>JAZFAV010000001.1:5730000-15730000 GCA_037954035.1 Rosalia funebris | reverse complement strand
AAGAGGATTCGAAATAGTGGAAACATTTATCTTTCTTTCTGGACATTTTCATCACAGTTGGTCAAGCCAAGTTAGAGGTTTTGCTGCACCAAGTAGAAAGTGATAAGGAAAGTGATATTAGTGGTATGATGCTGTTAATTAACAGAAATAGTTAATCAATATATAATTACTTTAAATATAAATCATAAGATGCTGAATTTTAACAATGCCTCAAACTAGATTTCGTTCTACATAATAAATAACAAGTGACGAATAAAATATTAAAATGGAACACGGTCGATCTACATAATAACATTAATATAAAACATACAATTTGATTAAAACAAATAATAATTTTCTTTACCAATTACGGAAATAAACGAAACAAAAATTTTTTAGAGTATTTTAGTGTTTTACTTAGAATGAATACCTCGGGAAATATCAAATTTTAAAAATACCCTTTTTAGAGTCTTAAAAATACTCTTTGAATCCGACCTAGTAACCTGTGCTTTGCTTATTAAGTATCCTCACAAAAAGTCTAGTGTTGTCAAATCTGGCGATGTGACTAGCCACTCAACCAGTCCCCTTTCACTATCCAACTATTCGGAAATATCGGACAGGTGCTGCATAATGGGAAGGTGTACTGTCTTCTTGACAGAAAAAGTATTTCTTGGCAGATCTGGATATAAAGTTATTAGTGCATAAATAAGATCGTCTTGAAGAAAATACAAATATCTCGCAAAAGTTTTGTTTACGTCAAAGAAATAGGAACCCAGAATTCACTTTCTGGGGATTTTGAGTGTGATACTCCATCATCGATCGGGGATACTCCATACGATTTCAATTTGTTATCTGGCAGCATTAAAAAAACATTATGCGTCGCTAAAGCTACTGTCAGGTAGCCAATGGTGGACAATTTAATGTAGTGAAATTATTATTGCAGCTTATGGAAAAAATGTATTTTTTATATTCCGTAATAAAAAGGGCGATTACCATTAAACAATATCTATCACGTCACACCTCCTACACGAATCACCCTGTATTTATTAATTATATTTTAGAAAATGTTCATGTCAAGAAAAACTTCAAATAAAATTTCACGAATTTTCCCCTTGAATTTTTAACGAATTTATTCATGAAACTTTAAGAAAGCACTACAGAATAAATAATATACCAAGCGTTATTGAATTGTAATAATATTGACTACCTATTAAATTACGTATTTGTAAAATCACTGATATAAAGTGTATTCAATTAACATCTCTTTAAATTGGTGGTATTAAGTTGAATGTAGAATTTTTCAGTTCTATTCCTTCTATTTCATAAGTATTTTAGTACATATATGTATAAAACGCCATTTCATTATTTACGATTTTCTATTATTTAGGTTTGTTTACTTGTATTTTTCGTATTACTGTTTTGTTATTTATTCCGTAACAGCGTATATCCTATTGATATATATCGTATAGCGTATATCTTATTTGATAAATCGAGTTAAATTAAATAAGTTCAAACATATCACATGTTTAACAATTAAATGTTAACATATGTAATAGAAAGTAATGAAACAACGAACCGAAAAATAATGTCATTGAGCGTAATAAAATTCCATGCTATTCCCAAGGCATATCTCGTGCTTCTAACATATTTATTACTACTATTTCAAAGAATGTACTCAACACCGCTAGTGGATGTAGCATTATAATTTCCTTTGAGGATACAAACTCCAGTGGGGGAAAAGTGAAACAATTTATTTTTGTTGCGTTATTTACATAAGTAAAAAACTTTCCCCGTGACGCAGGCAGAAGTAAGTCGAAATTACAAATTCAAAATAGGAAACTTTTACTTCCAGGAAAGTCTTCCTGGAACTCCTCCTATACCTCGCTCATTGATATTTCTGTGATAGGCGGTGGCAATTTGTCAGGCGCTTGAAGAATTGTTGTAGAAATATGCATTCTTTGCCTGTAGGAGTTACCGTCTAAATCAACACGTTTAACATAAATACGTAAACCTAAATGAATGAATGAATGAAACTATTAGCTTCTGAATTGTTACACATGATTTCGTTAATTTTTTTTCTGCTTAAATTTGCGAATTTAAGTAGATAGTTTACATAAAAGAATTGTATTAGAATTAAATTGAAATTATTTAATATTACAGATAAAAAAATATTATCAATATAATGCAAAGTTTTACCATCAGAGCATAACATTCAAACTACAGAAATAAGGAGTTTATACTCCAACCCATCTGCAAATGCCTTATATAATAAGGAGTAAACAAATTAGGTCAAAACAGCTATTCTCCTGGCTATATGCCAAACGCCGAGCACTGAATTACATGACAAAATTTGTCGTATTTTTGTCTAACAGAGTTAGCACTAAAAATACAGTGATTGTTCTAAAACCACCAAGAAAGATGCAAAGTGTCACCTATCTCAGGATATCGTTAACTGCAGACCGGTTTCGACCTTTCTATCTTGGGTCTCGTCAGTGCAGTGTAAACGAGTATACCTTCGACAGATAAAGCTCACATCTAGTAGACGTTGCTACGTTCCACCGCAGTAGGACGTACCAAACGCCATCTCTTGTTAGTTTCGAACAATCTAAATCGAAGTAAAAACTTAAGATCATCAATATAATGCTAAGAATTTTAGAACAATCACTGTATTTTTAGTGCTAACTCTGTTAGACAAAGATACGACAAATTTTGTGATGTAATTCAATGCTCGGCGTTTGGCATATAGCCAGGAGAATAGCTGTTTTGACCTAATTTGTTTAGTCGTTATTATATAATTTGCAAATGGGTTGGAGTATAAACTACTTATTTCTGTAGTTTAAAAAAATATTATTTACAAAAAAATTATTCTATTTACATATACCTGGCAATTTTTCTAGTAATGTCTTTTTCGACTTCTTGATATTTTATAAGTAAGCAGAACAGGTACTATTTAATATTTAAATGTAAAAACGTTCCTCTCCGATTTCTATTTTCTCAAGGCAACCCTGAAGAAATTCGTTTCAAAATACATAAGATTTAACAATAAATCAGGTCCTCAGCTGGTGCAAATACAATTTGGGATAACAATATGTCTACAGATTAGCTGCAAGCCTCTAGCCAAAAAATCTGGAAAGTTTTATTAAATAACCAACTATGTACCCCCAACTGGACGACGCATATATCATGCATTTAATGGCCCGAAATTAATTTAAAGACCAATTTATCGTTACCCCTAACACGTAGTTTGGGATAGTAAATTCTGTTTTTACAAATAAATTTAAACGTGGCAGGCCTAAGCGAGCGGTTGTAAATTTTATAAACCTATAAAACCTCGCGTTGAACGCAGGAATAAGCTCAAATTGATAACTGTGGAAAGTATAAACTACTGATTCAAAATGGATTTGAATGTCCTTTATTTGTACATATATTATATCGTGATGTATAAAAGTTCTTTGTTGATATATTATTTAAAGAATTTTGAGTTGGTGTACCTCAGGGATACATATTAGGACCATTACTATTTTTAATTGACACTGCCGATTTGTATAAATCATTAGCATGTTGGAAATGCTATTATTATTCTGATGATAGTTACATCTATTTCAGTTTCTACTCACACCAGATAAATCATAGTCAATCACAGAATTTATTTATTTTTTTATTTATAAACTTTCAATGATCCAAAATAATGATCGTCGTTTAATACTAAACTCATAGAGATATGATCATATATCAACAAAATGTTATAATCTGAAGTGGTTGACTACGTTTAGTCAGCGATTGATACATATGCCTATTTTCTTCCATAAAATCATTGTGATGCTCGTTACCAGTCACCTGCCTATCTATCTATATCAGATATTACAATTTCACGGAGATCTACATATTGCTAATAATCGTCAGTGAGAGAATTCCTGTTTTCCAGATTTCAACCAGTAAATTTAAGGGTTCATTTACTTACCATACTCCTAATATATACAACAGCATATCCAAGAAACTGCCTAAATCAGTGCATATTAAATTATTAAACAAAATTATAAAAATGTATTTCTGAATGAACAAAAAGGGAACAATGAATAAAATCGTTAAAAATTCACGGAATAAATTTCGGGCAAAGCTCTCAGACTCGTGAAAATGTGTTTTTGGTTGTCCATTGCTTAAAATGTAATTAATACATACAGGGTGGTTTGTATAGGATGTATGACGTCATCGCTATTTTTAGTAGTAACCCCCATTTTAAATTACATAATGTGAAAAGGCACATTTTTACATACGCTACAGTAATAATTACTGTAATTAATTAACATCAATATAGTTTAGATAAAGAAAAGATAAAAAAAACGAATTTACAATATCAAAATTCTAAATTTAATGGTGATCATTAACTAAGAAGTTAACTAAACAGGCTTGCAACTA
This sequence comes from Rosalia funebris, assembly GCA_037954035.1. Lineage (NCBI taxonomy): Eukaryota > Metazoa > Arthropoda > Insecta > Coleoptera > Cerambycidae > Rosalia > Rosalia funebris. The sequence goes on along the minus strand of JAZFAV010000001.1, from coordinate 15,725,605 downwards.
GATTGGCGGCCTGACAGTAGCATTAGTGACTGATAATATGTTTTATTACTATCGATAAATAGATATATACTTCGTACCGAGAATCCCATATGGATTTTCGTTTGATTTAGAGCGTGCAGAGGAGGGCTGCGTTGCGAGTGGCGAGTGTTTATAAGAGAGTGTCTGGGACCGCGGTGTTAGTCATTTCCGGTATGCCTCCGATCGATCTCCTGGCGAGGGAGAGGGAAGAGGTATACCGGAGGTCTGAGAGGAGGGATGCGAGGGAAAGGATATGGGTGAGATGGCAGGAGCTTTGAGATGCAGAGGCATGCGCGGCGTGGACTTCTCAATATTCTCGTGGACGTTCGGTCATGGGTTGAAAGGAAACACGGGGAGATTAGGTACTACCTCACGCAGGTGCTTTCAGGCCATGGATGCTTCGGGGAGTACCTGCGTGGGATAGGAGAAGTGGATGGGGATGAATGCGTTTACTGTGGTGAGAGGGACAACCCCAAGCACGCATTGCTCAGGTACCCGAGGTGGCCCGATGAGAGGCGGGATTGGATGAGAAGTGTGGGTCAGTCCGAGAGTATGAGAGAAGTGGTGAATGGTATGATTGGTAATGCAAATGTGTGGGACATGGGAGAATTGATGATAGGAAGGATAATGAGGAAGAAGGAGGTGGAGGAAAGAGAGTTGGGCCCGAACCCCTAATCATGGCAACACGGAGGGGGAATGTAGGGCGAGGTGTCTACGAGAACATCCTATGAAGAGATTGAGCCTTACCTCGAAGAGATGCGATAGCGGTCCCAAGGTAGGTGGGATACTGATCTGGGGGGCCACTTGTTCGGCTCGCGCAAGCACCGGCTACGTCCCCCTCAAAAAAAAAGATGGATTTTCGTTACGACTTCCTAACAAAACTAATACAAGATATTTGGGTTTTCTTCAAAGCGACCTCATTCCTACACTAGTAATTTTATATTCAGATGTAAGGGAACCTAATCTTCCAAGAGGTAACTCAGCAAGATAGTGGACTTCCCCGTTATTCAGCACTAGTCAACAGTTATGTAGATGAGATGTTATCGACTCGTTGGATATGGAGAAGGGGGTCGATTAAGTGGCAAGCCAGATGGCCAGATGACACCCCTAGATTGAATTTTGTCGGGATACATAAAAAACAAAATATACTTTACTAGTGTATGTTAATTTCTTACAAAAGACAACCTATACCTCCAGAAGTTATTCACAATGTTCAAAGAGAATATATCAATCGCCTTGGCTACTGTCCGGCAGCCATCCATGAACAATTTAAACATTTTAATTTAGTTGATTTTTAAAATATTCATTGGCTTAAATTTTGAAATGGTTGAATAATTTTTTCTCTGTTTTTTAACTAACCTATATTCACGTTAATAAAACTATTATAGTAGTGTATGTAAAAAATATGTTATTTCGTATTTCGTAATAAAAATATGGATTTCCATTAAAAAAATATCGATGACGGATGACCTCTTACACGAATAATCATGTATTTAATAACTATATTTAAAAAAATTAAATTAAAATTATTACAATTAATAAAAAAAACTAAAGATAAAAGTTCGGGAGTTCGAGAGTTTTTCTCAAAAGTTACTCTTTGAATTTTTAACGCATTTATTCATTACTTTACGATAGCGTTGTATATATGTTAGTGCTCATCCATAACCTCCTGTAGTGTTTTCTAAGATTTGTTTAGATTATTTCTTATCTATCTAATGAACTGCTATTAAGCTTATCTGTAAGAATAGTGTTTAAATTAAAATTTCGCCTAATAAAGTCAAATATTACTATCATTAATATACAGCTCACATAAATATGTATAATAGAAATAACTGCCACTTTTCTGGTAATATTTCGTGCTTTTTTGGGTATTTGTATAAAAATTTGTTTGTATAGAACTAAATTTTTTTAGCTTTCCCTCGATAATGCCACATTGAGACATTGAGTACATTTTACTATTTAAAGTTTTAATGACTGTTGTGACTTTCAGCTAAATGACAGTGAAAAACTTATAAATATATCAAATAAATCATGACTAAATCGTAAATCGAAACGGATGTGCAATATAAATTTCAAAAAAATGGCAATATCAAAATTTCCGGGATACGGCTACTATATAAAATGAAATGCAGTAAATTCCTGACGTTATCGAATGTTTAAAGCCATATTAATTTCCGACATACTAAACGAAATTGATGAAAATACCACCTACGTTCCCGTTCATATGTAACTGTCACATTTTATCCGCTTTCATAGTTGATAATATGTATTGCGTTGCTGAAATTAATTAAGGTATAAATTTCCACTGAAATAAATTTAATAATGCTAAAAGTTATACTAAATATATAAATAATCAAAATAGCTATACATATTTAGAATTGAAATAGGTAAGTATTGATGATGGTGAGTAACTGAGAGTAACATCGATGAAATATTTCACAAAAATAAGGTTTTGCCCTTTGGCTTCGAATTTATCGAAAGAAACTCATTTTCAATAAACAGTTGTACTTTTTTTTATAACTTAAAGACCCCGACCACGATTAATAAGGAGAGTAATATGGATATAATACTCTTCTTATCCAGGGGTCACTCAAGATATTAAACACAGATTAACAGATCATATGTCCACAATAAAAAATTATATATGTAATTAAGGCAGTCAATAAAGTATTCATCACATGTACAGTTAAAAGTAATCAGGATCCCATTTTTACTTAGATGCTCTGGAAATCGACCATGATCTAACCTCATCTTGGTAATATTCACTCATGAATATCTTGTTAAATTTGTACAGCTTATGTGAGGTAGGTTTTATGGTAAAAAAGCTAAAGTTGTGTATTCTGGTTATTTGAGTTTGATATATACTTTTTCCAATATTGCTGCCATTTATTAGATGATTGCTTGAAAGTTTGAATTAAATCGAGTAGAGAAATGGTATGGTAAAGCCATTTTCCAGTACCGCCTGTTTTTCAGGCTAGTTCACAACAAATAATGTCAGCTATATTACTGCGTCCTCTTATCCATACATACCTGACTGTAAACCTTTCTTTGCTAATTAAAAATTTCTTTATTTTATAAAGAATTTCGCTTCGACTATACTGTTACTTGGGATTTTGTAATTCAAGAAGAACATTTCTATAACCCAAGTTAGTGCTTAATAGATAGATAGGCATAGGCTCCTGTATTGTAAATGGTATAATATGTGGACAGTTTAAAATGGCCTACGTCGTTATCATTACCTACAGTTACTCAGGATTTGATTAAAAATCATTTTGATCAGAGACTCCTGTGATTTGAATAATTAGGGAATATTATAATTAGTTTGAATAGTCATAACCATAGCTGAAGAAGGAATAGCTAAGTTTCACAATACGTGAAAGAACCTCGGAATGTATAGAACATTCCAGAAATAATTCGGCATCTGGAGGACAATTTCTGTTTATCAATAATAGTTGATCTGTTAATATTTACCTTGGATTTAAAGTAACTTCACGAAATATTCCAGGTCCAGAAAGTCATGGAGAGTTAGATTCTGTCATCTTGCTGCACTCAATAGCGCATATTCTATTAATCAGTACACGTATTGGTATGCACTATTCGTGATAATGCCGTGACACTCCATCATATTAGTACTATATTGATCATTCTGGTATGTATTGCACCTGTGTCCAGTATGTCTTACAGCTGTTGTACCAACAACAGTTCCTACCCACATGTTGACATTCTTTGAAAACTGCATGTCTTCCTCTATCATCCAGTGAGGGCTCAGGGCTCCAATATCTATAATTATGTGGGTTTACTGAGCCATTTAAAGACGAAGGGACCTCCTCAAGTTATCACTAAAATACAAAAAGTGTACGCCAAAAATGTGCATCTTAGAAACAAAATCTACCAGTCACAGCACTTTTTTACTACTTCTCCGTTAATGCTTCTATCGAATTTGTTCGAACGAGTATTGTAACAGGTGTCCTGGAATGTTTTCCTTTTTGGGGTAAACAAAGTCATCAGTTATCAGAAAAGATTTTACATTCATTGTTTTTTTATTTAAAATTACAATATATCGAATAAGACATGACATATAATTTGCAATAAGTCGCCGACGTAGTGCTAGTTCAATATTCTAAATGTACTCACGTATTCTTGCTTATAACTGAAGCAATGTTCTAGGCGCATTAGTGTACACCTTAGATTTCAAATAACCCCATAATAAGAAATCCATTTTTCACTTTTCCAGGGGGAACATCACTGTAAGGGCTTCCATTGATAAATTTGCAGAATGAACTGTAGTCCCATCTTGGTGAAACCATGTATCCACATTAAATCCAGCAAAATTTTAAACTTCCAATACCAAAAAATTCTCTAAAACGATGAGTGAAATGCCAGATGCATTAATTGCCAACAATACCGTTAATTTCGGTGAATGTAAGACATTTTACTGCTTTTGTTAAAAGTTTTCTATAGATCAGTAATGGCAATTTTGTTTATTTACATATCAATGTAAATGGAAATATGTCTCGTGGGTGAATATGATGTTATCAAAAAGTTTTCGAATAGCCCAATAGCGGATCGAATTGGTTAATCTATATCCTCCAAAGAGTGCACCATGAATCTTGTAAGGATCAAATCCTTTACCACGATGTCGTGGACAGTGGTCTTCGAAAGATTTATGACGACTTCATCTTTTCGTACAGGACAGCGAGGTATATGTGTCACTGCTGTAAGAAGCGCTCAAAGTTTTCGACAGTTCTTGCTCTCCTGGGTCGACCCGTTGTGTTTTTATTAATATTGGTGCCTTATATTTCATTCGTTTTAATTAATTTTAGCTGAAGGAGCATGATTAGTGACGCGAAGGAGGTAGTAGGCTCGATACAGATGACAACTATTATGAGATAATGATTGTTATCGTAACATACATGGCACGCTGCTCGCCGGTGAAACGATCGATTGCAACTGAATCTGAAGTTGGTTAAATAAGCAAACATATGCGTGTGCATATTAACAGCTACAACTTTCTAAGATGTACAACAAACAAATGAGGAAAACATTTGAGGATGCCTTATATTTAGTGCTCCACTAATATGTTTTTCTTTCGTAAAACGTTTTAATCGAAAGTCCACAAAATTTATAGTCCGTTCAAGTCACGGAGCAGAAAATTGTAGTTCCGCATTCGTGAATGGAAACATAACAGCTTGCCTGAAAAAAAAAGTCGAGGAGAAAATTCAGAGTGCGTCAGATGCAATCGAAAAACATCATAAAAAGATGTGTATCCGAGGATATCGGGACTGCTTCTGTAGTAGATAAGCCGTGAAGTAGAAAACCGCGTATAAGGAATGAGGAGAAACGTGAGAGGAGAACGAGATTCGGCGGAATGTAACTACAAACAATTCTATGTTAACAGACTTCTTATCGGTTAGGGATTTATGTACATATGTGATTTAAGTATTTTTCGTGTAGTTGCTTATAACACTAAATGACAAGATTTGGTGATATTAACGAAAGCGTGTGTTAAAGTTAAGGTATATATGTATGTGCTAACATGAAAATTACCATATCACGTAAACTTTTTATGTTGTTGACATCTTTGTACTACTGTAAATATTTTTTTAACTTACTGACCCGTCTTACATTCATATTATTCTAACATACATTTTTTAATGTTCCACTAAAGACAGTAAACATACAACACAGACAATATGACCTAAGTACAGGTTGGAAAAATATATCGGAACACCTGACTGACGATACTATAAGTTGGATTATTGAATATCCTCAGTAAAAGTTCTTGTAATTAGTTTAGTCCATTCAGTGACGTATGTTAATTTTCAGTAGCTACCGTATTTTTCAAAAAATATAATTTTTCATAAATTAAACATTAAATAAAATAATAAAACAAGTATTTTTACTTATTAAAAAGATATTAGTATAAAATATTGAATCGAATCTGTTAAGCATTGGTTCCTCGAGGAGAAATTAAAAGCTGTTAAAGAGTTTTGAATAGCATTCTAGGATATATCTTGAACAGTTATCTTAATTATGTATTTTTCAATACACATAATGACTAAGGCATGGTTTTATAGACAACTGATAAATTTTAAATAAACGCAAATAAATTAGCTTAATGGACTATGGAAGTACATATTTCGATAATATTTGGGCTAGCAAATTATTGCGCAGAAGTTATCAAGAATACGTAGTATAGTCATCTTTCCTCCAAGGAACAAGTCCAAGAATAATATCATCAGTATTTGATTTATTTCTATAATTTAAATACTTATACCATCCCTGAAACATCAGAAAAGCTCCGTAGCGCCGACAACCCTGTACAATTATGTTTGATGTAGCATATCCTTTTCAGTCAGCTAGACCCGGAGTTTCTATAATAGGTAATCTACTGCGGTTTACACTCCCCATTATGTTATAATACATATCATGAGCCTGACGCTAGGGTATAGCATGTCTTTCATTTTGCAACTGAAACTCGGGTGTGAGTAAGACGGATTATCGAGAAGATTACCAAACTGGATATGGCGCCGACCGACGGTTCAACGCGTGATTAAAAAATTCATAACATATTTTCTGTAGGTCTGAAATAAAATAAAATAATTTTGACGGAATTGTATAACGAAATTAGTTCCTTGAAATTAATTAATAATGTTATTATCAATTACTTTTATTATTATAAATCGTCAGTATCATATATGCCCTTTTCAAAACATATCATATCTACTATTCTAGGACTTGTTGATGTCCTAGATTGACGATTTATGTATTGATGGAGGAATCGTCAATTGATGGGGGAAAATTCTTTTCAGGATTTAAAATTCTTAGTTAGTTTTCGAGAGTAAATGATACACTACTTTCCAAAGTATCACTACAAAATAGCGGACTTAAATTATTTTACCGAGCAAATGATTTACAGTTCTTAATAATGCCATTCTTCCAACTAGAAATCGTACTTGGATAATTACCAGACTAATATAAGAACCATATTCTTACAGCACAGTTCTTATATTAGTCCATCCGTTAATGATCTTGCCGTGGATATTTCATTCAAATTCATTCAATGTCATACACAAAAATGTATTTCCTCAATTAAAGATATGATTTTAGTACTGTTGACTGACGCGGAGCTGTAAAAGTGTAGCCCTTTTCATAGCGCCCATGTCATGGATGGGAGACCTATCTTATTTTCGTACAGAGTACAGGTTGCAACAATATCATTCGTACTGTGGTCCGGAATGCCGGACTGGATCCAGTATTCAGTATTCGAAATGCCATTTTATTCTTGGGTTCAAGTCCCAACGGGGAGAGTTTCGTACCTCTCCCTAAGTATAGATGTTTATTGTCCTCATCTTTATGTATAAACTTCCCCATTGTAATCTGAGGCTATATGGGAATGAAATCAATTTCGGTATACGCAAGCTCTTACCAGTCTTTCAAATATTACCAATTCAAATACAAGTATTGCCCGAAAATTTTTCGGCACACACGTTTTATTCTTTAACGTGTGTGTCGTAATTATTAATATTTTGTATATTAAACGTTAATATATAAAAAATATATAAATATAAATACTTTTTTTCTGAAATCGATCAACAATGTGTATTTTATTGGCGCAATATCAGATCTCAAAATACACTTATCTAATAATTTAGTCCGTTGCTAAGCAACCAGGAAACAATATGAGAAAAAATTACTATTATAATCTACGCTAGGTAAGTAACTTTCTTCCCGTACACAATTTTTATCAATATTTTTAGATAGTAAACGAATACACGCAAATGAACCAACTCACACCTAAAATGCATTTTTTAGTAAATAAAATATTTATTTGAACATTTTACTCTTATGGATCTTTTATCATAACTATTTGTTTATTATTATAGTTACACTGCAGTTTATACAACAATGAAACATTGCCTAAACATTATCTAAATGGCCAGCGAAATTGTCGTTGTTAATTTTCATTTCTTCTTCGACAATATTATTACTTTTCAAAAAATAAAACCGGCCACAGGTAGGATTCGACATTTGTCCCGGATCGGAACCGAACGACATACAGCTGTTTCGAACTTGTTGGTTCTCATCAGTGCTGTACACGGTACGCCGATTCAGGACAAATGCCGAATGAACTTTATGGCGTATACATCTTTATCGATGCGATCTCTGTCAGTAACATATAAGTCGAAAATCGAGAAAGGAACCACCAAGCCGCCAAGCGGTTATCAAAGTAGTTCCCGAATAGCAAAGCTATTACATAATCGCTCTAGGAAACAACTACTCCTCGGGCTAAAACCCCGCCAGGCATTGAATTATACCCAGAAGTGATCCTCGCCCCCTTTCTCGTGTTTCTGCACGATCAGATAAGGTTTCTAGATAGGATCTAGAAACCTTATCTTATAGTGCCGTGTACGGCACTGATATCTCTTCAAAATTTCTCTTTGTATCTGTCCCCTTTGAAAATTTTATCTATGTCTAATATCTAATTTATTTATAAAGGATTCCTCTAAATATCCTTCGGCAATATTTGAGGCAACATTCATTTCCCACACCTATTTAATGCAGTTAAATCAGTTCCAGAATTAATCAAAATTGTTACAGAGAGCCGCCGGAAATAATTCTATGTATTCATTTGTATTTAAAAAAGTTTTGCGACAAAGAAGTTTTGCTACAGTTTGGAACTTTGCTTTCCCACTTGAACTTTTAAAGAAAACACGTTACATTTCAAATTTTCTGAACAGCATGCAACATATTTTATGCACAAATGCATATGTTTAGATTATCACAAATAATCTTCATTTTCTTATATTAAATTTAATTGATACACAGTGTACTTTTTTTTATATTTATATTATTCTACTTTAGTTAAAAGCCCCAACATGTTTCAGTTAAATATTTTAAGTCCAACGAAAACTTGATGTTGGTGTTCCTCAGGAAATCTATTTCACGACTTTATCATTTAATGAATGGCCTAGATATAAATTATTCTCTTTATGTTTAATTTAAAAACGGTATTAAGTGGATTTTAGTACTGTGGGTACTTATAATTGTCAGGGTTTATAAGACAACATCATAAAAATCGACATTCAATGAAAAGATATTACCTGACAATTTTAAATAATTGGCGGAAGTGCCAGTCATTTGACTGTATGTACATTGTACATATATGGTGGCGCAATGGGCATTGACGGTTTATAGAGTGTTATTATGGATATACTAATGAAACGACCAAGGTCAAAAACATATATTTTTATTACACATATAATGCAGTTTTACAACAAGAATTATTTTTTGAAAATAATGTCTTTTAAATGGTCACCACGTTTTTCTAAACATTCTTAAAGTCGTGATTGAAAATTCTCTGTAACTCGTAGCAGCATCTCCTGGTTTATCGCTCTGATTTCTCGAGTAATGTTGTCTTTTAAAGCTTGTAGCGTTTGAGGTCTATTTTCGAAAACCCTAGCCTTCAAATATCCCCATAAGAAAAAATCAGGGCTGGTCAAATCTGATGACCTCGGCGGCCAATTAAAATCACCATGACGGGATATAAGTCGTCCAGGAAACATGTTTATTAGAGCAACCATGCAAGTTCGCACAGTATGGCTTGTTGCTCCATCCTGCTGGAACCATAAGACGTTATTTTCTACCCCCCGTCGTTGAAATTCAGCAGGTAAAAAATTTTGAAGCATCTCAAAATAGCGATGAGAAGTTACAGTCACTGTACGGTCATTTTCTTCAAAAAAGTACGGGCCTAGTATTCCGAATGCAGACACACCGCACCATGCGGTAACTTTTTCGGAATGCAGAGGTTGTTTGTGAATTTGTTGAGGTTGTTCAGCAGCTCAGTATCGAAAATTTTGTTTAATCACATATTCTGATAAATGGAAATGCGCCTCATCAGACATTATTAAATTTAAAGCATTTGGGTTCAGTACATCAAGAAATGCTCTACAAAATTGTATTCGTGCTGGTAAATCTTGCGGTAAAATTTTATGAACAACTTGAATTTTGTATGGATGAAATCGTAGGCCTTTGTGTAAAATTCGACCCAAACTTCTTCGTGTAATGTTCAATGCTACTGCTTGACGCCTTGCTGAACGAACTGGACTCCTTCTTATAGCTTGCCGTACCCGCTCTACATTCTCCGGTGTACGCGCAGTTTTGACAGAACCGACAGATTCATTTTTTACACTTCTGTGTTCACGAAACGGAACCGCAAAATTGTGTTGCGCGAAGGAATTCTACCATGCCTTGGAATGTTATATTCACGCCGAAACTGTCGTGCACCTCAATAACAGACTCCGATCAGTGATACGCCCTAACGCAAAAGCTACGTTGATTCACTGGCCATGTATCCATGGCACTAAATGGCATTACATGCAATATTTTAAGCGGTTGAATATCCTCTCTACTTTAATCATATTCGGACAGTGGCGTCTCAAAAATCGTCAATATCCATTGCGCCACCCTGTATAAGTAGGCATAACCATTAAGAAATATAAAAAGATTATAAATTTTTAGATTTTCAAAGGACAGTTAGAAAAAAACGACAAACTTAGAAAAAAATAGGTGCACAGCAGTTTTAAAAAAAGCAAATTGAAGCTCCAAGTTTCTAATTTTCATATCTTGAGTTCAAATTTCTTTACCATCGGCACTTTTTGAATAATTATAAGAAAAACATTGGAAAAAAAATCCAAATATTTGCTTACCTTTCAAAAGGTCTACGGATAATTTTTTAAAGTGATTTCATCATAAAGCTTTTTAGATGATTTTATCCTCTTTAATTTGAGCGGTCTAGTTGAGTTATCATCGTTCAACGCAAAAAAAATCAGTTTTGACTTTAGTAATTGATTATTCAGGAAATAATGATCACACAAAACTTTTCTCTTACAATAATTAGCATTCATTGATAAAAAGTGTGGATTATTGTTAAAAAGACATTTTTAACCTCAAAAAATTAATAATATAGAATGAAAGATTCACCATTAAATTGATATTTACCAAAAACCACAAATTCAATCATTCTGAACAAAATAAAGAAAAATTGGAGCACTTTGAAATATTCAAGATTTCTTTGGAATACTTTGGGATTTAAAATAAACAGTCAACATGTTTAGTATATCCATTATTTGCAAAATTTGCAGGTTACACGACTATCTCTAAATATACAACTTTTTACCTTCTTTTGAATAAACATTCTCGCACCGAAAATTCTTTTTAGTCAAAAGCCAATAATTATGACTTGTAAAAAATACTCTTCAGTTTTTAAAACACTACTTCAATATTCTGTACAATCATAATTTCCCGAGTAATTAATTACTAAAGTCAAAACTGACTTTTTTATTTGAATGCCGATAACTCAGCAAAATATCATCGTATAATGCTTCTAGCCACACAAATTAAAGAGGATAAGATTATCTAAGAAATATTAATGATTAAATCACTGGAAATAAATTATTGAAGTCTATGGACCTTTTGAAAAGTAAGCAAAAATTTCGATTTTTTTCCCCGGTGGTTTTCTTATGATTACTCAAAAACTGCTGATGGTAAACAATTTTATAAAAAAGCTACATTTTGATTTTTTCTTAAAACTACTCTGCGACTATTTTTCTTCAAGTTACGGCCCTTTGAAAATTACCTAAAGATTTATGATTTTTTTAAATCCTTTAATTTTTGTGCCTAGTGTACTTCGTTATATTCGAGTTTAGGAAAATGTGTATTTATTTTATTTATTTTTAACGTATAACTGTTATACATAACAGTTATATAGGACCTCAAAAATTAATTGTTAAATATGTAAGTAATGGTACAAAATCCAAGCACGCTAATTTAACATTGGCACCTCCGCCATTTTTCCAAAAATTATTTTGTTAGATTACCTTTAAATATAATATTATGTCCATTATAGAATAAAATGTCTCAATATCACTATGGCTATACAATACATATAAACATATAACTATATAGATAACCTTTATAAACCTTGGAGAAACCTTTAATATTAATTTACGTTACGTACCATAATTTCTGGAGCAAATGAACATATGTACTCTCAGTTCAACATTGCCGTGATTTTTATCATACAAATGCTACAAAACATTATTTTTCACATATATGTATAAGCGAAACTGAAGTATATGCAATTATTTGAAATAAGGATAAATGTTATATTACTAAGTTAGAACCAATAAAATGAAGATTTGATAATGAAAACTACTCTGTACGCAAGATCTTTATATAACTATCTTATTCTTATTATCAGTGGTTTGTTCGCCATTGCAGGTGACTTCTTCTGGGGTATTTTATGCATGATATACAACTAATTAAAAGGAAAACTTCAATTTTAACGCAAAATCTGTACATAATTCAAAAAGAACGTACCAGCTAGTAAAGTTCGCAATCTGCATTGTTAAATAACTGTCTCTGTACATGTGAGCAATGTAACTAATTCAAATAACTACCAATATGGAAGGCAACATATTCGTAGATGAACGAAGTAAGAGAATATTAAATTGTAATAATAAGTATAATGTTGATAAAGAAGAATACCTAAGATAAGACGAGAACCACGTATCCCATTTCCATAGTGTATATTATGAATTACATTAAATCTACTAAAAACGACCCATAGACCTATATATTTCATTTTAAATCCTATTGAAGGCCACGATTTTTATTTTTCCTTTATTTTCCTCCATTACCAGTTTTGTTTCTCCTCGTCTTACCCATGGGATCCCATTAAATTTTATTATAACGGTCCTCTATGTGTAGTATAAAATACGTTTATTTAGTGTTATAACAAGCTATGATGCCTCAAACATGGTAAACTTCCGTAGTATATAAAAATTACCTCTCATAGCTCAACTCCTAACATGTCAGCTCATAGCCTGCATTCGAGCATTATCTAGAGTACCTATTTCCTTGGTAAATTCCTCTAAAGTGCATTCCACTTTATATGGATGCCATCCTATATCTTGAACCTCCTATCAGTTTAAAGGCAAATTTATTTGAACTCGCAACGAGAATACGTCAAACATGCTGATTTAAATGCAACCAGTCGACACTGTAATCCACAGAGATTTTCTTGCGAAGAAAATTTCATCAGTGTTAGGTAGACATATGCTTTATTATTCTTAACTGTGTCTCCCTTTAGTATTCCTAGTACCCCGTTGGATCGATCTTATCTTATGAAAACGATGGAATATACAACCTTATGATGAAGTTTGCAAAATTTTCGTAATTTTGTTTGTGTATGTGTGATACATGACAACTTTTATAATAGTTTTAATAATATCAAATTAGTTAATCGCAAGATTTTTTTTATTGCAACCCTCTCGTTTTTATTAAGGATTAATTCTTTATAGTCAATGAAAACGCTAAACTAAACATATTGAAGTATATAAGCTAAGTAATTCATTACTTAATGAATTACTTAGCTTATATATTTTAAATTATATTAAATTATAAATATCCTCACACATTTCTACAAATTAACTGGATTTAAATAACTATGTCGTCTTTTCCACAGTTCCAAACTATCCTCCAAACTCAAACATGTTCTTACAGACGCCATGTTTTTTTTAATAAGGACCGCTAGAAGGCTCTCTATAATCTTTATATTTACAACGGATAACCCCTGAAGACTCTATTAAGTCACTGTGAAAATAATACGTCCTAAAAAAATTTTTAACGACGCTAAGAATTTTTTAGTGCAAAAAGTATAAGAATTTTAGGGAAGATAATTTAAAAAATAATCATCGTTTTTTTAGTATGTTTTCGGCAATTTTTATATCCACAAGAAATAATCCTTGATTGCTCTATTATGTTATTCTGAAGCTAAAATCGTACTAATATTTTTTTTCAGGTGCTACTAATTTTCTTTATGAAAAAAGCACAAAATTAATAGAGAATATAATTCAAAAGTCCACTACACTCCAAGTAGGCTGTTCGCAATCATTATATTTATAAGAGGCAACCTTTAAAGTATCTGTTAAATTATATTGAAAATAAAACTGTCTCAACATCTTTTCATAGGTGCCACGAGTTTTTCTATGAAAAAATCACAAGATTTTAGGGGGATAGCAGTTAAAAAGATCACAACACTCCTAGTTAATCTTTCTGCAATCTTGATATTTCTAACAAGAAGGTCTTAGAGCTTCCACTAAGTTCCTGTAGAAATAAAACTGTCCTAATATTTCCTTACAGATGCTATGATTTTTCTTTAATGAAAGACGTATGAGACATTTTGGGAAGACAATTAAAAATAATCATCACACCCCATGTAAGTTTTCCCTAATATTTCTATTCATTACAGATAATCTTAGAACCTCTATTAGGTTACTCCAGAAATAATACCTTCCTAATATATTTTTTGACGGACGCTATGAATTTTTAAGTGAAAAAAATACAAACTTAGCTAAGAGGATAAGAAACAAGGGAAACAGAATAATGAAAAAATATTGATAGCCGAAGTAGGTTTTTGGCAACCTTTATATTTAAAAGAATAAACCCTTAAATCCTCTGTTAAGTTATCCTAAAAATAAAACCGTCATAATTTTTTTACAGGTGCTATGTATTTTTTAAGGAGATTTATATCTAAATGAGAGCATACACAGTGATATGACCAGATAAGGGATATACAAGTTCGCTAATCAAAATGTTTCTTGTCTAGACTAATACGTTGCTTTATTACTTTATTCAGTTACAAGTGAGTCCTTAATTCATTTTCCAGAATGTCCTTATATTTTATCAGAAAGAACATCCGCGTAAAACGATAATTACGCTTATTCTTACAGGAAAAAAATACAGTAGATATAAGTATTGAAATGTCTACATACTTGTTCTTATTAAGATAAATTTCCTTGCAAATGAGCATTCTTCATGTAACATTTTCTTAGATGATTCTATATGGTGTCTTAGTTGGAACTACAGGATTTGAATTGCGCGCCAGTTCAACAACTATTTTATGAAAGTGAGAGATCCTTTACTGTTGCATTAATGGAAAATTCGCACAGTATTCACACCTATAGAGTTAACAGTTCATAACTTAATCAACACATTTGAAGAGACGAGTTCTATTATTGGTAAGACAACACCAATACGTCCTCATTTTGGTAGATAATACGAAAATATTACTGTAGAAATGGAAAGTATACGGCAGTATTCACACATATCAATTTGACATCATGAACAACATTGAATCTGTCAACAGCTACCACGAATCGGATTTACAATCAACCTCAAATCAAACATTCAACGTGTTATTCTGGAAATAGAGCCAGATTTATGTGGCTGTATTACGAACAATTTTGCTAAATGTACGATATTCTTTCCGATTTGTAGCCATATCGTCTCCATTTCTTGTTGAAGAATAAAATAATTCAGTTTGTCAAATATGATTAGTTTTATTCACAACTGACATCTTATAGTTTTAAATAAGACACCCTATAAAATAGATCTGGAAATTATATCGTCAAATATACAGGACGCTGTGATAGTGATGTCCTTTACAATTACCACTAAAAACGTGTGTATTCAATTGACGATAATGTGCCCAGTCTTTCTTATGAATGCTGTAAAACATCTGTCGATAAGGAGAACAAAAATTGTTTTTGTATTATCGAATAATGTGACTAAACACCTGATACTGATGTTCGACATTTTAAGGCTATAGCGGTCATATATTCCTTCCGGAACAAGAGGACACTGGTGCTTGTCATAGTTCAGTAAGAGGCAACCATATTAGACACCGGTGTACTCTCTATTGCTTAAACTGTTAATAGGTTAAATGCAATTAACTATTCTTGTTATCTTGAGGTTCCGCAACAAAGAAAAATAACCTTCACACCAACAGACAATAAACTAGGGCGACAAATTGATAAAGGACAATCTTTATTTTGCCTACCTTTGAAAGCGTGGTGGGATGGGGATAGAGGTTGACTAGACAGCTTTCACGTCGGAGCCTGTAGTCCCAGCGAGTCTCCAGGTGTGGAATTTCCATTGTGTCACATATCGACTGAACGTGACTGGCCGTGTGAGCTGACTGGGGCCCGAAGATGGCTGCCACTCCGGTGCGGAGCAAGTGGCAAACTGGAAGAAAATTAATAATTCACAGTGAGGTGGGCTTCACTGACGTCTGCGAAATCTAATGGTTAAAGGATCATCGCATTATTTATGGTAGACATATTAAATAAATGATAGGGGTGATAAATTGTGGAAAGCATTAATAAAATACTAAATTGTTATGTACACGTTTTAACTGAGAAAGTCATCAACAATCAGTGAGTATTAAGGAACATTATAATAATAAGTTTAATATTATAATGAACTATAAAGATAAATATACATTTGAATAAATATAAATAAGATTACAGTACGTGCATTTATTTCTTGTAAAGACTTACGTTCAAATTTTAGTTTTTCTGATCCCGTGTTAAAGTATTCTTGATTTGAGGCTCTCTATCTCTCTTAAAGTTTGCCCGTAAAGAATTTGACATCCATCTCTTAAAGTCTCGGGCTTGAGAGAGGAAGGTTACACATAGAGACCAGAACAAATACACTTCTGTTTAGATAAAGAACTCAAGCACGCAATAGCACCTCCAACACTGGAACCACTTCGTTATCTAAGGCTAGTAATGATATTGTTGATTGTGAAAATTACCCTAACTGTAGCGGAAATCGACTTCCTAAATCCGACAGTAATCTCTGTTCTACTGGAAAATTGTCGGTTTTATCGTAAAATCGAAAAAAAAATTCGAAGGTCCATCTGGCGAATTAAGACTTGTTCCTTTAACCAACTTGCATAAGATATCACTCATATCTTGCATCTGTAGACTTCTTACGACCTTATCCTGGAAAACTACAAACTCAAAGCATCAACTTCGAAATTTATTCCTACCTAGAGTACTTTTAGATTTGGAGCAAACCCGAAGACTTCGTTGAATTTATCAGTTTCTCTTACGTCTATACCATTTTTTCCAGATATTTCCTAGAGAAATATTTTATCTGTGTAACAAAATCAATGGAGTATTGGCATTGTAATTTTGTCGAAAATACGAAAGTTTTAGAATTACACTATGTATAACGAAAACTGGCCTGCTGAATGCGATGGTGATTTTCGTTTTACTCGAAAATTGTCGGATTTCTCCTAAATCGAAAAAAATTGGTTTATTTGTTCTTCTTACGTCCATACGAATTGTTTTGCATTTTTCTTTGAGAAAATTTTGCGAAAGAAAATAAATGGATACATAACAAGGCAATTTTATCATCAGTTTAAAAATTAGTTTGTCGATTTTTAGTATACATACTGTTTTAAAAGATATATTATTATATCATGTTTTTTAAAACATTCTTTCCCTAGTACATTTTCAAATTCAAAAACATTTTCATTGTGAATCTATTCCGTGTGCTTCTTTATGATAAGTAAAATAAAAGCTTCGGATCTCACAAATAAAGTAAAATAGGCTTCATAACTAAAATATATATCTAGAAAAGGCAATATGACATCAAGCTTTGTAGGATTTGATCAAGTTCAATTAAAAGAATAATATCCAGGACGTTTTCGCTTCGATACTCTTAATTTCATATGTAACCTTCACATATCCTTTTCAATCACTAAATTTAATACTCTCTATAAAAGCTGAGATATGCTTAGGATTATTATTCTGATTCTGGATCACTATAACAAAATATGCTAATCATGAGACATATGTATAAGATTGTAAGGTAGCGTCTTTCCCAGATTATAATTTTCAATACTTTTAGACATACATACATGTAATATTTCAAAATAGCTTCATTCACTCTTTAATGTCCGAATATTTTTAAAATCAACAATGAAAGTATTTCTATTGCAAAATTATTAATATTAACCGAGACAAACTTGGTGCAAATTGACATAAAAGCCAGCAACGGTTATTGCAAATGTTTTTTTAATGGGTGGAAGATCAGCTCTCGATCGCATATAACTTCTGGTGGTTTTTATGTTAGTAGACTTGCAGAACTTACACAAACTTGGATGGGGTTTGTGTAGAAGATATACCACCTTTTTAATATAATGTTTACCCGTAGGTCAGGTACTGACTATATTCCATTATATGAAGTAACAGTATAATAAAATGAAGACAAAATTATTTCATAAATAGTGTATACATTCTTTTAAATTTCCTCACATTGATGTGGAGTATTAGACATCTTATTTATCTGCTTATTTTTAAGAAACAAAAATTTTAGTAGCAGAAATGTTAAATAAAGATTTAATATATAAACAGTTCTATAAGCTTTATTTCTAACCTGCAGATTTTATTAGTTTTCTATGTAATATGTTTCTCAAACAATGAAAACGAAAATTTGTTTTATTTATGTTAAGCATTAGTAATATTAAGTGTGTTTAATATATATACTTTCACAAGTGGTACTATATGAAATCCAGATGCGTATATGTATAGGGATCTGGCTTGTCATGTTGAGCAATATGTGACTTGACCTTAGATGTAAAAGCGCTTTAGCCGCCGTGACAACTTTAATCTTATTGAAATTCCTTGAAGGGCTTATTTATTGCAGTCGAAATGTCAGTCGAACCCCTTTAATATAAACTCCAGTATCGAAGTATTGACTACCATACGTTATCTTGTCA
Source organism: Rosalia funebris (assembly GCA_037954035.1). Taxonomy (NCBI): domain Eukaryota; kingdom Metazoa; phylum Arthropoda; class Insecta; order Coleoptera; family Cerambycidae; genus Rosalia; species Rosalia funebris. The sequence goes on along the minus strand of JAZFAV010000001.1, from coordinate 15,706,953 downwards.
CTAATAAAATGGAAAGAAGTGCATTGTTAACTTAAATAGGGTATTTTTCACATTAAATGAATAGGCGGTTGAAGCAGTCTTCCTTTTTTAACTTTGAGCGGCATCAACTGCATCGCTTATTAACCACTTCGTTATATCCCGTTCCAACATTAACGTCGCACACTTTTACGAGTTGTGTTCTTTAATTTTTATGTACAGACCGGTACTTTTTACTAAACTAATTACTTTCTTGTTTTGTGAAATTTTTCAATTGCATTAGGCATGTGCACAGTTTCTCTCTGATAATGCGTATATATACATTCTAATAAAATATGTATTACTGTTAGTATTTGATCACAAGTTAAACGTGTTGGTGTTTTTTCTCCTCTGAGAAGATGCGAAGATATAAAATGTGTATGGTTCGTCGTTTGTCCAGTTTTTAAAATCGATAGTTGATTTTAAGAATTCAAACGTCATGAACATTAGCAAGTGTCTTCGACATTTTCTACTTTGCGAGCAGCCACATCTACCATTTCATTGCCTTCTATTATTATAGACATATTTTCGTCATTCGTCATATAGCTACATATATTCATTAAACGTGAAGATCGATACTGTAAGGGTTTTCAAAAGACTGAATAAAGCTTAAGAAATCTCTTGTAAGTAGAATTTTCTTATTACAATTATATTCTGCATATCTCAGTACCCGCCAGATACCATAGAGATCGGCGGTGAAGATACTAGCGTTACAACGAAAACTCAAAAATATGTCTTTTTTATAAATGCACTTCCTACACCAATGTCCATCTCTAAGCCATACGTATATATCTGACTTGCTATTGGGGACTGGAATAGTATATTACAGAAAGAAATTCATCAATTAGAGGAGGTGGTTTGTTTCATTCTTCCATATATGGTTAGTCGGATCTACATACTGAAAGTGTTATTGTCCACGGAGGGATTTCACAGACGCCTAACGGTAGCACAGATTGAAGAACTAGACTAGTTTTACCATTAATTCCTTAGTTCCTTACACTTCCTGGACGAGTTATTGTTGGTCGTTCCTCATATATTTCAAATGACTCACTATGTAAGACAGCACATTGGATTAGACATTGTGGTAATGAACATATTTTACTTATATAATTTAATAGAACTTTAACTCTTCTAAATTTGAAGGGGAGGGACTATCTTCACAAAACGTAGAAATTACAAGGCTTATTCGAAATATTCCAATTGCCAGTTTTAGATCACAGTATTAAAAACGATATAAAAATGTACTTTTCTTTTTATGCCTTTTTTATATATATTATATATATATATAAAAAAGTATATATATATATATATATATATATATATATATATATATATATATATACTTTTTTTATATATATTTTATATATATTATTTTTATGTATATTTTAATTTCTCCTAGTATCAGAAGATAAAGAAGTCTCATGTCTATATATATTATTATTTTCTTAAAACTGCTTAACATTTCTGGACATAATATAAAAATTAACACAAAAAAAACGTGGTTATTATTGTATGAGGCACCAAAAATGCTTCTTGTAACATTTTTAGTGAACAAAAATGAAATATTTTAAATAACGATTTCTTTTAGACATAATTATAATTGTATGTTTATTTTGCAGTTCCCTAATAATTGTCCTCACTGAATTTTAACTATTAAGTCTTGTCATAATTTTATCCTCTATTTTTTATTTCATTTATATTATATACAGCTTTTTTAAATTGCATTCCTTCTTATACGTATATACATATTTAACGTACTTATTACATTAGAATTGACACATAATAACTTAGTAAAGAATACTTTTTACTTTTTATAAACGTCGCTTTTTTGTTTTCAGTGGTCTTCTTTTCAGAAACATTAGCATTATATTTAGCCATCTTAATGATATGTTAAGCTATAACACTAATTGCATGTAACGGCATAATAAACATTTAATTGATAGGGATAGTTAACAGTACTGGTCCCAGTAATTTTCCTTGAGGTACCTCGTATATTAAAACTACCTTACTTTAATATTTTATTTGACTTCTTTATATATCCTAAGTAATTATCTTTTCAATAATTTTTGAAGCAATCTTAATTATTTTCTAAGTTATTAAGAAAGTCTAAGGTCTATTAATTACCTACTGTTTTTTGTTATGGTATACTGATACTATATTAATATAGGCTTTCTTTTAGGTCTAAGGATCATTTAATAAACAAAGCCGGATTGAATGTTACAGATAGACAATATATTCCTGGGACTAAGTATCATATAAGTATCATATAAGACACAGCACAACGTTGAAATAAGACAAACACATAATTTCTAAAGTAACGTCCCATTTAATCACTCGTCTTATCACTCGTGATTGGCACTTTTTGTTACACAGGGCAACCATCTTACGTCTCACTCAAGAAAATGCTAAAAACGTTTTTCCTCAATTGGCGACTTCCAATCGACTGACTTCTCGAACATCCAGAAACACTGTGGCGCATTCGGGAACTTACCAAAAGAAATAGGTAACGAGGCAGGAATATATGTGAATAATTAAACTAGAAACAAAAATTAAAACTATTTTCCTACATTAATATTGTTATGACTTCAGTTACGTATGAAAAATATTTATTCAATCAATGTCATTTACGTTCTAAATATAAGGTGGATCTAGTATCCACTTTAATACATTGAAACGTTAATTATCAATTTCATTATTCACTAAATGTAAAGATTTAATTTCGGAAAATTGTCATTCTATTTCATATTTCATAAATTTTCATATTTCATTCTATCACTCAATTGTATTATTTTTGTAATAATTCCTAAAAATTAATAATGTCTATTTGCTCTTTTCATTCATTGTTACTATAAATAAAATATTGTGACATAGATACTAACAAAATACTAAAAAAGGAAATAAACTTTGATTAATATAATAAATTGTAAATATATCACAATTATTTATTGTTTGAACTAATTACCTTTGTCCTATATACAATGAACTATTTGAAAATTCATTTAATTTACCGTTACCTTCGCCATTTCGAGGCAATTTGCAATCGATTTGTGGCAATGGAGATTTTTATATGAAATCGTCGACCTTTATCTTTAACTCCACATGTATCACGTGCGAACATCTTCTCGATTAAAATAAAGCGGTGGCAGAAATTAAAGGCCAGCATAGCCAAAGTGTAAAGTGTTATTGTCCCGAAAAATAACTTTAAAACCTCGATAAAAGTAACGGTTGCATTGGGGCGTATGTGCCTTTGAATTGTCGGGTCAACTCGACTCGTTATTGCTCCTTATGTTTTCTGTGTGTCTTTGGTTGGACAATCTCTGACGTATATTTTTGTTCAAATCCGTTACTTCTTCTGAAAATATAAACAATCGCAGATTCATATTTGTAAGATGAAAGCGATTTTTGATTGTTCACCACCTTAGCCAATTTTAAACATATATTCTACATAGTAAAAATATACATAAGAATCTGTACTGTACTTGTTTGAAGTATTTATCTTATGAGCAACCTTACGTGTATGTTTATTTTCAAATGATTGATTTTTCAATAATTGTAATGAAGATTTCTGCGTTTCTATTTTAGAAATAGTAAAACATCTGATTAGTAAAATTAGTAAAAGAAAATGTAATTAATAAAACATCTGTTCTATCCAAAAAGTGGAACAAAGGTAGGATATTATTCACAATAAATCTTATGTTACATGTAATGTGATCACTTGTAACATTTCCTAGTAGATCAATAGAGGCTCTTACGAGGTTTCAAGATATTTTTTGATGTGATGTTATTTAACCTTTTCTAATGCTTGAGGATTAGCGTTTTATATAAGTAATTTTTTATTTAATAGAAAAAATATAACCAACATCTCATCAATATAAAAAAGTTCCATGCAATTCTATTGGGTTGCATTATATTTTAATATCAGTTTTAAAGTATTTAATCATAATGTAATAGTTTATGATAATCAATAATCATCTATATAATCATCTATAACTATATTATATATAACGAATATATATTGTGGCATATTTAAATAAACTCGGGTAAAACTAAATATTCACGTATTAAAATGGTAATGGCGCCTTCGCCATTTCATTGAATTCTGCTCGCTAAGTTATCTTGGATGTATCTCTATGGAAGGGCTGATTTACATATAATTGCATATTACCTTCATAATGAAGAATTTGTAACATCATATTTCATAATAATAATGGAGTTATTTGTTTTTTTATATATAAATCAGTAACAGTTGGACACAATATGTTCTTACAAGTTCTTATTAATTTATGTATTAAGTCTTTATTTAAGACATGATTATTATTATTAAATTCTTACAAGTTAATCGTTAATATAATATTAAATATAATACTATGATATAGACCCAGATTTGGAAAAGAACTTTTCAGTTCTTCGTGGAGTGGAATCATGGAATTGAAAAACAAGTAATGACCAAATCTTTGTTTCTTCGCTCATCTAATTACACGCAAATGCATTTGGAAATTATGATGTAATCTGAATGAAATATTAATATTTAATGTTCATGATGTAACAAAATATGTAATAGACATCTCATTTAAATATGAAACACTGTATAAAAATGACCTTTCTATGAGATCACAAGTTTTTTGGCAATTCTATTTATAATTTTTCTGTTCTTTTATTTTTTTATGTGTGCAGGTATAAGGAAGGCGTTTCTTTCAAGTATTCGTCAGTATCGATAAACGTTGATGTGGGTAGCGACGAGTCTTCCAATGCACCAATATTGGCTATTTCTGTAACGACCTTTGGAACAAGACCACTTCCGATTTTGGCTAGCTATTTGAGAGCAATTACCAAAAATCCTTCATAGACAAAGAGTAAAATATATTGGCATTATATCTGCTCCTATATGAAGGGAGAAGCGTTACAACGAACTTATATCATTAGCTTCTGATTGACGTATGATTTTAGATCACACAATAATACAATCAACATCCTTCTTTTCATTGATAGTTCCGGGTTTTGTAATATTCACGTTGGGTTACAGTTTTGCATGCAGAACCATATTTTTATTTATAACTAATCCTCTTGTTCTTGTTCTCCGGCTTCTAATTATGACACAATACATTATGTTTCCACACTTAAAGTGTTCATTAAATGGCAATCAGTTCTGGAATAGCTGTATTTCTAAATATTTGCGTCACACAGTTGAATCATTAACACCGTCAATTATTTCCTGATAATGCTAACATGATCGGCAAAATTCCCGTCCAGAGACGTCGATGTTCTAATATATTAAATTATAATATAATTTATAATTTAACTACAAATTGGGAGTTCCAATGCATCCAGCAACCGCATGTGAATGTCTTTTTTATTAGGATTCTTTAGAATTTTTTATTAGAATTAGGATTCTCATCAACTTTGACATTTCGTTTACGCCACTTTCTTTAGAACCTAATATTTCGCCAATTTTCGTTGACGTGAAAACAACCCCATGCCTGAATAGTTGAATTCATTGTCGTTGTACATCCATATTTCAAGTGACGTAGAAAATGATATCCCCCGAGCAGCCCTGAAGGTTTCTTGTCGAGCTTCGTTTTACGTATTCCGTATGATTTATCAGCTATGATGGTAATTCTTTAAACCAGCGTCCATTTAAAAATAAAACTCTGAAAGCCAGCAAGCCCTGACAGATCCTAAATCTTTCAGTGAAATAGTGAATAATGGAACGGAATCTATTTTTATGACAAGAGATGAATGCAGAAACTATTACTGAATATATACCGAAGATATTTACTTAAGTTAAGTTTATTTTTACTTCACTCAGTCAAATGTCAATATGACATTAATAATAAAGTAGTAATATCATTATAATTTCGTATTAGATGTCGTATTTGATTTTAGTACTATTAAAAACTAATTACCTTAAGAGAAATTAGTCCGAAATTGATATGTATTTACCACTTCCTCATTAACATTAAATATTCTTGAAAATTTTATGGTACCTAATAATAATAATAATGTTTATTACCGTTTCACAATATTTTTACAATAAAAAAATGTAATGTATATTAAACAGAATAAATATAATACACCACAAGAATTATAGATATTTGAGCGTGGAAAACATGTAGGAGTTATTAAAAAAATGTAATATCAATAAAAACATTAGTAATATGAATAAGAATATAAAATTTTTATTCATATATCATAAAATATGAATAACAAAATATTTACATAAAAACAGCATACTAAATAAATAAAACCTATCAAAATAAGATATAAAATACAATATAACGATAATTATTATAACAGTAATATATAAAAAAATTTTAAGTATAGTTTAAAATACACTTTTAAAACTCGCGATTTCTCTTCAAAAAGTTGGACATAACCTTATCATTTAATTAACAGACTTACTTCCTAATCAACATTATATTATTTATTTTTTAAATCAATTTATCTATGCATTTCAGACCTTGATATTGCTATTATATAGTTTTTACGTATATTTTTTAAGCTCTAGCAGATTTTGAGTCTTTTAAGTCATTCGGCAATATGGAATTAATTTTACGACTTAAGTACATTTTAAAAAATAAAACCCGCCACAGGTAGGATTCGACATTTGTCCCGGATTGGAACCGAACGACATACAGCTGGTTCTCTACAGAAGGAACTACCAAACCACCAAGCAGTTATCAAAGTAGTTCCCGAATAGCAAGGCTATTACATAATCGCTATAGAAAACAACTACTCCTCGGGGTAAAGCCCCGCCAGGCGTTGAATTATACCTAAAAGCGATCCTCGACCGCTTTCTCGTGTTTTATTTTTTATAAACCTTATCTGATCGTGCATAAACACGAGAAAAGGGTCGAAGATTGCTATTAGGTATAATTCAATGCCTGGCGAGGCTTTACCCCGAGGAGTAGTTGTTTCCTATAGCGATTATGTAATAGCCTTGCTATTCGGGAACTACTTTGATTACGGCTTGGCGGTTTGGTAGTTCCTTCCTCGATTTCCGACTTATATGTTACTGACTTAAGTACAATTAAATTAAATATCAAATTAAATACAAAACCTTTCCTCTAATGCTGTAATGACTTTCTTACAAGATGTACAATAAACTTTTCAATATTTTTCCTTGTTGAATATCCATATGCAATACTTATCAATTTACTTTTCTTTTTTTATGTTAATGCAAGTAAAATAACCATCGTCTGTCAAACAATTTAGTTTCTTGAAGCGGCTGATCTGATGAGAAGGTTTAGTCTTCGTGAATAATTTTTTGGTTATTCTTTTTTGAGAAATTTCTAGTTTCTTTAATTCTAACTGAACAATACCTCCCTATGATATAGTGTGACTCCACTAAATTATGAGATATTATAATTAGGCTTGTTGCGATGCTATATGGGCTACAAATCTAAGAAATCGCGTAATTGTATGAAGTCTTTTTATTAAAATGTTTATAAGTACATTGTATATCCCACTTGAAATTTGAATCTGCAAGTACTCCAAGATATTTAATCCTATCAGCTTTAATAATTTCAAAATTTTCTAATGTAATGTAGAAATACTTCTACACTAATTATGTAGTGCAATACTTGCATAAAGTATATACAGTATTTATTAATTTTCAGATAAATTAATTTGGTATAAGTACAAATAGAAATTCTCAAAGTATTAAAATTTTTCGTACTATGTATATGCAGAAAATTGAAAGACTAACATTTTGGTGTGTATATTATAACGACAAATTTCGCAAACAAAAAATGAAACTATGATAATGCAAAATATAGTTCTTTATATATAAAGTTCTTTAATTTCTTGTTTAGTTACTTGTCTGAAACTTTCATTTGAATAATTATATTTTATATCAAGAAGTTTGAATAGCTATAATGCAAACTTTTTTTAAATTAAAGGCGACATATTAATAAGGAACTGCAATTTCGGCTACTTTTAAATACACGATTCTGATTAAATTTACAGCAACCTCTTCGATATGTTCAATATCGTACGTTTTAGTATGTACTTTCTTAACAGTCTGTAAGAAATTGGGTTGGGTTTATTGGGTTGTTTTCTTTCTGGACAGCAGTTTAAACATGTTTCGAATACAATATCAGAACTATTACTACTTTCAATTAAGCACTAAAAAACATAAAAACATAAGTTTTAATATAATATAAAATATTATAAATTATTTAAATATAAATATACAAATTAAATGATATTTCTACTGGTAAAGATTTTTACTAGCAACAGACCTTTTGATAATATTTTTTATTTGGATATTGAAGTGCTTACAGCATCAGAGGACGCGTACAGAAAATTGAAAATGATTCGAAAAATCGCTTGTTTGTTTTACCCATTTTCTGAATAAATTCTAATTAACAACGACGTTAGTAAGTTTGTTTTCACTCTACCTGGTATATGCATAGAAAGTGTAGCTGTAAAAAGCATCCTCTACCAGTTTCATGTATATATAATCGAAATTCTAATTGCTGCACTACAATCCTCGTGATCTATTGTCGAGAGTTAAACTACACGAGTTTATGCACCCTTCAAGGCGCTTAAAACAAAACGATCCATGTAGAGCCGAAATAAATCTCTGCCGAATATTAGGTAATCCTTTTACCAGCTAAATGGCGCAGGCGGTAAAACCCACCCAATTTTAAACCGTCACAGACAATAAACACACCGACTATGTTTCGGACGTTTTCCCTCGAATTTATGCCTAGTTGTCACGTCGTCATGACAATCCCCCGTCATAGTTATACGGAATAATTTCGGTGAAATGAAAACAAGAATAAAAACGTTCGATATCGTGACAGCTAATCTAAATGTATAATATACGGCAAGCTCGTCTGGCATGGAGAAACAAATCCACGCGGTTTGGGCTACAAATGGGTCATGAGTCAGCGCACTTTTATGGACTTTCCTCTTCTTGGACTAACGTTCAACAAAGCATTAAGATAAATTAAATGAGGTGAGGATAATAGCAGAAAAGAGTATTTTTAACATTCCGGTAAATACGTGGTACGCAGAGCTATATTTAAAAAAATTCACAAAAGTTTAGGCGTAGAGAAAAAAATTGTCTTGCCCTAAAGCCGCAGAGTATTGAAAAGAGGGAAAGTTACATATGATGACAGGGTAGTGCCCCAATCATGGTACAGACGATGACATAATTGCATCTATAGGGGAATATGATATTTTACCCATCGATGTTACTTCATAGATATACATCAAACTCTTGTATCAACAAATCAACATAGTAAATCGATCCTTGCGAACAACGTGGTAACTTATTTGATCCGAAGCCTCTAAAGGCATACTCCGGAGATTCCTTCGATATGAGCTAGAGGGCGGCGCTATATTGTGCTGCAAAGATTGTTCATTGTTTCTACAAGAAAATGAATTATAAAATACTTAGAAATAAACTCTGTGAAGGTTCATCGTGTATTTTTTTTCTGTCACTGCATGTAATATTAAAGAGTATATTTATACTGTTATATAACTTTGACCTATATTCGTTACCGAGATCTATCACCAATGATATGATATGAGGTGACCTTAATCTGTTAATTTATAACATCCGATTCTTGTAACGAAGGAGGAGTATGTTACTTTCGTAACATGTAATAAACAAGGGATATCTTTATAATTAGTACTTCACGAACAGCTATGAGATATTCAAATAGGATTTAAATCTTAGAAATCTCATTATGCTCCCCTGTCAAATAGATGTTCCGCTATTTTGACAGAATATTGCTGGATGTTGAAGATAGATATTTTTTATGCAACCTAGAGCCGGGAATCATACATTTGCATACTTTTTTAAGTAAATTTATCACTTTCTACGGCATTTATTGAAAAATAATATATGCAAATTTAATTATATTGTCACGTTTAAACCCTATCTAGTGAAAAAGTGATGAGAACAGGATTAAAATAAATGTAAAAAGTACCATAAAGTTCACCTACTTTAGTTCATAGGATAAAAAGAAAATTAAATTATGTTCTCCAGTGTAATACCTTGTTCTTCAATTTTCTTGCATCCTTACGTATTTTATGTTCGTTACATATTTTATATGCTTTACTTTCTTTACCTCATTTTCGTCGTTAACGTTTTCTATGTCATATATGCTCTTTACTTGTCATCCGCTCTGTATTTGCTTCACGTCACTTCACAAGACTTGCGCGTCACTTTAGTTCTTTGTATTCTTCACATCCTTTAAACTCCCTTATCGACCTCTGTGCCTTATCTCCCTTACGACATTTACGCCACATATATTTTGCACGTCCTTTACATTATTTACAAGTTTATCTCTAAAATAAAGTTTTTTGTTAATTACTTTGTGTTTGTTTGCTCGCTGCGGTTCGCATTTGTAACCAATATTTATTTAGGCTGACGAAATAAACCAACACTGTAATTTACATTTAATCTAGCTATACTGCACTGAAATTGAATGTATATTATAGTAGACTACCTTCCCCATGTATAGAGAGCAACAAAATTCGCAATCAAAGAAAATCAAATATCAGCGCAAACAACCGCAAATCACACAGAACATAATTACTTGTGACCTCTGACACCGTAAGGTAATTGTAATTCGAGAACTTTGTAATAATATATATCATTTGAATAATTTTCTTGATGCAACCATTTCTATATCTCCAAGCAGCAAGATGTATCATTTATGATCTTACATAAAGCTGAACAAAGCTGATAAGAAGATCTGTAAAGTTACAGAACAATTATAAATATTAGAATCAGATAGTTCGATTTTTAAATCTGTTTTAAAACTGCAACCGTACTTTAATTGCAAATGCAATTAAAATTTTATATAATACTATCGGCAGTGGTGAAATAAACACCGTCTATTGGTAATGTTTAATAGATATTACTAAGTCAACTTTTAATTAAAACTTATTCCACCAACATCTCATATTATCGTACATTACTGACAAAAATGTCAGTATATTAAATATAAATTCATATAAGATGTTATATATGTAAATGCCTCAGTGAGTCTATGTAAATGTCTATGATTTTAGGGATATTATTACAGTTACATAATCTAAGCAAAATAATTGGCTTACAAATCTTAACGTGATGAGTTTGTTATAATTGGTTGTAGCTATTCGAACATATTTTACTAAGCTCCACTGTTACCTAAAATACTGCACATAGGCTGCACCTTTATGCATATGTGCACTAGTGTAAATACATACTCAAGTTGACGCTCAGATCAAAATAAATATAATCTATTTAATGAACAACGCGTTGCATACAGTAATGGCATCGTATTCCTTTATACAATAAAAATATACTATTTTAAAAATTATAAGTAGCTTAACTGTTGTTTGTATAGCTGTCATTCCTGTGAATATAATGACACATATATAAAGGAACATGTAACATATAGTACTCATAGTCATATTAATTATTTAGTCTTAAACTGGATCTGAACCGTATCTGAGATATTCCCAACATTAGAAAAGTAATTAATTTATTGTTAATAAATTATTCATTTAACTGTACTTATTTATATCACTTATGAATTTATTAAACAATTATTTTCAAAAAGTATAGCTACGAATTCGCAACATATTGATATTGAAATGGGCAACGAAGTTGCATTGAACAGTTATTGAAAATAAAGTGTAGTGTACGTACGAGCTTCACAACTACCATCTAGTGCAGTTCTATTTAATTTAAACTGAGATGAATACAACTTGGTGATTTTATATCGAAATCCAAGAAAACTCAATTTGCATGGTATTGAAGGATAATTATTTCTTAATAGTAGTCTTTCATGAATCAGCTCTTATTCAAATTGAATTAATAAAGTGAATAAATTCAATTTAATGAAAAAAATTAACAGAGCAGCCCGCTGAGTTATGTTTAGTATTTGATTTTTCAAGAATAAAGATTTTACCTTATCTGGATGACTATATTGTTTTTGATGTATACATTGAAAATCAGATATTTTAATTTTTGAGAGTTTTCGAGATACGTTGACTGAGATGGAGCATCTCGGTGATTTCTTTGATTATATCTCTATGATTACATCTCTATACAAAAAGCGACACGCTACTAGGTTGATTATTAGATCAAGGGGAATTAACGAGTGAACTCCTCAAATAAACATAAAACACAGTGGGACTTATAACCATTTACCATAATAGACTGGCGGAATTAGGTGCCTTGATGATGTAAGGTAGTAGGACGGAGAGAAATGGAATAAAGCATTTTATTTAGTTTTGAGAAGAGGAATGTATTATAATTTTGTATCTAAAATATATGCCATTAATAATAAAAAAATGGATATTTGCAAAGTTGGGGAAAAGGTTAAACAAAGACAAAAACATATTAGAGAATTGTTTGACAAAGTTTTTACAATCGATTGAGTCAGGGGGACTGTTTGAATATTTGCTATAATTGACTTATTTCTGTTTTATCGAAGTCTATTTTTGTTGTTTTTAGGAATGCAATGTGTGTTACGATGACTGTTATAATAACACTTCGTATGGCCCTTTTATTTGACCAACTTTAATTTTATATAAGTAATTAATTTTTTAATATTATCATTATGTAATTTGATTTTTGTTACGTAAACACAGAAAAACTATAATTCTAAGTACGCTGAGCAGATATTTTTCCAGAAGTAATCGCCTCTTATTAAATGAAAACTCATTCATTTCCACCCAATGAAATGGTGGCGGTGGGTTTCGAGTCTTATTCGCTGCTTCTAGATCAGTCTTTTACACGTAACTGTAACTTTTTTGAAGTATTCGTATTTTTAAGTTTGTTATTAAATATCAAGTATGTATCAAATGAAGAGGTATTTTGTGTTAATAACCCTAAATACTCCAGCCATAGACAACTAGGAAGAATAATAAATTCTCATGTTATAATTATTGATTAAAGAGATCGTACTTGACAGCCCTTTGCAGCTTATGCTACGATTGAGGCCTTTTATTTATGATGATTTTCACAAGTGGAGATATTGTTATTTTTCGTTTAGATGTTAGAAACAGAAATAGTCTAAAGGCGTGTAACTTAAAACAAAAAATACTTAATATATTCACACTGATCAATGTACACTCAATATCAAAGATTGCTATGTGTAATGAGTGCATATACTATACCTTTGAATGAATATATTTGAACTATAAAAAATATAAAATATATTCACTAAACAACTGCATCCGACCATAATTGTAATAACTTTTCGTAATAACTGGAGGCGACATAATAGAATACATAAAATCCTTCCCCGGCAAATAATGGACTAAATATGACAAGTCATAATATTTTTATTGAGAATTAGAAACTTATTAAGTGAAATGAAAAAAATACGTTCGCCCCAACGCTAGTAAATACACTCTTGACGACACACTTCAAGGTATTTATGGAAATGAGATTCTCAGATGAGGAGAATAAAGAAGCGAGGACGAAAAGTGTTGCCAGGGGTAGAATTAGAATATCAAAGGGCCGTCTTAACCTGAGAGGCGAATGCTGAAAGCGGATGACGAGGGAAGTCAGACTGCAAACTACCTGTTTAATAATTACTCAGGTTCAGTCTTTGTCAGTCAATGAATAATGCAGCTCCTCTTGATCTTGCATCGCCAGCGCTCCAGGAAACCATGCAGAGATGTCTGTGTATATAAATAGGTGTTGGACAGGGGCGTATTTAACTTCTTTTTTTTTTTTTTTGTTGAAGATTGTAGAGAGGGTACAAGGAGCAATAGTTGAATATAATGTAATGCCGTAAAGAGAATGTGAGTAAAATCTTATCGACAGCCTCAAAATTACCTCAAATGAAAAGAAATCATCGTCTTCGAATGAATAATCTGAGGTTTTGAGAAAAGAAGAGGATATTCTACAATTATATTAATTCTGCTGAGTGTGTTCTTACTTTACAGACATTATAAATATTATTTATAAGCATATGTACACATTATATCGTTGATACTAATTCTAAAATACTTGTATAGCAATTACGAAATAATACTGAGAACTTTATTACCATGGTAGTTATTCTACAGAAAATATTGTGCATTTATTTGTGACGGCTTTTTAAAATCAGCCGACATCGTGAGTTAGTAAACATAATTTATAAAAATGCAAATCACTTCTCGATATATTTCGTTAAAGAATAGTCTCTATTTTACTTTCTTACTGCAACAAATACCACTATTGATCAATATGAGAGCGAGTAGGTACAACCCTCACTAATTGAGACGAGAGGGGGGACTCAACTGCTAATACAAACTCGTCTTAGTAGAGAAGATAACATAGAAGAGTTCAGACAACTTCGATATTGGTTGCTTCGCGATTCCTATTCTTCACTTCCAATCTCCACCTCATATGTAGTTATTATCTATAAAAGTCTTTATGGAATAATTTGTTATACACCAAACTTTAGTGATTAAATTGTGAAATATAAGCACTATTAGGAAAGGTTTTGGTCTTTCTATTATCTCATACAGAATATAATTCATAGATAATGGATAAAACTCACTCTATATGTAATTTATGATTTTACAAAATTCTAAAATTAGCCAATTATTAAATATATCTTTAAATTTTCTCCTTCAACCGTCTATAAGTAATAAGTTTATTTAAAAATGGTTTTCATGTAAATAAACCTATTACTTACGGACTACAATATATAAGGATAACTAATTTTGTAATGCTGCGTTGGCTTTGTAATGCTGCTCGTTATTATGAATGATCTAAATATACATATATATATATAGAACACTATGTACAGAATGGGGCTTGGGAACCTGACGCTTTTCAAAATTAATGGCGTTGAAAATATAAAAATTTTTATTCAGCTTTTTCTATGATATCAAAGACAATTCTACATTCAGTAATTCTCTTGAGATTCTCTTCAGCTATTTTATTTTTTGAATAGAACGTCTGTGCGATGTTCCGCCCCGTTATTTCATACTCATTGTCCTGATCAATCTCATATATATCCTATTACTCTGTATAATTTGCGTCAGGGATCGATGCAACTTCATCTCTGATGGAGATAAAAGTGATCCTGATACAAAAATCTACAGAGGCTTCGACTTGAAATTTGTAAGGCACTGCCTTACAAATCTTCTAGCTGAACAAAATGGATCATGTTGGATTTTTGCTCTCGCGCTTTTTATGGTCTCCGGAATTCACGCTGTACGAATAGGACTCTATGAAAACGGCATTAGGCTCTCCTCTCCCTTACACTGGGCATGATCAGTTCACCCAGTCGTCGATAAACAACAAAGAAAAATCGTCAGGTTTCTATGCCTCACCCTGTACAATGCATTTACGATTATTATCAAATTAAATCAAATTAAATTGTCTTATTATTTTTAGGGACATCCATATTTACATTTACATAAAATCTAAAGTTATAACATTCTATATTTTAACATTCTACTCTAATTAAAACAATACTTTAATATACTCATTTTGTTAGTCTATCCTTTATATATTGAGCTTACTATTTTTATACGATTTCTTGATTGTATGCGGTTTCACGTGTATTCGAAAAACTGCGCTATATAAATTGCAATGTATAATATAATTATTTCGATATAATATTATTTGCTATAACGTTATATAATTGTTTAAAAGAAAATTTATTATTAAAATCCATGCAGTAAATTGTACCTTATGACACTTGATCAACTAGACATAACGTACAACCTTTAAAATTAAAACATAAGTCCTTATACACACGTTTTGCAAGAATGAATACAATATTTGATTCCAGATATAGTAAACCAAACGGTAAAATAGAAACACATCATAATATAGGTCAAGTGTATAATCAACATACAATATACTCGATATAACTGTCTATATTATATTTCAATCAAATTTTATATTATATTTCAATCAAATTCTATATAATATTCAATCAAACAAGATCGATTCACAGTTTTATTAAAGCTTTTGAAGCGTAAAGCATTCTATAATAAAATCGATACAAAGCAAGAAACTTGTCTGCAAACTTGGCACACAAAAAGAAGCGATATTGACGATTTAATAATCTTTCAAGGAAAACACGAAATATTTCTCATCGATTCTGAATAACAAATACATAAAGAATCCGACGAAGCAAGGCGACGAGAACAAACTTTATATAAGATATATTTTTCATTAATTCATTAAGTATTTCTTATTGAAAAGAATTTAGCTTTAGCCCCACGCTTCAAATAATTTAGAATGTATATTGTTATTCGAACGAACGGTATCATTTTGTATAGACTATTGGATTTCTATAAGGAATAATATAAAATAACCAGCAAACCAAGTACGGCTGAAACTAGTAAGTATTTTATCGTAAGTTGGGTGAATTATTATAATGACCATTCATTCCTCCAGACGTTCCTTTATGAAATTTCTTTGAACTATAATAACCTTCGAAAATACCGTCAGTTCCATAATGTGACGCTCATAAAACTTTAATAAAAGCTAAATAAAAACTAACAAAGGGGTGCTTTGATTCACGTATGTAACATTAATGGGTGACCTATAGAATTATTTAATCTTAGTATTATGAAGTCTGATCACTTTAGTATCTGGATTCTTATTTCATGTATAGACAGAAAATATTAGTGAGGCTTTGATTTATTTCATATTGATACTGCTGTGAAAGTGGTTGTATGTAATATATAATGTAAATTTATGCTAGTGGAATAAAGTCTATACAAAAATAATATAGAAGAGTGCACATTTTTATTAACACTTCCTTTGTTTTATCTCATACTTTTCAAAAGATAGAAAGTTAAATTATAAACGTTTATGGTATTGATTTGCTATATAATAACCTTTTTATAAGCAACAGTATTTGTTTCACATAGGGATCACATTTACTTGCATGTGAAATATTAACCCACAAGTTTTTACAAATGTATCCACAATAATTCGATGTTAACCATAATATCCCCACCGACCATCTCTGTTTCGGTAAATTCCCCACACTGTATATATATTTCAAACTGATTAAACAGAGGGGCCCCGCAAAGTAGAGGCAAAATTTAATTTTATAGAACCTCGGTATTAAAAGCTATACATTATTGTACAATGTACATTTACAAATACTTCATGATGGATACAAAAAAAAGTGTTTCTGTAGTTCATTGTATGTAACTAAGCCAAAAATTCAAAAAATGGCCGACAAAAAATCTTTGTTGGCATGTGTAATTTCAGCCTTCGAATACAACGTGTATGATCAAGAAAAAATTCGTACTCGCTCGTGACAAAATTTAAACGAAAACTAAAACCTGGAGGAGAACCAAAACGTAAACGTAGACCAAGACGTGGATGTAAACCAGAAACGTAGACGTAGACCGAAAAGCCAATACAAGAAGCATCCGAATAAAACCGTCAAACCAAAAGGTGTTTAAGAACCTACAAAATAATACCAAATCCTCAGATGCTCTTTTTATTTGTGGGTATTTATACTTGCACCAAATTGCATCTAAATCTATTTATCACCGCACCATATACCTGTATATGCTTTGAATTATTAACCGCTTATTCTGTAATATTGGTTGGCAAGTCAATGGCAACACTATCCGATGGTTCCATTTATTTGTTGCTAACAGGGTGAATAATACATTTGATATTAATTAAATAAATATAATTTCAGAGAAAATAAACCTTATAACTAATAGCATTAAATATAAACTAAATATAATACTACCATCAATTCTTACTATATGAAAGACTAGAATGTATATTAAATATAAGAAATTTACCTATTACATTGTATTTCCATCCACTAGATAGGTAAAACATGTTTGGGAACGCGTAAGTTAACTGTAAACATGCAAATTTACTCATCATTGAATTTATTGTATTAGAGCGTTGATGTGACGTCATTACAAAACATTGTGCCAATATTAAACGTAACGTTTTCATTACCATATCATTAAAAATTTTCAATAGCAACGTGTGACGATAACAGATCAACCAAATTTAGTTTATGTTCAAGCGGTCGCTGCAGGTGGTATTCATTTTATCCCGGCTTTATAGACGACCTTCATATACAATAGAATGAATGCAGTGGCAAGCGAAAGAATTATAACGTGAAACCAGGGAAGGCAATATTAGAAGTAATCGCGAATAATAGCTACATATAAACAGTGGCAGGAAACTACATTTCAAAACTACGTAACAATACTTTAAATTCTTATTATCAGTTAAGAAATATTATTAATTACCAAATGTAAGATAGTTATCAGATATAAATAAGTAAAATAGAAGATAGACCTTCAGAATCATACGTTGTTCATTCTCAGAGTCATATGTTGATGTTTTCCTGAGAAAGTTAATATATCACTACATAATACCTTAACTGTATTCAAGATATTCTAATTGTAACTTTTGCCATTATATTGAGAAAGAATTTGAAGTAAAAATGTTTTATATGTAATTGGGATATAAAAAAAAGGTATACACTTATTTTCATAACATTCAAGAAATTTGGTAAATTTCTATCTGAGAACGCGCACGAATTATCTATCACCATAGAAGACGAAGGGACTTCTTGGCATTTTAATCCTGCTCACTCCCCCAACTTTGGCGGCCTATGGGAGGCTGGGGTCAAGTCGACCAAGCACCACCTGCGTAGAGTATCAGGTAACGCTACATTAACCTACGAGCAGTTCTATACTCTGCTAGTACAGATAGAAGCAGTGTTGAACTCCCGTCCCTTATCTCCTCTCTCATGTGATCCTTCAGACTTCAAACCTTTGACACCAGCTCACTTTCTCGTTGGCCGCACATTAACTTCGGTACCATATTCCGATATGACTTGCATATTGAAAAAGAATTTGAAGTAAAAATGTCTTATATGTAATTGAGATATAATAAAAAAGGTATAGACTTATTTTCATAACATTCGCCTGTAATTTATATAAAATTTTTATATGTATTTTAAAAAGATTGAACATTAGCCCATCATAGTTATAAGATAAAAACGTTTTTGATTCCGTGGTATACGAAAACTATGTTGAAAACGTCCCACAATGTTATTTAAACTACTTGTCTGCACAGTACGCTCTAAATAAATGCTTATTCTGAATAGATACACCTGCTTGAGAAGTTATTAAACTAAATAAATTAAACCGTTATAACTTCACGATTTTACACAGATTTCTATTTAGTAGATGCAGATTCTCCAATAGAATTTAAATAGTTTCTTATATATTTAATACCAAATTAAATTAAAAGCATATTTGTAATACTAAGCTCCCAGTTGGCTATCGTTACATTAAACCTGAAGCTTTAAACTGAAGTCGAAATTCTGACACTTGTAGGAAAACAAATATTATACAGTTTACTTTTTCATCTTCTAATCAATATGCTTCTCGAAGTTTTATATACAACCAAGTTAGGCAATACTCCTCTAATGGCTTGCCTTCTAGAGTGCCGTTAACATAACATGTTATAGAATGAATAAAATATAAGGGTGGCGGTTACAAAACAGAATCACCCGATATCGACGCCCCTTTGACGGAAGTTATTTGTGACCCATTTATGGTCACTGACGCCATATGCTCTAATATACATTATTTGAACTTCCGAGTACATCGTTCTCAGCAGAGCGTACTCTCCACTGCTACATGCTGGGGGAGACAACATCATACATGAGCTTCTCCCGTTGCGTTACCCTTTGATCTTGACGTTGTATATCACATTGCGGCGTTATTGCATGCAAGGTTAATACACCCAGCTAATGAGCTCATTAGGGCCTTACTATAACATCCCCTTGCTACCAGCGCTGCGTTGATTGCGTCAGATTAAAGCCCATATTCGTATTTATTATATATAATGGTGACAGCTTTGTATAGTTCTGGGGTAAATTAAGACGGTGCTATTATGGGACACTGTAAACGCTTACCTAAAAGACGTTTATTGTCTAGGGCTTTACTATAGTGTTTTCCCGTTTACGTTTATAATGCTATATATTCTCCATACCCCTGTTGAACATAAGAACGTGTTGTGCAATCATCTGAAATTTTTCTCTATAAATCAACAAGTGTTATATGTTAATTATCCTCTATATTCGACATTATTCTAACTACATTATCATAACTTGTCGATGAAAATTTTAACATTAAAAAATATTGAAACAGACCAAATAACTTTAAATTTTTTCAAAGTAATTTTCAATTTACAAAAGAGGAAACCAGAAACTAAAATGTAATAATAAAATATATTAGAAAAATTGAGAAAATATTTTGATGGCAAAAATCAAATAGAATGTTATTTTAACTATCTAGAGATCGTGTTTTTTGTCGAGAAGCAAAAAATCAAGAAACGAATTATATATAGTTGAGTGCTGTGAAGATTCCATTTCGATAATAAAAAGTAACATAGGTAAACAAATAATCTTTATTTATTTTGTAGATTATGTTTACCTTATCATTGAGTTATTTTGGTTATCAACAAGGTATTTTTCCAAAATTATCATTTTTGTCATTTTTATTGAAATAAATGACTTTGTATACATAAGTAATGGATATTCAACATAGTTTATGGTTTTGAAGTAAAATTCTGCAATATCTTTGACCAGTAACTTTATTTCTCTCCCTTTAACTAATATGGAATTATTCAGAATTGGCGTGTTTTAAAGAATTGGCGGAGGCGCCACTATCACTTTTAAATGTTTTGTTGACATGTTGCTGTAATAAACTGTATTTTATTACTTCTGGACTCCTACTCTGAATACATAATCGTTAGATGTGATGGGCATGCGTTAAAAAAATATAACAAAATTACAAACAAACTCAAGTATATATATATATATATATATATATATATATATATATATATATATATATATATATATATATATATATATATATATATATATATATATATATATATATATATATATATATATATATATATATATATATATATATATATATATATATATATATATATACATGTTAGGTCACTTTCTGTGAACTTAACTTTTTAAAAACTTTTCTGAACTAATATTGTACTAATAGTATACTGCCTGTCTGAGAGCTCCACTGTGACTTTATAACCTCTGTTGTGTTGACATGTAGTATGCAAAAGGTTAATTTAGAAAATGACAATATAAAGTTTCAGTAAGCCATCATAAACGTGATTTTAGTTAAAAATTGGACCCATGATAAGGCACCTAGCTGTGCCAGGTTACAATTAGCCTTCAAATAACATATTAAGGTTTTCGTTACCTAGGAATACAAAGTTATACAGTGCAAATACTATTCTAAGTCTTAAATGCAACACAATATATTTTTATGTGACTTATGTTATATCCTGTCCGTGGCGCCTCCGCCATTTTTAATTGTCTGTTACCTCAAGCTATTAGAGAATGTAATTAAAAGGAAATGGGAAAATAGATAATATCGCATTAATTCATAAGACAATTGTATCCATATGACAGTATTTTGTGTTCCAAACAATATTTACAATATTTCTTGGACTATACTTTATCGTTTCATTAATTCTGCTTTAAACATAGTTTTCCAGGTTGTTTACATTAAAACTTAATATCCGTTAGAATTATTTTATCACAAACAATTCACAAAAACAAAAGTATTTGCTCCAAAACACGTTTATTACCTCGATTACACAGAGTTACCACTCAAAGCTGACTAATACAATCTTAAAAAGTATTTCATAAACAGAAAATAATCTGCTGATAGAAGCAGCATTTATTATTTGTTATAGTTTTACTGGCATCATAGGAGACAAGGACGGAGAACCATGTGAGATAACAATATATATTCTACACCTCAATTTTAAATAAGGGACATTTTCTATCCATTTTTGAGCAACTATCGAGAAACTTATATTTTAGCTTCATTTCTAGTTGATCTAAGCACAAAAACAAGGTAATATCAGAAAGTTCGCGAAATATTGTTAAGAAAGAAATTAGTCCCGAATAAGTTCCTTCAGTGCAAACTACATCTATAGTTAGTACACAAAGTATATCAGAATGTCTTTTAATTATCTACGTTATTTGAGAAGTTAAGAAGATAAGCCAGAAAATATTATAAATGCTAACAAGAAAATTTGCTGATAACAAACTTAAACCGTTTTCAATCGTTATGGAACCATTCCCAATTTTATTTAAATTGCATCCCTACTTTTTCTGTCCTCAAAATTAATTCTTTCTGTATTCTGAACATAAAAATATAACACATACGACAGTAATATGGCCATCTGCCTGCTAAACATCAAATTGACTCTGATCGGATGTTCAAGTCATTACACAAGTATATCGAAAAGTCTTATGAGGGGTAAATTCTAAAACAGAATTATTTCCAGTTAGTTGTATTATTTCCAGTTTCTTCTATTTTCTACTTTCCACTATAGAAGTATTTCTACTTCTAAAAGGTATCTACTTATTACAGAAATGTCAAACTTAATATTTTTAATTATATTTCTCTATAAAAGGAAGGATTATTCTTAAAGAAACATTAATATTTTTAGCCATTATGAAACCACTCTCAACATTCGTCTTTATACGCAATTAAATACAAATAGTAGGTACATACAAATGTACCTACTATTCTTATATTCAAAATAAATCTCCACATTATTATAAACGTAGAAGTAGAACATACTTAATATTTTTAATGAAATTTTTCCATAAAAGAAAGCATAAGGATCTAGTATTCTTGATAAATAACCTCATCTCTTTTCTTTCTACCATGTCCACATTTTCGTTTACTGGGGCGTTACATCTCTTTAAGAAAAAGACATTAACGAAATTAAGGGCTACTTAGAGAAAAAGATTCTGTTGAAACTTTCGGATAATATATAGGATAAGGATGAAGGTGATGCCTCAGAAATTTGAAGTGAATATTTAGAGAAAAGAATTAAGGCGACACTCAGAAAATGATGCAAGTAGAAATAAACTGAAACTGACCATACTAAGGAAAAGAAAGGAGACAGTGGAAGTATAGAATAAAAATATATCCCACCAAAGTTGAATAAAGTACATGAAGATTCATGAAAGAAAGCAATATCCATTGAAAGTATTTATTCAATATAAAAAATATATATTAAATAAAATTTTCACTCACGCTTGGATAAAAACAGAAAGTATTTTTGTCTTATATACGAGTACAGTATAATAAAATTGGCTAACTGAACCCCGATATAATTTATTCTGATTGCTCCCTTTACCCATTATTTTATATTTATTGCTCATAACATATTAATTTTTAGATAATTTATAGCTAAAAAAAATATGAAAAATATGAGTACTCTTAGTTTATCATATACAAAATTATCTTGCATACAGCAGAAGTAACTGAGTTTATTTTTCTTTGTCTAACTGGGTCTTTCACTATCCCAGGAACAAAGATAATAAAACAGTTTAAAGAATATAAATCTGATAAGCCCGGTAAGAATCTAACAGCCCTCTCTCAACCTCTATCTTTCATAGAAACATTTATTTTTTTATATACTGTTGCACATTACCTTAACTAAGAATAATCGCTAATTACGACTAATTTAACCTAATAAGTAAAACAAAGCTGACCGAACAGATCTCAGTTTATTTGGATAAATAGCGGTGCTCAGAAAGGTACGAGTATGAAACAATATTATTGGAATTTCTATATATAAATAATTAAAATTAAACTACTGACCACTCATACAATACGTCTTTCTATACAAAAGAAAAGTGACAATAAATATTCAGAATAGTAAAGGATCGCTAATAAATTGTATTAAAATACAAGTACGTGTATTTTAATACAATACGTGTACGCGACACGTACGTAATAAACTGGATATAATCCTCCTAGTCTAATTAAAAAGATTATCTTTGGCAACCGACATAAATAATTCCCGGATCTGCCAACTTATACCCAGAGAAACTCATGCGGAAAAGAGGATAATTTTAAGACATACTAAAAAATCGAAAAAGCAATTTCCACCACATTGCGATGCTGGAAATAGCTGACAATTCTGCGAGACGCTTATTTTCAATAAACTCGCTTTTTGGTTCTACCATTTTACGGATTTATAGCCTTTTAACTTTCCCATACGCCTATACGTACAGTACGTTTTTAAAGATTTACATTTTCCATTTGCGTTAAGTCGTCCAAGGCTTTAGCTCCGAAAGAAGTTTATATAGTAGTTAGTTTTGTTGTAGGAATAAATATAATTGGACTTAATATTTGTTATGCCACAAAGTCAGTTGTATATCCACTTCTTTAAATCATCGACGATATTAGTGTTAACGTAATGTTGAAATTCTAGTAGCAATAATTTGTCAAATTGCAAACAAATTTGATCTTTTATATCACCAGTATCATAATGGAGCTGACTTTTTCAAAAATTATAATCAAAGAGAAATAGAGAATAAAGCGTACATATTAATCAGACTGAGAACAAACCTGCTTTTTGTTATTGTAAATACTAATGATAAATTTCTTGTAATTAAAAAATTGTCACAGTTATTTTTTATAACAAATTTGTTTTTATTACTTTGTTTGTATTCTGTTATATAGGTATATAAAACTTTACAAAGAATCGACAAACTTGGATATATTTTGTACAAAATCTCAATAACATTACTAATGAGAGACAATTTTAGTTATTAAAAAATTATTTTTCCTTTGGAAAGTCAAAGCCAAAATTAAATCTTAAAATATTTTGCCTTTCAACGTTTTTTTCAATAATATATAATATGTTGAATCATATATAGCCTCCACCCATGATTATAAACGAACAAAATTTTAATAGATACCTGCAACTTTTTCATATTTTTCTCAGTAGGTATATACAGGGTGAAAAAGTATAACTACCATTATTTTAACAGTTGAAAGTTTGGACATAAACAAACAAAGAAAGTGTTATATAATATGAGTGTTAGTTCTATCATTTACGACAAAATAACTTGTAAAGTACCTAATAATGAATACAATAAATAGGTACATAAAAGTAAAAATAACAAAATAAAAATAAAAAGTGTCAGATTGTGGAATTCCTTAAATAACAAAGGGCTTAAAGACAATATCTTTCTAGTTTTAATTTGATCCCATAAAATATTTAGTATAACCATATTTTATTTGTTTATTTTTTATGCATTTTCTTTTGAGTTGAACAACCAAATTGTATAACACTTTTTTTATTTGGGACAAAAGAATCAATTATTAAATTACTCGCAGTTATACTTTTTACACCCTGTATATGTTAGATTATGTATGGTATCTATCTAATAAATAGACATTCTAGTGAAGCTATTTTTAAGAAAATGGATTCTGAAGTAAAATAACAAAACATATTTAGCAAAAATAAGTATTACTTTTATTCGTTTTTTTTTATTATCATATATGTGAATGTTCGTATACATATAAAGATAATCTCATGCTTTGAAGTAATTTAATCAGTCATGTTTTTATTCCATACAGTAAATCAATTAGTATAAACTAAATCCGTCTGGATTCTTAAAATCCATCTGCTAAATCCATCTGAAAATTTTGAATATCTGTGTTTAAATTAAATCTCCTATTTAAAAAATATAAAAGTGTAAAGTTTAAAATGAATGACTATTTTCCTCGCTAGAATTAATTAACTATATTTGATATTTGTTTGATAAAAGCATTGATTGGTTGTCATACTTACAATTTATAAATTATTTGTTGAAATGGAAAAGATTGAAACAAAAAGTACACAAAGACATCTTAATTATTCCACATGAACAGATGTGAAAATTATTTTATAAATGATGATACATTATTGATAATTACAGTAGCCCCTAGGCTATTATATTTTCCAACCGCAAGTTTTGTATACCATGTCTTAAAAGAAGATGTTTTAAATTTCTTTTATTCATAATTTATTAGACAATAAGTTCTTCAAAATACTTCAATTTTCTTATATTTAAAAATGGTATATTTCTTTTTCTTACCCTTCACCTCTCTTGATTATTTACTTCTCTACTTTTACGCACTCAACTATACGCGGAAGAGTAATGTAATCGTGTAAAAAAAATTTCTAGCGTTTATTTTTCGTTATTTGGCATAAAAACCAAAAGAAAAATAAATTTTAAACAATTGTGTGTATGTGTGTGTGTGTGTCATTGTCGTCGTTGTCATTGTCGTTATTATCGGTATTAATAAAATTTCTTGTTAGAACGATAATTCAACTAAATCGTGTCGGATCGATCGGGTTTTAACTAATTCTGATCGGGGACGTCTCCCAGATGACACCTATTGATTTTGAGATGGATAAAACACACTCTACCACGTTCATGGATCATGAGAAATAACCATGGTGGACTATTTGAGAAGTTGTTTTGTTAGCACGATCACTCAATTAAATCGTGTCGGATAGATTGGGTTTCGACTGACTCTGATTAGGGATGTCTACCAGACGACATCTATTGATTTTGAGGTGAATAAGACACATTCCACCCTGTCCATGGGCAATGAGAAAGCACGATGGTGCACTATTTTAAAAAAGTAAAGCTGTAGTATAAAACACATATTCTGCATTTATGTGTGGGTTTATTTTTTCTCGGCCACTCAATTTCAAGAGAGAGATGCACTACGTGCGGATAAGTCCGTTTTAAGGTTTTAAACCTGTTTATTTTTTCACTAAAATAGGTGTCGAAGTTTAGGATTCTTAGAAAAGTGGATCCAAAGTCCATATGACAGTATTTTGATCCCGTTTTACTTTTCATATCTTGACTATAACTAAACAACTAAGTCACTGAATATATTCATGCGTCTGTACTTTTAAATTCACATTCGAACACAACAACAGTCTCTGCTGAAGACAACAGTATCGCTATCGAAATATACATGAGTATCAAAATATTGGACATTGTTAATAGAAATGTATGAAATGTATTATATCTTGATGATATTCATAACATCTGGATCGTAATTAATTTAGTATTCTCACGTTAAATCGACTCTTATATTTGACAGAAATCCATTTCAAAATTACAAGTAAGGACTTAATAATTTCCGCTGAACGTTCAATTCGGAACAACCCTAGTAAGAAACTTAATGCGATAATTGTTTCCTACCTCTCCATTCGCACAACCTTTGTTTGCGACGCCAGCCATTGCTTGTGCCAGAACTGCCTCTGTTAAAGCGTTATATATAGATATTTAGTTGTGAGAAATTTGCGGATGAGAATTTTTTGTGAAGTCGCCCTAGTCATTAGTTTTGTCATCTTTGGACTTCCTTTAATTTAAATCGTCTTTAGCTGGCTTTATGATACCCATTCAGCTTTGGGTTGAAAATTTCAAGGATAATATATTTCTGAGGCATCTCTTAAATTATAGTGGGTCAGCTGTTCTATATGGGATGATCTTCAGAGAAAAAAAGGACAATCAAAAACAAAAAGACGAATACTGCTCCAGAATTATCATAACCTATATAACCTTTTGAAAATATTTTTATATATTATTGCTATAATTTAAAGATACAATTATGCTTAACATAATAGACAAATGGAAAGCACTTTAGGGTTTTATTAAAGTCTACAAAGAGAAGTTGTATTTTCATCATTCAGCCATCAGAAACTTTTACATTGTCGACATAAATGTCTAAAATGATCAGTATTCTCCGTATATGGTTTGAATTCCCGATAAAATAACTTATTTATAATGTCAAACAACACGGACTATATACCTAAGAAAAGAAATTCTTTATAACTTTTAAGGTCAAACAACACCAAACTTGCTAAGTGTCTATGTTTTTGTCCTCATGTACGGCATTTCCAACACTATCAAATAGTATAATAGATATAATACAGTAGAAGACATCTATGAAAGAATATATTCAAGTTTGTTTTATTTAGGTACTGTAGTTTATTACGAGTATTTTTAGTGGGTACTATACTACTTTCATAAGTTGTACATGCATCTATAAATTCACTCTCGGTACTCCTTTAAAATAGAGATATTATTTATTACATTCTTCAAGCCGATTTACTACGCTAATTTATTAAACTGTTTATATATTCTGTGCATTTAATTGAATGGTTAAATATTTTGAAAGCTCTATGAGAAAAAATGTTTTGTATAAATTTAAACAAATACTTCTGTATCATTATCTAAGTCGGACTAATTAAGAAATAATTGAAACTATATTTATACGATATTGTAGTTAAATCTGTAGTTTAATATAAACTAATTAGGAAATGTTTTAAGCTATATGTTTTGCTAAGATATCTACAGAATTCTAATATTTTGTAAAATATCTATGAATTGTTGATTATTAGTCGAAAATTACCTGATCTATACGAAATATATATATGAAAACTATAGATTTCTGTATGTTATTTTGTGACACACAATTATTATTTTTTGTATTTGGAGTAAATTAAAAAGAGCTGGTTTTGAACATTCTGTATTACTAATATGTATGTTAAATCACTTGTTTGGATTTAAACTTTATAAGAACAATTTTATTTTATTAAATGGACGAACAAGAATTTGATGTGTGAGTATAACAGTAATACTAATACTAAAATTATACTGCTCATGCAACGGGTTTGCTGCAACTTTATAAGTTTCGTTATGCTGACATCGTTGAAAGTAATATTAAAATACAATTGGCAAAAGATTAAGTTAAAGAAAGAACATTATAAGGTTTCAGCAAATCATCATAAACGTTGGTTACAGTGTATATAGTTATATGATAAGACACGTAGCAGTATTAAGTTACGTCTGGCTTTCACATAACATACTGAAGGTTTTATGTTACCTGATAATAAAGTTATAGAAGTGTGAGAGCTACTTTGAATAATAAATTGAATACAATATATTTTATATAACAGGTATATGTAATATAAAATTATAAAACTACAAGTACAAGAAAGGGCCTACTTAAAATATATATAATTTTTAGGGTCGTCAATATTAGTCAATTTTTAAATTATTACTTTTCCGCACTCCACTATAAGCGGAAAAGTAATAAAATCGTGTAAAGAAAAATTGAAGAGACTAATTTTTGTGTGTTTATTTTTCGATTTTCGGCCTAAAAACAAAAATAAAATGGTTTTTAAAAATGTTTTGCAGTGTATGTCGTCGTTGCCGTCGGCATTTTCTTGTTAGCACGATAACTCAACTAAATCGTGTCCGATCGATCGGGTTTTGACTGATTCTGATAAGGGACATCTCCCAGACGTCACCTATTGATTTTGAGGTGAATAGCACACGCGACCCCCTTCCTTGGGTCTATTTGAGAATTTTTTTGTTAGCACGATGACTCAACTAAATCGTGTCGGATCGATCAAGTTTTGACTAATTCTGATCGAGAATGTCTCCCAGACAACACCTATTGATTTTGAGGTGGATAGGACACACCCCACCCTATCCATGGGTCATGAGAAAGCATGAAGGTGGACTGTTTGAGAAATTTTTGTTGTTAACACGATAACTCAACAAAGTCATGTCGGATCGATAGGGTTTTGACTGATTCGGATCGGGGGCGTCTCCCAGACGACACCTATTGGTTTTAAGGTGGATAGTACACACTTTACCATGTTCATGGGTCATGAGAGAGCACAATGGTGGACTATTTGAGAAATTTGTTTGTTAACACGATCACTCAATTAAATCGTGTCGAATCGATCGGATTTCGACTGATTCTGATTAAGTATGTCTACCAGATGACATCTGTTGATTTTGAGGTGGATAGGACACACCCCACCCTGTTCATGGGTCATGAGAAAGCACGAGGATGAGGCTATTTGAAAAAAGTAAAACTGTCGCATAAAACACATGCTCTGTATTTATGTGTTGGTTTACTTTCTCTCGGCCACTTAATTTCGAGATAGAGATGTTCTACGTGCGGAAAAGTCCGTTTTAAAGTTTTAAAACTGTTTATTTGTAATGAAATTGATAACTAAGTAAGAATAGTAATATTATTATGTGGCATATATTGAAAAAAAAACTAGTAATTGTATATAAGCTTCTAGGAGATCTAAATCAGAGATTTCTAATAGCTAAAGAAATTGTCTTCAATAACCACTTAATAACACGACATGTAGATGTGTGTCATCTTATCTACGTCAGAGATTACATCTAAAAATATATTTTCTAAAAGTATATATAATTTTCGTTGGTTTAAACAGTCTTATTAAAGAAAGGTTAGTTACACAACACCCAGATTAACTTTTGATTTATGACATGTTTTAATCGGGTAAATGTAGCATGTAGCCTCAGTTACCACCCTCGTGGACTAGCAATACTACAAATTGACGATAGTTACTTACTAAAACTTTTGGTTAACTTCATTATTGATATGACGTTTAAATGGCCATACATATTTGATGTATAACAAATGTATTTCCTTTATAGAGTTATATGTAATTGAAGTTCATTAGTACATATTTTTCGATTTGGTCACAATTTTGAAAACATTCTTGCTGTACTGAAAGGCAACTGTTCTTTTTATTTCTTTTTTCATCAACACTAACTTCCACTACAATTAAATATTATATTGGTCATTTGGTGAGAATTTCATCTTAAGTCTGAGCTATTAATATCTCTATGAGTAAGCAAATCGCAATAATATTGCGCCGCCCTATCGCTCATATCGAAAGCACCTCCGGAGCATGCCTCTAGGGGCTTGGTATCAAAAAACAAGAGTTACCACGTTGTTCGGAAGGGTCTATTTACTATATTGATTTTGTCAGAATGCCGAAATTGGTACGAAAAGCATTTCGTACATCGACCTAAAAATTTCGTGACACACGAAAACAGCCGTTTAGTAAATTTGAATTAATAGCTACAATAACTGTAACACTGTTTGCGTATATAACCTTCGAGGTTGTGGATAAAATGTTATTAATTTTCACACAATTATTATGCAATTTACATGGGTTTCTTGATAAACCCTTTTGAAATGTACAGGGTGAGCGAAACTCGATGTCTCAGCTCTATTACGAGAAAAGGAAAAATGATAGAAAAAATCTGAAAAGAGGTTCTTAAATAGGGTTGAGTAAGTCCGTTTTAAGCCGAATTTACATATTTTTCCATATTTGGAAACTGAAGTAATGACGTCATCGATTATTTTTCCAGAAACATACCTATATTTTGGCATATTTGAAAAGACATAATTTTTTTGAATAAATTCTGTAAAGAAAAAAATTTTCTATCTTTTTCCGTTAAAAATTTATAAGCAAATTTGTAAAAAAAAGTATTATCAAAAATTCGCACTCGTCACGATTTAAACAAGTAGCCTTTGGAGACAAATAGCAAAGTCGCAT
Source organism: Rosalia funebris (assembly GCA_037954035.1). NCBI lineage: Eukaryota > Metazoa > Arthropoda > Insecta > Coleoptera > Cerambycidae > Rosalia > Rosalia funebris. The sequence goes on along the minus strand of JAZFAV010000001.1, from coordinate 15,675,701 downwards.
CTGTCAATAATTGAACATTATTAATTAGTATTATTTATTAATTTAACATTACAAAACACATAATATGTTACAACTATTACCACAGAAAGAAACAAAGTATATGGGCAATCACTACAACAAATTTTCAATGTGACCACCTCCTTCTTCTAAACACTTGTCCAATCTTCGCCTTACTTCTCTCACTGAAGCCTTAAGAAACATTTCTCTAGATAGTTCATCGCAAGCATTTCAAAGAAGAAGTCTAGTGGGGTCAAGTCCGATGATTTAGGCGCCCACTGTATCGGTCCATTTATACCTATCCAATTTTCTCCGCAAGTTTCGTTTAAATATTGTTGGACAATTCTTGCTTTATGCGGTAGAGCTCCGTCATGCTGGAAACACATGATTACTCGCAGCTGTAATGGCACATTTTCGAGAAGCACAGGAAGCTGTTCTTGAAGAAATTGCAAATATCGCTCACAATTTAAAATTCATTCGTAAAAATATTGACCAATCAAATGCTCATTAATAAATACCACATCAAACGTTAATTCTGAAGTGTCCTTGGTTTTCAATCAGATTGATAAAATGTGGATTTTCAGTAGCCCAAAAATGTTCATTTTCTTTATTGGACCATTATTAATAAAACGGCCTTCAATTGTCTACAACACATGCTGAAAAAAACTGATTGTCATTGATCTCTAAGTTTACCATCACTTGGTAACAATTAATTCTTCGTTGTTGATGTTGATCTCACAAGTGTTCTAATTTATGAATTTTATAATCGTAATAACTACTTTGTTTCAAAATTTTTCCTACCGTACTATATTTTAAATTCAACTCAGGACAGGCCTGCCGAACCGAGTTCCTTGTCTGGTCTTCAAAATACTGCAAAACAGTGACAACAGTATTGTCAGAATTGACCCTTTTAACAATTTTCTTCCCTTTCGAGAAGAAAATGCCTCGTTATTTGCATGTAAAGTGCGTTCCAATCTTGCAAGCATTTTTATGTTTGGAATAGGACGTTCGGGATCTTTGGGCATATTACTGATCTGCTCTTCTAGGGTTCTTTTGAGATTACCCATAAACTAATAACATATCGACTTTTTCGTTGTGAACATTTTTCAAAGTCAAATGACAACAAAACAATATATGTCAACCATTAGATTAATTATTGACAGATGCGACTTTGCTATGTGGTTTCAAGGGCTACTTGTTTATATCGTGATGATTGCGAATTTTTGATAATATTTTTTTTACAAATTTGCTTATAACTTTTTAACGGAAAAAGATAGCAAATTTTTATCTTTACAAAATTTATTCATAAAAATTAACTCTTTTTAACTTCTTCTGGGAATAAAAATTCGGTGACATCATTACTTCAGTTTCCAAATATGAAGAAATATGTAAATTTTACTTGAAATGGACCTTACTCAATCTCGTTTAAGAACCTCATTTCAAATTTTTTCTATCGTCTTTACTTTTCTCATAACAGAGCTGAGACATCGAGTCTCGCTCACCCTGTACATAGTTCCTTGTTAAATATAGTAACATAATATTTTTATTTCTCTACAGCTATATTAAAAACACCGATGTACGATTTAACAAAATTAACTTATACAATATGCAATATAATCAAATTAGCCGAAACAAGACCATTAATATTAAATTCTGGACCGCATAGCACCCAAAAGCGACTATTTCCCAAATTCAGTTGTGCTACAGTGAATTCGTAATTTATTATTTCGGATTAAATCTAACGGTTTGTTCACTTAGAGCAGAACTAATTTCTGTTCTCTGCAATAATCACTTAGTGGAGACATCAACGTTGTGCATCCGTTAAACCGCAGAAACAATTTATCGCCAAGCAACGTTAGTGTAGTTTATATTTTCGGCCAGGTCGGTCAGTTTCGGATAATTTACGAATAATTTAACAACTTACTTGATCCTGATTAAATTCTGTGGATGTGAAGTTGGGATTAATTAGAGTCGAGTTACAACTTTGCCATAACATATACATATGTACATACAGTTTTAAAGCAAAGTTAACTTTATATATTCTATATTTTATCACTTGAATTCATTTTAATGTTGGTAGATGTATCAAATATATATATATATATATATATATATATATATATATATATATATATATGAAAATATAATATCTGACAACATTCATAGCATCTTTCACGGCAAGTGCTATAAACTTAATACAGTAAAATATGGCTGCCACGTTGTCGTTTATTGTAATTGGACTTTTAGAGAGGCGTATCACTTTAGTATACCTGGTATATCTGATAGCCGTAATCACATGGCGATTGTAGTTATTAGAATTCTTAAATACATCTATGGCTTCTCGATAGTGTCTGAACCAGAATATCCTTTCCCTCATAACGATCTTGGTCTGTGTCGAATCTTGTAGCACTTCTCACGTCCACTCTGTATTTTGCCACAATGATTCCTCTCGTCTATTATTTCTGAGATAGCCTCCATGCTCACGTATTTACATGTCTCTCATATCATAATTAATCGTATGGTACTGAAAATTTTCTTGATATTCCATATCCTTGATGAAGGGTTTACTTTATCCGTGCATTATTTCGCATAGGGTAAGTTGCGTATCAGAAAGTATTTTTAATTATTCTTGGACTACCGATTCCTTTTCATTGCCTTATTTAGTATTTAAGCTCTTGTAGCAGTTTTGTCTTAGGGCCACTCTCTTCACTTGAAAGTCTTGTGATATTAGCGATATACCTTTCGAAAAGTCAAGCCACTGTCAATGGTAACGTTCAGTCAGTTCGAAAATGGACCAGCAAACAAATGTATTGTAAAACTTCTAGTTCTAATACTTAGAGAATTATTTACATGTATGTATATGCAACCAATGAAACACTGACTGAATCGCAGAAGTTTCTATGTACTATAGGGTAAATTATTAGGTTTATAAAATAATTTGCAAAAAGAGGGGCTATATTGGAGAATATCTAGCTAAAAACTGCCGATTTACATTAACTAACACCAAACATAATTCATTTGCGTAATCATATGGTTGAAGAAGTGACGTCTGTTAAATATAACATGGTGGATCGAATGAAGATAATACAATGAACCTGATATGGTGTCTTTAATGTACATGGACTTTGTCGGCCAGACTCATCTGTAGCATCTGTATTATATCCTATAATTTATTGTAAATCCTCAAGGGAACATGATCATGTCGTCGATAGTGATCATTAATAGTTTTTGAAAGAAATACAAACGATGTAGACATCTCCTCTTCTGAAGAAATGGAGATTATGCATTACTAACCACAAATATCAATAAGCTCTTCTTAGCTTTTAAGGCTTAGTATCTGGAAAAACTAATGTTGGCAATATCAATAATAATAAATATTGGTAATTATAACTAATATTGTTGATGATCGACATGTTTTCTTTTTGGAAAGAATATGATGTTGACCCAGACGTTAATAGATTAGAAACGTTTGTAGGTGGTTATTTTAAAAAGGCAGTATGAATTCTAAGCATATATACAAAAAATACACAGTACTTCCGTCAACAACTTCTCAACGAGTTATTTGACAGTAGCAAACGTATAGAAGTATTTCATGAACATATCAATCATTTAAATAACAGAGAATATATTCAACTGTTAGCATTTACAGAATATTATCGGCGTTGTATGTTTCATTAATTTTTATAACCTCTTTTCCGTGAAGGAGACACGCTGCAACATCTTTGTCATACTATCATGATAGCGTCTCAGTTTACATCCACGAATGACTTTACGAGATATGTGAAACTAATACGAATTCTAGTTAACTTGACTTTATTTGAGATTATTCTTTAGTACAAGAAATAGTTTACCGAATATTTCTTGAAATTCTATCTTTATTATACCATTAACGATGTACTTGTACAATATTTTATATTTCCTCTGAAATACGTTCTCTCAAATTAAAATTGATCATCGAATTCTCCAAACTTAATACCACGGAGACCTCGACGGACTTAGATAGATAAAGGAGTTTCATTACGTGACGCATAGAAGTACTAACTGCGTTAGTAATTTGGAATTATATGTTAAAAGGGGATGAACACGAACGAGTTCGATACAAGTTAGAAGTTTAAGGATCAGTTCTCAAGCAAACAACAGATGTTATTAGGAAACCATTTTCTACTTCCCATGCGTGTACAGAAAAGTTTTCTAATCGCTTTATATGTAAACTGACTTGACGTTCCCCAATAAGGGGAAATGATGAATAAAACTTTTAACGTAAAGTTTAATTAACATCTTCTGATACTCAGTCCAATATTTCTTAATATTTTCAATACACATTTGGTTCTTCTACACATTTATGGAGTTAATGCGATCTTGTATTAGTTATTTTAAAATTCACATAATAATTTGAGGCTACTTTGAATAAATACGTACATGTTCATAAATATGAGAATACGTATTTGATTCAAAATATATAATTTAAATATTATTATATTTAGAGGGAAAATTTAGAGTTGTTGCTGCTGTCTTTCTACAGTCAATATTCGTCGTCGATATAGCTCGAATGCTCATTGATTATGGATTAATTTATAATTATTATTTTACGGCTTTATTTGTGAATTTTCTGTTGATACATATTTTTTCATAATTAATAATTATGTCAAACATACATAGAGTATACGAACGACCACTTTCTGATGAGGTAAAAAAAATGTGAACAGTGCTTATATCATATTTAAAAAACTGATGTAAAACAAAATCCCCAATTTATGTTTGATATAATTTTCACTCTGGCTGCTTCTAATATGCCATTTCATGTATTAAATAGTCAAAAACCGGACTGCATCTGAATTACAAAACAAAAACCTGTGGTTATGTGTAGACGAGAGGATAGATTTAAAAAAAATCTGTTGTTAATGTTATAGTACGTACATTGGACCCTCCTAAACTGCCATGTTCATGTTTACTAGCTATTAAATGATTACAAATATGTATAGGCGAAGGATGAAATTACGAGGGCCTTGCTGAATGCATCAGGAAAAATTTAACTTCAAGGAAAGCAACTGTTAATGTTTATAACTTATGGTATCGCAACCATGTCTTCTATAGGCTGTTTACTTAAAAAAGAGTGTGGTAACTTCTTACATGTTACGTGTGAACATGCGTTACAGTTAGTGATAGAGGAAATTCCAAAATATTATCCAAACTTGAATGAAATACGTTATGGAACGTCAAAGCTTACTTTAATTAGGTATGTAATTATTGCATCACTGGATTTCGAATGGTCGTTGCCCTTATATAAAAGCATTTTTTCATTACGGTGAGCAAGTTTCCATGAAACAACCGTCGAAACATATCTGATGCTGCAAAACTTCCATCGATCTCGTCCTAGCTTATGACAATTCTGCTTAACAGGATAAGAGTTTTATTCTTTCATAAATTATAACTTATTATTGCTTACCTTATTTAATATTAGGTACTTATTATTATGCGCACAACTATGATACACGTACTATTTCTTCCCGCTGCTCTACCTATATAGTTTAATATTAAATTTCCAACCCTCACCTTTGTAATGGGCGAGAGGTATAATAAAAAGGGGTTTAACTTCCTGTCTCAGGAAAAATGTACCCTACACAACCTCGTCACTCAGAATTCCTCACTCATCCGATAGATGGTTGTCACAATGATTACTTAATATTTAAGTCGATAATATGTGAGCTAAGTATGAATTAAGCTAAGTATGAATTATGAATTAAGCTAAGTATGAATATTATAAGTATGAATTAACTAAGCATACTTGAAAAGTATGTGTGTGCCAAGCTTATGCAACTATTTGCTTCAGAAGCGGCTTCTCGTTGAAAATTGATTTATATTAATCAATCAAATAGATATCTTATGTAAATTATCAAATATTTAAGCCACTCATGAAGTACTTTTTTAAGTTTTTATTTGGCAATTTAATATTTACAATTGGCGTAGCAAATACTTCAGATCAGCATAGCAAATGGCCTCAATTAAGTAATGTTCTAATTAGGAACTAATTAAGTGTTTTTTTTTATAAATTACAGCCATGAACTTTTCGTTATATCAAAAATAGAGACGAATTATGAAGGGAATTATTTTTCTGATTACCATTAAAAAAAACTCTAACGACAGACTTGTAACTATACTTAATTATTTATATTTCTCGTGTATTCTTTTCATCCATTTTCATCAAACGACATCATGACTTTTCTAAGAAAATAAATATTACACTCAAATTAAGGCACTAATTTACATAGCATTTAAAATAAATGGAATCCTATTCGTATCTCTGTGAAATGTTTCTTTTGCTGAAGTAATTACTAATTAACCTGAATGTCGCTTTATTATTTTGAGAAGACATTTCTAACTTTTCTCATACTCCTTTGATAAATAACTAATCTTCTTAATTAACAGTACCAATACAGTCTTTCCAATTAATTTCTCGTTCAAGTTTTAGTCGCTTCGTTGAAACGAATTTTGTTTGCAGATACTACTACATATTCCAGAGATCATTAAATTTGATATTGATTTGATGTGAATAGAAAGTGTTTAAGAGTTGCCTTTGATCTAATCTAGACTGATCCGGATTCTAGGTACAAAATTAATAACACGATTAAAATATAATCCAAAAAGAAAATAACTACGTGGTATTAATATAAACTCGTCTTTAATGAAAACATGGAAAACGCTTTTGTAAAAAATTATCGTCTGAAACCCCTTCTTAATTATTCGTATTTAACGGCAGAGAAGATATTCATTGTGCAGTTAAGTAACGCAAAAATAACAATTGAAGTGAATTGAATTTACTATACATTATTAATACTCCTTAAATTTTTTACTTTCTTGTTAGTTCTCAGTGCACAACCAGTAATACATACATTCTCTTATTATTGGCAGTGAAGTTTTGCTATATATATTTATATTATTAAGATCTAATAAAAATATAACACTATACTATTTATTGGAATATATTTTTTGTTGTAATTTGGACTCGTTAACACTCAATAAACCATACTCAGTTCAACAGAAAAGAATGTATTTAAGAGTTGAAGTTGCACAAGATTACAAGCTACCCACGTTGTTACATCAACCTTCGAGTTGAACAAATGGACTACTGCTTGCTGTTCATAAAATGACATCGAGTGCTGCCAACTAAAGACAATAAAAATGATTCTGGTAGCGTGTTCTCAAAAATACCAGTCGGAGTATGTATTCTGAATGAATGTGTTCAGAGTTTAAAGGTTTCTAGTTAATTTAGACACAGAAGTGTTCTTTCAGAATGTGAACTTCTTTTAGTAAACTATTTGCAATATTAATTCGAGCAGATCCAATAATTACGTATAGTAGTATGTTATACCATATATAATTACGTAATATTAATATTATAATATTAAAGAGCATGTCGTAAAATGAAAATTTTGCAATATAAGGGCTGTAAATAATTTTGACATTGAATTCGGTTAAACATTGAATTGTGTTAAACTATGCACACTTAAAAAACATTATAGAAATTGTTGATTAAAGTAAATTGGTTGACAATTCTTATAATTAAGTAAGAAGATAGGTAAAACATTTGACAACGTATTGTACGAGCAGTAGCATCATTTCTCAATATGTAGCAGGTTTTTAAACAACGCTGTTATTCCTTTTTAATACTTTTTAAGTTTAATACATTTAATAATTTAGTAATTTTCATGAGGTATTATTTCAGTAACATATAAGTCGGAAATCGAGAAAGGAACTACCAAACCGCCAAGCGGTTCTCAAAGTTGTTCCCTAATAGCAAGGCTATCACATTATCGCTATAGGAAACAACTACTCCTCGGGCTAAAGCCCCGCCTGGCATTGAATTATACCTAAAAGCGATCCTCGACCCCTTTCTCGTGTTTCTGCACGATCAGATAAGGTTTCAAAAATAAAACCCGCCACAGGTAGTAGGTATTATTTAGTGATCCATTTTCTTTATCAACTTATTCTTCGTTAATAGTAAATTTCCAAGTTCATGAACATCCTCTGTATTATAAGAGCATATGACACCTCCTATTACTAATAATACTAAAACTATTGTATTTAGTATTATTAAAGTACAGTGAACCGTTTAAAGTATTTCATTATCTTAATAGATTATAGCATTCAAGCACGTGCGTGTATAAAAATGACCTATCTATTAAGCAGATAATAGTCAGAATAGTTTTAAATGAATATTACATAAAATTAGCGTGCTACTGAGTAATGCTGCATCCCATATTCGCAAACAGTTAATGGAACTGTAAGAAAAATCTAGGTACTCTTTAAATACCCTTTAGTAGTGCTCTCTCTACTATGTAGACATTAAATCCTGTTTTTAAAGTTTTATGTAATAAGTTAAAGTTAAAAAATAAATCAAGTCCAAGTTTTTCACGTCTTTTTTGTTTTGTTCGGTCGATATGAACGATTATAATTTATATATATATATATATATATATATATATATATATATATATATATATATATATATATATATATATATATATATAAAATCTTAACTAGAATAGTGCAGAAGAGGATGGAAAATAGAGCGGAGGAAATACTAGGAGAAGACCAATTCGGGTTTAGGCGAAATAGGGGAACTCGCGAAGCTATTCTGGCGCTAAGAGTAATGTTAGAGAAAACAATAGAAAAAGGAAAGAACGCTTATATAGGATTTGTAGATTTAGAAAAAGCTTTTGATAACGTAAGATGGGAAAAAATGTTCGAGATACTAAAGAGCGCGGGAATGAAGTATAGAGATAGGAGAGTAGTACACAATCTATACATAGAGCAAACTGCTGTTATAGAAGTAGAAGGGGAAGAAAGGGAAGTAGGTATTAGGAAAGGAGTAAGACAAGGATGTACGCTATCACCACTAATTTTTAATCTGTACATCGAAGAGGCGATTAATGTGGTAAAAGATAGAGTGGATTTCGGGATTAAAGTACAGGGACAGAAACTAAAAATGCTGAGATTCGCGGATGATATAGCAGTATTAGCATCTAGTAAGGAGGAACTAGAATCAGCATTGAACGAAATGGAGGCAGTGTTGACAGAGGAATACGGAATGAGGGTGAATAAAAACAAAACTAAAGTGTTAGTGTGCAGAGGGCGCGAGAGCAGAGCAAAAACGAAAGTACAAATTAATAATGAAAGATTGGAGGAAGTTAAAGACTTCACTTATTTAGGAAGTAAAATAAATTGGGATGGAAGAAGCGATAAAGACATAAAACAAAGAATAGCGCAGGGTCGAGTAGCTTTTAACAAAAAGAACGCACTTTTATACTCGGGGGTAATAAACTTAGAAACAAGGAAGAGATTTTTGAAAACATATGTATGGAGCACGGCACTTTACGGCTGCGAAACCTGGACGGTAGGGGAAGCAAGTAGGAAGAAATTAGAAGCTTTTGAGATGTGGTGTTACCGAAGAATGATGAAAATACCATGGACTGATAGGGTTAGAAACGAAGAAGTATTGGAGAAAGTCGGCGAGAAAAGGAGTATGTGGAAAAACTTAAAGAAGAGAAGAGATAGAATGGTAGGCCACTTGCTGAGACATGGGGGAATAGTCCGCGATATTTTGGAGGCAGAAATAGGAGTGAAGAAAGGCAGAGGTAGGCCTAGATTAGACTACTGCTCGCAAATAGTAAGGGATGTAGGTTGTAGCACAATTAGCGAAATGCGTAGGTTAGCACAAGATAGGAGAAGCTGGAGGTTAGCGTCCAGCCAGTCTTAGGACTGATGACCTAATGATGATGATGATATATATATATATATATATATATATATATATATATATATATATATATATATATATATATATATATATATATATATATATATATATATATATATATATATATATATATATATATATTTCTCCCTAAGGTTTCTACAATCTACAACATTTTTGATTGATATATTTAGAATTAATTTGGGACGGTTTGTTTTGGGGAATAACAACAAAATAAGAACATTCCAATAATTTCAATATAAACATGTAATTTTATTGTAATATTTGAATCACATTATCACTAGAAGGGTATCAAAATAACTTTAGTCCAAGCTGAAATGTTATATTCTTAACTGTCGTTCAGTAAACGCTCTATTTTGTCTTTCTAAGTACTATATTCATCAAAATTCTACTGAAACCAAAACAGAACCCAAAAAAGATGCCAGAAAACTACACATGCTCAGTGTCAATAATAATTACATAACCTAATTGAGCATAACGCTTACAGTCGTGCAACAATAGGCAAAATAGCATAATACTCAAAAAATCTGTATCTTTCCCCTACCGTAAAAAGTAAAAACGTTATTAATATCCCAAACAGTACCGCGCTACGCACTAAAGAAGAAGTATAGCTGTGCTACATTGAGCCTGCGCTGTGTCTAAGGGCGTATGTTTTTACTGCAGAATCACAGTTCAACTACTCACTTATTTTCTGACATTAACTTTCCAAATTGTGTTTTTTTCAAGCTTTAGAATGTTCGTTAAGTGGCAATTAATTCTCAAACTAGCTGTATTTCCGTTCAACAATAGAAATTCATATTAAAAATGATAATGACTAGGGAATTGAGGAAGAGAATTCAAATTACATGGCAAGAAGAAAATAGTCAGATTTTATTTAAGTATACTCGGGTAGAAGAAAATACCAGCAGACATTAAAATATGGATGGGTAATATGTTAGTTTGAGTGTTTATATTTACTTTTTAGCATGACTTAAAAAGTGTATATGGATTTATGATTAAAGCGAACTACTGACGTCTATCAAGTATACAGTTTACAACAAGTAACCAGTGATCTACCTCGACCTATTATAAAGTCCAGCCATCTGAGCTGATCTAATTTAACGGTCAATCAGGGGCATATCGTGACAGCAAACATCAATCTTGAATTAGCTGACCGACCCCGGATCCATATGTCTATGTACAAACATCAGGCACATCACACTAATCCTTTAGAAATAGCGAGCTCAGCATTTCGCGAGATATTAAACACAAACAGATGTCCGTAGTCATTGTTGAATTAGATGTTTCGGTCTGTGCACGTAACGACTTTATAATGTCTTGTGGGTTTTGTGGGCTATAATACCAAAAGATACTTTCCAGTTTTCTAAGGATTACATCCAAATAGAAGTTGTGTTTAAATAATCGTAAGGATTTAATACAGAGCAGTACATTAATTTCTTTTGAGATTTGAGATACACGTACAATAATTGTTGTGGCTACGAAGAGTAATTAGTATAGCTGCTGGTTTACATTTTTTGCGTTAGGGTAAGTTCATGAAAAGTAAATGTGGTACTAGTGAAGTAAGGAGATTATTATACACTACCCCATCTGTAAATGCCATATATGATAAGGACTAAACAAATTAAGCCAAGACAGCTATTCTCCTGGCTATATTCCATCAACGAGCGCTGAATTAAATGACGAAATTTGCCGTAGTTTGTCTAACAGAATTAGCATTAAAATACAGTGATTCAGTATATTCTAAGACCACAGAGAAGATGTAAAGTATCACCTATCTCAATATATCGCTAACTGCAGACCGGTTTCGACCTTATCTTGGGTCTCATCAGTGCAATATAAGCGAGCATACCTTTAACATATGAGGCTCATATATTGTAGATGCCGCTACGTTCTACCACAGTATAACGTACCAAGCGCCATCTCTCGGTAGTTTCGAGAACAATCTCAATCGAAGTAAAGCTTGATCGTCAATATAATGCAAAGTTTTACTTGGCAGAGGGTAATTTTCAAGCTACTTCGGTAGTTTGAAAATTACACTCTGCCATGTAAAACTTTGCATTATATTGTAAATCGTAAAAAAATTGCGCTTAGAAAGAAACACTGTCATCATAATAATATATATATATATAACTTCTTAATATGTACGTATTTTTTATTGAATATAATAACACCAACGTGGTGATTTCTTTCTGGTGGTTTTCTTTTTGGTGGTTCTTTCTTTCGATTTCTACTGTATATTTACCAACATTCAACAACAATGATTTCATCCCAATGTCGAGAATACAAAGGGTTACCTAGGTAGACTCAATACCTACATTATTGATATTTTTTTAATTATTAGTTTATTACAATCCATACTACTCAGATATTTAGTCATTTATACATATGACAGTTTTACTTAACGTGTAGGAGGGGGCATGTTGGTGTCTCCTTTGAATTTAATCACATAATTGATGTTTAAATACTGAGATTTACTTATAAACTAATTTAAAATCTAGTTGATAAGTCTTCCAGAATCATAACTACTAAGTCTATGGTTACCGATAACTCTTCTACGAAACAGTGTCACCAAACTGTTTAAATGGGCACTTAGTCTTTAAGTAACTCCCACTATGATTCTTTATTTCTTGCTTTACACTCATTACAGTTAGATTTCGGCTGATTATTTTATTTGGAACGAACCATGGAGCATCTACGATGCTTCGCAGAACTTTGGATTGAAATCTTTCAAGCATTTCAATACTGGAATTGGAGACTGAGCTCCATATTTGGATTCTATATGCCCCGAGGAGTTTTACATTATTTTTGTAAAGGAGTTTGTTGCTCAATGTAAGTTGTGATTGTTTTTAATGAACCAATAAAGTTTTCATTTTTTTGACCTGGGCGATGAAGGTGTCTTTCACTGGGTGGATTTCTGTTTTGTTTTGGAGTTATAGCCGTAACACTAAGATTTCATCTCATGTAAAATCTCAAGGTCAGTTTGTGCCTGTTCTTTCAATTCCTAGCACACTCTCGGCACAGACGGTTCTTTCTCTGGTCATCAGAAAGCAGTCTCGAAAAAAATGTTGTCACGATGCGTCTCATGTTCAAATCTTCATTTCTGTATCTGTCGTTGTGTTCTTTAAGAGGATATTAAACAGAATTTTATGCTGGCGTGTTGTATTTTAAGGTTTGCCATCGCAAAATTGCCGAAAGCGTCGGACGGACTTAAGAAAAAATTCACTATGTCCGCTGGAAAGGGGGTTCCCATGAACGATACTTGACCAATTAAACACGGCGATTGTCCAGTTAGCATACTTAGCGTTTTAGTTCCAGTTGCTTTCTCATCATGAATATATGCTTTCGCCGGGTGATTCTGCGATCGAGGTGTATTCCTAAATATTTGGCTTCTTCCTTTTGTGGTAGCGGTTAATTGTTCAACATGATTGGACGGCAATTGTCTTTATTAGGGATGAAAGTCATATCTATTGATTTGCTTTCATTAGCATTTATTCACCACTTTTTTAACCATGATTGGATTTTATTTAGGTGGTTTTATAACATACTTGTGGCTATTCCTGGCATTCTATGTGTTGAGGCAGCTTTAGGTCCAAGCGGATTGTTTTGAATTTAAATCTGTCGCACCATATAGTCGGCAATGCACAGATGGCAATTCCGTAATGTTCCCCTAATTTTTGTAGTCCCTAGAATTCATGGATTTTCCTTCTGAGAACGCACGTGTTAACTGTAATCAAAGTCCATCGTAGTGAAATCCCAAACTAAACAATATTTTACAAGTGACTATACGACCAACATGTATTCTCAAAATTAGTGCCACGGATATTCTTCAGGGGGCCCACATCGATGAGAATAAATCAAGAACTAGAAATCGACAGCCACCAGCCATTTGGATTTTCGTGCCCCGCCATCCACTGGTAAATAAATTCCTACCAATGTATTCCTCCATACATATACGTTGCCAGTTGTACAAAATCTAAGGTCCCTCGTTCCAAGTTTCGTGTATACTGTACATCAGATTTTCATTGAAAATTATTGTATCTTTTCGTAAGGCCTACAGCCGACCATTCATCGTATTTACCCTTCAGGTTTATACACTATGTGTTGCTAGTACTGCTATGTCGTCCACAAACATGGCGGTAGTGACATTAGTACTATCGGGAAGATCATCTGTATAAATCTAGTACGATATAAGTCCCAATATACTACCTTATGAGACGCCAGATTTTATTAGTAAGAGCGTGGTTTGTTCATCTTGAATTTTTGCTAGGAAATTAGTTCTCCAAGTATGATTTTAATATGCTATATATATTGTCAGAGAACGCTTTTCTGATTTTATATATAAGTCCTGAATGCCAAAACTTTGTCGAAAGCTTGTCCTATATCGATAAATGCTGCTGTACAGTAACTTTTGTCTTTAAGTGCTTGTTTGATTTTAGACGCAATTCTGTGCACTTGTTCTATGGCTGAATGTTCGATGTTAAATGTCAAAAAAATGTATCGATAATATTTGCCATACTATAATAAAAAACTTACTGTAAGTGATATTTACTTAGAAGCTTTGTTGAACATCATGTGAAGGTGATTTGAGATTTTTTTTTCATTCTGTGTCAAGTGACGTTCATGACAATCAAGCTAAAAAGTGAACAAAATTATGGACATAATTCTTTAACGTTTCACATTAAAGAATTGTAATATAACGGAAAAAAATTATATCACATCATATGATTTACATTTGCATATATAAAACAAAACAATATACAGAATAGGTGTCATATACCTCTTATCCGTATTTCTTTAAGGAAAAAGAAAGTACGTCAAATTTAAGAGATTTGTCATTGCTCGGGTGATACATGGGGGGCAAAAAAGCCCATGACAACGGTATAACTATAATAGAAATATCCGCAGACCGCACCACTTTAATAAATCATTGACCTTCCTGAGCTTGCAGAGCACAGCCAGCTAGATTTCCTTCCAGCTATTCGAGCAGAGCTGCCAAGAAACGGCCATATCTTACTTTTTATGAGCGCATTTTTTCAACACGCGGCCGCATTCTCTCATCCACATTGCCCGTATTTTCCGCGAACGGAAATGTAGGTTATTATATTGTAAATACTGACTGAGAATATGTTTCCGCATATTTTACCAATACTGGAGTAGGTTGTAACCTTTGGTGTGCAGATAACTGACTTAGTTTTCCACAAAACACCAAAACACTATACACTATACTCTACGCGCGTTTCGACAACAAAGTTGGCATGATCTGGAGATGATTAAAACAGTTTTTAATCATCATAATAATTTTAATCAGATGATGCCAACTTTGTTGGCGGAACGCGCGTCTAGTGTAGTGTATAATGTTTTGATGTTTTGTGGAAAACTAAGTCAGTGTTACCATTTCACCAACTACAACTGTACTTTAGTTCTTCATTTCGTTAATATACAGGATGATTTTTAGAAAGTAAGCCATTATCAATAATTCAGTTCTTGGTTTTTTAAATACAAACTTTTTAATTAGATAAATTTTTGGTTTGGGAGAGGGGTAGTTGAATGTAAGTGTAGAAAATTCAACTGCACAATTTCACCAATGGTCGGGGTTGGTAATCCCTCCTATAAATTATTATGAGAAATAAGAGCCAAGCGACATCTCCTATTGAGGGATTTAATTTTTTTTCTAAGATACACGATATCTTGATTCACTTATTTTTTAATTAGAATTAAACAGACTTAGAACTACATTTTGGAGTAAACGTTTGAGAATTTACCCCCACGAAATACTAATTTCATTTTGAATACAATAGAATGTGTTATTATGTGCTTCTGTGTCATTTTTTAAAAGTCGATTAAATTTCACATTGTGAAAAATTATAATTAATCAAAGTTGTCGAATAAGTCAGGTGATTTGTTTCATGTAAGAACTGTTTCGCGTTTACTGAAAAAGTTGTTTTTGTTTATGGCACTAAGCACAACTGCGCTTAATTCACAGCCGAAGTTTTTAATGGGAGATGTCCAGATAAGCAAATGTACCGCAAGTGCGTCAGAAACTTTCAAGAAAACAAAATCAGAGGCAAGTAAAAAGAGATAAGGTAGTAATATTTTGATCCAATTAATTATTTACGTCATGTTTCTACGTCTACGAAGCATTTGTATTGGGCACGCAGCAAAGTGATAATAATCAAAGAAATCAATTCCTATAAAATGAATAGTCTTCCAGAAAGTTGGTGATAATGATAATAATAGTAGTAGATTTTAGTTTTCAGACCTTATGAAATAATAATTAACGTATGTTAATAAAGAAAATTGGTTATGCTCATATGCTTTAGTAATTAATGCAGCTTGTTTTTTCTAAACAGATCTGTCAATAAACAAAACCTGAGATATTAGTATAATACAAATCCTCATATTTTTAGAGAGGAACATACTCAAACTCTTTAAATGTTCATCAAATGTGAATTCACTCGATTTTCACTCTCATATTCATTATGAATCAGTGAATGGCGATATCTATTTAGAGCTGCTGGAAAATAGAATCAACTCTTTAAGAACTGTAGAAGTTGAAATTCAACATGATTAAACTGAAAATATAAAGCTTATTGGACATTTTAGCTATTAATAATAATGACTAATTAATAATACTAACTAACAACTAAATAGGGCTATTTTCAGCAAGCCGAGGCACCTTATTACGCTCTGACTGCTCAAAATTGGCTCAATCAGAGACATTTGAATCACTGTTTTGTCAGTGACATAGAGCAATATAATAGCCATCGTGATCACCATACTTGACAATGTCCAGTTTTCTTCAGTCAACTCAAATATGTTGTAATGATAAATAAACCAGCGAATTTACGACAATGGATTATTGATAAAGGCCAAAAATTGCAGTAATCTGGAAACCTCCTTGAATGGTAATCACATTGAATATCTATTTATTTTGATTCTTTCAGTTCAATATCATTCTGTTCACACTTTTTGGATACACAAAGTTTCTATTCTTCTTCTTGTAAATATCTCCTAAAAGTTCTGGAATATTTAATAATTTGCTATCATCTACATAATTTGTATTTACGTCTATCTACACTGCAAGGTATTATAAGAATTCAAGTGCCTCAGTACAAGCAATTTGTGGCACTTGTCTGCATCGACTTCACTTATCTCATAGAGAAAGTGTATTTCAAAGGACTTGTCATCATTAGTTTTCACTAATCTAACAATATACGCTCTATGTCATTGCTTAAAGCCCATTGTATCATCGATATAAGTCAGTTACTCATAATTTCAAGCAGCACATTTTGGGCTTTCTCTGAATGTATCGCTGATTTGTTATATCCTAGTTTTGAAACTACTTTTACCTATCTTGTAACTCTAAAGTCCTTAATGAACCTTGGGTATTTAACCCGTAAATTAACCTGTAAATTGCCTAATAAGATTTATCTGTGGATAAACAGTATTATGATGTGTGCATATGCTAATATTTAAATTGTATCGGATTCAATTATCACAAGTCTACAAAAAAAAATTATCTTTGTCCTAAAATATATTTTACGATTTTTCTATTCATTATGCTTCAAAATAAAGTAAAAGGACCAATATTTCATATAAAGTTTGCTTTTGTGATAGTTCTGATAATAATACCTTTTTTGAGTTATCGTAGAAATATTAAATAGCCAAAGTACTTACTTAAGTGATAAACAACAATTGACTATTTTGTAAAAGACTCAAAGAAGTTAAAATGTCGTCGAGAAAGTGTAAATATGATGCTGATGCATTTTGTTATATATATGGTATACTTATTAAAATACGAGATATAAAATTTTATTTAAACGCATGTGAAAAGCTTTGTGAAGCCTATGAAGTCTATTCCAACTGCCCTGTTCGGAATCTAGACAAGCTCTGGGCTCCACATGTTGCCTGGACTTGTCCACATGTGTGACCTATTGCTGAACCTGAAAATGTATTAATGTCGCCTTTATACATCAAGTTAGGGCTTATGAAACAATTCGTAAAAAAGCTAGATAAAAAATCTGAAGCTTTTATATTTTTAAAAAACTTTTTTTTAAAGTTGTCAGAAGCAAAGGTTAAAACTGGAATTTTTGTTGGTTCACAAATTAAAAAAATTTTTGCCGGTAAAGAATTTCTAAAATTACTTACTGATGCTCAAAAAAAGTTGGAATAGTTTTGAAGCACTAGTTTCTGATTTTTTGGGGAATAACAAATTTGAAAATTACCAAGAGTTAGTTGAAAACATGTTAGAAAACTTTAAAACCATAGGTTACAGAACGTCTCTAAAAGTACATATGCTGCATGCTCATTTAAATAAATTTGAATACAACATGGAGGCGTACTCAGAAGAACAAGGAGCACGTTTTCATCAAGATATCATGCACTTCGAACAACGTTATCAGGACCAATACAACGAAAATATGATGGAGAACTACATTGGAGGTTCAGCGAGAGAAAGTACTTATGTACATGAAAGAAAAAGTAAAAGAGTTCACTTTTAAACTTTTTTCCACTATTTTGTAAGTTGATATGATAGTAAAAGTTGATAAAAATCATATATAAATATATTTGTTTCGATTTATCGATAAATATAAATTTAAACTGTGGATTTTCTAAAATACTGTTCAACCGTTCTCCTGAAGACAAAAGCAAACTTTTTCAGGCCATATATTTTTTTTTTTCGTCTAACTGTCGATCAATCTATCGAAATTTCATACCCTCTTATCAAAGTCAAAATTCATGTCGACCTGTGATTATCAAACCATTATTATAATTAATCCGTTATTTACTTAAGTCAGGCATTTTTAAATAAGAAGAATTATCAGTATTGAACTCTAGCAATAGGTATCTAGAATAATCAATTTCTTCAACTATTCTAATTGTATATGGTGTCTCATTTGAAAATACAGGATATGCTTTGTGAATAAAACTAATAATATTTGACAAACCTCGGTTTTTTTGTTCTTCATCATACGAGTATAATGGAGACGATACTGCTATTAACAGAAAAGAATATCGTTCATATGGTCGCCTCGACTAAGTTTCATTTTCAAAGAAGTATGGCCCAATTACTTCACCACTCCAAAATGCGCACCAAACCGTATATCTCTGTGCATGTATTTCTTTTTCGTGAACAGCATGTGGATTTAAACATCACAAATTCGACAATTTTGTTTGTTGACGTCTCCATCAATATGAAAATGTGCTTCATAGACGAACAATATTTTGTTACAAAAATCAGTGTCACCGTTTTTCTTCTCTAACGCCCAATTAACAAATGTACGACGTTACATTACGTCCACGTAAATGTACGGCGTAAATGGTCGGTATGTTTTTATTTTTTGCCTACTGAATTTTATTCTGATCGGAAGAGAGGAGAAAGCGGATTTGACTGATCGGAAGAGAGGAGAAAGCGGATAGATGGAAGCAGTACTTAGGAAATTTATACGAGGGTCAGGAATTAGGAGAGATATTAGAAGAAGAATCTAGCATCGATAGGGAAGATTTAGGAAAACCTATATAGAGAGAGAGGAATTTGAAATAGCACTAAGGGGGCTAAAGAATAATAGAGCGCCGGGTATAGATAAAATACAGGCGGAAATTTTGAAATGTGCGGGACAGAAAGTAGTAAATAGGATGTTTGAACTGGTAAAATACATATACGAAACGGGCGAGATGCCGGAGGATTATAAGAGGAACATTATCGTTACTACACCGAAAAAGACAGGAGCCGACAAATGCGAGAACTTTAGAACGCTTAGCCTAACTTCCCATGCGTCAAAAATCTTAACCAGAATAGTGCAGAAGAGGATGGAAAATAGAGCGGAGGAAATACTAGGAGAAGACCAACTCCGGTTTAGGCGAAATAAGGGAACTCGCGAAGCTATTCTGGCGCTAAGAGTAATGTTAGAGAAAACAATAGAAAAAGGAAAAAACGCTTATATAGGATTTGTAGATTTAGAAAAAGCTTTTGATTACGTAAGATGGGAAAAAATGTTCGAGATACTAAAGAGAGCGGGAATGAAGTATAGAGATAGGAGAGTAGTACACAATCTATACAAAGAGCAAACTGCTGTTATAGAAGTAGAAAGGGAAAAAGGGAAGTAGGTATTAGGAAAGGCGTAAGACAAGGATGTACGCTATCACCACTAATTTTTAATCTGTACATCGAAGAGGCGATTAATGTGGTAAAAGATAGAGTGAATTTCGGGATTAAAGTACAGGGACAGAAACTAAAAACGCTGAGATTCGCAGATGATATAGCAGTATTAGCATCTAGTAAGGAGGAATTAGAATCAGCATTGAACGAAATGGAGGCAGTGTTGACAGAGGAATACGGAATGAGGGTGAATAAAAACAAAACTAAAGTGTTAGTGTGCAAAGGGCGCGAGAGCAGAGCAAAAACGAAAGTACAAATTAATAATGAAAGATTGGAGGAAGTTAAAAACTTCACTTATTTAGGAAGTAAAATAAATTGGGGTGGAAGAAGCGATAAAGACATAAAACAAAGAATAGCGCAGGGTCGAGTAGCTTTTAACAAAAAGAAAGCACTTTTATGCTCGGGGGTAATAAACTTAGAAACAAGGAAGAGATTTTTGAAAACATATGTATGGAGCACGGAACTATACTGTTGCGAAACCTGGACGGTAGGGGAAGCAAGTAGGGAGAAATTAGAAGCTTTTGAGATGTGGTGTTACCGAAGAATGATGAAAATACCATGGACTGATAGGGTTACAAACGAAGAAGTATTGGAGAAAGTCGGCGAGAAAAGAAGTATGTGGAAAAACATTAAGAAGAGAAGAGATAGAATGGTAGGCCACTTGCTGAGACATGGGGGAATAGTCCGCGATATTTTGGAGGCAGAAATAGGAGTGAAGAAAGGCAGAGGTAGGCCTAGATTAGACTACTGCTCGCAAATAGTAAGGGATGTAGGTTGTAGCACAATTAGCGAAATGCGTAAGTTAGCACAATATAGGAGAAGCTGGAGGTTAGCGTCCAACCAGTCTTAGGACTGATGACCTAATGATGATGACTGAATTTTGTATGCTCGCAGATGCAGATCTTTGTTTAAAATTCTATGCGTGGTGACTCTTGATAGATTCAATTGTTGTGCACGACGTTGAATTCATGTAACTGGATACACCTGTATACTTTTTCTTAGTGCAGCAATATTTTCATCTGATGGACCACGACGAGGACATATTGACGCCGTATCGATAACAGAGCCCGCTGTTGTTGATTAAGTTGCGAACTGTCAACTACTGTAGGCGCTTCATATTGTCCTAATTTTGTGCCAATTTAACTTAATGCAACTGTAAATGATCGCTTGCTTTCATAAAACAGTTGTACACAGACTTTATGTTGTTGAACTATTAGTCGCAGCATATTGACGTCGTATGGTTTGTAGATGACAGTCGTTAAATATTAACGCTCTATCTTTGACAAAACACAAAGAGAGCAAAATTCAACTGATATAATTCCAACTGAGACACTCATTTCATTTTCAAATTCTACATTTCAAGATTAACTACATTTCAGGGTTTCTACATTGAATAATGAGTACAATGATAATTGTATATGAATATATCATAATATTCGAATTTCATGAAATTCGCAGATCATGTTGTAGAAAAAACAGGCAGGGTGTTATATTTACAAAACGTAAGTTCACAGGGTCACACTTGTTCGAAACATATTGAAACAATGTTTTGAGTAGTACACATCGTAGTCTCTTAAAAATGTTATTTAAAAGATCTTTTATAAAAGTCATATATTTAGAAATAAATGGCTCGGCGGAATATTTAACTAATAATCACCAATATTATTATCTGTGTTGAAAAATTAAAGCTATTTAATGCTCATCCCATGATTTCAGTGACCTTAAATATCTCACCCTTTTTAGACGCATGGAAGCTATCCTGCGGCGGTATCTTCTCAATTTGTGCGCTCAGCTTGGATCTGGGTAATACGGTTCGGTCGCTGTTGATTTTCTCAACTGCATATCGAAATGCAATCTCCTGTTTATCGTCCGCCGGATGAAATAGGCCACCTGCAACCAAAATTAATGTTTCAATATTTATGAGAATCGAGGAATAGCCGAGACAGATGCTCGGGGCGTATACCCTGGCTATTTGAATATAATTTATTTATCAGCAAAATCGATTTCGAATATGAGGGAGAATTTCGAAATAAGACGACGAAAATGCTCTGAGATAGGTTTTTAATAGAACAATATTTAATTTAGAATAATCTCCAATAATGGATTAAAGATAATTAAAATCAAACAAAAGAATTTAATTAAAAGGATATCGCAGGTATTAAAAAAACAGAAGACCAGTTTTACATTAGCACTGAAATAATACACCATCAGAAAATGATTAAAACTTTTAAATCTAAGTCTACGATCTGCTTAAAGATCTAACATTTAAATTCAGTAATTTAGAATATAAAGTGGTGTGATTTTCAAAATAATATACTCGTTACAATAAATGCCAAACTTATTAGTAAAATGGAATTATAGTAAAATAAAACTAAACAAAATGCTCAGAAAATTGGATCGCGATAACATATCACCATTATATTACATCGATATTTTACAAAAGAATATATGCTGTAGATGCAGAATTGTCCTAGTCTTTTTGTTATTTATTAGTTTTTATTTAAAATCTGTAGAGCCCATCAAAATACGCATTTACAGCATTGATAACTTCCCCGTTACTCACAAATATTTTACCTTCGAGCCATGTTTTGAGGTTAGGAAACAAATGATAGTCGCTGGGGGCTAAATCTGGTGAATACGCTGGAATGCATAACAATTTGAACTTCAATTCGTTAATTTTAGCCATTGAAATGACTAAGAAATCAACAGGTGGATTGTCATAGTGAAACAAGGTCTCTTTCTTGGCCAGGTGAGGTCACTTTTCTTTCATTTTGTCATGCAAGCGATTTAATACCATAACTCATAATAGAATTCACCATTGATGGTTATTTGTGATTGGTTTACCTTCCCCAGTCCATTGTTTTGACTGTTATTTACTTTCAGGAGTGTAATTATGGACCTAAGTTTCATCAACATTTATAAATCGCCGCAAAAATTCGCTGGGATTTCGCTTGTACAGTATCCAATTCTCGGTCGAAACAGTCCTCAGGCGCAATTTTTAATCGGTAGTTAGCAAACGCGGCACCCACCTAGCATAGGGCACAAATGTTGATGTAAAATATTACCTATATGTTTATTTCACATCCCATTAGTCTCAGCTATCTCACTCACTTTCAATTTGCGGTTCTATATCACGATTTGATGAATTTTCTCGATCATTTTGGTAGTTGTAACCTCAACGAGGCGTCCTGAGCGTAGTTCATCATCAATGCTCGTGCGACCTATCTTAAATTCAGAAATCCACAGTTTGACTGTTGAATATGATGGAGAAAAGTCCTTCAGTGTTGAATCCATTTTCTGTTTGATTTGATGTAGTGTTAATCCTTTCAAATGTTTGTATTTTATGACCGCATGCTTCTGCAATTTTTCCATTTTCACGTAAGAAAGCGAGTCATCTTATTCAATAGGCTGCCAAACATATACTAACAGAGCAATCGACCTGAAATCTATTATACAAGCTAGCCAGGGATAGTACTGTAGAATACGAGTCAAAAATTAGACCTGATTGCGTTATTTCTGACTCAGACCGAAAACTTTTCAATCCACCCTCATACTGATAATATTTAGTAGCGTAGTTTAATGCGAGTTACAATACTAAGAGAGAGTTTTACCCATTTTTAAGCTTCATATCGGTTATTTCTCATTTTACATCAGATTATGTAGGTTGGTGGATATTAATTCTGACAATATATGACAGCTATAAAACTGAAGGCAACAGAGGATACTGGTGCTCTTAGATTTATGGAAATTAACGAGTATTTTCTTGAACAGATTTTACGGTATAACAAAATTAGTCCGCTGCTCTTTATTTTTTTATACATAGTAATTAAAACTCGCTCATTATTGCTATGAATTACGTAGTCAACCAGATTCGTCCTTCTTCTCTGTTTTTCCAATTAAATTATCAGTGAAATATGATAATGCAGCTCAATTGTGCATAATAGTAATCTAAGCTGTTTCTCGGTAATCACCTCATATTTATCAATATGAGGTGATCAATTCTCCAAGTAAAATTACTATTATTTATGTTCAACTATGATAAAATATATTCTGAACTTCTATGCCTCACTATTGTTTATATGTATTATAAAATTTTCATTTTTATCTCTTATGTTACCCCGTAATACATTAACCATAAAAGATTTCCCCCAAATGATAAGGCAAAATATTCTGTTAAAAGTATTTCCTGGCCACTATCCCTTCATTCCGTATAGTGGAAATGTTCTAAACATCACAAAGCAGTCGATGTATTCCATTCACAGACGATGTGTAATCACCAATAATGTCCACATGTCCACGTTTGTATGGATGTATTAGACCATATTCTGATTCATTTGAATAGCTTCTGGCAGCAATAACCCGCTGCGAGCTTTCATATGGAGCTAATAGGTCGTGTGTCTCGCTTTAGAATTGGTCTTTGGTCGTATTCAAGGAAGTTTTTTTCTGGATAATATAGATTTTCAGGTACAATTACCATATATTTCATAAATTAAATTCATTTGAGAAATGTAAATTATTCATGATATATTCGCAAATAAAAGTTTCATTTGCATATTACTCTAGCGTACTAATTAAAACTTCAGTCAAATGATCTATATTACTATTACGAAATTAAAATAAATTTTGTTAATTAAATCATGCTTAAGAGTGATTACAATCAAACCGAATGGAATAGCTCCACCTGTAGTGGGAAACATTCTGAAAAAATACGTACACTGCATTACAACAATATAATTATTAAGCGACATTTTTTAAAGAAGTGGTAATTCAAAATTATTATTTGGTACTCGAGGGGGATATTTTCCAAAAAAAAAAGCTTAAATACAAAAGATTAAAATAATCCTGGATAAGCAAAAACTAATACCAGATCAACGATTGTATATCTACCTAAGTAACAAACACGTTTTCGTTGAACATCATAACAAAACTTCAAAACTACATCTTATCAGGACTGGAGTACCCCAGGGTAGTGTCCTTGGCCCTGCTCTATATTCCATATACACTGCCAATATGACGAACAAGCACGTTTCCCTTGAACATCATAACGAAACTTCAGAACTACATCTTATCAGGTCTGGAGAACCCCAGGGTAATATACTTGGCCCTGCTCTATGTTTCATATACACTGTCGATATGCCTAAGTCTAGAATGACAACACTAGCTACTTTCACTGAGGATACAGCTGCATTATCTTCCCATCTTAATCCAGATACAGCTTCAGTGCATTTACAATAACATGTAGATGACATCCAAAAATGTTTAATAGACTAGAAAAAAAAAGGCAAATGAAAGTAAGTCACTTCGCATTACCATCACTCTCACAAAGAAGGTCTATAATCCAATAAGATTAAATGGACAATAATTAAAACACGTGGATTCTGTGAAATACCTTGGAATGCATCTGGATATAAAACTCAACTAGCGAAGACACATATTCACTAAGTGTGAGCAACTGGATATGCAGCTCACTAAATGAAATTGGATGATAAGAAAAAGGTCTCAATTATCAACGTGCAATAATCTTTTAATGTACAGAACGATGTTACAGGCTATATGGACCTATGGTTTACAAATCCGGGGCATGAGAAATTAGTCTAATATAGAGATAATTTAGCGGTTTCAGAATAAAGTGCTAGGTTCAATAGTTCAATAAATCAACACACCGTGGTACATTCCAAATATAGTTACTGAACGAGATTTACAAGTGATATCAAAAATATGTGAAAAACAAAAGTATGCAGAAAATGTGAAGTGGCATCCCAATGTTCTCGTAAAGACAATACTGGATGAAAGCATGGAGCCGAGACGTTTACAACGCTTCAAATCTAACAACATATTAACTAGGTTTAATTAAATTATTAGGTACATTTTTAATTTAGTTTTGTGATATTATTATTATTATATTATATAGGTTTGAGCCTCATCAGCCACTGATCGCATGGGTAGTCAGTCCCTTGGCGATCCCCTCTTATCCGGGTCATTATCCAAAAATGCTATCCCATAAAAGGGGCAATTTAGGCACATTCCCCGCCTTAAGCCTCGCCTCCTCTAGGATAACAGGGGTCCCTAATATAAGATACCTCTTCTCCTCCAGTGCGGGGCAGGTGTAAATAAGATGAATCGAGGTTTCCTCGTCTTCTATACAGTATCTGCAGGCCGGGCTATCAGTCAGCCTCAGCTTGTGCTTATATGCATTCAAGCTACTATGGTGGCCCGTAATGATTCCTACCAGAATTCTGGCTTTGTGCCTATTCAATTTAATGAATTCTTGGGCCCATTTCTCAATCTCTGAGTATTCGATGAAGAGTTTGGTTATTTGACAACCCGTTACTCTTCTCCATCTTTTATTGTGCTGGTCTCTTGCCCAGCCATTGATGAGGTCTCTGATCAGATTCCGACTTATTCCCACTGTAGGTTCTGCTCCATAGAGGTTTTCCCTGGTCCCTAGTCTGGCAAGGTCATCTGCAATTAGATTTCCCGTAATGCCATTATGCCCAGGTATCCATAAGAGTTCCACCGGTCCCTTCCCTTCCAAGTGGTTCAATGCTTCATAGCAATTATAGACCAGCTTCGACTTTGTAGTTGCTGAATTCAGGGCTGCCAACGCCGCCCTACTATCCGAGCACCTCCTCCTGGGTCCGATATTGGTCGGCCCCCAGTTCACCGCATGTAATTTCAACTAGCTCGGCCTGGAGTGCGGGAGTGTATTTGCCCAAGGGGAAGGTTTTACCTATCCTGTCGCGTCGCTAATTTTGTGATAAATCTAGACTTAAAATTATTGTTATGCTTCTTATATAATTTTAATCTAGTTCTTAAATAGGATATGATTCATTGGAAATGTACCCTACATAACACTTGTAGTCATAACAAATATTTATAGTCCATCTTAGTGACAGATAACAACAGATTGTATGTATAGTGAAAAAAAAAAAATCCAGATCGCTCAAAATCAAACCTCTAGAGTATCGTATGTGTAAGCTGTTTAGAATTACATTCACTCAAACTCAAGAATTGCATTAGAAAATATAAGGTATATACAATACTAGTTGATACCCGGTGCGCGTTACTACGCCCCAAAAATTAAGTAAAACAGAATCGATCCGGGCGACATTACACCTATGTTACTTCTCTTGATCAATATTGCTTGTGGTCACAATTTCATAAAGATCAGTTGATCAGTGAAGGAGCCTATTTGGAATATAGAAATAGGCAAATTTAATATTAGCTTTTATACATATACGAGTACACAATACTACATAAATAGAAGTTCCTAGAAACATCATCATCATCATCATCAAACATCATGGGGTTTTTGGAATACACTTACATCACTTTCAATACAATCCCATTGGCAGGATTACAATATGTTATGCCTTATTAATTCTTGTTTGTGGCTTTTATATTGGAGGCACTATATCCATCTCACTCTGTTGGAGTAGGAAACAAACTCTATTACTTTATTTAAAAGTTTTACGGGTCGTAGGACTTCATTAAGCATTGCAGTAAATATTTATTTTGCAGTATCTGCGTTGACAACATTCGAGCCCCAATAAAATGTAAATAATACTGTTCAGCGTGTTTTAAACCAAATAGAGCGTAAATTTTTAACGGCAGGCACGTAAAACTTAATAACCCGTGAGTAATATCTTAAATTAATTGCTACTGGCTGCCGCTTCACAAATAAACCGGTGCGCTGATAAAAACTGAAGATCCATTCTAACTATATGTGGAATTAATTGAGTATCGATCGATTAGATAGCAGAGTGTCGTTGGTAATTGGCTCCATTTTTTAATACTACTTAGGACGTAAACTCGACTTATGGCATTTTCTAGGTGCAAATAATCGATTTACGATTGGTATTTAAATCAACTTCCTACTCTGTTAATGTGGATCACCAGAAGAGGTAAGACAGTGAAACACAGTTGAACACAGTGAAAATAACAAAGTAATGTTTCTCCAACCAAATTAGCGAAGTCCAAACTGACTTATTTGCTTTCAATGACGACAACTCAGCGAAAAATCATCGTACAAGGCTTTTAGACCACTCAAATTATGATGTTATATCAAAAATATTATGATGCAATCACTGAAAAGAATGTATTAAAGTCCGTGAACCTTTTGAAAAGCAAGCAGAAATTTGAATTTTTATTTCAATGATTCCATATGATTACTCAAAAATCTTACCTGTTTATGGTAGCAAGTATCAATATCTGAGAACCAGAAACATGGAGCTTTAATTTGATTTTCTTAAATTACTCTCAGACTACTTTTGTCCAAGTTACAGCCCTTTGAAAATCACATAGAAATTTAGAAATTTTTTACATCCCTTAATTTGTGTACCTAGTGTATATTAACAAAAATCTGGTTAGTTCCTCGACCATAAGATGGTAATGCGTTGAAACTGTCTATTTTAACTAGCTGCGTTTGTCTTATAAGCTTAAATTGCGGCCAGCTTTTAGTGATTACAATTTAATCTTATTTAGTATTGAAAGCAATTAATTTGGTGTGAAATGATTAGTAGCTGTAACTAATAACCGAAGGTATAAATTTATGATGTGTACAGGGAGAATTAATGAACATCATGAAACAGCATTGAACTTAGAAATTCAATGGGAAGATAGTCTTCATTTGCATATTTCTTATACGCGTTTCATATTCGTGGTTATGTACCCCTTAACCTAATTCCTGAAGGTATACGGTGGTAAATCAACTGTAAATGGCCGCGTTTATGCAGAATATTTCACAGGTGGAAACATTTTCGGTCGCATTACTTGCTGCTAATTTATTTGATATATCTTCTATTTATATTTACTATATCTTGTGAAGTATTGTACTTACATTATTTAAATATAAATAGAGGAACATAGCAATGAACTCGCAAGTTTATAATTTAAACAAAGATAACTGCATTAGTTAATATTACTGGAAAGTACTTTAAAAGTTAGTTTGCGTAAAATAAAATTGAAGTTTGGTACTTATTTCGCTCGTTTACCTTTCGTCCTCTAATAATTAAATTTAAAATTATATAATCAATATTGCGTTTTATAAGTATAATGTAGATACAATATAAATATGTAATATAAGTATTGTGTACATTCTTTTAAGTTGCTTAAATAATACGATCGGATAAGTAATTTTAAATTAGACATAAATTTTGGGACTAGTCCTTGAGAACTTGTATTAAATTCCATGCTACATATCATTTGTGCGTCACAGTAATACTTCAATAATATTTAACGTATTGTAAATTACATAACTCTACTGAGTATATGAATTATTTGAATGATTGGCATTTCTTGAATTCTTGGGACGAACATTAAGATCCAATTTATAAAAACCATCCGAAATTGTGACTGCCGATAACTATAGTTCTTTAGAAAAATTGTAGTAGCTCTTTTATAATTTAGTAGTAATGTTTAAGATGCTCCGCGGCTACGGACGTTTTAGGACACGATAAAAGGGAAGCTAGGAAGCCCTGGATAACGGACGAAATCTTAAACTTAATGCAAAAGAGACGAGGCTACAAAAACAGACGAGACGAAGAAGGACTGAAAACGTATAAGGCAATAAAGTGGGAAATCATTAGAAAATGTAGAAAAGCGAAAGAACAATGGATAGAGGAGAAATGCAAAGAAGTAGAAGATAAGTTGCAAGTAGGTAAGACCGATGAGGCTTACAAAATAATTAAGAGGAACTTCAGGGATGTAGGAACAATAAGTAGAAATGTTAGGAGTCAATCGGGGGACATACTGATAGGAAGAGAGGAGAAAGCGGATAGATGGAAGCAGTACTTAGGAAATTTATACGAGGGCCAGGAATTAGGAGAGATATTAGAGGAAGAATCTAGCATCGATAGGGAAGATGTAGGAAAACCTATATTGAGAGAGGAATTTGAAATAGCACTAAGGGGGCTAAAGAATAATAGAGCGCCGGGTGTAGATAAAATACAGGCGGAAATTTTGAAATGTGCGGGACAGAAAGTAGTAAATAGGATGTTTGAACTGGTAAAATACATATACGAAACGGGCGAGATGCCGGAGGATTATAAGAGGAACATTATCGTTACTATACCGAAAAAGAGAGGAGCCGACAAATGCGAGAACTTTAGAACGATTAGCCTAACTTCCCATGCGTCAAAAATCTTAACTAGAATAGTGCAGAAGAGGATGGAAAATAGAGCGGAGGAAATACTAGGAGAAGACCAATTCGGGTTTAGGCGAAATAGGGGAACTAGTACACAATCTATACATAGAGCAAACTGCTGTTATAGAAGTAGAAGGGGAAGAAAGGGAAGTAGGTATTAGGAAAGGAGTAAGACAAGGATGTACGCTATCACCACTAATTTTTAATCTGTACATCGAAGAGGCGATTAATGTTGTAAAAGGTAGAGTAGATTTCGGGATTAAAGTACAGGGACAGAAACTAAAAATGCTGAGATTCGCGGATGATATAGCAGTATTAGCATCTAGTAAGGAGGAACTAGAATCAGCATTGAACGAAATGGAGGCAGTGTTGACAGAGGAATACGGAATGAGGGTGAATAAAAACAAAACTAAAGTGTTAGTGTGCAGAGGGCGCGAGAGCAGAGCAAAAACGAAAGTACAAATTAATAATGAAAGATTGGAGGAAGTTAAAGACTTCACTTATTTAGGAAGTAAAATAAATTGGGATGGAAGAAGCGATAAAGACATAAAACAAAGAATAGCGCAGGGTCGAGTAGCTTTTAACAAAAAGAAAGCACTTTTATGCTCGGGGGTAATAAACTTAGAAACAAGGAAGAGATTTTTGAAAACATATATATGGAGCACGGCACTTTACGGCTGCGAAACCTGGACGGTAGGGGAAGCAAGTAGGAAGAAATTAGAAGCTTTTGAGATGTGGTGTTACCGAAGAATGATGAAAATACCATGGACTGATAGGGTTAGAAACGAAGAAGTATTGGAGAAAGTCGGCGAGAAAAGGAGTATGTGGAAAAACTTAAAGAAGAGAAGAGATAGAATGGTAGGCCACTTGCTGAGACATGGGGGAATAGTCCGCGATATTTTGGAGGCAGAAATAGGAGTGAAGAAAGGCAGAGGTAGGCCTAGATTAGACTACTGCTCGCAAATAGTAAGGGATGTAGGTTGTAGCACAATTAGCGAAATGCGTAGGTTAGCACAAGATAGGAGAAGCTGGAGGTTAGCGTCCAACCAGTCTTAGGACTGATGACCTAATGATGATGTTTAAGATGCTAGGTTAGTAACCTAGCATCTTAATTAATTACAACGTAAAAATCTACACTAGTTATCTACGTTGTGGGATGGCTGAAAGAGTGAGCTCGGTATTGGTCAGAAAGTGGCGATTCCGATAAAGGTAGCACAATGGGACCGATACAATGGCCTAAGTAACTGCAGATCTATCTACTCTTCCCTTTATAACATCTGAATACTAATTAAGTTTTATTTAAATTTTCTTTTCAATTTATTTTAAAGTATTGTTATTTAATGTCCGACATGTAATCGTTATTCTCTAGTCATAAGTTTTACATCTATAACTCTGAAATAGTCCTCTAATATAGGAAGGTCTTTATAAAAGGTTAACGGCAAGAGACTAATTACTTTAATAGACCATAAAACCCAGCAAGAAATACACAATAGTTTTTAATAAGCGGCCAATATTTCACAGGACAATTACTCAAGTAAAGAGGCCGTTCTTCAAATTGTGTGATTAAAACACATTGAAATGTTATTCAATGCCTGGCGGGGCTTTAACCCGAGGAGTATTATTGTTTTATATTTATCTCTCACATTATTTTTTAGATAATCAATTAAAATTTGACATACCCATTAATTGTAACAATAGCTACAATATAACGCTCTTAATGTTTAATGTGATCTAAATGAATCATTGCCATCACAGTCACAGCCTACTTGATTGTCGGAACTATTTAAATTTAGTGTTAGCGAAATACTAAAAGAGATTTAGAAGAGGGTGGACAATTTAATTCCACGTACTACGAGAGTCGGTGCTACCCTAAAAGAAAGATTCGTTAAAGATGCCATACTCCCAGAACTGCTGCCCTACTGAATTGTACTGAACATTAATAAGGATACATCACAGATATTTTAGTAATTATTAAGTAATCGAGACACATACTTAATAATTATTAAGTACTTAATCAGTCATCTAAAATAATGTGAGAGACACATCTAAACAATTAAAACCAAGAAAAAACGACTTTAACACCTTATATCTTGGAAATATAGTGCTTTTGATGACATATTTATAAGAACTTTCTCTCTTAAAATTACCCAATAAATTATGCTGTGAAATATTGGATACTTACTAAAAAGCATCTCGTATATAAACCCTTTGCCGTTCTTGTCATCCTTTACAAACTTTCCTATAAGTCGACGTAATGCGAGAAGCAGGTAGTAATAGCTTGTTAAGATTTATTGAAGTAAAATAAAGCATTATGGTGTGATATTATTATGTACGATGTCAATATGTAAGGTTATTTTGTTTTACTCGAGTTTATTTAAAAATGTTTTAAATACACTTTTTCATATTATGGTTACGTGATTACCTTCTCGGAAGATTAATTGTAAAAATACAGTATTAGGAAAGAAGTACTTAAATAAAATTAATTACAACGATTATTTTCATAATTTAACTTTGTAGCGACGCATTTGCCAGTTCTATAAATCTTGCTGTTTGTCGTCCAGCAAACAATTTAATAAAAGTGGCGAAGGCGCCAATGTCATTGTAATAAGTACAGATTGTTATACTTGAGTGTATTTTTAATTCTTTTTTTATTCTCTTATTATTAAGGTGATTATAAATTAGAAAGCAGAGTTACAGGAGCAGTAAGGAAATAATTAAATAAAATTTATTATAATAATATATTGAAATATTTGAAAATTTTAGTAGTACCTTAACCAATTATTTAAAACATTTTTGCAGAGTAGATGGTTAGTATTTCATAATGTATTATGAGTTAATTGATTATATTAACTTCTGTTCTATTAACGAACAAATCAGCAGCAACAGTGAATTAGCTGTTATGAATAGAATAATTTTACATTAAAGTTCGTAAACTATACAAAACAGGTATATTCTGTTTTATATACAATTTACTACTGGTTAGGTATTACTGGTTAGCTACATAACCAGTAATAATAATAAAGTATATTAAAAAAATCAGAAATATTGAGAATTCCCTCACTTTCCACTTAACTTAGTTAAATATTAATTAATCTACTTCAAAATAGTTAACAAGTAATTTCTAATTCACACATGAAATCTTATATTTGTAACTTATGTATCTTCACTTATATATTAGATTACTCCGCAACTTTTCATATGATAGTCAGGTGGTAGCTGTCAAGGGTGGGTGGCAAAGGGGGTTGACAATTTTCCATAAACTCATTGCGAAATATCACGTCCACTGAACCTGAACCGCTGCGTTTTTGAAATTTAAGAAGCCCATGAAAACCATTGAAATATAGTTCAAAGAGAACGTGCAACCCAACAAAAAAAAACGCTAGAAAAATGCACACATTAAAAATATCAGGAAATGCAAAATATTATATCCACTGTCCTTTAAGCAACCACGAAATTAATTAAAATTAATTAAAAAGAATAAATAAACAATGTTATACAAGGTTAATATTTAATCAAATACGACCATTTTTGCCGATCCGATAGGACTTGAACCTTGACGAAGTTCTAGTGCAAACTGGAACGGGTGGGTCGGCTTGCGCGTTTTAATGATTTAAGGAGCCGTACCATAGGTTTAACCATAGTGGGGGGGTCCTTATTGAAAAACCAGACTAAGACAAGTCCCTGAAGGAGGGCAGCAGCTCTTTCAGTAGTCATAGTGGCAGAAACCGTGGGGGTTGGTATGGTGCTATGACACACACGACTGCGATGTGGAAGGCAAGAGGAAACCACCACATTATAATCCTCAGAACAGCTAGCAGAAAGCTTATCCTAAATTAATGATGGCGTCTCCTGGGACAAAAAACTCCGGAGGTAAAATAGTCCTCCGTTCGGATCTCCGGGTGAGGACTGTTCCGGGAGACGTGATCGAGTGCAATCATAATAAGAAGTGTAGCATTTCACGAGTCGGAGCGTGGAATGTCAGAAGCATGAGACAGGCAGGGAAGCTAGAAAATCTGAAGATAGAAATGGATAGGTTAGGATTAGATATAGTAGGTATAAGTGAGATGCGCTGGCCGGAAGTAGGAGATTTTTGGAGCGGTGACTATAGGGTAATACACACAGGATCGGTAAATGGAAACGCGGGAGTAGGGATCGTTATGCGGAAGAACGCAGGACAGTGTGTAGATAGCTACCTACAATACAGCGAGAGAGTAATGATGGTTAGGTTAGATTCGAAGCCAGTGGAAACAGTAATAGTGCAAGTATACATGCCTACTTCTAGCCACAGTGAGGAAGAGTTAGAAGCCGTTTATTCGGACATAGAGCAGGTAATAGGATTTGTGAAGGGTCATGAAAATTTAATAATAGTAGGAGATTTTAACGCAGTCGTAGGTGAGGGGAAAGAAGGAGAATTTGTAGGGCCTTATGGATTAGGAAACAGAAACGAGAGAGGTAGCAGAC
Organism: Rosalia funebris; assembly: GCA_037954035.1. Taxonomy (NCBI): domain Eukaryota; kingdom Metazoa; phylum Arthropoda; class Insecta; order Coleoptera; family Cerambycidae; genus Rosalia; species Rosalia funebris. The sequence goes on along the minus strand of JAZFAV010000001.1, from coordinate 15,641,165 downwards.
TGATAGAATTCTGTGAGAAGCACAAGATGGTAGTCGCGAACACATTGTTCAAGAATCACGTTAGGAGGCGGTACACATGGAAAATGCCAGGAGGGATAGACAGGTATCAGATAGACTACATTCTGGTTAGGAAGAGATTTAGAAATCAAGTAAAAGACTGTAAGAGTTATCCAGGAGCAGATGTAGACAGCGATCACAACTTGGTAGTCATGAAAGCTAGATTAAAGTTCAAAAATCTGAAAACCCGGAAGGATAAGAAACGTATAAATGTAGACATATTGAGGGATCAGAATATGAAAGATAAGTTCCAGGAGAAAACAGATCAATTAATAAATAAAACGAGTAAGGACGAAATCAAGAACGCAGAAACTGAGTGGGAGGGTATCAAGAATAGTCTAGCTTCCGCGGCTACGGACGTTTTAGGACACGATAAAAGGGAAGCTAGGAAGCCCTGGATAACGGACGAAATCTTGAACTTAATGCAAAAGAGACGAGGCTACAAAAACAGACGAGACGAAGAAGGACTGAAAACGTATAAGGCAATAAAGTGGGAAATCATTAGAAAATGTAGAAAAGCGAAAGAACAATGGATAGAGGAGAAATGCAAAGAAGTAGAAGATAAGTTGCAAGTAGGTAAGACCGATGAGGCTTACAAAATAATTAAGAGGAACTTCAGGGATGTAGGAACAATAAGTAGAAATGTTAGGAGTCAATCGGGGGACATACTGATAGGAAGAGAGGAGAAAGCGGATAGATGGAAGCAGTACTTAGGAAATTTATACGAGGGTCAGGAATTAGGAGAGATATTAGAGGAAGAATCTAGCATCGATAGGGAAGATGTAGGAAAACCTATATTGAGAGAGGAATTTGAAATAGCACTAAGGGGGCTAAAGAATAATAGAGCGCCGGGTGTAGATAAAATACAGGCGGAAATTTTGAAATGTGCGGGACAGAAAGTAGTAAATAGGATGTTTGAACTGGTAAAATACATATACGAAACGGGCGAGATGCCGGAGGATTATAAGAGGAACATTATCGTTACTATACCGAAAAAGAGAGGAGCCGACAAATGCGAGAACTTTAGAACGATTAGCCTAACTTCCCATGCGTCAAAAATCTTAACTAGAATAGTGCAGAAGAGGATGGAAAATAGAGCGGAGGAAATACTAGGAGAAGACCAATTCGGGTTTAGGCGAAATAGGGGAACTCGCGAAGCTATTCTGGCGCTAAGAGTAATGTTAGAGAAAACAATAGAAAAAGGAAAGAACGCTTATATAGGATTTGTAGATTTAGAAAAAGCTTTTGATAACGTAAGATGGGAAAAAATGTTCGAGATACTAAAGAGCGCGGGAATGAAGTATAGAGATAGGAGAGTAGTACACAATCTATACATAGAGCAAACTGCTGTTATAGAAGTAGAAGGGGAAGAAAGGGAAGTAGGTATTAGGAAAGGAGTAAGACAAGGATGTACGCTATCACCACTAATTTTTAATCTGTACATCGAAGAGGCGATTAATGTGGTAAAAGATAGAGTAGATTTCGGGATTAAAGTACAGGGACAGAAACTAAAAATGCTGAGATTCGCGGATGATATAGCAGTATTAGCATCTAGTAAGGAGGAACTAGAATCAGCATTGAACGAAATGGAGGCAGTGTTGACAGAGGAATACGGAATGAGGGTGAATAAAAACAAAACTAAAGTGTTAGTGTGCAGAGGGCGCGAGAGCAGAGCAAAAACGAAAGTACAAATTAATAATGAAAGATTGGAGGAAGTTAAAGACTTCACTTATTTAGGAAGTAAAATAAATTGGGATGGAAGAAGCGATAAAGACATAAAACAAAGAATAGCGCAGGGTCGAGTAGCTTTTAACAAAAAGAAAGCACTTTTATGCTCGGGGGTAATAAACTTAGAAACAAGGAAGAGATTTTTGAAAACATATGTATGGAGCACGGCACTTTACGGCTGCGAAACCTGGACGGTAGGGGAAGCAAGTAGGAAGAAATTAGAAGCTTTTGAGATGTGGTGTTACCGAAGAATGATGAAAATACCATGGACTGATAGGGTTAGAAACGAAGAAGTATTGGAGAAAGTCGGCGAGAAAAGGAGTATGTGGAAAAACTTAAAGAAGAGAAGAGATAGAATGGTAGGCCACTTGCTGAGACATGGGGGAATAGTCCGCGATATTTTGGAGGCAGAAATAGGAGTGAAGAAAGGCAGAGGTAGGCCTAGATTAGACTACTGCTCGCAAATAGTAAGGGATGTAGGTTGTAGCACAATTAGCGAAATGCGTAGGTTAGCACAAGATAGGAGAAGCTGGAGGTTAGCGTCCAACCAGTCTTAGGACTGATGACCTAATGATGATGACCATTTTTGATATATACACTTCTCCAAAAATTAATAAAAATTGCGTGCAAACAATAATAACGTGAAGAATATATGACCTTAGGTTTGAAAACTTGTCAGTACATTAAAACAAGATGTCTGACTAAACATATATGCCTCATATAAGGGTTTATCCAAAACTATGCACACAAATGGTAGAGCAGAAGGTAGGAATCTGATGCCATGTGGAATTTTCTTCCCGAAATACTCATATATATGTAATGAGAGAAGCAACTGTCAAAAGTAGAGTGTCTTCTAGTATAGAGTAACTTTGTATAGTCCCAGACACGATTCCTAATATATTTAATATTCTATGGCTATTCTTCAGTAACATATAATAAATATGTATAAACTATAATACTTATATAATAACTTAACCCTATATACTAATTTTACAAAAAAGAAGTAATAAATTCCTTTCAGCCAACCACGACAATGATATATATATATATATATATATATATATATATATATATATATATATATATATATATATATGGAAATGGAAATGGAATTAATAAGTGATAAAATTAAAAGCAAGAAAAATAATTATTTAATTTGTTACTTAATAATCAGAATCTTGTTTCCATATAGAAAATGTTATTTATTAAATATATAAGTATCGTATTACAAGTAAGATACACATATTTTTGAATCTCTCCTGTAGCTATTAGCTTGTTAACGGCAGAAGTTCAAGCTTTATTAGTAATTATGAGGAGTCTCGGTGATGGATGATAATGAAGTACAAACTAACTTTCTCAAAAGGCCAGCAATAACACGAAAATGAATCCCACAGCGCATACTACTTCTAATGAGATACTCATTAAGCCGTCTGGACGGGTCTGGATTTGTGTTGCCAGAATTGCTGATGTTTCAAATGGCAGGTATTTACGCGATCAATATATTAATTTGTCGGAGTGTTGAAGTCGCGTTATTCCACGTTTCACGCTGATCATGACATTACATCTCTACACTCAGTTTTGGTAAGTGCAAAATTTTGTACAGAAGTTCTGTAGATATTCTGCATATATTCTAAATAGAACACAATTCCTTCTATATGCAAAAATGTGCCAAATTATTGTGGAATATTGAGAAAGGTTTAGTAATAAAATGGTTCAATAATGCTCATATAAATAAGAATAAATAGAGTACCCATGGATATACTTTTTATTTCATATAAACGGTCCTTCGAGCCGGATTTATTTTCAATATTTTAGATAGCTCGTGGTAGTATCATGGTATTTACTACCTTCAAAAACAATATCCTTTTACAAGTTTTGCCATAAGATTTTGTAAAAATTACAATTGCTAGTGACATTTAAAAAAAGTGATACCTCAAATAAACATTAACTTGAAACAGAACCATTATAACTTCCTGTAATTTCACGAAAGAAACTGCCTATAATTTTGTATATTACACTCCTTACTCATATATTTCAAAATAGTATATCCAGCAGAGAACACTGCAATACAAAATTTTATATTTAGGGCGGTTCCTCGAATCAAATTTATTAAAAATATTTAAAACCGTTCATGAAACAATATGCAGGCTGTCTCATTTAGGACTAAACACCTGAAATAACTTTTCAAATACTAAGTAGATAGACCAGAAGTATTTCTGGAGAAAAGTTGTTTTACTTACACATACTAAAGTGAAGTAGTACGTCCCATGCAGTTGGAAAAATCTTGCAGATTATCCTAGTTTTCGAATACTTGAGTCTTTCTGACCTATGCGTAAGATGTTTTCCATAAACGTAATAGCATTCGTCAAATCTATACCTGTAGTTATATCCATGGATATTTCCCGTGACAGAAAATGTATAATCATTTGAATTACTGATTTTATAAGACAAGTTCCGATTTTCTCGAAACCAGTCAGATATGACCGAGCTCGCATGACTGTGAGCGATGATCTGAGTCATCCTTATTTAGCTCATGTAAAGGGCTAATTTTGTAGGAATGGAATCTGGCAACTTTAAGGATTTTACAAATAGACCCCTGGGTACTCCAGTTTCTAAAGACGGCTTTTAAATACTTGTAAATTGAGTTCCATCAATTAAAAGTTCAAGAATACCGATTTAAACCACTTTCATTAGTTACGTTACGTGTACAATTATTTGTTTTCTATTTTAAACTAGACCAGTTTATCAGGAAAACGTCCACTAATACTGTAAGCAACTTCTTTAGTGTTATAGTTATTACGATACTGAAATTTCAATAACCCTGTTTTTCATTTCTTCAAGTACATAAACCACTATTGGGCCAATGCCTTGAGAGTGACTGAATTAATTGATATTATTAGAATAAATCACACTAGTTTTTGTACGCTCAAGCATATATTTTATTTTCCGTTTTATTTTGTTTTGTTCTCATGTAAAATCACAATGTTCATGCTTAATTTTATGTTAATCAATTTAGTTAAACAATATCAATAATCCACTGGTATGTTCTCTTAAAATAGTTATTAAAATAGATTATACATTAACGTTTTTTCAACAGACGATTATCTGTATAGTTTGCTATATATTTCAATTTAGTATATGATTGCTATTATAATTATTATAACCATTGTGTGTTTATGAAACCATTCGCGTGTATCTTGTAGACACGTAATAAGATACAATACCTGTTAAATAGTTAACACAAACTGGAAAGTACTCGTATCTAAACTCAATTGAGGAAGCTACATCAAGAGCACAATAAAAAACATGATGCGCTTTCGCTGAATTTCCCAACAGGGAATGTGTTTACTTAATATATTAACATATTCCAAGTTTGCCAAAGAGTTAAGAGCAAAATCACCATGTACGGATACCTGAGCGTAATGGAGAGTAAACAATGAGATTTGCGTCTTCGAAATTTGGGTTGTATAAGCTGGTTACGTGTTTAAGAGAGGCAGGAACTAAACCATTTATGTTATTTATAGAAGGAAAGTAATCGTGATACAAAATATATTTTGTAATTTAATTTTCAAGGTTTATTTTATAGTCACAGTAGATTTGATGTTATTTACCTAAGGTATAGTAGAAGTTGTTAGCCTCTTAATAATGAGAAATCGTGAATATGGATGTTAGGTTGAATAACACGTAAATTGTGTAGGGTATCTCAGTGAAATCTTAGCCTTAACATGCAACGCAGAAAAATATTTTTTGAAGTCTATTAAGGACAAAAAATATGTCTACTTTAAAATTCTACATTAAAATAGAATTTCAGATAACAGCAAGGGCGTAGGCAGGGTAGGGCAGGGGGGCACGTGCCCCCCCCCCCCTGACCTGGCGTCGCGCTTCGAATTTCCCGCGCGTCTGATACATGTGCAGCAGTTGTAAATGTAGGACGCACACTTCTGACTTTACATGAGCAGCAATAAGACAAACCGCAGCAGCAGCAGCAAATGCACACTATTGACTGTTAGTCATTTATTTCAAAAACACAGAAGCATTTGCTTCTTCCTGCTTCTGCAGTTTGCATTATTGCTGCTAATATAAAGTCAGCTTAACTATTACAGTCAGTGGTTACCTCAATTAAGGAGCTTCTAATTCTTATTATCATTAAAATTAAATATTTTTATTATTTCAAAGACGTAACAAATTTCAAAAAGTATTACTGTGAATGTCAATATTTTTGTAAAAGTAAATTTATCATTGAAATTCTGAAGCGTCAGGAAAACGCGTGAGCTTAAAAATTTTAAAAATTGATTGCCCTTGATTTGCGCGCGCCCCCCTCCCAAGACCAAATCCTAAAACCGCCATTGCCCCCCCCTGTTCACAATTCTGACTACGCCAATGGATAACAGGTTTCTATTTCCTAGATTTAGATCTATTTCCTAGCATTTGACACCTTACTTACTAGATAATAATTCTGTTATAACCATTGTGCTATACCAGGTATTTAAATAATTTTCTTCTTGATCAATTCTGTCAAATACAAAACTATATTTAAGCAAAATCTTTATACTAACAGTAATAGATTAATATATCTACAACCGCCATAAATCATATCCTAAGGATCATGAAATTAAGTAACGAATTCAACGAGAATATAATAACGGGAGTTAATCCTTATAGGAGCTTATATTATGCTACTAGTTTTAGTCAAACATAACGTATGATGATGGCAAACCCATAAATTTTAAGCCCATTCGTGTACAGGAGTAAAGACCGAAGTTAATGCCATTTATCGCCGTATATTGCATAGATTGTGATTATCGATATGGCCTAACTTGAATATGCAATATATTTATACCCGTCAATGTATTTATGTAGGTACAATATGCAGTTATTAATTAATTCCTGAAAGTCGGTCACTAAATTTTAATTTTATATTTTGCAGTCTCTATATTAGCCAAAATAGATCATTAATAGATAATATACACTCAGTAATTTGATATAGATAATTTACAGTATAGTCTATTAATTCATTAACATTCATATAGGTTATTTTATTACTCTTATTACTATTATAACGATATTTCTGTCTGTCGTTTTCGTTTAAGTTGAATTAAGCTTATTGAAACATAATTAAGAGACGTTGATTTCACTATATGAAACATAAAACTTATTATGTATTGCAAGAAAAAATTTGCAACATATAAGTTGCAAAAGTCTGCAAAAGAAAAATATATTGCAAAAGAAAAATACAGAGAAACTTAAATCAAATGAATCACTTATAAGTGGTTCATTTTATTTAAGTTTCCCTGTATTTTTCTTTTGCAATATAGTACTCGTATATACTATATAATTATACCAAACCAAAACTTATATAATAGTGTTAACAAAAAAAATGCTGAAATTCAATACAATGATAAATTAGTCAATTCGAGTAGATTGCTGGATGTGTAAGTTAGAATGTGGCTCTCAATAATTTCATTTAATTCTCTGACAAGGAATGAAATTTATTTGTCATGTGTAGATGAAGTAAGTTTACTTCAAAACTATAAAACAATTATTAGACGATAATTCTTTAGGTTACAAGTTTCTCGTGGCCATACTCAACATTGTGTTCATACATTCTTTGTCTTAGCCTTCCGGATATTACAACCAATGATAAAAATTCATGAAAATTCTGAAACGATAACAATATATAAGTGCTGCTGTTAATTATCCTAATTTTTTTTTTATATTAACGTTTTATAACATATACCTGCCCTAATGATGCTAATAGTGATATCATGTGTAGATATTATTTATGATTTAAAGTAGAGAGGACCAAAATAAGACTACTACCTCTTCATTTAGTATACGAAAACTTTTTAAAACTCCAAATTAAAACCGCATGGCGAAAAATGAAATTCCTTATCACGTATTAATAGATATGGAAATTGAGCTAATACATTATTAATAAGTACATTACTCAATTTATTAAAATAACCAATATACAGGGCTGCAGCAATGTATTTATTGTGTGTTTATCCGCGTATTGGACACAGTACACAGTATTGGGCCATCACTGTGTGTTTGTCAGCGTATCATTGTATGCTTGATTCGAGTCGAGTCAGAAACTTCTCTGTGAGCATGGCTGTGTTTGTCCTTGTCTTTAAGTGTAACCTTCGTAGCCTTTTCAGGCTTTAGTAGAAGCAAATAAAGTTTTGTATCCAAACTTTTTATTTTTTAATCGTAAATGTTAACGCTTGCTCCATATTTGTGACATGAAGATCTAAGATCAAGTAAAATGTCTTCCTTTGATATACTAAAATAGAAAAATTTTCAAAGTGGTGATTAGTATTTATGGCATCCATATGGCAGCATATATTTTCATATATGCATTTCTAATGTAAATTCATTTTAAATTGAAATTTACTCTAATAATAAGACTCCGTCGCTGTCAAAGTGTCAGCTGTGAAATTATTTTTTATGTTTTACGTTCTATTGGACAATGGAAATCTAAAAGATAAAAAAGTATTGACACACAGAGACTACCTTTCCCTGAAGCCTCTGGATGCAAAAGGGAAGATTTCACAAAAAGACAAAGATAAACACACCCATGCTCAGAACAAAAATGCCAAATTCCCTCATTAGAACTCGAACCCAACCATACAATGACACCCCAATTCTGTCCCAATCCACCACCGAACCACAGCATGAAGGGTATTGTCGCAGCCACCCCTATAGGAGAAGTCGTTAATAATTTGCATTATACTTATGTTGTATACTATGCTTTCTTAAACTACTAAGCTTTAAAATATGTTTCTTTTGTGTTACAATTAAAAAAAAAATTATAAAATTTTAACCATCTTATGATGATACCAACTTAGTAAAACTCGCATCGAGAAATGTGTAATCTTTCGCTGCTCGTGGAAAACCATCGATGCAGCAACAAAGACAGGAAACTTCCTGTTTTTGCTGCTGCATCGATGGTTACAGTCCGTTCCCAAGATGTTATAATTAAAACAAAATGTAGATTTTGTTGTCTTGCTAAATACTATATGGATTAATAAATACAATAAAGTCTTTAAATACGATAAAGATCAATAAATTCTATATTTTAAAACAACTTAATATCTTAAAAAATTTGCCTGACCTATTGGTAATACTATCTTCCTTAGGTTTCTAAATACATTGACAGTTCTAAATAAAACTCTAAGTGTAGATGTTTTATGTAATACAGTCGAAGCAAATCCAAGTTATTTCTGGAAATAGCAGAAATCTAAATTAACTGCTCTAAATGAAAACGGTTTGAGAGAAGACAAAGTTGGTTACATGTTCCTGTTTCAATAAAATGTTCTTGGTTATATACACTATCAGACAAAAGTAAAGCAACACAGTAATGCAACAATAAATAACATTAATTATTTGCGAGCAGTGCATGCAAACCTCAGCATATCGCGTTGCTATAATACGTTGCCATAGATGCGCTTAATAGGCATTTTTTTTCTTTGTTTATTTTGACAGTTCATGGTGTTTTACAGAGAATTGTCGAATTGAGCTTATTCACAAGCGACAAAAGTAAAGCAACAGTGTCAAACTTTGATCAATAAACAGTGTGTTATCGCTTTATTGTGGATTTTTGGGCAAATAACATTTGACTGCATTAACTTTAGTATGCCTAGTGGAAAGCCAACGTCTCTTGATTTGAGGGAGAGTATCTTAAGTGCTTTTCAGAGAGGCATCTCAATGGGTGCCATTTCTAGGCAACTGTCGCTATCGAAGTCAACCATATCGAGGATAATATCAAGGTACCATGCAAGAGAACATTTGAATAATAATCCGAAAAGTGGAAGACCCAGTAAAACAACCGTACGTACAGACAGGCTCATAAAAAGAATGAGTGAGAATGACCCTTGGCTGACCCTTGAGGATAGAAAGCCAATTTGATCAATTGAATATCAATATTAGAACCATTCAAAGAAGGTTGGTAGAAGCCAAACTATTTAGTAGAAGACCTGCCAAAAAGCCTCTGATTTCGGCTAGAAATAGAGCGGCCCAGCTAGCATTCGCTCGTGCATACTTGAACTGGACTGCAAATGACTGGCGGAAAGTCTTGTTCAGCGATGAAACGAGATACAATATTTTCAATTCAGACGGAATGAGGCGTGTTCGACGTCCAGTGAATCAGATATTCAACCCAAAATACACTACGCCTACAGTGAAACATGGAAAAGGAAACGTCACTCTTTGGGGTGGTTTTTCGATGACGGTGTGGGTCCTATCCATTTCATTGAAGGAATAATGGATCGTTTAGTATACAGAGATATTCTTCAAAATGTTGCCATTCTTCATAATGCTGCCATATGCAGAATGGAATATGCCATTACGGTTCGTGTTTCAACAGCACAATGATCCGAAACACACATCTCATTTGGTAAGAGATTGGTTTCACGACAATTGTATTACAGTTTTAGACTGGCCGTCACAATCTCCCGACCTCAACCCAATAGAAAACCTTTGGGAAGAGGTCGAGAGAAGAATAAGAATACAAACGTATCCTAATAAACAAGCTTTAATGGATAACATACAAGAAGTATGGTCCAATCTGCCAGCTTCTGTTATTACGAACTTAATATCGTCTGCCCAGAAGGTGTGCTAAAGTCATCCCCAATCGAGGCTATCCCATTAACTACTAAATAAATATAAGGTTCAGTTGTATTTTCTTGTATCAGTGTATTGTTAAAATGTTTATATTGAACTGAAATAAAATATTTCTAAGGTGTTGCTTTACTTTTGTCGCATTAAGATTGTATACAATTTTGAAAAAATAGTGTCCATCAGCCACTACCATATCACGAAAAGATAATAATGTACCAAACTTGTAAAAAATAATATCTTACATGTTCTATTTGTATAGCAGAAACAACATAATCAATAGTCACAGAATGACTCACTGAATTCCAAAACACAGCAGTGTTGCTTTACTTTTGTCCGATAGTGTATATATATATATATATATATATATATATATATATATATATATATATATATATAATATATATATATATATATATATATATATAAATATATATATATATATATATATATATATATATATATATATTGGTATTCTCGCGAATATCACCATTTTCAGTTTCATCAGAAACATGTATATTATTAAGAGTTATTTTATTTATTTATTTTTGTACAGGGTCCGTCAGGGAGGTATGGTGTTTTTATGACGACTTTTATGCCCGCCTGAGTGGAGCTACTGTTTTCAGGATGGTTGATGTCTACTCGTTGCGGGATGCTATTCAAGCAGCCATGAAGCCGTAGTCTATAGCACATCGTGTGTTTGTTTACAACACTCTCATCGTAACTGGTCGTTCTGTGGTGCTCTCTGCAATATAGAACTGATTTATGTTATGTATTATTCAATGTCAATGCACGAGTAATGTATAAAAATAATAAATTTTAAAATCATTCAATGTCATTAATTTAAAGTAATTCTTTTTAAAAACACCATGCCTCATTGACTCTATATTTATGTTTGTTTTATATTTTCTTATCCAATATACATTTTCCTATTTAATCATTAAAATTGTGTCATTTTGGATTAAAGTATAAGTTAAGATTGAATTTAAAAACACTGTCCGTTGCCACATCATTACGCCACTGACATCCACAGTGTAATATTTATTTTTTTGTTGATACTTTGAAAATTTAAGTGAATACAAAAAGCAGTGTAAATTTAATACGTATTAATTTTCTTGTATGTTACATAGTACACATCACTTTCTATTAGTTTGTATGTGATCAACTTGTCAAGTATGCAGAGTAGCCGATGATGAATAGTCTCTCGGCTTTTCAGTAAAACTGTAAATTCTTCCGTGTGTGCTAAATTTAAAAAAATATTCTCTGAGGCATATTGTTGAGAATGAAGCTGTGAATCATTAATAACAATCTTTCAAGGAACGTGTTATATACGAAACAAATAACCTTCTAACTTTACGCCAGATATATTATTGCTGTCATGATTAGTCAATATCCTGCTTCGTCTTGTGATCGACAATACACACCAAGTAATGTCTTACTTTAAGTGTCAATTAACTTATTACGTATGGTTGACTGGCTGTCGTATGTAAAGGGAAGGATATAAAATTCCTAAAACTGAAAATAGATTTTTCAAACATAACAATTTTAGATATAGTATCGAACTACGATCTTACCTAAGATTTTAATGGGAAGAAAATCGACTTTTGTCCATTTAAAAATAATAAATAAATAACGGAAAGCAACTGTGCAAACTTAGGTCTCTATATATGTATCTGTGTTCCCTTAATTATCATTTTATTTATCAATCAATCGATATTTAAATTGAAGGCATGCCATACAAATAACTAATCTGGTTCAGTTCCTAACTTTATTAATTGAAAAGCTCTCCCTGTCAGTTACAACGTTTTCATACATAAAAAGGGCAGTCAATATTATACACTTGTTATATTGCAGCAATGGGAAAGCTCTCTTTAATTAATTTTGTCGCCTTTTTCATAAAGTTCTGTACTTTATTAAAGCATTTTTTAATTATAAAATTCAATATGGAAAAAATCAGCCTGTCTAAAGATAATGGAATAAAAATACTAATTGAAAGACTGGGATAATATTTTGCTACAAAAATAAGCTTTAGATGTTGAGGAAATACACCGAGAATACGAAAATAATATAAAATGAATGTTCTTTACATAAATTCTTATGGAGGCTTATAAACTCAATAATGTGAAAAATCTATTCTTCGTCCTTCTCTTAGTGTATACAATCTGCACTTTATTACTGGCGTTTTAATTATACCGTTAATTATGTATAGGAATTTCTCTATAAAAGTATAGGTGTAAAGAATATGTAAACTTTATGTTGTATTTTCAACATAAACAACAAGTCTAATAAAAGTCATAATAGCCTTTTAATTGAGTTCCTAGGATTTTCTAAGTATCACCAACGAAATTAATACAAAACCAGAATCAGGTTATATGACTAAGAAGTAATGAAACTAATGAAATTTGAAACATATCCTACTGATGCCATTTTTGTCAGTATTTGTGAATACTCGTTCCTATTTGGTTCAAACCTTCTCCCAGAATCAGATTTAATCAATTAATTAATAAACAGTTTTAAAACCTTAAAACGAACTTTTCCGCACTTAGAACATCTCTATCTCGAAATTGAGTGGCCGAGAAAATATAAACCAAGACATAAGTGTAGAATATGTGTTTTATGCGACAGTTTTACTTTTTTCAATTTTTCTGAAATAGTCCACTATCGTGCTTTCTCATTACCCATGGATAGAGTGTGGGATGTATCCTATCCACTTCAAATTTGATAGATATCGTCTGGGAGACGTGCCTAATCAGAATCAGTCGAAACCTGATCGAACCGACACGATTTAATTGAGTGATCGTGCTTACAAAAACAATTTCTTAAATAGTCCACCATTGTGCTTTCTCATGACCAATGACTATGCTAGAGTGTGTTATATCTACCTCAAAGTCAATAAGTATCGTTTGGGAGACGATCTCGATCAGAATCAGTCAGAACCAGATCGATCCGACACGATTTCGTTGAGCTATCGTGTTAACAAATTTTTTTTTCAAATAGCCCACGATCGTGCTCTCTCATGACCCATGGACAGGGGTATGTCCCATCCACCTCAAAATCGATAGCTGTCGTTTGGGAGACGTCTCCGATTAGAATCAGTCAAAACCCGATCGATTCGACACGATTTAGTTGAGTTATTGTGCTAACAAGAATAAATGCCGTCGAAACGACAACGACACACACACACACACACTCACACAAAATGGTTTAACGACCTTTTTCTTTTGTTTTTAGGCCGAAAAACGAAAAACAAACTCTATGAAAAAATTTGTTACACGATTACATTACTTTTCCGGTATCGTGGAGTGCGGAAAAGTAATAATTAATTAATTAATATTTAGGACATTAATAACATATAGTTGATGAAGGGGATGTCGTACCTTATTAATATTCCATCCAGATGAGATGGTACTTCATTAACATATGAGAAAATGGCCGAAGGACCGAACCCTGTGGAACACTAATGTTACCTACATAATTGTAGGAATAAGTATTTCCGATTTTAGATGCAGACAAAGTTCAGAGACATTATGAATTTGTCCAATTAATAAGAACTTCAGCACATAAACTGAGTTAAAAAATAATGCAACAACATGCCTTCTTTTATCTATTTTATTGTACATATACTGCATAAATTGAGCAGTAACTGTTTCGGTCTTCTCGGAACCCTCAAGGAAGCCATATTGGCGCTTAACCTAATAATATACTAATATTATAATAACTTAGGTACAATTGTAGCCAAATAAATATTCAAATATGCTCTAAAATCCATTATCCTATACTTAAAGTTATTTACTAGTCCACATCGTTACTCAGGATGAATAACGTATTTGAAGGGAAAATGCAAGAGCTGAGAAGTTTATGTGACCTCGTCACGTTGAACTTTAAGGATCATCCGTAAAAAAAAAGAGAAATAAAATCTTATGATTGGGACGCTTACAACGTGACATGGTTTATATTTCAGTTTATCGTTGTCATTAAATGTCGTAATAAAATTATTTTGCTCTGCTTTATCGTGAGGAGATAATGAAATCTCTGGATATATTCTTCCTGTGTACATCTATACTCACGAGAAAAATACACATGTAACTACAAGTAATTGAAGCAATCTATTTTTTTGTCAAAGTCCTTATAAAGATTGCTAGTTATTAAGAGATATGATACTTGTCCATCTGGTTAAATATTTATTACTTATGTGGTTTGATTATTTAAATAAATAAACTATAAACTGCAGAAAGGTGACAAAGGGAGATTTCTTCAACTATTTTTTTTGAGGTTATAATTGTCCATTATTTTGTTAGATTAATATTCTATTAGTCGGTCTGGATTAACTCCAGAAATATTGCTACAATGTCGTTGATTGATGATTGAGAAATTATTCGTCTGGTTGTGCACGGTCTAGATGTGCCAGGTGTGTCTAACACGAACCACAAAGACCTTCGCATTCATAGGTAATATAGGAGGGAGTTCCTTCATTACGTAGCCTACAAGTGGAATCTTGAGTGAATACACCTATCTTCTTTTTTCCTGTGGACTTTGAGTTTATAAGAAAACTCATTTATCACAGACAGTTGTATTTTCTTTATTAACTTAAGAATCCTAACAACTATTATCGAGGAAGAAAGTAATTTGGGTATAACAGTCTTCTTTTCCAAGAAAAAATGAGGATATTAAGATACGTTGACATTCATTGGAATTCGTATATGGTTAACTGGAATTGGATCACCCCCGAGTATTGGAACGATATCTTCGAATTCGAGTAGGGTTTACATTGCCATGTATGTCAATACCACACGAATTCGATCAGTACGTTAGTCATGAGTGACTTCCAGATTTTTTAGATATACCTATCTATTTATTGTCTTTACTTCTTGGTCTCTTGGTAGTATATTAAACACAGATTTTTTATTTTATTCTTTATCTTTGTCTTTTCATTCATTAATTTGTCTTTGCCCTTTTAATGCGGTGTCACGCGCATCTCTATCTTTATACTTTTTTAGAGTTGGATTCCACAAACATGGATGAGCACTATATAATTTTATAAATTTAACATTGTCGTCTTCTGAAAATATTGACATTTTAAAAGCAACAAACGCAAATTTATGTCTTCGTATTCGGGCACGTCGGTAAGTATTACTGGAATGCGAGGACGCATTCGATTGCTAGCGTTCGAGTAACTCGGTTGTTGACATTCAGCCGAACTCGCATTCGAGTTTCACTGGAATTCGAGTTCGAATGAATGTCAACGCACCTTTAAACAGAAATAGATAGGTAGATCATGGTGTGACTGGAATAGATATATAAATAGGTAAGCCACATGGGAATACGAGTTCCAATCTGACTATACTATTATATGTCTAATTTTATATATTGTTTTCTACGAACTGTGGCTCGATATACCATTATATTATTGAACGATAGTAGTGTCTAGATACTAGTTAGGAGTGATGTATTTAAAACAACTGTTCCTTTTATAAAGACTATTCTTGCTCGAAGATGATGTCTGCAAGTAAAAATTATATGATAAAAGGTGTCAACAGAGTCATTATCACACACACACACACACATATATATATATATATATATATATATATATATATATATATATATATATATATATATATATATATATATATATATATATATATATATATATATATATATATATATATATATATATATATATATATATATCACGAGGTCATCAGTCCTAAGACTGATTGGACGCTAACCTCCAGATTCTCCTATCTTGTGCTAACCTACGCATTTCCCTAACTGTGCTACAACCTACATCCCTTACTATTTGCGAGCAGTAGTCTAATCTAGACCTACCTCTGCCTTCCTTCACTCCTATTTCTGCCTCCAAAATATCGCAGACTATTCCCCCATGTCTCAGCAAGTGGCCTAAAATTCTATCTCTTCTCTTCTTTATATTTTTCCACACACTTCTTTTCTCACTGACTTTCTATAATGCTTCTTCGTTTCTAACCCCATCAGTCCACAGTATTTTCATCATTCTTCGGTAGCACCACATCTCAAAAGCTTCTAATTTCTTCCTAGTTGCTTCCCCTACCGTCCAAGTTTCGCAAACATATAGTGCCGTGCTCCATACATACGTTTTCAAAAATCTCTTCTTTGTTTCTAAGTTTATTACCCCCGAGCATAAAAGTGTTTTCTTTTTGTTAAAATCTACTCGACCCTGCGCTATTCTTTGTTTTATATCTTTATCGCTTCTTCCATTCCAATTTATTTTACTATCTAAATCAGTGAAGTCTTTAACTTCCTTCAATATTTCATTATTAATTAGTACTTTCGTTTTTGCTCTGCTCTCGCGCCCTCTGCACACTAACACTTTAGTTTTGTTTTTATTCACCCTCATTCCGTATTCCTCTGTCAACACTGCCTCCATCTCGTTCAACCCTGATTCCAATTCCTCTTTACTAGATGCTAATACTGCTATGTCATCCGCGAATCTCAGCATTTTTAGTTTCTGTCCCTGTACTTTAATCCCGAAATCCATTCCATCCATCTTTTACGTCATTAATCGCGTCTTCGATGTACAGATTAAAAATTAGTGGTGATAGCGTACATCCTTGTCTTACTTCTTTCCTAATACCTATTTCCCTTCTTTCTCCTTCTACTTCTATAACAGCAGTTTGCTCTTTGTATAGATTGTGTACTACTCTCCTATCTCTATACTTCATTCCCGCGCTCTTTAGTATCTCGAACATTTTTTCCCATCTTACATTATCAAAAGCTTTTTCTAAATCTACAAATCCTATATAAGTGTTCTTTCCTTTTTCTATTGTTTTCTCTAACATTACTCTTAGCGCCAGAATAGCTTCGCGAGTTCCCCTATTTTGCCTAAACCCGAATTGGTCTTCTCATAGTATTCCTCCGCTCTATTTTCCATCCTCTTCTGTACTATTCTGGTTAAGATTTTTGGCGCGTGGAAAGTTGGGCTAATCGTTCTAAAGTTCTCACATTTGTCGGCTCCTCTCTTTTTCGGTATAGTAACAATGATGTTCCTCTTATAATCCTCCGGCATCTCACCCGCTTCGTATATGTATTTTACCAGTTCAAACATCCTATTTACTACTTTCTGTCCCGCACATTTCAAAATTTCCGCCTGTATTTTATCTACACCCGGCGCTTTATTGTTCTTAGTGCTATTTCAAATTCCTCTCTCAATATAGGTTTTCCTACATATTCCCTAGGTCCTTCCTCTAATATCTCTCCTAATGCCTGATCCTCGTATAAATTTCCTAAGTACTGCTTCCATCTATCCGCTTTCTCCTCTCTTCCCCCATCAGTATGTATGTCCCCCTATTGACTCCTAACGTTTCTACTTATTGGTCCCATATCCCTGAAGTTCCTATTAATTATTTTGGAAGCCTCATCTTTCTTACCTACTTGGAGCTTATCTTCTACTTCTTTGCATTTATCCTCTATCCATTGTGATTTCGCTTTTCTACACTTTCTAATGATTTCCCACTTTATTGACTTCATGACACTTTCAGTTTTTCCTAGTCTTGTCTGCTTTTGTAGCTTCGTCTCTTTTGTATTAAGTTTAAGATTTCGTCAGTTATCTAGGGCTTCCTAGCTTCCCTTCTCTCGTGTCCTAAAACGTCCGTAGCCGCGGACTATTCTATCTACTATTCTTCTAGACGGATCTAGACTATTCTTGATACCCTCCCACTCAGTTTCTGCGTTCTTGATTTCATCATTACTCGCTTTATTTATTATATATGTATATATATATATATATATATATATATATATATATATATATATATATATATATATATATATATATATATATATTTGGGTGTATTCGGAATCCCAATTTTATTCATCCTTTATCTTTAAGTAATCTTCCTTTCCAAATCTTCCAACTTGTATTCAATTTTTTTTATATTTACTCTAACTGCCTCTGCATATCTCTTTTATATTTTACTCTAACTGAAAGGTTGCAAATGTTTGTAAAGCTAGAAAAAGTGTTTGCTACTATAGTCAAATATTAGAGTGTCTTTATTTTATCCTAATATTTTTTAGTTAAAAAAAACTACTCTGTTTCATTGAGTTAGTTTTATGAAATATAATTTATATGATCTAAGCCGTTTATTTTTTGTGTAATTAGCAATGAAACAATCAATGCTGATACATGTAAGTATTATAAGTTTCAATAAAATCATGTTGCTTATTATTTGTTGAAAAATGAAAGAAAATCTAGTTGTAATTTCTCCTTTTGTCAGTACGATACTGTGTTACTTCTCAATTTATATTCTCATATACAACATTATAATTAATATAAATCTTTTTAATTTTTTTTTTTAATCTTCTTAAATTTTTTGAGACAAATTGCTTGCGTTTTGTGGAAAAACCTGTTTCCCCTTATATCGTCAATTTAAGGAGGTGAATAGAAATTAGTATCGTTATTCTCTCAAGCGAAATAAAATCACTATTAATTCAGACAAATATACATTATATTGTTATCAATAACACTGTTACCTGTACCTCTGCCTCTAGTAACTATTAAATTAGCAACTATGTCTAAGACTAGGTTGAGACATGAATCCTTTTAAACAGAAGGCGACCTAAATTGGGATAACTACATCAAAGTGGAACGGGAGTCTAATTTACTTTAAATTTCTAGTTCCCTTATTAAAGTTAAATCCGATTTCGCTTAGCTCGGTCCTGTCACTAAAATATATCCATCTAATATATTATTTCTCCTACGGAAACTTTGTTTAAGTAAAAAGTTAGATTTAACTTTCAATTAGCTGTAGTTTGCTTTATTAATTGTAAGTGAAGTTGAAGTAGTTGAGTAATTCCTCAGGTTTCTTGAATAGATTAAATGATTTACTGTTACAGAATTTGTTAGATTCTTTAGATAGAGATTACTAAACATAATTTTAATAAAACATGTTTCCTGGGGCACGTACATTAATACACTGATAAAGCAAGATTAATTAGAAAACGCATGCTGCTTTCAAATTGCTACAATTTTACAACAAACAATATTCTGGCTCATTATTTTGTATACTAACAAGGCCTTTCTATCAAGTGAAAATGATTCTCTTCATAAGTAACTAACATGAAACTAACCCATTGGGAACTTTCATTCTGACAGAGAATGTTAAATATAATTAAAATTATTACCGTTAATTAGAATTTAAATTAATTTTGCAGTTGATCTGGCTGCATATTTTTACTGAAAACCTTAACTTTCAAACTAATCAGATATTCTGTATATCCTGAAAAGATTTCGACATAATTGTCTCGATAAAATTGACTGGAAATATATCATGAATTAAATGTTCCAGTTTAAATACTACTCGCCTGATTTCGCGTACATATTCAACTAAAATGTCCAATGATACTTCTACAAGGAAAGCCCTAATGGCATATGATTATTCATCAATCCTGATAGGTAAAACAAACTTTCCCTTATCACTCTATTGATTGGAAGAACATCATATTACGATCCATTACTGCATAATATTAGGCTGTCCATCCTCGTATTACCATGGTGGTAATATGATGCTTTATCATGTATAGAGGATTAGGCAGCGTACTCCGTTCATTATCGGACCTGCGCTGTTCGAAGTCAAGCAACGGATTGCACGGTTGCGACTTGGATGAGTGACGCATAGTCTTATTCTCATGGTACCGCGGTGGTGCTGACTTGGTATTTGGTAACAGGGTAGCAACTGGACCAAATACTGGGCACATTGTCTGCGTGAGTTCTATTCTCACCAGAGGGAACTTGGCACTTCCCTCAGGGCTGGGTGTTTGTCCGCGTTTATATGTGTAACCTTCCCCTACACAAAACCTGCCTGTAGGCTTTCTGGGGAAGGATGTTCTAATTTCTGTGTGTCCAAACAAACATATATCTGTGGTGGCGATTCATATCTACAAATTTGGTGCCATAGAAGTAGGACTTGAAAAATCTAAGAAATAGTCAATCACAAGTCGAAGACGTAACTGTCAAAAATGATCTTTAAATTTAAGTTCCAATAACTGCTAGACAACCATTTTACTTTCTGAGTTAACTATTTATGAACGTCTTTCATTCCATTCGAACTTTAGGGTGTCCAATTGTGGCAGTTTTGTTTATTTGATTTATCTCTAAGAACAAACCGAGCTTCATCCTATAGTAAATGTTTTCTAATTTGCTCATTCTGTATCGGTATGATATATTCATCACGCCCTCCGAATATTGTTTCTGTTACCGAGCACTTGCATTACTCTGTTCTTATTATTAGGAGAATATGATGGGCATTAAATTTCGTGCCTAACACAGTAACAAAAGCAGTTGTTCTGCATCCGCAAAATGAACGGTAATATGACGTGCTGTCTTCTTAGAAGTGTCTACAATAACATAATTCATATTTTAGTCTAAGGTGTAGAACTTTAGTATTGAACTCTAATTGGAAAGTTGATTGTTATCTTTACAATAAAATTTAAACGGGACAAGTGCAGTTCCCTAAAATGTCTGCAGAACAGCCAAACAAAAATTTATATTACGACTAAATCTAATTTTCTCTCATGTTTCTCCTGAAATATGCTAAGGGACATCCCCTTACCATATTTCGGTAATACACTACACTTATATTTAATATACTTACCGATTGGTATTGTATCAGGTAATGGAGAAGAAAATCGCATAAAAGATAACGTTAACAACAACCGAATGTTCATCATGACACCATCTGAAAAAATATATTCTAATGAAATATAAATTTGAAACTATCGTGTAATTAGCTTAATATACTGGCATTATTATTCAGTCTAGTGATTGATAGTGAGCAATTTTTTGTATAAATGCATTTTGGACACATTCCTCAATTTTTTTAAGACAAATTCAAAAATATTATCCATAAAATTCTACTATTCAACTCACACCATGTATGGAGAAGAACAGTAAATTAATTATTCATACACACTAAAAGATTATACGTCGCCCGACGTGCGTTTCACCAACCAAGTTGTAATCATTAGACGACTACAACTAAAATTAAATTTTAATAACCTGTGGCTTCTACTTATACTTTAATTCATTATATGGAAACTAGAGCTAAAAGGTTAAATTTATTAATTGAAAATAAACTTAAGACATACCACATAAATTAAATAATACCCCAAATCCAAATCCTTCTGGGTGAGGGATACACATTAAGAATATGCAAACAACACCCGGCATTGCCAGTGCTGACGCTTGAAATCAAACCAAGATTACGACAGTCAGTAGCTAGTTATTATATAACGCTAGTTATTATATAACGTGCGTTATATGTTATATAACGCACCCTACTTGGCTACTGTGATAGTGAATTATTACTCAAAATTTAAAATTATTAAAACATTAAGACAAATTTAAGTTTTGTTAAGAATTTAAGTTTAGAAACAACCTCTATCTTAAAAACGGTAAATAGTCATCCGTAATATAGGGTACTTCGTGTACGTTGAATAAAACTTTTACTAAATCATTTATTTTAATAAAAAGAAGAGGTGGTTCCAATTATAAAAAATGCTATGACGATATCATAGCGTATACACATAATATGAAGGAAGGAACATTTGTGCAGCAATGGATACTTTTTAAAATAAGGTTGATAAGTTTCAAGTCATTTAATAACGCAATCAATAAAATTATTCAAAATTATCTGACTTTAGTTGGAACGTGTGTAAACACTTTGTATTGAACATTAATTAATTTTCGGGCTGATATTTTCCATTTCGATGTAGACAAAAACACTGTGTATCATCAAAGTTAGATTTATAAATTATTGATAAATTATACATGAGAATTCTGTAAAATACTGAAGGAAAAACGTTCTGTTATATGGTACACGACTTAATTACATCGAACTACCCTCGGGAATACAATCCCTATTTAATTAACCTAAGTACTTAATAATATAGGGGAGGATATTGCAATACTTTTATTCTTAAATAGAGGGAACTTCATAAAGGGGAGGATTATGCAATACTTTTATTTCAACCTTTTATTTTTTACTACCCATCCCATTATTTCAACAGGAAAAATCTATGACCTCTAGACAAAAACATGTATGGTTTGTATAATAATTATTTGCGTGTGCGTCACAGGTAACAATAGTATAAATCAATCAACTGACATTTTTGAACAGTATCGTGCCGAAAACACATTTTAGGATAACAGTTAGTGCAATACAAATCCGTCAACCTATGATTAATGAAAATGTTCTCCACAAAAACATTCAGTGGAAGTGATATTTCCATCAAAATAAATGAAATAAATTCAACAAAAGTCAAAATAAATTAAACAAAAATGAAATAAATTGTACAGACATATTGAGACGCCAATGAATTAAATTATACAATAAATCTAAAACGTGTCTTCATAATTGCATTTTGTTCGGCAAATTATTAACTGTCTATGTCGTACGTAGTTGATTGAAACATATGTCGCTAGACATACGTGCTGGTAATTGTGGCATATTAGTAACAATTGCGAGTGGTGTAGCATGTGATCCGTGCGTCGTCACTAAATTGATACACGCGGAAAGATCCATTATACAAATTGTTAATTTAGGGATATAATTTGAAAGAAGAAAGTCTAGGAGTGGTTTCTTAAATATCGAAAAGAGAACGAAGTTTCAAATTTGCAATCAGCAAAGTTTTTGAGAGAATCTAAAATTGTTTTCCTTTCATCTTTTTATCTTTTCAAGTAACGGAGATATTGATTATAAAAGATATTTCAGTAAATCCTATACATATTTCATAGTATCCAAAAGGTTTTAAAATCTTTCAGTTCAAAATCAGATTAAATCTAGATGAATATAAAATTTATATCAACGCCGATTTTCAATATTATCGAATAGATGGACTGAAGAATTTAGTGATGTTTCAATAAATTATAGTTTCCTGTAAGTAAGACGATAATTATTAATTTCCTCAGAGACAGTTTTATGTAATTTTTTTTTTTTTCATTTTTAGTACAAAGGAAGACCCCTGCTGATGCTACGGTCATCATCATTAGGTCATCAGTCCTAAGACTGGTTGGACGCTAACCTCCAGCTTCTCCTATCTTGTGCTAACCTACGATGCTACGGTATTGGAGAAAAAATCGAGATAATAGATATTCTCACCGCAATTATCGGAGGCTTCCTTTTGCTGTACCTGTAGCCGAAACGGCTCATTCACCAGGGTTATCGAATATTAAGGAACTTTTTCGAGCATCAAAGTAACTCCCATTAAAATAGAAAATTTCGCACTTGAATGCATGCTACTTGCATTGAAGCTTAGTGCAATTTTCAGTAAGGTACGCTTTTAAAGACTACATTTGTACAGTTTAAATATTAAACAGGCTATTTCTGTGCAAAGATCTGCAGATACGGAAATCTCTTTGTAAATATTTAATTTAGATTTTATGTTAAAATACATAGCTTAAATAGATGGTCTCTAATAGCTATTTTTTCTGGCGTGAGTGGTAATAATGGTATAGTAAAATGAGAGTTATAAGGAAACTATATAAATATTATCTCTTTAATTAATTTTTTTTTATAAATAAAAATATTGAAAGTATATTATCTACAGTACGTTAGTTCTTGCAGTCTGGCAATAAAACACATTATCCTCTAGAAAGCTTAATCTAGGCATACGTATACTAAACATCATTAGTACTACTGTGTGTTCATTTATAATATTTTTTAACAATTTAAATAAAATTTAAAGGCTAGCAAGCACATTCGAGTTCAATGACTGAATGTTGAATCTTTGCAGAAGCAGGGTAGGGTCGTAACCCCTTGCTGAGTAATAATTGTCTAAGAGACAGATACTCTAAAAAAACTCCGTTGAATATTTTGAAGTTGATTCATATAACTTAGATACAGGGATACCAAATAAGAGTACAATAATCTAATTCCAAATGAACTAACACAAAATATAAGCATTTTAAGGTAGTAGTATTACTGTGCTTATAATCACTAAACCAAGGAATTTATACGTATTAAGAGCGACATGGTTGACATGCCCAGAAGACGATATTTTATAATTAAAGTACACACCAAAATCATTAATAATATCAGAATGTGTTAAAACTGTACCACCCAAAAGAATAGTCATATATTAGTGGACACTTCTTCAAGATACACCAACAAAATTTCATTTATCTATGTTTATTGATAATTTATTCCCCTACCACCACGACACAACAAGATTGATGAGTTTTAGCAATCTCAAGTGGTCGTATAAACAGGTTATAAACGGTGGTCCAACTATAATGCACGATGTTAATTGTGAGTCACACCTTAACGTCAAGTTTTTTGCCCAACTTAATTTGACATTTCTTTGTTTCAGTGTTTGACAAATTCAACCATGGAGAGGTACACAATTGAGCAGCGCGTTAAGATTGTTGAAACCTTTTACGAAAATGGGCGTTCAAATCAAAATGCATTTCGTGCACTTCGTGACTTTTTTGGTCAGCATAATCGACTAAATGTGTCCACAATCGGGAGAATTGTGCGCAAATTTCAGCAAACCGGGTCTGTAAGAAATGTGAAAACACCTGTGCATGCTCACCCAGTTCGTTCTGCGGAAAACATTGCTTTTGTTCGCGATAGTGTAGCAGAAGAGCCTTCAGTCAACCTCGACTCGTCGTCGTGCCCAACAATTGAACATCTCACGAACATCACTGATGCGAATTTTGAATAAAGATTTGAATTTACACGCTTACAAGGTTCAAATGACTCAAGAGCTGAAGCCTACTGACCATTTCAAGCGTCATCAATACGCCGAATGGTTGGTTGAACAGACAAAAGTGAATGGTGACTTTACAAAGAAAATCATCTTCAGCGACGAGGCACACTTTCACCTCAGTGAATTCGTTAACAAGCAGAATTGCCGCATTTGGGCAAATGAGAATCCACGAGTGATTGTTGAAAAGCCGATGCATCCACAAAGAGTGACTGTTTGGTGCGATTTATGGGCTGACGGCGTCATCGGGCCGTACTTTTTCGAAAATGAGGTCGGCCAAGCAGTTACCGTGAATGGTGTTCACTATCGCGAGATGATAATGGGCTTCTTGTGGCCAGAAATTGAGGATATGGACCTGGACAATATGTGGTTCCAACAAGATGGTGCCACTTGCCACACAACCAACGAAACAATGGCAATTTTGCGCGAGAAATTCAATAGCCGTGTTATCTCACGTCGTGTCGATGTTAATTGGACGCCACGATCATGTGATTTGACACCGTTGGACTTCTTTCTTTGGGGATATTTAAAAGAAAAGTGTACGTCAATAAACCAAGAACAATTCAAGAGCTAAAGGATGAGATAATTCGGCACATTAACGACATTGAACCTCAATTATATCTCAGAGTCATTGAAAATATGGACCATCGGATGGAGGTATGCCACCGAAGCCGTGGCACGCATATGTACGATGTTTTGTTTCACACATAATTGTCATAGATCCTTCTATCACAGTAAGAAATATTAAGATAATTCTCTGAAAACTTTTTGTTTTATTTACAATTAATATCGTGCGTTTTGGTTGGACCACCTTTTATTTAAAAATATTAAGTCAACAACAAAAAATAATTTTAAAACAAATGTATTGTAATGTTTACCTGTCTCAGTTTGACTTTTTCTATATAGTCTAAAATAATCATTCCATTCTTATTCCTGCAAGCAGATAAAAAAACATTTTTTGTAAATTTTAATATTGGAAATTTAGTTGATCAGGAAATTCCATTTATTGTAACCCTACTTATGAACTTTGCTTTTTCTCTAAATTATAACCATGAATTTATGTTTCATTCACAGTTATAATATGATGCAAGGAGTTGGAAGCATTCTTTACATGTTACTGTCTAAATCAAAATTTTCAACATCTTATCAATTTCAGATAATCCTTTCATTAATTCTTTGTAGAAACACAATAACCCGTCAATGTATTTCTCGTATCCATAAAATTTCCTTTGTATAACATGGTTCCAATTCTTGATTTTAACTCAAGTAAATCAAGCAGTCATCTGGCAACATAAATAATAAACTTCTATGATAAATTATTTTAGTATGTATGAAATAATTTATTAAACAATATGTTTGTTGTTATAGCAATCATGTTCCCTCAAAAAAAATGAGCCAGGTATATCCGAGATTACCTGTCATTATTCAGTACATTACAATATATTATTATTATTACCTGTGTTATCGTCACCTTCTTGTCATAATAACACATTAGTAACTAATGAAGGAGATTCTTACGAGTTAGGAACAGTTATGCCATGGTTGTCTTCGAATTCATCTCAATGTTTTGTAGGTCATCCTATCAGTTCCTTTAGAAGAAAATTAAAACTAATATTCATATTTTCTGCTTCTCACTATATATCCCTATTTTGGTATGCTTTCTTTTGTTACTCCAGTGATTTATAGTAAACATGAATTAATAAATTATTAAACAATAAGTTATTAAACAATAACAAAGAGTCAGTTTAGCTACTACGTAATACCAAATCATATATTACTACTGGATATTATTATTATGATAGACTTCGAATAAAGTTTAACAGCTACAACAATTTAGTAAGTAAAGATAGTATATGATTAATTCGCAAATATCCTTTCCTTCAATAGAAAATAACTATCTACAGTTGGAAACTACATTAGTTATTTGTTGTAAATGTATGCAAATCCTTGGTTTCCTTTAATACAACTTCAATTGCATATAATTTACCAAAGACGCTAACAATACTGCTGTACAATTTCAGAAAAGTAAATCACTATAAAATAATTAATGAATCATTCACAATAAATCTGAATTACCCAACTTTATCGTTCAGTTCGCTTAGATATTTGAAACAGAACAATGAAGAACCTCAAGTATATGAAACACGCAGAGTGGCTATTGCAATTCTTCGGCCTGTGGCCAGCGAAAATCAATTCAAAAATGCGTTTCCGAAATCCGGCGGATATTATTCGTCTTACACTGACGATAATTTTCCTATTATTTTTCATAATGGTCATACTTGGTTTAGGTAAAATTAAATCTGAAAGAGAATTTAAAGTAAATTACATGCACGTTGTATTTTACACTTTCACTTGGTGGAAGATTGCGATAGTTCAAACGAAAACGATGAAAAAGTTTATAGCAGATATTTGTCGTATTAGTGAGAAAATTGTAAGCGGGCAAAATAACGAGTTAATTGATATGTATGAAAACAGTGCTAAATATAATGTTAGATTCTTTATTTATTTATTAATCGTTACCATTATTACCTGGGGGTTATTAACAATGTGCGCTGCAATCGACTTTGCAGACCCTGAACTTAAAGAATATTACCTAGAACAAAATCAGACAGTGCCGTTTCGAATTGTATTATGGTACCCTTTTGACCCCAACAAATATTACGAAATAATATACTTTTCGCAATGTTTTTTATCTGATTTGTCTAGTGTATACAGTCTAGCGTGTGATTCGTTATTTCTGTCCATTTTCAACTTTGTCAGTCTTCGGATAAAAATACTGAAGTATAATTTCACTCATTTTGGAGACAACCGAGGGAATATACAGACAAGAGAACTATTAAGAACGCTGATAAAAGAACATACTGATATAATTAGGTAAGGACGTACTATTTTATTATATTGATATTTACTTAAGGGTTTTAGGATTGTCGGTGATATCGACTCCATCATGAAATGGTTGTTCTTCGGAGATGTAATTGGAAAATCATACCATCTTTCCGTAACTCTCTTCTACATATTAGATGTAAGTGAATCTTAATTTTCTGTTTATCACAACAGGACATATACTAAGGAAGGCATTAAGTTGAGGTTTTACTAAAGCGGAAGCATTTACTAAGCAGTTACGTAACCTATTCGAGAATTCTGATAGATTATATGTCACAACGGAAATGAGTAAAACAACTACTACGTTTTTATACCACTATATTTTCACAGAAACGCGACTGCAGTTTCGATAAAAAAAAAATATATGTATATATATACATATATATATATATATATATATATATATATATATATATATATATATATATATATATATATATATATATATAGTGGTATAAAAACGTAGCAGTTGCTTTACTCAGTTCCGTTGTGAATTATGAACTACCACTGAGTAACGGCTTCCTCGATTAATTTCTTGAAACAAGATTATATGTCACTATTTCGGTGTCTAAAAAACTATTGTCCATTTTTTGTTGTGGCATCGAAAGTTCCAGCCCTCATCCAAGATTAAAATGGCCTCACAGTCAACGGAACGGAATCTGGAGTAGGTTGAAATATTCGGTGAGAATATAACACTAAAGTTTTAGTTTTCCACAAAACACCAAAACTCTATACACTATACTCGACGCGCGTTTCTCCAACAAAGTTGGCATGATCTGGAGATGATTAAAACTCAGTTTTATTCATCACAGTTGGCATCATCTGGAGATGATTAAAACTGAGTTTTAATCATTTCCAGACGATGCCAACTTTGTTGGTGAAACGCCCGTTGAGTGTAGTGTATAGTGTTTTGGTGTTTTGTGGAAAACTAATTTAGTATTTAGAACTGAATCTGTATCGTGAATACACTACTAGGATTAAGCTGTTAGGTTAGGTTAGGTTAGGTTAGGTTAGGTTAGGTTAGGTTAGGTTAGGTTAGGTTAGGTTAGGTTAGGTTAGGTTAGGTTAGGTTAGGTTAGGTTAGGTTAGGTTAGGTTAGGTTAGGTTAGGTTAGGTTAGGTTAGGTTAGGTTAGGTTAGGTTAGGTTAGGTTAGGTTAGGTTAGGTTAGGTTAGGTTAGGTTAGGTTAGGTTAGGTTAGGTTAGGTTAGGTTAGGTTAGGTTAGGTTAGGTTAGGTTAGGTTAGGTTAGGTTAGGTTAGGTTAGGTTAGGTTAGGTTAGGTTAGGTTAGGTTAGACAGATATCTACGTTGAGGGAACTGAAAGAGTAATCTCAGCGATGTTATAAATTATTAATTCTAATTATTATTAGAATGTCTTTCGAGACAGCTGAAAAAGTTCAAAGTGTTGAATGGTGTTACCAGATGGTCAATACGACAAATTTTTCATGTAGATTATAAACACAATACAAAATCAGTTAAAGCTACTGAATCGTCATAAATTATCATCAATTATGAATATTCTATATCAACAGATAGGACTGTTTAAAAAAATAATTTAAGTCATATAAAGTTCTAAAAGTTTATGAAATTCTTGAGGCGGACAATGCAAGGAGAGTGGAATTTTGTAAGCAATTAATAGAAAAGGTAATGAAGATGAACATTTTCTAAGAAATATTACTTTTACCGATGAAACAACATTCAATTGGTAACCATTAATTGGTAAATATCACTCACTTTGTATTTTGTATTAATCGCAAGAAAATTTACATAAGTCTTACGAACTCCGCATTCAGTATCCTCAAGAAATTGACGTTTGAGCATATTTGGGGAGTATACAAGGTAACCACCATGTCATTAGATCTTCTTTCATTGACTATTACTTAATTGGCCAAAAATATTTTGATCTATTTCAACAATAAATTGCTCGTAACATACAGATTCCGGATTCAATGAAATTTGTATCTAAACGATTATTTTTCGACCCACAATAATGTCATTGTTCATCAATATACGAATCGAATATTGCAGAACCGACTAATTTTTGGACATGGTAATCTTGTTCATTCAGGTTTCCCGATCTTGTATGGTGCGTTTTTTTTTTTTTTAGTTTGGCTACAGGTGGTCAAAAATTTATATATTATTTGCTTATTATTAATTAAAAACTAAAATTTAAACTTTAAATAGGACAGACCAATTTACAGGAACTTCATTTACATATTTAAAGCTGTTGTGATACTACTATTACCCTTGGTATTCTTAAGCAATATCCTCCATAGATTTTATGATCGCTTAGGATATTTCTTAGCTCAATACGGAAGTCTGTTTGAAGTTAATACATTAAAATTTATTTTTAGGGTGGTAAATTTGTACTTTAAAATTGTACCCGTTTACTATAATATTAAAATAGATCACTGGAAAACAAACTAACTTAACATATTTCTAAAACAGTGTTGCAAGTTTTATTTAATTTGTCATGTAAAAGTTTTATTTATTAAAATAAAATTGTTGTTAATATTTTTTGATGATCAAAACGTATTAGATTTCGACACTAGAATCTACTAATGCAGAAATAAGATCTGTCAATTGTAGTAACACGAGATATTCGTGAATGATGTTAGATTCAAGTTACGTGCAAATTGCGTTCGACCTATCTATGATCGAACAGTAATTGCATAGTCTGCATAACTAGCAAATGAAATATCCTTGAAATGCAAGCCTACGATCTATGTAAAAAACTGACATTCAAATTATTAAAACAATAGATCAGCTTTCCAAAGACACTAAAGGATTATTAAGATGTCGATCGATGGGCATTTCGCTAAGTTGACATCATTAGGAAGTAATAAAAAATAAAAACTGTAATTTAGTATATTTAATTTAAAATATAAACAATGATCTTATTTTCAAAGGAATATATTTGTGAAAATAAATGAAGAATTCAGAGAAAGCCATTATTGAACATGAACCTTAAAATTTCAAAACAGAAAACAAGAAACTGAGGACGACTGTCGTAAGAACAATGAAAACATTATTAAAAATAATTTTTCACAAACGTTTGATAATACGGAATATGTTAATATGGGATTAAATTTTACACTACCTACTCCTAATTATGCGTTAGAAGGAATTTTGACGAGATTTGAGACCCTTTCCATTATGTGAGCAATTATAGTAAAGTATTTGCAAGAAGAGTATATAGAATACAAATGTATGCTAACATCACTACAAATAAAACGTCTAAGTCAAACAAAGGTAACTAAAATATCAAACGATTGTGTGAAGAATACTGTTTATATTTACAGAGAAGGATAATCAGAGAAGGCTAATGAATTATTATATTAGCAGAAGGAACTATTTCTGAAATAATTATGAACTTAATCGGCAATGACCGTTATAGAAAATTATTTATAAATCCCTTACCAAAAATTATCTTTCTATGATCTTTCGAGTATAACCTAACAGTCTCAATATTATATTCAGTTCGCACAAACCACAATTTATCACTAGTACATCTCTCTGGCAACAAATTGCAAGAACCCTTAGGTAATCACAACAATAAAATTGAAATCGACTATAGGTCCAGAACTTATAAAATTAGCTGCTAAGATCGTAGTCAAATGTATATTGGGTAGGTAAAAAGAGGAATTGAATTTAGATGCAATGAGCATATGGCTCACTTAAGCTGTTAAAGTATTTAAGTTGTCTAAGTTGGAGTATATGGAGTTGCCATTAGTAAAACTTTTTTACTAATAAGAAATCATTAAACACATATTTTGTAATAAATACAACTACTATGTTGTTCAAATATACGCAATATTTATTTACAAAATATTGCAAAGAAATAGTTGTGAATTATTGCAAAGAAGCTCCATTAAAACAGCGGTACCTTCACCGTCTCAGTGAAGGTACCGAAACACTCCGAAGGCAACAGTTCCTGGATTAGATCAAAATCATGTAATTAAAACTAAGTGTCTGGATGAATGTCATAACTTCGTACCTGCCTTATATCAATATCACTTTCAGTTACTGATAAACTTGTTCTCCTAAATGAGTTGCTGTAACATCTTACAGTATTATATCACCAATAGAATTGTAAGAATGCCACTTTTACCTCTATTACATTATGATTTTGTCAATTTCAGGTCATGAAATATGGTGGTGTAAATATCGAATTCATATTCGCCATCTCATGCAGTGCCTTTCTGATAACTCAGATGTTTTGTGTATACTTCTCTATCAACAACATAACTTTAGAGGTACCGATATCTAAATGTATTATGTATGTTATATAAAATACTGCCCTGTTGTCTTTTTAGACTTAGGGTAATGTCACCCTGTATAAAGTTATAATTCAGCTCATTCACATGTATCCTACATGTGAATGTACATAATGTACATAATTTCTAAGAAAGAGTATACCTAAAATCATTATGATTATCACGTAACTAAATTATTTCATCACGTTCGTTACGATTCGCAAAACTTCAGAGAGAAAAGCGCTTCTTTGACCCTTTCTGCCACCCCAGTGACAGCAAAGTTTTAAATAGAAAAAACCACAAAAGAGACACCAGTAATCATGAAATAATTACTCAGTAATAATTAATCAGTAAGAGGTTACTCATTTTTTGACATCAAACAAAAGTCAAAATTATGTAAAGTGAAATAAAATGATTTTTAGTAAGTTTAATAAATAAACAGTGATATAAAATGTATAATTATATCAATAACAGATTGCTATTGATACTAATACAACTATACTGATACAACTGAAATATATTTTCAAAACTATTTTTCAGGCATTAAGCATTGATTCGGCGATTTACCAAAGCAACTGGCGGGAGCAACCGATCGAAATCAAGCGGTCGCTATTGATTGTGATGATAAGATCGCAAAGACCATTGCAGATACATATAGGCAATTTTGATACTGTCAACGTAATCACTCTACTAAAGGTAATGTATTAAAAACTCGATTTGCAGTGGTAAAAATTTTATGTCGCCGCATTGACAAGGTTTAGAAATTACTTATTAGATTCGAACATTAATTTACAAACAGACTTTCTGAAATATATTTTTTCAGGTACTGAAAGCCGGATACAGTTATATACTACTTACAATGTAAGATGAGAAATATTGTTTTGCTTAATTAATATTAATTAGTGGCAGTTTTAGTACATTTTAGTTTTTATGCACTACGTCTATATGTCAATTTTGGATTATATATTCAAATACACTAATATGCAGATATGAAACTATTATTGTAAATAATGAGCACTTATATATTTACATTTTAAAAAGAACCAACCACATTCTTGACAGAATGTAAGGTAGATAACGAGGTGTTCATGGAAAATTGATTACCTGTCTTTTTATTTCAATTAATATTTTGCTCATATATAAAGAAATAGCTCTGGCCGTGCAGAAACACCAGAAAGGGGTCGAGGATCGCTGTTAGGTCTAATTCAATGTCTGACGGGGCTTTAGCCCGAGGTGTAGTTGTTTCCTTCAGCGATTATGTAATAGCCTTGCTGTTCGGGAACTACTTGATAACCGCTTTGCGGTTTGGTGGTTCCTTTCCCGATTCCCGATTTACAAATTACACTCATATATAAAATAAACATATGTCATAGAAAAAATAAATACATTTCATATATAACTACAATTTCAATGGTTGCTTATTTCTATAATTGAAGAGATTGTTTATTTATATCAATTTCTACGGTGTAAACCTGTAATGATATTTCATTTTTTTGATATATGAAAGGGAATATGGTAATTCATGAATACTAAAATGCAAATATAAGAAAGACATCTAAATTTAGCATTCAAAAATTAGATATAACTCTACAACGTGTATAAAATAATGTTTTATATTTTTTAATATTTATTATATACACAAAACTCATAAATAGTGGACCACCTCATTCTCCTACGTTCCAGAACTTCAGACAAGTTTTCGAGTGATTCTTACTAGCATTCTTATTAATCGAGTGTTCTCGCATTACTTTCTGGAATGTCCAAACTTTTCTTCTAACCCTAGTTCGCTGAACCAGGAGAATATTCAAGGAAGTTTACCTACTTTTCGTAGAATTTCAAATGACAATAGCCACACTAAAAGTTTACAAGGTTTGCATAATGTCAGTTTCCGGAGAGCGTTGTCTAGTCACTTAGTCCTTTTTGCAGTATTAACCGACTTGGATGTTTTTAGTGGAAGTAATTTCATTTACATACTTTCCTCAGGTATTAAGGTACCTACATTCTGTGCGCACAGGGGTGTAAAAGTTACATCCGCGATATATTGATGTAATAATGAGATGTACTAACTAGGAAACTTCGTCTTGTATATGTAAAAAACATTGTAACATTGAAGTTGATATTACCAACACAGGGCAATACAAGAGGTCATATCTAGACGATGAAAACTATGGAACCTCGGTTATGAAAACATAAACCTCACTGGAAATAAGTATATAGTTGCGTTAAATAATGGTATATTTTATAAACACCTTACATTTGATTTATGAGTATTATTAAATTGTTATCCATCACTTTCAATTTTAACTTGACATTTACTGTACATTTTAAAGAAATTATAAATATACCGTAATATCAAAGTAGATACTTCGAAAATAATATTTAAAATTAGGAGAAAAAATAGTCTAAAATGCGGCAATATATTTTACACATAGTAAAAACATAATTTTTGAACTAATTCGATAAAATTTGTATCGGGAAAGAAGAACAATAGTGCTGGGTTAAATCGATTTTATTTTTTAAATGCTAATTTTAATGTATACGAATATACCTTTAACGTAATTAAAAAGTATTTTAGTTGAATTTATGATGTCACTGACATATTTTTAAATATATTTTTTTAACACCCTTGTCTGATGATACAATTTAAGAGAATACTAATTTTTAAGTATGATGCGTCAAATTTAGTGTTTAGATTTGTAGATTATAAAACAATTATTTTGAGAAACATACAGCATTTTAGAAAATTAACCAGAATAGTGTTACGAGAATAATAATTGATACACACAAAAACCATTAAATTAAGTGTCCAAATTGTCTGCAAATCGCCTCTCGACAATGTGTAAGTCGAGAATAAAATTGTTCCTAAACGTTATTCAGCGTTTCAGAGTGAATTAATTTTATATGTTTCAAATTCTACCTTTTAATAATATTGCGAGTTAGATTTAAAAATCTAGCTGGCTACTCAGTAGGTTCCCTTAAACGGAGCAAAATGTCCAGTTCATAAATGTTGCTATAGTTCACAAAATCAAGCTATTATGGTAAATTTAGGTTCACAGACAAATCTCTATGAATTTTTATAAATGGCACCGTTCAACTCACTGCCAAGAACAAAGTTGACCACGGTAAAGTAGGTGGGTAAGGTGATCAAATTCTTACCCCCTATGCTATATATATACCACAGCGCCTTGAAGAGCCACTTCTAAAAAACCTGTATAGTTTCAGTATTTAAAAGAATAATATGTTGTTGCTGATTAATATTTTTTCCTTTTATCCTGAAGTTTATAGAAAATAAATAAATAGTTTTAAAACCTTAAAACGGACTTTTCCGCACGTAGAACATCGCTATCTCGACCTCGAAATAGTCCACCATCGTGCCTTCTCGTGACACATGACCCATGGACAGGGTGGGATGTGTCCTATCCAAATCAAGAAATGTCATCTGGTAGACGTCCTTAATCAAAATCAGTCGAAACCCGATCGATCCGACACGATTTAATTGAGTGATCGTGCTAGCAAAAAAAATTTCTTAAATAGTCCACCATTGCGCTTTCTCATGACTCATGAACATGGTAGAGTGTGTTCTGTCCACCTCAAAAGCAATTGGCGTCGTCTGGAAGATGTCCCCGATCAGAATCAGCCACAGCCCGACAACGACAACGACAACGACACACACAGCAACAATTTTTTTAAAACTTTTTTTTTTGTTTTTAGGCAGAACAACATAAAAATAAACCCAAAAAAATTGTTTTTTCTATTTTTCTTTACATGATTACATTACTCTTCCGGAGTGCGGAAAAGTAATAAAAAAAGACTTTTTTATTAAAAGAAATATTTACATAATATATTATAGGAATTTATTGTATAATATATCTCCTTAATTATTGCATTATTATGTATTCACAAACGTACTCTATGGTATTAAATTATAAGAAATATTAGGTTATATAGAAATAATTTTTATAAAATTTATTGATACAAAATTAACATTAATGTTATTATCCAAAAATATATTCAAAATTAAAATTAAACTTGATTGTATGTTCTTATTTCCTTATGATAAAGTAGTTGATGTTCATCTGTCAAATAAATATGTAAAATTATCTTACACAAAAATTCTAGGTCATGTTATTTCTAATGGTATTATCTTCTCTAATATTATAAAGTTATATTGTTACTAGTAAAATTGGGTAATACATAAACTGTCTTCATACATAACATATATATATATATATATATATATATATATATATATATATATATATATATATATATATATATATATATATATATATATATATATATAGCATAAATCGTCTTTATTATGTTCAACTTTTACGCCATATAACTTTAATATCTGCAATGTGCAGTGAGCTACGTACACGTATGAAGCTAATACTATAGTAAGATGCAACATATAATACGTAATTTCACAGAGAATACAGCTATATGATATTCAAATTATATTCAGTTATATAAGAATTATTCCAGGCTTATACTTAATATATTCCACAAAGCATTATTACCATATAATTGTCCATAAATACCTCCACATTCTCATAACAAAAACCCTCCGATATTGAATCTCCATTGTACCGGAATGTTGTATCGTTATACGTACAAGCTTTCATGGGAAGTTACGAAAGCATCGTAACACGAGAGACTTTTGTAAAGCCACAATTTGATTCAATATTTTATTTCTATTGTAGCCCATGGGCCGCTTAAAATATAAATGCGTGTAGAGCCGTAGGAGGTGGGAAAAGATGGAGGGTGGATACGTGTGGCGAAAATAATAAATCATACCGATGAACGTTTGCCTTACTGGACAGATTTATACGAGCAAATTTCACGAAGATACAACCAGATGGGGTGGCGAATCTCCACCGCTTTCCTTTTTTTTTTGACAGATCAAGATTAAGTGGCGTGATCTGTTGTGCATTTTTTCAACACTGGGCTTTACTTGTTCCGGCCAACTTCATTCAATATATGACTGTCCTCGAACAACCCTTCATATAAGGTTGAAAGAGAACAAAAGTCCATTAGGTACATTACCAGCATATTTAGTAAATTTGGAATTTTAACAATGCAAGTTATTAGATGTTTGATGTTCCCAGATGTTTAATAAAGTTGAAAGTAAATGATATAGCAGTAATTTCCTTTATTCTATTTCTTTATTTTACATTTCTTGTCATTTAGACGTAGTCTGTTTTTTATGCTAAAATGTATGCAGACTTATTCAATAGATTAGAACAGATATGGAATAGAGATGGAATATAATAATAGATAGTGTTTGACTAAGGATAGTATAAACATAGTCATCTACAAATAAAAAACAGATTCTGAAACTTATAGTGAAAGAACGTTTACTGTTTCAAATTTGGAATAAATTCATATATACTGCTAATCAAGAATAGGAAAAAGTGTGAGATTCTCTAGGTGTTCGTAGAAGAAAGAGTGAGGCAGCATTCGAAGGGAAAAGGATGCACTTTACGCGCGGCCAGATAGAATGTGTACATTCACATTCAATATATGAAGGGTTCGGGTGTAAACAATGGTAACTGACAATTTTGGGAATTTTGATTTTTTTTATGTAAACAACGGTATGTGCGTTCTCGCGGTCTTTTATAGTGGTTAATTTAATTTTACGCTAACAGCGCCTCTATGGCGCTGTTGCACTCATTGAAAATTATAGTAACGTCAGTGAGCAAGTAAATAATGGTATATGCAGTCAACATGGCGACACGGCGTAGACTCAAATTGAGGTTTCCTGAGAATTCCTCGGTTTTATCGTCGGAAATTGAACCAGATGATGAAGGTAACGACCTTACGTTTGATCTTTCATATCCAGAAAAGAAGGCGCTCTCCCAACGACTGGCATTATTAGGAAATCCGGCAATGAAAATATTCTAACCTATAAAAACAACCTGTATGTAAATAATGGAACCTGCAACACAGATTATTTTATGCTTGCGAATATTCGTAGATACATTATTTACATGCGAAAATGCAAGTATACTGGTAAACTGGATGCAGTAAAGTCGTGCCTGTCTTGGATGCCAGAAGCATATCACCAATACTACAATTTAATTGAAGGATGAGTACTTATATGTAAAATTTTTGCTAATAAAAGTTTGTCTAATTATGTGATATTTATTACAACTTATTACGATGGTATCTGCATGGTATCTCCTCTTGAAAAAATCATAAAGCAAGGTAAACAATGGTATCTACGTAACTTTCGAATAAAAAACATGTATATGAAAGTAAAAACAAAATACTTTCATCATATATTTGCCTATATTTCATTCTAAAGACTCCATCATAACTTTCTGTAAACTTTACAGATTAAAAATTGATGTAAATAGAAATCTGAATTCAGTTCAATATTTAGGTATAACTCTATCTCCAAACTTAGAAAATGTCAGTTACCATTGTTTACACCCGAACCCTTCATATATTCATCGCTAACCAGTGAAAACACCAGACTATTTACTGTTAGTACAAAATAGCTTCAAAATAGCCGGTAGCTCATTTCTGCAGGTATCTATTTTTCTAATGAAACTTAATAAAAATAAATGAATAATGACAATGTAATACATCGCTACCAGGTTGATTATATCAAAAATTAGCCGCGATTGCCTTTAATTAATTATATTGTAATTAATT
The DNA here is from genome assembly GCA_037954035.1 of Rosalia funebris. Classification (NCBI taxonomy): domain Eukaryota; kingdom Metazoa; phylum Arthropoda; class Insecta; order Coleoptera; family Cerambycidae; genus Rosalia; species Rosalia funebris. Next base: position 15,602,224 of record JAZFAV010000001.1, on the reverse strand, counting down.
TATTTTAATAAATTCCAACTATATTTTTTAAGTGACTTAAACGTTAGTTGAAAGAAAATGATGCGAATAATTAAAAAAAAGCGATTACCAGCTCTCAGTGTGCCGTAACCTCTAGGTTGCCAGATGTAAACAGGTATACTATTGTTAATTATTTACGCTCATCGTATTTTTCAATAAAATTTTATGCTAAATTAAGTTTAGTTTTTGCTATATACGATAATACATGGTGGCCTGTAAAAACATTGCCGCAAGTAGTGGTTGCCATGATTTTAATTAATTACTCTCACTCTAAATGAGTGTGAGCAAGCGACTGTAAACAGAGGTACAATGCGGTATCGAATAAAATAAATATTTCAAATAATATTTTAGACTATAAACCACCTGCTTCCAAATAAGACATTCATCATAAGAATCATATGTTTAAAATCGAAATATATCTCACAATATATTCAATAATATGTCTAACATACGGCTGGTAGAAATTTCTTTTTCGAAATTAATATAGGAAACAACTATTCCACTTTTGCAATTAATTATTATTTTGATAAATAAGAGTGTTGTATGCTAGTGATACCATGCTAGGCGATGTTATGTTTATAAGCTATAGTTTTCAATAAATCATCAATATATACAAATGAGTTGCATCAGCGTGAAAAAAATCCTTTCGTCCTTAAAAGGTGCTGTATTTTGCGTATCTGATTAATAAATGTTATATTTTTGACAGTTTACCAAAAATACTATTCAATACATAATATTTAATTTTAATATTATCTATTTAATATTATTATCCGCCAATTAATATTATCCACCGGCAAAATTCAATTTTGTGGTATACGATAACCTCTATTGGATATAAATAACCTTCCTGTCCTTATAATGACTTTATCGTATTCCCGCAATACGTTAGATTATAGAGACCGTTCATTCTTGTCCATTACAGTTAAAGCGCTTACCTCGCCATTACTGAATTTTCACATTCCTCATGAACACGGGCTATAAACGTAATTTAATTTGAACCCTTTTCATACCCTTACATTTACCTAAATAACTGTAAACACACTTTCGGGGCCGAAATGCCATAATCAAACAATGTAAGAGGAAAACTTCTCCAAAGTACGATATATTTGTATAATATTATACTAATCTGTTGCGTTAGGGGAAGTATAAATGAAAAGCAATTAATGTTTTAGGCGCAGATACTTTTAGTGGAATAAATATTTTGCTTCGTAATTTAGTGATAATGGTTAAAGCTTTGTAAACATTGTAAGCTTAAATGTATCACCAGATTTTAACGGATTATCTCTTTGCTCTTTAGCCCGATTTGTCAAGACGTGGTCACAATTTAATTTGCTTGACACTCGATAGACTCGATCAAAAATGTTTAAAACTATGTTATAACATTTAAGAGCCCAAGTTTGTCATAAAAATATATATGGAATCTCCTTGGGACCATCATTTGCAAATGCGAAGCAAAATCGAAGTCAAAAACATATGTTGATAGGTTACATAATTTCCAATCTTATTTTTTAAACTTGTCAAATTTTACATTATACAGATACTATAACTATCTATGAGTTAAAAGAATAATCAAAATTTATTTATTTCTTTTCGTAATGAACACATCAATATTTCTCAATCTGTATATGCAGGCTTAGAGTTTGTACTCTGAACTTCCAAGTATTTTCTTATCGTTGATACTTTTACACAACTTTATTTCACTCCTGTTCGATATATGTTGGAATATACATCCATCATGTGGAATCCTATACGTTGTATTCGCTACACCACCGTTGGAAAAGTTCAGGCGCGATTTATAAAATCAGTAATCTTCTAGGTCGACAATATATACTGTCCCAGAGGAATTGAAAATAAAACACTTTTGCAGGGACTGAAATTCTTTTGAATATACTAGTACAATGCTCAACGTCTAGAGAAACAACTAATGGAATATTATGTGTCTATAAAACTTTACTAAACGTTATAATGTCTGAAGAACTAATATCCTGTATCTACCACAATTTCAATTAAGAAGTTATCACTTGCTATATTTACCTACGACCCTCACTAATATTAGAATAGTATTCAGTAATATTTTAAGTAGTAATAGTATCCTTAGTAGTGTATGTATATTTTAAACATATCAGCACCTTTTTCAATTTGTGACATTATTAAAATTATTAAAATAAAATAAATTTATATAAACAAATCGAAAGTACTAGCAAAGCGAGTAATAAAATAATTTGAAAAAACGACCAGCGTCACCCATCAAATGAATTCTGTTTCGCTTCCTTGGGTTTTATCATACTAGATAGTTATAACTATCTTGAAGTCAATCCTACTTTCCCCATAAGTTCTATACAGCTCCTCGCTTGATAGTTATTACACTTGCAAGGTCTCCAAGGGAAGGAATAATTGAATACTTAAATCCAGCCCTAATGCATACAAGTAGATATTCGGAGCTTTATGGCTAAATTTATTAGATTATTATGAACGACGAAATCTAAGCCCTGAAGACATATACTGCCGCCAATTAGTACAGGTCGACGACTAATCTGGAAGACTTACAGTTATAGCATGTGTTTAAGACGTGTAATTGAATTTAGTATATTTAACATGTCAGTTAATATGATTTGTAACTGTGCAAACTCATCATAACTTTGAAATTGTATGTTATTAAACCAAGTACAATAACAAAATTTGGCTGACAAATCAAGTATTATATGTTTGAGCGCTATACTTACTGTATATAAGTTTTAGATTAGTCGAAGTATCATTGACTATAGTATCCCTTTCGTTAATTCTGTCAAATGACATCCTTCATATTTCCAGTCATTTTCACTAAATGACATCGAGAAATATAGGGTGTCTCAGTTGGAATTCTAGTTTGGATAGTTTGTGTACAATTGTTTTATGAAAGTGAGCGGTCATTTACAGTTGCATTAAGAAAAATTCTTACAAAATGAAGTGCCTAAATATATATATATATATATATATATATATATATATATATATATATATATATATATATATATATATATATATATATATATCCATCCCTAGAGTCTCAAAGCTCTATATGGGGAAATTACCTCAAAATACTCTAATAAAGAGCAACTATTGTGGTATATTTACCTGTACTAGGTGTCTATCACTCTACATCCCTGATAATATTTTCAGCAACACCATCACAAATTTAAGCAATTCACTAAGACTCGCTTATTTTAAAGTGACAATTTTTTGTGTTTATCACGTTCATGAAAATTACATTCTGCCATGAAAGGTCAGTAATAATAAGAATACTAGGTCACCCATCCACGCGGTGGCTTCGGACTAAATTCGTGCACTTTTATTAGTTCCCTGTCGATAGAAAGCTAATGAAAGTGCAGCACCTTGCTTCGCGGATACTATATGGATGGGTGACCTAGCGTATTAGAATATAGATGTAGTTGCAATAATGTCTTTCATAATAATGATACTATAATACGAGGTGGCAGACTGGGTCCAGTATTGGGGATAGAGTCCCTAAGTTTGGTACCTCTCCTTAAGGATTACTTTAGTGCCCTTTTTTTTCAGCGACATATGCCTTTAGACTCATTTCTTCTGTATTACTATAGAACTAAGGTCCTTGACCATTTCTTACAAATTATACATACATTTATTTATCACATTTGAATCATTACCATAAGAAAATTCAAAGCATAACCTAATAAAGCTTCAGATGCAACTATTTAAGTTAGCTAGGTATTCCGTAAACACCAGGTAATTCTAATATATCTTGCGTAAAGTCGGGTGATAGCGTATACTACAACATATAATTTCAGTAAAACAATTTCGTAGTGACCCAATTTCCGTTAGAGGCTTCTTAATACCGGCGTGTGATTAACAAGATAAACTTCGGGTACGGAATTCATTCAGGAAGTTCTGAGCTGAACCTAGTTACAGTAAACATACATTAGCTATAGCTACAGTGCCACTATGAGACATGGCATTTAGGAGTCATAGGTTGCAGTAGTTTAAATTGTTTATTGTCTTATAATAAATCAATGAAAATCACTTCAGCCGTGACGTAGTTTATATAGCAGAGATATAGTTTCTATAGAGCTAAAATAATAAATAAATTCATTAAAAAGTCACTGAATAACTTTGGAAAAGATGTTACTGGGCCAATCAACTTTTATTTCTAGTCAAATTTGTGTAGAAGATACGACGCCATTGATATTTTTTTAATGCGAAAACAGCAACGAGCAACCACTTCTTTTACTACGGAATGAAGAAACAACATATTTTTGTTCATACGCTACGATAATGATTACATTGGCGTGAGTATAGGTTAAATTACAATACCAAATTTAATGGCAATGATTATTTAAAAAATCAACAAAACGAAATGTTTGAATTGTACACCGTTGGCCTGCCTGATAGTAACCTTAGCGACCGATAATGCCTTTATTGGTCAAATTAAAACCTAAAATCGCACAGAAAATCCCAGATAGATTATAGAGTATCACACTATATACACTCTAATCTACAGAATCTACAGTGACTATGTGGTGCGGCATAGTAGACAGAAGAACTCTGAGTCCTTTGGCGTGAACTCAACTAGTGCAAAATATTTGGATTTTCTTCGAGATGACCTTATTTCCGCACTGATAACATTTTATTTAGATGTAGAGGAATCAGATGTTTCCGAATCGTTGGATAGAAGGGAGGAGGCCAATTAAGAGGCCAGTCAGATCGCCAGATTTGACACCCCTAGATTATTTTTTGTAGGGGTACTTAGGAAAAATGTACGTTACTAGCACAGAGAATTTGGACGATTTAAAAGCAACCTATATTCACACTAATATAATTATGACAGAAATAAAAAAGGGACATACTATCAAGAAAATATATCGATGATGTCAATCTCCTACATGAATTACCTTGTATGTATTTGTTCTGTTTTAAGAAATCCGCAACTAAAAGTAAAATTTGACCTTTTTCAAAAATTAACGAATTTTTAACGAATTTATTACTTTTCGCAAATACTGTATGTAACCAGGTAGCTGTCACTGCAGTATGTTAAAAAGGTTATAATTTACTTTATAATTCTGAGCAATTTGTTTTTGCAATTGTGAACAATTTGCTCATTTACTATTCTCCAAGAAGTAATAATCGGGCAATATTTTGTTTGAATTATAAACTACTGAACATGTATCCCGTTAGTGCTTTGTGAAAAGTATCTTATAATGATTTACATGTATGCCAGTGTATTTGTAATAGTATATATTACATGAAATTGGCAAAATCAAATATATTGAATTTTCCGTGGAAAACCACGTTAACCACGAATAACTGCAGAAATATTTTAGTTTACATACACGTCACGTTTTTGATAATATGTTTTCAGTGCATGCAAGTTCTTTTAATAATTATTAATAAATGATTTGCATAATATTCGTATTCATTTATAGTATTTATAATATATATCGTTTATTTTTATTTTAGTATAAATTTATAAGATAATTGTGACATGAACGGGTAAAAAGCAATTGTTATGCTCGACCTGCACCTCTCAATGAAAAGGACACTTTTAATGGAAATATTACCAGAACATTGGTGCATTATGACCTTTGTGATATACATAGTCTCTGTAAACTCTGTAACATTTGTGATATAATGTAGCCAACTTTTCAACGTATATATTAAAAATATATGTATCTAAAAATACATATGTATTTGAACTCGCTTTGAACTTTATCCTTTTTTATTATACGATTTATTTGTAATTATTTCCATCCGTTGATAACAAATTCTTAATCCAGTATTATTGAAAGAAATACAAGACAAAGAATCGTTGGCAAACAAGATAACATCACGAGACTCCTTTAAATTAACAAATAAAAATTGACAGCCCCATTGTTAGATTAGTGGAATGTCGTGCACCCTTGCTGAATCCAAACTTAGTTAAAATAAATGGAACACGAAGAATAAGGCATCTAATCTAGATATAGGCGCACAATACACAAAGAGAGTGTCTTGTGTGTCTCTAGAATGCGCTAAAAGCTATTACGTTTATCAGGATGCTTTAATGTGAATTGTTTTCGAAATAACGATTATTATCCCCTAGAATTCAGGACACTGACGAATATCATTGGAGGAATAACAAAAAATAGCGTTCTTTAAGCCTTGATGAAAAATGACTGAATGCGTAATATTCCATAACGAAAGTCTTAAATACAAGGGATATCTCCAAAAGTCTCATCTAGAAACATCGAACAAAAATATTTTTTTGTGGTTGGAAATTTATTCTGTATTATTATCCTACTGATTATATTGTATTATTAACCTACTGATACTTATATAGAGTAACATAATCTGCCTATTCATTTCAAGTGGTATAAGAAAACATCTATTTTTTGTAACCGATATTTCCATACAAATTTAAATGTTACATTAGCAATGTATATACAAAATTCTTATTATTATTATTAAACTACAACTGAACAGGAATAATATACAGAGTAGAAGTTTTACTTATTCTTTGTTGTAGAACCTCATTATTGTTATTAAAAAAAATCTGAACTAGAAGAAATCAAGCGGAGTAAGGTCCAGGCATCTTAATGGCCTCTCAGTTAGATCTCGTCATCTAAACCACCTATTTAGAAAAATCTCGTCTGGAATATTGACAGATGGTTATAGCATAGTCGGGTGGAGCACAATCTTGTTGAAACAATATTCTGGCCTATGATTGATCTAGATGTAAAAATCATTCGATGAGAGAGTCGACAAATATGGAACCAAGTTCTTCTTGAAGGAAAATAGGTAAACGTCATTAAGTATGGGCAACCAAAATTAAAAATTGCCCTATTTCAGAATTTGTTATTGAAATCATTCATATCTGAATTACAAAATTTACGTCAGTTTAGGTTTTCAACCCGTACTTGAAGAAATAGACTATTATTAAATAGTGTGGACCATGAAATGTCAATATTATTATTAAACTAAATAGACATAAAACACACCAAATAAATTAAACAATATTTCAAATCCAAAGTTAAAGCTATCTGGATGAGGGATGCACATTCTTACGACATTGCCAGTGTCGGCGCTTGAAATCGGTCCAAATTCACGACAGTCAGTAGTTAGTCCCGTTTTACACGTAACGTGTTCTAACCAAATTGGGTACCGTAACGTCCAAATAATACTTTTAAACATTTTTAAGATGTAATATATCAAGTTTCTGGCTTCTGTATACAGTTTCATAGCAAAACTATAAACTACCATTAAATGTTATCACAAATAGTGACCATTATTAATTTTGACAAAGTGACATTCAAGTATCAAATTATTGTAGAATATTCCTTTACCGACCAAGACAGATTTATAAGTTTTAAGAAGAAAAATATTAAATTACAAATGTTATAGTTAAAATATTCATTTATTAATTAAAATATTTATTATTTAATTTTCAATTCTGAATTATTGCTTGCCAACAAAATTTTTGTTTCCGAAAATTTATAATTCCAAGTGCTAACGTTGCCACATTTCTATGGCCACCATGTAACATTTTCATTGATATTCCCGGACGTCTTTAAATAAAAGGTCGCCTTTATAGAGATGCTATTAAACGTATATAAAAGCCCTGCGTCGAGCCAAATCAACATCCCATCTACACTTTGTTTGTCTTTTCCCAATTTAGTTTAATCAGGATTTAGAAAAAATACGTACAAAGGAACTAAAGCCATCAGGCTGGTGTACTTAACTTTCTACGGCGTTAATTATTCCAATAGAATGGTTTTTTTTGTAGTTCTGAACAATATTGTATCAGCACCAGGGGCGGCTGGTGTATGCAGGTGCAGCAGAGCTGCAGAACTGCCAAAAAATTAGATATTTGTATATTTTCGCGACATAATAATTACTAAAATTTATTAATAAAATAATTTGGTTAGTTGGTGCAGCTAACCAAATTATTGCGTTAAAGTCGCATTCTGCCCGCCGTTCTCTATTGAGTAGTAGACCAGATGAATTATCTGGGTCTTTACGTGAGCGCGTCGCGGTACATTGAACTGGGCCACACGAGGTAGTTCTCAGCACGTCTCAGCATACCCGTCCTCCTCCTCAACTCCCGCGACAATCCATACTTGGCGCTCGTAAATGCACGAATTTACACGGTCAGTGAGCTGTATTTTTTCCAGCTAAGGCAACATCAGTGAATGTGTACTCCTTCCTACTCCTCGTACAGCTGGCGGGCGTAAATCGTACCTATTACGTATTTCGTGTTAATTTGAGATTTTAAATACTGTTTTGTGAATTTGTGTAGTGATTTATTGTACTAATTATTAATATTTATATACTGTGATAGTGACAATGGATTTAGTTTATAATTTAGTTCATGTGAAGCGATTTTTTAAATACTCTTATGAAGAAAAAATTGATTTAAAAAACAATGGTAGGCCATTGCCCGATATTGTTATTGAGACTGCAGGTGTTAGCCGCGGAAAAGCATATAAACGTCAATTTAATAAAGACATTTATTCGAAGAACAATTGGATTTGTAGGTGCAACAAAGAAAATGCGTTACTTTGTTTCGCTTGTTTACTTTTTGGCGGTGATAAAGCATGGAAGGAGGTAGGGGTGACAGATTTGGTGCACTTAACTGAAAAAATAAAAAAGCACGACAACTCCAAAAGCCATCTACATAATACAATGGAATTAGCTATATTAGGAACAACTAATATTAAAGAGCAGCTACATTCAGCTTATTGGATAAATGTGCAAAAACATAATGATAATGTGACAAAAAAGAGACACGTTTTGTCAAAAATTATAAACTGCATAAAGATTTGTGGGGCCTTTGAACTGGCGCTGCGAGGACATGACGAAGCTGAAACCTCTCAAAACCCGGGGATATTTCGTGGTTTGATAATTTTTTCTGCTGAGCTTGATGTAACTTTAAGCGAGCATCTACAAAGTGCTTCAGTATTTAAAGGAACCTCTAAGGAAATATAAAATGATCTTTTAGACTGTATATTAAAAGTATGTCATGAAGGAATAATTAAAGAAATTAACGAACATTCATTTTTGGCAGTTATGGCAGACGAAACAACTGACGTATCTGCAAAAACCCAGTTAGTGGTAGTTTTAAGATATATTCTCGATGGTGAACCGATTGATCGTTTTTGGACATATCTGAAACCTACAAAATGTGACGCTGAAACTCTTTCGGAAAATATTTTAAGCGTTATAGACCCTCTAGTAGAAAATTCACCTTACAAGCCTTTTCTCTTAACCAAAGAATATGACGGCAAATATGAATGTTCTTCAAAAAGGTATTAAATTCCAAAAATTTTTCTTGTGAAAGTCTATATTTTTGTATAAACGGATTTTACATAAAAAATCTGAAGTGTCAGGAAAACACGTGACCTTGAAAATTTTAAAAATTTTCGTCTGCGGCGCTATTTCTATGTGGCCCCTACGGCGCCATTAGTTTGGATACGTTTGAAATTTGCACGCGGGCGGCCAATACCCTAGGATCGGCCCTGTGCAGAACACCCGTTTCATTTCATTACGAGCCGCCACTGATCAGCACTCAAATATGTTATTCCCAGGAAGCATTATTCAAATAATATTGAACTTTATTGTCAGACGTGAACGTTTTATGCACATAGAAAATTGCATCGAAGGGAAAAATATTTACAGGATCTGGAATAAATCTGACTCTGAAATCTTATTGAAAATCTGTATTCCATTCACTTCTATGTATGTATTTGTATATTTCTTAAAATTATCCTAAAATGTTTTACCGTTTTTGAGACATATCAAGGTCGACATCTTGTATGTTATTAGGATTATTATTCAAGAGATGTGTACGTTTCATCTTTTCATAAAAATTTGTAAAATAAGCTACATTAGATAAAAGTTTAAAATAGGGCAAAGATACAAATAATAAACTAAACAGAAAATTAAAACATAATTATTAAACAGTAACTTTGAAGTTACATTTCTCTAATAACAATTAGTCCTTAAAGTAATTATATGTGATATGAATACTTAAAAACAAAATTAAACAATTAGTTGTATCATCTAATAGCTTTCACTTTCTACCGTTCTAAATATTCACCGTTATATATTATGCAACAACGGTTTTTAGTCCAACAGAAGATATTCTGAAAATTTCTTACTCAGGAAATATTATTTATATAAATGGCGGAGGTGCCACTGTCACTTCAAATTAATGTTTGATATTAAGTTCTTACATACATTATTCTAATAAGCATTAAGTGTTTGTTATCTACATTTTATATGTGTTTATTATATTTATTTATTTACTTAACTATAACAATAGTAGTAACGCCAATATGTCTATAGAAAGAATAAAACTAAAAGCAATACGTTTACTTTATTGAAAAAATAATAGAGACAGAAATAGGAAAACAGAAATGAACGTATTAGTAACAAATCTCAAAATTACTTGACTTATTATCTGGTTAAAGGTCAAATTAAATATGTCCGATTTACTAAAGTATTTCTTATATTTCTTGCGTTACATAAAAGAGACATAGCTCATAACATAATTGGAATCACATAGTCTGGAAAAGGATATAACTGCGGGTGCCATATTAAATATTTCTATTAAATATTTTATGATGAAGCAAGATATACGCTATAGTTCTGAGTGAAAATAACTTTATAATTTATAATAATTTATGGTATGTTCTTAAGAAGCATATTAAGTGCTTCTCGACCTCACTGCTACTATACACGTAATAACTTGTAATTACCGCCCATGGTGGAAACAACTATTAGACATGATATGTAGGAATTATAAACAATCCCATAAACATATTTAAACAACAATTTTACTCAAGTTAACTTGAGAACAATTTTACGTGGATGGATATTTGCATTCATAAAAATTAAAATCGTAGTAGCGCATCCGCCAAATCTTTAAAAATTATGTAAGAAATTCTTGAGTGAACTCTTTAAACGATTAACTTAACTCTCTGTGTAAAGTGACTTATTAACAATGTTATTCCATGTATTACATTTAAAATCGAATTGGATAAATATATAACTTCAAACCTGGATGTAAAACTAATATGCCACAAAAAGATTTTTATATATTGTGGAAAAAACCATTTACCGATATACTACAATTTCAATCCCTCGTACATTGCAATAACTAGCAGCATATGATTCCATCATACATACAGACATCATTACCTCTCTCAGAGGAAAACCAAAACAATTGACGATAACAACTATGAAGTGAGCAATGGTTTCTAGGGAATAACTATAGAAAAGTTAATTAACAAAAATAAGTTAAAATTAGTATATAAATCTCACATAAAAGATTCCTACATAAAATACGTATATCTGACATGTAGCAGTGATATTTCACAGAGATGCAAACATATTATGACAATATAAGCCTAGTAAACCAAGAGGTAATTTTAAACTATAGACATAATGCATGGTCCAACGGGTATAATACATATATAACAAAAATGTATAATATAAAATATAAAATAAATTAATTCAAAGACACGGGAATTATTATGTCCTGAATGTAACTAATGCCTTCTATATAAGTTAAATTAAAATCTTTTGAAATATGATATAAAAACACTTACGCTAATTTAGACTTCAACAAACTTAAAGTTGTTCAGACTACATATTGTTGTACATATCGTCTACATACAACATAAATGTTTTTAATTATTACACATGTAATGAAAACCATGGTAGACACGAAACAAATTGTATTAATTTGCTATTAAAATATTCATTGTCCATCCCAATTATCTGATCGCAAAATACAGATTTTCAAAATCATCTCCATGCATTCATCCGGCTGATTTGACAATGGTAGTGCTGACTCGAATAATGTCTATTATTGTTTTATTATGCATTTATATGTAAATTTGTATCTTCAAATGATCAATTATCTTTATTTTCACGTAACTCCTGAGCAGTTACAGAGACATAAATAGACTCAGCCGACTGATATGAGAATCGAACTCATACCCAAATTATTCCTATCGGGTAATCTAGGCCAACTCAAATCGATTGACAAAATTACCCCGGATTAATGTAGTAAACTTGAAGGCTTTCTGCAAGGTAATTATGAAATAATTTACCCTCAGAAGATCTGTCCATAACTTTTAGCGAAAATTAATTTCACGAAACATGTTTATCAAATATGAAGGAGAAGTTAGTGAATTGTAAATGAAAAAATATATTTTTTATAAATAGTGTACGTAAGGCTAAAGCAAGTAGATACATAACAGCGATCCCCAATTTTTTAAAGAAATTATGCGGAAGGTAGGGAACTGCGTATAAATTTTCCTCGCAATTAGACAGCACCTGGAGCTATAATGATAACAATTTTTTACGCTGCTTTAGAAAAATTCAAGCGTGTTGAGTTTTATGAGCGTTATGATTTTTATATTCAAATATCTCATCTCGAGAAATGAAAACTGTGTAGATATTGTAAGAGGGGATTTTTTTCCATATTTTTCAAACTCTTCATATTTCCACAATGTAAACGATAACGCTTGTGAATTAATTTATGTTATACTATAATACCTGTGTTACTTCTCTCATGTTACTGATTTTGCGCATGAATACTGTATGTATAATTTTAAAGGAAACCTGGAAATGTAATTTAGTCATATTGAAGTTAATTAAAAATAACAACATACCATGTTACTTACTAATTTCTAATGTTACTAAGTCACTCGACATAAGTACAGTGTGTACTATCGACGCTAGTATAAAATATAATCAAATTATGAACTGTATAAAATATAGGACGGAATTGTTCTACATAATATTTTATTTGAAAAATCAAAAATAATTAATTTCAAAACACAATAATGTTAATAAACTCAGTGTTTTCTTCAATAAATGATAATTATAGTACCAGTATATCAAGGCATTAATATTTCTTTAGTATATGTTCTCTTAGAGAAAACATTAGGAGCAGGAGAAAAAGAAAACCATATAAAACATAAATTAAATGAGCTATTCGATGTGTTTTCAATTTCTTCGCAAAGAAAATTAAATTCTTGTTGATAATTCATCCAAGAATGTCCATATTGTTTTTTTCTCAAAATTAAAGACACGATTAGAGACATGACATGTTCAATTATGCTTTAAATTTCAGATATACCCATGTCTAATAGGAATTCCTGATCCAAAGGTGTTAAATCAGGAGATGTAGCTGGGCATTCCACAGCTCAACTTCGTCATATCTACTATTTTCTTCTCTAAACCATTTCAGACCGTAAATACAAATATCATTTACCTAAAGGCATATTACATAATAAAACTGGAAAATAAAACTCGGTTATCCAATGATTTACTTTGCAATATAAACTACCAACTAAGGAGTTTCCAGAAATTAGAAACTTCTGATATTATCCCTTCTGAGACAAGATACCTAGGACACTATGCGTCTTTTCTTAAGTCCAATACACTTGGAAATGTACGAGTACTTTATCTAAATATTAAGATTAAATAACTGACTAAATTATACGAGAATATTTTTCGAAGTTGGAAACATACACGGATCAAGAATATAAGGAGAATATTAAGAATATATTAACTAATCTAAAAACAGGAGAATGTACTCCAAAATATAAGAAGGCACAAGTTATTCAAAGAGATTGGCCTATCTTCGAGTAGACTGAAAAGCTCTTAATCTTTGTAAATGTTGTCTAATTGTTCGCTAACCGATTTTAGTTATATTAACAAAAAAATATCACCCAATTTTCACTCTTGTCATTTATTCACTCAGTTCGAAATCAGCTCAACGATTTTTCACCTAATCCAACAAACCTGTTTGCATTTAAATGCAATGTTACAAAAGTGAAATTGTTTATCTAAGTACAAGTTACATAACAGAGCAAAGTTCACTGTAGATAGCGTGTCATGAACAAAATAAAAGCTTGCCTCCCTAAGAATTCTCGAAAATTATAAAGTACTTTTCAAGAAGTGTTCAGCGATCTAAGAGAATTAAACCTTTCTAAGACGAATAAACCTAGAAAGATTTGGTTTGCCCTTTAGGTACTCTCCATGTCTATAGTGCGCTATAAAGAGCACATAAAGACATTATTACATTAAATAATATTTTAGTTGCATTTTTAAAACAAGCATCCTAAGAACTAAATATTATCTTTAAAAGAAGATATAATTTCATCAGGATAAATATTGAAAATATTTTAACCCTAGCAGATAACCAATATATTTAGTTATTGATATTAATTTTTATGAAATATTGTATATATCTTCTGCCAGTTAGTTTCTTTTGAGGTTACAATTATTAATAGAATGTGTTTACTTAACTCAAGGAATTTAAGTTTATTTATTTTTATAAGAAATTCTCTTATCATAATTAGTTATATTAGACTATTATTCAGGCATATACAGAGACAGCATAAAGAACTTGACATTAAGACATATACCGAGAACAATGTTGTATATGATGCAGATGGGTTAGTTTTTCTATTTTTTAAAGTGATATTAAAATATTCATTTATTTATTTATTTTATATATATAGTCAACGTGCAAGAAGTTTTCCATAAGTTTTGTTTTCTTATATTACGTTGATCTAGCTAGTTTTCCTATAGTGACCTATAATGTTGAATTATTCATATAATTCAAATAGGTGCCTGCAGGTACCTGCGTTTATAAGGATAATATGGCACAATAAGTTAATAACCTACAACACAGGTTATAAATGATGAATATATTCAAATCCTCTTCATTAATATTACTATCAGAAGTCCGAAGCCTTTGTCAATTTATATTACGGTCTTGAATTATTCCCATCTGTACAGAAGAATCTCGTTAATGTCTCTAGCATTTAAATCTCACCAAATAAAGAACTCCAATTTATAGGAAGTAATCATATCTCATTTCCGTTTGTATCACAGTGACGTAAATTATAACAATGAAACCATTTAATAAATTTATGAAGGCCTTATAAATAAAGGCAATATATTGCCTCTGTCAAAAGAGTTTTCATTGAATTTGAATGTTGGTCGCATCGCCTCGTTGATCTATATGCAAAAGTAATGTTATCAACGTTTTCAAGCATCCTTTAGTATTGCCTCATCTCGATGTATTGTGGTTTTAACGTAATATCCTTTGCGAAAGTATGAATCATCCAGATTAAGTGTATCCCTTTAATCGAGAAACGAATTTCTCTGGCTGTTTATAACTTTCTTAACACATCAAATTGTAAAAATACTCTGCACTCAGTAGGAAACTATGACCGAATATTGATAGCTTGAGTTTGAAATAAAAATAATCGTAACATTAATTATTAATGGGCGGCAAAGTCTCGGATAACATGTAATATGAGCAGAATTGATATGTTATTCTGACACCGTATAAATAAACAGTTTTGAAACCTTAAAACGGACTTTTCCGCACGAAGAACATCTCTATCTCGAAATTGAGTGGCCAAGAAAAAATAAACCAACACATCAGTGCAGAATATGTATTTTATGCGACAGTTTAACTTTTTTCAATTTTTCTCGATACGTCCACCATCGTGCTTTCTGATGACCCATGTACAGAGTGGGGTGTATCCTATCCACCTCAAAATCCTCAAAATCAATAGATGTCATCTGGTAGACGTCTATAATCGAAATCAGTCGAAACCCGATCGATCCGACACGATGTAATTGAGTGATCGTGCTAACAAAAACAATTTCTCAAATAGTCCAATATTGTGCTTTCTCATGACCCATGAACATGGTAAAGTTTATTCTCTCTATCCACCTCAAAATCAATATGTGTCGTCTGAGAGACGGCCCCTATCAGAATCAGTCAATACCTGATCGATTTGATACGATTTAGTTGAGTTATCGCGTCAATAATAAAATTTCTCAAATAGTCCACCATCGTGCTTTCTCATGACCTATAGACAGGGTGCGATGTGTCTTATCCACCTCAAAATCAATAGGTGTCGTTTGGGAGACGTCCTCGATAAGAATCAGTCAAAACCCAATCTATCCGACACGATTTAGTTGAGTTGTCGTGCTAACAAAAGAAGTTTCTCAAATAGTCCACCATCGTGCTCCCTCATAGCCCATGGACAGGGTGGGGCGTATCCTATCCACCTCAAAATCAATAGATGTCATCTGGTAGACATCCCTAATCAAAATCATTCGAAACATAATCGATCTAAAACGATGTAATTGACTGATCGTGCTAACAAAAACAATTTCTCAAAAGTTCACCACTGTGCTTTCTCATGACCCATGAATATGGTAGAGTGCGTTCTTTCTATCCACCTCAAAATAAATAGGTGTGATCTGGAAGACATCCTCGATCAGAATCAGTCAAAAACCGATCGATCAGATACGATTTAGTTGAGTTATCGTGCTAACAATAAATATTTATCAAATAGTCCACCATTGTGCTTTCTCATGACCCATGGACAGGGTGGGGTGTATTCTATCCACCTCAAAATCAACAGGTATCGTCTGAGAGATGTCCCTGATCAGAATCAGTTAAAACCCGATTGATCTGACACGATTTAGTTGAGTTATCGTGGTAACAAAAATAAATGCCGACGACAACGTTAAATAATAAATGTTATTTTTTCTCGGCCACTCAATTTCGAGATAGAGATATTTTACGTGCGGAAAGTTCCATTTTAAGGTTTTAAAACTGATTATTTCTTTAGATTTTAGGGCAAGAAACGAGAAATAAACCCTAGAAACAATTTTTTTTACACGATTACATTACTTGTCCGCGTATAGTGGAATGCGGAAAAGTAAAAATATGTTATATATCATAAATACTGTTGATGCTGTTCAGTTTAAGAATGTTTTGATATAGATATCCTCGTGGGCTTATATTATGGCTGACATCTAAGTCTAAAATTCCAGTCGGAAATATACGCATCTGTAAACTTCTTATGTCGGCAATTACAAAAGGACAATGCACAATATCGGCGTGGATGACCAATAGCATTGTTGAAACATAGACATGTACAACAACGTCTGCAATGGATACGAGTTCATGCAGACCGGAATTAGGATCCTGTAATTTTTAGTGACAACTTTACATTTGCCCATTATATTTACAAGTATGCCTGGTCACTGTACCGTACAGTACAATACGTACTGTAACACTTGTCTCCGATCTTGGCAATCTGTGTATATTAGAATTTGATAGCAGAGGGGCTAGTGGACATCTACCGTCTTTGTCGGCTCTGCTCCTCTGCAAAATAACCCATTTGGCCATTCTAATGTTCAGACACTAATCCCATTGAAAAGGTCTAGGCTATAGTTGAAACTACATGAAAACGTGTCTAAGTTGTAAAGGCTTCTGCCGTCACGTGGTGTTATTTACCCTACATATACGCCAATATGTTATTTATATACATAACATAATAGTTTAACATCTATGACTACATAATTTCTCGCTTATTTCTCAGATATTTCTCATTTTTTAGTATTTGTGAACACGCATTTAGTCAAGTGTATTTAGACATTTTTCTATTTGAATAGATAATTAAATTTTGATACAATATCTCAAACTAATGTTCATTATTCAACATTATAGGAACTAGTACATTTACATGATACGACAATGAGACTTTATTATCCTATGAGATTATCCTTGAAACAATATGTGAATCGTTCTCTATTTAGAGGTTAGACGTATGTGAAATTTTAATTCCAAGTATTCAGGGGTGCTGAACCCTCTTAAAAGTTCTGAACTAACTTTAGAGCTGCACTTTATATTTAACTTGAGAATTATTACCACATCGTGCATTGTACCCATTTACATTAAATAATTTCACTGTACTTGTCACAGTAACTTATGTGGTTGGGAGGCACTTTGTAGTTTCTCAACAACTACGGAAGTGCTTGTACCGGGTTCCTTTTTAGTTTAAAACAATCTAATATAGTAATTAATATAGGCAGGTATATGTGAAGCTATTTATAGTTGGGTGACTTTCTTGAAAGGGACCATTTTCAGCTTTAGTTTTCTGAATAAAAACAAATCTGAAATCGCCAATATTTTTAAAGGATGAATTCATACGACAGGCAAATGTGAGAAGGTGAGTTGAGTAACATAGATTTTGAAAATTGTTAGTTTTACAGCACATTAACTGTCATTGGTACTGGGAATTCAAACACCTCTTTGTGAAAGTAATTGATTATATTTTTATAAAGCTTTTATGACCGAGGTGCTTGATTGTTTAGAATATTTACTGAAGAAAACCTGTAAAAATACTACGATATAGTTCCCAAAGCAGACTTCGTCTGAAAAGTTCTTTGAAACATATTTTCGAAGACTAAAACATGTTTATCTGATGTCTCTAGTATTTCTTATTTATCGAATCAATTCTTATGTATATAAGGAGTTATTAAAATGTTAAAAAAAACGGAGTAAGATAATTTGATTAACACAATTATTATAAATTAAAAACTAATTGAATCTTCCCTCTAGCTTACTATATAGAAGTAAATTGTTGTATGTGCATAATTATGAATTTATTATCAATTAAAATTTGAGTAATTTGAATAATAACGTTAATATAAATATTCTTTTATTTTGATTATTATTTACATAATAGTTAAAAAGTTTAAATTAATTTGTTTATAATATAAAAGTTAATACAATAAGTACACTTATTATAAATAAAATATTTTGTATATTTTTTTTGTATTTTACGTGACATCGGAGGTTTTGTCATGGAAACGACAGCGCCTCACCCTTTTCCAACAATGTTACGTTTCCACATTTTGCTCCAAATATTTTAAGTATTGTTTCTAATTATAAAATGACTACATTTTCTTGTTTCCTCTCTTTTAAACAACGCGATGTAACTAGAAGAATTATTCGTAATATCTTTGATACACAAATACTGTTTTTGGTGTATTATAGTCTTTTAAAATTAATGTATTTGTTGCTGGAAGCAATACTTTGGAAATAACAAAAAAATTTCATCATTATTAGGTCATCAGTCCTAAGACTGGTTGGCGCTAACCTTCAGCTTCTTCTATCTTGTGCTAACCTACGCATTTTGCTAATTGTGCTACAACCTACATCCCTTACTATTTGCGAGCAGTAGTCTAATCTAGGCCTACCTCTGCCCTTATTCACTCATCCTTATGTTTTTCCACATACTTCTTTTCTCGCCGACTTTCTCCAATACTTCTTCGTTTCTAACCCTATCAGTCCATGGTATTTTCATCATTCTTCGGTAACACCACATCTCAAAACCTTCTAATTTCTTCCTACTTGCTTCCCCTACCATCCAGGTTTCGCAACCGTATAGTGCCGTGCTCCATACATGTTTTCAAAAATCTCTTCCTTGTTTCTAAGTTTATTACCCCCAAGCATAAAAGTGCTTTCTTCTTGTTAAAAGCTACTCGACCCTGCGCTATTATTTGTTTAAAGCGATAAAGACATATTATCGCTTCTTCCATAACAATTTATTTTACTTCCTAAATAAGTGAAGTGTTTAACTTCCTCCAATCTTTCATTATTAATTTGTACTTTCGTTTTTGCTCTGCTCTCGCGCCCTCTGCACACTAACACTTTAGTTTTGTTTTTATTCACCCTCATTCCGTATTCCTCTGTCAACACTGCCTCCATTTCGTTCAATGCCGATTCTAATTCCTCCTTACTAGATGCTAATACTGCTATATCATCCGCGAATCTCAGCATTTTTAGTTTCTGTCCCTGTACTTTAATCCCGAAATCCACTCTTTTACCACTAAAACCCACGCAGTATACATCTATATCGATACGATCTGTCAGTAACATATTGATTTTATTTTTTGAAACCTTGTCTGATCGTGCAAAAACACGAGAAAGGGGTTGAGAGCCGTTTTTAGGTATAATTCAATGCCTGGCGGGGCTTTAGCCCGAGGAGTTGTTGTATCCTATAGCGTTTATGTAATAGCTTTGCTATTCGGGAACTGCTTGATAACTGCTTGGCGGTTTTGGTAGTTCCTTTCTCGATTTCCGACTTACATGCTACTGACATAGATCGTATCGATATAGATGTATACCGCGTCGGTTTTAGTCGGCATTTGTTCTGGATCGGCGTACCGTGCACGGCACTGATGAGAACTAATATGTTCGAAACAGCTGTATGTCGTTCGGTTCCCATCCGGGACAAATGCCGAATCCTACCCGTGGCGGGTTTTATTTTTTGAAATATTGGTTTTATCTGTAGCATTTTTTATGTGTTTTCTAAGAGTATTAATAGTTCTGTATGCTATTTTATTACTTCGTTTCTTTAAAGACGATGCAACTTCTTGAGATGATTCTCCTATATGTGTTCTAATTTTGAAATTATGTGATTTTTTATCTATAATTTTAGGATATACCTGCTGTATAGCTTTATTGTATGCTTTTTTATGGTCTGATGTTGGTATTCATTCAATTTACGACCTGTTCATTCCAAAGCGATAACAATAGAATCTACTGCATTATTTATCTTACTTCTTCAAAGAATTTATTTGAACTGAATTTGTTATTCAGTTTATTTGGCAACACCAACAAGGCCTTGCTCTCCCTAAAGGTTTCCCTATGTTCAGTCTCCAAGATTAATACGATTTATAGAACAGAAATCCCATCGGGATCAATTCTAACGTACAAGCCGATCCTGTGACGCATATCCCCGCATTTCACTCAAATGTATCTAAATTTAATACTGGGCCCTGCTGGGGATGTCACAGATTCGAATTTTACGCACATAGACACCTTCGAAGGCTATCCATTTTTGTTTTTCAACACAATACTGATGTGTCCCTGGGCAATAGAAGAGGAATGCTACAAAATATGGTTTTTATAAGAACGCAGATTCAAATTTAATATACAACGAAATAGAGGGAATGGTAACACGTCCTTTTTTCAATCCTCGAAAATGTATATAAAAAAATAGACTGAAAATACTATAAATCTGTTAATGGCAAATTTTGAATGGCATGCTTTTCAAATGGGGATATTAATTTATTTGAACGGAATTTGTTATTCAGTTTATTTGGCAACACCAACAAGGCATTGCTCTCCCTTAAGGTTTCTCTATGTTCAGTCTCCAAGATTAGTACGATTTATGAAACAGAAGTCCCATCGGGATCAATTCTAACGTATAAGCCGATCCTGTGACGCGTGTCCCCGCGATTCATTCAAATATATCTAAATTTAACACTGTGCCCTGCTGGGGATGTCGCAGATTCGAATTTTACGCACATAGACACCTTCGAAGGCTATCGATTTTTGTTTTCCAACACAATAACGACGTGTCCCTGGGCAATAGAAGAGGAATGATACAAAATATGGTTCTTATGAGTACGCAGATTCAAATTTAATATACAAATATACAAAGAGATAGAGGGAACGGCAACACGTCCTTTTTTCAATCCTCGAAAATGCATATAAAAAAATAGACTGAAAATACTATAAATCTGTTAATGGCAAATTTTGAATGGCATGCTTTTCAAATGGGGATATTAATTTATCTGAGTTAGTTATGCTAAACATATCTACAAAATTCACATATACAAGACATGCCCGGAAGTTGCTATCATATCCTTAGATGCCAAGGACATCCTTTCCTTAAAAATTGCTAGTAGATTATATATTTCTCACCGGTAAATAATAATGTCAGTGAATATATTTCAATTAAATCCCACGAAATTCGTAACGAGGTTTCCCACGTAGAATATTGAAATAAGTAATATTTTCCGTAGTACATGAGTGTTTTTCATTTGCTTCCATACAAAAGATATTAGAATGAATTAGTTTCTTCTCAATATACTATAGACTAACTCAATAGACTAACTTCTTTGTTATTACCTGAAGATAGTTTGTTATAGTAGTTGGTGTTAATATTAATTTGACTCTAGATAATGTGTAAGAAAATTCGATTTTAACTGATAATTTGTTGTCAGAAAGGAATGTTAACCACATAGGTACAGGTATATAAAAAAACAACATTATAAAAATATCTTACATAATTATGAGACCATAGATGCTAAAGTAATACATTTTCCTCTAAGATTTTTTTGCATTTTCATTTAACTTCTGCGAAATTGTTTCTACTGTTTTCGTAATTATTTAAAAAAAAAATAGAACTAGAATATGTATTTACCAAATAATTCTTGAATCACCCAATTTAGTAACATCACAATACATGCCGATTTTTAGAGTCTTGTTTAATATAAATAATTAATGATTATCGACGTTATATTAGTTACAGTAACAATAACATTCCATATGTCACCATGCATTTATCGCTGATATTAAATGTCGAACAATGGATGCCGTTGCGACCACTTTCGTGAATCACCAACAAGCTCGCATATAGTTTTTAGCTATTATATCAATTGAATTGCAAAAACTACACAAACTTAGGCAATATTTGTGTAGAAGGCATACCATCCTTCGGATAGGATATAAAACCGTAGGTCCCGCGTTTATTACATGCTATGCAAATAAAAGGTTTTATAAGACTGGACATTTGATACAATTTCCAAGTAGAGATAGCTTTTCTCCTGGTATTGCGTAATTAGGCTAATGTGAAATAAACTGTATAAAACATATATGTACACAACTTTAATCAGTTATAGCATGTATTAGGTTATAGGTATGTATGTACTCGTAGTATGTAATATGTAGGTTTAGGTAAGTGCACCCCAACATGTGTATTTAAAAAGATGAGCTGGATTTTAAGTACGCATCAGTTTATTACCAACTCTGGTGTCGGCAGTAGTGCCAGTCTTCCACATTAAATAGTTATAGTTACTTAGTGACAGTGATCGACGCAAATGTATGTGCCCGCAAAGAAGGTGTCGGATATTTATAAAAAATTAATGGAAGTGCTAGGCAAATTTGTGAATTCCTCAAGAACAGCATAGAACAGTGTAAAACAATTTTGTGAAGCCAGGACAAATAATAGTGATTATTACAATAGGCTACACAATATGTCTGTATTGTACTGAACGTATTGCTCTAATGAAATATATTCTAGAGAAACAAGCAGACTTAACTATTGCTGAAATTAATCTTCACTAGGAAATTAATACAGTAACCATATACAACATTTTAGTGAAACATGCCTGTATGTGGAAGTTGTTAAGTGGGTGGATACCTTGCCTTCTGATGGAAGACCTAATGGGGCCGATATATGAAAATAATCTTTACAACCTGTACTTATTGAGAAAATACCAGACCCAGTTTTGGCTAATGATTGGATAGCGACCTCCATAAATTCCTCATCAACAAAGTGTGGAACATAAACGTATGTTAATAGTGGCAACTAATTTTGGTAGTAGTTTATTTAACATACGTACTACAGGATTTCGAAACACGGAAGAACAAACGCTAGTTTTCATATTCTCGATAATAACACCAGGCTTTAACAAACTCCAAGGTTACCATTCTGCTGATTGGTTTCTGTGTCGTACGAAGATTTCTTTTTGAGTATCTTTTGTAATACCGGAAGATTTTCAGCAAGAGGATGTGAAACAGAATTCATCAGAACAGAATTCAATATTTTTTATTTATACACCTAGTGCGTTAACATGAATTTAGTACAGCTTATAACAGACTTAATCCATGTAATGAACCTTAAAACTATTTTATAACTTCTTTGTAGTGTTTAAAGTCATTTTTGAATATCTGAATTATAGCTACTTGGTCTCTGTTAAATGCAGAGCATAAAATAACGTGAAAAAATTCTAACAAGCTACATAAAAAATGCAGATTGCTCGGAAATTGGTAACATATTGCAAGCTTATCGAATAAAACCATTTGTCTAGCTGGTCCGTGCTAACCGGCAGTCGCCATTATCAAACACGGCAATAATTACACAATTAGAGAAAAGCGGACCATTTTTCATTGTGTTAAAATGTGCAAAGTGCACTCGGATCATAAATTTTCGAACATTCTAAAATTCGTTTCAATTTTATGAAAATGACTAATGCCGCCGCCATCCTGTTAACATTTTGTGAATATGCATCTCCTGTTATTTGGTGTAAAAATATGTATTGATTAGCATCCCTCACCGCAGTACATAAATATTGATATTCATATACACTAGGCGCAAATATTGGAAAAAAATAGTCGTAGAGCAGCTGTAAGAAAATAATATTGAAGATCCAAGTTCTTAATTTCCACATATTGAGTTCAAAATTTTTTACCATCAGCAGTTTCTAAGTAATCATCTTATGATTACTTAGAAATTAGAAAGAGACCATTAAAAAAAAATTTCAAATTCTTTTTCGAATCAATTTTTTTTAGTTATTTCATTATGAAACTTTTTTAGATGATTTTATCCTCTTTAACTTGGGTGATATAAAAGCCTTGTGCAATAATATTTCGATGAGTTATCGTCGTTGAAAGCAAAAAAGTCAATTTTGAATTTGGTATCATAACTAATTACTCGGAAAATAATGATCGTCCAGAAAATTCAAGCAAAAATATTCTTTATAAGATGCAGCAAATCTGCGATACTTTGGGTACTACCTTTTCTAGATCATTTTAAATTTATATATTTGCCTTAAAGCGAATTGCTTCGTCTTAACATATAGATGTAATGTTTGGCTTATACATAACAAGGTGTTCCGCCCAATGTGCCGTTATAGCAGCTTTCAGAACAATGAGCAGAAAAATTTCCTCTTAGAGATTACTTAACATACGAAAGTAAAACAGAGTTTTAACAATAAAGAGAAATTGGTACAAGTAATTATGGAAGCTGTCACCATCAAATAATTAAACTAATTAATTAACTGTAAGTATTAAACTAAGATGAATATTCACTTTTCAAAATGCATTTGTTTAGAAATAGGATTGCAATTCAAGCTATATACTAATACGTAGAATCTGTCATGTTACTATAAATATTTATTTTGATGTTAATCGTGTTGATGTCGATGTTAATCGACTTGAATGCCTATTCTATTTATGTGTTGTATAAAGTCAAGTCAACGAAGGTTTCAACTATATAAAATTTATTCTAACTTTAATAACATAGTTATTCATTATTTTTTAAGAACGTATATTATCACACATCAGACCCATAAATAACTTAAATTTTCAAAGCCCGCATCAAAATAAATTTTAACAATATTTTTATTGCTTGCTCAAAGAATTTATTTTAACATTTTTGAGAATATACATATATACTTATGCAAGTAACAGTTTTATTTATTTTTTTGGTATGAAAACTTTATTTCTAAAGACATATCAGTACCATAATTTGATTCTATATTATACAAATAATTTACAATATAGTTTAATCGAATACAGACGTGATTATTGCACAGTCAAATATTAAATTCGCCACAATACAAAAGCAGTTAATTAGTGCAGTATATTATAAATCGACCTATCACTGTCACAATAGAGAACATGAAAGTGTGTACAGTACAGTATCGCTACAGGAAAAATTAGTTTCCCATTATGCCATTAAACCTCAATAGAGTATCAAATAAGTCTTGTTGTTCTACATCAAAGGATGATATAAAATTAATTTTGTTTAAAACAAACTATTACATGAAGCTGTATACATTTCTTTCGTAAAATAATGAATAAATTGTGTATTTAAAAATTCAAAGACTAAGTTTTGGGAAACACTCTTGGACGAGTAAAATGTTATTTTTAGTTGCCTATTTTTTAAAACGTAATTCATACATACAGGGTGATTTGTGTGGGAGGTATGACTTCATCAATATTTTAATGGCAACCCTCTCTTTTATTACGGAATGTGAAAGAATACATTTTTTAGATATACGACGATGATGAAATAATTTTTTTTTCATTTTATATTTTCATTTTTCATATTATAGTTCTGTCAACCGATTATGTCAACTTGGATGGCGAAATGCATATCAAATATCGTGTAATCTTTCGGTGGTCATAGAAATTAGTCTCCTGTTTTCTTTTTAAAAACAAAATGCAACAATTGTACAATAGTTTTTCAGCCGATTTTTAGCTACATTTAAATACAATAAAATTGATTACTTAAAAACAAATGAAGCTGATTTCGTTTGACTGATGTTATACATATAGGGAATGGTAATTAACTTTATTATAACAAAAAGACTTTTAGACTAATTAACACTGCAAATTCTGAAATAATTATTTACAAATGTAATTAACTTTAGTAAATAGTATATATGAATTCGGTAGATTTTGGTATCCCAAATCTCATTTATCAAAAAGTCGCACCCTTTTAAGGTAAGGTGTTATTACTAAAACTGGGATATGTTTTAATTAAACTAATAACTTAGATATCCATTTCATCTATGAAAATTAATTACTATTTATTCGTATTCCATTCATATTCCAGGCCAGAAGCATCGAATTAAACCTTATGCTGATATAGTGGGAGCCCATGCTCATAATAGTTCGGCCATGCATAATTTTACAATTAGTATATTTCAATAAAAATAATAACTCTCAAAATTATTTTATTAATGAAAAATATTGATAACATAAACGAAGTATAAACTTTTAACTTAAATACGATGAAATATTACTACGTTATGATGTGACAATGAGAAGTTTGTTAATAAGAAACATTAAGATTGGCGATTCACAATAGTTCGGCTAGTTGCTGAAATGTATAGTAGGCTAAACGTTTGTAGCGTTTTAAAACAAAATGGAATCTCAATTGTTGTAAAAGTGAAACGAATAGTATAATATCTGTTTTAGACGCGTCTGCTAGAATTTTCTAAAACGAAATGGCAATAATTTTCTAAAGTTGCTGCTCATAAACAAGAAATTTTGTCTCGGACAATCTGCTATGTATTCGCTGCCTAAATCTACAGTGCAAGGCAAAGACAATTATCATCTTGTATAAAAAAAAATAGTTGTACAGCCCAAAGGAAGAAAACTGGTCGACGATCCCAAATTTCAAGCTCAAATCAACATGCTATGAAGAGGATTGTAACAACAAATCGACGATCCAGTGCAAAAGAAATTAGGTTACTATAGAGGCAAGCTATGGGAACAATATTACTGTATCCACAACTAAACACTCAATAATGAAAATAGAATACAAATTCTACAGGGTGAGGTTTGATTCTTTACATTTTACTTTCGAACTTACCGGTTTCTCCTTCAGTCAAAAGAATAGTCGCTATTAACTAAACGACAGAAAATCAATCGCTTACGGTAGGTCAAAGAACATATGCACTAAACTTTACAAAAATGGCATCAGATAATTTGCATTGACGAATCCAGATTTGAAATCTGCTTGGGTGATACCAGAAAACTTGTGATAAGAACCCCATATGAAACTTGTCATCCTGACTGTTTGGTTATGAAAGCGAAGTTCCCTGCGTCTGTTATGATCTGGGAGTGTATAAGTGGTGTGGGCATAGGAAAATAGCATTGCGTAAATGGTACAGCAGAAAATATAAGCACATTTTGAGACAGTTTATTGCCGTCAATACAAGGTACTGACGGGCAGTACATTTTCCAGCAGGATAGTGCTATGTATCACACAGCAAAAACCGCCAAAGCCTGGTTTAAAGAAATACTGTCCCTGTTATAGAATGACCCTTTAGTAGTCCAAACCTCTCGCCAATAGAACCACCATGGCATAAAATGAGAAAACAGTTGCCTAAACATCCAGCCCGTTCAGTTAACGATCTACTCACCAAATTAGAAGAAATTTGAGACAGCGCGCTTCCTGAAGAGTGCGCTAGCTTGTAGGTACAATGTATGCCAGAATTAAAGCTGTTATTGTTAATAAAGGTTACCTGTTACCTGTAACCAATAAAATAGCTTTGAGAGATTTATTACTTTTATTTAAATATATTAGTTGTAAAATTGTGCCTGGCCGCGCTGAGCTGGGTCTTGTATATACCTAACATACACTAAAATAAAATAAATTACAATATGTCTAGTATGACATTATCTAGTCAGGATATTGCTAATTTAAATATTTCGTCTTGCAAGAACTAATAAAAAATGAAAAGCGAATAAATCAATTTCAACGCGCCTTTGGAGCCCAGCAACATTCAATTAACCACTCGGATCGCGGCAAGAAGTGAAAAAAATTCTTTGAGCAGGTTGAATTGAATTTAAATAAGCATTTCGACGTAAAGCCGTTTATAAACGAACTCTTAATCGGACTGCAAATTAGAGGCTGCAAGACTTCACAGGAAAGCTTTTAGTAACTTTTTTATAGTTAATGGAATGTGAAATAAAACCGTTAAGTAGTAAAGAAAAATCAATATTGGAAAATAAAATCAAAGGACAATGTATGGCAAATATTGAAGCTTTCATTTTCTCTGGGAGAGATAAACTCCGTCCAAGAGAAAGTAAAGTGAACCAAAATATGTCGATATGTAATTTCAAAATCCTGCAGAACCCTAGAACTATTTTGTTTGTGGTCAAGTTTTTTTATTATTGTAATATTACTGAATTGTACTGTATTACTAAAAATAGTGTAGTCTATTTAATTCAAATAGTTGTTATATATGTAAATCTTTATACAGTTCCCTTGTTACCATTAAAAGCAGATAATAAATCGACGGTTTACATTTTAGATATCACGTTTGATAATATTAAAATACCATTTCACATAAAACCACAATGTGCAATATCATAAGCGCCTAGGGTCAAGTAAAAAAACATTTGGAAGCGAAATCACGGGACACCGTATTCTAAAGATATTTAGATTCTTTGTCCACGCCATTTTGTTTTTTATAATTAATATTAATACAATAAACAAAACCATTTCTTTATTATTTACTGTAGATATAGGTGTGTTTAAATAGATATAAGAACGGTACAAAGTGTCATAGTAAAGAAATAACATGTTTTTTAATCTACTTTTCCCCAGGATAAAAAGATCCTGAAAATTAAAATATCAAATTGAAGTGATTAGTATGCGTTTGATTCATTTTAAATATATTTTTGAGGAAAATGGTACGCATCCGACAGCTAGAAGAAATATCCGAATCAATCCCCATTTCAGCCAAAACAGGATGTAACTTACATTAAGCTAATAGAACGTTTAATCAAACGTTTCCTGATAATTTAATTTCTAGGAAATGTGTCAGGGTATTGGCTGAACAATTACAGTGAACTAAAGATAGGAAATGAGATAGACAGCTAAGAAAATATTTTGTCAGAATATAAACAAGTGGAAATATTTTAATCCTTGTGAGTGATCTGGAGAAATTCAAGGGTTAATTTGAAAATTAATGTGAGGTTTCACAAGAATTATGTCAATAAATAAAAAAAACACTTTTGAATACCGACATTCTACTTATTTTAGGAATGAGTGTGTACCTTTTTTAAATAAGAGTGATCTAGCAAAATGTATGATGCTGGTCAATTATAAACTAACAAATTTTTAGAGATCGTTATCCTTGGGCTTCACAAAATTAAATATGCGGACAGGGATAATATAAACATATCCATAAAACCCGTATTCCTGGAGAAAATATTCCAAATCGGTCTGTTATCTCTAGACATGATCAACATGCATGTAAATCTGCTGATATAAGAAATAGTGACAACCAATTCAGAATAATTTGGTATAAATATAACATTTTGACTAAATAGTGTCTTTTTACGTGTCCCGTTCTTAAGCTTGTGCGAGACTAGTTTAAAAATACATAACTAAACCAGTGAAATATTAAAATGATCAAATAATAGCCTGCTCATTCACCCGATTTAATACCCCTCGATCAAACTTTCGAATGTACTCGTATATATAAAATCTCAGGTGTACACTACACAACCAGAATCATTATAAGAACTAACAAACAGAATTACGCGTCTGAATATGACTGCGTTTGAAAAAGTAATAACTAAATTTCAAGATTACTCTTTTATCTACAAGTACATATAGGAAAAATATTTTGAGCATTTATTGTGAATATGACCAATATTTTTTCGTCAAATGTCAAACTATTTCTGTATATCAATTTACAACAATTAATATTTATTGTAAGGATGATTTAAATACGATATTATCATGAGTCATAATTTTCGCTACATCAAATTTAGTAGCTTCTCTAACTCCACAACCGATAGATGGAATTTAAGAAATAAATAGAATTATAATACATTTCAAATAAAATGTTTGCTGACGTGTCTTTCATTTTGATGCCCGTTTTCTATTTAAAACATCTCAGTTGATAGTTCCTTAATTGCCATATATGATAAAATATACCTTAATTGTATAACAAGTGACAATACAAGTAATGTCAATTCACCTGTGACCTGTGTTGGAAATAGTTTTTTTTGTGTACTAAATGAACAGTTATTTTGTTTATGAAAGCTTTCTTTATTATAAACGTAATCCGTTAACAATAAGTAAATTATAACAGTAAAATAAATTGTTGAGACAAAAAAATTTTTTGCCTCAATGAAAATTAACTGTGTCATCAAAATATGTCTATAAGTAATGAATATTTTCCAGAAAAATTCCTCATGTTTAATATATATGTTCTAAATATAGAAGTATAAAATAATTAACAAATAGTCTAATGTGTTTAACTAAGTTAAACTTTTTGTAAACACATGAATCAATCAATCTTAACCCAACATAGTATTTTTTGATGAACTGTTGCTCAAGAGCAGCTATACTTTATGATTGTTATGATGATATAGTCATTATAATTATGCATTCCTGCATTTACAACAAAGAAAACATAATACATTCTTTTATAAAGTAGCCACTATACAGTTTCTCATGAAAAGCTTACGGGAACCTGTATACAAAACTAATTCTTTAAGCGTGAGTGATGTTCGAAGCCTACAAGTTGATTTTAAATCCACCTCAATCATACCTTCCTATTTTAATAAAACTAATAAAATGTTATACCGCGGCAAAGTTTAAAAAGGAATCAACGAGATTACCAACATATTTAAAAAATATGAAACAGATAACGTCTTAATCAGTTTTAAATTATTACTTGTAAAAATAATTTTTCTTTCATGGAACGTATACAAAAAGAAATATATTTATATAAAAACTTAAACTTCAGAGAACGCGTTGGTCTAAAAGAAAAGGCATATCGCTGGCACAATCCTCCAAGAGAAAGCTCTACTTTTTTTGCCTTCATCTAGATTTTATATTCAAGCCCACATCTCGACGATAAATCAGCTAAGCCACATTCAAAAGCGCTCCATATCATAAAAGGCGAATAAAAGATAAAATATTGCTAGCGATAACATTCAGATGCAAAAACACCCACTCTAATTTTCACCTACTTTGCTCGCATTTTCTCAACATACATTTACGTTGAAAAGCAAACAACACACCATCTAGAAGAGTGCACCCTCCCACACATTCCCCGCGGGCTAAATCAAAAGCAATCGACCCTAACCTACCTGCAACTCAAGGATGATGTCGAGTGTTGAGATAAGACAACGGCCACTATAAACTCGAACGATATCGATGGGAGACCTCCGGTATTGAGTTACTCCAGCCGACCCGCAACCCTCACTGCAGCCTGGATTCTGGATTTCATCTCGCAGCCTCCGGTTGCCCGGAGTCGGCGCTCTATACGCTCTCAAACATCGTTTAATAAGGATGGAAAGGGTACCGTAGGAGATGGCTCAGAAAGGCCGGGCCACACAAAAAATTAACGACATGTTTATTCCAAAGTTGGCCTAAGTTCGCCGTTTGCTTCATTAATATATTTCTTGCGCTGATACATCTCTTTTGTTGGTGATATTTGTTTGTAATAGATATCGGTATACCAACCAGCGAAAATTTATCTGATAGTTTTACAAAATGATTCTCGATTTTAGACTTTTTGGTATATGCTAAATTCCACCGGATATTAATGACTATAAAAATTGTTATCGACAAGGGATGCATGTAGCACATCGGTAAAGGTTAAAATAAGAAAATCATGAACTAATGTTCTTTAACCCAATCGAGAACATATTGTGAACTATTTTTTGAGAAATGGGGTCGGGGCGAACATCAATATTTAAGATTTTGTTACGTAGAACCATAAAAGTGGTCCACGTGCAAACATCGTGAAGTATGTAATTACATTTTATAAATCAATAGTAGATAAGACGATCGATTAAAACAATTCTGATAATAACTAACGTTTATTTAAATAATGATAGTATTAAGAAGTGAACCTTGTGTTTAATTTTTTGCATATTGTCTTACATTTTTTAAATTTAAGATTTCAACCGTAATTATCTCTTGATACTTGTTTTTACGAGTATTTTTCTTTCAGACATACAATCTTCTCTATGTGTAAGTTAAGAAAAACTGATATTTCTTAAGTCTTCATGTAACATGAAGAGAGGGTCCTATCGGATGGCTCCCTATAATATCTAACATGGATTATTTAATAACTATATAGTGGAATAATAAATGAAATAAACTTCCTTATCTTAACCAGAAATTAAGGAATTAATTACACTTAAATTGTGTGACTTATACTAACCTACTTGGTAGGTCATAAGGTTTGAATCATTTCAGACATCCTGTTTTTGTGTGTCATCATTAATCTTATGGCAACTGGATTGGAGTTCACTTTAACTATGTCACTATACTTCGCACTATGTTTTTTTATATGCCATGTTCCTAATACACATTGAATTAGTGTATTAGGAACATACCATAACGCGTCTACAGTGAAGCTAAGTATTTTATTCCAAAAGCCTTGTAGAATTTCAGTAATTACTATTTGCTTGTTGTATCTTATTACTTATTTGTTTATTTCCTATTGTCCAATATAGATTCTGTAGTTGTAGACTGTTAACTGTTTCCTTTTTATGAAGGTATTTGTTTCCCATGTTAACTTCCTTCCTATGAAAATACATATCCAGATATTTTATATTATTGACATGTATGAGATAATGACTATTAAATATGACAAGTGCACAATTTTTCCTGTATCTGTTGTTAAACGTTATACGTATCTATTACTGCAGGACTTTGCTTAAGGAGTATTGTAGGTTTTGTGAAGTTTGAATGGAGTCCAATCTAGAGTATTATACAGGGTGAGCCGGGAAGAACGGGTCAAATTCCAGTAGTGTATTGTACGCATGAAAATAATGTAAAAAACCTGAAATGTTGTTATTCGATTTTTATTTGTTATCAAGTTATAGCGTAATTAAAAATAAACAAAATTTCATACATTTACGTTTTGGTAATCATAGCGTTATAAATGTTCAAAAATACCGCCATTCACCTCTAAACATTTTATTGCTTCTTCTATGAAGGGCCTGTAGCTCTACTGATTGAGTTATGTCTTTGTTTAAGATCGGCTGCAGTATTTCTGATACGTTGAATTAGTGCATCCCGTGTGTCCACTTTTACTTCATACACTTCATCTTTGAACCCGCTCCGTAAACAATAATCTAGTGCTGTGAGGTCTGGAGATCTTGGAGGCCAACTAATAGGACCAACGCCCTGGAAACCCTTCATCCAAATGGTCCTTGACCGGACGAGCTAAATGTGCAGGAGCTTCATCCTACTGGTAGTACGTTTGCATTCTGATGTTTAAACGAACATCCTCTAGTACTCCGTGTGATTCATTTTGTAAAAATTTAAGTAGTTGTATCCTATGAGGCGATTCTCCAAAATGAAAGGGCCAATTAAATAACCATCGACCATAGTACACCACACGTTTACCGAAAACTTATGTTGAAAGTTACTTTCGACTGTTGCGTAGGGATTTTCATATGACCATACATGACAGCTGTGAGTATTATCAATGCTATCACGGGTACATGTTGCTTGTAGGTGCTGTACTCTCTGTACATGGTATGGCTGCAAGCCTTGCTGGTGGAGTGTATTTATTTCTCTTGTTTGTGGAATGCCCAATTGAATACTAATTCTTAGTGAGCTGATAAATACATTTTTATTAGGATGTCTGTGATGTGGAAACCATTGACGATAATCTTCAACAGCAGCTCTAACATTCTCATTACAAAAACCATAAACAAACACCATATTTGCACCGTGTGTGGCATTTTGTAACACTTTAACGCGTACTTTAACGCATTTTAACGCGTACAATACACTCCTGGAGCCTGGTCCGTTCCTCCCAACTCACCCTGTATAACGACCAATACGATAATAAATTGATGAAACGTAGTAGACTTTCATATTATTTTTTATCCAAGTATCGAGAAATTTTATTAAAAATACCTCTCTTAAAGCAACCTTCAGAATTATCATTGTTCATATAGCCAGATATTAATGTATTTTATATATACATTCATTCTCATATAGAAATATAAGACATACTATTTTGCTTTAAATACGTCTAACTAGTTACATAAATATTACAGTGTATCATATGACTACAAGTTCAAGACTAAAAACTTCAATGAAGAACGAGAGTAGTATATTTTTGAATTTTAAACATGTACATATCTTATCAGTCTATGATACTTCATTTTTTCATTATTTGAGGAACATGTATCCTAATAATAAGTAATGTATAACTTTAATAAAAATATTGATCAACTCAATATATTCAAAAATTTCGAAAATAAGAGAAAGTATAACACAACTTTAAACGTTACTTTAGAAAATATAACTACACATTTTGAGAGGTTCCTTTAGCAAACACATTAATAAGAATCAATGGTAATTATTCTTAAATGCAAAAACAGAAAAACGTTGTAACTAACTAAATTCAATTATTTGGAAAAAAATTTGAAGAAATTACATTTTTTTAGATCGCATATGAGAACATAAATAAATAGTCCTGATTCCCACAAATCCAAAGAAGCAGACCACAAATGTCTGTTAGTGCACAGAATAGTATAATAATATTTCAAAAGAGTACGTTCTCGCAACTACTGAAAACAGAGCCGTGGAACTAAGAAATCACTTTCCTTTATCCTTCCGATTCTGCAACTTGTGCAAACCCATTATCCCCATTACCATTCAAGTGACAAAGCTATTCGTCTTATCCCTGAGCGAATAGATTTAAGGTCAAATACATTCCTTTTGGAAGTTTGTGCAGCAAGGTTAGGGAAGTCATATCCGATTACGGAAAGTGACGTTGTAAACGTGACTGGGGATGATCTTAATTTTACATGCGTTAATTGGTCTTATAAGTGGGCTAATCGGCTTACGTAATATATGCTGTTCCTAAGATATTTTCGTTATTTTGTTGATTCTCATTCTCTTTATTCTAAGACAACTAATATAACACTTCCTGCGTATACTCGTACCACATATACTATTCATTTCATCGCTATTTGCCAAATGAAGAACTCGCTTATCTTTCCGATAAACGGAATAGTCTACCTGAGCCTAGCTATAAAAACAAGCCACTGTATGTGATAAGAGCCGTTTGGGATTTTTTATTTGGCAAATAGCGGTGAAATAAACTATACAAATAGTTGTTTTATATTTTTCCATGTTTTTTTAATTTTGTTTTTATTTATAAGACAATAACGTAATAACTTGACTAAGAATATTCTTTCTACGTCTCCCATTAGACATCAAACTGATTTGTTTGCAATAACGGATCAAGGCAAGAACCGGAAATGTCGATCCATTAATCTGTATAAATGTTTGAGCAATGGCTACAACATAATGACGGCGAAAAGTAAGAAGGACTCGGCTACCGTGAAAAGGATTTTATGAAATTAGCTACCCGTTTAAGGTAATAGCAATACAAAACTTTGTTAGGCCCCTTGGGAAACAAGAGAAACGTTTATTTTACGTAAATAGAACTGGATAATTCCGTATAAATTTTACAAGGGCCGTCAAGCCGGAAA
The DNA here is from genome assembly GCA_037954035.1 of Rosalia funebris. Taxonomy (NCBI): domain Eukaryota; kingdom Metazoa; phylum Arthropoda; class Insecta; order Coleoptera; family Cerambycidae; genus Rosalia; species Rosalia funebris. Next base: position 15,566,511 of record JAZFAV010000001.1, on the reverse strand, counting down.
GAGTTCTCCATTGCTTAAGGATATTTAGAAAACAAAATGCTTAACCTCGTCGAGTAGGGAAAAAGGGTTCTGAGGAAGACGAAGTCTTGATTTACGTAAGCTCTTTTCAGTGGCATATCTCTTTCTGTGGAATGAGATATAAATAGTAATTTATACTTAGGAAAGAATTACTGGATATAAGTTACAAATTCATTTTCAACAAATGAATTGATAGACGAACTTTGCTTCTTTTCTAAATTTTTAATATATTGAGATATTTGCAATTAATATTTATCATTAAAATTAATATTTTCAATTTATTTCAATTATCTCAATAATTATTCACATAGACTTCTTATATAAACTATATGCATAAACAATTCATATCTTTGTGTATTCCTAACATATATTTCTACACAGTATGTCTCTGTGGGGTTTGCCTCCAATACGTTGTGATATCTGACGTCTCATTTTATCTTCAGGTCTAATGATAATTAGGATTTCAATTCGCTTTTCTGATAAATGCGACACAGAAAAAATCTGCGATTTGATAAATTATGTTATGATTAATAAAGGTGATTCTCGATTCATTTGTTTAACGCAAATGAGTAGCAATTTAATTTTATTCTGCTTATCACTAGACCTACAAAAATAACAAATGATTTGTATTGAATATTTTGGTTATTTATTAACCAAATTTCGATTTCTTTAATTCAGCAGATTGAAGAAATATTTGAATAGGAAGTAAAACGTGGGATACCTTAATATATGAAAATTGCTTATCTCATGTGCCTTTTATGTTCCATAATTCTATAATCCATAACTCTGCCTTCTACATGACCTGGAAAATTTACTTCATTTTATTAATCGTTTAAATTAAAGAGAGTAAATAAACAAGAGCTACGTCTTGTTTTACTTACAAACAGCTCATGTCATGGTGGTTTTCAGGTTTTGTACTGATGGTTCTTGAGGTAAATTTCAACAAAAATTAACTTTGTCTATGGCAAATGGGAAGATCTAGATATTATTGAGTCAGATGAACAATTACAGAAACTAACCATGAAAATGAGAAATATCTGGAACCTATATTCATTTAAAAGCATATCCACCATATTTCGATAGATATAAAGACGAATAAAGTAAAAATAAAATACGAGTAAATAAAAAACAAAAGATATTTACAGCAAATATTGCCAATGGATTTTTTTTTTGTACGACCATCCGAGTGAGACAAAATTTAATTTCGGATAGCAATCGCAGAGCAACCGCCGCAAATTCCTTGAGAATAAAGAGCTGAACATAAGGGTATATTAATCGTCGCAATGGGTTTTTATATTTATTCGTTATATTCTGAAATCTTAAATTTGGTTTATTACTGCCTTCTAAACTACTAACTAAAGAACCATGTGTAAAAAATTTGCTTTCTCGTTTATTTCAAAAACTGTTTTCAAAATAGGATAATATAAGAGAAAAAGGAAAATTTAACTAGGGATGTGTAATTTTGTCCATGTACGGGCTAACACAAACTGATTATAAAATGTTAAAAAAGTGATAAAAATATGAAAAAAGGTCTAATCTAAGAACGTTTATATGAATAAATTAAAGATAAATAATAATTTTCCACAAAAAAGCTCTATCAACTGACAGATTTATATTAGAGAAGACACTATACAATTACAAATGTAGGCGTCTTACTTAATGTTATAATAATTCACACTGAGATGTACCTAATTAATGTATGCGCTGTCATAATCTCCAATTAATAAGTTTTCCCAACATTCCCGGCCAGATCCGTTACCTCGCGTATCTTCTTACTTACATTAACGTCATCCACTATCCATTTAAGTTACTCCCAGAATCCTTTTGTAAAAATTTAAACCGGAGGTAGCGGTCTTATACAAAAAAAGAAGTTAAATAAAGGAGCTCGTTAACACCATTAAGGTGTCTTACTTGAAAGCGCCTGCTAAGTTAATTTTTTGATGGCTTAATTGTCGTCAGAGATAAAAGAGATAATTATATTAACTGAGGATAAATTAGTAAGATAATTTATGATAGTATACTATGGGTAATATGAAGGCTTATAACAATCATATATCAAAAAATTGATCGAGGAAGCCATTGCTCTGTGGTAGTTCATAATTCCGACGCAATAGAGTAAAACAACTACTACGTTTTATACCACTATATTTACACAAAATCGTGACTGCAGTTCGGACACTTGTTTTTAAAGCCACTGAACTCAATATGTATTATCAACTCCTTGATCTTTTTTGTTATTACCAACAGCTTACATCTTTATGGCGCTTGATTGAGCGAATCATTGTGTTATAATAAACCGATATGTCTATATTTAGCAATATTTCATACAATAAATAAAGTTGAGTATTTTAGTAGAAAGTCTTATAGAGTTTTTAATATACGCGATATGAAAATCATTTGGCACGACAGATGAGATCAAGGGCAAACCAATCATAACATCCATTAACTGAGTACTTATAAAATAAAAACAATTTTTCGAGGGATAATCCAGCACAGGCTGTGAGAGGGGTCTTCTAAAAATCTCTCGTTAATCCTTGACCCTATCGTGCTCCAGGCGTATGTAAAAAATATTCGGTAAATATTTACTATATGTGTATATCCAGATAAAATGAAAACAAAAAATAAGTTGGCATTTTTCAAACAATATGGGATTTATTCGTTGACAGTACATACTGATGGATTTATCAGTGTATTAAAAACTAATCTTCTCCCTTCGTACACTTTTATTTCAGTCCCGTGTATCTGTTCGTACTTTATAGCAATGTATATGAAAAAATTTTAATATTTGCAAAATGGATTCCATACCTAAATTAATAGATTTTACAACAATTATAACGTTATCTATTACTTTCTCACACATTGTTGAATAACAAAAATGTGTCTTTATAGATAATGACGATGCATCTGCATAGTGAAAATTATTTAAATTTTGTCAAATATTTGATGTCAAAATGATTTGGTTTTAAAGTTTCCCGACCATTTTCCATATCTCGAGCCGTTCGAAATTGCCGTTAGCTAGCAGCCCGGCTCCCAGCAGTGCAGTCGTGTGTCAATTTCAAGGTCAGAGATTCCAATTTTTTATTAACATTCCTATCCTATACTTTTAATCAATTTGAATTAGTACAGGGTTAGTTGTTGTGTGTTACTTAAAATTTTTTCTATCACATAAAAATATCACATACGTATTTATCTAAATAGATATTAAATCTAGCCATTTCACACATTGCATAACATACAGGTATATTTATATACCTACACTGCAGATATTTCAAATTTCATTTTACCATATTTATTGGTCATAGTTTTATTTGTCGTTGTTTAGATATTAATTCTAGACAATCATTTAGACATAAATAAATCACAAGTCAAATTTAAGCACATATTAAATATCTATTTATTAATATTTTGCTTCGCACATTTCATTTGTCATTATGGATGCACAATTAGGTGCTTTAATTGCAAAACGTGGTATATTAAAGGCCCACTTAACTAGGTTTGAAACATTTTTAAACGGTTTAGGTGAGTCACCTGCAAAATTGGCAGAATTAAAAAAACGAACGCAAAAACTTGATTCCATTTGAGACAATTTTATTCAAATTAAAGCTGACATTCAGCATTTAGAGGATGCCCCAGGTCACGACGTTGAAACCGAAGAATTTGAAAACAGATAGTTAGTAAGAACGAAGCACAACGCACGCTATACCTTAACCTGTTAATCATTAGTTGCTCCACAAATCAATACAGTCCACTTATATAAACCACAAGAGTTTTTATTGCCAACTATAGCGATAGAAATCCACCATAAAAAAGTTGGTGATAAATACAGAAGTAAAACATAATAGCACTATTATGGTCTAAAATAAGAAATATGAAAGTCTCATCTTTATTTACTAAACGACTGTTTTCGTGTGTGTGTCACGAAATTTTTAGGTCGATGTACGAAATGCTTTTCGTTCGGATTTCGGGATTTTGACAAAATCAATATAGTAAATCGACCCTTGGGAACAACGTGATAGCTTTTATTTTTTGATTCGACGCCTCTATAGACATGCTCCGGAGGTGCCTCCGATATGAACGAGGGGGCGGCGCAATATTATTGCGATTTGCTTACTCGTAGTTAATATTAAATATGATGTGCCTATCCATTAATTAGAGGGTAAAGGGACATGTTGGTTTTTCATAAATTATGAAAATTAATATACATTATGAGACTTTCTTAATCTGCTATAATGACTTACACTATTTTTTTCACCGACTGGCATTCAGGTCAGCTGCAATAATGTCATTCATACTGTGGTCTGTGGTGCTAAACTGTACCTCAGTATTTAGAGTTATTTTTACTTGGGTTGGAGTCTCAACGCGAAGAATTTATCAGCCGGCATGCGTGTGTTTGTCCTCATCTTTAAGTGTACCCTACCCCTTCAAGGTAAAGCTCAGCTTAAATCTTTAGGGGAAGGAAGCCAATTTCTGTGTATAAAACTTAGCTTTTTCAGGTTACATTCCATCTATTTTTACTTGTAGCAAATCATAGCACTTAACAGTTCAGTAACCATTGAACCTAGATTATTAACGTACTTTTGAGATCTATGAACCCATACATTAGACAAAATAATGACAACATACTTGCGTTAGTTCGTGTATATTACTTTTCAGTTAAATATTGTGCTGTATGTCAACTCAATTTCTACTCAGTGTTTACTCAATTATTATAAGTATTTATTATGACATTACAAATTTGCAAATATTGTAGCGAATTACTTCTTTAGAACATACAATTGACGTAACATGTTCATACTCTAACTTCGTAAGAATCAAAAAAAAATTTTGACAATATGAAATATATATAGAATTAAATTATTATGAAAAGTATGTACATACTAAACGTAAATTGTTGAGCTGCTATAATATACAGCATCAATAAAACCTGTCGCGCCGTTTGACATGTGCTTATTTTACTTTTTATTGATCAATAATTTGTGGTTACTGTTCTCCGATCGCTAGCCAGAGTAGAGCCTGATCTCGTTTGGTAGGTTGGTACAGAAATACTACATATTTGCCATAAACATTGTGTGTGTCTCCTGAAACACAAACCCTAAACACATCACTAAATTACGTCTTTCCTAAGAAAGTTCATTTCTTCGTATTGTGATGTTCCTCTAGAATGCACTGGATAATTACATTAGAAATTTCTAGCTGGAGAAATATTCGACTACCATCCAATCCCTTTGTCTCTCTAGAATATTTTTTTATGCAGAAATGTATTTATTATATTCTGCAACTACATACTGCACTCAAAGTATGTTTTCACCAAATACTTTACTATTGCTTTATATTCTAATATAATTTAAAATTATGTGAAATAAACAATTGAATAGCAACATAAAAACATCGTTAATAGAGTAAATTTTATTTAATATTTGATGCAAAATAATAGCTCTACTTGAAATCGTTGTAGTAACAGTTCTTTGAATAAAATGATTTAGTTTAATTTCCCACAAAACAGGTCGTATGATTTTTTTGTTTAAATTGAACATTATATTAGATTTTATTTTGAATTTTTACGTTTCGTCAAGTGATTTTCTAATTATTCGGTCACTACTTCTTAAAACTAGTTTCAAACTTTTAGCCTTCAGCATTTCAGATTCCATTTAGAGTTTCAACAAATTCTGCGCGGAGATTTCCGTCGAATGGGAAACCATATACATATTTAAATGGAGTGAAAACGTATTTCCCAGGGGTGTATTCGGAGAGGGGAGCGATTGATATAGATCTATAACTCGGATTAAATTATATAAGGGTCACTTTGATGACCCTAGCAGTCAACAAGTGCCTGTTCGATATGTATATTTTTTATTGATGTCCAATATATTTATTTCTTTATAGGGGATATGCAGTGGAAGGTAGATAATGTAAAACCAAAAGAGTATGCTACAAATTATTTATACTTATATAAGATGAGCATTTGAGATGTACATGTATTTCAATTTGAGGTGTACATATATTTAATTTCGCTTAATGTCTACACCTAGTAAATAATGATAGTGAAGAGCGTCTTTTAATATCACCCTTATTAACGGTATTATTTAGTTTTTAATATTTAGAAAAATGTGTCCAAAATTTTGAGAATCACTGATTTAGTGTATCCATTATATCCGTGATACAAGTATATACATTATCTCTTCCTTTAGTTAAATAATAAATGGCTAAAAGTTGATTTTATTGCAAATTTGATCAGAGTTAACCAACTTGTAATCGTTTTTTAAAGCAAAATTTTCCAAAAAATAATTTTTATTTTTCAAAGAATAAAATGACATCACTCAAATAAAACTCAAAGACACACTTTGTATAGGGTCGCAGAATTTTTTTAACTATGAAACAAAAATCAATTTGAAAGGTATTCTTTCTGATTGAATGCTCTAAACTCTAAATTATATTGCGGACTAGCCTCTCGTAACACATTCTCATTTGTTATTTTCAAATGTAACCCTTATTTTTATTCACTGATTGAATTACAGATATGTATCTAAAAATAGAATATATTTTTTGTATTTATTAATAAGATTATTCAATAAATCGCACATCATTGCACATAGTATACCTCAAATACGGAAAATTGTCTGTACTACCCACTAACTGAAAAATATTTGCAATTGATACTCTCAATTTTGTATGTTTTGAAAAGCCTAAACACATAAACCGAAAGTGATTTTACGCATCGAAAATGTTGCCCACTGACTTGTTTATTTGAATTCGCATTAATTTGATTTTACATTTCAACTGAGTGTATTTAATTTCTGTGATGTTGTGAACGTACGCTGACGCGTCAAACAGATGTTAGGTAAAAATAGAAAATATCTAGGAAACGTGTATTTTACACAGCATATTATCTTAAATTATTATACTTAATATTTTTCGAAAAAGATATACAGAATGTCAGAATATGCGACATCCGATCTAGTTACTGGAAGAGGTAACAATAGATTTTATTTATTTATGCTGCTAAATAAAAATGAAAAAACAGGCTTTAGATTGTATTTATCTAAATACATAAATAAATTTTAAAAACCCTTAAATGTTGATATTTAAGTATTTATTATTAATATTATAGTTACTACAATTATTTTAATCAATTATGTACATTCCTCCATTTTCAATAACTTTCTCCCATCTCTCAGTAAGTTTCATAATACCATTATCATAAATACTTTGCAACGGAAATGAGTAAAACAACTACTACGTTTTTATACCACTATATTTTCACAGAAGCGTGACCGCAGTTTCGACTATTATGTCATTTTCAAACGATGATTCAACTAAGAATAAAATACAAACATTGTTTTCCTATAATATATACTATCCAAATATAGGGACTAAGTGCTATAAATAGGCAATAAACAGGTAGTTAAGGTTTATATGAAACGTATGTTCCAAATGGTGGAAACCCGACCATCAAAGTGTGGGAATTTCCATGAATATTATTAAGAACTATTATACAGGGGGTTTATTAATTTGGGTGACACTAAAAAAAGAAGAATATAGTATATCTACTTGATCATTTAACAAGCTAAAATTATCACTATGGTTGTATTTATAGATTCCTATTGCTTCTAACCAATTAAGTTTTAAACCTTTGCTGGCATAGTGCAGGATTTTCATATTATTAATATCTGGGAAATTATGTCCACTTTCCAAATTATGAACTACCACAGTGTAACGGCTTCCTCGATTAATTTCTTAAATATTTTGCAGTTTGCTAGCAAAAAAAAAACGTTTTTAAATGATTTCTCACTTCCTCGTCATTGGCATATTAAGTTTCGTAAACTATTATCCATGGAGCGGAATAGGTGAAAATACAAGGACGTGGGGTCTGGAGAATAGGATGGATGGGGTAAAATATCCCACTCTAACTCCAATAATTTCCTCCCGGTCTACAGAGAAGTGTGAGGTCGAGCGTTGTCGTGATGGAAAACGACCTTCTTACGATTTACAAGTCCTGGGCGCTTTTTTTGCATGGCTTCACTCAATTTTTGTAGTTGATAGCAGTAAACGTCCAAATTTTTTTCGTTCCTCGGGAGTAACTCAAATTAATGATTCCTTTGAAATTCCACCAGACGGACAACAAAACTTTACTGGTGTGAATCCCTGCCTTTGGTGTGCCTTTAGTTATGAATATTATTACTGAAAGTAATAAATTGATTAAAGATTCATGAAGAGAGATTCATGTCTTTAAAAATTTTAGAGATGAAATTCGTCATTACAGAAGGACTCAAGTAATAAGTTTCAAAATACCAAAATAAATATTTCCTTAGACGATGTCGTGTTTATATAAAACATAGACGTTGTCGTGTTTATTTCCAAATAAAATATTTTACGTCAAATACATATTTTAATTCCATCTTTTTGAGAATTTAAGAAATTAAGCACCCTCTCGTGTGAATTCTAATCGCAGTAATAAACCGCTAAAAATAACCACGGCCCATAAAAACCGTAATGACACGGCGACGCTCCGCGTCGCGACGAACCAGTTTCTATTTACAGCGTATATGAATATTTGTGCAGAGAAACATTTAAATAATATTTGGTATCGTAATTCACGTACCCTGTGGTGAATTCGCTGGTAATTAACGTTTCGTTTATTTGTATTTGCTGAGGATGGAAACCAGTGCAGTTTCTCTTTATGTAACTTTGGATGTTTACTCGATCTGGTAGTTTTTGTTTACGGTTGCAATGAGCTTCAAATGATAACAACATGTTACACAAATTGTGTTTAATCTACGCGCTTGGGTTTGCGTTTGTTTTTCCAACTGTTAGCTCCAGGAAGAATATAACAATAGGTGAGTCAGGTAGTTGTTACTACAATCGTCTTGAAAATAGGTGTATAGGCAAAATTGTATAACGTCGAATATATGTATTTGTGTAACCATTTGTGAAGATAAGTCATTACGTTTGGATGTAAGTTACAACTTTTTGCAACAAGGAATTTTTCTAGCATAGTACCATCATTTTAGAAACTAAGAACAAACATTAATGTAAACTTTACACTAAATAATTTATATCACCTGAGGTCAATGATCTTGCACGTTATATCCCCACTAGCTTAAATGTAGATATTTTAAATAAGTACATAATTTAATAATACCATTATATATAATAATTTATTTAAAACAAGGTGAGCGTACAAACATTTCTAAATAAGATATTTACATTGGCTGAAAATCTATTACTACTAACTAGACTTTGTTATTAAAACTAGGTACTGAATAAAATAATTATAATGCAAAATATTAGTCCTATAAGAAGAGAGAACGAAACATAGGTACCTGTGACATGTGGTTAAGTGACATCACGTTATCAAGAGCAAAAATAAACTTGTCTTGAGTTGTGTCCTACTACTATACTTTTATTTAGTAATTACTGCTGCTGCTACTACTACCATATTTAAATTAGTGATACCTGTTATATACATATTAGACATATTTATATTTTCTATTTTAGTACTTCATGTTAACATTCTTAGAAAATCTTCTGCAATTAATGTTAATGAAGGAAGTGTCAGGAAGATTGAATTAATAAATAATAAATTTATATGAAATATTTGAATGCCAAAAGATATTAATTTTTGAAATACATCTACAACATTTAATTAAAATTATAACGCACTCATAAGGCTTCCAATTTCTATTTAAATTTATTTTGAATATTCTAGGCACCAATTAATACTGAATTTATCCGACCTGTTCATCAAAGTAGAATTTTAAAATACACTTTCAGTAACATCAGAAGAAAATACTCAAAAACATAAATACAATACATAAATATATTTCAAATACATAAATAAATGTACTTGTATTTTTATCTCTTATTGTATTCTTCTATTCCATAAATCTGTATGGGAAGTATGTTCTTTAAACATGTTCAATTTATTCTTAATTTAAATGCATTACCATCATGGAATCATAAAGTCAACATTTCCTCGATTGCTCCTACATTTTAGAATAGAGACAAGGTTAGCAACGTTGTACATTAAAAAATGTTGAAGCAAATTATGATGCATTGAGTCTTCGATTTGAAATAGTTCATTTAACAAACCATAGATTTTAAAAATAGGTATTCGATTACAAACATGAGAGATTTTTTCCAAACTTATTATTATCGACTGAGAGGTTATCATTGACGATGTTTCGAACATATAAATTCATTGATAAAAGAATTTGCATAGCAACAAATAAAGAGCTCTTTCAATTATTCCAATTTCAAATATTCCTACGTAAATATAAACATACAGTGGTAGAAATGTAGAGAAAAAGTTTATAGGCTTTGACAAACAACGAAAATGGTTTCCCCCCAAGTATTAACTACAAATGTGTTCTTATCTTTAACCAACCTCTTCTGTATGTATCAGACTCTTATTTTGTAATAAATATACGTATTTGATACTCCATAGTTTTGTCCATAAGTTATTAGTATGTACTACTCTTCTATTTCAAATTTTCTTCATTTTTATGTTTTATATGAAGTTAATCTTATAATCAATTAAAAATTCAAAAACGAAATTTAATTATTTAAGCGTATTAATAGAATTTGGTTGTTGTTGCATTCATCTTGAATTTGGTTGATGACCATTGTGGGTATTTCTTTGTATAATTGGTATGTCTCTCTTAAAATAGTCCTTACTGAACTTAAGTCACTACAGATTTATTGAAAATTTCGATATTTGCTCTATTGCATCGGGTAAAACATGTCGCATGTTCCTCCGTCTTTCATCTTACAGATAGATAAAATGTTTGGGAGCATCAGGTTGAATTATTATTCCAGGAAAATATTCACCTATATCCCCAGACTTAACCCCGCTAGACTATTATTTAGGAGGATTATACCAAGTCAACTTTGCGAGCTGCCAGTTAATATCCGTGGGTCTCTAGAAGAAAAAAAACTTTTTATGAACTGGTCATGTAAAACCCCTATGTGAGAATAAAAGCGCTAGTTCCAAAAGTTGATCAGAGAATGGAAATAATTTATTATTCGCAAGTAGAAATACTGCGTATATGTCATTATACGCGTAAACTGAAAATTAATTACGATATATTCAAAACTTATATGTTTATCTGTACGAGTATAACACATATTTAATGTGATATAATATGTAATTAAATATAATTCAATGCAGTACAAATATGGCAGTAATATAATTGATAGGCATCATTAATATTTAGTTTTAACATGCATATGCTCTAAAATACAAATTTTTATGGCATGCCATCTAATACTTCGAACGCCTTTCTTGTTGAATTAATTGAGAAAAATCTTATTTTTTCCTATATATTTTAATAAAAAAAATAAACAAAAACTGTGATAAGAATAAACTTAAATCAAATTTCGAAATATTTAAATATCTTTTGAATATATAATTTATTAAATAAATGGAATAGAATGTTATTTTATATTTTATTAAACAACAGGGTCTAATGAGGAAAACTTTAAATTGAATTTTAATTCCAACCGAAACCACAGAAGCGAAAGTTAAAAAGTTAGTTGCAATCATGACTTTGAAGTAAGCAATTAAAATCATATTTGTTTACGAATTCAGCGAATTTCTATGAAAACTTCTGGAAAGTTAATTACCTCCAGAAATGCAAGTAATTAATGGATAAAAAGTCATATACAACTTTAATTAAAATTGCATATAATCTAACGAAAATAAAATTAAATAGAAGACAATAGATACTGTATTTAGTAGAATAATTTTGTCACATCCCTCATTTATCTTAAATATTCTATTATTCACTACCGTCACCTAAATGTGAATATGTGAATGACTTTTATAACATTCAGAAGTTTAGCAAACGCCATCTGTCTGGTACATGACAAAGTGTCACCTACAGAAAGCCACGCTACTTATAATTTTTAACGCAGACTAATTTGTCTAATGCAGCCTTTCACGCCTCATCACTTGAGAGGATAATTAAATTAATTTCTACATGTATTTCTTTGATATATTTACACTGATTATTCCTAACAAGGGTGAAATCGTGATATACAGTTCTGAGACAGTCACGTAATGTCACGTGAAAGCCTGCGTCAAGCATAGTCCAGTATTCTTATACTGATGATTACTAATAAGGATGAAATCAAAATATGAAGATTCGGGACAACCTGGTATAACTGAAAATAATTAAATCGCAATAATTCTTGGAGCAAAATGATTTTAATCATCTCCGGATGATGACAACTTTGTTGGCGAAACGCTCGTCGAGTGTAATATATAGTGTTTTGGTGTTTTGTGAAAAACTAACTCAGTGTCATAATATTGTTTTTTATACTATGTGAGAAAGATTCTAATAATAAACTCATTATGGATACAAAGTATGCAAAATAAAATAACCAACAAAAAAGTATTTTGTTATATGCCTAAGTAATAATGCAGAAAATATATGTGTATCAATAAATTTTCTTTATAACACAATTTAGAGCATCAATTTAAAGCATCAACTCAGGAAGACGAAATTAATAAGAACGAAACCGCAACATCGTCTATATTCTTTTGGGTACTAATAGACAAATTGATTAATTTCTCTGTTGAAAATTACTTATCCTGATATGCCTATTTACACATAATGTGTTTCAGGAATTTTCATTAACGACGATGACCAGTACGAATTTTCCGTGCTTGCAGTGAGATCGGCAGTGCATCAAATAAATGTGTTTAGCAAGACAGAGTACTTGATGAGGCCCATTATATATAATATACAGAGGACGGATGTCCTAAAAGCAGGAGAAAAAGGTTCGTATTAATGTTATTGCTTCAGGTGTTAAAGGTTGCTAATAATCCTTCTTATAAAATGGGGATTTAATTTTCATGAATATAATAATTTAGAGTAATTAAACAGTTTTCAACAGTGTTCACGGAATATTCTTGATAACATTAATATATTATTATTATTATTAATCAATAGGCAATAAATGAAAAGTGATAGATACACATATTTAGAGTTATTAGAAATTAATAATTAAGCGAGTTTCTGAAAGCATTGCGAAGGCATTATTCTTTCTACTCGATCTGCATTCCGAGAGATCATAGCAGCCGTTTCATTAAATGTTACTGATAAACTGTTTAAGGCATATCTTGAGACAAATACTTTGTGTATTAAATGGAATGCTGCAGCCTTCAACACACTACAATAAATTTCATATATTTCAAATTTGACCAAGAGAAGTTAGAGAGTAGTTAATAATACCTCAACTTCGACATAGTCAAAGGCAACGTATATAAAGTAGCAACTCTTTAGTATATTTAAAGCGCTGATTTTCATATATTCTTAAATTTTCTTGACTTACCAATATGCAGATGGTTTCATCTTACCATTTTTTTTCCACATTGTTAATGTTGATATGGTACCTCTTAACATAAATTTGGATCTACAATGCTTTTGCGCTGCAGAAAAAAAATGTTGTTATTATATACTTTTGTTTTCTTACTCCATACGGAGTAAGGTGTACTACATTGTGGTGCATTTATATCAGTTTTACATCTAACATTTATTAGAGTTTACAATTAGTAAGTGATGTAAAATTTTTCTAATTGCACAGGTGCTTTGTACAAGAATATACGTTTCATTCAAGGAATAATGCAATTTTACACTACTTTCATATCATAAAAGTGGTAAGATTGGTATACATATAAAAATTACTTTCACACTAAGTTGTATACTTTTGTTTTCTTACTCCATAAGGAGTAAGGTGTACTACATTGTGGTGCATTTATATCAGTTTTATATCTAACATTTATTAGAGTTTACAATTAGTAAGTGATGTAAAATTTTTCTAATTGCACAGGTGCTTTGTACAAGAATATACGTTTCATACAAGGAATAATGCAATTTTACACTACTTTCATATCATAAAAGTGGTAAGATTGGTATACATATAAAAATTACTTTCACAATAAGTTAGTCAAATTATCCTTAAATTTATTAGGGTAGGTATATATAAAACGAAACTTCAAATAATCAATAAATTGAAAAATGTAAAACTTTCTTAAGGAAAATTAGTAATATTTCTTATTTATAGCTAAATATAAATTTTGCAGTACGTGTCAAAAAGATTGTTTATTTAATTTCTTTATGCACGTAAACAAAGATACCAATACAAATTTGTAGCTGTTTTATGTTTGTTTTTAAAACAAAAAGAAAATATTTTTATTTAAATGAACATTCATAACTTAGTTAATAAATAAAATATTCTGAGAAAATTAATTTCTAGCTAGAAAAACTACTTCAAGAAAATTTATGGTCTTTTAAAACATAATATATAAGTAAAATCAAATAAACATAACAAATTACAAATATTACGTCTATATATTACTCGTTACAAATCAAGTGCTACTAATTCTTAATTAATAATGTAGCAACAAATATAATTGGCAAATAAATTGTTCCCAATATTGTTGCATGGAACATAAAAGTTGTAAAACCAAATGATTTATTAAACAAGTAATTATACAATTTATTGTATAATTAATTTTTAAATAAGTTATTTTTTAAATAAATTGGAATGTGTAGAGTAGGTTCGATCCCACAAAATTTTCAATAGCATGTGAACAGTCTTTCAACTTCAAATTGGATCAAATTCAGGACAACTGGAACGGTAGGCAACAATTAGTTAATAACATTTAGAGCATATAAATTAAAATTTATATGACCTATACTCTAGTACTAAAATAAGGCGTTTCTATTATAATGCACGTTTAAATTATATCAGTAATATAGACTCAATTAAGTCAGGTTTAAATTATTATCTGATCTACAATTTAATATTCCTCAGTAATATTTCAAATATATTTTACCGACTATAAGTTGAGAAAAGCAAAACAATATTTGCATTGCGAAATTCGCATGTGAATGTGGAATTAAAGTTAAACTTCAGCCCCTACAATTCCTTTCCGTCCACTTTTTTTATTACTTAGAGATCCACTAGCAAATCGGATTTGATATTACAATGAAAAGTAGTCTTATTTGCGAGGTATGTACGTGCATTTTACGTCGTAGAATTTAATCTAGACTCCGCGCAGCTCCCTCATATTTTCCAGGATGAAAATAAAAGGAGAAATTACGTCGTACCCCATATTTCATGAGCATGAGTGAACGGTAAGAAGCTACATTTTATTAGTCTATAGCAAAAATGCCACCTTAATTCTTGCTTTATTCGACTCGGTTCATGAACGAATTCACTACATGAAAGAGCAATTTTTAAATTGCTGTGTCCAGCAAAGGCGAAGTGTAATACATATCTCCTTTAAAACTCTTATTTCTCCAGGATAAAGGTTCAAATAAAATCGTGTTCATTATATTATAGAATTTCGTTTTGTACTTATTTTATCTTATTTTACAGGCGGCAATAATCACATATCGGATGGAATCTCAAAAGCGTATCGTTTTCAATATGTAATTTTCTGAATGAACGAGATATTTTATTTTCTACGATCATTAAATAACAGTTCTATACTATAGAAGCTATATACAGAATGCGTAAATATAATTTGTATCGCGTTACAATTTACAATCATACTGTATTCCACAGAATTAAATAATATAAAACAGATATCTATTTATAAACCATTCATTCACCAATAATTTTTGACTGTAAAAAAATCTTTTACATCTATAATCTTAGCTTTTATAAAAAAAAAAGTAAATGTTATGCTTTATTATTGTGACAATAATCATCTCATTAATAAATATTTTCAAATATGTGTATTGAGAGTAAGTGTGGATATTCTTTGAGGAAACAAAAGACGAAACTAATTTTCAATAAATATAAATGTAGAGTATGAATTTGGACGTAAATTTATAGTCCAGTCATTTTAAACCGAAGATAGGCTAATATGCGGAAATATCCCACTGATCTCGATTTTTACATAGATCTCCGCTATAGCGTTATAATTGAAATTTCAAATAACGATATTGATGTCGTACCGGCGCCGGCATTTTAAGATATTCAAGGTCAAAAGTCACGAAAATCAGTTTTTCGTGAAAATCTCGCTTCCTATTCATTGGAGGTCGATAGAGGCTATTACAAAAACTATAGACTATAAAATTGTCTACAATAACGTCGTATACGTTTCTCTTTGTAAAACTAATAGTTTTAATTAATTTACTAAATTAATGTTAATTTTTCATTGTATGGCTTTTAGGTTTTATTTTTTCTATAGTTACATTACCATTATTATTATTATTATGTGCAACCCTGTTAATGGAATATTTTTATATTCTGATGACATACCTCGTTTATAAATAAATAAATAGTATACTCAAAACCAGATAAATTTTGAAAATGACCGTTAAACCTATTTTGTTGAAATCCTATGATTGTAATCATATGTAACATATTTTTGTAATCTACTAACTGCTATAAACTATTTTCTTTCTTGCCATTTTTAATTTGTCTTCAAATTGTTGGGAACATGTTTGAAATTAAATAAAATTTATTTGAAAGTTTAGAATTTTAGTGATACTAATTAAATTCAAATGAAAAAATGGAAAGGAGTGAAAATTCACGACAAATAAAAAGAGTTAGTAAATTTATGTTTGTGTGTAGTAAATAATATACTTGGATTCTCATAAACCTCAAACTTTGAATTTAAGCTTACGTAAATATGCTGTGGCCAAATAACCATTAAATTTCATTTATTTGACAAATATTGGTTAATATATATATATATATATATATATATATATATATATATATATATATATATATATATATGTTCTGTACCGAACGGCTTGTCCTTTTCCCGACCGCAATTCAAATCCCTGTCCCAGTCCTATGTCCTTGTGTCAGTGCTACGAACGTAGCCCACGACTTTGCCCGAAGCGGGATAGCAGCGCTGCGAAAGTGTGTAGAGACGGACACAGGCCAGAATGAATAACATATGGTACACGTGCAGATCAAGGTGCCAGTACCGACTTATCACATCACGTACTAAACAAAATATCAAACAATGTTCCAGGACAACATTATCCCAAGTAAATCCATTTACCAATCCTTATCTTCCTGCTACGCAGATAGTCCTTCGCCTATATCGGTACAATAAAGATACAAATTATAACGCTTCAATTATCACCCAACAATCTAAATTATCAGGATGCAGGCTTTAATTCAAATACACTCTTTTGCCTATTATTCCTAAGCTGTACCATTTTTATAATTTCAGGAAGTATACCTCTGACCATAAAGTATAGAATTTTACTAATTACATGAATGTTTACATTGAATAAACTTTACACAGGAGATGGTGAAATTTCATATTTTTATATCTTCATACTGTTAAGTGGTTGATTTTCCCGCCTGGTTTACAGGCTGGTTTTCAATGATGCACATTTGTTGAAATTGCTAAAAAAATGAAATGTTGCTCGTGTTCGATAAAAAATAAAAGGATCTATTAAGAAGTATGATAATGACTCTTGAGGCTTCTTAAATATGTTAAATTGTGCCCTGCATTACTACACGATATGACTGATTGATTTTCAATAATGCACATTTGTTGAACTTGCTAAAACTATAAAATGTTGTTCGTGTTCGATAAAAAATAAGAGGACCTATTAAGAAGTATAACAATGACTCTTAAGGCTTCTTAAATATGATAAGTTGTATCCTGTATTGCTACACGATAGGACAGAAGAAAATAACCTTAACATTAATCAGAATTATGTCGTCGAATTACATATCTACATGTTATTTTAAGCGAAACTCGCTAACAATTTATAATTTCCAGCATGTGAATTAATTGAGAAAGGCGTGGCTGCAATATTTGGTCCAGAGTCGCCAGAAATTAATGAAATAATTCAATCAGTGGCTTTGAGCTTCGAAATTCCGCAATTTCAAACGTTATGGAATCCCAAATTATCCTCATTTGCTAGTCAACTGCAGCCCGATAAGTCCACCACTGTGTTCAACTTATACCCGAGCGCTCGTACTCTCTCCAAGGCCATAGCGACGCTGCTGAGGGAAAACGCCTGGAAGGGTTTCACCGTCATTTACGAGAACGATGACGGACTTCTCAGACTTCAGGAGGCTCTAAAACAGAGGAACCCCACAGATTCGGCTATCGTTTTCAGAAAATTGGACGCAACAACGAATCACAGGTTGGTCATATCTTAATTTTATGAATATTAACTTTCAGAAATCAGATATGGCATAGTAAAGTCCGTATCTAAGAAAAGAAATATATTTATACAAAATATTTACAAATTGATAATTTAGGATTCAATTTTAAAGGAAAATACGTTTTCCTAAAAATACATTGCAAACATCCTTGAAAACAGGTAGACAAAAAATTACAGTAGAAAATTTGCTCAGATTTACAAAATATGTATAATATTCAAAACTATTTAGAGACCATGAACTTTTGAAATCTTAAATTATTAAAATTAAGAAGTAATCGAAATTAAAGGTCAAAAATTTTGTGATAAAATAAATAAAATCCTTAACATTTTCCTTTTACTCCGTTCTGCTTCTTGTTGTCCTTTCTGTCTCTTTATTATTGCATAATGCAAATTTTAGTTTCAACATAGGTTCTTATTATAATGTTAGTCATGTATTACTTCTGTTTATATCTATTTTCCTACCATATGATTCTATTTCTATTTACATTGCTCTCAATTTAATCATTATGTATATATACTATATTGTATACAAAATCTAAAATATTTCTCTTCATTTTTTCATAGATATAAGTATAAATGTTCCAAAAATAGTTTACTTGGCCATTCTAAAGTATCCAACTGCTTTATCTATGACGTGTCACTTTCAGATAGACTAATTCATAGACAAAAAAGTCATACAGGAAGATATAATGATACTCCCTTAGAGTATTTCAATCTTAAAATTGCATATTGCTTTCATCCCATTTTTCATCAGTCATTCAAATTGTATTTATAAATTTCTTGTCAAGTCCTTTTGAATTAAAACTAAAGCCTTATTTTTCTGGATGTAGAGATTCTTGTTTATTGATGAATTTAATCTGAAAATAGATAGTATAGGAAATTAAGCTAAACTAGTCATATTGTTAATAAATCATGCTTCAACCTGTAACTTGTGCTGTCTGTTGCTTGTCACAAATGAGAAATCGTAGGAAATACTTATTTTGTGAGATATTTATTGGAAAATAAACGTGTATTGAATTACCTTTAAGTTCCACATTTTGGTCATTTAACATTATTGACGGTTATTTGTTTTAGCACTGTTTTTACCTTTATATAACGATGTACATATGTTAATTTTCGTTCTTTTAGGTACCTCATCTCCAAAGTTCCCTCTTAACTTTGGAGAGGTAGGGACTTTAGATGCGCAATATTCATTCAAATAAATATCAACTGGAACTCCAAAAATCGGGTTACGTCCTGCAATAAATTTGATTAATTATTAAATTAATAATTCAATTTTAATATCGAAAATATGCTCTAGAATTATTTACATACAGAACATTACCATAAATGTGCATATTATAGTTTAATAAAAAGTAACATAGGTGTTATTTGAATAAATTTTAAAGCGCAAATGGGGCCCTCCTTCATTTATGACAACTAAATGGACAGTTTATTCATGAACGTGTATCCATAACCCAGTTTATTGGCAATATTTTACAAAGATTCAAGGGTAAAAACTCATTTTATTGCTAATGGGTTTCATAAATTTTAATCCAGTGTAGTTATTTATATACAATATTATATATTCGAAATATAAGACATAAAAAATATGTATGTTTGCTATAAAATTATATACAGTACACTTTTCACATACTTCATATTATCAATAAAAACTTTTAGACTACTGGAAGCAAAAGTTGTACAGAGCAATTTCTACAAATACAGCTTTTAAAATGGGCTACTAAAAAGGGATGTATTACATCATCATAAATCAGTCTACTCTGCTCAAAAACAATTTTATACTTAAAATACAATATATTCTGAAATAGCACAGAAGTAACTGAATATTTCTAACAATTTCATATCGTCCTCAGAACATACTGTCTATTAAGTGATTTGAGCTTCACTACAGCTGCACTAACATTCCAGATAATAAAACAAAGCGCGTGTTATTTCTTTTATATCCTTCATAAATTTACAGTTATACACTAATAATCGGGACCACCTTATTCATAATATTTTCCCATGTGAGGTCTAGCTCAATTTTAACTACCGATACTATACGCAAATATTAATATTTAATATTTACGTTTCTTGTAACGTTGCTAACAGAAAACTGGTTTTTTTTTCTTATTTATGTCACGTATTCGATATTTATAATTTCATAGAACTAGTTTATATTTATACATGTAACAGAAGATGTGGTTTTATATATATCTAGTCTTGGGTACAACTCCAAGTTGACGTTACTGGGAAATAAGACCAAAGAAATAAATATAAATAAATAAAAATTTTGAGTTAAGGAACGGGAAATATGAATTTGAATGGGGTAACAAATAAAAGTTCAGTTATAAATATTTACAATAATGGGAGTCTTATTGATGAATTTTAGTTTTATTACCATAAAGTTTTTCATATTTTGCCCAAAATTTAAGGTTGAAAAATCGAACTTCGTCATTAGGTAACAAATTTGAATGAGCAAATATCTAAAATAGTTGTGAATATTGTATACCTTGTACCATATATCATATTATTTCATCATAAGATTCAAACGTCATCATGAAAAATTATTAAAATAATATGCTGATATAAAGGTAATCATAATTTCGAATCGTTTGATAAAAATGTGGTTAGCCTCGAAGAATACAGACCATTTTCACATTTCATTCAAGCCCATATTTTTACCTAATAGGCAACCTCATACCATGTGTTTCAAGAAACTGCAAATGGCTTTTTGATCTTCTGGAAAGACATAAAAGTCTGGCTTATTGCGAAATTAAATATCATACTGTAGTATGGGTGGTATTACTGAATTTATATGATATATTCTATGCTAGATATGTGTTTTATTCTGGAAATCTTTTAAATCACATAACTACTGTCATAAATATGAGCCATAGGGTGAAACACTACTCTGCAGCCACTACATGGGAGAATGACCTATAGTATTCCCCTATACAGGTGTCTGTAATAATTCCATTCGACCTGTGATCCAAAATGGAAGATTGGGTTCAGTACTGAAGATGTCATTTTACGATTAGATTCGGTTCTCAATGGGAAGAGTTTTTCAGCTCTCCCTGAGCATGGATGGGTTTCTTCTCACCTCAAGGTATAAGCTCCACCTCTATAGCGAATACTTTAAGGGAAGGAAGTCAATTTCTCTATGTGCAAACTTTATATGTAGATTAATCAGTTTTCTGCCTTCCGTTGAATAGCAGGACTACTTCTAGGGTGACTTTCATAAATAATTACTCATCACCCTGTATCTCTCTTTCATATGCCCTCGTAATGAAATAGTACAGAAATATATTCTTCCACATGTGACCGCATACATGAGCGATTATATTCATACTGGCCAGATGTCCACATTAGAGCATACGGTTAAACGGACACGAACAAATGTTTTAAGCTTTTTATTGCCTCATATCGAGTTTATAAAGCTCGCACATATTATCTTTTTCGTTGCAGTTATTTGTTTAAAGCGAACAAATGGGAAATTTTGTAGAATCCGTACTGCAAGCAACTGCGTTCTGTGTAAACAGTGGGATGCTTTATGTGGCATTGTTAGCGCAGGACAGATATTTGCATATTTTAATTAAAAATGTGCAAGTACGTTGGGTATTTATAGAGGGTATTTACCAAACAACAATTAATACAATGGATATACAATGTGATGTTAATGAAGTCAAGGCCTTACTATTGGAATATTTGAATTGATATTGATAAAAGGTATATAGCGTAACATTTCGTCATAATGATTTTTCCGCTCATACAGAGATAAATAAATGACAAAAGTAAAACAGATTATTTTAAAATTTTCTATCAAAAATACCAGTGAGAATATTGTTCCCGAGTATAATGTAGATATATGTATATTTCCTTTTAATTACACGCTAAATGGGGTACATATAGGGTGTCATGAGAAACATACGAGGGTGGATCAAATATAAACGGGATTTTTGTTCTGTGCATCTACGGGATGAACCCCGTTATTGCGCAACGCAATATTATAAAATTTCTTGTTCATGAGGGAGTTCAAGCGGCAGATTTTTTCCGTAGATTGGCTGCACAATTCCGAAACTAAACACTGTCAAGGACTCATGTGTTTCTGTAGCATAAAGAGATCAAGGAAGGGCGAGAACGTGTGGAAAATCAGGAACACTATCGCCGTCCTCTTCTTTCGACTGTTCTTTTTAGACTGGGGAGGCATTTTGCTCATTTATTTTTTTTTAGATAAGCGACGCATAATCAATGCTGCTTAGGTACTACTGCGATCTATTAAACCAGGTGAGGGTTGAATATGGCCCGCAAAGAAGAAACTAACCGATTCGAGAGGCAGCACTAATGATCAAGAAAATATTATGTGTAGCACAGTACACGTGATAGAAGTGAATACTTCCTTAGAATAGAGAATGAGAGAGATTAAGAGTGAGAGATTGAAAGAGAAAGAGAGAGAGAGAGAAAGGGAGAGGGATAATTTCAAAAGAAATATAACAATATAAAATTTGTGTAAAAAATATTCGGTTTATTCAGTATCTACACTATCATCGGCTGGTGGTTCAATTGGTAATACTGATATGATTGGTTTGTGATAACTAAAATATGAAATATATGTTCGTGATTCGATATTTTCTAGACAACGTGTAAAAATTGCATCCGAAGCATCCGAGCATCCGAAAGCAAAGGCAAATCTGGTCTGCTTCCTGCTCACCTTGGCTACTTCGTTGACTGAGGGCCTCAACATTAGTTGCAGATGCAGCCGCGGCTGCATTCTCGAGGGCGCTTATTCGCGCTCTGTATGCGCGAATGCGCTCTGCTCTCGTTTTGACTATTTTCTTCACTTTGGGAACATTTTTTCCTCCTTCAGTCCCTTGTGAATGTTCGTCACTTTTATTTGGCATGGTTAAATCTGTGAAATAGAAAAATCCATGTAAAGTACACTTGTTTCATTGTATGTTATATGTGGTGAACAATTTTGTTGAAATTACAACAATTTTTAAATGTAATATTAATTTCATAAAGTAATGCTGAGGTTCGGATAAATAACGTAAATACTCACCGACGCGCATAACTGTGTGCGTTGGCGCGTGGGACGCCGAACGTGTTTACATACATAATTACATGCGTCGGTGTACGTTCGCGTTCTCCATTTGATTTGAAGATGTAAACAGCTTCAGAGTTGTAGGTACTCGCGCGCATGCGCGTCATAACTATATTTTCTTCTATTGCCCAGTATTCAATGAATACGTGGCTGTCTCTCTTGCTCGTACGATGCTTCCTAAACTATTCCCCCTTCAAGCAACTTAGACCTTGGACTTAGCGTATGAGTGGGAGTTAAAGACGAAGGACCACACAAAAGGGAGACGCGGATAGCCTAAACTGATATATATAATGTAAACTGATATATATATATATATATATATATATATATATATATATATATATATATATATATATATATATATATATATATATATATATATATATATATATATATATATATATATCTAACTGATATTATATATAATATATATAATCTTCTCTCTTTCTCTTTCTCTCTATGTTATATATGTGTGTACTCTGTCTTGTAACGAAGCCTGTGTTTTAGGTATATCAAATGTATAGCTCTCTTTCTCCTTCTCTCTGCGTTATATCTTTTTTCTCTCTCGTGTAACGAAATCTGGAAACGTTACATTTTTTCCAATTCACTCTCCATTCTCGTCAAATATCAGAACACCGTCAAAGAAGTATTCACTTCAAAAACTAAAATAAATGCGCTGGACTCTACTCGAACCCTTACAGCCCGGACTTATCACATTGCGATATTCATTTGTTTGGCCGGCTTAAAGAAGCTTTGGGAAGGCAACGATTTGATAATGACCAGGGCGTAGAGGAATTCGTGCGCAATTGACTTCTGACGCAACCAGCGTCATTCTCGCTGTGGAAAATGTATTTGTAAAGCTGGAGACGATATACAAAAATAAAATATATTTTCCTTTTGTTTTTCAATCAAAATTCAAAAACAATAAAGTCCCGTTTATATTTGATCCTTCCTCGTACAATGAACACTGTAACAGCTTAGTAAAATTTTATCACAACAGGTTTGAATTTTCGTACTGATAGCGACATCACGTATTTATTACACCACCTTAATGTTAAGAATACAGCTTCGTGGCATTGAATAAACAACCGTTTGATGTTAATTCAAATCATGGTGCCCATTTGATACCTTTTATGATATAAAACATCTTTGAAATTAAATACACTATACAGAGCTTTCTGTTCTTGATATAGATTGCACTAATGAGGTGTATGAATATGTATATATAGTCGTATTTGAAGTACTACTTCCATACAAGTTCTGATAAACTAACTTACTGTTCTGCCACCTCACTAAAACTCTCTTGTACGTAATAAATGCATTATATTTCTACATGATTCGTTAGCGAGTAATTGGAAGTAAATAACACATGAGAAACGACAGATAATACACTACTTTATCTAATATAATTTATAAATGTAATACCATAAAATATTACATATGAATTACTCTGTTTACTTCACTAGTAGGTGCATACCGATTCAATTCATGTCTTCAGCCATATTACTGAAATTTAATTTACTATTTGGTTATAAAACTATGAAATATGTTGCGTGAGTTTTAACAAGTGTACTCCATGTAAAACAAAGTGAATTACACTGTTGTGTATTTATATTATTATACACAAGATGTAATAAATTTACAACTGTGGTGTTGTGAGTTTACCAAATATACGGATGTTATATAGGATCCTCTCTTATTATTAGATTAAAACTTAGAATGGTACTGTACTTTATAATATTGTAATATACATTTTAACAGGCCATTAGCAAACAGGATGTTATGTGCAGAAAAGAGTATACCAAAGTCATTGCGGTTATCGCGTAACTAAAAACCTTTTGTGCTTATCATAAACTTACATTGTATTTTATAGCATTTATTGCAACTTGCAAAAAGCCTTCGAGAAAAACACTTCTTATAACATTCCTGCAGCATCAGCAACAGAAATGTTTTAAACAGAGAAACAACCACTAGTAGCTTCAGTAATCCGTAAATTAAGTAATCAGTAGTAATCCGTGACTTCAG
Source organism: Rosalia funebris (assembly GCA_037954035.1). Classification (NCBI taxonomy): domain Eukaryota; kingdom Metazoa; phylum Arthropoda; class Insecta; order Coleoptera; family Cerambycidae; genus Rosalia; species Rosalia funebris. The sequence continues at coordinate 15,541,224 of JAZFAV010000001.1, read as the reverse complement.
TATATCAGTAATTCTAAATTAGTCGTCAAGTAAACGTCGAACAAGTTCCAAATTAAAATATAAAAGTCGGTTACCCCTTTTTTGACATAATAAGTGTTCAAAATCGTAAATTGTAATTAAATAGTATTTAAAAAGTGAAAATAATAAGGAGTGATGTTAAGTTCTATACCAGAAATAGTGCTATTTTACAAAAATAGAAGTGGCAGAATTTCTCCCTAGTACTGTTTCTTAATCTAAACAATTTTATTCCAATATCTTAGTTTAATGCTAGATGTATGTATTATATATATATATATATATATATATATATATATATATATATATATATGTATATATATATATATATATATATATATATATATATATATATATATATATATATATATAGGATAGCTCCGTTTTTTATAACGGGACCCTAGGTCATAGAGTCCTAGATTAGCATAATAGATACTATGCTCGTAAAAATACAAAGAAATTATGATGTAATACATCTTAGTTTCGAAATTATAATATTTTTTTAGAAGTTTTTTTTTTCATGTATATGTGTATAATATTACTCTCTGCAGTCAATTTTCGATTGTGTTCAAGGGAAGGAAGTCTATTTTTTTAAGGTTTTCATATACAGAACATCAACCTTTTTCTCCCTAAAGCTTCAGATGACGGAGCACATATGTAGATAAACGGACAAACACATTCATGCTCAGGGAAATATGTCAAACTCCCCCCTTTGAAACCCAAGAACATAATTCTCATATTGAGACATCCTCAATATTGAGTACAGTCCGCTATCGTGGACAACTATCTGCAACCACTTTTATAGGAGAATATGATGTCCATTCATGTGTTACGCAGAAAATTGTTGACCTTTCTTTAGCTTCGCAACAGACAATTGAGCTAAATGCCCATCGTAATTTCTTTACACCAAGACGTTTGAACTTCACTGAACATGGGTTTCCCCACTGCCACAAATTGGTATAGAAAACGCAATTTTATTATAATATTAGTAAATATAAACATATTTCTATATGTCCATCATATTCAAGAAGATTTATAAATAAGTAAAGCTAATGAATATCTATATAATATATTTACTCTCACCCTCACATTTTTTCACGATAGTAAGATTTTAAAGGAAAATATCAAGCGTATTTTATATTTTTATTAAGTATCAGTCTGTTTATTATCAGTCTGTAATAAAAACATATCTTCCAACATTTGTATTAAGCTTGTTAAAACTTTTCGAAAGACTAACTAAAAACTTAAAGTGGTCGTATCATTTACATGCAAGACATTAATTTAACATTCATAGTTGTCGTGTATAACAAAACTTTCTCGCTTCCAGGTCCATGCTGAAGGAAATTAAAAGCTCGGGAGCAGTACATTTTATCCTGGACTGTGCAGTGGACCATATATTTGATATTTTACGAGAAGCTAAAGAACGGAAGTTATTATTAGAATACCACAGCTATATACTCACAAACCTGGTGAGTAACGTTATTACGTCCACAACGGAACAACATAAAATGTTTGTTTGACCAAACTAAATTTAAATTGGTTTTCTTGCTTGCGATTCGACGATGCTGCCTCGTAAAATGCGATTTGTGGTGGCATACATTGTTATTTTCTCCAGATATTATTTCAGATTTTTAAGTACCGTTACAACAACTTTTAGAGCTGAACTGTGACGTACTCAGCTTCGAAAAATATTTTCTGGACAATTTTTTCATGCAGTATTGGAAGCATACAATAGATAATTAAATTAAAATAAGATGTCTATATTAGAAAAGCTGGACTGTATTCGAAATAACTACCTGATTTGAAGTATTAGATACCTATGACAATAAATCTTTATTCTATGATCTACTTGCTAAAATATTAAAAGAATTACTAAAATTACGCAAAACTTTCCTTTCATTTTTTTTTTTGTAACAGCATCGCCGTCTAAGATCATTAGCAGCATATAATTTTCTTGTACTTAATTGCAAATCCAACAGAATATAAAATTCAATGCTTATATGCAAAATGAGTCGGGTTTATTTTATATAGGACTAATAAATTTTATTATTTTTAATAAAAGCTATGCACTGATTCTATAAAATTCTAAATACATTATGAAATTTGTATCCTATTCTAATTAAAATGAGTAAACTACTTAAACGAGTGAGGTAGACGATTTCTCCATTTTTCTAAAAATGGCGAATGCGCCAATCAAGTCGTATCTGTAACTGCCATGAAGAGAGACTCTGTATATCATCATCATCATGAGGTCATCCGTCAGTTCTAAGACTAGTTGGACGCTAACCTCCGGCTTCTCCTATCTTGTGCTAACCTACACATTTCTCTAATTGTACTACAACCCACAGCCCTTGCTATTTGCGAGCAGTAGTCTGATCTCTGCCTCTGCCTTTCTTCACTCCTATTTCTGCCTGCAAAATATCACGGACTATTCCCCCATGTCTCAGTAAGTGGCCTACCATTCTATCTCTTCTCTTCTTTATGTTTTCCACATACTTCTTTTCTCGCCGACTTTCTCTAATACTTCTTCATTTCTAACCCTATCAGTCCACGGTATTTCCATCATTCTTCGGTAACACCATATCTCAAAAGCTTCTAATTTCTTCCTACTTGCTTCCCCTACCGTCCATATTTCGCAACCGTATAGTGCCGTGCTCCATACATACGTTTTCAAAAATCTCTTCCTTGTTTCTAAGTTTATTACCCCCGAGCATAAAAGTGCTTTCTTTTTGTTACAAGCTACTCGACCCTGCGCTATTCTTTGTTTTATACCTTTATCGCTTCTTCCATCCCAATTTATTTTACTTCCTAAATAAGTGAAGTCTTTAACTTCCTCCAATCTTTCATTATTAATTTGTACTTTCGTTTTTGCTCTGCTCTCGCGCCCTCTGCACACTAACACTTTAGTTTTGTTTTTATTCACCCTCATTCCGTATTCCTCTGTCAACACTGCCTCCATTTCGTTTAACGCTGATTCTAATTCCTCTTTACTAGATGCTAATACTGCTATACTGCTATACTCAGTATATTATTAAATAAAATTATTATCATTGAAAATATTCTGGCGCTCGATTCGACTGAAATTGAGTTTCACAGAGGGCAAGGAAGTCGGTATTACTTTAACCGTAATCTTGCTGACTCCCCAAAAAGGAGATCAACAGAGGCGTGGCTCTAATTTCAGTGCCTTGTGGATAATAGACCCAGCATGAAACCGTTACTCCAATCTGCTATATGATAAGCCGATGGAGCATGATATAGATTGGTTTCCACTTAAATTATCGACTCTGTTCCAGTTCACAAGCAGCTCGGCTTTAACAATGTAACAGCTGCTGCCGTAATAGGAAGCGTTGGAGTAGATCGCGAGAAATCAAGCATAAAATTCACATAATGTATGCCATTATATTTTGTATAATACAATTATAGATAGCATAACTTAAAAGGTGATTTAAATCTTTACAAACTTCTAACAGTTGCAAATTTCTGGAGGAACAACTATAACAACTTTATTTGCCTGTTAGAAAGTTAGTAGATAAAGCATGTATATTATAAAGATGATCTTATCTAATATAAGTCACCTTCTACTCTATCGAACATGTGGCCATCTTTTTTCATTCTACTTCTTTTTGTCTCTCTTCTTTTTAATTTAATTAAAAGTTTCTAAAGTTCAAAGTCGATGTTATACTGAATGGAAAGATATATTTTAATTAAATAATTAAGTTATTGAAAGTAACCTCAATCGTCGATATCAATCACTGTGAAACGTTCATCGAATTATTTTCATATACATGTATATCAGAAATGTACACTAATTGTGGAAAATCTATTTTAGTTTGAATATAGTACTTCCAAAAAGCTTTTATTTTAAATAAATTTCGGTGAAAAGTAGATGATTATCATCGAGAAATTGATAATTCATCAGGAAAACCGTTGTCCTGGAATGTTTTCCACTTTCTGGCTGAATAAAACTCGGTTATTGAAAAAAATGTATACATTCACTATGCTTTATTTAAATTTACAATGTAGAAAAAGTTATGTATGAAAAATAACACCGTCAAGATATTTTCTTCCACGCCGGTGCACCCCTTCAAGACGCGACCTAAAATTTGCGATAACTTGGCTACATAATTCTAGTTCCATTCTCTGCATTTTATCGCCTATTCTGGCCTTTAACTGAAGTAAAGTCCTAGGAGTATCAGTGAATACCTTACATTTCAAATAATCTCATAATAATAAATCCATCAGCGTTAAGTCGGGACTACTAGGCGGCCAATTAATAACAGGCGACACGATACAGACAATGAACTATTATGAAAGAATGATGATTGTCGTATTAGCTTCTGACACACATGGCATATTGCTCATCAGTGGAACAATCCATGTCAACTGAATTTCCAAGGTATAGTGTCCAACAATCACATGCGTGCATATATTTACCACTACCATTGTTGAGATGTTCAACAAACAAAATACGATGAATTTCAGGACACTTTATATAGTAAAAATACCTTATATTATTTCGAAGTATTTAAAATAATTTTTTAAATCCAAAAGTCATAAGAAATAAGAATTCAGATAAATTGTTACTATACTGTGTACTATTTGGTGATGAAATGTCGAAAATATACCAATACTTTTATTTGGAAAGTATGTGAAGTCGAAAGATGATCTTTTGTAAAAGTATTACTGTATATTTTTCAATTTGCTTAATTCTATCTGCAGTGCTTTACCAGTTTTTGTAATAATTATTTCATAATTAATTTAAAATGCATTAAAATAGGCTCAAAAATAATAGTACTTATTTAAATGGAATTATCTCAAATGGTAATGCAGATAATATTTCCTTGTATATAATTTTGGGTATTAAATCATGTCTACAAATAACTAAAAGCCTTTTAAGGTAGAAAATAATGTAACATTGTACTGCATTTACACAAATGTAGAAAAACTAGGACAGTTTTCAAAGTGAAAAAAAAAAAAAAAAAAAAAAAATATATATATATATATATATATATATATATATATATATATATATATATATATATATATATATATATATATATATATATATATATATATATATATATATATATATATGTATATTGGTAACCGGCGCATCCGGTATAATTTACTAAAATCTGATAAACCTTTAAAGGAAAATATTAATACAAGAAATACAAATTCGATTAATAAAGAAAACACAAAATAAACGTAACAGAAATCTACAAAACAAGAACAAGAAAGAAATATCTGTATATAATTGTCACAGACACAGAAACAACGTTGAAACGCCTAGAGAATAATGTGACACATTTTACGCACGAGATTAGTAACAAATTACATAAATTAAACAGTAAAATATATTCTATAATTCATATTCATTAAGAAATAGGTTTACGAAAACTTCTTAAATCCAGACAATATTGGAGAAATATAAGGATTTGTGTCAATCCTATTGCTCATTCTTATGTTTTTAATTGTGCAAATTAAGCATATTAAAATAATTCGTATATTTTTAACTAATTTTAGGATTCCCACACACTGGACTGGTCAGAATTTAAAGACGTTAAGAGCAATATCACAGCCTTCAGAGTTCTTAATACGAGTGGACCTGTTGTGGTAGCAACTCAAGTCTTCAACCAACTATTGAGTTATCCTCTTCCTGGGTTCTTCGAAAGCAGAATACCTGGCAAACAACTGAATCAAATGCGATATAATCAACTCTACCACGAAATTAAACCTGATAAAATTCGGGTACGTATGGAAGACTATTTTAAAACATACAATGTACAATTATATATTCCGAAAGTTTCCGACAGCAATTTTTGTCTTTCAAGATCTCGTAGGTATATCTGTTAAGTATACATATTATAAGTAATAATATAACACAGAGGTATTAATTCTAGTTTCAGAATTCACTCCTTTTAATTGCAAGATAATTAGGAGTGTTTTTTAACTTTAACGTTACACTCTAAACTCGTGCAAGATTAATATAGTCCGAAATAAATTAAATTCCATAAACTCAAACGGGTCTTTATATCTAAATTAAAAACACAAGAGGAAACTTCATGAGGGTCTTTTAAAAATATACATATATAATTAGAGCGATGAAAGATAGTCGTTTTTTCTTTTTATTCGTGAGCTCATTACATTTCATGGCACATTTCATAATTAAAATTTTAATGCTGACAATTTGTTTTTGTTGTTAGACGTCGCTACAAAAGCATTCATCGTAGAATGCCATGCAACTCTAAACTGTGGAATATGTAGTTATTTATTCCAGAAGCATATTTCCAAGCGAACAAAGGAAAAGTGGCATGAGGTTTTTTACAGCTCAAACAAAAAATGTCTAGCAACTAACTATAAATGCAGCAGATCAAAGGAAGAAATTATATCGTAGTCGCGTTCCATTAGCGTCTACAGCAAAAGGTACTTGAAGTCAAATAAAGTCAAATTAAAATTAAAAGCTTTCCTCGTAGCTCGTAAATATCTTCACAGACACGAAAATATCCTTTAATTTTAAGTATGTGAGGGCATAACTTGATATTTGAATACGCCTATAACATGCATCCTTAAAACATTTACAACTTATATTTGATACATTATTATTCAAATTTGAATATATTTTCACTGAAATCAGAAAACTAGAAAAATAGTATAATTATGAAATTTTATAAACCAAATGGACGTAAAAGCAATATACTACTGTGGTTATCCATTTGCCAAATAACTAAGTAGCCTCTTTATATGGGCATCTAATATATCATTCACCACAACCCTTGTGGTAGCAAATTCATACGAAAACCACGTGAAGACTGATTCTGATTCCTAAACATAATAATTTATTCTTCTTCTTATTTCGTCCTTGTTAAGAATTATCAGTGGAACATACCCGAACCTGATATCCTAAGTAAAACTAGATACGTAGATTTATCAAATAGAAAATAAAGACATACATACATATAGAATACCATTACGGTCACCTATTTGGAGGAGAGGATGAAGTGATCATGTTTTTTGTGAAATCTACTATTCTGATATTCAATTCTAACTACATTGTAGCCTTTCAATACCGTATTCCAGTTTTATACCTATTGAGCACGTATTTCATATCCACATCAGTGAGAACTAGTCAAAATTATGTCATCGATCACATTCTACACTTTTCAACATAGAAGTTGATCTAGAGAATCTACGAATAACGAGATATTCACTATTCTGAACGAAGAAATCTGTTTTTCTCATGTAAGTTTGCATTATGGTCATTATGTACCTAACTAAACTGTATATTAAAGAACTATAGATACTGCTTCTGTTACATTTCTCGAACAAAATTTGTCGGAGTTTATAACCTAAGTTATGAATGTAAGCCTCTGATATCTTCTCTCATTAAGTATTGCATTTTGTGTATCAGTGTTGTGGGATTAACTAATTATGTTTATGGGTCTTAGTTAATTATTGAATCTTAACTGTATAGTCGTGATTCGAATACAAGAGAGCTAGATTCCGTCTTGCTGATTAAATTGATTAATAAATATCTACAAATAGAACCAGATAAATGTAATGCCACTGTAATAAGAAAATATGTAGAAGTTATTGCAATGTACAGTATATAGACCACTATGAATATTTTAGAACCCTGTTCTATATAGTTTTTAGTCTGCAAACTAAAGTACACTATAGACTGCAAACAGCTGCAGCTCGTTTAGTTGTCCAATTGGTTTCTTGGTTGCTATCATGTACTATTAATTTATAATTAATTTCATCGCTATTTGCCAAATAAAGAACTCTCTTATTTTGCCGATAAATGGAACTGCCTACCTGAGCCTAGCCATAAAACAAGCCACGGTATGTTTTGCAATTTTTTATTTGGCAAATAGCGATGAAATAAACTATAATATTTAACTATGGCTTGACGTTTTGAGAAATGTATCGTTCTCCTCTTTAGAATGATCTTTGAAATCATGCTATTTGGTCGACCTTAATGATGAGCGGTTTCTATATACAATGTGACAGAAATATTATAAATTTCATTTCTCAAAAGACATCGATCAAAATATATACCTAATTCACCTGATAGAATTACATGCATATGTGTTGTGTCATTACATACATATGTGTTGAAAGTGCTTTCCTTGAGAGTTAGTCACATATCATATACGTGTATCCTAAGACCTAGATGATCTATAAATTCTGCTATACTGTCTTGCATCAATTTACGAAATTTAGGAATAATAGTAGATTTGAGCTCAGAAATAAAGCTCGGTGAATTTTTATGGACGTCATCTATCAGATGACTTTAAATAAAAAAGTCGGTGTTAAGGGCGGGGAAATAAGGTGGTCATTTACACCCTTACCCACAAACTTAGAGTAATCTATTACTATTACCCTCTCTACCAGATTACTGAAATCGCTCTTTAGTGTGGGCAATTTTCCGCGAAGCAGGGAAGCTTCGTCTCTTCAACATAGCAGAGTCAGACAGTAGACCTTAATCTTCTGTAAAGATCATAGAAGTAATATGAGTGCTTATATTATTTATCTTCGCGAGCCAAAGCACAGTAAATAGCTAAGAAGAACTCTTCAACGACCTAACTATTTTGCTCACCAAATGAAGAAACAGGATAGTCTCAAAGTTATATGATATATTATAATAAAATTCACAATAGTAGAAAAATATAATAATGTTTTTTTAAACTAAAGTAAACATGTTAAAAAATAAAAAAAAACATAACTATCTAATGTATATGTGAGTAAGGATACTTTCCTTTATGTCATTCTATGTATGACTTTAAAAATATTGCCAATTTGTCTGTCAAGTATGATATAATTCAAGTAGTTCAAATGACTTATATACACCAGCAATCGACAGCTTCAAACGCGTTGGGTAGTACATAATTGATATCCACTATTGAGATGCTTTAAATATAATAAAAGATTATGATGTAACTAACTATTTTTAATGTTTTTTCGCTCATACTGTGAGCCTTATAACTCGACGACTGTAGTTGTTAAGATTCCCATATATACTTACTATTCATTTCATCGCTATTTGCCAAATAAAAAACTCTCTTGTCTTGTCGATAAACGAAATACTCTACCTGAGCTTAGCCATAACATAAGCCACGGTATGAGATAAGAGCCGTTTGGGATTTTTTATTTGGCAAATAGCGATGAAATGAACTATATATGTTTCTTGATCTTGACTAATACTGTAGAGTATCCCATATTCATCTGGTATGTCAGTACGATTTAGATCCTTTAGTCTACTTAAAGAAAGTTATTTTTCTGATACTTCTAGTTGCAGATATTTTCAAAATGATCTATATTAACACACTTTCCCTGAAAGGCATCTAGACACCGGTGTGGCTTACGCACTTTATTTTATTTTCAAATTAAAACAAATATACCAAAATAGAATTGAGGAAAGATAGTTTATCCTTAGATTATTTCCCCAGTTTCATTTCAAATGAAGCCTTGGATTCGAAAAGCCAAAGCTCGAATTAAAATTCTCCTAAAGCTAGCGCGACCAAAATTCAATGCCTAAATCGTCCATAACATTGTACACCTCCTGAGGGGTAACTACTGCAGAAACAACGATTTACATCGGTCCCTTTCGTTTCGATCCCTTGATATCGCCGTGATTGATACGGCCCAGGTCACGAGTACGCCAGCGTCCGTCCCGAGTCGTGACTCTAATCGGGCGGAATTAACTTGGGCTGTCCAGACAGATATATTACACGTGTCCGGTTGGTTTTACTCAATACAGTTAGCACTGTAGATGCTCCAAACGTTTCCTTTGTCAATTGGTAACCAGAATTGACCGACATTTCAAGTGGTGGAAAAGTAGACAACTAAGATCAAATTGAAGTAACGAGAGTCTTATTTTTAATTTCGTGTATATACACTGAGAGAACTGAGAAAACCACGAATTAAACTTATAATTTTTACCTTAAATAAAACGTAAATTTCTACGATCGTTTAGAAACTACAGTCACAGAAGATCCTTATGGAAATGCAAGGGAATCTGTGATGTTCTTTGTGAAAATGTTGATTATTTTAAGCAACAAATTTTAATGGAAGTAACATAATTAAAAAAGATGAATATCATTTGTATGTACCGACATATGTATACTATTAATCAGATTATTGATAACTGATCTCATTCTGTTTTAAAGGTGAATTGTACCAAGTGATTACAGTTGCCATCTTCGAAATCTCACCTTGAGATAGTCTACTTTTATGGATACAATTGCTGAGCAGTGGAACAAAACTAAGCTTTCAGTACATACTATAGTATTACAGAACTGTTAAAAATGCATATAATGCTTGTGTGCTAAGTAGTCATTGAATATAATTTAGTTATAATCAATGTGGTGGTATTTATCATGGGTAGACTGGGTTACACTAATGAGGACTTTACAAATTTACTTCTGATATGTGAATGCCATGAAAATGCGACGGCTGCCACCCTTTCTCCGAAAGATATCCGAATAAAGGCATACCATCCCGAGCTATTATGAAGAGTCAGAAAAACTGAGGTCAATTCCCTTATGAAAGATAAAATACAAAATCGAGACATGCAGCTCTTATCAGACATATATATCACTATCTGTATTTACGTCAACGAAAATCACTTCCAACAATTGTAATTTTTTTTGTTTTTTGTAAGCAAGTTACATGTAAATTTTTTTCTCATTTTAATGAAATTTTCAGGGCTTTAAATTTTTCTCTTCTCTTCTCGTTTTTTCACTTCTGTTTTTGTGGCACCTCGTTTAGACGTTCGAGTATTTTCCATTAATCCTTCAGGTAATAAATTTTGAAACAAACACAAAAACAGATTTATATTGGAAAGTCATTTATTGAAGAATTGTAGGATTTTTTTATTTATTATAAAACGTTTATAATACCTACAATACCATTAATTATTTGAATATATTACACATATAAGTACTAAATACATATATAAGTTGAGGAATTAACTATGGCTCTTTAAATCTCTATCTATAAGTTATTGTTCTGCAAATGAACGTAATCTTTCTAGTTATCAGACAGCTGCACATAATCTACGTTATTTTGTCATTTATCTGTTTGCCATAGGAATACCGAATTGTAGATAAAGAAAGTTTTTGTCTGCTTTAATTAAAAAGTTAAATTGAACCAAACTTTTAAATTAAATTGAACCAAATTAAACTGAAAATAGTGAACGTATTATCATTATCAACTGACAGCTCCTCGGTGAATTTAACGTAAGGTCAAAATAACTGCAGTTTTTCCAGGAACAGATATAAATATTTCGATCAATTTTTGTTGTTCTGGGTTGTAAAATTGCTGACTAAACTCTGTAAGAATTGTAACAAATATTCTCGTTAATACATTAATCGGTAGTCGACACTGGCACCTCCGCCAATTTTTCCAAATAATTTTTTATGAAATTTCTTTTTTTCGTATTTGTATCTAATCTTATTACATTATACATTTCTTATTTAATATGATATTGTTTTATATTATTCAACATCTACGATTCATACACTCCTATTTACCAATTATTTAATAAAATAAATATTTCAAAAAATAAAACCCGCCACAGGTAGGATTCGACATTTGTCCCGGATCGGAACCGAACGACATACAGCTGTTTCGAACTTGTTAGTTCTCATCAGTGCCGTACACGGTACGCCGATTCAGGACAAATGCCGAATGAACTTTATGGCGTATACATCTTTATCGATACGATCTCTGTCAGTAACATATAAATCGGATATCGAGAAAGCCAAGACGCTTGGTGGTTCCTTTCTCGATTTCCCAAAATAAATATGACTGATATTTTACTAAATTTCTACATTCTCCAACATATGCTGATAACAATGCAAAATAAATTTCTTGTTAAATAGACTGTTCACTAACTATACAAAATATTTGATATAAGGTAACTGTTCTCGCAATATACATTAAATAGACAATATCAAAATATACAAGTTGGCAGATATACTCGTAGAACATGGGTACAATACTTCTTTCAAAATTCATTCCTCGGTAGTATATAAAATAGAAAAGAAGGCACACAAATATGTTGCATATATACAACCAAAACTATATAATGTGCTACTTTCTTAAATGTTAAGAATTAACTTATTCCAAAAATATGTAAAAAAGGACATGTGGGGCAATTTGGTCAATGATGGTATTGGTATTTCATGAAATATTAGAAATAATACAATGGGTATATTTACTCTCACTTTCTCCATTATATTACATAATGTCAATTTTTGAACTTTCATGATTGGTTATTTTATTGTGTAACTAATTTGTATTATAATTTCTTTTTAACTACATGTAACAATTGTTATTTAAATAGTTATATATTTAACTTTAACATTTTTAATTGTATTTTATTTATGTACATAATAATTTTCCATTTCTTTTCCTCTAATCGATACCTTAGTTGCAATTCCATGATTTATATAAGCTGGCAAACTGTCCAACATGAAATATGAATATGCATACGTTATAGTTACTAAAATATAATTGATTACTTCAATCGTATAGTGGAACTTTTATTCACTTTCATAACCTTTAACACTAGGTGCAATTTAGTTTACGTGCCTTATTAAATAAATCAATGCAACTGATATTTAAATTGTATTATATGTTCATTGTACTTTCTTATATTTGAGTAAACACACTTACTATAACTATTGTTATTATACTCAGCAATCTATTTATTCACAATTTGATTATACCTAAACAGAATAAATAAAATCCAGGGAGGAAGAATCATCCAGCGACAGGAACTCCCAGTTCACTTGCAACACGTCGTCAAGACAAATCAAATTTCGCAAATTATCACAGCGCCTTTTCACATGTTCGTATTTATTGAATTTCAGACTAAGACAGCCCTGCTCTACGACGCATTGAACTTATTCATCACCGTATTTTCTGAAGAGGACGCGAAGGAGGAATTGGTATTGAGGCCGTTGAGCTGTGAGAAATTTGAAACTTCGTGGCATGGAGCCCGTGTATCGGAAGCCGTAAGGAAGGTAATTTATAATAGGAGCGGCAATTTATTTTGGATGTTTTGTGAACGCTTTTTATGTTGTACACATATATATCGATGTAATATAATACACCTCAAAATAATTTATTGAAGCTGTTTGTAACCGCGTGTAGGTGAACGAGATTTAGGCAAGAATGCACGGTAGATATTTTCTAATTAACTCGGTTTGCTCCCTATAATTTTGTTTACGTGTTAACTTTGGATTTATTAAAATATTAATTTAATCAGTTGTGAAAGCTATAAAACATTCTTCAGAATGCGCTCTATCATACTCTCATATTATTTTATTATACACTGAAATAACAATAGGCTAATTTCCACGAACAATGCAAGATTCAAACTGGGTTTTAATCATTATTCGATGATGCCAAGTTGGCTGGCGAAATTTGCATCGAATAACGTGTAATATTTCAATGTTTGTGGAAGACTTATCTCGTTAAACTTCCCAGAATGATTGTACACTCTTGCTCAATTTGAATGGCTTAGGAAAAGTTTGGGTTCCACAAAATCATTTGATATTCATCGAAGTAAGTTATCAATTATATAAGCGGTACTGAGACTATCTTACCATTTTGTAATTTTACAACACCTTCTTCAGAGTGATTACAATAGTATCATCATCATTAGGTCATCAGTCCGAAGACTGGTTGGACGCTACCCTCCAGCTTCTCCTATCTTGTGCTAACCTACGCATTTCGCTAATTGTGCTACAACCTACATCCCTTACTATTTGCGAACAGTAGTCTAATCTAGGCCTACCTCTGCCTTTCTTCCCTCCTATTTCTGCCTCCAAAATATCGCGGACTATTCCTCCATGTCTCAGCAAGTGGACTACCATTCTATCTCTTCTCTTCTTTAAGTTTTTCCACATACTCCTTTTTCTCGCCGACTTTCTCCAATACTTCTTCGTTTCTAACCCTATCAGTCCATGGTATTTTCATCATTCTTCGGTAACACCACATCTCAAAAGCTTCTAATTTCTTCCTACTTGCTTCCCCTACCGTCCAGGTTTCGCAGCCGTAAAGTGCCGTGCTCCATACATATGTTTTCAAAAATCTCTTCCTTGTTTCTAAGTTTATTACCCCCGAGCATAAAAGTGCTTTCTTTTTGTTAAAAGCTACTCCACCCTGCGCTATTCTTTGTTTTATGTCTTTATCGCTTCTTCCATCCCAATTTATTTTACTTCCTAAATAAGTGAAGTCTTTAACTTCCTCCAATCTTTACAATAGTATACCTTTCATAAAAAAATGTGTATAAAAACCTCTATTGATTTGGCCGAAGTTTTTGTAACAGTTTCCCGAACTTTCACTTAACCCAATAATCTAGAAAATAATAATATAAGAATAACAGAATAAGAAGACATATTTATAGCAACAATTAAAAAAATGTAATAAAATGTATAAATACGCGTATTAATAACATTGTTATCGGTGTCTATGCCGTATCCTCTTGCATTGATTATAGGTAATTGAATCTTCTTCTAAATGTTTCTTACTCTTGTATTCATTGATTCTGCTGCCTCTTCACATAGGCTGGTTTTCATTATATTTTTACATAGTCTAATATAACTGAAATTGCTAAGGATATATTATATTATTCGTATGCTAGATATACTCAGATATCCTTTTTCATTGCCTTGGATACCTGGCAATGGATACTTTGATATTTCTTAATGAAAATGTAAATTTTATTTTTTATTTTGTCTATAATCTAAAGTCTATGGGCTGTACAAAGAATGTTTGTTGAAATATCTTCGTTAAAAATATTTTGAAGTGATATCAAGCAGCTAAATGAGGGTGCATCTAATATATTTTCAATTATTTGACAACTCAAAGCTTGCTATATTGCATAGTTTCCACAGTAAAGATACTTGTCATTTTGAAGTCCAATTATATACCTCATTGTTGGTTATGGTGACACTACAAATAATATCATGATCTATCTTCTTGATGTACTGATTCTTGGTAATTGGTAAGCATTTCTAGGTATGCTTTCATTAATAGGTTGGCTTTGTTCGACATTATTTTATTAATAAAGGAGAATTTGAGGAAAATTCTTTGAAGTGGACTTCGGAGAGATTAATTTCTTCCATGATATGTCTGGCTAATGATATTGCGCTTCTGAGTATAGCATTCATTATACATCATAAGCCTAAAATCGCCTGTCATTACTTCGGATATTTCAGTTGTGCTCGAATATTTATTAGGTAATTGAATATTAGTTGTTATTGTCTTGTATCTAATGCAAGCTTCCAGTTTTAATTCAGCAATTGGACTAATTTTGAAGGCTATGCTGTTAATTGTAAGGCTGTATTTTGTATTTATTATTATGCTTTGTGGGTTTGGGCCTCATCAGCTACTGATCACATAGGTAGTCCCTTGGCGATCCCCTCTTATCCAGGTCATTATCCAAAAATGCTATTCCATAAAGGGAGCAATTTGGGCACGTCCCTCATCTTAAGCCTCGCCTCCTCTAGGATAACAGGGGTCCCTAATATAAGGCACCTCCTCTCCTCCAGTGCGGAGCAGGTGTAAAGAAAATGAATCGAGGTCTTCTCTACAGTATCTGCATGCCGGTCTGTCAGTCAGCCTCAGCTTGTGTTTATATGCATTCAGGCTACTATGTGGCCCGTTATGATTCCTACCAGGGTTCTGGCTCTGTGCCTGTTCAATTTAACGAATTCTTGGGCCCATTTCTCAATCTTTGAGTATTCTATGAAGAGTTTGGTTATTCAACAACCCGTTGTTCCTCTCCATATTTCTCTGTGCTGGACTCTTGCCCAGTCGTTGATGCGGTCTCTGATAAGATTCCGACTTATTCCCACTGCAAGTTCTGGTCCATAGAGGTTTTCCCTGGTCCCTAGTCTGGCAAGGTCTATTGTATAATACCTAATAATTTAAGACACTATTTCCTACACAATCGATCTATAGTAAATTTTTGACAATTAAAAGTTTTATAGATTGTTATTTGAGTTTCTTGATTTGCTCCCCAATTTTCGATTTAAATGCGCCTCATTCAATTAACTATAGTTTTATGTACAAATCTGGGTCTTTGATTTGTACTTGCCAGTTGAGTTTCTCGTCAAAAATATGTCCCGAAGTTTTATTTCAGGATACACATATAGCATAATAAATATGGTATGTTTAGAAAACTAGCAGATATTAAAAACCAACAAAAAATGAATAAATGTGGCTCTTACTTACTGCTCACTTACTGCTGATCAAGTAAACAGTCTTTTAATTTCCTTTTAAATAACAGTTTACTGAAATATTTCAATAAGATTAGGAGGCAAGTCATTAAATAATTTCTTGATAATGAAGCTAATAGATTGTTCGTATATGAATATAAGATATAGGGGAGCTACTAATGTATTTTTGTATCTAATGTTAATATAGTCACCATCGCTCTAGAGTTACAATAACAATTTTGTAAAGATAATGAGACTGTTTAGATCCTATAATTGTGTCATACAGACAAGTAGCACGAAACTTGTGTATGCTGTTCATGTACAACCAATAAAGTTTCTGTGAGATATAGTCATACTTTTTAATATCAAATATAATCCTTGAGGGGAGGTTCTCATCAAGCGACCCAAAAATTAGATGATTTTCTTCATTTTTTTTTTCATAGAAAGAAGTAAATAAAGTACTCAAAATTTTTTATATATATTTATCAAGTATTCAGGTGTACTAAAACATTTTTTTATTAAAAAATGACACGGCAATTAGTTATATGCTCGGTAATGTAACCGTCTCAAAAAAGGTATCCAATCGGTGGGAACTCTAGCACTTGTAAAAACCATCTGAAATCAAAATTTCTAAAAAATTCATAAAATATATGATATTTAAAGTATTATAAAAAAACAACAACAAAATAAATGTCTTCTTAGGTATAAGCTCCAATAAATTTAATTTACTTTAAAAGAAAAGAAAAATCAAGACAAACAGTCAACTAGTTTTTGAGTTACAATTCCCACCAGTTTAAAAAACATGGTTTCTAATGTTCGACTGACACTACACGCTATACCCATCGACATTAACGTATAGAGAGGCAAACCATCTAATATTATATCACATACTCTGACATCTGGTGGCACTTGGGGTAACTATACTTACCATTGAATGTTAATATAGGCGCATATTTCAAAAATATTAGGATAAAGTATGCTCTACTGCTCGAATTCTATTTTTGCGAAATTTTTCGTAAAAAAAATGGATTCCATTATTATGCAATATCTTTTTCATAAAAATGTTTTCGGCCAAATCGTTTTAGGAACATATTCTATATATAATAAGGTATCGAAAAAGGCAAAAAAAAAAAAAAGATTTTTTAGTCGAGTTTGATGCGAACCTCCCCTTGAATAATTATTTGAAGTTCCTTGTCTTCTTGTAATTAAAGAAGACATACGACTTAGAAACAGTACTTAAACATACTAAGAACCAATTTCTCACATACAAATTTTAAGAGGTTATGATAAATATGGGATCTATTCTCTACAGATTTCTTATCAAGTGTGTTGAAAGATCACTACCTTCACTTCCTTTCCATATTACATAATATAATCTCCCGAAATTTTATATTAAAGTAAACGGACAACGCAGACTTACTAGTATAAAGTAAATAGCCCATACGCATTTAGAAATTAAATAAAACATACCATCGATTCGTGTATCAATATAAAACTTAATCTATAAATATTCGCAAGAACTAGAGACTATTAGTTTTAATTTCATACTACGAAATAAAATCGAAATTGGATTGTTTTCCTTTTTCAATAAATTTAATAAGTTCAAAGAGAACAGTGAGATAAACAAGTAGTTATCTTGATGTATCGATAATTCTGCACGCGTTCGCTACCACACTATGATATTCTATATGGCGAACTATGGACATTTCCTTTCCAAGTATGGAAGCCCATCAGTATGGAAGCCTTCTTATTGTAATCTTCCGCCTTAGCAGTTTATTATCCCCCTAAAAATAATGACACTCACGAGTTCAAATATTCATTAAAGTGGAAACAAACAGATTTTATAACTATTAAACAGAAGTTTACTTTCAGGAGTTGACTCCGTTTATGTGTGCCATATAATAAAACGTACTTTGTAGCCTAGAATTTCATCAGCGGAGCTAACTAAAACTTTACTGTGGCAAACGCAATAAAAGTTATTCATTTCAACTTTATTCTGCTCTATAACTTTGCCATTATTAAAACCGGATAGCAGAGTTAAAAAGATATATTAGTTTTAATGCGGGACATATAAAATTTTATTTTTCAAAACTCATTTGTCTTCTATTGGTCTATTTGAAGTATTGAAGTATGCAATGGGATATTGATGTTGTTTTTATGCATTTATTTAAGGTTGGAACTAAAATGTCGAATAAAGTATATTTGTGTGCAATTTTTCATAATCTGGAATATAAAAAGTAATGATAGGTTATTGTCATTTTTATTTATTTTCATTTATCTTCCATTGTACATTCACATAGTAATGTAAAAATTCATGAAAAGTCATACGAAAATATACATGAAACTTAACGTAAATATACGATAGAATGCTTCAGTAACATAGAACTTACACGACAGAAAAGGTAATTCCCTGAATATCATAATGTAAATCATAATGAGTACAATTATTCAAACCACAAGTGTTAGATATTATATTAAAATTTTGTGACATTGTAAATACTGGCGACTTTAATTATACGATAGTTTTTGCGGTCTGTCAATAAAACATACTTTCTTCTGGAAAGCCTAATAATAGAAATAATTTTAACTCATCGACAAAAAGAAGATAATGTAATTAAGCATTAGAGACAAATCGTTAATAAATAACATAAAAAGTAATGGTCCCAAATTTAAGCCTTCAGGTACTCCAGAGGATGGTAAGAAGGTTTCAGATTTTAAACCATTATATGAAACAAATAATGTACGTTTGGATAAATACGATTTGATTAAGTGAAGAAGATTACTACTGAATTCATATAATTCTAATTTTAAAATTAGTCTATTATGATTCACCTTGTCAAAAACCTTCGAAAAATTAGTACACCAGATTGACTTGACCTTTATTATTTAAGCGATTTTCAGTTATCTGGGTAAATTCTACTAAATTTGTAACTCTGGAGCATTTTGCTACGAATCCATGTTGATTAAGAGATAAGACCGCACACCAAGATAAATATGGGGTATAATGACATTTCGAAAAATTTTGCAAAATTTGATAGAATTGTTGAGTGATAATTTTTTATAACAAGTGGATGGCCACTTTTTGATACAGGATAGATCCTTGTTACCTTCCAGAACTCATAAAACATATGGATAGAGATTATCGGGTTAAGCAGCATGAGAAGTAACTCTATTAAGGCCCCTGAGCAATTCTTAATAATAAATCTCTAATAATCTCTAATAATTTCTAATAATATATCTAATCATCCACATAGAATTCTACAAAGCTTGTAAAGAAACATAATTGTTTTTACGTTTTGATAATGATTGATGATGATTAACCTTGATGATGAAATGACCTTTCCTATAAATTTCAGGTATTAGGAAAAACTTCATTAATTTTCTATACACACCGATGAACAACAAAAACAACGTTACAATTTTATATCCGGTGAGATTAGACATTACTGGACGAGAGAAACAGCAAATAAAAAAATGAAATCGCAAAATGAATTTAAAGCGTACTCGAACTGGAATATTTCATTTTAATTTCGTTCGCAAAATTTTACAATGAAGGCAAATATCGGATTGATATTTATGGCCATAAAATGTCTATCATTCATTGCGTGATGTAGACAACCGAAGTTGTTTGGGCACGATTTATGATAACCTACGTACATGTGTAGGGTATATCGTTATGCCAAAACCATATAATGGAAAATTCATTACACGGGCCGATCACCGTTTCACTAAATTCAAAAATTGTTGGTCGCCGCTTTAGCGACATTATGCCTTTGATTCATGAAACCTGAATAAGGGTATGAAATTTTCTGTGCCTACGAAGCAACTAAATCTAACTCGTTTTAATTTTTGTTAAATACTTTAGAGAACATTAACTTTATTATCTATTTAATCCTTTATTGTACCTATTCTTATATGTAGACACTAAACTTACTTTACAAATAATTATCCTCTTACTTTATATATAATTACAATCCTCTTTTTTAAGTATAGCCATAAAAAGTAATCTAGGAGTGTCTAATCTGGAGATCTGGCTGGCCACTCAATCAACCTCTTTCTTCTTATCCAACGATTAGGAGACTTTTCATCTAAATAAGAAGGGACAGGTGCTGCATAATGAGGTGGTACGCTACGCTGTTAAAATGCAAAGGTACCTCTTGGATGATGAGGTTCCTCTACATCTGGATATAAATTTATTAGTGCAGGAATAAGGTTGTCTCGAAGAATATTATATATTTTGCACAAGTTAGATTCATGTTACAGAAATAGGAACCCACAATTCTTCCATCGATTATAGCACACCACACACTCACTTTCTGGGGATTTTGAGTGTGATACTCATTTATTTAAATTGAACTGTATAACAGTTCAATTTAAATAAATTTTAAAGATACGGTTAAATAATCGGCCTAATTATTTCATTGTTCATTGCAGAAAAAAATGGAAAGAGGGCTGTTGCGCAAACCTTTAGTGGGTGCAATAACCGACTTTACGCAATATGGACAAAGAACGAGTTTTGAATTTGAATTGGCAGAAATCAGGGGAAAAGATTTGAGGACTATAGCCACATGGAATACTGAGGAACCCAACAAAATGCAGGTCCAAATAAGTTCTGAAATCCGTGCACATGAACTTAAGGAGAAAATTCAACAAACCACATTTAGAGTGGTTTCGAGGTATTTAAGATAAAGACAGACAACATAACTCATTAAGGAAAAGAAAAGCAGCAGAATCCTCTCCCTGTTTCTCTTTCCCTTCCCCTTCCTGGTGTACTTTTTGTTAACGTTATATGATACTAATCCGCTTAATTTGATCATAACAATGATTTTTCATGTACAAAATATAACACTACACAAAAATCTAATATGCACTGAACTAATATTTAGAACTGACCTTTTTTAGAATCGGCCGCCCATATCTCATACCTAGGCCTAATCTAGAGGGCAAACTCACAGGAAACGACAGATTCGAGGGTTATGCCATGGACCTCATGAAAGAGATCTGTAGACCGCAGAACTTAAATTGTAGTTATAATTTTGAATTGGTGCGCGATGGAAAATATGGACGGTATGACCCCAAGACAAAGCAATGGGATGGACTCATAAGAGAACTACTGGAAAGGGTAACTTTACATCAGTAAGCATTCTAGTTGCAGACGTCAACGTCAGTTTAATTTGCAGACGTCAGTCTATTTATTGCAGTCTATAAACTGCAGACTTCAGTCTATTTAATATAAACTAAAACCGTTATATGTAAGTTATAGTATCACTACGTCAAGACCATACTGTAATATCACAGACAACCCGCTATCCTTATGAACGCATTTGCTATAATAGGTAAACAACAGACAGGTGATGTTAGGTGTGTCTTCTTTCATCGGAGATAACTGAATATATCACCGACAACTATTCTCATATTTTTACGCTGATCGGTGAGAAAATAGATTGTAACATACGTATTAGATTAAAAATATGAAACTCTTCTATTGACCAAAGCAGTAGATAATTTTGGACAGATATTGATAGTTGTTTGACACCTAACATTAAATTCTCAAGCACAGCAAATGGTGTTGAATCTCCTGGAATACTTTGAACGGGAGGAAAGAAATGGAGGCCCTTTAATATCTGTTAGAGCCCATGGATTATAAGGCTTCAGTGGACTATAAAGGCGGTAAATTTAAATTACGTAAACAGTTACTCACTTGACTTTGATTTTTGATCTTAGTTCATGCGAATATCGTTTGTGACATGACGCAGTGGTAAAGTTACAACGGTTTGACTGTACGTGCATATTATAGTATAATATATAGCAAAGTGGTATCAAATCCATGTCAATATTTTTATCAGTTAATTCTAATACGTTCATAGCATTACCACATGATTTTTATACATTTACGAAGGCAACTAATCTAGTTTTAAAAATCGTTCCGCTCTCATTTGTACTTAAATAATGTATAAACGGTTCAAGTTGCGCCGAAATCAGGGCAAGCCCCACTAAATAATTAAACACGAAAACAAACAATTTTGTGTGTTTTCCGAGGATGTAATTGATTGAGAATATCGCTAGGGAAATCAGGACGAAAAAATTTAAATTATAGCCGTCGTGCTACGATTCCAGCGAAGGAACGGGACTTTAGTCGGAGGTTTGCTATTAATTTAAATGCTAACTAGAAGGGTTAGTTTATTTTGCAGAGCATACATGGAATTAATTGTGTGGGTTGAATTTAAATAAAATGAATTCAATTATGTCTCACATAACCCGGGTGAAAAAGTTAGAAAGAGGAATTCGCTTGGCAAAGTGAATTATTAAACCATGAAATAATATTAGATAGCTCTCGATGTATGCTGCACAAAATTATATGTTTTTAATGCAATTTTTAATTCACCGATTACACGTTATAATCATTAATATCTCAACGATTTTCTCTTATTAAATTAATAATAGTACATTGTAATAATTAATTATCATTATTTTATAATTATATAATAATTCTTATTAATAATACTTCTATACTTACGTTTCGGTTTTATACGACCATCTTCAGAAATCTACAATATTTATAATATTGTCCGTTCTTTATAATAATAATAATAATAACGTTTATTTTTATTTGTTTACAGACAAATCTTATATAAAGTAATAAATATTATAAACATAGCATAACCATATAGAAATATCTGTATGCGCATATTTTAAGTAAAATTACAATTTACAAACAAATCGTATGAAATGATTTTTATATCAAGAACAATTTTGAGCAGTGCATCTTGAAACAGGGAAAAGGAACTATAATAGATAAGAATTCATTTTATGTATTGTATAATAAGTTAATGCTTGAATCCAATTCTTTCCAACGCCTAATGGTATTCAAGTTCACAAAGGCACTGCCAGAATGCGGGAATAGATTATTGACAAAGAAAATCTACAATGGGTTAATAGTAAAGATACAGTGTTACTTAGTCATTGAATTGCACTGCTTCAGATCCATACATGCTATATATATTTGCAATATAACTGAACTTAGATGTTCCGATGTTGTTAGAGAATAGATGTTCCAACTGATTATTACTAAATTTGACTTTATAACTCAAAACAGAACTAAACATTAAATACATCACACTTTATTCTATAATCAGAATATATTAATATACTGAAAAATAAATAAGATATAAGTTATCACCATATAGCTTCCTAGTATACTCTATGTTACATAAATTTTAAAAATTAATTTTATTATATTTACTTAAGCAACATTTTTCTATTGTGTTATTACAGTTTCCGAAACAATAATCTTGCGGATAAAGTACTTGTTTAATAAAATTAAATAACTTACTTTGGTCATCTTTCCATACACCATAGCTTTAATAGTCATATGTAGAACCATACACTACTGATATTCCTAAGACATGTTACTGTTACTTTATTTCTAACATATTAACAATTCTAATATATAAAAAATTTGTCAAGTATCGACTACTATTATATTATTATAACCTACAAAATAAATATATTTTTATAATCAAACAAATGTTAGTGAAACTATGATTAGAATACCTATTTAATTATCCCATTTTTGTTATTGAATCCTAATGACAGAACCTCGAACCGGATCCTCCGCCATTTTTAAATATGCATCAAATGTTTGACATTTGTAGTTTAATTTTATTCATTCGGCATAGACGACTAAAGACTGTCAGCTGCTATTATTTGCATATATTAATATTACATTAACTTTTTTATAACAATTTGTTTCCTGTAGAAAATCGAGTAATATTTTTGAGTTATGAATATCGTTATTCAAGCATATACTCAATTTCACTGGACAGAGCAGTCTTGAGTCTGCTCTTTGTATATTTGCTAAAGGACAGAAGAATATATTTTCGAAATTATAAGTTCGTAAAATATTTTGGGGTTACTAAATATTGCTATTTTCACACAAACTTTCTAAAACCAAACTACGTATGTATCTAACTGGTAAATATTTTTAGGTAAAGCAAATATTGTATAAAGATAATATATTTATATGCTGTACCAATTAACATTCTAAATAAACTTGCGAAATTGACCGTAATTTTTGGAAAAAAAAATAATATGTATATGTTAATTTCATTTTAAATTTCATTGATCCAAAATGTTCGTGTAAACAATTTGTAGTGGTGAAGTACAATTGAAACTATACAAAGTATTTGTTACATAATTACATTATGTAAGCGTTGAATAATATTAAATAAAAGAATATTTCAATTACTGTATTATTCGTTTCTTCAGTATGAATTAGCTAGATTAAATAGATAGTATTTATTTAACTATTATGTTCATTCTATCTAATGTTTACCGATCTAAATAGCTAATTTAGTAGATTTAATTTCAGTTGTATGAACGATAATTATATATCAATTATTATGTTATAATTAAGCAATCATCTTTAACGTCATTATGTGATATTCAGTAAAGAACACTTATATTTATTTAAATAAAAACACTATAAAAAACTTTCAGGCAGTGTTTATACTAAAAATTTCTAATATCCATTAATGTTTTAATTTATGTTTTAAAGATTTGAACATACAAACTTGGACTCATTTTTTCTTGAATAACAAATAGTGTTTGTATATTACATTATACTGATTGTTTGGTTTTTTTTTTTAGAAAGCTGATCTAGCTGTCTGTGATCTTACAATAACGTATGAAAGAAGAAAAGCTGTGGACTTTACTATGCCCTTTATGACACTAGGTAACTTAGCCAGATTATTCTTAAACTAATTATTGTTATTTCTACTTAATTATAGTCACTAAGTACTATAAGTATGAAGTATTATTTGTGACAATCAATATACGCTGTCACTTATGATAAAAAAATTAATAAAAAAATTAGTGTGGATGTAATCCAGTTCAATTAGTTTCACCTTGCATTTTTGTCTTTATTAATTTTTTCTTACCGTTCGTTTTTAAGGAAACATTTCCTTATGCGATTTGCGTATATTAAACATTAAATGAAAATTCCCTTTCAACAGTATATTCATATAGTTTTTGTTATAGAAATTACTGTAATATATTTCTGCTGTAATAGACTTTCAATAAAAATTATTTTTGTAAAGACTTTATTACCAGCAATTATTAAGGTAGGTCTATAGAATAAATAGTCTTCATATTGAAATTAAAAATTATAATAGCATTGCACTTAAGCAGTGGTCATTGATGTCTAAATAATGAGCAATAATCAAAGAATAATTACGAATCCATGCCGATATACCTAAAGGATTACTTGTTCTATAAGACAATAAGGACCAATTAATTTTAAATTGAAACAAATTTAAAAATAGGTGGAACTAAATACGGAAAAAGACTATTGTGGAATATAGCTGTTAACGCCATAAGTTTGTGATTCGTAAGTAAATTGCGCAATTATTTAATTGCATATAATCGTTTATCTGAATATGACATTTCTTGCTTAAGTGGATATGTTACATTTAGTTTATTATCTTACATTATATACGAGTATCATTGTTAACTACAAATGAGTATCATTAGAAAATTTCTTACACTATATGATAACAATGAATAGGATAATTCCACTAACGTAATTCATGATATGTTTAAGATTTATTTTTATGTATTATATTAATTATTTTTGAGGTGTATTATAACGCTGAGTTCCTCTGACTTAAATCAAATTTGTCAACGAAACCAAAATAAGGAGGGCGAAATAACGAATTAGTTCTAGCATTTTATATCAAAATTATTTTTAAACGAGGACTAGTGTCTCTTAAACAAAATATGCGGTGAAATAAAAATAAGAACTATATTTTCTCCAAAAGAGCGAGATAGATATTTTCTAAACCATAAGATCAGTGGCGGCTGGTGTATAGGTGCTGCAGAGCTGCAGAGCTGCAGAACTGCCAAAAAAATTAGATATTTGTATATTTTCGCGACGTAATAATTACTAAAATTTATTAAGAAAATAATTTGGTTAGTTGGTGCAGCAAAACCGCACGTGCATGCATTAAAATCGCATTCTGCCCGCCGTCCTCTATAGAGTAGTAGACCAGATGAATTATCTGAGTCACTACGCGAGCGCGCCGCGGTACATTGAACAGGGCCACACGAGGTAGTTCTGTGCACGGCTCAGCACACGTGTCCTTCCCCTCAACTCTCGCGACAATCCACACTTGACGCTCGCAAATGCGCGAATTTACACGGTCAGCGAGCTGCATTTTTTCCAGCAACTCCTCGTAGAGTTGGCGGGCGTAAATCGTACCTATTTCGTATTTCGTGTTAATTTGAGAGTTTAAATATTGTTTTGTGAATTTGTGTAGTGATTTATTGTACTAATTATTAATATTTATATACTGTGATAGTGACAATGGATTTAGTTTATAATTTAGTTCATGTGAAGCGATTTAAAAAACAAAAATTGATTTAAAAAACAATGGTAGGCCATTGCCCGATATTGTTATTGAGACTGCAGGTGTTAGCCGCGGAAAAACATATAAACGTCAATTTAATAGAGACATTTATTCGAAGAACAATTGGATTTGTGGGTGCAACAATAAAAATGCGTTATTATGTTTTGCTTGTTTACTTTTTGGCGGTGATAAGGAATGGACGGAGGTAGTGGAATGGCGGTGACAGATTTGGTGCACTTAACTGAAAAAATAAAAAAGCACGACAACTCCAAAAGCCATCTACATAATACAATGGAATTAGCTTTATTAGGGACAACTAATATTAAAGCGCAGCTAGATTCAGCTTATTGGATAAATGTGCAAAAACATAATGATAATGTGACAAAAAAGAGATACGTTTTGTCAAAAATTATAAACTGCATAAAGTTTTGTAGGGCCTTTGAACTGGCGCTGCGGGAGACATGACGAAGCTGAAACCTCTCAAAACCCGGGGAATTTCGTGGTTTGATAAATTTTTCTGCTGAGCTTGATGTAACTTTAAGCGAGCATCTACAAAATGCTTCAGTATTTAAAGGAACCTCTAAAGAAATACAAAATGATCTTTTAGACTGTATATTTACAGAAGAATAAGGAATAATTAAAGAAAGTAACAAATCTTCATTTTTGGCAGTTATGGCAAATCAAACAACTGATGTATCTGTAAAAACTCAGGAAAACGCGTGACCTTGAAAATTTTCAAAATTTTTTCAATAAGAAAGTAGAAGTTATCAAAGTGATACTAGAAGACAAACATTTAATTTTCTCATATTTGAGTCTTCTTCGCGATGATTTTATATCGATCATGGAATATAATTTCTATCATGTCTGAATATTAACTCGTTACAAATATCTGAGTTAAAATAAAAAATTAAAAATAGAAAAAATTTAACGCCATACTATTTATGAAAATTGCAAATAAAAGCCCTTATAAACATTTCTATGTAACCGAGCTTATGTTAATGTTATGTTATGTTTATGTTGAGCTGTTAATAATTTAATAATCGATTAATACATTGAGATTCTTCTATTCTTCTATATTATTTAAGATTTTAAACATATTTAGTACAAGCAATATAGTCCTAAATAACATTATTTACTTATTTATATTTTATTTATTTTAAAAACTCAATCTTGTGTTGTTTACACTTACTTTTTTAATCCACAATTACTTATACATATAAATAAATGTAGTACACATATCTTACTGTACCATAAACATGGACGAATTCGTTAAACATTGTATGTTTTACTAAGAGTAATTTTTATTTCAGGCATTGGTATTCTCTACGCAAAGGCTGTTAAGGAACCGCCTGAACTTTTATCTTTTAGCCATCCCTTATCTCTCGACATCTGGCTTTACATGGCCACCGCTTACTTGGTTATATCCATGATAATCTTCTTAGTGGCAAGGTAAATATTTCTTTCTCGGCGGGGCTTTAGATTAGACACTGGAACTCGCAGCAATTAATTGCGGAGCGTTTCAGCTTTGCACGAAAATTTCATTGTAATGCATTATTCTTTCTTATTGCGAAAGTTATTACGTTGCTTTTAAAATAAAGCACAAATAAGTGAAATGCGTCTAATATACTGTGTTGTATAGCGTAAATCATTAAAAATGCAGCAACGACATCTTTTATAATAATACTCAACTTTGCACTGCATAATATTTTTATTCCATTCATTGAAAAGATATTGATTGATTTTTTAACATTAAACGATAAAAAATCTATTCTATAAATTAAATTTCATGTTATTTAATGTTCTAGTTATGAAGTATAATTTATTCATATAAATTTCAGATAGTGTATGGTAAATGCAAAACTTTAAACTAGTTAAGCGTTATAATTTAAGCATCAGCTTCTAACTAGGAGCTCAAATTTACTTGATATGTGTTCTTACATTTTGAAGTATTCATGGAATAATCTTATCGTATTTTTCAATATCACATTTCAGTTCATCTAAGGACATATTGGTTTCAAAAAATACATGTTGTTCTTCAAAGAAGAAATAGATGAGTGGTATTAAATCTGGAAATCTGCGGGGTCATTCTAGACTCTAATATTCATTCAAACTAGCGTCAAGAAAGCAATCTGTTTAATCGGCAACAATCGCTGCATAATATTGAGGAACCTACTGTTTGTTGTGAATAAGCAGATAACGAATCTTCAATAATAAGAATGATTTTATATATGACTAAAATGTTTTAGTAATTCGAAATACATTTTTTATGGGATTATTATAAAATAAATTAAATCAGAATTCACA
Source organism: Rosalia funebris (assembly GCA_037954035.1). Classification (NCBI taxonomy): domain Eukaryota; kingdom Metazoa; phylum Arthropoda; class Insecta; order Coleoptera; family Cerambycidae; genus Rosalia; species Rosalia funebris. Next base: position 15,512,261 of record JAZFAV010000001.1, on the reverse strand, counting down.
TACTCTCTCTCTCTCTCTCTTTCTCTTGAGCAAATTGCCTTCTGCATTAAATAACTTCTCAAACGAGATAGTCTCATAATATAGTACCAAAAACGCTATGTTATTAAAATTACTGAACCAGAATGGAACTTTAAAATCACCTCGAATTAGTACAACAACACCTCTACATTCAGTGTTTTCTGTTCTGTTATTCAGTGGGTGTTGATTAGTAGCTGCGTATGATGGCTTGTGTATACAGAAGAGCCACAATATATTGATTTAATTCGAATTGGAAGCCGGATTATTCCAGAAATATTTAAAACATATAAAGTTGACTGGTATATGTAGCGTTTTCATATACATACATAGTTACGTATATTATTTAAAGCCAGTTTACGACTATATATTATATATAACATAAAAACAAATAAAGTATGCACATATATATATTATATATTTACATATAAATTTTAATATATTACTTATAGTAGTCATACTGTTTTATGTATTTCATAAAAATATCCCTATCTTTTAATTCATGGGTGTCCTAAAATGCATTGTTTTTTACACATACCCCAAACTTCTTTTTAAACTTTAGATTTCTAGAATATAATTTTTATTCAGAATCCTCACAGATGGATCGAAGAAGTTTTTATTAAACCCATATAATAACCTGATAGTAAGCTTGATCACTAAGAGCCTAAAATAGTTCTTTTCCTTGACTTTATATTATAGATAAAAGTCGCTTAATTTATTTTCGATAGAAAGTATCAACAAAACTACCATAATGTTACCAATAGGCAAGACATTAACATTAGAGTAGTAATATTTTACCATTATCTGTTTCAGATTAAATCCTAATGATTGGGAGAATCCACATCCATGCAATGATTGTCCCAATGAACTGGAGAATATTTGGAATATAAAAAATTGTTTTTGGTTGACCTTAGGCTCTATTATGGCACAAGGATGTGATATTTTACCAAAGTAAGTTTTGAAATTACCTCATATTCTTCAAATCCAAGTCAGTATTTTGCATATTTCTTTTTTGTTAATAACAATTAATCTAAATAACTTTATCATAATACGGCATCTATATTATGATTAATGCTTAGATAAAAATGAAAACTAAACTTACATGACCATATTCTAAATATTAGTTTTTCAATTATAATTTTTATTATAAAAAATATGTAAAACATAATGTAGCCATGTATATACTTGCAAATCATTTTTGTCTCTAAGTTATATTTCATAAATTATATTTAACTACTATTCATTTCATCGCTATTTGCTAAATAAAAAACTATCTTATCTTGCCGATAAATGGAACAGTCTACTTCAGTCTAGCCATAAAAACAAGTCACGGTATGTTTTGAGATATTTTATTTGGCAAATAGCGATTAAATAAACTATATATCACTATTTTGAGCAACTAATACTTGGTAATATAATAGACCTATAATATACAGAAGAAATTATCCTTTCTTAAACTTAAATCCTCAATCATCATTTGTATGAAAGGAACACTTTTCAACGGAATAATACAATTTTTATTGCTTATAGTGCCTTAAAATCGTTGTGGAAAAGCGCCATTATAATATATTTCTAAAATAAGTCTGGTTGTAGGGAAATTTGCATTATTTTCATCATCATTACGAGGTCATTAGTCCTAAGACTGTTTGGACGCTAACCTCCAGCTTCTCCTATCTTGTGCTAACCTACGCATTTCGTTACTATTTGCGACCAGTAATCTAATCTAGCCCTGCCACTGCCTTTCTTCACTCCTATTTCTGCCTCCAAAATATCGCGGACTATTCCCCCATGTCTCAGCAAGTGGCCTACTATTCTATATCTTCTCTTCTTTATGTTATTCCACATACTTCTTTTCTCGCCGACTTTCTCCAATACTTCTTCGTTTCTAACCCTATCAGTCCACGGTATTTTCATCATTCTTCGGTAACACCACATCTCAAAAGCTTCTAATTTCTTCCTACTTGCTTCCCCTACCGTCCAGGTTTCGCAATCGTATAGTGCCGTGCTCCATACATACGTTTTCAAAAATCTCTTCTTTGTTTCTAAGTTTATTACCACCGACCATAAACGTGCTTTCTTTTTGTTAAATGCTACTCGACCCTGCGCTATTCTTTGTTTTATATCTTTATCGCTTCTTCCATCCCAATTTATTTTACTTCCTAAATAAGTGAGAAGTCTTTAACTGCCTCCAATCTTTCATTATTAATTTGTACTTTCGTTTTTTCTCTGCTCTCGCGCCCTCTGCACACTAACACTTTAGTTTTGTTCTTATTCACCCTCATTCCGTATTCCTCTGTCAACACTGCCTCCACTTCATTCAATGCTGATTCTAATTCCTCCTTACTAGATGCTAATACTGCTATATCATCCGCGAATCTCAGCATTTTTAGTTTCTGTCCCTGTACTTTAATCCCGAAATCCACTCTACCTTTTACCACATTAATCGCCTCTTCGATGTACAGATTAAATATTAGTGGTGATAGCGTACATCCTTATCTTACTCCTTTCCTAATACCTACTTCCCTTCTTTCCCCTTCTACTTCTATAACAGCAGTTTGCTCTTTGTATAGATTGTGTACTACTCTCCTATCTCTATACTTCATTCCCGCGCTCTTTAGTATCTCGAACAATTTTTACCATCTTACATTATCAAAAGCTTTTTCTAAATCTACAAATCCTATATAAGCGTTCTTCCCTTTTTCTATTGTTTTCTCTAACATTACTCTTAGCGCCAGAATAGCTTCGCGAGTTCCCCTATTTCGCCTAAACCCGAATTGGTATTTTCCTAGTATTTCCTCCGCTCTATTTTCCATCCTTTTCTGCACTATTCTGGTTAAGATTTTTGACACGTGGGAAGTTAGGCTAATCGTTCTAAAGTTCTCACATTTGTCGGCTCCTCTCTTTTTCGGTATAGTAACGATGATGTTCCTCTTATAATCTCGTTTCATATATGTATTTTACCAGTTCAAACATCCTATTTACTACTTTCTGTCTCACATATTTCAAAATTTCCGCCTGTATTTTATCTACCCCCGGCGCTTTATTGTTTTTTAGCCCCCTTAGTGCTATTTCAAATTCCTCTCTCAATATAGGTTTTCCTACATCTTCCCTATCGATGCTAGATTCTTCCTCTAATATATCTCCTAATTCCTGACCCTCATATAAATTTCCTAAGTACTGCTTCCATTTATCCGCTTTCTCCTCTCTTTCGATCAGTATGTCCCTCGATTGACTCCTAACGTTTCTACTTATTGGTCCTAGATCCCTGAAGTTCCTCTTAGTTATCTTGTAAGCCACATCGGTCTTACCTACTTATCTTCTTATCTTCTACTTCTTTGCATTTATCCCCTATCCATTGTTCTTTCGCTTTTCTACACTTTCTAATGATTTCCCACTTTATTGACTTATAAGTTTTCAGTCCTTCCTCGTCTCATCTGTTTTTGTAGCCCCGTCTCTTTTCTTTTAAGTTTAAGATTTCGTCCGTTATCCAGAGCTTCCTAGCTTCTCTTCTCTCGTGTCCTAAAACGTCTGTAGCCGCGGAATCTAGGCTATTCTTGATGCCCTCCCACTCAGTTTCTGCGTTCTTGATTTCGCCATTACTCGCTTTATTTATTAATTGATCTGTTTTCTCCTGGAATTTATCTTTCATATTCTGATCCCTCAATATGTCTACATTTATACGTTTCTGATCCTTCCGGGATTTCAGATTTTTGAACTTTAATCTAGGTTTTATTTTCATAATGTTTAATATTTACCCCCATGATGTAAAATCTTCTTTTTCTTCCTTTTTATGTATCCTTTAGCTTTATATAAAAAATATGTCTTAACAGATCCCTGAATAAGAAGTGTGTGTTCTTGTCTAATTGTTACAGGATATATCTTAGTTCATTTAATTATTCATTTTATATTCTTTTCATAGTTATAATATACATATAAGCATCATATCAATAATCAAGTCATAATCGACATACATATAGGTTGAAAAGTTCTATTTCTTTCCTGTACCAACAGTAGTAAAAATACATCGAAAAGACTCCAGCCGATAGTTTGCACCGAACCTAGACCAAGAGATTTACCATTGTTACCCAGCCCAGAAGGGTGAGAGGCACACTTCGATGCTTCATGACAGAGAGATAACCCTAAACGGGACTGATTAAATATACAACAAATAGAGGATAAAGAAAGACCCATAGTTTTACTCGGACCAAGTCTCAGTCGTCCATGTTAAATCGGGTTGGTGTTGTATAATATTATTTAAAAGCTTTAGCATGTTTTTGTAAATCAGTTTACTATCAGCAGAATGAAGAATATTTAATTTTGTAAAACTACAAAGCGAGTGGCTTATCCAATCTGGAACAAACTGCCACATTTGCATCCATCGAAATGAAATAACTGAACTAAATCGAAACTCGATCTCAATTGTATCCTACTGAATATATATATATATATATATATATATATATATATATATATATATATATATATATATCAAATCAATACTATATACCTATCTCATTTTAACTATGCTTATTTCTTTAAAAAGCACAGAATGAGATAAATAAAGCTTTTAATGAAATATATTTTACAACAATTCTACTTTTAGATCATATTTCACTAACGGTACGTAATCTATTTTAACTTAGTTTTTAGATAATTTTGTTAAAAGTAAATAAGAAATACCTATAACGTAACGAGAAGTATAATGTACCTAATATAACTACAAGTTCACTTGCTATTACAAGCTACATTACCCCAAATCTGCACCTGAATGAATTCAAATGCATCATGCAAATCAGTTAATCTATCTAATATATATATATATATATATATATATATATATATATATATATATATATATATATATATATATATATATATATATATATATATATATATATATATATATATATATATTTCAGGTGCTTAATTTAATTGGGTTTATATAGATACTATTAAAGTAATTTATGTCAGCGCAATATAAAACACCGCCCATCATAGTGTATTTAACTCATCGCAATAGACACTTAGATATACAGTGCTATTTAAAAGTCCCCTCCCCCCCTCTTATCTTTGGAACGATTATACATAAACTAGTAAAATTTGGTAACTGAATATTAAAGGTTGTAAACTTCCCTACTAGTGATGATAGATGGCGTATGCGTCAAAGATGACGTCACAAGGTCATTGTGACCAATAATTTTAAATGGAACCCTATGGCAAGCGACACCTCTTTTAAAAGGTATCGAAAAAACCTATTCAATGATACTAATATTGTGTCTGTTTATGGCAGTTTTGACAACTGGCTTTCAAAAACCGCAAAGCTGTGATGAATTAAATCAGTTAATAATAAAATTTAAAATTCAAGCTCCGCCACTGGATAGTTGGATAGTAAATAATCTGACGTTTTTACAAGTCTCCCCAATTTGATGTTTTTTTAGCTGTCAAAGTTTTTATACATTTAATAATTTGTGTATTGTTGATCGAACGTTTAACTGTTTTAGTACCTTGTGGTAATTTTAAAATATTTGTACATTCAATAATTTGTTAAACTGTTGTAAGCTGAACGTTTAAGTGCTTCAAGAAGAAAGATTTAAAACAAGAGAAGAATTTAAAATAAGAGAAGTTTAAAACAACGGGTAGTATTAATGATGCAAAACGATCTGGCAGACCACAAATTTCTGATGAGAAAAAAATTGATATACTGGCAGAAGTAATAGTAAATCCTACTTCTTCAACAACTCAAGTTGCATCAACCTGTGAAGTCAGTCAAAGTACAGTGCACAGGGTGTTGAAAAAAAAAACAAATTTCACCCATACAAATTAAAAATGGTTCATCAACTCTCAGATGACGATCCAGACCGAAGACTGCAATTTTGTGAAAATATGGAGACTAAAATTAACCAACAGCCAGACTATGTCAAAACAATTTGTTTTAGTGACGAAAGTACTTTCTATCTAAATGGAAATGTAAATACACAAAACGTGAGATATTGGAGTGACGCAAATCCTCACTTGTTTCGTGAAACACATACTCAGTATTCCGAGAAGGTCAATGTTTGGGCAGGTATACTGGGAAACCATATCGTTGGGCCTGTTTTTTTAAATACCAACTTAACCGGTGAGGTGTATCTGCAGATGTTGCAAAATGCAATAGAACCGTTAATCCTTGAAATTTTGGAAGATAATCAAGATGAATTCGACATTTTGGAAATAACATTCCAACAGGATGGTGCTTTTCCACACTATTACGGTGCAGTAAGACGGTATTTGGATGAAGAATATCCTGGTAGATGGATTGGACGACGAGGTTCAATGGAGTGGCCACCTCGATCACCGGACCTCACACCTTTAGATTTTTTTCTGTGGGGGTATCTTAAATCGAAGGTTTACGCCACTCAGCCTGACAATATTGATGTTTTAAAACAACGTATTGTTACAGAATGTAGGGCTATTTCCGCAGACACATTTGAAAAAGTACGAGAAGAGTTTCGCAATAGGATGTTTTACTGTCAGGAAGTAGATGGAGCTCACTTCGAACAAGTACTATAAGTAGGTACTGATTCTTGAATCTGTAATTAAAATTATTATCCAAATTTACTGATTACTGAATTAATCCATCAAAACTACCATAAATACAAACAATATTAGTATCATTGAATACATTTTTTCGATACCTTTTAAAAGAGGTGTCGCTTGCCATAGGGTTCCATTTAAAATTATTGGTCACAATGACCTTGTGACGTCATCTTTGACGCATACGTCATCTATCATCACTAGTAGGGAAGGTTACAACCCTTAATATTCAGTTATCAAATTTCACTAGTTTATGTATAATCGTTAAAAAGATAAGAGGGGGGAGGGGACTTTTGAATAGCACTGTATGTGGGTATGTTTCACATATTAAAATAAATAATCATTCTAATATATCAGAAAGGAAGACAGATAATTAATAAAGCCATATTAGTATAAATGAGTATATCAAATTAGTATGAAAGAAAAATGTTAGTATAAAATGTAAAATTATGTTTTGTATTTTGAGAAAAATATATGTTCAGAAAAATAAATGGTATAACTACACAAGAAATAATAAATATTTTCTAATTATGGTAAGCCATAATTTTACAACGAATAAGTATAATTCTGATAAAGAAATATTTAGTCAAATAAAGAATATATTACTGAGTAAAGTTGCGATAATTTTAGCGTGAAATATATCACATTAACTACAATTTATTTATTAGGTCAAAAAAACATCTCTTATAAATGAATTGTTCTCTCGGTGTATATGTTAGACATTTTTAAACGTTTTTGAAATACTTGTATACGATCATCCAGTGAATGTCCTGTTATATAACTATTGTGTAACTACGTTGGGGACAAGTGGAATGTCTGGTGTAAAAACCCCGACTTAATTGCTGCAAGAAATGAGGCGCAATGGTCAGACAGTCCCCTTTTAGTAAGACGACTCCGGAGCGCTTTCCTACCGAGCGCCCAGACGGCAATCGAAGGAAAATCGCAGATCGTAACTTAGAAATCCACAAGAGGTTTATTTTTAATGAAACGAAGTCGACATGCATACCTCATCGTCGTTCCATTAAAATACTTTGAAGCGTTTTCGAAGCGTCACATCAATATTAATAAGAAGTAAAATGACACGGTATCTGCACATGGAGATGTGTCGGCGACGGCGACGACTTCAAAGCAACATTCTGAGAAGCGCGTGCCAACAAGGCATGGCATGTGCCTGGCTGGTGCTCATGCCGGTCATAGTTTATGATATGCTGACCGCTTCCTTGTACAGCAAAGAGACTTCTGTTAGTTCTCTTCAAAGATGCCGCACATCTCCCATCATCGGTATATGATATCCATGCCTACTTGAAGATATCTCGATTGTCCCTACCGCCAAGCGCCGCCCGGAGCGATACCGGCGACAATCAACTGCTCTCAATTTTTCAATTACCTTCACTAGAGAAGCCCAGAGAAGCACAACATTGGTCATCTAATCTGATGAGTAAGAAGGATTATGTAGGAAACTCAAATACCAAATGAAAATATCACTGTGCCAGAGAAAAGATTAAATGAAATCTATATACATCTCGCATATTCTTTGGAAAACAATTAAGGGCTAGAAAATCTCTATCTCCTCAGTGGCATGGATTCTTTGGCAACTGAATTGGTATACAAAATTTTGTTATTAGATACTTCCTTAGTCGCATTCGCATACTTCTCCAGTTATACGATAACTTAATTTTTAATAATTGAAGATCCTAAATCAATTAATTACATTACATAGTAAATAATTGTATTCGACAATTGCATTTTCAATTTGTATTTCTCCTTCTTCTTCGCCATCCTGTAGGTCACTCTGTGAAATGTCTTCAATTTCAACAAAGTCTTGTCTTTTTTATATTTTGCTAAATTCATTAATCATCTGCCTTACTCGTACATTAAATATTTATATCATATCCAGCAATGTATCTAAATGTACAAAAAAAATTATCGTTTACCTTGAGCAACTACTTTTTCTACCATCTATTTCGAGTATGTTTAAGCTGAATTACAATTTCTCTCAGTAAAGTTCATTATATCTAAAGCGATACCCTTCAGAAAACCCTTTTTAGATGCAAATCAGTTATTATAATATGTGTCTATGGTAATTTTAGAATATATTCGTTAATATGTATACAATATTTATATTTATAGTCATTTGGGAAATGTATGTAACAGGCCACGCTTCTGAAATTAAAGTTATTGTGTTTTTGGTTCATTGCAATACGGTTTACCTTAGGTATAGATGAAATAACATAAAATAAACAAGAATAAAAGTGAACCAAAGATCTAACTCCAAGAAAAATCCATCGACGCAGTAACAAAATCAGGAGACCAGTGTTGGTATCATCAGGATATAAACTACTATTTCTATTCTCTATTTATATTAAGCTTTATTCGGATTCAGTTGAATATGTTGAATAATTCTTACAGCATCATGCACGATTCGTTAATAGTCTCACTATTTTTTTAGTTGTGGAACACTGAAGATATAAATTATTCCGGTTTACTACACCACTGCTTCTAATATATAACCCCCATTAAATACTTTTTGCATGGTTAGCCATCGTAAAGATTTGCAACTTGAACTTTACTGATCCACTAATTGTGTTATTTACTTTATAGTCCAAAACAACGGGCTATTTTTACGTACAGGGCCCTTGTTTGCTTATTATATTCATTCTGATTTCATAAAAATCATCCGAGGTTTATGCAATCCAAAGATTGTAGTGAAAAGTATTTTGGGCAGACGAAAAGAGCAATTTTAACTAGATAAAAGAAGCATATGGGTCACTTACAGTATGGCATACTTGAAAAATCTTTCGTTGGTTATAGAGTTTTTAAGTTTAATCATAAAACAGCACCCTAAAAACTTAAAGATGGTTAAAACTATAAAGAAAAATGATTTATAACAACAGAGCCCAAACAAAATTTATAGAGGTGGTTTAATAGTTGGTTTTAATATCTACCGATGATAGCAACTTGCCTGATAATTATTCATCTAATGACGTATAATATTTCGGTGTTTATGTAAAACTTGTCTACTGCTTCTTTTCGCAGAAAAATCTAACTTATTCCTATAGGACACAGACAACTAGACTCTTCAGTATGGTATTATATATAGTACTATGTTGCCTTTATAAAACAAGACCAAGTTATTACATAATTCTAAACAAAAGGTTAGTTAATTTATCAATATCCAACGATATCATTTTGATGTATATGAGGATATGTTCATTTAATATACTAGTTATCATTGAGAAAGTAATATCTGATAACAAGGAGGTATGCCAAATAAAATTAATATTTCTTTTATCTAAACAATTCACGAAGAATAATGATTCCTGGATTCCTGTATTAACCAACTAGTCTACGTTATGTGGAAAGTCAAGCAAAATAAATTATAATAATTCATGGATTATCCTACAGACAGAAGGAAAACCGGCTCGATTTGTATATAATAGTCCCTTCAAATTAGACAAAAAATCACTGATTTTGGGAAATTTTACCTACAGCTAAGCGACCTATACAGAAAGTTGTGTTGGGGTTGTGTCAACATATTTTTCACCTAGCACATAATAAAAAAAGAGTTGTTTTAGATATAGACATATATATATATATATATATATATATATATATATATATATATATATATATATATATATATATATATATATATATATATATATATATATATATATATTCGATGTTGTAGATTTTGCGATTCTCCAAAATTTTTCCTGTTTTTATTTTTTCTATATTCTGCTTAGTTGCGCCGCTAGAGCGCGCTGAAGTATTTTTGAGCTGTTTTTCGATTTGAAGCGAAAACCATGCAATGTAAAGAAAAATATCAAGAGACCAAAGTTATAGATATAAAAATTTCCGACACTTTTTGTTGTTTTGTTTTTTTTTTATTGCACGGTTTTGCCACTAAAGGGAGAAAACCGTTTTCTTTTTTTTTGTAATACTCTTGTGCAAATGAAAAAAACATTCTAGAGCATTATTTTTTATTTATAGGCAAAACATTTTTATATTCTATTCTACATTTTTTAGAAAAGTTCAATCACATAAAAAGTTGGAGAACAAAAAACTTTTTACAATTGTCTTATACTTTTTTTTACAAAAATGCACAGTTTTGCCTATAAATAAAAAATAATGCGTTAGAGTGTCTTTTTCATTCGCACAAGAGTATTACAAAAAAAAATAATACGGTTTTCGCCCTCTAGTGGCAAAACCGTGCGACCTTGAAAAAAAAACAAAAGATTAAAATATGTCGGAAATTTTTATATCTACAACTTTGATCTCTTTATATTTTTCTCTACAATACATAGTTTTGGCTTAAAATCGAGAAAGATCTCAAAAATACTTCAGCGCGCTCTAACGGCGCAACTAAGCAGAATTTCGAAAAAATTAAAAAATGAAAAATTGTGGAGAATCGCAACATCTACAACATCAAATCAGGTCATGTTTTCCCAAAAATGCATAGTTCTTCAGAAAAGCGCAAAAAATCGAAAAAGCGGCCAAAAACGCACATATATTATATATGTGTCTATATCTAAAAAACAACACTTTTTCTAATCATGCGTTAGGTGCAAAATATGTTAAAACAACCCCAATATAACTTTCTGTATAGGTCGCTTAGCTATAGGAAAACTTTCCCTCAATTTTCCTAATTTGAAGGGACTATAGCTTCTGGTTCTTATCTTCCATTTTTTTTTTTTTTGAATTAAAGGTTCAATAGAAATATATCTTAGAAATATATCTCCTATAAATATATCTTAGAACTACATGTACTCAGCCTGAATTTAAAGAATAATAATTGATAAATTTATTATATGTTAAGATCCTGATATTACGTTATTGGCTTTGGTTGAATAGACATAGTTCTGTGGAAGTGCAGAAGTTTAATCTGAAAAGAAATGACCAGAGTTTTTGACAAATAATTAACTTGAATATGATGCAACTTGCCACGTAGCTTATTTCAATTATTGCACCTGCATCTATTGTGAATTATATTACTTATTTTATCTGAAGTCGAGTTCAGTCCAATAAATATAAGTATTTTTTTAATAATACAATATATCGATCTCTTCAAGAAAGTAAGCTTATGTTGGCTTCCAAACATTGCTAAACTCATCATATCCATATCCAACATCAACATATACCTAGTTCTATTTATGTTTTTGTATAATATTGAAGTTCTATATTTGTATTGGAGTTACGTAAATATTTCTAACAAGAAAACAGCAGATCAGTTATCCACTGAACACCGAAACAAACCAAACAAAAATAAATAATTAAATGACACATGCAACCACTAAATGTGTCTGAAATTGGTGTTTCAATTATTCCAATAAATATTTTTCGTATCGCAAATGACACATATAGCATTTGGCCCGCAACTGAACAAATGTGATAATTTAATACCTTAATATACAGATTTTGGATATGTGGGAATTTCACCAATATATAGCAGTCTGAAGCACAAATTTTCGTGAAGACTAGAATATTTTAGGAAAGGCACAGCTCGATCTTGTATTTCTTGTAAAGTAAATCGACCGTTTTAAACCATTACTGCACTATCTACATTCGCTTTTACTATAAAATGGATTTATGGCGCCTCTAATCCACAAAGGTGAATTACGGGTAACTTACCTGGTAATTTGTTTGCACCCAGACGATGCACTAACAAGTGCAATTGATCGCTGGCCGTGAATGCATCTAACTGATTTATTGACTACGTTATCGCCGGCCTCATTGAAGACCGGCAATCAAGAAAGCTTTTTTCGGCTCCCATTTCTATCTTCGCTAGAAACGATTCAGTAATCGATTATAATAACTATAAATTAAGAACCTTTCTACTTTTTGCTTTATTTAGCTGCCGTTGTCTGGCATTTTATGGAGAGGCTGTACAGTAAAACACGTCAAAAGAGATGAAGAAATCTACCACTTTAAGATCCGCGATAAAGGTAAAAGGTAAAGTTGCGAGTCATCTGTATTACTGAACGAGTTGGTTGATATTCAATACATTTTCTCCAATTTTTCTGTTTTATGAAATGATTTCCATTTCATGAATTATACGATTCAACGGTAATATTTCAAGACTACTACATCCTAATTTTAGAATTAGTTATTATCTTTAACAGGCGAAATTATTTTCTTACACAGATAATGAAAAAAAATCACAAAATAAATAACTCACAAAGAGTGAATATAGACTGCAGTACATTTAACGTTATAAAACCCTATTTTACAATAAAATTATAAATTTCCACATCTCTCAATACATAAATGTTTTAGATTTATTAAAATCAATAAATAACTTCACATTGTGTAAGATATTTTGTGAAATGAAGTAATGAAGTAATGAAAGTATTGATAGAAGCAAAATAGATAGAATAAAAGTAAGTACGGGAATATATACATTTTGTTTGTAATAATATTTTTTATTTTAACTTGGATCACCTTAATAACTTAATGGAAGATTTTAAATCAATTATTAATAATTATGTAATAGATAACGATACATCATATCGGATACTTCTTGTGAAAAAAGCTATTTGATTTATTACAGTGCATTAAAATGTTTGTCAGTCCACAGTTATGCTAATTAACTTAGTTATTCTAGAAAATTTTCAAAATAGATAATCAGTTTAATCTCAATTACCTTACAGTGTAAGGAAAACCGTAACTATAGGTAAGACCTCATAAAGTGTAGAATAGATGGATAAGTCTCCTGTGTTTATTGTTCTAGAAACAAGAAATATATCAGGGAATGTTTGAAACACACAGTATATTTTATAAAAATTTAGTACATTAAAGTTTCTTTATAAATATCTATAACTATAAAAGGTACATATTATACAAGTTATCTATAATTTAAAGGGTTTCAGATATTCCCTTTTATATTTCTTGTTTCTAGAATAATAAACATAGGAGATTTATCCAACTATTCCGTATTTCATGCGGCCTTATCTATAGCTATGGTTTACCCTCCACTATAAGTAATTGAGATTGGACTAACTGATTATCTGTTTTGAAAATTTTCTACAATAGGTAACCATGTTACTATATTATCCGTTGCAATTTTATGTATTAAGAAAAATGTCTGCAGTTACAAAAATTTAAATAAATCGTATGAAATTACAAATAATTTGACCTCAATTACAACTCTCACATCAGTCTCAAAAGATTACATACAAGTTTCTTTGTATAGTACATATATATATATATATATATATATATATATATATATATATATATATATATATATATATATATATATATATATATATATATATATATATATATATATATATATATATATATATATTTATATATATTTCGTATCAAATAAATATTTTATTTAAAAAAAAATCTTCTGTCCCCAATCCACCTTCTAGGATCTCTTCTCTTCACTTGACTAGGAAGACTCATACCGAATGAATGACTTGACAGAATGTTACTCACCTACGGGAGGGTAACATTTCTATTTACTATATGTACATAGTAAGTTGAGCCTTGAATTTCTTTATACTGTTGATTATTTGACATTTTCTCTTCCATTTTGGTGGATGTTTATCCTTTATAAAACAATTGTATTGGAATTTATAAAGATTCCTATCTTTTATTTCTTTATTAATGTATTTAATATCACCCATTGGCATAAAATGCATATCCATTACATGGATATAAAGAAACATGGATAAGTGTGACCAGTGACATTTTACTTTATATTTCCTTTCTAAAAACCCTTCCTTTTTGATGTTTTAAATATGAGTGAGATAACAGATCAGTTTGATAAAACTTCACATAATTTACTTGCAATTAGTGAATAGTCCACTAGAGGGATATAGAGGGACGATATTAGAGGGGGATAAGAATATTAGTTGTAATACTGACTGGAGGAACAACTGCCTTTCTCTACATTGGAAAAAATACTCGGTGTTTTTAGTATATCGCAACGTAATATATTTATTGTTTTGTAGAGGTATATCGACCAGATTGGTTACAAGTGTATGGTGGTTCTTCTCGTTAATTATGACAGCCTGTTATACTGCCAATCTAGCCGCCTTCCTCACTATGGAGAGAATGGGCCCAACAATAGAAAGTGCAGCAGATTTAGCAGCGCAAACCAAAATAAAGTATGGATGCTTGAAAGGTAAACAGTAATTTCATTGATAACATAGAAATAGATAAATATTTTTTCAAAATCAACACCGCTCATAAAATATGTCATGATTTGTTTTCAGACGAGATTTAAACCAATAGTTGCTAATATTATTGTCGTTTTATAAATATACATAAAATCATTCTTTTTAATGATACTACCAGATTTTTAAAGGTAAATAAAATAAAATGTGTGTGAGATATTCACTCATTTCTTGTATCTAGTGCTAGTGTATCCACACGAGATATACACTAGCACCAAATGCATTCCAAGAATGTCACTATTTGGTGCGGATTTTGGTCTGGAGGAATCATACGCATTTACATTTAAAAATCGAGCGTCCTTATTGAAAGACCCTTTATAAATAATGAAAGTTGTTACTAAAATGTATGTACTCTCGAACTTTTTATGATTGAAATTGACATTGAATACGTTGTTGTCACTAAATATCCTTTCATATCTTAGTACCAAAATTGACATGGTTTACAGCATTATCAAATATTAATGATAAAATTGCTTTCAGATGGATCTACAGCCTCCTTCTTTCAAGACTCCAACTTCTCCACATACCGTCGCATGTGGCTACAGATGGAGTCCACCAATCCTACCGTGTTCGAGAAAAGCAACGAGGACGGCGTGAAACGCGTTTTAAACAGTAAAAGGAAATACGCTTTTCTCATGGAGAGTTCAACGATTGAATACGAAATGGAGAGAAACTGCGAACTGATGCAAGTTGGGAATACGTTGGATTCGAAGGGGTACGGGATAGCGATGCCTACAAGTAAGTTTAAATTCGTCTGACGAAGAAACCTGTGTGCAAATAGACTTTGAGAATATGTAATATAACAACGAATCAAAATTCCATTTAGGGGTATCAGATTAATAATTACAAAAAATAATCTATCGCTTTTCCACAAAAAGGTTCTTTTTATTTGACATAAAGTAACCACTTGAAATTAAATAATGCATTCAATATTACAGTGCATATAAGACATTAGCGGTAATCCAAATTAATAAACGATATTGCAGGGTTCATATAGATTGGACGAAATAGGCCGGGTATCATAGACGTCCGCATAATATTAAATGAAATAACGTAGATAGTAATAAGTTATTATTTATAAAACACGTACCCTATTGTAAGCAGCATTATCGCACGCTGTATCATATCGGTGAAAAATCTGCAACATTGAGTATGTTTCCACAGTTGTTCCACCGAAACTTGTTTGTCGTAATAAAAAAAAAAATATATATATATATATATATATATATATATATATATATATATATATATGTATATATATATATATATATATATATATATATATACATGGAACGACCACTCGACATCTAATGATGTAATATTTACATAATTAAAACAATTTTTGATATTCTGTGATTGTGGATTTAAAGACGCATACTCCTATAAATGTATCTTAATGTGGAAAATCTTTCGTTAAAACATTATCACACTTTGCACACTATTTATCTCTCTTTCTTGCGTTTGTATAAATGTGTTTGCATGTTTTCTCGAGAAAACGTATTTTTGTGGAAGAAAATCGATAGACTAATAGAGTAAGGAAATTTTGTAGGAAAGACGAAAATCCTAAAATCGTCACAAATTACATTAAATATGATGTAAATCTACCGCCTGAACGGGATAGAAATTTTAATTTCAATAATACACTGTCGATTTTCTCATAAGCCGAAAAAGTTTTTCAAACTTCAAGTTCGAAGTATCAACCTCGAAAGTCATACTTACCAAGAGAACCTTTAGATTTAATGAAAATCCAAAGACATCATCAAATGTATCTAGCTTTCTTACGTTTGTGATAATTTTTTTACAATTTTTCTCGAGAAAACTTTTTTTGAGAAAGAAAGTCGATGGGCTATAGTAACAGAATTTTATAAAAAATACCAAAGTCTTAAAATCCACGCCAATTATGGTACATCGAATACGATGTACGTCGATGTCTTGAACACGATAAAAATCTTCATTGTATTAGTAATCGGTCAGTTTTCTCGTAAAATAGGAAAAGTTTTTTCAAACTTCAGATTGAAAATGGCAGCTTCGAAATTCCTATTTACCTAGAGAACCTCTATCCCTAAGGGAAATTTGAAGGCTGTATTAAATTTGCCTGTCTTTCTTACGTCTGTACAAGTTTTTTCAATTTTTACTCGAGAAAACGTATTTTTGTGAAAGAAAATCTATGGAGTAAGGAAATTTATAGAAAATACGAAATTGCCCAAGTCGATACAAATTACTTAGAATTCGATGTAAATTAATTTCCTGAACACGATAAAACCATTTTTAGTCTGAATTAAAAGTGTATCTTTAATACATACCAAAACCCACCTTTATCATATCCAGAATCGTGCAAAATAAATAGAATAAATATTTTTCATATATAGACAGTTACTATAGCCCATAAAAACTAAAGAATACGTTCAGCATACCTTTATGCTAAACATATGTGAGGCATACTCTCAAGAGATTTACATAATTTTATTCTATGTGGATCATAGTGACCGCGTACCAAACTGGTGGCTGTTTTATTCCTCTATAACACAAAGTGGCGTGCTAGAAATATTTCTTAAAGATATAAATGTGTCAGAACACACTAAGGAGATTGATAAAGTAGAGGTACATTTTGTTTATAGTATGCTCTCTGCGATACAGCGAAGGAATAGGGATTTGGTCGTTTTATATGCAGATCAGGGCAGTGTATCTTTCACGAAATATGGAAAAATACGTTTTCAAATAAAAGGTGGTCCAACCAAAACGCACGATTTTAATTGTAAATAAAACAAGAAGTTTTCAGAGAATTATCTTAATATTTTTTATTATGATAGAAGGATCTATGACAATTATGTGTGAAACAAAATATCGGCCAAATGCTCGCCACGGCTTCTGTGGCATACCTCTATCCGATGGTCCATATTTTCAATGACTCTGAGACATAATTGAGGTTCAATGTCGTTAATGTGCCGAATTATCTCATCCTTTAGCTCTTAAATTGTTCTTGGCTTATTGATGTACACTTTTTCTTTTAAATATCCCCAAATAAAGAAGTCCAACGGTGTCAAATCACATGATCGTGGCGGCCAATTAACATCGCCACGACGTGAGATAACACGGCCATTGAATTTCTCGCGCAAAAGTGCCATTGTTTCGTTGGCTGTGTGGCAAGTGGCACCATCCTGTTGGAACCACATATCGTCCAGGTCCATATCCTCAATTTCTGGACCCAAGAAGTCCGTTATCATCCCGCGATAGCGAACACCATTCACGGTAACTGCTTGGCCGACCTCATTTTCGAAGAAGTACGGCTCGATGACGCCGCCAGCCCATAAACCGCACCAAGCAGTCACTCTTTGTGGATGCATCGGCTTTTCAACAATCACTCGTAGATTCTCATTTGTCCAAGTGCGGCAATTCTACTTGTTAACGAATCCACTGAGGTGAAAGTGTGCCTCGTCGCTGAAGATGATTTTCTTTGTAAAGTCACCATTCACTTCTGTCTGTTCAACCAACCATTCGGCGTATTGACGACGCTTGAAATGGTCAGTAGGCTTCAGCTCTTGAGTCGATTGAACCTTGTAAGCGTGTAAATTTAAATTTTTATTCAAAATTCGCATCAGTGATGTTCGAGAGATGTTCAATTGTTGGGCACGACGACGAGTCGAGGTTGACGGCTCTTCTGCTACACTATCGCGAACAACAGCAATGTTTTCCGCAGAACGAACTGGGCGAGCATGCACAGGTGTTTTCACATTTCCTACAGACCCGGTTTGCTGAAATTTGCGCACAATTCTCCCGATTGTGGACACATTTGGTCGATTATGCTGACCAAAAAAGTCACGAAGTGCACGAAATGCATTTTGATTTGAACGCCCATTTTCGCAAAAGGCTTCAACAATCTTAACGCGCTGCTCAATTGTGTACCTCTCCATGGTTGAATTTGTCAAACACTGAAACAAAGAAATGTCAAATTAAGTTGGGCAAAAAACTTGACGTTAAGGTGTGACTCACAATTAACATCGTGCTTTATGGTTGGACCACCCTTTATTATATATCATAAATAATATATAATCTGTACTAATTGGATCTGCGATAGTTTGATGTCATCAAATATTTATCTTGAAATATATATTTTAAACAATATTGTACCCAATTGACACAATGCAATATGTACTATTCATTTCATCGCTATTTGCCAAATAAAAAACTCTTATCTTGCGGATAAATGGAACAGTCTACCTGAGCCTAGCCATAAAAATAAGCCACGGTATGAGATAAGAGCCGTTTGAGATTTTTTATTTGGCAAATAGCTATGAAATAAACTATACATGACTGCAACGGAATGTGGCAGGGTGTACCAAATTCAGACAATTAATGTACTTACAGGCATCGTGAATTGATGACTCATCAACGTAATAGGTAATTGAGATAACGAAACCACAAAGCAACGATTATCAATATCATAAACTATGTTGTATTTAATTAAAATACAAGTTTACGGTTCTAATGTAGATTGGAAAGTCAGTGGTTTTAACTGATAATATCGCTGTAGTGAATAACGGTTATTTTTGTATTCCAGTTGACGAAAACGGGAGCTGAAGATAAACATAAAAGATTACCAAATATAGCGAACACTTGTCTTCAAAATGCGAGTACAACTTAACAAATAGAACAGGTTATTATCTCTATGTACGACCTTTTTAAAACAGCTCTTGTATCTTTTATTTTAATTTCAAGAGCGTTATTTGTTCCAAGAACTTATATGTCATCAAATTGAGGCTATATGAAATTATATTTTCATTATGCACATCTTCATATTTCAAAAATATTCAATCCAGAGATTTTATATGCTGAAAAAAATAATTATGTAGTTACAAAGACTGTTTCGTAGATATACATAGGTCGTGCACAAATTGACAATATATGATGATACTCATGGTAATTAATTTTAGGAGACTATAATAAATAGTTCTATATCCTTGAAAATATTCTCTATATGTCATTATCCCAATTCATGATCTTTTTCAGTGTTTTATAACTTAGCTAGTAGCAAAATTCTAAGTGCAAATGAACTATTCATACAAGTTATAAATTTGTAGATTAGAATTTAAATAGTTTGACTATGATCAAACATTAATAGAGGAGTATAATTGTATATAATAAAATTTAAAAGTTCTCATTTCTGAGTACAAAATATACACAATATTTTGACAAATAATGCATATACAAAACATAATCCATGCATATTTAAAAAATATAAAAGAAAGAAATGGGGCGGAAAACTGTGTTATGACATAAAACATAACCATTTCGATTTTCACTATAATAAATGTTCACGATATTCCTCATTAATTGAGGAGCATTACGACAAATTATTCAACGAATTAATGTTTATTACTTATTAATAAATATTACTTCTCAAATTTAGGAGAATACGGTGGGCATTCAACTCAGTGCCCAACACATAACTAATGAAAGTCAACAGTTTACTAGGCATCTGGAATATGGAAGGCGATCTATCTCTTCTCGTATAAAAGTGGCTGAAACAATTTCTCATCTGTACGTGGAACCATTTTGGCAGCCTGAAATTTTTCTGTGTCTCAACTTTTAATTTTTCTATATATTTTTCATCCTGCACTCGATACATTCATTTCTGCAGATTACCTGGCTTACATTTTAAGTTTTACATTTTATGTGATTAGATAATAAAATATTACAAGAACTATCTACATATAAAGATAGTTAAGACCGCTCAGAAACATTCGACATGTTCAAATCTGTTGCTGGAGGACTGCTTCATTTCCTAAATTTACATCAAGAATTGTAACCGTTAAGTGGGAATCGTTAAGAGTATTAAATTTGAGTGGTTGTAATATATGTTCCACTCTCAAATGTTACCATTCCCTTCCACCAAAGCCCAACCCCATCTTTTAGAATCTGATCCTTACTACTGTCTTACTGACACCAAAGATGTGGAGTTGTAGTATTCCTATTAAGAAAGAGTGCAACATAATTAGGAACTATGTTCACTTGCAATAGTTGCCATACTGGTCACCAGATGTTATACAATAGTTGAGTTATATGTGAAATATAATCAGCACATTTAAGGTATACAGAACTAGGAGCAATAATGTGATCAATAGTGATCTTCAAAGGTTAGAATTAATATTGATCGTTCCATCATTTGCAAAATATAATATACCGGTTGTAAACTTTAAATATTTCTTCCAGAAATGTGGCTTTGTAAGAGTATAATTTTCCATGTTCAATACGCAATATATCATCATGAGGTCATCAGTCCTAAGACTGGTTGGACGCTAACCTCCAGCTTCTCCTATCTTGTGCTAACCTACGCATTTCGCTAATTGTGCTACAACCTACATCCCTTACTATTTGCGAGCAGTAGTCTAGGCCTACCTCTGCCTTTCTTCACTCCCATTTCTGCCTCCAAAATATCGCGGACTATTCCCCCATGTCTCAGCAAGTGGCTACCATTCTATCTCTTCTCTTCTTTATTTTTTTCCACATACTTCTTTTCTCGCCGACTTTCTCCAATACTTCTTCGTTTCTAACCCTATCAGTCCATGGTATTTTCATCATTCTTCGGTAACACCACATCTCAAAAGCTTCTAATTTCTTCCTACTTGCTTCCCCTACCGTCCAGATTTCGCAACCGTATAGTGCCGTGCTTCATACATATGTTTTCAAAAATCTCTTCCTTGTTTCTAAGTTTATTACCCCCGAGCATAAAAGTGCTTTCTCTTTTTTAAAAGCTACTCGACCTTGCGCTATTCTTTGTTTTATGTCTTTATCGCTTCTTTCATCCCAATTTATTTTACTTCCTAAATAATTGTATCTAATGAAGTCTTTAACTTCCTCCAATCTTTCATTATTAATTTATACTTTCGTTTTTGCTCTGCTCTCGCGCCCTCTGCACACTAACACTTTAGTTTTTTTTATTCACCCTCATTCCGTATTCCTCTGTCAACATTGCCTCCATTTCATTCAATGCTGATTCTAATTATTATTAGAATATAATTAGCCTTTAATTATATCGTTGTTTAAATACATCCGACATGATGGAAGACGAAAGAATCTTCATCTACTTCATCTAATATTACCTCTGACCTAATTATCTAAATCGTTGCAAAGTTTTATAGACGATATACGTTTTCGATTTGAGTAAAATTCATTAAAGTAATGCTCCCATGCATTTATCACTTTAGTATATGTTTGACAGCCTATTTAATAAGATGTCTCGTTTGCTTACTTGAAAATGGAAACATTGGGGAAACATGCAGTCATCAAATACCTATATATATATATATATATATATATATATATATATATATATATATATATATATATATATATATATTTGAAAGGCTTGACACCACTTCAAATCAAACAAGAAATGGATTCAACACTGAAGGACTCTTCTCCATTATATTCAACAGCCAAACAGTGGATTCCTGACTTTAAGAAAGGTCGCATGAGCACTGATGGTGAACCAAGTTCAAGATGCCTCGTTGAGATTACAACTGCCGAAATGATCGAGAAAATTCATAAAATCGTAGTAGAGGATCGCAGATTGAAAATGAGTGAGATAGCTGAGACTACTGTGATGTAAAATGAACGTGTGCGCGATATCTTACGTCAACATTTGTGCATGGAGACTATGGAGAGACTCTGTGCTAGATGGGTGCCGCGTTTGTTAACTATCGATCACAAATTGTGCCGGAGGACTTTTCGACCGAGAATTTGCCACTGTACAAGCGAATTCCTAGCGAATTTTTGCGTCGATTTATAACAGTTGATAAAACTTGGGTCCACCATTACACTCCTGAAAGTAAAAAAATGGATATGGCAACAAGTAAAAAAAATTTGTTGACTCTCAAGGGTCGGAGAGAATGCATTTTACCGACGGTTTTTTTTTACATAAATTAACTGAGATCTTTTGAAATAAATATATGCAGATAGAACTCCAGATGTAGGACCAAATATATAACAAATTATTTTGCAACTTTTGTGAGTTTGTACAGTTCTTTTATCATCCATATAAAGATTTAATTTTGTTGTATAAGTTTAAGTAAATACTAATTTCTCTTAAATTAAAAGATAGCTTAACGGTCATGCCAATTAAATACATAGTTCTTAATAGACTTGAGCGACCAGTCTATTAACGAGTATACACGAACGTCTGTCTGTTCGCTGGCCCATCGACGCCATCAAATGAAAAGGGCCTTACTGATTCTGACTCTATCATCACGCGGACGTTCCGCCACTGCTGTCGGCACTTTAGGCATCCGTCGGTGGAGCTCTTTGCATACGAAACAATTGGACCCCCGCAGTTCTTTCAGGATGGATAACTAACTCCTTCAATAGTTCCGACATTTTATGGTTTCTTTGTTAAGACGCTATGGTTTAATGTCTTCTGCTCGATTACCTAATAAATTTCCCGACATATATCCGAGATATGCGCCAGAAATTTCAGCTTAAGTGGGTTTGCGGATTAACTTTTAAAATATGCCTGAAATTCGGACGTTCTCATGGAAAGGAAATAATACTGGGATCTTATGCACACCGTGGTGTCTACGAGAATTCAGGGGCTGATGGTTTAGGTATAGAGTGTGTATTTTATACATAAGATATGGTAAATATTTCTTACCTTACTTCTCTTACTTCTTCTTATGGTAATACTTGGAACATGCAGTCAAATAACTAATACCTACAACCTACAATACATTAATTTAATTAAGACACATCGT
This sequence comes from Rosalia funebris, assembly GCA_037954035.1. NCBI lineage: Eukaryota > Metazoa > Arthropoda > Insecta > Coleoptera > Cerambycidae > Rosalia > Rosalia funebris. The sequence continues at coordinate 15,488,737 of JAZFAV010000001.1, read as the reverse complement.
TGTAAGTCTATTTGTAATCATAAAACAATTAATTGTGTATAAATGAATTACTCCCTCTGTCCCAAATTAGTCGTCATATGTGGTGTCTAAATTTTGTCCCAAATTAGTTGTCACATTTCGAAAAGATTACAAATAAAAAAAATTAGGCACACAAAAGCGGGTAGATAGAAACTGGAATTGTTATTTTTTAACTAATTTCCCAAAAATATTGATTTCGTACTCGTAATTATGGATAATAATTCTTATACTCCTATATGAAGGTAATTCTAAGCTTCTTGAGTTTTTCATTTTCACAGCGTTGCAGCAAAAACTGAAGAACTGCATTTCGGGTAATGTTGTCAATTTCCCTTTTTTTAATTAATCTTCTTGAGAAATCACTCATTTTTGGCACTTTTCACAACGAATTAAAGCGACAGCGAGTGCACTTTCAAAACTGCGTTATTCGCCAATCTGTCACTGGCCTACTTGTAATTACAACCTTCAAACAACTTTTATGAATGATGTTGTTTTAAACTTCTCTTTTGAGTATTTCATTTTTTAGTATATTACTTCCTGCATTAAATTGTATTTGACAATAATCAGCAGAAAAATGGTCAAATATGGCAACTAATTTGGGACAGAGGAAGTAGTTTTTTAAAGTAGACATTAGTCAAACATTGCAAATTACTTAAGCACTTTAGTAAAATAGTTTCAAGAATTTTAACGTTTTCTTTTCGATGTTTTCCTTCTTCTCGCAACGTTATTAGAGTTTATAAACAAGAATTTATAGAACTTCTATTTATAAAACTATTTATAGAAGAGTTTATAGTATATATGTTTTTTTTTTTAACAAAATTCTGAGGTTTATGTAAATACGCATATTTATATAAATTTATATAAATGAATATAAGAAATAGGTGACTATAGTATTATCAACGGTTGCATTTGATAGAACAAATTTAAATTATTAAATCATAAATTTATTAATTTACATTTTTCTGTTCTATCAAATGCAACAGTAAAATGCTTAAATTTAATTTAAAGAATTAAATTTAAAAAAGTAAAAATCAAAACGATGCAAATGTTCAGAACACTAAATAATAGACTAACGTGAGAAATTAGATCATTTAAATCATGTTTTAATTTCGTAACAAGACTGATATTTTACCATAACATAACAATCCCGATATTAACTCTATTAACTATGCAATATTAATACTGGAGTAGATTGGAACCTTTGGTGTGAAGATAACACGGACTTAGTTTTCCACAAAACACCAAAACACTATACACTACACTCGACCTGCGTTTCACTAACAAAGTTGGCATCATATGGAGATGATTAAAACTAGAGATGATCTAAGTTTTAATCATCTCCAGATTATGCCAACTTTGTTGGCGAAACCCGCGTCGAGTGTAGTGTATAGTGCTTTATTGTTTTGCGGAATACTAAGTCAGTGTTACGTATTATTAGATACAATGTATCAAAAATATCTTACTTATATTTATATCTAAATGCTATGGTTGGATCAATCAATTAAGCTAATATTGTCATTACAAGAACTCTAGTTTTGCGATATTAAGGTTAAATCGGGAAAACAAGCTGATTACTAGCTATTGAGAAAAACTTTATTGAAATTCCATTTCAAAATATCGCCGAACTCCATGCTGTTGTTTTTGAAATTTTAATATAAATACTGTAACTATTACAATCATGCCTTTTTAAACAAATATAATAATTAAATCTTAATCTGTTAAAGAATAGGGCAACAGTTGGTGTTAATAGCTGCCTTCCTTAACTAAATAATAATCAGATATAATAATCTCAAATCTGTAACACCTAAAAAGAATTATAAAATCTGTTACATCATCTTTCTGCGTGTGATATGATATAAACACACGGAAAATGGCTATAAAGTAATATTGTTCTAGTTGTGAATTATGATAAATTATGTACAAATTCATTTAGCGACACATTTATTTAAAAGAAACCTAATTAAATAATTGAAACCCTAATACATTATAACACTTTTTGGATTTATTGTAGCGAAAAATGAGGCGTACATATGCCTCATAAATAACCAATAATTAATTACTTATCCAGAATATCGTGAATTTTGCAACTACTTTTTTCATTTACCATTTTATTCATTAAGCGTAAATGTGTCATTTTATTAATATGTTGTTAAATCTACTACACAATATTAGTTATTATACAATTATTTTCATTTATCTATAACATTTTCTATTAATATATAATGTGCTGCTATGTGAGACATAATAATTACGTACATATACAATTTGTGATTATGTTTCCCTTATTATACCCTCATGATTTTGCACGTCAATTAACTAAATATATTACTATTTTGGTCAACAATATAATACCATATTATAGCAAATAATTGGAACTCGAAGTAAAGCCAGAAAAATGATACTTTTCATTCATTCGGAAGCAATAGCACCCATCAGTAATATCAATAGTAATATAATTAAAACTATACTAGCAAAACTAAATTCATGTCCTCACATTCTTTGACACGTTTTATTTTGTCATTGAAGACATAGTGATTCTCTGCTATGTAACTTAATGTTAATGATATTTTATTTATTTTCTCTTAATGTATCATGTTCATTTCAGATGCCCTCTATAGGAAAAGTATAAACGAGGTCATTTTAAAGTTACAAGAAATGGGCGTGTTACATAAACTCAAGAACAGGTGGTGGAAAGAAAAGTATGGAGGAGGGCAATGTGAGGTAACTACTAGAAGCTAATGCTGGTATATACAAATGTAATAAATGTAATACGTTATATTTCTTGCAAAATCAAATGAACTCCAGAGTCTCAATTTATTTCTTTTATAAAAATTAAGCCCTGTTGATTGTATTGATTTTTATTTTTATTGGCATTGACTAGCTTTATTTATTGGGCTTTTTGTATAATATACTCTGTACAATTACTTTCGTGCCTCACTGCGCTAAGATCAAAGACATAAACACATAATGCTATAATAATTAACTTTTTCCTAACGCTCCCACATAATAAGCTTAAGAGACTTAAGAAAGTCTTTTCAATAGCCCGGAAAAATTCCTTGCCTGTGTTAAGGGAATTATCCCCTATCGGTTTTATTATTGCCTTTCATAGTTGTAGTTTGGTAATCCAGTAATCCCAGTCATTTTCTTAACCACACCTATTATGTTCTCCGATTTACCTGAACGCCTCTGTGGCTTGACATTGTAACTATTTACTATGCGACGAATTTGCATTTTATGTAGATATTTGTAGGGTAGGTATTTACGTGACTTTTTGGAGAATTCTATTACATTAGTTCCTCCTTTCAGTGAAGTAAGCTATAAAATAACTTAAGGGTTGTTCTAAGTATTCTGTTGATTCGATTTATTGCATAGGTATATCATTTCTTGTGTTAAATTATAAACGAACCAATTCTGAAGATTGCATTATTTTTCCCAAATTGATGTATTTTTTCCCATCCCGTTCCCTATATAAAAAGGCAGGGGCGGCTGGTGTATAGGTGCTGCAGAGCTGCAGAACTGCCAAAAAAATTAGATATTTGTATATTTTCGCGACATAATAATTACTAAAATTTATTAATAAAATAATTTGGTTAGTTGGTGCAGCTAACCAAATTATTGCGTTAAAGTCGCATTCTGCCCGCCGTCCTCTATTGAGTAGTAGACCACATGAATTATCTGGGTCTTTACGTGAGCGCGTCGCGGTACATTGAACTGGGCCACACGAGGTAGTTCTCAGCACGGCTCGGCATACCCGTCCTCCCCCTCAACTCCCGCGACAATCCATACTTGGCGCTCGTAAATGCGCGAATTTACATGGTCAGTGAGCTGTATATTTTCCAGCTAAGGCAACATCAGTGAATCCTCGTACAGTTGGCGGCGTAAATCGTACTTATTTCGTATTTCGTGTTAATTTGAGATTTTAAATACTGTTTTGTGAATTTGTGTAGTGATTTATTGTACTAATTATTAATATTTATATACTGTGATAGTGACAATGGATTTAGTTTATAGTTTAGTTTAGTTTAGTTAGTTCATGTGAAGCGATTTTTGAAATACTCTTATGAAGAAAAAATTGATTTAAAAAACAATGGTAGGCCATTGTCCGATATTGTTATTGAGACTGCAGGTGTTAGCCGCGGAAAAGCATGTAAACGTCAATTTAATAGAGACATTTATTCGAAGAACAATTGGATTTCTGGGTGCAACAAAAAAAAGCGTTATTTTGTTTTCCTTGTTTACTTTTTGGCGGTAATAAAGCATGGACGGAGGTAAGGGTCACAGATTTGGTGCACTTAACTGAAAATATAAAAAAAAACGACAACTCCAAAAGCCATCTACATAATACAATGGAATTAGCTTTATTAGGAACAACTAATATTAAAGCGCAGCTAGATTCAGCTTATTGGATAAATGTGCAAAAGCATAATGATAATGTGACAAAAAAGAGATACGTTTTGTCAAAAATTATAAACTGCATAAAGTTTTGTGGGGCCTTTGAACTGGCCCTGCGAGGACATGACGAAGCTGAAACGTCTCAAAACACGGGGATATTTCGTGGTTTGATAATTTTTTCTGCTGAGGTTGATGTAACTTTAAGCGAACATCTACAAAATGCTTCAGTATTTAAAGGAACCTCTAAAGAAATACAAAATGATCTTTTAGACTGTATATTAAAAGTATGTCATGAAGAAATAGTTAAAGAAATTAACAAACCTTCATTTTTGGCAGTTATGGCAGACGAAACAACTGATGTATCTGCAAGAACTCAGTTAGTGGTAGTTTTAAGATATATTCTCAATGGTGAACCGATTGAACGTTTTTGGACATACCTGAAACCTACAATATGTGACGCTGAAACTCTTTCGGAAAATATTTTAAATGTTATAGTCCCTCTAGTAGAAAATTCACCTTACAAGCCTTTTCTCTTAACCAAAGAATATGACGGCAAACATGAATGTTCTTCAAAAAGGTATTAAATTCCAAAAAATTTTCTTGCGAAAGTCTATATTTTTGTATAAACGGATTTTACATGAAAATTGTGAAGTATCAGGAAAACGCGTGACCTTGAAAAATTTCAAAATTTTCCCCTGCGGTGCAATTTTTTGCGGCCCCTACGGCGCCAGTAGTTTGGAGACGTTTGAAATTTGCACGCGGGCGGCCAATACCCTAGGATCGGCCCTGTGCAGAACACCCGTTTCATTTCATCACGAGCCGCCACTGTAAAAAGGCCATCCTCATCACTGTGGCACAACACCACATTATCCAGTTTTTGGTATTCCTGACCTTAAGGCTATTTTATCAGTATTCAGTAGTGTTAAATTCAGCAAATTTATTACGCCGATGGGTCATACATATATTAGCCACATCCCAAGCCTTTTTAGTACGTGAATGTGCTGTACATGCACATCATATGAGGGGGTTTCAAATATATATGAGCATTTTGTTTAAAAAAATACATTTTCAAAACCATTCTTTTACATTACTTTTCTCCATAGTTCCCCTCTTTCGTTATGCATTTTTCTTATCCAACAGGCAGTTTCTTATGTCATTTTTGAAGGAAAATTTGCGGGTATTATTCATCTAACTGAACATGAACTCTTTACCCTGTTGATCATTTTCCACCGAGCTCTTCTATGAACTCCAAACATATGCAAACAGGAAAAAGGTCCGGACTGTAAGGAGGGTGATCATGGATAGTCCAATTTTTGGATGGTATGACCTACAGTGTGCGATCTTGCATTCTTGTGCAAAAGTAAAACGTTTCAGAAGGACTTTTCGACCGATATGCATCGTGAATCTGTTGCGGAAGGTCATAGTAGTAGGTACCGTTTATTGTCCGATGATTGTGGAGAATGTGAAGCAACAAAACTCCTTGAAAGCCCCAGAAAACCGACGCCGTCACCTTTCCGGCTTATAAACGAGTATTGGCTTCTGATGGTCCAGCCTTCCCCTTCCGGCTCCACTCCATACTGGGGGTCCCTTTTAGTGTTAAGGGTGTAGTGGTTAACCTAAGTTTGGTCGCAAGTCACTATCCCTTGCAAAAAATCCTCCCCTTTATTTTGAAAACGAGCGAGAAGTGTTTGTGAAAATTGAATCTTCGCATTTTTCTGATCTACTGTAAGTAGGCAAGTAATCGAGAATCCACCATGCGACACTTTTCGGAATTTCAACCTATTTCGGAACATGAGGTGTATTGTACACTTACAAAATGTATATCCAATATCTCATCGATTTCTGCTACTATGAGGTGACGGTCACCTTTAGTGAAGCCTCGAACACCTGTAATGTTTTCTGGCATGATGCGGGAGCGAAGATGTCTTTCGTGACTCAAGTTTTCAGTTTTTCACGCCCTTTGTTAAACTCGACGTCCCAAGCTTTCACTTGCAACCAATTGATTTTAAGCAATTGATGATGTAGAAGGTCAGTGATGACATTTATAAATAAAAATTAGGAGTATAGATATGGGTGATACTCGGTGTAGGCTGCATCACACTTTCCTCCATACCTTCTAAGTTGTGTTATACAGTGTATACAAAATTAAACACCTTATAGCATTCAATAGCATCCAAATCATATAATTCACTAACAAATTTAGTAATATATCCGGGTACAATTCTATATGATTGTAGCCATGTCGAAAAGGGATAGGATTCGACGGATTATGATGGATATAACTAATTCGGATAACATGAGGCTGTTTTCAACATTTTAAGATAGCTTATTAGCATCAATGCGTTTCTTTTTAAAACTTGGCTTTTTCGCTTCGATATTTTGACTGTAATTACAATAAAAATGAAACAGTTCCGATTTGCTATTGCTGATTTAGAAGAGTTTTACATGATATTTGTGGTCCATAAATCCACAATGCATATAAATTTCATTAAACTGCGCTTTTGCTAGTTGAAAACCTTTTCTTGTTAGTTCCAAAAACACAACACTAAATAAATAAGCCGGTAAGGAACAATTCATCAGTTGACTGTCATCTGACTTGCTTCCTCTTTTGTTTAAATGTAGGATCATTGTTTTGGACATTATTGATAAAAAAATGTGTTACTAACTTTTTCGTCTGCTACATCTGCATAAAATAGTATTTACATATATAACTCTATTGCATACATAATAGTCTAGAACATCAAACTATACTTATGTATTTGAAAGAGTCCCACGAATGCTTTTTACCCTTCCTTTATTTTCGAAGAACTGTCTATGCCCTGCTATTATAACGTATTTAAATAAATGAGAAAGCACATTAAACACCTCGTCTAGTAATTATTTACCTAATGTCGCATAAGACGTTTAATTATGTTAATTTAGCTAATGATGTAATATGTTTCCTTTGATCTCGCCGCTTCTCTGAATTATCTTTTCCATAGCACTAATAAATTGTGGGATGCTGGAACAGAAAGAATGTAGTACAGTTCTGCCTCCTCGAGTTTTATTTTGTGTATGTGTACTCCCTGCTTTTATATAAAGGAACTGATATCTACCGTTATAACAGAATATTAAGAATATGCTCGTGCTAGCAAAAAATAAATATCATGCAAAGGTTATATTCGTTGAAAGTCGACCATATCGACGATTTTTTTATAAGCGTATTATTATAGAAACATGTGTATCGTAAAAGAAAAACATATAAAAGCATATATCGTAGAGGATTCTCAGTTAACAATTTATATTTCCTTTGGTATATAACTCCAATACAGTTTTCTTTCAGTGTTATATTATACCCTTTTTTGTTATAATGCCTATTTGAAAAAAATAAACATAGAAAGCGTTATCTCATAGCTTGATCGACCCTACAATTTTTGTTGTATGCTTTCCATAATTTATTATAAGACCTGTCCTTTAAAAACTACCACAAATCATAATTCCAATATTCCTTGTCCTACTATAAAAATAAAATAAAATCGACATCAATAATTTTTTAAATACTACAACTTGAGCTTTTCAAACGATAGACAACTATTTTTTCCAAATGAAAATATTTTCTCTTCGTTTGTTTATCGCTCCGTAACATTCAATATTAATTTAAGTTTAATCAAAGCTACCAATTGCGCTAACATTTACTCGCTTCTTAATTGTGGTACACTTGATATTTTTGGTGTATGCTCAACTCACTTCTGACATACATTTTACTCATTTTTTCTATTCTTTGCTTGCGAAGTTGCTGCATACCTTTAAATTCAGAATAAACATTCTAGCAGACTGATGGAAAAATAAGTCCCGTTTTGTAACATCCTGTATAAAAAATCTAAAATTCAAACATTAGATATTTCGGTTACCCCAATATGTTTAACGTATATTCGTTCAGGTATACCATTTATTAAAAATTTCTTAGTATTAATTAGTCTAAATTAAGCTCATTATTCATTTTGAATATCAATTTCATTAGCATTAATTCTTGGGATTTCCATAGCAGGTATTAATTTCTAACAATAATATGCTATGAGTATACGAAAGCTGAGGGGAAATACCATTATAATTATATGAAGATGTAACCACTTGCAGAAAAACCTATCCTACCTAAAATTTCAAAAGTCTACACCATTGTACATATTTAGTATAGTACGTAGGCTGTAAAAATACTAGAGGCGTTTAAATGTAAATGAAAATTTCAAACGGACAATCTTAGAAAAGGCAGGGTCAGGTTAGTGGTAACTGCAGAAGGGGGTAATAGGAGGCGAGAATTTTCATCGACGTAGCCCTGAAAATGTTAGTGTAGCAGTAGCAAAAATGAGCTAGATTAATATACACCTGTCTGTGGGGCAACGTTTTCTTATAAGTTTTTGTTCGGGAGGGGATCCGTGCAGCTGAAATTTTTCAAATATTGCAATAACAGTTTAGTTAAAACACCCTTTCACACCCATAAGTGTTTTATAAGCACAAGATAGACCCAGAAGGGCGAGAGCAGATCGAAAATGAACCCAATTCAAGTGGTTCGTCACCTTATTAAAAATGACCGCCACCTCATCATCGCTGAAATCACTTCTGAGGTAAACATCAGCATTGGGAGTATCCATTTGATCATCCACGATGAACTCTGTTTCAGTAAGATTTCGGCTCGTTGGTTACCACGCTTTCTTTCAGTGGGACGGACGAAAAAACGTTCGTCTTGACATCTGTCAACGGCTTCTCGCTCGTTATCGAACTGAGATCTACCGATAGATGAGACTCCTTAGTCGCATTGTAACATATGATGAGAGTTGGGTTCATCATTATAGTCCCAAGAGCTAGCAAACGAGCGAGGAAAATTCGTGCAACCGTTTTAAGGGATACCAAGAATGGGAAGGGAGCGCCAAGGGGACGCTCCTTTGCTGGATTTCATTCATAACCAGAGAACAATTAATGCTACTTATTAATGTTAACTATTAATGCTTTATCTAATTAACTATTAATGCTTTTGAGTCAAGTGAAAGCCGCTATCGGAGGAAAAGACGACGACAACCCATTAGGGATATCATTTTGCTTCACGACAAGGCCAGACCCCATACGGTAAACCAAACACGTCGGAAATTGGACGAAATCTTCTGGGAGACCCTTAAAGACCCAATATACGGTCCAAAGCTATCGCATTAAATTAAATGAGGCTTCAAGAGGTATTTTTACTGTAATAGCATAGAAAAAACTCACAATTCGAGGAAAAAAATGCAAATTGCAAATAGGCAAACAAAGACTATGTAGAGAAATAAAGTATTTTTGGAAACTTTTCGATCTTCAATAAATCTCAAAAAAAAACTATTCTCGTTCATACTTCTCGAACACCCCTCGTAGAAACGTTTTAATGCTAAACGTTAAAGAATGTTTATTGAAATCGTAAATATTTGTTGTTGTAGAAGATCTTTCAATAAGGACGCTCGATTTTTACACGTAAATAAAACAAGTTTTGTGTGAGATATCCACTCAATTTGAAAGAATATTTGATGGCATTAAGTATTGGATATAACGTCGTTCAAATGTCCGCCACGGCTTTGCTTGATGACACGTACTAGGGAGGTCCAATTTATAGACCTGCGATTTAAGGCGTTAAATCGCACAATCTCGATGGCTAGTTCACGCTACCCCTGCGCGTGATATCCATCCAGAATATCCATCGTGGCATGCGCTGTGTGGCACATAGCGCCGTCCTGTTGGAACCACATGTGGTCGGTATCCATGTCATCTAGTTTAGGTCACGAGAAGTTGCTTATTATCAATCTGTAGTGCTCGTCGTGAACGGTTCGAACCAGAGTCCAGTCAGCCAACACACGGCATTATCTATGGTCGTTTACCTTAAATTCCTGATTCAGTTGGATTTTATACGGGTGCAGACCCAAGCCCCGACGTATAATTCGCGAAGTTGAAGTCGCAGAAAGTCCACGTTCTTGTGAACGACCAGAAATTAACTGTCTCGGGTATTCCCGTACACTATCATGCACAGCAGCGATGTTTTCAACAAGCCTTGCGTCTCGGTAACGTACTGGTGTTGGCTGATTATTTATTAGACCGGTTGGCTAGAATTTGGCCACCATGCGTCGAATAGTCGACTTAGCGGGACGGTTGTGGCAAGAATAAAATTCACGTAATGTGCGTAGCGTTTCTCGAAGGGAGAAACTGGATTTAAAAATAAAATGTAATGATTTTCATACGTTGTTGAACGCTATAACCGTGGTGATTTGCCATATACTACTGAGCAGTTCATAACAAATGACAGATGTTGCTTTAACAACATGGCCTCATAGATTTCGAGCATCCGTATTGAAGCATCCTTACAATTAGTACAATGTGAACACTGAATCTGGAGTGTTCCCTGGAGGAGGGCCTTTGCAAGAAAGCATTGTTTATGGACAAATTTTGTGATTGAATAACTTTTAATAACCATCTTAATAACTTTCTGAAAGTTATGGTAATATAAAATATATTTTCCAAGACATTTGAGTACTAAAACAGAAATGTTATCTAATTATTAATTGTATATTTTAAGACAAATTTGATAAAGATTATGTTAGTATTATATATATATATATATATATATATATATATATATATATATATATATATATATATATATATATATATATATATATATATATATATATATCAATCTATAGTCAATATACAGTATTCTTTGTGCTTTTTTAAATATTCAAAGGTATCCTCGTCGCTGATGACAATAAGGACACGGAGAATAATTAATCGATAGTGTTGAGGCAAACTTAACTGTTATCATCTTAAGTTTTTAATGCATATATTTTAACACCAAAAAAATATATGAGCTAGCGTATAAAAATTATTTATTAAGTGGACTAAGTGGCAACACTGTCTCGTCTCTAACGGCAGAATTAAGTGAGGTAGCCGAGTCACTTAGTCAATAAATTAATATTTCATAAAACAAGCTTGAAGTATGTTTTGTAGAAGGACGACCGTTCCGGAGATGAGACAGCAACAGAGCTCGGACTGGACCACGTGGGTGGTGTTTTCGTAGTCCTCGGTGTTGGCATATGTATAGCCCTTACAGTAGCCATTTGCGAATTTCTTTGGAATGTCAGAAAGGTGGCGGTAGTCGAACATGTAAGTATATATGTAAGGCATTTTCTGATTACAGTATATTTCAGAATGCCATGATAACTGTTAACGTATTCGTTGTTATTATGTTTATTTTCCATTTAGTTTATACTATGTGAATATTAGTAATATTTGATAAAATATCAAGACATTTATATAAGGAAATAAATACGAGAATTATAGGATTGTGTCCATATTATAAGATACAACTAAAACGAAAATAATCTGCATAAATGTGACATAAAATTGAATATGTTCTCTTTTTAACAGAACACCTTTTTGGGAACTGTGAGGCACTACAATAAAATCATATTGCCGTTCCAGAATATACATACATAAACGAATGTATTATTAGCTGTGGAGGAAAATCCTCATCAAGCAACTCGCCAAATCGCCATAACTGGGGACATAATATTTTAGACATTCTCCCTAAACCATAGCTGACCAGAAACTTATGTTGCGTTACTATGTAACTGACTTCTTCACTCACACTTCTATCAACGTATCGAATTCGATTCGACTGATTCGAATTAAATATAGATTCATCAGTGAATATTACCCTCTTCCAATCATGCTCTGTCCAAAAATAATAAGAGAACTCGAACAGCTTGCACTGTAGGCGTTTTCTTCTTAGCCTCTTTGCCCATATTCCACCAAATTACAGTATTGGTTTGTTGTCCTATCACTTATATTTATTCCCATTAACTCTAAAAATTATCCAATATGTAATTCCCAATTTTCGTTCTATTGCTTAATAATTTGTATTTTGTTAATTTTATTAGTGGTAATTTTTATTTTCTACTATAAAAATTATTTAAATGCATTTAAATTTGACTGTTTATTTCACCTTTGTGTTGACTATGAACTGATCTACTCGTAAATATTTCGTATTTTTATATTTTTTTGTTTTAGACCTCTTTCCCAGATTTAAATTATATAATAGGTCTAGCTTTAATATTTTGTACATATCAGATATTATTGATTGACTACTGAATTACTACTAGACTCCTGAGGGAAGCACAATCATTATATAAAATGCACTAGGATGTGCTAAATATCAACAGTGCTCCTTGCACATACATATACTACCACGGATGAAACATAAGATATCATAAAGTGCTGACAAATTTAATATCCAGTAGAGAAGCAGTTACATTTTTGTGCAGTATTTTCCAAGATAAAATTGTCTTAATTAAAAGATTCCTTCAGCGATGATACAGCTTTTTGTTCAACACATTTTTGCTAAGGATTGTAGTGAAAAATCTGTCAGCAGAGTGAAGTACCCCAGATAGTGGTTAGGATGTTCTAAACTTCGATATCAGTAGTGGTCAGCGTGACATCTGGATTGGAAATGGCGGGCTCATTCCATTTTCAATCTAAACCAAACATGTCCGATATTATTTCTATAGCTACATTTTTGTGGCGGTTTTTAATAGACAACATTAATAATAACTTTTGATCAGTGTAAAAAATAACTTCTTTTTATCTCTGAAAATATAGGTGTTGGGGAGATAGGAGGTTAAATACGACGGTGGGTAATGAATCACTCCCCCAATATATGTAAGCTCAAAGTTTGGGTTCTAGGGAAGAGGTCAGTTAGGGAAGGGGGTTGAATAGACTATATTCAATTATGACGTAAGGTTGACCTGTTTAACTACACTTATTTTGAAATTCTCTTGTGACTTATTTATTTAAGATATCTATGATACTATTGTGTGTTAGATACACAGTAGATTCCACTAAAAACCAAAAAAAAAAATATTGCGCGATTTATACCTGATCTACTTATCTAAAGGAATAAACGAGAACTATTTCCAGAACAAAAATTAATAACTAATGGATTAGTGGAAAATACTTTATAACAAACTAATTACGTTATGTTCGAGTTACAGAAAACTTACTTTGTAGCGACAAAATTGGATTTCACAAGAAAATGGAATGAAAACGGATAATATACTGCACCATTGATTTTATCTCAAATAGATAATATTAAGATCACCAAATTATGTTAAATTGAGGCTACCTTGTGCGTAACATAACCTAAGTAATACATTTCATTATCGTTTAATAATGATACTAGTACCTATTTAAAAAATACTGTTTGTATTAATATATCCTTCACTGGTCAGAAATAGAAACCTTGAACACAAAAAAACATAACATCGTAATGTACCATCGAAGGTCATCAACATCTTTTCTCAATTAATATCGAAGGTTCTGTGCGAAATTCTGTCCTGTTCTGCTTGAAATGCAACGAATGACGTTAATTAAATTTGATTGGATGCTAATCAGGACTACAATGCCGCCTTGGATTAAAAGCATGGAAATCGACGTCCTTTTACTTAAGGTCGTTATCAGAAATAAAGTTTTCTAAATCATTTCGTTAATTAGGCATTCAGAACACGTCCCAACGGGCGAATTTTATGTATAATTTAACTTCCGCTTGAAATTAATTCCACTTCCCGTTTCCATGGGGAAACTTACCCCTAGACCCTCATGAAATATGGGGAAGCGAGCTGGGGTGTCATATGCATTTTTAGAACGATCCAGGATTTACCTTAACATGTATAATATTAGCACGAATTTATTGCTGAAGTCAGTTGAGTTTAAACCTTGAATTTTTTACATCTTGGGTCTGTCATGTTTGCTCTACTTTTTACTGAAACGCACGGATGGGCAATTTTTTGTTTAATCAGTTCAGATCATTAAAATAAATTCTAGAGCTAAGTTGATCTCTTCTTCTGTAAATATAAAATAACGGCTTTATGAAGTCAATGGTCCCTTACAGAATATGTTCCACTTAAGAAAAAATTAGATACATATGTAATTTAGAAAAATATCATTGCTTATGTTTAATAATAAACATTTAAGTGTAGGTACTTTTAAATATGCATTACTATTGCAAGAGCATTATTATGCATTATTATTACCAAAGTTAAAATTAAATAAATTTTATAAAATCTAATTGCTAAAGATATCGATAATTACATCTCTAATTTACAAAACTCTTAAGCGGGACACCTTTATGACTATTAAAATATATCCACCTAAAGGAGGCGTTTTCTTATCGTAAAAATAGAAAATATATATGTACCTTTGACATATTTTCATTGTTTCACGTGTTTCTATACCACAATCATTGAACTATTTGAATTAAATAACTTCAGTCAAGAAGCCATCGACGAAAGCAATGCCTTAAATTTCAGTTTGTATTTTCAATTTTCCATCATTTCCTAAGTCTTCCGTGTAACAATAAATTCGAAGAAGAAAGAGGGTCACTACGATAATAAAGCTGTCCACTGAAAATGCTTTAGAGTTCAGAAAATGGGTTTAATGCAATTCTTCATAACTTCCCGATTTTGCAAGATGACACTAAATATCGTATACGACCCAAAGGAATTTTCAAAAGTTTGTAAAAAATGTTAGTGTACTCCTCTGGCAACAAACTTCAGCAACTCTTAAGAAATCCTAATGATAAAATTGAAAATCTGCGATTTAGGAAGTCAGTTATCAAGAGTGTAGTCAAAAGTATATTGGGCAGACCATGAGAGCAATTGTAACTAGGTTCAAGGAGCACATGGCTCACTTAAAGTATGAAAGATTTGAAAACAAACCCCACAAAGGGATATAGCAGTATATTTTAAGGGTCTTATATATACTTTTTGGCGTTAAATCAAATAAAATATTAGGAAATTTGCAAAAACTTGCACAAAATTTGGCATTAATTCGTCTCTTTATTAGTGAGATGAGATGAATAAAGTTGAATATGCGTAAGACCAGTGTCGTAACTACAAATATGTATACAATATATACAACTAATGTCAAATATGGTACTTTTAAACCCTAAACAAACATGTATTATTAATTTTATTTTCAAACAATTAATTATATCTTTACTATAAAGACTAACACACTACAGCCCACATCTTAGATACTCCGTCACTTATCTAACAGAAATAGTAAATTTTAATGTCTACCATTTGTACTGAAATGATCCAGGAAGGAACAGTTTGCACGAACTGAGACAAATAAAATCGACATAAAGAAGTGATTACTATCTTTACGTGGTGTTTCGTCAACCTGTAAAATGCATCTCAAATGTCTCAATTCCCGAGCTGCTTGTGTTTCAGTTTATCCACATCAGGTTTACCTTTAAATAAAGCTGACTTGATCATTATATATAAAAAGTATCATCTTGTTTCAGTTTCATCCGAACAGACACACATTTTACAACTTCAATGGATTGCCGCAATTTATGGATTAATAATAAATAATATTGTTTGTATTTAAACATCACAAATATTTAAATAATCTACTACAAAGGGAACAAGAAAATGTAGTTCAATATGGATTACTGAGAGTAATAGCTAGCAGACAATATACATTTAATGTTTGCTATTACTAATTATAATTTAAATATTTGCTAGTTATTAACAATAATTCAAATTCTGTACTCAGAAACACATTATAATTTTAATTCTGTATCAATATATATATATATATATATATATATATATATATATTGATAATTAATGTACTCATAATGACATTTATAAATTTGTCTTTCTAGCTCACTTTGAGGGAAGCATTCAACAAAGAGCTGCGGTTTGCATTAGACATTAGGGTAAAGAAAAAGACAGTATTACCCAATGTGTCAAGAGAAAAGTCCGTTGAAAAATTAAATGGAGCAACATAATAAATATTATTGAATTATGTTTTGTTATATGAATGAGTTTATGTTTACAAATAATCAATAAATCTTGGGTTGAGGAGTTGTCGTTCTGTTCATTTTGCAAGACGGAAGAACATATTTGATGAAATATCAAACAAGTTCTTACATTTTTAGAGTACTTTTTGTTTATTTTTTTAACCTTCATTCTATTTTACAATTAGTTCCATTGCCGTATTCGAACTAGAATTAGGTTCACAGGTTTTCATTGCACGTGTTTGAAAAATTCGTATTTGATTGTATCCTGTCTTTGATGATACCACGTGCGTGCATTTTTTATCATGTCATTGAAGTGATGCTTAAACAGTTATAGAGACATATCATAGAATAGCTAAGGAATTAACAATTCTAACTTCTTTGTTTAAAAATAACGCAGCTAAACAAATTGATTTGTAAATAAGAATTTTGTGTTTTCTTTAGTATCGCCTGGGTTTTTCGGTATGTGTTTCAACGTCACACATTGTGAAGATGTACAAAAACCATATTTTATCTTAATTTAATCAACAACTACGTGATGATGAACTTCAAGATAACTATTTTTAGAAAGATGATGGAAGAAAGAGTATAATTTTCCTTTATGAGTTTTTTACAAACACCCGAAAAGTTTGCATACACAGGTTCAGTTTCCGCCGATATTCTTTTGTTTGGTTATGGACAATTTTGTTTCCTTGTATAAAAACAAGATTTTCAAAACTCCTATGGTTAATTTATAAGAACTGGAACACATTTTTGTTTTGAAGACTATGCCAATAGAACTATATGAAAAAATAATAGTGTGATGGCACTCATAAACTTATGAGTCGTATGCAGAAGGCTGAGGACGTTTCCAGCAGCTACTTTAATTTATTTTTCTTTTTTTTTTTTTTTTTTTTTATTAAAACATTATTAGTCATTTATTCCAATTTTCAAACTTGTGGTTTGTTATTATCTTTTTTTATCTCTAGAATTAATAACACATTTGCACGTTTGTTGATGATATCATTATGTATGTATAACTTGACAAACTTTGACAGAATTATTTCATAAAGTATAGGCATAAGTTAAGAAGAATATTTTCATTTCTTAACAACTTTGTACTACAATAATTTAATAGAAATATATTAAAAAGTTAACTATTTTCAGACAAAATTTTAAGTATATTATATAACCTTTATAGCTCTAATATTCTTTAAGAAATTACTTTTTCACATTTTAGTAACGAGATGCCTTATTACATTTAAGCCACTCTAGTGGTTTATTAAAATTTTCTTTTATTTCTAAGTAATTAAGTTAGGCTCTACATCACGGATTTCATCATGAAAACAAATCTTGCAGGTAAATATAAATTACTACCAAAAAAATTAGAAAATGAAGGCACAATACAACGTCTCGTCAGTCAAATATCTGTAATTTCTATTCAAATTTGAACCACTTAATTTCCAAATATTCTTGCATCCTATTTTATCCATACATTTGCCAGATTTCCGCTGTAATATTTTAGAACGAAATTTTTCAAGAAAATCAATTCTATATCTTCGCGACTATGCGTTTATTACGAAATATAATCTTGAAATGTGAAATAGTTACAAGTGATCCCTTACATTCTTGTCTTTATTGTATCACTATCACGGGAAATGTTCATCATGATGCATCGCTAACACCAACAAGAAGGTGGAATGTACTGAATAAATTCTTGAAAATATGCTAGAAGAACTTAATGTAATGATAACACCATAAACGCAGTTACACTTACGCTCAAGATACCACCGCAAAAGCTGTGTTTTCGATACCAATCGCCAATCCTGAAAGTTTCAAACTAAGTATAAAAATATCAAAAACATTTTGGTTTAAATTAAATAATATTTAAAATTACCTCAAAACTATCCTCTCGTGAATTATTATTAGTCAAAAGATAGATTTAGACGTCAATGGAAATTAAAATCTGAATTGTCTACCTGAATAGGGAAAACTTTATTGAAATATACTCCCCTATAGGAAGACTTGAGTCCATAGTATTCTCTATGGGTAGTTGTGTATAGATTCAATTAGTGTCAGTGATCAAAGTAATTATATAAACTATGGTCTGTTCTTTGCTAAGAGTACATCCAATAGTCACAAAGAGTTATTAGAAAGTTAGTCAGGTTTGCTTTCAAATTGCGAGGTGGGTACTTATGTACATACAGAAGACATTCATACACATACAGTAAACAGAAAAGAGTAGCTAAATGGGATGTGAGTTCCCAACGTCTGTGTTTATTGAGAAATCCTCAATCAATCATTTGATTTTGTATTGTAATCGAAGAGCGATCAGCATAGACTTAAATATAAGCGTAGGTTTTGTAGACTGGTTATACCTCATCTGGATGATGAGAGGGAAAGTATTATAGCAAAGCAATATCTCAGGTTCTGAATACTATAGTGTAGTATTTAAGAACAAAAAGGAATATCAGCGACATCATTTTCCTCCAAGAAAATATCATGCTTCACAAGCCCACTATTATGTCTTCATTTAACTGAAGACCAACTTCTTTATTATTATTTAGACCATGGCTGATTCCACCTCTACCATATTCAATCACAGCTCAATTTGGCTAGATTTGTATTCGAAGTCACATTTGAAACCCAAGTTGATTTAAATGAATATGAGTAATAAATGTTTAAGGCAAACTAGGAAAGAGTTGACAAACTGTCCTTCAGCAGCAAGGGCTGCACTTAGATATGTATAAGTTTAATCACTATTACTCAATTGTATTTAATAACACATGTTCTTCTAATATTTTAGAAGAAATTATAAGGAGATACGTTGTATTCATTTTATTCATATGTATAAGTCATGTTACACAAAAGATTTTTAAAGTTTTTAAAGCCGGCTTTACACTCGCGCCGCGAATACTCGCGAAAGGGCGCGAACGCGAGTGTAGAGGCTTTCGCATCTTCGTGTTCGCGCTTCGCGGCGTTCCCCAATGGGAGTCGGTTTTCTGTGCCCGCGACAAAGGGTTAGCGGTACGTTTACGAGGCGCGAACGCGAATGCATCCACACTGACGGCGTTAATTCAGTCTGATTGTGTTTTCTGGCGAAGAGGTGTCGTGATAATTAGATCGAAAATTCTTTTTTTCCACTTCTTCCTTATTTGCTTTGTATTTTTAATGTACACGTAATTGTAGTACGCTATTGCATAAAGCGCCGCGGCAGCAGCAGTACCTACTTCGACGTCCATACTAGTTGAAAGCGCGACCTACGCTGGGAATTTTGCGAGTGTGGAGGGGCATGTTTTTCGTTTAAAATTAGCGCGCGAATCGCAGCGTAAATTCACGCCACGATTCGCGGCGCGAGTGTGGAGCCGGCATAAATGACGACAAATAATTTTTAATATCGCAGAAAGCCAAGACTCTATTAAAGCCTCTTGAGATATTTTTATACTTCAATATTGACCACTTAACCCTTGTTTACTATCCGTTACGGCTGTATAAAGCTTCGGTTTAAGTAAGCCCAATTTCAATTCAATCAATCACACACGCTAGCCAAGGTATTATCTCCAATACAAGATAGGAAAGAACGTCTGAACTCGTTTAATTTATTGGAAGCTTGTTTACAAACGGCCGCCTCTTCGTGAAAATCAAGAATGTCTAGCCTACTATTACGAATACTTAAGGTGATTAAAGAGAAACACCGAATTGTGCCGAATTATGGCAACGACAGAACTAATCGTTTTCGGTAGCTGCTAATGGATCCTTATCTACTTAAAGACTACATAGTTATTCTCTTTAAGGACACGGCCGATAAGATACGCTAAGCGCTTTTGGCTTCTGTGGACGTTTTACCTGTTTCGGTTTCATATCATTTTGAAGTTAAAATATGCAAATATATACGGTGTCCCAAGGAAAGTTACATTATATTCATCTATCCGTGATCTGACACAAGTGAGAAGAAACTAAAATAATTTTCAATATAGGCTTTTTATAATATATATATATATATATATATATATATATATATATATATATATATATATATATATATATATATATATATATATATATATATATACTTTTTTAAGAACAATGTGGTTTATTTCGATAAGTTAATTGACAAAACCATACACTTGTATATTTATATACACTATTTAAGGTAATTAATTTAATTCTGAGCTATTTTTCACAAATTCCTAATACTCGGTGCAAAATATGACTAAAAGTAAAGTAAATAAACACATAAAATAGGATACATATGAACAATGTCCTGTTTGACAAATGCAATGTTTGGCAAACAAAGTGAAAAGTGTCCTGGAAATTCAAAACATTATGAATAAGTATCTGGAAAATTGTAGAATACATATTAATTATGTATTATTTTATTTTGAAGGGGTATAAAGAAGGTTTAACATAAATGTTGCTGTTAAAAAAATGTTCATAATACTCCTATTTGGGAGTAACTGTTAAATATGAGTACTTGTTTTATTGCTGCTTATATTGCTTGACCACAATATAATTTCTGTACATCACTGTATTGTGTACAGAGGGTGTAGGGTGTTTGAATATAATAAATTAATGTTTATAATGATGAAAATCTCACAGGTATTAAAAACATAGAAATTTAGTACACTTCACACAATACCAATTAAAAATTTTAACTGTAGGCCAATTACAGAAGACTAAGTTATCTATCAAGTGCTATCTTGGGTTATAGAAATATACATACCACTAGAAAGTCCAAAAAAGGCCAATATTAACACTTTATCGATGCAAAGTCAGTACCTGTGACGTTACGAAATCCTAAACAATATTATAGTCAAAGCGAAATAATACAAGAAATAAAACAAAAGGAACTTTTAAATCGCAAAACAGGACTTACGGTCACATATGAAAGAACACATAATTGACAATTGTATTGTGGGCCAACTTTCAAAATAGCGGGTACTAGAAGTTGTCGTTACTCAACCATTATTTTCTCTACTCGATTTTAATGATACTTTCAAACAACAGTTATAATATGTAAAGTTGGAAAGGTATGTCTCAAGCTTGAATAACCAGGATACACAACTGCATCCTTCATTACCATAAAATCTACCTCATCTAAGCTGTAAGAGGAAGAAAACAAGATTTTTATCAATAAATATTACCAGGATGAGGTTAACCCTAGGAAGTGTCCCACTGCCAACTAATATCCAGTAGTTGTAAATACATATAATGGTATACTTAAGTTAGAATACATATTTCCATGTGGCGTACCTATTTGTATAGCTATTTTAGACATACTGTGGTCTGGCTATCTGTGTTTAATAGTTTAACTGACCTCTAATCAAGAAGAATGTTATACATATATTGCTTCCCTCCCTCGATAATCGTGGTTATGGTTCTTAAGATAAAACTAGTTCAATTCTCAACGGTAAACTCGTTTCTTTCTATAAACTCGAAACCAAAATGAAAAAAAAATACTGTAAACGAAAGTTCTCAATAATTGTGATTAAAACGTTTTTTTTTACGTAGTGTGAATAATTAATATTTTTATACTATTTGAAAGGTCTTTTTTATACTGGTTGAAAGATAAAGTTTTTTTTATCTCAAACTTCCTTTTTCTCTTTCCTATCTCTGATTTACTATTTACCTTGTCGTTCCACCATTTCCATTATTATTGTCGATCAAATACATAATAGTACTATAGCGAGAAGAATATTTCCACTATGTTATGGACAATTATTTTCTATATGGACGTCAATGGCATAAACAGAAATAAAAGGACACAGGAACCTCGATTATCGTCGATGGCAGTGGTTATACTCCGGTATAGTTGACAAATGCAAGCTAGATCAAAAGCTTGGCTTGTTTACGGAAATACTGATGCTCACTTATCATCCAGCGTAATGATCGAGCTATCTTTGATATCACAGAAGCGGAATTCGAGTATGCCCTCGATGTACTTTACTAACGCCATATTATCCATAGCGAAATGTCATTACAGCTTGCCTCGCCTGTCATGGGCGTCGAGAAAAATGTCTCCGCGTAACCCCAATGTATTTTCCTAGGTAAAAACCTTAGTGTTTAGTTTAGTGTTACTTATTAACCGACTATTATATTTTATCTATTATATTTATTATAGTTGTACCCACACGAGCAAATCATTAAAGAGTAACGAAACTGTCATTTACCAGATTTAATCCGAATTTATCAACCATGACTAATTGGAAGAACGTATAATGAATCATATCAAACTTTTTAATGATTCAAAAATTCTTGTGAGTTGCAATTATTTTTCTTTAATTACAAAGAAATTACAAAAGTTTTTGCACCACAGAGGCAGTAAGTATCGTATACGAAATTCTTATTTGAAATAACATAGGTGTATCTTGCTTTACTTCATTCTTAGTTTGTCGATGTTAACTCAGAAATACTTGTTAATGTATCATGTCTAAGAAATAATGATACAATATTATATTTCAATGCGTTCATGATTCCGGTGTTGAAACTGGAGTGGATTGGAACCTTTGATGTGAAGATAACACTGACTTAGTTTTCCACAAAACACCAAAAAACTGTACACTACACTCGACGCGCGTTTCGCCAACAAAGTTGACATCATCTGAAAATAGTTTCAACTGTTTCCTAATTAGTTTGAATCATATTCAGATGATACAAACTTTGTTGCCGAAACACGCGTCAAGTCTAATGTATAGTGTTTTGGTATTTTGTGGAAAACTATGTCAGCATCAGATGTTGAAATCAATAATGAAATATTTAGTGACAAATTTGACAACAGCTGAACATTACAACATAAGGCTTTAGCAAATTAATACTATAAAGAAAATCTAACTAACTGAGGAAATCTGGTAGACTTTCATACTTACAAAATTATTATAGCAGTACCCTCTTAGAGAACAAATAAAAAACTTGGCTAATTCCTACACTACTTAGCATTAAATTCACATTACTTAACTTCATGAGAAAGGAACAGTTTTAAAACCTTAAAGCGGACTTTTCCGCACGTAGAACATCTCTATCTCGAAATTGAGTGGCCGAGAAAAAATAAACCAACACATGAATGCAGAATATGTGTTTTATGCGACAGTTTTACTTTTTTCAAATAGTCCACCATTGTGCTTTCTCATGGCCCATGAACATAGTAAGATGTGTTCTATCCACCTCAAAATCAATAGGTGTCGTCAGGGAGACATCCCTGATCAGAATGAGTCAAAACCCGATCATCCGACACGATTTAATTGAGTGATCGTGCTAACAACAACAAAATTTCTCAAATAGTCCACCATTATGCTTTCTCATGACCCATGAACATGGTAGATTGTGTTCTATCCACCTCAAAATCAATAGGTGTCGTCAGGGAGACGTCCCTGATCAGAATGAGCCAAAACCCGATCGATCCGACACGATTTAGTTGAGTTATCTTGCTAACAAGAAATGTTATTAATACCGATGGCAGCGATAACGACGACAACGACAACGACACACACACACAAAATGGTTTAACAACCATTGTTTTGTTGTTTTTAGGCCGAAAACGAAAAGCAAGCCCTAGAAAAAGAATTTTTACACGATTACATTACTTTTCCCCGTATAATGGAGTGCGGAAATGTAAAATGACATAGACAACACTGCCAGATCTGCGTCGCAAAGAAGAAGTTACTTGTTGTAAGTAAATAATAACAAAATTAAATTCAATCGTAATTATATTATCGCTTCTATTTTTAGCACTGCTCTTTCATAAAAGTGAATGGCATTTATCAATATTTTTATCTTCATCTAAATCCTGCTTCAAGGAAATCTCCTATTAACTAGTAAAGATAAATGGAGGTAAAAAATAATTGTGTACCCATTTAGAGGTTACCTCTTAGGTTTGTGGTTT
Source organism: Rosalia funebris (assembly GCA_037954035.1). NCBI lineage: Eukaryota > Metazoa > Arthropoda > Insecta > Coleoptera > Cerambycidae > Rosalia > Rosalia funebris. The sequence continues at coordinate 15,464,618 of JAZFAV010000001.1, read as the reverse complement.
CTTTGCTCAATTTTCCTAAACAAATTTTACAATTTTGTGTTTGATTTTCTCAGTCGCATAAGCAGATGTTAATCATGTTACAAAAAACGTTCACTGCTTTTATTTTTTATTGAGTGAATGTTTCAAAATACGACAAGAGAAATTGATTAAAATAAATTCGGAAAATAGAGGACACAAATCAAGGATATCAATTAAACGAAAATGGTTTAACTGAAATATTGGATTAGATGATAAAATAATTTGTATAAAATTTTTATTATTACCTACTGCATCTGCAATATTAATGGTTAATAAAGTAGATTTTTTATACCAAACTTTGGTCACTTAAATGTATGAAAAATCGAAAATAATAATTGGAGTAATTGTTATCAAGCATTAACATTGATGGTTGCAATGGTATTTTTCATACAAGAAAAGTATTTTTCACACAAGAAAGTAATATATATATATATATATATATATATATATATATATATATATATATATATATATAACGTATACTATATTAAATGATGCAAATATGAACTTATTATGTGTCTATCGCCAAATTTAAATGATATGACGCTATTAGTCATCATAGAATTCCTCTTCTGCGGGCATCAAAGGGGTTTTTTCATATCACGGTCATATCATGGTTTCATCCCCGCAGAATATTGTAATTTTGCATGATTTCATGACTTTCCTTTGCCCCTCGTATTAATTATTAATTATTAATAAGTACACAGACCGGTCCAGTGAAAGCGAAACAGAAAATATATTCACAAGAACTTTGCATTTTTGCAAATAATTAATAATCTATATTATATTTGTAACTTATGTTTGTGTGGATATACTTTTTTATTCTTAAACGACACTAAATCCCGGACCTAACAATATGACATAATGTTGCATGACCTAAAAACATAGCTACCTTTTTTACCTAGCCTTCCTTTTTTGGTAGACTACCCCGTGTTTGAGCACTGATATGGTTCTCATTAGTGACAATTGGTGAACATTTGCATGTTAAATTCACCAAATAATAATCTTAGATATATATTACGTTTCTTAATAAAGTATTATAATTTCTAGTAAAGCAAAATGTAAACATTAGGGACTTTCAAAGCAATTCAAACTTTCTACATATATACATACACTTTTGTATAATAAATAGTAGTTATAATAGTAGTTATAGTAGACTTTTTGTGATTCAACCGAAAAGCTTTATGCGAACTGCGCATTCATACTCTTACCAATATATTATTGCGCTAGAAAGTTAAAAAGGAAAATATAGAAACAAGAAGAAAAACGTACTAGTATATGTATAAGCACTGAAAATGTATTTAACTTTGTAAACATTTTAAGTATTGAACCATTGTATTTCTCTGTATGCGATTATTAAAATCTAAACGTAAGATAACCCTTTTATAAATTTAATTTACCGACAATTTAAAGACCAAAAAGTAAGTGAAATATAATCCACACCTACGGTCAAGAAATTGAAATGTATAAACCCATATTCGTCATTTTACAATTACTGTTTTATATTTTTTTCTTAAAAGTAAAGTAAATTTTTATACTGAGAAAAGATATAACTGCAAAATATTCCTAAAGTTTCGTTTGTTACCTTTTGATGATATACTTGCCTTAGGAATTATCCCTCGTACAGGAGAAATGATTATTTCGTCATAATTTCATGCTTCAGAAATGTTCTTAATTGATATCCAAATTGTTTTTAATATAAGTCTGTTATTCAGAGAATTTCATCAGTTGATAATTCTAAATATTTCTTAACTTCTTTTCTAATTTTTCCTCTCAATATTTGATGTTTTGCAAATTTATGTACGTCCTTCTCATCTCTTCACTGTCTTAATTTGTAATTAGCTTCATTATAATTTCCTGTCTATGATAATTAGTTATTTAATCATTCGCTGGCTTAATTAACTTAGACTCGTGTCAAGTGAGAGGACGTGAGATTCTACCCCGTATTTGGATGACAGGTTTTTCCAGGCTGAAATTTCCTTTACGATTCCTCCCGTTCTACTATTGCGTCATAAAATGCTTCGACTGCCGTGAAAAGCAATAAAAACAAAGTTTAATTAGCGCGTTCTAAAACACATCAAACTGTTTTACTTCTCTCAGTCACGTTTCGAGATAGCCCGCAAAGTTTGCCGTGAATTATACAACTTCATTAGGTGCAATTTCTATTATTCATTCCGGTATTCGAGCGGTACATGTTTCCATTTCCTACTCCATCATCCTGTATCGCTTGCCATCCCTGAGGCTCAATTTTCGTGGGGAATGGGTAGCGGTGCATATAGAAACCGAAATCGACTAGGCGGTGAAACGCCAACATGCTTTTTTCGTGGATTGTAATTTTTTGTGCATATAGAGACCAAAGTTAACCGGATCATGTGTTAGTTATCAATGTTTTCCTCTTTTTACGGTATTACAAGCTAAGTCTATGAAAATACTATAGGCGACCATACAATTAATTTACCAGGGAATTAGTAGAAAAACCATAACATATTAATAGACAATTTGATGTTCCTTAATGATTTCAATCAAACTATGTATAGTGGCTTAACCTCTCTGCTTGTGCAGCTTGTCCCTGGTCAAATTAATTTCGAGGCCAACCTACAATGCCGATAGCCATTGAATACGCGAGGGCAAACAAGCGGTGTCATCTTGTGTTGGATGACACATAAAGAATATAGAAATAAGGAGGTACTTACCTAATAAGTAAGTACCTCCTTAAGGTAATACCTTAAAGAGGTACTTACCTAAGTAAGGTAATACCTTAGCACATTAAGGTTTTAGAGGCTGCTTCCTGGAATCGGAACTAACAGTAGTTAGAAGAGACTACACACTTAAACACCATTAAAATATATCGAGCAAAATAGGCAGCTGTAGACAAACACAACTGTTGCTATGCCTTGCAGAAAACTAGCAAACTACTGCTTCAATCTATTTCGTAGCATACGGATCTGCTAGCATTCTCGAAAACGAAAGTATGGAATATATTCTAATGAGCTGGCCCAATTTTTAACAAAACGAGGAACTATAAATGGGAAATTACGGGCTGAACATGGCCGATTTACCACGACTACCATTGATAAGCATTCAGTATATTCACGTAGTGGAGTAACTGAGGAAGGGAGATTAGTGTTGCCGACCAAATAGCAGTTCTAATGAATGTAGCACAATGTGCTGGATACGATGGTCTGAGTATATGCGGACTGTGCCTTTATAAAATCATTGAAATATTACTCCTCATCATCAGATAGTCCTTGAGTATCAATTAATCAGTTATATCACACTATAGGTATATTTCTATGTAAGTTAGCTACAATTTGAATTCTAATTCCCAAAAGTCACCCAAGTTTATTAACAATGATTATTAATGGTAATTAAAATGGTTTTACAAACAATTTCGTTTTGTTACAAGAGAATCGAGTAATTTGACAAGTTATTTTAATCAGGAGATTATCATTTCAATATTTTTGTCGTAATATTTTTAAATCCTATTAACAAGATTAAAATATCCTGAGGTAGTCCACACAGTAGTACACATGTTTTTTTACGCAGGTTTATATTTTGGCAAATATATGTTCTCAAAAGAACAGGGCTCCTTTAGAAGACGTTGGACGTTTCTGGACCAACGTGGTTTACACCATTGTAGTTGCAATCGTAGTTACAATCATGGTTTACATTGTTTATGCATGCCAAGTAAAACTTATGTTGAAAAAGAAAGCAAGCAACAAGGAAGGCAATGACTATCGATGCAATGAATTTATTAGTTAACTAGTGGACTACAATGCGGCAACATAAAGCAACTCCCACTATCAACAAATATTGCCCATAGAAAGGTGTCCATATTTTAATGGGACCATATAGCATCCATTTTAAAACAATACTAGCGCCTCTATGTTCATATATTATCATCCATTTGAGGATACGGGTACCCCTTAGTCAACGATAATTTAGTTTTACTGTTATTTTAGTGTCTTATTTTTTATATTACTTATTTACTATTATGTTAATGTTAAGGGAAAATTGCAAAATTAATAAGGCAAACACATTAGGCAAAGCTACGATTTTTATGTGTTGGAATTACTCCTTTTATTCGACTTATACTTTTATTATGATATATCACTTAACAAGTAAAGTAAACACAATTATGTATAAAGCATTCAACCAATCTTACGTTTCAGTAACATATAAGTCGGAAATCGAGAAAGGAACTACCAAACCGCCAAGCGGTTATCAAAGGAGTTCCCGAAAATTACATAATCGCTATAGGAAACAACTTCTCCTCGGGCTAAAGCCCCACCAGGCATTGAATTATACCTAAAAGCGATTTTCGACCCCTTTCTCGTGTTTCTGCACGATCAGATAAGGTTTCAAAAAATAAAACCCGCCACATGTAGGATTCGACATCTGTCCCGGATTGGAACTGAACGACATACAGCTGTTTCGAACTTATTAGTTCTCATCAGTGCCATACATGGTACGCCGATCCAGGGCAAATGCCGAATGATATCGTGGGGTATAAATCTATATCGATACGATCTATGTCAGTAACATATAAGTCGGAAATCGAGAAAGGAACTACCAAACCGCCAAGCCGTTATCGATGGAGTTCCCGAATAGCAAGGCTATTACATAATCACTATAGGAAACAACTACTCCTTGGGCTAAAGCCCCGCCAGGCATTGAATTATACCTAAAAACAATTCTCGACCCCTTTCTCGTGTTTCTGCATGATCAGATACGGTTTCAAAAATACAACCCGCCACGGGTAGGATTCGACATCTGTCGACAGCTGTATGTCGTTAGGTGCCAATCCGGGACAAATGTCGAATCCTACCTGTGGCGGGTTTTATTTTTTGGAATCTAACGTTTGTTTATGTCTATAAACAAACGGTGTTTATTTATATGTATATATCCACATGTGTTGCCAATAATTAGAATGTCATGTTTTATAAAATATGCTATATAGACTTGACTGGATCGAACTAAATTATTGGTGGTGATTATAATATATAATATTCTAAATACATTACTTCTAAGTAATGTATTTAGAAGAGATTCCAAGAGTTTGTAGTTGGGGGTCAAATTTATAAATAAAAATCAACTAAAAAGGGAATCAGTAGTGTTAAAATTTGACTGTTGTTAAATTTGATAGGTGAACCATCGCTAAAGGCCTCCCACTTCCTACGTTCATAAAAATCAATTTAAAGTATATAAGAAAAAACATTCAATAGCGGAATCAGGGACTTGATAATTATGTGAAAATTGTAAACACCTTGTATAATAGATAAGATGCCTAGTATGTTCACTACTTAATATACTTCTTTCATTTTTACTCACACAGGTTTCCAAAATTTAGATTTTCATTATTTAGAAATAATTATTTATTTGTTTCACGCACTGTCAGTACGCACATTTTTTTCCTGAAACTGTATGACGTTGCATTTAAAAATTTGTGAGAGTAACCAGCACAAATAAAACTCAGAATTCTTAGAAAAACTACCCATGAAATACATATAAAATAAAAACTATCATGTATCACAGATCTTTGGATGGTTTGAAGTTCTTAGAAATCGACAATAGTTTTACGACGCCTTGGGTATTCGCCTCACTTCTAATCAATTAAGATTAAGTGTATTCTCTGATGTTATCCAACCATTGTTACGTGTTAGTGTTTACGTACATATGTATTAGTTAATCAAATTTTGCATCATTAAAATATAAGAATTCGCCCATCTTCATAAGTAAGTGAGATATATCCAGGGTACATGGTTTTTGTTAACGATTTGTTGACAAATTGTTAACAGTAAAAAGGGCGTTACATCACCCTTTTGAAATAAATGAAAATTTGTCGTGTTAAGGTTTGATATAATTAAATCTTATATGGGCGCATATAAGATTTAATTATCTTTATTTTTATTATTAATAATAAAAAATCTAGGTTTATCTTTACAATGATTTGGCATGTTTCATACGAAATTCAAAACTTTCTACTACTGGAAATTTTTAAAGGATTAGGTACACAGCCAACGATTGTGCTCCATCTATAATGAAAGCCATATTTCAAAAACTCTTGATAATTCTAACAATCGAACCATGATTGTCAGAGATGATGGAGGATCACCTCCAACCAAAATCTGGTCAGACACTTCATCATTTGAAGATATAGAAAAGAAAATATTATATTTAATTTAAGTGGAATAAACTCATATTCCACTACACTACATATCAAAAGACCCCGGAGTGTGTAGAATATTCCAGGAATGATTTATGAGGAATGGATACAAGAGAATTACACTTAGAAAATCATTCTAATCAAGCTTAAATTATATATTTAAATTATTTTGTTATACATGAACACAAATAACAAAGCAATTGGCTTGTGGGATACAGGCAGTATGAAGTTTTTACGAGGTTTCAATAAGAGGCATACAATAATTATTTTCATGTGAACATGCAATTGCGGCACCAATCCCATGATACATTTCAAGAAGTTTACCAACAACTAACACTTAATCATCAAAAAGCTAATGCCTCTATACCAAGTGATGTTCTGCCCCGTCTTTGTTTGGTGGCACATATTTGAGAGGTCCAATTTCTATCGTAGAATACGCTGTGTGGCACGTAGCGTCATCCTGTTGGAACCACATGTCGTCGGTATCCATATAATCTAGGTTAGACCACAAGAAGTTGCCTATCATCGATCTGTAGCGTTCGCCGTTGACGGTTATGGCAATGCCAGTTTCGTTTTGGAAGGAGTACGGATCGATTCCGCCAGACCAAAATCCGGAAATATTCTCGGAATGTGTTTGATGCTGGTGTATCTCGTACGGATTGGCATCGTCCCAGATCCGACAGTTCTGCTTGTTCACATACATATTCATCCAAAAATGGGCCTCGCCGCTAAAACTGATTTTTTTGGCGAAATTTGGGTCAACTTCCACCTGCTCCAGAACCCAATAAGCGAAGACACGGCAATGTCTATGGTCGTTTACCTTAAGGTCCTGGGTCGGTTGAATTTTATACGGGTGCAGACCCAAGTTTCGAAGAAATTCACCAAGATGAAATTGCAGAAAGTCCACATTCTTGTGAACGACTAGGAATTTACTATCTCGGGTTTTCCCGTATACTCTCATCACTCTCTGCTCAAAACATCACGCACAGCAGCGATGTTTTTAACAGACCCTGCATTTCGGTGACGTACGGGTGTTGGCTGATTATTTATCAAACCGGTTGACTCGAACCTCCACAACAACATAACAAATTTCGAGCGTCCCTATTGAAAGACCCTATACAAATTGTTAAACTAAGAAATTAAGCATATCAACATTAAAGACTCTCCCACCGTTAAAAATTCAATGAGAATCTGTTAAGTGTGGACTAAGTGAGGAAAATTTGTTTTTATTTTTTTATACGTTTCCAAATTTCACCATAATTGATTTTCTATTGTCTGAAAACAGAACAAACCAAAAGAATACTTTCCAAACAGTATTAATGTATTTTTATCCACAGTGAACTTTAAATATTTTGTAGATAACGCTGTTAAGCATAAAAATATATTTTATTGTATGATTTAATGAAGCAATAGATTAGAATTTTCCCCCTTCTGTGACTAACAATGAATCAATAACAGTAAAAAAGGATCACTCCGGCGACGGCTGACCTTTCCACCTTAAACCCACAAATATCTAACCATTTTTCACATATCAAGAATCCTTTTTTTTGCACTGGTACAAAGTAACCCCGACCGCACAGAGAATTTATGCTTTAATCGATCAATTCATCATCGCCGGCGTATACCCAGTACGCTAATCAATTATAAAAAGTCGGCATCTTTCTATTTTCACCTGGCGTCGCAAACGTGGGCCCTCCTTATCCCAAAAACCGACAATGACTGATCGTCGGGGTCTCGCTCTCCGGAGATTGATCTGTCGTTTCGGATCTGTCAAAGTCACAGAAGAATTTCGTTCCGTGACATGCGGCGGAGATGATGAAAAGGCGTCGCACAGCAGTTCCAAATGCCGAGGACTCCATCGAGGATCGACAATTAACCTACACCGAGGCTATACATGTACGTGAAATTAAAATTCGATATAATTAAAAATAGTTTAAATAGTGCATAACAATTTTACAGCTTTTTTTGTGTAGAAAATATGTACAAGTAATATTTCTATACTAGTTTTCGATCTTATTTAATGTACCGTGTTTACCTTACGTCTAAAAGGTCAAATATCAAAACTAAATAGAACATTAAGATCAACACATCATTTATTCCCATAAGATTAAAAAATGTTAAAACGCAAACTCAGTTAATTTATGAAACACATTACGTTAAAATAAAACCGTAACACGAATAAATCTTTAAATTGTCATTAAATCATTATATAGGATGTTTCAATTGGAACTATAGGTTTTTAGTTGCTCACCATTTCTGTTCTGCTAGACATAGGGCGTCAATATTTAAAGACTGTTACCTACAAACAATTCGACGTCAACATACCTGAGTGTCTTATTTGGAACTATAGGATGTGATGGCTCTATTTCCTGAATATTACGTTGATAATGTTATAATATGTTTGCTTTGAGGTCATTGCTTATTGCTGGTTGAGTGTCGTACACTTTTCCCCTGACATAACTCCGAGGAAAAAAGTCCAGTGGTGTTAAATCACATGATTTTGCAAGATAACTTGCAGGAATTCATGTCAGCATTCGAGACATTCAGCAGCAAGACAATATGGTCAGGAAATTTGGTATGCAACAAGGTTATGGTTGCACGTGCTATATGACATGTTGCACCGTGTTGCTGAAACCACATGTTTTTCAAATCCAAATCATCAATTTGGTGGAAAAGAAATTTGTTTAACATGTCACGATAGCATTCCCATTTACTGTGATAGCATTACCAGCTTCGTTTTCAAAGAAGTGTGATCCAATTACTCCACCACTTGAAAATGTGCACCAAACCGTGCATCTCTGTGAATGCATTTCTTTTTTGTGAACAGCATGTGGATTTTCAGCATCTCAAATTCGACAATTTTGTTTGCTGACGTATCCGTCAAAATGAAAATGTGCTTCATGACTTAACAAAATTTTGTTGCAAAAATTAGCATCACCTTCTTTCTTTTCTAACGCCCAGTACGACATTGTAAATGATCTTTAACTTTTATTTGTTGTGTTAACTGAATTTCACTGATAAAGCTGATGTGTATGCTGACAGACACAGATCGTTCTTTAAAATTCATATTATATTATATTAAAATTCATATTCAGAATATTTCATACGATACTTGCACTAGCAATATCGCGGGGGTAGTATTATGTGCTCCATTTCGGAGATAGTGGAATAAAAAAATCAGGTCTCTGAATGGGTACTTGGATATACAATAGTATCACAAACTTCCACACAAGAATCACAAATATCGAATCTTTGAGGCATGAGAATGCCACGAGTTGTTAGTTCTGACCTAAACGGGCATATTATGCAACTAAAATATGAAATAAGATACTTAGCGATAACGCTAGATAAAGGACTTTATGGAACCTATTTGAGAAGATAGTTCAAAAGGTGCAGAAGAGGGCAATAATGATCGCAAAGCTGCTACATGTATACATGTAATTGCACTTTGTGGAAACAAAATACGTGTTTACATACCAGTAGTTAATTCTATCATGTACGATGGTTATATCTTGGTAAATTCGGTGTTGTACTTCATTACATTTAGGCAGGACACAAAGAGATGTGTCCTGCCTGAATGAGAGAAGAGACTAGTGAATTTTAAAAGAAAAATTACACTAAAAATAATAAATTATAGAACGGTATCTACTGAAACGGTTTTGATTATTGCCAAAACTATACTACCCTGCTTTCCATTATAAATCTGAAAGTCGAAACAGAGCATAAGGAAAAGAAAACGTATCAGCGACGAAATACATGATCAGGCAAAAATACTTGAGACTCTGAAAAAGGATTAGGGAAGTAATAACTGACATAGGGTGGTACTCAATGAAACAAGGAGAAGTTAATTTTCAAATTATAATTTATAACTGGACATCGAAGCTATTAGGACTACATATATCTTAGAAACCGAAGATGTTAAATGTATAGGAGTCTTAGAGATGTACAGTGAAATGAGACTAGTTCTTTATTGGTACAGCTAAGTTTATTTAGGATAAATAAATAGCGGGCAAGCTAATACTGGAAAACTATGTTTTAGATTGAGTGTCGGGAATTGTCTGTCTTGAAAATTACCCCAAGAGCCAATAGCCTGGTGAGGTTATTACGAGGCGCCACACTTGTCATAAACCGTTGAACGAATCTGTAAGGGTTAGCAAGTGTCGATGTACACAGGTAGACACAACGAAGCATATTATATTCCATTGTTGAACACGGGAACAACAAATAGTACAACTCGAAGGCAGATTATAGAGGATAATGAATACAGATAATATTACAGACATGCTAAAGAGAGAATACAAACGGCAATTAATATATAAACTGTCAAATATTATGGTCACGAAAGGAAAGAATGAGAAATATGAACTATATATATGAGGTGTGTTCAAAAAGTAATGGAATATTTGTAATTTCGCGAGTTGTATTAGGTCGATTCGTGCGACTTTTTCGTTGTTGTGTTGGTAAACATGACTGAAAAATATCTGTACACTGTTAACCATATCGAATATTTAGTCTGTTGTCAGCTGTCAAAAAGATTGTATGTGGTTTAGTACGATCGGCAATTATTTATTTATTTATTTATAAAATAGATCAGAGAATTTGCATTACATTTTGCTATAATAATAGAATAAAGTGTAGCGATGTTTTATAAATGTTAAATATTACTTTCGGTGAATCTGCTATGAGTAAAATAAGGGTTTACGAGTAGTATAAGCCTCTCCAAGAAGGCCGTGAAGACGTTGAAGATAGCGAGCACCCTGAACGCCCCAGCACATCAACAACCGTTAAAAACGTGGAAAAAGTTAAAGAAATGATTATGAACGATCAAAGATTCACAATCAGAGAAATCTCTGATGATGTTGGCGTATCAATTGACTCATGCCTTGAATATTTTTTGGGTGTTTTGAGTATGAAACGTTTGGCAGCAGAATTTGTTCCAAATTTGTTGAATTTCGAACAAAAGCAGCGGCGAATAGAAGTTTCTCAAGAGTCACTAAATTAAGTCAACAACGATGCAGAACTACTGAAACGTGTCATAACAGGTAATGAAACATGAGTTTATGGATATAAAGTTAAAACTAAGGCCCAATCGTCTCAGTGGAAGCATTCTAGATCACCAAGGCCGAAGAATGCTCGACAAGTACGGTTGAATTTGAAGGTTATGCTCACTGTGTTCTTCGATTTTACCGGCATAGTGTCCCATGAGTTCTTACCATAAGGTTAAAAGATCGATAACGAGTACTACCTACAAGTTCAATGCCTTTTTGCCTGACGCGATTCGAAAAAAATGCCCGGATTTGTGGCGAAACAATTGATTTTGGTTTTTTGTACTACCGCTTTAGTACTACGATGCATGCTTCTTCGTGAACTTTTTGCCAAAAATAACACTCTAATGATACCCCAGCCTCCATATTTGCCAAATATGGCTCTGTGTGACTTTTCTCTGTTTCCAAAAATGAAAAGAACCTTAAAGGGCTGTCGTCTTTCAAGCATAGATGAGATTGAAGGGACATCGCTGAGAGAGCTATATACTATCCCAAAGATCGAAGTTCCAGAAGTGTTTCGAGGATTGAACGGAACGCTGTATAAGTGTATAATATCTAATGGGGACTATTTTGAAAAGGATAACATTGATGTAGACGAATAAATAAAATTCTTTCCAAAAAAAGGCAAATTCGGGTTATTTTTTGAACACACCTCGTAAATACAGAAGAAGAATTATCTAATGGGCAAGAAGTAGAAGATTCAGAGTATAAAGTAGGAGCACCCGAATCCATAGGAACGTGGAAGGGAGACGTGAAGTAAAAAAAATAAAATAGACATAAGGTTCAAATGTCAAAAAAGATAGTAAAAAGGGGGTGGCTTTCTACATTGAAGCTATGCAAAAGAACCCGACCCCTTGTCTAGCTATGGCGCCAGTTGCGTTTGACTCCCTCAAAAAGGGAAACATTTTAATTCGTGTACCAAATCGCTCTATCATTTGTGATATCGGAGTTTTTGGCTTCGCATTATGTCTTATGGATTTGGAACCACTGTGCCATTGCCGCTCCTCTCAAAAACGGCGTTTTCTTTATTAATTGCGGCGTGCGGGGCCATCCATCAACAGCTCTAATAGTTTACCCGCCTGGCCAGCGGGACCCGGTTCACAATATTTATATTGCGGCGGCATTTCGGCTATGAAAAATGGGAATTTTAGTCAAGTGACATATGTCATGGAGTGGCAAAGAGCACCGAGGACCGCCGACTGCGGCGCAGTTCTGGCGACCGCCATCACTTACTGTCGATAGGCATCGACTGTGGGTGTCGGTAAATTGCTCCGACAATTAATGTAACAGCGAGTCGTGTTCGGTTGGCGGCCGGCACATCCAGGGGCCTACCAGGAAGAGTGAGGCCAGAAATAGGAATTGAATATAGTTGAAATTTGATAACTAAGATACAATTAGAAACATCAGGCTTCCCAAAGACTTGCTAACAACAACTATAAAAACTATACAGTGATTTTGTGAAGTATTGAATAAATCCGTTCAAAATTCAAAGAATAACCTTTGGAAAAACTCTTTGAGTGTAAGAGGTACGGCATCATCGATATTGTTTTAAAGGCAACCCCCCTTTTTATTACGGAATATGGTAGAGCAAATTTACGGTATTTTTCAAAATATTAAATTTGATGACAACGATAACATAAAAAATCAATTAAAATAAATGTTCAAGTCCTATACCGTTGGCATTGGTGTCTAACAGCAATCTTAGAAATCGATAATGTTTTTTTTTATTACTGTCAGATAAAATGTTGAAATTGTAGTTAATTAATTTTCTTTATTTGGTTTTGAAGTTATTGCTTTAAAAATATATTTCTTATATTTTAATTGACAAAAGCAGTGTGTTTGAAGTGTTTATTGATTAGTAACATTCTGATTTTATAAGAAAATGGTTAAATTAACCTAGCAAGAAAGAATGGAATTTTTTTTCATGATCTGATTTAGAGACAGGATACATCCAAAGAAATGTAATTGAGTTGTTCGGTGAAACTCATCCTCATCTGCAATTCGTTAGCCAAAGCATGGTAAGCAATGTTGAGTCTAAATACCGCCAATTTGGTCATGTTCTTGTTCTTCCTACATCTGGTCGACCCTCACCATCAGAAAACTTTAATATTTTGTTGGCAATGTAAGAAAATAATCACTCAACACTTCTGATTTCAAAATGGGAGCATGCATATTACACAAAATTCTGATAGAGGCAAAGCGTCATCAGGCATCATGGACGGGCATGCCCTTGTCCATGAGCTATCTGAAGACGACTATTATAAGCGATATCAATTATGCAAGCAGATGCAACAGCTATACAATAATGATAATAATTTCATAAAAAATTTTAATCCTATTTTTTTCTGACGAGGCTACCTTTGTTTTGAACGGCTAGGTCAGTAACTAAAACTGTCGTTATTGGGCTACTGAAGATTCACGATGGATGATGACGTATCACACACAGAATCCTCAGAAAATAAATGTGTGGTGCAGCATAGTCCACGGAAGAATTGTGTGTCCCTATTTCTTTAACGTAAACACTACTAGTGCAAGATATTTGAATTTTATCGAGACGACTTTATTCCTGCACTAATAACTATCCAGATGTAGAGGAATCTGATCTTTCGAGAAATCACTTGTTTTCTTTTCAACAAGATGATGCACCGCCCCATTGTGCAGCAAATGTCCGCGCTTATTTAGGTTGCATAGGGAGAAGAAAGCCTATTGACTGACCAGCCAGAGTATCAGATTTGATATCCCTAGACAACTTTTTATGGGGATACTTAAAAAATAAAATAATGTTGCTAGGCTGGAAAATTTAGAAGATTTCAAAGCAAGAATTCGTCACGAAATACAATGTAAGATTTTGAACACAATACATAATATATTGATAATTTGAACACAATTTAATTACTAATATGCAATAAATAGGTAAATAGTATCAAGTAAATACAGTAAGAAATAAAACAATTAATTGAATAGTCAATATAACCACTAATAGTCATTGTGTGATAGATATATGATCAGAGTAGGGTATGAAAACAAAAGTGGACTTATCTGTACATAACCATAGCCTTATTGTTTTATTTCTTCATTTTTATTTCTAAGAAAACCATAACGAAATTGCCCATGTGTCATAAAATAAATGTTTAAACCTCACTATATGTATTTAACGCGAATCTATTTCACATATTTACGAGTACTATATGATTTATTTTGATGTACAAATTAAAAAAATATTTTTTCGGTTACCGGGAAATAATATTGTTTTTCTTTTAAAATAATATTAAGTTTTTACTATTTTTCATTAATTCAAACAGAAAATTTACCGAAAAAGAATTTTCTTCCCTAATAATTCCTTACCATATTTAAGCCTTATCCTAAGAAAGAATTTTTGCAAAACAAATATTCTTCAATTTCGAGATAATGGTTCCCTTCGTACTTTCAGAACAGAACATTCATAACTCATTTAGTTTAGTCTCAACTAACGCCCTATGATCTCTTCCAAGGATAAGAAACGCGGTGTTCCATTTACCCATGTCTCATGAATAAACAGAACATGATATCTCATGAGCCATGAGATATCTCAAGAAGTTCCAGAAAAGTCGTATGTATAGTAAACGATTTTAAATTATCTTTTTAGTAGTTTTATATATTACTGATAGCAATACATACAAAAAATAAACATGTTTTAAAACCTTAAAACGGAGATTTCCGCACGTAGAATATCTCTATCTTGAAATTGAGTGGCCGAGAAAAAGTAAACCAACACATAAATGCAGAATATGTATTTTATACGACAGTTTTATTTTTTTCAAAGAGTCCACCATCGTGCTTTCTCATGACTCATGAACAGGGTGGGGTGTGTCCTATCCACCTAAAAACCAATAGATGTCGTCTGGTAGATGTCCCTAGTCAGAATCAGTCGAAACCCGATCGATCCGACACGATTTAATTGAGTGATCGTGATAAAAAGAAAATTCTCAAATAGTCCACCATTGTGCATTCTCATGACCCATGAACATGGTAGAGTGTGCTTTATCCACCTCAAAATCAATAGGTGTCGTCTAGGAGACGTCCCCGATCAGAATCAGTCAAAACCCTATCGATCCGACAGGATTTAGTTGAGTTATCTTGTTAACAAAAAAAAATTCTCAAGGAGTCCACCGTCGTGCTTTCTCATGACCTATGGACAGGGTGGGGTGTGTCCTATCCACCTCAAAATCAACAGGTGTGGTCTGGGGGACCTTCCCGATCAGAGTAAGTCAAAACTCGATCGATCAGACACGATTTAATTGAGTTATCGTATTAACAAAACAAATTTCTCAAATAGTCCACCATAGTGCTCTCACGACTCATGGACAGGGTGGGGTATATTCTATCCGCCTCAAAATCAATAGGTGTCGTCTGGGAGACGTCCCCGATCAGAATCAGTCAAAACCCGATCTATGCGACACGATTTAGTTGAGTTATCGTGCTAACAAGAAATTTTAATGCCGACGACAATGACGACACACACACAGCATATATTTATTAAAAACCATTTTTTTTTGGTTTTTAGGCCGAAAAACGAAAAATAAACCCAAAAAAAATTTTGTTTTTTCGCTTTTTCTTTACACGATTACATTACTTTTCCGCTAGTATAGTGGAGTGCGGAAAAGTAATATGGCACCAGATATCGCCACGTAACATCCATGAAACGTAACGTTAATGCATAAGACGAGTAAGCAATTCGCAATAATATTGCGCCGCCCCCTCGTTCATATTGAAGGCACCTCCGGAGCCCGCCTTAGAGGCTTCGAATCAAAAAACAAAAGTTACCACGTTGTTCACAAGGGTCGATTTACTATATCGATTTTATCAAAAAGCGGAAATTCGAACTAAAATCATTTCGTACATCGACCTAAACATTTCGTGACACACACACGAAAACAGCCGTTTAGTAAATAGAGACAACTTTAATAGTATAAAACTTATTATGTTATAATATCATAATTGCTAATACAGTGTGTACAGCCGAAGGATATATTGTCATGTCTCACCCAATTTGTACAACCCCTGAAAAAAGATTTATATTAACTGTTATTTAAAAGACCATCTAAATCACCAATTAGCTAATTAGCACTTTACCATTCTTCACAAAGCGGTGTATATTTTTCCGTGTAGAACGGGAATAGCCCCCAGTAATTTTATCTTTTTACAGAAGGACGGCCTTTAAATTAATCGACGTACAGATAAAAAACGCTAACTAGGTTGGAACAAAAAAATCTTGGCCCGAGACATTTAGGGTCATTTTTTCACCGACGACTAAGGGCATCACGTTTACAAAGCCTGTCATCGCTATTGAATTTATCGCGTACATCGTATATTATTTTCCTTTTTGTGTGTTTTGTGTATCGTGGAATCCGGTTCTGATATTGGAAAGCCATCAAAATGGGGTAATTAAGACAAACGATGCTTTGGCAATATAGATAAAAGTGTGTTCGGGCGGCGCCCTCTATATCTGGAGCTTAATATTTTCGAATTCGTGCTCTCCAAAAGATTGTTTAGACTAAAAACATTCTATCGAATTGGCAAATTTTTGCTTCATGTCTTACTGAGATTTGTGTTCTATTAAAGTTCTTTCGCACAATAGGTAACACATTCAAGTAGTGATTCAAAGTAGAAAAACTAAATTGAGTTTTTTCGTAAAATTAGATCGAAAACAATTAATAGATCAATGCAATTTATTGTAGACGCTAGCAGCGTTGTGATGACATTAACCGGATTATTAAACTTAAAAATAATGGAAATACAATACAGTAACAAGCTTTGTAAAATTGGCATAATTATTAAATACAATTGAGAATGGCACATACCTTGAAATTTATTATGAAGATTGCCAGGGACATTTGTGGTTATATGAGGAAATATACCAGTACACTGTCCAGATAAATACTCATTTCCAAGACTGCAGATGACGAGAGTTGCTGAGTATCTTGCAAAGAATGTACACCTTTCTTTCTACGAATTTTTTTCTTATCTTGTTTATGCAGTTTAGTACTCAACAGTGTGGCACGGCAGTCTTTACTCGATCACAATTTTCCACATTTACTATTCAGAAAGTCTCAATCCCAGTAATAAATATATCATTATAATTATGAGGAATATAGAAAAGGAAAAGAGCGCTTATATAGGATTTGTAGATTTAGAAAAAGCTTTTGATAATGTAAGATGGGAAAAAATGTTCGAGATACTAAAGAACGCGGGAATGAAGTATAGAGATAGGAGAGTAGTACACAATCTATACAAAGAGCAAACTACTGTTATAGAAGTAGGAGGGGAAAGAAGGGAAGTAAGTATTAGGAAAGGAGTAAGACAAGGATCACCACTAATTTTTAATCTGTATATCGAAGAGGCGATTAATGTCGTAAAAGATAGAGTGGATTTCGGGATTAAAGTACAGGGACAGAAACTAAAAATGTTGAGGTTCGCGGATGATATAGCAGTATTAGCATCTAGTAAAGAGGAATTGGAATCAGCGTTGAACGAAATGGAGGCAGTGTTGACAGAGGAATACGGAATGTGGGTGAATAAAAACAAAACTAAAGTGTTAGTGTGCAGAGGGCGCGAGAGCAGAGCAAAAACGAAAGTACAAATTAATAATGAAAGATTGGAGGAAGTTAAAGACTTCACTTATTTAGGAAGTAAAATAAATTGGGATGGAAGAAGCGATAAAGACATAAAACAAAGAATAGCGCAGGGTCGAGTAGCTTTTAACAAAAAGAAAGCACTTTTATGCTCGGGGGTAATAAACTTAGAAACAAGGAAGAGATTTTTGAAAACATATGTATGGAGCACGGCACTATACGGTTGCGAAACCTGGACGGTAGGGGAAGAAATTAGAAGCTTTTGAGATGTGGTGTTACCGAAGAATGATGAAAATACCGCGGACTGATAGGGTTAGAAGCGAAGAAGTATTAGAGAAAGTCGGCGAGAAAAGAAGTATGTGGAAAAACATAAAGAAGAGAAGAGATAGAGTGATAGGCCACTTGCTGAGACACGGGGGAATAGTCAGCGATATTTTGGAGGCAGAAATAGGAGTGAAGAAAGGCAGAGGTAGGCCTAGATTAGACTACTGCTCGCAAATAATAAGGGATGTAGGTTATAGCATAATTAGCGAAATGCGTAGGTTAGCACAAGATAGGAGAATCTGGAGGTTAGCGTCCAACTAGTCTTAGGACTGATGACCTCATGATGGTGAATTATGGAAAAGTATCTTGAAAACGTGGCTGAAACTAAAGTTTCTTTCAATAAGAACGTTCAATTTTTAAACGTAAATAGAGCAAGTTGTGTGTGACATATTCACTCAATTCTTTTTTATTTGAAATAATATTTCATGGCATTAAGTATGGAATATAACGTCGTTCAAATGTCCGCCGCGGCTTTGCTTGGTGGCACGTATTCGGGAAATCTAATTTTCGATGACTTTGTCGCATACATCTGGCTGAATTTGCTGGATGGCGTTCATTATATTATCTTTGAGGGAATCAATTGTTTGCGGTTTATTCGCATAGACCTGCGATTTAAGATAGCCCGAAAGGAAGAAGCCTAAAGCCATTAAATCACACGATCTCGGTGGCTAGTTCACGTCGCCGCCGCCGCCCGAAATAACCATGCCCTCAAATCGCTCGTGCAGAATGTCCATCGTGGCATGCGCTGTATGGCACGTAAGGTCTTCCTGTTGGAATCACATATCGTCAGTATCCATAGCATTCAGTTTAGGCCACTGTAGCGCTCGCCGTTGAAGGTTATGGCAATGCCACTTTCGTTTTGGAAGAACTACGGACCGATGATTCCGCCAGACCAAAATCCACAAAAAGCAGTGACTTTCTCGGGATGCATTTGGTGTTGGTATATCTCATGTGGATTGGTATCGTCTCACATCCGACGATTTTGCCTGTTCGCTTATCCATTCATCCAAGAATGGGCCTAGTTGCTAAAGATTCTTTTTGCGAAATTTGGGCCAACTTCCAACTGCTTCAGACCTCAACCAGCAAACACACGGCGTTGTCTATGGTCGTTTACATTAAGTTCCTGGGTCAGTTGGGTTTTATACGGGTGCAGACCCAAGTTTAGACGTAAAACTCACCAATTTGAAGTCGCAGAAAGGCAAATGTCTTGTGAACGACGAGAAATTAATTGTCTCGGGTTTTCTCGTACACTCTCATGCACAGCAGCGATGTTTTCAGCAGACTTTGTATTTCGGTGATATATGAGTGTTGGCTGATTATGTATCAAACGGATTGACTCGAATTTGGCCCCCAAACGTCGAATAAACGACTCGGCGGGACGATTGTGGCGAGGATAAAAATCACGTAATGCGCGAAACATTTCTCCAACGAAGCATTGATCTTGAAAATAATATTTGATGATTTTCACGCGTTGTTGAACGCTACAATCTTACATGGTGATTTTCCATACACTGCCGAACAATTCGCAATAAATTTAACAGATGTTGCTTTAACAACATGGTCACTATAACCTAACAAACTTCGAGTATCCCTATTGAAAGAATAAGGTTATTCATTTATACAAACTACCAATGATGTCATATCTTGAGAAATAGGTTAAAATAATTACAAAAACTTATGTTAAATACATTTTCTAATCCATGTTTAAGCTTAGTTAGCAATTAGGTGTTCCAAACCATTTCTCCACCCTGTACAATAAAACATTATTTAAGCAGAATTGACATATTCCCTTGGCCGATTGATTTACCCTTCAATTTCAAGTCGACCATGGTCTGTCACGATGATCGTCTTATTAACATCTGAATTATTCGAAGCCGCATCATAACAAGGTCCTTCCACGATGACGCACAAAACAAATTCTTCGGCAGCAGTAATTCCTTATTTATCTTACCGCACACGTTGTCGCAGAGGGTGGACGTAGGACATTTTGCCACCCACGCCCGGCCACAGCGGGGCGCACCAACTCACTTATCTCACTTAAGGAGGATTACAATAGATAAGTACGCTAACCGGAAAATCATTGTAAAGTCAAGTCAGCTCTGGTGGCGGCGCCTTTCATCCCAGGCTTAACGAGGGCTGTATTGATAACGATGTCAAAGGTAATATTTCACGCCGGAATGGACATTGGCAAAGCCACCTACGGTTCCCTTCGCTGGAGTTAAATGCGCTTGACACCCTAAGGAAATTTAAAATCTCAGTAGGAAGTAATGCGAAATAGCTTTTTCACGATCCAATCTACAACTGTACCGACGACGCCGGTGGACGGAAATGTCACGTCAGATCACCTTCGGTCTGGTTAGGTTGATCGCCAAAATCGGATCAAAATAGAGAATAGAGTAGCTTCTAACAGGATTTAAAACGTTTCATATTAAAAGGGTGTTTGCGGAGCCCAAGCCTGAAATTTAAATTTAACACATGAGTAATCACAAGAAAGAGAGACATTCTAAACACTTCGTTAAAAAAAAAAGATATTTTCCAAAAGTGGACCTAAAAAACAGGATTTCGTTTGAAAATTCGGAAAATATATTTTTTTTGTATGAGTACATTAAAATATTGTTACGATCTTGTCTAAGACTAATGAGTAATTTATTTCTAGTCCCATTATACTAAATAATTTAAATTCTAAGAGTCACCCATTGATGTCTTCTTAGCCATTTCTGATAAGTATGACACTTTTTCTTGTGCACTACACAAATTCCGCTGCTTTAAATTTCACGCAAACCACAACACTAACTCGTGGGGTTTATTTGGTTGGAGTTATCAAGGAGCTGAATAGCCTCGATATTCTAGTGTTGTAGAAGTCTTCTTCGTGGCTTCTTTCAAATTTTTTAATCTTTATCTCAACGTTTTCTATTTCAAAATTTCAGTGGAGGTCTTCATTTCTTGTATACCAAGGTGCACTAAAGATGTTCCGTAGTACTTTATTTTTAAATGTTTGTATAATTTTCCTAAAGTCCACACTGGTTTTAATATTGTCTTATACAAGAGGAGCTTATCATGTATTGACAAGGCTGAGTTCCTATCCAAGTGCTAGTACATTTTTTTATATCTTATACCTAATTCTCCTCTTTTAATTTTTACGTGGGCTTTCCGGCGAAGCTTCGTATCTAAGATAAGACAAAGATATTTGGTTGTATTGACATATGGGATTACTCGTCCATTCATACTTATTGGAACATGTTCGATATGTCTATTAGTGAAATCGATATGAACTGATTTTTCTTCATTTAATTTAATTTTCTATTTCTTCGTCCAGTTTTGGAATTTATTGATGGAATTTTGGAATTTATTAACTGTTTCTATATTACGTTTTCCCGTTGTTATTCTGGCAGTATCGTCGGCAAAAGTAGTTACAATTTTATTTTCCTAGCTCTGGGAGGTGGGAAGTATATAAATACAAAGCTTGGAAATAATGTTTTAGTAATAGGAAAGCTTTTAATGCATATTTTTTTTATTATCTTTTGTTGTTAAATAATTTAGTTGAAATTAGTAACTACCTCTTGAATGTTTTTAAGACTTTGATAGAATCTAATGTTTGTCACATTATAATAAATGATAATAATAATAATAAGTTAAGCATATAAATTTGTTATAAGAAATTAATACAGGACAAATATTTAAACAAGCATAAAAACATACGTTGAAAAAAAATCATTAAGATAAATTCTTTATATGGCCAAATTTTCTTTATAAATTACAATTTTCATTTTCCCATAAACATCTATTATCATTGCCTAAGCAAAACATTTTACAAACATTTTTCAAATGTAATATAAAATGTACGACTGATTTCTATCTTTGAAGCAACCTAAGAAATACATGCATACAATAATAGACCGCGAACAGTTCTGAAACTGAAATACCATATTACAAACGAAACTCGGGCAATACCAATAGATACTTTAACGTTAATGATGAAAGATGTAGTGGTTATAGCAAGACTGTGTGAGGAAGAAGTCTATCACCTACAAGACGTTATTTTTCACAAATAAATCTCCAAGGAATATACATTTTTGTTATCATTTGGAAGAATATTTCTTGAATTTATTAAATACGATATTTAAAAATAAATAGATTACTTACTTTATGCCCACCTTGTAGTATATGAAATGTATTATGTTATGAAAATTCTTCATATTTACATGAAATAAATCAAGTTCAAACGAGGGTATTTTCTTATTAGAAATAAACTGTTTTCTCGGTGTACTATTTCAGATAATGAAATATCTTTTTCCATTGTATAAAGTTTATACGTACAATTTAACCATTCATAGAAAATTCGATAATCCAAATTAATACATGTATTATGCACGTCTTCACAAAATTTCATTCTATACGCATTGTGAAATTTCGAGTCTCATGGATCGTGCAAGCCCTTCCACTCAAGTTCTAACTCTCAAATCAAGCAATACAACCTCTTTTAATTTATGACCAGGTCATAAATTTTTCTACTAATATTCCGTGAAAGAGATAACTTTAGTTACCGGCTAAAGTTCATTACACCCTATAAATTATCCCATTTTCAATTAATATTTAAATTATTAAATTTCTGAGATTTTATTTGTTTTTACAGAAAAAAAAAAGAAAAGGTTATAAAATTTTTATTGGCCAATATATCATGCGGCTGAGGTGACGTTCTTTATTAGTTTGCATTTTAATGAAAATAATTAAAACTGTAAATTTAAATTAAGAGCTTCAACTTATATCGTTGTACGTATTCTTCATAATGTCTTGAATAAAACCCACATTCGACATTTTACTTAAATTTTCCATTAAATTCTTTACCGATATTTAAGTAAAATGTCGAATTTATAACAAACACACTACCTGCTTATCGACCTTCTCATATTGTTGGATCTCGTTGCTTAGTTTCACAATCAGTCAGTAACTTATAAGTCGTAAATCGAGAAAGGAACCACCAAGCCGCCAAGCGGTTATCAAAGTAGTTCCCGAATAGCAAAGCTATTACATAATCGCTCTAGGAAACAACTACTCCTCGGGCTAAAGCCCCGCCAGGCATTGAATTATACCCAGAAGCGATCCTCGGCCCCTTTCTCGTGTTTCTGCACGATCAGATAAGGTTTCAAAAAATAAAACCCGCCACAGGTAGGATTCGACATTTGTCCCGGATCGGAACCGAACGACATACAGCTGTTTCGAACTTGTTAGTTCTCATCAGTGCCACACACGGTACGCCGATTCAGGACAAATGCCGAATGAACTTTATGGCCTATACATCTTTATCGATACGATCTCTGTCAATAACTTATATGGCGGGGCTTTAGCCCGAGGAGTAGTTGTTTCCTAGAGCGATTATGTAATAGCTTTGTTATTCGGGAACTACTTTGATAACCGCTTGGCGGCTTGTTGGTTCCTTTCTCGATTTCCGACTTATAAGAATATTCTGGTTCAGAATTTGAACTCTATCAAATACACCATCGCTATTTCGATACAATCTAACCATTTCTGCAAGAAATGGAGGAATATCAACAGACTGTCAATATAGTGAATAAATATATGACTGAAGGGATATCAACAAACTGTCAATATAATGACACATTTTAATCAGTAAATTAATATTTCTTCAATTTTTAAGTGTTTAAGACTTAATAGTTTAAGACTGTTATTTATAATAGTGGCATTATTATTTATAATAGAGTAGTGTACTATTCTTTATAATAACGTAACGTTTTTCACGTAACTTGTTCATTATTTTTTTTTTATTTTTCCATGAACTTACAATTTTTAAAATGAGGTATATAGGGGTAGTTGGCGTTGATCTCGTTAAAAAAACCTTTTCAATAATATGCAACCTTCAGTTGTGTGTACCCAGTTTCCGTATGTTTTTTATTATATTTTTTAATTCTTCTGCGTAAACGTTATTAAAATATTTCGTTATCAGAATGTTCTTTTTCGAGAAATTCGACTATTCTGAAAACAATACATTTCATAATCATTTTTAAAACCAAGTTTATATCATGGCTAATTATAGGGTAGTATATGATAAATCTTTAACAGAATTACAATTATTGATGTACAGTAAATATCTTTTAGAATAGGCTAAGCATTTGTAAGTGAAATATTCGTTTTTTGTCTACAGAGACTATAATCTGATCTGTTATCTAGTTCTCTAAAACTCTGCATTGTCTTCTTCTCTAGACCCAATAATACATATTGTTTTGTCCTCATAGGTTAGATAGAATAGAAGTCTAGCGGTGATAAGTCCGGGAATCTAGGCGACCATTCCCAACATGTTCAATTCTTGGGGTACTCACCTAAAGATATGTGACCGTATTGTAATCGATGCAACAGCAAATTGTCGAGAAATCCTGATACAATAGCTGGCTATATTATTCTGTATTAAATTTTCTTCTGAAGAATATTGTGTTACAAATATCAGTATTTTAAAGGATTCATTGGTAACGAAATATATGTATGTGATAAGTAAAAGACTGTATAACGTTATGCCTAGGCTTCGAAATACTGGGGATCCATATAAGTGGTATTAAATGTAACAGTTAAATTCGATGGTTCCTTAGTAAAGGTTTATATGTGTATTATGAACATACCAATTCTTCATGTAGTCTAACGTAAATTGTAATTTCGTCCAATATTTTAACTCCAATTAATTTCCAATTTTAGTAATATTAAAAGCCGACCAACACCAATCTCATTAATAAGCCTTTAGTAACAGTATTAAAGAATACAGGGATCATCAGGGAACCTCAGCGTGGGGTACCCCTTACATTGTTTTACCCATAGGTACCACTTATTGTTTATCTGTTTTCAAGATAACACCTATATTAAATACAAAAAGTTATGATAAAAAATAATCTCTTTTGGACATAACAAAATATAACAAGTTATTTTGAAGATGCAAATTCTGCAATTCTAAAGACAAATGCGTCACAATTAGTAAAATATTGGAATTAAACACACTTCGGAATTAAACAACAATAGCCTGATATTTAGTTAATTTTATATAAAAAATAAATTGGTAGTAGTAGATCTGCCCTTGAGGAAGTGGCTGTGCATAATATGGCTTTTAACTGAAGAAAAAGAAAATAATACCAAAGTTTACAGAATAAATAATTATTTATTCTGTAAACTTTGATAATACAGTGAAATTTTGCTGTACTCTAAAAAGGGGAATTTTAGAACTATAATAATAATTATTAATTGTTATAATCCTAAGGCTTTCAGTATCGTTAGTAATGAAACTGGAATGTATGGGTATGATAGGATTTATTAGATTGGCAATGAAAAAACATGATTTATTTAACGATGTGCCTTATGACTATGACACAGAAAATAAACATTACACGATATTTAACTTAAGTCAGTTAATTAACAAACAAAACAAACTATATCGGGTATATCACCATCAGATACTCGTTCATGTTCCACGTGTGTTGGAAAGTAAGACCAGCAGCCGAGGTAGCCTCCAGAGGAGCCTCAAGAGATATGTACGAAGAGAAGTGTGCGCGGCGTACTGGGGGTCAATGTGGGTCATTTGCGGCACTTGTTGGTAAACAACACGTTAATTGCGGGCCTGCGCAGTTCGTAGGTACTTCTGAGGCACATATGCAACTAGTCGCCGAGGGATCAAAGAGGCCGCGGACCACGTGGGGAACAATCAGCGCGGCCAATGGGCACGGCGAGGGGGCCATCAGAACTGGGGCAATTCACGCTTTGTGTCTCTCACAGGTGCATGAGATGGAGCAGTGTCGTATCGGAAGGGTGACAAGAGGGACACATCGTTTTTTGAAAAATAAGTTTCTTTAACCTTAAATGTTTTTTATCATGGTATTTGTGTACTGAAGAATAAAATTCAGTTATATATTATCCTATATTTACGTCTAGAAAGGGTTAAAATTACTTGGACTGGACAATGCTTCTGTTATATTCATACATGTAATACGTTTACGACATCCCATGGTTAGGTACAAACAATTTTTACTTTAAATTAATATATACATTTTTTAACACTTCAACATAAATGCGATAAATAGTAGGTGGCTCTTTACAACTGATATGAATGAAAATTTGGATAGTCCTATTCGGGCAAAAATTTACGCTTGTGGCTTCTCAATGTAATTTCGTTTGATGCAGCAGTAGTCTGCCATCATATGCTTATCCCAACGTTTTTGGTAGTGTTCTTCTATCATCAAGAGGTCTTAATGAATCGCTCCCCCTGTTCGTAACTTACAGAAACGAAGCCCTCTGAGAACTAATCGGGGTGATTGTACAGCAAATGAAGCTTGACACTCATATTGTAACCACGACTTCGAAAATTCAATAGCAGTGTAGTAATAAGAACTACATAATTAGGAGGTTTTTTTTTTGTTACCAAGGAAGTTTTGTATAACTGCCACGAAAGATAGCTACGCTGCTTTTTTCTTGCCATTCATCATCTTCTTAACAAAATCTTAGTCATGGGCAAGGATACATAGACAGATACGTTTTCAAACATGTAAGTACAGACTACTTGCCCACAAACAAGCTTGAGAGACCTGCTTGAAAAAATACTACGCCTCAGATGAGTTATAGTGGGGTAGTTTTTTTAATTAAAATATTTCATATTTAAGGCCATTAGTACCTACAAAAGAATGCTAATAAGTAAATGAAACATTCCTGAGAGCACGATATTCTGCACAATAAATGTGAGAAATTATAGGATTAGTGATACTGTGTAACACTTATCCTATAACTTCTAAGGTTAACATATTAAATTAATATGATACGCTCTATATTCAACATCAAATTGCATGGACTTCAGGACACATAGTGAAAAACCAATTTCAGATTTGAAATTAGCTATAAAAATATTACCTAGATGAACTGAAAAAGCTCTTGCAACAGCGAATGACAATAAAGTTATTCCCTAATGTTATCATTCAAAAACATTAATTTCGAATAAGTAACAACGTTTTCTGCTGAGAATGAATGATAACATTTCTATTGAAAGTATTGATCTGGCTATGGAATATGTGATACAATAAATATGTTTGTATATATTATTGCAAGTAATTCAACATATTACTTATATATCCATCACGAGCAACTTTGTATTGATTCTAAAATACAAAATATAGAATAGAAATATATAACATACCAAATACATTCCCTTCTTTAATGACAATAAAATAATGACACGAATATATAACGTATATGCTCGTCGCAGATTTTTGCTATACTAAAGGAAGAGAAACTTCTGGAAAGAAGGTTGTAAGGTATGCCCTCAAGTATATATGTATGTACATAAGTTAGAAATTAGATGGCCAGTACGCCTCCAAGGTACTCCACACGTGGGGTTGCCAATCAGGCTTTAACTTAATGTTCTACCTTCAAAAACCGTTTTTATATCTTTGCTTGTTTTCTATAAATTATGTACATATAGCATTATTGATGTCTTGATATATTATAGTATTTAAATTTTAGCATCCCATGTTTTCACAATCATAACTATTGTATTTATTTGATATAAAATATTCTATAGGTTAATATACTACTTGCGCCATGTTGCTACACTAATGGTGATGAACTGTGGATACGTCAAGATATTACCATGATTATATACCCAGAAATATCGATTTAAGTTAATACTTTATTAAGAATTTAAAGAAAACCCATATAGTTCGTCATATATGATGGTTAATCTCGAAATGGATTTTTGTATCTGAGTTTTCAATAATGAACATCTTTAAAGATAAGAAAATGCACCCGAATAAATGTCAAATCATTTACAATTAGTAATTAGGTATAAGGTTATTCCGACTACAATTTTCTGCACCGAAACAAATTTCACTCTGTTAAACTAAATATATTCGGAACTATCTCAACGAAACACTTTCAGATATGTAGATCGTCGAATAGTACGCCTGATTTTTTCTTATTGAGTTATCTGAGAAATACGGTTCTTAAGATATCTGAAGATATACAAATATTGAAATAAAAAAAGGCATGAGTACAGGCAAACTACTTTATCTAAGATACATAAATATGGATTTATTTTTGAAACTAAATAATGATTTCTGGCGTTATACTTGATGTAATAATAATTGATGATGATATTATGATTTATCGAAACAATATGTATAAACCTCATACTACTCTTTTTTTATCAGCATGTGTTCGACAATGTATTTTTGTTTCCAAGCATTCTTATTTTTTGTCAATATTATTACAGTCAATTTTGGGAAAAAAATATATTATTAGAATATTAGTTTGTATGTTTAACTGTTGAATATGTAATGAGATAATAAGATATTATTATCCTATTTATAAAGTTTAATCTAACGACGATCTAGAGCTAAATTTTGTTACGATCCTATATAAAAATATACTTATGCCAGAAAACCTCCCATTTAAGAATCAAGGAAATAAATGACAGGACACTAATGATTGTTTGTCGTTGATGTTGATGAAAAATAATGATTATTTGTTTTTTTACATAAAAGAATGGAAAATATTTAAAGCAAATTAAAAACTGCAATAGATTGCTAAATGTCTACAATTAGAAACGTTTATTTGTTTATTTACAATTTGCATTACAGCTTATGACTATTTCCACAATTTCTACAAAATAAATTATTACGTTACATCAAAGCTGGCGCACCTACATAATTATGATCTTGGTGCTCTTCCAAATTGTCAACTGAAGTTGCTTTATGAAATAATAAATCTTCTGCCAGTAAAACGATTTTAAATGAAAATTACACATCAACGTGGGGTTTTCATAGCTAAACATGTCATTTGAACATATGCTTGCAGGGAAGTGTTTATTATACATAATTTTCGGTTAAAAAGGAAAATGCCGCAACATTTATATTATTAAGGCATTTCTACAAACACAAAAGTGTTATCGAAGTATATATTTTGTCACATATAGTTCTGTTTGAAATATTATTTGAATAATTCATTTTTATTGATTTAATAAAAATATACTAAAAAGTACCGAAAGATTGCGTTACTCGACGCGTATTTCGCTATGCAACTTGGCATCATCAGACAAAGGTTTGTTGCGATCATGAAAATGTTTTTTATTCAGTATTCGTGGAAAAGTAGTCTTGTGTTTCTGTCCTTCATCGAAGGTTTCAGACTGTTTCCAGCGCTTGATTGCCTGAAAGTATTCTACCTTTACTTATTGTAGCTCCATACCGATGGGTCCAGCTTCACTCTGCTGTATCTAATATATAGCATTGCATTCAAATCAACTGTATATGATTTTATGCACAGCCATTTCTTATTTAATTCTCTATATTGCATCTATTTTTATGCTCTTTTAGTCTTGTGTACACTATACTTCTTTTTCTTATGAAACATGGTTAATGCTAATGCTAAATTTCAATCTTCGTTGGTCATTCTGTCACTACTCTTCGGTTCAGCTATCTTCAAAAAAGTATCACTATTCTTTAAAAATTCTGCCCATATATCTAGTCATCGTATTGTTGGCTTTATTCGAGTTTTCGTTATTCCAGTAATCCTCTCTGAATATCTATTTTTTACATATCATTATTTTTTTTTCAACTCATCTTTTAGATACCGTTAATTCCAAATGGTAGACTGTTACAGAAATGTTCAACTATTTCTCTATTATGAACTGAAACAACACAGATTAGAGAACAATTTTCTATAACCCCAATTACATGTCACTCAACGCGCGTCTCATCTACGAAATTGTTATCGTTAGGGGATGATATATGGTCATTATTATCCTTAGGAGATGATAAATTAGTGTTTCATCTCTTAATTATGTCAACTTGGTTAGTGAAACACATGTCGATTGATGTATTATTTTTCGGTGGTTGTGGAAAGTTAGTCTTCTGTTTTTGTTGCTGCACTCAAGGTTATCACTCTCTGTCACAAATAAAACAACGTGTAATATTATAAGTACCTACATAGTGATTTTTGTTTCTCCAAATGTGTCTCCATAATTTCATATTCATAAGAAAGCTGTCACATAAATATTTGCCGGAAAACAAGTTTCTGTACTATTCATTTCATCGCTATTTGCCAAATAAAAAAGTATCTTATCTTACCGATAAACGGAACAGTCGATACCGATAAACGGTATGAGATAAAAGCCGTTTGGGATTTCTTATTTGGCAAATAGCAATGAAATAAACTACACTTCAGGTAGTGAAAAATTTGTAGGCAATCAGAAAGTTGCAGTTAAATAAGGAATCGTTCATAGTTCCATTAGATCAAGCAGAATAAGTTTGTTTCCTCATAGGGTTGATCATGAGGATCATGAATAAGTTTGTTTCCTCATAGATGTACTCAATATTTGAAAACTAGAAACTTGGAGCTTCGATTTTCTTTTTTTAAAGTTTCTCTACCACTATTTTGCTCCAATTTACATTCTTTGAAGGTCACCTAAAAATGTGGGATTTTTACATCCCTTAATTTTTGTGCCTAGTGTATCGCGTTACCTTAGAAGATCTATATTTTAGTTATCGTATCTACCATAGTATATTTATATTTATATTTTAGTTACATTCAAATAACATTATAAATAATTGTGGAAATTGTAAATAATTTAATGCGTATAGTAAACAGGAGCATACGACTTAAAAGATTATTAAAATATTTTTTGTTCACTGCTTCTCAAAGAAATTTAAATAGCGAACTTGATAAAACATAATAATCGGTTTGTATTACATCACAGTTGCCACTGGAGTCTACAATTGTGAGAAATTGATATTTTATATTCATATTTTCCATATTCATGGATCCATATTTCAATGCTAATATGCTATCAAAAAAATTTCAAATAAGTCAAAGGTATTTTCATGAAAATATGTTGAACGCATTTATTCACAGCTATTGGAAACCATTAAAAATCGAATATATTTCAATTCAATTCCGTTTTACATTTTCATCCGTTTCATTAATCTTCTCCATATAAAGAAAGACATAAATTACCGTCTTTACTCGCTTATTAAACTTTTCACGATTTCCGCGACATTTCTCCTTGGCACCATGGTAAATAACGTTGTCGCTCCCTATCGATTGAGCATTGTAAATAGCTTTCGAAAATTCATTATTAATTGTAAACTTCGTAAATAGGAACTATATTTTTTATTGAAAATTCTGCTGTGGAGTGGTAGATACAAGCAACCAAATAATTTTGAATTTAATATTTGATTTTTTCCGCTTAAGCTTCCGTCGGGCGCAGTATGAATCCAAACACATTCAGGCGCAATGCATCTGAGAGATCCCATAATCAAATCTTACGTAGCTTAGATTTTAATGAATTGGAGACTTAATTAAATGCTTATCTTAATTACTACAATACAGTAATAAATATTTGACACTATTTTTTAATCGCAATAATTAAATATACAGAAAAGGAACTCATTTAATGTTGTAAAACAATAAAGGAAGATTTTTATAGGAGAACCAGCTATTGACAAGTTGTTTTTTTCTGTTTTAAGGACAAAACACAAACACAAAATTGTGTTGAACAATGTTTTGAATACAGAAAACAAGTCACGTATTTTTTCATGTAAAAGTCATAAAGTTATACATAAAAAATATTTAACGTGAATTACAAAGGAAAGTTATAAGTAACTGCCTATTTTAATTGTAAATAATTATAAATCTACTCCATCATTTTACCATGTTCAAAACAATAATAAACGTCACATTGTTGGTAACGATATTTAGTATAAACCAATAATTTACCACCCAAATGTGTTAATTTTGAAGAATAATCCCATAAAAAGCCAGCATAAGTAAGTGTAGAGATCCCAAAAATATTATTAATTTAAATAATAAAGGAAACCTAAGAAAATATAAAAGTGAAAATAATGACGTAATAAGTAATGCATTTGACAGATCCGGGCAGCCCATACAAGGCCAGGGAATGCACTACAAAAATTGATACCATATCGAGCAGAGTGGTTTGGAGTTAGGAAGCTAAAATATGATGGAGTTCGAGTTAATATTCGTAATACACATGTAAGGGCAAAGAAAAAAGTGACTGCTGAATCTCACAGATCGATTGCGCCTGACAGAGAGTTAACATATAGTTTGTGGTTTCCAGAAGTAGTCATTAACACAATTACCGAAAGGAATTGAGGTAAACGTCTTCCATTATATAAGGTAGTAATTATATTGCAAATCGTTCCCTAAATTAATTTACGTTCCAAGAACTTGGGTGAATTAGTTATAAAGGGTCGCCATTAAGTCAAATAGCTCTTCTTTGAACTGAATATAAAATTTTAATGATGTGCTGTGGTGGGAAATTTGCAATAGGGTTGCTTAAACATTCCAGTATTCTAATGATGGTCAATTCTAAAATTTATAGCTGTATCCCTTTGCTTGAAATAATAGCTCGGCCCCTAGTATTTAGGTCATGGGTATAGGGTCATAGGATGGCAACATCGATACCTGCAGTGGTTTGTTCAGAGGATAGTATTATTATAATGAATATTGTTATTATTACGAATATTGAGTATGGCTGGGTTTTGCCCGTAATATACTCAACAAAATGTATATGTACGTCAACAGTCAGTGTATATGTATATACACCAAATATTCATTTACAATCTTTAAAATATATATAACTTTAACGTAGAAACAAAAACACATATATGTATATAATTTTCCACTAAACACCAAAGCACTATGCGGTACTCATTACACGTTTTCCAACTGGGTTGCTATCATGGGGTGAACATTCAGCGTTACATCATTTTGTCAAAAACTTCTATAGATTCATATAAGTCTGTTGACTTCTAAGTTTTAAGGCTGAAAAATTATTCTGGATTCATTAATTTACTATATAAGTATGTACTATCCATTTATATGTCCTATCGTATAAAAGCAAATCCTTGCAATTGTGTCAATCAAATCCTTGAGGAACTGATATATGGAAACGTTGGCAACTTATTAGGTGTTAAATATATGAATTTAACTAGAAAGAATCGGGGTTTAAGTTATCTAAATAAATAATAATTTGTTCTGTAAATATCCAAAATATACATATTATCGATATATATATTTTTATAATAAAGCATTTTGGTCAGCATCTGACCAAAGTCTACTGAATAATAAACTGTTTATTATTTAGTTGATCAAATACCTGCATTAATACCTTTCAGTAATGTAGTATGTTAAGTAATGTTGATCTGAGCAACTGATACTTGATATAACTTTAGGAATACAGTGCCAGAAGAACCGGAAATAACCGGAGTATAAAGAGTGGTTTCTCTGCTGCTGGTCGCTGTTGAATTCCATTTCTTTTTCCCATTAAACATATTTCCCGGTGTATGAGAAATTTATTATTTAATTTCGTATAACTGTATCAGTAATACTTATCTTCTAGGATGGAAATGTACCCATTACAATATCGGGGTGAATAACTCCCTTGAAATAATTTTGAATTATTATTTATATAAAATACATTTTTCAACGGGAATTTGATATTGTTTTAGGAATATCTCAAAAGTTGGATAGGGTTTAAATTAAAGACTGAGGTGTAAATCATATATCATTAAATATATTTCATTTAATAACATTTTTCTTGCCAAAAAATTATTATCCATAACATTATTTATTTCTGCACACTTCTCTCAGTGTACTTACAATAAATAATTATTGTTTAAGATGTAAACGTTTGTACACTGATGTTTAAAAACTGCATAGGAAAATAATTTTAAATACAATATAAAATAATATTTATATAAAATATATTTTTCAAAGAGAATTTTGTTCTGCTTCTGTTCAAAATGTGTTTACATCTTGAACTGGGATGTAGTCTGTGTAGGTTCGTTGCAGGGATACTTTTTCCGTCTAAAAAAAAGAATTTTTTCTACCATGATGGTATCACTGTGTGTAAGCAATTTATTATTTCAATACAACTGCGTTTTCTATCAGTGTTTTTTTTAATATCTAGGATACATACGTACAGCCTGTCAAGAATATGAACAAGTCTCAAAACTGCGATATCGGACCGCCCACAAAGTGCGCAGTAAATAGCCTGGTCTTTACTCAGTCGAATTGAGACTTTTGAGGAGTGAATATCGAATGTACAGTCAGTGAGAGATCCATAAATTCATAAAATCTCATCTGTGTCTTTTTATATAATCCCATTTATTACATTTATTACGAAATAAATAATAAAGAACAGCATATTCTTCTTTTGTGTAAATTGCAAAAGAATATGCATTACTGCTCAGTCGAAATTAAATAGTTTTGAATGTGAATGTACAGAGTTCGATCGTGTCGAGCGTAAAGTGCATCCATTTCCCTCCAAATGCTGCCTCACTCTTTATTCTACGCAACATAGAGAATCTCACACTTTTTCCTATTATTGACAAGCTGTAAATAATTCCACTGTGTGGATCTTTTAAAAACTTTTACGAAATGAAATTTTAAAATATTAGACATATTTTAAAACAATTATTAAAACATATATAATATAAAATATTATTTACATCAAATACTTTTTCAAAGCGAATTCTCCCGTATTATTATTTAACATTGTGTGTGAAAAATTGGGGTTTAAATTTTCTTCAAGCAGTTCATATAAAGAAGGGGTTTGAAATAGTACGTAAATGAGTATTTAACATACATTTGCCAAAGCAAATTTAGTGCTTCTTAAGGAAGAGCTGTCTGGGAAGCATCAAGATGTAATACACATCTCTAGGTGAACAACTATTCTGTATTATTTTTTTCTATTATTTTCTGTAATTAAATATTTCTCTCAGTGTATGTGTAACTTTACATACATGTATGTAAATTTCTATTAGACTTTTTTAAATCCTCTAAATTATTTTAATATAGGTTATAGAATAACAAGGGCATAGGCAATAAATATATTTATTATAAATATATTCGTAAAAATTTCCAGTGTCCGCCACTGCGGCTGTGGGGACCAGAGGGGTGCAGCTGCGGCGGTTCTCCTTTGATGTTCGCGTTGCGCCTGGCTCATATTGTTTCCGGCTGCCGAGGACCTCTATTATGTAAACAACGTGAGCGTTTGAAGTTGCCGATTGCCCGAACCGGTCATAAAATATCCCGCAAATGAGATCCAGCGGCCTCTTAAAAAATACTCGACGCTGCATCTCCTCAGAAAGGGCCCTCCTCGTACTAATTGCACTAATTTGAATATAAACACCAGCGCGTGGACAAAAAGGGCCGCGCACCGATGGCAGCGCGTTATCTAATCCTCTCCAACTAAAAACTGATGTTAAAAATAGCCAAGGAAGTTTAAAATACAAGAAAATATTATGGATATTTGTTCAACTGGGTCATTAGTGTTTTTGTATCTGTATTGGTGTTATTGTATCTGTTGAAATAGACTTTCAAATGTAAGTAACTCGACAAAAATTAATCCAGCGGAGTGGGATCGGGAAAACGGACTGATCACTCAATTTCTCCACATTTATGAACCCACTTGTTAAATAAATATTGAGATAATCTTTTACTTTCAGTTCAAACAGTAGTGTAGCTTCATCCTTCGATCAACTTTATTAAGACTATCTTCAGGAAGAAGTCTTCTTAAGTCTGGAGGTAGAATGTGCAAAAAATCAAGTAATAAAGTAATCGTTACCATTTCTCTCGTAACAAAAGTATACGATTCAGTAATTTTATTATTTATAATTCCTGTTCAAATCCTTTCTTAGGATATTGAGTGTGGGCTTCCATCCTGTAATGTGAATTTTTTCTACATCATTATTTACAGTTCTATTTGTTGACTAATTAATTTAAAGTAAATTTAATGTTACTGCATCAGAGAATGTTGCTTCAGTCCCTCAAGAAATTATTTGAAGAAATCATGAACATGAAAATCTTTCCTTGAACTATCAGTTGGAGAAATTGAGAAGTATGTATGTTGGACCTCTCAATATGCGGCCTAGGTATTTAAGCTTTCTCTTCTTTATGGTATTAATTATTTCGCACTCTTTTTGCATTTTATTTAGCACTTCGGTATTGGTGATGCATTCTCGGTATTTGTCCATGTGATTTCTTTTGAGAGTCCATGCTTCAACTCCATAGAAAAGCGTGAAAAATACGTAACAACGTAGCATTATCATCCTAAATCTTATACTAATATTCCGACTAACGAAAAACTTTTTCATTTTCATAAATATTGATCTGGCTATTTTTAATTCTCGCTCTTATTTCGTTTGTTCGATCACCTGATCATTCTATCCAGGATGCTAGATATCTATATATCTGTACATTCTCTATGATCCTGTTCAGTCCTGTGGGATTTTGTAACCACCATTAACATAATATAAAATTGAGACCCATTATTATTATTATTATTATAAAGGGGTAAAAACTTTTGACTTGGTCGATAAAAACGTTATTAAAATATCGAAATGTAGGTATGTAGCACTAATACTAGAAGGCGATAATCTGGTAGAAGGTTTCCCCAGTTCAACTTACAATCAATGTAATAAATATATTACTATGAAACAAGTAACTATGTGCTACCTTATAAATACTAAAATTTTATATATCCTGCGTATATAGTACACCTATGTAGGTATCCCAACATGTCTTTTCTAGCAATTTCATATTTCAAACTGATCTATCTGTCAAAAAAATTACTTACTAATTGTAAGTTTCGTCGATTTGGATAACATTCTTTTACGTGAAGGTAAGGAAATATGTCGAAAATTCGAATTGTAAAGTTTAGTAAACGCGTAGTAGAAAAATATTATTTATGTTTCCCCTATCCTCGGAGTAAGGAGGATTAATGAAACGAATTAAAATGTAAAATGGAATGAAATAAGAATTTTTTGTAATGGTTCCAAAGAGAAGTGAATACATACTAAAATGTAAAATAACTTTTATTATTATAGAACTTACAACAGCTCATGATTTAATCAATATTTACTGGGCTAACTGTAATACCAAGTGTATTACATTACATTACATAAATATCAGTAGTAATTAGAGTATTCTAATCTCTGGAAAAGCTTATTCTTTAAAACAAAAAATATAAATCAGTTTTGGAATGTAAAACTATAATTTTTATAAATGCTAATAATACTATAATTCTGGATTTCCCTTGGCAATATATCTACGTATTTATACCATCATACATTTGATACCTCAACTAAATGACCTAACTAAATGATCTAAAGAGTATTTCGTGGACATTCTGACAGGCCTAGCAACCTTTCAATGACAGGTGCAAGGTGAGCAGGACTACTGTTCTCTACCTGTTTTTAAATATTCATTGAATTGATTAATCGATTACAAATTCAAAGAGGAATATTGGCCCGTTCCAGAGGAAGAATTAAAATACTTTTGGCATCTCCCTCATAGACTTAATAGTTTCATTCTTCAAGTTTAAAAGTTAGTTTAAAAAAAGTCAATAGTGCAGTCGTATCTTGAATATCGCGAAAGCATATGATCTATGATGTAGTCTAAAGTCTAGGATTACACTCCTCAACTTCATTAACAATTTCTCTCATAAGACTACTATTCTTGTAGATGTACGACTTTCTCCAATGAAGGTTTTTACAAGTAGTTGATGGATACTTACTAGTGTCCTGTAATCTAATGCTGGAGTCAGCATAGTCATCAATTCTAATCAGTTCCACAAGTCCATTTTTTAAAATTCAATACTGTCATAATGACAGCTTTGTATAGAATAATGTTGATACATGGCTAATAAACGCACGGCAGTGAAACTTTATCTTTAGTATTATTTTATGCCCTTATATCTCATTAAAATATTCGTGGAAAATTTCATTGTCAGCACTCGTTATGTTGAACATTATTATAATGTAATATAGTAGACAGTATAAGGCAAAAGTCGTGATAAAACAGTAAAAGCAGAAATGTATATTTTATTAACTTAGCAAGTAGTATGGTATGGCACATAAATTCAAGATTACGCTTTGTTTAGAAATAATATGCGCTTTACTGTGATGAGTTCCAGCTCATATAAAAAGGATTTGTGGCGAAAATGCAGTTCGTCACGTTCCGGGAACTGGTGACGGAATATAATTTTATTATCTTCTTCCTTTTTACAGGAAAGTAATCATGCTGCTTGATAACATCAACTGATGTAGGGTAATTTCAATCTAAATTTACTGAATATGAATACTAATATTTCGGTCTTCGAGGAGTTAGCAACCACATGAAATATAAATTCGTTAACCACGCGGGTACAGCCTGGCTTATTCGTTGTGAGAGAAAAATAATAGGAAATATAAATTTCAAATAATTTTACCTATCTTCAGTGGCGAAGCGTCCATTAAGGCTGTAAGGCGCAACCTATCCTACATATTTTAGATGGTATACCCCTTTTTTATAATGCCGCTTGCCTTTGCCAGCACGATAAACATTTTTTATTCATATTATCATACCTATCTCCATTTAAACTGAAACGCCAGCATGCCGGCAACCGGCAGTACGCAAGCCTTGGCCGGCCGCTGTCTGAGCTGTAGATACCCAGCCCAGACAGCGGCTTGCTTTTAACGCGATAGAGATCCACGGTGCAGGGGAGGAGAGGGGGAGTACGCGAAAAATGACATGCAATTTAGCTACCCTGATCGATCTGTCTGCATAATACAGTGGTTATAATATTGATCTGTCATTACCCG
Source organism: Rosalia funebris (assembly GCA_037954035.1). Classification (NCBI taxonomy): domain Eukaryota; kingdom Metazoa; phylum Arthropoda; class Insecta; order Coleoptera; family Cerambycidae; genus Rosalia; species Rosalia funebris. Next base: position 15,425,815 of record JAZFAV010000001.1, on the reverse strand, counting down.
TAGTGACTAGTGTTATTTTTCAGGATAATGGCGGCCCTAGACTGCTCCGATTTAGTAGACTTTCGAATTAATAAGAGTGGCTATTTTAATAATTTATCTTTAGAAGATAAACTGAAAACTAAAGACGCACATTTAATTATAAACTGATATTATAAACTGAAAATGAAAGCGGCACAACCTACCAATTTATTTCAAGAACTATAGATGTTCTTGCAAAATATAAAACGCGGCGAATGGAATTGACATACAAAAAAATATAGATAAGTTGTTTTTGAGATTCAACTATTCAATATATATTGCATTAAAAATCAGCAGACCCCCTCCCTCGCCTAATGCAGTACAGCCTACTCTCAGCTTTAATCGACGCTTCGCTACTGCCTATCTTTAGCAAAATGTGAAGTAGTTAATACATTTCTTTTCGTTTCTCCCGTTAGAACGTAACTAGAAAGATTTTTTAATTTATCGAGCATGGATTATGTCTTTATGCTTTCTAAGAGAAAATGAGTATAATAGCGGTCAGATCAATGAGGTGTCCATTAATACCATCACATTTTTCTAGATGTTTAAGAACGAAATCAATATTGTGTGCAGGTATATCGACTCATTACCAGTCATCTTCTAAGGACCTTCTAAAAAATCTGCTCTAAATTAAAAATTATTTCTATAGCTCAGTGTGGATATATAGACAAATAATGAAAACCAAAATTTTAAGAAGCTATTGTGACATACTACCCTTTCAGACTCTGATATCAGCCTTCTTATCCGCGTTTCTTGTCCATATTCTTAAGTCTTATAATGTGACCAGAAGACGTAGTCAATTATAGCGACGTTTGGCTATTTGTTTATTGTTTCTGACAAGACTCAATTGGAACTTCTGAAACATTTTAGGAGAAATTTTCAGCATGAAAATATTTCAATCTCTCTTCGATAGGAATCTGATCATTGAAATAAAACTGATTTCTAACGAATTAGGATTCCTTAGAAATCAGTTTTATAAACACAAAATATTTTGTAAACAAATGCATTAGTACATGTTTACATTTTGTAAATATATTATATATTATGCTCGTGCATAACTTATATTTAATTATAATTTAAGTAATATATTTCGAGTTGGCACAATGTTTCCAATTCATCAACATCGATATAAACAATCACCAACTTTTGTGTGTGTTTATAAAAAATTGTATGAAATATGATGTTAAAAAACGTAATTAACTTAATGCATCTCCCAGATTTGATTTATTTGTTCATCCTTGATTTAACTTTGGTGTTATTTCTATTCTTGTAAAGTGTTATTTCACAAAATAAAGGTATGCTTTACCGATTTTGCGTTTTCTGAAAATGTATTTATAACCAAATTAACAAATACTAAAAATAATATCAGTTTGTTAACAAATAAAATAGGAATAGGGATTTCTTACTCAAAAATTTTTAAATATAATGAAACAGATACATTATGTTGGTGTTGTATAATATTTAGTATACAGAAAAGCAATCACTTACTAGACACATTGTCAAGTTTTCCAAAATGTCTATCATAATCTACATTATTTACTCAAATCTACATTGTTTATCAAAATTTACATTGTTTGTCTTAAACTAGCCGTTCATGATGCTGAATTTGAATGTATATGATTCTAACTTTTCATATTCTAATAATTTTTATATTACTATTTTTGTGGATTTTTAAACAATCGAATTCAATTCAAGTCGTGGTCCAAGAAAGTGGAATAATATAGAACCTAAAATCGATATCATAACACTAATGTTATTTTTAATCATTTTATTAAAAAGGCAGTAGCATATAAATGAGCTTTACAAGATTCTGTCTTAATATCAATTCTTTATATTAATAAAATCCAACAAGAAAATAGGTTTAGAATATTATAAAAGAAGTTCGATGAAGTACAGTGGTTCCGAGGAGAATTATTAACAGAATGATGAGACTAGAACATGTAGAGAAACATATACGACACTTTAGAACAATGTAGAAAGAAAATAGAATAAAAATTTCCTTAATACTTTATTTGTATAAATCTATTTAGCTCTGCTAATATTGAATATTGAATGAAACTCTGCTAATATTCTGCTAACATGAATATATATATAATATTGAATTAAACATGGTTGTAAACGGAAAACGTCGCAGTATTTCTGGAAATTTTGCAACAATAAATCCATGTTGGAACAGAGTCACAGTTTGTTACAATAGTCACAAGCATATAAAATATGGTATAATCAGTAATACACTTAGTCGCTTACATTTTATATAAGAACATTTGAACAAACTATGATGCCGTTCTAAATGAGAATGTTTATGATTTGTTTTAATTTCGTTATAATATAGATTAAATTCGTTGTAGTTATTTTTATAGAAAAAGAAAAGGGCATATGGAAGATGCAGCTCATTACTTTAGTAGTCGAAGTCGCTGCGGGCTAAACAAATAGTCATAAGCACTTCATATGTAATAATTGGATACCGACCACGATAAAACATTTCTACGGTATATTTGCATATTTATTTAGTTCCATTTTCCTCCTTGAAATTAAAAGTAGTTTAGTATTAAAAGTAATTTATTTAATATGATAATATATACAGCATGTAACTATTTAGTTAAATACCGAAATAATCGGCAAAGACGGCCAGCAATTTTCGTTTTTTCTGTGATCTTTTATCTTCTCATGTAACATTCAATTAAAGTGATTTAACGAAGCTATACTGGAAACCTAATTTCAGAACACATATAAGACCGTCGCAATATAAATTTAAATAATTGCACCGTTGAGGCTTTACGATCTCCAGGAACATGACGGCGTTAGAGGAGACAAAGTAAACCACAGGTTTATAAAATAGTTAAGAGGGGCCATCACTATTATTAAAAACACTCGTTTTTGGAGAAGTCCTCTTTATTTCAAACTATTATTTCTTCCTGTAGTGAACTATTCCTGGAACTATAATGTTACGGAAATTACTTGTAAAATATTTCTTTTTAGTTAAAATAACGTTTCACTTTTGGATTTTGAATAAAAACAAATAAATTGAAATAATGATAGCAAACTAATCAAATGTGTTTATATGACATTGTAAGAACAATCAACCAACATTCAATAACCAATATGCTTATATCAATCGACAATTTTATTTTTCTTCTTTCTTTTATTTATGAAACACTTCATTAAAAATATGACGTATTATATCTAGGTTTTTTGTACAATATGCCTGTGTCAGAAAATTATTTCTTTTATTTTATAATATTTTCAATGTTGCTTTATTGAATTAAAGCATTTTTATTTTAGAATCATATTCAATAAAACGATGAATATTCTTACTATTTTAGAATTATCAGAAAGCTTTAATTATGTTAGTATTCTAAAGCTACTAAGTTACTGGCCATTTGACAAAAGAGAAATTCAGCCGAAATTCTACAAAGGTTTTTAATTCTACAAAGCATTTAATTAACAAAGGATACTTTCACAGATAATTATCAGGAGTTCAGGATGTTCGATTATGAAAATGAATAATATAAAAAATATTATTGTTGTACAAGATTGGGTATCATGTTTTTAATATTATTGTTTTAATTCTTCCGAGAAGTAAACATCTGTTACTGTTGCTGTTTTTCTTAAAATCTGCCCTTATCTTGCACCCTCTGTCCATTCTTATCCCATGCTCAGTATGTAATTTTCAAAGAAGCTAATATCTGAATAATTCTGAAATTTCATAGGAAACGAAACAATGAGATATAAGATATTCTTTGTAAATACGATACGAAATATTCATATACGACGTATTCTGATACGTCGAATAAAAATAAAAATTTCAGAATTAAAATGGGTTGCAATTGGGAAATCCTGAAACAGTGTTATAATGTCTTTGAAAGCACTAATACGATAACATTCTTTAAAAAAATCAATAGTTGGTGTTGGAAATTATATACTACAATTACAGAAAAACTATATATGGCACTACTACTTTTCTTTTATAAAAAATTATAGACATTTTATTAACACGCTTAATCTTAAACGATAACTTTTTTATAAAACAGTGTCTACTGATTTCTAAAATATTGGCAAACGTTAGAAAACATATAATGTGATATAGATCAAAATGTCCCTAATTCTGATAAAAACTTTTCTCTCCAAATAAAAGCCTCTTTTCCCTGTATTTTTCAATACTATTTTCGCATAATAGAAGGTTTGTTAATCAGTTATAAAAAACATTTGACTTTTATTTTCAACCATTTTATTTTTCTAAAAGTGTATAATCAATATCTCGTCTATTCATTATTTTAGAGTTGATTTAATATGAAGGTAAGGGTGATATTCCTTATTTTGTTCCCTTATTTCGATAACATATTTCAGTTTAATTCAGTATAAAACTATAATTAATAACATAACCTTCTGTGTGGTAGAGACATTAACTTAAATAATAGAAACATTTCATGATACAGACATATGTAATATAATAACAAATACAGACTTTGATTGCGAAGACTCGTCCATTATATGCAAATGTTACATATAAATGTCACAGGTGTATATGGGCCCGAAAATTAAGTACCATGAGAGACCATTAAGAATAAGATACAACTTAGTATCTATATGATACCCATATATGCAGCCCCTTCTTTATTTTTCCCGCAGTTTTATATCTTGGCGCTGGTAGACAATTATCAAGATTATTACAAATGTATACAGGTAAATAAATAGCATACAACAGAGTTACTTTTGCCGACAGAGGATGCCGCCGAGCATTTTCATTTGAACCAGCTTGTGTAATTCACGAAAATTGCTGGTGAGGAAGGACGTGCGTCTTAGTACAGGAGCTACATATAAATGTAGGCAACTCCCTTTAGTTTTGTTCATGTTTTAGTTTTACTTCATGGTTTATGTAGCTTATGACAAACTCGGCTTAGTTTTATACTAGCTTGGCTTATGTAGCTTATGACAACTGGGGAACAAAATAATTTGTTGCATTTATTACAGTACATGTTCTTATCTAAGTTGTATGCTGTGATTTCAAATCTGTAGGTAGTTTTGCTCTGTAAGTTATAATTTTTTTTTCAAATTCGACATTTTCATTTTCGCGAAATCTGACACTTCGTATGATATGATGACAAAAAATCAGTTGTGAAAAATAAAATACATACATACATATATGGGTAGATATAAACGAGTTTACTTTAAATTAATGTATATATATTTTAATAGTTCAACATAAACGTGATAGTAGGTGGTTTAGGTAGTTAACAATTATTGATATGGATAAAAATTTAGATACTCTTATTCAGGCAAGGAAATTACACGAGGTCTTGATGGAAATGCTCCCCCTGTTCGTCACTTACGACGCCAAGGTTCTCTCGAAACTGATCGAGGTGACTATACAGAAAATGAAGCTTACACTCATATTGCAACCAAGATTTTGATAACCCAGCAGCATTGTAGAAACCAGAAGTTGATAGATAGTAGCTTTTTTGTTGTCAAGGAAGTTTCCTGTAGCTGCCACAAGAGATAGCCTCACTACTTTGCTATTGCCGTTCATTTTCCTGCCAATGTCTACACACATAGACTTTCAAACATGTAAGTGCAAACTACTTGCCCACAAACATACAGAGACCTGCTTAAAAGCCGGTTACGCCTCAGGTGCCCATTTGGAATAGAAGTGGAGTACCAATAGAGTTTTTATTAAATGAAACTATTTCACATTTAAGGCTGTTAAGTACAACATATATGTTAATAAATAAACGAAGCATTCCTAAGGGCACAATACCCTGCACAAAAACAATGTCATTTTATTATCAGTTATAGTTACATGGTTAATATATTAATTTAATATAATACGCTCTGTATTCAACATCAAATTGATTGCATGGAAACCAGCGCATGTAGTGCGCTGGTTTCAGATTTGAAATCAGCGAAGAAAATTTTTCTGAAATCAGTTAAAGAAGCTGTTGCAATAGTGAATGACCAAAGAAAATTGTTCCTAATGTAATTATTTAAATTATTTTATTTGTTAAATATTCCTGAACTCTATAGCGTATTGTTTTCAAGATTTAACATTAATCTGTTATTATATACTCCGTATTTTAACTTGAGAAAGAGACTTAAGATTAAGATCTAGTTAAGAATGAGATTTTTTTTTTTGCTTTTTATTTTGGTTTTATAATTTACGAAAAATAATCCCTCACAGTATACATTTAAAATTTAACGAGATATTTGATGTTAAAAATGAAACTACAATCCGAATTTTAGTAAATTTAGTATTTGGCTGTAGCGATTTTAGTGAATTATACCTAACTGATAATTAAAACTGATACTGTAACGTAAATTTGAATTCAAATTATCCCGTGTATAGAATTACAAATAATTACCAAAATATTTACCAAGACGGTACCACAACTATAACACCTACAGAAAATAGTCACAGATATGTAATAGATTCAATAGTACTCACTAGTGTAGTCTTTTGACTACATACTCAATGTCCCAAGGACAATTACATCTTACTTTTTGTAGCTGAAAATTGTACACGTCATTTTTTATGATTCGCCTAGGTCTAGACTGTGTTGAGGGCATTATGCAAAACATACATTGGAATAATCTAAGAAAATTTGTATTTTTTAAATTAAATTTGTGAAAGAGAAACACATTGATAATGAAACCGTGTATACAAGTCAACCATACCATGATCGTACATAGAGGGAACATTAATTTGCCATTCCTCTGCAATATAGAAAATAGAACGAAATACGTATCTACTATAATACGGTTTGAAGGGATGAAATTATTCTCCAGGATTCGGTGTATTGGAATTTCATCGATTTGAATAAAACAAATGGCAAAATATTTCAAATAACGGATTAAATAAATGGCAGTCTGAATTTTTCATGGTGAATCATGGCATCTTTTTTCTCACCCCTACGACAGAACAATTAATATATTTAAACAAAAGTACGCTTTATAGAGATGTGAAAAGTAGGGATAACGTTATTTTTCGATAAAAATTGAGTGATGACGGCCCCTTAAACAGCATTATAGGTATTCCTCTAATTAATGTCAGTGGAAAATGGCTAGTTTTTAGAACCTGTTTTCTTCAACTATGCCCTATTATTTTGAGACGTTTTAACCGAAATGGTTCAATCTATTTCAACGTGGTATTCAAGTACAAAAATTTCGACATCACAACAAAATATCATGAAATCTAAAAAGCTTAGCACATATAGTTTATTTCATCGCTATTTTCCAAATAAAAAATCTCAAAACATATCGTGGCTTGTTTTTAGATAGCTAGGGTCAATTAGACTGTTCCGTTTATCGGCAAGGTGGAGTTTTTTATTTGGCAAATAGCGATGAAATGAATAGTACATATGTATACAATATTGACTGATTGCTGTATTGATTGAAACGGAAAAGTTTTTAGAGAGGCAATTTTGTGTTTTACTTGGCGCATCGTGAAAGCAGTACGTAATGTATAATATAATGATGAACCTCTTTTCATGGATACGGTAAGTATGAAAACTACAAATCAGGCAGTTAATTTACATTGTTAATATATACAATTATATATTGACAATGTATAGTATGTACAATTATAGTTTTTGAACAGTCTACTTGTGGGTCTAAATCGATCGAACACCCTGTATAAGATATAGGACGTAAATTTTTCTCAAATATATAGAAGATGCGATGTTTCGCTATTTAATTTATCATAACGCTATTTAATATCTTTCCAATCAAACACAAAGTATTAAAATAAATAATACTATGCCAACTGAATTTCTGGTGACGTAAAGTATACCACGAGGTACCATACTAGGTCCGTTAGTGTTTACAATCTTTACTGCAGATCTGCCGGACCTTCTTACATGACAGCCGGAAGAGTACAATAAGATCATATCAGAATTGAACAATTTCCCTATAATCGCTGAGTGGTCTAAAAGTGCAGATCTCCTCATTAAAAGTCGTCATAGTGTGGGAATAAGTGATATGTGTACACTAGCCAAATCTAATTTGCATTGTCAAATTGTGCTTAACTGGAGTGTAATCACTTTTCAATCCAATGTCAAAAGCTTATGTGTTACAATTGATTATGAAAAACATGTTATAGGTAACTAAGTGTCAACAGTCATATGCAAAATTTGGATATTTATATCTTCACTTAATGAAATAGTTCCAGAATAAAATACAAAGGATTCAAACTGTTTGTTTACGATTTTGATACAATATTGTAAAAAAAATATATTACAACCTACTATTCTTAAGCTCTATAGTTATAACACGCTATTCTTAAGTTTGACTATCATTTTCTGAACTGCCTGAACTGAAATTTGAGTCTTGCTTTTCATACCAGGCACCTAAAGTTTTTAATACATATGATACGAGTATTTATAACACAAGAATGGTTACCACAAGTATACACAACATAAATGTAAGTCCGTTATACTAAATATTAAATAATCAATAATAAAATGTTATTTTGAACTCTTAAATTTAAGGGATGGACTGAAAAATGCTTTGCAATGTCTCTTCCGTTTGGAAAATATATTTATATTCTTTACAATAAAGATTATTATTATTTCAATTATTGAATTATCTGCTTTGAACGGGTGAATAGGTGAATCAAAGTCACTGATTTGATTTATTATCGAATAGAAAGCAAATTTTCAAACTGTGAAACGTTCAACTCGAAGCGAACACACATCTGAAACAGAAAAAAAAAGACGCTAGTCAACTTAAACATCGCCTGAATCGACTACGACAAAACATTCGAGTTCAGCACCTGACCTACGCCAAACCGAGGAGTTATATGCTGGAGACTTGTGGAATTGTCTTATCACCTTCAGAAGCGGTACAAGTTGCGGTCGCGACAGGATACTTTGAGGGTGACAATGATAATCTGTGGCGCGCACCCCCGTGTTAGGGGTGGTGGGGTTCGTTATATACACCACAGCACATGGATCTGCTTCAGTCCAGTTCTTTGGTGCAGAGTGTTAGTGAGTGAGCCTAGTGGACGCATCAGGTGTTCAACGCGCACGCGGTCGACATGCGCGTCTTCGCCCAGGTAGGACGCCAACTTGATTTTTTTTTCTTGCAGCGATATCCGTCAGAATTTTTCGTGGATAATTGAAGCCAGAGGACAGCCGGTTAGGGTAAAATAAATAGCGTTTTTTTTATTAACCAACCGTTCATATACACGATGGTGTTTAACGATTCGAACCTAATTGCAACAATGTAGAGCTGTTTACGCAGTAAAAATAAATGAGGTGCGATGTTTATTTTATTTATTTTTATCCATACTCTTCAATAGTACCGCGTTATCGTTTATTAAAATCAATTAAAATCGGGGGATTAAAATAAAAAAATTAGAATATAATATACAAATCCTTAGAAGATAATTAACATATTTAATAATAAATAGTTTAACTTACTATTTAATTTACTATTATTATTAATGAAGCGTCTCAAGTTTTGGTCTATATTTATAACTGTTATAATATAATAGAGTATTAATTATTAGATGATTATTATATAAATGTAAATATTATATAAATTAATATCACCTTTCGTTAAAGAAAAGGGTTCTATAATTCCTGCAAATAAAAATGAAAATTCGTAAAAAATTGGTAATGGTAGTGGTAAAATGAAATAACATTTCGTTTTATCCACATTTAATACAATATTAATTTAACTAACAAGTAATGATACAACACTTACTTATTTATGAAGTATTCCCCGAAATTTTAGCCCAAAATAATGCAGATAATGCCCGGAAATTGATCAATGATTGAATTATGCTTAATTTAAATTGCATATCTTAATTAATAACACTTGGTCATAGTTATAATATCAAATACTATTAGCTTAAATATATTGAACACAAAATTGCATTTATTAGCGAATGTCACAGTCAGCACGTTCTTACTTATTTGGTTACAACCGTAATATACAATTGTTTGCAATTATTTACTTAATTAAAACGTAAAAAAGTGAACGTACCGTATGCCTTTAAATTATCGTTTCTTTAATTTAGATTTCATTGTCACTTGTCTTTTAAAAAATGCCATCAGTAATAAAAAGTCAAACCATTATAAACCATTTGAAACCATGAAACATCTATGTATATTCTAAATTTTGGCTAAAACGAGATTGATTAGAAACTGTTTTGGAAATAAGATATATACCATCTATATCAGTTATATACCTTTACAATAAAGTATATACATGAAAACAGTTGATTCTTATATGCCTTTAAATTGTGAGAAATAGAGTTGTTAATTATGATTGAGTAAATCATAACGAAAAGGTAATAATGTCACTGTTGACAAAATAATTCTTAGCACTCCAATTTGATATGTTGACCAAGAACCTATCATGTTTAATCGATCTTAACCTACGTTTATGTTTACTTAATTCTATAATTTGTCACAATATTAACAACTAAGTTTGTATAACAAAATAGTGATCTCCTTATTACAGTAATATGCAGTACAAACGTATACTGAATAGTTCACTGCTCCGAATTATACTTATTTGTAAAGCGATCAATTAAATTACAGTTAATTGTAGTTAAACTGTTATACAATAATTATAGATAGCTAATGGTGTGACTTATCTAATTTTAAAATATTTTGCTATATATTTGGTCCATAAGTACCTACGATAGATCAATTTTGTTCCTAATAATCGTAATTATGATTTTTAAATAGTAAAATTAAAATACGTAAATTTTCTAAATCCATTAATTGAGCAGTTGTACCTACTTTTGAAAGGGAATGCAGTTGTCTTTTAATTTTAGCGAGGCGCTTTTAATTCTCTATTCGGAAATTGAATTGATTTTAATTTTTTGTTTTATTTATCTAAAAATTAAATTTCTAAATTTACAATTTGTTTGTATACAGTCAAGTATTTACTGTAGTCAAAAAATACCAAACTATTTTCCTATTTACTGAATATTTGTCAAATCTCTCTAGTCTATTAACTTTTGTGTCATATTTAGTTAAATATTCAATATCTATAAACTACATTATCCCTTTTTGTAGTTTTTAAAGACAAACCTTCTTCGGTTTGTTACATATATATATATATATATATATATATATATATATATATATATATATATATATATATATATATATATATATATATATATATATATGTAGCAAACCGTGTGTGTGTGTGTGTGTGTGTTTTGACTTAAATCTAGTTATTTATCGTTAGTTATCAAGTTGATATATAGTTTATTTCATCGCCATTTGCTGCCAAATAAAAAATTTCAAAACATAACCGTGGCTTGTTTTTAGGGCTAGGCTCAGATAGACTCTTAAATGAATAGTACTTTGATTATTATTTTAACAATGGGTATTTCAGAAACCAAAACAATTAAAATTTTAATATCATTAGGATGTGGTGATAAAACAAGAATATATAGAAGAAAGTACGTGATATCTTCAATAATAAATGATAAGAATCCTATATATCATAGTCTAAGTTTGCAGTTAGTTGATTATAAAGATAAAATCATCAATTTGGAAATTGAAGTAATTTTTTTTACAATAAGAAGAAATGGGATATCAAATATTGATAGGCATTGAAGCATCAAATTGTCGAACAATAATAGATGTCGCAGTAACTGGCCAATGTTACATGGATTTCTTGCACAATATTTTTCCGGAGTCTGGAAAACTTTTCGTCTCGCCAATTTTTTCTAATAGATGAGTCAGTAGACGCTACAATACTGAGTGACTAACCCGATCCCCAAGTTTGACATCGCTTCATTATTATTTATGGGGCTATTTAAAAATGCATTACTTCAACAAACTAAATGTCGTCGATGATTGGAAATAGAATAATATAAAAAAATTTGTAAAATGCCCCGAAAGCGATAAATAATTTTACTTTTACTTTTAAAATGTGTTATTATTGTCAAGAAGTAACCGATCCCAGTTTGACCACTTATAACTATTTTATTTTAGAATTTATAGAATGACAAATAAAGGAATGGAAAATCTCATATTGCCATTTATTTATAACTGTTTGCTTATAAAATATTTTTAGGTTTCTGCAAAGTCGAACTTCTATCGCAGGTAAATTTGATTCTATAGTATCTCTGAGTGGTTGGTCAGATCCTTTATTGCTGGTAATACCGACATGGAAGAGAGAATTGATAAAACCCTTTTCAATGAGATATCTCATGTACTGTCATTATATTTATTTAGGGATTTTAAAGGGGTAATAGTTACTCCTATCTAACTGTCATTCGATTTAAATGTACAAGTACTTCATGATGCAAACAATATAAATTCCTGGTCAAAAATGACGCATCAGTGGAACTTTGCAGTATTACTTTTATTTTTTCAAATATTGAAATCGTAGTACCTACGTGATATTATTACTAAATGACTTCAACTGACGTTTAACAAATTAAAATGGTATTATCGGGGAAAATATGAATAAAAAACAAAAAGGCACAATAATGTCAGATGCAATGAGAACGGTTAAAGGAAAAATTTTGGAAAAAAAAATTGAGGGTGAAAAAATTAAGTTGTAAGACTTTGATTTTAATAGCGCGTAGATCCTTCTCTAACCCTTATCACTGCTTCCATTTATCTGGGTATGCCACTGATCAAGTAGTGTATGGTTTCCTAAGGAATATTCTCCCATTCGACAGAGACGACTTGTTCCCTAATAGTTATAGGGGCAGGTGTGAGTTATAGGGGCAGGTATTTGGCGCCTAACTTGTCGTTTTACGTCATCTCCTAGATGCTCTATGGGGTTCATATATGGGCTTCTTGGTGGCCATCCATTGTTGAAATATTCACAAATCGAAAGTAGTCCAGTACATATATATAGCAACGTAAGGCCGAGCGTTATCCTGCGTAAAAATTAAATTGTCCCCGAAAAATAGGGCAAATGGCATCAAATGTTCTTCTATGATTGCTTTAGTCGTAGAAATGTGCATTCATGGATATCTCCTGTGTAGGAATCAAACCCGCGCGGCCATCGAAACAAATTCCTCCCCAGAACATCATTGATCCACCAAAAATAGCAAAATTCTCGAAGAGATATTACAGGCAACAAATTTTTCTCTTAGCCTACACCAGACTTGTGACATACATAGGGTGAATTATGGCTTACTCTTGTTTCTTTTGAAAATAAAACTCGCTTCCAGTCGTCAATGATCCATTTTAAGTTTTTTCTTTCAAAACGCAACTATATTCTCGGTGGGCAGTGGTGCAATAGCTGGTCTTCTACTGTCCAATTTTACCCTCATTAAGCCTTCCCTTAACCGTTCGTAGTTAAGAAATTACTACATTTCGAGCTGGCTCTGGTTACCTCTAAACTGGTAGCAGGTAAAATGCCTGTTTCTTAAGACAACTTGTATAAGATATCGCTCATCTCTTGCATCTGTAAACTGTTGCTTACTACCTTGTCCTGAGGTCCTACAGCCTACAGTAACGTCCAGGTTCATTAAAACGTTTCCTTGTTCGACTAATTGTTGATTGTCTAACTCCTAACAAATTAGCCACATATCGATGGCTACATGTCTCGTTAACCAGAGTTAGCGGTTTCACTGCTTCATCTTCTCATAAGTGGCGTGAACGATTCATTTCTTCTACTCTAAGTGTTCTGGACAAAGTGTTTTATTTACTTATAGTGATTATAAAATGTTACTTTACATCTATCAAACAATCGCAATCGTTTATCAGTAATGGCAGTGAAAATCCTATAGGCCACCCACATATGTACACAAAATGTTTAAGTACTTCGAAAAATTGTAGTAAGAGTAAGAAATAATGAACAGTTTTGCTGATGCGTTAATTTTCTTCAGGAGTGTGTATTTCATACTTCAATAAAGACGATATTTATAAGAATTATATTTAGTAAGAAAATATCGCAGTAGGCGGGCATATTTATCTTCCCAACGATTTTAGAGACTTATTTTAATAAATAGCTTATTCTACAACTTTTCCTATTTTATATCGTGGCTATATATAAGTTTCGATGCCAAAATATTGAGATCTAAGGATGCCGAGATTACATGAAGTTTCCGGAGAGCAATACGGTGTCAAATTTCCTCGAAAGCCGCCTAACGCGGAAGGTCAAGAACGATGTTAAACTTCAAACAGAAAATCGATGAAGGTAAATGTCACCGAAACCGATTCCGGTACGTCATAGAATACATAGAGTTTGATCAAAGCGTTTTTGAAGGTGTTCGGCGAAACTGAAAACGATAAACAACATACTAGAGGTCAACTACAAAGCTCAGCGTGTGAAATTATAAAAGCGTACGGGAGAGATGTAGAGCATAGACCTATAAAATATGAGATACAGAGGATTAAATATAAATTAATTATTTTATTTATAGGAATATTGATCAAAAACCAGTTTAGACTCAAGTCGTATTGATACAAATATTGAAAATTTGAGCATATTTTTGTGATTTATTTAAAAAAGTATATTAATTTATCCGGATAATACAGAGGCGATATCACCATATCCGTGTTATTGTATATTTCGGTTCACAGCTTTATTTTCTCACACTTGTGTGTTGGTATGCATGTTTTTCAAAAAACAAGTATACGATCTGCAGACAATTCGAAGTGATTCGCAAGTAATCCAAGGTAACCTGCAGGATAATCCGTAGACGATATTTTTGTTTGGTCTATCTCCTTGTTGCGTTTCTTTTCTTTTGAAGTTAATTATTGATAGAAAATGTCTCAATCTAAATTATGTTTTTCCAACAACCACTTTTTCGTTCCTTGCTATAACTAAATAGTACAGATAACGTTAAAATACTTTAAAATATCTAATTTCTATTTGCTTAGGAACACAGGCTCATGACTACATTGTTACACTAGTGGTAATATGATTCTTTATTAACTTTTTTTTTATAATAATTTATTAAATAGCAATCAGAATTTATAATTCTATGAGTTATTTTGTTAATTAAGACACTTGGAATGTAGCTTCATACATATCCTGATGAGGTTTCTCCAGCGAAAAAGCCTCCTATATCTTATTTGAGGTCCATTGGCCACTTCCTCTTAAATCTTCTATATTATTTTCTTGGACAAGTGTGTTTCATTTACTTTGATTTCTCAAAATATAAAAAGGTTTCTTAATATTTTAAAATATCTTCTTGTAATTTTCATTCATGATAAATGTTTCAATCTTTGAAAAAAGTGATATAACATTTTCATATAACTTGTTATAAGCTTAATTTTGTAGCTATATGTACTTAAAAGTAAACAGGAAATTGAGTAAAATCAGATGGAGTTCTGCTAATCTTTATGTACAGATATGCAAATACTCGTAATTATTATGAAACTTTGCCAATAAATATATCTCAAGCATAAACTGATCCTCATTTCTGCTAACATGTTGATCATGATTTTGATTATGGTTTTTGAAAATAGTTACTTATAATCATTTGTTTTGCCTTTATGCGTTAATTATGCGGTAATTTAGTATTAGTTACTGAATAATGTCAGCGTATTAAATGGTGATTTTAATAAATCAACCTCCACAAACATACACTCAGAAAAACGATTGTGTTATGAAAGACAGTCGCCCTGTCCCTGACGAACAGGTTGCCACATCGTCTCCAATTCCCGATCTCCTGAAATATGGATTGGTCATTTTTATCTTGAATTGGAATTTCTAATATTGTGCAGAAATTTAGTCAGTTCTTGAACTGATTAACATTTATCCACTTCCTGACACTTAATGAACATTTTTCAAACGTTGATGATGTTTTTGGCTACCGTCTTTAATCCTTTCTTGGACTATTGGGATTCGGAGATGATGATGCAACGTCTGATTGGTGACATACTACGGGGCATCTACCATTGCTCGAAGGATCTTCCAGTGTGCTCGCTATATGGCCAATATAGCTATATTGGACTTACTGGCACAACCTCACAGTTCAATACTGTACGTCCAGATGGGAACCATGATAGTTTTGTAAATTAATATTTTGTTTTCTAGACACATTTGTGATTTTCTTTCCAGTAGCCAGTTTAGCCCCCTCATTTTCATGTCTATCTGTTTGCGTTTTTTTTTTAAATATGTTCCACGCCAATTCAGTGTAGAGTCAAGATGGAGACCTAAGTATTTTGCCTTTGATGTTTGTGGTATCATTGTCTTATTTATAAATACTGACGGACATTGGGCTTTTCTAAGTCACATGTTGCGATTTGCTTTTATTGATTTTGATTTCCCGTCCTTGGAGCCCATCTTATATATGGGAGAGGTGCTCTTGGAGATTTGCGGATGCTATTCCTGGATCTTCATGGATCGCTTTTAAACTAAAAATGCAGACAACGTTATTTAAACATTATATGGTATTATATTATGGTTGTATATCTATTGTCTAAAATACTGTACCTGGAGCATTTACAATTCATACTCTAGTAACTCACAGAGTAATTATCTGTTCCTTGCGGAGAAATTCTCGGAAATCTCCAGATCAGGCAATCTGAAGGATTCGAGTAGACCCAAGAGCGATCTAGGTGTCACACAAAGCGATCCAGGGTAATACAAAGGTGATATCACCATATTCGTATGTGATTATATATTTAAAATTGTATAGATATATAAACTATTATATATTTAAGATTGTATATATAAAAATATTGTAACTCAAGCATTCATAATTACAAAACGAGGGCAATTTTAATTTCACATTTTCGCCAAAATCCCGTAAGTAACGACGAGCACTAGTAAATATTCCTCTTCTATCAAAATAACACTGAAATCCCCAGAAACAGCTGCGTCATTCGCGTTTTTATGAACTCGCCGAAATGTAAACAAATAGAGATAAATCATTCGGTCTCCTCGCTGTGCTTCGTGTATAGTACGTTTGTACGTTAGCTCCATTAACACTTTATCGTCACTAAAAAACACAAATTGTCATCTTGGCAATAAGGACGAGGAAGTTGAAATAACATAATTAACATTAACTTGAGATAATATTTACACTCCGAGGTGTATACCGGTTGACATTACACCTGTTAACAGTACATCACTTATTCGAGTGTTTGGTAAATACGAAAGATTGTGCACGGTAGCGACTGAAACAACCGAATAGTAAAGGAGCACATGGAACTAACTTGTCTACTAATGTCTGGTATTAAATTTGATTAAACGCAAACAGCATATCGAAACAGCATTATATTGAAACTACACTAGTTAATATATTCAGTGAGTGGGTAAAGGTTGGACAAATTCGATGAAATGGTTACTGAACAAATAGAAAAAAAGTGCTCAAACAAATCGATTTTGTCTCTTAGATGCGTATTTTTTGATATACGTATATGTTTCTTGACGTCAGCACTGTTGGTATTGTAGTGACGCATTAAACTGGCGCATTAGCAAGGATGATGAGTGTGCCTCGATAGCTCAGCGGTCAGAGCAACTAACCGGAAATTGGGAGAGCCGGGTTCGATTCCCGGTCGAGGCAAAATGCACTCTTTATCCTTGCTATCGCCAAAGTATTATTATCTGATTGACAATTTTTTTATGGCAGCATTATTATCTGACGTCATTTAAGAGAACACATTCTTTGTACATACAGTGTGGTAAATTTTGCAGTACATTACATAACTATTGTTTTGAGAAACAAGCAATTCGAGGGGAGTACCCAAAAAAAAACCAGAATTGTTTATTATTTCAGTTTTTTTATTTAGGATAACATCTTAAAAACATCAATCCCTTTCAAAATACTATACCATGGTGTGTTAAGGTATATCTTGGGCTTAGGTAATCGCACAGAAAATAGTGTAGCAGACTTAGATCCAGACATCTAGCTAGCAACACATCCCAATGTGTATCTTCTTGAACGCCAAACGACCTTCGGTATAGTTGTCTTCCACATCATCAACATTCCTATAAATTTGCTTCTATCTTACATCCAGTTAAACGTGTAAGACATCGTTTAGAATGTTTATTATTAAATAACTCACTGTACAGCTGTAGTGTACAGCTGGTGTACAGGTTCTATTTCCATAACCAATCATCATCGAAACTCCATTTCGGGATTCTGCATATTACATGTTCATCTCAATCACCACTGGCTAGAACATGTGGCAGTAATAACTCTGGGATATCTTCAAAACATATTTTGATGAAATATATTTATATATCAATGAAATGCTTCTTTTGTATTTAATGGTCTTCACATTCAATTTATTTACTTATAATTTATTTAATTTATCGCCCTACTAATACATTGCATTCAAGTGTTAATCGCCTTGTAAAGGTGTTGCTTTCAGTGACAATTTGTTTACGAGTACACTGTATTTGCTTACGATACATACTTATGAGGATAGTGAAGATATACGTTTTACAATCCACAGCAACCAATCATTTCTTTATCATATGTACATATATGTTGGAGATTCTTAACAATCTCCAAGTAATTTAATCAAGGAGATGGGGGAAGTAAGTACGAAAGGTTTCAAATGGGCAACAAATGTTAGTGTTCTGTTTCTCATTTTTTGCTTCTTTTCTCATTTCTGCATATACATATATTGGCCATCAATTAATATCGAAAATAAATTACCTTGTCAATACCAATTGTCGATATCGATGTTGATACCAAACTACATAATTTATTGACGTAATTTCTTCCAAATTCTCATGTGGTTATCTGAATTAACTTTCGCTAATCGCCCTGTCAATGTCTCCAAAACTAAGCCAAAGAATTAAATTACTTATCGGTTGGATTGTCTTACATCTCGTATTTACAAGAAACATCCCATTTTATTTCAGTTTTTATGAAAATAGGAATACGCATTATTACATAGTTATATTCTAAAAAAAAACAGTTTTAAAACCTTAAAACGGACTCTTCCGCACGTAGAACATCTCTATCTCGAAATTGAGTGGCCGAGAAAAAATAAACCAACACATAAATGCAGAATATGTGTTTTATGCGACAGTTGTACTTTTTCAAATAGTCCATCATCGTGCTTTCTCATGACCCATGAACATGGTAGAGTGTGTTCTATCCACCTTAAAATCAATAGATGTCGTTTGGGAGACGTTTCCGATAAGAATCAGTCAAAACCCGATCAATCCGACGCGATTTAGTTGAGTTATCGTGCTAACAAGAAATTTTATTAATGCCGACGACAACGACGATAACGACAACGACACACGCACATAAAATGGTTTAAAAGCCATTTTTTTCTGTTTTTAGGCCGAAAAACGAAAGGTAAACCGTAGAAAAAAATTGTTTACAAGATTTCATTACTTTTCTGCGTACACTGAAGTGCGGAAAAATAAAAAATACATTCATATGTTTAATTAATACTAACGTTTACTAAGAAATTAAGTAGTAACTTGCTGAGTATCTTATGAAGGTGAAATGTTTCACACAATCAAAATATTTATATATTATATATAACATTTTATTCTTTACTTTCTAGTTTCTTTTAGTTTGCTTTCCTCTTCCCCTCTTATCATCTACACATCCTAAAAGTATGTTCCACACTAATATTGCTAGAAGAGTATTGCTGTAGGAGGCATGTTTCTAGACTAAAGTCATCATCAGTACACTATATACGAGTATTCTGATATTAATTTAACTTCTTGACATCACTGACTGATTTTTCCATTAAAGTAAATCTGTATGTGTAACTGGATTAATTGTTATTAAGAGTTATAGAATCAGAGGCCCGCTTACTATAGCGTGTATGTAAGTTTGTTTATACAATGGTCCATGAAGCAGCAACTAACAGAGAATACCAATATGAACGTCCTACTTAAACTCTTGTTAAACACTTACTTGCAAAGTGTAGACATGTGTATATACATATGTACATATTGTAAGCTTCCATTGTCTGTAACTTGCTTCGGGTTACTTTAAACTGACACTGCGTGGGTCCGGATGGTATGAAAATATGTACTCCCTAAATTACTTTAGATGTGTTTTATAAAGTATTTATTTTTTTCGTTGAAATTTCTGATAGTAGATGTTTATATTTCGAGTCATTTATATCCTACAGAGTCTAATACATAATTCTACATTATTATAATGTTGAAGTAATGCTTTGATCTTGTATTTAGCAAAGTATATAGCAAGGTGTTATTTTATCCTTGTCTGTAATTGAAAATAATCATGTTGCGTTACCATAAAATACATTATATATTTTAGTGCGTCGATTCTACCTGCGTTAATACCAATTTATGGTCTATATATTATGGATCGGAATAATACACAAGATAGAATCATCCTAAATGTCTCCTATAATGTTTTAACAAAACACAGTTCCATAATCTTAGACCACTGTGATTTTTTAACGAATTTAAATAGTTTATTCTAAAACCTTATTGTGTTTTAATTATTAACCAATATACATATATACTGGTTTTATTTGTTTAAAGCGGTTTATATGTTTCAATTAGAACAGTTAAATATTGATACTCTTTAATTATCTCTCTCATAAACAGTCAGGGTTATTCACTTTTACTTTACTTTATACAGTTTTAGATCTCCTCTGTTCTAAGAGAGTACAAAAAGGCTACATATGGCAAACTTCATATTTCTATATTATTATTATTATTATATTATATAGGTTTGGGCCTCATCAGCCACTGATCGCATGGGTAGTCCCTTGGCGATCCCCTCTTATCCGGGTCATTATCCAAAAATGCTATCCCATAAAAGGAGCAATTTAGGCACGTCTCCCGCCTTAAGCCTCGCCTCCTCTAGGATAACAGGGGTCCCTAATATAAGATACCTCTTCTCCTCCAGTGCGGGGCAAGTGTAAAGAAGATGAATCGAGGTAATCGAGAAGATTTCCTCGTCTTCTTTGCAGTACTGCAAGCCGGGGATCAGCCTGCTCAGCTTGTGCTCATATTTCTATAAGCTTTTCCAAAAAAAAAAAAAAAGAATTAATATTTATTTTATTACTTACTTGCGTACTTAAGATTGATCTAATTTGATTTAACACTGAGCTACGGATCAGCGCAATGTCCCAGATCAATGTTTTTCGAGAGTTAACAATTTTTTCTGGTGAATCAAAATACAGTTTTAATGAAATAGATTTAATTCTGTTGCGGCATATCATGCGGACTATCTATGCGTAATATAATCATCTTTAAAAATTATACATTTCATACTCTTATAAATTTTCTCTCTAACTCTTTGGTCTTTGCTCATTCATCTTTGGAAATAGATGATGTCCAAAAGAGTAAAATTTGATGAATGGAGGCGATGATCGATCAATTCAAGTCCAGTACATTGAGTACTTGCAGCACAACTGGAGAATTTTCAGCACATACTTTGATTTGTAAAAATAGTACATCTTTGGCGACTTTTCAACGTGGATTTTTTTAAATTTTTCTCACGTTAGTAACCAAAGAAAATGTTTGCGTCTTTCTTGTGGTTTTGTAAAACAATCACTGTATTTTAGTGATAACTCTGTTGGACAAAAATACGGCAAATTTTGTCATGTAATTCAGCGCTCAGCGTTTGACATATAGTCAGGAGAATAGCTGTTTTGACCTAATTTGTTTAGTCCTTATTATATAAGGCATTTGCAGATGGGTTGGAATATAAACTCCTTATTTCTGTAGTTTGAATATTACCCTCTGAGTAGTAAAATTTTGCATTGTTACTGATGGCCTCAAATTTTTACTTCGATTTAGATTGTTCGAAACTACCAAGAGATGGCGTTTGGTACGTTCTACTGCGGTGGAACATAGCAACGTCTATTAGATGTGAGCTTCATCTGTCAAGGGTATACTCGTTTACACTGCACTGATGAGACCCAAGATGGAAAGGTCGAAACCGGTCTGCAGTTAACTATATCCTGAGATAGGTGACATTTTACATCTTTCTTGTGTTTTTGGAACAATCACTGTATTTTAGTGCTAACTCTGTTAGACAAAAATACGGCAAATTTTGTCATGTAATTCAGTTCATTTTGTCATAATAATACTTTCATATCTCATTTACTTAACACAAACAGATGTACAAACGGTTCCTGGCGATTTTTGATCCGAACAAAGATAGTTCTTCTGTTTCTAGATGGTAATGATCAATCCATATGCCAATTAAAGTTGCAATATAATCGAGTAATTCTCTAATAATAGAAAAATTACAGTCAATAAACTCAGAATTGGTCGCTTAGTCGTTCCTGATCAGACATTTTAGAATAATTTTTACTTGTTTTTGCGACTATTAATGAGAGAATGAGCTCAACTCATTAGTTTCTAAAATCATGGTCACAGTTGTCAAGTTTCTCAAAGTTCCATGCTATGGTCATCCACCATGTTAGTGGTCATTTACGCCATATTCTACCTCTTGTAAATAAATATTATTTCTTTATAGTAGCAGATGAAGTAACTTTTTTCAAATTTGTTTATATATATATATATATATATATATATATATATATATATATATATATATATATATATATATATATATATATATATATATATATATATATATATATATATATATATATATATATATCTGTATATATATATATATATATATATATATATATATATATATATCTGTATATATTGGTATAACAATTTTATAAAATCGAATTTGTCCAGAAAGGAACATTTAGAATTCGATGAAAATTTTTGCCTCGACCGGGAATCGAACTCGGCTCTCCCGTTTCCGGCTAGTTGCTCTGACCGCTGAGCTATCGAGGCACACTCATTATCCCTGCTAATGCGCCAATTTTAATGCGTCACTACAGTACTCCCTCCCTAGAGACATGATTTGTCTCGATACAATTTAACGGAATGTGACCGCGTTCGCCATTCTTACGAACCGTTGTTCGGTAACCCCCGGACTGTAGGGCGATGGATAGGACGGGAATCGAATCCGCGAATTTGAGATGTAAGGGAGGTTGCATATACTGGAGCGACGAATCACATCACGTCGGGGTCACCACTTTGGCGTTTAGCAAGGATAAAGAGTGCTTTTTTTTTGCCTCGACCGGGAATCGAACCCGGCTCTCCCAGTTTCCGGCTAGTTGCTCTGACCGCTGAGCTATCGAGGCACACTCATTATCCCTGCTAATGCGCCAATTTTAATGCGTCACTACACTTGTATTGCTGGCGAAAAGAAAAGCTGCAAAGATGTTTCTGTGATGACAAACATGGAAGAAAAATTCTTTGAAGGTAAACATATTTTGTATTATTTCTCTCCGTAAACTCTCCGAGGAAGAAGCTAGTAGAGGAGGAAATAAAAACTTTAAAAAGAGCTGCAGGATCATCTTACTGCCAAAAAAACTGGACAGAGGAATAACATAACAAGATATTTATAAATATCTAGAAAAGAATTATTCGGAACAGCAACAATTATTAACTTGTTTCAATTGTGGCAGAACTAAGAGATATATTTAAAAATGTACCTTTTACACATCCGTGTAGAAGTTTTCCATTAAATTATTGTTTCTCTCCCTCCCTCTGAACTAGAGTGCGGTTTTATTACACTATAAAATTCGCAAGTCGCGATATAAAAAAATTAAAATTACAAAAAAAAAAATGTTAAGCTAACTATATTGAAATAATTGGGAGAACATTTGTTTAGTAGCTTGTCAGTCTAGTTAGTAAATAATGCGATATTGTTGTTAATACATTCGCAATATTAATATTTATTTTGTGAGTAATATTATTTGTAGTTTATGTACTGTTTTGCCTCTATTAAATTTCAACAGTTTATGTAATAAACGTTAGTAAGTCATAGCTACTATTTTACTTCAAAAAAATATTTCTGTTAAGAAATGGCTCTATGTCTAATTTTACAAAGTATATTCTATTAGCCCTCGTAATAAAGCTCACGACGAAATAAGTAATCGTAACACGAAGTATCCCCCGTATACTCAAGAAGACCGCCGTTCAACTGGTGCGTGCCGGCATGCCTCGGTAAACGAACGATCATAGTTCCGCCAGAGAGTGAACCTTCTTGTCATAGTTCCTGTGTGGTGGCTTTAATAAGTTTAGTGTATTTTCTGTGCGACGTCACCCTCAATCAATTTGAATCGCTCTGTATAAGGTAATTCAGATAAGTCCTCCGCGGAGTACTTCAAAACTTGTGGTTTCCTTTAATTCTGATTGAATCCGAGCGCGTTTTGTATCGGAGAGAACGGCTCGAGTGCGGAGAGAGTCAAGAAGTGGCTCCGTCGGGATGGCAGTTGAGTTATACTCACAGATGAAAGAGAATCAAAGCGCACCGGCGGACCATACCGGCAGGCCCAAACATCGCAGGAACGCATTCGTTAATCTGTAATTGAGAGTTCGCAGAGAAGCACCTCGTTACTCGTGCTCGCACTACTATTGTGGCGCGCCGTTTGATCTCGCAATTAGCGCGACACGTCTCGCCACGGCCCTCATTACAGATACAAAGTAATGCCGCTCGGGCTCTCTACCGGTTCAGTTGAGCCGGTACTTCCGTTCTGCGCTCTCTTCTCCGCCTCCGTGCGCTCGCTCCTCCACGAAACCACGGCAGAAAATTACGTTTAAACATACTCCATGCCGGTCATGCCTCCGCCGCCATAAACACTACAATTTGGGTGAAATATTTCTCGGAATGTTGCGGGGATGTATCGCAAGGTACTCACTCCACTGTGAAGTCGAAATATTGGCGTCTCGTCTCCAAAGCAACAGACCATGCGCATTAATTGCATCATCTACATTTTTATCTTTAGGAATTCGAAAAATTGAGTACAAATATTAACATTAATAATTATTGATTTTCATGGCATGATATTTCATTCGATTAAGATATGTTCCCCGAAAATTCAGACAATAATTAATTATACTTTTGGTCTATTCCTGGGAAAGCGCGTCCATCTTAACGCTTGATAATGGATTGCAATACTGGATTTAGGTCGAGCAGTACTACTGCTCTTCACCCGATAATCCTATGAAAGAATTACAATCTTCGATGCACCAACAAAATAAGATCAAAAACCAGTTTTCCACATGCATCGAAAGACTATACGTCGCTTCACACACATTTTATCGACTAAGTTGGCATCATAAAGAAATAATTAAGACTTATAAAGTTGTGAACCTTGTATCTCAATTGTTGGAAGGAGACAAGTTGGTTTCCATTAATATCTGTTGATTGTTTCCTTCCTTCCATTCCTTTAAAACTTTTATTTCCTATTTACTGTTTCCAAATGTCCTTATACCACAGACGTTCAAGTATCTTATGGAACTACTTAAACTAAATGGCTATTGACTAATACTCTTTAATGTTCATGTTTAATGTTCTTTAACACAAACTTATGTTTATGTTAAAGAAAAAGTATATTGAACAATACGAATGTCGTTAATTGCACACCATACCTATTCCACCGAACAGAAATTACAAGTAAAAGGTTCACTCTGCAGCGGTACTTTTATCTTGCGTTTACGAAGGGCATGCCGCCATGCAACTGTTTAACGGCGACCTTCTTGAGTATATGGGGAATATTTCGTACAATACTATACATGCGCCATCTTCTTACCCATCCCCTCGTCCACCGAGAATTAGCTAACTAGCACGTGGCTCATATATAGTATCGTACGAAGTATTCCCCATATACTCAAGAAGGCCACCGTTCAGCAGCTGCATGGCGTGTTGCCCTTTGTAAGCGCAAGATAAAAGTACCGCCGGAGAGTGAACCTTCTAGTTGTAATTTCTGTTCAATGCCTATACCACCGAACAGAAATTATAACTAGAAGGTTCACTCTAAGCTCCGCCTACTAAGTTTCCCTCCTTACTTCGTCACATCGTTCAGCGAATATAAGCTAACTAGCACGGGGCACACGTATAGGATCATAGGAAGTATCGCCCATATACTAAAGAAGGCCGACGTTCAACAGCTGCATGGTGGCAATACCTTTGTAAGCGAAAGATAAAACTACCGCCGTAGAGTGAACCTTCTAGTTGTAATTTCTGTTAGGTGGTATCATCACCGAACATAAACTACAACTAGAAGGTTCACTTTTCGACGATATTTTTAAATTGCGCTTACAAAGAAAATGCCGCCATGCAGCTTTTGAATGGCGGCCTTCTTGAGTCTATGGGGGATACTTCGGACGATACTATACATACTAGCGCCACGTGCTAGTTAGCTAGTTCTCGCTGGACGATGAGCCGGGGTAGAGAGGGAAACTTAGCAGGCGGAGGTTAGAGTGAACCTTCTAGTTGTAATTTCCGTTCGGTGGTATCGTTCGTATAGGTTCACTCTCCGGCGGTATTTTTATCTTTCGCTTACAAAGGGCATGCCGCCATGCAGCTGTTGAACGGCGGCCTTCTTTAGTATATGGGGGAACTTCCTATGATCATATACATGCGCCGCGTGCTAGTGAGCTTATACTTGATGAACGACCAAACGAGGTAAGGAGGGAAACTTAGCGGGCGGAGCTTAAGGTGAACCTTCTAGTTGTAAATTGTGTTCGGTGGTATACTATCATACGAAGTATCCTCCAGATACTAAAGAAGGCCATCGTTCAACAGCTGCATGGCGGCAATGCCTTTATAAGCGATAGGTAAGAGTACCGCCGTAGAGTGAACCTTCTAGTTGTAATTTCTGTCCGGTGCTAGGGGAGACCGTGCCAAATAACTTAGTGACAGTTTTCTTAGGGCAAATAGACTATATTTTGGAGATTTTTTAACAGGATAATGAAATTATTAGAATTTTTGAGTTGTGTCACATTTCTTCCGGATGAACGACATACATCTCAGTACATATTCATTATTTTGCTAAGGGATCATTGCTATCAGTATGCGACATTCATTATTATTGACACATCATTTTGGAAAGCCTGTAGTTGGGATACCTTGTACTTATTTATAGACCCCATAGCATTACCTTCCCATTGTTTTTGTTGACATCCTTATCTCAGCCAATAAATAAACATCTCCGAAGTCTCACATATAAGCCGACGTAGATTCGAGCAGCATCCAGCAAAAATGTGCAGCGTGTGCCGACGTTGGCATTTGTTTTGTCGGTTCCCTTTTCAATAAATACTCATTTTACGGAAGAGAGTAGTATATTATAGTAAAATATCAATAGTAGTGAGCGTGGCCTTCTGTCGTAGTAGAGTAGTAGAGGTGGGTGCGTGCCGATGGCCGCTCTCAGAGTGCTACCGACTTGCGGCGGCGAGATCAAAGCCAGCGGCCACCTTCCCACACGCACCGCCCTCTCGATAAATCGGCGACCCAAATCCACAGTGACGAAAGAAAACAACTGACTGATTTCGGCCTGGTGTGCCTTAGAAGCACCAATGTGGGCCGCGTAAAGAAAATTTCAATAGGGACACATCTGATGCGTGACTTTTAAACTTAATCCCACAAAGGACTCGCCGACAGAACTGGATATTGCGAAGTTTTATTTTTCGAATCGACTTGTTTGATTGATCAATTCACGATTAAATGACATCAATTGCTTTGTGGTATATAACTATAAACTACCTCTTGTGCCTTACCCGTCTGCGTAGAATGAGACCTTTGAGCGGCGAATAATAGGGCCGTCTTAATTTTAATACTCGGGTTTAGGGCGCGTAAGAACACAAGGCACCGACGATTTTTTATCGTGCCGATTTCTTTAGAATTTTTTATGCCCTCGCACAGGAATATTTTAGGGGCATAAGTGGTTCTATTGTGCTGGTCATTTGTTCAGTGAAGTTGCGCGGATTGTGTTTATAGCAGGTTCAGAAAAAGAGAAATATGTATGTATATCGCGAAAGCAGTACAAAATCACGCACATAAATCTGTAAAATATATGTTTATTCAATATATGTTGACACCCTTGACAGCAATGCTATCAGTAATTAGTACTGGCACCGAACAGAAATTACAACTAGAAGGTTCATTCTATGCTCAGCCTGCTAAGTTTCCCTCCTTACCCCGTCTCATCGTCCAGCGAGAATTAACTAACTAGCACGTGACGCATTTATAGTATCGTACGAAGTATCCCCCATATCACCGACCAGAAATTACAACTAGAAGATTCACTCTCTGGCGAGACCTTTATCTTTCGCTTACGAAGGGCATGCTGCCATGCAGCTGTTAAACGGCGGACTTCTTTAGTATATGGGGGATACTTCGTACGATAATATACATACATGCGCCACGTGGTAGTTAGCTAATTCTCGCTGGACGAAGAGACGGGGTAAGGAGGGAAACTTAGCGGGGCTCAGAGTGAACCTTCTAGTTGTAATTTCTGTTCGGTGCCCATATACTCAAGAAGGCCGCCGTTTAACAGTTGCATGGCGGCATGCCCTTTGTAAGCGCAAGATGAAAGCACCGCCGAATAGTGAACTTTCTAGCTGTAATTTCTGTTCTGTGGTTCAGGCACCGAACAGAAATTACAACTAGAAGGTTCACGCTAAGCTCCGCCTGCTAAGTTCCCTCCTTACCCCGTCTCGTCATCCAGCAAGAATTAGCTAACTAGCAAGTGACGCATTTACAGTATTGTTACTGAACATAAATTACAACTAGAAGGTTCACTCTTCGGCGGTACTTTTATCTTTCACTTACAAAGGGCATGCCGCCATGCAGCTGTTGAACGGTGGCCTTCTTTAGTATATGGAGGATACTTCGTAGGATCCTATACATGCGCCGCGTGCTAGTTAGCTTATATTCGCTGAACGACGGGACGGGGTAAGGAGGGAAACTTAGCGGGCGGAGCTGAGAGTGAACTTCTAATTGTAATTTCTAACAGTAGGCAAATTTTTCTAGCCGATTTTTCTTTGTAACAGAACATTGTGGGAAATATACAATTCATTATGTTAGTGGAAGTTTCTTTAGGAAAAGAAAATATAGTAAAATATATTCTAGTATATTTTTTTCTCTTATTTTTTTGCCTCTCAACGAGATACAGTTGTGCTGTTTCACGTAAACAAATTTGTTTAGACATTACTACTTGATACGTTAAATATCAATCTTATGTTTTATTAACAATTTAATGTTTATATCACGTACCAAATTAATTTCTTATCAATCAAATAAGAATATTAACTCTTATCTAATACCTTTGCATTGATCAGTGTTTACTAATATATGTATTCATCGAAAATATTTTTATCTGTTTACGAGAAACTTGAATTTTTTCTCCATATCAAAAATAACTAACGAATAATGAAAATTAAAATAATAATAATTATCCAGCAATCATAAACCTATTTTTTTATGTTTTTTTTTACAGAATTAGAATAAAACTTAAATTATACTTGATGATTTCATTAAAAAAATCATAGGTGATCGGTAGAGGCACCAAATAATTGATTAGAAATCATGTCTCATGATATAGTAACTTATTGTGATCGAGGTCAAAGCTGAGTGTTTCATACAACTATTAATTAAACCTGTTCATCAATGTTAGAAAATAAGTCTTGCTTAGGACAACAAAATTAATACGTAAAAGGTGTTATTTAGTCACATTTTGCCTATACATAATTGCGACTGGCGAGTGACATATTTTGCGGTAATATTATAAGGCTTTGATTAGTTTAAGACAAAAAAAGAAACGTAACTTTCTCATTAATCATTTCTAACAAAGATTAGCCTAGGGATGCTCGTAAAAATACTTAATTGTGATTTTGTTAAAGTTCCTTACAAGCTCATCTGTATCAGAAGGAAAGGCCTTTCTATATCGTCATCAACATAAGTAAATAAACATCAATTTCAGTAAAGGCCCAGTAAGTCATACGTTAGATCAATTTAAATGATTGTTTTATTTGATTAAATTATTCTGTAGTTATTTATGACACCCATTTTCAAATCAGAAATATTTTGTACATATATCGTAGAGAATAAACTAACAATAAGAAAAAATAAATAAATCTACGAATCGAATATACAAATAATAATAATAAAAGTACGATAATATGTGTACCTGTTTCTATTAATTATACAAATATTTATTGTATTTATTAAAAAGGAAATATTAATAAATTAGTGTATGCTTAACGTGTCCATACCAGTACTAAAAATAAATATTTCCGCACAGAAAGAATATGAAAATATATTAAAATATTTATTTAAAATTAAAAGTATTTTCAGTAGTTGTATTAAAATAAAGATAATAAATTATGTTGTAGTACGTCATGCATTCACGGCGTTTTTCCTAATTTTAAAATTAATAATTCCTAATTAGAATAAAGTATCTTAATCGTATATATGTTCCTCTTCTAATAACATATTAACATGGTTTGTAAATTTTAAGTTATTATCAAATATCAAGTCTAGATTTTTGACAATTCTAAAGAATACGATTTCATTGTTATTGAGGTAGATGTGCATGTCGTTTTTTAGTGAGTCTTCAGTGAATCTCTCGCAGAACAGCATGGCATTATTTTTTCATGTTAATTCTTAATGCATGATTTTCATAATAAATATTTGATAACTTGAAGTTTTCATTTATGCACTGTAATTTAGTTTGTTTCGACAGTTTTATGTTGCCCTAGTATTGTTCTAGCACAGCGACATACAATCCTTAATTTCTTCTGAAGTCTCAGTTCCAGTTCCTCGTCGACCGCATTTTTCACTAATTATTTTATAAAAAAGGTAAACATCGTTGTTTGCATTGGACGGACGAACGAAAATGCGCCACTCATTTTAAACGTACTTTCGACCAATCACCCCCCAAATCTAATTGTTTATTAAAACAACGCCTACTAAGAACTCCGTAGGAAGCCAGAAACAATTTTTCCACTATAATAGATAAAATCAACCCTTGATCCTTGGTATTTTCGTAGAAACTCGCCAGGAACGCGCCGATGGCCCGAATCATCTGGCCAGGCGGCTCTAGAATAGAGAGCGCCGATGATGTACTTGTCACTAAAAAAGGTGTTATAAATCAAGAGGAACAGGTGGGCATTTGTTCTCATCTTTGAAGGTATTTCTGATGATCATGCTGTTTTCCAAAGGACACAAAAAAACGTGCGATGGTTATTTAAGATCGGAAAAAAACCAAAACGCGTTTGATGAATTCATAAATAACAAATAAAAAAAATGTCTAGTTGTATATATGCTAAATGAAAGTGCCAAATTGAATCTAATATATGTACCTAGTAACATTTAAAATAATAAGCAAACGTGGAATATATATGTGTGTAAATATCAGCTTGAATATCCTAAGATAGTCAATATTACTTTGTTTCCTACAGGGTGCCCAATATGCATGGAACAATATTTATAACTTTAAAAGCACCCTGAATAAAAAAATTGTTCAGACAAAGGTTTTTTAGTTTTTTTACTCTTTTTGGTAGCCCTAAGTTTGTTTCGGAGCCTGTAATTTCGTTACCATATCAACTAATTTGGTTTTCTTAATGGCCCCTTTGCGTGTAATGTCAACTTATCAGCGAGACATAAGGCACAACGCTTTTAAAATGGGTCTTAGCAGCAAATTAAAAATCGTCTTTGTAATAACAGAACTTATCTTTACTGAAAAAATACAAAATAGTACATTAAAATTAGTTAATATCGGAAACCACTAATTTAAGGCAATACATGCTCGAAGTGTTCCCCATTCACGGACACAGTCTATCGTAAAAACTACCAAGTATGTGTCTAATCCATTCTGGAGAAATTAACGCAACTTCTCTTATGCGCTGTTCTAATTCGGCAAGATTTTGGTCACCATTTCTCTATACCTTTGTACATAAGTGTAAGTAAGATTGTAAGTGTCCT
The DNA here is from genome assembly GCA_037954035.1 of Rosalia funebris. NCBI lineage: Eukaryota > Metazoa > Arthropoda > Insecta > Coleoptera > Cerambycidae > Rosalia > Rosalia funebris. The sequence continues at coordinate 15,394,152 of JAZFAV010000001.1, read as the reverse complement.
CATAAGAAGAATACGTAAGGTGCAAGGTCGGGAGACCTCGGTGGCCATTCTATGACCCCTCTTCTGTTTATTAAAGCTTTGTATTAGACAGACAACTGAAGTGTTGCAACATGGGGATTTTTAGTGACTTCCAACAACATGTCTAACTTTTCCCCAATATTTGTTGCGACTTTCTGTTGTGATTTTAAAAATTTATAAACATTATTCCACACATGTGTGACACCTTCTGTGTGAATTATATAACTTAATAACTGACTATTTCGTGTTTTCGCTGATAATATAGGCGTGTGGTTATTAAAAGAAGAAATGAAATATAGGGACATATTTCATTACTTTCCTACCCCTTTAATATGAATTTAGGCGAGTTTATATAGATTTTATTTAACCAATAATAATCTCTCAATTCTTTTGATAGTTTCAAAAATCAAATAGTAGTACAGAATCATTTTAGTCTCTATGTGTAGTCAATTAGTAGTTTTGTTTAATTTGTCTTTTATTTTTCTTATTGGGTTAGTTTGTTGTGTACCATCGCATGTCTTCATTGACGACGCGAGCGAGACCCTACATTTGCATGCGCCTCATAACTATAATTTAAAATAATTGATTGCTTCTTGAAATAATAATATTTCCAAATTGCTTAAAGTATACATTAACGGCCCCGCCAACGATGCCAACGGTGAAATAAAAAGAAAATTATGGACCTAATGATCTTAAATCTCAAAGGAGCAGATGTTTTCTTCTTTTAAAAATTAACATAAAGTATAATGAATTTTTAATGAGGACAATCCAAGTTCCTTCTCTTTCCAGTTTTACCGTCTAAAAGTGGCGTTTTAGCATTAATTCTCGCATGAAAGCGTTTAGGAACAAAGATTACTAATTATGCCTGCAACTCTTAGAGGCTTATTTAATAAGGATTACATTATGCAGAAAAATTAATTCCCTTTTGAACATTTAGTCTTAATGGGGCATTTAGTACCAGCTTCCTTAGATGCTGCAAGAATGCGGGAGTCTCATAAAACTATTAATTGGTCCCGCATGATACATGGTGTTCACAAAAAAGTATTATTTGATGTATTAAAAGCAATAATATATGATTTTATTTATTTTGCAAGAATGTTTTTTATTAAGTGCCAGTTTTATTATTGTATTTCATGTTCTATTCTTACTTCCGTTTTTGTGAAATCTAAATCAAGAAAATATTTAATTCACAGAAATGTGATTTTAATACATTCCAATAGACAAAATATTGAAATTTACACAGAACAAACGTACAACATTCATAAAATCTGTATCACCAAATGAAAGTTCAGAATATTTTAATGCAGCACGTTGACTGTATTAAAAAATCCTGAATTTATATCTTCTTCTCTTCCCAATAGTCGCTAAAAAGTATCTGGTAATTGATAAGAGGCATCTCTTTTCTTGGGAAAATCTTCAAATCAGTTTCCTCTCTTACAAGGACAATTTTTAGTAAAACAGCTATTTGTATTTTGTCTGAAAATGAAGAAATATATGACATATTTTTTAAATTCGATATTTTGGGTTGAAATTTTTAGAATGAAAATTATAAATAACATTCATTTGATTGCTTTTAATTTTTACAAAGGTACACATTTTCAACTAGGCTTCTGTAAAATAATTTATTTTAGGCAAACTATACTAGCATGCTTCTCTAGAACTACATCTTTAACAATTTTTTATTTCTCTTCAAAATGATCACCTGTTGGTGATCAAGTAGATGAATTAAAAATTGTAAGCCTCTTTTTTCCCTGCCGTTATGAATTCATAAAAAAATTCACAGTAGTTTGGAAGCTACTGTGAATTTGTTTGAAAATACTGTTTGAAACAAAAAGGAATCATAACACCTTATGGTTTATTTTTTCTATATTTGGCACCTAGATTACCAAATTCTAGAAGAACTGCCAATTTTGAGTATTATTGCAAACTTGAAACTTAATGAGCACATTTGAAATTACAATGACGTCTGAAAATAATAAGGCTGTTGAATAATAGTTGGATAAAAAAGAAACTCAGTCGCTGCAACATGAATTGTGGAACATAAAATCAGAATAATGTCAGCGCATTGGAATTATGATAATGCTATCAGATGATATAGTCTGTCATAGAAAGGACAACACATAATAGGTCACCTCATGCAAATACGCATGCATAAAAGAGTGTTCTATGAAATATAGATACGTTATAGTGATTCCACTGGCACATAACTGCTAGGATTGTCCTTGCTGCTGAAGGGGTAGTTTAACACCTCTTCCAATTTGCGTACCCCATGAAACATCCTTTAGTTATTGCCATGTTAAATTCGAACTTCAAGTCAAAAACATGGTTTTTCAACAAAAACTGTGACAATCATGGCATAATGGAACCTTCATTGTCATGGAGAATAAAGGCGTTGTTAATATTCTTCTGTGACCTGCAAATCCTGTATTATGAAATCACATTTTTCCTAGTTGTATGTGCCAGTTTGTAATGCCTTTATCACCGACAATTATTACGCGTCTATATTCTACTCTTTTCTATGACGAATTTATGGCTGTTGCTCTCTAAATTCTATCCGAAAGTCTTTGCAGTAATGTCCAACTTTCATCCACCACCTATATTTGCCATAAATCTTGTGGATACTTTCTTAGTAAACTCAAATTCTGGGAAATCTTACCTGATATTTGCTGTATTGTATCTTCCATTAGAGTACAAAATACCCACTTATGGAACACCTCCACATATTGAGGTATCCCCTTAAAATGCGGTTTACGGTTAAAGTAGGAATTTTCCCTTGGTGATAAATTTCAAATTTCTTTGCTGATATAAAAGATTCTTTACAGCACCGATGCCTTTGTTATGTTTTGCTTCTACATTGTGTAGACCACCTGAATACTCACTAGTATGCATTCCGTCCTCACAACTTTTTTTTCCTTAATAATGCAAGCTTGCATTGTTCTTAAACAATATACAGATCTGTTAACGCCTTCACTAAGTGGTTATGAGTATCGGATGGACTTCTATCATGCACCAAGCACTTTTTACATAAATGCGTTGATCATTATAGCTGACAAACATTAGTATTATACTGAAATAATACGGTACTATAATGCGGAAGTTTCGCGTCATTACCCATATGCGTCATATGTAGGTAAGGGATGACTTTTATAGACGCTTATGCTCAACTGAGAGTATCTATATTTCATTTAAGATAAAATAATAATATTTATTTTTTCTATTAACCATTTGATGTTCCATTCGATGTTTTCGTATTTCGGATAACCATTTTTCTGTTAACCATTCATTTTCGATGTAAAAAATCTCCCCATAAAATATATTTTCAAAAATATTCGGACGTATTGAGTTTTAAATAAATTATGCTACCCATAATTTATACAGTGGTGTTCCACTGAGCTGTTACAAAATAATTTTAATTTATACTAGAAAATTTTTGTATTCTTTCCTTTAATCGCGTACTGAACCCTACCATTTCCGTGACAATTAACCATCCCCTGCCTGATAAATATTTAAGTAATTTGTAACATTTTTAGTTTAATGAAGCATGCCATCACGCCCGTACTCCGTAGTGAGATGAATAGCCCTAAGATCTCTTCTTAAAGGCTCATAATTACTGTTTACAACTTTGGAAAATCGTAATCTGTAACTAAATGTGGGCCGACATCGCAACGGCGATCGGTGATCCGAGAGAGGCGCACCTTAATTTACATGAGGAATTTTATAGATCAACTATCTGGACGACAAATAATACGAAAACAATACGTAATCGGTCCCATTACCGGAAAACGATCTAGTATCTGACGGAGAGTATCGAGTTTCTGGGGTTTGGTCTGCTGCGGAATGACCTAAGGTATAACATAAAATGAGTAATTTAATTTAAAAACAGTGTAGGTGCTCGGCGGTAACTTCAAAGCAGAGGAGAGCCTCTTATTATCTGCTACTGTCGGCAAAGGGATCTCTGCACCCCGAACCCCCCTAGTGACGGACGGTTTGTTGGATACAATCGCTCCTCACGTATGCCGGCGCGCACCTAGCGCCGTTTAAGTTGTAATTTACAATACTATAATATTCCTTTGTAAGCATATATTACAAGCAACAATGTACGTGAGAAAGAATAGAAAATGAATCTATTTTTATGTATCGTTTACACTGTTCAACAGGCTATAGGAACAGCTTCCTTAAGGAAAACCTTTTTTTCTGCTTAAATATACAGTAATGGATACCTAGCGAGCTACACACCGTATTACATGACGTGTATATGACTTACTTTAAGACATTAGTCCACAATATACATACATAGGTATATCTAAAAAGTTTTGGTTACCTACTAAGAGCATTTACTCTGCACATGTAAAAACATACGCATGATACACAACGATTTTGATTACTGGTTACGAGCCTATATTTGTCATATACATACAAGGTGAAGCTTTGAGTTGTAGGTACATATGTTTTGACCACTTAATGCCTACACTCAGTAAATAATTATAGAAAAGACTATTTTTAATATCATCCTTATTAACGGAATTATTGAATTTTTAATATTTACAAATATTTACTCAACATTTTGAAAGGCATCGATTGACAATGATGAGATGAGGATATTTTGATGGTCTAGATGAAACGAGAAATATAATCAACACAGTTAACTGCTAACTCAATCGAGGGATTCTAAGTTTCTTGATTTTTCGTATATATGTGTTTCTGTCGATATGTGTTTAAACCCAATGGACTTGCAAATAAAACATGGAAATTCGTTCGCAATCACAGTAAATCGATTCTCTTAAAACTGCATTCGTGAGAATAATGTGAAAAGTGCGGTTATACTTGTTATATATAAGTGGATTCAGAGAAAAATGCCATTGGAATACAAATGCTTATTTGGAACTGGAAATGGTCAATAAGGTACATTGATTTTTAGCAGATGATCGTACAGACGAAGGGAGAATGTAATCCAAAACATATACAGAGAGGAATCTCCTTAATGAACACAATATTTTGAAGATTAAAACCGAATTTTTACACGATTGAGCGTTTTGAACCCTACATTCAAGATAAATATCTATACAGAATAAGCGGAATGAATAAGAATTGTTATGCCAGTTTTGTTTGATGTAGTAGAAAATCATTTTGTGGGTGGATTATGCGGAGTTTAGAAAAAAAAATTGCAGAGGAAATTTTCGAGTTGTACAAGAGTTCAACAACACTTTGCATTAAATTATTAAATTTGGACAGAAATCATTAACGCCGTTATTATTATTCCAATGCTTATTGTGTTGATGATTTTTAGTAATATATCATATAGTGTATAATATGCAAGATGAAGTGTCAAAAGAAAGTCAGATGAGATGAGGTGATGTGACATGTAAGTGATGTCTTTGATTTTGCCTGATAAAGTGAGTTTGTATTTACTTAACTATTCCATTTACTGTTTTATTATTCAATGGTTATTTATGTCAATGGTCATTTTTAATGGTTAAAAATATTTTTATTTTTGACAATGACAATGAAATGACAGTTTCTCGTATTTCTAAAACCATTTTGTTGTATTCCTTATTTATAAAAGCTCATAGTAATATAATAGACCTACAAGCAAGCAATCCAATGATAAAAAAATAATACGTCAAAGAAAAATGAAAGAATGTATTTTCAATATTTCAAAAACTATTCTGATATGTAGATCTTTTACGTCAAACTCGGATAAATCCATAATAAACTGGCATAACCGGATTTCTCAGGTAGAATAGTAATCATCGTCGTCGCCCTTTATCAACGGTAACCAACATGTGACGGTGTTTTAAAGAAAATTTGGCAAAAATTTATTTTCATTAAAAAAAATATCTGTACTTCTGGTAAAAATTGTAAGTACAATCAAAGATTCATCTTATATAAGTATATATACTTATACAAGATATATATATATATATATATATATATATATATATATATATATATATATATATATATATATATATATATATATATATATTATACCATTTGGTCTGGTGGCAGTATTAGAAAATATATCCATCCATGAGTGGATTTTCTGATATTGTAATTATGTCGTATTGTATCGAATTTTAATGAAGAAATAAAGTACTTGATCTAAAGACATTTGATAGACCATAATTCCATAAGAAATTGGGGTTATTTACATCCAGTATTTAAGATAATAGACACGTAAAATGTACCTACCAGTCAAAGAAACAACAAAAATCCTTAATAGACTGGCCGCAAAATAGACGTTTCTGCAACTTTATCGCGCAACTTAATTTTAAGTTTCTTCTGCCACAGACTCCTACAAAATCTTAAGTTAAACTAAGCACAAATAAGTATCTTCCACAAGTTCCAGTAGCGTTTCATAATATTGTAACAGATAGAATGCATAGAAATAGTCCCATCTCTCATTAAAAATAAATAGGTTACCTCAACCCTGATCATTAGTATCCACTGTTCCTCTTTAATACATTATTTCACTCTTATACATAAAACTGTGCATGTAGCGCACAAATGTTAAACTATTATGTTTCTTAAATAGCGTAAATTGGTTTGATTTAGAAAACTTGACACTTCAGCAGCGGAAAAATAGAAAATTAATGAAAATATTTGTAACTTCTAACTAATAAACAAACGGTTTCTAAACAATTACAAATAATTTTGCAATTGGAAGTGTCCCTGGGCTTCTTTGGACACGGTGTACAATGCAATAGTTAATTATGCATTTTACTTGATACTAGTATATTCTACATTCCAACTTTTTTCGTCTACGATACAGTTGCATCAAATAACGCATCTAATCGTTCTTCACGACTTCTATAGAAACGAGCCTATAATTTGTTACAATGATTACAAAACTTGTGAAACATTGTGTTACAAAATGTTAGGTTATTTATTTCATACTGTTAGGGAGCGTCTCGGGACAAATCCGTTTACTCGAGAATATATGTATGTTATAGTATCGTGAATATGATAATAATAATAAATGTTAACTATTGGCAGGCGAAGCAAAGGGTTCGTCAGTTCAGTATCCCCCGATCGCTGGAGCATGTTATAGTTTTGTAATGACATGACCATTTGTCACGGACGTAACTAAAGATTTTTACAAAGGGATGAGTTATTATCATGCTGATCAGTTTGCGAAGTTTTAAAAATTTTGTCTTACTACTTTTGATTCTTTGGTTTTGTCTTAACTATAGTTCCTCTTTTAATAATATGATATATATTCTTATTCCAAGCATAAAAATTTCATATTAGAACTAAGATTACCAAGTAAGACTCCTGTATGATTTATTCTATAAATAACAGATGAAATAATAGGGAAATACATTTCGATAGATTTCTGCTTTACAATACTCTTTTTAGCTACCTGTTATTATTTTAGATCACCTTCACACATCACTTATTACAATGGAGTTTACATTTCTACATATGTATAATTATTAAAGATATAAAACAAACAATATTAAAAGGTAGCTAAAAAACTAAAACTCATTAAACTAAAAGCTTATCTTATTTAACATATTGTGTACTTATTTCATAAGTGTAAATGTTAAATAGACGAAATAAATATGCAAAAAAATATAATTGTAGTATTGTATTAAAAATGAATCATGTTTATTGGAAAATAATTCAAGATTGAAGTTCTTTTGTGACTTACAATAGATTGTATACTAATTGTAAGTATACAGTGAGTAGTATATATTGAGTAAATTACTGTTGTGTCTTAATATGAAATGCTCACGATATTGTATTGTCCAGTGACGACTCGTCAGATTATGTGAGGCATTACCTCACCAACAAAAAATGACTGAGAAATAAATTATTTTTAGTTGAGTTTATTTAGTTATTTATATTTAGTTTTATTTATTTATTATCGCAATTCTAATATTTCAAATTACCGTTTATTATATTAGTTTTTAGTTAACATAATACCAAGTTGATATAATTTTGTAGAAACAGAACGATCAAAAACTTATCTAATACTTTAATATTATTTTCAGCTAAAAGTAAAAGATTAAAATTATTTTCAGGGAGTGTAATGATTCAAAATTTATCACGGACAAGAGAAAAAATTCTAAATGCGGAAATGATGTTTGTAAAATGATGGCGTAAAATATGTTAATGAATCAACATTCAAAGTATATTGAAATATTCAACTAATTAATTATAAATAGAGAAATTCCTTTTCAAGTTATGCCTCACCAAAGTTATTTACACATTTTTTTATGTTCTCATGGTATTGTTTGAAAATATTCGTCAGTGCCAACATGCATTACAATTACAGTAAAATATACCAAGCATTCTATTTATATGTGACGGGCGACATTATCTCCAGTAAACCTAATTTTGTAATTTAATATATGTATTTTTTCAAGAAATTTTGCTACGTACTAAGCTAGTACGTAGCAAAATTTATTTCAAACACTAATGCGTTGACAAATACTCCTTTATGAAATAAAAATTTTATATTTTCTGTACCCGCCAATGGAACTAATTCCTTGATATCAGCACGATTTATTTTCATATTGCGTGCATCTTCTTTGTCTTCTAATGAGCTCCTTGTACACAGCATCTATTTATTCCTAGCTCCCGTATTAAATATTTTCAAATACACCAAATGACAGTGATTTAAGGAAATTTACAGAGTAATTGGTATAGGCCTGTCTTCAAACGGAGCCGTGCTTTTTAATCTACCACGCGAAGTACCGTATAAGATATTTACGATTTTTTTACTATTTCGAATTATTTCACACATACTTCTAACATGTTACCTAACAGATGGAATTCCTGATATGTTTCGTGTAAAAGCCTAGCGTGTGGTCGAGCTACACTTTTTGTACGTTGACTTGTTTGATTTGGAGTAGGAATGTTGCAAATTATATATTGTTTGTGTTAAATGTTAACCAAGCATCCGTGCGGTAGAATGGCATCTCTTAAAGTAATTAGTTCCGGGTAACAGATAAAGTAGAATATAAAAAAGTATCCAGTATAGGCATATTTGCATGAAACAATAACTGACAATACTTTCAGTTTGATAGTCAGTGATCTTTTTTTCTCTTTTTGATAACAAACTAAGAAAGTAAAACAATAAACAATAAATAAATAATAAAATTGTTTAGTGTGATGTTTCCAATTGTATTCTAAAAATATTGTTTTGATGAACTGAGACACCCTATGTATTCAATTCGAAAATCATTGTAATTTATGAAGAAACATGCATTTAATTCTATTACTTTTTATAATATATCATTTTAGTATGTTTAACATTCTAGCCACCTGGTAAGAATCAAAAGGGTTGATATATGTTTTTTATATTTCTAACTATGTTAACTATTCATTAGTTATAATTTTCAGTGCATCTAATATTATCTGTTCAATAAATTTTTGAAATTAAAGTTAAGGAACATTACGTCATGGGTTCTTGATGACTACTGTAAAACGTATCGTGAACTCTTCCAATAGCTCTTCGAAAATAAATCGTGAAGATGCTGTCTAACACAACTTTCCTCCATAAGTTATTTTTCGATGTACGTTTTCCTGTTCAAATTTACTTTAAATTTAATTTTCTCGCATGAGTTTGTAAGTGTATATTTCTTCTCTTCGAATTTTTTTAATAAACAATTTCCTGTAAAAATTTCGGTCTCCATACATAACATATAGTTAATTATACAGTCCATTTCTTCAGTTCTTCAAGACGGCAACATATTATTACTGCATTATAACTATACTATGGACTATGACATTATTCTGGAGGCTATTTTGCAACAAAAAATCTAAATCCTGTTTAAAATGTTAATTCTTCAATTAATATAGGTATTATTTAATTTCAATATATAAAAATATATAGATTATTTATATTTATTCTAAACTTACTTAGTAAATAAATAGTTCTCTTCTTGTAGACATCGATAAATAAATATTGAGAGATAATGGAATCCTAAGGCATCTCCTATTATTTTTTTAATTTGCTTATTTAGATTCTCAATAACGATATGATGGGTTAGTTTGTACTTTTTTATGGCCATTTTATGGGCCATATAATTTGGAATTACAACTAATTAGACGAAATTTACAGTTAGGGATAATTAAAGATTTAAGCACCATCATATCTTCCAATTCCTTATGGGTACATACAGTCAGCTATGTATATGGTCTAAATACAGATGTATAAATTAAATTAACCATAATTCTCTACTTCCGGGAATATTTTTTATGTGTTTGAACTCGCCTCGTTGTTTGTTTTAGCTCGCATCGACTCGTTGAAATTTAGACCCGACAGTAAATATGAAAAACTATATAGATAATTTTTTGATTAATAATAATTATTTAAATTTCAATAAAAATACAGCAATTTTCAGAAAAGGAATGGATATTGTTATATGTCTTCAGCATGTTCGGAATCCTCAATAAATTGCCTTTTAGTTAAAGTTATAACAAATAACAATTATCTAATAGGAACAAATTTCAGTAGAATCTTTCGAATGTTTCATTATAAACATCATCATTAGGTCATCAGTCCTAAGACTGGTTGGATGCTAACCTCCATCTTCTCCTATCTTGTGCTAACCTACGCATTTCGTTAATTGTGCTACAACCTACATCCTTTACTATTTGCGAGCAGTAGTCTAATCTAGGCCTACCTCTGCCTTTCTTCACTCCTATTTCTGCCTCCAAAATATCGCGGACTATTCCCCCATGTCTCAGCAAGTGGCCTACCATTCTATCTCTTCTCTTCTTTAAGTTTTTCCACATACTTCTTTTCTCGCCGACTTTCTCCAATACTTCTTCGTTTCTAACCCTATTATTCCATGGTATTTTCATCATTCTTCGGTAACACCACATCTCAAAAGCTTCTAATTTCTTCCTACTTGCTTCCCCTACCGTCCAGGTTTCGCAGCCGTATAGTGCCGTGCTCCATACATATGTTTTCAAAAATCTCTTCCTTGTTTCTAAGTTTATTACCCCCGAGCATAAAAGTGCTTTCTTTTTGTTAAAAGCTACTCGACCCTGCACTATTCTTTGTTTTATGTCTTTATCGCTTCTTCCATCCCAATTTATTTTACTTCCTAAATAAGTGAAGTCTTTAACTTCCTCCAATCTTTCATTATTAATTTGTACTTTCGTTTTTGCTCTGCTCTTGCGCCCTCTGCACACTAACACTTTAGTTTTGTTTTTATTCACCCTCATTCCGTATTCCTCTGTCAACACTGTCTCCATTTCGTTCAATGCTGATTCTAATTCCTCCTTACTAGATGCTAATACTGCTATATCATCCGCGAATCTCAGCATTTTTAGTTTCTGTCCCTGTACTTTAATCCCGAAATCCACTCTATCTTTTACCAATCGCCTCTTCGATGTACAGATTAAAAATTGGTGGTGATAGCGTACATCCTTGTCTTACTCCTTTCCTAATACCTACTTCCCTTTTTTCCCCTTTTACTTCTATAACAGCAGTTTGCTCTGTGTATAGATTATAATCTGTGTATAGATCGTTATAAACATACATTATTAATTCGGCGTTATTTTGACTTGTGTTTTATAATCAGATACGTTAACAGCAATTAAAAAGTTATTCTAATACCTTTCAGTTTTGGTTTTGGACGTACTTAAAAACAATGTCAATTAACATCTAAAATTCACGTGACATAATAAACATTATTCCCTTAATAATTGATTTAACTGTAGAGCAATGAATACTCATGAAAAAGTTATCACATACAACCAATCCCTCATACATCTCATATATTAAATAAACAATCACTGTGGTTCACATGTTACTATTGTTAATTCATTAAAATATGATTTTACAGCCTACTATCAAATAAGGAGCTGGCGAACAAAAGGGTATAGTTACTCTTCTGATCAAAATACTTTTTTTATCCGGAAGTTTTTGGCTCACTGAATACAAATCTAAATTCATTTCCAAGCAAAACTACCTAAAACTGTGCTAAAATTGAGTCCAAAGTTGGTGATTTCGATCAAAACGGTACACTTACAGTAAAATTTCAACAATTTTGAATAAACGAGCACGTTCTCGTTCAGAATGGAATAATTTTCATACAAATTTATAAGATGTCAATCAAAACGACATCCATTTCTTTTTTGTTTTGCACTTTCAATATTGTTTTTAATGCGGCTACACTAAGTTTTGTTTTTATTAGTAGAAAATAAGATAAAGTTTGTGGTCAAAGAGTATAATTTGTGATAATCAGCTGTTTGAGTTCTTGGTTGTCGATTATTTATTAGAAGTTATGAGTTATTTTGCAAACAACTGAGAACAATATCAAGAATTAAGTTGATATAAAGAAATTTTAGGGAGTCCACAGGAAAGCAATGAGGACGAGAGGAAATATGTTGAGGGAGGATGTCAGGAACATGAATACGACAGAGGTTGCGTTTGTGAGGAAATAGACATTGCTCAGTATATAATGAAAGCACTGGTGACTTTTTATTTTCAGAGAGAACAGACTCATTGTTTTCTATTTTTCAGAAGAGACTGTTTTTATGTTTTATGATAAGTTTAAGTAAACTGCTATGCTAAATGGCTTAATTGTATCCTAGTGGCAATGAAAATGTAATAATTGCACCGATCGCAAACAAAAGGACATAATTGCACTTTTCAAATTTAAGTATATTCCGTTTTATTAGAAATAGGAATCTGGATTTAACATATGTGAAATAAAGTCACTGTTCATTATTGTATTTGCACATAGTAGTTAAACACGTATCTTCGAACTCAAACAAATTGTCTTAGAACTAACAGATGGAATACGAAAAATTTTACTACATTTTCTAACGCTTTAAATACAAAAAATATAAGACAACTAAATTGATCGAAGTATTTCATTTGTTTCAGTTAACAAGCGAATTGAAAAAAAATCTCAATTTATCGCCGAATTATAACGTGCCCAAGCTTTGCATTTCCAAATATTATACCAATTAACCCTTGAAAAATAAATTACTGCAATGCAAGGCCCTTATTGAAATTCACATAAAAGTCTTTCAAGCGAAAATCGGATCCTTTTGTTATCCTTTTCACCTACAAGAACTACTCGAATTAAAAGTTTCGAAGAAGCGACACTACGTGCTTTCCCGTGACCAATCCAAAATGTGGAGCATCTATTTGGCTACCGTAATAAAGAGATACTTGACTTCTTGGCTTTAACCGAAAATCGCAAGTGGACAATGATCATTATACCTGCTGCAGCAAAGACAGCCGGACACCTGCGGGTAGATCCAAACCGAGCAAATAGTCCTTTATGGAAGAATAATTTTAGGTGACCCATGCCGGGCTTATTTATTGCCAATATATCTCCCCATAGGCGGCACCTTTGAGCCACTAGATAATGACCACGTATTTTAATAATTTATTGTCAATTAAGATATTCTTGTTGCGTAATGTAAAACATCGGCCGTGTGTCTCTAGTGGTGCGACGAGGTTCTTCTGTGGGTTCAGACGAAAATATATATAGTTCATACAAAACAAAAAGCAATGCACGTCATCATGTGACGTAATTCGTTACTACTACACTTACAATTTCATTCGTTTTTAATCAACAAAAATTTAAATTTGACGCTCATTTTGAAGTTGGCAACAATTGACATGTCGTGCGTGGTGTCAGATTTATCAGATGTTTAGAGGGTTTAGACCATTCGATTTCTAAAGTGTTTTAGTCCCAAGTTAATAAGAAAACTGTTATATATGTAGGTGTACAATTCGAAATACCCATAAATCCCAATTAACCTCAAGATGTAATAACATTTTATTACATTTTATTACATTTTATTACATTATTTATTCATTTAATTATTGCAAGAACATTAAGGTCGTAAATAATTCTTACACTTTGTGTAAATGCAGCTTGCTTCAACATACTTGAATATATTCTGAGAAAGTCTACATATGTAGTATAGTTTATTTCATCGCTATTTTCCAAGTAAAAAATCTCAAAACATAACCTTGGTTTGCTTTTATGGCTAGGCTCAGGTAGACTCTTCCATTTATCGGCAAGAGAGTCTTTTATTTGGCAAATAGCGATGAAATGAATAGTAATTGAAGTTATTTTCTTAAATAATTCTATTATTATTATTATCATCAAACGAAATATACCATGCAATAATTTTATAATAATATATGGCTAAACCTAAGTTTATATTATTTAATCTAATTGAAATTATTATATGTAGTTAAGCGAATTTGTAGAACATACAAAATTGTTTACTATACTTGTACTATATACCAATTTATTAAGTTATAACACTTTTTAATTCCATCTACTTTTTTTTATCAGCATCAAAATATTTCCGAGAACCATACTCATACTACCATTATATTGCTCGTACATGTATCCTTTAGGACTCGGTCTTAATTTTATCATAATATCACAAATAGCTGGCTGATTTAAATACTTGAAATATCTCTTTATAAATGACGTATTTGAAGAAAACTGGTTGGATCAAAGGCGGCGAAGACAGAACCGGAGTCGGTTAGTCCGAGTATTTGCTATCGATGTTATTCTCCGTGTTAGAATAATTAATTGTATGTGTGCCAGTTTGATTTGTAACCTGAGAAAATTGTTATATGATTTACCATAAAATGTGTACACCTGAAAGGTAATTAAGAGTTTCACAATATCACATTGAATTAAATTTTGGTCAATCATTCACTTGATATTAGGTTCCTGGGGAGGGACTGGAACCTTCGATGGAGCAACAAAAACAGGAGGCCAGGCTTTCACGGATATCGAAAAATTACACGTTTCTCGACGGACGTTACGCCAATCAAGTTGGCATCATTGGGATATGTACAAAACTGATTAAAGTATTTTAATTATCTTGCAATCATGCTACCTTGGTTGGTGAAACGCACGCCGAGAAATGTGCGATTTTCAGTGTTCGTGGAAAATTGGTCGCCCGGTTTTATATATTTTTCGACATTAGACTATTCATTTTACCGAGGCGCCTAGTAAACAAAAATATAAATATACTATAAATCTATTTCTCCTTATATAAAGACATAAGTTTCACAATTTTTGTAAGATTTATAAGAACATGTTTACTATAAATAGTACGTTACCTACTTTCATCTTTGATATATTTCGAATCGAATATGTTCTTTCTTATAAGGTACCTTATAAGAAAGAATATGACAACTGACCTAGTCATATACGTTGTATTTATCATGCAATATATTTTTTTAATGAAAGGCAATCAATATAATTTTACATTACTAATAAATATTTAGTGTAAGTAGTTCCATGAAAACTACTTCACTCCAACACATACATGATATATATATATATATATATATATATATATATATATATATATATATATATATATATATATATATATATAAAAATCACAACTTGGTAGTCGAACACAGCGATCACAACTTGGTAGTCATGAAAGCTAGATTAAAGTTCAAAAATCTGAAAACCCGGAAGGATAAGAAACGTATAAATGTAGACATATTGAGGGATCAGAATATGAAAGATAAGTTCCAGGAGAAAACAGATCAATTAATAAATAAAACGAGTAAGGACGAAATCAAGAACGCAGAAACTGAGTGGGAGGGTATCAAGAATAGTCTAGCTTCCGCGGCTACGGACGTTTTAGGACACGATAAAAGGGAAGCTAGGAAGCCCTGGATAACGGACGAAATCTTAAACTTAATGCAAAAGAGACGAGGCTACAAAAACAGACGAGACGAAGAAGGACTGAAAACGTATAAGGCAATAAAGTGGGAAATCATTAGAAAATGTAGAAAAGCGAAAGAACAATGGATAGAGGAGAAATGCAAAGAAGTAGAAGATAAGTTCCAAGTAGGTAAGACCGATGAGGCTTACAAAATAATTAAGAGGAACTTCAGGGATGTAGGAACAATAAGTAGAAATGTTAGGAGTCAATCGGGGGACATACTGATAGGAAGAGAGGAGAAAGCGGATAGATGGAAGCAGTACTTAGGAAATTTATACGAGGGCCAGGAATTAGGAGAGATATTAGAGGAAGAATCTAGCATCGATAGGGAAGATGTAGGAAAACCTATATTGAGAGAGGAATTTGAAATAGCACTAAGGGGGCTAAAGAATAATAGAGCGCCGGGTGTAGATAAAATACAGGCGGAAATTTTGAAATATGCGGGACAGAAAGTAGTAAATAGGATGTTTGAACTGGTAAAATACATATACGAAACGGGCGAGATGCCGGAGGATTATAAGAGGAACATTATCGTTACTATACCGAAAAAGAGAGGAGCCGACAAATGCGAGAACTTTAGAACGATTAGCCTAACTTCCCATGCGTCAAAAATCTTAACTAGAATAGTGCAGAAGAGGATGGAAAATAGAGCGGAGGAAATACTAGGAGAAGACCAATTCGGGTTTAGGCGAAATAGGGGAACTCGCGAAGCTATTCTGGCGCTAAGAGTAATGTTAGAGAAAACAATAGAAAAAGGAAAGAACGCTTATATAGGATTTGTAGATTTAGAAAAAGCTTTTGATAACGTAAGATGGGAAAAAATGTTCGAGATACTAAAGAGCGCGGGAATGAAGTATAGAGATAGGAGAGTAGTACACAATCTATACATAGAGCAAACTGCTGTTATAGAAGTAGAAGGGGAAGAAAGGGAAGTAGGTATTAGGAAAGGAGTAAGACAAGGATGTACGCTATCACCACTAATTTTTAATCTGTACATCGAAGAGGCGATTAATGTGGTAAAAGATAGAGTAGATTTCGGGATTAAAGTACAGGGACAGAAACTAAAAATGCTGAGATTCGCGGATGATATAGCAGTATTAGCATGTAGTAAGGAGGAACTAGAATCAGCATTGAACGAAATGGAGGCAGTGTTGACAGAGGAATACGGAATGAGGGTGAATAAAAACAAAACTAAAGTGTTCGTGTGCAGAGGGCGCGAGAGCAGAGCAAAAACGAAAGTACAAATTAATAATGAAAGATTGGAGGAAGTTAAAGACTTCACTTATTTAGGAAGTAAAATAAATTGGGATGGAAGAAGCGATAAAGACATAAAACAAAGAATAGCGCAGGGTAGAGTAGCTTTTAAAAAAAAGAAAGCACTTTTATGCTCGGGGGTAATAAACTTAGAAACAAGGAAGAGATTTTTGAAAACATATGTATGGAGCACGGCACTTTACGGCTGTGAAACCTGGACGGTAGGGGAAGCAAGTAGGAAGAAATTAGAAGCTTTTGAGATGTGGTGTTACCGAAGAATGATGAAAATACCATGGACTGATAGGGTTAGAAACGAAGAAGTATTGGAGAAAGTCGGCGAGAAAAGGAGTATGTGGAAAAACTTAAAGAAGAGAAGAGATAGAATGGTAGGCCACTTGCTGAGACATGGGGGAATAGTCCGCGATATTTTGGAGGCAGAAATAGGAGTGAAGAAAGGCAGAGGTAGGCCTAGATTAGACTACTGCTCGCAAATAGTAAGGGATGTAGGTTGTAGCACAATTAGCGAAATGCGTAGGTTAGCACAAGATAGGAGAAGCTGGAGGTTAGCGTCCAACCAGTCTTAGGACTGATGACCTAATGATGATGATATATAAAAAGGTGGTCCAACCAAAATGCACGATGTTA
This sequence comes from Rosalia funebris, assembly GCA_037954035.1. Classification (NCBI taxonomy): domain Eukaryota; kingdom Metazoa; phylum Arthropoda; class Insecta; order Coleoptera; family Cerambycidae; genus Rosalia; species Rosalia funebris. Next base: position 15,376,539 of record JAZFAV010000001.1, on the reverse strand, counting down.
ATTGTAAATAAAAACAAAAAATTTTCAGATAATTATCTTAATATTTTTATTATGATAGAAGGATCTATGACAATTATGTGTGAAACAAAATATCGGCCAAATGCTTGCCACGGCTTCGGTGACATATCTCTATCCGACCAATGGTCCATATTTTCAATGACTCTGAGACATAATTGAGTTTCAATGTCGTTAATGTGCCGAATTATCTCATCCTTTAGCTCTTGAATTGTTCTTGGCTTATTGACGTACACTTTTTCTTTTAAATATCCCCAAAGAAAGAAGTCCAACGGTGTCAAATCACATGATCGTGGCGGCCAATTAACATCGCCACGACATGAGATAACACGGCCATTGAATTTCTCGCGCAAAAGTGCCATTGTTTCGTTGGCTGTGTGGCAAGTGCCACCATCCTGTTGGAACCACATATAGTCCAGGTCTATATCCTCAATTACTGACCACAAGAAGTCCGTTATCATCTCGCGATAGCGAACACCATTCACGGTAACTTCTTGACCGACCTCATTTTCGAAGAAGTACGGCCCGATGACGCCGCCAGCCCATAAATCGCACCAAACAGTCACTCTTTGTGGATGCATCGGCTTTTCAACAATCACTCGTGGATTCTCATTTGCCCAAATGCGGCAATTCTGCTTGTTAACGAATCCACTGAGGTGAAAGTGTGCCTCGTCGCTGAAGATGATTTTCTTTGTAAAGTCACCATTCACTTCTGTCTGTTCCACCAACCATTCGGCGTATTGACGACGCTTGAAATGGTCAGTAGGCTTCAGCTCTTGAGTCAACTGAACCTTGTAAGCGTGTAAATTCAAATCTTTATTCAAAATTCGCATCAGTGATGTTCGTTAGATATTCAATTGTTGGTCACGACGACGAGTCGAGGTTGACGGCTCTTCTGCTACACTATCGCGAACAACAGCAATGTTTTCCACAGAACGAACTGGGCGAGCATGCACAGGTGTTTTCACATTTCCTACAGACCCGGTTTGCTGAAATTTGCGCACAATTCTAACGATTGTGGACACATTTGGTCGATTATGCTGACCAAAAGAGTCACGAAGTGCACGAAATGCATTTTGATTTGAACGCCCATTTTCGTAAAAGGCTTCAACAATCTTAACGCGCTGCTCAATTGTGTACCTCTCCATGGTTGAATTTGTCAAACACTGAAACAAAGAAATGTCTAATTAAATTGGGCAAGAAACTTGACGTTAAGGTGTGACTCACAATTAACATCGTGCATTATGGTTGGACCACCATTATATATATATATATATATATATATATATATATATATATATATATATATATATATATATATATATATATATATATAAGAAGGTCGTTCTTTATGTGGTTAAGGTTTTTAGTGTTAATATAACTACAAAATAATTGCACCGCATAATTTTCAAACGAGATTCAATTATGTCATTATGTCATCAGAAAGTATGCCGAAGGCTTCTGAAACCTGAATCTCAAAATAATAGAATAGTTCTCATGCAGGATATGAATGTGTAATTCCTGGAACATTGACATTATAGTAAATTAGGAATTTATTTCTTCTCAAACCTCGATTGATGACCATCTAACTCGCGATTTTCTCTATTTAATGAGGAGGGGGATGAGAAATATGAGGATCATTATATATTTTGGAGATATCCAGAAGATAGAAAACCCCCGTAAATATGTGATTTTGAATGGAATTATTTAGATTTTCAAGTACAAAAACTTTTTTATCATAAAGAGTCATTGCTCATAATATAGTCATTTAACCTTGCAATCTTATCTTTCGGTAATAATGTTTATACTTGTGTTAATTTTCCGTTTTTATAATTTTTGTTTTAACTTCATTATAATACAATAACTCTTTGTACTATGAATATTGTTTATAAAAAATTATTAAACCCCTAGTCCGAACCTAAGCCGTTCCTGTCCACTGCGGCAAAATATTGTTCGGCGTTCCGTTTATAAAGAAGGCCGTTGTATATATTGTTTTGAATGCTTCGATGATGAATCATTAAATCACAAAAAGCACCAATTATATGGTTAATCTGATTATATGGTTATTTTTCAGATAATTTCATTGTGTTTGGGCGTATGCGCAGCTTTCCCCAATACCGTCAGCGATGTTACCATGGAGCAGCCGATCTACACAAACACCATACAGAGGTTTGTCCAGAACCGCGACCAGCCGGCCGGCAATAAAGGGAGCGAAGTTAGAGCGCTCAAGAAGGTTTTTTTGTCGAACAGGTCAATAACTTGCAACGATGGTTCTCAAGCCGGGTAAATATTACTATTATTGTTTTACAATAATATTCGATCAATAATATTCTAATATCTCAATAAGTGCCCAAAAAAATTTAACTAAAGTGTAAATATATTTGCAGGGTATATAAAAACGTTCTTTTCCAAAAAATGCAATAAAAAAAACTTGTTATTGGGACATACAGGCAACTATTAAGCCTAAAAAAGATGCATATTTAATCAATTTATTTTAAAAATAATGTAAAAGGAGCAATCACTACTTAAGGATACTCTTATTACTTTATAAAATTTTGATGATAAAAAAAGAATCCAAAAATAGACTGTGGAGATACAGAGATACTGCCTAATAATTATAAATATTCCAAACCTATCTTTAAGGCGTTTCTTTACAGCTAAATTTGTATATAGGTACTATTAATGAAATTATGGTATGTTAAGAGATAATATCGAATCTGAAATATTTTTTTATTGATATAAAATTGTCCATCCCATAGTTAGACATTTAAAATAAATAAAAAAATATAAGTATATACAAATATATACTTGTAGCAACATTCGTAATTTAAATTGCACACTGTGCAACGTATTGCAACATACACCAAAGTACGTACTGTAGATTTGGATTACATGTTGCGATGTTGATTGAACTTAATTGAATAAAAAAAAAGGAAACCATGGAAACCTGGTCAACCCTATTTTTTTTTTTGCTACATCGAAGATTTCAGAACTTTCCCAGGATTGATTGAATAATTTAAAAATATGTTAAAGAGGTTTTAAAAGTAAAATATCCTTTCGATTTGTTTTTAATATGATATCATTCGAGACTGCGAGCAAAATGGTAAATAACCAGAGCCTCTTAACTCTTATGGTCTTTATTAAACCATGGTCTTAATTAACATAAAGTATTATAGGTACTAAATTAATATACATTAGATATAGCCATATTTTTACATTTACATATAACTATTATTATGCTACTTGTTGCGTTACAAATGTTATCGTGTTAGGCTTTGAGTTGGACAGTTTTAGTATTTAAGATGGAATAATGTTATTTATTTACAATATTCTGAGAAAAACGTACTTATTTTCTGGCTAGTATTTGTCTTGTTGTGTTTAGTGCAGATATAAAAATTATTTTAGGCCGTTTCTAATCTACTTCAATGCACTACACAATAAATATAAGTACATTACAATGTTGTCTACGTCCATATCTAAGTCTACAAGTTTCTCAAAAGCGCTTTTAATTTTTAATGCCCTTCCGAAAAGAATTTTATTGCATTCACAGAATTAATTCGGTCACATCCGCGGTAATTTTGGCCGGCTTAAATAATGTGCTAAATGTTGCAAATCTATTGCACCTAAAAGGGGAAACAATTTGTGTTAAATGCTTATCCCAGTTGTCAGGGTTTTTAGATGCGTTATATTGTGGATAGGTCGTAGAGAGATTTAGTATATATTGCAATGTAATTGCAGGGACAATACGGCACAGATTTTTAATTTGTTGACAGAAAGATGCATCGAAAATAAATTGGTCGCCCAGACTTATGCCAATACTTTACAATCGAAGATAAAAAGTATTCCATATCCAGTATTATTGTTACACAAACCGATTAAATTTAATTTTGATAGACCCTGCAACAGTAGTTAGATAATGTCGCATTCTTGTAGCAAATATCCCAAGTTCGCTTAGTCTACAGAGGCACACAAATTAAGGGATGTAAAAAAATCCTAAATTTTTATTTAATTTTCAAAGGACTGTAACTTGGAGAAAAATAGTCCCAAGCAATTAAAAAAAAGCAAATTTAAGCATGGCTTTTAGATGCTCAAATTAAAGAGAATAAAGTAATCTAAAAAATATTTATGACGAAATCACTGAAAACAATTTATTGAAGTCCGTGGCAAGCCAAGCAAAAATTTGTTATTTTTGCTTGCCGGTGGTTTTCTTATAACCTATTCAATAACTACCGATGATAAAAAAATTTCAACTGAAGGTCTGAAAACTAGAAACTTGGAGCTTCAATTTGTTTTTTGTAAATTACTCTGCAACTATTTTTGTCCAATTTGCAGCCCTTTGAAAAACACCTAAAAGTTTTTGGATTTTTTCATCCCTTAATTGTTGTGCCTAATCTAGTAAATAGACGAACGAACGTGCAATATGCAGTTCAAGTTTTTGCCCACCCGTAACGAAAATCCAGGAGCCGCTATTGATTTTTACAAAGTATCCAATTGAGTATTCAATCTTTTAGAAAATAATTAAAACACATCTGAGCGCTATCTTTATCATTGAGTTCCTTTTGAAACTTTAGAAACTTGGAGATTAACTAAGTTAATTATCAGTTTTAATTAACACAAAAAGCTATTTGTATTTCTTTTTAAACTAGGTGAAGCAGAGGCGGTGAGTTAAATAAATATAAAAAAAATCCGCGGCAAACAATAAAGATGAGACGGCTTTCCCCAGGCAAATAGTAACTGATTTTTATTTTAATAAAGGCCCGCTCGGGATATATGAAGCCATAAAAGGCGCTAAATAAATTAACAATATAATTCCGTGGGAGAATCGGCGTTTTTCCGAGATTAGTCCCATAAATCATCGCCACTTGTGGGGTTGTAAACTTGCCGCAAGTTTACAGTATCATTTTATCTCTATTTGTAAATCTTTGCCGAGTGTGTTTTGAAAGTAAATTAAAAGGTTTAGTGGTGCCAGACATGCTACTAACCTATGTTAACAATTCCCCGTACCGTTATTTTATCGTTTGAAAGTAGGTTGAATAAAATCTTTATGGCCTCAGTGGTGCAACGGAAAGCATCCGAAGAACTTAATACTTTGTTTCGGTTTAAAAAGCTACCAGCTTACGTAAACCCAATTAAGTCGATGCGTTTTAACGGTGGTTATTTATTCCATACTATTCCATACTATTATTACACATTTTTCTGTGTTGTTATTAAAGATGCCGACAAGGCAGGCTGCCATTAGACTTCTAAATTATAATTACTCTTGTGAAATGGAAATAAACTATAATTAAATTAGTTTTTTCTTCGTTTCAGATTTTACCTTAGAAAATCACATACCAGCAAGAAGTGGATTATATTTTTGGAAGGCGGCTGGTACTGTTACGACCACCATAGCTGCAGGAATAGATGGCTGAAGCAGAGGCACTACATGACCTCGTCTCAATGGCCCGAAACGAGGGACGGTGAGTAAACATTAGTTTTTTTATAATAATTCTTATGAACTGCGTCTTTCTCCTCAAATTGGTGTTACGTGATTTTCGCAGAAGGCAGGTATAATTTCTTTTGAGAAACGAGGTTCGTTATTACTTATATAAGTTAGTGAAAAGTGCGGCAACGTCCATGCGAGGGTCATAGACCCAAAGGTAAAAAAAACTTATATTTATATAATTTAACAGTGGTGTCACAAGGGAAAAATTCGTAGAATTTTTTTAATTTAATTGCAAATTCTTTACAAAAAATATTTCTATGCAATACAAGGGGGTACCCAAAAGCAACCGATTTTTTTTTCAATTTACCTCTTTATTTAATTTTTAAACAAAAGCCTTCAATCCCCTTCAAGGTACACTCCACTGGCACTAGTACACTTGTCTAATATTTTATTCCATTGTTCAAAACATTTTTGAAATTCGTCTTCTATGATGCCCGGCAGCGCCTCCATCATTTCTTCTTCAGCTCAACAACGTCGGCAAAACGCTCCCTTCATGTCTCTTTTCGTTTGGGGAAATAAAAAAGTTGCAGGGGGCAAGGTTGAGTGAATTAGGGGGAAATGGCAGAAGGGTTATGCCATTTTTGGTCGAAAATGGGAGCACATGCAGGGCTGTGTGAGGAACGAATTTGGCAGTCACCTTTCTTCATCTTCATCCCAAAGTCTTCCGTTAAAATTCGTTGAACTAAACTCTAAGTCACTTCAGACAGCTCCACAATTTCATCAATGGTCCGTCATCGATCCTCCGGGATGATTTCGCGAATTTCTTCAACATTTTTATCGGTTCGAGCTGCAGAAGAACGACCAGAGCAGCTATTAAGATACTCGTACTTTTTTTGGAGTTACTAATATATGTATTATATTAATTAGGGTACTCATACAAATATGTCATCAGATTCATATGAATTGATCATAAATTTAAATACTTTTACTGAGATATATATTATAAAACACACTCTCATTACGATAAGAAAGTCAGAGACTACAGAATGTAATAAATAAAATGTTACTATAGCCCTTTTTTATTATTAATGAATCCCTTAGAGTAACTGTTTTTAGTCTTGTAAAAATCTCACCATACATAGAGAATATAGAATTTTTAATAGTTTTTAATAACTTAACTCTGGTTTATTTTCGACCTGATCTGATACTTGACTGAGACTTGACGGATCTGAGAAAACACATGAGAATAAAATAAGACTGGAAAATTGAAATTTCAATGCAATTACAACAATTGCTCTCTTTTTTTAGTTGGAGGAATCCTGTCCCCGAACATAGAGGAAAACCCATTCTGGTGGAACGTGAACCACGTCTTCGTGCCATATTGCACCAGCGACTCGTGGAGCGGCTCACGGCCTGCCACCCCCAACCAGATGTTTAGTTTCATGGGCTCTTCAGTGGTCCTCCAAGTCGTCAGGGATCTAATTCCCCTGGGCCTGGAAAACAGTACTGACCTGCTCCTCACGGGCAGCAGTGCTGGCGGTACTGGTGTGATGATTAACTTGGATTTCGTGCAAGAATTGCTGCACGAGGATATGTTGTTGAAACAGATACGCGTAAGGGGAGTGACCGATTCGGGGTGGTTTTTGGATAGGACGCCCTATGCGCCTACCAACAAGCCTGCCGTCGAGGCGATAAGGAAGGGAATGGAGATGTGGCAAGGAAAAGTGCCCAGGAGGTGTAGGGAGGAATATCTTCGTGAACCATGGAGGTGTTACTTTGGCTATAGGTTATACCCTACCTTGAAGAGTAAGTGAAGCTGTTTGTTATTTTTCATATTTTTTATGATTATATTCACTATTGACTCAACATATTTTTTTATATACGTACTGTTCAAATATTTTTTATAAGACTGAAATTCGCGGAATATACCTATAATTAAGATATCCTAACTACAGCGCACAAATATTGAAAATCATGTTCATGTATTTTAAACACAGTATATAACGTATGTTTTCTGTTTTTGTTTGTCACGATGGAAATACGCATAGTTGTGGTTTTTTGAAAATATTTAAATCTACTTCGACTACTTACTATTGCCTTTAATGTATTTACTCCACAAAGTTTTAGTACTAAAAAATTTTCAAACAATGTGAAGGAAAATCTTTTTGATAATGGAAACGTGTTTCTTGTTATGTACATTAGAATTTTAAAGCAATATCACCTAATGATTTCTCGATATTCTGATTACTCATTATACATTAGTTTTTATATTTACAATGGCTTAATGAACTTTGCTTTGCTTGCCTCTTCCCATGCCTTTATTAATCTGATTTCTTTACTACTTCCATAATATTTTAAGTCAAGTGTAAGACCCGAACTTTTGTTAAACTTCACCAACTATACAAAATTCCACAACATTAAAGGGATGTTAAATAATTAAAAAAATATTCACAAAAATCCACGGTTCTAAAAAAAATTTATATTTTTTCAGCCGATCTCTTCGTGTTCCAATGGCTATTCGATGAGGCCCAAATGGACGCTGATAATGTAGGTGCTCCCGTGACCAAACAACAATGGGATTACATACACAAAATGGGAGACGCTCTGCGACACAGTTTCAAAAACGTTTCAGCACTTTTCGCGCCGTCGTGTATATCACACTCCATACTGACGAAGAAAGACTGGCAAAACGTGAAAATAGACGACATCTCCATTGCCGATGCGTTACATTGTTGGGAGCAGAAGGGCGCCCGGAGACGACTTAAAAGATTGAGGAACGCGTCGATGTACTCCGACCAACCAAAATCCAAGAGGAAACACTCGAATAAGAATAATGGAGTAGATTTGGAGAATATTTTGACGACGAATAATGCTAACAAAAGTCATGGTAATGCGGAAGATGAAACCAATAGGAAGAGGAGGAGGAGGAAACATAAGAAAGATAAAAAAGGGAGAAGAAGAAAAGGTAAGAAGACTCCGTAGTTAGTTGTAGATGAAACTATTCATTAGTTCTTTCAATATTAAAATTATTGTAATAGTACGTTCATATATAAATTAGTTAAGTATGTAAAATTAAAAAGGAACTACTTCGTCTGTGTTGTATCTCAAAAAAATGGCGAAAAGCCAAAAATAAAAAAATTATCTAAAATCTTACGGTCACGGCTTGTTTGATTACAATGACAAATATTTAGAATACAAATAAAATATGAGTATTTTTTAACGCAAAAAATATAAGTGACATCTTGTGGCTATATTTAAAATTCCTGTTCGAATCATTGGGGAATTTCATTAATTCTAGAACAGAGTTACATCTATTTGCCGTTAGATGTCCGTGGACCAGTCGCTCTCTAGAAATATTTTCAGGGCCAGTTTTCGAACAAACAGTAAATACTTTCCATGATTTTTTGCTAGCAACTAGTAGTAGAGTAATAAGGTCTTAGAATGTGCAGAACCATACAATAAACTATTAGTTGCTTTTCCTTTTTTATTAATTTTCCTTTTGGTACATATAAACATATGTCTATAATAGCGGAATTACTTCTTGCCAAGTCTATTCCAAAAGTCTATTCCAGTAAATTTCTTCATCATTTCATCTATCGTTATTTGTGCAAAGCCTAAGAAAACCTCAATTTAAAAAGAAACGGCAATTATTATGTTTTATGTATTTAATAATGATTTGAGATCTAAAAAAAAAATAATTACCTTTGACGACACACTGCTACAAACCATTTTCTTTTCCTCTCTAATTCGTAAGATGGTCCAGGCAAACGGTATCATTGTAATTCTGAATTTTTACCCTCTATATTCTCACAATTAACAACACAGCACTTACGTATTGATTGTTTCTTTTTCATTTTATTTAGTAACAAATCCTTATGAAAATCCATTTATAAAATGACATTGAGGCTTCGACCTACTCAAAGTTTAAAGAAACAAACACGAGATGGCGCGATGACTGCGCGCCAAAGATACTTTACTAACGTATTGAAAACAACTATAATATTAAAATTGATATGAAACATTGTTAATTTACAACATCGTGGTAAATTAGAAACTTCCCCTATTATGAACATATTTAAATTTAAAAATGTGCTACGATATGCAATGAATCTTGGCATTTGTAATCTACCAGAATTAAAAACATTCGGTTCTTTTCAGATCGTGTTCGCGATAACAACCAAAGCAACGATAATCGCACCATCCCCATCACCTCGAATAACCTCAGTTCCCTGGACAGGCGACCTTCGAGGTCCGTCTTGCACGGCCAACGACGACCCAACACCCGCCGTTGCATTCATAGGCGACTAGAAAGGTGCACTTGGCCCCAATGCAATCACTCGTGTCCCAGATTGCACAACCCCTTTACGGGGGAGGAGATGGACTTCATCGAGCTATTGAAGTCTTTCGGGTTAAATATGGAGAACGTGGCGGACGCCCTAGGTATCGACATGCAAACGTTGAATAATATGGACCATTCAGAACTGCTGAACCTATTGACTCAACAGTCGAACTGATGTTATTTTAATGTTGCCCCACTTCCAGTGGTCGTGTATATTTGTGATTCAAAAGTCAATTCTTATTATAGGGTAAATATGTAAATAGTCAATTGTATATAGATATCTGATTGTTTACAACTTTGTCGTACTGGTAGAGTAAGACGAAGTGCCCTGGATTATTTATATCAGATGGATTTGCTATGCATTGCAAATGTTTTAGAGTACATATTTGAAAATAGCTTTCAATAATACATCGAACAATAATAAAAATGGTGATGATTCATTATAGAGAAGATAATTGAACAAAATAATACGTCGGATAGTTCATATATAAATTCGGTAAATTACATATTTTCGTATTTTAAAAAATACTAAAAAAATGAGCTACGTATAAAAGCTTTTGAGATAGTTTTCACTTCATTTCAAATTTATTCAGATATATCTAGTGCTATGCAATCAAATAAAATAGGCATAATAGATTGTTAGACGCAGTAGAAGCAGAAGAACGTATTTTACTCGGTAAAATAAATAGCAGTAATACAATTCAATATACTCAGTATTTATTAATATTTATACACACGAATACTACACTCCTTTTTATATTCCAGTAACTCTCTTAATTAAGAACTTATGCATTTCCATATATCAATCACTTCGCTTTTCTAAGTAATTTATTTATTACCAAATTTGCATAAATAGGTAAATCCTTTTTAACATACTAGTAGTTGCGACCATCTGCATTTGCATGGAGAAAAATTCAAATATGCTTTCACCACAAAAGTCAACATGATATTAATTATAATAATAATATCAAAATTATGTCAATTATGACATAAATATCACAAGTGATTATTTACTAGAACTTGTGATGTGTGTCAAAGTGGTATTATTATGATGTTATAATGTGTCGTAATTTTGTCCTTGTCCTTATATCCGGTTAAAAGTTTTAAAGATCTAGACACATAGAAATCACCGTCCTTCCCCAAAAACCTCAGGCCGCGGAGGAGAAGGTTACACATAGAGTCAAGGACAAACACATTGACGCTCAGAGATGCCAAATTCCGCATTGGAATTCAAGCATACAATGACACCTTTAATGCACCACCCCGGACCACAATACTAATAAAACTGCCTTGGCACTTCAGTAGAATAGATACATCCCCCATGTATACTGTGGATGAGAAGCAAAGTACTGCATTTTTATAAGCTCCACGTTTATTGAAAACTAATTTGAAGCCCTCCGTTATATTTTACTTTTTCCATTTGACATTCGTTATATTCGAAAAAAATGTTTTGACCTTAATCTAACATAATAACGTCAAACTGACATCTGTGTGATCTGGGTTGTTAATAACTTACTATTACTAACCTGTCTAGTCTTCCATACTCACTAGTCATAATGGCCTTGTGATTGAAAAAAGTTTTGATACCTACCAATAATCGTTTTTAGAATTTTAGGTACACAAATGGCGTTAAGTTATAAATAATGTTCAAAAAGTTTCACCTCAAGTTAGTAGTATTCATACTCCCATAAGCTAGTGACATTGTTAATACCCAATTTATTCTTTAGTCTACACTCACTATTAAGGAACAATTGAATAATTCAAGAACATGTACAACTTATTTCTACCGCTGGTAGGATATGTCAAATATATTTACGATAAATTAAAAATATCAAAATATTTTTAATTTTGCTAAATGATATTTGATTTTTCAATACGTACCAAACTTTTGCAATGCCTTACGTAGTTTTTTATGACAATAATTTGTATTAAAATGACTCACAAAATATAATTGTACTTTAAAAAACCTAAATTTTAAAAACCTAAAACTATGTTATTATGAGGTAATTTTTTTTAATTTAATTTCATGTTTCAATAGCGACATTAATTAAATTCACAATAAACTTCACATATATCAACATATAATCATATGTTTCAATAACATATCTTACACTTGACAAATTAACTCATTTCACACACTCTAATGATATCTTATCATTGTCATAAAGGTTCATCTTTTGTTTAAAACATTAGTAATTAACTTTTGAACCACGTCGTGTAAAAAATTTATTTTGTATGTTTAGAAAACATTAAATGATGTTTGTAAATATGAATATTTATTGTAGAGATATTTTATTTTTATATTGTTTTTAGATATTATTGAAACGTATACTAAATTCAGGGCAAAGATTTTTCTTGTTACTCGTTTATTTATTATTATTATTATTATTTTTATTATTAATTATATCGCAGCATAGACGCACACCCAAAGAATATTTGCCCAACTTATAAATAACAATAGGACTGATTTACGTTCTACCTCAATTGTACAGATTCTGTTAGTCAGTAGGTTACCTTTTTTGTATTATAATTATTTTAGATGTATATGTGAATAAAATACGTACCTCTTACTTTATTTTCTCATTGTACTAATTATCTGGTTGTTGTACGATCCTGAATGTATTTTAAGTACCTGTTTTGACGATAGTTATAAGTATGATGAAATAAAACCGTTGTGGTGTACTTAGGTATTTAATTTCATCCTAAATTAATTAATTCCACAAAACCGTATATGAGATACAGGCAGACTTTGACATGACTTCAAATTATTAAAGAAGTATTCTACACATTTTATCCACAAATCATTACTCAAACATCAGCTTGTGATACATCGGTGATCGCAGAGAAGAAACAACGTAGCCAAAAATTGGTTATCGATTAATGCTTTGATTTATATTGAAAAATCGACATTGGTAACAATTTATAGTTTTTCTAATGACTAATTTTGTTTTTTAAATCCATATAAAAAATAGTATAGTTGCAGCTTGCGGTGTTTTTTTATGACATCCTGTATATCAATATATATAATTATTGTATTGTAAACTAGCAGGATCCACAATTAATAAGAATTAAATATTATTTTGTTACTTTTCCGCACTCAACTATACTAGCGGAAAAGTAATGTAATCGTGTAAAGAAAAATGGAAAAAGAAATTTGTCTTTCGTTTATTTTTCGTTTTTCTGCCTAAAACCCACAAAAACATGGTCCTTAAAAATTTTTGTCTGTGTGCGTCGTTGTCGTTGTCGTTGTCGTCGGCATTAAAATTTCTTGTTAGCACGATAACTCAACTAATTCGTGTCGGATCGATCGTCTATTGGCTGATTCTCATCGGGGACGTCTCCCAGATGACACCTATTGTTTTTGAGGTGGATAGGACATACCCCACCCTGTCCATGGGTCATGAGAAAGCACGACGGTGGACTATTTGAGAAATTCTTGTTGTTAATACGATAATTCAACTAAATTGTGTCGGATCAATCGGGTTTTGACTGATTCTGATCGGAGACATCTCCCAGACGACACCTATTGATTTTGAGGTGGATAAGACACTCCCCACCCTGTCTATGGGTCATGAAAAAGCACGATGGTGGACTATTTGAGAAATTTTTTTGTTAATACGATAACTCAACTAAATCGTATCGAATCAATCGGGTTTTGACTGATTCTGATCGGGAACGTCTCCCAGATGATACCTATTGATTTTGAGGTGGATAGGACACACTCATCCTGTCCATGGGTCATGAGAAAGCATGACGGTGGACTATTTGAGAAATTTTTGTTGTTAACACGATAACTCAACTAAATCGTGTCGGATCGATCGGGTTTTACCTGATTCTGATCGGGAACGTCTCCCAGATGACACCTATTGATCTTGAGGTGGATAGGACACACCCCACCTTGTCCATGGGTTATGAGAAAACACGATGGTGGACTATTTGAGAAAAATTGAAAAAAGTAAAACTGTCACATAAAACACATATTCTGCATTTATGTGTTGTTTCATTTTTTCTCGCCATTCAATTTCGAGATAGAGATATTTTACGTGCGGAAAAGTCCGTTTTAAAACTGTTTATTTAAAAACAAATCTTTACTGTACAGTCAATGAGTAAAATGAAAGAATTATTTTCACTTATTCTCCATCTGTTCTTTATATTCGCTTGCATTCTTTGACACAGTTTCCAAACTAACATTTAATCCACGAATACCCTAAGCTGGTGTGTTTTTATTGCACTGCAAATATATTTAATTTTTTTTAATTTTGTGTTAAGTGTGTATATCAATATTTACAATATTTTATCTGATATGCCATCTTAATAGATATTATCATTTCCCGAATTTTTAGAATGCTAATGTCAACACGCTATACATTGTTATGGTGTACACTTTGAGTTTATGGTCATCTCACTTGCATTTGAATATACTGTTATTGCGTTTGGAATTGAACTAAGGCCATATACGATGGAATACGGGAATAATACTAATTAATTTAATATAATATCTTCCGAAAATTGTAATATTTAGGCCGAAGACGGAATTTTTTCAAAAGTTGTGGAGACTCAAGAAAATATTAAAATTCCAGGCATCAATAATCTTCGTATTTTTTTAAATACATTTTAAAGTTTTTACTAAACATTTAAATTACATGTTGAATGCTGTATGTATGATTAACAAATCCTATGAGTATTTTTATATGTAATAATAAAGACAGAAAAAAATAGGTAGTTCTAACCTAAATACGGCCAATTTTAACTCACGTAGAAATACGAGTATATTTAGGAGCTTCCCGATGCAACTAAAATTAATTTACAAAATAAAATAACCTGAAAAGTTTGTCTGCAACTATTAAAAAAAATTCGCTGTAATGATTGAAAATGGGAAGTTCATTTTCGAGTTTTCTTTTCTACTTGGTCTCAGTGTGCGAACTAACTAGCGTAGGTAACGATCAGATCAGACACAGTTTTAATCTCCTAGTATCAGAAATTATTTTTTGTTTTTCTTTGTTGCCCGTTATCGTCATATTTTTAAAATATAGATTATATAAAAAATTTGGTAAAAAAATAATAATATAAAACGACTATTCAACCATTTTTGTCAGATACGCGTCATATATGTTCGTAAGACGGTAGAATCCGAGATAAAATAATTGGTCTCTGATTATAATTAGCTCTAATTTAACAAATGAATGATTCCGTGTCGGTCTAGGTCATCGGCGTCTGGCTATAATTAGATTTTACTCGTAAGATAAAGAAGCTACTTAACTCTATAAAAGCTACTGGAAATTCAAGTTATTGAATCATGAGATGGTCCAGGAAATGCATTTTCCACAAAACACGAAGGAATAACTACAAATAATTTCTACTTGTTATATCATACCACTGTTTATTTATGTAATTAAGTGCATATATGGATAGTCAAAATCACGAAATAAGAAAGAAAACAGAAAACAATTATGAGTTGTTTAAAAAATTATTACAATTGATTTTTAAGACGATAAATACTAATTCAATATTGATTATTCTCCAATGACATCACTTTATTAAAGAAACACATCTATTACGCTATAGTATTTTGATGTCTTGAAGAAAATTGAATTTCTGTTGATTTACGCCAAATCCAAACATCTGTATATAGATCAAGGTAATTTTGTATTATGATAAATAGAGTTAGAAGTTTAAAAAACTGCTGATAAGTTTTAAAATACTAGTAGAATTTACTTTAAAATATTTTTTCTGTAATTAAATGATTGCATTACACTCAAAATGCACCTCGAATGTGTATATTTAAAGTAAAAATAAAAGGAATCATAATGATTATTAAGGCAACAATTTAAAGGAATATAAAACATGAATTGTAAAACATACATAGCATGTAAAATGTGACTAAATACTTATTTTAATGAGATTGTTTTTTTGTGTATGTACTATTTATGTTTATTTTACATAAATCATCCCCATTATCTCGTATGGGTGTAACAAGAATCGCAAATCTGAAGTTATACTGATTCTGGAATTTTCTTATGTGTACTTTTTGTCTCACGAAAAGGTATACCTATCTGCCATGTGCATATTATGACGACCAACAAAAATATATTAAAGGTTTATCTTCTATAAGCCACCGAAATGCCAAAAACAATTCGACGACGTGTCCATGAAGATCTGCATTCTATTTTCTACATATGTACAAGCCTTATACATAAACTTAATTCCAAATTTCGTTGTTCATATAAAATACATTGAAAACTGAAAAAAATATATCTGTGGGAGCGATACTATTAAAGACGATATGTTAAATATTACATAAGTTTAACAGATAACAATATTTATTTGCTGAATATAGTCAAATATTTATTACTTCAAGTATTTCACCATACCTCCATATGTTTACTATTCGTCATAAATCGTTTTCCACATATTTATAAAAATAACACTTAAAAAAACTAATACGGAAAAGTTATTTGAAGTATCTAAATTAATGATTAAGAGTATGTGAATAATCAAAAAAAGAATCAGAAGCATGGCGCATTTACTTTAGATAATGATGTTACTATTTAGAAAAAAATATGTTCTCATTAAATTCAGTTCCAATGATCACCATTTAAGATTTGATCTTGTTGTAAGTAAAAGTTTATTTAGAATTTTGTACTTTTTAATTAGTAGTTAAAAAGACATACATTTGTAAACATAGGTAACATTCGAAAATTATTTTATCATCTTCTTCATATTAAATAACTTTTCTAAAATTTCTCAATTAAAGTTTCATTGTTTAAACACAAAAATGCCATCAAAGGTGAAAAAGTTGCTCTCTTTATATAAATCTGAAGCATACCTGTAATCTTTCAATCCACGAATCTGACACAAAATACGAACATATTTTGAGAAATTCTTCGGGCAGGTCGATTCTTAATTTTAATGGTGTACCTCTACCGTATTTTTAACATCTATATTTTAACTGGAAAGTTGGTTTCAAACATCTACACTACTTAAAATCTAGAGTTCACTACTTCGGAGCTACAGACATTTGAAGATGTTATTATTGAAGTTAAATAAATAGGTGCTTTGTAATACTATTTAAGTAGGCTGGTACTTAAAGTCATCGTATTTAAAGGAAACAGCTGCAAACAGTTCATTTCAGTGTTGAGTTACTGTTGAATGTTAAAATTAATTATAAATTTGTGCCTTCTGCTTTGTAATGAGGTGTTTGTCGGTATATCTTAGATTTATATTCTTATGATGATGGTTGCATCTTACGGTGATCTTATTGTTACAGACTGATCTTATGCTGCTAAAGTAGAAATGCTACAAGAAATACGTGTTCTATTTAACCTATTGTAAGTATCCAGATAAATACATAAGCCAATTTACAGTGAGGAAAATTGGAAAAAAGATATATAGAGAGGTTGGTTCCGTAGATGATCTACCCAAAAGAGCTTTCCAACTATTAATCAGAATATTTAATTGAATGTTTTGTTGTTTATCAAAGGGAATCCATACAATAGCGTTAGTTAGCTTGGCTCAGATTGTGATATTGCTTCTTCTTCAGCCCACAAAGTGTTAAAAAAGTAGGAAAGTGAGCTCCATTTAAGATACATCTTGTGCAATAATTAACCTGATGATGATAAGGATTGAAGATTAAATTCTGTTAAATACGAGTATTAATAAATATGTGCAATGATAATCGCTTTCAAGTATTTTTTAATGAGTCAACTTGAACCGCCAAAATTGCTGATACTGGGTAAAAGTAAACCCTCGATGGATGCAAGAGCAGTGCACACAGTATCTACAAAAGGTTATGTAGAAAACTAAACCTGACAATATTGAAAAATTAAAAAGAGATGGATATTGATTATGATGATGATGATAATGAGTTATAATGCACCAACATTTTTCAAAATATAATGAAGTTCATCAAGAATTCATTGATCGTTTGGGATACTGTCAGGCAAAAAAAAATTTTCAATTTGAACACCTGTTTAATTAATTCATTATATGGTATTATGGTATAGTAGAAAAGCGAAAGAACAATGGATAGAGGATAAATGCAAAGAAGTAGAAGGTAAGCTCCAAGTAGGTAAGACCGATGAGGCTTACCTTATTAAGAGGAACTTCAGGGATATAGGACCAATAAGTAGAAACGTTAGGAGTCAATCGGGGGACATACTGATCGGAAGAGAGGAGAAAGCGGATAGCTGGAAGCAGTACTTAGGAAATTTATACGAGGGTCAGGAATTAGGAGAGATATTAGAGGAAGAATCTAGCATCGATAGGGAAGATGTAGGAAAACCTATATTGAGAGAGGAATTTGAAATAGCACTAAGGGGGCTAAAGAACAATAAAGCGCCGGGTGTAGATAAAATGCAGGCGGAAATTTTGAAATGTGCGGGACAGAAAGTAGTAAATAGGATGTTTGAACTGGTAAAATACATATACGAAACGGGCGAGATGCCGGAGGATTATAAGAGGAACATTATCGTTACTATACCGAAAAAGAGAGGAGCCGACAAATGCGAGAACTTTAGAACGATTAGCCTAACTTCCCATGCGTCAAAAATCTTAACTAGAATAGTGCAGAAGAGGATGGAAAATAGAGCGGAGGAAATACTAGGAGAAGACCAATTCGGGTTTAGGCGAAATAGGGGAACTCGCGAAGCTATTCTGGCGCTAAAAGTAATGTTAGAGAAAACAATAGAAAAAGGAAAGAACGCTTATATAGGATTTGTAGATTTAGAAAAAGCTTTTGATAATGTAACATGGGAAAAAATGTTCGAGATACTAAAGAGCGCGGGAATGAAGTATAGAGATAGGAGAGTAGTACACAATCTATACAAAGAGCAAACTGCTGTTATAAAAGTAGAAGGGGAAGAAGGGAAGTAGGTATTAGGAAAGGAGTAAGACAAGGATGTACGCTATCACCACTAATTTTTAATTTGTATATCGAAGAGGCGATTAATGTCGTAAAAGATAGAGTGGATTTCGGGATTAAAGTATAGGGACAGAAACTAAAAATGGTGAGATTCGCGAATGATATAGCAATATTAGCATCTAGTAAAGAGGAATTGGAATCAGCGTTGAACGAAATGGAGGCAGTGTTGACAGAGGAATACGGAATGAGGGTGAATAAAAACAAAACTAAAGTGTTAGTGTGCAGAGGGCGCGAGAGCAGAGCATAAACGAAAGTACAAATTAATAATGAAATATTGGAGGAAGTTAAAGACTTCACTTATTTAGGAAGTAAAATAAATTGGGATGGAAGAAGCGATAAAGATATAAAACAAAGAATAGCGCAGGGTCGAGTAGCTTTTAACAAAAAGAAAGCACTTTTATGCTCGGGGGTAATAAACTTAGAAACAAGGAAGAGATTTTTGAAAACGTATGTATGGAGCACGGCACTATATGGAAACCTGGACGGTGGGGGAAGAAAGTAGGAAGAAATTAGAAGCTTTTGAGATGTGGTGTTACCGAAGAATGATGAAAATACCATGGACTGATAGGGTTAGAAACGAAGAAGTATTAGAGAAAGTCGGCGAGAAAAAAAGTATGTGGAAAAACATAAAGAAAAGTAGTGATAGAATGGTAGGCCACTTGCTGAGACATGGGGGAATAGTCCGCGATATTTTGGAGGCAGAAATAGGAGTGAAGAAAGGCAGAGGTAGGCCTAGATTAGACTACTGCTCACAAATAGTAAGGGATGTAGGTTGTAGCACAATTAGCGAAATGCGTAGGTTAGCACAAGATTAGCACAGGAGAAGCTGGAGGTTAGCGTCATCAGTCTTAGGACTGATGACCTCATGATGATGATGGTATTATTTACTGTAAATTAATTGTAAAATATTTTTTTATTGTAAAATATCATAATAAATCAAATTGTTTAGTTTTAGAAAATAATACTTTCAAATGTTCCTAGTTTTGAACTAAGTAGCATAGGTTTTTGATCTCGGCTTTCTATAGAGAGTTCGAAAATAGAAACATTAACGCAGTTAAAAAAAAAATGTCTCTACATTTGTTAGAACATCATTCATATTATGTATAATGTCTTGTAACTTTTCACCACTGCATGCTAATAGTGTATTATTCGCAAAACGGCGGAAAGTGTAGGTCATTTATTATAAATGATAAAAGGTAATGGACCAAGAATACTTGTTTGAGTTATACCAAAATAAAATCATTTTGTTTTGTACTGGAAATATAATCTCCCACTTTAATTCTTTGTTGTCTACCTGCTAAATAATCTCATATTCAGTTTAACACGGTACTCTGTATTCCATATGTTTGTAATTGTTCAGTAAAACATTCCTGTCAATCGTCTAAAATGACGTATTTTTAATGTTATAGTATTTGAAACTTACTGGATTAGATAAATTGTACTGCTTTTTAATTTCATTTATGTATTATTTACGTAGATAATATACACTATACATTATATAGTCATTTAGATTATCGATTATATTATGAATACCATTAGAGAAATTATCCAACTAATGAAATATGCGTGTTTATACCTATTTACTTACATTCATGTTAGTTAACGAAAAGGAAGTACACAACTTCATGAAAATTAATTTTCAGTTCACATAAATTTTGCATTGTTATTCATGTAACCCTTCGAGTGAACCATCGGCTTTCCTGAGCAACTTTCACAAATTATCAAAAATGCCGCTCAGGTTTCCTTATTAAGGTCGAGTATTCCCGCAACACTTGCCCTTGATATCAGCATTACTGTAATTATTTATCTCGAAGAATAGAAATTGATTCGTCAAAAGCGCGAATTATATCAATTCCTAGTTTCATGGGTTCATAAAACGATTAATTGCTAAATGCGGATTTTACCACATGTGTATACTTATAACGTATAGGCAAATGAGCATGACATTATTTCATCCACTAGGTATAAATGTTGTTAATTCAGTAACAATCCAGTCGTCAGAGCGCACGTACGAATGAAGTGATATTCGGTAGATATACATAATATGTAAATGTTTATGTTATCAAATAAATTATTTGAATATAAATCGCCAATTATGATCAATGCCGATTTATTCATCTCGTGTGATAACTAAATGGTAGAGTTATGATTAGACCATTTGTCGTTTGTTTGCTGGTATTGTTCTGCATAAATACCACTTACTGCTCTGGAGGTGAGTACATACAACAGTAGCTTCAATACAAACACGTGTAGCTGTAGCTTAAATTTACACACATCTTACTAAAAGATGTGTGTAAAAGGTTTTGATGAATAGAATGGTGTGAAAGGAGCGATATAACTGAACAAAATACAACATACACTTAAACTAGAGAAATAAATAAGAGGATCATAAACGTTGGCCAAAATTTGCGAGATTTTTTAAATTTTGCTTACCTTGTGAATGAAGATTGTTATATTATACAGGGAGAAGACTATTGCTAAACTGACGACGTATTGTTAAGTTTTAATTAGAAATTATTTATTTTATCATCAGCGGCTACAATAAGCGCGATATTAGCTAATATCAAATTACGATAAAGGCCAACTACAAATTATAAATAAATTATTTACGCGTTCTAAACAGATATTATTGTTAAATATAAACCGATGATGAATCAAGTTTAGAAGCGGTAACTTTAGCTAATAACAGAAAGTTGAGGTAAGCTCATAACCCTTATGACATACATCTTTACAATTTTTTCTTTCTCTTGCTTTCTACGATTTCTAGTCTCATACAGGGTATTATTTGTTAATTATGATAATTGTAAATTATCATAATGAAATTGAGTATACAAATTTAGTATACAATGTAATACTGTTTGATGATTTGGGGTTAAAATATCAGTGGCATATAGTGGAATTACTTCGATACTTTTAGATATGTATACACCATTGATTTTTATCATGTACAATTTTCAGATTCGCTTATAAATTTGTAAAATTAATTATACAGCTTACTTCAGGACGGCTTTAGACAAATGGGCACAAATTCGCGATTTATGTGTATGTGTAGAATTGTTATTACTTATTTACTTTTCATATTGACAACACTACGAATTAGAACGTTCAAATATAGTGGTGTATTTTAATTCATAATGTCGATATATGTACATATTCTCTGATGTTTTAGTAAATGAGGGCTTTATATGAATTTACGGTGAATTGAGTTTTTTAAATTCAACATTTTCACTGATCTATTTTACTCCAACATTTCAGTATGAAATAGAATCTGTAATAAACTTCATAGAAATCAAAGTCAAGTATCTACATAGTTTGTTTAAAAACTGCAATTAAAGTTAGTTCTTAATATTGACATCATATTTTCACAGCACTTCAATAGTAACTTACTAGACTTTCACAGCAATACTATTTTTTTGTCTAGAAATGAGAATACTGAATTTAAAAGAATTTCACATATAACTTCACGTTTTAAAACTAGAATGAATGCCTCTACACCTTTCCTCACATTCTAATGTTTTTCACTCAGATTTAAAAGTCATTTTATATAAACATTGATTTATGTTTAGCACAAGATAAGGAAGTAAATAATTTTAATTCTTTGCAATTTAAAATCCTTTCAAAACCGAAAAGACCTTTGAAATTAAAGAAAATATTTTTCTAATTCGTAAAATAGAGTAATGACATAGGTAATGAGAATGGAAAGTACACCCTGTATATAATATATGTACATAAATACATATATCATCAACAAAGTTGGCAAAACGCGCGTCAAGTGTAGTGTATAGAGTTTTGGTGTTTTGTGGAAAACTAAGTCAGTGTTATCTTCATACCAAAGGTTTCAACCTGCTCCAGTAACATATATCATATAACATTATAAGTATATTTTATGCAGACCCATCATCATCATCATTAGGTCATCAGTCCTAAGACTGGTTGGACGCTAACCTCCAGCTTCTCCTATCTTGTGCTAACCTACGCATTTCGCCAATTGTGCTACAACCTACATCCCTTACTATTTGCGAGCAGTAGTCTAATCTAGGTCTACCTCTACCTTTCTTCACTCCTACTTCTGCCTCCAAAATATCGCGAACTATTCCCCCATGTCTCAGCAAGTGGCCTACCATTCTATCTCTTCTCTTCTTTATGTTTTTCCACATACTTCTTTTCTCGCCGACTTTCTCTAATACTTCTTCGTTTCTAACCCTATCAGTCCATGGTATTTTCATCATTCTTCGGTAACACCACATCTCAAAAGCTTCTAATTTCTTCCGACTTGCTTCCCCTACTGTCCAGGTTTCGCAACCGTATAGTGCCGTGCTCCATACATATGTTTTCAAAAATCTCTTCCTTGTTTCTAAGTTTAGTACCCCCGAGCATAAAAGTGCTTTCTTTTTGTTAAAAGCTACTCGACCCTTCGCTATTCTTTGTTTTATGTCTTTATCGCTTCTTCCATCCCAATTTATTTTACTTCCTAAATAAGTGAAGTCTTTAACTTCCTCCAATCTTTCATTATTAATTTGTATTTTCTTTTTTGCTCTGCTCTCGCGCCCTTTGCACATTAATACTTTAGTTTTGTTTTTATTCACCCTCATTCCGTATTCCTCTGTCAACACTGCCTCCATTTCGTTCAATGCTGATTCTAGTTCCTCCTTACTAGATGCTAATACTGCTATATCATCCGCGAATCTCAGCATTTTTAGTTTCTGTCCCTGTACTCTAATCCCGAAATCCACTCTATATTTTACCACATTAATCGCCTCTTCGATGTACAGATCAAAAATTAGTGGTGATAGCGTACATCCTTGTCTTACTCCTTTCCTGATACATACTTCCCTTTTTCCCCTTCTACTTCTATAACAGCAGTTTGCTCTTTGTATAGATTATGTACTACTCTCCCATCTCTATACTTCATTCCCGCGTTCTTTAGTATCTCGAACTTTTTTTCCCATCTTACGTTATCAAAAGCTTTTTCTAAATCTATAAATCCTATATAAGCGTTCTTTCCTTTTTCTATTGTTTTCTCTAACATTACTCTTAGCGCCAGAATAGCTTCGCGAGTTCCCCTATTTCGCCTAAACCCGAATTGGTCTTCTCCTAGTATTTCCTCCGCTCTATTTTCCATCCTCTTCTGCACTATTCTGGTTAAGATTTTTGACGCATGGGAAGTTTGGCTAATCGTTCTAAAGTTCTCGCATTTGTCGGCTCCTCTCTTTTTCGGTATAGTAACGATAATGTTCCTCTTATAATCCTCCGGCATCTCGCCCGTTTCGTATATGTATTTTACCAGTTCAAACATCCTATTTACTACTTTCTGTCCCGCACATTTCAAAATTTCCGCCTGTATTTTATCTACACCCGGCGCTCTATTATTCTTTAGCCCCCTTAGTGCTATTTCAAATTCCTCTCTCAATATAGGTTTTCCTACATCTTCCCTATCGATGCTAGATTCTTCCTCTAATATATCTCCTAATTCCTGACCCTCGTATAAATTTCCTAAGTACTGCTTCCATCTATCCGCTTTCTCCTCTCTTCCGATCAGTATGTCCCCCGATTGACTCCTAACGTTTCTACTTATTGTTCCTATATCCCTGAAGTTCCTCTTAATTATTTTGTAAGCCTCATCGGTCTTACCTACTTGCAACTTATCGTCTACTTCTTTGCATTTATCCTCTATCCATTGTTCTTTCGCTTTTCTACATTTTCTAATGATTTCTCACTTTATTGACTTATAAGTTCTCAGTCCTTCTTCGTCTCGTCTGTTTTTGTAGCCTCGTCTCTTTTGCATTAAGTTTAAGATTTCGTCCGTTATCCAGGGCTTCCTAGCTTCCCTTTTATCGTGTCCTAAAATTTCCTTAGCCGCGGAATCTAGACTATTCTTGATACCCTCCCACTCAGTTTCTGCGTTCTTGATTTCATCCTTACTCGCTTTATTTATTAATTGATCTGGTTTCTCCTGGAACTTATCTTTCATATTCTGATCCCTCAATATGTCTACATTTATACGTTTCTTATCTTTCCGGGTTTTCAGATTTTTGAACTTTAATCTAGCTTTCATGACTACCAAGTTGTGGCCGCTGTCTACATCTGCTCCTGGTATGCAGACCCACTAACAGAAAAAACTTAACATAAAATTAACTAAGAGAATGTAAGACATAGTTTTGTAAAATACATTTCTAGCGAAACTCCAAGAATATAGGTACCATTAAATCAATTCTCAACACTATTGAATATGTAGTAACTATTAATGGAACGCAGAAAAGGAATATAAATTAGCGTCTTGTCCACATCTACTTCGATAACAAATACTGACATTGAGAAATAGATCATAAATAAACTATAAAATAAAATAGGATAAACGCTATTGACATTGCTATTGTTGAATACTCCTTGATGAGATATGCAGTAGAGCCTAATGTGATATCAGTTTTCAAAGTTCTCAATTTAAAAACTTCATATTGCAGAGAATTTTACCAGAAATTATTTAAGCTAAGAAAAAGTAAAGGAACATCATTGTGATCCGCACTGAAATCTCCATTTTAAAATCGCACTGTATCACTAATGTACGTGATACCGCGGACTTTATTTTAAAATGTTGCCTGGTAAGCCAATATACTCATTATCAACATGCCACTATTTTTTTAACAATTAAATAACGTTAAAATATTTCTCATGTATGCAAACCAAAATTTGTATTCTTGTCTTATTTTTTTACTGTGTAAATTTAAATTTAAACCAGATCTGCAAGTCAAATTATAATTACATATTAAAGAATTAGTTGGAAGAGAGAATTAATTAATATTAAGTGGTTTGATCACAGTCTTCTAACAATGAGGTAGCGTTTTTATTTAGTCAATATGCATATACATAGTTAAACAAAATTTATTTAACTCCCATGATCCTTGTGAAGCAACAATGTAATGCGAATATATATTTTTTAATGGGAATCAACAACCTCACAAAATATACTATCTTTTGTAGATATATAAAAAAATATTAATTTGTAGTAATAGGTTGTTTTTTTTTAATTTTCATCACTATATTTTACATGTAAATAAATAGATAACATCAAATTATAGTAGCTAAATATGCAATATTAATATAGACTATAAGTTCATTATGTTATAGTATGCAATTTTTACCATTTCTCTCAAAATAAATTTATATAATTCAAGAAAATATCTTAGCTTAAAATGAACTAGATAATATAGTCATACAATATGTTTCCTATAACATACGACTTCAATTCTGCAATTAAAATTACTATTCCACTAGACCCGTCAACTTTAGAGTTTTGTTATCACATAGAGGTTTTTTCTTTTATAAAATGTAGTTATGTTTTTATTTAAAGCTTTTTTAAGAGCTTTATCCTTTTTAAAATATAAAATACCCAATATACGTTTAAGTAATAGTTATAAAATAAAAAATATACATATTTAAATCATTAAAGTTGCATTTATATACACGAATTATAAAGAAGCATAAACAAATAAATTTATAACAATGTTATAAATTTACATACATCCAATACACGAAAATATTTTAAGAAAGTACAAGTCTACCATAAATGAAAACCATATCCTTTAAAGACATTATCAAGTTGTAACGTTAAAATTTAAGCAGGAAATGTAGTTGTAGAATACTGAAAAACTAGACCTATTCTTGCTCAAAACTATTCACATAATGAATAAAGATATTCAAACTACATTTTGTTTTTAAATTACATCTTTAAGGATTCCAGTAATGTATCTAATGGATGCAGTTTTCATTTGTACTAACGACTTATTCCTTCTCAAAATGTCTACCTATCCCACATATATTTTAAGGTAAGCAATAAATATTTAGAAAAGGAATAACGATGAGAGAATATTTATTCTTTTTTTCTATATTATCTTTCTAAAAACAAATTTAAACATATGATAAAAGAGTCAATCACGCCATTATTTAATTACCATTAAAATGGCAATCTTGGTACTCTAGAAAAAACTACCATTTAATATACCTTTTACTATTATTTTGAGAATGGCAACAAATTTGAAAACTAATTCATATAAATGATTTTCCACTACACCTTTCTATTTAGACTATCTGCAAGAGCATAATGTAACTTTACAATATATATTTTTGAGTACATTTATTTATGAAGTTTCCCTTAACCTTAAAGAATGGAAAAAATATTAATAATGTTAAAAACATAAGTGATTTGCCAAAGATAAACTGTTACATGGCATTGCTAGTCGATAATAATATAAACAAGGTATACCATAGACATACCTTTTATAATATAAAAAACAATATAAAGAAGGACACTGTTTTATCAATAGAAATAGAAAGACGTAAAATAAATAAAATATCAACACGATTCGGCCTACACAAAAAAAACTAATATTAACTAAACACAATTTGAAAAATATATATATAACCTTAAGACGTTATAGCAATCTTAATTACCTGAGATGGTTACAAAAATGTATATAGGAGAAACAAAAAGAATAATAAATGTGAGACTTATGGAACATATTTTTCATTGCAAATATGAAAAGTCGAGAGGTACAGGATATGAAACTCAACTATTTAATATTTTCAAAACCGTTTTGGAGTCGATTATGCGGAGAGAAAACTCACTAGTTAAATATACATATTAAATTTGTCTTTAGTCCCTACACTACTCTATAACTTTTGCTAAATTAAATATAAACAAACATTTGGCCATTAAATTATAAAGTTATTATCATCATAGTGTTAACAAACGATATTTTTTCGATACAACCACATAATACAATACATTTTAATTTAGATATACCATTTATCACACACCTATAAATTCACAAGTTTCATAACCTGTGGGTTAAGAACCACAGTCGAGAATATGTGTTATATAGAGAACATCAGAAAAAACTGCAATTCCTGCTGACGACTATATATTTTCTATTATAATATTTATACAGGAATATTACAACATTGTTTATGGTAAGGAGCATGTAATAAATATGTAATATGTGTAATAATTGTTGATATTGCAGTACTGTCGAGTCGAGTAGTTGCAAATGCTGTTTAGTGTATTTATGCTCACGTATATAGTTTGGTAATTACCTTTAATAACATTTTGAATGTGTTTTTCATGTAACTGATTATGTTTTTAATCTATTTTAATTACGTTTTCATAGTTTCAGAACTAAAAATGTTTCAGAACTCACTTTTAAAAAATGTTAACCAGCTACTAGGTTTCTTTAGCACTCTATGCTCGATATAATTATTATTAACTTTTGCCCTCTCCACTTACTCTATGCCCAATATAATTCTCACTCAAAGCATAGGTATATTTTACGTATTATGTTTTTATCTCCCATCGTCTAAAATAAATAAAATTAAATAATGTCATTATGTAGTCTAATCTTTAATTGATCAAATGACCATATCTTTAGAATTACAGACAGCTTGTAGTATGTACGTATTTATTATATCAATTATTGTTATCTAACAAATAAATAACACTGTCATCACTCATCATTCAACACAACACGTGCTTGATCTCAAAATTACAAAATTTTGCCTATGATAAGCACTCTTTTCAAATAATGTTAACAGTTTTGCAATAAAATATAAATGGAAAATAATGAATGTACAAGGTAACCCATTACCTTTTGTCAACTTTAGTGAATTAAATTACCCCTAATTCCGCTGAAGTAAAAGAGTCAGTCATGCGATTTCTTTTATGATTTAGATTATCAGGAAGCTGTCTGCTGTTCACTATTTCTATTGTTTTTGTAAAACCAAGGTCGAATTTCAAGGTCAAAAAATTATTACATAAATCCGTTGTTATGTATCATCACAAAAAAAAGTCTGTGACGTTTGTTAAATACCATGAGATCTAAAAGTAAGGGTTCAATAAGACTTGGTTTGCAATTTTACAATAGAATCTTTCGTCAGTGATGAGGTAAAAAATAAAATTAGGAAGTAAGCTTAATTATGATTTCAATGGTGCTGCTGAATTTAATTTGTTTCATTTTTACGTTATTTGTTTAGTTAAATATACACGATATTTTTATGTAAATACTAAAATATATGTAAAGAAGTGTAAATATGCTTAGCATGTATTTAAATGTTGGTATGCAAATACATACCAAGAGTTATTTAATTGTATATTTTCTATTTCCATACTCTAGTTGATTTATTATACATTTACTACATGTATTTTAATCAAATTCATTAACATATACATTTTTTCATCAAGATAGAAATAAGTTTATAACCAGTCAAAATGCAACATCACAACCAACATGAAATATTATCATGAGCAAGACAGAAGTAACATTTATCAATTTTGGCAGTTCATATTTACTGTTTAACTTATAAATTCCTATATTTTTTGCCTTTTACAAAAACTATAGGAATGACTGGTTATAGAAAAAAAAATAGTGTATGCAACTCACATTACTTAATAGCTATCATTAAATGTTCATTGATCTAATTAATTATCTAACTAATATTGAATATATCACTAGTATATGATTAAAAAAATGCGTGTGCTATAACAGGTGACAGCTGTCGTCAGAAAATGCGATATAAACATTTCAGTATGTTGTGTAAATAATACAATAATTCCAAAACTGTTGATTATAAATTTAAATTATACGTATGTTAAATTAATTAATGTGTGACAAATGTCACTTTCAATGTACAGAGCTCACATAGTTATCGTTCTTGTTATCCTTATTATATTTACGCAATGGTTATTATCGTTACAATATTACAATATATATAAAATACTATATTTTTCATTCGCCAATACGTCCCTTTTCAACAATTTAAAGAGACTTTTATCGGGGCAAGGTATGTAATAATCATGCACTTTTTACTCTGCTTTTCACTATCTATTGACAACTTTATGTTTTATTAGAACCAATACTACTAGAAAGTATTTTATGAAATATTTTCTAGTAGTATTGGTTCTAATATCTTCATATATTTGGTACTACTTGTCTTATTTTCAGGTTACTCAGACTGCGGTAAAGTACATCTAACAGTGTCGTCTTTGCAAGATACTTATCTGGAATTAAATTGGATAACAGACTGTGGAACTTTGGATACAATTCCTGATTACATATTCCTTTCCACTAAAAATGTCAGAGACAGATACGTAAGTAAAATAATTTCCACCAACACAATAAGTTTTACATTTTGAAGAACACTTTTAGATATATTGTATTTAACATACCTGCAATGATGTAATTACCATTTAAGTACGTAATTATAAGTTTCAGTTCAGCAATGGAATTATATAGATTTAGCTCATTAATCTTAGACCAACATCACATTTTGACATTCACTATGTAAAAGCTGTCGATATAATTCAATATAATGCCATACGAATATGTATTGTCTCTTTGGAGTCTTCTCCATGTTAAACAATTCTTGCTAAATCCGAAGAACCACAATTAAGCCTGAGAAAAAATATCCTGGCAAATAAATTTCTTGCTAAAATAACGTCATATAACAAGCGGTTATATTGTAATGTAGATTCACTAGGTGTATAATGTTTAATTAGTCACTATTGATACCATTGATAATATTGAAAAGGTATGGTTTTAAATATATGTAATATTTAAATTGTAATATCCAGATACTATTTACGTTGTCTCAAAAAATAAAACCCGCCACGGATAGGATTCGACATCTGTCCCGGATGGGAATAGAATGACAGACAACTGTTTCGAACTTATTAGTTCTCATCAGTATCGTACACGGTACGCCGATTCAGGACAAATGCCGAATGAAATCCGTGGAAATATAAGTCGGGAATCGAGAAAGGAACTACCAAACCGCCATGAGGTTATCAAGTAGTTCCCGAATAGCAAGGCTATTACATAATCGCTATAGGAAACAAGTACTCCTCGGGCTAATGCCGAATGAAATCCGTGGAAATATAAGTCGGGAATCGATAAAGGAACTACCAAACTGCCAGGCGGTTATCAAGTAGTTCCCGAATAGCAAGGCTATTACATAATCGCTACAGGAAATAACTACTTCTCGGGCTAAAACTCCACCAGGCATTGAATTATAACCAAAAGCGATCCGCGACCCCTTTCTCGTGTTTCTGTACAATCAGACAAGGTTTCAAAAAATAAAACCCGCCACTGGTATGATCAGTGTATGGCACTGATGAGAACTAATTAGTTCAAAACAGCTGTCTGTAATTCGGTTTCTATCCGGGACAGATATCAAATCGTACCCGTGACGGATTTTATCTTTTGAAACCTTGTCGTATCGTGCAGAAACATGAGAAATGGGTCGAGGATCGCTTTTAGGTATAATTCAATGCCTAGGGGGGATTTAGCCCGAGAGTAGTTGTTTCCTATAGCGATTATGTAATAGCCTTGCTATCCGGGAACTACTTGATAACCGCTTGACGGTTTGGTAGCTCCTTTCTCGATTTCAGACTTACATGTTACTATTTATATTAAACAACATAATTGTCAGGTTAGAATTTGTATTCCCATGTAGTTTACTTATTTGTATACGTACTCCAGTCATACTGTGGTCTACCTATCTGTGTTTAATATCCTGATTGATCCCTGAGCAACAGGAATGCTATCCATATTATTTCCCTCGATAATCGTGGTTAGGATCCTCAAGGTAAAAAAAGTACAACTGACCGGGAAATTTAAAAAATAAACTCCAAGCCAAAGGGAAAACAAATCTCTATAGGTTCTATATTAATTACCATATTTCATACGATTGTTATTTTTCCCAAAGATATATAACCTTTTAATAGAAAACATCATAAGAACACACTGATTACTGTTAAGTAACTGAATAAATATAATTTGCATCAACTGTCGCCGAGTGAAATAATAAAAACTCCTAAATTCTTTAGGTTGGAATAATAAAATATTCGAGTTAACTCAATTACACAGTTCAATAGAAAATTAAATTCTATTAGCTGTGGAGAATAAGGACTGAATTATTGTATTAAAAATTAAAAAGTATCGTTATCCGGTTAAAAATTCAGACTCTGTTATAGTAGTCATTAATAAAAATATTTCGAATAATGGATTTCTTTCACAGGAAGATCCAAATATAATATTACAAGTAAAGTTTTCGGATTACCCTAGTGGCTACTACAGATCAAAAGTAAGATTTGGGGAACCGTGGCTTCCAGGAAACTGGGAGTACAATGAAAACACCACCAGAGCTGATGCTGGCCCCCATTGCTTCCCATACTGGATATCTTCGATAAAAGGCAATCTGGTATTGGATTCCAGATGTTTGGCAATCCAACCAACATGGATGAGTGATAATAGGTACAGAACAAAGGTATTTATTACTAAAATTTGCTGATTAGTTTAAACAGATTTAAAAAATTTAAATATTTATTTAGTGAGGTTATGACTGTCATGATTATAAATTTTATAGAAATAATTATTAACAAGTCTGCAAAGGATTGATACTTACGCATATCCAAAATTGTGTCTTTTTAAATTCAGACGAACACTTAAATTTGTTTTAAATTAAGTAGAAGTTTGTTTGGCGGTTAGCTAGTATTTACTACATTTATAGTTGGGTGCTGTATTATACATTATTCCTTTACTGGGAATAACGTTAGTTTAACAAAAACTCGAATGAAATATATGCGAATATTAAAAGAATGCCTGTTGATGGTTAAAAAAATTTGAAACAGGTAGGCAGAAAACGTAGTCTATTGCTGCAGAAAAGTTTGTTAAAATAAGGCTTTTATTTATTAGCTAGTATTTATTATATATCGTTATGTTTATCTAAAAATTAAGATTACCTATTGAGTATTCGCATATTTATGCCAAAATTCTCACTTTATAGAGATGTACCTATTACTGAAAGTGACTAGTGGCTTATTTGTTTGTCAACGTTATCTGTATTTAAATTCAAATTATAAAAAAATCATTTGAGTGACTCAAAAATAACAAAATCAATATATCGTATGTCTCAAGTAAAGTTAAGTAAACATGAAAATGCGTAGAAAATGTTAATTTGACTGAAAAACTCTATTGTTTCTATTGCTTTCTTGCCTCTTCATTTATGGAAATTGTAAGTCAACTATATACTTATTTAAGAGATGTAAATTAAAATACCGGGTGTCTTAATTAATATAGCAGATTTTGATAATTAAGATTCTAATAAGTAATAATGAATTAATAAATTATTGCAGAAAAATCTAAAAGTGAATTCAATCTATGTTGAAGAATGTACCATTAAAATTCAGTATTAATATTTAGAATTATAATTATAATAAAAATTAAATAATTAATTACAAGAAAATAAGTACATGTATCTAATTTAAAAAACTACTATCCCAAACAAACAATATCTGGCAATATTAAAATTCTATTTTATTTCATAATATTTCTTTAATATAAATGCGTCAAATATATTTATAGATCGGTATCTATAACTGTTATGAAGTAGTTAAATGTATTCTGATTTTGTCTTTCAATTTTGAACGGTAACTTTTGATGGATATATTTTTACATTATAGGTAAATTAAATTAAATCAATTTCGCCTCTACTTGTGCCTTATCAGTTTGGTTACATATTTTAAAACAACTAATATCTTCGGAAGACTGGATACATTAATATTACTGTGAATAAGTATTCATTATTTACACTTTTGTTATCATCTGATAATATAGATCATTCACTACCACATGCAAGACAAATACTCGCAACATTGTTACTCTCAACTCCCTTTAGGAATATTTAATCACACAATGAAATATTTCGGTACAAACATATTAAATAAATTACTCCAATAATAAATTTGACAACGACTTCCTTTCCAAAGTATGTGGTCTACTTTAACGATAATTATGGCCCTAGGTATAATACCATCCGGAACTTCATTAAGTTTTGTATAACTTTAAACTTCAAATATTAAATATATATTTTTAGTATATAAAGTATTAAGATAGAATTAAACAACAAGTAAACTTTTTGAGCATACTAAAATAGATGATAAAATGCGTATATTTTAGGGAAGTAAAACATTCTCTAAAATATTTACGGTTTTCATTTTTTTTTCAAATCAAATAGACATAATTAAGGTGGTTTCATTGGTCTGGCAACCAGTATCGTACAATCTTATTTATTTACTTAATGATTTTTATAAAATATACACGTATGTATAAATTTGATACAATTTGTCTAATATACAACGAAAATGTATTTATTTTATCAAAGGCACGGGACAGTCCTTTATTTTATATATCTCATATAATCGGCTAATATCTTATTATTAGAATAATATTCAGATCTCGATATTTCGAAAGGCCCTAAATATGACCCTTGAGGAACACCGAATGTTACTAAATATGTTTTGTACCTATTTACTAATACTTTTTACAGTATATTATGTATTATGTGTATCAACGAATATGTAAGCGTGGATATTGTAAATCTTCAAATGTTTTATTGAATATTAAGGCAACCACTAAAATTAAAATAACATTTCTTTACACACAGTGAGGGAAATACCATCCCTTGTGTTGAGGACACAATATTTATCTATTCGTCTTAATTATTATCATCATGTTGACAAATAAGAATGACACGAAAACCAAGAAATTTTAAACAGTATTTTTACCCATTTAATACATTTTTGGGCTAATAAAAAAAACTATCAGGTACCTCTCAATGTGGCCTGTTTTGTTTTTAATTCGGTACTTAGCAAACTTCCCTTAAGTTAAGTGCACATTTTTCTTTCAGTAAATCTATCGGAAACCTCAGAATAGGGTCTATATTTATTCCTGGCACGCACAATTCTGGATCATTCACTGGCGTACCGGCCTTAATACAGAATTATGTCTTGAATCAGGATAGAAACGTGTGGACTCAATTGGTATTCGGTATACGATATTTGGACTTTCGAATAGCATATTATGAACACGAGGGGTAGGTACCACGTTTAAACTGAAATTTATATTTATAGTGTTCCTTAAATGTAATTGTTAATTATCTTTACAGCTTTTTCATCAATCACGACCTGGTGAGAGTAACCAAAGTTGAGCCGATTTTTCGAGAAATTAAGAAGTTCATCGAGTTAGCTCCGAAGGAAATAATCGTGTTGGATTTTCACAGATTTCCATATCCCACGAATTTTTCTTATAGCTTACATAAGAAATTTACTGACATCCTATACGATGAGTTGGGAGTCCACGCACTACCGACCAAGGACCTTCAGTTGGGGAAAGGACCCTCGCTGAACGAGATTTGGGCGAAAAACAAGAATCTGATCATCAGTTATGCTGATACGGCAACAGTACGAGGTATGAGTTTATAGAAAAGCAATTTATTAAATATGATTATTGCCATATGACCTTAAACTGATGAATGAAAATTTTAATTTTGTTTAAACTACTTGAGTAATTTATAAAGGAACGAGTCATATTTATATATAAATAAATGGTAAAAAAATGTACAAATATATTTTCTATATGCCTCTATAGTTCAAAATATAGTATATGCAACTATTTAATTAAAGGTAGTTGTTTAAAAATGTATTCTGAATTTAGTACAAAATAGAACAAAAAAAAAACAGTGTAACTGTTTTCTATTTAGAACAGGACTTTTACCATGTAAATATGCACATACCCTATCAACGTTTTAATGTTCGCTAAATCATTTATTGCAAACAATATGAATTTATGTTTATTTGACATTATTCATGTTGTGTAATAAAATAGCAAATGTTGTTATACCTATATCATTCATTACTAGGTCACTTGGGTATTGTTTTATATATATATATATATATATATATATATATATATATATATATATATATATATATATAAAATGATAAATAACTAAAATAGTATTGTTGAGTAAAGTACACAAAGTTACACATAATTTACAAATAAATTATATATCATGTTTAAAACCCCCTGCAGCTAATAATACACCACCTACTCTCTGTTCGATGTCATCTTTCAAGTTCTTCTTTGTCTTTCTCCTTTTTTATTTGGGTTTTTGTGCAATTGTATTTTCAATAGCATTTGCCTTTTTTATCTTTTCAATATCAAAGCTTCTAAGAGCAATATAAACTAAGGGGTAGGGAGAAATAAGGAAGTAATACCGTAAAATGACCTGAGCAATTTCTCCGTTGGGAACCCCACGGGGGAAACCCGGGGTCTTTCCCTTAAACAGGTGTTTTTAGGCTAATAAACAAAAACTCGAGTTATCAAAGAATACCGATTTCATACTTTACTTTATCGATAGTTTTATTTAAGTTTCGATCAAAACCGGGTATGATAGCGCAATAAATATGAATTTTTTCAGAAAAACCCTTCTCCTAGAAATATTTTTTAGTTTTCAGAAGAGATTTCTGAAAACCGATTGATTGCATTAATTTGAAATTTATACAGTCTGTATAACTATATAAAATGCAACTTCACAGCTTGTAGTTTCTAAGAATATTACTTCAGGACCAAGAACAAATATGTTCAACCTTAAGAAAATGGGGTATTTTTACAGCTATGTATCGCAGATCACCAGAAATTGTTAAACCAAAATTTTAAAACTTTACAGACGGTGGTTTTATAATAGGGTATGCTGTACAATATGAAAGAAGAATCAAGCAATAGTTATTAATTATATAAAGGAATTAACAAGCTTTTAATCCATGAGAAGAAATGAGCATGAATTAAAAGCTGTTAATTCCCAAATGTATTTCAACGTTTTATCCACAACCACGGGAAAAACCGGTCAATTAGGAGGTGAAAAATTTTGGTTTTGAAAAACTAGATTTGACAGATTTATTTTGATCAAGAATATTGGTATAATGAACTTTATTCCGCTAGTGTATAAGAAGGCCTCTAATCCACGGAGAACAGACGTATTAAACCTTCCTAATATAGTGGTCGTGGATAAAAATATTAATTATGAGTTGAGAAAATGATTTCGAAATTGGACCACTTTTCCCATAAGGATAAAAAACGGTCACACCTCACTTAAAAATGTATAAACTACTGCGTATCTCAAAACTTACAGTAACGGTGTCCTTTACACATTTGAATCAAAGAAATCTATAAGCCTATAAATCCTGTAACTATTAAGAAACCTTAATAACTGCTTTATCCTCGTTATCCTCGTAGATAATTATTGGCTCTGGAATCCTATACAACAATATTGGGGTGATACGAAAAAGGTATCGGAACTACAGTCGTTCCTGGCAAAGTCCATAACAGACCATCGCATTACAATAAACCCCATGTGGGCGCTGATGGCCGAATTGACCCCTCAACCCTTGGATATCATTTTCAGAATCAATAATCTTAGGAAATTGGCCGATGATGTTAATAAATATGTTACGAAATGGTTTCGGGATGAATGGGGGAGACAAACCAATATAGTGGCTACGGACTACTTCTTGGGCAACGATATTATTAACGTTGCAATAGATGTCAATACCCGAAATGGAGGATAAGAACAATGTTTTTGTTCGAAAATAAAGTGTGTTGTTATATTAAAAGTATCTTTTTGCCCTAGTACAAATCCCGCATATCCATACGGACAATAATTCAGTGAAATGTAGTTGTTTTATGTAAATAGAAAGTAAATTCAAGTAAAAATATAAACAAATATAAAGAAAATCGTAGGTCAGTTTCCTTTATCATCATCATTAGTAGATTCATCCCATCATCAATGTTTATATTCAAGGAGATAAATTGATTCAACAATGATTTTAATGGAGATAATTACCCACCAAAATATTCGCTGAACAATTAAATGCAAACAGAGAAAAATAGTGCTCGAAAGTATTTTTTGAATTCAGATTCCA
Source organism: Rosalia funebris (assembly GCA_037954035.1). Taxonomy (NCBI): domain Eukaryota; kingdom Metazoa; phylum Arthropoda; class Insecta; order Coleoptera; family Cerambycidae; genus Rosalia; species Rosalia funebris. The sequence continues at coordinate 15,339,032 of JAZFAV010000001.1, read as the reverse complement.
ATGTTTTCAATAGTACGTCATTTTTTCTAGATGGTGGTAATGATGGTTAATAAGTGAAAAAGTGTGAAATAATTGAAAGACCTCTAGTACTTGAATTATATACAAACATTTTATTGGAGCTAGAACAAATATATCTCTTGTTGTGGCCATTATCTGGGAAGTCGAAAATAATAGGAAAATTTACCCCTTTCAAAATAATATGTATATACAATACAAGAGTATATAGTATTATCGCATATACCGATAGGAGTAATATACACTTTATCTCACTTTTAAGTTTGCCCTACACCATATTGATTACTCACTATTCGCCAAATCGTCTCAATCTGAATAATATTAATATTAATATTAAAATACCCCACGTATTTGAGAACTGAATTAGTTTTGACATTTTCAATAATCTGATCCTTGCTTTGAATATGTATATTATTAACGATAATATATACTTAATTCGTGTGAAATCAGTATTAATATATTCAGTCTTCATTCTAATTCTGAAGTGTATCCACAGAATTTAGAAAGAACTTAACTTGGGTTAAACCGTTGACAAGGAATTGAGCTTCGTGGAATTGTTTTCAAATCATCAACGTCTAGAGGATGATAAAGTATAAAACAATGGTTGATTAATATCATCACCATCACTAATGAGTCTGAGTCCACCCTTTGACATTTCGCTGGTCCTAAATGAAATACGGAAAGAGACACAATAGTTCTGTAGATCCTGAATCGTTCAGTAATTTCAAGTGAAGTTTGGGGATTTGAACATCGTCACACATTCGATATGACCAAATATAGAATAAAAATGTATGACAAAATCGTACTTTCAGTGCCAGATTCTACTTCTTTACACTTTAATTGCCAGTATGGAACGGTATGAAGAGATTCTATATAGAAAAGGTTCTATAGATCGTGAATTGCATGGTAACATACGGAGTCTGGGAAATATTTGAATTTTGTCAAATGTTCACCGTCAATCCTATAGAACAATGTGGAACAGAATCATTTCATAACATATTTAAAAGAATTGAGAAAAAAGTTTCTCTAGCTATATCGATATCCTTCACACTTATGAACAGTAACTTCAGAAATATATTGTATATGAAACTTAAAACTCGTTATTCGAACATCGGCAGAAGAATCACTCTTCCTATTATAATGAAACTATCACTCCTATAATAATGAAACATGATTGGATAAAGAGCAAGAATAAAACAAATAACATAGTAGAATATCTATAATGGTTTCGGTACTTTTTACAAGGTATTCATTAGCTAAATTATCAGTTCTTTACAATAATGAACAAGAGCTCACTTATAAAAAATAATAATAAAAAAAGTCTTAAATTACTACACAATAAATAAAAAAGCTGTAGGAAATTAGTATTATCAATTAACATTAACTCATAGTCTTTTTGGTCTTTTCGTATTAGTCTAAAAAATATACAAAAATTAACAACGCAACACAAGTATCAAACAGACTTAAAAAATATTACACACGCAGCTCAAATCTTTACACAGTAAAGAATATTATCAGCAAATAAACGTACATCTAATTATTAAGGCTTCCATTTTAATTTATATCACAGACGAAGTATTATCTATATAAGACTTATCTTCGACAGTCGAATTCGGCAAGTGATCGAGAACTAACGATGTCTCCCCAATGGGAGCGGCCGAATCCACCAAATTTTGCGCGCTCAACGACGCCATGTTGTCGTTAAATGTCGCATTATTAATATTATTCGTCGGTCTAATAGTACTTCTCCTAAAACTGCTTCTCAAAATGCACGCCACCTCGGCCGCAGTCAATGCAGTCGCTGTCGCCTCCAAGTTCCTTAATCGCTCCAATGTCGAGATGCGGCCATGGGTGCCAACTCCATCTGTTACGGTTATCGCAACATCGTTGGTATTCATACTGGCATGGTTCATCTCGACCAAAACTGCGTTGTAGTCGGGAGGTGGAGGTTGAGCTTGGGTGTTGGACATCGCACATCGCTGACGAGAGCTGCTGCTTTCTCCCAGGACATTTGCTATCCTCCTGACGCTCCTCCTAATACTCTGCCGCAAAAATTTTGCAATACGTGCCCCTGTTGCCGTAGTATAAGATGGTGGCGGGGTATATTTTGGGGGAGGGTCTTCAGATGCGACGTTGTTTGTATTCGTGGTGTTGTTGTGTATTGCTGCAGCTGCTTCTTGGATTGCCAAATCGTCCATGTGCTCTCCGATTGGTGGGCGGTACAACAACTGAACCCTCTGAAAATAATACAGGATGTTATTCATATTCTAACACGCGTGATTAGAATTAGTTGAGAATACTAACGTAGTTCCCAGGATCCTCGTACTCCTTTCGTGGGCATTTGAAAAGGATAACATAGTGAATATGGTGAAGCAAATATTTGATAAATGCCAAATAAATATTTTATAATGTTATTAAATCATTATTAGTGCATCAAATAAATATAAATGTCTGTACATACACATACTGGAATGATAAATAGTGAGGAGATACGTTACATGAACTGAGTATTCAATTTTTACAGGTGATATATGAAAATAATTGTTTCTACTCACGTCCAATATATCGTTAGGTCCGTTATTCAAGTATCTATAACTTTGGATAACCGCGATAAGGGGTATACAGAGGACGGGCAGGAGCTGAATCATCGATCCCATTTGTCTTGACCATAGCGGCCAATATTCTGCCACAGGAACATGGTGCCAAATAAACATGTCCCTGAAGCTGCCGTTTTTGAACGTTGTTATACACAGCACCTAGAAAAATAAGTTTAGATTTGAGTAATATGTAGACCAAATATGAGAATATTTTTGTTGTTCTTTCGGAGACTTTGGGTTACTTTAATGTAATTGCTGGACCTTGACAGGACCATCCAGAAAATGCCCCGATAAATATAGGAAAATGGGAATTACTTTGATTTACATTCATGATGATCATTTTTCATTGGTAATTACCATTAGCATTAGGTAACTACAAACGAATTAGATAAGAATCTCAAGATTTATTTAATATAGAATGACACCCAGCATTGTTGAACAAAGCAGAATGTTCTAGTACGCTGACTAGTAGACTTTCACTTAGACTCAAGGTAGCCATTTTGAGCATTTGCTTATTTAAAGGAGGTTATATATTTGCTTAAAAGCCTCAATCATCCCTTGTTTGCCCCACATATCATAATATATTTGTATAAATAAAACTAATTTGGTAGATGATTACTACACTGGATACCAATTTGGATAAGCCGAAATATATATGATTGCAAAACAGTGAGTTTTTTAGGCTATCGATCACATTATAAAATTATTAATTAATATTTCGAAAAAAATTATGCACTCATCAGTCTCATCACTAGTTATAAGATGTCATGAAAGAGTTTCATTTAAATACCGAATATCTGCAGACATCAAATATGTTTCATTTAAACGATAAAATTAACTAAACCGCCATGATTTTCGTGATACATTAATTAACATTCTGTTATAACTTAAAGAGTCTGTATGTCAGGATAAAAATGAGATCAACTAACAACTACCTAACTAAGTTTGACCCTGATGACCCTACATGGAGACCTGAAAAAATGATATTTTCTTTGTATATTTTCCAAAGTATTCATAATTCATGCTTTTGCAAAAATAATAAACAACGTTTATATTACTGTTCCTCGTTATATAGGTTGAATCTAAATGTAATACATACCATTAGCGCAACTGGCAAAATAACGTTCCAAGTAAATGAGAGTAAAGCAGGCGCCCAGCTTAAGATACAGGGATGGTGGTTCTGATGAAACAACGCCGTTACCACGGTATCTCCACTATAGGGCCTTCCTCGTACCATGAATACCGCTATTATTTGCAGCAGGATCACTATTATCAACCACCATATACCTCCTATCGTGTAGTCGAAGAAGTACACCACGTATATACCAAGCTATAGAAAGAAAAGTCAATGAAAAATCAAATTTTGTCAGTTTGGTAGGACTTTCCAGTTGTTCCAAACTGATGCAAAACATCAAAAGTTCAGGTTCAAGGAATGTTATGTATATTAATTACAATTACTATCGGGTCGATGATGTATGTATATGCAAGCTACAAGGCGTAATTAAATACACCCACCTCTGTCGCCATTGGAAGTCCCAAGATAAATCCACAAGCACAACTAAAAAATGTTATTGTTGTCTCCCAAGATTTCAATATTTTCGTCCTAATAGCCATTATTCCAGTGATGACGCAATGCCAAATAGCCAACTGTTGGGCAATTCCGAACATTATCAATATGAAGTAGAAGAGTACCGCCCAAAATGGAGATACCTGCTCAGAGCCCAGAACTGCAAAAGTGGCGGGAACTAATTCAGTTGCCAAACGAAGTACCTAAAATATTTGTCTAATTATTTTATTTGTTTATTTATTTATTAATATACTAAAGTTACTCAATGGGATTAAATACCAGTTACAGGGTAGGAAGATAATATGAACAAATTATATTAGTTGGTAATAAAACAACCACGTATATCAAAGTAAAATGAATCCTTTTTAGAGAATTTTTTAGGATATGTCAATTTTTATTTTCAAAACAACACCTGCTGGGTTTATTTTCAACTTTTCACCTTCTAAAATCTAACAACTCCAACTTTAAAAATTCAAATACAAAGATACGCCGTCTAGTATCTCATTTCAAAGCATTTCTTGTACCTAAGTCTAAATTTGATAATGCGCAACGGACATATAACAAAATGAATCCATATCTTTAACTTGAATATTACAAATAAAAAAAAAACAATGTTTACAACAGTTGTTTCTTTTCACCATTCTGAACTTTCTGATAGCCTGTTCGATCCTGGACAGCATTCACAGAAGAAGAACTAATTATGCCAGGAGGAATTTCACGAGTTACCTCTCTTGTTTTAAACTTCATTTCCTCAATAATTTCTGGAAAATTCACATACATAAACCCTTTTTTTTTAGATAACCCTCTAAACAAAAATCTAGAAGAATTATATTGAGAAATTTTGGAGACAATTCTATTACTCCTCGTCTGCCTATCCATCTATCTCGAGACGTTTTCTTTAAAAAAATTCTAATATTTTCTAATATATGCAGAGGCGCTATCTTGCCAGGACCAAATACGTGCATGAACGAAATCTGGTTCATCATCATATGGAAAACAAAGGATTAAAGCCAACAGTAATTCGAATAATAGATAACTCAAATACACATTTCCATTCACATTTTCCTTGTGGAAAAGTGATGGACTCCAGATGGTCCCAAATTTATATCATCAAGTTTGTGGTACTTGAGAATAGGATTCTCATATCCAATAAAGATTTATGTCATTCTAGTATCTTGTCGTTTGTCTAGTTATGCTGCTGTTAAGGTAAAATGTAGCTTTGTCTTGTAAAAGTGCATGATGTAAGTAGTATCAGTACAGTTTGTCACTGTTTTGCAAAATTCAAATCTTTTATAAGCAACATCAGGTAGTACTTCTTGACTTCTTGTACTTCAAATAGCGGCCATATTTGCTTCTTTAATTGACGATGAATGTTGATTTCGAAACGTCTCGGTGCTAATTTTTTCATCAAACTAATTGGGGTTTTCGTTAAATCAGACATTACTTTAAGTTTCAAATCATCATTTAATAAACATTTCTGTGCAGAGATAAGGGTAGACCTAATCTTTTCACATATTTTAGAGGGTCCGTTCGTTAAAATTTCTTAATAATATTTTTACTAACTAAAGGGTGGTCCAACCATAATGCACGATGTTAATTGTGAGTCACACCTTAACGTCAAGTTTTTTGCCCAACTCAATTTGACATTTCCTTGTTTCAGTGTTTGACAAATTCAACCATGGAGAGGTACACAATTGAGCAGCGCGTTAAGATTGTTGAAGCCTTTTAGGAATATGGGCGTTCAAATCAAAATGCATTTCGTGCACTTCGTGACTTTTTTGGTCAGCATAATCGACCAAATGTGTCCACAATCGGGAGAATTGTGCGCAAATTTCAGCAAATCGGGTCTGTAGGAAATGTGAAAACACCTGTGCATGCTCGCCCAGTTCGTTCTGTGGAAAACATTGCTGTTGTTCGCGATAGTATAGCAGAAGAGCCGTCAACCTCGACTCGTCATCGTGCCCAACAATTGAACATCTCACGAACATCGCTGATGCGAATTTTGAATTAAAGATTTGAATTTACACGCTTATAAGGTTCAATTGACTCAAGAGCTGAAGCCTACTGACCATTTCGAGCATCGTCAATACGCCGAATGGTTGGTTGAACAGACAGAAGTGAATGGTGACTTTACAAAGAAAATCATCTTCAGCGACGAGGCACACTTTCACCTCAGTGGATTCGTTAACAAGCAGAATTGCCGCATTTGGGCAAATGAGAATCCACGAGTAATTGTTGAAAAGCCGATGCATCCACAAAGAGTGACTGTTTGGTGCGGTTTATGGGCTGGCAGCGTCATCGGGCCGTACTTCTTCGAAAATGAGGTCGGCCAAGCAGTTACCGTGAATTGTGTTCGCTATCGCGAGATGATAACGGACTTCTTGTGGCCAGAAATTGAGGATATGGACCTGGACGATATGTGGTTCCAACAGGATGGTGCCACTTGCCACACAGCCAACGAAACAATGGCACTTTTGCGCGAGAAATTCAATGGCCGTGTTATCTCACGTCGTGACGATGTTAATTGGCCGCCACGATCATGTGATTTGACACCGTTGGACTTCTTTCTTTGGAGATATTTAAAAGAAAAAGTGTACGTCAATAAGCCAAGAACAATTCAAGAGCTAAAGGATGAGATAATTCGGCACATTAACGACATTGAACTTCAATTATGTCTCAGAGTCATTGAAAATATGGACCATCGGATAGAGGTATGCCACCGAAGCCGTGGCGAGTATTTGGTCGATATTTTGTTTCACACACAATTGCCATAGATCCTTCTATCATAATAAAAAATATTAAGATAATTCTCTGGAAACTTTTTGTTTTATTTACAATTAACATCGTGCGTTTTGGTTGGACCACCTTTACTAAGATTTGCACCAACAACCTGCTATTGGTGCAGTAAGTACGGTAGCATCAGTTTTAATGTTTGTGGTTTCGATAATGGTTATTCATACATAGCTGATCAGCATAAAAAATTAAGAATTCCAATACACCAACTCTTGTTTACTGTTGTAATTTAACATTATCGGGGTCTGATGTTATAATCAGTTTAAATATGAAACAACGGCGCCACTTACCTGATATCCACTTTCGAATGTGTAATTCATACGTGGCCTAATAACTCTTTCGCCAAGAATGAACGAGTTATGTGGCATGTATCTAAGAGGAGTATTTGCCAAACTGGACGGTAGTGGTTCCTTCTCAGACCGCAAAAATATGTACGAAGACATGTGATCTAAAAAACCGTGAGAATTATTTCAAATAATAGTTAAAAACAGGTATATACGAGAAAGTATTAATAAATTCACAGCCTAGTATAGTTTATTTCATCGCTATTTGCCAAATAAAAAATCCCAAACGGCTCTTATCTCATACCGTGGCTTGTTTTGATAGCTAGGCTCAGGTAGACTGTTCCGTTCATCGGCAAGATAAGGGAGTTTTTCATTTGGCAAATAGTGATGAAATGAACAGTACAGAAGTATTGAAAATATTTCCATGGAAGAGAAAGTATTTAACGTAATCGCCTTTTGAATTTAGACACAATTTACACAAAGCATAACATTTCTAAGTACTTACGAGAAAAATATCTCTTTATTTGTCTTAATCATCATTTAAGTTTACATACTTTATCTGTAAACTTTTCCTCTCTTGTTATGTGTTAAATTTTTCTTTCAAATATTTCAATAACTTTCAATAACTTAGATATAAGTAGATGATAACCCGCAGCTCAGTTTGATGAGTCTCGTGATGAGAAATGATCATTAAATTAAAAAAAAACGCAAAAAAAGGCATTTACGGACTTTTCTACGTTATTCTCCATATTATTCTCAAATAATATAGCGTAACACTCTTATATCTCAATTTTACATTTTTTAAAATAATATATTATAAGCACTATCTTTATTACAGAGTTTATGAAAAAATAATATCTATAAAGATATCAATACCCACTCGTATACAGAAAAAAAATGAATATAAATAATTCTATTACGTGATACCATAGTGTAACGTTACAGATATGTGGTTAGTTGTAGATTTATTTAAAAAATATATAATATTTAATCTCCCATATAGTGTAAATGAAATACTTCTGTAATGGATATACTGTAGAAATTGATATTGCGCTGATCGACAAGGCAAAATAAATTTTTATCACGAGATGTGTTAATAAAAATTCATGTTATGTAATTTATGCACTTTCTAAAATTTTAATGAATAAAATAACTAATTAGTATTCTTTAAAATTGTAATCGGTATGAATGTCCAAATAATGAACGAATGTTGTAACTTCTAGCTATAGTTTCTATTGGGATTATCATAGTACAATATACTAGGTGTCAACGAAGTCATGTGTCAGCTCGTAATTTTTACTTTTCCGCACTCCACTATACTAGCGGAAAAATAATGTAATCGTGTAAAGAAAAAGTGAAAAAACTAACTTTTTTTTTGGGTTTATTTTTCGTTTTTCGGTCTAAAAACAAAAAAAAATGGTTTTTAAAAAATTTTTGCTGTGTGTGTGTCGTCGTTGTCGTCGGCATTAAAATTTCTTGTTAGCACGGTAACTCAACTAAATCGTGGCGGATCGATCGGGTTTTGACTAATTCTGATCGGGGACGTCTCCCAAATGACACCTATTGATTTTAAGGTGGATAGGATACACCCCACCCTGTCCATGAGTCATGAGAGCACGATGGTGGACTATTTGAGAAATTTGTTTTTGTTAGCACGATCGCTCAATTAAATCGTGTCGGATCGATCGGGTTTTGACTGATTCTGATCGGGAACGTCTCCCAGACGACACCTATTGATTTTGAGGTGGATAAGATACACCCCACCCTATCCATGGGTCATGAGAAAGCACGACGGTGGACTATTTGAGAATTTTTTTTTGTTAACACGATAACTCAACTAAATCATGTCGGATCGATCGAGTTTTGACTGATTCTGATCGGGGAAATCTCCCAGACGACACCTATTGATTTTGAGGTGGATAGGACATACCCCACCCTGTTCAGTGGTCATGAGAAAGCACGAGGGTGGACTATTTGAAAAAAGTAAAACTGTCGCATAAAATAGATATTCTGCATTTATGTGTTGGTTTATTTTTTCTCGGTCACTCAATTTCGAGATAGAGATGTTCTACGTGCGGAAAAGTCCGTTTTAAAGTTTTAAAACTGTTTATTTTGAATTGAAACACAACTTTTAAATTTAACACTCATCTCGTATGAAAAGTAAATACCCTTAATTCGACTTATTACGTTATTTTGATTGATGGATATATTATCAATGCCAATTTCGGTTTCTTTGGAAGTGTCATCAAGTCGTTCGAATTGTTAAGTAGAACACCATGTGTATTTTAACCGTCAAATATGGTGGTCGTTTTTAATTATTTTATAAAAATTTAAAGATTTTTGCAAAATTAAAATTTATTTGAAATGATGGTGTTTTTTTTTAATATTTGGGTGCTATGTTGAAGCGAATATTTACTACAATAAAATTGTTTGACAAGAATTAAAATATTTTTTTCGTGATTTTTGAGCCGCAGTTACTATTTTGTTTTTAATAGGAAGAATCGTTATAATTTAAGCTTCAGATTGATGTAAGTATAAGGGTATCCATTGCAAATCAATTATAGATTAAACGCAACTTAGTTTGCTTGCAAATTATTTTAATGGTTTAAATTAATATACATATTTGTAAATGCCAGGATTTCATATTAAAGCGAAATTACATACTAATTCATACTAACGCATTGATCATATGCGATATATTTACACCAATTTAAAACTTAATTTATGATTCTTATAGACAATGTAATAGTAATTGGCGTCCAAAAATCAGAAAAAAACATTTTTTCTTATTTTGTTTTACAATTTTAATATAATAAATGTTTTAAAATTGCATCTAAATAAAAATATAAACAGTTTTAAAACCTTAAAACGGACTTTTCTGCACGTAGAACAAGTCTATCTCGAAATTGAGTGGCCGAGAAAAAATAAACCAACACATAAATGCAGAATATGTGTCTTATGCGACAGTTTTACTTTCTTCAAATAGTTCACCCTCGTGCTTTCTCATGACCCAAAATCAATAGTTGTCGTCTGATAGACGTCCCTAATCAGAATCAGTCGATACCCGATTGATCCGACACGATTTAATTGAGTGATCGTGCTAAAAACAAATTTCTCAAATAGTCCACCATTGTGCTTTCTCATGACCCATAAACATGGTAGGGTATGTTCTATCCACCTCAAAATCAGTAGGTGTCATCTGGGAGACGTCCCCGATCCGAATCAGTCAAAACCCGATCGATCCGACACGATTTAGTTGAGTTATCGTATTAACAAAACAAATTTCTCAAATAGTCGACCATCCTGCTTTCTCATGATCCATGGACAGGGTGGGGCGTGTTCTATCCCCCTCAAAATCAATAGGTGTCATCTGGAAGACGTCCCCGATCAGAATTAGTCAAAACCCGATCAATCCGACACGATTTAATTGAGTTATCGTGCTAACAAGAATAAATTTCGACGACAACGACGACACACAGCAAAAAATTTGTGAAACCCATTTTTTTTTTGGTTTTTAGACTAAAAAACGAAAAATAAACCCAAACAAAATTTAGTTTTTTCACTTTTTCTTTACACGATTACATTACTTTTCCGCTTATAGTGGAGTGCGGAAAAGTAAAATATTTGTGATGTCTAGTCTAATTATTGATATTCATTTTTATAAAAAAATACAAGACCACAATATTTAAGGGAAACGTCAAAAATTTCAAGTCAATTATATAGTAAATTTTATGCAGGATATGTTAAAATATACAGGATGTTCTACTTTAAAATTTAAAATTAACGACATTTCCAAAGAAACCGAAATTGGTTATGACATGATAACGGCTTCACTGGAAGTGGTATTGTTGTGTATCAAAATAAGTCTATGTATTTCTCATACGTGAAATTTAAATTTAATAGATAGAACATTTTAACCCAATTAAAAGAATGGCGGGTTGATACATGATCTCGTTGGCATCTAGTATATCAGTAGTAAATCATTAGTTCTGCCTCAGAAGCCTTGATAGTTGACTTCTGATACAGTCCTAATGCAACTTATTTGTTCTGCATTACGTGGAACACTTAGGCATCATAGACAAAAATCTACTTATATGTATGAGTGAGTACACAGAGTACACAGTACACAATATTTTATGTTGTAGTTATTTTTGTAGTAAAATAATTCGGTATTAGATTTTACATGTGTTGCTCACAAGTACCATACAAATACCACCAAGTGGTACTAAAAATATAACAACTAAAATTAAAAAGTTAACTTTGTCAATAGTTGCACAATTTGTTACAATTGTATCAATTAAAAATTAAAAATTTTGCCAATGGAGAATAAGTGAATATTTATACGTTACGATGGATTATTTCCTTTCCTGAATAATATATTTGCTTTCCTGAATAAGTATTTAAATTAGTCAAATAATGATTGAAATAGAATCTATACTAAGAAGCTTTTTTTGAATAAGAAAATACATACCAAAAGAATCCGGTAGATAACTGTATCCAGCCGATTTGAGGATCTGAACGCAAGTATTCGCTAGAAACGCTACTAATAATAATATTGTAAATGTTATTACAGCTACTAGACTAGAATCTCTTTGTAGTAAGTGTTTGTGTTTATTGTGTGATGCTATTTGCATTACAGCTGCGCCTAATAAACCCCATGTTAGGAATGTTTCTTGAGCTGCGGCCAACCAACTCTAAAGAACAAATAAAAGTAATAATTAAATGAACAAAAGCATATAAGGCACCCTATTTAAAATTAAATACCCCGAAGAATTGTTCAAATACGTTTTTAGATTGTAATTCCGGTTGATCCATTTTAAATGGGATACCCCGTATATAAAGCAAACGGTAGACTATTGGTGTCATGATTATTCAACGTGCAATATAACAGTGCCCATGATACGATGATTTGCTAACTTTTGAGATTTAATATACTCAAATAGTGGCGGATTGAACTTGCATCTTACCTTGGGATTTAAGAAAAACTCTCCCCACGAAGTCTCCGGGAAAATGGCGTTAACGAATTCCGGCGGCATCAGTCCTAATATCTTCGCGCACAATATAAATGTGCCAAATACTGGTAAAAGTGTAAAAGCATATACTACTTTCCCATACGATCTTAGTCCCTTACTAAGCGACACGAAGACGATCATCCACACGACAGCCAGATTGAAGGCCAATTGAAATTTTATTGTACCATAGGCTGTCCCCGATGGTAGGTGGTGGCGCTGCAGTACTATACCGCTGAAGTAGTCCGGTACTGTCTCTGAGATTTTGTACGTACCGTTGATCGGAAGCTGGTGATCTGAAATCAGGTGATATCTAATAAAATTAAACATTATTATGCTACATGAGATTTTTTTGTACTTAGAAAAGACGACTTAATCTGTCAAACCATATTTAAATTTCTAAAATCTCTATCCAAGCCCTATATTTAAGATATGTTTAAACTATTATTCTAAAATTGTAGTAGTACTGAATGAAATATACTTTCTTTAATGATATTTACTTTTACATATGTATGTAAATCATCCATACGTTTTCATTGTCCATGATGAATTGTACTGTGGCAAAAATTCCTAATTATTCTACATCCATTAATATTAAAGCAACGTTATTATTCATTTTATGAGCTAAAACAATGGACAAAAGTAAGCTCAAAGGAAGTGGTCAATCTTTTGCAAATTTACGTGTACAAATAAGTATTTTAAAAATTCTTTATGGCATTAATTAAGGGGTAGCACCACTAATTTTTTCAAAAATCGTTTTTTTAGCTTAAAAAATTCTTTGAATCTTTTAGAATATTTTTGGGACAGAAATTTGTTTTCCTAATTTTTTCCTTGAAATTTCGCGCTCTCTCCTCGGATTGTTCCAAGACTGCTTCCGGAGCGCGTCGGATTGCTCCAAAACGACACTTGCGTCAAATAAATACCTGCTGGGAAGGTACAATCTAGGTACAGACTAGTGTTTTACATTATGATTTCTAACTTCTCTAATATACAACAGATGTCGTTAAAAGATATTTATGTTTAGTGAGAAGCATTTACAAACAAAAATACGTTAGTATAACGCCAGTACACGTACAAAAAATCCATTTCCTCGGTTGAAATCACGATTCTTGTACGTAGTACTGACCTTATTTCACAAGTTATCAACCGACTAAAATCCGCAGCACAAGAAGTGCTCAGTCTTGCCACAGCTTACTGTATTGAGTAAGCTGTGGTCTTGATGTGACTGGAAGAAGACATAAGCAGCTGATTCGTTGGCCACCTTCCATCATAAGCCGCTGCTTCCTAAGGAAGTTTTTAAAGCCATCAGACCGATTTTTTATATTTTAATGCTACTGTTTGTAAGTTGGCTCTAAAATCTTATTCAAGTGGCAAAAAAGTCTTGAATATAGCGACTGATATTAACTGTGTGCCCTTTTAATGATGATCTGACTAATATTATTCGAATTATGAAAGGGTTGGAGATGGATATTGGTGTCTAATGATACAATTTTTGTCTAGAAGCCAATGCTAAGCGGATCAAACATATGAAACATATGTTGTAAATAAAATCAAATACATGAAACTGAATTTTTATTGTAATGGCACACGGAGTTTTTATTTATATTCTTGACTAGATGCAATGTCTTTTGGGTAAGGAAGCTGTAGACCGAGCATGACTACTGGTCTTAATTAACACGTTAAACTCTTACCTTTCCTGTAGTAAACAAACGGCTCCGCCCATCTGTATTTATCCACCTTCGTGATGAACGAATCCCGAAAAAACACGAACATCCACGACACCCCGATAATACTGTACAACCCCATCATCGCCTGCGCCACGAGCAGCGACACACCGACCCCTTGGAACAGTGGCGATATCCGCCACATGTCCACCACCCCCGCACCCAGCTGCTGCCCGAGGCATAGCTGGAGGGTGAACAGTGGCAATCCGAAGACGAGAGAGAGAAAGATGAACTGGAAGATGAAGTTAGCCCCGAAGTGGACGGTGAGTATGGCAAACCGGGATATGTTGAACAGCCCTAAGGTGCAGCCAAGGCAGGCCATCATGGAGCTGAGGCTGTGTGGCCAGTGACCTAGGGGACTCTCTGCCTCTGGCATGTCGTTCTGTCTATTTCGTTCACATGATCTGAAACAAAGAGAATCGTTTAGTCGACCTTAATTTCCAATAGACAATGTAATTCGTGATTATGTTATTTTGCAACTTTCACTGATATTATTTTGCAATAACTATAAAGGGAAATCGATAAATCAATATTTATTATATTATATAGAGTGAGAATTTCAGCTAGAATAAATTCTGTAACCCAAATATGGAGGATTTCAATAAAAAATTCTAAAGCAGGTCGAATTTTGATTAAGTCTGTCCATGCTTAGGGGGTAATCACCCTTACTTATCTTCACCCTCGGGGATGTAACCGCTAATGATCACTGTAACTGTAACCATCAGTAAATAAGTGTAATATTTTAGAAATTCATTAGAAAATTATTATAAAGTCAAAATGACTCTGTTATTCGTTTTATGTATTTACACTTACTTCTTTAAACAATGTTCTTGGTAAACACAAATATATAAAGGAAAGACAATTTCGAATAAATAACATTTTCTAATTATTTGAACTGTTCAGAAGCCATCAGTTTGTTTGTAAATTTTCTTGGGTATTCTGAAACAATCGTCGATCTAATTTAATTGATTCGTACTTTGTCTCGTTAGAAATGAGACATATTTTGAAAAAAAAATAAATGTTCTTTTTTATAAAAATTCCCCATAGCGTAAAACTTGTGTGTTCTTAAAGTAAAGCGTACACTACACTTTTAAGAAAATTATAAACACTACAATAGGTGAAGAAAATTCATTCCAAGTAGATAGAAACCATAGTAAAGAACTTGCATCCATATATGTAAGATCCAATCAAATTAACTCTTTTCAATGACAAATCACCCCTGATATACTGCGTACTGCCAGCAGTTTGCTAATAATTTAATAAATCTGGTAAATTTAATAATGAATCAGGTAAATTTAATTTTTTTCTCTCTCTGACAAAGAGGGGTTTAATCTTTCGAAGTACGTCAATTCCCAAAATCTACGAATGTGGAACACTCATAATCCACATTTTTTTGCTGAAACATCACAGTTTCCCCACAAAATTGGACTTTGGATGACAGGTCCCCGCAGAAAAGTTATTGGGTCCTATTCATCCATTTATCCCGTTATTATCTATTTCATGACAATGTTTCACCAAAACAATATCAGATCTCTTAGTATCTTTCGCAGAACGCCGAAACAACTAGCCAACATAACGGTAACATTAAAAAATCCTATAAAATATTGCGAAAAGGTCAGTATTACTTCAACGGGATATATATACTCGTAAATATGTATATAATACTATGATACATATTTTTTAATCAAGGAATTGAGGTCCTACCGTTAGAATGAGTATATATGAGTGTAAATACACATTTCCAAAATTTTAAAGGTAAAATATTATATATTAACATAACATAATGGCATTCAGGTGACTAATTTGTTGCCCGAATTAACATACTGGCAATTAATTCTAATAATATTGATTAGTTTTATGTAATTCACGAGTTTATCAAAATTTGTTTTTATTTATAATATGATCTGTCACTATTTTACAATATTATTTTCTACAGAGAGTTAACTGAACCTACTGAATTTCTACTAACTGGTCTTCTAAATATTTCTGTTATGAACATAATGGCTTCACTAATAAACTAAATGATTCTTAAAAAATAAGCTAATGAGTCTTCAGTTATTTGTGTTTCGTGTGTTGAAAAGCATACGAACAAACATATGAAATTTTGTCGTCCTTGAAATCAAAAGCATTAATTATTTCGAGCAACAACAATAGACAATAATTATTTCTATTGCATTGCGTCATTCTATAAGCCGTATTGCATTATAATAAGTATATCCAAGACCAATAATAACTAAATATTATGAAAATGGTCAATAGATCAAGATCAGCCGTAATAATACAGCTACGTGAGCGGTGCCTCGCCTCCTGTTCCTCAATGTAGACTGTTTAATTGCAGAAGTAAATACGAATAGCCTGCAGCTACCACGTAGTACAAAAAAATATGTATATTATTATCCGGTTGGCAAATGGCAAATTCAAAATGTCTGCAAAAACGAGTTTGCTTGTTTTTGTAGTTTGTTTGTTTTGTTGATTATATTTCAAACGTTGGGGAAAGAAATAACATGGTATGTATCTCTTGTAGGGTACATTTCATTCACTATACACTACACTCGACACGCGTTTCGCCAACAAAGTTGGCATCATCTGGAAATGATTAATCATCTGGAGTTTTAATCATCTCCAGATAATGCCAAATTTGTTGGCGAAACGTTCGTTGAGTGTAGTGTATAGTGTAGATTAAAACAGAGATTTAATCATCTCCAGATGATGCCAACTTTGTTGGCGAAACGGTTGTCGAGTGTAGTGTATAGTGTTTTGGTGTTCTGTGGAAGACCAAGTCAGTGTTCGATGGAAAAGTAAATATTGAAAATCTTGAGTTTTCTGCTAACTCTTTGCTGGAAAAAGGTCTCCATTGGCGCAATTTCTCAACAACACCTCACATTATTAATTTAATAAATTCTAACACACTTATATAAACAGAGCGAAATGTTAAAGAAATAAAGAAACATAATTCGACGTATCCAGTTCATCTTCTTAAGCATATGTAACCTGTTATAATTGGGTCACCCAGTAAAGTTTTAACTCCCCATTCACGTATTATTCTCATCCACAAGGTTTCCGTTTTTTTACGTCGTCTCCTTTACAGGGAGTGCGTTATTCACTGCGACATTGCATGAGATTATAGTCCTCCAAATACTTTGCGCAATAGCAACTAAGGTGGTTCATACCTTTTCCACGCTTGGACTACTTTTGGTTTTAGCGTTATTGAAGTTGTGTTAAGCTTGGCGTGTGCAGAAAATGGCAGGCCATTGTCCAGACACGCAATGTTACGAAAATCAATATTAAATGTAGATACATACATATATGTAAATCGTTAGTGAAAAATTATATAAAAGTCCCACGTTTGCTCCCAAATAATTGCTGGCTAGAAGTGATCGCGGATTACAATTGTATCGGTTGAACAGTCATTGTTTTATAAGCTAATCCTGCATATAACTCAGGTTTTAGAAGAATACATGGTATAATATTTTAATATAAACTAAGGTTATTAAGATATGAATAATATTTATGGTAAGATACATTAATTACTAATTACTCTAATATTATCAGGTAACCTTACACTGAACCGATAAACGACTCACTTTATTTGTGACTTTCCAGCCCTTTGTGATAAGAATAATAAGAGAATTTTGTTAATAGTGTTTGTGGGTGATGCCGGCTTCGCTTTTTGAAGTTATTTTAATTATTTCAGGGAATTTATTGGTGTTTTAGTTTTCATTACTTATTACTAGTGACTCGTTACTATAGTTTGAAGTTTTTACTATTTGCTCTCTAAACAGCTCGACTACAAACTAGACTAGAAAAATTAGACTCCTATGTATATTATGCTATTTAACAGGTTTTTTATAACATAAGCATAAGCAAACACAAATCACTTTGTTAGACGTCACTATATTCATCATATGTGCAACTACAGTTTCATAGTTACTTAGACTGCATTATGGATGACAGTAAAGTTATACATAGTTAAGTTAGTATATAGGTATATTTACAGTACAATCAGTTTAAAGTTAAGTTTTATCAATGGATACAGATATAAGGGCACTAAATAATGTGGAGATTAATATTTTAGTGTAGTGTTCAAAGTTTTCTAGTGTTCGTATGTTTCGAGTGGCTCTGGTACATTTAATTTTATAGATTCTATTTAATAAGTAAGACTTAATTTGACAAAATTTTGGTTATATTTTCTATTTTGAGATTTTAAATATTCCTTATATCCAATGTTAAAACCTCTCTCAGTTTGACCGATGTAGCAACTATTGCATTTTTCACAAGATAATTTATAAACTACGGATTTTTGGTGTTTATCTGTTCTTTGTTTTCTATTGTAAAATATATTAAGGAGTTCTTCGGTCAGGTTTAAATGGAACATGAATGTTTCTTTTGATAATATACAGTCCCTGCTCAATTTATTAGACTCACCCCTCATAGCGCGGTTTTTTAATTTCTGGCATATATTAAAATCAGTCTTTGCATCTGATGGGTATGCGTATGTTACAACAAATAAATATTGATGGATGCATAACCAAAAAGATTTCGATTTGACAACATAATTCAGTCGGTATTGCAGAATTTTCATGCAACTGTCAGAAAGTGACTTTTTATGCTCTCTGTATGTCTGTTCCAGTACAAGCTGGAACTTGTGTTGATTTTGGATGAAAATAATTGTTTTGCTTTAAACTTTTCCTATTTTCATTATAGTAATTCAAAGGTGAGTAATGATTTTACTATATATATATATATATATATATATATATATATATATATATATATATATATATATATATATATATATATATATATATATATATATATATATATATATATAGTATAGTATAGTTTACTATATATATATATAATACAATTTATGGTTTTTATACTTTTTGTTACAAAAACTTCAGTCGACTAACCCCTAAATGGATTTTTTTTAGATGTGTAAACGTCAAGATCTTTCTTCGGACGAAAAATCGTCTGTAATTGCACTTTTACGAAATACCGAATACAGTCAACGGAAAATTGCAAACAAATGTGGGATATCCCAATCATCAGTTCGACAGTTGAGTCAGAAATTACAAGCGGACCTACCTGTTGGTTTGGCTCGGACAAGTCGCTGTGGCAGAAAATCGCTGATAACTCCTAGAGGGCAGAGATTCTAAAGAAATATGGCTGTGGAATACAGAAGGGCAACCTACAGTGAAATAAGGAATAAGTTTCATGAGGCAGGCTACAAGGTATCGGTGGCTACTGTACGAAGAAATTTGTACGGTTTGGGTTTCAAATGTCGAAGACCAGTTAAAAAAAAACCAAAACTAACACCAGCCATGGTCAAGAAGAGGCAGAACTGGGCTATTTTGCATAAAAGGCTTTCTGTCGATGACTGGCAAATGGTAGGTCATTAAAATTTATTTTGTTTTGTGGTTTTATTATTTTTGTTGCATGTCTCCAGGTCTGCTTTAGCGATGAAGCAACTTTTCAAATTATGGATGATAAAACCCAGTTTGTTCGAAGACGTCCAGGTGAAAAGTTTAATACAGATTGTGTAGTAAAGAGAGTGAAGCATCCTACATCTGTGATGATATGGTCTGTCATAAGTGGGAAGGGATTGGGAAGGCTTTATGTCGTAGAAGGAACCATGCGGCAAGATCAATATAAAAAGGTTCTCCAAACAAAATTTATCCCACAGATGAGGGAATGGTTTGGAAATGGTCGTAAGATATTTATGCAAGACGGGGCCCCTTGTCATACAGCCAAGAATGTAAAAAAATTCTTAGCAGAACAAGGAATACTACCATTGCCAGGGAACTCGCCAGACATGAACCCTATCGAGAATGTGTGGGAATGCTTAAAACGAGAACTAGCAAAGGAAAACATAACCAATAAGGTTCAATTAATTGAGAGAATAATTTATCATTGGAACCATAATGATCAATGAAAGGAAATTGCAAAAAACTGCATAAACAGCATGCCTCGAAGGGTGGACGCGCTAATAAAAGCCAAAGGCGGTTTGACAAAATATTAGTAGTATAAAAATATGTTCAGTAATTAGTATCAATGTATATATATTTTTTGTATAATAAAGAATCAGAAATGTGAAACCACGTTTTATTCTCATGTACATATACTTAACAAAGCCAATATTATTCATACACCTCAAAAAACAACAATTTTGCAAGTGAGTTTAATAAAGTGAGCAGGGACTGTATGTATTAATTCAATTTTAATACGTTTAATGCATTTTTCTGGCTTGTGACGTATTTCAATTGTTTCTTTATTAAATTATTTACTATACTTACAGAAAACGCATTGTTAATTATTATTTCTTTCGTGATTTAATTCGTTATTCAGGTTTTATTTTGATAATGGTACGGGGAAACGTCTTTGTAGCAAAGAAAGGAAGTAAGATAACCATATTATCAAAATTACGTTGCAACATAAAAAAATCTCATGCAATATAAATTTTTTTATTATATTTGAGTGTAATCTTACTAGTGTCGTTATCTTGCTTCCTTTATCTGTTTTACGAAGTAGTAGATTATTGGAGCAACCTTTTTATTTGGTATATTTGATATTATACATGCTCCTACATTCTTTGATGGACAGTAAAAGGTGTAAAATTGAAATAAAGCTTACACCAAAAGGTAGTAAAGTTTACACCAGACATCGTGTTGATTTTACTCCATTACTGGTATGAAAATTCACACCACCAGCGAATGGTACAATTCAATTCCACACCACGACCTTGCGGTGTTTATTTCACACTAACTGGTATGCCCTATATGTAAACCATTTGGTGTGAAATTGATGTCAAATTTTACATCACATTTCAGGCAGTGTCCCAATAGCCTTAATATCGATACAGAAAATCATACCCCACACCGTATATAGAGTCATTTTCCAAATAAATACAGATAATATCTTATACAAAATACTTTTTTGTGTACAATTTGGTTTTCAAAATGTTCTCTTTCTTTATACCAACCTTTATGTTATTAAACATAATAGCATATAGCGAATCGTCACACGGAGCATTGAGAAGTGGTACTGCTATAAGAAGAACAAGTTCTCTTGATAATTACTCACCGTTAAATAGTTCTGAGAGTTAACTGAGAGATCATCGATCGCTTGTTTCGATTGTTGTTTGAACAGATTGCTAAATATGCCATACGGCCCATGTATAATTAGGCATAACGGTAACTGCTATTTGTTACGAATTTTAACGATGTAATATTTCTATAATTTGTCAAACAGTTATTTACATGCATAACCTATGTCTATTTCCTACTACTAATAGGGTTTTCACCAATTTTCTATA
The DNA here is from genome assembly GCA_037954035.1 of Rosalia funebris. Taxonomy (NCBI): domain Eukaryota; kingdom Metazoa; phylum Arthropoda; class Insecta; order Coleoptera; family Cerambycidae; genus Rosalia; species Rosalia funebris. The sequence continues at coordinate 15,317,728 of JAZFAV010000001.1, read as the reverse complement.
TTAACATTCTGAGATTGTATATTATTTTATTTAGTTAATTTATCTTAAATCATCTTTCACAGAATTATTGCAATGGAAATAATATGTATACAATAAATCAACTTGTAACTCAGAAATCATCTTAGAATATGCGCAGTGATGTCAAATCTAAGTACAGCTTGTCAAGAATAGGAAAAAGTGTGAGATTCTCTAGATATCCGTAAAAGAAAGAATGAGACAGTATTCGGCTCGGAGGGAAATTAACTTTACACGCCGCCAGATCGAACTTTGTGTACATTCATAATAAGATAAGTCACAATGCGACTGAATAAAGACCAGGCTATTTACTGCGCACCTCGTGACTTGTTCCTATTCTTGACAACTGACACAGTTCATTGCATCGTACACATTCCTCGTTTATGAAGACTGATTGGTCAAACAATCGATAATTTGAATATAGGCCAGTCAGAATGTACTAACGAAATGGGTTTACTATTGCTGTTATACATTGAGCTAATCATTGGTGTGTTAAACGTTAACCCGACCTCTTTTACTCGCGACTAATTACTTATTTATTTGGGTTTGAGTTTGTGAAATGTTTTGTAAAATGAAGACAAACGTAAACTCCAACAAGATTTTGTTGAAGATGGCTCTGTCAATTTTCCTAAACTCGCTTTTGAAGTGATAGTAAATGAAGAGTTACAGCCCTCTGTCTCGCGTCGTCATAGGCGCATATGTCATAAAAAATCTAATATATTGGAAATTCGGAGGCTGACGTCATAAGTGGGATTTTCTAGGCTCGTTAGAATACTACCCTTATTTTTAGAATATTGCACTGACCAAGTGGTATAAACCGATACAACAAAATATAATGAAAAATCTTTTTCTTGTCGGATTAATATTAAAAAAAACTGTTATAAATTTTTTTATAAAAAAGTCACTCCCAATCCCCCTGAAAAGCATAAAATATTTATAATGGCCATAGGAAACAGTATATTAAAATGTCTCAACGACTCTGAGGTTTGTATCCTGGATTTTTAATTATGGAAACCTAGAATTAAAGTGTTTACGTTGTATGAGAAACTGTTAATGATATAAAAATAGAATTAGTCACAAATGAGAGGGAATGGTGGATAGAATTAAATTAATAAATCATCCATTATTAAACCAAATTGTATTTTCTAAACCCTTAGTGATGTACAGTAAACCTAAAATTGTTATCAGTGTTTTATTTTTTGCTATGTATGACACGTTACTTTTCTTTAATTAAAATATATTTTTATCCTTTAAACTGTAGACATAAGAATAAAATTAGGAGAATTATCGAGGGTGGCTGATTAACCTTCACTTATGCTCCAATCGATTTAAAATAATATAAATAGCACAAACTGTTCTTAAATATTATATCTGTTCTTTTCTTGAGATAAATAATAAATAATATTCCAATCTTTCTTCACTAAGCTAAAAAAGCAAGTGGTCATTTTTCGGATATTTATAAAGGTGTCCTTTTCTCATTATTCAGGCAGTCATTAAAATCGTTACTAAATATATCCTAATGACGCCAGTCAACGAGATTGTCGTCAATTAAAATGTAAATAAAAGGAAATTCAGAAAAAATGTGAACGTTTCAGTTGTTACTTTTTATTAATATTTCATTATTAGTAAATTCCAAATTATAGTGAGTTTTTATAAAAGGGATAATCCTGTTTACGAGTTTGAAAAATAACATGTTTATGGTATAAATTATTTATTTGATGTTAAAAGAAACAAGTTACACAATTTTTAATCCTAAAGTTAAAAATCGGGTACATAACTATTTATAGATTTTACAGTATTGTTTTGGTTTCAGTTCTAATCCAACTTGATCATTTCTTATCATTTTAAGTATATTTGCAATAAATATTTACAGTTTGTGACCAATTTTAATCCCTATGTTTTTCTAAACTTTATTTAAATTTATATTTAAATATTTTTTTTATTTTCTTATGTCCAATTTTTTTATAGAAATAATTCATGTGGATTACATTACGATAATGTAATAAATAATACACGTCTTTTGTCAAATATGTATTAGATTAAACTGAAACTTTCTGCAGTTCTACAATACTTATAACTTTCAACACTAATTTTAATAAAATAAATATCGTCTTTACACTATAAATCTCTACCAAATACCAAATATAATTTTAGTATATCATTTTTCCGCTTTACTAAATATATACTGGTGAATTATTTATTTATAAGCATTATTATTAGACCTAATTATAAAATCACCCCATAAATAATCTATTGCTTCTTTAATCCTATTCACAAAACTTCTCTTCGTTCAGTAAATTTGACTTTTCCATTGAAATTATATTCCATTAAGTACCATAATTTAAAATTTAATATGAATAATAATTTACTTTGTGATAACAGCTGTCAACGGACTTTTTACATTGTTATTAAAAATAAACTGTTTTTGTTTAATCTGTGTTAATAACCTATCTTAATTTTAGATATTTTTGTTTTTTATACATTTAGTATCAATTTTTCGATTTTTTTTTTACGTTTTCATAATTATCATAGTTATATGCATATAAGTTTTCTCATTTACTTTTTATTTGTACCTCATAATCATTGAAATTGTTGAATTTAAAATTTATAGTCTCATTACATATTAAGTGAATAATATTTTTCTCCGATATGTTAAGTACCTATTAAAAAATGTTTTTAATACTTAAAAATTTTTTTAAAGAAATATATCATCGTTAATAATTAAATTATTTTTCCTTGATGATATATTTTTATACAGGTACAAAAAATATAATTGATTTGTGATGATTTAATTAATTTTATTGATTGGTATTTAGACTTATTGTCCTTCTCATCTCATCATCGTTCAGACTTATTCACATTTTATGAATGTCGGTGTTATTTTTCATTGTCTGTGAATTTATATATTTCTAATTACTCTTAGTAATACTCTTATATTTTAATTTTTTAATTTAATTTAACATATATCTGAATTTTTCTTAAAATCTAGGTTAGTGTTCTTCTGTTATCTTTTAAAATATGTTCAAAGAATATTTCCGCGCGTCACATTTATCTAGTTTTCTGTAGTAGAAAGACTATCCAGACACTCTGAAACGTTTTTCAATGATTTATTTTGTTCAAATAACTAAGCAAATTAAAAGATTTATCTTGATGGGCTATAGTCTTGTAAATTCTATCCAACTGTCATGCGAGATGTTAATGTGACCATTTATTTTTCATTTCCTGCAGTATATTTGAGATCATAAAAGATTATGATGTGCGAAATTTAAATTATGTATCTTCAATGGTTTTTCGGTAAACTTTGTCGCTTTTTGAACTCAGTAAATCTCGTTTTATCACCCATGAAGAATGAAATATTTATAATGATCTCATTAATATTCTATCGTCTGAGGAATATTACCAAGTAACTCAAATTTCGTTTCGATATCGTTTAATTCATAATTTTTCAAATCTTATCATGCCATTTAAGTCATTAGGACTCGACTATGTTCACTTCAGTGGCAACACAAATACAACTTTACTTAACTCAGTGTTAGCTGCGACACAGCTTACATATCTCCATGCGTTCTGTAACCCTCCCTCTCGATCATTGACTAATAAGAGGTAAGTCATTTTGTTTATAATTCTCTATTTTATTATATTTTGAAAACATACTTAGGCACGTTTTACTTCACATTGAAGTGGCTTTAAGGGTTTAATTAATGAAATCTCCTCAAACCACTGTACCTCCACATTTTCTTCATGTGTTGTAGATACTATTACGCAACTACTGAACGAATCTCTGAAACCAGTTGTCATTTATTGTGATGGATACACACGAGAACAGGAACTCAGCTGTATTCAATGCCTTGCTTCATCTAGCTCTGAGACAAAACGTTACTATCACGCAGAATTTTCTTATTAGGGTACACATCTAACTAGAATGTGCTAGCGTTCACAGTCTAATTGAAAAAAGAATTAAAGATTTAGATTTTCATCTCCCCAGTTCATTCAATGTACTAATCGTGCTCGAAAGAACCCTTTTCCATACAACTCGAAACTAATTTATCACACTTTTTTAGAGGTTTCAGGAAAGTGATAAGATATCCAAGTACACACCCAGGTAGAAAACCAGGGGATCCAATCCACCGGACCGAATTATCAGGTACAAGCTTAATTATGACGACGAGTTCCTAAAACTTCCCTGCAGATTGAAGAGAACACTTATAAACACTGCCACTAATTTTGCGTCATTTCCTCAATTCAATCCACAACCTTTATAGGTTGCTTTTGACAAATAGTCAGATTTGCAGGACTTAAAACTTGTTCCACTTGATCACTACCACGACTCACTTCCCTATGAAAAAGAAAGTTTGAGGAAGAAGATTCGATTGTGCAACACCAATACTTTGGCAGAAAAACGTTTAACAAAAATTAAATCTGAGAAGAAATCCACAACGCTGAAGAAAATCGCAGAATGAAAATAAAAAAAAAAGAATGACATCTAAGATTGATTTAATTTTCAGCATGCATTTTAATCATAATTTTGAACTTTTTTAAACTATTTTTTTCTTAACTAACTTCCTAATGCTTTACTGTTATAATTTTGTTACTATTAAACTAAATTTCTCTGATTTGCAGGTATATATCTCAATTAATTATTACCTACCCATTATAGAAAAACCGTGTGAAAAACATTTTTGTAAGTTCATAAAATTAATAATAGAATGTTTGAAAAAACGTGTATATATTTTTTCTTCTATCATTGCACATAAAAATTATTGCAAGTGAATTTGAATAAATTTGAAATGCAACTCAGTGTATCCCATTGATTTTGAAATGCAACGTAACGTATCTCCTACATTTTTATCATATTACAGATTGTATCAGTTAAATAATGATATAAATAAGTATAATCGTAAATTAATTGCACAATTACATGTTTAGAACAATAAAAAGATAATATTTTAAATCTCTTGAAAAGTTGTGAAAACTGAGATAGGTGGTTTTACTCCTCGAGTGACGATACACTCGTTCTTTACGAATGATGAACGACTTTTCATGACACAATTTAGATTATTTAATAGACATCTATAAAATGAGAAATATGTACAACTGTTCTACTTACTGTATTGTACTGCTTCTATACGACTTGCGGTTTTATTAATTCGTAATCGTGTTCCAAGTAAACAACCTCGACCAATCGTTTCCACAACTTTAAGGTGGGTCTACATATGTAACAAAAGCCCGTCGCGATCTCTGTTGCGAACTTCATCGCGTTGCGCCATATGCCGCATAGTGTAGACGGATCTCCGTAACACCGTCGCGTAACATCACCACGACCCATCGGTTGTCGGTTTTCTTGCGTTGCATCAAAATAAATGTTCGTTGTTGTGATACGCATGACCACATCGACGACGTTAAGGGCATCTACATATGTAACAAAAGCCCGTCGCGAACATCGCCGCGTAACTTTTAAAACGTTACGCGAAGTTCGCGACGGAGATCGCGACGGGCTTTTGTTACATATGTAGACGCACCTTTAAACTTACACGAAGCCAAGAAAGGTAAAACTAATTAAAACGGATTTTACTCGACACGCGTTGTGTCGCGATCGGATCACGGCACTTTCCATATTTTGTAACGGTCGCAGTAACACATATGTTTTAACGATTGCTTATTCTTATTACTAAACCATAAACAATGTTTTATTTATGGGCCTATAAATACCGTTAATTTCTAGACTAGCTAATAAAATTCGCCGATTTGGCAAAGTAGGTACTTTGCAAGTCACAACTGCCCCTGTAACTGCATTAGACGTATACACAAATAAAGACAGGTTATCTTGATCAACAACAAACCCAAGGACATAAGAATGAAAAGTATTTATATTCGTTGGTGATATTAAAGCTATTGACTATATAAAAAGTGAAAATATTTGCGAAATTATTTACACTCAACTTACTATTTCAACATTTACAGGAGAAACTTCTGGTTAAATAAAGTACCAGAATAAGTATATCTATTATTATTTATATTAATTATTAACAGACAAACGTATTTGTCTTCTTAGTTATACATAAATATTCATAAACATATTTGGTTGCAAATATGTAAATGCGAATAAGTTTAATGTAATGCGGAAAACTCACACTACTACTCATACAAACCTGTTGATGCATACTTAAAAGGTAGATTGTCTTTATACATATGAACATTTGAACGAGATGAGAATCATAAACAGCAAAGGAAAATAATTTTTCAAATTAGAGGCGTAAATTATGGGATTATTTACAGTCTGTTCTAAAAGTAATTTATGCTCTACACTCTATAGGTGGAACAGATTGAAAGGGAAAAGTGTTTCGGAACAAGTAAACCAAAATAGAAATATGAAAATTGTGCATTAACTAAATAAATAATGTGTGACATATATTGTGTGTCATAATGGTATAAGTTATTTAAGTTTCTTTTATACATATATAAAAAATGAAAACTATATATGGTACCAGAGAAATGGTACTAAAATGTATTTCATGCTGGAGAATGTTCCTGCATTTTTCTCTAATACAACATTTATTATATTTCCCATAAAAGTAAAATTAAATTTTTTGGAGAACTATTGGCAGTTAAATTATTTAAATCTGAATGTAAAGAAACTAAAATTGTAATATTTTTAAAGATAAAGTTAAGAGATCGAAAAACTATAATTTCTGGTTTGGCAAGCAGTTGGTAGAAGTGGAAAACAAATACATATACATACATAGGCGTTCCATAAAATAGTCGTTGCTGCTAGTACTCAATTATTATTATATTTAATTATATATTATCTCTCTCAAAGATAAGTTCGTGGGAGAGTGAAATTTTATAACTTCATAATTGTTAATTTTCTTATTCGCATGTCTTGTGTAACCGTTTGGAGCTAAAAATATATGAATGTTATTAAGAGAGCTCAGATTAGGTTTTTCAAAAAGTTATTACTTCTACCAAAATACACAAAATGATTATTTAGTTAAGTTAGAGATGGGTACGACAAAGCAGAATTTCTGGCATTCAAGCAATGCCTAAATTGGTTAGAAAAGCTACTATTAATGGACAATTATAGACTGTTAAAAATAAAACATCACATTGGTTGCCTGACGGTAGTCTTAGCGACAGGTGTTTTTCTTTATTGCTATAAGACTGTCAGTAGTCCAATAACAGTAGTTTTGCTTATCAACACGGCCGTTCAAAGTAAAGGCAGCCTCGTCAAAAATAAAAAGATTTTTTTTTTACAAAATCATTATAATCATTGCATATCTGTTGTATTTGTTCGCGATATTGATTTCGCCTATCAAAGTCATCTTCTGACAGCATATCAACGAAGCATACATTATAATAATGGTGCTTTGGTATTTTCAGAATTTGGTGTACTGTAGACGCTGCCATATTGAAATCAGAAGCCAACTGATTACGTATTGGGTGATAGTTTTCTTGCTTTACCAACAAAACATTAAGCTGATCGTCTTCCGATGGTGACGGTCGACCAGATTTAGGAAGATCAGGAACATGCGCAAATTCGCGGTATTTAGATACAACAAATTGCTTACTATGCTAGAACTAATAGATTGCCGATCAGGCCGAGTTGCATTAAACAATTCAACTACTTCTGTTTAGATACGCACCCTGTTTCCAAATGTGATCATGCAAAGAATTTCAATTCTTTCTTCCAAATCGTTCAGTTAATTTATTCATTTTTTACAAACTGGCTACTACTCAATAAACACTTCAAACACAGTGCTTTTACCACGCAAAAAATAAGAAATGTATTATTTAAAAAAATACATAACTCAAAAAACGAAAAAGCTATTTAACGAAGTTTGCATTTGGCAGCAATGAATAGCATTATCGGTCGCTAAGGCTACTGTCAAGCAGCCGACGCGACGGTGCACAATTTAAACAATCATTGCAATTAAATTCAATAGTTGGAAAATGAACAATCATTTTTCTTCATTTTTTTTTATCTAAGAATTACAATAATGTAATATGAAAAAAATGTGCTCTTCCACATTATGTAATAAAAACAGGTGTTGCCATTTAAAAAATATATACGACATCATACTTTCTACACACATCACCCTGTATATATTAATTATATGTTAAGAAATGGACAACAAAAAATAAAATTTGACGGGTCCCAGAGTTTTTCTCAAAAGTTATTCCTTGCATTTTTAACGAATTTATTCATTACATTACGAAATCATTGTATACAACTTCTTGTGTTCTCGCGTGGTCCATCCATTATAAATCTACATAATCCCCCAAACTTAAGAAAGAAACTTCTAATTTTTAGACGAAAAGTTATATGACGTATTCCTTTAGAATGCGGTCACCTGAGTAGCAAATTTCTGTATATTTACATACTATTCATTTCATCGCTTTGGCGATAGCAAGGATAAAAGTGCATTTTGCCTCGACCGGGAATCGAACCCAGCTCTCCCAGTTTCCGGCTAGTTGCTTTGACCGCTGAGCTATCCTTGCTAATGCGCCAATTTTAATGCGTCACTACAGTACTCCCCCCCTAGAGACATGATTTGTCTCGATACAATTTAACGGAATGTGACCGCTTTCGCCATTCTTACGAACCGTTGTTCGGTAACCCCCGGACTGTAGGGCGATGGATAGGACGGGAATCGAATCCGCGAATTTGAGATGTAAGGGAGGTTGCATATACTGGAATGACGAATCACATCACGTCGGGGTCACCACTTTGGCGATAGCAAGGATAAAAGTGCATTATGCCTCGACCGGGAATCGAACCCGGCTCTCCCAATTTCCGGTTGAGTGCTCTGACCGCTGAGCTATCGAGGCACACTCATTATCCCTGATAATGCGCCAGTTTAATGCGTCACTACAATCGCTATTTGCCAAATAAAAAACTCCCTCATCTTGCCTATAAATGGAACAGTCCACCTGAGCTTAGCCATAAAAACAAGCCGTGGTATGTTTTGCGATTATTTACTTGGCAAATAGCGATTAAATAAACTATAAAAATGCCTGCAATGCTAATCACCAATATGTAAGTAAAGCTTAAGAGCTATAAACTATTAAGGAATAATAGAAATAAAGAAATATATATATATATATATATATATATATATATTTAATTTAGGATTCATCATTTTAAGCTATGAAAATCTTATTAACTCCATCCACAATAATAATTACTTTCAAGTAAACAAGTAATATTTAAAATTCTATACAGCTATCTGACATCTTTGTTTACAGTTATTTGTTTACTGCTGAATTTAATTAATTGCGCAAAAGCAATTCGTATTTATTACCTCCTATTTATATATTTCACAGACAGGGGCGTAGCGTACATGGATGCGAGTGATGCATCCCATCCCTTAAAAAATTGGCAAATCAGTGTAATTTAAAATGTCAATCGATTTATTCAATTATCACAATTTTTTTATTATTTTAAACCGACCACAAACATACAATATTTACCTTAAACGCTACCATGAACCTTTTCATTTGAAATCGGCCGTGAAGGTACCGGAAATTATTAGACTCCCGCGTTACTTGCTGCAGTACTGAAATGCGATGGTCCGCGTTACATCCAAGCTACGCGTTAACCGGCTGAAAAGGTCAGTGATCTTACGCGGTCAACAGTGGAACCTCGAGTGGGTGTTGTCGTTATTTCCGGACTCGGTTATGCGATTATGTGAACACATCTTGGCGAGTGTCGCCATAGCATAAGGAATATTTTGAAGCGCTATTTCAGGTAATTGTGGAAAATGCAAATGAGGAATGGGATCGAGAAACCGTTATTTGTGCTAGAGGTCTTTTAACTTTACTGCGCAACTTTTATTTTAATGTTTTCTTAGCAGTGTTTTCTGCAATATTCCCACATTCCGAGGGTCTGTTTAAAATTCTACAGACAAAAATAGCAGATGTTAGTTACTGCAATAAAAAGATCGTCAATCTCAAATCACATCACATTCAAAAAATGAGAGACGAGTTTAGTGACATTTGGGACTGTATGGACAGATTTGCGTTAGAAAATCAACCGATTTGGATTCAATTCCTGAAGAAGATCAGAAAAACCCCTACGCACGATTGTTTTATGAAATTTTGGACGTTATTACTGTGAACATTAGTAAACGGTTTAGTGAAATTTCTAAACTGAAATTCTTAAATCTATATTCCACACAATTTACTTCATTCGTAAAACGTTTTCCTGGCGAATTTTATCTTCTTTAGTAGATACATATGGAACATTATTTGACGCAAATCATTTAAAAAGTGCACTTTCAATGATTTGCAGTGATCCTGATATGAAAAAAAGCACTGTGTTTGAGCTTCACCAATATATTGTCCCTTCAATTATCTCCTGTTTTCTCAGAGTCATCAAAATTGTGTCCTTTAATTTTAACTATTCCTGCCACAAGCAGTTCCACGGAAAGATCATTTTCATGTTTAAAGATAATAAAGACTTATCTACGAAATTCTCAGAAGCAAGAAAGACTGTCAGCTTTAGCATTAATAAATATCGAAAGTGCCTTATTAGAAGATATGAGATCATCTCCAACATTTGAAGAAACAGTGTAGGTATACGTTTTCGCTGGACAAACAAAAAACGAAGAATTGATCTTCATTTTAAAAATTAGGATATATATATATATATATATATATATATATATATATATATATACTTCGGCATAATCATTTTAGGTTAGTATCATTTTTTTATTTTTATCATTTTCATATGGCCTACCATACATCCGACTATATCTCTTCACCTTATAAAATTTTTATCACATCCCTAGATTCTTTTCTCACACTACGCCCCTGTTCACAGGTTATTAATTCCTATTGATATATCATATTTATCTACCGAGAAATTTATTTCATCCCGACCAGCCTAAGTATTTTTTCACGTTATTTCATTATCAATTTTGTTAACAACTGTATCATCGAGAAAACCGATTGAGTACTGCGTAATAATTCTAACGATTTATTTATTCGCGTTATCTCAGTCAGCGGCTCTTGTGCTAAAGAAGGAAGAATTCCTAATAACTATATAGCTATAATAAAATAGAAACATTTTTGGTATTCGCATTATGGTATGACATAATAATATAATTATTTGCCTATTTATACGTATACGTACGACACAAGACAGTTACAATAAATAATATGTTACGTCTAATGATGTCTACACTGAGGTTATAATTTGCAAAGCTTAGTGTCAAGTTATTTTTAGGTCGCAATTTGTGAGTACCGCTATGAAGACCAGGAAGTTACCTATCAACAAACTTTAGACGACACTTTTTAAATTACGCAACTGAATTAAGGAAAATCATGTCTAAAAATATCCCTGCGCACTTACATAGTTTAAACTCACTTGGAAGGCTTTAAGTACAAGCTTGTCAAAAATAGTAACAAGTCTCAAAACTGCGATATCGGACTGCCCACGAGGTGCGCAGTAAATAGGTTGGTCTTTACTTAGTCCCACTGAGGCCTTTGTAGAGTCAATATCTATGAATATATATTAAATGTGAATGTACACAGAGTTCGATCTGGCTGCACGTAAAGTTCATCCTTTTCCTTTCGAATGCTGACTCACTCTTCCTTCTACGCATACACGAGAATCTCACTTTTTCCTATTCTTGACAAGCTGTAAATGCAATGTCTATAAAATTATTTTCTGTAGTCAGACACCGATCAAGAGAACATAAAAATATTTCCTAACATTTTGTTCGTGCTGCAAAATAAAAACTACAGGCTCAAAATTTCATACAGACAATTATCTTTAATTACTTTTATGTGATCATTAGGTTTGTCAACCAAATCGTATATAACAGGATTTCGCTGAAAATTACTGTAGATTAAGTAATATCCTTTTACATTATTACTCAGCAGAGCTTTCATTAAATGAAATTCGTTTCATTTTGTGCTTCGGAGATATTGGATCACCCAGTTGTGGTTTCCGAATGTTTGCCACACCTGGAACTTCAAGACGATGTTCATCTGCTATGTTTTAAAATATTTGACGCTATGAAAGGATTAAGAACACGTTCATAATTCTGAAATAAATTATAATTCCGGCAAGACATTCTCCAAAGGATATCAAATTACAAGTAAATTATTCTTATAGTGAATATTTAATAACAATTAAATTCCTAATACCAATGTCGTTTTATACTTTGCTGATTAACTTCGTGATTAATGTTTACGGCTACATTTTTTACATCTTGATGTTTCGGAAGGCATATCGCTGTCATCTTCAGAATGCTCTTTGAAACAGTTATGTAACAGTACAGTAACAACGTTTATATATGTATGTTTTGTTGTTCCGGCCCTTCTGTTGATCACAACTTTTCGTTGTTGAGTGATTTTTATAATTGAACCATTTCTATATAACACGTATGTATGCTCCTATATTGACTGTAAGTCTTAGGACTATTATATAGGTTAGAATCTCCTCTCTTTCATAGGTATGTTGATATTATCCAGGCCGGTAAATATCTCTTGTGTCCGTCCAAAGTTCTACCAAAGCTTATTGTTCTTAAGGTGCCTTCTTAAGTCTCGTAGTCACATATCTGCCTGTTAGTCCTATATAAACATTTCCTTACAATGTATGCTATATTCTTGGCGGTATTTAATATCGTCACAATTATTTATTATTTTCAAAAACGCTGATATTAACTCTCATTTGATGTTGAAAACGTGTTGATGGTCATTTGTTCTACGAAACGTTCTAATTTATTGATGTATCCTTTCACACGGGGTTAGTATACTTCTTTGTTCTTGATCTGTGGATATTCATCTTGATTGCTCACTCGATAATAGTAGGTGGTCCAGCTCTCCCTCCAGATTCACTGGCTCAGTGATGAGTCGCGGTTGGTGTATTGTCTTGTGTAAAGTAAATATAATTTATTTTCTTCTGTAGTGAGTGGTGACGTGATTCAACATTTAGATATATCCGTGTGCAAAAACACCAACTTATCGACCTCTAATTGTTGTTTAAATATTGAAAATGTTTTCTTAACTTGGATACATACAATTGCAGTAAGAATACCTTGCAATTACAATTGCAGTACCGTTCTACAGAAATTTCAGCGACAGTCCAGCCTCTTCATTGCTCTGAAATGCTTCTCACTACAATAAAGTGTCTGTTATGTGTTTCCACAATATTGTATTGACTACATCGACCCTTATTAGTGTATTTAATTTTCTTGAAAAATACACTAAAGCTTTCGTTAACATTTTATGAATATTAGATACTCTTTTGCTCAGAAGTACACTTAAAATTATCATAATGCGTTGATCATTGTTCATAATTAAATTTTATCGTGAAACATGATTCGCACCACTACCCACGTCAAAGGATAGTAAATTGTCGCACGCCTACAAATCTTAATTACCATGATATAATGCACAATTCGTCTTTATTATCATCTATCTTTTTAAAATTTTAACGGCAGCACTGTCGCATATCACATGTTTCCATCCAATAGTTATTGATAGACGACTATTGTTGGAGCGGTCATGGATTTAGAAAAAGCTCATTGTTGAGACTTCTTACATCCTACATCTGAGTTGGCAGATACTGGCATCAAAGCGGCAGCGTTAACCTCGTCATAAAATACCAGGGAGATAATCTTAAGGTCAAGATCAAATTGACCCACTTTTGCTAGGACGCAGAAGCAACATGTTCCACGTTGGTGATTTTACTGATTTTACACTTCAAAGAACTGACGTCAAGCCGAAAGAGGAATCTTCAAAGATGCCATTCGACGAAAAGCGTTCACAAATTCCACCGCATATTTCAACATGGACTCGTTTGCCTTTAATGTTGAAGAGAAAAATTTAATTTATTTTTACAACCATTGCAACACATATCGAGAGAAGTGTAACATGTAAGACATATTTTTCCATTCAATTAACTTTTTTGATTCTCTTGTGCGTTAATATTTAATTAGAAATAGAAAGTGTTAATTAAGTAATAATTAAGTTTTGAGATTTGAGTATTCTTTGACACAGGACACTACAACGCTTACCGTAAAAGTGTGTAAATATTTGATAGTGTTGAAAATTGTGAAAGGAGCATTCTAATTGGAAAATTTGCTTAATAAAAACAAGATGTGCCTAATCACTTTTGGATAATACTAGCCTTAAAATTCACCTATTATTTCTCAATAGGATCTATTGAAAGTTTGGATGTAAAGTTGTGTTATTTTGTACGCTTAAAAAACATGATGTCATAGTATTCCATGAATTTAATTATTTATTTTCACTCATAGCACTTCCATCAGTAGTTAGTTCAGAGTCTATATATAATTAGTCTTTGTTCCAAATGATTGCAATACTAACATTTAATACCAGTATACATACAATATTTCAAGAAGCTATATTATTTAGAGGTATAAAAACAAATTTTACAGACGTATCTTGTATAACATATGTATAAAGATATATTTTTGTTTGAACATGTACTATAATAGAAAGAAGCCAAGGAAGAAATAGGGGAAGAACGAGTAATTTACTATAGCCGAAAATAAATAGGGGGGCATTAAAAGCCGGTGTTAAGTTCTGTAATAATAATTATAATAAGGTTTGTATTCTTATTAGATTTCAATACTCTACTGACTTACTCGTGATGTAAAAAACCATGCAAAATGGAATACATTTATTCTTTCTCTAATTTTATCGTCGATTTTAAGTTTATATCAAGTTACACAAATTAAGATTCAATTAAGTATCCACACTTTCATGTCTGTATTTTTTCAGATTGATATAAATTGATTTAATACCCATTAAACTAAACTTAAGTTAAAGTGTTCAATTGTTATATAAATTAAATTGTTAAAAATATTCTTAACAAGCTAAATCGAACGTATAATTGTGTAAATATTTTATTTCAAAAGTGAAATCAATAACAGATACGTAGCATGAAAGCCAACAACAATCATGTGGAAATAGGTGGACGGTAATTTACTTAGAATTCTCAATTATTTTAAATCTGGTATAAGCATTTGACGATTACCATACGTAGAAATATTAGTATGTCATCTGTAATGACTATAAAATAAAAATAAACTTGGTGAGTGGACCTGAAAGATTGACAAAGTGGTGACATCATTTAGTAAAATTAATAACAGTGGGAACCACGAATTTGTTATACATCATTAGTTTCATTAGATTCACATATCAATGCGTCAAGTGCAATATCTTTGAATCGCTATGAACCAAAGATATAAAATACTTAGCACTCTGACATTACTATGTTTAACTCTCACAGTACCCAGCAAACCACTGATTCTATACACATGTCATATCGAATTGAATGAATACATTAACACAAATAATCTTTGTGAAAAAAACATCAGAAGCTGAGGTAAAGCCAACTAGCCAAGTAGACGTATTCATTGTGTAGATACTTCACAACTAAAATAATTTCGTTTTTTACTATGCCAATGATAAATACCAGCAATGGTCTTGTGCTTAGTTGCTTAGTACGATCAATAAATTACAATAAGCAAATTAGTATTAACCAAAGATTTTCACCAAAATAATTCTCATATTTAATACTGACTTGATTTTAAACTGGCCTTTGGAAAAAGAAGCAGCTTCAAAAAGTGACGGTAATTGGATGTTATAAGTGCAGTGAATTCGTAATTTCTAACTGTAAATATAAAGAGAATATTCTATTCAGGAGTTTTATATCATATTTCGGCAGAAATATTTGAAGCGTCCAAATTTTCAGATGAATTGGGTTTCACATTCAACTGACTCAGAGAGTATGCTGAGACGCATACTCACATGCACGATCTCACAATTGTATAAATCTATATCAATTCTGCTAATATTTATAACTTATATTCTTCGTCCAATTCGTTATCTGAATCTTCATCTTAGTCTGAACTTTAATCTGCTTTTATTTCTTGTATAACATTCTTAGTGATCTACTAAGTCTCAACTTTGACTTGTTTCTTATTTATTCTATTTACGTAATTTGCCTTAACTTAAAAATTAACACTATTTGATATGTCTACGTTTTCAATTCTCACAAACTATAAATGAACTTATATTCCCATATTTCACGATCCAATTGAAAGTTAAAAGCAAAATAGTGGTGACGGTGTCCCTGTTATAGTATAAGAATAGGCAACTCCTTTCGTATTCATAAAATAGAACGTGCATGAGTATGTAATAGTGAATTTAATATGTAATGTTTTATCTAAAACTAAAGAAGTATCTCCAACTTCTAACGTATTTCATGAAATATGATTTCATGGTATATGACGTGTCAAAGATGATGCACAAAAATTATGGCATCAACACTGAACAGTAATTTCCGAAAATATTTAAGACGATGTTGCAATTGGAGTAATTAGATAGCTAGATCTAATACTAGTAATAATAATGGTGGTGAGTGGACGATGTCTGTTGCTGCTTTCAGTGCTAACAATAAATACATGTCTGAATAAGTTTATATCAGATTAAATCAGTAATTAAGTCTGTAGAACTATACGGTTTTCGAAAGTAGCATGTTATGCATGATTTCAATTATATGTTATATTTAACGTATTCGGTACTAGCTTCTTTCAAAAATCACTTTTTCTGTACATATAAATAATGGGAAACAGAACAGACAAGAAGAATATTGCCTACCAATAAAGGACCTCGCATGGTATATTCGTGGTTCCAAAACATGCAAATTAACTGAAAGAGCAATCCATGGTAAGTCTCTACATTAGCATACTATTGGGGTGCTACATCAGGATATTCCAGCAGATGTGTTTGCTTTGGCTGCCTGCACGAGAGACGATAGTGGAAGGGTATATATAAACAAACATATCTCTATCTGTACTGATAGTCGGATACCTCCAGATATATGAGTGGCTTTTCACTTGACAGGGCCAAAAAATTTCTATTTGACAGGATAAGTAGTCGAAGAAACATCTGGTGACAATATTTCTGAAGGTAATCTAAAAGATCGAGTTGTAATTAATCAGTTCAATTATAGAAGTGTCATTTAAATCAGTGCATTAATGATTATTCAGTACAGGGTGTTTAAAAAATAATTTTGCCTGTATTGCACTTAAATGAATTACTCCGTGTATTTAAGAGGAAGGAGAGCGTTTTCTGTAAACCTCTAAAATAACAACTAAAGTTATTTTATTCCAAATTAATTTCCACGCATTATTTATATTGGCAAGCTACAATTCTGAGTAGGGATAAAATATATAAACTGATTTTTTAGCTTACCTTCTAAAGAATAAACACATATAACAACACCTAAATGGATTTTTGTTAAATAAAGGAGAATTCTTAGGAACGGGCGAAATTACAGAAGAACGTTTTGTAAATTGCCGAAGCGAATTGGCTGTAACTATTTTTAGAAAAGTTCACGTTCTAATTACAGTAACCTTTGATGTTTCGTCAAGTAGGTTAGAAACGAATATCTGAAGGAAGTGTTTCACGAACATAAAGTATCGAATGTCTCTGACCCAATTTAATAACAAAAGAGTAAGTATGTATATAAAATATTTATATTCGCATATTGAAATGATTTTAATTTATGTAAATTTATCGGTTAATTAGAAGCAATCGCCATTAAACAACTGTTTGATGGCGATTCCTTTCTCTTCTCTAACAACGTTACACTTTTATCTATAGGCGCAATTGGCTTGCGCTCGAGGGTCTCAAACGGCAAACTTACTTGAAGATAATTTGCAAAATTCCCATGAGGGCGTCCCGGCCGATCGTGATTTCATTAAATTGCACTGAACGGAAAAAAAAGTAAATCGGCACTTGCCTAACAACATTGGCACAGCACTGTCAACATAATGGCAGTAACAGAAAGCACTAACTTTACTCGCGACCACGGGAACGAGTCGGAGGAAGCACACACCGTTACGGCGCGCGGAGAGCGCTGACCCGTTCCAGTAGATCTTTTTCTTGGCTTCATCTACATGGATCGTCAAGCACATTTTAAAAAATTACTGTTATACGGAGGAAAAATGAGGAAGCGGCAGTGTTGTGGGCGCTGCCGCATCGCCCCAATCACGGGGCAGGTCTCATACCCAAAGATCTCTTCACAAAAAAGTTTCAGCATATAATATTTTTGTTCTTCGCCATTGTTACTATAGTACAGTGTGTCCTTGAAACAGCGACATCCCTGAATCCCTGGGGTAGGTAGTTTAGAAAAATCGAGTTGTTTCCACTTGCGAAAACGTTATTTTTCTCACTAGTAGAGTAATTTCTAATTAGAAGATACCATGGAATGCTATTAAGAAACGTTGTTCAGGAAGAAAAACTGAGTAAAACTAAAAAAATTCTTTGTCTCGTTTGCTTTTTCTTTTGTAATAAAAAAGATACGTTTTTTAAACAGGTAAGTTTTTTAAATGAAGAATGTTGAAGATATTAAAAACTTTCATTAAGAAAAGATAATTACTACCTAAGCAGGACTGAACCTTTTTAATTGAAATAGTACTTAATATTTCAATTAATAAAAACTATTTTCAAGGGTGCTTACCCTCTTCTGTGAACTTCCCTTCTGATTCTGTGAACATTATACCGTTGACAGAATCGACTAACTTTCAGTTGTCTTCAAATGCAGAGGTCCTTGATATTTAGCACTTTAATAATTATTATTTTTTATATTGGGGGAGCTCTTTGATGATGTTTTCCTGTTTTCTAAGAACAATAGTTATTTAGGGCAATACGTTTGTATTATTTATTTCATTCATAATTAGTAAATTCAACTTGACTAATATTCTTTCCAATATATAATAGTAAGTTGTTATAAGGTGGGCAGTTGCTTCTGCACATGTGGGACACACGTTATGAATATGAAGTCAAGCAACAGTAATAGGGACTACTCTACAGTTGGTCGACGAATCGGTTCGCTATTTTTCGCATAAAATGTAAAACAGTAGGTTTCTGGTTACTGCGCACGAGGTCAGCAAAAAGATCAGCAAAATGTCGAAGTAGGTGGTCACCCAGCGTCTATGTTGGATTTGGTCGAAAATAGACGGGTGGAGTTAAGTGACGATTAAAGGTAAATATGTTCGTTTGTTCGATAGCTGCTAGTTCACTTCATTTTTTAAAGAAAATTTCATATATCGACTACAGCAGAATGTCACAGAGGGGGTAACAAACTACTATAATTTTGAATACGTGGTACATAAATAGGATGAACTGATACAAATAAATCCAGTCTCCAAATGTATTTCATTAAAAAAATTAGCATATGGCTTTACTATGGTAAATACAATTATGCAGTGTCGGTCCTCCCTCTTTCATCCCCCTCCCCTTTAACTTTGAAAATACGGGATTTAACAGAACAAAAATTAACGTATGTACATTAGAATGTAAAAATAATATTTTAGATAATAAATAGTGATATAATCAAGAATAGCGTTGCTACATCATTTTGAAAATTATTTTTAAATAGCAACAGTATACGAGTAACATTTTATTTGGAGGTTGCTTCAAATATCTATTAAAACGTTGTTTTTATTTTGACATCATTTTGCGGTTACATTAAGAATAAATACTAGGTCAATAAAAAACTAATAATAATAATTTTGTGGTTACATTAAAAATAAATTTCATTTATAAATAATAAAATAATAAAAGTAAAAAATAGTATAAAATATCTTCAATGTGCATGTGTTCCAAATATCAAAATCTGCACCTCCCCTTGACTGACAGTACAACATTATAAAACACTTCTCTCACCCATTTAGCTATTTCTGCGGAAATTAACCTATATCGTTCAATAATTCTTTGCTTCAAAACCTCTATGTTAGCGTGTTCCGTAGCATATACTTGAGATTTTAAGTAACTTCATAAAAATAAATTTAAGGGTGTTAGATCTGGAGACCGAGCAGGCCACTTTATTGTAGCTCGGCGTCCAATCCACTTATTAGGATACTGTTAATTGAGATAAATTCTTATTACGCCATAATAGTGTGGAGGATCACCATCCTGTTCAAAAGTTATCCATCGCCTCCCCCGTCAAAATTCAATTTAAAAACATAAGTCCAACTATGTGATTACCCAAGAACCCTATACATCCGTTGAAGTTCTCTGGAGATTGCTGATGGCTCTCGCGAGTGATGCCAGGATTCTTATCACTCCAGTACCTTACATTCTGAATATTCACATCATCGTTTAGGCAAAACTGGGAATCATCGATAAACGAAATTGTTTTTGAATATACAGATGCGCGAGTTAATTTTTCTGATATCATTTCACAAAATTAAAGTTTGTGATCGAGATCATGTTCTATAAGTTTATGGTCACGATCATGGTCGTAACTTGGAAATAATAATGGAATAAGTATGATTTGTTTCCAAAATCATATTTTCTAGATCATTGTGTGAGATAGATGTTTAATATTAAAACTAAAATAGAAAAATATTGTTACGTTTAGTCAAAAAGAAATTTAAATCAAGTTAGCATTCATAAATATTTCACTTCCGGTTAGCACTCGTAAACATTTTTCTAAGTCGTAATTTCATATCACTCAAAATTTCAGTAATGCAGTATGGGTGAAACGTAGGTTCCTGGTATAGAATGACACACGAACGGAAAAACACTAAACGGTCGAATGAACTCATTCGACCCATCATCGTGACCTTCGCCTGCCCTCACACAATCTTTGGGGGTGATTTTTTACGCGGAAGGAGCATTCTAACTTGAACGGATAAATTGACAAGGCAAAACGCACGGTCGTCTATTAACTTTTTCTGTTAATTCCAATGCGATATTTTAATTAGTTTATTTGTTATAAATTTCTTTAGGCAGAAATATGCGCAAATATTTAACAATGCAAACACCTGTAAATTCCGTTCTACATATGTACGAGTATATACCTTTATATATTTATGGCTGGTATCATTTTTTATAATTTGCAAATACACGTATTCCTTTTTTGTTTGTTGATGGTTTTTACATGGATCTGTATGTCTACAGATCTATATGTTTAGTGGTTACAGCGGTTGTTTAACGTCAATTAGCTAATAACAAGAGCTGTTGACTATCTTGTTCATTATTTCACTCATTATACACGCATCTGATTGAAATCATTTATTAAAAGTAATAGAAATTCACATTATTATCATTTCTTACATTGATATCACTAAACTTCAATTATCATCTAAAGTCGCTATCAAAATGTTTATTTTTAATTGTTTGTAGTTAATCTATATCTACAATTTGTATAATGGATCTTTGCGCGTGTATCAGTTTAGTAACGACGCACGGATCACATGCTACACGACTCGCAATTGTTACTAATATGCCATAGTTACCAGCACGTATGTCTAGCGATATATATTTCAATCAACTACGTACGGCATAGATAGTTAATAATTTTCCGAACAAAATGCAATTATAAAGTCACGTCTTGGCTTTTTGTTTCATTTATTTTCATTTTTCTTGAATTTATTTCATTTATTTTGATTGAAATATCACTTCCATTGAATGCTTTTGTGGATGACCTTTTCATTACTCTGTCATACGTTGACGGATTTATATTGTACTAACTGTTATCCTAAAATATGTTTTCGGCACGACACTGGTCAAGAATGTCAGTTGATTGATTCATACGATTGTTACCTGTGACGCACACGCAAAGAATCATTATACAAACCATAACTATCTAACTGTACATGAATAATGATTGAATTATAATATAGGAAGAATGTAACGATTTTCTTACAATCTGTAGAATGCACGTATGTGCGCCAAGTGCGTGAGCAACAGAATTTAGGATAAATTTATTCCTCTTCTTGAATTCTACTCCTAGAACTAGTTTTCTTGCAGCAATCAATCAGAATCCGTTTGTTACTAATCCTTGCATGGTTGCTAGTAGCTACCATGTATGCGTAATAGGGATAGTTTGTAAACTGTCGGAAATTCACTTCAGAAACAAGTCTAATAACTACAGAGAACACAGAGAACAGAGAAGAAATGACACTCTATACGCTGCCGATGGCCATTTATATTGCCACCGCATGTTACACAGAAGCCTGTTACGGATATGTTTTCAGCTCGTTGCTGTTTTCACTATTTACTCGACCTTGTCGATCACATGGTGTTTAAATTTATGTAGTTTTATTTATACAGTGATGTGAAAATTAACATGCTACAAGATAAAACAGACCAGAATTACTGCAAACCTGGATCGATAGTGACTCGGAGTTGCGTGCGGACATATATATTAAAGGAAATGATCTATTTTATAATGTGTGTGGACGAAAATGAAAATGTTATCAAAAAGAGGTAATATAGAAAGACAGACCTTTCTTGTAAAAGCACCTACTAGGAGAGACACGTTTAGAGAAGTTCTCCCAAGCATACTTTTATTTCCTGAACCGATTATCACAAATGGGGTACTTGGTTAGGAGATGTAGCTTATTATGATGAGTATTTTAAAGAACTAAAGCTTGTTATTTTTATGTTTAATCTCAACGAGAGCAATTCCATACACACAGTGCATAACTTACTGCAACTACATACGCTACGAGATGATGTCTGTTACATTAATAGTAGGTAACTATTCCATCTTAATTACTGCAATAAAGAAACATATGTCTTGTCGTTACAAGAACAGTTTCTGGTATTAGATACTGTTAAATAAACCAAAAAAAATAGTAACCACAATACACTTGAAGTCTTTGGAACACATATGTTCATTTTTAGATAGTACAAATCAAGCGTTATCTACTCTATTTACTTTACTAAAATATAGTCCATTATAGATAACCTCTTGTATTGTCCTTTGATGACAGTGGACGTTGAGAGGACGTTTTCATTACGGAAATTATTGCTAAATGATAGGCATTAATATTTTACTGCAGAAAAAAAAATTTTTTTCAGAAAGGTCAGAAATCGAGACCAACTGAAATATGTGTTTGTAAGTTTTGTATTTATACATATCTTTTCCCGTTTTTCTGTTTATTCGTGTATTCATTCATATTAATTATTATATTATGATGTATTTTCTGTGAAGTATCCTTCTGTAATAATAGTGAGTTAATAAGAGTTCGACTCTGTTGCGGCTTGCCAGAATAGAAGCTTTATTAATAAAAGCGCCCTTACAGGTTACAGGTCAGAGGTGCAGGCCGAGCATAACTATTGCTCTTTACCAGCTCGATTAAAATACTTGAGAATACATTTTCCGGTCATACATGATAGTAAATTTAGAACTAAATGCGAGTACGGTTTATATAATTTTATCTCAAACTATATATAAATATCTGAATTTATATAATACATTATTGAATTTTCCTTACGGCTTGGACCGGGTTAGATAAAAACATATACTGCTTGTCAAGAATAGAAATAAGTCTCAAAACTAAATAGCCTAGTCTATACTCAGTCGCATTGAGACCTTTGAGTGAATATCGATGATT
The DNA here is from genome assembly GCA_037954035.1 of Rosalia funebris. Lineage (NCBI taxonomy): Eukaryota > Metazoa > Arthropoda > Insecta > Coleoptera > Cerambycidae > Rosalia > Rosalia funebris. The sequence continues at coordinate 15,294,314 of JAZFAV010000001.1, read as the reverse complement.
ATGTATTGAATATGAGTTTAGTTGCTATTTGTGGCGTAAAGTACATCCCTTTCCCTCCGAATGCTGCCTCACTCTGTCTTCTACGCATACGTAGATAATCTCACACTTTTTTCTATTCTTGACAACCTGCAAGTAACTTATTGTGCGCAATATTTAAAATTGGAAATGCCTTTGTCAAGATTAATCATTAAATAAAGTTCCACTCTATCCTCATTTTAATGAGAAAACAAAGAACCAGAACACACTAAGCTTCACACTTTGATTATCACATATATTATTACATTTTTATAAGCCAAACAATAGAATCTAATTGACAGAACCATCGCAAAGATAAACACAACCAGTTATAATTATTAGAAACGCTACTAAAACGGTTTCTACGATGATGCGAAATATTGCTAAACAATGGTCTTTTCTCAATAGGATATGAACTAGATAGAGAGAGGTTTTTACAATTTTGCAACTGTGTTCGAATAGAAGGTAACCTAATTCAGTTGCTGTGACAAATAACTGAGTACTATTGTACCATTTACCGTTACTTAATAATAAAATCGTATATATTTAACGTTCTGCACTCACCGTCTATTCCTTTCGTTTCTACACGTATTGTAATCTAGCGTGCGTGTGTAATCCAGGGGGTTTGGATAATCGTACAGCCAGAAGTAATCCATTTTCAATTAAACCTTGTAAATAAAACTGGACACCGATTATCAAAACAAACGCCGTGAATCACAGTTCACTGCTCACTGTCATATTTATTGGAGGAATGAGGCAAAAAAGCGGTAGTTTTTCCGAACCCATTGCGAGTCATCTGCATATTTTATGATGTATACACTTTGATAAAAATATGATGTTGACGATTTTACTTAGTAGAGTAAATTATGTCGAAACATCCGTCTGCTCGAGTTAGAACACAACAAATGTAAGACTGTAAAACACGGATTATTTCCTGAGCGCTTGATAACGATTTACCTCGTTGGTAGATAGGTTCGAGACTATGTGATAAAATTTTAGCACTTCCTTAAATGTTAAATTCTTCACATTTTATAACTACAGTTCTTATTTAGTATAAGAATAATGAGATGTAGTACTATATCTTGACTGATTTTACGTTTAATCACTTAAGTATTTCATTAAAATATACAGGTCGAAATAGTATAACTTTAGGATAGCTGAGCTACGCAATCCTTTATTCCTATTCATCGCTATTACGAAGTGCTTGAGCCGTTTAGCGTGACCCTGGGATTTGCTTTGCAGAGTGCTTGAGCCGCTGGCATAACCCTTTCCTATTTTTACCTGACGGAGTGCTTGAGCCGTTCAGGTTGCTGTGGAATGTTTGAGCCACAATGTGATCCTATACTTTTATCTGTTACCTCGTTTTCTATTCTATAAGTCTTTGCACGACTTAGCGTATCCTTAGTTTTGCACTAGTGGGTGATAGACACAAAGTGCTTTATAACGATAAATTAAGCTTTAGAAATAATATCACTTTTATTGAAGATCTATGTGATCATATTAAAGACAATTTTTGATAAAGAAAACCATATGGCGAATTGGTTCCTCAGACTATTGTTTTGTTCCAGGTATCTCACTTGTCTTGTCACCTTGCTCAGGAGTACCTTCATCTTTAGAACATTAATTAAGTACATTTTTTGAATATTATTACGCTCTGCTTATTCTCAAACCTGACATTATAATTTGTTTATTTATTTATATTTTTACATTATTATTTAATTTCTCGGCTCTTAACGAAAGATGGCTCACATGTTATAGTAGCTATTGTGGAAATTTGTTGTAAAATAGCAAATAAATGTATTAATATCCAATTTTGCAGAAAAAAAATAATTTTGATTTGTAAAGAGTGTCCCAGCGAGAGGTAGCCGATTATGTTATTATTGGGCAAATAAATAACATTTCTACAATAATTTTGGGTTCAATTGTTTATTTAAACTATGCCATTAGACATGGAATACAATATCTTGTAAGTGTCCGTCTCTGCTTCTCTGGCAACAGTGGATTCTTTTGATGAAGTTTTCCATCACTTCGCGGCATAGCTGTGGCCCTATGTCCGCAATAACTTCGCTAATGTTATTTTTCAGCTGTTCGATCGTAACAGGATTATTGATATAGACTTTTCCTTCAACGTAGCCCCACAAAAAAAAGTCTAATGGGGTCTAAAGTCTAAAAGTCTAAGTCACAAGAGCGTGGTGGCCAGTCAACTTCAGCTCTGTGAGAAATTATGCGCCCAGGAAATTTCGTACCCAAAAGATTCAGCGTTTCGTTAGCTATGCGATACGTGGCACCATCTTGCTGAAATAATATATCGCCTACATCCAAATCAATGATTTGTTCGAAAAAGAAGTTTGTTAACATCTCACGGTAACGTACACCATTTACAGTAACCGCTTCACCTGCTTCGTTTTCGAAGAAGAACGGCCCAACAACTCCTCCCGCCCACAAAGCACACCACACGGTAACCCTTGTTGGATGCGTGAGTTGTTCTTGGATGAGACGTGGATTTTCAGTTCTCCAGATTCGACAATTTTATTTGTTTACGTACCTTTTTAATTTGGGGGTTAATTATTCTCCAAAATCATAGTTAACGCCAAAAATTAAGTCTATATTTCAAAAGAACGCATCGTGAGTGTCGCATTACTTTATTTCCTAATGGTATCAACTGATATTTATTACTGACCAAGATAATTAGACATAGTAACTTCTCCTTTTTGTTCTTTGTCCTCTGATTGTTATTGATTCTTATTCTATACCATGAAAGTCCCACTTTTCATCATATTTTTAGGATTAATAGCTAAGTCCACAATATAGTTGCATCAGTAGAGATACGGTATTTGTCTGGTATGCAATGGTATCTAAGAAATCACTTATTTCTCTTAACAGTCTCAACTGACATATTTTTGGAAATTGCCATCAGATAATAAAACAATCAGCGCTCTAACAAATCAAAACAGAAAATCACAGAGAATTAATTTTTTTTTAAGTGAATAATCCGTTGAAAGATTATCAACAAGTAAATTAGAATGAGACATCTAACTTCAATACTACCATCGAAATAATTTCTTCAGCGGTTCTTTAGCATTTTATTTAGAGAGTGACGAACACCAATTGTACCGTCACGAAATCAACTTCAAATAACGTTGTTTCCCCTATATAATAACAAATTCTGTAGTTCAGATAGAGCGTCAACTATTACCTTGAATTCAAATAAAAAGGTATTGGGAGAAAATTCAAATGTATTACAAATGTATCAAATGTAGTTTTTACACAAATAATTTCTAAGTATTATCAAGATTCACTATATTTTGTAAAAATTACGTGGTCTAGGCATCATCACTAAACTCAGGTGAAACATCACTAGGATGTTATTGAAACTGAACGTAAAACTTAACACATCCGAATAATAAATATATCCTGCTGATAAAGATAGCATTACTATCGAAGTATACATACACAAGTGTATTAAAATATTGGTTTTAATTAACGATAATATAATAAATGTATTGTATTTGTTGGTAGTATTTATTTTGGATATTCTAATTTATATAAAATAGTAATTAATTTTGGTGTGTTTTTGACTCAAGTCTTTTCCGGTTTAAGGTGGTGTAAACACTGGGCATGTATTAAATTAATGTTATACAGAGATGTATGTCTAACACAAATAGAAGGAAACCATATTTCAATCAACAGTAATTTGGTTACGGCCACAGAATAAAAAATAGTGATATTGCGAGAAGATGTGTGTGCGTGTTTTACTGTTTAATTTTTCAATAAATATACAATTTTAAAAAGTAATTTTTATAAAAATTGCCTTTATTTTAGTTGTGTAAAAAGTTTCTTTTAACATAAAAAATACCTTAACCTAATTTAACATAAAATTGACATGAACATGATATGCACAACTGCGTATTAAACAGCTCTTATTTGTATCGTTTTCAGATACCATGCTATTAAATACCTATGAGCTACATATATGACAAATACATTATTTATTTCAAATCTAGTTTAAATTGGCAGCACTGAAAAACTCATCGTCATATAATGATCACTAGATTTTTTTTCTAATTTTATTCATCATTAATTTGAAGCCGATGAAATTCTCGTGAAAACCATATTTGTATAATAAACTAAACAAGAGTTATTCTAAACTTTATTATATAAATACAAACTAACATATACGCAAGACATCCGTTAAGAACTACACATAATAGAATGATCTCATAGCTGTATTCTATCTACTTATTCAGCCTTGCCCTTGGGAAAGTTATAAGAATTCTCATTTTTCGTATCTGCGATCGGTATACCGTCCGGAAAAGTCTCAATAAAATATCCCTCAAGGTCGTCCTTCTTCTCCTCATCTAACTTAAATTCGGTATTGCCTTCAGAGTCGCCTAGTTCATGTTGTAATTCCGTAGATTTTTTTAAATCATCAGTGGGTTTAAGGTTTATCGATTTGGAGAAAATATCAGTTTGTGCTTTTGGAAGGTTACTTTTATTATGTACTATTTTATCTTTGATCTGGGTATCTTTATTAGGACTCGACGTATCATGGTTGTAACTTACATCATCCGACGATTCCTGCGCTTTTTGTTTTAACTTGCAAACCTTTTTATTTTCAGTTCCACCTCCTGGGTGATTAACTTCCACCGCGGTTTCAGGCGGAGGTTTCGGACGGAATATCTGCAAAAGTTCCTCTATATCTCTCTCTGCTGCCGCTAGCTTCTCAGCAGCCAGTTGCGCTTCCCTCTCGGCTTTTCTTTTCTCTTTTTCCTCCCTCAAGTACCCCTCTTTAATTTTAAATGCGGTATGCTTCGATAACCCGTAAAATATTCCTGCCACCAAAAACGCGTATCTAAAAAACTATCAGAAATTTATGATGATCGAAGATTTACGAGACACTTTAAGAGAGTACCTTAATTAACGGGGATACTTTTACTGGCTCTGGCAAATCTGGCATTATGTGTAATGTTCTGAGTGACGTAAAGGATGAGGTGTAGAAAAATAAGTGCTTAAAGATTTTGACGTTGGACGTCACTTTTTGAGTGACGACGCTGAGGTACCAGCTGTCTGCTCATGATTAATTCCATAATCAACTTGTCTAATGTCATCATACTCTTGTATGTCATTAAATATGTCGAAGGAATGTACGTTACGAAAACGAGAGTAGTTCAGTTGTCTTTTATTTCGCATACATCAGATATGTGTCAATTGCCCACATTTTTCTAAAACACAGATCTACAAGGCTTCTAATACATCCATTTTTTACCCAGTAGAATACGTATTTTTCCATATTATTATTGTCTTGTATTGTATATTATATTGATTCTGAGATTTTTTTATTCCTACTTATATTCAGTTATAGCTGTATTTATTTATTTAAGTTATAGCGGTAATACATAGTTTCTATATTATATGTACACCAGATTACTTCACTTATGACCATCACCTACTAAGGTGTGTTTCTCAACACCCCAATACTAATAACGACTGCTTATTCTTGTCTTAAATAAATGGGAACTTTTTCTGTAAATCTACTTGATACAAAATGCACTTAATAAAACTATCAACGTCATTATAGACCTTTTTGTTTCATAGCTGAAAGATCAGCTATATTAGGCTTGAGTTTCCTTAGCTAATTCATTTAGGATTTGCGCATTTGATGTGGTTATTTACTTAATTCTTCTTGGGCCTATTTCTGGCATTACAATCTTTCAGGGCTTATGGATTTATATTAAACTCTTCTCATATCATATTCTTATTCACGTATTCTGTCTCAGATGGGATAATAATAACGGTAGTTGCTCTATTGTGGAACTCTCTGCACGTACATAATTAATGTTTTCTTTAACGCTTTTAGTAACTTCAAATATTTGCTGACGTTGGATTACCATTTCAATGAAACGGTAGTTGTAGTTATACAATTCCTTAATGTGTGCCTGGATAAGGTAGGTTCTCTAAGCTTCAATCATTATGTTCAACATATTTTGCAGAATAATGTCTGTATCTACATATAATTGAACAGAAACATTTATGCCACGGACATAATACCGATAATGTTAATGCATTTGGTTGTGATAATATAGATGGTGTTTTATAATAGAATGCTAATGATAATGTTAATGCAATGTTTTTGATATTCTACAAAAAAAAAACAACTGCTACGTAGGATGTAACTTAGATATAGCATTTTTTAATTAATTTGGTAATTATATTATTAAATTTTGCATATCAAACCATAGACAGTTAAAGACCTCTACAACAATTCGTTCCAGCAATATGCAGATCTTCCACACTTTAATGTTAATTGAGTGAAATAGAAAAGTATATTAGCAATGAGACTATGCTGAAATAGCCAGAACTATTCATTTTAGTATACGGAATTTGTACTTTGACTATTTAATAATTAATTAGCCATAAATATCTAAAATGTCTACCGTAAAATCCTTGATGTCTGAAATAATCTTAAGCTGCAACGAAGTGACCTTCAACTGACCTTCTGCAATCTTAGTGTCATAACTTAAGTACCACTGTGCACCAAAGTATTATTATTTTATCACTCCCAGGAAATATTTATTCTATTTGTTATTAACAATTGTAACAACGAACTGGTGCATTAAATATAGTCCAGAGTACCTCTAATTCTACATAACTTTAAACCCTAGGTAACTTGTATAACTATCCAATTAGATGACTAAATGTTCTGTAGCTTACATAGAATAGTTGGGTGTAGAATTTGATGATCATTAATATTTAGAATAAAAAAGTGATCGTTCAGTTAAAAATAAATGCTCGTAAGTTGTCCTTCTCACTATCATACATTGCTATTACTACCTCCACTGTCACCAAAACTAAGAACGTTTTATACAAATTATTTGTATTTTTATATGCAGGAAAGACTGACAACTAACATCTGCATGATGTTCCAACGTATTCTAATCTCTAAATAATCTTTAAAGCCTCCCTGATCGTTCTTTTTAGAAGTTTAACGTTTACAGAAAATATTTAATAATCCTTGGATTTTCAGAAAAAAACTCAAGCGCATTGTTTTGAAAAATTTCCCAAGTTGATAAATATTGCAAATGATCTTGAACATACCTCTCTAAAAAAAGTGATCATAATCTGCCAGGGTTCTAGTGAGTATATATTCTTCTGTATTCCTGTATTTTTTCCTTTTTGGAAATCACTAGCATCACTATTATTTCATAAACTATTTATAAATCATTATCATTGGTAAATCATTTTTTAAATATCTAATTTTCATAAAATCAACTATGTAAACCAACTTTATGCATACATATAAGACTTTATTACCATAGAATTATCACAAAAAATAGAAAATACAAGATATAAACTATTTCGTTAACATTTAGAATAACATAAATATGATTCGTAAATGTAGAAAACGTAAAAAATAATTTCCATTTTTTAATATTTCATTTTACAGTTGCGTGATATCGTATTATATTCCCCATACTATTGTATTAAATTCCCCACTTTAAGCTGATGAATATAATGAATTATTCATGTGAAACAGATATAGAATTCACAACCTCATTCAACAAATATATTAGTTTCTTCCGAATAAGTGATGATTCACCATTTCCTTTCTTTTCCAATCTTCCTCAACCGGTGTTTATCTCAAACAGCGATAAGCTGTGCAACTTATCGCCCACAAGTTAACACGCCCACATTTTCGCTCTCCCCATTGACAAATAAATAATTACCAATTTCCTAATTAGATCTAACTAGTTTTTACGGAATTTACGACACTAAAATACATTATAGTATCTTATAAACTGTCGCCATTTAATTTAATGAAATAAACCTAAATGACCTTCCCATGGCATAGTAATTTCTGCATCGTAAAAAAGTTACTGTGTAATTAAATCTCGCGACAACGATGTACAGGCCTTATTTTATGTCCGATCTGGTGTATTGGTAATAAATTCTTACCTGCGTCTGCGAGACCGAGCGTGGATGACTATACGAAGACATAAATATGTAGGAATAACTTAGAAGATAAAACTTAAGTGTTGTGTTGTTTGTGTGTATGAACAGTTTTATTGGGAATACTCAAAAGAATATGAATTTTTTTTGTATTCAAATTAATTACACTGGGGAACGAAAAAAAATTTGTATGTCACCACAAATCTAAATATCGGTTTCTGAGTACTCTAGGTCCCTAATTTCACATTATATCTTCATTTTACCTAAATTGACTACGTTGGCGAAAATAATGGAGACTCTTGAAATTGTATATTCTCAGCGTCAGTGGTTTGTTTGTGTCGATTTGAAAATGGTCACCCTGCTTCTTGGACAGCGAAATGGATATACCAAATATCCTTGTCACCACTCTTTATGGGATAGTCGTACAAAGGAAAAGCATTGGCAGCAAACCGTTTGGCCTCTGAGAGACGGTATGGCCGTTGGAAAAGCCATCACTGTTGACGAGGCATTAAAGAAAAAAAAGATAATATAGATTAATAATACAATTTGTAAAATCACTGAAGTGATTATTTTAATAAATTTGCTAAGCATTCTTGCACTGAGTATGGAAAAATTAAAAGCAGGGATTTTTTACGGTCCACAAATTTTAAAACTGGTAAAAAATCTAAATTTTAATAGATATATGACCGTTGTAGAATCTGATGCATAGTTTAGTTAAGGGTGGTCCAACCATAATGCACGATGTTAATTGTAAGTCACACCTTAACGTCAAGATTTTTGCCCAACTTAATTTGACATTTCTTTGTTTCAGTATTTGACAAATTCAACCATGGAGAGGTACACAATTGAGCAGCGCGTTAAGATTGTTGAAGCCTTTTACGAAAATGGGCGTTCAAATCAAAATGCATTTCGTGCACTTCGTGACTTTTTTGGTCAGCATAATCGACCAAATGTGTCCACAATCGGGAGAATTGTGCGCAAATTTCAGCAAACCGGGTCTGTAGGAAATGTGAAAACACCTATACATGCTCGCCCAGTTCGTTCTGCGGAAAACATTGCTGTTGTTCGCGATAGTGTAGCAGAAGAGCCGTCAACCTCGACTCATCGTCGTGCCCAACAATTGAACATCACTGATGCGAATTTTGAATTAAAGATTTGAATTTACACGCTTACAAGGTTCAATTGACTCAAGAGCTGAAGCCTACTGACCATTTCAAGCGTCGTCAATACGCCGAATGGTTGGTTGAACAGACAGAAGTGAATGGTGACTTTACAAAGAAAATCATCTTCAGCGATGAGGCACACGTTCACCTTAGTGGATTCGTTAACAAGCAGAATTGCCGCATTTGGGCAAATGAGAATCCACGAGTGATTGTTGAAAAGCCGATGCATCCACAAAGAGTGACTGTTTGGTGCGGTTTATGGGCTGGCGGCGTCATCGGGCCGTACTTCTTCGAAAATGAGGTCGGCCAAGCAGTTACCGTGAATGGCGTTCGCTATCGCGAGATGATAACGGACTTCTTGTGGCCAGAAATTGAGGATATGGACCTGGACGATATGTGGTTCGAATAGGATGGTGCCACTTGCCACCCACACAGCCAACGAAACAATGGCACTTTTGCGCGAGAAATTCAATGGCCGTGTTATCACGTCGTCACGTCGTGGCGATGCTAATTGGCCGCCATGATCATGTGATTTGACACCGTTGACTTCTTTCTTTGGGGATATTTAAAAGAAAAAGTGTACGTCAATAAGCCAAGAATAATTCAATAGCTAAAGGATGAGATAATTCGGCACATTAACGACATTGAACCTCAATTATGTCTCAGAGTCATTGAAAATATGGACCATCGGATAGAGGTATGCCACCGAAGCCGTGGCGAACATTTGGCCGATATTTTGTTTCACACATAATTATCATAGATCCTTCTATCATAATAAAAAATATTAAGATAATTCTCTGAAAACTTTTTGTTTTATTTACAATTAACATCGTGCGTTTTGGTTGGACCACCTTTTATAATACATCATTTTTTGGACAAAGACAAGGCAAATAACTACCAAGAATTAATATATAAGATGCTCAAATGTTTTGAAAAATTATTCTGACTAAAAAAAGAGTTCTAACTTAAAAGATTATAGTAAGGAAGAAGGTGAACGGATGAGGATATCCGAATAATGGAAGAAAAGCTTCAAGGAAGGTGGCATCGTCACATGGCCGATTACTGTTGGAGTCTGCATAGGGATTATTCACAGCAAGAATATAAAAGAAAATCGTACCAAAAAAACTTTTTTATAATTTTTAATATTTTCTGCATCAACTGTTGTTTATTTTCTTGTTATATTTCATATGTAAAAGAAATCAAACAAAGAAAGTTGTTTAATTTATTTTGTTTTTCTTACTCGACATTACTATTAATCATGTAGGTATGTCTGTTTCAGAAACCAGAGCCACTCAAAAAAAAGTAATTCCATTTTCAGCATCAGAGACAGTAATATACTTGCAATCGATTCTTAAATTTCTGGCAACAAATTGACTATTCCCCAGTGTTAATGACCTGCACTCTTTCCTCGCTTTTAAATATTACCACTTTGAAAAAAATTAAAATTAATATGATAATTAAAAAAAAATTAGTGCCATTCAAATACAAAACTACGCATCTTTAATTGTGGCGTCTTCTATAACTTAATAGCCACCTCCCGCAATTACCATATGTATCCCCACCCCTCTATTATCTCCCCAGTTACATCTAGGCGAAAGCCGTTGGTGTCAGCAACGTAGAGAAAATCTGTTTCTTTCTAGAATATGAGTTTTTCCATTTCTCCTCTTTTCTGCCACAAGTAAGTAGTCCGTTTAATATTTCTAGTTGCCAGCTCTGTATGTTTGTTATTCATTAATGTATATACCTTCTACGTGGGGTCAAATTAAAATTGAAATTTCTTGAGTCATAGCGTATAAATATATCGCATCGAATTTCCACAGAACCAGCATAATTTCTAATTCATATGATAACCTTAATGAGCATAATAATGCTAGTAATTAATTACACCAAACATTGACCTACACTTTACATAATTAATTCAAACTACAACGATATCAGGAGGAATTTCCATAATGAGGCCTTTAAATCGACACGAACTTCTAAGACACAGTGGTGTAGATAATTACAAAATCAACATATGACTAAATTCTTTTAATTAAGTGAGAAAGTACCAAAAATAAAGAAACTGACTTGATGTATCTCATATAAAAATATGAATCAAGTTCAGATACGATTGAACCAGAATCAATCCTCTCAAAATAATATTTTAAAAAATAACTAATGTAACGAAATAAATAGTTAAAAAACTACTCACCATTGATCGAAATCTTATGAAATCGTTGCATTCGCTAGTAGAATTTGAAAGGGTTCGTCTATGAAGTTCAACTGCATCTGAACTACCACAAAAGCTGTGCAAAACTACACCTACAGATAACATTTATCTTAACATTATTTTAGTTGGATATCAAATTGACAAAGGGAACTAAATGCGTCAACAATGTGTATCCTGTAGTACTGAACCTTTAAATGGATGTTTAATGTATTTACGATAAGGATGGCGGGTACTAAAAGCCTGAGTCTGATTATCATGCTCCAGTGGTGGTAAAAAATAGATAGCGCACACAAAAGGGTGAAAGCCGGAACTAGCAATTTATGCTGTGTAACCATGTATCTTATAGCATACAATATTAAATAGACTATTAATATTAAATAAATTAAAAAATTACATAGTAACTGCATAGCAAAAAGTTGCATAGTTTAATTCGAATTTCGAACAGATATTGAATATTGCTCGCTCAATTTTTATGAATTTTTCAGCTGATCAGATAAAAATCAGATTTTAAAATAAATAAAAAATTAATAGAAAATTGAAAAATAATCAATTTAATAAAAAAAAGAACTAAAAAGTTTAAAATTCAAGTTGTGCTATATTGTTGGTCCATTCTCAGACTGTACCCAAAATAATATAGACAAATTGTCTCGATTTTATCGATATTTTTTATACAAAACATGTCTTACATTTCCTTACTAAAAAAATAACTCTTATTTTACTAGAGAGATTTGAATTGGAATTTATCAATAATTGAAGTATGTATGATAAACTTGGTGACTACTTGTTTTTTCTTTCTAAGAAAGAGAATTATTTCTTTAACATTTAAGGTCTGCCTTCATTTAATAGACAAACGTGTACAAGTCTCTTTAACTTATTTAGGAAACATTATATACAATATTACCATTCTTATTAAACATTATATTTTCTGTAATATCTCTAATTTTATTAGAAATTGCAACTTTTACATTTGCAAGTGTTTATGAATAATTTACACAAATAGAATTTGTTAATGATTCAAAAACCGAATCCCTAAAAGACACTGAAACATTTAAAAAGACACTGATTTAATTAAAGAAAGGGAATTTCCCGAATCGAAAAAAATTAAGAATACACACTAATGACATAAAAAACTGAAAACTATTGAACTGACTTGCTCAATGTTTCCAACTAATCTGAACAAGTTACTATCATATAAGTCAATAAATATGTATATATATATATATATATATATATATATATATATATATATATATATATATATATATATATATATATATATATACATATATATATATATATATATATATATATATATATATATATATATATATATATATATATATATATATACATAATATGCAAATGTCATATTCTAAATTCTATCAAGGTCATCATGTGTTACTGGCTACTTCGCCTTTATTCCATGCAACCCCAAACATAAAATGGGGTAAATTGAATCAGACGATGTCGCACCAATGACAAATTTACCTTCCGTTTTAGACGAAGTAGCATGTTATGAAGAAAATTCAACTTATTTTACCTCGTCATGCCTATCAACCAATTGTTGAAGCTAAATAATTAACATTTTTAACGAGCATATTTCAAATTAACTTTTTCTCTTATCAATGTGATGTCAATATTAATGCCCATTAGCTACACCCTCCACCAATTATTTTTCTCTAAGGTAGTTCTCGTGTTTTCCATACTTATACAAATGATGTTCGTGAAATCGTGTCATATGTATTTTCAAAACATTAATTTTTTTCAAATAACATATTGTTTTCCCCAGGTTCTAATATTCTATGATATTTATCATATCTTAGACATTCCAATAATGTGTATTTTAATGTTAATATTCCACTGTAAACACGTAGGTTGTCTATTACCAAATAATGAATAAACATTTGTTAAATTGATATGTCCTAGTCTAGGTTTGATTTCTTTTAATTGGAGTTCATATTTATTTATTCCGCTTTATGAATTAAAAAATAACCTCCTGTTTTAAGTCATCTTTCAAATCATCTTGCCTCAAGATTTTCTCAAAGACTCAAGATTTGATTCCTCAAGATTCTTGAGGAATAAAAATATCATCCATTATATATTATCCATTATCCACTGCTGTCCGTTTTGACTATAAATCCATACCCTTATTTGAAGCATTATATACCTGCCATATTTGAAACCTTAATATATTCTTTTTTATTGTCGTAAGTTGTTTTATTATATTTGTTATAGTATTCTTAGGCCAGGCAATGGGGTCGTTTTGACTTGCAAAGGGTCAGTCAACGGAAACGAGTTGAAAGTAATATATTTTATATCATCTATGCAAAAATATAATATATTTGTCAATTATACAAAAATATAAACATATATATCGACCTTAGATATGGATAATAATTAAAAAATCCACATATTTGAGAAGGTCGCGTCGCACTTCAAAAAACCATATATTTCGTTATCTACAACTAAACCTTACCAGTCAGGCATCATCAGACTCACAAAATATTGCTCTTTTATATCAAAATTATTGGGGAATTGTTTGCAGTCGATATTTGTACTAATCCGCAATGAAAATGTGTTTTGTTGAAAATGGAAAATCAACCCCCAACTTTGGCGCACTGTATATCGGAAACTATTGGTCGCAGACAAAAAACGAGTACTATTCATTTCATCGCTATTTGCCAAATAAAAAATTATCTTATCTTGCCGACAAACGGAACAGTCTACCTGAGACTAGTCATAAAAACAAGCCACGGTATGAGATAAGAACCGTTTAGGATTTTTTATTTGGCAAATAGAGATGAAATAAACTATACATCAAAAGATCAAAATGATACAGAATTCTATAATCTATATTTTTTGTTTCAACATTTTTCAATATCGCTCCAAATAACAGTGCTATTCCTCAAAAAGTGTGGCGAAGCACAGTTTTTCACCCCCACCCCTAGACCGCCACCCCTCCCCCCGATCGTAAACTGAGGTATACCATCCTACCAAATTTTATTTCTGTCACCGTTTTTCAAGTCAAACCCTTTTTTGAACCCATTGCCTGGACTATATGACGAAAATTAAATTTTTTTAACTTAATCTACTTGTGACTTCGTGAAATTTGTACAGTTATCTCACTTCTCGTATCATTAATGTGGCCTATACATATTTCCTGCATATTACAAGTTACAACTCTTTCTTATTAGGCAAACAGTACCGGCACGGCTGTGTGAGCAATTTTATGCAAGAGCTGATCCACCGCGCACATTCGATTTTATGAGTAAACGACTGTAAGAGAGAGAAGTTGTTCTCCTTAACATTTGATGACTGAACCATAAACAACCAGGAATTATGAGCGCTGAAAACATATTTGCGATGATAATATCTGCGGTTTAGTTGAGTTCCGCCAAGCGGATTTACGAAAGCATTCTTCTGTGCTTCCGTTCCAGTTTATCTTTTATTCTACTTTGCACAACGCTACGCCTACTCAACTAATGTGAGTTCGTTGAAAATCTTGGCTGATACTAAACAGGAAAGAATTTTGTTTCCCACTCCTCTTCCCCTTAGCCTCAAATGAAATGACATGAAATAGCCGATTAAACTTAAATGCACGCCGAAGGAAACATAACGATAATATACTCGTAGAACCGTAATATGCAAATAATATACCGGGTACTACAGTTTTGGTAATGAAAAGCTATGTAACAAAAAAGAGTTTATTGAAGAACAGAAAATTAATAATGCTTTATCATATTTTATAATTGTTTTCATTCAGTCGATATTCGAGATATACGATGTCAAATTAAAGATTAAAGACTTTACGTCTTAAAACTTAGTGATATCTCTACTTGGAACCTATTCTCCAGATATTAGATCAAGTTAATTCCCATATATTGACTGTTTTAAAACTTTAAAATATTCATTCAGCAGTAATGAGTTCTCGAACCAACTAGATTTCTACACCACATTAAAAAGATTAAATCCAAGATGAATGTGACCGGGATATCTTTCAGGGGTTATACAAGTTGAAGGAGAGGTCAATAGTATTATATTTAGAACATTAATTAGGATATCGGACAAATTATACGGTAATTTAAAAGTTGGTAATTTTCTTTTAAACTGCCACCTCAGATCTCCACCTTCTCCCAAAATCATAGATCTAAATCAAATTCTGGCTAAATTCAGAAAGAACCGATTATATTCTTCCAGTTTTTGAAGTTAAACTTTCCAGTTTAATTGGAATTAGCCATTTCTATGGCATTAACATGTAATTTTTACATTGATAGTCCTGATGATATTTTATTTACATCTTTCTTAGAATTCAAGTACAGAATCCATATACAGACCACCTCGTCTGTATCGGTGGAAATTATTATTAGTAGTTACTCGTTAAATCAGTAACGGTGGTTATTCATTAAATCAAAATATTATACTTGTCTGAAAATAATCAAAACGTAATTTTAAATTTGGTTGGCTGTAATATCGAAGTCAGAATTGGCACGGTACCTATCTCACAATCTATGATTAGCTTTATGGTTAAATTCAGTGAAACTTAAAAAAGCTAACATGAAATATTTTATAAAGTCTAGCACTCCAAAAGTAGATGAAAACATTCAAATAAATGTTTTATTAGAGGCAGACTAAGCTCCCCATCTATCAGAGAAATATATCTCGATAGAGGAATATCCCTATCCACGGTCAATTTTTAAAAACAAAAGATGGCCCTCGAGATATATCTCATTCACGAATTATTGACCAATTTTTTTTTCAAATTTAATAAGTTAATGAGCAAATCATTATAATTATCATACACTGGGCATAAAAATATCACACTCAGCACTTACAAAATTTAATATTAGGATAGATATTGTAACTAGTTGAACTTTGAGGCTGTACTTTCACGAAGAGAATATTCCTTCCACCACCAAACTCTTCGCCTGCTGGACTTATTTTATGTCCAAATTATAAATTACATCGAATCAGGGGTGAATATAAAATGGCCAACCTTTCTATTGTCGAATATATGTTTGAAACATTCAAAATTTGTGTTCTTGATGGTGGCAGAGGTTGGGGCTAGGATGAAGGTAGAAAGAAAAATAATCGAGTGGCCTGATGTATCATCAGTTGGAAAATCCCTAACAGTGAAAAGTTGTTTTGGCAAAATTAATACGAGGTGACTCTATTACACAAGGATTATCAGAAATTAGGTAGGTATATGTTTAATTATAATTAAAATCATCATATTATTCTATGCATTTACTTATATTTGGCCCTTGCCTGCTGTTTAATATGACCACACGTATCTTCATATTTACTTCGAATTCAACATGGTTCACTACAGGTGTTTTGGGCAGATGATCACTGAAAAATCAATGACTTGCATCTGAATTAAACTTACTGTAACTTGGAACACACTGCCTTTATCCATAAAGCCGGAGTACGAGCTATTAAGGGTGTAAAGAACAGTAATCCGGCTCAGCCTATATCCTTCAATAAAAGTACTCTACGTCTACAAAAATATTGGCACCATATGGTAATGTAAGGATTGATTTGTACGTATGAAGACCCATATACACAAAAAGCTAGGCAGATGTGTGAATGGGTAGGGGAAATATTTGTAGCAGCTGTAACTGCAATGAAGGAACGTGATTTGGACTTTATTTCAGGTTGTAATAAAATTCTGAAAATAATTTACTAAATATTTGTTGCCTATTGATGCACACCCTATTACACCGAAATGTCAGTCAAATATTAAATAATTTATTACAACTGCCGCTTGTACATTTAGTCCTGTAGATGTTTTAAATAAATATGTATTTAATATTTAAATAATTGAGAATACTTGATGTACGTATGTAATACAAATAAAAGAGAATTTAATAATTTTTTGATATTTTAATGGAGAAAATTGAAAGTTTTACCATAAATTATCATATGTTACAAAAAATATATCACATAACAAGTATTACGTAAGAGTTCGATCAATCAATACACCTACAACACCTCCAATTTGAATGTAATGTACCGCAAATACACTCAAGTTCAGTCTTTCACGAGATTAATTTCCTGTGTTAAACCGTAGACGTCCCAATTGTTGCAGACTGACGCTAGGTTACCAGGTTAATGTTAAGAGTAAGGTTCTGGAGTACTAGAAAATCATATATATATATATATATATATATATATATATATATATATATATATATATATATATATATATATATATATATATATAACTACAACATAAATCATTACAAAGAAAATGTAATTATTTTTAGAAAACGAAATGATGTCGTTACAGCAAAAGTTAATTGATTTTATCAAAAAATATATACAAGTCATTATCCGTGAAAATATATTCAAAGCGAAAATTATTAATTGCGTATTACTCTATTAACTCCGATCGCTCGCTTACTTTCACTGCTATTATTTACATATAATGGCAAGAACTATTTGCATGCTACTAACTTACCTTCTAGAATTGGCAGTCGAGGTTGGCTGCTCCTGCGTGTTCTGTGTGGGCGATGAGACAGGAGTACAGCTGGGCGTAGAGTCCACGCTCGACGCAACGCTCGAATCACTGGACGATAGACTCCTAGGCCTCCTGGATCTCGAAGAGGCCGAGCTGCTTCGAGCTCGACCACCAGGTTCATGGGACACTGCACTGCGTCGCGATTCGCGCGATCTCGACCGCGAGGATCGCGTGGAAACCCGCACCGCAGTCGTCGGAAGCCTTGACGGGGCGCTAACGGGCCTTACTACGGTAGGTACCTGCAGCTGTTCAAGCCGTGGAGGCTCCGGCACGTTGGCGGTAACATTAGTCTCGGTCTGCGGGGGCGCCTCGTCGCTGGGCAGCCTGAGGTGGCGAAGACGACGCATGGAGGAGCGCAACCACGTACTACTGCGTACGTCCTCCTTGGGTTCTTCGTTCATGGCGGGCTCAGATGAACTGCTAGGCCTTGCCATCCTGGGGGGTTCAACAACGACGGTTCCAGTACAGCAATCACCAGCAGCGTGTGCGCGCCTCTCCAGCGTAACATCGCGTGCTATATCCTGCAACCAGCTCCAATCGATGTCTTCGTCCGAATCGCCAGATGGTCCGGACGTCCGTTCTGTGCCGCACCTGGATTTATCATTCTCTATGGCTCTGCGTAGGGAAGGGCGCTCCCTCCTGACCACGGCCACGGTAGCCCTGCCGGGCTGGGTCTTATTTAACGCCTCGCTGGCCATACCGCACGCAGACAATGGTCTGCGCTCACTTTCGTTTGTTTCGGTGTCAATATACCCTCGGTTTATGCACCCGGAAGCAAGGAATTTCGTGTAATTCTCCTCCATCTGCCGCAATTTGTTTCTGAGGCTCTCGTCATCCGTACTAGGTTCAAGGCTATGATTCCCTGTCAAGTCAGATGAAGTCGTGACGCTACGCGTGCTGGTCTGGTCGTCCTGCGACTCATTGGAGCTATCGCTGTATTCTTCACTGCTGCTGCCATCCAATGTTTTAAGGTAATTATCTAAGTCCCTCAGACAGTCTTCTACGTCTTGTGAATTACTCGATTCGTCCTCATTTTCGATAGAATCATCGCCATCTAGCAGAGATGCATTCAACACATCATCAAGACTCTTCAAGATGCTTAAAGCTTCTAAATTCTCCACCAAATTATTATCGCATAAGTCCAAAAAATGATCGCTGAGTCTCTGGGGAGTGTCAACTTCGTCATCGTCGATTGTTATTAAAATATCTTCAACATCAACACTTGCTCTTCTATAATCTGTGATGGGGTGTACAGTTTGTGTGGCGGTCTGCAGTTTCTGCTCTAAGATGGGTAGTTCGGTGTCTATAAGATTGTCGGAGACCTCTGGGTAAATCTGGATACTTGATGAGGCCCTTGGAAGAACTGGTGATCTCACATGGAAGTCTATCAGGTCTCCCTCGTTATCTCGATTTTCGGATGACATTTTGACTAGTTATTATTACACACATGACCTGAAACAAAGGAAACAACGTATATATAATAAATGACTTAAATTGGTTAAAAATAATCATTAAAAAAACGTAATTACATAATCGTCAATGCTTAATTTATTATTGATTTAATGTATTTACTAAATACTTCATTATGATAGTTTTAACAACCGTTTATCGCAATTTTATACAAAACAAATAAATATATGCTTCCTGGATACCTCAATGAAGATATTAACAAGCACATCTAAGGTAAACAATCATCATGAAAAAGATTATGCATTAAGACAATACTTACTGAACGTATATAATTCAAACAGCAGTAGTAAATTACATAAATTATCGCGAAACCTAACTGGCATCTATCTTGGGTCGTAATTAGGACAAGAGCATGACCCCAATGATCTTTAGTCGCCAGGCACAATTACTTCATTATCATATGTAAGTCGTTTCTTTTTCATATAGTGTTTTTAATGGCGTCATTAAGGCTTATTCTATTTTCGTGTTATATTCATATACTTAATTTCCTCCCACAAAAACAAGACTATGATGAATCATACGCAAGTACAAGTGATGTCGATTATGGATATTAAGAAACTGCTATTTAGAATTATCTATAAACGTATACACATCTTATATAAGAATGTACTAACAGCAAATACGTGTAGGTAGAACCGAACCATAAAAAGTCAAGGCTCATCTAGAGATAGTATTACTTCTTAACCTTAAATTAATTTTTAAGAAGTATAAATAACTTTGCTCGCGATGAGAAGATTAATAGGAATAAACATAAGGAATCAAGAGATCTCTTGAACTATGAAGGACAGAACACTCTGGCTCATCCTTACAAATATTTGCCCTCTGAATGAATAATACAATACCAAAACATTACTGTGTTTAGCCCCCAAAAAAAAAAAAAAATACTATGAAACAAATTATAGTATTGGTAATTACCATTATGATACCGGTAATTACTGATGACTACTGTGACAGCGCTGTGACCTTAGCCAATTATTATTAAATTATTTTTCAAGATTTCTTCGCGTATTCTGTCCCTGAAATGGATTCTACATTAAATATATTTGCGATTTCACTGAACACCTCATCTTAGTTCACAAACCGTTGCAAAAAATTAACACAATAAATTAGAATAAGCGAAAGTGATAGTTACTTATTTAATAAGTCATAGAAAGTGTACCTCAACAAATCAGGAGTTTATCAACAATTATAAAATTTACTTTAATCATTAAAAAAATTATAATTGTTTCAAGCAAATACCCCAAGCGCATCCTAGTAAAAAGTCCGGTGATTGGAACCATGTAATAAAATAAATATGGCAAATATGAGGATCTTTATAGCATCGGAGAATTATTTAACTAGTTCAGTGGTGTAGCAAACTTGTGTTTTATTTTGTTATACAATTATGATATATTTTAACTAAATTTGAACAAATTCAATTCACAAGGTAACATTAAGTTTCTATTTGCTTATTTCCATCAAGAAATATACTTATATCTTACACACGAAAATAATATTATGTATTCTAATTTCACTCTGTTAACTATTACGTTTTTTGCTTTAACGAATTTATGGTTAAAACCCACATTGGCAATCCTGGAATACAATAATTAATATGGTCAAATAAAATATTTTACGATTTTATTTAAATACTTTATATATGTAGATAAGCTATAAATAATTATAGATAATTTGTTCGATGATTTTAACTTCAACCAAGACCAAGGATACAGTTTTGTTAAATTAAGTTGGGAATGGGAGTAAACGACTAGACTATTTTAAAGAGTCGCAATAGAAGCAGTGGAACTAGGAAAAGAGTTGTGTCAATATCTACATGATTTATCATTTTATATATGTTGCTATTATTTAAGGATGATTACATTTCAATCGTGTATCAACAAAAACTACTCAATTCCTAAGATGGCGGAAGTACCACTCAAGTAATGTCCCTAACTGTAAATCAATTGAACAATTTCCGCATTACTTCTTAAAAGCATTCAATGAAACAGAGGCCAACTAGATTCTTGTTTGTTAAATCGCAAATTCCTCTAGTCTAGAGATCCATGTAAATATTACCATAACATGGTAATGAAGTAAAGGACGAAGGAGTCTGAAATATTTGTATTTAGATTAGTCTATGGGTGTAGCATGCTTAATATATTTATAGGGGAAATATAGGGGAAATCATATATATGAATTGATACAACTTTAATAGAAATCTATAAAATACATTATGTATATTTTTAAAATACTGGAGTTACAATATAGACTATATGGAAATGAATATAAAGAAAGTCTGATGAAGTTCATGTAAAACTTAATGAACATGATTGTCCCGGATCAGTGCCGTACACGGTACGCTGATCCGGGACAAATGCCGAAAGCAAGTTGTGGGGTATACATCTTTATCGATTCGATCTATGTCAGTAACATATAAGTCGGAAATCGAGGAAGGAACTACCAAACCGCCAAGCAGTTATCAAAGTAGTTCCCGAATAGCAAGGCTATTACATAATCGCTATAGGAAACAACTACTCCTCGGGCTAATGCCCGGCCAGGAATTGAATTATACTTAAAAGCGATCCTCGACCCCTTTCTCGTATTTCTGCACGATCAGATAAGGTTTTAAAAACTAAAACCTTAATGTATAATCTTCAGCAACGACAAAGTCGAAGCTGGTCTGTAATTGCTATGAAGCATTGAACCACTTGACAGGTAAGGAACCGCTGGAACTCTTATGGATATCTGGGCATAATAGCATTAAGAGAAATCTAATTGCAGATGACCTTGCCGACTATGGACCAGGGAAACATCTATGGACCATAACCTGCAGTGGAAAAAAGTCGGAATCTGATCAAAGACCGCATCAATGGCTGGGCAAGAGACCGGCACAATAAAAGATGGAGAGGAGTAACGGGTTGTTGAATAACCAAACTCTTCATCAAATACTCAGAGATTGAGAAATAGGCCCAAATTAAATTGAACAGGCACAAAGCCAGAGCCCTGGTGGGAATCATAACGGGCAACCATAGTAGCCTGAATGCATATAAGCACAAGCTGAGGCTGACTGACAGCCCGGCCTGCAGATACTGTAAAGAAGACGAGGAAACCTCGATTCATCTTCTTTACACCTGCCTCACACTGAGGGAGAAGAGGTATCTTATATTAGAGACTCCTGTTATCCTAGAGGAGGTGAGGCTTAAGGCGGGGGACGTGCCTAAATTGCTCCTTTTATGGGATAGCATTTTTGGATAATGACCCGAATTAGAGGGAATCGCCAAGGGACTACCCATGTGATCAGTGACTGATGAGGCCCAAACCCATATAACATAATAATAATAATAATACTAGGTGTCTTGAAGTGTTTTTCTCATTTGTTTGTTGGAAATGAGGAACATAAGGAGTTTGTTGAACATGAGGTTTAACGAGTACACATAATTTCAGTAAGATGAGCCTGCAGCCCATATTGCAAATTTATCAATGGAAACCGTTAAGGAGATGTCCCTGGAGAAGTGATCTCGGAAAAGCGGGGGTATTAGTACCCCGCCCCAGAAGTTATTAAACGCCGATTGATTTCCTCTTATCGAGTTATTTGAAATTTAAGATGCACACTGATGCTCCTAGTACTTTGCAAATTAGATCGCGCCTAGAAGGTACATCGGCGTAGAGGAAGACACCTTGACGATGTTATTTTTCATACATAACTTTCTCTACATTGTAAAGTTTAATAAAAAATAGTGAATGTAGTAAATAACTACTCACCCAAAAAGAGAAAAACATTCCAGCTGTTATTTTCATTGTATATTATTGAACATTTCTAAAATTGAAACTCATACATCTGATGTATGTACCTAGACATTTATCCAATCTCGTATATTATATTCGGACACTTTGAGATTTTTGTTGACCTCTACCAGGTAATCATTAGTTATTTTTAGATGTTCCTCTCGGAAAAATCATTATATTCAAATAATCGCAAGGACATATGATAACAAAGTATCTCCATTAATTTAATTAGCATCTTAATTATTTTCGATATTTAAAGACTCTATCTATCCCTTAGAACTTTTTTTCTATTCCAGTAATGGAACTCTCTGATTGTTCTTATTATTATTGACCTTTTACACAGTTTTTATTAGGCGACTGAGTCACCCACTAGCAAAATTAAATTACCGTAATTATCTTTAAGGCGGTTTGTAGTGTTTCCAAGGCAAACGTGGTAATTAACTATCTAATAATTAGCACATCTCAAGTCACCACAACGCTTAGGATTCACAAATCCATCTACTGGCGCATCAAATAAGTTATTTCTTATTTTGTTACATGATATATTAAATCGAAATTCCTAAAATAAATTAATTCTCCTCATTTGTCATTGAAATGCTAAATAGAAGACACCACTTATCTTTACGCGCTGATGACTGCAGGCGAAGACCAGCCTCGTTTGGGGGTGATCTCAGGCTTTCTCTCCCCTACTACGCCCATCCTGACCACGACAGACCAAAAAATGTCCTTCACTTGCTGGGGTGAAAGGCATACTGGATTTGCTTGCGACTTACCAGTAAGTATGACCCAGAGATATATGTATGTTTCAGCAAAAGAAACAATTGAACGTTTGCACAACCTTAACATATTTTCATTACTTTGAATATTAATCCAGTGCCGCATAAAGCTTGATACAACTTGATAAAAGTCTTATTGGGTTTCGAGACCAAAATGTCAATGCTGAAGAAACGACAAACCTGTAGTTCGGAAGTTCATGTAAGTGGACATAATAGAATGGCTTTAATGTCAATGAATTTCAATTCATGCCTTACCTGCATTCCATGAAATGGAGGCCAACTAGATTCTAATTCTAATTCGTGAAATCATCTAGTGATATATATGATTACCGCAACAAAGTAGTGAAATGAAAACTGTAAGCCTAATTAAAATAGAGAATTTGCAAGCTTTCAAACAAAGAATCTAGTTAAAAAATATGAATGGATCTTATATGATGTTTATACAATTCCATGGAATGATTTATTATTTGCATATATGATATTTTTGCTTTATACAAGGTGTCAATGCTATTATGTGTCAGAGTGCTACCGTTTTTTGTATTGTGATATCATTTTTAAATTTAGAAATCATACATAGGCTATGAAAATGTTTACTCTAGTACGTACGGTATATTATGGGTGCGTTATATTTACAATTTTCATTAGCACTCGATTTTACCACAACTGAATCATACTCGTACAAGAGATATCATCTGAAATACAATGAATAATGGTTTTCAATGTAGTATATGTTAAATATTATGCACTAATTTAAATATCTCTTAAAATCGAAATATGTAACAGAAATCCTTAACTGTGCTTTGGGAACAATAAAATGATTTATCTTTGATATTTAAGTGCAATATTAGTGTAAATGTTTCTCATAAGTTATTAACAATATCAATTATTATAAGGTATGTAAATTTGATTCGAGGAATTATTTTCCTCAAACCATTTCCTCTACATAAATATAAGTGGCCTACCCAAGTCAATTCATTTTTGTTATGCTTTATAAGTAATACAATTACAAGTTCATGAAAATTTGCTGTAAGAGTGGGATAAATAGTAAAGTATTATATATGAACGTATTTAAAAAAAAAATGCAAATAATAGTTATGCATATCTCAGAGTAATAATTAGGAAATTATATTTATTTTGCTATGTATTTAGTCCTTCCTGTTCATGATTTTACTTTTCCGCACTACATTATACGCGGAAAAGTAATGTAATCGTGTAAACATTTTTTTTCTTGGGTTCATTTTCCATTTTTCGGCCTAAAAATAAAAAAAATGGTTTTTAAACCATTTTATGTGTGTGTGTGTGTGTGTGTGTGTGTGTGTGTGTGTGTGTGTGTGTGTGTGTGTGTGTGTGTGTGTGTGTGTGTGTCGTTGTCGTTGTCGTTGTCGTTGTCGTTGTCGTTGTCGTTGTCGTTGTCGTTGTCGTTGTCGTTGTCGTTGTCGTTGTCGTTGTCGTTGTCGTTGTCGTTGTCGTTGTCGTTGTCGTTGTCGTTGTCGTTGTCGTTGTCGTTGTCGTTGTCGTCGGCATTTATTCTTGTTAGCACGATAACTCAACTAAATTGTGTCGGATCGATCGGGTTTTGACTGATTCTGATCGGAGACGTCTCCCAGACGGCACCCATTGATTTTGAGGTGGATAGGACACACCCCACCCTGTCCAGGGGTCATAAGAAAGCACAAGGGTGGTCTATTTGAGAATTTTTTTTTGTTAGCACGATAACTCAACTAAATCGTGTCGAATCGATCGGGTTTTGACTGATTCTGATGGGGGACGTCTCTCAGACGACACCTATTGATTTTGAGGTGGATAGGACACACCCCACCCTGTCCATGGGTCATGAGAAATCACGATGGTGGACTATTTGAGAATTTTTTTTTGTTAGCACGATCACTCAATTAAATCGTGTCGGATCGATCGGGTCCCGACTGATTCTGATTAGGGACGTTTACCAAACGACATCTATTGATTTCGAGGTGGATAGGACACACGTCACCCTGTCCATGAGTCGTGAGAAAGCACGATGGTGGACTATTTGCAAAAAGTAAAACTGTCACATAAAACACATATTCTGTATTTATGTGTTGGTTTATTTTTTTTCGGCGACTCAATTTCGAGATAGAGATATTCTACGTGCGGAAAAGTCCATTTTAAGGTTTTCAAACAGTTTATTTATAGAAACGGTAATAGAAATGAATCAAATATGTATTTACTCTAAATACTATTACATTTATATAAAAATGGATACATAGGATACACTAAAATGAGTTACTAAAGTTAAAATTAAAGTATAAGTTAAACTAAATATAAGTTGAACTTTTTTAAATACTTTTTTATACATTTTTTTAAATATATTATCAATAGCAATTGTGGAAAACGTCTGTGAAACCAGAAAGACGGAAGACGCTCATTACAAAACTAATTAATAGTAACAAATTATTTGCAATAATTTATTGCCTTTTCTAACAGATAGCTAGTTAAAATTCATGACAGTTTTAAGCAATTCTACACATAGAATATAAATTACTTCCTGTGCGTTGTTTTCAGTTGAATATATTTTATAGGAATGTAAAAAAATAAGGCAGCTTGTGGGATATAAACTTAATGTATATTTTATACAATATGTTACATTAATATGTGTATTACTATCTAATTTCAACTGTAATGCTAAAAATATACTTTTCTTTATTTGTAATTTAGTATTTTAATTTATTTTAATTCGTTGGTATGTGAAATATATTTTCATATCTTCTATATGTTGTTGACTAATAATATAAATTTAATAAATTAAAATATTCATACATAGAAACAGCAACTAATACTGACAAAAATGTATAAAATTTCAACGCGTTGCTTTATGAAAAAACTATTTTACATAGCAAAGTATGTCATTCATACAAAATATTAACACAAACAGTGATAAGACAAAACAAACAAATATGGTGACGTTTTTTAGATAGTTGAAGAAACTATACATTGTTCGTATTATTATATAGTTTTTAATAATTAAAAATATAATACTCTGGATTAATAATAAGGTTGCAATTTTATGCTCAATTAAGTCACGTTCCTTGTGCATAAAATGTGATATGTAAACAATGTCCCCTGCACAGTCATTACTAATTTAAATGTTATATTGATTATTGATTATTTTCAGCTATTTAGACTTGTGTTAAACGTATTAATTATACAAGGCGAAATATATATGTAAAAATGAAAAAACGTCTTTCACACGAATATTCGTTCATAACAATTACCTACTTATTTTATTATGTTTGTGCTATACAAAATTATGCAATTAAATACATAGGAAAAATATCATTCTAAATTACATTTGCACTTTTTTATTTTGTCATTGAGTTATAATTATTTAACATGATCAACAATTATTATCCCGAAATTACGAGGCCATACATGTCAGTATACCGAAAAAATTTAAAAACAAAATGTAAAATGTTTAATCATGTTCAATGGACTCAAGTAGAGAACAGTATAAGTTATATTATATATAATTATAACAATGTATTGTATGTATAGTTTATTTCATTCGCTATTTGCCAAATAGAAAATCTCAAAATATACCGTGGCTTGTTTTTATGGCTAAGCTCAGGTAGACTGTTTCGTTTATCAGCAACATAAGAGAATTTTTTACTTTGGAAAATAGCAATGAAATGAATAGTATTATTATACTAATTTATATAATTTGTAATATCTACAATGAAAAAATAGCGAGTGATCAAACACAATGGCAAAGTTTTACTCAATTGATTGTACCTACGTCGATTCAAGTATCTCATCTTGATGACAAAGTATCTCAAGTGACAGGGGAAAACAGTGAACCCCAGAAAATTGTCACAGTGGGAAGGCTTAGTTATAAAATAGAAAATATTTTACACTTGTGTATACCAACACAACAACCTTCTATCCTACCGATTTCATCTGATAACATTTATATCTGCTCGCTTTGGGATTTATTAAACAAGTTCGTTTATACTTTTTGATTCGATTTCCATTTAATTAACAAGCGTAAATGTATTCTAAATGTAATATAATTTTCTGTCCTCCTCCTGTACCAGAAAAATGGTATAACATTAGAATTCAATAGTGCGGCAACAAAATTATGATTGAGTGAAAAAAAGTAAATTTTCGATGTTAACTTTTACTTTTCTTATAAACGTATAAAGAAAGGAAAAAATGAAATTTTTGATATGCACGCAATATTAAAATAAGAAGTGATAAATGAAATGTAACACGAAAATGGTAAACACAGATTTTTACGTCAATGTTTGTACATAGTACTACAGACATGTTGTCTACTCGATATTACTTTATATACAGGGTCAGTCGAAAGTACTTCTTTAATAGTAGAAATCTATGAAATATATGTTGACTACAAAAGTTTCTAAAATTCTAATAGAAAATTGTAGTAGTTTATCTGGAGAATTATAGTTCTCAAGGTTACTTGAAGGACAGCTCATTTTTATGAGCAGTAAATATTTTTCATTAATTTCTAATTATAAAACCATAGAACATTAAATAAATCCTAAATCTTACTGGAGTATTTATGGTTATATAATAATTTTTATTTCTATATTATCTATAAAACCTCAACCACAAATATTAATAAGATGATTTTGTGCAGCTTTAGTATCCTAATAGATAATTAATTATAGCATATTTCTGAGCTTTTAAGGTTTTATTTAGAAAATTAGAATTTATTTAAGTCCCAATTACAACATTATAGAACATTATTCTATAAATGAAAACGTGCTCTTTCGATCCTAAAACTATGTTCCTCCGAAAAAATGCTTTTCCGGAAAAGAATCCTGTTTCATTTGTATTGAAAACGTTTTCAATCTAATGAAACAACAAAACTTTCCATCAACCTTAAATAACACCGTAATTATTCACTTTTTCGCACTACATTATTTGATATACTATATGTTATATCCAGTAATTAACGATCGCTTGAGTTTTTGACTGTTTTTAATCTCTTGTTTCAGGAGAAGTTCAATACACTAGGCACAAAAATTAAGGGATGTAAAAAAGATCCTAAATTTTTAGGTGATTTTCAAAGGGTTGTAACATGGCGGCAAATAGCCGCAAAAAAATGTTTTAACCAAATTATATCTCCAAGTTTCTAATTTGCAGATCTTGAGTTCAAAATTTTTTACGATCAGCAGAAAACCATCGAAATAAACTTTTTTTTATTTTTTCTTTCTTTTCAAGAGGTCCACGGATTTGAATATTTTTTTTCAATTATTTAATCATAAACCTTTTTTAGATAATTTAATCCTCTTTAATTTGAGCTAAAAGCTTTGTACGATGGCTTTTTTCACTGAGTTATCGTCGTTGAAAGCAAAAAAGTTAGTTTTGACTTTATTTAATTATTTGGTAAATAATGATGGTAAACAAAATTCAAGTAGGGTTTTGAAAACTGAAAAGTATTCCGTCGTAGTTGGTTACTGATAAAAAAAAATTTCAGTGCGAGTATGTTGAAAAATAGGTAAAGAACTACGTATTTGGGGATATTCGCTTGACTTGACATAACTTTGCAAATAATGGATAGATTAAGGATGTTGACTATTTATTTTCAACCTCAAAGTATCCCAAAGAAACTCTGAAAATTTCAAAGGGCTGCGATTTTTTTTATTATGTTCATAATATTTAAATTTATCGTTTTTGCTAAAAATTAATTTAAGGATGAATTTTTATTTTTTTTTTTTTTCATTTTTTCAGGTTGAATATTTTTTTTAGCAATAATCCATATTTTTTTATTAAAAAATGTTAATTATTGTAAGATTTTTTTTTTATTTTGAAAAAAAAATTACTCATGTTTTGCTTTGAACGAAGATAACTCAGCAAAAAATCGTACAAGGCTTTTAAACCACTTAAATTAAAGAGGATAAAATTGTCTAAAAAAGCTTCATGGTGAAATCACTGGAAAAAAATTATTGAATTCCGTGATACCTTTTAAAAATTTTGGAAATTTTGTTTTCCGATGGTTTTCTTCCCTGAAGGAGGGCAGCAGCTCTTTCAGTAGTCATAGTGGCAGAAACCGTGGGGGTTGGTATGGTGCTATGACACACACGACTGCGATGTGGAAGGCAAGAGGAAACCACCACATTATAATTCTCAGAACAGCTAGCAGAAAGCTTATCCCAAATTAATGATGGCGTCTCCTGGGGCAAAAAACTCCGGAGGTAAAATAGTCCTCCGTTCGGATCTCCGGGTGAGGACTGTTCCGGGAGACGTGATCGAGTGCAATAATAGTAAGAAGTGTAGCATTTCACGAGCCGGAGCGTGGAATGTCAGAAGCATGAGACAGGCAGGGAAGCTAGAAAATCTGAAGATAGAAATGGATAGGTTAGGATTAGATATAGTAGGTATAAGTGAGATGCGCTGACCGGAAGTAGGAGATTTTTGGAGCGGTGACTATAGGGTAATACACACAGGATCGGTAAATGGAAACGCGGGAGTAGGGATCGTTATGCGGAAGAACGCAAGACAGTGTGTAGATAGCTACCTACAATACAGCGAGAGAGTAATGATGGTTAGGTTAGATTCGAAGCCAGTGGAAACAGTAATAGTGCAAGTATACATGCCTACTTCTAGCCATAGTGAGGAAGAGTTAGAAGCCGTTTATTCGGACATAGAGCAGGTAATAGAATTTGTGAAGGGTCATGAAAATTTAATAATAGTAGGAGATTTTAACGCAGTCGTAGGTGAGGGGAAAGAAGGAGAATTTGTAGGTCCTTATGGATTAGGAAACAGAAACGAGAGAGATAGCAGACTGATAGAATTCTGTGAGAAGCACAAGATGGTAGTCGCGAACACATTGTTCAAGAATCACGTTAGGAGGCGGTACACATGGAAAATGCCAGGAGGGATAGACAGGTATCAGATAGATTACATTCTGGTTAGGAAGAGATTTAGAAATCAAGTAAAATACTGTAAGAGTTATCCAGGAGCAGATGTAGACAGCGACCACAACTTGGTAGTCATGAAAGCTAGATTAAAGTTCAAAAATCTGAAAACCCGGAAGGATAAGAAACGTATAAATGTAGACATATTGAGGCATCAGAATATGAAAGATAAGTTCCAGGAGAAAACAGATCAATTAATAAATAAAACGAGTAAGGACGAAATCAAGAACGCAGAAACTGAGTGGGAGGGTATCAATAATAGTCTAGCTTCCGCGGCTACGGACGTTTTAGGACACGATAAAAGGGAAGCTAGGAAGCCCTGGATAACGGACGAAATCTTAAACTTAATGCAAAAGAGAAGAGGCTACAAAAACAGACGAGACGAAGAAGGACTGAAAACTTATAAGTCAATAAAGTGGGAAATCATTAGAAAATGTAGAAAAGCGAAAGAACAATGGATAGAGGATAAATGCAAAGAAGTAGAAGATAAGTTGCAAGTAGGTAAGACCGATGAGGCTTACAAAATAATTAAGAGGAACTTCAGGGATATAGGAACAATAAGTAGAAACGTTAGGGGCCAATCGGGGGACATACTGATCGGAAGAGGGGAGAAAGCGGATAGATGGAAGCAGTACTTAGGAAATTTATACGAGGGTCAGGGATTAGGAGAGATATTAGAGGAAGAATCTAGCATCGATAGGGAAGATGTAGGAAAACCTATATTGAGAGAGGAATTTGAAATAGCACTAAGGGGGCTAAAGAATAATAGAGCGCCGGGTGTAGATAAAATATAGGCGGAAATTTTGAAATGTGCGGGACAGAAAGTAGTAAATAGGATGTTTGAACTGGTAAAATACATATATGAAACGGGCGAGATGCCGGAGGATTATAAGAGGAACATTATCGTTACTATACCGAAAAAGAGAGGAGCCGACAAATGCGAGAACTTTAGAATGATTAGCCTAACTTCCCATGCGTCAAAAATCTTAACTAGAATAGTGCAGAAGAAGATGGAAAATAGAGCGGAGAAAATACTAGGAGAAGACCAATTCGGGTTTAGGCGAAATAGGGGAACTCGCGAAGCTATTCTGGCGCTAAGAGTAATGTTAGAGAAAACAATAGAAAAAGGAAAGAACGCTTATATAGGATTTGTAGATTTAGAAAAAGCTTTTGATAACGTAAGATGGAAAAAAATGTTCGAGATACTAAAGAGCGCGGGAATGAAGTATAGAGATAAGAGAGTAGTACACAATCTATACAAAGAGCAAACTGCTGTTATAGAAGTAGAAGGGAAAAAAAGGGAAGTAGGTATTAGGAAAGGAGTAAGACAAGGATGTACGCTGGATGTATACTATCACCACTAATTTTTAATCTGTACATCGAAGAGGCGATTAATGTGGTAAAAGATAGAGTGGATTTCGGGATTAAAGTACAGGGACAGAAACTAAAAATGCTGAGATTCGCGGATGATATAGCAGTATTAGCATCTAGTAAGGAGGAATTAGAATCAGCATTGAACGAAATGGAGGCAGTGTTGACAGAGGAATACGGAATGAGGGTGAATAAAAACAAAACAAAAGTGTTAGTGTGCAGAGGGCGCGAGAACAGAGCAAAAACGAAAGTACAAATTAATAATGAAAGATTGGAGGAAGTTAAAGACTTCACTTATTTAGGAAGTAAAATAAATTGGGATGGAAGAAGCGATAAAGACATAAAACAAAGAATAGCGCAGGGTCGAGTAGCTTTTAACAAAAAGGAAGCACTTTTATGCTCGGGGGTAATAAACTTAGAAACAAGGAAGAGATTTTTAAAAAACATATGTATGGAGCACGGCACTATACGGCTGCGAAACCTGGACGGTAGGGGAAGCAAGTAGGAAGAAATTAGAAGCTTTTGAGATGTGGTGTTACCGAAGAATGATGAAAATACCATGGACTGATAGGGTTAGAAACGAAGAAGTATTGAAGAAAGTCGGCGAGAAAAGAAGTATGTGGAAAAACTTAAAGAAGAGAAGAGATAGAATGGTAGGCCACTTGCTGAGACATGGGGGAATAGTCCGCGATATTTTGGAGGCAGAAATAGGAGTGAAGATAGGCAGAGGTAGGCCTAGATTAGACTACTGCTCGCAAATAGTAAGGGATGTAGGTTGTAGCACAATTAGCGAAATGCGTAGATTAGCACAAGATAGGAGAAGCTGGAGGTTAGCGACCAACCAGTCTTAGGACTGATGATCTAATGATGATGATGGTTTTCTTCTGATTATTCAAAAATTGCTGATGGTAGAAAATTTTGAACTCATGATCTGAAAACTATAAACTTGGAGCTTCATTTTAGCTTTTTTAAAATTCTCTGCCACTATTCTTCTCCATGTTAGAGCCCTTTGAAAATCACCTAAAAATTTTGGATTTTTTTATATCCCTTAATTTTGTGCCTAGTGTATTTAAAAATGAATTAAGATAGGAATATGTGAAACAATTCTACACTTTGTATGACAAATAATAATAAAATAGGAACTAAATTGTTAATACAGACACAATGAGCAATAGACAATATAATTAAAAATATGAATTTATGAAAAAAATCATTGCACTTTATCATAGGGTCTTTCAAAAATTCCTGTCACCATTAACAATACATCAGCCCTTTTATAGCATCAAGCGTAAAATTACTCCTATAATTGTAATATGACCACAGGCGTGGGATTGCCTAACAAAACAATGGTTAGACCAGGAAGTATTCTCTAATAACTGGGTCATCAGTTGATTGCATACATAATTAGCATCTGTTATGAATTGCGTTATTAATAATAAATGCATTACGTATAGAATGGGGATATAAACGGTGGAAAAAATCAATAAACATTTATCAAACACGCAAAATAAATGTCACTCCAATTTTATTGCTTCAAAATATAAATACCGATGACTTTTTGAACAAAATATTGTACGAAATAAAATATAATACTGTATAATTTCTCTCGATAGCCTGTAAGTTTATTTATAACAGCATTGTAAGAATCTCTTCATTAATCGTTACTACCAACTCTCTCTAATTGAATCAAATAATATGTATGAAATAAATTGAGATCAACAACAGTAAAGCTCTGTAACTTCACGGTACTCATTTTATATAGTATGAAATGCACATATTAAGATTTAGATGTAATATCAGTAAAAATACAGTAAATATTTTAGATTAGAAATAAATGTATGTTTTCATATTGAAAAAGGTGATACCAGAATATGTTAAGGTATATGTTAAGGTATTCTTTCACTTCTAATAGTTCTTTGTGTACATCTCTATATTATTGTGTATGTTAAATACAGTTACAGCACATTACTATATTAATGAAATGGGTAAGTAATATTTTACTAATCAATAGTGAGTTTATATAAAATATTGCTCTTTTATGACATCTATATGCGAGATAATTTGGCATGTTGGCATGTCAAATATAATAAGGATCCCCACATCTCGACAATACCCCTCAGCATGTGTCCCTTGCGTTAAGAAATTTTAAATTTTTTTTATTGTTTTTGTACTGTATAGTTAGTTTTATTATACTTTAAATTAAAATTAATTTAGAAATTCACAAGCACCCGGTATACTGAACAATATATTAAAAAGAATTAAAGCTCATCTATCTAATCGATTTATTCCAATACACCTTGAAACATTTAGAAAATATATACATCCGTCCCCACGTATTTTCTTTATAATAACATATTCGTAGAACCCAGAATAACAATAATATAATTTACACATAAAACTGGTCGAAGTTGCACGACACGTGCTCTTAAAATTACTGAAAAAATCATATTTACTTGGAAGAATTAAATACGACTTCCATGGTAATCCATGCAAGCATAAGCACTACTCCTGAATTTTCACTAACAGTATTAATTATAATGATATAATTTAAAGAGAAGAGACGAAAATACGAATGAAAATGTATATTACCAACTTCTATTTTCTATTTTAAATCATCCTCGTTTATAGGAGCATGGATTTTTTTTTTGTAATTTGTTCTTAAACAATTTATCTAATATGTCAAACTGTTATGTATCAAAACCACGTATCATATTTAATCAATAAGTATTATATCAACATATATATTTCTTTATTATATAACAAATATAAGGACCTAAATAAAATTTAAACAATAAATGGCTTTGTCTTCATATCACAAGGACAAACTGAAACAAACTAAAATACTATAAAGAGGTTTCATTATTTCAATCGATCAACCTTCTTTGATTAATTGTATGAGTATATGTTTTTCTAAATTTCTTCAACAAGTGGTCCTATTCTGATAACTATTCTATCCCTCTGTAGAGTAGCTACTGGAATTGGAAAAAATTTCTTAGCTTAACGCGTTTGAAAGAAGTTGCATAATTAGGTTGCGTGAATTTGGTATGTCGTTCAGAGAAATTACTCACTGCGTGAGTAACATCAAATCAAGTATGATGAGATATTTTCTGGTGTTTGTGAAAGGTAGAACATGAAAATCCAAAGATACTGGACATCTTACATTGTCTGCAAGAGACCAATATGCGTTTACTTGAGTTATTTTAACACAATAGTTTGATGACGAGGGTAGATAGGTAGTAGGTAATAGATAGATATAGAAATAGGTACCAAAAAAATACTGATGAAAAAGGCATTTTGAATTTTTAGTTTTGTCCATAAAATGCGTTACTGTCTATAATTAATGTCAACTATTGCAATGGAATAAAGAAAGAGTCCAGTGGAACAGGATACCATTATATTCAGTAACAATCTCGTTCCTGTTTAAAATATACAATATAATCATATCGAAGAGAGGCAAAGACGTAGAGAAAAACAAGTACACACTGCGGGAGTTAATATAGGAAACTATTGTCTATAATAGCAGGTTGTGATGGTCTTCATTTAAGAAAACATGAACGCCCAGAATAATACACAGGATGTTCCATAACCGATTCCCCAACCTCTCCCCAATTGAACATGTTATTATAGGCAGAATACTGTTAAATCTACACACTACCCTACAAACTCTGGAGGCTCTTCAATATGAAGTTCCAATTGCTTGACGAAACATCTCAAGGAAACAACGATCATATCCATACATAGTTCATGGAAGAGGTATGGCCACGCTCTATACAGTTCAATATCAAATCAAATATACAGTTCAGCGTTGAATTTTACTCGGTAATTCTATGTAAGTGTTTTCACATATATTCTAATGGCATATTTGTTAGTACATCAGCAATTTTCATCGATTATGTCAATATTATTTATTAACTGTAAAGCAAACATTTAATATATGTATACCCTATCTTAGAACCATATATTTTAACTAACCACTAAGATGAACTATAGTAGAATTATTTTATGAAGACCAAGTCGGCAATAAATCGTGCGATAAAGGCAGATGCATGTCTGACTGAATAAGAGACACAGACCTGCCTATAAATCATTTGCGCGCGTAAAATTCTTTTACTACATTGGCGTGGGAGAAGGTAAGCTATAGTAAGCTATACATTGCTCTTTGTCGTACGGTTTATTGCCGACTTGCTCTTCATAAAATAATTCTACTATAGTTACATAACATACGTAATTTGGTGGTTCTACATCCAAAGTAGAATTGAATAGTATATTTCAAGTATTTTAAAAGCAATAATGATTTCTAATTAATAAAGTTTACAGATTAATCCAAAATTTTAAAACTTCGCAGAAGTATTTGTTTTTTTTTTTTTTTTTTAGTCTAGGAATTAACTTACTTACGATATACTGAGAAATGTCATTCTGAGATGCCATGAAAATTCCAGATTAATCCGAAATTTGAAAACTTCCCAGAAGTGTTTTTTAGTTTAAGAATGAACTGACTTATAATGATCTAAGAAATCTCACTCTGATACTATGAAAATTCCGGTATAATTTATTACTTCATAAATCCTTGTCGCAAAATATTTACGTTCAATGAATTTAATTGATCGCCTACATATAATTCACTGAGTATATTTAATTTGTTTACTACAGGAAAGTGGTAATCGTCATCAGGATTTTCCCCATACACATATCATATAAATATAATGCCATGTTTTGCTTAAACAGCGCATTGCAAATTTTCGCAAGGTTACACAATTCATTTATGAGAAAATATGTCAGTAGGTCTTCCGTTGATTGCCAACCTGAATGTTTGTTTACAAACAATACTGCAGGATCGTTAGATAAGAAGCGTAAATACTTAATATAATACAGTGGAATGGCTTCATTTTTCAATATATAATTTTACATATTTTTCAATAAAAGTATTCGATATTCAAAACATTGGTAATTAAATATATATTTATATAAATTATAATGTCTACGATCGTGTTTATATTTCCTTAGAAACTGTAAATGTATAAACATGTCCTTCTTACAATAACACCAAAAAATAATTTAATATTTACTGTCTGTCGTGTAAGTAAGTAGGTACGTAAATAAGGTATTTCCCAAATTACTCTATAATTTAAGGCATACCTTACCATATCATTTCTGCCTTATTCGGTCTTTAAAAAAACAATAACAAAACAATTAATACATAAATAAACAGTTTTAAAACCTGAAAACAGACTTTTCCGCATGTAGAATATCTGTATCTCGAAATTGAGTGGCCGAGAAAAAATAAACCAACACATAAATGCAGAATATGTGTTTTATGCGACAATTTTACTATTTTCATTGGCGACTGCATCAGTGCCGTATCAATACGTTTGTAATCGAACGAAATTATTTTTCTCTCATTCATTCGTATATGATACAGGCTGAATATATGTTTTTTCGTTCAATGCAAAATCGGCAAATCTTTCTCAAATAGTCCACCATCGTGCTTTCTCATGACCCATGGACAGGGTGGGGTGTGTCTTATCCACCTCAAAATCAATAGATGTCATCTGGTAGACGTCCCTAATCAGAATCAGTCGAAACCCGATCGATCCGACACAATTTAATTGAGTGATCGTGCTAACAAAAACAATTTCTCAAATAGTCCATCATTGTGTTTTCGCATGGCCCATGGACATGGTAGAGTGTGTTCTATTTACCTCAAAATCAATAGGTATCGTCTGGGAGATGTCCCCGATCAGAATCAGTCAAAACCCGATCGATCCGACACGATTTAGTTGATTTATCGTGCTAACAAAAAAAATTCTCAAATAGTCCACCCTCGCGCTTTCTCATGACCCATGGACAGGGTGGGGTGTGTCCTATCCACCTCAAAATCAATAGGTGTCGTCTGGGATATGTCCCCGATCAGAGTCAGTCAAAGCCCGATTGATGCGACACGATTTAGTTGAGTTATGTGCTAGCAAGAAATTTTTTAAATGCCGACGACAACGACACACACACAGACAAAATTTTTTAAAAACCATTTTTTTTTATTTTATGTCGAAAAACGAAAAATAAACACTATAAAAAATATTTTTTTACATTTTTCTTTACCCGATTACATTACTTTTCCGCTCTGGTATAGTTGAGTGCGGAAATGTAAAATGGTCATATTTTTGCAGTGGCTCTTATTTTTATTTTGCACCATAGGTGCGTCATTACAGAGCTATGATGTCATACTTTTTATAAAGGAGCTACTACATTTATCTAATACTAATATAATAATATATAATAGTAATATATAGTATAATAGTAATATATCTAATACTAATACAATAATATATAATAGTAATATTATAATAATAGCCCTTATATTATTATTATATGTACAGACAAAATAAAAATATCTTGGTCAAAGATGGTCATGGATTTTATAATAATTATCGCATAAAAATTAAAAAACCGAAGCCTATTTTCGAATTGATATGCTAGTTAAGAGAATTCGGGAATACAATCAACATTTATATTTGGAAAATTTTTGAGAACATTTCCTATATTTAGCAGTAGTAATACCGACGGATTATTATGTTTACCTTAACAATTATTATGTTGGTATTATGTTTCGCGAAACCGGCTTTGTTCTCTTAAAAAGAGGTGCTGGTAAACGCTTGTAAGAAATTGGTAATGATATACGTAAACGTATGGGACAAGAACCTACGAAGCATTTGAAATGTTTGTCTCAAGAAACTGTACTTTTATGGAACATAGACATCCCTAACGATTGTAAAGAATTTGGGTATTCATATAAGATGCAATCATATTAAGTACCTTTACCGGCAGCCCAGCTCAAACGTCTGGCGTAATGTTAGTAGTTTGTGAATAATTTCATAAATCGCAATCTGCTAAACTTATTAACATATTTTTTTCCTTTAGTTCTATGGAGACGATTTTAATTTAGGTCAGTTGCTATTCTTCCACCTCCGATATTCACACAGATACATGCAGATATATCCAGCCGACTTATGTGGGAGTCGAACCCACACTCGGATTACTCTGACCCGATAATTTAGACAAGCTCTCAGTAACCCAGATTAATCCAGGGCGAGACTTCTGCGAGGTAATTACGGGATCATTTATATGCGGTACCCTCAGAATACCTAGCCATATCTATAAACATTCATCTCAATTCGGATTCGAACCGAAAGTCATGTGAAAACAACCCCAACCAATGCCGCTGCTCAAAGCTACACCCTCACGAACATGATGTTTGGTTGGGAGTTTATCGCAAAGGAATAATTAGGTCCGTTTTTGACTGCAGTAAACTACACTATGGTTATTTTCAGAAAAACGCAACAGCATATACCATTAGAGGCAACTTTTCTTCCCGGTATTTTTATGACCAGCTGATAAGATAGCATACATAAGTTCAGTTTTCTCTGAGGTCTCTTTATTGACTGATTATGGATTGATTATTTTATGTTTCCTTATTTAAAAAAAAAAAATTTTCAGGACTCCTGTATTTAATAGACGTTTCCCATTTCATGGCAACTTTTGATTATCACAATTGTTAATATTTCAGTGCTTTCGTACAAAAACAAACACATTCATTAGTTATTATTAAAACAACCTATTAACATGGAAAGTGCTCTAGAATAAGTTGTTTAATAGTGATTTAGAAAACAATTTAGTATATAATCATGGGAATATTTTGCGCTACATGTTATAACATAAATAAAGAATAGAACTGTCAATTATGTTTCGAATTGGAAATAAAATAAGTATGCGGTAATATAAAGAGAATCAGAAGAGGAGAACATGCCTTTTTCATGTAAAAAATGTGATTAATTATAATAAAAATTATGTAATACAATGCCTGTATACTTTTTATTTCAATCTTATTTATATTACATCGGGCACAAATTTGCTCAGATTAAGTAATCACTTTAACTCTAATTAAATCAATCGAATGGCGGCTATACACCTAAACAATTATGATTTATGTAGATCAATTGCCGTCTATAAATATGATGTGTTCTTCTTCTGAGAAAATATTAACGTTTACAGCATATAATTAAATAATATTCCAACATCAAGTTAATCATCTTCATGGTGTAGTTTTAAAGGCAACAACTCAACTCATGTGAAACCGTTTTGCAATGTGGGTAATTTAACAAGTCTATCGTGAAAATTATCATAATTTTTTTAAATATCTGACAGAGCTCAGAGAAGTCATAGAAATGATAAAGTAAGAGAAACTACACGACAAGCATATATACGGTTGTATGTAAAAGCTTCGGAAATATTATAAGTTTTGTGTAAATTATTAAAAGTATATAATAATAATGTTTGTTACACATTAAATAAACATAGTAATGTGTTCAAGTAATTCAAGAAATGTGGTGTATTTTAAATATGAATCAAATGAGTAATCAAAATGGGGCAGAAGATAATCATAGAATTCGTATCGAGAAAGACCAAAATTGTTAGCACATCCGGCTCGAAAGACCAAAAATGTTAACGCCGCATTCTTTTGTACATCGCTAACATTCAGTATTAATTATATGTATTTTTGAAGTATTTTAAATTGTGGACTGTAGTTTTTTATTTTATATTATTCTTGTTGTATCTTTGGATTAGGAGTTACGATTCACTACACCGGTCACTATTTCACTGATTTATTGAGAATATGTACACTAAATTACAAACTTATTCTACTGTACAGAAAATGCTGCCATTAGGCACGCTGTTAAGTTACATAGAGGGTGGTTTGTTCCCCTGTATGGCTTCACCCCAGATGCGTACATACGCACTGGATTTATGTTGATTGCATTGTCCTCAACGAAGACTGATTTTAAAACTGACTATTAAAATCTACAAAATAAATGAACATACTTTATCATGATTAAAATCTCTAAATCATAAAAGAAAACCAGAATGTTGCGTAAACATATTCACCAGAGAATAAATAATATGAGATGCGACCATGCAGTGCCTTCGTAAATTATAATGAATAAATGACTTAAAAATTCAAGGAATAACTTTTAGAAAAAACTTTCGACCCGTCAAATTATTTTTAATTGGACATTTTTTAAATATAATTAATATGTACATGGTGATTTATGTGAGAGGAATGACGTCATAGATTTTTTTAATGGCAACCCCCTCTTTTGATTACAGAATGCGAAGGAGCACATTTTTTAACATAGGATAAGGTAATAATTATATTAACGTAAGTATAGGTTAAATTAAAAGAAAAAAAAAAGAAGAAAAACGATTTTGTAGTTTCAATATACTAAATGTAATGACAATGATTATTTAAAAAGTCTACTAAATTAATTGTTCAAATTATGTTGGCCAAGACGATTAATAAATTGGAAACATTGGGAACATAGTCAACAACTTCAGAAGGTATTTCGTGACGAATTTTTGCTTTTTAATCTTCTAAATTTTCCAGCCTAGTAACACATACCTTACTTTTTAAGGATCCCCATAAACAGTAATCTAGGCATAAAGAATGTCAAATCTCGCGATTTAACTGACCAATCAGCCCCCTTCTTTCTATCCAACGACTCGAGAACATCTCATCTAAATAAGAGCAGATAGGTGTTACATAATGGGAAGATACCCCATCTTGTTGAAAGAAAAAGTAATTTCTCGGAAAATCAGACTTCTCTACATCTGGATATAATGGAGCAATAAAGTCGTCTAGAGGAAAATCTAAATACCTTGTACCAATTACGTTCACGTCAAAAAAACAGAGACCCAGAATTCTTCCGTCGACTATACCACTCCACGCATTCACTTTCTGAGGATCTTAAGTGTTAGATAGTCCATCATCTATGGGGAATTCTCGGTAATCCAATAACAGCGATTTTGCTTATTGAAATGCCTATTTATAAAGGTAGCCGCTTCAGAAAAAATTATTGCAATTATCATTACTGCAAAGCTGTTGCATTTGCTCGCAAAATTGATTTCGCCGATCAAAGTCGCCTTTAGATAGTTCATGGACAAGGTGCACCTTATAAGGATAGTGCTTTGTTGTTTTTAGAACTTTCTGTACTGTAGATGATATTAGTATATTGAAATTATAAGCCAACTGGTTATATTGAGTTATGATTTTCTTGCATTACCAACAAAACATTAAGCTGATCCTCTTCTGTTGGTGAGAGTCGACCAGATTTAAGAAGATGAAGATCACGAATATGCCCAAATTCGCAATATTTAGATTCGACATTGCTTACCATGCTTTGGTAATTGGTTACTGATCAGGATGAGTTAGTTGTATTGAACAGTTCAATTACTTCTATTTAGATGAGTGTCCTATCTCCAAATCTCAGTATGCAAATAATTTTAATTCTTTCTGTCAAATTTACTAAACTTTATTTTTAAAAAATGCACAACTGAAAATAAATTTTGAGGGGTCCGAGAATATTTTCCAAAAGTTATTCCCTGACCAATTTATTGATTACTTTACAAAAGCATTGCACATTAAAATCAGATATAGACGAAACACTCACGTCAGGAAAATTTAAATCTAGTTATTAACATGGGGGGTATAAGAAAAGAAATAAGTTTAGTATTTGCATTTAGAAAATAAACTGCAACTGTTGATTACAATGACACATTGTTTTCCAAACACATATTTACCATAAGAATATAATAAATGTTACATTATTACCACATAAACAGCAAATGAGAACATTGAATATACGTATTACTCATTTTAAAAACTTAAATATTCTGGCCCTGAAACGATGATCAATATAAGCGTTGCATAAATCTTGAGCCAACTTCTTTTGTGAACCATCAATACATAATGCATGATATCTAAATCAACTTTATTTATACTTCCTTGTTTATTTTTTATTTGATATTCCGACAAACAAAATAAGATATTAATATTAAATACCGGTTGGCAAAATCAAATGACGATAATCCAGGTATTTCAAGGTAATCGCTGTATAATGTTCCTCGGATGACATCATGCTAAATCTGCATATCTTAACACATTTGGAAAATAAATACTCGAAGGAAGCTGCATTCCATGATATAGCAATGATATAAACTTCATTTCACATATCGGAAACGCATGCTTCACATATCTCTTTTCCAATATAATTTCTTTATTAGGAATTTTGATATAATAACCAGAACATGGTGTTGCTGTTATTTTTCTGTGTTTAATACACTAGGCACAAAAATTAAGGGATGTAAAAAATCTTAAATTTTAGGTGATTTTCAAAGGGCTGTAACTTGAAGACAAATAGTTGCAGAGCAATTCTAAGGAAAGCAAGTTGAAGATCCAAGTTTCTAATTTTCAGATCTTTAGTTTAAAATTTTTTTCCATCTTCAGTAATCATAAAAAAAAACCATCGGAAAAAAATTTTCCAAATTTTTGCTTGCCTTTCAAAAGATCCACGGTCAATAAATTTTTGTCCATGATTTCATCACAAAGCTTTTTTAGATAATTTTATCCTGATTTGAGTGACTAAAAGCCTTGTACGATGATTTTTCGTTGAATTATCGTTGTTAAAAACAAAAAAGTCAGTTTTGATTTTGGTAAATTAATTACTCGGGAAATAATGATCGTACAGAAAATTCGAGTAGGGTTTTTAAAACGGCAAGGTATTCTTCACAAGTCATAGTTATTGCTTTTGATACAAAAAAAAATTTGGTGCGAGAATGTTGATTG
This sequence comes from Rosalia funebris, assembly GCA_037954035.1. Taxonomy (NCBI): domain Eukaryota; kingdom Metazoa; phylum Arthropoda; class Insecta; order Coleoptera; family Cerambycidae; genus Rosalia; species Rosalia funebris. The sequence goes on along the minus strand of JAZFAV010000001.1, from coordinate 15,250,481 downwards.
AAAAAAAGGTAACAAGTTGCGTACTTAGTTTTGCTTAACTTGGCATAACTTTGCAAATAATGGATAGACTAGGGATGTTAACTATTTATTTTAAAACTAAAAGTATCCCAAACAATCTTTGAAAATTTCGAAGCGCTGCGATTATTTTTCATTGTGTTCGGAATGATTGAATTTGTCGTTTTTGCTAAAAATCAATATAAGGTTTCTCTTCTCATTTTTTATTCATTTTTTGAGGTTGAAAATGTTTTTTAGTAATAATCCATATTTTTTATCAAAAGATGTTAATTATTGTAAAAAAAATGTCTGTACGATCATTATTTCCCGAGTAATTAATTACCAAAATCAAAACTGACTGTTTTTCTTTGACGACGACAACTCAGCGAAAAATTATCTTACAAAACTTTTAAGCCACCCAAATTAAAGAGGAAAAAATCGTCTAAAAAACTTTATAATTAAATTACTAAAAATACATTATTGGAGATCGTGGGCCTTTTGAAAAACAAGCAAAAATTTGGAAAAATCTTTTTCTGATAGTTTTCTTATGATTACTACTAACAACTGCTGATGGTGAAAAATTTTGAACCCAATATCTGAAAACTATAAACTTGGAGTTTCAATTTCTGCGGCTATTTTTCTCCATGTTACAGCCCTTTGAAAAACACCTAAAAATTTAGGATTTTTTTACATCCCTTAATTTTTGTGCCTAGTTTATATTGCTATTACTTGTTCTATTGGCTCTGAAACAAACAGTTTTCTATCATAATTTACTTTATTTTCATTCATTTTCTTGATGACACCTATTTATTTTTTCTTAAACAACAAATAATACACTGACTAGTAGCTCGAAGGCACTATTATTAAACCAAAGGAAAACCAATATTCAATAAATATTTAATCCATATATTTGCGTGGGAAGAAATGTTACATTCAAGATTAATTCCGGTATAGTGGCAAGGATATGAGAAAATAAAAATCCGCTTCGCAAAATCCGTGACAATAATATATGGCTTTCTCCTCAACACCGCGTCAAAGTTATTGCAATGGATTATTAATAAAACTTGAAATTATTGCCCTTGATACTAAAATGAAAGTAGGAGCGTTCATAATTCTAAAGCAAGTGGTCTTTGACCGTTCTGAAGTATCCGGTGACCTTGCTGGGGCTGCCTATTTTCTTGTTCTTCATCCCGTCAATGAGTCATGGCGAACTTTATTGTCCGGCCGATTCTTGGAAGAGAAAGGTTTGTCGGACACGTTTACATTGTATTTAAGACCAGTCTCGTCAACTGTATAAATCGTAACTAGAGAGCATTAAAACCCCACTGAATAGTATTTCTGAAGTTTCCACAAATATAACACATTCGTTATATTTACCTATATAACCATACTCGATATTTTAATGCATCCGTATCTATATATTTCCATAGTAATGCTATCGTCTTCGACAAGATATGGTGTTTCCTGTCCAAATGAGAACTTGAAATTATGCAAACCTACTAGATGATTTTCACTAGACAAGAGGGTTAAATAAAGGACATAATAAAATTAAAAAGAAATATGATTAGTAAGTTGTATGCGAAACAAGTAATAGTCATCATAATGTACTAATTAACACTAAACACAAAACAGTAATAAGTCAGGGATGTAGTAGAATGTAAAACCAGTTGTAATACTGGCAACAGTTCTACGCAGGTCAAACAAAAAGAACTATACACGCTAGATTCAAGGAACATGTTTACCATAAATATGATAAAATTGAAAAATAACCGTACGAGACCAAATAGAAATAAATCAAATAATGTATCGGTCTTAAAATCCGTAAATGGTAGTAGGTGGCTGGATTGGTGGATAATCAGAAACAAAATCAGAAGGGGTAATGGAAAGGGTAATGTAATTTAACATTTTTGGTTACTGAAGAACGTGATTGGGGAAAGAAAAATGAAAAGATGAAATTATATATGCGTATGTATGTTAGTATGTTTAAATATAGATGCATATTGAAGAAGATCCCTTTAGTGGAAATTTTAAAGGCAATAAAGCCTATGAACTCAAGCTGTTCAGAGAATATGCCTGGATTATCATAGAAAGACTCAGGATAATGTTGTATAAACGATCGGGAATACCGCCTAAGAGATACCTACCTCGAATATAATTTGTCAGTATTGTAACGGCACGCGGCATGAAGATTTTTAAACTTAAATAGGTGGTAGGAAATATACTCCATTAGTTTCATGTTCGCATTCGAACAAAAAACAGCATATCCTAAAAATGATATTGCTATCGAAATATAGGTATATTTCATGGGTATTATAATGCAACTGTATAGGTATACAGTTGCATTAAATATGTCGGTTGTGACTAAGTGGAATATATCATGATAATTCATCGTTCATTCTTCGTGGAATATTTTTAGCCGGATATCAGACGTGAAAGGTGTTCAATTATATATGTATTTATAATTGAAACCCGAACAGATGCACACATTCGATTTTAAGTTCAAGCTAAGATAAACAAACATATCTGGACGTCTGTACCAACACAGCACATCATATTTACGAATTCTTTTTTTAAATGTATAAAATTCTATTGCGTATGCTGCATGGAAATGTAAGGAATAATAAACGACTTTATTATTATCGCTGTAACACGTTTCTGCAAACTATTTATGGCAACAACGATGATTTAAAGTTTTAATTTCAGTTTCAGTTAGTTATATTGAGAACCGTATAAATGTTTTTGTGTTTATCTACACTTATAAAGAAATAGAGATGATGGTTTATTTACACTAACGACCAAAATAATAATAGCTTCAGTAGTTGGTGATGGGTTATTAACAATTCTGTATTTATTATCGTTAAATGTTTTACCGTAGACTCGTTTTATAAAGATCGTTGCGTTGCCAACAAGTAACAATAAACAAAGGCGTTTAACGATGATAAAGGCATAATAAAAGACTTTACATACATTCTTTCTTGACTTAAATAATTCATGAAACCCGATAAGGTGTTCATTATCTTTTTTATTAGCTTATCTTTTCTTCGATGTTCTTCAAAGGGATTCCACAGAAAAACTTAAAGTTTAAAATTCCATTATACAGGATCGTATATCTCAAATTGCATACTATTTTAGTGTTGTATTATCTAAAATTATAGCGAACTGCCCTAGAAACTGAATTAAAACAATAAGGAACACAAATTGTGTTTACAAGCATGCAGGTTTTTGTCTACAGCGTGGTGAAAAAAGTTTCGCACAATATTCGTTAATTTATAATTAAATTATTCTCTTAAAGGCATCCAAACACATCAGCCTTATTTTTAAAAAGACATTGAGTTGCCAAAGTTTTGTTTTTAATATTTTGTTTCAATGTGAAACCCCCTGTTTTTTCAACAAAAATGAATTCCCTAAAATTTCCCTAATCCCTAATATGAAGTCCAAGGGTATCCCTATTAGGGGTTTCTATTTACGGTTTATAAGAGTAAAATAGGAATAAAACAAATACGACTTTATTTTTGACGTAAATTTTAAAGTTGTTCTAAAAACGTCGTTAATTAACAGTCGCTTTCCGTTTCGCATTAATTTTTTTAGATTCTCGGAATTATTTAACCTGCTGAAATTCCCTACAAGAAAAAATCCAAAGGGGTCATGTCAAGTGAATGTAGTGACCATTCAGTTGATCTCCGACGTCATACCCATATCTCAGGGAAATTATCGTCAAGAAGTGACCGGATTAACATGAGGAAAGGCTTGTTGGAACCAAACTTTTGGTGGGAAATATCACCATTTCCATTGTTTGGATAAAGAATTACTAGATCTGGAACTAAATCGAAATAGGTATTCTAAATATCTATCGCAAATCAAAAGTTTCTTCAAATAAGTAAGACGGCTTCCTATCATCGCAACCCATACATTTATTTTACATTAACACTGGCTATGTATTTCTTGAATCCAATGAGGATTCCAATATCTGTAGTTATGATGATGTACTGTTCTAGTAGCTTATCATAACTACCGGTCGCTTTGTCAGAAGAAACAACAAAAAATGCTTTAATTTTTATCACAATGGAACATGATAGTTTTCTTCTATCCTCATGCAACTCTTGTACTATACCTTGTACAGTTCCATGTTTATAGATGTACTTTACAAATATGGAACTGATTTTATTTACGTTTTCAATTTTTAAAATAAATTTATTATGAACGGTACGAAACTAATATTGGTCAACATGTTTAATCTTGTAAACATGTTGACCAACGCAAGCTTTTGCAAGAGGTTGCGAAACAATTTTATTTGCCAATATAATCATCGCCATCGTTTACAATTTTAGACAAGTTTAATATTCTCTATACATATTATAAACGGTAAATAGAAACTGCGTAACATAGGATACCGTGGTAGTCGAAAAACTTTAAGGGATTCTTTTGTTTTAAAAAAGAAGGGGTTGCAAAAAAATATGACCACAACTCAAACATAAATTCTAAAAGAATCAATTAATACATTTTTAAAATGTGAAGTTGATGTATTTTAAAGTTTTTCAAAGTCAAGTAATCATTTAATAAAATTACTGCATGCCCCCGCTGTATATAGTACATATTTTCATTTATTTGGAAGTTAAATTTGAGTTTCGAAATATTAGAACATTTCATGCAAATCATTAAAAAGTTTTTTTACTTTAAGATTACTTTACTTAGATCTTACATTTCAATGAATAAAGGTTCTGCAATGGAAAGTGTTTAAAAAATAATAAAAATGGTCATTTCGTCGTTGGTAGCTCATAATTATGGAGAAACGATAAAACAACAATATTTACGCAAATATTTTTCAATATCGAAAAGTTAAATTTATTAAAATTTATTTAATAAATATATAAATAACAAAAACTATTGACGAAGAAGTTAAAACGCTTCTTTTTGTAATCTTTACTTAGAAACATTACAATAAACATCACAACAAACGGAAACTTCTAATGAATTATGGAAATTATGGAATAGAATAATAATGAAAACTAGTTGATTATAAATAAATTAAATGAATTAAATATTGGAACTGGTGCTTTATCACTTCCTTGAAATAATTAGTACAGTTTTTAAAATAGTTCCAAATAACTTAGTAACAAGTTTTCCATTTAACCATTTCAATGAGGCAATTTTGAAACCCTTTGAACTAGTATGTATAATAGACGCATATATTTAGTATATTTTAATGACCTCTTAAAAAAATAAATAAATCTTAATAAAAAACTGATCATCATCGGAATTCCAGTATAAATAATTATTACTATAATTTCAGTAAGAACTACTACTGACTATCTGTTGATAAGATTGGTATCAGTTCCATGGAAATAAAACAGTTAACTAAGCTTCATTGTTATATTTTCTTGAATTAATCGGGCACGAGATGGTCTTTTATAAAAATAATACCACCGATATGATTTTCGACGATATCCCATAGCCCATCACATATTGACTGAGATATTGATTGATTAAAGTATTAACTGATAGTGACTAAATCACTTAAACAAAAGGTGACTTTGTCTATAAGAAAAATATCGGTATAATAAACAATAAAAATAAGATTTACAAGAAAGATAGATATGTAATAGTAACATAGGATCTTCAATAGTTTCTATCGTAACCTGAAAAATTCTGTCATCTACGAAAATAATCTTCTGTTACTTACTACCGTATGACTGTCTACAGGAATTAACTCAACGTAACTTAGGGAATATAATTAGGGAAAGGAATATAAATAATTTAGTTTAAACTGAAATAATCAATATCTACCTAACAGAAACATAACCTATACATATATACCTATAAATATATACCTACTTTTAAGAAGGTTTTGATTTGTTTGACGATTCATTTGTGGTGGTTTCATAGAAATTATTCCAACGTTGTCAACTGATCCTTTGTCACTAAAATAATCTGAATTTTATAAAGCTTTGGGTTTAGGTTAAAGATTTGGGTTGTTAATATTTGTTACAAACCAGGTTAATAATGCTAATATTTTTTGCAAACTAGGTGATAAATAAACATTTGAAACGGCAATTGAAAGCGTTTAAAATTAATAATTTTGATTAATATAACATTAATATTCAATAAATTTTTGTTCTCAACATATCGACGAGCTCTGGTAAAACTTAGTTTTATTTTTTTTAATTACATTGGCTTATGTAAATATAAACTTTGAAAGTGTCACAAAGATACTAATTTTGCTTACAGCTTGTCAAGAATAAGAGCAAGTCTCAAAACTGCGATATCGGACCGCCCACGAGGTGCGCAGTAAACAACCTGGTCTTTACTCAGTCACATTGAGAAATTTGCAGAGTCAATATCGATGAATATATATATATATATATATATATATATATATATATATATATATATATATATATATATATATATATATATATATATATATATATATATATATACAGAGTTCGATCTGGCCGCGCGTAAAGTGCACGCTTTTCTTCTACGCATACCTAGAGAATCCTGCTACACTTTTTCCTATTCTTGACAAGCAGTACGACTTATGTCAAGGTGTATCTGTATTGAATATAAAATTCGGTGTTCATAAACAGCGAATCTATAATATCTACATCTGAATTTATAATATACGTACCGGAGAAGGTTGGAACCTTTGGTGTGAATATAACACTGGAGATGATTAAAACTCTAGTTTTAGTCATCTCTAGATGATGCCAACTTTGTTGGCGAAACGCGCGTCGACTTTAATGTAATGTATAGTGTTTTGTGGAAAACAAAGTCAGTGTTATAACATATGTATCAAATAATGTGTACCTATACGTAAACTTTATTTCCCAATCAATTTTAAATCATTTCCACATTTATTTCCACTTAAAATTTTGTGTCGATAAACTTCTTGCATCCGAAGGTTACCATGAATTGTACCTTTTAGGAGCATAATGGATACCAAACTGTTTTTAGACGGTTCAATGTGAAGCAAGGATTTTTTAATTCGGGTAACACTACAAGTTAATTTACAGCCATACGCCTCGTCAGAACTGAAAAAATTACTTATTTAGCAGAACGACGTGGTTTATTAAAGCAATTAGAACTTATCGTTTAATTTTTTCCGCACAATTTGTGGAAGAATGTATTGGAAAATTTCAAGGATTCGAGTTAAATTTACGAGGTATCGCAAAAAGTGTTCGCTATAGGATCAGAAAGGCAATTGTTTGGATGTTTTAATACTAGACATAACTGTTACCACCTTAGGGTCAATATACTTGGTATGGGATTTTTTAACCTAGGACACCAAGTGCATTGCTTTTAATAATACGTGTTCTTGTTTTGACATATACAGTAAAAGTAAGGTTGGAGAAAACGTTCGATAGAAAGAGGAAATACAAGAACGATTATTCAAATTATTGTTGAATAACGTCGCATGCAAGAAACAGTTCAGTCTTAAACATAAAGAAAAACTCAAATATATCGATAGACATTCCTAATCCGCTTGGCCTTAGTGTTTAGCGTCACAGTAAGGAAGGATAATAAGATTCTCAGTAAAGTATTTTCTTTCATTTATTTTTATATCACCTTGTAGAGTATCCCTAAGTATCATAATAAAAATGGATAATCATTGAAGGGTCTATTTATGCGAGCCACAACAAAACCAGACTAACAATCGATATTTGGCCGATGTTTGTTTCTATAGCAACGACATTGCCACTACATATTACACAGGAACATGTTACGCACTTGTTTTGGCAAATGATATTGCCTTAGATAAACTGAAGAACTCCATACTACGCCGGTTTCTATAAAAATATATGTACCAAAAAGTCCCTAATCTAACCACACTAAGAGACAGATACGTTTATCAGACATACAAGGACATATTGCAAAACATTCGCAACCACGCTGAGAAAAACTGTATGTACTTCATTATAGACGAAGCAAATGACGCATGCGAATGTTCGGGGGCAATTTTTTTAGTTGTTGCATTAACACATCACAGTGCTACGAGTAGTGGCAGCCATTTAGTGGCTTCTAAGATATTAGACAGAACCAACCACAAAACAATTATAGATTTTGTGGCTGGGTGATTTTACTGTGTATGACCAGATGAAGACAATTCTTAGAAGATATTAGTAATACTAACGGATGCAGCTTCATACATGTGATAAGCAGGAGATGTTAAGTGAAACTTTTCCAAATATATAATACACTTTACATATATAGTTTATGATATTACATGTTGTTAAATAAACAACCACAACACATTTAAGTCAGTACTGTCATTAAGAAGAAATGTATGAGATATGTTTACGAAAAATCCTGGATACAGCTATTTAGAACACATGTATTCATTTCTAAAGCTCTATCAGATTCTAAAAGAAAGGGGTTGGGTTTCAGTGGAAGGGACCAGTTACATTTGAGAGTGAAACAGATATTACAACTACTGAAATTTAATAACAAATTTATTTCAGGCAGAGATCTGGAAACTCCTTAATCTTCTCCTCCGCCTTAATTAAAAATTACTTTAAAAGTGTAAATATTGAGCGATTAAACAAAAATATTAACAAAAAAAGATAATTGAACGCTATGTGATGTTAATTGACTTTTTTGTTTTGCTCCCTTGGTTCTTATTCTCTTCTTCTATGACTGGTAGTATATTGCAATGTTCATTGAGGACTGCTTGATTTACTAAGTTTATATCAAGGGTTGTAGCTGTTAAGTGGGAATAAAATTGGTGGGATATAAGGTAAATTAGCATAAAGGAAAAGATAATATGGTATATTATCCCCGTGATAATATATAGTTGGAGTATAGTATACACATATGTAGGTATTATACTCTGTACTCTAATAATTGTACCCAATCCATTCGATAAAGGGATAAAAGCACTATGCGCCTTTATCTCTTTATGCGATCTTTATCAACAGTCGTCCTGTCTTTTGGTGATAATAAATGAAAAGGAAAACTTTTCACAATGAAAACTTTTTCATTGCGTAAACTATTGTTAAGCGATAGGTAAGTAATGATAAACTTTCATTATCGGTACTGATCTCTATGCGAGTCAGAAATCGAGATCAACTGAGACATATGTATGTTCAACCTGAGATCAACTGAGACCTTCCCGTTTTTCTATTTGTTCAAGTGATCATTAATATCCATTATTGTATTATGGTGAACTTTCTGTGAACTATCGACGTATTTTAATAATGACCTCAGTTCAACTCTATTGCAGATAGAGTTGAATCTGATAGATTAGATGCTTTAATTATCATTTTAGTAGCCCGAATTCACAACTAGTTACTATGAATCGTTATTATTATTGACCTAATTCCTTGAATTCGCAGTTTCTCAAATTACGTTCACCTTTTACAGATATACTTTATGATACGGAAAGGTTACGGGAAAACAATTTATAATGTCTGGAACAAGGAAATTTAATTTAGATTAGAGAATGTCAGACTACCCGCACCTCTTCGATAAATGTCAGCAAAAATTATAACTCAATCACTTACCGTATATACACATTTATGAGTATATATTAATTTCTAAAATTCGTGTTAAATAGTTTGTTTTAATTTTAAGGTCCACCTTCAAATGGCGTAAAATTTCGCTCGTTTGAAATTATGCAATTTAATAAAGCAACTAAAGTATACATAAATTTAATAATAAGATTATGTTTTATAGAATTGTTGCATGCACTAGGTTCTATAATGTTGATAAAACAAGAAAACATACAATAAAATATTGCGACTTTATCATACCGTCCAAGGTTCAAGTTTCATTGAAAAAAAATATTTATAAACATATTCATGATCATGATTCATACACAGTACTGAAAGCGATGCAATTTGTTTAAAATATCTACAGCGATGATAACGATAACGGGACAAACACGAAGGAAACGAGAGAGAACATTTCGACCCAACATACATATGTCTACATAACATATCCTGGGACAGGACTGGAACATTGCAGGAGCTAAAGACAGATGGTTAATTTTCTACAAAAACCGAAAAATACTACATCACTCGACGCGCGTTTAGCTAACCAATTAGACATCGAATGAGATGATAAAACTGACCTTGATCGTTTAATTGCCTCCTGATGATGCCATCTTGGTTGGCGAAATGCGCGTCAAGTAACGCGTAATCGTTCGATATTTTTGGAAAACGTCTCATCTTTTTTATATTAACATATTACTGTATTGAATTTTACGTTCAATTCAATATTATACTCAGAAAATGACTAAGAATCTACAGTTATAATAAGAAATAAATATGATATAACCGAAGCTCAGCACTTGGATTAAAATAAGGCAAGAATTGATTAGGGTTTTCTTCACATAACTACTCGACTTTCGATTCGGAACCGAATTGACATGGATGTTTATAGATATGGCCAGATCTTCTGAGCATATATTACATCGTCATTGCCTCACAGAAGGTCTCCATGTTCCCTGGATTGATCTGGGGTAGTTATGCCAATTATTTGGAGCTGGCTGACTAGATTTGCGGCTCTCGGAGTAATCCGAGCATAGGTTCGATTCCCACATTCAATTCCGCTAGGTGTGTCTATATGAATTCTGGAGGTTAGAGAAAGGAATACCACTAAGATGAGCCTCACCACCGTAAAACCAAAGAGCGCTATAAGAGGAAAACTAAAATGATGATCAGAAAATAGATGAAGTCAAATTCAGAACGGAAATTTTGGATGAATGTATACATTCTTCTTGGTCTAGATATAATGAAACTATACACATATTTATTTCTGGTAAATTATCTATTTTACATATTTTAGCAACGGCTATCCCATGTTGAACATCGATCCTCGTCCGATCACCAATGTTAAGCAACCTCGGACACAGTTAGCACTTGAAAATTAACTTGAAGATGGGTTATATCGCTTGAGAAACACCGCGTGCCGTTGCCGTTTTAGCCTGCAGTGCTGCTGGGTGGATTGAGTAGCCCAGTAGTACTGTTGCCGGTCCCAAGCCCGAAAGAAAGAGGAGGGTTAGAGGGCCAGGTTAGCTGCCCTACCCTCTGTAAAAACAGGTCCAGCTCATAGTACCGATGATATTCATCGAAGAGGAACAGGTCATAGACCTACTTTAGAAGAAGGAAAATATTTTCTATTTTAGATGTTCTTGAATATAAGTAATGCCAAGAAGAAAGAAAATTTCAAGTAAAACAAACTACCAATTCCGTTCTGCTTCCTATTAGTATAACTCCGATACACCTTGTATGTGGACCGTTTCACTTCCAGAGTTCACAGTGAGTAGGCAATTCTTATGTTTTCCGAGATTAAACACCTGGTGCTACAAAAAGCCTCAACTATCAAATGGTTTATGCGCACGTCCGCAGACGAAACTCGACTTTTTCTATTAGTTTTTTAAAAATATCGGATATGCTGTAACAAGAGTCAAGGTCGAGGACATGCCAACTGATCAGGTTCATTTGCTCGTAAGATTGTGGTGTGTAGAATGTTACGAAATAATATGATTAACTTAATTTATGATTTAAATAATTATACAATGGTATAACATATTGTACCTATACGTAGCCAGTTGACTATTATATTCCTGTATTATCAATAAATTAGATTAAATTTATTTTCATTAAATTCTATATAAAATCATATTTTTGTTTGTTTGTTGATAAACGGTAAAAATAATTTTGCTAGGGTTATTGTTTCGACAATAACAGTTCCACTATACCCTCTTGCCTAAACTGTTATTTGTATCAGCTGAACCGGTAAGTCATCGTGAGTGTTTCTAGTTTCAATAATTCTGGTTCAAGAATGGTCATACATACACATAACTTCAAAAATACATTTCAAAATATCAATGCAAATACATCAGTTCATTCAAAAATACATCAATTTTACATTCCCTGTCTTTGTGAGCCAAATATCATCTAGTCAATGATCTTCCGCATCGATTCCAACAAACCTTTTGTGTATGCTAACAATTTACATATCTTGCAGATAAAACTAGATTAAAAATTGTCTCAATTTTCCTGGTATATTATGTACCTAATTCTAAGGGAAATTAGTTAAAGATGTATTATCAAAAGGGCATACTTTACTACAACGATTTCGAAACACTCAAACATTACCTACTTTGATTCAGAAGCGTGAGTAATCCCGAGGTATCAAAAGTTATTTTACGTTATGAAATGAAAAGGGTCCATTTTAAAAACTTTTAGTATTAAAACGAAAGATTGAAACGTTTTTATTAACAAAGAAACGCCAAATTAAAGTAACTATTAGAAACGTCTTCACCCTTGTTCAATGCACAAGTGTATACGCCTCCTCCAGCTACCAAGATCTATCAAAAGACTACTGTTTTTGTACCGTTCTTTTGACGGTAATATTGATAATACCGAGCCCAATTATTATTCTGCAGCAACCTGTCATGTAAATATCAATTTCGTAAGGATATAGCGGAGATTCAATAATTCTATGGGGATTATCAATGCTCCATTGCATTGATTCGCATTTTTTGAGAATCGACGTATCCCGAAAGTTGAAACCACACTGCGTCAGAAAAGGCGTTAATTTTAGAAGATCACGTGATTTATTAAGTTATTAACAAACTACTGACAGTATACAAGACGTTTCTCAAGAATTATCTAAATATAAACATCAGTTTCTACAAAAATAGGCTTGAATGATGTAAATGTTTCCATTTTGTGGTGAAAACCATAACTCAATAACTGCTTAAGATAGCACTGATAGCAGTGACCAATAGTAGCTATAGATCTGGTTGATAAATATTGACAAACAAACAATTCTTAACATAAATGCACAATACCAGCTCTAGCAATTATTTTAAAATCCACTGGAACATAATTTTTGATATATATGTACTTCTACTGTATTCTGCTTGTATGGTCATCAATTATTGCTGATATATATAATGATTGGTGCTTTTTTTTTTTTTTGGTACTTTATGTAAACTACAGAAATAAGAAGATTATACTCCAACCCAACTGAAAATGCCTTATATAATAAGGACTAAACAAATTAGGTCAAAACAGCTATTCTCCTGGCTATATGCCAAACGCCGAGCGCTGAATTACCTACATGGCAAAATTTGCCGTATTTTGTCTAACAAAGTTAGCACTAAAGTACAATGATTCAGATTGTTCCAAAACCACAAGGAAGATGCAAAGTATCACCTATCTCAGGATATCGTTAACTGCAGACCGGTTTCGACCTTATCTTCGGTCTCGTCAGTGCAGTGTAAACGAGTATACCTTTGACAGATGAAGCTCACATCCAGTAGACGTCGCTACGTTCCACCGCAGTAGAACGTACCAAACTCCATTTCTTGGTAGTTTCGAGAACAATCTAAATCGGAGTAAAAACTTGAGATCATCAGTATAATGCAAAGTTTTACTACACAGAGGGTATATTTTATTTACTAAAAGTTAACAGACAGCAACCTATCTGTTAACTAACAGATAGGCTCTAACGTCCTACTTTACTGACAAAACAATTTCGACAAATTGGAACGACGACAAATCTGAAATTTATAAATAAGCAAAACTGATATATGTACAGATAAGTTACAATCAGTATGCATACAGCAATTTGTCATACATACAGCAATTTTCTGTATATAATTTAGTACATATATGTATATGTGTGAGCACACGTGGCTATATATACGCCTATTAACACCCGTGATGGTCTTTTGTATATATTAGTATTATTAGTTTTAATTTGTGTAAATATTAGAAAATAGTACTCGGAACTAGGGCATATATGTTTCTTAGGGATAAAAATGCGACCATCTCAAGCCTGGCTAACGGCACCAGGACATCGGCTTTTCCGATAAGTTTACGGCAGTCAATTCCCGCATTTCGCCCCGAAGCATTTTCTTCTTTCACCACACATAGCACCCCGAAGACCGCCATATATGCATTGATGATGTTGCACTAAAATATCTGCTAGATCATACATTTACAGGAAAATTCAACTTTTGAGACATATTACGTCTCATGTTGAGAAACCAATTGTGGCAGATGTCCAACACAAATTACATTTAAAGTAGAATTTGTGTTATACAACATTATATTGAGTTGTACAGGTAATATAATGCAATACACAATTCTATCGCAATATTGTAGATACATATATATCAAGGTAAAATTTAAACACCATAATATTATATACCGTATATTATTATACTTATACACACAAGTGAGGATCATTTGTGTAAACATCCTTGCTTTATTTATGAACTTTGTTTTCAATCCTACAACTGTTTTGATGTTTATTATACGAACAGAGCTAAAGTTGTTCCACATAAACCATCTACAAGTGGTTGGAGTAGGTAGTTTGTTGGCTTCCTTTTGTAACCACACTCGACTTCTTAGATAGTCGTTTTTATACATGAAAATAAAATGGAATTAGGTTCAACGACATGACATATTGATTATGTTTACAGAAAGGCCATTCGACGCATGACTGTGCCACAGATAATGTTTCTGTTTGTTTAAAAACTGAAACAGATCTGCATACTTGCGTTTCACAAATTATGGAGGTTGTAGTGCAGAAATTACCTGATCCAGAGGCGTAGAATTATATAAAAATATTAAGAGGTTTTCTTTAAAGAAATATAATCTATATACCAGTAGAGGACTTTTTGTATAATACAATTAAAAGTTATAATATGAAATCGCCGAAATTATTTTGTTAAGAAACCACCATATTGTCTAATAATTTCGTCTATATTTTTGGTGAATTCTCTATAGCAACTCGCGTTAACAAATATATAATTACCAAACATATAGAATGTCTCAGTTGGAATCATAGGATTTTAATTGCGCGCCATTTATGTTAAAGATAAGGCGTCAATATTTAACGACCGTCATCTACAAACTATATGACGTCGACATGCCGCGATTAACAGTTCAACAACGAATAGTTGGTGTATAATTGTTTTATGAAAAAGAGCGCTTATTTACAGTTACATTAAAAAAAATCACACAAAATTAGGACAAAATGAAGCACCTACAGCGTTAACAGTTCGTAACTTAATCAATAAATTTGAAGAGACGGGTTCTGTTATTGAAAAGGCAACACCAATATGTCCTGATCGTGGTCGGTTAAATGAAAATATTGCTGCAGCGAGAGAAAGTATATGAAAGTATCCAATTCGATATCGTTCACAACTATTGAATCTGTCAAAAGCTACCACACATCAGATTTTAAAGAAAAATCTGCATTGTCAGTACACAAAATTCAGTTGACAGAACAATAAGTTACAAATTTACAACATTTTATTCGTGCATTTATTAATTAGGTGTTAAAATAGACAAAATTGTCGAATTTGGGGTGCTGAAAATCCACATGCTGTTCACGAAAAAGAAATGCATCCACAGTACATAGTAGCATCCACAAAGAAATGCTATCACAGTAAATGGGAAACGTTATCGTGACATGTTAAACAACTTCTTTTTCCACCAAATTGATGATATGGATTTGAACAACGTGTGGTGGTGTCATACAGCACGTGCAACCAACCATAACTCTTTTGCATATCAAATTTCCAGGTCATGTTATCTCGCTAAATGCTAACATC
Organism: Rosalia funebris; assembly: GCA_037954035.1. Classification (NCBI taxonomy): domain Eukaryota; kingdom Metazoa; phylum Arthropoda; class Insecta; order Coleoptera; family Cerambycidae; genus Rosalia; species Rosalia funebris. Next base: position 15,234,910 of record JAZFAV010000001.1, on the reverse strand, counting down.
AATTGGCCCCTGCAAGATCATATGATTTAAGACCACTGGACATTTTTCTTTGGGGTTTTGTCAAGGGAAAAGTGTACGCCACCCAGCTGGCAACGATCAATAACTTTAAAGCAAACATGCAACGTGTTATTCAGAAAATAGAGCCAGTTTTATGTACCTGTGTTATAGACAATTTTGCTAAACGAATGAATTCATACCAGATGAGTCGAGAACGTCATATGAACAATATTCCTTTCCATTTGTAACCCTACGGTCTCCATTTTATGTTGAAAAATAAAAATCTCAGTAATTCTTATGTAACCCTTCTATTACTTTACTCTACATACAAAATAGTTCTTTCAAATAGCGCAATAAAAAATGCGGAACATTTTTCAAAAAAACACTGTACCGATTTTAACGAATTTTCATTATTTTTCGGGCTCACTGTATATCTATACATTTTCAAAGTCATGTATAATATTACTTTTCTTATTAAGTTAACCATTCATTCATGACAACATGATTTTAGCTAGTATGTAATCGGTTGTAAATGTTCACAGATCTATTTATTAATTTATTGTTTAGTCTTATTCCTACAATAACAACGTTAAATTGTTTCTACACTTAATCGTAGTTACAGTGTTTCAATTACGTATCTTTTCATTGTCATGTCATGATACAAATCGTCCACATAATGTTTCCTTGAGAGAAAAAAAAAACGAAAACCCGTGTTTTAATTCTGGTTTCTAAAAATTCATGCGCTTATTCCAAGTTCTCCCGCCATTCTTTTTAACTTCAACGCAGGATACTACGTGTACTGCAAGATCCAAATTCATGCGCAATAGTCATCCAATCACATTAGGACGAATATCGAAAATCCTTATACGTTTAATTTTCAAATAGGTTTCTGAATAACGTATGCTGACTTGCAATTTTATCGAGCTGATTAAAATTGATATGTTAATACAATACCATGCGTATAAACTATTTCTTTTGTTACAAGTCCAGTTTTATACCGTAGGTGGAATTGTATCAAGGACACGTTACCACGATCTTGATCAGATATTTTTAATTTATTCTTTTTGTCGCAATCCTTCGGTATGGCGGTCATGGCTGTGAATTCGTTACGGGGTTCATCAATATAACTGTCAGGAAATATTGACGTGAACTTGATTACATGTAAATTCCTGTGCTGTTCCTTGACTCCTGTATTTCGTTATGCTTAAAAGACTTTTAGTATACTCCGCATAGTTCAATCGATTTGCAAACCAGTTCTTTTCCAAAGGTAACAATAGGTATTTTATGGAATTAATTGATATACTTTTTTCTTTATTATTTCTTTGACATACTAGAACTCTATCAGACTGACAAAGACACAAAGATATTACTATAAAATGTTCCAAAACTATTATGTTTTTAACTTATGTTCTCCATAGCGTATCCTGAGACTTAGGGAAATGAGGTCGATGTGTCTCCAAACTGATAACAATTTTAACATCTGAAGTTGTGATACTTCCTTATGGTACTAAGTTAATTTGAATGTATGTAAGTAAAACTTTATCGTACTACTGTCGTACTATCGTCAAAGAGTACTTTTTTCTAGGCAGATATTGGCTATTCTTCTCATTCTATTAAAACATTTAGTCGAATATCGTTATCTACCTTTACACGTCTAGACCATGATAACTGATTTAGATGATATTATTAGTTCTATGAAATTTAGACATATTTATTCAGATAATGCCAGATTGCGAAGCAAGCGCCGAAAAATAATTTTTATACTAGTGTATACTCATTGAAGTACTAATATTGTATAAAAGTGGTTCTATTTAAAAAAAATACCTTTAGATTGAATGCAATATGCAACAGATTGCGATAAAACATTAGTTAGAGTATTGCTAAATGTTTTAAATCAAATATGCCATAGCAAATAGATGATTGAAATAAGATAAAATATATATTATATGTATTAAACTATAAAATATTGAATATAATGCAGAGATACATTCGTAGATATATCATACATTCTATTAAAACAATTTTAATTTATGAAAAAGGCAGTTACACAGAGAAAATAATGTTTTAATTCGTCTTTGTTTTATTTAATTAAAACTCGTGGTTAAAAAAGTATTCTTTATTCGATTACAATATATTTGTTGTTTTAATGAAATGATTTCGCTGCATCTATGATTTATATTTCTTTAATATTGAGAAATATATTTTTTCAGACAATATTTTATTAAGTTTCAATTAATAATGTTATTGAATCGATTAATTATTTCTTTGGTATACAAGCATATCAATAAAAAGCAAAGTAATAAGCAAAGCATACTTTTTCATCTAAAAATCATTTATCTGTCCACAGAACGATGAAAATGAAGAATATTAAACTACAAACTAAGCAATGCTCTACAAAATGTACACAATTAAATAAAATAATTTTGTGTTCGTATTATTTATCTGGAAACAATTACTTTATTTGAACCAAATCTTTTATTGTGGAAGTCAACTATTTTGTGACGTATTAGAGAATTTAGCACCAAAATAAAAGCTATATTTAAATAATTTTATATAACTATCTTAAACTGACTTGTAAACTGACTTAAATAATTAAATTTTATAGATTATTTTTAGAGTTCACAGGATACATTTAAGTTGGGATCTAATTTATTAGAATATTAATGTTATTAGTATAGGCACGTAAATTGAATAGATCTTTTGAAAAGGTATTCTACCCAAATGTCACCTAGTAACCACTTAGCAAAGTGAATTCGTGTTTGTTATTTGTTTAAACTCTACAATAATATCAGTTCAACTATATAGTAACTAAATAACGAAATATTAACACATAATGATATGCAATTTTCGATGAATGACATAGTCATTGACAATTATCTGCCCTTATTTCTTCATATAAAAATTATGTTGGATTTATTGTAAATGAAAGAGACTATTGTATTAGAAACCATACATGTACAAAGTAACCAAAATAGTGCAAAACATAACTACATAAACTAAAGAACTAATAAAATTGCAAATCAGCTTCTCATAGAATGTAGGTTGGCTGTCGAATGATGTCTTGCAATAAAAGCGAACAATCCTTTACCATCGAGATGCCAGATGGCAAGCAAATGGAAGATTGTATTTTTAATTTTATATTTTTACCGTAAAAAGGAAGTAAGTTCATAATAAATACATTGCCGTTACAAGTACTGTAAACTATTTCCCCTCTGTTACACTGGATAGGTTTGTAAAATAAGACCTCTTATTCTGGTTTAGTAAAATATTAAACTAAATTCAGTGCTTCTCATTCTACTTTTAAACTTCCTTGGCATTGTTATATTATTTTAATATAACCACAGGAGAAAAGGTTGTTATTTCTTCATTTTAAATCATTATATAATTAGTTTTAGTAAAAATTGTTAATTTCGTAATTATTGAAGAAAATTCGTAGAAACAAACTTTACTTTCTTCAAACTTAAAAATCACAAATAATTTAATTAGCATAAAAAATTGGCATCTTTCCACGGCTTTTCTCGTGTTATACAGCAAATTCCATGTTCTTCATTGTATTGTGAATAATATCTTATATTATGTTCTGAAGGTCTTTAATAATTATTTGATAATACCTGTAGTATGTAAGAGGTCTGGACCAAAATAAATTCGAGAAGTGGGTATACGAACTCACAGAATTCAAAATTAAAAAAGTAAAATTATAAAAGTAGAAAATCTGTCTCAAATCTACAATCAAATAACTTAATTCTAATATAATAAAATTTTACAAAAATATTGAAAAAACCAGTTTTATATTGGTCCCCAGACTGTGAAGACAACTGTTTTAATTATGATTGTATAACAAATTTGGCAAGACTCCTAGATTTGTTTTTACGATACATTTTCTGCGATACATTTTTTTACAATATTTACTCACAAACTTTATTTTAGACTTTTCTTTACCACTGACTCTAGACACTGGATCTAATAGTTAAAATATAAAATATGGTGTGTTCACGAGAAGAAAATACTCGGTGGAAAATATATATTAAATGTGGCGGTGATACAATGTATCTTGTTCTGCCTATTCATGTATTCTAGAATGGTGCTAGTTAGAAAAGCTTTCCTTCCCCTAAAACCTCAAGCTACCGAGGGGAATGTTACACATAAAGACGTGGACGAATACATTTATGCTTAGGGAAAGGTGCCAAACTCTCCCCGTTTAGACTCGAACTTAAACATACAATAACCCGAATAATGGGCCCAGTCCCCCACCCCGAACCACAGTGCGAATGACATTGTCGCATCCACCTTTACAGAAGAAGACGATTGGTCGCTCATCCATGTAGTAGTCAGGAAGCTGCCTACTTCACTTTTACGTATTCCTAACGAGTAGAGGAAGGGAACACCAAAGAGAACTATTTTATTAATCAGGTCGATAATGCAATCAGACATCATCACATTAGAAACAATGCAATCTGCGAGGACATCATGGATTTCTTGAGTGAAGAAGCTGTCGTGAGTAAGGAGTGACGACATTTAAATTTAGTCATTATACATTTTATATATGTCGATAATAGTAAGACAAGTTAAACTAGATGTAGTGTTAAATTAGATGTAGTTTACAAATATAGGAACTCGACTATCTTATACACATTGATTATAAACAAATAATAAATGAACAGCTAAAAGTATAGAGTGCACAGACAAGTAAAACGCTAACGCCTTTTTATAGGAATATTGATTGCATGTAACACTTGTAATACCTTGGTATATCACGCAAAACTCGCTCATATTAGATTAATAGCCGCCATGCTACCTGTTATTGTATGACAGACAGACAAAATCCCGAGGCTTTCCAGGACTTCGTCTAGCCACAGTTGATTTATACATACATATAGAATGGGTAAGTTTTGATGCTTTCATAGGGAATTACAATAACTGTGAGGGAGAAATCTTCCTCCGTTTTCGTCCTCGATTTTTTTTATGTTATCACTGATAACAGCAAGATAGTGAATTATTTTTTCTGGGTAGGGTAATTTCCAAAAAACACAAAATTTAACACTGTCCAGAATAATCTTATTTTAGAATATTTTCCACAAGAAACATATTCAATGAAGGAAATTAAGTCTACAAAATTTGGTTTGTCCCATTTATACCCAAAGTAAGGCAATGGCAACTGAAGATTATAATTGTCAATAAATAATGAATTTTCGTTGTCGTGTCATATGATTTAAAATAAATTGAACCATACAAGAACAGATACCACCTACAGACATTGACAAAAATAAAAAGTATTTCACTTTCTTAATTTCTTAACATGAGTTCCATTTGACAATCAGATTTAACAAATTTAAATAATTATGTTGCAATTAATACAAAAACTTTTCGTGTTAGCGTTGCATTACTTTAATATTACGCTATCACACTAAAACCCGTAAAATTATGCACCATAACATTAAGGTTACTTTACTCTTGCCACCTCTAGTTATTATTTATCTATTTCAAACAATATAAAAATTATATAAAACTTTGTTTCCTAACCTCAACTTGTTATTTATAACTTAATAACACACCTCATAACTCAAGCTGCTAGGTACAGCACTTAAAAAAAGATATAACGGATAATTCAATCAATACCGGTCAACTGATTGAAATGCATTTTGGCAATTACCTCAAGATAAAATCAAATCGAATTTGTGATGGAGACATTACGATTGGCGATGGAGAAATCGTCTCATTAAGCGAAGTTTCGGAGGTTTTCCGTTACACGAAGCCAAGAAATGGGTTAACACAACAATGTCTAAAAATACTGAGCACATAAAATTGCGTAAGACAGAGAAATGCGTTGATGCAATAGCAAATGCAATATCAATGAATAAGTTTAACTGTGTTTACCATAGTGCTATAAATAGGGTTAGGCCACATAGAAAAACGCAAATAAACAGTAGTATTATTTACTTAAAGTTATAAAAACTAAAATACTTTGTATAATGTGGGATATAAAGAATAATAAATATCAGAAGGCTTGATAAAGTTACTTCGCTTCTAATATTTGCATTGCAAGTCTCAACGTTCTTATCATAACGATAAGTTAATTTGAGGCTAATATAATTTATATATGACGAAGTGGTGAATCATTTAGATGTTGCATAGTTCAACGACACATGCTTATCAATTACAATAAAGGTACTTCGAAATTAATAGTACGAGAATATAAATAAACCACGAATGATATCTACAGGACATCCACAAGTCATCCGCTAATATCAACTTTCTATATATTATACATATACTAAGTGACAGGAAATAAATGCTTATAAGTAACTGATATTTAGAACAGTCTAGCTGGATTTAGCTATGTATCAGTACGTAATACGTTTGCTACCATTTACTGCTTTTACTAACCATGGAAGTGAACGATTGCAGAGGAATAGAGAAGTTCGGTAATGATATTTGAAAATACACAATGACCTTGAGAGAGATGAGGAATTATGGAGAAAACCAACATCCAGTATTTTGTATAGGGACATATGCCAACACCCACTGAGAGGTGTTGTTGCATATGCACCACACTGCGAGGGTTACAGTATGGAGGGGCTATTTCTGATAGTAACGGGTCACAGTTGGTGTTCTTTCGAGGAAAAATGGACGCTCGATGCTATATTAGGAATATTTCATAACAAGTCCTTCTTACATCTCTCATAACGTTACTCAACATTGTGTTTTGGAAAAATAATATACGTCCACACACGGTAAGGGTAACGTTAGACATTTTGATTCACCAAGTCACTTTTCTTTCATAACCACCACCATTCCCTGACCTCTTCCTAATTGAATGTGTGTAGACTATTATGGGGAGACGACTCTTACATCTACCCCACTGTCCATAAACTCTATGGACTCTTCGACATGATGTTCAGGTTTCTTGAGAAGAAATACCTCAAAAAGGTATCTTCAATCTATACTCCGGTGTGTTTATAATGTTAATAACACAAAAGTTGGAGTAACACTAAACTAATAATTTTATCTGTAGTTCTTCATTTTGAAATCACTTTTGCAAAGCAATTTTTATTGTTTGTTACGTTTACATAAGGAATAAAATTAGCACTTGAGATTTTCCATAAACGATTCAAAAAGATCTTTTCAACTTAAGTGTTGTAATTTATACTAATGACATCATAATTTGAGGTAAAATGCAAATTGAACATGATTGACGATTAAACGAAGTCTTTGAAATTGCCGAACTAAATAATCAATAAATAACCAGTTTCAATAAAGAAAAACGTAATCTTGGGAGAAGCAAAATAATACAAATAATAGATTTTCTTGGACGAATAAAATTTTACCAATAAGAAATACGCCTCTCCAAAAAATTACAAATGTATCTACGTATGGTATACGTTGATCGATTTAGTTTATCAAATTTAAATTCATCTTTGAAAGAATTGACAACAAATTATGTAGTTGTCGAATGAACAGAGAGGATAGATGGATGCACAACCTATATCGATCAAGATAATATTCACAGGTACCACGTATGTATGTGCAATGGCATTCATAGATTCCTCCACATTCTCTTAACAATATATTGATATTTAATCGATTTACTTGGGATCAATGACGGTGTCTAAGAATATTCTAAAAATAAGTACGAAAACGATTGGTTCGGATTTCTACGTCTAAATGAATTATCCAACACCGGTCAGATGATGTTCTGGAGTCTAGAATTATAAACAAAACATACCTGTCTAAAACCAGTCCATCGCACTACCTGCGTAAATAAATGAACCACTACAAGTGTAGCAAACTAATTTGTGTAATCTGCATATGTATAATATGCATATTAACTTTGAATACTTGATTCCAGTAAACAGTGTATTAGAGTAAACAATTTGGGTATTGGGGGATTAATACCCATAAGATTAACGTAAAGTGAAACACAGACCAATATACTACAGTAGGTTATTATCGGTCTATTTCCGGTTTTATCTAACACTGTCATACTTCAGTAAATTGTGGTGAAGGCAGGTAAAAGCCGACGATAAGGTGGAAGATAAGTCAGGCGTTGAGCAAGACGTAACCTCACAGTTTTTAGAAGATGTGCAAATTTGGATTTTACGATTTAGTAGTTTTGAGTTTTAAATTACTTCCTGGATATAATAGCCGTTTCCTGTCTTACTTCTTAGTAATTAGTAAATGTTCGGTATGATTTATTGTTCTGAAACTTTACAGAGTATATGCATTTGCTATTTTATTTAAGTAAGCAGTGTCTTGCATATATTTCAATAAATAGGTACAAGACTTTGTTAACACCAAGCAAAATATTTTTGATATTTTGCTAATTGCTTTTTCTTGGTTATATTTAATCTATTAATTAAACTATATCAATTGTTGATTATACTAATGCTTTCTAAAGCCTTTAGTCGTAATTTTAATTTCTAGCTAGTTTTTAAGTTAGTTAAAAATACCGTTATTATTTACATGTTTAGGTAATATATTGCTTTTTTGGCAATCAAACAGTCAATATGTTGTTAAGGCTTCCTCCCGTAAGTCCAAATAGTTTGGAGACATACATTGGTCATCATAACACATATTTACGCAGTATCTGATGAAAAAATGTTAATAAATATGTTTACTTTTATTTATTTTCATATATTTTACATACAAAATAATATAAAGGTTTCCTTTTATCTAAAAATAAAATTAATATAAACAGGCATCACATAATTTATTATTTTATATCCTGTTTTTTATGAAGAGATGATTTCAGTAGATAATGTGACTAATTTACATCGAGGAAGCGATGTAAGCTCTGTAACTCGAATCTTTTCTTTTAAATATGAGACCAATAATCAATTCAAAAAATACATTTGAAGGAAGTTCTCTGATTCGAGTTTATGGTAATCCTGTAGAAGAATAAGTTTTGCCATAATGTCGTACTAGGTTTAGCAGGTTTTGCCCAAAATTCCAATTAATTGTAACTCGTTATTAGAAATCAGAGGAATATGTTTATAATATCAAGTGGCATCTAAATGTAGCAGTCAATTAAAACACTGGATATATAATAACGAATTATCTTGGGAAAGTAAATAGTTTGTAATAATACGAGTACAATAGAAGAGTAAAATAAAGTAGGTGGAACTATTTTGGTCTTTAAGTTTGACTGATATAACATCTCTGATTGTAAAAACTACAAAATATAATAACAGGCTAGATAGTACGTAGAATAAGTATTTATGTCAGACTGAATTAAACGATATTAAGATGTTCAATGAGAGTATCGAAGTGTGTAAATTTGAAGAATCCCGAAATCCTGGTAGCCAACATCCAATTTAACAACCAACATGCATTTTTCTAATGAGAAAATTTGCGACTTTCAGGTGGTACGTAATTAAGTATTTTATTAATTCGTTTTAACATTTCCAACCCTAATGTTTAATTCCTTTTCATGACTTGCAATGTGCATGTTTTATTTTATTCTCGCTTATAATCATCACATAATATGTAAACATAACTAAGTAGTTAAATACCTACGTTTAATGGACTGACACATCTTTCTGACAGTCAATTCTGATCAATTTTTAGGTGAGTTTCAGAGGGTTGTATCTTGGAAAAAAATAGTCGCAAATCAATTTAAAAAAAAGCAAATTGAAGCTCCGAGTTTCAGACAGCTCAAATTAAAGAGCATAAAATTATCTAAAAAAGATTTGTGATTAAATCACTGAAAAATATGTATTGAAGTACGTAAACTTTTTGGAAGGCAAACAAAAATTTGGAAAAATTGTCTTCTGATGGTTTTCTTATAATTACTCAAAACTTGCTGATGGTAAAAAATGTTGAACTCAAGATCTAGAAACCATAAACTTCGAGCTTCAATTTTATTTTTTAAAATTGCTCTACGACTATTTTTCTCCAAGTTACAGCCCATTGAAAATCACCTAAAAATTTAGAATTTTTTTACATCCTTTAATGTTTGTGCCTAGTGTGTTATAAACATTAGAAATTCGTAATTGTATAATCTTAATATCGAAGATTCGATAACAACATATGTGGTTAATAGGCCAATTAACAGAGAAGTCAGTTTATTTTTTGAAGTTATTTTGAACTGAAATTGAATCAAATGCAATACGACATATATATTTTCTCTAAATTTACTATCAAGTAATGACCTTCATTGTATCAATACTAGTTTCTAAGCTATGAATGTGTTTTTTTGGTAATAATGAACGCAATAACTTATTTAAATAACAATCGGAATTGCGTTTTTATGTAGCGTATTTACATAGGTATATACCGTTTTATATAGTCGATAGACTAATAAAAATCTTATATTCATAATTCGGATAAAAAGATTTGCTAATACTTTGGCGATGATTTGACTCATGTCTAGCCAGTTAAGCTTTGCGTATCAATTTAACATGAAGAAATAGCTGTTATATTTAAATGTTTTACCAAGTATGGAATGGAGAAAATCTGAAGGTCATGTAATGCGGTGTCATAAACAGTTAAAAAAATGCCATTATACACGTAAATCCGTTAATGAATTAAAAATGTTTATGTAACACACTCTCGAATTTTCAAAATGAATGTTCCCAATTTTCTAATTCATGTGTGTATATCCATTCTACTCGTCATATATTGAATATATTTCTTAGAGATTAGGTTTATCTTACACTATAATTTAAAGATCATAAGTTCATTTCGTCTCTTATTTGGCATTGATATAATCCATTTATTTTTGTCACGTTTTCTTTGTAACGGTTTCCGTAACAGCTGATTGAACATGATTAAAAAAATCTGCATTATGGTCCATAAAAACGATTTTGCTGTAGTACATTTTTTTACAAAATTGTACATTTTTTTTACAATATGTAGCCAAATGTATAAAATCAAAAAGTACTCTATTAAAAAATGATAAATAAATATTTTTTTGTTTAATGGTATTCCTTTCTACAGATAGATTTCAGGAGCGTGATGATACCTCTGAAAATATTCAAATAATGTTGTAAAGCTTCTAATATACCTCCGCTTAGAAGAAATTTCACGGTATTGTGTAACTACATCTATATTATTTAGAAATATTATTGTCGCATACTCGTATACATATAACGTCTATTTCATATTCTAGGATATAGTTTACAAAATGACAGTCCTTTGGGACTTAGCGTTGTAGATTGCGTCTAGTTTTTCTTTTGGTGCACGTAAGGTCATGTCATTTCAAATCTCTCATTTAAAATCTTACAAAAATAAACACAAATACTCACACAGAGAAGACTTAAAACATACACACTTAAAAAATAACATATACAAACTGAGACCACTTACATTAAAGCAAGCATGGTACGGTAACACAAACCTCAGTGGGTGTTATCTCCAAGAGGTAGAGTAACCAGGCAACAACAAGTGGTTCACTCACAACAATTCACAAAAACATATGTAACAATAATTATCGCACTGCGTAAACACCAACAATTTCACTCGACGATAAAGGTTCCCAACGAATTAACGGATAATCTCGACGGTTTCTGGGAAAATTGAATTTCTCTCCTATACTCCGGCGAAGTGGCTCGCCTCAAGCTCGAATCGGTCACCACGAGTCGAACCACAGCCAGTTCGTGTAGTGGTCCAAGCAGTATTACAACAATACTGAAAGTATGTGCGGGCATTGGCGTGCCCGATAAATTTGAGGCGGGGCGGGGTGTGGACACACAGGGTTCTTGATAAACAAAGTTAAATATAGGATCCACTTTATGTTATTACAATTTTACATAATACTATTTATTCCTATAATATCGGGTTGTCCAAAAAGTTCGTTCGGTTTTCTCATAAGTATATATTATTAACATTATAGTTATTAGAAATTATTTTAATCAGTAATGTAAGTTCTTCCATTTTCAATAACTTTCTCCCATCTTTCAGTAACGTTCATAATACCGTTTTCATAAAAACTTTGCGATTTGCTCGCAAAAAACGTTTTTAAATGATTTATGACTTCCTCGTGATTGGCAAATGTTAAGTTTCGTAAACTGTTATCCATGGAGCGGAATAGGTGAGAATCCGAGAGCAAGAATATCGTGGATGGGGTAAAATATCCCACTCTAACTACAACAATTTTCTCTGGGTCTGCATTGTGAGGTCGAGCATTGTCGTGATGGAAGACTACCTTCTTACAAGTAACAAGTCCTGGGCGATTTTCCTGCATGGCTTGGCTCAATTTTTATAATTGTTCGCAGTAAATGTCCGAATTCATTGTTTTGTTCCTTGAAAGTAGCTCAAAATAAATGATTCCTTTGAAATTCCGCCAGACGCGCAACAAAACTTTCCTGGGGTGAAGCCCTGCTTTTGGTGTGCATTGAGAAGATTCACCGGATTTTCCCCATTATCTTTTTCGACTGACATTGTCGTAAATCGCCAACAATTACCCCACCAGTGTGGATTGAGAAGGTTCAACGGACTTTCCCCACCACTTTTTCGACTGACGTTGTCATACATGATCCACTTTCATCTCCAGTAACCATATTTCTCAAAAAGGGATCGCTACGTTGACGAATCTTTAACATATCGCAGATGTTGATGCGATCCATTAAATTGGATTCGCTGAGATCATGAGGAACCCAAACATCGAGTCTACTGACAAACCCATGTTGTTTAAGGTGATTCTGTACACTAGATTTTGACGTCCCAATTTTTGCAAGCTCACGTATATCACGCAAGCTCACGTAGATAACTATAGTCTTAAATCGTCAGGTCTATGAAACCAATATAAGAAGATTTACCTCTCGTTAGTCCTCGTTAGAATTCGCAACCACTTATTTCTCACTCTTGGCTAGATGTCATGGAAAAGCTCTAGTAGATATATAAATGTAAAAAGTAACGTTCTCTCTTAACTCGATTATATTTGTTCGATATTTTATTAAAAAATATTAAGATGTTAAATAGTGGATAACAATTCTTGATATTAGAATTTTGATTATAAGTAATTTAACCTAGATATTAAAACAACAAACCAACTAAAAATAATTGCCTACTCTCTTTTCTATCTCTTCTTATTTGTGAGGCAATGCCTAACGAGCCTACCTACAACGAGTCGCCACTGCTACTGTTACGATATATCATATTTACCAAGTATTTCTATCCTTTCTTCAAGGAATTGTATTTTTGTTAATTAGATTTATAGACTCCCTACCATGATTTTTGAGAATGAAACATTACGAGTAGCAAGTTTTCACCAAAAATACATTTTTAAGTAATATCAACCACTTGCCCATAAAGAAGTGTAAGGAAATACGTAAACCATTTTACTAAGAGTATTCCTGTTACAATGTTTTTGAACTGGGAATATTGTATTTTATTGGATTAGGTGAACACTTTTGTGGCTACTGGACAATAGGTACAATTTGCATATAATTTACAAAATAAGAAATATATTTATTAATTAACACATTATATATATATATATATATATATATATATATATATATATATTGTATAAATTGTTTTATGAAGATATCACTACCTTTTGTTTACTGTCAGGTAACACCTACATAGGCATATAAAATAATGATAAACTAATAATTGTTACGGTAAATTCGCCTACAATAGTTAAAAACAGTTGTTGCCTACATTTAAATTAGACAAGGCTGCTTGTGTTGCGAACCTATGAACAAAGTAACTTTCCTTAGTTACTTTTGTAGAAATGAATAAAAATTTAATAATATCAATTATTATTTTAGAAAGGAGCTTCAAATAGACTTGATAACGGTGACACATAAGAAAGCAACGTACATATATGTATATAATTGTTTGTGAGTCATATGACAGTAAGTCGAAACGGAACAGTTCAGTTTGTACAATAAAAACCCACATGACTTACAGACGCATATAAAAAATAGCAATAAATACTTTTTCAAACCTTTCAGAGTTCTTTATAATTTGTTATAAACATTGACTTTCGTTAATCATTTTTTGTTTTTTCTTTAAGGGGAAAATCTCTAATATTTGCCTTGGCAGGATTTGTCTTCTAACAGATATAGAAGATTATATAGCAGATTTTGCTAAAATGCTACCTCATATACCGACATATAAAAATTCTCTTGAACAAAAACAGTTATAAAATGGAAACATTCATTTTAAGTTATAATATAACATGAAAAACATAAAACGCACCACATGAATTAGACAACCCCCCCAATCTATACCCGAAGTTATTTGGGCGGGGGATACACATTAAAAAAACGCTTACATCACCCACACCCACCGACATTGCCAGTGCTGGCGCTTGAAATAGAACCAAGATCACGATTGTCAGTGGCTAGTGGCATTTGCCATATAACTCTCTAACATGGTTTTAATATAGTGTTAATTTCATCAAGTTTCGTGCCATAATGACATGGATCATCAGTAACATGGAAACAAGATATGAGTTCTAAAGATAATACCAATGAACACAACTGTGAAAATTAAAATGAAAGTTTAATAAATTAATAACATATTTAATAAAAAATCTAATTTATGTAAGTAACTGTTGGTAACGTTTATCGCCTTGTTATACACGAATATGTTTCAACAATGATTTGTTAAAAATTTCTATTTCTTTTAACGAATATAAGTACAAGAAGATCTCGGAAGAAATTCAACTTGTGTATGCCAAACATATCATCTGGATGTCATCAAGCTCACGTAGAAACGCTATAGTGTCTGATTCAGTCAAAATGCTGTTACTGTACTTACTTTATTGTATACTTCATTATTGGTGATACCGAAAAGAATGCGCCCAATTATTCTTCTGTGAGAAACTTTCATCCAAACACCAATTTTCTGAAGATGCAGTGCAAATTTAACAGCAAGAATTTGTGAATTATCACTGCTCCAGCAACTATATCAATTATCACATTAGTATATTTTATGAATTTACGTAGCCGGAAAAATGAAATGCCGGTTCGTCGGAGAAAAATTTAGCAGAACGCCATTCATTAAATTATTTACAAACAAGTATTACCTACTGCTAAGTCTGAGAAGTGTTCTTGAAAATTGTCCAAATATAAACACTGACTGCATTTTGAAATTTCATCAAATAGTACCAGTCGTAAACAGACTTCAATCATGTAAATTTTATGGTTTGTGGTGAAATCCATAATTCAAAAATTACTTAATATTACAATAGAAGGAAAACGTCACCAGAACTGGCCATAAATGTTGACAATAAGAAAGTGATTAACATGCACGATACTAACCCCAATAATGATTTTAAAAACTACGACCTCGATTTTTGATATTACGGTATAATAACGTTTTATGAGAAGGGCACGATCCCTAATTAACCTTATTCTGCCATTTGATCATTGCTTGTGCAATTTTTATGCCACTAAAGGTGACCTTTAAGGTTAATTAATCGTCGTGGTGTTGTTCTCATTTATTTCTACGCATTTGTGTACGATAAAAATAGGGCATATAAATCGATCATGCAATAAAACAGATGTTTAAGAATCATAAGTGTTTCTTAATGAAGATGATAATCATTTAAAATACTTTCTGATTTCTTTTTTCAGAAAGTATTTTAAATGATTTATCATCTTCATTAAGTAAAGTATGTATCTTCATTAAGACTAGTAAAAGTAACTAAAGACAAGTCACCATCAGGACGCAGAAGTATCGGAAGACCTTGGAAACGATGGAGCAACAATATTCCAAATAGCCAGACTTGGCAAGACGACGAAGGAAAACAAGCAAAGTGCATATATAAAAGAAGGAAGAAGAAGACAAACTTTCTGAAATTAAAAAGAAAAACGTTTGCTGGATGAATCGTTTTTATTGGTCCTTTTCTATCTTCCATGGCGTATTTCTTGCAAACTGTTGAAATATGATGTATTGAACAAAAACGATAAACTAACACTGGAATGTTTGAATGTAGAATTATAGGAAACACCGAAATATTATAGAAATGATTATTCATATCACAACAGCCTGATAAAAAAAATCTTAATACTTAAATATTTATTTGTATTAAGGCGCGTTGGTGTTCCAATTAAATCTAACACACTGATTACACAGGTCTACAAATTTTGACATTTTGAAAGTTGAGTTGAGTTTGATTGTTGAGTTGAAGTGAGTTATTTACGCCGATTTCATATCTACCTTCCGTTTTTGTCCCTCACGTAATGTTTTTGATCAACTGAATAATCAGAGTAAATTAAAAACTACGAAAAATTATATTTTAATAAACATTGTATTTAATAAACATTAAAAAACATAGTAAAAAGCAACAACACAAATAGTTTTGAATCTCTAATTTATTTTTTTTAAATCTCTCCCTTTTTTACAAAAAACTTCGTTTTGTGGTTTTTCTTGTGCAATCATTCGTTGGATGCTGCCTTTTCAGCAACCAGCAGTAATCTGCCATCATCGCCACATACTATCGACCTTGCTCCTAACTAACACCAAGATTTTCTGGAAAGTAGTCCAGATGAGCATGCAGAAAATGAATTTTTATGCTCATATTACAACCAAGTTACTTAAACTTATCCAGCATTTTGTTAACAATTTCCTCATACTGCGGATATTTATAATTTCCTAAAAAAAAAATCCGTTACATTTTTAAAGCATATCCAAGATCCTTTTTCAATTTCTGTCATTGTTTCTTAAGACTGTTGGTCCTGCATTAATTCTCTTATTTGTGGTCCTACGAAAATGCCTTCCTCTCATTTTACTTCAGAAAGCTGAAAATTTGCCACATAAGTTCCTAAAGCAATTCCCATTTTTATCTATAGCTTTTACATATTGCTTCATTAATCCTAATTTAATATGAAGTGGCGACAAAAGAATTTTTTGCGGATCAACCAAATTTACATAAATAACGTTTTTTGAACCAGGTTTTGAAACAGCCACAGACATAACAAAATATATTTTAAAAAGTGTATTTTTCCAACTTCTAGGCATTTTTAAAACAAAATAAAAACCCACGACACGACGCGATGTTACGAGTAAACGTACACACATTAAAAACGTACTACAGCGATTATGTAAATACCCGAATAGTATAAAACCGGAATATCCCCACCGGCCAACTCTGTTTCGATAAATCTCCCACACTTGTGTATACGTTTCAAGCCGATTAAACACAGAGGCCGCAAAGATTGAAGCAAAATTTAATTTTATAGAACCTCGGTTTTAAGAACTAAAAATTATATTGTACAATGTACATTTACAAATACTGGTGCGTGATGGAAACAAAAAAAATAGTGTTTCTCTAGTTCTTGGTATGTAGCTAAGCCAAAAAGTAAAAAAAAAGTCCGATCACAAAATCTTTATTGGTCTGTTATTTTTCTAATGGTGATATACAGTAAATGAAAATTATTCAATGAAAATTTCCTTTTATATACAGTTTGGTTCACTACAGAATAAAATTCATTGTACTATTCTTATGTAGGCAAAAAAAAAACAGTAGGATATAATATTTTATAAACGTAGTTATGTATGCACATAAGTGTTATATAACTATGGGAAATGTTACAATCACTACCAAG
Source organism: Rosalia funebris (assembly GCA_037954035.1). Taxonomy (NCBI): domain Eukaryota; kingdom Metazoa; phylum Arthropoda; class Insecta; order Coleoptera; family Cerambycidae; genus Rosalia; species Rosalia funebris. The sequence continues at coordinate 15,217,412 of JAZFAV010000001.1, read as the reverse complement.
ACTTCATCATTCGATTATTGTCTACTAATTCCAACTTAATTTAATTCTAATTAGTGCTTAAACATGCACTTTATACATATTTTTTTATAAATGACGTTACGTATTTACTATTATTTTGTAATAACATAAATTATCATTTGATTTAAACGAATACAGAACCATTTCCATGACGCAATTGAGAAAGAATACACTTTCTATACATATTGCGTACATCACCCTTTTCACTTGTGTTTAATAAATCGAAAAATATTTGATATAAGTCAATTTTCGATACAATGCTTAAAATAGGGTATTCACTCTACCGCTTCCAAATGTTTGTCTTCATTGTCGTAGACATTGTATAAGATATATTAACAACATTTTACATGATGATTTTTAATCTTTCCAATTTCTAAAAGTGATTTTTGAAATATTGGCATTATTTACACATGACGGATATAGTTACAGTATTTTCATCATGTCATGTGTAAACATAGTGATAATTTTCACCATCTTTACATTTCCGATTTTTTTTTTTAGAAATTTCTCAAAATATGATTCTCTGATTAATATATCTAATAATTAACCAAATATATATTCAGATTTATACAACGTATTTTTAATCATGTAGTCAATGTCTCAAAAATGAGAAGTAAATATAACACGATATGTTATATATGTATACAACTTTTTTTATTTGACTCAGATATTCAACCCTAAACACGAGGTGGAAACATTGGTTTTCCCATAAAATATTTGTACTACTTATTCAGATGAAATTTGAGTTATTGTTTCTTTTTATTCTAGAGCCTTTAAGACGATACAAAAATTTTGTTTGGTAAGAACTCAACGAAGCGAGAGTAGACTACTCTCCAGACGTTTTACCCCCAAATTTTAAATGCATATTTTCCAAAAATGCAAGAAATTTAATGCAACGTGTTATTTTTACTTAAACTTCTCGTTTTTGAGAGATTGCCCGTATGATCAGGAAAATTATTATATAGTACAATATATGAAATTAAATAAGTACATATTTGTTTATAAAGAAAGTAAATTCATGCATAAAAAATAAGCTTATATTTATCAAATTTAGTAATGTATGTAAGCAAGTAATGTATTTAAATATAAAAAAAAATATTCTTTTTCTTGTATAAAAAACAAATTTGATCCAAAAGTATTCTGGAGACTTGTCAAAAAGAAAGAGTTGTTCTAATAGCTTAACTATTTTTTAAGTTTATGAGGATCTAACCTAAAAGTTAGATCCACATAAACTTAAAAGCAAATAGTTGTAAAGCAAATTGTATTCAATATATTATGTGAAGACTATTGACTGAAATTGTCTAACAATTACAATACTATAGAAAACGAATAAGTTTTGTTAAAATGATTTTTGATGTTTTCACATCTTAAAACAGTTAAAAATGTCCTCTCGCATAGGATTCTGGGACAGTATTTTTACTTTTCCGCATTTCGGAAAAGTAGTGTAATCGTATAAAGAAAAATTGAACAAAAAAAATTTCTTTGGGTTTATTTTTCGTTTTTCGGCCTAAAAACCAAAAAAAAAATGGTTTTTAAAGAATTTTGCTATGTGTGTGTGTCGTTATCGTCCTTGTGGTCGTTATCGTTGTTGTCGTTGTTATCGTTGTTGTCGTTGTTGTCGTTGTTGTCGTTGTTGTCGTTGTTGTCGTTGTTGTCGTTGTTGTCGTTGTTGTCGTTGTTGTCGTTGTTGTCGTTGTTGTCGTTGTTGTCGTTGTTGTCGTTGTTGTCGTCGTTGTCGTCGACATATAAAAATTTTGTTAGCACGATAACTCACTGAATCGTGTCGGATCGATCGGATTTTCTGACTGACTCTGACCGGGGACGTCTCCCAGACGACATCTATTGATTTTGAGGTGGATAGAACATACTCTTCCATGTTTATGGGTCATGAAAGAGCACAATGGTGGACTATTTGAGAAAAATTGAAAAAAGTAAAACTGTCGCATAAAACACATATTCTGTATTTATGTGCTGGTTTATTTTTTCTCGGCCACTCAATTTCGAGATAGAGATGTTCTACGTGCGGAAAAATCCGTTTTAAGGATTTAAAACTGTTTATTTAAGATAAATAGTCGTATCTCGCTTTATTCATAGCTGGTTTCTATTCAAATATTCAAACCTACCTTTTGCATAGTTATGAAATCTTAACGAAATGTTATACAACTACTATATTTTAAACGAATGGTCTCGAATGGGGCACAGGACAAAGGAATAACACAACGTTCACAAATTTAATTCACACTCCCATTGCTAATCAATGTGAAATACATGTTAGTAATTGACAAATATTGGCATACAATATATCGGTACTATTTTTACAGATTTGCTTAATAATTGCGCCATTTATTGTTGTAACATTTTCAGTAGCCATAAGTTGATTAATAAAGAAACAGGAATAATTATTCTAATGCTTCTGTGTACAGCTTGTCAAGAATAGGAGTAAGTCTCAAAGCTGCGATATCGGACTGCCCACGAGGTGCGCAGTAACTAGCCTGGTCTTTACTCGGTCGCATTGAGACCTTTGCAGAGTGAATATCGAGTATACCTATACTAAATATTCAAACAAAATAAACTACCACATCTAGAGAAGATTTTTTCAGTCTGCAGTGCTCCTGGGTGGATTGAGTAGCCCAGTAGTACTGTTGCCGGTCCCAAGCCCGGAAGAAAGAGGAGGGTTAGAGGGCCGGGTTAGCTACCTACCCTTTGTAAAAACAGATAAATAGCTCATAGTACCGATGATATTCAACGAAGAGGAACAGGTCATAGACCTACTTAGCAGAAGGAAGAAGAAGAAGAAGATCTAGAGAAGACCCAGTTTGAGAGAGTTAACTTGAGACTAATTAAATGATATAAAAACTCAGTATAAACTCAGAGTAACTCAAAATTACTAAAGATCGATGGAACTGAATTAGATTATTATTAGATTGATTAAAATTTTCATAAGTAAATCTATGATACTGGAAGTTGCACGAAAACTTGAATTATCAATTATCAAAAGTCGATTTAAGTACTGGAAGGAAAATGTATTTAATATAGGAATTATCAGATGACAACATAGGCTGATTTTTATGTTGTAATACTCGGACGGAGTTGGACTATACATAGTATTCTCATTCTGTAAAAGAAGAAAGTTTTCTGTAATTAACTTTTTTGTTTATATATGTATACTATTCGTCAGAATTACGCGTTTCATAGTACATACATTTAAAGATCATTTAAATACATTTGAAACTGTTTATTGTATTTGATAATTTTATTCTTAAAAATTTCAAAGTATTATATATAAATATAAAGTATACAATTTGTTGTTGTCACTATTTAACATTTTTAGTGAAAGACCACGACTTTGTTTAAACTTCCATCGACAACATTCTACTGAAAGATATTTCGGCATTTATTAATATTAAATGGCAGATTGTTATATATACCATAATTAGTTATCATAGCTATTAGGTACATAATACAACAGGGTGCTATCCTGGTACGACTCAATATTTAAATAAAACATAATGATATCTAGATGCAAGAAAACACTTAGAGACAAAGTAATATAATTTGTACTTCATTTCTTAAATAATTGAGGGCCTAAAATAGAGCCTCGAGGCACCACCGATAATATTCGAATATTTTATAATATCTTGAAAATAAACTACAACAGATGATCAGAAAGTATATTAGGAGAATAAGTGAGTAAATATTTCCCTCTTCTTATTTTTTTATTCACGTGATATAAGCCATTTTAATAGAGAATACATGAAAACTGCTAATTTTCAATTTCTTGAAAGATAATCAATAATGGGTACACAGAAACCATCAATAAATAATAACTATGCTCCATTGATACATACAAATAAATGCAGGCCTAAATACAGGTAATAATTAATTAATTTTTGGAGTTAATTAAGTATGCTATGTATGCATCGAAAGTGTCTCATTACATCCATTGATATTGATGGTGAATTGCGTTCAATTATATGTGTAGAGACACTATCGTCTTCCATAATCGTATGTAATTTCAGTCATTATTTATGTCAAGTCAAAATAATTTATCAAATTGTTGATAATTTGGTAACTGCCGCTACTGGTTAAATGATGTTAAATATGTAGAACTCCTAGTAATCCCTCTTACGAGCTTCTTCATATTATGTTATATAAATGATGAAATTTTGAAGATCCTTTGGTCTTAGCAAATTCTACAATAGCGTAAAAACCAACATGCTACTTATTAAATAAATCATATATCATAATCAAATATATAATCATATATTGGGTTGACCATTGGCACGCTAGATGTAACTCTTCGTGTACATAATGCATTGGTGACATTATATGTTGTCAATATTCTAATTTTTTTGACCTTTTGGCCATTAAGGCAATGGTCATGTGTAATTTCTATCACATTTCCTCAAATTAATAATTATACGAGTGCTTACTCGTATAATTATCGCAATAATATTGCGCTGCCCCCTCGCTCATATCGAAGGCACCTCCAAAACATGCCTCTAGAGGCTTCGAATCAAAAAACAAAAGTTACCACGTTGTTCGCAAGGGTCGATTTACTGTATTGATTTTGTCCAAAGTGCCGAAATTCGAACGAAAAGCATTTCGTACATCGACCTAAAAATTTCGTGACACACACACGAAAACAGCCGTTTAGTAAATATAGACATTTGTGTCACTTTATTTTTTGTTCTTTATGCTATTTAACTTAATTGGAGTAGAATATAACTTATTAGGGATCTTCATAAATTTCGCAAGGGATACAACTTTCCGTGAAACTGTACTACAATATTTCCAAAATTGTTAGTTTATTTAGCAATGTTCGAGTTACCAACTATTTTGGAGGGATTTCCTATATTTATTATTGGAAATCCCCCCAATGTGCCACGCACAAATGCACGCCTTTGCATTTCATATAACGTATGGCCGTGCGGACCGAGCCTCCAATATCCCTAGAAACTGACTTTCAATCTTTCTACCTGAGTTCACGCTTCGCCTTTTAGCGTCCATGAACCTCTTGTGTCGTTGCTGCTGGCTATTTAAGATTCGATTTTGGTCTCAGGAAGTGTATATTGACGCCAAAGACGACAATGACCAAACAAGCTGCCCCGCTGTTTTGTTATTACACAAGCTGGTAATAACACAAATACAGGTAAATATGCCGCAGTAGAGTAATATTTATTTTATTGCCAGTTTCACTAAATACTTTTGTAAAACGTATACAAAAAACCAAATTTGTAATATCTGCCTTACTTGTACCGTTTTATATATATAAAAAATATTTTCAACTACGGAATGTGCCAGAGAATCCATTCACGCACCAACAACTATTTTTCAACTGAAAATTATATTTCAGTTCTGGAGTAATTTGTAAATTTATTAATACTCGTATTTTATTTATCGGCCAATTTCCGATAGTCCAATTATATAAACTGTAATTAGTAAGAAGTAATGTACTAATGAGCAGTATATCTGTGTAAATTAGAATTATTGCTTCAGGGTCGAAAATAAGTAGGAGGTTTAATCAAAGTTTTTACCGCTAATCTAATAATTCGAATCAATGTTGTACATAGATTTGAATGTGCATATTACTTATTCTTGATAAACTGTTAAATAATTAATCGAAAATATACCAATTCTTTAAATTTAAATAAACTATTCAAAATCAAGTATTTACTAATGTGACGCAAGTATTATTTGCAGAATTATATGCAGCAGGTTTTTACTAACATTACACCACCAATTGCAATAGATTTAATGGATGTAACCATTTTCATTTGATCAAATATTGCGCAAGAAAAAATCATTGAAAGTGATCTCATTGACAGTAAGTAGCTGTTATGTGAAGTAAAATTACCATTTACAGTACATCACACTGTCGGAATTCACTATGCTGGGTTTGAGAAGAGGCATTCGTACATTTAAATAATAATAATAATAATAGACATAAACTGAAAACTGGCCAATAAAATCAGTTTTATAATGCCGTGTTGGTTTTTATTTTTGGAATAGTAACACACACTTTGAATCGAAGGACCTTGTTTATTGCTTAATATCAACAATTAACAAGGCAAGGCAACGTCTTGTATTGTTCGAGGGTTGTAAACGTTCTCTCCCTTGGCAACAGACTGCCGTTTTAAGCGGGCTTAGACGTTGCGCACGCATTATAGGCTTATGCAATATACAAAATATTTTCAACGATGCCTTTAGAAACATTGTTAGCTTCTATTTTTGGATACAGCAATGATATGTATATTACGAAATTTTATATTATTACGAGATTACCGATTTAAAATATCAAATAATTATGTGGCCATTAAGTTTCGAAGAAAACGTATATATATGCATAATATATTTCATGATTCTGTGTATTAAACAATGATGGGAAATTTTAAGTACTTGTCTAAATCAAATTAATGCTAATTAGTAAATATTTCTTTACGACAATAAAGTCTTTTATATAACATCAATAGAAATATCTCGGGACCAAATATATAAATTGAGGTAATTCCTCTGCCTTTTAATATATAGGGCGTTTATAATATGCAAATATTTACAAATAAACATTATATGTCTAGAGGAAAAAAAAAATTAAGAAATATTCAAAATAAAAGTTATGAAGGACGACTATATAGGATACAGATATTTCCAAACTCTCCTATTGTCTGGGGAGGCTAAATTACAAAAAAAAAAAAAGATTTCCGCAGATAACTAGATGCAGTTGTCTACGTTCCTCCAATGGAATAATTTTCGGTACAAAATTATTCCATATACTGGAGTAGGTTGGAACCTTTGGTGTGAAGATAACACCAACTTAGTTTTCCATAAAACACTATACACTACACTCTAGATGATTAAAACTACCAGTTTTGATCATCTCCAGATGATGCCAACTTTGTTGGCGAAACGTGCGTCGAGTGTAGTGTATAGTGTTTTGCTGTTTTGTGGAAAACTAAATTAGTATGACAAAATTACTCCAGAATTGATTACTCCAGAATCGCGAATAATTTGGACTCATAATTGATAACTCATAATTGAATCGCCCTCAAGGGGTTCCCAGTAGGTACTTTTTAGGGTAAATCCGAGAATTATATTGAATAAATAGTTGCATACACGTAGTTATCGAGTCGTCATCATGGTTGCCATGTGCAGCTCATCAAGAATAGGAACAAGACTGAAATCAGCGATATCGGATAGCAATAAATAAATTTTCAAAGTGAATATCAATGAATGTATATTGAATGTGAATGCACACACAGTTCTATCTGGCCGCGTGTAAAGTGCATCCCTTTTCCTTCGAATACTGCCTCACTTTTTCTTCTACGCATACCTAGAGAATCTCACTTTTTCCTATTCTTGATGAGCAGTACATATTACTATAAAAGGTATAATAATACATATAAATGTAACACATGGCAACCAAATTAATTAATTATCCGAGAGAATTAAAAGTTGCATCATCACTTGATGATGTCACTCTGCTTTCCGAAACATGTATACAATATAATGAAGTGTTTTGGTGTTTGTGCACAACTGTATTTTATCTCTGTACTTTGTTTTAGGGCATGGCAACAATCATTTGATTCTGATATAATTACAAAAGTTATTGACAGATAGATTACCACCAAAAGCCAGGCATTAAAATTCTTTAGTTCTATTATTGCAAAATCTAGAATTGTCCCTGAAGATTGTTCAAATATAAACGCTGTATTTCCAAATTCTATTAACTAACCGCCTAAAAGAATGAGTACCATGAGAAAAAAAGTCTATGAAAATGTTTTATAAGTGGAATAACATTTTATTTCCGTATTGTATCAGACTCCTTGTAATATATTATATATATATATATATATATATATATATATATATATATATATATATATATATATATATATATATTAGAATATCAATAACAATTCACTGTGATATCCATTGACGTCAAACTTAATGGGTTATACTTTTTACAAAATCAACGATAATAAAATATTAAAGCATAACATCGCAAAGCATATCAAGCTGATATGATCTAATAAGTTAAATGGCAACTTAAATTGACTGAATCATCCATCTGAACTCGATTTTCTGGCGTTGGGTCATAAACCTTTTTAATTTTTGTTCCTTTCATTGTTGTCTATAACGACAACAAATACGTGTGAGAAATACTATGTTACGTAGTTACCTTAACATTATTTGTGATATAATTGGCATTAAATATTTGTTTGGTATTTAGAAGAGATAGTAAGTTACTGTAATATTTAAATTAAAGATGGATAACGACACATATGCATAAAATTTCCGCGTGTAAATTCGTTAGTACATTATTTACAACTTTCAATAATATCATAACAATTAACTTCGTTTATAAATGTTTACGTGAATTAACATTGATCACACGTACTTAGTTTAGTTTTAAGAAACTTCTTGTAATATGATACCCATGTTATACCATTCTCTTTATTTTCGATAACATATCTCTTGGCAATATTACGCTTAACATAATATAATTATTATGTATTACTTGTATTACTTTCTATAATTTGAAATAGAACAAGTGCCCTAATAAAGGGTGTTCCAACCATAATGCACGATGTTAATTGTGAGTCACACCTTAACGTCAAGTTTTTTGCCCAACTTAATTTGACATTTCTTTGTTTCAGTGTTTGACAAATTCAACCATGGAGAGGTACACAATTGAGCAGCGCGTTAAGATTGTTGAAGCCTTTTACGAAAATGGGCGTTCAAATCAAAATGCATTTCGTGCACTTCGTGACTTTTTTGGTCAGCATAATCGACCAAATGTGTCCACAATCGGGAGAATTGTGCGCAAATTTCAGCAAACCGGGTCTGTAGGAAATGTGAAAACACCTGTGCATGCTCGCCCAGTTCGTTCTGCGGAAAACATTGCTGTTGTTCGCGATAGTGTAGCAGAAGAGCCGTCAACCTCGACTCGTCGTCGTGCCCAACAACTGAACATCTCACGAATATCACTGATACGAATTTTGAATAAAGATTTGAATTTACACGCTTACAAGGTTCAATTGACTCAAGAGCTGAAGCCTACTGACCATTTCAAGCGTCATCAATACGCCGAATGGTTGGTTAAACAGACAGAAGTGAATGGTGACTTTACAAAGAAAATCATCTTCAGCGACGAGGCACACTTTCACCTCAGTGGATTCGTTAACAAGCAGAATTGCCGCATTTGGGAAAATGAGAATCCACGAGTGATTGTTGAAAAGCCGATGCATCCACAAAGAGTGACTGTTTGGTGCGGTTTATGGGCTGGCAGCGTCATCGGGCCGTACTTCTTCGAAAATGAGGTCGGCTAAGCAGTTACCGTGAATGGTGTTCGCTATCGCGAGATGATAACGGACTTCTTGCGGCCAGAAATTGAGGATATTAACCTGGACGATATGTGGTTCCAACAGGATGGTAACACTTACCACACAGCCAACGAAACAATGGCACTTTTGCGCGAGAAATTCAATGGCCGTGTTATCTCACGTCGTGGCGATGTTAATTGGCTGCCACGATCATGTGATTTGACACCGTTGGACTTCTTTCTTTGGGGATATTTAAAAGAAAAAGTGTACATCAATAAGCCAAGAACAATTCAAGAGCTAGAGGATGAGATAATTCGGCACATTAACGACATTGAACCTCAATTATGTCTCAGAGTCATTGAAAATATGGACCATCGGATAGAGGTATGCCACCGAAGCCGTGGCGAGCATTTAGCCGATATTTTGTTTCACACATAATTGTCATGGATCCTTCTATCATAATAAAAAATATTAAGATAATTCTCTGAAAACTTTTTGTTTTATTTATAATTAACATCGTGCGTTTTGGTTGGACCACCTTTTATATTGAATGAAACTCAAGTCTTACTGTATTTAATTAAATGTATAAGTATTTAATTAAATATTCAATTTTTCTTAAATATTTCATTGATTTACTAGTCAATCAATTTATTTAATAAAAATTAATAACGGTCATAAAAATATTGTACATATAAACTTAAATGTACAAGTAAACAGTTATCTTGATAAAAGTGAATATTTCTTCATTAATTATAAGTGATTCTTCCGGATTATGATTTTATTTCAATTGTTACCGCTTGTCAAGAATAGAAACAAGTCTTAAAACTGCGATATCTGACTGCCCACGAAGTGCGCAGTAAATAGCCTGGTCTTTATTCGGTCGCATTGAGACATCTTCATAATAAATATCGAGTATGTATGAATGTACACACATTTCAAGTACATCCTTTTCCCCCCGAATGCTGCCTCGCCCTTTCTTCTACGTATACATAGAGATGCGTAGAAGATAATCTCACACTTTTTCCTAGTGTTGACAAGTTTGTACTTCAATTTCTTACTTCATCATATACAAATGTAAGGGTAGAACAGAAATTGCTACATCTAATGACAGAGTGAACGTCTATTTGACTGACTTGGGACATTTCATACATTTAGTTTATAAATTCGGAATTTGTCCATTTTCTCTTTCTTATACACTTCTCTGCTTTAATATTATAAATATTTTTAATTCCCATTTAGGTTTTGAAATTTGAATTTCGGTTTTATAGTTATTATAGGCGAACTAAATAGACCATGTTGGTAAAATAAAAATAAGTGGAAGCGAAATGTAATTCATTTACAATTCATTGTAATCAATTGATGGTATAAATAAAAGCATTATTTAAATACTGAAGATATTTTAATTTATTCTACGACCTAACCTATTCAATTCGGTAGACGCTGTTGATAATATGTATTGTGATGTTTAATTAAAAAATGTGGTACAAATTATAAACAAACGGATATTATAAATTCGGGTTATTAAATATACTGAGCGGTTATAATGCAATAATATTTAAATATAAGAATTAGATGCATACATTAGATGTTGTGTACAATACATAAAGACATTCATTCTATTGCGGAAAAGTCAAACTACATAAACAGGATGTATATAAAACGTTTCACTTTTTATCACAGAAAGTTGATTTGTTTTTCACAAAAATCTGGACGGTTTTACACAAAAATCTGGTATAAGTAAACTGTTATGTGATATCTAAACATATTTCATGAAAGATCGTTATGAAGTATTCATTACCCTAATATTAATATATATTGTATTCCATACCTATTGTCTTGAATATGTTAATTTTGTTTAATAAAGAATTTTTCAAATAAAATTGTTATTGTGTAATTTGATTAATATAAAGTATTATCTGATTTTGTTTTCTATTCTTGATATATTCGACATTAGTATTGTTGAAGCAATTGAAAATTTATTCAAGTAAAGCTTCTAAGGATATGTAGCACAACTTGTACTGTAATTTAGTGCAATGCAAAAACTATTGATTTCTAAGTATTTCATCCTTCATTGTCATCGTCATGACGTCATAAGTCCTAAGACTGGTTGAACGCTAACTTCCAGCTTCTCCTATCTTGTTCTAACCTACGCATTTCGCTAATTGTGCTACAACCTACATCCCTTACTATTTGCGAGCAGTAGTCTAATCTAGGCCTACCTCTGCCTTTCTTCACTCCTATTTCTGCCTCCAATATATCGCGGACTATTCCCCCATGTCTCAGCAAGTGGCCTACCATTCTATCTCTTCTCTTCTTTATGTTTTTCCATATACTTCTTTACTCGCCAACTTTCTCTAATACTTCTTCGTTTCTAACCTTATCAGTCCACGGTATTTTCATCATTCTTCGGTAACACCACATCTCAAAAGCTTCTAATTTCTTCCTACTTGCTTCCCCTACCCTCTAGGTTTCGCAACCGTATAGTGCCGTATACACACGTTTTCAAAAATCTCTTCCTCGTTTCTAAGTTTATTATCCCCGAGTATAAAAGTGCTTTCTTTCTGTTAAAAGCTACTCGACCCTGCGCTATTCTTTGTTTTATATCTTTATCGCTTCTTCCATCCCAATTTATTTTACTTCCTAAATAAGTGAAGTCTTTAACTTCCTCCAATCTTTAATTATTAATTTGTACTTTCGTTTTTGCTCTGCTCTCGCGCCCTCTGCACACTAACACTTTAGTTTTGTTTTTATTCACCCTCATTCCGTATTTCTCTGTCAACACTGCCTCCATTTCGTTCAACGCTGATTCTAATTCCTCTTTACTAGATGCTAATACTGCTATATCATCCGCGAATCTCAGCATTTTTAGTTTCTGTCTCTGTACTTTAATCCCGAAATCCACTCTATCTTTTACCACATTAATTGCCTCTTCGATGTACAGATTAAAAATTAGTGGGGATAGCGTACATCCTTGTCTTACTCCTTTCCTAATACCTACTTCCCTTCTTTCCCCTTCTACTTCTATAACAGCAGTTTGCTCTTTGTATAGATTGTGTACTACTCTCCTATCTCTATACTTCCCGCGCTCTTTAGTATCCCGAACATTTTTCCCATCTTACATTATCAAAAGCTTTTTCTAAATCTACAAATCCTATATAAGCGTTCTTTCCTTTTTCTATGGTTTTCTCTAACGTTATTCTTAGAGCCAGAATAGCTTCGCGAGTTCCCCTATTTCGCCTAAACCCGAATTGGTCTTCTCCTAGTATTTCCTTCGCTCTATTTTCCATCCTCTTCTGCACTATTCTAATTAAGATTTTTGACGCGTGGGAAGTTAGGCTAATCGTTCTAAAGTTCTCGCATTTGTCGGCTCCTCTCTTTTTCGGTATAGTATCGATAATGTTCCTCTTATAATCCTCCGGCATCTCACCCGTTTCGTATATGTATTTTACCAGTTCAAACATCCTATTTACTACTTTCTGTCACGCACATTTAAAAATTTCCACCTGTATTTTATCTACACCCGGTGCTTTATTGTTCTTTAGCCTCCTTAGTGCTATTTCAAATTCCTCTCTCAATATAGATTTTCCTACATCTTCCCTATCGATGCTAGGTTCTTCCTCTAATATCTCTCCTAATTCCTGACCCTCGTATAAATTTCCTAAGTACTGCTTCCATCTATCCGCTTTCTTCTCTCTTCCGATCAGTATATCCCCCGATTGACTCCTAACGTTTCTACTTATTGTTCCTACATCCCTGAAGTTCCTCTTAATTATTTTGTAAGGCTCGTCGGTCTTACCTACTTGGAGCTTATCTTCTTCTTCTTTGCATTTATCCCCTATCCATTGTTCTTTCGCTTTTCTACACTTTCTAATAATTTCCTACTTTATTGACTTATAAGTTTTCAGTCCTTCCTCGTCTCGTCTGTTTTTGAAGCTTCGTCTCTTTTGTATTAAGTTTAAGATTTCGTCCGTTATCCAGGGCTTCCTAGCTTCCTTTCTCTCGTGTTCTAAAATGTCCGTAGCCGCAGAATCTAGACTATTCTTGATACCCTCCCACTTAGTTTCTGCGTTCTTGATTTCGTCATTACTCGCTTTACTTATTAATTGATCTGTTTTAGCCTGGAACTTATCTTTCATATTCTGATCCCTCAATATGTCTACATTTATACGTTTCTTATCCTTCCGGGTTTTCAGATTTTTGAACTTTAATCTAGCTTTCATGACTACCAAGTTGTGGTCGCTGTCTACATCTGCTCCTGTATAACTCTTAGAGTCTTTTACTTGATTTATAAATCTCTTCCTAACCAGAATGTAGTCTATCTGATACCTGTCTATTCCTCCTGGCATTTTCCAGGTGTACCGCCTCCTAACGTGATTCTTGAACAATGTGTTCGCGACTACCATCTTGTGCTTCTCACAGAATTCTATCAGTCTGCTACCTCTCTCGTTGTTTCCTAATCCATAGGGACCTACAAATTCTCCTTCTTTATCCTCACCTACGACTGCGTTAAAATCTCCCACTATTATTAAATTTTCATGACCGTTCACAAATCCTATTACATGGTCTATGTCCGAATAAACGGCTTCTAACTCCTCCTCACTGTGGCTAGAAGTAGGCATATATACTTTCACTATTACTATTTTCACTGGCTTCGAATCTAATCTGACCATCATTACTCTCTCGCTGTATTGTAGGTAACTATCTACACACTGTCCAGCGTTCTTCCGCATAACGATTCCTACTCCCGCGTTTTCATTTACCGATCCTGTGTGTATTGCCCAAGGAGGTGGTATTTGATTACCACCTCCCTGGTATTACCCTATAGTCACCGCTCCAAAAATCTCCTACTTCCGGCCAGCGCATCTCACTTATACCTACTATATCTAATCCTAACTATCCATTTCAATCTTCATTGTCACCTAATATTATATAATTTTATAACAATACCTGCACAGTATAACGTATTAGGGTGTTTATCAAATAAATTCCTGTTACTGGAAATTTATGATCATTTTCGTCTTAGTATATTGTACTTACTGAGGCTAAATATATTTTATTATAATATATTGTAATGTATTTTGTATATTGTACTAAATATATTGTATTAAAACTTAATACAAAATCAAATAATTATCAAAAGTAGAAATAAGAAATTTAGGTACATACAACTGTTTCAACCTAAAAATAAATGGAAAATATACAATCTATTATTGCATTAATGTATTTTTACATTTTTACATGTATACATATACATGTCTGAAATGTTTTGTTAAATTTTTGGAAAATAAAAATGGCGTATAGATTGACATTTCCCCCATCTACATTATACTAGATGTAATTAACTAGGTTAGAAAATAGTGCCCAACAGATGGCAATGTAAGTCACTGATCAGAGAGTAACTTTATTTCAAAAAGTTTTGTAACTACATACCTTTTAGTTCATTCAAACTGAAACAGAAGCAACTGCATTATTAACCATTAGATGTATTTACCGTCTATTACTACGAGTATAAATAAGCTATACAATTCTACTCTCGCGCTATCTGTTGTCAGTAGTAGACATTACGAGTTATAGTACAATTAACATTCAAGATCACTGTTACTCAGAATCAGAAATTTATACCAACATGCCTTTTTTTTATACTCATATAGCCATTATAAAAGAATTTTAAATGAATATAGGATTTTTCCCCGCACAGGGAACATACGCATTATTACACTCATTTTTAATTGTCTAAATGTATAATAGTTAAAAAATATTTTAAACTATGGTATAATCATGTCTATCGATGGTAAGTTTAATATTAAAGGAAAGAAAAGGATATTTTGTGAATATTTCATTTAGCAATAGCTTTGATATATTTCTTTTATTCCAAGTTGAAGTTGCACTAAGTATTTAAACAATTGTTTACCCAGCCATTAAATTATCACTACCTATACATACTTCACCCTTGTAATTTTACAATTTACAATATAAACAGAAATGTACAATCTATTACACTTCAAGGTGCCGTTTATTATTATTATTATTACAAAACATAATCGATATAACGTTTACATTAACTTATTCCTTGACAGTAACCATATATAAAAAAGAAAAAATTAAATCATCTTTGCTCAATTTCTTGAAGTCTTTGTTCGAGCAACACCTTGTCCAACCTATGTTTACACAAGTACTCTCCATTTAAAAACAACACTGGTATTTCATAGCGATATAGTTTTAAATAACGCAAATTATCCTTTTTAGAAATATCTATTGTCTCAAAATACACTCGATTTAAATAATGAGTCAATTCACCTTTAAGTTCATCACATAGTGGGCACGGATCTCTTGTGAAGAGGGTCAGCTTGGGCAATTCATCCTTGGGAAGCCTTTCTTCCCTGTTAAAAAAATTATGTCAAGCAAACAACAGTTGAAAATTGCACACAAGTTTATTTCATATAGCCTTATCTAAATATAAAAATAGTATTGTTTGTGTAAGATAGATAACATAAATAGCAGTTACAATACATGTGACATTAGATTAATAAAATGTACCATGATAGCCAGTCAGTCTCCTACATATTTCATGATTAATCAATTAATTGAGCATATAAAAACCCCAACTTACAATTTTTCAATCATAATCGATGACGCCCCACCACCACCATTACAGATAGAAGCTATTCCTTTTTGTCCCGATTTTAAAGCATGCACTAAATGGACGACAATTCTCGCGCCCGACATGCCAATAGGATGCCCTAAACTAACAGCACCCCCATGTACATTAACCCTTGCAGGGTCAATACCTAATATTTGTTGATTCGCTAGGACAACAACACTGAAAGCCTCATTGATTTCCCAAAGAGCTATATCATCTTTCTTTACTCCCGTCTTCTCTAGAAGCTTTGGTACCGCAACGGCAGGAGCTATTGGAAAATCAATAGGGTCACAGGCACCATCTTGAAAATCTACTATTCTTGCCAATGGTTTCACGTTTAATCTCCTGGCAACCTCTGGTATTGTTAAAATCAATGCAGCAGCACCGTCATTTAAAGTAGAAGCATTGCCAGCTGTAACAGTTCCATTTTCCTTTTGAAACACAGTTGCTAATTTAGTGAATTTATCAAAATTAATCCTCTTATATTCCTCATCTGCAGAAAAGATGAGGTCAGATTGGCCACGTTTTTGAGGTACACTAACCGGTACCAATTCTGAAGCAAAAGCATTATTCTTGTAAGCCTCCTCACTTCTTTTATAACTACTTATGGCAAACTCATCTTGTTGGTGTCTACTAATTCCCATTTTCTTTGCGGTATTTTCTGCACATACTCCCATGTGAAATCTATTGTAAACATCTGTTAAACCATCAAAAACCACTCCATCTACTAAATTTACTCCCCCATAAGGAGTTTGTCCCCTTCTTAAATAATAAGGAACATTAGACATAGATTCCACACCACCTGCAAGTATTACTTCTTGGTTTCCCAGTTGTAAAGTTTGTGTTGCTAATATAACAGACTTCATTCCTGACGCACAAACTTTATTTACCGTAGTACAAATGGTAGATGTTGGTAAACCAGCAAATAGAGCTGCTTGTCTAGCTGGGGCCTGACCAACACCTGCTTGGCAAACGTTTCCCATATACACTTCTTTAATTTCATCTTTGGGAATGCCGGCCCTTTCAATAGCACCCTGGACAGCAACAGCTCCCAATTTTGTGGCAGACAAGGGAGCGAGTGTGCTTAAAAATGAACCAATGGGGGTACGAACAGCTGATATGATCACAACCTCATTTTTTGCTGATGAACTATACCTGCGACTGCTCATTTGGAGCACCTGAAAATGAGGTAACAAAATTGTATCATAACAGGAGAAAATACATCAAGAGAATTAAAATAATAAATTA
This sequence comes from Rosalia funebris, assembly GCA_037954035.1. Taxonomy (NCBI): domain Eukaryota; kingdom Metazoa; phylum Arthropoda; class Insecta; order Coleoptera; family Cerambycidae; genus Rosalia; species Rosalia funebris. Next base: position 15,200,183 of record JAZFAV010000001.1, on the reverse strand, counting down.
AATTCAAATATACGATAATTAGCATACACTCTTTACCTGAAGTAACTTCAAATAGGTCATACTTGAAATTATTAGGAAGACTATTTTAAAATTTAAAGAGATAAGATTCAGCCTATGAAATATATAAAATTCCAAATATAAAATATGAAAACATGTACTTTGACCTCAGAGTTAACAATAGCCATTCAGCAGTTTAGTTCATCAATTTCCTTTTAAGGAATATACGGCCAATCATACGAAGAGTGATTTATTATTTAACTCATGCAGATTATATTCGGGGATTTTGAGGAACAGTAAGGAGTTAGTTAATGTTTAGCATAGAATAATAGTGTTCACTATAAGTTCCTAGTTATTCTATTGTTCATACAAACGTCAATATCAGAAAGTTAATGAACAACCAGAAGTGTAATTAGTACGAACAGACATCGGCTAAAGAAATATCAAATTACATTATAATAATTATGTACAATTTTTGCATTCTTTTCTGCAACTGTTATTACAAGTTAATAATAAATCATTGTTCACGTTGTAATCATCTTTACATATATCCTTATACCTATATTATTCACTGGCAATAATTTACCGAAATTTTTTATAAGAGTATGTACATATATCAAATTTGCGCGCCATGAAGTAATATAACGGAGAAGGCTTTCGTTTGTCATCATCACTGGTGTTTATATAAGTTACTTTTACGTAAGTTACTCCAACTACACGTTCTCATTTAGTGACGTCATCATCATAATATTTACAGTTGTCTGTAGCACGAGAAGTTCTCTTCAGTTATGTTACTTAGTTTTGTATGTACATTGGAGTGTTTATATACACCATGAATCATGAACAGTCATAAATAATAGAATAAGAAAGCGAACAATAAAGTGCTTACATACAATATTTAATATTTAGCAATTGAGTGATGTTCTAGAATTGCGGCACTGATAATAACAATTGAAATATTAATAAATCAAGTCTATGGATCCTCCTATTGTTACTCTATATCCTTTAATTGTTCCGATTATTCTATGCTGTTCTGCAAATGTCAGTTAGTTTTTGAATTTGAAATGGCTGAAAAAAACGATAAATTTCAGGAGTTAAAAGAAAAAATTTCTCACGAATTCGACATCTATAAAGATTTTAACGAGTATGGAGAAGTCAATCACATAAATTGCAAAGATTTAGATTACTTATTATTTAAAATTGAATACCAAATTGACCAAGTCAAGAAAGATGTACCTGGAACAAATGATGAAGACGCTCCCACGAAGTATTAAACGCAATTTAAATTTGATATATCTAAGATATTTCTATTTAATCTGGTTATTTTCAGAGATGTTAAACTCCAAAGAGCTGATATCCTTATTAAACTTCAGAGTTTATTATCTATAATAACATGCCATGTAATTAATTTGGATAAAAATCTGTGAAAATAATTTTTAAAATAAATTAAAGATATGTTTTAGATTTTAATGTTTTCTAAATATTTAAATTTGCCTCATTTACGTTTGACGTGTCCATGTAAAAAGTGGGGAATGTGGCTAAAAAAGTCTACGAGCAAAGTCGTAGAAAAAAGTAGTGGTGCCATCTGCGTAATTTTTTATATCAGCTGAGCTAAAAGTTGACAGTTCAAGTTTAATCAAATTGGATTGTATTGGGAAAATCTAATGTAATAGTAATTGCTCGTGACAACCACAATGAATTTAATTATTTTAGTTTTGAAAGGTATTTTTCTACGGAAACCAAATAATTTTATACTATGACATAACCTAGAATCATTTCAAAAATGAATATAGAAGGTAATCGTCTACAGACGTTCAGTGAATGGCCTAGGGATGCTGTAGTAAATCCACAAAGAATAGCCAAAGCAGGGTTTTTTTCAACCAAACAAGGTTTAACAGTAGAATGTTTTTCATGTCATACACAGATATCGGAATGGAGTTACGGTGATCAAGTGATGAATCGACATATAGCTCTAAGTCCAACATGCCCTTTCGTTTTGAACCCCTCTGCCTCAGGAAATGTTCCTATTATATCACCTACAAATGTACCTTCAACTGGAAATGCATATGCTGACGAAGAGACTAGATTAGCTTCATTTGAAAATTGGCCAGCGCCTAACATTGTTTCTCCGGAAAGTTTAGCTAGAGCAGGTTTTTATTTCCTTAGGGATGGAGATAATACGAAGTGTGCTTTTTGTAAAGGGGTTGTCAGGGCATGGGAACAAGGGGACGATCCAGATATTGAACATAAGAGGCATTTTCCAGATTGTCCCTTTGTTATAGGGACTATAAACCCTAGATTGGCTAGTAGAAGCAGTGACAATGAAGCAAATAGCTCAATTAATAACTTGACCATAGAAAAGGATTCTTTTCCGAATATTAATTTAGTATCCAATGAACAAAGTCTAAACGAATTAGGAGTGCAGGCCCATAAAGGACCGAAGAAATCTAATTTTGCTACAGTTGAAGCCCGATTGCGTTCATTTGTTGGTTGGTCACCAGACTTACTTCAAACGCCTGACGTTTTGTCTCAGGCCGGGTTTTATTATGAGGGAATGGGAGATCAAGTTAGATGTTTTCACTGTGATGGGGGTCTAAGACATTGGGATCCACATGATGATCCCTGGACCGAACATGCCAGATGGTTTCCAAATTGCTCATTTGTTAAATTGGTTAAAGGACACGAATTTGTCGCAGCATGTGCGCTAGAGCATGGTATGGGCAGTGCTGTGGTAAGTAACTAGTCTTGTATAATTATTCTTAAATATAAAATTGTGTAATGTTTTTTTACTTTCTCTACAAGCTTATTTTTTGCCCATCTAAATAAAATTGAACGCGCAACATTATTTTGCCTAAGAATTTTTCCTGATTTTATGCTGTGTAATGGAATGTCCAATTTATATTGTGGGTTGCATAAGGTATGGAATTACAAGTTGTTTTTCACAGTACTCTACACAAATTAAAGCAAATTGTAGATGGCATACACTGAAGCAATGATGTAAAATATGTTCAATATATTCAACACAAAAATGCTATAATTAATTAATAACATACATATGTAACTGTTATCTCAAAACATTTGGCAAACAGTGGTATTGACTTTACTTGAATGCCTTATGATAATGACTAATGCAAACAAATGATATCTCCAAGCCAAAATGTTTACTAATTTTGGCCATCTTTTCATTTAATTATACTCTCGTTTTACAAAGCACAAAGTCATGACCTTGAATATAACATATGTGTATTTAATTTTCTATAAAGGTTTAAAGTATAATAGTCTCCACTGTAGGTGCAGATATAAATAGTTTGATGCAAGCAATCTTTATTCTGAGCTTTAGACATCTACCAAATTTTTGTAGATAAGGCTCTCCTTGGACTATTTTAAGGCCTAATTATTATGCTTATCAAGTATACTTCATACAATCAACATTGTACAAAGTGGTTCTAATTTTATACATGTACAATAGATACATTCATTTCATCGCTATTTGTCAAATAAAAAACTCTTATCTTACCGATAAACGGAACAGCCTACTTGAGCCTAGCCATAAAAGTTTTTGAGATTTTTTAAAATATCTTGAAATAAATTATACAAGCTATTTAAGACTATCAATAAGTTCTGCTAGTCTTGTAGCAATATTTGTAATGTGTGCATTTTATTGTTCTAGATAAAGTATTTGTAATTTAAATATATTTTCATTATATTTAAATGTAAGGGACTTAGTCATTCTTCCTCTCATTTAGGACTATACTATAATATTTATAGACTATGCCCGACTCATTTGTTTGGCTGACCCAGGCATTAGATTTGCATAAACAAAGCATAAAGATAATAGCGCAGTGATACCATTTTGGTGGATGCATATAGAAACTAAATTATATATGAATTATATGATAATAAATTCTCTAGCTATTTAAGTGACCGTGGGAAAAGTTAAGAAACATAAAAAAGGAGATTAAACATGTGGTTTTATAATTTTTTTTTTTTTTGAGAAGACATTTTTATATGTATGTATTTCTATTGAAAACTTCTACATTGCTATAAAATTCGTCTATAAAATATTAAATGGCAAAGTTTGTTTGAGTGAAAATTATAAATAGTGAAGATGCCTACTAATAATATAAAATTTTAATGAACTTACATGGGATATTATTTCCATATTATAATAAAACATTTTCTTTATTCTGGAACAATTGTGGGGTTACTTGAAAGTAGTAATTACCAATTAATAATGTAAAGATCAACAAAAAAAGGCGGATCGCGCAAAAATATTCCGTTTTAAGTAACCAAAATATTCAATGGATTTAAATCTAGTGGCCGCAGATATCACTCACTAGACATTTATTACAAGTGCTATTGAACTTTTAGTACACTTTTTAACATAGATGATTCGTATCCTGTGAACATCAACGAGTCTTTGTTGCAGAGCTCGTAATTTTCGATAATGGTTGCTAATTATTGGGGCATGTAATGGGACATTCATTTGAGCACGCAGCTGTGCAGATATCAAAGGCAATCTTTTTAATAAATATTTGCTTCTGGTTAATTAAACATTTAACTTGCGCATATTATATTAAAGAGAGGTGATGTAAACAATAACCTATAACAGAGTATCCAAAAATCGAGCCCAAAAATGTCATTTACAAGAAATTGATCAAGGAAGCCGTTATTCTGTGGTAGTTAATAATTCACAGCGGAATTGAGTAAAATAACTATTAAGCTTTATACCACTATATTTACACAAAAACGTGACTGCAGTTTCGACAATTTTGTCATTTTCAAAACGATGACTCAACTAAGAATAAAATAGAAAAATTCTGTTCCTATAATATATACTATCCATCATCGTTTTGAAAATGACATAAAACTGTCGAAACTGCAGTCACGTTTCTGGGTAAATATAGTGGTATAAAACTTAGTAGTGGTTTTACTCAATTCCGTTGTGGATTTCATTTAGTCAGTTTCTATACCCAATATCAATGAAACTATTACTTATGCCGGTTCATTCTCTCTCTTCTGATTTTATAATTTACTCGAGGTGTCTGATACCCGAAATTCAGCCACAATTCAACATATATTTTCGATTAACAGATTTATTTGTATCCACTGCTATATACATATACATATGTACAATGTACATGGCACCAGTTAATGTGAGGGACTCAAAAATACTGAGCAATGCCCTCCTTAAAACCATTTTTTTCGGTAGATCACCTTGTATACGTTGTTTATTGTTTACCATTTGATTTGATGCAATCAAATGCACGAATGTTTCTTTATGCACTGCTGCATTTTACAGCTATTTTAAATACCAAAGCATTTACGCACAGTTTTTCAGCAGAATTTAAATTTGAATACAATAAGAGCTTTAAATTGCGATCCTGATCGCTGATGGAATAATTAAATAGAAATGAAATGTGACAAAGTTTTCTGACGACATCGACATATGATTTAACAGATCTAAATCATTAACAAAGTAATCATTGTCGTGGCCTGGCCACTTATTTATACGCTAATGGACCGCATAACTACCCACAATTTACTGCCAAGAAAATAATGTCGATATCCTTAAATATTGAAATTGCTGCAAAATCTTCTTTTTTTTTGTAGTTTAATATCGAAAATGCATTGCTGTCGTAAGTATTGGGACCGACTGATGATTATTATAATCATATACTCGTATGTACGTATGTCAGTGGCATGCCGTTCATGGAAGCGATGGAACCACCGCTTCCTTTGCCATCATCAGGCAAAACGATATAAATCTCGAAATTTTTGCTTTATTTCCCCAGGATTCAAATTGATTTCATTTCCGCCTTTCACAGTACACATTTCTACCCTATAAAGCCTCATTTACACGATGATAGTACTATTACGAAAGTATTCTCAGATACGTCGATGTTAATAGTACCGTCATGAAAGTGCGATGACACATCATGAGACAACTATGGCTAATATTGTGACAGTAGTATTGCCGGCACTGAACCAATTGAAGCACCAGCATAGGCGTAGTTATACTCTTAGATATGGGGGTGCTGAAGTCCCAAGGGTTGTACCAATATACGATAGCGGAGGATGAAAAAAGGGAACAAAACTTGGAATTCACAAATTTTGGGGACTTGCTTTATTTATTGTATTTATGTATTTATATATTTGTTTTTATTTCACATCAAAAAAATCTCTGTTCCAAAACAAATAAAAATAGAAAGATATAAAACGTACAGGACAGGTCACTCATTCTTAGCTCAGAACTTCGGCGGTAATGTTCGAATTCCTGGTCGGGTAATAAACTCATGCATAATTTCTTCGGGGTTAATTGGTTTTGCTATTTCATTTTCAATATTCAATAATGATAAATTAGTAAATCGACTTTGCGTCATCGTAGTTCTCAGTCAGTTCTTAATTGTTCTTATAGTCGAAAATGGTCTTACACAAGATGCTGTGTTTACTGGCAAGATAAGAGCAACTTTATAATGTTGTTAATAATTATTTAATGTATTCTGATTATATGAAGAATTTACTTATTTTCCATACTACCAAATTCAGGTTTCGTTTCCTTCGCTGTTATTTAGACAATTTTTTAGAATAAGCATTTCAGCTTTTAAAATTTCTTTGTCAATAGAAAAAGTGGTGGCATAATATTCAATAAATTTACAACTTCCTTGAAAATCGAGTTTTAGAAAATTGTTTATAGCCTTTGCCAACTCGTGGCTTTCCGGGGAAAATCGGATTTTCATATGTCCCGCCATTTTATCAAAAGTGCGATTATAAGCATTGTTTCGGAAACTATCTTTCATAGATGTGAGTGAATTGGTAGCACAATCAGTATCCGTATTTGAATTTAGGCTGGATCCTCCTACAGTAGACAGCACAACGTAATCTTTGAGCTATTTTGATTCATTTCTTTTCCTTTTGGAATCTCTCTTAGAGTCGACATCAATTCCATTATTTTTATCAACTGTTTCAATATCCTTCCAGGAAACGGAAATATCATCTGGACTTCGCTTTCGTTCCAGTGTTTTATCGACACCATACACCATTCACAATTGATGTAGACTCTGCTAGAGTTCCTTGCTTTTTCTGAAGTTGTTTGCTCAATATATTGATATCACTCGAAATATCAGTCATAATATACAATAATGTCAAAAATTTGATTTTTGTAATGCAATTTAACAGACCTACTGCCTCAATAGCCCCTCTATTTTCATTAAATTCAATTTCCTCCTTCGACAACTGAATGATAGAAAAATAATATTTCTTTACAGCGCTACTGTTTTCAGCCCTACAATTCCATCGGGTATCGCTTAGTCGAGTTAGTTCAGTCACTTTTATATTAAGTGTTTTCTGGAGATTTATGAACTTCGCTGCTGGATATTCTGGAAACGAGAAGCGACCGATGCAGACACAAACCGCGAGGAGTATTGCATAAATGACAGGTCCACAAATACAACTTCCAGTGTTGCCAGATTTACAATATAAGATTATTTTTTATTACAAAGTGATATTTATTGCAGTTTTCAATTTTCTTTGTTTTCATTATCTTTTTTTAAATTTATTATAACTCTGTGAATAGGGAGCACAGGAAGAAATTGCTTAATATTGCTGGGAGTGCTAACCTGAACCTTGGGGGTGCTTAACACCCCCATGCACCCCCCTAACTACTATGAGCACCAGCTTCTGTCGTTGGAAAAATTATGAAAATTAAAAAAAAAACAACAACAAAGAATTTATGTGAGAGGGTGGATCTAAAGGAGGAATGAACTAGGTGCTTCTCAACGACAAATAAAGGAGCTTTCTGCAGGAAACCAAAGAACTTTTTTTATTTTTTAGGTATGAATAAAATTTTATAACAAATTGCTTGCTAAGGTAATTATTAAAGTTTATAAGTATCACGGACATATACCGTCATGGTGGACGCGGTTTTCACTATGACAGTAGGCGCGATAGTTACATTTACAAGAATAGTGTCAATTATCCCATCAATTATTTATCATTAGTGTGAGCGCTGTTGCGATAGAGCGTTAGCAACTATCACGTTATCTAAACAATGATAATTGATAATTTTTGTGGTATTGCTTTTATGACACCAACTATCACAAAAACTATCACCGTGTAAATGAGGCTTAATCCGACCCTTCGAAGTCAAATGATATTGGGCTCTGTGTTTCCAGCAGTCATTCAGTCTGAATATTTTTGGGAAAAAAAACAATAAATTTTAATTTGGAATCGCAAATAAAAACAATTAGGGTGGTCCAACGTGAGTAGAAAGATAAAATTACATTACAAATAAATCTATTTATCATTGTAGGTAAGCGGATTTCTTTTTTTTTACTTGAAAGATGTTTTTCAATAAATATGTCCTTCGGTACATATTAATTCAAGGTAGCCCACGCCAACACATGGGGGCGCATCCCCGCATAAAAATTGCACCGCACGCCACTGGTATATATGTATGTATCTAAAGTTTCAACAGAAACTCTATAGAAACCAGTTGATGTTCCAGACATATTTCTATTTGCCTGTAAAACTTGACGTCATTTCTCTCGAACCTTCGTTGTCTTTTAATCTTCATCGTTTAAAGTGAGCCCAACAAATCATTTCGTCAGCCGGTGACCATTTCGCAGAAATGCCGGGAATGCGGTGGTGCGACAGGTAAAGATATTCCATAAAAGAACTTCTGGAATACCCCTCCCGACGGCGACTGTGACGCGCACAAATTAGTGCAGTCTGCCATGTCGACGCAGCCGTAATAAATAATTCATAGGAAGCAAAATGTAAATAAACAGGAAGTTATTTTGTCGCCCACGTTTGCATTTTAAATGCTAGTTAAATATGTGGCTATAGCGAATTGCAGTATTCTGATTTTAGCGAAGCAGTTAAATTATGAACAATAAAATAGGACGAATTATTAAAAAAAATGTCAAAGAATTATATTAAATTCTAAAACAGACTACAATGAAAAATACAGACTACGGTTACTAATGCTAGATATACATACATATATTCTTAAAGTTTATTTCATCAGCTATTTTTAAATTAGTGGCAACATAAAAAAATGTTTTGTTCCCCAGTATAATCAGAGTAACTCACTAAAAATATCGATTCATGTCTTTTAGTGTGAATAGCCCATTTTATTGAATCTGAATTTCTTCCGGCACCTTACAAAGTTGAAATTTTATCAAATTAAACATATGGATTTTTTCTTGTAGAACAGAGTACTAATCTACTTCCAATACAGACTTCTTCGACAACCTGTGAAACTCCCAATAAAGGTGCATGTTTGGAGATGCTCTCCAAATCATGATTATGCCCATTTGAATGTATTAACGGGGTGGGATTTACTTGCCTAACATTTAATAGATAAGAAATTTCCAGTTTTACATCTTATCTGATGGGTAGTGTGGTATGTCTCCTCTATATAAACATCGATTAAAATTGTGTAGCGTCTACGAGTTCACTATACATTGTCAAGCCAGCCGGCCAGGCATACAGTGGGGCCGTAGCCACCGCCGACATTTACATAATACGTGAGAAGTTTGAAAAATAATTTCTTCACTTGAAAAACTAACAATTATTGTTTAAAACTTAAGTTAACACAAACTATGATAGCGAACTTTCGTTTTCCCTATCGATTTTTGTTTTTCGAAAAGGACTATTCCTTACGAAATTTGACCACCTTGTACAATATGGACATGCAGAGTATTGTTCTCCATTCGTGATTGAACAGTCAGTTGAAGATAAATAAAATAAGTGTTGCAGTAATAATCTCTAGTACCTACTCAGAATTCAGTTCAATGAACATAACATCAAATAGATAGTTTCCTTGAGATGATGCTACAGACCTCAATGAGGTCAACTCTTAATATTACAAGCATTAATTTATTATTGTTTAATATTATGACGACCGATCAGGGCACTTACTGTAATAAAGTTATAACGATGCATTTGGATTTACAATGAGGGTTACACTGAGGAACAAACCAAAATTATGTTGCTACAAATTTAAGATCGGTTTCTGAGTAGTCGAGGACTCTAATTTCACATTATATATATATATATATATATATATATATATATATATATATATATATATATATATATATATATATATATATATATATATATATATATATATATATATTCATTTTAGCTAAATGAATTACGTTTGTTAAAATAATGGAGACTACTGAAATTTACCAGATGATTGGTGGCTTTACGTGGATAGTTCTAAAAAGATCTTGGAATGTGTATTACTACACAATAGAAATAAGTTTACGTCGATTCCAATCAGTCATTTAACAAAATGCGCAGAATAATATAAAAATATTAAGTTGGGTTTAGAAAAAAAATTGCTTATTCTCAACATCAGTGGTTTGTTTATGTCAATTTAAAAATGGTCACCATACTTCTTGGACATCACAATGAATATACCAAATATCCTTGTCACCTCTGTTTATGAGATAGTCGTACAATAGAAAAGTATTGGCAGCAAAGTGTTTAGCCTTTAAGAGACGCTATGACTGTTGGAAGAGCCATTGTTCGTCCAACTTCGACCAACGTCCAAATTCGACCAACATTGTTCACGGGCCATTAATAGAGAGATAATACTGCCACCTCTTCATATCAAACTGAGTTTAATGAAACAGTTTGTAAAAGCACTGGACAAGTCAGGTGATTGTTTTAAATACATTTGTCAAGCATTTCTAAAGCAGTAGCGATTTTTGACGGTCCACGATTTCTAAAACTGGTATCCAAATTTCAAGAGATATATTACCGTTGTAGAATCTGATGCATGGTTTAGTTCTCTATATATAAAATTTGTTGACCAATCATAATGCAAATAACTATCAAGAACTAGTACATAAGATGCTAAAATGTTTGTGAAATTGAAAAATTGAGAGGCAATATGAGTTTTAAATTATTTTTTACGTAATCACTTGAAGCACATCTTCTAACTCTAAGGAGATTATAGTAAGGAACAGGGTGACCGATTTGGGTAATCAAGAAAAAGTAATGCTATTTTCAGCATCAGGGGCAATAATGTACTCTAAAATCGACTCTTAAATCCCTGGCAACAAATTGCCTGTTCCCCAGTGTTATCAATTATAGCTGCTGCAAGACTGAATGTTTATGAATAAATCTAAACAGTTTTTGCGGATGTGGGTGGACGAAAAATATGTCAATGATTTTCTCAGTCGCGATTTAAAGCAAACATAACGTACATCATAAAACTGTTTGTAGATGTTTTCTGAAAATTTAACAGCCCAACAAATTAATAATGAGACTATACCAAAGATTTAAAGTATTGGGTTGTCCAAAAGGTTCGTTCGATTTTCTGAGTTAACCACTTACGTCACGGCCTATGATGTCATGCGCACAGCTGCCTTCCTCCCTATTTAACCTTAATATTTAACTGTTCTTTACTGCCGCTATACTCGTGAACTTGTTTTATTATTGTTGTATGTGAGCTTAATTGAAAATGAGCGAAACCGAGCATTTTAGGCACGTGATGCTTTTTTATTTTAAAAAAGGAGTCGCTGAAACTTGCAAATTGTGTTCTGTGTACGGCAAAAATGTTATTCAAGGTCGGACGTGTCAAAAGTGGTTCAAGAGATTTCGATGTGGCGATTTTCCCCTCACGGATGCCCCAAAGTCAGGCCGACCTGAAGGAGTCGCTCCCGAGCATTTACGAGCCTTAGTTGTGGCAAATCCTCGCCCAACCAGACGTGAGCTTACAGAAAAAATCGAGACGTCAAAATCTAGTGAACAGAATCACCTTACACAACTTGGGTTTGTTAGTAGACTCGATGTTTGGATTCCTCACGAACTCAGCGAATCCAATTTAATGGATCGCATCAACATCTGCGATATGTTAAGGATTCGTTAACGTAGCGGTTCCTTTTTGAGAAATTGATTACTGGATATGAAAAGTGGATCATGTACGACAACGTCAGTCAAAAAAGTGGTGGGGAAAGTCCAGTGAACCTTCTCAATCCACACTGATGGGGAAATTGTTGGCGATAGAATGGGATGTTTTACCCCATCCAGCGTATTCTTCAGATTTCGTGCCCTCGTTTATTCACCTATTCAGCTCCATGGATAACAATTTACGAAATTTAACACTTGCCAATGACAAGGAAGTCAGAAATTATTTAAAAACGTTTTTTTCGAACAAACCGCAAAGTTTTTATGAAAATGGTATTATGAATCGTACTGAGAGATTGGAGAAAGTTATTGGATATAAGTTAATTAAAATAATTTGTAATAACTATAGTATTAATAATAAATACTTATGGAAAAACCGAACGGACTTTTTGGACAACCCGATATATAGTTAGAATGTCATTAACTGATTTTTGGTTTGTATGTCGTATAGAATTGTTTGATTTCTATGAGTAAAGTATTCCTAAATTTTAATAATTATATTGAATTCCAAATTCAAAAAATTAATTAGCTATATTTATTAACATTAATCGTGCTTACGCTATACCATACGTTCAGAAACTAATCAATTTTGAATAAAACGTTCCTCCATAAATTGAACAAGTTTAATTAGTCAAGATCAATAAATTAGAAACAAGTTCAATCAACAAGTATGTATTGAGCTAGCGTAGCAAGCACACGTGATTTCGTTTACTTACCTACAAATATTTCAATTATATTTTCATATTCCTGCGTATACAACGTATAAGAAATCCCAGCATGGTTTTAAATTAGGCGCAAGAAACCGATGTTAGAAAAATATCGCAAGAAATAATCAAGGGCCGTCTTATCGACAAGGAATTTATGGTGACCTTTGCTTTACAAATATCGGCTACGGTTGTAAAAAATTTACGGGATGAGTTGGACAAAGTGAATAAACAATTAGATACTTTAAAAAATAAAACGACTAACGTAGAGAGAAAGAATAAAAGTTTGCGTACAGAAAATAACCAATTAAAATTCAAGCTAAATGATCTGAAACAACAAATAACAAAAATTTTACCATTTGCAGCAGAATACAATCAGTTTAAGGAAATTTTACAGGAAATGTATGAGCGAGAAAAAAGAAAAGGCAACTTTGGCAACAAAAATTATCTTTGGCATCAGTGAGGGACCTAACTTAGAGAGCCAAACACGAATACAAAATGAAGAACAACTGGTAACTAACATATTTAATTCATTGTCTATTTCCAAAAATGGAAATATCAAAGCAATCCGTATAAGGAAGTCTAACTCGACTAAAGAGGCTCCAAGTCCACTTAAAGTTACGGTTAGTGATGAGTCTATTGTCCATGACACTATCCATAAGGCAAAAAATTTAAAAAACTCCAGGAACTATAAAAACATCAGTATCTCATTGGATCGCACTCCCAGGCAAATCAATCTTTACCGGACAATTAAGAGGCAACTTAACGAACGTATGACAGCTGCGGAAACCAACTTAAAAATTAAATATATACGTGGTGTTCCAAAAATTATCATTTTAAACTAAAAGAGCCCAACAATCCAAAAACAGCGACAACAGAATTCACATGTTACATTACCAAAACGTCCGTGGTTTAAGGACTAAAGTGAACGAATTTTATTCATCTGTTAGTACAAACGAGTTCGACGTTATTGGCTTAACTCAGACCTAGTTGACAAGCGACATTTCAAATTCGGAATATTTTTTACTGTGTTTAGATGCCTATACTGTAATTAGAAATTATTGTTGCTTCTAAATTAATTGTTGTAGCTAATAATTGAATCTATACATTAATTTTTCATGTTACGATTATTATAATTTTTTTTATGTATCCATTTTTACTCAATTATTACTAAATTTATTATATTGTGCTTTTTACACTAGCATTTTTTTGCTCTGTTCCTTCTTGTCCAAACACACTATAGTTTTATATGTTCAATTTGTATGTTTATATTTGTCCTACAATTGGAGTTAATCTGGACAATAAATAAATAAGTTCAGCTTGTTAATTTTTCAGAATTTTTGGTATTCTCTGAATTCTGAAACTGATCGCGCCTTAATTCAACCGAGATGGGTTTATCCCGCGATTAGTTTTAATTATAGAACGCCGTTTGCCTCGTGTGTCTCCATTATGCCGTTCCTGGTATTAAAAATACACGACTACCAAGAAACTGACGGGGATTTTCGCAACATTAAGCATAACTTAACGAGGCTTACATTAATGAGAAGTGCAAGCATGGCGAGTGACTCAGACATTGTGCACTTAAACTATGCAACTCCGTCACATGGTAAATTGTTTATAACTAACATTCGGTGCCATGCACGAGGCATCGGCGTGTAGACGCGCGGCATAAAAATTCCGGGCAAGGTATTCCTTGTGGCGATCGTTGGATCCGATGGCGCAGGCCATCCGATCGGATTGCAGATTTCATTTTTGGTTGCCGTAATACACCAACGCAACCTCTATGCGTGCGTGGAAGGTCGTCTTTTGCCGTTCTTCAGTCCCACCTTCGATTCGTCATCGTGTTAGTCGCATAATTTTTATTTATAAAGCCGACGTCAGGCTGTCAAATATTAAATATACTCGTAAAAACCTGTTCACCATCGTCGAGACAAGTCTGATATAAATTTTAATCTAACCTAACCTAGGTACTTATAATTTTATTCTGAACTGTGATTACACTATCTTCTGTCTACACTGAAAGAATAATGTATTTGTTGTTAATGGATTACGTTTATGACAAATAAATCCTGATTATGGGTATGTTGATGATCGATAAATAATAACTTCAAATACATTTCCTACCCTACCATATCAATCCTTAATTCCTGGAAACATACTAGATAGATTTTAATTTTCTCATATTCATTATTGGAAATTATTGTGATCTTTTGCCTATACATTAGGCAATAAATAATAATAACATTCTTATTATTATCTATTTTGGTACATAAATGGTATTTCAAAATGAGGTTGTAGAAAATAGTTCTCTTATGTAAAATATTATAGCATCTACATATATTTGATCACTAGAATAAGTAACTTCTTTGTGCAGCATAAGCATGGTAGTCCTCCGATCACCACAATTCAGCTCGTTTTTTTTCCCACAGACTCACGCAATCGCTTTAGCTCTTCCAGGTGGTAATTCTGGTTCACTGTAGTGCCCTCGGGAACAAATTCAGGATGAACGAGTTCTTTGATGTCGAAAAAACAAACCATTATGAGATTCACATTTTTTGTCGCCTGGTGTTACAGCATCATTTCGCCAGCGTCATGTCGTGGGCGTCGCGACCAGCGCGACGCCCGGAAGGCTGGGTAGTTGGGCAATTTACATTGATAATGCGGACGAATCGCATCGTGTGGATCTTCGTCAGGGAGTAATGTTACTCGGGATGGGATCCTTCTCTAAACGTACGGCCGTTTTCGGAAAGGATCCCAAGGTTAGGAACCGGGTGGGTGTGATTTTGTCTTTTGTCTTTCTGAAATAGAAAAAGTTATTAAGGGCACTAGAGCCCCCTGTTATGGCAGAATGGTTAGTAGGAGTAGTAGGGCTCCGCTGAAATGAAAAAGTACAATTGACCTGTAAATGAGGTCTGTTAGTGTTATATCACTTGGATCTTGAGTTTCTTGTCCTTGTCTTGAGTGTTTTCTTGGTCCTCCTGGATCGTAGTTCAATGTCGTTCGGATAAGGGGGTTGTTACGAGCACCGATCTGGTCGTACAGTTTCCGAGCCCTCGCTCGGATTTTTTCCGTCGCAATGGTGTAGTCCAGGTCTCGCCGAATGTCCACGTCCCTCACGTACCATGAGGCGTTCACGTGTCGAGGGAGGGCGACGTTTTCGACGGCCTGTATCTTCTTCGTGTGGGTCCGGGCGGCGTAGCCCCAAGCGGTCGATGCATACGTCAGTTAGGGCTGCAGGACTTGTCGAATTAGGAGCAGCTTGTTTCTCTTAGGAGGTCTAGCTGGCTTTCGTTTCCCGCCATCGGCCAGAGTCTGGCCGCGGTGGCTTTGGCTCGTCCCGTCACCTGGTGGATGTGGTCCATCCATGTCTTGGTCCTTCCTTCCACTGTATGTTTTCGCCGTTGAACCTTGCATGTCCCTCGGCGGTTTCTCGAATCTTTTCTCTTTCTGGATCTCAGGTAGTTCATGGTTGTACGCGCTCTCCTCGACCTGGCGATGATTGCAGTGTCATCGACGTACAGCGCGACGGTAGTCTGATTCATCCTGGGTAGATCTGAGGTAAACACGTTGTCACAGGTGGGGTGACAACACGGCTCCTTGTGGTACTCTAGCTTCTATGGTCCTGTAGTCTGAAAAAGGGGATCTCACTCTGGCCCTGAGTCGTCTCCTAGTCAGGTAGGACTTAATCATCTTTAGCAGGGCCATCGAGTACCCCATATCCATCATCTTGATCAGTAATCCATCGTGCCAGACTCGGTCGAAGGTCTTGGAGTCTAGGAACACTGCCGCGGTGACGTGTTTCTGGTTAAAACCTTCCGTGATGTATTCCACCAATCGTAGAACTTGTAACTCCGTCGAATGTCTACGTCTATAAGCGAACTGCTCGTTGGAGGTGACGTCCAGCTCTTTGGTCATCTCTTGGAGGCGGGCCATGATGACTCTCTCGATGACCTTGCTGAGGGTGGGCAATAAGCTGATGGGCCTGTAATCTGACGGGTGTGCTAGATTCTCACCTTGTTCGGGTCTTCTTATAAATGGATAATGATTTTCATGTATAAGAGGATGCGATAGGTGAACAGTAAAACCAAATTAATATCATACATAGTTTGTTACACATAGAGTTATATTTTGTGCTTCCAAACAAATATCTTTCACAATAATAAATGGCAAAACTAAATAAAAGAATAATAATTTTCTAATTATGGTAAACCGTAGTTTTACAATGAGCAATATATGTATGATAATTACAATTTGTCCAAATAGACAATATACTGCTGATTGTAAACATACATTCACTACAATTAAGCACATTTTCAAACAAACAAACGCGTTTCTCATCAGAAATGAACTGTTCTCTCAGTATACTCAGAATATTTGAACGCAATAAATTGAAATTTCATATGCATGAATTCATCTTCGGGATCTTATTAAATGCGCTGAGCGATGACCTCCCCGCTGATTTGTCCTTTTCGAAGAGATTTTGTTATAAATTTGTCGCGAAGCAATGCTTAAAAAAACGATTTAAAATGAAAAATTCAAGTTAGTTTTAATAGCTGTGGTATATTTTCTGTGACGTCATCTTCAATTAATCTATACTCTCGAGATATACTCGTACATATGTATGTGTGTACGTTCAAGTTTTCATATGGATTAATATATCCTTAGACGCTATCGCTATTAATCAAATGATCGTTAAAATAAAGAAGTTGTTGTCTAATGAAAGTTATAATGGTGAGCATAAACGATTATTTGACCAGCAGCGTGTACAGCCAGCCGGATGTCTTCAATTTCTGCGGCAAGGCGAAAAACCTTTGTTATATCTTCTATGGCCTTATGATCTCACCCGATCTGATCTTCAAGCAAGCATAACCGTAAATAGAATGGATATGAATAGCGGCAGACAGACGACAATTGCATATTTCCGCGTCCATTACCATCGGCAGGGCCTGACTGGAGATGTCACGTAGGATGAGGAGCCACCTACCAATTTCGCCGACCTCTTTTGTTCTATAAATGTACGTCCAATATATCGAGGATATCAAAAATCTTTGAAGAACCACGTCTTTGGAGGGCAACAGTAAAAAGAGATTACAGGACAAAAGAAGAAAAGGGTATTCTAAAATGTTACGTACTAAAATGAATGTTTGCCACGTCTTTATAAGATACAGTAGAAATGGAAACTCATAGATTTACAACTCTTATTATTTTACGTATTAAAAAGAAATAGACAATGACCCAGTACATCATAGCCAGGCAACAAGATTCGATATAGAATATTTGCTAAGAAAGAAATTTGCGTAATATATGCTAAGGTCATTTAGTTACTCCCAGTGGCGGTGTAATTTTTGTCTGGGGGTGCAATCGATAAAGTGATAACAAACGAAAAATTAAAATAAACTTATGTCCAAGCCTGAGGCTATTTATATAGGAAATCCATTCGTATGTTTTTGGAATTCGCAAAACTGTCAATTACAAGATTATTAAAATCTGGAATCGCTGCAATTAGCACTTTCTCCACACTTATCATGCAAAGTGAATTTAGTCTGTCTTGCGCCATTGCATTTCTCAAAAAGTTTTTAATTCTTTTAAGTGTCGAAAAACAGCATTCACTTTCAACACTTTTCATGGTACAAATCAATTTGAATAATAAAACAGTCACTAAAACGGTCCATCAAGGTTTCGATCTATAAATAATTTCAAAATTGCTGAGCAACTTGCTGCTTCACGAAAATCTTCCTTGCTGTATATAACCGTTAATTCACTTTTCAATTTAATTTTATACAAAAATTCATAAGTTTTCGTTACATTGTCAAAATTTTGAATGGGAAATTGTTTCTCATAGTCACTAAATTTATTGGGGGAATATCGTTTCGATGTTAACAGGTATTCTCAAAACTCAAATCTGTCTTTAGTTTGATTAATCAATATATCACACACTTCCTTTGTTTGTGCACAAAATGATATGTCGTTATAGGATCATCTTGTATTTTTTTCAGGCGAGTTTGAGGACTTAGTTATACGGATTTTTATAATTGCGTCTTCAAAATTATTCAAATAACTGCTTATCTTGACAGCATCCAATGACCGAGACCGAAACTCATTAAAAAGGCAATTTTTAATAAATTTCACAATGAGGCATGACCTTGGTGAAAAACGCGAGCCAGTATTTGAAGTAATCGTTATTTAAATAACCCAATAGCATTTCAGCCTGATTTTTTGTATTGTAATCATTTCACGCAATGTCAAAAATACATTCTAAGCATTCTTTTAAAAGTTCAGCATTTTCAAAAGCGGTTCGTACAGTTCGCGTGTATATATATATATATATATATATATATATATATATATATATATATATATATATATATATATATATATATATATATATATATATATTGCGTGCAACGCACGCATATCTCATAAAATACGTAAACATATCTCCTGTTTCACGCGCCCGGGTCATCTCTTTCTAACACATGGTTAAACGTTCCTCTGATGTGTGCAGTACAAAAATTGAACTCCCTGTGTATTTAGAGTTGCAGATTTAATATCCCGCAGATAAATATGATAAATTCTAGGGCTGACGAATCTCGTGACAACTGACAAGCTGTAAGCGAGACTATTAATTAGATATCGGAACATGCTATGTACATATAATGATAATGTAATGTATAGTAAACACCCAATAGGGGTTTTTTTAGGAATTTTTAAGGGAGCTCACTGCACAAATGCTCGTACAATAAAACCGCCACTGGTTACTCCTCCAGTTACTGTTATAGTTAGGACGATATCTACCAAATAATGAATGGTAAAGTTCTAGAAGGATATAATTAATACTTATTAACCAAAATATATATTTTCTTCGGAAATGGAACGCTTATATCTTCTAGGAAACAAATGGAAGTGTATCCATACTTCATCCAGTCATAAAACTCAATATTTTAAAATATTTATTGGATAATTACAATACAGTATAGTAATATATTAATTTTTATTCAGCATTATTTGTTATGTTCGTGAAAAGCCTTCGGGTGAGTGTATAAATAATGTCGACACGACAGACAATGTCGATAAAGGAAACGGCCTAAAAGCCGCTGCGCTACGCTTCTACTTCATAGATTTTGAAAAAATTTGATCACAATAGGAAATGTCTTATCCAAATGGGAAAATGGTAATCTTTTTGTTCCTTTTTGTCGGATACCGCCCAACATGTTTTGATTACATTTTTAAACGCTTAATTTACATCACTAAACGAATGAACTGTACTTAATTTTGTATAATTTCAAAAAACAAAAAGTTATAACCTCAAAAACAAATTCTCAATTTTTTTTCTTAATAAATATTGAATATTTTTTAAAACCCTCAATAGCACTTGTGCACATTATCTATCCATCCATCTTATTATTATTAACACATTAAAAAAAGACAATACGTTCAGTAGAACCGGAGAAGAAGAAACATAATTGTGTCAAAACTCAACTTTTCAAGAAAAATTGAAATTCCCTCTTTTTTCCTTCTATCGATTCAACAATAAGGTCATGGTAGAAATTACCGATTCTCTACCTGTTTACACCCGAAAAATAACAAAAGTAACTTTTTATAGATTATTTCACATTTAATTTATTCCTGAGAGTCGGTAAAGGACTTGGGGAAGAAATCCCTGTTTCGCTGACTTCAAGAATGACTTTAGGGTCCTTCTAGCGGTCAGATTTTAATAAAATAAGAGAGAATCAAAGCAGAAAGAGTTCTATTTTTTATAGTGTAGTAGATATGCATTACGCAAGCATTGCATATTTTCTATCAGTATTCGCAATTTTATTACATTTTTTACATAAGTGACTATTCACTTTCATCTTTTTTCCCACGTACATAAATAAGACGTAGGGTACGTAGCGAATATTTCAGCAGCTGTCAATAGGCTCTCTTTCAAAGTTTATATTTCCACCAATATGAAATAGATGACGCTTTTCCACATCACTGACAAGAGCCTTACCAAATTTCCATTTCACGTACTATTCATTTCATCACTATTTGTCAAATAAAAAACTCTTATCTTGCCGATAAACGGAACAGTCTACCTGAGCCTAGCCATAAAACAAGCCATGGTATGAGATAAGTGCCGTTTGGGATTTTTTATTTGGCAAATAGCCATGAAATGAACTATACATATCTGTTGTTTAATTAAATTTTATAAATATTTTTTTTATAAAATATTTTTCATAAAATGTTCCAGTTTAAAAAAAAACTAAAAGCCCATACTGATGATTATCTAATTAAGTGTATTAGAAAGAGGAGGATAGATATAATAACAGCAGGAAACATATTGTACAATAATCTGGTATTCTATTAGTCATATAAATATGGCCATATTCTTTGGTAATACCATAGAGGGTATCGCGAGAAAACGAGCGCCACAAATGGTAAAAATATGTAATTGCGCACGTCCATCTCTGGCGAAGTATCGAGTTCAACAAATCCGAGTTTAACTTTCTATTATTAAGTAGGCTTCGGGTCCTCAAGCAGTCAAAGCAAAATAAAAAAATCTTATTATTCGATTCCATCGAACGTTGCTTTGTATTAGCGCGATTAATTTAAACGACCAGCCATTTTTCCATATGCGACACGACGCACATAAATCTCGAATTAATTTTATTTTTATCGATTTTTAGATTTACGACCGTAGTCGATCTAGAAATTATATTCTAATTTAAATTAGCTATAGAAAATGTGTGGCAAGTGTTGGCGTTAAATTAATATTGAACGCCGGAGGTTTAGAAACAACGTTTATTGCAGCATTGTATGCAATTGGTATCAAAAAGTAGATTACCATATATTATATACTTCCATAGAGACTATCTCCTTCATGATAGTCCAAACTATCAGTTTGGACAGACAAAATACAAACAGATGTTTGCATGTCAATGTTGAATACCTCAAGGCGCTTATGTTTGGGCACGAGCAGGGCTTGCAGACCGAGCAGGACTACTGTTCTTTATCCGCTTCGTTCCAAAGGAGCATGTCCAAATAATGCGTTCAAAATCCACGCTGACCTATACTGTCTCGCAGCAAAACAGATCGACTAACGAAGCGAATACAATTAAGTCATAATTGTTAAATATAAAAGTCAGATGAAGATAAAATTTCTGAAAGGATTTCATCTTTGGTAGTAAGGACAAAAATAACATATTTGTCACATGCTTCACCAAAGCTGTAAATCCGTTTCTTTTTAAATTTTGTTTTAAAAAAAATAAAAAAAAAATACTTCATACACGTTCATCATTCATTAAATCTTTATCGTTTAATTTTTTTTTCATAGTAGCGTGTTGATTTTAAACATGCAAACGTAGTCTTAAACAATTTTATATATTATTTTACAATCGATTTCTTTTAGAATGTATGCTACCGAGGTCAAAAATTATCTTGGTCAAAGATAGTCACATGGAAAACGTCCGTTATCTTATATCATCCTTTTGCAATAATTCTGTCGCAAGTTACGTGCCATACTGACATCATCAGTAACATGCAAATATGTTATTAATGCTGGAGATAAACTGCATAACAGCAAGTTAACTGCAAGTTTGAAAATTAAAATAAAACGTTTTGCGGAAGGAACAGTTCATCATCGCGTAGTTGGTGAACAAATTCACAACAGTAAGAACAACAGAGATTGCCATCCAAACATTAATTTCGTGAGGATGTAGTGCAAATTCAACATAGATATGCAGATTATCAGTGTTATTGATACATTCCATAAGACACCATAAGACCCATGTGTACCATAAGACTTGTTAAGTAGCAAATTATTCATTAAATTATTCACAAACCACTAACAGTATGTAAGATTAGGGAAAAATACGCCATTCACCAGCGGGAGCGACAACAAATAGCGGTGAATCCGAGCTGACTCCTCTTGGTCCCTCTCGTTGGATTCCACCGGCTGAGGCCGCTCCTCTGCTCTTATGTTCTTTCTTCACCAGCTGTGAGAAAATAGTTTGATGTGATTACATCTTATATAGGTACATCTCCAAGTCTTTCTTTTTAGTCGTTTGGCATTTTCTAGAAGGAAACCTAATTTCTTTAGAAACGTTTCAGAGGCTTTGTAAACTCTTGTTTAATATTTACTTTGACGATCATCATTAACAACTTCTTCCGTACAAATGGTTGTCTACCAGTACTTTTTTGAGTAAGAACCAAATTTTTGAAACTCCAACGAATATCTTTTACTTTTTAATATTTCTTATATCTCGATATGAGGGTGTTTGCTTTAATTTTGCATCTAAGTAGGCCTTGATTTTTATTATGTACTTGTAGTAAATCCCCGTGAAAGGTTGAATGTCGAAAGTTTAACTGAATCCAATTGACAACATGATCTTTCGTATCATCAAATTTCCATAGCGGACTCAAGTTAACATAAAAGTTAATGACATATTTTCGATTAAAAACCTATTAATCTAGTATGCGTTAATCTCAAAAGATTATTTTTCGTAGAAGAATGATGAACACAATTGTCGGTATCTGGTGTCTGATCAGGAAGTTATCTAGCGCAATCGTTTGCGAGAATAATTCTATAATGACAGTAAACAATATTATAAAAAAAATAAGTTCTAATCGTTTTCATTCAAAGAATTTAGATTAATATTTTTTCCATGTACTAAAAATAAATTTATTATTCAAAATAATATGCTATTGAAAAAGAATATAATGAGACATTTTAGATATATTCCTCTGCAATGTAGCCAATAAAGATTTAATTTTAGAGTTAATTATGAGTTTGATCAATTAGGTCATTATTATTTATATTGCAGGGGAGCATTTTATAACATTTTTTTATCAATGGTACATTAATCTATCGTACAAAAATAATTATGATCATAATACAACTCTGGTACTCATTGTTGTTGTTTTTTGCAGCGGAGTTTTGGTCAGAAAATCCAAAGTTCCAGAAGACGACGGGAGGTAACCGAAAGAGAACTCCAAGAACACATGACTAGCCCCCCCTCTCTGGCTGCTCTAAGCATAGGCCTCAACGTCGAGAGGGTGAAGCGAGCGATTCGAGAGAAACTGGAACAAACCGGAAGAGCATACTCACAAGCTGACGCCCTTGTGGAAGCCGCCCTTAATTTACAGCACGACGAAGAGGACCCTTCCTCCGAGCAAGATTCGGATAGTACGAGAGTAACCGTAAGGTCGATTGGGCACGACACAGTGAAAGGTTCCAAGCCCCGCGTCGAAAGTTCTTCGCCTGTTTTAGTAGACAGCCCCGGGGCCAACAATAGCATACCAAAAATCGAGAAGACCGTGTCGTTGGAAGAAGAAAATAGAATACTCAAAGAAGCAAGATTGTGTAAGATATGTATGGACGGTGAAGTAGGTATAGTGTTTTTACCTTGTGGACATTTGGCTACCTGCGTCAATTGCGCCCCGAATTTAGAAGATTGTCCCGTTTGTAGATCGTCTATCAAGGCTACAGTTAGGACCTTTTTGTCGTAATTTATTGTGTAATAAAGTTTTATTTAAAATTGTTTAGTCTTATTTTGTTACCCTTCCCAAAAAACTATTATGAATTGGACCGAGGAAGAGAATTCCACCTAAAGAGGAAGTCCTTAGGAAGATGGCCTTCATTCATATTCCGCTAATTAAGAAGAGCTATTCATATCCCAAAAGAATATAAATGGCTCTCCTTAATTCATTCATATCCAAGGAAATATGAATGGCTATATTGGAATTAGATAGTTACTAAGTTTACTGAAACCGGTTCAATATAAAAGAGATCTAAGTTTACAGAATTACGCCAGTACTTTAAGCAATGATGGCTGGCGCCCTGTAGATGAATGCTTGTAGGAGCGAGCAGGCCTACTACTCATCGTCGTGGACCTGAACCAACATTGAATATTCATCGCAAAAGGTAAAGATGTGCCCTTGACTTGACGGTGTCTTGCGAAGGAACACTTGCCTCCCTTAGTTCGAGGTGTAATACGGGAGCATCTTTGAACAGAATGACTTTTATTTCGTAGCAATCTGGTATTTTCAGCACTACCTCTTGGAATTCCCACGTGATTTGTGCGTCTGCAATGTCCGGATGGTTCCGATTGTCCGTGTAAACACTATTGCCATCTGATTCTTCTGCAGACGATTCAAAGAATTATTGCCATGTAATTCTCAGTTATATCAGACTAGTTCCGGCGATGCATTCCGATTTTATTCGTATTAGGAATCATCAGTGCGTTAGCAGGCAGATGGCGTGTTTGCCAATTTCTACAAGGATACCGATAGTACCATGTCCTATGATACCATGCCGACCATCGTTCCATTATCCTGTGATGGCTGTGATCGGAAAGAATATTTCGTACCGTTGATCAGACTATCCCTCGCTAAATAGGATATGATCAGTTTCATCGTTGATTTGATTTTATCTATATATACGACGATAACCTGTTTTATTTCAGTCGTTTTATTTCAACTAAAAATCGAGTTAAATAGATTTGTTCCACCCAGTTCTTGTCCTTATCTACTTCATTCTGGTTTGGTCACGGTAAAATAATTCTGATTAACCGTTTAACTCGATTTGATTGTACACTAACTCACCATAATTACGACACCTTACGTTTTACAAGCACCAAATAAAATTACTTGATGACTCACTTATTTTCGAACGAGCTAGTCCTTGTTGAGTTTTGTGTAGAACGCTAATATCTTTCTTTTTTTTTCCCAAATGTTCATTGAAATGTTAAGAAGATTCGCTAGAAGCCTACAGCATGTTCAGTGGATGTTCTAAGGAAGATTATCAACTGGACATCCATTTTATGTCTAGCATATTTTATGTACAAAGGCCCACAAATGTTATGGACATTTAGTAGATATCTACTGGATGTCCAGTGACCCAATGGTGGTGGATGTCTATATAATGGATATTTTTCGTGACTATAAGAGAGAAGAGGTCCATTTTTCGTCCATAACAGCGGTTACATATCGGCGTAAGAACATCGTGAACCGTATGAGCTACAACAAAATTTAAGTTGAATATTTTGCTAGACTAACAATCTTAGCCTGATACAGAAAGTTTACCAGAGCCAAAATCTGTATATACCAAATATAGCGGTGTATAAATTATACCTAAATAAAATTCTTTTCCGAAATAAGTAGTTTTATTCCAGATCACAGTTTCCATGTAATTAGTTATATTTTTTAGATCATGTGCAAATAAATGTAGACATCTATAGGCGTTACGGATGATGAATGGTTGTTTCTAACTGTAGTAATGGATTTCGAAAGGCCAACACTAGAGAAAGTTATGTGAAATAACTTTTGAACATGAACGAATTATGTAGCAATCGGTACAGGAATTTACGAATTACAGTAATAATATAGTCTTAATATGAATTATCTGAATTATTTCGCCAGTGGTCTTTATCAATAAATAACTGGAATTTGATATTGGATTGGGAGTGAGCCACGTGCATAATATCACAAGAATATGACTCATACTAACTTATGACCTTAAATGGGAACATCAAGTACATTACAATTTTATTACGTAACACTTAAATGAATGTATGAAATATACATATCACGTATCATACAATTAGCTAATGCTAATTTTATTGGTAAATATTGTAGCACCAACGAGAGTTCGCGACACTACTCATTTAGCGTACATAAACTTATAGTTCATTTGAAAACCATTTTGCAAATATATAAAATGTATTTTTTGATAACAGTATTATCTTTAGTTATTAACGATTAAATAACATGAACCAGAAATTATTTCCATGTTATTTTTTCTTTTGCTATGATAGTTGACTGTAATTCTTACAAATTTTTATGGACGAATTTGTTTTAGTTTATACTTATTTAGTAATTAAGTTCTATACATTCTCAAATCAATTTTGGTGAACTGCAGATTTAAGGTGTACCACAATCGAAACCAAGCTGTGTCATATCCGGAGATTCAGTTGACCATATGCCTCGTTTTTCTACTAATTAAACTTAATATTTTCACTATTATAGTACTATCTAATCATTTGATAGAAGAGTGATATAGAAGACTGTGATACGGAAAGTAATAGAAGAATACATGCATCTGTAAACTCTTGAAATCTATTATATTCTATTATTAGGTCTCTATAATGTTGTGTAATTTAATTTGTTGATAACATTCATAGTATTTCTTTTCCTATTACAAATAATAATGTTATATTTCCATGCATTTAGTGGTAAATTAACGTCACATCAATTAAGATTATCTGTATAAATCAAATAATGCATGTATGAATCTGATATATGATATAATTTATGATCATAACAAAGAAGAGGGGTCCAGGTTCCGGACTTTGTAGTACCTCTGATGTTTGAAGAAGCAGTAGACCTGTAACGATGGTATTACATAAATGGCTATCTATTCTGCGAATAAGTTGGAAGAGTTGCACTAAGGGAAGCGAAAGACCAAACATATCTAATTTTTATGATTATGATTATGAAGCAATATATAGTGATATATTGTTACACGCCTATCGAATGTCTGTGTAATATCGACCTCACTCAATTCATCCTAGTTTTCACTAAATGTATACAAAAATTAAATTTTAAATGGACTAAAACAATGTTCAATTTTGTATTGAAGAGAATATATAAAATATACTATCTATGTAATATATTTCAGAGTTTATTTTATATATATTTTATACAATATTATACTAATATTATCCTGTCCGAAAAATAACTTCAAAATATAAACGCTAATGTGTCGATATTTTTAGTTTATAAAATGTGTGCTATGGTACATCAACATCAAGAAGTAACGTTGTATATCTCATCTTTATTTAACAATATAATATTGCATTAAATAATATATAAGTATATTATGCAGGAATTTCTCCAAAACGCTACATAGGTATGTGTGTTGCATAATTCGAGGTCACAACGTTATCTCTAATTCATAATGACGTGCCCATGTGGTCAATATAGTCAGGTATATGCACATATAGATATAATAATAATTATTCAACATATGCTCGTTCTATAGTCATTCCTGGTAAACATTTACATATATATATATATATATATATATATATATATATATATATATATATATATATATATATATATATATATATATATATATATATATATATATATTTTCCATTTTTAAATTTGTTTGCCTTATTCCAGTAAATCGGGTAAATCCTTCCACCCCTTGAAACGTATCAGGGGCGGCTGGTGTATAGGTGCTGCAGAGCTGCAGAACTGCCAAAAAATTAGATATTTGTATATTTTCGCGACATTATAATTATTAAAATTTATTAATAAAATAATTTGGTTAGTTGGTGCAGCTAACCAAATTATTGCGTTAAAGTCGCATTCTGCCCGCCGTCCTCTATTGAGTAGTAGACCAGATGAATTATCTGGGTCTCTACGCGAGCGCATCGCGGTACATTGAACTGGGTGGGCCACACGAGGTAGTTCTCAGCACGGCTCGGCACACCGTCCTCCCCCTCAACTCCCGCGACAATCCACACTTGGCGCTCGTAAATGCGCGAATTTAC
Source organism: Rosalia funebris (assembly GCA_037954035.1). Classification (NCBI taxonomy): domain Eukaryota; kingdom Metazoa; phylum Arthropoda; class Insecta; order Coleoptera; family Cerambycidae; genus Rosalia; species Rosalia funebris. The sequence goes on along the minus strand of JAZFAV010000001.1, from coordinate 15,172,012 downwards.
ACGGTCAGTGAGCTGTATTTTTTCCAGCTAAGGCAACATCAGTGAATGTTTACTCCTTCCTACTCCTCGTACAGTAGGCGGGCGTAAATCGTACCTATTTCGTGTTAATTTAAGATTTGATGCACTTAACTGAAAAAATAAAAAAGCACGACAACTCCAAAAGCCATCTACATAATACAATGGAATTAGCTTTATTAGGAACAACTAATATTGAAGCGCAGCTAGATTCAGCTTATTGGATAAATGTGCAAAAGCATAATGATAATGTGACAAAAAAGAGATACGTTTTGTCAAAAATTATAAACTGCATAAAGTTTTGTGAGGCCTTTGAACTGGCGCTGCGAGGACATGACGAAGCTGAAACCTCTCAAAACCCGGGGATATTTCGTGGTTTGATAAATTTTTCTGCTGAGCTTGATGTAACTTTAAGCGAGCATCTACAAAATGCTTCAGTATTTAAAGGAACCTCTAAAGAAATACAAAATGATCTTTTATACTGTATATTAAAAGTATGTCATGAAGAACTAATTAAAGAAATTAACAAACCTTCATTTTTGGCAGTTGTGACTGACGAAACAACTGATGTATCTGTAAAAACTCAGTTAGTGGTAGTTTTAAGATATATTCTCGATGGTGAACCGATTGAACGTTTTTGGACATACCCGAAACCTACAAAATGTGACGCTGAAACTCTTTCGGAAAATATTTTAAGTGTTATAGACCCTCTAGTAGAAAATTCACCTTACAAGCCTTTTCTCTTAACCAAAGAATATGACGGCAAACATGAATGTTCTTCAAAAAAGTATTAAACACCAAAAATTTTTCTTGTGAAAGTCTATATTTTTGTATAAATGGATTTTACATAAAAATTGTGAAGTATCAGGAAAACGCGTGACCTTGAACATTTTCAAAATTTCGCCTGCGCCGCAATTTTTTTGCGGCCCCTACGGCGCCAGTAGTTTGGATACGTTTGAAATTTGCACGCGGGCGGCTAATACCCTAGGATCGGCCGTGTGCAGAACACCCGTTTCACTTCATCACGAGCCGCCACTGAAACGTATCCAGACTAGCCTGTGACAGACTCATCACTGGATATGTAATATAGTAGTAAAATACGGGTGTCTCATTTGAGTTTTTCACGAGATACGGGTATCTCATTTGATGTGCTAGGACTTCACTTATCTTGTCTTGACGCATCTTCCAATACGTTGACCTCATCAAGGAACCGTATCACATAAATATGGAATTTAAGACTAAAACACGCTTTCCCGGAAGTCAATCATCGCTGGTATAATTTTCAAATTCTAGCCTATCACCGGATGTGAGTAAATACTGATTATTGATAAGAGATTATTGATTATGATTAGTAATACGTTTTGTAGAAATGACGAAAGATTACAGGTAGTAAATATATTTACTTCCTTCCTATTTGCAGCTTCGAGAAAATATGAATAACGGGAAAATTTAGTTCAGATAATGCAATTCGTTTCACTCTAATGCAACTGTGTAGTAATTAACTGAAAAATGCAGTCAGATTGTATGTATATGAATGGTATACTAATATGCGTAGGAGATAGTCTGTTATATAGTGAAAGACTATAAATGCATTATATACTTATTACTTTACTAAATATCTTATTGCCCATATTTCATTTCAACTATTTACAGAAGAATGTGTAAAATAAAACTATTACGAAATAGCGAAAAACTAATTTTGGTAAATGTGTTTTTGTAAAAAAGTATTCACGAATATTGGTGCATACCAAAATTTACATTCAACTTCATCCCTCTCTTTATAATAAAATTAGTTAAATAATAACATACAATTGGATAAAATCTATAATATATTTATTTACGAAAAAAATCTATGACCAAATAAACTATTCTTCTGACAATGAAATACGCATACTCTTTTGTGTCGCATCCTTACATTATTTACTGCATCATCATTCCAATATCAGTAACATATCGTGACATAATAAGGTTAATTATGACATAATAAGAGCTTAATTTTTATTAAATATCACATGCAATACGCGTGATATGTATCACGAACTGAAAAAAACTGTTTCGATGATAGATATAATTGATAGAATTTGGAATTATTGAGAGAAGTGTAGATTATATAATATCAATCTTAGTATATAAACAAAACATAAACAAAATTTCTACATTTTCGTATATATGTGTGTATCCCAGAGGAATTAAATCAAGACTCCTCAGGGGTATCTGAGGAGTCTTGATTTAATTAGTTCAATAAAAACCAAAAAAAAAAAATATGTAAAATATCTTAATACTGGAGTATGTCGGAACCTTTGGTGTGAAGATAACACTGACTTCGTTTGCTACAAAACACTATAGGTACATTACAATCGACGCGACGTTTGGTTCGCCAACAAAGTTTACATAATCTGGAGATGAATAGAAGTGAATCATTTTTAATCATCTCCAGATGATGCCAACTTTGTTGGTGAAACGCGCAGCGAGTGTGGTGTTTTGTGGGAAACTAAGTCAGTGTGGTAAAATATCTATTACTTCTTATTAAAAATGGTATGTGTTAATAAATTTTTATCTTGTTTTATTTATCTTTATTAAAATATTGTCAATTATATGACATCTAGACGTAAATAAACAAGGTTACATAGAAATCTAAATGCCTTGAATGTGGTAAGTTCGACAGTAGTAATTAATTGAACATTACCCATTTTATCAGTTCTGCTAATGCATGATTGGACTTGATGCGAGACTTGGTATAGCAGCACTCCATTTTGAATCAATGACAGCATTTGATTTAAAATGCCAATATGGGCATTACGTCTCTCCATTCTTACTATTTTGCATCATCGTAAACGTTTTTAATAATATAGATTAAAGACTAATAACATATATACATATACCGTTATTTTTCCAAAATAAATATCGAATACCTACTATAATCCCTTTGTTCACAACTTCTTTACACAATACCGATATTTAAATTTAGTTGTTAAGTCAACCGTGAATCAAAGAAAATATTAGAAATAATAACTAGTTATTATTTAATTTTCTTGGATGACTGATAGACCGTTAGGGTTATATTACTAATATGCTGTGTATTGAAAAAAAAATACATTCAACAATTCTGGGAAAACATCATTGTTTATGGTCGGTCAGTTGTACGCAATAACTGTTACTTTATTTATAAAACATGAAATTGTTATGTACATATACGTATACAATAGCTTTAAACTTAATTAAAACGGGACTTAAATTAAAATTAGAACTTTTAGGACCAAATCAGAAATGTCTAAAATAAAGACAATAATGTGATTTATTACGTTGCGATTGTTTTTGTTTAGTAAATGTAATGTGTATTCTCAACAAATAAAAGATGTGAGTGAGTGAGTGCAAAAAAGCACATTTTAGTTAAAAAATAAATTAACGCCTTCAAGATTGCATTTTCTTAACTAAGAAATAGGAATGCTGTCTTTTATCTATATCTTGTAATTTTCTCCTATTTCTTTATATTTGTCTCGTATTGCTTATTATATGAGTCGATAATTTATTTCGCAACATTACACATAACATTACCCCTAAATTTAAGTGTTCAGGAAAACATTTCTGCCAGTGCCGTACTATAATTTCCAAAAAGAGTATTTGTTTAAATAGTTTATTTATTCAAATAAACATATGTATATGTAATTGCTACATTTGGTATATCAGTATCTGTACAACATAATTTAAATAAGTGTATCCTTAAAACCAGTGGTGGCCGGTGACATATAGAAGGCAGCCCGCTAGCGTGCTTACTTCGCGATGCTTTAAACGTGTATTCCGTAATTCGTACCAGGCGCAGGCCGGGCTGAAGATATCTCCACTCCATTGACCATTCTCACTCCATTGAACTGAGCGTGCAAGGTGGTAGTTTTGGAAGCAATTTTATTTAAAATTTAGTATTACTTGACTTGTGATTTAATCAATGTTGCAGATGAAAATATAATGTAATGCTATTTTAATTAATACGAATATATACATTGAATGGAATTACTTTTTATTTTTTTACAATCAAAAATTAGGTAGTGCTGCAGCACGGCAACTGTTATATACCAGCCGCCACTGCTTAAAACATATTTAATTAGACTCTTTAGAGATACTTAGAAAGCATTAATTCGTTAGGTTACTAATAGAAACTATTTTTTGTAGTTGTGTAGAATACCTAAAACAAAAAATAAAAAAATTTTTATTAAAACATTATTACGATGCATTCAACATGGTGATTTTTAGATTAAAAATATTATGTACAGTGGATCTGTCTCCTATATTATAAAAATAGAATATCATATAATAATAATCTATATTTTTGTTAGGTACTTTTGTTTATTTATCGAGGTTAAAACAGTTAGAAGATTTTTTCTCCGAAAATATTTCCACACATTAACAGTTTGACAAATCGTTATCTCTTGGGAATTACTTGAAACAAGTTAAGGAAAACAAATGTTCAAAAAATATATTTTTCCATGCAATAGAGGTGGGCTGCGTAATATATTTTCTTATCGCCGTAGTAGATATGTGACTATCTTGATTTTTTCTTTTCGACACAAAACATGTGAATCGTGATAATGAAGAAAATACTCAAAATATTTCCTCATATCTCGCACAAACAAAAACAAAATACGAATTGTTTCCTATCTGGATTAGTCTCGAGAAATTTAAATGTCCTCTAATTCCGCTACTCACAATCAGAGACTTTAATAAAACCCAATACTTTAAAGTCTTTCAGGTTTGCCAGTATGCAGCTGACTGAATTTCGAACTCCAAATTGTTAAGCATGGAAATTGCATATACCGGATGGTCTAGGTTAAACGTCATTAATTTTAATATGTGACAGAACAACAAGAGAAAAGTAGACTTTCATAAGAAAACTTTGTTCAAAAATGTTTCCTAACAAAAAGATACAGGGTGTCAAAGTTGTAAAAAAAAACTGGTTTTCTCATCATAACTTCTAAACTACAGTAGTCTGTACTGTAGTACATCTCTAAGTAATGATTAAAATCATTTAAAGAAATTCTCCAGTGGTGTAGATACTGGGGGGTGGGCAACCCCTCCTCCCCTCCCAGTCTTCGGCGCCACTATATATATTTTACAAAGAAAATTCAATTTTTGGATTCCCTGTTTAATTTAGAAAAAAAAATAGCCTTGCAAATTTCTGATTTATCGCTTCGTTTTTGAGATACTTATTTTAATTTAAAGTGTTACAAGCAGGCCAAAATTTGTTTTAAACACTTTATTACTTACTAGACATAATGTACATCAAAGATACAAAAAAGCAAATAAACAAATAATTACACTAATAAGTTCTTAAAATGGAATCCACCGACATCAATACATTTTTGAACTCTTTTTGCCACGGAATAAATTGCCGCTAAGACTTTAGGACGATTTCCATTCAGTTGACGGCATACCTCTTCAATACGTTCCACCAGCTATTCTCGTGTTTTCATTGTCGTCTCCAAACCAAACAGATATAACAAGTAACAAATGTATCACAAATGTCAAAATAAAATTGACTGAGGATCACTTGATCCTCTCATTTATTAGTCCGATTGGCAAGTCAAGGCGTACTCGATTGTTTTAATTCAGCGCAGCTTTTATCGCTACACGAATGAATAGCTGGCTCCAAATGGACATTTTGAGAACTTATTAGTGTAATTATTTATTTTTTTGCTTTTTTTTGTATCTTTGATGTACATTAAGTCTAGTAAGTAATAAAATGTTTAAAACAATTTTGGCCTCTCATATCGTATTTTCTTGGTAGGTCAGTCATAAGGTTTGGCCTGCTTGCAACACTTTAAATTAAAATAAGTATCTCAAAAACTAAGCCATAAATCAAGAACTTGCAAGGGTAATTATTTTTTCTAAATTAAACAGGAAATATAAAAATTTAATATTATTTGTAAAATATCCAATGGCGCCGAAGATTTGGAGGGGAGAAGGGGCTGCCGCCCTCCAGTATCTATGCCACTGGAGAATTTCTTTAAACGATTTCAATCATTACTTAGAGATGTATTACATTAATCTGTGTGAGAAATTTGATGGAAATCGATCGAGTGGTTTAGAAATTATGATGGGAAAACCAGTTTTTTTTTACAACTTTGACACCCTGTATCTTTGTTAGGAAACATTTTTGTTAGGAAAAAGTAGACTTTCCTTGTTGTTCTATTACCTATTAAAATTAATGACGTTTAACCTGGACCACTCTGTATACATAACATTATGAATTATACAATAATTTAAAATCTACTTTAAGTACTGCTCGTCACACATTCAGTATATATTCATCGATATTCACTCTGCAAAGGTCTCAATACGACTGAGTAAAGACCAGGGTATTTACTGCGCACCTCGTGGGCGGTCTGATATCGCAGGTTTGAGACTTGTTCCTATTCTTTACGAGCTGCAATCAAACAATTGTCAATTCCTAGTCTTAAATGAAAAGAAAAATGTCTTAAAAATATATATTTGAGAAGTGAAATAATGAATCCCCTATATGTCACGTGGTTATATAGATTACCTATGGGAACATCGAAATTTTCTCACCTTGTATTTATGTACGACTATTGCAAATAAACAAATTATTTTTGAAGGTGACCATTTATCAAATACGAAGATCTATTATGTAAGCCATGACATGAAATCCTTGGGTAAGAGTTTGAAACTGGTTTTGATTCAGCAATACATTAGATTTTTTTATATAATATCTGGTATATCGAGACCAAAGCTATACCTAGTTAAATCGACTAACTACACCAGACATTCTAGAGGCATTCTTTATATAATAAAAGTGAATACCACTCTTCACAATATGAAATATTTGCAAATAGTAGCAAGATTTCAAAGCTTATGAAAATACAAAGGACACGTGAAATACCACAATTAACTTGTTTCGATGAGTGGTATATATATATATATATATATATATATATATATATATATATATATATATATATATATATATATATATATATATATATATATATATATGTACATTTATACAATAGTAGTTTTGTTTAAATATGTAGCTATTGATATATTATTAAACTGGCCATTTCAGACAGGTACTTACTAAATATTGAAGGAAAGATAACACTATGTAAAACTTATACTTTCCCATTTCAATCATAATAGCGAATGGCAATATTATGAAAAACCAATTTCATGTATTGCGGCTTATTTTTGGTATCAAATAACGCCAGAGACGATCTAGCAAGTTAAAAGCCACAGGATGGTGGAATATGCATAATTCCCAATATCTTCAATAAGTTTGATTGTGTCAACAGTGATAATACTAAAACTTAAATCGTCACTTATCAACAAAGTAACATACATACATCATACATATATAGAAATTATACAATTATCATGAGCATCTTCAATAGACTTCAATAAGAAAAATCAAATCGCGACCTTACCCCTTCAATAATGTAACATAGAGTGGCTCTCAAAATCATCCATACTTTTGGCGATAATACCCATGACGTTCTCTAATATTTTCTACTTTGCAAACTCTGCATTATAGTGTACACTGATTGTTACTTCCATATTAGGACAACATCTATACAAACAATCGGAGACAATAAATTCACTACTGCAAAGTTGACTTTCATTTGCTTAAAAGATATGGATGTCGAAAGTCACAAAACTATTCGTACGGTTACTCAGAGTCAACTTATTGGGCAATACCATTTATCAATGAATCTCAGAATTATTCTCTGGTTGGCTGGGAATCCCCACAAATATGCAATTAGACTAGTTTGTCATAAAGGCGCGTATACATCTGAGCACGAACGGGAACGAGGCAAGGCGAGGCGAGGCGAATGCCTCGTTTGGGTTTTTTGGCAATCATACGAGGCAATGTTCGAGACAGCGATCCATCGATTCATTCGTACGTTCCGGTGAAAATATGGCGGATGGTGTAGTAGTGGCAAGTGCAACATCGTCGGGCGCCTCATACGATGCACACAAAAAATCATCTACACTGCACCGAATGGTCCTTTGAAGTACCGACTCGAAACGGATAGACTCCGAACAGCCTTGTGGCGAGACCGAGGCATCTTGTTGCGCCTCATATGCAGTGTATGCACGTATACACTTGCATGCTCGTTCGGCCTCGCCTTGTTTCGTTCCCGTTCGTGCTCAGATGTATACGCGCCTTAATATGCATGAAGCTGTCAACATGGGGCGTAAAAATTGTGTATAACTACAGTAAAGGAACAAGAACATGTATTTCAGTGGCACAAGGATGGAAAGTCATATAGTGAAATTGAAAAATTATTAGAAAGAAGTCAACTATACAGTATATTATTAAAAGAGTACAGAGGAAAGGGGCAGTAATAAATTACAATACAAGACGGGAAAGTGGAGGATTTTAACAGAATGTGAAAAACGATACTTAACAAATAAGGTTAAGTATCAGCCCTTTATTTCGGCTCCTCAATTATCCAAAAATGTATTAGAACGCTTTAATAAAACTATCAGTACTGAAACATGCCGTAGAGCATTGGGAAGGAACAGGTTTCATGGTAGAGTAGCACGAAGGAAACCATTTATTAACAAAATTAATAGAGGAAAGAGGATAACATTTTCAAAAAAATATATTAATATGGACCATAAGTTTTGGAGACAAGTTATATTTTCCCATAAAGATAAGTTCAATTGTTTCGGCTCTAACGGAGGAAAATTTGTGTGGATAAAAACCAACACGGAATCGAAATTGCAACATTTAAAATCGACAGTGAAGCACAGGGAAAGATCTGTGATGGTTTGGATATACATGAGTAGCAGTGGTGTTGGTAATTTGGTAGTCATCAATGGAATCATAGATAAATTTAAATATCTAAGCATTTTACTAGAAAATGTTGTTTAGAGTGCGAGAAAATTAGGGTTAAACGACGGATACTACTTCCAACATGATAACGACCTTAAACATACGGCGTATATTGTAAAACAATGGCTGTTATACAATGTACCTCATCGGCTCGAAACAACCCCCAAAGCCCTGATCTCAATCTAATTGAGATTATTGAGAATCTGTGGTTTGAAATTGAAACACGAGTAAGAAAATGTGAAGTATCGAGCAAGAAAACCCTAAAAGTGAAAATTGAGGAAGCATTGATGAAAATATTTCTCAGAATTTGGTTAGCAGCATGCCAACGTGCCTATGGGCTACTCTTGCAGCAAGGGGTGGGCCAACAAAATATTAAATTTAGGGAAAACATTGTTTCTGTTGTATTTAGTAACCGTACGAATAGTTTTGTGACTTTCGTTACACATATCTTTTAAATAAATGACAGTCAACTTTCCAATATTGTAAATTTTTTATTGTCTCCAATTCTATATATTCTCCTAATATGGAAGTAACAACCAGTGTACACTACAATGCAAAATTTATAAAACAGAAAAGATCAGACAGCGCCATCGGTATTATCGCCAAAGGTAGGAATATTTTTGAGAACTACTATATATTGAAGTGACACATATAAATATTATAATGAAATACCTTACTGTACCTCAACATCGTAAATAAATATTCTAAAGAGAATTTTCGTATATGATGGCTACGTGTGTAAACAAACTTTCACTTGACAGTTTGTCTTATTCTTGTCCACGTTTTAATTTTATAAAAAAATATTTATTTTGAACATCAGCAACAACTACCTCTCTCTTACTATCCTATCCTTCTATTTTTTATTGTGTCCAATCTTTGTTGTTATCTTGTTCAACTATTTTATTTAAAATTGCATTCTATCAATTTTACTGCATGATGCCACATAGTGCATCAAATTATAGTTCATAACGAAATTTAGGCGGCGATGAAAGAATAGTTTGTAATCTGTTATGAAACTGAATCACTTGCCTTTTATTTACCATAATAAATTTTGATAATGTAAAATTATACTATTTGTTAAATTTTTTTTGGTACGTATTTATTATTACTATTACTATATATTCGAAACATAAGACAAAATACAAATCTTACTTTTTTTATGGCGAGTTTTTGCAACTTTTAGTGTCTCTTCTCGCATCCCAGACGCCATCGTTTCCTATCGTTCCAGTCTTCTTCGTGAAGACCTCTACTCTCCATTGCGGTGCGGATGTTTGAAATCCATTTTTTCCGTGGCCCTCCTCGTTTATTTCTTTGTGCTGGTGTCCAGTTGCAAACCTTTAACGGCATCCTTTCTTCGTTCATTCGTTGCAGGTGTCCATACCATTTTAACTGCTTTTCAGTTATATCGTCCATTATCGTATTTTTTACTTCCATTTTTTCTCTGATGGTCTCATTTCTTACATGGTCAAGTAAAGTTAAACCGGAACATCTTCTCCAGTACATCATTTCGGTTGAGAGCAGTTTTTGTGACATATTTTTATCTATAACCCCCATTTAATTAATACAAATTATACTTAATTATATAATTAACAATACAGAATATTTAATTTTCTAAATTCGCTTAATTTTATAACATCAATATACAGGTTATTCAACACTATCATTATTATATTGCAGTCATAAATTTGTATATACATATGAATCGTCTATTTATTTTTTTTTTGCCCTAAACTTAGGAGGGGCCGAAGTTCATTCATATATTTCTTAGAACTACGTCTGAGCTTAAGATGTAAGGTCATATTGTACACTGTACACCCTTCATTCAACATTTGGTCCTAGTTTGTGTGGCCCAACCATATGTTACTAGATTTGAATAGAAACCAGTTTACGTATCGAGTATCGTGACAGATCATGGGAACTTTATGGATGTCGTTAATTTAGGGCGCTTACCATCTAATGTAGGGCATGTATATTTTCAACACGTCGAATGGCAGCCCTCCAGCATCACATGCACCGTTTATATTCTAATTTCATTGTCTGGAATGAAATTGAAACTGCGGTTTTGTGGGGAGCTAGTGTGGGAGCAATAAAAATGGAGTATGAAGTAAATAAACGCAATAAAAAATTGATTAGATCCGGCAAGAGAAGTGACGGTGCTACGCATAGAGGTTTTATTTCAATTCAATTATTTCTGCTTATTTACTTTTCTAAATGCCACCGCCTCAAAATAAACTCATCATTTCATCAAGATATTATCGATGTGATGCAACGTTACGTTATACTTGGAAATTAATTTCAACATTATTATATCAAGAATTTTTATCAAAATTATTAATTTGTATTATTCAGTTTGAGAATATGTAATTTTAATTAATTTAATTAATAAAAACAATACCAAATCTCAGGGGCGGCTTGTGATTAGAAACTTTGGACGGCGCATATTGAAAAAATTTTTCTTAACGAAATACTTTAAACGTTACGTGAATTCCGCGCAGAATAAATTTGTTCCTCGATTTTACAACTTGAATCTATAAAATTTACAAGATGGAAGAAGTCTTCCTAAAACATCTAATTTCAAACAATCTAAACACGATTTTGATATTTACAATATTATTTTACTGTTCATGATAAATTCATCTACACCCCCATTTCGACAATATATAAAAACTATTTCTTACTCTGTTTTGTATGTTCTTACTGATGAGGCAATCCCTAACTTGTCGACCCTAATGAGCCGTCGCACGTCGTTGCCAAATATGTTAAAACTTGTAATTTCATTATACGAGAAAAAATTAAATTTTGCTGATTTTCTATTTATTTTCAAATATCATTTGCAATTTGGTTATTTAATTCCCATAGAATTCATATGGAATAACTAAATAGAAAACGATTATGTAGCACCGTTTGGACATATTAGTGATGACAAACTTTTTTGATATCAGTATGAATTCCTGGTGGTAAATATTTTTAAGCAAGCACGTACTGGTGTAACCCAGCATGGGTTTGATTCCCATCAGATCGGTACACCCTGTAGTGAACCGGTAAAGTGTTAGGTAAATTTAATTTATTTTTATTTAAATTAAATTAAATTAAATTTAAATTTAATTTAATATATTTTTAAGGTAGTTTCTCCGGAGACCAACTTTTCTACAGAATTTCATCAAATTTCAGGTACCTACACATAAAGAATAAACTTCCCGAAGAAAATTGCTTGAATGAAAATTTTTCCCGGTACAATAAAGGAGATATTCACCATCAAAGTTGAAAATTTTTGGACGGTTTGAATGTACCAGTTAACTAAATGTTACACATTTTACGTCATAACTTGAAAACTTTTCTATATATTTTTTTCAAAAACAACTCATCTACACGAAAAATTACGAATATTTTTAATTAAAAAAATCGGCTGTTGCCCGATTAGTTGAAAAGATAAACATTTTTAAAATATGCCAGTTTAAGCTTTGCTCAGTAAGTGGATAATTTGTCAGTTAACGTTTGGCAACGCAGCGGCATGCATTTTACCAGTCGCCACTTATGTCATTACTGCACATTCGTCACAAACAATATCTAAAATTAAATTTAGTCCTAAACGACTTTAATTTTTCAAGTGAAAAAACGTTTTTACATTCACAACATCTTAAATTTTTGTCAAGCTCACTCAATTCAACAATACGTCGTCCAATCCTTAGGTCAGACACTTTGTTTAGTTTTCGCAAGATTCTTTTTTATAATACAATTTAAAAGTTTCTGTATTGCTTTCCTCCTTGCTAATTTTCCTTTATTGTCCTGCAACTGATTACGATAACAAGTCATTTTTAATTTTTCTATAAATTTTCTTTTACGCTCCAAAAAAGTTAAGTCAGGTTACGTATAAGACATCCACAATCACAATAGATTAAAATATTACACATCGCAACGTTGTCATGTCTTTAGTATATATAATAAACATGTAGTTGTGTACATATACATACATAGTACGTATATAGTAGTTGTGTACGTATACATACAGTGTCTGAGTATAGAGTACAGTCTCTGAACAAAAATAATGAACACTAGACTACTGATATTCCAACTATTTTACGTTTACCCCGACTTCTCACCTTCAAAATTCATTGAAAAATTTTACATTTTTCTATATAGAAAACTGGTATAATACATAAACTAAAAATTATACTGCTGTATGTTTTTAATTTAAACTTTTTAAATTAAGTGGTAAATACAAAAGCTGCAAAGTTTTTTTTTTACATTCGATTTTATCTTAGGCCTCTTTCCTACATAACTTATAGTTACCATAGCGATTTAACACTTGCTATGACATTTTATGGATGGTATTCTATCTATAATTTTGTTCATAGGTACATTTATAATTTTACTACTATTTTCCAAACGTATAATAATTTTTTACAAGTTTTGGAGAGTAGTTTTAATTTTATTTTTAAAACAAAGGCTCAATGTATCAACTGGAGATCATTTAGAATTAACGTCCGATATCTGAATATAAATTTATTATAAAATTTAATGTTACATTGTTATAATTAAACAAATTAAGTCACTAGTTATTAAAATAACTTTAAATAATAACCATCATTATTATCTATTTGAGGTGCCTAATGTTTGTACAATTTACGCCACTTCTTTCTCTGTAAATTCAACGTAAATTTCTTAATACATGCATAAGGAGTTCCTCTCCAAAACTTACACACCAAAATTTCAAAATATAATTTCAAGTTCCTTGTGTGTCTTCGTATAATTATAGAATGCGGGTGGCGGCTCGCTTACAGGTGGTCTCTTGGCCGGGACATCGACTACGATCCGGGCGTCCCAGACGGATCGTTGAATATGCTGTGCCTGCGTAAAAGTTTCAGTTCACTAGAGGTTACCCACATGGAACGTGCTGTAGGACATTCTGTTTCCGTGGGTTACAGCATATGATTCGATAACACCCATAGAAAAATATAAATAGAATGGAATTGATACTAATTCGTACCTGCCGACGACGGCAGTAACGCTATCGAAATAAGAATGTCGAATAAAAAGTGTGAGTCGATTGTTACATTACGATTACATATGTCGCCATTCATATTTACTTGCTACACACAACTGAATTGTAATACAATTCATTCTTTGAATCCTCACAAATATTTGTTTAATAGCAACAATAAGATATTATCTTAAACAAATATATGTTTCGAAGAAAATATATTTTATTATATCTCTTTTGATTCGAATATACTGTTAGAAAAACAGTTTGTTACACATGACGTAAAATTTCTATATTAAATCACTCAAAATGTACGTGTTGCTAATAATAAAATCCATTGCCTAGACAATCTGCTGAATATCAGAAACTTTGTAACTAAAAACATCCGCATTGGGCATTCATAATCACAAGTAATTTTATTTAAATCTGAATAAGTAATCTCAAATTTGTTTAATTTTATATGCTTACTTAATTTTTATATTAATAATCATTTAATCGTAAAATATGTTTAAAGTCGGTACCATTTCTTTCTTAACAAAAAACTAGTCGATGATAAAACTCATTTCTCGACATTCTGTAGCATTTTCGAAGTGATCTGTCTACTTTCATGTCTAATTTTTTCCTGCAGACCCTCAATATTCTATTTTAATATACCTCACAAAAAGAAATTCAATAGGATAGAATCTGGAGACCTTGGCAGCCACTCAATTGCGTCTCGTCATCCATTCGCCTTTTGAAAATATATGGTCCAATTATTGACAAACGAACACGCCACAATGGGATGGACCTTCATTTTGTTGAAGCCATATTCTGGCTCAAGTAGATCTGGATATAATTCATTAGGAAGGGGAGTCGATAAAGATGGAATCGAATATTCTTGAAGGAAATAGATATTATTAGAAAAATAGGAGGCCGTGGATAAATAAGTCTTGATTCACTGCTTATTAATTACCTCTTTATTATATTTTAATATATTATTCGAAGTGGCTCTGTCTATTCAGTTTTAAAATGCCTACTACACACTACACTATTTTTTCATAGATTTTTTGTATGTATGTATATTTAATCACTGGAAGAAAGAAACTTCATATGTCAGCATTTTAGTTTTATTGCATTCATAGTTCGGGTGCATAGATGTAAAATACAAATACTTAATTATATAACTAACAAAACACGAAACACAAATAACAGTATTTAATTTTCTAAATTTACCTATCTATGTAACGTCAATGTACAAGTTAGTCAACCGGTATGTTAAACTATTAAGGTTATCATTAAGAAACAACTGTCGAAGAAACCTGTCACCTTTGACAGAGTTGGGTATGATTATGCGATTTAAAGTAAATGTACTTTCATCAGACAAAAACTTATAAATATATCTGGTTATGGTATGGATAATTGACTTGTGGGCACACGTGGCTCCGTATACGCCTATTGACATTGTAATCATTGTATATATTAGTTTTAAGTTTTGTAAATATTAAAAAGTAGAAACCCTTGTATATTATGCTCGGAACTAGGACACATCTGTTTTTCAGTGGTAAAAATGCGATTATTCTAGGCAATTAGTTACGTTATTTATTATCATAGCCATCCACTTGTTAAAACCCTTGCAGATTAAGTCAATGGTTTATGACGTCTGGCGTCTGGTAATAAACTTCCGGTACTAGGTTACTCGTTATTCATTTATCTCAAATAAACGTAGCTGCAGCAACAACATAACTACTAGTATAATTTCACTATATGCACCCCGAAGACCACCATAGATCCCATTCATTCACAAAATTCGATTTTGCGATCCAGGTCATATTCAGTAAGTTCCTGAACCGTTTATATTTTGGAAGAAGGGTGCATTTACTTCTTTACCAGAATTCCCCGCTGAGACTCTAAAGCGGCCTCTAGACGATCAGTATTAACGTCAATGTATTGCACAATATTTTATACAATAATACTACTTGGCCAACCTACACGAGGCAATAGTATTGCTCAATAAATTAATTCACGGCTGACACTTCTACAGTCAACATGTAGAACAATAAGAAGACAGTAAGTTGTGTGGCCATTGCATTAGTTATAGCTTAAGGAAGTAGAAAACGAATCTTCTTCATCAGAAAATAATTTTTTTTCATCTTTTCCACTTGTACCCAACTTTTATAGAAAAGTCGGGGTTTACTTCAACACTGTTAAAGACAGAACTGAACCAATATTGTGCAATATTGCCCGCAGACGAGGCAATATTTACTAGGTTGCACAATAGAAACCAAACTCTGCTTGATTGACTCAATATATTGCGTAATCTTTTAATGTCTACAATCTACAGACGGTCAATATTATTGTACAATATCAATTATTATGCAATATATTCTCGTTAATATTGATCGTCTTGGAGCCGCTTGGGACAAGAGACGCATTATTCGCTATACAAGTCTTATTCCAACGATGTAGAGACGTAAATGTAACAAACATATATGCTTGTTTCATCGATTACCAAAAGGCGTTCGATAGCGTCAAACACGAACAACTCGTACAAATATTAAAAAGAACCGGAATTCCCGAAAAAGAACTACAAACTATTACTAATTTGTATTGGAACCAGACAGCTAAGATCAAAGTGGAGGGAGAATTGTCAGACTCGATAGAGATAAAGCAAGGAGTGCGTCAGGGATGTGTCCTGTCCCCTTTACTGTTCAACGTTTACTCAGAACAAATATTTAAAGAGGCCCTAGATAACATGGTGGAAGGTATTCTTGTAAACGGTGAACTTTTAAATAACATACGCTATGCCGACGATACAGTCATATTCGCGAGTAGCTTGGAGGGTTTACAGAAATTGCTAAATAAAATCGTAGAAGTCAGCCAAAGGTATGGACTAGAACTGAACACACAAAAAACGAAGTATATGATAATCAGTAAAACGCCTACACCACTGGGACAGCTAACAGTGAACCAGAGACCACTTGAAAGAGTCCAATCATATGTCTACCTCGGAAGCTCCATCAACGAACATTGGGATCATTCTACTGAAATAAAATGTAGAATAGAGAAAGCCAAAATACTGTTTTTATAAAAATGCAAAAATTGTTCAAAAGCAGAGATCTGAACTTGAATACTAAAGTTCGTTTGATGAGATGTTATGTTTTCACCGTACTCCTGTATGGGGTCGAGTCGTGGACTCTGACTGAGGCTTCTAGAAGGAAAATTCAGGCCTTCGAGATGTGGCTATATCGACGTGTACTGAAAATTTTATGGATGGACCATATCACAAATGAAGAAGTCCTCCGTAGAATGAACAAACAACCCGAACTAAAGATAACAGTAAAAGAAAGAAAACTACAATATTTAGGCCACATTATGAGAAATAGCTCAAGATACGGGTTGTTACAAAACAATTTACAAGGCAAAATTCCAGGGAAGAGAGGACCAGGAAGACGCCGGATCTCATGGCTCAAAAATTTAAGAACATGGTTCTCAACAACAACCACAGGACTGTTTCGTGCAGCAGTCAACAAAATCCAAATAGCCAACATGATTGCTAACATCCGGAACGGATAAGCACCCAAAGAAGAAGAAGGAGCCGCTTAATCCAAGCATACAATGACACCTCTGTGGCACCGAGTCCCCTCTATAGGAGAAAATGAAGGATCACCTCAGCCATCCATATAGGGGCCGGAGAGCAAAGTGCTGCATATCTATTGGGCCCACATCGGACACCTGATTTAAATCTGCATCGTATTCTTACTTAATAGTGCCATTTTATTAATATTTTATGTATAATTTTATTTATACATAAATAAATGTATAATGCTATTACTATTTCACAAAAGTACAAAATTTAATCCTTGATTAACAATTGTATTTTATATATACATATATACATATGTATGTATAATATGAATACATATTTTTTTCATGAAATATACGTATATTACATTCATAAGAGTTAATAAATATTCTCTTTGCAAATATTGCCCAATTATAACAAAATAAACGTTTTAGGGCTACGTACGTTTTTCATAGTAAACAAACGGTTATTTATAGAAATTTATCTAAATATATAGGTCACACTGGCGCCTTTTCCGACAAAAGGTACGAATATATGTAATTGCCCGCATTTCTTATCAGTATCTAATCACTGCATCGCTCACCGCAAGATGCTGACTTTAATAACAAACTAATTTTATGAATCTAGGGGTATTCGGCTCTTACCTCCGACAGTTATGATTCAAGATTAACTCATTTAATGCTTTGCAATTAGCAAAGCCATGTAATTAATATTTCAATGGGAATATTTAAGATTAATGTCTGTGAATGCTTGAGTAATGGTTCTTTTATTAATTGTACCAAATATTGATTTAATGTTTATTTAATTGTTTATAAAGATGTGATGAAATATAAGAGCACTGATAAATTTAATGAATACTCTACGATGAGTACTCGTTAAATCCGTGTTAAATAAAGTAGTAATGTTACTTACTTATGTGTATTTCTTATTTTATTACTTTACCATTTAATGTACTGATCTTTCGAAGGCCTTTGACAAGGGCAATTATAATATATTAATTTTAAAATTTGAAGTATACAAATTCAGTAGTAATCTTCTTCACTTAGCAAAATCGTGTTTATCCCGGTGTACATTATTTGTTTCATACAATGACTAAATCCGAGACCTTCTTATCGCCCTTTGGAGTACCTCAATTATTAACGATTTGTCTCTAATGATTATCATCTTCTTTTTGCCCATGACTGAAAATTATTTTTAAATATAACTTGCTTAGATGATCAACTGAGATTCATTCTGAATTCATCGACTTTGTTGTATCATGATATTCAGAGAACAAACTATCAATAAACATAGATAAATGTAAAGTTTGCTTCTGTACTTTAACGAAGCAACCACCAATGTTTGACTATTCTCTTGGTGGTACAGTTTTAACACGTTCCGAAAATATTAAGGATCTTGGTTTATACTTTGATGATAAACTATTGTTCTATGGACATATCAATCAGTTGGCTCTTAATTTATATAAAACCCTTGATTTCTTGATTAGAAACACATCATTTAATAACACTGCTACCTTAAAATCTGTATATTTTGTGTTAGTTCGTTCAAAACTAGAATATTGTAGCTTTATTTGGCATTCCCGACATCTAAGTCACATTAATCAACTTGAAAATATTCAACGGCGTTTCTTAAAGTATCTGTTACTTCGCAGAGATAATTATTATCCAATAAGAGGTTACGATTATATTCAGTTTCTACAAAGATTTGATATCGTCATTGAACACTAGAGGGTGCTTAGTAGCCTTTCATTTTTATTTAAACTATTCCGTAATAGTATAGATGCACCGAAAAGGATGCGTACGTTTGGAAAAACTGGAAAATCATGTACTTCGAGCCACTTACAAGTGCTTCGGGATGGTATATTTTGAACAGAAAAATGCTGTTATCATCTTTATGATGTCCAGTTATGTCTTTATGTCCTGCCTTCATTAGAATTACAATATAATAATGTTTATTATTATATTGTTAAACCAGTTTATGTTTTCTACAAACTTTTTGTATGCAAAAGACAGTATTTGTCTTATTCCAGGAATATTCCTAAATAAATAACTGTCTACAGAACAACGGCAATAAATATAGCAGTAAACATATTTTTTCGACTTAATAACACTGATAAAAAGATTATTAGTCATATATTCTCACAGAGATAATTCTTGGAAGAAGAGGCGTATTTAATGACCTCCAATAATTAAATATAATCTTATGTTAATTATAATCGGCTATACACGTAGCCATTAATATTATAATTAAAGCTATCGATGAATTTATTATAAAAAAAGTTACATGTTTATATAAATACTTTTCCAAAAGTACTCGATAGAGCTACAAGTGTATCATAATAGTTTACATCGTCTTTTTCACCGGCATGGCAAGCTTATGGCTGTAAAGTAGTTGCAAAAGAAAAGGGTTATTTTCATTCGATTTCGTATTGCTCTCTGATAGCAGCTTTACCTCATGCTATCTACAATCTTTAGCTATTATGTGTTGTATAAAGGATGATACCTTTATACAACACTTAAAATTAAAATTACACTTACTATTAAAAAGGCCTCAACTCAGCCAGCATCTTTGAAGCCCTTTTAAATTTTCATCCTTTACCTCCTTCTGCATCCAAACACTCTTGTTTTTTTTTTCAATGAAACCCACCCACCTTTTATCTTTCTACATATGTCTAATAAAATCCTACATCTGTGTAATAAAACCCCTTCAATCCCTTCCTTTGTATTCATCTGTTTTTAATCTCGTTCTGCATTTATCTAATTAACATCACCTAGAATGTTATTAATATAATTAAATATTATTAATAATTAGTCCTAGTTAACTCTAACATAGAATGTAAGTAAATAAATGCTCAAAATTTATAAAGTTAAATCTTTATTAAATAATATGTTTTTATGTGCTTCGCTTCATAGGAATCTTTTTATTGAAGTCTTATATATGAAAGCTCATAATTTTAAAAGACACTGAATTTTCCCAGACTTTTTTTAAATGTCTACACTAAAATTGGGTACTATAGTTAGTTGATTTAATTAAATTATGTTTCATATTAAACATAATTCATTATATATATCTTGAGAAGGGAATTATTCCGCTCGTGAGGTTTGATTGGTTTAGCTACAGACATTTTGAAGATCAGAGACTAATTACATGCCAATTGCGAAATGGATTTTTTATCGTTGTTTATGCCTAGAGAGGTTAATCATTTGAATGTTAAACTAACCTCTTTGCCCATAAATAATTATTTGTTGATTTACAAGAAACATTTACACTTGTATTGGTACATGAGGATACAAAAGGAAGGAATTAGGTTATGTTTGAATTCTGATATCAGTGATGTCGACATTAGTAAAAGTTGGAAAGGTTAGGTTTATATTATTATATTCATTATAACCAGCCAGCCCCCTGGCACTGCGGTAGTTCGCTGGTAAATTACTGTACAAGGGGCGCTAGTTGTCTTGCAGCGCGAAATTGCCGGTAAATTTGAACATAAATGTTTTTCAATTTTAATATATACGTAACGGATGATGTAAAATTAATAACAAAATGAATTTATAGGAAAATTATCTGAGCCACAATGATTTCATAACGATTATTATTGTTTACCGTATAGGTGAAATTGAATTAGGTTAATTTGCAATTATAAAAAATGTGTTTTCTTGTGTTCCTGCAATAATTTTTTATTTACACGTAATATGTACACATACGTATATAATCTGTCTGAAAAGTGCTGAAACTTATTCTATGAATATTTCTGTTATAAATAAGAGAAATCATTTCACAATATTAATTCACAGAGACAAATAATATAAGTTTGTAGTATATACTACAAAGTATAATATTGCAAATTGAGTAATCGAAGTATCGTTGAAGGGAAAATGTATCTGTCTATTTCACTGCACTTTACCGAAAACAGAACACGTCACATTTCCACGCGAGTCGTTTGACAAATTTTTACATGACACTGCTCCCCTCTTTAGGCAGACAACTTTATATGGCCCCTGTGCAAAAGAAAAAGTGTATTTAGACTAATGCAATTATATTCATTACTTCGATTGAAATAACAATACAAAACTTTAAATAATGTCGAATCATAATAATCTTTTAATGAAGAAAATTTTTTAAAAACACTGAATTATTCTTCAGTTAGTTACATGTCATTAAAGTACACTTGTAAAAGGCAACTTGAATCTCCGATGACAGCTCCTGACGAATAACGAAATTCTCTTCACATAAGAATAGCACATTTATCGAAATGATTTTCACACAAATAATGATTTTTGGTGATTTAAATCATTCCGAACAGCACTTTGCCACAGTTCTCTTTTTTCTTCGTTTGAGGGTACTCTGAGATAATGCACTTTTTTGCCTTCTACGGAACGTTCTTTTTCGTAATTGCATGCGGGCATTATGCAACGTCATCTCACACGACGCATTGTGTTTTTTACTTTCGGCGGATCCTCCATTTTACACTATTATATTTATACACTGCAGATTGATTACAACTCGCGATTACGCGTTTGTTTACATGTATGCGAGGTTATGTTTACTGTTACTGTAGGTGAGGAACGCAAGATAACGGGGGAAACGAGACTGCAAGACCTGCAAGACCACTAGTACCCCTGGCGGCCGTTGTACACGTAATTGCAAGATTGCACTACGTGACGTATAGGGAGTGACATCCCCCTGATTATAATTATCTTTCTCCCTTTCTATATCTATTACAGGCATGCGCGCACGTTGTATGAAATTTAACAAATAATTGGAAGTTCTGAAAATGACATCATTAGTGGGCGTTTATCTCCTTTTAACATTATTGTGAGAACATTAACCTGGACATTATCGCTAATATTCGGCCCTAAGATATAACCTTGTGGAATTCAACCAGCAGTCTTTATGAAACTAGAATTTGTTGAGCATACTGAACTGAATTTTGCGTCGATGTACCTGTACGTAGATCGCCCTGTAGACTTGATCTTAGCACGTTAAGAGTTATTGGATGGCATCCAGCAGCATTAATCCGGCGAGCTAAATGTGCGTACGCCACAATAACCTCGGAAAACAAGGGCCCTTGTTCGAGATATAAATAAGGGGAAAAAATGTGAAGAAATCTTTTTGTATGGCACACGGCCGGCGTGGCAGATGTTCCCGACAGGTGTAAAGGAACAGCTGTTTGCTGGACTCGAATAAAGTGTAATTTTGCCTTATATCTGCCGCGTATACATATGCCTTTTACGCACTCGTGCTTCTAGAAGTTCCAGAACACAAAAGTGGCGGTCAGTTCAATGCTAACGCGAATTCCGTAATTGGTTTAAAAATAGCTCGACAATTGTTTCCAATCAGCTATCGTGTAACTAATAATTTTTCTGTTTCCTTCAATTAACGATGCATATTAAGTAACTGGTAAGTGGTAAAAGTTGTTTAATTTCTTTATAGTATTGCATAAACTAATGCGTTTTGCATTTAAATGAAATGCTAGTTAATGTGGTAAAAAATAGTTTTGAAGGTTTTGCATGAATCATTGAGGACGTATTGCAGTTGTGATTTTTGCCAACTGACCTCGATTGTCCACGAAGACAACGTCGTCTGATTAATTTTTGCAATTTTATTTTGCGGTTATCGTTTGGTTATTACCAAATAACAAAGGGAGGCGCATATTGTCGATATTCGCGAATACATGAATTCTAGCACATTCTTCTTAAATGTTTCTTTTCTATTTCCATAATCGCTTGTTCTAATTGAAGCCCGGATAAAAACAAATTGGTTTGCAACTACGGAAGTCCTCGATTAATACCCCCTCTCTCGTAGGTAATAGAAACTATTTACTATGAGCCTAAGCGTATGCGAATATATGAATATATTCGTCTACTCGATATGTGCAAATACTTCATTAGAAATAAATATTTTATATGTGGAAGCTAATTTCATTGTTCACCTTTTGTCGTCAACATTTTGATAAGCGTAAGTCACAGTTGGATGAGAGTGCAGTCTAAGTAGGATTACCGCTCTTTTTCAACTCGTGTTTTGTCATCAAATAATTACCACGACGATTGAGGCTATTCTAAGAAGAAAAGTTTCACAACTCTGAACTTACTATTACGTTCTTTATGTGTTTAAATAAGGAAAATTTACAGAATTGTTTTTTGTTTTCAGCTGTTCTATAACATATTTGAAAAATTATCTGATTTTGTGCGGTAGTATTCGAGATTGCAGTAGGCATTCAAGTCAGTTACTCGATAAATGTGCAGCATGTTTCTTCGCGTCCACTACATGGATAGGTACCTATCGTATCCTGTTCTACGTAGTTCTGACAATATCATTTATACTGTAGGCTGAGGTGACGGACTGGCCTCGATACTAGAGGCGATATTGCATACTTAAATTTTAGTACCAACGGGAAATTTTTGGTACCTCTCTCTGAGCATGAGTCTATTTGACTCTTGCTCATCTCTCGATGTGACCTTCTCCTCCATAGCCCGAAGCTTTAGAAGTAAATCCATTTCCGTGTAATCAGAGCTCTAAACATGTATTTCTTGTGGAATTAAATATTTGCCGAGGTTATGGCAACGTATAATTGATTATTAAATAACTCTACGTCATTTGGTTCTACAATGATAGTAGTATGAGTCATGCTGGGCAAATTAGTTTTAAATTGCTTAACCTAGTCAAAGTCCCCATATTAAAAATATGATAAAGATGTGGCAAATTATAGATAAAATCATCAAGATCATCACCTTCCACTGTGCATACAGAATCTCCCATTTAAAACAATTTAACAAGTTAAGGGATATTTCAAAATTTACATGGCTGACCTATGGCAGAACGTAAAGTATCGATTGAATGTTTTTTACTTGACAAGATGTCAAAATTTGAAAAACCTATAGTTCATGTTATCTTAAAATAATAAATAAAAATAATAGTCAATTTTATTAATAAAATATTTTCCTCTTCAAAATTGGAAAACTTCGGAATATTTTCGCTGTCTATACCATTAATAATTGGAGGCTTTGAGTTTCTCAAATAGAGGCAAGGGTGTGTCTTAATATCCTGTAATATGCTACCCTAACATTAAGGAATCCTCATTATTTGTTATCGAAATTTTTCGAAAATTGAATTTATTTGTTTTCTCCTCCCTATTTCTTCATTGTCTTCATTATCATCAATCTTGTTTTTAACAATAATGAACCACTTAATGTGGATTAATACTTAAAATTATCTTATCCGCCTTCACTATCTTATCCTTTATTTATTAATTAGTTTAAATGCTCTTCGATGTTCATTCTTTACACAAATATTTTTTTTTGAGTCAAAATATTCAATACGTTATAAATATACTGAGTGACATAGAAAATGCAACTCTAATTAAACATTGTTTTATTCGGTCGATGTTTTATGAATACGTTCATATACTACAAAAATTGGAATACCTACCGGGTAAAATTCGGTAGTGGACGTTTTCTATGGTCTAGACCAGCCCTTCTCAACCACTGTGCCGCGGCACTTTAGTGTGCCGCGAGATTTTTGAAGTGTGGCGCCACTGCCAGGCAGTGTCCCCTCCCGAAATGAGAATTATGTATTTTTTTTACATTTTTTTATCAATTGACACTACATTCAGTCCAAATATTTATTTGATCATTTGAACTGAAGAGGTAGTAATAATTTACAGGATGCAAAATGTGCTGTGGTAACTTGTCTTTCCGAATTTCTTTTAAATTCTTTTAATTTATCTTATTGTTAGTGTGCCGCCAAATTTTTATATTATTAAAAGTGTACCGTGACGAATAAAAGGGTTGAAAATCATTGGTCTAGACACTCGTTAATTCGACAGGGGATCAAATAAGATTATTCATGCTTTATTTATGAGTTATTTCGTCCCAAGAAACTTGAACCTCACGCCGAAGAGGCCTTTAGACTCGTGAAAGGTTGAATAGATCTAATAGTCTTATCGAAATAGTATCCCAAACATGTTCAGTTAAAGAAAGATTGAATGATCAAAGAAGCCTTATTACTCTTACCACACGTAATCGTCCATTATCTTGCTGAATCACAGAATTTCTTCGAATGAAATCAAACCGCAACCTGCTACCATAGGTGATAAACCTCTTTATTATGTGATGTATAAGTCCCATCGCTCTATAGAACATGGATATGTCTCTTCCTGCGTCTTCTTCTCAGTCGCATATGGTTGTCATGCATTCGTAAAGAGAAACACAATTCATCACTGAAAACTATACTATTCCATTCCATATTCAGCTGGACCCTTTCTTTGAACTCGACTTCACTGCAATCATTGACGTTGATGATCGACAGTAAGTGGTAATACATAATGTGGAGGAAATAAAGATTTTATTCGTCGATATAGCGTCTGCATTGTAATTAATTTGCATTTGTTATTAAACTATTGATTCGCAATAGCTCAAGTAGACATAAATTAGTCTCTTACAACCAACGATTTGAGAGGGTGAACTTGACGCTCTACTATGTGTCTGTAGTGCCTGGTATTTTTGGACCTTCGTGTTCTGCCTTCCTCAAATCTTTTATATACTGCTGATTAAACGGTGAAAATGTAAATCAAAGTGCAAATAAAAAAGCAATTAGGGTTTACTCGTCTATCTTACAATATATATATATATATATATATATATATATATATATATATATATATATATATATATATATATATATATATATATATATATGTATATATATATATGTATAAAATTACATATAACAAGGGACAGGAGAGCATTACAAAGGGTGACAGCCCAATCTACATATCAACAATAAATTATTTTTAACCACTCTTCTTGTGATTAAAAAAACATATCAATGGATGTTCATCTTCGCATTTGAATACAAACAAAACCCTTTTTTTCATATTGGCTGTTATATTATCGACGTCGATCAATCACTTTAGCGTTTCAATCTTTATTGATAGCTTTCATATTTCGATAAATAAAAATAAAACAACGTACTTATTGACTTCAATCTGTATCTATCACATACAACAGATTACAGGGGAATTATTATTATGATTTGATATAACATACCGTATCTAACATCGTACTATATAGTTAGTTTTCATGAAGATGAATTTTTGTGGTTGAAATGAAAACATTCAAGTCCGATATGTCTCGTCTGTCGCGATTTATTTTAAAAGATTATTTATTGTACATATTATTTTCATTTTGGAATTTATTTTTTTCTCTATGATCTGCAATTTGTGGTCTTTTAACTAACATTGAATATACATATGTTCATATAACCTTTATATTAAGTATACTAGTTTATATTAACACATTTTGTACAAATTTCTTAATGGTATCAATAAATATGTATTATACTTTAAATGTGTTTTTGTGTTCTTCCCTCTGTAATTATTGTAATACTTGGTGTGATGAAGACATTTTCCCCTTTATATGTGATAGGTAAAGTAATTAATTTTAATGAACACCCAATATAACTAAATTCATTAAAATAAAAGTAATTAAAAATAATTAAATTTAATGAACACAATAACGCTATAGAATTACAATTAAACAAATATATCAGTGACTTTGTTCAGATTTGCTAATCTGAACATAAATTAAACAGTTTTTAAACCTTAAAACGGACTGTTCCGCACGTAGAACATCTCTATCTCGAAATTGAGTCGCCGAGAAAAAATAAACCAAAACATAAATGCAGACTATATGTTTTATGCGACAGTTTTACTTTTTTCAAATAGTCCACCATCGGCTTTCTCATAACCCACGGATAGGGTTGGGTGTGTCCTATCAGCCTCAAATTCAATAGATGTCGTCTGGTAGACGTTTACAATCAGAATCAGTCGAAACCCCATCGATCCGACGCGATTTAATTGAGTGATCGTGCTAACAAACTAAATTTTTCAAATAGTCCACCATCGTGCTTTCTCATGACCCATGAGAATCGTGTCGGATCGGTCGGGTTTTGACTAACTCTGATCGGAGACATCTCCCAGACGACACCTGTTGACTTTGAGGTGGATAGGACACACCCCACCCTGTCCATGAGTCATGAGAGCACGATGGTGGGCTATTTGATAAATTTGTTTTGTTAATACGATAACTCAACTAAAACGTGTCAGATCGATCGGTTTTGACTGATTCTGATCGACAACGTCTCCCAGATGGCACCCATTGATTTTGAGGTGGATGAGATACACCCCACCCTGTCCACGGGTCATGAGAAAGCACGACGGTGGACTATTTGAGAATTTTTTTTTTTTAACACTATAACTCAACTAAATCATGTCGGATTGATCGGGTTTTGACTGGTTCTGATCAGGGACGTCTCCTAGACGACACCTATTGATTTTGAGGTGGATAGGACATATCCCACCCTGTTCAGTGGTCATGAGAAAGCACGAGGGTGGACTATTTGAAAAAAGTAAAACTATCGCATAAAACAGATATTCTGCATTTATGTGTTGGTATATTTTTTCTTGGTCACCCAATTTCGAGATAGAGATGTTCTACGTGCGGAAAAGTCCGTTTTAAGGTTTTAAAACTGTTTATTATTGTTTTGTTTGTGGAGTTGCTCAACTCGCTTACGCTCGTTTCACAAACTTCCCCACTCACAAAATAATATATAATTTTTAACACTTAATCATATAACTATTATACCTATGTACATGTTTAACTTTTTCTATTTAATACTTTTTTTTCGTTTGTTTGTGCTGAGTGTATATTGTTTTTATCTATATTTACTAAACGGTTAGTTTCGTGTGTGTCACGAAATTTTTAGGTTGATGTACGAAATATTTTGTATGTACGAAGTGATGTTTATGATGTACGAAGCATTTTAAAAGTTTTGTGGGAGGGGGGGGGGCTATATAATATAGCCATAATCCGGCCCTGGCTATGTTGCTAATAGAAGCTATTATTATTATATGAATTTTTGTCTTAAAATCATACAAGGAATCTCCTCTTGAAGTTTGTCTGTATTGTAATGTACTTTATTAACACTCTATAAAATTAACGAAACAAAGCAGAAATATATCGATAAGTTGTAATTATCATCAGTACCACCTTGATCAATGACTACGCAACGAAGTACGATAATAACTATCTGCAACCACTTTTTTAACGGACCTCGTCATGTATCATGGGTAAAAGTATAATACCTTTACCTATCTGTTATTACGGCAAACTAGGTAAATAGTCGCCCATCCTAGATTCCGATAAGGGGCCGCACAGAATGTTTATTCAATATTATCATGTGCCCGATATCAAACGGCTCTTTGATATTTACTTGGATGTAATATATGTATGCAGTCATGCGCCCCACCACCGGTCGAATGCAATTCTTATGGATCGCAGCCATTCATTCATAATTTTCTGCCGGGCCCTCATGATTCTATGGTGTCCTTCTGTGCTGCCTTCACCCAGATGGAAAAACAACTTTATTATTAGCAACACTTTGCATTCTCTTTCATTTTTACATTGGTGAATTTGACCTTGGAGGTTGCTTTCTTTCGATGCACCAGTGATGATTTAACTTTATCTCTCAGTGATTAAAGTGTTCATCGTCGATATCTCGTTTTCTTTGTCGATGTGATTATTTATAGAAAAATGTATCAGCATAATTCGTTGAACATAAGTGAATATCACGATTGAAGTGGATTTGATGGGTACTTAAATTATCTGTATCTGTATGGAATATGTTGCTTTATCCAAGTATCTTCAAGTTTGCTAAATACCAAAGGCTTGTTTGTACTTTTCATGATAACCAAATAAGTTATTTTTTTTCTTAACTGCATGCTATACAGTAAGCAGCAAAAGTATGGAGGGATTTAACCAAAAAGAACGGTAATTCTTAAAGAAATCGTTTTTGGTTGATAAGAACATGTAATGTAAAGTCAATCTCAATTGTACACCGTCATTTGCTTTAAAGTTAACATCAGTTTCTTTGTTTACACGATTGTAGTACTGCTCATCAAGAATAGAAAAAAGTATGAAATTCTCTAGGTATGCGTAGAAGAAAGAGTGAGGCAGTATTCAGAGGGAAAAGGATGCACATTCCGCGGCGAGATCGAACTTTGTGTACATTCGCATTCAATATATATTATATTTATCGATATTCACTCTGCAATGGGGTCAATTCAATCGAGTAAAGACAAGTTCATTCGGCATTTGTCCTGAATCGGCGTACCGTATGCGGCACTGATGAGAACTAACAAGTTCGAAACAGCTGTATGTCGTTCGGTTCCGATCCGGGACAAATGTCGAATCCTACCTGTGGCGGGTTTTATTTTTTGAAACTTTATCTGATCGTGCAGAAACACGAGAAAGGGATCGAGGATCGCTTCGGGGTATAATTCAATGCCTGGCGGGGCTTTAGCCCGAGGAGTAGTTGTTTCCTAGAGCGATTATGTAATAGCTTTGCTATTCGGGAACTACTTTGATAACCGCTTGGCGGCTTGGTGGTTCCTTTCTCGATTTCCGACTTATAAGTTACTGACAGAGATCGTATCGATAAAGATGTATACGCCATAAAGTTCATTCGGCATTTGTCCTGAATCGGCGTACCTTATGCGGCACTGATGAGAACTAACAAGTTCGAAACAGCTGTATGTTGTTCGGTTCCGATCCGGGACAAATGTCGAATCCTACCTGTGGCGGGTTTTATTTTTTGAAACAAGTGAGGGAACTGTGAGCTATTACAGCAAGCCCAAATACTTTTCAGCACTTAATGCATTGTCAATGAAATATACTCCTATGATTGTGGTACTAACAATTCCTGCCCATACGTTGATATTCTCTGGAAACTGCAACTGCGTGTGTTCTCTATCATCCAGTGAGGATATTTAGAGCAGCACCTACAATCCTGCCTTTTCACTGGACCATTTAAATAAATAAAGTAGCCTTGTTAGAAAAAACAAACTGCTTTTAGGAATTGAGAATTAATTACTACATCCAATCCAATATATTACATATGAAGCGTTTCCTTTCAAAACTCGTCTTATCCAGTTTTGAAATACAATACAATTATTATATTCATCATTAACTCAAAAAAATATAATCTGCAGTCGAAATCGTGGGTTATTTTCCTGAAGCTCGTGACATAATTACACTTTCTATGGGTGATCAAGGCTAATAAGATAAAATCAAGACTAAGACTGATAAAGGCGACAAAAAAAATTAAATATTTCTGTAGGTCGTTGACTTTTAGTCACAATATATCATTCATGAAAAAGAAGACTAGAAAGGAAACAAATATGTGAAATTTCTTAAAGGGATAAGCAAGCACAATACTAAATTCTGTAAGATAAAAATGATGGTCATTTTGTCGGACAAAACATTCTTTTGTCGGTCAAGTGGCGTAGAGACCGCTCCGACCATTCACACCAGGGGTCCGGGTCCCATTCGAGGAATTAGTCGGAGCTTTTTCACATGACTACTTGACTTTCGGTTCGAATCCAAATTGACATGAATGGTTATAGGTAGGGCCGGACCTTCTGAAGGTAAATTGTCCCCTAATTCCTCACAGAATTTCTCCAAGTGTCCTGGAACAATGTGATCATTTCAATCAATGGAAGCTGACCTAGATTGCAGACTCGGACTAATCCGGGAGTGAGTTCGGATTAGTCCAAACATTTCCACTTCGGTGTCGGCTGGGTGTCTCTGTATGTATTCGTGTGAATGTCGAAGGATAGATGGCTAACTAAACTAACTAGAACTAAATTTCGCCCCCGTAAAAACAAAGGCGAAAATATATGTATGTCGATATCCATTGTCTCTAACAAAAGTATTTTTACTATTTTTATTATAGTCAATATGCAAAAAGAATCCCTTATAATTTATGAAACAATGAAAAATTTATTAAAATATCCTTCAGAAACCATAGATTTCTTTTCGAATTCTTTAGCATTTCGTGGATACTATTTGGATATTACGATTAAGTCCTAGCCAACATAGTGAAATTCGTATACAGAGTACACAAAGAAGCTTGGTGTACCTACAGAAGTTTTGTTATTTTAAATTACATTAAGGAATAAATAGCACCCACACAGAGTGAATTTGAATTTGAATCCACATTTTATGAGTTGAGTTTTCTAATTCTTTTGTATGCATTTCAAAATAGATGGCTAATACATTCTAAATGTATTCTAAATGGTGCTTCTATTTTACCTACAGTTGAGAGCGTAATAGGGTATTCAGGATACTTATTATTAAATAACACACAAACCTCAACTTGTGTACTATTCATTTCATCGCTATTTGCCAAATAAAAAACTCTCTTATCTTGCCGATAAACGGAACAGTCTACCTGAGCCTAGCCGTAAAAACAAGTCACGGTATGAGATAAGAGCCGTTTGAGATTTTTTATTTGGTAAATAGAGATGAAATAAACTATACGTGTCCTATCTTCATAGCTAGTCATCATCCAAAATATCAATTCGTTGTGTTTCACTTACATGCATCACATTCTAAAAACTTTGGACGGTAGATCGGTAAAATAAAATTACAATAATACAAAAAAAGAATAGAAAAATTCTCAAAAAAGTCACGTTAAGTAACGTGAATACAAAATTTAGAAAAGTGAAAAGTAAAATTTCAAAAAAGTAGCTACAAGCAGTGCTGGAACTAAATAAATGAAAATACATGCTATCGAATATTAAGTTAATAAATTCGAAACAGTTGTTATGTAATCTACTACAGAATTTGAGACATAATAAAAGATGGTGCCTTTTGTATATATATCAACAGAAGAGGGTGTTTAAAAAACTTTGTCTGTGTCAAATCGTCATAAAACCTCATAACTTCACTAGTGGCGATGGAAGAAAATACGTATACCAAATAAAAAATGTGCATTTAAAAACCATAATCGATCTGTCTGAGCAGTTTTTCCTTACTTTTCTAGTGGATGTTATCGAATTTGTTCCAATCTTCACGTGCTACCATTATGTGATGACTTGATGACAAAACAGTCTACTCTGGGAAGCCGCAACAGAGTCGAACTCAGGTGATTATTATTACACAGCCATAGTTCACAGAATATACATCATAATGCAATAATGAACATTAATGAAAACTTGCATAAACAGAAAAACGGAAAAAGAAATGTATTCACAAAAAAACTTACCAATACATCTCTCAGTCAATTTTGGTTCCTGATTTGAACGGAGGTTGGTGCCGATAAAGATAGTGTATCACTAAATATTACTTCTCCGCACTCCACTATAAGCGAAAAAGTAATGTAATCGTGTAAAGAAAAAGTGAAAAAACAATTTGTTTTTGGGTTTATTTTTCGTTTTTCGGCCTAAAAACAAAAAAAAAAACTGTTTTTAAACATTTTTTGCTGTGTGTGTCGTCGTTGTCGTCGGCATTTATTCTTGTTAGCACGATAACTCAACTAAATCGTGTCGGATCGATCGGGTTTTGACAGATTCTGATCGGGGACGTCTCCCAGACAACACCTATTGATTTCGAGGTGGATAGCACACACCACTCCCTCCCTTGGGTCTATTTGAGAATTTTTTTTGTTAGCACGATAACTCAACTAAATCGTGTTGGATCGATCGGGTTTCGACTGATTAGAAACATCTACCAGACGACATATATTGACTTTGAGGTGGATAGGACACACGCCACCCTGTTCATGGGTCATGAGAAAGCACGAGGGTGGACTATTTGAAAAAAGTAAAACTGTCGCATAAAACAGATATTCTGCATTTGTGTGTTTATTTTTTCTCGGCCACTCAATTTCGAGTTAGAGATGGTCTACGTGCGGAAAAGTTCGTTTTAAGGTTTTAAAACTGTTTATTTTTCTAAATGTTGTGTATAAAACCTCGTCTATCAC
The DNA here is from genome assembly GCA_037954035.1 of Rosalia funebris. Classification (NCBI taxonomy): domain Eukaryota; kingdom Metazoa; phylum Arthropoda; class Insecta; order Coleoptera; family Cerambycidae; genus Rosalia; species Rosalia funebris. Next base: position 15,138,784 of record JAZFAV010000001.1, on the reverse strand, counting down.
TTAACAGCAGTTTAGGCAATGAAAAAAATCCTTTCAATGTCTACCATCACCGAGGGACAGTATAAAAAGTTAATATATATGAATCATCTAGTAAAGTGGGAGATAAATCTTGATGTTTACGCTTTATAAATAAAAACGTGTTCCAAACGGCTGTATTCAGAATTTTTCGTAAATACATCCTGCAATATTTTTTAATAACGGTACTGACTTATACTATAAACTAATCTTATAACGATTAGTCATATGTTTCCAGTTTTTTTATTGCAATAATTAAGATGAAATACATACTATTAATGCAACGGATATCATCTCCTATGCTTAGATATCGTGTGTATGGCATTACTTTTGTTGAGATCAAACGTAAAGATGTTTTGAGATCAAACCTTAACATGTTTAAGAAACACGTTTTAGTTTCTCTAAATTCTCATCATAGTAAATTACAGTTTTTAACCAAATACCCCATTGTGACAACTGGTTCCGGAGATAATAAAGGTTCTGTTCGTCAAGAATAGGAACAAGTCCCTATCGGTCCGCCCACGAGGTGCGCAATAAATAGGCTAGTCTAAATAAATAGCCGAAAGCTGCCCTAACTCTTTCTTTTACGCTTACATAGAGAAATCTCACACTTTTTCTATTATTGACGAGCAGTATATCTGGTAGAGCTTCTCTGAACGTGTCTCTATGAGTAGTCGCTTTTACAAGAAAAAAATCATATTCCCTTTCTTCTCTTTAACTAAATAGAAACTGTTTCTTATTGTTTCTGCTAGTCGGTTAAGTGCACGAGGTGCTCCCACTAACACTGTTCTCTGCTGGTTAAGGTTAATATCTGGCTCCCCAGGGTTTAACGTACCAATTAAAAATGTTGTCGCTAAACGTCCACATGCGTCAGTTCCTTCGTCTCTGACGTAATGTGGGGTTCTTAAGTTTATGTAACGGAATATCACTTGCCAAAAAGGCTATCACGAGATCATAGAAAAATATAGTGCCATCGTTATCATGATCGCTAGACGAAGCATGACTTTTCATATATCTAGTTATATTACTTTTTCTATATGAATTAATAATTCGTTTACATATAATACAAAATAGATCATTTTCTCTTATACACATGTCTGGCAAACAACTCCAGTCACTATTGATCCAGGTTTGCAAATACAGAAATTGAAATACACGACATGATTCTACCCATAGCAGACCTCTGTGTAACATGCGGTGGTAATATCGTTGCTATAGAAACGGATATCGGCAATGTATCGATTGTTAGTCCGTCTCTGGTGCATTTTGCTGGAAAACACACTTTGGTAATAATACTTGTAGGCTGCATTGTAGGTATAAGTAGAATTATTTTATGAAGACCAAGTCGGCAATAAATAGTGCGACAAAGACAGAAGCATGTCTGATTGAATAAGAGACACAGACCTGCCTATAATCATTTGCGCGCGTAAAATTATTTTACTGCATTCGCGTTGGAGAAGGTAAGCTATAGTAAGCTATACATTGCTCTTTGTCGCATGGTTTATTGCCGACTTGCTCTTCATAAAATAATTCTACTATATATATTGCACCTGAATACAATTTTAAGTTTCTGCTCTCATATTCATAATAATAACAATTATAATTTATCATTTTACATTAAGAATTGAGTAATATTCATGGTTTATATAAAAAAACTTTTTACAAAAAGAAAACACTTTTATGCTCGGGGGTAATAAACTTAGAAACAAGCAAGAGATTTTTGAAAACGTATGTATGGAGCACGGCACTATACGGTTGCGAAACCTGGACGGTAGGGGAAGCAAGTAGAAAAAAATTAGAAGCTTTTGAGATGTGGTGCTAGCGAAAAATGATGAAAATACCGTGGATTGATAGGGTTAGAAACGAAGAAGTATTAGAAAAAGTCGGCAAGAAAAGAAGTATGTGGAAAACATAAAGAAGGGAAGAGATAGAATGGTAGGCCATTTGCTGAGACATGGGGGAATAGTCTGCGATATTTTGGAGGCAGAAATAGGAGTGAAGAAAGGCTGAGGTAGGCCTAGATTAAACTACTGATCGCAAATAGTAAGGGATGTAGGTTGTAGCACAATTAGCGAAATGCGTAGGTTAGCACAAGATAGAAGAAGCTGGAGGTTAGCGTCCAACCAGTCTTAGGACTGATGACCTCATGATGATGATAAAAAAACTGATTTAGTTTAATCTTGAAATTAATTTTTTATTTATTGAATTAATTTTCTATCAAATCAAATACTGGATTAAAAATTTGAATGCTAGGAAAATCACGAGGTGAAAATTTTGCAGGATGTCGTGTCATCGTTACGTTTTACAGCGGCTCATCTATTAATGGATGTGCTAATAGCAGCCACCTTCGAATGGCAACTTAATGTCGGATTTATTTGTCTCTTCCGTTGCGTGACGTACTTATAGGTTTTATGAATGAACGAGCTAAATTACGCCGGTCGTAGTAGATGCGTCAAATTATCCGAAGTAATGTAAGAACACAGATAGTGAAATAGTTGCGTTGTGAGAGAATATTTCTAGTTTCGTTATAATCCGAGACTTCCGCTATGCGAGAGCCGCAGCACAAAAAAATGCCGTTCTGATTCATAGTTGAAGTCTCCACCTTTGGAATTTGCCTCAAGGGCGCTAGGGACTGCACGGACGTGTGGGAACGTGTATCTCGCGTTAACACTTCTCGAGTCGCTTTTGTGCGATGGTAAAAGCACCGCGGCTGAAGAAAACTTCAGAAAGATTCAAGTACGTATAATAGGCGACATGCCAGAAATCTGCTGAAATAAAAGTACCTCTTTTTGTGATCAGTGTAATCGGTGATCACGCTAAAACACATACATACCTGTGTAGTTGATAACATTTTATACCATTAGGATGATATAATTGAATACATTATAAGTATATAACCAATATAAATACTCTAAGGGTGCAGTATAAACAATACTAAATTAATAATGTTGTTAGTCTCACAATGAACACACCCTCTATTGAACACTGCTCTAATTGAAGTCTCTACAGAAATGTCTCATTAAATTATTTTTTGATTGTACATTTAATTCTGCATTCGATCAATTATAATACTGGTATGACTAGCCTACGGTATGCATGTGACCTGGTGGACTATTGACCACGGCCTGAGTTAAATCAGTATTCCAAGTCCATCCAAATAATAGTACATTGTATTTTTCTCAATATCTTTAAATATTACCTAAGTAATCCATACGTTATTTCCATTATAACAGGTATCCTGGAAAGCTTCCTCTTTTTGGGTGAATAAAACTTGGTTATTAAAAAAGATATTTACATTCATTATTTTTTATTTAAATTTACAATGTAGGGAAAGGCATGTATGAAAAATAAGATCGTTAAGGTGCCTTCCTTTACGCTGCTGCACTACTTCCTCAAGGTGCTGGCTCAGTTCTCTGAATTCTGTCGCGTATTATAGCTTTTAACTGAAGCAATTGCAGTATGGGCTGTAGCCCCATCCTGCTGAAACCACATGTCCTAATGAAACCTCATGTTAAACAAACTCCTCTTGCGCCTCATGATCAATAAACAAATGAGGAAAACATTTCAGGACACTTGTACTCGCTTCTTTGTTAATGGCATCTTCCTATCTCTTCTTAATCTACTTAATATGATATCGCTAAAAAAATACTCCTAGATAATTTCTTGGTAATTCTTTATATTTTAATTTCACTTCCGCCTTTTTCTTGTGTCTTGCTGCCCACCTCAGGAATATCATATTCTGCGAAAACATGAACGGATGGATAAAAAAATGCATACATAGTATACATGTCGCCAAATAAAGGAATCATCGTACATAATCACCAAATAATTAAAAGAATTGATTTGGTTTACATTGAGGATCTGTAAATAGACGAGTCGATAATACCCTGAAGCTATGTGCAAAAACAGTAGATGAGTTGAACACAGCATATAGTTAATATTACCTAGAGCCGGCCCTGTCCCACATTGTGTGTCTCTCTCCGATTGGGTGGAGCTCGGCATATTTCAAAGTTTTTTTAAGAATGTGGTCGATCACGACCAGATCCTTGTGGTCGACTATACCTAAGTTACCTAAAATCTGTTGAATTTCAACACAGGTATTTGAGGAATTCGTTCAACTAATAGGTACGGTTATTTTACAAAAGTAAAATAACATAAAGTTGTGTATATTTATAGTTCGCATTAATTTATTGTCTACTTATTGATATTATCGATAATTGGACTGATATTATAAGAAAGTGGTTAACTCAGTCATTATTTAATCACTTATTTAGCAAATGTATTAGCCACTATAATTTGTAATTTCTCTAAAAATCTAAAAATAAATTTTAAAAACTTGCTAATTACATAAATATTCTAAATGGAAATCACTCTTCATATTATACATATGAAGCATACTTCATATTAATGAAGAAAAGCATTCGACTAATGATTTTCTTCGTAACATAGCGTTACAATTGTTATATACATTTCGGGTTTTATTTACGGAAAGTAAGTAATAAATTAGTTCTTGCCATAACTTTTTTTGGTAATACAATCACTACTTTTCAACAGCAAAAAGAAGAGCAAGAACAACGATGGGCAAGTGGAAGCATAATAGACGGATTCCTTGAATATTCTGTTAAATTTTCTAAGATATCTTGTACACTTGTTTATTTTCATTAGGTGTTTTATATGGATTACTAACTAAAATATGTATGTCTAATAAACCTCCAAATAGAGCGTTTGTAAAGCTTAAAACAACTCCTCTTTTAGCTAAAAAAATTTGGTTACATAGTATACACAATAAATTAAGCGTTTCCGAATCTACACAATATTGGAATCTAAGTTAGTTGAATACTTTGTGAAATTCCATTACAATTGTAATGGGTTTCAATTTTCAAAAATTAAGTTCTGCATTTATAAAAATTATTTATGGAAAATCATCAACACATTTATTAGTATCACCGATAAACATCAGAAATAGTAGAAATAATGGGTTTTAGGTACGCACCATGAAAGTTTACCTTTAACACTAAAATATGATGATATTCACAGTAAGAATATTACTGTATATGGTCAAATTCTACCACAGATTTAAGTAATGATTTGTTTTTTCTATAATAATTGCCACAGAAAGTTGAGGTTATTTCACTTTTTGTTCAATTTAATGTGCAACATTATAAGTTCTGTAAAGGAATATTCAATTCTATGTTGTTTTTCTGAAAAAAAAAATCATCAGTTGATATGACACGACAATATTTATCTATTTTGTTTCACATAATAGAAATAATTGTGAAACAATAATAATAATACAATTCTGACAATTCGTTATCTAAATTACTAGTATATTATATATTTTATATATTGAGGAACTGTAAGGGAGATCCATTTCATTGTTTGGTTCATACAAAATTTTTTAAATTAAATCGTCAATTATGCAAGAAATTGTGTTAATTAAATTTTTTCTTACTTTTAATTATTTAGTTTGTATACATTACTATTACTGTTAAATGACATATAAATTATATCTGAGAACTGATATATTATGACTATTATATTTCTAAACGATTTATCAGAATGATTGGACTAATTTTAAATGTTTGGCAAATCATTCCTGGTTATAAAGTGTACTTATACGACTTTCCTACTTACGACACAAGTCTCAATAGTGCATAGTGCGTTTCATGCAACTGAAGAAGGAAGCTTAATGATTTAGGTTTGAATATTTAGGAATGTTATTTTTTTCGCTAGATATTCCACCTTTTCATAATTTGAAAGGATTATCCTGTTGATAATTATGTTATTGGTCGATGACAGGTTGATGAATTTAAAATTTTAATATCCAGTTCCACTTTAATTGCTATAATTTCATCAAATTATCATCTGTTTTTAAAGCAAACCGTGCTCTAGCACTTTTTTAAATAACCGATTTTAACCTTTTTGCTTTTTGGGAACCTTTTTCATAAAGTGCTACAGATATTATATACGACTCGATTTGTTAAAATTTTCTTGAGTTTATTTGAAATATAGAACAACAGACCTTACATCACTACTTTATTTTCGATAGACAGTTAAGTTAGTTAGGAGCTCATTGGAAGTGTCATTATCATGACTATTTTTGTTGCTAATTTTTTACATCTTTAATCGTCAAATTAATAAATACATAGCAATTGTAGTAGTCTAATTTTTAAATTCATATAAAATGCGTAAAGTACGTGACAGGCAACAATTGCATAAAGTAAAAATATTTCACATAAGATGAGTGGGTCATAATATTATTTCAATCCATTATGTCCATAAATAGGTAATTTGGATTGTATTACTATACATTTTATCCTAATACTTATTATTACACTAATAAATGACAAATATTCTTAATTATTATATTAGGAGAAATCTAAAATTATTCTTCTTTCTTGATCTTAAACTATCGCATATCAAATACGGACCATTTTATGGAAACATCCTATGTAAACGATTAACTAAATGCTTATACATTTAGCAATTTTTATTTGTTTATTTATTTTGTGACAGCATAAATATAGTAACTCGTTATTTTGTATCACCAAGAAACAATACGCTGGAAATGGGGTAAAGTCAACGACAATGTTGAACTTGATAACACGATAAACGATGCCTGTAAATATTCATGATTCATTGTAAATTTCTGTTGTTTCTAACCAGTGGTCTTTGAGCAAAGACCTTTGTAACAATGAACTCGGTGTAGTTTACCATTACAGATTTATATTTAATTGCTATTGTAATAAAGAGCGATTTAAGTTGCCGTACAGACGAGAAGCATTCAACAATAAAATTATTTTTATTACTTTATAATGTCCTAGAAATTTCCTATTATTTCTACAGATGTACAGCCTACAGAATGTGGTATCAAGTTACGAAATAGTTAGTGCTTTATTGCATTGTATGAATCAATCAATGACAAGCTAATTACGATCAGAATATGTTTGTCTTTTAATTTATAATTTTTTTAATAAATTACTAAAATATTTTTTAAAATTTCATTTTACATTAGAGGTTATGTTATATTAGAACGGTACTGAATTAAATAAATATGCTAATTGAGTACCCGTTTTGTATTTTCAAATTCAGTCCCCATATTTCACTTACACCATATACTCGTATTTTGGAAACCACTTATAAAGTAAAATTATTTTTTGGCGTTATTTTCGAAATTCGACGACAAAAACTCGGACACGTCAATTTTTAACCTAAATGAAATTTCAAATATACAGAGTGATTCAGGTAAAATATACAGGGTGTAGTAAAGTAATACGTTTTTTTATGGAAAACTTTATATAATTTTACATTAATTTTGATTAAGAAAATGCACCAAATGGATTATTAGCACATATTACCAAATTTGGTATTGTAAGACATAAGTTTATTTCCTTAGTCTAATTTATAGGCCCGCTGTCACAGCGACGCTGGTGACACCGCCCCCATTAAGATAAGACCGGTTGAATATGAAATACACAGGCTAGGCAAAGAAATGATGCTAGCAGGCATAGATTTTATAAACAAACGCCTGAAGCCAATAGTCCCTACGTCGGTCGATTCATTATGTATATGGAGTGCCTTTGTGCGTGCAGCTAAAAACAAAACCGAATTGTGTTAAAAATTGTGTTCTTTATAATAATTCCTGGATAATCATCAATTGGTGAGTTTATTCACTGAGCATTCCATTTTCTCCTAAATATCAAAATTACTATATCTTGACTGATTTTACTTTTAATCACTTAAGTATTTCATTAAAATATACAGATCGAAATAGTATAACTTTAGGATAGCTGAGCTACGCAATCCTTTATTCCTATTTATCGCTATTACGGAGTGCTTGAGCCGTTTAGCGTGACCCTGGGATTTGCTCTGCGGAGTGCTTGAGCCGCTAGCATAACCCTTTCCCTATTTTTACCTGACGGACTGCTTGAGCCGTTCAGGTTGCTGTGGAGTGTTTGAGCCACAGTGCATCCTATATTTTTATCCGTTACCTCGTTTTCTATTCTATAAGTCTTTGCACAATTTAGTGTATCCTTAGTTTTGCACTAGTGGGTGACAGACACGAAGTGCTTTATAACGATAAATTAAGCTTTAGAAATAATATAACTTTTAATGAAGATCTATGTAATCATATTAAAGGCAATTTTTGATAAAGAAAACCATATGGCGAATTGGTTGCTCAGACTATTGTTTTGTTCCAGGTATCTCACTTGTCTTGTCACCTTGCTCAGGAGTACCTTCATCTTTAGAGCATTAATTAAGTAATTTTTTTGAATATTATTACGCTCTGCTTATTCTCAAACCTGACATTATAATTTGTTTATTTATTTTGTTATTTTTTTTACATTATTATTTAATTCCTCGGCTCTTAATGAAATATGGCTCACAGTATATTAAATTTCAATGATAGGTTACGTTAAAAATACAGTATAATATTTGTATATAAATATTACCTAGTTTAAAGTACGTAAACTGAATATTCCCAGAACCGAGATGATATTTCTAGAGTGCTAGTTATGGCATTTGATGAATGGAATATAAAACGTTTAAGACTCGCCTTTTCACTATCTTTTTCCTATGACATAAAAGCAACCTATGCAACTACACATAATAATAGGGTCAGTCAATAAGCACCGAGATAGTGACATTCAGCACATTATTTTTTGAAAAGGCATTTTGTGCTCAATAAATATTCGATATATAATAGAAACTTAATAGTAATTTTTATTGATTGGTAATGACTATATACATATGTAGAACTCATGTGAATGATGCTAAGGTGTATAACGAGATACGCTCCATTGTGCTCTAATTTTAAGAGCGCACTTCGAGGGACGAACTCCTTTCTAAAAAATAGATTGGAAGAGAAGAACAGGTGCTATTAAGTGGTCATCTAGATCATTGGGCCCTACTCCGTAGAATGTCTTTACTGTGGGGTTATCTCAAGAATAAAGTATATGCACTCAAGCCAGATAACATTGATGATATTAGGCAAATAGCACAAAAAGAACTAAAGAATTTGTTATCGCAATTTTAGAGAAAGTTATATAATAAGTAAGCAAGTAGAGAACGTTTTCAATATTTATTATTATTTAATACATTTAAATAAACAATAAAGTTCTAATAAAGGTTCTCAACCTCACAATTTAATGCCTGTAATTAACTAATTAATCAGTTAGATCACAATTGTTATAGGTCATTGTAATTTTCTCATAAAAGAGAAATCAGTAGTATAAAAATATATAGAAGGTTCCATAAAACAAAAATATCTCTTCTCTTGTACATTTACATGAATCCCTCTGTATATTCGTTAGGGGACGTTTTGAATAAAAATCAACCTGTCCGGGTCTTTCTCATAAATCTTTAAAATAACGTCAACAATTTTATTCCATATAGAAATTTGGCAAACTTCATCTGCCTGGTACACAACAAAGTGGCAGATGGCGTTCTCCAAATTTCTACATGTATTGCTCATGTCAGCTTGATATAAGACTCGTTTAATATTCTCAAAGCGTCAAGCATAGTCCGATATACTGGCATTGATGATTCCTATTAAGGATGAAATCACAGTATGCAGTTCTGGCACAGCCTGGTGTAACTGAGAATAATTAGATGGTAATCATTTTGTCCCATATCATTGCACCTTGTACCGCTATTCTTAAACCAGCATTCTTAAATATCGACCGCATTGCAAGAAGTATGCAATCATCTTCGAGTAAAGATAATTTTTTAATATTTCTGTCTACAATGGTTCCACAAATAAAAAAATGGTTTTGATTTTATTCTGTACTTTGAAGCAGTAAACTTTTACTTACATATATAAAGTATTTTATCCACCCCGTAGCATTTTTGTAAAATTATAATACTTTATCTGAAACTGTATATACTTCGTATTTCAAATTTCAAAAAATTTTATTGGTAGAAAAGCAGATGTACCGAAATTTTTTCCACATATTCTACGAGATACTCTTCTACACGTCCTACACATTCCCGAGATACATATTTGCAATGAGCCTGCGTGTTATTATTTATCTAAATATATTCTTGTTAAGCCATTTATTCTGTTTTCTTTGGGTTAAATCAACATGGAGACGGTTTCTTATATTTATTAATATTAAACTTTCATTCTCGACGAATCGATGCCTTGTGGCATAGATGTCTACTTATAATTGATGAAAGTTCGTAGCAATAACTGAATTTGCAATCAAACGTGACTTTCTATACTAACCTAAATATGTGACAAGATCAAAAAGGTTGTTGTTAGTGCATGACCGTTGGTGAAACTGTCGTTTTTTTTCAATAACATTGCATATACCATCAACTGGCAATATCATATAATTGGCAGGAGAGATTGATGAGAGCAACAAAGCAGTGTTTGTAATGTTCGCATATGGAAGAATCAATTGTGTTGAGTACAGTTTCAATTTGCTTCAATAAGGTTTATATCGTCACGAAGACCAGTTAATGAAGTAAGAAGGTAAGTTTTCCAAATTTAAGTTTATTTATTAGAACATTCAAAATATTTTTTTCACTTGCAAAAATATTTTTTCGATATGAAATTATGCGTTTGAACGTGTTTGAACTAATCGTCACGTAAATTCATTGAAATATTTATTTACGTGACTTATAGATATTTTAAAGGTTATCTTTGCTATGTGGCAGTTCCATGGCGCCAGGAATACATATGTATGTATATAAGTGAGATTGATAATTCAACATTATCAACATAATAAAAATTCTTTATACATTTTTAAATTTTTGTTACATATAGAACTGAGCAGTTCACTTATTTTCAAAACAATTCACAACTAACAACTAGTGATTTATTCCAGATCTATTATGTCGTGAATTTGGTATTCTGCTTTATGGGAACGTTAAATGATCCAAGGGCATGTTTTCTATAAGCAGTAAACAGTAAAACAAATAGTGAGACAACAATAAAATCTTCTCGCCTTTAATCTAAATATGGACGGTGAAAAAGTAAAACTATTTCAGATCGTAGATCACCCAAGTAGATGAATTATTTGGCATTGGCACAAGTTTTTTAAGACTCCATCCTTAGTCATAAATCAATAATCTAAATAATTCTTTATTCAACATTCCCCAAAATTATCAACTTCTAGCTGAGAATAAAGTTAAACAAATTTGATTTTTAACATGACCAAAAACTCTTGTTATAAAGAACATTTTTACAATACATACATATAACATTTATATTTGTTTCAAAATTAATTCAACACTTTTTTGCGATATCAATGAAAAATCCTTACTCCTAGTGCCATTTTTGCAAAATGCATTAACCTCATTTGGAAAGCACGTAAATAAAAAAAATACGGAAAATACCTGCGAATGGTATTTAGTTAGTCGTGAAAATAACCCAGTAAACAGGTTACAATATGTTTTTTCATCAACAGCATTTTCATTAACCTGTCTAACGTTTCCTAAATTATATATCATTTTATATAACTCAGGTCATTAGTATGTCGTTGCTAAATATCTATAATAATCGATTCACATTTACAAAATTATTTTCAATATTTATAAACTTCATTTTCTCCGAAATTGTTAACTAGAGTGTAAAAACTAGAATTCGTTTTGATATTTCGAGTAACTCGATCTTTGTGTAGTTTAAAGGACTTTTTTTCGAAAGTCTAGCCTTCGTATAGTAGGCGAAATCTATTTTTGCAAATATAATTATAGTAACCCGACCTAACTCAACTCACATTCAATATTTCACAACAAATCTGAATAACGCTGGAATAGTAGAGTGTAAAGGATATGTAGAATATTATTTTCTCTTCGATATTTGGAATAATTCAGCCTTTCGAGTGGTAGATAAAACTTATTTTTAAAAAAGTAATTATGACAACCTGACCTAATTCAGTTTCTTACGACACTCCATGATATGCTCGTCTTTTTGGTTGACTATGAGGCGCTGATGTCAAATATTATTTTAAAATTTCATAATACTGGTAGGGTAAATTAAATTTTATTTTGTAGAAGGGACCTTCATACCATACCTTGTCAAAGGCTTGAGTTACATCGAGGAATACTGCTGAACAATCCTTGATTTCCTTAATTCTAGAGCATTATTAATTTGATTCACAAGTCTGTTCTACATTTGTTCTACAATTCCGTGCTGTGGTCCAAGTTCAAATTGGTGTTCTGTATTCTGGAATTAGATTTTTCTCTACTAGTATTCTCTTCAAGCTGCACATTAAAAGTTTTTCAAAAACCTTCAATAATAAACTGATTGGTCTACAGGACGCCATCTCTTCTGGTGGTTTTCCTGGTTTAGGTGCAAGTATTACCTGGGAAACTTTTAATTAATCTGAGAAGTATCTTATTATTATTATTATCTTATATGAGTTTGGGCCTCATCAGCCACTGATGGCATGGGTAGTCCCTTGGCGATCCCCTCTTATATGGGTCATTATCCAAAAATGCTATCCCATAAAAGGAACAATTTAGGTACGTCCCCCGCCTTAAGCCTCACCCCCTCTAGGATGACAGAGATCCCTAATATAAGGCACCTCTTCTCCTTCAGTGGGGGGCAGGTGTAAAGACGATGAATCGAGGTTTCCTCGTCTTCTTTACAGTATCTGCAGGTCGGGCTATCAGTCAGCCTCAGCTTGTGCTTATATGTATTCAGGCTACTATGATGGCCCGTTATGATTCCCACCAGGGTTCTGGATTTGTGTCTGTTCAATTTAATTAATTCTTGGGCCCATTTCTCAATATCTGAGTATTCGATGAAAAGTTTGGTTATTCGACAACCCGTTACTGCTCTCCATCTTTTATTGTGCTGATCTCTTGCCCAGCCATTGATGCGGTCTCTGATCAGATTCCGAGTTATTCCCACTGCAGATTCTGGTCCATAGAGGTTTTCCCTAGTCCCTAGTCTGGCAAGGTCATCTGCAATTAGATTTCTCTTAATGCCGTTATACCCAGGTATCCATAGGAGTTCCACCGGTCCCTTCCCTACCAAGTAGTTCAATGCTTCATAGCCCCTAGGGCGGGAGAAGTATATTAACCTAATAGTGTTTAACATAGTGTTAAGAATTAATAAAGTATTAGGCCTTCTCTGGTAGTTCTCTTAGAACATTTCCTGTATTCAGGTCAAAACCTGATGCTTTCTTCAGATTTAAATCGTTAGCATGGATTAAAAAAATTAATAACGATATCCATGCCAATGATACAACTACAAAAAGGTCACTTCCCCACTACTACTCGCCTCCCTTCCTTTCCTTTGACCACTCCACTATTGCCGTCTTTAGGCCAAATCCGGAGTCTGCCACAGAGTGAATTTATAGCAAATAATTTCGCAACCCTAAAAGAGTTAGTGAAGTAATAACAATGAACATATACCTTCAATATGGCGAAGCTTAAATAAAGTAGAACGCCAGTCCATTATATGCTAATCGCGCAAGAAAATAGAAATGTACAGTTTCATGTTTTTAAGTCGGACGTGTTTTATTTTCCAACTTTGAATTGTTTTTAAACTACACCTTTGTCTCGGGTGACAACAATGACTTATTTACATGATTTTTGGGTCTATTGTTTGCGGTAACGACCTATAAATTATAAGCAAAGGAGCCGATAGAATAAAAATATTAAGAGCCATTTGTGGCCAACGCAGACCATTTTAATAGTCAACGTTTCAAAAAGGAAACAAAATAAGTTCCTTTATTTTAATTATTGCAGTAACTTGTTTAGCGTAGTATTATAGTATAACTTTAAATATAGAGTTACAGAATATTGCAGTTCTCGATTAATTGATATTGTTGTACCTCATTTTTAATTATTAAAATAAAATAAAATATAATTAACAAATGAATATGTTTCTAGATATTGATTTCCTTTTTTTTAGAATTTGAAACACGCTCCTATGATTGAAGTCAAAGTTGTACACATAAAAACTGACCTCCTTCCCCTAAAGCTTGAGTCTGCCAAGGGGAAGCAAGGTGCTGCACTTTCATAGCTCGGCGTCGGGCAACTGGTGAATGCTCACCGTATTGTCAAAATAAAAGTAACATCTTGATAGAACTCGATTTTAATGAGAAAACTTATAATAATAATAAATTCATAATTTCAAAATGTTCATATGAAAAATAAAAAATTATCATTATCTTTATTCTATCTTCATTCTATCAAGTATAAACAAGTCAGTTTCTATTAAATTTGTTATTTCAGAGTATGTTATTTTCTGTGTAAACCATAACATTGTTCAAACAATACTTCATGAAAAAGTTAAGTTAAAATTAATTTTGGAAATTTTGGATTTTAATTTTACATTATATAGTAAACACCATTCAAACTGTGCACTATTTTTACAACCTACCTCAGGTAAATTTAATCTGTTGTCAAATGAAACGACACTAAACCACCATAAGAAAATAAATCTATCTCTGTCATTCTCAGAAAAAATGTCAGACTGTTAACAAATCTATCAATTATGACATCAGTTAAGAAGTCATTTTAGATATGTTACCATTTGAAAAAAAAAAGTGTTTCAAGATCACCAACATAATAAATAGAAGAGATTTGAAACACGTTTGTATAAAACAAATAAAAAGTCACAGGAATTATTTCATACCTGTATCGAACCCTGTACATAAATTCTTCTTACAATCATTTTTAGAACAAATTAGTTTTAACATCAATTTCAAAGAGTATCATTTTGTTGCTATTTCTATATCGAAATAGTATAATTTTAATCCAAATATTCGCTGTTCTATATACTCGTATTTAGTCATCTAAAATGCATGCCTACAATTTTAGCTAAAACATTATAAATTGCACCAGTATAGTATGTAGACACTATCACTGATAAATAAAAAAACGAGGAAACTGAAACAGGAAAAAGTTAAAAATGAAGTTAAAGAAATGGACAATATGCCTCAGAAGTAACCAAAGTGGCTCACCATAAGTGCTGAATGACCTATTGTTTTGTTTGTTGTCAATATTATATATTATATAAACGATCATAAATCGTAATTTATACGCAATTGCTTACATATGGCGCAGCCACTGGAATGGCATCCAAGTGGGCAGCTCTAGAGATAACATATATTGCAAACTCTCTTCAATTTGTAATCGATTACAAATTTATCTAGTATTAGTTACAAACAGAGGTATCACTGTGTTAATGTTCAATAATTGAAAATGAGGCATATCTAAAAAAATCAACCGAGACGTCGAAAAGGTCCGTTTCAATATAATGGCACTTACCGTACAAGATGAGCCGGCTTGATGAATACTAGGCCATTGAAAAATAAGGTAACCTATATTCATTCTATAATTCATAAATACTTCATCAAGGTAAACACTAAATACGTAACAACATTTAATATAGCAGGGAAATAAACACCCACATGTATGTACATCGAAAGATTATGGCAGCTGGTGTTTATTAATTTCAACGTTTCCTGATAACATCCATTGCATTCCCTAAATAAATGTTAACCAGTTTTCTAAAGGTGTGTCAAAATATAATTCATACTTTAAATTGAGTCTATGAAAGCCGTTGTATGTAAAATTTAATTTCAATCTAAAAACATATTTTATCTACAACTGTTCAGAAAAATAGCAGAAAAAGAATATTTCTGCGCCTAAATATTATAAATTAATTCTATGAGAAACCAACCACTATTTATAAATATTGTTTCTAGTATTTATTCTCACTGTTTGGTATCCATAAATAAGGCATATTATACTTGGAAGGGCGCAATTTTTTGTGTCACATATATTTTTATATGGAACTCTTGTAAGGTGTTTTTTGTTGCTATATAGGTATAATTATCCCGATTAAATAATTCAGGATAATTGTATAGACATGTATTCTTGACACATACATACGTAAACAAACATGAGACTCTTTTCAAGTAAAACCACCGATACCCAATTTTAAAATTGCTTGTGTGGGTGGATTCACTAATCTATTTAATTAACACTTACATAATATGTAAATACTTGCCCAGAGGATACGGAATCTACTTACCAACAAAATATGGATAGCAAAAACTTAACAGATATAGCATCTGATTGGCTAAAATGGGTATCAATTTGTTCTAATTTGTCTAATAATAAATATATACGAAGACAGTACGTAACATGTCTAACTGCTGTTCAGATAAAATTTAACAAAGTGTTTCAGTGATTGGAAAATAATTGGTAATTACGTGGCAGATTCATTAAACCCATATCGAAAGGTCATATAATTTACTGAGTGAACAAAAAAACAATGTAATAACTAATAAGAGATCTATAGAACAATTTTCAGTAAGACCAACATCGTGGTAGATCCCAGCCAAGTTTTAATAAAATATGAAGAAACACAACTATGCTTCGTGTGTCAACATTCACTATTCGATGATTTTCAGCAATATACATACACGTATATGATATGTGTACAATAAATTTCAGCAAAAGTGTGTATGGAAATTTAAAGATGTAATTTAGTGATCTATTTAATAGACATAGAAGCTGATATGAGGTATTAATATTAAGCATTACACCCAAACCACGCAGTGTTTACTATTTCAAACACTCCTAATAACATCTATGAAAGAAGACCTACCTATAAGACGATATGTATCTACCCATTTCCATGAAATATTAACTCATGATCAATTGCCGTATGTTCAACCGTATGGCAGGCAGAGGATCCCACCTTGGATGATATGCTCTCGTAGTATTCTTAATGTGAAAAGTCAACAGCATGAAAGAAGGAAACTGACAAAGAAATGATTGTAGCTGATTTTAATAAAGCTATATCGACGTTTGCTGATACAGAAATAATTTTTACAGATGGCTCCAAAACTAACAGTGGAGTATTGGTATGTAGTGATTTGAGCTTCAAAGGGGTATCACGTAACTGATCATTACATACAGCTGCAATCATATTCACCGCTGAACTCTACGCCTTGTATTAGTAATTACGTTATGGTGAATTCGCAACTATCCAAATACAGTCACATCTACTTCAGACTCGCTTGATTCATTGGAGGCATTGACACTTGCTTTTAATATCAGCCTTATTATAATAAGTATCTTAAAACTAACTACATCAGCTGACATAATACGAAGAAACATTTATATTATTTGGACAAGCCATGTCGGCAGAGTAGATTTGAAGATCAGAAGGAGGAAGAGCAGATTTGGCCACCCATCAAGCTGTTGAGGGTGGAAACCAAGCCCACATCCCTACACGATCTGCTAACCTAAAATCGGAATAAATAAATGAATTAAGCAAAATCAATGACAGAAATATAGAACAACACTAAGACTAAAGAAACAACTAAGTGATTTAAGATTCTTAATACAAAGAGAAGGAAAGAGGTTACATTAACAAGACTAAAACTATGATATCCAACATCAGTGTATATGCACACACGACAAAGACGATCAGTCTGCAATACTTCTAACGTCTCTATAACAGCAGAACATCTCTTGATAGACTGCCCAGACTGTATTAACTTCTGCGTACAAACCAATCGCAGCAACAATTTAATAACTGTACTAAAATCGAATAAAAAACTCTATATAGAACCTAATAACTTACCTTCAAATATCCAATATATATCAAAGGTTATAAACTAAAGTAGTTATTCATTTATTGAAAATATTTATTTGGTGATTTTATTGTTACATTGTAAAATAATTTTATTAATTATGAACATATAATAGAATTGTCCTATAACAGAATCAATCGTGAAGGATGTGGTTAATGACCCTAGATATCATTGACGCTGTGGAATAAAAAAAAAATGTTGAAGTGCTGTATTACTTCAAAGGATTTTGCTGTAGTTTTGTTATCATCCAAGTTGATGTTTCTCAGTAACCATTTTCTCTTCAGGTCTACACACATTTTCTAGAAAATATATCGTATTACTAATATGGTAAATCAAGAGAGCTAGCTGAGGAGGGACTCCTATGGATGCCCTCTGACAGTACGGGTGTCCACTTTACAAGTTTAACAAGAAATATAAGATCACCCTCATCAGTAAGACCGACTGGATGGAGGGTCGAGCTGGATTATCGCTTAATGGAGACATCTGGTACACGGATGGAGCCAAGAGTGGGAACACAGCGAGTGTGGGGGTGTATAGGCGACACGATGGGATAGGTAAAACTTTCCCCCTGGGCAAATACACTACCGTACTCCAGGCCGAGCTAGTTGCAATTACATACGGTGTTCTGGGGGCTGACCAAAATCGGACCCAGGAGAAGGTATGTATCTGCTCGGATAGCAAGGCGGCGTTGGCAGCCCTGAATTCAGCAACGACAAAGTCGAAGCTGGTCTATAATTGCTATGAAGCATTGAACCACTTGGCAGGGAAGGGACCGGCGGAACTCTTATGGATACCTAGGCATAATGGCATTAAGGGAAATCTAATTGCAGATGACCTTGCCAGACTAGGGACTAGGGAAAATTTCTATGGACCAGAACCTGCAGTGGGAATAAGTCGGTATCTGATCAGAGACCGCATCAATGACTGGGCAAGAGACCAGCACAATAAAAGATGGAGAGGAGCAACGGGTTGTCGAATAACCAAACTCTTCATCGAATACTCAGAGATTGAGAAATAAGCCCAAGAATTCATTAAATTGAAGACACAAATCCAGAACCTTGGTGGGAATCATACCGGGCCACCATAGTAGTATGAATGCATATAAGCACAAGCTGAGGCTGACTGACAGCCCGGCCTGCAGATACTATAAAGAAGACGAGGAAACCTCGATTCATCTTCTTTACACCAGCCCCGCACTGGAGGAGAAGAGGTATCTTATATTTTAAAGACCCCTATTATCCTAGAGGAGGCGAGGCTTAAGGCGGGGGACGTGTCTAAATTGCTCCTTTTATGGGATAGCATTTTTGGATAATGACCCGTATAAGAGGGGATCGCCGGGGACTACCCATGCGGTCAGTGGCTGATGAGGCCCAAACCCATATAACATAATGTAATGTAATATGGTAAAACATAGTTCCAATTAAAACAATGCCTTCTCAGCTATCCCACAAATAAACACTATACGTACTAGTAGACAACAACTTAAACCGGTTGAATTTTTAAATATTCTTTCCTTCTATTAAAATTATAAACATTAAATAATTTACCTTTTAGACATCAATTTAAAAGAATATCTACCTCCAAACAAGGTAGTTGTAATATAATTTAGGAATCAGAGTATATTCACTTTTCCCTAACTCCTCACTCGAAACATGTATGAAAGACGCCACCAAATTCTAATTTTACTGTACAAGAAAAACGTTGTTATAGTTTTTTTCTGTTTGTGTGTGATGCTTCTTTCTAATTGTATCTCTCTCATGTATAGATTTACGATTCCTTCCAAACGTATACATTCGAATAAATAAAAAAGGAGACCAGTCTTTCACGAAATATTACACTTTTCTCTACGCGCGACTCGCCAGCCAAGTTGACATCATCAGGAGATGATTAAAACTGCGCGTCGAGAAACGTGTAATCTTTCGGTGTTAGTGGAAAACTGGTCTTGTTTTTTGTTGCTGCATCAAAGGTTCCAGCCCTTTCTCAGGATTCAAATATAGATTTAAAGTCAACTAAAGAAATATCGATAATCTTACACTATATTTGAACTATATTACTGTTATATATTGAGTCTCTTTTATTGAAATCCTTGCTAGTCTTACAATTAAATCAAAAGAGTTATGAGATCTTTCCTAACATTATAATCAACAGTATCATTGAAGAGTCTTGCATTTAGAGGAAAGAAGGTAAAGGTCTTTACAAGAATTCGAAAAATGATTATGATCGGCAACATTTGCTGTTTGGTATTTCTGCTTACCTGTCTTACTTTTTAGATCTGGCACTTCTTTGTTTCATTTTTTGAGATATAATAAAACAAATTTCTAATGTTTCTCCATTGCCTACTTTCGGCAATAGACAAGAGACTGAAACTACGTATTAAATTTATTTTCTTATTAGTATTATCCGCAGTTATTTAATACCGTCTGCCAATCAAGTATTCTCTTCTTTATTTCTATGTATTTATATTTTTTGTTTTACATGGTACTCTTGCTATCTATAAGCCATTACAGCTGTCGTAAATGATGTCTAGGTTCATTTAGATAACATGAAGTTATTTTAATTAAGTATTTGGTGTATTCTGGCCTCTGACTCTTCGCCAGACTATTTTTTGTTCAGTTTTTTATCGTGAATTGTAATTAATTCCAATAGTGTAATAGAGTATGTATGCAATTTTTTTATTTTTATTTTATAAAAGAATTAATAGTTCACTTCATATTAATGCAGGTGTTCCAAGGTATACAAAAATAAATATGCAATTAAAAAAGTATACATTTTTCAAATTTATAATTTCATATTACATTGTCCTATGAATATCATGTCATTAGGATGTTAACTGTTCCATTTTTTATGTATTTTTAATAAATGCTAAGATTATAAAACTACCTACCGTTTAATCTACTTATGCATATTAGGTCGTTAACCTTATAGCAAACTGTTCTAGAACAAGGCATTGTTTCTGTTATTATAACAAACAATTCAGATAACCCGTTCAGCTAAATATATCCTGATAGGTTTATGTTCATATACTACACAGGGTGTTTAGTGTAAATTATACCTTCCGTATCTTCTACCAATTGCTGAAATAACTCCAAAATGTCACAAAATAAGAACACATTTTTTACATAGCATATACAACCATGATTTACCAGAGGATATTCTATTCTTTCGTTTAACTAGTAGCATTTACCTTTCAGAAAATTTATAATCAAAGAATCTACAAAAATACGTAGGTAATTAATATTTCTTATAATCTTAAAAAGAATTAGATTGTAATAAATGGAGGTGAATGTTCGCTCTATAAAAACTATATAAAACTGTACATAAAAGAATTGATTTTCGTATCTTTCCTCCCTCTTAAGAGGCCATTTTGGGATTGGTACCAGGATAATGTAGTAATACAGCAGTACCAATACAAGTAAAAGTAGGTCCATATAAATTTGTCTATATTTTATTGTTGGGAAATTAAATGAAAGAGCAGAATAAACATACGTAATTACTAATATATACACTAAGATAATTAATATTGAGGTAGTATCTTAGCAAGGGAGTAATGCTTCAGGAATGCTGTAATAATCCAGAAATATTCAAGCACAAAACGCAAAATTATCATTTCTTTTTTCCTGATAGTTATTATCTTTTTAAAAGACTTGCAAGAAAACTAAACTATCTTCTGTGTATATGGTATGCTACAAAAATTATCGGTTCAGGTGACACATTTATTATAAAAATGTTCCATTAATTAATTCCACTTTTTCTTTTAAATATCCCCAAAGAAAGAAGTCCAACGGTGTCAAATCACATGATCGTGGTGGCCAATTAACATCGCCACGACATGAGATAACACGGCCATTGAATTTCTCGCGCAAAAGTGCCATTGTTTCGTTGGCTGTGTGGCAAGTGGCACCATCCTGTTGGAACCACATATCGTCCAGGTCCATATCCTGGACCTCAATTTCTGGCCACAAGAAGTCCGTTATCATCCCGCGATAGCGAACACCATTCACGGTAACTGCTTGGCCGACCTCATTTTCGAAGAAGTACGGCCCGATGACGCCGCCAGCCCATAAACCGCTCACTCTTTGTGGATGCATCGGCTTTTCAACAATCACTCGTGGATTCTCATTTGCCCAAATGCGGCAATTCTGCTTGTTAACGAATCCACTGAGGTGAAAGTGTGCCTCGTCGCTGAAGATGATTTTCTTTGTAAAGTCATCATTCACTTCTGTCTGTTCAACCAACCATTCGGCGTATTCACGACGCTTGAAATGGTCAGTAGGCTTCAGCTCTTGAGTCGATTGAACCTTGTAAGCGTGCAAACTCAAATCTTTATTCAAAATTCGCATCAGTGATGTTCGTGAGATGTTCAATTGTTGGGCACGACGACGAGTCGAGGTTGACGGCTCTTCTGCTACACTATCGCGAACAACAGCAATGTTTTCCGCAGAACGAACTGGGCGAGCATGCACAGGTGTTTTCACATTTCCTACAGACCCGGTTTGCTGAAATTTGCGGACAATTCTCCCGATTGTGGACACATTTGGTCGATTATGCTGACCACAAAAGTCACGAAGTGCACGAAATGCATTTTGATTTGAACGCCCATTTCCGTAAAAGGCTTCAACAATCTTAACGCGCTGCTCAATTATGTACCTCTCCATGGTTGAATTTGTCAAACGCTGAAACAAAGAAATGTCGAATTAAGTTGGGCGAAAAACTTGACGTTAAGGTGTGACTCACAATTAACATCGTGCATTATGGTTGGACCACCCTTTATATTAAATATTAATTAACTAAATTTTAGATTATTTACGATTCTAACAAAATGTTTGCTGGAGAACATTTTAGTGTTGTTAATAATTAATAATCGCCGATAAAATATTAGGTTTTACGTGTTTCTGTAGTACAGAACCTATTTCAAAGTTATACATCATTGGTATTTCGAAAACGATAACTGATAAAAATATAGGTTGGGTTAAATAGATCAGTCGGATTAGAATGAAGCTGCTTAATCTAACGTTAAATATTGTGGAGTATAAAAATTTACAGTATTTGCAATGGTTTCGAAGATAAAAACATTGAAATTAAAATGATACAAATTAAATAAAAATGTTAAGAGATATAATTGAGGGAGGCTCTATAATTTAATATTAACGATTGGTCTTATTTAATTATGTACATTAATTTAATATATAATTGTGGACATTACTTTTATGTACCACCAAGAAATAATGTAATGAAACATTATTAATACTTTTCTTACTGCTTAATATAGACAACAATTAATTAACTACAGTGTTAGCTCAAAAAATTAAATTCATGCCTATATTTAAGGGCACCGTATCGAAAGTGTCCATTACATTCTTTTTAATGTTACAGAAAAATATAGTTCTTTATAAATCCCATAGATGTCGTGGTTATATCTCGTCACCAGTGATCTCGTCATTACATATCACAATCAGAATCAATATATTTTATTATTGATAACGCGACTAATTGAACAACGCGACAGTCTGTATATATGTAAATATTTTTATTTACCTGTTGATATTAAATTGTAAATCAAGAAAGGAAAACAGTATCAATGACCAACCGCAAGTGGTTAAAAACACAGTAAATTAATCTTGGCTGATCGGATGTCGCCAAGAAATACCACGTATTTTATTTCAGTAGTATTTATCGAATATTAAGTTGCAATAAAAAAATCTGGTATCACACGTTTCTGTTTCTAAGATTCAATCGAATTTCAATTTATTTCAGGCAATATTGGTATTTCGAGGAAAGTACATGGTCATCCACATCCTCCTCAATATTATATCACAACGATTACTTATCCCAGGAATTCAATTCTAGGTAAGTTCACAGTTATTAAGGTAATGTTTATTGTATGTGAAAACTATTTTTCCTGTTTTACATCGAATATCTTCGTACTCATTCTCTCGTAGAACTACAACCAATACCAGTTATTGAATACACATCAGTAGATAGATATTCTTCGGCGACCATTTAATCAAGCGTATTAAGAAAATATGATATAAATTCCATAATAGAATATAGAATAAAAGAATAAAATAGAAGAAAACTATCTAAATAATATCTATTTTGAATCCAATATTATTCATCAAGTTTATTATAGCTATTATTATTCAAAGATATATGTTATCAATTATCAATTTATAAGCTGATTTGATCGTGGTCGCATTTATGTGATTTGAATATAATCCAACTATGAAAAGAATTATTTATGATCTACGTCACTACTGATTACTATTTTAATATCAACTGATGTATGATTTATTTGCAAATGCAAAAAATTATTTACTACAATATATTTGTGAATAAACTATCTGCAACCATGTACAGTATCGTTTAGTTTAAATGCTGGATATAAACAGTATAAGTTTCGGATGAAGTGTATTTAGCTGGCGACCATAGGTCTAGTAGCTTTTAACGGTAAAGTAAGCTCATTTATCCTTTTACATTATGACTGATTTATCCATCAAATATAAGCCATACTGAAGTGTGTTTGGTTTGATGTTATACCGGAACATTAATTAATTCAGTTCTTTATAGTGACAAAAGTTCACCTTACAATAACGTATTCAGCTTCAGACCTTCAGTGCCCGTTACATTTGGCTATAATTTCATTCATTTTGTTGGTGTAGATTATAACCGTCTATAGAATTAACTAAAAACTCGTATTTTACACAACCTATAATTTCCATAAAATTGAAAATAGTTAAAGTGAAGGTTTCATATATCGATTCAAGTATACTATTAGATCTTACTGCAGGTAGCGACCTGTGGATTAGGTTTAAAGCAGAAAAGGAGTGTTTACCCTCTCATTCTCGTTTGTTCTGTCTTCTGTTTTTACTGGTAGTCGTGTACCCCGCCACTCCAACCCATTCCATCTCAGAGACGTATGAATCGCTTTGATTTTTATACCGTGAGCAATAATAAGTTCTAACAATCTAAAAATATATATTTTGAATATATTTGAGGGGTATAGAATCAAAACACACATTCTCCCATTAACCTAAATTTTGGGAAAACTCAAAAAACTTGCATCGCAATCAGTTTAACTATTACACTTACATGGATTACACTACTGAATGAAGAAAAAATACTAATTTGAGTGCCATCTGATATTAGCCTTATTTTGGTAATTTGAGATAAGTCTGTTGTTTGAAGAATATCATACACAGTACACACAGGAAGCGATTTCATTGGATCCCTTTGGGAATTGATTTTCCGTCCAGCAGTAAGATGTTACAGTACTGTGGCTAAGTTTGCCTTTTGAAAATCCCCTTACAATGGTAAAATTATAGACATATATCTGACGGCTATAATACACTGCTTGGTCAGGGATCTTTGGAGGAAGTTAATTCTTCTGACAGTCGAATGATAAAATTAATAGACCTTCCCTGTTTTCTCTAAGAAGTTCAAAGAAAGCATTTGCTCTTAGTTTATGCAGACGTTTTTGTGTAATGACAGTTTATTTTTTAGCTTCGTCTCTCATTGTCTTAATCCTTTCCTGTAACCGTAAACATGTAGAACACACGTCTGTACGTGGGGTTCCAAACCCAAGATTGTATCTACTTGGTATTGAATATGTTTCTAAAATAGTTTTCCTTTACTGGAATGCCATCATACATATACAATGTTCTAATGTTTAATTCCGAAGATAAATACATTCGGGACGAAGTTTCAGAGCGGAAATAGTGGCTCTCTACACATTTCAGTTTATTTATAAAATTCATAACAGATTTTTTCTTGTCCTCAAATAAAACCTCTTTTCTGTGTCCACCTCTTTTTTCACGAGGCAAATGAAACCTTTATTTAAAAAATCGACAAATTTTAAAGAAAGTAGTTAATGTACTATAAAATCCACCATCTTAATACGCCACATACAGTAATAAAATACCAAATTAAACCGTTAACAGCTGATGTGCATATGCGTAGAATGTAAGTTTTGAAACAGTGGAGAATGTGAGTTTTGCTACGTACCCTAACATTTGAATATAGATTTGCATGGAATAATGTGACTTGTGCTGCAGTCTATTTTTATTAAGATGTAGATTTCAACTTTTTGAACTAAGTGACACCAATAACTCAAATCTTCTAAAATATGGAGAATGTGAGTTTTCATTCTATACCCCTCATTTCGAACTAAATAGGATTTTAAGTGAAAGATGTGAAGGAAGATATAATTCCTTTGCAATATTATAATAGATCAAGATTTTCACGTAGAAATAAATATTATTATAAAATGTATATAAGTAATTTATATTATTATATTAAAATTTCTACTGTAACCCCATTTTATATCCACAATTTATTTTCACCTGTGAATTTAAAAAAAATGAAGAAAAAGCTGCAAAAAACTTTTTTTTTGTGACAATCTCTAAATTTAACAATTTATTAATACATTCACCGATGGCTTGAACTTTTGTTGTTATCTCCTTTAAATTGGCCTGCACCTACTGTTGTTTGGCGTTATAACATAACAATAATGGAAAACTCCCAATAAACTGTATACTAATCTTGAATATACTGCTCATCAAGAATATGAAAAAGTATAAGATTTTCTGGCTAGAAATTTTCTAGGTATGCGTAGAAGAAAGAGTGAGGCATCATTCGGAGGGAAAAGGATGCACTTTACGCGCGGCCAGATCGAGCTCTGTGTATATTCACATCCAATATATGTATATTCATCGATATTCACTCTACAAAGATCTCAGTTCGACTGAGTAAAGACCAGGATATTTACTGCGCACCTCGTGGCCATACCGATATCGCAGTTTTGAGACTTATTCCTATTCTTTTGAGCTGTATTTGAGTGCAAAAGCAGATATCCGGATGAAACTGTTAATACATACAGTTTCCGCACCTTCGTTAGTTACAAACATTTACATACATACATGGTGTCCGAGTTTTAAACATCCAAACTTCACAGGCATGTAGACAATCTCAATCTGAGTAAAAATGTTCCTATAAACATACCTATTACCTAGCTTCCTAAGGGAGATACAGGGTGTTGAAATTCAACAATTTTTTTTTTTTTATTTTCATTAATATTTTTCGAAAATATGGAGATACAGTTTTCAAATTTTGTACACTTGTTTATTGAAGAAATACATACATATATCCTATTGTTTTAGTGGTCAGTGATATTCTGGATGTTCATTTTCTCAGGTCTGGGCAAGATTTCAAACACTAGAACTTTCTTGTCGTACGCCACTGACGTGTGTCTATACTACCTTTAAAGCATGATATATTCACAATATTTTTTCTCTCTTGTAAGTTTGTGATATCTCGAGCGGTTTTCGAGATATTCTAATTTCTTTGCGCATGCTGCAAAATTTTTGCATATAACAGAATAAAAACGTGAGCAAAATGTTTTTAATACAGTTTAGATACACTTAAAGTCAAAAATTAACCCAAAATGTGAGCTTATAATGCGTAATTGTAAGAAGAATATGTTGACTTTCTAGTTTACCTTAAGTATCCAAATAGGTTTTTTTGAGGACACAATTTTTGAGGAAATAACAGTTTGAGTAACCGAGTATACTCTAAATTCATCTACTACAACTAGGCAAAGATCTACAAACATTTTTTATAATGTTCTTCCTTCATAAAGGGGTTTTAAGGAGATACGTTATAGCGCAAAAATATTGCAGCATGCGCAATAAATGAGAATATCTCGAAAACCGTTCGGGAAATCGCAAACTTACAATAGACAAAAATGTTGCGAATAGTATATCGTGCTTTAAAAGTAGTGTAGAGACAAACGTCAGTGGAGTACGGCGAGAAAGTTCTAGTGTTTGAAATCTTGCCCTGACCTCAGAAAATTAACATCCACTGTCTCACCGACCACGAAAATAATAGGATATATTAGTCTTACTTCCATAAATAAGTGTGCAAAATTTGAAAACTGCATCTCCATCTTTTCGGAAAATATTAATGAAAATTCAAAAAATAGTTGAATTTCAACACCCTGTATCTTCCTTAGGAAGCCAGGTAATAGGTATGGTTATAGGAACTCTTTTACTCAGAATGAGATTGTCTACATGTCTGTGAAGTTTGGATGTTTAAAACTCGGACACCATGTATACCATGTATGTAAATATTGTTTCTAACGAAGGTACAGTTCTCCTTATATACGGATAAAAGAATATCAGTCCCGAAACGCTAGCTATGTATGACGTCATTTGATGACGTTATTCGGGACTTGACCAGGGTCCCGAGACGGGACCCTAGTCACAGTCGAGTATATATGCATCCAATGATTATAAAAGGTGGTCCAACCAAAAAAAAAACGCACGATGTTAATTGTAAATAAAACAAAAAGTTTTCAGAGAATTATCTTAATATTTCTTTATTATAATAGAAGGATCTATGACAATTATGTGTGAAACAAAATATCGGCCAAATGTTCGTCACGGCTTCGGTGGCATACCTCTATCCGATGGTCCATATTTTCAATGACTGTGAGACATAATTGAGGTTCAATGTCGTTAATGTGCCGAATTACCTCATCTTTTAGCTCCTGAATTGTTCTTGGCTTATTGACATACACTTTTTCTTTTAAATATCCCCAAAGAAAGAAGTCCAACGGTGTCAAATCACATGATCGTCACGGCCAATCAACATCGCCACGACGTGAAATAACACGGCCATTGAATTTCTCGCGCAAAAGTGCCATTGTTTCGTTGGCTGTGTGGCAAGTGGCACCATTCTGTTGGAACCACATATCGTCCAGGTCCATATCCTCAATTTCTGGCCACAAGAAGTCCATTATCATTTCGCGATAGCGAACACCATTCACGGTAACTTCTTGGCCGACCTCATTTTCGAAGAAGTACGGCCCGATGACGCTGTCAACCCATAAACCGCACCAAACAGTCATTCTTTGTGGATGCATCGGCTTTTCAACAATCACTCGTGGATTCTCATTTGCCCAAATGCGGCAATTCTGCTTGTTAACGAATCCACTGAGGTGAAAGTGTGCCTCGTCGCTGAAGATGATTTTCTTTGTAAAGTCACCATTCACTTCTGTCTGTTCAACCAACCATTCGGCGTATTGACGACGCTTGAAATGGTCAGTAGGCTTCAGCTCTTGAGTCAATTGAACCTTGTAAGCATGAAAATTCAAATCTTTATTCAAAATTCGCATCAGTGATGTTCGTGAGATGTTCAACTGTTGGGCACGACGACGAGTCGAGGTTGACGGCTCTTTTGCTACACTATCGCGAACAACAGCAATGTTTTCCGCAGAACGAACTGGGCGAGCATGCACAGGTGTTTTCACATTTCTTACAGACCCGGTTTGCTGAAATTTGCGCACAATTCTCCCGATTGTGGACAAATTTGGTCGATTATGCTGACCAAAAAAGTCACGAAGTGCACGAAATGCATTTTGATTTGAACGCCCATTTTCGTAAAAGGCTTCAACAATCTT
Organism: Rosalia funebris; assembly: GCA_037954035.1. Taxonomy (NCBI): domain Eukaryota; kingdom Metazoa; phylum Arthropoda; class Insecta; order Coleoptera; family Cerambycidae; genus Rosalia; species Rosalia funebris. Next base: position 15,109,741 of record JAZFAV010000001.1, on the reverse strand, counting down.
AATGCGCTGCTCAATTGTGTACCTCTCCATGGTTGAATTTGTCAAACACTGAAACAAAGAAATGTCAAATTAAGTTGGGCAAAAAACTTGATGTTAAGGCGTGACTCACAATTAACATCGTGCATTATGGTTGGACCACCCTTTACAATCATTGGAACAAGGAAACCTCATATGTCAGTATATTAGTTTTAGGGCGTTCAAGTTCGGGTGCATAGATGTAAAATATAAATTCACTTATTTTTGTAACGTCAATATACGGGTTAGTCAACACCAACTCACAACCTTTATGATGTTACAACTCAACTTTAAAATCTGACAAAACTTGTACATATATCGGTCTTTTTAAAAAATAAACTTGATGTATTTTGGAGGTCTTCAAAAAAGCATTTAAAAAAATGAATATTGTGCAAAAACGTACCACTCTGTGTATTATAGTGGTAAATTTTGCCAAACTGAAGGCTATAAGAGATCACAATAAATGTCAAGGAAGTTTGTAATCGAGTTTTTTTAATGCGAAGTACCAACCACCAAAATAATTGCAAGTACTTGTAATTTCGCAGCAGTTTAGGGAAACACGTAGTGCACATCCTCCATCCCCATTGTAATTATTCATCAATGTAAACATTCCAGATCTGATTGTATCACAAAAATCATCATTTCGATCGGCGCCTCTGCTACAAGAATTTATTGAACATAAACAGTCGCCACATTTTATGAGCAAACAAACGCTTAATTTATTCTCAAATGTATCGATAGTATTAATTTTGATTTATGGAGTTAATTAAGGTCGTAGCCTTGTAACATTTATATCTTATCGCTTTACCTAATATATCAAAGTATAAAAATAATCGTCATATAACGGCACGCATGGAAAAATATTTAGAGGGTTTTGTTTTCTATTTAGAAACAATCAATTTGATGCGCATTAACGGCAGGGCCGGAACTACAATGGGGCAACCGGGGCATTGCCCCGGGTCCCCCGACGCGAGGGGCCCCCCTGGCAGAAAATGAAAAGGGAAAATGATGCAACCCCATCAGAAAATATTGAAAAACACGTGAACAAAGATTCCTAAAAATATTATTTAGAAAATAATCATCAAAATGAATTAATTAAGGTGATAAAAATCTACAAGTATGCTAATCTGAAACTTTTTTCCTATGATTTAAGGTTTCGGCTTACGAATTTTACTCAGTTAACACTTCAACCAATTGTTTGTAATGAATAATATCTAAATATAATTATTATGGACAAAATACAGTGATTTTTATCCTTCATTTTTTCTATATTAATACCACAAGTAATTTTTAAATGGGGCCCCTACATTTTGTTTTGCCCCGGGGCCTTTTCAGCTCAAGTTCCGGCACTGATTAAGGGATACAGTGGTGTAGATGGCAGTGTTTTAGTCTATTCTAATGCACATTTAACAAAAGTAATGCATATTGCGGAAAGTTGAATATTAGTTAGTTACATTACTTTTGGCTTTTTAATAATTACATATTTACAAACTACTCAGTAGATTGCAGATGGTTTAGGCTATTTTATGTAACAGCGTGAAATAGGTAACAGAATTATATATGTATTAGTCTCTTCAAATTAGGAAAATTGAGGGAAATTTTTCCCTCAATTTTCAGCAGCACTTATGATTACTTCTATATCTGTTGATTTATCGTAAAAATTATTTTCAGTTCATCGTTCCACTGATTGAAGGTGATTAATTATTTTTAAGAATTTTTTTTTCTTACAGTTACTATATCTATAGTTAAATCGATTTGGCTGTTCCATAAAATTCGCACAAGTTACTTATCAGTAATAATCAGCTTTCCAATAATAATCATAAGTTTCTTATCATTCTCCATAGAGGTTAAGCAATTTCTAACCTTGATTTGGAATACATCGTGCAGAAGTTATGTAATATTTATCAGTTAAATTTTATCAGATTATTTATTAATGCGAAAATAAGACATTTAAGTTTACATAAAATGATATAATTTTATATTTCCATCACATATTGTGATGCACTGATTACGTAAACATTAAAATCTTTAATGTTATTAATAAATCTAAAATTGCCGATGAACCCATTCTATACCCTGAAAGAATAATTTATTTTTTTAACTTTATAATTTAAGTAGCTGTAATTTATTCAATGTAAATGTAGTAAATTGTAGCTGTATTGTAATAATCGTAAACTTAATCAGCAATATATTCTTTATCTGAGAACATTTTCTTTATCATTATCAGTAATATATTTGTTCATAATTACAGCTTACCATAATTAGATAACAGTATTCTTTCTGTATAGTTCGACCACCTACATATTCTTGTCAACAGATATTTCCATGGAAACACAAAATATAGTTTTCGTTTAACAAATCCTATTTGATACTAATTTGTTTCATCATCTGTCACTGAATCATCTTCAGATCTGTCTTAAAGTTACAATTTATTAACCTTAATCTTTCATAAATCCTGTAGACGTTATGTAATATTCATCAGCGAAATTTGATCAGGTATTATTGTCAAAATTAGAAGCTTCTAATTTTAAATAAGATATAATTTAGTGATCTACATATTTGTAGTGTATGCAATTGTCCTCTATTTAAATTCTTCGCCACTCTTATCAATCTTATCATTTATTAATACAAAAGATGATAAATATCATTGCCATCTGTACTTGCGTAATTGACTGCAGTTACTTAAGAGAAGCATTGTGAATATGCGAAAATGCTGACCAATTTCTGAGACTCTATCGTTAAAATAATTTTTAGAAGTTTGTTTGGACACAAAAATCGATCTCCTTCCCCTAAAGCCTGAAGCTGCGAAGGTGATGATTACACGTAGAGACGAGGACAAATACACCCATCCTCAGACAGACGTCAAATACAAAAGTTTTAATAAAGCGAACTTTTACAAATTTTGTGTCATGGACTGTACGTGAGTAAATTTGCATTTTTTGCATATTCAGAATAGCAAGCATATTAAAATAGCAATTACAGAATATTGTTTATATAATTTTTTATTTAATTCATGCAAAATTGTACAGCTTTCTTATATAATTTTTAAAATGCCCACTGTATAGTACCTCACCAACAGGCATAAATAACAAATTGGTATTACCATATTTGCCAATAAATGATAACAATTATTTTTATTATTACCGCCAGTTGCGTGTTTTAATCGAAAAAAAATACAAACATTTCCTTGAATAATATCGTGTTGTCAAAAATATCATGGGGAGTTAAACTGAAAACCCCATGAGTCACGGGTTATTTTATAGGATAAAAATTAACAGCGCATCCTTTAATACAGTGATAAGAAAATTCCTGATATGCGAATAGTTGAAATAATCATAGTAGCCATATATGCGTCATCATCATGTGTCATGTTTAATAACAACTGCAAAAATGGTCAATATTTGTATGTTATTCATAATTAATCATTTCGTATCATCACGAAATGATACAATCCATTCAAACAGTGGCTCTGTATAGTCATTCTGCATGTAGATAAAACTGGACGAGAGAATATTAAAATGGTGTTCATGCTGATTTTAAAGAAGAATCGAAACATATTCCATTTGACAAAGCTTGAAAATATTGTTGAAAATTCAAACACATGTGATATCGTGTTTCCATAAACTACAAGGAAACGTGGCTAGAAACAAATTATTAAATACAAGATTGAATAATGTGTATAGCAGTCAATATACTACTATTCAATATATCATGAGAGTCAATCTATCTAAATTTTCAGGCCCGAACTGGGCAAGGCAGCAGGCCATTTCAAATTTTGATGTCACCAAAAGAGTATGCAATGTGTCAGTTCAGAATCAATAATGTTAGACAGTCAGAAAGACTCTTCCAATAAGACTTCCAATAAGAAGTCCAATTGTCGAATTATTAGAAGAGTGAGTGCGCTGGTGAATTAAAACACTAAGAAACGAACATCAAGCTTTTGGATATGCAATCATAATTAGTAGGTTAGTAAATGTCATTTGTAAACATGCAGACTACCAATTTTTGTTTGTAAAAAAGATATTTTGGAGTCTTGAAAACCTAGAAAAAAATCTACATTAATTATATGAGAAGTGATACAATACAAGAATTAATTGTAATATTTCTAATTTTTAAAAAACAATTGTTCCATCCTTCAAGACCATCCTTTAAGTATATAAATTGGCTCGCAAATCGATGGATTAATACTGAGTATTAGTGAGTATTTACTGTTTTGTCAGGTGTCTGCTTATGCATCGTATTGCAAAGCAACTATAAGAAGTAGTAGAGGATCTGAAAGAAATCGTTCATGGCAGCTAACTTCCCTTCTTACAAATAGCGATAGATGCATAGACAAATGCAATAAACCTTCAAGGTAACGGGGGCTATAGGAGAAATAAAAATAAACTGGTAGTTCGAGATGAATATTTATGGAAACAACTGCCGAAGATTCGAACTCTATATCTGGCCAGCACAATCGTATCTGGATGAAAGAGGTGAAAAATATGCTTACAAATAATTTAGGTGCGATATCACTATGGCTTTTTTTGTTTGACGTTATTCTCTTTATGCAACCGATATGATTTAAGCATATATGATTTAAAACATAAATGGCCGGAGAGACGTTTCAGAAGGCGTTGAATATCATGATGTACAATCATTCAGCTTTTCAGTAAAATTAATCGTTAACTGATTTCCTGATTTTCAGCTCATGTAAAAAACCATACGAAATCAAGATTTTATTTCCCATTAAAACTTATGTGGTCATAGAAACAGATGTCAGTGATCTACAACTTAAAAAAAAAAACAAAATCTATCCATAAGTAACGCTTTGACTGGCTTTGGATGTGCGTTCACTCAAATGAAGACACACTGTAATATCTATTTTAGATTTATACTGTTGTTATATGAACGTTTTTGATGTCACTAATAAAATATATTATTTGTCATTGTCAGTAGGGTCGGCTACACAGATACGTTTCCTATAATAGAAATATTTGAGCTACCGCAAAACGTGAATAAAATAATTAATTATTATTACTAAGTAAATTTAAATACAAAACTGAATATACATAAATTGATAAATAAACATGAAGTAAGACAAAACGGCATTCCAACTATTCGTCGTGATCTCACTCTTACTGTAGGTATAGCACACTCACTCGACACCTTCACCTAAAACGGAGCGATGGTCACTAAATCTGGCGAAGAACATGACAGTAATGTAGAATTACGCCACCTACATGCAGATAGTGGAAATACAACCCACGAAAACTCAATCTAGTCAGTCTGCTGCTTGTGGAAATGCTATTGATTTCTGTGAACTGTGTAATTCCGCCTTTGGCGGAATATGTAATTGCAACCGACTGCAGCGTTCTCGTAACCTAATTATGGAAACCTAACTTAAACCACCCTGTCCGACCTGATCCAGTATATAGACCCTACTAAGTAACTAATTAGACTAGCTAATTAGCTAACCTAATTTTTAAACAACAGTGTTTCATCATGGGAAGGTGCCTGGAACTTTACATGCTACTTTTAGAAACTTTTAATGATCTCCGGAAGACGTCAGTTTGGTTGAAGAAACACCGCGAGTGTTATATAAACTTTCGACGTTGTAGAAAACTGGTGTCCTGTTTTTTAACAATGTTTAAACTAAACCCATTAAGGATGTTATTGTTTATTATTATTTTCACCTTGAATTTTTGACTAGTATGCCTTGGAACGAAGGTTCAATTTTCTTACTAAATTAGTGTTTACCTAAATGTTTCTGGTATCTTTTGAATTTCGATCTTTGGGAGGAGCTTAATTCAATTCGTCTCATTGCCCCTCCACTCGAACTGTTGTCTGAAGCAGATGTAAGTATGTTGATAAATTCATGTTAAAGAAGTTGATAGCAGACTTAATTAGTCTACTGCATTTGCCGTCAAAAAAGATCCCAAGTCTTATCTCGTTGCATGCTTTATTACTACAGTAAGTCTTGAATCTCCTAAGCTTATATAGTATAATGATAATGAATAGTATGCAAAATTATTTTTACATTCCCTAGAATTCAACCTGTTATCACCTTATCGGTTAAGTACGCAAAAGTCGTAAATGTCTGATATATTGGCGCCTTGAAAAATAAAATTCCAGGAAGGCTTTATTTTATTATATGTCGAGTATCAAGTACTTGATAAGATTAGGTAGATTAATTTCTTTTTTTTATATTTTTAAAATTGTAAATGTATTTAGATAACCAGTTATTATATGATAAGAAATAGAACAATCGGATTATTCAAGCACTGAACCAAAGTACACCTCTGTTCAGTTACTTATTTCAAAACACTGCCCTTATTATTTTCCTCTTATCGAAAGCATTTATATTGCAAGCGAAGTATTATCTACTTCTAATAAATAGTTTCTAGTCCTTTGTAAAGCCAAAACACGGTTCTGTTCTACCATGATCTAAGGAGCTAGCTCTGCAGACGTTTCGCCATTCATCGCTGACGCCATTTTCAGTGCTGAGGTAATCGTAACTGATAAGTTGTAGTCGTTACTCATCAGTTACAGTAAAAATGATGTCTCCAATTGTTACTCCCACCATTTCGTAGATCATCGCATCTGCGAAACGGTGGGAGTAACAATTGGAGACATTATTTTGGTATTTTACAAACAATAATAATGATATTATAGTTACTTTTTTAGGACTACCGTTCTTATACTAGAAATATGATTGGAAGATTTAGAACACATACTTTTTTCTTCCAACGCTGCTTGCAAAAACTCTTGGTGTAAACCTGTATCTTTTATAGATATATAGATACGTTTTATAGATGTAGATTATGTTCCGTGAGAATAATACGATAAGAACAAATATAGCATAATTATTGTTCTTTTTTCTGAGTTCGGGCCTGTGTGAATTTTATCATTATAATTTTTTTTTGTTGTGTCTTGTCCAGAGCGGAAGATTATCATGTTTTATTTGATTTAAATGAATTATAATTGCTCGTAATAGTTCGTATCCACATCCAATTATGGTCGCCTACATTTGAAACGCATCACAACGTACACGTCGACAATATAATGTAATGTGAGGCACTTTTGTCGTAAAATTAACCGTAAAAGTGGGCGCAACTAAATGGGGTATTATTGTTTTCGACTATTACCGATGGATAACCTCACCTACGCCTATCGAGTTAAATTAATACACCGGAAAATTAACAATATGCTTTAAACACAACGACGTTATCCATATATATCCCACATTAATGTTTACGTTAGATTTTACTACTTATTGCAATAAAGACTTATCGTTAAAACACGTATGTGAAGAGGCGTATACACGTGGTATTTTATGTAGGAACAGGGATTATTATCTGAAGAGATTGCAGGACTGGCATAGATAAGGGCTACAGTTAATAAAAAAAGTTTGGATAACGAAAGAATCGATTTTCTAACAAAAATCAAGAACCACATTCCCTGCGCTAGATGTATAACTAGTTTTCAAAACATGTTAATATTGCAATGCTGTGCACACGATATGATCGATAAAAGTAACACTCATTTTTGGCAATTTTTGCGATATGAGAACTAATTTTTCTACAAAAAACTGAAATATGTTCTGAAAAACTTAAATGTATTGAACTAATTGTAAAATAAATCACGGCGGAAACGACTGTGTCGGTTTTCAATATCGTAAACTGTTTAACAAAGGAAAACTTACAGTGATAAGTTTTATGGACTCATTTCAATTGTATTTACTTTTCCAATTTATTGTCACGATAGTTTCAATTATTATCGTTTGCTTTTCTGTAACTATTTTATTCCGAAATGTAGGAATATTAAAGCATACTTATAGCATAAATCGACAAATTTTAGCTACAATAATGGGTAGACGAGATATTATATAACCTATTTTCGTGCAGATTTAACGAGGCGAGGTACATCCACCTTTAGTAAAACTTATAACGGTGAAAGTCTAAAATCAGTCCTCGTTGTGAGTGAAGACCTGAATGCTTAGGAACCATCAGACAAAAGAGCCATATTATTTTTAATAAAATTATATACTTAATAATGCCTAGAGAATGCACTATCGAAAATTAATGTAATGAGATACTTTCGACATGTTTCCTTGAAATATAAGCAAGGAAACAGAAGCGGTATTCATTCCTATTTTTGGTTTCACTGCTTCAGTTGCCAATCGATAAGGAGCTTTTGCATGAAAACTTACTTTACGAGCTGGCCTTGAACTTCACGAGCTTTAAATGACTGGTCTTTTAGAGATGCCGCTTCTGCTTAGGAGTTGAAGTCGATGATCTGCCAAGCGTTGTTGTCCGCAAAGCCTATTTGGCTTTCAGGGGGCCACCCTGTATATATTTCAAAATAAACATGCATTACCCTAACTAAAAATATTCCTCTGTTTACTAAACTATATTATTGTTGTAATATAACATCATATAAGATATATGGAATACGTTAGTAAGCACAATTTATTTACGTAGCGCATAGTTTCTTGATTGTTCTTAGATCATGACTATACAAACAAATATATTATTCAATTACTACGCTCTATTTATAATCAATATTTATTTACACATAACTCCGTATTATGAACTGATCCGATCTTAAGCTATTTATTGTTATTGTTGTCTAGTCCTGTTCATGTAAGCAATACAATATATGTATGTAGATCATAGATCATTGTTTATGTGATGATATCGATTTTTAAATTTTCGAACAGAATTTTTGAACTGTCGATTATCTTTGTTTTTTAAAATGGGCGTATGTCCATCAATCAATAAATACAAAGGTTTTATTGATTTTTTTTACTATCGGGTTAAGAGGAAAATGGCTCCAATTTCATACGTTTCATAAATTAAATGCTGTCTATTTTTTTGACAGTTTCTTAAAGATAAGGTTAATACGAAAAATAAAAAAGGGACTATTTTCAAAAAATAAACGACCTTTGGAAGGTGAAACAAAGCAAATGTACTTCGACTTTGATAATGGCATAGTGGATCATTAAAGTATGTACTTTAATTGACTCTGGATTATTTGCAGTATAATAAGATTTATATCTCCACTTCTATTAATGCTTATCGATTGTGTGGTATGTTTCTGTTTGATATTTCAAGGGATACTAAAAACATTAATGGGGACAAATAAGGTAAGCATTCCTCTTTATCCGTTCTTCCTCTTCGCCCAATCCAGTATGGAGAAAATATTGTGAATTGTATTAACAATTAAAAAACTAAAGTTGATATTTCTGGATTCAATTATTGCAAGTGCAGACTTTTTATTTTGCATTCAAAAAGTAAAGTTTTCACAGGTTTATTTAGAGAGTAAATCTAGCCTCTATTATGTTGTATGCACGTCTTCCACCATTTTGGAAACACTTGAATAGTCAATGAATGATTGTTTTAGTCGCGTACATAGTCACTCATATATCATCTGAATTGCTCAATCATTGGTCTAAAATTTGTCATCACCGATTATCTCTTTAAGTAGACTAAATACATACGTGGTATCATCACTTGGGGCGAGATCAGGGGAATAATGAGGATATGGTTGACTGATTTGTATCAACGAGACTGGAAAATAATATTTCTAATAGATTGATCATAATCAGTTAATTGGTTAAAACTAAAGTTCCTAAACGTCCTTATTTCTATTAGTTTCGCTTTTTTCAGAGTTATGATTTTTTATAATATTTGTGTGTCGAATGAAAAACATTATTTCTGTGGTTTAAGCAGAAGAATTAACTATGATTATTTCAGAAAAGAAAACCCGCCACGGGTAGGATTCAATATCTGTCTCGGATAGGAACCGAACGACAGACAGCTGTTTCGAACTTATTAGTTTTCATCAGTGCCGTACACGGTACGCCAGTCCAGGACAAATGCGGAATCGAATCCGTGGGGTATTCATCTAAATCGATACGGTTCATGTCAGTAACTTGTTACTAACTATGATTATATATAAAAAAAAACATATAATAAATATATATGTATCTAATTATTCATTTCATCGCTATTTGCCAAGCAAAAAACTCTCTTATCTTGCCGATAAATGGAACAGTCTACCTGAGCCTAGCCATAAAAACAGGCCACGGTATATTTTTGAGATTTTTTATTTGGCAAATAGCGATGAAGTAAACTATACGAAACGTTGTCGAAATGAGCAAGGTTACACACAACAACTATCGTCGTTCCGGCATTTATTAGACAAATAGTGTTTAATAAATCGAATGAGTCCCTGTTAGTCCCCAGAATATACATTCGTAAGTCTTGGTCAGTTCTGCTGAAGTTTTCTGGCCATTGTAACTTAACAAAGTAAGGTTTTTTTAAGTAAGGTTTCACCACAGAGCATCATATTTACATAACTGATGTATATTTGACAAGTTTGATGTTTATCTGGTGGATTAGTTAATGAAATTTAGAAATACAATCACAGTTACTGAAACTGGATCTGTGACAAAAAAAGGGGAGCTGATAGACCAACCACTTGTACAGAAAATGCTGTTAACAACGTTTGTTAACGTATCGAATAAGAGCTTACAAAATCTTTGAAATAACGTTCCTCAATGTGTAGATATTTCACATGTGTAGAGAAAAAATACATTTCTACATATTTTATATGTAGATAAGGGTTTGTAGGTGATCATTTATTTGAAAAATTATAATAACGTACTTTCTTTTTTTTTTCAATTCTTCAGCGATGATAGCTGTATCCTATTACAGCTCGTCGAAAATAGGAACAAGCCTCAAAACTGCGATATCCGACCGCCCAGGAGATGCACAGTAAATATACTGGTGTTTACTCAGTCGCATTGAGATATTTACAGAGTGAATATCGATGAATATATATTGAATGTGAATGTACACATAGTTCGATCTGGCCGCGCGTAAAGTGCATTCTGTTTCCTCCGAAAGCTGCCTCACTCTTTCTTCTACTCATACCTAGAGAATCTCACATTTTTTACTATTCTTGGCGAGCAGTACATAAAACCAGGATACACTGTATAAGACTATTTAAATTTTGAAATATGAGTTTGACTGAGATGGTTTAAATTAAACGAATGTTTCTTAATGTGTAGATGTTTCACATGTGTAGAGAAATAAATGTAGATACATTTCTGGATATTTTATTTAGGTACCTAGGTAGTTACATAGGTAACTTTTTGTAGATGATAACTTATTTGAAAAATTTTAAGAACGTAGTTTCTTTATTTCTCCAATCTTTAAAATCTTTCAGGTGCTTGTCGAGTAGCTACAAGCCGATCATTTATCATCAAATCATATTTGTGTTTGTGTTTATATGAGGCGTGTAAATATTTACATGAACAACTCCAAGCAAATAGGACCAAAACTCTCCAGCGTCAGACTTAATCCTTCTTATGGAACGAATATTTAAATTTATAAATATGAACCAGTCTATATGTAAGCGAATAACATCATAACATGTTTTAAATTACCATCCGTTCAACAATATTTTCTTAGAAGTAGTCCAGTGGCGTAGGTGTATACAATTAATAATATGGGCATATTTATAATGTAAACAAAAAGTTATAATGTCACACCAACATTCATTTATGAATATTTTTATATATTGAAAACACCTGTTCGAATACTGGTTTTTTCTTATTATTGTAGTAGCATTATTTTGTCTAAAATCAGCCCAAACTACTATTCGTATAAATATAAAATATTTTTTTTATAATAAATAGACAATTTAAACTACTGAATATAATTTAATGTAAAAAAGTAATCGAATAAATCATAATCGAATCGAATGAATCACTAGGATTAACCTCATATTCATCTTCAAAAAATCAAGTAATTAAATCGACGTAAATTGTCTTGATATCGTTAATCTGTAGAGTGTAACTTGCTCATTCGACATATTCATCTTATTTTTATACAATTAAAACCAGTTCTTCACAATCACAACCCAACGAATAATGTCGCCAATTAAATTGATATTATCGAGAAGCGCATCCACTTTATACTCTATAATAATCGAATTCTTTCGTTTCATTTTGGAATCCATTCATAACTTTGCAATAATATTTAACCAAGTTAGATTTTAAACTGAAAAGAATGTAATATGTCTCGATGATCGTGAACAACTTCTCTTCAAGTTGTATATAGTTTTATTTCATAACTATATACAACAATCATCGTCGAGACAAAAATATTCCGGTATTTCTAAAATAAACTCGAGTCACCGTACCTTCCACTGAACTTTCTATATTTGAATATCTGTTAATAGCCACAATAATTTAAAATATTTATGGAAACAAATACAGTTAAAAATAGGCACGCAGTAACCACTTGGCCTGTTAGTCTAACAAATCACGCCCTATCGTTAAGGCTTGAGTTTGTTTACACTGTCTGGAAGGCCCTTCATTGACGTTCACAATAATGCATTCATTCATTCATACTTTAATGCGACTGTCGGGCTAGCAGTTACATCTTGCATCTGAATTATTGTGATAATAGGATTGTGAGTGAAACTACGAATTATTTACACCAGACACCAGGTGAGTTTCAACTAAATTATTCGAACAGACTTGTGAGACCTTAATTATTATAGTATAAATAAAAGAATTAAGAGATTAATTCAAAATAGGGAAATTAGCTTTAATATTGATGTTTTTAAATTTTACTGGATGGCATTGAAATTTTATTCGTATTATTGACTATTACTGGAAATTTTACAGTCTAAGTAACATATGAATATAAACTCGTTGGCAAAAAAACGTCTAAACTGATTTTCAAGGCACTATCACCATGGTAAACAATTTTTAATTTTAAAACTATTTTGATAAATATCTCTTTTTTTTTTAACAAGAATAAACTAAAACTTCCTAAGCTTTTTATAGATCATACATGTTCTAGAATTTAAACAACTGAAAGTTGTTATATTATCGCAATCTTACTTTACACCGAATTAATTGAGATTCATAGCACTCTGTAATGACGAATAAAATGAACTTCACAGATTCATTTCAGTTTTAAAATCGTTTATATGTAGGTATATGTGGCTGGCGCCAGTGGAAATTTCAAACATTCCAAAAATACTCGTGGTGTTTTGTTTTAAAATTGAAATAAATGATATTTTCAGCGAACCAAAATTATTGATAACAATTTGAATAAACATTTGAATAATTTGAAGTTGTAAGTGAATTAAATGAAGTTATAATGGAGTTATTAATGACATTGTAAGTGAATTAAAAATTAGATGAATATACCGGAGTAATCTACATATCTATTTACGTATGTATAATGGCACCGATGGCCTTCTATGATAACTTCTACAAAAACACACAAATATTAGGTTCTTACTGGAGGGCCATTATGGACGTAGTTTACGGGTTGAGCGTTTGAATAAATTGTGAATGAATGAAATCCATTCTTTGTTGATAAGAACTGGCGGAAGTGTAGACTTTATTTTTACAGTCGAATTAACTCAACACATCCGGTGGTTAAACAAAATAGAAGCTCTATCTACTCCCAAGCGAATAATGCACGGCCCTTATGTACCTCGAGCGCTATCTCACTCGCAGACTGACGTTCATAATAACCATCGCAAGTTTTACACCTATTAACTTTATTTGTTTTATTGTGTATCTAGTAACAGGTGTAAAATATTCAAATTCGGAAAAGCTTGGACGTAATTTTACAGTGAGTTTTTGATTTCGAAATGTTTTAACAGTTATGCAATTGTTAGTTCTTATTTTCTCTCAAAATGATGAAAATATGTCCATATTTTTTACAGTCATACTCATAGTATGTATGTAAATATATACTGATACATATTATTGATATAAGTTTTATCGTAGCTATTCTTTTTTTTTTTTTAAGAACGGAGTGACTAATTTGATGTACCTTAGTATATAATATGTAAAAGAGTAATCTGGCAATGTGGCTTCTCTTTACTGTGTTCAAAATGGTCCAGTTTTATCCCTTATCCAACAAATGTACCAATTATTCACGAAATTTAGTAATTATGTTATACTTATTTTACACCGTTCATGTCTACAAAATCAGATGATAAAAACGGCCACCTGTTTTTTTTTTGTAAATTTTTATAAGTACTTCTTGCATGGGGTAAGTTGAAAATCAATTTTATACTGATACTTTATGTTATATATTTATGTACATAATATCAATACTTATAAGTATTGGTAAGTAATAATAAAGACACGTTATTATTATTATTATTATAATTAAATGAAGTTTCTAAGGTAGAAAATTGAACTTAAAATTGCCACTTAAATCCATCAGTTTTAGGAAAATAACGGTAAAGTAGTGAATTAGATTGGTGCAAATTTGCATAATTGAAAGTATGATGTACATAAAACTCGCAAATATATTTTATCTTTTCCCAGTCAACGAGAAAAAGAAAATACTGAATTTTGATTGTTTTCGTCCTTATCTTTTACCCTTTTGTAATGGCAGATAGAAAATATATTTGTTTTTGTTTAAACATAAAATAGTAATCAACATGTTTTGGCCTTTAAAAATTAATAGCCGAAATTAACGAAAGCGATTTCCTCAGCTCTACTCGTATATTATCTTTGTTTTGGTTTACAAGTTCCCAAAGTTTTAAATCGGCAAGTACTGCTTCAAAATTTGTAGCCTCTTTTATTTATGTATATAAGTTGATCGAATAGATATATAGGGCTTTTCAGTAGGGACGCTCGAAATTTGTTAGGTTATAGCGGCCATGCTGTTAAAGCAACATGTGTCAAATTGTTCAGTCACCATCATCAGTCAAGTGTTCCGTTCGAGAAACGTTCGCGCATTACGAGATTTTTACCCTCGCCACAACCGTCCGTCCGAGTCGACTGTTCGACGTTTGGTATCCAAATTCTAGTCAACCGGTTTGATAAATAATCAGCCAGCACCCGCATGCTGAAAACATCGCTGCTGTGCGTGAAAGTATACAGGAAAACCCGAGGCAGTCAATTTCTCGTCGTTCGCAAGAACTTGGCCTTTCTGCGACTTCAACTTCGCGAATTTTGCTCCGGGACTTCAGCACCCGTATAAAATCCAACTGACCCAGGAACTTAAGATAACCGACCATAGACAACGATGTGTGTTTGCTGATTGAGCTCTGGAGCAGTTGGAAGTTGACCCAAATTTCGCCAAGGAAATCATCTTTAGCGACGAGGCCCATTTTTGGATGAATGGATATGTGAACAAGCTAAATTGTCGGGTTTGGGACGATACCAATCTACACGAGATACACCAGCACGAAATGAAATGCATCCCGAGAAAGTCACTATTTGATGCGGATTTTGGCCTGGCGGGATCATCGTCTGTACTTCTTCCAAAACGAAATTTGCATTGACATAACCGTCAACAGTGAGCGCTACAGATCGATGGTTATCTCGCGTAAAGGCGACCTGAACTGGCCACCGAAATCATGCAATTTAACGCTTTTAGACTTCTTCCTTTGGGGCTATATTAAATCGCAGGTCTATGCGAATAAACCGCAAACAATTTATGCCCTCAAAATCAACATAACGAACGCCATCCAGCAAATTCAGTCAGATTTATGCGACAAAGTCATCGAAAATTAGCTAAGCAAAGCCGCGGCGTTATACTCCATAATTACTGCCATAACATATTCTTTCAAATAAAAAGAAATTCAGTGGATATCTCACACACAACTTGCTTTATTTACGTTTAAAAATCGAGCGTCCTTATTGAAAGACCCTTTATAATCATCTCGTAAGTTACAGAAACGTAGCGTTTGCAGGAAACTTGCATACAAAATTGTTTATATTTCAATTTTATACAAAGCGAAATCATTCACAAAACGCACGAATTCTATTTATGGATAACACGCAACGCCAAACATAACGTTTGAACAATAGTCGGTTGCAATCAGTGCCGGAACTTGAGCTGAAAAGGCCCCGGGGCAAAACAAAATGTAGGGGCCCCATTTAAAAATTACTTGTGGTATTAATGAAGAAAAAATTAATAAAAATCACTGTATTTTGTCCATAATAATTATATTTAGATATTATTCATTACAAACAATTGGTTGAAGTGTTAACTGAGTAAAATTCGTAAGCCGAAACCTTAAATCATAAGAAAAAACTTTCAAATTAGCATACTTGTAGATTTTCTTATTTTTATCACCTTAATTAATTCATTTTGATGATTATTTTCTAAATAATATTTTTAGGAATCTTTGTTCACGTGTTTTTCAATATTTTCTGATGGGGTTGAATCATTTTCCCTTTTCATTTTCTGCCAGGGGGCCCCCTCGCGTCGGGGGTCCCGGGGCAATGCCCCGGTTGCCCCATTGTAGTTCCGGCCCTGGTTGCAATAACATTTTCGAATGGAAAAAAACCAGTTGCAAATATCTGTAATTGCATTTCGAGATATTGTTTACCGCAACAATAATATAATGAGTAACGAGTAATTATTTCACTTTACTTCTGAACCGTGGAAAAATTTATCTACGCTTTACAAACAGACCGTAAACTTTTGTTTATGTTTGCAATGTTTCCTAACTCTGAATATAAATAAAAGGCAAATATTCAAACAAAAGTGAATTTAATTGGCTTAAATTCGGGGCCCACTCAGGGTCAGTCGTGGGGCGCTTTCCAGCAAAAAAGACCAAGGCCAGTTTACGTCACCTCGTAAAATTGAAGGTGGCCTAATTGCGTGCTTAGGATTGCTTTCAAATTCAAACGTAACTATCACGTGTAACAAAAAATAATTGTGACGTTATTTTGTGTTAGACATTAGACATTTTCAGGAAAAGACTGCGTCATTTGTTTATTTTTATTCGGCAACGGTTTGCACGCGCAGAAATGGTGAATTGTTATTTAATGGCTAATGTTTCAATTAATTATTCATTGAAAACTGCGAATTGTAAGATAACCACATTGTACGTACAAGGTTCGTAATTCTGATATTCGATTTGCGGTTATTGTGCAACTTAGAGGTAAGGTTTCATCCACATTTTTCCCTTAAGCTCCACAGTCATTACGCACGCACTTTTTGTAATAAAATTACTGAGGTTATTTTTTCCACACAACGATTGCCGTCATTTGTTTTCTAATTAAACCGTTCAAAGGTAACTTGGCATATGTAAATAAAGGAAAATCATCTCATACGCATTCAGGCCTATTTCTTTATAGGTATAAATGAAATTATTCTTTCTGTCTATAATTTATTTGATTAAAGTAAACTATTTTTTAGTATTTGTATTTGATTTTGTAACACTCAAAATTGTATGTATAAGTACGTACATACACTTCAATCAGTTTTTCAATGTTACATGTTAAAATAGCCAATAGGTAATTTCAAAATCTTAACTACCTATGTATGTACCTAGTAATATTATGGAAACAGTACGTGACAATCATGTCGTTAGCGGAAAGAGAATGTTTGGGTTAGGTTTCATTGCAAAAAGGCAATAAACTCAGATTTCGAATTATCGAAACAACAACAATAGGTATATCTACAACTCAACTCATTTGTGTATTTGAAGATGAAACTTCAACTACCTATGCCGTTCATTGATGGTGGTCATATACTCCGTTAATATTTGTTTTGACATTATATTCCTTCTAATTTTTAGAGAAAGTAAGTAAACACTGACGAAACTTGACGGACTCAGTCTTGAACTTTCGAAACGAAATATACCTACTGCCGAATACTCGTCGACAGAACAATACTAACAATAGTGAGTGGGGAAATAAAAACAAAAGATAAGTGATAAAATATATTCTGTGCCACCATTATTTTAATATAAATGGTCAGAATTAATATTCACTTATTTCTCCTTCAAATTTGAAACGATTTGAAAATTAACATTCTACATTGTACCGTGAACAATGAGATCCAAACCGTCATGAGAGAATAAAATTGAAATTATTCTGCGACATGTAGGTACATAAAGATACTTGAGATGCAATTGTTGCTGTTGATAACCTATCATTGATATATTTAAAAAATCTGTCCATTATATTTAGACCGTAAATTATCTTTAAACCGATATGTGTCTTATTTTTTGTTTCATTTTCATTTTGAAGTAGATGCCATTAGGAGGCACCACAATTTAAAAAACAGAAGGTCACGTTTTGATAATAAATTAAGTGAATGATTTTTCTGATTTATCAATTAAGTATTTTCCACGTATATGAATTAGTAGTATAGATTTTCCCATCTTTGATAATATGAATTATTTAGGATTTTTCCGATGCGTGAATGAACAATGGATTCGTAGATTACGTTGTTTCAATGATTAAAGAAAAGTTTAAACTTGCATGAACACATAATGCATGTCATAGTTCGGAATATGATAAGAATATCGATGTTCTTAAGTTTATTGAATAGATAAGGGACGATTCCTATGATTTAAACAGGTAGATACCGATTTTGATGTACATTATTGAGTAAATTGTTGAATAAGTTGGCTTATTTAATAGAAGCATACGAATATTTTTTTGTCTTGTAAAAATATACGTATGCTTCTTAAAATATAATATTTATTTTTAAATTTTCAAATTAGTGTAAATGTGAAAGTGTAATAGATAAAGGTAATGAAAAGTGATAGTTTTAGTGACCGCAACTCCAAATATAATTTGTTCACTATTTGCTTTCTCCGTCTAATGTTTCAATTCCCAACACCTAACTAAACAATAGAGTTATTTGTAAAGTTAAAAACTGTGATAAATTAGTTGTAAGTACAATACCTTTAGTATTACTCGAATTGCTTCTAACCCATTAATTCTGTTTCCGTGCAATACGCATCCCATAGTAGAATTATTTTGATAGAGAAGATATTTATATTTTAAGTTACTCCTATTAAATTGTCGCCAATTTCAGTTTAATACCAAATTTCATGTTATTAAATTAATTTGAGACACCAAGTATCTACCTACCTACAATGTTTTTATTTAAAACGCCCAATATTAAGGAATCAGTTCCCGCCTACCCTATGCGTCTCATTCATTCAGTTCAAACTCTATGACAAAATACTTGCATTCATGGGTAATACAGATTTTACAGATTAAAACTCGCCAAAGAAAATTCGAGCCAATATGGTAACGTCAACAAGCAATTGAACGTGGTAAAATGGACTCTAGTCTCCCACCCACTATATGTATGCGTGTAACTTCTCCGCGTTCCCAGTTCCCACTTGTCAAACCCGCGCGTTTGTGCAGTAACCGTAAATGTGTAGTAGACTAGAGTTGCATTTTATTCCGTCTGCACTTAAACGATTGGATTAGTTTCTTATAGTCAGCTGTGCGTCGGTGCCAGGAAGTAATTATAGTTCATAGTAATACAAAATATTTTATTAGTTTACAATAAATTTCAAGTGCTGAAAGTTTATAATGCTTTTAGAGGAACGAAGTAAGTCTGGTGAATATTCAAAGCTCGCGCTTATAAATATTAACTTTTTTTGTAGTTCTAGGCATATTATTTTGTTTTAATAATCTCTAGTATCTAAAATTGTGCCTGAATGTATTTGCTGACGCTAATCAGTAATGATAAGTCATTATGTTTAATTTATTAAATCTCATTTACATTTATTGATCATTAAAACGTAGCCAATAAGTAACATTGTATGCGCCCTATCGTCTATGTCAAGTATCAAAAATAATGCGACAGCTCGGTAAAGTATATTCTCCTCATTTAAAAATAATTTAGTAAATTCCAATAAAGCATATTGATTATTTTCACTTTATATACATGCCATCCTTGCAGTATATTTTGTACCGTACTAAACAGTCTACAAAAACATATGAAACCGGAGTTTGCGCCTTTAGTCGAAAGCTGGCAATAGAACCGTTCGAATTCTGTTGGCGCTGTGCTGTTCGTGCCGTAAATACGTACCTCGTAACTAAACGCTAAAGACTTGCGTATCAAACTAGAAGTCGACCGAGTTGGTGAATACGTGTATCTGTATATTACTATTAAAAGTTTTTAAATGTAATTTTTCGGGAACTACAATATTATTTCGGCGAATAAGGTCAGTATGAACAGTAGATTAATTTAAGATATTTGGTTAATTAAGTTTTTTTTTATGGTATATGCAGAAATAACACAAAGCAGCCATATGTCTGCCGTTGTCATCTGTTCTACTTTTCTTAATAAATTCCTATTTTTGTGGCGCGAATTTATAAAAATATTCGAAATAAATAATTGCGTCGGTAGGCGTTATTGATTCTTAGCCGTGTAATACCGCCGTACCGGTGTTTTTCTAAGAATCCGTCTGGGATGAAGGTAACGTAGGTCTATCTCTGTCCTTTGGCTCTTGCTTTTTTGTGTTTCCGGCGCTCGGTCATTGATGTGATCTCTCTGGAATGTGGTAGGGCTGGATACTTTAATAGTTACCAACGGGTCGGGGAGCGGTACGAAAGAATGCTGGGAATCGTGAATGGCTCTGAATTCCAGCGGCGTTGCCGTTGTATGTTGTATACCTCCGGAGTGCTCTTACTGTTCTTATGTTGATTTCAAACTAAAAGAGTCGGGATAAAGTGTTACACGCCGGAAATGAAAGTCTTCCAATATACAGTTAACCGTACTAGAATTTCTTGTAATTTAGTACTTAGTGAGACAATGTGCTTCACATATTACTTATTGGGATTAATTTTGTTACAGGTTTGTCGCTTCTGAAGTGTTAAAATGTCTGATGCAGCTGTATACCAATACCACCACATTCTGAAAAAACCAACAAACCTTTTTGACGAACCAGACAACGGTTCTAAAACAACAGTAGAAGTTATCCCGTTGGAGGAAGACGTAGATTATACAATCTTTGAACACAGACTCGATACATTCAAAAGCTGGCCAAACACCCAGGTCTCAAATAGAAGTTTAGCTGCAGCAGGTTTTATCTATACTGGTGAAGATGACATCGTCGTATGTCCTTTTTGCAAGATAGAGGGATACCGTTGGGTATCTGGAGATAATCCAATGGAGGATCATAGACTTTGGAGGCCAAACTGTCCTTTTGTAAGAAGAACGATAGAACACGATCATTCTGAAAGTCACAATAGAAATTTAGACACCTGTGGTTTATACGGCATTGAAATTTTACCAAATTCAGTTCCTGAAGATAGTAGTTTAGATCTCAAAAGATTAGGTATTCATAAAAATAAAGGTCCTGCGTGCGAGGACAAAATTTCATATGAAAGCCGGTTAGCTACGTTTAAGAATTGGCCCAAGTCCCTCAAGCAACGCCCAGCAGACCTTGCGGAAGCTGGTTTCTACTATACTGGCGTAGGAGATCAGACATTGTGTTTTTACTGTGGAGGTGGTCTCAAAGACTGGGAGGAAAGCGATGAACCTTGGGAACAGCATGCTCTCTGGTTTAACAAGTGCGTGTATTTAATTTTGAAGAAGGGCGTCCAGTTCATTGAAGAGGTTAAACAGAGTAGAGATCGCCAACTTTCTCTTCCTTCTACCAGCAACGCTGCAACCAAAGAGGAACCGCAACCCAAAGCTTTAAGTGAGAGTTGTGAAAAACTAAACGATAACGAAACCGAGGCGGTAGAAAAGACTCTATGTAAAATCTGCTATAAGAATGAATTAGGTGTGGTATTTTTGCCTTGTGGACACATTGTAGCATGTGTGGACTGTGCTGCCGCTTTAAAAACTTGTGCCGTATGCAGAAAACCTTTGGAGGCTACAGTACGCGCGTTCCTATCATAAATTTCATGTCTTCTCATAGAATTTCCATTTCTTCATTTCATAAAATTTCTAGTTCTAGTCAAGTTTATTTTGATTTGAAATTATTAATAATAAAAGATTGTATTTGTCTGATGAGATCCTTTTTTTTATCTAGGATTAAAAGAAAATATATTTTTATACAATTTCAGTACAAATTCTTGTATATCTTCTGTAGTTTTAAGTTACATCCACTACGCTTTACTTTGATTGTAGTTTTAAGATCCAAAACGCTTACTACGTCACTAAATACTTTTTTAATGACTGCAAACCATATCTTCTATAGACTAACTAATAGTGATCAGTCGCTCTTGGGCACTTTGCTTATGGGAAGCATTTTAATTACACTGACACACTTTAAATGTATGTTTGTCTGTATGTTAAGTAAATATTATAATATAATAATTTATAATAATGGAGTTTATTTTTTTTTACCTTTAAACAAAAAAAGAAACAAATCAAACAAATGAATAATGAATCAACTTATATTTATAGGATATACCTACCCTGTAATTTTCTGAATATACAAGTTAACCCCATCAATAAAATTATAATTTTTAAAATTGAAATAACCTAAGGAGTAAAATAATTGCACCAGAAACTCATAAATTATTTATTTTAGCGTTAACTCTACATTTTAACTATGCTTTAACTAACATGCTGAATAACATTGAATCTAATAATTTTCAAATTATGTTAGACTCCAAAGTGTATATAAAAAATTACTACTGGAAGTAGATATTAATGTAAATTAAAGAAAGGACTTTTATTTCAGAAAATAATTCAACTTTTAGTAAATCTTCAAAAGTACACTTGCAGGTAATAGGTAGGTATGCAAGCTTTTAAAACTGCTTAATGGCCCAAAAAGGTAATAGTTCTGAGTTATGTATAAGGTGTCCCAGGTTAATAACAGAATTCCTGTTATGTGGAATATACTGTAGAGTAAACTATTTGTAAGTTATTTTTGTGCTGGTTTTTATTTCAGAAAATACCACCACAAATAACTCGGCTGTGATCTGCAGTGACAAGAAAGTGGGCCACTCTTTAAATATATCCAATGATAAATATGTATATGAGAATTATATTGTATCTTATTTAAAATATTTTTCAATCACCCTATTGTGTATATGCATCTATTTTACTGTATATTATAGTGAAGCTATAAGATAGTATAAGAAAATATCATTTACATTCAAATAAAATAATATGGAAAAACTTAATATAGGTACATCTATATTTCTTATGCATATTCCTTAGGTTGTTTTAAACAGCAACGTAAAGCATACCTACAATTTTATATTCACACCAATTCTTTTTCGTCTAAATACCTACAAATATTAAAACATGCTTCAATAGGTCAAATATAATTATTTGTAATAATGAACTAATATTTACATGTAATGTTACAATTATGGACTTAAATTCAAGATAACATCTCTGGCCTATATCATTTTATTGACACATGGTCACATGGGAAGTTGTATTATCGTATTCTACAACAATTCCTAGTTTTATATCTATTATTAGAATCCGGCACAATATATGCGTAACAATTTGCAGAATCAGGAAAATATAGATTAGATAGGTCATA
Source organism: Rosalia funebris (assembly GCA_037954035.1). Classification (NCBI taxonomy): domain Eukaryota; kingdom Metazoa; phylum Arthropoda; class Insecta; order Coleoptera; family Cerambycidae; genus Rosalia; species Rosalia funebris. The sequence continues at coordinate 15,086,470 of JAZFAV010000001.1, read as the reverse complement.
GTCACATATTTTCAGTTGAATGTAATTAAAATATTAACAAAACCGACTTGGACTTTATTCAATATGATGCCCTTAGTAATATTGCAAAAATAAAAATTCTAGTTGTATATTTGAAATGATATCTCATTGTAACACTCATTTAGCTGCAACCAAAAAATGTATTAACTGCAACATTCAACTATTTTTTTATCTAAAAATTACCAATGACATCAACTGAAGATAAATGCACCACCAAAATAACAAATTAGGAAATATTTTTCAATAGACATCCATCCTATCTAAGAGAAGTAGAAACAGCAATAGTCCATTTTCTTGGGAGGTATGAAACAAAATTGAGAAACACTCAAAAATATACTAAATCTGGTACATAAAACAATTAATAATCTTATATATTTAATCACATATTCATACATATTGCTTATAAAAAATATAAGTTGCAGGTATAATACATATTTATTTACATTTGTTATTCGATGATTTTGTTCAAGAAGTATTGAACAAAAATGATGAATCTCCATTTTCACAATCAACTGCAAGAGTTGAATTAATTCTCAATTAAGATCATGTAAACTGTAAGCAATACAAGGTAGATTAAATTAGAAAAATATAGAACATAATTCTGATCTAATGTTCCAAAAATTCCATTATCCTGTTTCAGAATCTACAATTCATTCATAAAATAATATATCACATATAGTCCCAGTTGTTAAATATTGTAGAACCAAATTTAGCTACATATAAATAAATATAGTATCGAATTTCCAAATAGGCTCAGCACCTCAGCAGTTTCAGCCTTTAATGGATTCTTTTCAAACTTGATTCACTAAATGAAATGTTATATTAAAAGTAATAAAAAAACTAAATTAAATAAGTTATTTTATTTATATAATAATGATTTAATATCACAAAGGGCTTGTGTTCCAACAATTCTATTTTCATAAATAAACAGCCTGTAAAAATAAAAAAAAAACTGTTTTAAAAGATAACCTTGTTTACATGTAGGTACATACATGTATATTTGAAATGTGTAATCAGTATTACACCTTTTTCGCACAATATGCAAAAGAAATTGTGTGTTCTACATCATTAAACGGAAAAAACACACCCAACCAATTTATATATGTGCATGTGTTCACATAATCATCAGATAAAGATTAGATAAGATATATTTTTTAGGTCACACGGAATATTAACAGAAATTTAATTCAAAGCAGTCATATTGTAATTTTTATAAATATTAAAATTATATGTTATCCTTGTAGACTGTCAGGAATTGTATAACTGAATCAAATATGAATTGAATCAATTAATGTTACTTTTAAATTTTAATACCTACCTACTCTTATTTTACGTCTATAGACGATCAATTTTTATTTATTGTAATTCATTTCTGAAACAATTTGTAAACAAAAACAAATATATTCACAATCATATATCACTTACTTATAAATATTTTATAGTTTAAATTTAATATTAATAGTTCCTTAAAATATGGCGCCCTAAGCTTCCTTAAGAAGATTTAAACCATTATAAATTTCGCTAGCTATCACTGTATCGATCAGTAAGGATAAGTGCACCCGCAACTCATATTATCAATTAAAAGTAAATCTACTTGCATTTCTGATAAGAAAATGTCCAATAAATTGCCGTTTCTTATAAGATAAAAAATGTATGTCCTGTTTCTTATCTTAATTTTAATTTAAATGTGATTTTATAAGAATTGATTAAAAAACTCATTTCAATTATTTGTGGACTGGATTGTATTATATTAAGTATGCATGTACATATATTGACAGATGTATATAGGTATACATAATTCCAGTTATATATAATCCATCATCAGAATGGTGATAAAAGAAAAATATTTTTTTCTTTCAGTAAGCTGAAAGTTTGTTGCAGATTTATATCAAAATTTTCATAAATATCTGTTTCTTTAAAATATGGTATGAGTTCCATGTTTCCTTATGACATTAAAATTTCCAAAACTGTTTTCCAAATCCTAGAATCAGCAATGAGCATATTTTTTTTATAGTTTTCAGTTCTCCACAATACTATATAACACCTGAAAGCATGGTGTTGATTCCACGTTTCCTTATGAGATGTAACCATCAGGGCCGGAACTACAATGGGGCAACCGGCGGCATTGCCCCGGGGCCCCCGACGCTAGGGGGCCCCCTGGCAGAAAATGAAAAGGGAAAATGATTCAACCCCAAATATTGAAAAACACGTGAACAAAGATTCCTAAAAATATTATTTAGAAAATAATCACCAAAATGAATTAATTAAGGTGATAAAAATGAGAAAATCTACAAGTATGCTAATCTGAAAGTTTTTTCTTATGATTTAAGGTTTTGGCTTACGAATTTTACTCAGTTAACACTTCAACCAATTGTTTGTAATGAATAATATCTAAATATAATTATTATGGACGAAATACAGTGATTTTTATCCTTCATTTTTTCTATATTAATACCACAAGTAATTTTTAAATGGGGCCCCTATATTTTGTTTTGCCCCGGGGCCTTTTCAGCTCAAGTTCCGGCACTGGTAACCATTATAAGTTTCACTTGTCATTACTGAAAAAGACCATATTTATAACTTATATTATCCATAAAAAATCCATTTGCATTTCTTATAAGATAATATACAAGAAATTAATATTTCTTATAAGACAAAATCAAAAATGTGTTATAGATTGCTTAAATCAAAATACTTATTGTTTTCATTTTAGTTTATATTTGATTTCACAAGAAAAAAAATTCATTAAAAAAGAGCCATTTGCATTTCTTATAAGACAAGAACCAACAAATTAACATTTCTTATAAGACAAGACTAAAAATGGATTAAACAATATCATAGGTTTTTTATATCAAAATAATGATTTTGATTTTAGTTTAAACAAGAATTAAAATTGTTTCACTTGTGGACAACTGTATATTTTCAATGAAAGCAGAAGCAAAATAATCAGAATGATGACAAAAGGAAGTTTTGTATTATACAGGGTGAGTCGGGGGGAACGAACCAAACTCCAGGAGTGTATTGTACGCGTGAAAATAATGTAAAAAAACTCAAATGTTGTTATCCAATTTTTATTTGTTTTCAAGTTATAGCGCAATTAAAAATGTTTATCTAGTATGCCATGTTCGAGGTTAAAAAACATTTGATAACTTTGTTGTTTTGAGAATGTGTTAGTGTATTGTGACAGTGATTTAAGGTTTATTTTGGAGTTTGAACTTTAAAGTATTACAAAATGCCACACACTTATTCAAATTTAGAATATGCAAATATGGTGTGTATTTATGGTTTTTGTAATGGGAATGCTAGAGCTGCTGTTGAAGGATATCGTTAACGGTTTCCACATCACAGACATCCTAATAAAAATGTATTTATCAGAGTTTTCAACAAACTGTACGAGACCGGAAAGCTTCCCAGTGTTAACGCAACATCTGGATCTGAACGAGCTACTCGACAGGATTTAGAAGAGATAGAAGATATTCTGGATTGGTCGCGGTGGTCCTATTAGTTTGTCTCCAAGATCTCCAGACCTCATAGCACTAGATTATTGTTTATAGGGCTGATTCAAAGACGAAGTGGATAAAATAAAAGTGGACACTCGGATGCACTAATTCAACGTATTAGAAATGCTGCAGTTGATCTTAAACAAAGACATGACTCAATCAGGAGAGCTACAGGCGCCCTTCGTAGAAGAAAGAGAAAATGTTTAGAGGTGAATGGCGGTATTTTTGAATATTTATAACACTATAATTACCAAAACGTTAATAGGTATATGAAATTTTGTTTATTTTTAATTACGCTATAACACGAAAACAAATAAAAATCGGATAACAACATTTGAGTTTTTTTACATTATTTTCACGCATACAATACACTCCTGCAGTTTGGTCCGTTTCTCCCGACTCACCCTGTATAACTTCTAATATGAGTTAGGTTTATTTTTATTTTACTGTCAATAAATAAAAAATAATTGCAAACTGTCGACATATGTGTCATATCGTTAATCATTCTAAAAGGCAAAAACAAAAAAATATATTTTGAGATAGTATGTTAGTTTACTTTGTGAAGGAATAAATGAAACAAAAATAGTTGCAGTACTCAGATCCACTCTTATGAGAAATCTTTCTTTTTGCATCCTTTAATTTATATTAGGGCTTAAATGTTCTACAATCATTTCTTAAATACCGACATTCTACTAGCCAACGTGTACAGAGAATGTGTATAGAAATATAAAATTTATGGTCAATCCTATGTAAGTAAAAAGAAATTTTTAGCACAATAGCATCGATAGTAATAGTCCTGCATCCTATCCATGTATACCTGTTTATACTTACATATCTAAGAGAAATGATTTTTACAGAATATAAGAAATATTTAAAGGCTATATTTACTTATTTAATTTGTATATATTCATTAATTTATGATGGAATTTTAAACATATGATAATGAACACTGAACTCTTATCAATGAATCACTGAGCTCATAACATACTCTCCTTTGTCCCTTTATAACATACCATTTAACACGGTCCATAGTGTATTACAAAGAAACAATTATAACCTTGTTCTTCATCTACAAGTGATAAAAATTTGATGATCTGCAACATCTCGGTATCTGAGCATCTGCAAGCTTCAAGAAGTGGTCTCGTACCTCATGACTGTGAAGAAAATATGTATACAACCAATAAATAATAAGCAAATATAAATTTGCTCCTATGTACTTCATTTAATATCTTTAAAAACTAGTGTTAGTTGCTGCCCTCATTTTACATAACCAAAGTTAGTATAGTCGACGAAAATTCGTCACAAATTTAGTGATGGGTAGTTCGCGAACGAACTATACAAATGAACGATTCATGTAGGTGAACTAAATGAACTAGTTCGTTGTTTGCGAACGAACTAGTTCCATACGAAACATTTTTGAATGACGAACTAAATGAATTGGGAATTGAATTGAACATACAACGACGCGACGGAGGACCGAGATCTGGGAGCGATCGCAGCAGAGTGAGATGATATGAGTTATGAATATAGCGGAGTGGGAATAGAGACTTGAAGAGCCGAAAGATTCACGCTGTATGTTTATTTACTGCACAAAACACGTGGGTGTTTTGTAGTTTATTGACAATCAGGGGTGAGATTTGAGATTGTTGTCGGTGCACGGTCCACTTTAACATATCCCACTGTAAAATATAGTACGCCATATTGCGTGTTATGATTATAAATTATAATAGTGTATAATTATGTATATTTGTTGATTAACAATAAGAACTAAACATTCTATCAAATAAGTTTTGCATTTAGAATGAAAATAAAACAGATCATATAAAATAAATATTTAATATAATATTTTTAAACTTAAACATAAATAAAAAGGTATTTAATAAAATAAAACAAAAATAAATTCTTTGGTAGATAATAGGTACACATCAAATAAAAATTATATTTTGAACATGCAAAACATGCATGTTTACGCATTCTAAAAAATTGATTATAAATTGAGCCGTTGAAAGTCAGGATGGTCTAAGTCACGATATTGTGTTCTGAGATATTGAGGCTTATAGTTAAAACATTCTGTACAAATCCTGGCATAAGAAATGAGTGCTTCAGTGCCGTCTTCATTTTGAACAAGTATCAACTTAAGTTTACAGATCTATTGTTGAACCATGTTCAAATTTGGTAGAGGAGTAGTTTTCCATATAAAGATGTTATTTTAGCAATTATCTCCAAAATCTAATTTTATGATTTGGACCACTCTGGTTTTCAACGGCTCAATTATATTTATAAATTATGATTTAAAAATACAATTTGATTAACTTTGGAAGAAGTTAGTCTATTCCTCTTTTGAGTAAGTATTTGGCCAGTCTTTGAAAAGATACGTTCACAAGGAACATACGTCGCCATTACACAGAGCCGTTTTTTAATGATTTGAAAGAGACGAGGATAAACTTTCTTCCTTTCATTCCACCATAATAGCGGATCTTCAGTGCGATTTAATAAAGGCTCATTAAGGTATTTGTCCAATTCAATTATGGCCGATGCCGTAGGATTATCTGGCGTACAAATATGCTTAACTTTATGGTCAAAATCATCCCAAATCGAAGACTGATTATGACCACGATTGCTTTGACTACCATCATATTATGAAGAGGCATTTTATTGCGAGGAAAATACCTATATAAAATAAATAATATCTAGGTATAAATGTGCATATAAAAGAGCGCCAGAACGCCAGAACAGTGTGCGTTCTACGACTACGTCTCTGCTAATGAACGAAGACAAGACATCAAGACAAAGAGCGAAATGAAGTAAATAGTAAATGAACGGCTGCGGAGTGCGGAGCTAGCCGGCGACCAGTTTCTAAACATGTTTTGCGCGCGCATATAGTTCGTGAACGAACTAATAAAAAGAATGGCTCTTTACAACGAATTAGTTCGCGCGAACTATAGCCTCAAAAAGAGCTAGACTGCCCATCACTACACAAATTTATCAAAAACAGAACAAATTTACTACGCTTATTTGGCTGCTTCTGAAGTGCCACGGGATGTTTTAAAAATACATATTTTATTCTATACTTGCCCTTTATACGTTTATCATACCCAAAATTAACATTTTAGTCTGGTAAATTTAATACTAAGCATTTGACTCAACTATTTGGTCAGATACCATTTTTTCGCACACCTCATGAAAATTCAAAATACTTGATAACTAAGGGATTAGTGTATGGAAAAATCGTATGGATTAAATTATGAAATAAGTTAAATTTGATTATTTAAATTCTTATTTACATTTAATATTTTAAATGAGAAAGAAATGGCATTCATTATGATTTTATTTTCTTATAAATATAATACAAACCATTTTGGAAATACAATCTTATAAATACATATTCTTTTATTTTGAATACTTTGTAATCATTTGAATAACTACTGTCCATCAATAATAGGAAAAAGTGTGAGGATTCTCTATGTATGCGTAGAAGAAAGAGTGAGGGCAGAATTCGGCTATTTACTTAGACCAGGCTATTTACTGCGCACCTCGTGGGCGAATCGATATCGCAGTTTTGGGACTTGTTCCTATTCGTGATGAGCACTACCATGGAACCCCTTTTGTAGAGCATATGCTTTACTAAAATCGGGGACAATCAGCAGTCATTATGAAAAAGAAAGATAAATATAAACTTGCATACGTTGTTCAGTTTGGCAGAATTTATTTTACTCATTTATTACAGCTACAAATGAAGTATAATAAAATAGATGTAAAAACTAATATTTTACACTCATTTTTCTTGAGGAATATTTTTGCTGTTTAAAAATATAGCATTTCATTAAAAACTGAAATGAAACAAAATATAAAACAAATAACGTAAAATCAACAAATTGAAGATATTAAAAATTCTGTACACGTCCTTATCTCCCACGTTTAATGAAAATGTATTATCCAACAGCATTCCTAAATAATTTTATCTTTTACTCGTCTTCATCTGTTTGACGTAATATTCAAACGCTTCAACTTTTCTCTCTTCTAAGTCTAATTTCCTTTTTAATAGTTGCATGCGTTCGATGTGCCTCTGCTGCTTCTCAAACATTTTCTTTTTCATGCATTTGCATTTTTCACTATGTAAATTAATTTCTTCGACCTCGTCAGTTTCATCCTCCTTCTCCTTGAATACGTTATCTATTTCTGCATAAAAACTAAATTTTCCAGGCCCTGATTTATTCAATTTGTGTGTTCTATAAACATTAAATAACCCCCTCCACTTCTTTTCGCAGCTTTCTGGCGATTTTTGTATATCACGCAGAGCTAACTCACGAGATATCTCTTCCCACATTCGTGGCTGCTTCTTCTTAAGATCCTTCAAATTACTTGTACGATTAGCACATTCTCTAATCAAGGCAGAGGTTTCGTTGTAAGACCATTTATTATCATCAGATTCGGTGGGCCGATCGAGTTCTGTTTGTATTATTATTTCTTCATAAGCTGTATTATCGGCATTATTATCTGCACCATCGTTGGTGTCATTGTCTGAAGCATCCGTATTATGATCAGAATCAAGATCATCATTTTCATGTTCTGTTGAGCCTTGACTCATGCAGGTGTCATTTTGGGTAGTCGACACTTCTCCGTCATTAACCGTACCATCACTTAAACATTCTGCTATATCGTCATGAAAAGTAAATCTCGAGTATTCGCCGCTTTCCATGCCTCTTCTGTAGGCACGAAGGAGACTTTTCCACTTATTTTCACACTTCTCAATGTCCCTCTGAATGCCGTTCCTAGCTAGTTCAGACACTATAATTGCCCACACATATTTCTTAGAAGGGCACATTCTAAATCTGTTTTTATATTTTTTGTATGCCCTAATAAGCTTTAACGTTTCATCATGTGACCATGACGCGATATCTCTGGGTTTAACATAAAAGTCTCTTTTTTCCATAAAACATTTAAACTGTTCGGGATCGAGAATCTTCTCAAAATCCATGGAATCTAAAAAACGTTGAATATTATACTTAACTATAAATGAGCAGAATAATAGTTTGCTACTGTAAAAGAATTAACTAGTACCTGTAAGAAAACTAGTTTTTTACTGTAAAAAAACTTATACTATCAATACGCTACAATCAATTCTCATAGGCAAAAGGGAAGTTTCGTCTATGTCAATATATGGACTAAATTTAAAATATATACTCAAGTTAAAATAATGTGTATATGTTTTACAAAACAAAACTTAAAACTTAGGTGCATTGTACAAAAGGAATATATAAAATAGATTTTTGTTTAATTTCAATAAAACTTTATTACCTGAAACGGCTGTACTATCATCAGGTATTTGTATTTCGACATTATTTATCACATCACTAACTTCCTGAAAATACTGAAACCTCAATGGTAATGAAGGTTTCTCGATATTTTTTTTATAACTTCGAAACAGGTTCTTCCATTTCGTAGCGCATTTTTCTGGAAGTTTTTGGATGTTATCTTTTGCCAACTCAGCTGAAATTACAGTCCAAAATTGTTTCTCTGTCGAATAACTATGTTTAAGTCCTTTATGCTTTTGAAAATATTTTAATAATTTTAGGGTTTCATGCTTCGACCAGTTCTCTTTTTCTAAAGACTCTTCTACATGAGTAGTGATTAAAGGTGTTAATTCTGGATTATATTTGTGCTCTATTTCATTATCACTATCAGATAAAATTATTTCCGTATTGTTAAATATATTTTGCATTTCTTCCAAGAACTGGAATCGAGTAGGAGTAGATGGTTTTTCATTAATACTTTTATATGTTCTTGTTAAATTTTTCCACTTTTCAGCGCATTTATCTGATGATTTAAAAATACCTTGTTGAGCTAATTCACTGGCAATTATCGACCACACAGTCTTTCTAGTAGAATATTCTTTAAATTTACTTTTATGCGTTTGATATGCTTTCAAAAGTTTTAATGTTTCACGTCTACCCCATGTTTCCTTATCAACAAATGATGAATTGTCACCATTCTCCTCAAAAACTGGTTCATCAGTAACTTCACATTTTATAGTCTCTATTTCCACAACACTACCATCCTCTATTTCTTGATCTTGTAACTTATTGAATAAATCTTGAGCAAAAGCATTATCTAAAACACATCAAACCGTTAACTTAATGAAATACGAATTGTAAATATTTTTACCTTCACGACAATTTTCTGCCACCTCCGAGGTAACATACACGTTTATATGTTTATTATTAATGGAATCATATATTTCAAGAGGTTCCATTTCAAATTTTAAATCAGTTCTGTACGCGTTTCTTTTGAGAGCTTGTTCTTTTGATAATATATTTGGCGTCACTTGAGCTGCTTCCTAGTGAGCTCAAAATCGAACAAAATCAGGTTATCACCACGTTCACGTAAATCGTGTAATAGAATGGGCATCTACTCCACCGACGTAGTTCAGAATCACAGAAGCATAATGAACATCAACAGTGATGGGACTTTGCCGAAGTGAGAGAGATCAAAGATACGTTTCAAAGAAACAAAGACAAGGAGAGCTAATTTACTTCATATTGCCAGTGACGGACAAATGTGGTTGAAATAAAATAACGCAAGTAAAATTTACAAAATAAGATAGAATGAATAGAACATTAGTCAACCAAATACCATAAGGTGCGTTTTATTGCGAACTTTTCATTCTTCTACTTATAGTTTAGACATTTTATTGGTTTATAATTTTGCTACTGGTGCTACGAATTCTACGACCTAAGCCAATCATGGATACCGCGGAACAATAGTAACAAATCAAAAGTATTAAAAGCTGAATTGTTTACGAATATGGCTTTTTTGGGATCGTTTTTGTACTATTGAAAGTTATATGGATTCTACGGTTAAGGTATTAAGAAAGTTTAATGAAAATTTTGAGGTAATCGCAGATAATACGTTTTACGCTATATTATATTGCTATATTAAGTCCATGTATTAACTTCTTTTACCAAGTATATCGATAGTTCTTTATTAAACTGCAATTCTTTGCAATAAAGGCAATTTCAGGACAAAATAAAATTTAAAAATAAAAAATACGAAGAAAATTAACATGTTTTAACATAGGAAGAACATGTTTTAACATATTTTTTAAAAATTACGATAAGTAACATAGCAGATACTCTTTTCCAGATTTTTTGTTTCTACAATTTAATGGTACATTGGCAATACTGAATAGATTTTGTCCCACTCCTACTTTTACTACTAATAAGGATGACAATAAAACATAATAAATGTGGGACAACTTATAGAATTGAAGAGCACTAAAACTTTTTCAAAGATAAAACTTCGTTAATTGTTTAAGAAATCATATATTGATGTTTTATGTAGCTCATTTCTGCATGGCACAGAAATTAAGTTAAAGATATAACAAAATTTTTTGAAATGTGAATAATAACCGAGTAAGAATACTGGTCTCGTATGTACGAGGGGGTTCTAAAGACAATTTTAGACAACTTCATTTCTTATTCTAGTACTGTCCATATTCCGAAAAGCGGTAGTGATGTGGTATTTCGTAGAATCTTTTTATTCAACAATTGAAGTTGATATTATACACAAGCGAGACAGCCTCAGGTTATACATAGGTCTTCTACGTATGTGTGAATATTGGTGATATTACTATTATTAATATTAATGAAAATAATAAAAAAATATATTCAGTTTAACTTTGGATGTATTAGTAATGAACTAATAAACATTAATTAATTCTGTGGTTAATTTCTCTGTGGTCTCAGTAACTTTAAATAATTATAGGCTTTCAGTGTCAGTGGTTTGTTTGTGGTTAGATTGTTTGTTTATTTCTGAACATTATATTTACATACTTATGCATAAAAATGGAATCACAAAAACTCTTAACCCCTAAAGCAGTCAGTAATAATGTAAACGAAAGTTCTGACGAGGATGATTGGAGTGATGGATCCAGTTATAGCTCATATTATTCCGATTCCGACAGGTCAGTTAATATCCCAAAATTGTACACACCATTGTATTACCTAATATTTTTAGTACCATTCCTGATTGGGAGCCCTATGTAGATGATTTTACAGGAGAGTTATTGTACATTGAATGCCATCCATTTGTAACACAAAACAAAGAAAGAAAATTAAAGAAACATGTTGAGCCATTTTCTAAAAATCAAATGAGACGCAGTACAAGAGGGAAATTTCTAAGGCTAATTAGAAGGAGGGAAAGTAAAAGGCGAATTAAGAAGGGTGAAAAACCAACAGTTATTAATGATTGCAATACATCTAAAGTTAAATTTCAGGTAAGACTTTGTAAATCATAAAATTAATATTAAAATAATCTGAGTTTAGGATTTTCAAGAAGGAGAGGAGAAAGAAGTTATGCTTGACATAGATGTTGAAAACCGCCACAACTTGAGTAGTGATAAATCACTGGCAGAGTCTCTGTTAGGGCTTATAGTAAGTACCTTATCTGATGGTAATCGAGTAATGATTGCAGGCTTTTCATATGATAGCAAAGCTAAAAATGAAAGGAATATAAAGATTGGAGACTGGTTAAAAAGTATAAACAATCTTGAAGTAAATGTTAACAACTTAGATGACATTTTACAAAAATTTATAAATCGAGATGATGTCCTCTTAAAACTTCAACGAGTGGCTGGCGTGGAAGTCACTAAAGACCCCCCAATTAATGAGTTAAATAATGAATCGAATTTTGTGAGAGAACTGTTAAATTCTAAGCCAGATGATGAACAACTTTTACTGCAAACATTATGTAGACATCCTGTAGGAATTGTATATATAAATACAGAAAAATTGAGTGAAAGTAATCAAGAGAATGAAGATGTAACATATTGTTTTCCAAGACCACTTGAAAAAAATATGTTATGCAGTTCAAGGGGTATATATATTACTTTAAATCACTTACTCAATGAGATAACAAAAAGTAAACCGAACACCACAACAATAAAGTACAAGGATCGCTTAGCGCATATCGTTTATACATCTTTTGATAACAATTTGCTTTTATTTATGCTACCCGATAATAGAGCTTCCATACAAGAAATTTTATTGATTAACAATGAAATCATAAGACTATTACAGTTTTGCTATGATACAGTAGATAAATGCTTTACCACGGAACAATACCTCATGCAAGTAGATCATTTCTTTTCGCGGTTTTTTGCGAGGGTACTAAGTAGCGGGCTATGGGCAACTGCTCAGCAATTTGTGGAATTGCAAGACTTGGACACAAAATCTTTACAAATTAGTCCGTGCCAATTCGAGGAACTGTTGCCAGTCACACCAACCCTGAGTCTTCCTGATGAGGCTCAAATGCAAATCGATGATGCCCTTACAGAACTAGAGGCAAGCGATTATCGTGAATGGGTAAGTTAAATATGGGATAAGTAAATGGCAACTTACACAAATTCTCTGGATTTAGAATGAGGAGCCTTTGGATTGCCAACGATTATTCACAGTCCTAGGAAGTGCCCTCTATCATTCAGGATACTTGCTCGCAACTCATTTAATTTACGAGGATTTGATGGACGTGCATTGTTTCTGTAAGCAACAAGGTCTCTTCCATCTATCCAGGACTGAACCTGTAAAGTCGCTCGTGCTATGGAGGGAGGTATATCTGCATTCTTGCAATAGACTAGAAAATGTTAAGGTGAAGATTCCTACAGGGAAACGGTACTTGCTCATAGTAGGCAGTGCAAAGGTATTTATAGTTAGTATTTCCTTGTAAATGTGGTAAAAAATAAAACTGAAGCCTGAACTATATATGACCCTATTCAGTTACAATTTTGTTTTACTATAAAAATAAACAGTGAATGGTTTTCTGTTTTAATATATGTAATGGAATTTGAAGGTGAAGCCACAATAAATGAAACATTTCCAAAGCGAGCACAAGTATTTTCTTATACATATAACCAAAAGCATCAATTTTAAATACTATAATGAATTAAATATTAATCCAATGTATGGCCAATCATTTTTAACAAAATAAAGCAACTGCTAATTACTCATTTATTCAGTGTTCACAATTTAGTTGATAACGAGTAATAACCAATTTTATTTGTATCAAAAGACCTATACATTTATTTGCACAATATTTACCTAGGAATTACTAGCACTATTATTTGGAGTATTAATATAATATGCATAACTAACAGAAGTCCTCAGGCTAACTATATTATAGACTAGTAAAACTCATAGTTTTCCATAAAAACCCAACAAATTTGACATTGCTTGATGCACATTCCACTGCCCATCATCAGGAGATGATAAAAACTGTAGTCCGAATTGTAAAATTATAGTTCATATAATTCCAATATTCCAACCCTCTCCCACAACTTTGTATTTTTGTCTTAAAATGTATGAGAGCTACCCATTTTTTGGAGAAATATTTGAGATAGTTCAGATTCTGGTTGGATATTTAAATCAAGCTATAATTATGTTATTGCAGGACCTACTAGCTGTAATAATGGAAGCAGGCGGTTGTACCGAACCCCCAGAAGAAAGTATGGGACCAGATGCCTTTTATGTTGAAGAGGCTCAAGCTACGTTGGCACATTTGCAGGAATTAGGACTGAGTGAATTGTCTGAACGTTTTTTGGCTATGAATCCGGGCCCCCAAATAATCACCCCCATACCTCCAAATAATAAGAGAAAAAATGATTTTATAAACTTGAATTTTTCTAAAGGAAATACAAACCCTGTGAAGGTATGTTACTGCAAGGAATGTTATCAAATACCTATTTGTTCAAATCAAATAATACGAAGCAAATTATTAATTTAAGCATTTAATTTAAATTATATATTGATATATTTTGGTTTATGTTGGGGAGATGCATATACCAAAATCTCGGTCAACATAACACACTGGAGCACTAAAAAGTATTACAAGCCAAGTTACAGCCGCTGCCAAAGGCTATGTATACATGCCTGAATATTTGGAACCCCTATATTGGGCACAGATCTCTGGTCTCTCAAGTATAGATTATCCCCTTTTGCTCTATACATTCATCACTACTGTCAACCATAGCACCAACTAACACCATAGAATGCTAGACTCGAAATGTAAAATTATTGCTACACATACAGACCGTCAGGATAGTTTTTGGCATAACTTTATCAAAGTAATGACTCCAGTACCAGGGATCTAAAACTTAAATTGTAAGACAATCCAATAAAAAAAAACTTTACCCCTAACACCGAATACCTCTGGGTACTATCAATAAATTATTAGATTTAGGGCGAATACAGCTAGGGCAATTGACAATATACCATCCATGTCCTTTCGACTATCGCTTTTTATTAATCACTCTTTCACTAATCTCGACAGCTTTTGGCGAGTGGAAATTTAAGTTAGTGTCTTATTTTGATAGTACTTACTCAGAACGAAGTACACACTTCCTCTCACATTTTAAAAAACACACTTAAATGTGTCTGTTTCAAATTACTGGCATGTTTAAAATTGGCTAATGGCTTGTATTTTTGACCTCACTAAACTATTTCAATCTGGATTAATCGATGTTAAGAGTGTAGAGATGTGTAACTATTCTGACGAGATAAACGAATAACAATCAAAACACCGATTAAATCAACCAAAGATTAAAACTAGCCCTGCAAATCTTATTGCATATTCCCATCGTGCATCTGGCTCAGGCTGCACTTTATGTGTTGCTAGATCGAACTCTGTGTACTTTTATACATACTCGATATTTACTCCTCAAAGGTCTCAATGCAACTGAGTAAAGACCGGGCTATTCACTGTGCACCTCGTGGGCGAGCGGTCCGGTGTTGTAGTTTTGAAACTTGTTCCTATTCTTGACAAGCTAGAAGGATAATTAACATGGCCATTACCTGTTACAAAATTTAAATTATAAATTAAGATATAATTAAAAATAGAATGACAATGAAAACAAAGAAGTTTTTTTTATGTACCATCATGAAATAATGAGACACTTTCTATACATTTCTGTGGAGCAAGCAATACTGAATTAGTTTTTAAGTTAATTACACTTTTGGTAAATAAAGACTTACAATTCTGAGATGAATAACATAATTAACCACAGAAAAATTTTATTATTCCCTTATATTTCAGAGCAACATCAAAAGTCTCACGACATTTTTTTTTGATAGTATTCATGCTGTCTATAAATGCATTCTCACCTAACACAAAAGTGACGTTATAAAATGATAATGTTGCTATTGACGTACCTCCAAATGGCTTCATCATATTATATGATTTTTTAAATCCTTAAAGGAATTTTCACACAGTCAGTAAATAATGTTATATCTGTTTTTCTAGACCCCTTCCCCTATTTTGGTTTTATTTTATCCTAGGTGTTAATTTCAAGTCATTAGATTAAATTAGCCATTATAAAAATATTAATTATAAAAGAATAGTAATGGAAGATGATAAAATTATGGAAAGATGGAAGGAATATTTCCAGGAGATGTTAGAGGGGGAAGAGATAACAGTGGAGAATGCGGAAGAAAGAACACAAAAGGAAGAGGAAATTGGAAAAGAGAAAGAGTAGACAAGAGAATGAAATAAGTGATGGCATTAGCATAGAAGAAGTTAAGAAGGCAATAGGAAAGTTGAAGAACGGAAAAGCTCTAGGAGTAGATGGATTAAAAGCAGAACTATTGAAGGGAATGGGTGAAGAAGGAATGGTGTTATTACAAAGTATATTAAATAGAGCATGGGTAACACATACAGTACCTAAGGAGTGGAGAATTGCAATAATAGTACCTATTTTCAAAAAAGGGAACCAGAAAGACTGTGCAAATTATCGTGGGGTATCGCTACTGTGCACAACGTGCAAGGTATATGAGATGATCTTGGAAGAAAGATTAAGGAGGGAAGTAGATGGAAAGTTGCATGGAGCACAAAGTGGTTTCAGGTCCGGTTACTGCACACAAGACCATATACTTACATTAAGAAATATAATAGAGAAAAAGCTTTCTTATAACAAAGAAATATATATATATATATATATATATATATATATATATATATATATATATATATATATATGTTATGTGGACTTGGAAAAAGCATTCGATAAGCGGGTGAGAGAGAAAATATGGGACATATTAGAGAAAAATGGTACAGCAAAAGAATTGATAGAAGCTGTAAAATCATTATACAGTAAAACAGAGAATATAGTAAGGAAGGATAATATGGAAACCAAAAAATTCAGAACCACACAAGGAGTGAGACAGGGGGGAAATCTTAGCCCACTGTTCTTTATCATTTTGATGAATGAAATAATAACAAAAGTAAGCAGAGAAAGTAAGAAGGTAGGATACTATAAAATGAAGCCAGTAGAAGTGAGTGAATGTGTGTTTGCAGACAATATTGCAATAGTGGCAGACACGGAAACAAAGTTACAATTTAATGTGGTTCTATGGGTGAAAGAGTTGGACAAACAGGGAATGAAAGTAAATGTAAGCAAGACAAAGGTAGTAGTTATGAGCAATAATAATGAACGAGAAATGAATATAAAAATAATCAGATAGTGGAATAAGTAAAAAGCCTAAAGTACCTAGGAGTAACCATACAGGAAGGAGGAAAGCAAGATGAAGAAATAAATAATAGAATAACGACAGCGACAAAGATCTTCCATAGTATGAAAAGGGTGTTCATTAGTAAAGCAGAAATTAGCAATAAAGCAAGAATGTCAATTTATAAAACTGTATATTTGCCGACGCTACTGTATGGATGCGAAACATGGGTGTTGACAGAGAGGCAACTTAAAAAGATACAGGTATTAGAAATGAAGTATCTCAGAAAAGTAGTAAATATTACGATAATGGATAAAATAAGAAATGAAGAAATAAGGAAAAGATTGGATAGCGAAAGTATCAAGAAGGTCATAGAGAGGGCTCAGCTGAGGTGGTGGGGGCACATGAAAAGATTGAGCCAAGAAAGACGAGTAAGAAAAATATGGGAAGCAAAAGCCATTGGGAAGAGAAAGAAAGGCAGACCAAGGACGACGTGGGACGGAGAAGTGGCGAAGATAATGAAGACAAGAGGAATCACATGGAAGCAGGCTGAAATTACAGCAAGGGACAGGGTTAGATGGAGACTAATGACAAAATAATGAAGAAAACCGTGAAAGTGGGGAAGCAAATGTGAGTGAAGGGAAGTCAGGTGTTCATCATACTTGATAGGTTTGGGATGAGAAAGAGGAGAAAAGAGGAGTGCATAAAGGAAGGGGTAGTGAAGTGACAAATGATACCATAAACAGAGTGGAGTTTAGATATAGGGACATAGTAAGATAGGGTGGGATGAAATTGTAGAAGTTCTTTAACACAGAATGGGGTAAGTTACTGTAATTGTAGTGTTTAGATTAATTGTTTAAAGAAAGGTGTATTTAGCCTCTACACCTAACGCTAGGAGAGGTATAGATTATATTATTATAATTACAAAAATATTTATTATAAAAATATGAATTATTTTGTTGAGAAAATATCTGCATTACATTGATTTGTTCTCGAATTATATAAAAATATATTACACCTAGCCCTAACAATCCTTATCTATTTAAAATGAGACAAAAAATAAAAAAAAGTAAACTTTACAGGCTGTCCATTTAAAAAAATCATTTTTATATCACATGACCTACTATTGTCTAAAAAAAAATATATATATAGTTTGTTTGGACACACACAGAAATTAGAACATCCTTCCCCAGAAAGCCTACAGACAGGTTTTGTGTAGGGGAAGGTTACACATATAAGCGCGGACAAACGCCCAGCCCTGAGGGAAGTGCCAAGTTCCCTCTGGTGAGAATCGAACTCACGCAGACAATGTGCCCAGTATTTGGCCCAGTTGCCACCCTGTTACCAAATACCAAGTCAGCACCACCGCTGCACCATGAGAATAAGACCATGCGTCACCCATCCAAGTCGCATCCGTGCAATCCGTTGCTTGACTTCGAACAGCGCAGGTCCGACAATGAACGGAGTACGCTGCCTCATCCTCATATATAGTTTGTATTTAACTTCTTTAAAGAAATGAAGGTGGGGGGGTAAGAATATAATAAATAACCCTGTAAGTTTTTGTATATTTTGTAGGATATTTTGTATATTATTTAGAAAATGTAGTATTTTTATGTATCAAATTGTAATTTAAAAAATATTTTCAATGATTGTGTTATCCCAGTCGCTTTGTATTATCATTATTATTATTTAATTTCAGGAATCAGCTGCCTCTCCTAAAAAGAGCGAGGTTACTTCTATTTTGAAAAGGAGGAGCTCCGATCAGAATTTCGTGATGCAGTACAGTTCCACGAGTTCCCTGCATGATGATTCCTTTGACGGTCAGTCAGAGGGATCTGGAAGTCAGGGGGGTTACAGTGAAAGAAGTGAGATAAGCAGTGAATCGAGCAGAAACTTGAGAAGAGGGATGAAATACGACTCTAATGAGGAAGATTCTGAAACTGACGATTTTGTGGTATAACGTCGATATTTTAACATTTAAATTTGTCAGATGTAATTAATTATATTTCAGGAAGGAAGTCAAATGAGCGTCAACAGTTTCGATGTGTCAGAGATTAGACAAACTCTTCTGTCGGATAGGGAGGACAACAGACCGATGCAATTAACCTCGGGAAATGACAATGTGCTTTATCATTTTATCCAACTTGACATGACCGAAGGCATTTTACTGTGTCCTCCTGAATCGAAACCGCAGTCTCAAACTTATGAGTTGATCCTAAATAATTTTAGAAGAAGCTGTCAGAAAATCCATTTTTTATTTCAGCATACTTTGAGATTTAAAGTAAGTGCTTTTTTGGGTTGTCTTTAAGGAATCTTTGTGTGTCTTTTTTTTATGTATTACATACCTTTTTTTTTTTTCAGAATATGCCAGCTCAAGATATGGCAAAGTCTGTTATGAACAAGAGCCTTATAGCGATTAAAGAACATGGAATATTATTCCACTGCCCTTATTTGGACGATAAAGAAAATAAAAAAAGCAAAATTGCATACTGGGTAGTCGGGTAAGTATTTTCTTTTTTTATTTACAATTGATGTCTATGCACAATTTTTCTGGACAATATTAGAGTTACTTTCCAGGAGGTTATTCTATATGCCACATCCCAGGGAGGTTTATGTTTGCTATCATGACAGTATTCCTCAAAATATCATTGAAATAGCATTTAGGATGAATATAGGTGCCCTGAGTTAATACAAAATATAGACTCTAAAATGTGTTTAACTGCATTTATTGTTGTGATTGAAATGTTTCCGTCCTCTTAAACTTGTTTACTAAGTCATAATTAAACTAGCAAATAGGCAATTTGCATGATTTTTAATTATGTTGTCAAAACATTCTATAGGCCATTAAATCCATACAGCGTTAAATTTGCCACTTTCTGTGCAATACCAATAATAGACACAAAATAAATAAATGAAATTTGAAATTATTATCGGCGCGCGTAAACACAAGAAATGCAAATGGCTGTCCCGTGACGTCACTGTATATTATTTTGTTGAGAGATAGATGGGCGTTTAGTGTAATTTCGTTAAATATTCCTTTTTCGGTGTGCGAATCTATTTATTATTATTAATATTGAACAATTGTGTGTAGACTATGGTCCCCAGTTTGTCACTCAGGTACTGGTTCTCTCTGGCAGCTGAAAATATGAGGTAGAATGCCCTTTTTCAAACTTAACCTCTGTACATTTCCAGCCAGTCTGTATTGCCAGTAATTTTCCATGCCTTCCTCCAACTGTAAAAAAGAAGGAAATGTAAATCTTATTTAAGTATCTATATCTAATGACCTCCGAAACAAACATTTTCTAAATATTTCATGCGGCAAGTAATATGAAAACATCATACAACGTGAAAGTGGGGTTATGTATAAATACATCTAAAACAAATAAATGTTATTAGGTACTCACAATAAAATGATCCCGGAACAATATAGCGGCGTCGAACTTGATTGCTTTATATTTTTCTTTTCGTCCCTTTTCATTGCTACGCACCATGTCTTCCGCATTCTTTCCTCTTTGGGAACCGAGAACAACTTTTCGGGCCTTGATACCGTAGTATTTGTACACATTGGCATGATGCAATACTTATAAAATTTGTGTTTTATCGGCTCCATACCGTTAGACACTTTATAAAACGCACTCGTTACAGATTTTACAAACTGTTAGCACTAAACCAAATCAAAACAGTGACGATTGGGATACTTCCCCATACAGTGACGTGGACCAATCAGACTAGCGTTTTCGAACACGTGACTTTGTGTACATAAATTAGTGAATTAATTCTATTAATTATGCAAAAACTACATAATTTTTTTCATGAAAAATGACTATAATATTCGTTTTAAGTACTTATCATATGGCAGAAAAAATATATTTTCAGGCGTATAGAAGTTTCATGCAAATTGCCTATTCTATCTTACAGTGTAAATCTAAGGGCCCTAAGCTTGCCCTTTTAAAAATGTTTAGGCTTTCTTAATATTTAAGATTAGACAAGTTAAATATTAGTTCCCTTAGTTTTAATAAGTAATTGTGCAGTATTATGAAATAATTATTTTAATTTTATTATTATTTAAATTTATATATTAAGTATATACTTAATATAATCCATGTTTTTTATATAGTTTTTACACATTTTTTATTAAAATATTTTCTTAATTGAACTTTATTTTGTACACCTATGCTCCTGATGTTTTTAACTAGCTTAATTACAAACAAAAATCATTTGAAAATCTGCTTTTAACTCCTATAAAGAACCGACCGAGTAGCGTTTTAACACGACAAAAAGTAGTACTTCTACATCATAAATGGAAACCTTCCATGGTTTCCAGATAAATACTCTGTTAATCTGTGACTTGTTGCAAAGGTTTCGTCACTCATTTCAGGTGACTTCTTCAGAACTATTTTCTGGAGAATCTCAGCCCAGAAAGAAGCTCTGAAGAGATTGCCTATGATGGATGATTGACGGAACATTGGAAAGAGTTGGGTACGCAATAAATATATACCTGTTTCAAAAGGGGTGATCCTAATTTATTAATTCACACCAGACGAGTTACTGTGCTATATGGTCTTTTTAAAATATATGAATGTTGCTTTTTGGATCATTTCACATTTTTAACAACATACTGTGTAAGTATATATGTTAATACACAAAGAATATCAACTATCACAGTTATGCATTCCTTTCTGACAGCACTTGGCATTTTATGGAAGATGGCCAATGTCCTGTTGGAATATTTTGAATATGACCTCATAGAAATAAGTCCAAAAAATGGCCATGTGAAAAACGATATTTTTAAAATGCCCTCAATCACCCATCAAGATTTATAAAATCTAGAATGAAATGCTGTTACCAGCTTAGTCCACCTAACGTAACTAAATAA
This sequence comes from Rosalia funebris, assembly GCA_037954035.1. Classification (NCBI taxonomy): domain Eukaryota; kingdom Metazoa; phylum Arthropoda; class Insecta; order Coleoptera; family Cerambycidae; genus Rosalia; species Rosalia funebris. Next base: position 15,064,583 of record JAZFAV010000001.1, on the reverse strand, counting down.
TATGGTGAAGCATAGCATAGCATAACTGGGGTTTAAAGGTGTCAGCAGGTGAATGGTGGACATCTTGAATATTTGTTACAAGTTTTTGGTGTATTGACTTACTTTTTTTTGTTTGTCATATTTCGATTTTTATAAAAAAATTACATTTGTTTTATATATTAAATCATCAATGCAATAAACATTTTTCTTGTAAGTCATTTATGTACTGACGGCAAGATGTAGGGAAGAAAAATCTCTATTAAACTATCATAATGAGCCATGATGGTTCCATAAAAAGGAAAAACCATTTCAATATGTTTAAATGGCTATAAAAGAAAAGTTGGCCGACTTAATGTCATGATTTTATTTCTCATCTTGATGACAAAAAAAAAACAGTTTCCAGTAGTCAAAACTACCTAGATGCTGATGTAAATTGCGTTAAAATTTGTTTTGTGGTGAAAATTTTCTCCAAACAATTGACTTACTGAATCCAAATGTGTAAAAATATATAGGGTGTTCTATTTAAAATACATAAGTTATGGCCATTTCCGGTAAAACTGGAAGTGCTAAAATAATCTCTTTAATATGTTAATATTGACACATACGGTGTTCTGGGGGCCGACCAAAATCGGGCCCAGGAGAAGGTATGTATCTGCTCGGATAGCAGGGCGGCGTTGGCAGCCCTGAATTCAGCAACGACAAGGTCGAAACTGGTCTATAATTGCTATGAAGCATTGAACTACTTGGCAGGGAAGGGACCAGTGGAACTCTTATGGATACCTGGGCATAATGGCATTAAGGGAAATCTAATTGTAGATGACCTTGCCAGACTAGGGACCAGAGAAAACCTCTATGGACCAGAACCTGCAGTGGGAATAAGTCGGATTCTGATCAGAGACCGCATCAATGGCTGGGCAAGAGACCAGCACAATAAAAGATGGAGAGGAGTAATGGGTTGTCGAATAACCAAACTCTTCATCCAATACTCAGAGATTGAGAAGTGGGCCCAATAATTCATTAAATTGAACAGGCACAAAGCCAGAACCCTGGTGGGAATCATAACGGGCCACCATAGTAGCCTGAATGCATATAAGCACAAGCTGAGGCTGACTGACAGCCCGGCCTGCAGATACTGTAAAGAAGACGAGGAAACCTCGATTCATCTTCTTTACATCTGCCCCGTATTGGAGGAGAAGAGGTATCTTATATTAGGGACCCCTGTTATCGTACAGGAGGCGAGGCTTAAGGCGGGGAACGTGCCTAAATTGCTCCTTTTATGGGATAGCATTTTTGGATAATGACCCGGATAACGGGGGATCGCCAAGGGACTACCCATGCGATCAGTGGCCGATGAGGCCCAAACCTATATAATATAATAATAATAATAATAATATTGACACATTAATTGATTTTTACTTGTTATTGCAATTCCAAAAACTTGAAAGTGATATTTAAGAAACTACAATATTATGAAATTAATACCATTTGTTTAACAAAATTGTCCTGTTTAATTTTATTTCTCTGAACACCTTCGTATTGCCTATAAATTAAATTATAAAGCTCCACAGTATTAGAGCTATATTGCAATATAAATCCATATAAAAATAACTTGCATAGAAAAATATATGGGCTATGAAAAATATAAAAAACTATTTTTAATCAACTTTTTAATATTTTCTAATACAAATAGATATTCTATAATAATCAGTTAAGTAGTTTATCAAGCAATAACTAGAAGAATGGAATCATATGACATGTACAATTCATAGTATTCATATATCACTGATATCCTAATTTCACAATGGCTGAATGCTATCAAATACTATTTTAACTACACTTCCTGCCATTTTACAGCCATAGTGTCCTGCCCAATACTCTGTATCACGTCCCATATGCTCAAAAATTATTTCTGTCAAATTTCGCGAATGTTCTTTAATGACAATTTCAACCTGAAATATGTATACACCACTTTCTAATCCTAAGAATACCGATATTTTATTTAATGATTACAATTTTCAAAGTTATATTCTTGTAAAAAAATATTTATACATGCCTTTTGCCACACTTTATCCACGAATTGCCTCATAAAAATTGGTTTCATCTGGGAAAATATAGTTGAGTTGTCCCAAAACCCTTTAACATGTAACATGTACTGAAATCCACAATCATCTCTTCCACAAACCCATTCACTGGCATAAATTTCAGGCATAAATGTATACATGATATGACGAAGAAGTAGTTTATTTTTAAGAGAGATTTTCTAAAAATAGTATTTAAATGGAAATACATAAAATATGTGACAGATTTAAGACAATATACTTACCTGAAACTTTCTACAATCTGTATAGGACGTTTCAAAAAATAAAACCAGCCACAGGTAGGATTCGACATTTGTCCCGGATCGGAACCGAACGACATACAGCTGTTTCGAACTTGTTAGTTCTCATCAGTGCCGCATACGGTACGCCGATTCCTACCTGTGGCTGGTTTTATTTTTTGAAACCTTATCTGATCGTGCAGAAACACGAGAAAGGGGTCGAGGATCGCTTCTGGGTATAATTCAATGCCTGCCGGGGCTTTAGCCCGAGGAGTAGTTGTTTCCTAAAGCGATTATGTAATAGCTTTGCTATTCGGGAACTACTTTGATAGCCGCTTGGCGGCTTGGTGGTTCCTTTCTTGATTTCCGACTTATAAGTTACTGACAGAGATCGTATCGATAAAGATGTATAGGCCATAAAGTTCATTCGGCATTTGTCCTGAATCGGCGTACCGTATGCGGCACTGATGAGAACTAACAAGTTCGAAACAGCTGTATGTCGTTCGGTTCCGATCCGGGACAAATGTCGAATCCTACCTGTGGCTGGTTTTATTTTTTGAAACCTTATCTGATCGTGCAGAAACACGAGAAAGGGGTCGAGGATCGCTTCTGGGTATAATTCAATGCCTGCCGGGGCTTTAGCCCGAGGAGTAGTTGTTCCCTAAAGCGATTATGTAATAGCTTTGCTATTCGGGAACTACTTTGATAGCCGCTTGGCGGCTTGGTGGTTCCTTTCTCTATTTCCGACTTATAAGTTACTGTATAGGACGTAACAAAACAACTCGTATACCCGTTAAAGTCAGATATATTTTGTGGTAATGGATCACATCCAACTGGAGGATCTTCAATTTGGAACATATCTTCTCCATTTCCAATAATTTCCCAGTGTCTTGTACCTTCTTGTCCATTGCCATTTTTCAACATATTAACAAAATTATTTGTTGAAAAATAACAATAGAAAACATACCAGGGCAACCTTTTTGAATTTCCAGGATACCACCTATTGTAAATATGCATCCATAAATTTTCTGAAATTATTATATTGAACTACATTTTACACACTAATCTTATATGTATTAAATTTTGGGGTGGTATATAACTTAAAATATTTTGAACAATTTCTTGTGGTATATAAACATTATTAAAATATAACCCGTTCGTATCGTCGTTCTCAAAACGTTTCAGAAGTTGGAACTGATTATTAGCCATTTATTCTCAATAATATAGGACTTTTTCACATTTACCAACACCGGTACATCAGCACAGGACCGATACCGACACGATATCGGGAGGATATTTGCAACCACACGGCAGACGCCATTAGCTACCCACACACGAAGCGATATTTTGAGCGACTTGGTATGCAGAAAACAGTGTCTGTCTATTTGGAACTCACGTTTGTGCTGAGCAACGGGCCCGGTAATACGTCGTCGGTTTAGGAACAGGTCGCTACAAGTTAAAAAACTAACGTAAGGATCCAGTCTGTAGCGCTCGTCGTTTGATCTTAGTTTAAATAAATTTTTGTTTGTGGTGTAATAATTATTATGGAGTGGACAAAATAAATAGTAACAGAGTTTATAGAACTATATAGACAACGACCATGTTTGTGGAAAATTAAAGACCCAGATTATATAAATAAGAATTTGAAAAGAGAAGCATATGGAGATTTGATAAAATTTTTAAAAAGCAAAAATTATAATGATGTAACTGTAAAAGATGTTAAAACTAAAATACAAAATATGAGAAATGCTTTTAGGAGAGAATGTAAAAGAATTGAAAATTCTAATAGAAGTGGATCAGGAACAGCAGACATTTATGTACCAACGTTATGGTAAGTGTTAATGAGTAAAATTTTGTAGTGATGTAAAGGCGGAAATTTTCCGGAAATGGAAAATTTCCGGGAAATTGTCCATTGGTAAAAACGGTAAATCGGTAAAAAAATCCCAGATTTACGTCACTAAAATTTAGCTAATTTTGTATTAAGTATTTATTCAAATTTAAGGTACTACAAGTTACTTTCATTCACAAAAGATCAGGATGTACCATTGGCATCCATTGACTGGCAGTCTCAAAATTCGCAGACATTAATTGAAGATACTGAAACCCAAAACTACACTATTAATGATGAGGATGATTTAAATCAATCTGTTGTAGGAGTAGTTCCGACTAGTGAAGCTGGTCAAAAACCAGTTGAAAAGGTAAGTTTTTTAATTTAACTTTTTCCTGCTTTTAGCATTCCTTCTTGCCAGGAGACTTTTCCGTTGCCGTTAAAATAATTCATATATAATTTCCGATTTGATTTTGCAGTAATAGATGCATTTCTTATGATTGTCTCTTCCAATGGCGTTATTATTTCACTTCTACTTGCTACTTCATTGTCAAGTAATGGTGTGTTAGTGTATGTTGGACTAGTTCTTCTCAAAAAATTATGCAAATAACAAATGGCTAGAACAATATACTTGATTTTCTCTGGAGCAATGCTAATAGGAGTGTGTAAGATGCGAAGCACTGTAGAAATCAATCCAAATGTATTTTCCACTACGTTTCTTGCCCTTGAAATTCTATAATTGTATATTCTCTTCTCTTTAGTTAAATTTGTTTGTGGAAATGGCTTTAAAATATTGCTATGAAGAGGGAAAGCCTCATCAGTAACAAATACAAAATTTAGTTTTTCATCATTTTCGTTTGCATCGGGCAGGTTTAAAGAGTTATTTTTCAAGCGTTGACCAAATAAGGTTGCATTAAATACACCTCCATCGGATATTCTGCCTTGCTTCCCTACTTCCCTATCCACGTAAAAAAAGTCATAATTATGCCCAACAACTGCCATTAAAACAATACTATAAAAGTGTTTGTAATTGCGATAGAGAGCTGCAGAGTGAGGAGGCGGAGTAATTCAAATGTGTTTCCCGTCGATGGCTCCTCCACAGTTAATCATGTTCCAACGTTGTTTAAAGCCTAAAGCTATCTGCTTCCATCCTTCCTTTGTTTCAGGCATCTAAAACAAAATATTTATTCTGTGATTATGCAAAAAGTAAGTAAGTTTTTGCACTATATACTGTAGTGACGCATTAAACTGGCGCATTAGCAGGGATAATGAGTGTGCCTCGATAGCTCAGCGGTCAGAGCACTCAACCGGAAATTGGGAGAGCCGGGTTCGATTCCCGGTCGAGGCAAAAAGCAATTTATCCTTGCTATCGCCAAAGTGGTGACCCCGACGTGATGTGATTCATTCCAGTATATGCAACCTCCCTTACATCTCAAATTCGCGGATTCGATTCCCGTCCTATCCATCGCCCTACAGTCCGGGGGTTACCGAACAACGGTTCGTAAGAATGGCGAACGTGGTCAATTCCGTTAAAATTGTATCGAGACAAACCTTGTCTCTAGGGAGGGAGTACTGTAGCGACGCGTTAAAATTGGCGCATTAGCAGGGATAATAAGTGTGCCTCGATAGCTCAGCGGTCAGAGCACTCAACCGGAAATTGGGAGAGCCGGGTTCGATTCCCGGTCGAGGCAAAAAGCAATTTATCCTTGCTATCGCCAAAGTGGTGACCCCGACGTGATGTGATTCATTCCGGTATATGCAACCTCCCTTACATCTCAAATTCGCGGATTCGATTCCCGTCCTACCCATCGCCCTACAGTCCGGGGGTTACCGAACAACGGTTCGTAAGAATGGCGAACGTGGTCAATTCCGTTAAAATTGTATCGAGACAGACCTTGTCTCTAGGGAGGGAGTACTGTAGCGACGCGTTAAAATTGGCGCATTAGCAGGGATAATGAGTGTGCCTCGATAGCTCAGCGGTCAGAGCAGCTAACCGGAAATTGGGAGAGCCGGGTTCGATTCCCGGTCGAGGCAAAAAGCAATTTATCCTTGCTATCGCCAAAGTGGTGACCCCGACGTGATGTGATTCATTCCAGTATATGCAACCTCCCTTACATCTCAAATTCGCGGATTCGATTCCCGTCCTATCCATCGCCCTACAGTCCGGGGGTTACCGAACAACGGTTCGTAAGAATGGCGAACGTGGTCAATTCCGTTAAAATTGTATCGAGACAAACCTTGTCTCTAGGGAGGGAGTACTGTAGCGACGCGTTAAAATTGGCGCATTAGCAGGGATAATAAGTGTGCCTCGATAGCTCAGCGGTCAGAGCACTCAACCGGAAATTGGGAGAGCCGGGTTCGATTCCCGGTCGAGGCAAAAAGCAATTTATCCTTGCTATCGCCAAAGTGGTGACCCCGACGTGATGTGATTCATTCCGGTATATGCAACCTCCCTTACATCTCAAATTCGCGGATTCGATTCCCGTCCTACCCATCGCCCTACAGTCCGGGGGTTACCGAACAACGGTTCGTAAGAATGGCGAACGTGGTCAATTCCGTTAAAATTGTATCGAGACAGACCTTGTCTCTAGGGAGGGAGTACTGTAGCGACGCGTTAAAATTGGCGCATTAGCAGGGATAATGAGTGTGCCTCGATAGCTCAGCGGTCAGAGCAGCTAACCGGAAATTGGGAGAGCCGGGTTCGATTCCCGGTCGAGGCAAAAAGCAATTTATCCTTGCTATCGCCAAAGTGGTGACCCCGACGTGATGTGATTCATTCCAGTATATGCAACCTCCCTTACATCTCAAATTCGCGGATTCGATTCCCGTCCTATCCATCGCCCTACAGTCCGGGGGTTACCGAACAACGGTTCGTAAGAATGGCGAACGTGGTCAATTCCGTTAAAATTGTATCGAGACAAACCTTGTCTCTAGGGAGGGAGTACTGTAGCGACGCGTTAAAATTGGCGCATTAGCAGGGATAATGAGTGTGCCTCGATAGCTCAGCGGTCAGAGCAGCTAACCGGAAATTGGGAGAGCCGGGTTCGATTCCCGGTCGAGGCAAAATGCACTTTTATCCTTGCTATTGCCAAAATACTGTGCAAAAATAATATTTTTTTGCATTACTGCAGAAAGTGCCTCACTACTAGTGTATAAAGTAACTGACAAGTACAAAACATGGTAGAAAAAATATTGTGTTTAACATGCGCAAAAAGCATATTTGTTTTGTACATATTCAAAGCATATTTGTATACGTTTTGGATTACTTACACAAATAACTATTGTTTCAGGGATTTAAACAACCACCTGAAAAAATATGAAGAAGAAACGAACATCCAATACGGATATAGATGAATTTGTGAAAGTATGTACCAAGACATTACCTAATCCGGACAAACCCGATGAATTTGATTCCACTTGTATGTCTTTCGCAGCTAAATTAAGAAAAATGAATGCAAATCAACAAATATTTGCAGAAAGTCTAATGCACCATGTTTGTACATTGGGATTATTAAACAAGCTTAACGAAAATTATTGCGTGACATATAATAATAATAATGATGCTAGCACAGTCTCGTTCATCAAATAGCTTGCGAAATGACATTTCTCAACATTTAGTTCAAACACAAGTGACATCTGCGAGTCCATCATATTCTACTGTATCAAATATATACCAAACTGAACGAGCTCAACCTCCACTACCATCTCCTGCCGAATCCACCCAGTCATCTGCATCAACTGAACATTCTATTGCAGATTACTATAGTACTACAAATTTATCATAAATGATCATCATAAATGATTTCCAATAATATTTTCTCTCATTTAGAACTTATAGAAATATGAGTTACCATTGTGTTGTTAAATTACTTTATAATATTAGTTAAATAAATGCATAATTTATGTATGTACTTACCTGAATGTAATTTTTTAAATTTCTACATATAGCCATGCATGTTTCAGGTATAATGTATCCTAAAGTTTGAGGTGCTATACCTGTTTGAAAACTTCAAACTTTCATACGACTGTCCTGTAGCTAAATAATGCAAAGTTGCAATCAGCCGCTCTTCAGGAGGAATAGATTCACGCATAACAGTATCTTGTTTCTTTAAGTCTTGAAATAATAAACCTAAAATAAAGAAAATTGTTTTGGCATGCCCATTTGTGGCACCATCAATTGTTTTAAACAGTCTTTTAAATATATTTTAACTTACTTAGTAATTCATCAAAAATTGGACCGCTCATTCTTAAGTAATTCTTCAAATCGTCTTGTTCATTTTGTCTCAATTCACGTACAAAAAGCATAGAACCATATTTTTTTCCTCGATCTGAAATCCATTTCTTCACCCACTTTTTTCTGTTCCTTTTTCTCTTATCCCTGATTTTTAAAATACATAAACCCAATGAGAGCAATTTTTTTGTCCATTTTGTACTAACGCAGATTCACCGACTAAAGAGGTATTTTAGACCAGCTTAAAATACGAAGTCGCACTACCCAGTATGTCGAAATTTAAAATATCTGCCAACTAATTGAGGGACAGCCTAGGTGCAGGAACCAATCGTTTGACAAATCGCGGACTAAGTATGTTCGTGTGTAGACACGACAAATCAGATCGCTCACAGACCAAGTCGACGGATCTGGTATGGCAGTTCTGGTCGGTCGACACCGTCGGCCGACTATATCGCTTCGTGTGTGGGTAGCTATTGTCATCCAGGAAGAGTCGTGGCGGAAATTAACAAAACTGTATCTGTTTTATTTGTCATATTTGAGGCACAAAAAACGAAAACAAAAGCAGTTATGGGTACATCCAATTCTAAATGTGAGATGTTTAGAGGGTACCTATTATGCTCTCAGAAGTTGGCTGAGAGGGATGATGATGAGTCTGATGACCCAAATAAATGTTTAAATATTTTCACATGAGCAAAATTAATAAGTTCAAGAAGCAAGATACTTTGTCGTTTTTTGTTATTGTCATTGATTTTATACAGGGCTTAGATTCCACTAGTTCGATTAATGTTACTATATCGTATTTAAACTGGACATTGCTGTTATTTTCAACCACAAAGAAAAAAAAACTGAAAAGAGAATTCTTGAGTTGTACAAGAGAGCAACAACAATTTGCCTTGAATTATTACTTTAGGACAGGAATCAGTACGATTAAACCATCCATATTGTTTTTGTGATTATTTAGTAATACTCGTATATAATGTGCATGATATGTGAGCAAGTGGTTAGAATAACGTCAAATGAGATGAAGTGATGTGAAATGTAATGTGGTTTAATTTTTGTCTGATGAGGTAGGTTTGTATTTGCTTAAAGGGCTACATCCACCTAAAATCTTCAAAATTTTCTGTATTTTTTTTTTATATTATAGTATGAAAGCTTAAGAATATATTCCGAAAGTTTCACATCGATATCTTTAAAATTTACAGAGATATAAAGTTTTCAGTCACGGGGTACAGGGCGGTTAATGCTGCTACCTGCGTCCTCAATGAGCGCCCTCATCAGGTGCGGAACAATGATCGACTTATCTAATCAGCGATAACCTTGAGGAATCATTGTTCCATGCATTTTTTTCCTTGCTATATTGTAATAATGTATATACACAAAATTTCTCGCGCTAAGAGAGATGAAACGAACACGAGAATTTCTCATTCTAAAAAGGACAACCTCTGAATCCAAAACGGTGACCGTCATATCTCGGGAAGCGATCGACAGATTCATTTAAAATTTGGCAGTCACGCTTTAAGCCGTTGTTAACAGATTGACTATCGATTTTTCAAAAACAACCAAAATTGTTTAAACAAATTACAATAATAACTCAGGTTTTTTACCGAATTTTCGTACTTCAGTTCCAAGTGCGGTTTTTTTGTTTTTTAAAAACAATAATTTTCGGAAACAGTGCTTGTCAATATATTTCGAATTCACTTAATTTCATGATAGTTTACTGTCTTTGATTTCAGATGATCAGTTTTAGCGGGAAAAGGGTCACCGCAAACCAGGTCGCGAAATAGACGCTCCACTTCCGGCGGGCATATCTCTTCCGGTTTTAAATATTCTTAAATTGTGTTCATTTCACCATATTTAAAATACATTTATCTTCAATTTAAAAAAAAATGTTTATTTATCATTAATAGTTCCCAAGAAAATTCATTCCAAAGATCGACTATTTTTTCATGTTTCTAGGTGGCTGTAGCCCCGTAATTATCCCATTTACTGTTTTATTGTGTTGTCATTTTTAATCCTCGAAGAATGGTTTTATCTTTAATGCGACATATTAACAATTTTTTGTTACATTGTAATTGAAAATAACAGTTTCTTATATGTCTTTCTAAAACCATTTGCCTATATTCCTTGTTTATAAAAATTTATAGTAATAGTAATAACCTACAAGCGAATAACCCACTTAATTTAAGGAAGTAAAGAAAAAATAAAATGCGTATTTTTGGTACTTCGAAAATAAATCCGCCTTGTAGATATTTTGTCTAATTCTGAAAAATCTATAATAAACGACAACAGCAGTTTAGTAAAATAATAATTGTAGCCCAGCGCGTTTGTTCACTGGTAACCAACATAAACAATTCAAGGTGATTCAAAACAATTTTATTTTTTAAAGAAAAAATATAATGATATGGAGAACTCAAAATCTCACTTTGTATATTGGTACTGTATTATATAACTATATTAAGAAATCGGAGAAAAAATGTGAGCAGTTCATATAACCATACGTACGCGCGCAATCGATTATGTTGGCAACTATTCCCGTTTCAAAATAATTTATTTCGGAACGAGACGGAATGGAACGTTTCATAAGGGGAACGATATTATTTCTCTTCCCTAAAAATTACGCAATATCACGGGTGACGTTAATTATATTTTGGAATATGTTCGTTTATTACCGATGAGTACATATATCGCGCTGTGTTTCAGATTCGATGATTTGATTGTTGATGTGATCTCTTAGGTTAGAACAAGAATAGTGCTGAAATAGGTACATTAGAACTATACCTCTATTTATATGCAGCACATCTAATTCCTGATTCTGAACACTATTCTATTTTGTTGTAAGATGGCTAGATGGATACAGTAAGAGGGAGAGAGCACAACGAAGTCGCATCGTATCGAAATTAGATTTCCTGGTCAGAATGTAATTAAAAATAAATTAATTTGATACAGTTGTTAGTTTTAATCTATAGTTATTGATTAACGCAATATTGGTTGCTTCAAGTAAGGTTGCTTCACATCTTACATAGTTTGTATATAATTCACTTTAATAAAAATTCTGAATAAGTTTTAGGAAATTCGTTGTTTTTTAAGTTTATCAAGTTTGTTCCTATTTTCAACCAATCGAATTATTTCGAACGATTTAGGATAACTGTAGGAACAAACCAATAGGTCATCATAGACATTTTATTCTATACAAAATATCTATGAGGTTGTCTCTTTGCTCGTAAGGTATATTTCAAAAAGGTGTCATTGGATAATTCTTCCCTTTGGTGTTAGGTTTTGTTTATTTAATTGTTAATAGATATGGAGGATAATGTTACGGATTTAAAACTAGAAATAAGGAAACTTAAAGAAGAGCTAATTGCCAAAGAAAAATTATTGTGTAATCTACAGTTGAGATATGTAAGTTGTCATAACATACCATGATTATAAAGAATATTAATTTAATTGTTTTAATTATTGGTTATTCATTTAAATAGTTAGTAGCAATATAGTAGTTATTTACAAAGAAATCTTAAGAGTATTTAGGAATTATTAGATCATCAAAAATATTGACAAAGTAAACCGCTTTTAGGAAAAGAATTTGTATAATGGTACATTAAGTACTGATGAAATTGTACGCTATAGTCGTCAAATGATTATGCCTAACGTTGGTTTACAAGGTCAAATTTTATTAAAAAAAGGTAAAGTACTTATTGTTGGAGTTGGAGGTTTGGGATGTCCAGCTGCTCTATATTTATCAAGTGCAGGAGTAGGTAAACATTATTTAAAGTATCAGCCATATAATTCCCTCATTTTTTATAAATTCCAGGTGAAATTACTCTGATTGATCATGATGACGTTGAACTCACGAATTTGCATAGACAAATTTTACATTCCGAATATGACATAGATACTTCAAAAGTAGAATCTGCATATAAAAAATTAAAAAGGTATGCATCCTAATGCCTGTTCATCTAAAATTTTAATCTGTATATCCGATTTTGGTTTGAAATTGCAGTATAAATAGCCATGTGAGCATAATTCCTCTTTGTGTTCATGCTAACAGTGATACCATTAAGGAAATTATAGAAAAACATCAATATGATGTTGTTGTTGATGGAAGTGATAACGTTGCCACTCGATATCTATTGAATGATATTTGTGTAATGAATAATATACCTCTAGTATCTGGTAGTGCGCTGCAAATGGAAGGCCAACTTACTGTATATCATTACCAGGACGGTCCTTGTTACCGTTGTTTGTTTCCAGTGCCTCCACCCCCTCAGACTGTTACTAATTGTGGAGATGGAGGTGTTTTGGGGACTGGTAAGAGTTTTGTATTTTTGCGAGTCTTTCAGACGAGTCTAAAGTAGATGATTCCTGATATTGAAATATAAAGTTTACTATTTATAATTCATTATAGTCAATAGTATTGTATATAAATTATCCAGTTCCAGGAACAATAGGAACACTGCAAGCATTGGAAGTAATGAAAATTATAACTAATTCTCCAGGAGTATTATGTGGACGATTATTGTTATTCGATGCATCAAATACAACTTTTCGTAATGTAAAACTTCGGGCAAGAAATCCAAAATGTGCTGTATGTGGCGAATATCCAACGATAACTAGTCTGATAGATTACGAACAGTTTTGTGGGTCTAGTGCACATGATAAGGTACCTTGAATGGCATGTATTTTTGGGTAATTAAAACGTGATGATTATAGAATGTAAATAATCAGTTTAATAGATAGGAAATAAAGTGACCTCATGTTGATATTTATATCAAACTACCTTGTGAACATGTTTGAAAATATTAGGTTTTTCATAATGGTTTCTTAATGATTTTAGGTAATCAATATTGATATTTTGAAATCGGATGAACATACTGACGTTACAGAATTTTCGAAAATCATGAACGAAGTTCTTGTTCTGGACGTTCGACCTGAATTGGAATATAAAATGTGCAATATACCAGGTACCATAAATTGGCCTTTTACTAATTTAGGAAAAGGTGTGGGAATAGAAGACCTAAGAAACTTACTTGATAGTAAACTCTTAAAAAAAGAACGTAATGGTGTGTTAGTTTATTTTATTACTAGGTATATATGTTATCGGTTTTTTAATTTTAGTTTATGTCTTATGCAGAAGAGGAAATGATTCGCAACGGGCAATCACTTGTTTGAAAGAAAGATTGTCTGATACTGGAATTAAATTTTATAATGTAAAAGGGGGTTTACACGCATATTCAAGAATGATAGACCCAAGTTTTCCTAAATATTAATATGATTCTTTTTCTAATATACCATGTGTTGATATACAACTGTGATCTATAACTAAGATTTTATAAAACAGCGTTTTATTTGCCCCTTTACCTAAATATCTATCCAGTCACTTCACTAGTTAAGAGTAATTTTATATATAAGTACTTGTTTACTATCATATAATAAAATTATATTTTTTAATATTTCAATTTTATGTGTTCATGTTATGAGTTCATAGATATTTTTAAAATAAACGTTTAAAAAAAGTACTGATTATATCAAATTAAATTTTAATAGTTAACGTAGTAAAGTAAATTTCTTTTTCCAAACCTCAAATAGTGTTACATTTTCTGGTCTTGACTTCAGGAGAACAAATACCTGCTGCTGCTTTTAGGAATTGTTTAACATCGATTCAGGGCAATTTTAATTATGATCCAAAAATGTTTTGGTCTTTCGTGCAAAGTAGAGAGGGTTCTACATGTATGTCATTGACTGCGTTCTTAAATAGGGAGAAATTGACATCTCAAAAAATTATTAATGGTTTTAGAAATTATTTTTCTGGTGTTTATTCTGTTGATAATGTAGTTTGTTTAATTACAGGACCTATATCTAATAACCAAGAATCTATTTACATCGTCCATTTTTCATAAAAAGATATTCTCCAATCTATTCATCATCTTTGGCGCCACAACCCAGGGTGGGTCTTGGCCTGTTCTAGTATCAGCTTCCATTCCTCCCTATTCTTTGCTTTGGTTTTCCAATTTCCTACTTCTAGTATCCGTAGATTTTCTTCGACCTGGTCCCTAAATCTGATTCTGGGCCTTCCTCTCCTCCTATGTCCAGCCGGTGTTTGCTGGAATATTTGCTTTGGGGGGTCCCTATCGTCCATCCTTTCTAGGTGGCCAAGCCACCTTACCCTATATATTTTAATGGACCGTGCGATGTCAGGTTCTTCGTATAGGAGGTATAGCTCAAAATTATAGCCACATCCCATTCTCCTGCACAGCTCTATATATGTTACGTAGGACCTTTCTTTTAAAGCATCCTAGCAGCATTTCATCGCTTTTTGTCATAGTCCATGCTTCTGACGCGTAAGAGAGTACTCGTTTAATAAGCGTTTTATATATCAATATCTTGGCTTTTTTGCTTACTATGCATGATGTTAGGAGCTTTTTTAGCCCAAAGTAGGCTCTGTTAGCTAGGTAAACTCTTCTATTGATTTCTGCACTGATGCTGATATTTTCGTTTATTTGTGAGCCAAGATATATAAACCCTCTCACGCCTTCAAAAGTATATACTCCTATTACCAGGTCTTCGAGTGGCGCTAATTGCGTGCTATTGGTTACTTTCATGTATTTTGCTTTAGCTACATTAACTTGTAGCCCCATTCTCTTCGCTGCTGCCTCTACTGCTCTGAAAGCCTGTATTAAGTCTCTTTTTGTCCTGGATACTATATCAATGTCGTCCGCGTACGCTAGGATTTGTACGCTCCTATTAATTATGGTTCCTCTAGTCGCTATACCTGATTCTCTTATGGCTTTTTCCAGTGCGATATTAAACAGCAGGCACGATAGACTGTCCCCTTGGCGTAGGCCGGTATGTGTCTGAAAGGGTCTTGACATGTTGCTTTGTATCCTTACTCTGCATTCAACTTCAGAAAGGGTTGCCTTCACTAACTTAATCAGGTGTGTTGGGATATTAAATTCCATCATAGCGTTATAAACCGAGCGTCTGTCTATGCTGTCGTAGGCACCTTTGAAGTCTATGAATAAGTGGTGGGTATCAATCCCATATTCGTAAGTCTTCTCTAGGGCCTGCCTAAGAGTGAATATCTGGTCTCCAATCTATTAGTAAACTGAAAAATTAAATGTTTTACGGGAACTATCAGTTTCCTAGCTTTGAAGGATTGTGCTGGAGCCTTATTGGAACCGCTTGTAATACTATTTAAGCTTACACTTGTTACCCATACCTTTCTCAAAGTTTGTAAAATAACAAGGGTCTATCCTATTCTAAAAAGTGGTAATCCATCTGATGTAAAAAAACCATCATCCTATTACAATACTATCAAATATTGCAAAGCTCTTTAAAATTTCCTTGTATACATATTTTTATCAAAATATAACATAACACATATTATTTATGTTATATCAAAATATAACATACACATAGAATAAAACATATTTCCATTTAGAGTTGAAGTATATAGTGTATACGGATTTCTGAAAAGTTTTTGAACCGCTGAGTCGCTTTCTAAATTGGAGTTGTTTGGATTTAGTAGTGATTTATGTCTACTTATGCAGTCGTACTTATCGTATCGCCAACTATTTGTTTCGTATAATGGTTTTTATCCAAAAACTCATCACCGGTTCTGATGTATCTCAAGGCTCAAATTTGGGGCCACTATTATTATTCGTATTCATTAACGAGTTGTAACGATACTGTAACTACGATAGAATCATCTTTTTTCGCTTAAAGATATCCTTAAATGCCACTTGCATTGATAACTTTAATTTTACAAAGTCTTATCAACATTGTGTCGATTTGATGTATATACAATAATCCTTCATTATACATATATAATAAATATATAAGTACAGTTTATTCATTTACTCTAAAATAATAATCAATATTATATTATTATTCTTTTAATAATGTTAGTCTATCACACCACGTTATAAACGTTAAATATCTAGGTGTCCTTTTTGACTTTCGTTCCCTGACCATATCCATCGAATAACTATGGATGGATATAGGTATTTTAGGCTTTATAGCTAGAAATATAACATCCTTTTCTAACATTGCCTCTTTAAAAAAATATTTCTTTACTGTGCTTGATGTTAACAACATTGTCTGGTATCATTGGTACCAAATACACAACTTGAGAATATTCAGCGTTGTTTTCGGAAAATTTAGCATTTTCTGTAAATCATGTTTATCCAGTAACGGGTTTTAACCATACTTTACTTTTACACAGATTTGGCTCGACACAACTTAATTGAATTGTTATCTTTAGGTAGGCTTGCCAGATTTCTGAAATGTTCAACCGGGACACTGGAATGCCCCCCAGCGTCGCGGGTATTCAAAGGTACACACCCTTGGCGGGTTTTTAGAGGGTAGTTTATTCTCAATGTTATGAATAAATAGTTACTGATTAGGAACCTAAACCAGGGGTAATAATAAATGACAAGCATATAAGCGGTTAGTGCCGAGGTGGGCGAGTCCAATGTTATTGCACACGAGATGCCTCTCGCGCATGGTCACGATTGGTGAGACAAGACGATACGATGACATTATTTATTAGCAGACCATCACTCTTCTATAGTTTTCACTTTTCATACAGTACAGTGAAATAAAAGACAAAGTAATTATCCTAAATAATCCTTCACAGTAAAGTATTTTTTAGACTTTTTTGGTCATCTATCATCAAATTTAATTTTTACCGGAACATGAAGTAAACCGGCCAAGACACCGGGATTTTGTCTGAAAACCGGGACGTCTGGCAAGCATATGTTTAGGGAAATATTTTAATGGACATTAATTGAGACTGGTAAAACACATATACGAAACGGGCGAGACGCCGGAGGATTATAAGAGGAACACTATCGTTACTATACCAAAAAAGAGAAGAGCCGACAAATGCGTGAACTTTAGAACGATTAGCCTAACCTCCCATGCGTCAAAAATCTTAACCAGAATAGTGCAGAAAAGGATGGAAAATAGAGCGGAGGAAATACTAGGAGAAGACCAATTCGGGTTTAGGCGAAATAGGGGAACTCGCGAAGCTATTCTAGCGCTATGAGTAATGTTAGAGAAAACAATAAAAAAGGAAAGAACGCTTATATAGGATTTGTAGATTTAGAAAAAGCTTTTGATAACGTAAGATGGGAAAAAATGTTCGAGATATTAAAGAGCGCGGGAATGAAGTATAGAGATAGGAGAGTAGTACACAATCTATACAAAGAGCAAACTGCTGTTATAGAAGTAGAATGGGAAAAAAGGGAAGTAAGTATTAGGAAAGGAGTAAGACAAGGATGTACGTCTTACTATCACCACTAATTTTTAATCTGTACATCGAAGAGGCGATTAATGTGGTAAAAGATAGAGTGGATTTCGGGATTAAAGTACAGGGACAGAAACTAAAAATGCTGAGATTCGCGGATGATATAGCAGTATTAGCATCTAGTAAGGAGGAATTAGAATCAGCATTGAACGAAATGGAGGTAGTGTTGACAGAGGAATACGGAATGAGGGTGAATAAAAACAAAACTAAAGTGTTAGTGTGCAGAGGGCGCGAGAGCAGAGCAAAAACGAAAGTACAAATTAATAATGAAAGAGTGGAGGAAGTTAAAGACTTCACTTATTTAGGAAGTAAAATAAATTGGGATGGAAGAACCGATAAAAACATAAAACAAAGAATAGCGCAGGGTCGAATAGCTTTTAACAAAAAGAAAGCACTTTTATGCTCGGGGGTAATAAACTTAGAAACAAGGAAGAAATTTTTGAAAACATATGTATGGAGCACGGCACTATACGGTTGCGAAACCTGGACGGTAGGGGAAGCAAGTAGGAAGAAATTAGAAGCTTTTGAGATGTGGTGTTACCGAAGAATGATGAAAATACCATGGACTGATGATAGGGTTAGAAACGAAGAAGTATTGGAGAAAGTCGGCGAGAAAAAAAGTATGTGGAAAAACATAAAGAAGAGAAGAGATAGAATGGTAGGCCACTTGCTGAGACATGGGGGAATAGTCCGCAATATTTTGGAGGCAGAAATAGGAGTGAAGAAAGGCAGAGGTAGGCCTAGATTAGACTACTGCTCGCAAATAGTAAGGGATGTAGGTTGTAGCACAATTAGCGAAATGCGTAGGTTAGCACAAGATAGGAGACGCTGGAGGTTAGCGTCCAACCAGTCTTAGGACTGATGACCTCATGATGATGAATTGAGACTGTAATTGTGTTTATATATTTTTATAAAATGTTCTTTCTATTTACTTTATTCTGTAATCGGAATTAATTCTGTTGGGCGATAAATGCATTATTATTATTCTGTTCTTCTAGTTACTAGATGACAATGATGAATTGTGTAGGAATTTTATTAACCTCGAAAGATTGCACGTTGCTCGATACAGGTTGATTAAACTTATTTTAATCGTTTCCTGATGATGTAAATTCGGTTAACTAAACCTGTCGGTCTTAATCATCATCTGATGATGCCAACTTGCATGAAGAAACGCACGTCGAGTAACGTGTAATCTTTTAGTGTTTGTGGAAAAGTGATTCCCTTTTTTTTGTTGCTGCATCAAATGTTCTGGCCCATTCCGAGGATGAGGAGCTTCTGTTTAACCTATAAACAGGATAGGAAACTGTTTTAAGTAGATCTATTAACCATTATTATATTTTCTCAAAATATGTCATCTGTAATTTAAATGGCTAATTTTGGAAACATTTAATAGTAAAATAAGAAACAAACCTTTCTCTAAAAACGATATTGTATATATTGTTTTATAAATTTCGCGTTCATACACAATTGATATCTTAATTTGTTACTGACCTGCTGGGTTATCAACAAATTGTTTATATTTTGTCCCTATTTGTTAAAATACAAAATAAACAATATTTTCTCCGCTACCAAATCCTATTTATTAGTCATTGCATAATGTGCGTTTTAATTCTGGTCGACTTAGTTAATGAATATTGGACAATAATATTGAATCTGGAGAAAATTCCGATCAATTTTGAAGGCAGGAGAAGCTGATACAATACATGTCACAAAATACAGACATTTAAAATTTTTGTGGTCAATTCCACCTTCATTTAAGGGTTGGAGAGACGATATTTAAGAGATCCAGAATATTGCTCTCTTGGTAATATGTAAACACGACATGATCGAGAAATCTGTTGCAAATGCGATCTGGTAGATAAAAATGTTTTTGTTTGTGATGAATCGCCCTGTATATTAACCTTTGTATTGATTGATTTTTACGGGTATGGTATTACAATCCAGTTTTACTACAATAAAACGTGATTTATGGGGGAAAAACCTGTGCGCTGATTGCACATACCGTAGCAATGATTAAAACATTGTTGCAATTGCAATATGGGATGTACCACTGTGAAGGAAGACACCTTCGATACATACTCCTGAAATAGAGGCAATAATGAATTAATTTTAGAGTTAATTATACGCTTGATTAATAGAGGGCGCTACCATCTCTCTCAGCTACCTCTGGATGTGTCGACAATGTCTCATTATATTCATTCTCGATGCTACCGCAGTTTGTCAAGAATAAGAACAAGTCTCAAAACTGCAATTTCGAATCGCCCACGAGGTGCACAGTAAATAGTCTGGTCTTTACTCAGTCACGTTGAGACCTTTGCAGAGTGACTATCGAGTATCTATGAATGTACACAGAGTTTGATCAGGCCGCGCGTAAAGTGCATCCTTTTCTCTCCGAATGCTGCCTCACTCTTTCTTCGACGCTCATAGAGAATCTCACACGCTTTCCTATTCTTGACAAGCTGTACTAAAACAACTACATACTAAGAAAGATTGTAATGTTAATCCTTTCAAATATAAAAAAAACTTATGAATATCGGAATTTCCACTACATGACTACTATGATCAAGATACTGTACTTTACTATAGGACATATTTATTCCATATTTGTATTATATAATTATATAAAATTATCAAAATTACAATGTAATAAATATGTATCTGTTTAACTAATTTTCGTTTCGTGACACGATGTAACATTGTGAATCTCTTAATGCGATTTTTTAATCTATAAATTATTACTTGGCTGAATTAATAGTAATTATAACCTTCAAGAAGTTGCCAATAACATAATTTAACACGTTCAAATCAAATCGAGGCACAAAATGTCCTCTCAATACTATTAGGTTATCATGTACCAAAAATATGATATTAACGCTTATGATAATGTTTAATTACCTACAGAAAATTGTCAATTCTGTCGCAGTTGAAACTATGACTTCGGTAAAACTGTTTTAATATCCATATATTCACAAAATAATTAATATTAATAATTAATAAATAAACACAAAATTAAAACCTTTAAATATATTTCATATCACAAAATACACAAAATTATAAAAATACCAATTGAAATAAACAGTAATAAATAAATATCAAATGGACGTGAAAATTGCTTTCTGCAAAATATCAGTCTATTTTGCGACGGTGAATATAATTGATAAAAATGAGAAAAACAATGAAATGTTCTTTTGAAGTTTAGGAAAGAATATTTTATTCGTGATGTTAATCAACATACATTGCGTTTGCGCTGTTTGCATGAAATATTAATAAAAACTAACTTTTTTTTTTACATTATTTAGTACATTGCATATGCAGTTAGTTAATATAATCACGAATAAAATTCTATATCTGTTTTTATTTAGATTTTTGAAAAGGATCTCATTTTTTAGTTAACAAAAATATTTTTTATTAGTAAGTATTTTTGTTGCCACTTAAATTAACAATAGAAACTCTAGCTCAAAAATCCTTGAGATCTCCTTTACTGCGTAGACATAACCGAAACTCTTGATTAAATCGATGATAAATTCATCATATTCAGGTAAAAAAGTCATCACGTTGCTTTAACCATTTACAAACGTAAAATAAAAGATGCAACGGATAATATTTTTAGTACGTATTTAGAATTTAAAGGTTTAATTTAATAAAACGCAGATTGTTTATATCCACTTTAAATGTATAAAATAAATTAATAAAAATAAAATTGTTCCTTCTGCGTCCTTCACTATTAAAAAATGCTTTTGACGAGTAGGTAATTTGGCACAGATGATAAATAATCTTTATTTTTGATTCAGTCTGTTCAACATTGGTAGCAAGATAGGTCTCATCATTTCTCATCTTAATAAAAACAACAATTTAACATACCGACTTACTATTAATCGACTTTCGGATATCGTTTCGTTTTGCTTTCTATTGAGTATTTATTTCATCTACATCTTCCACCTTCTTTTATTCTGAATTAGGTTGGTGATAATTTAGAGATAAACCTATCGATGGTATACTACTAACAACACCGTTCGTCCTTTTTTGCACATTATCGATAACAGAGTTACCATATTTTACGGTATTTGTAACCGCTCCAAATAGTCCTTCCATAAGTCTCTTTGATGGAGACCTTTCAAGGTTCTTCAATGGTTTGTCTGGACTTCTACTGATGGCGTATTTTAAAATTACCCTATTGAACATTTCTGGGTTTTCTTGGTGAGGGAAGTGGTCCGCTCCATCGATGATTTTCATATAAAATTTTTCGCAATACTCCGTCGACCGTATTATCCCTTCCAGTTTTACGAAGTTGTCTTTGCTTCCCACTATTAGGATCACAGACGGCTGGATTTGTTCAACTTTGTCGCTTATTTTGTGAAACGGCAGGTTTCTGTAGTAATTTATGGGTCCAGTCCAGTCTTCTTTTCGAGAAAATGAGTATTTGTACGCTTCCAAGTGAATGTCCTTTGGCGGTAAATGCTTGTGATACTGGTTTATTATTTTTACGTCTTCTTTCAAAGCGTCCATTTCCGGCAAATATGGCATCTGAACGAAATTTAACCATTGATGCGTGTAAGTTGTGCTGAGGTTCTTCCAGTAGACGTTCGGATGCGGACAGGAAACCGCGAAAAACTTCGTGCAGACGGTCGGCATTTGGTGCACCAAATACCATCCTATAAGAGCGCCCAGGTCGTGCCCGACGATCATGCACTTGCTAACGCCCAATGCGAATACGAACTGTTTGATTTCCTCAAGGATAACTTCTATGCGGTAGCTGCTGCGCCACATGGGTTTATCGGAGTCCCCAAATCCTTTTAGATCTAGTGCTACCACTCGCAAGTGCTGAGATAAGGCGGGGATTTGATATCTCCAGCTTAGCCAGCAGTCTGGAAAACCGTGCAGGAGGAGGATGAGCGGTTGATCCCTTGGTCCTGATTCTACGTAATGTAACTTCACTCCCTAAAATGAAACTAGCGTTAGAAGTTGCGTATAAGAGTTAAAAGATATAATTCCGAATTTTTGTGAGGAAATGGCGAGGACATTGAAATGGAGGGTTGTAGTAATCGACGCTTCATGTCATAACGAAGAATAACGCCTTAAAGGAAATAGACAATGGATTTTTTTTCAATATAAATTATTTAGTACCACTTAAATTCGATTAACCTATTTTTAAAATTATCGCACTGATTTATTTATTTTTCTTTCTGACGATATTTAATCTGTCTTGTTTTTCACCAGTGGCTAAAGCATTTATCTACCTAATTACAATAATATTGACAATGTTACTTAACTAGAGTAAACTTGTACTTTAAGTTTACAGATTTAGTATAAATAATATCACAGGATTGCTCTCATTGGCATTGGAAGTACGCGATAATGGAAAAATATATTGGAAGATTCCAAATTGGATGATAGTTGTTTTTTATGTTAGGCAATATCATCATAAGTAGTTTGAGGTGAACTTGAAATTTGGATTATTCTGTAGTGGATAATCATGGGCGCACGTACAAAGGCTACGGGGTTAGGTGTCCCCTGGTATTTGGCCCTGTTAAATTATAGTTATCTCCAGATATAGATAAGAAACAAAAATCATTTCGTACATGCATTCAAGATCAGTGGCTTCACTTGTGGTTTCATAAATTCATGATTAATCATTATAATTATATTATAAAAAGGAACTAATTCAATAACTTATTAACGAGCTTTTGATCATTACCATGCATGTATTGCTACAATTATTATTATGTATTTATTTATTATGACAGATTGTTATGTTTCAAGTTTATCAAAACTTGTTAACTGTTAAAGACCAGATTAATTCTTTGTGTATGTTAGATGGAAAATACTACTAAAATTGTATTTATTATAATTATAATAACGCAAACATTTACGCAAATTGAATATCACAATATTATGACGAAAATATTTGACATATGTATTTTACAGTATTTATTTTTCAATATTGGTTTTTTATTGTTGGTATATAGTTGTAGTTAGTTGTGTTATCTATTTTAACCTCTACCATTCTCTGGATATATATCTGCAGACGCCTATGTAGAGAATAAGCACAGAGTGAATACGAGGTGCGTTCAAAAAGTAACGGGAATTTTATAATTTCGCGGGTTGTATTAGTCCGATTCGCGCGATTTTTTCATTGTTGTGTTGGTAAACATGTCTGAAAAGTATCTGTACCATCTATACATTGTTAATCACAAGAAGACTAGAGAACAGGAGACATAACTCGAGTGGTGGGGGTAGCACGAAAAGCGTCCGCATTGTGATCACGTGGTGTGCTTCATCATGGCGGTCATTGAGTAGAATCGAGCGAGGTTATTTGAGGTTATTTTTGTTTTCTGTGTTTTGAGAGTTTCCAGCTTTTCTGTTGAATATGTCAAAAGCTTCGAGATACTGTTGCGTTGCGAATTGTTCCTGCAAAAGCACTGATCGTAACTCAATGGAACCCGACATTTTGATAGTGTGAGAGAGAAACCTCGATAGACAAGGACAAACGGCATGCGCAAATCCCGCGCGCTTCTACGCAAGCCTGCCATATTGCCGACGTTTTTCGTACCACTCCCACCACTGACATTTTGAGGAGCTACGTCTCCTTCCTCTCTAGTCTTCTTGGTTAGCCATTTCGAATGTTTAGTCTGTTGTCAACTGTCAAAAAGGTTACGTGTATTTTGGTACGATCGGCGTTCATTTAATTCTTTGAAAAATGGATGAGAGAATTTGCGTGAAATTTTGCTATAAGAATGGAATAAAGTGCAACAGTGTTTTATAAATTTTAAATATTGTTGTTGGTGAGTCTGCTATGAGTAAAACAAGGGTTTACGAGTGGTATAAGTGTTTCCAAGAAGGCCGAGAAGATGTTAAAGATGACGAGCGCCCTGGACACCCCAGCACATCAACAACCTATGAAAACGTCGAAAAAGTGAAAGAAATGATTATGAACGATCGCCGAATCACAATCAGAGAAGTCACTGATGATGTTGGTATATCAATTGGTTCATGCCATGAAATTTTTTCGAATGCTTTGGATATGAAACGTATGGCAGCAAAATTTGTTTCAAAATTGTTGAATTTCGAACAAAAACAGCGAATGGAAGTTGCTCAGGAGTCGTTAAATGAAGTCAATAACAATATAGAACAGAAACGTGTCATAACAGGTGATGAAACATGGGTTTACGAATATGACGTCGAAACCAAGGCTCAATTATCTCAGTGAAGGCATTCTAGATCGCCAAGATCGAAAAAAGCTCGAGAAATACGGTCGAACGTGAAGGTTATGCTCCCTGTGTTCTTATATTATATATGTATTATTCTGATTTTACCGCATAGTGCACCATGATTAAACGATCAATAAGGAGTAGATACTACCTAAAAGTTTAACGTTATGTGACTTTTTTCTGCTCCTAAAAATAAAGAGAACCTTAAAGGGCCGTCGTTTTGCAAGCATAGATCAAATTAAAAGCGCATCGCTGAGAGAGCTAAACGCTATCCCAAAGATCTGGTTCCAGAAGTGTTTCGGGGATTAGAAGAAGCGCTGACATAAGTGTATAATAAATATCTAATGGGGACTATTTTGAAGGGGATAACATTGATTTAGATGGTAGATGTAAACATTATTTCCAAAAAACGAAAATTACCGTTATTTTTTGAACATATCTCGTATATACAGCTGATAACAGTAGTAAGGTTAAAATTTGAAATAATCTCCAGCCGTAAGGGCTCTGATTGCTTATAAACTACATATACATATAAATACATATACATATATATATATACATACTATTCATTTCATCGCTATTTGTCAAATAAAAAACTCTCGTATCTTGCCGATAAACGGAACAGTCTACCTGAGCCTAGCCATAAAACAAGCCACGGTATGTTTTGAGATTTTTTATTTGGCAAATAGCGATGAAATAAACTATACATATACCTATTTAAATATAATTAAAATCCAAAACTTCAATTTTCCTGACGAAGTGAAGAAAGACTTTCAATTTAAATAATATGGGTATTTAAAACTTAAAGGCTAATGAAATTGAATATAGTAAACATTTACGTTATTACATGCAAAACAAAAATATATTTTGAGTAGATGTTTTTAATAAAGTTTATCATTTTAAGAATGCAAACAAACACATATGCTAAAAACATAATAAAATAAATTATAATTCATGGAATAGTTCTTAGCTATTACCGACGATATCGTTCAAGGCTGTTGACGAAACTCATTGACTTTTTAGCTGCGACGTTCAGACATCATTAAGGGATAGGATGTTTTCCTTTTTATCCCTCGAAACTTCGTCTTCGACCAACATAAACTTCTAAAAACCTAAAAAAGTTGTAATAACTGCAGTCGTAACAGAAAATGTATCCTATTCATGGTAAGCAGTTGAATCCGAGATCCGAGGAAGTTTCCAGTGTAAAATGATGACAATTTTTGGCAATGCTAACCAAAAATTAAATTATATGTGGTGAATTTTTCTTATGATATATGTGTGAATGAAATCATTGACGAAAGTAGAGGTTCAACAATGGACCCTGGAGAACATCCGACGCGACGTTGCTGGGTATTAGAGACTTGAAACTAGTAGATGATATACCTACCACAGTTGAATAATACGGCATTTTAGTTGTATTGAGTACCTGTATTGATTACCTTTAGTTTGAATAAGTATAAATCGCGATATTAGCTCAACAGTAATCTATTTACTAGAAACGCAGTTTGTTGTAGATCAACATCTTGGACAAACAACATGTCGCTAAGATTATCTGAGCATAAGAAATGATAGTACTGACCTTTAACTTTACGTATTTATGTTGACCTAGGGACGAGTCCACAAGGCATGGCGGTGGATTATCACGTAACTGTACGCCGTGCATCCCGTTTGGGTCCCATACCCATTTCAGCACTCGTTTGCACAGCACCCATACACCAAATATGCAGGACAGAGCGTGTATCCGAAAGCAGTCCCACACCGAAATCGTCTGTATACACATGTCCTTCCCCATGTCGAGCATTCAGAACCATTAGCCGCTTAGGTTATGATCGAACTGAGACTGGTGCAATAAAAAGTTATTGATATCGATGATAGTCAGAAAACGAATCAAAGGTCATCGCACGATAAACAGACGAGTAAAGGCTAAACGAGTGATGCGGAGTATCAGAAGGTAGCGCCAGGCCTACGACGACCTTATTTTTGGTTAGATGGTCTACCAATTTATTACAAACAAAATGTAAAATCAGTTAAACAGTTAAAGAAATGTACTTATAATAATATTTTATCCTAATTTGTTTACAGTATTTTGATTATATTTACATTTATGTCACGGAATAAACCAAGTAGGTATATGCAATCAGTGGACAATACAAACCACTCAAATAATATCATTTGTCATCAAATAAGTAATATACTTACTTGGTGTTAATAGATCTGCGTAGACAAACTTTAAGAGGTGATGATTTTTTGTATGATTTAACTACAAAAAGTTCATATACACGTGTGTCCTAAACGTATATAGGTTTTCTAGATACAGGGTTTTTATTTTTTTTCTTTGGACAATTTTAGGATAATTAACTCACATTCAGTATGTATAATACTATGGCGGTCTTCAGGGTGCTGTGTGTGTAGTGATGAAATGATACTAGTGGTATGCTATTGCTATAGCTACGTTTATTTGGAATAAATTAAATAGCGAGCAAGCTAGTACCGAACGAGGAGAATGTTTTTGGGGCGAGATGCGGGTATATACTCATTTAAAAACTTATTGCAAAAGCCGACGCCACGCTTGTTATAAACTATTGATCTACTCTGCAAGGGTCTTAACAAGTTGCTGTAATCTCGTAAATTATTGCCCGTGATAATCGCATTTTTACCCATAAGAAACAGATGTGCCCTGATCCTGAGTACTAGCTAAACAAGGGTTTCCTCTTTCTAATATTTATACAACTTAAAACTAATATAGAAAAAACTATCACGGCTGTCAATATGGGTATGTGGGGCCACGTGTGCCCACAATACCTTTATTAGTACCCACGAAACAATGTTATTAACTTTTGAAATAATCTACAAGGTGCTAATTTTTTTGGGGTCATAACATTTTAAACCTCTCAAATATTTGTTACGACGTCACTGATCAAGACAGACTAAGTCTAATTTTCTTTTTTAAAAAGAACATTTATTCTCTAGAATCTTTTTATAGGCTAGAGTCTAATCAACTTTTCACTCTCTTGACGTTACTTTAATAATAATTTAGTACTCTTAACAGTGCTCACAATTTTATAACTTTTAAAATAGTCTAGAAGGCACTAATTAAAACTAAAACTATCATAATATAAAGTAAATAAGATAATTAAAACGTTTAAGAACAAAACATTAAACTTTGTACTAATTGTACTTGGAAAACAATCAAGATTAAGGAATTTATTCTTAATAAAAAAGGGGGGTTGCAATTTAAAAAAATGTTGTACCACGTCCTAATTTAAATACGAGATTTAAAAAAAAAAATGTGTACACCAATCAGTGTCTCTAAAATATAAGGTTCGAAGGTTGATATGTTTAAGAATAAAATAATAATAATTAAATTATGAATATTGTACTTAATTGTATTGTATTATATGTAACGAATAAATTCGTTAAAAATTCAAGGGATAACTTTTGGGAAAACCTTCTCTCTCGGACTCGAACTAATACACACAGGGTGATTCGTGTAGGAGGTATTATGGCATCGTCTTTTTAATGGCAACACCTTTTTTATAGTGAATGTGAAAGAGCATGCTTTTTACATACGCTATTGTTATATATTAGCGTGAGTATATGTTAGATAAAAAAAAGAAATAAGAAAAACGATTTTCCAATTTGAAAACACTAAATTTAATGGCAATGATTACTTAAAAAATTAACGAAATTAAATATTCAAATTATGTCCCCTTGGGTGCCTAAAAGTAATCTTAGCGACCGATGTATTTTATTGCAGTCAGATAACTTGACTTGTCAGATAACTTGATATCGTGCCGGGAATCCCCGAAGTGATTGTGTGGCGTGACATAGTCGACGGACAAATTCGGGGTGCCTATTTTTTTTATGTAAATCTAACCGGTTCAAGATATTTGGATTTTCTTCGAGACTACCTTATTCTTGCTCTAATAAATTTATATTCAGATGTAGAGGAACTTTCTTTCAATAAGATGGTGCACCTCCTCAGTATACAGCACCTGGTCGTGCTTATTTATATGAGATGTTCCCGAATCGTTGGATAGGGAGAAGAGGGCCGGTTGAGTGGCTAGCCATATTGCCAGATTTTACTTTGTCTCGGAATACTGAAAAATAAAAGTATACGTTACTGGGCTGGAAAATTTAGAAGATTTAAAAGCAAGAATTGGCAACGAAATACAATGGACTCTTTCGCAGTACGTAATAAAAAGGAAGGTTATCATTAAAAATATTGATGACGTCATACCTCCTACAAGAATCACCCTGTATTTGTTAACTATATTTCAAAAAAAGCGCAAAACATTTGACTGGTCCGGGAATTTATCCCAAAAGTCCTTCTTTGAATTTTTAACGAATTTGTTCATTCATTTACGAAAGAACTGTATGATAAATCATAAACAGGACTGATTATCTATCGTAATAGTAGTATATCAAATATAACAAGAATTTCAATTCTTTGAAAAATTATGAAGGCAGAATAGCGTCCTTTGTCACCCTGTGTTCTCCTAGGATTTTGTATTTAAATATTTACAATGTACATATGTACTTATATACTATAGAAGTATAGAGACTTATTAGGGAGGGTATTAAACAGTTTTCGATACTGGGAGGAAATCATTATAAATATTTTCATTTCAGATCATTGAGAGAATTTATAAAGGTAGCAATATGTTCTGCAACCTCGTTGGGTAATTATCAGTTTATCATCTTTTGCATTATAAACCGCATACTATAAAAATACATAATTATATTCAGCATGATCACATTGAAGGAAATTCCCGATGTGCAAGTTAATACAAATATTATATATAGGTAAGTACGTACTTATAGAAAAATAGCATTTCCAGGAATTTATACAATTCAACTAAATATTATTCGTCATTATCTACATTTTACATAAACATATACCTATAGTTTATTTCATCGCTATTTGCCAAATAAAAAATCTCAAAACATACTGTGGCTTGTTTTTATGGCTAGGCTCAGGTAGACTGTTCTATTTATCGGCAAAATAAGAGAGTTTTTTATTTGGAAAATAGCGATGAAATGAATAGTACATGTCAAGTAACAGATTAAAAAATCTTCACACAAAATAATATTTAAAAATCCTCTGCCACGGCCGATTCTTTTGGTTTTGTTTTTTTGTCATTTAGAGTTGATTAGATAGTAATATCATTTACGTAACAGTACTTTATTGCGTAATTGAGATATTTATAAACACCTTTCAAAAGGAATTTAGTTTAGTAGAACAAACAAGAAGCAATCATTGAAGGGATATATATATATATATATATATATATATATATATATATATATATATATATATATATATATGTATATATATATATATATATATATATATATATATATATATATATATATATATATATATATATATATATATATATATATATAGTTTAAAGTAGACATTTCTTCAGATAACTGTTGAATTGAGTTTGTAATTTTTGTTAAATAGGTCATTTACTTTAAATATAACATTTTCAATTGAAACTTGTATGTTAAATATTGATCATTTATTGTGAGCGCAAACAAACAAAACAAAGAGAAAAGTAGGAGACTAATTGTACATAAAACACTGCACTCAACAATAGCACAATGATTAATGATATAAATCATTAAAGAAAAATTATTTAATTTCTGAAATAATTAAAAAAAAAAGTTCGCACACACAGAAATCGATTTCTTTCCCCTAATGTTTCAGACTGTAGAGAGGAAGGGTACACATAGAGGACATAGAGGACAAACATCTATGATCGGGGAGAAATGGCAGACACTCCTTCAGGACTCAAATTTAAGCATACAGTGACACTCTCAATGTAGTCTCCAATCCTCCATCGTCTACCGTTGGTTCTGATTCAGAAAACTATTACGAAATGGGTTTGCGGAAATTTTTGTTTCATGGTTAAAACCGCGAGGAGGTTTGAGTGCTTTGTATTACTCGTGGGTTTAACTATATCTAACAGTACTCATAAATACATCTAATAGTTTATTAATAATTATGCATTTGAAATTACTAGATATAGTTATACTGTCTGTGATTATTATACATATAATCACTAAATCGATTCTATTAAGAATAATGGTTGATAATATAATAATCACTAATCAGATTCAGTTTATTAGTCATATAAGGAAAACAAGCACGTATAGGTAATTAGACATTAATCAGAATGTGGTAAAAACCAACATGAATTGCTTTGATACATTATTTTTTTTACATGATTACGTGACAGATTTTTTTATTATATTTTCATAAAATTTAAGGAATTTACTACCTCTCAAATTTGATAACTTGATAACATGTTATTATTGGACGATATTATTGGAATTGGAATGAGAAGAATAAAGGCGCGTATACATCTGAGCACGAACGGGAACGAGGCAAAGCGAGGTGAGACGAATGCGCCTCGCATGCACGTACACACTTGCCTCGTTCCCGTTCGTGCTCAGATGTATATGCGCCTTAATATTCTACTAGAAGAATAAATATTCGCCCTACTGTTAAACTTTGAGAGTTTCTCTTTTTACTTTTGCATAAAACAGATATAATATGCCAAAAACAACTTTATTTTTCTTACCACTGCTAGTAACAAATTCTCTCCATTTTTTTTATATTTATTTAAATAAAAAAGGTGACCTTAGAGCTCCAATGCCATTATTTTTTCTTAAAACTCCCAAATTAGGTTTAGGTACTATTAATTCAAAAGTTAGATCTGAAGTATCTCTTTCAAATTTGTTTTTACTGACGCATATTTTATAAAATGTATTAAATATGTTTTTTTATTAAAATGTGTTTATCACTTTTCCGCACTCCATTATACGCGGAAAAGTAATGTAATCGTATAAAGAAGAATTGAAAAAAAATTTTTTTGGGTTTATTTTTCGTTTTTTTGGCCTAAAAACAAAAAAAAAATTGTTTTTAAATTTTTTTGCTGTGTGTGTGTGTGTTGTCGTTGTCATCGGAATTTATTCTTGTTAGCACGATAACTCAACTAAATCGTGTCGGATCGATCGGGTTTTGACTGATTCTGATTGGGGACGTTTCTCAGACGACACCTATTGATTTTGAGTGGATAGAACACACTCTACCATGTACACGGGTCATGAGATAATACAATGGTGGACTATTTGAAATTTATTTTTTGTTAGCACGATCACTCAATTGAATCGTGTCGGATCGATCGGATTTCGACTGATTCTGATTAGGGACGTCTACCAGACGACATCTATTGATTTTGAGGTGGATAGGATATACCCCACTCCGTCCATGGGTCATGAGAAAGCACGATGGTGGACTATTTGAAAAAAGTAAAACAGTCGCATAAAACACATACCTATGCATTTAATTATGTGTTGGTTTACTTTTTCTCGGCCACTCAATTTCGAGATAAAGATGTTCTACATGCGAAAAAGTACGTTTTAAGGTTTATTGTTATCTGTATATTATTTAACGTTTTATATATAACTTCCAGCTTCCTAATATAGACATTTATATTTTATAATTGTAATAAAATGTATATATGAGCTTGGTGAATTATGTGAATTATGAGAAAATTGGTTATTTACAGGTAGCGTGGCCGAGCGGTCTAAGGCGCTGGTTTAAGGCACCAGTCTCTTCGGAGGCGTGGGTTCGAATCCCACCGCTGCCACTCTTTTTTTTAACAAAATGATAGATTTATTTGTTCATTTGTTTGCACATGGTATTTATTTCATCAGTTGAAAATTGACATATTATTAACAAAATATGTATAGCTTTTAGTTTAATTATATTTTTTCAAAAATTATGGATACAAAAGGCTTTGTCAGAAATAAATATTTGACAGAAATCTATGAGAAGCTGTACAATATTAAAAAAATAGAGCCAGAATTACCCTAGTTACATTTGTACTCGATAAGGCTTCCAATATCATTATATGTATTGTATGTACATTTTAACCAAATGTTTATATTTTTCTAGAATAATCTTAAATCGTACACATCACATTCTTTTGTATACGTACGATTTCCATACCATGTAGGAATTTTGGACTTAGGACTCAAAATGTATATTTTATCACAACCGTATCTAAAATAAAGGAAACATTTCATTTCTTTTGAACATTGTTATCCTGTTTATGGTCTTTTGTTCGGTCCTACATACCTGTCTCCGTTAATATAACGTGTACTTACCTACACCTATCCCATTTAAATAACTTTCAAAGATCATATCGATACAGTTAAAACCACAAATAACTTCCCCGTATCTATAACTGGATTGTGGTGGTGGGCATATTGTGTTACACTTCTTTCAGCATGTCATCGTGACATAATTCGTCGTAAATCGTAGACAAGAGTGTTATCTCGTATTTCATTTACGAGGGGCGTTGGATTTTATTAAGATACAATAACAGTACATGTCAAGGTAACAAAGATTTTAAAATTGGAAACCCTGTTTCCTGTATAGAATTCTTATTCGAATGCGTTCGTTGGTTACAGATATGAATCAGTGCATTGCAACGGTGCAGATGACAGTAACATCCAACATCTGCGGTTTGTTAGGCCGCAGAATCATACGAAGGCACGGGCGTATCAATTGGAAGGGGATAGTGTTGGAAGTTATCTCAAGACTAAGGATAAAATATGAACCACAAGAACTTGTGTAATATGTAATATAAAAACAGCAATAGAATTTATGGAATCAAAATAACTATTTTCGCAGAACAATACTCGTATAACTAATATCACTATCATCGTACTCGTAGCTACATCGTGACCGAACAAATATTGCATATTTAAAAATTTTATTTTTGACTTAGGAGATAATGACCATTAGTTGTTTTCATTCCAGTAACAGCCAACTTAATTTTTTAAATGTAAGTGTATGTCGAATGACACCATATGAAAGGTCGTATCCAGAGAAATTCAAAGCATAATACATGTGCTAAAGTTTTCAAATTATCTGTGAGATAAAAAAAAATTATGTCAACCATGATTTCATAGTAAAAGATGTTCAAAATGAATACCGTTGGTAAAAAAAGGTAGTCGATGACTAAACCATCTCTTACATTGTGTAGGATCTCCCGGGGGATCTGTTTCATGTCTTATTATTTGTAGCAGACCATATATTTTTATTTTTGTAGCAGACCAGACATTGTAAGATTTTGTTTCAAAAACCTCACAAGTACCCCTACAGTACTATTTCAGGTATCCCCCCCCCCAAAGAAATCAAGTGGAATATTTCCAGAGATCTTGGCGATCACCCAAATGGATCTCCTCGTCCACCTCCATCCACCTATTTGGAAATATTTTGTCTAAATACTGGCGAACAGTTATGGCATAGTGTGGCTGAGCTCCTGGACTATCAGGATTATTATTAAAAATAACGGTCTAAGAGCTCTGTCACTTATTATTCCAGCCCACATATTTATTTTCTTGGTCATTGGATATGAGTTCTCGAACAAGTGAGGGTAGCTATACAGCCCAATAATGACAATTGTGATGAAATTGTCCTTAGATGCTGTGCTATGTCATCTTGTTTCAAATCATGGAATTTAGTCAAAATAATAAATTTCAGATCAGAAATAGTGCTCGGTGAATTTTTTTAGACACCATCTTTCACACAACTCCAGAAAAACATCCACTGAGTTAAGGTCGGAGGCATAAGGTGGCTAATCTACATCCTTACCAGTCGTTTCCTAGAGCGTAGTTGTTTCCTAGAGCGATTATGTAATAGCTTTGCTATTCGGGAACTACTTTGATAACCGCTTGGCGGCTTGGTGGTTCCTTTCTCGATTTCCGACTTATATGTTACTTACATCCTTACCAATAAACTTATGGGAATCAAGTGCTTTTATACTGTAACCAATATCGCTTTATAATAGTTTTAAAAGGGTGGTGCTCCTGTTTAATACAATATTCTGTATATGTAATTTAATAATTCTGTATAATATTCAATAATAAAATAATTTATTAAATTATAATTGATAAACCTATATAAATTTGAATCGAGGTAGTGTTTTAATTTAGTCAGTCATCCGATTGTTTCAAAATATTTGTTTAACCCTGTATATATCTTTTGGATTTGTGATGTTAATGACCAACAGCTCAACAATACATATTGTTACTTATAAGCTAATTGACTACTTTTTTGTTTATATTAATATAAGTAATTCGACTTGTTTTATGTAAATCAACGATCGAACGTATGCAGTCTATCTGAACGATAAAATGTTTGTACAGTTATTTTAAATAAATTTGAGAAATGGATTAAATTCTTCCCGATATAATTATCCTGACCTACTTATGTAATTACTACAATTAATGGAAGTGTTATTGAACTTTCTTGGAAATATACTAACGATGAATACCGCTTGTACCAAAAATTCCACTACGGACGAAAATATAATTATAAATTCACACATTTAAATTAACTAGAGTGTGTTAGCCCAACAACGTAGACTATTCCTTCAATACATTCATTGGATTATGTTTAATACTTTTTTTATTTGGGAAAATATACATATATTTGGTAGTATAGTTCGAAGTGATTCTCATCATTGGCCTGGTCTCACGTTTTAGTACTAGACAGGATTGCCATAAGGTAATGTATGAGTTGGATATATCTAAGAATGATGATACACTGTTGAAAATATGCTATGATAAAACCAATTTTAGTGGTGAAAATGGTGTAAAATTGATTTCATATCTTATTCTTTGCTGCCGAACCCCATTTTGTTGTCAGGTACGGGCAAGAACCTTCTTTTCAAATACCCTTACAAGAAGATCCGGAGATTTTGGCGGCGACTTAATACTGGCGTCAGATAGATCTGGATCTAATTCATTGGGCAAGAGAATCGACGAAAATGGAACCAAATCTTCTTGAAGGAAATTTAGATATGTTGAATCGTCAGTCTAATAATGATAATTGTGTTGAATAATTTTAATTTGGTTTAATCGTCAACAATGTTTTGCCTCTTTTTAGGTACACTTTTCACACGTGCGAGGTGTACCTAGTTTGGTCATGACTAAACTCTCAGTAACGAGACCCAATTTTATTGATCGTACTTTGGCTAAGAGGTGGTAGGTAGATTTGGATATTGGTTCCTATATAATTTAGCAACCTCTGTTTGAGTTCGAGATCTTTTACCATACCTGATCACCGTAAAATTTCAGTACAAACTAAGTCTTCAAACTAGGTTTAAGTAGAACATTAAAACAAAATAACGAATTGTAAGATAATATAAAAAAATGAAGACAAGAAATGTATATGTAGCATTCCTCATAACAAAAAAACGTCAAGAGAAATGAAAACGGAAAGAGGCACATATTGCAAGCGTGTCTCATTAAATATTTATTGATAGTAGGGTAAATCAGGTAAATATGCCCCAGTCGATAACGTGCCCCACTCGTGACACTAACATGCATTTTGAATTTGGCGCTAATTTGACCTGAACGGGTCAGTCACACAAGTATGGCTGCGATGTAACAACACAGTGCCGGTTTTTAATTGTTTTAAGTGAAAAAAAGTGATTAAAAGGTATGTACGATAGTGTGAATTTGTTTTGTATCTGTTTTTAATGTTATCTGCTGTCATGTTTCATATTTCTTATTTTTGTAAAGTTTAAATATAAATCTAACTTCGTTTGGCTTTTGTATGCCTATAATTACGTTCCGTTTTTGGTAAACCTTTTTTGTCATATTCAAGTGGGGCACATTACCCTGAACATTGGCTAATGTGTCCTGATTTGTTTCGGGTAATGTGCCCTATCTGTGGATTATTTTTAAATTATTATTTTTATGAATTTCTAATTTAATTATTATATTTCAGGAAATGGGAAGTGTTAA
This sequence comes from Rosalia funebris, assembly GCA_037954035.1. Classification (NCBI taxonomy): domain Eukaryota; kingdom Metazoa; phylum Arthropoda; class Insecta; order Coleoptera; family Cerambycidae; genus Rosalia; species Rosalia funebris. Next base: position 15,027,878 of record JAZFAV010000001.1, on the reverse strand, counting down.
AGCTATAGATCCAAGAAAATGGACGGAAGAAAATATGATAAAAGCGATAGAAGATGTTATAAGCAAGAAAATGGGAGTAAATGAGGAGAGCCGGACATACAGGTATGACATACCATCACGAACCTTAAGTAGACACATCCTCAGGAGCTGGAAAAGCAAGCAGAACATTGGCAGACCTTCCGAATTAGGACATGAAAATGAGTTGAGACTTGTGGCTCACATTAAAAGTCTCAAATATATCGGATTTCCTTTGGATCAATCGAGACTGCAGTCTATTGTTTACGACTTTGCAGATAAATTAAGATTGCCATATCGATTCAATAATGAAAAAAGACGAGCAGGCTGGAATTGGATTCAAGGGCTTATGAAGAGGCACCCAGATCTAAGTAAAAGAAAAGGGGAAGGCTTGTCGCTGGCGAGAGCTAATGATATGAATCGACAGGATGTCAATAAATATTTTTAAATGTTGTTGAACGTACTAACTGATAATGATTTGGTTGGTAAACCGGAAAGAATCTACAACATGGACGAGAGCGGTATTCAAGTTAAATTGATGCGTACTAGCCAGCAAGGGTGCAAAATATGTTAATACTATAACTAGCACCGAAATAGCTGAAAATATTTCTTTGATTGCGTGTTGCAATGTCGAGGGTACTTTTCTTCCGCTTGTTTTGATATTTAAGGGAAAATATAAAAAAACCTGAATTTTCTGAGGGTCTACCGCCTGGCCCAGTGTGTTTATGAATCAAAAATTATCTTACATGAACGCTGAACTATTTTTCAACTGGATGAAGGATCATTTCATTCCACGAAAGCCAGACGGGAAAGTTCTTCTGATTCTAGATATCCATTCCTCTCATTCCAATTCATATAAAATGCTACAGTTGGCTAACGAAAATGACATTATCATCCTTTCTCTACCCAGCCACACTACTTAGGTTCTCCAACAATTGTACAGAATATTCTTTAAGCCATTCAAAAGTCACCTGTCTAAAGAAATCACCACTTGGTTTATTAACAACAAAGAAAGGCCTCTAAGTCGATATCACATTTCAAAAATGATTGGTGATGCCTGATACAAGTCTGCAATACCAGCAATTAGCATTTTGGGATTTAAAGCAACAGGGATATATCCCTTTGATCCTAATGTTATTTCTGAATACTTTTTCAGCATTTCTGATGAATCAGTTAGAAACAGCGATGAAAATCCGCAACTAATAAATGATAATCCGCAGTCAATTCAGAATATAAATGACTTTTCTTTGCCGAGTACCTCTAAGTTGATTACTGTACCATCAAAATGTAAGAAGAATTTTTCAAAAGCGTGTTCTTCTTCATCGGAAAGTGAAGAAGAGTTATAGCTCAGATAATCTAGTGAAGCACGTTCCGATGAAAACAACAACACTTGTGTAGAATGTCACGAGTCTTACTACCATACGAAGAAGAAAAGTGACTGGATTCAGTGTTTGCAATGTTCTGGCTGGTTACATGAAGATTGCACAAATTTTTCAGAGAAATGCAACAATTGCGGTGGCAAATAATAAAGGAAAAGGAAAAAAGACAAAAAAATGAGAGGCTTCACTGGGACACATAAGACTGATGTATCCGTGAAATGTTTTAAGAAATTGTTGATCTCAGCTGTTTTAATAACATTTTAGAAGATTTTTCTAGTTTTTGTTATGGAAATTGAGCCAGAGGTTAAGGCTAATTACTTTAATAAACATGTTTTAAATAATATAGTTTTTTATTTCAATTCTTCGAATGGTGGGGCACGATTGCCAGGTTTACCCTATATATTTGGTTGTAAAGACACTACCTATTTCCCGCATTGAGAATAACTTGTATATATAAATGCGTTGCCAATATTTTTGTGCAGTATCCGTAGTAGCGTCCACTTCCCAGCGCCGCCGCCATTACTGATCCGCCGGAGGTAGTCGGGGGATAATTTAAAAATTTTAAGCGATCCGAATGGAATTTAAATGAGATCCAAATTGAGACTGCGAGAGCGACACTGTCACGCTGAATGCTAATTAAAAAAATTCAATTTTTGCGTTCTCCCCGGGGGCCATGTTTTAACAAAACACACTCCAATCGCCCGTGCTGGCTATGCACCCCGAGGCCCCGTTAATGCGGGGCAAAAAAGCGTCGGAATAATCCGGCTCACAAAAGGGGGCGTCACGGTGCGAGGGTGCCTTTCATCGCAATAACAATACACTGTCGCGCCTCGCTCTGATTGGCCACGCTCGTCATGGTGACGAGAAACAATGGAACAAAACACGACTATCGCAAATTGGAAAAATTCTTACGTATAGGCTGTCGAATAGGGTATCATAACGTATACGTCTTCCATGTGATCCATTTCCAATAAAGATAATTCCAATTATTTTCATGAATACTATGTCATTGTAGAATTTCAGACTACAGCAGTTTTAAACGTGATGGTCATTATTAGAGAATTAGTAAGATTAGGGTAAATAAGTAAAGAGATAATTCCGTTTTGGTTTTCGAGTGCATCGCAACCATTCTAGATTCTAATCCCTTAGTTTTCCGTGCCTTCGACAATTGTAATTGTTTATTCTCTCTATGTTATCATTATCAATTTTCTACGCATGGGTTTGATTATCCACTGTCTACCTTGGGTCCCCCCAGAATATGGAAGCCACTTCTGTTACCTTATATTCTTTGAATTTTACAAACTCTATAAGGATACAGCATACTATTCGAAAATACGTAATTACGTATACAATTTCGTATATAACTGACTCCTTTCTGTAGTGAAATATTTTCATTTTTCTTAGAAGACGGCTCTTACACAAACATCTTCCCTTGCTTGGTGTGTAACTCTTGTTTACGTTTAATTTTATCTTTTGATTTGTCATATTTATTTATTATATTCGAATTCTATACTGGATACTGAATAGCTTTGGTCCACTCGTCCAAATCTCTTTATAAAGGGTGTTACAATGAGAGTGCAAGATTTGAATTACACGCCATTTTGGCTTTCGTGATTCGATCGATCAATAATTATGACACGTCGGTGGGAAATAGATAGGAGTTATAACAACGTGTCCTTATTGTTAAACATTATTATCAAATTGGTGAAAGTTTGGTTGCTACGATTCGTAAGATGCGTCCAATTTTCTGTAGAAAGAATGTTCCAAATTTATTAACTGTGAAAACAATAATCGAAAAATTCGAAAATACTGATTCAATTATCAATATGAAACACACGACACGAGCTCGTAGTGATCGTTCAGAACAAAATATCGTTTGTGGCAGTTCGCGAGTGTCCAGGAATCTCAGTTCGTCTTCGTGCACAAGAATTGGACATTTCAACAGCCGCTCTTCACCATATTCTCACTAAAGGTTTACATCTCCATGCTTACAAAGTCCAATTGACTCAACAACTTCTAACAACAAACCATGCACAGCGAAGAGAATTCACCAATTCGATCATTCAACAACCAGAAGTGAATGCTGATTTTGTGGCCAAAATCATCTTTAACAACTGGGGCCATTTTCACCTTGATGCCTTCGTTAGCAAAATTGGCATTTTTGGCTCAGAAAATCCACGAATGATTCATAAGAAGCAAGTGCATCCCCAACGTGTCACTGTTTGGTCTGCATTGTAGTCAGAAGGAATCATTGGATCATTTTTATTTCAGAACGAGGCAGGTAATGTATTACCTGCAAATGGCGAATGTTATCGTGACACGATAACCCAGCTCTTTGCGCCTCAATTGGAAGATATTACTCTTGAAGGCATAATATGGTTTCAGCAGAACGGTGCCGCTTGCCATAACACCCATGACCAACGTTCTTGGTCTTGCACCAGTCTCTTCCTGTTCTGGTCATTAGAGTTGGTCGCCACGATCTTATAACACCTATAGACTTTCTTCTGTGGGATCTTCTGAAGAGATTTACGCCAACAAGCTAACGACCACCCAAGTATTCAAGCATCAAATTGAACGCTGTATCAATGAAATACCGCCCAAATATTTATTTATAAATATAAAATATTTATGCAAAACCGTTATTGAAAACAAGTAAGCAAACGAGTAAGGGAGAGTGTAAATGACTATCCCTCAAGTTCAACCAGAACATGATCAAATGAACCGGAATAGATCAGGATTAGCTTGCGATGGATATTGAAATTTGATTTGCACTTTTCCCCTTACAAAATAGAGCCTCACGGTAAACCACAACGTCTACATCATAGCATAGCTCTTCAACTATGAGCTGCAGCATAAAAACATAATTTTATTCATCAATTAATTATAAGTGACGACGTACACTTTCATCTAAACGAGACCATAATTAATAAACATAATATGCAATTCTAGGCCCCTGAAAATCCTCAAATAAATCAAGAGAAATAGATGTATACAATTCGTGTAACTGTTTGGTGTGAAATGACTTTCTTGAATTTTGATGAGACCTTGACGTCGGCGATGGAAAATTTAGTAGTAAGACTGCGTGAAGAAGAAGAATGCGGTCATTTATGAGATGTTATTTTTCACAAATAAATCTCCAAGACATATTGAATAAATTCTGTATTGAACTTATTAAATACAGTATTTGAACATAAATTGTGTTACCTTCTTTTGGCTTGTATTTCAATGTCTCCTTATCTTGCCTTTTTTAATCTTAATTCTTTCATTTAAAAACAAATATTTGTTCCTACATACTGAGTCATTTTCGTCGATAATGGCGCGAATTTAAACAAATATTTGACAAGAGCGTTTGTATAACCTCCTTGGAGAGTATTTCTGGCTTCCTATAGTTTCTTACGTTGCCGTTGGTAGGAAACTTTTTATTTTTATGTGAGGAATAAAAGTGGGGACCAACAATTTTGTTGCAATTATTATTAAAGTATTTATTTTCACATACTTTAAAGACGCTGAGGTCAAATCTGTAGGTAGTTTCGCTCTGTAAGTTCTAGATTTTTTACAATTCGACAATTTCATTTTCCCGAAATTTGACGCTTCGTATAATGACATGATTGTCAAAAAATGGCAGTTGCATAAAATAAAATACAATTTATTTTTATTTTAAATTAACGTATCATATCAGTATACGTACGCATATCAAAAAACGAGTATTTCGTTTGATGCTCCAGTAGTAATCTACCATCAAATGCTTGTCTCAATGTCCTTGGCAGCGTTGTTCCATCGTCAAGATTTTGATGGAAACGCTCCCTCTGCCTGTTCGTCACTTGTGGCGTCAAGATTCTCTTGCAACTGACCGAGGTGACTATACAGGAAATGAAGTTTAACACTCATATTATGTACAACCAAGATGTCAAAAAGCCAACAGAACTGTAGTAACCAGAACTTCATAGTTAGGTGCTTCTTTGTTGTCAATGAAGTTTTGTATAACTTCCACGAAAGATAGCCACACTACTTTCTCCTTACCATTCCATCTTCCTAACACTGAAGTCTTCGTCACGGACAATGGTACGCGTTTAAGGTTCATCAAATGCACCTGTTTTGATCTTATCTATCTGCCCAAAACATTCACTTTCAGTATTCGGTGCCTTGACAAACTTATTTCACACTTAAGACTATTAGTACAAGAAGTATGCTGACAAATAAACGAAGCTTTCCTAAGGGTACAATACCCTGCACAAAAATGTCAGAAGTTATGAGATTGGTTATCATAGGATTAATATATTAATTTAATGAGACCATTTGTATTCAATATCAAGTTGCATGGAAACCAGAAGAAAATATTACTAAAATCAGTTAAAAAAGCTATCGTAACAGTGAATAACAAAAATTGTGCCCCAATGACATCTTCAAAATCTGGCCACGTATTTTGTAAATGCCCTAGATATTTTGGGGAACTAGATTGCCTAGATGTCGTAGATTCTCTAAAGAACTTTAGATTTTAATGGAACGTTAATTCTAATAAAATTTTCATTGAGAAATATTAAAAATTTATTCCACGTAACTAATAAATCGCGTAACGGAATAAAACACCTTCCATAATTTAAGCTGTTCTGCATATTGATTCTTAATAAAGTGCTTTATTAGAATTCAGGGGTGTGTTACGGGTAACGCTGATAGCAGATTATATTGCTCGTGACAGACCTGATTTCGTTCTCACCCTTCGCATATAATATGCGGTAAAAACCCCGCTGTAATAGCACCCTCTAGACTCTATTGACTTCGAACAAAGAAAAGCGGATACTTGGTAGGGACGGCCATCTTGTTGACTGACACATGTTACGTTAGACTTAAAATGAAACGTTATTCATACAGGCGCTTTCCTAATTTGTATACATACTAACCCATGAATAATGAAATTGTTTTCAAAAGTGTGTTAATTGTTAGTTGAAAGAATAGGTTTGGCGCATTATTATTTTAATAACTGTGTATTTGCCGTTGTCCTGTTTGTATAATGTAAATATTTGACGTGTTTTGTTTTTGCCTCATTAATTTAAATGTGGGCACAGAGGTCCGTTCTCCAATATAACCTATGAATAGGAAAGAAAAACGAAAAGATATGTACACATTCGTTTAAAGAGTATTTAGTTTTATAACGACATATTAAATTAAATATACACTGAGCACGTAAAGGTTGGAATAAATTCGATAAAACCATTACCGGGCAAGTACGAAAGAAATCCTCGTATATATTTTTTGGTCATCACTGTTGGTGTTTTGATGTCATCGACAGTTTTTTTAAAGGCAACAGATATCTAATTGTCACATTTAAGAGAGCACTTTATTTCCTATGATGTGTCAAATATAGTGGTTACCTCATTTTCAATAGCATGTGTACATTGTGGTGTACTTTGGTGCTGCAATCTAATGGTCTAATATCTCGAGTATTATCAGTGATAGAGCCGTTCATTTTACAGAATTTTGTTTATCTTTTCATGACAAAGAATACTCTAACCTCAAGAAGTTTGGTGCTGGAGTCCCTCAGGACAGCATTCTTGGACCTCTCTACACGCTGTATACTAACGACCTACAAAGCGACCGTAGTCACGGCACTATTTGCCGACGACGCCGCCCTGTTCGCTACCTACCAGGATATCCAGCGAGCTACAGAAAACTTCAAGCAGCGGTCACAATGTTACCAACTGGACAAAGAAATGGCATATCAAACTAAATGAGGCGAAGTCGATTCATGTCAATTTCATCAACAAGAAATACGACTATACACCAGTGATAGTCAATCAACAAACAATCCTACATTCCAATGAAGCAAAATATCTAGGCATGACCCTAGATGTAAAGCAAGATGGAAAATACATGTGAAGAAATGTGAGTAAATAAACGTCAAAGTCATACACACGTATTGGCTCCGCGGACATTCTGAGTCGTCAATACACAACAAACAATTACTACTATGTTCTATATATACTCTACAATCAAATTCCGAAGCCCGTGAAGCCGTGTATGGAATCCAACTCTGGGGATACACGAAGAAGTCTAAGATCAAAGTTATTTAGAAACATTAGAGCAAAGTACTTTGCAGCATCGTATATGCATCATCGTACATCTACAAAAAGACACCCATAACGACTTGAAGATGCCTATGGTTGAAGATGAGATCAAGAGGTTGGCTGGTAAACATTAGAAAATATTAGAAAACCACGAAAATAACGAAATAATATCGTTAATCGACGACAACGGACTTATTTGTCTAGATATTAGGAAAAAATTGTTAGATAGATTTAATCTAATTACGATGTTCACCCGCCATCGTGGCGTGTGTTTAAAAAAATTGTTTTTTTTATTGGATTATCACATTGTATCTATTGAAACAATGAACACCACCAGTTGGGTGGTTTTCATTCCTCATCATGAGGTCATCAGTCCTAAGACTGGTTGGACGCTAACCTCCAGCTTCTCCTATCTTGCGCTAATCTACGCATTTCGCTAATTGTGCTACAACCCACATCCCTTACTATTTGCGAGCAGTAGTCTAATCTAGGCCTACCTACGCCTCTCTTCACTCCTATTTCTGCCTCCAAAATATCGCGGACTATTCCCCCATGTCTCAGCAAGTGGCCTACCATTCAATCTCTCCTCTTCTTTATGTTTTTCCACATACTTCTTTTCTCGTCGACTTTCTCTAATACTTCTTCGTTTCTAACCCTATGAGTCCATGGTATTTTCATCATTAATCATAATATGAACAGCGACGCCTATTTACTAATGCTGTAAGAAAATATAGTCCTTGCTTTCATATCATCTAATGGGCGCATAAACGAAATTTCGTTTCAAAACGATGTTATACAGTTTGTAACAGCATTATTGCCACTGAATTACTTTTAATGAAAGCGTTATTGCAAGTAGTGATAAAGTTTTATGGCCAGCTAGATCTCCTGAGCTCCGCCTCTTTGAATTTTACTTATGAGGTACGCAAAAAATGAGGTGTACTCTTATGAGGGCATCGGAAAACATGTTGGTCCCCGAAGAAAGTGTCAGAAATACCCTGGCATCCATTAACAGAAATGTCTTGACAAAGCTGTCTAATTCTGCTTTGAAGAGGATCAATAAGTATATCCATTCATATTTTTTTGATAATTTTACTATTTGCTGTTTCTAAATTTGGTTATTGTTTATACGTTACTTGATGTGAATTTTTTTCAGGTTTTTTCTATTCTTTAAAATATTTTGTATTACTTTTACGTTACTTGATAACTTGCGCTTGTTATACTACATAGTTTTACTTATCTACTGTCATAAGTTTCCAAAATATGATGATTTTAAGTGAAGCACAACGATTTGACTAACAATTAGTTCCCAATAAGTAGACTGATAGTTGTAAAAATATTAGTGTAATAAAATGACAACTTGATTATAGTTAGATGTCTGTTGAAATAAGATATAAAAGTTTATTAAAGAAAATAATTATTCCCTTCCTTTATTTTTCTAAATACAGTTATTTGACGATTCAGATAATATTGATTGCATGTAATAGTAGTTTTGTCGCAATTATTGCACTACAGGTTCTTGTTTTCGGCATCCGTTAGCATTCAACATACTTTTGGTTACTCTCTGTATATATTCTTAATTATTAATATTCTTTAAATTATGTATGACAGTTAATTAATAGTTTAATTTTATTGCTAAATGAAATACGTCAACAAAATAAATATAATTTTATTAAATATACAAGGCAACTACAGTCCATAATGCCTTATATCATTTTGATCTTTAAACTAAGATTAGTTGATGTTCTTGACCACTATCTTGAAATTCGATTGATTTACATAACCAAATTATTTCCGTTTTGTAGTAACTTTTCATTTTAATGCATTTCTTTTATTTTTTCTTATGAAATCAACGTGATTTTAAGTTTTTATCTCGACTGGTCAACATTTATTAATGCTTTCTTTGATTTCAATCTCACAATTAGAAATCGAATGTCTTTTATTTTCTTTTCAAGTTATGCATCTTTTTCATCATAAGAATAAACTCTTCTCTCAGTGTAGGCATATTAAATTTATTTAATTAATTTTCAAATCAAATAATTCGAATCACAACTCTCTAAATTTCAACTTAAATATTAATTTTATTAATAAATAATTTTTTTTTTCGTATTGCAAAAACCATATTGGTTACGACAGCGTTACAATAATTTTGAACCGTGGTGTACACAACCCGCATTTATGTCCACACAACCATTATATTCCATACGCCCATACCAATTTGTGAGGTTTCCACTGTTATTTTACCCTAACTATTTCGCGAGCCCTTCACTCTCTTGACTACATGAAGAGGCCCTCGAAACGTGCCGATCATTTGTTTGATGAATCTGCCGGTCTGACTTTTCATCTCTCTAACAACTCTCTCCTGCCACCTACTCGACAACCGTATCTTCCTGCCAAGTTTATTACACTGCCAGCAGATTGCTTTTAAATTTGGTTAGGTGCGTTAACGTGCCCCATTCGATTTATTTGTGTGCACAAAGATATTGAGAGCGTATAAGCACAGCTTACTCAATACAGTAAGCTGTGGTATAAGCGTCGATACGAAATATTATAGAACGAGATAAGGTAAATATCATGCTGATACAAATGGAGTGTTAAAAACTAATTTAAGTTATTGTCTGAATCATAAAACCGCTAATATCTACATTCGTGGTATTTTAGTTGAGCAATATAGGGTGTTAAATTAAATATGCCGACAAACTTTAGTAAGCAATTTTTTCTATGATTTTGAAACAAAATGTTCATACTTATGTCCCAAACAACGCTTTTCAGGATATATTTGATTTTATATTTTATCTCTACTCTCAAAACTATTTTATTAAAGAAAAATATTGGCAACAGAAACAAAATATAAACTTTTAACTTAAATACGATGAAATATTACCACATTATGATGTGTTAGTGACAAGTTTGTTAATAAAAAACATTAAGAATCGCGGTTCAAAATAGTTCGGCGAGTTGTTGAAATACATAGTAGGCTAAACGTTTGTAGCGTTTTAAAACAAAATAGAATTTCAATTATTGTCAAAGTGAAACGGATATTATATTATGTGTTTGGACGCGTCTGCTAAAATTTTCTAAAACTAATTGGCACGTAACGTGGCTTTGCGATATGCGAAAATCAATTGTTACTACTCATAAAAAGGGAATTTGGGCTCGGGAAATATCTGCTACGTATTCGTTGTCTGCGGAGATCTTAAATATGATGGAGGAGAAAAGAAAAGCTAGAGATAACACAGAAAAATATAAGCAGATAGACAAAAACATCAGAAAAATGATCAGAGAAGCCAAAAACAAGCAGATAGATGAACAATGTAAAGAAATAGAGCTTCTAGAAAGAAAGCACGACAATTTTAATCTCCACAAAAAAGTTAAGGAAGCCGCGGGCATATATCACCCAAAACGAGCAGGACGCCTGGTAGATGATCAAGGGAATATTATCATGGATAAAACAACAAAGAGGAACGTCTGGAGAAACTACATCCAAGAACTCTTCAATGACAACAGAGCTGTTAATCTCCCCACAGAAAACTTAGATATATGTTGTGTTATGGAGTCCCCCATAACACAAGCAGAAATACGAGCAAGCATGAAACAAATGAAAGACGGAAAAGCTCCAGGGCCTGATGAAATACATATAGAGTTCTTTAAAATTTTCGATGATGAATCCTTAGAATGGCTAACAAGAATTTTTAACACCATATATAATAGCGGAAAGATTCCTAGAACGTGGATAGAATCAACTTTCATTGCGATACCAAAAAAACCAAACTCAAAAAAATGCACAGACTACAGAACGATTAGCCTAATGAGCCATCTTTTAAAGCTGTTTCTGAAAATAATACATAGACGAATTTACAACGAGTTAGAAAAACAAGTAAGTCAAACACAGTTTGGTTTTCGAGATGCCTTGGGGACAAGAGACGCATTATTCGCTATACAAGTCTTATTCCAATGATGTAGAGACGTAAATGTAAACATATATGCTTGTTTCATCGATTACCAAAAGGCGTTCGATAGCGTCAAACACGAACAACTCGTACAAAGATTAAAAAGAACCGGAATTCCCGAAAAAGAACTACAAATTATTATAAATTTGTATTGAAACCAGACAGCTAAGATCAGAGTGGAGGGAGAATTGTCAGACTCGATAGAGATAAAGCAAGGAGTGCGTCAGGGATGTGTCCTGTCCCCTTTACTGTTCAACGTTTACTCAGAACAAATATTTAAAGAAGCCCTAGATAACATGGTGGAAGGTATTCTTGTAAACGGTGAACTTTTAAATAACATACGCTATGCCGACGATACAGTCGTATTCGCGAGTAGCTTGGAGGGTTTACAGAAATTGCTAAATAACATCGTAGAAGTCAGCCAAAGATATGGACTAGAACTGAACACACAAAAAACGAAGTATATGATAATCAGTAAAACGCCTACACCACTGGGACAGCTAACAGTGAACCAGAGACCACTTGAAAGAGTCCAATAATATGTCTACCTCGGAAGCTCCATGAAGGAACATTGGGATCATTCTGCTGAAATAAAATGTAGAATAGAGAAAGCCAAAGCTGCATTTATAAAAATGCAAAACTTGTTCAAAAGCAGAGATCTGAATTTGAATACTAATGTTCGTTTGATGAGATGTTATGTTTTCACCGTACTCCTGTATGGGGTCGAGTCGTGGACTCTGACTGAGGCTTCTAGCAGGAAAATTCAGGCCTTCGAGATGTGGCTATATCGACGTGTACTGAAAATTTCATGGGTGGACCATATCACAAATGAAGAAGTCCTCCGTAGAATGAACAAACAACCCGAACTAATGATAACAGTAAAGGAAAGAAAACTACAATATTTAGGCCACATTATGAGAAATAGCTCAAGATACGGGTTGTTACAAAACATTTTACAAGGCAAAATTCCAGGAAGAGAGGACCAGGAAGACGTCATGGTTCTCAACAACAACCACAGGACTGTTTCGTGCAGCAGTCAACAAAATCCAAATAGCCAACATGATCGCTAACATCCGGAACGGATAAGCACCCAAAGAAGAGATTCGTTGTCTAAATCTACAGTAAAAGGCATTATTAACTTGCATAAAAAAGGTGGATGCACAGCCCAAAGGAAGAAAGCTGGTCGACCATCCCAAGTTTCCCGCTTACATCAACATGTTCTGAAGAGAATTGTAACAGCATACTGACGATCTAGTGCAAAAGAAATTTTGGCACATTTAAGGTAAGCCATTGAAGAGCATATTTCTGTATCCACAACTAAACGCTCAAAAAGAAAATAGCATACAAGTTCTATTGTACAAGGTAAAGTTTATTAAGTAAACGTCAGAAAATCAATCGGTTACAGTACTTACAGTGGTTAATGTACTACATGTCAAGGCATTGACGTGTAGTACATTCTTTCAGCAGAATGATACTGCGTATCACACGGAAAAAACTGTCAAAACTTGGTTTACAAAATATAATGTCTCTGTTATGGAATGGCCCTCTAGCAGTCCAGACCTTTGAGACAGCACATTTCCTAAAGAGTGCGCTAAGCTGATAAATACAACGTCTTCCACAATTAAAGCTGTTATTGTTAATAAAGGTGATGTAACACAATTTTGATGAAGCGGCTGAACTATTCTGAACTGCGAATATTAATGTTTTTTATTAACAAACTTGTCACTGACACATCACAACGTAGTGATATTTCATCGTATTTAAAAAGTTTATATATACCTTGTTTCTATTACCAATTTTTATCTTTAATAAAATAGGTTTGAGAGTATTATTACTATTATTTAAATATATTAGTTGTAAAGTTATGCCTGTCAGAACTACTACGAGCCTGGGCCGTATATATTTCAATATTATCAAGAGTTTGTCTAACAAATTATAGACAGCTCTTGAGAAACAAGCAATAAACGATACATTGAACAAAATATATTAATTTTTGATAAGAGTTTCCTTCGATCAAAAATCGATCCCTCCAAATGATTTCTTTCAGGATATGCCCGAAGAAGGATAATGGTTAGAATTCAGCACTTCGTTGTAAGCCTGCTCGAGATTTGTTTGATTTTCAAGCTTATTTATTTAACTTGAATATATTTATTACCTATAATTGTTTTTCCTTAATACTTTTTACTTTAGCGACGTTCCAATACTTTAAGAAGAATTAAACAAATTAGAATTCTACCATCTCCGATCTTAAATCCCATGTAAATAAAAAACTAATCTGGTAGTATTATGAGATCGAGGGATTCTTAACAGCCTAATGAGTTTTGTTTATAATATGCAAGCCTGAGCAGACCATTAAGGATTAATTGGAGATGTAGCGTGTTTAATGCACTCTGAAAAGGTGTGGCTTACCTATCAGTCTATATCCATTGTACGAGTGTCAGACAGATCCTATTACCGGCACCAGATAGATGCCTCGATACCACCGGCGTTAATGTAAATTGTATGTCTCGAACATCTAAATGTTTTAACACACTTGAATAATTACTCGTCCATATATAGCGCGGGGAAAACAACTTGTTAATAGCCATGTTTTAATGATACCCCTTATCGCCTTTACGAAACTCTGAAGTTTCAACTGAACTTCGCAATCCCTATTTCTGATAACGTTATTTGAAAAAGCATAATTGAGGACCCTAGAAGCCAAGGGGTACAAGTAACAAAAAGTGATTTTTGAGTAAATCAAAGACAAAGTTAACCCTTAATTGAAAATTATATGCAAATATTTTATAACGTATAACACATTTGTAATAAATTTTGTATATGTTTTTTTAGTTGTATATTAAATTTCAGATATGAACTCAAAGATTATACTCAATAATCATTGATAACGTGATAATAATCGTCACTTGTACCCCTTGGCTTCTAAAAAATGAGAAAGCAATTGCTACACCCTTTGGATTTCAAGTATCAAATGAAGCTTTTATTGACATAGAACATTGTTACAATGGAATGTGCGTTTATTAAAAACAATAAACATGACAAGTAGACAAACAAAATTAGCACTATTCATTGCCTGAGTCACTATCGTAAATGTTTGCTGGCTGTTCATTTTGACCAGTGGCCTCCTGGTTACCTTCTTCGGGAAGAGGCTCATCGTTTGGCCTATCACTATGGTTCAGGGCATTGAAAAATGCGTGATAGGTTGGGGGAACGTATGGCAGAAGTGATTGCAAGTTGTCAAATTTTACCTTCTTGATTGTTGGCTTTTCTCGTATTGGTTTCAATGGAGGAAGACGTTCAGTAAGAGGTCGACCAGCTCTGGATGACTTTATTGTTCAACTGTAGAAAATTACGCATGTTGAAGCTCTGTGTGTAAAAACGTGTGAAGGGGTCTTTTATTTCATAATGCGGCCACTGCATTTTGTTGATTCCGGGTACGTTTTCTCGGAAGTAGGGTTCCAGTGAGTCTAAAGACACAATGTCGTCATCGTCCATTTGAGTGACAATAAATTTTCTACTAGATATCGTTATTGTATCTGCCCACACACTTGGCCACAACATAGATTTGTTGATGGTTATTCTTTTTAGCTTTCTCTATTATTCCGAAATCTTGATCACATTCCATAAAAGAATATCTTACAACAAGAAACTTTTGTTCAACTATTTCGATTTGGGTTTTTTTTGTACAGCATAGAGCCAAAACTTTTTTATTAAGTGACTTTTGTTTTGGCCCCCACAATTGTCACTGTAAAGAATAATATTTTTACAGTTGGTGGTAGCGTTTTGATAAATTTCCAAAGGCACGATGCAATCTCTTTACACCCACAGTTGCCTTAGCCTTCATGCCATAAGAATATGTTGGCTTGTCCAGTGCAACAATCATTACTGCAAAAATTGTACGTCCAAAGTTGACGGTTGTAATATGCTTTTTTTGCATATCATACTGGGTGCTGCAAGTGTTTTTTGTAAATCAAAACAGGCAACTACTGTCGCTGAGTCATCCTTGAACTTAGCCACATTATTATCTTTTGCGGTCTTTGCAGTTTCCGCTTTGCGCAGGTGCAAATTAGAATTTTAAACTTTTTCTTGATCAATTCCATTATCAATTATATTTTGAAGCGTATCATATGTGTCAGTTTGAGGTCCTTTGAAAGAAAGGTTGAATTGAGTATGGAAAATATCCTATAGTAACTTTCTTTCTCAGGGTTTAGATTTTGTTCCCTACACATTTCAAGTACTTTACATTAGGAGACCTAACCCTGGAGTAGTGGCTACTGTATTTTGGAAGAGACTTAATGTGATTTTCTATTACTTCAGTAGCATGATTGCTTGTTTCATTGTGACCTCTCTTGTCCTTATGATTCTTGACTTCTAAAGAAAACAGATGGCATTTGAACTGATACTTATACATACCATCCGCTAGATCTTAGCACCTAACAGTGTTTCACTTGTATCCCTTTACCCCAATATTATTTAGCGCCCTAGCAACCAGTTCCTGCACTTATCTCCAAAAGTACAAAAACTGCTCTTGTACCCCTTGGCTTCTAGGCTCCTCAATTAGGCAACATACAGTATAAAACTGGAGATAAGTTTTTCATGAACACCGAAAGATTATACGCTTCTAGATGCGTGTTTCACTAACCTGACTAACATAAGTAAAACTATAACTAAAATAAGTTGGCATCATCGGGAGATGAGTAATAAAAGTACTACTATATACGCCTGTACCAGTTTCCGTGTGTGTGCTTATAATATTTTTTGAACGTCAGGCATAGTCCAGTATACAAGCTTGTCAAGAATACAAAAGAGTGTGAGATTCTCATGTATGCATAGAAGAGTGAGGCAGCATTCGAAGGGAACAAGATGCACTTTACGCCAAGTTGTTTAATGACGTTTTAATGTAATACAGGAAACTGCGAAAAATTTCCTGAACCCAAAACCCAACGGTTTCTAAAAATGCTTAGTTACGGCAAGAAAATTCGATGAATATATGTATATTTTAATTGCTTTCTTCGCGAGGGTATCTCCAATAAAAAACTTCAAATTGTTTTACCTTTAGCTCAAAGCCGTACGGCAACCGATAACAGTTTTTTAAGATCTTCCGCCATCCCTTTTTCTTATAAGGTACGAAAAATGTATCACCTTATGTTACTTTATATGTGCAAAAAACTGACTGTTCAGATTTGCTGGTAATTTTATTGAGTAGTCGTTAAAAGATCATACTTGATGGATGTGAGAGTGAAGTGCGGTAGTGATTTTTCATTGTTCAATTCGATTGAAGTGGTGATTTAATTAAATAGAAAACAGGTATAGGCAAATATATATAGGGTGCGCGTTAACAATTTTCTGGACATATTTTGTGATTTGTGTGTGATGGAAACTGGTCTCGACGACTGGAATTAGGGAAGAAGTTAAATAGGTAAGTTAAGTATTTAAATATTTTAGTTTCAAATAAATTACATAATAGTCTTTGAAGAAAAAAATAGTTGCCGAACGGGATTAATCTTCTTCAAATTGGGGGTGATTGGGGGTAATAATCGATACATACATTGCGTATAAAATTTCATAAAGAATAAGTATAATGACTATTTTTGTTAATAAAAAGTCATGACTGACTTTTATGCATAAAAAATAAACAATCAAAATCGGTACAATACAAAATTGTATCGATGGTATTATATTGTCTATGAAGTAATCAATACAGATGTATAATTGTTAATTAATTGTAAGTAAAAATATATGTTTCTTTGCAGGTAAGTTCCGAACGAGCTGGACACCGTTTTTCGTACAAGGTAAGATTATTTTCTATAATAGGAAGGGAACAGAATAAACAATAAATAACTACATAGAAAAACTACTATAACTGTAGTATCGATGTACTTTTTGCCAATTAAGTTAGTATCTATCTGCAGGGTATAATTTGGAAACGACTCAACGATGGGCCTGTTTAAAAAAATATGGACAAATATGAAGAACACAACAACATATAATTTATGTACATTTGAGTTATCAATAGGTATGACCAATTTATCTAGTTCCAGTCTATATAGTCTGATATACTGCAATCTTTGTTGTTACTATAAATCACTTAAATGCTGTAAATCGTATAACATATATGAGCTGAGGTTATAATAAACTTTTATAACCACAGGTATATTACAATAGAATAAGATCATATGTAGTATTTTGGTTAGGAAAGTTATTTATTTTTGTTCACCCGAAATAAATAATAAAATCGAAAGTGATAACAATAGACTCCCGGAGGTTTATCGGTTTAGAGAGTAGCATTTTGCAGTTTCTGAAACAATAACCTTTAACAACAATAGTAGTAATGATGTCCTATATTAAAGGTAGAATTTTTGTTAAATATTTACTAAATAGTGAGAAGTTTATAAAGTACCATAGAAAATATACTTCTTCACTGTGGAACTGATTTTCAACCCTTACAATATACAGTAGTATGACATCAATAGCAGTATAAATAATATTCCAAGATATTTAATTATAATAGCAGATAATCCATCCAGCAATAGATTCCAAACATCTATAATAATAGAGATGGGGATATAGTATGGCGTACATACATATATATGTATATTTATACAACGGATTCTTTATAAAGTTGCCGGAGAATACCTTTATCTGGGACTCATAAATAGTAATTATGCTATTATATACAAACTGTAGTACATTTATATTCTGAACTATGAAGTTCTATGAAGACAAAGAGTAAATATTTTTGAGAAATACTATAATAAATGATAACGTCACTGTCAATGGAAAAATAAACACTTAACAATATTACATCGATATTATATATCAATATAATACTTCAATATCAATAATCAGATTCAAAAATACAATTCATATCAAATAAAACTAGTACCTGAGCTGTCGGAACATGATTTTGACTTTAATATTACGTGAACATTTTTTTTGCTAAAATATGAGATATGATAGGTTGAGTATTCATTCTATAAATTAGTTTTTAATTTACTAGTATTTAAAATAAATATACAAAATATAATTTCTCTTCTCTATGTTTAGAACCAATAATTTTCTCTGATGAAGCTACTTTCACTATGCTCAGCCCTCAAATTTTATCATAGACTGGTAAAAGTTCGTTACCATTATAAATACTTGGTGTACTATTTGTAGTTTATGATATTACTGTTTGACTATAAAAGTTTCATTTTACTCAATAGTACTTTTCTTCTGTGCAACACGTAAAATGACTTTGTACCTATTTTGTACTTCTGAAAAATGGATTATACATACCTACTAATAATAATTTGTCTTTATTTACTTGTAAATTCATATAGGTACACAAAACAAATTAAATATAAATTAGGTAGTGCGCGAAGTTTTGTCAGTATTAATCTGCTTTATTATTATCCACCCCGTAACGAAAGTATATACATAAAATAAAGGATTTATTAAGATGTTTATAAAAATTATAAAAACTATATGATAGAGGTCTGAGTACAGACTCCTGAGGAACTCCATAAGTTGTGGGGAAGATATTAGATACATTAGTCTACAACTTCTCACGCTCAGCTAAATAGCTGTCAATATAAGAAAGACCTGTGATATTATAACTAAATTACTTAAGTTTGTTACATAAAGTGTTATGATGTAAGTTGTCGAAAGCCTTGCTATAATCTACAAGGACCAAACACGTTGTTAAGTTATTAATATCGTCTGAGATAAGTATAAGAGCAGTAGTAGTACTGTGTTGTGGTTTAAAGCCTGACTTAAACGGGAGGATGATATTGTTATTAAAAACATATGTCGATATTTGGGTTTTAATACAATCTCTAATATCCTTGAAATAGTTGCAAAATATTAATAGGGCTAAGATGAATACATTCAGATGGATTATATATTTTTTGGTCACGGAAGAATATTAGCATTTGTTCAAGTTTAGGGAAGGTGTATTTTAAAATAGATGTATTAATAATAAAAGTAATACAGTTTCATAAATATTGTACCACTAATGTAAGTATATTAAGGGAAATATTGCCGATGATTTTTTTATTTCATAATAGATTCAGTGTCAATAGAATAAGAATGATATGAGGTTGCATTTACTGACGAATCAGTATAGTTTTAAAGTAGTTGGTACTGCTCAGAGGTAGGTAATCAGCAATTTCAGTAATTTAATATGTAGGTATATTAAAATGAACAAATTTCATTAGATTCCTATCAGAAAGGACGAATACTTGGTAATTACCAACAATGTCTAGAGGTCTTCAAGTATTTCATGTTGTTTTACTGTTTTTATTTTTAAGTATATATTCTAAGTAAGACTTCTTGTCTCTACTAATAGCACCAGTAACTTAAATCTTTATAATAAATATAAATCTCTTTGTAAACTTGTCTTTTTATATTTTGACTGAGCTTTATCTCGGACAAAAATTAAAAAAAAAAAAATTGAAAAGAGAATACAATTTTGGATTGTCTTCCAGAAAAGTTGGTAATTGCGTTATAATTAGAAATAAAAACCTTTAAAAAATAAGATCCTTTCTGAAAAGTTAAAACATATAAGAGTTTCATTACAAATACATCCGATGATATTATCGTGCATCAACAAAGGAGCATTGAAAATGTGCAAGTACACAAAAATGTGTATTTTTAAAAAGTCCTGTCCACGAGTCTGACGAAATTTCATCAAACTCGATTGCTTTAGAAACAATAAGGTTATTCCGGACTTTTGGTGCTCACTGTATGACTCTACCTGGGTGCAACACAATTCGAGATTCTTGGAATTTAAGAAGACGTATCCCATTATCCAATTTGAATAATTTCCATCCGGGCTTTCATACCGCATTACACGAATTACGGTTGAAATGTGAGTGGCGTAACTCGATTCCCAGACAAATATAACGTCGTAAGTGTATCACAAAACCTCACCTATTCGAAACCGCCTCGCACAAAAGAAAATCTTACCAAATTTACGCTTCGTACAAAGCGCCGGGCTCTCTGTATCATACAATAATCCCCTCGTCCGTCCCTCTTTGCTGTGAACGAACAATAAGGGCCTAAAGTGAAGGGCCGTAGAGGCCCGAGTCGTACGGTCGAATGCAAGGGGAGGGCGCATTTCATTCTCTATTCTCCCGGCTCAATTTTGTGTATGTCATCGAGAAACGTGACTCGACTATGAATGCATCTCAAGAGGAAATTGTTTTATGGCAGTTGGCAGCCATGCTTTCAGCTAGTTCTCATTTACATTTCGTGTCTTGGAGATACTTCTAGAATGAAAAAACCTTTAAAATTCCAAATGCAGTAGTATCTAGAATGCTAATGTACAAAAAAGTAAAACAACGCAAGTCTGTTCAATGATTGTCCTGTAGACGCTCATAATATTTGACGCTTTGTTCAGTAATATTTTTGTCCAGATATCAGTCATATACGTTTTCAGCGGATGCCCGTTACATGTTCACGAAATAGATTTTTCTATTTAAATAAAATGTATTTATTAATTATTAATTATAATGTAATTGAAATTACATTTAGTCCAAATGCTTTCGGGTGGTCCTCTCTCGTATTTCATGTCTTATCTGCTGGATTATTCTAAAAAAGTATTACTTCTATATGTTTATAAAAGTAAAAGTTTATATTTTCATGTGGTATATTTACTATATACCACATGAAAACTCTTTATTAGTATGATATTAGTTTCATTTCAACTGATAGGATTAGAAACGAAGAAGTATTAGAGAAAGTCGGCGAAAAAAGAAGTATGTGGAAAAACATAAAGAAGAGAAGAGATAGAATGGTAGGCCACTTGCTGAGACGTGGGGGAATATTCCGCGATATTTTGGAGGCAGAAATAGGAGTGAAGAAAGGCAGAGGTAGGCCTAGATTAGACTACTGCTCGCAATTAGTAAGGGATGTGGGTTGTAGCACAATTAGCGAAATGCGTAGGTTAGCACAAGATAGGAGAAGCTGGAGATTAGCATCCAACCAGTCTTAGGACTGATGACCTTATGATGATGATTAGTTTCATATCTATGAAATTTATATCAATATTTAGTTAGCTCTTTAAAACGTCAGTTAGGTACGTTAAAGAGTCAGTTGCTCGACGCGGAAATAACGAAAGTGCAGCACCTTCTCACACGCAAAATGGCTGGGTGATTTACCGCATTTTCCTGTAGAGGTCGCTGCAACAATATAATTCACATTATGGTCCAGGGTGGTGGACTGAGCTCAGTATTGGGGATGTCATTTTTTACTTGGTTTTGAGTTCTAAAGGAACAGTTTGTCCTCATATGTATGTGTAACCTTTTCCTCCATAGTCCATAGTGAAGTCAATTTTAGTGTCCTTATGAAAACGAAGACAAAGTCCAAATTGTTTTGGGTTTATATTTTCACTCGTTTTATTTATTTCGACTATGGCACCAATTATACGATCGCCTTATTATCTTAACAGGCACAAAAATTAAGGGATGCAAAAATATCTTAAATTTTTAGGTGATTTTCAAAGGGCTGCTGTAACTTGGAGAAAAATAGTCGCAGTAATTTTTAAAAAAGCAAATTGAAGCTTCAAGTTTCCAGTTGTTAGATCTTGAGTTCAAAATGTTTTACCATCAGCAGTTTTCGAGTAATCATCGAGTAAGAAAATCATCGAAAATTATTTCCCCAACTTTTGATAGACATTCAAAAGGCCCACGGACTTCAATAATATTTTTAGTAGTTTCATCATAAATTTTTTTTAGATAATTTTATCCTCTTTAATTTAAGCGGTCTAAAAACCTTGTACCATAATTTTTCGCTGAGTTATCCTCAGTGGCGGCTCGTGGTGACTTGTCATGGGTAGGCAACAACTAATTATTAGTAGGTTATATAGTGCAAAATAGTGAAGTAAAATATAGTAAAATAAAAACTTTGACTCATCACTCTATGTTAGTCACTGTACAGGTATATGTTAAAATTTAAAATTCTTTCAGCTTTCAAGTTGAAATTTCTCACGTTCGCCATGGTATAAATACTAAATAAATACAATACCAAACAAACATAAATGTAAAGTACCAACTTCCACAGACAGATCGCCACACTAATTTATTGTAATTATTGTTAAAGAACCGTTAAAATTTTGAAAATCCTAACGTACAGAGTACAGACCTCGCTGAGATAAACAACGTTCTACAACGTCTCTGAAAACTGAACTCGGAAATACGGAGATCGGACTGATTGGAGATTCTCGATTCCTTCCTCGCTTTGCCGAAGGCTTCTTCAGTAGGGTGGTCTAGCCCACCCGTGTCACAGCTTACTCGAGACTCGAGTAAGCTGTGCCCGTGTTTCAAACTGTTTCGTGTAGTTTACACGTGTATAATTTTGTTTTTATGTCTTCAAATCAATTAAATCATTCGTAATTCTATTAATTAATTAATTCTATTTATGTGTTTACAGTTTATTTCATTTTATATTCCAGTTTCCCATGTTTCTATATTATTGTGAAATAATTTAAACTTTCAAGGGATGTTGAAAGTATACCTATGCCAATAATATCAATATTAATTTTAAAACTAATCTTGGTAGACACTTATTTACTTGTATTCATTTATTAAAGCAATAAATATAATTTTTTATTTGTGCGAAGCGCTTGTGCTGTCTCGTATGTACAAAGCCAGAAAGGCAAAAGGCGTGGCTGCTCACCCAGCCCGGCACCCACCATGGTAGGCATAACCACGATAACTATTAGTTCCAGGGTTAGAACAGTGAATTGCTGCACTTACTTGCAGTGCAATTTTCCACCACGGTTGCGCTGTTAGTATTAGTAGGTATATATATATATATATATATATATATATATATATATATATATATATATATATATATATATAATCAGAACTCTTCATTGTATTATTGTTGTTATGTAATATATAATGTATTTAATTAATTACATATTACATAATTATATCTTCACTAATTTCTATAAACGATAAATAACGAACTTTGGAACTGTGTGTTCCTCTTCTTCTAGGAAACAGCTGGGTGGGCTAGGAAGCAGCTGGGTGGGCACTACCCATCCTGCCACCCCTGACCAGCCGCCACTGGTTATCATCGATTAAAGCAGAAAATTAAGTCAGTTTTGGCTTTGGTAATTGATTTCTCGGGAAATAATGATCATACAGAAAATTCAAGTAGGGTTTTAAAACTGTAAAGTATTCTTTACAAGTTATAGTTCTTGGATTTTCATGAAAAAATAAATCGGTGCGAAAATGTTGATTGAAAAAGAGGTAAAGATTTGCGTATTTATACTTGCTTAGGGATATTGACTGTTTCTTCTCAACCTCAAAGTATCCCAAAGAAACCCTGAGAATTTCGAAGCACTGTGGTTCTTTCCACCGTGTTCGGAATGATTAAATTTGCCGTATTTGCTAAATATGAATTTAAGGATGAATTTTTCACTTTATATTCATATTTTGAGGTTGAAAATGAATATAAAGTGAAAAGGTTCTTTTAGTAATAATCCATATACTTTTTTTTTTCAAAAAAATGTTAATTATTGTAAAAAGAAATCAAGGAAAGGCAAACTGACTTTTTTGCTTTCAACGACGATAACTCAGAGATAACTCATCTTATAAAACTTTTCGACAGTTGAAATTAAAGAAGACAAAATTATCTAAAGAAGCTTTATGATAAAATCACTGAAAAATAATTCTTGAAGTCCGTGAGCCTTTTGACAAGCAAGCAATAATTCGACAATTTATTTTTCCGATGGTTTTCTTATGATTACTCAAACTGATTCTGATGGGGACAAATTTTTAATCATCTGAAAACTAGATACTTGGATCTTCAATTTTATTTAAATTGCTCTGCGACTATTTTTCTCTAAGTTACAGCCCTTTGAATATCACTTAAACATTAAAATTTCTTTAAATCCCTTAATTTTTGTGTCTAGTAATATCGTCTCACCTTTATTAGAAATTGTCAGTCAATCAATTACATTTATATTCTTTTTAGTAAAATTCGTATAGTGGCATTTCTTTGTTTGTACACAACTTAATTTTTTTAAGAGTGGTTTTTAGGGTTTCCCGTACCTATGAATAATAATCATGACAATAGGCGGGTAAGTATTTCAACAATTAATAGACACTCTAACGAATGTCACCACAAAGACTCGACCGTTCAACAAAAATATCAAAATGATGGTAAAAAATTTTTAATCAAGATCTAAAAACTGGATACATGAATCTTCAATTTGGTTTTTTTTTAAATTGATCTGCGACTATTTTTCTCCAAGTTACAGCCCTTTGAATATCACTTAAACATTTAGAATTTCTTTAAATCCCTTAATTTTTGTCTCTAGTAATATCGTCTCACCTTTATTAGAAATTGTCAGTCAATCAATTACATTTATATTCTTTTTAGTAAAATTCGTATAGTGGCATTTCTTTGTTTGTACACAACTTAATTTTTTTAAGAGTAGTTTTTAGCGTTTCCCGTACCTATGAATAATAATCATGACAATAGGCGGGTAAGTATTTCAACAATTAATAGACACTCTAACGAATGTCACCACAAAGACTCGACCGTTCAACAAAAATATCAAAATGATGGTAAAAAATTTTTAATCAAGATCTAAAAACTGGATACATGAATCTTCAATTCGATTTTTATTTAAATTGATCTGCGACTATTTTTCTCCAAGTTACAGCCCTTTGAATATTACTTAAACATTTAGAATTTCTTTAAATCCCTTAATTTTTGTGTCTAGTAATATCGTCTCACCTTTATTAGAAATTGTCAGTCAATCAATTACATTTATATTCTTTTTAGTAAAATTCGTATAGTGGCATTTCTTTGTTTGTACACAATTTAATTTTTTTAAGAGTAGTTTCTAACGTTTCCCGTACCTATGAATAATAATCATGACAATAGGCGGGTAAAGTATTTCGACAATTAATAGACACTTTAACGAATATCACCACAAAGACTCGACCGTTCAACAAAAATATCAATTCTAAAACCGCCGCCAACGGTAATTTTCACCGCAGACTGCACTATGCAGAAAGCAATAAAAATCAAAATAAAATCCAATTGAAGATTTGACAACAACAATTCGTTTGCGTTCATTTCCCTCCGTCATCAGCAGAATGAAATTGTCCGGAATTTTACCATTTACTTTCACAATGGAGGTGTAATGTCGTTAAACATAGATTTATTGATTGCGCAGATGCAGCAGCTCAATTACATCGCGCAACATTTTCCGGTGGAACTCGTGTAGATTTTGATTAAATATATTCAATAAATTGATTGAATATATAGTCGAGTTTGTTTTCACTAGATGTTCATTATTATTCTGGCTGTGAAAACAGTTAAATCTAAATAACATTCAAATATAACTTGGGTTAAGGCTTTTAGTAATTTTTCGGAAACTATTAGATATATATCAATATATATTTTTTAATTTATTTTAAACAATATATTACTACTATTCATTTCATCGCTATTTGCCAAATAAAAAGCTCTCTTATCTTGCCTATAAATGGTACAGTCTACCTGAGTCTAGTCATAGAAACAAGCCACGGTATGACATAAGAGCCGTTTGGGATTTTTTACTTGGCAAATAGCGATGAAATAAACTATACATAGTACTACTGTTCTTTTACATATCTCAGACGATATTCTTAAGACCACTGATAACAACTAAGTGACATGATTGGCCCTTCTAGATTATAGCAAGACTTTTGACACTTTAGGCTAGGATGAGCAACCTTTTTCTACAACGGGCCAGCTACATATTTAAAAATATTGTGTTGGCCGCATGAAGAAACTTATGATAATACAAACACTGAATGATGAACTCAAATTATCTTTTTATTAACAAAATAATCCTATAATTACATAAACAAAACACTCATTAATAGAAATACTATTAAAAATTGGCGAAATATATATGTGGAAAAAGATTATTTAATGAGAAATTTGGCATTGATTCTTTGCCATCAATTGGTCTATATTTGCAGACATAGATGACACAGCAACTCGCACGCAGCTTTCTAACCGTAGGTACATCATTTAATCTCAATCGGTGATCGCTTTTAATTATTTTCGTTACGGAAAATAATTGTTCGCAAACATAGGTGCTTCTAGAAATTGTAATTATTTGCTCTGCATGTGCGCCTAATCGTGATATATATATTTTTTAAATTCATGTAATTTTGATAGACATTTTGTATGTCAACATTTTCAAATTTATTTCTTAAATCCGTTTCGTTTTCTAAATCTGTTAATTCCATTTGTAACTGATCCGGAACTTTTTCCACTTTTATATTAAATGGTGTAGATTTTTATGTAGATTTACGTAGATTTTTTATATTTTTTTATGATGTAGGAATTTTTAAAAGTGAAAATGTAAAATCTTTGAAGAGGCGCGTGTTGCTCATGCCTGCTTTAGACTATAATACTTAATGTAATAAGCTCAAGCATTTTGGTTTCAATATTACAACTGCTTATTACATTTACAGCTATTTAATTGTTCGCATACAAGTCGTTATAGGCTCTAATGTATCTGAGGTCTCACTCATAACTTATGGAGTCCCTCATGGATCTATACTCAGTTCTGTATTACTATACATATACCTATATATTTTTGATTTTTATAAATGTCTTAAATCTGCATCACTATGCTGATGACTCTCAAGTTTATATCAGTTTTACTAACAATGATATAAATCTATCAAATGCATCAATTAATAATGAATTGAATTATTTATTAAATGCATCTGTTGCTCATAGATTAATGCTGAATCTAGACAGCTGAAGTCTTTTGAGGTTATAATATTTGGGCAAAAGAAAAATAAAATAATTAAGACAATATCCGAAATAGAAGTTAAATTAGATGATGAAATTTCTTTAGGTATTACTAACGAATACAAAAATTTGGATCCCTGGCTTAACGATGAATTAAGATTTACTAAAAATGTAAATACTTTATGTCAAGCATCATAACATATATTACTTTAAAACAACTTTACTAACACAATTAAGAACGAGTCTGTGAATCTTCAATTTTTTCAAAATTATCTTACTGTGATTGCATATATGGACCTGCGTTTGGAAAAACAGTTATGGTACGCTCACAGAGAATCGAAAATAGCTGCTTTAAGTCTGTGTATGATGTAAGAAAATATGAACGGGATTAGTGAGTTAATCCATAATCGGTGAAATGTTATCTTTATCTTGAAAATTACATTTATTATGTATAACATGCGAAATTCTAAAAGATAATGCTCCTGATATTTATATAAAAATTAAATACGTTACGTTATATAAAGGTACATTCAAATTTAAATCACTTAATGTACGGTAACACATATATGGTAGAAATTCTATGCCACACCACTGTTTGGTATACTAGAAGTTTTATTTATCAGACTTGTAAAGAACATAATTCTCTTGCGCCTGAGTTTAAGAAGTATACAATCCTGAATTTTCCAATGAAAATTGAATCCAGTGAAAAAGCTAAAGTAACATCTATTACATATTTGATTAGATTTTAATAATGTCCTATATATTAGAAGTAGGTTGCTCAGTTGTACAGTCGGTGTACAGTTTTCTTTCTTGTTCTTAATTTAATTGATTATCAGTTGATATAATTTTTGTTAACTATGTATATTTGACTATAAGTAAGTTTATTTTTGTTTCAAAGTAGAGTTCTATGTCTTGTTTCATGTACATAATTTTGTTATGGAGTTAAATTGAAAAACAGTTCATACTGACACTTCGTCCATTACCTAATTTATATTTATATTTAATATATTTTCTATACATATATTAATTTATAGGTAAACAGAGATAAAATATTATTATTATATATAAATACACATTTTAGAAAATAGTTATCTATGTAGTTGTGCCTCGTGTCTATAAAAAATAGCGTTTCATACAAAAAATCGTTACACAGGAAAGTATAAAGTTAGATATTACTAAAAAGTGGTAATTCATTTATCAGTTACTTCAGTTTCCGGAAAAAAATATGGATATGATGCAATATTCTTGAAACAACCCGTATATGCCTAGGATAAATAAAATGTTTCCTGTAATATTAAATGAATAAGTCGGAGTGTTTATTGGAAAGTCTGAATGTTATCTGTACTATAAATTATTGTTTAAGGAAATATATAATGGTAGTAATTTCAACCCCTTACTTAAACTTCTATATAGGTGCGAGAACTCTTCCAAGATTTATAATTATTCAGAGTAAGGGTAGAAAGTAAGGGTCTTGTCATTGCAATTGTGTAAAACTTTTTAAATTTAATTGACTACTTTTTGAGACATTGCGTTTATTTGGCAAGATTTGCTAAAAAATAAAAGTTACCCCTATAAGTAAGTGCCCTTAAAATTCCTATGGAAGTAAAGGCGTTGTGGAAACTTAGTTAAAATGTTCATCAGCTCTTTTTACAACCTTTTGGAAGTTTCTTAATTTGCATCTCTACGTTTTAATACACTGCATTTGATAGAGGGTATATGTAATATGAAAATGATAGAAGGGTAAGGACCCACGTAAGGCAATATTTAGATCGCATTGAATATCTTATATATATTCCTATTTCTTTTTAAATAAGCGGTCAACGGGCGAGATGCCGGAGGATTATAAGAGGAACATTATCGTTACTATACCGAAAAAGAGAGGAGCCGACAAATGCGAGAACTTTAGAACGATTAGCCTAACTTCCCATGCGTCAAAAATCTTAACTAGAATAGTGCAGAAGAGGATGGAAAATAGAGCGGAGGAAATACTAGGAGAAGACCAATTCGGGTTTAGGCGAAATAGGGGAACTCGCGAAGCTATTCTGGCGCTAAGAGTAATGTTAGAGAAAACAATAGAAAAAGGAAAGAACGCTTATATAGGATTTGTAGATTTAGAAAAAGCTTTTGATAACGTAAGATGGGAAAAAATGTTCGAGATACTAAAGAGCGCGGGAATGAAGTATAGAGATAGGAGAGTAGTACACAATCTATACATAGAGCAAACTGCTGTTATAGAAGTAGAAGGGGAAGAAAGGGAAGTAGGTATTAGGAAAGGAGTAAGACAAGGATGTACGCTATCACCACTAATTTTTAATCTGTACATCGAAGAGGCGATTAATGTGGTAAAAGATAGAGTGGATTTCGGGATTAAAGTACAGGGACAGAAACTAAAAATGCTGAGATTCGCGGATGATATAGCAGTATTAGCATCTAGTAAGGAGGAACTAGAATCAGCATTGAACGAAATGGAGGGAGTGTTGACAGAGGAATACGGAATGAGGGTGAATAAAAACAAAACTAAAGTGTTAGTGTGCAGAGGGCGCGAGAGCAGAGCAAAAACGAAAGTACAAATTAATAATGAAAGATTGGAGGAAGTTAAAGACTTCACTTATTTAGGAAGTAAAATAAATTGGGATGGAAGAAGCGATAAAGACATAAAACAAAGAATAGCGCAGGGTCGAGTAGCTTTTAACAAAAAGAAAGCACTTTTATGCCCGGGGGTAATAAACTTAGAAACAAGGAAGAGATTTTTGAAAACATATGTATGGAGCACGGCACTTTACGGCTGCGAAACCTGGACGGTAGGGGAAGCAAGTAGGAAGAAATTAGAAGCTTTTGAGATGTGGTGTTACCGAAGAATGATGAAAATACCATGGACTGATAGGGTTAGAAACGAAGAAGTATTGGAGAAAGTCGGCGAGAAAAGGAGTATGTGGAAAAACTTAAAGGAAGAGAAGAGATAGAATGGTAGGCCACTTGCTGAGACATGGGGGAATAGTCCGCGATATTTTGGAGGCAGAAATAGGAGTGAAGAAAGGCAGAGGTAGGCCTAGATTAGACTACTGCTCGCAAATAGTAAGGGATGTAGGTTGTAGCACAATTAGCGAAATGCGTAGGTTAACACAAGATAGGAGAAGCTGGAGGTTAGCGTCCAACCAGTCTTAGGACTGATGACCTAATGATGATGATCTAGTCTATAAAAAGGCCACTATTAGGATATATTTAACAAAAGTACTTGGTAGAAAGGCGGAACAGTCACATAGTACGTGCTGCATACAACTAGCTCTTGCTGTTTACATCCTCTGAATATTTTATGTACAAAAACATATCGTTTAATTAAAGGATATAGTCTTTAGTTATAATAAGTTTAGAATGAAAATATGATGCCATAGTGTCGTTGAGAGCTTCCTAGCAGTACCCAGTTGAACTACGATTGTGAGTCTTTTCCATAAATCTTGTAGGTACCAATTTTGAATTATTTTTATTCTCTTATGTTTAGCTACATATTATTGTTTTTGATAATGGACAATTTCAAACGAGAATAATTTACGAAATTTACTAAAAACAAGAAAGAACTACAAATTCATTACTTCTTTATCTGGATACCTTTGAAATAACGTGAAGTTCTGGAATGTTTTGAAAATATGTTTTATTTTATAGGAGCCATTTACACATTTATCGTATATAAAATTGACATTTCAGTCCGATCAATTTAATGCCGAGCATTTGATTCAACTATTTAGCCAGATACCATTTCGATATAAACGTATACAGTGCGTATTAGACCTAACTATAAAAATTTTGGAAACGGCAGATTTTGTCACGGATGTCTAGATTTGAATGTTAATTATTGAACATTTTTTTATATTAAAATATTATCACGATTTAGTCTAATCAGTAACTAATCAGTAACTTACTTATAATCCTATTATACTAAATTACATAAATTCTAAGCGTCACCTATTGATGTCTTCTTAGCTACTTCTGACAAGTGAGGCACTTTTTCTTGTGCACTACACAAATTACTCTGCTTTTAATTTCACTCAAACCACTACACTAACACATGGGGTATAATTCTCTCGAGTCTTCTTATTTGGTTGGAGTTATCAAGGAGCTGGATGGCCTCGATATTCTCGTGTTGTAAAAGTCTTCCTTCGTGGCTTTTTGCAAATTTCTGAATCTCTATCACAACGTTTTCTATTCCAAGATTTCGATGGAGATCTTCATTTCTTATATACCAAGCTGCACTAACGATATTCCGTAATACTCTATTCTGAAAGGTTTGTATAATTTTAATATTTGATATTCTGGTACAACCCCAAAGCTGAATACCATAAGTCTACACCGGCTTCAATATTTGCTTATTCAAGAGGAGCTTATTATGTATCAATAAGGCTGCGTTCCTATCCAAGGGCCAGTATATTTTTTATATCTTATACCTAATTCTTCTCTGTTATTTCTTACGTGGGCTTTCCAGCGAAGTTTCGTATCTAAGATAAGACCGACATATTTGGCTCTATTGGCATATGGGACTACTTATCCATTCATACTTATTGGAGTATCTTCGATATGTCTATTAGGAAAATCGATAGGAATTGATTTTTCTTAATTTAATTTAATTTTCCATTTCTTGGTTCAGTTTTGGAATTTATTGATGGCATTTTGAAGTTTATTAGTTGTTTCTATATTACTTTTGCCCGTTGTTATTATGGCAGTATTGTCGGAAAAAGTAGCTACAGTATTATTTTCTAGCTCTGGGAGGTCACACGTATACAGAAGGTAGAGGGTATTGAACATTTTGAAAAACCTTACCCCTTGTGAAATTTCTGTCGCTTCTGTTAATTAAACATAGAAACAAAATAGTATGAAAATAGCGTAAAATGGGGAAAATCAATAAAACATCAACGTTTATTTGCTTAATTTTTTTCAGTAAGATTGATTTTGTAGCCCGAAAACTGTCGACTTTAAATATCTACTTGTATGATTCCATCTGAATCAAAATTTTATACAGCTACCCATATCCGTTATATCCATATATATTCATATAAAATGTAAGGGTAGTTAGTATAGCGCTAAAATGTGTGAAGCCAATTAATCTTATTAAAAAAAGAAAAAAAGAAAAAAAAAGGCTGAATTTTTTTTTTGAAAATATATTTTCATATATTGAACATATTTATTATTTAATACGTATATTTTGTATTTTTTTATACCAGCTCTCCTAGACCTCACATTTTATAGAATATTTTTCTAAAATTATGCGATAGACATCTTATAAGTGATCGACAAGTCTTCTACTTTCATAAATATTAGCAAACTAAAACAACACAAAGAACGAACTGGATACAAAAGTATATTATTCCACTGGCAGAAACTCCGTAGCTTCTGCACTTTCGCCCTGTAGGTATCAGGAATTCAGCATGTGGTCCATAAAGGACCCTTCTAAAGTCAAGGGCGGGCCTGCACGACTGATTGGCTCCAAGTGAGGAGGGTTCCGTTGCACAACGACCCTACCATGTCACGTTACCCCTTGTTAAGTCCACATGTTATACTTTCAATTTATACTTCAATTATTCCGAAATTGGAATAGAACTCCACCAGCGCCATTGTTAGTCGCCGACGTCGTTTGCGAGGGGGTGCTCGATGTCGATCCATTAAAATAATGTTATTATTTTCTCGTATAATAGACTTTGTATAATGCGCCATTTATGATAGGGTGTATTGTACCGGCCGGTATAAAAATGGAAGCGTATTGTCGCGCGTAATTGCAACAGAAATTTGACCCCACCGATTTTCGGGATTTAATCATTGTCGGATGTAGAATATACATTTTAGTATATTTAGCATACCTGTAGATTGAATTATCGAACCAATATTGTTTTATATTAACAATCAACATCATTTTCTTTTGTTTCTTGATTATTTATCAGATTTTCGTTATACCATTATTTTTGGCTATTGTCTTTGAGGTGAAAATCTCCTTTTCATAATTTTTGTTTATTTAAGGGTAAGGATAGAAGTCTATGTACAAAAGAGCGAAAATAACTCAGTTTAATGCTGTTTGATTGTTTTGAGCTTACATGAGGTAATTAATGTATCTGAATAAGTGGGTTTTCTATAAATGTCGAAAGTGATTTTATTATTTGATTTTTTCAAGGTTAAGCCTAAAAAAAAATAGTTAATTAGTCTAGGTTTTCTGTTTCAACTGTAAATTTTTGTTGTTCCAATAAAAGAATTAATGTAATTTAGAAAAGAGTCGAATTGTCTATCCGATCTAGTCCAAATGCAAAAAGTAGAAATTTAAGTAGAGCTAAATATCTTATTTTCTAATTATCATGAGGTCATCAGTCCTAAGACTGGTTGGACGCTAACCTCCAGCTTCTCCTATCTTGTGCTAACCTACGCATTTCGCTAATTGTGCTACAACCTACATCCCTTACTATTTGCGAGCAGTAGTCTAATCTAGGCCTACCTCTGCCTTTCTTCACTCCTATTTCTGCCTCTAAAATATCGCGGACTATTCCCCCATGTCTCAGCAAGTGGCCTACCATTCTATCTCTTCTCTTCTTTATGTTTTTCCACATACTTCTTTTCTCGTCGATTTTTTCCAATACTTCTTCGTTTCTAACCCTATCAGTCCATAGTATTTTCATCATTCTTCGGTAACACCACATTTCAAAATCTTCTAATTTCTTTCTACTGGCTTCCCCTACCGTCCAGGTTTCGCAACCGTATAGTGCCGTGCTGCATATATATGTTTTCAAAAATCTCTTCCTTGTTTCTAAGTTTATTACCCCCAAGCATAAAAGTGCTTTCTTTTTGTTAAAAGCTACTCGACCCTGCATTACTCTTTGTTTTATGTTTTGATCGCTTCTTCCATCCCAATTTATTTTACTTCCTAAATAAGTGAAGTCTTTAACTTCCTCCAATCTTTCATTATCAATTTGTACTTTCGTTTTTGCTCTGCTCTCGCGCCCTCTGCGCACTAACACTTTAGTTTTGTTTTTATTCATCCTCATTCCGTATTCCTCTGTCAACACTGCCTCCATTTCGTTAAATGCTGATTCTAATTCCTCCTTACTAGATGCTATATCATCCGCGAATCTCAGCATTTTTAGTTTCTGTCCCTGTACTTTAATCCTGAAATCCACTCTATCTTTTACCACATTAATCGCCTCTTCGATGTACAGATTAAAAATTAGTGGTGATAGTGGTGATAGTGGTGATAGTTTTACTCCTTTCCTATTTTTTAAATGGGACATAAATACTTCACTTAGTAAAGGCGGCAAAAGATAGACCATCTTTCTGTAAGTATATACATTTTGCCGTTAAATTTAAAACAACTTTGTTTAATACAAATTTTGAGAATATTTATTAACTCCTGTTTCTTATTATTTTCTAACTCGCTAATATTAATATATTCTGAATTGTATAATTGAGTTGTCTAGTTACCTAATTATTCTGATCATATCGACTTACAGTGAAGGATCTTAAGTAATAATATAATAGTGTAATAATATCTACTCATAATAAAAAAAAAATAAACATTTTGCATGTAATTGTAACAATGTCCCTAACAAACTAATAATTTAAAAATTGGGTACATTCTTGGTAAGATTAATAAGTAAATTAATAAGTAGACAATAAATAAAAATGACAAATATTCTATTCCATACTTTTGACAAAGTTAAGCTCATAATAACATAAACTAGAACATTTTAAATCAAGTTTGCTAACGAAAAAGTTCAGAGGAGATACTTAAAATGATCACCATTCACTAACTGACAATGAGCAAACTGATCATCGTTTTAGAGGTAACGAAGTTAGAGAATTAGATATCTACCTACTAACCAATACAAAAAAAAACAAACACTAAGGTGCCTCATGAAATAAGAAAATTGTAATTAACATTCTTCTACCTCTACGCTAATGGTAACATTCATAGTAACGTACTTATTATTGCAAACCTATTATATATCCTATATTAAATATTTGTAATACTGCATGTTAAATTCATGTTGTCCTTAACAGTAGCGAAGCATCGACTCAAGCTGAGGGTAGGCTGTCCTGAATTAGACGAGGGAGGGGGGCTGCTCATATGCAATATATAGGTATATTGAATAGTTGAATCGCAAAAACAACTTTTTGCGATATACCTATACTTTGCGAACAACAACCTATATTTTTTTGTATATCAATTCCATTCGCCGCGTTTTCTTTTCTGCAAGAACATTTAGTTCTTGAAATAAATTGGTAGGTTTTGCCGCTTTCATTTTTAGTTTATAATTTCAGTTTATAATTAAATATGCGTCTTTAATTTTCAGTTCATCTTCCAAAGATAAATTATTAAAATAACCACTCTTATTAATTCGAAAGTCTACTAAATCAGCGCCGTCTAGGGCCGCCATTATTCTTAAAAATTACACAAATCACTATGAGTAACGACAGGTCAATATTATAGCCACTGTATTACGCAAACTGATCGATCCTCCCTCTCCTCCCCTGCACCGCGGATCTCTATAAGTCCGTTAAAACCAGGCCGCTGTTTGGGCTGGCAGACAGCCCAGACAGCGGCCGGCCAAGACTTGTGCACTACTGGTTGCCGATGCTTCACTTTAAATGGAAATATGTATGATAATATGAATAGAAAATATTTATCATTCTGGCAAAGGCAAGTGGCAATATAAAAAAGGGGTCTACCATCTAAAATATGTAGGATAGGCTGCGCCTTACAGCCTAAATGGACGCTTCGCCACTGGTGTTTACTTACATAAAATTGTTATTATGAAAATATCATACATAAATCATTTGTTTTGAACAAAACTCAACAGTTTATCGTTTTCATTTCACTAATAATTAATATGAGAAAATGATAAGAGAAAGGGCAGGCATGCCGAAAAGAAGGACTAACGAAAATTTAAATGCAACTTTC
This sequence comes from Rosalia funebris, assembly GCA_037954035.1. Lineage (NCBI taxonomy): Eukaryota > Metazoa > Arthropoda > Insecta > Coleoptera > Cerambycidae > Rosalia > Rosalia funebris. Next base: position 14,991,784 of record JAZFAV010000001.1, on the reverse strand, counting down.
ATGTACAATAAAATGTTTTTATGAATTTCGGCAAAAATTTCCCAGACCTTAGATGGACTTGGTGGAGATTGTTGAATAGATCGAGAAACTTTGCAACTTTGTAGTCATGATTTTTTTTTATCAATTTCGAGATTACTACCTTCCCGTGAATATTACACGTACTAGATAGTTGTTGAAAAGCGAAGCTGGTCACGTTTCGACGAATGGGCACAATTTGAATTGTCACTATCGGATGTGACGTCACGCGCATCAGTCTGTAAGCCCCTGAAATATAGAATTGCCAGGCAATTGGCTTAAATATCATGTACGCGTCCTCCATGTCTAAACAGTATTTAAATGGCTAATCCTTCGCGTCAGGATCCGTTGGGCCTTTTCGGAATTGCTGAATCATTTGTCGTAACGAGAAGTGGTGTGTAGGATCACAAAGACGAGTTTTACTTCACAAATTAGCCATAATTTCCGTTCTACTTTTTACACTGTTACGACGAATTCGAGGTACGGCCGGTATTAGAGGGATAGAAGTTGCGCAAACTTGTTATTTTAAAGTTAGCTGCGAAATGTTCTTCTTATTCTTATATCATATTCTTACTTTTTGTTCTTCTTATTTTGAAGAACTTTAATGCCTTGACGCTTCATTAGCAGCATATTTTCAATAAGATAATAAATATCTCGCGAACGTGTACACGGCATATGGTACAATTTAGACATGAGTTGCTAATACTGAGTGGATAATAATATACAGAGAATAACAAAACAAACGCACAAACATAATAAAATTTTATAATAAAATTGCAATACATTGTTTTTTAAACACTAAAATAAACATCTGGACAAAATTAATGAATCAGTGAAACTTCACATTATTACTTTTATTTTTTCGAAGATTTAAACCATAGCATTATAATTAAATGATGTTAAACAAATTAGAATGGTATTATCGGGGAAAATATTAATAAAAAACATAAAGGAACAATAATGTCAAATACAATGAAAATGGTATTAATAAAAAACTTTAGAACAAAAATTTAAGGTGAAATTAAATCTTAAGATTTTGAATTTAGTAGCATGTAGATCTCCATCTAGCTCTTATCCCTGCTTCCATTCATCTGGGCATGCTATTGATCAAGTGGTGAATGGTTTCCTGAGGAATATTCTCCCATTGGACAAGAACAACTTGTTCGAGTTCCCTAAAAGTCATATGGGCAGATATGTGGCGCCTAACTGATCGTTTAGTGCATCACATAAATGCTCTATGGGGCTCTTTGGTGGTTAATCCATAGTTGGAATACTCGCAAATCGAAGGCAGTCCCTGTAAAAATGTGGGGGCGAGGCTATCCTGCATAAAAATGAAATTGTCCCTGATAAATGGGGACTATTACTACATTTCGATCTGCTGCTAGGGTTCTGCTTAACTCCAAACTGATAGAATACCTATTTCTTAAGACGACTTGCATGTTCGGTTTAGAACGTTCGGCGACGTTGTCCGATTTCTATACTCCACTTCTTCCTATCTTCCCATTGGCCGTCTTGTAGGTTGCGGGCACTCCTGGCTTTTCTTATTCCCTCTGTCCAACTTCTCTTTGGTTTACCTCTTTTTCTTCGATGTGCTGGTATCCACGTCATGGCTTGTTTGGGTAATCTAGAATCTGCCATACGGTGTACGTGAGCGTACCATATAAGCTGTTTTCTTTCAATATTACAGGTTTTAGTGTCTGTAAGTCTCATTTGTCAAAGTACCTCATCGTTTCTTATTCTTTGAATTCTTGATATGCCAGCCGATCTTCTCAGAGCATCCATTTCCGTAGCTTCAATCTTCCTCTTATTTCTGTCCGTAAGCCTCCATGTTTCAGCCCCATGGATTAAGGTACTTTTTATTAGGGTGTTGTATATATTAAATTTTCATCTTTTGTTTATGTTTTTGTTCCATAGAATGCCATTTAAACACCTAATTGCTCTTTTTGCTTGAATTATTCCTGCTCGTATCTCCTTATCATCTGTTCTCGTTGAATCAAACATAGCTCCCAAATACTTATATTCGTTGCACCCTTCTTTCAAAGTCGTTGATATGTAATATCAACATGTATTCAATATATCAACAATAATGATATGTAATATATGTATATTTTGTTTTCTGTGTGGTCATTGACAGACCCCATTCCTCGTATGTTTATTTCAATTTCCTAGTCATGTATTCTAGATCTTCTTTGTCATCTGCCAGTACTGCTTGATCATCTGCAAACTGTAATGTGGAAATGGTTGAATTTGATAGAGGTATTCCCATTCCGTGGCATTTCTGTTTCCATTTCCACAGAGCTTTATTGATGTATATCTTAAACAAAGTGGGTGAGATGCAACATCCCTGTCGCAAACCTTTTGTAACTTGGAAAGGTCGCGATAGCATGTTCCCCACTTTAATTTTGGAATTTGAATATTTATACAGACTTCGTACTGCCGTGATGAGTGTGTGATTTATATTTGTGTCCATTATTGTTTCCCACAGTTTCCATACTGGTATATTATCATACGCTTTTGTTAGATCTACAAACAAAATATGAGTTTCTTGGTTTATGGCCAATTATTTGTTTCATACAAAATAAATTGTCATTACAGGATCTACCTGCTCGAAAACCACTTTGTTCTTCTTCGTCATAAGATTCTTCTTCTATCTAGATTTCGAAGTATTCTTCCATATAGTCGGCTTACCGTGCTCGTTATTGATATGCCTCTATAGTTTGCACAGTTGTCCTTGTTGCCTTTTTTATGTATAGAGATCATGTGTGCTTCTCCCCATATTCTAGGAACTTCTTGTCCATTTAAACATTCATTAAATATGTAAGTGAGTAACCTAAATAGTTATTTCAAATTTACTGAGGATTTTATTTCACATTTTCTTACTTATTTTGTGTATCATCTTATGTATACCTTTTATTTTCATATTCTGTGCTTCGGTTTTCGAATGATTAATTTTACACGTCTATTAAATAAATTACAGTTATTAAGTCGCATTTAATTTTTAGAGAATAGTAACTTAATGTGGAAAAAACAAAAATTTTAAATCTATACACTCAGATGAGGGTTAAGAATTAAAAAAAACATTTTACAGTGTAGCCCTAATGTATGGCGTCGGTTCCCACTTGAGACAGGTTGTCGGTGGCGAGTCACTTTATTGTTTCGACCAGACAAGACAGCCACAGACAGCATTTCTAAGGAAGTGCGATATTATCTGTTTTCTTCTGTTTTGTTCAACGTTTGCTACTGTTGGACAGCTCAATGATAGACCTCGCCGTGTCCGTGGTGGCTTTAAGAACTAAATTATATATTTATACTCTAGTTTGAATTAATGACAGGCCGTTGTCTACCATAACAACGATAATATTCTTAATTCTATGGCAGAAGGGGCGTTGGTGGTAGTTAGATTTCATTGTGAGATTAAAAATTAAAATGCTTAGCTTGGTCTTATCTCTGGACGTCAAAACATTGTTTAACTATGAACTAGGCGGTGTTTATGAAAAGTTATCAATTCGTATTTTAATAAAAACTGTTGAAAATCTGCCGTGGTAAACTTTACTACTTTTAATGGCGTGAAAATGGTGTAAAATTTCATTATTCTTGATATAAAACACAACACCAGTGTAATTAATATAATTTTACACTACTTACAGTAGTGTAAAATTATATTAAGTAGTATTAAATTGTAAAATTTTATACTTATTTAAATATAAAATATAAATACAGCACAATATTGTAATTGTAATCTACCCCTTTTGGGGTAGATTACAATTCCTGTATGATAACTATTCTAAAGTACCAGGTATGTAAATATGAAACAGGAATTTTTTGTATAGAAAATAACACGTTTATTATATGAAAATGATAAAAAATATTTTATTAGAAGTATTATTTATTGCTAGTTATACATTTTTTCTATCTCTCTGACAGTTTGTGGATTTCATGCCAAAAAATTCTTGCTCTTTTGAGGCAAGCCAGTCATCGAGCCATTTTCCTATATTTTCGTAAGTAGTGAAGCCTTGCTGCGTGTCTCATCGATGCAAATAAGTAGAATCGGACGGAGCCAAGTCTGGTGCGTAAGCCGCATGTGAAAGTATTTCCCAACTAAACGCCTTGTGTCAATTGTTTCCTTGACTGGTTTTGCTATGTGATGGCACATTATCGTGAAGCAAAGTCACCTTGCCTTTATTGATATTCTGGCCATCTTCACGCAAAGCTTGATTTAAATTTATAATTTGCTGTCGGTAGCGTTCAGTATTAACGGTTTGGTCAGATATTACCAGCTCATAATAGACCACACCTTTCTGATCCCACCAAACACAGAGTATTTTCTTCCATCCATAGCGATTTAGTCGATGCAGTCGATATCGATGGTTCGCCTGAAGTTACCCATGATCTTTTACGCTTACGATTCTCGAAATATATCCACCTTTCATCGCTAGTCACAATTCGATGGAGATATGATTTTCTTTTGTACCTGGCGAGCAATATTTCGCAAATGGTTTTTAAGTTTTCCTGCTGTCATCCTGTTTCCTGATAATTCAGTTCATGTGCAACCCATTTTCCCATCTTCTGGATCTTTCCCATGACTTTCAAACGTATGGAGACGGCTTCTCGTGACATATTTAATTGATCCGCCAGTTCTCGTTGCATTTGAGTGTCATTCTCATCCTACAGTGCTTGCAATTCGCTATCTTCAAACTTTTTCGGTGATCTTCCACGTTCTTCGTTTCTCACGTCAAAATTGTCACTTTTGAATTTTTAAACCACTCAGTGCACTGTGATTTACCAAGAGCATGCTCACCGTATGATTAACCAACGTGAACCAACTTATGCTTTAATGTAATTATGTATCTAAAGAAGAAAAAATTAATTGTGTTGGCCAATATTTTTTCCAAAATGTCTAAAAAGGTATCGAATTTTAGCTATCGAGTCGCTAGTTGACTTCACAGAATAAGTAACCACATTACTTATATGTGTCTTAACCTATTTGTGTTTCGCGACATCGAAATATGTTCGATTTATGTAAATTTTAGATGATAGAGTTGTCATATACCTCCTCAGGACATTTTTCTCAGGTGTGTTCTATTGAACAGTTGAACACTGTTATTTACTCAAAAGAAGGTAATATAAAACTATATTTTTATGTAATTTCTCATTTATTGTCTGGTTATTACATAATAAAACATAATTTTGTTAAGGATATTATCAAATTTGTATTTTCAGCGAGAACTAAATCTCAATAAGAAGGATTATTAACAATCATTGTTAAAACCTGAAGTAATGCGCCTATTTGTGATTTTTTAATAATTAACTTATGCCCAATTGGTTTGTTTGTCAAATACTAATATATACTAGATGTACAAAATACTTATATGCTAACATTTGACAAATTCGCTGGCGGATTTTGCTGGGTAGGTAGTTAAGCGATATATTATATTTGCCATTCTTACTTCACTCAAATAATAACGCATTGATCTTATCAAGAAAGTACTTAGTTATTAAATAATGAATTTAATAATTGGGTACATTCTTGATTACTTTACTAGTACATTAACACTGTTTATATTATAATTTTCATTATTTTCAATAAGGACTAAATCCCCTTACTATAAGAAAAATTATTAGCAAATATCCAGAGGCACTTGAATATCAACGAAACACATGTATTACTTAAACCCGGAAGAACATTCACATTAGTATAGGATAATTAAATATCATAATATTTAATTGGAAAAGTTCATTCCGCACCAAACTAGTATGTCTCTATATGTTCTGACATGTTTTTGAGCTGTGATTGACTCGATTTTTTATCGGTGAATAGGCTCAATGGAAAATGACAAAAATGTAACCTTAAATTTTTTTAATAAGGAATCCATCTTTCGTGATTTTCTGATCCTAATGCACGAAGATAATAGCGGAAGAAAGATTTTGTAAAGCAGAATCCAATCTAGCTAAATCAAAGGATGGCAAATTCGTTAACTTTTACACTGACGATCATGTTCGCATTTTATTTAGGTCGTCACGGAAATTAATTTAACTTGTAGTTGGGCATCGATACTTGGTGAAAACAGAAAAAGTATCGAAAATTCAATGCTAATTCAATAAACAGTTGTTCTTGTTTATTAAGTTGTCTCCAAAAATAACCTTTTGAAAATCGTGTTGTAATAGGTGACTAATTAATATCAAGTCAAACAACAAAACAATCGAACAAACCTACAGGAATTATAGAAATTTGCTTGGGAACATATGCCCTACCCAGCATATTCACTCCCCTTCGCAATTTCCACCTCTTCAGAGATCTATAGTTTTTCTAAGCGGAAAATAATTTATACTAAAAATAATATTGAACGATGTACATATATCTTTATTTTTCAATTTAAAAGGTAAGATTGGATTTTTTTCAGATGGAATTAAAAAATAATCAAAAAGATGACAAACCACAATAGGCAGTGAAGTTGACAAAAAAAAAAAGGTGAAATATATTATCGATAAAATTTGAACAGGTGTTTCATTTTTACATATATAGGTATATAAATTATATCCAAAATACGTGAAGATTTATAGACTGATTCGATATTTTAAACCATCGAAGCAATCAACTTCGTACAGTTAACATTTTTAAGAAAATAATTTTGTATACAACCTACTTATGATAACATAAATGCTGAACGATATCCAACAAATATTTTAGATGTTTTCATAGGACAACTGCATGATGATGAAGTGCAATAAGGTTAATTTCATCAAGACGAGATAATATCTTACACTCCTGCGGGGAGTGTAAGCTATTTATTTAAAATTTTTTAACGACTAAATGGGGCCTCTAAGATTTCTTGATTTTATGCCATTTATTTATTTAGGTCATTGAACGATCTATGTTAATCATTTGCAGACACAGGACTTAAAATAATAAATTTCTAACAAAATTTTAAATATTACAGAAAATGTATAATAACAAAATGCATGTTATGAATAATTTAGAAAGGCAAAAGCACCTCCATTTATTAAATGAAGGCAAATATTTTGAGCATTTAACAAAAAAAAAAAAAAAGAAAAAAACGTTGATGCTATTGTTACTGTCATGCTTAAATGTATTTTTAATAAAACTGGTGCATACCCGTATTTGTTTTTTTAAAATTCTGTAAATATTGTCCTGGTCTGTTAATAAATATTTTGTTAAAAAAATAAAAAGGCACTTTCCTATTACATGTTAGAGAACCTACTCGATTCTAAGAAAAAAACAAAATCAAAAAAAGACAATAAAGAAGGTTATCACTAAAATCAAATTAATATAAAATATATTTTCAAATTATTTTTCTAAACCTCGTTAGTTGAGTTTATATTTACGGGTTGTCTGATCTTTTAATCTAAATCATTGTTGCCACCTGTATGAATTAAAAAAGTTTAGGTATTACAAGACACGGCAACATAGAAAATCTTTGAGGAGCAGCACTTTCAATTAAATTGTTGTACACAACCTCACGCTTCTGAATTAGCTGAAAAAATATTTTGTATGTTGTTAGCTATCAATAAATTGTAAAAATATGTAAACATATATATTATATATTTTTATCATAATTTTTAATGCATTTCGATACGTAAAACCTCATAAGTATTTTAGATTCAATATCAAGAATAATTAAGTTCGTAAGCTAGAAACATGTTTGACATACTATGACATTAACTGAACTTTATACACGCTGAATGGAATTTCTCTTTCCTCGTAATCTGAGCATACTTCTCGATAATGCGATTTTTACAGGCAGCTGCGTGATCAAAGTACAGTATAATATGTCTACCATTTAATAACTGCAGCATTAAAAGGTCATTTGTCGTCTCGATAAACGGAAATCATGACCTTCCTCTTCGTTAATATCCGCTCCCCGTTCTGGATTGCAGCGACAAAGTTCAAATGCAACTGACATTTGTTATTATCCCTCTACCAATAACTATTCTAATTAAATGAATTTATGTTGTCAGGAGGTTTGGGTTAATTGAATGGAAAATATCATTTTATTACAGCTATATCGGCGTAATTGGCATACAACAGTAATAGTTTTGCTACAATTTATATTTTACGAAGCAGAAACGTTTTGATTGAAAACTAAGACAGTGATTTGCTATCGAATTTATTTTGATGATAACTGTATATGAATGTAATTTTCCAAAATTTCAAGGAAATTTATAGTCAAGGATTGCAAATGATCGCGGTCTGAAATGTGGTGTAAAATTTGACACTAGTTTTATAACAAACGGGGTATAAATAGAGGTACATAACGGAGTACACACCAGTGAAATAAACACCGCCAAGTCATGGTAGAATTTCACTATTCCCTGGTGTGAATTGTGGTACCAGTAATGGAATGAAATCAACACGATGTCTTGTATAAACTTCACCATATTTTGGTGTAAGCTTTATTTCAATTCTACACCTTTCACTGTTCATATTGTTCACAGCGAAGGAAAATAAAAACATATTTTAAATAGAATACATCTTTTTTACATATTTTTTAATAAAATTAAAATTAATAAGTTAATTTCTTTGTTGCACTAATGAAATATTGATGTATATGATATGTGTGATAGAAAAGAGTCACATAATGCAACCAAATTCCTATCATACTTGAAATAGTACTTGTGTCATCGAGTTTTTCAATTAAATATTATGATCCTGTCCTAAAGTGAATATTCCTTTATGTTAATAAATAATAAGTAATAAACATGCTTCTTTGATATCCAGATCCATTTGGATATTTAGTAATTTTTCTTATAATGAGGCGATTTCGTCTTTACTGAAAACAAAAATTATCATTTAAACAGTGTTAATGTAGTAGTTATTTAATCAAGAATGCGCCCAATTATTTTATTTAATAATTGAGCACGTCTTTGATAAGATTAATGTATCGTTATTAGTAAGTGCACAATGAGAATGGCAAATATATAATATCACTTAACTGTCTACCCAACGAAATCCTCCAGTGAATTTATAAAAATTTTATACATTATTTAGACGTCTAATCTTTATTAGTTTTAATAAACTTGTTTTAATGAAAAAAAAAAATGGCCATCACAATGACCATGTTTACTTTTTAAGATAGACAAACCATTTGAGCATAAGTTGGGCATAAATCAGGTTTTAATAATTGTTAATATTTCTTCTTGCTGGGCTTTAGTACTCGCTGAAAGTAAAAGATTGGTAATATTCTTGGTAAAATTTCTATATTATTATTATTCTTATTAAATAATAAACAGACAACAAATGAGATATAACAGATACAAAAGAATATGCATTTATATTATTTTGTTTACTTCATCTTCGTGAAATATAAATACGCTAGGTCCTGTAACGATCGTTCTTAACGGGCGGACAAATTAAACCAAAGTACTGCTAATAAAGTGTTTTACTTGTTTGAATCTCTTGATATGTTTGAAAATTGTGCTCGCCAGTCCTGTTGATAATATTTATGTCACGAAGAAAGTTCTCAGGGTCAGAGCTTGAACTTTTAAAACACTAATCTGACATTAGTCGTGCTTGATTCTTCAAATTAATCCGTCATTTAGACGTTAAGAATTATTGCAAAACGAAACAATTAATTAATTCTCATTAGAAGACCATTTCTTTATAAATTAATGTTGACTCTACGGTTATTAGCAACGGACAGGAGGAAAAAGAGCGTTCAAATTGAAAATAAGAGGAACCAAAGAAGTTCTCGCACTGTGCGCAGAATACAAGCGTATACAGGGTTGCGAGAGCGGAGTGCCACTAATAGAATACGTCATAGTACATATACAGCATATCTATTCATTATGGCAAAAAAAAAATTATAAACTTGGCCAAAACAATTAATTTTTCCTTCTTGAGACAAATAATTTGGGCATAAGTTTATATTTGTATTAATTTGATACATAAATTATATATAAGTTTACAATTATAGTGGTGCAAAATTTTACTAATTACTCTGGTGTTAAGTTTTATACCAGAAATACTGAAATATTACACCACATTCACGCCATTAAAAGTAGTACAGTTTTACCACGGTAGATTTTCAACAGTGATATTATTGTTTAATAATATATATACATTTCATTACGACCAATTCAATGGTTCCCGTTTTCCTGGAACAATGTCAACCTGAACAAAGTATTGCTGAAGGATTCGCTGAGGGATATAAGTAATATAAATAATTTCAAAAGGAATCCAAAGACTTTCCTTGGATTGTAGTTTTTAATAGCCCGCCTTTCAAATCAGTGTTTGTAACAGAAGTTTCGACGACAAACACGGGATAAAATTTATGAATTTACTTCATCGGGCGACAGTCGTGAAAGCCCTGCATTGTATAAGTTACTATTCACTTTAAACTATCAAATAAAGTCGCCAACTAATACTAACTGTGACTAAACAGTAAACTCATAAAAGAAACAGCGCACAATATGGAAAACTTTGACGTCTACCACTCTTGCGTTTCATACATATGTAGGTATTCCTGTCTTACCAATTTGTAATTACTGGAAAGTAAACGTATAGTATATCGTACTATATATATAAAGTATGATCTATTATTGAAAAGGAATTGAACTTGTAAGGTTTTAAAAACCATTAAATTTAATAAAAAAAAGTATCATGTGCAGCACAGTACACGTGATAGAAGTTAATACTTCTTTAGAATATAGAATGAGAGATTAAGAGTGAGAGATTGCAAGAGAGAGAGAGAGAGAGAGAGAGAGAGAGAGAGAGAGAGAGAGAGAGAGAGGGTAATTTCAAAAGAAATATAACAATATAAAATTTGTGTAAAAAATATTCGGTTTATTCATTATCTACACTATCATCGGCTGGTGGTTCAATTGGTAATACTGGTATGATTGGTTTGTGATAACTAAAATATGAAATATATGTTCGTGATTCGATATTTTCTAGATAACGTGTAAAAATGGCATTTAGGTATTGTTGTTCCTGATTTTGTTGTTGATTCTTTGGGATTGTTATTCATAAGCAGACCAAATGTTTCTCGAAGAAAGTTAATCAACGTCAAAGAATCATTGGATCCGAAATTTACATTGAAATCTCCCCCGAGAATCAAAGGGATTTTGTCTTCGCCTCTTCCAAGTGCATTTGCACCTGTGTGGCTGTAAACCAGTAGGGAGCGGTGTGAATGAAATATATTATATCTTCTAGATTTTAACAAGTTAAACGGTTCAAGGATATTATCAAATAATCACAGAACACAGATGTAAATAACGTAAATAATTACAAAACACAATGATAAATATTCGGTACACACGCGTGCTGCTTCAGCTGTTAATATATAGCGTCTGGACGCGTACATCTATAACACGCGCATGCGCGACAATAGGGAGACGCGGATAGCCTAAACATATATATATATATATATATATATATATATATATATATATATATATATATATATATATATATATATCTCGTGTAACGAAATCTCGAACCGTTACAATTTTTCCAATTCACTTTCCATTCTCGTCAAATATCAGAACGCCCCCAAAGAAGCATTCACTTCAAAAAAAGAACATGATAATGATTGAAATAAAATAAGTATATTTACATATATCAAAGCATAAAAATAGTATCAATGTAGCAAAATCTAAAGAATTGCCAATAATTCCTGTTGAGGATGTAAGCTGATAGTATCTTTAGTTCCTTATATAGGTATACCTAGTGGATGAAGTATAGTGTGTTCCATTGAGGAAGAATGTAATAAGACCCTTTTCATTCGTTGCTCTGAAATATAGACAATAATGAATAAAATTTAATTTAAAACCGCTTCATGTATTACGTAAAAGGAGGCATATAAATCATATGATCGCGTTTGTAGCTCATATATGAAGCTGAGAATATGACAAATTACTACATATCAAAAATATCATCAAGAAAATTGTAAAAAGATAACTTCGATAGGTTCCCCTGAAAATTACGCATAATAAATTAATTTCTGGAGTTAATTATGCTCTTAATTATGCTTTAAAATTGATACGCTCTCTATTGGCCAAAAACGTAATTAATTTAAATTAATTAATACCTATATATCATCAATGTATCGAAATATATTGGAGGACAATGTCTTGTTAGATTATTTTTTAATGTCATGATTTTTTCTAAATAAGTCAATAATGGAAAGTAGGTAGTTTTAAATTTTTAAAAAATAATTTATGACAGTTTTGACATGATTTATTTTAAATGATTTATTGTGCATAAAATGATATTTTCATTGTCTTGAACCACTTTTTCTTATTACCTCTATAGAGAAATATATAATTCTCTGGATTCTATCTTAATAGAAAGTGCACTATTTACTCCGCAATTGAATACATGACATGATTATTTAGGTAGTTACGCTGTTTTTTAATCGTCCATAAAGTAAAAATCAGGAAGCAATATTTCTGCTCAGTCTGCCGTTTCTGCTCCTCTAATACTTGCTGAAATCTAATTGAACGGAATTTAGATGATCCTCGGAAAATGATTGCTTCAACGTTTCACGGATTATTTGTCTGAGTTTCCCATGGGATCAAATTAGAAGCATTACCAAACCAGAAGCTGGAGGATAATAAGATATCTCTTATTATCTGTCTCAATATCTGACAGAGTTCGGCAGCCATTACACTCCCCCCACTTCGCTAATTTGTAATGAATCTCCTCCCCTTACGTCGGTTTTTGGAAGGGTGCATGGGAGGGACCGCGGCTTGTGCACGCCCACCAACCTGAAGTTTCAGCACTTCGGGGGCAGATGGCATACGCGTTCATTTTTGGGGGGTTGTTCGTTTCAGTCGTGGAGATTCTATGCTGACATTAGTTATTGGCAAATCGGCTAGTATTTTTCAATGGGGATGCTGTTGGTACCGCGAGGGTTGTAAAAATAATTATTGCAATTTCTACATTGTTACTTCAGTTTAGCACGAATATGTATTTACCGGTTTTAATAATCAAACTATTAACCATGTTGAGCATACATAGGGTGTTCTCCAATAGCATGCATATCGCTTAGTATGTGATGAAACCGATGAAATGATTATACGAAAAATTTTTCGTATAATTATTTCATCTTATATTTCATATTGTTTCTTCGTTACTTTAGGATAAATTTGACAGTTATACACCTGAAGCCTCCAATTTACTTTCATTTCGCTAATGTTAGCAATGTTAAACGTTCAGCCCATTTTTGTAGGCATTTAGGTACCTACTAATATTTCTAACTAAGAAAACTACTTGCCATTGACCTGTCTCTCATTGGTATAGGGGAGGTTGGGTACGATTGTAACAAAGTACGGTTGTAACAACTCAAATATTATCGAAATTACGCACGGTAGGTGAGGGGCACAAGGGGAGGGGCACGCGGCCGACAAGTCCTAACATGATTCCCAGTGTTGCGTCACCTTTCGCGCAGTAATAACGATTACAGAGAAGCCTATTGAATATTTCAACCAAAAGTAAATATTTTTGGTGAACTTCTTTGTAAAATATCTTAAATATTGATATAATTATCGTATTTCAAAGTTTGCTTATGTAATCGTTATATTTTATAGATTATAATAAGCCCTTTTGTTTTTGTATAACTTGTGTTACCTTGCGCTAGTGACAGTCTTATTACCGAAATAGGGGGGTGGGGACGGTTGTAACGATTTTCATGGGGACGGTTGTAACGTCAATTTTATAATATTTTTGTGTTGCAGATGCCTAGAAAACGCATAAAAAAGACCTCTAGAGGCGAAGGCGACATATCATCATACAAGAACGCCTACGAGGAGGTCAAGTCAGGGGCTTCTTTGAGACGAGCTGCAGAAAAGTATTGCGTTAACTATGTCTCTCTTTTGAGATATAAGCGGAAGAGGGATGCAGTAAATGAAGACCGTGCTCAGGTAGAAAATGTTAGCATGGGATATGTAGCTTATAACAGAGTTTTTAACGAAGGTCAAGGGCGGCAATTAGCGGAGTACCTGAAACGTTGCGCTGACATATATTTTGATCTCTCCACAAAAGAAGTAAGAAAGTTGGCCTTTGAACTTGCCATAAAATATAATTTAAACGCGCCTTCCACTTGGCTGGAAAATGCAATGGCTGGAGAGGAATGGTTTCGTTCTTTCATGAAGCGCAATCCCGAACTATCTGTGCGCGCTGCTCAAGTCACAAGCCTGTCTCGAGCGACAAGTTTCAACCAACATAATGTCAATGTGTTTTATGATAATCTTCAGGCCGTTATGGATCGGGATTACTTTGAACCGCAGGACATATATAATGTCGACGAAACCGGCGTAACCACGGTGCAGAAGCCTGACAGAGTTGTTGCAAGACGTGGCACAAGGCAGGTGGGCGCACTTACCTCTGCTGAACAAGGTACGTTGGTCCCGCTAGCGTTTGCAGCTAACGCATTGGGAAACGTCATTCCACCTATGTTTGTGTTTCCTAGAATTAGATACCACGAGCATTTCATTAGAGACGGACCAGTTGGTGCCGGCAATCCATCAGGGTGGATGCAAGACGATACATTTATGGTTTTTCTTAAACATTTTTAAAAACATACCAATGCCTCTCTGTTGTATAAGGTATTATTGGTTTTAGACAATCATTCTTCACATGTACATATCAACTCCCTAGACTTTTGCAAGGAAAACGGAATAGTATTGCTGTCATTTCCGCCCCACTGCTCACACAAACTACAGCCGTTGGATAGGTCCGTTTATGGGCCAACTTTGAAGAAAGCCATTAATATTGCGTGTGATGCCTGGATACGAAACCATGGAGGCAAAACTATGTCTATCTACGACATGCCGAGCATCATCACCACCGCAATGCCACTTGCTCTTATTCAAGCAAATATCCAGTCTGGATTTAGAAAGACAGGGATCTTCCCATTCAACCGCGATTTATTCCAACCAATTGATTTTACACCATTGTTCGTGACAGACAGACCTAATCCAAATAACACTGAAGAGGTAGCCACTTCTAATCAACAAAACATTAGATTTGAGCCTGATGACGAAACCCCACCGCTATCTCCTTCGTTATTGAATGAGGATCCACATTCACCAAGCGCAGTACATCCAACTGAGCCTGAAAATAGAGCATCAACTGAACAAGCTGCCTCACAGCCTACATCGACTAATAGAGATTCCCTTGAAATCGCCGAGCTCCAACCAACAAAAACGCCACCTAGACAAACACCTCTAGAAGATAACCAAGAGTCGCAAGCTATTACACTGAATCTGGAACCGGACATCTCTCCTAGTGTTGCTTTTTTGCATCAGCTATCAGAACCTCTTCCGTCTACAAGCAACCAGGCTGTGTTCTCGCCTGAGGTATTACGGCCCTACCCTAAAGCGCCTCCCAGGAAAGTAGGAAACAGAGGTCGAAAAACCAAAAAGTCTACGATCTACACAGATACTCCTGAAAAGGAAGCTATTAGAAAAGAGTATGAAGAGCGACAGAAAAGGTTGAAAAATAAGCAAATGAAGAAAAAAGTACTTGAACCAGTTCTTTGCCTAGAGACGTATTCAACGAGTCGGTCCGGAGACACTTGGATTCAGTGTCAAAGAGGTTGTAAGCAATGGTCTCACATAGCCTGTACTGACGGGAGTAGATATTATATATGTCATAATTGCGATGAGTCTGATTAATTTTAAAAGAAAACATATTTTGTGTAACCTCAGATTTTGTTGATTAGTTTTGATTAATGATTACTGAATATGATGATGATGATGACTTAAAGATTATTTTTGTTAGTCTAATCTGACTGATTTAAAAAGACATAAATATAAATAACTATTATTTATGTTTTTTTGTTTTTTATCTCACATAGCCTGTACTGACGGGAATAGATATTAGGTATATATGCCATAATTGTGAGGAGTCTGATTATTTTATATTGAAAACATATTTTGTGTAACTTCAGATTTTATTGATTAGTGATTACTTAAAGATTATTTTTGTTTGAACTCGAAAAAAAGAAGTATTGTTATGTTTTTTTTTTGAATATATATAAAAATATATTTAAATATGTGATTAACATTGTTGATTTGTTTTACTAACATTTTGGTATTTTAAATTAATAAAATTGATTTAAAAACCCTAATTTTTGTTTTAATTTAGAGTGTTACAACCGACCACCATTGGTGTTACAACCGCCCCTGGCATGGGGTCGGTTGTAACAATCGCACACACTCAATAAAATGTCATTTTGCTATCAAACTGTTTTACCTAAGCTACTGATTTTGATGTTAATTTAAAGACAAATGACTAGCTTTCATCCCAAAAGCTTTGATCGTTGTATACAACTGTAATAGCTAAGCTGTGAGCAATTAAAGAAAAATTGTTACAACCGTACCCAGTCTACCCTACATAAACATGAATAAGACTCTCTTTCACATTTTACAGTCGCTTTGCTATATGACATACATACATATTTGCAGCAAGTAACAGTGTTATTTTGTGAGTGCAAAAAACAACTCCTGTCCAGTAACTTTCTGATCTGTCCCTCTAAAGGACGTCTGTCCACTATTTTTTAAATATTGAAAGAATGCCATCCATTTCTGTAAATTTATTCAATTTACTTACCTGTAACAGAAACCTTATTGTTCACTCACCAGTACACAAAAACTATGAGAAAAATGTCACGAGTCACGATTGCCATGTAAACTCCTGGACAAATTAACGCATCAGTTACTAGTGATTTTTTTTAAATTTAATACCACCAAGTGAGTGAAATACTTCGAATAGTACACTTAGAGACGAAGAATTGAATCATCCACGCAACTTAAGAGAAGATGAAGTAGTGAAAGCTGTAACTCTGGTTAACGAGGGACGTAGTCAGGGATATGTGGCTGATATATTACGAGTTAGACAATAAATAATTAGTCGAATAGTTAAACATGTCAATGAACTTGGAACATAGTGTAGAACCCCAGGACAAGGTCGTAAGAAGTCCACAGATGCAAGAGATGAGTAATATATCATGCAAGTTGCCTTAAGACACAGGCACTCTACCAGTTTAGAGCTTATCGGAGCCCTAGTAGCATCTCGAAACGTGGCAATTTCTAGATGAACGGTCAGGAGAAAGCTTATTGAAGCAGGATTCGTTATTAGAAGACCAGCTATTGCACCACTACTCTTGTTCTCTTGTAAAACTGCGTTTTACAAGAGAACACCCTAAATTGGACCATTGACAACTGGAAGTTAGTTTTGTTTTCAGCCGAAACAAAAGTCTTAGTTCACCAGATGGACGTCAACGAGTCTAGAGGAGGCCAGGGTAGAGATTTTCTGCCTGCAATATCCTTTCGAGGATCCCGTTTTTTTGGTGGATCAATAATTTTCTGGAAAGGAATTTATTTGGATAGTCACACGTATTTGGTTCCTATACGGGGAAGATCTATTTAATGAATATAGCAAAAAATTAATAATACATAAAATTAACTATACATTCATACTTTCAAAAAAAAAAAAAATAAAAAAATATTTTTAAAAATATAAAAATCAAGAGCATAATTTTTGATCTTTGAATTTAACATCAAGAATTACATCATAAGAGGGGTTATAAGTACAGAATATAAGTTATAAAAGAAATATTTTACAACTCTGTTGCAATAATTTGCGAATGGATACGATGAATTTAAAAGTTTTTCACAATCATCTCAATATGTGTGATCTATTTGCACTAATATAACAGTAGAATATAAATAAGTATGTATTCTTATATAAGACACAGGGTATATATGGATGTAAGGTAATTTATATTTCTATGTAAGACACTGTCGACCATCGAAAAAAATTAAATTTCCCAAATTTTTATTGAAATATACACAATAAAAAACAACAGATTCTTCAATTTTATTTTTGTTAAATTCAACGTTGGCGAAAATATTTGAGTATATAACAGTACTAACAAAACTATTGTTGTATTGTTCTCATGGTCCATGTATGTTTTTTAACATAATTTAGTAATTTATGCATGCAGATTTATTTGGGAAATTATTGTTTCCTATTAATGGCTGGTGTGGGCAGTAGTGTAAGACTTCTGCCTCATCGTGAACTATGTATTATTTCGGCCTCGTGAAACTTAAATCGATTAAGATTTGCCAAATTGACTCATAATAATTAACACAAAACACGGTAAAAATGTATTCAAAATTTACCAAGAGTTAGAGAAAGCGTTGGATAGATCTGCGTATTCCTTAAGGACTGTGAAAGATTTAGTGAAACAATTTTAAAGGTGGGACAGACACTGAGAGTCATTGAAGACACTGAAAATGAGAGTCAAGATCTTCTAAAGCAACAAAGACTGGACAGCCATAATTTCCCTCCTGAAGTATAAAAATCCGTTTTATAGTCGTATATTGTACAAATTACTCTATTCGTAATGTTGGAAAGATTTTAAATTATGTCAAACTGTAACAACATTTCTACTACTCATTTCATCGTTATCTGCCAAATAAAAAACTTTCTTATCTTGTCGATAACCGGAAGAGTCTACCTGAGCCTAGCCATAAAAATAAGCCAAAGTTATGTTTTGAGATCTATTATTTGGCAAATAACGATGAAATAAACTATGCATACATATTTTTCTAAGGGTTACCATAATATCAGGGGCGTAGCGTACATGGATGCGAGTGATGCGTCACATCCCTTAAAAAATTGGCAAAATAGTATTATTTTAAAGTTCAATCGATTTATTCAATTACTACAATTTCTTAATTATTTTAAACCGAGCGCAAACGTACATTATTTACTTTAAACGCTACCATCAAAATTTTTGTAATGTGGACCCCATGTTAGATGGGGGAAATGGTCAGTGATCTTACGCAGTCAACAGTGGAGCCTCGAGTGGGTGTTGTCGTTATTTCCGGACTCAGTTATGCGATTATGTGAACGCATCTTGGCGACTGTTGCCATAACAAGGAAGATTTGGAAGCGCTATTTCAGGTAATTGTAGAAAATGAAAATGATCGAGAAACCGTTATTTGTGCTAGAGGCCTTTTAAGTTTATTGCGCGACTTATTGATTTATTCTTAGTAGTGCTTTATGCAATATTTCCACATTCTGAGAGTCTGTTTAAAATTCTACAGACAAAAATATCAGATATTAGTTACTGCAATAAAAAGATCGCCGATTTCAAATCACTTATTCAAAAAATGAGAAATGAGTTTAGTGACATTTGGGACCGTATGGACAGATTTGTGTTAGAAAATCAACCACCAAGTAAAAGAATGCGTTTGGATGTAATTCCTGAAGAAGATAAGAAAAGCACCTACGCACGATTGTTTTATGAAATTTTGGACGTTATTACTTTGAACATTAGTTAAGTTTAGTAAAATTTCTGAACTGAAATTTTTAAATCTATATTCCACACATTTACTTCATTCGTGAAACGTTTTTCTGACGAACTTTTTTCTTCTTTAGTAGATACATATGAAACATTCTTTGACGCAAATCATTTAAAAAGTGAACTTTCAGTGATTTATAGTGATCCCGATATGAAAAAACGCACTATGTTTGAGTTTCACCAATATATTATGTCCCTTCAATTATCTTCTGTTTTCCCGGAGTCATCAAAATTGTGTCGTTTAATTTTGACTATTCCTGCCACAAGCAGTTCCACGGAAAGATCATTTTCATGTTTAAAGAGAATAAAGACTTATCTGCGTAATTCTCAAAAGCAAGAAAGACTGTCAGCTTTAGCATTAATAAATATTGAAAGTGCCTTGTTAGAAGATATGAGATCGTCTCCAACATTTGAAGAAACAGTGATAGACGTTTTCGCTGGACAAACAAAAACCCAAGAATCGATTCTCATTTTAAAAATTAGGATACATACCTCGTCATAATCATTTTAGGTTAGTGTCTTTTTTTATTTTTACCATTTTCTTATGGCCTACCATACGTCTGACTATACCTCTTCCCTCTTCCTCTTATAAAATTATTATCACATCTCTAGATTCTTTTCTTACGCTACGCCTCTGCATGATATGCACCATTTATACTGTTATTTTTATTTAATTACCTGTGTACGTTGCACTATATAACGTCACAACAATTTTATCATTACCTATTTG
This sequence comes from Rosalia funebris, assembly GCA_037954035.1. NCBI lineage: Eukaryota > Metazoa > Arthropoda > Insecta > Coleoptera > Cerambycidae > Rosalia > Rosalia funebris. The sequence goes on along the minus strand of JAZFAV010000001.1, from coordinate 14,971,705 downwards.
GTAAATATGGAAAAAATCTCAAACTAGCAACAGTGAAATATATACACATAATCGTTCCTCACATTCTTTTACGTAGGAGTCAACTCATTTGCTTTTCTCTCACATTCTCTCGCTCCACCGCCACGATTCGTATCCACATTAGTTTCTAAATAAATCTGTAGAAATGAATTCTGGCGTACAGAAACCCTATAAAGTTCAAAGCGAGTCTTGGATTGTGAATTCACAGGAAACGTCTTTCCCTCTGCTTTGATGTGATTTGCTTTGATACGCAAAGTATGAAACATGAATATTCCACTTTAAACAAAACTAAATCAGTCTCAGCTTTGCCGCGGTAAGCTCGGATGAAGTAGACCATATCTCGGGAGGATTGGAATCGATAAAAAGGAGCAAATCAAAATATGACCAGACCGTCGACTGACTCCGCGTATCAGGCGCTGGATTAGCCCTTTTAAAGATTCACGTTAGTAAACATTAGTACGGAAACAGTGTTCTCTGCGTCAATATTAACGATTCAAAGTTCAGATACAAAAGTACTTACGGTGTTCCATAGTTATTGACGTACGTTTACAGTTTGTAACTTAATTGTTTTTAAAAATAAGTCTCGCCAATAAGAAACACACTTTGTCATACTCCGAAATCAGTTACTAAACTACTTAGTCCACTCAACTTTTCTTTGGAAGTAAAATTACATTCATCTTCAAATTAATTGACATCAGTAAAAGCATAATTGCGCCCCTATAGGTGCAACTTGATGCACAAGAACAGAGCGTAGTCACACAGGGCAAAATTCGGACATACCTAAGGAAGGCAATCAAGATTTTTTAGTTTCCTACATTCCAAATATGTTTGTATGGTGAAGATATTATGGCTGGAACATTGTCTTGGTGAAAGAGCCACGAGGCCACCTTGCACAAAGAATTGCAAGTGATTGGGGTAAACATATGTTCAGTGCATATCGTTTAGCAGTAACTGTTCTCCTACTGCTTCAATATTACAATTTTTATCAACCCACGGTTATTAAAGAATACGACAATAATTTCCTTCTCGACACATTTGAGTTTTCTAGCTTGAATTGGCTGTTGTTCGTTTTCTAGAACCCATACTTTAGTTCGCAACTTTGACTTTACGTCATAGTGATAAGACAACCCGTTAGATTTTCCTCTTCTCTAATCCTTGCCTTCTTTTGACAGCCCGATGTAATTCACCTATCTCGTTCACTTGATTTTCGCATGACAGTACATTATTCATAGAATCTACATCTAAATATTAGTCATCATTTACACTAAATATATTTCGCCTGAATTATAAGCATTGGCGCTAACTCATCCTTGGAAGGACTATTGTTCTTAAAGATCGGTATCATTTTGTGTTGATATTGTTTGGCATTCAATTCACGTTATAAAATTATAGTAGGAAATCTTAGTAAGCTAAGATCCTCTGATGATTCGATGATGATCCACGATTACTGAATGATGAATTTTTATAGTATATAAGTCTAGTATACCGTGCTTTCATTTTAAAACTGTACATAGGTTCCATCGTTCGGTCCTTCTCGGAAAATTAGCCACCGCTGAGGTGGGGAGTCCGGCCGTACGCCGGCCGTGATGATCGACGACTTAGATTTCACATTTACCGTCGCATACGTGTTTGGCATTTAGACGAGTGAACTTCGTAGTAATACGTGTAATTTTAAATAGATTCTTTTAATTCAAAACTTAGTAATTATGACGTACTCACTTGAGGAAAAAATTGATTTGATATCATGGTCTCTTCAAGGACATTCATTACGTGCAATAAGGGACCTTTTCTCAGTCAAATATGTAAATCGTTCGATCCCTGCCTTGAACACAATATCGACAGTAGTGGAAAAGTTTAAGTCAACGGGATGCATTTTAGGTTGTAAATGCTACAAGACACCTAGAATTAACGAGGATGCTGAAATGCAGGAATTAATGGTGTGTGCAATGGTAGAAGAAGATTCAGATATTTCTATCCGAAAGATTTCCGAGGAGACTGGTTTTAGTGTGGGTAAAATTCACAAAATTTTAAAGAAAAATAAATATCATTCCTATAAATACGAAGCCCATCAAGAAATTTTCGATGAAGACTAGTACCGTAGAATGGGATTTTGTAACACGGTAATGGAACGTGCAAATGCGGATGACAATTTTATTTATAACATCGTTCACCGATAAATCCACGTTTCCGTTACATGGTAGGTACAATCCATCAATTCTACGGTATTGGGCTATTGAAAATCACTATTGCCTGTTAAATACAAGGACACGATATCCCGAAAAATTGAATGTTTGGTCTGGTATTTATGGGAATGATATTATTGGACCATTCTTTATTGATGGAAATTTAAATGGGGAGACTTATTTGAATCTTCTTCAAAACCAAATTGTTCCTGCATTGGCAAACATTAACCCTAATTTTGACAACGTTTGGTTCCAGCACGATGGGTGTCCGGCCCATAACTCAAGAATAGTCATTGACTATTTGAATACGATATTCCCCCAAAGAATTATATCTACGAGAGGCGTAATTCAATGGCCACCAAGATCGCCAGACTTGGCCCCTAATGATTTTTTCTTATGGGGGTATATTAATCTCAAAGTTATACGGGCATCCTCATGAAAGAGCTAATAATTTAAATCAACTAAGGGCTAATATTGAAAATTTATTTCAAACTATTAGCCCTCTTATGCTGACCAACGTTCGTTCAGAATTTTACGACAGGCTGGGTTATTGTTTGGCGCAAGACGGAAGCATCTTCGAAAATTTTCTTTAGTTTTTTTTCTTATTCAAGGGGGTATTTTTTAAGTTTTAAGAGTTTGTATTTTATTTTTAATTATTTTAAGAGAATCTATTTATTTTTAAACGTTTTATTAGAATGCACTTTTTTCAATGCAAAACCAATTATAAAAATAATGCAAAAAAGATCATAGTTTGCTTTTAAATATGGCCAAGATATTTTTTCTTTAAATACCTTGATCATCTTTTAACAGTAAACCCATCAACGTCACTTCCCAGGTAAAAGTTTTTCCCCGTTACAAATACGATGTACACTCCCTCACGTGTAGAACGTGACTGTCGTAGCGCCGCTAATTATCGACACTGGACAACCTGAAGCAGGACATACCGTACCGCGTCCCCTCCCTACACATTATACGAAATCGACCGATTGACTTGCTGTCTAGTAAAAAGAAATGAAAGAACGGTATATAGTATAGTGTAAGTTAGGCGTGAGATCTGGAGATCCCACCTAAAAGCTTTCACTGATGATAATATGAGATTTTTAATAACCGTGTACAATAACTACGAAACACTCTTTGTGCAATTTAATCTAATATTTATGGTATAATGCGATAAGTCTATACTTGGGTGAAAATTAAAATGGCAAAGATATTATTGGTCAACACTAAAGCCACTTATTTCATCAACATACCACAGGCGTACCTTTGCAACTTCGTAATTATTCAAATAAAATGAAATAAGTTTGTATTTCATGTTGTAAATAATAAAATAATAATAAGCTCGTGGTTATATGTTATAATTTACACAACATTGTAATACATTTATTCTCTCCAATAGCACTATCAGTTGGATTAGCTCGGTTAAGCATCTGCAGCATTAGGTATGTTTCTATAGTTGTTTTAGTTAGTGATGTTGCTAGTTGCTGTAATGATGGTAAAAACATTCGTTTTTACAAACATTTGCCGTGGTAAAAACATTCTTATGTGAAGAGAAAGACCATTCGAATTCTAGTGATGTAATAGCATAATTAAAATAATCTGTGAAATTATGTAATGTATCTATAGACGCAGAAACACTGTAAATTTGTTTTAATCTGGCAAAATCTGAATCCTTTTTGAACACAGTGTTAAACTTTGCTATAACAAAACACTACTATCTCTTGCGTTCCTTCAACCATGTACTTATTTGTGTACAGTATCTATTATCTGCAGTGCTTCTACCAATGACAAGGAAGGATTTTGTAATTTTTCTATCGCCCCCATCCATGCTTTGTAATTATTATGAATAGTTTGTAAATATTCAACTTGATGATCTTGAAATACCGTTTGATTTTCCTTTTAATTTTTCTGAATATTTGAGAAACATCTTTTTTGTAGATGGTATTAAAACATTTATGCTTGGGTAATATCTTCGAATCTTTTCACTTACAAGATGTTGCGCATGCAGTTTACAGGTAATACGTAAGACTTTTCTTTAAAACTCTTATTTAAAGCAACGGCCTATAAAATGCATGGTTGCAACACAGTCAGTCACAAACTCTTGGTTTCTTGAAAGTTAAAATTTTTCTAATGAATTTAGCCCAAGCCTCGTAGATGCTTCGCCAGTACACTTTTGTAATGTTTACTAACTAGTAAGAATAAACGTGATGGCTTAGGAGGATTCAGTGTACGTACTATAACATTAATAACACATTTTTTTTACAATTGATCAATTCATCCACACTAAATCACAATTTTTTAATTCCATTTGTTCCCACAGAGATGATACATATATGTGCAATGATAGACATGCCGAAACAATTGTTGATTAAGTAAAATAAATGGCAAATTACACGACATGAACATCAGGACACATCAAAATAGCGAAGGTGACGCCTCTGGCATGCTGACGCAACGAGCAGCTTCAGTTATGTTGTTATAATTAATAAGAATAAGTATGGGAACTAAAAGATATAAAACAGCTTTTATGTATACTTTGTTTATTTCATTACCGCGAAACATAAATAGGTTAGGCACATACTAATTCAGAAAAATATTCCTCCACCAATTTGGTTTAATTAATATATTTTACATCATTACTAGTGGTATGGTTTTACCTCGTCAGATTTTCAACAGTGTGTTTTCATTAAAGCATAAAAAAATGCCCCTCCATAAGAATGTGGGGTGTATGTATATGAATTGGAACTTTAATTATATTCGGTGAATACTGGTAGTATTCTTAAAGTATTATTCTATTCAGATGGGATGATTTGAAATATTTTCACTCACATTATGAAAGTTAGCACTCTTTGCTTAACAATAGTAACGAAAAATTATTTTAATAAATAAGAGCTATGTACATATCGCGAATAGAATTTTTTTTATAATAACTACGTAGTCAACCTTGCTAATATAATATATTTCGCATTATATATTTTTTTGGTAATGGTAATTTTACTTAGAAATAGTATACAATAAACTATAAATTAATTAGTACCAGTACAATTATTTCCTAAAAATATGTAAGTATTTGAATTGTAGACAAACAAGAAAGTGTTACTAAAGTGTTAAAACCGTATGGGTAATTTAATCTAAAATTGAACTTTTTATTGCGACAAAAGTTTGTTTTTCGGTTCTAGGAATATAAAACATATAAACACGTTCATATTTAGTAGCACGCAAGATTAAACCTGATTTAACTAATTGTTATAACGTAATCCGCGTGTTGAATTTTCTCCTTTGCTTCGCGACGAGATGGAGATGAGTTCGGTGATTGTCAAAATGTTTCTCTTAATTTTCAGTGGGGCGTCATAAATAGTTCTTCTACAGATAATCAAGTTAAAGGCGTATATATAATTATACATATAGCATGTATATAAATTGTTTTAAAATAATTTATGTTTTCCTATAACCCGTAATTTTGAAAACAAACTCAATGGGTGTTCTTCTCATTTTCACTAAGTGGATTTTAAAACTGGCACTTGGAAAACCGAGATGATTATTTTAACAATACGTTAGAATTGTACAATGCCTTACTATATTCTGGTGGAGGTGCTGATGCGGAGAAGTAAATACATAGCAGCATACACTTTTAAAGAAATGGCGAATGCGCCGATATCATTTTATGTGAATATGACCTTGTATTTTACTCGACTTTATTTAAATATGTTTTGCTACCATTTCTTTCTAAATCTTCGCATATCATTGTTATATATTGGTATTGTTACACGTTAATTCTCGCTGTATTTAGAGGTTAGAAAACAACAATACAATAACAGTAAAGTTATTTTCATGTTAAGTGTCGAAAATTTTCATGTAGTATAAGTTTATTTAACAAGTAGGCTGAAGAAAAATGGTTTACTATCTTAATGAAATTTACAGCTTTATTTTTCTACCAACGAGTTGTGGACACTGTTGATACTTAAATACTCGTATTAAGTATCAACTTATCGACTTGTGTTTAATCAAATATAAAATTTCGATGTTATCATCAATTTTTTCTATGTTATCTATCTCGTAAAAGAAAAGTGGTATAACTAATAAGGTATATAAGACTTCTAAACGCCCTCCAACCTACTGAAGCTATTTCATTATATTTATTAATTTATCTCTCTAAAAGTAACTACTCGAATATCACTGAATAACTTACAAACATGATTAAAAATAGATTCTAGAACTTTTTCATTCGCACAGAAAGTGATGGTATAATTTTTCAAAAAGAATATGCATATCGCTTTTAATTATTGTCCAACTCACCGACAAGAAAATAATAAGCAAAAAAAAAACCGAGTTCAAAAAAAAGTAACAACTAAAAAGCAAGAAATAAATGTTTTCTACAACAATTTAATACTTATTTGTTGTTCCGTTTAATGTAATTAAGAAATTAATATTTATTACTTATGTAATTATTATTAATTGTTAATAATTTTAAAGCGGTGCCAAGTAAAACATAAAAAAATATATACCTTGCTACTATAACAACGAGTTTACATTTAAAATTGCCAAGCGCCGGTATTCACATTAATATTGTATGGCGCCGACTTCAAAATTATATAAACCAATTAATCGGTTTTTTTTAAACTTATTATTTTACAATTTTAAGTGATGGATAGACCTACTAAGGATACTTTGCGAATGAGAAAACGACGGCTACTTCAATAGGGAATTCCGTTGTGTATCTTCAAAGTCCAAGGTCCAATACCAATGAAATTAAGATGGGATCACCTTGGAGCTATACTGAACCCAACGTAAAAAGAATAATTAAAATCTGTTAATAAACACAAAAATTATACCCGAACGTAATGATATATAAAATATATATATACTGACGAATTGAGAACCTCCGCCTTTTTTGAAGCCTGTTAAAAATTTGTGAGTGATTCTGAATATTCGTTCAACTCTAATCTATTTAAACAGATTTCAAAAAAAGATGTATACGCCATAAAGTTCATTCGGCATTTGTCCTGAGTCGGCGTACCTTGTACGGCACTGATGAGAACTAACAAGTTCGAAACAGCTGTATGTCGTTCGGTTCCGATCCGGGACAAATGTCGAATCCTACCTGTGGCGGGTTTTATTTTTTGAAACCTTATCTGATCGTGCAGAAACACGAGAAAGGGGTCGAGGATCGCTTCTGGGTATAATTCAATGCCTGGCGGGGCTTTAGCCCGAGGAGTAGTTGTTTCCTAGAGCGATTATGTAATAGCTTTGCTATTCGGGAACTACTTTGATAACCGCTTGGCGGCTTGGTGGTTCCTTTCTCGATTTCCGACTTATATGTTACTATTTAAACATAAACGATATCTATATTTAGAACAGTGTAGTTTTAACCAACGAGTGCAATATTTAATGCAGCAACAAAAATTGGAAACAAGTTTTCCACGAACACCGAAATATAGTCACTCGACACGCGTTTCGCTAACCAAGTTGGTGACATTAGGATGCAATTAAAACTGTCTGAAGTCTTAACTATCCCTTGATAATGCTAACTTGGTTGACGAAACGCGCGTTGAAAGACTAGTCTCCTACTTTCAATATAACGCACCACTCACATTTTGACATTCATAATATTTATCTATTTTATCCAATTGGCGCACTAGTGCAATTATTTGAATTTTCAGGTGATTATCCATAAACCACAATTTAAATAAAATCTATCAAAGGTGCGCTTAAAATGCATATCTAGGAATTAAAAGTTTGAGGACCGCTGCACAGCTACTCTGTAATGGAATTATCATTTAGCTAACTTGTAAAACGTGGAAGTGCTGTTTGTCTCGCTCGTTATTTTTTGTGTAGGCTTACTATAAATGCGGGGATGTATTGTAGAGGGAGCTACCCTTGTTATTATAGAACTGCATATGTTGGAGTGTTAATGGATTGCATGATGTTTTAGCAAATGTTCATGCCGCGTCTGTCATTAAAATAAATAACCGCGTAATAACTGTGAAGTATAATGCGAAAACCGATTGTTTTTGCCGCAAATTGAAATTTTAGACAGGTTATCAAAATGTTCTGTCATAAGGATTGATTTATTTCGAATGTAAACCTTGATTAGATCAATGAACATGATCAAACATCATTTTTATATTTTACTTAATGAGTGACTTGCGCTTCGAATAGAGGTAATTATTATTACAATTTACTAAAATATGCGTAATAGATTATATATTAGGAAAAGCAACTATGTAACAGTGATAAAATTGACACATAACTGCAGGTATTGATCCTGCTCCTGTCAGCGTTTATTATTGGTCGTTGTCATCATGACCAGTTAATTTAGAAGAGTAATATAATCAATTAGAAGTTATGACAGAAGTGTCTCTTCGCTTTGATCAACATTGTCACCTCATGTTACACAGAGGCCTGCTATGGCTTTGTTTTTATCTCGTTGTTGTTTCCATAGATTACGCGACCTTACGCATGACGTTGTATGTTTGAATTTCTCTCTTTGTATTTGTACGGTAACGTGAAAATAAACATGCATCTAATAAATCGCAAGACATGTGAAAAGCTATGATTCATATAACATAAAGCCATTCTTCATAATAACTATGATGCTATATCTTTCTATGGCCGTACGGTAGCCTTTTTTGGCAAGTAACATTCCGTTACATAAACTGAAGAACCCACTACACTAGTTTTTAGAAAAATATGTGGACTAAAAACTCTCCAATCCAACTACACTAAGAAACAGATCTGTTGACCAGATATACGAGATCGGATTGCAAAACACTCGCAACCACGTTCGGGAAATTTTTGTGTGATGTATTGTAGGCAAAGCAACTGACGCATGCGGACGTTCAGTGCCAAATTTCTTAATGAATTCGTTAAAACCTAATAGTGCTAGTCGCAACCTTTTAGTGGCTATTAAGATATCAGACAGACCCAACCACAAAACAATTGTAGATCTTGTGACTGAATGCTTTCACTCTGTGTGGCTAGATCAAGACAATTCTCACAAAGTATTAGTTATGCTAATGGACATAATGTGTGAGAAAACAGGACAGGAGATCATCAAATAGTTTTGGAATAATCACTCTATTTTTAGTGCTAACTCTGTTAGACAAAAATACGACAAATTTTGTCATGTAATTCAGCGCTCATTAAACATAACATTTTAAACATAGATAAAGTTATAGGCATCGACGTTTTACTGCAGAAAAGTACCTACATAGTATTTTTTTGTTTATCAAGTATTCATTCATATTAATTATTGTATTATGATGTATTTTCTATAAACTCTGACACAATAAAAGTTTTCGTTTTATCAGTGTTTGTTGACATTGTTGTCCACCAGACAATAACTCCATATGTTATCGTCGGTTCTACGATATGGTATATAGCTTTACAAAAATTTTGGGTTTAATTCCCCAGGTTCCCCTTGGGGGTCTTTGAAACTAATACGTGAAAAATTGGTCTTTCAAAAATGAATTGGCAAGCTAACATGTAAAAGAGGCAACGTATTAATAACCTGAAATTCCCAAATTCCTAATTCGCCAATAGATATGAAGCATACTATAGTATCTAAAGCCATTTTTCTTAGAGATTGGCCTAAGAGCATATCTCTGGAATCAGCAGCTAAGACTTGAAGAATTCGTCTGTCAAAAACGAAATGAGAAGCTCACCTGTGAAAAAGGAATCGTATTGATAACTTGCATCGTATTTGACAGACGAATTCTTCAAATTTTAGTTCCGAAGAACTACAGAAAAATAAATATTCAGTTACGATAGACATAGGAATATCTCTCCATTGCTCTGTACGACAACGACGTTTAAGGTTATCAGTCATATATATTTATCATGTACTTAAATGCAAATTCGACATTCTAGTTTATAGCTTCCGAAACATGCTAATTCTTCTTATAAATACTGGAGTGGTTAGTACTGACTTTTAATCATCGCCAGATGATGCCAACTTTGTTGGCGAAACTCACGTCGAGTACAGTGTATTGTGTTTTGGTGTTTTGTGGAAAACTAAGTCAGTGTTGTCTTCTTATAAATCCTACAATTTTCTTAATTTGCACATCTTTCGTTTCTAACTTTAGTCTTGATTTAATTTCTGACAACTTTGGTTTTCATTACTGGACTGGATTTTTCTTATAGCTTTTCAAAGCTAAAACTTAGGAAGTTTTTATTAGCTAAAACTTAGGAAGTGGAAGGACCATGTTTAACGTGACATCTGATTCATAAGTACGTGATATTTAATTTGTCAACCTATTGCTGTCTAAAATGCGAATTTCTATCAGCAGCTGTTTTTATGCGTCGCAACTAGCATACTGAAAAAGCTCGATATACCATAGGTAAAATATATTTTCTCCGTCTCTTACCGTTCGTGTTCACATGGCCTTACTGGCATGTTTCGTTTTGCAATTTTCTAAAAATATACTGCATTTCAGGCGATATTAGTGAAATAATATAGCTTACTATGGTATAATTATTTTATAGCGTACCCGATGGTTTCATTACATTTACATTAAAAGATTTACATCAGATGGTAATCTGAGTTGTGTGTGGTATGGTATAATGGTGCATGTGAGAAAAGGAGTGCAGTTGCGAGATTATGGAATGAAATTAAATATTGCCGGTGGGCCCGAGGCGGTGATCCATTATCGCAATGTTCGTGTCTGTCACATGGGGCTCAAGGCGACAATGACTGATGCCTCGGCAGACCGCTGGCTGGCCAGCACTCGCGGCTTGTATAGTCCACCTACAAAATCCTTGCCCAGGGTAGGACTACAAAATTAATATGCCACAGTAATATTAAATTCAATAGTGAAATTCTGTAAATTTACAATAAGCAATATTTCCCTTTTAAATGTGAATTGTCACTATATGAACATTTTAAAACGATTAAACAGTTATAGAGGGCTAATATCTGGATAAATTGGAAGAAGAATTGAAGTAAGATTTGACTTCAAGTCACAACAAAGCAAAACATGGACAAAATATGGCTTTGTTGTGCATTTTAAGGAAAAGAAAGGTGTTTCTTGTTCCTCTGTGTTATGAAATTTGCAGCACCTCCAATCAGAAACTGAAGATATCTCGCTACTGTATCACAACAACTAGTGTTCAGTTGTCTTTTTGTCTTTGTCGTTAAGGAATTGTGTCGGTTACTCTCTAAATGCTAACCGAAATCGGACCTGGTTTTATTCCATCATCATCGCTATGCGGTAAAAGTTGTGGATCCATTCTTAATAACAAACAAAGCATCTAGAAAACTGCATTATGTCTTATTTCGATTGTGTTTTGTGTGAGAAAACAGGGCATTCATATACTCAACAATTTTTATATATTGAAAAGTTTCTTTAGAATACAGTGTGTTTTTATGGTAATTTATAATTTTTTATATAGTTGCTTCGATTGTTGTTACTAACTGAATTTCCTATTTCTTGAGGCATGTCAAAATAATATATAGTTTCTTATAAATAAATAAATAATATAAATCTTATAGTACCATAAGATTTACACTACTACCCGCACTAACGCCAATAGTAAACTGATGCGTATTTACCTTTTTAAATTCAGGTGCTGCTAACGACTCATTAAAATAAATTGTTAGATTGATAATTGGCAGTTCTGCAAATTAGAAAAGAAACGGTATCCATTTCAGACATTTAAAAGTAGAATAAACTCGTATGGCTCTAGACCAGGAGGCTCTCTACATCAGTAAACCAGAGATTACTTAGGTGGTTTTTCAATACACTCTGAAAATTTGAAAATTATGGTTGGACATCAGTAGTATAGCAAAACCAGTACCAGGCCACCCTCGAATTTGTCCGCGGACATTTGATGCGGGTGGCATGTGGTCATTGTTGATCTGAAGAACTCTTGGTACAGGTATAAAACAGGTCTGTACAGGTGTAAAACAGTTGTGTATCGGTTTAAAACAGGTATGGTGGTATTAGGAAAAAAACATGACGTTATTAAACAGATTACCATACCTGTTTTAAACCGATACACACCTGTTTTATGCCTGTACAGACCTGTTTTATACCTGCGCCAAGAGTTATTCAGATCAAAAATGACCACATGCCATCCGCATCAAATGTCCGCGGACAAATCCGAGGGTGGCCTGGTACTGGTTTTGCTATACTACTGACATCGGTTAAAAATTATAGTAAAAGGAATGGGATTACAGACATTAAATAGCGTTAAACTGAATGTGAGTGTATGGGAAATGCAAAAGAAAGAAACTTAAGCGAAGAGACACGTTTCAGATCAGAATATACTCTGATATACTTATATCAGGACATCCACTGACTGGAGCCAGGTGACCAAGATGTAAAAACTGTCAAGTAGTCTTGACTGTCTGACACGTTCTACAAGAATGTAGAGCATTGTTGGGAATCGAATATATGGAAGTGTCAAAGAAGGACTAATGGTCGACGATGAACTGAAAGAGATTGATGAATCTTGATGATTAAGTATGGATGGTTCGTGAATGAACTGATCAGAGAACCAACTAAGGCAGTGGAGAAGAAATTCTACTTTCTGATAATAACTAAATTACTACAGAGTGTCCAATCGATGTGAATCAGTATTTGAGAGGATTAGAAGATAGATGAAGGGTTATGAACGCATGTAATGATCTTAGCAATTGGTGGCGTAAAAGGGAAAGGAAAAAACCGCATATAGGCGAGTGTAATAATGAACTTTATAGTGCATTTAGTACGTTCCATTGAAATATTTTAAATATTCTATAACTAGTCGCAGTATTTGGATTGCAATAGGACAAGGATATTTGAAAATATTATAAAATGAAGTTATTTTATTGTATTTTGACGCACAGAAAAAAAATAAAAATTAGTTATATTATAAAATACACCAATTTATATAGGGAAATGAAAAAAATAAGGCATATTACAAAATAATTTATAGAAAGAACTGCTCTCCAGTCGATATTTTAATTTAAGGTTAAAGTAGATACTGTATAAAGTAGAAAGTATATTTACTTTTCACTTACAATTAAAACCTAACTTCTGCGCTATTTATGATAAAAATATAACACTTGTATATCTTTATTATATAGATCTGAGGGTTCAAATACCCGACCCTGCTCCCTCTTTAATGCCCATGCACGTAGCATCGGGGAAGAAAGTAATGCAACATTTTTTGTACATTCCTCTGGAACAGGCAATGATGAATTGATTTTAAAGTATGTTCTCTTATTATCTTATATGCGAACTTTCTTGATTGTACCTTTTTTATTTTCTACAGAATTATTTCCTAATATGTAGTTGAAGAGCACATTTTATTAGAATTTTGCAGAACTCATAAATTTTAAACCTAAGTATTCCTGTCGACTATATTATCCTACCCTCTATATATTCACCTTGGAGTTCCTCTCTGCGTACACCTTACGTTTATGTCTACTCTGATTGATGTTATAATCTTTTAATTATTTAGGGTCACACGTGATTGCTTCATCCTGACTAGACCAAAGCATTCCTCATCTGTCTTTTGTATAAGCAGTAGAAAAAAACGATTAATGAAACGCTCTACGTCCACTCTAGTGTGAGATATTTTCACAGATTCATAAGATCATAAGTGTCCCTTTATAAATATGCCTGTATATTTTGTTTGTTGCACACCTATTAAAATATAACAGCAAATTGTAAACTTAAATGTGTATGTGTATATACTTAAATTATTTTACATTAACGACATTTTCTAAATCAAGCTTTCTTGTGGCATGATAGAAATCGCCTACTTTTTTCATATTTTACGTTATACATTTTTCTGTGATGGTTGATATAAACAAAAACAAAAAAATATATATTTTTTACATTTTTATGAATAATTAGACAAGTAGGTTAATTATTTCTTTAATTTCTATGAGCTGCTATTGAATTAAAATACCATTGTTTAGAAGCTGTGCTTTTTTTCAATACAGTCAAAGTAGATGATTTCTGATATAAATCTGTAGTAAATGTAAGTAAAACACTAGTAATAGGCAATTTGCATGATTTATAATTATGTTGTCAAAACATTCTATAGGTCATTAAATCCATACAACGTTAAATTTACCACTTTTTGTGCAACAATAGACACAAAATAAATAAATGAAATTTGAAATTATTATCGGTGCGCGTGAACACAAGAAATGCAAATGGATGTCGCGTGACGTCACTGTATATTATTTTGTTGAGAGATAGATGGGTGCTTAGTGTAATTTCGTTAAATATTCCTTCTTCGGTGTGCGAATCTGTTTATTATTATTAATATTGAACAATTGTGTGTAGACTACGAGTATGGCCCCCAGTTTATCGCTCAGGTACTAGTTCTCTCTGGCAGCTGAAAATATGAGGTAGAATGCCCTTTTTCAAACTTAACCTCTGTACATTTCCAGCCAGTCTGTATTGCCAGTAATTTTCCATGTCTTCCTCCAACTGTAAAAAAGATTCAAATGTAAATCTTATTTAAGTATCTATATCTAATGACCTCCAAAACAAACATTTTCCAAATACTCCATGCGGCAAGTAATATGAAAACAGCATACAACGTGAAAGTCGGGTTATGTACAAATACATATAAAACAAATAAATGTTATTAGGTACTCACAATAAAATGATCCTCGCAACAATATAGCGGCGTCGAACTTTATTGCTTTATATTTTTCTTTTCGTCCCTTTTCATTACTACGCACCATTTCTTCCGCATTCTTTCCTCTTTGGGAACCGAGAAGAACAATTTTTCGGGCGTTGATACCGTAGTATTTGTACACATTGGCACGATGCAATACTTATAAAATTTGTGTTTTATTGGCTCCATACCGTTAGGCACTTTATAAAACGCATTTGTTACAGATTTTACAAACTGTTAGCACTAAACCAAATCAAAACAGTGACGATTGGGATACTTGACCCCATACAGTGACGTGGACCAATCAGACTAGCGCTTTTGAACACGTGACTTTGTTTACATAAACGAGTGAATTAATTCTATTAATTATGCAAAAACTACTATACTAGATTTTCATGAAAAATGACTATAATATTCTTCTTAAGTACTTATTATATGGCAGAAAAAATATATTTTCAGGCGTATAGAAGTTTCATGCAAATTGCCTATTGACGAATATTGCCACTTTTACCGGAAAATGTATACATTTACCTATAGATGGTGGTAAATATGAGTGTCCTAGGCAATTGTATCTGCAGAATTTCGGATTCCAGATTTAAAAATATGATTGGAGTAAAAAACATTGTTTATTAAGCGAAATGTACAATAGTTATAAAAATACAAAAGAAAATCATTATTAAACTGTCAACTAGATATCATATCGATTCAGACCTAACATAATGTCTCTCTCATACAAAGTCAAACCTTTACCCGTGCAGTAGATATGCCTACTTTTACCGGGTGTGCTTGGGAAGTGTGCACATATACCGCTTTACACCGGCCAAAGTAAGTTCACCGACTGATAAAAGTTTTACGCACTTTTACTAGCAAAGCAGACAAGAGTATACATTTTCCGGCGAATGTGTATATTTGCCGTTATACGTACTCTTATCGTAACATACATATATATCAAAACCAACCAAACTGTAGCACTGTCTACTGTTGGCATTGTCTCGATTAATAATAACCTTGCTAGAATATGTAAAATTTAAATTCTCTTCATTTTGTACTAACTATTTTATATTAATTATTAAAATTGCCCAACGAATATAAATAACTACGTATAAGTTATAATAATTTATATAAGATGTAATATTTATAAAAGAAGTCACATGGTCAAGAATGTCGACAGAGCCAAACTGAATTGCTTCAGATATACGAAACGATGTAGGTACATACATCAATTAGAATATTCCAAGTGTACGTGAAGGAATTTCAGCTGCCGTGGAGTTATCTGAGTATAATACCCCGAATGAGGCACTTATGGAGGGCAGTTTTAGTAATTGCCACTATAT
This sequence comes from Rosalia funebris, assembly GCA_037954035.1. Taxonomy (NCBI): domain Eukaryota; kingdom Metazoa; phylum Arthropoda; class Insecta; order Coleoptera; family Cerambycidae; genus Rosalia; species Rosalia funebris. The sequence goes on along the minus strand of JAZFAV010000001.1, from coordinate 14,955,552 downwards.
ACATGCCAAATATTAATTTAGATATTTGTAAATAGCAGGATGTTGAAACATTTTTAATACGATACCCCGAAATATAGGCAATAACAAATTAATTTTAAATTAATTATGCTCTTGATCTCAAAATAGTCGCGCCCCCTAATGATCAAGAATATATATTTAAAATTAACTGATATATTTCCAGGGAATGTATCGAAAGTATTTATTTATAAACGTATATACATGCAACATTTACTAAGCCTTTTTCTGAAATGCAAACCTAAGGAATACTAACAAAAAATGTTGAAGTAATTAAGAAACATGATTTTGTGTGTGATTATTAAATAGCGGTAGTAAAAAATATGTTTGTATGAAAAAGACTTGCATCAGAGATCTCTAAGAATCCCTTTTAAATTTGAATAGGCTTTAGACAACTGAATGATTCTACCACATTCTACTATTACAAGTAAGTCTAAGCACTCTAAGCTGTACTACGAACTATCCTAAGTTTACTATGAACATTATTAGTATGACTGTATGAGTTTAGGCTCTATCGACTTGTTGGATGTGGCTTGTCAAAGTAGACGTTGAAGAAATTACAGAAGCCAGCTGGGCTGAAGACAAGTCAATAACTCAATTGGTTAATAATAAGTCGATGAGGTGAGATGATGATGAATGATGAGATGAAAAAAGATGATACTAGTCGAACACCTCCACATTCCCCCAAAATTTTATACATTAATCAGGTGTATGTGAAGAGGTGAGTTAGTAGCTGCGAAGCTATTGAATAAACACCAAATTCACCAGATTTTGCATCTGTGGAATTAGTTAAAAGTGGTATTTATAAAAATCAATTTGATCTTACGTTCTGAAAATTAATATGAAGTGTATTCTGTAATTCTACAAGTAGTAAGTTATTAGTATTTCTACAAAGAATATCGATTATCGTGTTTTATTGCCAGTCCTGTAAAGTACAGGTAACACTTTTACTTATAATCACTGTTACTTATTTACACCTTACATAGCGAGACTGTTCAGTAAAATTGATTGTTCTGTCTAATATCAAACGCCGCTATTATTCATGTTAATGATAATTATTACAAATTACGTCATTAATCAGGTAAGTTATATTTGTGAGGAGAATTACCTGGGAAAGGTCTTTTGATGTTTAAGCAGTTGATGATCGTGCTTGCATAATTTAGACAATTTATTTTCTAATTTTATGATAAATAGACGTTTGGGTTCTTTTTTAAATAATAATTATAATGATAACTTAAGGGTGTTATAGAAAAGTACAATTATATGAAGTTCAAATGTAACTTTTTGAACTTTACTTCGTATTCAGTAATACCAATATTCACATATTAACATTGTAACAACAAAAATAATGAAACATGAAATGTATGCAGTTATATTTCTTACTCTTTTGTATACATGCTACGAAAAACATTCAACTATAGGGCGATTTTTTAGTAGGACCCAGCCTAAGTAACTCGGTTCTTGTTTTATTAAGTAAAATTATTGAAACTTGTAATTTGGGGGGGGGGGGGGTGAAAGAGATTGGGTGGTGATAAGCGTCACTAGGAATCTAGAGTCATTAATCTTAAAGTTAGATACAAATACTTGATTTTTTTTTTAAGAGGATCCAGCCTGGATATGTCGAAAAATAAAACCAAAATGAAATTCATTAAAACACGTTAATTTCCGTTAATTTCGATATGTTGTTGCAACTCACCCCTCACTTTTATTAGTAGAATATTACTGGAGACAAGGTCTTAGTAATTTCATATTTAAAATCGCCTTCCCATTATATTAAGGTAAGGCAGCTCATGAAATTTTGTATTTATGCATTTCATAATCATTTGTATAGTGTCTCAGATGGAACTACAGGATTTGAATTTCACACCATTTGTGTTCTGTTAAAAATAGGGTATCACCATTTAACGAATGTCATCTACAAATCATACGACGTCAATATGCCGGGACTAATAGTTCAACAATTGTTTGGATGTTACAAAAATCAGAATCACCTCAGTTCTTTTGTAACACTCAATTAGCAAATGTACGATGTTGTAAATGGCCTGGAACTTTTAACTGTTGTATCAACTGAATTTTATATGCTGACAGATACATATGTTTCTATAAAATCCGATGCGTGGTGGCTCTTGACAGATTATATTGTTGTGCACGACGTCGAATTGATGTATTTGGATACTCCTGTACGTTTTCTCTCACTGCGGCAATATTTTTATCTGACCGACCATGACGAAGGCGTATTGGTGTTGTCTTATCAATAACAGAATCTGTTTCTTCAAATTTCTTGATTAAGTTAAGAACTGTTAACTCTGTAAGTGTTTCATTTTGTTCTAACTTTGTGCGAATTTTTCTTGATGCAACTGTAAATGATCGCTCACTTTCATAAAACAGTTGTACACAAACTATTACAAACTATTCGTTGTTAAAGTGTTAACCGCGGCATGTTGACGTTGTATGGTTTGCATGTGACATCCGTTAAGTATTATTGCCATCCTATCTTTGACAGAATATAAATAGCGCCCAATTCAAATCCTGCATTACCAACTAAGATACCCTACGTTATTTGGTTCTAATGCAGTATTACAAACTACATAATCGTGAGGTTGCTTGAGTTATAAGATTATGGGACTCACTTGATGTCCATTATTTTAATATATTAATTCAAACCGTTTTCTTTTTGGCCACGTACACAAAATAGCATTTACTTTGTAAAATAACTAACTAATAGTGTTTGTAAATGCTTGCTTCTCGTTTATTGTACATTTTTTAGCAATTTAGATGACCTCATATAATAATCAGGCCTACTATATGTATATTAAAAAGTTTATAAATTAAATTCAAAACAGCCAACAGTCTTTGAAGAAAACACATAGGTGAATAGACCTATTTACCCAGAACAAATAGGACTGTGGAAAGAAAATCTCCATTTTCTTCCTACAGATTGTGGTAGGTCGTATTTGTATAATGAATACATATTTCTGATAAAAAACTGGTCGATATAAAGAATATGTTACTTATTGACCTAAAACATTTTATGGCAAAATACATTAAATCTTGAAGTAGATTGTGTGAACAAAAATTGATATGTTGTGAAGAATTCCAGTATTTAATACTAATGAATTTTAATTGATAATAACGAAAGGTATCCAGTATTTTCATTAATATTATCTCTCGAATGATTCAGAATATTCTACCGTCATTAACGTTGGATGTGATTTCGTTCAGTCAGTGTTAAGTAGTATTACTGGCACACTGATCTATAAAAATGTTTACATTTCTAGATTCAGTTTCATTTTGTGCGTACACCTACATGATTTATATCAATTCAACACCCCGCAGCTGCAGTGATCTAAATCTGTAAATAATTCCGTAGTAACGCAGCAGCGATTATTCACGTTTATTAATTTTTTCTTCACGAAAAATTAGTTACCTTCCTTTAAATTCACATACTCGTACATTAATGAAATAAAATTTTACTTCGCCGCACCATGTCGAATTCGGCCAACCTTTGTCGGTAAACGGAACTGGTATTATGAACACCTGCACGACAAAAAATGGAGGAATGAAATGATATCGTAATAATGTGATAATAATGATTATTAATGTTGTTTCCAGGCAATTGAAAATTCATTTCGCTTTTTGTCCGAAGTTTTTCGATACAGAGTTTTCGAATCTGATGGTAAGCTAGATACGTATTTAAATGAAGCCTAGACATACACGGTAGCGTTATTCTTAGAAAAGTTAATCATCGCTGAGATGTAATCATGGACTGGACGTTATGTTTTTAATGACTTTATAAGGTTTTTGTAACATAATATCGTATATAAAAATTGGTATATGACGGATGGACGATATTGTTTTTGTTCATATTTATTATTAGTAGGTATATTTGCCGCCGCGTCTTTTCAGTCTTAACGAAGATCTCCAAGACGTACTCATATTCACAGATCACAAATCAAAATGACGTAATATACAGTGGTTCTCAAAACTATTCGTACCTTCAGCGATAATACCCATGGTGCTGTCTGATCTATTCTGTTTCACAAATCCTGCCATTATAAAGTACAATGTTGTTACTTTCATATTAGCAGAATACATATGCAAAAAATTGGAGACAATAAATACACTATTGGAAAGTTGACTTTCATTTATTGAAAAGATATGTGTAATGAAAGTCACAAAACTATTCGTACGGTTATTAAATGCAACAGAAAAATGTTTTCCCTAAATCTAATGTTTATTTGGTCCACCCCTTGCTGCAACTACAGCCTGTAGGCACCTTGGTATGCTGTTAACCAAATTCTGAGAAACATTTTCATCAATGCTGCTCCAAACTTCCTTAATTTTCACTTTTAGAGTTTCCTTGCTCGATACCTCACATTTTCCTACTCGTGTTTCAATATCAAACCACAGATTCTCAATTGGATTAAGATAAGGATTTCGGGGGAGGGGGGTTGAGCCGATGACGTACATTGTATAACAGTCACTGTCTTATGCACATCATATGCAGGAGCTTACTTCCATAAATTGACTCAAAGTCAATAATCCACTTTATGATCGCATGCCTCCACACACTAAACCGGAAAGATTCCGTATTATTTTTGCTATGATCCTTGATGATAGAAAGATGAGGCAGTGTACTCCGTTCAGTGTCGGACCTGCGCTATTCGAAGTGAAGCAATGAATAGTCAAGTTGCGACTTGGATGGGTGACACATGGTCTCATTCTCATAGTGCCGCGGTGGTGCTGACTTGGTATTTGGTAACAGGGTGGCACCTGGACTAAATACTGGGCACATTATCTGCGCGAGTTCGATTCTCACCAGAGGGAACTTGGCACTTCCCTCAGGGCTGGGTGTTTGTCCGCGTTTACATGTGTAACCTTCCCCTACTCAAGCCTGCCTGTAGGCTTTCTGGGGAAGGAAGTCCTGCAGGATTTTCCAGGATAGATCTTATAAAAAAGTGTAGATCTTATAAAGTTGCAGCTTTATTATTATCTAGCGCTTCCATAATGTAATGAATAAATTAGTTAAAAATTCAAGGAATAACTTTTGGGAAAAACTCTTGAATCCGTTAAATTTTATTTTTAGTTGCGCATTCTTTGAACTATATTTAATACATACAGGATGATTTGTGTAGGAAGTATGACGCCATCGACATTTTCTTTAATGGAAACCTCTTTTTTGATTACGAAATATGAAAGGGCACATTTTCTTACATATGCTACGGTAATAATCACATTAGCGTGAATATAAGTTAGATAAAAAAATTAAGAAAAACGATTGTACAATTTAAAAATTTTAAATTTAATGGAAATGATCACTAAAAATCATTATCATCTAAGTTAAATGTGCAAATTGTGCTCTGTTGGTGCAGTCTGACAATAGCTAAACTGATCAATAAATTCTTAAAAACCATTAAAATAAGACACTAGCTTCAAATTCCACTTTTCACATGCAAAAAAAATCAATGGCGATTAGTGAAAGAGAGATTAAAGTAAAGCAACAGCTGACAGGACACGGAATATCAACAGCACCAACTGTATTCGTCCTGAACATAACAGTTTATTAGCTCAACTCAATGACGTTCTGTTATTGAGTTGAGCTAATAGGGGACATTTTAATTTTTATTCGATTTAGGGGTTTTAATTTTTTATTCGATTGCTTTACTATTTAGGTTTTAGATTTCTGCTAGCGAGGTCACTACTCTGTTAAAACTATGTCACAATCTATCCTGTAACCCTGTATAATGAGGAGCACAAGACAGCAACATCAAAAAATCTACAAAATACATGAAGATTTCGCTATTTTATCTAGGGAATTATATATTTTCTCAGGTCTCAGGTCTGTTTGTTAATAACATTTTGCGTACTCTTTCTACACTGATTGAACTAAATTGGGTTTCTGATATGTATTTTTATTCAGATAGTCGAATAATACATTTTAAATTATACATATCACCTTATTACTGTTGATATATTGGCAGGTGTAGCATTGCCCTGTTTAAATTTTTCTGTTTTGAAGTACCAATCAAAGATCTAGCAATTTCGTGTTATATTTATTTTAGTGTATCAGCTGTTGTTCCTTTGAAATGACTTTTTTCATTCTTTTTAAAAAAATATTTCTCTTTTCACCTCCAATATGTCAATTGAAAACAAATATTGTTTTTTAGATTTTCCACTAATGTTTCCTGTTGCTTTTTTTACTTAACTAATTATCTATATGATTTATCATTTGTTACCTTATTCGTACCTTCGTAAAAGATAACGTCTTATAATGTTCGTAATAAATTATCATTACTTTCATTATCTTAACGAAACCCAGCATGCCGCAAATCGATGTTTAATTCCTGCAAAAGAAAATGTAGTCGTAAGTACGAAAAATATACTCAATATCTCCGTCAGAATCTGCAAATCGTCAATGCCGCATAAATCTGTAATCTGCGAGAGAAACAATAAGGGAAGTCTCAAAGGGTACTTCTAGTAGGGGAGTGTTAGTAAATTTTCGTATACGGATCGAACGAGACGAGCCACGAGATGAATCACTCTATCAAATCAAACCGACAGCTGACACTCCTCTTTCTATTCTCACTTCGACGAGAGGTGAAAAGAGGTGATGGGAAAAGTCTTGATTTCGTCTCTTTTTTAACGAGTCCTTATGTGAAATGCTCGAGAAATAACAATATATGCTTTAAAGAAGAACAAGACAGAAAGACATATATCAATAGCAGTTTATATCTAATAATTATAGTATGTTGCCTTATTGAACACTCGTCATTAATAAATTTGTGGACTTCTAAATTGTCAGGTTCGAAAAGGTTTTCATTCACATCCAACATATCTAATATAATACTGCATTATGCACCAAATAAGAGACTTTTATCAACTACACTGAAAGAAAAATTGTCGTTCAAGTAATGTTTATTTCAGAGCTATACAATTTAAATGTTGCTAGTAAAACTTGTTTATATTTTATACATTGTTCAACAATAACATATTTACCATTAAGCTGTTATATATTACCGATTTATTTATAAAAATAAAATTAATTATTCCGTGTTTCTATATTATAAAATCTTAGTAATACTATTATGAGCAAATGTAATTAAATATGTTATCTATAAATACTTATAGCATATTTAAAAACTCACTTGTTTAAGAATATTGATGATATAACCAAATGAGTTGTAAATTAGATTACTTTTTATAAAATAAATTGTTACTTTTTAAACTAATAATTTTGATATAATAAGTATTTATCTGCATGAATATTTTTATGAGCTTACAAAATTCACAAATTTTAGTATCTTCAGATAAAGTAATAATTTTTAGTAACTAACGACATGTTCTTAAAAAGACATTTTTCTGTATTCTAAACAGAATAAAAATTTAATAATTATTTTGTGAACTTGTAATATCTACTAAACTAACTTTAAATTTAGTATAAAATGTATGCGTTGTGAAAAACAAGATTCAATATTAATTAATAGGAAAATTATATATACATATTAATAATAAGTAATATTATTAATAAGTAACATATATAACTAAGTATAACTAAGACTTAGTCAGTAATTAACTCCACCATACTGATTATGATTTAAATTAAGTTCTTTAGCATTACATTAAAAACATAAGGTGTGTATAAAGAAAATACATAACAATAAAAATACGTAGATTATTTATAAATAACATTTATAAAATAAAAGTATAACAAAGTTTATATATATATATATATATATATATATATATATATATATATATATATATATATATATATATATATATATATATATATATATATATATATATATATATATATATATATATATATATAAGAAAGAAGTTTATAGCCAACAGTTATTATTATCCTGTAAATAAATTATTTTTTCAGTGTACAATTTTTTTGAAAATATTACAAAATTATATTCTGAATAGACGAGGAGTTGCTTGAATATTTTAGCCTAGTAAAAAACGAATGAAAATTATTTTAAATATTTTCTATTCGACGATTTTCAAACCCTTAAAAAAATTTCACTTGGTTTGCCAGAACATTATATTATATTCCTGGGAAGAGGTTGGAATCTTCGACACAGCTACAACAGGAGACCAGTTCTCTATGAATACTGAAATATTACACATTATTCGACGCGAGTTTCGCCAACCAAGTTGGTGTCATCAGGAGGCGATTAAAACTAATTATCTCCTGGATTTATGAAATCAGTCGCCAGTATTGTAGTCAACAGTTAATACTTAACCAAGGAGGATTTCAATATGGCAGTGTCTAAAGTACATAAAATTCTCAAAAAGCAAAGCACCATTGAAATAAGGTATACCTACTTTCTCCATGAGTTGTCTGAAGACGACTTTGATCGACGAAATCAACAGGTATGAAATAATGATTTCGAATATTTTTTCATTGAAAAACACTTTTTTGAATTTACGAACCGTTTTAAACGGCTCTGTCAATAGGTCAAACTGGAGTTATTGGGCTACTGAGAATCCCCGATGGATCAAAATCTCCAGAAACTGAATGTGTGGTGCGGCATCGTCGATACAAGAATTCTGTGTCCCTATTTCTTTGGCCTGAATCTAATTGGTGCAAGATATTTGGAATTTCTTTGAGGCGACTTTATTCCTGCATTAATAACAGTAACATATAAGTCGGAAATCGGGAAAGGAACCACCAAATAGCAAAGCGGTTATCAGGTAGTTCCCGAATAGTAAGGCTATTACATAATTGTTACAAACAACTACTCCTCGGGCTAAAGCCCCGCCAGGCATTGAATTATACCTAATAGCGATCCTCGACCACTTTCTCATGTTTCTGCACGATCAGACAAGGTACAGAAATACGAGACATATAATAATAATAATGAGAGTATTTAGTGCTTACAAACTATGTTTTCATTAAAATACTCTGATTTCAATAATTCCCATTTTGATCACGACCCCTAATAAAAATGGGCTAATTGAAGGAACGCGGCGCACAAAGCTTCACTCAGCCAAAAAATGTAAGCAAATCAATCTGAGTGGAACGCTTTATCCGTGTCTTCGTCGTTCATTTTTAATCTAAATAATGCGTGCGGGTGTGCGGCGGGTCGCGAAAGAAAAACATACATTTTTCATGTGCATTAGATTTGCAAATCCGAGCCGAAGCATCCGAAAAATCGGAAGCACCATCTGAGAAGCTATTGGAGCCCTTTGATTGGATTACTGGTGGATCTGCCGCTTCTATCAACTAACTCTGCATTAACATTATTATCACGGTAGCGCGAAAAGGAATCAAATTATAAGATGAACCGAAACTCTCTCTCGAACGCCAGTTTGAAGTTCCTGTCGCCTGATTGAACCCAGTGAGAAGATTTCCGTCCTGCCGGTTTGTGCCTATCTGGAATAAAAGTATGCATGTACTGTGTCTTATTTGATAATGATACGTCGTGAACATAGTCGGGGCAGATGTAAAATATGTATGTAAAGGTTCAACAATACTCATATCAACGACTGGACGTAGCAAGCAATTCTAATACACTATGAGATTATGATATTTTAATAGAATAACAATAAAGTTGTTATACTATGATGTAGTATTCAAATGCATATAATACTATGGCTTATCATTACATTTAATAATATTAAACTGTAAAAGGACTTACTCAAAATAATGAAAAAATACAATGTTATTTTATTATATTTTCGTGCCATATGGAAACTCTTAAGAAGCCAATTTAATATAGCTTCTTCTAAGATTCCCGATTTCGATTATAAATAAAAAAATATTTATTCGTTGTTACTACATCTTGTTAATAATTAGAAACTTAAAAATCGTATACCCTTTCGCTAATCTTTTTGACCACTTTTCTATTTATTATTAAATTTAATATAGCCTTTTTCAATTACTGGAAATGTTCAGTGCATGTCTAAATACCTTAGTCTCTTAATACATTTCCTTATTAAACTTTGTATAAGTTTAATAAGAAAAATATTATACTTTAAATAATCTTCTATATCGTATATAATGTCGCAAAGATGTAACAACAACAATGCAAAAAGGGAATCCAAGATTTCCATTTTAATGCAATGTTTCTTGTTTATCAAGTACAAACTGCCTCAATAGCTTAACTTTATAAATCAACATGTTCACTAATTACTTGTGAAATATGTAAGTATCATATTCCTTCATATTGGTCTTATAAGTTTTACCCATATTTCGCCTATTTTGATTCCCTTTTTATAACTATATTGTGCCCAATATACCATATTTCACCTACGTTTATTTTCTTTATTAGAGAAATATTACATCGCATATTCCGCTTTATGTGCCATGGTTCTTTTTATTGAGGAAATTCCGACAGAAGATGCAAACGACATGTAACGATGTAACGACAGCAATGCAAAATAATGAAACCAGGATCTGCATTTTAATGCAGTGTTTTTTGATAATCAAGTATGGACTGCTCCAATAACCTAACTTTATTAGTTCAACATATTCGCTAAGTACATGTCCAACATGTAAACATCATATTCCTTTATATTGGTCTTATAAGTTTTATCACTATTTCGCCTATCTTGGTTCCCTTACTAGTAATAGTAGGTTCCCCTAATAGGTTCCCCTACTTACATTGTGCCTAGTATTCCATATTTCATCTCTGTTTACTTTCTTTATTGAAGCAATATTGCTATCTCATGTTCCAACTTATATATCATTGTTCTTTTTATCGATATTATATTTGTTAGTTCTCTTTATTGAAAAAATACTATATTCGATATTGTGCCCATATTTGATTTATTTACTTAAATAGAGCAAATTATTTTCGATATTGTTGCCGAGAATTGGTCTAGAATGATTTTGCCATAAAACACTAGAGTATCTATTAATTATGATTTTTTTACAATGTTGTTTATCACAATCTTTATCGCAAAAAAAACTAACAATTGGTATACTTAATAATAAACTAGCTGCACTACTGCAATTAATTTTGGGTCAAAATGTTTTAATGACAATTACATTGGGGAACAGTCAATTTATTCCCAGGAATATTAGAGTCGATTTTGAGAATATTACCTCCCTAATGCTGAAAATGGCATTAATTTTTGTTGATTTACAGTACATAAGTATAGGAAAAAATCATTCCATCATCACTACCTAGTACTTTCTTAAAGTAGTTTTATCTTTCTGTCGCTAGTTTTCCACCAGGACAACATTCCATATCACATAATTCTCAGTCCATGTTTCTGAAATACATTCTATTACTATTCCATGTGGTAAGTTGATAGTAGAATTTGTACATAAAAGAATTAATTCCTGGATGGTCTATGACTCCGAATTTTCTGCGCCCCCCCCCCCCCCCCAATGCTGTTGTCGTGGATTTAAGTTTCGAACAGCTCAGTTTTCACTGACGTGTCGATGCAATTAAAGTTAGGATGAAAGTGAACATGGAGGAAATTAAAGGGTGTAGGTAGAGACGAGGTGTAGCGCATAGCAGTTAGTTATCCGCGATCCGTCAGATTACAGGGCAGCCACACGTGGCGGAACGATAACGGATCTCAATCAGATGGGGAAACGTTTCGATTTACCACCCCTTGGCTGCAGCACTCGCGGGAACACTTACGCTCTAGTTGTGCGAATAAAACGTTCATTTGCAGGCTGTTTACAAGTTAATTTCATTGTATGTAGGGCATGGATTTGAAATGTTACATTTCATCTTACATCTTCAAAGAATGGTTTTCAATCACTAGTTAAACACTTACTTATAAATGAATTGTTTTCTTGAGAAACAAAAGTGTTGGAATTGATTGTAAGAATCATGTTCTATAAAATATCGGAAACTATAAAATATATTTTGGACGAACTAGAAAACATGTTGTGTTTTAATTCGAGTTGGTCGTCTGTTAACATATACAGGTATAGAGAATATAATTTTTATAATAGCGTACCGTTGAATTGGAAACATATTGTTAATTTTTTAAATGATAATCTATGGTTCTTTGTTTAATTTGAAGTAGTAAGTACACTTTTTAACTCTTTCATAATACATAACTTATTTGCTTATATAGACCTATTTTTAAAAATGTAATTGATTAAGATAAATAAATAAACAGATTTATCAATTTTAATTACATAATTAAAGAAAATAGGGCTATTGATGTATAAGGTGTTGAAATTGTTGCTCATTTATTTTATTTGGAAGTCTTTTCCACCATTTAATTTCTGAAGTCATTGTTCAACATCCGAATGATTGAGATAACTCAGATATAATTAACAACAGGCTCAGCTTCAACAAGACCATACATGACGTCACTATGCATGTATTTTTGTATTTATTTATAATAATACATTGCTTCTCCACGACTAATAAAATTATCCAGAACTTATCAGATTCAATTTTGCATTATAAAATTACTTAAGAGCAAAGTAAAAATAAAAATAAAAAGTATTAAAAATTATAAAAAAGTTTTTTTGTATTATTTTATTTTATATTTTTGCTGTGCCTTCTACAGACAGTCCCTCTACAGACTTCAATAGTAATCGGCCATCATCCTTGATACACTTCATGCAATCACCTTCCTTAATACATTTCTTACATTATTTTGATATACCAATGAAACCGTTCACTTTGTTCCTCACTATAATATTCTAAGTTAGATGAAAATTTGTGTAAATTAGTATGCAAATAATGTACTGTTCATTTCATCACTATTTGTCAAATGAAAAACTCTCTTATCTTACCGATAAATAGAACGGTCTACCTAAGCCTAGCCATAAAAATAAGCCACGATATGAGATAAGGGCCGTTTGGGATTTTTTATTTGGCAAATAGCGATGAAATAAACTATAATTTAAAGCTCATATTAGTTCCCAATTTTTCAAAACATTTTAGCATTTTGTGTACTTGTTCTTGGTAGTTATTTGTCTAGTGAATGTCCAAAAATTTTGAATTACAGATAGATAACTAACCATGCGTCAAATTATGCAACGGTCATATATCCAAATTTTAATCTTTTACCGGTTTACGAATTTGTGGACCGTCAAAAACCCTGCTTTTAATTTTTCCATACTCAGTGCTGGAAATGGTATGGCAAATCTATTTAAAACAATCACCTGACTTGTTCAGTTTGATGTGAAGAGGTGGTAGTATTATTGTTTCTCTCTTTGTTAATGGTCTGTGAACAATATTGGCTTTTGCGATGGCCATAACATCTCTCGAAGGTCAAACAGTTTTCTGTCAATGCTTTTCTTTTACAAGATTATCCCATGAAGAGAGGTGGCAGTATGATGACTATATTTAAATCGATACAAACCACTGATGATGAGAATAACTAATTTCAAAAGGTTCCATTATTTTAACAAATGTACTTAGTCAATTTAACTGAAATGAGTCTTCGATGATGATTTTTTTGTTCCCCAATCTTATGTATCAGAAGGAATTATGACATCTGATCATATCCCACACGTGTTCAATGTGGAACAGACTGGACAAACGCGCGGGCCAAAGAATCACTGGTACGTTATTCTCAGACAATACATGCTTAGTCTGGCGTGGGTTATGGGGCTTTGAAGGATTGTCCTATTAGAATATTTCATTTTCCACTCCATGCCAGAAGGGTAGTATAACAGAGTATAGTATGTTTTTGTAGTAGCTGGTGGCGGCTTCAGCCTCTCTAATAAGTAATAAATAGTAACCCAAACCATTATGCCCATAATCAGTATTGTATATCGATCGTCCTACAATACAAGGTTCGCCATATATATTTCTTCTTCTACGTACCCGCATTTTTCCGTCATATTTTCAGAAATAGCATCAGATTCATCACTAAAGACTCTGGCCAGTGTTCTGTTTTGCGACACCATGCCAGTCTAGCATACCTCTGAGCTATTGATAAAGGTAGCTTTAACAACGGGCGATAATCCTATAGACGGTATCCTTTAGACGTCCACCATCCTATAACTATCGCTATAACTATTGCTGACTCTTGTCGACACTATCGTGTCGCACAATAAGCCTCCTTAACAGAGGTGGTTTCTCCAGAATGGCTTATCTGGATTACACCACAACCTAATTTTGTTTCTTCATATTTCTCTGCAATAAATACGTTCCAGATTCGTAACACAGCAGAATGATTTCGATTCGACCAAAAAGAAAATGAATCTTCGTGTCACCCAACAATATGACAGTTTTCAAATGGTGATAGTTGCGAATATCCTGGTCGTTCATGAATGCAAGCATCTTGTTTAATTCGTAGACCAATATGAATTAAATGTAGCACACTACAAGTTCATTATTTATACCTTAATAAGTAATTTAGGTTACTACTAAAGACCTTTGTACCTATAAATCCCTCATTCGGAAATGCTTACCCTTAATGTGACCTTAAAATGTTAAGAGTTCATATTGCAATCATTTTATAATTACATTTAGAGGAGTCTATCTCTAGAGTGAAATGATAATGAATCATTTCTATGGTACAATTTCAGCTGTAGATAATTTATGAATGGGGATAATTTTTAATTTTGAATCTGATAAGAAAATCTAACGGTGACGAAACATAAGAACCCACTGACTGATCATTCGCTATTGTTTTTAGCACAATTCAGGTTGGTAGTCATGAAAGCTAGATTAAAGTTCAAAAATCTGAAAACCCGGAAGGATAAGAAACGTATAAATGTAGACATATTGAGGGATCAGAATATGAAAGATAAGTTCCAGGAGAAAACAGATCAGTTAATAAATAAAGCGAGTAAGGACGAAATCAAGAACGCAGAAACTGAGTGGGAGGGTATCAAGAATAGTCTAGATTCCGCGGCTACGGACGTTTTAGGACACGATAAAAGGGAAGCTAGGAAGCCCTGGATAACGGACGAAATCTTAAACTTAATGCAAAAGAGACGAGACTACAAAAACAGACGAGACGAAGAAGGACTGAAAACGTATAAGGCAATAAAGTGGGAAATCATTAGAAAATGTAGAAAAGCGAAAGAACAATGGATAGAGGAGAAATGCAAAGAAGTAGAAGATAAGTTGCAAGTAGGTAAGACCGATGAGGCTTACAAAATAATTAAGAGGAACTTCAGGGATATAGGAACAATAAGTAGAAATGTTAGGAGTCAATCGGGGGACATACTGATAGGAAGAGAGGAGAAAGCGGATAGATGGAAGCAGTACTTAGGAAATTTATACGAGGGTCAGAAATTAGGAGAGATATTAGAGGAAGAATCTAGCATCGATAGGGAAGATGTAGGAAAACCTATATTGAGAGAGGAATTTGAAATAGCACTAAGGGGGCTAAAGAATAATAGAGCGCCGGGTGTAGATAAAATACAGGCGGAAATTTTGAAATGTGCGGGACAGAAAGTAGTAAATAGGATGTTTGAACTGGTAAAATACATATACGAAACGGGCGAGATGCCGGAGGATTATAAGAGGAACATTATCGTTACTATACCGAAAAAGAGAGGAGCCGACAAATGCGAGAACTTTAGAACGATTAGCCTAACTTCCCATGCGTCAAAAATCCTAACTAGAATAGTGCAGAAGAGGATGGACAATAGAGCGGAGGAAATACTAGGAGAAGACCAATTCGGGTTTAGGCGAAATAGGGGAACTCGCGAAGCTATTCTGGCGCTAAGAGTAATGTTAGAGAAAACAATAGAAAAAGGAAAGAACGCTTATATAGGATTTGTAGATTTAGAAAAAGCTTTTGATAACGTAAGATGGGAAAAAATGTTCGAGATACTAAAGAGCGCGGGAATGAAGTATAGAGATAGGAGAGTAGTACACAATCTATACATAGAGCAAACTGCTGTTATAGAAGTAGAAGGGGAGGAAAGGGAAGTAGGTATTAGGAAAGGAGTAAGACAAGGATGTACGCTATCACCACTAATTTTCAATCTGTACATCGAAGAGGCGATTAATGTGGTAAAAGATAGAGTGGATTTCGGGATTAAAGTACAGGGACAGAAACTAAAAATGCTGAGATTCGCGGATGATATAGCAGTATTAGCATCTAGTAAGGAGGAACTAGAATCAGCATTGAACGAAATGGAGGCAGTGTTGACAGAGGAATACGGAATGAGGGTGAATAAAAACAAAACTAAAGTGTTAGTGTGCAGAGGGCGCGAGAGCAGAGCAAAAACGAAAGTACAAATTAATAATGAAAGATTGGAGGAAGTTAAAGACTTCACTTATTTAGGAAGTAAAATAAATTGGGATGGAAGAAGCGATAAAGACATAAAACAAAGAATAGCGCAAGGTCGAGTAGCTTTTAACAAAAAGAAAGCACTTTTATGCTCGGGGGTAATAAACTTAGAAACAAGGAAGAGATTTTTGAAAACATATGTATGGAGCACGGCACTTTACGGCTGCGAAACCTGGACGGTAGGGGAAGCAAGTAGGAAGAAATTAGAAGCTTTTGAGATGTGGTGTTACCGAAGAATGATGAAAATACCATGGACTGATAGGGTTAAAAACGAAGAAGTATTGGAGAAAGTCGGCGAGAAAAGGAGTATGTGGAAAAACTTAAAGAAGAGAAGAGATAGAATGGTAGGCCACTTGCTGAGACATGGGGGAATAGTCCGCGATATTTTGGAGGCAGAAATAGGAGTGAAGAAAGGCAGAGGTAGGCCTAGATTAGACTACTTCTCGCAAATAGTAAGGGATGTAGGTTGTAGCACAATTAGCGAAATGCGTAGGTTAGCACAAGATAGGAGAAGCTGGAGGCTAGCGTCCAACCAGTCTTAGGACTGATGACCTAATGATGATGATCAGGGTATATGAAACATTCCAATAATCAACTAATATTATGAGAAATACTTCAATTAAGTCGTCTCTGATGATACAGGGACAATATAGTTTCTTGATCAATTAAGACAATTGTATATCTATTAGCAATTTCACAATCCCCACAACGATAAAATGTTAACTTCATTCGAAAAATCCTCCAATAAATCGAAATTAACTACACTATTCTTATAAAAATACATTTTTGTGTGCAAAAGTTCCAAACAATTTTAATTTTATACCTTCATTTTATTCAAGATATGAATTTATTTCCAGACAGAGAAATAAGCATTAGCAAAAATATTTATACATTAATTTTATGTCTAAATATAGTTCGGTGGAGAAAAACCGAATTATTTTTGTTGTAAATGTCTCTATAGCGACATTGGAACATTTTTATTTGTGAGATGATTGTTTTTCCTCCTTCACTATATGATAATAATGCCTTTATACTAATATTTACTATATTTATATTCATAATCAATATTGATTTTAAATTCTTCTTTCTGGGAACCCAAATTTTATTCTATAATGTGTTTTTCATAAGATATCTGTGAAACACTGAGAAAATATACGTTTTACCGATATGACATATAAGGAACAATAGACAGATATAACCCCAGGGGCACATACGCATACAAGCACGAATACGCGCCTGAATCCATTAATTAAAAACACGTATAAATAAAACACTTTATGCACCGCGAGTCTTTTTATCAGTTATAATACCCCCATCGAGATAAAATCACGTGTTAAATGGGCGTGGCTAAAATAATTATCCTAAAATATCAATGTATCATTGCTATCCTTGTGTTTACTTCACACCTCGGGGGCGAGAGCATCTCTGATCCCCTCAATTAGAGGCACTAAATTAAAGAATGATAAAGCGAAGATGACAACTATTAATGTGGGCCAGGATGAATTTGCGGCGATTGCGGTCTTGCTCGTCCTTGCTTCGACGTGGGTTTGCTGTAATTTCAAGTTGCTATGGATATTCCTACTGTGTTTCGAAATTATAGAGATCTAAACTGGAGGCGAGATGTGGATTTATCATTCTGTCAAAGCTGGAATGCAACTTGGAGGCCTAGCCACGTTTATGTGAGTTGGTCTATAATTTGTACTAAATAGATGTATTTGATTTGTTTTAATACATTGTTCCTGCTAATCTGATATAGATAAAGAGTGAGTGTATCTTGAATCGAAGTTACTTTGTTCTACTGTGTAAATCTTAGTATGAATATAATCAACTGTTGTATATTTAGATGCTAAAAGTGGCCTGCCTGATAATTACCTCATAATATTGACTCTTTGTATTTCTGTAATAATCTATTGAACCAATATCTTCCATATTTGATCACAAAGAATTAAGAACTACATGTCAACTGAAACTAAAAAAAATCGTTTAGAAGATTTAGTTCAATGGTTCTCAAAATCTGTAGTGTCACTAAATCAAGAATTACATTCTAACTAGAAATTTCTTGTTCAGATTTCTAACGACATCAATTTACATTACATATAGTATGAAACGATACTGCTATAAAAAAAAAAAAAAATATATATATATATATATATATATATATATATATATATATATATATATATATATATATATATATATATATATATATAAATATGGAACAGTGTAATACATTTTACACCGTATGGGGTAAATTCTACTCCATGCGATGTAATTATTCTAGTATACATATGCATATGACCTTTCCATTACCTAATACTTGAAATAATGTGCTTCTTTGTAATTGCTTACCAACAAACGTACGAATAGTGTCCTGAAAGGTAAACTTTGAAAGTAATAGTCAATTTCATTGAATCAGTTACCTGGATGACTGAAAAATATGTTGAATTTCAACAACAGGGCTGAAGATGAAGAATTCCGTTGAACTGGTATGTACCTAATCTACTTGATTTACGACAATGAAATCAGTATGAGAATATGCCCAATTTATAAATAATTATTTATGTGGCTATACAGTTTACTGTAATATTGAAATTGTTAAAATTTAAATATTTATTTTCTTTAAAAACCAAAGTTACTAACATTTATTAATAACTAATTAATAGTTGTTAAAATTTTAAATAATGTGACGTGATTTTCGCCCAATAAACTTAAGTCTGAATGGTGTTCCGTATCTTACGAAGCAGACATTAAGAGTGATACCCAAGTTTATTAAAAGTAATTACTTAGATCAGTGATTGTCAGCCACTGCGGCGCGGCACTTTAGTATGCCGCTAGATTCTTGAAGTGTGCCGCCACTGCTAGGCAGTGGCCCCTCACGAAATGAAAGTAATTAATTTTTTTACATTTCTTCATAAATCGATACTTCATTCAGTCCAAATATTTATTTGATCGCTTGAACTGAAGAGGTAGTAACATTTTGCAGTATGCAGAATGTGCTGTGGTATTTTATTTTTCAGAATTTCTTTTAATTCTTTAATTAATTTTATTGTTAGTGCGCTGCCAAATTTTTTAATTATTAAAAGTGTACCGTGACGAAAAAAGGTTGAAAATCACTAACTTAGATGATGGTTACATTTGTCAGATTAACAAAGGATTTTCTTTCTAAAAATGTGGTATAATTTTATTAACTGTTATAAAAAATAATATGAACTTCTTCCCTGCTTAAATTTCACCAATAATCTAGAATAAAGAATCTAGGATATAGTGAATGAAATGCAGGATAAATGAATAAAAATCTCATTTACGATATATTATTTTATTGAAAATGAATAACAGGCATATCAAGGCAAATCAAAAAGTATTAGCACTATATTGTAAATATTAAAAAAATGCCTACTGATAAATAGAAATAGTTTTAAAATCATTTTCTGCCATTAAAATTAGGAATTTTGAGGTTATATTAGGAATAGTAGATGGTTAGAATTTTTTATAAATTTTTTTATTAACTGAATTATCTTCATAATATGCCAAAAATTATCACATTCCATGCAGAGTGATACAGAGACAACACATGATGATGCATTTCGGGATGGTTATTTTTACCAAATTGGTACATGATTTCGCAACGTCATATACGACTTAAGGTGTTATAATTTTTCACTGTAAGTCTTTCGACTGGCTGATAATTTTACATACAGTAATTGGGTTTTCTCTGAGGTCTCCTTGTTTAACCAGAATTGGACTATTTTATGTTAATTTACTTAAAAAATCGAACTCATAAAACTCCTTTATTTGTTAGAATTTATATCCTGAATTTATAAGATCTCGCACAAAAAATTGTTGAAGAATGAAATACTGCAGACCGTTGTTGCAATCTCTAGCAATACAACAGGGCGAAGGATATTTCCAGCAGTTAATTTGGCTCTTTCGTTAATTAGTTTCTGTAATTAGTCTTTTGTTTTCATTTTAAAACTTGTAGTTCACTACTATTTTGTTTAAATTTTATGATTTTGAATCCAGGAGTAACAATATTACAATTTACATCTTTTCAGTAGTGAGATTCATCATGTTTGTTTTTTTCTTCCAAAGGATGTCGGAGGAAACTAAGTCCATTGATAATCTGGTATATTTATGATTTTTTAAACTCCTGGGGAAAACAGTGATGTAAAGATGTTCTGAATTCAGGTGCTAAGGAGGAAATTAAAAAAAAGTGGACATGTATCCGACTGTTTACACAAGCGACCAAGTTTTTCGAATTTCCTGTACCGCAAAATAACAGCATAAAATGTTCAAGATACTCCTGATTGGAATAATAAGTCGTGGAATAAATTTCCACGATAAAACCTATCTTCAGATAAGCGCGGGCGTAACAATTAAATACATCAAATATTAATTTGATGCCGGAGAGTAACTCAAATAATTACGGCGTGTGGTGGAAATTACTATATAAATTTTTAATTGCGAACCCCGGAGCAGAAGTAAAAGTTAATCCAACGTTGCAATTGCAGAAATTGCGAATGCAAATTTAATTATGTCCGAAATCAGTTGAAAACGTTGAATTAGTCAAATAAGTAGAAGTCATGTGCCGCAATTCGAGTGCATTTACCCTGAAGATGGTCAAGTTCAGTTCAGCTGTTTTCTCCTCGTAACAATCCAAGAATTTATTAATGGCGAATCACATTACAGAAACCACCTTACTTGTCATATTATGGCCTTAAAATGATGGATGTACTTTGTTTTTATTAGTGTAAAGCTGCAGCGAGTTTATATATCTCATAATTAAAGTGCGCATCTTTTATGAAATAAATTAATGACCGAGGTGGATACACAAAAAGTCGATTCTGTCTACCATTGGCGTACCTGCCATAATCATTTGTTATTAACACAATTTCGGAATTTTATCTGTAAACTCATTTTCTTTAAATGCCCTAATAAATTAAATAATAAAATAAACCTTTTAAGTTTTTGAAAATCAAATTTACGGAACTATTTTTTTGATAATATTTAAAATATGATTATTTTACTTCTTCCAACCATTTCCATTGTATCAACTAATATTTTTATGCTGTAGTATCATGAGTACTTCCAGTGGGCTATAGAAATATAGAGTGTCTCAGTTGGAACTATAAGACTTGCATTGCCCGCCATTTGTGTTCTGTCAAAGATAGAACATCAATATTTAACGACTCTCATCTACAAACCTTATGACGTCAAAATGCCGCATAATGCGATTAACAGTTTAACAACGAATAGTTTGTGTTCAACTATTTTATTAAAGTGAGCGATCATTTATAGTTGCATTAAGAAAAATTCGCACACAATTAAGACAAAGTCTAGTACCTACAGAGTTATTTATTTTTTATTTATTTATCGTATGGCTTTTAGACACATTAAAAAGAGAATTTTAATATAAAACATTGCTAGAATATAGAATACAATTCAACATAGAACATAAAATAATATAAAACATACTTTAAAAGGTTACTATCAGGAAGTCTTCTGGTCTACCATTCTTATGGTACATCGTATGGTACATTCTTCTGTGATATGTTTGATGGTTTGGATTTCTCCGCAGTCAGAGAGGAGAAGATTGCTTGCCCCATTTGTGTAAAGAGTATGCACATCTGCCATGTTGGGTTCTGATTCTGTTAAGCGTGGACCATGTTTTACGTGGTAAATCGAAACCCGGTGGCTTGTGAGTGATGCACGGCATGTTATTGTTTTGTTGTACAGTCTATTCTTGAATCCATGAGTTGGTAAGGCTGAACTCATCTTCCACAGCCACCCTTGCCGTTTTTGTTGGTGGTCGTCTAGACTGGAGTCGATTATGGTTGGCATCTTCGATATCCTGATGGATGGGTAAATTTCTATTGTCCATGATCGTTTTATACTCGTTCGTAAGAGCATTTATTCGTCGCAGTTGAGGGGGTGGGATGTGGCTTAGGACTGGAAGCCATTGCGTGGGAGTTGGTTTGATGACACCAGCAATCATTCTCATGGTGTTATTTAGCTGCGCATCTATTTTGCGTACATGTGGGCTGTTTAACCAAACTGGAGCGCAGTATTCAGCAGTTGAAAAGACAAGGCGGGTGTAAAGCTAGTTCGCGTCCGTAGTAGAACACTACACGTGCACTCTGGGTAACGCTAAATGAACTAGCAAAACTGGCGGTCAAATAATTTTAGGATCTTCTGACCATAAGACACTTTTACCTACAGTTCGTAATGTAATTAAAATTTGAGGAGACGGGTTCTGTTATAGATAAAGCAACACCAATACGTCCTCGTCGCAGTCGGTCAGATGAAAATATTGCTGCAGTGAGAGAAAGTGTACGGGAGCATTCGAACATCAATTCGACGTCATGCATACGAATTGAATCTGTCAAGATCCACCACGAATCGGATTTTAAAGAAATATCTGCACCTGTCAGCACACACAATTCAGTTGACACAACAATTAAAAGTTACAGATCATTTACAACGTTATACATTCATTAGTTGGTGAGTGCAACATTTTTGAAGATGAAGCTGGTAAATTGGTATCACAGTAAATAGGAACGCTATTGTGACATGTTAAACAATTCCTTTTTCACCAAATTGATGATTTAGATTTGGAGAACATGTGGCTTTTTACAAGTGTTACAGCTTACAGCACCTGCAACCATAACGAAATTTCCTGATCATGTCTCTTGGAACGCTGATATCAACTGGCCTGCAAAATCATGTGATATAACACCACTAGAGTCTCTTCTTTGAGGTTATTATGTCAAGGGAAAAGTGTATGCCAACCAGCCAGCAACAATCAATGACCTTAAAGCAAACATTTAACTTGTTATTCGGGAAATATAGCCAGTTTTATGTGCCCGTGTTATGGACAATTTTGATAAACGAATGGCATCATGCCAGATGAATCAAAGCGGCCATATGAACGATACTCCTTTCCATTTATAGCCGTATCGTCTCCATTTTATGTTGAACAATAAAACACCTCAGTTTGTCGAATTTAAAATTATGAGAAATATGATTTTTTCAAAGTACATCCTATTTTCCTTTAGTGCTCTCACAACAATTATAAATATTCGGATAAAGTACAGAGTAGAGAATGTCAATATCATCTACATTGTCATATCCTATTCCTTGCAGCATTTAAATTAACTCAGACCGCATGTACCAGCGTGTAGTTATTGCGTAATTTGCATTGTATTTAAAGAGGATGTAAGGATGTAAGGAAGAAGAGGATTTAAAGAGGATGGATTTAAGGATATTGTAGTTAATATTGCTTTAAACTAGAACTTTGTAGTGGTTATATAGTTCTCCCTACTGTCTATGGGAACAACATAATTTTATTACTTTTAAGTAATTTTTCAAATGTATTGAGAGGTATATTATTACAATGTCAAATTAGTTTAAAATTATTACTTATTTATCACTTAGAATACTGCATAATTATACTTTTTTAATAAAATATCGTTTTCATAAGTTTGATGGACTTAATGATGGAGTTTATTTTTTATAGAGTTAAAATTATTGTGCTACGCCTCTGCCTCCCGGCTCCGTAACCTTTCATTCAGTTTTATGGTGTGCGTTACAAATTATTAAGATAAATACCGTTGTTGGGCATTTACCATAAATCAGTTTCTTGGCGGCGAAACATAAATATTTCGTTTTATGTTCGGAGTTGTGTAAACCCAATTATTTGACAATGAAATTTCCACAACTTAAATGGCTATAAAAATACCCATGTGGATGATGTGAAACAAGTCCTATAGGTGTAGGTCATCGTCATTATTTTACCACAATATGTATGAGTATTCGCAATTATACATTAGGTGTATTAATGTATGTTAGTCGTCAAGGTTTTTGAACATAGACGTCTTGAAATGAAAAATAAATATTTCCTTGCTAATTTTTAAAACATCAAAGACGTCAAGAAGGATTTTAACTCACACCAAGTTATAAATGAAAGAAGCAGATAACTGTGATTGTGAAAATTATGAGGAAATTATTGAAGAAACAGTGAAGGGGATTAAGCAAATCCAAGGCTTATGGCTATGAGTTTGATGATGAGTTTGAATTATGGTACAGGCTTCCGAAACTGGCTCTACTAGCTTCGTTGATTTCCAGGGTAGTTGTCACGCCCTCTTTTGCTTAGATTGACGTTTCGAGAAACATATCGCCCTCTTCTTCAGTATACCGAAACTGAAAACTTTCCACCAATGCGGAAATCAACCAACTATAGATGGCGATACTTAATCACGTTCAAATGTTACTCGATGGTTATATATATTTGGAGTTCTGTGCCAAAATACCAGCGAAACTCAAAATATCAGCGGAATTATAGAACATCAATGGATACTATATTACATCACTAGTATCGTGCTATGGTGATGAACAGTCCATAGAGTGATGGTGAAAATTACATGAATATAGTATTCATACGTTCTATTTTATTCTAGGTGACTTCACGATCTAATGATGGTGCCAATAGAGATGGTATGAATAATTTATCTAATAAGGAAATGGAAATAGGACACTATCATTTTAACTATCATCTTGACAATATTGGCTGGAGTGATAACGATGTAGATACTTCATGTTTCAGAATACTAAATCTAACTTAACATAACGTAAGGAAATGGAACATGTCACGAAATATATTAGAAATATATCTAAAGTTAAAAGATTAATAGAAAGATACGATAATAACTAATGATATGTATCCAACAATATAATGTAGAAGCAAGATAGGAGGCTGCAATAAACACTATCAAAAATGAGGATGTCTCATACTTAAGAATCTTAGGAGGAAGATTTTAACTCATCTACCGAAAAGGAGGTTGCAAGAAAGAGGCTAGTAGTTGCAGTATGCATAATACTGTTTTATATAACGAATTTCCATATATACATTTCAGTCATAATTGACTGAAATTCACCAAAATTCGATGTAAATACTTTCAGATTTATTGAGTGGGTACTCTATTGTAGTCTATGTTAACGAAAACCTATATTCATTAGAACAAAGATCTCAAACTGACCTCGTAGAAATTTAATATTAAATTAACTCCAAAATTCCTATTGCATTGGATTAGTTATTTTTATCTCTAAAGAAACTTTAGGTATACTCGTATGCCTGTTGAGCATACTATGAGCAAACAAGAAGCTGGCGCATACAGTCTATCATACAATAGCAGACAGAACATAAGATAATGCCACAAAAAGGCCATTTTGTTGTTTAAGGAACTTGAAGGTTGTTCTTGTTCTGACATAATGAGGCTCCTCCAATGAGAAAGACCTCTAGAATCCTACTTCAGGTCTGATAGTCAGCATCTTTTGAGTCTTCTGCTGTTATGTTTCTGCACAAATGTTTGTAATAGGGGGTTGGTATGTGTTTCTGATCTCCCGTAGTGCTTATTGTTTATTTGATGTATTTCTTCTTGAACTGTAATGCGAAAGTAGTTGTGTATCGCTTGGTTTGTCACGTATCATGGAGCGTCAGCTCTGTATGGCCCTGAGGATTTTTGATGTTCTTGTTGTATAATCGATACGCTTAATTTAATAGCTTAGCCCCGTAGTTCTATGCTGTATGCCCATATTGTCTTGTATATTAATATTTTATTTTCTAATGACATTTTGTGATTTTCTTCCTAATAACGAGTATAGTTTCTTCATAAATAGGCCAATCTATTTCCTCTTCTTTTGGATGCGATCTTTTCAAAGGAATTTGCTGTCGAGGTGATATCTAAATATTTCACGCATGTTGATGTTGATATTTCTACATTATTCATAAATACTGATGGGCTATCTTGTTTTCTTGTGGTAAATCTTATGTGTTGTGATTTGGTTTTATCAATTTTTATTTTCCATTTCTTAAACCACCCTTCTAGTTGAAAAGGTTGGTTTTGGAGGTTTGAGGAAGCAGTTATTAGGTCATCGTCTACACATAAGAATGTTGTGCGGCCTGCAAACGTACCGGTGATAATAAAGTCAGATGTTGGGAGGTCTGAAGTGTAGATTAGATATAAGCAGGGCCGGATGCAGGGGTGTCTGGCCCGGGGCAATGAAAAAAGTGGAGGCCCTTTCAATCAATAAATATCTTTCGATAATTTTATTTTTACATTAAAAAAACAAATTTCCACTATTATGATATATACTATTCTATTTTTTGTAATTTTTTAAAAATCTTTATTACTTTCTGACGAGTGATGAACAATGGGAAACAATTGATAGACTTACTATATTTGAGTGAAAGAGACTTTACGAGCTTTTTTAGAGGCAAAATCCTTAATGATTTCTCCGAAGTCTATTTCTCGAAGTAAATGACTCTCTATACTGAGCAATGACAGATATGCTAGACGTTTTTACGTCATCGTCGTACGTAGCCTATTTTTAATAATTTTCATTTTAGAAAATGAACGTTCTCCGCTGCAATTAGCCACCATCAACACTAAATACATTCTCAATGTAATTTCAATATTAGGGAATGCAGCGCCGAAGTTATTATCAACCATAATCCTGTAGAAAAACATCTCTTTTGGTTCACTGTCGACATTGTAGTTCTTCTTGAAGGCATCTATCAAGGATACAAACTGGACTAATTCTTTTCCAAGACTATTTTCAAGATCGTAGTTGTAAATTTTTACTAATTTGTCGGCAGCTTTGTGTAGCTCGGATGAACTCAAATCCTCTAAATGATTCAAGAAACCAAATCGATCACAGACAACGTCATAAGCTCGAATCCTACCACTCAGAGATGCTGAAAGCTGATCAATTACTGTAATAAAACTTCCTACTCGAAATTTTTCCTTGGATGACATCTGGGCATCTGAGGATTTTGCATAATCCAGTGGATTGAGCTTAATATTTCTTGATGATATATTTCATTGCTCATTACTTTTTTAAAGATTAAAAAAATTTAATGTTATAAAATTTTTGAATCCAAGGTTTGTGGAGGCCCTCAATGTGTGGGGGCCCCGATTACCCCGCCGTGCATCTGACCCTGGATATAAGATGGGTCCCAGAATGTTTTCCTGGGGAACACCAGCTTTGATAGGGTGGATATATGTCATTTAAGTTTAAAAGAGTTACAGGACATTGTCAGGTCATATTATCACTTATTTTAATGCTTATATTTTAATTTTTAATTTTACTTTTTGTTATTATAGGAGGGAAATAAAATAAAATATTTAAAAAGAAAAATTAATCTATAGATGATCTAGGGCTGACTTTTCTTCACTTGGTATTTTGTTATTAGTAAGAAATAGGATATTATTATATAAATAGTTCTATTTGTTGTTTTTCATTAAATTGTAATGTAATTAGAGGGCAATAAAGTGTAATTTAATAAATAAATTATTTGAGGAAGCCTTACTATCAATTAATTATAACCTCAGTATTTCGTTGTGGATATGCGAGGATACTAAAATACTAGCTAAATATTCTATGATGTATTTCTACCAGTTATAAAAATTATGACCAATTTTCTAGTCCATTTCAGCGATATTGACAAAAACTAAAGCGAAGCCGAAATACTTAAAGACGCCAATCATCTTTCCCCCTTCACTTGAAATTATATATTGCAGTATAACTCTATATGTAATAATATTAACTTCTGCCGTATATGTATGTACTTACGACTTACACTAGACATCTGCAACTTTATCGCTGGGAAAACGTAATGACGTTTTTATTACATCATTAACAACTAAACGGCCGACAGTTTCATTAAAACGACGGACTCAGTTAAGTAAAATACATTCTCACACATATACCGAGCGCTCGTAAAATGACAGAACATAATCTAAGATCGACGCGAGCTAACCTCAAATTTTTTACGCGCGCGAATGAAGGACAAATACGTATCTAAATCACGATTTTAATTGTCATTTTTAATGAATTTTTGGTCGGTGTGTAGTATACTCCCACAGGCGGTTATTATGAAGTCCTTACAAGCCACATAATTTACTTTTACAGTATAGAAAGCACTATGCTCCATAACTATAGAATAAATACACTCTTTTTGTGTAAACTATTTACAACACTTTTTTTTTTTTATAATCCTGGAACACATCTGTTCGTAATTCGATTGCAGCCTCTCCTTCAATCCCTTAGGAATAACAAATAGAATGAGGATTTTGTGATACCTCAATTGAAAACGCTTTCAAACTTTTCTATTCATAATCAAGAAAATTAAGTTTTAAAAATTCGAAAATATAATCGTACAAAATTATGATCTGAAGCTTTTCATGCCTGACTAGTACGTTAAATTTAATGTCAAATTATCCTGGCTAGCCCAGACTGAATTATATGAAGGCAGTTTATATTTCTCAGTTAGTCTATATAGTATATTTTTAAGTCTATAGGTAGTATAATAGAGCAAATATTTCGTCAATGTGAAAACATCAAGGACCTTCCTAAATCTTATAGTTATCTTCTATTTTAACCCCATGAATACAGTAATCTGTCCCAGGGGGACAATAAGCGTATTTTATGACAAAAGAAAGAAGCAGCATGAGGAGTATTATACCAGTGTACAATCTCTATTCTTAAGCTAAATAACTATAACTAACTAACCATCAAACATAAGTTTATGCACAAGTTTGTACATATAATATTTATAAGATATCTGACATTAATCAAATCTTCTAATGATGTCTCCATAAATCTTTTTAGCCTGAGTACTTCACTTACATTGACTAGAAGCTTGTGGGGGAGTATGTTGAGACGATTCACAAGTCTGGCACTACATTCTGGCACTGTATGTTTTGATAAAATCTTCAAGCAATGGCACCAAGAGATCATTTGTTGGTACTAAGTTTGGAACATAGCGCAACGCGTCTGCTATTATATGTAGGTAGCCACTTATATTGGAAACGTAGTACTTCTGTGTTGGATTTATCTGTTGTACCCCAGAGCTGGATGACGTATGTAAAAATCGGCTTGAGTATATCCTTCGATAATAGTAATTTGTTTTCCAAGAACAGTTGAGATTTCATGCCGATAAGGCAATATGTCGGCCTGAGTTTAAGACCAAGTTGAGTTCTTTTAGTAACGATATGTCTGTTCCAGGTTAGCCTCCTGTCAAGATGCGTACTGAGGTACCCGACGTTGTTGGTTTTGGATAAGTTGTTCCATTAAACTCTACAGGTGGGCAAGTTAATACGTTCAAGGTGCAGGTAATACGTGCAGATTTGGATTCGTTGGCATTAATTCGTCATATTTCAGCGATTTTTGGAATTTGTTCAAGTTGATTTGAAGGCTTTTGGATGCTTGAATGGGTACTGGAATGGCTCCCACTTGTGTGTTATCTGAAAATTTAACGACTGTTGTTAATCTAGATGTAGGTAGATCAGCCGTATAGATTTAATAGAGTGTTGGTCCTAGCACACATCCTTGAGGCACACCAGATATAAGAAGTCTTATATGTAATGTATTTTATATGATGAAAATTATATTGAAGAGACAGATATTTGAGACATATTGAGGAGAAAAATAAATTTACAAGACATGCTACTTCTAATAATTATACTAAATTCCATATTGCGTCTCCTAAAAAATCTTCCACCGAAAACCGAATTAGATAATAAATTAATGAAATCATGTATGGAACGATATAGAATGTAAAGAATTTCGACAACATTTCAGTTATTGTCAAGAAGTAACCCGTTTCAAGTTATAACAGTTGTTTAAACGGGATCATTTTAAAATTTTGTCAAAATTTTAAAATGAAATAAGTTAATATCAAAATCTTGAATAGAAAAAAATATTCTAATTCAAATGAGGTAGCAGGTACACCCTCACTTCCTTTAATGCATTTTCAGTATACCTGTTCCTAGATACTAGTTGAGTAATAGTTCCTAAATACTAGTATTTAGGAACAGTTATATGAGATAAAATTTTATTCAAATACCATTTTAGAATTAGAAATTAACGTTAATTATGTTGTATATAAATAAGCAATTAAATTTTCGCATACATTTGTGAATAAATGGTATAGTTTAGAAGAAATATTATTTTAAATAATATTTCTCTATCTATATAAATTACCTCTCCATAGTTTGTCTACATATTTTCGATAAAGCTATTCTACTCGTGGAAAAATTAATGAATCTAAATTCATTGAGAATGAAATGACGTCGAGTTAAATAAATTTTGAAACTTTTAATTTTTAAAATGTTTGTCACTTAATAATTGTTCGTAATATATTGTTTAAAATTAGTTCAGCTGTTCTAGAGAACTTTTTAATGAATTTAATATTATACATTATTATACATTTAAATGTCATTATGTCTTGCAAGTTTTTGAAAAAGATTAGTTACAAGCAGTGGCGGCTCGTGATGAAATGAAACGGGTGTTCTGCACAGGGCCGATCCTAGGGTATTGGCCGCCCGCGTGCAAATTTCAAACATATCCAAACTACTGGCGCCGTAGGGGCCGCAAGAAATTGCGCCGTAGGCGAAAATTTTGAAAATATTCAAGGTCACGCGTTTTCCTAATACTTCAGAATTTTTATGTAAAATCCGTTTATACAAAAATATAGACTTTCACAAGAAAAATTTTTGGAATTTAATACCTTTTTGAAGAACAGTCATGTTTGCCGTCATATTCTTTGGTTAAGAAAAAATGCTTGTAAGGTGAATTTTCTACTAGAGGGCCTATAATACTTAAAATATTTTCCGAAAGAGTTTCAGCGTCACATCTTGTAGGTTTCAGGTATGTCCAAAAACGTTCAATCGGTTCACCATCGAGAATATATCTTAAAACTACCACTAACTGAGTTTTTACAGATACATCAGTTGTTTCGTCAGTCATAACTGCCAAAAATGAAGGTTTGTTAATTTCTTTAATTATTTCTTCATGACATACTTTTAATATACAGTCTAAAAGATTATTTTGTATTTCTTTAGAGGTTTCTTTAAATACTGAAGCATTTTGTAGATGCTCGCTTAAAGTTACATCAAGCTCAGCAGAAAAATTTATCAAACCACGAAATATCCCCGGGTTTTGAGAGATTTCAGCTTCGTCATGTCCTCGCAGCGCCAGTTCAAAGGCCCCACAAAACTTTATGCAGTTTCTAATTTTTGACAAAACGTATCTCTTTTTTGTCACATTATCATTATGCTTTTGCACATTTATCCAATAAGCTGAATCTAGCTGCGCTTTAATATTAGTTGTTCCTAATAAAGCTAATTCCATTGTATTATGTAGATGGCTTTTGGAGTTGTCGTGCTTTTTTATTTTTTCAGTTAAGTGCACCAAATCTGTCACCCCTACCTCTGTCCATGCTTTATCACCGCCAAAAAGTAAACAAGGAAAACAAAATAACGCATTTTTTGTTGCACCCACAAATCCAATTGTTCTTCGAATAAATGTCTCTATTAAATTGACGTTTATATGCTTTTCCGCGGCTAACACCTGCAGGCTCAATAACAATATCGGGCAATGGCCTACCATTGTTTTTTAAATCAATTTTTTCTTCATAAGAGTATTTAAAAAATCGCTTCACATGAACTAAATTATAAACTAAATCCATTGTCGCTATCACAGTATATAAATATTAATAATTAGTACAATAAATCACTACACAAATTCACAAAACAGTATTTAAAATTTCAAATTAACACGAAATACGAAATACGTACGATTTACGCCCGCCAACTGTACGAGAAGTAGGAAGGAGTAAATATTCATTGATGTTGCCTTAGCTGGAAAAAATACAGCTCACTGACCGTGTAAATTCGCGCATTTACGAGCGCCAAGTGTGGATTGTCGCGGGAGTTGAGAGGAAGGACGGGTGTGCCGAGCCGTACTGACAACTACCTCGTGTGGCACAGTTCAATGTACGGCGACGCGCTCGCGTAGAGACCCAGGTAATTCATCTGGTCTACTACTAAATAGAGGACGGCGTGCAGAATGCGACTTTAACGCAATAATTTGGTTAGCTGCACCAACTAACCAAATTATTTTATTAATAAATTTTAGTAATTATTATGTCGCGAAAATATACAAATATCTAATTTTTTTGGCAGTTCTGCAGCTCTGCAGCTCTGCAGCACCTATACACCAGCCGCCCCTGGTTACAAGGTTTTGAGAAATTCCACCTTACATCGTTATTAACTTGTAGCAATAGCAAAAACATTGGCAGTATTCATATAGGAACAGCACACACAGTTTTGTTTAGTTATTTAGCACGTGTTCTGTCATGCCTTTTCTATCATGTTTGTTTATATTTTATGAAAACGAAAATTATAAAAAAATCCTATTCTAATTATTTCTGTTAAGAATGATAAAAAAATACCAGCAAATATTTAAATATTATGGGGATAGAAAAAGAAATCCTCACTGAAATTACTGTATTCAGAAGTCGATTCAATAAAAATTTCTTTCGTCTGTTGTTCATATATGAACTATAATATATATGAGTATATCCCCCTAATATATCAAGTGCCGAAAGCGATGAAGACGGAAAGTATATAAAGCCTATTTGTTCCTATCCTGCCTTCGGCTATATATCGTCTATGTATGCAGAAAAAAAGTAACCCTTTCGTTGCCTGTGGTCTATTAAGGGTTGTTCTGTTCTTATTAAATAATACACTGGTCTTGATATTTATAAATTATATGTACGTTCACGAAAAGGAAAGCATTATAAGGCACTATCATAGTCTAAGAAATTATATATCATTTTTAGTACGGTATATTTTTTATATAGTATAGTTTTGGCCAACATATAAAAGCAGCGGTCGAAAGGGCTGAGAAGAAAGTAACCACCTTAACCAGAATTACACCTAATATAAGAGGTCCAGGGTCAAAGAAAAGGGAATTGTTGTATAATGTGGTAAATCAATCCTACTATACGGAGCACCTATCTGGTGTGAATATATTAAAATGAGGAAGTACAGACAGACGATAGTTAGGATCCAACGAAAAATGCTCATTAGAGTCACAAGTGTCTATCGTACGGTTTCGGCGAAAGCAGTGCAAGTGGTCGCAGGAATAATACCCATTGACCTGCTAGCAGAGGAGAGAAAGGCTGTATATGACAGGAGAAAACACACAGCAAATTAAAATACTAGAAAGAACACGCACAATTCAGAGGTGGCAGGAGTTATGGAACGATACATCAGATGTAGGGCAATGGACAAAGCAACTTATACCAAATTTGAGTGAATGGGTGAAATGTACAGACAGGGAAGTGGATTATTTCCTAACGCAAGCACTTACGGGGCATGGCTCATTTAAAGTGTATACAAAGAGAATTGGACAAACGGAAGACGATAACTGTGAGTATTGTGGACAGGCGGATACTGCAGCTCATACACTTTTTGAGTGCGAGAGATTGCAGGTTGAACGAAGACAAACCAATCAGGAGCTGGGGGACGATATTAAACACAGAAAATATTATTCTGAGTATGATAGAGAATAAGGAAAAGTGGAGGAGGCAGATACACTTATTTATAAGAACGATAATGAGAGAAAAAGAGGCGGAGGAAAGGCGATTGCAACAAGGTAGCATCTAGATAATGCGAGGAAACAGATGAACTGACACCACCTAACCTGATGTTATGCGATAAGCGGTTCCGGGTTAGAGAGGGGGATGAAAAAAAGGGGTGGTTTTAGTGAGTATGCCAGGACAGGAAGTCTCACACAGTACTGGGGAAAAGGTAGAACAAGTACCCTCAGTCAGTGCATAAAGCATTTCCACTCATCAAAAAAAAAAAAAAGACATTCCTTTGGAGCTATCTTAAATCGCAGGTCTATGCGAGTAAACCGCAAGCAATTGATGCCATTAAAGTCAACATAACAAACGCCATCCATCAAATTCACGTGCGTCTGAATACGTGCCACAAGCAAAGCCGCGGCGGACATTTGAACGACGTTATATTCCACACTTAATGTCATAAAATATTCTTTCAAATAAAAAAAAATTAGTGGATATCTCACACACAACTTGTTTTATTTACGTTTCAAAATAGAGTGCCCTTATTGAAAGACCCTATACAAGTACTCTACAGTGATTAACAGATATTAAAGTAACTGTAAACGAATCGTTTGAATATTTGTGATATTTATTTTCACGCTAAATATTCCGAGAAAATATAAGACAGTAGTTATTCAACCATCACTCTTTCAGGATACGTTTTAAATTTCCAATCTGAATTTTCTGAAATAAAAGTGGGGCGTTTGCGTCGCACTCCCCCCGGGCTCTTCCGCGGCCCGAACTCAAACCAAAAGTTTGCGTAGTCGAAGGATCGGTCGGTAATGTAATTACCTCCAATACCGGCATCTTCTCAAGTGGGAGCTTTTAGCTAAGTTCGCACTTCAGTTTATAACGTTACCAATAATACACCCCCTAACTTTGTAATGCGGCGATAGACGAGACAACACAGCTTGCTGGCTAGGATAAATACGGCTGCTAATGAACTTATCTGTACATGAATTCTCTTCCAGACTTTCCTTTAACTAATTTACGGCTGTAACGACTCTTTGTGGAGACGTGTTTTAATTTAATCGTTTTGATTAATACCGGAGATGGTTCGGTTCTATTCGATATACATACAGCCGTCTGTCTGTTTTTAAAAATAACACGGATAAGGAAGTACGTAGTGTGGATATAAAGTATGATTTTACAGACATACACAGGTAGCCTATGAGTGATGACAACTTATCGGTTTTCTATATTGATTATTTTTTATAATGTTTTTCTCTTCTCATTTTATGAGAAATTTCATATTAAGTATAATAGCCCAGTCAAATTAGACAAATCGGTGAAAAATAATCCTAGAGTTTTGGAAATGGTCTTAAACGCTTCCATTAGACTTAGGTTAACGTGTGTAAAAAGTCCCCGAGAGTGGTGGATGAGCTCGAGGAGGGGAGGGGTTTAAATGTTCCTTTTTTTAGTTTTTCGCTTGCATCGCGGAAACTATCACTCCTACAGAAAAATACTTTATATATAAAACTGAAGCTAATACAATTTCCTACAGAAATGGTTTTACATATTTTTTTGTCCTAGGACTAACATGTTAAGAGTTACAGGGCTGACAATAGTAACACTATTTATGCTTTATTCGCATTTAAAACCAAATTACAGTCTACAATTGTCTTGCACATTAGTATTTTAATTACATAATGAGTAAATCTAATTGTAGCCAGTAAGTAAATCGGATGTATTGGATCAAACAGTTCATTATAGGATGTCAAGGGGGTCTTCAGGGTCGTCCTCATATGCTGAATTCCCATCTTCAACTGGAGGGCCATTGGTACACGCGCTCTCACAACCGCATATTGAAGAGCAATGAATGCCTACCTTAAGGCATCCACAGCGTGTACCACAGACTATGGTAGAGCTGCAGAATATTGTTGATAGGATAGCACCTGGGGCAGCGTGATGCAAGGTAGGCAAGGGTTGAAGAACTCCATCTGCCCCTCTTATCCAACCCGTAGGTGACAGCTTGTTGCCCAGTCATTCCTGAACTTGGAAATAGACTCTGTATGAATGTTGCAGTACAGGGCCTTTAGATGGTGGTAGAGAGGGAAGGTATGGCCCCCACCCTTCTGGTTGATTTTAGGAAGGCTAAGTAGCGCTGTTTGTCCATGTCTGTTACTCTGGCATTGTACATTGCTAGGAACATCTGTTCCCCTGCGTCTGCGACTTCCTTATGTGTTGAAGGGTTTGTGTAAAAGACGTGGGAGATGGAGTACAGGCTACTGTTCGTCATGAATAATTTAGCAATAGATGACTTGCCTTTTCGGAAAATTGCAGAGGTTGTATCACAGCCGCTAAAACTGTGAATGAACAAGATGCTCTTGGCAAAGTCATGTTCCTGCAATTCCGTGGAGGAATAAGTTCTGTGTTCCTCATTCCCCTTCCCTGGTTTGAAAAACTTTATCTCTTTTTTCCTTAGAGCTAAATCAATCAGCAGGACTAGCAGATCTACATATTCAACGATAACAGTAGTAGAACAACCAGATTCTGCTTTTTCCAATGCACACTTCACTATCGTTTTATCAACATCACCATCAGCCTGTCTGACTCCAATTCCCTCTGCAATCATTTTCTGAGTCAGCATAGTGATGAACCTGGCCTTATTTTTTTCGTTACTTAAAAAGTGTTGTTGTTGATCCGTCACTGCCATCTCTTCAGTAAAGTCAATATCGACCGATGCAGTGATGGTGGTGGTTCGACGTTTTTGTTCTGCACATTTTGTGCTGTTGACAGTGTCACAATAACCATCAAAAACGACACTGCAGCATTCACCATAGTGTTTTTTAATGTAAATCACATATTGATTAAATATCATTGAGAAGGTTGATCCTGAACCCCACCTAACTGGATGTAGAAGGATCTGCCATCAATCACATTAGTGTGAAGCTTAAGGTCTGGAGTAACGGGGTGAACAGGGAAAATATCATATAATGCAAACTTATTTGTCTTTCGTATCCCTGTTTCATTAAATAGAGTTAATGGAAAAGGTGCCATTTCATACCGGAGAAAGTCATCGGGTCACCGGCCTTGAACAACAAAAGAAGGGAATAAAAAACGCCCTCCAGGAACGCATCTGAGCTCCCTCCCTTCGCTGTCCCAACATCACACCATTCATCTCCTTCTCTGCAAAACTTCAAATTTGATTTCTACATACACTACTTTAATATAAAGGCTTACTGTATACAAATGAAATTAGTTTGGAAGGATTTGAACGCGGAATATACAATTTGACTTAGCATCCAAATTTCAGAAGCTCATGGCTCGGCAACCGTACGTCTTAGCACAAAAATGTGAACAACTATTCTTGTAGGAAATTTTATCAGCTTCAATTTCATATATAACATATTTTTTTGTAGGAGTGATAGTTTCCGAGATATAAGCGAAAAACTAAAAAAAGGGAGATTTAAACCGTTTCCCCTTCTCGAGCTCACCCCCCACCCTCGGGGACTTTTGACACATATCAACCCAAGTCTAAAGGAAACGTTTAAGATCATTTCCAAAACTCTAGGATTTTTCCACCGATTGCTCTTTTGAAGTGATAACTTCTTATGGGAGGGTAAACCGCTTCGTTACGTAACGCGTTACAGTGCCAGTCTGTCTGGCTTCCCTTTCTCTCACTCATACGGAAGCGGTAGGCAGACTCCTCCTCTCTCACTCTAACCCACAGCGCTAGCCGTATTTCGGACAGACGCTTCCCCCTCTTTCGCACGATCTCGAGCTCTATCTCCTCCTCTCTGCGTGCTTTTGCTGTCTACATCTACGTGCATGTGCATGTGTGCGTCTCTGCTGCTGCGGGGCCGCCTCTATGATTTAGTAATTAGTAAATTTAGTAATTTTACAGCATATCATAGTGAAAAAATAATTATATATGGTCTGATAAACATAATTAAAAAAAAATTATTATAAAATTCCGTTAATTTTAACCGGAGATTTTAATGTTAATTTTACTGCTGATCGAGATAAAAATTTTGTATCGTTCCTACAATCAAAATTACAATTAAAAATGATTAATAAGCCAGAAGGAGCTACAACAAGTCATGGAATTGTACTTGATGCAGTCTTTGCAAGATTTTTAGATGACATACAATGTAAAAATTTCGTTGCTTGAATCCAGTTGCGTGTAGATCTTCCTCTAGCTCCTATCACTATTTCCATTCATCTGGGCATCCTACTGATCAAGTCGTGAATGGTTTCCTGAAGAATTTTCTCCCATCCTACAATAACTCGTTCAAGTTCTCTAAAAGTAATAGGAAATAGGGTCAGGTATGTGGCAACTAACTGATCGTTTCAGTACATTTCATAGATGCTCTATGGTGTTCATATGTGGGCTCCTTGGTGACCTCTCTTCACAATCTCTGTAGCAACGTGAGGCCGAGCGTGTATAAGAATGAAATTGTCTCGCGGCAAACAGAGTAAGTGGCATCACATATTCCTCTACGATGTTTTCTACGTAGAAATGTGCATTCATGAATCTCCTCCATATAGGCACCAAATCAATGGGACCATAAAAACAAATTCCTCCCCAGAACATCATTGATCCACCAAAAACTGGGATCATCTGAGAGACATTGCAAGCAGCAAACCTCTCTCCTGGTCTCTGTTAGACTCGTTGACGTCCATCTGGTGAAGTAGTCTAGTAACTCTATGTTCTTTGATGAGCAGTGGTGCAATAACTAGTTTTATACTTCTACTTCCAATCCTCCTTCAATAAGCTTTTTCCTAACCGTTCGTCAAGAAATTGTTACATTTGAAGCTGCTGCTAGGGCTCTGCTTAATTCTAAACTGATAGAATGCCTATTTCTTAAGGCTTGTATAAGCTTGATATCGCTCATATCTTGCATCCGTAGACCTTTTACAAACTTGTCTTGGGTTACTGTAGAACAGTAAGAGTTACTGTAGAACTACAGTAACTCCCAAGTTTATTGAAACGTTAATTGTTCGACTAATTGTTGATTATCTAACTCCTAACAAATTAACCACATATCGCTGGCTATGTCTATCGTTGACTAATTGCCACTGCTTCATTTTCTCTTAAATAACGTGGACGATTCATTTATCCTACTCTAAATGTAGTGGAAAAAATTTTTCATTCACTTGATGACATTGAATTAAAAAAAAAATCACTAACGTAACTGAATTTATTGCCTTTTACAAATCACATTAGGCAGCGTTAAATGTATTACTAACAAACAATTAGAAAATGTTAATTTACATCTGCCAAAAGATTGCAATTGCTTATCAGAAACGACAGAGGATCTCCTGGGCTACCTACGTAAAATATTTAAGGATCAAGAAATCATAGGAAATAATGAAAAGTTTTGCTGATGCATTAATTTTGACCAGGAGTGAGACAGAATGAGAACACAAGAAATGGTCATATTCATTCTCTAGTTAATAAATTATTTTTTTTGTGTATTATAAGAACAAACGTGGCAACAATGTAATATATAATGATACTACATGATAATGGAATATCAGTATTTGCAATATCTACGTAATTTTTTTCGTTTGTTAGAATACAATGCGTTAGTAAACTCAATACTTTTAGTAATGTGCGTTGTTCAACTTGAAATTTCTGTAGCTCCACAAAAGTTCTAGAAATGCTGCTATATTAAAAATAATAACTATAAGAGTTGAAACATTATTCATAACGGTTCTAATGAAATGGAAATTGTACAAAATATTAATGAAAACAAAGAAAACCATGAGATTCAACTCAAAAGTAATAACAACTGGAAACAAAGAACATAAGATAAATTAAATGTTCAAAGTTAAAACCGTTCAGTCTTAAGCACAACTCTAAACAATTGAAAGTATCCACTCACGTATTATTTAACATATTCGGATCTATTGCTATTATGTGGTACCGTATTAGTTCATTTAGTTCATCTAGATTTTGTAAAAACTTTACTATTCAAGAACCCTCAAGGAAAATTCAATGGGGTTAAATCTGGCGATTGAGGAGACCAGTCCAGAAGTACGATTGTACCTCCTACTAAATTTTGTTGATATTGAGCGTGCGCCTCACTTACCCATTTCGTCCTACTAGCACATAGTATCTGCAGTTTTGTTTGTTTACAATGCCATTTAAAGAAAATGTTGGCTCCTTGCCGACAAAATAAAATTAATTTTCCAAAAAGAGTCATGTTTCCTGTTTCATTTTCCAGGAAAACTTTTTCCCTGGGCAAATACACTACCGCACTCCAGGCCGAGCTAGTTGCAATTACATAAGGTGTTCTGGGGGCCGACCAAAATCGGACCCAGGAGAAGGTATGTATCTGCTCGGATAGCAGGGCGGCGTTGGCAGCCCTGAATTTAGCAACGACAAAGTCTAAGCTGGTTTATAATTGCTATGAAGCATTGAACCACTTAGCAGAGAAGGGACCGGTAGAACTCTTATAGTTACCTGGGCATAATGGCGTTAAGGGAAATCTAATTGCAGATGACCTTGCCAGACTAGGGACCAGGGAAAACCTCTATGGCCCAGAACCTGCAGAACCTGCTGTGGGAATAAGTCGGAATCTGATCAGAAACCGCATCAATGGCTGGGCAAGAGACTAGCACAATAAAATATAGAAAGGGGTAACGCGTTGTCGAATAAGCAAATTCTTCATTGAATACTCGGAGAGATGGGCTCAAGAATTCATT
The DNA here is from genome assembly GCA_037954035.1 of Rosalia funebris. Taxonomy (NCBI): domain Eukaryota; kingdom Metazoa; phylum Arthropoda; class Insecta; order Coleoptera; family Cerambycidae; genus Rosalia; species Rosalia funebris. Next base: position 14,915,222 of record JAZFAV010000001.1, on the reverse strand, counting down.
AAATTGAAAAGGCACAAAGCCAAAGCCCTGATGGGAATCATAACGGGCCACCATCGTACTCTGAATGCATATAAGCACAAGCTGAGGCTTACTGATAGCCTGGCCTGCAGATACTGTAAAGAAAACGAGGAAACCTCGATTCATCTTCTTTACACCTGCCCCGCACTGGAGGAGAATAGGTACCTTATATTAGGGACCCCTGTTATCCTAGAGGAGGCGAGACTTAAGGCGGGGGACGTGCCTAAATTGCTCCTTTTATGGGACAGCATTTTTGGATAATGACCCGGATAAGAAGGGATCACCAAGGGACTACCCATGCGATCAGTGGCTGATGAGACCCAAACTCATATACCATAATCTAATATAATGTAACATTGTACGGATGATACTTGTTGCTCTTCAGAATTTTGTGAACTGAAAAATTGGACATATCATGTTCGTCTGTAAGTTTTAAAACGTAATTATTATAAATGATGGCGGCAACAAACCAAGAAAATATGAAACAAAATCCATAAAACAGCGACTTTAAAAAGTAGGTTTGGTAGTTTCTTCCTCGATTTCCGACTTATATGTTACTGACATAGATCGAATCGATAAAGATGTATACTCCACAACTTTCATTTGGCAGTTGTCCTGGATCGGCTTATCGTGTACGGCACTGATGAGAACTAATAAGTTCGAAACAGCTGTATGTCGTTCGGTTCCAGTCCGGGACAAATGTCGAATCCTACTTGTGGCGGGTTTTATTTTTTACAACCTTATCTGATCGTACAGAAACACGAGAAAGGGGTTGAGGATCGCTATTAGGTATAATTCAATGCCTGGCGGGGCTTTAGCCCGAGGAGTAGTTGTTTCCTATAGCGATTATGTAATAGCCTTGCTATTCGGCAACTACTTTGATAACTGCTTGGTCGTTTGGTAGTTCCTTCCTCGATTTCCGACTTAGATGTTACTTTAAAAAGTATATAAATTATATAATAATTAAAAAGTTGGATTATTCATATATCAATTAAACGGAATATTAAGTTAACAGTTGATGAGTTGTACAAAGGTGGGAAGGAATTGAACACCGTAGCTGTTGTTGAAAATGAGGTCTGAAGATGAATCTTTGTCTATATATTATTATTCTTAATCTTCTTAGTCTTGTGTTGTTAGAGAGATATATGGTAAAATAGAGAAATACCAGAGAGGAGTGCCACTTGGTTCTCATTTGGCTGTCATTCCTTAGAATATATTTTACATATCTACATATATACAAAATACAATAACTTAAATCAGCGTAATGAGGACAAACATATATTTGTTTAACGTATATATACTTATCTTCAAAAATTATTTACGGAATCATCTATTGCTCCAGATTTAGAGTTGATTTTAATTGAAGTATTTGTGATTGGTTCAAATTAATACACAATTGCATTTTATCCCTGAAAAAAAAATCACAGCGGTGTTACCCAAATTTACCTTTTCCATGCAATATTTTTACTTCGTTCATTAAACAATTTTCATTCCTAGTTAACTATTTTGTCGAAAAACAATATATAGCTGCGATCGTTTTACGACAATCGCCGCATTATTATTTCACGTAACAGCCAGTAAAATCTCCATGGGTAAGCCCTTTTGACAGCTGTAACTGCAGTTATTACTTACCTATTTAAGTTTGTATTTTAATGACGTCGTTTTACTATTTGCAATTACGTTTAGTTTCTCTCTCAATATAGCAAGTGACGTCTAGAAAAACCGAAGAAAATTAAATGTTGTAAAATACATACCTATAAATCAAAATTTATTAGCGTTTATCGAGTACGACAACGGCAATTTCATACAAAGTATATTATACAATTCTGAAATAAAATTTTGCGTTCCCTACGTCTTGCTGCGTGAAATCGAAGTGTTCTAAATACAACAAACAATACTTCGAAATAATTCTGATTTATCTATACTGAATACTTACTCATGTCTACATTCATCGATCCATCGTTTTGTTAGCAGGAGTGTCATAAATCATCAGATGAATGTATTCTTCCAAACCTTGATTTTTGTAGCTTCAATAATGATTTGTGTGAATTCACTTTGGTCAATGTGAAAGTACAAAGCACCATCATTTAAGTCAGAACTTTTTCTGCAAATTTCTACATATATTTAAAGCCTCGAATTATACTCGTACAAACGAATGTAACAAATTTTAAAAACTTGAATACTTATACTTTTAAAATTTTGTTAAATTAAAAAACAATTACTAAATTAAAAAAAAGAAATATATTTATAATTCTATTCTAAGTTCCATATTAAACATGGCCAATAAAGAAGTATTAATACAGCTCCTTTGTCCCCCATAGAAAAGAAAGACTGGCAGGTAAAAACCGAAAATTTAAAGACCATTTAATATCCAATATTATGTGCAAGGCAACAGTTGGCCAACGCATTTGGTGATAATTAGTTACAATAAAATTTTTCCATTAGTCATTTCCTAACTGCCAAATTGAAAATATCGGAACTCAAGACAGTTTCCGGTATATACGTTATAAGGTTCAGTAAATATTTATGTAGATGTGTGCTTCGAAAATAACGAATAAAATTCATATTTTCTAATGTTATAATTTTTTTTCCTAAAAATAACAAGAACAATCCAATTAGTACGTAAAAATTGCAATTTTTACAAATATAATTTTCCTCAATGTTTGAAAAAATTGAGTTGAATAATTTCATAATACAGTTTATATTTATTAACTAAGGCACCTCATCGATTCGTGCTGGAATCAACATAATAGGATTTGTTGTACTATTGAAAATACATCGACATAAAATTTTATTATATTAAAAGGTATAAAATCCCTGGTATCATAGATTTTTTTTTTGAAAATGAACGATGCGCCTAATATTAAGATAAATAAATATTTTAAATATGTTTTAAATTAATACAGTTACTTGAGTCCGAATTTTACCACGGGTTCAACCTTGTTTTTAACATTTATTTGTTCACAACACTGGTGTGGCTTCTTTACATAATCTTCTACTTTCCACTCAACACTGTCACACAAACTCAAAAGCTTTGGTACTCTTGAACCGTCGCACCAAGTTTCGATTGCCTAAAAGTTGAAGCACTCCAACGTTTGGGTGTTTACGGAGTCTCTCCTCATGACGCTTAGCAACCTTCTCGATTTCTTCTTCAACTGTCTTCACCTGGAGTTCCCGATGAAGATCTTCATTCCAAACGTACCAAGGAGCATTAACAATGTTTTTTATCACTCTGTTCTGGAATACTTGGAGGTAATTGTAATTGCTTTCCTTGGTACAACACCACAGTTGAAGGCAGTATGTCCGTACCGGTTTAAGCACTTGCTGATAGACCGGTACTTGTTTGTGATAGACAGTTGGGAGTTTCATCCCAACAACTAATGCATATTTATATACTTTACTTTGAAAATTGGTTGTGTTATGTAAAATTCTAAAAGTTACACATATTGAACTGATAAACACCTTTTAATTTTATTAGTTCTTCATACTAGACTTTGTCGAATGCTTAGGCCACACTCAGAAAAATGGATGAGCATATTTTCTTCCAGACATTTTTCTGTGGCATCTATTATTCGATGTACTTGATTGACTGTTGCATGTTAATTACGACAACCAAACTGATGGTCAGGAACCAGGTGTTTCTCTTCGATTACTTTCTTCATCAGCTTTCTCAAAAACAATTTTTTAAATAATTTAAATAATATTGTAAAGTGCAGTGAAATAGGCCTAAAATATGATTTTAATTCATTTATAGGTTTAACTAGTTTTGGTATCATTATTATCTCTGTTGTTATTAATATGTTGTCCATTAATACCTACAGTTTCTATGCAGTTGTTTTAGTGTTTCCCTAAAAATTAAATCGAATTCAGTTTTTTCTTGGATTTATGTTTTAAAGAAATTCTTGATATAAAATCCTGAATTTTATCCTGGTATAAAAGTTAATATCTTCATCATCATTGGTGTATAGAATTAACATAAATACATCATAATGTAGTACACTGTACACTTCATATTATTTCTACGTATCCTAATACGTAAAAAAGTGTTACATGTTTATTACATATTCGTACGTATTTGTTACTTGTGATTTTTTATAATCATTATCAGATTTCTGTAACAATAAGGCTAGGACTCTACAGCTCATTAGAGCAAACAAACCGATACTGATAGTGTGTTGGATGTGGCGTAATTAAAATTTCGCGTTTAGTAGCAGAACGATTGATGTTCTACTTGTGTTAAGTTTTGCCGCCTTCGTCCTTTGCTTCATCTGCCGCGATTGCTTCCGGGCATTAATGATTGACAGAAAGAAGCTTGGGATCATTAGCACATATAAATATTTTTTTAGTCTTATTTGGGATTTAATTTGATATAAGAAAGTTTATGAGAATTTAGTATCTTAAATAAATATCAAATAATAACACAGGTCAACAAAAATTTTGTGATCGGACTTTTTTTGACTTTTTGCCTTAGTTACATACCATGACCTTCAGAAACACTGTTTTTTGCGTCGTGTGTTTTTATTTCGTTTTAAAAATGCCTAGAAATTGTAATACACCAAATATAATTTGTTATAAAACCTGGTTGAAACAACGTTATTTATGCAAATTTGCAGGTGGTTAGCCCAAAAGCGACTAAGAAACTCTAAATTGGGTGGTGTGGGCTAAAAAAATGCTCGAAAAACTGTTTTTGCTCAGCATTTTCAGACAAAAGGTGGTCAAAATAAACTGTTTACTGGTCAAAACTGATAAAAACTTGGTCAAAATGATGAACGAAACACATTTCCAAACAAAAATTTGCAGGTGGTCAAAATAAAATGATTACTGGTTAAAACTTGGTCAACTAAATTATTCCAAAAGCGATTAAAAAACTTCAACTTGGGGGGTGAGCTAAAAAAAAACAGCTCGTAAAAACTGCTTTTGCTCAGCATTTTCAGACAAAAGGTGGTCAAAATAAACTGTTCACTGGTCAAAACTGTTCAAAACTTGGTCAACTAAATTAACCCAAAAGCGACTAAAAAAAACTTCAATTTGGGGTGTGTGAGCTAAAAAAAGCTTGAAAAACTGCTTTTGCTCAGCATTTTCAGACAAAAGGTGGTCAAAATAAACTATTCACTGGTCAAAACTGTTCAAAACTTGGTCAACTAAATTAACCCAAAAGCGACTAAAAAAAACTCTAATTTGGGGTGTGTGAGTTAAAAAAAAGCTCGAAAAACTGCTTTTGCTCAGCATTTTCAGACAAAAGGTGGTCAAAATAAACTTTTCACTGGTCAAAACTGTTCAAAACTTGGTCAACTAAATTAACCCAAAAGCGACTAAAAAAAACTCCAATTTGGGGTGTGTGAGCTAAAAAAAAGCTTGAAAAACTGCTTTTGCTCAGCATTTTCAGACAAAAGGTGGTCAAAATAAACTGTTCACCGGTCAAAACTGTTCAAAACTTGGTCAACTAAATTAACCCAAAAGCGACTAAAAAAAACTCCAATTTGGGGTGTGTGAGCTAAAAAAAAGTTCGAAAAACTGCTTTTGCTCAACATTTTCAGACAAAAGGTGGTCAAAATAAACTGTTTACTGGTCAAAACTGTTCAAAAGTTGGTCAACTAAATTAACCCAAAAGCGACTAAAAAACCACAATTTGGGAGGGGTGTGAGCTAAAGGAAAAGTTCGAAAAACTGCTTTTGCTAAGTACTTTCAGACAAAATGTGGTCAAAATAAATTGATTACTGGTACAAAATTGTTAAAAACTTGGTCAACTAAATTAACCCAAAAGCGACTTAGAAACTCCAATTTGGGGGGTGTGGGTTAAAAAAAAAGCTCGAAAAATTGCTCCTCCTCAGCATTTTCAGACAAAAGGTGGTCAAAATTAACTGTTTACTGGTTAAAACTGGTCAAAACTTGGTCAAAATGATGAACGAAAAAAAGTTGACAAATTCAATATGGGCGTGCTAACTACACAGACCTTCAATACTCCTGGTTAAGAAGCCTACCTGTGGAGAACAAATTTGGAGCTGACAGTACTACTGCTCTCTGTCCTAGCATTACTGTAGACTCTAGCTTGAATTTGTTTAAAGGCTTAGTTCTTACTGAGCTGTTTAAGGGCGGAACGGTATTTCGTTCAACAATATTGAATACCCGCGCACCCCATTTTACATTTTTAACAATTCTTAAACGGATTACTTTCAAATATGTTCTACGACGTACTATTATCTAGATGTACTATTCAGTAGATTTCTTGTAATAATGATCATGTGATGTATTTCTGCGAATATTTCTCAATATAATACAGTAAGATAACATTAAATCCGTCACTTAAAGAAATAATTATATTCAGTCGCATTTAACTTTAAGAAATGCTTGCTCAGTAACATCTAATAGTTTCGGTACTTTCAAACGAATGTTATTTCTCACACTATGCATACAACCCAGTTTGTGTTAACATTATAATATTTACAATTTATAACTATTCATTATACAAATTACATAATTTGGAACGCATCAAAATCAACCGGACTGGGCCATAATGACGCGGATATGAGATATCATTTATTCTTCTTTATAATCTAACCATCTGTACTCTGTCACTAGCCGAGTTTCGTTTTCGGCCCCTACACAAACATTACCCTTGCGTAGGGCCTTTGTGTCACTTCCCGTCTTAAATCGCTGGTAATGTTAATTTAATTACAATTTTTATAAATTAACTTCTCACCTTCTGCAGGTGTCGAAGGAGCGGGTAGGTAGAGGAGGAAAAACAAACACGTCAAATGTCCGGAAAGCGAAGAGGCTTTACCTCAGAGACGGATTAGTGCTAATGTTATGTATGGATTCTTCGACGGAACATTTTTCAAATTTTCAACAAAAGGTGTTTGTTAAGAAAACCCGGGATTAAACGGCATGGACACAGTAAACAAAAAAAAATTATTGCAATTTTATTAAAGGATCTTTTCTACACTCGATACGCGTTTCGCCAACAAAGTTGGCATTATCTGGATATGATTAAAACTCACTTATTATTATCATAAAACATCAGTTTTAATTTTCTTCAGATGATGCCAACTTTGTTGGCGAAACGCGCGTCGAGTGTAGTGTATAGTGTTTTGTGGAAAACTCTTAGTGTTATCTTACCTACTCCTAACACCTATTACCTAACACGTATAATAGACAAAGAACCTACGAGGGATATTGTTTTTAGGAGTATATCATCTAAGTTTATGTAGCTTCTACGAATCCATTAGTATACAAGTCGCTAGAAAATATAAGTATGTTGATCGATCAACCATCTAAGTGACATTGCATTAGCCGTTGCTTGACATTTAATATCGATTATATGATCGCCAAGTCAGCCTCAAGCTCCATGTTGTTAATGTGTACTACTAATAAAATAATATTATTTGTATTTAATGAATAATAACACAAGCCAACAACGATTTTTTTGGATCGGACTACAGAAACACTGTTTTTTGTTTCCTTCACGCACAAGTATTTGTAAATGTATATTGTACAATAATTTGTAAATTTTAAAACCGAGGTTCTATAAAATTGAATTTTGCCTCAATTTTTGTAGTGCCCCTATGTTTAATCGATTTGAAACGTACACACAAGTGTGGGGGATTTATCGAAACAGAATTGGCCTTTGGGGGTATTCCGGTTTTATACTATTCGGGTATTTACATAGTCACTGTAGTACGTATTTAGTGTGTGTACGTTTACTCGTGACATCGCGTCGTGTGTTTCTATTTTGTTTTAAAAATGCCTAGAAGGTGTAAAAGTAGGTATACCAAATATATTTTGTTATAAACTTAACACCTAGTTCAAAAACATTATTTATGCAAATTTGGTTGATCTGCAAAAAATTCTTTTGCCGTCATTTCATATTAAATTAGGATTAATAAAGCAGTATGTAAAACTGTAGATAAAAACGGGGAATGTTTTAAGCACTTATGTGGCAAATTTCCAGCTCTATCGGAAGAAAAATTCAGCATGAAGCAAAAGGAAGGCATTTTCGTAACACCACAAATAAGAAAATTAATGCAGGAGCAACAGTTTGAAGAAACCATGACAGAAATTGAAAAAGAATCTTGGATATGCTTTAACAATGTAACAGAAATTATTTTAGGAAATTATAAGTTTAAACAACTTGGTTGTAATATGAGCATAAAAATTCATTTTTTGCATGCTCATCTGGACTATTTTCCTGAAAATCTTAGTGCTTGGAGGAACAAGGGTAAAAGGTATCATCAAGACATTAAGGAGATAGAAAGGAGATACCAGGGTCGACGGGATGTGGCGATGATGGCAGATTACTGCTGGATGCTGAAAAGAGAACATACAACGAATTATTACACAAGAACAACTACAAAATGAAGTTCTCTGTTTAAAAAGGAGAGATTTTCAAAGAAAAAAATAAATTACATACTCAAAACTATTTTTGTGTTGTTGATTCTTACTATGTTTTTTAATGTTTATTGAATATAATGTGGATTAAAATGTAATTTTTCCTTTAGATTTATATTATTCTGATTATTCAGTTGATAAAAAATCTTACGTGAGGGGTAAAAACGGAAGGTAGATTTTAAATCAGCATATAACTCACTTATAATCATTTATAAAACCCAAATCAACTTTCAAAATGTAAACATTTTTAGGCCCATGTAGTTATCGGAACGTACGTGGACCAATAATAAGGCAAGAATAAGATGATCCTACAATCTACTCTTATTTAGAATGTTGCTATAGGCTTATCTCAAATATAAAACTTATCCGAAGAGACTCAATGTCATTGGAATTAAGAACATAACAAATTAAGAACACTTTGATCGTGTTTTATGTTATGTTGTTGTGTGTTATGTTCTAAAGTAAACAAGGAATAATTTTGACACTAATTCAATCACGTTGTTGCATTTACAGCCATTTAAGACGCATGAAAGAACATTGCCTTTTTCAGTGACTGCATTTTGCTTGCGCATGATAACAGTCTATGAACTGTTCTTTATAAAAGGAATGTATAAATAAATATCAATTGCAGCCTCACTATTTTATATAAACCCATGATGTTTTCATCTATATTTTTATGTCAATTTCTGGTCTGCTGTATGTATACTAGGTATATTTTGTTTTGGTGTCGTTTTAAGTCCGATCCTGTAAGAACATGCGCCACCTGTGAAGCAGTCAATGAATGATTCGACCGTGAACGCGAGAGCATTGTATCGTAATCCGTTAAAAAGTCGAAAAATAAATACAATTATTCCCACATGGCTCTATCCTTTCCCTAACCGTAATATTTTGTCGTCAATTTAAAAGGCAGGCAATTTAACAGCAGGTATGTAGGTAATTATATACAGTTATTAATTGAAAACTGATTATGATATAATTTGTCTGTTCTTAAATTCGGTATTAGATCCTCTTCAATCTAGCCACTGACATATCAAGACTAACATTTTGAAAGTGTTTCAAAATAAATGCCTCAAAGTAAAATATAATTGAATAACTTTTCTATATACTCTGCTCTCTATAATGTATAGTCTCAATAACGTTGAGAAGTAGTTTCAACATCATTGACAAACTTTGAAGACAGTGGAAATACGGCTGCAATATGGGTTACATAAGTAATCACCATGGTAATGAGTATCATCATCTTCATTACCTCGGTAATCAAATCATTAAATAAAAAAACAATAAATCTCAGAGGTATCCAAAATTAGCTAATCTAGTGTTACTAAATGAAGGATAGAATTTAGATATTGATTTTAAAGAATTTACTGACATCGATAATATTGTTTTCAATAGTAATAATTGCACAGAATAATAAATTATATGCAACAACGTTAGGGTTTAGTGATCTTACAAAATTAACCTTTTTTAAACACTGTATATACTTCCTTATCTACAAATTGACCATTAGTTACATTATTAGTGGAAGTAATCATCCTATATAGTTCAATAGTGTAGGAATAAGTAGTTAATATTAAAATGGATATTCCATCAAATTATACGAAGAAACGTATTTAATTAATAACACTGGGAAACAAAAAAATGCTCTCACAAATTTAAGATCAGTTTCTGAATACTCGAGGACCCTAATTTCACATTATATCTTCCTTTTAGCTAAATTGATTACGTCTGTTAAAATAATGGAGAGTCCTGAAATACTCTACCGGATTATTGGTAGCTTTTCGTGGTTAATACTAAGAAGAACTTGAAATGTGTATTATTGCACAATGGAAATAAATTTGCGTCGATTCCAATCGGTTATTCTACAAAACTTACAGTACAATATACAAATATTAAGTAGGTATTATAATTATAATACCAACTACATTACTACCATTATTGTAGTTGGTATTATTATTATTATTATTATTATACCAACTACAAATAATATATTGTAATTATTAAGTCACTGCTTATTCTCAGTATCAGTGCTTTGTTTGTGCCTACTTAGAAATGGTCACCATACTTCTTGGACAGCAAAGGGGATATACCAAATACCCTTGTCGCTTCTGTTTACGGGATAGTCATGTAAAAGAATAGAATTGACAGCAAACTGTTTGGCCTTTGCTAGAAGCTATGACTATTGGAGAAGCCAACATTGTGCACGAGCCATTAATAAAGAAAGAGAGAAAAAATAATTCTGCCACTTCTACACATCAAACTGGGTTTAATGAAGCAGTTTGTAAAAGCACTGGATAAATCAGGTGATTGTTTTAAATACATTTGTCAAGCATTTCCAGCACTGAGTATGGAAAAATTAAAAGCAGAGATTTTTGACGGTCCACAAATTCGAAAACTGGTAAAAGATTAATTTTAACAGATATATGACCGTTGTAGAATCTGATGCATGGTTTAGTTATGTACTTGTAATTCAAAATTTGAACAATCACAAGACCAATAACTATCAAGAACTGGTACATAAGATGCTTTTGAACAATTTAGAGCCGATGTGAGCATTAAATTACATTTTTTACATAGTCACTTAGATACATTTCCTTCTAACTTAGAAGATCATAGTGAGGAACAAAGTGAACGGTTTCATCAAGATATCCGAATAAGGAAAGAAAAATATCAAGGAAGGTGGGGTCGTCACATGATGGTCGATTACCCTTGAAGTCTGCAGAGGGACTGTTCACGGAAAAAATATAAAAAAAAAATTGCACAAAAAACTTTTTTATAATTTGTAAAATTATCTGTATCAGTTATTCTTTATTTTATTGTCAAATTTCATATATAAAAAATAGCTTATTTTAAAACAAGAGAAATAGCTGATTTTATTTTGTTTATTCATCATGTATGTTTATTTCAAACACTAAAGCCAGTTAATGAAATTATCAGTCATCGGGGGCAGTAATATACTCGAAATCGAGTCTTAAATTCCTGGCAACAAATTGACTGCTCCCAGTGTAATCAATCATGAAAATAGTAAAAGGTGGTCCAACCAAAACGCACGATGTTAATTGTAAATAAAACAAAAAGTTTTCAGAAAATTATCTTAATATTTTTTATTATGATAGAAGGATCTATGACAATTATGTGTGAAACAAAATATCGGCCACATGCTCGCCACGGCTTCGGTGGCATACCTCTATCCGATGGTCCATATTTTCAATGACTCTGAGACATAATTGAGGTTCAATGTCGTTAATGTGCCGAATTATCTCATCCTTTAGCTCTTGAATTGTTCTTGGCTTATTGACGTACACTTTTTCTTTTAAATATCCCCAAAGAAAGAAGTCCAACGGTGTCAAATCACATAATCGTGGCGGCCAATTAACATCGCCACGACGTGAGATAACACGACCATTGAATTTCTCACGCAAAAGTGCCATTGTTTCGTTGGCTGTGTGGCAAGTGGCACCATCCTGTTGGAACCACATATCGTCCAGGACCATATCCTCAATTTCTGGCCACAAGAAGTCCGTTATCATCTCGCGATAGCGAACACCATTCACGGTAACTGCTTGGCCGACCTCATTTTCGAAGAAGTACGGCCCGATGACGCCGCCAGCCCATAAACCGCACCAAACAGTCACTCTTTGTGGATGCATCGGCTTTTCAACAATCACTCGTGGATTCTCATTTGCCCAAATGCGGCAATTCTGTTTGTTAACGAATCCACTGAGGTGAAAGTGTGCCTCGTCGCTGAAGATTTTCTTTGTAATGTCACAATTCACTTCTGTCTGTTCAACCAACCATTCGGCGTATTGACGACGTTTGAAATGGTCAGTAGGCTTCAGCTCTTGAGTCAATTGAACCTTGTAAGCGTGTAAATTCAAATCTTTATTCAAAATTAGCATCAGTGATGTTCATGAGATGTTCAATTGTTGGGCACGACGACGAGTCGAGATTGACGGCTCTTCTGCTACACTATCGCGAACAACAGCAATGTTTTCCGCAGAACGAACTGGGCGAGCATCCACAGGTGTTTTCACATTTCCTACAGACTCGGTTTGCTAAAATTTGCGCACAATTCTCCCGATTGTGGACACATTTGGTCGATTATGCTGACCAAAAAAGTCACGAAGTGCACGAAATGCATTTTGATTTGAACGCCCATTTTCGTAAAAGGCTTCAACAATCTTAACGCGCTGCTCAATTGTGTAACTCTCCATGGTTGAATTTGTCAAACACTGAAACAAAGAAATGTCAAATTAAGTTGGGCAATAAACTTGACGTTAAGGTGTGACTCACAATTAACATCGTGCATTACGGTTGGACCACCCTTTATATACGACTTACAATAACGTATATATTACAAAGCGTAATCTGCATTATCAAATGTGTGCATTTGTAATGAAATATAATTCATGTTAGTAGTTTAGTATGTTTAAGTTTTGGTTTATTCCCTTTTTTCATTAAAAACTGAAACTGAAAATACCTAGGGCACAGAACAATAACAATTTTATTCAGCTTAGCGAGTTCCATTCCATATTAACATTCACATGTTATGTATTTGTAATCACAGATCGAATGATTTCGAAATTGAAAGAGATAGAAAGAAGAAGGATTTAGGAAAATAGTCGAGACACAAACATTACGAGTATACATTTTCTTTTGTTAATTTAGCTTGTGAAGTGCAGCTTTGCACTCATACAAGGTTACGAGTGCAATAGTTTATCCTCTATAGAATAAATCAAAACAAATTGAAAATACAAATAGTTTTTACGACGTTTATATTTCATGTAATGGCTGACTCGATTACATAATCCCGGATTTGTGTCTCGGACAAGTCCGGGTAGTCAAGTGATTCTCTCCATTCTAACTTAATTTCCCGGAAGTGTTCAATTCAGTTCACACTTCCCCCTAGTTGAGTTTGCCCTGAAGTGGACCAGACGAGACGGACAGAAGAATCCCCCCTGTTCAACAGATTTCGATGTGACTTGGGCATTAGATGACGGAAATTCTGACTATATAAATATTCAATCTATTGCGATTCAATAAACTTCTCAGATAGTTGTGTTTCAGAGTTCCCTCTTGGGTTATTACTTTGCGATATATTTATATAATTTCGAAATTTCAGAAACGCATGGAAACAGAAAAGTATAAAATATATTAGATCCTATATTTTCCATGGGTGTGCCTAGAAATCGCTTTCCTAAACATAGTTTCCTCCATTATTTAATGATACAATGATGACGAAAATCTAGTGTCTTATAACAATTTTATAGCACTGTGACGTAAAATAAAACTATTGTAGATAAATCTTACAAAAACTATAATAAAAAATGGGTGAACGAAAATATTACTCTTAATTTAGTTATATTTTGCATATATAAACTATAAAAGGAATTTATTTTATTGCAAACCGCTCAAGAGTATTATATACACCGAGGAAATCTTTTCTGACTCTCACTTAATTAATAAAAATAAGTTTGCAGATTTATTTTAACTACATAATTTGGAACACTGGAACATACGCTTTTCCCTAATAGAACAATGTTGTTATTCCGTCCTTTAACGATGCATACCGTAGATACCATATATGAAGAAATAAATAATGAATTTGAAACCAACATTAGAAAGTGCTCCTGACTGTACTGTCTGTGTTTGTGCTACCGTTAATAATTTATTTTAATAAAATTCTTTTTAAAAAGTACAAAGCCACATACTGTAACTATTAATTTCATTTTCTCCTTTGTACGTGACTGAATGATATAGGTGAACCAGCCAGTCTGTATTCTTTGGATCTGTACAGAAAACATTTTCGATGAACACCTCTGCTACTGTGATTGCTGCTTGATTGGAGATTGTATACTGACCACTTGTTGAAATAATTCACCACCAGCGAACTAACGATTGTCCGACTGTCTGACTTGCCTGAGATAACGGTTCATCAACATCGACAGTAATTCTTCCAGAACTAGCCCCAACTCAATGAACTAATACAACTCCAAGAAGTTATATTGCTTCATCCGTCTTCGGCTTCTGGTCCTATTCTACTGGAATAGCCAGCATATCGATGACACCAATCCTCTGTGTCGGCTCGCCTTTTCGAACCTTTTTGAACCTTTCCTGAACTTTGTTTGTTGTACTGGAGTTTCGAGTTATACCATCACGCTAGAGTGACCTCCGTCCTAACCACCATGGATTCTTGAAGCACTTTGTTGATTTTAACTTTTGGGAGAACCATTTGCCTTCGAAATACATTGTTATCTGAAGTCTCCCATATCCTCTTCAGTAGGCCTTTTCGATAGTCAACGAATCCCACACAGATATGTCATTCCATTCGAATCAGATCATAAATCTGGATATTTTGGCTGCTCTTCAGAAAGGTTTTTCAATTCCCAGTTGCTGTCGTGCTATCAGGGCTGTTTTTCGATATCACCAACTATTTGCTATCTGTTTGCTTACAGTGAGAACATGTTTTGCGGCAACTCTGCGTCTGCATCAAAGTGTAAAATGGTCTTTTGATAGAACACATTCCAGTAGTCTTTGCAACTATCATGTTATCTGTCTCTTTGGATTTTTAAATTGGAATAACCTTATCAAAGAGGCTATCCTTAATGTGAATTGTTGCCTTGCCAACAGCTAATAATTTTCTTCTGGTTACACTAATTCTTCTGTAGTTTTCACAATCCTTGCTGAAGTAGCATTCTTCTTTTCCACATCCTGTACTTGGAACAGAATTCCTCCTACTTCGGTATTGCTGATATTGATATCGATAATAAATTTTTCACCAGGTCGTAGATCAGGAGTTCCTTTCTTGATATTTTCAAATGCTTGATGGCATTTTATGGCCCATTCAGATAGTTGGACATTTTCAGTCAAATGGTTTAATTACCACTGATAGACTAGTTTCTTACGTTGCCTCAGATATCTAACAGTTCTGTGGAAGAATTTGCTCTTTTTGGGGTTAAGCTTCAGATTCGCTGCCCTTCGTTTCTTGAAGATTTTTGCGAAGCTCGTTCCAAGGAATATTTCCAAGTATCATGATCTTATCCCTGTACACAAGACAAGTTTCCCATGGAAGTCTACTCATCACTGTTTTATTAGTCTCTCAAAAGTGTTTGAGGCATTGCAAAAGCCAAATATTTATTGCCAAATAAGATTGCCAAATGGCATATCGTTAAATTAACACAAACTATGATATTAGTTTTTAACAAAAGAGACAACATTAATAAATGATAGTCGGTCCATTGTTATGAATAATTGTTCTGGAGTTCTAGAAATATAACTACATGAATAAACGTATTCACAAGTGAATAATCAAGTGACCAAGTAACCAAGCTGATATAATTTACACAATCTTATCGAAAGTTAAGAAAAGATAAAATATCAATGGAATAGGGAGCTGTACCCTTTTATAAGAATTAGATAATTTTGGATTTTCTACTGACTTAAATCTAATAAGAAGTAAATGATAAATTTTAAATGAAGTAGAAATTATTATTTTCATCTTATCTTAAAAATAATAAAATAATCCATTAAAATTTTTTCCTTTTTATTTTGTTACCTAAAATAGGTATTATTGGGCATATTGTATCTTTTGTTATAATTATCATCAATTCAAATATTTTATCTTAAAGATAATGTAATTGTTTCACATAAACACATTTATTTCAAAGGTAACAGTTATCTCACTTATATCTCATTTATTTATATTTACATTTCTGAGAGTTAGCTAAGATATATCAAGTTATTATTTGTTTAAGAGTAATTTATTAACAACAAGTAGTTTTTTTCTCTTAGTATACCAGGTGGCCCAAGAAGTTTTGGCCAGCCGATATCTCGAAACCTATTTGAACAATAATTTTGAAAATTACCGATGTTAAACAGTCGAAAGCGTTACCCATTTTTGGTATATAAGGAATTTATTTCACCTGCACATTTCCAGTCACGTGACATCAACTTCAAAAATGAGACATCCTGTATGTTATTAAAATGAAAAAAAGTAATCTATTTATTAATAGTTCCGATTCGTTGAAGTAAAACCATGCTTCATCAAAAACAATAAACACAGCTCAACTCATGTTGTCTTCTGTATAATTATTTTAATAATTTAATAAATACCCAACTTACATTATTTATTATTACCATTTGTCTACGGCTCTTAAAATATATTGATCTGTGTAGCATTCTCTACTTTTAAAATTATCATGGACTAAATTCTTTGTTAAATCCAGCTGGCTTGTGCTGAATAACAAAACAAAACCTATACAAAATAGTTTTGTTCATTATGTCTAGAACACGCTGTATCTGCATTGCACATAAGAACAAATAAAAATATAAGATCCTTTTTAAACCTCTCTTAATTATTTTTAAATTAAAATATTTATTTAGTTCCATACTTTAAATCAAACGTCTACTTCATAAACATAGTAAGAGTGTGATTTTTAAAAACTCGTTGTGAACGTACCTACTTTAATTTATTGACACAGAATAAAGTAATACTCCTATAAAGTATTTAAAAATTACAGATTAAATTATATTAACAATATCAAAGCTCTAAATTTATGAAAAGTGATCTTATACATATAATCCATCAAGTTTCCAATAGTTTAATTCGAATATTATCCAGTAGCAATTTGTTAATGACAGTAATGATAGCAATAATAGCAGCAGTCGTAATAAAAGAGTTTAATAGCGCGCTATAAAAAATACTAATCACAAATATTAAATACGGTGTTGTAATTTCGTAGACCTTAATTGATAGCCCATATATTCAGGTACAATCATATGTATCTTCTAACG
Source organism: Rosalia funebris (assembly GCA_037954035.1). Lineage (NCBI taxonomy): Eukaryota > Metazoa > Arthropoda > Insecta > Coleoptera > Cerambycidae > Rosalia > Rosalia funebris. The sequence goes on along the minus strand of JAZFAV010000001.1, from coordinate 14,898,029 downwards.
ATCTCCCATCAACAGTAACCAAGAGAAAGCAATTTTCTTAATTACGGACGAACTTCAACAATCCAGTGGGCGTTGAAAAAGTAATTGTGAGTTACTTTAACGAGAAGCCTTTTACATAGTTAACCGTCGAATACATTTCGTAATTAGCATACATTTCACCACATATCCACCATTAATTGCTACCGGATATGAATGGATTCCTTTCAGCGAATGTAAAAGATATAAATATCCCATCAGGATTTACGTTTTGTATAGACGTTTTCTTCTGGACGGTTGAAAAGGATCTTGTGTATGCTGAGCGAGCGTTATTAAAAAACAAAACTTATATGAATCGAACAAGGATGGGACGCATTTTAGTGAGATGGAACGTTAATAGACTAACAATAGTTAGAGTCCGACTGACTGGCTACTGACTAAGTAGCAGGTTGAGGCCATTTGCTGACATGACCAGCACATTTATAATGACACCTCTGTAGTCGTATCATAACCCATCCCACCTTCTCTATACAACGAGCGTCATTCAAATTAATTTCGTATTCAGATGCGCTAGCGTCCACAAAATACCTAAAGATTTGTATTATTTTCTTCCAGGAAGGATAAACAACTAATCACACCGCGAGGTTGCTTGCTAATAAATTAAACATTCGGATGCTGTAAAAAAAATTCTAAGAGCTCGACTGAGATTTATCTGAAATGATGAACATAATCCCCTGGAAATGACATAGAAGAATTGAATGCTAAGCCGTTAGATATATGCGTAAAATTATCCTGATCACATTTTTTAATTGTTCAAAGAGCACAGAAAGCTGTACACTCGATCGTTCCTCTACAACTATAAAGAATAAAAAATATAGATTTTTAAGGTAATTTATATGCTCAAGTGTAAACTATGATATAATTGTAACCACCATAACTTCCTTAATGGTGTAAACTAGGTAGTTATAGTATTAAGAATGGTAATAGCAAAATTTAACGTTATTTGAAAATATTTTAACTATTCAAGTAACATGTGAAATAGTTTCTAGGCTAGGCTGCTACCAAGAAGACTAGAGAGTAAGGAGACATAGCTACTCGAAAAATCAGTGGTGGGGGTAGGACGAAAAATGGCGCCAATATGGCAGCCTCGCGTAGAATCGCACGGGATCTGCGTATGTGCGCATGCCGTTTATCCTCGTCTATCGCGGACCTTCACTATTTAAACGTAGGGATAGGGTTCTATTGTGCTCATTATGTAAACAGTAAACAATTTTCGCGTGCATTTCTTTACAATTGTTGTTTCCGAATTGTTTGGTGAAAACACGCTATGAAAATTGGGATACAGTATTAAATACATAGTATATACAAAAAATAATAGTTCTGAATGCTTTTCTTTTAGAGCAAGAAATGTTATTGCATTTTTCATGTGTCAATTATAATTTTCTTTTATGTCTGCCACGAGTAGGATATCGATGATAATTTAGCTTTGTGGAAATGAAATAACATAATGAGCTTTTAGTCTAACGAGTTTTACTCATCCACAGGAAGATTACATATTTTAACCATGGCCACAAGTGGAATTGAAAATGTCGAACTGCGATCACTTTTGCATGGGGAAATGAAGAAGTGTTCGATCTCGGAAGGAAATATTTTGTTTGGAAGTTTACAAAGCAACAGACACTCCATTGAATTGCCAAGCGAAAAATGGTATGCTGAGTCTGGTTTGGACACCAATTTAAACATATGCATTGATAAGAAGTTGAATGTGAATGTGTATTTACACAGTGAATATTTGGAATGGATGGAATGGGATGTGCCGAAGTCTGTACAAGATATTTCAAACATCCAAGAAGTAATCGATAGTTTTCCTGTGAAATTAGCTTGTGAGCTATTATTGTATGAAATGTGAAGTTGTTTTTAAACAATTACTAATCAATTGTATATATTCGGTTAATTTAAAAGTTGCGATTTTGTGGTAATAACATTACATATTTACCGACCTTTTTGTATGTTGTTTCAGTAAAAACAAAGCATTCAATAAGAATACAATTTATTCAAATCAGTGTACTATGAAGGCAATACAGTGTGTGATGTAAAATCAATTAATTTTTCAGAATTAATGTTAGTAATTAGACATAAATTGAAGGGTACAGGAATAAAACAAGAAATGTCACAAAACTATTTATTCAAGAAAATTGAAACTATAAGTTGCATTCTAATGTAAGCGAAGTAACATTGCAATGAAAAGAACTAAACTAAACTACCTAACTAACTTTAACTAACTAACTGTAGTTAAACTTTTTCAATTTAACTAAAAGGCCATAATAATAATATAAAATAAATAACATAGGATGTTACCTCTTACTAAAGAACTATGATAACCAAAAATCTTATTACGGAAACGTTCTGTGGGAAGTTCAAATTCATTATCGTTAAGTGAAGGAAAACTGGTATTTTGAGTTTTCTCTTTCTACTATTATAAAGTATTCTTTCCTTGAGCTGCATAAGATTAAGGTACTTAATACAATTTAAGGTATTTACTACAAAGTAAGCGTTACTATCGGTGTATACAAACATTACAATACTTGTTTATCGAAAGACTTACCTCAGGAACTTTAAAAATTGTTCGCTTATTTATGACACAATCAGGGATTTTGCTGGAACAATTTGTAACGCAACAATATCTCGACGCTTTTGACATATTTAACGGAAAAACTGGAAACGCTCAAAACTTTCAAAACACAGTAAACAAAAATAAACATAACCTCGCTCGGTTCTACGCAAGGACCGCCATGGTGCAGACGTTCTTCGTCCTACCCCCACCACTCGAGTTATTTCTCCTGTTCTCTAGTCTTCTTGGCTGCTACTATCGAATGCAATCACAGAACATACACACTGATACATGGCCCCATAGATCATAGACTTAAAAAAGTAAACTTAACTGAACTGAGCAACCAGAGATTACTTCTTCTAACAAGGTCAATATTATAGCCACTGTATTACGCAAACTCATCGATCAGGCTAGCTAAATTGCATATAACTTTTCGCGTACTACCCTCTCCCATCCGTGCACCGCGGATCTCTATAAAATCCAAGGCGGTATACAGTCAGCCCAGATTCTCAGTGCGCAGGCCTGCTAAGGCTTCCTTACAGCTTTAATGGACGCTTCGCTACTGATTTCCGCTACTCTGTCCCGTTCTAAAGATGATTGTATCCACCAGCTACCATTTCTCTTTAATACCTCCTCTGTATGTGATTGAACGATCCAGGTGAATCAGCTTCACTTTTCCTTGGTTTTTGTCCTCTTTGGATCTGTACAGAAGACATTTTCAGTGAGCACCTCTGCTACTGGAGTTGCTCCTTGGTTGGGGTTGTATACTGACCACTTGTTGAAATAATTTATCACCAGAGAGCTAGCGATTGTCTGACTGTCTGACTTGCCTGAGATAACGGTTCATCAACGTCGACGGCAACTCTTCCAGAACTAGCCCCAAGTCGATGAAATAATACAGCTCCAAGAAGTTATATTGCTTCATCCGTCCTCGGATCATAAATTTCACCACATATCCACCATTAATTGCTACCGGATATGAATGAATTCCTTTCAGCGAATGTAAAAGATATAAATATCCCATCAGGATTTACGTTTTGTATAGACGTTTTCTTCTGGACTATTGAAAAGAATCTTGTATATGCTGAGCGAGCGTTATTAAAAAACAAAGATTATATGAATCAAGGCTGCTATGGCATGTTGTTTAATGAAAAATGAAAATTGGTTTGTTTAAAGTTTGTTACAATAATTCTTAATTTTTCCATAAAATTTAGATCTTATCTTGTAAGATATGATGCAGGAAATGATGATAATTCTGATATTGAGGATACCTGGCATGTAGGATGTTCTGAAATTATAATAAAAAAGTCGAAAGTATGGTACGAAAAAAATCTTCAAACACTTCGGAATTATGAAAATCTCAGAAATTACAAAAATATCACAGAAACAGTAAAGTAAAGCGTATTTTGTTAGAGGAAAGAAAACAAACTGTTTAACCAATAAATTAGTATAATTAATTGTCTTGACTCTTCATTTGTTGCTTAAGGACATATCAAAAATTCTTTGTAAAACTTAATTCAGTTTGCAAAATTAATTTTACATGAAAATGAACAAGTAAATTTCACTGGTCTTACAGTGGAATTAATTTGTGGTCCTTAGCGATCATGGGACTTTGTTCGATAAGTTTTCCATATTTGGAGAACTTATCGAACATTCACGACTCAAGTTTAACCATCATTAATTCATATGTAAAGGGGAGACAGCAGTATGTGTCACACAACGAATATAATTCGGAAATTTATGTATTAGCATGAGCGCCGTTAGGAAATTTTTCAGGGGGGGGGGGCAACATTTTCTGTAGTAGGTTAGGTTAGGTATCTGCGCGAATAAACAAAAAACAGCATAATGTGAGTATATAATGAAAAAAAAAACCAGAAACAACAATACTATACAATGCATCAATATATTCTTGTATCACACATATATGGCGAGTTTAAAGTAGTGGCCAATAAAAGTAGATTATTTTTGTGTTCCAAAAATCCAGGGGGAGAGCAAGCGCCCCCTCCCTTTGCCCATACATAACGGCGCCCTTGTGTGTTAGGTGTACCACAAGGGCCAGACCTTGGTACTCTTTTATTTTTACTGTTTATAAATGTCCTAGTCTTAAATTTAAAAGTTTAGTTTTGCTAATCATTTTAAACTCTATATTTTTATCGATAATATAGAACATTGTATTTCATTACAACTATATTTAGATCAGTTTCATGACTGAGGTTTATCAAATAAATTACTGATAGATGTAAATATATATAAGGTCTAATAAAAAATGCAATTCAATATCCATATTGAGATAAATAATACCGTATTATCACGTGTTGATAAAATTACATTTGAATAAGGAATTAAATTTCGTCAAATATATTAACATTGTGACTTTCGAATGCTTAAAACGTTTAGGTTGTTTTTTTATAGGAGTTGCAGGAGTTTCATGAATTTAGAAACTGTATTTATTATATGTTATTAAAATTCACTTAAAATAAGTTATTTGATCTATTTTTTAGACATGTTGAAGCTGCTAAAGATAGCTACGGTTTATATCAGTATTTTTTAGCATACAGCGTTGATCTAAATTAATATTCTTTAAATAAACAATGAAAATATATTGTAGAGAAGTATATTAAATAAAATATAATAATAATAAGTAAATAAAATGAAATATTCTAAGAAAATAAAAATAAGACGCTCAAAATGTCTCTTTGTTCCTCCAGACAATACCTTAAGTGATAAAATAATTATTCTCTAACCTTTGTGAGCATCTTCGGCATCAGTTGCTAAGGCACCACGTACTTCATTAAGGCTACGAGCTCTTTGGTATTCATGCTCGTAATTTTTTGTTTTCGTATATCTCCATAAAATTATATCATTTAGGGCTAAGTCGAGGGATCTTGAAAGTCATTTAATTGTGCCTTCCACTTGTCCACTTGTTGTTCACTTATAACTGGATCCGGAAATATTTTTCTAAAAACGTTCGTACCCTTTTTACATTATGAACAAGAACCATCTTGCTGAAATCAATCTTTCAAATCATCAAACCTTTCTGATGTCAATATTAAGATCTTCTTTGATCAAATGTAATCAGATAATCAGATCAAAAGATCAGACAGAATAAGACTAATAACGTTGTCATCTAGCCCAATGTTACACCCAATTCTAACCCATACGATACGGTAACATTTTGAGTGTATCTGGTCCGTAAGATTAAACTTAAAAGCTTATTTTCTCTTGATCAGTACCCAGTTGTTGATGGATTATGGTGAATAAGCAGCGAATGTGAACTTTCGTCGATGATTAAGATATATTTCATGAAATTATTATTTTCGTGAGCCTTCTACAGCTCGTCAAAAATAGTAAGAATTCTCAAAACTGCGATATCGGACTGCCCACGAAGTGCGCAGTAAGTAGCCTGGTCTTTATTCAGTCACCTTTGCAGAGTGGGTGGTCCAATCATAATGCACGATTTTAATTGTGAGTCACATCTTAACGTCAAGTTTTTTGCCCAACTTCATTTGACATTTCTTTGTTTCAGTGTTTGACAAATTTAACCATGGAGAGGTACACAATTGAGCAGCGCGTTAAGATTGTTGAAGCCTTTTACGAAAATGGGCGTTCAAATCAAAATGCATTTCGTGCACTTCGTGACTTTTTTGGTCACCATAATCGACCAAATGTGTCCACAATCGGGAGAATTGTGCGCAAACCGGGTCTGTAGGAAATGTGAAAACACCTGTGCATGCTCGTCCAGTTCGTTCTGCGGAAAACATTGCTGTTGTTCGCGATAGTGTAGCAGAAAAGCCGTCAACCGCGACTCGTCGTCGTGCCCAACAATTGAACATCTCACGAACATCACTGATGCGAATTTTGAATAAAGATTTGAATTTACAAGCTTACAAGGTTCAATTGACTCAAAAGCTGAAGTCTACTGACCATTTCAAGCGTCGTCAATACGCCGAATGGTTGGTTGAACAGACAGAAGTGAATGGTGACTTTACAGAGAAAATCATCTTCAGCGACGAGGCACACTTTCACCTCAGTGGATTCGTTAACAAGCAGAATTGCCGCATTTGGGCAAATGAGAATCCACGAGTGATTGTTGAAAAGCCGATGCATCCACAAAGAGTGACTGTTTGGTGCGGTTTATGGGCTGGCGGCGTCATCGGGCGGTACTTCTTCGAAAATGAGGTCGGCCAAGCAGTTACCGTGAATGGTGTTCGCTATCGCGAGATGATAACGGACTTCTTGTGGCCAGAAATTGAGGATATGGACCTGGACGATATATGGTTCCAACAGGATGGTGCCACTTGCCACACAGCCAACGAAACAATGGCACTTTTGCGCGAGAAATTCAATGGTCGTGTTATCTCACGTCGTGGCGATGTTAATTGGCCGCCACAATCATGTGATTTGACACTGTTGAACTTCTTTCTTTGGGGATATTTAAAAGCAAAAGTGTACGTCAATAAGCCAAGAACAATTCAAGAGCTAAAGGATGAGATAATTCGGCAAATTAACGACATTGAACCTCAATTATGTCTCAGAGTCATTGAAAATATGGACCATCGGATGGAGGTATGCCACCGAAGCCGTGGCGAGCATTGGCCGATATTCTATTTCACACATAATTGTCATAGATCCTTCTATCATAATAAAAAATATTAAAATAATTTTCTGAAAACTTTTTGTTTTATTTACAATTAACATCGTGCGTTTTGGTTGGACCACCTTTAATATGCAATGTGAATGAATTTTACACAGCGTTCGATCTGGCCGCGCGTAAAGTGCATCTTTTTCTCTTTGAATGCTCCTCACTCTTTCTTCTACGCATACATAGAGAATCTTACAGTTTTTTCTATTATTGACGAGCTGTACATCATATTTTCACAAAAGATCATCCGTTTTATACAAACTTCGAGAAGAATTTTTTAGATAATGACAATCTTATAGCAAAATTCGATTAACTCTTTGATGTTATTGTTGATTTTATTTGTATACTGTAATAATTTGGACGATCCTATTTCGGTATTTGAAACGTCCCAACAAAAGCGGATACACACAACACAAAAAGACTATAAAAACCACGACTAATAATAAACTTATATGACACAGACATCAAAACATCGGAATGACAATTTCCGGCTGCAGTTATGACAGACAGCCCCTGATTGAGGCAAATGAGCATCGGGACTCGTACAAAATGTGAGCAAAGCCTACTACACGCTTTGTTTGTTTTCACAATGTGCGGGTAAATTATTATCCAATGAAATTCGACTCGTCACATCATAACACAGATTTCACGTTAATCAACATAAGGGTACCAAACAAACTTAAATAAATCCAACTTAATTAGATTACGTCGACTCCGGCAGGTCGTCCGCATGGTGGCTTATTAAAAACAATGGAACGTCAGTTCATTGTTTATGCTGAACAATACTGATTTCAATTTCTCTAAATTGTTTTAAACACACCACTTAGCTTCAAAAGTTTTGCTTGAACTTTTCTTTGGTGAAATTCATCATTAAACGATTCATAATATATAAAATCTACAGTTACATTGTAGGTAAGTAAATAAGACTATACTACTCGTCAAGAATAGGAACAAGTCTCAAAACTGATATGTCGGACCACTCACGAGGTGCGCAGTAAATAGCCTGGTCGAAGTAAATAACCAAATAATGCTCTCACTCTTTCTTCTACACATCATAGAGAATCTCACACGTTCTCCTATTATTGACCAGCAATACGTATAAAATTTATATTATAACTGTATTTCATATTTATTTATGAAGACGTTAACATGGATTCATGGATGGCGTTCGTTAGGTTGACTTTGAGAGCATCAATTGCTTGCGGTTTATTCGCATGGACCTGTGATTTCAGATAGCCCCAAAGGAACAAGTCTAAAGGCACGATTTCGTTAAATCGCACGATTTCGGTCGCCAGTTCACGGCATCGCTGCGCAAAAAAACCAGATTTACAATCGTGTATCCTAGCTATTCGATTACTGTAAAAAATAAAATCATACCCAATATAAACACTCCGCCTCCTCCCCCGTGGTTGACTGAAATTCGACACCGTCTTGTAAATGTATCGTGACGGTATAGTGTATTATTTTTTCATCCGGCAACATCCATGTTTACCTTTCATGAGTATACAAACACGGGCCCTAATCTATTTTTTGTGGTCGACGTCTTTATTTTAAATCAATTTAAGTCTCCAAACACGCCAACGTAAATATCGTCACTATCTCATTAAACATTATTGTCCGTGGTCTGGGTATTGTTTTCTCACGCGTATTTATTTAGGAGTATTCCCCGTTCTTATAAACAATATACTTTACATTTTCCAGTATAAACAATGCCCAGCGGTAGCTCACGTTGACTTGCATATCTTGATATCCATTGTGGCTGTGTCACAACAGATACTGTGTGTGTATGTATGTGTGTGATAGACTGCGTATTACGTCGTTATGTGACATGCACTGGAATTCCTTAATTGGAGGATTGACTGCGGCTAACTGGCTACCGTGTAAATACCGTGTGAATGAAAACCTCTGGCTGTTGGCAGTCATTAGACGCTATTTATATTCGTATTCATATATTTTCCTAATTGACCAGTCAGCACCTAACAGTCGTATACGTGATGTTACTTCATATTCACGTCCGTTAGTATCTCTATGGTACTGTACTATTTTTTTATATGAAAGAATTTGGTTTCACGTCTGTAAGAAATATTCATTCTGATGTCTAAATGGATCTGTTGGAAGTTGGTACATCCCAAAACGTGATGAAATAGCATGAACTAAACCCTAGTGTCAATATTAATGACAATAAGACGTTTATATGACGTTTTCTTCAAGTGAAGGAATGAATTAATATTATTTTTCAGATAATAATTAACTTGTGTACCAGGGGGGAGGATATTTCTTCTAGGAGCGCAATTGCTCACTAATCAATACAAGAGATGAAAAGACACTACTCTAACTTTTAAAGTCATCATGTCATCAGTCCATTTGAATAGGAGGAATATTTTGATGAGGAACCTGAAAAAGATTGTCGTAAGCCTAAGGAATATTTTTAGATACATTCTAAAAACATTCTCCGATCATTGGAATTCATGTCTTTAGGTCGTAGTAATGATAGATAAAAAAAATTCGATGGGTAGAATTTACTTCCAGTTTTTTTACTTGTGGATATAATAAAAAATAATGATATCAAAGTCTCAAGATGGAATGGAAAACGTCAATCTTATTATCGTTCTTTTGAAATAATTGTGTTAAACTTTGTTAAATGCGATACACTACTAGTAACGTGCAGAAGTATGTAATAATTGTAGAGATAAAATAAGAATAATGGACTAGTTTGAAAATTAAAATACAATGTCTTTGTTATTAAAAAAGCCAAATAAAGCTTGAAAGTTGTTGTTGAAAGTTTCCTCCGTCTTGCTCCATGCACATTTATGTTGTTATAGTTACACATTCTTTAATGGGTCACAGTATAGTCCATAATGGTAAAACAATTTTAAAATTTAGAGGAAACTCAACTTGTGTATGCAAACTCATCAGCTGACCATTAAGAAACTTGCGTAGAAATGCTATAGTGCTATATATCGTATGTTATGTTGTACCGTCTTGCTAAAAACAAACAGGCTGTTTATTGTATATTGATGGTAAAATTGGATCCAGTTATTCCTATGTGACAGACTGCCATCATAATACCAATTTTCTATAGTAGAGTATATAGATAGAGGAAATTTAACAAAAATATGTTGATTACCGGTGTTCCATATTGATTACAAAGAAGGAATTGCGGATCGTCATTTCTTAAACAAGCGACAGTATGCAAGATGTCTGGAATGGTTTGGGGCTTTCGATATGTTCCATAGAAGAGGTCTAGTTTCTTGAGATACGCCTTTCAAAGGTTTGTAGTTTTTTTCCATACGTCAACAAAAGCCATTAACTGTTTCTATTCGAACGGTTCCTCTACTACCACATTTCTATTACTCACAGACACAGTTTCACAAAACTAAACTAGAAACGGCTAATAGCTAATTTCATTAGCACTGTTATTTGTGACATATACCTTTTTACTTCTTTTCGTGATTTTACTTTTTACTTCTGTTTTATGGAGCACCTCAGTTTTGTATGAAATGGGATTTTTAAGCATATTTAAATGCAATCAGCAAGGACACTGATTTCTTATTAAGTAGGTTCAATTATATTCAATAAATTCAGTTCATATGAAAGTGACAATTTTGACATATTTCAATGAAAATGATAGTGTGACCTTAGTAGTTGATAAGAATAACTATAAACAGTTACTAATATTGGTAAATATTTTAATAGATGGTAGATAATTGAATAAATAATTAAATTGTTTATTAATGGATTTAATATTTTATTGACAAGCTGCTGTAAGAGTTATTTCGTAAACCTGAATTATGTTATTGGTAGTAACTATGGTCTAATTAATTAAGGTATTACAACCACCCTAAATAATGCACTAACTGAAAATGAATCTGATGAATGCTTTGACTAGAATACAACTGATGATTTGTTTTAATTATAATTATATGAAGAATATATTGAAGAAATGTGGTAAGTGTAGGATAAAATACAGTATTTTTTTAAATTAAATAAGACACGAAGATGCACATTTTCTATAACATTATACCATCACTGATAGGCAAGTGAAGAAATTGAACAAAACTATGCAGCGACAAGTAAAACAAATACCTACCTTACAGGCGTTAAACCTTAAGACTTCCAGACAAATAAATTAAAGAGTAGTGAGTAAATATGAAGGGATTTTCTTTTTTCAATGTTTTTAATATTTGTTTCGGGTGGGTAAATGTCTATACTGACTTGGCGCACATATCGTTGATATTAAATGTCAAGCAACAACCGTTGCGATTACCTCTTGGATGGCTAACCAACCAGCTGCCTATACGAGGGTAGTCCCAGAAGTACCCGATCCAACAAAGAAAATAATAAATTTTGGAAAAAATATCTTTATTTGTCTACATAGTCTCTTGTTAGCTCCATTCACTTTTCCCAGCGATGTTCAATAGCTTCGATACTCTGTTTACGAGTATAGTGATAATCGTCGAGCTCCTCAAAATAGCCATCAACCGAAAACTCAATCTCTTCATTGTTAGCAAATCTTTTAACCACCGAGCAATTTTTTTTAAGTTCGGAAACAGAAAATAATCCGAGGGTGTTAAATCTGACGAATAGGGTGTCTGAGGAAGTAATTCGAACTATTCGAATTTGAAAGTGCGGTGTACAGCACTTTTTGAAATGCCTACCATGTCTGCTAGCTCGCGCACTTTCTATCGACGGTCATTCAATACCATTTTGTGGATTTTCTTCACTGTTTCTGGCGCGATCACCTCATTTGGTCGACCACTGCCATGTTCGTCTTGGCAGCTCGTACGACCTCGTTTAAACTCTGTCGCATAATATTTTACTGTAAATGAAGGGGCAGACTCCCCCAGAGTAGAATCTACCTCTCCTTTCAAATGAAATTATTGTATCACATAACGATGACCAATTTTTTTCATGTTTACAAATTTACTGAGAGCGTTTATTGCCCCACAAATACTAAATAACGTAGCATAATCAAACTTCAAACTTAAGATTTATACGGTTGGTACTTTCTAACATAGTCATTCTTTTCAAACAACCGCCATCTATACATCAGGTCGGGTACTTCTGGGACTCGCAGAAGGTTATTTGGGCGAGGTCTGTGTAGAAGATGTCATCCCTCAGATAGGGGTGAAACACTGTAGATCCCTTGTCTGTTACATGGTAAACAAATAAGAATTTTTTAATGGGAAATGGTACAGAAATATTAAAACACGTATGACAGGTTCGGGGCTACAAGAATGTTATCCCTTGACTTTTTTTTATAATTTCTTTAATATAAATATGGATAAAATGGATTTTATCTTGGACTTGGATATTTTCTCCTCGATGATTTATTTTTTACAGAACTTTCATGCTGAATAAAAGAGTTACTTGGAGAATTTGAGATCTTCGTTCGCTTTTGGACATTATGTATCAAGAATACAATAAAATACATCAATAACTTAAATAACTTTAAGTAATAAATCTGAAAAAAACAGTAGTTTTAAAAAATGCGAACCATCATTATTTAACACTGGAACATAAACATCATATTTATAGCGAATTATGTGGATCTATGATTTAATTATTCTGCTCTATTAATAAAAAAAAAATAGAGAACTTGGGTAGAAATAATTTTATTTCATTTGAATGAAAAACTGAAAGGCATGAATAATGATGTCTTTCACAAGCATCTCATAATCATCTCAAGGAAGTCCTCGTACTTAACAGTGATGTTGCCTGTAAAGTTCGTATCTCTCAACTTAAATTCTTCTGTAAACCGCTGAATCTGTATACACGTGATAATATACTGATCCAGCGATATCTTCCTTGCTTTTGGATTATTTTTCGTAATGAGGAACTTAATAAACTCCGGAGAAAAGTTGATATTCATGTGCTTCAACGCGTAATCCAATTCGCTTTCGTCGAGGAACCCGGACTCGTCTCTGTCGTATGTATTAAACGCAACCAACCATTGTTTTACATAATGATACAGGGTTTCGAATTCTTTAATGTCCAGGCCACCATTTTTGTCGAGATCAAAAAGTCTAACAACAAACTTGCATGCCGCGTCAGAGAAATGTTTTCCTTGAAATGTTTCGAATGCCTGCTGGAGTTCCTTAGAGGTGATTTTTCCTTCGTTTTTTGTGTCCATCGTTTTGAACCATTTCTCAACGGCAGGATGAACTGTTGTAAGTTGGTTGTTAAATTGTGAGAAAAATGAGGGATGCTCCATAACGTAGTGGTACTTCTTCTCTCTCAATTCTAAAATAAGATACGGCTGTTAGAAATTCATTGCTGATTAAAAGAAAAATCATTACTCATTAAAAGTGCGTTGAGCATATATTTTTCCTTTTGTTCGCTTGTTAAATTTTTCGGCCTGCCTGCATGGACGGTAACTAAGCCTAAAAATAAAAAGAAAAATTTAACAATAGAACAAAATAAATATACAAACATAATGTTCGAATCATGAGCGATATTACTGTGTTTACGTTATTAAATTATTGTTGAAAAACGTTCACGTTAAAGCGTGCATGTTTAAGTAAGATTTGTTTAGAGAGCTTATAATTTGATATTCTCGTTTTATCAAAACTTACCCCTCTCTTCACTAGTTGTGGGTCTGTACTCTGACATTTTTTATTGTTCTTTTTAAATTGTAATGAAATTTTGTATGGATGATAATGTTACGAAAATTTTGATTGACGTATGACGATGTCAATGCAAAACGCTACTTACTTGATAGTTTGGCCTACTGTAAGAGAGGCCTAGATAGTTTTTTAAAATTCTAGAATATAATAATTGTAGTTATAAGTAGTAGCTTTTTAGCGCATAATATCCAGTAAGTTGAACATTTTGATATCATTCCGTATGAAAATACAAAAATTTTATCCTTTAAGAATTTCTACTTTTATTTATTTCTGCTTCTATTTATTACAAAATTTGTATAACAAAATAATATATTTTGGTAGTATAAAGAGTAAAATATTTACCATAATAATAATAAAAAAATTTCTTAACCATTTTAGATACAGGATAGTAAATATGGTAAGGTCATACCAAGTTAAAAAAGAATAGGTAAGTAATAGATGGATAAATAAAAATATGCGCAGCTATGTACTAAATAATAAGTTAAAATTTCTCTTTCCAAATTTATTTCTAAAAGTATTCTAACCACTTTTGTCGATAAATGACAAATGTCGTAAAAGTTTTCTCGATAAATGACTCTCATAAGCCTCTTTTGACAAATAAATACTTTATCTTTAGTTGTTGACGTACTGCAGGCGATGGTACTATACGAAATGTGTGAATAAGCAAGAGCATAACGTATGTTCAATAGCTCAGATTCCTCTAAATACCTTTCCATTTAATGTAAGGCAAAGTACACCTAATTAAGCTGTGTATACACATTCTCTATATGATAATTTAAAGAGAGTTTAAAATCTGGATGAATTTCGAGCAATTTAGCAGTCTGCCATATGTACTTGTTATATAAAAACGTTTGTGGCAAATATTTTTGTAATCCAAAGTTTATAATAACTGTGATAGATTTACTCAATACTAATATATCTCTCTGTACTCACGAACTAACTCCTTAAATGTGTTATCCACGAATATTTGGAATAGTTCTGTCGTATCTGCAGATAAAGTTATAATTCCATTAGCAAATGTAGTTAAATAACCAGTTGTTATAAAATTAGGTAAATTATTGATATACAGCATAAATAGTAAGGGGTCCAGGACTGTACCTTGAGGAACTCCGAATAATACATTAGATGCTTTTAATTGCACTTTATCCAATTATATTTTTAGACTCTTGCCTTCCATATAACTCATATAATTACTAGTTATACTAAAAACATATAGTTTTTTGTACAAGATAGAACATATTATATAGAATTACAACAACTCCTTACTATTCTATTGGTTTGTTGAATCTAAAAATTATATAGCGAATGCCTGGTGCACAGGTATTTATATTTCTGAACCGATATTGCTTCAGTTGATAATGTAGAATTCTATAGGATTGGGGAACAGAAGTAAAGCAATAATAGTTAAAATAGGGTTCTTCCTTTCAACTAAATCATATTTTTGTGATACAATCCAGGAAATAAATCAGGTATCTTTGCTAACATAACATTTTATAACAGGCTAAAACCTATCTATGAATTTCGATAACCATACCGTATTCGTTAGGTATTAGTTGTATCGTTTGTATAAACACTTAGTTATTAGGAGTTTAACCAGTGGCGAAGCGTCCATTAAGGCTGTAAAGCGCAGCCTACCCTACATATTTTAGATGGTAGACCCCTTTTTTATATTGCCACTTGCCTTTGCCAGAATGATAAACATCCTTTATTCATATTATTATACATATTTCCATTTAAACTGAAGCGCCTGCAACGGGCAGTGCGCAAGTCTTGGCCGGCCACTGTCTGGGCTGTCGACAGCCAACCCAGACAGCGGCTCGGTTTTAACAGACTTATAAAGATCCGCGGTGCAGAGGAGGGTATGCGAAAAATGACATGCAATTTAGCTAGCCTGATCGATCAGTTTGCGTAATACAGTGGCTATAATATTGACCTGTCGTTATTCGTAGTGATTAGTGTTATTTTTAAGGATAACGGTGGCCCTAGACAGCGCCGATATAGTAGACTTTCGAATTAATAATAGTGGTTATTTTAATAATTTATCTTTAGAAGATAAACTGAAAACTAAAGACGCATATTTAATTATAAACTGAAATTATAAACTGAAAATAAAAGCGGCAAAACCTACCAATTTATTTCAAGAACTATAGATGTTCTTGCAGAGAAGATAACGCGGCGAATGGAATTGATATACAAAAAAATACAGGTACGTTATTTTTGCGATTCAACTATTCAATATACATATATATATATATATATATATATATATATATATATATATATATATATATATATATATATATATATATATATATATTGCATTAAAAATGATCAGCCCCCCTCCCTCACCTAATTCAGGACAGCCTACCCTCAGCTTGAATCGACGCTTCGCTACTGAGTTTAACTGTAATTTTTTAAATTGTTTTAAATATTATCAACATCAGAAAATTATTGCATAAGGAATGCCTTTTAGGATAAGTTAAGAACAAAAATTAAAAAGTTTTCTGAAATAGTGCGAATAAATCAAAATATAAAACATTATAACGCCTTTAAATACACTATTATGTGTGGGCATTTAACCCTACCCACATACTAAGTATACGTTAAAATGTTTTCAATTCTTACGGACGAAGTCGAACGACGGATCAAATTCACGTATTGGGGTTGGTTTGTAAAACAAACAGCGGAATAGAAAACGATGGAATTACGAGCCCCCCCGGATGAGATATTTGACTGTTCGTACAACAGCGCTGGGAGCGCACCAGGTGTGGAAAAGCAGAGTTAATACAAAACCACAACATCATACGCGAAGTTTACTTTTATAATCTGATTTGGAAGGATTATTTGAATATTTATATACATAAAACGTGAATGGAGTGCCGCCTGGTGCATTAGCAACTTTTCAAACTGACTTTCTAATGGAAATATGCAGACAACCCATACAGCACCGCGAATTCGCAAGTAGATTTCCAGCAAAGTTGCCTGACATGCATTAAACTATTACAAGTATGTCCATTAGATAGGAAAGCAACCCTCTTAGCGGTACTTGTCTATTGGTTCTTTTGTTTATAATTTTAAAGTCGAAAGCCATTGTTTGTGGTAATAATGAAGATATCAAAAATAATAGCAACTCAATAAATGAAGATGTATATTACTTAGTTGATAAAAGTTTTAGATAAAATAGGAGATACAAAGTAAAGGCTTTAACACGAAATATTAAAATAAGACACTAATAATACTCTTATTAATAATAGAACCTTTGGAATATTCCCTATCCTATTTAACATAATGTTTCAGGCACCTCCTCCTGTTATCAAAAGAATTTGACAACATTTCTAGAATTATTCGCTATTCTTGAACGTTTTCCAATGATCATTTGTTATAGTTCTTGCAAATCATCTAAGAGAGTTTTAAATATGTTACTCTTCACGAAGCCTTTGAAATATGAACCTTTGGAAATATTGCCTATCCTATTCAACATAATATTTCAGGCACCTCCTCCTGTTATCAAAAGAATTTGACAGCATTTCTAGAATTCTTCGCTATTCTTGAACATTTTCCAATCATCATTTGTTGTGGTTCTTGCAAATCATCTAAGAGAGTTTAAAATATGTTACTCTTTACGGGGGGGAATATAAAATAGACAATAGTGTTCGCATTAGGAGAACTAGGTGGTAACTTAACCTGGTAACTTAACCTATCGATACTCCACATTTGTATATCTTGACAATTGATGGATCTCAAAAGAAAAAAAAGTTTAGCAGATTAACAAACTAGTTAAAAATTATTAGCAAACCACTGGTACTAGGCAAAACGCCTGGGATGCCCTGTCAGTGAAATGGCTTGATATGATTGCATCCTATATGGGTGAATGTCTAAGTTCTTTCATACAATCGTAGTCCAATTTCTTTCAATACACGTTTCAAAGGTTTTGTAGATTCTTCTTTTATACTTTGACTAAAGACATTAACAGCTTCATCCATACTTTTTGGTTTTGTTGGTCTACTACCACCTTTCATATGAGTCACAGAACCATTTTTGCGAATCACCAACACGATATTTAAAAGACGCATAAACATCTTTTGGTATTACTGCTAAATCTAGGAAGTGTTCTTGATTATCCAAACATAAACGTTGACTGTATTCTAAAATGTCATTAACTAACACACCAATTCGGGAATTGGCTACAATCATGTACATTTTGAGTGCTTTGGTGAAAACCAAAATTCAGAAACTACTTAACTTTATAATAGCAGGAAAATTTCATGATATGTAATATGTATGATATACAAGGTGGTCCAACTAAAACGCACGATGTTAATTGTAAATAAAACAAAAAGTTTTCAGAGAATTATTTTAATATTTTTTATTATGATAGAAGGATCTATGACAATCATGTGTGAAGTAAAATATCGGCCAATGCTCGCCACGGCTTCGGTGGCATACCTCTATCCGATGGTCCATATTTTCAATGACTCTGAGACATAATTGAGGTTCAATGTCGTTAATGTGCCGAATTATCTCATCCTTTAGCTCTTGAATTGTTCTTGGCTTATTGACGTACACTTTGTCTTTTAAATATCCCCAAAGAAAGAAGTCCAACGGTGTCAAATCACATGATCGTGGCGGCCAATTAACATCGCCACGACGTGAGATAACACGGCCATTGAATTTCTCGCGCAAAAGTGCCATTGTTTCGTTGGCTGTGTGGCAAGTGGCACCATCCTGTTGGAACCACATATCGTCCAGGTCCATATCCTCAATTTCTGGCCACAAGAAGGCCATTATCATCTCGCGAAAGCGAACACCATTCACGGTAATTGCTTGGCCGACCTCATTTTCGAAGAAGTACCGCCCGATGACGCCGCCAGCCCATAAACCGCACCAAACAGTCACTCTTTGTGGATGCATCGGCTTTTCAACAATCACTTATGGATTCTCATTTGCTCAAATGCGGCAATTCTGCTTGTTAACGAATCCACTGAGGTGAAAGTGTGTCTCGTCGCTGAAGATGATTTTCTTTGTAAAGTCACCATTCACTTCTGTCTGTTCAACCAACCATTCGGCGTATTGACGACGCTTGAAATGGTCAATAGGCTTCAGCTCTTGAGTCAATTGAACCTTGTAAGCGTGTAAATTCAAATCTTTATTCAAAATTCGCATCAGTGATGTTCGTGAGATGTTCAATTGTTGGGCACGACGACGAGTCGAGGTTGACGGCTCTTCTGCTACACTATCGCGAACAACAGGAATGTTTTCCGCAGAACGGACTGGGCGAGCATGTACAGGTGTTTTCACATTTCCTACAGACCCGGTTTGCTGAAATTTGCGCACAATTGTGCCGATTGTGGACACATTTGGTCGATTATGCTGACCAAAAAAGTCACGAAGTGCATGAAATGCATTTTGATTTGACGCCCATTTTCGTAAAAGGCTTCAACAATCTTAACGCGCTGCTCAATTGTGTACCTCTACATGGTTGAATTTGTCAAACACTGAAACAAAGAAATGTCAAATGAAGTTGGGCAAAAAACTTGACGTTAAGGTGTGACTCACAATTAACATCGTGCATTATGGTTGGACCACCCTTTATATATATATATATATATATATATATATATATATATATATATATATATATATATATATATATATATATATATATATATATATATATATATTTATACATAAATCTTAATCCAATTATTTTATAATTCGAAAATATAACAGTCTTCCATTAACAAAATAAAGCCATAAATCTAATTGGTAATTACATGTGATGGAAAATTAACACTATTAAATTCAACCTAATAAAGCAGCTTTTTGTAGATTTTAAAAATTTTTAGGAAAAAAATGTTCTATTTTGATATGCATTTGAGATGAACGAACCCCATTCATTTAAAACGGGTTATATATAGATATTCGGAAATTTCGACATTTTTTGAACATTTATTTTCGTACAACCTGAAATATTCATTAAAGCAATTGTAGAATGCAACATTCTGTAGTACCACTGTTTTGGTAGTAAATTACTTCGTCCGATGATCATTACTTTTTTATTTTGAATTTATAATAAAACTTCAAACTCTCTTGAAACAGGACAATAAGAGACACGTTTAGCGTTTATGGAATATACTAACAAGCAACTGCAGATGATTCTCCATAATGAGGGACCTCTGACATTGTAAAAGCATCGTGACAGAGCTATTAGAGCCATGGTACTGCCCATTGCACGGTAGCAATTATATGGTAGTTACAAGTCGGTTTACCATGCTTTCATCTTGTTTGAAACACCCATAATTGCTTAAAGTCAGAGGCTATAGTAAAAAAATTCTCACTATAATATATACGTTCTATTCATATGAATTCGAAAAAAAATATGCTGTGTCGATTATTGATACGTTAATTATTGTATGTGTTGGCTAATCGTTTTCTTTTAGTACAGTGTCGTATAATCAATAAACCGATATAACTTTTTTTGTGTCTGACTACAATGTACAGTTTGTTCTTCTGAATTCCAGAAAGATGAAACTTCATTAATATTGAAATTAACAGGTTTATACTGTTGGAAATTTGTAATAACAACTTGCATAAAACAGATGTTCTGTTCGAGATATGTGCAGTAACTTTTTGTTATATTGTAATATAATTCCACTGAAAAATTTTCGAAAAGCTACAACTGTTAAAATATACAGCGAGTCATTAGTTGAGCCTAATCTTGTTGCACAATTTAAGCGAAAGTTTTACTTCTTTTAACGTACATTCATACTTAATACATATAGTAACATATACTATATGTAATATATACCTTGTTAGTTTTCAGTGTTTGTGATATGTGATTATCTTCGGCTGAATTAAAATAGTTACGATCAGTTTTAGTTGAAGTAGAAAATTTTAAATATTAAAAATAATGTATCTGTAAGAAATAATTGTCATGGAAAAAATGATGCTGCTAATGTTATTCAATGTTCTTAAATCCTCTACATCATCTGAATCTCATGGATCCTTTTTCCCATGAAAAATTACCTATAATTAATAACGCATTATTAACTCCAAAATTATTTTATTATTGTCTATTGTGTCGCCTTTCACTTTAATTACCTTTTCATCTATACATCGTATTTAGATAGGTATCTAAATACTACCCATCTTCATGTTATCACGTCTTCAATATTTATTTGTACACAATCGGTATATCTACAAATCTCTCTCGTCTATCGGTAAGATTGACGATATAGATCTATATGACATGTACAAAAACAAAAAATAGTGCAATATTATCACTACTGAATATTATAAATGTTAAAATTAATAAAATTTCGAATACTTTAAGATACATTGCCTACCTCTATTTAAAACCAATAACATATAAAGGCACTGTCCTAGTTGTTTATCTGGTTATGATTCTGGAAGATGTTCATGATAACAATAACCTTAAGCATTATTTACTGAAGATAAGATTTACCTTCCAAGAAATTTCTACAGTTTCCCGAAAAAAACCTTCAGGCAGCATCCGAAACATTCATTCAACTGCTCTAACAACTCCCATTTTGTACAGTCAATAAATTAAACAAAAATAATAGTTTTCTAACAAATCACTTTTCTCTCGCCAAGTTCACATGAATAAAAATATATTAGAATATGACAAAACTAGCAAAGAAATAGAAAAAATGATTAAAAATTGTAGAATTTGTCAAAAAACTGAATTATTAAGAAAAAAAAACATGCAACTCCATTGTAATAACTGAAACACTACACACCATTGATGTATTAGATATTCCAACAAAAAACTATTTCTTAATTAGCGACTAATTTACTAGGTTTTTACATGCCATGTATTATTTACTTCTTACAATTAGTAATATCCTGTGGAACTTCAAAGTTTATTTGTGCAAGTAACTTGGAGCATTTAACATTGGGTATTAAGTTAATTATGAAGAAAAATTACACTATTCAGTATTCGTCTACTGTTCAGTGATGGCATTTTATATCTATAGGGTGTCTCATTTGAGACTACAGGATGTGATGTGTGAATACAATTAATAATATTTAACAAATTGAGGTATTTTATTTTTCAACATAAAATGGAGACAATACGGCTACAAGTGGAAAATAATATCGTTCATATGACCTCCTCGACTAATCTGGCATCATGTTATTCGTTTAGCAAAATTGTCCATAATACGAGCACATAACACTGACTCTATTTTCTGAATAACACATTGAATATTTGCTTTAAGGCCATTGATTATTGCTCACTGAGTGGCGTACACTTTTCCTTTTGACATAATCCCAAAAGAGAAAAGCTCCGTAGTGTTAAATCACATGATTTTGCAGGCCAATTGATGTCAGTACTCCGTGAGACAACATGATCAGGATGTTAAGGATGCAACAGAGTTATGGTTTTACGTGCTGTATGACACGTTACACCGTCTTGCTGAAACCTCACGTTGTTCAAATCCAAATCATCAATTTGGTGAAAAAAAAAATTGTTTAACATGTCACGATAGCGTTCTCCATTTAGTGTGATAGAATTACCATCTTCATTTTCAAAGAAATATGGTTCAATTACTCCACCACTCCAAAATTCACACCAAACCATGCATATCTGTGGGTGCATTTAAAATCTGATGCGTGGTGGTTCTTCACAGATTCAATTGTGCATGACGTCGAATTAATGTATTTGGATACTCCCGTACACTTTCCCTCACTGGACCTATACTTTCATTTGATCGACCACGACGAGGACGTATTCGATCAGGATGGACGGAGCAGAATCCGTCTCTTTAAATTTTTTATTAAGTTACGAGATGTTAACTCTGTAGGCGCTTCATTTTGTTATAATTTTGTGTGAATTTTTCTCAACACAATAACTGATCGCACACCTTCATAAAACAATTGTATACAAACTATTCGTTATTCAACTGTTAGTAGCAGCATGTTGACGTAGTATGATTTGTAGATGATAGTCGTTAAATATTGACGCTCTGTCTTTGATAGATAGCTAGCTTTAGCTAGAAAGCTATAGCTTTGTGTTCAAAGCTCTAGATTTGAACACAAATAGCGCGCAATTCACACTCTATATGAGACAATATATGAGACAATATTTCCAAATGAGACAGCTTATAGAAAAGTAGTCCTTGGTCATAATCACAGTTTGAATATAAGCTCTCACTTTTATAGGCCAAAACTTTCTTTTAAACTGGATTAAAAACAGTTGCCTTATCTTCCGAATTAAACACTATACTTTAACCTGGAATGTATTGACAATAAGTCACGAGATTTGTGAACAGGAAACACTTCTTCTACAACATTTTTCTGAATTATTCTCAAATTATTGTTAATCTGTTCAAGCAACAGAAACGGGCTATATCGATTAATATCACACAGTCTTGCTTCTAGTAATTTTTAATATCACCCTTTCGTCGAACAGCTGTGGATGTCTGAACCCCCGGCCGAGGCCCATCTCGTGATAATTTTCGGTAAACACTGGCAAATAGTGGCTGAATTAATGAAGAGAGAATACAAGTGGATGAGTTTAGGTGGTGTGATTGCAGTTCATTTGCGATGCTAAACGCGAACGGGCTGCAAACGCCATTGATTGCACGCCCAATTACACCCCCGAGATCATGTTTACATAAGTAATCAACGGGCGCGCAGTTGACACAGCACCGCGCTGCCGGAATTAAGTGATCCACGGCCGCGGCCTACCCTCGTCGAAGCCACAATCACACCGCAGAGTTTTACCTCGAAAATACATCCCAATATTGTTCAATTTTTTCTTCAAGCTTTGCAGGTTTTTTTACATTATTTTGTATATATAAATTAACAGAAACAAGTAGCCACTGTGTCACAAAATTTAAAACACGTGTTACACCACTAGCTTTGTAATGACCTCATTACGTAACTCATTTTGAAATCCAGACCCCTCGTTATTTTATTTAACAGCAAGAAAGTGACTTATCAGGTGTTATAATGTGTCATTGTGTCACAAAATTTAAAACAGACGTGTTAGATACACCACTAGTTTTGTAATGATCTCATTATGCAATTCATTTGAAATTCAAATCTCCCGTTATATTATTTAACAGCAACAAAGTGAATTACCGGGTATTATAATTGTTTATATATTATATTTAACGATTTTAGTATAAATATACTTGTTATATGTGAAGTAGAGCATATTGTAGCACTTAATAATGTAATAACTATTTGAAATATAGACGAAATAATATGTGTATCAAAAATATACATTAAACCAAAGTAAAAGAGGATAAATAAAGAGGACGAAGACGAGGAGATATGAAGAATAAGAAGAGGGATAACGCAGAACCAGAAGAGTAATTTTAAATTATATAATCTTACATGTTTTTATATTTAACTGTAATTTATTAACTTCACACCACATATTCCTGTCAACTCATCATCAACTTGAATTTCCATAAAATTATTTAAAACATATCAAGTACGTTTTAACAAGTGAAATCAAATTATCCTACATAATCTGTTCTAATTTACATTTTACCATCGTAATCTAAGTGGGCGTAGTTTCAACCGGGGCCTATTCTCATTTTTATTGCTTAAAATTTACCATTATATGCCGGATCTCGAAACAATTATTAATGTCTCAATAGCACGGGTAAGTTCGGTGTTTCTTAGACAATGGATGTTAAATAAGGTAGGTATCTACTCACCACTTCAAATGTTTTTCGTCAAAGAATTTGTTTGTGAACTGTTTTAATTATGTAAGATATTCTTTAAAGCATCGCCACGGTGAGCACTTCTATTGTCTATGAGTCTATGTGTATAATAGGTGCTTCGGTAATGAGCCAGTATGATTAAAACGTATACTTGGTGATTGACTGGAATTGTTCGTTAGTGCTATTAGGACATAAACAATGAATTTCTAAGATACTTTCAAACAAACATTTTGGCAATGCAACAGACATTATTAACGATATTTCCCATGATATTTTTTTGACATAATGACATAATTTTGACCTTTAAAAATATCCAAAATATTTTCTCCAGATCATCGATACTGCATTTTTTCCGAGTACAATTAGTCAAATGATGGTTAAAGAGGAACCAGACGAGGCTTCACTGGAAAACCTGCACTGATTTAAATATAGAAATTGTTAAGGAAGGTATTTTGAAATAAGATATAAGAAGTATACGCAGAACCCTTCGTTGTAATTTTAGTAATTTTTAATTTAAATTTATATTATTTGTACCCAAGCTGCCAAGGTATAAATTGAATATCAAGGAACTTAACAAATTTTCTTTTAAATCAATTGAGGACCGTTGTACATTCCTATTGTAAGTTCCTGTTGTAAGTTACACTAACTTGACACTTATTGTAAGTTCCTATGGAAGAGAGTAAAGATTTGTTTCCTCCTTTAAGATTTTGTGAACTACTCTGTTCTTAATCTTTGGTTACATTGTTTTGCCGCATCGCTTCGCCAATGTCAATCCCCCGGGGGATGTTTTGTCATGGGCGCCACGACCAGCACGACACGCCCGGGAATTGGGTCATATCAGGAGATCTTCCACGATAATACGGACGAACTGTGTTGCTTGAATCGCCATCAGGAGAGTGAGTCTTAACAAGGGAAATAAGGACTCATCCTAATCTTGTCAGGATACAAAGACATCTGAACAAAAGAAAAACTGTAGATCCTGCACGCGCCCAATGCCGACTCAGCCAATGCTCAAGAAAGGCTCGCCACAATTATTTTCTTTCCAGAACGATTCATGAGCTGTTTAGCTCCCAAGTACGTTATTTAGAATTTAGAAGTCTAGAAGATTTAGATATACAAAAATGTTCAGATTCATCATTGAGTTAGTTATTTTTATATAAATTTTGTATGAAATCAATTTAGATTTATCACAATAATATTTTCAAAAGTGTATATTTGGACAGATATATGTATGGATCGATAAGTGAACTTATTGTAAATTTCGCTATGCATAAGGATTATTTTGAAATAAAATATTGTGTTCCACGCAAACAAATAAGTAAACTTCCTGAAGAGCAATTTGTTTTACGTTGTTTAGTAGACGATGTTCCTGTGTAATCCTGACTCGTGCAGGAAGCGAATCAGCAGACGTTTTGCATATGGATGCCTGATGAATATTAACAGTAGTCGTCTCCTATAAGGACGGAGGTAAGGGCAATATTTTCGTGTAGATGATCAACGTTTCACAATCTCCGAAAATTGCTGGAAGAATATGGGAGAATAGGGAGATGTATATTCGACGATTTAAATATATTACGGTGACATTTTGATAACATTACATATATTATGACATTTTGATAACATTACAAACTTATTGCAAGAGTAACGAGAAAATTAAAATTAACTATTACAATTAATAGATTACAAATATGGACCTAGTTTCCAAAAACAAGGTTCTGAAATAGTACAGGTTTTCTATATCAAAATAACGTTATTGTTTTATTGTTCAGATTTATGGAAATTACCATAGCTCGTCGTTATTTTTCTTAAATGATTACGATTTATTTTTAAAAATATTTCCACCATTTGTAATATTACAAGGGGTATTTTTAGTCAGTGATCGACTATTTTCATCTTGAATTTTAAGATACAATTTGAAGCAGATATCTAATCAGTTAACTCTGTAAGAGTTATCCAGGAGCAGATGTAGACAGCGACCACAATTTGGTAGCCATGAAAGCTAGATTAAAATTCAAAAATCTGAAAAGCCGGAAGGATAAGAAACGTATAAATGTAGACATACTGAGGGATCAGAATATGAAAGATAAGTTCCAGGAGAAAACAGATCAATTAATAAATAAAGCGAATAATGACGAAATCAAGAACGCAGAAACTGAGTGGGAGGGTATCAAGAATAGTCTAGATTCCGCGGCTACGGACGTTTTAGGACACGAGAGAAGGGAAGCTAGGAAGCTTTGGATAACGAACGAAATCATAAACTTAATACAAAAGAGACGAGGCTACAAAAACAGACGAGACGAGGAAGGACTGAAATAGTACAGACTGAAATAGAAGGACTGAAAGCTTATAAGTCAATAAATCATTAGAAAGTGTAGAAAAGCAAAGGAACAATGGATAGAGGATAAATGCAAAGAAGTAGAAGATAAGCTCCAAGTAGGTAAGACCGATGAGGCTTACAAAATAATTAAGAGGAACTTCAGGGATATAGGAGCAATAAGTAAGAAACGTTAGGAGTCAATCGGGGGACATACTAATCAGAAAAGAGGAGAAAGCGCATAGATGAAAGCAGTACTTAGGAAATTTATACGAGGGTCAGGAATTAGGAGAGATATTAGAGGAAGAATCAGATGTAGGAAAACCTATATTGAGAGAGGAATTTGAAATAGCACTAAGGGGGCTAATAAACAATAAAGCGCCGGGTGTAGATAAAATACAGGCGGAAATTTTGAAATGTGCTGGACAGAAAGTAGTAAATAGGATGTTCGAACTGGTAAAATACATATATGAAACGGGTGAGATGCCGGAGGATTATAAGAGGAACATTATCGTTACTATACCGAAAAAGAGAGGAGCCGACAAATGCGAGAACTTTAGAACGATTAGCCTAACTTCCCACGCGTCAAAAATCTTAACCAGAATAGTACAGAAGAGGATGGAAAATAGAGCGGAGGAAATACAAGGAGAAGACCAATTCGGGTTTAGGCGAAAAGGGGAACCCGCGAAGCTATTCTGGCGCTAAGAGTAATGTTAGAGAAAACAATAGAGAAAGGAAAGAACGCTTATATAGGATTTGTAGATTTAGAAAAAGCTTTTGATAATGTAAGATGGGAAAAAATGTTCGAGATACTAAAGAGCGCGGGAATGAAGTATAGAGATAGGAGAGTACACAGTCTATACAAAGAGCAAACTGCTGTTATAGAAGTAGAAGGGGAATGAAGGGAAGTAGGTATTAGGAAAGGAGTAAGACAAGGATGTACGCTATCACCACTAATTTTTAATCTGTACATCGGAGAGACGATTAATGTCGTAAAAGATAGAGTGGAATTCGGGATTAAAGTACAAGGACAGAAACTGAAAATTCTGAGATTCGCGGATGATATAGCAGTATTAGCATCTAGTAAAGAGGAATTGGAATCAGCGTTGAACGAAATGGAGGCAGTGTTGACAGGGGAATACGGAATGAGGGTGAATAAAAACAAAACTAAAGTGTTAGTGTGCAGAGGCCGCGAGAGCAGAGCAAATACGAAAGTACAAATTAATAATGAAAGATTGGAAGAAGTTAAAGACTTCACTTATTTAGGAAGTAAAATAAATTGGGATGGAAGAAGCGATAAAGATATAAAACAAAGAATAGCGCAAGGTCGAGTAGCTTTTAACAAAAAGAAAGCACTTTTATGCTCGGGGGTAATAAACTTAGAAACAAGGAAGAGATTTTTGAAAACATATGTATGGAGCACGACACTATACGGTTGCGAAACCTGGACGGTAGGATAAGCAAGTAGGAAGAAATTAGATGTTTTTGAGATGTGGTGTTACCGAAGAATGATGAAAATACTGTGGACTGATAGGGTTAGAAACGAAGAAGTATTAGAGATAGTCGGCGAGAAAAGAAGTATGTGGAAAAACATAAAGAAGAGAAGAGATAGAATGGTAGGCCACTTGCTGAGACATGGGAATAGTCCGCGATATTTTGGAGGCAGAAATAGGAGTGAAGAAAGGCAGAAGTAGGCCTAGATTAGACTACTGCTCGCAAATAGTAAGGGAGGTAGGTTGTAGCACAATTAGCGAAATGCGTAGGTTAGCACAAGATAGGAGAAGCTGGAGGTTAGCGTCCAACCAGTCTTAGGACTGATGACCTCATGATGATGATGATCTAATCAGTTTAGAATTGATTGTCATTCAATGAACGTTTTAACGCATGGAAACAGCCCTAGTCAGGGGAGGGATATCTGGAAAATTGGGACATTTGTAATATGATAATGCTGATCTAATAGTCTGGCATTAAGGAGAAGACGGATACTGGTGCTTTCTGTCCTGTATGACGTAAATTTAAACGAAATTTGTCCCTCTGCTGTAAGTCTTTCACTCCCATTGTACAGGCGTTAGTATGCAACGCCATCAATGTACATAATGACGATCGACATGCGCTTAAGTTATACTCTTTATTGATGAGGAATTTGTAGCGGTTGCTCTGTGATCATTAGCCAAAATCAGGCTCGGTGTTGTTTGTTGCTCGATACAAAAACGTATAATTTTTATCAACCACCAATTTTTGTTATAAATATCGACAATTTTTTAATTAACACCAATTCTGGGCGACTTCAACATTAAATTTGTATGATAATGAGAAAAGGTTTCGACGGAGGGACATCTGTAGTCTCTAACCCACACTAATAAGTCCACAAAACGTCGACGAACTATCTGTTATCTATTAGAGTATTTATAACAAACTAAACAAACTAGAAACAACAAATTCTCAGTATTAAATATACATATAAAGTATACTAGTTGATTTTTATTATCGCGATAAGATCCGAAAGTAAACCGTAGATGATATTAATAAATAAGTTACTTGTTTCAATCCGAGAGCACTTCAAAGGCAGCAAGAGGAGCAATGATTTATGAAGGCCAGGTAGTATTTGACAAGTCATGGAACCCATAATGAAAACATCTCATGGACAGATCGCTAGTCATTTCACCGCCTCCTTCGTGACTTTTGACGCTAACTTAACCCGATGATGGATTAAGCTAGGCTCCGCATCTCATACATATTTATGCCTAGTGCATATTGTCTTTAATTAGCATTTTGTTTAATCATTCTCTTTGCTTTTAAAAGCAACCCCAGGGCGATATTCTACGAGTGTATACTCTAATATATTTCAACACGACAAGATTACATTGTGATGTTATTGCTTATTACAACACCGCCTGTTTTGTAACTATTGTAAGCGGACTGTGCGAGGAAAAACTTAGCATTAAGTACATTCTTAAATGCTAATAGGATAATGTCAATTCGACTATAATGTTGTTACAAATTACTAAGAAAACTTTTAGATTATCCGAATATTGCTAATAGTTTGTAAAACTATGTTTATTTGGACTCATGGCAATTGATTCAGAGTCACATTTTTCAATTTACTTTGCAATAACCTCGTAAGGAGAGAAAAGAAAATTATTGAATTGAAAACTGTTGTCATTTTAAATAAAAAATGTTTTTCAAGTTATATATAATCATCAGAGGATGAGGCAGCGTACTCCATTCATTGTCGAACCTGCGCTGTTCGAAGTCAAGCAACGGATTGCACAGTTGCGACTTCGATGGGTGACGCATGGCCTCATCCTCATGGTGTCGCCGTTGTGCTGACTTAATATTTGGTAACAGGGTGGCAACTGGACTAAATACTGGGCACATTGTCTGCGTGAGTTTGATTCTCACTAGAGGGAACTTGGCATTTCTCTCAAGGCTGGGCATTTGTCCGCGTTTATATGTATAACCCTCCCTTATACAAGCCTGCTTGTAGGCTTTCTGGAGAAGGATGTTTAGTTTCCGTGTGTCCAAACATAAAACTTAATCTATTAGAAAACAATAAGGACACTATAGGGTGAATGGAGTAGAACTGAATTCTAAGTAAAAACCCTTAAATCAGCAGTAGCATGATGGTGGTTTTCCTACAAGATACGGCGAAGAGAAAAAATGGTTAATACGACGTTTACATATTCTCATCTACATACTACAAGGAATCTAACAACTCAGATGTGTTACATAAACAGATAAACCTATATGAGAGATGTCAACCAACTCTATATAATCTGAGGAAAGTATTAATTAAATATTGGGCAATAATCACAATCCTAACAATAACACACTGCAGACTTATTTGATAACAATAATTCAATACCAAAATGCCTCAAGAAATATTGAAGGAAATACGATGGACGCTCAGATCAGTTGTCTTGCACGGAGGTATAAAAGTGCAGCACGCTGCTCGGCGGCCACGACATGGATGGGCGGCCTATTGTATACTTGTATAAAGATGGCGGCGACAATGTTATTAGTACTGTAGTCTAGGGTGGCGGATTGGGCCCAGTACTGGCGTGGCAGTGTATGCTTGAGTTTCAATGTGGGAAGATTGGAGCCTCTCCCTGAGCATAGGTGTGCTTGTCCCTATCTTTATGTGTAACAATCTCCTGGGGTTTTAGGGGAAGGAATCCGGTTTATGTGGGTCCGAACATTAAAACAACTAGTGCAGTAACGTCACAGTATACTATATTACTAATGTCCTTGTAATACCAGGTCCGGCAACAGGATTGAATGGTTTTGAATAGGTTGCTATGGAAATACTGTTTATTAGTCAAAAGTCAAATAGTAATAAAATTGTATTTTATTATCGAAAGTTTCGTGTTACAATGGCAAATTGGCCGGTTAATCAACGGGTCTCTGCTGTTAGATCATTTATCCTGACCCAGTCCATCGTGCAAACCCAGAGGCGTCCTCGCCGTGAATTTAATTTGCCAGTGAGCGCTAAAGTCAAGAAATCCATCAAGAAATGCAATTTGGAGATGGGTAAGAGATTTCGACGAAAGGGGCAGTGTAAACTCAAAACTTGTCGTGCACAAGGAGGTACACGTACAGGTAATATTGAAAGAACCAGAGAAGCCGTTGAACCGACTCCACAACGTTCTTCAATTCGGCAATCAATCGCACTGCGAATTTCAGAGCGAAATATGCGATGAATTTTAAACCTGGATTTGAAATTTCATCCGTATACAGTACAGAGAGTCCAGGGGCTGAACTTCGCTGATAAAATTTCCTCAATCTTAAAATTAATCGCCTCAGCTTATATTCCCGCCTAATTTCAAAGTTTGGCGACTTTGCATGGTCCACAAGATCACCGTACCTGACGGTCCCGGATTCTTTTCTGTGGGAATTCCTAAAGTCCAAAGTGTGCTATACCCGTCCCCAAACACTTCTGGAACTCAAAGAAAGGATTCGACAAGAGATAAATTCGATAAACGAAAATTTACTCAGACGCGTTATGTTCAACTTCACAAACAGATTGCAGCAATGTATAGAAGAAGACGGTGGTCATCTTAGGGATGTGATCTTTGCAAACAAAGCGTTATAAGAAATTTCCAGAATTGTGTTTTTAGTTGTAATAATAATTATTCCAAATATATTCTTCGTTTCTTAACAGTGGCATATTACAACCGTTCAATCCTGTTGCCGGACCCTATATTATGGTATGCACCACGGAAGCCACTAGTAAATACGATGATACTATTATGAAAGAATAGACGTTCTGCTAAAGATGTTTACGGAATTCTAAATTTTAGACCTTTTGATATATAAAATTTTCTTGTGCATATAAAAACTGAAATAGTAAAATTATTTTTACTATTTCACAAATATTGAAATACAAATTTTTGTCTATGAAAATTAGAATAGTCTGTTTAAAAAAGAATAATAAATATTTCATAATTGAAAAAGGGTCCAGTTTCAAGGTATTTATATCAAAATGAGTATATTGTTGAAGAATATATTGAAAAGTATATTGTTAGACCTTATCTTACTAGAGTCGTTTATTTTTAAGAAAATATTTGGTTGGTGACAACTTGTAACAGAACCACACTTACGTCCGTAAAAATAAGGGCAATAGGCACTAACATAAATTAATTCTCTGACTGTATCCAGTTGTTAAATTTATATTTAAAATTTTATCTTCTTGTCCGATGCCCCTAGAAAAATTTAGTCGAGGTAATTTAAGTTTAGAGATAACAGGTCAATATACTCGTGTTTTTCTTGGAAACCACAGAAATGAAAGTTCTTAATCCAAATAAGTTGGAGCAGAAGCAGCATCCTTCTAGGAAAATATAACTTCCCTCTTCATAGATCTATTTTCAGATCTAGAGAAAGAATATACCTCGTTTTCCAGCAAAATTCTACTATATATTATTATAAAATGATATATCTAAAGACTAGATACATCTAGAGTCTCTCGATTTTGTCAGCGGTGCATTGTCGTCGAATACGTGCGCATATATGAGAACGGTGATTCGCCGAATTAGCGTCTCTCGCAGCGCATTAGAAAATAATACTGTTATAGCAAAGTTTGACACTGTATTGAAAAAAAAAAGATTAAGGTTTTGGCAGATTTAAACAATTATATAGTATTTCTATGTATTCAGATTTATTACATAATTGCAACGCTTATTTTAATTGCACCAATATTACATCACTATATGTCGAACGGTCATTATCTTCGTATAAGAACATTTTTTAATAACGATAAATATCGCTGGCCGAAACAACTGTAGAAACATACCTAATGCTCAGGTGTTTAACCTAGCTAATTTATCTTATAACGCTGTTTAGGAGGGTACGACTTTGTTACAGTGTTATATAAATTATAACGTATAATTAGGTGATCATTATACTTGTATTACTTAGGATTACTTATTTTGTTTTATTTTATTTTAATCATTACAAGCTACAAAGGTGGCGCCTCTGGTACGCTGAGGAAACGAGCAGGTCTAGAAATATAAAAAAATATAATGTAATTAATAAATCAAAAATAAATTAGAATTTAAAAAGTCTATAAGGAATACATTTCTGGTTATAATTGTGTAACTGTTATACTATACAACACTATTTATCATCATTCAATTTACTTTAATTATAGATTGTTTTTATTTAATAGTTCCCTTTTCAAGAAAAAGGAAGCTTTACATTCCGTTTCTATGTTAAAACATTACTTTTTTATTTAAGTAATAAAATATAAAACTACTATCAATATTCATTGAGCCACATTTTATAAAAAATATATTCTGTATATCATGCCACGCCAAAAATAACGAGGATATTCATATTTTTATGATACCCCATCTAGGTTAAGAGCATGATCAATCAATCAATTTGTCAAGACATTAAAAATAATAGACTTACCTATAATGATTAATTTCATGACTAGGTTCTTAGAGATCTTAAACTGTTAAGAATACGATTAGACTGATTCAGTTTAAAATGACTAAGATAAAAAAAAAAGGCGGAGGTACTTTAATATTCATTGATGACTTTGCAAGTGAAGTTGTTTTTATATTAAAAATACTTTTTATATCAAGCTCGGTCGTTTATAGAAATAAATTGATGGACCACACTGCAGTCGATTTTTTTAACATATTCACTCAAGTCATCAAAATTGGGTTAATTACAAACTGGCTATACTAAAAAAATGTGCCATTAGTTTAAATTTAAT
The DNA here is from genome assembly GCA_037954035.1 of Rosalia funebris. Lineage (NCBI taxonomy): Eukaryota > Metazoa > Arthropoda > Insecta > Coleoptera > Cerambycidae > Rosalia > Rosalia funebris. The sequence continues at coordinate 14,863,941 of JAZFAV010000001.1, read as the reverse complement.
AGTAGATTCTTGACCCGAAAACGTTTGAATGTATTTTAACTGCCTATCAAGTTATTGATATTTCAGTGGGTACAGGATAATAAAAAAGCATTTATAAATATCTTAAGTACAATAGCTTTTGCAAGCTGTCTTGGTTATTTGATTGTACATTTATATGCAGTATTTATATGAAGTATTTACCTGTATCAAATTTATGTTCTTTCATTAGTACTCTACGTATTTCTCTATGTTCAATATACTCTGCATATTTGAAACAGCTATTTTCTATGAAAAAATGTATTCATAAAAATGCTTCCTTTATTTCACATTGTAAAGGGTGGTTCAACCATAATGATGTTAATTGTGAGTCACACCTTAACGTCAAGTTTTTTGTCCAACTTAATTTGACATTTCTTTGTTTCAGTGTTTGACAAATTCAACCATGGAGAGGTACACAATTGAGCAGCGCGTTAAGATTGTTGAAGCCCTTTACGAAAATGGGCGTTCAAATCAAAATGAATTTCGTGCACTTCGTGACTTCTTTGGTCAGCATAATCGACCAAATGTGTCCACAATCGGGAGAATTCTGCGCAAATTTCAGCAAACCGGGTCTGTAGGAAATGTGAAAACACCTGTGCATGCTCGCCCAGTTCGTTCTGCGGAAAACATTGCTGTTGTTCGCGATAGTGTAGCAGAAGAGCCGTCAACCTCGACTCGTCATCGTGCTCAACAATTGAACATCTCACGAACATCACTGATGCGAATTTTGAGTAAAGGTTTGAATTTACACGCTTACAAGGTTCAATTGACTCAAGAGCTGAAGCCTACTGACAATTTCAAGCGTCGTCAATACGCCGAATGGTTGGTTGAACAGACAGAAGTGAATGGTGACTTTACAAAGAAAATCATCTTCAGCGACGAGGCACACTTTCACCTCAGTGGATTCGTTAACAAGCAGAATTGCCGCATTTGGGCAAATAAGAATCCACGAGTGATTGTTGAAAAGCCGATGCATCCACAAAGACTGACTGTTTGGTGCGGTTTATGGGCTGGCGGCGTCATCGGGCCGTACTTCTTCGAAAATGAGGTGGGCCAAGCAGTTACCGTGAATGATGTTCGCTATCGCGAGATGATAACGGACTTCTTGTGGCCAGAAATTGAGGATATGGACCTGTGTGCCACTTGCCACACAGCCAACGAAACAATGGCACTTTTGCGCGAGAAATTCAATGGCCGTGTTATCTCACGTCGTGGCGATGTTAATTGGCCGCCACGATCATGTGATTTGACACCGTTGGACTTCTTTCTTTAGGGATATTTAAAAGAAAAAGTGTACATCAATAAGCCAAGAAGAATTCAAGAGCTAAAGGATGAGATAATTCGGCACATTAACGACATTGAACCTCAATTATGTCTCAGAGTCATTGAAAATATGGACCATCGGATAGAGGTATGCCACCGAAGCCGTGGCGAGCATTTGGTCGATATTTTATTTCACACATAATTGTCATAGATCCTTCTATCATAATAAAAAATATTAAGATAATTCTCTGAATTGTTTTATTTACAATTAACATCGTGCGTTTTGGTTGGACTACCTTATATATAAAAGAACATTTTTATTATTCTGAAGTCTTCTGCAAGTTTTTCTCGTACGATTTTAAATAGGAATAAGTGATAATTTTAAAATTAAGTGATAATTTGTTTAATATATTTTTTTAAACATTAATATAATAACGCCAAAAACGACATACATTTTGGATATTTTGGGACATAAGTTTAGATAATGTAGAAGAATGAAAGTTTTTATATCTATAATCTTAATTTCTATAAATAGTATCTGCTTTAGTTAAACAAAAATACTTTTATTCTAAAAAAATTTTAAACATAGAGGAGAAATATTTTAAATGTAAAGAATATTAAAAATTTAAACAAGGATTTATTTTATATTTTATAGAAACCCATTTTAGAGAAATTTCTTTTAATACATGAATTTTATTGACTTTCTTAAAAGAAGAGATTTATTTGACGTGATAAAATCATTTTTATATCACAGAATTTGATTTACCAGTGTAGTTATATACAATTAATGACTTATTATTATTGGTATTTGAATAATGACGTCAAACTGGTTTATAAAGTTGAATGTTTTTGACATGTAACTAAACTGCATAGAAAGATTAGTGATACAGAACAAAAAATATTTTACTAATGCTTTTGAAAGTTGTTTTTGCTGTAGAAAGTGGCCTGAAAATGTTTTGGTGAAGGTTTTAAATAAAATAATTCCTTTAGACTTTATAAGTTACAATTGTTGGCAGAATTTATAACTTTTTATGATAAACTATATTTTTTTATAATTAAAGTATACATATAGGGTAATAATGGATAGAAAACAGTAAGACACATTAATATTTGTCATAGATTACTTTCTTCTATGAGTATTCTTCGTGTCTCCGTAATTAACGTAAAGAACAAATTAATTTTTTATGTAATTATACAAGTAGTTATAGTTCCATGTAAGTCTATATAAGAAAACTGAAAAATAGTCCAGTTCAAATTAAAAAAACTTCAACTCAGGTCAAATCAGAAACTATAATTTTATTTTGCCACTTCACTTACGTAATTCATGAAAATCATTTTCATGAATTACGGTATAAGGTATAAAACATTTTCAGAGAATGGTTTATACCATTTCAATTTCATAATTCATAAAAAAAGCCCATACTAATTATGATGATAAATCACCGTTATTGAAAGAAAGCAACTAAAAGGGGTAGTAAATATGAAATTTAATTGTTATAATAAATGGTGGAATTAAACATTGAATATGATCAGAAATATTTATTCAGAAGGCCATAAAATTAATGACAAAATTTTAATGTAACTGTTAAATTAGATTTATTAAAGTATTTCTATATTTAATTTCTTAAGCAGTTTGACACTAATAATGACACTAAAGTAATATATAAGATAATGGAAAATAACTTTCACCATCGCATTTGGGCAAGTACAAGACTTTTTTTTTGCAATTTATTTTTTCATTTTATCAAATTTATATTAATTTGTGTAATTTAATTTTCTTCTTGTTAATTTATAAAATTTTCGAAATTTCACAAAATTGCAAGTGTATGGTTATTGACAATTAATTTAAAATTAATCCATAAGAGAATATTATGCAAGTTGACTCAAGAAACAGGCATTCTACCAGTTTACAGCTAAGCAGAGCCTTAGCATCAGTTCAAAATGTCACAATTTCTAGACGAACGGTCAGGAAAAGAATTAATGAAGGATAGCAGGATAGTAAAAGACCAATTACTGCACCATTGATCACCAAAGCACATAAAGTTACTAAACTGCGTTCTGCAAGAGAACACATAAATTGGACTATTGACGACTGGAAGTGAGTTTTGTTTTTGAACGAAACAAGAGTACACATAAGACTTAATTGACCAGATAGACGCCAAAAAGTCTCGCGGAGACCAGGAAAGAGGTTCTCTTTGTGCAGTATCTCTCCAAGGATAATATTTTTTGGTAGATCAATAATGTTCTGGAGAGGAATTTGTTTCGATGGTCGCACGGATTTGGCTGCCAGCACGGGGGATATCCATGAATACACATTTCTAAGTAGAAAACATCGTAGAAGAACATATGGTGCCATTTAGCCCGTTTGTGGGGACAATTTCATTTTTATGCGGGATAACATTTGGCGCCACATTGCTAGAGAGGTACTGGATTATGTTCGGTTTGTGAATACTCCAGCTATGGACTGGCCACCAAGAAATTCACAATCAGATATAAACCTCATAAAGCATCTATTCACTAAAACGATCAGTTAGGCACCACATACCTGCCTCTATGACACTTAGAGAACTCGAGCACATTGTTCTTGTCGAAATTAAGATTATTCCTTAGGAAATCATTCACCAATTGGCCAGTATCATACCCAGATAAATGGAAGCAGTGATAAGAACTAGAGGAGAATCTTCACGTTACTGAGTTGAATGGATCAATATTTTTCTGGGGAGGAATTTGTTTCGATGGTCACACGGAATTGGATCCTACACAGGGGAAATCTATGAATACACATTTCTACGTATAAAACATCGTAGAAGAACATGTGATGCCATTTACCCTGTTTGTGAGGACAATTTCATTTTTATGCACGATAACGCTTGGCGCCACATTGCTAGAGAGGTACTGGATTATGTTCGGTTCGTGAATATTCCAGCTATGGACTGACCACCAAGAAGCTCACAATCAGATATAAACCTCATAAAGCATCTATTCACTAAAACGATCAGTTAGGCACCACATACCTGCCTCTATGATACTTAGAGAACTTGAACACATTGTTCTTGTCGAAATTAAGATTATTCCTTAGGAAATCATTCACCAATTGGCCAGTATCATACCCATTTCAAAAAATAAAACCCGTGTTTTCACGTGATCACGTGACCCGTGTTTGATCGTGCAGAAACATGAGAAAGGGGTCGAGGATCACTTCTGGGTATAATTCAATGCGTGGCGGGGCTTTAGCCCGAGGAGTAGTTGTTTTCTAGAGCGATTATGTAATAGCTTTGCTATTCGGGAACTACTTTGATAACCGCTTGGCGGTTTGGTGGTTCCTTTCTCGGTTTCTGACTTATATGTTACTGAGAATCATACCCAGATAAATGGAAGCAGTGATAAGAACTAAAGGAGGATATTCACGTTACTAAATTCAATTTTTTACGATTTAATAAAGTTTTTCATTAACACCAGTTTCATCGTATCTGATATTAGGCACTGTTCCTGTCTGTTATTTATTCATGTATTTCACCGATAATACTAATTCACCGATAATTCTATTTTACTAAACATTAGTTGAAATCATCGAATTAAAATGCCACGTAGTAGGTACTACGGTTTAAATCTTCGAAGACATAAAAGTAATAATATGAAATTTCACTGATGCGTTAATGTTGTTCGCGAGTTTATATACGACATTGCCACTGATGAGACATTCGAATGGGCAGCTTCTACATATTAATAGGGTTGCTCTCTAATCAATTTTGGCGTAGTTAAATTTAGCACAGGAGGTAGATATTTTAATTACACTGATATTTGTGTAGTCCAACAAAATATGATAACACTGTCCAATATCACAGAAATGAAATTTCAAAGAGATATAGAAACACGATGTTAATAACCGTAAGGTAGACTAGGTTATGTTTGTCTAAAAGAGGCCAATTTGGTCCAACCCGTACACATGTTAGTGTCTACTTTACAAAGTATAGGATTTATATTCTATCTTTATTCACAATTTGTATTTATTTTTGCGGCAATTTGCGGCAATTATTTCAATATCACTTTGTGCCTATCAACAGATCCAGTGTCTGTGAAATCGAATTAGCCGTTAATTAACCAGTTCTTCTCGTGTAGTGTATTCAACCACACATAGTGGAATAATCTGCGATCCCCGTTACATGATTGACTACGTTATTTGCAGACGGATATTCGTTCGATTAATAATTAATTTATTCTAATCTAAATCAGATCTAGCTCCCACTGTATCCTCGCTCTCCAGGCTTTTCCTTTTACGTCGGGCAAATTGAACGGATTTCCCATCGAGGCAGTTCTGCGCGGCTACCGAACACACCGTTTATTTATTTACTTTTAATAAAGCACTCGAGAACTAGATTTGTCGGGCTGTCGCATTCTCTGCAATTAGAAGAAAACCAGTTCCGTGGTTTCATGATGCTGCGATCGATCGCTTATCTGGACCCCGCGCAACTCTTTCACATTCAGCTGGCCTTTATTTTCACAGGTGATCGCAACACGGAGGACTATTGTCCAAAAGTGCGTAAATATGCTTTTATGATGGATAATATTACTTAAAATTGAACAGCTGCCCCCCGTTGCGTCAATCGAAAGATCCGCTCGGTGAGTGCAATTTAATCATGAGCTTGCTGAATATCAAGGTAGATTATCGCGTTTTAATTACGTGTAGTAATTTTATAATTCTCCTTAATGACAAAGGAATGATTATAAAAAAACATATAGCAAATATGAAGGAAGCTACCTAATAGGGATATAAAGAGTTAAACATTTTAATACTAAAACTGGGTTAATAAACCCAAAAATAGAGCTGTAACTCTGTATAATTTTTAAAATTTATTTACAAACAAATATCGAGGAGCGCAAATATCTTCAGAGCATGAGGTGTAAAATATTGTTTCATCATATATTGTCACTTAAATACGAGTACAAGTTTTTAAGTGAGTTGTTTTGAAGAAAGATACGGTACATAGTTCTTAATATAGAAAATCGAAATTTTCTTCTAATTTCTTATAGAAAAAAGATGGAAGGGATTCAAATAAAAAGAAATATTTTGATCAATGTCTACTGAATGTAAAATTTACAAGGTGGTTGAGATACTAATATAGGTGTCTAGATTTTACTGCTAGACTAGATCAGTAACACTGGGGAACAGTCAATTTATTGCGAAGAGTTTCAGTCGATTTAGAGTACATTACTGCCCCTGATGCTGAAAATTATATTACTGTTTCTTTATTTGCTCTAGTTTCTGAAATAAACATATATGATAAATATTAATGCAAAGTAAGAAAAGAAAAATAAAATAAACAATTTATCTTCCTTCGAATTTATTTATATATGAAATCTAACGAAAAAACAAAAAATAATTGATGCAGAAAATATTAAAAATCATAAAAAAGCTTTTTGTATGTTTTTTTTATATTTTTACTGCGAACAGTCACTCTGCAGACTCCAACAGTAATCGGCAATAATTTGACGATCTCGCCTTCCTTGATACCCTTCTTCCATTATTCATATATCCTGATGACACCGTTCACCTTGTTTCTCATTATAATATCCTAAGTTAGAAGGAAATTTGTCTAAATCGCTGTGCAAAAAATGTAATTTGATGCTCATATTGGCTCCCAATTTTTTATCATCTTATGAACTAGATCTTGGTAATCTTTTTCGAATTTGTGGACCGTCAAAAATATCTGCTTTTAATGTTTCCATACTCAGCGCTGGAAATGCTTGGCAAATGTATTTACGACAATCACCAGACTTGTCCGGTACTTTTACAAACTGCTTCATTAAATCGAATTGAGGTGAATAGGTGGCGGTATTATTTTTTCTCTCTTTAGTAATGGATCGTGAACAATGTTGGCTTTTTCAACGGTCATAGCATCTCTCAAAGGCTAAACAGTTTGCTGCCAATTTTGATTTTCTTTTACGCGACTTTCCCATAAATAGAGGTGACAAGGATATATGATATATCCACTTTGCTGTCCAAGAAGTATTGATTTTTAAATCGTTAAATCGACACAAACAAACCACTGATGCTGATAATAAGCAAATTCAGGACTCTCCATTATTTTAGCAAACGTAGTCAATTTCGATTAAATGAAGATGTGAAATTAGGGTCTTAGAGTACTCAGAAACCGATCTTAAATTTGTGGCAACATTTTTTTTTGTTCCGCAGTGTAATGTCTTTTAAAATATTATTTTAAATTAATATTATTGAAACACTCTGCTTCACATGATTCGTTAATTATCAGATTATAACGCACAACTGACAGTCATATTACAAATTCTCACGATAGGAATATCATTATTATTTTTTAACTTACAATTAGATACATCTTAAGCCATACACTACTTCGAGATACAAACTGAACAATATTGAACAAACACTTAAAAAACTTTAATTTCATACATATTTTCCTCTACTTAGGTCTCCATAACTGTATCTGACTTATTAAATTATCTCGTATTAACCTGAAGTGGTCCATTACTTTGTTTGTGTAGGGTATTCACGGCAGCTTTAATTGGATTATATTATGTAAATATATTATAGCGCATCCTTGTATGGCGACCAAGACCCGTAATTATAATAATAAATATAATTATTGGCCAAGTATTATTCCTGCTTTAATTATAGATTATCATCGAATAGGAACTCATGTGCACAGAATATTAATGTACGTGTTTACATAGCTAAAGTACCTATAACCTGTGCATAGCTAAAAAAGGCAGTTTAGATTCTTCGAGATTATTTTTGTTGATTATCAGTGTTCTATAAAAAAATAATCGACAAATTCATTCATACTGCATTAAGTTGTCGATACACTTTCGAAGATACCTAAGTTAGATTATCATTAGGTACTTCAAATTTAGTCAAGACTATTCTTACCCATAATCCTCATTAAAGTTACATATAAAGATTCTTGAAAAATGTAATATAAAGTGACAAAAGAGAGAATAATATTAAGACGTAGGGGACGTACTTATATCATCATGAGGTCATCAGTCCTAAGACTGGTTGGACGCTAACCTCCAGCTTCTCCTATCTTGTGCTAACCTACGCATTTCGGTAATTGTGCTACAACCTACATCCCTTACTATTTGCGAGCAGTAGTCTAATCTAGGCCTACCTCTGCCTTTCTTCGCTCCTATTTCTGCCTCCAAAATATCGCAGACTATTCCCCCATGTCTCAGCAAGTGGCCTACCATTCTATCTCTTCTCTTCTTTATGTTATTCCACATATTTCTATTCTCGCCGACTTTCTCTAATACTTCTTCGTTTCTAACCCTATCAGACCACGGTATTTTCATCATTCTTCAGTAACACCACATCTCAAAAGCTTCTAATTTCTTCCTACTTGCTTCCCCTACCATCCAGGTTTCGCAACCGTATAGTGCCGTGCTCCATACATACGTTTTCAAAAATCTCTTCCTTGTTTCTAAGTTTATTACCCCCGAGCATAAAAGTGCTTTCTTTTTGTTAAAAGCTACTCACCCCTGCGCTATTCTTTGTTTTATATCTTTATCGCTTCTTCCATCCCAATTTATTTTACTTCCTAAATAAGTGAAATCTTTAACTTCCTCCAATCTTTCATTATTAATTTGTACTTTCATTTTTGCTCTGCTCTCGCGCCCTCTGCACACTAACACTTTAGTTTTGTTTTTATTCACGCTGATTCCGTATTCCTCTGTCAACACTGCCTCCATTTCGTTCAACGCTGATTCTAATTCCTCCTTACTAGATGCTAATACTGCTATATCATCCGCGAATCTCAGCATTTTTAGTTTCTGTCCCTGTACTTTAATCCCGAAATCCCCTCTATCTTTTACCACATTAATCGCCTCTTCGATGTACAGATTGAAAATTAGTGGTGATAGCGTACATCTTCGTCTTACTCCTTTTCTAATACATACTTCCCTTCTTTCCCCTTCTACTTCTATAGCAGCAGTTTGCTCTTTGTATAGATTGTGTACTACTCTCCTATCTCTATACTTCATTCCCGCGCTCTTTAGTATCTCGAACTTATAAAGAAACAAGTACTTAGTAAAGTACTTATAAAGAAACAAAAAAAGTATATATTGCATCTTTTTTAAATAAGTAAATTAAATACAATAAAAGATAATTAAACAAGACTAAAAGATACTAAAAATTTTAGGACTGATTTAAAACTGTTTGGACGTCTTTTCAAAAAAGTGTACGAGCTTAATGAGTTTTAGTATCTTTGGTAATATATTATAAAGACTAACGGCATTCAAAGTGAATATCTATGAATAAATGAATTAAAAATTTTCATGGAATGATGCGCCATCACTAAGGTCATGTTATTATTAATATTTGCGATGTATATCGATATATATGTATATTAATATATGCTAATGTATCTAATATCTTGGCCATAAGTAATAGAGTTCCTCAAGGGTCAATACTCGGACCTCTATTATCTTCTATATATATATATATATATATATATATATATATATATATATATATATATATATATATATATATATATATATATTTCTTGTTTTTATAAATATTTTAAAAGCTGCAAGTTTATCTTAGTTGTACTGATACTGATACAAAACCGTCAACTGAAGTAATTAGTAGTGACTTAAAATAAAATTATTTATTAAATATACCTGCTGCCCAGATTAAAGTTGAATCAAGGCAACTATTCACTAATATTCAGTTTCAGTTTGGATCGTCATTTGCTGCCTTAATTAATTCATCTACACTGACATTTTTTTACACATTATTAATTTAACAGATATCACTGTAGATTTACACAAATCAATTTATTCCGGCCCTTAGAAAGAATGGGAAGTGCGGCATTTATACGTTTAAGGCCCCGAACAATATAAATCCCCCCATATTATTATTTACCCTTTATTGAATGTTTTCACAAGGGACATTTGTAACCGTCTAGTCCGATAATGAGTTCTATTAGGCCACTCCAAATCTAACTGGACAGGACAGTTTCCCTACAAGCCGTATACGGGAACGTGTGAAACGTCAACAGGCTCTAAATATGCACATATATTATGTCTATATCAGGTAATTGGGTCTTTGCCTAGTACTCGTATAGTCGCTAATTTAATCTAACTGTTTTCACGACCTCAAGATAATCAAACATTAAATTTATAACATCATGATTGAATTAGTTAGTTTAGTGAAGTATTATTTCATTTATACTTACTATGGTTTATTATACACTGAGTTAAATTGAGTTGGGACTCAGTTCCATCATTGCTGACTTTCTTATGTCAACACTGGATTTTTATATCCTATAGTGTATTACATTTTCAACTGGAAATAAATCTGGACCATTGTACGACTGAACTAGAATCTTCATTCTAAATATTTTTAATAATATAGTTATTGATATATTTGCAATCTTTAGTTTTTACTGACGGGATGAATCATAATATTACGCACCTTTAAACATGTGTAATTGTAGGTTTATAAACAAATCTTAACTTTAATTTTTAACTTAGTCGAAATGTCTTAATCTTGAGAAAGCTTTAGAGGATTTTATAGTATTTTTAATATTAAGGAACAAAATAACTAAATTTATATTACTTTTGGTTTGCAACATCTTTAATTTATATAAAATATTTTAGCATATTCACCAATTTATTGAAAATAATACTATTTCAGTTAAAAAACCTGTTCATCAAAGAGAAATTTCGATAATGAGATTTGTTTCCAACCTACTTTGTTGAAACTTGGGCGTTTTGTGGGTCCAAGGAGAATATATAAGCAATAGAAACCTTTGGAAACAAACAATTTTTAGTCACGAAGCTATAGTCTTTCCAAATGATGCATTCCAAAATTCATGGTGTTGGTCTTCCAAACGTTCCAAATTCCTTTGATTGATTCATACTTACTGAAAGGTGAAAGGGAGTATTCGTATAAAATAAACGTTCGATGTGAAATACTTTATAATAGAATAATCAGTTTTTTATTTTTGATGGCAATTTAAATGGAAGTCTGTTTTTGAATATCATGAAGAATGAGCTTTGGAGGATGGAAAACACGACTTTATAATTTAGGTTCCCCTAAATTTAAAATTGTAGTTAGCTATATAATGATGAAGTTGTAAAAGGACAACTAGATTATATATTTTTTTTATTATCGATTTATCAATACATATAAGCCCTCTACTTAGGTGTCCAATACAATCGCGGACTTGGCGACAATTGACTTTTTCCATTGGGATATCATCAATAAAAAATGGAAGAAAAATTGGCAGTTGAAGAATACAAGATATTGTACCAGAACAATTGCAATATATAATAAAGAACATATAGGGTAAGTTTTAGACTAACAAGGTTTTAATTAACTTCATTGCTTCGTCTACTAATTCAGTAAGTATGATTAATATTATTATCAGTTAACATTTGAGACAATTTTTATGTCCCATTGTGTAGGTCATGGTTTACTTTAGCAGAAGAGATAAATTTATAAAAACAGTATGGTCATTAATTAATCCGTAGAATTTAGCAGAAGGCTTCCAAATTTTATGGATTGATTCGAATGTAATGATGACACTCTGTGTGAGTTGGTCTGGATTACCGGCTCGCGACGGGGGTTCGATTCCCACATCAATGGGCTGGGCGTGTTTGTGTGTCTATGTGTATTCAAATTACTTATAAGAAAATATCTTTAAAAACATTCTTAAATTTCAACTTTATAAAAATAATCATTACGTTTTAGGTCTCTAAAAATGTATCATATTGTTTGCCTTTTATTACGCAAATAGTAATTTTCTAAAACATATAATAATTTACACAGCAAATTAGGATCAGTAAGATTCAGTGAAGCCCACAAATTATTATCCAGTTTTAATATTTTCATCGAATGTGTGAATCCTACTGATGTTCATGAGCCTTGCCGAAGCCAAATAAGTAGTAAAATACGCTTTCTTATGATATAAATATCATGTCAAATAATCTACAGTGGGTTGCTTCAAATAGGGGTAAACGACTTCAACTTCAAAATTAATGTAAATTTTAGTCCTCTTTATGTTACTTCACTAATGATTTATATAGTTCAATATTCATTAGAAAGCACCATTGAGAGGTGTTAGGTAAAGTAACAATTTCAGTACTACGAGGTACACTATTGATATTTTGAATCTAATAATAAAAAAACATTAATTTGTCATTGAAAATTACTTTATGGTTTTTCAAAATATTTTCCTTCATGATCTATACACTTTTGCATACGTTCAAACCATTTGTCAAATCATTTTTTCCATTCCGCTTGAGATATCTCCAAAACATAGTTTTGAACGCATTAATGGCTTCTTCTGCTGACGAAAATCGTTATCCACGCAATTTATTTTTGACGTTCGGGTAGAAAAATAAATCATTGGGTGCCAAATCAGGACTGTACGGCGGATGATCCATTAATTCGAATTTTTGAGTGTTCAAATATTCGGTTGTTAGAGATGTGTAAGAGCTCGCATTGCCATGATGAAGAATGATCCGATGGCACTTGTTTTTTTGTCTTATTTCAGCGAAGACACAAATGGGTGTGTACCATTCATAATTGACCGTTTTCGTTTCTCTAAAGGCATTGTTGCCACATGACCAGTTTTACCGAAAAAACGGCGACCATTTTCGAAATGCTTCGAGCGCTAACCACTTTTGTTGAATTTGGTTCATCTTGAAACACCCATACAGTCGACTGGTGTTTACTTTCCGGCTCACACGCATAAATCCATGATTCGTTACCTGTTACAATGTTATATACGTCTTTTGAAGCACCGCCATTGTATTTCTTGAGCATTTGTTTGTACCAATAGGCACGAGCATCTTCTTGAGATTTTCTGGAATTATGTGGGATCCAACGAGAACAAACCTTTTTTATAGTTAAATGATCATGCAATATTTTATATATGCTAGTCGAACCTAAGGTTTCCTCAATCGCACAGTATGTCATGTGACGATCTTGCATTATCAGTTTTTGCACAGCATCAATGTTTTCTGGCGCAACAACTGAGCTGTCTGCTTTCTGATTTTGGATGACCTTCACGACTTTCGTCGATGAGAGAATGGCGGCCACTATTAAACTCGTTATACCAGCGTTTCACAGGGGCAAAGGATGGAGCTTTATCACCAAAAGTGGAAGTAAGTTGATCAATGCACTCTTGTCATGAGATAATCCACGTCAAAAATCCTAATAAATCATCGCACAGAAATTTTAACGAGTTAATTCCATTTTTCTGCTGAGATACAATTTTCAAATCACTGTCAACAACACAAATCGCACTTAAATTATAAAATGTTCTGAAGAAGGTTATGATAAAAAATGTAAAACTTTCCATTGGAAACGTCAGATGACGTCTGACAATACTTAGTGTTGCAAAGGCTCAAAATATAAATAGCGCCCCTCGTATTCAGTCCAGAGATGATTACGAGTATTAAATCTACTGGTTATTATTTAATTTAGTGTTCATCCAGTAGTGTACCATCAAAAATGTCTTCCATAAAACGAATATTTATTCACCCGTCACGCATAAACTGCAACTTATCGACGATTTCAAGCATAACGAATTAATAAAACGCGCTATTCGCGCGACCCATCATTACATTGAATCTTTGTCAGGACGCAATAAAAGCATAAACCGAATATGCGATTCAGTTTTGAAAGCCCTCACAATCCTTGTCCTTTTAAGTCGCGAATAAAGCAGCCAACACAATCAACCTCGTGCACAATATTAATAGAAGAAAACATTTAATCTGGAAACGCTGCAGCACAACAAGAAACTGGATACATTGTAAAAGTTTCTATAGTTATGAATGCTCATTAGTTCTAAACGACAGAGCCATGAACATAAAGTTCATCGTTTATTATATCTCAGGTGTTTTATTCATCTTCCACTCGCAACACATTTCGAAACTCTTTAATGGATGGTGTAAAATTCTGTAGCTTTTCAGAGTGACATGTGAAATATTACGCTGGTTTTTAGTAATAACGGAATGTGAAGAAGCGCCTTTAAGAATACGGACTGTTTCGGACGACGTTTTTTTCCCGGTGCTGTCAAATTACTATCCTCATTAACGATTGCGCTGAATCAAACACTAATGACAGATAATGGTGTTATAACTGTTAGATTATGCTAAGTTTTATAGGAAATTTTTTTGTGTGCCATATTTACTAGTTTCCTTTTAGATATATACCATATGTTCTAGTAAATTAGCGCTGCCTATTTTGTTTCTGTCGTATTTGAAAGTTCTAATGACGATTTCTTTAAATACAAGTATTCGTAATAATGTGATCGTTTTAATTATTTAGTATACAGTGCAGGTGTAAAGTAAGGAATAAAACGTAAGGTGTGAAATGTAAGAAGACGTAAAATAATGTATGATAATTTTTTTTATGGTGAAGCATGTAGATACACGAAGCAGGATGGTTTAATTTAGCATGCTTATGATCTTCACTCCATCAAGTCCAGACTAGAAGTTCGATCAGTAGCATAGACATTTAAAACCGGTAAGTATATTAAACATAAAATATACCTTTGTGAAGACAATTGAAAGTACTTCAAATCGATCTAATTTTTGTCATAATTTCACAAATATTATCTAATATTTAAACACGGTACACAGGCTTGTTACCTATGTAAGTGCTATACATTAAGCCAGTTTTATGTATATCCATCATATACATAGGAAAAGAAATTTAATTTTTTGAATATATTAATATATAGCCTCAGTTGGGATTTGAATAAGGACTTGAATTGCGCGCCATTTGTGTTCTGTCAAAGATAGGACGTCAATATTTAATGAATGTCATCTACAAAGCATACGACGTCAAGTAAATGAACAATTTCTTTGAAGAAGTTTGGAATTATTATATAGCATGTTATCAGAAATACGTTTAAGCTGAATGTTATCGTAGGATACTATTAAAGTTATTACTTTAGTAGTATTTCACGATACCCCCATATTATAGATTTTATGTAAAGTTACTTAAAGTTAAAAATTATTATTACATCCCACGGTTTCACAGAAAACCTTGAAAATGACCTTGATTTTTTGGGTACTAAACTTTTGGGTAAACCCAGGTGTTCTAGATTTGCTTTTCCTCTTAACGAATTCTTCTTTCTTCTTGTATATGATACAAGAGTGCAGCGGTATATATTTCCGTATTTATCTACCCCTGGATCTAAAAATAAAACATAGATTTCAAGAGATGGTTAATAAATTTTAAAAATATATATGTCCTGGTTATAAATAAATCCAATTATTCAAAATTATATATTTGTTACTTGAGAAAGGGGATGAGAATTTAAAAATAATTTAGGGTGGCTCAAAAATTAAACCGAAATATAGTAATTTTCAATGAAAATTACTATATTTTATACGGGTAATGGGTAGGATAGTAATATTTGTTCGTATAATTGTTAATATAAAGATATAATATTTACAACTCTGAGTTTAGGAACATATAACATTTAAAAGCTTTTGTACTTAAAAGCTTTTGAAAATTTGTTTAAAAATTTAACCAGTTATTTATCACAGGTGGACTAATATCTTTTCGTATTTTTTTTAAAATGTCAATTTTATTAAGCTGTAAATTAACATAAAATTTCATCACTTTCAATATTTTTTTAACTTTTAGTCAATATTTTTTAAATCACCTTGGTTAGGGTATAGTCTGCTTATGCTCGTAGAGTGATGGAGTAATGTGCCATGTTTTGTCTGTAATAAATTTGCCTCATCCGCTTAGAAAAGTGGCTACATATTACAAAATCTTTATGCTTGTAACAGAATAGAGGCTGAAAAACCACTACGAGGAAACTGAAAACCTTTATAATCCTTCCTATAGCTCAGGATAATATTAGATTGTAGCCAAAAGCTTAATAATACAACTGCTTTATTTTCTTATCAGACGCGTTAATTTCTATTTCCCAAATTCAATGTCTTCATTTCAGAACCAAAGTACATACATGAAGTCAATCAGCAGTACCTGAAATTTATTTAAGAAAACAAGAAAGTACTTTTACATTATGTACAGGGATTTGTTTGAAAATGAGCAGAAAATGAGACTTTTTTTTCAATTTTCGACACCAGTGTTCCCTTAATTCCGCAATGAAATTTTACTTATTTGTTTATAAAATTAGTATTTAGTGTTTTTTTCTAGCTTAAATATACTTGAGATTACTTAAAAAGTCTGCTTTAAGATAGTAACTTGGGAAGTCCCACAGATGATCAATTGAAGAAGTAGTAATAACAGACGATAAGAAATTAACTAACATTCTTCATATATCTATCAGAGGAAAGAATGTGTAAGAAAAACCCATCCGCGTACTTTCGTTATAGTCGATCAGTAATTACATATAAAACGTACGTTCTCTCTATGTCTTAGTCTAGCCTAATAAAACAAAGAAATCTGACGGTGAGGATGAAACAGGAGAAGGCCGTTGGTGCAATACCCGAAAACGTTTTATTTTTATCTCCGAAATCCCATCAATCTTGATCACATTCATTAATTCGTAAACTACACACGCTAGGATTGGTAGATTAAGTCATCATCGGAAAGAGCGGAGCAGGGCTGACATATACTGCTGTAACATTCACCTCGGCATGTAGCTGTCCGATGACTGGCAAAAAGTTAACACGAATCGATTATTCGAGTATATCGGATCGTGTATCTGAGCCGTGAGATGGTTTATATTATAGGGCTGTCTAAACACCGCTGGATTCTCGAAAAATCAATTAGAGAATTACTCGACAAAATACAACTACCTTGTAAACGGAAAATTTTAAACGTGGTACCTGTAACCAATACCCTTCTATCGAGAATACGTGAAATAAATACATGAAGAGCTAAATGCGATCACTAATTACCTACATATATCAATCCAGTAATTGTATTTTATATGAGTTTGACCAACAACTAAAATATTGTACCGTTTATATGCAATAACAATAATACAAATTATTAAAGTAACTTATAAGTCGGAAATCGAGAAAGGAACCACCAAGCCGCCCAGCGGTTATCAAAGTAGTTCCCGAATAGCAAAGCTATTACATAATCGCTCTAGGAAACAACTACTCCTCGGGCTAAAGCCCCTCCAGGCATTGAATTATACCCAGAAACGATCCTCGACCCCTTTCTCGTGTTTCTGCACGATCAGATAAGGTTTCAAAAAATAAAACCCGCCACAGATAGGATTCGACATTTGTCCCGGATCGGAACTGAACGACGTTCCGATCCGGGACAAATGTCGAATCCTACGTGTGGCGGGTTTTATTTTTTGAAATATTAAAGTACTGCTATATAAAAGGTGTTACAATGAGAGCGCAAGATGTGAAGTATTGAAATATTTACTGATTTATAACGTAGATATTTGGGACTTATACCGGGTGTCCAAAAAGTCTGGAAACGGTCAAATATCTCGAGAAATGCATATTGGATCCAAAAAGGAAATAACACTTTCTTAATAATATTAAAAGCGCTATCTAATGATACCAAACACAACCCCCACCCCTTGGGGTGGGGCGGGGGGCAATTTTAAAATCTTAAATTTGTACCACTTTCCACTTTCCCTCCCCCACGGTGGTGGGAGGGTATTAAATTTAACACTATTGAAGGGCTGTTTTTAAGTAAATGAACTCGTACTTTATTATTTTTCATTCTTCCGTAGAATTTTTTTTAGAAATTACGAAATGAAATATTTTTTGCGATTACAGCGCCATTTGTCACGCATCAAAAAACGTTTCAGACCAACTTGACGTAGTTATTGCCGCAGAATTCGATTCTGCAATAAAAAATATGGGTACCTATTTAAGATTTTAAAGTTTCCCTTCGTCCCATCACAAGAGGTGGGGAGTCGCAGTTGGTGTCATTGGATAGCGTTTTTAATATTATTAAGGAAGTGTTATTTCCTTTTTGGATTCAATGTGTATTTCTCGAAATATTTGATCGTTTCCAGACTCCTTGGACACCCGGTATATGAAACAACACATCCGGTAAATGGCCGTCACGGCTTTGGTGGTACACGAGTACTCTTCTGGTGAAATTGTCTATCTACATCTTCCAATATCTTTCAATTGAGGCACAAAGACTGGGTTATCATGTCACGATAGCTTTCGCCATTTACCGTTAATGCATTACCGGTCTCGTTGATTCCTTCGAACCACAATGCACACCAAACAGTGACACGTCGGAGATGCAGTTGTTTCATATGAATTATTCGCGGTTTTTCTGAGCTCAAAATGCGGCAATTTTCTATTAACGAAGCCATCAAGGTGAAAATGTGCCTTGTCGCTGAGGATGATTTTGTCTACAAAATCGATATTCACTTCTTGTTGTTCAATAATCCAATTGGTGAACTTTCCTCGCTGTACATGGTCTGTTGGCAGAAGCTGTTGAGTCAATTGGACTTTGTAAGCACGAAGATGCAAATCTTTAGTGAGAATACGGTGAAGAGTAGCTGTTGAAATGTCCAATTCTTGTGGACGATGACTAATCGAGATCCCTGGACTCTCGGTCACATTCTGCTGATCTGCTCTATGATGTTTTATTATGAACGTCCACTACAATTTGGTGTTGTGTGTTTAACACCAATAACTGAACCAATACGCTCGATTTTTTCACAGTTAAGAAATTTGGAACATTATTTTTACCGAAAATTGGACGCACTTTACGAATTGTAACAACCAAACTTTCACCGTTTTGATAGTAATAGTTAACAATAAGAACTCGTTGTTGTATCGTGTAGCGCTCCATATTTTCTAACTCCTATCTGTCTTATTTGTCACAATTATTGACCTATCGTATCATGACAGTCAAAATGGTGCGCCATTCAAATCTTGCAACACCCACAACCAACATTATCTAGGGAAGATGTTGTGGTGGATCGATTTCGTTAAAATTCGTATATGAGTATAGTATTAAAAAATCCTGAACACTTTCTTCTTCTACTCTTTATGAGGTTAACGGGGTGAAAAGTTGAAATTAAAAAACGAGCTGTGTAAAATGTGTCAAAAATGGAAAGCAACAGATAAATGGACGAATTGATGAGTGAATTGATTTTGAACGGGTGGATTGACAAAGCTATCCAATATTACGCTAGTATCTACTAATATAGGAATTAATAAAATTAGATTTCCATGGGGTTAGTGACTAGAAAAATGTTTATTCTTTTTTGTTACAAGTACCCCATAAAATGACATTGGGCAACCAAATTCTGTCGATAAACACTATGTCTTAAAATTGCATTTACGAACTTTTTAAATTTGAAAAATCTATACATCAAAAAGGAGCACATAACAAATAGGTGTCCCCTGTTTTTCGATTCTCCATATACCGCATTTCAACAAGTATGGAGTACAACTTGAGTATCTTCTTCTATAAGTTCAGAATGGGCAGAGTATTATCGTGAGTAAAAGTGAATATTTGTTGTTTACCTAAGGTAGATCATAAGTATGCAAGAGAAGCACAATTCATGAAAATATGGACCTTTGGAAAACTCTCGCTCTCAGTGACGACTCGTTACTTCCAGCTCAATTTCCTTACCACTTTTCTTGATATAGTGTTAAGGCGCATACATTTATTTATTTTATGTATAAAAGAATATCAATAAAACCTCCCATGAAGTGTAGCAACATAGGTTTAAATTAACATTAATAGTTGCTATCATTTTAGCAAATATCTGCATGTACATCGTTTGTAGAGTAACTATAAAATGTGGAAGAGCTGAAACAGAGGTATGCGTAGCAGAAAGACATGGATGGAATGAATGGAAAGGTGTACTTGAATAGGTACCGTTGTTTCTGACTCGATATCTGACCCATACAGTGCATCTGGATGAAAGGAAAGCGCGGAAGGGAAATATAAAAAGAAAATCGATCATCACACATGAAATGTCCGGATCTTAAATGGTTCCGTTCTTAAATGGTTAAATAATAAATCTGACTAGTATGTTCTACATTTATCAAACATGATTTATAATATCCATTTTTGCGTACCCTATAAGATATTAAGTTAACGGTCAATAGTACTCCTCCAATCAAAGATGCCGTAAAATGCGTTTGAACTAAGTTTGAACAGAAACCATCAGATACATAGCAATTTAATTATGGTATAAGTTGTCACTAAACAACTCACCCACTTTATGAAATAAAATATTAAATTAATTAATGCACACCCTATATTGAACTAGAGAATCGTCCGTTAACCATTCCATGAACCAATAATTACAGTTAAATGGTGTATGCCTAAAGTAAACCGTCTATCACGTGACAGTCTACAACACACTGTGAACTAATTACTAAAGGCAAGCTGCCGATAATGCTTCAGGATGACCCTTGACCGTTCAGTGTGAAGCCTAATAATCTTCGTTTCATTGTCCATTGTTCGGCTCTCTTCACATCATTATCAAAAGTTTTAATAGTTACTCGAAAGACCAACTGAGCAAAGTAATTTGTAATATACTGTTAAATTAACGTGTAGTATGGGTTCGGAGATGCTTTGACAAATGATGTATCATTGAGAAGAGTCGAAGAAACAAGGGAATGGAGGGGGTATTGTTTAATAGAACATTGACTTGTGATTCCTCTTCGTTTGTGCAAATAGCACAAATACATATATTTTATTATTAGATATGAGTTTTCCTACTCCAAAAAAACTTGATATAAAATGTTCTGTGCTGTTGAAAATTGGCCTTTTAATGGTGTGAAGATGATGTGAGATATCACTATTTCTGGTATAAAACGTAACACCAGTGTAATTGGTAAAATTTTTCACCACTATATATGTAACCTTTTCTATATTTTAGGTACAAAACTAATATAAATACACCACAACATAATACAGGTTACTCCACGTGGGGTCGATTTTAATCTCTGCGTGGTAACTATTCTAGAATATGCATCCATGTACAGCTTGTCAATAATAGGAGAAAGTGTGAGGTTCTCTGTGTATGCGTAGAAGAAACAGTGAGGCAGCATTCGGAGGGAAAGGATACGCGCGGCCAGATTGACCTCTGTGTACACTTATACATACTCGATATTTACTCTGCAAAGGTCTCAATGCGATTGAGTAAAGATCAGGCTATTTACTGTGCACCTCATGGGCTGTCCGATATCGCAGTTTTCAGACGTGTTCCTATTCTTGACAAGCTGTAGTCTTCACGTTGACACTGTTGAAGCATGAGCCAATATGGTTGCTTGTAATTTCTGTAGTGCAACGCAGGTTTCGAAATCATTTCAATGTTGGAAGGCACGGTAGTGTCTCTACTCGGCACACGATTTTATAGTGGCTCAATAACCTACGTATATCTTGTTCTTTGGGACCTGGTAGACCTCCGGGACTACAGCAAACGGTAAGAACTCCCGAAAATGTGGAAAAAGTTCGTGCATCAGTGGAAGCCACTCCGGGTCGATCAGCTGTGCGGTATGCTCGCACGCTTCGCATATCTGACAGGTCAGTAAGACGAATTCTGCATTTAGACCTTCATTTTCACTCATATAAAATCATGGTTGTTTAGGAACATCGTCAAAAGGATTTTATACGGATGCTTATATTGGCAGAAACCATATCGGAATTGCTCACACATGATAACGAGTGACGAAACGGATTTCTATTTGTCGGGTGCTGTGAATAAACAGAATTTCCGATATTGGTCGGAGGAAACTCCACGTAAACTTCACCAACGACAAAGTTACTGTGTACTGTGCAGTAGCTCGATTCGACATCATCGTTCCTGATTTTTTAGAGAAGACGGACACCCGGTCCGTGTCAATACACACTGTTATGTTACGATGCTACCCGAATTTCTTATTTCTAAACTGAAAAGGCGTAACATAAACATAGATGCAGTTTATCTTCAGCAAGATGGGGCTACTTGCCATACTTCCAGGGAGACTATGGCCTTATTGAGGTAACATGTTCCTGGGCACCTCATTTCCCTGCGGGCGATATCGAGTGGCCTCCACGATCGCCGGACCTGTCGCCCTGCGATTATTTCTTATGGGGACACCTCAAAGCAAGAATTTTCATTGAGAAACCACGTACCCTTACCGAACTTTCTGCTACAATAACAAGGAAAATTGAATATATTCCAGCCGACATGGTACAGCGCTGTATTGACAATTTTTCTACTCGTTTACGGGAGTGTTTTTAAAAAAATGGTCGCCACTTAGGTAACGTTATTTTTCGTTCTTAATTTTTCTTTTTCATATTTTCATATGATAACAAAATGGCATCCTGTAACGAACGTTTTGAAAACATAAAAAATTACTTTCGCTGAAAAATAACAGCTATTGATTTTTGAAAATCGTCATACATACATCTCTGTCGGACCCTGTACTTCTCTGATTTACTTCCACTTACTTACTATAGTAGATTGAAAAGACTTAGCCAAGTAAACAAAGGAATCCACATCTACTTCCCATACAACAAAATATCCCGCTTGGGAACTGCCCGAATGAACTTGTACCAGTCAGTACATTCCTCCTGTCATCTCTCCCGGTCCTAAGCTGACTGGTCCTTACACATATCTATTTGTTGTAAACTTGTAATCCAAATATAATCAATCTCGTTATGAATAATATCTTGCATTACGGATGGGGATTCTTTCTAAGTTTGTTGTATAAAGTTGACGCCCCGCGGCGCACGACAATGCGGAGGTCAGGCCATGTAATAGAGTTGTCCTAATGAGCGATGGGCGAACCGCGGGGAGCCCCACCGCTGTCACTGGTCTACATATTTCCCCAACGTGAACGCCACATTTTGACAGGAACAATTATATACGATTTGCTAATGTTGGGCAAGATCGATAATTTTATTTCGGTACCGAGACATAATAGTCCAAACCCACGCCTGTTCCGAGTAGATTGATACAAGAGTTTTCATAATTAATGCTGTTAAACATCGACTACCTGGTGGGCGTTAAAAATGTTCTTACTTAAGAAGAATTATGCGTCTGTTTGTGGATTGCTTCGTTCAATATCGATATTAATTTCATTTGAATCGATCATCGGTTTGTTACTTTTCATTATCTACGTGGTTGAAATCTAATATTGTGCAGATATCGTCATAGATGTCGAAGAAGGGTTTGTAGATGGATTCTTGAAAAATAAAACTGTTGTCTTCCTTATAAGTTGAAAAGTCTTATTATAGGCTAAGAACTAGAGCTGCCACTTGTAAATAATAAATTTGTCTTAATCTGGAGAAATCTGGATTATTCCTTATTACACGAATATATAGTAGGCACAAAGAATATGGGATGTAAAAAATTCCTTAAATTTTTAGGTGATATTCAAAGGTCTGTGACTTGGCGAAAAATAGTTGCAGAGAAATTTTAAAAAAAGCAAATAGAAGCTCCATATTTCTAGTTTTCAGATTTTGAGTTCAAAATTTTTTATCATCAGTAGTTTTTGAATAATCATAAGAAAATCATCGTAAGCAATATACTGTAAATTGTTTCTTGCCTCTCAAATGATCCACGGCCTTCAATACTTTTCTTTAGTGATTTCATCATAAAGCTTTTTTAGATAATTTTATCTTCTTAAATTTAAATGGCCTAAAAGTTTTATACGATGATTCTTCATTGAGTTATCGTCGTTCAAAGTAGAGAAGTCAGTTTTGACTTTTCTTTTTATTTTTTTCTTACACTAGTTAACATTCTTTGATAAAAAACTATGGATTATCGCAAAAGATATTTTTAACTTCAAAAAATTAATAGAAAATGAAAAATTAATTCTTAAATTAAAAGAACAACAAATTCAGTCATTCCGAACACAATAAAAAGAAATTGCAGCGCTTTAATATTTTGAGAGTGTATTTAGGATACTTTAAGGTTCACAAAAAACAGTCAGTATCCGTAGTCTGTCTACTATTTGCAAAGTTATGCCAAGCCTAAATATGCAATACTTTACCTCTTTTTTAATCAACGCTCTCGCACCGAATATTTTTTATCCAAAACCAATAACTACGACTTGTTAAAACTATCTTGCAGTTTTTAAAACCATACTTAAAATTTCTGTATTGTCATTATTTCGCGAGTAATTAACTACTGTCTCTTTTACTTTGAACGACAATAACTCAGCGAATATTCATTTTACAAGGTTTTAGATCACTCAAGTTAGAGAGAACAAAATTCACTAAAAAATCTCTATAACTAAATCACTGAATATTAAAGTTCGTGGGGCTTTTGAAAAGCAAGCAAAAATTTGTAAAAAATTTCTTCCAATGGTTATCCTATCATTACTTAAAAACTGCTAATGGTACAAAGTATAGAACTCAAAACCTGAAAACTATAAACTTGGAACTTCAACATGCTATTTTTTAATATTGCTCTGCAACTAGTTTCCTCCAAGTTACAGCCCCTTGAAAATCATTTAAAGATTTAGAATTTTTTTACATCCATTAATTTTTGTGCCTAGTGCATTTCTCATACAATTGAAGTCCTTGGCGTTTGTATATGTGATTTACTATTTGCAATAATTCACCTGGGGTAATGGAATATTTTACATTTCTTATTGGAACAGATTTAAAAAATATAATTTTAAATCTGTTCCAATTTCAAATTAAGAACTTTAGATTTTTAATGTTGCAAACAATAAAATGTTACACCTAACATGTTCCCATTGTGTAAGGAAAAATACATTACGCAAAATATTACAGACGTTTTTACATATTTAGATTTCCTTTAGGTCTATCGTGCTTTTGATTGATGCTAATAACATGGCCAGTGATTTAGAAGTAAAACGTTGCTATTCTAATTATTGACGAGACTGGAAGATATCTACGTGCAGCTGGTAAAATTTCTAAACAGAATTATCTTGATCACACTGTCTCTAGAGCATCCGACAGACACTACAGAAGTTTCAGGAAATAGATAATATTGAGGATGAAAAAATCTAGACGCCCAGGCATTGCAGAAAATCATAAATATTTTCGTTGAAACAGTTGTGTTTCGTTAAAACTTCAATCTTAATCATCTCGAGTTTTAATCATCTCCAGATGATGCCAACTTTTTTGGCAAAATGCGCGTCGAAAGTATAGTATTTTGGCGTTTTGTGAAAAACTAAGTCAGTGTTATCGTCGTTATGATGTTTTATTGCCATAATAATATAATAGAGGTCTTGTATATTTCTTATAATGCTTTAGATTTATTTTTCTTTAGCATTAACCACATGAAAAAGTATAGTCAATGCGTAAAAGGGCCATTCTTTATTCTGAGTAATCTTGAAAATTAATACTTTCTAAAAAACTATTCCTTTTTATTTGCTAAACAATTTACTGTTTGTAAAGACTTTTCCGAACATACAGAAATTATCTCGAGGATTAAGAAAAATGTTTACCATTATCAACACAACCGTTTGGAGTTTCCAATTCAGGTAGATAAATAAATACAAGCACTTGGCATTTAAAGAAAAGGAGGAAACATTGTTATTATTTACATTTCGTGGGATTTGTCGAACGACTAAGGTCTGAAGTACGACGAGGCATTGTTTTACCGTTTCTCGGTGTTTCACGAGGACTCGTTCTTATGTTCTTAGTCCTAGATGTGGCGCCACATCCTCGAGTGGTCCATGACGATGCACTTTCGTGGGACAACCGTGGAGAACTCTTTTATATTTTAATACAAATACTCGCAGTAGGTAGAAGCGAGGAAAACAATTATTGTTGCAGTCGTGTATCGATGTAAATATATGTGACATACGTAAGTATGTATGGTAGTTATTAGTCTAATTAACAACTTATTAGACTATACACAATGTTAGGTCAGGCGAAGGGCATGGAAAATACAACAATGCTACAATTATTACACATTAAAAAATCCCAGCCATTACTCAAGGCCGTAATATTCATAAAAAGAAAATATTTCATTCACAGTCTACTTATCTGCTTAATCGTGACTGTGTATACTCAAATCTTATTAGGAGTCGGGTCAGGGTAATTAGCAAACATACACTCAGAAAACAATTTTTCCCTTGCAAAATTTTGTTGAGAAATATCGATGGCAATAGAATCGTTATTAGAATAATTCCGGACTTTATGTATAAACAAATATATACATTTGTTTATGTATAAACAAATGAGTAATATTGTACATCATAGTAATTTAATTGTAGGTATACTACATGTAGGGGGCAACGGCCATCCCATGTTGAACATCGATCCTCGTCCATATCTGAAGCAGGTTTTTGTATTTTTTCCCTGATGAATTACCGAGAAAATAAATAGAAAAATTAAAGCAATAACAACACGAAACAATGCCTGAATAACTCTTTTAACAATATTATAACTCCCTGTAATGTGGGGAACAGGGAAACGTAAATTTAATAAAATAGACATGAAAAATGTACAGCCAGTCAGAACATCGACAGGGCGACGTCGTTATCTTTTTTATTTTTTAGGAAGAAGACGCCGCCTAAAATATATATATATATATATACGGGGGATGTGAGGGACGGCAGGTTGATCGCTTGTTTTCGCGTGGGGGACATGAGTGCACATATAATTATGCGCACCCATGGACGCCGCCGAGACTTCGGCGATTTGACTCACCGGTCGTTTCCACACCATCTCAATGGTTATAATATTAATGTTTATTCTTGTTAACTATTCTAGTCATTTTAAATAAATAAAGAGATTTTAAAAGAAAAGAAGAAGAAAGATCCTCGTCCGATCACCGATATCAAGCAACCTCGGACGCAGTTAGCATTTGGATGGGTTACCGCTTGAAAACACCGCGTGCCGTTTCAGCCTGCAGTGCTGCTGGGTGGATGGGCAGCCCAGTAGTACTGTTGCCGGTCCCAAGCCCGGAAGGAAGAGGAAGGTTAGAGAGCCAGGTTAGCTGTGCCTACCCTCTGTAAAAACAGATTCAGCTTATAGTACCGATGATATTCATCGAAGAAGAACAGGTCATAGACCTACTTTAGAAGAAGAAGAAGAAGTATACTACATGTACTGTATTACTATTGAATGCCTGTTGTATTAGCTCCCCGTAGGATAACTAATCTGAATGCCCATCGTATTCTTTTAATTAGAATTATTCATTAGTCTCAATTTCACTTAAGTCTAGAGAATATTGATGTATATATAATTAGATCATTATTCTACCGTTGTTCCTTGTTAATATTATAGGATTTTGATTTTTGTGAAAATCTTCATTACCTGTTACAGTTCAGAATATTATTTTTGTATATAATGTAGGTGCCATAACAAAGGTAGTATAACAAACGTTATACCGCTAAACTTCAAAGAATTACTGCCCTATTTAGCATGTTAAGAAGATTTATATACGTGCCCAACTGTAGTCTGTCGTTAGAGGGGCACTATTTATATTTTCAGCCTTGACAACACTAAGTGACCCATGGCCAGACGCCATGTGTCGTTTCCAATGGAAAGTTTGACATTTTTGACCATAACCTTCTTCAGAACATTTTATCATTTAAGCGCGATTTGTGTTATTTACAGTGACTTGAAAATTGTATCTCAGCGAAAAAATGGAATTAGCTCGTGAAAATGTTCGTGATTTATTTCGAATTTCGACTTGAATTATCAAGACAAGACTTCATCGATCAACTTACTTCCACTTTTGGCGATAAATCCCCATCCTTTGCCACTGTGAAACGCTCGTATAACAAGTTTAATCGTAACCGCCATTCGCCACGTCCAAAGTCGTGAAGGTCGTCCAAAATCAGTTGTCGTGCCAGAAAACATTGATGCTGTGCAAAAACTGATAATGCAAAATTGACATGTAACATACTGTGATATTGAAGCAACCTTAGGCATTAGTTCACATATAAAAGCACACTAGCACATATAAAATAATTCAGGATCATTTAGCTGTAAACAAGGTTTATTCTCGTTGGATCCCACATAATTTAAAAAACCTCAAAATGAAGCTCGTGTGAATTCGTGCACATGCTCAAGAAAAACAATGGCGGTACTTCAAAAGACGTATATAACATTGTAATAGGTAACGAACCATTGATCTATGCGTATAAGCTGCAAAGTAAACAGCGGTCGACTGTATGGGTGTTTCAAGATGAACCAAATCCAACAAAAGTTGTCCGCGTTCGAAGCACTTCGAAACAAAGGGTCGCCTATTTTTTCGGAAAAACTGATGACAACAGTGCCTTCAGAGGAACGTAAAACGGTCAATTCTGAATGGTACACAACCAATTGTTTGCCATGAGTCTTCGGTGAAATAAGGAAAATAAACAAGCATCGTCGGATTATTCTTGATCATGACAATGCGAGCTCTGACACATCTCGTCTAACAGCCGAATGTTTGAACACTCAAAAAATCGAATCAATGGGTCGCCGTACAGTCCTGATTTAGCACCCACTTCTTTTTGTTCCCAAACGTCAAAAATAAATTGCATGGATAACGATTTTCGTCAGCAGAAAGAGACGTTGATGCGTTCAAAAACAATGTATTGGAGACATCTCAAGCGGAATGGAAAAAATTGTTTGACAAATGGTTTGAACGTTTGGAAAAGTGTATGAATATTTTGAAAAACGATAAAGTAATTTTAAATGACAAATTAATGTTTTTCTATTATTAGGCTCAAAATATAATTAGTGCCAAAATATAAGTGGTAGTAATTGAATTTTGTTTTTAACTGAGTCAATTGGTGCATTTGAAGGACGCTATAGTGGTATTATCTTTCTCTGTGGAATGTTAACTCTTCTACCATCTCATATACGATAACTCGTACAATCAGAATTATCTATTAATATGAGCATTATTTTATAATGGCTTCATCCACGGCTTCTTCAAAGTATCTTCAGCAGATTAATAAATAAACTAATTAGGCCTCGTAGATTAATGACCGCGTTTTAATGGCACTACAGGTGGTAGTTGGGCACGTCGAGCATGTGCCAAATTTCACTAGACCGGCAAAAAAGGAAGCGGAATTTCGTATCAATCATACGTGTCACCTCTCGGGGTAGTTTCTGGTTTTTCATTAGTTCAGTTCGCACGCGACCGTTTTTTTTTTCGCCGCCCGAGTAAATGTTAAATTACCGAACGAAATTCCTCGTCGTGGATTTCTGGAGGTTAATGTGTTCCATCAGAAAGTATCCGATATCCCAGGCGGCTCGTTATTAATTAGTCGATTTATTAAAAAAGCAACTCATTGGGCAGAAACAGCCGCTCTCCTGATTATTATTAATGTATTTTACTCATGTCTGGTAACAAAAAACATATTAGTTGCTGCCACGCGTTGATATACCTTTGCCTTGGATGGAAATAATTTAAAATGTTTTCTGTTATACTGATTATGATCTCTTTATTACCGAGACTGATTTTATTATCCAGAATTTAATTAAGGTGTAGCCTACAAAAGGTCTAAGGCCGGCGGGATTCATTTTAATATCTTTATGCTATATGGAAGTTGTTACTTTTTTTAGGCGTATATTAATTTAGCCGTATATTTAATTAATAACAATATACTTCCTCCCCGTGGAAAGCTTTCTTTTCATGCGTGTTTTTTGAACGTAAATATGTCCGAATAGACTGGAACGACGAATACGTATAGGAATATAAGCGAAACTAACATGTGAGGTGTGCCACGACTTAAATACTCAGTATAAATTAAATAACGTTTCTTGTGATTCTCAGAGCTGATACGACGCATGATGGTTGATTGACTCTTAAATTTTATTTATCAAAAATATATACAGAGTGTGTCATAACGTACTGGACAAAATTAAGGAACAAGTTTCCGAGATCATTCCAAGCAAAAAATTATAATAAACAAGGGTTCAATTCTCTATGGTTACCGAACTATAGGGCTTTAAAATTTTTAAATTATTTTCGCGATTGACAAGCAACCAATTTAAAAGTTCGCGCGAGAGCCATTTCCTGTACTTACCACGAGAGAGGTTAGATTATAATAGGTTTGGCTACCCAACAACGAATCACGAAATGAATAAAATGCTAACGGAAGTCATTGTTAATAGCCAGATCTCATCTCAAAGTTCGAGAATCTATCTTTCAACAACTTTCTAGGATTTGAATCTCGTTAGCTATGAACTCTATCTTGTTGACAAATGAGATGTTACAGTAGACATAATTTATAAACGTCAGTTGATGTAGTAAGTATTGTTCGAACGTGTGCTACGTAAGTTAAGTAATACTTCTATCAAAATACTTGTGTTGTCTTCAAACGAAGAGTATGCCGACATAATTTACATTTCTAGATTTTGAATTGAGATTGAAATTCGTGAGTTGCCCGTAGAGCGTATCAACGACGATTTTCAAACTAAAGAGTGCCAAATTGATGAACGTTTGGTTCTGTGTTTCGATATCTGCGAACACTTCATTCATTTCCAACAATTCCAATTAATTATGAGCGTCCGACACAGCAAAATTTGATTAAGCAAGAAAACATCTTGCGAATAATTAAATACAGTCCAGAATTAAGTACTATTCATTTCATCGCTATTTGCCAAATAAAAAACTCTCTCATCTTGCCGATAAATGGAAGAGTCTACCTGAATCTAGGCATAAAAACAATCCAAGGTTATGTTTTGAGATGTTTTATTAAAATAGCGATGTAATAAACTATACTACTTCACATCGATCTCTTTCTTTAAAAAAATAACATTGCCACGACAGTGGCGACAAACTATACGCTCTTGCTGAAGAGCGTATAGTAAAACAGTAAAATATATATTTTACTGCACCCATGCGTGTTAATTACGGTCACAATTTACCACCAAGTAGGCCACTGAGCCTATTACTATACCAAAGTGTTTGTCACCAAGCTAAACTATTTGGAAGATATTCACTAAATAATAATAGAAGACATTCTTAGAAATCTTCAATTTCCATTCGAAGGTTCAAACAATATTTATACTGAATGAATTTATAATTATTCACGGGTATCGATGAAGAAATTTAGAAAAAAAAATTGGAAGTGAAATAAAATAGTAAGAATTTAAATTTGGTAGCGTGTTGATCCTCTTTTAGCTCCTATCACTACTTCTATTCGTCTAGGAATTATATTGATCAACTAGTGAATGGCTTCCTGGGGAATATTCTCCCACTCGATAACGATTTATTCTAATTCCCTAAGAGCCATAGGGGCAGGTATGTGACACCTGATGGATGGTTTTAGTGCATTTCATAAATATCAATGAGATACATATCTGGACTTCTTGGAGGTCAGTACATAGTTAGAATATTCGCAAATCGAAGGTAGTCCGGTACCTTTCCAGCAACGTGAGGCCGAGTGTTATCCTGCATAAATGAAATTATCCTCGACAAAGGGGGAAAACGGTATCACATGTTTTTGTACGATATTTTCTACGTACATAGGAATGTGCATTCAGGGATCTCCCTCGTATAGTAACCAAACCCATACGACTATCGACACACATTCCTCCTCAGAACTTTATCGATCCACCAAAAAATGTCATACTCGGAGAGATATTGCAGGCAGCAAACCTTTCACCTGGTCTCCACCAGACTCGTTGACGTCCATCTGGTGAATTGACTTACTCTTGTTTCGCTTGAAAACAAAACTCGCTTCCAGTCGTCAATGGTCCAATTTACGTGTTCTCTTGCAAAACGCAGTATAGTATCTTTATGGTCTAGTGAGTAGTGGTGCAATGCTGGTCTTCTACTGTCCAATCCTCCACTTACGTAAGATATCGCTCATCTTTTGTATCTGTAGACTTCTTACGACTTTGTCCTGAGGTTCTACAGTAACTTCCAAGTTTATTGAAACGCCTAACTGTTCGAATACTTGTCCCTCGTTAACCAGAGTTACCGTTTTCTTGCTTCAATTTATTGCTGTATTATAGAAGTATATAGTATATATTGAATCATAGTCTAATGAAGTATTTAAAACCTCGAAAAATTATAAGAAATACTGGAAAGCTTTGCTGATGAGTTAATTTTGTCTAGGTGCATATTACAGGCAGTCTTTTTACAATATGTTGACCACCAATATTAAATATTAGCTATTTTTTATTAATTACGAGAAATCAAAATGCTTGATATATTTCAAAGTTGTAGTCTATTATTTGTGTTAATTATATTAAATACAACAAATGTTATTTCATATGGGACTAAAAAACAAAACAAAACATAACAGCGTTATCTGAAAATGCAACAATTACATATTATAGATGTAAAACAAAACTCCCATTCTATTATATTACAAAATGCATTCACGATTTAAAACGTACAATTCGGTTATAATTAAAACAAAGCACAAATTCCAATGACAAAGACATTTTATTTGCTGTATTATAATGTAATTTCGTTCATTACAATTAACTACCGCCGCTGGATAGACCGTGTACCCCATTACAGAAATTAATTCTTTCATTATCTAATCATGGTGTGTAGGTTTATTTAAATTTATCAATGGATCCGAAATAGGAACACGTCATTTGTGGTCCTTTATATAACTGACAGTTAATTCAATTCTTTATCTCGCCCCCGCCGGTTCAAATCGCGTGATTGGATCATCCTGTGCGGTATATTAAACGTCCCGTCATCGCCATTCTAGTTATCTGAATTGTGGCCAAAAACAACTTTTGTAAACGCATCATATGTATTACTGAACGCTCTTTAGTATACGATAGAAAATTCATTGATATTTACGATGGATACAGAACACCTGCAAGAAAAGAGGAGGTAGCTAAACACGAAAACAGAATATGTTCGACATGGCTTTCAAAAATATAAAATCAAAGGAAAATCAAAATAGAGAAATGTATACACAATAAATTTAAGGTTTATCATGAACGGGGTCATGTAATTATACTTTGTTTTTTTTTTGGTAATAACCAATTTTGTACAATGATTGCAATAACTCTTTACGAATGCACCAAGTAGTATACCAATTTTTATATAATTATGATCTTTCGTAGTTCAAAATGTAAACTAATGCAACTTTTGGGAATATTAAGAAAATACAATATTCTTTAGTTATTCCATTTTGGGATCTCGGTAAATATTCCAGTATAGACATACAACTTTCATCACACTATTTTGGAGTTTGTAAAATTTGTAGATATTGTATTTTCTCTAATAAAATTATTTGTTATCAGACTTTCACCTGATTTTAATTTCCTTCTATACTAAAATGCAAAATTAACTTAATTTACTTAATTAATTTTGTTTTAATTGATAATTACTATATTTTTATCAATTATGTTATTCAGATTTTATCTACTAACTATTTATCTAGAAACTATTATTATAGATAATAGTTTCATAATTACAAGCAAAAGTAAAATAAAGTGAATAAAACACAAAATAAATTAATGGAATATTCTAAGGACTGTGTTAGGAGTTGAACGAATGTAGGAGGCACTATTTGTGTGGAAACGCTGCCGCAGACTCGACACCGATAAATTTTGTGTTTCTTTTAGGTTCTTACACATATCACATTTCTTTTGCCAATGACCAAAGTGAAATGAACGACTTTATTTTAATTCGTTGCCCATTTGTATTCTGGCGCATAATTTCTTCCTGGTTATAGCTAGAATTAAATAATGTAAACATTTATCGACAGTATTAATAATTTTAAACTATTTATCAACTGGTGTTAATTGTAGCGACAGTAATAGGATTCATAATTATGTATATTTTACAAGAAAAAACTGAATTATTTTTATTTATGGTCCTGAAAAAAAGTGTACTCGTGCAAGAGCCCGAACTTTTAATGAAAGTTATCATAACAAAAATATGGGAAACCGATATGTGCTTGCCTTTGTTCAAAAATGCCAAAACAATTTGGTGTGCAACAAAGTAAATAAGTAACCAAGAGGTCTTACTCAAGCTGCACAGATAGAGATCTTAAGCTGTTTCACCTACAGATTTTACTACTTCATTTCCAAAAGTCGCCAAGTTAACAAATAATTCACTTGGTTCCATACACAAAGGTTTAAATGAACAAGTTGTATGGTTACAAAAGTCAGAATTCAGCAACTTGACGATGACTATGGCAGAAGGATTCAATTTTTGCCAGTCATTATTTCTATGAAATAATGACTGCGAGATTTCAATATGACCCAAATTTGACAAAGAACTCGATATGAAAACATGTTTCAAAATGTTGATTTCCTCAAAAAATCAAGGTCTAGGCTGAAATTCTAGGAAATGAAGTAATAGGATCTATTATCATTAAAAAAGAATCACTGATAGATTGGAATTAACTTACAACCCAGAAAAATGAAGAATGCAAGAAATCCAAATCGATGAAGAAGGAAGCCCCCACTGTTGGATAAAGGATGGTGCGTCACGACACTACGCATTATATGTTCAACAATGGCTGGATCAAAGGCTTCCCGAGAAATGCATCGAAGAACAGGTGCTCTCGAATGGCCTATGAGATCTCCAGATATAATTTCACTGGATTTTTTCCTCTGGAATTATTTGAAGGAATTTGTATTCAAGATTCCACGCCAGAATACTCAACACCTAAGAAATAGAATTACCCACAAATGCAGACTAATTGCTAAAGACACATTTCAAGACGTCCAACAAGAATTCGAGAATAGATTGTACGTTTGTTTAGCCAACAATATTTGTTTAGCATTTTGAACATGCAATAAATTCACGTTTAAAATCGTGTTGTGAAAAGTAAATATATTTCATTAATTTATGTTTTATTGAAACTGTTTTATTCCTGCATCTATTATAAAAACTGATGAACTAATTTTAGCTTTTAAACGCTAATTTTAGGTTTTTAAACGTAGTTCAATCAGAATTTTTAGGACCTTCCAAAGGATGTCTTGTAAGGTACAGGATGCCATTAAAAATTTGAAGTGGTGGTAACTAGGGATAAGGAGATGAAAACCACAAACTACAATGGACACTGGTTTTAAACTTCTCCTTAGATATTTAAATTTACGTGTTTTTTGTTTAGAGTTAATTTTCCTTGCTAAAAAAAATTATGGATATGGGTAGTTTTGAAATGAAAGCACTGTAAATTGTAGTAATATTTGTTCATTTCAATTAATATATATTTTGAGACTTTTTTATTAAATATTGTTTAAAAAATTTACATATCCCAACATGTTTACATCATTTAATATTTAAAAACATAACATGATAAATGTCCCACCCAAATCGATAAACCGCCATTAGTAGGCAACCGTTCCATTTTACATTAATACAGTTACTAATGCATAAGCATGCCGTTTATTTACCTTGGATATTACGACAAATTGGGCGGAATGATTGAAAGTTCGGGGTTTATGCGGCTTTTGTGAGCTGCATATAAATATCAAAGTGCGCTTATAATAATACAGTCTGGGCGTGCCTCAGCCGGATTGGTTGTACTGACCGGATCCACCGGATCAATATCATCCGCGCCCGGACTTTCCCGGATATCACCTTACCACCGCAAAATATATCGCGGCCACCGAGGAAGTGATTCTAAGCTCTGCCCGTAAATGGCTCCGCCATTTTCTTAGAAAAAAAATTTTTTTTTTTTTCGTTAATATACAAGGTAATTAATATTAATGACGTTTCTCTTACTGTAGGCAACCTTGCAAATAACTTTTACAAAGAAACAGCATACTTACTGATCCTATTAAAACTCAGATAACAATATTTCGAAAGTAGAAAACTTCTTCCTTATTAATCATATTCTTGAAAATGTACACTGAGAGAAATATATACATACTTACCTAAGTAAAAATTGACTAACACAAAAAATGCTGTCATTCAATATGCTCTAAGCTAAGTAAAGCTATGTTGTTTTAATACCACAGTAAAAATTATTTTACTACTTTAATTTTACTTACTTTTTTCTAAAAACGTTTTACTAAACGTTAACAAAAGAATAATTGGTTAGGAGGCGAATTTTCGTTCTTTAAAGGTTTTTACATTGTTGAGCTATGGACAGTATCATTAATTCGAATGTTGATGAATGAATGTTGAGGAATACTGATTTCCTCTAATTTTTTTTCATCAGAAACCATAGGGCATAAGTCTTGATACATTAGGAGGACATGCTGCAGGAGTTTATATAGAAAAAACATTTTCATTTTTAAATGAAAACAAAACATATTACTTGTGATATTCCATTATATTAAACAACGGATTAAACACGGACTTGTTTTGTTATATATCACTTTATTTATTCTTTGCAACTGTAGCTTCATAGTTACTAGACTACATATTCAAGCACAGTGAATATACAAATTAAAGTTGGGAATTTTCATTTTGAATTAGCAGGTAAATTTGGTTTTGTTCTTTTTGCGCTCTCTTTTCCTCGATCAACCTTGCTGTCGCAGAGTTTGTGAGGGATCCATCCAGCCAATTTCTATACCTCTTTGAGCTTTTTCAGGAGACGGACGATGGTGGATTGGCGAACAGTGAAGTCCTCGGTCAGCATTTGAGTTGCCATGCTTTCGTCCTCTTCCACGGCTGCCAGAAGTGCCTGATTGTCGAAATCCGATGGTCGACCTCTTCCTGGCTTGTCCTCCAAGCTGGTAGCACCTAACTTGAAGCATACAGACCATTCCCGACATCGACTTTCGCTGACTGTTCCTTCGCCAAAAAGTTAGTTCAGATCGCGAAATGACTGTGCTGCCTTCCATCCTTTATCGACATGGTAAAGCATAAAACATAATATGAGTATGGTTTTCGACACGCATTTTTATCAACTACTAAACAAAGAAGAATATATTTACGAAAAAAAAGCGAAATGCAAATTTTTACACAAAGAAAGAATGCGCAAATATTTAGCAGTTCGATATTACTGAGCCTATCCGTTTAGGATATACGCCATATTCTGCTGTAGCACTTGTCCTTCCTACTTGTCCAAGTAGGCTTGCAATTTGTCCATGTATTATTCTTTTTGAAGTCCATACTTTAACCAAAGTTTACAGAATAACTAACATAATAATAATATAAAATATTTATTCTGTAAACTTTGCTTTAACTCAATAGAAAGGCGTGGAAAGTACGTAACAACGCAGCATTCTAAGCCTTATATTAATATTCCGACTAGTGAAAAACTTCCTCATTTTCATAAATATTTATCTGGCTATGTCTATTTTCCCTCTTATTTCCTTTGTGTGATGACCCGATCTTTCTGTCCTAGCTATGTACTTGTATCTACAGATTTTTATGACGGTATTCGCTAATTCGCGGGATTATCTGATTCTGATTCTGTGGGGATTTAGTAATCGCCATTAGCTTAGTTTTTCTAAAACTTATTTTTAGACCGTATTCGGTACGTCTACATTCAGTTTTCATTTAAGCATACAATCTAGACTTTAATTAATTCACGAATTTAAAAATTTTATATATATATATATATATATATATATATATATATATATATATATATATATATATATATATATATATATATATATATTTTTTTTTTTTTTTTTTTTCTTTTCTTTTTTTAGTCCACCTGGTATTTAGTGACACAGTCCAATTAGTTTTTGAGATGACTCTAAATATATAAAACATAAAACATTGAGAAAGAAGTGGTCTTGGTAGTAAATAGTCAACCAAAGTCATTTTTCTCATGACTCGAATAATGTATGTCATGTTTTTAAGTTGTAGTAATATGACAATAGTTTTACCTAGATTACATACAACTTTCTACATAATAGAAAAACGTAATTGTAGAAAGAATGATAAAGCAATATTTTATTGCACAAAACAATTTTTAAAAAACGGAAGGAGAATATAGACTAGAAGATACCATTAATATAAAAATCATCCATGAAAAAAATGGAAAAAAGAATTCAATAAACACTGTCTGCCTTTAATTCAATATGCATCTGATGATTATAAGATAAGAATATAAGATAACTACGTAGTTAAATATTGCTTCAAATTATGCTTTATAATTTTAAAGCTAAAAATTGTGTGTTAAGTTGTAAGACAAAAAATGAAAGAAAAAGTGAAAAAACTCCATGACTTAATTTTAACTTAAGTTTATATCTGAGATATACATCAAACATTTAACTTATTTAAATATTGTAATATAAGTTCCAATGAAAATAAAAAAATGAAAGAAAATTGTAAAGAAAATAGGTGTCTATATCAATGAAAAGAACTTCATTGATATAGATAGATATAGAAGATTCATGGTAGTAGATGAATAGATTATAAAATATATCTATTGTACGTGATTATGTTTAGTAAATAATAAATATTTGAATTTAATTTCCAATACCGCACAAAGAATGTTGTTATGTTAATTCTTGGCAGTAATTCCGTATTTATAAAAATACCTACTTTTAAATTGTGACCTTTTTATCTCGTACATAAAAAATATCGTCAAAATTGTTTTTACAATCTGAATAAAATTAAATTCATGGACAAAGCACAAAAAATAGGCTGTAAATCTAAACGGTACTATTGAAACCAAGGAGCATTAAAAATAGCTCGAGCTAAACTCTAACAAATCCCTTTGTATGAAATCAACCATTTCACACTCTGTATAACTTTCATAGTAAATATAAACCCTAATGCTTTACGAAGTCTAGAGAGCTGCCATTCAAAATCAATACACACCGACATAATGCTGTCCTATATTTTATTCAAGAATAATTATACAGTGTGGATCAAGAAAATATATTTGGAATGATAAAAATAAAATACCACTTTACTGTTTGTCTTCTTTTTTCTATATTCAGTGGACTATAACCAATTTAATTCTAATACTTCTAAAATAATTTTAAAAAATAAACTTGTGAAATGGACCTTTTATACACACTTACACACCCATACCGTATCGTGGGTAACGTTTTCAAAACTACATGACATAAATCCTTTCTATTTATCCGTTATATATATCCAGATCTATATAAATCCATTTTATTTTATAGTTTATTTCGTCGCTATTTGCCAAATAAAAAATCTCAAAATATACCGTGGCTTGTTTTTAAGGCTAGACTCAGGTAGACTGTTCCGTTTATCGACAAGATAAGAGAGTTTTTTATTTGGCAAATAGCGATGAAATGGATAGTATAAGCAAAGTGAGTTTAGTCGAAAGTTGTATCAAAATGGTTAAAATGAAAAATTGTCTGTTGGTATACAGCGAATTCCTTACTTAACTGCCCTATTCCTATATATATCTTTAATAATAGCATGAAATACATTGACACTGTTAAATTACCAATTTTTATTATATAATTACAATGAAATATAATATAAACATAATAAGAATATAAAAACGCATATAAAAAATATTTATTACGAATTGACAAATACCTAAACTACCAACTACGATTATAATTATCAAACGTACGTATGCCCAGTAATGTAAATTGTTCTGTATGCAAATGTTTGCTAAAAATTCTGAGTTGGCTGTTCCTACAACTTTTAAAATGTACATAGTTAATAGTAAAAACATTAACATTTCCCATTAACTTTTAGACGGTGTGCAATATTTTTTTTTACAATTTTAATATTAAAACTTGTAACGAAACTTGTTTTGTATGTAATAAAAATTTAATTAATTCCTCGTTATAATTAGTTGCATTATTTTAATATTGAAGTAAGGAATGCATCTATCAATAATTAATATTCATAATGCAAGTTGCATTACATATGGATTTTATAATATGTATTATTTATGTAGTATAGTCTGGAGGTATTCCCTGTACCTACGAAAAAAATTAATCCATTTTATACAGGAAGTACATATTGTGACAGGTATAGTACGGTACCCGAGGATACAAGGGTATGATATAAACCAAAAATAGCAGAAATAAATGAGTTTGGGAAAACGAATTTGTCATAAACATATTTGTGAAAAATGTACTACTTACACTATTTAGTTTATTTATAAATCAAAGAGGTTCAGATTAAATTTGGTCATATCAAGTTGAAATTTTATGCAAAAGACTAGATATAAAATATTTTTTCCTAAAGTAATTTCATACATACTGTCGAATTGAACCAAGGTATTAATATAAAACTTTATAATATACCCGTATTTTACTTATTTCTTATTTACAATGAAATACGTTATACTTATACCAATTTAAAGCTTAAATTAATAATACCTATAGGGAAATGAAGAATAGGGCTTACTATTTCAATGAAATAATAATTGTTGCCCAAAAATCGGGGGAAATAATATTTTGAATTTTTTTTTATAATTTCATTACAATGAATATTCGCTTCAATGTAGCATCCAAGCATATACCAAAAATGATATTACCAACAATTATTAATTTTGATTTTTATAACAAAATCTTATAAAATGAAAAATCACCGACATTTGAGCGGAATGCCAAAGATTCATTTTATAACAAATTTCATGCAGCATCGAAATATTTTAAAATATATAAGGTATCATTTAAAAATTATACACTCATGAAATATCTGGTGAAACTCGAAGTGATTGTAACTGAAAGTAGAATTAACAATATTATCATTTCCAATACCTACTTGAATGGTTACATTCATTATAGGAAAATGTAAAAAAATTAAAATCATTCCATAGCAAATTTAATATAGATTCGAAATATGTTATATAGGTTATATAGGGTGTTGATATATTTAGGGTCTAGGCACTTTATTTTTGCTTCTTAATTAAATATTACTTGTAAATATTATTTAGATAAATTACTTGTCTAGTGTTCGCTTTCTAGTTTATTGATATAAATGGTAGGAAGAGTATGTTTTATTTCTGGTGCAGATTATTTGCAAAACATTCTGAATATGAATCAAATTTGCAAAAAGTTCTGAATAATATATTCGTATCCATAATCACTCAACCCTATATCCATAATCCAACCAAGACTGTTGAAGATATTTAATCTGAAAAAGATTATTTCTGATTTTTTGTGTGACAGATTTACATATAAATTCCATTTTAAATCTTCATGAATGATTTTCTTCATGAAATATTTTATGAAATATAATATTCAATTATCAACTTCTGGTACACCAAAATTAGGTAGATTACTGCAGTAAAATCCAGGGATAACTAATGAGTTTTTTGCCATTTAGTGTTAAAATATTTAATAGAAACCTCACTATTAACATTTCTTGCTAAGTATTTGCTTCAAATAATGTATCGATATCATGTATAAAAACCCTATTATACGTGATATGTTAGTCTGTTACATTGTAATTTGTATAAAAGTTTTTCACGACACCCTATTTTAAAGGCCTCTGCAAAATCTACGAAACCACAAAAAGTCGCTTTATTGAGTGGCTGATATTATGAAATTTGCTTTTCCCTTTTCTTTTCATTGCTACAATATGCACGTATATTAACATAATCTTTTTCTACAAAATAATATTGGCCTCGTCCACTCTGTATTCTACGAATGACCAGCTGATATATACTGTTAAATAAAGACCTGGAGTTATCGCCTATCCAGTTCATCGATATATCGGGGCTTAGGTAAACACCGAGGTAAACACTGTTTGTGTGCGAGCAATGTACTGTGCTTAATCCTCCTAATACCCCGACTGAACGGATTATAGGAACATTTCGCACCTCTGAGAACCTGAATGAATCTGAAAATAATGCCCATTTGCAACAATGTAGGACCGGAAGAGGTATTTCCATGGTAATTTGTATGGTCGGTTCGTTTCGGGCATTCTACGTTTTGTCAGTAGTGAGAGGGATATCCGTAAAGTTTTAAGGATTAGTGGCGGTTTGGATAAAAAAATAAGACGTTTTCGAATAATTGTTATGCACTAAATTAATAGAAAAGAATCTAAAGTCGATGAATAAGGTTATAGCACAAACAATACAAAAGTTAGTAGAGGAATATTAAGACTAAAGGAAATCTGGTATTTATATATAAAATTGCTTTTAGAGTCTAAGCACTCTTTCTAAGGTCAATCTATAATAGGTTGGAATATACAGGGTGAGTCGGGAGAAACGGACCAAACTTCAGGAGTGTATTGTACGCGTGAAAATAATGTAAAAAACTCAAATGTTGTTATAAGGTTTTTATTTGTTTTCAAGTTATAGCGCAATTAAAAATTAACAAAATGTCATACATTAACGTTTTGGTCATCATAGTGTTATAAATGTTCAAAAATACCGCCATTCACATGTAAACATTTTCTGCTTCTTCTACGAAGGGCGCTTGTGGCCCTCCTGATTGAGTCACGTCTTGGTTTAAGATCGGCTGCAGCATTTCTAATACGTTGAATTAGTGCATCCCAAATGTTCACTTTTACTTTATACACTTCATCTTTGAACCATCCTCATAAACAATAATCTAGTGTTGTAAGGTCTGGAGATCTTGGAGGCCAACTAATAGGACCACCGCGACCAATCCAACGCCCTGGAAACCCTTCGTTCAAATGTTCCTTGACCTGACGAGCGAAATGTGCAGGAGCTCCATCGTGCTGATTTTCGTCATTGTGATGTTTAAAGGAACATCCTCTAGTAGTCCGTGTAATTCATTTTGTAAAAAAATTAAGTAGTTGTCTCCTGTGAGGCGATTCTCCAAAATGAAAGGGCCAATTAAATAACCATCGACCATACCACACCACACGTTAATCGAAAACTTGAAAGTTACTTTCGACTACTGCGTGTGGATTTTCATCTAACCATACACGACAGTTGTGAGTATTATTAATTCTGTCACGGGTACATACTGCTTCATCTGTTAAATGTATGCGCGATACAATACAAGGATTATTATTTATCCACCGACAAAATTCCATGCATTTAGGATAATCTTCCGGTTGTAGGTACTGTACTCTCTGTACATGGTATAGATGTAAGCCTTGTTGGTGGAGTGTGTTTATTACTCTTGTTTGTGGAATGCCCAATTGTATACTAATTCTTCGTGAGCTGGTCGTTGCATCTTCTGCTACTATATCCAGAATATCTTCTACATCTTCTAAATCGTGTCGAGTAGCTCGTTCAGATGTTCCTTAACACTGAAAAGCTTTCCGGTCTCGCACAGTTTGTTGAAAACTCTAAGAAATACATTTTTATTAGGATGTCTGTGATGTGGAAGCCGTTGACGATATTCATCAACAGCAGCTCTAGCATTCCCATTACAAAAACCATAAACAAACACAATATTTGCATATTGTAAATTTGAATACGTGTGTGGCATTTTGTAATACTTTAATCGTTCAAACTCCAAAATAGACCTTAAATCACTGTCACAACACTCTGACACATTGTCAAAACAACAAAGTTATCAAGTGTTTTTAAACCTCGAACATGGGACTAGATAAACATTTTTAATTATGCTATAACTTGAAAACAAATAAAAATCCTCCTATTACACTCCGGGAGTTTGGTCTGTTCCTCCCGATTTACCCGGTATACTAAGTGTAAAGATATTATTTATTTAATACATTATTTTTCAGAACTAAGTATAATTTAGTTCAGCTACTTTATTTTGATTTAATCTAGTTATAATCAGAGTCAACCGTTCGTGTAGACGAAATTGTTAACGACATTCGTCAATATATGGAACAAGAGCTTACAAAAGGATATATTGTAAGGAAGAATTTGGATATGCATTGATATAAGATGCATTATAATTTAAAATTGTTTATGTTACATAAAGTGTCATACAGTTATTGTATAGTAAATTGTTGACTGATAAAGTCAAAATAGTAAAGAATTTTTCTTGACGTTTTCGGATTTTTAATATAATAATAGAAAATGAAAATAACAGTACAATAGTCACAATTTTCATAATTCCGTAAATAATATAGGTAGTTATGGAAAATATTTCAGGTATACTGTATGATGTATCTTAAAAAGAGCATTTTAAGACACATTCTTCAAATCTCCTGTAATGGCAAGTATGCTCATCAAGAATAGGAAAATGTGTGAGGTTCTCTAGGTATGTGTGGAAGAAAGAGTGAGGCAGCATTCGGAGGGAAAGGGATGCACTTTATGCGCCGCTGGATCGAACTCTGTGTACATTCACATTCAATATATATTCATCAATATTCATTCTACAAAGGTCTCAGTGCAACTGGGTAAAGACCAGGCTACTTACTGTGCACTTCGTGGGCGGTCCGATATCGCAGTTTTAAGACTTATTCCTAGACTTGATGAACTGTACAATTTATCACAATTTATAACAACTATGATCCATGAATGATATAAACAAACTAAGACGGACATTTTATAACCACTTTTGCCCAAAATAATTATATCTTAATAGAAATCGCTTTATAGTTAGAATTGTTTAGGTTATATGAAGTGCAAACAGTTATTGTGTAGTAAGCTGTTTGGTAAAAGTAAAAAAAAATAGTACAGAATTAGTACGGATGCTTTTGCACTGTTAATATAGATGGAAAGTGAAAATAGTGATGCAATAGTCACATATTTAGATACCGATAAGAATGTATTTATAGTAAATATTCCAGGCATACTGTATATAATATGTCTTAAAAAGAGCATTTAGAAACACTTTCTTCAAATATTTTTGAATGGCAAGTAAAATTCATCACTATTTACACCTGAATAAGAACAAATTAGTTACTATAAACTGACCATTTCTTGAAAGCTTCTTCTTACAGACTCTT
This sequence comes from Rosalia funebris, assembly GCA_037954035.1. Lineage (NCBI taxonomy): Eukaryota > Metazoa > Arthropoda > Insecta > Coleoptera > Cerambycidae > Rosalia > Rosalia funebris. The sequence continues at coordinate 14,819,185 of JAZFAV010000001.1, read as the reverse complement.
TCCATCCGTACGCCAGAAGTAAAGTATTAAGTTAATACAATATTATTTTAACCGCCTTCAATCCGTACCCCTATTTTATCCCATTGTTGTAGATGTCTGAGAGTATTTAAGATGCCCTTAGTGCTATACAATAATTTAAACAGAGCCAAACAATGAGATAGCAACATTCCATTTATTCTTAGACATCTCTTTTCTTATCTGAGGTATCCATTGACAGACATTAGCTCTGTATCAGATCAGGCCTAATGCCATGCATGCTTGCCCAAAGAAGTTACACCCCGTGTCAACTTGGCAGGATTAACAGTGGCGTAGAAGTACAATAGGCAAAGACAGTGAGATTACGATTTGAATCTGTGCATAGAGAAAAAGTACGAAATACATTTATTATACTACAAGAACTTTATCTTTTTAAAAATAAGCCTGGAACAGTTTATTCTTTAATACGAACAAATACGTAGATCATGCGATTTATTTTTAAATGGTCTCATAATGTTCTATCTAAATTAACATTTAATTAACTTAAGGTGTAGTGATAACATATATAATATTGATTTAATACAAATACAAATAACATTATTTAATTATAAACTGCAATACAGGAACATATTTAACTTGAAATTTTCTTTTTGATATGTTTTTTAGGTATAGCTCTGTAATTTTACTACAATTTCGACTCAAGCATTAGGATTATATCAATATTTTCTACTTCTTCTTCTAAAAACGAAGAAGTAGTAGAAAGAAGTTTTACTTCTAACAACCAATACATGATGCATATTATTATCGGAGAAAGTGAATAACAGGACATGTCTCCTTACTTTTTTTTCAGTTACAGTGATCCTGGTTTGATAAATTGGTCCCAGATTTAGTATAATAAACATTTTCGACATCATTAAATACAATTGTTTCTGAGCTTTCGGTTTATCTTTATCATTCCAACTCTATTCTTATATAACTTTAACTTGACATTTATGTACTTGTATTTGAATTAATTTTTTAATTTATTATAAATAATTTTGTATAATACCCCTTAATTTAGGTATATATTAGCATTTACCTGTAATAGTTTTTTCATATATTCATATAATAAACAACGAGAACTATAAACATGAACACTTTTACAGTTAGGATCAAATAACTTTTATAAGTAATGAAAGTCCCATAACATAAATATTTTTCAATTGATTTAAAGTATAATAGTTTGGTAAAAGTGACAAATATTCATTAAAACACTTTTTATGCCTAGTTTTCGTTTATTGTTAAATAATAAATAGATTATTTAATAATAATAAATATATAAATCTTACCAAGGATATTACCATATTTTTACTTTCAGCGAGAACTAAATCCTAATAAGAAAGATTATTAACAACTGTTAAAATCTGAAGTAAGGCGCCAATTTATACCTTCTGAATTATCAACTTATGCCCAAATCGTTTGTGTATCCTAAGAAGCAAACGTATTGTCATGGCCTAGTGGATATTAAATGTCTGAATAGTATGTTAAATATAGATAGTGATATGTTATATTTGTCATTTATATTATGCACTTAGACTAAAGACAGCCACATGACTTGAAGGTATCTGTTTGATTGAAATTATATGTTTTATTTTGAAATTTATTTTCAGGATGAAATAATGAATTTTGTAAATAATGAAAGTACTATAAATATTTTTGTAGTTTAAAACGTATGAGTCTAGAATAAATTATTACTTATCCACACTGAGACAATTATTAGTTAAAAAGTAACAAGCATTTTTCTCTCCCGCTAACTCTGAAGAATTTACCAAGATATCCACGTTTGATAAATATCAAGTTAAATGGCATCATTTATATTTGACAAAACTAAAGTATATGATATACTTTGACCTTTATCAAAGGTCATATTAGGACTCATATTTGAAATATTCTCTGTGTTAATTCTCTATTCAAAGCCATTTTCGTCTTTTAATTCTACAAATCTGTGTGGAGTTGAAAACAATAAAAACCGATGTCTCAAAATTTCCTACCAATAGGAGTTATCATGAGATATGGCATTAAACAGTCCTTTAGCTCTATGCAAATTACGTCTAGTTTCGGTGTAAATGACAATTTTTTCTGTTTCATTTTTATAGCGATTAGATGGAAATCATCATCATGAGGTCATCAGTCCTAAGACTGGTTGGATGCTAATCTCCAGCTTCTCCTATCTTGTGCTAACCTACGCATTTCGCTAATTGTGCTACAACCCACATCCCTTACTATTTGAGAGCAGTAGTCTAATCTAGGTCTACCTCTGCCTTTCTTCGCTCCTATTTCTGCCTCCAAAATATCGCGGACTATTCCCCCATGTCTCAGCAAGTGGCCTACCATTCTATCTCTTCTCTTCTTTATGTTTTTCCACATACTTCTTTTCTCGCCGACTTTCTCTAATACTTCTTCATTTCTAACCCTGTCAGTCCACGGTATTTTCATCATTCTTCGGTAACACCACATCTCAAAAGCTTCTAATTTTTTCCTACTTGCTTCCCGTACCGTCCAGGTTTCGCAACCGCATAGTGCCGTGCTCCATACATACGTTTTCAAAAATATCTTCCTTGTTTCTAAGTTTATTACCCCCGAGAATAAAAGTGCTTTCTTTTTGTTAAAAGCTACTTGACCCTGCGCTATTCTTTGTTTTATATCTTTATCGCTTCTTCCATCCCAATTTATTTTACTTCCTAAATAAGTGAAGTCTTTAACTTCCTCCAATCTTTCATTATTAATTTGTACTTTCGCTTTTCCTCTGCTCTTGCACCCTCTGCACACTAACACTTTAGTTTTGTTTTTGTTCACCCTCATTCCGTATTTCTCTGTCAACACTGCCTCCATTTCGTTCAACGCTGATTCTAATTCCTCCTTACTAGATGCTAATACTGCTATATAATTTGCGAATCTCAGCATTTTTAGTTTCTGTCCCTGTACTTTAATCCCAAAATCCACTTTAGTCTTTTATCACATTAATCGCCTCTTCGATGTACAGATTAAAAATTAGTGGTGATAGCGTGCATCCTTGTCTTACTCCTTTCCTAATACCTACTTCCCTACTTTCCCTTTCTACCTCTATAACAGCAGTTTGCTCTTTGTATAGATTGTGTACTACTCTCCTTTCTCTATACTTCATTTCCGCGCTTTTTAGTATCTCGAACATTTTTTCCCATCTTACATTATCAAAAGCTTTTTCTAAATCTACATATCCTATATAAGCGTTCTTTCCTTTTTCTATTGTTTTCTCTAAAATTACTCTTAGCGCCAGAATAGCTTCCTAGAGGAAGCTATTCCAATACACTAATAGAGGAAATAGTACTTCCTCCGCTCTATTTTCCATCCTCTTCTGCACTACTCTGGTTAAGATTTTTGACGCGTGGGAAGTTAGGCTAATCGTTCTAAAGCTCTCGCATTTGTCGGCTCCTCTCTTTTTCGGTATAGTAACGATAATGTTCCTCTTATAATCCTCTGGCATCTCACCCGTTTCGTATATGTATTTTACCAGTTCAAACATCCTATTTACTACTTTCTGTCCAGCACATTTAAAAATTTCCGCCTGTATTTTATCTACACCCGGCGCTTTATTGTTCTTTAGCCCCCTTAGTGCTATTTCAAATTCCTCTCTCAATATAGGTTTACCTACATCTTCCCTATCGATGCTAAATTCTTCCTCTAATATCTCTCCTAATTCCTGACCCTCGTATAAATTTCCTAAGTACTGCGTCCATCTATCTGCTTTCTCCTCTCTTCCGATCAGTATGTCCCCCGATTGACTCCTAACGTTTCTACTTATTGGTCCTATATCCCTGAAGTTCCTCTCAATTATTTTGTAAGCCTCATCGGTCTTACCTACTTGTAGCTTATCTTCTACTTCTTTGCATTTACCCTCTATCCATTGTTCTTTCGCTTTTCCACACTTTCTAATGATTTCCCACTTTATTGACTTATAAGTTTTCAGTTCTTCCTCGTCTCGTCTGTTTTTGTAGCCTCGTCTCTTTTGTATTAAGTTTAAGATTTCGTCCGTTATCCAGGGCTTCCTAGCTTCTCTTCTCTCGTGTTCTAAAACGTCTGTAGCCATGAAATCTAGACTATTCTTGATACCCTCCCACTCAGTTTCTGCGTTCTTGATTTCGTCATTACTCGCTTTATTTATTAATTGATCTGTTTTCTCCTCGAACTTATCTTTCATATTCTGATCCCTCAATATGTCTACATTTATACGTTTCTTATCCTTCCGGGTTTTCAGACTTTTGAAATTTAATCTAGCTTTCATGACTACCAAGTTGTGGTCGCTGTGTACATCTGCTCCTGGATAACTCTTACAGTCTTTTACTTGATTTCTAAATCTTTTCCTAACCAGAATGGTCTAGCTTCGGTGTAAATGATAATTTTTCTGTTTCTTTTTTTATAACGATTAGATGAAAATATTTTTGACAAAAATATAATTAAGCTAATTGCAAACAATAAATAATATTTAGGACTTATTGACTGACAGCAGTAAAACAAATAATTTCTGTGATTATTTATATTAATTATCTATATTAATGTGATTGTTGAAGTCAATAATAAATAAAATCAATAACTGTTTGAATGTTCACCACTACTGAAATGTTTGTATTAGTAGAGAAGATAAATAATCAAAACACGTTCTGTTTTCGTCTTACTACTACGACTACTACTAACACCTACTACTTCCCTCTCATAGAACAAACTGCTTTCGCACAATCGTCTATTTAAGTAGTAAAGTTACAGTCCAGTATATTGTACCATTTTAATACCTACCAAACAGAGCCATTCTGCTGTATAAATGCTTACTTTTTACTTTCCAACCACTAAAATAAAACCACGTTGAATATAAAATTACAATAATTTTAAATAATTCACCCGGTGACTGTTTTCTATGGGATTATCTTTGAAGTTTTATGTTAAATGATAATATAAATGATATGTGACTTTGAGTTTATCTTGTTTGATTATATGTTAGCAGGCGATGAAGGGAAATATTTACACATATTTCTATATTGTATTAAGTTGTTTTGTATTGTATTAAGTTCTGGTTCTGTTGTAATTATAATAAAAGCATTCTACGAAGGGAAAGACAGCTTGTAGACTACGAGCATTTTCATTGCAAATCTTATTTCCCTTTTAGTTTAATCCCAGCGCTGCCACTGGATTAAACGCGTGACAGTGACTCACTGATGCATCCAAAACATCTCTCACCATTATATGTGGTCCTCACACATCACCGAATCTGTTTCCCTACAAATCCGTGCTCGTAAATGAGCAGAACAGAAACGAAATGCATCGGTGTAGAGATAAATCGGAGGAGAGACCAATGCTAGGTGAGAACAGAAGCCCGGCTACGTCTCTTCGCTTTGCCAGCTTAGCTCAACAGGCTATAAAATCCAAATCCCTTCTCGTTCTATGATTACTAGGGCGAAGGTATTTTTTATTTTGACTTACTAAGCAGTGGACGGTCGTCGATTAGATAAGTGGAAAGAGTAAATGTGTTGAATATATTAATTTAGTTTGTCTCGTATATGGGAGTTAGGTGTACTGTACCTGTTAATAAAAAACACGTTGTGGTTTGAGGGTATGCTGAGGTGTTAGATTAACGTATGAGATAAGGTGCGTTTACTTTGAATAACAGTTTCGGAGGTAACGTACAGCTGTTTGACGCCAGGTGTCAACTATAGGTATTAGCAGATTGAGCCTGATAAAGTGTACTTTTAATGAACATATACACTTTTATATATGCTTATTTTAGGATCTCTGGTGTACTGAGAAATATTATTAAGAGGAAAGTTTTCTTAGTGTCAAATTAAAAGAGAAATGTAGAAATATTTTAAGTCGTGCACATTGAGAGATAAAATAAACCATTTTCTTTTTGTAAGGGAAACAATAAAAATTCTTATTGACGTAAGCAAGCGATAAAATACGTTAACTGTATATTATTTAATATAAATATGGACGATACATATAATAAACTATGCAGACGGGCATCTTAAAAGCTATATACCTAAAAATATAGTCAATTAATTAAAATTATAAACATGAAACCTGAAAATTTAAGCAATGTAGAGTCTATTGAAATATTTTATATGTCAGGACCGTATTTAGGTGCCATTAAGTAGTTGTAATAGAAGACTAGCAAAAATACGTAGATTTTACATAGAACGTGTCTTTGGGGTTTTTTTCAAGGACTTGGGGTGAACTAAAATTATTTATAATATTTCATTACTTTTCAATTAATTGCGAATGATTCGAATGCATCTGTCACAAACAAATGCACTTGTTGACAGCAATGCCTACGTTCAAGAGAGTATTTTGTTGCCACAGTTAGTTGTGTCTGGGGTTGGTTACCGGGTGGATTGAGTAGCCTGGTAACTGCCACTGCCGGTCCCAAGCCCGGATAAAGGAGGGGGGTTCCTAGGTCAGGCGATGGCCTGAGGTAAGGTTTTGACCCTACCTAGTATAAAAAAGCACACTGCTCATAGAACCTGAACTTTGCCTCGTAGGCAAAGAGACGAAGCAAAACAAGCAAATTGCTTACATATAAGAAGGAAGAAGAAGAAAAAAAAGTTAGTTGTAGCAGCTAACAATTTGTTAGCTGTAGTATTTAGTATTCTTAAAAACAGGTGGTGTTATAAAAGGTGTATAATATAGTCTTACCAAAATAACTTTCTCTGAAATGTAGTGTAAAATTTGACACCAGTTTCATACTAAATGGGGTGCATATAGGGGCACATGAGGTTGGTGTTAAATAAATGCCTCAAGGCCATGGTAGAATATTATCACAGCTGGTATAAATTTTTGTACCAGTAATGAAGTAAGGTCAAGACGATGTCTGGTGTAACTTTACCATCTTTTGGTGTAAACTCTATAACGACTTTTAGGCATAAGGGGGATAATGAAAAATCAGTTATATAATCAGAATATTGGTACAGCCATATTCTCACATCTCACATATCTTACAGCTTAACCATGTTAACATAAAGGTAACGTGTGTCGTGCATGCCTTCTCTAGAATCAGTAACTCTGAAATTATAATTTATCCTATGAGGAGTAAAGTATACTATATTGCGAGGTACTTATATTAGTTTTACACCTAAAGTATATAAAGTTTACAATTATTATAGTGGTGTAATATGTTACCAATTCTTGTGTTGATTTATACCAGAAATACTGAAATTCTGTATATTCTCACATGATTAAAGTTGTAAAATTTTACCCTGGTAAAATTTCAACATTCTCTCATTCCCAATTAAGTAGTACATTTTTTGTAAAGAGAAGTCATTTTAATATTATCTATGTTATGTGTCTGATGTAACTTGTTTTATTGTAATTAATAAGGTCCAAATACAATGTCTTACTATCTGGCTTTAGGCAAAACTACTGCTGATTTCATTTAGTTATTAATTATTATAAAAATTTGTAGTTAATAGGGTTGATCTACTTTCCTGCCTAATCATAAAAGTAACACGCATGCCTCAAAGTGATTGTGAAGGTGTTATTTTTATCGACAGGTCTAAGAAAACATAGATTGGGTTTACATTAATTAATTTGTATTTTAAAATGAAACTCCGATGAATATCTAAATTGTCTTCATATATAGTTGATTTTGTTGTCGAATCTGATGTCATAGATATAATTTAAAATGTAAACGGCAAAAACAATTTCAATTAAAAGTTGGTGAATTGGCTGTCGTAGAATTTTTATAACACTCATATATTGTTATTGGCAACATATAATTATTATTCTGCAAAATTCGATAGGTATCTCTGTCATATTATTCGATTTACACATCATGATATCGATATGATCAATAATGATCTTGTGATAAAAATAAAGCCTGGCAAAACATGCGTTCTTTTATTTAGAATTTTTATAGCATTTTTAGTAAAAGTGAAATTACAATTTTCACATTTTACATTGTGAAATTTCAACAGGTAACTGTAATTCCATATATTATCAATAATGTAAAACGTCTTGGACTTGTACTTGATACTGACTAACGATTCATATTTCCTGTTATTTATCACTTCATTAAAAATTATATAGGTTTATCGAGACTTAATGTACATAAATTATGGCCCAGTAAATGGCGTTAACATATGTAATTACTGCAAATTACATGTCGTTTATTTACTTGATCAAATAATATGTCTCCACGATACTTACCTACTTCGGAAACTATACTTTAAAACAGATATTCACAATTTATTTTCAACTTCTAAGTATTGTAAGCTTCGAAGTATTGTCTTGTATGTTCTTTACTTAAATTATGCCTTTAGTCTCACTCAATAAGACTTTACTTTTAAGTAAACAGTTATGGGAAATGCACTCAGAATTAATAATTTTCAATTATATGCAGTTCGATTTTAAATTTGCCTTCTAAATAAATTTTTTTGTATATCTCTTTCCATTTCCATTTTTCCATTTCTATCGTCTAGTGTCTATTCTCCACGCTCGCCTTTTTTCTTTAACAAGTAATATGCAGCGAGGTGACAAAGTCTCGTATAATATTCATAATATTGTTTTTAAATATACCTATTTCTTTTAATCATCGACTGGCGTGCAATTTCTTTTCAGATGTTATGCTCGAGTTGTAACTTCATCATACTATTTCATAAGCTGCAACCCCATTTTTCCAATAAATCCAATGGTTTTCTTATTTTTTTTTTAAATTCGCGCAGTATCCCATATTAGGGCTTTGCTATTTACCGTCTATAATATAGACTGCTAAACTTAAAGCTGTAGAATACTTCAGGGATTGTATCACATCCCAAATTTTTAAAGTTTGTTGTTCTTGTCTGGCGACGCAGGCAAGATCATCTTGTCTTCTTGCCTTCTTACATTTGTAGTGATGCATTAAACTGGCGCATTAGCAAGGATAATGAGTGTGCCTCGATAGCTCAGCAGTCAGAGCAACCAACCGGATATTGGGAGAGCCGGGTTCGATTCCCGGTCAAGGCATAAGAACTTTTATCCTTGTTATCACCAAAGTGGTGACCCCAACGTGATGTGATTCGTTCCAGTACATCCAACCTCCCTTACATCTTAAATTCGCGGATTCGATTCCCGTCCTATCCATAGCCCTACAGTCCGGGGGTTACCGAACAACGGTTCGTAAAAATGGCGAACGCGGTCACATTCCGTTAAATTGTATCCAGACAAACCATGTCTCTAGGGAGGGAGTACTGTAGTGACGCATTAAACTGGCGCATTAGCAAGGATAATGAGTGTGTCTCGATAGCTCAGAGGTCAGAGCAACCAACCGGAAATTGGGAGAGTCGGGTTCGATTCCCGTTCAAGGCATAAGCACTTTTATCCTTGTTATCGCCAAACCTTCTTGACTTTTTTCCTTCTTGCCTTCTTCCTTGAATGGAACAAAACGTATTCATAACTGGAGATATTGACCACAAGAATGCTCACTGAATTAAAGAAGCATATAGCCGCGCATCAAGGTAATATATAATGGTAGGAGGTCGTCCTCTTGGGACTTTTTTGAAAAAAAATTTACTGCTGCTAGATATTTAGAAGGTCTACGTTTCGGTTTAGTTCTAGCTTTCGCAGTTTTTCATCCAAACAATGAGGATGATGATTTTACCAGCGACTTTAGTTTCAACAAGACGAAGCTCCTTTTCCTTTTGGTGTTCATATCTGGTAATTTTCTTGATGATACATTCCTTGGCAGATCAATACAGCGATAAGGATCACGTTGAACTAATTTGGTCCCATTGGGTCAACTTTATTTTTGTGGAGCTACTTAAAATCGTGAGACTGTCTTAATAGATTAAATAATTCTGAAAATGTGAAACATTATGTATGTATATATCGCATAGTGTAGTAAAGTGTCGATTGATCCTAGATTGTTAATGTTAACATTTTGAACATGAACATTTCTGTCAAAAATAAAGTTGTATTTGCCCATCTTACAAAAGATAAATAGAACACCTGGGGTACCATTCTACTCGTAAAACTTTATTTTTGTTATTTTTGTTAGAAGAAGTCAGAATTTCAATTAACAAAAAATTGTGACGACGTCATAGCTCAAACAAAAAAAAATAAAAAATTGAATTTTTTTTTAAATAAATAAAATTCGTTAAAATAAAATTGAGTTCAGTTAATACCTCTTTAGCGGGGGACGTACTTAAATTGTTCCTTTTATGGGATAGCATTTTTGGATAATGACCCGGATGAGAGGGGATCGCCAAGGGACTACCCTTGCGATCAGTGGCCATAATGTTAATGTTAATACCTTTTTAGAAAATAACATGTGTCAAGGTTTTTCAAAAAATTATTTAATAACGTAATTATGATAGTGTGAAACTTTTATTATCACAAATGGAATAGATGAATATTTAAATGTGTACGTATTTCGTTTGTGTTTAAACTTGGCCTTTATTTGAATATACTTACTAAAAAGCATTTATAGAAAATCAGTAGCTGAGTACGCGAACGGCTGAACTTATGACTTTTTTCCCTCTAGGGCAAATATATCTTATTTGTAAATTGTAAATAAAGTAGTACCCTGTACTTGAGATGGACAATATATTTGATATTATAATTGGCTTTTATATTACCTATAGCCAGCTGGACTGACTTTTATTTTTACGTTACCTTCTCCATATGCTAATATAGTGCTGATAGCCGTGGTGGTAAACTAATGCTGAGGAAGAAGGTCATATTCCCCAGTGCTTTCGACCGAGTGGGCTCATCAATCTGTTGACACAATAACAAAGTTAAGTCGAGACGCGAATGATGACAACAGGGGCGTTGCGTAGTCAACAAATCGAGCCAATCGTCGGCCTGGTTTGGCGCCCAATGAAACTGATACCTCCGTTGGCTCCACGGCCCAGACGGCGCAAGATAGCTCTTGTATTCTCTCGATAGAAGAATGTGTGGGATATGTATGAAAACATGTCTCCACCGTCAAATCTGTTGAAATGTCTAACTATATTATTGTTTTGAGAAATAATCTATCGGGATTATATCAGAGTAATTCATTGGATTTTCGACAAATTTTATATTGTTTTCAGAAATGAGTGTAAAAAAAGTGACATTTTAATGCAATCGCATATTTTCTTAGTTTACAGACTCCTATTTAGAATAGAATACATTTTTTAGAAGCACAAAGTAATATTTCACGGTGACAAGAAGAAAGAATTATATCCTTTGAATTTGTCCAAAGTCCATGTCTCTTTTACATGCTTGGATCAAAAAAGGAATGACCTATGTGGATGTCTCAGCAGTCGCGGAAGAGTATATAAGCAACTATGTGTAAATTATAACAATTTATATAGGTAATATATTTACTCACTTATATACAAAGTCAGGATGGTTTTGTACATCAACATCTACATCATCGCACAGATGTCTCTATAGTCGTTTGCGGGAGCGATATCCGGTACGGGGAAAATGTAATTTTAAGTCTATGCGACGATATCTCGGCTGCCACAGAGTTACTCTGGTATACCACTACTAATATATCACTTATGGTGGACAGTAATTACAGGGGCAGTTATTAGTGCTATCGAATTACCTTACAATAGCCATCTCTTCATAATGAAGTAGATTTATTAATGATTTTGCTATGAGATTGATAGGCAAAGAGATACAATCGAGTGACATAAAATTTCCAGATTTAACGGCCTCTAACTCTTATAGAGGTATATAAAAATGTATGTTTAAATAAAATTGTTGCGTAATTCACTATATTAGTAAAATAAGTAAGCCTTTTAATTGGCCTACTATTCTTTTTATGTAAAATTGCTATTATTTCTTTTTGTTTTCAAAATTTATAACGAAGTGTACCTTTTAGCTACAACTAAGATTACAAAACATAGTCTCATGGAAAACCTATTTGGTTCTCCATGTGAAGAAGAAAAGAGAGATACACAAACAACATATTAAATGATATTATTAACGTTAATAAAAATTCTCGTCTTAAATGTATTATTACATTATAATATAATTTATGTATTGTGCAAAAATATAAGTTAATGCAGGTAAATTAACAACACTAAAAGCATCACTTTTGCAACTCTCCTAGCTTGCTCAATGAGCAAGACTACTAGTATGTTCCCAAGAAATCTGGCACCCCAATTATAAAATATGGAATTTCTCAGAAGAATCTACAAAATAAGTACACGTTACAATGTAGAATAGACAGTTGTCTATTCTAATTTGGTCCTCATATCTTTGAAATGAATAATCAAGCAATAGTTGTGACGCACATTACTTGGATGGATAATGATTCAGCACGAATATTATTTTTAAGGTTTGTATATTAGTGGATTCACATAAGTTATACCCAGAAGCTCTGTTGAACCCATAACTCATAAGACTATATTTCATTAATTTATTTGATTTCCTTAAAAATTATTTTATTTTTCCTTCTGTTCTTCGAACGGATGTAGAACCGATTTCAGTTTTCTAAACGATAAACCAGAATTATTAAGACCTTCTAAAGGGTGTATTACAAGATAGTGGATGATATTTAAGATTTTTAAGTGGTGATAGCTGAAGGTACGGGGGTGAAACCTAAACCGCAACTGACACTAGTTTTAAATCTCACTGTCGATGTCTAAATTTGCGTGTTTTTTGTCCACAACAAATTTTCATTGTTAAAATAAATAATGGGGATGAATAGTTCTGAAACGAAAGCTCTGTATATAAAAATTTAATTGTTTTTCTAACCAGTGAATTGACACATACATAACGTCTAACTATACACACACATATATGGTTTATACAACTATATTAATATAGTTGTAATAATTCAGCTTCCAAATAGTTTGTAATTGTTTTTATTAGATAATTAGTTAATTAACCCTTGCATATTGTGTTCCAAAATGCATGTCAGTCCAATTAAACATAATTTACTACAATAATTAGTCAGTCAGAATCAAATTTCATGATGATCTCAACCATATAATTTCGAGACTACGTTACAGATTATAAGTCTGATAGCATGCAATATACTGGATGCTACAATTAAAATGAACACTATTATTGATATGCTGTGTGGTATTAATTTATTAAATGGTGATGACTTGTTTGACTTCGTGGAAGCATTTTTATACTAATATTTTTACACTTTTTTTAAGTAATTATTGCATATTTTATATTGAAAGAAAAATAAAATAATAAAACAATAAAAGCAATATCAGTACTTACATTTTTTAATAATAACTAAACTATTTTCTTTCAAATGCTGGATTTATTAGTTACTGTACTGGTCATTATATAATTTATTTCACATAAAATTCAACTTTAAATTAACAATAAGGCATTTCGCATATCATATACGTTGGTTTTCTGTGTTTTCCAATGCCCCAAATATTGTACATTTCTCTTCTATGTTTGTAGGTTTCTGTTTCCTTATTCCCTGATTAATATAAACTTTCTTGTCACTTGTGGGAAGGGCTTATTTCAGTTACTTCTCTATTTATTTTGTCAGTTGATACGTTGATAGCGCGATGTTCAGATTGCCGAAAGTTTTCTTGTTGGAGTTTTTGTGAGATTTCTATTTGATTTTGTGCCATATTCTGTTGAACCTGACTTGTAAGTTTGTTTATTATTTCTGCAGATTAATATCTAATCTGTGTCTTCTTTTTTATCATTAGAACATGCATCTAATTTCTCAGATACTTACGAATATGGGCTACTCATTAACTTGCTCCACATACAGAATAGGTAGATTAACTTTTGAAAACTTTTTTTCCTTATTTTAATGAAATTTTAAGGGCTTGAAAATTTCTTTATTAGGATAATTATCAGGAATTTATAAATCAGAACTTTCCTGAATTTTGTATATTTTTCTTGACATTCGTATTTGTTTATACCTTGCTTCGTAGTCCAGGTGTTCTCGATTATTCCTCCAGAGCTGGGAACACGATCCGACAGGATTGCTTTTGTTTCTGACCTTTTTTTGCGGAGACTTTATTTTGGGAAGAGTATATACCGGGAGACAAAAAAGCTTTCACATGTTAACATCACCGGTCAGAAATTAGTAATCAGCTCTGTAACACATAAGTTATTTAAAATTTTCCTTTTAACTTTTTTTTTAATATCATTATGAAATTTTCTTTTTCAATTAACTGAAAATTAATACTTCGAAGTCACAACATTAATACTTGCACTTTTATAATTCTCTTATTTTATTTATTGCTTTGTAAACATACGACTGTCGTTAGTACATTACATTATGGTATATGGGTTTGGGCCTCATTAGCCACTGATCGCATGGATAGTCCCTTGGCGATCCCCTTTTATCCGGGTCATTATCCAAAAATGCTATCCCATAAAAGGAGCAATTTAGGCAAGTCCCCCGCCTTAAGCCTCGCCTTCTCTAGGATAACAGGAGTCCCTAATATGAGGTACCTCTTCTCCTCCAGTGCGGGCAGGTGTAAAGAAGATGAATCGAGGTTTCCTCGTCTTCTTTACAGTTTCGACAGGCCGGGCTGTCAGTTAGCCTCAGCTTGTGCATATATGCATTCAGAGTACTATGGTGGCCCGTTATGATTCCCACCAGGGTTCTGGCCTTGTGCCTGTTCAATTTAATGAATTCTTGAGCCCATTTCTCAATTTCTGAGTATTCTATGAAGAGTTTGGTTATTCGACAACCCGTTACTCCTCTGCATCTTTTATTGTGCTGGTCTCTTGCTCAGCCATTGATATGGTCTCTGACTTATTCCCACTGCAGGTTCTGGTCCATAGAGGTTTTCCCTGGTTCCTAGTCTGGCAAGGTCATTTGCAATTAGATTTTCCTTAATGCCATTATGCCCAGGTATCCATAGGAGTTCCACCGGTCCCTTCTCTGCCAAGTGGTTCAATGTTTCATAGCAATTATAGACCAGCTTCGACTTTGTCGTTGCTGAATTCAGAGCTGCTAACGCCGCACTGCTATCCGAGCAGATACATACCTTCTCCTGGATCCGACTTTGGTCGGCCCCCAGAACACCGTATGTAATTGCTACTAGCTCGGCCTGGAGTGCGGTAGTGTATTTGTCCAGGGAAAAGGTTTTACCTATCCCATCGCGTCGCCTATAAACCCCCGCACCAGCTCTGTTCCCACTTTTGGCTCCATCCGTGTACCAGATGCCTCCATTGAGCGGTAATCCAGCTCGACGCTCCATCCAGCCGGTCTTACTGGTGAGGGTGACCTTATATTTCTTGTCAACCAGAAAGTGGAGACCCGTACTGTCAGAAGGCATCCATAGGACTTCCTCCTCAGCTAGCTCTCTTGAGAGTCTATTCAGGTTCCTTACCTTCCTATTCATGTTTCCCACCCTGTGCATTGCCTTTACGGCTTCCGCATTCAGGGTGACATCAAGAGGTGGTATTCCCGTCAGTATCCCCATCGCCTCGATCCGTGTTGATCTTGGAGCTCCGGTTATACTTCTTAGAATCAATCCCCTTAGCTTGTTAAATCGGTTGGCTTCCGACTTTAAACAGGCTCTCTCCCACCAGACCAGTGCTGCATACGTCAGTCTGGGTTTAAGAATTACCTCATACATCTACTTCATGGTCTCCGGTTTCAAGCCCCAGCTATTACCTATGGCCCTTCTTAGTTGCTAAAGTGTTGCTGTGATCTAGGAACATATGTGACTTAGATTAGACTTGATGTTTTTCCCATGACATTTTCCTGTCCAGGATTACTCCTAAGTATTTCACTTCGCTATTATAGCTTAGCGCTTAGCCACCAAGTTTCAGCGGACATGTTCTGTTCCATTTATATTTCTTGATGAACACCATCACCTCAGTCTTAGAGGGATTGACCGGGAGTCCCCTATCCCTACAGCAATTCCCAACCTTGTTTAATGCTCCCTGCATTATATCGAGAATCAGCTCCAGGAAAGGGCCCTTCGTTATTATTACTAAGTCATCGGCATAGCCAATTACCTGGTAATCCTTTAACCTTTCAAGCAGCTCATCCACTATCAGGCACCACAGAAGGAGGAACAATCCCTGTGGACAGCCCGAGTCGACCCAGTCCTCGATGGTAGCCTTACCTTTATTGGCAGTAAGCTGTCTGTTGCCAACATATGGTCCATCCATTCAGCGATTATTCTGGGGGTGTAGCATCTGCCTAGTGCTCCGCTAATCACCTCCCTGGATGTAAAGTTAAAGGCTCCTGCAATATTAAGAAAAGTGCAACGTATCTTCCGGAGTCCAGTTGTGACCGTATAGATGACACAACCCTTACCTAGAGCTGTTTCTGTTGAGTTACCAGCTTGATAAGCATGCTAGCTCCCTTGAAGCGGCCTCTCTATTAGGACATTAATGATTAAGGATATTAAGGATATCCTCAAAATATAATCCTTAATTAAGGATTGTATGCTCGTGTGCAAATATCAAGAAGGAAGTTTAACGCCTTTATCTGAGTAATGGTATGTTTTATCCTCATTTCTATGTGTAACCGGGGATTTACAGAAAGGAGGACGATTTCTGTGTATCCACATTTAAAAAACAAAACAATTATGAAACCTAAGATTTAATAATTGTATAAATAATAAATAGTCTGATTAATTGCTTTGTTGGTTGAAAAAATACTTCGTCTATTTCTTTGCTCATTTTGAAATATATTGAGAAAAACATTCAGAGTGTTGAGAAAAATAGCGTTTTTCTAAAATTCATCGATAGCGTTCGTAATGAAGGTACAATTTCAGAATGCAGGTCATATTCAGCATTATTATGCCATTAATTTCTGAAGTTCAGTAATCTTTATTGCAGAAATGTATAGTTCTCTTTCTAACTTCATCTTGATATACCTCGATATACAAAAGAAAACTCTAATACCATATTAATATGATATAATTTCAAGATAATTTTCCAGCCCACAAGAAAATTCCTCTCCTTGGGGCTAAAAGAAAGATATTATTAAATGAAAACATCATCTTTTATGCAGAAACTAATTTCATTGGATTTTAAATTAATGTTTCGTATAACATCAACAATATGACATCGTTTAATCTTGTGAAACAATTAATATTCTTTAAGTTTAATACAAGGGAAATATATTCTTTAATAATAATATTTCTATTAGTTATTATTATATTATTAGTCTGTTTTTTTATAAAAATATAACAGTACGTATACTTCTGTGAATATGTAACCAAAACGCCTAGAGGGCGTCTTTTTTGTATTAATAATACATCACCCAATTTATCCACTAGGCCTTTTCCCCATGTAGACGTCATCGCTAACAGAACATATTATTCTTAGATAATATCTGTGACGTCACTTGCCAATTCAAAAGGGAGACTGACTATTACTCAACGTCCACGTCTTTGAAAGAACTCTATTCGCCTTTCCTTTGACTCTAATCGTTTCTTTTGTGTCGAGTAATATAATTTTTCACGCAATGGCGATATGAAAATTGTTGAGAAAATTATTCCTGTTCACGATGAAATACTAGATTTCATTGTGTGGCGAATTTCGTGGAAAAGGGAAACGATTTGTTATCAAACTGTGTACAATTTATACATTTAAGCACTACCTACTTTACTTTGATGAAATTTCGTATGGTTATTAGTGCCGTCGTGCATCGTGGTATAATTAATTGTACGACTTTTTAAATAAACTACTGAAGCAGGCCAATGTTTAATTATAAAACTTCTTGAAATAACAATTACCCCTTAAAAATTAATAAATACAATCAAAATGGGTGTGATACCTTATTTGAAAGGATCTTTATTTCTTTATTTATTAATATGAGCTTATTGTTTTTTACAGTTCTTGTTAAGAAAACTAAATTTGAAAATTTTGAAACATATTTGAGTATTGTACTCCGGATGAGGCAGTGTACTCATTCATTGTCGGACTTGCGCTATTCGAAGTCGAAGTCAAGCAACGAATAGCCCGGATGCGACTTGGATGGGTGACAAATGATCTCATTCTTATAGTGCCGCGGTGGTGCTGACTTGGTATTTGGTAACAGGGTGGCAACTGAGCCAAATACTGGGCACATTATCTGCGTGAGCTCGATTCTCACCAGAGGGAACTTGGCACTTCCCTCAGGGCTAGGTGTTTGTCCGCGTTTATATGTGTAACCTTCCCCTACTCAAATCTACCTGTAGGCTTTCTGGGGAAGGAAGTTTAGTTTCCGTGTATCCAAACTCCTAGATACCAGGACATTTGTGTATAGTTCTCTAGGTAAAGAACCCCAAAATTATATTTGCATATTATCTAAATATACAATGTCAAATCTGACATTAAATTGTCAATTAAATGTCTATATATTGATAGTTTATTGACATGTTGATATACGTTGTATATTATTTTAAGAATTAATGTTTCAAAAACCCAATATAATTTAATTATATCATTATTAGGATAAGGGTAAATATTGAGTTGATGGGCTCATCATTAGGACCAACGATTAGCCTTATCGTCAATCGATTTTTTAATTTTAACCAAAAATAGAATAGATCTCAATAAAAGATGGATAGAAGAAGGTCCATTATTTACTAAATACATAATCTTTTGTGATAAGACAATGTTCGTTTTAAAAGGAAATATTAATAAGTATTACTATAGATTGATGTCTCAACACGGAGTGACATCAAAACAAGTAACATTGATGTTCTTGAATATATTTGTCTTCTTCTCTGTCCATATTCTCATAGCAATGTTTAAAAACATGAATTATCGTTTTTAAATTAGTTAGTCACCTTGAATATAACATATTTAAACTCTCATATACAGAAATAATGTTCCCCAGTGTATTATCCATTTTTAAAATATTAAAATAGGTTCAAGTACAATATCTTATCTTGGCTCACTTAAAGCAATCGGACTCCTAACATGCTCGTCCCTAGAATTTAGCAGATTTTCCTATTCTTTAGATTTATGATCTAAAGAATAGGAAAATCTGTTATATATACATAAAATTAAGTTTTATGCAACATGAAAGTTAATTTTAAGGTTGTCTTACAACATAACCTAAATTTCAATTCGAAATCGACCTGTATTTCAAATGACATAGGTACCTTGAAAACATTTTAGGACGTCAAGTATATTCACGTCATAAATTACAATCAGAGCACTATATAATTTAATTTGATAACATTAAAAACTGTTTTCTTGACTGTTATTAAATCAAAAATACCATCAACCAGCGGATGCCATTACACATGTCATGTCATCAACCTTGATGTATCCTTTACCACTGACATTGTGCTATTTATTTAATTCTCTGCCATTTCTAAATAGCCATTAGATGAGGTTTTTCCCAAGGGAGCTTAAATGATTGAATCAAATAACACAAAATATAAATAATTAAAATAAATTCCTCGTGGCAGTCTTATCAAGATCATCGATTCAATAGCAAATGACATCGAGCAGATAATTATTATAGTATAGGTTTTTAACATTGTAGATTTTTTTTATTGTAATCTCTGCATTTTGGAAATAGCAAACGTAAATCAATTCTTAGATGTGTTACATGTAAATGTAATTCTTAGGTATGTCAGAAGCGAAGTGAATTCAAGTTATACAAATTCAAAAAAGAGAATAGCATGTTGTGGTTATCCCTAACCATGTTTATAAAATTGATTTAAAATATAAGTGAATAGGTTTACGACATACTGTATCAAATTATGTCTAAAAGTTTTCGGATCTGTAGAGAGCGATTTTTTTAATACACTTTTCTTTTTATAAAATTTTATCTGTCGAAAAGTTATCTGTCGAAAACTACTTCGTGATATGGATACTGGCCAATATATAGTGCTTTCATTGTGAAACAATCCACCCACGTTATCTTTTTAACAGTGAAAATTAGCCCTAAATAAAAGACATAAAGTTAATATCTAAGGAAAAATTAAAACCAGTGTCCGTTGCAGGTTAAGTTTCAGTCCTTATCCCCACCTACCCTCATTTAAAAATTTTAAAATGTAGCATCTATCTTATAATACCCTTTAGAAGATGTTAAAAGTTCTGATACAACTCCATTTAGAAAACTAAAATCGGGTTGGTACTCGTAATGAAAGCAAAAATAAAATAATTAAAATTAAACCATTTCAATACGATTGGAATCTTGCCGAAGTAAAATTTTAAATCTTTGTTGTACTCTTTTTGGATTGTACCTTTGATTATTCAACAATGTTATTTTAACCACTTCATCAAGGACTTCAAAATGTCAGCATTGTTAGCTAAACAAAATACAATTTATTCTCGAAATTTTGCGAATGTTTTGAAATGCCATTAGTAATTCACCTGTATGTGTGGGTAATTCTATGTTTTGGGTCTTGAATATTCTGGGGATGTGTTTTGTATACAATTGTCTTCAAGTAACCCCAGAAGAAGAAATCCAGTGGGGTTATATCTGGACATCTCGCAGGAAAATCCAGAGTACCTCTGTCGGGAAACCTTTGATTTAGTCTATACCGAACATGTAATGCGTTGTGTGGTTTTGTGCCATCCTGTTCAAAGTGTAAATTTAGTTCATCCAACAGTGGATTATCTTCTTCATCGACTTCGATATTCTAACCACTGTATTATGAGAAGATCGATTTCATTTTCCAATAAATGTAAGTACAATTTACTAGTTAAATGTTCTTCACTGAAAATAGGTCCTGTTTTTTCATTTCCCAGAATACCAGTCTAGGCGTTACTTGTTTTAAGAAACTGACTATGATGATATGACTAGTGTTATTAAGAACAAATTACTAGAACAAATGTCCTTTATAAAATTCGGGTTATTTTGAATTCTTGCATTCTCAGCTCACGTCATTATTTTACAAAATTGAATTCTTTCGCCATAGTAATCTTCGCCGAGTGTAATAGCCAGGAGAATAGCTGTTTTGACGTCTACTAGATGTGAGTTTTATCTGTCGAAGGTATACTCGTTTACACAGCACTGACGAGACCCAAGATAGGAAGGTCGAAACCGGTCTGCAGTTAACGATATCCTGAGATAGGTGACACTTTGCATCTTTCTTGGTGGTGTTGGAACAATCACTGTATTTTTAGTGCTAACTCTGTTAGACAAAAATACGACAAACTCTGTCATGTAATTCAGCGCTCGGCGTTTGGCATATAGCCAGGAGAATAGCTGTTTTGACCTAATTTGTTTAGTCCTTATTATATAAGGCATTTTCAGATGGGTTGGAGTATAGACTCCTTATTTCTGTAGTTTGAATGTTACCCTCTGGTAGTAAAACTTTGCATTATATTGACTCATATAATAGTTTGTATAGTGATATTTGTAAATATTTTACTTATATTACCGAGATATGTGTTGATACTCTTCTACTCGTATTATATCGAAGTTTTGGCAGGAGAGGATTTTTATCAAATAAAACACAGCTTATGTAATATCAATGTGTATATTGTATTTCATATTATATACATTTTACAATCAATGTAAATATATACTCATTTAGTTTAATAAATCAGTAATGCGGCATTATCGTTTTTATCTACAAACAGAATATGCGAACAATATATATTTTAATGTAACGCCATAATCTATCCACAATTTCAACCAGATATAAGTTAATGACAACCAAATATATTAAACGTAAAAGAGATTTAAAGATTTAAATCTGCGATAAATAAATCTCGTCAGGTGCATCTTTTAAATATTACTAAAATACTTCTAATATCATTTTAAATATATATGCAGTTTGTTTTTAATATATCGACAATTGCCACTGAACATTTATAGTAACTAGTTCATCAGCCCTCACACTTTATATACATACAGTTCCTTTAAAGGATTTTCCTGTACCAAACCAGTCGTTATAGATACGATTTTTCTCCACCAAAATATTTGATATTTCGGTATCTTAAAATACAAATTTTAGTACAGTACATCAAGAATAGAAACAAGTGTCAAAACGGTGATGTCGGACCATCTACGAGGTGCGCAGTCGTACTGATTTTGAGACCTTTGCAGAGTGATGTATGTGTAATGTGAATGTACACAGAATTCGATGGCCGCGCGGAAAGTGCATCCTTTTCCCTCCAAATGCTGTCTCACTTTTTCTTCTACGCAACATAGAGAATCTCACACTTTTTCCTATTATTGACGAGCTATAAATATACAAATCTAATAACTGCGTCTATAGATTGTAAAGAAATCGACATTTTATGCCGATAAAGTTTCTCCATTCCTCCATCCACTCGTTCAACATACTATTTTCTCGATCAAATTATTCGATATTTCGGTAGCAATATACAAATAAAAATATACAAATATACAAATAATAAAATACAAATTTTAGTAAACATAAAGAATCTAATAATTGCCTCTATGGATTTTCAAAAAATCAACATTTTATGCTGATAAAATAAGAAAATAATCTTCTAGTTTGGTGTAAATAAGAAACTTCTTGAAACCTTTTTTACAGCATTATATATTGAAAATCAAAATAAACTTTTATTAGTTCGCTTTAGTTTCATTAGATTTACGATTCAATTATCAACGGTTTTACGTCAAATAAGCATAATTATAACTGCTTCAGCAGTTTCTCAAGAATCTAATCTGGGACCACTCTTATTTTTATTATTTATTGATAATATTACTAACATTATTGAATGTAACAAACTTGGAAATGAAATGAAAATGTCTGTCAAAATAAAATATTTATATAATTACTTATTCCTATAATCGCAAATTGATATATAATAATCGAGAAATGGGGTATCGATTATGCCGTCTGAATTTAAATATTTCTAAATATAGGGTAATTACTTATGTCCGTAAACGAGAACAAATTATTTAAAAGATTTATTATTTATTATACTATTCCTTATAATAAAAACCTTATTTTATTATTTCTTATAAAAAAAAATGTTATTATCAGGAATTTACCATATTTAAACATACTTGATATATTCATTTAAATATCTTGATCTATATTCATGAAAGTAACACATTTAATACTACCCCAGGTTATCTTATGTTACAGTTTTAGTTTTTTTGAAATTCTAAATTTTTTTTAGATATTATTTTGTAGTTCAAATAGCTACAACAGAATACATACAAAATAAAAGCAGATAAATGAAGAAGTTTTTAGGTTTATATCCTTTGATCTTCTGAGAAGTATTATAATTAGACCTGTATAATCGGTGCCGTATACATGTATTGTATGGGAAGGTGTAGCGGGGGCCTCGAGCACGTGACGCGGAGTTAGATTCACGCTGATTTAATCTGATTTTCCACTTTTTCACGTAGAGATGGTACATACCCGCGCACTGTTGCCCTAGTCGGTAATGGGTACTTAGGATTGTATTTCTTCCAAAAGTTCTTAAATGCTGGTGTGTCAAATAATGTAAGTGGTAAATGACAGGTAATTAACATGAGAAGGAGATGAAAAATAAACTCCGTTTTCCGTGGCAGGCCATTTTTTATATTAATATGTTCCGAAATATTTATATGTCTTTTGCAGTCTCTCTTGTCCCAACACAATAAATCTTTTTCACAAACTTTACACACTATTTTCGCCCCATCACACATCAAGTGTGGAAAGTCCCGATTAAACTTATTCACATTGTCAGCAAGGGGCCGTTTTTTCGCCTTTGGCATTGTGGATATTTTTTTGTAACGCACGCACGCTGTACAAATTATGTATGTAATTACGATCGCAAAATGATTTAATTCTTTCGGGAAGCAGACGCACATGCTCTCAATGTTAAACAGTAACTGGATACCTAGCACAAATCGAGTGTTTCTTGATACCTAGTTTATTTACAGCCCGAATTGAATTCCGCGTCATGTGCTTGAGGCCCCCACTATCCCATATGCAAGGCACATGTACTATACAGCTCTAATTATAATGCAGATTCAAATTATTAGTACTGCATTAATAAATTTTATTACTGAATAATAAATTTAGACAAACCGATAAATAACAAATAAATTATCTTTAAAACACATGTTGATTTTAATGATGTTGTAAGGACATTTAGATTTTAAGAAATCTGTACACTTCTCAAGAAAAAAAAGATGTATCTTGATAACTAGGGTGGTATACACGATATGCACCAAAAAATATAACCTTCCACTTTAGAAAACGTTTTTTTTTTTTTTAGTTAAACAGGAATAAATACAACAAGCGATAGAAAACTGTAAAAAACTGAAAATTAATTTTGACACTATATCAATTTCTATCTTCAACAGAATATTTCAAAATTATTGTAGTCTCGAATTACGTGATTTAAACAAATAAAATAACCCCAGTTACGTTGAAATTTGGAAACAACCAAAATGAGGTTTTGTTATTAGTTGATAATGTTTTTGGCCATATTCCTTTCGTTCTGTGATTTTTTTCTGTGGATATTTTAAAAATTAATAAAACAATTGGTTTTTCGTTCGTGGGCGTGAAAGTGACTACTGGTGTCGCGCTTTGAAATTTTCCAACGAATAAGTTCCGAGTGAGCACAGACCTTCGTTACAGCATTAAGATCCGTCCAGAAATGCAACAACGAAGCGCAACGTAACACCGAGGCGTAACTTACCATCGTGATGTGACACAATATCCCAACAGGACACATACTTTTTACATGCAACAGGACATCGACGCGTTATAGAGGTTCGTAACACCATGCCGTTCCATTCATCAGTTCTTGTGTTCCATCCATCAGTGTTGTTAGACAGACCCGTCCAGACATGGAAGAAGGATGCGTAACACAACTGCGGTAAAAGTCTTTGATGTGACGCTGAGAAACCGACAAGCTGCTTTATGTCATGTTACGCTGGGTGCCCTTTAAATATGTCACGGGGCGGCGTTACGTTACGCTTCATTGTTGTATGTCTGGACACACCTTTATAACCATAATGTCAAAAATCGACATTGATAGCGTGCCGGCGCGGCGTTGCGAGATATTTAAGGTCAAAAGTAACGAAAATCTGTTTTTCATGAAAATCTCGGAGGTATTATAAGAACCGTAAATCATAGAATTGTCTGCAAAATATCCCATATGTTCTCTTTTTTTTTGCATAACTGACCGCTTTCGTTGTAGAGCACATTCTCGTACTATAAGTCGACAGATTAAAAGAAGCCACTAGCATTATTGCTATTATTAATTAGTGGCGGCTGGTGACATATAGACAACTTGTGCTATGAAAATCGGCAGCCCGCTAGCGCGCTTACTTCCAAATGTTTTAAACACGTGTTCCGTAATTCGTACCGAGTGCAGGCCGGGCTGAAAGTATCTCAGCTCCATTGACCGTTCACTCCGTTGAACTTCGCGTGCAAGGTGGTATTTTTGGAAGCAATTTAAAATTTAGCTTTACCTGTGATTTAATTAATGTTGCAGATGAAAATATAATGTAATGCTGTTTTAATTAATACGAATACATAAATTAAATGGAATTACTTTTATTTTTCAGTTCGGCAGCTCTTGTATACCAGTCGTATGCCATTGATTATAATAGTTCAGTATTGGAATTCCACAAGCATTGACGGTTTATTTTCGTGAAAATCATCTCATAGTATAAAATATATTAACAATAATGTAATATGTTATTCTGCACACCATAGATTACGCCTAATGAGGATACCATGTAGGAAGAACGCGCCTTACATTCTAACTTCGAGTTAGTGTGGAAAGGAGTGTGTAATTGTTCGACGCTAATTTTCTCCGCGCTCTACAGCGAAAACGGTCGGTTTTACAAAAAAAAACCTGTATGGGATTTTTTTGTAGACAGTTTTATGATCTACAATTTTGGTAACCTCCATTGACCTCCGATCAACAGGAAAGAGAATTTTCACAAAATTGTATTTAACTTTGACCTTCAATATCTCACAACCAGCGGCGGCAACAGGGGTGGGTACCGGCGGGCACGAGTGGGCGAGCGCCCAGACAAAATCCTTTTCGCCCAACTGGTCGCCCAACCTCTTATAACATCACTATATTACATTAACACATAAATAATATATTTAACGCCCTCGCCCACCCTAGGTACCTATTTATTGCCTATTTTTGCCAACCGCAAAATAATGCTAGCATCGCCACCACTCACAACGTTGATAGGATGTCAATGTCGAATTTTGCCATTTCTTTATAACGCTACAACGAAGATCTATGTAAAAATCCTACTCAATGGGAATTTCTCCGCAGTTAAGTATAGGGTGGTCCAACCATAATGCACGATGTTAATTGTGAGTCACACCTTAACGTCAAGTTTTTTGCCCAACTTAATTTGACATTTCTTTGTTTCAGTGTTTGACAAATTCAACCATGGAGAGGTACACAATTGAGCAGCGCGTTAAGATTGTTGAAGCCTTTTACGAAAATGGGCGTTCAAATCAAAATGCATTTCGTGCACTTCGTGACTTTTTTGGTCAGCATAATCGACCAAATGTGTCCACAATCGGGAGAATTGTGCGCAAATTTCAGCAAACCGGGTCTGTAGGAAATGTGAAAACACCTGTGCATGCTCGCTCAGTTCGTTCTACGGAAAACATTGCTATTGTTGGCGATAGTGTAGCAGAAGAGCCGTCAACCTCGACTCGTCGTCGTGCCCAACAATTGAACATCTCACGAACATCACTGATGCGAATTTTGAATAAAGATTTGAATTTACACGCTTACAAGGTTTAATTGACTCAAGAGCTGAAGCCTACTGACCATTTCAAGCGTCATCAATACGCCGAATGGTTGGTTGAACAGACAGAAGTGGATGGTGACTTTACAAAGAAAATCATCTTCAGCGACGAGGCACACTTTCACCTCAGTGGATTCGTTAACAAGCAGAATTGCCGCATTTGGGCAAATGAGAATCCACGAGTGATTGTTGAAAAACCGATGCATCCACAAAGATTGACTATTTGGTGCGGTTTATGGGCTGGCGGCGTCATCGGGCCGTACTTCTTCGAAAATGAGGTCGGCCAAGCAGTTACGGTGAATGGTGTTCACTATCGCGAGATGATAACGGACTTTTTGTGGCCAGAAATTGAGAATATGGACCTGGACGATATGTGGTTCCAACAGGATGGTGCCACTTGCCACACAGCCAACGAAACAATGGCACTTTTGCGCGAGAAATTCAATGGCCGTGTTATCTCACGTCGTGGCGATGGCCGCCACGATCATGTGATTTGACACCGTTGGACTTGTTTCTTTGGGGATATTTATAAGCCAAGAACAATTCAAGAGCTAAAGGATGAGATAATTCGGCACATTAACGACATTGAACCTCAATTATGTCTTAGAGTCATTGAAAATATGGAGCATTGGATAGAGGTATGCCATCGAAGCCGTGGCGAGCATTTGGCCGATATTTTGTTTGACACATAATTGTCATAGATCCTTCTATCATAATAAAAAATATTAAGATAATTCTCTGAAAGCTTTTTGTTTTATTTACAATTAACATCGTGCGTTTTGTTTGGACCACCTTTTATAAAATGACAGCTATATGAGACATTCAATAATTGAAAACCATTATCAACATAAATTTTTAGTTAACATATAGGTCATAATTGTCAGAGACTACTTGATTGACCCATTCTGTTTACCGAGGGGGTAAAATCTAGGGAAAATTGTCGATATTATTGGAAGACCTCGTTCTGTTTTAATCAAGACTCTAAATGCATTTCATGCAAGACTGCGGTCCAGCACATATTAACTTTACGATAATATCATAGAATGCCGTTACCCAAATGGTTAAATAGGTTTGTGCAACTGTTCAGAGGCCACTAGGATCACCTGCTTTTTTTTATTTTCTACGAGTGACCTCTGTATTCGTCACTATTATATTATATGTCATGTCATAAGTTGAGCGATAACTCCTACGTTATTGCGATTAATTATGTTTTATGTTTCACGTTCTCTAGCATTCTTAATTATACATAACGAGTGGTTTGGTAAGGAAAGTTCTAAAAGCAAATAAATATAAATATTGCAGCCAAGTATATTCACAAATTTTCGTCCCACCCGTACGGGGAGTATCACGTCAGCCGCGGCGGCGAGAAAGGCCTATGCAGAACTGGAGCGTTGCTGGGGCTAGGTGGAGCGATCCTGACGATGCCCCCATGGGGATGGCCCCCACCGTGCAGATTAGTATGCGGCGACGGTGCACCCAGCCTACCAGGCGAAGTAACCTGGATCCTCAAGGGGGTAGTAATCTGTGACGGATTTAATTGATGCCCCAATCTCAGCGGTAAGGGAGTTTCAATTTTCGCCGTCTCCGAGTGGAATCGCAAATTATCCGCTATTCGGAGGTTCATGGGAGGCGAGTGCTGCAGGGTGGTCTGCGGGGGAGAGTTATCGACCCTTATCGGGCTGCTCTTCTCCGTCCTGTAGTCGTTGTTCGAGTCGACATCGATCGGGCTCTCGTTCGAGGTCAATCTCAGATTGACGGCCGCGTAATTTGACGTGGCGGTGTCGACGTTTATCGGAGATTCGGAGTTTCTCAATTTGCGATCGAGTCGGAAGTTCGGCGGCGTCGGGCTCTGTCTCTCCAGCCGAAAGCTGGGCGGCGTGTGAGTGCCGAAGCGGAACTGCGCCGGCATAGGCCCCGGCGAGTGGGCTCCAAACCGAAACGACGTTATGGGATTCGGAGAAGCCGCCCCGAAACGCAGGGGACCTGGGGAGCTGATCGGAGGCGAGTGCGCCCCCAAGGAGATGTCAGAGTCGCTGTCAGATGGAGTCGGGCTCAGTGGAGGTTGCCTACCGCCTCCGCCGTGGTGCGCGAGCTGTGCAGCCAGCTGCTGCTGTTGCATTCTGGAACAAAAAGCATTATATTAGTGATCAGTACACACAATAAAACAACTGACGTTTAATAAATGCCAGATGAAAATAGCTGTGTGTAAAACCTACTTTCTTAACTTAGTTATAATGAGGTCTTAACTATCCACGGTTGGCCTGAACTAAATTTTACCTCAAAAGTCTGTTACTATGGAATTGCCTATGGCAAACGTTAGATTGAAGGGCTCTGAAAATGTTGCTTCAAACCGGGAAATCAGAACACGTGCCGTTTTTTTTCTCGTTAATTTTTTGGAAATCGGAAAATAGAAAAAAAAATTAAAAAGATTTGTAAAAATATTTTCTGGCGTTTTTCTTACATTACCATAGAATATAACGTATATTCAGGAGCTATAGTGAACATGAATATTGACGGGCACGCGCATACATTACGGGCACATATATATGTAAATACGAGTATACATCATTACCTAGCAATAAAAATAGTCAGTATGTAATATTTTGATACACAGTTACTAAACAATTTGTATTTGGTCTGAAAAGTCATTGTTTACTACAATAGACACCTTGAACTGCATATTTCTCTGAGCCTATCCACGCTGTTTAACAGAGTTTTACATGAATTGCCTTTAAATGCAGTTCCATTGCACGTTATTTCACGCTGCACATTGCACTTTTCGACACAAGTAGTTGCTTCGTTAAAAATTTCTAATAAATGATCCATTACAGCATATGTATAAATGATGTTACATTCAAATAAAGGCATCATTGCAAATATATATATATATATATATATATATATATATATATATATATATATATATATATATATATATATACATATATATGATATATGTGCATATTTGTGTGCCCGTCAATATCCATGGTCATTATAACTCCTGGACATACGTTATATCCTATGGTAATGTAATATTTTGTATGATTTTTTTAATTTTTTCCTATTTTCTTATTTGTTATTTCCAAAAAATGAACGGAAAAAAACGGCACGTGTTCTGATTTCCCGGTTTGAAGCATCATTTTCAGGACCCTTCGACCTAACGTTTCCCATAGACAGTTCCACAGACTTTTGAGGTAAAATTTAGTTCAGGTTACCCGTGTATCCTTCTGACTAAAGGTAAATTACAGAAAATATACAGTACAACTAAATTGTGTTTATACGCTATTTTTTTAACTAGTAAAAACGTTACGATGAAGAGGTACATGTACAGCATTATACATATACCTCCTGTAGATCTGTAGAGGTCGTCAATAATAGAAAAAAGTGTGAGATTCTCTATATATGCGTAGGAGAAAGAATGAGGCAGCATTCGGGGGGAAAAGGATGCACCTTACGCGTAGCCAGATCGATCGAAGTCTGTACATTGTGTACACTCGATATTCACTCTACAAAGGCCTAAATTCGACTGAGAAAAGACTAGGCCATTTATTGAGCACTTCGTGGGCGATCCGAAATATCAGTATTGAGACTTATTCCTATTATTGACAACCTGTACATGCAACTAAAGTACAGTAGTTTTGAATATTTTGTTTTATTTATGTGTAGAGCATTACACAGGATAATTTGAACGTTTGCATTTCAATATCCGTGATTCTAAATATAATGTGGATATATGTATATTCGTTCTGTTATTCAATGTTTGGGCATATAGTTAGTGGGTTGTACATGGTCGCGGCTTATTTTATACAAGTCATCGTAGAAAAGACTGTTCTACTTTCAATTTTTCGATTACAACGAGATATTTTGCAGCTGATTGATAGATCTAGCAAATAAAATATATAAATCAAGGTGCCTAATTCATAAAACTTTTATAACTCGAATTTAATCACTTGCAACAACAAACAATATGTATTTTAACAATATATTTTAACACTAAATACTAGCAATAAGTATTAATTGAAACGTTTCTCGATTTGTTTGATTACTTATTTATTAAAAGTGCATACGATTTGCAATCATATTGATCGTAATTCATGTTTGCGGAGAAGAAAATATAATAATAATATAAAAGCCTAAGACTGGTCTTTCCCTGTATTATAATATTATTATATAATACAGTGAGACATTTTTGTAGTCTTCCTGATGACTTCAGTATTTTTGCTGCTGAGCTCTAGGGTATCTAGCAGGCTATGAGATATGTGGAGTACAACTGTTATATGGAAATGTCAATTGTAACAGACTCCCCATGTTCTATTCAGGTGTTTGAAAACACTAAAAATCCCCTCGTTCAACGAATACTGGCTTTAAGCAGTTGGGTTAACTGTAAGCACCGAAAAGTTCACTTTATATAATGCCCGAGGCACATATGTATAAAAGGGAACAATATGGTGGATGTTACTGTTAAGAAGAAAGTTCCGATTAGAAATTAGGGTTTGAAAACAACCATGAATATTAATTAATATTATACATGAATGGTAACTAAAGTGAAACAAAATGGACTGAATGTTGGAAATCATTAAATTAAAAGTAAACAAGTGGATCCTATCTTGCAGCCGTTCATCACCAGAATAAGTTTTATTAACCAGGGGAGGAAAAGGTAAGGTATCCAAGGTATGGTCTACCTTAAATACCTTACCTTTTGTTACTGGAGTGGGTCGGAACCTTTGGTGTGAAGATGAAACTGACGTAGTTTTCCACAAAACACGAAAACACTATATACTACACTCGACGCACGTTTCGCCAACAAATTAAAACAGTAATCATCTCCAGATGATGCCAACTTTGTTGACGAAACGCGCGTCGAGTATAGTGTATAGTGTTTTATGGAAAACTACGCCAGTCTTACCTTTTGTATCTTTCCAGAAGAAGACGACCACTATGTATGGCCTAATTGTGATGAAATATTGGTAAAACTTATTTTGTTAGAATATATTTTTATGAAGATTTTTATAAAAATATACTGTACATACATTTTGCAGTTAAAAAATATAAATCTAGCAATTTTATTGAGATCAACGTCCGCGTCGAAAGGGATGGGAATACGACTGTTAAATCTCTAGCCCTTTAGTAGGTCTAATATGTCGGAAGGTAGTATTTAGGAATTCCTGTTCGCCTAAAGTAGTGAACATTATCAGAGTATTTAGTGACATCCCGCAGGGAGGGGTGGTCCGTTTATGGTTCCTAACGAGTCAACAAATTATCCCTAAATACCACCGTCACGTCAGTTTAATATGTGGAACATAAAGCATAACAGATTTTAAGCCTCCGACGGCTGATGTGCTGTTAACATTGGGTCTTACCGCTAATTACTCGTAAGCAATGTGCAATTTTTTTTTAATTTTGCAAAACAAATCTAACTTATATAAAAAATATGTATACATATATAAAACTACAAATTGTTACATAGATGATTAGTCAAGGAAATTGAATATTTTATAATGCTTCATGGTAGTATGTAATACTTTTTTTTATTAATTTATGGTGTATTACTTTAAACGTTCTAAACGATATAAAACAGCAAAATGCTTCTTTTTTTATCATTTTACGTAGATACAATATTTACTATGTATACTCATAATTGATCGCGAACTAGGTGGAATTAATAAGATAGAAATAAATTTAACTGCAAATGATATTGTACATTTCTTTTAGAAGAGCTGATCGTTTTCTTGATAATCAGGTGGATGATTCTGTACAGAAATAATCAGTTAAAAGTAAACTATATCGTCACCTCATTCGGAACCCATAGACTTGATCGTTTCGACTCGTTTATATATCATTTGGAAATTAGTTTTATTTCCCAGAAAGAAATATATATTCGTAGCATACATAGCCTGTTACGAGAAAGTAACCCTTTGACAAATTTTTATTTGAAGTTCCCTCTGCTACCTGTTCCACGTATGTATCTGGAAATCGGGCCGTATCTGTGAAAATTATCAAATTTATCTCCTTGTTGCAAACTAGCTTTCTAAAGGTAAAGAGGTCTGATATACGAAATAAATGTATAAGCTATTTTATGAAGAACTTAGGCTGGTACACAATATACTTATAAAATGGTCACTTAATGGTAAGGAGTAAATGGTAATGAGTCAATCAAGATTAGTTATGTTCCTAGAATCTGACCAGTAAAGATTTCATTTCATATAATCTGATTATTGATTCATATAATCTGACTGCTGAGTATTTTTTTAGAAGTATTGATATTCTAACAAATACTGACGGCGCTCATAATTCTACTTATGATGAAAATTTTCCTCCATTTCCTTATTATCCTCCATGTTCTCGGACCTACATCCTTTGGATTATTTCTATGAAAATAAAAACTAGAGGTAAATAATTTACGTTATTGAAATATATAATAACTGTCTACAGTAGTTTGTAACATATTGGCAATACTTTATTAAAACAAAAGTGCTTTTATTTTTAATGTTTATTTTACACTATTTGGTTATTCATTCAACGCAACTATATCTCGCAAAGAAACAAATAAGTGACACACGAGTCAAGTTTCTTGCGGAATAGTATTATTATTTTATTATTCTTTTATGTTGGTTGATTGCTCATGAACAATGCTG
Source organism: Rosalia funebris (assembly GCA_037954035.1). Classification (NCBI taxonomy): domain Eukaryota; kingdom Metazoa; phylum Arthropoda; class Insecta; order Coleoptera; family Cerambycidae; genus Rosalia; species Rosalia funebris. The sequence continues at coordinate 14,785,984 of JAZFAV010000001.1, read as the reverse complement.
TGGTGTAAATTTTTGTCAAGTTTTTGTTTTTATTTTGGTACACACAAGATCAAGTGACAACGCCAGAAATGGTAAAGAAAATCCACAAAATGGTATTGGATGACGGTCGATTGAAAGTGCGCGAGAGAGGAGACATGGTAGACATTTCAAAAAGTGCCTGTACATCGCAATGTTGACTGAAAATTTGAATTTGAAAAAGCTGTGCGTAACATGGGTGCTGCGATTACTCACATTGGAACAAAAACAGCGTCGTGAGGATGTTTCAATCGAGTGTTTGGCGACGTTTCACTGGAATATAGTCGAGTTATTTCATCGATTCATAACCATGGATGAAACGTGGGTCCACTACTTCACACCTGAGATGGAAGAACAGTTAAAACAATGGACTGAAAGGGGAGAATCTGCTCCAAAGAAGACGAGGACAGTTCCATCTGGCGTCGGTTTCTTTGGTCAGTTTTTCATTGAGTATCTTCAGAAAGGAAGAACGTATTGCAGCGTTTGAGTGATGAAATCAAGAAAAAATAGCTGCATTTCACGAAAAATAAAGTTTTGTTTCACCAACAAAATACACCAGTTCACAAAACCGTTATCGCGACGGCCAAAATAAATGAGTTGAAGTTACAATTGCTTCCTCACACACCTCATTCGTCAGATTTAGCTCCCTCGGTTTACTTTCTGTTTCCAAACTTGAAAAAATGGCTCTGTGGTTAAAGATATGCTAACAATAAAGAGGTGGAGTTTGCGGTTGATGGTTATGCTGAGAACCTATTGAACATCGCTGGGAAAAGTGTATCTAGCTGAAAGGACACTACGTAGGAAAATAAAGATATTTTTTCCAAATTTATTGTGTTTTCTTTGTTAGGTCGGGTACTTCCGAGACCACCTCGTATCAAGGAATCTGAGGTCTTGTATTGTATTTCTGAAGAATATCTTCATGCGCGAGCTAATACGCTTTCGAATCTAAGACGGCCTTATCCAATATCTGCGCTTGATTTTACTGTTAATTATTTTGTTTGATAATGAAAAACCTGCCTGATTCGTTCACCGGATTCATCGGCCGGCTCGATCGTCCTCTCTCAATTAGTTATCTGTACACGGAATCTTATTTATGCCGCGATTGAGTTATATTTTCGTTATTAATTCGCCCTGTCGCAATCGAATTACGAATTCGTTAAGTTCGGATGGATGAAGTCAAGATGAGCAAACGTTAAAATAATTTGCTATCGTTGCGGTTTCCCTTAACTTGATATAACCCATTTTCTACCGCATCCTTGTGCGAGCCACGTCGCTATCAAAACTCATACACCCGAATTAAGTTGATTAGATATTGAAATGAGCGCCCGGGGGTGTGTAACGAGACCTGGCTAATGCTAATCGAGTTTGTTTACAGAATAGACTGTTAACATCGACTGCTGCACCATCAAAGACCGTCCGCCGTTCCGAAGATATATTGCAATTATTCCGCCTGGCGTAGACAATGCGCCGAGCTCTCGCATACGATGTGCTCATTTCGCTCATATTATGGAACACATGAGTTATTCCTAATGGCTTCATTATCTTCTCGTTTTTAGGTCTTATATCGTCTGGAACCCTCATTAGGACGCAAGCGACGCGAAAAAATTACCGCTTTGTATTTTTCCTACAGCGTCTCTAAATATTGTGTTATAAATTAGTATTATACGTGTATAAAGATGACCTACCTTTTAAGTACGGATATGTTTATTAGTGTTAATATGGATCATAGCCTAGGGTCTTCCTCATTATAGTACAGTCTGTACTTCTGTGGAACGTGAACTGATGAGTTTCGAAATGTTACTGACGATAATGATCAATTAAGTATGATACTAGGTAAGGGTAACTAGGTAAGGGTATATAACAATATTCTCGAGAAGTTAGTGTATGCAAAAGTGACATTATTTGAATCTATAATCGCAGTACTTTTGTTTTTACGTCAAGTATTCCTTATTCAAGCCAAAATTTAATTTGTTTTAGGAAAGCTATCAATTATAAAGTGTCCTTCAATGAGGACGCTCGATTTTTAAACATAAATAAAACAATTTGTGTGTGAGATTTCACCTCAATTTTTTTTTATTTGAAGGAATATTTTATGGCATTAAGTATGGAATATAACGTCCTTCAAATATCTGCCGAGGCTTTACTTGGTGGCACGTATTCGAAAGGTCTAATTCTTGATAACTTTATCGCATAAATCTGGCTGAATTTTTTGGATGACATTCGTTATGTTGGCTTTGAGGGCATCAATTTTTCGCGGTTTATTCCTATAGACCTGCGATTTAAGATAGCCCCAAAGGAAGAAGTCTTAAGGCGTTAAGTCGCACGATCTCGGTGGCCAATTCACTTCGCCACTGCGCAAAATAACCATACCCTCAAATCGCCCATGCTCTCTGTGGCACGTAGCGCCATCCTGTTCGACTCACATGTCGTCAGTATCCATATCATCTAGTTTAGGCCACAAGAAGCAGCTTATCATCGATCTGTAGCGCTAGTTGTTGACGGTTATGGCAATGCCAGTTTCGTTGTGGAAGAAATACCGACGGCCAGACCAAAATCCGCACCAAACTTCACTGGGATGAGGTGACTTTCTCAGGATGCATATGGTGCTGGTGTGTCTCGTGTGGATTGGTATCGTCCCAAATCCGACAATTTTGCTTGTTCACATACCCATTCATTAAAAAATTGGCCTCGTCGTTAAGTATGATTATTTTTGGCGAAATTTGGGTCAACTTTCAAGTGCTCCAGACCCCAGTTAGCGAACTCACGGCGTTGCCTGTAGCCGTTTATCTTAAGTTCCTGGGTCAGTTGGATTTTATACGGATGTAGACCCAAGTCCCGACGTAGTTATTCGCCAAATTGAAGTCGCAGAAAGGCGAGAGTCGCAGCCAAGTTCTTGTAGACGACGAGAAATTGACTGGCTCTGATTTTTCCGTATATTCTCATGCACAGCAGCGATGTTTTCAGCAGACCCTGCGTTTCGGTAACATATGGGTGTTGACTGATTATTTATCAAACCGGTTGACTCGAGCTTGGCCACCCAACGTTGAATAATCGATTCGGCGTAACAGTTGTCGCGAAGATAAAAATCATGTAATGTAAGTAACATTTCTCGAAAAGAGCACTGATTTTGAAAATACATTTTGATGATTTTTACACGTTGTTGAACGCTATAACCTTCCACGGTGATTTGCCATATACAACTGAACGATTCCCATAATGTTGGCAGATGTTGCTTTAACAACGTGGACGCTATAATTTAACAAATTTCGAGCGTCCCTATTGAAAGACCCTGTAGTTCCCAGATGAAGCAACATAGGTGCTACTGGGGCTGTTTTCTCACACTATATATAATCAAACCGAGACGTAATTCAATTACCAGAATCCATACCAGGTTTTAAGAAGGAAAAGAAATTGAATGTGTTTATAACTGTGAAAAATGTGTGGTATAGCTTTTCTTTGCGAGCTTTTTGGATGACCGGCTGAAGTTTGCATACCCAAGTTGTGTTTACTCGGATGTCTCCTTATTTGATCATTATGGACTATTTTGTGTACTGTCATTTAAAAAATAAAACTTTCAAAACTCCTGTAGTTAATTTGTTAAAACTGGAAGGGCGAGCAATCGGTTTTCATAAGTACTCTAGTGGCTTGTATGAATTGAAGAAGCTATACAAGTTTTTCGAAGATATACCATCCCTGGGATAGGATGTAAAACCGTAGGTCCCTTATTACACGTCATGAATGTATAAGATTCTCCACTGTAAGAGTGAGGAGTCAACAAAATTTCCAGGTTGGGGCAGCTCGTTTCCTGGCGTCAATGATAGATTTCGGCGCGAGATATGCTGACGGTAAATGACAACTAATTTGCACGTCACTGATAATGTCAGTATGGCACTATGTAACTTGACAATCTTTGACATATATTTTTTAGAAAGGATGATATAAGGTAAGATAGACGTTTTCCATTTAATGAGCCCCCTATAGCCAAAATAATTTGTTCATATCTTAGTATTATATATAATAGAAACCAACTTGCGATATTAAGAAATTCAAGTAAACAGTCATTACATATTTTTGGTGAGAATTTACTTGAATCGTCGAGAATTTTTAATATGTAAGTATAGCAAATATATGTGCATTATTACACTCCCGAAACGTTGGATAACATGTTGATATATCCCGGCACTCGCTACTAACAGCAATGAGAAACGAGAAATAGCACGATCGAGGCACAGCGGCAATATATTAAGTCATACCAGCAGGCTAGCCCGTAGGTACATTTAGTATTCAAATTCAGAGATGGTATCAGATGACTAGTGTACCGCCCTAATTGCCATGTATCGATGCAGTACCCTTTGTATAGCGGCATGGGATATGGAAACAAACGCGACACAACCATTATAAAACATGGCGGCTTTTGTTCGCATTTTTCTACTACTCCGCCTCTCTGATATGATACCGGGCCCAGATAATGCACTACCGCGTTTTATTTATATCTCCTCAATACCCTCTGGATCAATACAGGGCACATCTGAGCTAAATAAAACATTACTAATATTACGTTATATGTACAATTGAAATAATATATGGTTTGTATAATGATCCTTCGCGTGTGCGTCACAGGTAACAATCGTATAAATCAATCAACTAACAACATTTTTGAACATTGTCGTGCCGAAAACACATTTTAAGATAACAGTTAGTACAATACAAATCTGTCAACCTATGACAGAGTAATGAAAAGGTTCTCCACAAAAACATTAAATAAAAATGATATTTCCATCAAAATAAATGAAATAAATTCAACAAAATTTTACAGAAATATTGAGACGCCTATGAATCAAATTATACAATAAAGCTAAGACGTAACTTCATAATTGCATTTTGTTCGGCAAATTATTAACTGTCTATGCCGTACGTAGTTGATTGAAACATATGTCATCAGAATCAGTTATCAGTATCAGTCATTCAGTGACGAATCTAACTATGATAATAAAGTTTTGAATGAATACCAATAGACTTATAATAAAAAATAAACATACTATCGTATTCCTTAAGCTCTACAGCTTTTAAGAACTACGTCTTTTTTTATCATTAATCTATCAATCAGAATCGGTCATCAGTATCAATCATTCAGTGATAGTGGATCTAACTTTGATAAGAGTTTGAATGAAAAATTTCAATATCTCATTATTTATTATTTAAAATTTTAAGAACACATACCTCATCGTTCTTTTATGCGAGAACATTATTTCTGAGAAAACGAACATTATCTGTATAAATTTATGTATAAGTAATTATTCGCTAAAGCCTTCTTAGCCAACTTAGGCCTTGAATCGATATAACAAACCACCTCCAAAGTGTACGAATAACAGTATTAGTGCAGCTACCACGGAATTAAATTTTCCCAATCCTGGCTCGGCTCACATGCGAGGTTTTGACCCCCTCGGCGTGTTCTAACAACGTTACGACTCTATTATGATTACGATTTGCCTGATTCCCAGTTTGTTTTAATGAGTATCAGTACGCTGAACGTGTCTTATTTACATATCTCCAATTATGGGGCAAAAAAAACAGCGCGATGACGTTGTAGCTTCGGACACGATATATTATGGCAGATGCATATTTTACTTTATAATTGTTTCTGATAAACACGAAATGTTTCATTTGGAACATGGCTGCTCGTAGGAGCCGAGAAAGAAATTAAATTAATTTACATACTACTCGTCAATAAGAGGAGAATGTGAGATTTCTCTACGTATGCGTAGAAGCATACTCGATGAGCAGTACTTATGTAATTTAAATATATGTACATTAATCAATAGGACTTAAATCCGGTAAACTTGTAGGCTAGTCCACAATGATTTTATAGAGTAGTGCGTGTGATAATTCAATATAGATTCTTGACGTGCTGAAAGAAATTACAAATGATCTTGAAACATACATATCTGTTAAAGAAAAGTTCATATATTCCTAGTAAGTATTTGTCCTTTTTTAACGATTTCATTTCTGATTAACGGTAACATTAACATTAATATAATTCTGAAATATTCTGGGCCCTAGTTAATGTTGTGATATAAACCACATTAGCGCAAAGTCCATTAAGTAAAAATAATAAGGTAACATATATCCATCAAGGGTATCAAGATTAGTCCATTAGTTTCTTTCTTAAATTAGTTGCCACCGAATTCACTCTCGACTAGGCTATAACATGGGCAGCGTAATTATTTAAAAATAATGTAAACAACCTTGACACTAAATAAGATATTTTTTTATTGTAATTTATCTTAATTATCGGGTTGCAGTATAATCGGCAGCCTTAGGTGTAAAATTAACTTCTCAGGATCATTATTTCAAGTGAAATTCACTTTAATGTGCATAGATTTAGTAATGTAGCTTCTGTTTGTAATTTGCCAGCCACGGAAATATTTATTTTACACCAATAGCGTCTATAATGTCTATATTAATTCTCGAAAAAAAACTTATCAAGGATTTACACTTTAATTAGTTATAATGGCTGCAATTTGCAAAAGAGAATCGCGGGAAATACGTTTCCTATAGTGTAAACAACAAAATCACATTTAGAGTGTGAAGATTGCCGTAGAAAATGCTTAAATTACACCGTGAAATTATTTGCAACTAATTGAAAGGACGCGGTTCAGTGTTCAGTAAAGTTAAATATTTTATAATAAGTTTTATGTTCACAAGTCAAATTAACGCTAGAAAAACATACAATTAGTGTACGTAAATGTAAAATATAAAAATGTTTATTATATCGGCACAAGTTTATGAAGAAAGTTTATAGAAGTAAGAATTAAACATTTTTTTATTACCACGTTTTTATTAACTCGCTTTCTTGTCTGTCAGTCTTTCGGTACAAATTTTGCAATTGATTTTAAATTAACTTCCCGATGAGCTGGAGACTTGAAACTTTAAAAATAGCTCAGAACTGAACGACAATGCAATATTAACCCGTGTTTCTTGTCTGTCTGTTGGTCGTTTTTCCGTTCAATACAAATTTTGCAGTCGATTTTAGGCTAACTTCCCGATGAGCTATAGATCTGAAGCTTTAAACTTAAGAAAACTAGTTTGCTAACAGTTGGCAACAGGTTTCAGATTTAAAAAAATGAATAAAGAAATCAATATAGTTTAGTGAAAAGTGGAGAGTGATAGAGTGAAAGAAAGATAATTGATTCATGAATAATTCACTTAAGTCACTAACAATTTTATTGCACTGCAAATGATATGAACTCTTGTGTGAGCTTTCTCAATCACAGCTACTCTCTACACTCCTTACTGCTATTTATTGCATGCGCCACGTTTTTCATTTTAAATCTTACAAGTATTTACATAGTTATTAAGAATTCACAATCACAAATTCTCAAAACCATCTGTATGAGGTTGAGAGTCTATATAAGGCTAGGAGAAATTATTTTATACTTTTTAGTCCGTTTTGAAAACGTGGTATATTTAAAAATGTTTTATTCAAATTCCTATTTTAAAGAAATTTTAAAAATACAAAATTGTATATAAACACAAAATATTATACATAATATACACAAGGCATATTTTATGTATTGAATTTCCTTAATTTAAATACCATGGTCTATTTATTTCATATTCAGATCAAACGTAATGCAACATTGGACTCTTGAGAACCTGCCGTACTTTTTGCTATAACGCCAGTGTAATTGATAAAACTTTATACAACAACTATGATTGTAAACTTTTAGACATTTTAGGTATAAAAATATAAGTATATGAAAAACGAATATTATCAAATTCTGAACCTCAATAAGAAGTAATGACACGAGAACTGAATCCCATTGTTAAAGCCTGAATCAATGTGTATATTTCTGAATAATGAACTTTTACCCAAATAGTTTGTCTATCCTTAGAAGCAAACGTAGTGATTGCCACAGTAACATTTATTAAAACTAACAGATATTAGACATTAAATTTTGACAGACTCTTGGAGGATTTATACTATCAATAACAATGTTTCATTAATGAAATAAAGAAATTAACTATGCATATTAAAAATGAAAATATAATAAGGAGTATACATTTTAAAAATATATTATTAACACGTTTTACTTTCCTTCGTTATACAATATGTATAGTAAAGGGGGTGATATGAAACATCCGACTAATTGAAGACATCCAACTAATTGCAAGTCAAAATGTTGATTATCTTGTAATCTATAAATCTATTTCTCTTGAATTAGAGTTATATCACTCTATGGTAAAATCAGCTACAGCATTAGCCACAATTTGACATATTTACGTTGACCACATGAAGGTGAAATAAATGCGATTTCTTATCAGAAAAAAGCTGTTCTTTCGCTGTACAATGAAGAAGAATATTCTGAATTGATTGGGCCGTTACTTGATGAGAATCCATATTTATACAAAATTGAAGTGAAGTGAATTCACATGAAGTGAATTTATAAAGTTTAAAAAAGTATTAAATTGTAAAATTTACGATTTGAGTAAAGTTTAAAAATAGTATTAAGTATAGTTTAAAAACGTATTAAAAGTATTAAGTTCACTTCATCCCAAAATTAAATTTACTCTAGAAGCATAAACTGACAACTCTGTTAACTTTTTAGATCTAACCATTAAAAAATCCAACAACAAACATGATTTTTCTATTTTTCACAAACCTTCACATACCGACATTATATAATAATACATAGCAACATCTACACATCCGTTTCAACATAAAATAGCAGCGTATAATAATAGCATGATACATAGACTCCTAAATATTCCAATGTCTGACGAAAATTATAATAAAGAATTAAATATAATAAAACAAATAGCGTTAAATAATGGTTACTCTCCAAAAATAATGACAATATCGTAGCTAAAAAAGCGTACAATAAAGCTATACAGCAGGTATATCCTAAAATTACAGATGAAAATACACATAATTTTAAAACGATAACACACATAGGGGAACCATCTCAAAAAATTGCATCGTTTTTAAAAAAACGAAGTAATAAAATAGCTTACAAAACTAATAATACTCTTGGAAAACACATAAAAAATGCTAAAGATAAAACCAATACCAAAAATAATTCAGGAGTCTATAAGCTGACTTGCGGTACTTGCCCCAAGGTATATATAGGACAAACAGGAAGAAACTTCAACACGCGAATAGCGGAACACAAATGGAGTTTTAATAATAAAAAAGAGATTCAACACATGCAGTACATCTAATTGAAGCAGACCATACTTTTAATGAAGAATTTAAAATTGTACATGTACAGAACAAAGGTTTAAATTTATTAGAATCTTTAGAAACTAATAAAGCAAAGAAATCTGATATCATATTAAATAATCAAATAGAATCAAACTTATTATTAAATTTATTAAATTTATTTTAGTTCTACATGCTATCAAAAAATCTTGTTTAAAATTTACAGATACCATCGGTGGAAATTTTATAACTTAACAACAATAGTGTAATAGTAGGAATGCCCATAGTAATAAACCAAAAATTGCCCTAGTTATATAAACGCAGTTCCACAGCATAAAATTTAGTCTATGTACTCAAAGCTACCGAAGAAGCCACTGTGTTGGCGAAACAATTGTTATGTTTAACAAATAAAAAGTGGAATCTAACCAGCGAAGGTTTTAATTTTGTATGAAAAAGAATATATTCATTATTTGAAAAAGCGTTAAGTAAACAATTACTTACAATCAAACGGATAATGAATTATTGGCACTTACATGAATCGTTTTCAAAATTCACTCTTACTTTATGAATATATTTGTACAAACAACAGTATTTTGATTTGTTACGGTTAGAAGGCGTACGATTTCCTAAAAGCGCATCGTTTAAAATCCCATCTGTTTGCATAGAGTCGACAGTTTCCACCAATACGGGCGGGCCGGGCATTTCGTTACAGTTTCGGCAGTCCACTAAAATATTTGCAGAAAAACAAACCTCCGGCGACTTTGTCGAGCCTATTTGAAAACACTTTAAGAGTTTGTTTATTTAAATAATAGAGAAGTACATATTCTTGTATGTTCAGTAATTCAATCAGGGGTGGTTTCGTTCTACCTACTCTGATGCCACGGTGATATTTCACATATGTTGGCAGCACTGATGGCGGAAGTTTGGCGCCAGCGATCCTCGTTTGTTTTTCTCAACCCTGAGACGCCACGGAGTTGCATTGTCATGTTGTCAGTCGTACGCGACCGATAGCATCTACGTTTTATAATCCGGTTTCGACGTTGAAGTCGATGCTGGGGGCTCGAGTAAAAGGTTACATTTTGATCGTTAGATAATGAAAAGGAGAAAATTAATTTAATATTGAATTTAAGGTAATTATTTACTTTAGCGTAAAACACTCGAATCTTCATCAAAATTTGCTTACCCTCCCACTGGCGAGGGTGCTGAGAGTCTGGTTTCAGGTTTTGGCGGTCGGACACAGTTTTCGAGAAAATGAATTCTCAACTTTTCCGCACGCGACACCACTCCTTGTTATCAAATAACTTGCACTGTACATTAAGTAGATACCTAATATTAATGCGAGTACATACTACACTTCCTTTACACATATCATACATTAAGACTGTCATAAAACTTCATATTCATAACGATATTTTTAATTTACTTTATTTGTAATGTTTACAATTTTCAACCAACCTCATATGCTATCCAAGCGCCCTGTATTAAACCCGATGTGATTTTATTCTAAGGTTGCGACTTTGCGGATCAGTATACAGGGATGCCATAAGATATAAATAATACGTATATGTAATAGAACTAATAAAAAAATCATTTATGGATATTAATGTATGCGTAACTAAAACCGTTCATCTTTTCGAAATATTTTCAAGTTGTTTAAAATATTTATACGGAAAAATAAATATGTAAATATATCTACATACAACATAATATTTCACAAATATATATTTATCAGTTTATTGGATTAAGTTATTTTGAATAAAAACTACTTACTTATTTTTTCAAAATGTATTCCATCTTAATATTTATTATTTATTATAATTATGATAAAATCAGATCAGATGATTATAATAATCAGATAATACCATAATAATGATAATACTTAAATAATACCAAATAAAGATTCAACACTGTCAAAGTATATATTACTTTTAAGACAATAATGAAAATGAACACCACTGTTAAAGAAATTGGGTAAGCAGGGGCGGCTGGTGTATAGGTGCTGCAGAGCTGCAGAACTGGTTATTTATTAGATAGTTAAATTAGATATTTGTATATTTTCGCGACATAATTATTACTAAAATTTATTAATAAAATAATTTGGTTAGTTGGTGCAGCTAACCAAATTATTGCGTTAAAGTTGCATTCTGCCCGCCGTCCTCTATTGAGTAGTAGACCAGATGAATTATCTGGGTCTATACGCGAGCGCGTCGTGGTACATTAAACTGGGCCACACGAGGTAGTTCTCAGCACGGCTCGGTACACCCGTCCTCCCCCTCAACTCCCGCGACAATCCACACTTGGCGCTCGTAAATGCGCGAATTTACACGGTCAGTGAGCTGTATTTTTTCCAGTTAAGGCAACATCAGTGAATGTTTACTCCTTATTACTCCTCGGGCGGGCGTAAATCGTACCTATTTCGTGTTAATTTGAGATTTTAAATACTGTTTTGTAAATTTGTGTAGTGATTTATTGTACTAATTATTAATATTTATATACTGTGATAGTGGCAATGGATTTAGTTTATAATTTAGTTCATGTGAAGCGATTTTTTAAATACTCTTATGAAGAAAAAATTGATTTAAAAAACAATGGTAGGCCATTGCCCGATATTGTTATTGAGCCTGCAGGTGTTAGCCGCGGAAAAGCATATAAACGTCAATTTAATAGAGACATTTATTCGAAGAACAATTGGATTTGTGGGTGCAACAAAAATGCGTTATTTTGTTTTCCTTGTTTACTTTTTGGCGGTGATAAAGCATGGACAGAGGTAGGGGTGACAGATTTGGTGCACTTAACTGAAAAAATAAAAAAGCACGACAACTCCAAAAGCCATCTACATAATACAATGGAATTAGCTTTATTAGGAACAACTAATATTAAAGCGCAGCTAGATTCAGCTTATTGGATAAATGTGCAAAAGCATAATGATAATGTGACAAGAAAGAGATACGTTTTGTCAAAAATTATAAACTGCATAAAGTTTTGTGGGGCCTTTGAACTGGCGCTGCGAGGACATGACGAAGCTGAAACCTCTCAAAACCCGGGGATATTTCGTGGTTTGATAAATTTTTCTGCCGAGCTTGATGTAACTTTAAGCGAGCATCTACAAAACGCTTAAGTATTTAAAGGAACCTCTAAAGAAATACAAAATGATCTTTTAGACTGTATATTAAAAGTATGTCATGAAGAAATAATTAAAAAAATTAACAAACCTTCATTCTTGGCAGTTATGGCAGACGAAACAACTGATGTATCTGCAAAAACTCTCTGGTAGTTTTAAGATATATTCTCGATGGTGAACCGATTGAACGTTTTTGGACATACCTGAAACCTACAAAATGTGACGCTGAAACTCTTTCGGAAAATATTTTAAGTGTTATGGACCCTCTAGAAGAAAATTCACCTTACAAGCCTTTTCTCTTAACCAAAGAATATGACGGCAAACATAAATGTTCTTCAAAAAGGTATTAAATTCCAAGAATTTTTTGCGGCGCAATTTTTTTGCGGCCCCTACGGCGCCAGTAATTTGGGTACATTTGAAATTTGCACGCGGGCGGCCAATACCCTAGGATCGGCCCTGTGCAGAACACCCGTTTCATTTCATCACGAGCCGCCACTGTGGGTAAGTAATTTTTATTCAAAGTAACTTAATTTGTTATATAGCTTTATATTTTATTATGTTATTTAGACACTTTGAAAATGTTTCGAAAATCTTACATGTTTTAGTCATACTTTATACGTACATCATATCAATCTCACAGTATGTCACATGACGATCTTGCATTATCAATTTTTGCATAGCATCAATATTTTCTGACACAATAATTGACTTTGGACGACGTTTACGACTTTCGTCGGTGATCGAATGGCGGCCACGATTAAACTCGTTATACCAGCGTTTCATAGTGGCAAAGGATGGGGCTCTATCGCCAAAAGTGGAAGTAAGTTGATCGAAGCACTGTTATAATAATCCACGTTGAAATTTGTAATAAATCATCGCACGAAAAGTTCACGAGTTAATTCCATTTTTTCGTTGAGATGCAATTTTTAAATCACTAAATAATACAAATCGCGCTTAAATGGTAAAATGTTATGAAAAAGGTTATGACCAAACTTTGTTATGTTTCCAAAAATGTCAAACTTTCCATTGGAAACTTCAGATGGTGTCTGACAGCACTTAGTGTTGCCAAAGCTCAAAATATAAATAGTGTCCTGTATTAGTGGGGATGAAGTCTCAGGTAACATATCATATAAACAAAATTGAGGTAGTATTCTGAGACCGTTAAAGGAGCTTCTTGTATTTCATCAATGATCGTACATTCATATTATTAATAGTTAACTTATAGAGCCCCTGTATATTGATCGACGAAATAGTAACGGCCCACTCAGTCACCAAATTACATTGGGTTTAATAGAGAGCATTTGGATAGTAAATGGTTGACTGCATGATTGCGAATTGTAAACATTGCAAGTGAATTAAGAAAATCGTAACGAATAATAAGTTTTATAACTATTTTAATGTATATGTATAAAGGGAGTATTGTAGTATCTGCCAACTTTAATATTAGGTATTTACGTAATATAAAGTTAAAGTTATTTGATAAGAAAAAGTGACCATATGTGGAAAAGTTGAAAATTCATTTTCTCGAAAACTGTCTTGTTTACACCCTAGAAATAGGAGGGGGTAACGAAATATTAGCATGCAGTTATACTAACCATGAAGTTTTGATCTAAAATTTTAAAACACTGTAGACAGTTTGTTCTTCATAAAAGTATAACTATTTTATAGTAAATAATTGGTAATTCTTCCGCTCATTTCTAAAATCGAAATACATTTTCTGTACCTGAATAGAAGACAAATTTCATTTGGTTATTATGTTATTAAGAAATAGACACTCTGTCTCTAGTATATAACCTATATAGTCAATCGTTAATTGTTAATTGCTATAATTAGTTATCGAATTCAATAGTCAGACTCGCGATATTCTTTAAAAGATCTCAAATTTTATTTACAATTTTTAAAAACTCTAAATTCCAATAATCAATTCCAAAAAATTCAAGGAAATTTTAAATACGTAGCTTCAGTTAATGGATTAATTTATTTATTTAAAATGGCAATAGTACTAGGAGAGAAACCACATGAATGCTAAATATCTGAATACAGCATTTCAGTGCAGGTGTGCATTTCTATTTCTATTACGAGTATATTTACACTAGTTCAGGGACTTAATAAATCCATTTTCCTTGGAAATAATCTTTCCAATGCCTAAAATAATTCCACAAACTTATTAATATCCCAACCTCAGCTTCATGTTCTATAGCTGCCGTTTTAAGGGTACGGAATAAAATCTGTAAATATGTAAATGTCACGAAGTCGGCAATTTACTCTTTTGTGAAAACACAATAGCTGATAATAATACACAGAAAGTTAATTAACTATCTTTGGGAGGGATTTGTTGCAGCTGTAGACTCAGTATATGTACTATTTAAATTGCGAATGCAGTTGATATCTTCCAATCAAGTATTTAAATGTAATGTACATGGTTATATACAAGGTGTCCCATTTAATACGAAACACCCGAAACATCACTGTTGAAATAGTTTTCTTTATAGGAAAGTACTGCGCCAATTTTTTTAGGAGGATATCTTTTGGACAAACAACTACCTCTATGAAATATTCAAATGGGAGTATCATTGAGTGATATATCATTTGAAACGTCTCTTGACCCTGATAACGGCAGTGTTCTATTTTTTCTCGTTAGCAATTCGGTAATCGAGATATTTCAGAACTGTATCTGTTCCATGAGGGCATGGAGGCAAAATAAATGACAACTAAACTGGGAATTTTTACCGACAGATAATAAAACAGAAATAAAAAAATTAATGGATAGGAAATAAAGATAACAAGATACACAAAGGTACAAAAATTTAAATAAAAAAATAATAATTGAACAAAATAATTAAATTAAATTATGTATTTAATTAAATGTTCGCAACAACCACCACAGACTGCCATGCAATACAATCACAACAACCACCACAGTATAATCGTTGTTAGAACTGTGCATGAACTGCCTTTAATATATCTGGTATTATTTGTTGACACCCTTGTACATCCTTTATATAGGTGTTCAAATAAAAATATGTCTAGTGGTTTTAGATCTGATGATCTAGTAGGCCATTCTATTGGACCTCGTCGTCCGATCCATCGGTTAGGAAATCTCTGGTTCAAAAATATCCTTATTCGCACATCATACTGTAAAGGAGACCATTCTGTTGAGAGGATAACCCATCTTCATGTAGCTTGTCATCGTCTTTTAATACTTGAGTGATCATATCATGAGATTTTTATATCCCAACTAAATCAAGATGAATTTTTCGACTTACATTTTCGAGAATAAAAAGAGAACAAATGATGTGATGTGATTTCCCAGAATGGTCGCCAACATATTAAGTTTTTCTACTTTTCGTTTATAATATTCACTGTAAAGAGGATTTTCATCGGACCAAAACCTGCAGTTATGTCTGCTGACAGCTCCCGTCAAAGAAAATATACTGTCATCTGAAGAACCAAACATTGTCTAATTTTGTAAACCAAATTTGGATTTTCTCGAATATAGTCAGACATGCGCTCCCACTACTGTGAGCGACGATCCAAGTAGTTCACATTTGGATAATGTAAAAATATAATTTTATAAGAACATAGTCTAGCATAAATCTTGTTTAAGGGTTCTCTGAATAGAACTTCTGGCTACTCCATATTCTTGAGACAGCTGTCTAATTCTTGTACACTGAATTCGAACAAGAACCAATTTCATCTTTCCTCACAAATTTTACTTATATTTTTTAAAAACTTTTATCAAAAATTTATTTATTTTTTTATTTTATAATGATACAAAGGAAATTTAAAAGAAGCAGCTTTAGTTAATGGTTTAGTTTATTTATATAAACTGGCCGCAATATTAAGGAAAGGATACACGTGAATTTTAAATACCTGAATACATCATTTCAGTGAAGGTGTACATTTATATTTCTATTATATTCATACTATAATATCGTAGAGAATAGATTTAATAAATCCATTTTTCTTTGAAATAATCTTCCGAATGCCTAAATAATTTCACTGACTTATTAATATCCTAACCTTCCTTATGTTCTATAGCTGCCATTTAAGAGTACGAAATAAAATCTGTGAAAGTATAAATAAGTCACTAAGTCGGCAATTTATTTTATTATAAGTAAATACAGAAAGTTAATTAACTATATTTGGGAGAGAGGTATTACAGCTGTAGGTTAACTATCCCATGTGTACTATTTAAATTGCTGTTGCGGTTGATACCTTTCAGATATTTTCAATTAAATGTATTGTACATAGTTATATACAAGATGTAGCATTTAATACGAAACACCTGTTTCCCCAGTCCCATTTAAAACATCACTGTTGAAATAATTTTTAGCAAGTTTAATGGCATTAACTTTTGTATTCTGGTGTTCCCATATAAATAAATCTAGTGATGTCAGATCTGGCGATTTGGCAGTCCACTCTATTGGACCTCGTCGTCCGATCCATCGCTCAGGAAACCTCTAGTACAAAAATATCCTTATTCGCATATCATAATATCTCATCTCATAATACTCATCTTCATATAGTAATTCTTTTTTTTTTTCTTCGGGAGAATATTCAATAATTGGGCGAATGATTTGAGACGTTCCTGATCATAAGTAAAACGCAACTGAATTAACTGTCGGTGTAGAAAAACACTTGGTTATTTTTATATGATAACTCACACTGTTTTATGCCAAAGATAAAATTTGATTTCTTTTATAGGTTCCTTTCTTTGTTATCCTATTCTACAATATGATACCAAATACCATTTCTACACCTACTTCGGGTGTTTCGTTTTAAATAGGACATCCTGTATATTAATTATATTTCACACACATTGAAATTAGTAGCACTAATCATAGTAGCACTAATATTAAATTTAGTAGCACTAATAGTAAACCAGTCTTCTTTACTAACCATTCTAATTAATCTAAGAAATGCAAATTATCTCCTTTGTATCCCCGTAAATATGATATAAATTATTTGTTTAAATATAGATGGATTAGGTGATATTTACATCATCTTATTCTAATTCTTAACTTTTAGAATCCTGGTGAATAAGTTCGGGTGTTTTCTCCTTCGCATTTAAGTGGTATCTGACGAGATTAGTCTTCAAAGAAATATACTTTTAATACTTAACTGACTGTCGAAGCAAAAACACTTAATATTAATTATATAACATTAATTCCTGATGCAATAAATATATACGAGTATATATATTTCCGCATTTACGTTTCCTTTTTCGAAGGCTCACCTCATTTACTGCTTCTTCTGCTGTCTAGCGCAGAAGAAGCGCCACGACCACCTCTTAGTATAAATTAAATGTAGCAAACCATATAATTGTAATTAAGTATACGTATTCGTTAATAAATATTATATGTACGTAGCGGTACTCGATTGCCTTAATTAAAATCTGCTCTCGAAAAAAAATCCTACAAATCAAGTAGCGATGAACTGTAATTATAATAATATATGTATTACCTAAAGCTATACGACGCTTTCAGCAAAAATTGAAATGGTTACGGACTTTTTGTTCAACGACTAATTAAAAGGTCTCATAGCAAATGGTCCAATTAAGACATTATTACCTAGTCATCGACTGATTCTCACCATAGATTATGTATTTCCCGCTGGGATGGGTACGAGGAAAAACGTGTGATTCTCAACTCTCGAATGCATTTGATACCGTTAGATAACTAAAAATAATTCTCTCAGAACCTGCTCGAAATAATTAAAAAGGATTATCAGACCTGTTTATGGTATTGTGGTTATGGTTTTTGTCAATTTATCCCTATAATATCTTAACGATGTTCTTAGTAGTCGTACTATGTTTTATGCAAATGAAGCTAGTAATATATAATTAATTAAATAGGAGTGATTTATACTGTTTACAGAAAAGGAGAAATAATGAAAAAAGCCATTTGCTTGATGTATTTTAATACATCTCGAGATGTTTCTAAAGAGTGCAATCTTTAAATTGGGTCTAATTTGTAAATAACATAATTTCCAGTTAAGGAGTTACACAAAAGAGCGGAGTTTTTAACCCAAAAATGAGCAGTGAACATTTAAAAAGTTACTTATTGTTCAACGCTAACATCAAGCTTTATTAAATGGCGAAGAAAGATATAGTCGAGGACGTCTCTATAGAAGAATATGTAACTAGGTCCTAGTTCCTTTCAATACTCGAAAGATAGAAGATTAATAGAGAATGCAAGAGTATATTGTATGTTTACAATAATTTCATCTAACATTTACAGATTTAGAAGTTCTGCACTTCTATATTCTCGTAAGTGCAGACGTTTCTTATGTGAATGTAGCTATAAATGACAATCAGTTTGTTATTTAAAATTCATAGATTGTGTAAAATGTTGTGTAAAATTTTATATCAAGTTGTTTATAGAACTACCAATTTGGTCTAAAATCGACACTACAAGCCCGTGATAAAATTTGTCACATTATTTGACCAATTATCTATCTATCTTCTATACTCGTATATATAAAAATGAATGTTTGTCTGTATGTCTCTTATGCCTTCCTAAACCGTTCATCCGATTGCGATGAAACTTTGGGGAATGGTTGGACGCATGCTTGCGAAGGTTTCTGAGTTGGAACATAGTTTTACTAACTATCCATGATATACGAGGTATATCAGAACATTATTATCAGAACATTACAGCATATCCAGGAGAAAACAGATCAATTAATAAATAAAGCTAGTAATGACGAAATCAAGAATGCAGAAACTGAGTGGGAGGGTATCAAGAATAGTCTAGATTCCGCGGCTACGGACGTTTTAGGACACGAGAGAAGGGAAGCTAGAAAGCCCTGGATAACGGACGAAATCTTGAACTTACAAAAGAGACGAGGCTACAAAAACAGACGAGACGAGAAAGGACTGAAAACTTATAAGTCAATAAAGTGGGAAATCATTGGAAAGTGTAGAAAAGCGAAAGAACAATGGATAGAAGATAAATGCAAAGAAGTAGAAGATAAGCTCCAAGTAGGTAAGACCGATGAGGCTTACAAAATGATTAAGAGGAATTTCAGAGATATAGGACCAATAAGTAGAAACGTTAGGAGTCAATCGGGGGACATACTGATCGGAAGAGAGGAGAAAGCGGATAGATGGAAGCAGTACTTAGGAAATTTATACGAGGGTCAGGAATTAGGAGATATATTAGAGGAAGAATCTAGCATCGATATAGAAGATGTAGGAAAACCTATATTGAGGGTGGAATTTGAAATAGCACTAAGGGGACTAAAGAACAATAAAGCGCCGGGTGTAGATAAAATACAGGCGGAAATTTTGAAATGTGCGGGACAGAAAGTAGTAAATAGAATGTTTGAACTGGTAAAAGACATATACGAAACGGGCGAGATGCCGGAGGATTATAAGCGGAACATTATCTTTACTATACCGAAAAAATAGAAGAACCGACAAATGCGAGAACTTTAGAACGATTAGCCTAACTTCCCATGCGTCAAAAATCATAACCAGAATAGTGCAGAAGAGGATGGAAAATAGAGCGGAGGAAATACTAGGAGAAGACCAATTCGGGTTTAGGCGAAATAGGGGAACTCGCGAAGCTATTCTGGCGCTAAGAGTAATGTTAGAGAAAACAATAGAAAAACGAAAGAACGCTTATATAGGATTTGTAGATTTAGAAAAAGCTTTTGATAATGTAAGATGGGAAAAATTGTTCGAGATACTAAAGAGCGCGGGAATGAAGTATAGAGATAGGAGAGTAGTACAAAATCTATACAAAGAGCAAACTACTGTTATAGAAGTAGAAGGGGAAAGAAGGGAAGTAGGTATCAGGAAAGGAGTAAGACAAGGATGTACGCTATCACCACTAATTTTTAATCTGTACATCGAAGAGGCGGTTAATGTGGTAAACGATAGAGTGGATTTCGAAATCAAAGTACAGGGACAGAAACTAAAAATGCTGAGATTCGCGGATGATATAGCAGTATTAGCATCTAGTAAAGAGGAATTAGAATCAGCGTTGCATAAAATGGAGGCAGTGTTGACAGAGGAATACAGAATGAGGGTGAATAAAAACAAAACTAAAGTGTTAGTGTGCAGAGAGCGCGAGAGCAGAGCAAAAACGAAAGTACAAATTAATAATGAAAGATTGGAGGAAGTTAAAGACTTCACTTATTTAGGAAGTAAAATAAATTGGGATGGAAGAAGCGATAAAGATATAAAACAAAGAATAGCGCAGGGTCGAGTAGCTTTTAACAAAAAGAAAGCACTTTTTTGCTCGGGGGTAATAAGCTTAGAAACAAGGAAGAGATTTTTGAAAACATATATATGGAGCACGGCGCTATACGGTTGCGAAACCTGGACGGTATGGGAAGCAAGTAGGAAGAAATTAGAAGCCTTTGAGATATGGTGTTACCGAAGAATGATGAAAATACTGTGGACTGATAGGGTTAGAAACGAAGAAGTATTAGAGAAAGTCGGCGAGAAAAGAAGTATGTAGAAAAACATAAAGAAGAGAAGAGATAGAATGGTAGGCCACTTGCTAAGACATGGGGGAATAGCCCGCGATATTTAGGAGGCAGAAATAGGAGTGAAGAAAGGCAGAGGTCGGCCTAGATTAGACTACTGCTCACAAACAGTAAGGGATGTAGGTTGTAGCACAATTAGCGAAATGCGTAGGTTAGCACAAGATAGAAGAAGCTGGAGGTTAGCGTCCAACCAGTCTTAGGACTGATGACCTCATGATGATGATCAGAATATTGATATACACAATAACGAAAATATTAGTATTTCTTTAATTTAGTAAACGGCACAGCAAGGCGGGACGGGTATGTCTAGTTTATAATACTAATAACTCATCACATAGTAAAAGTTAGTTCACGTGCATAAATAAGTATGAGCATTATCATTTCACGAACTTTACAATTCCATAATGGTGAATTCTCTTATGTCTCTTGTAGCCGTTTTGGTTCGAAGGTATGTAAATACAGGGTTTAGGCTGGGTTTTTCAAAAGATTATTACTACTATCAAGGTACATATTAGATCATTTAGAGACGGGTACAATAAAGCTATAATTTCCGATTTTTAAGTAATGCTTTAATTGGTTAGAAAACCTGCTATCAACGAACCACTCTACACTGCGAAAAATATGTTATAATACTACTAAACTAGATTAAAATAAATATTAAATATAACTGGGTCACTCAAGTTAATATTGTCAACAGATTGTTTAAGTGTTCGAATATACGGAATGATATTTTTTCGTTGGCTTCACTATTTAATAAGAAATCATTACCTCTGAAATATAAACATTTCTTGTACGAACATAATATACAAAAGGCAGCGGAATATCATTATGCCTTATTCTATGATTACCTCTTCTTCTCAAATAATAAAGAATATAGCTAAAATACTTTCTTAGAAAATTCTCATACACGAGTTGTGTGTACAATTTGGAATATTCTCCAAGCGACAAATTATCTATTTGATTCTATGAAATACCACTTTATTATTCTTACTTACTTATATAAATATTCCAGTTTTTACCTTTATTTTCGTCCCATAATGTATCTATTATATCTATAACTAAATGTATTACACATTTTTTTCTAGTAAATCGTAGAGGAGACACCAATGTCGTTGAACACTTGTGTGTTTAGTTGGGCCCAAACTATCAACTGTTAAAATAATGCGAGTTATACTTTTTATACCCTGTATACAGCATTTGTCAATGAAAATAGATTGTATCTTTGTACCGCACATATCAACTATGAATATACCCAACAATTAAATAAAAAATAAATAAATAAACAACAAAATCACCCTTCTTAAAATTGATTCATTGTTTAAATTTTGGGAGTCTTGCTACCGTAGAAAATGGAATACACTGTATATTACCGTATTTATTAATATTAATCTATTATTCACCATTTATGATTACAATGAGGAGCATTATCACTATCCAAGACAATGAAACCGGTTCCCACCATTATTCCTTACAAACAATACATTATAACGTAAATTTCAAGCAGCCATGAAAGCATATGATACACAAGAAAATATACTAATTGAAGACGGGTTTCTTGATTGCAAAATCGTGTTAGATGTTAGTTATCACTTATTTTACACTTATTTATTCCTTTCTATTCTTGAAAGTACATACAAACAATTATTCTACTACTAAAGATAATCTTCATAAACAAAACTTATAGCTGAAATAAATTAAGAGATAACACCACTGTAATAAGCTAAAGAAACGACTTTTTTTGACTTTGATTTTTTTTATGGAAGAAAAGGTACTAAGACAATAATATTTAAGGAAGTTATTAGGCATGTATTTAAGTATAATGCAAAAAATTATTATCAAATAATATTCAAAAATGACGACACTGGAACCGTTCTCGCTTTCCAGCCACTCTCGAGACATGTGGAATTTTAGGCGCTTTGCGGCACGCAGTGTAACTTCAAGTGAAAAAAATTCACTTAATCTACATATATACAACTAGTAGAATATCGTTAATTACAGAAAAATATTAATTTTTGTGTGATTAGCAAGTATCTAACTAAAAAACGTTCAACTTTCGACAAAAGAGGACAATGATTTGTTAATAAATAATGTGTAAATTAACTTATTGAAAATTTCGTCCGTATTTCACGTGTTCAAAATGTTATTTTAAAAATATTATTAAAGATTCGCATGAAAATAATGAAGATTGTTGGAATTATGCTGCGTGCCGTTTTGAAAAATCAGGTTTCGGGAAAAACGCGTTTCAGTTTTGAAATGTGTTATAGACATGAAAAAATGAAAATCCTACTGCTTAAAAAACTTTTACCATTAATCTGCTATTGGACGACCTTAAATCTGCCCACATTCTCTTTCCTCGAACATTTTATGTTAGATGGCGCCTCTTTCGCTGCATCTGTCAAATACATTTGGTATGTCAAAAATTGTATGATTGGACGCCAATGTCCATCTTCAAAACTTCATTAATTCGAAGAATATTAGTCAGACCATCATTAAAAGTGCATACAGCAATATCAGTCGCTATATTCAAGACTTTTTCTACGTGAATAAGACCAGTTTCCAAACAGAAGCATTGAACCTTTCATTGCTATTTTGCATGTAGCTTCTCACGCAACAGTTTAACAACTCGTCTCGGCTCAAGTCCTCATAAATCGGTTTGATGAACTTAAAAACTTCCTTAGGAAGCAGCGGCCTATGATGCAAGGTGTCCAAGGAATCCGTTGATTGCGCCTTCTTCCAGTCGTACCAAGACTGAACACTTCTCGTGCTGCGGATTTTCGTTTGTTCATAACTTATGATGAAATATCCGGTCGCCCGGATTTTACTTTTCATATTTTCCAAAGAGTTTGGATTCTGACGTATTGCCAAGTCATGATAAGTTGTTAATTGATCAATTAATTTGACAGTTAATTTACCTTTTCCTCCGAGGCCATGCACGACCATGCTTAATGCTTCTGACTAAACATAATCATCTTTTAATGACATCTGTTTTGTATTAGAGAAGTAAGGTAAATCATAAGGTAAAACATTAGGCTGTACCTAGATCGTACCTTCCCAGCAGGTATTTATTTAATGCAGGTGTCGTTTCGGAGCAGTCTAACACGCTTAGGAAAGACCGCGAAATTTGAAGGAAAACTATTTTTTTCAGAAAAACATTATCTGTCCCATATTCTAAAAGGTTCAAAGAAATTTTTAAGCTAATAAAAAAGTTGATTTCTTGAAAAATTTACAGTGGTGATACTACTTGAATTTAAATATTTTATATAGCGCCTATCTTGCTCCAAACACTTTAAAACTATTGTAGACGTTTCTTAGCAGTAATTTTAAGTTAAGTGTTTTAAATTTCCCATGATTCATTGTTTATCTCATAAGACTACCATCCAATCTCAACTATTCTAATTATTGATTAGATAATTGGGTGAGGTCCCGTTCAATTTTGATAGACCTTAGGTAAATAGGAGCCTTATTTGGGAAGACAAAGCCCTCGAAGGGAGATCGTTGGCCAAAGGAACAAGTTGGCCGAAATAAAGACCGCTATCAGTATCCCGACCGAGTACCAATTTCGTGAAACCGATATACCCCTGCATTTTTTTCGAATTCAAACAATTATTTTATTGTGCTCGCTAGACAATACCGTCCAGGGAATGTCATGGGATCAGTTTCACGAGGCATAACAGTTTGTGTTTTCAGCGGACTATTCAACGTCAGCGTTACCTTTGCGTGGGTAGCCGTAGTGAGTGCGTACTGGCATTTTCGTGTTTTCGATTTCATGGGGGTATCACGGCTATTGTAATTCGATATGTATATATTTCATGGGTGATATTGTCGTAGAGCATAATAGCCGTAGTTACATTGAGATGCGGATCGTAGATAGTACAGATATTTCAAAAGTTGTAAAGCGTTGCAGTATGTATTTTCAGACTATAAAATTTACAAAAATTGCAATAAGCAAACTGATGAAGATTTAGCTAAAATTTGGAAGCAAAATAGAAAGAATATGGATATAATAATAAATTCAAGCATACATATGTAAGCAAGATACTCAGGGAGATAATAAATGTCGAATTACAGACGAATACAGGACTAAATTGTTTACGTTAAATTTGTAAAAAATCAGATACTACATATATTTTTGGTTTTGTTGCCGACTTTCAAACTATACAGTTATACAGGTCGTCATAGATATCTTAATGTTGACTTGTAACCATTAAATTGGAGGTGGGGACTTTCCAAAAGTTTTAACAATAACTTATCTTTGATAAAGGCAAATGAAACTCGTGGTACATATTATATGATACAAATAAAAGTCTTGAAACAAAAAAAAATAGAGACATTTGCAAAACAAACTGCCTAAAAATATAAATCAATCATCGACCATTTTACATGATTGTAAAATACTGATATATTTTTTATTAACCCATAGACATTACAGGTTTGGTTGAGTTACAGATTGTAAAATTTAAGAAACTTAAAACTTTTATTTAAATTTTTAATAACTCATATAAAAATCAATACATTAATAAAACAAAGTTTTAGTTCTTGAATTCATTTGTAGATTAGTGAACTTTTTAAATAGAAGTCTGATATAAAAATTCTAACCATAGTTTCAAGAAAAAAATATAAGAAAAAAGGATAATTAAGATAATCATTAGGATAATAATAATAATTTATTAAGGAATTATAAAATTTTAAGTATTTTCTCGAAATATGTGAGAATAAAAAACGCAAGTAGTAAGTTGAACATATGTAAGAAGCTCTTAGCAATATTTCAACTGAACATGGATGTATAATCTCAGATCAGTTTAGTTTTCCTCATGAGGCTCAGTTCCTCGTTCATGTTGGCTTACAATTAGTATGTTAATGTTATATGGCGATAATAATGGTATACGCGTCTTAATATTGCACAAAATGAGACAACCTTAGCTATTCACAGGTAATTTAGGTGATTTTGGGCCCAGTGCTGGGGTACATTGTATGTTTCGGTTGAAGTCCCAAAGAGGGGAGTTTAGCACCCTCTCCATAAACATGGGTGTGTGTCTTTGTCTTTATGTATATGAAGATTTAGGGAAAGGAAGTAGATTTCTGTGTTTAAAATTTTAATTTTAAAAAACTGTTTTTAAATACTTCTCGAAGTGTCCATATTACCATCTCCCTTCTTTGGGCTCTTATAATTTTCTTGAAAAGAACTATGATCTATTATGAATTTTCCATTAGTTGCCGTTTTCTTTTATTGAAATTAAAATTGAATTATTTAAAAGTTAGAATATTGTTATTATTTTTAAACTTGTAAACAGTGAAAACACAATATAAAACACAAAAGATGTCTTTTTTTATTGCAATCGCTATCTGTTTCTTATTAATAGCTATATTTCAAAATATGGTGGAAGTTCTATACTTCGTTCCACTAAACTATCAAGTAGGCCAGATCATATTTAGTATAAATAGGGTGTCTCAGTTGGAACTATAGAATTTGAATTGCGCACCATTTCTGTTCTGTCAAAGATAGGACGTCAATATTTAACGACTGACATCTAGAAACCATACGACGTCAATATGGTGGTGGAAAACAGATTATTTAACACATCACGATAGGTTTCCCCATTTACTATGAGAGCATTACCAGCTCCATATTCAAACAAGTATGATCCAATTACTCCATCATTCCAAAATGCACACAAACCCGTACATCTCTGTGGATGCATTTCTTTTTCGTGAGCAGCATGTGGACATTCAGCATCTCAAATTCGACAATTTTGTTTGCTGACGTATCCATCAAGATAAAAATGTGCTTCATCGCTAAACAAAATTTTGTTGCAAAAATCAGCATCACCTTCTTCCTTATTTAACGCCCAATTAACAAATGTTCAACGTTGTAAATGATCTGTAACTTTTAATTGTTGATACAACTGAATTTCTTATGCTGACAGATGCAGGTCTTTCTTCATAATCCGATGTGTACTGACTCTTGACGTATTCAATTGTCGTTCACGACGTCGAATTGATGTATTTAGATACTCCCGTACACTTTCTCTCCCTGCAGCAATATTTCCATCTGACAGACCAGAACGAGGACGAATTGGTGTTGTCTTATCAGAACAGTAACAGAATCAGCTTCAAATTTCTTGATTAAGTTACGAACTGTTAACCCTGTAGGCGCTTCATTTTGTTTTAATTTTGTCGAATTGTCCTTAATGCAATCGTAAGTGATCGCTGACTTTCATAAAATAGTTGTACATAAACTATTCGTTGTTGAACTGTTAATCGCGGTATGCTGACGTCGCATGGTTCGTATATGACAGTGGTTAAATATTAACTTATCATTGACAGAATACAAATGGCGCTGGTCAAATGCTATAGTTCCAACTAAGACACCCCATATAAGGTGATAATAACGGAATCAAAAACAATATAACTTTCAGTACAATTAATTTTCATTGGCACATGCTATGTGGCCTTAAAGGCCACAGGAAGAGAACTACTAGCGATTCCACCTCAGATTTAAGAGCTTACTAGTCAATATTTAGGTGCAAATGTATATTCTATAGCGGTATATTTTCTAATTCTCAGTTACTAAAGGTCACCCCCTGCACTCAATTTCAGGGGGTGACACGGACAAAACTTATGAATAATTAACATTTCTATATATGACATCTCGCTATTTCGTTCCTTTCTGTTTCAAACAAAATAGAGAATATTATACATATCCTCTATTGCATGCTGGAACGTCTGTGTTACATATGGACTAAATTAAGATTATGGTGTATATCCACAGAACAGGAAATATGTTTACAAAATAATCTGAAAAGCGTCTATATACAAATACAACATGTTTATATAGACAACAGATATTTACCAACATTTTATGGTGAAACATTTTAAGAATATTTTCATCATTGAATATCTCACTATTACTGAAGAATTAGAACTTCATAAGCAATTTAAAAACGAACAACCTGCTTCTGTATTTACGTTACCAACCTTATTAAAGTCTACGAGTACTTATAACGATGCTTAAGTATTCTACACCTTCTAGCTATTTCCTTATGCAAATTTCCGACTTCCGTTTTATATTCAATTAGCAAATAAACCCGTTGATAAAATATATGTTAATTGAATGTAATAATTCGTACCAATGCGACATTCAGGAGGCGACAAGTTTTTTGACGAGTAACAAATTAATGTTTTCGATTTGTGGTAGGTAAAACGGTAGGAGTCAGTTGAAGCAGTTAGTAATGCGTCTCGTAATTACGTTCTATAATCACTTCAATTAATTATTAATATCAACCTGCTTGTCTGTTTTTCTATAAATCCGATTTGGATTGGGTAGAAGCCCGACAGACTACAAAATGCTTTCACGGGGTGGCAATTATTGGATAGCTTATATCTGTTGTCCCATTAGAAATAATCTGATTGAACGTGGAAATGCATTATCATATATCATGTACTATAGAGATAATTAACTAGGTACCAAGGATATATTGTGGAGAATATTTGCAACAATAATGATGTAATATATAACAATAACATATCCATTCATGTTAAAGACCTTTTAATTAATTTCTGTTTGTTGTAGGTATAATGATATCTACTACTTTTAGCAGCTGGAATTGGAAATATATAATTGAAGATGATGAATATAATTAGAGGTAATGAAAAATTGAATAGTTTAAGTCATATCCTGGTGATGCTTTCTTGACAATAATGCCAACGACTAATTTAATCATTCTGAACACAACGAAAACAAAATTGCAGCATTTTGAAATTTTCAGGTTTTCTTTGGGATACTTTGAGGTTGAAGATAAATAGTTAACATCCTTAGTCTATCTATTATTTGCAAATTTATGCTAAGTTAAGTGAATATCCCTAAATACACACTTTTTTACCTCTTTTTCAATCAATACTCTTGCACCGAATATTTTTTATCAAGAACCAATATCTACGAACTGTGAAGAATATTTTGCAGTTTTAAAACCCTATTTAAATTTTCTGTACGATCATTATTTCCCGAGTAATTAATTATCAAAATCAGAACTGATTTTTTTGTTTTGAATGATGATAACTCAGCCAAAAATCATCGTACAAGGTACGTTTTAGACCACTATTAAAAAGGATAAAATTATCTAAAAAATGTTTATGATGAAATTACTGAAAAAAATTTATTAAAGTCCGTGGACCTTTTGAAAAGCAAGTAAGAATTTGGATTTTTTCCGAAGGGTTTCTTATGATTACTCAAAAACGGCTAATGATAAAAAATGTTGAATTCAAGATCTGAAAACTAAAAACTTGGAGCTTCAGTTTACTTTTATTAAAATTGCTTTGCGACTATTTTTCTCTAAGTTACAGCCCCTTAAATATCACCTAAAAATTTTGGATTTTTTTACGTCCCTTAATTTTTGTGCCTAGTGTATTACATTACGCCCAACATCATATGCCAGACTAACTTAAAACCATCTACGCTAGGTAATGCCAGACCCGTCTAATACTATACAAACAAATTTAGTCTGCTACCTGAATATTAGCGAGTCCGTACAATTCAAATTCCATTCACTTCCTCGGTACACTGATGTTTGACGTTGATGAGATGAGAGAACATTAATTCGGGCTCATTTGTTACTAAAATTACCTGAAAAGTACTCCTAACCACGGCGTAATTACAAAGTGCAGTCTAAAATGTTCCATATTCATTTCAACCTTGTAATTTGAGCCGTAGAGAGGGGCTCATTTATTCGGTAGATTTGATCAGCTTTTCTTTAATTTTCAGCACTGCCAAGTCTCAAATTACATCCTCTCTAAGCGACATGCTATACGATACGTACGGGCAACGCGAGATATTCCGTTGGATTTTTTATTTTTTGTAAACGCGCTGTTCATGCCACAATGGGCAAATTGGAGCTGATTGGCCAACAAGAAGCTGTCTTTTGGCATGTCCGTTACAGAGTGATGCGATAAATGTTTGCAGTTTGTTATTGGTATTTTATGTAAGTAGAGTATAGGGTAAAGTAGGGTATATTGTACCGTCGGCTAAATCGTACCGCAGTGTTATTTCGAAATTGGCGCGTTAAAAATGCTAGCCATCAACTTACATTCAAAGCTTAGTACACTGTCTGGCCACCAGTGTATTTTTGCATGAGTCAGTTAACCGGTTTTGATTCCGTACGAGCGTTTCAGTTCGCGGCCAGTTGCATCTAGTTTTCAGAAATCATTTACAAGGAGTTCAAAAGACATCAAGTAAGTTTAGATATACATATGACTAATTTTTAGAAAGGATGTTCATTTTTCTTTGTTTTCAATATATCAAACTTCACATAACCTCACTTAGTTCTGATGAAATAATACATGATTTAAAATCAGGTTAGTCGGCTATATTGTACCTCTAGGCTATTGGGTAAATTGTACCGGTACAATTTACCCAAATAGATTTTTAGCATAGTCTTTATAAATAATGTTTGTATTGCAGTAATGGAGAAGAAAAGAAAATATGGAGAGTGGGCGGAGGAGGACATGGAGAATGCCATAAAAGCTTACAGAGCTTACAGAGCTACTTGTCGAAACTTCAATATTCCAAAGCCAACATTAAAAAGACATTTATTATCTACAAACCTTTGAGCCAATGAAAACAACAAAGTATTTGGGCGTATAACAACTTTGTCTGAAGAGATGGAAAATTCTTCTAGTTTTAAAATCATTGTGATTTAAAAGACATGAAAAGACATTTAGTGAGACTAAATGTCTTTTCAAAAATGCAATTTACTAAACAAAAATTAAACAAAAAGTAAGAATTTGGCAGAGTGAAAATTATGTTTTATTGTTTATCGTTCACAATAAAGATTAATAGGACATTCGATACTATACGTATTAGTAAATAGAATCTTTGTATTTGTTTATGATAATTTGCATTGTGGTAGTGAAACCAATAATACTTGTCATTTTAGGCGAAATTGTTATTTTAGGTGAGCGGCTAAGTCTCATGACTGTGTTTATGTATATTTATGTTTGTTTATATTAAAAATGTAGAATCAATCACATGCTCGTCAAGAATGAAAGTAAATGTCTTCGACTGCCATCGTCACAGCTGAGATCGTCAGTGTTATACTATATCCTCCCCCCCCCCTGTATTTATAAACAATGCGGCTAAAAATCTGGGAAATAACAACATTGATTTTGTTCAGTAATGTGTACCTACTCCAAGAAACATAGTTACTGTTTTTAGGTGCAACTTCAACAATACCAATATATACAGATTATATTATACATCCCCTTAATACACTAGGTACAAAAATTAAGGGATGGAAAAAAATGATAAATTTTTAGGTGATTTTTAAAGGGAACTTGGAAAAAATAGTCGCAGAATAATTTTAAATTGAAGCTCCAAGTATCTAGTTTTAAGATCTTAGATCTCGAGTTAAATTTTTTACCGTCAGCAGATCTTGAGTAATCATAAGAAAACCATCGAAAAATAATTTTCCGAACTTTTGCTTGGCATTCAAAAGGTCCACAGACTTCAGTAAATTTTTTTCAGCGATTTCATCCTAAATCTTTTTTAAATACTTTTATCCTCTTTAATTTGAGTGGTCTAAAAGCCTTGTACGATGATATTCCGCTGAGTTGTCGTCGTTCAAAGTAAAAAAGTCAGTTATGGCTTTTTTTTTTTAAAACAAATTTCTTCATATTTCTTCCCTATAATTATTAACATTTTTTGATAAAAAATATAGATTATGGCTAAAAAACATTTTTAGCCTCAAAAATTAAATAAAAAATGAAAAATTAACCCTTAAAATGATTTTTAGAAAAAGCGACAAATTCAATAATTCCTTACACAATGAAACAAAAATTCTATATTGTATAAGGAATATTATGTGAACAAGAAGTCCGTGGATTTTTTGAAAGGCAAGCAAAAATTTGGAAAAATTGTTTTCGATAGTTTTCTTGTAATTACTCAAAAACTACTCATGGTAAAAAATTTTGAGTTAAAGTCTGAAAACTAAAATCATAGTGCTTCAATTTGCTTTTTTTTTAAATTGATCTGCAACTATCTTTCTGCAAGTTACAGCCCTATAAAAATCACTGATTTTAGAATTTCTTTACATTCCTTAATTTTGTAGTGTACATATCCACCTTAAGTTCAATATTAGTGTGCTGAAAGTCCTGATTACTAACTTAATTTATGTATTTCTCAGCATTTATATATAGAAAAGCATTCTATTATCTACATTTCTTCCACGAGTATATATGATGATTCTTGACACTGAAAATAATCCACAGTAAAAAAAACTAGTGGAATTTAGTTAAAGCTATAATAGTTTTCGTCAACTTTTTTTACATTCATCACACTATTTTTGAAATGCTACCAATATGGAATACCACATGGAATACGAATGTTGACAGAGTGATATTCCAGATAAGGTAGCATTTGCAATGTCACAAGGATTAGAGTTAGGATCCGTTTATTTTCATTATTTCCTCTAAAAATTCCAGGAATACTGACAAGAAATTCACTGATATGTTATCATTCTGTTTGGGCGTGAGGCTATGTTGCAGTTGATATTATAGTGTGTTGTTTAATAGGAGAAACATGTTATGACGAAATAAAGGACGATACTCAAAATTTAAAAAACTGGATTTAACTAAGAAAACCGAAAACAGAATTAATTAATGAAGCTAATGAAATAAAATAGAAATTATAGTAATGAAAAGTCAATAAAACTACTTAGAAAATCGATGACAAAATCAGGTCAAACTAGCCTAAGTTTTAAAAATATTTTTATCTGTCCATGTCAAAAAATGGATTACACGTATGCAGATGTGATGATTAATGATGCTGGTACTGAACACAAAAAAGTTATTACAGAAACTTTTACAGGGTTGATACGAAAATCTGTTGATAAATATAAAAGGGTAAGTACCTCAAATTATTATACTAAATTACAATTTCTCCTTATACAAAATTATGACTCCTTTATAATATATAGAGTATCCTAAAAATCGCATTCTGAATTATATTATACAAAATATATACCAATTGAATGTAAAAGGTCTCTGAAAATGAAAAATGATTAAATTATCGATTTTAATGATTATATATCTCATAGAATGTATTTTTCCTTAAATTTCTACCAAATTTCCTTCTGTTATTTACAATATCTATACATTTCAGTCTTGTAAGTATTTATAAGCAATCAAGATCAGCAATCAAAGTGTTCATGTGCAATTATACATATATGTGTTATATGCCACCCGGCACTCGTAAACTATACAAAAGCCTAGTTGTAAACTACACAAGAAATGCATTTGGTTATAAAAAAATGTTTGAAGAACCTTCGTATGTGCCTCTGTGTTATTGTCTAATACCGTCTAACGGTATTAGAGACGAATAACAATAGACTAGCATCATGTTCACTTGAATCACACTGTATTATACGTATTCAGATATTGAACTGATTCTAATTTAATAATGTAGGTATACTGGCGCTCTATCAATTTTCCTTTTTGGTTACACTGTTATTTTATTAACGCGAAGTAGGTATATCTAGACCCACGTATCCAATCGACCAATTTTCATTTTCATAAAACTCTGCTTAAATATTTATCGGAGGGAATCAGGCGTAATTATTTCGCTAGCATAACGCCGCTTCTCTAAAAGGGCATTCATTAAAAATTTGACGTACGGGATCTGACAACATAAACCAATTGTGAGCGATACAACGGAGTAGGTCGGGACAATAAAACTTGCACTTGTTTGCGTTTGTGAACTAGCGCCAAATCGAATTTAAAATTTATACTACGCACTCTTTGATACTCTCGAAATCCTTTGTACAGTTGACGACGGATTTAGTTCGCATTTTTGTTTGTAGGAGGGTTGATTGCTTTTGTAAATATCTGTTCTTTAGGGAACTTTAAATGAGATGCTATATGTATAAAGGATCCGAACGGGACGCAATGTTTAGAAAAGAAATTGCATACTTTATATGGCTTAGAGAAAAATATTCATATGGATATAACTTCCGCTCCATAAGAAATTAAAGAAAATTCTGATATTTCGTCATTAAATACATTAAAAATAATGGTATTTCTTTAAGAAAACAGCATCGTAAAATATTTTTACATTAATTCAAAAAAATCGCATAGCTTACAGTGAGTGGCAACAATATGGCACAAATTCGAGGAAGTTATTTTTATTAATAATTCCGACCTAAATCGATTCGGGTGGTTAAAAAACAATTTAATGTCGACTATAATTCCTGATCATCTGATTCCAGAGTCCAGTTTGAATAATTATGAATTCATCGTATTTTTTGTAATAATAAATAACCTCCTCGTTTGTCTTTTTCTTGATTTTGATACACCTGGAGATTGTTAAAAGAGTAAGTAGTATACAAATTCCATTACTTTTCGTAAGGGTATTT
Source organism: Rosalia funebris (assembly GCA_037954035.1). NCBI lineage: Eukaryota > Metazoa > Arthropoda > Insecta > Coleoptera > Cerambycidae > Rosalia > Rosalia funebris. The sequence continues at coordinate 14,751,747 of JAZFAV010000001.1, read as the reverse complement.
TAGAAGAAAAATTCAGTTGAACAGTAAACGCACATTTAATTTGAACTTTATTTTATGGTTAAAGTAAAGTTTATATTTGTTGATAATTTAATTTCCATTTTCATTTTTGTATTTGTTTGTTGTGTTTATTAAGAAAGCACCCAGCATTTCTTCAGTTTGTGACTGACGTTGTATATGATTTCATGATTCCACAACCTCAGTAAACTCCTTCTGTTATTTAATTACTTAACGGATTTAGCATCATTTGACATCTGTTGCATTCTTCCATGGTTAATAATTATGACATAACTTTATGATGAAATTATGACGAAAACAGAATACAAGTCTTCATACACACCTGCCTGCGGTGAATACTGAAAATCAGATGGCCAGAAACAATAAGTAATGAAGAGCTGTGAATAACTGATTGTGAGCAAATAAAAACCCAAATCATACGTCGAAAATGGAAATGGATTGGCTATACCCTGAGAAAACCAAATGGAGACATAGCCCGCACGGCATTGGATTGGAATCCACAAGGAAAAGGGAATAGGGGTCGACCAGAAGGTACGTGGCGCAGAACGGTTATCTATGAAGCTTGAGTAGAAAGTAACCAAAAACATTGAAAAGATCAACATCACCCTGTAAGTCAGCAACAGATGAAGTTACGTATTTAACAAGTAACTTTATATTAAAAAAGTACGTTGCCATTTCATTGAATTTTTCCCACTTTGCAAAATAAAATAGCTTATAGTACGAGTGAATTTGTGTAAGAGGGCCATTCTGAATATATAGAAATAGAAGTCTATTGTTGAAAACAGTTTTCAGCGTTAAAGTAATTTTTAAAAGTACCTATATAACAAACATTTTCTTGGGGAGAGATAATCACGAAATGATAAATATCTCTCTTGGCATAAGCTAAGATAGATATTTACCATCCCATCATTTCGAAAAGATCACATAAACCATCTTTTCGAAATAATTTAGTCAGTTTGTTCAGTTATGTACTATAGTAACATCAACACAGTGTAAAATATATTAGTGCTTCTTTCCAAGTCAAATTTAAGTCCGAATTTTTTAAAACAGACGTTTCAAGTTGTAGACCAAACCTTGTTCCAGGCTTCTCAGAGTCCCAGTTTTGGGAAATATACCAACAATTTTAAATTTTAAGACACGCATAAAAATATTGTGGCATTACTGTTAAGCCTAGGAGCTAGCATAAACGATATTATAGCTGTGACACGACGAAAAAACACCCCTCGGGGGGCTAATGCTTGCAAAATGGTGAGGCAAAACAAAGCTTTGACCAAAGATTAAGAAAAAGCCGAGAAGAAGTCCCTATCAGCGGGACTTAAGGCATCAGGACCAAAGGAGATTGAGGAAAGCGAACCGCTATCACTCGCCCGGGTCTTGTTTACGGGCGGCACTTGCATCTCGCGTAGAGACACGCGAAAGCGGAAGCAAAGCACGGCCTATTTTCGTACGACGGTCCCGGTCTACACGATGAGCGAGTAAAGAGCGGTAATGTCGCTCGACTTGCCGACAAAATCCAAAGCCATTACGCCTGCCAATTAATATTGGCGTAGCTGTGACAATTATTGTAAAATACACGGCCAACATCAAAACCTCTCACCAAAATAATTTCTATATATCTGTATGCTATTAATTTGTATATAAAGGAAGACGTAATGAAGAAATTTCAGATTATACGTAAAGTGTTACATACGTCTGATACTTTAACATACTTTAACTAGTCATAAAGAAACCATATGTAACGTCATCAGTTGCATGTGGTTTCTTTATGATGTCAATAAAATAAAATTTTGAGTAAGTAATGCATAGTGATGAAGATGATATACAGTTCATTTACAAGAACATATTTATTTTAAAATTTGGATCCTAGTAGCTGGTCTTCTACTCAATAACAGTCCGTGTAGGTATATTATCAAAAAAGTACACCAACAATTATTCGACAGCTTTATTCGTTCTTTTCAAGTCTGCCACGCCATTCGCACGGAAACTATTCACTTTCCAACTAATTACTTTAACTCATTCTCCGATTAGACACTTCATGTCACCCCTTCGCATTGCATGCGGCCGAACGACCCCATTGTACCGTAAAATAATGAAGGATACTCTAAACGAGAGCTCTAAACAGCCCTTCTCAGTTTCTAACTTTGTTACCGTGACTTTGATATTTCTTCTGGGGCTTTTGTTTTTCGAATGGCCGAGAAAATAACTGAAATATTCTTTTTAATGTACGAGTACGTCTCGCTACAACTGTAAAATTATTACTAGTCAAGTGGTTCCAGGAAACAAGCCGGTCGAGTGGTTTTTGTGTTACCTGCGGTTGGAGGAAAATTAGTCGCCATTGACTTCTCCGATATTTCGGTGAGAAAATGACTCAAGGTATGGGAACCACTTGACGGGATAGGGCGAGCATTTTTAATTCTTGTTTATAATTGTGTTAATTCACGCGGAATTCTGAACGATGCAGCTCTGGTGGAAAGAATAAAGTTTCTCATAGAACAAGAAGATACAGTATGTATTCTTACTTTAAGTATATATTGATAAACTCCTTTGTTCGACATTTTTTTCTTTCACTACTTGCTGTTTATTCTTCCCATATCCGGCACTTATTACTGACAAAATTCGACTGTAAACAATAGTTTCATACGTGTGAATTTATAGTTTTATGGTGATGTTCGGAGTGCTTGTGGCAAAATGATACTAGTAGTTATGTTGCTGCTATAGCTAAGTTTATTTAGGATAAATGAATAGCGAGCAAGCTAGTACTGAAAGAGGAGAATGTTTCGGGGCGAGTTGCCGGAATTTACTGACTGAAAAACTTATCCCAAAAGCCGATAGTCTGATGCGATTATTACTAGATACCACACTTGTTTGATAAAACCATTGACCTAATCTGCAATGGTTTTAACAAGTAGAAGACTGTGGTATAAAATAACGTAATTTATTGACCTGGGATGATTACCCCTGAGAAACAAATGTGTCCTGGTTCCGCGTACTAGCACAATATACAAGGGTTTCTACTTATATTCACAAAACTTAAATCTAATATATACAAATACCATCCACGTATGTGAAGCCACGTGTGGCCACAGTTTATTTCCGCCATTTTATGATAAACCTGGTGCGACCGTCGGTCGATTAACTCAATACATATGCAAGAGTTTTTCAGTATATTTAATCCAAAGTCGTAGTTTATTGGTCATAATGTAAAATAAAATGAAAACAGCTCTACATTGTATCTTCGAGAATTAGTTACAGCTAGAAATCGATTACAACCAAGACAAATACATGGAAAAGCACCAAGCAGTTCTTAGGAGAGAAAATTGAGGTAACTACTTTAATGCCTTGCCACAAAAAAAAACTATTGCTTTGCGAAATAAAGGATTCATTATACACATTTGCACAACTCTGTATAGGTAGAAGAAAGAGTGAGACAACATGCAAAAGAATGCACTTTACGCGCGGCCAGATCGAAATCTGTACATTCAGATTCAATACATATTCATCGATATTTACTCTGCAAGGATCTCAATGCGACTGGAATAAAAACCAGACTGTTTACTGCTCACCTCGTGGGTGGTCTTATATCGCAATTTTGAGACTTGCTCCTATTGTTGATGAGCTGTATATTTACACATATTTGTCTAATAATCTTGAAAAGCAGTCACCGTAAGTATATAAAATATAATAACTGAAGCATAAGAGATTTTTGGATTTCTATCGGTCGACTTCTCTTCATAAGTTCCTTTTCCCTTGTTTCTCTCGATACAAATGACCAGTTTCGATACAGCGCCGATCGTAATTACTTCCATGCCGTAAATTATTGTTGGCAATTTCCTCAATTGGACCCGGGAGTACAAGAAACGGCGATCATTAGCGAATCCCGCGGTTACCCATAAGCATTTGAAGATAAACTCTGGATCACGTAACGATCTTTATTAATCAGTTGTATTATGGCCCCGTGCGATTCGATATTGTTTCCAACCACGTGTTATTCGGCTGTCACTGACCATTGTATATTGACGGATAGAGCTATCAACAACTGACGATCACATTTATCCAAGTTATAGCGGCAATCAGTGAGACGGGCTCGCTTCATTAGCCGGGTTCGATTCCCCGCTGAGGAGGTCACTCACTCATTTGTCATATCCACGCCATCTCTCCGCAGCGCCCCGCTGGAAGTTTTTGTTTCTCGTGCCGCTCCCTGCCTTTCTCGTTCTCGGGAAAAATCCGTTACTGAACTCGAGAGAAGTCTGGAGGCTATAAAGCATTGCACAAAATAAATATGTCCATTATAGTGGACATATATATATATATATATATATATATATATATATATATATATATATATATATATATATCGTTTGGAGCAGGAAACACTGTTAGCATTGGAAGACGTATCATGTTTCAATATATAAAGCCTATTATTACCCAATATCCCCAATATCTTTATTCATAAATTAAAATAAAAACTAGTAGGTAAAAAGAGTGCAAATCTTAGCCCCCAGTTTATTAATATCTGTTATATACGTAATATTCGTGCTTAATATAATACAAAAACATTATTTTGTAGACTGTGCCTAGTATATTCCGCTGGAGATGTTTGGTTAAACTGAGGATATTCGAAAAACATTCTACATGCCAAAACCGTATTTGAAATGTTTGCAAATAACATGTTCTATGAAAACAAAACAATGAAATTTTTATAGATTCTAAACTAAGTAGAGAAATCAACTGTTTTTTATACTTGACAAATCTACGTCATATTTTTATATACCTGAATGAATTGACGAGTACTATCATATATCACATCTATTGGAAGTTTATACTATTAATCTATTATTACCCAATTTTTTCAGCTTTTGACAACAAAAACAATGAAAAGAGTAAGACTCAGGTCAATTTTAAAAATCTTCGAATTTTAGGACAGCTATTTGTCGAGTGTACACATTTTTATATGTGTAATTTCTTGAAAAGGATCCATAATTGCAGATATTTACCTAACATAACCGAAGAAGGAAATAATATCATTGAAAATTTCAATTTAATAATACGATACCTCGGTCTTGTATTTTTTTTCAACACAAAACAGGACATAAATATGTAAGTTATACACTCTACTTACTGTATATTACTAAACATACACTAGGTACAATAATTAAGGGATGTAAAGAAATCCTAAATTTTTAGATGACTTTCAAGGGGCTGTAAGTTGGAGAAGAATACTTGCAGAGCAATTTTAAAAAAAAGCAAATTAGAGCTCCAAATTTTTAGTTTTCAGATCTTGAAGAGTTCAAGAAGTTCAAAATTTTTTACCATTGGCAGTATTTGAGTAATCATCAGAAAACCCAGGGAACACATTTTTATTTGCGTCTCAACAGGGCCACGAACTTCAATAAATTTTTTTTAGTGATTTTATCATAAAGCTTTTTTAGATAATTTTATCCTCTTTAGACTAGTGATCTAAAAGCCTTGTACGATGACTTTTCGCTGAAGTGAGTTTTGACTTTGGTAATTGATTACTTTGGAAATAATGGTCGTACAGAAAATTCAAGTGGGGTTTTAAAAACTGCAGCGTATTCTTTATAGGCAGTAGTTATTGGTTTTTGATCAAAGAGATATCGGTGCAAGAATGTTGATTGAAAAAGAGATAAGAAATTGCGTATTTAGAGATATTCGGTTCACTTGGTATAACTCTTCAAATAATGGATAGACTAAAGATGTTAACTGTTTCCTTATAACCCCAAAGTATCCCAAAGAAACGTTACGATTTTTTTATCGTGTTAGGAATGACTGAATTTGTCCTTTTTGCTAAAACTCAATTTACTGATGAATTTTTCATTTTTTATTTATTTTTTGAGGTTGAAAATGTTTTTTAGCAATAATGCATAATTTTTATCAAAAAGTATTTATTATTGTAAGAAAAATAATATTTTTTTTCAAAAGAAGAGAAAGCGAAACTGATTTTTTCGTTTTGAGCGACGATAACTTATCGAAAAATCATCATGCAAGGCTTTTAGACTACTCTGCAACAACGTTTTTCCGATAGTTTTCTTATGTTTACTCAAAAACTGGTGATAGAAAATTTTTAACTCAAAATCAAAAAACTAGAAACTTGGAACTTTAATTTGAATTTTTGAAAATGGCTCTGTTACTATTCTTCTTCAAGTTACAGCCCTTTGAAAATCACCTAGAAATTTATGTTAGAAGTTGAAAGTTGACAATCACCTAAAAAGTTACATTTTTTTACATCCCTTAATTTTTGTGCCTAGTGTATTATTGTCAAATAAAAAATATATAGAATATCCCATTTACGAATATTTTAGAACCGTATTTATTTTGCATCTACTATTTTCGTATTATTTAATAACAAAAAGTTCTCAGAGAGAATTTGTCTTATTGATTTTTACATTAAAAAAATTTTCATACTACACGTATCTATTGTTATACAAGCATCTATAGTAAATAGGTAAATAGAACTAAACATTTATAAGCGATATTTTTCCTTGCATATTTCATTTGTCGTGCCGTCACAGTTTCTTGGACTCTTAAAGAGTTTGTTGAACAGTTCTGCTTGCTTTTATAGCGATGAGTAGATAAACATTCTCTTGATTCTGAATCGGGTGCAGACGACACATTACTGTTTGTTTTGCTACTAGAGAAGATTGCTTCCTGAGACGAACGCTTCCAGAAACAATAGACCTTTCAGAGATACAATAATACGGTTTTATATGTTTGCTCGCGAATTTATTGTCTAGATGCGTATTGACTTACGAGGTACACAAAAAATGTCTCCTTAATATAGAACAAAGACCTAAATGAAATAAGTATATGATTTACGTGAAGAAAATAAATGATAAATAGTAACACAATTAAACTCGAAATCAAATTAAGGTTTTTAAAAAATAGCTTTTTTTTATTGCATATAGAATCGAATTCATTGGTACTTTATTAAAAATCATTAATAGTCTCAGAAAACATATATTTTAACTTTAAAACTCGTTGAGAAGGTAATTTTAATTAAACTTATTGATCACTATCTGTCTACTCCTCAATTAGGATACTCATCTAGCATGAGTATCATACATACTGTTCACAATATGCCGTGGTAAACTTTACCACCCTTAATACTGTAAAATTTCTACTACTACTTCTGGTATAAAACTTAACATCAGTGTAATTAGTAATACACTGATTATACAATAATTATAATCATAAACTTTTGTATATTTTAGGTACAAGACAAATATAAATACGCAACAATATAGTAAATTTTACCCCGTGTGGGGTAAATTACAATCTCTGCGTGGTAACTGTTCTAGAACAAGCATCCATGTAGTTTTTAAGTTAACACTATTGAAACATGAAACAATATAGATGTTCATGATATCGATGGTTTGTATAATTATTCTTTGCGTGTGCGTCACAAGTAACAATCATATGAATCAATCAATTGACATTTTTGAACAGTGTCGTGTCGAAAACACATTTTAGGGTAACAGTTAGTAGAATACAAATCCATCAGCCTATGACAGAGTAATGAAAAGTTTCTCCACAAAGACATTCAATGGAAGTGATATTTCCATCCAAATAAATTAAATAAATTCAACAAAAATCTACATAAATGAAACAAAAATGAAATAAACAATTTACAGAGATATTGAGACGCCAATAAATCAAATTATGCAATAAAGCTAAGATGTGACTTCATAATTGCATTTGGTCGGCAAATTATTAATATACGTGCTGGTAATTATGGCATATTAGTAACAATTGCGAGTGGTGTAGCATGTGATCCGTGTGTCGTCATTAAATTAATACACGCGCAAAAATCCATTGTACAAATTGTAATTAACCTTATGCCTAAATGCTGTTGTTCTCAAGAAGCAAAAATTAATTGTATTGGGCAATTTATGACTTTGCGTATTTTGTAGCTAACATTTCTCATTACGTCTGCTATAATATATAAATTGTACCACGAATATTACCAAATTGTTATTTTCACGAGCCTTTGATTAAATTTTAAAACCTGAAGCAATTATTTATGAATTTTGAATGATCGACTTATGCCCAAATGGTTTATCTGTCCAAAAAAGCAAACATAGTCATTGTCATGGCCAGGTTTATTATAACTAATAGATATTAGATGTCTGAAAAATATGTTAAATCTTGACAAATTCGCTGAAGGATATCGTTGAGTAGGTTAAAGTGATATTTTATATTTTCCATTCTTATTGTGCACTTTAATATTAATGATAATATATTAATCTTATCAAGAATGTATTCAAATATTAAATAATGAATTTAATAATATTGCTATTACATGAACACTGTTTAATTTTTAAAAAGTAAAGTTTAATTTTTAAATAATCATAATTTTTATTTTCATTTTTAGTAAGGACTAAATCCCCTCATTATAAAAATAATAAGTAAATATTCACAGACATCTAGATGGCAATGTATCACACTTATTATATATTAATCCGGAAGAACATTCTCATTAAAATAGGATCATAATTTAATTGGAAAGCTCGATAATACAAATACTATTTCAAATATGATAGTAAAGAAGTTAGTTGTGGTTAGCGTTTTCTAGATTTGCACTAGCCAAACACATAATATGCACCAATATCTACAATAAAGAAATTAATTTTGTATATTAAAACAAAAATATAATAAAACTTATTCTATTTCAAAAGTGTTTTATTTTCAAAAACTGAATGAAGTTAACCGTTACTTTGTGATAGTTGATCATAATGATACAGTAAAACACTACAGACGAGTGTTTTGATACATTAGATTAATGTTTTCCTTCATTAATTATTTTCACGCAATTAAGTTAACTAAACTAAAGATGGCATAAACACGTTTGTTGTTGTAGTTTTATAAAAATCATATAATTAATTAAGAAGTTCTGACATGAAGTAAAGTATTCTTTATAATAAAGTATGTATCTCAATTTTGCTTAAAATTCAGTTATGTTGGGCTAATTTATATTGCTCGAATGTTTATTGTAAAATATTAATATATGTTTTTATATATCTTAGAGAAAATATTTTATCTAAATATCGTCTTTGTAGTAAAAAATGTGTATAATCGGAGGCAGTATTACCAAGTCAGTCTTCCCAATATACACCCAAGCATCATTAGGCATTTTACTATATTAAAAATTGTAACCAACTATCTAGTGGGTACTCCTATAGTTCTCATTCCTATTAAAGCGTGAATATTCCCTTCATTTCTAGTGGCGTTTTTTTTTTTTGCAATCGGGTTTAAAATGAACATTTCATGTCTAAAGATGTCTGTCAGTAAAACATGTCCAATTAAAACCCAATTCGAAATACCCAAGATACCGTTACTAAAAACGTAAGAAATGTTGAGATTTCACTAATGATGACTCTTACCCCCAATTAATTCCTTATTCGTTTTTAATTATAATAGTAGGGGTATGTTTAAGAAAACTTGCAACTACGAAAAAGTCATATCGTTTAATTTTTCCATGAAATTGGAGAAGAAATGAATAATTTTTTTTCAATATCCTGTAATAATACTAAGACAACAAAAAATTTGTCTTTCGATTTGTTAGCAATAAAATTACAATAGGTACAGATAAATTTTAATCGTAATGCCATACTTCAACAATACAATCTAAAATAGTTGTTGATGCATTTCTATTTATTCACGTAATTAGTTAAATTATAATAACGTTATTCTTTGGAAGTCTCCTATTTAAATAACTAGAAGTTCCGTGTAGCAGAACACCGAATAAATCCCCTGCTAAATTATACAGAAATTGGACAGTAATTTCATGAGTTCGCAGTGGAGGATTGAATTTTAGTCCATTTATAGGCAGTTAGACGGATGTGGTGGTTTTGACGTGTCCACCTTTCAGTTGACGAGCTTGTGGGGGCGGCCACAATAGCCCCAAACTTCACAAACAGTGTAATCCAGTGTGACATTTATATTGGACGTTTATTTCACCTATTCATGACTTCCGAACAGGCCGAAATATCACTGAAATCATTTTAAACGAGTCTAGAAAACTGGGTAGATGGGTAGATTTACTAAATATTTTTAATAATATATGTTTGACATTAATTAAAGCACTTTTTATAATAGGAGAAAAATAAAATATTTCAGAATAAGCCTGAAAAAGTCGAAATATTTACGAAAATAAAATATTCTATATGTTGAAGGAACTTTATATATAGCTAGTGGTATAGATACAAATATCTTCTTCAGTTACTCTTTATTTTATTTTATTATGTATTGTTGCAATTCCAAAAAAAAATTATAGTTTAGTTCTTATTCCAGGTACACTATACCTACACCTATAAATTTTGAAGTATTTCACCCAGTACTACCTCTTCCACGCATATACATGATACAGCCATAAAAATGGGGTGCTTTAGATTTTACGACACATTTACATAAAAGAAATACGGCAATTATTCACGAAACAAACGAATAATTATACAGGCGGCCGACCCTAATTACATTTTAAAATGCCTATTTAGTACTAGGCCTTATTGCGAAAACGTTGTAAAAATTTAATGCTCGGAAAATAACAGGTTGCAATGCCGATTACAAGAGTTTTTAATGCCCTGTGGAAATTTAATTATCGCTGAAATACGAAGCGTAAAAAACTTATGTTGTCTTATGAACAGTTGTACTGCCGCAAATTGTCATAGTATAGGGTTGCAAAGAAAACGTAAAACAAATAAAAAACGTCTTTTATAAAGGCTTCAACCCACACAATCGTGTGGGTTGAAGCCTTTATAAAAGAGTGTAGCGTTGAGAAATAATGCAATGAGAGGATTTTAATGTGTTCTCTTGAAATATAGGTAATAATGAGTTATTTATATCCTTGGTCAAAGTGGCCACGCCATCTATTGTGTGGCCACTTTGAGACCAAGAGTGTAATTAATTATAAATCAGTTCATTATCGCTGCATTTCAGATAAACGTATCGAATGTATCTCATTATTTTTTTTTCTTAATGGTACACATCAGAATAACTAACAGGTATCGATCCTCGTAAAATGTATCTATGAATTAACTTCGGTTTAAAACCAAAGTTAGTAAGCCCCCTGTATAATATAACAGGTCAGATAAGTCAATGAACTTTAATCAATATTGGTCTTAAAGAAATTAATCAAAACGAAAAATAAACGAAAAGCTATCTACGCCAACTGTAGACTACACTCAACATTGCCATTTCTATACATTTCCTAATTCATATTATGTACTGAAAGCATGAAGAACTCAAAACCAAACATGAGAAACCCAAAAATTCTACTTACCAGTCATAATATTGTATGACACTTATAGTCATAATAATTACACACCTGAAACAAAACAAAATATATTAGTAATATTCAGAAAAATATAAATTTTGCATACTACGTACTACATTCCAAACAAAAATATGCAGTGTGGCCGATTTTAGCATTATCAATTAGTTTTGCGCTGCTGTCTCTGAATAAACACAGAACCAGTTGAATTATTTTAAAATATGGAAAAAAATAATTCGGACGATACAGCTGGGGCCTTTAGCTATTGTTTAATTAATATTTTGCAAGTAAATTTTTCCTAGGTATTTAAACAGAAACATAAAATTAATAAATTTAAAACTTTAAAGAACTACAAAAAATAAATTGAAATTTTAAAACTATAAAAAATGTTCTGCAATATAAATTTATAAAATTTGAGATACTGGAGTTATAGATGATACTGATTGCTGTGAAATTGATACCAAATATACACATTCACTAAAGGAAGGCATTACAATAAAATAAACTTAGAAAACTAATAGTAAAGTAATTAGGTAAAAACACAAGACTGCAAAAATATTCTGCAAATATGATATACATTAATCATTTTTGCTCTGAAATGTATACCAGATATTTCTTAGGGAAGTCAACCATAATTCTTTTTCTGAAAAATCGTTTCGAAAAAGTATTGTAGCAAGTCATGGATTAGCAACTGTATCTTCGTCTAGAAGACAATTAGTTATAAAAAATAAGGGGAGTGTTTTGGTTCTTAATTGTCTACGTGTATGTTATTATATGTTGTATATTATTGTTTGGTTTTATTGGAGAATACGGTGGGCATTTAGGTGAATTGTCCACTGTACCGTACTTTATTAGCACTGCAATTGATACGCAGATAATAAAGGTGCAAAACTTTGCTCCACCCTCAAAACATCATTGGCTGAGTTATCGTATCTCTTATAGAGGTACTTGCGATAATGTCATTCATACTGTGGTCTGAAGTAGTAGATTGGGTACCCAATACAGGAATATTCTCAGTATTGGGGGTATCTTTATATGCTTGGGTTCAAGTCCCAACGCGAGAAGTTTGGCATCTCACACTGTGCGTGGATCTGTTTGTCCTCATCTATATGTGTAACCTAACTCTTTAGACTCTTTAGAACCCGGGACTTCAGGGGAAGAAAGTCGATTTATTTGTAACCGACCTTTTTAAACATTTTTAAATTAAAATTTCCTCCTCGATGTATCTCCACCTTGACGCGGTGAGGGGGCTTGTGTGTCCTAATGATCCCGAGAGCTAAGTCGACGGTAGTGTAACTACCAGAAGGGACACCCAAGTCGAACAGGTCAAGGGAAAAGGACCAGACCAAGAGAGATACCCGGTCCTCCAAGGATGGGGGTTGAGTCATAAGGCCAGCAACCTTACACTCATAAAACAACTAAAAACGCTAAAACACACAGAAACATGCCTCGGAATTCGGACGGATCCAAAAATAGACGAAAACAGCAACGAAAATGGACATTGAATTTAGGAATATGGAACGTACAAGGAATAAGAAATAAACAACAAGAAATTGACCTAGAATGTATCCAGCGTAAATTAGATATAACAATCCTCTCAGAAACGAAAAAGAAAGGACAAGGAAGTGAAACAGTAAAAGACTTTATTCTTTTATACAGCGGAGTTGACAAAAGTGAAAGAGCAAAGGCAGGAATTTCAATAATGATACACAAGAGACTTCAAAAATACATAAAATCTTGGGAAGCGATGAGCGAACGTATTATGAAATTGACGATTCAAATAAGAGGAAGAAATATGACGATCGTAGGAGTATATGCCCCTAATGACGATGCTACTTTCCAAGTAAAAGATGCCTTTGAAGAAGACCTAAGAAACATTATCGACCAAATACCGAATCATCATGAAATTATAATAGCAGGAGACCTCAACGGAAGAGTAGGGAAACAAAATAATAATAAAGTGGTAGGAAGACATGGCGAAGAAACTATAAACGATAACGGACAAAGATTAATCAATATATGTGACGAATATGACCTAAAGATAACGAACACATTTTACGCACATAAAGACATACATAAGTACACGTGGTACCAGCACACAAGGGGACTTAAATCGATTATCGATTACCTCATTACTAGACAGCAACCAGGTATTAAAGTACAGGATGTGAAAGTAAACAGGGGAGCAGACTGTGGATCCGACCACTGCTTAGTGGTAGCGAAAATATATGTACCATACATCGCAACTAGTACTCTGAAGAAAATAACATCCAAAGAAAATCATATAAACATTATGAAATATAACCTCGAAAGCCTACAACACGATAGTACAAAATACCTATTCTGCAAAAGATTAGACGATAAATTAACACAAATTGAAAGAACAACGGAAGAAGAATACCACCATATTAAATCCTGTATAACTGAGGCAGCCCAGGAATCTCTCGGAATGCAGAATAACAAAAACAAACCATACTGGTGGGACGAGGATATAGAGAAACAAATTAAGGAGAAAAAACAAATATACGAAAGAGTCCTACAGAAGAAGGATGCAGAAACAAGAGAAGAATATAAGCAAACAAATAGAAAAGTAAAGGCAGAAGTATTAAAGAAGAAGAACCAATCTTGGATTAAAAGATGCGACTACATAGATCAACAGATAGGAGGTACACGAAGTTCAGAAGCCTGGAAGACAATAAAATCAATGAGAACAAATAACAAACAAGGAACTAGTCTAAACGGTATAACAAATTCAAAGTGGACACAACATTTTAAACACCTGTTAGAAGAGCAGAGACCGCAATATATGAGAGAAGATCAAGAACCACTCAATGCTGATCACATACATCTCGAGATATCGCAAGTACAAGAGGCGATAAAATCCACAAAAATAGGAAAATCACCCGGATCTGGCGGAATATATCCTGAACTTATAAGATACGGATCATTGAAACTAACACAAATGCTGAAAAATCTATATGAAAGGTGCTTCATTGGAGAGGAAGCCCCAAAGGAATGGAGAACTTCCTATATAACACCTATATATAAGAAGGGGCCTAAAGATGATCCGAAAAATTACAGAGGTATAGCGGTGATACCAACAATAGGAAGGATATATTCACGAGTTCTTAAGAACTTGATAGAAGAAGACATAAAAGATAAACAACCGGAAGAGCAGTCAGGATTTAGAGCGGGCAGATCGACAATTGATAACCTTTTCACACTGAAACTTGCCATGGAAAAACGTACCCAACATAACAGAGAAACACATATAGCCCTAATAGACTTAGAGAAAGCCTATGACAGTGTCCCCATATCACAACTATGGACAGAAATGCGAAACCTGGAAATAAACCAATCTTTAATCAAAGCTACACAACTCTATTATAAAGATAATTGTGCCGCAATAAAAACTGGGAATAACAGGCATACAGAATATTTCCGAACATCGAAAGGCTTAAGACAAGGATGTTGTCTGTCTCCCACTCTATTTAAAGTATATCTTGACAGATCCATACAAGGGTGGATAAGAAAATGCAGAAACATGGGTCTTAAAGTGGGAGACGGCACACTTTACAGCCTATTTTTTGCAGATGACCAGGTAGTGATAGCGAAGATGAACAAGATCTGAGCTACATGACGAGAAAGCTAAGAGAAGAGTATGAACGAGCTGGACTTACAATAAATTTAAACAAGTGTGAATATCTGGCAGCCGGCTGTGGCGAATGTAATGATCTGGAACTAGAAAACGGTGTAATTAGAGGAGTGCAATTGTGCAAGTATTTAGGAGTTATCTTTAATAAACAGGGAAACAGCAATGATGAAGTGAGGGAAAGAATTAATAAAGGTAGAAAATCTATTGGAGCATTAAACTCAATATTGTGGGAAAAGAATATAAGGAAAGACACCAAGACTACGCATCTACAAAAGCATCGTACAAAGAGTAATTATGTATGGAGCGGAAGTGTGGGATTTAAATAAAGCAAACAAAAGAAAAATTTTGGCCACAGAAATGGACTATCTAAGAAGAAGTTGTAGGATATCCAGAACAGAAAGAATTAGAAATGAAATAATTAGGCAGAATATTGGCATTAAAAAAGATATTATAGATGAGGTCGAAAAGAAACAATTAGTATGGTTCGGACATACAAAAAGAATGAGGCAACATAGGTGGCCAAGAAAAATACTAGAGTGGACTCCGCTAGAAAAAAGAAAGAGGGGAAGACCTAGAAGGAGCTGGAGAAATGACGTAGATGACGCAATGAGATCAAGAAATTGAACCGAGGAAATGTGTCATGAAAGAAAAATGTGGAAACTGGGGACGGAGAGACGGCGACAGCCGTAGAAATCCGTATATATATATATATATATATATATATATATATATATATATATATATATATATATATATATATATATACGGATAATATAACATAAATAATATAATATAACATAAGCATATACAAAATAACAAAAATATAATATAAGCATATACATATCGTCGTGATAGATATTATATATATATATATATATATATATATATATATATATATATATATATATATATATATATATATAAATTAAAATTTAAGCATTGACTTTAATTTTATTTCCAACTTTTGTCTTGAAATAAGTTAATTTAATACAGAGTTGCGTCTTGTATGTATGATATATGTATGCACAACTCTATCAGTCCTTCTTCAAGTGTAATGAGCAATGGAATATTAATACATTAATATCAGATCCAGAGTGAAGGTATTTTAATAATCCTCTCGAGCCCCAGACAAAACACTACGTATCTATCCCGGCTATTACGATTACGTAATAAGTAATTTTATCTGCCGAATAACCAGACAGAACCTTATAAAGTTGTTAGCTTCTGCGTTTACAAACACAATATTATTAGAGAATAACGACTCAATAAAGCCGGTGTAAAGGTGGGAAGCTTAACGTCGAGATGGCGAGGGAATTGAGAGTGTCGTGCTAAAACCACGCCGTACTTTGTCGCGAGCTTACGAACGGAGCAGAGGTCCCAAAAACGTTTTAGATTAGTTAGTGGTTATTTTCAGGTACATACGCCTCGTGTACATAAGTCACATACATCTACTATTCATGATTGAACAAAATAGAATTCATTAGACGAAGGGACTTTTATTTTAAATGAAATTACCGCCATTCCACCTATAAATTCACCGACATTTTTTTAATGTTACACCCTGTATGTATTTCAATTTGTGTATTAGAAAATTAATTTCAAATACTTACACTACTTGGGGTCTGAAAATTTGGAAGTTTCATTGTTTTGTGACGTTACTTACGCCACAAAAATATACTACACATTCATACTGAATTTTCACCATGATGACTTAGCGGAACTGATTTGTTTGTTTCTGGTGTATTTCTTAGTTCTTTGAACATAATGAGTTTGTTGCTAAAAGTGTTATGATTGCTAGTAAACTGACAGGGTACGAACAGTGAAAGATACAGTAACTTATTATATAATAAATATACAAAAATCATCCAACAGTGAGTAAATTGAGAGCATTCTACTTAATAAGGATCCTTCTATTAATGAAACAAGTAGTTCACTTGATTTTGATCATTTTAATTAAATATTTATCCTTTTAATACATAGTACTTATGCATTAGGATTTTAAAAAGGAATTCATAATTGTGAATTTGTCCAATATTCATGGATATGTTCAATGACAAAAAATATTTTCTTGGACAAATCCATTTTTACACTAAATAACGTATATAGCTAAATAAAAAAACTATGTTCCAAGGTTTCTGGAATATTTAGGTTGCACACAGTATATATTTCGTTGAAATTTGTAAGATTCGTTGTAGAGTAAGGGATACGAGGATTATGTTAATTTATTACAATTCAATATAAACAAGAAACTTGTATAGTTATTACATAAAAAGTTCTTGTTTGCTCTTCAGACTTGCCAAAGAGATATTGTCGCTTTGTTCTGAACATTCGTAGTTGATAAAAAAGGAATCGACCTGTTTAACCCTGTTATATCTGGGATTAGCATAGTTGTAAAAAAATTTAAACCTGTTGCAGCATAGTCTAGGATAATCTCTACGTTAATGACCTTATTCAGAGTACCAATAATTCTTTCATTCTCCACCAAAACTTTATTGTAATAAATTGGATAACAATAAACTATATAATTTCATTAATATCCTAAATTTCATTATCCATATTTTACTGTCAGTATTAATTGTCCTTGTCTCCGTTGCCTTTTTCCTATTCTTATTATCGTTATTTCGCTTTCTGAGAAACTTGTTGGTTCATATAAAAAAATACTTATATTTATGACATGACCCATATATGAAACCATTTCTTTTTTATTTTTTAACGATAACAAACTGACTTGGAAGTATCGTACCATAGATATATTTATTCCAATAATTAAAATAGTATGTGAGTATAATTCAAGGTCACTTGATCTTTGATAAGCTAAATAAAATATACCTACTAATTTTCACCTCTAAACCTAACTTAAAACTTTTACTGTATTCTCTGTCTTGTCTTGTATATAAAATTGTATTCTCTACTATTCTACTCAAAATTTCTAATTAGTGTACATAATTCTCTCTGTCATAATTTTTACATCTTTTGAAAATCATTCGATGCCAGTTTTATGTATATCAAAATAATGAGTATTTCTATCCACCTTTTGGGGTTCACTGGTTTAGGGCAAAGATAGAGATCAAGAAAGGCAAATGGCAGACTAAGAGAGTGGGATATTCACTTCCGTGGCGGACTGAACTCCGATATCACAGTTTATTTTGTAGCAGAGATGTTGCGAAAGAGCCAAAAACCCGTAGTGGAGCCTTTAGAATTCAGGCGAATTAAATATGGTACGCAGTGGCACAAGAAAATCAGTTGTGTGCTGAAACTGATAAAGAAGCTGAGTATTCGTCAGGGTAGGTAGTATTTCATTTCCAAGGTAGTAATTAGCGATAATCTACACAGAAATAACATTTTATTTCCAACCAAGAAAAAACACCTTTATTTGACATTTCTACGGGGTACTATGGTCAATTGTCATAAAACTATCGCAATATTAATCGGTAACAGTTTTTTATTTACGTAGATGGTCTCCATCAAAAACATATTATGTTCAGTGTAACATTACTACTTGCCATAGTTTCTAACCATAAATGTGTGCAGATCTATACAATGTAGTAACCTTTTATGAGAAATGTAGTAGTAAATATGAGTATATCTATATCGTGAACAGATTTTTCTTTGGAGGCAAAAATATAATTCTGTATGTAAAAAATAATTTTTAATACGTCTTTTCTACTCATCTGTCTCACATTCATAAATTAGAATAATCTATTGTACCGAGTACCTATCAGATAATCACGTCTATGTCTAGTATAATTCGTATAAGTAAAAAAGTAAAAAGAAACTTTAAATATACAGGATAACCCCATGCATGTGCATTACAGAAGATATGTTTTTTTTTAATGGAACGTCGTTTATATTTATTTTTATATTATATTCATATATATTATAATACTCGTAAATACAATTTTATCGAGTGAAATTCTTCTGTTTCAACACCCGTTCAGATGGGTGGCCGTCTAGATACCCAGACCTTATGTCCTTCGCGTCCTTTATGTGAAGTTATCTCAAGAATAAAGTATATTCAACAAATCTAGATAATAACAATATAAAAAGAAAGAAAATTAAAACGGACTTTTCCGCACGTAGAACATCTCTATCTCGAAATTGAGTGGCCGAGAAAAAATAAACCAACACATAAATGCAGAATATGCGTTTTATGCGACAGTTTTACTTTTTTCAGATAGTCCACCATCGTGATTTCTCACAACCCATGGACAGGGTGGGGTGTGTCCTATCCACCTCAAAATCAAAAGATGTTGTCTGCTAAACGTTCTTAATCAGAATCGGTCGAAAACCGATCGATCCGACACGATTGAATTGAGTGATCATGCTAACAAAAAAAATTCTCAAATAGTCCACCATTGTGCTTTCTCATGACCCATGGACATGGTAGAGTGTGTTCCATCCACCTCAAAATCAATAGGTGTCGTCTGGGAGACGTCCCCGATCAGAATCAGTCAAGACCCAATCGATCCGACACGATTTAGTTGAGTTATCGTGCTAACAAGAAATTTTAATGCCGACAACAACGACGACACACACACAGATACAAATTTTATAAAAATTATTTTTTTTTGTTTTTAGGCCGAAAAACAAAAAATGAACTCTTGAAAAAAAAATTTTTTCCATTTTTCTTTACATGATTACTTTTCCGCTCTGGTAAAATACGTTTCTTATCTAATGTGTTTGTATGGACGTAAAATCGCTGACGTAATACCTCCTACACGAGTCACCCTGTATGTATTCGTGTAGGTATTATATTATAAAAAAATGCGCAACTAAAAATAAAATTCGACAGACCCGAGAGTTCTCAAAAGTCACTTCTCAAATTTAATGAATGTATTCATGAAAGCACTGTATTTGTTTCACCACACTCAAACCCAGCAATTATTTGTAATAAACGCAATTAATTAATAATAGAAAAAATATTCTCTTGGTGTATTAGCCAATATGGATGACATTTACAAATATGCGCAAATGTTTTCATCATTCACGGTGTATCTGCACTCAACGTGAAGCCAAGAACGAAGTGTCTCCCCCACGGATTTTAATTCTCGCCTCTTTGATCCGCTCCAATCGACTTACTCTCCGGTATCACACGCCAATAATGCGTCGACTTTTCTAAGACGGTGACATCTGGACTTGATGTCAAAGCGAAATACTCCCTGAATTTAAATAACTGGTGTTGTTAATACATTACATTTTCTTTAGTCATTTTGATGTTGGATAATGGATGGAGCGTTTCTTTTCAATGGCTCCCCAACGACCAATTACCGTTCGGCCTTTAATTTGAGATAAAGAGCGAAAGGATGTAATTTTCCACGAACACCTAAAGCATAGTAACTGCGTATTAACACGATATTAATCAAAGAAGTACTGGCTACTTTGAGATCGATAACTGGTAATAGCCCCGTCCGTCGTGTCGACCATCGTGGCACACGTTCGAAGGACATAAAATACAGGGTTTAGAGGATATGAGGGGTCTAGAGCAAAAGGGGTATAAGTGCATATTTATCATATTCTGAGTTAAGTGGAAAATAGTTTATCAGAAACTTCTTTTTACTTGGTGCAATATAGGGATGTGATTTTCCATGCACTAGTGCCATCTTTTAGTGAGTAGATAAAACTCGGTCATAGATATTGCAAATATTGGCAAAGCAGAAGGGGTATAAGCGCACTTATACCCATTTTGCTCTCATCTAAACATACATTTTTTGTGTCAAAGTAACGTGTCGGCAACTTGTGGAGTGTTTGGTAGTATTCCCAGTATTTAATACGTCGGAATTTATACGTACACTGAAAATATTAGTGTAGCAAATTATGGGTGACAGCAGTGGTGAGACTGGTAAGTGTTATTTCATAATACCAGGCGACTACAATACTTAACAATCGTGCTTACCCACTCTTTTGTTTTATTTTCAGTTTATCTCCTCATTACCACCAAACGTAAATAACCTTATAGTATATAGTGATTCCTGTGCCGGGCAAAATAAAAATAAAAATATTACAAAGTTATTTATGTTTTCAGTTAAATGCACGAGCATAAAAACTATAGAACATAAATTTCTTGAGTCCGGTCACACGTATATGGAATGTGACCGAGACTTTGGGATCATTGAAAAGAATAAAAGAAAAATGCCCCAAATCTTTGTCCCCGAACACTGGGTGGAACTCATTACAAAGCCTTGTAAAAAATTTGTCGTACACAAAACGGAACGAACAGACTTTTTGTCATTTGCGATTCTTAATGAAAAGATTAATGATCCCAAGAAGGCTACTGATGGAAAATCCTTACAATTTAGAGATATCGTTGTTTTCAGATATTCTAGAGAATTTGAAGGATTTTCATTAGCCTTCAAGCATAATATTGATCCGGACATAGATTTTCTACAATGCGTCTGTTGTCACGCAGTTGGGCGCCCCTCTTTAGGATTTCAGAGTACTTTTCCAACTCTTCACCAACAGCCTTTTTGCAATAAGTTACAAAATCTACTGGAATACGTTCTTCCAATATATCATACTTTCTACGCCAATATTAGAAAGGACAACAAGAAGAATAATAAAAAATCACAAAAAAATAAACCTACGACCCCAACCCAACCCTCACATGTAACACTTGACAGTGACAGTGATAGCTCAGATGCCATGTTGGAGTCTGATTATGAATAATATGCCTTATTTAATAAAATGTTTGCTCCAACATTTTTGTATTTTTGTTTGTTTTAAGTCAATTTAATATTAAAGCAGAATGGGTATAAGTGATTTTTTTCAAAGAAAAGTACAAATTCCGTATAAATCGATTATAAAGTATTATTTGATACAATATTAAAGCGTTTTTACATATTCTACAAGTATTTTCAGTAGTTTACATTTTTCGTAGAATTTTGGACAGCCTTAAAACTTTAGAAGGCTATATCTCAAAACTGGCCATTCTGTACTTATACCCCTTCTGCTCTAGACCCCTCATATATTTTACAGTTAATTTAATGTATAAAAACATTAACCAAAAATTATTTCACATTGTATGTGTCAAAAAACCTTGCTGATTACAAACTTAGAGCCTTCTCGCTTTTTCAGCAGTTATTAAAGCATCCCGAATGGTCTTTTTTCAAATTTGTAAATGAATCCTCAATTGATATCCTTACTGAATGCAAAATTATAACATGCTTAATATTTTTGTGGAGTAAATTAATTAAATATCTCCTAATCGAAATAAATATGGACTTAATTTTCTCCATAGATACATATTTGTGACCGTTAGAGCCGAAAATATTAAACTTGCGAAATGAGAAACCAAAAACTGCACTTGAGAAAACCAAATGCATTTGCATTTGCATCTGCATTTGAAATGAGTAATGTCAGGCCAACAGTGAAAGCGGTGGCGGGAGCGTTTTAGTCTGGGGCTGCTTTTCGTGGAATGGTGTTGGAAATCTAAACTTCATCGAAGGTATTATGAATGCTACAAGTATGTTGACATTTGGGCCATAACTTGAACAACAGTGCTAAAAGGATGGGCATCAGAGGCACATTTATTTTCCAGCAGGATAATGATCCGAAGCACACCGCCAATAAAGTAAAGGAATGCTTACTTTATAATGTCTGTAGACAAATCAAAACTCTACCCTAGTCCCCGAATATAAAATTCCATAGAGCATTTGTGGTTCTTACTGGACTTGAAGGTCCAAAAAAATTAAATTTCTTCAAACTTCAAACAGTTTTATTACAAGAATGGGATCAAATTACACCTGAAATAATTCAGAACCTTGTATCCTCGATGCCACGAAGACTTCAGGCCATAATTGATACAAATAATATAGTAACAAATATTTTAAGAACTACTTTAAATACAAATATTTACTGTGTCACTACTTTCTTGAGCCTTCGACATTCATATATTTATTTATTATTCTTATCTTATTTTTAATTCGCCCAATCCATCGCCACCAAAGGTTAATAGTTGGATGTTAAATTTTAAATAAATTTAGTATCAAACAATTCACCTTTATATTTTTGAGATTTAATAAAAAAGTAGGGTGTGCCAATACTTTTTTAACCCACTGTATGTTATAAAATGTCTGAAGTAATATAAAAACTACCTATAATGTCTACTGGGAAATTTTTATTTTAAACAGGTAGGACAGTTCGCAACAGAGAATTTTGTACCAGTGTTTTGTACATTGCATTTAAATGTGCCGCATTGCATTTAAACGCAACTAAAAGGGTTGACTAATTCCGAAATATGAATGCTGATATAGGGTAGTAATTAAGGAATTTCCTAATTCCAAATATGGAATCAAGGAATTTCTAATGACTATTTTACATAATGTCCCATACCATTTACGACTGAGTCTTTTCTGGCAACTCCTTTCTTCCAGATAATTTACCCATGCAAATATTTACCCTAAAAGGCTTACAATGCCTTTTGGAAATTCCAAAAATCTGCACATCAAGTCATCAGGTTGGTGAAAGTAATGAAAACACCAACTGCTACCACAGAAAAGTAGTTTTAATAGGGTAAAATCAGTTTTAATAAACTTCGAATCGAATAGTCGCTTTAAGGTATGCATCAAGATGAATTTTCTGTTATCAAACTGATTTTTGTTTCATCTCTATCACTTCAAATAACAGAAATATTGTTTGTAAAAGAAATTTTATGCAACACAGAAATCAAGAGATGACATGAATTCCATTATTAGCGAATATTGATGCATATCTTATTAAATATATTTTAATTTCAGAATTATTTTAATATAATAATAATAGTATAGTTTCATTACATAATGGTGTTAATGCTAATATGTTAATAATAAACGGCCAAAATTAATGTAATGAATTATTACTATGCAAGTGCTATAATTATATTTACATGAAAAGATTCAATCGAGAAGTTAAAAAAAATTAAATAAATGATCACGGAAATTGTCAAATTTAATAATACGGGAATTTTAGATTGCGTGACAACCTGCAGTTTATCAAAAGTTTTATTAAAATCTGTTAGGCTTCATAATTACGTTTAATTTAATGAGTAAAAATAAACATGTTTATGTAGATAGATTGAAGTTTTTGTATTGCTTAGGCGATCTTTTTTAGGCTCGTTTAAAATAATTACAGTGATTGGTACACGATTAGTAATAATGATCATTAAACTACAGTTAAATGATGACAGTCAGAGAGAAATATATAATACTACTATGTACAGTTAAATTAGGATAAATGTTTCCAAACTGTAACGATATTTTTGTAATGTTGTTTAATGTAAAACCAAAAAGAGTGGGTCATGAGTGAATTTTGCGATTCATATGTTCGTAAGAAAACGCCTCAAGAGACAAGGAAAATGTTTAAATAGTTAAAGATTGCTAAAGGATTGATTATTTACAAAATTTTAGTGAAATTAATGATTATCTAGTAATAATCATCGTCCATATTAGTCTATTAATAAGATATTATAAACTATGTGAACGTTTTTTATGGATATTACACGTAGGTTATAAATGGTTCTTCTCAATGAATTCGAGTTAGTGTGTCATGGAATTCGTTTCATAAGTTGAATAATTTGAGAATTTAAGAGAGGTTAAGTGTACCATGGCATTTAAAAATTAAATGAACTTAGAAAATCAACAGATTTTTTTCCACTAATAAAGTATTATAAGATGTAGAAGATGCTGTAAATAAAAGCGGTTCAGAAAACTGTAAATAACATTGTAAAGAAATTGAGTAAGATTACATAATATCATGCTTTCATCTTCCTCCACATGTTGTTAAAATACTTTAAAACATACTACTGGCAAGATTTCTTAATCTCAAAATAAATATAATATATATTGGGATGGTAATTTAAAAAAATTATAATTAAAAAAGCAAAAAAAACAGTTTAATTAAGCCGATAACTTTAAAAGTTTGCACTCAGTATGTTTTAATTATTAACGCGGTTAAAATTAATGCCAGTTACTCCAAAACTTACGAAAATTAAGATTTAAAAAGAAGTTAAGGTTAAAAAGTAATGTATAAATTATTCTGAAGTACTTAGTGCTTAGTTGATACTTTAATGGTATCACTCCTTGGATTTTTAACACAAACCGTCACTAATGTTACTATTTTTTCGCAACTTATTAAATTAGTATTAACATATATACATAATTATGTGTCCTTAATGTCGCAAATAACGTGTTAAACATATATTTTGTGTTATGAATTATTATAACTATTATTATAAGATTTATTTTCAGCTATATCGCACATTCCTTTCCACAAATACGCAGTTATATCAGCATTTTATTTATTACAGTACAGCAAATAGTATTTTATTTCATTTCTGTTTCCAATCAATGAATGGGGGCGGGAATAAAGAGAATCCTGCAGCATATTTATGTAGGCTATAGGCAGAGCTTATGGTGTTATACAATAATAATAATGACGTAAAATTTGCACTGGAATAAATACATATTAGGTTGAAAACTTTTATCCTAATTTAGCTGTACGTCGACTCCATATTCAATCGTTACGTGAAAAAACTTGATGATGGATAAGAGACTGGATATTGTTATGGATTTTACCTGGTAAAATTATATTTTCGTGAACAAATAATTTTCTCAGATCGGAAACAGAAAAGCCCAAGGCACCGACGGCGACGTAAGTAGCACAGCAAAGTATAGACAAAACTCTCTTGTTATTTTTACCCCGGATTAAGAGCGTAGATCGACACTGACATTAAGTTCGTTCCAAATCCTCTGAAATCTGATCAGCGACACCATCCCCCAAAACAAACCAAGAGAATGTTAGACAATTCTCGAATAAACATGGCACCGGCGATCGTCTAGTCTCCGAACCTTCACGATCGATCACCGTCTCTCCGTGTGTCGAGTATTTCGCTAACAAGCAGCAGGCTTGGTGGTGGATTAATTTAAGCCTGTGGAAACTGTACCAAAAGATTGATTTAACAATCGGCCAGGGATACTCAACCAAAGACTGAAAATTGCGAGCAGGTCTTATACGTATACCAAGTTTTTATTTGACGTTATATTGTTGAAATAATCCAGATGTAATGGACGAAATCACCCCATTGATATAAACACTTCTCATATTTTCGAATTAGTATTGTAGAGTTACTTTTTATAAGATTTAACTTGGTTTAGAACTATTTAGTCACGTTAGGTTTTGTGCCTCAAAAAATATAAAAAGATACAAAATTGTAGATTTCCGTTATATACACAAAACACAGAACACGATTAATTTTGAAAGAATTCCAAACTTCAAGTTCGATTTTTCGTCAGTCAGTCTGCCATTTACATCACTTTAGTGACGCTATAGAAATTATTTATTATTATTATCAAAAAGAAATCACCATAAATTCAAATACATCTATTTCAATCAATTTCATTCACAAGACATAATGTGTAGTATATTTTATATCTGAATGGCGCTAGAAATTTGAACGATTATATAATCTCCAGAACAAAATCGTTACTTAACCTAGCTGCTCCTAGGAAAGGTCTCGAGATAAGCATCTGTGGCACATTAAGGTGACAGTCCAGAATGACATGGAGCGGTAACGAGCCGTAACAAACAAAAGCAAACCTCCAATGCCTACTACATGTGACATAACTGCCATGTCCTCAGCTTTTGTTTCCGCCACCTCTGTTAGACCGCTTTGTTTTTATCACCAGCAGCGTGTAGCTTTGTCCGCGTCGCTTGTTTGTCGTTTGCTCGGTAGTTTGTTTGGTTTGCGCTTCAGCTCACATTTAGCGGTCGAATCAATTACTGTTGATTATATTCCTTTGCTTTTGGCTTGGCTTGGCTCGAGATATAGTCGAGGGGATTTGCCGAGTATCTTCATAAGAATATTGTGAAATTGTAACGTTTCATTACTTGCTGCAGATGACTTAATGAGTTATACTGATTAGGTAACTCCGAAGGGTTTCTGTGGTTCAAAAATATAATGGAGTATCAATTGAAGCAATTAAGTTACTGGCAATTAGATTCGAGTAAAAATTCTAGTCACATCCATAGGAAAAACGAGGATTTTCTGATAATTTAACTGAATAGTTTCAGTCAAAATTATTATGAAGTCAATTAATTGTCTTATTAAGTTGCTAAATTCTATTACATCGTACATTTTATGAAGGTACCTTCAACGGAACCACTTTTATGTTTTCATACATAACATGAAACTCTATCCAATATTTGAAGAATTTTTCCTATGGAAATATGTAAATCATTTCCTGCATCACAGATAATATTATTTTTCTTGAGAATGGAGTAGAATTACATTAGAAGATCTTCGTCTTCAACTCTTCGAATCACTGGCTTGTTTCGTTTTTTCATTTTCTAATTTCCAATGACTTATTCATATTTCGAAGAGTGTCTTTGCTGATAAAAATTTTATGAACATACAAAATATTACAAGTTTTAATACTGAATACCTTTCATTTTCCGAAAAGTATATTTAATATTTTGAGTTGTATATGAAAACCGATTACTGCATTGAAATTGTCAAGATGTGATTACAGAACTGTATTAGAAAAGTTAAGTTGCAAAATCACAAAGAAGAAATCTTCCTAACACCACAGAAATCTACAAGGATTTCTCTAGCGGATTTTACAGGATAGGACTCTATTGGGTTCTCTTTAACCGGGATAAGTTTTGGCAACTCGGAACGAGAGAATTCACGATTGTGTCCATATTGGGGGTCATCAATGCAGCGTATTCGATGCTCGATGTCTTGAGAAAATTAGATTGCCAAGTCTAATACTTTTGCGGTAGATGTACAGTACCTACGATGGCCAGCTACATTCATTACATATGTTACATATTACATATAAGTCTCCAAGAATACGTATTGTTACAAAATCAAAGATAATGCAATTAGGGGATGATTCAAACTATACGTGAACATCCTGTACAATTAAACAGCACTTGCAACAAAATATCTCCCTGGAGTAGAGAACTTGAACTCCATCGGGTGCAATCTCGAATGTCAATAGATAATTAGGGGCAAAACGACGGCAGCGGGTAGGTACCTGTTATACTCGGTAATCACGGCCTTCTATTATTCAACAGTAGTAACTAGACACCGGATAATTAGCGAGTCGTTATCGATACCGACCGGGTACTTATATTGGTGGGCCGCATGGGTAATGATGCAGAAGGATGTTACCGACCGTGACCGTCCGCAACAAGAAAGTCGGGCGGTCGGATTACGCTCGTTCCCTAATCACACGGCTCTTTACACAAATTTGAGGCATTTTTATGATCCAAAGGATTGATTTCGGCCGAAGCCAGGTGGCCTTCACTGAAAACCCGTCTGACGAAGGTCTTGTATGTACTTGCGATTGCTTCTTTTTTCTGTGGTATAGATTAAATTTACGAAATATGAAATTTAATATCCCGGCGAGGATCAAGATCCAATGTCATTTTAAATTATGGGTAAAATGTTTTGAGATCTCTCTCGGCTAATGGATGCTGCCGTGAAGTGGATAGATCGAACAACGACTAGGACATTATTATTTAATTCATTGGTGTTAGTAAATGTGCAATAAGTTGTTAAATCTTAATCCTATTATCATAAGACTTATGTTATGATACATTTACATGATAACTCTAACTTAAAATGCATACATTCGTAGTTTTAGGAAAAATGGCAGGCCTGCCTTATACCTAACATCTCATTCGAACGAAGCTGTTGAACAAAACTGTTTTTCTTTATGTAATGACTACTACGCAATCTGTTAATTACAATAAAAAATAAGCATATATGTTAAACATAAAACCATAACAAGAAGAAGTAGTCCAATGGCTAAGTATCTATATGAAATATTACACAGTGATATTATTTCACTTCACAGTTTTGTTTATAAAATAAATTTACAAAGTCCAGTGGCATCGGTATTTTTCATATTCTGGTTCATTGCTAATATATTTGGGTGATATTCGAGACGGTCTATATACTTTTTGCTCAGCTGCTTCATAACTTTGGCGATATCAGACATTTCTAGGCCATTGTGTATGTTTTTGTTGGTTATAAACCAGGAAGCATCTACTATGCAATACTTTTGATTGAAACCACTCAATAACGGTGATATTTGACTTATATGCTGTCCTCACAGTTAGATTTCGTAGGTCCAGACTGATTTGATAATGATGTTGTTTGACAATAAATTATAGCGAAATGAGAGATGTGCCTTTATTCCCAGAGGACAGTAGTATGTTTCCATTTAGGGTCTACTTGTTTCCTTTCCTTCCACATTTGAGTTATCCATTATGAGTATTCCATATTAAGTGTTTATCCAAGTGTACTCCCAAGTATTTTACACTATTTTACACTCTGTTTTTGGAATTTATTTATTGGTAGTAGTAGCTGTCGGTGTTTTACTATGGCATTATATGAACGTTATGTGTACTGATTTTGTTTTGTTTATAATACTTCTCCATTTCTTTGTCCATGTTTCTATTTCGTCCAAGCTGTTTTATGGGGTATCTGCTACTACTAGAAGATTTCGGTTTATTACCAGTAGTGCTGCATCATCTGCAAATGTTGAGGTCTGTAAATCGTAGATTAAAAATTGGGCCTTAGACTGGTCCCTGGGGCACTCCTGATTTAATCGTATGTAGTTTAGTTACTTCTTCTTCATGTCGTACTCTACAATACTTGTCTTCTAAATTAGTTGATATGATAAAATACATAATTCCTTGTTACTGAGTTTTTAGTTTGTAGAACAGACCATCGTGCCAAACCTTAGCAAAGGCCTGGTTGACATAAAAATACTGACGCACTGACTTATTGTCTTGAATACTCGATATACCTGTTCGATCGTAGAATATTTTTGGCGAAACCTGAACTGATGTTTTGGTATTAACTTCTTTTCTATGGCAAAATAAATCTATCTCGCCGCTAGCAGTTTTTCTGGAATTTTTGATATGACTGGTAATAGACTAATAGGTTGATAAGAGCTGGCATCAGTTGATCAGTTTTCAGGATTTATGAATGAGGATAACTTCAGCAATCTCCATTAGGTCAAGAAATGTTTCAATCTAAGTACTGCGTTGAACAGCTGAGTTAGCACGACTACTCCTTAGTGATTAAATAGCAACTTGGTGCTTTTACGTTCAGGTTATATTTGGTGGTTTGTTTTTGTGGTTTTTTATGCTCAGGTTATTTATTATCATCTGAACTTGGTTTACAGTGAAGACTTGAAGGAATTCACTTTGATGTTGATGTTCCTTAACAAACTGTGAACTGAACTTTAATGTCTTCAACAAATAATACATCTAGCATTTGATGTTAACTTTTAAAGCATTAAATCTTATTTGTGTATTTCATATTTTGATTATTTTCTAGTCATCTCTAAAGGTTTTACAAATTTATCACCATTGACATATTAATTAATTTACAAAGAATTTGTATACATGCACAACCGACAGCAATATGAAATCACTCAACGTAGATAAACTATTTAATTTTAATGTTTTACAATTACATTTTATCTCATATGGTCATGTACAATAAATAATATAAATGATTCATTTCCGTAAATAATTATGATATATTATTTACCAACACAGAAGGTGGCCGATGTACCAGAACCTTATACACCTTATTAAATTTAAAACAAGTCTTCCTAAAATATAATAAAAACATTACAAAAAGAAGAACAAAACACCGAAATATTTTGTTTTCCAACATAGAAATTTGATTCCCCAACAAGTTTTGATTCTACTGAAATGCATATAATGTTAACGTGCCCTAAAACCATCCTGTTTTCCGCAAAGAAAAAGGCAGAAGAAATAATGCATCTGAATTCTAATCAGTAAAATCGCTATAACTGCCAATCTATTACCAACTAGCCACTAACCATCTACTGCCAACTTAACGCTTATGATTATAAATATCGAATAAGGTATAAGGACAAATAAATAATATAATCTCCAAGATTTTCTTTAATATTTAAACCTTGACATCAATTGATATGTCATTTTCTATGACTCTTTTGAAATACTTTACTTGCCTCCAATTAAAGGATATTGTAATTAAATCATTGAGAAATTCCCACCATACTCTTTTTTCTAATATTCTGCGTAAAATAGAGCATGCATATTTGATATTTGCAGAACATACTTCAATTTAGACTGTCATTAATCTACTGTGACTTTCATTTCATATAATATAAAACATATTACATCCCCATCACTTATTCATTCAATTTAATAATATTATAATTTTTACATTAGCGCAACTAGTCAGCGATATTTCAGAAACGTTATCGGTTGGCACTCATCTCGATAGCTAAATTACTTAAGAAAGTCATTTACGACTTCGTTAATAACAGATTTGCTACCGGATATGATGCCAGAAGGTACCACGAGACAAGAGATCGTATCACTGCTTCCTGTCATAGCACCCGTACACCATTTTGTTGTTTTTTGCATACAGCACACGCGAGAGTTTCGTTTTCAGTGGATTGTTAAAGATCAGATTCTGCAATTATGGTTAAAACGAAATGCAAATTAAAGATGGAAAACGAACGCATGGTTTTTATTATATTAGAGAATAATTAACATTTCTTAAAACACAAGAGATGCATATATCTTTATTATTAAATATCAGACTTTGTTCAGAATGCTTAGATACTAGTCATCACCAAATTATTGAGGTTAAATTATGACTTCATCATTGTAATTTCATATTATCTGTTAGGTATATCTTGTCACAATTATCCCAGCTAATAGAGGAATTTCAGTTAGTCGATATCATTATTGCCTATCGTTGAAGTAGTAAAAAATTTACCTTTAAATTCAGCCAAGTCGCCAAGCGAAAAGCAAAGAAGTTATAATCTTCTAGAAATCACTATTCATTTTATCACACTTTATTGTGTAAGAAACCAAAGAACCATGTTGATTGTCGCAATCTGTGAAACGTAGTACTGAGGAGAGACGGGCGGTATTTTCTCAAAAATTTACCATTAAACTCAACGTGTCGCCAAGCGAAAACCAAGGAAGTTGTAATTTCTTCGATATCACTACTGGTTTTATCGTATTTTCTTGTATAGGAAATCAAAGGATAGTGGTGATTGTCGCAATATGTGGAGCGTAGCGCTGAGGAGAGACAGGCGGTGTTTTCTCAAACATTTATCTTTAAGTTCAACATGTCACCAAGCGAAAAAAAAGACATTATAATTTTTTTCGATATAATTATTCGATTTGTCACATTTTCTTCTGCAGGAAACCAAAACCGTATTGATAGTCGCAATCTATGAAATATAGCACTGAGAATAGACAGGCGGTAGTTTCTCCAAAATTTACCTTTGAATTCAGCGTGTCGCCAAGCAAAATACAAATAGGTTACGATCTCATAGGAACCATTATTCGTTTTATTAAGTTTTCTTGTGTAGGAAACCAAAAAATCGTGTTGATAGTCGCAATCAGTGAACCATAACGCAGAAAGAGTCAGGTGGTGTTTTCTCAAAATATACCTTTAAATTAAACGTCACGTAGACTTAACGGAAATTAGCATAACCGTTGTCATCGAGATGAAATCAAATACTGGGGATTAAGGAGTTGCCTTGTTCTCTCTATCTCCTTTTAGGGAAAATGATATTATGTTTACACACAAATAATTTAATAACGATTAAATTGTAAAAAGATGATATAATAATGTGTACATTAATAAAGATATTTTTGTTATTACAATCCAGTCATTCCTCTTCCGTGGTTCCTGTACTCACGAAGAAGGTGCTGGTATTACTGCAATCACTTCTAACATCCATGAGGTTAGTGATTACTGGGTCGAATCGTGCGCCCTGAGTAAACGTAAGTAACCGAGAATTACGGCCGGAATTAATTCTGTATACGGCCGTCAGGATTTATACCGAATTTCGGTATGCTGGTATGTTCTTTAGTAGCGAATTGAGTCTGTCTCGCTCATATAATCAATTCTGTTTATCAAGTTTAAAAGTATGGGGTCTGAATAGAATCTACGAAGTTCGAAGATTACATCAACATTTTGTGCGTTTCTCCTCCTCTTTCAAGACAATGTTACAATCACCGGGTGCTGAGAACTCGATTACAAACATTGTTCTGAATTGGTGGTGGACGAGGACTACGTTAGGCTTGTTGGTTTGTATTTGCCTGACGGTGGGAATCGAATAGTTCCAATAGATTAGGCACTCGTTTCCCACAATGGACTGAATATCCCCCGGAGCATAGGGCAGCACTGGTATCTCATCTATCCCATACAAGTGCCTTAAATGGTAGTAAAGCATCCGTATTGCTGCGTAGCGTAATGTCTAAGAATATAAGCCGAGACTGCATATACGGGGCAAGCCTACAGCAAATTCATCAGTGTCTCTAGCGCCCTGCGGCAGGCCCTGAAGTTAACATCGGGATCCTCCATCGATACCATATCCATGAATTGACCATGACACATATTCATCTTCAATTGATGTTAACTTTATTTCTCACTTTCATTAGGCAAAAGTAATAATTTTAAATTAGATTATTAGAATTAATTAATTTATCCCCAAATTCATTTATTCAAAACTATTTAGTGTCATATAAATACCTTTTTATGGTTTCCGGATAGATTCTGCATCAAATATTTCACAATTTTGTTAATCGCTGGAAGTAACTTCTTCAAAACTAATTCTGGAAATTTTCAGAATCAGTGTTCAGCCAGCCATGAAGAAGAAAACCAAGGAGAATTGTACCAGTTCGTGAAACTTTCTAGTCTACGATAAATATATTATTATTAATATAATAGAGTAAAGGGTTTCCTCCAGAACCGGTTCGTTTCTTTTTAGCTAGACTTAGTAAACTACTCACCCCTCTCAAAAATGCCCTATGTTCGATTGCAAGGAATGTGTTTTAAAAATTGAATTGCATCAATTAATTTGAATATAGGCGATAATAAAGTGAACATCGACGAGCGCCCGTCGACAAAAGGGAAGCCCCGCAGTGTTTTGTTTACATAGGACACCCTCATTTGTTCGGAAAATCGCTACGCAAACTTCAAAACACGTGGATTATAAAGGACTGTCAGGTTATGTTGCTGTTTTTAAGCTAATACGATGTATTGAATATCACACGAAAATATTTGGACAAGGATTAAGTGATTCATGGAATATCGATGTTATGAAGATCAACGGGTCTTTGAAAAAATCAACCGGTTATTCACATCTATACATGTTATACAGAGAAGGTTATGAAGAAAAGATACAAAGTATAATTAAATTATGAAAATTTTCCTTATTTCAGTATTCACTGTTTACTTTCGTAGATATATGTGTAATGAACAAAACATATCAATATACCATCTCATATCAATTCACTTGATATATGAAGCATGCCACATATCGCATACCACATTATAACTTTATTATTTAGTAGAGTTCTTACTCATAATAAACAGCAAATTATATAAGCAACAGAAAATATGTTTCTGTTGCTGGAGATCCAGGCGGTGTTTCTTCAAAAATTTACCTTTGTTACCAAGCGAAAAGTAAAGAACTTATAATCTTCTCGATATCATTATTGGTTTCATAACATTTTCTTTTGTAGGAAACAAAAGAACCGTGTTGATTGTCGCAATCTGTGAAATGTAGCGCTGGGGAGAGGCAGGTGATTTTTTCTCAAAAATTTACCATTAACATCAACTTGTCACCGAATAAAAATCAAGGAAGTTATTATTTTCTCGATATCACTATTAGTTTTATCACATTATCTTGTATATAAAACCAAAAGACCATGTTGCTTATTGCAATCTATGAAACGTAGCGCTGAGGAGAGACAGGCGGTGTTTTCTTAAAAATTTACCTTTAAATTCAGTGTATTGCCAAGAGAAAAGTAAGGAAGTTATAATCTTCTCGATACCATTATTGGCTTTACCATATTTTCTTGTGTAGGGAATCAAAGAACCGTTTTGATTATCGAAATCTGTGAAACGTAGCGTTAAGAAAAGACAAGTGGTGTTTTCGCAAAAAATTACCTTTAAATTCAACGCATCGCCAACCAACAAGCAAAGAAGTTACAATATTCTCGAAATCTTTAGTAATTTTTTCACATTTTCGTGTGTATAAAATCAAAGAATTGTGTTGATAGCCTCAATCTATGAAACGTAGGGCTGAGGTGAGACAAGCAATCATTATTCTAAAATTTGCCTTGAAGTTCAACATGCCTCCAAGCGGGAATCAAAGAAGCTACCGAGAATAATTTTCTCGATATCATTATTTATTTTACTATATTCTCTTGCATAGATAACCAAAGAACCGTATTGATAGTCGCAGTCTATGAAACGTAGCGCTGATGAGAAACAGGCGGTGTTTTCTCAAAAACTTACCTTTAAATTTAGCGAATCGCCAAACGAAAAGTAAAGAAGTTATAATATTTTGGAAGTCAGATTTCGTTTTACTATATTCTATTGTATCTAAAACCAAAAAATCATGTAAATAGTCGCAGTCTCTGGTACGTAACGCTGAGGAGAGATAGGTCGTGTATTCTCAAAAATTTATCTTTAAATTCAGCGTGTTGCCAAGCAAAAAACAAAGAAATTAGAATCTCCTCAATATCATTAGTGGATTTGTCATATTTTCTTATATACGAAATCAAAGAACTGTGTTGATAGTCGCAATGTGTCAAATATAACACTGAGGAGAGACGTCGTTGATTACTCCAAAGTCTATCTTTAAATTCAGCGTATCACCAAACCAAAAAAAAGAAGTTGTAACGTTCTCGATATCACTATTAGTTTATCACATTTTCTTGTGTAGAAAACCGAAGAACCACGTTGATATTCGCATTCTAGCAAGGTAGAATTGAGGAGAGACAAGCGGTATTCTCTCAACAAATTATCTTTAAATTCAGCATGTTGCCAAGCGAAAAACATAGAAAATATAATCTTCTTAATATCATTGTTGGATTTGTCATATATTTTTGTGTAGGAAACCAAAGAACCGTATTGATAGTCGTAGTCTATGAAACGTAGAGCTCAGGAGAGACAGGCGGTGTTTTCTTAAAAATTTACCTTTAAATTCAACTTGTCGCCATATGAAAATCAAAGAAGTTATAATCTTCTTGAAATCGTTATTCGTTTTACCACATTTTCTTCTGTAGAAAACTAAAGAAACGTGTTGATAGTCGCAATCTGCGAACCGTAGTGCAGAGGAGAGACAAGCGATGTTTCTTCAAAAATTTACCTTTAAATTAAGTCGTCAAATGAAAACCAAAAAAGTTATAATCTTCTCTACATTATTAATCGTTTCACCACAAACGGTTTAG
This sequence comes from Rosalia funebris, assembly GCA_037954035.1. Classification (NCBI taxonomy): domain Eukaryota; kingdom Metazoa; phylum Arthropoda; class Insecta; order Coleoptera; family Cerambycidae; genus Rosalia; species Rosalia funebris. Next base: position 14,715,532 of record JAZFAV010000001.1, on the reverse strand, counting down.
AAAAATGCAATTATTAATTAAGACAGCTCTAGTTCCTAGGAGTTCTATGTAAATTTTTTTTAATTAAATTTAATCTTTAATTAGTATTGATACTTCCTATTGTTAATTTATCATAAGAATTGTGCCACCCTTCATCTTACCATTCTACTTATTTGTGTGTTAATTTTTTTTTTCGTTGAAGATACATACGAATTAACTATGCAGTTCTAAAATATACGTTTTGCTTTATTTCAGACTGTTTGTTTTATCTCTCCTTGTTCTAGCGGTATACTCTGGATAGCTAGCGGTATACCCCTATTTTGGCCAGCCGAACTATCGAATATATGATGTTAACAAAAGGCTACAATAGCGAATGGAGGAATTTTTTTCAGTTCATTAAATAATAAACCATAATTTCCTTAGAGTTGATAGTACGGTAAAAGGAAAACTTGCCACAGCGAGCGATAATTGCAATGGGAAGTCAATTGCTGTAATATCACAACACTTTGTATTACTTTTTGATAATAATCCTACTATTTTGCATCGATACTGGGTGTCCCAAATTCGTCACAAAATAAAAAATAATTACACTGAATTACAACTATATTTATATCTTACAACACTGGATACTGTTTTTGTGTTATAGCTAATAGGGAAAATATGACAAATAACTAAAAAAAAATTACATCAACGACGCACTTATCGCGATAGAATTTGTGAGATATGTAAACTTACGCTTATATCTCCATAACTACAAGGGATAAAGTGTTGGTAGTAAAAATTGTGTTGCGAAAGTTTTCTTTTTGTACAAATTGAAATTTTATAGTTCCTTATTTATTTGTGAAATTTTAATCTTCTACCTTAAAGACTTATAAAGATTAGTAGCTTTCTAAGATGAAAGTAATATAAATAAAATAACGTAGAATCATAAAAGATAGTAAGTAATTTAATCGTGTAGAGGTATTTAGTAAGATAATTTTGTATTTATTTAATTGCACATTTAACTCGTTCTAAACCTAATCTACATATGAAGTATATAATCCGGAATTACAAAATAAATGAATTTATAATAATTGAATAGACTGAAATGAATAAATAAAAATAATCAGTCGGTTATTAGTAGAATTTTGAAAAAATTACCAATGGTTCATTAAAGGAAGATAACTATGATTAACTACCATTTTATATTGAATAATATACCGTTCTCTTAGTTATTAAATTGTTTTTATTCACTTATACATGCGTCAATTTAACATAATTTTATAGCAAAATTGATAATGACGGCAATGATAAATACATAGTTAACACTGATTGTCGAGCATATAGCACATATGGGATAGTTATACTAAAGTGGTTTTTCATTTTATTATAACCCATATATCTTGTATTGTATTTAGCATCATGCTATCTTTAGAAAGTAAGAACGGTAATTGATAATAAAATAACTTCTGTTGACATTTTTCTTAAAGATTCAGAGCAGTACTTGCAGCGTATCCTCGACATAGCAATCTCGTAACTTTTGGCAATTAGCTATACCGTGTGTAACAGAATCATGGTATGCCCCCCTTTTCTCCTTTAGTTACACTACAGAATTACAAATAAAAAAGAAAATTTTAGTATTTTCTTATTTTCTTTTAGCTGTAATTTTGTTTGTATTTATTGCACATTTTAATACAACATATGAATAAATTCCTTATTAACAGTATTAATAAATAGTACTACGGTATGAATATGGTTCCGTTTGAAAAAATTGAGTTTTGCCCCAAAAACAATTTTGATGAAATTTATTTGTTCATAATTCACGTGATTTAGTATTTTTGACGGGATTTCGATTTTTGTAGCATTATGCGGGTTATTTAGAATAAATCGGAACCGTCATGGCACACTTAAATGAAAACTAAAAGTTAGATTATAAAAAATGTTGACATTTTAAATGTCACTTATTTGGTACCGTTGGATTCATAAAATGGTGCAGAATTCAAAAATGCAATAATATACAGGATATTCTATTTAAAATTCGAAAGTTAGTGTCACTTCCGGCGAAACCGGAAGGGAAGGAAAAATTGATTGTATGTCACAAAGTGTCGCTTATTATGTGTATACGATATCCCAAATTTCAATTAATTATCTTCAAAATTAAAGGAGAAAAAGGGGGCGCATACCATGCTCCTGTTACACCCGGTATATAGAAAGTGATAATTACTTAGTCAAGTGCACTAAAATACTGAGGGATACGTCAAACAGCTACAAATAAAAAAATCACCAAGACATTATACTAAAAATAACCACCCTTTCGATCACACTATAATTATTGGCATTTGTCAGGATATACCAAGAGTTTAAATAAATAAGGGTGGTGATTAATGTCAATTATGTTTTATTTGAAAATAATATGACCAATGATATATTTTTCAATTAATATCTAATTGTTTACTTTTATTTATTTCACTTTTACTAGTCATCCAAATAAAGAAACAGAAATAAAAATAAAATTACTTTTTTATGTAAAAAAAACGAAACACTCAATAATAGTGCGTTTCACAAAATGTAGCTTAGTTAATTGCTTTTTACGTGGTTTTAATATTTCAATCGTTTTGATCGCTTTAATAAATATATTTAACAATGCGAAGGTCTCTAAAAGATCAGGAGACTATTAGAGAGTCTAGTGTCAAACTTTTATAACTATGATGTAACGAGAACATGAAAACTGAAGATGTACTATTTCAGTTCATATTATAACTTATATCAATAAAGATGAGCCTATATTATTAAGTTCTTAATTAATACACCCAAATATTGTTGGGGTATGCTTTAGTTTTAATTATTTTAGTTCTGATCATACTTTTCTCGTTACCCATTTGAATTAGTTAACTACAAACAGCGTTTGGCATTTGTGCCATATCCATAATCTCAAAATCAGTTTTTAATTTGGAAATGTATGCCATCTTTCCATTTTCTCTTTTCCAATGTTTTTTTTTATTATTATAATTGTAATCCTACAAATTCAAATAATCTAGTTCTTACATATTTCAAGTTCCAAATGTTTATTAAATATCAGTCACGATAAAAAGTCGTTCATCTCCATATAGCTCGCAAAACCTATTTTCATTTCAGTAATGTGGCAACATTTGGGAAACATCCCTAACACAATCATAATAATGGCATATATTATAGGGTTGCATAAGCGACGTGGGACTTCTATGTGGGGATAAGAATCAGATTTGGGTGATACAATTTTCGTCTGAAACACAGCTGGAGGCCACAGATTCACAAACCCTTGCGTTCGTTTCAATCGCAGATACAATGAAACAATAGATTTTAGCGCACTATTGACATAAAATAAATAAAAACTAGTTTTGTTTTTATACATGATGGAGCCTACTTATAGAGTAACATAATTTTTGACGTTATTTTAGAGATTTATAAAAAAATCGTTTTTAATCTAATAGGTACACCTTTTGAATACAATTTTAAATATACATGGTGATTCCTGTAAGTACAGTGCAATATGGATATTTTATTAAATAAACTATTTTCTGAATAAAATTTAAATAAAGTAGAGAGGAAGAGGAATTATTTTATATTACTAAATTCTTCATGGTCGTATACGATTATACGTATGAAATATATCATTACTTTATAACGTTTTATTTTCTTCGGGTAAGGTTTAGATAACTATGATCACTAGTAGCCTGTGCCTTGTTAATTCAATATACTAAATTAAAATAAATATTCATGTTATTCGCTTCCTTTCCAGAAATTACTGTTTAATAAATTTTCACCTACCTTTCTCGAAAATTTGAAGTGGTAACGAATATTCCACTTTTTCAATTCCAATTTTTATTTCTATTCCATCTGTGGGATCATCAACATTATCTAGCTTTGTTGTATATACCTAATTCTTGAGACAACGCCACGAAAAATCGATCAGCATAAGGTCTGATAATCTAGGTGGCCACCCATCACTTCTTCATCCAGTCCATTTATTAGGAAATGTTTCATTTACGTTATGTAATTATAGGATATCGAGATGTTACTCCAACTGTTTCCTTCACCCGATAGGGTTAAGTCTAGTCCATTTGGACACAAGTTTGCCAGAAGAGGTCCACTTAAATATTCTATAGTTTGTCCAATTCCTTTCAATAAAAATTAAACCAATAATATGGTTGCCGATTATACCTGCCCTAACGTTATCCTTTTAAAATCATTACGTACCTATGTGTCCCACACATCCAATGAGAATTATCCGCTTATCAACACCTGCAGTTCTCCTAGTTTACTTCACTACTCAAAATTGAAAATTGAATCGTCTGAAAAAAGAGTGGGCTGCTAAGAGCTACCTCATTTCTTCATTATTTATTCGCAGACATGATTTCTATGATCTAAATAATGTAATAGAAAAATACCATTTTATATGGATACAATTTTCGAGATGATACAGCTATAGCATTATCTCTTAGGTATTTGGTCTGTTCACTAGACAAGGGGTGGATATATCGTATCACCTGAGCACCAGGCATTCTTTTAATTAACTAAGTAAAGGTCATTGTACCCTGATGAGTGACCACGGCAAAGCTTAAAATGCTAAGAAATAAATCAACGTATAAATAAATAAAATGGTTACTTGTACAATATTAGATACTTATCTACACATTTCTTTAAAAAAAAAAGTTAATGTTGCTACCAATTTAAGATCGGTTTCTGAGTACTCGAGGACCCTATTTTCACATTATATCTTCATTTTAGCTAAATTGACTACGTTTGTTAAGGTAATTGGGACTCCTGGAATTTACCAGATGATTGGCGGCTTTTCTTTGATACTTCTAAAAAGGGTTTGAAATGTGTATTACTGCATAATAGAAATAAGTTTGCGTCGATTCCAATCGGTCATTCAAGAAAACTTACACAACAATATGCAAATATTAAGTTGCTATTAGAAAAAATTGCTTATTCTCAGCATCAGTGGTTTATTTGTGTCGATTTAAATATGGTTACCATACTTCTTGGACAGCAAATTGTTTGGCTTTTGAGAGACGCTATGATCGTTGGGAAAGCCAACATTGTTCATGAGGTATTAATAAACAGAGAAAAAATAATACTGCCACGTCTTCACATCAAGTTCACTTTAATGAAATAGTTTGTAAAAGAACTGAACAAGCTAGGGGACTTGTTTTGAATACATTTACCAAGCATTTCTATCACTGAGTATAGGAAAATTAAAAGCAGGGACGGTTCACAAATTCGAAGACTACCGGTCTTCGTTCCAAATTTTAACATATATATATATATATATATATATATATATATATATATATATATATATATTGACGTTGTAGAATGTGATGCATGCTTTAGTTATGTATCTGTTCTTTATTTTCTCGTTGCATTTCTTATATAAAAAATTCGAAACAAGAGAAATTATTTATTTTATTTTGTTTATGTTATTTTGCATTAATATTTATCATGTATATTTAGTGTAATGTATTTATGAACATTGCGGAAATGTTCGTAAATACATGTTCGAGTGCTATCGATAAATTATTCTTAACTGTCAATAGTGCCAATTATCTACTAATTTTAGTTATTCGATACACAACGCTGATTAAATTAAAGTAGCTATAATGCGTAAAAACGACTTAATAACATTTAATTGATGTAATCTTGTCGATAGTTACTGAATAAGTATATCCTCCTACATATCATTATCAGATTCATGCTGCATAGTTAGTTATTAATATATTGAATATATAATTGAGATAGCGACTAAGATTGAAATGAAATTAGTTAATTAGAAAGTAATAAAATTACTTGTTCGTTATTCATGTAGATTGAACATATAATATAGAAGTTAAAAAGAGGTTATATTAAAAGAATGCAGATGTTTGTTTAATGTTCGCTACATATATCGATTAAGATAATTCTTTTTAATTTGACAATATAAAATTTTTTTTGGGTTTATTTTTTGTTTTTTGGTCTAAAAACCAAAAAAAAATGCTTTTTAAAAATTGTTTGCTGTATGTATGTTGTCGTTGACGTCGGCATCTTTTGTTAGTACGATAACTCAACTAAATCGTGTCGGATCGATGGAGTTTTGACTGATTTTGATCGGGGACGTCTCCCAGACGACACCTATTGATTTTGAGGTGGATAGCATACACCACCCCCTCCCTTAGGTCTATTTGAGGAGTTTTTTTTTTGTTAGCACGATAACTCAACTAAATCGTGTCGAATCGATCGAGTTTTGACTGATTCTGATCGAAAACGTCTCCCAGACGACACCTATTGATTTTGAGGTGGATAGGACACACCCCACCTTGTCCATGGGTCATAAGAAAGCACGATGGTGGACTATTTGAGAAATTTATTTTGTTAATACGATAACTCAACTAAATCGTGTCGGATCGATCGCGCCTTGACTGATTCTGATCAGGGACGTCTCCCAGATGGCACCTATTTATTTTGAGGTGGATAGAACACGCTCTATCCTGTTCATGGGTCATGAGAAAGCACAATGGTGCACTATTTGAGAAATATGTTTGTTAGCACGATCACTCAATTAAATCGTGTCGGATCGATCGGGCTTCGACTGATTCTGATTAGGGACGTCTACCAGACGACATTTATTGATTTTGAGGTGGATGGGACACAGCTCACCCTGTCCATAGTCATGAGAAAGCACGAGGGTGAACTATTTGAAAAAAGTAAAACGGTCGCATGAAAGACATATTCTGCATTTATGTGTTGGTTTATTTTTTCTCGGCCACTCAATTTCGAGATAGAGATGTTCTACGTGTGGAAAAGTCCGTTTTAAGGTTTTAAAGCTGTTTATCTTACTATGAAGAAATCTGTAAGCAAAATTGATATCATATGAAACACATTTAATATGTAAAGATGCTACTTGAAATATATTAAACAATGACTGATGATAAAAACCTTTCTTTGAATACTTTCCATTTGGAGGCTGACTTTTGTAATATAGATATTAGATAACTGAAACATATTCCATCTTTGACCGTATGAACGAATAACACACACATTAATAAGAAGTTTCAGTATTCGAAAAGTTTCAACAGCTCATAACTATAAATCCCAACATTTTTAATGATGATCATAGTTCCATTTCTATGTGATTTAAATTATAGTTAAATATCAAAAATTCAAATTCAAGTACATACTTGTTTTTTTAGAGGATAACTCATGGTTTTACATTTTTAGTTCAAGTCGATTAGACATCGTAAAGTTTGTAGATGACAGTCATCAAATATTGACCTCTATCTTTGACAAAACATAAATGGCGTGCAAATAAAATCTTATAGTTCGAACTGAGACATCCTATATATTTTGGCATTTCTTCTGACACTCTAATTTTGACATAATAATATTATTGTCTTACAGTAGTACCATATACGGTAGTTAATATCATTATATTCCACAAGTAATATTTCTGTGAAATATTAAATTATTGTTTATTCCTCTATTTATTATTATTATTATTATTATTATTATTATTATATTATATTTGGAACCTACACTGGAATAGAGCTTACAAAGTTCAAATACCAGGAAGAGACGGTTGGGACGACAAAATTGAGCCCAAACACGGCGAAATCTGGTTTACCGATGGATCCAAAGCCAGAGAAGGAGTGGGAGCTGGCTACTGTGTACCCAAAGCTCGGGATGAATATTACACCAGACTGGATAAATACAACACACAAGTCCATGCGATATTTTGTTGCGCGGTGGAACTTCTGGAAAGAACAAGACAGGACAAACAATCTGGATGTGCTCGGACAGCCAGGTGGCACTAGCTGCCTTGCCTGCTATAGAGCATAAGTCCAGATTAGTGGGGGAAACAAAGGACTGCCTGAATAAGCTTTTCAGAAGGAACAAACTCCGCCTAACCTGGATACCTGGGCATTCCCTGTGGAAAGGGAATGAGAGAGCAGATAGACTGGCTAAGAGAGGAACCACATTATGCGGTCCTATCAAAAAATCAATTGAAATGCCTTACCAAGAAGGATTAAACTTGCTGAGATCCCACTATGAGAATCAGCAAAGTATGGAATGGCTGGGGACTCTCGGCTACCGTACTTCCAAAGCTCTAATGGGACTGGAAATAGGAAGATGGGCAGATGAGTTGAAAACATTCAGCAAGGCCAAGACCAGGATTTCTGTAGAACTGATAACGGAACACGGAACACAGCAACCTGCGACATCAGAGACACGGAATGGGTAAAGAGGAATTCCCCCTTTGTACCAGGTGTGACTTAGGGAAGGAGGAGACATCGATGCACTTCCTATGCGTGTGTCCTGCCAGATCACCTAATAGGATGACATGGCTGGACAAGCCGGAATTATTACTAGACGAAATCAGGGATCATCAGCTGTAGCATATCATTGACTACTACTTAGCAGCGGGATATCCTGCCGCACCCTAATAAAGATAGTGGGATATAGTACAAAAGCCAAGGCTAAATGCTTGTATCGGTAAAAGCCCGCTAGATTAATAATAATAATATTATAATTATATTTAGTTATTGTATATTTAAAATATTACAACTTGACAAAATTGTTTTTAAAGAAAAAAGCAGTACTTAATAAAGTAAAGAACCTTATACTTAGTATAAGGTTCTGAAAATCGAGTAAATCAAAATATTAATTTGCTTATTTACATTCGAGAGACACTGTATATTAAGAGAACCAGTCCACGAATTATTGTAATGCACTATTGTTTTTTAACTCGTCACAACGAGGGTGTTAAATACTCATAGGAAAGCATTTTGTTTTGCCAACATTTATTTAAGTATGTTTAAACACTCTATCACTGGTAGTACAATACAGTCGCACAGCACCACTCATGCTCAAGTGTTTTATTCCACCCTCTTATAGACATCAACGTACGCGTTACCCACATATAAAAGTTGTTTACTTTACAAACAGAGAGCCTTCTGATTACTTGGAGGCATTTATGTGTTACACTCAACTAATAATTCAATGATTGCATAATTTGGAAGACAAATTGGTACCCATCGATGTAAAAAGTTTTTCATTTGAGTAATTTGAAACGTGGGATCTTAAAATGCATGTTCGACAGCATAATACAAATTTAAAATAATTAACGTTAAAGAGTTAGTAATATATACTACATTGAATGTAAAAAATATTTTAATGTAAAGAAATTCTCTCCTTCTGATATCCTGAATTTCATTTTTAACTCTCTTTTACTTTTAGATATTTCTATACAACAGAAATATTTACCATAGCAATGAATAGACTGGAGTAATAAATATATTTATCTCTGTCTGCCATTTCTACCTTTCGCCGCATTTTAACAGAACACTTCCATGTTCACAAGTTGTTGAATAAGTGCGTATTGCTTTCTCACGGAAGACATACTTGAGAAGAGAAGTAATATGGCTTCCTAGAATCTCACGAAAGCACCTCCAATATTTGCGGTAAACATTGGCTTTGGATAAAGTTGATTGTTTCGGTACTGATCTTCAAACAAACACAATTCACTTTTTAATCATAGAGCAACCGTCACAAATAGCTCATCGACAAAAATATAATATAAGCATATACATATCGTCGTGATAGATATTATATATATATATATATATATATATATATATATATATATATATATATATATATATATATATATATATATATATATATATATATATATATATATATATATATATATATATTCCAGAAGAGAAATAATATGGCGTTCTAGAATCTCTACAAAATACCTACGATATTTGAGGTAAGCACTGGCCTTGGATAAAGTTGATTGTTTCGGTACTGATCTTCAGACGAGCCCAATTCACTTGATAATCGAAGAGCAACTGCCACAAATATCTCATCGACATATATAAAAATATAACATAAGCATATATGCATCGTCGTGATAGATTTTGATTGCATTGTATATTTTCAATAAGAAATAAAGTGTTACAATAATATATTTAGTTTTTGGCTGACGTGATTGATAATTTCAGAATTTAGAACATCTGCACCCCCCTCCATTTCCAGTAATGTCAGTGGCCATAAAATGTGGATTATGTCACGTTTTTGCTGCACACATGCATTTTTACTTTCAACTCACAACTGCAATACTATCCAGATATTAGCCTCATGGCCTATTGTTATACTATAAGATGTTCACTAATTGTAAGTAATAATAATAACATTCCAGAACACCTGGTATAAGAGCGTTAAATAAATCAACAGAATTTTGGTGATTACTTAAAGCCCACTTTTGGAGATAGTTGGTTCTACAGTAAAATAAACTCACTTATAATCTTTAAACTTATCTTAAATATGTTTACACTATTGCAACTTTCTTATTTCCTATTTTCTTGTAGAAGTAGAAGAAATATATTTGTAGGTAAAGAAGATTTCGGAAAGTTGCATATATTAATGTAATAAAGAGTATATAATGTCATTCATAATATATTTTTGTTTCTAATGTTATGCACACCTTTACCAATTGAAGACCATAAGTAAGAAACAGGCTAATTGCCAAAATACATAAAATTGAGTTTTTATTATAAAAATATGCTAAGTACCCTTAAGAATAATATATCGATTGGGCTAAGTGTCAAACCTAAAATTGTCGTTACAGCTGACGTACAAAATTGGCGTATCTGCTATGTACCCCCACTGTTAAGTTATAAATATGCTAAGTGCCTGTGTATTTATCGTTTTGTATTAATTTTTATTGGAAATTTCAGTGTTTCACTTGACGTTGGTAACACATGTTATTTAAATGTGCACTTGTTGCTTGTTTGTGGTTAGTGACTAGTTTAATTTTGTGCAGTATTGGTAAACTTTGATATTACCGAGACATGGAAGAATACAATCAAAATAAGGCTAATAAAGCAAGAAGAAAAAGGGGAACCGGCAGTGCTTTACTGGAACAAAGGAAGCTTAAAGTGACAGGAAAAGAATACAGAACGCACAAAAATACGTTACGGTCTGCGAAAGAGGAACCAAGTAAAACCAAGTTCAAGAATTGTGGAAGAAAATGTGGTTAAATCGGCAAGAGTTACTATACCTTATCGTGTGGTAGAAATGGAAATACATAATTTCTTCAATTTTCAGGCTAGTGCAGATGATATCATCAATACTTCTAAACTAAATATCACTAAGGCGATGGCCCTTCGATATGAAGCAAAAGATCCATCAGTGGTTTTATCAAAAACTGCCAAAAATTTGGTCAAAAACTAAAATTTTTAAAAAAGGGAAGAGTGTCCAGGATATCAGATGAGTAATGTTAAGACCTGCAGTGAATAAAGCTATTAGCGAAGGAAAGAAACAAAACTTACGGGCCATGATTCCTTTTTTAAATGACGAAAAGCATAAAGATTTTTATACGAATATTTCTTAAGTGGCACTTAGCTTCTTAATATTTCTTAAGAGCTAAGTACCACACAACAACGTGTAGTACTTAGCTCTTTTAAAAAATTTTGAATAAAAACAATATTTTTTTTCAATGTTAATGAGAATTTCTATTTGATTTTTGTACAGGGTATATTTGCGTAATTGTTTACATCCTTGAGTTCAATTATATTTCTAAATTTTGAAAAATGTTAATAAAATGTTTTTCTTCAATAATTCTGTTTTGCTGCTTTGGTACTTAGCCTGTTTCTTACTTATCGTCTTCAATTGTTATACGTAAAGTAACTTTCAGGTACTCAATGGGTTTTAAATATTCTCAAAATTAAACCCGAAATGACTGGTATTCCCCATTATAAATCGATGGTTCCTAGGTATGTTAATTTTATTACTTATTTCCTTTGAAGTAAACGATATTTAAATCTGCGTATCCTCTCATCTACAAACCCCAAAATCGATATTTTGTGACAGTATTTATGATAACAGAAGGAAAGAAAATCGCCGTCCTCACAATGTTATTATTAACGAATATCACAGATATATGACAAAGTTGATATTCATATTCATTATTACTTTAATTTATATTACTGATATTTATAGTACCATAATGTTATCTAAATTTGTACTATCAGTGAATAGTTTTGAGTTATTTTATGTAGTATAACAATAAACATCGCTAGATGATTATCGACACAAAATAACAATTTTTCGAAGCTCGTATTATTTATAATGACTTATTTAGAATGTTAAAAAATCTCACTAAGCATGTACTAGATATTAATGAAAATAATACATACATATATAGAGTGCATTGTATAAGATTTAAACACCTTATCCATTGGAATATGTACTACACTGTACATAAATATAAAAAAGCTTCAAATTTGTTAAATCATATTGTTTATATTCAAATAAGATTAAATGTGGAAAGTATGATGACATTATATTATTTTAAATATGAAACCAGGAAGAATGATGTTTATGATACATTAAATACCATATTCATATATTAGAAATTTCAAACATTATCGTAGAAAGTTGTGTAGTTATAATAAATATGTAATTTTAAATAAATATAAATGTAATATAATTATAATTATTATAGAAATTCTATATAAATTAAGTTTTAAATGTAATTATAAATTAAGATTGATATATTGTCAAGATTTAATATGTTGATATTCCTTTTTAAGAATACCATAAGTAACTGTTTGCTCAAAATAAAGAAAAGAACTGGCATAGATCTAATTTTTATTACCCCAAAATCAACAAGTGGTCACAATTTTTTCAGTACCTCTTTTTCCTTCTACATGTAAAGTATATACAATACTGGACTCATTTTTGAGTTAATTAAATTCTCGATAGAGCAGTGGCCATTATTACCTATATATATATATATATATATATATATATATATATATATATATATATATATATATATATATATATATATATATATATATATATATTTTTTTTTTTTTTTTGTTTATTTATGCACCATTTAACAACCAAGGTCTATTATATAATGGAAAAAACTCAATACAAATCATATATACATAAAGTCAAATAATATCAAAATCTAAAATAAACCTATTTTTGAAACATTGAACATTAAATATTACTCAATATAGCACGTATGCCTGTACAACTAGAGTTGTAAATATGTACCCTATTTTGTGTTGTTTGGAAATCTATACAAATTTTATTTATGTATTGGTGAAAATAAAAGTACATTAGTTTTAGAAATTCTTCAGATTCTTTATAAGTAAAATATATTAAATTATACTTACTGATATTGAGTGCTAACAGATTAGCCTCATATCATGTATGTATTTAAATTATTAATATCATTTTTATGAAAAATGCAGTCCCGCACACATATTATCTAACGAAGTACTTTACAGTCGTCCGAATACAACACAATTTCCGACTCTATACTCTGACAGATATCATTTATAAACACTATAAATAGAAGGGGCCCCAAAATAGACCCTTGTGGAACACCCAATTTTTCAAACACTTCGACAGTACTAAAGGGGAACATAGGTATATTTCAGGGGAATATATAGAAAGTGTTTTATTACATTCTTTCTTGATGGTATATTCTTTCTGGATATATTCTTTCTTGATGGAACTAGCTCTAGTACAGGGAACATTATTGTACACTTGTGTAACAAGGGGAAGAGTTGATACCTCTCCCTGAGTATGGGTATGTCCGTTGTCATCCCCATTCATATAATCTCCCCCTCTGTAGCCTAAGACTTAGAGGAAAGAAGTCGAATTCTGACCAAGGATGGAAATTCTGTCGGTATAACTTAGCTATTTCGATCAGTCTCTCCTGTTATAGTTTAAATATGTAGTTTAAACTTGTACAATTTGAGGACAAAAAATAGTGAGCCCCAGGGCAATCGAGAAGTAGACGCCTATGTTTAGAGAACCTCATAGAAAAGTAACAAACTCAAATTCTTCAAATAAAACTGTCCTAACAGAATAGTTAAATATAATTATTTATTATTAACTACGGCACATCGAAGAGAAAGACATGTCCCATGTTTGTAAAGGGCGTGGCGACTGGCATAATTTGTTAAAATGACCCACACATCTGATATACGTGACAAATCGGTTTTATTTTCATTTTTTAGAATATCCACCATAATGAAAGATCGTTCGGCATATACTGCAGGTAAATTAAAGAAAACATTTATTTCAGTCATTTGTCAAAAGTTCTGACAGTCGATTAGCATGAATATTTGAATTTGTAATTTTATTTGTTTCATACATATTACAGACGATAATCTAGGTTTTTTTTAGATTATATCGCCCCGTTACAGAAAATACAAATACGCATATATTTTCGGCCCACAAATTAATTTCCTTCGAAATGACTCGTGCAATTTCTTACTTTCGCCAATGTTAATTATTGAACCCGGTTAACTGCGGCCTATCCAGTGGCGTTACGTTCCGATTCGAAATAATAAGAAGGGATAATAATACCAATAGTCGAAAAATGTTAATTGTTATTTATCGCTCTTGCCGTATGCAAGCAATATTAAGAGATTTTATATATAATTTATAATGGTTTTGAAGCAGACAATATTTTCCAAATAAAATAAAAGTATGAAGTAAAAGTATACCGTAAAAGCGGTTACTTTGAACTAACGGGGTAACTATATAAAATCAGGTTTTTTGAATTCAAATCGTTCTGGCAGGCGGGCGGGCGGGGCGTAGCTTTGCTGCTAGCAACCTTCCACTAGTCTCACTACTTCAAGGGTTACCAGTAGAGTGTAATGCAATCGCTGCATATTTTCCAAGTGACTAACCCGGCAAACTTCGCGCCATTTTTCTGTATATGTGATAACAGCTGTCTTCAAAACTTCTTCCAAACCTCCTCATTTAGCTTTTCATCATTCCTGTTAAGTTAATTCTTCTATTTTCTACAAATTAGTAAGTGAAATTTGTGCATTTGATGGGGTAACTTTATCACAGGTTTGTTTACATGTAGATTGACGGGGTAACTTGTGGAGCTTTGTGGATCACCTCAACACTGCTCGTGGTAAACCCGTAGCACAAAAACAACGCAAAAAGAAACTAATGATACCGCCTGGAAGAGGGATCACGACTGATGATCTACTCTTCACAGTCATTCTAGACTTTACTGAAAAGAAGAAACTGGGAATGATCAGAAAGCGAATAATATGAAGCCAAGGGAAAAAAATCAGCCAGGTGTGCCTCCTATGACTCTCGATCCTCCACAAACTCAAGCTTGAATAGTTATGACGTGTCATATGTTGAAAGTGATGACAGTCTGCCAAATTTTGAATCATCAGACAATGAGGAACATCAGGTCACGATGGACCAAGTCTGCCAACCAGGTCTAACAAGTCAAGGATTTTATGAATCACAATCACAGCAACTAAAGGAAGTCTTATTATCTAGATTAGAAGAAAAAGCTGATTTAGGAAGGATTTTTCAATTTAAGAAAAATTTCAGGAGCCAAGCCTGAGAAAAATTCGAGATAACTGGACTTTCTTTTGAATTTCACACTTAGGCTGGCATTTTAACGAGATGACATTGATACAAGCACCCAAACATGTGTATTTGATGGGGTATATGCATACTTTATAAGGGGTAGCATTAATGTAAAAAAACCTGTGCTTCCTATTGAGGTTAACGAAATCTTTCATACTCCAGTTTGAATGTGACGTGTAGAGGTTTCGTTTGATCCAAGATTTTTTAAATATCTCTAAAATTAAGAAGGACACAGTCGAAAATATGAAAAATATGTATCAAAGTAACCCCGGTTTACGGTAGTAATTTACCTCTGTCGAGGGTCAGTGAGAGGCTATCCAAAGAATTGCAATAGTCGACAATAATTTCCAAAATATATCCTCTGCCATAAATGTTAATTGTTATATAGTCTTTATCGTACACATGCAACGTTAAGATACTCTTCATATATACCTGATAGTATTTTTAAAGCAGACAGTATTTTCCAAATAGAATCGAAATAAAAGTACGGTAATTTACTTCTGCTAAAGGACAGTGAGAGACTACATCCTACCGTTTGTGAAAGTTAATATAGATGGACATTTGTTACCTGTTGTAGATAAAATATAATACCTAGGTTTGGTAATACATTGTAAGTTACATTCAAAAGAAATGATACGTTGCATTAAAGTTCCTGTATATTAACGTGATTATTATGAATTTTAAAGTCGAAAAGAATTAGTTGCAATGGATTTTCCATAATAAATTATTGAAAAATTGTTTCCTTTTCCTGTTTGAATAATCTCACAAGACGACGATTACGAAAACTGCAAACTCGCTGTTATAGATTTCTTTGTAGGTTATAAAAATAAGACCATATTTGTCCACAATTTACTTCAAACTTCCTTGCCATCATATCCCTGAGATAAATTAATATTTAGGTATAATATACATAATATAAATATCCTAGCATTCGTTCTCTTCCACGTTATCATACCTATTTGTTTCAGAGATCGTTTCACTAGGGAACAAAAAACATTCTTTTTATGTTGCCACAAATTTAAGATCGGTTTCTGAGTACTCGAGGACCCTAATTTCACATTATATCCTCATTATAGCTAAATTGACTAGGTTTGTTAAAATAATGGAGACTCCTGAAATTGCTTATTCTCGGCGTCAGTGATTTGTTTGTCATTTAAAAATGGCCACCATACTTCTTGGACAGGAGATATCAAATATCCGTGTCACCTCTGTTTATGGGATAGTCGTGCAAAATAAAATCATTGGAAGCAAACTGTTTGAGAACCTTTGAGAAACACAATGACCGTTGGGAAAACCAACATCGATCGCGAACCATTAATAAAGAGAGCATAAATCATACTATCACTTCATATCAAGCCGGGTTTAATAAAACAGTTTGTAAAAGCACTGGACAAATCAGATGATTGTTTTAAATACATTTGCCAAGTATTTCCAGCACTCAGTATGGAATAATTAAAAGCAGGGATTTTTGATGATCCACAAATTCGAAAACGGGTAAAAGATCAAAATTTTTGATAGATGTATGACTGTTGTAGAATCTGACGTATAGATTAGCATGTAGCATAATTAGCATAATTTTTTGGGGAATCACAAGGCAAATAACTACCCAGAACTGGTACATAAGATGCTGAAATGTTTTTGAAAAGAAAAATTGGGTGCCAATATAATTATTAAATTATATTTTTTGTATAATTACTTAATACTGGAGTAGATTGGAATCTTTGGTGTGAAGATAACACTGACTTAGTTTTCCACAAAACACCAAAACACTATACATTACACTCGATATGTGTTTTGCCAACAAAGTTGGTATCATCTGGCGATGATTAAAACTGCCAACTGATGCCAACTTTGTTGGCGAAACTAGCGGCTAGTTAGTGTATAGTGTTTTGGTGTTTTGTGGAAAACTAAGTCAGTGTCGTAGTTACTTAGACAAATTTTCTGCTAACTTAGAAGACTATAGCGAGGAGCAAGGTGCACGGTTTCATTAGGATATCTGAATAATGGATGAAAAGTATTAAGGAAGATGGGATCATCACATGATGGGCGATTGCTGTTGGAGTCTGCAGAGGTGTTGTTCGCATCAAAAATATAAAGAACAATCGTACAAAAACACTTCTTTCTATAATTTATAATATTTTCTGCATCAATTATTCTTTATTTTCTTGTTAGATTTCATATATAAAAAAAAATCAAAACAAGTGAAATTGCTTATTTTATTTTGTTTTTCTTATTGAATTAATATTTATCGTGTATATTTATTTCAGAAACTAGAGCCATTCAAAAAAAAAATTAATGCCATTTCAGCATCAGTGGTAGTAATGTACTCAAAATCGACTCTTAAATCCCTGGCAACAAATTTACTCTTCCCCAGTGTTTTCTTATAATCCATTATTGATAATAGTCCGAACGATTATCTAATATCTCATCCAGTAAGTAGCTTTCGAAAAAAAATTAAACTATTTTTAGCAACTTTTAGTTTAACAACTTGTACGATCTATTTTCTATAAATTTATTTTCTATCTCCTATAAATTAATGTATTTACTTCGCCCTGTACTATACAGTATACCATACGATTTTCTTATTTACATAAGCATTATACATTACTTGGGTATCGATTTATTTTATTTTCTATTTTCTATTTGCTATAAATTTATATTTGCAGGGTTAAGCTAAATAACCTTTGGCTAGACCTCGTCCTCGGATAAGGAGAAACCACATACTTACGATGTTGTCTGGGAAAACCTCGGGGAAAACCCAAACTTTGTCTAAGAGGTTGAAGACAAAGCATCCATTGTTTAGGATGATTCTAATGATACCATCAACCATAAACAAAACAGATTTACAGATAATGAGGATAATAATAATACCCACTTAATGATTTCTAAATAACATTAACCATAACGTTACGTAGGACTAAAATTTGAGATGAGGGCAATAGCTTTGTTTAAGTACCAAAGCAGTATATTTATCTGTTCAATACTAGTACTTAAAGATATGCGGTTAACAGGTTAATTTCATTATAATATGGTAAAATAAATTACCTACACAGTTGCCGTAATTATTCATCATCATCTAAATTATATACATGTATGACTTACGTGTATTAATGTCAGGGTAAATTAATCTAATTTAGAGAATTATATATATATATATATATATATATATATATATATATATATATATATATATATATATATATATATATATATATATAAATTATTACTACTTCTGGTAACTGTTGATTACATTGCCAGTGCACAAGTATTTCCTGTCTGAATTTCTTATATGTACATATGAAAGTTCCATCAAGAAAGAAGGTTTCCGTTAGATAAAAAACCCTTAATTTGTAGCCGACTAGCCGATTTACAGAAACACGAAGGGGTATCTGACGCCCACTAATATTTGTTTTTCTATCGGAACTGTATGTTTTGCGATTTTTTCTTTTTTTTAATAGAATGTAAGCTAAATATTTCGCTCGTGCCAAAATATCGAATTTCTTGCCTACATTTCGGCAATTATTACAGGTGCCTTCTTTAGGGCTGCGTTTTGGAAAATCGTTGCGCCGGGGTCAGACTGTGTTAGAAAGCGGTCCTGAAGAAGTCACTTGCTATAATTGACAAAACGTTGGTAAGACGTTCAAGTTGGTTGGGGAGATCAATCCGGAAACCAACAAGAATTTTTTTAGAATATTTTATAAAGCTTGGACGCGTTGCATATTTACCTACATGTACAAATTACAGTTTTGCACATTAGAGATTATCTAAAAGCCGGCAAATAGAAGTATCAAAAGATAATAAGTTAGGCATCCTGTTAAAAGCAATATCTATATAATAAAGAAAATATTAAGAAGTTATAATTTAGGACTAGAAACGCCATAAGATACTTGAAACACATGACCTTAACCGAAGTATCGATTTATGTTAACAGATAGTTCAAAAAAGACATTTTACTGATGAAAGCATTTTTACCTAAGTCATCATAAAATATAGACAAAATTGAAAATGCTAGAAAATAAAAATCCACATTTATGCAGTTCATATTTACCTCTTCTCCCAAAAAAAAATTGGGTTGGAAGGAGGAAACCTATTAACTAGAAGATTAAGGTACATTTCATTATGGAGATAAACTCTAACTGATGTTTTTTTTTAATAGATCAATGAAAGATAGGATATGCGCCAACCTGACTGATCTCATCACCCATTGGAGATGGTTCAAGTACTTAAAAAATAATTAGATATCCTCAGATCTGACAAATTAAACAGTAACACTTTAAAATACGTAAAACATAGCAATTGTTTACAATTAACATAATAATAAGTAAACGTTACCTTTTTTAAATATTTTCAGAACTGTTGAAAATAAAAAAATGTCTATAGAGGTTTGTTGAAAGCCTATTTTTTTCTCATTATTATGTATTTAAATCTACAAGAATATACAGGGTGTCATACTAAAAACAAAAATTAGTGACACGTGACACTTCTGGAAAATTGATTTATCGTATATAGTGTGGTACCGATTAAAAGAAACTCATAATCAAGGTATCCTAGGTTTTTGTTTTAAGGCGTGGTTAAAATTATATCGAAAGTGTTCTTTCAATTATGAAAACTCTTTTGATTTATTTACGTATTTGGTGAAAATGTATTTAATATTTTTATAATTTTACGAATACTAAACTAATTTCAGTATCCAAGCTTTTCAAATCTTCATTCAAAATACAAAAAACTTATGTAAGATTTGTGATGGTATATAATTTGAGTACACCATATTTAATAAAAAAAATATTACTTAAACTTACTAACGGAACTAAAGAAGTATAATTAAAAAAAATTGTTATCATTTAATTGTTATTAGAATAATTTTTTATTTTGTTCATTTCAAAGTAAATGAGTTTATTACTTAAACATATCTTTTTAAAGTTAAGAAAATGAAATATCTCTTACATTAAGGAAAAAATACAAACAAAAAAAAGGAAATTTACAAATAGAGAAAAAGAGACACAGATAAGTTGCTGAAAGAATAATCTTTACAATTAATCTTAGAGAATCATTTAAATTTCAAGTTCGATTCTAACTACATACAAATTAAAATTTCTACAGTTATATAATAATTATTCTCCATAATATTTTAAAGCAATTTCTTTGGCCAGAATTTAGTATTTTACACTTTTGTTATTTATTTTATTATTGATTAAAATAAAATAAATACAAATATTTTATCAATGGCATTCATCTTTTAAAGCAAATACAACTTAATACTAACATTTTTCATCAAAAATATACATGTATATAGTACTAATATAAATTTTACTACAAAAAGTAATGATTTTAGTACATTAGATTAAAAATGTATTCAGTTAATTTATAAATTAAATTTAGTATTTTTAGTATAATGTAAGGATATAAAGAAATGAAATTATATACTAGTATATAGTTATATACTAGTATATAATTATATTTCCTGCATTAGTATAGTATAATGCATTAGTATAATGCAGGAAAATATAGTAAATTTTAAAGAAGTCGTTTTTGCTTAATTTTACAAGTGACGGTTCAATTTAATCTATTAGACTCATTTTATTTCTTCTATGATTAGGTTTACTAGAACCAGGATACATTTTGTATACTATTGAAAATGTTTGAATGTAGTTATATTTTTATATTTATTTTATAAAAAGGTAGTCGTCTAACTTAAACTTAAATCTAACCCTTCTTTAAATATATACAATTATATAATCATTTATTATATATGTTTTGACAAACAAATGAGGTAATTAAGTTCTGTCTACGTTGCGTAAATACAATTAAAAGTTTAATGCCCATTTCCAATGTAATAGAGCATAATATTTAGTTCTGCGTGAAGTTTTACTCTCAAAAACGTTGAATTTAAAAAGTACCAACTCGATATTTGAGTACACAACTTTGTTGCCTATAGAAATTACTGTTAATAGACACTTTTATTATAGAGTTACATGTTAATATCTAAAAATAAAGCAAGTAGAACGCCTCTTCGACGCGTTTTTTCTTTTAATGGATGTTATCTGGTAGCTCCAACACCTCTATTATACCCTATGAAGTCTCGGTTAAGAATCTTATAATTACCAGTTTCGTTTTGATATATGGCCGAGGAACGAGACTACCGGAATTTCCACCGCCAGCTTAAAAGCAGTTGATTTATGTAGTTATCACTCTATTACATCTCATTTCTGACTATTTTACCTTTTTTTATTCGCCTTTATAGCCGTTTTAGATTTACCAGTTACTTCTGTAATAGTTGTTATAATGTATCCGTCGGAATGTTCCATTAAAATAATCTATAAATTTATGGCTATGGTAGATTATACACATATTTCAGCCGAGAGAGGAAACTTCCTTTTAGATTTTTTAGGTTGCTTTATTTCCTCGATGTTAATTTAATGATTATTTTTATGTGATGTATTAAAGTTACAAGATGATCATCGTCGTCTCATATTTCGTAATCTTAATATTTATTAAAGTATATATAGTTATATACTTACACACACTTATATAGAAATATATATATTTTTTAAT
Organism: Rosalia funebris; assembly: GCA_037954035.1. Classification (NCBI taxonomy): domain Eukaryota; kingdom Metazoa; phylum Arthropoda; class Insecta; order Coleoptera; family Cerambycidae; genus Rosalia; species Rosalia funebris. The sequence goes on along the minus strand of JAZFAV010000001.1, from coordinate 14,693,569 downwards.
TAATAACATTTCAAACTCAAATAAATATTATCGGTGACCCTCAAATAAATATCATATTTATCAAATGAAAATCAATTATCGCGATCTTTTACTTCACAGTGGGTGTTCATTTGCGACATTATTAAAATTTGTGAAACATTTATATCTACTTTTACGCCTGTGATATATGTGACACCTTACGCAAAATTAATTAACCACTGAATCCAACAAAGTGAATGACTAATATTATCTCAACTACTAAAATGTCTGCATGTATTAAAGTAATAAAAAATCCGTTGTACCATTATTGAGATTAATAATTATGCAAGACGTTACAGAATCGCATATTATAACTTCAGACATTTCCAAATTGGGTCAAAAGGAGCTACTAACGTCTCTTTAACAGACGATCATGCATGTACACACCTAAGTATTGAGAGGTAATGAATAAGTCATGTACGCTTTCTCTTATTTTTACATTATTGCACAGTCGATATGTATGATATTATTTTTGATAATTGGGGCCATGTAGATGAAATTTAAGAATCCGTGAAACTTTTTTAAGAGTTGCAACTCCTAGGATCCATACAGGTGATAATATAGCCGAAATACATATTTAACGTCTATAAATAATATTGTTGAATACCTCTTTTGAATTGATATGAAGTGGAAATGCCATGAATTTTCGATAATCATAGAAGACAGCCTAAATATACTAATATTTCAGTAAAAAATATACGAACATATTGAGGACCCGTTGTTACTAAACACATTTATTTCAAAGTATTCAAATTTATGGTACCTATACAGATTTTTCTATAATAGGGGTATTCCTGGACATTTTTAATAAAACTACAAGAACTATACATGAAGTTGGATTAATACTAGACCAAACACGGATATAGCAGATTTTGTATCAATTTATATATAAAAGAAAATAATCATCTTCGGTTTTGATGACTTTGGTGACAACAGATGGTCACTACTTCTTCACACAAATCTATTTAAGTGAATGCCTGGCACATCTTTTTGTATGATTGACATGTTAATTCTGATTTGAAAGTTCTAGGCAGATTATCAGGATTATACAGAAATTTTACAAAACTATTGCTTCTTTTGTAGGGGAACGGCCAAGCTACAACAAAATACTATTTAGTTAAAGATTAACCGATAGAATAGGAATTTATTCCCAGCAAACCAACTATGAAATATTTATTTGTTATTCATTGCTCAAAGAAATGTTATTCTTCTTCCTTTACAAAAAATTTTGGGAATGAAGTTTGGTAAAAGCTATGGATAAAATAACCACGTATTTTTAAATTTAAAATTAAATAAAATTTTCGAAATTAGGCGATGAAGAACTAAAATTAGATATGTGTTCATTTTCAAATACGGCAACTAATGCAAGAAGCCAATTTTAACTATATGCAGATGAACTAACAGTTTGCCTTTTGAAAATTTAAAGTTCCGTGTCAATAAATACATTGTTGATGTTAGTGTTCTATTTATTTTTTCCTACCGGTCAGCATAAAAACGGCAAGTGTTGGAAAATTGTCATTGATCTAGACTTAAATGAGACCAAAAATTTATAGAGACCTAACACCCTAATCCATGTTATATAAACAAATTATAATATTGTCATCTAATCTAAATTATCTAAAACAATAGCTTAAATGTATGTACGTTAATAAGTTATTTGGTAGGTACACTTCATTTCCAAACTCATAATTATGACAATCACATAGAATAGGTGTTTCAGTAGTTAATTACCAAATACAAATATATTTTAATTTGAATCAATAGAATTGATATGTATAAACATTGTGGAAAAATATCCCAATCAGAATTAGTTCCTCATCTTTTAATGTTAACATGGATGAGATGAAAACCAAAATTACAGCATTATTTATAAAAATCGTTTAAACCTAGTACCTAGTAGATACAATTGTAATATTTAAATTAACTATTATATTTTGATGATCTAAGAGAAAAATAACTGATCCAAATCGACACAATTCGACACAATCCAAATTAAAATTTAATGTTTTCTAAAAGTCTTTCTGTATGTACAAGTATAATTCTGAATATTATTGAGCCTATTTTATCGCACGTGATACCCTCATAGGGATAAACATTATAAGGTAGATTTCACATCCACCTATCCCGTCGTTCGGCTATGGTTCAGGAATGATTTACGAGCGGTCCGCTAATTACCATACCGCCCATAGGCAATTTGTCAAAAGCAATAAATTACACTAACCTGTTTTTAGCGGCGGCGGCCCGGTCCCTTTGCCTCCGATTTTTGAACCAATTACCGACCTGAGTGGGTGTCAACCCCGTCGCTTGCGCCAATTCCCGTTTCTTCGTCGGATTAGGATACGGATCTTGCAGATACCATTCCCGCAATAAACTTCTAGTCCTCTCTTTAAAACAATGAGTTTTCTGCTCACCGTCCCATATAGTCCGCGGCAACGGGAACTTTTTCCGAACGCGATATTTGTCCACGGGCCCCAGGGCTCGTCCTCGCAGTTTCTCCGCCTCCTGATAGTGCGCCTCGAGCCACATCGCCTGGAGCTTCCCGTGGGAGCCCTTGGTGAACTTGTGCGATTCTAGAATTGAATAGAGTTCCCTAAAATTGCCACTATGGAAAGACACTATCGCCCTCGCTCTTAGCACTGCCTCGTTTTTGTTTAGCTCACCTATGTTGGGATGTGCGACGGGCAACGACCACAGAAACCGAGCCAGTCTTTCGATATCACCACTTTCTTCGAGAGTCTCACACACCGCGGCTACTTGAGTCACTGTGAAGTTCAATGTAGGCAAGGCGAACATGGGGTTGGGCAACATGGGCGCAGGAGCCACGGGGATGGGGACGCTGATCCCGGGAGACGACGACGTCTCCGAGTGGGCTCCCGATCCGGGCCCTGTGCTACCAGAACAGAGCCCAGAGCTCAAGCCAAGAGCCATGTGAGTTGCCAGCGTTGCTGCTCCTCACCAACTCCTTTTCATTAAAGGTCCAACATAGTATATCCGAATGGCGAATTGCACTGAACTGTCGGACAAAAACCCGGGTCGTAACGGAAACGTGGCGGCTCAGGTAACTAATAACAAAAGATGATCGTGTTCCACAACAGGCTGTGTGTACAATTCTCGGGATGAGACTGACATCCAAAGTTTGCGATCGCGGGCAACACCAGCGTATAATCCTATCGACCATTGGCGTTGGTAGGGCTGTTACCACGGATACTTAGTTGGTCGTAAGCCAATAGCCGCAGCGTTTGGAGGGGAGCGACGATACGGTGGGTGTAGCTAGTGTCAGTTTGAAATGTGGCGTTTTAGAGGAGAGCCTTTGTAGCATATATCTAACTAAAGGTGATGTATAAAGTGGTCCTCTCTTCTCTATAGCTCTGTCACCATGATAACTTTCAAGATACGCCTTTTATGTTTATTTCTGGCTTCTAAAATGACTGTAAATCTTGTTTGTTTTTTTTTTGTCTAGCGCGAGATTCATGTCTTTTTCAGGTAATTGAGTTTCTGACGTTGCCAATTATTAAAACGAAATAAATTAGAATAAAGTAAAAATATAAAATATTGATATTCCCCTCTTGCTTAATGAACGATATTTGTTTTATTTCATTTTATATACAGCAATAAATTACTTGTCATGCTATAAACGGTTATTATTTTATTTAGTCACAACATTTATAAAAACGTATTTTTTAAATGGAAAATCAATATTACAAAACTTATTAATTATATTATGTGACAAAATTAATTTAATAGTAAACGTCACTTGGTCTAGTCCCTTTATATCTTGGATACATATATAATTATTAATTTTACTTCATAATTAAGAGAATTAAGTGAACATACACATTTATTAAATATCACTTCCCAATCTGCTACTTGAAATTTTTTTATTATTAGAAGTTGGAAGAAAGTTGCACACAAATTATTTAAAAAGTATCTAGTCAAAGTATTCATTACTAGTTTAAGAGTTTAAAACTCTCTTTTTGATACATTTTTTAACATAAATCTTCTTGATTTATTTAGTTCAGTTTTCTTGTAAAGTGGAAAAATCAAAAGGAAATGTTCTATTCTAAAAGGAATTCTATTTATGAAGGAATATAATCACAATGCCACATCAGAATATATATTTACGTGGATTTGTCAATATTATAAAAAGATTACAATTTCCGTCGGTAAAATGCAGATAAAGTTTTTATGCACTTATTTAAACAAACTCGGCTTTCTTAAACATGATTGAGTTTATAAATTTGTTATAATAATGTATCTAATATTAGCATATTGATTAATAGACAGTTCATATAAAACAGTACACCCCTATATTGCATGTCTATTACATTGTGTAGATTACTACACAATGTACGACACTACACTCCTACAATTACTACACAATTCGAATCTACGTATTGTTAAAATAGAAATATGGTTTTTCTAGATTTATTGTTTCAAATTATGTACCTATATGGACAGCACAAGCTATTGTACAAAAATAGTTATAGATATACATCTTACTTACATTTGCATTTACAAATAGATTACATACACTGTTGAAAATTAAAAACTTTATTACTTTTAATGGTGTAAAGATGATGTAAAATCTCACTACGTCTGACTAAAACTTAACAGCAGTGTAATTGGTAATGCTTTACACCACTATTATTGTACTTTTATACAAAATATAAGTAGGTAGGTACATCATAATATAGTACACCTTACTCCTCGTGGGGCAGATTATAATGCCTGCGTGGTTTGTACATCTCGTCAAGAACAGGAACAGGTCTCAAAACTACGATATCGGACCGCCCATGAGGTGCGCAGTAAATAGTTTGGTCTTGACCCAGTCGCATTGAGACCTTCGCAGAGTGAATATCGATAAATATATATTGAATGTGAATGTATGCAGAGTTCGATCTGGCCGCGCGTAAAGTGCATCCTCTTCCCTCCGAATGCTGCTCAGTGCTCACTCTTTCTTCTACGCATACCTAGAAAATCTCACACTTTCTTCTATTCTTGACGAGCTGTAACTATTCTAGCTGTTGAAACGTAGTGCAATATGACTGTTCGTGATTTCTGATTAACTGTGCCCAAATGTTTTTATATATATCAAGAAGCAAAAATGAATTTGTTGCTCAAGTTTATTAAAATGTTTCACCAAGATGACTGATTAATTAATGTGTTGAATTTTATGAGTCGTTGAATGACTCCCTCGAAAAGATATTGTGGATATGTACCTAGCCTATTTGTGTTTCGCGACGATGAAGTAGGTATACCTACAAGGTAAAAAAAAAACATATTTTGTATCTGCCATTTATCATTTATTATCTGCTTACTATTTAATAATAATATACAAATTGTACTAAGAATATTACCAAATTTTTATTTTCAGCGAGAACTAAATCCCAATAAGAATCATTAACGATTGAAGTTTAAAGCAATGTGGCTATTTTTGAATAATCAACTTATGTCCAAATAGTTTGACTATATCCTAAGGGGCAAACAAAGTCATTGTCATGACCATATTTATTAAAACTAATATATACCTACTAGATGTCTACTACTAAGAGAAATATGTTAAATTTTGACAAATTCGCTAGAAAATTTGGTTGGTAGTTAAGTGATATTTTATATTTGTCATTCTTATTGTCCACTTACTTATTGTCATAATAATTACGCATTACTCTTTACCAACAATTTTCCCAAACCCCATACTACAAGAAGGATTATTAGTAAATATTATTATAAAGGCATTTGGATATCAAAGAAACACATTTACCTATTACTTTATAAACCCGGCAGAATATTAGGATAGGGAAAACACTTCGTTAGGATAGGATCATAAAGTTTAATTGGAGAGGTCTATAATACAAGGGCTATTTCAAACGTGATATTTAGGAATATTTAGGAGTTGCTTTCTTGCCGAATATATAAATATTTTCTAGACTTACACTAGCACATACATATATACACATCCATATTTCATTAGAGCAATAAATATATTAACTTTATATATTAAAAATAAAAATATATCCTATTTAAGACGTTTTAGTTTTCTTCATTATACAATAGGACAGCAAAGCGTGTAAAATTGAAATAAAGTTTATGTCTAAAGGTAGTGAAGTTGACATCGGACATCCAATTGATTTTACACCATTATTGATATAAACATTCAGACCAACGAATGGTAAAATTTTACCACGACCGCGACCTTGCGACGTTCATTTCACTTCAAACTGACGTATACATACCCCGTTTGGTGTGAAATTAGTGTTAACATTTACACCATATTTCAGACGGTATACATAGTCTAATTGAATCGATACATTTGGATCTTAAATTTGACTTCTTGGCGCTTTAGGCTGCTTAATGCCTAACTGTTTCAAGAATTAAGGAATACATTTTTTTTACGCGTTAGTTATAAAATATATATCTACCAATTAAACACAAATTGGATTAAAAAAAGAACTTATGCAGACAAATTCTCAATTATCCTTCACTTCAGTCTATAAAAATGAATAATGTAACAGAAACAAACACCGAGCAGTGAATCAATCAAATAAATTTTATGAGAAACTTATAAGATTAATACCATATAAACACAGCTATGGTTTGTATAATGCTTTTTTGCGTGTGCGTCACAGGTAACAATCGTATGAATCAGTCAACTAACATTTTTGAACAGCGTCGTGCCGAAAACACATTTTAGGATATCAGTTAGTACAATACAAATCCGTCAGCCTATGACAGAGTAATGAAAAGGTTCTCCACAAAAACATTCAATGGAAGTGATATTTCCATCAAAACAAATGAAATAAATTAATCAAAAATCAAAATAAATGAAATAAAAATTAAATAAATTTTTACAGAAATATTGAGACGCCAATGAATCAAATTGTACGATAAAATGAAGACGTGACTTCATAATTGCATTTTGTTCGGTAAATTATTCTATGCCGTACGTAGTTGATTGAAACATATGTCGCTAGACATACGTGCTGGTAATTGTGGCATATTAGTAACAGTTGCGAGTGGTGTAGCATTTGATCCGTGCGTCGTCACTAAATTGATACACGCGCAAGGATCCATTATAAAAATTATATTTACGGGGCATATGAAGAATAAAATTCATAATTTATAACAAGACATCAACATTAGATGGATTTATAACAAGATAAAATTCTTTTGAAATGAAAAATAAAACTAAAAATAAATACTTACAGAAAACATTTTTGTAGTATGAAGAAAAAAGCATCAGAAGATATTAAACATACATGATGATCAAATACACAAAGGGAAACAAGATTTTTTTTTAATTTAAGCAATTGCTTGCGTCTGAAAAATCGTTTTTTCAATGGAGCCAATAAAATGTTTGTATTAAAACAACAAATTTATTTCTTTGAAATATCAAAGGAATTAATGATTTCAACTACTAAAGTAGGTACTTCATTGATTCAAATATTGTTTGAATATTTAACAGTATACAATATGAAGTTAATATAACATTATTAATTAAAGAAATATATATATATATATATATATATATATATATATATATATATATATATATATATATATATATATATATATATATATATATATATATTTTAAATTAAAGAAATATAATTTATACTTAGAAATATACTTATGACATAGGTATATTTTTCTTAATAAAAATCTATTTATTCATACAAGAACTCCATTTTTATCCGAATAAAAGATGTTTAGTGATACAATATTCTAATTTAAAATGAACTAACGCAAGATATACACATTTTAAGGTAACATTGTTATTAAACGACGTGTTTCTAATAACGAAATCAAGAGTTTAATATTCGTTAAGAGCCCCATTGTTGATATGCCCAGAGAACAACAGCTTATCATCAAAGTACGTACCAAGATCATTAATATTTTTAGAATGTATTAAAATTATACCACCAAGAGAATAATCGCATATTATTGGTTGCTTTATTAGGGTAAATGAACAAACTTTACATTTATCTATATTTATTGATAGTTTATTGTCCAGGCACCACGACACGACAAGATTGAATCAACAGGGTCTAGTTTTTGCAGTCTCAAGTAATCATCTAAGCGGGTTATATTATATATAACGTCTGGATAGATAAGATTTTACTAAGTGAAGAAGATTGCTACTGAATCCATAGAATTCTAATTTTAAAATTAATATATTATAATTTACCTTGTCAAAGGCCTTCGAAAAATCTGTATATACCACATCTACATGACAAATAATTAATTGTCTTTATCCATGTACACTATGTACAGTCCTACTATTAACTCGTATTAACCTAAAATTGTCTCGACATTATGTATATCATTCTCTTAAAACTATCAATTTGCTATGTGATCACCTTAGGCCAATCCTGTTTATACTAATATTTATAAGTTTCGCACAACTATCACAGTTTTGTCAAATTAAATTTCGACCTTCGGTCTTCGTTTTCAATCTGTATTACGATGCTAGTATTACCGGCTATACCTATTTCTAATTACAATAATTACGGATAATTGTATATAGATAATTTATTTCCGCAAGCAATTAACTAAACAATAAATATAGTATTAATTTCGCAATTAAATAATGCCTACATGTATATTTCCTGTATTTTTAACTAAAAATCAATTTTCAAAGACATCCAGATAAAGATCTTAACATCGCAATAATATTTTCCCGAGTTGACACTTTATTATAGATTAGCATATATTCTAAATGCTTTCCATTTCCTGTCAGTTATTTATGCAAAGTGTGTATATTTACATATCTCGTTCAAATAAAATATTTAGTATATAACATATAATATACAGGATGACCAATCGTTTTTGAATATAAAACAATTTATTTTAAGTAAATTATATTTATTAACGAATACATTATTAATTTTAAATGGCTGTTTTCGTGGGCGTGTCACGAAATTTTTAGATTGATGTGCGAAATGCTTTTCGTTCGAATTTCGGCATTTTGACAAAATGAAAATAGTAAATCGACCCTTGCGAATAACGTGGTAACTTTTTTTTGTCGAAGCCTCTAGAGGCATGCTCCGGAACTGTCTTCGATATGAGCAAGGGGCGGCACATTATTATTGCGATTTGCTTACTCGTATGTTAATTAAATGCTTATGTGAAATAGAGAGAACACTCGATTTTGAAGCTATGAAAATCAACGTTCGGTACAACAACCAGTGAAGGAAAATGCTTAGCTTAAAATAGTGCAAATGAAACATCGAAACCATACTCTTTCATACACTAATACCTACATATTTTCTACATCTTTGATAAATCTTTTTCACGCCAGTTTAGTGCGAAATAAACACCGCAAGACAAAATATTTATATACAACGCAACGAAATTCCTATCATGTTGGAAATGGTATCTGCATTATCGAGTTTTCCAATTAAATATTATGTTCTATTAATAAATTTGCTTCAATGATATCCAAATGATATCCCATTTTTAACAATTGTTAATAATTCTTATTGGAATTTATTTCTCGCTGAAAATAAAACGTAGATAAAATTCTTGCAAGAATTTATGTATTATTATTATTATTACAGAATAATAATAATAGCAATAGCAAATGGGAAATGATATATGCAAAATATATATTTATATTGCCTTGTTTATTTCATCATCGGGAGACAAAAATATTCTACATTAAGACAAGACAACAATGAACGATTCGTGAATCCAATGAAGATTTTATTGAAACCTATATCTGCAGTCATGATTATACAGAAAAGTATTCATCATAAAATACAAGAAATAAACTTTAAAGAGTAAGCTGTGCTATTTTGATCGTAATTCAATTCTTGTGTCAACTGTTGCTATTGTTACTGTATTAGTGTGGAACTTCTTTTACATTTTTTCAACTATATAAAGGTCAATATTGATCTATTTGAACCTAGTTGTATGCTAGAAGTGTGAATATATTCTTGATCTTCAACGAATACTTGTAAATGTTTTCACTAACTTGGGGCCTACCTTCTCGAGATAAATCTTTTACACTACCAGTTTTCGAAAATTTTTGAGTTAGTCTACAGTTAAATGTATAATTTTTATTCGCACTTGGTTGCTTATTAAATACATCTTAAAAAATTCTACCTGACAAAGTCAACTTGATAGTAGTAGTAAGTTTTGATTTTGAATAATTTGGTTATCTTTGTTTACGCTTAAAATATTTTTTAGTATAATTAAGTATTTTTTCCAATCAATGCCTTTATAAAAAATAAAGTGTTTCGCAATTTTCAGAAAATTATTTAATAAAGCAATATAAACACTGCCCGAAATTTTATCGCCATGTTATATAGAATTACACGTTCTTAAAATTAAAATATCTATGATTAAATTACATTGTAGCTCTAAATCGTAGCTCTAAAATAATTAAAAATCTCTCTTGCTCTCTGATCATTAACTGAAATCAGGCATCTCTACTATATCGTCAATTATAATGCAGAAGACTTATACTACTACCCATCCCAACACAAAGTCAGTGCTCTCTACCGCAATTTAGAAAGCAGTAGTTCAAACATATATAATACATAGGGATATTTGATTTAAATAGCTAATTTGATTTATTATAATACAAAACGGTTTTTATTAGTTTCTTATAATCTTCATATAAACATCTAAAATACATTAGACGATCTTCTAATTTTTGAAATATAAGAAACAAGATACTCGAAAAAATAATTAGCAGCTATTATAAAACATAAAACTTTACACCTCTTAACTTTACATGATCCACTAAAGGCGCTGTCTGCCTACCTCTGCCATCCTACTAATCCGCCTTAATTCTCCTAACTGGAAATATTAAGCAAATAAAAAATCAAAACTTTTGACGTGATTGAGACAGGGAAGAGATCGGGATTGTTTATATAGGCTGAACGGTGGCGCCAGGCACACCGCTGTACAAGGAGGCTTGGGTGCAACAAAAATGACAATCGGGCGAGTGTCTTCTGTCACCGTGAGCCAACGTTTCTTCCTTCCACAGCCCGCTGTATACCGACTTCATTAAGCCTGTTTTGACAGTTTTATTTTTAGCTTGCTTAAATGTGACTTCTATTAGTCGTTAATTGCTTTATGTTCGACTTTAGTAGGGTGTTCGAGTGTTTCTTCTCCATTAATTATTGCACTAGATTCTCTTGTTTGATATTTTTTCCAGCTTATTAAGTGTGCGCTGTTTTAAGATATGAAAGGTTAAAAAAACGGAGTACGAAAATATAGTTGTTAATTGTTTTAAAATGAGACAGGCGAATGTTTGAATAGTCCTGTCTATAAATAGGTACAGTAAATTATTATAATGGATTTTTCCAATACATGTTCCTGGTCAATATATTTATGATCCTCGCCTAAATGTAACCAATAAAGTGTAACAAGATACATTTTTGAATATAATGATTTTGTAACTGTGGATATATAAAATAGCGCTACAAAATGTATACAGAATCCTGTTAAATTATTACTCTATTTATAAGAGTCTAAATAAATTAAGGAATATTAATTACAAAAATAATTTTTCATTATAAATATGTTAGACAAATTAAGAAATAAAACAAATCATGTGCAGCACAGTACACGTGATAGAAGTGAATACTTCTTTAGAATAGAGAATGAGAGAGATTAAGAGTGAGGGATTGAAAGAGAGAGAGAGAGAGAGAAAGGGAGAGGGATAATTTCAAAAGAAATATAACAATATAAAATTTGTGTAAAAAATATTCGGTTCATTCATTATCTACACTATCATCGGCTGGTGGTTCAATTGGTTATACTGATATGATTGGTTTGTGATAACTAAAATATGAAATATATGTTCGTGATTCGATATTTTCTAGATAACGTGTAAAAATTGCATCTATTGTTGTTCCGGATTTTGTTGCTGATTCTTTGGGATAGTTATTTATAAGCATACCAAATGTTTCTCGAAGAAAGTTAATCAACGTCAAAGAATCATTGGATCCGAAATTTACATTGAAATCTCCCCCGAGAATCAAAGGGATTGTGTCTTCGCCTCTTCCAAGTGCATTTGCACCTGTGTGGCTGTAAACCAGTAGGGAGCGGTGTGAATCAAATATATTATATCTTCTAGATTTTAACAAGTTAAACGGTTCAAGGATATTATCAAATAATCACAGAACACAGATGTAAATAACGTAAATAATTACAAAACACAATGATAAATATTCGGTACATACGCATGCTGCTTCAGTTGTTAATATATAGCGTCTGGACGCGTACATCTATAACGCGCGCATGCGCGACAATAGGGAGATAGGATAGCCTAAACTGATATATATGATGTATAGCTCTCTTTCTCTTTCTCTCTATGTTATATCTCTGTGTGCTCTGTCTTGTAACGAAGCCTGTGTTTTAGATATACCAAATGTATAGCTCTCTTTCTTCTTCTCTCTATGTTATATATTTTTTCTCTCTCGTGTAACGAAATCTGGAAACGTTACATTTTTTCCAATTCACTCTCCATTCTCGTCAAATATCAGAACGCCGCCAAATAAGTGTTCACTTCAAAAAAATGTATCTAAACCATATTTTGCAGTATTCAATTATGATCAAAACACGACTATTACTACACTGACTACTAAGGGGTTAGTAGTTTGAATTTTAAAATATTATATTAAGTTTATTTCTTAAATTTGAAAACACAGATCTTCTAGATTAGTAAAATTATAATAATGTAAAGATGACGCAAATCTTCTATATTAGTAAAATTTTAATAACGTAAAGATGACATAACATTGAGTTGAGATTTGAAGAAAATATGAAGAATGAAGAAAACAAATTTCAGAACTGAAATAACTCAACATCTTATTATTTTATATTTAATTTACTATACTATATTTACTATACTGTGTAACGCGCCCTGTTTATACTTATTGTAAATTGTTAGTATTAGAGTATGCGATCTAGTGCGTGAGTGACCGGCCGCGGTAACTAACGTTTATCGTTACGCATAAATCTGATGCGCATACGCAAGTACGAGATCTAGGAGATCGTAGGTCAATAAAAAAGACAGACAGCCCAGCGAGGTGAAGCAGAGTGGAGATGGTAACAGAGCCGGCAGTCGACGACGATTTAACGAAATGTCTGCTCTAAGATTAGTATTTGATTCTGTTTGTAAATTGTCAGAAGTGTTGCTGGAGGGTGTCAGAAGAGAATTTATAAAATAAAAGGTACTGTAGTATATATTGAAACCTATTTATCGTGATCCCCATACCACTACGATTGAGCTAGGCGTGGTGAACAACTGTAAGATGATCCTAATCACCGATCCGATTACGGAATTTTATGAAATAATGACGGAAATATGTGGAACAGGAATTCATACTTCTTTTCCAGGCTATTTCTTTTAGATTTGGCAACATTTTCATTAGGTGCGCGAACAGTACATTCAATATCATAAAAATTCAACGTTTTCATGAGGATCGTGAAGGACAGAGTTTTAGAGCCCTATTTTTTTGAAGATGCATTAACGGGAAAAATATACTTTTCTGGATTTTTTTAAGAAATGATATAAATAAACAAGATATAAACTTATCGTTTGCCTCCTTGTCATTCCAGTAAGATAGAGCACCACCACACTATGCTAGACAAGTTGGAGGCTGTCTAAACCAAATCAAGGCCACTGAATTGGACGAAATGGCCTGTAGAATGGCCGGCTGATTCTCTGGATTTTTATAAGGCTGTATTATTCATTTCATCGCTATTTTCCAAATAAAGAACTCTCTTATCTTGCCGATAAACTGAACGCTCTATCTGAGCCTAGCCATAAAAACAAGCCACGGTATGACATAAGAGCCGTTTGGGATTTTTTATTTGTCAAATAGAGATGAAACAAACTATTCTTATTTTTATAAGGCTGTGTACTTATTTTTATAAGGCTATTTGAAAAGTATGTGTACATCACAGAGCCACTTAATGTTATCAACTTGACAATGAAAATTGTAATTGCAATTCTGGGAATAACATGGCAAGTTATTTCAAATATTCTAAAAGCTCAGAAAGTTTTTCGAACTCATATGGAAGATTTAATTTCTGTTTTTTGTTTATCTGCTATATATTAACCCATTTTCTAAAATTACGTATTTATTTTCCATGTAACATTGATGTGCTAGTTCAGTATTTTAGCCACAGTTTAATATATTCACGTTGTATAAATTACAATCACATAAATCCGTTTTCTTTTCATAAACAAACTGTTCTTTCGGTGTAACATAGGGTCAGGATCCAAAAAAACATCACACATGATCTCGTCAACATCGCGTATGTAAATATCCCGTTGACTCCTGATGCCCGTGGTGTAAGTCGTCGATGCTCGAGTGTTAAGAACCGAGGGGGTGCCACCGTAGTCGCGTCGGGGAGAATCGGAGACAATTTTCCAGTTGGCAGACCCGTCCGTAGGGGAAATTACAATATTTATGATGTCATTTGGATCGTCGATCGGCGCTTTGTGAAAATTCAGAGCTCATTGCTGCTATTGTGGAGACCCTTTAAGCGACATCAATAATGTATCGTAGCAATTAGAGCTCATTCAGCCTGCGAACGGGTGATCTTGGGATCCCGGCACGTGCTGGTCTAAGACTTTGGAATTCGAACTCGGATAACCCGCTGGATGGAGAGATGACTTTGTAATGAACTTAGCCTTGATTCAATTACGGTAAGTATACGTTCCAGTATTGAAATCGGTCGACATCTATGGATAAATTGGCTAACGGGTTACGGAGAAAATACACAGTTGCGATTATTACACCAACTGGTTAGTTACTTTACGATAGAAGGTTCTCAGATACTGATCACCATTTAGTGGTAATATGAGTTGAATTAACACCGTATCATCCTCATACGTGACACTCAGTATAATATTAAAAATTTATTTTCTATTGCAATCTATTAAAAACAATGTTTCTACTTTTCTGTATAGCATCAATGAAAATGGCTTTTATATCTCTATTAATATTCGGTCACAGTTAAGTAATGAAAATTTTGTAACACGTGGAATTTTTGTAACATAGCTAGTTGGGAAAATATCAAAAATAAATAGAAAATTAATACTTTAAAATTTTGAAAACAAACTTTTTTAATTTATGAAATATAGTATTTTGACGCTAGATTTAAAATGCCTATAAATTTGATAGGTTTCTGATTTCAATATTAAAATAATGAAAAATTACTGCGATTACTTTTTGTTAATTCTCAGTGATTTATTAATGAAATGATCCGATTGTACATTCAAATTAGTTTTTAGCCGCCAGATTTGTTCATTTTCATTCTTAATATTGTAAGTCTACTTCTCTATGGACGCCCCAGAAATTTAAAATAGACTAATGCTTCAATTAACTCTGACAGATTTGCTTTATTCATAAAATTAGTACTCAGAAAATAAGCAAACTAATCAGTCGATTTTAATTAGATATCGATAACGTATCTCAAATCATTTGCGATCGATGAAAACGAAATACAGAGATATCCAGATTGATTGAAAGTGACGCCATACAGAAAATACACTAAAGTTATTGAATTTTTTTTTTATAACACAAAGTTTCCAGATGGAATTTTGTTTATACTCCAATCCATCTATAAATTCCTTGAACATTAAGGATAATACAAATTAAGCCAAAACAGCTATTCCCCCGGCTATATAGAGACCCGAGACACCGAGAGATGGCGCATGGTTTACGTTCTACAGTTCTGCAACTGTAGAACGTAACAGTGTCTATGAAATGTGAAGCCTCCTTTGTCAAAGACATACTCGCTTACACTACACTGACGAGACCCAATCTAAGGTCGAAACCGGTTTGTAGTTAACGGTATCCGGAGATAGAGGACGCTTTACATCTCTCTTGTGATTTTCGAGCAATCCAAATCATTGTATTTTTAGTTCTATGTTAGAACAAGAATACGACAAATTTCGCCACGTAAGTCAGCGCCCGTCGACGACATATAGCCGGAGGAATAGCTGTTTTGGCTTAATTCGTTTTTTCCTTAATGTTTAAGGAATTTACAGATGGATTGGAGTATAAACAAAACTCCATATCACGATGGTTTATTGAAATTTATTTCAATTCCCTTATTTCTAACACTACTTTCGTATAGGAGCAGTTAGTATTGAAAAGAGTTGATCTCTAAGTTTTAAGGATTTTTAAAATTATTTGTAAACTGTTCACTTAACTGTTCACTCAAATTTTAATTTTGAGTAATTTTTAAAAAAGTAAGAGCATTTTTAATCTGATATTTGGAGATTTATTGATTCATAGTAATTTTTTCGTGTCATACTACTAACACTAGACAGTCAGTTGAATGGTTCTCAATTACGAATGTTATTAGTTTCTATTTTATTCGATATACCCTTAAATTGCCGCCTTAGAAATAAATAAATGTCTCAACACTAAAAACCAACTGCTTCAACTATGTAGTAAGTTAATAAAGAAACACATTTTGTATATATGTTATATTTGACAATGTTTAAGATTAATCAGAAAAGTTTTTTAAATCGTGAAGAAGTGAACTACGAAATTTTGGCACATGTACCACGTCTAGTGGCAATATTTCAAAATATTGGTAGTATTTGCAAGGGTCAGGGTGTATTACCTGGAAAAGAGTTTTGTCAAGAAAAAAGCTCTAAAAGATGTTAGTAGCCGTTTCACTGCTAGTATAAATAACCATTTTCGTCAGCTTGGTGACGTAAATTGAATTACAGCAAATTAATTGCATATTTTTTAATAATAAAAGAATAATACTCCTCTGATTATTAATTTAAGGTAAAGATTGTTAGTATTTCATATAAAGAAATATCGATGCCGTTATCTTTGTTCTTCTTAATTTTATTGTAAGAAAATGTGCACATCGTACCATTTACTTCCCTTTTTAATTGATTTAAAAGTGGTGTATGGGCCATGTTACACATTGAAAAAACTTTCGATTTATTAAAACAAAAATAGTTACTCACCCACTTTATCATACATATTTAAAATGTGGTTGATACGTATCAGTACAAGTCTCTACAGTAAGAGGAGCTACTAATAACACCAAATGAATATAAAATGTGTTTGAGGTTGTTTTCTTATTTATTTTTAACCTTATTATTTGACTTCAGAATTATAGGTTATCTGTCAATCTACATCATTGTCGAAAATAGATTTCAATTGCTTTAGTTTTTTGAAACTAATCCAAAGAAAATTTACAACCACCTTTTAAGAAGATCATTTTTGATATATCGGTATAATTCACCATAAATTCGTATTCTAAGAGATATCTTTTATAAAACATATGAGTTGTGTTTAGCAGGTATTAGCAATTCTTTATTTTGACTCATATTAGCAATCTTATATTCTTAATTATCATGATGCATGATCATAATATTTGCAATTGTGGCGGATGCGCTAGGGATACTTTATAAAATCTACATTTAGTGTCGAATACACGTTCTTATATACTCATACTTAATTGTATCATAATTCACAATCATAACATTTTCAATTCTGGCGGATTCGCTAGGGATATTTTATAAAATCTACATTTAGTGTCGAATATACGTTCTGTGTCCACTACACTTATTCCATCTTCAGCATTATAATAAATTATTTTTAATAAATTTACTTTAATGGGAAGTCAGAAACGGTGTCCGAAGCTACATAAAGGTATACTATGAAACTATTTCTCCACATCTACATAATTTCACTGTTTTTTACTTTATTTTTGTAAACACCTAGCATATTAATTGTATTACTTACTATCTAACCTAATATTTTAATTTGAAGAATGAGTCTATCAGAGAGAGTTCTTAGTTCAGTTTTTATTTTAAAATAATATTTGTTACCTAACATCGAAATATAATTATACCTAATATGTACCTACTGTATATTCATTCAACAATTTTTCTTGCTATATGGCTTTTGATTTGTGACAAAGTATTAAAGTATTAAATTTCTTTTTCCCTAAAGATAATAAATTAGGGTTTTTTAACTATCATTTTTTTCTTACAAAATTTAATATTGATTTTTTTATGGATTAAGTAAATATCGAAGAAGAATAGATAAAGGAAGAAGCGATAAAGATATAAAACAAAGAATAGCGCAGGATCGAGTAGCTTTTAACAAAAAGAAAACACTTTTATACACGGGGGTAATAAACTTAGAAACAAGGAAGAGATTTTTGAAAACGTATGTATGGAGCACGGCACTATACGCTTGCGAAACCTGGACGGTAGGGGAAGCAAGTAGGAAGAAATTAGAAGCTTTTGAGATGTAGTGTTACCGAAGAATGATGAAAATACCGTGGACTGATAGGGTTAGAAACGAAGAAGTATTAGAGAAGGTCGGCGAGAAAAGAAGTATGTGGAAAAGCATAAAGAAGAGTAGAGATAGAATGGTAGGCCACTTTCTGAGACGTGGGGGAATATTCCGCGATATTTAGAGGCAGAAATAGGAGTGAAGAAACGCAGAGGTAGGCTTAGATTAGACTACTGCTCGCAAATAGTAAGGGATGTAGGTTGTAGCACAATTACCGAAATGCGTAGGTTAGCACAAGATAGGAGAAGCTGGAGGTTAGCGTCCAACCAGTCTTAGGACTGATGACGAAGTAAATGATATTTACTTCATGATGATGAAGTAAATATCAAAGTAATGTCTATTGCATATGTGTAAAAAAATAAGTAGGAAAAATTAGGCCTATATGTATGCAACATTTATTATGAGTAAATAACTAATTATTTAAGGTATTTATCCATGTGAATATAGTAAAATTGTTTAAATAAGAGCAGATCGAAAATTCACAAGACATGACATGTAGAATAAGTTTGCAACCTGAATTAGACTAGAGATTAGAAGCATATCTACTATCAGAACTAATTAACAGATTTATAATAGATTCGCTCACTAGATTTGTGTTCATTTAAGCGAATATTACATTTCAAACAGTGGTCAATTTGGGAATATATCGTCGCTTCATGAATAAAATTATTCCTGTAGATATTTTTTATTTTACGGAACTGTCTTTATTAATGATATATTTCTAATTTCTAATATTCAGGATTTGCAGATATGTATTTTTTTATTTTATATTTAGTTTTCTAATATTTTATTTTTTACTTTTCCGCACTACACTATACTAGCGGAAAAGTAATGTAATCATGTAATGAAAAAGTGAAAAGTGAAATTTTTTTTGTTTATTTTTCGTTTTTCGGCCTAAAATCCAAAAAAAAATGGCTTTTAGAAAATGTTTGCTGTGTGTGTGTAGTCGTTGTCGTTGTCGTCGGCATTAAAATATATTGTTATCACGATAACTCAACTAAATCGTGTCGGATCGATCGGGTTTTGACTGATCCTGATCGGGGACGTCTCCCAGATGACACCTATTGATTTTGAGGTGGATAGCACACACCACCCTCTCCCTTGGGTCTATTTGAGAATTTTTTTTTGTTAGCAATGTAACTCAACTAAATCGTGTCCGATCGATCGGGTTTTGACTAATTCTTGTCGGGGACGTCTCCCAGACGACAGTTATTGATTTTGAGGTGGATAGGACCCCACCCTGTCCATGAGTCATGAGAGCATGATGGTGGACTATTTGAGAAATTTGTTTTGTTAATACGATAACTCAACTAAATAATGTCGGTTTCAAAAAATAAAACCCGCCACAGGTAGGATTCGACATTTGTCCCGGATCGGAACCGAACGACATACAGCTCTTTTGAACTTGTTAGTTCTCATCAGTGCCGCACACGGTACGCCGATTCAGGACAAATGCCGAATGAACTTTATGGCCTATACATCTTTATCGATACGATCTCTGTCAGTAACTTATAAGTCGGAAATCGAGAAAGGAACCACCAAGCCGCCAAGCGGTTATCAAAGTATATATGGTATACGTTACGGTATATACGTTATACGGTAACATACAAAGTATGGTTTTATTTTTTGAAACCTTATCTGATCGTGCAGAAACACGAGAAAGGGGTCGAAGATCGCTTTTGGGTATAATTCAATGCCTGGCGGGGCTTTAGCCCGAGGAGTAGTTGTTTCCTAGAGCGATTATGTAATAGCTTTGCTGTTTTATTTTTTTAAACCTTATCTGATCGTGCAAAAACACGATAAAGGGGTCGAGGATCGCTTCTGGGTATAATTCAATGCCTGGCGGGGCTTTAGCCTGAGGAGTAGTTGTTTCCTAGAGCGATTATGTAATAGCTTTGCTATTCGGGAACTACTTTGATAACCGCTTGGCGGCTTGGTGGTTCCTTTCTCGATTTCCGACTTATAAGTTACTGATAAATAATGTCGGATCGATCGGGTTTTGACTGATTCTGATCGGGGACGTCTCCCAGACACCTATTGATTTTTAGGTGGACAGGACACACCCCACCCTGTCCATGGGTCATGAGAAAGCACGACGGTGGACTATTTGAGATATATTTTTTTGTTAACACTATAACTCAACTAAATCATGTCGGATCGATCGGGTTTTGACTGATTCTGATCGGAGACATCTCCCGGAGGACCTATTGATTTTGAGGTGGATAGAACACACTCTACCATGTTCATGGGTCATGAGAGAGCACAATGGTGGACTATTTGAGAATTATCTTTGTTAGCACGATCACTCAATTAAATCGTGTCGGATCGATCGGGTTTTAACTGATTCTGATTAGGGACGTCTACCAGACGACATCTATTGATTTTGAGGTGGATAGGATACACCCCACCCTGTTCAGTGGTCATGAGAAAGCACGAGGGTGGACTATTTGAAAAAAGTAAAACTGTCGCATAAAACAGATATTCTGCATTATTTATGTTTTGGTTTATTTTTTCTGGGTCACTCCATTTCGAGATAGAGATGTTCTACGTGCGGAAAAGTCCGTTTTAAGGTTTTAAAACTGTTTATTGTCTAAAATAATTTACCTATTTAATTTAACAACGCATATTATTAATGTAGTGATAAATTTAAAATATTCTACTCAATCCATTATATCCATCCACTTGATATATAACTATATTTCAGCTAGTTTACTTTTTCCATTATTTTGTTCCCGATCACCCAGATCAACCATTATTCCCCCTTATATGTTTCTATTTAAACCATTGCACAGCAGGTAATCCTCTATAAATAAATAAACCCTTAGAATGAAAATACGAACGTTAAATACTCCAATAAACAATTTGTAAGAGATGTTGCGTACCCACCCATAAAATTATTAAACACGACAAAGATACAGCACACAAGACAAAACAAAAAAATGGTAACTATTCTTAAACGTACGTCAGACATCTTGTTCATGGTTATCTGCGATCTGTAGAACCCTTTATATAACCATGTTTTATTCGGCGCAGATGGATGGAGCGTCGAACAATGGCCTTGTGAATGCATGGATTTGAAGCGCATCCAAACAGATTTATGATAAGTTGTCGGTTTCGTATTTCGCAGTTGTGGCTATTGTGGTCCACCATGAAATATAATCCGTCCGTAAGCTATTATGAAATATTTAATATTTGGGAGGAAATTCTGGAAAACCTACGGGTACAATGTCTATATCTATACGTCGAAACGTAATATGCAGTTCTGTTCTATTCTAATTCTTAAACTGTTTGTATTTAACGTTATCTCTAAAAATTTATTTTCAGGTTTCACGGTTTTATGAACTAGAACTGCATATTTTACAATTATAGTACATTTTTTACATTGTTCTTGATGTAAGTCGATTTTTCAATGATGTATGTAGTAACGATAAAAACATGTATTACTGGAAACTCTTTATCATATACAGGGTGATTAAAACTACTATACCACTGTTATAATTGTCGATGTTATAATTGTGACTGACAAGTAGTATAAAACAATAATAATAATAACTATTATATAACTATAATTAGTATAATTAATAAGATAAGATAATGTAATTAATAAGACAGAGAGGAAACAAGAAAAATATATAAAAATTTGATAAGTGAGTTGTCGTCTGAACTATAACTTTCATTTGAACAAGAGGATGTTTGTGAACCTGGGGCTTCTTCTTCTTATAGTGCATTTCGTATCGAATATTGACCACCAGATCCTTAGATTTTTAAGTCAGGACATACGGCATCTGCCAATATTCCACATTCCCCTAATCTTTCCTTGAACATTCAATTGGAGAAGTATGTATGTGGGGCCTCTCATTATGTGGCCAACTTTCATAATGTGACCAACCTTGAGCTGGGGCTACTTGATGCCAAACATGATTATAAAGTTTACCAATTCATGTTTAAATTTAGTGTTACCGGATGTGTCCAAATAGGACGTTAATGCAGAGGTTTATTATATATTTTTTTTATATTTAACGACTGTTAGAAAAAATCAAAAAGCAATCGTCGAATGTCTGGTATTTTAAGTTTGACTTTTTAAATTTGGGATGTATTTGGGTTCATTGTACCAAAGTATCTTACAAAGTTCAATGAAATAGAAAAAAATGGAGAAGATCAAGCAATAAACAAATATTTCTTTAATCTTAGACAAATTCACGCATTGTGAAAATTGATATTTAAATTCCAAATGAGTTCTGTCTCAGAACTTCATCATCACATATGCCTACAGAAGTTATTTAAGGAAGAAGACTTTTCTATAAATAGATGAAAATTTGTCATTCAAAAATCACTTCATATACCTACAAAATTTTCTAAAGAAATATAATTTTTCTACGATTTTCTCTTAGTATAATTTCTCATACCAAGAATTGAACAATTTTGAATATTGAATAAATTCGAAAGTATATATACAATAATTAATGTTGAAAGCCACGTTTTTAATTTAATATTGGTAATAGCGTTTCATTAGCGAAATAACCAAAAATCTTTTTAACATTTAAAATTATATATAGGGTGGTCCAACCATAATGCACGATGTTAATTGTCAGTCACACCTTAACGTCAATATTTTTGCCCAACTTAATTTGACATTTCTTTGTTTCAGTGTTTGACAAATTCAACCATGGAGAGGTACACAATTGAGCAGCGCGTTAAGATTGTTGAAGCCTTTTACGAAAATGGGCGTTCAAATCAAAATGCATTTCGTGCACTTCGTGACTCTTTTGGTCAGCATAATCGACCAAATGTGTCCACAATCGGGAGAATTGTGCGCAAATTTCAGCAAACCGGGTCTGTAGGAAATGTGAAAACACCTGTGCATGCTCGCCCAGTTCGTTCTGCGGAAAACATTGCTGTTGTTCGCGATAAGGCCGGCCAAGCAGTTACCGTGAATAGTGTTCGTTATCGCGAGATGATAACGGACTTCTTGTGGCCAGAAATTGAGGATATGGACCTGGACGATATGTGGTTCCAACAAGATGGTGCCACTTGCCACACAGCCAACGAAACAATGGCACTTTTGCGCGAGAAATTCAATGGCCGTGTTATCTCACGTCGAGGCGATGTTAATTGGCCGCCACGATCATGTGATTTGACACCGTTGAACTTCTTTCTTGGGGGATATTTAAAAGAAAAAGTGTACGTCAATAAGCAAAGAACAATTCAAGAGCTAGAGGATGAGATAATTCGGCACATTAACGACATTGAACCTCAATTATGTCTCAGTCATTGAAAATATGGACCATCGGATAGAGGTATGCCACCGAAGCCGTGGCGAGCATTTGACCGATATTTTGTTTCACACATAATTGTCATAGATCCTTCTATCATAATAAAATATATTAAGATAATTCTCTGAAAACTTTTTGTTTTATTTACAATTAACATCGTGCGTTTTGGTTGGACCACCTTTTATTATTATATTTGAATGTATCTTCTATGTCTCCTATGGTATATATGTGGACCATCATTCTGTATATCAATTGGTTAGTAGTCCGCCGTTCAAAAATACACCTTCCTGCCCACAGTACCATGGGGTGAAAAACTTTTATACTATGTTCTACCCATGTAGGTCTTGTTTTAGTTATTTGTTCGAATTTGTAAATAAATTACTGTGTGTTTTGTATATATATTTTCTTGCTTCCTCAAATAAAACCTTCGTAAATGTCAAGGTCGTGACAATATATCAATTTCATGTATTATTAAAACACAACTATGTGCTAAAAATATATTGTTTCTTCCGCCGTGTTTTCTAATATTTTTATCTTAACGACCAAAGCACCATTTTGAGGGCTATAAATACTAATTTCCTTTACAGTTTTGTATATACAAATATATAACAAAACCAAACCGTATTTTGTATAAGTTTAACACAATTTCCTGTTATACCCCACCAAAATAAATTCTGGGTATCATAAAAATTGCAATGAGACATTTTCAATGTGCTTCTCTGAAATATAGACAATAATGAGATATTTTAAGGTTAATTATGCTTATAGTCAACAGAAGACACGGCCATTTTGACGAAGAACACAATTAATTCTGAAGTTAATTAATTATCGCATATATTTCAGGGGAAGGTATCACATATGTTTCAGTACTTTTAACAACAAATATTTCGTTGGGTATCCAAACACTTAATTTGCTCGTAATTTTTGCACACTACGCCACGCCACTGCTCGCAACCACAGCATTTAATTGTTGCGGTGCCGCACGGATTTCAAAACCGCATCAGTGATCCATTGTCGGATTGTGGCAGGTATATTTAAGAGGCAGAATATCAACCTATGACCTTTCGGTTCTCAACAATCTTATTGTCGTTTGCTTCCTCACAGCCACTACTGTCAACCACCCCGTCGTAATGTGGTGATTTATTCTGCTGTTGCAAGACGCAATTATCGTAATTAGTATTGCCTTTCCTTGATATTTAAATTTACGATTGGGTATTTTTGTGGGTCGTGTATATTATGCACAAGCTATTAAGAGGATTACCTGCGGCCCTGTATTTAATAATTAATAATAAATTACTTAATTAATTAACACATATTGCATATGCAAGGTGAATTATTGTTAAAAAAAAACACGTTACATCATTGCAGTAAGATAACATGATCAATATTATGTTTTTAGTAGAAGAAGCGAGAAATTTCTAATAAGTCATTATTTACTTTATCATTGTGCAATCAATTATTTAAAAATATATATCATGTGCAGCACAGTACACGTGATAGAAGTGAATACTTCTTTAGAATAGAGAATGAGAGAGAGTAAGAGTGAGAGATTGAAAGAGAGAGAGAGAGAGAAAGGGAGAGGGATAATTTCAAAAGAAATATAACAATATAAAATTTGTGTAAAAAATATTCGGTTTATTCATTATCTACACTATTATCGGCTGGTGGTTCAATTGGTAATACTGATATGATTGGTTTGTGATAACTAAAATATGAAATATATGTTCGTAATTCGATATTCTCTAGATAACGTGTAAAAATTACATCTATTGTTGTTCCGGATTTTGTTGTTGATTCTTTGGGATTGTTATTTATAAGCAGACCAAATGTTTCTCGAATAAAGTTAATCAACGTCAAAGAATCATTGGATCCGAAATTTACATTGAAATCTCCCCCGAGAATCAAAGGGATTTTGTCTTCGCCTCTTCCAAGTGCATTTGCACCTGTGTGGCTGTAAACCAGTAGGGAGCGGTGAATGAAATATATGATATCTTCTAGATTTTAACAAGTTAAACGGTTCAAGGATATTATCAAATAATCACAGAACAGATGTAAATAACGTAAATAATTACAAAACACAATGAATAATATTCGGTGCACACGCGTGCTGCTTCAGCTGCTAATATATAGCGTCTGGACGCGTGCATCTATAACGCGCGAATGCGCAACAATCTATCTATCCTATTCTATCGCTTCGTACTGAGTTTATATTGCTCTCTCTTCAGAGTTGTACGTACTCGCGTGCATGCGCGTCATACTATATTTTCTTCTATTGCCTAGTATTCAATGAATACGTGGCTCTATCTCTTGCTCGTACGATGCTTCCTAAACTATTCCCCCTTCAAGTAACTTAGATCTTGGACTTAGCGTATAAGTGGGCGTTAAAGACGAGGGACCGCACAAAAGGGAGACGCGGATAGCCTAAACTGATATATATGATGTATAGCTCTCTTTCTCCTTCTCTCTATGTTATATATCTGTGTACTCTGTCTTGTAACGAAGCCTGTGTTTTAGGTATACCAAATGTATAGCTCTCTTTCTCCTTCTCTCTACGTTATATATTTTTGGAACAGTAGAGATACGAAGAGCGTAGAGCTTGATTGTAGTCAATATATATATATATATATATATATATATATATATATATATATATATATATATATATATATATATATATATATATATATATATATATATATATATATATATATATATATATATATATATCAGATAGTCAAAGGAATCTTAAAACTCCTTACTCAAACTCTTAAAAGGGGTCAAAGGAGTCGAATTATCGCAATAAGAAAAATAACTTTGATGTATGTCATTAAATGTGACCGTTTATTTTCCAAAAGAAAAATGTTACTGTATAAAAATTTTACTATATAAAAATAGATATTGAATTTTGTTGATGTTGAAATGGCGTTAAAGGTTCAGTTAAACAAGATTTTGTTGTTTTGAACTAAAAAGAAAATAAGAAGATCCTCACCAATGAAAAGTAAAAGAAAACCCCAAAATAATATATTTAATACAAAACATTCATACAAGATTTGACACAAAAAGAAATGGGCTCTTGTAACATTAATTATACAGTCCTCCATACACCGAAACATTCTGGAATGTTCTATACATTCAGAACTCTTTGCTATAAATACGATATTAATCTACCAAAATTAGTTGTTTTAAGTTTAATGCACTACCTGGAAGTTTTGCATTCTGAAAATTTTCATGGTTAGGGTGTTAGGAGAAATCTACCTTCTTTTATTCAATGTTTTTTTGGTTATCATCAATTTAGATTCTCAGATTTTGTAATGCCTTCGTTACAGAATCTCGTGCATATAAGATAGAGAACAGAGTGCCACAGGATTTCACGCTCAGATTTACTCTATTCACTTTTGCTGTGAATGACCTGATAAAAACAGCGAATACTCCGTTATAAAAATGTATTTACGTTAACGATTTAGAAGCTTTTCATTTTAGAAGTTCTTTTTAGAAGAACGCAATTGATGTCTTGGATCACTTACAAACAATAGTTAATGAAATCGCAGAATCACAGAAGAAGAATGATTTCAATTTTCAATTGAAAAACATTATATCGACTTCTATAGATTACATAAACCATATCCTAACCCCAAATTTTCTTCAAAGACTGGCGCATTCAATGTAAAGAAACAACAGACTTTCTTAGGCTCAACTTTGATGCGAGACTGATATGAAGACCACATGTAGAAGATCTTACTAGTAAATGTAAGAAAGCACTAAATGTAATTAGATGTGTAGCCAATATTTCATGCCACTGCGTACTTATTAATCTTATATAGGAGCCTAGTCCTAGCAAGAATAAACTATGATTGTATACTATATGCCTCTACATTCGTTACTCACTTGTTTCGTTCGGAATTAATTCACTGCTCTGGACTGGCACTAGTTCCAGGAGTATTTCGTACATCACCATTATCAGCTACACGAACGATCGTATCTGTTATGAGTCGGGGATACCACCAAAAAAAGAAGAGACCGAATGTTATTATATTGTATAATTCGAAGACTCATATAGCATATAAATCCGGACAACAGAACCATATGAAAATCTTTCTAAAAAGTACCAACAGAGATCAACAGTTACTCGGCCTGCAAATATCTGCACCAAATAAGCCATGAATAACTACGACTACACACTACCAATCACACTACCAGACATACTCTCTCTCAGACAGTATGAAGTTTTGAAAAGAACGAAATAAATATACTGATATATCAGGAAACGTTCCAGGAGATCCTGGGCAATTACCCAAATTGTGTCAAAATTTGTACAAATCGATCTAAAACAGAACATGGAGTCTGAAGCGCTATTGTGATATGTGAAATTTACATAATTCACACATGGGTATTCCTCAAAAGTTACACGCATCCACTGCTGTACTGTAGACTATGTGGCAGGCTCTACGCTATTGCGATATGTCAAATTATAACTCTTCCTTAATATTATCGGATCTCATTAACTCTATTGAAGTCATTACCAACAATTTCTTCAAGAATTCATGTATTCAATAAATACTTCTTCTAATAGATTGTTTAGAATCTGACGCCAGCGCATGTGGAAAGTAAAGGCAATGAACTGGTCGACTTGAGAGCTAAAGTAGTAGCTGGAAGACAACGGATCGGATACCAGTGTGCCCTCAATACCAAAATCTGTATGTAGACTTTGGAATCAAGACTTTGGAATCAAGGAAATTTGGCAAACAGAATGGACTAATATAAGCAACAAAAGACTGATATGTGGAAAACGTCATGTGAACTGTCGAGAAGAGAACAAGTTACATTATATTGCATGCGGATTGGACACACTCACTTAACGTCAATCTACTTGTTCCAAACAGAAGAGCTAGTTGCCAAATACGTGATACCCAATTTACGCCAAACATATCTTACAAGATTGTGTAAGATATTATAATTTACGTTCTCAACTAGATATATATATATATATATATATATATATATATATATATATATATATATATATATATATATATATATATATATCATATTAACAGATACTACAAGAAAAAACGAAACCGATTAGGAGAGCAACAAAATTCATAGAGGTAATTAATTTAGTACGTAGAATTTAAAATTTTATACGAGAAGAATAAAATCCAGAGCCAGAAAGTGTAGCAAATACCTCAAATAATACTGAACAATCGACTAAAAAATTTGCTTATAACTGGTACATAGGAAACTTCTAATATCTAACCGATACATATAATCATAAAATTATAAATATCGTGCACTCTGCTGTGTGAATTTTATCAAAAACATAGTGAGAAATTTAGTCCTACACGACTCTAAAGGAAAGTTCATCTTTTCCCACTCACAATCAGATATATATGTAGGTCGCCCAAGGGACCCCATCCGCTCCGGTCGTCGTCGTAATGTAAGCACAAAATGATATTCCGAAACCCAGATATTCCCCAGTCTCATTTATCGAAACAATGAAAACGTAAATAACGAGCCAACAAAAGCGAGCCGGCATCTCGAAATGAAATCAAATCTGTGCTGAGGAAAATAAGTGTAAGAGATTGAAGTCGGATGAAAATTGAAAAAGGAAATTTCTTTTTAGACTCAATTGTTTCGCCTCGCTGGTCTACACGGTCACCGGACAGTATATGCCCAACTTGATTAGCGACAGCTCGACGGATCTTCCCTCTTCGTTCTTCTGTTAAAACTCGCGCGGGAGGAAGAGAGAGGATGGCCGCGTGGGGAAAATCGCCCCGTGCCATAGTATGCATACAACTAGATTATGGGCACTATTGTACCCTGATTCGGGGATCAGTGGTGTATCACCGGTGTTACTTTTACCTACTTTCGATGTCATTTACACTATCATATGTACGTCAATATAACAGATACACATATAATAGCACTATAGATGATATTTAGTACTCCGTGCTAAATAGCAAGACAACTTTCTCCACGGACGGTATCAATGATGCCATTTCCATTCTGCTGAGCAGAGGCATACAGTAACACCGCGTAAAAAAATATATTCTCTAATATATCATACACAGTGTATCACCGAGTGTATTACTGGAAACTACCACAAAGCAGGAAATATACTGTACCATAAAACCAAGAAAGAGCTGAAAAACTGATGTGTACAGTATCTTCGAATTCTGAAGAGATTTTGTTGGTGAAATATATGGAAATGGTGGTGGCACAATAAATATAGCCAACAGAATTTTTACCAAGGATATACCTTTGTTAAGAAACTTGGAATAAGTGAATGAATAGTAGTGAAAACTATATAAAGAAATAACGCTTTATTTCACTTTATGTTAAATTTTATTATAACATTTATACCACTATCCTGTGATCCTATATCAAGTTTTATTGAAGCAACTGCAAGTAGTACCAACAATTCTAATTCACACTTTTTGAAGTGAATACTTCTTTGGCGGCGTTCTGATATTTGACGAGAATGGAGAGTAAATTGGAAAAAATGTAACGTTTCGAGATTTCGTTACACGAGAGAGAAAAAAGATATAACGTAGAGAGAAGGAGAAAGAGAGCTATACATTTGATATGCCTAAAACACAGGCTTCGTTACAAGACAGAGTACACAGATATATAACATAGAGAGAAAGAGAAAGAGAGCTACAGAGAAGAGAGATACATCATATATATCAGTTTAGGCTATCCGTGTCTCCCTTTTTTTGCGGTCCTTCGTCTTTAACGTCCACTCATACGCTAAGTCCAAGGTCTAAGTTGCTTGAAGGGGGAATAGTTTAGGAGGCATCGTACGAGCAAGAGAGAGATAGCCACGTATTTATTGAATACTAGGCAATACAAGAAAATATAGTATGACGCGCATGCGCTCGAGTACGTACAACTCTGACGCCACACGGGAGTGGAGCAAGATAGAGAGCGATATAAACTCAGTACGAAGCGATAGAATAGGATAGATAGATTGTCGCGAATGCGCGTTATAGATGTACGCGTTCAGACGCTATATATTAACAGCTGAAGCAGCACGCGCGTGTACCGAATATTTATCATTGTGTTTTGTAATTATTTACGTTATTTACATCTGTGTTCTGTGATTATTTGATAATATCTTTGAACCATTTAACTTGTTAAAATCGAGAAGATATAATATATTTCATTCGCCGCTCCCTACTGGTTTGCAGCCACACAGGTGCAAATGCACTTGGAAGAGGCGAAGACAAAATCCCTTTGATTCTATGGGGAGATTTCAATGTAAATTTCGGATCCAATGATTCTTTGACGTTAATTAACTTTCTTCGAGAAACATTTGGTCTGCTTATAAATAACAATCCCAAAGAGTCAACAACAAAATCCGGAACAACAATAGATGCAATTTTTACACGTTATCTAGAAAATATCGAATCACGAACATATATTTCATATTTTAGTTATCACAAACCAATCATATCAGTAATACCAATTGAACCACCAGCCGACGATAGTGTTGATAATGAATAAACCAAATATTCTTTACACAAATTTTATATTGTTATATTTCGTTTGAACTTATCCCTCTCCCTTTCTCTCTCTCTCTCTATCTCTTTCAATCTCTCACTCTTAATCTCTCTCATTCTCTATTCTAAAGAAGTATTCACTTCTATCACGTGTACTGTGCTGCACATGATATTTTTATTTTTATTCACAGTACCATTTAAACAAAACAGGCCTCATAGAGGAAACTACCCAATATAAAATATAAATTGTTATTACATTCCTTCCTTACATCATCATTTCCTCAAATATTAATCTGTAATCAAAATCAACCTCGTTAACCTTTTGAATGTATTAACTGAAAGTTCAGCTACGAATTTGTGACTAATTGTGATGAATTCACCTTTTAGTGTCCTTAATTATTATACATTTAATTCGATATTTAGTATTTCTTCTTTCTTGTCATCTACGTTCTGCGACCTCTTAGTATAATTTGTCATTTAAGTAGTGCCATGGGAAAACTTTAGAGTCTTAGTTTTAATGGAAACAGGAGAACACCAAAACAATTGAAATGCATCTATATTTATTGACTTTATTATTATCACTTATCGATCATTTAAATTCAGATGTAATACATTTATCTCCATTTGAAGATGGCCGAAATCAATTAATTAATTAATTGAGCTGGATCATCTTCAAATAACGTCTAATTTAAATTATCGTTCAAATCAAGATAATTATTACTTGAAGATGACCCAGATCAATTAATTAATTGTACAATCTTTAAATGGAGATAAGCATATTACATTTGAATTTAAATGATCGTTCAAATCAAAAAATACAGGCAATAAATATAGAGGTGTTCCAGTTTCTTTGGTATTTTCTTATATATATTTTTAATACAATCTCTAATAATAAAGGAACAAAATGTTTGGAAAGAGCAAAAGTAATATTTTGTTCTAATTCAGCCTCATAGTATTTTACTAGTAGCTTATTCAACGTTACGAAAGATATAATTTATAGATACTGCTTATTACCTACATATTTTAATTACGCCATTTTTGAGAATTTAACTATTTCTTTAATTAGTTCTTATATATTTCAGATTTATTTTGAAGCATTCGTGTTTTTATATTAATATAGATGATATATTTAATACTAATACATGTCATATGTATCATATTAACTTCTTATTCCCTTTTATAAAGTCGCTTGGTACGACACTGTTACTACCATCACGATACAAAACAAACTCCAGACTTTGTTACTCGATAACTTCATAGTAATACCGTCGGGATTCAAGTTTAGACTTATGATGCACGCTTGCTTGCTTGTGCTCTTTAATTTTCAATCTTTTCATAAAATACGAAGATAACGAAACGTTCTATGTATAGTCAAATGTGTACCATTATTTCCCTGGAACGTTTTCAACATAAAGAGATGCTTTTTTCAAATTGATACATCCATACATTATTTGATTGCAGTTAACCTTTTTCTTGTGGCATCACAGTGTTTTATACGAAAGGCTGGGAAATTTGACGTAATGCTAACCCGAGATGAAAATGAGAATGTGCATTTTACATTTTATTTATATTGTTCAAAAGTGTCAACTCGAAAAATACTATTTATTAAAAACCATATCAGTGAGTTTCAAGTTGTACCTTTATGGAAGTGACTGTATCAACTTTGAATGAATGAATGGTAACACTGACTTAGTTTTCTACAAGACACTAAAACACTATACACTACACTCGACGCGCGTTTCGCCAACAAAGCTGGCATCATAAAACTAGTCTTAATCATCTCCAGTAATGTATAGTGTCTTGTGGAACACTAAGTCAGTGTTATCTTCACCCCAAAGGTTCCTACCTGCTCCAGTAATATGAATATGGTAAATAAATAAATTCAATGAATTTTCTTCTGGCAATCCATCTATTTAGGAATATTTCATCGATGTGTATTCTTACAATGAAATCAACGAAACAAATGTCATTTGCGAGAACATCATGGTGGTTTTATCGTAGAAAAGTAATTGGCATAGCTAGAATAATGTCAAGCATCAATAAATCGAAGTAAATGTCGCCTACTACAATACCTTTAAAATATTGTAGTAAACTCTAACATATGATCTTTATAAATCTTTCAAAATTATTGTATTCATTGTATATAATCTTAGAATATTCTTCCATATCTACTGCAGATTCTGTCGTCTTGAAAAAAATCCCCAATTGTATCTAAGTAAAATGTAATATCACTGAAATTTATATACACTCCTGGACAATATTAACGTATCAATACAACTTTTCATTATTTCTAATATTTTATGTAGATGACCTAGAATATCCTCTATCCTCTGCCACTACTGATAAAAAGTTACAAATGTTTGATAGATGTAAAGCAACATTTTCTAATTGTTTGTTAATAATATATTTAATGCTGTTTAAAGTGATTTGTAAAAAACAATCAACTCAATTACGCTAATGATCTTTTTTATTTAGTATCATCAAATGAATAAAACACTTTGTTCAGTACACTTAGAATAGAAGAAATGAATCGTCCACGTAATTTAAGAAAATGTGGAGCAGTGAAATCGATAACTCTGGTTAACGAGATACGTAACCAGGCATATATAGCCAATTTTTTGGGAGTTAGACAACCAACAGTTTAGTCGAACGGTTTGACGTTTCAATGAACTTGGAAGTTACTGTAGAACCCCAGGATAAGGTCATAAGAAGTCTATAAATGCAAGAGATGAACAATATATTATGTAAGTCGCCTCCAGAAGCAGGCATTCGTACGAGTTTAGAGCTAATTAGAACCCAATCAGCAGCTTAAAATGTAGCAATTTCTGGACGAACAATCAAGAGACGATTTACAATAAGACGACGTTAAACGTATATTATTCTTTAAGTACATTCCTATTGAATCTCATCATTATTATCGACATACAAACTTAAACTATTCGATACACCATTTGCTAAGATTCCTATTTGGTAATGTTAAGTTAAAAAAATAAAGTGAGGGCAAACTTGTGTCCATTTCTTACGAACCACAATTTCTCAGAGAGTTCATTCAAAGATTTTATATTATGCTATCATATTATAACTCCTACAGTCGTAAAAATAATTTTAGGAAGAATCCCCTTAGGCTAATTATAATAAAATTATCGATAATTTTCCATTCTACTTCGGGAAATACGTAAAACCCTTAGGTATATCTGCAGATTACGGTTACATTTCCGTTTTGGAAGGCAAGAGAATGCGCGAACTACAATACTGATACCTTTTTAATCGCATCAGTAAGAAGCTTTGCAACATAAACATGCAAACAACGGCCAGAAACATCGTAGTTTAGGTTGCATTTGAGGAGGGTGCGCCTATCTCGCCTAATCTGACACGGTACGCCGATGAAAGAGGATTTACGAAGATGATTGACACTTGGGGCTCTGTTACTCTGTTCATTTATTAAGCCCTGGCATTTATGTAGTTCATATTTCCAGGGATATTTTTTTCGAAAGTTTTTTATATTAATAGAAATTTCGTGGTTAAAGTTTATGTTAAATTGTCTCAGAACTCTTAGATCATTTAAAGCAATTTTTTTTATAAAGAAAATGTTATATACTTGGTACACAGAAAGGCTATACTAAGTGTTCTATTGGAGCTGTGCACATTACTCAAGTTTATGTATATCTAAGTTGTTTGTATCCTATTCAGAAAACCTATAATAGGACACTGTTAAAAACCCCTGTTAGCCTGTTCATTCATTAAGCCCTGGTATTTATATAGTTCATATTTCCAGGGATATTATTTTCGAAACTTTTTTATAAAAACCGAATTTTCGTGGTTAAAGTTTACGTTAAATTGTGTGACGAAACTCTTAAATAATTTAAAGGAACTTTTATAAAGAAAATTATGTTATGTACTTGGTACGTAGAGACTATACTAAGTGTTACTTATATATACTATATACTATATAAGACTATACTATTGGAGCTGTGCAAATCACTTAAGTCTATGTATACCTACCTAAGTTGTTTTGTATCCTACACAGAAAACCTATAATAGGACCCTGTGAGAACCCAGTAAACTGAGGAACAATTTCTTTGTCATTCGTTGTTTTAACAGATTTATGTTGTTTTAGCGCCCTTTAAAACGCTTCGTTTATTTATTAGCATAGTCTTTGTACTAACAGTCTTAAATGTGAAATAGTTCGTCAAGGCACTGAATACTGAAGGTGAATGTTTTGGCCATATAGTTTTCATTTTCTCTGCTCTAACTTTCGAGAATATCAAAGCAGGTATATTTAACGGACCTCAAATTCGTACCCCTGTCCATAACGAAGACTTTATTAGGGAGATGAATAACAATGAGAAAGCAGCGTGGCTATCTTTCATGGCAGTTATACAAAACTTCTTTGACAACAAAAAAACTCTAACCATGAAGTTCTGATTACGATAATGCTGTTGGATTTTCGAAATCTTGGTTGGAATATGAATGTCAAACTCCATTTTCTGCATAGTCACCTCGATATCAGTTCCCAGAGAACCTTGGCGCTGTGAGAGACGAACAGGAGGAGCGTTTCCATCAATATTATGATGGAAAAGTCCTACCAAGGGTGTTGAGACAAGCATACAATAGCAAAGTACTGTTGGAATAACAAACGAGATTGCCCTGAGAAGGTCAATCAAAGAGATACAGGCGTAAATTTTTGCCCGAATAGAAGTATCTAAATTTTCATCCATATCAGTTGTTACGAATCACCTACTATCTATCGCATTTATTTTGAAATGTTAAATTATATATACGTTAATTTAAAGTAAAATTAGTTTGTACCCACCCATATTTGAATATACGCATACGTATTTTATTTTGCGCTAATTTTGTTGTCATCATGTTGCCATTATATGAAGCAATAACATATAAGTCGGAAATCGAGAAAGGAACCACCAAACTGCCAAGCGGTTATTAAAGTAGTTCCCGAATAGCAAAGCTATTACATAATCGCTCTAGGAAACAACTACTCCTGGGGCTAAAGCCCCGCCAGACATTGAATTATACCTAGGAGCGATCCTCGACCCCTTTCTCGTGTTTCTGCACGATCAGATAAGGTTTCAAAAAATAAAACCCGCCACAGGTAGGATTCGACATCTGTCCCGGATCGGAACCGAACGACATACAGCTGTTTCGAACTTATTAGTTCTCATCAGTGTCGTACACGGTACGCCGATAAAATGCTAAATGAACTCTATGGGGTATCTTTATCGATACGATCTCTGTCAGTAACATATAAGTCGGAAATCGAGAAAGGAACCACCAAACCGCCAAGCGGTTATCAAAGTAGTTCCAGAATAGCAAAGCTATTACATAATAATTATCAAAGTAGTTCCCAAATAGCAAAGCTATTCCATAATAATTATGTAATAGCTATTACATAATAATTATGTAATAGCTTTGCTATTCGGGAACTACTTTGATAACCGCTTGGCGGTTTAGTGGTTCCTTTCTCGATTTCCGACTTATATGTTACTGACAGAGATCGTATCGATAAAGATGTATACCCCATAGAATTCATTCGGCATTTGTCCTGGATCGGCGTACGACACTGATGATAACTAATAAGTTCGAAACAGCTGTATGTCGTTCGGTTCCGATCCGGGACAGATGTCGAATCCTATCTGTGGCGGGTTTTATTTTTTGAAAAAATTATATGAAGCGTCAAATTTCGTGAACATAAAAATGTTGAATTGCAAAGAATCTAGAGCTTATAGAGCAAAATTACGTACATATATGAACTCAGCGCCTTAAAATTAGGTAAGAACAAATGTTATAATAAATACAACAAAATGTTTAATCCCAAGTGTCATGATTCATATAAAACCTCTTGAAATATACCAAATGCACCTTATAAGAGTGATATTACTTGATCGAAGTATACCGAGAGAACGATTCTTTATTTATTCAATAAAGTTGCCTATTTTTTTTCATATTCCACTATAATAAGAACGAATACAAATTAGATGCATATTACTATATTTTTACATTTTGTGACTTCGGTTAAGGAAACTGTACTTGATACTTACTAAAACTGTCCTGGATAATGTAGTCTTAATAACTACGAAACTGTACATACAAAGGGAAAAAATGTAGTGATATTTAACATTATAAGTAAATTGCGTTCGTTTTTGATTTAGTTGTTGGTATTGAATTACATTTATGACGAATAAATGTTGATTTTGGATATAGCAAAACAAATTAAAGTTTCTCTTAAACAAATAGTGACTTATACAAAAAATAATAACTTATAACAAATAGTGATAAATAATAACGAATATATTAACGAAATCTGATCATTGCTAACATATTAAATATGAAACTTGTCATATATTAGGTAAAGAATATATTTCTTATGCGAAATAAATAATCCACTTAAAGTAAATTTAGAATAGAGCTCTTGGTTAATATTTAATATATTAAATGCTTAATGCTTAAATGCAATTTGTTAATATGAAACAGATAGTATATCTATGATAAAATATATAGAATAACACGTTATTTGACGCGTTTTGTCAGCCAAGATGGCATCATTAGGAGGAAATTAAATACCGATATCATACCATATTCTATTTATGTTCAAATACGAGTATATTCCTCGTTGAAAGTCAAAATAAAAAAAACTTTCAGTGGGATTATATTACCTATATTCCATATTCCACTAACGACGCTACGTGATGTTTCATTTTAAATATTTTTTATAAGCATATAAAGATTTAATTGAACGGTATCCGGTATCCGGTAATATTTATCTGCCACAAAGGCATATAAAATACACACTACTGCAAATATGCACCTGAATAATATCAAAGAAAACTACAGGTCACATAACTTATATGATACACAAGTTCAGATACTTCGTTTAATTGAATCGTATAGCTCCCGCACTATCGTGGCTAGATTGATTAAAACGCCGCCTGTCGTAACGTATTTCAATTATCAGATGGATACTCAGCGCAATACTCTTACATTAAAATGGATGAATATTTTAATATATAAGAGAGGAATACAGTTAAATGGTAAAGCCAAATTAAGGTCAAACATATTTGTGAAATATAAAATAATATTGTATACTACCAAAGACCGATTTATTGGCAAAAATAAATGGTAGGGCGATGTAAAGAGATCTATATATTTTTCTAATTATGACAAGCGATAATTTTATAATGAATAATTCTGATCAAGAAAATATGCCCAAGTTTAATGAAGTTTTAGGGTAAAATTCTAGTGTAAAATATATTACTTTAGCTACAATTTTGCACTTTAGGTTAAATAAATGAATGTCAAATAAACGCGTTTTCTTATTGAAAGTAAACTGTTCTCTCAGTGTAATTTATTTAATATATAAGATGTATTTACGAAAATGTGAGAAATAGCCATTCTAGCCAATCTTTATTTTGCAATCTGATACCCTAAATCCATTCTAGAATATTATATTCAAATAATCAAATATTTCTCTTCCATCTGTCTTTTATAAAGAAAAATAGAGAAATGTTATCGTATTTCTTGACAAGTTACGCGTATTTCTGAAAGGTGGAACATTGTGCCCGAACTAACAACCGTCTAATTTTTGGTGGCCGCCGTAGAAAAGTAATTTAGAATTAACAGCAACAACCCAAACAGTCTGTTTTACTTCATACTGATTGTTATGGATTAGAAATGATGTCAGATTAAGTAACAAAATACGACGCGTGCAGGAAACGTTAAGTTTAACATATAAATCAACAGCTGTCATAAATGTATGATGGATGCTCTAAAAATATACCTACTTAAAATATTTTATTTTCAGCAGACAATTACATCATGTTACCTTTTGGAAATAGTCTAGAATGACTTACGACTTATCGCAAACGACCTTATACCCATAGGGTGTCAATTTTTATTTTCGTCGTTTATAATTTTAATTATTTCAAAAATATATGATGGTTATCTATAAAATTGTAAATTTAGATAACCTAATAAGGTAATTCCGTTCTCATAGAAGATTAACTCACTTAAATTAATTATCTTTACTATAAGGACTTTATAACTAACTGTAAATTCTAATTAAAAGGGTAAATTATATTACAATTTACCCGATAGATGACGAAAATGTATTGCATGAAATGGATTTTGGTTTTGCTTAAATGTTGCTTCAATACATTTTCATCTCAAGTTAAATAAGTGAACTTATATGGAATTGAACTTTCTGAAGTGGACTTTTTAATTGGCCTATTCATTAACTAGCTACATCGTACAACATTATGCCACTCGATTTTTAACTGGGGATATCTGAAATATTTCATATACCAGTAAAGATCAAATAATTCAAAGCAGATAATGGAAAGAACTAGAGAGAATTTCTAGTTTATCAGCCAGTGATGATTAGAAATGCCACTCAGGGCTTTTCTAAAAGCTGCCAAGCTTTCATTGCAGTAGGATGCATTTATTATCACCATGTATTATGCGTTTTGGTTCTAATGTAGACTAATAAATAGCAATGTTTCGAAACAGTGATGTTTTTTTTTTAGTAATTAAATTGTCCTCTATTTATTTTGACGAAATATTTTGATTTTACTTATTAAATTAACAATATCTTGTTCGTTAATATTGGTTTTATTATATATTCTGTTTCTGGGTATAATGTAATATCTATAATATTCTTTTAGATATGGCAGAAAAATGAAAATAGAGGTCTTTGTTATTGGTATTTTGCGGATTTCTAGTAGAATAAGTAATGGTATCTATATATCTAATGTAAAACAGTAAAATTATTTTGTTGTTCTACGTTATACATGGATTACGTATACGTTGATTTTGTCGAATATTTTACGTCTACGTTATATATTGATTTTAACAAATATTAAAAATTGCTCTAGCTGGAAAGCAATGAGAAATAGAAGTATGCCCCATTCCTATTTTTAAGAAAAAATAAATGAATCTATATACACATAAGATTTGTTCTATCTCATAAGGATTCTGGGAAACCATTAAAAATACATTATATAGTGTCTCAGTTGGAACTATAGGATTTGAATTGCGCACCATTTATGTTCTGTCCAAGATTGAGCATCAATATTTAACGACTGTCATATAGAAACATTACGACGTCAACATGCCGCGATTAACAGTTCAATAACGAATAGTTTGTGTACAACTGTTTTATGAAAGTGAGCGTACATTTACAGTTGCATTAAGAAAAATTCGCACAAAATTATGAAAAATGAAGCTATACCTATATATAGTTAATAGATCGTAGCTTAATCAATAAATTTGAAGAGACTAGTTCTGTTATTGATAAGACAATACCAATACGTCCTCGTCATGGTCGGTCAGATGAAAATATTGCTGCAGTAAGAGAAAGTGCACGGTAGTATCCAAACACATCCATTTGACGTCGTGCGCAACAATTGAATATGTCATGAGCCATCACGCATAGGATTTTAAAAAAAGATCTGCATCAGTCCCCATACAAAATTCAGTTGACATAACAATTAAAAGTTACAGACCCTTACAACGTCGTACATTTGTTAATTCGGTGGTGTTAGAAAAGAAAGAAGGTGATACTGATTTTTGCAACAAAATCTTGTTCAACGATGAAGCACATTTTCATCTTGACGGATAAAAAAGCACGGACCAAACAAAATTGTAGAATTTGGGGTGCTGAAAATCCACATGATGTTCACGAAAAAGAAATGCATCCACAGAGATGCACGGTTTGGTGTACATTTTTGAGTGGTAGAGCAATTTGATCATACTTCTTTGAAAATGAAGCTGGTAAATGGGGAACGCTATCGTGACATGTTAAACGGTTTCTTTTTCCACGAAATTGATGATTTGGATTTGACCAATATGTGGTTTCAGCAAGACGGTGTAACGTGTCATACAGCACGTGCAACCATAACTCTATTGCATACCAAATCCTAACCATGTTATCTCACGAAATTCTGACATCAATTGGTCTGCAAGATCCTGTGATTTAACACCACTGGACTTTTTCTGTGGGGTTATGTCAAGGGAAAAAGTGTACGCCACCCAATCATCAACGATCAATGACCTCAAAGCAAACATTCAACGTGTTATTCGGGAAATAGAGCCAGTTTTATACGCCCGTGTTATAGACAATTTTGCTAAATGAATTACAACATGCCAGATGAGTCAGGGTGACCATATGAACGATATTATTTTCCATTTGCAGCCGTATCGTTTCCATTTTGTGTTCTTTTATTCAAAGAATAGAAAATCTCAGTTTGTTAAATACTATTAGTTTTATTCACAAATCACATCCTATAGTTCTAAATGAGACACCCTGTGCATACTACAAATTTCGTTCATAACGTTTCGTAGTATTTTACAAGAGGTTCTTATTTTTTATTTTAATATTTCCTTGCAAAATTTAGTTTAAATCGAATCACTAGCACTATTACAAAACCCTTGGTACTTATTCATTAGCTGACTATGACTGTTTATTTTTAGTCTTGTTGACAATCTTTAATCTGCTACATATCTTTTTTTTTTTTATTTGAAACCATTAGTAACTCTGGAACACATCTTGTATTTTACACCGCTTTCTGTTTGTGTTATTCAACAGTTAATTTTCTTAATTTATTTTAAAGCCTTGATGATACTAGTTGTTACAAACTGTAGTTAAAGTAAGACCCGTCTAATCCAAAGTTAACTACCTCTTCTATACCCGGTCCCTGGCAGCGCCGCACATATTAAAACCTTTTGGCCTTAATAACGTATTTCCTATCACCAGCCACATGCTCTATTATTGACTAAAGACTTAAGTCGTGTACATTAACCTGGGGCTAGAGGGAACTCCGCGAGGCTGGATGGAGCAACTCCTGCGGGAAAAGCGGGGAACCACCGCAACCATTAGCGGCATTAAGTATGCACGCAGAGACGCTCGAGATAGCACCTGTTGG
The DNA here is from genome assembly GCA_037954035.1 of Rosalia funebris. Taxonomy (NCBI): domain Eukaryota; kingdom Metazoa; phylum Arthropoda; class Insecta; order Coleoptera; family Cerambycidae; genus Rosalia; species Rosalia funebris. Next base: position 14,651,543 of record JAZFAV010000001.1, on the reverse strand, counting down.
GATTATTGTTAATATCGTATAACATCGCATGCATGTCCGGTCCGCAAATGCCCTTATTCGCCGCTGCTTACGAAGTGTATAATTGATCGAGTATCACACTAAGTAATTACTTTATTAATTAATTGAACGAGATTGGTCGCGTTAATGGCCGGAAAAATGCCGTCGGCACCTATCAGGTTAAGAGCTTTATCGAGACTTTTAAGTGCAGCAGATTTGAAACCACAACTTTCACAGACTAACCAAACAGATGACTTTTCTTTGTTAGATACATGATTTTTAGGTATATATCTATAGTTGAGCCGTTGTAACTTTACCACTACGTCACAAGCGTTATTCGTATGAAGTAAGATGAAAATCAGAGTCAAATGAGTGACTTACATAATTTAAATTTACCGCCTTTACAGTCAACGGTATTACCGGCACCAAAAGAAACAAGACGTGCATATAACTGTCATAAAAATTATTGCTTACTTACGTCAACACCAATTCTGAAATTAATTTCGCTCTAAGAACGGATTTATGACAAATATTAGTAAATACACAATGAAATAGGCTCAAAGATTTGCAGAAAACGAAACGAGGTTAAGGTGAGATGTCAAACAACTATTCATATCTGTCGAAAATTATCTACTGCGTTAGTCAATAGAAGAGTTTCATATTTTTAATCTAATACGTATGTTACTATTTGTCTTCTTACCAACCAGCGTGAAAATATGAAAATAGTTGTCGGTGATATATTCAGCTTGACCGAAGACACATGTAACATCATCTGTCTCTTGTTTACCTATTATAGCAAATGCATTCATAGGGATAGCGGGTTGTCTGTGATATTACCATATAGTGGTGACGTAGTGGTAAAGTTATAACGGCCCGACTGTATATACACTCCTGATCAAAATTAACGCATCAACAAAACTTCATAATTTCTTATATTTTTTAAGTTATAAATCCTTAAACAATTTATGTAGGTAGCCTAGAATACCCTCTGTCACTACTGATACAATTCCAATTATTTTACACATGTAAAGTAACATTTTGTAATTGTTTGTTCCAAAATCCTTTAATTTTACATTCGAGGCTGAGGGTGTATTTTATTAAACAATTGTTTTTAAAAATATATTTATTCTGCAAGCAGAGCAAGTTTTGAATGCAATTACAGAGACAATAATACAGTATACTGCTTATATTGTATTCATGTATTGTATTTATTATTATATACTTATTTATATATTACACAGTATCTTCATAGTATGGTCGGTATACGCATACCTGACAAATAGACTAATGCTGAAAAAAATAGTAAATATATGAAATATATGGTTTCAAAATTGTCTTATAGATGACATTAAACTAGAGGCTTAATCCAACACATCACTACGTCTTGGTTTAAAATGAACTTACAATTAGTAGAATTAGCTTTACCGAAAGTTGTATTAATACCTATTTGTTTTTTATCTGATCTCGAATAATCGTCTGATCGTAAATGGAAAGGATTATAACTATATATTCCATTAAATGGGCGTACTTTTATAGCATGCTTTTCAAGGGTTAATTAACCAAGTTCAAGATTAATTTGGTATTAAGTCTATAATAAACATTTTATTTACTATACACGTCTTAGTGGTATCCCCTTCCGTCCTTAGTGGACTTCCTTCCCCTAAGTAATGATACTGCAGAGAGGACGGTTACACTTAGAGGCGAGGACAACCATACTCGTGCAGAGAGCGACATACCAAATTCCCTCATTTGGAACTAGAACCCCAGCATGTAATTACGACAGCAAGACTATTTCCAGTCGGATGCTTTTGACAAATTACAAATAGATTTCTCTATAAGAAAATTTTCATCCAGTCATCTATCCACTTTTTGACCATGAGAGCATGCGTTGGACATTTATTATTTCTGCGCCGGGTACTGAATAGAATGCTTACCATATTTCCTAAGTAATATTACTGCAACCAACTGAGACATGTGATGGTAAGTTTTTATCTATACATTTCTTTTCCCGTTTTCATCGTTTCGTCGACAGAAACCCATAAATATTTATCCTGAACTTCTGCATAAACAGTACATTTGACAGCAGCAGCAGATAATGTTTTCGAATCGTTGATTCTCTGGGCACGCTTACTTTGCCAAATTCCCCATTTAAACATTTCTCTATAAAGTCTTTAAAACTAGGATTGTCTAGTTATGTCCATGAGATATTACACTCAACCATGAATTTAACCAATTCGCTATAAAACGTCGTGTATTTTCTTCAAGCACTGCTCTGTCCAGTAACCGCGGTTTTATGTCTTTCGGAACACCGTCTAACATATCTAACAACATCCGATTTTCGGGCATACGCTCTGTATGTATCACAATGGGAACACCCCCTAATTCACTACCATCATTTAACACCAACCCCAGAAATTCCGTTACCCAACGCTGTATTGTAGCAAGGGATGATGTTCGTCGCGACATTTTAAAATACTTATTATCAAATTATGTAACTATGCATTTGGATGTAATACTGTACACAAATCAAAATACTACGACAGTCCCGAGTTGTGGTCAAACACACACCACTCTCAAATATCACAGTAACTGATACGACGGCTTCGCGTCATCGATCATGCACGCATATATTTCTTTTGCCCCGCCCTCGCATACTTTTACTATTAGCACATAGCACAATGCACCTCCGACAATACTTTCAATATTTCTAGTGAATCAAATAGAGCAACAGGTAGCAGGCGGTCAATGAATAAATTATATTTAAAATAATTAATTTAATTGTTGGTAGATGTCCTACCAATTTATACAAGCAGTTAATTTAGATTACATAAAATGAGCTATAGTGTGGACAAGCTACTGACATGAAACGTTTTACTGTATAATTTATTATAAAATTATGATATCTCTACAGTACTTCTAATAACTATTTCAGAATACGTATAAGTCCGAATCTGAAATATCTGCAGTCAACTCCGGGGTTTTTTCATCATTGTATTATGATATAAAAGGTGGTCCAACCAAAATGCACGATGTTAATTGTAAATAAAACAAAAAGTTTTCAGAGAATTATCTTAATATTTTTTATTATGATAGAAGGATCTATGACAATTATGTGTGAAACAAAATATCGGCCAAATGCTCGCCACGGCTTCGGTGGCATACCTCTATCCGATGGTCCATATTTTCAATGACTCTGAGACATAATTGAGGTTCAATGTCGTTATTGTGCCGAATTATCTCATCCTTCAGCTCTTGAATTGTTCTTGGCTTATTGACGTACACTTTTTCTTTTAAATATCCCCAATGAAAAAAGTCCAACGGTGTCAAGTCACATGATCGTGGCGGCCAATTAACATCGCCACGACGTGAGATAACACGGCTATTGAATTTCTCGCGCAATGGTGCCATTGTTTCGTTGGCTGTGTGGCAAGTGGCACCATCCTGTTGGAACCACATATCGTCCAGGTCCATGTCCTCAATTTCTGACCACAAGAAGTCCGTTATCATCTCGCGATAGCGAACATCATTCACGGTAACTGCTTGGCCGACCTCATTTTCGAAGAAGTACGGCCCGATGACGCCGCCAGCCCATAAACCGCACCAGTCACTCTTTGTGGATGCATCGGCTTTTCAACAATCACTCGTGGATTCTCATTTGCACAAATGCGGCAATTCTGCTTGTTAACGAATCCACTGAGGTGAAAGTGTGCCTCGTCGATGAAGATGATTTTCTTTGTAAAGTCACCATTCACTTCTGTCTGTTCAACCAACCATTCGGCGTATTGACGACGCTTGAAATGGTCAGTAGGCTTCAGCTCTTGAGTCAACTGAACCTTGTAAGCGTGTAAATTCAAATTTTTATTCAAAATTCGCATCAGTGATGTTCGTGAGATGTTCAATTGTTGGGCACGACGACGAGTCAAGGTTGACGGCTCTTCTGCTACACTATCGCGAACAACAGCAATGTTTTCCGCAGAATGAACTGGGTGAGCATGCACAGGTGTTTTCCATTTCCTACAGACCCGATTTACTGAAATTTGCGCACAATTCTCCCGATTGTGGACACATTTGGTCGATTATGCTGACCAAAAAAGTCACGAAGTGCACGAAATGCATTTTGATTTGAACGCCCATTTTCGTAAAAGGCTTCAACAATCTTAACGCGCTGCTCAATTGTGTACCTCTCCATGGTTGAATTTGTCAAACAATGAAACAAAGAAATGTCAAATTAAGTTGGGCAAAAAACTTGACGTTAAGGTGTGACTCACAATTAACATCGTGCATTATGGTTGGACCACCCTTTACTTTCTATGAATTATCGCCGTGTAATACTCGCAATAGTGATTTAAGTTTGATTCTGAGGTAGTCGATCGTTTGATGATGCAGATCAACAAACCATTGCAGATTGCAATCATTTTCCCAAACTATTTTGGATCAAGAGATAGCCCATCTCAAGATAAATAAACGTTGGTAAGTAAGATCAACAAACCGAACGACACGGAATTATAAAATAACCAGCTAGTTTCTAAAGTTGTCGAAGCGCCCGAGTAAAGAGGAACAAGTCATGACATAATTATTATCGTATTAGCCACGGAAACAATAGCCACAGCTCGGCACGTCATTACCGACCGCCCAGATACCATCTTATCGGATGTCATTGTTTGTCAAGAACTGCTGGATGAACCAAATTAACAAAGCTTCTAATTCACACATCGGCACCTAGCGTAACAATAATCGTTTTCTCCAAACAGAGCTTTCTAATGTTGATGAATTTTCTCATTTAGCACTGATGGACAGGCGGATAACGCGTGTACATACACAACCTTTAATTTTACACGTCAATTAAAACACGCTCCGTGCGACAATAGCTGTCGAAATAACACCCTGCGATAGTGAGGACACTGACAATCGTATCGTTCATCTCTGTACGACACAACGGCTGCCTTAATGTCTGCGGCGTTTTGTTACCATTTTGTTGCGGTTACCCTAATGCGGGCACAGATACAGATAACTCACGCCTGTGGCCTGCTCAGGCATTTAAATGACGAGATTATATCACGAGGTCCTGATATAATCGTCTCCTTTTGAGTTCTGGGTCCTGATCCTGAATAAATTTGTATTGGTTTAATTGAGCATGTGCTTACTTTTGGATATCGGGTTACTTGGGTACAAAATTAACCCGAACAACTGATGTTCTAATTATTATTGCTCATTTTAAATACATACGCAGGGGAAAGTTGCCTCGGATGGACCGGAATTTTCGTATTACAAAATTAACACAACAGTGAAACTTCAGATTATTACTTCTATTTTTTCGAAGATTTAATATAGACTAATCATAGTACCTACGTTATATTATAATTAAATGATTCAGCTAATGTTTAACAAATTAGAATGGTATTGTCGGGAAAAACATGAATAAGTAACAGGAACAATGTCAAATGCAATGAGAACGGTGTTAATAAAAGAAATTGAAGGTAAAATTAAACCATAAGAATTTAAACTCAGCAGCGTGTAGATCCTCCTATAGCTCTTATCACTGTCCATTCGTTTAGGCATGCTATTGATCAAGTAGTGAATGGTTTCCTGACCGATATTCTCCCATTCGATAAGAATGACTTGTTCGAGTTGACTAAGACTCCTAGGGGCAGGTATGTGACGCCTAACTGATGGTTTTAGTACATCACATAGATGCTCTATGGGGTTTACATCTGGTCCTTTCCGTGGCCAGTCCATAGTTGGAATATTCACAAATCGAAGGTAGTCCAGTGCCTCTCTAGCAATTTGGCGTCGAGCGTTATCCTGCGTAAAAATCAAATTATCCCCAACAAATGGGGCAGGCAGAATATTATTGATCCACCAAAAAATGGGATCCTCGGAGAGATATTGTCAGTAGTAAACTTCTCTCTAGGCCTCCGCCAGACTCGTTGATGTTCGGCTGGCGAATTAAGACTTACTGTTGTTTCATCCGAAAACAAAACTCTGTTCCAATCGTAATTGGTCCATTTTACGTGTTCTCTTGCAAAACGCAGTCTAGAAACTCTATGTTCCTTGGTGAGCAGTGATGCCATGGCTGGTTTTCTACTGTCCAGTCATCCTTCACTAAGCCTTCTCCTGACCATTCGTCCAGAAACTGCTACATTTTGAGCTGCTGCTAGGGCTCTGCTTAGCTCTAAACTGGTAGAACGACTGTTTCTGAAAACGACTTGTACAATATATAGCTCATCTATTGCATCTGCAGACTTCTTGCGACCTTGTCATGGGGTTCTACAGTAACTCTCAAGTTCATTGAAACGTTTAACTGTTCAACTAATTGCTGATTGTCCTAATTTCTAATTTAGCGACATATCGCTAGCTACGTCCCTTGTTAACCAGAGTTGCCGCTTTCACTGCTTCATCTCGTATTAAGTTACATGGACGATTACTTTCTTATACTCTAAGTCAGTGGCGGTAGGCTATAAGGTGCGCTGGTGCGCGCACTACCGACAATTTAGCATTAATAATTTTATTTAATAATTAATGGATGCATTCTTAATTTATCGCCTTTCCGCATCCCTAGCGTTAATACCAAGTAAATATTATATGGCCGATTTACGCCCGTGGATATAGTATCGAATTCGCCGTGGATATAGTATTCGATCGCCGTGCCGCGACCGGCACGGCGATCGTGCTTCCGTGCAATATGAAAAAGCGAACGCGTATTGTTACTGCTTGCCCCTCCACAATTAGGAAAAGTAGTGGGCGAATTCTATAATAGATATTATGTGCAGAGTTTAAGAGCGCACGAAATTGAGAGAGGTTAGAATCGGTTAGTTTGTGAATTGTTTTCGTACATCGCTTGTCTCGTAAGCTGTCTTATCGCTTACGTTTTATAAACTCGGGTTTTCGGTTAGAATCTAGTTTGGAATAATGAATTCTATTCAAAACTTATTAAAAACTCCATTTTCTAGCTTGAGTTTGGAGGAAAATGTGCAAATTAAAACTCTAGGTAGGCCTACTCCACAAATTAATTTAAAATTAGCCGTGAAATGAAAAAATAAACAATTTGTAAGAACATTTAATAATGACTTATTTAAAAAACATTTATGGTTAGGTGGATGCGATGTATTGAACGCAGTGTTTTGTTTTCCGTGTGCTTTGTTTGGCGGAGAAACACCTTGGACCAAAACTGGAGTAACGGATTTAAATCACATAAACGAGAAAATAAAAAAACATGCAAATTCTGCTGGACACATGAATAATGTTTTGAATTTAGCCATGCTAGGCACTGCAAATATTGCGACAATGCTCGATTCTGCTCATCGACGAGCAGTGGCAGCACACAATGAAGCGGTTTCAAAAAACAGGTATGTTTTAAACATTATTATTAACTGTATTCGTTTTTGTGGAAAATTTGAACTGGCCCTAAGAGGACACGATGAATCGGAAACATCATCCAATCCAGGCATTTTTCGTGGGTTGATTGATTTCAGTGCCGATTTAGACGAGGGTATGAAGTATCATTTACAAAACGTGGCGGCTTTTAAAGGAACTTCTAATACTATACAAAACGAGCTACTTCAGTGCATGCTTGAAGTTTGTCGCGATGAAATAACCATTGAAATTAAAAAATCCACTTTTGTTGCTATAATAGCAGACGAAACTACAGACGTTTCTACAATTTTTCAGTTGGCTTTAATATATCGTTACATGGTGGATGGAAAGCCTGTAGAAAGATTTTGGAGTTTTTTAAAACCAGTAGGACATGATGCAGAGTCATTGGCGGAGTTTTTAAGAAGTGAACTAGACTACCATGTGAAAAATGATCCACATAAATTGATTACTCAAACATATGATGGAGCTGCCGTTATGAGTGGATCATCGAATGGAGTTCAAGCCAGGATTAAGATAAGCTATCCAACTGCCCAATATGTGCATTGTTATGCGCATCAATTAAATTTAATTATGGCAAATGCGGCTTCTGCTAATCGGAACGTACTTCTTTGCAAATTTGGGAGGGTTTTGCTCATTTTTCTCTAATTCCGCACTCTAATGTACCGCAGTTTTTGATGAAGTAGTAGGAACTCGATTACCCCGATCAGCACCTACAAGATGGAATTTCAATTCTAGAATAGTAAATACTGTGTTTAAAAACAAAGAAGAATTTCTGGAATATGTAGAATTGATTGAGATGATAAAAGTCACATACAACATCCACCTACTATTGATAAAGCCAGTGGATTGAAAAGAACTTTAAGGGATAACGATTTTCTATTTTGGTTAGGTAATTTTCACAAAATCATGCCACATGTCAACATTCTGTATAATCAGTTACAAAAAAGAGAAACTGATCCAGTTTATGTAAAAACATCTATAGATGGTTTTATTAGAGAAATTTCTGCAATACAAAATAGCACCGAAACCGCCACAAGCACTGAAGATGAACCAAATAAAATACAACCAATAAAAAGGAGACGAGTAGACACTTCTACGGAAGACAAAAATAGAGAACTAAAGGAAGTGTGTGCTATTATAATATGTCAAGCCAAGGAGAGATTTAATTTTACTGGACACTTGGTAGCATCCAATTTACTTCACCCAGAAAAATTTTCGGAATATGTTAAAAAATTTCCCGAAAATTACTTAAAACAAACAATCGAATCTTACCCGTTTTTGGACATAAATAAATTACGTACCGAGCTGTCCTTAATTTATCAAAGAATTGAGTTTAGAAATTTAAGCGGAGCTCTATCACTAAATACGTTTATTAATTCCAATAAGCTAGAGTCAACTTTTGAAGAAAGTGCTAAATTATTGAAAATCATCATTACAGTACCTGTTTCGTCAGCAGAAGCCGAAAGGTGTTTCCCGACTTTAAGACGAATAAAGACATTTTTGCGCAACACCATGTGCCAAGAAAGACTGTCGGCTTTGGCTATGCTCTCCAGTGAAAAAGACTTTATTACAAATATCGAAAATTTTAACAAAAAAGTAATTGAAAATGAGTAATTCACAGTGTAAAAATCGCAGAATTGATCTCATTTACAAAGAAAATTAGGTCCGTTTTCAAATTAATAAAGTTAATAAGAATATCCTTAATATGAGATAAATATTTATCTCATATTAAATATAACATATAAATATTTATCTCATATTAAATATAACATATAAATATTTATCTCATATTAGGGATATTCTTATTATTCTTATGATTATCATTATTTTTATGTATGGTGCACCCCCAATCTTAGGATCACGCACCGCCACTGCTCTAAGTATACTGGACAATGTTTCGTTCATTTGATGACAATAAATTAAAAAAAAAATCTCTAGCCTAACTTACTTTACTGCCTTTGCAAATCACTTTAAACAGTGTTAAATACATTAGTAACAAACAATTACAAAATGTTATTTTATATCTGCCAAGTAATTGCAATTGTTTATCAGTAGTGACAAAGATTACGAGTATCCTAGGCCACCTACAGATGTTTGAAGATTTAAAACTTCGAAAAATTATAACAAATAATGAAAAGTATTGCTAATACGCGAATTTTGTTCAGAAGTATATTAGTAAGGCCTTCTACATCTCAAAAATAATACCAACTGGTAGGGCAAAGTTTTATTCGGTGATTTTTTAGTACACATATAGTTTTCAATTCAATCTACCATGCATTAGAAGAGGCCGTTATCGTCATCACTTCCAGAAAAAAGTACCACTTCTAGAGCTTTTGTATGCGCGTTGAGGAGGATGTAGTGTTTCAATGTCGTATTTTGGTCCTAGGGGAGCGGAATGGAAGGCTTCCGCTATGGATCATAAAACAGTTTTTCATTAACATTAAAAATTACCTTCCTCGACATAAGTTACGCCAATATTACCAATAATTATTACGCCAATAATTATTATTACCATAGTTTATTATTTATTAATTTAATTTGCGAAACGCGCGTTGATGAAAATGAAATGTTTCAGTCTTTGAAGAGAACTGAAACCATTGATGGAAACACAATCAGACCAATTAGAAAACCTACCATTATCCTAATGATCTTTCCATAGGTGCGAAGTAGATCGTCTGTAAATGTAGCTGACCGTTCTTTAATAAACTCTTTGGTCTATCCCAGAAAGGTATTCCACCAGTCCAGATTCCCATGCTAAAACCACTTTATTTTAACACTAAGTTTTCCACTAACATTGAACCACTGCAATTTTGTAAACGTCCGTTTCGCCAACTAAGGTGGCATCATCAGAAGATCTGAATCACTAGGGGAATTGGAATCTTAGATGTTAAAACAGAATCAGAAAGTATACTTTTCCAATGACACCGACACGCTGCAATTTCATTACGCCTCGTTTCGCCAGGCAAGCTGTTATTATCGGCAGACGATAAAAATTAACAAACATCATATCCCGGTAAAAGATTATACAAACATCTATGTCAAAAAGTAGTATTAAAAAATAATTGCCTCAGAAATTTCTTGAAACAAAAGTAATAACGTTTTCACGAAATCTACGCATTACATTTCGAACGCATTAAATCTTTTGTAAGTACACCCTCTGAAAACTGTGCTATACCCCTTACAAACGTGACGGGCGATGTGGGACGGCTTAATAGAATAAATAGTTAAGTACAAATACTAATACAGTACTAAAACACGCATTATACAAAGCAGCGTTAAGATGAATGCTTTTTAAAGGAATATCCAGAGTGTATACACCCCTCGAATTTAACGCATCACTGTAAGCTGATAATGCCTCGCGGCCAAACAAGGCGAGAGACGCCCCTGCCTAGGTTTTTTTTCAAATCTAACTACGGCTAATAGGATTGTGTAGTATATGTTTTGTTACAATTACCGACGTTTCTAACAGATGTAAATAAACTCGGTGCAATCAGATGCGAACTAGATTACATATGTAATCCTTCTTCAATAAAGCATGCGTTAGTTGAGTCCTAAAACGGCGTGAAATAACGCTTAATACGTATTGTCATCGGCGATTTCCATTCGATTGGTGCATTAATTATAATTATTGTCAGAATGTTCTTAAAACGCTATAACAAAAAAATACTGTTCCAGAATATTCTATAATAACACTGGGGAACAGTCAATTTGTCGCGAAATGGAGTTTTGTTTATATTCCAATCCATCTGTAAATTCCTTAAACATTAAAAATAAAACAAATTAAGCCAAAACAGCTACTTCCCCGGCTATATGCCGTCGACGGGCACTGAGTTATATGGCGAAATTTGCCATATTTTGCTCCAACATAGAACTAAAATACAATGACTTGGATTGCTCGAAAATCACAAGGAAGATGCAAAGAGTCCTCTATCGCAGGATACCGCTAACTACAGACCGGTTTCGACCTTATCTTGGGTCTCGTCAGTGTAGTGTAAGCGAGTATGCCTTTGACGAACGAGGCTTTACATCTCATAGGCTTACTCATAGGCTTATCCTTAATGTTTAAGGAATTTTCAGATGGACTGGAGTATAAATAAAACTCCATCTCGCGACAGTTTATAAAACTACCATCTGGAAACTTTGTGTTATAAAGAGTCGATTTGACTCTTTGATAATGCTGCAAATGACACTACTTTTTCTTGATCGGCTTTAGTTTCTGAAATACATGATAAATATTAATGCAAAGTAAGAAATACAAAATAATATAAGCAATTTCTCTTGTTTTGAATTTTTTTATGTATGAAATCTGACAAGAGATAAAGAATAATTGATGCAGAAAATATTGAAAATTACAAAATTATTTTGTACGATTTTCTTTTATATTTTTTCTGTGAATAGTCTCTCTAGAGACTCCAATAGTAACTGGACATGATGTGACTATCCCACCTTCCTCGAAACCTTTCTTCCATTATTCGGATATCCTAATGAAACCGTTCACTTTGTTCCTCGCCATGATCTTCTAAGTTTGAATGAAATTTGTCTAAGCGACTATGCAAAAAATGTAATTTAATGGTCAGATTGGCTCCCAATTTTTCAAAACATTTTAGCATCTTATGTACTAGTTCTTAGTAGTTATTTGCCTTGTGATTGAAAATAAAAAAATATCCAGAAAATGTTGAATTATAGATTCATAACTAAACCATGCATCAGATTCTACAATGGTCATCTGTTAAAATTTGGATATTTTACCAGTTTTCGAATTTGTGGACCATCAGTCCACAATCCCTGCTTTTAATTTTTCTCATACTCAGTGCTGGAAATGATTGGCAAATGTATTTAAAACAGTTACCTGACTTATCTAGTGCAATTACAATCTATTTCATTAAATCCAGTTTGATGTGAAGGCAGTGGCGTCTGGTGGTCTAAAGCATAGGGGGTTCACAAAATGAAGAACATGCAAATTTTTATCATACTATCATAATAAAAATACTCACATGCAGGAAGCCATTATTTTTTGTTTGTACAGTCACTGTTCACCTAATGTCTAAACTGTATTACATTGCTTGAACGTAAAGTCAATTCTTCTATTCTTGCTCTCAGCAAATTTACTTATAACAGTTTCGTTGAGGTCTGGCAAACCTTGTATAATTTTTTTCTCAATAGACAACATTGCTAAGGCCGTCAGTCTTTCTTGATTCATAGAACTAGGTAAGAAGGTTTATTCGCTTCAGTGTTGAATAACTTTGAACAATCATTTTTTCATACATTTCCTTTTTAAACTTTCTGTTAAAATCTCTAGATTTGGACTTTGTAGTCTGCGTCAAATTAAGTTCCGGTTTCGGTCTGCCCGCAATTGTAATTTCAATTTTTTGCTCATAAGTCAAAGAATTAAAACTGCCTTTCAAATATTGTACGGTAAAATTTGTTCGTATCCATAATGTTTAATTAAATTTTAGTTGTCGTCCATATGTATTTTTATAGATATTTATTTAATGCCGTAATAACGTAAGAATACTACAAAATAACCGCACGTAGTGCACTGAACGCCTAATAGCGATGTAATGTAATATTCACAACACAATCTAGCCTCTGGTTCACACCAAATTTGTGCTCCATTTCATCGGTATAACCCCCGCCACTCGCCAAGTCGCAGATGCCCACAAACTCGATGTAAATCACGCCAATTTATAGCACGTGCTCCGTCGTTGTCACCATGATAACGAGACATACAATATAACAAACTGAGTCCCAAATAAAATAAACAAGCGGCGTGCTGCATTCCACAAATTCAAATAACGTTTAAATAAAATAACGTTTAGATATTTGTATTAGGATTAGGGTCTCGTAATAGATTTTATTTATTAATACAAAGTATATTTTACATTTATTGTAATATTTGAATTATAATTTGCTTTGGGGGTTCACGTGCTCATGTGCTCTTATGCAGAAACCGCCACTGTGTGAAGGGGTGGCAGTATTTCTTTCTGTCTTTATTAATGGCTCGTGCAGACTAGGGACCAGGGAAAACCTCTATGGACCAGAACCTGCAGTGGGAATAAGTCGGATTCTGATCAGAGACCGCATCAATGACTGGGCAAGAGACCAGCACAGAAAAAGATGGAGAGGAGTAACGGGTTGTCGAATAACCAATCTCTTCATGAAATACTCAGAGATTGAGAAATGGGTCCAAAAATTAATTAAATTGAACAGGCACAAAGGCAGAACCCTGGTAGGAATCATAACGGGCCACCATAGTAGCCTAAATGCACATAAGCACCAGCTGAGGCTGACTGACAGCCCGGCATGCAGATACTGTAGAGAAGACAAGGAAACCTCGATTCATCTTCTTTACACCTGCCCCGCACTGGACGAGAGGAGGTGCCTTATATTAGGGACCCCTGTAATCCTAGAGGAGGTGAGGCTTAAGGTGAGGGGCGTGCCCAAATTGCTTCTTTTATGGGATAACATTTTTGGATAATGACCCGGATAAGAGGGGATCGCCAAGAGACTACCCAGGCGATTGGTGGCTGATGAGGCCCAAACCCACAAAACATAATAATAATAATAATGGCTCGTAAACAATGTTGGCTTTCCCAATAGTCATAGTGTCTCTCAAAGGCCAAATAGTTTGCTGCTAATGTTTTTCTTTTGCACGACTGTCCCACAAACAGAGGTGACAACGATATTTGGTACATCCACTTTACTCTCCAAGATGTACGGGAGTCATTGATTCGACTTACCCGAAATACAAATTGAATAATACAATTAAACAAAGAATGATTAAAAGAAGAATTCCGATGGTAAAAACATTTTTTTCATTTACATGGTACATTAGAAACTATAAACAAGGCCTTTAACTATATGTTATATATGTTTTATTATTTAATATTCCCTTTGTAAGTTCAATAATACATATCATTGTCCATTAATCGACAGGAATAAACTACTGGGAAACATGAATTCAGTTCAATAGGTGCACAGTAGATCGATGCTTTTCAATATCTCAAGAAAAATGCGGGAAACGGTTATATGGGCATATGTGTTGATAGACGGTCATGTGTGAAACTCGAGCCCCTCACGGCCTGCTCTAATCCAGAACTCCTGCCGCGCTTCAACTGTCAACACTTGACAGCCGATATAATCGCCGGAGGCCAACTTGATATCCGCCCACGCTTCGTTTAGAACTTTATTGTGGTATTATTTATTTTGCCGCCGAGTTTGTTCCTTTCCGTCCGAATATTAGGTTTACGCGGGCAGATTTTGCTAATTCGGACTAAAGGTTGTTTATATACGCTGGGATTTTGTGGCAAATTCTATATGAACGACTTACCCGTATTCGAAAAAAAAATAGTAAAAGTTTTTTGTTTAGAAGTTAAAAGATTTAATGCACAACTCTTTAAATTTTTTTCGGAATGTTTTCGTTCTTAATTGTGATTGTAATTTAAATCAAGGTACTCGTATATACCTTACACTCGAATAAAGAACTGATGACATTGTTTATAAGAAAATTGTGTTATGAAAAAGGTTCTGTATGCGTATTTTTGTGTACCATGTCTAGTAGTTGTTTTATTTTGAAGATAATAAAATAGAAGATTCTGTAAAATTCTATAGACTATCGCATTGTAGTTTTGATTTTGACCAACGTATCTTTCAAATTAAATAAAGTACATTTTGATAGTTCATTACCAATAGATTCCTTGCACTCTTTTATATAAAATGTCATGAATATATTAGGATCCTACAAATATGTAAGGTGTGATGGCAGGGAGCGTCTCTCCCTGCCATCACACCTTACATGAAGTTGAACTGAACCAGTAATTTAGGAATACTTTAAGCATATGAAAGTACTATTAAATTAGAGAATAAATACTCAGGTATAAATAGATAAAAATCAGAATTTTATGTTAGAGAAAGTTAAAATGCATTAAAAAAGCATTAAACAATAATACCTACATATGAGATGAAGAACACTATTTGTCAGTACCATAACTCAGTCGGTATCATACTATAGAAATAGTCAGTTAATATCTTGAATCCTTAATAATAGCTTACCAGGAAAATAATTAAGAAAAGAAGTTTTTCAATAAAATTTGAAATAATGAAAGTAACGGTTTGAGGAAAAATAAATTTTCTGTGATATCTAACGTGTGTTCTCTCACAGAGAATTTCTATAAATTATATTAATATATCTCATGGCAGCTTTCCAACATCCCTTTGTAGTTTCCCAAACCTCTTCAAAATGCGTTTTACCATAACTGATGATGAATACCTGAATATTATTACTCGATGCAGAAATCTCCCATCCTGGCGCATTCGCCATAATTTTAACATTTATGCTATATTATAAACCAATGTCTTATTAAGTCTAATAATGATCTTAGATTACATGTATCCTGTAATTATTTTATTTAAAAAACAATTAAATGATTTCTTTAAGCAAAATTTAAGTACAAAAGGTTTTTTAAGTAACTGGCAAAGTTGAATTTTCACAAATTCAGAATTTATTTTCTTACCCATTACTGTATAGAATTAATACGTTTAACTTCGTACCTGAGAGACTGAGACTGAAGTCGTACCCTGTGAGAAATACACTATTAGAAATCTGACTATCAGTATGGAATTATATAGTGTGAATGAATTAATTTTCGACATATGACAACTACATTTTTATTAAGGCATTGGAAAACTCATTCTGTTGATCGCATATTCTTTATATTTATTTTATAGAAATCATGTAGTGTAGAAATATATTCTATAGAAATCATGTAGTGTTTATACGTATGATATATTAGTTCGTTAAATTTTTCGGTAAATTCTGATCAATAAAATACATACAAAGTGATAAGTCTTTAAGAATCATCTTTTTTATCATCAAATTTATTTTTCATATTTCGCAAAATCCCGACAGATCATTAATCGTAAGAATTGATCTTATCGATAAAATTACTATTAGTGTTTAATATATCACAGCCATTACTAGTAAAAAAATTATAAGAATTTAGTTTTGTGAATTAACTAATTAAAATAGCCAAATATTTGTAAATACTTATTAAGTATTTACAAATTGAATTCTAAACCCTTCTTATAGATAACTTTTTTCTGTATTTCGTCTCCTAATCCCACATTTGGCGAAAATAATGAATGAAAATTAATTTATTCACACTATATGATTTTATACTGATAGTCAGACTTCTAATAGTGTATTTCCCTCAGGATACCACCTCAGTCTCAGTCTCTCAGGTACGAAGTTAAACGTACTAATTCTATACAGTAGTGGGCAGTAGTGGGTAAGAAAATAAATTCTGAATTTGTAAAAATTCAACTTTGTCAATTACTTGAAAATTTTTGTATTTAAATTTTTCTTAAAGAAATCATTTAATTGCTTTTCAAATAAGACAATTACAGAATGCATGTAATCTAAGATCATTATTAAGCTTAATAAGACATTGGTTTACAGTATAACATAAATTTTAAAATTATGGCGAATGCGCCAGGATAGATGATTTCTACATCTAGTCACAATAATCAGGTATTCATCATTAGTTATCGTAAAACGTATTTTGAAGAGGTTTGGGAAACTACAAAGGGATTTTGGAAAGCTGAATGCTTTTGAAGCCATGAGATATATTAATATAATTTATAGAAATTCTCTGTGAGAGAACACACGTTTGATATTACAGAGAATTTATTTTTATGTTAGTTATGGTATTGACAAATAAGTGTTCTTCATCTCATATGTATTATTGTTTAACTTCCTCTAATATAAAATCCTGAGTCTTATATCTATTTATACCTGAGTATTTATTCTCTAAACCTGAGTATATATTTGATAAATAGGTACCTGAGATAAATAAATACCTGAGTATTTATTCTCTAATTTAATAGTACTTTCATATGCTCAAAGTATTTTTAAATTACTGGTTCAGTTCAACTTCATGTTAGTTTTCGTCTTCCCTGCCGTCACACCTTACACATTTGTAGGATCCTAATATATCCATGACATTGTATATAAAAAAGTACAAGGAATCTATTGGTAATGAACTATGAAAATGTACTTTATTTAATTTGAAAGGTACGTGGGTCAAAATCAAAATAAACGAAAATCTACAAATATTGCCAGCAAGAAATTAAATATCTCGAAAACCAACCATTTCTCGTCAAAACTGGTTTTATCATCAAATTTGTCCTTATTTTTTGTATAAGATAGGTTATTCTGAAATGCCTATTTATTTGAGAAGAACGCCTGGAAGAAGAAACTGCTGGTTGTAGCTGCACATATGTATATAGTCGCACCCCGCCCTCACATCTTATACATTTGTAGGACACTGATATATCCATCACATTTTCTATAAAAGGGTACAAGGAATCTATTGGTAACAGCTATAAAAGTGTACTCAATTTAATTTCAAAGATACGCTGGCAAAATCGAGACAAAACAGAATCTTCAATATTTTGCCCGCAGAGTAATCAATATCTCTAGAACCAACCAATTGCCGTCAAAACTAGTTTTATCATCATATTTTCTGTCTCATCATAGATCCTCATTATTCAGGATTTTAATGAACAGCTAGTAGTCAAGTCTCAATGCCTCAGAATAGAATACAGGATTTCACGGCCATTGTCCAATTAAAAGTATTCCTATTCGAGTCGTTTTTTTGCGGGGGTTGTATTAGTTTCCTATGCATCAATCATCGAAATACTGACATTATTTATTTTTTGTACAAGGTGAGCTCTTCAGATGTGCATACATATATATTTTGACCATGAAATCTATACAGATAATAAATGAATGAAGTTCAAATATTTGGGAATATTGCTTCACATTTTGAGAACCTCTGACCTAGAAATGAAGTATAGTGTACATTATTGCCAAATCTATAAATCGCAGTTGTTTAGTAATTTGCTTCAAACGTGGATGGTCAGAAATTGAATTGGCTTCAAATAACCTGTGACAAGATTGAACAGTTGTGAAAAGATTCAACAAGACTCTTCAAGAATCTCGTCTCGTATTGGCTCTATTGAATGGTCAACATGACCGTTCAAGAGTCATTCCGATAATATATTATAAATAATAGAAACATAAATTGTGTTATTTTATGTTTAAGACATTTCTAGTTCATCGTTAATGGCATCAATTCAATCCAAAGATATGAGTACAAGAGACACTTTTCGTTCACCTTGTATTTTGCATCATCACGCTGAATGTTTCTTCAAAAACTTAATACTGAAATCACCCGAGACGCTTGTAAAAAAGACTTCTTTTTATGGTCGTACCCGTTTAGTTGGCGAACACAGGCAGGATCTTTTTTTACACATCACCGAAACATAATACAAAAGATCATGTACTGCATTAAACGGCATTTAACATACACTTATGAAATCCGACGCCACCTCATTAATAAAACCACAAATTCGTTGCAGTAAACAAAATTGCCATAAAAATTACAACGCATCCTTAGACGCGCCACGTTACCAGGCCCAAATGTTGCAGTCCGCGTATCGAGTTACCTGCGATAATTCGGTGACAAAGGAGTATCAGCAAGGGGCTATATGCGCTCAGACAGGCGCGCCTGAAATTAGAGTAAGCCATGGAAAATGAGCCGCCTGCTAATAAGGTGGCCGATTACAGGCTAAATTTGATCTTTGATGCGAATAATATCGATTTTATACCCTGTTGCTCGCTTTGCTTTGATTGAAGTAGGGTTATGGCTCCATTTCTACGGAATGCTTTTAAGGGTTCCAGCCAAGGCTAGAAGGCTACTCGTATTGAAAAAATCTTACGCAGCAAATTAACCCCAACATGTTCTTCACATAAATGACGTTAGCACACAATCTTAACTATTATATACCTACATAATAATATTAATAATGTTTTAGTTCAAAACGCAGACGACTTATTGTCAGTAACATTTTCTCAAAACTGCAAAAAAAAAATAAGAAGCAATCTTTGTTAAACCAAAAGTACAAGGCTTTACTAAAATCAGTATAAATTATTTCTACTTTTCCTGCTGTATCTGCAGCTTCCAGATAAATTATATTAAGTAAGAAAGATTGGTAACAATGGAACGCCCTTTTATATAACTGCTGATATTCATTGTTTATCTGATGAATGTTAAACTATATTTCATTAATATGCCCATCCTGATGCTTGATGATAGCCTGAGATAACTGAATTTAGGTCGAGCAGTACTACTGCTCTTCACCCAAATTTCTTTATGTAGTATAATTTCAAAAATCATAGAGAAATTACATATAATTATTTCTCTGTAATTAACATAATTAATTCTGTAATTAATAACTATTTTTGTTACCTTTTTGAAACACGGGGCATATTCTTTGTCGAAAAGCTGGTTTTCTAGATGTTGGAAAATATACCAGATAATAAACACAGATTAAAAATTTCGCTGGCAAATACCACGGCAGACACAGTCACGTAGTAAGATAGCAGTTACTCCGTTTGAGCATGCATCTAAGTTCTTTTATTTTCACTTTCGGATAAGTGAATATATATTATTTCAATCCATATAATTTTTGTTATAGATGACTATTTAACTGTCGGAAAAAATTGTTTAAGAAAAAAGATGCAAAGGCTCTTATTCTTACTGTTAAGTTATTTACTTTATGTCTCAACTATTTTTGATCCACGTTTCACTATGCCGAAATACATAGTCTACTAAATGACAGAACTAAGAAATCGCACTACTACCCACACCGTCGATATTCATGCACATTTTTAATGATCTATGAAACCTCAATATTAAATGCGATAGTTTATCCAAAAAGTGACGTAATATGTTTTAAATTACAATTATTATGGAGGTAGATACCGTTGCGTACGCATATAGTTTAAATTCCAATATTTTGTAACCTTTTTTTAGTAATTTTAAGTTAATAAAACCGGCCGTAATAGATGACGGGGGTAAAATTCAAAAGGCTGACTCGCTAATATGTAATTCTACGGGTGTATCAAAGTTCGGGTCAATCGTTTCGAATGTAAATGGGACAATAGCGATTACCATCCACCCTTCCCTATTGTGTTTTTCTGCACCACCGACTTCTGTCTATGCACACAAAACCTAACAGAGCGAAAAATAATTGATAACTATTTTATATTGATGTTTCATTTACGTTCGTTGTTCATACTGTTAAATTCCGCGTTCAATTTGAGCACCGTTTCGAGAGAACCCTTATGTTCGTTGTGATTTGCAACATTTATTTTAAATAGATCAATTTGTATTTAAAAATTCATATGGAATTATTATTATACGATATAATTATGACATGCATCATATTTCTACACATCGTGAACATCACAATGTGAACTGGATATATTTGTATTCGATAACTGTTTAGAATACTTAGGTAATTTATTTTGTTCAACTTTATACAACAATAATGCCTAAAATCTAGACAAGATAGATATAGGTAGGCTTAGACTTTTGAGACATTTCATTTAAGGCATATTCGATAGAGTTAAAACGTTACTGACCTATTTTTAAATACTAATCCTATTCCTTAAATTATTTAAGGAAAATCTAATTATGCACTCTAATATAATTATTACAATTTATTACTACGGAGGTGTCGCCATCTATCAATAAACACCTAAATTTATATGATAAGTTGTCTGTAAGTTAGATGCATGCAAACAAAAATAAGCACCAAAATTTGATTTACCTACTAAATGTAAGGGATGTTGCAGCTTGCAAATAAGCGTTAAATGTTATATCAAACATCATCACAATAGCTAAACTTTTATTTAATTGCTATTTAGAGAAATATACAATTAACTTTATTTACTTCTTCTTAGGTTTGAAGGACGATATCAGAATTAAACATTCTTCTCAGGCACCATATATATATATATATATATATATATATATATATATATATATATATATATATATATATATATATATATATATATATATATATGTCTTATCTTTTAATTTATGGTATATAAGGCTGACAAACTGTCTAACTAAAGGACAGATTTTGGTGCCTAGAAAATAAGCTATCATTAAATGTCAATAAAAGTAATATTCACTTTATAGTACATTGTAGCCAAAATATTGCTGCGGAACTGTATTTTGACTTAGGAGAAACCTATTTATTCGCCCTCTGAACTATAGATGTTCTCAGACTTTAATACGTTCATTGTATAGTAATCAATTCTCGAATTATCTAGAATTTTGTGTTCCATTACAAATTCAAAAATTTCAGTTCAGCAAATGAAATAAAATTGGATAAAAAAATTGGTTATTGCCAGTATTTACCAATAGCACAGAACAGAAATTACAACTAGAAGGTTCACTCTCTGGCGGTACTTTTATTTTGCACTTACAAAGGGCATGCCGCTGTTGAACAGCGGCCTTCTTGAGTATATGGATGATACTTCGTACAATACTATAGTGCTACTTAGCTAATTCTCGCTGGACGTCGAGACGGGGTAAGGAGGGAAACTTAGAGGGCGGACCTTAGAGTGAACCTTCTAGTTGTAATTTCTGTTCGGTGCCGATAGTGTCTTTTAAGCGATTGACAGATACATAAAATATATATATTAAAATACACATAATTTACCGAACCTGAACAAACTAAGAAGAATTACGAGTTTTTCCCTAAATTGCTCAACTAAGATAATTAAGAATTAAAAAATAGGAAAGCAGCAATTTAGTTCAAGTACCTATCTAATCATTACATCAACTTGATTGGAAAAACAATTGGATGCAATATAAGACTTCCATCTTTCGCCAAAAATTGATTTTCTATTTTTTTTACCGTATTTATATACCAAGCTTATAACGAGTATACAATAATATCTCAGTATTATTTTTAAATATTATTTCAACATTACCGCTCCTCTCACTGTCATCAAAAGCGGTAAAGGCGATAACATCCTTTCAACTTGCGAAAAAACTCACCCAAAACAAAATTATAAATACCCAGTTTACCTAAGATAAGAAGCATTAGCAAATAAATAAAATATCACCTTCCCATTATTTACTCAATATTGATATGATTTCGTCACTCGGTTATCGATAAGAAAATTAATGATAAATCAACACAGATATTTGTAAGTAATTGAATTGACAAAACACGTCAAGGTTTGTGCATAATACGATCGTATATTGGTGACGATGTTTCGAATTCTATGTTTTCTGTTCCCGCTAGTGGTCAGTTTAGTGTCGGGCCAGTTGTGTACTAATAGAATCAATCTACAGTGCCAATGTAAACGTTCAACAAACGAGAAGACTCATCTTCCAATGAACAGTGCTGACTGTTCCGGTCTAAAAATAGATACTTTTCCAGGTCAAGTGGAAGATGATATAAATTATATATCTCTTTCCGTTAACAACATTGCAGTATTGGATCCCAAACAACAGAAATTGAGCAGTAACGATTTACATACATTAATCCTTTCTTATAACCAAATAACCACCATAGATGGTGAATTCTTCCTGAATGTTCCTAATCTCCAAGAATTGGATCTAAGCCACAACCTTATCGCTGCTCTAGATGACGGTAGCATATTTCAGAACCTAAATAAACTGACTAAACTGGACCTCAGTTTTAACAACATTAAAAGCCTACCACAAGCAATATTCATTTCTTTGACCAACATTAAGTTTTTGGACTTAAGTTATAATGCAATGGGTAGCTTCATGAGCGATTCAAAAGATGTACTTTCCGCAAAACTTGGCCTAAACGTTAATATTACTTATTTACACTTGAACGGTTTAAACATTACGAGTCTACATAACGCCTGTTTTGATCCATTTATCAACATAAAATACCTGTTACTGGCCGATAATGCTTTCGGAACTATTCCCACGGTTCCTAACTCTGTGGAACACTTAGACCTGTCCGGTAATAACCTTACCTACGTTTCCGCAAGATACCTCAATTACCGCTCGTTAAAAGTTCTGGAACTAAACCGAATGCCAAGTTTGACTGATATCCATCACTACGCATTCTACAATCTGGTGTCGCTAGAAAAATTATATATCAACGATTGTCCAAATTTGAGGGTGTTCAGTGAATTGGCTTTTGATGTGGCGTCAAAAAATAAAGAGTTGCACCCCAAGCACTTGTCTCTAGCAAGAAATGGTCTCCAGTGGTTGAATGAAACATATTTGTACTTCTTTAAAGATATGGATTTCGTTGATCTTAGGCATAATCCCTGGAAATGCGACTGTGATATTCTGTGGTTGAGAGAATTCGAGTCAATTTTATACAAACCTCAAGATATAAAGTAAGTAGGTGAAGGAGGTGCATTGTCCTAAATTTTTAACTTCTCTGGGACCAACGTTTTTTGTCGATATAGATGCAAATATGACAAGGAGCTTCATTATTTACTCACAATATTCAATAAAATATATAAACTAAGTTGGTTCAAATCAATATATTTCAATAGTCATTTAAGTTAAGAAACAGGGATAAAATTGTACATAAATATATTGTGAGAGCAGTGAAGTCCAAGATCAGTAAAAAATAACATAATTCTTAGTTGATGTTAACTATGTATTGTAATATAGTCGTTATATATAGAAAACGATTGTAGTTCCTGAAAGACCAAAGTACTATTGATCAATGAATAGACTCAAATACTCGCAAAATCGTTCACTAGAATTATTATTAATCGATTAATGATTATCGATACACCATCCCTCTGATGGGATGTAAAGTCATAGATAAATAAAAGATCTTTCGCCTAGGAGCCGAAATAGGCCCTCGTTAAATAACGATATAAAAAAAACTATTACATTAATAAATGTCCAAAATACTTTCTAAAAAGTCCTGTCTCATTTTATTGTTCTTTCAGATGCTACCTACCAAGGGAACTGAGACACAAAAGTATTTTGACCTTAAAGGAAAAGGATTTGGCAGATTGTTTCCCTGAAATATACGGAAAGAAATCGCATCGTATCTTAATCATCGTATTGTCATTTTCACTTATTGTACTCATCGGATTGATATTTTATTTAATAAGATATCCATCCAGCTGGTTAGGCAACAAACAAATCGTGGGCCCAAATTCGCCCTATAATTTAGCTTCCACCAATGAAACGTAAATTTGCTGGTCCCTTTTTAAAATCATATTTGATTCAATTGTAAATTTTATATTTATATTGTTATGTGTATGTGCTTTTTTGTATACCCTTCCGATTGGCTAGTCATTTAACGAGTCACAATAAAAACATATATTTTAATTAATTACACAAATTATAAAATATGCTATCGAATTGCATATTTACATATAAATATAAGCATAAAAATTCCTCAAAAGTGCTTGTATCAGTCAACGTTCCATAAAATGTTGCGTTTATAATTAATGCCAAATTTATATGTAGTGCTTTTTAATATTGTTATTTTTATTACAAATTTTAGGAAATTAAAAGAGATATTGTGAATTAGATTATAAACTATTTTATAACATAAGTTTTTATTTTTTAAACAATACGCTCAATATTCCTTATACCATTTTTTGTTAGAATAAAACAATAGTGTTAAAAATCAGTACATTTATTTAACACACATCCACATATGGTTTACAATTATTACAATTATTTATAAAAAGCTACATTTACATTGTCATTTTTTTAGAATACTGATTTCGTAAAATTTCATTTAAGTCCGCAATACGAAATACTTTTTATATTATTTATAAAAAAATTGCACACTGGTATTGAGTATTTCTTTTATAAGACTCGTACAAAACAATGGACTCATGGTGTCATGGAATAGAAATAATAAATAGACTTTTATACCTATATCTATTATATATATATAGATACATCTGTTTGTGCGTCAACGACCAATAACTTCTCACTTAAAGCATACAAAAATAAATAGTAAAGAAAAATTGAGCATTAACTTGCAGAGCAATTTTTTACAGCTGCGTTAAAATTAAGTACAAAAAATACAAGTATATCACATTAAGGAAATCTTTGTTATAAAAATAAGTATAAAAATTTGTATAACTGTACACTTATTAGAATGCTATCTGAGCTTAGATTACTTCATTAGCTTCACGGTATGCTATCTATATTGTTGCTCTGCAACTGATATAACAGAAATTGAATATTGAAATTATTATTATTAAAAAATTAAGTTCTACTCAGATACTACTTAAATTTGAACATAATTAAAGCCATTTATAAACATATAGAACTAAAGTACTCACATTCTCTATTTTAATTATTGGGTAGACATTTTATTAGGTATTTAATTTTGGTGTAATTATAAGCTTTAAAAAGTTGGTACCAATCATCCTTTGCAGTTTCAAGGAAAAATACAACTCATTAATAAAACAAGAAATATTATACAATATTCATTCAATATCTACTAACAGTATTATTATTACGAGGAAATACAAATAGTTTTTGTGCCCTGAACGTCACAGCAGCGCAAAAAACTTAGTAAATACCGAATAAAGTTAACATACACCTTGAGAAACAGTATACGAAGTTATACTATTTAATGAGATATGTGAACTATATCAGTCTATCGAAAGACCTGGAATTTTCTATTGGTCATACGGACGTCTCGGAATTCAACCTTAACACAAATTTATTACTCTTAGGATCGACTACTTCCTCTGTTATATTAAAATGAGGTAATTTTTTAATAATACACAACAAAGAGACGTCGTTCTGCCTTAATTGAAAACAAGTACCATCACCGATCGGTCTCGTCAACAACTCTTCACATATCAGAGCCCAGGTTTGAACGTCCTTTTTCTCTTTGTCATTTTGTAAAACAGGTTTACTTATTAAATACGGTTCAAGGAATGCTTTTGGTGTCAAATCGTTGCTTAAACAGTTGGCCAAGTGAGTCAAAATACTTTCAACGGAATGTCGAGGCTGTTGACGAGTTACCCTAAGGTATTTCTGCAAAGCCCTCGCCATAGAGGGAAAAATAGCTTGTGCGGCTTCATGTGGATCCATTGGGATGGCGGACACTTGGTCATTATGTAAACGTTTAATATGGGTAAAAGCTTCTTCAGCAGCCGTGATTAGTCTCGCCCTACGTTTCTTAACACGCCTTTCATACTCATGTTCCTCATAAAATCGTTCATTATGGCTAGAGTCGCGTCTTCTCGCATGTGCTGCCAACATAGCACGAGACTGAGATTGTTGGATTTGAGAATTATTAACTCCATCTACTTCATAAAACTTAAAACTAGAAGACGTCTTTCGAGACTTAGACACAGGAATACGTTCTAAATATGGATTGTAAACAGGAAAATCTGTGTAGTACTTTTCGAGCACCCACACAGAAGCTCGCTGTATACTCAACTGGCCGATTCCGTATGCTTTACTGGCACCGTCGGGACTACGTACTATCTTTATATAGTACAATGGCTGCAAGTGTCGAATTTCTACTAAGACTACAGCTAAATAGTGTATAAATAACAACGTGTCAGTCAAACTAGAAGCGTATGCTACCAAGGCCTTATAATCGACAGTTTCCTCGGGAGTAGTTGCGGCCCTAGCAGTCTCCGTGACTTGCACAATGTAAAACAACCAATAGGCAAAACTACAGACTAAAACAAATGCCAGCACGGCGGCACGAAACAAAAAGAACCTAGGCAGTGTAGCATGAGGCTTTCTAAGAAAAATCGCCCAAGCACCAACAGCCAAAATTGCCATTTTAAAAGCTAAAGAGACCAACTGACCTTTACACTCAGCACCACAGGCAAGTAGTTTTGCACTGTCCGCAAGACCTAAACGAGATGAAAGGGCAGGGAAAAAGCCCAACTTTGGTAGCACAACCATAGCTAAAGGACTTAAAAAGGCCACAATGGACAGAATATAAGTAAATACTGATCCTATATAACGTTGGCACATAAAACTGAGACCTGTGTCTGGCTCTCCAGGCCAGTTGCTCACGTCTTCTGTAGATCCAGACTGTTCTGAAGTATTACCTGTAATGGCAGTGGTATTTTCGCCCCAGTTGTCATCCTGTGGGAGAATCTGAACCTCTATAACTTCCTGACCATCTCGATTATCAGGAGTTAAAGTTACAGCTGTCTGAAAGGGGGCCATCTCTTCGTTTTTCCTCGATTTATTACTCCTAGAAATGAAGGCCTAATGTAAATAATGTACTATTTACAGGTTATATATGTTTACCTAGTACTACGATGTGAATGTTGTCTATAATTATTTCTATCTCTATGACTTCTTGAACGCCTGGACCTTGAGCTATTTTCAGATTTTACCGATTCAGTCTCCATGTCTCTAGCAGTGTCATTACCCATAAGAAATATTCATTGAACAGATACAAAATTACTGTCATGGGGCCCCTTTCTATTTACGTTCCACTACACTAATCCATCATAAGATGTAAGTTAAGGCGTTAAGTTCAATGACTTCCTTGAGATGACAATATGTAAACAGCCATAATTTTTGTACAATTTTCACTACAATGGCCAAACCTTTGAACACAATTATTTACATTGCATTTATTAAGATGATAAGACACCAAAATATTTGTAATAAATAAAATGCCGTCATTACAATTTTTTATTCATCGCTATATTAAAGGGCCAAATTTTCCGTTTGCTTCTCAATGTAAATCACTTCACTAAATCATATATTATGATGGCACGAAAAATAATATCACTTTTGTATAAAGCAACTGATATCTGCTCCAATTTACTTGAATTAATTTAATATAAAACGCCTGCGGTTTGTGAGCAATTTTAATTGCCCTATAAATATTGCTGCAACATGGCTACCGTGCGGGAAACTGTATTTTTAATTTTTTTACATAGAAAATAAATGGTATGTTTTACAGAAATAATTAAAATACGCTCTATATACAACTATTATTATAAAACATATTTTGTCTCGAAATACCTATGTATAATTCAATCAATTTATTAACTTTATTTTTTATTTACA
Organism: Rosalia funebris; assembly: GCA_037954035.1. NCBI lineage: Eukaryota > Metazoa > Arthropoda > Insecta > Coleoptera > Cerambycidae > Rosalia > Rosalia funebris. The sequence continues at coordinate 14,623,266 of JAZFAV010000001.1, read as the reverse complement.
TTTACCACCATGGAATATAATTGTTATGCTGGCAGAACTGATTTTTGTACAGATTAGCTGTCAAAGTTCTAATTTCATTTATTTTGCCGAACAAGGTGTAAAATTGTCCAAAAATGGCAAGTAATTCAAAGGCGCAAGATAAAAAATCTGATAAAGGACCTACACCTGATGAGTTATTAAATGGATTTCAGGCATTAAGAGCTGAACAAAGAGCATTATCAGGAAAATTATCGGAATTCGAATTAGATGTGAATGAACACAAGTATGTATCAGGTGTGATTTTAAGGCGAAAAATATATACCAAAAGCCTATCTGGGTATTCACCCAAACATATTTTATAATATAAAATTACTTAAAATAAATAATTTCTATAATAGTACATTTCTATAATTCTTGTACATGTAATTTAATTTACAGAATGGTTATTGAAACGTTGAAGAATGTGAACGAGGATAGAAAATGCTTCAGATTAGTAGGTGGAGTTTTAACAGAAAGAAAGGTGAAAGATGTCCTACCAGCACTAATTACTAATCAAGAGAAATTAAAAGAAATAATTGAAAAGCTGACTGAACAAATTACTAAAAAAGGACAGGAAATTAATGAATATAGGGAAAAACATAACATACGATTTAGGGGTTTGGATAATCCCAAACAAGAAGAACAACCTGTAACATCAACTGAATCAAGAGGGAACGTTTTAGTTTCTTAATTATGAGAAGTTTTGCATTTTATATTGCTAGCTGCTGGAGAATACATTTCATTTTGTGTTATTTATGTATTAAATATATAATTGATAATTAATAATCATGATCATTTCATTCCTAATGAACGAGTTTATTGTAGTATAGTCGAACATTTTAGTTTCCTAACTATGAGTTTTGCATTTTATGTTGATAACTGCTAATACACCTTGTTTTTGTAATTTATTATGTAGGTGCCAAATATATAATTATGATTACATCAAAATGTGAAATTTTAATTAAATAATTTGTACTTTTGATGTTCGTCCTGATCAAAAAATTATTTTCGTTTTAAATTAATTTACTGTAATTTTAGATATGGATGGAAACAGTGGCTCGTGAATACGAATTGCTTTCCTTTTAGCAACGCTAAACAAAAATTACTAGAAGCAAGATATATAAGTAGTAATGACTATTATAGTAGAGATATTTTATGTTATGTACTACGAGCAAAGGTCTTTTTGCTCGTAGGTTATGTATAATTACAGTGGATATTACTACGAGCAAAAATGTCTCTTTGCTCGTAGGGATATTATAAGAAAGATAAATGACCTAAGGTTGTCTTGGTCATTAGAACCCACAGATTACCTACCTCTGTGTTAGAACCACAATACTCTTTTTGCTCGTAGCACAATACTAACATAAATGTTCTGTGCAGAACGCCTAAAACAATGTGGAAAGGTTAATCAAATCCGAAAATAAATAATCAGATGTAATGATATTTGTAATCGAGAAGACTAGAGAACTCCTCTCTAGTCTCCTCGTTTGTAATATATTACTGAGAAAGATACACTTTGACAATTATCGTAACGGCTCAAATCATAGAATATGTATGAGAAGTTAAGATATATTATCTATGATTCAAATTAGGGGGTAGGGTAGCTCTGCTCAGGAGAGATACATATTTAAATTTTAGGGTTATATTTACGTTTTTTTTTTAACACGTGTGTTTAAAATAATGAAGTTTGCTTATAAGGTATACTTATAATTATACATTAATTAATTGTTACTAATATTACTATCATTCTAGTTCAGTAATCTTTTGGGGACGGTTTATCGAAAGGGTGATTTATTATTCACTCCTGATGGAAATTCCGTTATTAGCACCGTAGGAAACAGAATAAACATTTTTGATTTAAAGAAGTAAAGTCATGCTAGTGAGTATGTGTCTAGAATTCTAATATTTAATGCTGATTTATTTTAGCAATAAATCCAGCACACTTCCCATAGAAAGTAGATTTAACTACAACGCTCTAGATTTAAGTCCAAATGGCTGTACACTGATAGCTATAAATGAAGAGGGTGAAGCTCATATGATCAGTTTGATCTCGCAGACAATTATTCATAAATATAGATTTAAAAGAAAAGTGAGGGCGGTCAAATTTAGTCCAGATGGAAAACACTTTGCAGTATGTAAAGAAAATAATGGTAAAAAAGATGCACTTCTTTTGCATAATAACCTTTAATAAATCTCTTTGTAGTATTTGTCTTTAAAGCTCCTGGGCCATTCTCTGGTGAATATAACGCTTTCATGATGGAGAGAGTATTCCATGGAGCATACGATGAAACCACATGTCTTGACTGGTCTACAGATTCTAAGATATTGGCTGTAGGCTCCAAAGATATGGCCACCAAACTTTATCCTCTCAATAAGTATGATGAAATTAAAACAAAATGATGTTTAATATTAATGTATAAATTAATGTTCTTAGGTGGGCAAACTTTAGGATATATTCATTGGGTAATCACACTGATAGTATTGTTGGTTGCTTCTTTGAAGAGAACAGTTATGATATAACGACCATCTCAAGAAATGGATTGACATGTATTTGGGAATGTACTATCGATCCAAATGATTTAGTACCACTTGAAATGGCACCTCCAAAAAAGAAGAAGGTAATGTAAATAAATTAGTTTATTTAATACACGTATTTTAAAACTATTACTTCTACATCTGCCATGCATTTTTTTTTCCTAGAAAATATCAAGTGATTCGGAGGAAGATGACGTAGATGCCTCAAAAACTTTGGAAAGAACAGAGGAGGAGATCACTAGAGCTTTAGGTGAAGTAAAAATGGATGATGCTGATACAAAGGTAGAGAAAGTAAACAAACTGTTTTATAAAAGAACTTCTAAACACTACTTAGCTGATGAAGCAAGAAAAGATAATAGGGAAGCAGTTTTGACAGCAGCTGCTTATCATAGAAAAATTAAAATATTGATAACAGGTATGAATCTAATCATTTAAATCAAATATAGATAATGAGAATTATATGGTACATCATGATGCAAATTTATATTAACAGGCTTCTCAACTGGAGCATTTTTTATTCATGAGCTACCAGACGTTAACTTAATACATTCTTTGAGTATATCTGACCAGAAAATAAGTTCAATATCATTAAATTCAACTGGTGACTGGATTGCATTAGGATGTGGCGGACTTGGACAATTACTTGTATGGGAATGGCAAAGTATGTTAAGTTGTGACAATAATTTGCTTGGAAAACTAGTTTTTTTATTTTAGGTGAAACTTATGTAATGAAGCAACAGGGACATATCAATAATATGTCCTGCGTGTCATATTCCACAGATGGTCAGCTAATAGCTACCGGTGGAGAAGATGGCAAAGTAAAACTCTGGAATGTTCACTCAGGATTTTGTTTCATAACGTTTAGCGAACATTCAAATGCAGTTAATGCAATAACGTTCAGTGGCAATAAAAAATTTGTTGTGTCTGCCTCGCTAGATGGTACAGTGCGTGCCTATGATGTAATAAGGTATTGTTGACAATTACCAATTAATTAAGAGGTGATTTTAGAATGCAACAAACTCAAGTGTTTCTTTTCAGATATCGTAACTTCCGGACATTTACATCCCCGAGACCAGTACAGTTTTCTTGTGTAGCAATTGACTGTAGTGGGGAATTTGTGACTGCAGGCGGACAGGACGTTTTTGAAATATATCTGTGGTCTGTGAAAACTGGCAGACTTTTGGAAATCCTAGCTGGACATGAAGGGCCAGTGGTAAGTTACAATTATGTAGAAGGATGTGGTGTATATATTATTTTTAACAAATGTATTTATTTAACTAATTATAGTATGATAGAACTTTTGGTATTTTATTCCTTTTTATTTGCCGTTGCCTGTGGCTTCTAATTTTAAGTATTTGTTCTGTATATCAAAATATTTATCTACATTTAGGAGCAATTTTGTGAGTTTTTTAATAATTTTTTTAGTCCAGCATAGTCTTCAGTCCAAATATAACAAGCACAACCATGGTGTCCGTATCATGGGACAAAACCTTGAAAATATGGGACGCGATAGAAAAAGGTTCCGCCCACGAAACTATAGACCTGACTTCTGATGGTATTTGCGTAACGTACAAACCTGATGGGCAGGATGTTGCTGTTGCTACTCTCGATGGTAACATTTCAGTATTTAATATAAAGACGTCTCTTCAGGTAGCAACAATTGAGGGAAGGAATGACTTGGGGAGCGGTAGATCAGACACTGATTTGATTACAGCTAAAAAATCATTGCAAGCCAAGTAAGTCTTCCATATAATTATTTCTAAAAACAAACTTTAAGGTTTTGAAAAAATATTTAGTGAAAATCTAAAACACGTTTTATGACTTTCGGAATATTTTTGTAGATCTTTTACTAGTTTATGTTATTCGGCTGATGGAGAGTGCCTACTGGCAGGTGGCCAATCAAAAAATGTTTGTATATATAATGTGAGAGAGTCGTTACTATTAAAGAAGTTTGAAATAACACAAAATAGATCTTTAGATGCCGTTGATGTAAGTAATTTCTCATTTTTTTGTTTCAATTCAAGTTTATGTTATAATATATTTTAGGATTTTATTAACAGAAGAAAGATGACAGAGTTTGGTAATTTGGCACTTGTGGAAGAGAGAGAAGAAAGGGAAGGGAGGAATGTAACAATTAGACTACCCGGCGTTAGAAAAGGTGATATGGCGAGTAGAGTTTTTAAACCGGAGGTAAGTAAATATGAAAAATATAAAGTGCAAGGTTATGTTTAAAATTAAGTAAATATCATGATTTGAACTTCAAATATATGTAAAATATAACAACTAAATATAAAGAACGATTCAAAATTATCTTTTCTGGCACAGGTTCGTGTATTTTCGCTACAATTTTCGCCCACTGGCCAGCAATGGGCCGCGGCTACCACTGAAGGTCTCTTAATCTATTCTTTACATGCGGGTTTAGTTTTTGATCCTTGGGATCTGCAAATAGGTACCACGCCGGCAGCGGTTCGAGAGGCTATAGTCGAAGAAGATTTTACAAATGGTAAATAAATATTAAATGTCTTATATTTTTAAAATCATAAATTCTATTTGCAGCCTTGATCATGTCCATTAAATTAAATGAAGCCAGTTTAATCCAGGAGGTTATTGAAAGTATACCAGTTCGTGACAGTAAGTTAATTTTAGTTTATAAAAAAAAAAGACTATTATTTTGCTAGAATTGATAATATCGAAAGTAATCTCAATTTATGTGGGCAAGTTAAAACAATTATCAAACATTTCCAGACTATGTTGAATTTAATTTTGGCAATATAAAAATAATAAACATAATAAGTCTGAAATTGCAAATTAATGTAATAAACACTTTATAAATAGCATTTATGAAAAATTTAGACAGTATTCAAAATATAGGTATAGAAAAATAATTTACTTCTACCTAACCATAATTTAGTACAGTACGAGAGAAGCCCTAAATATACGACATAAAACTATATAATAAATTACCTCAAAAATATAAACAAATTAATAGTATAAAAACTTTTAAATATGAACTAAGGAAAATGTTACTTAATTATTGTTTTTATAGCCCTGACGAATTTTTACAGTTTTCCTTTTATTTTTCCAACTTGATTCGTATCTTAATTAGCAATTATTATTTTGTTTTAGTTGAGCTGATCGTTTCCGGTTTGGGAGAACAATACGTCCAGAGGTTGTTAATAATTGTAGCCAGTTGTTTGGATAGTAGTCGACACTTGGAGTTTTATTTATGTTGGACGCAACATATTTTAACATTACACGGACCAAAAATTAATGGACAAAGGAACATGCCTGCGTTGTTAGCTTTAGAAAAAAGTCTGATAAGAAAAAATGAGCAAATATCAAAAATGTAACGTAGAAATTCATTCTTTAGTATTTTACCTTTTACTTATCGACTCTAATTTCAGTTGTGATTATAACAAATACACGTTGCAATATATAGCCACGTTGGGGGAAATTTTTAGTAAAAAAACGAAAGGAGATAATAAGATGGAACTAGACAGCGATGAAGAGGATGTCATAGAAGACAATGAGAGTGATGTTGATGTAGATATTGACTAAAATATATTTTTATTAAAATACCTAGTTTATTATTTGATATTCCTTCATGTAATTGGAGATTTACTGCAGAGATTAAAGGTAGATATCGACAATTCTTCAACTTCCTTTTGCCCACCATTCACGGTTTTTGATTTAAAGTAATATTTTTTTATATATAAATACATCAAAAATTACCATTGCTAAATAGGGATTGCTATATTATTAATATTATTATTATTATATTATATAGGTTTGGGCCTCATCAGCCACTGATAGCATGGGTAGTCCCTTGGCGATCCCCTCTTATCCGGGTCATTATCCAAAAATGCTATCCCATAAAAGGAGCAATTTAGGCACATCCCCCGCCTTAAGCTTCGCCTCCTCTAGGATAACAGGGGTCCCTAATATAAGATACCTCTTCTCCTCCAGTGCGGGGCAGGTGTAAAGAAGATGAATCGAGGTTTCCTCGTCTTCTTTACAGTATCTGCAGGCCGGGCTATCAGTCAGCCTCAGCTTGTGCTTATATGCATTCAGGCTACTATGGTGGCCCGTTATGACTCCCACCAGGGTTCTGGCTTTGTGCCTGTTCAATTTAATGAATTCTTGGGCCCATTTCTCAATCTCTTGAGTATTCGATGAAGAGTTTGGTTATTCGACAACCCGTTACTCCTCTCCATCTTTTATTGTGCTGGTCTCTTTCCCAGCCATTGATGTGGTCTCTGATCAGATTCCGACTTATTTCCACTGCAGGTTCTAGTCCATAGAGGTTTTCCCTGGTCCCTAGTCTGGCAAGCTCATCTGCAATTAGATTTCCCTTAATGCCATTATGCCCAGGTATCCATAAGAGTTCCACCGGTCCCTTCCCTGCCAAGTGGTTCGATGCTTCATAGCAATTATAGACCAGCTTCGACTTTGTCGTTGCTGAATTCAGGGCTGCTAATGCCGCCCTGGTATCCGAGCAGATACATACCTTCTCCTGGATCCAGTTTTGGTCGGCCCTCAGAACACCGTATGTAATTCCAACTAGCTCGGCCTGGAGTGCGGTAGTGTATTTGCCCAAAGGGAAGGTTTTACCTATCCCGTCGCGTCGCCTATACACCCCTGCACCCGCTCTGTTCCCACTCTTGGCTCCATCCATGTACCAGATGTCTCCATTGAGCGGCAATCCAGCTCGACCCTCCATCCAGTCGGTCTTACTGATGAGGGTGATCTTATATTTCTTGTCAAACAGGAAGTGGACACCGGTACTGTCTGAGAGCATCCATAGGAGTCCCTCCTCAGCTAGCTCTCTTGAGAATCTATTCAGGTCCCTTACCTTCCTATTCATCTTTCTCACCCTGTGCATAGCTTAGTTCTTGGCCACCAAGTTTCAGCGGACATGTTTTGTTCCACTTATATTTCTTGGTGAACACCATCACCTCAGTTTTAGAGGGATTGACCGAGAGTCCCCTCTCCCTGCACCAATTCCCAACCTTGTTTAAAGCTCCCTGCATATATCGAGAATCGGCTCCAGGAAAGGGCCCTTCGCTATTATTACTAAGTCATCGGCATAGCCAATTACTTGGTAATCCTTTAACCTTTCAAGCAGTTCATCTACTACTAGGCACCACAGAAGGAGGGACAATGCCCCTCCCTGTGGACAGCCCGAGTCGACCTGACCCTCGATGGTAGTCTTGCCTTTATTGGCAGTAAGCTGTCTGTTTTCCAACATATGGTCTATCCATTCAGCGATTATTCTGGGGGTGTAGCATCTGCCTAGTGCTCCGCTAATCACCTCCCTGGATGTAAAGTTGAAGGCTCCTTCAATATCAAGGAAGTTATGATATCAAGGAAGGAGTTTTTGCATAAATCAATCAAAGATGTCGATGCGGTTTCGCGAAGATTTTTATTTTTATACTCGTCGCTTTTGCATTTCCGCAGACATGGAAGTATAGGAATACAAGCATAGAAAATCGGATATTAACTCTTTCGACCACGGTCGAACGTCCATTTTCCCGAAAACGAAGCACAAAGTAAGTAAAGAAAACATTGAAGAAAACACAACGAACGAAAATGACATAAGAGAGCGCAACAGGTCAGAGGGGTGTGAGCTTGCGCTTCACCCTTTAGACTACAAACTCTAGGCAGGTGGGATTGCGTGCCAGTCGGAGCGCGCGCAATCGCGCAATCCTCCACTCCAAACGCCGCATTTATACAGACACTCTTTCCCGCGCTCTTTCCCGTTTGCGACCCTTTGCGGCAGGAAAGCGCCACCAAATGACTAATTCAACGCCACCTTTCAATTGCCATCTGATCTTATGGCGAAGATACTCTCTCTTCTTGCTTGTGATTACTATATCATACAACAGTAATCAAATGTCTTATAAAGAATGAACAAAATTTCAAACAGAATTCAAAAAGTGAGGTTATGTGTGTATTATTTCAAGCTATTGTTGGACTTTCAATAATTGGTGTAAAACACAATATGTGCAAAAGATGACATGCAGGGTATAATATTTCTAATTGTAACAGATTATCTGAAAAAATATCGTTTCCTAAAAAAAAATTATTAACAAATACATATTAGGTCACATATGTCTGGCAAATTTACAGTGCCTTTACTTTTACTATACCAGGGTTACAAATATAATAATTTCGTGGAATATATTATGTTTGCTTTTGAAGCTTTGAATCTGTGTGGATAACACCCCAAAACTACTTGAACCTCCAATGTCCAATGCTCATTTTAGATTATAATCATGGATAATCAGGTGGTTTCCAGTAACAGTTAAATTCCACTTTTCCAATATTCAACCTCTTGCCATTTTAAAATGTGTCTTTTCATTTTCAGCATTATATTTTTCTTCATGTGTGTCACACTGTACCTCATATATTGACCAGAATTTGGAATGGTTTGGAATCGGTTGAATTAAAATAATACTTCATAATTATCAACAATTACGGTTAGTATATTCACTAGCTTAACAGTTACCAGTAAAGGTTTGTGTTCGATTACAAGCCTTTTTGAAGTAGTACATTTTGGTATTTGTTCATTCTGCGTCTCAACAGTGATGTCTGAAATATAACTCAAAATGTAATTTTGGGGTTTATTTCAGAGGTCATATTCACCATCATAAACCAAATTGCCAAATAAAAAAATTACATCTCCATTATTTTTTTATGTTCTTTCTATACGCAAAATTTCATCAAGAGTATAGGGAGGCAATTCTGATACTGTTTGTTACATATACCGAGTATGGTTCAATACATAATATGAATAAGCAATAATAATGTTTTTTGACAATGCTATTCACATATTGTGTATCACATATGTATGTAAATGTTTATAACCAACCCCAAGTTGTACTTTTTATAAATATTTTTTAGATATTTTTGAGATTAAGAATATTTTTATATAGGTACTTTCAAAAACAACTTAATTATTCCTGCGAACTTTAAATGAGAAACAATCCTGATGTCTACAAGATGACGATGAGTAAAATAAAAGAACTGCAGTGTTAAGTACATTTTATTTAAGCATACACTAAATAGATTTCTCAATAAAAAATGGACGGACGACAATATCATTCTGATAAGAACAAATCAAAACACTTTTACAATACAAAATTTCATTGTTAAAAACCCACACATGCAAGGAAAACTGAAAGCATTCTTACAGAGTTGATATAAGTACATGTTTCTTCTAAAATTACGTACGTGTTTCGTGTAAAAATTCAACTTACCATTATAAGATCTAAGTGTACAAATTGATTGCTACTACTTTTTTTTAAGTTTAAGTAAAAACGTGTAAAAACCAATTTTCATGTTACGATAAACATTTTTACCTTGTATAAAATTGATACAACCGATTAATTGAGCAAATTATAATAATGGCAGTGTACGCATTGTTTTTATCTAATGATTTGTTAATTCTAATTTAAACTAAATTTAAAGTAATCTTTGGTTTAAATTAAAGAAACGTTCCAAATCATAATCAGTTTCATAACCATAATCATTTTAGTATTCATACGTATCCCCCATTCTCAATTTAAAAGTAATACTTAGACATACGTATTTCGAGAAACAAACTAGTAATAAATAAAATAAATATATAAATTTTAACCTCCACACACATCCATACCTATTCGGCGATGATGTTGAATACAATAATATTCATCTTACAAAAAAAACTGCTTTATTTTGGTTGTGGTGTGGTAGACCTCCGATATGAGGAAGGTAATCCTAATGCTGGCGGTAAACTGGAGGTACTTGCCAGCGTGTTATCCAATTTTCTTGCCTCGTGCTCTAGGAGAAGGGCATCTAAAGAAGGATCTTGAGACACAGTCCGCAAGGAATCGCCCAATGCTTGACGGAGCTGTTGCATCTCACGTCCAGCTTTAGTACTTCTCAGTACATACTGTTGTCTTCGCTTTATTTCCTGGTTGAGTTGCTCTCTTAAAAGAGTAACCTAGTATATACAATGCATATTAATTGGGGTCGTTGTTCCGATATCTGTGTGTATACATGGTTACATATTTTAATCAATTTCAAATTTATAGTCAAAAATTCAAACTCACTATAATGCATAAAAATGATTACATTGAGTAACATTATGCATAGCCGATTTCATATTAAGCCATGTATACAAAAATTGACTGTGGTCCTGCAGTCAACCAAAAATGTGCCATGATTATATCTTCATATAATTTATTATTAAATAATATTCAATATTATTAATAATTTTTCTCAGTCAATTCTAAAGATTTATGTTTTCTTTTTATTTATGCATATTTCATTGAGTTAGCTTATAATTTTAAGTCACTTTAAAGTTGGATATGTTTCATGTAACTCTGATACCAACAATGGAATGACTGTTTAGTAATTATAGTTTGTATTTTGTAATGTTTGAATGCAAGTTTCTTTGTGGGTAAGTAATACCAACATATATACATTTTAAACAAAAAACAAGCCCTCCGTGGTGCTTTCTGCTTCTCAGTTCTCACCTAACCTCATTTTGTGTATGTCTTCTGTGTGTATTATGAATTTATGATAACATTTAAATATAACAGCAACAAAGTTAAGGTTCAATGGCATTAGTTATATACATGAAAGAATTATACGAAGGTGGTGAGTTAGAACAGGTACATATATTTTATTATATTTATTGTGTTTATTTTTATTTATAATTTATACATACGCTCGTAATGTCGTTAGTTTTAAAGTCAAAATAAGGTATACATGTTTTATTAGATCAAAGCCTCAAATAACAAGACTAATACAATAAAGCATTCAAGTCTAATTCAATGTTTAAAAAAAAAAGGACTTTCTTTCAAAAACTCCAAAAATTAGATACTAGATACTACTATTATTATTAGATACGTGATACTAGAAAGTAAATAAATAATTGATGATTAAAAAAAATAGTCCTAAATAGTTTTACAACTATTATTTGAAAACTTCTCTTTGCAGTATTAAATAAGGCTAAAAGTACGGTTCTGTTGCATATTATCTGACAACATTGTAAATTAATATTAAAAATATCATTTAATTTCATATGACAAGATATTTCTCTAACTCAGAGTATAACCTTTTTTAAGACATTAAAAATAATCAGAAAAATTAAATGATCATCTAACTAAGATTACCTGATTCTCTAATCTTGCAACTTGTTGCCTATGGCTTTGTTCTCTTGCCTCTAGTAACCTTTCTGCTTGGAGTTGAGCTGCTCTGTATCTCTCGATTTCAGCCCTGTCAAATTTCGAGTCTAAACCCGGTCTCTGATTTCTTAATCTGTTCAGTTCTGAGTCCTTTTCTGAGAGTTCATTCTCGAGACGTGATATCTTCAAACGCAACTCTATGTTCTCCTGTTCATACTTGTCCAGTTCCGTGATAGTTGTGTCTGTTTCATATTTCTCGGGACGTTCATATGATTTGCTTGTCAGGGTTGCCGGGATTTTAGAAGGAATTCTTTCCACATTTCGCCTCTCTGATTCCATTTGTCTCAGCTGAAAAATATATTAAATAATACCAACAAGTCTCAAAACATAGGCAGTTATCTCACTTTATTATTTAGCACATCCACTTTGCTCCTCAACTCATTTCTCTCTCTTTGTATCGAATTCAGCTGGGTTCTTAGTTCTTCATCATGGTGTGAAGTTACCGTGGTATCTGCAGGCCACTGTGAAAGCCTTAATTGAGATTCCAGACCGGCCCTTTGTACTTCATTGTTGGCTAATTCGTTATTCAGCCGTGACACTTGGTCCTGTAGTATTTGAGTGTTCCTTCTCATTTCTGCCAAATTCTGCTGAGTTGCTTCGAATCTTTCAGTTATTACACGGCGTTCGTTCTCACTGTTGGCCAGTTGTTTTTGGAACTTCATGTAAAATTTGTTCATGTTTAAGTATATGAAAAAGTATACCTTTTTCAAAAATAGTTGTTGCATTACTGACATAAATAAAAGTAGAAGATAATGCAAGAAAAAATTAAAATATATTGGTCAAATAAAAATGAACTGATAACAAATAATAAGTATCAAAGGCATACAAAATATTACTATCACACTTCCTGAGTGATTAGTGTAAATGACATCATCACACGAGAAATGATATAATATTTAAAATAACATTTCCTCTGTACTCCTACCTGTTTAAGTCTTTCGGATGAAGTCTGAGACGATGCTGTAGCATCCATAAAAGATCTTTGTAAGCTTTGTAGTTCTGATTTTAATTCTGTTTCACTCTGGGAAGCTCTTTCTAGCGATAAAGTCATTTGATCTATTGTGGATTTTAAGGAGACACATCTTTCTTCTAGACTTGCCACTGTTCTGCTTTGATTGTCGCACTTCTCTTGTAATTTCTAGGCATGAAGTTAAATAAAATTTTATGAATGTCTTGTAAAGGTTATTGTTTGAAAATCATTAGTACTGGGTAGTATTTTCACAAAATCTAATTATGATAACAACACATGTTTTATGTGAAGAAAAACAAATTTTATACTGACGTAAATAAAACACACTTGTTCATATAGTAAACAAATTTTTATATATACTTATGAAGTCATTCCTTTCACCAATGATCCATAAAGTAATAAATATAATAATAATGGTAATGCATAGTCTTTTAACTTAATTACATTGATATAAAACTAAATTTAATAGGAAATTAGACATGTATGTACTGTGTATATATGTAATAAAAATATTATTATATTATTATCTATTAATTGTTTCATGTTAGCAATATTTTTTTGAAAGAAAACATTTTTACAATAAATTAATGTTACCCAAGGATGCAGAATTTTTATTGTACATACATAAAAATATTGCTATTTTTGAGGAAGAATCTAGCATCGATAGGGAAGATGTAGGAAAACCTATATTGAGAGAGGAATTTGAAATAGCACTAAGGGGGCTAAAGAATAATAGAGCGCCGGGTGTAGATACAATACAGGCGGAAATTTTGAAATGTGCGGGACAGAAAGTAGTAAATAGGATGTTTGAACTGGTAAAATACATATACGAAACGGGCGAGATGCCGGAGGATTATAAGAGGAACATTATCGTTACTATACCGAAAAAGAGAGGAGCCGACAAATGCGAGAACTTTAGAACGATTAGCCTAACTTCCCATGCGTCAAAAATCTTAACTAGAATAGTGCAGAAGAGGATGGAAAATAGAGCGGAGGAAATACTAGGAGACGACCAATTCGGGTTTAGGCGAAATAGGGGAACTCGCGAAGCTATTCTGGCGCTAAGAGTAATGTTAGAGAAAACAATAGAAAAAGGAAAGAACGCTTATATAGGATTTGTAGATTTAGAAAAAGCTTTTGATAACGTAAGATGGGAAAAAATGTTCGAGATACTAAAGAGCGCGGGAATGAAGTATAGAGATAGGAGAGTAGTACACAATCTATACATAGAGCAAACTGCTGTTATAGAAGTAGAAGGGGAAGAAAGGGAAGTAGGTATTAGGAAAGGAGTAAGACAAGGATGTACGTCTTACTATCACCACTAATTTTTAATCTGTACATCGAAGAGGCGATTAATGTGGTAAAAGATAGAGTGGATTTCGGGATTAAAGTACAGGGACAGAAACTAAAAATGCTGAGATTCGCGGATGATATAGCAGTATTAGCATCTAGTAAGGAGGAACTAGAATCAGCATTGAACGAAATGGAGGCAGTGTTGACAGAGGAATACGGAATGAGGGTGAATAAAAACAAAACTAAAGTGTTAGTGTGCAGAGGGCGCGAGAGCTGAGCAAAAACGAAAGTACAAATTAATAATGAAAGATTGGAGGAAGTTAAAGACTTCACTTATTTAGGAAGTAAAATAAATTGGGATGGAAGAAGCGATAAAGACATAAAACAAAGAATAGCGCAGGGTCGAGTAGCTTTTAACAAAAAGAAAGCACTTTTATGCTCGGGGGTAATAAACTTAGAAACAAGGAAGAGATTTTTGAAAACATATGTATGGAGCACGGCACTTTACGGCTGCGAAACCTGGACGGTAGGGGAAGCAAGTAGGAAGAAATTAGAAGCTTTTGAGATGTGGTGTTACCGAAGAATGATGAAAATACCATGGACTGATAGGGTTAGAAACGAAGAAGTATTGGAGAAAGTCGGCGAGAAAAGGAGTACGTGGAAAAACTTAAAGAAGAGAAGAGATAGAATGGTAGGCCACTTGCTGAGACATGGGGGAATAGTCAGCGATATTTAGGAGGCAGAAATAGGAGTGAAGAAAGGCAGAGGTAGGCCTAGATTAGACTACTGCTCGCAAATAGTAAGGGATGTAGGTTGTAGCACAATTAGCGAAATGCGTAGGTTAGCACAAGACAGGAGAAGCTGGAGGTTAGCGTCCAACCAGTCTTAGGACTGATGACCTAATGATGATGACATAAAAATAATAATTTACCTCATGGGTTTATAATCTATTTACACACCTGACTATGTATAGTTTGCAAGAAATAATAAAATCATAGTTTGATTATAGCAAATTAAATGAAAGGCATACATGCCAAATATACATTTATATGCATTACAAATATTACAAATTGGGGAAAAATTAAGAACAAAGAAAAATATTTAAATCTCATAAAACTTGGAGGCAAGATACTTTCAAAAATGTTAGAAAAAGATTACATCTATATTTTGTTAGTTAGATTCATCAATTTAAAAAAACTAATATAAGTTTCAACAATCCATATTTAAAAAATATTTAATTTTTTCAATTTACTTTTCCATTACATGTGAGAATAATGAAGATATATGTTTTAAATTTATTACGCACATTTACTTATTTATAAGCAATTATTTCATAATAATTTGACCTCATTGATATTACCCAGTGTTTATCTCACAAAATATAAATCATACAAAAATATTTTCGAAAAAAAAAAAAACTAAAAAATTAGTGTTTACCGGATATTGACTGCCTTTAAGTGGTATTACCATTTAATGTATTCATAGTTTTTATAGAATTTATCGGACGTTTAGGAATTTATTAACTTATTTTTAAAACCAAATTTATACAATAAAGGGAATATTTCCTTAAAAGTTTATGCTCTAATCCAACTACCTGGATTGTGGCTTCTCTTTCTTGCAGCATCATCTGCAGCCTTTGTAAATCACCTTCCGCAGACATCCTTTGAAGCTCAAGTTTAGTTGCACGATTTTCAGTCCGACTTAGCTCCTCTTGCAAACCTCTCTTCTCCGCCTCCAGTCTGCCCAATGCCATTTTCATTTTTTCAAGTTTATCCTCAAAAAATTTATTTATTTATTTTTCAAATTTTGTTCTATTGCATTGTCTTACCTCATACTGTAATTTTACCTCATTGCCTCCGCTTAGGGACAGTTCTAATGATACTACTTTCTCCCTCATCTGTTTCGCTTCTTCAGTTTTCTTCTGTAGTGCCTCAGTCTAAAAGTAAATTTAAATCAAAATAAATTATGCTTTCATTAACAATTAAATACCTGTGACTGCAGTTCTATATTTTTCTGACCCAGTTTTGCCTCTAAACTACCTTTTTCCTCTTGCAAGGCTCGTAGATTTTGCAGAACTTTACTTAATTTATTGTCACCCTTGCTTTGGCTCTCGTGTGCTTCCTGAATTTGTTTCTTAGCCGTTTGAACTTGAGTTTTATAATCATCCTGAAAAAAAAAATCGATAATACATAATAAATTTGTATATTAATAACTTACCCGTTCTCTCTCGATTTGAGCAACCTGTTGCATCAGATTACGAACGCCTTTACGAACCACCTCTGGATCTACGTCAATTGCTCCATCTTTTCCATCATCGTGAACTAAATGTGCAATCAATTTAATGCAGAATACTTTTTTCTAAGATCTCTTACCTCTAGCAGGACTCCACCTCCTCGACGGACTCAACAGTCTATAAGGCATCGTGACGGTCCCATCCAATTGTATGCCGGCTATTCTTCGTAATGTTGAAATAACGCTGCTCAGCTTTTGTTCTGTGTCTCTCTTGGACGATTCGAGTTGTGCCAATTGCGCTTCCAGGGCTCTCACCCTTCCTTCTGCTCCCCCCAGTTTTGCCTGAAATACTTCAATTAATCCGATTTCAACATTTCATGGTATAGTACCTTTAGTTCTTGAATTTGTTGGGTCGCGTCCACCAAGCATACTTCTAAATTGTGTTTTTGGTCTTCTAGCCTCTTCTCTCTGACTCTTCCGTCTTCCAGATGGACTAGAAGGTCCTGTTCACGGGCATGCCACTGCTCTTCTGATTGAGCGGAATGCGCCCTTGTCCTTCCAAGCTCCTGCCGTGTTTGTTCGAGGTTTCTCTCAAGTTCGGACATCTGCCAATAAAAAATTTTAAAAACATTTTCTAATAGACAATGTTATGTATTTTATAACATATTTTCAATGTTAATGTCGCATCAAGTTACTACATGAAAATAACATTCACATAAACATTGATTTTATTGAGAATATATACTTTAAATGGAGCAGGTAACGAACAGTAGTCCTACTCAGTCCCCACCCATCCCTTACGAGTATATTAGGGGTTACTCACAAATATCTTGAAACTTTTACCTGTTTTCTCAGCTGATGTACTTCCTGATGGGAGCGTTCTCTTTCCTCAACTTCATTTAGGAGTCTAGCTTGCAACTCCTTCTCCTCAGCCTGCTGTTGGGTACCCGCAGCCTGACTTCTTTGCAGTTCCTCTTGTAAACTTTGCGCCTTATGCTCGGTTTGTAGTTGGTCTTTTTCTAAATCACGCAGCTGATTTTGTACCCGGTTTCTTTCATTTTCTAATGACAGTTTCAGGTCCTCGAGGCCTACAGAGAACACACTCATATCAAACAGTTGTTTATCGACGAATATAATAACTGCCATAACTCTTTAATTTAGGTGTATTAGGGTTTGTTATTATTGAGTATTGATTAAACTATAGCCATTGGTACCTCACATGGCTTTATTGATTTTGGGATTAGGGTGATTTTAATTATTCTTACTTATCTTGTTTTGTCAATAAACCTAATACAGTAATATTAAAATTTGCACACAATTTTTAGGCTCCACAGAAAAAAATAATAGAACTACATCTGTATATTCTCACTTGAAATTTTTTGAAACGCTTCCTCTAATTGTCTAGCCTGTTCTCTTTTCTCACTTTCTGTTCTCTTGACATGATCCCTCAACTCCTTGTTAGTGTTGTGGTACTTCTCTTTCTCAAAGTTGCTATCTGCCAAAAGTCTTCGAACGTCCGTTAGTTCCTTTCGCAGTGATTCCGAATTATTCTCAGCTAAAAATAATACAGTTGTAAACCCAAAACAATTACTGTTATATATTTTTATGTTACTGCAATAAAATTATGTTTACAAAAAGATATGCACAGTTTGGTTTTATTAGAAGTGTAAAATAAAAAATCTGCTCAGTTGATTTGCATTTGATATAGTTTGAAATATTTATTTCGATATTGAAAATTAATTATTAGTTTATAGTGGTAATAGCAACAAATTAAATTATGTGACTGATGTAATGTACAGTGTTTTTGTTTGGACTATTTGATATTAATTAATATCAAATAGGAAAACATAATGTAATCATATATGTTTAATAATAATTTTTTTTTATTAAATGAAAAATTGTTTACTATTTAGATCATTATTTGACTGTTTTAATCTATATAAGGGAAATATAAAAAAAAATACAATTTTGTGTAATTTTTGTTATTGTCTTACTATAACTATCTTTTATAACATAATTTCCCGTTATAATTATTCTTTTAACTCTTTAACAATATTATGGTAATTTTAGTTTATCTATTAAAATAAATCTAAATAAATGGCTACTCCTTCAAATTATAGTAATCACGTAATGAAACAAAATATTTTAAAATTAAATATAAACAATGAAGTTGTCAACAATGTTACCTTCTTTAAGTTTCCTAATAGTCTCATGTAATTGGTTGCTCACACTTTCACTTTTATCCTCGCACAAATGCAGCTGCACTTTTAAATTTTCCACCTCACTCTGACTACCATCCCTCTCAATTTTGACCTCTTCTATCCTTTGTTCCAGCTTATTTCTTTCTTCCTCGTACCTACTTCTAGTTTCTTCTAATTTTGTCTTAAATTTATTCAACTCGTCCTTTAACTGGTTTATGATAGCCCTGTCCTGATCGAACCGGCCATTTGCCTCTCTTCTAAACCTCTCTAATGTGTCCCTTTCATTTTCCAGTTCCCTTCTGGCCTCCTCTAATCTATCATGAAGTGCTTGGTGGTCATGATGGGCTAAAAAAAAATTGTAGGTGATAACAATAAAATATTTAGGTTTATGCAGTGTTGCTATCTGCTGGAGAAAACGTTCAATAAAAAAGATCATTTGTATGAATTAAATTTAGAAACAACTCATTTCCCTAATATTATGATGATATCATTGATTTAATTCTATTTTCATGAATGAAATCAGCACTCTGTGGCCTGTAGTTTAGTATAAAGCAAATTGGCTATTATCAGGACAAGCACACCTAGTACAATAACATTAATTGTGTTTTAAATATTAATTCGCGTTTAATGGGAACCAAAGAGAATACTTATATGACATTGTTGTACAAATATTTTGCCTGAAAGTGTTAATTCTGTTTTTATAATTATGCATGTTTATTTTTAGATTAGAGGCTAGCAGTTCACACATCTATGGAATTTGAATTTAAAATCATAAAATGTCTGCTTTATTGCCATGCTTAAATAACTTGTTTCTATTTTTCCTGCATTATGTCATATTATAATTTTAACTGATAAAAATATACACTCCACGAAAATAATGTTGACACCAAATTTATGTTAGTCTGCCTTGCATGTTTCAGTAAATAAAATCAAGGTAAGTCAAGGTCAAGAATGTTTTTCATTTCACTTGTACACATTTGAAATATGTATATTTTAAATTTATACACATATAAAGGTTTAGTTGGGTTAATTAAATGTAATTTAGTTAAGAAAAGGCATCTCTCTCCAAAGAAAAAGGTCTTTAATTAAAAAAAAAAACATTTTAAAAAAGAATTTCTTTATTTTTTTTGCAACTGTAATTTTTGAATAATGATGAGCTACTAAAATAATTTTACTTTATGCAGGGTGGAAGTGGTGTTACTTGAAATTGATAGTTCGAATTTTTTATACCAAATAAAATCAATATTAATGTGATACTGGAAGAAGTTATGAAATCAACCTGGGTAAAACACGCATTAACTTACTTAAAACAAAAAACGGAAGGGGAACACCAAATGGAAGAAAAGAAGAGGAATAGAGTTCATATGTCATGCAAAGAATTATACGGCGCCTAATTTTTTTTTAAAATACC
The DNA here is from genome assembly GCA_037954035.1 of Rosalia funebris. Lineage (NCBI taxonomy): Eukaryota > Metazoa > Arthropoda > Insecta > Coleoptera > Cerambycidae > Rosalia > Rosalia funebris. Next base: position 14,603,373 of record JAZFAV010000001.1, on the reverse strand, counting down.
TGATTTTTGGAACAAAAATTTGGATGAGTTTGAGATCTTAACAGATGATCATCATTTGCTAGAAAAATTTGGTAAATTGGTTAAACAATAAGTCCATAGGCGTCCTTGTTAGAACTGTTTAAAGGGTCAATGTTATCAAAAACTGACAGCAGTACGAATAGAAAAAACCTACCATTTAAAAAACTTTGAGTGTAAATTTTCAAGTATATCTGTCTATACTATAGTTATTAAGGTACTTGTTCTTCAATATTCCAATTTTTTTCCATAGAGAAATCACATCAACTTTGAAATTTTGACAGGTGATTACCTGTTATTCGATGCATGATTAGGTAAATTGATATAAAACTTCATAGGCGTTCATGATAGAACATTTTAAAGGGTAATTTTGATTAAGATCTGATATTAGCAAAACAGATAAAGTTCCAACAATCATCATCCAATCAATGAGATAAATCTAAAATAAAGAAAGCTTTGACTCTAATGTATATTTACAAAATTATATATTATATATAACTATATGATTATGATATATGTGAGTAATAACAAAAATCAATAATCTGCAAACACCTTACAGTTTTCAAATGTTCCAAATTTAAGTGAAAATTTATATATTTTTTTTTATTTAATTATTCCATTCAAAGGTCGTTTTTATTTGGCCAAATTTAGATTTTTCAATATGGCACAATTTATTTGAATTTCATAAGACAAAATTCATTAGAAAATAATTATTCACCGTTTAAAATACAGTATGTAAAATAATCACATTTAACCTTGAGGCATGATTGGAAAATTTTCACTTATTATCAGCAAAATAATTAGATGTTTTTCAACTTGTCAAAACTTATAGTAAAATAATTAAACTTCATAGAACATTGATCAGTATATTATATGGTGCTCTTCTAAATAAAATACATTTGATTTGTATTATTCACTTATTGTATCACTTCACATTCACATTGTGAAAAAGGTAAACTATATTTATTGCCTGAATACAAATTGAAAAGGATTGTGGTTTGTGTTGAAGAGAGGAAAAATATATCTTACATAATATCCTGAGATATAACTCGTAATTATAACCTCTACAATCTATTTATAATTTAATTATAACTGCAACAGATTCTACTCATTCTAATATGTATTTCGCTTACCTATTAATAATGCCTGCTGTTTATCGTTCTCAGCCCTCAACATAAGTTCCTCATGTTGTTGGCAAAGATTATCGATATGGTTCTGTAAACTGTCGATTCTATCTAAAAGCTGTTGAATTTCGGCATCCTTTTCATTGCCGAGTTGCTGCAGAGATTGTTGTAACCGTTTCTCCAGTGAACTTCTAACTTTTTCTCTCTCCTCTGTGAGTTTCCTGATGTTCTCCTCATTCTGCTGCTTCAGTTTATCGACTGTCTGTTTAAATTCAGCTTCTTTGTTTCCCGCCGCGTTGGTTAAGCTGCTTTTCATTTCAGCAGATTTCTTTTCCGATCTCTCTAGATCTTTTGTCAATCGCGCGACTTGGGACTTCAGCTGTTCTTGTTTTACCAGAAGTTCTTGTTGGTCTTTTTCTAGCTGCATCTTTTTGTCCTCTGAAGCCTCGAGGTTTGTTTGAGTGTCGAACAGGACGCCTTCCAAGGCTTCCTTCTCTGAACGCACTGCGGCCAAGAGTTCCTGGAGCCTTTGACCTTCTTTGTCCATGGCATCAATTGTGCACTATAAATATTGATTAATAACAATCTGATTTACGAAAATAAAAAATAAAGGAAAAGGAGTAAATCCAAGTTAAGCATCACAATTATTAACTTATAATACTTAATGTATTTGTTTATCTTATTGCACACAGTGTTTCAATATTTATGCACACATGAAAGAAGAATAAAATAAGAAAACAGTAACAAATTGGGATGTTATTAAATTAGATGTAAGATATGTAAACAGATTTATATAGGACAAACAGGAGGAATAATAAAGACAAGATATAAAGAACATTTAACCTATTTTAAATTAAAATAGGTTTTAAAAATGCCAACATTGAGAAAACAAGTAAGTAGCATAAAATATATAATCTGGAGTTTATAGTTGACAAAAATGATTCCATATAATAATTAGGCTTAATTTAAACATGAAAAAATATTTGGGTACCAACAGTAGAAGTTATGAACCTAAAAGGATAGAGTAGAACTGAAATTTGTGTAAGTAGTACAATATTTTGGCAATTAAACAGTTTTTAAATCGTATAATTTATAGAAGACATTTTAAATTGGACATAAACTTGTCTTTAGCCAAGTACAGATATATATTTCAACCAATTTTCAACTTATCAGAAAAACTTACCTGCTTTTCTTCACATTCTTTGACTAACTCTTCCAAGTTTCTATTGACTCTTGCGTTAGTTTCATTTGCCTGCTCCAACCTCTGCCTACATCTGTTGAGTTCTTCGTTGAGTCCGTCTTTTTTTCTTCCTAACACTGTTAATTGATTGCTTAAGTCATTACGTTCCCTTGCAACTTGGTTATGCTCCATTTCAATCTAGAAAATTGGAGATTAATTTTTATTTACTTACAAAAACAAAAATATACGGATTACTTTTCCCTTTTCAATTTCCAAAAATTTGCATTTCTCCGATAGAGTTACTTTGTCCGACTCAAGATCTAATTTTTGTTGTTCAGCTTGTAGCAACTCTTTCCTGAGCGACTGTATATCGTTTTGTAAGTCGTTGCTCTGGTGTTGTAATGCCATTTTTTCATCTCCTATCTGAATAGTACAAAAAAAAAATTTGTTTACATTACAAAGTTGATGCTAAGCATACTGAATATTTGAATGAGTCTCAATAAAACTAGGCATTAATTTTGGACTCTTAAATTCACTTTATGATTCATAGTTTGAATCCAGAAAACTTGGACTTACCTTTCTGAGATCTTCTTGTAGTTTTTTCTTATCCAATTCGAGATTAGTAGCGATTGTTTCTTTTTTTACCAAAGAATCATGAACATCAGTTCTTTCCCCTAAGGCTTTGTCGAGTTGCATTTCATAATCAGCTAGAATATAATCATATTGCGCTCAATTAAAAAAGTTGATTATAAAACCTGACAAGTTAAAAAGGATCTAATGCAGAATAAAAAAACTACTTATTAATGAATTACGAGTATCATGTTAATAAAACTATTACTTTTTAAATTAATCAGTGAAAATTTATATAAAAATTTCTGATACAAATTGTAGTGCATGAAGAGATAATTATTCTGTACCTTTAATTTTTTCCAAATTAGCGATAAGATTATCAGCCTCCAATTTCTGAGCCTCAAGCATATCATACGATAAATACAGCTTGTTCAATTCTTCCCTAACTGATAGCAGCTCTTCTCGCATCCTGCTGCATCTGTCTTCTTCTCCTCTCAACGCAATCTCTCTCAGATCGGCATCCTGATTTAGCCTGTCTATTTCACTTTGCAAAAATATCTTTTCATCGTGACAATTATCTAACTCTTTTTGTAACCTATTGTTATTTTTCTGTAATTTGTCGTAATCATGATTGAGGGACTCGATCATTGCATTTAATTCTAAGCGATTTCTGTCTAATTGATTTTTTTCTGCTCTCAGTGCATCTAGGGATTTTTGCAAGATGTCCCTATCCTGGGCAAGCTGGGAACACTGTGAACGGCATGTGTCTAGCTGTATTACGAGTTCTTTGTTTCGTTGTTCTAAAGCTGCTACGGTATCTTCAGAATTTTCATATTGCTTGCGAACTAACAAAAGTTGCTCCTTATTTGACTGGAGTTTCACCTAAAGAAACAACTGTGAAACACCTAGAGAACAACATAAAATTCAAAGCGAGACATGAATTCGATTGGGGGCCCTTTTTTATAATTTTCAGAAATTTCAATTATTGAGTTTGGTGGGATGGATTATGTTAAATGAGTTTCTTAAAAATCTGTATTAATTTAGGATTAATATAGACACATTTTCAAATTAGGATCTAGACCTTATATTGGAAATGGGTTAGATTCAAATATGATCAAACAAAAGTTGTTACAGAAAGTACATAACAATGATTGATTGCTTCATTAATTATAAAAAAATAATTTACATTTTCTATAATAAAAAACTTGTTGTCTATTGTTTGTTTTTTGATTCTTTTTTTTTTTACAGGAGCTATGATTGAAATTAATGTTATTATTAACATTTTGTTTTTCAAGTTTCTCTCCTTGAAATTTAAAAAAGTTAATAGAAAATAAACAAGCTTGTTGATTGCATAAACAAAAATTTTAATAGATTATCATAAAAGGATATCAGACTAAATATCTAGACTAATATCTGTTTTTTTTTAATACTAACATAGGAAATTTCTTTTCTCTAAATCTTCTGCTAACCCCTATGGTATAAATTCTTTGAGGCATCATATACATAGATCTTTTTATTTTCAAAATAATATTTCAAAACTTACCATTATTTCCATATCAAATTTTCCCGGTACTTACTTGATTGCATTAGATTAAAAATTTTGAGGGCATTAGAAAAGGATTTGTTATACCAAAAACAGGTTTATTCTTCCCAAAAACAAAAAGACCTAAAAGTATATTTTCCTAGCCGTAAAAAAAATTGGGATTTCACCATTTACAGTAAGTATTTTATAACTTTATATGCATATAATGCTTGTTAATAATATAATGCAAGTACTATGAGAGACTACTAAAGTACTTAAATGAATCCCCATTGAGTAAAATGGATGCTGTTTAAAATGTATAGATTCTTAGTGAACCATCCATTCGATGCAAGTATTACATCTTTAGATGCCAAATGGTCGTTTTATATATATGAAAAACAATTGTTCATCACTCTGGACATCTCTCACGGAAACGACTGTAGAAACACACAATTTAGCTGTTGTTTGGCAAGCTAATTTGGATTTTTAATCCTGGGTAAGTATTACATATTATATAAATTATTATAACATACGCAGTTGCTTCTATATAGGGCCGCCAGTGATGAGGCATCCAACTGGGCAGCTCTAATTATCACTTACCCAGAATGCCTTTTTTATACATGTCTGAAGAGCATGATAATTACCTGTAGTTCATGAATATATGACTGATATTTATGCAGGGCGGCTTGCACAGCTGATATCGTACTCTCAGCAAACGCTGCTGGGGAAGTCATACTGCGAAGCCCTCGTTTAGGTGATCTAAAAAAAATCAGTGACATCAACGTTTTACAAAAACATCACACCCCTGTTAATGAAAAGAGTGGCATACATATATTGCAATCACAATCATTCGTTGTCTTACTTTTGGGGTACTGGGGTGGAAGCACTAAGATGAAGATGAGTAGCTTGCATGATTTCAACATCTTTCGTCTCCGCATCCTGTATTAGAGCATGGGCAATGTCCCTAAGAGCACCCTGTAATATATCTATTTCCTCTTGCATCTTCATGATTTGGCCGCAGCTTTGTTCTGCTTCTCCACATCGATCTTCCTACAAAAATAACAGAGAATAGTACTGTACTCACAAGTAACCATTATAATTATACCAAAGTTTGGATGTCTCTCAATAATTGTTGAATTCGCTCCTCTTTCATTTGGACTTCAGACTGGTAGTTATCCTGCTTGATCTTAAGAGCTTCTATCTGCGCCCTGAGGTCTGATGATTCTTGTTCAAGTTGATGTTTCTCTTTTCCCTTTTGATAAAATAAATATATTTTAAAGCACCTCCATGGTATAAGCCTAAGAATACTTACTCCACCTAAAATAGTTTCCGTAAATATATTAGTGTCCATCCTACTGCATGCCAGTAACATTTCCTTTCCAAGTCCAGTGACGTCTGACTTAACTTTGTTCAAGTCTCGTTCGGTATTAGACTGGATATCGATAAAAAGTCTCTTCACTGAGACAACGTCTCTCCAAAGATTAAGGAGTCTGTTGTGTTCTGTGCTGTAGTAATCATTAAACGCTTGTTCCTCATCTTTCCATTCATCCTCCTTTATTATCATTTCTTCTCTGAGGGCCTCCCAATCGTTTGTGAGTTTCTGTAAGTCACTGGTGAGGGCTTCATTTGTGTTGTGAGATTCTTCTAATTGTTCTCTTAGAGACGCGTTAAGTTGCATTAATTTTTCAGATCTATGGAACAAACATGTAAAGCTTTAGGTTTAAATCAAGATTTATACTATAATTTATATTTTGTGTCAAGTACATAATGGATGTAAATGATAGCTTATGATCTGTATTACATAATAGCTAAAGAAAAGGTAGTACAAAACTCTGACTAGAGAATTATACTTTTCTTACAAAGAAACATTTTGTAAGAAAAGTGCATTGCTCTTTTAAAATAGTGATACTCTCGGTAGCACACGATTTAATTTTTTTTTTTTTTAAATACTTTAATATAGTTGTGTACAAAAATGTTAACGAAATCAAAATAAATAATTAAAATACAATATTGTTGATTTTAAAGAAAAATCGTCTGGTATCATATTCTGAATTTGAATAGCGCCATCTGCGTTATTTATACATAATTATACAAAATTTAAACAAGCCCATAGTGTGCTCAACAATACACACTATTAAATTATTGAATGTATTCCAGATTTATCTAAGGCACTGATAGCTTAGTTCATAAACCAGTGCATAGTTTTCAAAGTAAAAATAAAAAAAAAACACTTAATAGAATCCAGATTTTTTTCCATATAACTTAGAGTAGAAAGTTCATTATTATATAAACTAATATATACAGTATCCCCGACTTTCCTTAATAAATAATATCTGTTATTCCAAAGAATAAATCACGTAAAATAAATTTTAGTTGTTTTATTAAAAATTAATTTTCTGATATTAAGTTGTAAACCTCTGTTCCAATTACAATTGCACTTCTATTTAATTTCTACTTTGAAAATAATTATTTGGCAGATAAATATTTTTTTCTTTCAATAAAAATCTGGCTATAAAGATAAGTATGATGTATTACTGCATTGTGTGTATTGTGTATACATACTGTACTAACAAAAAGGGGATCCAATTAAAAAAAAAAATAGAGAGTGCAATTTGAAAAATGGACATAACTTTTTAGGGGTTGTAACTACCAACGAGGTGCAATTTTTTTTGCCATTGAAACTAATTATTAATTAATCTTCCTATCTTGATAGAGATATTGGTTGTAAACGAAATTCTGGAACATCCTGTATATGTGGGAAACATCTATCGGGTATTTTTTAAAGAACTATCAATTTTATTTATTTTTCTAATAAGCTTTTGTTGATTAGGTGAAATCATGGGAATGTCACGGATTATCAGGAGAGACAATTAAAGGAGATATTGTAAAGAAGGCCTACTTTAAATGATTTGATGCTCATGAAATACAATTTTTGCCACGATTATATTTCAATAATTCTTTTTTTTTTGCTTTTATAAACAATAATTTTCTAGGCAAAGTTATACAATACTTCTTCTGTTTTTTACCAATATCAGTTTGTGTATACTCATAGATTAACAGAATATAAAAACAATAATGATTGAGTTTGTTGTGTATCTCTGTATTATTATGTAGTATCGAATAGTAGTTGAAATTCGAGTGGTAATAATATTATTAACAAATGTTAACAGTAACACATATTCCCAAGAAATTAAAAATCTGAGTTTCATTGAAGCAAGAAAACACTCAATGCTGGAATAGATTCGCACATTTTCGATTACTAATGGTTGCAATTAAACGTCGACAATTGCATGAACGCAATTCCGCAACGCATGAACGCAAAATATTCCTCTAAACAACATATTTTTCGAGAAATCTTTCAAATTCAGCTACATATTTTTTTCTGATTTCTGTTTACATTTAGAATGTTTTTAATCACATAAGGTTTCCGGTTTCCCTATCCCCGGTACACTCCACATACTTTCTACGTTCCTCCTGAAGTTTCTGCATAGCCGTTTCCAGGTCATTAATTCTTTCCTCCCTACTTTCTCGTAGATGCTGTTGCGCCTGCTCCATGGCAGAACTAGGGACGTAGCTAGAGGTAGGGTATGTGGGAGGTAACGATGTAGGCTGATCTGAATAGAGCGGATTTTGTTCCATTTGGGCTTCGAGGTCAGCGCATCTTTGTTTATACTGTAAGACCTGTCAAACCACAGAGTTCATTAGAGAATCTCAACAGAGTAATTACATGATAAACATAAAATTACACTGACTGTAATGGATTATTAAGACATAATGTAGTGAAAGAGAGTGTATGGAATAATCGATATTACTAATTGAGTTGATTATGCTCTTATTCGACAAAGAGGACGATCATTTTGAGATCAAGAGCTTAATGTCTATATTTCAAGAGAACCTATCGAAAATATCTATAAGAACATATCGAAACTACATTTTATTTCAATGATACATTAATATAATTATTAAATAATTTAGAAATTATACCTTAGCCTGTAATCTGCTGACTAAAGCAGCCTGGTTTTGTTGCGCTTGCCTGTAGGTCTCGAGACGTCTTCTGTAGTGGGACGCCTCCTCTTGGAGGCGCTGTCTGAGGTCCCTAGACATGTCCTCGTCGCTACTTCCGCCGCCGTCCCCTCGCAACCGACCACCCTCCAACCTGCTACCACTTGCAGTGCTCGACTGAAATCGCAAAGAGATTGTCGATATTATGAAATTAATTCATTCTTGGGAACAATTGGTCTATGACCTAGGCCATAAACAAAACCATAACCCGATCGTTATGGTTTTGTTAAGTGACCGTTGTTCTTTGAGCCGATCCGATAGGACTTGAACCTTGACGAAGTTCTAGTGCAAACTGGAACGGGTGGGTCGGCTTGCGCGTTTTAATGATTTAAGGAGCCGTACCATAGGTTTAACCATAGTGGGGGGGGTCCTTATTGAAAAACCAGACTAAGACAAGTCCCTGAAGGAGGGCAGCAGCTCTTTCAGTAGTCATAGTGGCAGAAACCGTGAGGGTTGGTATGGTGCTATGACACACACGACTGCGATGTGGAAGGCAAGAGGAAACCACCACATTATAATCCTCAGAACAGCTAGCAGAAAGCTTATCCTAAATTAATGATGGCGTCTCCTGGGACAAAAAACTCCGGAGGTAAAATAGTCCTCCGTTCGGATCTCCGGGTGAGGACTGTTCCGGGAGACGTGATCGAGTGCAATAATAATAAGAAGTTTAGCATTTCACGAGTCGGAGCGTGGAATGTCAGAAGCATGAGACAGGCAGGGAAGCTAGAAAATCTGAAGATAGAAATGGATAGGTTAGGATTAGATATAGTAAGTATAAGTGAGATGCGCTGGCCGGAAGTAGGAGATTTTTGGAGCGGTGACTATAGGGTAATACACACAGGATCGGTAAATGGAAACGCGGGAGTAGGGATCGTTATGCGGAAGAACGCAGGACAGTGTGTAGATAGCTACCTACAATACAGCGAGAGAGTAATGATGGTTAGGTTAGATTCGAAGCCAATGGAAACAGTAATAGTGCAAGTATACATGCCTACTTCTAACCACAGCGAGGAAGAGTTAGAAGCCGTTTATTCGGACATAGAGCAGGTAATAGGATTTGTGAAGGGTCATGAAAATTTAATAATAGTAGGAGATTTTAACGCAGTCGTAGGTGAGGGGAAAGAAGGAGAATTTGTAGGGCCTTATGGATTAGGAAACAGAAACGAGAGAGGTAGCAGACTGATAGAATTCTGTGAGAAGCACAAGATGGTAGTCGCGAACACATTGTTCAAGAATCACGTTAGGAGGCGGTACACATGGAAAATGCCAGGAGGGATAGACAGGTATCAGATAGACTACATTCTGGTTAGGAAGAGATTTAGAAATCAAGTAAAAGACTGTAAGAGTTATCCAGGAACAGATGTAGACAGCGATCACAACTTGGTAGTCATGAAAGCTAGATTAAAGTTCAAAAATCTGAAAACCCGGAAGGATAAGAAACGTATAAATGTAGACATATTGAGGGATCAGAATATGAAAGATAAGTTCCAGGAGAAAACAGATCAATTAATAAATAAAACGAGTAAGGACGAAATCAAGAACGCAGAAACTGAGTGGGAGGGTATCAAGAATAGTCTAGCTTCCGCGGCTACGGACGTTTTAGGACACGATAAAAGGGAAGCTAGGAAGCCCTGGATAACGGACGAAATCTTAAACTTAATGCAAAAGAGACGAGGCTACAAAAACAGACGAGACGAAGAAGGACTGAAAACGTATAAGGCAATAAAGTGGGAAATTATTAGAAAATGTAGAAAAGCGAAAGAACAATGGATAGAGGAGAAATGCAAAGAAGTAGAAGATAAGTTGCAAGTAGGTAAGACCGATGAGGCTTACAAAATAATTAAGAGGAACTTCAGGGATGTAGGAACAATAAGTAGAAATGTTAGGAGTCAATCGGGGGACATACTGATAGGAAGAGAGGAGAAAGCGGATAGATGGAAGCAGTACTTAGGAAATTTATACGAGGGTCAGGAATTAGGAGAGATATTAGAGGAAGAATCTAGCATCGATAGGGAAGATGTAGGAAAACCTATATTGAGAGAGGAATTTGAAATAGCACTAAGGGGGCTAAAGAATAATAGAGCGCCGGGTGTAGATAAAATACAGGCGGAAATTTTGAAATGTGCGGGACAGAAAGTAGTAAATAGGATGTTTGAACTGGTAAAATATATATACGAAACGGGCGAGATGCCGGAGGATTATAAGAGGAACATTATCGTTACTATACCGAAAAAGAGAGGAGCCGACAAATGCGAGAACTTTTTAGAACGATTAGCCTAACTTCCCATGCGTCAAAAATCTTAACTAGAATAGTGCAGAAGAGGATGGAAAATAGAGCGGAGGAAATACTAGGAGAAGACCAATTCGGGTTTAGGCGAAATAGGGGAACTCGCGAAGCTATTCTGGCGCTAAGAGTAATGTTAGAGAAAACAATAGAAAAAGGAAAGAACGCTTATATAGGATTTGTAGATTTAGAAAAAGCTTTTGATAACGTAAGATGGGAAAAAATGTTCGAGATACTAAAGAGCGCGGGAATGAAGTATAGAGATAGGAGAGTAGTACACAATCTATACATAGAGCAAACTGCTGTTATAGAAGTAGAAGGGGAAGAAAGGGAAGTAGGTATTAGGAAAGGAGTAAGACAAGGATGTACGCTATCACCACTAATTTTTAATCTGTACATCGAAGAGGCGATTAATGTGGTAAAAGATAGAGTGGATTTCGGGATTAAAGTACAGGGACAGAAACTAAAAATGCTGAGATTCGCGGATGATATAGCAGTATTAGCATCTAGTAAGGAGGAACTAGAATCAGCATTGAACGAAATGGAGGCAGTGTTGACAGAGGAATACGGAATGAGGGTGAATAAAAACAAAACTAAAGTGTTAGTGTGCAGAGGGCGCGAGAGCAGAGCAAAAACGAAAGTACAAATTAATAATGAAAGATTGGAGGAAGTTAAAGACTTCACTTATTTAGGAAGTAAAATAAATTGGGATGGAAGAAGCGATAAAGACATAAAACAAAGAATAGCGCAGGGTCGAGTAGCTTTTAACAAAAAGAAAGCACTTTTATGCTCGGGGGTAATAAACTTAGAAACAAGGAAGAGATTTTTGAAAACATATGTATGGAGCACGGCACTTTACGGCTGCGAAACCTGGACGGTAGGGGAAGCAAGTAGGAAGAAATTAGAAGCTTTTGAGATGTGGTGTTACCGAAGAATGATGAAAATACCATGGACTGATAGGGTTAGAAACGAAGAAGTATTGGAGAAAGTCGGCGAGAAAAGGAGTATGTGGAAAAACTTAAAGAAGAGAAGAGATAGAATGGTAGGCCACTTGCTGAGACATGGGGGAATAGTCCGCGATATTTTGGAGGCAGAAATAGGAGTGAAGAAAGGCAGAGGTAGGCCTAGATTAGACTACTGCTCGCAAATAGTAAGGGATGTAGGTTGCAGCACAATTAGCGAAATGCGTAGGTTAACACAAGATAGGAGAAGCTGGAGGTTAGCGTCCAACCAGTCTTAGGACTGATTACCTAATGATGATGATGTTCTTTGAGCGGCTAAAGAGCAGTGGTCCTGCTCAACATGCACCCCCTTATTCAAAGGCCGCTATGTTTAGCAGTATTGGCTCTGATAGGTTATTTTATCGAACTCCAACTTTGCCAAGAGCATGAAGCATGAGCACTTCGAGTGATAAAGAAGCGAGACCTATATTATGCCATTTCTCAATTTTTAGTGGTATCAATTTTCCGAAGATTTTTGGAATAGCATGGGAATAAAATTCGGTACTACATTTAAATAAATTTTTCTACACCCCAAGGAATCTCCCATTTCCCAATCTCCCACAAGGGTCTCATTTGTATGTGACCTACACTTATAACCAATTTCCAGGTAAGGTCTTCATCTGGAGACGAATATGGGGCATTCGTCCCCATAAACGCTTCGTCGATCATGTTATTTACAACGGAAATAATGAGAAATTACTTACATCAGTTCTTGACTTGGGTCTATAAATTGGTGGTCGTCGCCTCTCCATCTTTGGCTGTTCACTCTTCTTCACCGGGGGCTGAAAAAGTCATTGAAAAGTAAAAAATAAATGTAGATCAAATAAAAACAGTAAACACAGATAGAGTTTATCAAAACAATATTAATGTACCTAAGTATATAATAACTATTAGTTTATCTAGTTCGTTACTACAAAGAAGTTGAAACGCACTTTTATATAAAACTTAAAAGATTTTTTGTGTGTCGCATAGTTTGTAAGAGATCCTAAGAATTATGAAGTTTCTTAGGTACTAAAAGAAATATCTCTAAAATATAAAGCCAAAGAAATAGGAAAATTATGCATAAGAGCCATCTTAACATTTTTAATCGCTTAAAGCAAAATTAAAAAATGAACAACAAATGCAGTTGAAAATGTTCAAAAAGGTATAATTTTTGAAAGCCAAGTGACGAGCGATGCATTGCAAAACCTAAAATAAATTCTTACGAATTTTTGAAAGTTAAATCATAATTTAGAACTATGATATACAATGAGATTACTACTTTTTTTTGAAACGATTAACTAACGACAATCATGCAAGCTGCACACCCTTCAAACTTATAACATTGTAGTTATTACAAAAATATTTATCTAGAAATAAAAAAGGGAAAACAAGGAATAAATAATCGATAACATCATCCTTGGAAAATGTGGTAACTGTTCAACATTGAATTATCAACGTTATTCTTCAATATATTTTCTTTAATGTATACCATTTTCCAACCCTATGTAGTGTATATAATGAAAATCTTAGACACTTCACCAGACGGAAGAAAACTAAACTTATTGACATAATAAATAATTTTCATGTTGTTTCCTCATTATGGTCTTATAACGAAATTTATACATACATATATTTCACTGTATTTATGAAACAATATACATATTCTCTATTAGAATTTATTGCCAATTGATGTTTCTCAGCTCTTCCTCTATGGTTAAAAATAACACCGATAAAAGCGATAAATCATTTTTTCGTAATCAATCTATTCCGGACAATAATAAATTGCGCCATTATTAGTTTTGTCTAGATCTGTCAATAATAACAATAATTATAATTAATCGTATATTTTCAGCAGTTAACTGTTATATCAGCGATTCCTATCTTTATTTATTATTCAAAGTCCAAAAGTATTTCTGAGAATATTAGTGTTGTTTTGTAAATTTCGCGGTGGAACATCAATAACGCTATTATTTCCACTTTCACTTTTATTGCGTTTTTATTTATTCTTTTAAAATTCTTAATAAAATTTATGAAGTAAACATTGCTAGGACCCAAATGTACATCACTTATTTCTGTGTATATTTGCGTGAAATTGATCTTTTTAAAAAGTCAAGGTTCTCATGTTTAATTTTTTGAAGTAACAAGACAGGTTTTTAAAGTATTTTTTAGAACATTATCTGAAGAACATATTATTAATATAACAACTATTAGGGAGTTATTAAGGACATATTTTTACATTATCCTATAAAAAATATGTAGCTAACCACAAACAGAAGATAAAAAAAACTAAAACAAAATAAACAATTCAACCAAGATCCTCGTATTTCGATGAAATGATGGAAATTATTACATTAAGAGTGAGAATGTAAATATGATAGAATTTTTTATTTTATTTACGATAATTGGTTTAACGAAACACTTTTTTAATTAATTTTTTACGATAAAGAAATAGAGGCAAGGTTGTAATTATACGTGTCTTTAATATATGTATATCTTTAAGTATTCCTCTGACTAAAAGTCTAAATGAAATGGAACTTTGAGAAAAGAAAATATATTAACAAGACCCTTGAGCTACCCCATAAGCACTTTTTTATTTTCTACACATATTTGTTTAAATTTAAATTAAAACTATATTTATTTATTTGACAAGTTTTTTTCTTATTACACATTAAAGAGATTATTTTAGCACTGCCAGCTTTACTTATATATAACTTATGTATATTAAATGAAAGCGCCTGTATATTTTTACATATTTGGATTCAGCGAGTCATTCTATGCGCGATAGTATCATTTTGGGGAATTTTCATTATAAAAATATTTTCTTAATGAATTTATCTAGGTAGCCTTGACTGCTGGTAAATGTTTATTTCTGAGCCAAATAGGGGAACAATAAAATTGTAACATTAAGTTGACTTCTCATTTATAACTGTTTAAACATTCCGAAAATGATTTTTCCGGTGTAAATATTGTTTTTAATGAAATCATTATGAATTATATGCCAGTTTAATTAAGACGTTTCTTCCCTACATTTATCTACCAAACACTTTATCATTAGTAAAGGGTGGACCAACCATAATGCACGATGTTAATTGTGAGTCGCACCTTAACGTCAAGTTTTTTGCCCAACTTATATTTGATATTTCTTTGTTTCAGTGTTTGACAAATTCAATCATGGAGAGGTACACAATTGAGCAGCACGTTAAGATTGTTGAAGCCTTTTACGAAAATGGGCGTTCAAATCAAAATGCATTTCGTGCACTTCCTGACTTTTTTGGTCAGCATAATCGACCAAATGTGTCCACAGTCGGGAGAATTGTGCGCAAATTTCAGCAAACCGGGTCTGTAGGAAATGTGAAAACACCTGTGCATGCTCGCCCAGTTCGTTCTGCGGAAAACATTGCTGTTGTTCGCGATAGTGTAGCAGAAGAGCCGTCAACCTCGACTCGTCGTCGTGCCCAACAATTGAACATCTCACGAACATCACTGATGCGAATTTTGAATAAAGATTTGAATTTACACGCTTACAAGGTTCAATTGACTCAAGAGCTGAAGCCTACTGACCATTTCAAGCGTCGTCAATACGCCCAATGGTTGGTTGAACAGACAGAAGTGAATGGTAACTTTACAAAGAAAATTATCTTCAGCGACGAGGCACACTTTCACCTCAATGGATTCGTTAACAAGCAGAATTGCCGCATTTGGGCAAATGAGAATCCACGAGTGATTGTTGAAAAGCCGATGCATCCACAAAGAGTGACTGTTTGGTGCGGTTTATGGGCTGGCTGCGTCATCGGGCCGTACTTCTTCGAAAATGAGGTCGGCCAAGCAGTTACCGTGAATGGTTTTCGCTATCGCGAGATGATAACGGACTTCTTGTGGCCAGAAATTGAGGATATGGACCTGGACGATATGTGGTTCCAACAGGATGGTGCCACTTGCCACACAGCCAACGAAACAATGGCACTTTTGCGCGAGAAATTCAATGGCCGTGTTATCTCACGTCGTGGCGATATTAATTGGCCGCCACGATCATGTGATTTGACACCGTTGGACTTCTTTCTCTGGGGATATTTAAAAGAAAAAGTGTACGTCAATAAGCCAAGAATAATTCAGGAGCTAAAGGATGAGATAATTCAGCACATTAACGACATTGAACCTCAATTATGTCTCAGAGTCATTGAAAATATAGACCATCGGATAGAGGTATGCCACCGAAGCCGCGGCGAGCATTTGGCCGATATTTTGTTTCACACATAATTGTCATAGATCCTTCTATCATAATAAAAAAATATTAAGATAATTCTCTGAAAAGTTTTTGTTTTATTTACAATTAACATCGTGCGTTTTGGTTGAACCACCTTTTACATAAATAACTGACAAGAAACGTGTTTGTTGTATTAATGATTTAATAAATAAAGCAAAGGCTTCCCGCAAATGTATAATAAAACATGAAAAGTGTGACAAAAAAAGTAAGTAGCCAACACAGGAGACAGTTATAACAAATCTTCAAAATGTCCACCATTAACTAGCTTTGAATCCGACTTATACCCTTTGCCATATTATGGTATCCTTCACCATCTTTCAAATTATGCTGTACGATGTAGTATTTCATCATACAAGGTCTCAAATTTCTGAGTGCCAACACGGATTTGTTAAGGGCAGATCTATTTTAACGAATTTGGTATGTATTACATAGTTTGTAGCTTCCTCATTGGATGAGGATTCTCACGTGGATGTCATTTTTAACAATTTCTCCAAAGCATTCGACAGGCAAGACCATGGTATTTTACTCAAAAACTAAGCAACTTCGAATCGTCAGAGTTTTATAGTTTTTTTTTAAATCACATATACATAGTAGTTTAGTATCATGGTTTTAATTCTGTCGAAATGCTTACAACATCGGGTGTTCCACAAGGATCTATTTTGACGCCCCTTCTATTTATCGTGTTTATAAATGATACCTGTTAGGTTTAGAGTCGAAAATTTTGTTATATGCAACGACTGTAAACTATTTTGTCAGATAATATGTGCGTGCGGGACTGCATTTTGCTTCAAAATGACGAACAATTTAATTACATGGCGAGACTAATCTGTTACCACTCAATATCAGTAAATATAATTTAATATTTTTTACTCGTAAAGAGTCTCCGATTACTTTTGATTATATGTAATATTAATGACATTAATTTAAACAAAGTTAGTGAATTTAAAGATTTTGGAGTGGTCTTTGGATCTTGAATTTTGGAACTATAAGACATTCTAAATGGTTTACAATGATTGACAATGATATGACAACTATTCGATGATTTTGCGAGGTCTAAGCTAGATTATGGATCTGTTGTATGGAATCCAGGTTATAATATTCATATAAGTAATTTCCATAAACTATAAACATTGTTTCTGAACTTTTTCTTATATGTGAGTTTTCGTTATGGAGTTTATGTAGTTAGAGGTATTCCGCACGAAGTTTATTGAATAGATTTAGTTCAACTCTTAGAAACTCGAAGAAAGAGTTTAGTTGTAATGTTTTTGTATAAATTATTAAATATTTATATTTACTGTCTACACTTGTTATAACAAATTAACCCTCATGTTCTCCTAGATTGCCTGTACGTAACATAAATGTTTTTTATCGAACAACTCCTAAAATTAATGTACTTTTATTTCACGAATGTATAAAATTTGTACAGATTTCTAAACAATACAAAGTAGGATAGATGTTTGCAACTCTAGTCGTACAGACATACACTATTGGACAAAAGTAAAGCAACTCTTATGATATATTTTTTTAATTCCTATCTAAAATAATATTGGCAGCCGCGGAAATTAAAAACCATTTAGAGTAAGGGGTCATAGTAGGCTGCTGTCACAGGTGAAGTAAGATTGTTTTCAAATGTCAAATAAGCTAATACGTAATAATTTATTTAAACAGTTCACTTTATGTTCGGACAAAAGTAAAGCAACTATTTGATTTTGGACAAAAAAAAACGGTATACAATAAACGTAAGTATAAAAATTAAATGTTGTGGATTAATTAAGCTTATTCGCTATTATCTTTACAGAAATAAATATGCCAAAACGTAAGCCAATATGTGTAGAGTTAAAACAAATGGTGGTAAACACCTTTTTAGATGGAGCAAGTATGGCTACGATTACTAGGCAGTTTCTCTTGCCTAAATACAGCGTGTTTAAAATAATTTCATGTTACAATGAAAGAGGGCATGTAGAAAAAATGCCGAAATCAGGAAGGCGCAGGAAAACTACATTATGGATGGATAGAAGAATCAAAAGAATTTCTCAAAGAGATCTGTGGTTGTCAGGACCAAGAATAATTGCTGAAATTCCCGAACTTGAAGTCAGTCCGAGGACTGTTCAACGACGATTAGTTGAAACGAAACTTTACAGCAGACGTCCGGCCAAGAAACCATTGGTTTCCGAAAGAAATCGTCTTGCCAAGCTTGATTTTGTACGCCAACATTTGAATTAATCGGTTCAAGACTGGAAAAAAAATATTATTTAGCGATGAAACTCGTTACAAAATTTTTAATTCTGACGGAATAAGGCGTGTAAGGCGTCCGATTAATGCACCCAAAGCACGTCACACTAACAATAAAGCACGGACAAGGTAATGTGTTTTTACGGGGTTGTTTTTCGTGGAGTAGGTCCATTACACTTTATAGATGGAACTATGGATTGACTGGTATACAGGGATATACTCCAAAATGTTATGTTGCCCTATGCTGAGTGGGAAATGCCTTTGAGATATGTATTTCAACAAGAAATGACCCGAAGCATAAACCTCGCCTTGTGGAGGAGTGGTTTCAGGAGAACAATGTCCAAGTTCTGCAGTGGCCGGCACAATCACCGGACCTCAACCCCATTGAGAACCTGTGGGAAGAGGTTGAACGTCAGATTCGGACCACAAGATTCCCAAACAAACAGGCTTTAATTGATAACATTAACGAAGTTTGGACTAATATGCCGATAATTACAATCGAAAATTTAATTACATCAATGCCGCGTCGTTGTCAAAAAGTTATAGCCAACAATGGATATCCTAGTAATTATTAAGTTATTATATTACATTTGGTGTTTTTGTACTGTTAAGTGAAATAAAAAATTATTTTTATAAAAGTTGCTTTACTCTTGTCGCGCAAATAAAGTGTACTGTTTAAATAAATTATTACATACTAGCTTATTGAACATTTGAAAACAAAGTGTATTTCACTCATGATAGCAGGCTAATATGACGCTTTAATTTAAATGGTTTTTAATTTCGCCGGTGGCCAATATTATTTTAAATATTTAAAAAATCAATTTTATCATAAGAGTTGCTTTACTTTTGTCTGATAGTGTACATAATTCTATAACGCTTTGGTAATACGGATAAGCGAGTCGAAAAGCTATAGTTACACATAAGTATTTAGAAAGAAGGGTGGCCAGTGCCAGGTAGAGTCGTTCGCGTGCCCGAGGAAACGTTCGTCATATGAGTTTGTTTCCTGATATTTACTGCCAGAGTTTTGATTCACTTTTCACCATAGAGAATACCTAGAATTGTACAGGAGATATCTACATCGAAATGCAATTTAAAATAGGGCGCGATAAAGCACTATCACACACGTTTACGCTAGTTATTTATAAGTGAAATAAATAATGGCTATGTAAAATGTAAGAAATGTAGATAAAAATATAATTATTATAAACCTGTAGATACGATGTCAATAATCAGAATAAATAAATCAAATTAACCTAATTGTCTGGTGATAAATACGCAAAACGTTGATATAACAAAATTTAAAGAATACGTGTTACAATAGAAACAAAACAAGGAGGTCATTTTCAATGAAAAATTAAGTAATTTTTAATTGTATTTATCAAAAAGGCTACAAGAATTTTGAAGTTTTCAAACGATATAATAAATTTTTAATGCTGTTTCTGCTAAATACTTGCTAATTGTTAAATTGCAATACTGTTTTGCTAGGAAAATGCCCATTATCCAACGTCACAATATACATCATTCAAACCTTTTGGATATGAATGATATTTATTGTTACATTTTGTTATCAATGTCCTGTGTTGGGTTTTTCCAAAATGTTTGCTTGCATTTCAAAAGATCCGCGGACTTCAATAATTTTTTTTTCAGTGATTTTATCATAAAGTTTTTTAGATAATTTTATCCTCTTTAATTTGAGCTGTCTAAAAGCCCTGTAAAGATGATTTTTCGCTCAGTTATCGTCGTTCAAAACAGAAAAGTCAGTTTTGAGTTTGGTAGTTAATTACTTGGGAAATAATGATCGTACAGAAAATTCAAGTAGGGTTTTAAAAACTGAAAAGTATTCTTTACAAGTGGTAGTTAATGATTTTTGATAAAAAAATTCGGTGCGAGAATGTTGATTTAAAAAGAGGTTAAGAATTTGCTTACTTAGGGATATTCGCTTAACTTGGCATAACTTTGCAAATAATGGATAGACTAAGGCTGTTTTTCAACCTCAAATATCCCAAAGAAACCCTGAAGATTTCAAAGTGCTGCGATTATATTTTCATTGTGTTCGGAATTATTGAATTTGTCGTTTTTGCTAAAACTCAATTTAAGGATGAATTTTTCATTTTTTATTCATTTTCTAAGGTTAAAAATGTTTTTTTTACCAATAATCTATATTTTCTTCATCAAAAAATGTTAATTATTGTAAGAAAAAAAAAAGTGAAAACTTTTTTGCTTTGAATGACGATAACTCAGCGATAATCATCGTACAAGGCTTTTAGACCGCTCAAATTAAAGAGGATAAAATTATCTAAGAAAGATTAATGATGAAATCACTGAAAACAAGTTATTGAAGTCTATGGATCTTTTGAAAGGTAAGCATAAATTTCGATTTTTTTCCCGGTGATTTTCTTATACACAAAAACTGGTAAAAATGTTTGTAAAAAAGGTACATTTTGCTTTTTTCTTAAAATTGCTCTGCGACTATTTTTCTCCAAGTTTGAAACACCACAGACCTTTGAAAATCACCTAAGAATTTAGGATTTTTTTACATCCCTTAATTTTTTTTCATCCCTAGTGTAATTTTCTCGAATATTCTTATTTTGTCATATACGTGTTAAATTCTATAAGGTTAAATTCTGCTACATCGGATAAAGAAGGCTGATAAAGTATGTACCTTAACAGAATTATCGGGTGGTCCAACCATAATGCACGATGTTAATTGTGAGTCACACCTTAACGTCAAGTTTTTTGCCCAACTTAATTTGACATTTCTTTGTTTTAGTGTTTGACAAATTCAACCATGGAGAGGTACACAATTGAGCAGCGCGTTAAGATTGTTGAAGCCTTTTACGAAAATGGGCGTTCAAATCAAAATGCATTTCGTGCACTTCGTGACTTTTTTGGTCAGCATAATCGACCAAATATGTCCACAATCGGGAGAATTGTGCGCAAATTTCAGCAAACTGGGTCTGTAGGAAATGTGAAAACACCTGTGCATGCTAGCCCAGTTCGTTCTGCAGAAAACATTGCTGTTGTTCGCGATAGTGTAGCAGAAGAGCCGTCAACTCGTCGTCGTGCCCAACAATTGAACATCTCACGAACATCACTGATGCGAATTTTGAATAAAGATTTGAATTTACACGCTTACAGGATTCAATTGACTCAAGAGCTGAAGCCTACTGACCATTTCAAGCGTCGTCAATACGCCGAATGGTTGGTTGAACAGACAGAAGTGAATGGTGACTTTACAAAGAAAATCATCTTCAGCGACGAGGCACACTTTTACCTCAGTGGATTCGTTAACAAGCAGAACTGCCGCATTTGGGCAAATGAGAATCCACGAGTGATTGTTGAAAAGCCGATGCATCCACAAAGAGTGACTGTTTGGTGCGGTTTATGGGCTGGCGGCGTCATCGGGCCGTACTTCTTCGAAAATGAAGTCGGCCAAGCAGTTACCGTGAATGGTGTTCGCTATCGCGAGATGATAACGGACTTCTTGTGGCCAGAAATTGAGGATATGGACCTGGACGATATGTGGTTCCAACAGGATGGAACAGATTCCAACAGAAATTCAATAGCCGTGTTATCTCACGTCGTGGCGATGTTAATTGGCCGCCACGATCATGTGATTTGACACCGTTGGACTTCTTTCTTTGGGGATATTTAAAAGAAAAAGTGTACGTCAATAAGCCAAGAACAATTCAAGAGCTAAAGGATGAGATAATTCGGCACATTAACGACATTGAACCTCAATTATGTCTCAGAGTCATTGAAAATATGGACCATCGGATAGAGGTATGCCACCGAAGCCGTGGCGAGCATTTGGACTATATTTTGTTTCACACATAATTGTCATAGATCCTTCTATCATAATAAAAAATATTAAGATAATTCTCTGAAAACTTTTTGTTTTATTTACAATTAACATCGTGCGTCTTGGTTGGACCACCTTTTATATATGTGTAAGAAAATTGCTCCATTTCCCAATGAAACGGGAAATATACGTACGAGTATGTATCTATCCCCTAAGAAAAATTAAGTGTCTATACGTATATATCCATTTCAATATCCTGTGGGGTTTTTCACATATTTAAGTAAAATAGCACCTGGACAAAGGCTATGGATTCTATAACTTTTAAATACTCTATATAAGAATATAATGCACGTTTAAATTTAAATGTTTTTCCAATTATTTTACATTATACATGCCGGATTATAACAAAAATAGGTTTCTTTCAATTTTGTCAAGATAAGGCTTAAAATAAATGCATATCAATTAAGTGTTGGAACAATATGAACTTCTCAACTTTGTATTAAATTATAGATTAATACAATGTTGTAAAAATGGGCCGTATAACATATTGTTTTATTTTCTTCTTGAAAAAGCACCTAAGATAAAAGACGTTGCACGATGATTGTACTAATTAAAATATTTATCACCAACGAGTTCATGCTATTAAATATTTATTTTTAAATTATATATTAATACAATGTTGTACAAATGGGCCGTATAACATAATTTTTTATTTTTTTTTCTTGAAAAACACCAAAGATAAAAAGACACTGTACGATAATTGTACTAATTAAAATATTTATCACCCAAGAGTTCATGCTATTAAAGAGTCTGTATAGAGCCTAGCTAGTTAATGAGGATATAAGTTTAAAGTCTAAAGTCATATCTGTGGTGATATTTGTACCGTGATCGCAAATATTTTCGTCAAATTATACCGTTCCAATTTAATTTAATTTAGAATTTATGTCGATGTCTTCAACAACAGGAAGCTACACGACATAATACTTAAATAATAATATACTTTTTGTTTTCAGGATATATCATCTCACGTCAGACGAAAACTTTAACACTCCAACATTTCATCACCCATTGCAGGTGACTTATTTGCGTCAGTTTTCTGGCTTATTGTTAGGCTGAGAATATCTAAAGCGTTTACCACGAAATTATCAAAACATCCTAGTCTCTAGTATGCGCGAAATTAAAACCGTGGAATGGTATGCATCAATTACCATGTATTTCAGTTTTATAATATACAGAGTGAAGACTCGATGCAATTGAAATCAGCTCATTAAAATATGAAAAGAAAAAGTACTGACAAACTTATACCCTATAAAATCTTATAAGGTTTTATAAGGTATTAGTAAACATAATTTACCAAAGAAGCCACATATTACTTAAATCTTTATTTCAAGATGATATGCGGTTACTTTTTACCTTACTTACTCACATGCTTACTTTTTACAAGGATACTGTTGCACACATTTACTTCACCTTGGATTTTTGTTTTCAGTCAGGACCATGGTATGCCTACTGATTATATGACCCTGTAACAAATTTAGATGATGCTACCATCTAAATTTGTTACAGTCACCTCGTTACTACCAACTATTACCATCGATATTTGACGAAAGTCAAGTATCTGTGTCACTAGTCAGGGGCACGTAAATATCACGAACAAAGAATTTGACACATCTAAAATCATGATTTTTATCTACCACACACGTAATTGATTAACAATAAGTAAATTGTTCTCTCAGTGTATTAATTGTTTTCCTTTTTCCAACATTATTGTGTATTACCAGTAACTGTTGCATATCTTAACTTCCCTAGCCTAATTTAGTCTTTAAACATTATCAATTTATACCATTCGATGTAAGGAGTTTCATCAAACAAATATATCGATATAAATGATTTCTTAAAGTTAGTGCCAGAATGAGCAATTCTACCAGGACAAGCCGTTTTCAGGATACCTATTTCTTTTTCAAAATCAAACAAAAAAAAATATGAACCACATACGTTTTTTGAATCACATTGTATAAAGATGATAGAGTATATTTTTTACCTTCATGTGCCTTATATTGGTACAAATATGTGCTTGGGTATTTACTTATATTATGTATACACAAGTTATGCAGAGAAAATTTCATTTTTACCGGAGCCTCCGCCATTTTCTAGACTGGATCGATCAATACAATATAGTTTGGTTTAATTTTATCCGATCAGATGAAATTAAATCAAATAAAATTCTTTTATCGTGTATTATTTACATATGAAATATTTATAAGAGAAAATAATAACCAACAAAATATATTTCACTTATTTTTGGAAGCTTAGTTACAAATAAATAAAATATACTAATTTTTTTAAGTAACAAAACACATCAGTTTTCTAAACATTGGAATACTATTACACTGTGTGTAATAGTATTCCAATGATGTCTTTTGTGAAGTGATGTATTTTGTTACCACTGATAACTACTTGTTTTTTTTTGTTTTTTTTTTTGTAACATCGATGAGAGTGAATATTCGAAAAAGTTTTCGATATCATTTAAGGATATATCAATGTAAATTTTGTAACATGGTACAGTTTTTGTTATGTTGTTACTATGTACTGAACTTAAAAGGCAAACTTTTTTAATTTATGATAACTGGATGATTTCCCAAATACCATTTTTGTTACAATGTTCAATGATGTCCAAACTAATAGCTCTAAATTATTTACCGTGTTTGCGGTTCAACAAATATACCTTTTTTTGAATTTTGCATATTAGTGAGTTTAGTGCTTAGTAGTTTCGAGTTTTTAATTTTAAAGATACATATTTTAAACACAAAAATACTCCACTATTTGTATTTATAACTTTTGCGAAGTTCTTCCTTGAACCTGTAAAGTACTTGTAAGGGATGAAGACGAACATTTTGTAGAGCAATCAAATAAATATTTCACATTTGATTTTCCAACAATAAATTCTGAATTTGTTCCCAAATTTTTAAATAAATAGTGTTTTTTGTATTCATACAATATCAACCAATAAACAATACTTACATACAATATAAAACAATATCATAAATTTAATACAATAATGTTTGTCAGAGTGATTGGGTTAAAAGGATATTTGTTACCATTATGAGGTAAAATTCGGATTCATTTTATATCCATCAAAATAAAACAAAAAAGGTTCAAGGAGCCAAATAAATTTTATAAATTTGTAAAACACGAGGGCAAAAACATGTCAATATTTCAAAAACTTGACATGATAGGGCAATGCTTATATCTGTAGTCCCCTGTAAATAAATAATCAAATTTCGCACTCTTAAGATTTAGTGTTCCATTTTTCGTTATCCTTTTATCAGTTTCGTAACAATTTCAAACATAAATATTTTGTTACTATTTTATAATGTTTTTGTGCAAACTAGCATTATCAAATCAAAGTACAACATCGAGGATAGCAGTATACCCGAGTATTATTAAAATGAAACCAAAATTAGAAATAACAATCGCAGTGGCGTACAAAATTCTGGGTTGTGTAAATAAGAATTTATACCAGTCATATATATACTTATATGACTGGTATAAATTCGAATATATGGTAGTGGTCTGATTAATTGAAGGACTTGAAGGAAATAATTATTTCACTGAATACTCTTGTTACTGAATTGTTGTTATACTATTTCATATGTTCTTTTTACTTTTTAAAAGCCATACTACCATCCTTTTTTATTTGTTTTTATATAAACACATTGTGTAAGTATATTTTTAGTATTATTTAATACTCCATGATTCACTTTTGGAAGTAATTAGATATAAAATTTATTTTAATTTACGTCTTCAACGAGATGTTCCTATTTGTTCATTAGATTATTATCGTAAAAACATATTTAGCACTGTATTATTATAGAGGCACAGAACATTTTCTATAAATTTCAATTTTAAGGAAAATCGTGCCTTTGTAGGGGTTTAAAGCTACGCTACTGTATATTCATAGTAAACTACGTAAATGATCGTTTGAAAATTATCGCTTTTTTAGATGTACTTTAAACCTATTGACGTACTCACATTTCAATTAATTTAGACAAAAAATATTTTTAATAGACATGTAATTTTACTCGACTTTTATAATCTTTAAAATAAATGCTTTTCATGTAGCTCGTCGAATAGAAGACACCTGAAAATTTGTTATTTCGATTTTAATTTAGTCATACAATTTAATTCAAATTACTATTTTCACTTTAGCCCAAGATAAGTCCATTGTGCAAAGTTCAATAAGTGCCAACATCTATTTAAAAATTCTTATATCCAACATTTTCGACCATCAAGGAAATTAATTATTTTGTGAATTAGTTTTACTTTAAACTGAAAATAAATATCTGAAGGAAATACTTTGTATCACGGAAAACTCTCTACGATTTATATTAATTAAATCATTATAAATGTTTCGATATATTCTCATAAATTGACAATTCTATTGTTTTAATGTTGCCACAAAACAAATCTACATATTTTCAATATAATAATATTGAAAATATTAATCAATAAAACGCGGATAATTCAATAAGAAGCGTTTATCAATCAAAATTAAAGAAAATGACCAAGCATATAAGAAAAATTTCACAAAATTGTATCAATTAAAAAAAATGAAACAATAAACAATAAAAAGGTTTTGTAATTTTATGAAAATCTACATTCTAAACTTACATCAAATAAATTTGTATTTATAATAACCATTTATACACCACTGAGAAATATTAAGGGAACAAAAAAATTCCGAAAAATTTTCAGTCGTATTGAGATTAAAAAAAAAATTTAAAACTTGAAGTTTCTAGTTTTAAGATCTTCTGGCAAAAAAAAGATAAAAAAAATACCGCGAGATAAAAGTTTTCCAAATTTTGTTTTTTTTACAAGCATCTCCGGCCTTAGAAAAATATTTTCGAACTAAATCAATGCAAAGACCGGTTAACCTGTTTATTCAGCTTTAATTTGATTTTCTAACAGACTTTTGACGGCTATTTGTTTCTGAGATATCGGTGATTGAATGAAAAATTACGCTTTTGTCTTTGATCATCGATATCTCAAGAACTAAAGATCGTTCAACGAAACGAAGGATGGTTTTGAAATCTTGGACAAACCCTCTATAAAAAACAAATATCGTTTTTAAACACAAACACTTTTTTACCTTCGCTATTAATTTGAAAAAGTAGAAAAAATTACTTTTTCTGGCTTTTTAAAAGATCTACCGCCATTTTGCAAATATTGAGGAAAATACTAATGTCAGGGGTTTTTAACTTATTAAAGGCTTATACCCTCAGTAGCCCTGTAAATTTTAAACTGATCCATCGAATGTTTTTTTCCCGAATGATCAAAATTTTGAAAATAAAAGGAACAAGATTATTGCTGACGCAGATTTTTCCTGACGCAGTGACCATAGCTCAGAATTTTTTGTTAAAATATTTTCGAAGGTCGATACGACCATTTTTCATAAACTTACAGCCTTCAAAATCACTGAAAATTTTTCGAATTCTTTTGTTCCCTTAATTATTTTGAGTAGTGTAATATCTTTGTAAAATATGATATGCCGACAATGATATATGGAAACCTAATGAAAATTACGAATGAACTTCAAATTAATTTGTGATATCAATTTAATTAATATTTTCAAATAATTATTTTAATATCAATTTTCGCCAATTATAACCTAATTTCCGGTGGTGATCAGACTCGCATGGCACTAATTAATAACGATAAATGAAGTATTTACGTACGTTAAATAGGTAACCTACGCCGCTGTCGAACCAGATACCTGAATTATTAATTAATTACGATAAATCCAAAACAATAGCGAAGATAACCTCGAAAACGCTAGACTGTTTGACAAACCGTCTACGTCTTCCGTATCGCACGTCGTAGAAAGATAAAGTCTGTATACCTAATTTCTAAATTAGTATAGCCATAAATTAACGTCATTCGTATCTGGCTGTATGATAATCAGGATTATTCTTCTGCAACTATTAATACTAACTTAAGAATTACGTCAAAATATGGAAAATCAGTAATTGTTTTGGTTCAGTGTTTTCTTTAGTAATTAACTGTTATTTATAAATACTTAATAAATGCACGTCAGTGATATTGTAAAATAATTAGATAAAATACGGAGGTGGTTGAGTATTTTAACAGCAGAGAATTGAAAACAAAAACAATTTATCTGGTGGACATAGTGGTTTTTTTAATTTATCTTATGTTACATATTAATCGCATGGGAATATTTACTTGCATTAAATAAGGAAATAAAACTACTAAAATTAGATGAAAAAATTATAGAACTTCATAATTTATTTTACATTTATTAATATTTTCTTCAACAAGGTATTTTTTATACACAAACTATGATGAGGAAACTCAACGGTGTCCAAAAGTATACAAATCGGATTGTTTCAATTTCTAAGGCATAAAAAAACATAATAATTATCATACTGATTTAGTTTTCCACAAAACACTATACATTACACTCGACGTGCGCCTCGCCAACAAAGTTGGCATCATCTGGAAGTGATTAAAACTCCAAAAGGGTTTTAATCGTTTCCAGATGATACCAAGAAACGCTCGTCGAGTGTAGTGTATAGTGTTTTGGTGTTTTGTGGAAAACTAAGTCAATGTTATCTTCACACCAAAGAATTCCGACCCACGTCAGTAATAATAATTATCCAAAAATATATTTTTTCAAGACTGTTTTCAAATTTCAGTGGCATTTTCCATCCTGCAATGTTTTCGTGACCCTTTTGACAGTAATTGTATTATAAATTACCAGTGGCGAGGCGTCCATTAAGGACGTGAGACTGGCAGGATTGCACATCATTCTTCGCGTCGGCGTGCCGGTAACCGGCAATGCGCATGCGCGGTCTGGGCTAACTCTCCGTCGCCTTAGTTTCAACGGACTTTATTGAGATACGCGGTGCAGTGAGGGGAGAGGGGAGTACGCGAGGAATGATGTGCAATTTAGCTAGCGTTACAGCTTTAATGGACGCTTCGCTACTGTAAATAAATTACATGGTATAATAGGTCAGTATTTTGATCCATGAGATCATGAACCGTTCTAACATTTACTTAATGAAGTAATGGCAGTTATGGCACCTCCACCTGAATGTCGTCTGTACCACATTCAAACTTGTGACGCCATCACTTAATTATATGAACTGCAGAATTCCTTAATGCATCCACCAAATATTGGTGAATTTCAGTTGGGATGATCTGTTTTATACGCTGGTATTTAATTACTATTTACTTACCTGAATTCAGGCGTATATTGTAGACACGCTTTAATATGTGAGGCGTCCGGTTTCAAAAGTTTCTAAATCCAAGCCCTAAAAAAAACCCCGTAACAGTGGTGCTGCTATCTAATGCCCGTATTATGTATTATTCTGAATTATATATGTCGAAAATGTGTCTACATCCATTCATAACTAAATTATGAAATCCAGTTACAGTAACAAAACTATCTCAGTCCTTTGTAAACACTGTTTCAAAACTCTTTCATTCTGTTCTATTCATATGGGTATCAATACTTCTTACATCCAACAGTATACTAACATTTTAGTGTTGGGCGTGATCAAAACTGCTTCAATTGCTTTCTGTGTTTTGCACATCTTTATTTTGTTTAGTAGCAAACTGATCATGTTGTTTACAACTTGCTGTAACTATTATTTTGGTTAATGTGTTGATTGTACTACGAGCGAAGTTTTATAGTATGGAGACTTCTATGATTCTTGGTACGCCTAACAAAGGCAGTAAGAAGTTGCAAACCCATCTATATGGATGCTACGGGCAAAATAAAAACTCTATTATGATTGGCATGCTTATTCATTGGCTATATTGTACGTCATCTTCAGTTGAGTTTCATCATCATGAGGTCATCAGTCCTAAGACTGGTTGGACGCTAACCTCCAGCTTCTCCTGTCTTGTGCTAACCTACGCATTTCGCAAATTGTGCTACAACCTACAGCCCTTACTATTTGCGAGCAGTAGTCTAATCTAGGCCTACCTCTGCCTTTCTTCACTCCTATTTCTGCCTCCAAAATATCGCGGACTATTCCTCCATGTCTCAGCAAGTGGCCTACCATTCTATCTCTTCTCTTTTTTATGTTTTTCCACATACTTCTTTTCTCGCCGACTTTCTCTAATACTTCTTCGTTTCTAACCCTATCAGTCCATGGTATTTTCATCATTCTTCGGTAACACCACATCTCAAAAGCTTCTTCCTACTTGCTTCCCCTACCGTCCAGGTTTCGCAACCGTATAGTGCCGTGCTCCATACATATGTTTTCAAAAATCTCTTCCTTGTTTCTAAGTTTATTACCCCCGAGCATAAAAGTGCTTTCTTTTTGTTAAAAGCTACTCGACTCTGCGCTATTCTTTGTTTTATGTCTTTATCGCTTCTTCCATCCCAATTTATTTTACTTCCTAAATAAGTGAAGTCTTTAACTTCCTCCAATCTTTCATTATTAATTTGTACTTTCGTTTTTTGCTCTCGCGCCCTCTGCACACTAACACTTTAGTTTTGTTTTTATTCACCCTCATTCCGTATTCCTCTGTCAACACTGCCTCCATTTCGTTCAATGCTGATTCTAATTCCTCCTTACTAGATGCTAATACTGCTATATCATCCGCCAATCTCAGCATTTTTAGTTTCTGTCCCTGTACTTTAATCCCAAAATCGACTCTATCTTTTACCACATTAATCGCCTCTTCGATGTACAGATTAAAAATTAGTGGTGATAGCGTACATCTTTGTCTTACTCCTTTCCTAATACCTACTTCCCTTTTTTCCCCTTCTACTTCTATAATAGCAGTTTGCTCTTTGTATAGATTGTGTACTACTCTCCTATCTCTATACTTCATTCCCGCGCTCTTTAGTATCT
Organism: Rosalia funebris; assembly: GCA_037954035.1. NCBI lineage: Eukaryota > Metazoa > Arthropoda > Insecta > Coleoptera > Cerambycidae > Rosalia > Rosalia funebris. Next base: position 14,572,450 of record JAZFAV010000001.1, on the reverse strand, counting down.
CGAACATTTTTTCCCATCTTACGTTATCAAAAGCTTTTTCTAAATCTACAAATCCTATATAACCGTTCTTTCCTTTTTCTATTGTTTTCTCTAACATTACTCTTAGCGCTAGAATAGCTTCGCGAGTTCCCCTATTTCGCCTAACCCCGAATTGGTCTTCTCCTAGTATATCCTCCGCTCTATTTTCCATCCTCTTCTGCACTATTCTGGTTAAGATTTTTGACGCATGGGAGGTTAGGCTAATCATTCTAAAGTTCTCGCATTTGTCGGCTCCTCTCTTTTTCGGTATAATAACGATAATATTCCTGTTATAATCCTCCGGCATCTCGCCCGTTTCGTATATGTATTTTACCAGTTCAAACATCCTATTTACTACTTTCTGTCCCGCACATTTCAAAATTTCCGCCTGTATTTTATCTACACCCGGCGCTCTATTGTTCTTTAGCCCCCTTAGGGCTATTTCACATTCCTCCCTCAATATAGGTTTTCCTACATCTTCTCTATCGATGCCAGATTCTTCCTCTAACATCTCTCCTAATTCCTGACCCTCGTATAAATTCCCTAAGTACTGCTTCCATCTATCCGCTTTCTCCTCTCTTCCGATCAGTATGTCCCCCGATTGACTCCTAACGTTTTTACTTATTGTTCCTATATCCCTGAAGTTCCTCTTAATTATTTTGTAAGCCTCATCGGTCTTACCTACTTGCAGCTTATCTTCTACTTCTTTGCATTTATCCTCTATCTATTGTTCTTTCGCTTTTCTACATTTTCTAATGATTTCCCACTTTATTGCTTTATAAGTTTTCAGTCCTTCCTCGTCTCGTTTTTGTCTGTTGTTTTCTGTTTTTGTAGCCTCGTCTCTTTTGCATTAAGTTTAAGATTTCGTCCGTTATCCAGGGCTTCCTAGCTTCCCTCTTATCGTGTCCTAAAACGTCCGTAGCCGCGGAATCTAGACTATTGTTGATACCCTCCCACTCAGTTTCTGCGTTCTTGATTTCGTTATTACTCGCTTTATTTATTAATTGATCTGTTTTCTCCTGGAACTTATCTTTCATATTCTGATCCCTCAATATGTCTACATTTATACGTTTCTTATCCTTCCGGGTTTTCAGATTTTTGAACTTTAATCTAGCTTTCATGACTACCAAGTTGTGGTCGCTGTCTACATCTGCTCCTGGATAACTCTTACAGTCTTTTACTTGATTTCGAAATCTCTTCCTAACCAGAATGTAATCTATCTGATACCTGTCTATCCCTCCTGGCATTTTCCAGGTGTACCGCCTCCTAACGTGATTCTTGAACAATGTGTTCGCGACTACCATCTTGTGCTTTTCACATAATTCTATCAGTCTGCTGCCTCTCTCGTTTCTGTTTCCTAATCCATAAGGACCTACAAATTCTCCTTCTTTCCCTTCACCTACGCAGTTGAGTTTATTCACGTAATATTTTCCATCGTTGGCATTCCTTCCTCCCATTTGATAGAGTTTTCGGAAGACTTGAAAGACAAGTGAAAAAGAAGGAAAGTTATTCTTCATCCAAGAGAATACCGTGCAATATTATCAGATTATGCAACTGTACTTGATCTCGAAAAAGATTATGATGTATTTGATTGGAAAAGCGCTATTGATGGGTGTGTGAAGTCACCGAATCAATGGCATTTTAAGTTTTCAGCTGCCAAAAGAATATCAGTTAAAAAGAAACTCCAGTAATAAGGTAAAAGTGTTGTTGTTAAAGGAGGGGTCAACTATAGGTCGGATCTTGGTACTTCCAAATCGGTACTAAAAAAGCCTCAGTGCAATCAAGCCTGAGCATTTACCAAAGATTCATTCCGTTAAAGCAGCTAAAATACAAAATGTAGATGTCCTTTTAAAAAAGCACTTCGGGCAGAACTGAAGGATTATTCCCAATGAAGATTTAACATTTTACAAACATATTATTGACAATAGTAATGCTGTTGTCCAGAAAGAAAACGCAGATCATGAAGAAGCCGTTGAGTTTTTAGAAACAGGAGGAGATGGGCTTAGAATGTAATTTTTTATATATTAAGGGAATAAAATATAATACCAAGTAAAAATTTCATCTTAATTAATAAAAAACCTTACTATTTCAACAGTGACAGTTTCAAAACTAATTCGATTAGTTGTTTGGTTACAAAACTCTTTAAATTCAAACTTTTTGTTAACATATTACCTTTTTTTACGGTCTAATAAATTGTTTACAATGAAAAAAATCATTATAGAGACCTTATCCTCACATATACCAAATATAAAAACTTCACTTCATATATATATATATATATATATATATATATATATATATATATATATATATATATATATATATATATATATATATATATATATATATAACAAATTATATGTTTTTTGGATTTTCTGCAAAAATGCCTATCTAGGATGTAAAGAACTTCGAAACCGGACGCCTCATGTGTAGACTTGTAGTATTTAGGGTCAGCCTATTCATATCAGTGAAGATAAATAATTATTTTGATTTATAATGGCATTTCTTATAGCATTTGCCATTTCGCATAGATAATTATCCAGTGAGGGGTTACGATCATACTCTGCTTCTACAAACATTTGATATCTAGTCGTTTTACTTTAGAAGGGTGCTTTCTAGCCTCTTCTTCTTGTTTAAGCCGTTATAGTATTGCATTACTAAGCATGTTTAGTATACGTATAGCTAGACTAGGCTTTCAAGAGGAAATCATGTTTTATTGCCAATTTTTGAAACAACAACGTTTTACTATCGTGTAAGTTATATGTATGTTACTGAAGTATTCCACTGTTTATTTATGTCAAAGTTACCTTTTATTTATTTATTTTTCAGTTATGAGTATATACTGTACACCCGTATGTATATGTATTTATTTATATTTTTGTCCTATGGAATGGATTTTTTTCCATTGGACAATAAAAACATTGCTACTATTATTATTATTAATATTATTCTTTCTTCAGAAAACTAAAAAGCATCACATCATAGTTATTATCTTTAACGACTGCAAATCTACATATTGCTTCTAACTCTCGTTGTTATTTCTAATTTTATCCCCGTTTCGATGCGTCTCTGTATAAAATTCCAGTTCTTGGACTTTGCTCGTCTGACATGATGTCGTGTGGCAAGGATCTCCGTTTTCTGTTGTATACACAAGACATCGATCTATGAACCGTCGCCCACAATCTTTTTATTGTTTACGCGGCCACTTTCTGAGTAATTCAGTAATTAATCGGTCGGGAAATATAGTTTTACCTTATTTTGATTCATCCAATGTTGATCCCGCTAAAATGCTAAATTAAATGAGATGAGCGACATGTATAAAGATAATAAACAAAAATAGAATGGACTGGAATTCACTGGATTGGTTTACACGTTTATTGCAAATATTTTTGAAACTATTTTTGTAACAATAACTTATCGCTCTTTTGCGTTATTCTTATTCTACTCTTTTCGTATTTTCTTAATATTACTGATAAGCTGTGATGAGTGACATAGACTTGCAAGTTTGTAGAGTCTACACATACTATAATTAATTATAGCTTATGCTACGTGAAGATAAATAATGATCGTGGTTTATAAATGGGTTAGGGGAGGAGCAACCCTCATAATCATACTCATCGTGAGGAAGTATGCTGTAGTGACGCATTAAACTGGCGCATTAGCAGGGATAATGAGTGTGCCTCGATAGCTCAGCGGTCAGAGCAACTAACCGGAAATTGGGAGAGCCGGGTTCGATTCCTGGTCGAGGCAAAAAGCACTCTTTATCCTTGCCATCGCCAAAGTGATGACCCCGACGTGATGTGATTTATTCCAGTATATGTAACCTCCCTTACATCTCAAATTCGCGGATTCGATTCCCGTCCTATCCATCGCCCTACAGTCCGGGGGTTACCGAACAACGGTTCGTAATACTGGCGAACGCGGTCACATTCCGTTAAATTGTATCGAGACAAACCATGTCTCTAGGGAGGGAGTACTGTAGTGACGCATTAAACTGGCGCATTAGCAGGGATAATGAGTGTGCCTCGATAGCTCAGCGGTCAGAGCACTGAACCGGAAATTGGGAGAGCCGGGTTCGATTCCCGGTCGAGGCAAAATGCACTTTTATCCTTGCTATCGCCAAAATGCTTATATAATATCTGATTTCATTCAACTCTGATGTCAACAAATCTATATATTATTATTTATATTATCACACATTTGCGTTATTCTTATTCTACTCCTTTCATATTTTTTAATGCTTTCCTGTCCTCAAATCAATATTTTGATACTGAAACATGGATTTAATAAATATGATGAGTTATCTTAGTCTAGTAAACCCATATATCATGGGTTTACTAGACTAAGACTACTAAGACTTCTGCTGACATACACACCACTTGAATCTCGGATTTAAGTGGTGTGTATTCAAGGAATTCATTCAACTATAAATAAAATATAGCGTGTTTCACTTGGAACAATAGGATGTGATTTCTGAAAAGAAAGCTGATAATATTTGACAAATTGCTTAGACTTCTTGTTGAAACCACATGTTCAAATCCAAATCATCAATTCGGTGGAAGAATAAATTGTTTAACATGTCACGATAGCGTTCCCCATTTAGTTTGATAGCATTACCAGCTCCATTTTCAAAGAAGTATGGTCCAATTACTCCACCACTCCAAAATGCGCGCCAAACCGTGCATCTCTGTGAATACATTTCCTTTTCGTGAACAGCATATGGATTTCCAGCACCCCAACTTCTACAATTTGTTTGCTGACGAATTCGTCAAGATGAGAATGTGTTTCATCGCTGAACACACCTTCTTTATTTTCTAACGCCCAATTAACAAATGTACGACGTTGTATGGTCTGTATCTTTTAATTATTGTGTTAACTAAAGTTTGTATGCTGAGAGGTGCAGATCTTTCTTTAAAATGCAATGCGGTGGTCCTTGACAATTTCAGTTGTTGTGCATCACGTTGAATTGATGTGTTTGAATGCTCCCGTACGCTTTCTATCGCTACTGTAATATTTTCACTTGACCGACCACGACGAGGACGTATTGGTGTTACCTTATCAATAAAAGGACCCATCTCTTCAAATTACCTGATTAAATTACCCTGTAGGTGCTTGATTTTGTCCTAATTTTGTGCGAATTTTTCTTAATTCAACTGTAAGTGATCGCTCACTTTCATAAAACGGTTGTACATAAACTATTCATTATTGAACTGTTAATCAACATGTTAACATCGTATGGTTTGTAGATACAAATTGTTAAAATATTGATACCCTATCGTTGACAGAACACAAATGGCGTGAAATTCAAATCGTATAGTTGCAATTAAGACACTCTATATATAGAACAAAATTGCCATATTGTTTATTGGTCTAATCCTCCAGTGAACACGTGACATCAAAGTATAGCCAAAAGTAATGAAAGTATTTTTTACAGAATTTTGGTGGCAAAGGTTGGGAGATTAATTGTATCCAGTAGGCAGCTAGTATATCAAATGGCTTATACTTTTGGCCTCAGATTTTTAATAGCAACCGAAAGAAGTAATACATACTCAATTGGCTTACGTCAAACAACCAAATGTGACTTTTCAATATCTTTATTAAAATCCTTAACATATGAATTTGGTTAATGTGGCCCAAATATATATTATTTTTATTATCCAGGAATGGCAAAGACGTTTATTCAACGTAAAATTCATAAATACGAATATGTACAATTTAATACTTATTTGAAGTTACAAAAAATATTTTAAATGCATATTGTATTGTTTGGTTTTGCATCTCTGACAAAATGACTAAACAAATAAGTACAAGAATCATATTGTTATTGTATATAACGCTTTAATTAGAACATTTTTGTACCCCGATTTTACGGACTCCTATGTGACTTGCAACGTTCTTCAATGCACGTCTGCCACCGATAAAATGTACACTTTGTTTCTATTTTGTTTGTTTACTTTTAATTTCATTAACTATTGTGGAATTTCTTGTCTGGAAGAGCAGACTGTAACCTAGTTAACAGTAAATGTGTAAATATTTATTTAATGTGTTCATTCCTAAATGTCGTGCCCGTGATATGAATAATTATAAAGTGGGCAAAGGCCTATTTCAATTCTGCGTACGACGGAAATTTAAGGAATGGGACAGATAATTGCTGATAACAGTTTTATTAGAATAATCCAGGTCAAAATCCAAGAGCTGCTCATCTAGTTCAAGCGTATATTTAATTGTGATAGTTTTAACTGTTAATAATTTTGAATTACAGAAATTTTCTGAAATTCACACGTCAATTCAAATCTTGCTTACCTACTAACTGTTATCAACCAGGTATCAATTGCCATAATTTTGAAAATAAACAAAATAAATAACATCGACAGTCACTGACAATGGTTCGAATAATATAAGAATTTTAAAATGAAATAAAAATAGGGATAACCATTTAAAAACATGAAGCTTGATTTAATATCTTAGTTTTAAGACACCTTGTATACATTCAATTTATTTAAAAAAAAATACGTGAACGTATTTTAACATTTATATCAATCATTATAAAAACCTCAGTTCATTGTACAATTTTTGATATGACTTGAAAAAATATACAAAAATTTAAAAATAACTAATACTCCTTTTAGAGGATTTTTCCGGCAACAAATATTAACGGCATTGTGAAATCTATTCGCTATTTAATTTACCCTTAATATTATATTAAATTTTGTACAGGGTGGCAAATTTCTCAAATTATTGCATAATTATTATGAATGAATTGTGTATTATGTATATTACTTTTCCACACTCCACTATAAGCGGAAAAGTAATGTAATCGTGTAAAGAAAAAGTGAAGAAAAATTTGTTTGGGTTTATTTTTCGTTTTTCAGCCCAAAAACAAAAAAAAATGGTTTTTAAAAATGTTTTGCTGTGTGTGCCGTCGTTGTCGTCGGCATTTCTTGTTAGCACGATAACTTAACTAAATCGTGTCGGATCAATCGGGCTTTGACTGTTTCTGATCGGGGACGTCCCCCAGACGACATCAATTGATTTTGAGGTGGATAGGACACACCCCATCCTGGTCACGAGAATGCACGAGGGTGAACTATTTGAAAAAAGTAAAACTGTCGCATAAAACACATATTCTGCATTTATGTGTTGGTTCATTGTTTTCTCGGCCACTCAATTTCGAGATAGAGATGTTCTATGTGCGGAAAAGTCCGTTTTAAGGTTCTAAAACTGTTTATTAAGATATGCATACTGTGAAATAAAAAACACTGCCTGAACAAACAACTGTGATTTTATAACATATAACTGTAATTGTAACTGTACTAACTGTGTCTAGTAACTGTCATAACTGTAATTATAATAAACCTGGTATTTTCTATTCTTATACGTGTAAATTAGTACTATCGTATTCGTATACTTGTACTCGTACTATCGAGACACAATGTAATGAGACCCATTTGATATGCTCTCCTGAAATGTAGTTTATAGCTAATTAATTTTATGTTAATTATGCCCTTGGTGGACAGAGGGCGCAACCACTTTTAGACTAAGGTATAATTAACTGTAAAAAAGTGTCCATCATTGCTTATATTTTAAGGAAAAGTCGAAAACGTCTCATTACATTCTTTCTCGGTGGTACGTTTATCAAGCATCCAGTACACTAACTGACAATTGAAAACACGAACGGAAGAAGGTATTATGTACAAAAATCGAGGGATATACTTAAAATGCTTCAAGTTGAGCATCTTGAGGTTAGTATACATTGTTAATAGAGTTTAGTATCATTAACAATAACATTTTAAACATATGATATCAAGTATAAAATATATGACAAAACGAATTACAATAAATGTTTGAATTCTAAACATTTTGTATTTGTTACATAACACCTTGTTCCACTCGTGCATTCAATTCCCACTAGGGAAAAACTCGTGGCATGAATTTCTCCATCAAGAATAAATACAGCAGAACAAATCTTGTGTAGAGTAAATGAGGCATTTGAAGTTTCACTGAAATTTGTGTCTTGTAAAACCAAAAGAACGTAATTATTGCCTTCTAATTACTTAGTTTAAAAACATAGCGGATATGTACTACGAACAGGAATAATAGAGAAGTTAGAACGGCGAATAGAGAACTGAGATTGGGGGATTGATACTTGAAATTCTAAATAATGAGATTTGATATTTGCGAATTGGGTTCTTGCTGAAGTGAGAATCGGAAATGGAGAATTAAAATCTCATAACTGAGAATTTAATTATGAAGGAAGGAGGACTGAAGGAGGGTAAACTGCAAAATCGTGGGATAGAGAGATAGGATGGAAATGGGACTGGAAAGGAGAATTAGAATAAGACCGACAGGGATGAGGATGGGAATGATAAAAAAAAACGTAGTAATTATTAGTTTATCTAAAATCCTACTAGGTTTAATTTACTAAACTATAAACTATGCAACATAGGCAAAAATAGTAGAAGCTATTATAGACATTCAATATCCAGTAACGAAGTAGTAACGTTACTTAACGCATGTTTAAAGATCGGATACTTTTTTCGATGGAATTATATGCATGATGACGCTTTTTTATGTTTTCTACACAAAAAAAAATCAGTTCAATTTAATAATTATGAGAGACGAGGGATGTAGACCGAGTAAAACTACTGCTCCTTCCCTGCTCAGAAGGAACGGGAGATTAAAAAAAAATATATAGGAGACATAATTTATTGAATGCTTTATCATGTAAAATGTATTTATATATATATTTACAAAAACAAATGCAAATACTGTGCTGCTCTAAAAGAGTTTTCAAGAAAATTATTAACCGAGATAAATTTTATTTTAAATCTGTTCTCATTTCTAACATTATTCTGTCAGTATCGAGTAGTAGTGCTTTAAAGATTTAGTAATAGTGACATTCAATAATATCAGCAGTGCATTGGTATAATAATAAGGTACGGTAAGATATATAATGGTAGCTTATAAGAAAGTAAAGAACTTAATAAACTCTTATTAAGTTTCTACATTGAAACTGTAAACATTTTCTGTGTTTTTTCTTGTATTCGATAGAGTATAATAGTTCTTTAACAGATAATCGCTTATTAAGATAGATAGAAAATATGAATGGGAATAGAGTGAAACATGATTTTATCGTTTTCACTTATGAAAAATTACTGTCAATTTCAACAGATCTTTTCGTTTCAGCACAGCATGTGGATCAAAACATCCAAGTGCCCGTTCACCAAGACACAACGAGGTAAACGGCCTGTTATTAAAAAAAAAAAAACACAAAAATATCACCAACAGCCCTGGCCGAGGTTAAACGAACTTGTGATAAAGGCGTTGTGGTTTATAGTGCATATGATTCAACACTTACTCTGGGCATATCCGGCTCTTGTAATCCAGCTGCTGCAGGAAGCGGTGGTCGCGGCGGCGGCGGAGGAGACGCGTCGCGGTCGTCGGTTCGCGGCGCAATGAGAGACTCCGACGAGGGTAGGTAGATGGGAGCGCGAGAGCCAGGCTGAAGACACCGCAGCATGCCCCTCGCCCCTGCGGAATCGGCCTCACGAAATACAACGGCAGGGGTGATAAATTACTGTTATTATTGCGATTCGATTAGGGATGGTCCATGTTCCGGCAACCGTACATGAAGGTGGATTAAAGGAACATTACCAATGAGTCAAAAACCTAAATTGTTCGTCGCTTCGAGCTAGCTAAAAGTAAAGGTGGAAAACCGTGAAAACATTTTTTTCTGTATGCACGTTTGTCATGTAAACATGCATCATGACCTAATATTAGACCACCATTTTACTACTTGGATCACCGTGAATTTTTTTCTCTGCATGTATGTTTCTTATGTCAGCATCATGACCTATTATTAGACCATATTAGACCACCATTTTACTACTTGGAGGACTTAACACTGACAATTATTGCCGAACATTCTCAAACTATTGCTAAATGCTTTATAACTTTCATTTATATCATGAGCATATGACCAGAGATTTCGATAAAATCGCTCACTCTGTATTGGTGGGAACCTGGGGCAGTTGTGTTGATGGATAACGCATCTTATCGCAGTTGAAGATCAGAATTATTATCAACATGGAGAAAAAAGTAAATTATAGACTAGTTGAAATCGAAAAACCTAGTTTGAAGACATACTATTAATCTTCTGTCGGACGTAGTATGAATCCAAACAGATTCAGGCGCAATACAGCTGAGAGATCCCATAATCAGATGTTACACAATTTAGATTTTAATGAGGTGGAGACTTAATTAAATGCTTATTTTAATTAATACAATACACTAATAAATATTTCACGCTAGAGTTTATTCGAAATAATTAAATTTATACAAAGGAACTCATTTAATATAATGCAAAGTTTTACTATCAGAGGGTAACATTCAAACTACAATAATAACTAACTAAAACAATCACTGTAGTTGTTCTAGAACAATCACTGTATTTTTAGTGCTAACTCTGTTAGACAAAAATACGACAAATTTTGTCATGTAATTCAGTGCTCGGCGTTTGGCATATAGCCAGGAGAATAGCTGTTTTGACCTAATTTGTTTAGTCCTTATTATATAAGGCATTTGCAGATGGGTTGGAGTATAAACTCCTTATTTCTGTAGTTTGAACTTATTTAATGTTGCAAATTAATAAATTTGGAAGATCTTTATAGAAGAACCAGCTATTGATAAGTTTTATCTGTTTTAAATACTATGTTATGTTTGTGTTTTGTTTAACGACAAAACAAAAACATAAATTAGTATTGAACAATATTTTGAATTCAGAAAAAACGCCTACTTACTTGTGTAAAAGTCACATATAAAAAATATTGGACGTGAATTACAAAGAACAGTTATAAGTAACTAACTCCGCCTGGGATGGTGGTTGGGTGGATTGAGTAGCCCAATGATCATCTCTGCCGGTCCCAAGCCCGGATAAAGGAGGAGGGTTGGGCTAGGGGCTAACAACCCCTTATCGTAAAAAAAACCCTTGTTACGAAAGTTCAAATAGAAGATTCCGGACCGAAACCTAGACGACGACTTGGCGAGAAAAAGGACAAAGATTTAGGATTATTCACGTGGAATGTGAGATCATTGTATAGACCTGGAGCCCTTGTTGACACCCTGGATAGATACAAAGTAGACATAATAGCACTCCAAGAAATTAGATGGCTTGGAAATAAAATAATTGAAAAGAAGAAATACATGATGTACAATAGCGGCCACCCAAAAGAACATAAATTTGCAACGGGTTTTATAGTAAGCAGCGGAGTAAAACACCTAGTAATAGACTTCCAAGCCATAAACGAAAGACTATGCAAAATTAGAATTAGGGGTAAATTCTTCAAGTACTCAATAATTAATGTCCATGCACCAACAGATGAGAAACCAGATGAAGAAAAAGAAGAATTCTATGAAGAACTGGAAAGAGCTGTACAGAATTGCCCGCGAAACGATATAAAAGTGATATTAGGAGATTTCAACGCAAAGATAGGAAGAGAAATTGAATACTCACCAACCATTGGAAAACATAGCCTACACGAGGAGTCGAATGACAATGGGACGCACTTAATACACCTGGCAGCCTCAATGAATATGGTGATAGCCAGCACATATTTCGACCACAAAAAAATACACAAAGGAACATGGGTTAGCCCAGACAGGCAAACGATTAACCAAATAGACCACGTAGTGATCGACGCAAGACACTTCAGCGACGTCATGGATATACGTACCAGACGCGGAGCAAATATTGACTCCGATCACTATTTAGTCCAATCCAAAATAAGGGCAAGAATCTCTAACGCAAAAAAAGGAAAAGGAAGTAGAGAAGAGAAGTACAACCTGGACGCGTTCATAAATCCTGAGAAGGCTTGAAAATTTGAGCAGGGCCTTAAAAGGAACTTGGAAGATCAAATGGATATCGCCTGTGAAGATATTGATGAATACTGGGGCAAGTGTAGGAACATACTGGAAGAGGTAGCAGCAGAAGTCATAGGGAAACAAAAACAAAAACGAAGAGAAATGGAGTGGTACGACGAGGAGTGCATGCAAGCAACGCAAGAAAAAAATCGGTCATGGACAAGGACGAAGAACAAGACAAGTAGAAGAAGAATATAAGCAACTAAGAAGAGATGAAAAAAAATTATAAAACGAAAGAAAAAAGAACACATAGAACGTCAAATACAAGAAACAGAAAGGCTTAACACCCAAAATAAAGCGCGAAAATTTTACAAAAATGTCAACCAAAACAGAAAGGAATTTAAGCCTAGATTATCAATGGTAAGAAATGGAGAAGGAGAAATTATCAGTGAACCAGAGCAGATAGTAGAAGGATGGGCACAAAACTTTGAAGAGAGGCTAAATATTAGAGAACAGGACGATGCAGATGAAGAAGACATGCAGTTTGGAAATATGGAAGATGATAGAGAAAAACACAATCCCCAACTGAAGAAGAAGTTATTAACGCAATAAAGAAGCTAAAAAACCACAAATCACCTGGTATGGATGGAATACCCTCTGAGCTCTTGAAATATGGGGTAGCCAAACTAAAAGACCACATAGGTAGGCTAGTAGCGCTAATTTGGAAGCAGGTAGAAATTCCAGATAATTGGAATATAGGTATAATCATACCTATACATAAAAAGGGTGATCAAATGATATGCGAGAATTACCGAGCAATTACGTTACTAAATGTGGCATACAAAGTAATGGCATACATACTATACGACCGCCTAACTACATACACTGAAGGTATAGTAGGCAAATACCAAAGTGGTTTTCGTAGAGATAAGTCAACAATCGACCAGATATTCACTCTTAGGCAGGCCCTAGAGAAGACTTACGAATATGGGATTGATACCCACCACTTATTCATAGACTTCGAAGGTGCCTACGACAGCATAGACAGACGCTCACTTTATAACGCTATGATAGAATTTAATATCCCAACACACCTGATTAAGTTAGTGAAGGCAACCTTTTCTAAAGTTGAATGCAAAGTAAGGATACAAAGCAACATGTCAAGACCCTTTCAGACACATACCGGCCTACGCCAAGGGGACAGTCTATCGTACCTGCTGTTTAATATCGCACTAGAAAAAGCCATAAGAGAATCAGGTATAGCGACTAGAGGAATCATAATTAATAGGAGCGTACCAAGATATTGATATATAAAACACTTATTAAACCAGTAACGCGTAAGAGAGTACGCGTCAGAAGCATGGACTATGACAAAAAGCGATGAAATGCTGCTAGGATGCTTTGAAAGAAAGGTCCTACGTAACATATATAGAGGTGTGCAGGAGAATGGGATGTGGCGCAGACGCTATAATTTTGAGCTATACCGCCTATACGAAGAACCTGACATCGCACGGTCCATTAAAATAAATAGGGTAAGGTGGCTTGGCCACCTAGAAAGGATGGACGATATGGACCCCCCAAAGCAAATATTCCAGCAAACACCGGCTGGACATAGGAGGAGAGGAAGGCCCAGAATCAGATTTAGGGACCAGGTCGAAGAAAATCTACGGATACTAGAAGTAGGAAATTGGAAAACAAAAGCAAAGAATAGGAAGGAATGGAAGCTGATACTAGAACAGGCCAAGACCCACCCTGGGTTGTAGCGCCAAATATGATGATGAGTTATAAGTAACTGTCTATTTTAAGTGTAAAGAATTATAAATCCTCTTCATCATTTTAGCATGTTCCAAACAAAAATAAACATCACATTGTTGGAAACTATATTTAGTATAAATCAATAATTTAACACCCAAATGTGTCTTTCGGAATTTTGAATAATAATACCATAAAACGCCAGCTATCCTATTAACCACTATTTTCAAATTAATATTAAAAACGTCATATTATCCAGATCGTTGGAAGTATCTAGGGTATATCCCGTCCACAAAACGGGTAATAAGGAAGAATTTACATTATCTTCAAAGTCTTAGAAATATTGTTGTACATCTCTCTTTGAACTATGTTTCTAAAATGATATAAGCAATAGAGCTTTCTACTATAAAACTTCGTTTTTTAAAGACTAGTTAGGATACTGATTTCGATACGATAATTAAATATACCTATAAGGTGTAGATTTGCGCATAAATGACATAACATTCCGCTTATTAACATTTAATGATGGCTTTTTCTATAGACACCAATATGATATCTATCCAGGTTCTATTGGAGTCGATAATACGAGGTCTGGCTAAAAATAAACTGAACTGAGTATCAAATAAATATTAATTTAGTGTTTATACATTTTAAAAGTAATCACCTTCTATGTACTCCCCCTCTTTATCCACATACTGCTCCATACGAATTTTCCATTGGGAAAAACAATGTTTGAAGTCTTCAGGTGAAAGGCTTTTCAAAAGGTTTGCCGTTATTTCTTTTACCTCATTCAGTGATGAAAAATGTCCCTTGAAGTCAGTTCTAATCTTTGGGAAAAGGTAAGAATCACATGGGGCTAGATCTGGTGAATACGGTGGGTATTCGAAGACAGGAATGTTTCTTTTTGTCAGAAATTGCTTAATCGAGAAAGCATTGTGAGCTGGAGCGTTGTCTTGGTAAAACACCTACACCCCTTTCTTCCACAAATCAGGCCTTTTATTCCTCACTCGTTGTCGAAGATATTTTAGAACTTCCAAATAGTAAATTTGGTTCACTATTTGTCCTTGAGGGAACCTTTTCATCAGTTGTTGCACTGTAAGGACGTCCAATGTATTAGTTATCTTCAACATTTCCATGATCTTGTCTGGAACGTTTGTGACACTCAAACAGTTGAGTTCGTGACATGCATTCACCTCCGTATACCTGTTTTAACATTTTAAAACTTTCCGTCGCTGTTTTATTCAATTTTGCGAGGAATTTTATGTTAATTCGCTGTTCGAATTTCAAGCTTGACGTGATTGCGGCAACAAACACAAAGAAGGTTGAATAAAAACTATTTCATCATTCACTACAATTTTGCTAGACAACTGAGGTTCAGTGGTGGTAATCAGAGGGGATATAGAGTTCACAGGAGTGACGTAATCACCTTCCAGATGATTTTCCTGGAAATTTCTGAGGCTAGTCTGGTTTATTTTTAGCCAGACTTCGTAATCCTCCATGCATTTTGTGTCCATAAAGATTTTCTGGTAAGGTATCTGTTTCATCACTAATGAATATATTAAATAATAGAGGCCCTAAAACAGAACCCTGAGACACTCCAGAGGAATCATGAAATTTGTCAGATTTAATACCATTATTTGCAACATACAGTACTGGATCTGATAACTAAGATTTGAATAACTTTTGAAGTGAACATAAAAACCCGATTTTATTTAATTTTCGCCAAAGTATACTACAGTTAAGTCTGTCGAATGCTTTAGGAAAATCCGAATATATTAATAATATATTAATAATAATAATTATATTGCGAATATTATAAAGATATCTAATATACCACCTTCACAATATATTTACATTTCTTATTAGAATCTACTTGTCACGCAATTGTATAGAATTTGAGGAACATTCTATAAAGATTAATCCAAATCGAAATGAGATTTATAAGCAACGCTGACATAAATTTAAAGGGGGCAACGTTCGTGCAAAATAGCAGGAAGGGTCTATTCATATTATCGATTTCATTAAATATAACTTTATAACTGCTTTGGATTAATTCATTAAACCGCCTCTATTAGAAAGTTAGTACGCAAACGTTTTATGTTTCCTCTTTCCTTTTTCTACGAATACGAATTTGATTCAGCAGTTATTAAATCGAGTTCGGAAAATATATAAAAGCAAGGAGAATTATTTATGACGTTTTACGACCTGTCCTAACGTAAAAAATTGTTTATAAGCAATAATATGGTAATACTAAAGTAAGTCGAAATAGGATTCAGGCTTATCATAGACATATATTGTCAAAATCTGCAAACTACAATTTTAGTAAAATTGTTAAATGAAAGGATCATCATACACTAGCAGGCATAATCGCCTTGGAATAAGGGGTGTAGACCGAGTAGAACTACTGCTCCTTAACTGCTCAGAAGGAATGGGAGATTAAGGAAGAAAATATAGGAGACATAGTTTATTGAATGCTTTGCCATGTAAAATGCATTTATATCAAAATTGGTCTCCTCATTTATTGATGAAGAGTATATTTATCGATGAAGAGAGAAAATTATTTCATTATTACCTATGTTTTAGGAAAACGTATCAAAAACATTATCTCTCAATGTTACTTACCAAATATTATAACATTGTTTACAACTTCTTGTGTGCAACATTTTTTCTAGATATATAACTGTAAAATGTTATAATTTTGTGCATTCACAAAAAAAAATGTATATGTAAATAGAACGTTGCAGTTATCATTTTATTCCAAATATAGCAAAAAAAATATTCATTTAACTGATCTTTTTACAACTTATCATATAGGAAATGAAGGATAACTTGTTGGTCTTTATTTTTGGGACACACTATATATAAATATAGCCCGATACGATTTTCTGATGATTTACCCTTAATTCATGTCTGGCATGAAACATCAGACAATAACACGAAATATATATATTTATGAGTATGGTTGGGGAATTTGGGATGAATACTAAATTTAGATTACACACTGAATCATTTAACACAAATTTGCAAGTCAAATATACACTGAAGCATTTAATTCGATCCGAAAATCGGTCGATGTTAGTTGACAGAAAGGCACAATTAATGTCGATATCAGTTCCTGAGAAACGTTCAAATTAATTATAACGTCGAAATATTTATATATATATATATATATATATATATATATATATATATATATATATATATATATATATATATATATAAAGCGAGTAAGGACGAAATCAAGAACGCAGAAACTGAGTGGGAGGGTATCAAGAATAGTCTAGATTCTGCGGCTACGGACGTTTTAGGACACGATAAGAGGGAAGCTAGGAAGCCCTAGATAACGGACGAAATCTTAAACTTAATGCAAAAATGCAAAAGAGACGAGGCTACAAAAACAGACGAGATGAGGAAGGACTGAAAACTTATAAGTCAATAAAGTGGGAAATCATTAGAAAATGTATAAAAGCGAAAGAACGATGGATAGAGGATAAATGCAAAGAAGTAGAAGATAAGTTGCAAGTAGGTAAGACCGATGAGGCTTACAAAATAATTAAGAGAAACTTCAGGGATATAGGAACAATAAGTAGAAATGTTAGGAGTCAATCGGGGGACATACTGATCGCAAGAGAGGAGAAAGCGGATAGATGGAAGCAGTACTTAGGAAATTTATACGAGGGTCAGGAATTAGGAGAGATATTAGAGGAAGAATCTAGCATCGATAGGGAAGATGTAGGAAAACCTATATTGAGAGAGGAATTTGAAATAGCACTAAGGGGGCTAAAGAATAATAGAGCGCCGAGTGTAGATAAAATACAGGCGGAAATTTTGAAATGTGCGGGACAGAAAGTAGTAAATAGGATGTTTGAACTGGTAAAATACATATACGAAACGGGCGAGATGCCGGAGGATTATAAGAGGAGCATTATCGTTACTATACCGAAAAAGAGAGGAGCCGACAAATGCGAGAATTTTAGAACGATTAGCCTAACTTCCCATGCGTCAAAAATCTTAACCAGAATAGTGCAGAAGAGGATGGAAAATAGAGCGGAGGAAATACTAGGAGAAGACCAATTCGGGTTTAGGCGAAATAGGGGAACTCGCGAAGCTATTCTGGCGCTAAAAGTAATGTTAGAGAAAACAATAGAAAAAGGAAAGAACGCTTATATAGGATTTGTAGATTTAGAAAAAGCTTTTGATAACGTAAGATGGGAAAAAATGTTCGAGATACTAAAGAGCGCGGGAATGAAGTATAGAGATAGGAGAGTAGTACACAATCTATACAAAGAGCAAACTGCTGTTATAGAAGTAGAAGGGGAAAAGGGGAAGTATATATTAGGAAAGGAGTAAGACAAGGATGTACGCCACTATCACCACTAATTTTTAATCTGTACATCGAAGAGGCGATTAATGTGGTAAAAGATAGAGTCGATTTTGGGATTAAAGTACAGGGACAGAAACTAAAAATGCTGAGATTCGCGGATGATATAGTAGTATTAGCATCTAGTAAAGAGGAGTTGGAATCAGCGTTGAACGAAATGGAGGCAATGTTGACAGAGGAATACGGAATGAGGGTGAATAAAAACAAAACTAAAGTGTTAGTGTGCAGAGGGCGCGAGAGCAGAGCAAAAACGAAAGTACAAATTAATAATGAAAGATTGGAGGAAGTTAAATACTTCACTTATTTAGGAAGTAAAATAAGTTGGGATGGAAGAAGCGATAAAGACATAAAACAAAGAATAGCGCAGGGTCGAGTAGCTTTTAGCAAAAAGAAAGCACTTTTATGCTCGGGGGTAATAAACTTAGAAACAAGAAAGAGATTTTTGAAAACATATGTATGGAGCACGGCACTATACGGTTGCGAAACCTGGATGGTAGGGGAAGCAAGTAGGAAGAAATTAGAAGCTTTCGAGATGTGGTGTTACCGAAGAATGATGAAAATACCATGGACTGATAGGGTTAGAAACGAAGAAGTATTGGAGAAAGTCGGCGAGAAAAGAAGTATGTGGAAAAACATAAAGAAGAGAAGAGATAGAATGGTAGGCCACTTGCTGAGACATGGGGGAATAGTCCGTGATATTTTGGAGGCAGAAATAGGAATGAAGAAAGGCAGAGGTAGGCCTATATTAGACTACTGCTCGCAAATAGTAAGGGATGTAGATTGTAGCACAATTAGCGAAATGCGTAGGTTAGCACAAGATAGGAGAAGCTGGAGGTTAGCGTCCAACCAGTCTTAGGACTGATGACCTAATGATGATGCTATATATATATATATATATATATATATATATATATATATATATATATATATATATATATATATATATATATATATATATATATATATATATATATATATATATATATATATATATATATATATATATATATATATATATATATTATTATAAAAAAAATAAATGCATTTGAATTTAGAGTGTCGGCCTGATTTGGCTTAGGAAGATTGTAGGTCCGCTATTTCGTTGTTACGCCACTGTGCAAGACGACACTTTATGTAGTTCTTTTAGCAACTCTCACATGTGCCAGAGTGTAGAAAATGATGGAAATTACTATTTAGAAAAATGATGTAATAAAAACAGATGACTGCCGTGAATATATATACGGTCTTTTAACCGTTCTACCGAGTCGACTATTTGACGTTTGGTGGCCAAATTCGAGTCAACCGGTTTGATCAATAATCAGCCAACACCCGTACGTCACCGAAACGCAAGCTCTGCTGAAAACATCGCTGCTGTGCGGCGAGAATGTACAGGAAAACCCGAGGCAGTCAATTTTTCGTCGTTCACAAAAACTTTTCTGCGATTTCAACTTGGAGAATTTTGAGTCGGGATTTAGGTCGCACCCGCATAAAATCCAACTGTCCCAGAAACTTAAGGTAAACGACCATAGACAACGCCGCGTGTTCGCTGATTTTGATCTGGAGCAGTTGGAAGTTGATCTAAATTTCGCCAAAAAATCGTCTTTAGCGACGAGGCCCATTTTTGGATGAATGGATATGTGAACAAGCAACATTGTCGGATATGCGACGATACCAATCCCAAGAAAGTCATTGTTTGGTGTGAGTTTTGGTTTGGTGAAGTCATCAGTCTGTACTTCTTCCAAAACGAAACTGGCGTTGCCATAGCCGTCAATGGCGAGTGCTACAGATCGATAATAAGCGATGATATAAACGGATACCGACGACATGTGGTCCCAACAGGACGGCGTTACATGCCAAACAGCGCATAACATGATGGACATTCTGCACGAGCGATTTGAGGGCTTTGGTTATCTCGCGCAGCGGCGACATGAACTGGCCACCGAGATCGTGCGATTTAATGTCTTTATACTTCATCCTTTGGGGCTATCTTAAATCGCAGGTCTATGCGAATAAACCGCAAACAATTAATGCCCTCAAAGTCAACATCACGAATGTCATCCAGCAAATTCAGCCAGATTTATGTAACAAAGTCATCGAAAATTGGACCTCCCGAATACGTACCACCAAGTAAAACAGCGGCGGAACGACGTTATATTCCATGCTTAATGCCATAAAATATTCTTTCAAATGAAAAAAAAAAAAAAATTGAGTGGATATCTCACACACAACTTGTTTTTCTTACACTTAAAAATCGAGCGTCGAGTATTTTTATCAACCGTAATCCATGTTCCAGCATTTCTAAAAAATATATTTTCGAAGCGTTTGATGTATATTTTATAATGTCATTTATTTAATGCACGCGACTGAATGTATGCATTCTAAATCAATTAACAAGCAACTATAAATAACCATGATATACATTAATTATTCTAATTAATTAATAATAAACAGGATTAATATGTTGCATTCTTTGGTTTCAAATCTAGGGAACACTTGACAACATCTGGTGTTCCTCACGACTCAATACTTGGACCTATACCTTTTATAATTTTTATCAACGATATAATGGATGATCTAAATGTAAATTGTCTTATTTATGATTCGAAAATATTTGGTGCTTTGAGTTGACGATGATTGGCAGTGTCTTTCAAATCTTCTAAAAAAGATGTTGTATAAATCTAATAAACTACCATTAAATGTAGAAAAATGTAATATTGTGTAATTTTCGAATAATCCGTATCAATATGGCTACGTGTATCATAGGCAATTAGGTCTTAGAAAGATCAGACCTTTGACGCTAAATTTCCGTTTATAGTTTGTCAAGAATAGGAAAAAGTCTCAAAACTGCGATATTTGATCGACTACGATGTGCGCAGTAAATAGCCTGATCTTCACTCAGTCGCATTGAGACCTTTGCAGAGTTCGATCTCGCCGCGCGTAAAGTGCATCCTTTTCTCTCCAAATGATGCCTCACTCTTTCTTCTGCACACAGCATTGTCTGTTTCTCGTATTCACAGAGAATCTCATACTTTTTCCTATTCTTGGCAAGCTGTAAATGTCATCGTTTCGGAAGCAAATCTTATAAAACTTATAAATAAATCTTATTATCGCAATCTCGATCATGGAGAAGGAGCATGACATGTGGCGTTCCACAGGGATCCATACTGGGTTCTACGCTGTGGAACATCATGTTCGACGGCGTCCTCAGAATACCATTGCTGGAGGGAGTAAGGATGGTTGCGTATGCGGACGATCTCGCACTGGTGGTGTCGGCCGTTTCTGTGGCCGACATGGTGAATATGGCCAACGCAACGATTCGGACCGTTGGAGAATGGTTGGAAGAGAGGGGGCTCCAGGTGGCGGAGGAGAAGACTGAGGCAGTGGTGGTCACGAGGAGAAGGAACCTTCCATTGGTAGAGCTTAGGGTGAAGGGGACGTGCGTCAGGCCCTCGAAGGTAATAAAATACTTGGTGGTCTCGCTGGACGAGAAGCTCACATTCCGAGAACATGTGCGGAGGACGGTAGTGAAGGCGGAGAAGACGGCTGGGGGATTGGCGCGTCTCACGGCGAATACGCGTGGCCCACGCGCGTCGAAGAGGAGGATCCTCGCATCTGTCGTTCACTCGGCGGTTCTGTACGCGGTGCCGGTGTGGGGGAAGGCGATACTCAGGGAGTGTGCCAGGGCCCTGATCTGTAGGACGCAGAGGCGGATGGCACTAAGGGTTGCGAACGCGTACAGAACAGTGTCGAGGGAGGCAGCGAAGGTAATTGCGGGGATCCCTCCCTTGACCCTTTTAGCCAGGGAGAGGATGGATGTGCGTGAGAGCATGAGTAGGCGGGAGGCCAGAACACGGCTGTTTGCTGCGTGGAAAATGCAGTCGGATGGTTTTCCGAAAGCGAGATGGACCCATAGGGTGATCCCGAATGTGAGAGCGTGGGTGGAGAGCATGGAGAGGTAGGGTTCTATTTCACGCAGGCGCTGTCGGGGCAAGGATGCCTTGGACAGTATCTGCGGGAGATAGAGAAGGCGGATGGGGATGAATGTATGTATTGTGGAGAAAGGGACGACCCCGAGCACACGTTGCTCAGATGCCCGAGGTGGTTGTATGAGAGGGAGGAGTGTTTTGTGCGGGCGTAACAGCCAGAGAGTGTGAGGGAGCTTGTACACAGGATGGTGGGGTGCGTGAGGGTGTGCGCGGAGAGGATAATTGTGAATATCTTGAGAAAGAAAGAAGAGGAGGAGTGTGAGCTTGGCCCGAACCCCTAATCGTGGAAACGGAGGGAGGACGTAGGGCGAAGAAGAATGGCAATTTTAAACATCGTGGAAAAGATTGACCCCTACCTCGATGAGATGCGAGAAGGGTGCCGAGGTAGGTGAAACACTGATTCTAGAGGGCCTCTTGTCCGGTCAGCGCAAGCGCCGGCTACGTCCCCAATAAAAAGTCTCGGTTTCAAACTGCCACGATTTTAATTATATAAATGCTGTAAACGTATTATTTTTCGTTGATAATATCAAAGATGGAATATGCTACAGTTGTTTGATCACTACAATATTTATATTAACAAATTGGAATCAGTTCAACGTTGATTTCAAATACTTTCCTCGCTATTGTTCTTGTACTAATTGTTAAAATTAAATAGAAAAAAATATCAAGAGTAAATCAACAAACAATAAACATCCAAAAGTAAAAGCTGTACAACAAAAAATAAACGGCTAACTCTTCGTAAATAGGGTCAAATAAATGAATAAATATTATTCCAGCAAGGTCAATATATCGACCGGGCAACCCTGTTACCTCCTTTATATGTTTCAGGGAAGAAAAGGACGCCCAGCCATGAAATGTCTACGAATATATTATGTATGTACTGTAGTAACACTGACTTAGTTTTCCACAAAACACCAAAACACTATACACTACAGTCGACGCGTATTTCGTCAACAAGGTTGGTATCATCTGGATTAAAACTCTCATTGGTTTTAATCGCCTCCAGATAATGTGAACTTTGTTGGCGAAATGCACGTCGAGTGTAGTGTATAGTATTTTGGTGTTTTGTGGAAAACTAAGTCAATGTTATCTTCACACCAAAGAATTCCGTATAGTTTGTCGACAATCAAATAATCTGCTAAAGACACTGATACAAATAATATACAATAGAATTGTACCCATAATAGAAAATAAAAGATTTAAAATTAAAAACGAATGTACTTTCATTTAAATGGGAGTTCATCTAGATATTTTTAATTGCACCTTTAATGGCATTAAAAGATTTGATGTCGAAATATTATTTTTTTACTTGTATTTTGTTTATTTAGTTTTTTAATTAGTACCCCAAGATTTGTATGCATTCAAATACACATTTATTGTATATTTGGAATGTATGCAAACCTACTATACATATTTCATCTTTATAGTGTCTAATTCTTTTTGATTTATTTGTTCTTACCCCTCTGTTATATACATAATTAGGTTTTACGTGTACAACAGTATTCTCTAAATAAATAAATATCTCAGTTGTTTCGAATTTGTGCATTACCCTTGCTGTTCATTTATTATCGTCTTTTCATAAAAATCGGAAAGAGAAAATCGCGTCTGGATATAAAGCAAACCCATCGACAGAAAGAACGACGACTTAATTTTAGACAAAGAGGGCAATGTATTTAGTAGCGTACCGCGTTGGATGGGAAGGAAAATGTCCCAGATTTATGCACCAATAAAACAAACATTCATGACAAACCCTCAGGACCCATCGGCACGCGTGATCGCTCCAAATAAATCAAGTCAAATTGAAACGTGAACGTTATTTAGCTACGCTGGAACACAGAACGACCCGACGACCCCTTTATCCACGTCGAAAATGAAAAGCAGAAGGAAGACCAAAATAGACCAATTTACATAAACGAAAGCACTTATGGTCTAAATGGGCGAACGCGATTATTTCATGAGATCCAATTCAAACTGCACTTAGCACAAATTTAACCGGAACTACGTTGTTACGCCGAAAAATCTCTTCGGTAACTGACGGGACTGGCCTAGGTGCGAATTTGATAGATTTAATGTGTATAAAATTGTATCATCCATTAACCTTTGTGATACTTGACAGGGCTATAGAAAGTGTTTGTAAGGATATCGATTCTCGGGTGTAGAGAAATGCACTGGACGTTATTTTTGCCGATATACAGGTTTTGCACAATATCCCTAGTTTCATTATTCAATTTTTTTTTAATTCTGAAATACACCAAATTTATTTTTAAAAAGTCATTGACTGACGTACATTTATTATTTTTTCCTATATTGTGTTTGAGCTATGAGGTCGTCATAATCTGTTTTAAATAGCAATCTCATGTTTGTTTTTTTTTTATCAAAAATTAATCCCTTAAATTTTACCGTTTAACTATTTATCGTGTATATGACACAGGGTGTTAAACTTAAAATTGTAAAATATAGACCATCTATTTCAAGATCAGCAATAAGTAGACTAGTTCAATATTTGGAAAATGACAGCGAGAAAGATTCTTACTTTGGCACTGCAAGCCTCAAATAAGTGTAAACACTAAATTGCCGAATATTCTAAAATATCCTCACACTTCTACTAGGCTACTGGATTTAAATAATCATATCTACCATTCCACAGTTGGAAAATTGTAAAAAAAGAGATTCCACTCAAGAGATAAAGTTGCACTCTTATAAAGTAAATTTAGTACGAATGTTGAATGTGGATGATCCAAATAGTCACATATAATTTTGTGACGAAAATCCCTTATTAAACTTTTTTGACGAAGCGACTTTTTCCTCGAATCGTCATAACTTCAGATATCGATCTCAACAGAATCCTCGTTAAATTCAAGAATTGCATATCCAAGATCAAGGTACATAAATATATGGACTATAACAAGTAATAATAAAAAGAACATTTTACTGCTCCTAGATAATTACAATTTCTACGTTTCGTTGTAATAGATCAAACACGAAGCTTCTCCTCATTTGATGCCGATGCTCGGTCGTTTCTGGACAATACCTCAGCGACGATGAGGACCAACTGAATGGGCCCTAACGGTGTGACCTGATCTACTCCTTAAATTTATTCCTGTAGAATTATTTATAATGGCGAGTTTATTTTAATTGGCCAAATAATTTAAAAGATACGAGGCAATGAAATCGAATCGAAATGGAAAATATCCGGCCGGGAATTGACATTCAATACAAAGTGTTTATTAGTGAAGGAAATTTTGAACAACTTCTTACAAAAATAAAATTGTTTGATTTATTTGAATTTTTCAAAAACGCCCTCTTATAAACGGTTAATAGAAAATACTTGGGGGCTTCCTATGGTATACTTCCTTTAGAAGCACCCCATCACAGTAATGATTTAAGTTACCTACTTTCTTATTAAAAAATAAAGTACGAGTAACTGTAAGATGAATATAAGGCTACAATTAGATTGGAAAATGTATGTACATATGTCTGGCTGACTTAACACCAAGTGGGGTAGCGCCACTTATAAAAGCCTTCTAGGTCTAACTTCTTGGATATGGTGAACCCCTACAATTTTTGTTTTTCCTACTGATTATGCCATTTTTTCAATCCCTGGCCACATTCTTTGGAATCCTTATACCGATCTTGTTCAGATCATCTTTCACTTCCCGTATCCTCTTGTTGATCTTGGTGTACCTACCTCTACGTCTCTTCTCCGTTCGTTCTCGACAGATGTCCCAGTCATCTTAGTCCTTGCTCCTTATTTATTCCTATTATTCCGCTATCCTTTTAAATACTCCTCTATTTCCAAATTGGTTCTCAGTCTGTATTCTCGATCTGCTATTCGTATCGGGCCTAATATTATTCTCATGATTTTTTTTATTTCTGTCCTTTTCTTTTTTATCATGGTTATTGTCCCCGCTTCATAGGTAAGTGTGGATTTTATTAACGTTTTATGGGCTCTCATCTTAGTTTTAATGTGTTAGTAGCTTCCTGTTTGCATACAACACTTTATCTGCAGTTGTAATTTTTTCCTTAAATTCAGTTGTTCTATCTCCATTATTGGAGAGTCGACTTCCTGATATCTGAATTACCTACCTCCTCGAATTCGTAGTTTAGCTGGCCTACTTTCAAGTTCCTTTCCTATCCCCATTATTTTTGTATTGTTCTTGTTTATTTTCAGTACAATCTTCTTTCCTTCTTCCACTATTTCTTCTAACATGCTGACCATAATGTCTCTTCTTTTAGCAGTTAGTTCTAAGTCATCTGCGTATGCTACTAGTTGGCCTACTCTCGATCTTATTATACCTACCCTTGTTCAATATACCAAGATATTCAAAATTCAATAATTGGGTTTTATATTAAGAACCTCCTGTATATTTGTTCAACTGATATCGCTGTGTACTTATAGATGATTAATAACATATTTACCTTATTGTTTACATCGTTCAGGAGAAATTATTCATTAGATAATTCTCTAAAATTTCACAATGTATGTTTATCGATATCCCATTTAAAATTAATTTTATTACATCTGATTCCAATGTATTGAATTGAATTTAAATTTCAAAACTCTTAGACAAATCACACAAAATTAACAGATTTTTTCGTAATCCCCTTAAAAATTAGTCAGCAACATTATCTTCAATCATATCTTTGCTTAATAGCTGATACTAACATCCTGGTCTTTTAACCTTTCATTAAATTTGTATTAACATAAACAGCCTCGGCGACTCCAGAACGCAATTCCACTAAAAAATAACCCCGGCCTTTTATCTTCCACCAAACAAACTAATTTAGCATAAATGCTCACGGTAATCTTTATAAATACGATCCAAGCTTGTAATGAGATGCGATGCAACCGAAATACGCAATGTTATCTAGACTGTTTGTACTAATTTGCAGTGAAATGTAATAATATTTATGGACACGTAATCTCTATGCATGTATCAAAATAAGAATAATTTGATAATTTTAAATTCTATAATAAATTCTACCCAGCAACGAGCTTTAAAACAATTATGATAATATGCAGTGTAAACATTTTGCTCTTGCATTGCAACTACTGCAAAATAGTTTTTGAGATATCTACCTAATAACTTGTGCAAATATGTTATAAATTCGGTGGAATAACAAACATAATAATGTAATTGTTGATTGTACTCTTACATTTGCAATTGTTAAAAAGAAACGTGGGAGGGGATCTGGGCCCATTTTAAAAATTAACCACAGAGCAGGTTTTGAAACAAGGCGAAATAGCATAGCAAGTATTGAGGATCGAATAAGGATAATAATGAAACGATTTTGCATGGTATCTACTCTACAATATTGTTGAAAGTGTGAGTTTGTTGAAAAGGAAAGTTTTTTGGATAAAGAATGGGTCACCAAGATGAAGTACTCTGCTATTGCTTGTTGCCTCTTTCAGTAAAGCCTTCGGCTTAGGTACGGTATTTTAAAGTCTGTATGAAAGATATGGTTAGAAACATACCAGGGTATATCAATAATAATTCAACACTGACGTATTTTTCCACAAAAAACCAAAACACTGTACACTACACTCGACGCGCGTTTCGCCAACAGAGTTGGCATCATCTGAAGATGATTAAAACTATTGGATTGGTTGGCATCATCTGGAGATGATTAAGTCGAGTTTTAACCATATCCAGATGATGCCAACTTTGTTCGCGAAACGCGCGTCGAGTGTAGTGTATAGTGTTTTGGTATTTTGTGGAAAAATACGTCAGTGTTATCTTCACATCAAAGGTTCCAACCCACTCTACCAGTAATCACTCAGTAATAAAGTATTTTGGAATAAGCTCTCTGCATAATCACTGTATAGTGTATATGACTTGCTGGAACATCTCCAAAGTTCAACACCATATGACCATATAGGTTTGATTATTGCTTTGCAAAGAAGAAGTTGTCAATGCTCACATCAGATTTACGGCTTATTAACCAGTTAATTCCTTTTATTGTCAAGTATTTGTTATGTCTATTTGTTTTCCTTTGCTGCTTAAGTGCTATTTCCAATTTAGCTTCGAGTCCAAGTGTACTCCCAAATCGTTCACTGTTTCTTGTTGTGGTATATCTCCATGATTAAGGGTGACTATGGGGCAGTGACTTTTCGTAGAGTGAATGTTATTTGAGATGACTTGGACTCATTAACTGTAATTTTCCATTTTTGTAACCATGTTACTATAGGGTCGAGATGCGTTTGGGGGTTGCGTGGGGCTATCTTTGGGTCTTCTATGCCTGTGTCATCGGAAAATATGCTTATTGATGTGTCTGTGGTTGTTGGTATATCGAATGTGTATAAGACAGAGGACCAAGAATGGTTCCTTGTGGTACTCCTGATAATATATTATAACGATTAGAGGTTTCATTGATAACTTCGATAGTTTCGAATTGATATTCGTTTAAGTATAATTTCAATATGCTGTGACATTTGAAGTATTTTTATTTTATATACTTAATATGTATTACGTGTATACTTAATGCGTTAGATCTTACAGCAGAAAATCAGTAAAAAGAAAGTTTTTTAATACATCACCATATTCGTAAAATATCGATTGAACTAAATCATGTTTACTGGGTGCTGGGAAAACGCTGGGTGAATTTTATGTTATTTAGTATACATACCTAATATTGCATGCATCGTGTATTGTTTCAATAGGATTATAAGTTAGAGGCTGATAAAACTCAAAGTGGGGATAATCTCAATACATTTTATAGACGCGCTTTAATTAACTTTCCTAGTAATTATAGCCAGGTCAAATGTTACTGATAAAAAATGTCGATTTTCCTTCGGTCATAACGATTGTTTACGTACACATTTTTTCACCCGTCGAGTATTATACTCTAATCTATAATACACAACTGAATCTACGTATATGATGTATGTTTTTAAATGTTTATTCATTCATATCATAACAATACATACACTATGGGTTTAACGAAAACTAACCCAGTGTGGGTATATATTTTTAAAGTGGTCACTACTAATTTATAACTAGATAATTAATATTTTCAGATCAATTAATTCGTGCAAGTTGCAAGAAAGGATTTATCTTTGATTTACAATTTTCGTTTCATATAATTATTATAATAATATAATATAATAGTAAGAGTAATGTTTTACTCTTAGTTATACAAAGATATAGGTAATATATTACATGTATCAATCACTCTATAACAAATATAATACATAATTTATAGCAATTAAATAAGATTAATGATTTTCACAGCGGTAAAGCTTACTATGTCTACAGCAAATATTAACTTGTAATGCCAAAAAACCGTATAAACCTCAAATATAAAATCATGCTGATATATTTATGAGTGCATAGATAATTTAATTCCATACTTGTATTAATAATTAAAAAAAAGAAGTACATATATATCATGAATATACATATACGTAAACGTGTATAAAATTAATTTACTGTAAATTAAAGTAAAACATTCCTGTCAAGTTTTTTGCAATATGATATTGATCAGTGACGGCTCGTGATGAAATGAAACGGGTGTTCTGCACAGGGCACAGTGTATTGACCGCCCGCGTGCAAATTTCAAACGTATCCAAACTACTGGCGCCGTAGGGGTCGTATAAAAAGTGCGCCGCAGACGAAAATTTTGAAAATTTTCAAGGTCACGCGTTTTCCTGATACTTCAGAATTTTTATATAAAATCCGTTTATACAAAAATATAGACTTTAACAAGAACAATTTTTGGACTTTAATACCTTTTTGAAGAACATTCATGTTTACCGTCATATTCTTTAGTTAAGAGAAAAGGCTTGTAAGGTGAATTTTCTACTAGAGGGTCTATAACACTTAAAATATTTTCCGAAAGAGTTTCAGCGTCACATTTTGTAGGTTTCAGGTATGTCCAAAAACGTTCAATCGGTTCACCATCGAGAATATATCTTAAAACTACCACTAAGATACATCAGTTGTTTCGTCTGCCATAACTGCCAAAAATGAAGGTTTGTTAATTTTTTTAATTATTTCTTCATGACATACTTTTAATATACAGTCTAAAAGATCATTTTGTATTTCTTTAGAGGTTCCTTTAAATACTTAAGCGTTTTGTAGATGCTCGCTTAAAGTTACATCAAGCTCGGCAGAAAAATTTATCAAACCACGAAATATCCCCGGGTTTTGAGAGGTTTCAGCTTCGTCATGTCCTCGCAGCGCCAGTTCAAAGGCCCCACAAAACTTTATGCAGTTTATAATTTTTGACAAAACGTATCTCTTTATTGTCACATTATCATTATGCTTTTGCACATTTATCCAATAAGCTGAATCTAGCTGCGCTTTAATATTAGTTGTTCCTAATAAAGCTAATTCCATTGTATTATGTAGATGGCTTTTGGAGTTGTCGTGCTTTTTATTTTTTAATAAGTTAAGTGCACCAAATCTGTCACCCCTACCCCCGTCCATGCTTTATCACCGCCAAAAAGTAAACAAGGAAAATAAAATAAAGCATTTTTTTTGTTGCACCCACAAATCCAATTGTTCTTCGAATAAATGTCTCTATTAAATTGACGTTTATATGCTTTTCCGCGGCTAACACCTGCAGGCACAATAACAATATCGGGCAATGGCCTACTATTGTTTTTTAAATCAATTTTTTCTTCATAAGAGTATTTAAAAAATCGCTTCACATAAACTAAATTATAAACTAAATCCATTGTCACTATCACAGTATATAAATATTAATAATTAGTTCAATATATCACTACATAAATTCACAAAACAGTATTTAAAATCTCAAATTAACACGAAATACGAAATAGGTACGATTTACGCCCGCCCGAGTAGGAAAGAGTAAACATTCACTGATGTTGCCTTAGCTGGAAAAAATACAGCTCATTGACCGTGTAAATTCGCGCATTTACGAGCGCCAAGTGTGGATTGTCGCGGGAGTTGAGGGGGAGGACGGGTGTGCCGAGCCGTGCTGAGAACTACCTCGTGTGGCCCAGTTCAATGTACCGCGACGCGCTCGCGTAGAGACCCAGATAATTCATCTGGTCTACTACTCAATAGAGGACGGCTGGCAGAATGCGACTTTAACGCAATAATTTGGTTAGCTGCACCAACTAACCAAATTATTTTATTAATAAATTTTAGTAATTATTATGTCGCGGAAATATACAAATATCTAATTTTTTTGGCAGTTCTGCAGCTCTGCATCACCTATACACCAGCCGCTTCTGATACTGATCCATCTCAGTATCGCGATAAAATTGAGTGGCCAATCCTTTCATCCGATTTGGTCCTAATTGACTTCAACAAACTAAATCTGACGAAACAAAAAATCAAGTAAACAGCTGCCAATTTGAACATTTATTTCTAATAGAATTTAGCGATATTAAAAATAAAATATTATGGTTATTTTAAGTAGATAATCTGGTAATGAAATGTGTGTAACTATGTAATAACTCTTCCGCAGAAGTATATATTCCCAACAGTCTTTGGAGGGGGTAGTATTTTTCCAAAGAATTATAAAACTACATCCTCGATGTAAAATCTCTGAATTAAATAAATAAATATCTAGTATATTACACGTATGTATATACCACTGCCTTATCATTCCTCAGTAAGTATTAGTAGTACATGGTGTTCATATTGTTACTGGTTTTTACTGGATTGGCCTTCATGTAGTGTTGCAATATAATATTTTATGATGTTACCAGAGACGGCAATCGTTTTTTATGGAAAAATGTATACTTGATAAAAATTAGGCTACTTTCAAAATATAGGTATCACATTAGAGTTATCTAAATCACGTTAAACATAAATAACGCTATCACGTTTTTGATTTTTATTCTAATAAATAAGTTCAAGGTTACTTACAAATGATCCTGTAAAAAATAAACAGAAAAAATCGCTTAAGCGATTAAGTAAAGTTATGCTCCGCTAATTATTTTTCATTTATTTTTATCGGGTAGTTACACGGTCAATATAACTTAGTGCACGCAATGCACTCGCAAGTCTCATCGTTATGTTATTAGAAACTATTATAGTAATCGACAACTTGCGTAAATACGTATTGTCTTTTGAATAATTTTGACTACGGTAGAAGATACAATTAAGAAGACGATATCCTAAGGGTCAAGTCGGGTCAGCCAAGATCAAGTGATCAAGATTAATTTTGGTCGATTTTTGCTCTATGAACTTTATAAAGTCATAAATAATATGTTTTGTGTAGTTTTGATATAGTGTCATAAACTACTTCATCATATACGAGTATTCTTACCAGCTTCAATATACCTACATATGGAATTAATATTTTTATCAGGACACATTCTAGCACTATCGTTGTCGTGTATTCAGCTTTAAAATGAACGTTCCTTTTTATAACTTCAACACACTTGGATCAGATATCTTAAGGAAGACAGTAGTATAGCAAAGCGGCTATCACTCCAATCTCGGATTTGTCCGCGGACATTTGATGCGGATGGCATGTGGTCATTGTTGATCTGAAGAACTCTTGGCGCAGGTATAAAACAGATGTGTACAGCTATAAAACAGGTCTGTACCGGTTTAAAAGAGGTATGGTAACCTGTTTAATGACGTCATGTTTTTTCCTAATATCATCATACCTGTTTTAAACCGGTACAGACCTGTTTTATACCTGCGCCAAGAGTTCTTCAGATCAACAATGACCACATGCCATCCACATTAAATGTTCGCGGATAAATCCGAGGTTGGAGTGATAGCCGCTTTGCTATACTACTGAAGACCATAATAATTTTTACTACTAATTAAAAATATGCTCAATTACAATAAAAGTACGCATTACTAATTCGCTCTAATGTTTTTCTGTACTCTCCCTATTTGTACATATCAGATGCATTCTTGCCAAGTAGAGCTCTTTTTTTATATTGCGTTGGCACTCTCATATTACCGAAGTAGTCTCGCACTACTACCCACACCAGTGTCTATATTAATCTACTTTTACCATTCTTTTATCGATTCTGTCATTTCTCATAAAAATACTTTAAAATGTATATCTACCTTTCCAGCTCAAATTTCAATTTGAATTGGTAGTTCAATCTATACAATTATTTCCTCAGTTCTGCAAGAGAGGTAGTGATGACTTAATTTGCAATGATACAAATTAATAACTTAAGATGGTCATGTTAATCCATATCTTGGTGATATTTAAAGTAGTTATATTATATACGTTTATATTTAAATTACTTTTGTAACCGTGTCCGCATTGTTTTTAAAACGGTCACAATTAATTATACAAATATTTATAGACCTACGTATACAAAAGAGACCATAAATATTAACAAAAAAAAAAAAAAACAAAATGTATATAGCTTAATGTTATATGGCTTTAATTACAGCCAAATTAATTATAAAATCAAATAAGATTACTGTTTTAAAGCATTACATATAGTGATATACAGTAGAACGTCTCTGGGTCGAATCAATAAATTGCGAATACAGCTGGTGCAGTTGACGTTGATATTTCATGTCCTATTGTTAATCTGTCCCTTTCACTAGTCGCGACAGATTTAATGACCATTTAGTGCGCGCTCCAGCCCAAATGACCATTTAGGCCGGAATTATAAGGATGAAATGAAATAGAATTCCGAAGTTAAAGAATCACGCTCAAAGTTATTCCCAGTAAGTTGATAAACTCTACAGACATTGTAGAAATTGAGTGACTTAATTGTCCTCCCGATTTAAATAAAGAAAGAAATTCATTAAATCATGATTGTTTTTCATCAGGAAGTTTCATTATTCAGAATTGTTTTTCATTAGTAAATCCTGAAAAATCCTTGATTTCCTGAAATCATGTTTCAGGATTTATCTAAAAAAAATAATAAATTATGTAGAACATGGGTTAGTCGAAGCCAAACGTCAAAATAAATATAAATCAATGGATTTTAAACTATATCAAATTACTTCGCAGAAGGTCTCCAAGTTCCCGGATTGATCCAGAGAACGATGCCAATCCCTTGGAACTAGCCTAGATTTCCAGCTCGGAGTAGTCCGGACGTGAATTCGATTCCTACATCAGTCAGCTGTATAAGTTTGTGTATGTCCTTGTGACAGTCTGGGGGTTAGTCAGAAAAGTAGGTCTGATGTACACCTCGCCCCCGTGAAAAGAAATCAAAAGAAAGCTAATTAAAAAAGAATTTACGATTATGTTATTCAATAAGAATCCAATGTAGTAATTTAATGAACAAAAAATGCGTATAAAACGACGTGTCACGAGATCACGTGAAATTTTTCTGTAAACATATTCTTCACAATCAATAGTTATCGACAAAAATGTACGGCTCCACACTTTCGATTGCAGTTATATACAACCGATAAAAAGGTATCTAAACGAAGATTCAATTTGGCCTCCTGTGACCCGAAACTCTTGACAAGCACGTTAAAAATAGGTAAATATTGACAAAACTGTTGCTCCATTAAAAGGCATAAAAAATAATCGAAGCTTAACTTTTTGTTTTCGCCATATATTACAATAGTGGCTTTATAATATCGTCGAATATTAGGCGGTTTGCGACTGGCACGATAAGCCACGGTTCCGGAATGGGAATGAACCACATATCGAACCGAGATTTATCTGGAGATAGCCCGCACGGCTGCCGGCTTTCATAGTCTTTGTTATGCAATAATATTCGTGAAATATTAGGGCTCATCCTTTTGTTGATCCGCGGTTCGCTGATTAATGGTGCTTGAAGGATATGCGCATAAAAAATGTTTACGACGTTTTTACGGATATAAAAGTCAACACGGAAATTCGGAGGATATTTCATTGTAGAAATATATGTAAATAAGAAAATATAGTTCACCACTACAAGGAAACGAAGGCTGCCTTCGTTATAGTCTAGATTTAGCAGTTAACAAAACCATAAAAACACATATCGATGAGTAGTTTTTTTTCATATATTTCCTAGTCATTTAGAAATATGTTAAGAAAGTTTCAAGTGTTCCTTGGAAATATGAACAGTAATAAATAAACGTCAGAGTTAATTCATCATCATCGTTTGTACAACAGCCCTATCTGCGATCAGATTTAGAGTTAATGTTATTATATATAAAGAGAAATTATCCAAATAAAGAAATTGAATGTATTTCATTATGGTATGAATGTATTTCATTATGAAATAAATCGTGTTGTAATTACATATACGAGTATATTTAAAATTAAAAAAAGTCAGGTAAACCATAAATTTGTTTTACAGTTTATCCACTTATTTTAATAGTGACACTACCTAGATATTTTAGTGATATCAGATGCAACTACACAAGTGTAGGTTGCCACAGATACACATCAAACATAGAAAATTCCAGTTAGAACTTAAGGACGCACATTCGAATGTAAACTAAAACCAATAAGACTTTATTGCAATCCATTTCCTTATTTTAATGGGAGTACTGTCTAGAAATATTTTTTGGCATCGAACGTAAGGGGATTAAGGCCAGGTTTGCATATAAAAAATCCAGCGAGGCCTCAAAGACAGAAAAATAAAAAAATAAACTGAAAATAATATAAGATGTTTTTAAGAGTTTATTCACTTACTTAAGTAAAGTAAAATTAGTTACTACAAATACATACGTTCTATCTAGGACTCAAGTGTTGGATTTCTTAGAATTAATCATGAAGCAAATATAAATTAAGGAAATTATAAATAAACAAGGAAATTAACTTAACTAATTACTCTGGGGTTTGGGATTTCATACATCAAGAATACAAAAGCGGAGAATGTAAACCAAAAATGTCGAAAACGTGAGATATTCTTAATTTAATATAATTGCCCAGAAACTTGAACTAAGATTATTTTGCCACAATTATGTACAAAAAAATAAAACTCCATAAAAAGTAAACCTCAGACATAAGATTGTCACACATCAAATGTCGGTTTTTTTCGACCAGGAAGTAAACGAAAATATTGACTAACAAATCAAATATAGTTTATTGAAAATATTTACCATCTTTCCTCACGCACTTTTGTCACGGACTAACCAAATTTTCTATATCGAATTGAAAATGTTTGAGTTACGCGATGAAACATCAAAACGCTTTTTTAGCGTATTTAAAAATGCATTTGCAAACATTTTTCTGCGCATAAAGTTGTCCAAGCTCCGAAAAAAGTTGGTAGTCTGTAGGGGACAGGTCGGGAGAATATGGGGGATGTGGTATGATTTCATAGCCATGTTCCTTTAATTTGTTTAGGGTATATAACGAAACATGAGGTCCGGTGTTATCATGCAACAGGATAGAACCTTTCCTGTTCACCACGTGTCGACCTTTTTAACCTTCCCGGTCAATTTTAAATATCTGCAAACGGTCGTTCTACTTGTGTCGGGATGTGCCGCAAGTTATCTGATTTAGTCAGATAACTTAGTAGTTAGTTTTAGGAATTTCTTCCACAGCTTCATTAAAAACTTCGTTATCGATTGACGCTAAAGTCGTTCACGGAGTTGATTTTCAAAGGTCCTGAAGAAATTTTTTTAAACCTACGAGGGATAGCTCTATCGATAGAATTCTCTTCGTCCAGAACTTGATTGATATTCCTTACTGCCTGAGCAGTGGAATGACCAA
The DNA here is from genome assembly GCA_037954035.1 of Rosalia funebris. Classification (NCBI taxonomy): domain Eukaryota; kingdom Metazoa; phylum Arthropoda; class Insecta; order Coleoptera; family Cerambycidae; genus Rosalia; species Rosalia funebris. Next base: position 14,535,889 of record JAZFAV010000001.1, on the reverse strand, counting down.
GTTTGAACTTGGAAATCGCGGATTTCCATTCTCACATTTAAAATGAAACTAACATCTGAATGTCCACTTGGAAAAAAAACAAACACCATTAGTAAATAGAGAATTAGCAAGTGTTTGTTACAGATTGTAAATATTTCGCAGAAAGTCAACAGATAACTCTTTAGTCCTCTCTAAAGATTGTCATTTAAAATATCGGACACTTAATTTGCGGCGACCTGACTGAAGAAGAATTATATAAAACTAGCATAATATATTTTTTTCAGTCTACACATTTACAAGACACCATGCACAGTTTTAGAGAAAGATCAGTAAAAAGGATATTGCCGATAGCTTAATTTAATCCATGTAAAATATATGTTGTACGAGTAATAAGTAGATTAAATGAAATAAATTCTCATGGTCGCGGTGTTCTCGGGACATGATGCACATAATTGAAATTAACATTATCCACAACATAACCATTTCCGATTAATGTTTTGCCTGTAAAATAAAATGTGATAAAAATTTTATAAGGGGAAGAGGTATAGTCGCATGTATGGTAGGCCATATGAAAATGGTAAAAATAAAAAACACTAATCTAAAATGATTATGCCGAGGTATATATCCTAATTTTTAAAATGAAGATCAATTATTCGGTTTTTGTTGTCCAGCTAAAACGCCTATCATTGTTTCTTCAAATGTTGGGGACAATCTCATATCTTCTAAAAAGGCACTTTCAATATTAATTAATGCTAAAGCTGACAGTCTTTCTTGCTTTTGAGAATTTTACAGATAAATCTTTATTCTCTTTAAATATGAACATGATATTTCCGCGGAACTGCCTGTAGCAGGAATAGTCAAAATTAAACGACACAATTTTTATGACTCCGGAAAAACATAAGATAATTAAAAGGACACAATATATTGGTGAAGCTCAAACACAGTGTTCTTTTTCATATCGGGATCACTACAGATCACTAAAAGTTCACATTTTAAACGATTTGCGTCAATGAATGTTCCATATGTATCTATTAAAGAAGAAAAAAGTTTGTCAGGAAAACGTTTCATGAATGAAGTAAATTAGGTGGAATCTAGATTTAAGAATTTCAGTTTAGAAATTATACTAAACCGTTGACGTTCAAAGTAATAACGTCTAAAATTTCATAAAACCATCGTACGTAGGTGCTTTTCTTATCTTCTTCAGGAATTAAATTCCAACGCATTATTTTACTTGGTGGTTGATTTTCTAACACAAATCTGTCCATACGGTCCCAAATGTCACTAAACTCTTTCTCATTTCTTGAATATATGATTTGAAATCGGCGATCTTTTTATTGCAGTAACTAATATCTGATATTCTTGTCTGTAGAATTTTAAACAAACTCTCGGTATGTGGGAATATTGCAGGAAACACTGTTAAGAAAAAATTAAAATCAAAGTCGCGCATTAAAGTTAAAACGTCTCTAGAACAAATAACGGTTTCTCGATCCCATTCATCATTTTCATTGTCCACAATTACCTGAAACAGTGCTTTCAAAGTTTCCTTATGTTTTGGCGACAGTCGCCAAGATGCGTTCACATAATCGCATAACTGAGTCCGGAAATAACGACAACACCCACTCGAGGTTCCACTGTTGACTGCGCAAGATCACTGACCTTTTCGCCCATCTAACGCGTAGCTTGGATGTAACGTGGACCATTGCATTTCAGCACTGCAGCAAGTGACGCGACGGAGTCAAATAATTTCGGGCGCCTTCACGGCCAATTAGAAATAAAAAAGTTGATGATAGCGCTTAAAGTAAATAATGTATGTTTGCGGTCGGTTTAAAATATTTAAAAAATTGTAATAATTAAATAAATCGATTGAACTTTTAAATATCACTAATTTTCCAATCTTTTAAGGGGTGCGACGCATCGCTCGCATCCATGTACGCTACGTCCCTGCTATTTACATAGATTGAGTCAAATATATTCTCCAAAGCTTGAAAGAGATCCGCTCAGTATGCTCAACAATTAGATATATTAAAATAAGTTTAACTATTGGACAAGACATCAAATGAAAATTCGTAACAGAATTCTGCCTGAACCTATTCTGATATTCTAATACGATTTTTTCATTAATATTAAAGTAAAATATAATTTTAATGATATTTCAACTAGAAGAAGTCGATAGTTTACATCTCTCAAAAACAAGAAGGGTATTATAATAGGCTATTATTTAATATTAGCTTAAAGAATCTATTTAACCTGATCAATACGCTCATCACCCTGTCTCCCCTGCTCTATATTTTCTATTTTCATAATGTTGTACAATAACTGAGATGTCAATATTGGAATGTTTACCTTAGTGTCGTACATTTATTTTCTTATTTTATATTGCCAATGTTTAAATTGAATTATGTAGGGAATATATATGATAACATTTATTTATCATATCAAAATGGTTACGCCTTCTATTGACCAAGAGCATGATTAGCTATAAAATTAATTCATTAGCGCCTATATTTCAGAGGAACTAATCGAAGGTATTAGAAATGGTATAACTATTGATTCCAAGTAAAAATTCCATCACTTTGTCAATGAATTCTACGTCTTCTAGTTACTGCACAATACAATTCGGAACAAAGCTATTTTTCACAGATTTGGACTACGATTCCATTGAGGACACTCACTTAATAAGCGCGTGATTTTTATGTAATAATGGGGTAAAAGGCCGAAAGATACCGAATTTTTAATCATAATTAAAACATGTATTTTCGCCGTAATTATGCATTAACGAGATATAAAAATACTTAATTTCGTTAATTATTGCACATAATCAAACGTTCGATGATATATTACATATTTGTTTATAGTAATTAAAATAATTTATTTTCATCAAGGACAGATGTAAGTCGTTGGAACTATATCACAGTTTTGCCAAAAATGGCCCAAGAGTTCAAAGGAAATTATTCGAGGCAAATATCGCTAAAGGAAACAACAGATATTTTAAAAATGACGATAAAACTAAAGTACAATGTATTTCAAAACGTAATAAACAGTTTTTAGATAAATAAATCTATGGAAATGTTGATCCAGTTTTGATATATGAACTTTCATATATTAAAGTTCATATCCAAATTCCTATCTCGTTCACCTGTATTTTTTAGTCTCGTCATCTTATTGTTAGTCAACTAAAAAACACACTGCTAATTTTAACAATTCTGTAAAGATGTTATAAATGTAATAATATAAACTGAGTTTAAACAGGTAGTGCATGATTACAGTAGATACACGATAGACGTTATCAGACATAATTCTCGTACCAAAAAGTTTTTAAAAATCTACTATGATGTTAAATTCAATATGTTTAAAAATAGTTTCAAAAGTATACAAAAATATACCTCCTAAATTATCAAGCTGGGAAGGAAGTTGTTCAAGGAAGGTTACACACAGAGACGTGTATAAACACACCCATGTTCAAGTTCTTAGACCATCCTCGTTAGAACTCGAATCCAAACATACAATGTCATCTCCACTCCAATACTAAGCTCAATCCATACACTTTTAGAGTAGTATATGTTAGGTTACCCATTCAATTTCCCAAAAAACGACTGCTTGACTTTTATTAACTCTGCACTGAACTGAATAGAAAATACAGTGGGTCTTCTCTATTTCAATTCTCCATTATCATTAATTTAAATCATGTAACTACATAATAATAATTGTATGAACTATTCTAATTTTCATTTACAATTATTTTAATATAAATTTTACTTTTTAATAAAAATTAATTTCGTATATAAAAATATGTCATTTATAGAATTAAACAACTCTATACACATGCTACTTGTTATTATAGAAATGTTCGATAAAGCAGTGAAACAATTATTATAATCTATGAGTTTACGATGGGCATTCAGTTTAGTGTCCAGAGTAGAGCTAATAGAAGTTAGCGCTAATAAATGAGAATTCGATGGATAACGTAATATATTCTCCTACGGAAATGTCTGCACCAATAATATCATTTGTAAAGGGTGTCTTAGTTGAAACTATAGGATTTGAATTGGGCGCCATTTGCGTTCTGCCAATATTTAACGACTGTCATCTACAAACCATACGACGTCAACATGCAGCGATTAACAGTTCAACAATGAATAATTTGTGTACAACTGTTTTATGAAAGTGAACGATCATTCACAGTTGCATTAAGAAAAATTCGCACAAAATTAGGACAAAATGAAGCGCCTACAGAGTTACCAGTTCGTAACTTAATCAAGAAATTTGAAGAGACGGGTTCTGTTATTGATAAGGCAGAACCAATACGTCCTCGTCGTGGTCGGTCAGATGAAAATATTGCTGCAAATGAGAGAAAGTGTACGGGAACATTCAAACACATCAATTCGATTTCGTGAACAACAAATTAATCTGTCAAGAGCCACCACCAATTTTGTATGTTGACAAATGCAGATCTGTCTTTAAAATCCGATGCGTGGTGGCGTCAATTCATTGTAGGTATTAATCCCGAGAATTAATCTCGCGTTTTGGGTTTCTAAAAGAGTGGAAGATATGTAAAATATTAGATATACTTCAAACTCTTACAAGCCTATAAGTCTGCGCGTATTTTGGATATAATCTAGATACATGTACAAACAGAAACACCTGTTCAAATTTAATCAATAATATATTTACCGTTATCTATATATCGTTACCTATAATGGTTTGTCATTTTTGTGCAATTTTTTAATTTTTGAATTTGCTTCTATACTTTTCCTGTTATTGCCAAATGTCAATTCACAGTCATATATGATGAATTTATATAGTCCGATATAATTTTTATCATTAGAGATGATAGAATTGCTTCCACCTGATGAAGGCAACTTCATCAAAGTCGACAGAACGTTTCCAATAGAGCGCGTCTCTTTTCAACTATCGTGCATCCATCCCTCAATTGTTTAAATTCCCCTTCAGCAGTCCTTACACTAACACTATTTTAACCATAAACTGTTTTCATCCCATTGGCAGCCACGTTTTTTCAACTTTTATATAAAAAGTGTAAAATGTGACGCTTGTGTTCGCTTATATCCATAAATGCAGTTCCAGTTTACAGCTTATTTTAATCCGAACAGTTTACTACACAACATATACAACATACAAGGGTCGTTGATTACCTGATTCATCACCGAATTGGTGCCAATCATCCAAGAAATGTGTAGAGCTTTACGGACTGATCCTATATAATTCTAATCTGTCCTAAGTTATATAATGGGTATTTTATTTAATTACATTAAAGTACAATAGGTCTTTCAGTTTCGGTGCGAGGTGCCTGTCCCTCGCTAGAGGTATTAACAGATCCCCCATTCTATTTTAGACTGTTTTCAATTTTTATTTTTTATTGCCCTATTACTTTGACTTTGATATATGATATTTAGGGCTAATTTAATTGTATTTGTTTGATGAGTCATTGTTTTTATTTGGATACTTATTTGCAAGAAAATGTAAACATTTGAGTGAGAGCCATCTTAATATATTTATTTAACCCTATACGATAAAGTTGTGTTTTTCCTCAATTGTATCTTCACAATACCTATAGTCAATACCTTCTAGTCAAAATAATGAAATGTAAAGCAATTTTAGGAGATTGTTATCACCCAGTACAAGAAAATATTTAACGTTTATTGTGAATAGTATGTTTTATTTACATATGTCGTGGATATTTCATTTGCACATAAACTAAATATTTTCACATTCAAATTATCAATTTACCACCGAACAACCGAACTAAGCACCTTTTACAATATTCTTATTGTTAACGGCTATTATACAGGGTCCGCCAGGACGATATGGCGTTTTTGAGACGACTTTTATGCGCGCCTGCGTGGAGCGAATGTTTTCAGGACAGTTGATATCCACTCACTGCGGGATGTCATTCCAGTAGCCATGTAGCCGTGGTCTGTAGCACATCGTGTGTTTATTTAGAACACTTTCATTGAAACGGGTCGTTCTGTGGTGCTATCTGGAACGTTTCCCTGAGCGCCTAATTTCACTGCGTGGGGATGTGGAATGGCGTCCTCGGTCACCAGACCTGTCACCTTGTGACTACTTTTTATGGGGCTACTTAAAAGATTACATAGATACACCACGAACTCTTGAAGCTCTTTCCGAAACCATAACGCGCGAAATTGAAAGGATTCCTCGTGCCATGCTCGAAAGGACTATGGAGCTAACTTATTTTATGTATTTCTCAATCGCAATCCACGACTAATGTAGAAAAACAATAAATTTTAAAACTCGTTCAAAAATAAGCTTGTGTCATTCTTTTCAAAAACACCATACCTCTCTGAGGTACCCTGTATTTACGTTACCATATTTCAATTTATACAAATGTATTCCCCTCCGTAATATACACCATGATGATAAAGTTTTGCATAATATTCACAATTTTGTTATTAACTGACTTCTCTTGTACTGAATGTTAATTAATTTCTAGGCTGATATTTTCCATTTCGTTTCGACTTCGTTGATTCAGATCATCTAAATTATTTAGTCTAATAATATAGACCAATTAGGTAATCCTAAAAGATGGAATTCGAGGGGATTAAATCAGGTGAACATGCTGGTCTTTCAGTTGGTCCTCGTGGTGTATCTGTCAAGAACCACAGTCGTGGGTCGGTGGACGAAGACAATGTCGTCAGAGTTTTAAAAAATATATATAAAATAAAATTATGAAGATTGTGTGCAATTTTATTACCACGTTGTATATTTGTTACCACTAGCCCTATTCATACTTATAGAGAAAAAAACCCTCAACGATGTACTTACATTTTAAAGAATCAGGGACGAAGGAATGATGCCGAGTAGATGTCTGACCCCGCGAGTGACAGACTGCAATATCTTTTGACCTTCGGCGCATAGTCCATAGGTCTCCGTGGATTACTAGATGCAGCAGCTATTGCCAGTCCCGTCTGCCATAACTTCGATATCTGCACCAAATTAATTAATGTTATTAAAATACTTTTTTTTTTTTTGTTAACACTACATGTGATGATTAACGTGGATTGTAATTTTCAACATGGATTAAATTATCTGCATCATACAGACGTCTGTTAAAAACTCATTTAACTTTACTATAATTTGAACAGAATATAAGTGCATTTTTGTAAAAGTACAATAGTTTTAAATTCTAGAAATTACCCGTAACTCATATATAGGGTGTCTCAATTGGAACTACAGTATATGAATTGCGCGCCATTTGTGTTCTGTTGAAGATAGGACAACTGTTTTATGAAAGTGAGCGTACGTACATTTACAGTTGCATTAAGAAAAATTCGCACAAAATTAGAACAAAATGAAACGCCTACAGAGTTAACAGTTCGTAACTTAATCAAGAAATTTGAAGATTCGTATTCTGTTATTGATAAAGCAACACCAATACGTTCTCGTCGTGGTCGGTCAGATGAAAATGTTGCTGCAGTGAGAGAAAGTGTACGAGAGTATCCAAACACATCTATTCGACGGCGTACACATAAATTTAATCTGTCAAGAGCCACCACGAATCGGATTTTAAAGAAATATCTGTATCTGTCAGCATACAAAATTCAGTTGATACAACAATTAACAGTTACATGCCATTTATAATGTCGTACATTTATTAATTAGGTGCTAGAAAAGAAAGTGATACTGATTTTTGCAACAAAATTTTGTTCAACCATGAAACGCATTTTCATCTTGACGGATACGTCAGCAGCAAACAAAATTGTCGAATTTTGGATGCTGAAAATCCACATGCTATTCACGAAAAGAAATGCATTCACAGAGATACACGATTTGGTGCGCGTTTTAGAGTGGTGGAGTAATTGGACCATACTTCTTTGAAAATGAAGCTGGTAATGTTATCACAATAAATGGGAACGCTATCGTGACATGTTAAACAATTCCTTTTTCCACCAAATTGATGATTTGCTTAAAAAATATATAATTTTTTGTGCTAATAATTTGTTCTTACGTGAAAACCAAATGAATATGTATTAAATGAATGTACTGAGCGATTATACACGTTACTTTGTTATTGCCGAAAGTATAATGAAACAAATACGAAATCATTTTCATTAGGTGCAAACTTTTTGATATTTCATTGTATAACAAAATTCAGAGTTGACAGAAATAAAACGTGTATCCTAAAAAACGTGAGAGCGTTCATACTTTCTATGTGCGTGTAACAACGTCGACCTTTCTTCATGAAAAGTCATATCAAGTATAAAAATGTTTACGTGCCATTAAGACAAAACATTAAGATCTACAAAAACAGTAAAAAGCAAGCTCAAACAATCTTTGTAGGCTACCAGGATACGACACCACAAACTCGGTTTTCCAGATAATCTCGGAAACTTTGTTAATTTCAGTTTTACACGAATTTAAATACTATGTGAAACAAAATTAAATTTTTAATCAAACGTCGAAACAAAGTACGTTGTGTGCACATGGCGAAAAAGTATTGAAAGATCATAGAATTGAGCGTTATTAATCAAGAAACAAAAAATAAACAGTTTGCTTGTCACGATATCACGCGACTGACTTACAATCTACTTGGCGATATCTCGGATTGTCCTCGATGAACAATTTTCTATAGGATTTTTGTAAAATACGAAAACATTTTTTTTTCAATCATCAAACAGATATTTTGGCATTGTATCAATCAATAATTTATTTGTAAAAATTAGCTTCAACAATCATTTATAAGGACTACATCAGTCATTAAAGAAGTTGGATATTGTGGCAAATTTAATGTAGAGAATTTTATTAAAGATCTTTGAGAAAGTCTTGTTTTCTTAATATCTAAAGACGTTGATACAATACTGAACTTTAAAATATTATTATAGGAATAGGCAATATCTGCAGTGAGTGTTCTACCTACTGCCACAAATAGAAGCAAAGGGCAAAATAATTTTAGATAATACAAATGGTTCTCTTGAAATTATCGGTAATCTTATTGAGTAATAGTAACAATAATTGAGTAATCTCTATCACGACTAGCTGCTATATTTTACGTAAAAATCTACCAATTTTCTAAAATGAGATTGTATCCTATAGAGTTTACGTATATAAATATAAATGTACATATTTCAATACATTTAATATCATTTTAAAACATGATTAAGCTAATATAAAATAAACTTTGTTATTTAAATAAAATATACATACCTTCAGAAATAGGTGTATTTGAAATATATAAAATATACTCTTCTAGTGACAAAATATATTTAAGTAACACTAACTGAGTTTTCCACAAAACACTATACACTACACTCGACGCGCGTTTCGCCAACAAAGTTGGCATCATCTGGAGATGACTAAAACTTCAGTTCAGTTTTAATACTCAGTTATTGCTATCTTCACACCAGAGGTTCCAACCTACTCCAATATATTTAAGTACCTTAAGTTGAGGAATTTCATATGTGTAACAAATAACTATTCTGGTATATATATATATATATATATATATATATATATATATATATATATATATATTTTAATGCAGCGTCCATTTTGAAAAATTATCGCCCTAGTAATTATTTAATAGATTGTACGTCGTTGCGTTCATTAGTAACTGCATGTAATGACCAAAAATCGTGAGTTCGGTTTTTAAAATGTTTATGGAAGTTTTTCGAAATACTATAGCAACAAAATTCTATCAAAACTGTTTATTACCGTATATTTTGTAATTTCGCTAATAGGCATATATCGTCTTCAATGACATGTATTATTTATAATATATGAAACAGCACCCGTTTGATATATTATAAATAATACCTATAATTAGAAACGATATACTTACGCCCATTATTGAAATCACAAAATATTAGCCATGAAAAACGTAAGTGATATTATATATCACATTAGGCATATGACGCCAAATCAGTTAATTCGTTTAATTTATATAAACATAATTGCAGTTTATTTGTATTGCATTAATGTATTTTTATACTTTTTTTATTCTTCAGGGAGTCACTAACGTAAATAATCGCTGCAAGTTTGAACATTTCAGATGCCACTGTTAAAAAATATTCATTCCTAATCTACAAAGTGTTATAACATCGAGACTGATAGTGATAAGAAGCAATATTTGAAGTACAATCGCGATACAAAAGGTTAAACAAACCCAGCATATTTATTTATAAAAATAACGACTAAAATATTTATAATAATTATCTTATTAGTAATGCCAGCCATAATATTTAGCCTCTGCGTAAAACAGGGGTAATGAAAAAAATTAAACAATATTTTTAATATTTATATTTATTGGAGTATTTTGTGAAATATAAACAATATCAGTATTATATTCTTATAGCGCACCACTGATACAATGACACGGTACCTAAGTATTTTTTTGTACAAAATTATTCAGTTAATATAACGTACTACTATTTTATATACCTTCAAGATGTAATAATATACGTGTACATAAAATAAATTGATAGAGAGAATAAAAAATATATCGTAATTTAACTTTGTACTAACAATACATCCAAATATAAAACATCTTCGATATTACAAAAGATTTATAAATAAACTTTAATCTTAACATTAACAACAACATGTTTACCATATGTACATCATTTCTCTTCGCGACAATAAAATATAAAATAAAATGAAATATCGAAATAAATATAATTAAAAATGTAAAAAAGAAGTAACTAATTGATCGTCTTAATATCATCCTCAGGCTTAGTTCTCTCTCCCATTGAGAAGTAAAGCAAAAATTACCGAACCGGTGTCGTCATTGGTCTTGGAAACTTATCTTGCCTCCTCTGCATAAATCCAAGAACGTTCTTAAAGGGCAATTGCATATGGTAATACGCGCAATAAGGGAGGGGGTCCCAAATCGCGAATAGGGCTTCTCTTTTGTCTAGGACGGTCCCTATCAGCCTCGTTACAGTTTGTATGGACGGATTCTTAATGGTATGCATCACTGTATCAGGCATCCGGTATGTACCGTTCTCATTGATAAGTGGTCCAGAATTTTGTCTGTTGAAGTGTCGACACGGTTTCCACAAAAGCCTTGGATGCACGCTTGTGTAGCAAATGTAAGGCAGAGAGACGCCAACTCGACTACTCAGCGGTATAATCGTATTCGTGTCTTTGGATATGACGAATCTGAAGCTTATATGCCCATTGATCGGTCTCAAAAGCTGCAGTTTGCTAAAGAAATTCGTTAGCCAATGATTTATTTCCTTACTCTCCACTGGGATGAGACCATTGTTTTCTTTATCCATCTTACATGACACGTTGGCTATTACTTGGGATTCCTTCACGGTAGTGCAAGTTAAGTAATGTTCGCCTTCTTGATTTTGCACCACTACCCAAGGTCTTTGCTCGCTGATATCATTGGGAATTTTTAAATCATTTCTTGATAAGGGGAGAACGATTTTGGAACGTTCCCGTAATCCTTGAGGACCAGCTGTAGACATTACGTAAATTCCCCTTCTTATGGCACCAGTATCATAGAGTTTAAATACGTCGTCCTTAGAAGTAACTGCGTGGTAAATTGGTGTTGGAATTTGATTCTTCTGGCACCGTTTCAATACTTCCAAAGTGTCGTCCAATACCCACACCTCCTTAATTCCTGGGCAGAAACATGAACAGCCCAATAACTCTAAATGCGGTTTAGCTACGGCATCGTAGTAAGCTGAGGTAGTGGCGCATACTGGAATATAGTAAACTGCTTGTTCCTTATCGACGATCTCGCATAACGCCCTTACGTAATTCTGTTGTTGATCACTTGTCGGTTTTGGAACTGTATAGAACCGGCTTACAGCTGTCGAAAATCTCGAAAGGGCAAATAATCCCTCTACCTCGCAAACTACAACTCTAGCTCCAGCAGAATAAAAATTTCTCGCTAAGTGAAGAGCCTGGATAGTGCTACCTCCACTTATAAGCACCGTTCTCTTCTTGCTAGTACCTGGAGGGTTCGGCGACAAAACAATCGACAGCAACACCTTTATGATAGTTAAAGGCAATTGTATCAATTGACTGAATAACCAGAACCACATAGAAATCCAGAGCATGGGCAAAGCGAAGATAAGTTGCCTCCATGTTTGAGGTAGTATAGCCAGAAATATAGCTTTTGCAATTCGTAATAAGAAGCAAGGGTACCAGCCTATAATGTCCGCGAGCGATGAGAAGGAATCATCTTCCTCTGGGCGATTAAGCACGGGGCTCTGACTTCGGGAATCTCTAGCTTCGGATCGGATGACAAAAGGCTCTTGTATGATGCTACCCGCACTGGCAGCTCGGCGTATCCTCCTTTTTCTTAGCGTGTTATCCGGAGAAGTCGAAATCGGCGAAAATGAATTTGGAGAACTTGGGCTCTGATATCCCGAACCACTGGTAGTACTTCCAGCGTGGATGCTCTCACTGCTTGGCCACGACATGCGTGATAAACTCTCTGATGGCAACGAAGGCATTTTGCCTGTGAAATTATATAACCGGCACTATGCACAAATACAACGTACTGTTACGGAAAAGTTGAGTAAACTGAAACAGTTTATAGGAACGGTCGGAGATCTTATACTCTGCCCTGAAGCCGGCTGCCCCTCTCTATTCGTTTAAAAGAAGCGAGTTTTACTAAAGTAGTCTTGTCATGTATAGGAGTTTTATACATTATCACTTATCACAAGTATTTTCCACATGATAGCGGCATGGGCGCCGAATTGGGCGTGCGAATCGTGATGATTAATAAGAGATAACTTAGTTATTTATTATCACTCCTCTTATATAAAAATGGTTTTATTCATTGATATATGCATGGGTATCAATTTATACAATCACTTACATTCTTAGACAGTGTGTTAAATATCAAGCTACTGAATAAAACAAATTATTTTTTATATAAATATTTCATTCCTTCCTTTTAAATAATCTATCTAATGGTACCGTCATCATTAGTACTAATTAAATTCTACAATTATGTGAATGTTTATATTACGATCATGCGCAATAGATTTTAATTTGTAACATTTATAACTTACAAAATCATGGAAACAATCAAAGTAAATAATTAAATAGTATACCTAGTCATAAAAAGTACACAGAGATATATACATTAGCAATAATTAAAAATCGATTAACCTCAAAAAGAGATCTACTTCAAATTGGCTCCAAGTGCACTGCGTTATCACTGCGTTAAAAATGACTAAGACGATATACTAAACGTTAAAAGAGCTTTACTGATATTTTTATTGCCATAATTCGGCGTTTTCCTTGCCACTAATCAGTGCGTGATTTAAAAATAAAAAATTTATTCTTATAGTTAGTAGGTAACTTTTTTATTGTAGCAATAATATATTCCTTGCTCATCCTAGCTTAAAACCCGGTGAATCTGGAAAATGTCTAACAAGCATCCAAGCCAAGATGATAAAAGTGCAAAATAAGGACCCTTATTTACTGCAAAAAGTAATTTATTAATTTCTGGTAAAAATAATGCAAGGAATAATATTTCAAGGCAATTTAAGTAAGTTCTGTTACTGGAACAAGTGAACAACATTTCGGCATTGCAAAAAAGTTTTAGCAAATTGACTCCTTTTGTGCTAAATTGGTGATAATACATTCTTAACAAAAAATCTACTTATTCTAATGCAGATCATATTTGCGAAGCTCTTCTCTTAGTGTAGTTCTGTTTTCAATTTTGTAATAGTAAAATATTTGTGATAGCTATAAAATTAACAGTAGTTTTGTTAAAAAAATACAGGCCCAAAAAGTTTCTATAAGTGGTTTCACTTAACAATACGGATTGAAATCTATCGACTTTATTATTGAACATGAAAAGGGGTAGTAGGCCTAAACTTGTTTGATTGGGTAGATAATTGATAACGTTTAGATTAGTAACGTTAATTTAGACATGAAAAATGAATACGTGTGCCTCGGATAAAAAAAACTTCTTGTCTAAGATTGTGAATTGCGGATCGTATTAAAAGTTTGAGCAATATTTTAAAGAAATTTTACTGACATTTTAAAGAATTTATATAGATTACCCTGTGAAGATAAGTGCTATAATTAAAACCTTTTAGAAGGAATTTATTTATGAAAACAAGTAACAATTTCTAAAGTAGAATATAGCAATTCTGCAACGATGAGGTATTGACAAAAAAAAAGGAAATTACTAAAAAAAAAATACATAACGCAAGATATGACTTAACTTCCAAAGGGTGTAATTTAAAATTGAAGTTATGAATCGTGACCCCTTATATGTATAGAGTACTCTTTGAGTACGCCACTGACAAGTGTTTATTTATTTAGACACTTACCTAAATACATAATTCGTTGCTACCGTTCTCGTGTTAGTAAATATGTATGTATATACCTTCATTTAATGAATGTGCAATAATAAAAATAACAGCGTAAAGTATCATAAGTGCTCCAGAAATATTGTCAGTTAAACAATCTCATATCGATATATTTTATTTTTAAGTCATCATTGGACTTTGAACTTCTATAGAAACATATGTACATATATATTACAAGAATATTACTTTTAAAATGACACATACATTTACAATGAAAATTTTTATTAATGTTTATTGTTATTAACTATTAAAGTTTATATATCAATATACACATTATGCAATAGTAAAATTTTAAGATAGTTTATAAGATAAAGTACGGTATCATTGATATAATATGTTACATAATTATTAAATAACATTAGTTCGAAAACCATACATATATTATTATAAATTACTTATATATGTATCACATATACATGAATAGTGAAATTCTAAACTCGCTTATAAGATAAAATAAGGTACCAGTGATGTAATATGGTAGATAATTATTAAATAATGTTATTTCGAAAACCTTACACAATTTATTACAAATCCGTAACTTTTTTTAAATAAATTTAAATTTAGGTCGATATAAATTTCCATCGTGAAGAATCAAACAAATACGGTCCTGTTGAACAGGACCAGAGAAGTGTTACTAGGCAACCAAATATTCAGGACATCACAACAGATCAACCAAGCGATACCGTAACCATAGTTACAGTATCACTTAACCTTTGTTACTCTATATAATTAAGAGACCAAATAACATTATTTAATTCATAAACAACTAGACACATTTTTATAAATAAATCAATGAACAATTAAGTTGTTAGTAAATTGAAATGTTTAGTGGTTGGTAACGACTTAGTGCGCACTTTATACATGTTCTGTGGTGCACAATATTGCAACCTGTAAGTGATAGTTTTGTTTACACTACGGCCTATTAGCTGTTATATACAAAAAATACCCGTTCCTACCTTTTCGAAGTTATTTTCACCTACATGGGTAATTTCAAACTAAATTAGTATCACTAGAAACGACAAAAACATAACTAGACTGCCGGATTTAAGGGAATTGTGGCATACAAACAATGAATAATATAAATGTGGCAGCCCTGGCATTGTAGTTGCTTTGGATACAAAGGCGGTATTCTTAAAATGAACCCTAATATTAAATATTTCCAAATATTAATTTATATTATAGTATTGTGTATGTTTCAGATGAGAAAACGGCGTTTTAAAAATGAATCCCAATATTGAGAGTTTCGAAAATTTCTCAAAACTGAAAACTCTATGCAGAAACTTAATACAAAACGAAAAGAATATAGAATGCATTAAAGAATTAAATGCTACTATAAAAAGTTCTCCCTCAACTTTCATAAAGGTTGTGCAACCCACAATACTTTCCACGTTTTATCCAATTCTGAAACGCATTTCAGAAGATAAGTCAAGGTAATAATTTTTTATATATTTGAATTACATTCTAATAGAATTGATATCAGTTTTAGGGACGATGAGAAACAGTTAATCGTAGACACTCTGAAAGCTCTTTTCGATAAATCAGTTGTGGAAAAATTAGTATTATTTTTCAATATTTATTCTTTTCTCTTATTTGAAATATATGACCATTTACAGCATAAAGGTGAAATGTTCCTTTTTTTTTTAATAGCTTTCTAAAATATGCCTTTCAGTTTTACCGATTCCTGAAGAATATAAATTGAGTATAATGCATTGCATGACATCTTTATCAAAATGTATATCATCTGAACTTATTTTTATGTTATACACGAGAGAGAATTCTCCGAGACTATGTCAAATGCTTTATGTCGCTATTGAATTAGCTAAGAATGAACAAATGAGAAATCTGAGGTACTGGTATTGTGATTCGTATTTTGAAATTGAGTTTAATATTTTGCACATAGAATTGCAGCAATGGAATGTATCATGGCTATCGCGAGGGTTTTAGACGACAATGATTTTCAAGACCTTGAAGTGCGAAATAAAGTTGCAGATGTGTTTTTATTCTTTTTGCCAGGAGTAGCAAGTGGATTAAAAAGAATAGCTTTAGAGGATGAAAAAGTTGGATACAAGATACCAATGGTAATCATAGGTATACGTTTGAAGAATATATATTTTTAATGCATAGGGTAATATTGTAGGTTGCTCTGGTTGCTTGGGGAAGATTGATAACACTTTTAATGCAGAGTTATAAAGCGATTGATGAGAATATTGACTTTGCTCAGTTTAAAAATAATTTGAACAAAAATCCTGTATCCAATACTATAAAGAGGAGAAAATTTAAAGACGATAGAGAAATTAAAGATTATCTGAAAACGACTAAGAGAACCTTGCAATGGTACAACGATACCGACAAAAAATTGCAGCCTCTTGTTACCGAATTTGTAAAACTAACTCATCACTCACATCCAAAAGTTCGATTAGAACTGGCTAAAATGAGTGGACTTATCATTCATAATTGTTTTATGTAAGTTCTCGGATGATTTATTATATATTTGTATAACAAGCTTCTTATAATAAAGTATAGGAAGTACATTAGAGGAGAATAGAGTGTATTAACTATATGTAATGGAATAAAACTTACTTTTTGGGTAAATAAAAAAATTAGTCTACCAATAAACGTCACCAAATATTTCCTTATATGTATAGTTTGTGCAACATATTTTAGACAGAGATATAAATTAATTAACATACTTTATAGGACAATGCCAGGTTCTGTTAGTCATTTAGTAGAAATTACCATAAGTCTATCCGAAGATGATGATGATGAAGTAAAAGATAAAAGTCTAGAAATTCTTCGAGAATTATCAAACAAATTATCTTCCCTTACTTTCAAATCATTACTTGAAAATTTAGAACAAGGCTTTTATAACGGAACTATCAGTTTACCCAGAAAATTTAATGGAATAGGTGAGACTGTTTTTTGATACCGTTATTCATTAGATTATATGTCACAGTTCCTTATGACCTTTATTAACAGGCATATAATATATTGTAGATGAAAGAGAACAGCTATCTGCACTAAATTTGATAATCGGTTATATAAATTTATTTGGTGAGCACAAATTAGAACAAGTTTTACTATCCGCGACTCACTTAAGCAAATTAATGTTAACATTAATTCATATATCTGAGTTGGAGAAGAGTAATATTAGCTTGTTAGAAGAATATAAAGTTCATGGTAGGTATTAATTTAATATACAGGGTGTAAGAAATATAGCCACTATTATTTTAACAGTTGATTGTTTATTTATACTCAATGGGTGCTCAACTCTTCTATCCATGGAAAAGGAAAAGTGTATATCACCTAATTATGAGTATAATAAACGCATTATGGGAGAAGAAGAAACATAAAAATTGTAAGATTTGTAAAATTTCTCAAGTAAAGCAATGTATCATATTCCAAATAATTTAATTTCTAGAAATTTGTCGGAATTCCACAAATCTTCCAGTTCTTACTTTTACTTTTATCCCATAATGTATTTATTATACCCATAATTAGGTAACTTACACATTTATTTTTCATAAATGAGAGAGTTGAGTACACCTGTTGTATGACACTTCTTTGTTTAGGTCAAAACTATCAACTGTTAAAATAATGGCAGTTATACTTCTTACACCCTGTATAACATAAACTCTAACACCGTTGGTTTATAGAATTCGAAATAACTTCTGAACTAAGGACACCCTGGAAACGTTTCCACCATTTCAAAGAAGACACTATAAGGGTTAAATTAGAAAAGTTGTGTGCGATGCTAGCAAAGTTTCGAGTGTTCAGAATGATTAGTGACTTTTTGTTGGATGTTATCATGTATCAAAATGAACATCGTAAAGAAGCGATATTTATTTTAAACGAATCAATTTCTGGTATATAATTAATCGAACATGTTAATTTACCTTAGGTACATTTGTTCTATTGTAGGTATTGAAAACGTAAGTGAAAATATCTCAATAATCACAAATATTTTAACTACCTATATCGACAGTACTTTTTGGCATATACCATTATCAGTTGCTGTAGATGATTTTGGTTATGCAAGTACATTGTCTGAAGTGCAGGATAACGTAATTCAAGTGTGTTTACTGGTTGAGGGCATTGGCAAGATGGCGTTGGTATTACAAAAAAATTTTCGGCAGTTTCTCCTCAAGACTTTATATTTGGTATTAGAAAGAGCAGGTGAGTATTGTGCCTATGACAAGATTGTGTTATCTCTCTCCGGGGACATGATTTGGGACTGAAGTACTTCATTGGCTGTAAATTTCAGGAAGTGGCCATCCTCTAGTGAAAGCTGCAGGTCTATCAGCCTTGAGGAATATTACTTATGCTTGTGGTTATTCTAACATAACGGATTTAATTAATAATAATATAGATTACTTCACGTATCACGTCGAGAGAAAGTTAAATAGGATACAAGACAACGACACTGTACTAGACGTTTTAACTGTAGTCTTAAAATATAGCACTATAGACATATTACAGTATATTGCAGATATTATTAAGGAAGTAAGAAAAAATAGTGTTACAATTATTTATATGTGTCTATAGTTTTTAATACACAATTTTAGGTGTTGATACAGTCTTGTGATAAATTTAAGGAGAAAAATGCCACGGCTTTCTTAAGAGTGTTTAAAATCTGTATACAGTGTCTGCGAAAATGGTTTAACATAGCTACAAAAACTGAACCCTTCAAATCTAAAGCAGAAAAATTAGATGAAATTGAACACTTCCAGGTAAGTGGATTAAATACGGAAGAAACGTCATTTTCTGATGATATCATGGGAAAAACCGCAGAAGAAATGTATAAAGAAGATATGGATCTGAAAAAACTAAACGAAGTGGAAAAGGAAATTGAAGAACCAGAAGGTAGATGTTTAACAATTTGTGTTTATAATCGTTATAATAGAGCTGTGATACTTTCAGTTGAGGAATATAGAAAACCAGATCCACCTCTACATATTAAATTGACTGTGTCAATATTGAGTCGTAGTTTACATTTCCTGCCTTCGAAAGATGAAACCAGAAAGATATTGGTCCTCAATATTTTGACCGACGGAATAGAAATAATGAGGGACTGGGAAGATGAACTTCTACCGATAGTGCATCAAATTTGGTCACCTCTGGTTGGAAGATTTAAAGAATTCGAAAATCCTTTAATCATTAATTATAGCTGTCAGCTATTAGTTGTCTTAGCTAAGCTCTCTAAGGAATTCATTCGAATGAGAACAACAAAGTAGGTGATTTTTATTCTGATCATTTTTTGGTATTAACCAAATTTTTAAATTTTTAGGGAAGTACTGCCCAGTATCATACATGTCCTCAATAAACTATCCCAAGAGAGCTATTTAAAAGACAAAGGTTCTGCATACAGGTACTCTCAGGCATACAAACTTCAGTTAATGGTATTAGAAAACTTGGCAGGGATTCTAATCCATTTAGACGTGCAGGAAGACAAAGTAAATGAAACAATGGATTCTGTTTTTAGTTATTTAAGTAATAAACAACCAATTCCACTACAGGTACTTTAATAATTTATTTTATAATAAATATTGATTTCTAATGTTTATTTTTCAGTCTGCATCTGTATCATTTTTCAAAGCTTTAGCAAATTATGATCCAAATCCGGTACAAAGAAAGCTGGAGACTTGGAAACAAGTTAATGATGATAATGAATATACCAAAAATGTTAAGCAATTATGCTTGATTTTAGATGAAATAAAATAATATTTATTTAGGCGTTTTAATTTATTTTCCCTCCATGGGTCTATGTTGTCTATTTTTTTTTTTTGATTTTCAGTTATATACCATTTATAATAAATAAAATATATATCTGATATATATTTCCGTGAACTCTAACAAAAACATGTTTATTTAAATGGAAATAAATAGCAATAACTTTTTAGGATCTACAATAGTAATTATAAACAACATAACTTAAAAAGTTGTGTTCAATATAGAACTATTTTAAACTCAATTTTGAGTATTATAATTATTATGATTCTAATACTGGAAAATAAATAATACATGGGCATTTTCATATTTAAATTATGAAGTCCGTCACGTTTCCAAAAATATAAGTGTCAACGTTATATTATTTATTTACAGTGTCGTCAGGAACATACAGCAGTAACTCATTTATTTTTAACTGTTGTCAATTATATTTTTTGTCTTATAGTTTGTTATACATCATTTGCTCACAATCTTTATTTTCGAAATGCTCGAGTTCATTATACCCTAGCATGGGGTGGTTATATGGAAGAGCA
Source organism: Rosalia funebris (assembly GCA_037954035.1). Lineage (NCBI taxonomy): Eukaryota > Metazoa > Arthropoda > Insecta > Coleoptera > Cerambycidae > Rosalia > Rosalia funebris. Next base: position 14,515,332 of record JAZFAV010000001.1, on the reverse strand, counting down.
TTCATACGAATATTGTCACCTTTTCTTAATTTTATTATTTATTGTATCTGTATGTATAATTATATCAATAAAGGCACTTATTATTTTATTATTACAGGAGAGTTACACAAAACATTTGGAAAAAAATGATTCATAGAACTATTTTTCTAAGATAGAATGTGAAATTGTGTAATAATCATTTACATATACTCGAAAAATTCATTAGCAAGTGGATTAGGATTTAAATGTCTAGGATTCGTTACTATAAAGTATAGATAGTCTTATAACTTTCTGGTATACTTGTGTTTTTAGTTGCTTTAGTATCTCTTTCTTTCCCAACAATATGGTTTTTAGGGAGCTGTACAGTCTTCCACCCTTTCCAATTTCTTAGTTTATATCCTTACCTATTCTCCCCGATTCTTCTATGACTGTGCCTAAAAAATTGTAATTTGTAACCCATTCCAGTACTTGTCCTTATATGACAATTATGTTTACTTTTCTTCTTGGAAAATATCATTTGGTTTTGTTTTTTTAGATGTTCATTTCCATGTTTATTTTACTCAGTTCTTTTTGGTGTATTTTTAAGTTTTCTTGCAGTTTTCTCTTCTGTTTCAACACCAAAATCACATCATCAGCAAATAGTAGTTCTTGTAATGTCACATTTTTCATTTGCCTACTCTTAAGTTTTGACTCTTTTCTTTACATTCTTTAAAGAAAAGTTACACATCCTTGCTCCAATCCCCTTCTTGTCTCGAATTCTAGGTTGTGCATTCTTATTTTATATCTGTTGTTCTTATATAGTGCCCAGATAATTGCTATCATATTTTTGTCAACACCATTTTGTCTCATACAATTCCAGATATAATTTACTCTTATTCTATCAAAAAAAAAACAACTATTTTTAAATCTATCAAATAAATGAATTTTCTTTCTTTAGTAACTTTTCTCCTGTTTGCTTTAGAATAAATATAGGGTCTTGGGTATTCCTTCCTTTCCTGAATCCATGTTGAGATTCTTCCATAATTGTTTCCAATATTTCCCTTAATCTTTTTTTCTATTATTCTGATAAAAACTTCTACCGAATAACGAGTATAGTAGGTATACTCGTTAGTGTAATTATTAGACGTGCAGGAAGACAAAGTAAATGATACAATGGATTCTGTTTTTAGTTATTTAAGTAATAAACAACCAATTCCACTACAGGTACTTTAATAATTTATTTTATAATAAATATTGATTTCTAATGTTTATTTTTCAGTCTGCATCTGTATCATTTTTCAAAGCTTTAGCAAATTATGATCCAAATCCGGTACAAAGAAAGCTGGAAACTTGGAAACAAGTTAATGATGATAATGAATATACCAAAAATGTTAAGCAATTATGCTTGATTTTAGATGAAATAAAATAATATTTATTTAAGTGTTTTAATTTATTTTCCCTCCATGGGTCTATGTTGTCTATTTTTTTTTTTGATTTTCAGTTATATACCATTTATAATAAATAAAATATATATCTGATATATATTTCCGTGAACTCTAACAAAAACATGTTTATTTAAATGGAAATAAATAGCAATAACTTTTTAGGATCTACAATAGTAATTATAAACAACATAACTTAAAAAGTTGTGTTCAATATAGAACTATTTTAAACTCAATTTTGAGTATTATAATTATTATGATTCTAATACTGGAAAATAAATAATACATGGGCATTTTCATATTTAAATTATAAAGTCCGTCACGTTTCCAAAAATATAAGTGTCAACGTTTTATTATTTATTTACAGTATCATCAGGAATATACAGCAGTAACTCATTTATTTTTAACTGTTGTCAATTATATTTTTTGTCTTATAGTTTGTTATACATCATTTGCTCACAATCTTTATTTTCGAAATGCTCGAGTTCATTATACCCTAGCATGGGGTGGTTATATGGAAGAGCATTCATACGAATATTGTCACCTTTTCTTCATTTTATTATTTATTGTATCTGTATGTATAATTATATCAATAAAGGCACTTATTATTTTATTATTACAGGAGAGTTACACAAAACATTTGGAAAAAAATGATTCATAGAACTATTTTTCTAAGATAGAATGTGAAACTGTGTAATAATCATTTACATATACTCGAAAAATTCATTAACAAGTGGATTAGGATTTAAATGTCTAGGATTCGTTACTATAAAGTATAGATAGTCTTATAACTTTCTGGTATACTTGTGTTTTTAGTTGCTTTAGTATCTCTTTCTTTCCCAACAATATGGTTTTTAGGGAGCTGTACAGTCTTCCACCCTTTCCAATTTCTTAGTTTATATCCTTACCTATTCTCCTCGATTCTTCTATGACTGTGCCTAAAAAATTGTAATTTGTAACCCATTCCAGTACTTGTCCTTATATGAATATTATGTTTAGTTTTCTTCTTGGAAAATATTAGGTTTTGTTTTTTTAGATGTTCATTTCCATGTTTATTTTACTCAGTTCTTTTTGGTGTATTTTTAAGTTTTCTTGCAGTTTTCTCTTCTGTTTCAACACCAAAATCACATCATCAGCAAATAGTAGTTCTTGTAATGTCACATTTTTCATTTGCCTACTCTTAAGTTTTGACTCTTTCTTTACATTCTTTAAAGAAAAGTTACACATCCTTGCTCCAATCCCCTTCTTGTCTCGAATTCTAGGTTGTGCATTCTTATATTATATCTGTTGTTCTTATATAGTGCCCAGATAATTGCTGTCATATTTTTGTCAACAGCTTTTTGTCTCATACAATTCCAGATATAATTTACTCTTATTCTATCAAAGAAAAAAAACAACTATTTTTAAATCTATCAAATAAATGGATTTTCTTTCTTTAGTAGCTTTTCTCCTGTTTGCTTTAGAATAAATATAGGGTCTTGGGTATTCCTTCCTTTCTTGAATCCCTGTTGAGATTCTTCCATAGTTGTTTCCAATATTTCCCTTAATCTTTTTTTCTATTATTCTGATAAAAGCTTTACTAGGTATACTCGTTAATGTAATTTTTGTATAACTTCTGCAACTTTTTGCATTCACTTTTTTAAACATTGGCATTTCATCGCTATTTGCCAAATAAAAAACTCTCTTATCTTGCTGACAAACGGAACAGTCTACCTGAGTCTAGTCATAAAAACAAGCCACGGTATGAGATAAGAGCCGTTTGGGATTTTTTATTTGGCAAATAGCGATGAAATAAACTATATGTCCGTATTCCAGATGCTTCTAGTCATTACGTAATATTTTTTATATTCAAAATAGGTGTTTGTTTTATCATAAATCATTTTCACTCAAAAGAGACATTTGTATTTAATATTATATAGTGGCACACAACTTATGAAGAAAATAATTATATATTTCCATTTTACTTTTTGAGGTATCTGAGGATTAGTTTAAAAAGAATTAACCGAAATTTACATAAATTTATATATAAATATGAATTTTCCATATAATGAGACTACTAAGAAAGAAAAAATATTCAGTTTAATATGTTCATAAGATATCCCTAAAGGATTGGAACCTTTGATGCTGCAACAAAGAAACAAAAAACTAGTTTTCCATAATAACCAAAATATTATACATCGCTTAACATGCATTTTGCTACCCAAGTTGGCATCATCAGATTATTAAAACTAATAATTGTGCTTTATCTCTTGGGGTTAGTGATACAAAACTACACCATCTAATTCTAGAAACAGAGGAAAATGGCAGGAAAATCCAAAACCACATTTGGTATAAATACTTTTATTTGTATTATTTAATACAAAATTTCAATTGCACACTTTTAAATGTAAAATTAATTTATTATTTACAGAAATGGAAATTTATATACGTATAGTATTACGTATACAAAAAAGTAACAATAAGGTGTTGTATTACCCTCTTTTGTGTTAAAATAACTACTTAAAAGTATGACAATAAAAATTACAGTCTTTATTAAAAGAAAAAATAGGACGTAGGTAATTGTAAAATTTAATATAACGTTACTAAAATATAGCTTTTAACAGACCTTCAAATAATACATCCCTCAATTAGTTCTTGTTACATACAGAAATATTACCTATTTTTTTCTTTTTGGAAAAGTAATTTTATTAAAAAAAAAAAACTACATACTCTTGGATATTTGTGTAAAAAATAAAAATTAAAATTTAACTTTTTAGAAATAAAGATTGTGGTTTCAATTTGAAACAATCACAGTTTCAGCTTTTACACTTAATTCAATCAAAACCATTTAAAAATATATTTTTCAACAACGTCAAACTATTCAATTAACTAATATACATCGTTACATTTAATGAAAATCGTATTCCATTAAAATTGATAAATACTGTAAATAGATCTATAAAAACCCATCACTAAATGTTAAAAATTAAACTTAAAATGTGTACTGTAAAAATAAAAAAAAAAAGTGATAATGAAACAATACACAAAATATTTAAAAGTACTGTTTACAGGTATGTATCAATTTCAACCGAAATATCTCGTCTCCCACATTTGACTGTTATCTAAATAAAAAATATTGAAGTATACAGGTTGTAAAAAGTATAACCACCATTATTTTCACTGTTAAAAAAGTGTTACACAAAATGCAATGTTATACAAATACCATTTTATTGTACCCATAATTAGGTGATTTTTCTCTCGTAAATGATAGCATAGAGCATCCATGTAACACTTTTTTGTTTGTTTAGGCCCAAACTATCCAGTTACAATGATGGCATTTATACTTCTTATACCTCATAAATAAATTAAAAAAACAAAAGATAAAACCCATATTTAGACAAAGCCTGTTTTTCGTTAAGAGACCTCAGAGTGAGTGTATATTTCTTAATTTTCTGTACTGACTGGCTCTCTAGCATGGTGAATTTGTACATGTTTATTGTGATTAGACTTAGTTGTGGATGTTTTCCCACAAATGTGACATGAGTACGGCCGAACGCCACTATGCACACGCATGTGATCTTTCAAGTAATACGACCTGTGAAATGACTTGCCGCAAATCTGACAACTGAACGTTTTATTGTTCTCGTGTTCCTTAACGTGTCGCAAACAATTGTACTTCCTAATAAATTGAGCCCCACAGTAGTTGCAAGTGTATGGACGCACGCTTTTATGTGAGTTCATGTGTGCTATGTAATCAGATTCCCTGATAAAGGCCCCCTTGCATTGATCACACTTGAAGGGCTTAGTGGTACGACTGGCATGAGTCCACTTGTGCAGTTTGAGATTCCATTTCGTAGTAAAATCCTTGTTGCAAATTAAGCACGTGAAAGGTCTTTGGCCGCTATGGTTTCGGATGTGCACCTCCAAGGAAGACCTCAAGTAAGTACCTTTGCATATGGGGCATTCTACATTTTCATTATCCCTGTCTGCCTGCGGGAGAAACTTATCATTGTGAGCTCTACGCATGTGCCTCGTCAAACTGGACATGTGTATGAACTTCTCGCTGCATTGTGTACAGGCCTTCGGTTTGGGGTCATGTATTTCCTTGTGCCAGGCCAGTTTCTTTTTCGAATGGAAGACTTCCCCACACTGACAGATGTAATCCTTGACTTTCTTCTTTAATTGAAAGTGGTGGCGATTGCGGTGTTGCACTAAGTTAGAATGCCGCCTGAATGTTTCTTCACAAAGGTTACATTTAATAGGGGCTTCGCCTGTGTGAACATTTTTATGTTCATCGTGCTTTTGTCGGGTGACGAAGGACTTTTGGCAAATTTCACACTTGTACGGCTTCACACCCAAATGCCTCTTCATGTGTAGCTGAATATTTTGACGTCTGTAGAATAGCTTGCCACATAATCTACATTCTAAGGGATGGATTTTAAGATGTTCAGTGTATTTGTACTCATTAGGGAAAGCCTCGCCACACGTCAAACATTTATGTTTTACATCCGCACTTTCTTTATGCATTTCCAGCTTATGAATCTTTAAAGCTTTAGCATTTGACACAACACAATCACAAATAGGGCAGACTCTCTTCAAGTCATTTATTTCCAAATTAATTTCATCAACTTTAATGGAAGTAATTGGACTTTCCTCTTGTACATTAGCCTGAGTCTCCACGTTATTTTCCAATTTTAACTTATTTGTAAATACATTATCAAAATTGTTTTCACTTTCAGTTTTTCCTGATTTTAGTTTCACCACAAGCTTTTTTACTTTCTTTTTTCCAATACCGGACCCTATAATACTGTTACTTTTGTTAACTTTCTCTGGATGTTTTTCGATTTCGTGTTCTTTTCTATCTTTGGAGGAAGCAAAAGCTTCTTCACAAGCAGAACACTTGAAATTTAAAGGAGGTCCAGAATAACTAACAATGGTCGGTGTATCATTCTCGTTATCATTAAACTCATTTTGTTGATAGTTCAGCATCTGTCTTCTCTGCATTAAAGGGACTTCTGCGCTATCACTGTCGGATGCCTCCCAGGTTTCTCTACCAATTAAATCGTAAGAATGGGACATTCCCGAGCTTCCCTCTTGATACTGCATACGATTCCATGTTATATCACTTGCACCTCCCATACTTTCTTGCCCTGACAATTCTCCTCGTGCTGGCATACGCTCATCCGACCTAATATTTACATGTGAACTTTCTCTGGACATGCTCTCTTCTAAATCCCTCTGTTCCACAAAGTCATTTTTTGGTTGCTCTGTGATATCCCCGATCGTCATTAAAACGCCTGGTCTATCAGGCGAAGTATTTTCAAAATTTTCAACTTGGGAAATAACTTGATTTGAAGAAAAATCACTTATAATTACTATGTCGTCCATATTAACAAAATCCAGTTGGTCATTCCCATGCAATATATTTGCAGAAGTATATATAGGCTCCGACTGTTCATAGCTGTCCACATTTACTTTAACTGTAGTATATGGTATAACGTCACTTTGCTCCTCGGCATATTCATTCTCTTGGGTCTTTACATATCTCTGATTTTGTTGATCAACATAAAAGTATTCTGGCTGATCCTCATGATTATCTGGATTGTCTGCAATATCTTCTTCATCTTCTAAGTTTTGTGACCTTGGTGAAGTATTACTTGTATTTTGAGTTTGACATGCTTTGTTTAGGTCCGAGTGATATCCCCATTCAGAATTTGCTAAAGAATGCGGTGAACCTATGCACTCCTCATGGTCAACATGGCCATGATCATATTCACCATTACTTTCAGAATTATATTCTTCTGGGGGTATTTCATTTACTACTAATTGTTCACTTTCAAAATCCTCCATTGTTTCCACATCACGTGGTTCTTCTTGTTTCTTGATGTCAATTAGCTCAGAAGTCTCTTCCGTGAAACTTTCTTTGATGGGTGTTTCTTCATGTATTCTCTTCAACGGTGGTCGAAGTGAAAGAGAGAGTGTTTCAGGTTCCTCATTATCTTGGACTTCTACTATTCTGTTACTCTCCAACTGATTATTTTCACGCTCACTTTCAATCGCTCTCTCTGAAACACTAGGTGTATTTGGCAATTCGAATGGTAATGCTCTCATATGAGGAGGTAGAGTATTGCTCGACATTATTAATTGCTGCTGCTGATAAACATATGGCATCATTTGGGGATTGAACACAGTAGGATACACATATTGTTGTGAAAGAGGATTTACATTTAACACGTTTGGTTGCGGTGAAGTTGTACTCATACTTTGTTGATATATAAATACATGATTTCCATGTATGGGATTTATATGTGGTGAAGGCCCTATAGGACCTTGAGGTACTTGATTCCATGATTGATTTACAACAGCTGCATTAACTTGAGAACTACTAGCAGTATTTATATCTTGCTGCAGGGGAACATTTTGAACCTTCTGAGCTGCCTCACCTCCAGATAACTTAACCAAGGCTTCTATTACTTTCTGTTTTGGATGAGATGATAAATGTTGTTTTAAAGTTATACCTGGCCTTAAGTATAAAGTGCAAACTGGACAAATAACGTTGGTTGAATCCATCTTGCCTGTTTTCTTTATTTACTCAACCACTGATGGATAATTGTTGAGTAGAGTAGTACACTCCTCTAGTCAAGTGTATTGATCTGTTGAACAAAATCAATGATGAGAATAATGAAATACATACATGAAACGCAAATAGCAAATTATTTACTATGGTTTTAAATAGTGCATGCATGTCTTCAACAAGCTGCAATATTTTTTTTTAATTCAGTTAACAGTAGATAAGGAGCCTATTTTATAAAATAAACAATACATTCTTCCCTATCTCTTCTAGTAGGTTTCTCTTATGTTTAAAATATAAGAACTACTTACCAAATATGTTGTTCAGAAAGCATTTTACATAAAATATACACTCACAATTGCGTTAAAAATTAAAATAGTCGAGTAACGACTGCCCCTATTAGTGATTTGTTTGTGTCAATGGAGATATGGAGACAGAACGGTGTTCTAGGGTTTTTAGTTTTCTCCCCGTTTTTTCGCGTTCCCTTCAGTCAAACGTATTACAATCCTTTCAACTATACGTCAGAACTGGTCAGTACCGTCAGAACTGGCAAAAATATATATAGGCAAATTTAATAATTGAACTTTTGGATCTAAACATAAAAGACTAATTGGATGATTGAGTTGTTATGGGCTGATTCTTTCGGTTCATATCTTCCTCTTTTCTTCACCTGTTGTAGTGTACAAATGTGTTGTCTAAAATTTGATTCTTGATAGTCATTGAAATCATTGAACTACTCTCAATTGTACTCTGCCTTTTGTAATCCTAAAACGAAAGCAAGATACGGTGCCAACATGTGTCAAAACTGTCGATTACCAACGTAAAAATTTTCTATGAGAACGACAAATCACCGAAATATTAAAAAATTGAGAAAACGAAGAAAGTTATTGTAAATTTACACTTTGTGTCTTGCGAATGCTTAAGATACAACTCCAAATGGGAAATTTTACCAGTATATTTTGTGTAAATACATCTAACATGATTATTTTGTAAAAAAAATGTTTTTAGGAGATTTAGAAGAATTGAAAAGTTATAGAGATAATAATGACCGCAAGAGTAGAGAAATAGTACAAATTTGGGAAGATTCAATATCATCACATATAGACCAATTAGGCAAAGAAAGTAAGTAAGTAATATTGTAGGTGGAAATATACAATTGTGATATTTCAGAGCATATTGTGTTGGAACAAGTGTGCATAGCAGCTGCAGATTGTTATCGTCTTAATATAGCTCAGAGATGCATCCAAGAATTGTATAAAGATTTTCCAAATAGCTCTAGAATTCGAATATTAGAGTCCATGGTATATGAAGCTGATGAAAACTACAATAAAGCACTTCAAATTCTGAATGATATTATTAAGCAAGACAGTACCAATAGTGCTGCTAGGAAGAGAAAAATTGCTATATTAAAGGCCCTGGGTAGACACACCGAGGCAGTAAAAGAATTAACGGAATATTTAAAAACGTATGACTTTATTTAAACATAGTTTATATGTTACATATCTTTGGTTGTAGTTTCATGGCAGATGTTGAGGCATGGCAGGAATTAAGCGAAATGTATATAAATGAACATGACTATGGTAAAGCGGCATTTTGTGTAGAAGAATTAATACTGCATAATCCACATAACCATTTATTACATCAAAGATATGCTGATATTAAGTATACACAGGGGGGTTTAGAAAACCTTGAGGTGGCAAGAACATACTATTATCAGGCACTCAAATTAAACCCTAAAAATATTAGGGCTTTATATGGAATTTATTTGGTAAGATCCACATAATTTACTGTATCTATTACTGTTATACAGAGTTTTTTCATTTTAGACAACAACAGCTTTGTTACATTCCCAGAAGAATTTGTCACAGAAAAAGAAAGACTCTGCCCTAAAAGTTATAGATTGGAGTTTAAAACAAGTTAAGAGAAAGTATGCCGAAGCTAATGTTTTAGATGATATACAAGAATCCTTAGCAGTTCTAGAAATTTAAAAGTTTAACTTAATTTATGTTTAAGTTAATAGGATAATCCACAATACTGTTTTTATTTAATTAGATGGATATTCTTTTCTGTATAGATAAGATTATAGGTTATTGGAAATAAAATGTACTAGAAAATACTTTACTGCACTATATTAGAAGTAAAGAAATCTAATTGATAAAGCTATAACAATAAAATTGTTAATCATTGTTAGCAGTCATGGTAGTAATTACAGTATTATTAATGTTAATATTCAAGTGGTTACTAATATTTTTCAACGCTCCCATCACTTCGCCATGTTGCTTTTCTTGAGCAGCTTTTATCTCAGTTAGTAATTGAATTTTTATGCAGTCGATAGAAATATTATTTTTTGGAAGGAACTGTAGGGGACTGATGAACTGCACTTCTTTGTCTTCATTTTTTGTGCTACTGTCTTCGCTTTCTATAATACTAACAGATCCGGATGTCTCGATTTTTATCTTTTCACACATCTTCTGCTCCTCTTTGTACCACTTCTGCATACAGTCATAATATGGCCATGTAATATTCTCCACATCATTTTTTGCCAGTTGTTTGTAACGTTGCACTAAATTTTGCCAACATTTACTTAACTGATCGATGGAGTATTTACCCTGGCATTGTAACAGGGACTGGATAATCCTAAAAATATTTTGGACACTTGGTCCAGATGAATAAGTTCAATAAAAAGTGAACTTACAGCCAGCCGTCTCTTGCCGTATATTTTCGACCTGTGAAGAGATGCCTGTGATTGTAGCGAAGCTCGATTAATTTCTTTATAAAATTTTGCCTTTCATCTAGAATTACAATTTAGAGTAAATTTTCGCTAAAATTAATTTTCTGTTGCTTACCATTGTTAAGTGATTGATTTAATGAATTCTCATTTTTTCCATCTAAATCAATCTCCGATTCTCTGCCAAATGCTCTATCGATTTGTTCATAATAAGGCCAAGTTATAGTTTCTGGATTTAATGTAGTATTTTTTATTTGCTAGAATATATTAACATCTCGTGTTATAAGCAAATTTTATATCATTACATCTAATGATGAATGCGTCTGTCAAATTTATAAAAATTATTTTTCTATACAAAAGAATCATTTGTTAATCTATATGTAAAAATATCTTTACCCGATATCTTGTCATTAGATTCATCCATTTCTTTTTAATTTTGGTTATAGTTACATATTCTGGTGCCCCTGACTCTTGCAATTCATCAAAAACAAGTCTTAAATATATATTATATATTAAAATAGCTAATCTGAAAGTCAGTAATTTGTTACTTACTTCCATCCCTCTGAAGCAGAATTTCTACGTCTCGTAAACATTTTTGAATGCTTCATTCTTAAATTTATCAGCACTTGAACCCATTGAGGATCAACTGAAAAACAACCATAATAATAACTTATTTAAATTGTGAAATTGAATGTGAAAATTTATACTTACACTTTGTACATTTCATTTGAAATAATTCTTGTTTATTTTCTGAATTAGGATTTGCCTCATTTTCCATAGCTAGACCACTTTACTAACTTTTGCTATTTGATTGAAGAATTAGTTTTCAAGCAAACAAACTCCTTCAATTTTTTTAATACAGTTGACAAAAAGCCGCTGGATTTTTTAAATTAGTGGTTTGGCTCGCAAAACATTTCCATCTAACGTTCACGTTGGTAAACAACTTGACCTTTATATTTACAGTTGCCCATTATACCATAGATATAAATTTCTATGCACATGTTAAACATAACCTATAAATGGACATTTTTGCTTCGTGCTCCATAGTCTATAGAAGTGATTTTTACTTTTGTGAGTTAAAAAATGGGGAAAAGAAAACGTGGTCGGTGCGTGAAACGAAATGTTAACAATAACATAGAACCAGAAGAGCTTGTTCAAGCTCCCCATTCTTTTGTAATACATAGGGGGCTTCCCGGTGGTAACATCTTTGAACTAACTAAAGATTTTAGGAAAGTTATGGAACCTTTTACAGCATCTTCATTGAAGGTAAGACTTTTAATGATGTAATTATTTGTCTTACCAACCACTATTGTAGGAAAGAAAGAAGAATACAATAAAAGACTTTGTATCTGTAGCAGGTCCATTACATGTATCACATTTGTCGATCTTCTCACAAACAGATATTGGGTTGTATTTAAAGATTATGCGTTTACCTAGAGGACCTACCCTTACATTTAAGATCCATAATTTTTCTTTGTCTAGAGATATTGTTTCATCTCTAAAGAAGCAATTGGTTGTGGAGGAGGCATTCAAACATTCTCCATTAATCATTTTGAATAGCTTTAGTGGTGAAGGTTTGCAGATGAAATTAATGGCATCCATGTTCCAAAATATGTTTCCTTCCATAAATCTAACTACTGTTGATTTAAATACTATTAGACGTTGTGTATTGATGAATTACAATCCTGCCACAAAACTCATAGATTTCAGACACTATACAATAAAAGTTATACCAGTTGGTATTTCAAAGGGTGTGAAAAAAGTAGTTCAAGGGAAAGTTCCCAATCTATCCCGCTGTAATGATATATCGGATTTTTTTGCAAAGTAAGTTTGTTTTTGTTTAAATTGATTTTATATAAAAATATATATATTTTTTAGAGCAGGGTTTTCTGAAAGTGAAGCAGAAGATGATCCTCAAAATCATGTAACATTGACACAAAAATTAGTTAGTAGAGGGAATATTGAATCTGGTAAATCTTCCATTAGGTTAAGTGAACTAGGTCCCAGACTCACATTGCAGTTAATAAAAATCGAAGATGGATTGTTAGATGGAGAGGTGTTATTCCATGATTTAATTCATAAGACAGAGGAGGAAAAGGCAGAAATTCTAAGACAAAGGGAAATGAAAAAGTAGGTGATTTTTTTTTGTTTGTTTTATGACAATAAGGTTTGTTCCATGTATCCTAATGGAACTGTATCACTATAATATAATTAAAATAAATATGTTTCAAGGAAGTTAAAAGAGAAGAGAAAAAAGATACAAGAGGCAAATTTGAAAGCAAAGAATCAAACTAAGCAAGAACAAAAGGAAAGATCGTTGAAAGGGATGCAAAAAGGTAAATCAGAAACTGATGTACAAATGAAAAAAGCTTCAAAAGAAGCACACGAAGATGCCCCTGTTGAAGAAGACAATGACCGTGAATACTATAGACAAGAAGTTGGAGAAGAACCCGATGGAGGTAAGTGGACTTACCTTTATTTATATATAAAGTAAATTAAACTAATATATGTTGTTTTGTATTTCAGATTTATTTTCTAGAAGTAACATTGGTACTAAAAGAAAATTTGAGGCACCTCATTATAAAAATAAAAAACCCAAGTTAGAAGATAAAAGAGACCATAATTTAAAAAGTAATTTAAAAAAAGACAAAAGAACATTCAATAAAAGAGAAGATACGTTTGGGGATGACAAAGATTTTAAAACAAAGAGAAAGTTTGGAAGTAATAGAAATTTTAAAGGCAAAAAGAAAGGCATCGACAAAACTGGTTCACATAATAGAGATCGCAGGCCTATTGGTGGAAAGGTTGGTGCCAGGTCTAAATTTGGCAAAAGCAAACATAAAGGAAAGAGTAAGAAATAATTTGTGTGCTATAAAATGTTTTTATTAAGTAAAAGTATAAAATAATACTAAAAAAGTATGGTCATTTTATTTATAAATAAAGGTCTTAAAAAATGATCACTATTATTTACTTTCACTTTTCCCATATTTCAACCTATTTTCTTCCCGAATTCGGGCTTCCCTTGTCCTCCTTTCTTTTCTGGTCTCCTCACGAACAACAAAATATTTCTCCCTAAAATCCATTATTTGATTGTGTTTCATATTGAGTTCCTCTACATTTGGTTGTCTCACTTTTTCAAATGTTAATAGTCGTCGAGAAGTGATTTTACTTAGCCCCTGTTCACAATTTGCCACTAATTTAAGGCAGGGATGTGAGGGTAAACAATTCTCATCATAATCTTCCCTACAATAAAATTACTGAACTCATGTCATATTTTAATACATGTTTATACACAAGTTTATAAAGTATATAAATATTTATATTTAGTGCAAAATTATTTACCTAAACACAGGAAACCAACATACCATACGACCCCCAATTCGTAAATGTTTAGCGGAAAACAAAAGGAGATCTCCATATATATTTGAAATTCCATACTCAATTTTGGCAGGCACATGAGAAGATAAATGTTTTTCAAGTACCGTACAATTCTTCTTAATGGTCCCTATTCTTTCTGTAGCTTCTCTGATACCATAAGGCGCTAAAAATAACTATTTTAATGAGAATACAAACTTCAATTAACAGTTTATTTTACGGTCTGTAATAATTGCGTCAAACTGAAAGCTATCTCTCCAAAATGGCACAGAAAAGTCATTTACTAAAACATCTAAATATTTATGTTCCAAATTGTACTGTTGCATATTGGCTTTTATACTTTCATCTTTTTCTCTCATCTACAAATTGGTATTACGATGGTTAAAAATAGACAATATGGGTATGCATTTTGTTAGCAGAAACTACATCCACCAACTTTAGTCACCTTTTGAGTAATTCTAGAGGGTTTAGTTCTAGCGTGTAACATCAAATAATCAATGTCTGTACCTAAAACATAACCTCCAAACTCAGCTGCAGCTACAAGAAGTGATCCAGATCCAACAAATGGGTCTAGCACAATATCGCCGTTCTTTATTTTAGCCTGGTTTGCCATCAGTAATGATAATTGGGGGTCCATGCTAGTGTTCCCTATAAATTTTCTTGTCTTTAATGACAATTTTTTTATTAGTTGCCGTAAACCACTAGCCACCTACAATCCAATATCGTGAATTGTTACGTCACCTGATAAAATTGCTTTTAACAAATTAAGTGTGCCCCTAAAAATTACCTACCCATCTTCCAAAAAAGACTTCATATGGTAATTCAGGTGGATTATCAGCAGCTGTTCCATAATATTCAATGTATTGTAAAGTAATATCAGGATTATTCAAACTAACTGGTCCCTCTACTGGTAAATAACTAAAAGTCTATTTTATATAATAAAAAAAAATATATATTATTTAACACATCCTTTACTTACCTCAATTTTTCTAACTTTTTCTTTTTGAGGAAAATGTTTACAAAAAGTTTCTACTTCTATTTTAAATGACTTATCATGTTGAAAATATTGTACCATCAAATTCTTTGGATAGCATTTTAGTATGTCGTGTAGTTTTTGAACATCTGTTGCATGTCCCCATAGCTCCAAACAACTTCGTAGAGATACTGATCTACTGGCGAGTAACTTTATATCATTCTCTGATGCAAACTCTACAATCCAGTATGGTTCCTTAAAAGTGTTTTTTTTTTATATATAAATGTTATTTAACTGAGCATTGTAACTTACATCTTTTGGCCGTTTTGCATATTTCATTTCTATATTAAAAAGGGAGAGCAAGGAATCTATTTCCTAAAAGTTACAAATGTTTATATTTGGTTAATTTCCATATAATAAAAATGTACCGCATATCTAAATTCTATATGCTCCTGAGCAAACCACAATAAATAAGTTCTCCAAGTTTTACACATGGTCGAAATTAAGTGCATATTTAAGATTCCCTACTTTAATTTTGAGGTTATCTCCAAGAAGAATATAAAATTGCCCTCTTTTGGACAATTACTAAAATATCTCAGAGTGTATAACTGGCTGCATATCATACAAATTAATTCAGCTGACTGCTAAACTTCCTGTCTATTTTATTTACATATACATTAAAAGATGCTGGAAGGCAATAAAATTTGTAACTTCCGTGATTGTAGCCCAGATATGTTCTACAGAAAGTAAAAATGAACATTGTAGTGGGTGTTATCTAGTTAGATGATGTGTTAATCCCAATATTAAGTTGTGCACGTTTACATAAAAAGTGTTATTTCTTTAACTAAAAAATGTAAGTAAAGTTTGTCACTATTGATCTTACATATTTTTTTTTTTTGTAATAAACGCCGGTGTGACCGCACAGATGTGCAGAGTAATTAATTTACCAAGTGTTAATTTAAAACGATTTTTTTGTCTTATATTCGTTTATCCAAACATTACATTAATTAAATATATTTAAATATAAAAGTGATCTAAGAATGTAACATTTATTAAACACTTTTGTTTTAGGAAACTGTGTATTCTCTATTTATTATTTCTACTAACTTGTATATATAGTACGGAAGATGAAGATTATTACAAACTCTTAGGGGTAAATCGAGATGCTACAATTAAAGAAATTAGAAAAGCATTCAAATCGTTAGCTGTTAAGTTGCATCCTGATAAAAATAAGGTAGTAATAATTGTTGTGTATATGTTGATAGTTATTTTAACAATAATTTTTAGGACGATAAGGATGCAGCTGCAAATTTTATAACTATAGTTAAAGCTTATGAGGTGTTAAAAGACCCTGACACTAGAAAACATTATGATTTACATGGAGATACTCCAGAATCGATTAAGAATAAGCGTCAGTACCACAGTTATTCTTATTATAGAGATCAGTTTGGTATTTATGATGATGACCCAATTATTGTCACATTAAGTAGGAATGACTATGGCAAGTATATTTTTTTATAATATTGGTTTCAATAATATTAAAAAAATATTCATGGTGATTATCTACTTACCATAGAATTATTCTTTAACTAGGTTTAAAAGTTGAAAGGTTACACATTTTAGGACCAATGACCATTTATCAGTTTGATAAATATCAGACATACTATTATAAATGAAGAGTATATTATCAAAAAAATACAAATTAGCTTAATGTAACTTATTTGACCTTTAAGATTCGTTACATATTTTTTTTAATTTATATGATTAAAAAATATATTATAGAGGTGAACATTCTGGATGATAATCAAGCATGGTTTATTAATTTCTATTCCCCTAATTGCCACCATTGCCATGAGCTTGCGCCAACATGGAGAAAATTGGCAAGAGAATTGGAAGGAGTTATTCGTATTGGAGCTGTTAATTGTGAGGATGATTATCCTTTATGTTATCAACTTAGTATTGAAGCTTATCCTACTTTATTGTATTATGAAAAGGAGGTAATGGGTATAGTATATAACATTTATAAAAATTATGTTTTTTAAGAGTTTCCTTAGTTAAAACTTATCGCACAAGTTTAAATTTTTGAATTAATATGATTCAAGGAAAGATTGAAAAAAACTAATTAACATATATACATTATATGTACAGGGTGTAAGAATATAACTGCTATAATTTCAAGAGTTGATAGCTTGGAATTACGCAAACAAAAATGTATTATACAACATGGATGCTCAATTCTACCATCTATGAGAGAAAAAAAATGTAAAAAATGTAAATTACCTAATCATGGGTGTAATAACATTATGGGACAAAAATAAAAGTAAAAATTTCAATATTTGTGGAATTTTTTAAATATTTCATGTTTCAAAATAATTTAACTTATAGGAAATACTTTTTATTGCCCTGTAGTCCTCTACTATTTAAGAAATTCCACAAATCTTATAGTTTTTACTTTTATTTTTTCCCATAATTTATTTATTATACCCATAATTAGGTGATTTACACATTTTTTTTCTCATAAATGGGACAGTTTAACACCCATGTTGTATAACACTTTTCTGTTTATTTAGGTCCAAACTATCAACTGTTAAAATAATGGCAGTTATACTTCTTACACCCTGTATATGCTATATGCATATTACATTCTTGAATTTTAGTCACATTTATATGAGGGTGAAAGGTATGAAGGAGACAGGACAGTGGATGCATTGCAGAAATTTGTTTTATCAAAGATTAAAGTTGATATTAAACGAATATCCACGAAAGAATGGGACAAGCAGGAACTTAGTAAGAAAAACTGGCTCTTATTCCTATGCTGTGATGGCAATATTAACTGTCCAGAGAAAGACGCTGAGATGAAACTTGCAGCATCTTTAGTAAGACATTAATTTAATTGCAATTTAATACATAGAAAACATCTGTATGGTTTTTGATCCTTTTGGTTTTAGGAAGGTTTAGTACTTACCGGAACTATAGAAGAGGAAAAACTCTGCAAGAAAATATCGGCAGAGTATAAAAAGAAGCCTGTCATATTCTGGCAGGTGCAAGAATCTTTAGTTAATGTACACAGTATTGAGGGGTCAGATAATAAAGAAACTTTAGAAGGTATTTTGAATAAGTTGCCTAATCCGGAAGTATTGAACGAAGATCAGTTCAAAGTCAGTAATGAAAGGAAATGTGGTTGTTTTATTTTCATGTACATATTCTTCTAGGATATTCGGTTTCGTTTAAGGGCTGAAGAGGAAAATCCATGGCTGATATGTTTCTACATGGGGCCAGCTACTGAATTAAATTTACAGCTAAAAAGGCTACCTCCTTTAATTCCAAATATTAATATTGGTAAATATCTAAATAAATGTATTTGTAAGTTGGCGTTTTTTCCTCGTGAAAAAAGTATTAAAAGCTTTAGAAAATTAAATAAAAATTTAATTTTAATCATATTTTAAATATACTATTCATTGCTTTTTATTATCATAATGAGGCATATATATATTCGTCCTTCAAGGTTTAATACATTGTGGGAGGAGTGCTGCGTTATGTGGAAGTCTGCATGTCGCAAGATACCCCACTTGGGGTATCCTAAAGGTGGGGGGAGCATTTGAGCTACATCACGGCAGAGATGTTCTTCATGAAGTGGCAGCATTTGCCCGAGATGGCGTAAAATCCACTAACTTACATGATCTTTCACCTGCTGATTTCCATAATTTAATAAATGAGGGTAAGGAGGAAATAAAATCAATATATCTTTATTTATAGAAAAATCGTTGTTGTTGCTGTATAGTTTCTCCTAAACATTTATTGAAATCGTCGATGAATTTACAGAATATATATAACACCTATTTTCTTTTAAATGGTGCTTGCTTCTGTTTTCCAATATATAGGTACCCCCTGGCTGGTAGACTGGTACGCTCCCTGGTGCCCTCCTTGCAGAAAACTGCTACCAGAACTAAGGAAGGCCAGTCATAAATTTAAACCGGAAAAGGTTCAGTTTGGCACTGTCGACTGTACTCTACATCGGAATCTTTGCTCAAAGGAAGGCATTACGGCTTATCCCACTATGGTATTGTACAATAATTCCGAGATACATAGATTTTCTGGTATTCCCAATGCTGTAAGCATTGTGGAGTTTGTGCAGGATGTGATAAACCCGCTTGGTGAGTGAAATGTTTTTCCCCCCCATATAGCCTTTTGCATATAAGATAATGTGTATATTATATGGTGGTCATAAAATGTTGTGTTAAACTATATAAATTATGGTTTACCTCTCTAAGAAAAAATAATTTTGTGGTTACCATGTACAGGGTGAAACATTTGAGAAAGACAAGTTACAAAAAAATTATTTTTGAAAAATGGTAAATAACTTGTTTTATTTATACAAAAATCAAAAGTGATATAAGGGAAATAGTCAATTTTTGCATTTTACTTCAGGATGAGAATAAAATTATTTATGTTTAGAGATGTAATGAAATAATTGATGAAATGTATACCCTGTAATTAATTTTTAAAACAATGTATAATGAAATTGCTTGCAGTTGTATCTTTGGATGAGAATAGCTTTATACAGTTGATTCGTAAGCCACAAAATGAGCTCTGGGCTGTCGATTTCTTTGCACCCTGGTGTGGCCCTTGTCAAAAGTTAGCTCCTGAATGGAGGAAGTTTGCGAAACAGGTAACATTGATCGGTGCAACTTTTAATATAAGTAATAATTTACAGAAGTTCTGTTAATAAACATTATTTTTCTAGTTTTTATCTATTTTTATAATATTCAATTAAAATCATAAAAAATTTATATATTTTTCGACAACCATGTTTAGGTTCTCTATATAAATTTTATTTGGGTCCTTAATACACAAAATCGGCGGATTTATCCATGATTCCAAATTATTATTCTATAAATTTATATTGATTTACTTCCTCCTAATTTTTCTTTTGTATTTGCCATTAATCCACTAACATTTGTTTTGTATTAACAAATGTTTAGGTGGCCCAGTTTTCAGAAGTGAAAATAGCCCAAGTAGATTGTGTTGCAAACTCTGCTCTATGTGATGCTCAAAATATTAGAAGTTATCCCACAATTAGGCTATACCCTCTGGGAAGCAAAGGTTTAAATACTGTAGCGTAAGTATCCTATATAAATAATTTAAATTCACATACTTGCCCCTGGAGGACTAATGCAATATTCAACCAACTTGGCAAGTTAATGAAAACTTTATAACCTCACAATTTCATTTTAAATCACCCCATGTTTTGCTTACCAATAACACCCATCATTCAAATAAATATGATCAGGACTTAGAATACTCTACTAATTTCAATATCATCTTATCTTTTGATGTTTTGACGTTTAACCATGTTTTTAAAGAAAAATATTTATACCTTCATAAATATATACAGCTTTAAGAATAAAAAATCTCTACACAGTTACATCAATGTTAATTGCTATGGCTTTTAGAATGTACAATGGTAACCGTGATGCAGTTTCCCTTAAAAGATGGCTGATGAGCTTTTTGCCTTCCCCAGTGGAGTCCTTCAGTGCTAAAGAATTTAAAATTCATATTCTGTCAAAGAACTATTTCTTACCTTGGTTAGTAGATTTTTATGCCCCTTGGTGTAGTCATTGTGTCCATTTTGAGCCTGATTTTCGAATAGTAGCCCAAGTAAGTTGAAGCATCGTTATACGTGTTTATCATATACTAATCTAGTTTATCAGAAACTGATATATCGTATAATTTTACTGTTCTAGAGGTTAGAGGGTCAAGTGAGAACTGCAAAGGTCGACTGTGAAGCTGAGCGTTTGTTTTGCGGTGGGCTGGGCGTTACGGGGTATCCCACATTAAGGTTTTATCTGTCTCCCGTAGAATATTATACCATAGATAATCAGGAGCCAACTGAGATCATTAGACAAGTTAAAGATTTAATTAAGAAAAATAAGCGTAGACGGGGTCATGATGAACTTTAGTCGAATACTTTTAGATCTATTCATGAATCTGAACTGATTTTAATGTTTAAGCATCAACAATCTCTTTTTACTAATAAAGCTTTAAAAAAACATAGAAAAAGCCGTAACATTGCATTTATATTAAAAACGTTAAGTACATTGTGAAAGCTCTGAAGATAAGTACACAAAAGAATATTAGTTGCTAGAATACAACACTGGTATGTGTGCCTATAGCGGCCATCTTGTATCACATGATTTCCTTTGCCTACTGGGTGTGAATACACTATAACCTAACTTTAGTTTAGGATTTAAGTTGTAATAAAAATATCAATTTTTTCTCGAAACAGTTTTTAATATCCAGTGGTGGGGGGAAATATTTACTTGAAATTAATATTTTAGGTAGTATACAAATTTCTGATAATCAATTTCGAGTTTTTGTAAAAGTTTGGTTATGTGTTTATACAGTAGACCTTTGATCTGAATATAGTGATCTGAATTTTAATTTTATATCAAAGGGTTTAATTCCCTATTAAAATTTTAAATGGTTTTAATTAAAATTTTACATCTGAAAATTAAAACAAAAAGGATTCTTCAGTATCTGTATTGTATAGACTTTTTTTAATGTCACAATCTTATTTCTTTGGCCATTACTTCTGGGTTTCTAAAACTCACTGAAGTTACTAAAAAGATTACTAGAAGAACTGAAAAAAACAATTCAGTTCATTGGTAAGTAAGAGAGGATCTGGTGGTACTTAGAAATGTTGCTTTTGGAGGCTTATTTTTAGTGAATAATAGGGACTGGAACTGAAATTATAAATCATGTAAGAGACACAATTATTGATATACTATATCATCATGATTGCACATCTATCCAGAAACATTGCTATGGTGTAAAATGTTTTACACTAATCTGTAATGGAATATATTGAATATTTAGTTAAAAGTCTATAATTATCTGCGCATCATCGGCTTATATTTTTCCATTATGCTTTAAAGCTTTTAACCCACGAAGGTTTTTATTGAGAAGGTGGCCCTACTGGGTTTATAATTCCAAATCTGTTCCTGCTTAGAATTCATTAGTTTATACAAACTTTATTTTGCAAATTATCATATGTGCGTATAAAAATTGCCATATAGTATTTGTATTTTTAGTTTAAAAAAATGATAACAGCTGATCCTGTACGTAAGACTAATTGAGTTAAAAATGGAGGAGTACCAAAACATGTGTCACAATTAACTTATTAATGCTAAAATTTCATATAACCAAGAAAATTATATTTTTAAATAGGTTTTGAGATGTACAATGAAAATGTGTGCTTAAAAATATTTCTGTGTTATACCTATTATATTTGTGCATGAATATTTCAAGATGAATATTTTATTCATATTGAAATATTCATATAGTCATATATATAACTACAGAAAGCCCTCAAATAATGCTTCCTCATTCACTTATTTCTGTCAAGTTACTTCTCCATAATTTTAATCTCAGTGCTGAAACCAAATTAATTCTTTAATTAATGATATGCGCTGTGTTGTACTTGTAATATATTTATTATTTTTTTAATCAAATATACATAGCAAATTCTTACATCTATATTTTTACATCCTACTATACCGTAATCCCAAAACTACGACTATATTATCACAGTAGGTAACATAAAATGAATATTATGGCAATCTGCCACACTAACAGTTTAAGTATCAATAATCTCTTCTCGTCTTGTAACTCTAATGGACACTTGATTTTTCTTTAATTATGTAATGTTGAAGACTCGTTTGGCCAAGTTCACGACAGTCGCATTTTCAAGTATGTTGTTTATGTACTGAAAAAAAAAGTTTCTTAAGTTTTGATGTCTTATGCTCTATATTTTACTCGTCCACAGTTTTGTTTGCATGGCATTTGCAATGTGTATGACTACGAAGAAAACTTACCTTCTTAATTTGTGCCTCAATTGATGGCTTAATTTCTGGCCATAAAATATCAAGTGCCTCAGGCGCCATTTCTGATATCGCCTTATTAAATAACGTGCCTATTTCCTTATCATTCATGAGGTTTTCGAAATTATTCTAGAAAAGTAAACAATATAACATTCATCATGATTACTATTATTACATTACCCTTACTTCAAGTTTCGTTAGTTTGACCGCTACGTCAATGTTCTCTACTCTTAAACGAGCAGGGAGGTTAAATTTCAACAGAGTAGACGTTCTGAGTTTCAAATTTATGAGATTAATCCTAAAAAGAAAACATCAGAATAGTTGAAATATAGTATGAAATTAAACCTCCGGCAAAGCAATTTCTGTTATATTTAATAGATTCGATTTTTTTATTAATGAAGAAACATAATCGTGGGATCATTACTAAATATTATTCCTGGTTGACATAGGCGAAACTTGTACTCCTTATAACTGTAGATAAGAAAACATTTAACAGCATTTTTGAAACTAATTAATCAACTACTTGTACCCTAGGCATTACTTTAATCACATATTCAAACTAGAAATGTTATTTTTACTTACAGAATAGGATAATGAAATTTATTTTAGTAGCGCCAAACAAATATTTACCAAAAAGGGCCCCCTCCATATATTTTGAAGGTTTGTCCGACAGTCCCGTTAATTTTGTAAGTACCGTTCACCTTTATATAAGGGAAAGTTAAATCCAAGTCCAGTTTAAATTTCAGATTGCCCAAGTCGGTAAATCTCTCCTTGTCCACAATGAATTTTGAAATATGTTTTATGGTAACGTCTTCGGCGTTTCCTTTTAATCTAAAAAAGAAAAGTAGATGAAAAGCAGTCAACATATAGATACATACTTTATAACAGTAACAAAGATGTAATAAATATATTACTATTTATAAATATTAAATGACTACAAAGTTCTTTTTACATATTCATTTTGTAGTTTTATATGAGACATTAACACAGTAACCTCTATAAAAAATTCTAATTGAATGACGATGTGTTGACACCTTATTTGAAACAATTAATTATCTATTCAGCTATTATCAGTTTTCTTTTAATTTTGTATATTATCAAGAAACTTTAAAAAATTTAAAATGCTATTTTTGCCTATTTACCAAATATCTATGAAATCTAATTACTGTATTAAATTTTGTGTTATATTTAGTATAGACATGGTAGAAAAAAATAATACCAAGACGCATCATCTGCACTATATTTTGCAGTAGACTTTCAAATCTCGGAAAATACAGAAAATGTTTTAGCGGAATGCCAATGAGAGGGGTCGTTAACATTCTTATTATTGTTGTTATTATTATTGATTTAAACTTTTGTTTACAATAAAACTTGGTAAGATAAAATGGGGGCATATAAATTTCTGCCTAAATATTTCAGAATTAAAAATTGACATGGTTCAAGATTTTACTACAAAACCAGATTATATAAAAACATGTACTTAATATTTTTCGATTTCTTCGCCAAAGTGACATATTTTATACGTCTGGTATATTAGCAGAAATCCCAGGTAAGTAAATTATTTAAAAAACGATTATATGAAAGATTTATTTATGGACTACAGTGTATGTGAAGAAGATAGACACAATATAGAGATGCTGTAGATGATGTTATGTTATATTTATGAAACATAAATGTTTTTATATTGTACTTACTTTGCTGACTGATGATTAACATCAAATTCGATTTTGTTAATATGTAAGGGATCCAAAACTGGGATGTTTAGTTCAGGAACCCCTTTTATCAGTTGTTTTCTGAATAACTCCAGGAGTGCCCTAAGTCTGTCGTCTATTCTACCAAATGTATTTATAACCCTTTCAACGGCCTTCCCAAAGATGTTTACGCCACCACGAATTAAGTCTACAACACAAAAAAATTATTTAAAACAGTGTCGACCTTGGGAAATTAGATTCATTCTTGTTGGACTTGAGTTTCTAATCATATATTTTACCTATATCTCTTAAGTTGTACTTTTGCAATTTTGTTTAAGCATGGCTAATTTATTTCTATTAAATCGATATTTTGGTATGATCGGCTTTAGTTATTTGACTTTTATTTTTGGAGCATCCGTTAAATCTGATTATTATATTAATACCAGTACCAACTGATATTACGGTGGTCATATGGATGATTATATCTTGATAACGATAGACATGGGTCCTATATAGTGCTGCATCGTTGGAAAAGGTGGCAGACATGATTGTTATCGATGTTGGTATGCCGATAGTAAAGATCTGATACAATACCGGTCCAAGGAAGCTACCCTGAGGTATTCCGGCCTTTACTGGATATAGTTATTTCATCCTCATATTTTACAAAATGTTCTTAGGCCCATAATGGACTCATTAGCAAAAAAAAAACGTACAAACAAACTTTAACTATGTAGAAAGTTGCACAAAATGAAATTGGAAAACAAATGTTACAAATATCTTTTTCACAATCTAAGATGCATTTCTTTTTGGATATTTTTTGCAAACCTTATTTTTTGATGAAGTTACATGCAATTGAAATTTAATTTGATACAGATTTGCAATTTTCCAAATTTTAAAATTTTGTAACTTTGAGAAAAAATTTCATATAACCATAATTGTTATAACCAATTTCCTTGAACCTCAAGGAAATTGGTTATAACAATTCATCGAAAATGAAAAACGAAAAAATAATATTTCTTGAATTTTCTTCATCAGTTCTGACATGTTTTCGGGAGTCTTGATATAAGTCTTGGTGATTTGAAATTACCGATAACAACATTTAGATTTCTTCAAATTTAGATTTCTTCTTGATCTTGTGGAAATCTGATTGATCACTGATTAGTCAGTCTATGCATGGTAGAGCATTTGACCTTTCGCCAAAAACGTCTGTAAAACTTATTTTCTTTAATACTGAATACAGGAAAGGAGATAAAAATAATTCGTCTGAAAAAAAAATCCTTTAATATTATCATTAGATTAATTTGAGTTAAATGTTACGAGTATATATCGGTATAGTTTAGGTTAAATATGTTATATATTCAAGTTAAATATATTAAGGTACCTTAATAACCTATATACCCTAAGGTATACCCTAAGTATATTACCTATATACCCTAAGGTATATAGTACTCTGTTTATTTATTTTCTTTAAGAAATAGAAAACTCTAACGAATGCTGATATTTTATATTCAGTATTAACTTCTTAATAAATTCTATATTTATTATAATTACTGTTTTAACCCTTTCGAAATGTTAATCTTGAATAGAGAATTAAGAAGCATTTCGAAAAATCTCTAATATCTAAATTAAAAAAATCATTCAACCGATATAAATTCAACAGACATATACAATCAAATAATGTTTATTTAAAAACAGAAGTCAACCAGTTTTACATGTCTTATATTTTCTTAATACACGGTATATGTGACTGCATAGTAATACATACGTAATACCAGTTCTTCATATGAAGTAATGAATTTATGAAAACCTGGAAGGATTTTGAAGAAGTGATTGTACTCGTGTTACATATGTTAGATCGTTAATTATGAATATCGCTAAAATTTACTTCATCGGGCTAGGTTTAAACAAATTTACAAGCCTTCTGCGGATTTTTGTTAATGGGAGAACAACTTTTAAGATATCTGAGTTACCTTGCAAGACCAGTATTATAAACATATATTTGGATATACAGTATAGGACATAGATATAATTCTATAAAATTGCATACGATTAAACAATATTTTCCGTGACTAGTTGCAAATTGCATATTGTAATTATGTAATTAACCAATTTTTTTATATAGTAGCTTCCCATAAGTATTATTAATTATACTACATTATATATTACTTAATCATATTACTGTTTAGTATTAAGTTTTTTTATTGACTCCTTTAAAATTTCTAATCTGCCCATGGGCAATAAATAAGTGTTGTGAGTATACATAATAACAGGAATTAGTGACCTTCATTAAGATCCTAACATATATTAACAAAGTAAGCGTAATTTGAAATTACAAATGAAGAACTAAGTATATTAACTATGAAACTATTAGACTACTATTAACTATTAAACTATACACCAATCAGTATGGATTATGTTCAGAAAATGTAAATATGTGGAATATAAATATATTGATCGATATGGATTATGTCGAGAAGTGTTGAGCGTTTTAAGAGGTATGTTTGTAAACTGTCGTGTAGCAGATTCACACCTGAATAATTTGGATGAGCTTCAAGACGTGATAAGTGTTTTGAACTCACACGCTTGCACTTTTCAATCGCGATGTATTATGTCATTTATTATATACATCGGTGCATTTATTATTGTTCTTAGTACTTGGAATCGTTGGAGGATTTCTATCTTGGAGACGCTGGCGGTATCCCAAAGCTGGACATCATAGAGCTATACCGGTATTAGGATAACTATTCCCTAAGGAAAACTTAGATCTCCGACTCAAGAGCCACTACGATTTAGATAACTGCAAGTCAAACAAATTGACCCTTCATAAATATGTTATTTTTCCAAGTAAGGCGTCTATCCATAGCGCTGTACATTGCGCTATCTTCTTGAGGGGTTCTATATGTTACATGGGTAGATTTATTCTCATCGACTTTTATTCTCCATTTAGTTAACTAAACCAGGAGACTTTAACGTCTGCTGGAAACTGACGTCATTGCAGCGTCTTCCAGTAGTGCTGCATCGTCGGCAAAGATGGCAGTCATGGTTATTACCGATGTTGGTATGCCGACAGTAAAGATCTGATACAATACCGGTCCAAGGAAGCTACCCTGAGGTACACCAACCTTTATTGGAGATAGCGTTGTAATTTCA
Organism: Rosalia funebris; assembly: GCA_037954035.1. NCBI lineage: Eukaryota > Metazoa > Arthropoda > Insecta > Coleoptera > Cerambycidae > Rosalia > Rosalia funebris. Next base: position 14,487,585 of record JAZFAV010000001.1, on the reverse strand, counting down.
TTCTGATATTTTACCAAGAAATATTTGATTAGAGGGTGACTTTGCAGTACTGAATAATAAGTGTGTAGTAGTATGATCTTCAACTTAAATTGTAGATCTTGATGTCAGACTTTGTCAAAGCTTTGTGCTATGTTTAAGAACACCGCGGAGCAATATTATTTTCAAATGTTCTATTTGTGTGTTCTAATCAATATTAAATGATGGTAGTTTCTAATTAAATCTATACATAGATATTTATAATTTGCAAAATAAAATATTTCGATTGTTTATACATATAAATGATGTAATTATTCAGCAACATTGCACTGGATCTATTAGATAAGAGCAAGTTATTATGAATAATAATTAAAATACATAAATATTTTATTTCGAAGTATTCATATTTTTATTGTGATTAGTATTTTTTTTTTTTTGATGATTTATGTCCAGATTTATATTTGTTTATCTTTTTGTCAACAACATTCCGATTCATTGACGGATAATTTTTAACAATATAATTTTAGAAAATAGCCGTTTGTTGTAAAGGGTGGTCCAACCATAATGCACGATGTTAATTGTGAGTCACACCTTAACGTCAAGTTTTTTGCCCAACTTAATTCGACATTTCTTTGTTTCAGTATTTGACAAATTCAACCATGGAGAGGTACACAATTGAGCAGCGCGTTAAGATTGTTGAAGCCTTTTACAAAAATGAGCGTTCAAATCAAAATGCATTTCGTGCACTTCGTGACTTTTTTGGTCAGCATAATCGACCAAATGTGTCCACAATCGGGAGAATTGTGCGCAAATTTCAACAAACCGGGTCTGCAGGAAATGTGAAAACACCTGTGCATGCTTCGCCCAGTTCGTTCTGCGGAAAACATTGCTGTTGTTCGCGATAGTGTAGCAGAAGAGCCGTCAACCTCGACTCGTCGTCGTGCCCAACAATTGAACATCTCACGAACATCACTGATGCGAATTTTGAATAAAGATTTGAATTTACACGCTTACAAGGTTCAACTGACTCAAGAGCTGAAGCCTACTGACCATTTCTTCGAAAATGAGGTCGGCCAAGCAGTTACCGTGAATGGTTTTCGCTATCGCGAGATGCTAACGGACTTCTTGTGGCCAGAAATTGAGGATATGGACCTGGACGATATGTGGTTCCAACAGGATGGTGCCACTTGCCACACAGCCAACGAAACAATGGCACTTTTGCGCGAGAAATTCAATAGCCGTGTTATCTCACGTCGTGGCGATGTTAATTGGCCGCCACGATCATGTGATTTGACACCGTTGGACTTCTTCCTTTGGGATATTTAAAAGAAAAAGTGTACGTCAATAAGCCAAGAACAATTCAAGAGCTAAAGGATGAGATAATTCGGCACATTAACGACATTGAACCTCAATTATGTCTCAGAGTCATTGAAAATATGGACCATCGGATAGAGGTATGCCACCGAAGCCGTGGCGAGCATAGATCCTTCTATCATAATAAATAATATTAAGATAATTCTCTGAAAACTTTTTGTTTTATTTACAATTAACATCGTGCGTTTTGGTTGGACCACCTTTTATAATGCCTAAATGCGTTTTAGAAAATTGGGTTTAAATATTATTCAAGTAATTTTTAAAATTTACATATTTAATAATACTAAGAACATTCTTTAATGGTGCCTTAATATGCATACAAGAGTAAAACGATTCGCCTGTGTGCAGTTTCTGACAAATAATTTGACATATTTTTACATACAAACAAACACTATAAACATTATTAAAAGACCAAAATGGATAATATATTCGCAGAAATTATTGCGAAATTGATTTGATGAAATGTAAATAGTCAAATTGCCATTTGATGTCAGAGCCCTGCTATAACCATCTCCATGCTTGTAAGTATTAAAAAATATACTCAAGATATTTATTCTACATAGCTGTACCGGCCTTAACTTTTTTGTACACTTTATGAGGTATTAATATTATCAAGGTTAGAAACTGTCGTCAACAGGTTTATAAAAAATTACCAACTGATATTTAAGGTGTTGTAATTTACGTCATATTTTTCCATATTTTTTCACTTCGCGTTTTGACATTGGCGGATTTTTTTCATATAATTTATATTTAAAAAGTTATTATAAACATACAATGGATATTTTCAACCTGATGTCATTTTAATAATCTGTAATAAGATTATCCGGACATTCCCCGAATTCACTTTACGTGAAAAACTGAATTATTTAAAACAAAAACTTAAAAACAGCGTTATTCAAACTTTACATAAATCTAAAAAAAAAAATACAGTGAGGATTGACCCGGATATGAAGATTTTGTGAATCATTATTTGTTGTACCACAAAAACTCAAGAAAATATTGATTTTTTTGCAAGACAATAATAGGAGAATAGAAATGAATAACCATATTTTTACGTGATTCGTGATGTGGTCAAATTTTGGAATGATTAATTTAGTAAAACTCCACTACAGAATATTACTTCTAAAGATCAATTAGAACTGTGGGGTATCTATGCTATAATTATTGAGATATAAAAAGTTCATGGGTATTTCCATTTCCCATGAATAATATAACAAATTATTACTAATTATTATATGCAGATAGGCGTAAATAATTTCGCGTATAGAATATTTTAACTCGCATTAAAATGTATAATTATTACTCATACTGATAGTACAAGTGTAAACAATTTCATAAATATTGAATAACGTATTTGATACACAAACCTAATTAAAACGAACCTTTAAAAAAATGTAATTAAAAGCAGTTAGATAGTATTACAGTAATCCATCATATTTTAGACACAAGTGAATGAGAGTAGACGGAGAAGGAAGATTCAAATTAAACATTTAATATTATATTAATAACTGCATAAATAATACTATATGATTTCTACAATAGGTTTTTTTAAAATCCCTCTATTTAGTACATATTTTTTTAATTTTCTTTTTCACGATCTCACAATAACTTTCTCTTCCCCTAAATAAGTACCTCTATGGGGCTTGTACGCAATGCTTCAAATTCCTGCCCTGCTGGGAATTAAATGATGAATGATAATAATACAAAACAAAATCTTAGTTTCCATTTTAAGTTTTAATTAAACTTAAAAGTCACAGAATTCATTTTCTATATAATTCTCTATATAATCCAGAACGCTATACAAGGAACTAGTTTAGGTAAACATCTGTAATATTGTTGGCTAAATTTGATGAATATCTTGTAAATATAAAGCCACATTTAAATAATTTGGTGGTGGCTATAAATAATTTCCCAATAAAGCAATAAAATCTCTTAGATAAAGGATGCTTTACAAGCAACAATTACAATAATAAATGCCACAATTTGCTATAAAAGTAAAAACAGGATTTATTGCAGAACATGTCTTCCTATGTACCCTTGCCAGTTATTCTAATCATATTTTTATTTTCAATTTGCTATATAGCACTTTAATAGTAAAATATTGATATTACTATAAAAAATATATCTAGCGTATGATTCTCATACCCCAAAACATTTGTATGTATCATACATAATAATCTCTCTAAGAGATTTAGCTAAAACTTAATTAAAATAGCAAAGTTAATAAAGTGGTATTAGATCTCAACTTAAGAAAACAATTAAGAATTACATGTTTCTTTCTAAAACTAAATTATTTTTAAATAATGAATTCAATACAATTTTATACAAAATCATATAGGTAATTTCTTATATTTGTATAAGATTGTATTTTAGTTTGTAGATTTAATTATATTAAATATAAAAATGTAACATATAGAAGTAACGAAGTCACACACACTACTGATAATTATATCTCTAGTAGGTGTATATGAGTATAATGTTTATTAAAAAAAAATTGACATACAGAAATCCACTTCCTTACTCTAAAACCTCAGGTTTCACACACAGAGGGATAAATATGCCCATGCTAAAGGAGATACGCCAAATGTGACTTGAACTCAAGCATATAATGATATCTCAATGCTAGGCTAATTCGCCACTCCGACCACAGACGAAATACATTGTCGCAGACACTTCCATGTTATTCATATATTCCAGACCCATCCATATTATGGACGCATAGCAAAGTGCTGCACTTTTATCATTTCCCCATCGGGCTACTAATTTGAATAATCCACTGAATGAAAAAGAAGTGACAGATTTTATAAATTTGATAGGTTTGGAAGAAAACTATAGTATCTCGAAAAAGTACAAGTTTCAGGAAAGTAATTTGAAGTTTTTAAAGAATTCATCTTAAAATTTTCTCAATGATGGCAAGGCAGGAGTATGAAATTTTCACCTCATAACTTTAGTTATCCTTAGTAACACTTCCCCATTGTTTTCCTGTATCTGATTAATAACGCCCTCCACCATACGAGTTTCCCCCTCTCATTTTGAATTTTCCAGAAATTTGTTCAACACTTTTCGGATTTAAGATGTTGTAAAAGAAGAAAAATACTTTTATCGTGATCTTAACTTAACTGGTTTATTCTTGGAAAATACACTTGGGAAAAAAATTAAATTCAAAAATTTAAATATCAACTATAAAGAAGTATCTGTGAGTCAAGAAGGTACATCATTCTTCGATACTAAGATAAACCTTTTCCCCCAATTTTTAGTAGTGTAAATAATATTAAACTGTAACACTTTGACTAATCATAATAATATTTCTCAGAGTAATCGATCTACTCACCTGAAGAACCAGGAGACAACTCAGATGGTATGGTCTTCTTGAAAAGGTGCATTAGAAAGAGATGATACAATAGTGTGGATAGAGCTCTCTTGAGAGAGTTGAACTACGCTTGTGGAATCTTGTGTGTGGAATCTCATAAATATTGAACCAACTTTGGGTTATTTAATGGAAAAAACCGAAGAACTAGGTTTTTGAGATATCATAGTTTTCTTCCAAACCCAAGATATTTAATAAGGATTTCGTTTCTAAGAAGCTCAGTTAGATCTTAAATAAACCTCAAGATTTTCTAGAAGTATTATATTATTAAATCTCAACTTAAGAAAATATACAACCTGCTTACGTTTCTTATTGTTAAATTGTGTATGATGGCAATATAAATAATTGTGTAGGTAATGTTTGCATTGGTAGAGGTAGATAAACACATACATATGTATATTCTTTTTTTATTAATTTAATAATATCTCGTTTTTATTTATTGTATTCCGTACTAATTTATTTATCTATTATATCTAATTGTGTTATTTAATTCAATATGAACAATGTGCCAGAATAATATGCTATTATGATCCTGATCCTAATGAGGTCTGTCTATACAAAAAGTGAAAGTGATATCCGTGGGAGTGCATTTGCCGGCAGGCACATGCAAGAATTGTTAGGTGTTATTAGTTTTTGTTATTAGATACAACAGAATAATGTTTTTAGCAATAACTGATCTCAAAACAGCATCTAGAGTAGTTAACTTGCAGTCAAATATGGCATTACAAATGAACATTCATGAAAATATACTGCTTGGGCATGAAGTGCCATTTTTTCTGGCTGCTGGCACAAAACCCTTTTAAAACAACAGTGAGATTAACATACTCACTTACATAAGATACAAGGTATCTTTGACTAAGTGGACTAAAACGGTTTTTTTTTCGGGAGTAGTGCCCCCTATTGCTAACTTCACATTCTGCTACACGTTTACAACGCAGTAGTTGTTCTTCAATCGGATTATTCAATTTATATACTAATGTATTGTTTAAACTCTTCTGAAAGGTTCCTATTGTTAAAACAAACTGGAGATTTTAAATAATCTTGAAACTCTTAACACACAAGTTAGGCGAAAGCAATGTTTTGAACAAATTCGACATTTATATGAAAGAAAGACTTCTATTTTGCTACAACAAAATGCCTCAGGTATCAACATTATCACAGTCTGAATTAAAAGGGACTGTTGAAATACGAACTCTTTTATGCAATTGTTTTGTTTACATAAATGAGATTTTTTAATGAAATATAATATGTGCTATTGAATTATTTATATCGTTTTGATTAGTAACCGTGAACTACATTAGGAATGAACCGTGAACTACATAAAATATTTTCAAAGAATTCAGAGACAACAGACATAATTAAAATTCCGGTTAGTTTTCACATTAAATTTTGCGTTGGCAACAATAATTTTATGAAATAGTAATAATTGAGTTCATGACTTTATCAATTTGCTACAATTGATCAAAAAAACAAAAAAATTTATTTACTGTTTTCTTTTTGTCTCACATGTATGTATATTTGGCAAGATTGGTCTTAAGGTACAAAATATTTATATTAATTAGGTTACGTTAGATTCTAGTTTTCTCCTGCTATCAGTTTTTGAGTTGTAGAAGACATTAGAATGAGGTATTTGGTATATTGAAAATTTTGTAACGCCCCCTTCAAACTCTTTGCAATGACAGTTACTCTTTTAAAATTTGTGCACCCAGTTAGTCTTTTGAAATAAAAATGCATTCTAAAATAGAATGAGGGGGATGTATTACCGTATTTCAAAGAGGTTGAGTGATCTTCAGTAATATGCGGTTTCGTTTTCTTGAATTTTGTGTATTATTTATAAAGGAATTTAAGTTTGTGGAATGAGAGACTATTGTGCAACTTTTACCTAAGACAGTAAATCCTCAAGGCAATAATAAACCTGCTATCCTCATGGCTTTATATACATAACATATAAATTATTTATTAGATTATCCCAGGAATTAAGTTCCGACAGTAATGGAGATTCCATGCTATACTGTTTTGCTCTGTTTGTGGCTAATACTGGTACAAAAACTTTTTTTTGTGATAGGTCTACCATATCACTTTTCTGCGTTGGTTTAAATATGTAGTTTGAAAGTCCCAGCTTTGAAGCTCTCTGACTCTCAGCTGGTTCTTAGGTATTAGTTTATTAGATCTGTTACCGAGATTTTCTACTCTGTGCAAGACCCAGATGTACTTAATTTGATTGGCGAAGTTTTCGTCTTTTTTTATCTCCTCAGATTTTCTGATGTTTTGAGTAAACGGGCAAGCTATGACTATAATGTGTCCACTAGTTCAGTAAGTTAATTAATTCACTATTCCGCCAGTATCCCAGTCCAGATTATTGTAGACTTAGAAAGTATTTTCTCAGCAAAATTACTGGAAAACGTTCATCTATTCTTGAGTTAGACTGCAGGGGCGTAGCATGGGAGAAGAATCTAGGTATGTGATAAACAGTTTGTAAGGGGAGAGGTATAGTCGGATGTATGGTAGGCCATATGAAAATGGTAAAAATAAAAAAGACACTAACCTAAAATGTTATGTCGAGATAAATATCCTAATTTTTAAAATGAAGATCAATTCTTCGGTTTTTGTTTATCCAGCGAAAATGTCTATCACTGTTTATTCAAATGTTGGATCACATATTTTCTAACAAGGCACTTTCAATATTTATTAATGCTAAAGCTGACAGTCTTTCTTGCTTTTGAGAATTTCGCAGATTATTCTATTTAAACATGAAAATGATTTTTCCGCGGAACTGCTTGTGGCGGGAATAGTCAAAATTAAACGACACAATTTTGATGACTCCAGTAAAATAGAAGATAATTGAAGCGACATAATATATTGGTGAAGCTCAAACACAGTGCTCTTTTTTATATCGGGATCACTATAAATCACTGAAAGTTCACTTTTTAAACGATTTGTATCTACTAAAGAAGAAAAAAGTTCGTCAGGAAAGCGTTCTACGAATGAAGTAAATTGTGTGGAATCTAGATTTAAGAATTTCAGTCTAGAAATTGCACTAAAGCGTTCACTAATGTTCAAAGTAATAACGTCCAAAATTTCATAAAACAATCGTGCGTAGGTGCTTTTCTTATCTTCTTTAGGGATTGAATCCAAATGCATTCCTTTACTTGGTGGTTGATTTTCTAACACAAATCTGTCCATACGGTCCCAAATGTCACTAAACTAATATCTGATATATTTGTCTGTAGAATTTTAAATAGACTCTCGGAATGTGGGAATATTGCAGAAAACACTACTAAGAAAAAATTAAAATCTAAGTCACGCAATAAAGTTAAAAGGTCTCTAGCACAACTAACGGTTTCTCGATCCCATTCCTCATTTTCATTTTCCACAATTACCTGAAACAGTGCTTCCAAATCTTCCTTATGTTGTGACGACAGTCGTAAAGATGCGTTCACATGATCGCATAACTGAGTCCCGAGATAACGACAACACCCACTCGAAGTTTCACTGTTGACTACGTAAGATCATGACTTTTTCGACTGGCTAACACGTAGCTTGGATGTAACGTGGACCATCGCATTTCAGCATTGCAGCAAGTAACGCGGGAGTCCAATAATTTCGGGTGCCTTCACGGCCGATTTGAAATAAAAAAGTTCATGGTAGCGTTTAAAGTAACCAACGTATGTTTGCGGTCGGTCTAAAATAATTAAAAATTGTAATAGTTGAATAAATCGATTGAACTTTTATTAAATAACACTAATTTGCCAATTTTTTTAAGGGATACGACGCATCACTCGCATCCATGTACGCTACGCCCTTGAGTTAGAGAATATCCAAGTTTTGTCTATTAGTACTATGAGTAGTTCAGAAATTTTATAATACTGTCCAGGGTGCAGATGTGCTTAAAACTTTCATGGTGATATTTTCATCTTTATTAGTAAAACTTTTAAGTAAAAACTTATCACAACCAAGTTATTTGTTTTCTTCTAGTTTTTCATCCTAGATCTCCTTTCATATTAACTTTTACTTTTAATTCAGCTCATGATCAGATGCACGGATATAAATTTTATTCATATTTAAATTTACAATATTATGACATTAAAATATTAACGGATTATATAGTGAAAACTTATTATTTTTTACATTTTCCTGAAATTGCCGGTGGCAAAATTGATACACGACGAAATGGATGATTGTGTGGAAAATTGTAGTGCCTGCCAAGAACTGTGAAGAATTTAAACATCCATTTTTAATACACGCCAACCAAATTGGAATGCGATAAAAAACGAACCGATTGCCTCATTTACAAATGAGTCTGGTGGTCCAATTCTTAAGAAAGGAGAAAGCACCATTAAGATATGTATTATATCATCAATAGTTAAGTAACACTTAAATAATCGCCAAACATATCCTCTCCCATTATATACACAATGTCCTCACGCTATGTAAACTTACATAACTTTCTTTGAACGGTACATGTTTCCGTATTGCATAGTAAATTTACATATAGCTTTCTCTCAGCGCGATTATGTAGCAAGAGCTACTACATCCACTCAAGTTGAGATTATTATTAATAAACGTAACCTGGTTTACTTCTTCTTAGGTTCTCAGGTTTTATTATACCATCACGATTTCTATCCGGATTATGTAATTTAACCTTGAGGTGTAACAAGTACTGTTGAGGATTCGAAACGGTTTAAGATTTTGTGCTGCAGATTTCAGTTACTCAAATGATTTTTTAAGAGATTGCAACATAGGATTTAAATCAACTGTTGTAATTTAGGACTGTCTTCCGCATCATAGCAATAATTAACGTTACTACAAGAGAACTTTTGTACAATAATTAGTCACGAAAGAAGGGTCCGATCCTTCTTTTGTTACTTTTAAATATGAAAATTAGAAATCTATATAAACCATAAATTTATTGTGAAGCAATCATACCTTGCAAACACAAAGGCGAACTAGAAAAATTCTTAATTTGAAACCCCTAATAATTAACCAGGAAATTTCTTCTCCTGTGGTTAAACTACTCATCTAGATGAGTATTTTAAGCACAGAAAAATCTTCTGAACAACGTCTATATCTAGATTTTTATCAGGACAAAACGACGCATATCGTCGTCGGGCACTGATAACCCAAAATGAGCAAACCATATGTTAAATAAAATAAGGAAGGATTTAACAGATTGTATCAACACTAGTCACAAAAGTTAAGGAATGTAAAAAGAAATCTTAAATTTTTAGGTGATTTTCAGAGGACTGTAACTTGGAAAAAATAGTCTCAGGCAATTAATTGAAGATTAAGAAAGAAAACTGAAGCTCCAAGTTTATAGTTCTCAGATCTTGAGTTCAAGATGAATTAACATCAACAGTTATTGAATAATCATAAGAAAACTAACGGAACAAATGTTTCCAAATTTTTGCTTGCCTTGCAAAAAATTGACGGACTTTAATACATTTTTTTCAGTAATCTTATTATAAAGCTTTTTTAAATAATTATGTCTTCTTTAATTTTCGTGGTCTAAAATCCTTATACGATCATTTTTCTCTGAGTTATCGTAGTTCAAAGCAAGGAAGTCAATTTTGACTTTGGTAATTAATTACTCGGGAAATAATGATCGTACAGAAAATTCAACTAGGGTTTTAAAAACTGCAAAGTATTCTTTATAAGCTGTAGTTATTGGTTTTTGATTAAGAAATTTAGTGCGAGGATATTGATTGAAAAAGGGGGAAATAATTGCTTATTTAGGGATATTCGTTTAACTTGGCATAAGTTTGCAAATAATGGATAGACTAAGGACACTGACTATCTGTGTTCAACCTCAAAGTCTTCCAAAGAAACCCTGAATATTTCAAAGCACTGCGATTTTTTTCCATTGTGTTCGGGATGATTGAATTTCTCGCTTTTACTAAAAATCAATTTAAGGATGAATTTTTAATATTTCATTCATTTTTTGAGGTTAAAAATGTTTTAGCAATAATCCATATTTTTTTTATTAAAAAATGTTAATTATTGTAAGAAAAAAATGAAGAAAATCAAAAAGGAAAGTCAAAATTGACTTTTTTGCTTTGAACGACAATAACTCAGCGAAAAATCATCGTACAGGGCTTTTAGATCACTCAAGTTAAAGAGAATAAAACCATATAAAAGGCTTTATGATGAAATCACTGAAAGAAATTTATCGAAGTCCGTGAACCTTTTGAAAGGCAAGCAAAAATTTGTAAAAAATTTTTTTCGATGTATTTTTTATGATTACTCAAGAACTGCTGATAGTAAAACAAATTTGAAATCAAGATCTGAAAACTAGAAACTTGGAGCTACAATTTTCTTTTTTAAAATTGCTCTGCGGCTATTTTTCTTCAAATTACAGCCCTTTGAAAATCATAAAAATTTTGGATTTTTTTAAACCTTTAATTTTTGTGCCTAGTGTATAACGGTATACAGAGAACGGGTAGGTGTGAATCTAATATTTTTGCCAACGTCTCGTCATCTATCATTTTTGACATGACATTTTTGATGATTACTGGATAATGCTCATGACACGAGTCAAGGTTGGTGATCTAGTGATCAGTGCCCATCCAGCAATTAACCTGAAAGTAATACAGAAAAAATAACTTATAATGGATGATGAAACGTTATTTTGATCAAGTTTTCTATAATAATTTTCTGCATCATTACGACGTAATGATGAACGTATGGATTGAATGTAATAACAGAAAATTTTTATATAATATTTACCTACAATCAAGAAGGGACAAGGAGCAGTAATAGTGCTCAGTCTAACCTCACCGAAGACGATCCAATAAATTCCACATAGAAGTGAATCGGTCGCAGTTTCAAGCAACGGTTTTTGTTGTACAAAAACTTTGAGAAACAGAACTCGAATCTTTATATGAAGTGAGTGTGAAACGTCTTCCTCCTTTTAGTCAAGTTAAACAAAATATAGGCTTTAAATAAATATTATTTAAGAAAGTAAATCAATGTGGATAAAGATTACGTTATACTAAATTCAATATTGAAAATAACCATGAAGGGAAATTAGGAATATTTTAAAATGATAATCTGTGAAGCCGAGAGACCAAAATGACACTTATAACAGATCAATTTATTTATATACATAGTGTCCGATACAGAGCTAATAAAAGTGAAGCGTTTATTCTACATCTATAACAGATGGGTGACCTATCGTACTCTCCTGTTGAGGTGTTTGCAACAATTTATTCGCATTATACCCCTGTATAATGCGAATGATTGGGCTCAGTATTGATGTCAAGGAGGAAATTGGGATAATTTCGTACCTCTTCCTGAAGTTTTAGAAGTAGATTTCTGTGTATCTAAACTTATCTTTTTAATATAAAGCATTATATATGACAAATACCTACATTTATTTCAAAACCTTAATTACCAGAGAACTTTTAGATATCGCTAAGTTGTCAGAGATTTTCATGATTGTACTTGTTGAATATTCGTTGTAATAAATGATATAGCATGGAAAATTAGCTCATACATGCAGATACAAACTTTTAATATTATTTCAAGCTATAAAATTTCAAGTCAATTTAATACTAAGTGTGAAAAAATTACTACAAAAGTTATTTATAGAAATTATTAAACTGTGATCTGATGTATTATTTATTATCGTTTTATTTAAGACATTTTTTCAGTTGGATGAAATAAATTTTTGGTTATAAATATATAAATATACAGAATATTTTATTTATTTTCTTTAAACTGATTTTTTCAATTGAATGTTCGTGAGAAATTTCCTTATTTATTCTTTAAGTCAGCTGGTAACAGAAAGTACTTGGTAGTAAAAATCGGTTTGAATCAAATGACAACAGAATTGTCTCAGGAGATTGCATTGTTTCATGAGATAATTTGTTTATCAATGATTTATAATAATCATTACATAAATATAGTCAAAGTTCAAGAATTATACTATATTAATATGTCGACTAGAAGAGTTATGCTGCTGATATGCATAATGATGTGTTCCTTGTGGTTGAGTGAGTTTGAAATCAGTGACGCACGGCAAGCGAGGGCACTAACATATTATACCAACCTATTTTGAAAGATAGAATTGTATCCTCCAAATTTCAAATTTTCCTGCAGGGGGCGTCAAGTCAATCAAGATCTTAACAGAAGAAGGGATCATCTTAGGAATCAATATGCTGCCTTCTCATTATAATTTCATTTTCAAACACGAGAATGGATCACCTCATTTATAGGATCTGGGCATGAGATAAGACATTCAAAAGACATGTATCAAAGGACATAGCAGGATATTTGTGCCTTTGCCGCCCCTAAGCGTTTGAAAATTAGTGGTGTAGTGGACTACCGAACACCGGCAAGAATTGGTCGGCTTATTTTAATAGGAGTACTTAACCGATTAGAATCTGGATTGACGTGGATGTTATAGGTATGGCCAGATTTTCAAAGTGTAAATTATTCCATAATCACCTTGCAGAAGGGCTTCAAGTCCACTGGATAGTTCTGGGGTTGTGATGTCAATTGACCAATTGGCATCACATCAATGCAAATGCAACTCCAACTGGAGTTGACCTAGATTGACAGATGATTGATATATAGGTTCGATTTCTATAACAGTCGTCTGGGCGTGTCTGTGTGACACCTCGCCTTGGGTGTCTAAAGGCGAGGTTTAAGGGTGTCTGTGTGATACCTTTAAACCTCGCCCCCCGTAAAGATAGGAATGCAAAAAGATGGCGTAGGATTTCTTTTATTTTTTATAATTTCTATTCCCAAATATAACTATTCGAGTTTAAAACCGAGTGTGAAAGAGGTAGTAATTTCGATATAATTGAACGCTGTAATAAATGGGTTGTTGGAAAAACACCAAGTAAATTCTAATATGGTAGTGGCAAATCTATAAAAAATTAGGTTCTGTATAGATCTATAAATATTTAAGTTGTAGAATATCATAAAAAAGTGCAGTCCACATTCATATTTCAATTTTTTGTCGTTTCCTATTGGAAACGTTTAGAAAACGTTTCCAGCAGGAAAGACATCAATAAATTTGAAGTAGGATTCAAAACATTTTATAACGTTTTTATTTTAGAAGCCTATGTTTCATAAGTTGAAACAAAAAGCAATACTAAAAGCAGACCACAAAGTACCACAAGATTATACGTTACTCAACGCACGTTTCGCCAACCAAATTGAAATTATCAGGAGATCAGACTTAATGAGTTTTAATTATCTCCTAATGATAATGCCAATTTGATTAGTGGAATAGGTGTTAAGAAAATTTTCGACGTCTTTTAGACAACTGGTTTTCTGTTCTTTGATTCTTTGAGTCATACATTACATTTCAAAATAAATTTCTTTTATGGCGTTAATTGAAAATAATTAAATTAAGTTAAAAATTAATTTTCATATCCCGACTACAAATTCATCAATATGTTGGTATTTACCAAAAAAAAATGTATATATACGAAACCATACAAATTAAGTTCTGTTTTCTGTGTTCATTTTCACTTCTGTTTTCATTTATTTTAAGTTCTTATGGTAGTTTATTTTTATTATATATTTTTATTATTATTGTAGTATTTTCATACTAAATACTATTACGTTTCTTATTACAAAACCTCTAATAAAAAAAGAGCAGCTTGATTTAACAAATGGCAGATATATGGTATGTTTTCATTTGTTAGTAAATATTTTTCTTTTAAAATTCTTAGAGCTAGGAAGAATATCGTACAGAGAAGTTTTTCGTGTTCAGAACCAAAACTGACACACGACCCATTAAAAGGTACTAAATAGGAAATACTCTTCTAATTTCTATGTTTTTTAGTAGTTAGAATTTGATTATTTATTTGCTGTCGAAGAGATAAGATATTTTTATATTTAAAAACTATTGCAATAAATAAAAACACATTGCAAATACTTTTAAATGTTTTTTTAAGGGACAAAATACCTAGTTTAAATTCCCTGATGATGTCCATTTAGTTGACAAAACGCGCGTCGAGTAAATTTTCGGTGTTGGAGAAAAACTGGTCTCCTGTTTTTTTTTTATTATTATTTGATAATTAAATTTAATTATCATGTAAATAAAGTTAAATGTTTATAAATTAATGTAATTTATTTTTTGAGTTTAAAATTCAAAAACCTATGTTTGAATTAATATATAAATAGAATTATTAATGATACATTGTCGGTCAATTGATATATAATAGAATTATTAATAATATATTGTCAATAATTTTGTATAAACGCCAGATTTATTTTATTTAGATAAATAATTATTACACAATTATAATGTTTTATATGAACCATTAACATTTTTTGAAAAAAATTCTTTTTAAATTTAAACAATAGGGTCATTATTCTTGACCAGTTTCCAAGGAATTATACCATGCATAGAACGAATTGCAATCGACTATTACCTCAAACCGACGAAAAAAAATACGTACCGAACGTGGTGTTCGTAATCCTGTTCAGAAAATCGCTGATTTTCGGCGCCCTGATCTCGACGGCCAGCTGAGAGTTCACCGCCAAAACGGAGAAGGCCAAGCACAAGAATATGGAGCACTTCCTTGACATCTTCGGCCGATCACACTGACACAACTAAAACAAAAAACAGTCGTCGATCAGCCGCAACAGAATTACGTGAGTCCTCGACTGGAACCGCAAGTGTTATAAACAAATTTGATGTGCCAACTGATCTTTTCTACCGTATGCTGGGAGAATTATTGGCAATATTTTTAGACGGTGCAGGGACCGAAGTACGTAAATGTTTTGTAATTGCTTATACTTGTAGCAGTCTCTGGCATATCATTATCTATTCCTTTCAATTTTACCGTGATTATATGTTTCATTACGTGGACGCGGCCGGCTTGGCACTTGCCGGTGTTTGTTTTTTTTTTGCGGGCCCCTCCCAAGGAGTCGAAGTGATATTGAATACCGTTTACATTATTAGCAGGAAAATTTTTGTCGAGAGAAGGTCACGTTTTGTAATGTAAAACAGGAAACTCATTTGGAACTTGTTGCCACCGGTGACCTATAAAGAACTATCAAGGTTAGCTCAGATTTTATTCAATTTATTAAAAAAAAGTACACAAAATATTTGTTAAAATACATAAGAGTTAATTTTGAAACACTAATGCTATGGACAACATTTACAGACAGATGTGTATCATTATGTGACTATTACTAATTAGAAACTGTTTTATAAACAAGAATTTAATAAAATAATTAATAGCGTAAAATAATAATTAATAAAATAGTGAAATAAGAAAGTACGTTTGAAGTACTTAGCATGCCTAGATTTGCCGGAGCGATTCCATGCTAAGTAGCATGCAATTTACGCTGAAACGTATGAGGCGGTATTCTTAGTGAGTGACCAACATAGATCGCGATCGATTACAGAGCTGCTGCGAGACTAAAAAATTCTTAAACGGTTGCTCCATGTATTTGATGAATGTGTTACTCATGTGCTAAAATGTTTCAATGAGCGCCATACAAGCAGTTACTTCTTAAGATTCGTCAACTAGGATCATCGTTTGTCCATTAGATATGGAGTCACCAAAAAATAAAACCCGCCACAGGTAGGATTCGACATTTGTCCCGGATCGGAACCGAACGACATACAGCTGTTTCGAACTTGTTAGTTCTCATCAGTGCCGCACACGGTACGCCGATTCAGGACAAATGCCAAATGAACTTTATGGCGTATACATCTTTATCGATACGATCTCTGTCAGTAACATATAAGTCGGAAATCGAGTAAGGAACCACCAAGCCGCCAAGCGGTTATTAAAGTAGTTCCCGAATAGCAAAGCTATTACATAATCGCTCTAGGAAACAACTACTCCTCGGGCTAAAGCCCCGCCAGGCATTGAATTATACACAGAAGCGATCCTCGACCCCTTTCTCGTGTTTCTGCACGATCAGATAAGGTTTCAAAAAATAAAACCCGCCACAGGTAGGATTCGACATTTGTCCCGGATCGGAACCGAACGACATACAGCTGTTTCGAACTTGTTAGTTCTCATCAGTGCCGCACACGGTACGCCGATTCAGGACAAATGCCGAATGAACTTTGAAACTGAGCTGAAACAGCTGTATGTCGTTCGGTTCCGATCCGGGACAAATGTCGAATCCTACCTGTGGCGGGTTTTATTTTTTGAAACCTTATCTGATCGTGCAGAAACACGAGAAAGGGGTCGAGGTCGCTTCTGGGTATAATTCAATGCCTGGCGGGGCTTTAGCCCGAGGAGTAGTTGTTTCCTAGAGCGATTATGTAAGAGCTTTGCTATTCGGGAACTACTTTAATAACCGCTTGGCGGCTTGGTGGTTCCTTACTCGATTTCCGACTTATATGTTACTGATGGAGTCACCAGTGCATAGCATAAAAGATGCTGTAATTGATAACGAAGGTGACTATATATTAAGCTTATCGTAGTATTTAAAGAGCAGATTCATTTTATAACAAAAATTATATTTTCATTGTTAAAATGGTGAAGAATATATGCTTTGCATATATTTTTTCTTACGAAAGAGACTATAAATATGATTATTTCATTTTATAGACGCATTTATGTATATTATTGAACGAAAAGTAGTAATTGATTGGCCAGACCGTTGTCCAAACCTATTAGCGTCAGTTTTTTTTTTGTAAGCACGTTAATTTATCAATAATTTAAGAACAATTATAATAACATTATATCGTCATCACCATCACCATCACCATCAACTCAATAAATCTTATTAAATCACACATTATCTAGAATTAATTAACACATTTTAATGATCAATTAGGTCATGTACACTTAACAACAAATACGTTATTTGTTGCCACATCAATTGTAGATATGATAATTCAAAGAGACGAACCCAAAGTCCATATGTTTGTTGTGTGAGCCAAGTTCTCTTCATTGTATTCCTATGTTAAACAATATTACTGCTCGTCAATATTAAGAAAAAATGTGAGATCTCTCTATGTATGCATAGAAGAAAGATCGATACTCGACTATTTATTTAGACCAGGCTATTTACTGTGCATCTCGTAGGCCGGTCCGATATCGCAGTTTTGAGACTTGTTCCTATTCTTGACTAGTGGTACTTTCTCTTATTATACATTTCCAAACACATACCAAAGAATGTTACTGCGTTGAAACTTATTTACACTCTACCTTAAATAAAATATTGTGTGCTTTTTAACAAATGTTTGATATGGATTCTGTTTATATGTAAATGAAAGACTAAAAGCAATATAAAAACTAGACCTAACACAACTTCTATAATAATATCTTAATAGAAAAAAAATACCTACTTCTTAACAAATATTTGATACGGCCCTGTTTATGTGTAAATGAAAGACTAGAAATAATATAAAAGTGGATTGCAAATGCCTACCCTAACATGTTTTATGGCTATTAGTTGCAAGGTTAAAATTGTATCTATTTAAATAAGAATTGTCCACTTATTGTGATTCATATATTTAACAATGAATCCTGGCATGTGATATGTAAACCGCACGCTTTTGTTTTAATAGCGTGTAGAAATTCGGTATGAAGTATCGAATTAGGTACTTGGAAAGGTTTCTGTATACATTGTGAGGCATATTATGCATATATTTTATCGGTCTCACATCTGACTGACTCATATAAATTTTCATATTATTGGAGTTGAAGATATCAGTTGGAGATACCTCATTACTCATTATAATGAAGATTTAACAGCATAAATTAGACGAACTTATAGAAAAAACATACACCTTTAAGTACATATTGAACATATTGCGTAACGGAAGTGTTTGCCATTTATCAACCCCCGAAATACATCGATCAATAAAAAATAAATAAATCTTTTTTATATACAAACTATATAATAGGTACATAATTAATTTTTCATACTAAAATGAGGACATGTTTGTCAAAAATAGGGTCGAATTATTTGTGAAGGCTGATGAGATAATGTCAGAAATTCTGTTATAATTCGTAGATTTGTATGAGACAGATTCAAGCAATATTTTGCTGGGAATTTGGAGTAGCTTTACTAAACCTTATTGCTGGTTCAGGTCCCGACAAGAAGTCCTTAGAACTCCGGCGTGCTATGGTATCTGCCTCCTCGTTTCCCCGAATCTCTACCTGTTCATTCACCTAACATAAATTGACACGTTTGTTTGCCCTTGTACACTCTACATTACAACATCAGCTTAAATAGTTAGTCCTGCAATAGTTTAGGGCTATCAACGTGATCTTACTGTATGTGAACATGTCGATGATGTTACTGCTAATCAATCTCCTTCTTAGTGATTTCTATATGTTGATTAACCTATATATTGATGTTACACAAATAAGTGAATTTATTATATATTCTGTTTTGTTAAGTATAGAATTAAGTAATATTTGTATTTCATGTAAGCACCCGAACTATGAACGCCCTAAGTACTAAAATGCATACGTATATGTTTATTTTGTTCAAATGAATATATATACAGAGATACGAGATTAGTCGATAGTAGTGTCATACGCCTCAGTAGTAAGGCTATGTCACTCCTAGCTCACCCTCGGATTTGTTCGCGGACATTTAATGCGGATGGCATGTGGTCGTTGTTGATCTGAAGAACTCTTGGCGCAGGTATAAAACAGATATAAAACAGGTCTGTACCAGTTTAAAACAGGTATGGTGGTATTAGGAAAAAACAAGATGTCATTAAACAGGTTACCATACCTGTTTTAAACCAGTACAGACCTGTTTTACACCTGTACAGACCTGTTCTATACCTGTACCAAGAGTTCTTCAGATCAACAATGACCACATGCCATTCGCATCAAATGTCCGCGGGCAAATCCGAGGGTGAGCCAGGAGTGACATAGCTATACTACTCGCCTCTTTATACCGAAAAGACAGAGCCACTTCGAAAAGCATATTAATAAATAAAGAAAAAATTACTAAGTAGTGACTCAAGACCTTTATTTTACCCACGGCCTCCTATTTTCTATATTATAGCCTCTTATGGTGTCCCTATAACATTAGTCTGGAATACTATGATATGAGCGTCCATTGACTCACTGACTTGGAAGATCTTCAGAAAAAATCCTTCTTAGCACGCCTCTAGAAGAGGAAGTTGTTGAATATTTGGTTGCTGCTTATAAATTATATTATTTGAATTATAGTCGTAATGGTAGCTGAGTTGATTCGTGCGCGGTATACGAAAAATACGAGCAGCTACTGATGATCTTAGTTTGATTGCCACAAGCGCCGGCACTGGCAATGCCGGTGGGAATTTTACATATATTTTGTTAATAGAACAACCACAGTTCAGTGGTTAACTCTGATAATTTGCCATGAAATTACGCGAGATTTTGAGAAGACTTGGGATATGTAAAATAAATATTCATTATAGCCAATTTTGCTAAAGCAATGGAAGACCTCAGTTAATCTGAATAATAACGTTGTAGATTATAGCACGTTGATTACCAAGGATCTGCGCTATCCGAGTCCGGTTCTGGATTTTGGTACAGTCTCCGCTTATCTAATACACATATGTTTATGTTCGATTTGATGACTTAAATACAATTCGCTTCTCTTTAATTTTATGTCATTTGTGATCCCAAAAAAATATTATTTATATCTAAAACGATTTTTGTAAGAACTATTAAAAATGGCGAATGCGCCAGTGTCGTTAAATTTCATATTTATTTTCACTTACGTTAATGTTACCGACACAAACATATAGACGCCCTTAGTTGTTTTTAGTGGTCACACGGTGTATATATACTGTATGCACAGAAATATGGATACTAAGAGAGCTAGGTAGAACTGGGTTACTGTTTTTACAAGCAGTCCAATTTTAATATTTTCAAAAAACGTCCATATGAATTTACAATATATTTAAAATATATTCAATATGTGCAAACTGGATGAATTTCAAAATATACCTGATATTTCCATTTAATTTTACCGCAGTTACTGTTTTTCTTTACATCATGCATCAGCATGAAAGTAAAAGTCAAATGAAGAAAATGATTATACCGTTACAGTCAATAACCATCGGCATTTTTCATTACATACTTATTAGGCACATCTATAATTTGCCACATATGTATCTAAAAGAAAGTTTTATTATTATTATCGCGAGTGAAATTTTGATTGGGTTTTATTATCGGACAAAAAGTACTACGTACACCTTTCTGTAATTAATTTGAAGGCCACATTATTATCGAAAGAAATTAATAGAAATTAATAAGTATATAGTATTTAGAAAGTATTAGATATCCTAAAATGTCAGTCCCATATATTGAGCTGTATGACGCCTCACAAAATTACCTGTATAATATATTTTAGGGAATTCTCAAGTATTTACTTACTATATTATTTAACATTATGTAAAATTATAATGACAAAGATAGGAATTCCGCCGAATAATGACAGCATAAAAAATACGGTAGTAGAGAATATAACTGGGGAATTTGAAGATGTACTTGGGGATTTACTGGAAGCTAATCTGGAATCCTGGACATAAATATTTATCATGAATATTTGGTTTTAATTCGTCGTTTGTTATATCCAATAGTTTTAATATATTTGAAGATAAAAAAACTCACCCAATCACTCAACTCAATCAAAACTATATCCAACTTACATCCATATCATCTGAATAATTTAATTTGGGATTTAATTCCAGGATTTTTATATGAACGATAACTTGTAACAACAGAATAAGAAAATTCATTGTTACAGGATGTACGGTATTACAATAATATGCACAAGTTGCTATATAACATTACAATAACAACAAATATGGTTGTGAGTACTAAAGACACTTGTGGTTGCGAAGACAATTGTGGTTATTACGTCAGGATATGTCGATATTCGTAGAAATGAAGAATTGGACAAAGAGGCAAAACGGGCAGCAATGGGCAATGCACATGATCACATGAGGTCACAAAAGGTCACTGATGCATGGCAAGACGAAAGAATTAAGATTTATTGCTTTTCATCATAGCATGAATATTTATTGTAAATATATGCTTTAAACCTATCAGATGTGGAATATTTGCTATTGCTGTACCCCTTTTCAGATTTTTATTTCCAATATTGTAGTTGTTTTTGTTTTCAATTGTGGGGATGATTTTCAATGGGGATGAACTGGTCATTTCAATGGGGACGAATGATTCGAATGATTATAATTTATTTTTATTACTTTTATTTAACCTTATTGCTTATTATGATACAATAAATTATATAGCAAAAATTTGTGATGATAATAATTAGCAGAGAGAATGAAGAAATAAAAATAGTAGTTATAATACAAAATTTTGTTACAAAACATCAACATAATGACAAACAGTGAAAAAAGCAAAGAATCTAAAGGTTCTCCTTGAAGAATGCTCTTAGTAATTTGAAATTCTTTAGTAAACCTGATTTTATATTTAACCCTAATACTTGCCGTATATATTTCTAATCAAATGAACACATTTAGGGTTCAAACCAAGATCCAACAATTTAGGTTATAATGATGCATGCACATCATCAAAAGTCGTTTTGAAGTCTACAAAAATTCAATAAATACTTCTATTCTTCAAACGAAAATTAGTTTGTATTACAGAATTGAGACAATAAATATCGTCTATACATACATCTCTTTGAAATTCTAGAAAAAGGTTATCAATTTATACATATAATTCTATACGGCCTAAAATAATTATAGAAAAGAGTTTAAGGTATACAATTTGGCAATGGAATACCCTGAAAATTTTCCAGATCCCCTTTAGGTCCTCTTTTATATAACATACATAAATGGTGTTCTGCCCATGATGCTGGTGGGAGTTTGATTAGTCGAATGATAAACTCCTATAAACCCTTGTTTGTTTATCTGTTTCTGATACAATTTTTTTATAACTTTGAAAAATGATAACTTTATAAATTTCAATTCTCTTCCACATGTGATAAAAGTCGAGATTATGGTGAAGAGAACGGAGATTGGTCTGTGGCAAATCCCTCTTTATATCATACATTCGTTTTTGTCATTTTAGCTGCTAATGTGAGCACTTGTATAAGAAATACAGCTAGTTACTGTACCATATCTTACTCTAGTATTAGAAAGCTTAAACTCCAAGGAGACTTATTACTTTGTAAAATAATTAACGCTGTAAATATACGCAAATAAAATGTTCAAACGGGGTAAGCTTCATAGTTAATTTGTAATCGAAAGCAAACACTAATTATTACTCACTTACATAGATACGATTAGATGGACTTTTTCTGTAAACCGACGATCGACCTCCTACATAAATTACAAGTGTATTTTTACTTCACTGTTCAAATTACATCCTTTTGTTCGGAACATGGAATTAGTCACAGAACGAGGTGCACTGGCACGTTAAAACACAATTATCGGTAGCCGCTGGTTTCTGTTGAACTTACTTTCGTATGAACAACGCCAGGAATATTAATGATATATCGAAATAACAGAAATTGCGATATTTTACACGACCAAGGTAAGCTTAGTAAATAAAGGCCCCCGATCATATCCATCGGATCGTAAGTATCTGTACATTAACCTAGTTCCGAGCAAACTTGATATTCTTCTATGTAATTATTGCGCGTTTACACTTATATTATCCACAAATGAAGTGTTTAGCTACAGGAAACGCAATTTTTGGGTCCGATGAACACCGTCTAATTACCCGTTAGATATGGAATGCACTCGTATAAAAAGTGAAATTAGTGCTGCCGCATATAAAGCCGTTCTGTTTTCCGCTATCTGTATCATATCCTCTGTTTACTTTTTTCTTATTATACAGGGTGGGGCATAGAAACCTGATAACTTTTAATTGCTGTTTATCGGTGACTGCATGAACTGATCATGTCCAGTGTGAGAAAAAAGAGAGTCCATCTAATGCCGTTTTAGTCGGCATGGAGTTGTGGACTGGGCAGTATTTCGCATTCGTGACAGTTTCTTAAAAATGATGAATCAGTTATCCAAACTCAGCCACAATTGTGTGTATATTTAGAAATTTCATGCCGTTCCTAGCCCTAACGCCATAAAGTTATGGGTGCATAGTTTTTGAACAGAATCGTTGTGCTTTAAAAAAAAGCCACCGGATCTTGTTCGTACAGTGCTAATTCCGGAGACCATAAAAAATGCAGCAATCCAATACAATCCACGATTTTAAGCCAGGAGACAAGGCACTGCCTTACAAATTGAAGCCTCCGTAGACTTTTATATGAGGACTTTTACTTTCGTTACAATTTGGAGTTGAGATTCGTAAAAGTTTTATGTTATTTATTTACTAGGTAGACGTAAAATTCTGGGAATATTTTTATTATTAAAAATCTGGGGAAATAAATCGCGCCGTAGAATAATGTTATAAGTTTAGTACTTAATATCCCCCCGATATTATTTGTCTTCTATGATCCCTAGTAGCTTTTAATACATTTTCTTTATCAAAAATATTAGCAAACGTCTTATTTCACATTTTCAAGTTGTAATACTTTGTAAATTATCAATTTACAATGCCTGACTTACGAATAGACAATGTGGTTTGTACTTGTTGCGAATATTTACTAATCCATTTCAAATCTTAATAACATTTCATATTTTTCATTTCATATCTTCATAATATTATATTGATAATATTTCACATCTGATTATATGTTTTGATAATAAGCAGAACAATCAATCAAGAATAATTTATAATTTTATAATTTACATTTTTTGTATATGTACGTATTAAAAATGTAAAATCATTAAAAACAGCAGCACTTTTGTCCTTCACACATAAATGTATCAAATTATATACAATCAAACGAGTTCATATAACTATACAACGATATTATTATTACGAAATAAAAAAATACTGCATATCTATCTACCTAATTATCTAGCACTTTCTAATTAGTATATAATAGCTGCTGGTAAATATATCGCTATGCGAACATCATACAATGAAATACCAGAAGCATATAACTTTATTTTTATATAAACGACAATGAAGCAACCACTTAATAACACAATTATTTTATGTTGTGTGTCAATTTTCTCTGTACGTATTAGGATTGTAATTAATTGTTAAAAACAGAACCGACTAACATATAAACCATTGATATCTTTTATCCTTTACCCAGACGTACATTATTTGTTTCATACAATGGCTAAATCCGAGACTTACTTAGCGTCCTCTGGAATACCTCAAGGTTCAAATTTGGGACCACTTTTCTTTATATTATTTATCAATGATTTGTCTCTATGTTGCATCATCTTGTTTTTGCCGGGGACTTAAAATTATTTTTATATACAAACTGTTAAATGATCACTTGAGATTGCAGAAACTCATCGACCTTGTTTTGTCGTAGTGTTCGAAGAATAAACTACCAATAAGCATAGATAAATGTAAAGTCTGTTCGTATACCTTAAAGACGCAATCACTAATATATGACTATTCTCTTGGTGGTACAGCTCTAACACGTTCTGAAAATATTAAGGATTTTGGTGTGCACTTTGATGATAAACTATCATCCGTTGGGCATTTAGACCACGCGGCTTTTAATCCATATATAATCATGGCTTTTCTGATAAGAAACACGACATCATTTAATAATATTGCTACCTTAAAATGTTTATATTTTGTGTTAGTTCGCTCGAAATTAGAATATTGTAGCCTTATTTGGTATCCCCGGATCTAAGTGATATGAATGAACTTGAAAATATTCAAGGCGTTTCTTAAAGTATTTGTCGTTCTGTAGAGGTTAATATTATCCAGTAAAAAGTTATGATTATACTCTGCTTCTACACATATTTTACATCCATTCAATGAACTGTAGAATGGTGTTTACTAGCCTATCATTTTTATTTAAACTATTCCATAATAATAAATTCGCCAGTGTTTGCAATGTCACAAAATTTTAATAGAATATTTAGCATCCGGACCACGGTATTACCTGGAAGTATTCAAAACTGTATTTGCAATAAAAAATGCGTTTTCTGAAGCACCAGATCGAAGATGTGTTTTTGTTGCATTATTCTAAACGTACCATTATCACTAGATCGGTTGGCAGATAAGGAACTGGGCTTGCATACACTGAGGTGATAAAGGTTGGAACATATTCAGTAACAGTGTTACTGGACTAATAGGAAAAAAATGCTTCAACAGGTTGAATTTTTGTTCTCAGATATGTATTTTTGATATACATATATTTTCTTTGACATCATCACTGCTGAAGTTATGACGTCGTCCACAGTCTTTTTAAATGTCAATTTAAGAGAGCATTTTTGTTTTGGCCAAATCTGTAGTAGATTATGTCAGAAATTTGTAGACGTAACAATTATTATTGTGTATTAACAATTGTCTTTCTCTAATGGGACTGCTTTTCATCCTAATTGAATGATAGACAGTCACACACAGTTTCCAGAGAAAGTCAACGTCTGGGCAGGATTTTTAAATACCACAATTACAGGACCATTTTTTTGACGGTGCATCAACTGCTGAAATGTTTGGAGTTGCTACAACAACACATAGTTCCCTCACTTGTGATACTGGTTCCAAATAATGAAAATCCCAGAAAATTTAATATGGTACTAGCATGATGACGCGTCACAGCATTATTCACGAATTTTACGTTTATCTAAACACCATCTTTACCAGTAAGTAGATTGCTAGAAGATATATAGCTATATTGAGTGGATCACTAGATCTCCGGATCCAACTCTGCTAGATTATTGTTTGTGGGATTACCTCAAATTCAGGATATATTTTAATGGATGAAATACTATTTGAGCATTAAAAGATTTGGGAACGAAGTAAGAGTTACTAACACTAAAATGCTAAATAATGTTTTGCAAGAATATCAGTTTCCACTTGCACATTATCTAGAGGTAAATGGCACACACTTTGAATTAATTGTTTATAGTAATTATTTTCTAAGTCATATCTAAAAAATAAAATTGACCTCGCTGAGCACCTTTTTGCTACTTATCCGGCAACAATTGTATCGTATTTGTTCTTCAACTTTTACGTGTTAACTATATACGCTGTACCATGCCATATATTTTGAGAAGGTAAGAAAGCTTACCTTGACCTTTAATTCTAAAGCCATAGTTACAAGCAAGGGTGTAGCCAGGGGAGGGCAAGGGGGGGCACGTGCCCCCCTGGCCAGGCGTCACGCTTCGAATTTCCCGCGCGTCTGATACATTTGTAGCAGTTGCAAATGTAGGGAGCAGACTTCTGACTTTACATGAGCAGCAATAATACAAACCGCAGCAGCAGCAAATGCACGCTATTGACTGTCAGTCATTTATTTCTAAAAGCACAGAAGCATTTGCTTCTTCCTGCTTCTGCAGTTTGCATTATTGCTGCTAATGTAAAATCAGCTTAACTATTACAGTCAGTGGTTACCTCAATTAATGAGCTTCTAATTCTTATTATCATTAAAATTAAATATTATTATTATTTCAAAGAGGTAACAAATTTCAAAAAGTATTACTGTAAAAGTCAATATTTTTGTAAAAGTGAATTTATCATTGAAATTCTGAAGTGTCAGGAAAACGCGTGACCTTGAAAATTTTAAAAATTTTCGTCTGCGGCGCTATAACTTGGCGTCTGACGACGCCCTTTATTTGCACACGCCCCCCTCCCAAGACCAAATCCTAAAACCGCCACTGCCCCCCCTGTTCAAAATCCTGGCTACGCCCATGGTTACAAGTCAATGTAATTTTAAACAATAAACAGCTACTACTGATATTCAACAATAACAAATTGTCAACAAAAATAACAAATTATTTTTGTTGACATAATTCGCATTAGACTTCCCAAAGGCTATGTAACACAATCACATATTAAATATGTCCCGATTGCAAAAGTTACGCATTGTAACATAACGTGAAGTAAAAGTGTGGGAAATTATTCCTAGAATTGTTAGGAACAAAAAAAGGAAACAGTATTATAAACGCTAGTAAAATGCTTTTAATTAAACGCATATTCTAGCCATACAGGGCGCTTTATTTAAAGCGAAGCACCCGGTATTTATAAGAAAATTTCGTGACACGTTAATTTTTGTTTTTAGGCGACATTATTTGCCCATACTGATACTCCCTCCCACAAACAACTAACCTCTGAAAATAATCAAATGGGAAAATAGGTCGAGTGATGCCTAATTTGAAAAGACCGTCGATCCTAATAACGGCGGTGGTTTATTTTCCAAAGGAACCTTTTTACGCCTATATGATTTTCTTCAAATTTTTCATGGAAAAAACGATTTTTTTTTGCCGAAGAAAATCGATGGACAGCAAGGCGATTTTGTTGAAAATACGAAAATTACACTGATTATAACGTAAATCGACTTCCTGAATACGACAGTAATCTCCGTTTTACTGAAAAATTGTAGGCTTTTCTTGTAAAATCGAAAAAGGGGTTTTTCGAACTAGAGATCCGAAGCTTCAAAATTTATATCAACTTCAAAATTTATATCTACCTAGAGTACCTTTGGATTTAGAGCAAATTCGAAATCACCATAGGATTTGTTAGTCTTTCTTAAGTCTATCCGAATTTTTTTCAGATTTTTTCTCAAAAAGACGATCTTTTGGGGAAGAAAATCGATGGACAATAATAGTAGTATAGCAAAGCGGGTTCTGGGCCACCCTCGGATTTGTCCGCCGACATTTGATGCGGATGGCATGTGGTCATTGTTGATCTGAAGAACTCTTGGCGCAGGTATAAAACAGGTCTGTACAGGTGTAAAACAGGTCTGTACCGGTTTAAAACAGGTATGGTAACCTGTTTAATGACGTCATGTTTTTTCCTAATACCACCATACCTGTGGTAATTTTATCGAAAATACGAAAATCTCGAAATTACACTTATATAATGTAAATCGACCTCCTGAACATGATAGTAATCTCCGCATTACTGGAAAATTGTCGCTTTTCTCATAAAATCGGAAAAATTCTTTCCAATATTAACACTTTATTTTGGATTTAGAACAATGTAAGTTCACACAGATAGAGCAAATAAAAGTGTCGATTTACATTTTATAAATCTGAATAATTAAGTTTATACTTCTCGTAAATGAAAATAAATCAATTCCAATAATTGTGCATTGTTCAAAAATGATATAGCGTAAGTTTTATATTTTATGGTACATGATTTTTAAATGCATTTCTTAACGTGTTCGTTATTATTACTTTAACTCCACTGAAGCACATTATTCAAATTAATATGATTCTGCTCCCCATCTTTTTACTGAGTGTGCTTTTATACCCTGCTCCTATCACATGTGAGTCTCTACTTAAGTCAGTTTGGAATTATTTGTGGGGTCATAACAGTAAGTACTGATATTATCATGAGCTAATCTTATTAAAACGTTAATGCTATAACAGATAGTTCGGCACCTATTTCAAAAGTTTATATTTCAGGAAAGACCATAAATATAATAACAAAAATGTGTTGTAAATTGGGATAACGGAAAACTGTAAAATAAAGATCAGACAAAATTGGTTATTGCCAAGTTGTCATTGGTCTCCATATACTCGATTAACTAATATAATTACTGATAACTCGATTCTTGCTTGTTTATAAATAATTAATTGTGGCGATATTGTTCTAGGAAAACTAGCGTAGTTCTTTTATCCCTTTTATGATGTTTAATAGAACCACTGTGCCTTCCTGGGTAGTTGCCCTATTGTCTGGTTAGTAATGTTATCACTTTTTAAATATTTCCTGAATTCTAGCTTCTAAGGATTTGGTTAGTTTCCCCATCAGCTCTGGCTTATTGTTAAATATGCACATCCCTTTTTACTCGGTTCAAACTACATCTTCCCTGCGAAAAAAAATGAGCCCTTATTCATTATCTTATTACTTATCCACTTAAAGTCATTCAAGAAGTGTAATTTATTCCTCCGATCACCAGTTCCGACCTTAACAAAGCGATGTTCAAGATCTTCTCCCAGTTATCTATATTTTTTAACAGAGACATGGTACCCTGTAATGTCTCCATGGATACCTACCCCATATTGTGCTGCTGGCTGAATTTTATGAGAGCAAAGTTTTGCTCCCATATTTGACTTAATATGGTAATACTGTTATTTTATTCCATCAACGAAATAAACATGAATGTTTTTACAACATGTAATTCAATAATTTTGGTGGTGATAAGTATGTCAGTTTTGATAAAATAAAACGTCGTGTATTTTAGACAAAACTACGTAGTGAAGGTATTCAATATCGTTTAAAATACTTGTATATTCATGTGCATTGGATATCTGCTTAAATCACATGCAAAATGAAACCAGTATAACCATTAATCATGTTGACATACTTCAAATTCCTACAAAATGGAACTAGTCTCGTGATATTTCGTGATTTTATGGTAGCAAAACTATAAACGACAGTCTCAATATTATTACGCTAAATATATATATTTGTTACAGGTACAGATAAATTAGATTCAAATGGCAATTCAACAGTTATTGATTCTTTAAAATCTGAAGGAAATTCGACTATAAGAAAGAGATCAGTCTCGGAAGAATGTAAACCGTGTATGGTAGACATCGAGACGATATTGGAATTAGAAAACCGTATTTCAGTATTCCTTAAAGACATATCCGTACTACTGTTAAAAATAATCAAACCATTATTGGGTATCACTAACAAAATTGACTTGGAGGAATTGATGGGTAAAATGGTGCTTCTAATGTGAAGAAGAAAAATATCATTTCATGTCAATTTGTAAACTATTTGTTAATATATGTAATCTTTAACTACAAATATCGAAAACCTCTTTTATTACCTGAGGTTTCCTTACAAACCAAATTAGAAATAACTGTGGATCAGTTGGCTATTTGAGCTATTTCCTATTCAGTTTCATAATAAATATAAAGAGTTGTAGTTTATAGAATTACGCGGCCGTTGCTTGATGTCTCCGATTTTGGCCATAGTTGCAAAATTTCTTTTCACATATACTAGGCACAAACATTAAGGGATGTATAGAACATACTAAATTTTTAGGTGATTTTCAAAGAACTGTAACTTGGAGAAAAATAGTCGTAGAGCAATTTTAAAAAAAGTAGATTAAAGCTTAAATTTTCTTTTATTAAAATTACTCTGCGACTATTTTTCTCGAAGTTACAGCTCATTGAAGATCACTTAAAATTCGAGATTTTTTTACATTCCTTAATTTTTGTGCGTAGAGCATGTACATATGCTGTCAGTTTCTATAGAAACTGAAATAATTTAAATATATTAGATGCAGCTGAGGGTAAAAAACCCTCGCCAAAATTCTGGACATGCTAATTACAAACTAAATTTAAGATGGATCTTTGTAACTTTACAACTTTTCGAAGCCTCTGTGTATTCTAAATTTATATAATCTTTTAATAAAGTGGCACTTGCCAGAAATCTCAACGTTGCATCAAAAGATTTTTAGATAAAGATATATTTAACTCAGTCCTTCGAAAACAAATTGGAGCAAATTTTGTATGCTGTATGAAAGTACTGGAATACATAACTTGGAAGTGGCGCAGAATCAACGTTTCCCTATTGTCGTATTGTCGAAAATTCATTTACATAAAATAAATGACAACACCTAGCCAGATCGTTCTAACATTGTGATGCCATCCATGCCAACCAAATTGGAATCACCAGAAGATAATTATAACTAAGATAATTAAAATATCAGTTTTAATCTTCTTCTCATGATGCTAATTCGGTTGGTGAAACGCACGTTGAGCGGCGTATAATCTTACGTAGTTTGTGGAACACTGTTCTGGTCTCTTTGTTGCTGTATCGAAGGTTCCTAGCTTCTTCATCTATAGAATACTTTTCACAAATTTCAAAAGTATTCCATCTATAACAGTGCAAGAAAAACAATCTCATTATTGTAGAGCAGCATATGCGAAAAATCAGAATAGTCATAATATCATAATAATCAAATCTTATTATCTATGATAAGTTCTCATCATCGCTCTCAAAATTCATCTTTATATATTATGAGTAGAGATGCCTATGTGGGTGCCTCATCACGTTGGGTGGTGGTAAATCAATTTTGACTACACACCTACAAACTGTTTCAGCTATAAATCACAAAAAAATTTAGCGCCAATTAAAACTAACACTTTGATTGGGCATTATTTATGGAACAGTTTGATAGAGTATGTTCGAATGCTTCAGATTTATATCTCTTCTAAGATCTGACAAAAACATAGCATAAACCTTCCTACCTAGTGGATATGAAAAAGCAAAAACAATACTATAAGAAAAATATATACACAGTTTTATTTCGAAATCGAACAGGATAGTAACCTATGTATCTGTCAGTTCACATTGTCATTTTGTCTATTTGGTGTTCTAATTCGTCCATGATTTTCTCGTGTTTCAAAAATGTCTAATCAGGTGAAATGCTGAATTTGCTAATACAATTTACGTGTGTGGTGATGAAATTGCTCATCTGAAGTTGTGCGATTGAATAATGCGTCGTTCAAGAACTTTGTCCAGAATTATTTTCACGGACGAGGCCCAATTCCCTCGTAATGGACTGTGGAATTTTAGGAATCCACACTTTTGGGGCCACCACAATCTTGACGCCGCGCTGTTGTTGATAAAACTCCGAGCACAAGTTCTCCCTTCATGTATGGTGCAGAGTGGTGAACGATACATTCATAGGACCTCATTTTTGGGCCGATTGACTGGAGAAATCTACTTGGATTTCCTCAGGACCAATTTATTATTGGCAGAAAATGTCGACAGGAGAGGTCTTCATTTCCAGCACGATGGGGCACCGCCTCATTTCCCACTCCATGGCCGGTAGCGTCTCAACAATGAGTCTCCTAACAGCTGGATCGGTCATGCAGATTCTCAAGCTTGGCCAGCTAGGTCTCCTGACCTAACTGTTCTCGATTATTATGTTTGGGGCCACATGAAAAAATTGGCGTACTGCACAAAAGTCACCACTAGAGAGGAACTACGGCAGCAGGTACTGGCAGCCTTTGATGACGTGAAGAACTAGAGATAGACCATTGGGAAGGCACAGGACATTTATTGATGCGGTGCAGGAAGTATATCAAAGTTGGGGGAGAAAATTTTGAGAACCTGATCTAATTTGAATTGAAGCATTTCTTATTTAATATTATGATGTTAAGTTATGGTGTTATTATTATTATTATGATGTTTGTGAATAATTATCTAGTGTTTATTAAAAGGGTTATCACGATTATGTGTTTATGCTTCTTCTATGTAGATAGATTATAGACATAATCCATTAAATTTTCATAATTTTCTCTGCTTTTAATATTTCAAAAGTACGACCCTGTCTTGTTCTTGCTAGGTATGATTTTTGCTGTCTCGGAAGGGATATGAATCTGAAGCTTTTAAAGAGACTCTATTAAACTGTTATATCAATAATGCCCGGTCAAAGGGTTAGTCGTGATGCGCTAAATTGTTTTGTGACTTTTTATCGTACCATACACCGTAACGGTTTAGATGTGCCTTTACCTAATTGTGAATTATGTGCACAAAATGTACATTTCAACGTCACTTAATTGTGCATTTTGTGCTGCTGTGTGAATTGATTCGCTATTTTGATCTGCATTGTTTTTGAACCCCGGTTCCGCTTATTATTAACCAGAAATGCGATAGAAAAATATACGTTTTTGTCAGAAACGAGGCAGATTTTCACCGAGTCGGGCCCTGGATTTATCCAAACCATGTAGGCCATTCTGATGAGGAATGTTATCGATAAATTTCATTCGATTACATCCAACCGTTGCAGAGAATAGCTATTTTAATTATCAGATCAATGCATAAAACATCCTGTATTTTCTTAACTAGCGGTCAAAAAACGTTTTCCTTATTGACCTAGATGCCCTGAATGATAGCCACTAGGCTATGACACATTGCCTTTCAAGTTACTCTGTATCATATGGAGGTGGTCAAATATGACGACAAAGTTAAACAGAAATTCAGTGAACTGCTTGTACCTATCTAGATTCAAACATCTGAAGCCCACGCGACGGTATATCGGCTGCAGGGAAGTCACCCTAATGTAACACGACTGATGCGGCACTTACGGTGGGCAACTATGTTAATAACTTATAACACATGAGAATAAATTATTTTTTTCGGTAAGTGATGAATAATTCATCAAAGAACTTTGGAAATGCCAATTTTTCTGCAATTAGCAATAAAATATATGTTTGTTGAAGGTTTAGCAATGCGGTTGATTAATAAATAAGGTGATTATTTGAAATATAAATTTGAAGTTCTATATTAACTTCGCGTGAAAATATATTTAAAATAATAATTGTTAAATTTTATACCAACGGAAATATTGAAATTTATTAGCAGTAAATCATGTATAATCTATTGTTCGTTTATTTGTTTTTGTTTAACAATAACCCATTACATTTTCAATTGAAAGTAATACTACCTAACTTACTACCTAAGCTACTACCTACCTAAGCTTTGCAAAAAAAAATTACAACATTTGTCAAATCTATATGGTTAGTAGTGAGCATATTACAAGTTCTTACACATTACCATGAAACTAGTATTCACCCTATTTCTTCTTGTTGCTCTCGTCTACCCCGCTCAATCTGGTATTATAGATGGTATTCTATCCATGTTTTCAATACCTGGTAAGTATTGTTTATAAACTGTTAGTTAATTTTCTATATTTCAATTAACATTAAGTATACCCGTAGTCTAAATTGGTTTGTAATTAAAAATTTACTAATCCCAGCCATCGTTCCTTTGCTCAAAATCTGACACTGTATGTAGACCATAAGATGTTATTTTACGTCAGCTTAGTTTTTCTGCGTTTGTTATCCCGGGTGTCAAAATAAGTTATTGCAAAAATTAAAAAGTTTAGACTGCCCCCATTTCAAAATTATTTTTGACTTTTTTATTCTGATTGAACTAGACTAGAGGTTAGGCTAATACCTCGAAACTATTTTTTGGCTGTTACCATTACAGTCTAATTAAAAACAGTAGTTTTCTGAGACCTTGATCACCGATTCTTTTTGTACTATTAAATAACGCTAGCAGATAGCAATTTTTACCATGCCTTTTGCAGGAAGAGTTAAAGATTACGATAAAAAAATATTTTGAGTAATATTAAGCTTTTCGGGAAGACTGTTTGTCTAAATTAAAAAAAATGGAATACTGTTACAAAGAAAAAATTGTGGACTTGGGGGTTCAAAACATTGGGGTTGCTTCTTATGAGAGTAAGGGTTCAAGATTCTATGGCCTTAAGTTCTGTCATGTATGTACTAAAGTTCTGCCAGTACCAAAAAAAAATAAATAAATAAATAAATAAAACAATAACTGACAGGAAGGAGAATTTAGGACACCAGTGACGTCGAAAAAGTTACAGTATATATGCTTTATATTAGTAGAACTATTATCAGTAACATATAAGTCGGAAATCGAGAAAGGAACTACCAAACCGCCAAGCGGTTATCAAAGTGATTCTCGAATAGTAAGGTTATTACATAATCGCTATAGGAAACAACTACTCCTCGGACTAAAGCCCCGCCAGACATTGAATTATACCTAAAAGCGATCCTCGACCCCACGAATTTCATTCGACATTTGTCCTGGATCGGCGTACCGTGTACGGCACTGATGAGAACTAATAAGTTCGAAACAGCTGTATGTCGTTCGGTTCCAATCCGGGACAAATGTCGAATCCTACCTGTGGCGGGTTTTATTTTTTTAAATAGAACTATTATGTAAATTCATTGTGTTTAGTGTCGATAATACGTCAGCCCTGGAAACTGTTGTAAATTTTTCTAAAACGTTACATATATTACTTATAAACTATACGAAGATATCAATTATATTTTGACCATGAAATGGAAACGTCCATCTCGGGTTATGCCATCCTTTATATAAGCTAAGGCGGGCATTATCAATACCTTGCAAATTTGTTCTCTAAATCTCATCTCTACAATTAATTTTAAAGATAGAATAATAATCAACTATAAGTTGTCTCCCCTAAAAGTATACAAATTTATAACACAAATTTAATATATGTAAGTTGCAGGTTACAAACAAAGTATCCTTTCGTTTGGATTTGTTGTTGTAGCATATCATTTATGATTTTATTCCGTTCCTTGAAACTTTAGAGAATTTTAATACAATAAATGGGATGATGGGAAATCAAAGTTGTTGCAACCTTAGAAGCATGAGCTAAAATTATATAATTCTCCAACACATTGGTAACCTAAAATTTTAATTCTTAAAAACTCTTTTAGCCACTGAATATTAATCTAATATTCTTGAATATCTGCAACAAAGAATGTTATAATATAAAAGAAACCTGGTGCCCTAGGCACGACATATTTTTTTTCTAATTATTTCTTAGTCATGTTTCACGTTTGGCCATCCTACTACACACATGTGTTTTATTTATTTATTTATATAACTGTATTGCTTATTATGATACACACACAGGGCCGGAACTACAATGGGGCAACCGGGGCATTGTCCCGGGGCCCCCGACGCGAGGGGGCCCCCTGGCAGAAAATGAAAAGGGAAAATGATTCAACCCCATCAGAAAATATTGAAAAACACGTGAACAAAGATTCCTAAAAATATTATTTAGAAAATAATCATCAAAATGAATTAATTAAGATGATAAAAATAAGACAATCTACAAGTATACTAATCTGAAACTTTTTTCTTATGATTTAAGTTTTCGGCTTACGAATTTTACTCAGTTAACACTTCAGCCAATTGTTTGTAATGAATAATATCTAAATATAATTATTATGGACAAAATACAGTGATTTTTATCCTTCATTTTTTCTATATTAATACCACAAGTAATTTTTAAATGGGTCCCCTACATTTTGCTTTGCCCCGGGGCCTTTTCAGCTCAAGTTCCGGCACTGGACACACAAGTTATATAAAAGAGGTTGTGATAATAATTAACAAAGAGAATGAAGAAGAAAAAGTGAAACAGTAGTTATAATGCAAAATTTCTGTACAGAATATAATAGATAAAAAAATATGAATTTCTGAAATAGATATGCTGTTGTATTATTTGAAAAAAAGAGGTAATTATGGAATAAAGCATGATATATTTATAAATATATATTTATAAATATTTCCCCTTAATGCTTTGAATTTAGCTACCACCATTCAAACATCATATTGTTCTTATTAACAGACTACAGTATTTGTAACATTCGTTTTTGTAATATTAGTCTTAAAATTTTGCAGTACGCACTCCAGCTCCATCACCTGCCATAAGATTTTCTAATGGGGGGTATCATCCACCGAAACCGATCACCTCACTAGACGAGCTAATAAAAGACGTTTTTTCCTATTTTTATCGACAAGTTTCGCGATTTATAACATACATGCTTCATGATTTCATAGAATGGAACATGCCCCTTGCCAAACATCTACCAATAGCCTCGATCCTGAATTCAGTATCTCCCAAAAGTCTGATTCCTAATTTCAATGACACTGACGAGGAGTAAGTCTTGGAAGCTATCTATATACCAATTATAATTTCCTAGATATGTAATGTATGGTTTACAGTGACTAATAAAATATATTGTTAGAAGGAAATTGTTGTAATATTCCTTTCCCAACCAATTTCCAATATCGGATAAGTAGATTGTGGGTATCCACATACATATTATGCTTGTTTTATAATTATAAGTTACAAGTAAATACGTAGTTACTAAACACATAGTCACGGCAAATATTAATCTAGGCTGTTAGCATTTTACGTATGTCATACATATAGACTACAATACATTCGTAAGAGAGTATGGAACACAAATTATTTATTCGAAACCGTTCGCTGAGTATAATGTTGTAAGATTAATTTATAAACTTTCGTGATGTTCCAAACCTCTTTCTTTCATGTATTGAATATCCTCTCGTGAAAAGATCCCATCGTCGGAATTATAGATATAAGGACAGAAATTTGGCATGTTTATGTGGTCTTGTCATACCATTTATGATTTGATTCCGTTCCTTGAAACTTTAAAGAATTTTAATACAATAGATGGGATGAATGTGTAAAAATTTAGATTTGATTTGCGAGTAATTAAGTGTCACTATATATAGAATGAAAGTAAATTAGAGATTTCGTTTAGAAAGATATAAACAATCATGTTGAAGTAAAAATTATATAATTAAAGTTGTTGCAACCTTAAAAGCATAAGCTAAAATAATATAATTCTCCAAAACATTGGTAACCCCAAATTTTAATTCTTAAAAACTCCTTTAGACACTGAATATTAATCTAATATTCCTGAATATCTGCAACAAAGAATGTTACAATATAAAAGAATCCTGGTGCCCTAGACTCGATATAATGTTTTTCTAATTATTTCTTAGTCATGTTTTACGTTTGGTCATCCTACTACACACATGTGTTTTATTTATTTATTTATTTATATAACTTTATTATTTATACACAAATCATATAAAAGAGTTTGTGATAATAATTAACAGAGAGACTGAAGAATAAAAAACAAAGCAGTAGTTATAATGCAAATCTTCTGTTCAGAACATCAATATAATAGATAAAAAAATATGAATTTCTGAAATAGATATGCTGTTGTATTAATTGAAAAGAAGAGGTAATCATAGAATAAAGAATGATATCACCTTGCATACCACAAATATTCCCCTTTAATGCTTTGAAGTTGGCTACTAACATTCAAACATCGTATTGTTCTTATTAACAGACCTACAGTATTTGTAACATTCGTTTTTGTAATATTAATCTTGAAATTTTGCAGTACGCACTCCAGCTCCGCCACCTGCCATAAATTTTCCCCATGGGGGGTACTATCCACCGAAACCGATCACCTCACTAGACGAGCTAATAAAAGACGTTTTTGCATATTTTTATCGACAGGTTTCGCGATTTATAAGATACAATCTTCATGATTTCTTAGGATGGAACATGCCCCTTGCCAAACATCTACCAATAGCCTCGATTCTGAATTCAGTATCTCCCAAAAGTCTGGTTACTAATTTCAGTGACGCTGACGAGGAATAAGTCTTGGAAGATGTCTATTTACCAGTTATAATTTCCTAGATATGTAACGTACGGCCTACAGAGACTAATAAAATATATTGTTAGAAGGAAATTGTTGTAATATTCCTTTCCCAATCAATTTCCAATATCGGATAAGTAGATTGTGGGTATCCACATACATATTATGCTTGCTTTATAATTATAAGTTACTAGTAAATATATAGTTACTTAACACATAGTCACGGCAAATATTAATCTGGGCTGTCAGCATTTTAAGTATGTACATGTAGTCTACATAAATGTAGACTACAATACATTCGTGGGAGAACATGGGACACAAATTATTTGCTCGAAACCGCTCGCTGAGTATAATGTTGTAAGATTAATTTACAAACTTTTGTGATGTCCCAAACTTTTTTCTTTCATGTATTGAATATCCTCTCGTGAAAAGGTCCCATCGTCAGAATTGTAGATATAAGGGTAAAAATTTGGCGTGATTATGTTGTTTTGTCTACACCTTTACTATATTGTAATAAATGTATAGTTTCTACTAATTTCGTTATCTACAATTACGTTGTGTTTTATTGTTAACAGATTCCTTATATACAATTTGGCATTGCTTGTTTTTATTATTCAATATATGTGATGTCATTAATATAAGTTAGGAATATAGATTTATCTGACTGAATACCCAAGTGAGATAATTGGAAATAAACTCAAAATCCACTTTAATTTAATCTATTCCCCATCTATTGCCCAATCTCGAAAGTATGGAAGTAAACAAAGCAGACTATAAGAACCTTTCGTTTTTAACAGAAACTTCTATTTCTTGCCGAACAGATTGTGAGTTTTCCCACTGGGAAGACATCACTTAAGCTACAAATTTGTAGATAGCAAACGGCATCTTGCTGTATGTAGGTCTTATATAGGGGCGCCAGTAAAGATTTCGGATGTGAGACGTCCCTAATATGCTAAGCCATATTGGCATCGTGGCATAAAGCTCTAATGGCTTTATGCCACGTACTCAATCGCTCTGATATACTCAGGTAGACAACTAGCCCACTGAAATATATTCACTCTCCTGCAGTAGACAATGTACTCAGTATAAAGTGATAAGCACTAAATATCGTTTATGTTTTTTAACAATAGAACAACTTAAGTCATCTTTACTAACTGCAAATATACTACACTGATATTATACTATACAATATAAGTTATGGAGCAACGGCCATCCCATGTTAAACATCGATCCACGTCCGATCACCGATATCAAGCAACCTCGGGAGCAGTTAGCACTTGGATGGCTTACCGCAGCCGTTGCTGTTTCAGCCTGCAGTGCTGCTGGGTGGATTGAGTAGCCCACTAGTACTTTGCCGGTTTCAAGCCCGGAAGAAAGAGGAGGGTTAGAGGGTCAGATTAGCTGCCTACCCTCTGTAAAAACAGATCCAGCTCATAGTACCGATGATATTCATCGGAGGAACAGGTCATAGACCTACTTTAGAAGAAGAAGAATATAAGTTGTGATTGATCCTATACAAATGTATCAGTGACCTCGTACGGAGACACTCACATCTGGTCGCCAAAATGCAATAGAGGGTTTTTCTTAGCCTATCAAATAATGGTAATTAAATAATTATGGTAAATAAAATTATGAGAGAAAAATCAATTAAAATGAAAATAAATAAATATTTTTATTAAAATATAATAAGTTAAAATGAAACTAATACGGAATTGAGTTAATGCCCTCCTTGGTCACCAAACAACGTTTTTATCAGTTTGTTATTCTTATTTATAGGACCCAGCACTTCCGCGGGAAGATTCTCTAGGGACTTCCAAACTACTTTCGCTAAGATTGGCTGAGCTCTCTGCAAAAAAAAATAAAATACTGCAATAAAAAACTGTGTACTGGAATTAGAAATGATGTGCACAGATTTATTTCACTACTATTTTTTATTTCGCACGCAAAAGTTGCATGTCAAATTAGTCAATTCAATGTAGTTTTAGAATTAAGGAACTAACAAAATTATCACATTGTATATCAAAATACTCCAGGTAAAATGTTTACACCAATGGCTAATTGATTTGTTATTCAGAAAATTCATTATTCCAGCATCAAGTAACATATTACTTGATTTATATAATTCATATCATGTTCATATCCATCTCTGGGTGGATTAAGATAGCAGAATGTAAAAAAGCGCCCTCTATAACATATGATACTAGTGTTACATTCATAATATTAAATTTTACAATAAAAGTGTAAAACCAGAAAGTGGTTTAGGCAGATTTCTTAACACCATCTGTTTATATAATGAAAAATAATATGATATATGTTTAATATTACGTGATGTCATTTTTTATGCTCTAATATAATAAAAATTCATTAAAGAGAAAACAAAGTACAATTTTATGGCCAAATCCTAAACATAAGTGTCATTAAAACTTCCGAGTGCTTAACTACTCAAGATTGACGTGTACTTATCACAGACTTTCTAACTAGAAAAAAATAAGATATTTAAACGTATACGAAGTATTCCTATTAAAAATAAACAGTTTTAAAGCCTTAAAACGGACTTTTCCGTACGTAGAACATCTCTATCTCGAAATTGAGTGACCGACAAGAAATAAACCAAGACATAAATGCAGAATGTGTTTTATGCGACAGTTTTACTTTTTTCAAATAGTCCATCATCGTGCTTTCTCATGACCCACGGACAGGGTGCGGTGTGTCCTATCCAAATCAAAATCAATAGGCGTCATCTGGGAGACGTCCCCGATCAGAATCAGTCAAAACCCGATCAATCCGACACGATTTAGTTGAGTTATCGTATTAACAAACAAAATTTCTCAAATAGTCCACCATCGTGCTTTCTCATGACCCATAGATAGAGTAGGGTGTATCCTATCTCAGTCAAAACTCGATCGATCCGACACGATTTAGTTATCATGTTAACAAGAATAAATGCCGACGACAACGATGACAACAACACAAACACACACACAATATCTTTTTTTTATTTTTAGGCCGAAAAACGAAAAATAAACCCTAGAAAAAAAAATTGTTTTTACACGATTACATTACTTTTCCGCGTATAGTAATGTGCAGAAAAGTAAAGTGTTTGTAACCAATCTTTCCATAGACACTATATTAAATAGATTTACCATTTATGTTATGCAGTAAATTTACTTCATCTAAGAGTTACGTTCCAGTGCTAAATAAAAGTCTAAGCAAATGATGACCGGCTCTAACTCTTACCTGATTCGGATGCAAACTATCTACTGCCTCTAACAAATCTGGAACGTTGACTTTGTTCTTCTTCATCACGGTATTAATAGGATTTTCAATAAAGTGTAACTTAAAATACTTGAAACTTTCAGTCTTTACGATATCTCGTAGAACGTTGGTCAGCTCGTTTGCATTCTGAAAATGAAAACGGATTGTCTGTGGATTATTTCTTCAAGAGGCAATAAAGTATTTAGTTCAATACATGAATGGTATGTAGCCTGAGAAATTATTGTTTGTAGGTATATATGTTTAAATTGTTTTATGTTAAAACAGAAAATAATATAGCGTATAAAGAAATTTTATTAAACAATTTATTATGTTTATTTAGCAACTATTATATTAGTTTTAAAATATTTTACCTTCGATGTAATTCTCCTTAAATATGCATCCGAATTTAACCACCCAGTACAAGGGCCTATTTGCATGCAATTAAACCAGTTGTACATGTCCTTATAACGAACATTTTTATGTAAAATGCCTAAAATATATCTTATGAAACCTTTATATAAATTATACTATAACTTACCAACCTATTGGGTGTAACCTCTCTGC
This sequence comes from Rosalia funebris, assembly GCA_037954035.1. Taxonomy (NCBI): domain Eukaryota; kingdom Metazoa; phylum Arthropoda; class Insecta; order Coleoptera; family Cerambycidae; genus Rosalia; species Rosalia funebris. The sequence goes on along the minus strand of JAZFAV010000001.1, from coordinate 14,445,079 downwards.
CATAGCACTATAGATAAAATCAGCATTAACTAACCCTACCAAAACAACATGACTGTTATTAGGTAGCTTCAGATTTAGTATATTTAAGGTATCCATTACATTTCTCCTAAATACATCTGGTTTTGTCATATGATTAATAGTATCTTTGAAACTGAAACAGAATGTATATGTTTTAACAGATATTCGTACTTAAAAGCACTTACAGCATATTCATTCAATTCAAATTATATTCTCTATAGTGTTTTATAGTGTATTCTACAAATAGCACTTCAAAATCTTCTTTTAAGCAACAAGTTTAAGCTACAATATAATATTTATCTAAGTTTTATCGAATTCCAATATATTGCCAGCTCATTAAAAAGAAAAATTTTAAAACTGAACTCAGAGACGAGTCACCATTGTACTATAGACTACTGTAATTAAACCATGGGTAGTACTTTGGCAAAATTCATGAAAAATCAACCTACTTGTTGCACACGTCGTTCCCTTGCATAGCATAAATCACAATCGCAGGATTATCAGTAGTCTGATTTCTCGATACAGCCTCTGCATGAGAGATCCCTTCAAAACTGGAAGCCCCATTCTGGGAGAGATTCTGGTAGTCTCTGTGGTTGCATCGATTTCTCTTCCTTAATCGCAAATATAGCGAATCGGTTGACCCCTATATCAGTAAATTGTGTTTTTCCACAAGATTTTCGTAATGCTATTATTTCCTACCTTGATTAATATATTTGGGGTGATATCTTTGTATCCTGTGGCGAACCCATACTGGGGCCAATCCAGCTCATCTAAGATTACGTCACTGGCATTAAAACTTGGCTGGAAATAATAGTTTATTTATCATATTGCGGGTATTCCCAACGTCACGCTTCGAAGAACGGTATAATGGAATACGTAGTCCAAGTTATGTAAATAATGTAAAATATGTTTTATATATACAGGGTGTTTCCTGTGTCCTCGTTGTTAACTCGCTAGATGATTCTTTTTCACAAAATAAGAATTTCATTCCTATAAATATATGTACCCATATGGAGACACAGTTGAAAGCAAAATTTTGTGAGGCTAATTTATGTGTCGTATTGGTTATTTAGCATTAAAAACGCATTAGATAGGATTAAAAACTCCTTTCGGCTTTTTATTAGATAATTATGAATAGAATATACACTTAAGATCATTCAATATTTATTTATGTTTATAAAAAAAATATCATGTGCAGCACAGTACACGTGATAGAAGTGAATACTTCTTTAGAATAGAGAATGAGAGAGATTAAGAGTGAGAGATTGAAAGAGAGAGAGAGAAAGGGAGAGGGATAATTTCAAAAGAAATATAACAATATAAAATTTGTGTAACATATATTCGGTTTATTCATTATCTACACTATCATCGGCTGGTGGTTCAATTGGTAATACTGATATGATTGGTTTGTGATAACTAAAATATGAAATATATGTTCCTGATTCGATATTTTCTAGATAACGTGTAAAAATTGCATCTATTGTTGTTCCGGATTTTGTTGTTGATTCTTTGGGATTGTTATTTATAAGCAGACCAAATGTTTCTCGAAGAAAGTTAATCAACGTCAAAGAATCATTGGATCCGAAATTTACATTGAAATCTCCCCCGAGAATCAAAGGGATTTTGTCTTCGCCTCTTCCAAGTGCATTTGCACCTGTGTGGCTGTAAACCAGTAGGGAGCGGTGAATGAAATATACTATATCTTCTAGATTTTAACAAGTTAAAAAGTTCAAGGATATTACCAAATAATCACAGAACACAGATGTAAATAACGTAAATAATTACGAAACATAATGATAAATATTCGGTACACACGCGTGCTGCTTCAGCTGTTAATATATAGCGTCTGGACGCGTAAATCTATAACGCGCGCATGCGCGACAATCTATCCTATTCTATAGCTTCGTACTGAGTTTATATCGCTCTCTCTTGCACCACTCCCGTGTGGCGTCAGAGTTGTACGTACTCGCGCACATGCGCGTCATACCATATTTTCTTCTATTGCCTGGTAGTATTCAATGAATACGTGGCTCTCTCTCTTGCTCGTACGATGCTTCCTAAACTATTCCCCCTTCAAGCAACTTAGACCTTGGACTTAGCGTATGAATGGGTGTTAAAGAGAAAGAGATACAAAGATCGAACGAAGGAAAAAAATATAATAAAAAAAAGGAGTATGTAATTTCATCCTTTTGGATTTCATCCTTTTCATCCTTATTTTTTACGAGGAATGCCTAATCGAAGTAACGATATATATTTAGAAAACGCCCTGTATAGATACTGACTGGGAAAAAATAATTACTATCCCTCTAACTAAAATGATAATAATACATCATATTTCTAGATATATAAATATATGCTATGAACAAACTTGAAAATATATTATTTTTATATACTTATTAATGATTTTGTTATATGTCAAATTGCAAATTTAATTAAACTGACAATTTATCAAATTTATTGTATTAATTATACATAAACATTTCATTTTATTTCAAGAATATTTACCACGTCCGTTTTCATGACCAAACAGGTTGTTTATTTAACGCATATTTTTTTTTATTTATCAAATGAATTGTGACCTGTAGTGTATTTTTCAAATATTAATTATCGAGAATAATAACATTTATTACGAATGACGAAAAAACTGTAAACGTTAGTAAATCAAAACGAGGTTTTTAATAGAACATTTTCAAACAAATCATTGAACCCATTTAGGTGTAAACTTAAAATCAAATAACATATAACAATAATTGTTATTACTATAAAAAATATAAATAAAACAGTATATAAATAATACACAAATATCTTGCCTCTCGTAGTAAGGTATTTGTGCATTTAAATAGGTATTTCGAAAAAATTCTAACCTCTTGCCTTAAAATTCTACATAAATAGAATTCAAAAGAGTCGCAATTTATCCTACATTATTTATCTTATTCTAAATTATTTATTAATTGAAAAATGTAATTATTTATTAGAAGTGAATAATACTTCACATCTCTTATGTTATATAGTGTCAATTTTATCCAGCGACTTACCCAAGAAAACTGGATAGGATTTATCCAGACTTGAGGCATATGAAAATGAGCACCTATGGAATCCCCTATGTATATCAACCCTCTAGAATCTGACGGAGCGCACAACAATTCCTCCCACGGTTTACTTGTGTTATTGTCGATACCCCAAATGCCATTGCAATTTGCTGTGTAGTTGAGACAATAATTATTAGACAACGCAAATAATGTATTATGTTAAAAATATATCTAAACCTCGCGTCATAATATTCCATACACATCATTTAATTGCAATTATATGTTTTCTCGAATATAGGAATTAATTTCTTTAGAGGATAGACATATACATCGAGAATCATACATTTTGATTTACAGTTTCTTAAATCAAGTTTACGCCTTATTTTATGATCACAACTAGACCAAAATTTTGTGGAATGTACAGAAAGCAATATACTTACAATCGTATGCTATATCTATATCGTATGGTCTCCTTCCTGGATGCGCCTCTGGATCATTGTCTATGCAGTCTTTTCCCTTCCAATCGGTCCCCCTAAAATATGTTTTATTATTATAAACATATACAGGGTGTTAGAAAAATTGTAATATTGAATGTGTGAATATTTCTAGGCATTGCTGATAACATTGATTTTGCGTTTCTTATCTCTGATTACAATAAAAAGCAACATGTTCTTAAAACTAGGATGTTCGCTGATGTGTATTACAAAAGCCTTACTCGATATTAAAATCGCAACAATTTGTATGCAAATTGTTGCTATTTGAAGACGGTTAACTCTAGTCATTGGACTTATTATAAAATGATCCATTCCTTTCGAAAATCCTCCCTTTTTTAACTCATTAACATTAACCCTAGTGGTAAAAAATGACAAATACGCTACATATATCAGCGTTTATTAATATTTTTCACCCTGTATATTTTTCCGATCTCTGAACAGAATTTTTATATATCTAATGTTTAGAAAGTTGCTTCTAATATAACTAGTCTATTATTTAGGTAAACCAGAGGTATTGTTAATCTTAATATATATTTTTATTTTACAATTAATGAGAATTTAAACATTATAAAACTCATTTTATTTTATGTATTATTAAATAATTTATTAAGACACAAAAAAAGTATTTTCTAAGATGATCTTTTGGCCTACATGGCTTAATATAATACAAGATATAAATAACATTCATATAAAATTTGTATAATGGATCTTTGCGCGTGTGTCAATTTAGTGAAGACGCACGGATCACATGCTACACCACTCGCAATTATATTACTAATATGCCACAATTACCAGCACGTATGTCTAGCGACATATGTTTCAATCAACTACGTACGGCATAGACAGTTAATAATTTGCCGAACAAAATGCAATTATGAAGTCACATTAGCTTTATCGTATAATTTGATTCATTGGCGTCTCAATATTTCTGTAAAATTTATTTCATTTTTGTTTCATTTACTTTACTTTTTGTTGAATTTATTTAATTTATTTTGATAGAAATATCACTTCCATTGAATATTTTTGTGGAGAACCTTTTCATTACTCTCTTATAGGTTGACGGATCTGTATTGTACTAACTGTTATCCCAAAACATGTTTTCGGAACGACACTGTCCAAGAATGTCAGTTGATTGATTCATACGATTGTTACCTGTGATACACAAGCAAAGAATCATTATACAAACCATAGATATACCTGGCAGTTGTAATTGTACTAAATCCGTCCTCATCGAAGTCCGCGGCAGCATCCAACGACGTGTGGGAATTATTTAATATCGCACAAATATCCTTAATTATTGGCAATTCACATACATCTATTTCTGGAAGAGAGGCAATCGATCGCTTACTGTCTAACTAAAAGAGAAATAATTGGACTGAAATATAAAAGTAACATGTATACGAGTATTTTACAGAATCATAAAAATTAGAATGATCCTGGAAGTACTGTAGTCATATACCTTATTAACCACGTTTGGAAGCTCATCGAGGAATGGTAGTGGGAAGAGGTGACACAAAGGTTCTCCAGGTTCAACTTCACAGCTTCCATAAACTAAACAGAACAAATCTGGTGTAACGTCTTTCGAGAGGTTCCTGCAATTAACATTTCTTTTATCAAATATGCCATCAAGAAAGAATATAATGAATTTTCAATAGAAACCATCTTTTCCTGAAATACGAGTATGGCAATAATGAATGAATGTTTGGAATCAATGATGCTATTAATAACGAAATAGTCACGTCTTGCATTGACGGAGAGCATCATTAATTCAACAGTTAATTCAGTAATACCTATGCTTCAGGCAAATATATTCAGGCAAAAGTATCACATTACATTCTTTTTTGATAACAAATTTGTTTTCCTTTTTTTTTGTATTTTATTCAAATTCGCCACTTTTCCTTTATCTGTAGTGTTACTGTTTACTTTGTTATACTTTCTTTTTATAATTGGATCAATATATCTGAATATAGTACTAATAACTCGTATGCATTCAGGAAATCTTTATTTATCTAAAATACTAGTAAATAATATTTTATTCTTCCGAAATATATAACGTAAAATTTACGACAATTGCTATTATTAATACAAGTTAAAATTTGTTCCACCATCTCTTATCCTGGCTTATTTTGAATGCTATAAAATTTGATATAATTAATTTTTTGTTCTTGACCTTGAAGGGCGTTTGCTTCTAAGAATGTATTAAATATATCCTAATCTACTTTTTATTGAAGTTCTATATTGTTTTCTTCAATATAAAAGTATATTCAGTGATAATGAAAGGCTTTTATATTCAAACCGAGGCATGTCAATGATAATACGAGATAAAAAAATAATACCTTTTGATTTCCATATCATAGAACTCATCCATTAGGATTTAAGGAAATTAAGAGGCAATTAAATAAAAAAGATTTGGTTTTATCTAGTCTCTAGATCGCGTGAATTACACAAAATGAAATAGAATCAGTTTTAGTTGTATTGAAATTCAATATACAAAAAAAAACACTACTTGAAGACTTGCTGCGTCTTCGTAATATAATGGTGCTATTCCATAACTCTGGAGGTTTATTATTCAATCTGGTTAGACTTTATCTATTTCTAGTACGTTGTTCTAATAGTAAAGAATACTTTTCATACTGTCAATATTAAATATCAGCTACTCTGATTTGACTGATACCCGAGTAACCCAGCTATTCTTTTCACCGATAATAATGTACTTTTTTAATATTTATATTATGGTATAGCAACAAGCAGCTGTATTATAAAAGATAGGTAATTTAGAACATGTTATTACATGCCAGAACAATATAATGAACAAGTCACAAAACTACGATGTCGGACTGCCTACGAGGTGCGCAGTAAATAGCCTGGTCTTTAGTCAGTTGCACTGAGACCTTTGCAGAGTGAATTCCGATGAATATATATTGAATGTGAATGTACACAGAGTTCGATCTGGCCCGTGTAAAGTGCATCCCTTTCCCTCCGAATGCTGCCTCACTCTTTCATCTACGCATCGTAGAAAATCTCGTACTTTTTCCTATTCTTGACAAGCTGTACTCCCTATTAATAAATCCAGACCAAGTACTCCTGCCACCCTGATACATGTTATCCTTATCAGTTTTCTTTTAAATTTTCTGAAGTTATGGACAACAAAGAAGGGTTTGTGTGTGTTAGGAGGCTGTACCGAAAAGTCAGCGATGCCTTCAGCGATATGAAGAAGGAATATTTGATTTTGGGTCTTCAATTTGAAAATATTTAAAAGACGAAACATTTCAACAATAGCTTAATGCTAACTCTTTCTGCTTCAAGTCATAGTTGCGATGCCCTTAACATACACTTTCTGCATTTTGCAAGTCCATTAGCTTTTTTTCAAAAATGGTAGGAATTAAGAATGACGAACACGATATTAAGGAAGGTACGATTGTAGAAACATATGAAAAAAATAACCATCAGTTAAAAACGTTTTATAGACCTCTGTATGCAGTACCTATGTATGTGAGGGATTCTACTCTAGAACCCATTAATATTTTATTTATTTCATTCGTAATTTCTCCAATTTATTTGTTAACGGGGATATGGGATAAACTAGTTCTCCACTTGTACGGTTTCTTTTTTGTTTTATATTTTTTGTTTGTTTGTTAAAACCTACATGATTTATGAGAACATAGTAAATAAAGTTGTTGACTAGTTGTTATTAGTTTCAATTAAAAAATTTCTTAAATAAATGGAAAAAAGGAAAAGCTTGTAATATATTTTAAATGTATAACTAAATAACTTAGACTACAAAGTAATCTTACTCTAAGGCAGGCTCTATCTCAGTAACTAACTCCAAACACTCCTTTTGAGCAAATTCCGGCAAATAATTGCACAGCCTCTGAGTAGCATTAACCAGATCCTCTTGGTGCACCTCTGCCACCTGCATTGCTACGCCCATGAGAACCGTGCACACTAAAACAATACAAACACCGTCAAAATAGTAAACAGTCAATTCACTTCACGTAAATACCTGCGCAATCCATTCCTCCATTGACACCACGACACTGAACTGCAGAAGTACATATCGAAATTATCACAGAAATTATTAACGCCCCTTTCATGTCTCACAAAATTTACTTGTTCGTATATCTGATTAAATTAATTAACTGCTTGAATGTACTGGTCAGCATTGAGTGACCATGTTTTCGTTTATTTTGTGCTCGGGTGATTCATTCACGTGGCGCAAGCGCTACGTCAGGTTACCGGAAATGATCAATATTACTTTTCGGCGAAAATGTAACTAGTTAAATACAAATTACTGGGAATTAAATCACCTTGGTTGCCAATGAACTGTTGCGCGGTATTTACGTTTGCGCTTTATTTATTATTTGCTGTATAATCGTCAACAGGACCGGACTAGGCGAAATAAGATGGTCACATCATACGACGTGATTAACTTTTCTCAAACAGTTCATAACTGTAAAATATAATCAGCATCCGACTATCTTACGGCAGGTTAAAAATGAGAAAAATATATGGTCATTGTATAGAACACCCCCTTCTGTCCTATCGAAAAACTAAACTTACTCACACATTCTACATTCCATCACGAGTACAACGCACCTTATCATATCTTGCGCAAATGGCGTTAAGTATTTTTTATAAATAAATTAAAATTGGAACATTTCTCCATGCGCACAGCTGATTTACTGTTTACTTAATCGTTTCTGTAGTTCACCAAAGTTCCCATGTTGCCACATCAACGTTTGTACATCATAATATACGATATAGGCTACAAATTACTTGCTTACCTAAAGCGCAGACATCACTGTCTATTGAATTTACAAATATGTAAACAAAATCAGACGCCCTGATTAGTTGGAAACGTCTTCACGCGCCAAGGGATGCTGGAAAGACACTTTTCATAACACAGCTATTCAGTTCTTTGTTCACAGCTAGAACTTAAACTTCAAATATTCTTGCGCGTCGAATGCGACAAAAATATGAGTGAAAACAGAGTATTGACTGTGAATCTTACACCTGTGCCTGTGCGGTTTTGTGATTTCAACACCTGTGACTCTTGCGATGTCACTTACGCGAAATTTTATGCTATTACAGCATCAAATGAAGGACTTACATCGTTCTTAAATAGACATGGCGTTTTAATAATTGGAATACAACATGTGAGTAAATTAATTAAATATACATCAATTTAAATAATGACCGTATCACGTGCATAAAAAAGGGTCAGGCAGATTATGACAAATAGAAACAATTAGGATTCACGATTATTTCAACCCTTACAAACTATCCCTCTATCTTGTAAATTATTTTTGAACATTGATCATTTATATACCAAATATATCCCTTGCCCTTCAACAACACACGCCAAAATTTAACAAAGAAAAGCAATCTCTATGTGCACACAATGCCACATCCTTTCACCACACAAATATTGCTTCAACCCTTAAAAACTACCACTATATGTTGAATATTTTCAAAAATTTACATTTTTTTAATGTACCCTTGCTAAATTAACATTCCTCAATACACCCCTCTTTACCCCACCCAGCACCCCTATTCGCTCCCACCTCCTGTTAGCTAGATGGGTTATTATTAATTTGCGCAAAGTTTCGTTTGTGAAAAACTGTTCCTATAGCAACCTACAACACGTCCATAAAAAAAAAACGCGAAAATCCAGAAGGGGGTGTTCTATACAATTACCAAATATATATACATAGAATGTGGTGAGGATAAGAATAATGATCCTCATTTAAACTATTCTTCAGTTTCTTAGCTTGTAGTGATTCTATTTTGAAATCCACTGCAAATATACGGTGGGTATTCAGTGAAGTGTCAGACAGAGTGCTATGTAATATACCAATACCCTGTAGAGTATTATCTGTATTTTCTATAATATAGTACATAATCAAAAAAGTAGAGTAAATATGTATAACCGGAATGCAAGTAAAAACACAGTAGCATCAATATAAATTTAAATCTGTTGTATTACTATGTGTAGTAATAGGTACTAGGATTATAAAATTAAGATCTTATTTACATTCATTTGTAAGAAGAACAATCCACGGCTAATATTCAGGCACTTGCTCTCTCGTTGAGAAAGTAGACTTCTCGTTCAGAAAGGAACTTATTGTTCTATGAAGGTGTCTATAACAGTCTCATTCGTACAAACTGGATTCATTATATATTGTCATTGTACTCTTGGGTTCTAGTCCCAACGCAAAGAGTTTGTTATCTCTTCTTGAGTAACTGTGACCTTCCCTTCCGCAATCTGAGATATTATAGGAAGCAAGAGAAAAATGTCATTAGAAAATTGATATTTATTAATGTAACTACAAACGCAGATGAAATCTAGAAGTAGTATCTTCCATCAAGGTTAAGTTGTTATGCATTTAATTACTATAACTTAAAATGAGATTACATTAGTCATTAATTGCCCAAATAGATAATATGAATAGCCGATAAGATTGTTCAGTAGATTTAAGGCATGTTGTATTTCTTTCGGAATTGCATGACTATATCTGTGTTGTGTATTTTTTCCGCACGGTAAATGCATAGGTTGCTAGGCACAAAATAAGTCAATGTACGCCTGGTAGTAGTGGTCATTACCATTAAATGGTATGTAGATTAAATGGTATTAAATGGTATGTAGTAGTATTCATTTCATCGCTATTTGCCAAATAAAAAACTCTCTTATCTTGCCGATAAACGGAACAGCCTACCTGAGCCTAGCCATAAAAACAAGCCACGGTATAAGATAAGAGCCGTTTAGGATTTTTTATTTAGCAAATAGAGATGAAATAAACTGTACAACAGGTGTATGCAATTTTTTCACGTTAATTACGTTACATATTTCTTTAATGTCTTTTGTTATCGAAAAACATGATTTCGGTGACATATTGCTACGATTGTTTATCACAGATAACGTATTTATCTGTAATGTCATAATTACGTAACATACCACTTGATCACTAACTTGATTACACTTAATGATCACACTAAATAACAAAAATAGAACCATCGGTTGAAAATAATTGTGTAACAAAATTTGTACTATAGGACTTTAAGGAACATTACAACTTAATTAATTTCTAATTACACCCCTGTATTCATTAATGGAATTAACAGAGTGACGTTGTTTTGTTGATAAGCTGAGGTATTGCGATATTCATATCAACGGAGATATGTACTCGTACGTATGTATATCTTGATGTTAATAAACAAAGGAGCGTTATTGTTATTATTATTTGGTCATTATCGTCTTTCTATTTTATTTACAATTAGTTTCATGGTTTATTATACATGTACCAATTACTGATGACGTATATTACATTACAAAACGAGAGTTTTACAAAACATTTTTTTATATATTCCATTTATTTAATTTATATATCTTATCTGGGTCTTTTGCTGCAGTAAAAACAATTATTTCTAATTTACAACTAATTATTTAGTATATGACGCATATGTGAATTGTGATTTGTGATGTACCTATCCACATTTACAAATCAAATCGTAGGTTCATAACAAAAACAAAAGTGCAGACGTCATCCCTGTAATTGATTTAATATTTTACACATAACCATTATGAACCATAATTTAATATTGTACAAAGTAATGCATATTCTTCATTCTATAAAAATATAATATCAATAGAATGATTGTCTGTCTGTAATTAATTTCTTTGGATTTTACTATTAATTGAATGAATAGATATTTGACTTGAGTTCTTCCTAGAAAGATGCGGTTATCACTTTGTATGTGTATTTAAAAACATAAATTTTGACTTTGATTGGCGATATACAGCAGTTCTTGTTCGAGCTTATTTAAATGAGGTGGATGAGGGAGAGGAAATTCAACAGAATACCCTACTAAATTAACAGATCTATCCTCTTAATTGTTGTTTTACTAAAATACCGGAACTGCTATCTATATAATTTATGGTATGTATATTTGGTTTCTATAGTACTCTCCATAAGCAACAAACATTTAACAACATAAGAAAAAATCGGCTAGAAGTATGTGGTATAAATCCAAAAATTGTGAATAATATTCAAAGATAATTAGTTTACCGTTTTCTTTACATCAAGCTAACGATGGATATGTATTGTACTATGCAAAACAGTTTTTTATATAGTGATTTTTTTATATTTAACATAATTTTTCTCTAAACACATTTTATACCACTCTTTTTTCTGTTTACCTTATTATAAGCAAGAAATATGCTCCTTCGTTTCCACGACTAATTGTAAGATTTTTTTAAATAAATCATGGATGACGTGATAGTATTTAGAGAAGTTTCAGAATGTTTTCGATTTACCAAATGGAATGTTTATATTTTGTCAAATGTACATATTATTTTTCGAATGCGCTTTATTCATAAAAGAAATCCATGTATGTATATAGATTATTTCGAAGTCAAAATTGACTGGAATAATATCTGCAAGTTGGAAATACATGATGTCTCTAAACGTGACCGAACTGGTCCTCTAGAATGTATTACATATAAAATCAAATGTATCCGAAATAAGAAAACTTACAAAATTTAAAGGATAAGTTTTTTCAGTAGTTGGTATTTTGTCATGAAGCAAATGATGCATATTTGATGATAATTTTTTAATACTTTGGTGCTAATTACGTACTTAACAAATTGGAAAAATTGTAACAATTAATATTTATTAAATATATGCCTTTTTGATAACTTATAATCCAGTGTAATTCCTTTTCTTAATTCGAATGGGATATATTTCGTCCTTGAACCTGACGCTGACATCTGCCTTTAAGGCTTTATCTTCTAATTTACCATCCGCCTCAATGATATAATGCTGCAATATGGTCGCAATCATAATTTGCATTGCCATATTTGCGTAGGGTTTACCTAAAAATAGTATGTTAATTAATGGAACAAGGCCGAGCTAGTTGGAATTACATACGGTGTTCTGGGGGCCGACCAAAATCGGACCAAGGAAGAAGGTATGTATCTGCTCGGATAGCAGGGCGGCGTTGGCAGCCCTGAATTCAGCAACGACAAAGTCGAAGCTGGTCTATAATTGCTATGAAGCATTGAACCACTTGGCAGGGAAGGGACCGGTGGAACTCTTATGGATACCTGGGCATAATGGCATTAAGGAAATCTAATTGCAGATGACCTTGCCAGACTAGGGACCAGGGAAAACCTCTATAGACCAGAACCTGCAGTGGGAATAAGTCGGAATCTGATCAGAGACCGCATCAATAGCTGGGCAAGACACCAGCACAATAAAAATGTAGAGGAGTAACGGGTTGTCGAATAACCAAACTCTTCATCGAATACTCAGAGATTGAGAAATGGGCCCAAGAATTCATTAAATTGAACAGGCATAAAGCCAAAACCCTGGTGGGAATCATAACGGGCCACCATAGTAGCCTGAATGCATATAAGCACAAGCTGAGGCTGACTGATAGCCCGGCCTGCAGATACTGTAAAGAAGACGAGGAAACCTCGATTCATCTTCTTTACACCTGCCCCGCACTGGAGGAGAAGAGGTATCTTATATGAAAGACCCCTGTTATCCTGGAGGAGGCGAGGCTTAAGGCGGGGGACCTGCCTAAATTGCTCCTTTTATGGGATAGCATTTTTGGATAATGACCCGGATAAGAGGGGATCGCCAAGGGACTACCCATGCGATCAGTGGCTGATGAGGCCCAAACCTATATAATATAATAATAATAATAATAATGGAACAAATGAGAAGGGAGCACGACTATGGGAGATGTGAATTCTTTCACAACACACAAACGCACTAAATGCAAATGTTATTATTAATTAGTGTTTTATATTTCCTTACTACCACAGACCAACACCAGTAAACTTATTACTTTTAAAATATTTCTTACTAGGGATTATTCGTCAGTAATCAGAAATAAACATGGGAAAGATTAATTGTCAAAAATATATAATCGCTTGTAAAATCGAAGATTAATTCTGTTATATACTAAAAGTTTGTCAGGTGACTGCACCTGCATCGTACAGCAAAGCAACTTTGAGAATTGAAACTTTTCATGATTAATTTTTAGCATGCATGACTTGATTTATTAAATCATGCAAGTTCTCTCTTTGAAACAAAATATTTTCTTATATCATTAGATATTAAAAAAGATAAATGAAAACATACATATCACAAAATTGTAGACATATTGTATCGTGTTGTATTAGAAGGGAGGGAGGTGTACTTCCCTGCTTGATTTGACGAACCGCCACCGTTCTAATTTGGACATTATTCCACTTTTCAGTCTTTATATATTCCTTACTACGATATTATATATCTTCATAATTATCTAATTACCAAAATATATTGTTATAACAGCAAGTTATTTAAGTTGATTTAGTTTATTCCAATCAATTCTGGATAAACTACGAGCATGTTCATGTTTATGTAGATTATAATTTTTGTAATAATAAAATACATTAGTAGTGACTTTTGATGGATACCATTAAATAATTTATAAAATTCATCCACATTCTAAACAATTATTTTACTTTTACCTAAACACCCTCTTGGCCCAGCACTAAATGGTAAATAAGCATAAGTTGGTCTCTTCTGTATTTCCTCCGCCAAGAAGTGCTCCGGATAAAATTCATTAGGTTTCTTCCAGTACTTTGCACTTCTGTGAATGTTTTGTATGGATATTATAACTGTACAGCTCTTCGGTATACACCATTTATCTACAAAATAGAATACATTTACCGTAGATAGCTGCATTGAACATTTACACTATCTTTTCAAGCCAAGTTTTATTCTCGTGTTAGTACCTAACTGAAAATCTTGAGTTGCTTCTCTAGCTATAAATGGCGCAATTGGAAATAGCCTTAGGACATCTTTAATAACCATGTCCAAATATTTAAGTTTGTCAAGATCCGATTCTTCGATGTCTCTTTGGCCAATAACGTTATTAATTTCTTCGATAAGCCTTTCTTGAACGTTGGGATGCATTCCTAGTAATACCAGGGTAAAAGAAACGATTGATGTGACGGTATCCTCAGACTAAAAAAATATTTATTCTAGTTATTAGAACGATTAATATTTACGATTTATTTCATCCAAATCTACTACTGTGTGAGGAGAGAAAATATTATGAGACTCTTTCAATACGTTCCCTTGAAATTTAGGCAATATTTAATTAATTTTTAATAAGACTAAGAGTTAACTATGCTCTTGATCTTAAAATGACCAGGTCCTCTATTGATCAACATAATTTAAAAATTTTATTTAAAACTTATGTATCGAAATATACATAGAGATATATGAGATATAGGAAATTAGAAATATCTGTAGAAGCAGAAGCCATTAGGGTAGATAATTCTGTATACATAGCTGAAGTAAATTTATATAATCTTAGTACCAATAATACTTAGTAATCAATAAAATCTTAGTACCAATAATACAAATAGTAAGGTGATTCATTAAGGGATATTCTCAAAGCAGAACTGGATAGCATCCTCAACTATGAATAATCTATTCACATTATAATAATAAGTTAATAATAAGTTATTCACATTCTAACCCTAAACTATTCACTTTTATATATAACAACTATATTTTTATAATTCAGAAAAAAGTTTGCAAATTTTACGACTATTTTTTAAAATCATTTATTAGGTCTATCTCTTTTATGTGGACATGCACTTTTACACACACTTGCATATTTCCATTCATTCAAAAATACATTTATAGAACAATTTTAGAATTATGACGTTCAAAATAAGGTAAAACATATAATACAGCATATAATAATAATAATAATGTTTTATCATGTCCTTTACAACACGATACTTTTAATGAAAATAAAAATTCTTATTAGAAGCATTTCACAAATGTAGTGATAGCAAAATATTTAACGATAAACAAACTACTAGCAGACATGTCCTGAAACATATTTCAATAATTCTAGTAGGACAGTAATATGATCTGTATATATGTAGTAATAGTAGGACTAAGTTTCAGTCAATGTTCAGATTCAATTCAGATTTTATATCAGTCACATAATGCTATTCAAAAAATGGACCCAACAATAAATTTTTTATTAAAAAATATTCTAGCCTGGGGGTTAACCACAAAATAGGGACATAAATTACATTAAATTCGATTCGTGAATAACAGAATTTGAGAAACAAAGCTTCACCTCATAACCTTTAAGCTCAAGCGTGAGGGTGCTTTTAAAAAAAGGACCAAACCCATATTAAATAAACCATGGAATTAGGTAAGTAAATATAATACGTATTGAAATGCATGTACATCTTTAATCTGTATCAACAGTATTTTTAGAATAAAATGAAAATTACTATATCCCTCGCTGAACTCCTTAGCTCTATTTGTCTGCCTTACGACTATTAGAAAACCAAAGTGCCCAACTAGACATTAGTGTAATAAAGAGATAGTAGTAAGAGATATTGATAGCTTACTGCTGAATATAATGTCGACAAATGGTGTACCAATTCTTTGTCCGTCGCAAAATTCGGCATATCATCCCTAATGTCCAGCATTTGATCTAAAAAAGTCCTATACGGTTGATACATTTTTTTCAACTGTACATGATTTTCTTTGGCCTCATCGATCGCCTGGGTAAATAGAACTGTAAAATATTTTACTGAAGAACTACAATAATTAACAAACCTTGAAGAAAAACCCATGGATAACAGTTTTGGCTTCTTCTCTCATACTGTAATATTTCGTTAATCTAAATATCCAGTTCACTTGTAACCATACCTTGACCATTCTTGCATAAATTACAATATACGCCCTTAAACAGACCTTCATATTATTTAAAAAAATTCTCGCCACGAGATCTATGTAATAATAGAAATGTTCACATTGTATTTCAGACAAATGCACAATAGTCCGCTGCCATAAGTAGTTCATTAACAAAAGTGTATGTAACTAGTTTGTATCTATATAAGATATAGGGATGAGATAATAAAAAGAAACAAAATCCGTGGTAGAAATAAGATGACTACGCCAATATTAATTGGCAGGGATGTGAACACTATTTGTGTTCATGACTTTTATTTTAAAAATTATCAAAACTGATGAAAATTTATGTTTCTGTCGTGGAAGATTTGTTTACATCAATTCATAATATTCTTATTGGGAATAACACTAATTAAATTTGTATTATTTAAAACGAAATCGAGACAATCTCCTGATAGAAGAAAACGAGAGTGTATTATGACTAAAAATTATTCAGACAATGTAAAAGAATTTCGAGAATCGAGTATTTTCGTTCATCCATTCACACGGGTGGACGAAGATCATGCTGTGATGAAGATATGGCAAGATTGCAATATATGCAGACAGAAATTTCTAGAAGAATTCTTTCGAATTAAACGCACCACCTGGAAAGGAATATCTAAAGGAAGAGAACTCCCGTTGACACTTTTGTGTAACTCTACAATTTTCGCATTTCTCTTTTTAACTTTAAAAATAAAAACGTTAATTAAAAATCGTTCATACTGTTTGTTAATATTTGTACCTGGTTAAATGTTCCATAAAGTTTTTCATTTCACCATTCTGAGCGTTTGCTTTCACGCCAATAATTGTTTCTGCAACAGGAAGAATTATAAACAATAATAGCGTAACTCAAATCAATAGTTATTTGTATTAAAAGTCAAAATTATTCTTTTCCCCTTTTTCCTCCTCCAGGAGGAATCAGGATTATCACAAAGCTGTCACCAAGACTGATTTCTATAATTTTTCTACTAATTCTAGCAACTTATTTAATTTCGGAATAAGTTCTAGTAACTGTTATTAGTAAGAAAGTAATATTTATAATTTAAAAGTTTTTAATTAATTTTGACAATGTGGAAAGTGGTCACTTTCCACACGAGAGTAAAAACGGTGGTCACTTGACCGCAGACCTTAATTTTTAGTTCTTATGTCTCAAAATTTTAATCACTATCGTAGAAATTGTAGTTTATTAATGTAACTGTAGTTTAAGAAAATATATTTTATATGCCATGATTAATTTTTTATGGAAATTACAATAAATGGTTGCATATACGCCAATTACATAAAACTTACATACCACTTACAAAATCCGCAGCACACAAATGTATTGAATGTTCAACATTAAACGTTGGCTGATCTACTTTACTCTGAAGAATTCCAACTAATTTCTTCGTGTGTTGTAAAATATAAGGAAAATATGGCAGCATATTTTTTTTCACAAACAGAGGCGACATTGCACGCCTATCCCTTTTCCACTTGGGACCTACGATAATCAGATTCATATCATATATCTAAGAATTTGTACCATCAAAGAAGAATATACTGAGACACGTTTGATACATTTTCCTAAAATATAGATTTGGGAGGGCAGTCCATTTAGGGCAAGGACTACAGGACTTAGGCTCCATTGGCCCCTTGTACATCCTCCCTAGAACGGTCATCCTACCTAGGCCATTAACAATCCTTTTCTTGCGAACTAGGTAATGATATCGTTTATGCCTCCTCTTCACATTGGCCAATATATGTGTCAATGGCGTGGCAGACATATTGACTCAGAAATTTGTGAAGTTGTCCACACGTTGGTTGGAAGGCTGAATTGACGTTGACGCCGCCAAAACCCTTTGACATGCGTCGAAAAACGGACACCACCCGGATTTCGGCCCAACGTGTGGACCAATACTGCAATACCTGCCAAGGCGATCACAAAGCCCCCCTTATACATGATGGCCATACATATTGGCCACAACGATTGGCACATATATTGGCCAACGTGAAGAGGAGCCATTAAAGGAAGTTCCCTAATGTCGATCATAGTTGGCCAACGTTATCCCAAGATGGATTCTTCAATAATCCAAATATTCTACCCTTTAGATACCAGTCACAAAGTATATTCTACGTGATTTCATCACTCAGGTAACTTAAAAACTCATTAGCAAAGTGGCAGTTTTCCGTTTCATCAGACAGTTCCATAAGTTCCCCCTGCGTGTTATCCCCAGGTATCTGTTTTATTGCTGAAATTGATAGTGTACTTAAGGAGGCCAATTCCATGAATATTCAAACTAGTCGTCCTAGCCAATCTTCCTTGTTGCTTCCATACTGTGTGTGTCCCTTAATCTATTTGTCATCAATAGATACTGTTTGTGTAGGCAATGTTTGTCAGTGCATAGTACTATTTCCATACTAATCCTATTCTAATTTTATGGTTCCACAGGGGCAATTATTATCTACTGTTAGTGTAAATTTTAATTGTTTTATTTGTTATTTATCTACAAGCCATCTTTAATGTCGATTAATCCAGTATGGCCTATATTTCAGGGAAATGTATCTAAAGTGACTCATTACATTTTTTAATAATACGTTTAACATTTAAGTTAAAACAAAATTACCTGATCCAGATATCAACCCCTCTCCATTAAATTCCGCCATATATTTGTATATATGTCTATCCTTTGTTGCAAATTTAATTGAGGACATGACTTGCTATTAAAATAATAATATAATAATTATTAACACAAAAAAAGCAAATACTCGTATTAACTATAAATTGTTGTATTAGATACCTCTGCTTGTGTAGCATCTGTGATTATTACAGATAATTTAGGTCCAAGCCATAATCTCATGGGACTGGGATATTTGGATGTTATATTAACGAGTCTCTCAAATATATCTGAAAGTTAGAAATAAATAAGGGTATTTTATTATTACATTAAAGGTCAAGATTTATATAACCTCTCATGTAGGTGTCATTGTAAACACGCTCTATTAGATAACAATAAAATATACTGTGTGTAGTAGGCTCGTTTTAAATACAATAATTGTTCATGTCAGAAAATATAACAATAAAACACAATTATGATAACTTTTCAGTAAGTGTAAGGCTAGCCGCACACTGCAGACTCTTGATGGGCCCATAATTACCATGAAGACATATGCTAGCGCGCACACTTAAAGGTGTGCGCACTCCATAAAGTTATCATACCAACAAGCAACCAACTGAACTGTCGGCCGACAAAAAGTCTGTAGTCTGCGGCCAGTCTAAGAGTGTCCTTTAAAACTGCCATATAGTACTGTATCAGTTTACACGGATTGTATGTACATACATGATACTTCAAGTTATACTTAGTTACAATTATTTCATGAAATATGTGAGATGAGCTATAGGGAGCACTAAAAACATCACGATAATCATTATACAAGATTATACTGGAAAATCTTCATTTCAACAGGAAACTTCTACACATTACTGAGTATCAAGATGGGTTTTTGGTGACTCCAGATTTCCTTTAGCTTTCCTCATTGCTAGATTGAACATTTTTTCTTAAAACGAATTTTTATGGAAATATTGTAAATTGATTTCTTTATTTTTTTGTCGAAAAGTTGTAGTGAAGCTTATCGTAGAGGTTGTATTGTTCCAGATCCTTCTGAAGACCTTATAAGAACAAGATAATCGGGGGATACGTTCTAGGAAAAGCCTTTTTTTTGTTATTTATAATCTTCTAGTATTTACAGGACAAGTCATCCCTATATAAGGATTCCGAGAGTTCCTCACTGTTGTGAAAAGGTAAAAACTACTATGAATTAATCACACAAGAATAATAGTGATAACAGGTAAATACCATTTGTACACCACAAACTGATGATAAAAGTAATGTATTCAAGATCTTGGTTAATAAATTGCTCAAGAAAAAGTCATTGCTCAAAATCACGAATAATTATTAGATAATGAGATATCATGATTGCCATTTTGTACTAATGATGTGTTCAACATTATTTTCCTTTCCATTGTGTTGTGTATTTTCTTTTCATCTATTCAGTTTAAGTTTAGATGTTTAGTAGACTATGAAGGTTTTAGATTTAACAACATTGTAATTAAACATTCAAATAAATAGAAAATTAATGCATAAATATACATTCCAAAATGTTGGAGAATATCATATTTGTTGGGAAGCAAGATGGATTTTTAATGGACGTTTGATATAACTTAGGAGTTTTAGATAATATTTTTGATAATAAAATGAACAACCCACATATGCTAAGCTAACCAACTGTTAGTATTATCAAGAGTATGGTAGACAAAGTCCTCGTTATTTTTCGTATAGGAATTAAGGAAATAGTAAACAATATAGTTTGATACTTAAAATAATAAAGTCGGTATCTGAATTTGTTATTTTCATCATGAACTCACTGTATGTGATATTGCTATAATATCTTAACTAGACTTTTTTTATTTCATTTATTTTTACTGTTTTTATAATATAGGTTTAGTTCGCAATTACATTATAATTTGTACAAGAGACTAGTAAAATAAATCAAAACGTTTTTTCATTTTTTATATTGTCATGCCTTAATTACGACACCAATACTATAGAGGGTTGGCTAAAATTTATCCTTTTATATTTCATATTGTTATTATATGACAAATAAGATCCACTTACCTTTACTTTTACAGAAAAATGTGAAGCAGGTGTTACCGATAATCGGGAAGGCAAAAGGACCTGGTAACTGCCAAGACAGAAGGTATGTTGTTTTTCTCTTATTTATATAGATTGCAAAACCCACTATAAAGAAAATGCATATTTCTAACGTCCATTGATTTAGAATCATGTCTAAATATTTTAACACAACGGATTTTATTATGACTATTTAACTTTAGTTGCAGAATTACAGAGTATCATTGAAAGAATAAATATCTCGTACTTTTTATTCGTATATCTAACTTGAAGAAATGTTAACTGATTTCGTCAACAAGCAGAAGTTTGTCCTCGTCTTTTGGAATAATTGGGTTATGAGTATGTCACCTGAAACGATTATTACAGTAAGACTTGTTTTTTATTACCTGGTCCATATATTTCACTCTTTATTTTAACAACGTATTCGCAGTTTCGCAAGCAAAACATCGAAATAGAGTGCTATAAAGGAATTGTATAACTATATTGTAAAAATAATTGGTTCAAATAAAAATAAAGAAAGAAAAGAATATTTTTAATTCCAACATAGTCCAATGGTCAGGATACGAAAAAGTTTGACGATGTAATTGATTATAAATTATTATAAATTACAGTGATAGTTATAACTTATAATAACAATATCATAATACTATTTTAATAATATAATCATATCAATACCGACCATTGTACAATCTGTATTATCTATAGATACTATTATATATCTAACTTCATATTCCTTAAGAACTCAACTAATATTCCGTTTAAGATTTGATGTGCACTATATTGTTTAAGCAAAACAGTTGTCTGTTTTATATTTTGGTCCATAATACAACAATTGGCGGCTATGTTACACCCATACATTAATGTGACCGTAAGTCTCCTTACTACTAACTAAAAGTTCCTTTTGCTTTATTTCATATACTATTTAGCTTTAACTATAATATTGATTATATTTTTTAGGCAGTGCCGATTGTTGATAATTAGAATTAGTATTAATTTTTATTTTCAAAAATTTCTTCTAGCAACTTAGAAACCACTAATTAAAATAGTAATATATAATTAGCAAAAGTAAAGGCACATTATTACGTAACAGTTCATACACTCCAACTGTAACAATACGAAATAAATATATCCGTTTAATACTAGCTGAACATCATAGATTATGAATGCTAATTCAGTATATCCATCAAGAAACTATTTTCGAAAACGATTATTCGCATCGATCTCCTCGAGATGTACAAAATATTTGACGTAGCCAAACGTGGCTAACTATTATTAAATAAATAAAAGAAAAGGAGAAAATATTAGTTAAACATTAAGAACATACATGTGCGCTATTTTTACTTTTCCGCATTCAACTATATTAGCGGAAAAGTAATGTAATCGTTGTAAAGAAAAATGGGAAAACAATTTTTTTCGTTTATTTTTCGTTTTTCGGCCTAAAAACAAAAAAAATGGTTTTTAAAAAATTCTGTCCGTGAGTGTGTGTCGTCGTTGTCGTCGGCATTTATTCTTGTTAGCACGGTAACTCAACTAAATCGTGTCGAATCGATCGGGTTTTGACTGATTCTGATCGAGGACGTCTCCCAGATGACACCTATTGATTTTGAGGTGGATAGGACACACCCCACCCTGTCCATGGGTCATGAGAAAGCACGATGGTGGACTATGTATTTGAGATTTTTTTTGTTAGCACGATAACTCAACGAAATCGTGTAGGGTCGATCGCATTTTTACTGATTCTAATCGGGGACGTCTCCCAGTTGACATCTATTGATTTTTAGGTGGCTAGAACATACCCCACTCTGTCCATGGGTCATGAGAGAGCACGATGGTGGATTATTTGAGAATTGTTTTTGTTAGCACGATAACTCAACGAAATCGTGTCGGATCGATCGGGTTTTGGATGATTCTGATCGAACGCGTCTCCCAGATAACACCTATTGGTTTTGAGGTGGATAGGACACACCCCACCCTGTCCATGGATCATGAGAAAGCACGATGGTGGACTATGTATTTAATAATTTTTTTAGTACGATAACTCAACGAAATCGTGTCGGATCGATCGGATTTTGACTAATTCTAATCGGGGACGTCTCCCAGATGACATTTATTGACTTTGAGGTGGCTAGGACACATCCTACCCTGTTCATGGGTCATAAGAAAGCACGATGGTGGACTATTTGAGAATTGTTTTTGTTAGCACAATAATTCAACGAAATCATGTCGGATCTATCGGGTTTTGACTGATTCTGATCGGAGACGTCTCCCAGATGACACCTATTGATTTTTAGGTGGATAGGACATACTCCACCTTGTCCATGGGTCATGAGAAAGCACGATGGTGGACTATTTGAAAAATTTGTTTTGTTAATACGATAACTCAACTAAATCGTGTCGGATCGATCGAGTTTTGACTGATTCTGATCGAAAGCGTCTCCCAGGCGACACCTTTTGATTTTGAGGTGGATAGGATATATCCCACCCTGTCCATGGGTCATGGGAAGGCAGGACGATGGACTATTTGAGAAAATTTTTTTTGTTAGCACGATCACTCAATTAAATCGTGTCGGATCGATCGGGTTTCGACTAATTCTGATTAGGGACGTCTACCAGACGACATCTATTGATTTTGAGGTGGATAGGACACACCTCCTGTCCATGGGTCATGAGAAAGAACAATGGTAGACTATTTGAGAAAAATTTGCCGATTTTGCATTGAACGAAAAAAACGTATATTCGGCCTATATCATATATGAATAAATGAGAAAAAAAGTAATTTCGTTCAATCATAAACGTATTGATACGGCACTGAAGCAGTCGCCAGTGAAGAAAGTAAAACTGTCGCATAAAACACATATTTCTGCATTTATGTGTTGGTTTATTTTTTGTCAGCCACTCAATTTCGAGATAGAGATGTTTTACGTGTGAAAAAGTCCATTTTAAGGTTTTAGAAATGTTTATTTTACATGTATTTAAAAATTAAAACAAAAATACATATTATAAACTTTAGGTAACTATTGTTTAAACAGATCATCTATTAAACTTAAATGCTACGGGAACACAAGGCTTATATATACAATGATACACTCTGTGTATATTAATATAATGACACATAAAACAAAGTATAAAAGTAAAAACAAATTGAAAATATTTGTGTAGCTGATCCTGACTCAGTGTGAAAATTTATCGGTGTAATTAAATATTAGTGTATTAATTGTTATTAGATATTCTGAATATAAAAATATATAATTATATGTACTACAGTTATTCTTAAAAATCACCAATTCGGTGTCATGTGAATTGATTCTACCGATTCATTCACCAAGTCTACATCAGAAGTTTTTGATGATTAGTGTGAACTCCTGTATTGATCCTGTTTTGATGATCGCAAACTGTGTGAGACTCTGGTTAAATCGAACTCGTACGTTTTCTTTCTGTAGGTATTCTATGTTCTAGGTTCTCTTTCGAAGTCACCCTTCAAGTAACTAACCTTGCTAAATTATTTTTCTTTATATTTCAGATTTATCCAGACTTCTTTTTCCTATATTCTCGTCACGTATACCGCTGCTACTAGGATTTGACATCCATTCTCAATTTCAGAAGGATCAGATGAACTTACACTTCATCTGTCTGTACCTTCCTTTCTCTCCTGATTATGCACCGACATGTGAACACGTAAATGGACTCATTTTATTAGAAAAAAACAAAGCAATTTATACTTACTTATATAAATCATATAATTACATATTTTTCTTTTAATAAGCTTAACGTTTTTGTTATTTTAATGTTTAATTCCTCTTGCTAGGTTAAATACTGCTACTTACTGCTAACAAACAGTAGAAGTACTTCCATATTTATTTATTGTTACCTTTATATTACATTTTATTAAGATAGAAGAGAAGATATATAAAAAATTACAAAAATATAAATCTGAGAAAAATAAAGAGGAATAGATAACTTAAAAAGTTTAAATTATCTATTAAATTTATTTTAAATTAAAATCACTTTAAATTAAATTATATACGTGTCTACTAGCTTGAAATCCTGTTCCATATCGGTTTCTTCTAGCAGGTCTGCGATTAATTTAAATCCTCATATTCCAGTGGTAGGTTTTGTTGTATTTTTCTAAACTCACCCTGAAGCTTATTATTTATACTTATTGTTGTCCACTGCTAGGTCGATTCTAGGTTGACAGTTTCTTTGTTATGCATATGGTATATTTGAAACCCATAACTAATAATAACTAAACCCTTACTAACCTACACCATAATTTAGTTTTGCTATAACAATATTCCCTAAATATGTAAATATTTTTTATTTTTATAGCTATTTTTTAATGACTTTAAAATTGTATTAAATCTTTAATTTTTTTTTTCATAAATAGTTTTCAATAAGAAAATTTCTTGGTAAATTGTAGATGAATAGATAGAACGTACTGACAATATTTATAATGCATACATATAGGTATACACTGACTAAACTCATAGATAATAACTAAAAACTATTTTATTTAATAACGCAGCCTAAATATTCACAAACACAGTCCAATACACAACAATAAAATACTCCACACAATAATAAAACATTCTATAACATATAATAATAGAGTCTACCTTGTAAAAACAATATATAAGTACAAATTTTCATACAAATTTTTTATGGAGTTTTTCGATTCATATTATGAAGGAATTCCACAAATCCTGCAGTTTTTACTTTTATTTTTGTCCTATAATGTACTTATTATACCCATAATTAGGCAATTTACAATTATTTTTTGTTTGTAAATGTTAAAGTTGGGCACCCATGTTGTACTATATAACACTCTTTTGTTTATTGAGGTCAAACTATAACAGTTATACTTCTTACATCCTGTATATTCTATTTCTACTGGAATGAAGGACAGTAAAAAAAATATTACTTTAATTTAATTAAATTACTAGCTAAATGATTACCTATCTTAGTGAATAATTATTTAATATGTATATATTTACATACTAACATGTAAACGTAAAAATAACTTATAATATTGATTGCGGTACTAATTCTGCTCCATGATGTGGTAACTCATGGGCTTAATTACATAGATATAAGTATATTTCATTACTCTAATTGTAAGTATAAATATGGCTATAATATCCTTGTGATTTCTTTAATCAAGTTGAAAAGTCTGCGTACAAGCAGCATAAGCGCCAAAAAAATATGGCATTATTTTCAGTATATAAAAGTTCTACATGAAAGCGTAAAATTACAACTTAAATATGGTACTAAATAAATGTGTTACTACATTTTTTCTCGTCTTTTTATGGAGATATTGTACCCATGCAGTGGCCTTATTGAAACATCAGTAATTAATTTTAAATCTTTTAGAGTTCCACGACATTCTAGATAATAGCTTTGCAGAATGGTGCCTATTAGTATCTTCATGTTGACGTAAGAATACTGCTGAGCTACAAATAAAAAGGAATAAATATGTAAATAAATAAATTGTTCTTATGTGGAATTCAACATATTAATTGAAACGTATACCCAGTAGAAATCAAAAATGATTAATGTATTTTTTCAAATATACTCTTCAACAAATTAATTGAAATGATTACCCAGCAGAAACCAAAAATTAACACATTTTTGCAAATATACTCACACTCATCGAGTTTTAAATACATGTTTTATAACCTTTAGTTTTTACGAGGAATTGATTTAGCTTCAAGCTATTCTTACAACTAATTTCTCGGAAAATCATACTACAATACCCAGCCGATTGTTACGGGAATCCTCATAATAATCCTCATAATACCCAGACTCAAATTACTTCCAACGGGTAATCTAGGCCAGCTCCAAACAATTAAAAATTCGACTGATTGAGGCCATCTGCGACATAATTATTGAATAATTTATCCTCAAAAAATCTGGTGATACAAGAAAAATCCCACGACTTAAAATCGATAAATAATTTCTCTTGATTTTGCCGATTTGAACAAACTATGTAAGAAAAATCTTTTGTATTTAACAGTTTGGACACACGGAAAGCGAACCTCTTTTTTTTTCTAAAACCTAAGTTTGTGGAGGGGAAGATTACACATAGAGACGAAGATAAAAACCAGTCTATTGATGTAGCATAAATATTTGATCACGTTATATTAAAAAATTCTAACTAAATTCAGTAAAAATGTTAATATAAATTGGTAATTGAACTGATAAGCTTCACAATTTATTATGCATTTTTTATATGATCGTACAAACACTATAAGGTTATATGAAATTTATTATTTCTGAGATTTTTTGTAAAAATACATTACTTTAAAGACCATCTTTTTTAGATATTTTTGGCCATATTGTATGAGTTTTGTATGTATAAGTATATCGTATGATTGTATACATACCAATACACCTTCTAGGTCCTGCACTGAATGGTAAGTACGCGAAAGGGTGCCTATTTGAAACGGCTTCAGCTGTAAAATGTTCAGGATAAAACTCCTCGGGGTTTTCCCAATAGTTTGGGTTTCTGTGAACTTGGTATACAGATAAGATAACGGAAGAGCCTGCGGGAAGCATCCATTTTCCTAAAAAAGCATAGATACAATAATGCAACCGTATTGCAAATATCTAATTTGCAATACAGTTTAATTCATTCATAATATCGTTCTTCTTAAGATACCATTAAGTGAAACTAAATTCATAATTACTTATTTGTTTACCTAATTGGAAGTCCTCGAGCACGTCCCTAAGTAGGAATGGTCCTAAAGGAAAAAGTCTCATCGACTCTTTTATGCACATTTCCATATACTTGAGTCTGCCTATATCGCTGTACCCTATACAACCTTTATCTCCAATGACTTCTTTTAATTCTTTAACAACTTTGGTCTAAAAAATGAACAAATAATTCTTGTTATACTTCAAATCAAAATAAACTACTGTTATATTTAATCTGTTCAATCCAAAATTAATATAAAACATCAAATAGCTCTTTATGCAACCTGTTAAAAAGACACCTAGTCTCCAAAATATTGAATTTAACATTAATAATAACTGCTATTTCCTCTAACATATGTGCTGAGATATTTATTTTATTGTAGAAAATGAGATACTGTTAATATGTAGTCATAGTATATTATTATAATAGTAACAATGTGAATGAATAACTATTCTGATATCGTTGTATGATTTTGTTGCAATAATATTAAATTACATTTTGTCTGTGAAAATATATTTCCATAATTATTAGGAAAGGTTCAATGTCATCGTTTCAAACATGCGCTACTATTGTTGTCAACGGTATGAGTAGCTCTATTTAAACAACCAGGAAAAACTAAACCATCGAATTAGTATCTCTATGTATCTACACCACTTTAACTGTTTTATATAGTGTACTGAAGTTTTATCAAAATATTTTATAGTTTTTTAAATATTAAATAACGTAAAAAGTTACCTAACTTCGGCATCCCTGTCCAGTACAACGACAGTTGAAAATTAATTTCCCTAAAACTAACTAGTAAAATGGTACGGAAGTTTAACGATCTATTAAATGGACCTTGTTTTATATGTGTGAATTTTTTGAAAAATAAACGACTTGTAGTTTTCCAGTTAAAAAAAAAAATATATATATATATATATATATATATATATATATATATATATATATATATATATATATACAAAATAATAATTTCAGTATTATTATTAATAAAAGTCAAATATTTTCACATAATGTTTCCCCACATTGCTTGTGGGGTTCGAACAGAGCACGGACGACCTGGATTGCGAATTTTTACAGTCGAACCGGCATTCTCAAACATTCGAATCCATTATCTGATCTTACACCTCTTTATTATTTCTTATGGAGATACCTTAAAGAGAAAGTGTATGTAAACAAACCACGAACTTTAATGCAATTAAAGCACAACATTCGCACCGAAATGGCCGCCGTTTCCAGAGAGATGTGTAGACGCGTGGTGACTAATTTCCGTTTACGGTTAGAGGAGTGCCAGTAGCGTGAGGGTCAACATTTGGAGAACATAATCGTTAGTACTTAATTTTCCAAAACCTTGTCTAAAAATTAACAAAAAAACTTATTTCTTCTGACTTCTAGTTTTTTTTTATTGAATCTACAAATACCCCCTACCCTTTCTGGACACCCGTTATATTAATAAACAAGGACAAATTTGTATATCTATTGTAATTTAATGACAGCTACATTTTAATACTGGAATAGGTTGGAACCTTTGGTATGAAGATTACACTGACTTAGTTTTCCACAAAAAAACCAAAACACTATACATTATACTCTACACATGTTTCGACAACAAAGTTGGCATCATCTGGAGATGATTAAAACAGTTTTAATCATCTCCAGATGGTGCCAACTTTGTTGGCGAAACGCGCGTCCAGTGTAGTGTATAGTGTTTTCATATCTTGTGAAAAACTAAGCCAGTGTTAGCTACATTTTACTCTAATATTGAGTTACTTTTGCTTTAATATGCTTTTCCTTGTTTCCCCCATTCTTTTACGAGAGGAAAACTTTTCTTTTCCTCTCGTAAAATCTGGTTACGATATTCACTTATATAAATATCTCATAATTTTACGGTACATGAAACATTTTCAAGTACTAGGAGAAAAACATTATTCAATAGCATTCCTTAGTCCAACATGTGTATCCAATTACCTGAATGTCTTGGTGCATGCCCAACATCATCAACGTGAATGCGATTGTTGAACTTTGTGTGTCTTGACTCTGAAAATAATACGCTCAATTAGTAAATAGAAAAATTATAAGGCTATTTCATACAGTAGCTACAAAAGTCAGAATATGATCCTTAAAGTCCTGTTCACTTAAACATCCCGGCTTCTCACAGAATATCTGATACATAAGTTCTAACATTGAGGGTGTTCGCAATTCTCCATTCTCGTTGTCATTTGATCTGAATTCTAACTTTTTCTCAAGTTCTGGAATCCTTACATCTCTAATCTAACAATAAAAACTCGTTTTATTATTTTCTCCATGAAACAAATACGTTCCAACTGTTCCCAACGGGAGCGCAACGTCGTGCTTCATCGTGGACAGATGACACTCCCATCGAAAAAAGTTTCAATTGATTCTTGGAATATAACAGTGATATATAACTACGCCACCTATCTGATCCAAGTGGAAGCACGACTTCGAAGACAACCAAGTGGTCACAGTGAGTAATACATATGGAAACTTATTCATGTTACGCAGGAAATAATGTATATGAAACCCTGCCAGAGACCGTTGGCCTTACCAGAGTTCAAAATGTCTGGTAAATACACTATTTATGATGATCTTGACTTCCACTACGAGAAAATATGTGGTGTGATTTTACATCACTTTTACTATGTCTTTCATTAATTCGCTGGTCATACCTCGTCTGTGAGTGCTGTTACTACTTTATACATATCATTTTGTTCTCTATAATAGGCCGTTAGTTTATATAGACATTCTGGATATAACCAAAATGACGCCACTCTTTTCGAAAATATGTAGTAGAACCTAAAAGGAAATTATTCTAAAATTGTGGTATTCTAATCTTCAATAGAAGATTATACCTTCTGACGAATTCAGGTATCTGCTTGTAATCAATAGAATGCTCATTTTTATCTTCAATTAAAATATCTGGAAAAATAATTGTACTGTAGCACACATAAAGAATAAATAATTAGGATGTATCCTTCGTCCACCAGGAAAACCATAACGAGGTGATAAATATGAGTCGAATCATTTAAGATTTGTTGCTCTAATTTTTCTTTATGTATATGTCTTTGATAAATTTATAGAATGTTATGGTCACATGGGAAAATCTGTTTGGTTTCAGTTTATTGGTCCATATCAGTTTTATCAGTGGACAAAAAGTCTTTGCGTTTAACTCACCCATAGTTGCTTCAAATGCACTATCATGTAATAAGGGTAAAACATCAAATTCGTCACGGTCTATGTGGGGCTTGAGGACTTCGACAAACCTATTGGCATGTTTCTGAAATAAATAGCTGTATCCTTCCAAAACTTTTGGAGCAAATAGTGGCTGTAACAGTTTTCTCTCTGTTTTGTGTTTTATACCTAAAAACGTGTAACTTTGTATGAAATATCATCATTAAACTAAATTTAAAGTACTTTTTACAAATTTGGCATGTGGAAGCTTTGATTGAAATAAAATATATACTTACAAACAGTACGTAAATTATGGCGTTTCATTTAAAAAAATTAGACGATTTAGGTAAGTTTCTATTAATTACATCGTAAATAGCAAACGAATACATTAATTGAATACTTTTGGGTACTCATAGGGTTCAGGTACTTATTCATTTACAAATTTTCAGAATTTTATCACCACTCCTGAAATAGTGCTATGGCGTTACCAATATTTTGTCATACGCTTGCACGTACATCGAATGGCAAAGCAACTATAAAAGTGAAAGATAATTTTATGAAGGTATACAATACACATACTGGAAAGCCATGTGTGATTGCAGCCAGCTCTCCTTATCACTGATCTTATGTTACATAACTCCTACTAGGTAAGATTTAGGGGATCGGATGATATGGAATCGATGATTGATGTAATTGAATTGACCTCATTAAAATATATACAGTACTAAGCCTAACCATAACTATATATATAGAAATCTGCTGAACACGTGAAGTCAATTTTTGGTTACAATTAAGATGAAACAGTACGGAAATATGAATATAATTTAGACCGATATTGTAAAATTATACAAGTCAGTCGCCTTTTCTATTTATTCATAACCTATGTTTATGTATACATATTAAACACAAATAAATCATTAGAAATATGGATACACTATTCAACATCAATTTTAACATATTATGGGTATCCTAAAATAGCAAAGAAGGTTCCCTCTTTTCAACAGATAACATCAAGATGAATTCGACGACAATCATAGCATAGTGTTCAAGAATTTGGACCTTAATGATTTATTTGAATAAAGACCTTAACGATTTATTATACTTTTATCCTTAAATGTAAATTAATCCTCAAGTTACAAGCTAACAAATCGTTAAAGAAATTTAAACAATCGAATTTATGGAGACGCAGGTTACATTATTGCATAACTTATCTCTGTCTTATACATAAATTTAAGAGTTGTAGATTGCTAATATTTATAAAGAATAATTTAGTATCTGTTTACCTGACGATGTGAATAAACCCTTTCCCATGAAAGGTTCCAAAAATTGGTAGATAAACGATTTTGTCGCTAGTTTCTGCGACTGCATGATTACCTGAAAGTAGGTTTGGGAGAAGTCGTGTTGTTAATGGAATATAAGTTTACCTGCAATTGGTCTGGATCATGAACTACTATCGCTAGACGAGGACCAAGCCAAAGTCGCATAGGAGACGTATAAGGCATGGTTAATTTTAGTCCTCTGTCTAATAACTCTGGAACATAAAATTACTGTTGCAAAAGTAATTTACTGTGGATGAAGCAACTAAGTAAAAAGTTGTACGAGTACATATCCTTGTAGGTACTGTAAGTAAAAGGAAGCGTAGTATACTGTACAATATGTTAAAACATTACATTGAGTTGAGTGAAGTTTACATTGAGGTCGACGTACATTTGCTATGTACACTTCTGTCCCGACAACTTAACGAGCCCTGAGTACGGGCCTGTATTCCGTAAGCACCAAACCAATCAAATGGACACGCTAATAAAATATATTAACGGGATTAATGCAAAAATCGTATACCAATATTTAAAGCAACCAAGTTCACAATTAAAATTAGGATCCATGTATTTACTAAGTAATTTCTTGAATAATTGTAAACAAATATTAAAAAATTAGTTCTTAACATTTTTTAGACCTTGAGAGCAAAAAATGGCAAATAAACAGTAAATGCAACTATATATAAGACCATTAATTAAATTTTACTACTTGTCCCTATACACCGGACAAAAAATAATTACTTTTTTTTAATTCATTAATTA
Organism: Rosalia funebris; assembly: GCA_037954035.1. Lineage (NCBI taxonomy): Eukaryota > Metazoa > Arthropoda > Insecta > Coleoptera > Cerambycidae > Rosalia > Rosalia funebris. Next base: position 14,412,152 of record JAZFAV010000001.1, on the reverse strand, counting down.
AACAATTGCTTTATTAACATTATGTATATCTACCCAAAATATCTGTATTATCTGTTCTTGAAACGTGAAATGAAATTTATAAATTTAATATTTAAGTTTAAATATAAAAACGTTGCTTGATCGTGTCCCAGTTGATTATCTTATATAAAATTAACAAACAAAATCAGTATCAATGGGTTATACATTAGTGTGAAAAAGGGACAAGAAACAAAACTGCTTAAAAAGATCTGTTTTAATATGACTGAAGATCGTAATAATATCTACTGAAGAACATATTAAATTCAATAATTGTCACTTATACTGAATACATGTTATTTATTATTCATATTTCTGAAATGTCCGTTTTAAATAATATTTAATTAAATGTCGTTGATTAACTGTATTTATATAATTAATATGTTACAAGATATACATTTGGGGTTACTATAATATATGAGAAATTTTTCTGCAATGAAGACAAGAAAGACAATAGTTATTATTTATTGTTATAATGCATAGTGGATGCAAGATCATGCGATCAACATAGTTCCCGTAGCTAAGCACTTATGTAGAAGTTTTAATTTATATAATATCAAGAAACACTTATTCAGTATAAAAAATATGAGCTCGGCTAAACAGCGAAAATAATGTTTTGAAGAAGCATTTGTATCAAAACAAAACATCAGAATTTATTTTTTTTTTTTCAATTCAAAAATAAAAAAAAATTGTTGCACAAGTTTCTAGTTAAAATTCCTCAAAAAGACCCATCCTTGGTTTATTATAATTAATAAATAAATAAAAAAAAAAGTGCTCAGACTAAATATTAATGTTTAAAAGTGTTCAAAATTTTATTTTCAAGCTTTGTTAATTGTAATTATATAGAATGTGCACTGGCAATTCAAATTGGAAGCGTACAAATATATCTCGTATCATATATTCTCGTCATCCTATTTCCTAAATATATTTACTTATTTACTATTCTGTTACTAATAAATACATTAATGGATCAATTGAAATTACACTTAATATAAGTGGATAAAACATTTAAAAAAAATTAAAGCAATAACAACTAACTCCTTAGTGAGCTTTCCACACTGAATCCAGTCCATCCATTCAATCAATCAAGATATTTATACAATGCTTTGTTTAAAAATTGTATTTTTATTACCTTCAGGTTTACAAAGAAACGAAAATCCGTTTCCAACCAGAGGAAAAGCTAAAGGTCCGGGAAGTTGAGCAGACAAAATATAGAACCGCCTCCGTTTCCACACACACAAAATGCACAAAAAAACCACGGCGCTCATTAAAGAGCAACATATAAGCCACAATTCCATAGTGCTCAGGTCTTTGAACGAACAAATGTTCAAAGTGAAATGAAACTTAATTGCCTATTTAACGAAATCAGACCTTAGCAAATGCAAAAACGGTAATAATTTTAGTGAGACTTTTCCGATGCTGAAACATGACCTTACAGCATGAGCTGTATACGATACGAAGGAAGGAAAGTGAATTGTGCATTGGCGGAACTATATACATTAGAAAACACAAGAATGATTTGGTTTTATCATGACTGTCCACTCCCTTGCTGTCGCTTTTGCCACACAGTTCATTTAAGTTTTAAAAGCATATTATTATATTATAATACATCACTTCTCCTTAATCTACTACACATGGTGGCCTATTTAAAATTTTTACCCCCTTTTTGTCCGAATCTGTATTTACTTTTAGAAAAATCTAAAAGAAGTTAATTTTATTTTCGGCGATAAATTGTCCATTCAACGTCTTTATTTTATCTCATTGGAATTCATTGCAAACTTTAGTAATTTTGGTAATTAGAGAGTGGTATGATTTAGGAAATTAGTTATCAGTAAGTGTAATCAGAAAATAATTTATATTATTCAATCAATCACCATCATCTTGATACCATAGTATAATCGTTGTTTAATTAAAGATAGTTAACTTAAATAGGGACTACAAATCAAATATATTGAGCAAAATTCCTAGGTGCGAGTGCATGGCTATTCTGGACTATTTTAGGAGTTATTTTAAGATACTCTTGAATTCCTTTCTGACACAAAGCGTCTAGTGTGCATCAGTACTAACCACTATTATACTAGCAATAATATTAGGAAAGGGAGTGGTATCCAAAACATTAATTATTTTATGGGTAGGTCATATCTGTATACCTACAGACAATTTTGTGTAAAGGTCAACCAAAAATAATGAACAAGGGCTCGTTTACGCTATGTTTGCCATAAAAGGTCATATACAATACTTTCCAGGGGCGGCTGGTGTATAGGTACTGCAGAGCTGCAAAACTGCCAAAAAAATTAGATATTTGTATATTTTCGCGACATAATAATTACTAAAATTTATTAATAAAATAATTGCAGTTAATTAGTGCAGATAACCAAATTATTGCGTTAAAGTCGCATTCTGCCCGCCGTCCTCTACTGAGTAGTAGACCAGATGAATTATCTGGGTCTCTACGCGAGCGCGTCGCGGTACATTGAACTGGGCCACACGAGGTAGTTCCGCAGCACGGCTCGGCACACCCGTCCTCCCCCTTAACTCCCGCGACAATCCACACTTGGCGCTCGTAAATGTGCGAATTTACACGGTCAATGAGCTGTATTTTTTCCAGCTAAGGCAACATCAATAAATGTTTACTCCTTGCTACTCCTCGAGTGGGAAATCGTACCTATTTCGTATTTCGTGTTAATTTGAGATTTTAAATACTGTTTTGTGAATTTGTGTAGTGATTTATTGTACTAATTATTAATATTTATATACTGTGATAGTGACAATGGATTTAGTTTATAATTTAGTTCATGTGAAGCGATTTTTTAAATACTCTTATGAAGAAAAAATTGATTTAAAAAACAATGGTAGGCCATTGCCCGATATTGTTATTGAGACTGCAGGTGTTAGCCGCGGAAAAGCATATAAACGTCAATTTAATACAGACATTTATTCGAAGAATAATTGGATTTGTGGGTGCAACAAAAAAAAATGCGTTAATTTGTTTTCCTTGTTTACTTTTTGGCGGTGATAAAGCATGGACGGAGGTAGGGGTCACAGATTCGGTGCACTTAACTGAAAAAATAAAAAAGTACGACAACTCCAAAGGCCATCTACATAATACAATGGAATTAGCTTTATTAGGAACAACTAATATTAAGGCGCAGCTAGATTCAGCTTATTGGATAAATGTGCAAAAGCGTAATGATAATGTGACAAAAAAGAGATACGTTTTGTCAAAAATTATAAACTGCATAAAGTTTTGTGGGGCCTTTGAACTGGCGCTGCGAGGACATGACGAAGCTAAAACCTCTCAAAACCCGGGGATATTTCGTGGTTTGATAATTTTTTTTGCTGAGCTTGATGTAACTTTAAGCGAGCATCTACAAAATGCTTCAGTATTTAAAGGATACCTCTAAAGAAATACAAAATGATCTTTTAGACTGTATATTAAAAGTATGTCATGAAGAAATAATTAAAGAAATTAACAAACCTTCATTTTTGGCAGTTATGGCAGACGAAACAACTGATGTATCTGCAAGAACTCAGTTAGTGGTAGTTTTAAGATATATTCTCGATGGTGAACCGATTGAACGTTTTTGGACATATCTGAAACCTACAAAATGTGACGCTGAAACTCTTTCGGAAAATATTTTAAGCGTTATAGACACTCTAGTAGAAAATTCACCTTACAAGCCTTTTCTCTTAACCAAAGAATATGGCGGCAAACATGAATGTTCTTCAAAAAGGTATTAAATTCCAAAAATTTTTTTTGTGAAAGTCCATATTTTTGTATAAACGGATTTTACATAAAAATTCTGAAGTATCAGGAAAACGCGTTGACTCATCACGAGCCGCCACTGATACTTTCCCTACATTAGGTAGTAAAACAAAAATATTCATTACAGATTTGTTTATAAGAATGTTTTACTAAACTAAATATTCAAAATCATTACTGTACACAATTTTATAATGGCCTATTCCGTATTAAAATTCAACAATTGCACTTTGATTAATGTCTGCTTGTCTGAACGTCTTCATGTTCATAATCTCATCTACGTTCTGCTTTTGTATATTCTTATAGAGATAGAGTATATTCTTATAGGGATAGAATAGTGGAAAGATAATTGGGCGAAAACAAATAAACGGAATATTCGACACTTTTTACATATAATTTGCTACCTATTAACGTACGCAGGTAATTTTTATAATGGCATACCTCTGAGTACTCTATGATTCTTACATATAAAATTATAACATATAATATAATATTAGTTTGGAGACACAGAAAATAATCCTTCCCCTAAAGCTTCAGATTGTCAAGGGGGAAATTACACATAGAGACAAGGACACATACACCGATGCTTAGGAAGATATACCAAACTTCCTCCGTTGAGACTCAAACTTAAGTCTACAATTGCACCCCCGATGCTTGGTTCAGGCCTCACCCCGGACCACGATACGAATGACATTGTTGCAACTACCTTTATAGAAGAATACGATAGGTCAGACACTACATGGACACCGCGCAAAATGTTGCACTTTTATTGGCCGCTTTCTTATTATATATGTACTTGTACCATTGTTTTAATATTTATCACACCATTTGTGTACAAAACTATTAATAATATAAATCATATTATGTTCAGTATAATTTACTTGTATATAATTCACAGGTGTGGTATTTATTATTATAATAGTATATTAGTACATTATGTTTGATTTTATATTTTAACATTGCAAGTCTTGGAAAATAAACATTATTGTAATGAAATGCATAATTTGGTGTTTACCATTTATATCAAGTTTTTATTCATGTTGCATTATCAAGCACATGGAAGTTAATTTGTTTTGGACAATCCTTATTTAATTAGCTATAACTAAATTATAACCACTGTGTTAGACCGAAAAAAAAAACCTTTTCTTATATGGTATAGGTTTTATAAAAACTTTCATGGCTAATATGAATATAACTGAAATAAAATTAAAATGTGTATTTCAGACAAAAAATTGTAACGGCGAAGCTTGATGAATAAAACATAGTTTTTGTAATATAATTTTACTTTGTTAGATGGTCCTTGAAAATGCTTCCAGTCCCGTAATTCTTTTCAAATAATGTAAGTAGATTAGAGCTTACTATTTACTAATTAAAATATTTCACTGGTGTTCGAAACCTTGGTCTCAAAAAATCGTATTTAATAATGTTACGATACATATTTTCATATTTAAAGACAAGTAAAAGGTAGATCAGTTTTAAAAGTATCTTTGAAAATGGGCTATACTAGTATTAAAATATGGAAAAAAAATGTTACACGAGTTAATAAACTTGTCCCTAAAATTGTATGTTGTAATTCACGTTTCTTTTTCATATTGGAATTAATGACAATTAAACTATATTTTTAACCCATTTTTTGTTGCGCTACTGCCTGCCTCAAGTCCATATTGCTTGTTTCTAACTTATCACTTGCGATATCTGGTACAAACGCTTTGAAAATTGAATAATAAACTCTATATATGTACTTTCAGTTCTACAACTTTGCTGTGATTTACTCTTGCATAAAATGTTTCATAAACTTCTAAATTGTCGTAATTAGTTACAATTCATACACGAGATCAAATAGGAAATGTATTAATTAAGCGATAAGGTTGAAAATGTGTCTTTTTCCTCGACTTCTAATATTTTTCATTAAAAATAGCTTCAATAAATTGCTTTCTAGATTTTTTTAGGTTATTCACTGATGTACCATCGAGAAAAAACATTGTGAGGCACACATAAGCATTATTTTCCTAATTGGAATGATCATATTTTCTGATCAAACCCCAATGGTTTCTTATTGGGACTCAATTTGAATTTGAATTGCCATTTACAATTTATTTGCAAATGAATCGTTACCTAGATTTTATTCAATAATCTTTACCACACAAGAAACTTCCATAATTACTATCAAATTAAATATGGCAAGGAATGAGTTTATTGTCCTAAAAACAAATTATGAATTATCAATCTACACATTACCTAAATACAACGTGAATGGCAAATCCGTCTTGTATCAAATTTATATCTTTATTGTCTTCAGCAGAACGTAGTACAGCTGACGCAACAAAAAGGTTTCCAATCTAAAACTTAATTCCTGAATGTTTTATTTTTAACTCTGTAGCGATCTACTAACATATTTATTAGAATTATTACGCATACATGTATTGAATGAAATAAAAATTTTACGCCTATCACGAAGCCTATAAATGACCCGGAACCCATTGCTCTTATCCTTACCCTTAGCGACCCAAGCACCCATTGCAGCATGGTTCATAATGCGTCAAGCCAGAGGTTCGAAGAAGGGATGTTAATGAAACTAATCATACTTATTTATAATGGCTTTTCTCGTAGGCGTCGCGCCAGAAGTTTTAAATTTTGGATAATAAATGTTTTTCTTAATTTCTTATGAAAAATAAGGCTCTTACAGTTGTTTAATTTTTATAAATGTTGAAAATTGTCAATGTAGATGAAAATTGTCACTACATAATATGGATATAATTTATTACTAAGGTGGCTTCCCAAAGGACTAACTAATAATTGTATTCCCAAATGTAATGAATGTTTGAAACTTCTTCATTACCTACTTTAAACATTTATTTGATGTTTAGATTAGGTATCACACAGTTGAGTCAGTTGATTAAGGCACGTTATATGAAAAATGCGACTAGCCACTGGCTACAATGACCTTAATTCGAACCCAAGCGCCAGCACTGACAATGTCAGTAAGAAGGGATCTTGTGCACATATATTTAATATGTATCCTCCGCTCAGAGAGCTTCGAGTCTGACTTTGAAAAATTGTATAATGTATGTAATGTATTTTATACATTCATATAGACACACCAATTAAAATTATACTTTACGGATTTTCAGAACACTCCTCCAATACTCCACGTAAATGCCACTTTCTCCTCTACCTATTGCATAAGTGAAACAACTAGTATATATTAAAACAGTATATTAATTTATTAAACAAAAAATATATAAAAAAACAAAAACAAAATTCTAGTCTAGTCAAGTCAAAATGTGTTTGATTTAATATTTTTAATTCTCTTATATTTAACATTGCTTCCTATACGGTGGTAACTAGGTGTATGATGGACTATTTTCTTTGGTGCTAAAACTCGTAAGAAATCAAGGTTTATTTTAAACCTTTTCAAACTGAAAGTCTTTTTGCTCTGTGTCCCATCTTCACATTTACTACCTACTTTCTCACGTATAGAATCATCACATAGAGGTACTTTTGAAGTTTTACCAGGACTATCTTTTGTGTATGTACCCTCCATACTATTTTCCTTGTCATTCTCCTTAAAACTCCCATCCGGTTCGAAAACATCTTCAAATTTAAAGTAAGTTTGGTTGTAAAATATTTCACTATCATCGAGTCTGCTTTTAGTGTCTTCAGTACATGAATTTTTTGTGTCTTTCGGCGTGTAAGTCCATCCGATTCTTGAAATTTTGTCAAATAATGAACTATTGTCTACAAAGAAAAAAAAATCGTTTATAAAACTGAACTTGTCATAACACTGACTTAGTTTTCTATAAAACACCAAAACACTATATACTACACTTGACGGGCGTTTCGCCAACGAAGTTGGTATCATATATTGGTCAGATTCAGTTTTAATTATTCCCAGATGATGCCAACTTTGTTGGCGAAACGCGCGTTGAGTGTAGTGTATAGTGTTTTGATGTTTTGTGGAAAACCAAGTCAGTTTTATTTTCACACCAAAGGTTTCGGCCTACTCCAATATGAGCTTGTCATGATAAGGCGTTTGTTAGTGGCATTATTGATATTATTACAATAAGGAATCCATGAAGAATATATCATTACAAGAATAAGTAATAATTATTAAATAGGAAAAACAAAATATTCACTATTAAAGAATTAGTATTGTTCAATTGTTTATTTCAGTGTGTCTCCCACAACTACCCCAATTATCAGATAACGGCATAATGTAAGTATTCCATTACAGGTAACATTGAGAAATAATGTAATGACAACTTTTGATACGTCCTGCCGAAATATAGACAATATTGAACTAGTTTAAGAGTTAATACTCTTGGCCTCAAAATGCTCTATTGACCAATAGTGCAATTGGATCTAATATGAATCCAATATTGCATGTATTTCAAGTGAACATAAAAGTAAGGAAAAATTAATAAATTCATTCGTCAATAAATTCAGTCATAAATTCAATCTTTTTAAGTAATGAACAAGTTCAAATCAAGTGAAATTTAAAGAATAACTTATGGCAAAAATCTTCGTCAAATTTTATTTTTAGTTGTGCATTTTTTAAAATATAATTGTAGTATAATAGAATTTATTGTATATACACTATGAATTATAGTGATCCATGTATATAGGAGGTATGAAACCATCAATATTTTTTGATAAGCAATATCGAGTCTAAATATCACGAATTTGAGCATGTTCGTCATATTCCTACAACTGGTCGACCCTCACTATCAGAAGGCGAACAGCTTAACGTTAACTGCAATATGGCAGTATCTACAGTACACACAGTTTTTAAAAAATCAAAGCACCATCCTCATAAAGTACGCCTTGTCTATGAGCTGTCTGAAGAGGACTTTGATCGGCGAAATCAATTCTGCACGCAAATGCAACAGCTATGCAATAATGATCATAATTTCGTAAAAAAAAACATCATGTTTTCTGGGGAGGCTACCTTTGTTTTGAATGGCTATGTCAATAGGTAAGACTGCCGTTATTGGGCTATCAAGAATCCCCGATGGATGATGGAATATCACACTCAAAATCTCCAGAAACTGAATGTGTGATGCGGCATAGTCAACGGAGAAATTCTGGGTCCCTATTTCTTTAACGTGACCCTAAGTGGTGCAATATATTTGGATTTTCTTTGAGACGACCTTATTTCTTCACTAATAACTTTATATCCAGATGTAGAGGAACCTGATCTTCCCGAGAAATCACTTTTAATAAGATAGTAGCTGTCTGCGCTTATTTAGATTATATGTTCCCGAATCGTTGGATAGAGAGAAGGGGGCCGATTGAGTGGCCTACATACCCAACTTAGATACATAAAAATAGCTATTGTACTAATAGGAAATAAGGATTTTAAATGAAATGAATGATTGAGTGGCCAGCCAAATTGTCAGATTTGACACCCCTAGATTGTTGGGAAACATGAAAAGCAAAGTATACGTTACTATGTCAGAGAATGTAGAAGACTTAAAAGCAAGAATTCGTCACGACATTCAACGTATACCTCCTGCAGTTATTGACATTAAAAATATATATATTAATCGTCTTGGCGACTATCCAGACAGCCAACAGTGCACAATTTGAACCATTTAATTCAGGTTTTTTTTTTTAATAATCATTGCCATTAAATTTAATATTTTTAAATTGCATAATCGTTTATCTTATTTTTTTATCCAACCTACACCCACGCTAATGTAATTATTATCATAGCATATGCAAAAAAATGTGCTCTTTCACAAGCCGCAATAAAAAATGGAGTCGTCATTAAAATAATATCTATGACGTCATATCTCCTACACAAATCACCTTGTATGTATGAATTATATTTAAAAAAAGAAAACACGCAACTAAAAAGTAAAATTTGACGGGTCCGAGATTTTTTTCCAAAAGTTATTCCTTCAATTTTCAACAAATTCATTCATTATGTACGTTTCGAAAGCACTGTACATTAACACTTACTTTTAATACCACTTATCTGGTTATAATCCTCTTTGCTGAACGTATCATAGTCATCATACAAATATTCTTCTACTTTCTTAACTGTTTTTACTGTCTCGTTAATGATATCGCTCCATCCGTCCTTATTTTCTGTGCAACAAGGTAAACTTAAATCCTTTTCTGCGTATATCTCTTCGACTTCATCGACTTTACTATTTTCCACAGGCGCCTCATGCTCTGTGGGGATAACAATATTTTCTTGTTCTTTTTCATCTACCTTTAAAGACGTCTTATCCAAGCAAACAGCTTTATCAACAACTTCATTTAATTTTATGTGTACGTCCACGGGTGAACTCTCAACTACGGGCCTTAACTTCTCGAATGTTTCATACGTTTCTTCATTAACTTGGGTAACAAAATGTATGTTTAAAGATGAGGCTTTTTCGGCAGATTTACACAATTCTATTTTAACATAAGAGTGTTCCCCACTATCAGTAATTTCTACGTTTTCCACGCTGTCTGCTAAATCGCTGAGTTCTGTCTGACATCCTGAATCTTTCAAATAATTGTTGTTGCTGCAAATATAGGGTACATTCCTGTATACTGTTATTATTTCCGGTGAAAATTTAGCCGTTTGCACTGAGCTATCTCTGATGCTCACCCCTCTGTATGTGTTGAAGTTTAAGCAATCGGTTTCTAGAAAATACGCAGGATGGCCGATTTTCCTACAATTCTGCTCTATGAAACGCCATCTCAGTAAGATGTAAAAAAATAACGGAAAGGTTTTGTCGTTCTGAAACACAAGAAAATACTATTGATTCTTCGGAAAGTCCTCAGAATGGCATGGATCGAAATGCTTTAATCATGGAAAATCAATTTTCTTCTATATCCTTCAATTTTCAGACTAAATAAACATAAAATATTGATATAAACGGAAATAACAATTGTTACTGAACTATTGAGGTCAACAAAACTATTTTTATCGGATCTTATAACTAAGATCGCTTCGTTCGTCGTATTATCATAATGCGCGCCACCTCTGGCCAAGCGACATATTACAAATGTCGTAATGAGCCAGCTTCAGGTTATACAGGGTTGGGCAAATATGTCAGAGAACCTGATATCTGATAAAACTGTAAATTGAATTAAAAATATCGTTAACAAAAAACGCTGTGCTGGAAAGAAAGACTGCATTCATTGTCTAATGAAAAACTTACCCCACTCTGTCCTGGCCTGTATGGCCTGCTACCGATAGCTGCACAGTAGTATTTAGCGAGGCATAAAAGTATTTTTCTGCTAATCTGTCTCCGACAAGTAGATTTCATGGATATCTTTCTTATAAAAATTATGATAATGGAAAGCAGCAAAAAATTTTCAAACGGCAACAAATTCAAATTCCTACAAACGGATGAATTAAATATTTTTATGAAATAATTATGCAGGCGTTATTTTAAATGAGGACTATCAAATATTGATAATTCTTGAAGGAACTGAAATTCCAAGTAAATGGTTAAAATGCTGAAGTAAAATCTGTATGGAAATGAGAATATGTTGATTAGGAAATTGCTTGAATTTATAATTTTCTATAGAAAAATCATTTGGTATATCTATACAGTCCTTTTGTAATAAATAGATTCGTTAACAATTCAAGATATTAACTTCTGGGAAAAGCTCTCGGATTCGTCAAATTTAATTTTTAGTTACGCATTTTTTTTTTAAATATAATTAATATATATAGGATGATTCATGTAGGAAAACATTTTTTAATGGCAACGCCCTTTTTTATGGAATGAGAAAGACCACATTTTTTTTTACATACCCTACAGTAATAATTACATTAGCGTATGTATAGGTTACAAAAAAAAATCAGAAAAACGATTATGCAATTTGAAAATAATAACTTTAATATGATTATTTACAAAAAACAACTAATTGTGCACCATATTATCATACCAAAAAAAAAAAAAAATGTGTTCTTTGATATTCCTTGATAAAAAAGGGGTTTGCCATTAAATCAAAATATCGATGACGTCGTACCTCCTACACGAATCACCCTGTATGTATTAATTATATTTTAACAAATGCGCAACTACAAATAAAATTTGACGGGTTCAAGAGTTTTTCCCAAAAGATATTCCTTGAATTTTTAACGAATTTATTGATTAAGAAGGCGCTGCATATACGTAACAAATTACTGCTCATCAAGAATAGGAAAAAGTGTGAGATTTTCTATACTCTAGAGTCGAAATAATATGGAGTGATTCATCGACGACATTAGGATGGCTCAGGGACAAGAAGTATGCAGGGAACGAAATTCCATAGGCGCATCAATTTGGAGGGGGCAAAATATAAAAAAATAACAAAATATTACCAAGACAGTTGAAAAGGGTTTTAAGTGAATTTGTAACAGTTTTTTAGTTAGTAAATAATGTAAGCATCATATGTTATGTAATGTACTTATTTTATGCTTACCCAGTTAGAACATCTCCTGTCAGCATATCCTGATAAAACAGACATTTTGGCAACATATAAAGGGACGTAGGAGTAGCAATCTACACACAAGTGGCCCCTCTGAATCCATATATTGACTTACCGCTTTCACTATTTAAAACTATCATTATATTTGTGCCACACCACTAACACAATCTTTATTTTATTGTATCAACAACACAGTCACAGTTACTATATTTATCACAATCATTATATATGTTACATCACTAACGTAGTCTTTATTTTATTGTATCAACAACATCGTCACAATCACTATATCTATCACTATACATATATGCCATACTTATCACACATATTTTATTTTATATTACCAATCACTGTCACTATCCCACAATCACTATGTTGCGTCGCACTGAAAATATTTTCTTAATGTCATTATTACAAGAATCACTCATTTCAGACAACACGACTTCCACTTGCAATATTACTATTCCACAGTTAGTCACTGTCACTCTCAAAATTACAATCACTGGAACTGCTATCGCCTAGATTGATTATAACTGGATCTATCAACGCTTTCCGCTCTTGTGTCAATATCCCACATGCGTTGTTCCTCTTTCTTTACGTGCACTTGGACCATGTTTCCGCGGTGACGCGGCTGATAGCATCGTTCAACAGCAGTTTGACGTCTCCCAGTTTAAAAGTCCTATTATTTCGTGCTACGTCCGTTTTTATTTGCGCCCAAATCAGCTCTATGGGGTTCAAATCGCAATTGAAATAGAAACCCCATAGGTGGTAGACGAAGTATTGTCACATCACGAGTTTTTGGCATTTCATCTACTACATATTTAATGTACCGGCTTTTTTCTCGCTGCGCAATTTTTAATAGCTGCACTTTTAACATGGTATAGCCACAATCCAGATTTTTAGATTTTAACCACTCTAGGATCTGTCCTTTTCTCCATGCTGATGTTGGTAACTTTTCAATTCGCCGACTATGATATGGTGCATTGTCCATCACAACTGCGCCGGGTTCTATGGAAGACAATACAAATGAAAACGATTTTTCAAAAACTTCACTAGTCATATCTTCATGATAATCCCCTGTTCATCGCGATTGAAATACATTTAAACAATTTTCCAAAAAACCTGAGTCGCTTCCGATATGCGTGATTATTAATCTTCGTCTTTTTCCAGATGGTGCCTTCAATCCCGGAGATAATCCTTCTACAAATGCCTGTCGGTTATTCAGAATATTGAAGTCTTGCCACACTTTCGTCACCGTATGACCTTCGTTTACCCAGGTTTCATCCAAATAATAAATTTTCCTACCAGAATTCCGAAAATCTCTTAGATTTTCCAAATAACTTCGCCATAACACAATTTCGTTTTTTTCAATAAGAAGACTCTTTCGGTTTCGTTTTAAATGATGAAAATTCATTTCATGCATAATTCTCAAAAGAACTTTACGAGAGAACTTCGGTAAATTTTCATCTTGAGCGACGGCAGCGTGAATTTTATTCAGCGTCGGAAGTTCATTAAAAAAAATCCATGAATAATCCTACGAATTGTGTGTTTAACATCTCCGTCAACTTCAATCTTCTTCCTACCGCGGGTTTCTGTTTCTTCTTTTTTGCACTTGTTTCTTCTCCATCATACTTCATTGCACGGTACACACTACTTCCACAGACTTTTGTTAACGAAGAGGATATATCAACTGCCTCGGTTGTACTAATATCTGGGTTTCGTGTCCGAATTCCTTCGTAGACTTTTTTAATCATCTGAAGTTCTTTATTTGTTAAAGGCCGCTGTTTTCGATTGGAATTCTTCGTCGTAGAACCACTACAACTTGCATCCGCTGCTTCCATGTTAGAAAAACACTAAACACTCACTTTTATCGCAGAATATAATAAATAAACAATTTCCCGAATCCCGAATCAATCGCACATAACCACAATGTAACGCCACTGGCGCGCTAAAATCTGGGCTAAACGACCCATGCGTCATTCTATCGATCGACATTGATCCGTGCCGCCAGTTGCTGACCAATCGAATTCAAATGTATTTAAAACCGCCTAAAATGATTGGCTAGCTTTGCTACAACAGCGCACCAGGCGGTACAACCGATTATTATACGATTTGGAATTCAATAGGAGAGGAAGTATTTCGCATTGAACTACTGTTTCTATAGAACGGCACATAATAGGTGATTACACAAGAAATAGACAAACCGTTGAATAGTTATGGTGGTCTGATATTATATATGAATCACTCCACATTATTTCGACACTAAGGTATAGGTATACGTAGAAGGAAGAGTGGCCAGATCGAACTCTGTACATTCACATTCAATATATTTATCGATATTCACTCTGCAAATATCTTAATGCGACTGACTAAAGACCAGGGCTATTTACTGCGCACCTCGTGGGTGGTCCGATATCGCAGTTTTGAGACTTGTTCCTATTCTTGATGAGCTGTACTTCCGATTCAATCTCTTCAATTTTAATTAATTTCGATCGATAACAAGATCGGTCATTCTTATTGATATATGGTATAGGGATGCCGGGGTGCGTATATGTAAGTATACTGTAGGTATGTCCGTAGAATTTGAAATACGATACAATTAAACAAATTAAAATTACCGTTTTTTAAAGAAACTCATCGCACTGATCGTTTTAACCGCTTTAATTAACTTTTTAGAGGATATTTTTTTTTCGAATTCCTTTTCCCTGTAAATATATCTGTAAACTCTGAAGAGAAAAAACTTTTGTTTGATAATAAAGTAAACATTTACTGTGATTAGAAGAATAAGTTGCAGTGTAAAGACTGAGTAAAAAACGATGAAATAAAAATGAATATTTCATACAAAAGAAAATTATTTTATTTACTGTTTTTGAATAGATAAGAGTAGTTAATAAAAAGTCTAGATTAATAGTATTTCCGTACCCATTTACTTTTTATTTTTAAAATACCTAAAGCCGCAAAATATATGTAGGTACTTTGTGTTGTAGAACATTTTAGAAATGTAGAACCTTTTTTAGAAATTTACTTTGGAGGATAATTGGGACATACCCTATACGCATTTTTCCACACACACCATTTAATAAAGCCTTGAATACTTTTCATTTACCAGAACTGCGAGATGAAGGACAACGCATTATCGGAACTAATTATACTAAGAAATAAACATACTCTGCAATTTCGTAGTCCAACTGACATATCTTTCTCCGTTCGTTTTCGTAATGCTGGAAAAATCTGTGGCATTTTTTCGACAAGTAAATCCAGTCAAAATGCATTTCTTGCGCGTATTCCGGTAACAAAGGGACTGGCAGCAAACCGAGGAAATGCCGTATCGCCCAGAAATACGCTCCCGGCGATTCGTCGATATTTTCCCTTTTCATATGGTAATGGACATCGTAAATTACTTTTTCTTTTAATTTCAAGCGAATTTCCAAGGGCCCTTGGAAATGCCTAAAAGTATAATTGACTTTGTGTTGTAAATGATCCGCGAATTTATTTCCTTTTCCTTTTCGTCGATACTTACCTTAAAATTTCATCTATTGTCAGTCCGCTTTCTAGAGAAACCCTGTATGCTTCCTCGAATAGGTACTGTAAAATAATAAACAGAGATACCAAAGACACAAGAAATGTTTTATAATTATTTATAGTTATATTTAATTACGATAAATTCTATACAGGTGGTCGCAATAATCAGTCTTAGGCAACAATGAATAATAAATTGCATGCATTTGCTATCTTAGTACAATTTCAAACGTCACGATTATTAACTTATTTAGTATTTAATCGGGTTAAAACAGAAATTTAATTATGTTATTATACGGTAAAATGTTTATTCGGTAATAAAATACATATTTGTTCCTAAAGACCAAATGAAAACGGAATTAGGTATTTCACTAATGCTTGTGAAGAATGCCGATAAAGATTTTCAAATTTCAGGGTAAATATTCATTTTCAATTGGCTTCTTCCATTAGGCGCTCTGCAATAAGATGATAATTACCATCTTTTTAGATAGTATAAACCGAAGAATATGGATAAAGCCTTAATTACCAGATTTGTTTAATTCGATAAAACATGCGCCTTCAAAAATTGGTACATACTACAGTACATCCACATGAAGAAACATAAATCTAAGCTTTTTCGATAGTAATATAAATGAGAAAACTACCACAATAGCCACTCTAGAATACGCACGAGATTTTGTCGATTATTACAAGAACTGGTAAAGTTCGCTTTTGTAAGATACATATATTTTAAAAACTCAAAAGGAATAACTATATCAACTAGAAATTGTATCCCCCATATTCTGTAGAATAACGTAATAAATAAATAAATAAATGAATAAATAAATAAAAATATTCAGTATCACTGAATTACTAATTTCTTAGGAAGGTCTAAGTTACAGTTAAATTGTATCATAACAGTAAATACAAGTATTTTACCATTCATAATAGCCCAGGAGTTATTCTATTCTTAGTCTTATTGAGTTTTCAGTACTTTTTATTCATCCGGTATACATTATTCCTTAAAGCACCACAGCATATACATATATTTGGGAAAAATACTGAAATTCTTTATTTTAGTGCATATTGCATTGCTTATCTGTTTTATCAAGTTTATTATTTAATTGACAAATACAAGTGATAAAAACTATTGAACAGTTAATTAATATAAGAAGTACACGAAAAATATTGCAAGGAAAGTAATATCCAAATATTTAAATAAATAAAGACCATATATGCTATAAATACTCAGATGTTGAAAATAATTTTTGTACATTTAACATAATGATTTACACATTTTATCGGGGACAGTAACAGGAAATAAAGAAACTGAAATTAATCTACATATTTGGGTCACATTTACAGGAAATCCTGCAAATATTTTAGCAATCACCAAACAGTCAGCAATGTAGTAAAAAAGTGTAGTATACAAAATCAGCTAATATATAAAAGTGATACAAATCATGGCTACCATAAAATTAATAGAATTTATCCAAATTAAAATGATTCCTAATAATTGCAGTATATACTTTGAAAAGTATATAGATATGGTTAACTACAACATTATTAGAAATAATAAAAGTAACCTACAATATTATGTACAAATGTTTGTCAAATTTGATTTAAGAAACATCCAAATTCGGTATTTAATTTACATGTTTCAATAATCTGTAATTACTAAAATTTCCTTTCTGCATGCAATACATCTATTTGTTATAATTAAGTATATAGTTTTTTTGTGTTGTAAAAAACACTTCCAGTAAATACAGATTTTAGAACAATACGTTTAGAAAACTCAGTTCTATTGCATAATTAATAGAATTCGTTGTGCTGGAATTACTTACTTTTAGCCTAGGGTGAATATCATTGGGTGGGAAAACATCTTCAAGAGGCACTCCAAAATCGAACCTAATAGCCACAAAAAAATATACTTATAACATAAAAAGCTCATTCTTTGTTCATTAATTACCTTTTGCTGTTACTGTCCCAACAATTTGCATTTGGCGGCATGTCAATCATTGACAAAATTTGAAGATACACAAATAACGATTACTAACGACCTCACTTCATTTTTAAACCAAAACAACTGATCCAGTGCTAAAAGACATGATTTAGGAACTAAAACTTCAAACTGTTCTGTACATTTAAACTACTACCATTTAACAATAACGCGATTCGTCACTACAGAAGAAGAGGAATTAGGTTAAATTAATCGTTAATACAATAGGTTATGTTTTGAAAGATTTAAAAATGTTTTCATTTAATTCTCAATTTCTTAAAGTAGATATAACCGCTGTAAAAATTCATAATTCTTTTTTTCTAGTAGGTAAGTTACCTGATACCAATTATAATGTTTTCTATTGATTTTTCTGCAGGTGTTGGTGGTTTTCTTAATATTTTTGACAAAAAAACGTGCAAAGCACTTAACAAAATTAATGTGTTTGAGAGTCAAAAAATCTACGGAATAATCGTTAATAAAACCAACGACAAAATCTTATTATATGGGGGCAGATATATGAAACTGTTTGAAGTTAATAAAACTCTCACATATTTTAATGAAATATCGCATACTGTTGCTTTAGACTGGATATTAGATGTAAAATGGATTGACGATGATAAAGAAATTGTCACAGTTTCTATGCATAATAAATTATACACTTGGAATGAAACTCTAGAAGTTATTACAGAAATAGAATGTGAAGAGAAATGTATTTTATATAGTGCCTATATTTGTTATGAAAGAATCTATGACTTAATTATTTTATCAGGAACAGTTTTTAACGAAATTCTGATTTGGAAACCAACAAAATTGGAAAATAATGTTTGTACTGTTTTGAAAAGATTGCAGAAGCACAATGTTAGTAAAATATATTTCATTTGTATGGCATGTTTATATGAAAATTGTCTTTTGATTTTATTCTTAACAATAAATAATTCATATTGTTGTAGGGTGTAATATTTTCGATACATTACAATGAAACATCCGGTTATATATGTTCCTCATCGGATGATCGATCAGCTATTCTTTGGAAGATCAAATCCAATAGTCTTTGCTTAGAGCTAGAACAAGAAAATATTCGCATAAATCCTGTGTGCCAGGTATTTGGACATTTATCAAGAGTATTCCGATGTTACGTTCTTAAAAATTGCTTCATAACAGGAGGGGAAGATTCACTTTTGAATATTTGGTCTCTTAACGGGCAATTAATCAGAAAGGTAGAGACCCACCAGGGAGGACCTATATGGGCATTAGATTGTGATGAGAAGGAAAGTTTCATTTTAACTGGTGGTGGAGACTGTGGAGTAACGACTTTTCCAGTACATTCCGAGTTTATAGAGCAACAGTTTTTACTCCCAAATAATGGAATTCCTAAAGCAGTTGGTATTTTAGCTAGCAATAATTTAGTAGTGCTATCCGAAAATGGAGTTTTGTATTATATTAGAACAGGAGGAAAATTCAGAGAAGTTAAAGTCCATGAGGACTTAAAAAGTTATGCAATATTGATAGTATCCACCTGCAGAAAGTTAATTGCGTTAGCAGGTAGTGCCTTCTTTTATGTGTTTATTCATACACCAGATTTAAATTCAATCAAGCAAGATATTAACTTTTTATTATTGCCTTATTTAGTGTATGATCTAATACGTAAAATGAACTGTTTTACCTATGAAAATTACAAGCTCTAATGATAGTATTATAATTTTTAGGTTTTCAAGGACAAATATACATTTACAAAGAACTTTTAAGTGGTGAATTAAAACAGATTAGTTCATTTGAGGCCAAAGCTAAAACAAGAATTTTCTCATTGCACTGGATCAATTGTACATCATTTTTAATATGTCAAAGCGAAGGGAAAATGACTCTACTGTATATGAAAAATGATACTATAATTCCTATAACTAGTTTTATTTTGCCCCCCGGGAAAGAAAGATGGTCTACAGCGGCAGCATTTATTGAAAATGATAAGTTAGTTGTTGGGGACAGAAAAGGGAATATTCATCTATTTCAATTACGAAAAATAGATGTTATTCAATCGATAAAAAAGGCTCATAGTCACCTTGGAATAACAAATATTATAGCTGAAACTAACAATAAAGTTATCAAATCGCTTGGTCGAAATGGAATAGTGAGGACGTTTTTATTAAAAGAAGGTCAATTGCAATTAATATCAACAGAGAAATTACCTTTTACGTGGCTAGTAAATATTATTGACAGTTTGTTGCTGGCTTTCTCGGGAGATAGTTTTATTATTTGGAGTTACATAGCGAAAAGAATTGTATTTCAGAAGTCATGTGGTGGTGGCCACCGATCTTGGGACTTTTTAAGAAATGTAAACATTGTCACATTCTGTTATATTAAAGACAAAATTATTAATGTAGTTGATTTCAAACTTGATAATTTTGTACCTGTTGACGTAATTGAAGGATACCATGTAAAGGAAATAAATGCAGTAGAAACTGTAAAAATATCAGATAAATTTCTTCAAATATCTGGTAGTGAAGATACGATATTAAGATTAAATATAACCGATGCTGATAATACGACTAATTTAATATCACTAAAGTCTCATCTGTCAAGTATACGAACCATAACAAAGTTTAAAATCAACAGCAATACTCAGGGAAATAGAGAAACTTATTTGCTGTTTTCAGCTGGAGGCAGAGCACAAATTGTCTGTTGGAAGCTGTCCATTTCGACGCAAAATGGAACATTCCAAAATATTCTTTGTAGTGAACAACATTCCTATTATAAACCGATTCAATGTGAAGAATCGGAAATGAGAATAATGGACATGTGCGTGACCGAAGTCAACAGTAAATTAACATTATTCTGTGCATGTTCAGACGGAAACATCAAAATATTTTCCATTAATAATGACAATAATAGGAGATACCACTTAAAATTTTATAAAGACGTGTTCTATAAATTAAAGTGTATTATAAAGCTGCAGAGTATTTCCTTACTTTTTCATAACATTATAGTATCGATGGCAACTGATGGACGATTGGTGTTCTGGGATGTTACAAATATTTATAAAAGCGAAGAAAGCATAAAACCTATCCATAAAATTCAGGCACACCAATCTGGAATAAACAGCTGTGCATATATGTCGTTAAAAAATGGTTTTTATTTATTAATAACAGGTGGAGACGATAATGCAATTGTTTTAAATCTCATCAAACTTTATGTGGTCAATAATGTAGTAAAAGTAGAAAATGTTCATACCTTTGTGGACGTCAGCACACACTGTGCACAAGTAACTGGGTTATTTATGGATGAGAACCATTTTATAACTGCATCCATTGATCAAAGAGTGGCTATTTTTGAATGGAAAGTACAAAATACAAAAATTATTTGTAAATATATTGCAAAGTATAATACAACAGTAGCCGATTTACAAGGACTTAACTGTTTTGAAGATGATATTAATGACATTGACATATTTGTATATGGAAAAGGTATAGAATACATTAAAATAAAAAGTAATTTTTAATAAATTTTTATTTTATACAATGAGTTTTATTTCTATGTAAATACATTCCAAGGATTCACTGGATTCTTAAGAACAAATGATGAACTAAAGAATGTTTATACATATACATGTAAGATGTAAAAGACTAAAGTACAATTTTAAGTCGAATAAAGGGGTTATAAATCATTGAATATATTACAATTAATTGTAAAATGGATTATAAGTTACCCAATGTGCCCTACTTTGTTCTTTCTCAGATTTGTGACTTGTGAACAAGGATTTATAGACATCGCTAACATTTTTATCTTTTGCGACACTATAGTCAGATTTAATTTTCCTAACTTCCTCAGCTTTAGTAACCTTTCCTGTAGATATCACATTACCAATCTTAGACAAAGATGCTGTATCATTAGATGCTATTTTTCCCTTCTTTATATTTTCTTCAACTTTTAAATTACTTGCAGGACGTTTTAAAGTTTTTGATGTGGTAGTTTCAATATCTTCAGCTTTGGTTAATATAGCTGGGTCTTGTTCTATCTTAACCTTGACTTTTTTCTCTTTATTTTTCTTATTCTTTTGCTGCCTAATTTCCATCCGTTGTTTCATAAGTTCTAAATCTTCTTCGTTGCCGTTTATTATAACAATATCATCGTTTTCAAATGGTTTTGTACATTTGTGGCAGTTACTTGTTCCAATTTCCTTTAGAGCACGTTCGGAGAATACACATCCGCAAGACCACACTGCCACAAATCTGAACTTGCCATTCATTTCCAAACCCAAAACAGGGCATATGTATGGTGCAGCTCTATTATCTAAAGAGCCTTCTCTCTTACCTTCATCCTTCTTGAATTCCGGATTCTTCGTTAATTTTAAGTCTTTTACATCTTTTAAACTTTTTATATGTTTACATGCCTCAGGCAAACTACTACGATCAAGTAAACCTTCTATCAGGGCCATTTTGCTGTAAAGTTTACCTAAGTGACACACAACCACTGGTTCCTGTAGGATTTCCTGCGTAATTGTACAACACCTCCATTTAAAAGCCAGTTCCGCGTCTTTGTCCTTAGCTTCTGGCTTCTTCTTTACTCTCACAAGTTCATCTCTTCTTGGAATAGTACCGCCATCACAACCCATTTTATGAAAAAAATATTTTTTGTTGTTGCAATGTAGGGGGTTTTATACTTAAAATTTCCTGTGGATACAAATGCTACGTATAATATTCCAATTATTGTGTTTTTCTATTCAATGATCGATAAAGATTTGATAAACCACAACGGTAACAAGTAAGTCACAACAATATTTTGGCAGTTTGACACTTCGAAGGCAACACGCGTCACAAATACCAAATTACCAAACTCTATGAGTCATTCATGAAGGAGCAGTGTAGCCAATAGCAATCAATTTGGTCTACCAACCTATAAAAAACAATAATAGTAATGTGTAATTGTAATTCTTGTAATGTAATTCTCTCGATGTAATTCTTGTAGCAGTTATTCTCTTTCTTAATTTAATTATAAGATTCAGCATATGTAAATTAAAACGATGCAAGTGAACAGTCAATACCATACACAAATTACAGATACTTCTTAAGATTTTGAATACCTAGTAAAAAAAATATAACCAAATAACTTATAAATTACTTTAAGTAAAACAAAATCAAGTGGAATCTACAGTTTTCATGTTCCAGTTCCTTACGTTCTAGTTGCTTCCACAATATTAAACCTTGAGTTAAGAATTGTACTTTTCATGTAACGTCCAAGAAAAACTCTAGTGAGTTATGATCCAGAGACTTTGCTGGCTATTTGGTTCAACCTCCTCGTTAGACTCACTTCAAAATAAATATATGAATATTTATGTATATTTTACTTTTATGTGATGAACGATTAAGTAAGGCAAAAATGTGAAATATAATATATAATAGTACACATAATTTAAAAACGTCTACGCAGAACATAGTCCTCAAAATAATGGTTGCCCATTTCAAGAAAAATGATAATAAAATTTCATGCCCAGTAGTAGTGGTGCCAATAACATTTCAGGGGTGTTAAAATTTAAAAAATGATTTGACTATATTAATTTAATCCAAATTAATAAAATACATTTGGATGAAATAAAAATATAAATGAAGAATACGATGGGTATTCAGGTAGGTTACCCGACGCGAAGCTGTAACACGGCAGCATTTTGCTTCGCAGCCTCTATATGGATGGGTGATCTATAACAATGTCATTTGTACTGAGGTCCGGGGTGGCGGACTGGAACCAGTATTGGGAATATGTATTGTATGTCTGCCTTTGAGTTCCATCGAGAGGAGCTTGGGTACCTCTCCCTGAGCGGGGATGTGTTTGTTCTTTACGTGTAACCTTTTCCTCCCCAGGCTGAGGCTTTAGGGGAAGAAGATCGATTTTTGTAAATGTTAAACAAAAAGTTTAGGTAGGTCACTGAAAATAAATATAAATTAATTTTTTTTTCATTGTAGAAATCTTACATAAAAAAATGCAATCCCACAGCAGCATATGCGAGTAGAAAATAATTCATTATCAGTGACAGTGGACCATATGTCATACAAAAACAGTAAAGCTTCGTGATTTGTTTCCAAATTAACTTTTATATGGGTAAGTAGGTGTGTACTTATTTACACAAAGACGTATGAAAAAATATATCCTTTGTATCATATACAGGGTACTTTTAATTCAAAATTCATATAATAAAACACACAAAACATAAAACAATAGTTCAATAATTGTATTAACCGCAAAAAAAAACACTCGTCATAAGTCATAATCCATTTCCATTTAGTTCACATCCGTCCGCATTACTTTTCCGCGATACTTTTGGAATATTAATTAATTTTATCTGGATCGAAGTAGGTACCTACGTATAATCGTTGCAATTGTCTTGAATATAAAAACAATCACCGAAAAAAGAAATTAGAACGTTGCAAGAGGGGTATTATTTAGCAAAACACTTTTTGATTTTATTACTTTATGACGTCTTGCGTTGCCAACACCTCGAGACAATGACGCTCCTGTTAGTTGCTATATTTTTTGGAGGGGTGGTTTTTTGTGAAGACGAAAAAGTGTTTAGAGTATCAGGTGTCGATTCGTACTTAGAAGCATATAAATCTTCTCGTGGTGATAGTGTAAATGCGTTATTGGATGAGGCGGTTAAAAAGACTGATAGAGAATATATTGAACCTGTAGCATATCCTTATGCACAGCCACAGTATGGACCTCCGTCCGGGCCTTCAGGACCTTCTCCAGATTACGGACCCCCAAGTCCCCAGTGAGTAGTTCTGAATATAAGAATGTGTTGTATCAGTTTAAACGTTGATTTTCTTTCATACAATAAATATACAAAATCTTTTCTGAATGATAGAGAACATAACAAGAGGTTTACAAATAGCATTACAATGCTATACAGGTAAGTACTCTAAAATAATTTTACATGAAAATATATTTATACAGAAAAATTGTAATATTATGCAATATTCAGCTAAAATTATCAGTTTTATTGAAAATTAAAAAAGCAGTAATTTATACTTGTGGTAGTATGTATTTTAGAAGTAAAAATTAATTTATAGGGTGGCACATGTTTATGTTGTAACGTCATTGATTTTTTCGCAAAAAATGATACGTTTTAGCTTACCAGCGTTTTCTAAATTAATAAATTATGTTTCTGTCACTATCAAATTTTAGTGCTTCGATGTTAATGGAACATCGTCACATTCTATCACAAGTACACATGGTACAAATGCAGTATCAACAAAACAAATACAAATGAGTATTAAAAAAAACAGAGAAAGTATGTAGTTTTTCTTCTTTTGACAAACATTGAATGAAACATTGAAGCCCGTTTATTTAAATTAATGTAAATGTATTGAAATACTATAATGATGATCGTATCTGGAAATAGAAAGCACATCTATGAATAAACTTAACAAGGAAACAAATAACCCACGAGTTAATAATGGAAGTCGTCCAGATTTTATGTTCCAAATCCAAGACGAGAAAATATGTGTGTATAGAATGAAAGAATAAAGTAAATGGGCTCTCTACCCGAGAAAATCCAAAAGAAATTCACAGGTTACTGTGACAGCATAAACTATATCGACAATTTTTTTAAATTACATTTCCAATGGATAAACAGGGCGAAATTCTTCAATAAAATTACTAGCAAAAACACTACTCCATTGCTTCACTATTTATGGACGTATACT
Source organism: Rosalia funebris (assembly GCA_037954035.1). Taxonomy (NCBI): domain Eukaryota; kingdom Metazoa; phylum Arthropoda; class Insecta; order Coleoptera; family Cerambycidae; genus Rosalia; species Rosalia funebris. The sequence goes on along the minus strand of JAZFAV010000001.1, from coordinate 14,386,765 downwards.
TAAGAACAAATATAGAGCATGGTTATAAAGTTTCGCACAATTTCCATAATTTGGTGATTTTTTAAAAAAACTCCGAAATACGTCAGCCTTGTTTTTTAAGAGACATTGATTGACGTACAATTTTTTGTTCCTTTTCATGTTGTATTTAACCATCCGCCTTATAAACGGAAAATGGAAAACTCCTGACGTGGAGAACGTTGCACTCGGAAAGCTTTAAGAGATTAATTTTTGTTAAGAAAGGGGGGAGTCACAATTGACAGTTTTTGAAACAGTTTTTTATTGACTCTCTATTTCATTTTTAGGGTCCTTGGATGAAACAAAACTAACCGTGCTTTAGATTAACATGTACATATGTATATTTTATAGTTTCGTATAAACAAAATTCTTATAGCAATTTTCATAAAAAATTAACAACTCAATAGAGTTGTGAATTTTTCTATAAAGAAGAAAATCGATACTATTTACAGTTACTGAATATATATTTTCTTGTATTATTCTACCAAAAAATTATGAAGAAATAATTGATAAGATGACACAAAAGTAAAAATATTATGACCTCGTTAATATGCTTTCATGTATATCATTCAAAAGAAATAAAAATGGACAACATATTTGGACAATATATTTTTTAGATGCATTAAAAAATTGTATCAGTGATTATTAGTAAAAACTATGATTAATTAATTTATTTTCTTCTGTACAGAAGAGGTAACAATATTTTACTGTACTAATAAATTGGTATAGTAAATAATACACTAGCACAAAAATTAAGGGATGTAAAAAGATCCCAAATTTTTAGGTGATTTTCAAAGAGCTGTGACACTTTTAAAACCCTAGGTGAATTTTCTGTACGATCATTATTTCCCGAATAATTAATTAACAAATTTAAAAGAAAGTTTTTTGCACAAAAGTGAATTTTTGATACAAGGCTTTTAAACCGCTCAAATTAAAAAGCATAAAACTATCTAGAAAAGCTTTATAATGAAATCACTAAAAACAATTTACTGAAGTTCGTTGACCTTTTGAAAGGTAAGCAAAAGTTTTGATTTTTTCCCAGTGGTTTTCTAATGATTACTCAAAAATTACTGATAGTAAAAAATGTTTTGAATTCAAGATCTAAAAACTAGAAACTTGGAGCTTCAATTTGCTTTTTTTTTTAATTTCTTTGCGCCTATTTTCTCCAAGTTACAGCCCTTTGAAAATCACCTGAATATTTTGATTTTTTTCCATGACTTAATATATGTGCCTAGTTTAGTTAGTTAGTTTTATCGATTTTCTAATATGATGATTCTAATAAATAAACCCTTTCGAAGATATTTATATTTAGAATCATCATTTTGACATCTCGAAATATTTCAACATTCGTATTCAAATTATAAAGTCGCAAACACTTCTTTCTTTACTTTTATTCACGAAATGTGCGTCTGAAAAAAAAACGACAAACGTGCATTTGGTGTCATCTCATTTGTATGCGATCTCAATCGTACTATAAAATAATGTGTCAACCGTTATGAATACCTACTCGTATAATATGAGAACAATACTTTCATTGGAAAGAAATTATAACACCTGAATGAATTTTGTGAAATTGAACGATTTTACTTTACTGCTGAATATTTTGTGATCATTTTTGGTTTTCCATGGACTTACGATATATGGATTTCATACAATATTCATATTTTTTTTTGTAAATGTTTTTTTAACTTTGAATTTTGTCAACTTTATTTTAAAAAAATTACAGTGGCTGACGAAAAAATGTTCTTCAGACTTTCTATTTTTGTTTTATGCAATCATAGTCTACTTCACAACCCCCTATTTTCTTAAATAAGTAAATATAAATATTTTGTATTGAACTTTCAATAATTTTCCAACTCATATTTTTCACTTCGTTTGGTATTAGTCATTTCAGATCCTCTAAATTATTACGCTTATTAAAAGACCCGCCATTTTAAGTAACTCCACAAGAAGAAATTTGAGGAGTGAACGTGGTGGCCTGGAGTGATTTGGCTCTCCTGGCCCTATCTATCTGTCTGGAAAAGTATAGTCAAGAAATTACTGTACATCGACACAAAAATGAGAAGGAGCTCCAATATGTTGATACCAAATTGAGAAATATCCTCATTGTTTAGAAAAAGTGTGAAAGCTGGAACTGAGTCGAAATGTAGAAATTCTAAATATTTAGCAACAGTCAAATTTCCATCCCAGTCCATACGTTTGCTTTACCTTGATTTTCAAATCCAATAAGAATCTCGAAAAAAAAGTCGCCCTAGTAATAATATTATAAATATTGTGCGAATTTTTTGACTACGCTGATAATTTATAATACTAAAATATGAGTATAGTTGAGGAAATATAATTATTCATAGCTAACGAATTTAAATAACTTAGGATTAATCTATATTCATCAACTATAAGAATGCAAAGATAATATGAGAACTAACGAAATTAGACTTCTTTGTTCATTAAAGTGATCCTTGCTCACTCTTCAGTACATCTCCATAAAAACAAAATGCTCGAATGATTAATTATTAATATATATGACGTGATATATTTTGTGGAAAATTTCTTGACTTTGATGCAATATTCTAAGAGCACCATTTGTATAAGTTCGCTAACGCTTCTTTCCATAAAATCACTAGCATTTCAATTAGATATCTTTTTTAATATAATTAAAATCAGCTTTTTTAAAACACTATCCTTTTATCTCATAGATATGGTCCCCCAAAAATAACCCCCGCATACGGTCCGCCAAACCCCGGTCCCTTCTATGGTCCACCAAACCCGGCCCCGGTCTATGGCCCGCCTGTACCAGCTCCGCCACCTCCTGTGTACAACGCACCTTCTTCCGTCCAAGTATTTTATGGGATGCCGCACGCAATGCTGAGCATATGGGACAAATTAAAGCTAAAATTAGATCTCTTTACTATTGGAAAAATTTTACTCAAACTGGTCATTTTCAAGAAAATTGTCAGTTTGATAGGCATTCTCTGTTTGTTGCTCTTCATTCCAGCTTTGAAACATAAAGGGGAGTCTGCAGATAATGACGACTTGATGAGGAGTATTGACCACAGAACCTCAGGTAAGTTAAGACAAAGAATAATCTAGAACATTCATTCATAAGGTACATACTCATTGTCTCCTAATGATTCACTAAATTCCTTGATGTTTATAGTTCTAGGAAAGTGATAACTTTATACAGCGTTATCAGAACAAAACTTAATAAAAAAATTTTTTTTATTGTCAGGTGAACAAAAAATTAATAATCTCACCGCTTTCGTACTGGAAGCTATAAAAAATTATTCAAACAAGAATGGATCAACGTCCGGTTGTAATAGTATCTTCTGTAAAAGTCGGAACACAGTAACCAAACTGAATAAGAAATTGTCGTATTCAAAGTAAGTTATCGCGAAAAAGGTAATTTACTTCATTATGTAAAATCATATCTTCTTTATTTTGCAGACTGGCAGAACTTTATTCTAAAGAACTGACGCAATCCTAAAGAAAATAGTAAAATTTAGATAGGTATTTATTTAAATTATTTGTAAATGTAATCTTAATATTTAAATAAAGAACATAGACAATTCAAATGAGAATTATTATATGTTAATAGATACACCATTTTTTTCTATTTCACAACAGTTTAGAGATTTGTTGCGCTTCATCGCTTTAAATCAACATTAATATTTTTGTTCAATTATTTTCATAGAATTTCTATCACTCTATGCGTAAACAATTTGTCTCCTTTAAGACCGTTTATTATTATTTTTTTTTTTTTGTATTGGTTTGTTTAATTATATAATTTTAGTATTAATATTGCTAATTTTAATGTTGTATTAGAAAAAATAATATTCAATATTCGCACTATAGACTTTGTGTGATGAATTAAACAATTGCATCGATCATATTTTGCGGATTTTGAGGAAGTGGATTAAAGTATCATACTTAGTAAAAACATTATATACATACATGTATTTCAGTACATAACATTAAAAATCATTATATCTTAACAGTTAGTTCATAATCGCAAAAAATGCCCTATCGATGGATTGCTAGAAATCTCATATCTACAGATGGCGTTGTATATATTCTCTAACTGTTCATTTAATTGTACATTATATAGGAATTTCCCATATAATATGGTATTTTCAAATCTAGCTGCTCTTTTTAATTGAATTTAAAATAAATTAGTTATACATAACGAAATTTTAAATAAATCTACCTCCTTAGAGTCCTTTAAAATACGATAAATTTGAGTATTAATTTTTATAGTATTAGGAACACTGTATAAGGTGAATTATTGATTTTGTGGCTTTCCTGTCAGATGCCCCCTTGCGTCATACTACGCAACCAAATAAATTTATAGAGTCCTGTTTAAATCCTATTATCCTATTCATCCTATTACATAAAATGATTTTCGACAGACTGGTTTTATCAATTTGTTGCAATTAAAAAGAAAATTTATTTGTCTCATTACACTGCAAATATTGTAATTGTACTATTACAACTGAAACCAAGTTGTTGTTTAGAAATGTATATATTTATTATCAAAATTGTTTATTTCAAAAGTATAATGAAAAACATCAATATAATTATAAGCTACCTTTACATGCTTCCGAGATATCAGTATTAATATAGCTATAAAGCTTGAACTTTCTAGGAGGGTCTGAAGCATCTTAGGCTAACCACAAATTGGTCGGTCCAGAGCCGATCGTAAGCCTCTCAATTATAATTTCTACGGATAATTTATAATTCCCAAGAGTATAATTTCTTTACCTATAGGTGTGACTTTGGCCTTCCTTTTTTGTTTATTTACATTACATCATTAATTATTAAATTATGTTGCTAATTAAATAATTAGCAACATAAAGTTTATTTCATCTCTATTTGCCAAATAAAAAATCCCAAACGCCTCTTATCTCATACCGTGGTGTGTTTTATGGCTAGACTTAGGTAGACTGTTCCGTCTATCGGCAAGATAATACAATTTTTTATTTGGCAAATAGCGTAAATGAATAGTATGTATTTATGATCAATTTTCATTAAATTATGAGGAAAATGTAGATATGAGGAAATGTAGGTATTTTGAAGATGTACTTGAATTTCCTGGGTGGCGTTAACGAGGTAAGTATAAAACATACTACATCATACAACTACATTATAAGTTGTATGTTTTGTATGTTTTCTATACAAACATACCTATTACAAACATGGCTATTAAAAGTATTCAACAAAGTTCTTCAATAGGTACAAGGCAATCTCTTGAAATACCTACATATGTATGTAGATTTAAATTAATACATAAAAATATTATTTTCTCAACGTCGTCAGGCCAGATTTCTTTAAAGGGAGGTTTACTTAAGTAAGTTTAAGTACCTTCACACATGTCTAACTGTACATATCTAACTGTTCATATCAAAATATCATGATAAACAAGTAGAATTATAATAATGATATATTTGAAGCTATTATTATAATTCTATTTCAAATTATGTACCAGTGACGTCATATTACCCAACCAAAATAATTTGGTTGTAAACAGAAATCATAAAAAAAATCGGAATGAATCCTCATTTGTACCTCAGGTGGTACGAAAAACGTCTGCAAAATGGCAGGCTCGCGTAGAAACGCGTGGGATCTGCGCATGCCGTTTATCCTCGTCTATCGCGGTTTCTCTCTCACACTATCAAAATGTCGGGTTCCATTGAGCCACGATCAGGGTTTTTGCAGGAACAATTCGCAACGCAACAGTACCTCGACGCTTTTGACATATTCAACTGAAAAACTGGAAACGCTCCTGGAAAACCGCCATGATGAAGCACACCACGTGATCACAGTGCGGACGCTTTTCGTGCGATCCCCACCACTCGAGTTATGTCTCCTGTCCTCTAGTCTTCTTGACTGGTACAAATGGTACAGATTAATAACATTAAACTTTAAAGTGTAACCTAAAATATATTGATAGTAAATTAAAGCAAACATTTAGCGATAAACATAAACGTAAACGACATGTTCTTAACGGTCTTCTTTTTCAGTTTTTCAACTGAAACAATTTTTCAATACCATAAAGAAATTGTGTTTTGCGGTTAATAGTTTTAATTAAATTTGTACATATCTGTATTGAAGTGTGAAAAATAAAATAAGAATGACTGTATCCCTTTTAAAACACCCTGAAATGCATTTTGGAGCTATTACTTTTTTTGCAAAACAACACAAAGAAGATACTTGCGGAAGCAATGGGCTACCCCTTACGCCTAATTCGATCATAATATATGGCAAAGCACAAATACTAAAAACGATTAAAAACCCATACCTCTGCCAATATTTAGATATAATTAGAGGCAAACATGGTGAGTAGTTATAAACTCATCGAATAAATATGTACACAAATTTAATTTGTATATTTTAGAACGGACAATAATAGTATCACAATATTGTGGTAAACCTTTATCGAGTTACATAGAAAAAAAGACATTTAGTTTTGACGAAATTAAGAGAATAACTTATCAGATATTAAGTGGCCTACATCAACTTCATAAACGAAATATTGTTAATCGAAATTTGAGTACAGACAGTGTGTTACTCATTGGAAACGATATAAAGCTATTTAATTATGGATTATATTATATGACAGATAATGGAAAATTAGTTTCTTTTCCAATACTGTAAGTTGACATCAATTTTGTATTTAAAATTATATATATGGGATTTCAGGTTATGTATTAATTTCTTATCTTACATATTATAAACTAGTTTAATAAATTTTGTTCTAATGACTCCGTGGCGCAACGGTAGCGCGTCTGACTCCAGATCAGAAGGTTGCGTGTTCAAATCACGTCGGGGTCAGCTTTTTTTTTTCTTTACAAATTACATTTTTTAGTCAATTGTTATACACAGCTCCAGAAGTATATTTAGATAATATAAATAGCAGCTTGGCAAATCCAAAAGTTGATATTTGGTCATTGGGTATAATATTAGCAGAATTAACACTCAACAAACTTTTGTGGTCTTCTTTGAAGCTTGGCCAAAGAATAAGAAAAATTTTGAGTCTTCTACAGTCTAACACATCAATTTTTGAAAGAATAGCTAGAGAGCATAACTGTTATGAATTATATTTGGTAAGTACATTATTGTGAAGTGTAAGAGTAATACAGAAAATTAGTTTTGTTCTTTTATGTAAGAAGATTATTTAAGATTCTTCTGATTTAAAAAAAATTAAGTTGTCCAACCTCTGTAGATAAAATTATCATGTAGTTAAGTTAGTTTAATTAGACAAATTAATATAATATTGTTTATTAAGTAAGACAAGAAGAGTACAAAAAAATCTCTTATGCAATTTATTGTTTATATTACTAGGAAATTCCAGAGGCTATTAAAGAAATAATAGAGTCTTGTTTAAATATCTATCCAAAAGATAGACCTTCCTGTGAAGAATTGCTACAGAAAGAAATATTTAATTCATTTAAAACAGTCCCTAAAACGAAAAATGCAGAACTCTATGAACCATTTGAAATTTTTACAATAAATGAACTATACCACTGGTGGCAACTAGCTGGGGGTGACGTTTTGCAGGAATTGAAAAAACAGGGTCTTATCAGGTCTAGTCCACCCATTTTATCATTACCTCAGTAAGTATTTTTTTATGTGATGGTGTGAAATGCTGTACATTTCATTTGCAGTTTGATTCTAATTGAGGGTACCATTTTGGGCCAAGAGAGAAATCCAGCAACTCTGTATGATCCCCGAATTGTTGAAATGCCCTTGAATACATTGTATCAAAGGTTTGAGAATATACCATTGGTGTGTTATTACCCTTTAATTCAATGCAAATCGGATGTAATAGCCCTAGCTGAACCACCACCTTATGATGCCACTGGTTTGCCTCTAATTATAAAGGAAAGAGATCCAGAATATCAGTTTCACAGAGTAATTTTACTTCGCAGATTACTACATGTATGTGAAAATTTCCTTTAAGCTCGGTATTACTAAAAAATAGTATTCAAGGAACTGTTATCTCTTTAGTTTTTTTTCTTGTAATGAGTTATAAAGTTATGTATATATCCAAGAATTCCAGTCCATAATATGTATAATAAAAAATAAATATAATTTTTTTATATAGGGATATCCTTTTACCAGAGACCTAATTATACAAGAAGCACAAAAAGATATACCTCCTCTTCTTAGAGGTGAAATATGGGCAGCTTTGTTGAATATTAAAGGTGACTATGAAAAGCAGTATTTAAGAATTGATAAGATAACTCCAACAGCAACCGATAGACAGGTGAGTTTTAAAAAAATGTTTCGACTGACAAAATTGTTTAAAATACACATATTTTCTAGATAGAAGTAGACATTCCAAGGTGCCATCAATACAATGAATTGTTGTCATCTACCGAAGGCCACAGGAAATTAAAAAGGATATTAAAAGCTTGGGTTTATAAAAATTACCAATATGTGTATTGGCAAGGACTAGATTCACTTACTGCTCCTTTTATTTACCTTAATTTTAATGATGAAGGTATGTTTCTCTTCACATTTTGCATACTTCATACACTTCCTATTTTTTCTTTTTCAGCTAAAGCATTTGCCTGCTTGTCAGCATTTGTACCAAAATTTCTGCATAAGTTTTTCCTGAAAGACAACTCTGCAATTATAGAAGAGTTTCTCGCAAAATTTTCACAACTTATAGCTTTCCATGATCCCACCCTTGCCAACCATTTACATGAGATTAATTTTTATCCACAACTGTTTGCTATTCCATGGTTTCTAACATTATTTTCCCGTAAGTGCAAAATATCACTTTTGTGTTTGTGATTTATAATTCCATTATGAAATTTGCATATTTTGCAGATGTTTTTCCATTATATAAAATATTACACTTATGGGACAAGGTATTATTAGGAGATTCTTCATATTCTCTACACATTGGGTTGTCTGTTTTAACACAGTTACGGGATCGTCTTTTAATATCTGGCTTTAATGAATGTATTTTATTGTTTTCCGATTTACCCGAAGTCGACATAGAAAAATGCGTCACGTTCTCTACATTTACATTCCATTCAACACCGAAAAGTATTACACAGCGTGAGCATGAAAATGAAGAATATTTGGTGAAGGGTGAACGCGTATGTATCAAAAAAAGTTTAATCATATATTTGTATTTGTACTTTGTTTTTGTGGTCATTTTTATTATTTTGTTAAGGATATAACGGGTGTTACACTGGAAGAACTGAAGAAAGAAAGATGTCCGAGAATTAGTGCAAATGATGTGGTTGATTTAATTAGAAATCACCCAAATAAAATTTTAGTGGTAGATATACGGAATCTAACGCAGTAAGTGTATTTATAATCATCTACTAAAGTATGTAGTTTCTATTAAAGAGAGAATATGGTTCTGTAACAATTAGTTTGTGGTTTTAGAATGAAAGTATGTTACAAGCTGATCTTATGGCTCATAAATGTGATCTATAGAGGTGATTTTTACAGTTCCTTATTTATTTGAGTTATGATTATGTATTTTTATTTTATGGCATTTACAACTATACAAAAATCAGCATGTATTCAATTTTAGGGAATTTATATAGATTTAATGCAAGAAAATTTTAGAAACCTTCAGCATTTAAAATATAACTTCAGATTATGATTTAAAATTTGACATTTGTAAGATTAACTTTAAGAACTTTACTCCACATTAATGGAATATTTTCTTTATTTACTATTTTAGTTAATTAAGAATCAATAGCATATAATCAAATAAGAAATGAATTTTTTTTTAAAGATTTTATACCTAAAGAATAATGCACGTTTTATACCTAACTTTATAAAAGGTGGTCCAACCAAAACGCACGATGTTAATTGTAAATAAAACGAAACGTTTTCAGAGAATTATCTTAATATTTTTTATTATGATAGAAGGGTCTATGACAATTATGTGTGAAACAAAATATCGGCCAAATGCTCGCCACGGCTTCGGTGGCATACCTCTATCCGATGGTCCATATTTTCAATGACTCTGAGACATAATTGAGGTTCAATGTCGTTAATGTGCCGAATTATCTCATCCTTTAGCTCTTGAACGTGAGATAACACGGCCATTGGATTTCTCGCGCAAAAGTGCCATTGTTCTGTTGGCTGTGTGGTAAGTGGCACCATCCTATTGGAACCACATATCGTCCAGGTCCATATCCTCAATTTCTGGCCACAAGAGGGCCGTTATCATCTCGCGATAGCGAACACCATTCACGGTAACTGCTTGGCCGACCTTATTTTCGAAGAAGTACGGCCCGATGACGCCGCCAGCCCATAAACCGCGCCAAACAGTCACTCTTTGTGGATGCATCGGCTTTTCAACATCACTCGTGGATTCTCATATGCCCAAATGCGGCAATTCTGCTTGTTAACGAATCCACTAAGGTGAAAGTGTGCCTCGTCGCTGAAGATGATTTTCTTTGTAAAGTCGCCATTCACTTCTGTCTGTTCAACCAACCATTCGGCGTATTGACGACGCTTGAAATGGTCAGTAGGCTTCAGCTCTTGAGTCAATTGAACCTTGTAAGCATGTAAATTCAAATCTTTATTCAAAATTCGCATCAGTGATGTTCGTAAGATGTTCAATTGTTGGGCACGACGAGGAGTCGAGGTTGACGGCTCTTCTGCTGCACTATCGCGAACAACAGCAATATTTTCCGCAGAACGAACTGGGCGAGCATGCACAGGTGTTTTCACATTTCCTACAGATCCGGTTTGCGGAAATTTGCGCACAATTCTCCCGATTGTGGACACATTTGGTCGATTATGCTGACCAAAAAAGCCACGAAGTGAAGTGCACGAAATGCATTTTGATTTGAACGCCCATTTTCGTAAAAGGCTTCAACAATCTTAACGCGCTGCTCAATTGTGTACCTTCCCACGGTTGAATTTGTCAAACACTGAAACAAAGAAATGTCAAATTAAGTTGGGCAAAAAACTTGACGTTAAGGTGTGACTCACAATTAACATCGTGCATTATGGTTGGACCACCTTTTATTATAGATACTAGTTTAAGTGTAAAATACTCTTGGAATTAATTTTATTAGTGTATGTTACCAATATATTTTTTAGATTTAACAGATGTTCTGTCATGGGCAGCATAAATATACCATTTTCCAGTATATCTTTCAGTGAAAATAAAATTGAAAATATAGGCAACCACAGTTCAACTCTCAAGAATAACGATGAAAAAAATGTTGTCATTATTGGGAATGAGGATACAGACTTAGAACTAGTAAGAATAAAATTTATTTTTGTAATTTGAAATAACATACATTTTTTAGTTTCCAACATTCTTACTAAAATGCAATATTAAGAGGGTGTGTGTTTTGCATGGTGGATTTAATGTTCTCCTCTCTGTCACCCCAACGATCTTGGTGTACCAGAGTTATAATATTTGATTAAACCACATGATGTAATTCCATTATAAACTTTAAATATACATATTTATTATTAAGTGATATCTAACAATTGTATATTAGTGGTTATATTATAAGTTGAAATAATGTATTCGTTCTTTTCACTTTTAAATATATAAACATATTTGGTTTTAATAAAATCAATTTTGCAAAGGAATGAAAAGGACTTTTTGTTTATTAATGAATTATATATTTGAACAACAATATATAACAATTCTTTATTTGTTTTATTTTTTTTAATCAAATTTATTTATTTGTTTCATTAAGGTTCTAATCTAAACTGAAAATATAATTCACAAAATGTTATAACCTTTTTAAAATTTTTCAAATAGTCACAAAGTTGCACTTGTATTAAATTGATCTCAATGATGAGCAACTCATCTGTTAATAATTCATTTTAAACAGCAAAAATTGTCCATACTGAAAGTGAGAAAATCTCGATATAACAACTAGCGGTAAATAAAAATGAATAATAGGTTAATTTTCCTGCATTACAGCTAATCAGTCTTAATTTCGGCCATTAAGAAACGGCATATTTCAAATCCCGACCAATTCTCCAAATCGATTAATTACTCCGACTATTAAAAGTGTAATGCAGATATTTAAGTTCACTGAACGATTTGACCGGTCGGATCAATGGCTGAACGCAACCATAATGGGCAAATCTGTGTAAAACTGCCTTTAGAATTGCTTTCACCTGTTTGAGGTTATGAATAGCCTCAAAGAATGGTTAGCTTACACTGACTCGAATCTTCAAAAAATATTTTTATGGCAATAAGTAGCCAAGATACATATACCTGGGTTTATAATTATACTTATCAATATCAGAACCGTGTGTCTACAACAGTTAATTACAGGAAACAGTTTAAACCGAGATTTATCTATGGCGAATTTATCAAGTGGGGTAAGTCAAAAGTCAAAATTATTCAGATGAATATAAATGGTAAAAAAATAGCAGTGTGATAATACGAGACGCAGTGTTTTATGTTTTATACATTCTGTTAACATGACAGTGAAAACAGAAGATACGAACCAGGTAATATTTTATGTTAATTATTAAATATTTGAATACAATGTGAAAACTGATTATAGCCATAATCAATATACCTGTATACATATAAAAAAATATGGGTTAACAAATTGAGGTTATTGCATAATTATAATTAATTAGTCCCATTCATTTATTGAAAATTAACAAAAACAATCTTTTTTTCTGACAATACATTTTAATCACCATGAGCTTTAAATTCCATTATACTTTTGAATAATAATAAAGGCAGCAGTTAATTAAATTGGAATTAATTATATGGTATGGCAAACGTTATAAATAACAAATTTTACAATAATTTGGCATTGGAGATATAGGAAAAGTTATACTTACACATAATAATAATTCATATCTCTGATTCTGCATGATAAAATGAGATACCTACATTTATCTTATTAATATGTATGTGAGAATATCTTAATAAGATAAATAACAATCTTTTATAAATAAGAAAATTAAATAATAACCTATTGTTACTAATATGACATTTGAATTAGGTATTACTGTTTGGATGTCTACATCAAAAACAAATTTAGAATTATTCTTTTTTTCAGATTTAATTCATGGTAAATACTTGTAAAACAAGTATGAATAAAACACCAAAAATTCAAGGTCCCGTGTTGGTAAATAAATTATTAACATCATAGTTGGTGTGCCTTTTTTATTTTGTTGCTTCACAATATAGCCCTAAAATGTTCCTGTTTTCACAATATAATCATCTTTAAATTTAACTAATAGTTTTATGAGGTTTTCTAATGTCAATAATTGAAGTGAACTGTTTTATGTCAATAATATAGTTCCCAAATTAACTAATTAGAGGCCCATTTTTAAATTATGCTCGATATTTTTGTGCAAGATAAAACTATTCTTAAATATATTTTGATTATGAATGCAATTAAAATAATTTAGCTTACCTAGTCTCCGGCTTGATTTATTGTAGACATTGGTTTATTTTTACATTTAATTTTAGATTTGTTTCATTGCTTAATATATTAATTTTCTTATGTATATATTATAAAATAGTATATTAAAATATAATATTTTAACATTGTACATTTTAGGTTCTACCAATAGTGCTAGGCTTAGGCATAGTTATCACTTCAATAATAATATATAAATTTTATTATTCAAAATCTGTCCCATCTAAAGGTAACCTTACGTATAATCAGCTTTGTTAAATACATACATAAATTATTTTAGGCAAATCAAAGAAGATTCTATTACAAGACTCCCAAGCAAAATATCAGTTACCATTGATAGCAAAAGAAATCGTTAGTCATGACACCAGGAAATTTCGATTTGCTTTACCAGCTAATGATATGGTCCTTGGTGAGAGATACACATTTTATATTTGTTGTTCCACTACTCCACATGTAACTATCAGTTAAAAATCATGAAAGTATCTAGTATTTTTTTACTCTAAGTTATAATGGTTTTCTTCAATTTAATTATAAATAGAATGTTAATGAATTTAATAATTCGCTTTGAAGAATTAGATTTCTATTTTCTAAATGCAAATAAATTTAGACAAACCGTTCATGCTAATACTAATTAATTGTAAGTTTCTATTTTTAAGTCAGAATTTTCATGTCAGAAATGCTAATTGGTTTGAAAATTATTTATCGTATCTGTCAAGGATATTTGAAGTACTCTAATTACATGTTATAAATATTGTTATTAATTATTGTCAATTAGATTTATTAAAACATTTAAAAAATGTTTATTTTAATAGGATAAATAATTATACCATTGTTCTTGCATATAATTACGTAATTTAAACCAATACTGACATTATAGGTCTCCCAATTGGCCAACATATCCATATATCTGCAAAAATAAATGATGAATTGGTAATTCGGTCTTACACACCTATCTCCTCCGATGATGATCACGGATACCTGGACCTAGTGATTAAGGTAAGCGTATTTATTTACAAACCCCATTGTTCTGACTGGACACAATCTTTAGGTTTATTTTAAAAATGTCCACCCAAAATTCCCTGAAGGTGGCAAAATGACTCAATATTTGGAAAGTTTAAAAATTGGGGATACTATAGACGTGCGGGGTCCATCAGGTCGACTTAATTACCTCGGTCATGGCAAATTCTCTATCAAAAAACTCCGCAAAGACCCTCCGATCTTTGTTACTGCCAACAAAGTTGGTTTGATTGCTGGTGGGGTTGGTATCACTCCCATATTACAACTCATCCGTCACATCACCAAGGATCCGACGGATAAAACTGAAATGGCTCTGCTGTTTGCTAACCAAACGGAGGATGATATTCTACTGAGGAGGGAATTAGAAGAAGTGGCTGAAAAGTTTCCAAATCAATTCAAATTCTGGTATACCCTTGACCGACCTAGTGAAGGTGAGAAGTAGTATCTTTCCTAATTCTTTTTATTCATTGATACCTGCGCCCTATATACTTCTATAAATTAAATAATCACGTGTTAAAAGCTTATTTTTATATTTCTGTAGCTGGGATGAGATCATTCGAATTTTTAAAATTCATAAAATTTTTATATTATGCTATATAAAATCTGTATTATTCTTGCTTCTATTTGTACCGTATGAATTCTAGATTATTTACATAAAACGGCATTTAAATGAGGTAACAAAACCTTAGCTCATATTTACCAGGTTTCCTATTCTTTGAGCGATAGAAATAAGCTAAAAATAAACTGGATATAAATAAACTTAATAAATGCACTAATTATAAGGCACAGCTAATGTTTTTCTTTTGAAAGGAGTTATGTGTTGTATCAATATTATATGAGAATTTCAAGATAAGAAATATCCAAAATAAAAAAATTTATCATTTTGTTTACTTTTACTTAAATTTTGTTTATATTAATATCGATTTTGTTTTTTCATGTATTTTATGACTACAAATATTAAAGAACTGTTGACTTTCTATCAAACATGAGGCAAAAAGAAATTACTAATGTGGCTAATCTTTATTTAAATTATTCTTAATTTATTATTTGTTAATTATATTCGTCTTAATTAAATTTATTGAATTATCTCAATGTTAGGACTACCTTGACCAAAATCTAATTTTAAATGATTTATTTATAGGCTGGAAATACAGTTCTGGTTTTATAACTGAAGATATGCTTAGGGATCGCCTGTTTCTTCCATCAAACGACACACTTATTTTAATGTGTGGACCACCACCAATGATAAATTACGCCTGCCTACCGAGTTTAGAGAAGCTTGGTCACAATAAAGAGTCGTGTTTTGCGTATTAATTTCATACTTACCTCGATGCACGTGCATCCATATATAATTCCAGTTCTAATATGAATACAAATTAGTTTGGGGTGTTTGTACAATTCTTGTTGATTTTGTTGTTGAATGTGATTCCGTAGTGATTATCGAAACATATAAGAAATATATATATAATCATCTTTATAGTGTTATTTTATTTAATTTGATACCTAACTAAATATTTAGATAAAGAAATTTGTTTACTGTTATGAAATGTGAGATAACCTCATCGCAATCTAAGTTAAATCAATTACCATTAAATTAACTCTATTGATATTAGTAAAACTGATAAAACTTGTAGCAAATATGTTACAACACTATCATGAATGACTTCTTTATATTGTTGGGTCAATTTAAGGTCACTAACAAAAACATTAATTTTAAAAAAATATATTTTATAAAATTTGTATATATTTATATCTACAACCATAAAAAATTATATTTAATTATGTAATTCACATTCTGTAAAAAAAAAGGAAATCAGATCTTTTGCATTGCTTACAACAAAATTCTGTTCCAAATATAATTCCTGCGTAATTATATAATTATCTTTGTTCATTAAGAATAAGTAGTCTAGAAGAAATACTTACATTAATTAAATACTAATAAAAATTAATACTTAACTTGAAATCACAATATTAAAATACACTCTCAATAATGGCAGGAAAGGCTTAAAAGAAAGAATTTGATAAGTTACTGGCATTAACGTTAACATCTAAAATCTTTTAAACGCTATATTTTATAAGCACTAGCGCTAACGGGTTTTTTTGGGGTGTGCCCATATAAAAATATTGAAAATATTACAAAAGCAGCACCGGCTGTAAACTGCATGTTGAGCTCAAAATTAAAAATGTAGATAGAAGCAATACAGGATATAACAATTGCTAAAGAGGTAGCAAAACCCTTAAGTATATTATCAGCATATTTCACAACAACAGCTACTATAAGCCCACCGCAGGCCTGAAGCAGAATTAAGTAGTTGACAAATTTATCGTAACCAAAAAAGAAACCGTGTTCTTTAATTATATGCCCATCGTAAACGAAACAAGATATCAATCCAAATGGAATGGAACACAGAGACAGCTGCACGTTCCTCATCCATACAGTTACATCGCTTCCCTTGAGCATTTTTTCAAAGTAAACTCCGGCGAAACCGGAAAGGCAGCAAGCTGCAAGGGCCGCCATAAAACCAATAAAACGGTTTTGTTCTGGACCGCTAGTTGAAGTAGGGACATCACCGGATTGCGCAAGTTGGACGAGGACCACTCCCACAATTAAGGTAACGAGAGAAATCCACTGTGTGCGGAGGAGCTCCTTTTTTAAAATAAATACCGAGAACAAGGCGGTCGTAAAAATCTTTAACTGATAAGTTACCTAAAAAAAAGCAGTATTTTATATAAATTGATGAATACTTAAAAAAAAATTAACAACTAATATGGTAAGAGGTGGATTGTAGAAAGTTTATTTTGTGTACTTTATGTCCACCAAAAATATTAAGATTTACACAATGGCGCAACCATATTACTATCGGTGTTAATTGGTGTTAATAATGTATTAC
The DNA here is from genome assembly GCA_037954035.1 of Rosalia funebris. Taxonomy (NCBI): domain Eukaryota; kingdom Metazoa; phylum Arthropoda; class Insecta; order Coleoptera; family Cerambycidae; genus Rosalia; species Rosalia funebris. The sequence goes on along the minus strand of JAZFAV010000001.1, from coordinate 14,369,445 downwards.
TATTTATAGTGGATAGAATACAGTTAACATTATTTCTTAAGTGAAATTGAAGGTCGATACTTAACAAATATTAAAGTGAGCACATATTTGAATCATTAAATTATTCTTACATACCTGATATGTTGCAGCATCTAAATGGGATGCAGATACATACAGTAAATTGTTCTGTATGACGTACACAAATGAGGGAACGCAGACTTTCAAGGTGTCTATGGGTTGTTTAACTATTTGTTTATCAATTGTATCGAACAATTGTACTGTTCCTCCTGCTTGAATGTAAACTATACCTATGCATGTAACAAATTTGACTACTTCTGACATAAGAACGGCTAAAAAGGAAATAGTATAGGTCAAATTATATAGCATAAAATGTTTTTATTAACTTGTCACATTAGTAACAGTTTGAAGAAAGATAAATGCAATTTAATGTTTCGCATATCCATATTTAAAATGTAGTTTTAAAACCTTATTGACATCAATCGGTATATATATATATATATATATATATATATATATATATATATATATATATATATATATATATATATATATATATATATATATATATATATATATATATATATATATATATATTGTATAAGAAAATTATACGTATTTTTATAATTTCATTGTAAAACATAATTTTATTCAACTTTAATAATGCTATAGATAATTGACTAATTTAAATACTTTTATCACCTTACTGTAGGAAATAACATGATTATTTTTAATCTCCTTTAATTCAGCAAATACCATATAGATTACACAATTTTTAGAATAAAAGGGGGATAAAGTATCTGAAATCACTTTCTAATGTGAAGGACGAATTTGTGAAGTAATCTCTTGTAATAAAATACTTAGAACATCACTACCGTTTTTAATATATTTGTAATTTAGATAAATCTATTGTTCTATAGGTTGAATGTTTACCGAGTAAAAGTCATTAAACTATCCGTATTGAATTATTAATTAAGTGGTTGACATACCTGTTGAAGATAGGAACATATCTCCATCTCGAGTCCTTGCATATCTCATACTTAATCCCAAAAGGGCATTTTGTACTGTTAAGGTTACCAGACTAACATATTTTAATATGCTTGTATTTACTTCTAAAAAAGCAGTCTAATGTAATATATGTGTATGAATGAAGGGATATATAAATAGGTAAACTTGCTTACCCTTCTTCTGCATGACGACGTCTTGTGTTGTTGTTTTCACACCTTTATTGTTTGAAAGTAATGAACCCTTCTGAAAAATATGTAAATAAAAATTACAACCAAGTTAAATTTGTAAATAAAACGTGCACCTTTATTTTATGTAGATCAATATCGTAAATATATTGTTTATAAACACCACATAATTTAGTCACGATTCACTTATAAAAACTACAATTTTTTAAAAATTGCGAACAAATTGACACGTCCCATGTTGGCCTGTGTCAAGTGTCAAGATAGGTAGGTTATTATAAGCGCGAAAAGATTTCAAGTTTAAAATTTTGGAAAAAAACAGATTATTACGAGTAGTGCTAAGACACTTAGTAAAACAATATTTTTAAATATATATGATAAAAATTATCAATAACAACAATAGAATGTATTCAACTGATTGCAAGTAAGATAAAATTTCTCACATTTAATTATTGCATTGGAAGTTGCGCCACCTATTAACAACTATATAAAGCTTGTAGTAGGTCAAAGAACTTGACATCTTAAAATTAAATAATAGTATTCGTAGTTCTAAATAGTGTATATGTTGATTTGGAACTTTTCTATTACATTGTAGAAAATTATATAATATACAGGAAATACCATGACCAAGTAGTCGATAATTTTAATAATGCAACTTTACGAAGCAAAAGTAGCAGATGTTTTGCGACTTTCCCAGCGAGATGAAATATTCCTTCATGATGTTGAAGAACAAATACATTCTTTTCTTAAACTCACGGGCACAAGAAATTATAATAAAATAAGGAAAACAGTACCGGTAGTGGCAAATGTTTGGTATTATTGCATGACTTCATTGGGAAATCTTCAAACTTTAGGAGAAGAATATACTGGAACTATTAGAGTCGATAAAAATGGTCAAATCCCCTCAACAATGGTTTGTACAATTCAGCTATATAAAATATATAGTAAACTTGCCTTTACAGGTGCAGATGTTATGGATAATACTTTTTATTGGTGGAGAACCGTTTATGGAAAGATTTTTAAATCACACGAAAAACAAAATCTCAGCGTCTACGACTTTAACCCAAAATGCCAAGTTGGTTTTTCTTGCATGTATTGATTTTGTTAAAAAACAAAAATCAACCTTAACTAGGATTCATCATTCAATATTTTATACAAATGGAAAATATTACAATATTTCAAATAGACTTATGGGTATACGTTATGTAAAATATATCCGTATGTGTTGTTGGCCATTATTTATTCACTAATTTTTAGGTACTGTTGCGACAATGGCTACAAGATGATATATTTACAGGAAGCTTCAATCTACTGGGGCATATATCTTTGTATTATATTTTGTTTAACTGTATTCATCAAATCTTTATTGCCAATACTAGTGGCAATATTCCTGACAATGTCATACATACTTCAAATGTTTCAAGAAGATTATGTGTACTGTGTGCAGAAAATATTAAGTCACCATGCGCAACTACGTGTGGTCATATATTTTGTTGGACTTGTATATATGATAGTTTAACGTATCAAAAATCTTGTCCCATTTGTAGAGAAAATATTAATCCTGGTCGTATTATATTTTTGCAAAATTATATGTAAGAATAAAAGTGAAAAATTGTGCAAATAAATTTTCTTTATTGATTTCATTGGTAATGTGACGTGGTCTGTTAGAAAAGTGTATAAAAACAATAAACTGCAGGAAGACGACAGCTTTATGTGCATGTACTTTATTATCACTTTTATGTGGTGTTTGAAAACCAGTTGTGCCAAAAATATATTAAAAATAAGCTATGTTTCCGTCATACATACCTATGAATACCTAGTAATGAATACTGTACATAATGCCTTGTTTATGATACAGTTTTGTAGAGAAGGATATTAGTTAATTTACTTTCAACAAATCAATAGTTGTGAAATCGCGACATAGGCTTTAAATATTATATCGTATTTTATCCAAAGTTAATGTGTTTGAAGTTTATATGTTCTAAGAACACAATAAACTGTTAATTTAAATCTGATATAAATGAAAAATGAGTTGCATCTCAAGACACAAAGTAGAACATGCGTGATATGGTTTCATTTTAATCATTTTATTGTTCTGTGATTGATCTTTGCTCGTAGCTTTCAACCCTTTCAACGACATCGTTAGGTCTATTATCTATGGATATTGTCTGTCAAAATAGCTATTATAGAGGTTATGTTCGTTATACTTTAGGTTATAATATTCATATTAATCTGCGTTTTGTATAATACTCTCACGGCATTATTTTCATTCTTGATTATGGAACTGTGAGTTGTAAACGGAATTTAAAATGTTTCGAACGCAGTATATTAAAAAATTAAGTTCTGCTTACCCTACTTTAATTTCTGTAAGAAGAGCTTCTCAGATAGATATTGAGAAATTAGAAAAAGAATCTGTTGCAGTAGAAGGTTAGTGTACACTACACAACGCATTTGTAAAAAATTTAACCACATGTTTTCTTCTAGTAATTGATGAGGAAGCACAGTTAAGAGAGAAGGAAATAGAGCAGAAGAGAAATAAATCTAGGTTAGGAAATGCAGATAGGAACCTTCTTCATGATAAAAATCCTTACCCGGAGCCTGCACATTGGCATCATGGAACTGTAAGGTATCTCAGACGATCCTTTGGACGTTATGGACAATCTTCTGGCGTTAATCCCTCAATTTGTTGGCCTATAAAAGAAGAATTAAATGATGCGTTAGAATATGAACGTGTAATGTACCCATACACTATTGCAGAAATAGTAGCAAAAGCAAAGGAAGAGAGAAAACAGAAAGAAGAAATAACAAAAGCTAGACAAGAAGAAATTGTTAAAAAAATGGAAAAGTTGGAGATGTGGAAAGAAGACCTGTACACCCGCATTGCGAAAAAAGAAGGTGAAGCAAGAGCAGCAAAGGTACTCTATTTATTAAGAGAAAGTGAACATTTTAATTGGTTTCAATTTAATAGAACACATTATTTAACCCTGATTTACTGTGAGAATGAATACTTACTAAAGTTGTTAGAGTACCAGCCAGCATTAATACCCCAAATTTAAAAACTGCTGTTACAATTAGAAATAGTTTAAATGTAGAAGAATCTTACCTAAGCTCACATAACCTCATAGATGTACTAGCACTGCTTTGTGCATGATTAACATAAAAGAGAAAGTTAAATATTAACAGAATGACTTAGTTTCTGGTCATGCTTTTGATAGAATATTAACTTGAGTTACTGATTTTAATTAAAAGATATTTTAATTAACTATTTGGGTTCCACTGGAGAAAAAAATTATAATACCTAATGCAAGCCAAACTCGAATTCTATACCAGTTGTGTGTTTTTAGATTTCCTGGTCTGAGCATAACCATTACATGAATTTTAAATATTTTTTAGGAACGTAGAGAAAGGCTCATAGAAGAAGTGAAAAGGCATTTTGGTTATACTGTTGATCCAAGGGATGATAGGTTTAAAGAAATGTTGGAGAAGAAGGAAAAAGAACAGAAGAAAGCAATGAAAGAAGCAAGACGCAAAGCTAGGGAAGATAAAATGGTTGAGAAGTTATTAGCAAAGAAACGAGAGAAAAAAACAGCTGAACCAGAGGCCGATAAAGATAATAGGATAATTGAATAGTTGATAGATTAATTCAGTATTTTATAATACAGAAATAAATGCTGCCATTATATGGAAGTTTATTATTAGAATTTCATTCTATTAATATTAATAAATGTAAACAGATGAGTGAAACAGGAACATTAAATATACCACTGATCCTAGAACTGATGAATGTGATAATGTGTCAGTTGTATATCACTACCATATAATTTGGAAAAAAATTAAGACAAAATATCCATTGTATCCTGTGATCCTTTAGATTTGGTTAAATTCTTAAAACTACCTAAATAATTTACAAGTAAATTTTTTCTAGGTCGTAATTTTTGTAATCTAAACCTTTACAGAGTAATATGTACAAATGCCAGTGGTTTTCAATTAATTATAAATGGTAAAAAATTTATAGGGAACTTTCTCATCTAACGTACGATAGATGAAAGAGCGGTTTCGATCTCCCAGAAAGAATACTTTTCATGAGAAAAAAGTTTCATCAATTTTTAAGCTATTGACCACGAGATGGCGCGACGTGAAATGTTGCAATTTCTATTTATATTTAGAAGGGAGTGAAGGGAGCTTCGGAAGAAAACTGGCTTTAGAACGCTTACTATGCGCATTTCGAGTGCGCAGTAGTCTTTGCGTTGTCCAGATTCTTTGTACCATTCCTAGCATACCACAAACAGACAAACTCCTCGTATTAACGGACCAAAATCCGTCCTAATTATCCATAAAGTTGCCGAAGAGGCTCGCATTTTTAATTTTGGTAAGTACCTAGCAGTTTAAGAACGATTTTCATACAGTTTTTGCAGTGTTTTAGGCTAAATATCCGTTAGAATGCGAGCAATGTGTCTACAATTCCTACAATACTTTACATACTTGTCATGCTTGCTGTTACGAACTTCTGACGACTGACAACGTCGGCGGGTGTCGGTGCCACTTGAATTTTGAATTTTAGTTTGGCAAAATCTCGGACAATTATTTATTGATAACGTGTTAACAATCAAAGCTATTGATCGAAGAATAAAGTGAACTGTGAATCGCTAGTGGACACAGGACAGTTGTCTTTTGTTTTGTGCGCTTAGTGGACAGCAAACGACTCGCTAGATGCAACCGCACTTTGTTTACAAGTATCAGTTGGTGTTTTGAACTACAGGTGACTGGAAAAATAGTCAGTGTTGTGATGTGCGATGGATAAATAATTGTGGAGGATTTGTTTGTGCTTTTAGTTGGATGTGTTGTTCCGTCGGACTAATTTTTGGATTACCCGTCTGATTTTGCATCATCAGAATTAAATAACTGCAAGGGGCATGTATTTAGGTATACTTTTGTGTGAATTAAATATTAAATTTAATTAAGGAATTTACACACGTTGCTTTATTTAAATATTGTTTATCTTGTTAACAATGGAAACAATAGCCTATATTTGCTAAAATCGTATGTTTTGTAAACGGTGATATCACAGATGTTTTTAGTAATCTCACGAAAATAATATACGTAAATTTTCCAGTTGAAAATACATTTTTATTTGTTATGTATTTACTTATTCATTAATTTAAATAAAACTGGACAGACACGTCATACCAGCTTTAAAAAATGTTGAATTCTTAAATAAGCACTTATTTGGATCTACTCAAAGTTAACATGTGAAGTTTTTAAATTAAAGTAAAAATTATATGCTTATAAGGTAATTAAATATAAATGTTATAAAAATATTGGCTACTTATATTAAATCATTTTCATGTCGATGCCTAGTCTTCTATGAAATAAGGTAACTTATCCACTTAGGTGTACGGAATAGTTGTGTAATTCAATCCAGTTTTTAAATTAAAGGTCATATTAAACGTGAAAGGTCTTTAAAATATAATGTTATGTAGATATATAAAAAATATTTTATTATATCAGTAATTATGCCATGTCATTCCATGGCATTTGTATGTAAGAATATTAATTTTAACACTTTTTGCTACTGTGCTGCAATTACTACAGAATAAAACAGTAGCATGTTAATTGTTGCCGATTACTACTTCGATATCTTATTCAAATTGATTCGGTAAAGAATTTCTTCTTACGCTAAAATACTAAGTAGATTCGTAAGTTTAATTAACAACTAAAAATAATTAATAAACGAATTTTAATTAATCAGGTTGAGAATATTGTAGACTATTTCTGGAGATAACAAAATAATTTGTTTTTTTATTAGTCTTGTATGTTTTTAGACACGTATTTTTGTATATAAATAAATATTGCATGCCTTTACATATTGTACATCTCGACGATCTCGTAAGCACCTAATGTGTATGTTAAAATGAACGGCGAACTGTATTTTAGAACCAATCTACACTGGAACTGAAGACACTATGTTTAAATAATTAACTACATGTATACAATTACATTCCACATTTTCGAGTTATTTTGCATTGATTATTAAAACATATTTCAAGGTACCGCAAATAACAAGGTTTCGTGTCTCTCTTGTCGATATACCAATCTCCAGAATGCTATTTTAATTCGTTTTATATTAAAAAAAAAAAAAAAGAAAGCACAACATTGAGGTAATATTGTCAAAGTGATGTATATTTTTATGGATGAGACTGTGTATATTACTCAAATGCACAAGTAGTGTTAAGTGTAAAAGAGGTAACTTCCATTATTCTCTTAACTTTGCTTGTCACATCACATATTTCCCGTCTGTACTTAGGATATTTATTGTGTTTTTTTTTGTTTCATTATTTCAATATAAATAGAAACCATGTTTACTGGCAGCAGTTGAAATTGTGTGGTCTGTGGTATAAATCTTGTATCTAAATTTACTGATACAGGGTGTATTTCGAAACGGTTTCTTGCTGGGATTTTTCCAAGTCACCAAGTGAATGGTGCCCAGCAAATTCACTCTGCAACGCAAGAATTTTGTGTAAATTCTAGTTGGGTTGTTGTACAAAAGTATTTAGACTAGTTATCTAATATCTCCAAAAATATTTGATTTAATTAGATAGTCTGAAGGGCGTCGTGCGTTTTTTAAATAAAGGAATTTGTACCTGTTTAGTTTGAGTTTAAAAATTTTGGCAATTCGCGAATGCGTGCAGGATCCATTGCAATAACTGGTTCGGCTGCAATAAAAATGATTTATAGCTATTTTATTCCTTCATGCCTATAATAACTGGCCTTTTCAGGCATTATATAATCAAGTTTTTTTTACTCCCAAAAGCTACTAAAAAGGAGCCTTATATTACGAAAGGCATTTAATTACTCTTTATGGCCCATTGGAATGGACTGCCATTATACACGTACAAGGTGGTAATTTTGGTGGGAATTTACCGCAATTTAAAACAAAGAATGTTCGCTCTATAGAAAAACATTTAATGGACAAATTTAAAGATGAATTAATTGTAAACGAAGACTTCACAGAGGTGAAATGGAGGGGTAGGAAAAAGAACAGTTCCTACTACCAAAATTGACATTAAAAAGGTGACGTGTTTCATTCCTGTGCCATGTTTTTGGTATACAAATAAAGATTAACAAGGTCCGTATTGTCAGATTTTTAGACTAAATCGTTGTTAGGTATGTATCCCTTCTGAATTTTATATAATCCTGATTTGTAAGTAGATTTTGGTAATTGTGAATCGATACATTCTACAATGTATTTTTTGAAATAGACCTGTATTGGAACGAGGAGAACTTACTATTGATAAACATTATCATAGTTTTATCAAATAGGACTGGAAAACACCGAGTTCTTAAATACTTTTCGAAAATGTCTGTAGTATTGTGAATTTTTTAAGATGTCTTCGCTGTTCTTGTAACTTTTACGAAATAACAAGATTTATCAAAGAAAATCGAATATTCAACTGAAAAAAAAGGTTCAAATTAATAGTAAATGAGTAAAATGTGTGCAAATTGGCAATATTATAAAATGGATGATTATATCGATATTGAATATATGGGTAAATATCAATAACATAATCGATATCGATAGATAATGTAATGATAATTAAATTGTTTACGGAATCATGGAAAAATTTAACTTCTGATCACACGCTTGTACCATTAATTTAGAATGATCGTGAAATTATTGCTTCCTGCTGCTGACCAGCAATAATAATAGTAACATTTATTTCAAAAATATGGAATACATGTACAGAAACATTACCGAGAATGGAAATGGTGTATCAATACCTTTGCTAACATCTACTAGTAGCGGTTCAAATGAAGCAGAGATAAAAACAATTCGAAGTTTTGAAGGGCTGCGAAATAATTTGGACCGTTGTGCTTATGTTATTAAAATTATAAAGATATATAAACATATTTGAGGCAACAGATCTCATAATTTCACACGATGATGTGGACACGGGAAAAACTCTGCAACTTGAACTGGAAGATTATTACAACAAAAATATTGCAGAAATAATTTTTATTATTTCTGCAATAAATAAAGATATGTTGTATGATATGAAAATAAAGGCACTTTCCAAAAGTTGTGACTGACATTTTGGTGTGTCACTTGATCTCCACTTCCATTAAATCAGGAGTTGTATATATTATGTAGTGAGAGTGAGCCCATAAAAGCACGCTGAGTAAGATGCTAAAAGACTTTTTTTGTCGGGGAAAGTGGCTAGAAATTTCTGGCATTTAAAGAAAACCACAAGGTGATAGGAGTAATTATACAAAAGACTCCTAAATTACAATATAAAGTTCGAAAGACCACAAACTCTATTACCGTTATTGGCTATTATCGGAGCATGAGTACCTATACAACATTTATGGATAAAATCTATATAAAACAAAAACGATTAAAAACAGACAAAGGCCAAAATCTTTATAGTTGAATTTAAAAAACATATACAGGGTTAGCCGGAAATAGCACGTGACCGCTTTATTTTACAAAATATGACTTTTATTTTAGAATAAAATGGACATTTTAAACTTTCTCAATCCCCTAAAAGTTTCAAGCGGATTAGGAAGCATTTTAAACCGTTCTAACATACAGGGCGTTTAGAATAAATGTGACACAAAATTATTTTTTAAATCTAATAATACTGTATAATTTTACATATTTGCATTGGAATTTCAGTTTGAAATTTCATCATATTTTTATTTTGAAACTCGTCACTGCGTTACCAAGTAATTTATCTTTTTTCAATTTACAAAAAAGAATAAGATACATAAAAAACAATCTATCGAGTGCCAATTAACAATGCCAATTAACTACCCTTAAATACAGTGTAAAAAAGTGTTTAGTTTAGACAAGTGTCATATGTAAAAAAGTAAGTTCAGTGAATTTATTTCGAAACACCTTGTATATCGGAGAAATATATTAAAGAACGGCTCTCCTATTTTTTTAAACTTTCGTTTAAAACATTCCTTTCTTAAAGTCTTTCTTGGTCTGTTAGTTGGGGAAATAAAACGGTCATGCTTTACTTTCGACTAACCCTGTAGGTATATACAAAACTGAAAATGTAACATAATCGAATTGTATCGGTTCGTATACCTATACAAAAGAAATGTGGAATAGGCGAATTGTTTTTTTTAAATCACATTCAATTGTCTCTTCAAACTTATAATTTAATTATCGTTGACTATGTTCAATCTACGGCTACGGACGTTTTAGGACACGAGAGAAGGGAAGCTAGGAAGCCCTGGATAACGGACGAAATCTTAAACTTAATATAAAAGAGATGAGGCTACAAAAACAGACGAGACGAGGAAGAACTGAAAACTTATAAGGCAATAAAGTGGGAAATCATTAGAAAGTATAGAAAAGCGAAAGAACAATGGATAGAGGATAAATGCAAAGAAGTAGAAGATAAGCTCCAAGTAGGTAAAACCGATGAGGCTTACAAAATAATTAAGAGGAACTTCAGGGATATAGGACCAATAAGTAGAAACGTTAGGAGTCAATCGGGGGACATACTGATCGGAAGAGAGGAGAAAGCGGATAGATGGAAGCAGTACTTAGGAAATTTAGACGAGGGTCAGGAATTAGGAGAGATATTGAAGGAAGAATTTAGCATCGATAGAGAAGATGTAGGAAAACCTATATTGAGAGAGGAATTTGAAATAGCACTAAGGGGGCTAAAGAACAATAAAGCGCCGGGTGTACATAAAATACAGGCGGAAATTTTGAAATATGCGGGACAGAAAGTAGTAAATAGGATGTTTGGACTGGTAAAATACATATATGAAACAGGCGAGATGCCGGAGGATTATAAGAGGAACATTATCGTTACTATACCGAAAAAGAGAGGAGCCGACAAATGCGAGAACTTTAGAACGATTAGCCTAACTTCCCACGCGTCAAAAATCTTAACTAGAATAGTGCAGAAGAGGATGGAAAATAGAGCGAAGGAAATACGAGGAGAAGACCAATTCGGGTTTAGGCGAAATAGGGGAACTCGCGAAGCTATTCTGGCGCTAAGAGAAAACGATAGAAAAAGGAAAGAACGCTTGTATAGGATTTGTAGATTTAGAAAAAGCTTTTGATAATGTAAGATGGAAAAAAATGTTCGAGATACTAAAGAGCGCGGGAATGAAGTATAGAGATAGGAGAGTAGTACACAATCTATACAAAGAGCAAACTGCTGTTATAGAAGTAAAAGGGGAAAGAAGGGAAGTAGGTATTAAGAAAGGAGTAAGACAAGGATGTACGCTATCACCACTAATTTTTAATCTGTACATCGAAGAGGCGATTAATGTCGTAAAAGATAGAGTGGCTTTCGGGATTAAAGTACAGGGACAGAAACTAAAAATGCTGAGATTCGCGGATGATATAGCAGTATTAGCATCTAGTAAAGAGGAATTGGAATCAGCGTTGAACGAAATGGAGGCAGTGTTGACAGAGGAATACGGAATGAGGCTGAATAAAAACAAAACTAAAGTGTTAGTGTGCAGAGGGCGCGAGAGCAGAGCAAAAACGACAGTACAAATTAATAATGAAAGATTGGAGGAAGTTAAAGACTTCACTTATTTAGGAAGTAAAATAAATTGGGATGGAGGAAGCGATAAAGATATAAAACAAAGAATAGCGCAGGGTCGAGTAGCTTTTAACAAAAAGAAAGCACTTTTATGCTCGGGGGTAATAAACTTAGAAACAAGGAAGAGATTTTTGAAAACGTATGTATGGAGCACGGCACTATACGGTTGCGAAACCTGGACGGTAGGGGAAGCAAGTAGGAAGAAATTAGAAGCTTTTGAGATGTGGTGTTACCGAAGAATGATGAGATACCGTGGACTGATAGGGTTAGAAACGAAGAAATATTAGAGAAAGTCGGCGAGAAAAGAGGTATGTGGAAAACATAAAGAAGAGAAGAGATAGAATGGTAGGCCACTTGCTGAGACATGGGGGAATAGTCCGTGATATTTTGGAGGCAGAAATAGGAGTGAAGAAAGGCAGAGGTAGGCCTAGATTAGACTATTGCTCTCAAATAGTAAGGGATGTAGGTTGTAGCACAATTAGCGAAATGCGTAGGTTAGCACGAGATAGGAGAAGCTGGAGGTTAGCGTCCAACCAGTATTAGGACTGATGACCTCATGATGATGTTCAATCATGTCACTTCCTTTCTAGGGTTGAATCATTTCTCGCACAATCGTAAAAGAAATTTGTTGGTTTTAATTTCCACCTTGTATTTACCTACTCGAGTCGGCACTCTTGTTCGTCGGCTGTATCCAGCATCCTCCAGAGTACAATTCGCGGCTCCAGAGGATAATTTTAGACCGTATTAAAATAACTCGGTGTATCGTCGAGATTCAGCGGCGAGATTATCTTAAATGTCATCTGGAAAATTACCTCACCGTTATTTTGCGCGACGAACTAATTGCCGATCTCTTACTTGCGCTTGTTTTTTCATTACGTGTTGCCATTTACATTTTTATCGGTCGTTTTCACGTGAAATTTCCTGGCGGCAAACGGCCGGCGGCTTGCAGTCCGTCGTCGCCTTCCCGGTCGGATGCAACGGTGCAACCACAGAATGCAGAATTTGACACAAAAACGTCAGTAGCTTAAGTTACCCGCAAATCTAAGGGAGTATTATCGAAGAAGAAAATAATAAGATACACTTCAATACAATTCCCCGGAAATATATGGATAATGATCATACACTAGGCACAAAAATTAAGGCACGTAAAAAAATTCTAAAGTTTTACGTGATTTTCAAAGGGCTGTAACTTGGGGAAAAATAGTCGCAGAGCAATTTTAAGAAAAGCAAATTGAAGTTCCAAGTTTCTAGTTTTCGGATCTTGAGTAATTTAAAATTGTTTACCATCAGCAGTTCTTGAGTAATCCTAAGAAAACGATCGGAAAAAATTCCAAATTTTTGCTTGCCTTTCGAAAGGTCTATGGACTTCGATACATCTTTTTTCAGTGTTTTCATCATAAAGATTTTTTAGATAATTTTATCCTCTTTGATTTGAGTGGTCTAAAAGCCTTGTACGATGATTTTCCGCCGAGTTATCGTCGTTCAAAGCAAAGAAGTCAGTTTTGACTTTTGGTAATTATTACTCGGAAAATAATGATCGTACAGAAAATTTAAGTAGGGTTATAGAAACTGCAAAGTATTCCTTACAAGTCGCAGTTATTGGTTTTTAATAAAAAAAATGTATATAAAGCTTTTGGTTTTGTGATTAGAAACACGATATTGTTTAATAACACTGCTATTTAAAAATGTTTATATTTTGTGTTAATTCATTCGAAATTAGAATATTATTGTATTAGTAACGTTATTTAGTATCCCGGGTATCTAAATCATATGAATTCACTTGAAAATGTTCAACGGCGTTTCTTAAAGTATTTGTAATTTCGTATAGACAATTATCACTCAGAAAGAGGTTACGGCCATACTCTGCTTCTACAAAGATTTGACATCCAGTCATTGAACTCTAGAAGGGTTCTTACAAGCCTGTCGTTTTTATTTCGAGAATTTAGTAATATTTTATTATCAAACTTCAAAATCAGACTCGCTGTTAAAATCGTCAGTATTTGTAATGTCACAAAATATAAATGCAACTCACAAATCACTAACACTTGCGATTTGAACAATTATACCCATAATGAGTTACCATCTTTAGGGAAACAAGTATTCCATCGTATATTTATGTTAAAATTATTTAACGCTTACCTACTTAAGGGTTACCTACTTTTGCCCCACCCTCTAGTTACTCGTTTATCGAATTTTTGGCAATTTAGACATGCGTTTAGACACAGGAATCTTCCCCGTATATGAACGTTGCGCATCAGTATTCGGTAGGCATGTATTTCGTTTTTATGTACTCTTATCTACGAGCGCTCATCGTGGCTGGATAGTCTTTGAAATGACCGCAAGATATTTTGATCCCGGGGAGTTTTACGATCCTTCATTAAATCCGAGTTTTATTCACTTTGCCTTATATTTAGTAATGAAATCGTGTATGCGCATCGAGAAATGCGGTTTTGAAGAATGCTCGACGTTCGTTTTTCACCTAATTATTCCCCGCATTAAATTTTAATTACGGATTAATAAACGGGTTTATGATTATTTTATGTTGGTCGCTTTTTAAGAGTGTGCGCTCGTTTGTTTGCCATATGGCGGTTTTCCTAAATTATTTACATTACGAGCCGGAGCGCGAGTATTATATAGATTAGCACCGTAAGAGAGTTATGGGAACAGACCCGATGGGGTTTTAAGGTAAAAGTGTTAGCTTATATATTATTATATAGCGGTATATTATATACACCGAAATGTGGTGTAACATTTAACACCAATTTCATACCAAACGGGGCACACAAGGCCATAGAATTTTATCATTGGCTGGTGTGAATTTTGGTTTTTGAAATTTATTTCAATGTTATACCTTTTACTGCTCATAATGTACAGCGAGAGAAAATAAATGCCTTGCAAATATAATAAATACACTTTATTATGTATATATTTTTTAATATACATATCCAAGCTAATTTCTCCATTACACTAATGAAATATTGGTGTATATGTGATCCACTTTGAACTTCATCGTTCGCGGCTTATGTAGAACAAGCTACACAAACTTAAATGTGGTTTGCGTAGACGACGACGTGCCATCCCTCGGATAGGATGTAAAAAGAGTTTTAGAAACATATGTACCATTCATTTTACCGCTATTTGCCAAATAAAAACAAGCCACGGTATGAGATAAGAGCCGTTTGGGACTTTTTATTTGGCAAATAGAGATGAAACAAACTGTACTCTAATTTTATTTGAACATACTCTAAATAATGGGTGCTGAAAGTTATTATTTTAAAGTTTCTATCTGATATATTGTATATCTATTTGTTAAAAAAATATATAAAATCACTTTTGGCGGCAACTAATAAGAGTTGTTTATGAAAACCATTTCAACGCCAATCTATAGGTT
The DNA here is from genome assembly GCA_037954035.1 of Rosalia funebris. NCBI lineage: Eukaryota > Metazoa > Arthropoda > Insecta > Coleoptera > Cerambycidae > Rosalia > Rosalia funebris. Next base: position 14,354,293 of record JAZFAV010000001.1, on the reverse strand, counting down.
TATCAGGTTAATTAAGCATCTTACAATTTTACATCCTGTATATGGAGCTAGTTGCATGCATGATCATTTCATGCAAATCTTCACGATCTTCTTATGTCCTGATGAAAACGTTCCCCATATTCGTCAATAACGGTGCTCAAATAGATGGGGGGAAAATGATGAAATATGAATGTCAGTCTATAAGTTTATACAAATAGCAGTTCAAAATTGACAGCCCGGTGATCAGTCCATGTGACTGATGTTTCTGCAAAATTGGTAAATCCATATTTGCAGTTAAGCAAATATATCATCTTTAACTTTTGAGTCACTTAATTTAGAAAATGAACTTTATATAAATTCATAATCCTTATTAAATAATAAATATATTTAATAAACATTAAAAAACATAAGAAAAAGCAACAACACAAATATTTTGAGTCTCTAATTTCCTTTTTTCTTTGAAAATCTCTCCCTTTTTAACAAAAAACTTCGTTTTATAGTTTTTCTTGTGTGATCATTCGTTGGATGTTCTCTTTTCAGCATCCAGCAGTAATCTGCCATCATCTCCACACCCCATCGACCCTGGTATCTCTTTTCCATCTCCTTTATGTCTTGATGGAACCTTTTATCTTGCTCCTCACTAACAGCACCAAGATTTTCTGGAAAGTAGTCAGATGAGCATGCAGAAAATCAATTTTTATGCTCATATTACAACCAAGTTGCTAAACTTACTCAGCATTTTGTTGACAATTTCCTCATATTGCGGATATTTATAATTAGATAATTTATGTTACAATTTTAGAGCATATCCAATATTCTTCAATTTATGTTATTGTTTCTTCAAACTGTTGGTCCTGCATTAGTTTTAATATTTGTGGTCATACGAAAATGCCTTCCTTTAATTGTGCCTCAGAAAGAGCTGGAAATTTGCCACATAAGTACTTAAAACAATTCTCATTTGTATCTATAGCTTTTACATATTGCTTTATTAATCCTAATTCAATTATGAAGCGCCAACAAAACAATTTTTTTCGGATCAAACAAATTTGTATAAATAACGTTTTTTGAACCAGGTGTTAAGTTTATAACAAAATATATTTGGTGTATTTTTACAACTTCTAGGTATTTTAAAAGTAAAGTGAAAACACACAACCCGATGTCACAAGTAAACGTACACACATTAAAAACGTACTACAGCAACTACGTAAATACTCAAATAGTATAAAACCGGAATATCCCCACCAACCAACTCTGTTTCGGTAAATCCCCCACACTTGTATGTACGTTTCAAACCGATTAAACACAGGGGAGCCGCAAAGATTGAGGCAAAAATTAATTTTATAGATCCTCTGTTTTAAAAACTACAAATTATTGTACAATGTACGTTTACGAATACTGGTGCGAGATGGAAACAGAAAAACAGTGTTTCTGGTTCATGGTATGTATGTAACTAAGCCAAATAGTCAAAAAAAGTTCGATCACAAAATCTTTATTGGCCTGTGCAATTTTTAACTTGTTTATACTTAATATGTTGCCTATTTTCTTCTTTCTATAGGACTATTTCCATTGTTTTTCCAACTGTAGTATTATTTTCTTCAAAATATTTCTTCAAATTAGTTTGTGTAGTTTCTGAGTACTATTCCAACCATGGCAACGATCTAATTGAGTTAAATTCTAATCACACATCGTGAAGTAAATCAAGAAACCCGTGATTAATCTATTAAACTCCTCGGATAGCCTATATATCACGCTAAATTGAGTGTAAATTGTATGCGAGATTTTATTTCGATTTCTTTTCACGCCGTTATTAATTGTTGCATGTGTTCGTTGTTGTTATACTCGAGGAACAATGCTATTTTTGTGTAATATTACGTCAGCGTTGCGTACATTCGCAAAGGCGTTCGCAAAAATTGCCGCTATCGATAATTATTATCGGTTTAATTGTATGTCGGGATTTTATAGGTTTTTTACTGCGATTTCTTGGCGAAGATAATACAATTTGTCGGTAGTAAAATCCACGTGATATTCTAATCTAGCATTTAGACGAATTTGCCAGTTGGAAAATAATTGTTAATTACTATTTGCCGCGTTTTCGTGTTATCAATACCAGAATATATTATCGCTTTTAGCAACACGATTACTCGTGACGTTCAAAATCAGATTGATATATTAAATAAGGGGGAAGTTCAAACTCCAAAAATACTATTTTTATTTTATTTTGTATTTAAATTTATTGCTTATGATGATACAAAACATCATACCGTGCTTTAATTTTAAAACTGTACATAGGTTCCACCCTTCGGTCCTTCTCGGAAAATTAGCCACCACTGAGGTGGGGATTCCGGCCGTACGCCGGCCGTGATGATCGACGACTTAGATTTCATATTTACCGTCGCATACGTGTTTGGCATTCAGACGAGTGAACTTCGTAGTAATACGTGTAATTTTAAATAGATTCTTTTAATTCAAAACTCAGTAATTATGACGTACTCACTTGAGGAAAAAATTGATTTGATATCATGGTCTCTTCAAGGACACTCATTACGTGCAATAAGGGACCTTTTCTCAGTCAAATATGTAAATCGTCCGATCCCTGCCTTGAACACAATATCGACAGTAGTGGAAAAGTTTAAGTCAATGGGATGCATTTTAGGTTGTAAATGCCACAAGACACCTAGAATTAACGAGGATGCTGAAATGCAGGAATTAATGGTGTGTGCAATGGTAGAAGAAGATTCAAATATTTCTATCCCAAAAATTTCCGAGGAGACTGGTTTTAGTGTGGGTAAAATTCACAAAATTTTAAAGAAAAATAAATATCATTGCTATAAATACGAAGCCCATCAAGAAATTTTCGATGAAGACCAGTACTGTAAAATGGAATTTTGTAACACGGTAATGGAACGTGCAAATGCGGAAGACAATTTTATTTATAACATCGTGTTCACCGATGAGTCCACGTTTCCGTTACATGGTAGGCACAATCCATCAATTCTACGGTATTGTGCTATTGAAAATCAGTATCGCCTGTTAAATACAAGGTCACAATATCCCGAAAAATTAAATGTTTGGGCTTTTTGGTTTTAAATTCTTTATTGATGGAAATTTAAATGGGGAGACTTATTTGAATCTTCTTCAAAACCAAATTGTTCCTGCATTGGCAAACATTAACCCCAATTTTGACAACGTTTGGTTCCAGCACGATGGGTGTCGTCCGGCCCATAACTCAAGAATAGTCATTGACTATTTGAATACGATATTCCCCCAAAGAATTATATCTACGAGAGGCGTAATTCGATGGCCACCAAGATCGCCAGACTTGGCCCCTAATGATTTTTTCTTATGGGGGTATATTAAATCAAAGTTATACGGACATCCTCATGAAAGAGCTAATAATTTAAATCAACTGAGGGCTAATATTGAAAATTTATTTCAAACTATTAGCCCTTTTATGCTGACCAACGTTCGTTCAGAATTTTACGACAGGTTGGGTTATTGTTTGGCGCAGACGGAAGAAGGAGGAGGCATCTTCGAAAATTTTCTTTAGTTTTTTTCCTTATTCAAGGGGATATTTTTTAAGTTTTAAGAGTTTGTATTTTATTTTTAATTATTTTAAGAGAATCTATTTATTTTTAAACGTTTTATTAGAAGGCACTTTTTTTAATGCAAAACCGACTATAAAAATAATGCAAAAAAGATCATAGTTTGCTGTTAAATATGGCCAAGATATTTTTTCTTTAAATACCTTAATCATCTTTTAACAGTAAACCCATCAATGTCACTTCCCACGTAAAAGTTTTTCCCCGTTACGGGGGCGCGGGGGCGTGGGGGCGAGGGTGCGTGCGTGCGTGCGTGCGTGCGTGCGTGCATGGAAGAAAAAGTGAGGCAACATTCGTAGGGAAAAGGATGCACTTTACGCGCGACCAGATCGAACTCTGTACATTCATACATACTGGTTACTGCGCACCTCTTGGACAGTCCGATATCACAGTTTTGAGACTTGTTTCTATTCTTAACAAGCTGTACACATGTATGATGATGTTTCATAAACATTTAAAAGTGAAACTAAATTCCAGCAATAGAGTAAAAGCGTGTTGTAATCATGTTAATTACTCATTCAAAATAAATGACCGTATTTTCCGAAAAATGATAAAAATTTGGCAGTTTAAAATGTCTAATGTATGAACCTTCCTATAGAGACACAATATCCTTAAGGGTTATAGTATTTTTTAATTCTCGGGGGCGGATTTCATTGTACAATGGACAACTATATGGAACGGAATATATGCTCTACGTCTTCACGTCCGAACAAATTACATAGACTACATTGAACTACAGCTTTAAATAATTTAACTGATAATATTTAATTTCCAGATAATGTGTAATACTATTTGATTTTCTATGATCTTTTTGTATATTTATAGTAAATAGGGCTGCCCACTTGGATGCCTGGCGCAGTGACGGTGCCTCATATAAGCAACAAGCTATAGTAATTTATATATGTAATACTCACCCAGTTATTAAAAATTGGCTCGGAATTGACATCTGCACCATTTCATTTCATTTGTCTCTAAAGTCGTTTTAGTGGGCGATGTCCTGTGCGGCGAAAAAATATCCTTATATAAAAAACGACCGTTCAGCATCTAAAGATGTAAATCTGCATATTTAAACTGGTTTTTCAAATTATTTAATCGATTCGTATCGTATTCCGGATCAATATTATTGCACTAACAATTCTTTTCTCAACACGAATACCGCGTCATTTAAAGTCTGTGACATTTTTCGCACGTCTTCTACTATTTGGAATAATTCACATAAGAATACTGAAGTATTTTGTACATCATTTATGACATCCGCAAATTTTGCGTAATTACTATAGATACCTTTTGCATCTGCTTCCACTTGAACATCTTGAAATTTGATCTGATTTTATCTAATGGCACCTGATTGTTTGGCATCGCACTGGGAAACTAAGGACTATTTTTATTTTTTTTTTTTAATTTTAGAGATAATAAAACGCTGCCTAGGTTTTCTATCGTGTAGCGATCGGTCAGTGAGGTTCTGGAATACCAGGATACTCTATTTAGGAAATTCCTGAGCGCGTTGCGGAGATTCGAGAAAAACCACTTTGGTGAGGATTGGATTTGAGAGGACGCCGTTAATGTCTTCACATCCGGTAACGGTTTCGAATTATTTCTGATGTAAGATGTAATATATGAAGCATACACTTAATATGTATTATATTAGGACTCACAATTTTAAGGGAATGGTCAATTGCGCGACGTCGTTACTAAGAAATAGTAACAATAGTTATGTGTTGAAAATTTTGTAACGTCTTGTAGTTCGTGGCAATTATGGAATTGGTTCGCTAGTACATTTTTCTAATCTTTTACTGGCTAGTAAATATACAGATGATAGTCGAAGCGGATCAAGTGTACGTACACTTGTTGGCCACAGAATATTTTTTAGAATCTGTTGTTTTGTCCTGTAAGAAATTATCGGGCTAACTACAATTGGTTATGGTGTATTTAGTATTTAATATTATTTTCAACTATCTTGCTTGCTCGGACATGGTCAATGTCTATGCAACGCACTTCGGTTGGCCAATTTCCATGTAGGAATATATTTGTTCCAAGACTGCCGAAATGATTGTTTATTCGGTATAAATAACGTCATATTACACCAAACATTAAATCGAAGATAAATTCAGTATAAACATATCTCCTATCACTTCGTAATATAAAAGAGGAAGAAGTTCAAGAAGAATCGCTAAAAAAATGCAAATCCAAAATGACAACTGGTGCAGATGGAATTCCGTCATTTATTTTGCATTTATCTTTGCTAAACCTTTAGCTATAATATTCCATTTTGCCTCTTAATATATAATGTTTTCCCAAAGTCTGGAAAAAGGTTAAGATGTGTCAAGTATTAAAGGAAGGTGGCAGATCCAAAATTGAAAATTATAGACCTATTATGTAGTTTACTATGTAGTTTAGCAAAGTCTTCGAAATTATGCTGGACGATGCAATGTTTTCTTTAATTTACGAGTGCCAACACAGATTTCTTAAGGGCCGATCTACTGTAACGAATTTGGTTAGTTACACAGGTACGCAGTTTGTTGCTTCCGCATTGGATGAAGCTTCCCAATTAGATGTTATTTATACCGCAAGCTTTTGATAGGCTAGACCATGGCCAACTTACTTTACTCAAAAAGCTACGCAACTTCGGATTGTCAACAGCTTTATTGTTTTTTTTTAATAATATTAAAATAGTTGAAGAGTTAACGGTTCATTATCATGGTTTTAGTTCTGTCGAAATACTTGGAACATCGGGTGTTCCGCAAGGATCTATTTTGGGGTCCCTTCTATTTATCGTGTTTATAAATGATATCTCCTAGGGTATAGAGTCGAAAATTTCGTTGTTTACAGACGACTATATACTATTTCGTCAGATAACACGTGTGCAGAGCTGCATTGTGCTTCAAAATGATATTAACAATTTAAATACATGGTATGAGACTAATCTGTTACCACTGAATATCAGTAAGTGTAATTTACTATATTTTACTCCTGTAAGTCTCCTATTACTTTTGATTATAATATTAATAACATTAATATAAACAATGCTAGTGAATTTAGAGAATTAAAAGTGATCTGTGGTTGCAATTCGATTTTTATTAGTCACGTAAATAATACAAGTTTAAACGGTTACAAAATGCTTAGATTCATTATAAGAAATTCTACATGGTTTACGACCTAACACGTTAAAACAACTATTGGATGCTTTTGTGAGATTTGAGCTAATTATATAGTGAAAATATAATATTTACACTGCCTTAATGGACAGTAGGTGATCAAATATGACGGCAAATCTAAACTGAATTTCTTGTACCTACATCGATTGAATTACTGTAAGTCTATACGACGGATTCTTGGCTACCGCGGAGTTATCTGGTTGTAACTGATGCAATACAGTGGGTGGCTTTACTAGCAGCAATGTTTTTTTGTTAAAATTCCCAATATTTCTAATATGATTCTCCAGCGTCAAGGAAATTTATCAGTGTATTTTCAGAACACATATAAATGTGAAACGTAAAAATAAACGTTCGACTGAAGGCGACGACATTCGGAGGTTTTAATAAACTTGTCGAACTAAGTTATTTTCGCATATAATTTTCAATATCCTCCGCGAAATTTGGTAAAATTAGAGCAATATATATTCCGCCGACAGAGCGTCTTTCTAAGAAAATCGAGAACTCGCTTTATTAAACGAATGTACGGTTTCATAATGTCGTGGTAATCATAGTAATCAAGCTCTCTGATGGAAATGCGTTTTTCTTTCGGAGGCGTATTAACAGGCGTGGGGAAATTTTGTCTATGCGATGAATATTTACGTTAAATTGAAAATGATAACGTTATTATTTCCTGATGAAGCGGGAATACTTGAAGCCATTTAAAAATTCGCCCTGATTGATGGAAACCGTAAACCATTAAAAATATTATTCAATGAAAATATTTATAAGATTGCTGCATTTCTAGGTATACCAGTCAATTTTTTTATATTAAATGAAAGGTGTACTCGGCTATTAAAAAATATATTTACATTCATTACATCTTATATAAATTTGCAATGTAGGGAAAGTTATGTGAAAAATAACATCGTTGAAGGGCCTGTCTTCACGCCGCTGTATCTTCTCAAGGCGCGGCCTAAAATTTACGATAACGTACCTACATAATACTGCTTCAATTCTCCGAATTCCCTCGTGAATTCTGTCTTTTAACTGAAGCAAAGTTCTGGAAGCATCAGTGCCCACCTTCGATTTCAAATAACCCCATAAGAAGAAATGACTACGGTTGCTAATAAGTCTTCTACGTCGAGTTGTGTCACCTGTTTGGATGGGCACTTAGTCTATTGTATGATTTTTTATTTCTTGTTTTACACTCACTACACTTAGGCCGCGGTTGATCACTCCATTTGGAACGAACCATGTGGCATCTACGATTATTCACAGCACTTTAGACTGAAATGTTTTAAGTATTTCAATATTGGAATTGGAGGTTGAATCCCACATTTAGATTTCATGTTCAAGCGGGTTTTAAAATGCTTTTGTAAATTAGGAGTTTATTGCTCAGCGTTAAGTTGTGATTGTTTCCAATGAATCAATAAAGTTTAAATTTTAGTCCTGCGATCTAGATGTATTCCTACATATTTGGCTTCCTCTTTTTGTGTTAGTAGCTGATTGTTCAGCATGATTGGAGCGCAATTGTCTTTATTAAGGGTGAAAATCACATGTAGGTACTGATTTTCTGATTTTATGTATTAACACTTCTGATTTATTTTATTTGTCCAGCATGCCAAACTTTGTTGAAGGCTTGTCCTATATGAAGAAATGCTGATGTACAGTAGCTTTTGTCTTGAAGTGCCTGTCTGATTTTAGATGTGATTCTGTGCACTTGCTCTATGGTTGAGTGTTTCTGCTTGAATCCGAACTGATAATCTGGTATGAGGCTGGTATTAAAAGTAGACTTCAGCTTCTCTGGGAGTAACTTTGTATGTAGTTTTGGCAATATTGAAAGAAGACTAATAGGTCTGTTCGATGTTACCTCCTCTGCGGGTTTTCCTGGTTTTGGGATCATTATTATTTGCGCTACCTTCCACTAATTTGGAAAGTGTCCAATTCTATTAATAGCATTAAAAATTCGAGCGATGAACTTTATACCAATTTCAGGTAGTTCTTTCAGTATACTTCCCGTTATTAAGTCATAACGTTGTGCTTTTTTCGGATCTAGATCTAGCCTCTTGTTTATTATTAGCTTAACTTCAATACTTGCGTACGATTTGATTGGAAGTTCTAATTGTCCTGGAGCTTCTAGGATTTACTTATTTCAGCTTCTTCATCTGCCAATATTTCAGATTCGTATGGCTTGAATACTTTAGTTAAGCGTGTGGCGAACAACTGAGCTTTCTGTTTGTAACTTTTTGCCCATGTTCCGTCCATTCTTCTTATTGTTAGTGGTGGTGATGCTTGTAGATAGAAGATATCGTAATTTGCCACTGTTTTATTTGTTTACACGGTTCATATATATTTTTTTTGTTTGAACAAAGTTAAAATTTCTGTTAATTTGTTCTGTTAAACATTAGAGAGTAAAGAAAACAATAGCTTATGAAATAGTATAAACTTCTTGGATTATAAGTAAGGCTGTGGGAAATGTGCTGCGCACCATAGACGTACGCATCGTAACAAGGGTAATAAAATAATAATACAAATTAATTAGTAACAAACGCACTAAACTGTTACAAGTAAATATTACACTATTATTTATCCTCTTAACTAGCTTGGCAAACTAACATCATCATCATCATCATCACGAACTGGAGACGATCCTTAAATACTTTGCAGCATCAGGTATGTTTCCCTGTTTGTCTCAGAGAATGATTGGCTGTGGTGAAAATATTTTCTTATATTTGGAGAACGACCGTTCGACATCTGCTGATGTAGTACAGGCATACGTAAAATACTTTTTGCAATCACTTAAGGGATCTGTAGATGCAATATTACTATTAGCAGTACCATCACAAACTTGTCTTAATCTGGTATAATCGATGTCTTTCTTTAATACACTTTCGTCGGATGCGCTCATTTTTTGCATCATCTATAGCGTGTAGCAGTGAATTTACTTGATTTACTATTTTTAGGGACTCCACTAACGCCGACGCACTATTTGTAATTTCTCTATTGCGGCATTCACTTTTTTGTAGTTGTTATGCATATGTTTAATATCAGTTTCAATGGAAATATCTAGAAATCGTGTCTGGCTTTCCTTAATAACTGCAACCTCGACAGGATCGAACTAAAGTATTATAGGTTGTATTTTCTAGAAATTTTCAGCATAATAAAAAGCTGACTTCAACCATGTCCCCCAACGTGTAAGAGTCGGTTCTGTTGGTTCGGGAATTCCAGGACACTTTCTGTGAAACTTGCGAAGACGTTTAACATATTTTAGAAATAATTTTTTTGTACTCGCTATTGGGAAAACATTGTCGAATAGTTTATGCCACAGAATATAAAGCATGCACTTTATACGTAACATGTAACAATCTACAACCGTGTTGTGAAAGAGAACGGCCTACTGAACGCGTTGTCGCGGCACCATCGATCACAAATATCAATATTTGGTTTGTTGACACTTGAAATTTTTCTAACGTCTCCGGCACCACTTGCGTAATTGTATTTCCAGTACACTCGGTGAGTCTTTTACTAGCTGATAGCAATGGAAATGTCGATTGCTGAGAATTCAGTACATGTACTATAATATTTAAATTTTTCGATCGATCGTCTCGCCAACACATAACCACAGTCGTCTATTTTGTAATTTACATGTGATATTATTATTTTAGAATAGTTAAGATTTGTGGATTTAATAAACGAAACGTTTATTGTAGTAAAAATATTCATACCCCCACATGAAGCTAATGGTATGAAAATAATCCTCGATGAGCTAAATATGTCTTATATAATTTATTTTTATCTTCTAAGCACTCAGAGGTAGATTTTAAATTATGATTACCGAATTGTTGAACTCTATTTACGTATATGTATATAATCAGCAAAAGTAAGTGGCAAACACTTCGGATTCTCCTATGGAAAGTAAGAGGAATTCTCACGTTTTTTCATTGTGAATCTATTATCTCATTACGATATTAAGTAAGCGTTTGAAACATATTCGAAAAACAGGTAGCGCTGACTTTTGATATGAAGGTCAATACCGAGCCTATATCGCCGATTACCTTCCTTTGTGTAGCACCAAGAAATGAAACATTATTTCATTATCGTTCTAGGCGATTTTATGGAATTATTCTCGCAGGGGAATTTATTTGCACTTTATAATAAATACCGCAATAAATTACAGTATGTACTTCTTGTAGACAAATGCCGCCTAAGTAGTATATCCAGTTTTTAAACAGACTTTTTCCTATGCGCGCTGACATTGCACAACGTTCAGGTGTAACACTATCCCATATAAACAGGTAAATCGTGATTCTCGATTTACTTTGTCGCAACGATTGTATTTCTAGGGGGAAAATACAACAACGTGATCATTGAGTGTACTAATACGTTTCCCGCTTTCAAAGATAAGGTAATGGTCAGATTCATCGTTTAATTAAAGATAGATAATTAGATTTATAGACTATAAATAAAGGCTGATTGGCGCTAGATGGTGCTAATCTAACATTTAATTTCAATTAAAGATAAACAAACTCAATTTACTTGTACTTAGATAACATAGACGAAAGTTAAATCATCCATCAAACTTCACACCATTATTTTTATTTTTTTGAAGATTTAAGTTATACCTACGTGATACAATTATAGGAACCAAATCCGTGTGACAATCGAAACAAATTCTTTCCCAGAACATTATTGATCCACTAAAAAACGGGATCCTCGGAAATATATTGTAGGCAGCAAACCTCTCTCCCGGTCTTCGCTAGACTCGTTAACGCCCATCTGGTGAATTAAGACTTACTCTTGTTTCATCTGAAAACAAAATTCGCTTCCAGTCGTCAATGGTCCAATTTACTTGTTCTCTCGCAGTCTAGTAACTCTATGTTCTCTGGTGAGCAGTGATGCAATAGTTGGTCTTCTAGTGTCCAATCCTCCTTCATCAAACCTTCTCCTGACCATTCGTCCAGAAATTGCGACATCTCGAGCTGCTGCTAAAGCTTTGCTTAACTCTAAACTGGTAGAATGCCTGTTTCTTAAGGCGACTTGTTTAAAATATCGCTCATTTCTTGTACTTGTAGACTTTTTACGATATTTTTTCTTTGGTTCTACACTAGCTTCCAAGTTCATTGAAACGCTCTAACTCCTGACAAATTATCCATATATCGCTGGTTGGTTACGTCCTTCGTTAACCAGAGCTCCCCTTTCACTGCTTCATCTTATTTTAAGTTACGTAGACGAATCATTTCTTCTACTCTAAGTGGACGAGACAAAGTGTTTCATTCATTTGATGACGTTAAATAAAAAAAAAATCACGCGTAACTGAAGTTGTTGCATTTTACAAATCACTCTACACAGGCAAGGCTATCTTAAGCCACATACATAAAATGTGAAATGATTTAAAACTAAATATTATGTAATACTAAATATGTTATTATTATTTCTAAATATTATAAGACAACGAAAAGTATTGTTGATTTTGTCGAGAGGAGTGTAAATAAATACCTTAATAGTTAGTTTAATGCCGTTTACAAAATTGGTTTACAAAAATTCTTAAGCAATTGTTTCATAATAATAGTGACTTCTCCCCAGGGAGCAGTAGTATTGTACCAGTAAATTGTAATTATACTAATTATATACTAGACTGTAAAGCTAGATCTTCCTTAAACAACTGCGATATTAGTTTGTAAGCTAATGAAGCTATGGCTATTTGTACTAGAATCGGATACAATAGCAACTTATTACGATCAACAGCCTAATGAATAATTGCTGTCGATTTTATAAACATAATGTAAATAACAACTGTTGAGTATAACTGAGAAGCGTCCATGCAAAAACACAGATGTGTTTGCACAAAATTTAATATCAGATTAATTCAAAACCCATGCTATCCTACAGTAATCTCGTAGGAAAATGCAAGAACCTAAACAAACATATTATATAGCCTATATAACATTGTACAGTGACGGCCATAATCAAGTACCCGATTTTAAGTAGCGGCCGTGTACAATGCAAGGAAATAAAAAACCAAAAAATATGGGTAGGACATTTATTTGTATTTAAAGTTTAAGCCTAAACTCAATTAAAGATGATATCAGTCAAATGACCGCCTCTAACTGCGATGCACATCTGAGCTCTTTTTACGGCATGTTCCATAACTCGAGTCAAGACATTTGGCGTTAGATCCTCTATTTCTTGACGAATATTATGTTTCATTTGCTGTAGCGTCTGAGGGTTATTGGCGTATACCTTTCCTTTGAGATAGCCCCATAAGAAGAAATCAGGAGCCGAAAGATCTGGCGATCTCGAAGGCCACGCTAAGTCGCCAAATCGAGAAATTAATCGCGCAGGGAACATGTTGCGCAACATGACCATTGTCTCTCTGGATGTGTGCGCAGTCGCACCGTCCTGTTGCAACCACATATCCTCCAGTCCTAGGACTTCCAACTAAGGTGACCAAAAAGTTATTCAGCATTGCTCTATAGCGCTCTCCGTTGACCGTAACAGCAGTGCCTTCATCGTCCTCAAAGAAATATGGACCAATTACACCTTGGGCAAAGACGCCGCACCATACAGTGACTCGTGAAGGGTGTAGTGGTCTTTCCTGAAGAATACGAGGGTTTTCTGTACCCCAGTAGCGGTAATTCTGCTTATTTACAAATCCATTGTGAAAATGAGCTTCGTCGGTCATAATCAGTTTATGTGGAAAATCGTTAATATTGTCGTTAAGGTTTAGGAGACTGTGACAGTATTGCAGGCGTTGTTGATTGTCTCTGGGAAGAAGCTGCTGTGCCACCTGGATTTTGTATGGAAATGCGTGCAAATCTAACTTAAAGATTCGTCTCAGGGACGTCCGAGACATGCCCGATTGTGTGGCGCGTCTTTCTGTTGACGTTCTTGGATCTTCTGCAATGCTTTCTCTTACACGCCGGATATTTTCAATTGAGCATCCTGTTCGTGGTCGTCCAATATGCCTTGCATCAGCCGTTGTCCCACTTCGCCGAAATTGTTGACATAAGTGGCGTATTGTCTTTCCAGTTGGAGCAGGACGGTGAGGATATTTTCGGCGAAAATTTCGCTGTGTTGAAATAACCGATTCATTGTTTTTAATAAATAAAATTACTATTTCTGCACGTTCCTCTAATGCATATCGATTCATAATAAAACTTGAATATGTGCACCGAGAAATGTCAAAAGTAAACTAACGAAAGCTGTCAGATAAAACAATTACGAACGCTTCAAATCGGGTACTTGATTATGGCCGTCCCTGTATAAGGATGCAAGTAGTTCCATCACAACTACTCATATCCAGTACAGAATGTACATAGAGAATGTATATATATATATATATATATATATATATATATATATATATATATATATATATATATATATATATATATATATATATATATATATATATAGAGAGAGAGAGAGAGAGAGAGAGAGAGAGAGAAAGAGAGAGAGAGAGAGAGCAATGACAGGATTACTTCAAATATGAATATGCCCATGTGATCAACTTTTCTGTAATATGAATCTATTCTTTATTCTATGTATGATTTTTTATGTGTGGAGTGTGATACTATTTTAGTATTGCTACATTCGGTGATGGTACATCATGTATGATAATATATATGACACATATATGATAGTCCTAATTGCGTTACGTATTATCCTGAGACCTAGTGTGTTTCAGCAACAAATATACTGTTGTACGATCAAAATACAGAAGAGAAGATAAAAGAAAAAGTGGATCTATAGGAGACATGCGACTCTTTGGTGATATATTGTGAAACGATGCACATACATACTATATACTATGACATGTCCATCGTCAATTGTCAGTTATTTTCATAAAGACGTATTAGCTTAAAATTACTCTGGAATTTACAGATTCTATAAGTTTTTCAACAAAGGTGTATGGTTTCGGCTATGCTGCAAAGAGTTTACATCAAAAGATCTAAAATCACTTTTAATGAATATAAAAAAAAACAGGATACCAGTTTTCTACGAATATAGAAAGATGACACATTTTTCGGCACGTGTTTCGCCAACTAAGTTGACAGTATCGGCAGATGGTTAAAATTGCTTCTAATCATCATCACTCAAAAACTGGTCTTCTATTTCTGTTGTTGTATCAAAGGTTCCAGCATCTTCCCAGGTTTAATGAACATGAGTAGTTTTGCATGAATACGTTATCAGTGGTATCACTGTGTACTTATTTCTTACGTTTGCAAGTTGCTGGAAATTTTGCCTATTTAATAAATAAATTGCGCAATGATATGTAAAACTCAGAGTGTTCTATATCATTGCACCATTCAACTCTTCTAAAAGGCGGTCCAACCAAAACGCACGATGTTAATTGTAAATAAAACAAAAAGTTTTCAGAGAATTATCTTAATATTTTTTATTATGATAGAAGGATCTATGACAATTATGTGTGAAACAAAATATCGGCCAAGCGCTCGCCACGGCTTCGGTGGCATACCTCTATCCGATGGTCCATATTTTCAATGACTGAGACATAATTGAGGTTCAATGTCGTTAATGTGCCGAATTATCTCATCCTTTAGCTCTTGAATTGTTCTTGGCTTATTGACGTACACTTTTTCTTTTAAATATCCCCAAAGAAAGAAGTCCAACGGTGTCAAATCACATGATCGTGGCGGCCAATTAACATCACCACGACGTGAGATAACACGGCCATTGAATTTCTCGCGCAAAAGTGCCATTGTTTCGTTGGCTGTGTGGCAAGTGGCACCATCCTGTTGAAACCACATATCGTCCAGGTCCATATCCTCAATTTCTGGCCACAAGAAGTCCGTTATCATCTCGCGATAGCGGACACCATTCACGGTAACTGCTTGACCGACCTCATTTTCGAAGAAGTACGGCCCGATGACGCCGCCAGCCCATAAACCGCACCAAACAGTCACTCTTTGTGGATGCATCGGCTTTTCAACAATCACTCGTGGATTCTCATTTGCCCAAATGCGGCAATTCTGCTTGTTAACGAATCCACTGAGGTGAAAGTGTGCCTCGTCGCTGAAGATGATTTTCTTTGTAAAGTCACCGTTCCCTTCTGTCTGTTCAACCAACCATTCGGCGTATTGACGACGCTTAAAATGGTCAGTAGGTTTCAGCTCTTGAGTCAATTGAACCTTGTAAGCGTGTAAATTCAAATCTTTATTCAAAATTCGCACCAGTGATGTTCGTGAGATGTTCAATTGTTGGGCACGACGACGAGTCGAGGTTGACGGCTCTTCTGCTACACTATCGCGAATAACAACAATGTTTTCCGCAGAACGAACTGGGCGAGCATGCACAGGTGTTTTCACATTTCCTACAGACCCGGTTTGCTGAAATTTGCGCACAATTCTCCCGATTGTGGACACATTTGGTCGATTATGCTGACCAAAAAAGTCACGAAGTGCACGAAATGCATTTTGATATGATTTTCGTAAAGGCTTCAACAATCTTAACGCGCTGCTCAATTGTGTACCTCTCCATGGTTGAATCTGTCAAACACTGAAACAAAAAAATTTGTCAAATTAAGTTGCAAATTAAGTGGCAAAAAACTTGACGTTAAGGTGTGACTCACAATTAACGTCGTGCATTATGGTTGGACCACCCTTTAGATAAACACAAAGTGACTTTATTTAATTTTTATTAACAATTAAATTTTATTAACATGTAATTTATAACAAATACTATATTTTGGAAAATCTGGATAATTTTTGAGAGCAAGAGAAAGAAGATAATTCTAGGTCAGATGTTCAGTAGACCATAAAATTTTGGTGTTGATTAATCTTACCATAAAATATATTTATTCAAAAAATATTTTATATCCTCTTGGTGACCTGTGACACTATTATGGTTTGTAATCGAAATATGATTTATGAAGTGTTCCATTGTTGTTGAAAGAAAGAAACGGCTGTCCCGTATTTAGAGTAAAGATCGACTTGAATATAATATTTTAATTCATTACTACGGGAAATTAAACAAACTAAAACTGATTGAGACATTTCAAATTTTACATTTGCTAGAAAGAAATTATTCCCAATGATAGATAAGTCGTGTTAATGATTAATGATCGTACGACCTACAATGTATCCAGCAAAAATTGGTTTTGATCACCTTTTTGTCTCAAATAACAGTCACATAGAATCGGTAATATAGTAATATGTTTACCACACGTCTTTGCCGGAGGTGAAAAGGCTATATTTTTTTTTGTGCGACACTGATACTTTCGACAGTAATTGGGTTGAAACAGAGCGTGAAGTTGGTTCTCAAATAGCAATAAATCATTATGACATTGTTATGATTCCCGCGGTATTTATAGGTGCGTAAAAAGTACTTATGTAGCTCGCGCATGAATATCACGTATCATCATCACAAGATGCAAGTTGGGTTTGGTTCAAGCGAATTATCGATGGATCCCGTGGAATTGGCGTATTATTTTCGACGTGTGAACGTAGTAATTAATATACGTCGTGAAATTGTTAATTAGGTATGTGTTATATTAACAAAAGAAAATATTACAGCTATCTCTTGTTTAAACTTTATGTTTGGTCTTGCGTGTTATCCGTAAATAGAATTCGTGCGTTCTGTGAATGTTTTCGCTTTAAATACAATTTAAGTATAAATAAATTTAATTTTTTTATGCAAGTTTCCTGCAAACTCGACGTTTCGGTAATTCAACGACTGAAATTTGAACATTTACTTGCAAGTGAGATTATACATCTACTCGACTAAATGATACAAATAAAAAATGTTTGGAATAATTTTGAAATTTAGCGCTAGCTCGAAATTCCCAATTCAGAAGTAGTCCCTAGATGGGAATCGAAGGAAGAGTGTGTAGATATACGAGAAGATTGAGATAACATCGTAATCTGTAATTTTTAACTGCAGACCGTAATCCCAGTTCGTTATTTAATTACTAATGACATTATTTACATTATATAATCAATGTTTTTAACAATTCGTTATAAAATAATGTTGGCAAAATAAATGAAGAACCATATTTCCTCTCTGCCTTCTCTGACGCAAATAAAATGTCATATCTCCCCTATGTTGATTCCTTAAACAATTTCTTATAAAATGATGGTGGCAAATACAAAACCATATCTGCCCTATGTATTCTTTGATGCAAATAGTAGATTATCTCTACCCTATCTTCAATTTGAATTTCTAATGTGGCGCGGAAATCTATCCAGTTCGAGAACTGGAGCCGTAGTCCAAGCGGCCAAAATTTGGATAAGTTGTTAGTTCCAAGAAAATATACGGTTCTGCAGCTAAAACTAATACTCTCACATAAGGTGGGCTCTATAATGCCTACATTGTCCTGGAGAAGAACGTTACTGATGGTCTTCTGTCTTCTGAAACACTGTACCACGTCTGTCAGTAACCGAAGATATTTTCCCTGTAACACTTTACCCTTATGGTATCGAACGCTAATATATAATCAAAATCCATCGCGATGATTACTCTTCTAATCGTTGTCGGTGAGGAAATTGTGGCGGTTGTTTCTTTGCTAGCTAAACTCGAGACTGGTCTTGATCTGTAGTTGGTCAGCATGGTTTGTTCTACCCAGTTTTGCCCTATTTTTAAGCAATACGTGGACCTATCTAACACGTTCACTAACTCCTTGTGAATATCAGAGGGACTCTTACTGAGTAGCACATCATTTTCTATATGATCCTTTCGTATAGTAATGAAGAAATTCGTTTAAAGATTCAAGAAATTTTTGAGAAAGACTCTTGGACCAATCAAATTTTATTTTTAGGCGAATTTTTGTTTTAAAATTTTCTAAATTATCTAGCCTAGTAACGTATACTTTGATTTTTAAGTATCCCCACAAAAAGTAATCTATGGCGATCTGGGCTGGCCACCCAAACGGCCTCTCCTTCTCCTTATCCAACGATTCGTGAATATCTCATCTAAATAAACGCAAACAGGTGCTGCATAATGGGGAGGTGCATCTGCATACGCACATTGTTGAAAGAAAAAGTAATTTCTCGGAAGATCAGGTTGCTCTACATTTTGATATGAACTTATTCATGCAGGAATAAGGTCGTCTCGAACAAAATCCAAAAATCTTGCACCGTCAATGAAATAGAGAAACAGAGTTCTTCTGTCGACTTTGCCGCACCATAGACTCACTTTCTGGAGATTTTCAGTGTGATACGATCATCCATCGGGTATTTCGGTACGTTTTCAAGTTTTTATCTGATAGCAATAAAAAACATTATAGATCACTAAGGGCACTGCCAGGCAGCCAGCGGTACATAATTGGAACATTTGCTTTGGTTGATTTTCTAAATCATCATTGTCATTACATTTAGTATTTTGAAATTGTAAAATAATTTTTCTTCATTATTTTTCGTCTAACCTATACTCACGCTAATGTATGTTAGCGTGATGTTTACCTTAGATTTGTAAATAATTTATTCATTACTTTTCGAAAGCATTGTATAATTAACATTGCCCGTTGTCACTGAACTCTTGAAATTTGCAACTATTGCCGATTAACAACAACCTATTAATTTTCTGTACGTTTTTTTTTATTCAACGTTAGTTAAGGAACTGCCAGGTCATAGTAATGTCAGAAACATTAAAGAGATCGTTCAAATACTCCATATCAGACTTGAACATCAAATAGCTATATATTGTCTTTAAAATTCTAGAGAAACTGGTATATGCATGTCTGGAAGTATGGAAGATTATCAAGTGATGAATACAATTTGCACAATTAGATAATTTTCTACAGTTTACGATGCGTATTACGTGTCCGGTATAAACAAAACAGCGATTCTGACGATACGGACTTAAGTCATTGGCTCCGGCTAAATACACCTGTCCCATGTTTACACAAAATAGTTAAACCGAAACCAGTACTCGTGAGATAAGGCGACAGGCAGAAGATGCATGTGCAGACGATGTGCCGTTACAAAAGCCTCCGACTCGTTGGCCGCCATCGCCGAGTGAACGTTGCCAACACTATTTTCAGATTTGTGACGCACTCCAACCTCCAGAAAACCATGTCTCGTATTCGGTTACACGACTTAAGTTCGTACAGTGCGAATGAAAAGTATATACCGCTGCTAGATTCCATCGGATAAACCTATTTTAGGCCGTAAGATTTACTCATAAATTATGCCGCTTTTTGTCCGAATTAAGACGTTTCCCAGTTAAATTATATTGTAAATACGGTTAAATTATTTTTATAGAAGCGATTTTGCATTAATAGAAGAAGTACGGGTACAATTAAGGCCTTTATAATCCTGAAAATTCGAAAATGCACATCAGAAGGCACGCATGCATGTCGAAATGTTTTTTGTCATCATTCAATCGTCACTATCAATTCTCTACCAATTATTAGTCACTTATAATACAGTGCAGGTGGTAAATCATTGTTGAAAGATTAATATAAATGCGGGAGTTCTCATGGGTTCAATATTGTCACCAATCCAAAACTTATTACACATTAACAACCTACACTATACAACCAACAATTAAATCATTACACTTCTATTGCGACACATTTTACAAGAGATATATTTCACCATGTATTAATAAATTAGGGCAACAAATCAACAGATTTTGAGCTCTCACACAATCAGTTTTATGACCTATAATTCTAGTCATAGCAACGTGCACTAATGTCAAATTCTTAAATATTTTTTACATTGTATAATATACTAAATTTACTGTAATATTTCTTCAAACTTATCAGCTAAAAGTGCGGCCACCGGCATTGTAAAATAGTTAAATAAAAATATATATCTTTTATACTTATTCATTATCATCATCATCATGAGGTCATCAGTCCTAAGACTGGTTGGACGCTAACCTCCAGCTTCTCCTATCTTGTGCTAACCTACGCATTTCATTAATTCTGCTACAACCTACATCCCTTACTATTTGTGAACAGTAGTCTAATCTAGGCCTACCTCTGCCTTTCTTCACTCCTATTTCTGCCTCCAAAATATCGCGGACTATTCCCCCATGTCTCAGCAAGTGGCCTACCATTCTATCTCTTCTCTTCTTTATGTTTTTCCACATACTTCTCTTCTCGCCGACTTTCTCTAATACTTCTTCGTTTCTAACCACGATATTCAGTCCACGGTATTTTCATCATTCTTCGGTAACACCACATCTCAAAAGCTTCTAATTTCTTCCTATTTGCTTCCCCTACTGTCCAGGTTTCGCAACCGTATAGCGCCGTGCTCCATACATACGTTTTCAAAAATCTCTTCCTTGTTTCTAAGTTTATTACCCCCGAGCATAAAAGTGCTTTCTTTTTGTTAAAAGCTACTCGACCCTGCGCTATTCTTTGTTTTATATCTTTATCGCTTCTTCCATCCCAATTTATTTTACTTCCTAAATAAGTGAAGTCTGTAACTTCCTCCAATCTTTCATTATTAATTTGTACTTTCGTTTTTGCTCTGCTCTCGCGCCCTCTGCACACTAACACTTTAGTTTTGTTTTTATTCACCCTCATTCCGTATTCCTCTGTCAACACTGCCTCCATTTCGTTCAGTGCTAATTCTAATTCCTCCTTACTAGCTATATCATCCTAATCATATATATAGCAGTATTATGCTAATACTGCTATATCATCCGCGAATCTTTTACCACATTAATCGCCTCTTCGATGTACAGATTAAAAATTAGTGGTGATAGCGTACATCCTTGTCTTACTCCTTTCCTTATACCTACTTCCCTTCTTTCCCCTTCTACTTCTATAACAGCAGTTTGCTCTTTGTATAGATTGTGTACTACTCTCCTATCTCTATACTTCATTCCCGCGCTCTTTAGTATCTCGAACATTTTTTCCCATCTTACATTATCAAAAGCTTTTTCTAAATCTACAAATCCTATATAAGCGTTCTTTCCTTTTTCTATCGTTTTCTCTAACATTACTCTTAGCGCCAGAATAGCTTCGCGAGTTCCCCTATTTCGCCTAAACCCGAATTGGTCTTCTCCTAGTATTTCCTCCGCTCTATTTTCCATCCTCTTCTGCACTATTCTGGTTAAGATTTTTGACGCATGGGAAGTTAGGCTAATCGTTCTAAAGTTCTCGCATTTGTCGGGTCCTTTCTTTTTCGGTATAGTAACGA
The DNA here is from genome assembly GCA_037954035.1 of Rosalia funebris. Taxonomy (NCBI): domain Eukaryota; kingdom Metazoa; phylum Arthropoda; class Insecta; order Coleoptera; family Cerambycidae; genus Rosalia; species Rosalia funebris. Next base: position 14,332,468 of record JAZFAV010000001.1, on the reverse strand, counting down.
TAATGTTCCTCTTATAATCCTACGGCATCTCGCCCGTTTCGTATATGTATTTTACCAGTTCAAACATTCTATTTACTACTTTCTGTCCCGCACATTTCAAAATTTCCGCCTACTTGTTCATTATATTATACATATATTAATTCATAACTTATTCATTATTAACTTATTCATTATATTATACATATATTAATTAATAAATATTATAGCATATTTTCACGACAGTAACTAATTTTTTAGAGAAAAAGATACCTCGACCCGCTATAAACAAATATACATAACCTATACCCCTAACTAGTGAGGACAAATCCGTTACTGATGTTGAGAGTCCCGATATTCCCACTATACTACTGACGTAATGTAATATTGATTGCATAACCAACAGGAAACTACGTGCATTACTCGTTACAGCGTAACTATCTATTTCACTCTAGTATACTCGTATATACATACTGTAGGAAATTATAATGGGAATATATTTATACCTTTTGCTTTACTTTTTTTATACAATACTCAACAATAGTCGAGGATTACTTCTAAACGTTTTCATGATCACATTACCTATTCTGCCTTTTTTGTAGATGTTCATACTGCCTTACGTTGTGGTAAATTGTCTACCGTTTTTGCCCCACTTAATCACGTATACAAACACTATTGACTGAGCATGCGTCACTGCGGTGTTTCGAGGATTTTTGGTCCTTTCGGATGCATATAGAAATAGATTGCGACAGGGACGGATTGCACTTGACCGATATTATCCAGTTTATCCACGATATTGAAGACAAAAAGATCTGACTATTTGATATACCGTATTTATTCTCACATTTATGCCGCGTACATATTCATGAGTCTTATATTTGTTGCTTTAGTGAACTAAGCTTCTCAAATAGAGTAACATTTTATATTAACGTATCTAAAATTAAAGAAATCTACTGGTTCTGATGAATGACGCTGATAATATATGTAGCTGAACTTAAAAATGTAATGCGCATATGAAATTACCCTGTCTCAGTTTCATGCTTTACACGATTTGGCACAGAGTCAAGATAAATACGTATGATAAACTTCAATCTAAACGATGTGAATTCTGTCACTTAGAGCAGATAAGCACAATCATTAGCTAGTTCTAAGTAAATAATACAAATCAACAGCGGAAGTGAAGTTGCACTTAATTTAGTTGGAAAATCAGCGCTCCACTAAACGTTAGTTGTTTTTTCTTCGACGATCATGCGAGAGTGGAATGATTCACGATTTATTTGTGATGCAGCGAGGACTGGAAAGCAACGCGGCGTTGTAACACGCGATATACATTGATTTACTATTAACAGTTGCGTAGTTAAGCCGTAAACTTTTTGGCAGAATCCTCAAGTATACTTGGGAATTTTATGGCATGTTACACGTTGGAAGTGTGTGCTTGCTGTGATACATCTTCCATTAATTGGGCATTATTTATGATTTTTGTGCAGTTAAGAATATTTTCTCAGGATTGAGAGAAAAATAATTTGAAAACAAGTGGCCTACCATTCTATCTCTTCTCTTCTTTATGTCTTTCCACATACTTCATTTTTCGCCGACTTTCTCTAATACTTCTTCGTTTCTAACCCTATCAGTCCATGGTATTTTCACCATTCTTCGGTAACACCACATCTCAAAAGCTTCTAATTTCTTCCTACTTGCTTCCCCTACCGTCCAGGTTTCGCAACCGTATAGTGCCGTGCTCCATACATATGTTTTCAAAAATCTCTTCCTTGTTTCTAAGTTTATTACCCCCGAGCATTCGAGCAAAAGTGCTTTCTTTTTGTTAAAATATACTCGACCCTGCGCTATTTTAATATCTCAACTCAAATTTTATAGATAGTCGGTGATTCGTAACAATTGATATGGTTGAAAATTAAGATACTCATATACGGGTAAAAATTTACACTTATCGCTCTTGCGCCTGTAGACCTTCTCAAGGCAATCTCGTTTGATGCTCCAGCAGTAGTCTGCCATCATATGCTTGTCCCAATCCTTGGTAGCGTCTTCTATCATCAAGAGGTCTTGTTGGATACGTTCCCTCTGTTCATCACTTACAGCGCTAGTTCTCTGGGAAATGTACAGGAAATACACAGGAATATACTCGAGCTGATTATACACATATATTGACATTCATAGAAAAGTAAGAAAAAAAATCACGTGAATCAAGGTTATTTCAGTGAGTTTATTCAGAAAATACATTTCTGAATAAAGAATTAAATTATTTTTACATGATATAATACAATGACTGTGCCTTCTATATCTACCATACTTTTTTAAACATAGAAGAGATGGATGAAGATTTCCATCAACAACATTTGACGATTTTTTTAATTTCAAATCCATGATTATTTTCTTAAAATTAAATTCGATATTGAATAGACAGGAAATATTAAGACTTACCGAAAATATTTTGAATTAAGGAGTAGGCCAAAGGGCAGAACTATCTGAACGAATTGTTAAGAATCGAGCGTCGTATAAAAAAATCGCATCTGGAGTTTTAAACGTATTCGAGGTTGAATTTTCTCAATCACTTATTGCAGTAAACATTCTTGTAGAAATGAACCGTTAACGGTACTTTTTTTTAGTCTAATGGACTAAATGAAACCATTTAAGTGTTATTAGCATTAAATTAGAACTGAGAAATAGCGTTATGCTAATTAATTTAATGGATATTTAATTCATGTAAAATTTGGTCAAAATATGCGAGGTATTGCTCTCTCATATGAAAGTAATTGGTAATTTAAACCGAATGGTTCTGCCATTTTAACAGTGCACTAATTTTTTTATCAGTTTGGGTTTAGGTATACATACATGTAAGGCCAACGTTGTTATTTCATTTTTTTTTAATTTTTGAACAAAATTGTTATAATTCGAATGATGTAGATAATTGTGAGCGGTAAATTCATCAATGTAAACATAGGATATTATTAATCCATTAGAGTTCTTAGATATGATTGTATAGATCGTCTGTTTTTTTCGAAAATACTAACTAGTCTAATAAAGTATCTTAGTACTAGATATTAAAAATTCTCTTGGCCAAAGGTGATTTTAGCCTATATAATTATTTTAAAATAGTTCTTTCAGAGGTAACCCTCTGAAATAACTATTTAGTCCAATCAATCTGTCTGAGCCCCTATGTTAAATGGTCACTAATTATAAACAGCAAAAAGAAAATTGAGCATATAGAAAATAAAATTTCAAGAAACTTACAGTTTTTTGCTCTCAAAATGGCGGCCGCTAACATAACCTAAAAAATTCGCAAAAGTCAAAAAACGGGTTTTCGCGAATAAAAAAGAAAGTTGTAGATAATGAAAAAATCTTCCGACTCAATTTTTGTGAGCTCGAATCGATTCATTACTTTTCGAGGTATACCGAAAAAACCGTTGAAAATTGCGTATTTTTGTTTTTGCTCTAAAAATAACAATATTTGATGAAAGCATTTAATAATTTCAGAAAATGTAGTCCTAAGTGAGACCAAAACAATCGTTGTTGTACAATTCCAAAATATATTTTTTTCAAAGTTATAGCTGTTTTCGTAGAAAAAGGTGTTTTCGTAAAACGGCTTTTCCATCGAAACGGATGGTCCTACAAACTTGTTTTAGGGCTTATTTTCTTCGTTAGGAGTTGTACTACAAGTATATTTTCAGCAACAATCGATTTTTTTTATTTTTTATATAAAAAACCGCATATGAAAATGACGTAATTTTCGTACATCGGTTTTTTGGCAATAAATTCTTGTAATAAAACCGATGTACGAAAATTACGTCATTTCAAACGCTATTTTAACACATACATAACCTCTATTAAACTCACTAATTTACAAACGAGAAACGTGTCCGTTAAAACATGAATCAATTTTGAAGACTCCGTGCCATGATGTCTATTGAATTAAATATTATCCATTACAAATTTATGCAGGATAAGATTTCCTAGGTGCATTAATTTATTCATTTTTGAACTTGCTGATTTTCATAGTTAAAGCGTCTTTGGTGAAGAACGATTATCGTTGTTGAAATAATTATCGTATGTTAGCTATAAGATGTATTCTATAAACACTTTTTGAGGTGCAAGCTTTCGCGTTATAAAACAATTCTTAAAAAACGATCACTAATAAATAACACTGACTATAACTCATATACGATTGCGAAGGAAAATGGGAATATGGTTTCCACATTAGATTTTACGTCTTGTTCGTATTTCTCATATGCTATTGTGAGAAGAATCGGTTCATATTTGCGATATAGTATAACCTGTATACAAAAGCTACCTATTGTGTAGTCGTCAGTTGCAATTCGAAATCAGCTATTGTAGCCCAACGTGAATTTTGTTTTGCATTTTATATTCTACAGGGAAACAGATAACGTGTCAGTAAACCATTATACATTTTTTTGTTTTAGAAAAATTCGCAAAGTGCGTTAAACATTGTAACCATTCTACAATAAAAACTATTTACAAATATCCTACAATCTATTGTTTGTAGAGTAGCAGTTTGTTGTGTATTGACAACTCGGAACATCCGAGAACCAATACATTTGTCTGACTTTGAGGTTTATTTGCTCCGTTTCTTCTTCGCATGTGTTTTCCATTGTAGCTTGCATCTAGAGTCATGCCTAGATACTTTGCTTCATTGGCATGCAGAATTGTTTGCTTATTGACTATTACTGGTGTACAGTTGTACTTCTTATTAGTGAAATTGACGTGAAATGACTTCGCCTCATTTAGTTTGATGCGCCATTTCATTGTCCAGTTGACATTGTTAACTGCTGCTTGAAGTTTTTTTTATAGCTGAGTTGGTCGGTAGTGAACAAAGCGGTGCTGTGAAAGCTACTTCATCGCTTTGTGGGATGTCGTTGGTATACTCGTACAGCATGTAGAGAACAGGTCCAAAGACGCTGCCTTGAGGTACTCCAGCACCAATTTTTTTGAGTAATATTATAGATGAATAACTTGTTAAATTGAAACATTGTTCTAACTAATATTAATTATTATTTTTTATGCATTTTGTGCACTGTGACATATATTTATGATATCACTGTGACATATATTATATAGGTTATGATATCAATATAGATTTATGATATCAATATCGGAAGAGAGGAGAAAGCGGATAGATGGAAGCAGTACTTAAGAAATTTATACGAGGGTCAGGAATTAGGAGAGATATTATAGGAAAAATCAAGCATCGATAGGGAAGATGTAGGAAAACCTATATTGAGAGAGGAATTTGAAATAGCACTAAGGGGGCTAAAGAATAATAAAGCACCGGGTGTAGATAAAATACAGGCGGAAATTTTGAAATGTGCGGGACATAAAGTAGTAAATAGGATGTTTGAACTGGTAAAATACATATACGAAACGGGCGAGATGCCGGAGGATTATAAGAGGAACATTATCGTTACTATACCGAAAAAGAGAGGAGCCGACAAATGCGAGAACTTTAGAACGATTAGCCTAACTTCCTACGCGTCAAAAATCTTAACCAGAATAGTGCAGAAGAGGATGGAAAATAGAGCGGAGGAAATACTAGAAGACCAATTCGGGTTTAGGCGAAATAGGGGAACTCGCGGAGCTATTCTGGCGCTAAGAGTAATGGTAGAGAAAACAATAGAAAAAGGAAAGAACGCTTATATAGGATTTGTAGATTTAGAAAAAGCTTTTGATAATGTAAGATGGGAAAAAATGTTCGAGATATTAAAGAGCGCGTGAATGAAGTATAGAGATAGGAGAGTAGTACACAATCTATACAAAGAGCAAACTGCTGTTATAGAAGTAGAAGCGGAAAGAAGGGAAGTGGGTATTAGGAAAGGAGTAAGACAAGGATGTCTTACTCTAGGATGTCTATCACCACTAATTTTTAATCTGTACATCGAAGAGGCGATTAATGTCGTAAAAGATAGAGTGGATTTCGAGATTAAAGTACAGGAACAGAAACTAAAAATGCTGAGATTCGCGGATGATATAGCAGTATTAGCATCTAGTAAAGAGGAATTGGAATCAGCGTTGAACGAAATGGAGGCAGTGTTGACAGAGGAATACGGAATGAGGGTGAATAAAAACAAAACTAAAGTGTTAGTGTGCAGAGGGCGCGAGAGCATTGCAAAAACGAAAGTACAAATTAATAATGAAATATTGGAGGAAGTTACAATTACTTCACTTATTTAGGAAGTAAAATAAATTGGGATGGAAGAAGCGATAAAGATATAAAACAAAGAATAGCGCAGGGTCGAGTAGCTTTTAACAAAAAGAAAGCACTTTTATGCTCGGGGGTAATAAACTTAGAAACAAGAAAGAGATTTTTGAAAACGTATATATGGAACACGGCACTATACGGTTGCGAAACCTGGACGGTAGGGGAAGCAAGTAGGATGAAATTAGAAGCTTTTGAGATGTGGTGTTACCGAAGAATGATGAAAATACCGTGGACTGATAGGGTTAGAAACGAAGAAGTATTAGAGAAAGTCGGCGAGAAAAGAAATATGTGGAAAAACATAAAGAAGAGAAGAGATAGAATGGTAGGCCACTTGCTGAGACATGGGGGAATAGTTCGCGATATTTTGGAGGCAGAAATAGGAATGAAGAAAGGCAGAGGTAGGCCTAGATTAGACTACTGCTCGCAAATAGTAAGGGATGTAGGTTGTAGCACAATTAGCGAAATGCGTAGGTTAGCACAAGGAGAAGCTGGAGGTTAGCGTCCAACCAGTCTTAGGACAGATGACCTCATGAAGATGATGGTCAATATAGGTATATATTTTATATCTTGAAATTTTTATACAGACAGCACTTTTTTTAAATATAGTGGAATAATGCAGTTTTTTCGCGAAATGTTGGTGAATTTTAAATTAAACGCCAAGAATAATATCTGTTAGAAAACGTAAATTTACATCAACAGTTCGTAACTCCGCTACCTTTCGAGAAGGCTTTTAAAATCGGAAGCTTATGTTAAATCCGTACGAATCATATTTAACTAGAGCAAAAAATTGTAACAGATAATTTGAAAGATAAAATTGAAACGAATGGTTTGGAATTTATGAAATCAGTTGTCAAGATTGTAATCAAAAGTATATCGGGCAGAGGAAAAGAGTAACCATAACTAGATTCAAAGAGCACACGTGTGGACGATTAGAAAAATCGTTGTTGTCCAACATCATAGAATACATTATAATAACTTAAATTTAGTTGCTTAGGTAGTTCAAAAGTTAGTTTTAATAATCATCTGATGATGCTAACTGGGTTATCGAAATGCGCGTCCATCTTCTTGCCTGACCCCGCACAGAGGAATGTGATTGTCATTTATGCTAGGATATTGACACATTAAAAATATTATTTGATGTAGTTTTGAATTTTATAGACAATATATGAACTTTATTCCCAAATTTTCCCAAATACTTTCATGATAATGAAAGGGGATCTGAGACATATTTTTGTGCGTGTCAAACTTGTATATACTTTTTTCGGTAGTACCGTCTCTTATCAACACATTAACACCAAATATGGTATCTATCTAATACTTGGTTTTGCCTCCGACTACAGTATGATTAAGTGTGCTCGTTAATCTGTATGTATGTACAGAGCCTGTGCAAATAAAATTTAATCTAAAATCTATTTTAGAAGAATCAACGATAAACTGTAGGTGTAACGAGAAGTAAATCGTATCCATTGTTGCTGTTTCCCACGAGTCGGCAACTACAAAAGCCGAGATGTTCAGATAAATGAATGTTCAGGCATCTCGCGCTAGCTCGATGGATTGTGCATCAATGGATGCCATCTGTGCGTAATTCTTACCTCCCTCCTGATTGATTCACGACCCAATCGGGTTAATTAATAACGCTTCACAACAATATTCCCAATACCTACGTATCTTTTCGTGTTCTTAAATTTTAACAAAACAACCAAGAATTGTTTTCCTTAACCCCCACCCCCCTCTCGATATTTTGAACTTCCCTACTATCAAACATATGATATAATAAGGACATTTTAGAACAACTTTATAATTAGTTGTGTCTAGATTACTTAGAGTAAGAAGTTTATTAACTGCATTTTGGTGGAATGTTTGGTTGGAAAATAACAAAATGAAACCAATTGCAATAACTGCACTGTTTTTGTAAATGTGATATGTTCTAATCGTCACATTTACAAAACCAGTGCAGTAATATTGCAATTGGTTTCATTTTATATTCTAATTTTTGTATACAAAGGGATTCGACAATATTTTAAAAGCATCAGAAATGGACTGAAATATTTGCGCCAAAGTTTTTTTTTCAAAGCTCGTTTAAAGAAACATGGTAACACGGTAAATTTTATATTATAGCTGTGGTCAATTAATTATCTATAAACCATAAGTTACTGCATATGCGTTACTGTTTAAGTAACCAAAAACAAATCATTGTAATGAGGTCTACAAAGTTGATTTTTTCCTCGACTCAATTTTTACTTTCGAACTAAAATTTCTAAGTTTTTCTGCAATTTTCTGCCGTATGGATTTAAAAATTGTGCAAAAACCCCGAAGTAATTAATCGGACTAAAAAATATTTGAATTTAACATTCTTTTTTAGACAATATGGACGGATAACTGAAAATCTAAATTAAGCTATACAAACAGATAAAGGATACTTGTACAATCACTGATAAAAGTTCTGATCTAATTGGCGGTGTTGTTCAAAGGATAATCTACCATTATGTTCGTTTTATAACATCATTAGGATATTGGAGACGAGAGCAGTTGTTATATTAACAACTGCACTGGTCTCTGGATTAGAGTATATTCAGATAGTGTTGATCTGATTTCAAGTATTGTTGTTTTACTTTTCAGCACTTCTATACCATGGCGGAAAAGTAATGTAATTGTGTAAAGAAAAATGTAAAAACATTTTTTCTAGCGCTTATTTTTCGTTTTTCGGCCTAAAAACAAAAAAAATTTAAAAATTTTTTGCTGTGTGTGTGTCGTTGTCGTCATCGGCATTTATTCTTGTTAGCCCGATAACTCAACTAAATCATGTCGGATCGATCAGGTTTTGACTGATTCTGATCGGGGACGCCTACCAGACGGCACCTATTGATTTTGAGGTGGATAGAACACACTCTACCATGTACATGGGTCATGAGAAAACACAATGGTGGATTATTTGAGAATTTTTTCTTGTTAGCACGATCACTGAATTAAATCATGTCGAATCGATCGGGTTTGGACAAATTCTGATTAGGGACGTCTACCAGACGACATCTATTGATTTTGAGGTGGATAGGACGCACCCCACCCTGTCCATGGGTCATGAGAAAGCACGATGGTGGACTATTTGAAAAAAGTGAAACTGTCGCATGAAACATATTCAGCATTTATGTGTTGGTTTATTTTTTCTCGGTCACTCAATTTCGAGATAGAGATGTTCTACATGCATAAAAGTCCGTTTTAAGGTTTTAAAACTGGTTACTTCATTATAATTGCTACCCAGAGGTCCTCTTTATTCAAGCTTTTATGCCAGTGAGTTACTGAGGTACATATTATGTACATATGTATGTATATTTGATTTGCTAACAGAATTTGATTATATAGAAGTAACACATTTTTCTGTTAATTCTACGAATAGTCAATAAGTATAACTACTCGTACACTATACACAAAAATTAAGAGATGTAACAAAAAACCTAAATTTGCAAAGGGCTGTAACTTGGATAAAAACAGCCGCAGAGCAATTTAAAAAAGCAAATTGAAGCTCCACTTTTTATCTTGTTGAAATTATTCGGTGAGATCTCTGGCGATAATTCTGTTAGTTATCATCGACGATGCCTCGTTTTATCTTTTCGCCGTTACCACGTTTTCTATTACATTTAAGTTTAAGAACACGTTTTAGGCTCTGTTACCTTGCATATAAATGTTGAGCTAATGTTAAAATGTTGTCCGTTTGTAAAGGTGATGTGGGCTAACCATTTAATTTGGACGATGTTCATTGCAGAGATTTACGACCAGCGACGAAAGTTATATCTTATAAATCGTCGAGAAATGATTCATTAATTGAGATTTTTATGGTACGTTAAGAAGTGGGTCAGGATTGTCTATTTTGGTGCGCTCGAGTTTTTTTTAAGCCGTTTCATATAAATGTAATAAATAATCGTATATTTTACCATCATGCGCAGTTTGCTTGATTGTTTTAATACCTTAAATATAATTTTTGTTATACGACGAATCTATTCCCTAAGTATAAGTATCAAGAGCGTCATACGCTCTTGATACTTATAAAAGGAGTTACAATAAAAGACCACGATGTCAATTTTAAATAAAACATGGTTTTCTGTAGCAAAGTATTGAATTATTTATTTATTTATAATGTCGCTATTTGGGAATTATGTATGGAACGACAAATTTTCAATAATGGTTTCGCATAAATGTGGCGGTATTTCGTTGCTACAGCGCTCAATTTCGTCCTTCAATGCTTAGGTCGTCCTGGGTTTGTTGGAGTAAACCTGAGACTTCAGAAAACCCCACAGAAATAAGTCCGTGGGTGTTAATTCTGGTCACCAAAACGTGAAATAACAGAACCAGGAAAAGACTTTTTGCAAGACCGTCAGTCAATGTTTCACGGGTGGTATGACAAGTGGCACCGTTCTGCTGAAACCACATGTCTTCAAGAGCAATATCTTCCAATTTAGGTACAATGAACTGGATTATCATGTCACGATAATGTTCGCCATTTACCGTTAATGCCTTACCTGCCTCGTTAAAAAAAAAAGAAAATTGTCCAATGATTCCTTCAGATCATGATGCACACCAAACAGTGACACGTTGGCGATGCATTTGTTTCTCATGAATCATTTGTGGATTTTCTGCGCCCCATCTTGCCTATTCACGAAGCCATTAAAGTGGAAATGGGCTTCGCCGCTGAAGATGATTTTATCCACAAAGTCGGCATTCACTTCTTGTTGTTCGATGATCCATATGGTGAACTCTCTTCGCTGTACTGCTGTACTGTATATTTTTAAAGCAATAATGTTAATCATTGGAACACGAACTAGGGCATTATGTATAATTTATAATAATGATGTTCCCATGAAACCTTTTCCCGTTCCTGTATAAAGTTATTTCGACGTGCACAACACTCGATTAATTTTACGACGTTTACTTTCTCAAAACGGCGATTATACCATAACGACTGCGACTTTTTTTTTCAAATATGAGTTATTTCAATTAATTTTCAAATTAGGAACTGGTATAAATACACATAATACTTCAAATAATAAAAAGTTAATCATCTGTATAATGTAGTTAGAGTACAATTAATATGGAGATAGGTAATTCATAAATGTTTTAATTAAATGTGATAGAGGAATACGGGAAAATTATTACGAATTGGAACATAATATGTAGAGATATATTTATATAAATTACGTATTTCGTAACAAATTTTGTTTTAAATAATTTTGACAGTCTTATACAGAAGTGACTTCTAAGACCGCCATCTATGTGCCAGCGAAGAAGAAACGGTACATGACACACATATGGTTTATTCTTGGGACTTCTACGTTTTCTTGTGTTGGCATAGCTTTTATTATGTTGAAATTGTTGTTTCAATCGTCTGCGGTGCCTGGTATACTGCACTGATGATTCCTGAACAGCAAAATCCACAGCTTCCAATGATTGAATTGCATAAAATCATTTATTCCTAGCTCAATTCATGTTTTTAAATGCGAATTTCTGTTATAAGAATTTCACTATCAGGAGAAAGCCCCCTACGTTGAGACTGAGAGAGGACTGAAATTTTTGATTCAGCATCAAAAACAGAAGATCAATAAATACAGATAATAGTTTTAGAAGTTGTTAACCAAACCAAATTGTCAATTTTCTCTTGATTTTTAATGACAATACCCTAGCTTTTTTGGTACTATAATAATGTCCGCAAAACGCTTAAAAAATGTATGTACAGCTTGTCAAGAATAGGAACAAGTCTCAAAACTGCGATATCGGACTGCCCACGAGGTGCGCAGTAAATAGCCTGGTCCTTACCCTGTCGTAATGAGACCTTTGCGGGGTGAATATCGAATATGTATGAATGTGCACAGAGTTCGATCTGGCCGCGCGTAAACTGCATCCTTTTCCCTCCGAATGCCGCCTCACTTTTTCTTCTACGCAACACAGATAATCTCACACTTTTCCCTATTCTTGACAAACAGTACTTCAGAATCTTGCGTAAAAAATAAAATATATCTTTGTAATAGTTAAACTAATTTCTTTCCGGGAAAAGTTTCCAGAGAAAAACTGATTGCCGCCATCATCGTTGTTGTTAATTTCCCATGTAAATTGTTCAACCAAGTTCTCTTATCAAATCCTAGCAACGAATAATTCTACTTGCGAGTCTGTGAGATACACTTTCGTGGCAGAACTCATTCTTTTAGACTTATTTCTACTACTTTCCTGAACCTGCATAATTTTTGGGTTGTTAACTGGGTTGTTGCCAAAATGAAGATGTTATTTCAATAATATACAGTTGAATAACACTGTAGATATAATTATTTTAACATTTTTAGTTTCATTAAGAAGTCGCTTGACAAGTTAATGATTTATTCACATATTTTAAAACAGTCACCGGCCAATTAAATGGCTATAATTGCTACAATATCTAATATTTAGACCAATTATATTAATTACACCAATATCTGCGGTTTGTTGTTAACGGTATTCTTAATTAATAAAATTAACATAGGATATGCTGACGTTAATAAAGTAAATCATTGTAATGAGCTTTATTCATCTAAAGTTTGAATCGTTTGTGAAGCGACCGGTGATATTAGCGACTCCACGTAACATTTTTAACTTAAAGTTAAAAATGTTACGTAAAATATATTGTTTGTGTTCCTTATCGATCCTTCTGTACGATATTAATGAGTGATGAGACTGATAAGTACGGTTCTAGCTTGAGTTGTACTATACATTTAATTTTATTTTCAATATATTGACGTAAAATTTACAAGGGGAATTGACGATTAAACTCCTCAGATAATAGGCATATAGAACATAAGTAAATTTTCCCCATTTTCCCATAAAAATGCACTATAAATAGCAAATCATTTGCGTAGTAGCCTGCCGTTTTATATATAAAATAGGAATATCTTCTTTTAAGGTATAATTTGATACCTTGTCCACTAATTGTTCACTAAATAATTGCAAATGTAAAAAGAAAATCAAAACATACAAATATAAGGACATTTGTGTGTCCTGATTTTCTTATTCATATATACATAGGTACCTTAAATTTGTAATTATTTTTTCTTAAAATAGGATTATGATAATTTCAAATGTCAGAAATAGGTAATGCAACTCATTCAAATATTTTTGTTTTGGTCGTGATTCTATTTGCTTGGGCTTAACATCGTTGCGGTTTTTTCCATCAAAACACGACTGGAATTAGAGTATTTAAAATTTAAATTGCTTAGAGATTATTTATACACCAACAAAGTCACGCGTTCTAAAAAGTTTGTAAACACAACATAGAGATTGTGGTTATCTTCGCGATAAGCTGCGGTCTTTGATGCACTTATGACTCGACTCTTTCGAGGAATTGAACCTATGACAACAGGTGCGATTAGTCACAATTCAAACGTTTATCATAAAATGCTCTGTAAAGTCAGGTGTTGAGTAAATACTACGTTGTGCGTTTAAATATTTACTTAAAACATGTTAGAATACTCTCACTTAAAATTTAGTTTATACTGCCTTTAAATGGAGAAGCTATTATCTAATAAGTTGAGGTTTTAAACTGGCTATTAGAGCTGTGGAATATTGGAACAATTTTTTGTGTTATCATATGTATCGATTATTTTTATAACAGCATTTATATGTGTATTAAATGAACGGAGCTTTATTTATTGGCATAACATTTTCTTGAAACAAATTATGTATATTTAGTATTTTTATCTACTATTAACTTGAGCTTTAATAGGCTTTTGTTGCACGAAGAATATGAAAGTACTGCACAAATTATTGGTGCATTCACAAACACAGGACTCGTGAGGATTGATATTTATTTACACCATTAAAAGATTTTGTTACATCCCTAATCGTTTCTACTTCCATTTTTTTATTTAAACACCCCTCACGTGGCATTTACTCATATAACAATCTGATCGTTGAGTCGGTCAATGAGTAATTTAGTTCTAACTTAAGTTGGTACTTTGAAAAGTACGTTGGGTAAAAGTACGTTGGTGCTTGGTTTATTGTTAGATCTAAGGACTTATTCACTAGTGTTCTTTAATTTCTAGTAAGTTAACTACACTAGTATTAACGTGTATCATAACCGAACAATACTCTGCTTTTCACTAACTAATATCACTTGGCCAACTCAAGAGGCTTTACTCTCTTGAGTCTTCTTTGTAATATTGGAGTTATGGAGGAGCTGGATAGACTCGACGTTCCCGTGTTGGTAGAGTTGCTGTTCATGATTCCTTGCTTTGGCAATTGTTTGATCCACAGTATCCATCTGAAGATCACGATGGAGGTCACTGTCTCTGACATACTATGGCGCATTTATGATGCACTTATTCTGGAAACTGTGGAATATTAAGATGTTACAACTCCAGAGTTGTGTGCCATGAGTCCATACTGGTTTGAGAACTTGTTTATACAGAAACATTTTGTTGTTTGTTGATAGCCTGGAGTGCCTATCAAGTAATCAATATATTTTCTTATTATATGTTATATCCAGCTCATCCTTCTTCTTTTTAACATGGACCTTTCAGTGAAGTCTTGCGTCTAGTGTAATACTCAAGATATTTCGCCGAGTTGGCATAAGAGATCTGAACATTATTTATGCTGATTGGAATCTTTTGCTCACTTCGATTTGTGAAGTTTATGTAGACTGATTTGAGTTCTTTCAGTTTAATACACCGTATTTTGGTCCAGCCATTGATTTGGTTAACCGATGTTTGTAGTTTATTTGCAGTTTCTTCATGGTTGTTACCTAACACTAGAATGGCAGTATCATCTGCAAAGGTAGCTATGGTATCTTGTCCTAGCTGTGGTATATCACTTGTGTAAATCAAATACAAGTATTGTTGTGGGTGTAGCATATTCAGTTTATATTTTAAGCCATCATGCCATACTTTATCAAAAGCCTGTTGAAAATATGTTTTCAAGGTGTTCTGCGAATCGATTAGCTTTCTGCATATTATTTCTGGTTCAGCTGTCATCTGCATTTATCATTGGAGGGCTTTGCACGATTGGTGTTTTTAATCTCCAGTGGTTTTCCATAGTGAGTAGTTGGTGTTTTTATAATTTGTCAGCTCACTCGGGTACTCACTAATGGATTCATTTTTAATTCTTTCTATCTCTTTTTTACCTGTTGTGTGGCATTATTAAGGTTAGTTTTATCTGTTGGAGCTTTGGACTGGTGTCATTTTTTTCTGAGTTTCCTTTTTTCAGAATTCAAGTTTCGTATTTCCTTAGGATAGGTAATTGTTTTTTGTAAAAAGTCTATTTATGTTAATGTTAGGTTTAGTTATATGGTATCACTATTATCATACCACATAACGATAGAGGCGGAACCGAACCAGGATATATAATGAGGAGCGCAAGACAGGTACATCAGTTTTTGAATTTCATCAAAAGAAGCTGATAGAACTGTCAACGAAATGCCAAGACGAGTTCGACGACGGTGAAGGAAGAATTTACTCTAACAGTCTGTTAATTTATCAAGAAATTCTTAAAACTAACAGGGATACTAAATCAGCTTCTTTGGTGATGATCAGAAAATTGATTGTTATTACGGAAATTCTCTCATAGCTACAGAAACACCTTTGACCCAATTGAGGTGCCACTTACCAAACGTCCACCAAGGACATATATTAAAGCCTCGCAACTGCGTATTTCTTCTAGATATTTCTAGAGCTTTTGGCATAGCCTGTTTCTGTAAAGCAGTGTTTATTTAGATTTAAATATCTTCGAGGAAGATCACAATAACGAGTTTGTTTTAACTTTATTTATTTTACACATTAATGTATTAATGTGTAACATTATTCCCTAAATTTTGAAGGAAAATTTTCAAATACTTGACTTACCACGCATGAAGCGCCATAAATGTGATACGTTTTATCACCTTTTGAAAAATCATTTTCTTTAACACAACAATAATTTCTACCCTACTGAACGTTATATTTACCAGAGTAATACGGATATCTACAGTACCGATGATTGTGCGAAGGACATTTATTCACCTTTCGAAGAAAACATACATTTTTGTATTCATAGTTGTACATTTCGTCCTCTACATTTGCTATGTTCGCCATTGTTGATTACAGCTTTGAATTGCAAATTTTATTGCAACGAATTTCTCAGAAAACTATAATGAACTTATCGAAACATTTATCATTATGGGCTGTTATTTTTTTCCTCGTTTATTTCGCTTAAATAATACCAGCCATATGTATACTCACCTTCGCCAAGAAGAAAATAATTCCATCGTAATAATAATAATTATTATTAATGCTTGTTAATATTACATGTTACATGTGTTCTCCATGATTATTTATTTATATCGCAAACTTAGCAAAATACGTTGAATAAACAAACTTACAGGCGTACATCTGCTTATATCTTAATCTAAATTTATCGCCAATACGTGATAATTATAACAAGACGATCTCAGCAGTTCTCTCTATTGAATACTAAAGCAGTTAAACATGAAAATTATGTTTTCTTGAAATTTTTAACAGTATTTTTTAGTATCAGGAACCGTCGCATTTTATTGAAATTAATGACAACTGTCATTTTTAGTGAAAGGTACTATTTTTTCTAAATAGGAAAAAGTATCTCAAAAAATAAAATCCGCCACAGGTAGGATTCGACATTTGTCCCGGATCGGAACCGAACGACATACAGCTGTTTCGAACTTGTTAGTTCTCATCAGTGCCGTACACGGTACGCTGATTCAGGACAAATGCCGAATGAACTTTATGGCGTATACATCTTTATCGATACGATCTCTGTCAGTAACATATAAGTCGGAAATCGAGAAAGGAACCACCAAGCCGCCAAGCGGTTATCAAAGTAGTTCCCGAATAGCAAAGCTATTACATAATCGCTGATAGGAAACAACTACTCCTCGGGCTAAAGCGAATACAGCCAGAGCAGTTGACGTTAATATTCCGTGTCCTGTCGACTATTCTTTACACTATTCTCTCTCTTTCACTAATCGCTACAGCTTTTTTATGGTTTATGGAAAGTGGAATTTTTAAATTGTTAATTGTTTTTTGCGAAAATAGAAAAAAAACACTTTCATATTTTAAAACAAAGGCCTGAGACAGTCAGCTTAAAATTGGTTAAGGACTTATATTTTCGCCCTCGTTGAACTGTTTTAATCTGAGATTTATTCAGTCAATGTTAAAACTGAATTAGATACAGATTAATAAAGTAGATACAGATACCATTTTTAGTAATATTAATTTTATTTTCATTTATTAATTTTGTCTTTCTATTCAATCAGCAATCGAGTACAAGTCTTGGTTGCAGTTTAACCACTACCTCAGAGATACTACAAAATACTTTGTTCATACTTTGACTTGTCTTGTACTAAAGAGTATGCTTAACTTAAATTGAACACTTAATTCCACTCTTTAATATACTTTAAAGTAATATTTTATTTTGGCTTTCTGTCAAAAATTCCACAGCTATTTTGGCTTTTATTCATATTAAAATATGAAATTTATTCGCATTAAAAATGCCGGATGTTACACTACGTAGAAATCGAAGGAGAATTCTTAGAATATTGAGAATTATTAAAAAAAGGACGTTGACCTATTATGGGTTTAGGTGGTATAAAAAAATATATGGAATTAGAAAAGATGTGTGCTTAAAAATTAGTATATACTTCTCGTTAAGAATAGGGAAAAGTGTGAGATTCTTTAGATATGCGTAAAAGAAAGAGTGAGGCAGCATTCGGAGAGAAAAGGATGCACCTCGGCCAGATAGAACTTTGTGTACCTACATATATATTTATCGATATTCACTCTGCAAATGTCTCAATGCGACTGGGTAAAGACCAGACTATTTACTGTGCACCTCGTGGGCGGTCCGATTTCGCAGTTTTGGAACTTGTTCCTATTCTTGATAAGCTGTACCAGTCCTGAAGATTTTGGCCAGAGAAGACGGGGGAATTTTTATTTCGACATTTTGCGGCCAACTTTCGTTGTGTATACCGAAACAAATTATTTCTTGTTAGAAATATCGTTTCTTTTCAAGCTTTTGTCATCCATGTTTAATAAACATAGCAATGTATTCCAATAAAATCCCACACAACTCCGATGTAAGTACCTCGCGCATTGGGCTATATTTTGATCTTTTAATGTGACTGCATGATTGTTAAATCAGATTTTTTGTCTGTACTTTCCATTGATGTTCTTAGAAGTCTAAATAAAATATATCGTGATCTGCCAAGAGTAATTTGGCAGCGCGCTGACGTTAACAACGGTAATACCAAAAGATTAAGTGGCTTTTGATAGTTGATCAATACAAAAAATGTACATCATGTTAACGGAATAAATTAATGTGTATTGACTATCTATTTGAACTATATGATAATGCCGGTCTTCATACAAGGTGGACCACGGGAGCGGGAAGATTTGAAGACAATGTAATCCAGAAAGTAATTGTATTTAATTAAAGCAAAGTATAACCATAAAAAGATAATTGTGTGCCATTTTTATTTCTTAAATATTATGCTGGGAAAATGGCGTTCTCTTCTCTCTACACACTCTTGAAGTCGAACTTTCAAATTCTGCATAACGCGACGCAACATATTCAGTGGTATGTTAGCAATTTCTTCACTAATTTTCATTTTGAGCTCGCAAATATCTCCTGGTTTATCAATAAAAACCTTACTTTTTAGGTAACCCCACAAAAAGTAGTCACATGCCGTTAAATCTGGCGAACCTGGGGGCCACGCGTTTGGAAATAACGCGACCTGGAAACAATATTCGCCGAGAATACCACAAGAACATCAATTGATGTTCTTGCGGTATGAGAAGTAGCGCCATATTGCTGGAACCAACTGTTTGGGTTGTTATGTGGAAACATGTTCAATTGCTGTATCAGAAACTGATTAATCATTTCAGTATAGCGCGCAGAATTCACTGTCAAAGAATTTCCATTCTGATCTTCAAAAAAGTAAGGACCGATAATTCCCATTGAAGACATTGCACACCATACTGTTACCTTCAGGCTGTGTAACGGCTGTTGGTGAAGTTCCTGTGGACTTTCCAAAGCCCAATAACGGCAGTTTTGTTTGTTGGTATAGCCGGATAAATGAAAATGTGCTTCATCAGACATCCATAAATTGTGAACATCAATTTCATGCTCTATCATCGCTTCAGCAAAATGCAGGCGAACAGGGGCATCTGTTGGTTTCAGTGCTTGGACAATCTGGATTTTGTAACGATATAAATGGAGATCCTTGTGCAAAAATTCGAAGAAAAGTGGTCCTAGATAAACGCAAAGCCTGGCTTTGTTTTCGACTTGAACGTTTTGGACTGCGCTCTATAGCTGCTCTAATGCGATCAATGTTATCAAGGCTTCTGACGCTTCTGTTTGCTCCCTTATGTTTGACATCTTTAGCTGATCCAGTTTCTTCAAATTTACGAATCCACTCCTTTATGGCATGGGCAAATGGAACTGTTCCGTGACGAGGAATATTGAAATGAATTCGAAATTGACGCTCTACTGCGACCACACATTTTTATAGTAAGATTTAATCACAAACGAACGTTGTTCACCGGACCACTGTTCCATGATTACTAAATGGCATAAAGTGACAGATAAGGTGACAAGCAAATCCAAAGCAACCTATGCATAATTACGAAATAACAACATTTTCAAAACTTCCCGCTCCCGTGGTCCACCTCGTACAAGGTAAATATGTACATAATAGGGATAAAGTGTATGATGCATGTTACAGAAAATGTAATTATTATCATTATATGTATCTATTACGCGAATGTATTATATAAAAATACTTGGGAAGAAGGTTACATATAGACATTTCTAGACCCACATATACAGTAATTGTTGCCTAATTGTAGGTAGTGATAGCTGCGTTGTTTATTTCTTATAACTTAAATTATCTTCGATCAATGAAATATTGATCGAGTGCACTAATTTTAGCAGAAGTTTAAAATCACCCGATAATTTTATATCTGCAAACAATTTAAAAACAAACCACATATGGCTAATCAACCACAACTTAATATGTACTTATCGTAATTTTCGCAGATAGGACTATCTGTGCGATAAAATATGTTTTATTAATTAATAATCAGTTCTTAAATACCAAATGCGACACAATCTTTGATTATGAAATAAAAATATTTCATCTTGACTAGTCTATTGAAATTCTAGATAAACTGAGATATATAGAAATAGATAAAAATAAAAAGGTTACAAATATACTGTAGGTATATTTATAACATGTCATAATATCTGATAAAACTTAAAATATGTTTGTGACTGTTATTAAAAGTGACACTTCGATTCTCAGAATCCTAGTTAGTAATTGAGTATCACAGTTGAGTCACTTAAAAGTAGAATCCGTTATTAATTAAAAAATATATTAATTCCGAAAACGGCACAAAGTTAAGGGTGAAATTGGTTTATTTTATATTAATACTTAAATGAGAAATGAAATGCGTTTTAAAGATCAAGGCTTTTGCTAAACAAGAAAGTCCACAAAAACATTGGTAGACTACGTATTAGGTAATAGAACTAATTATAGTATTATTATTAGGTAACACAAAATAATATACTTTGAAAGCAGTGCCATATACTTTAAGCTGTCGATATCTAAGAGTAGACAACACACGGTGGAGTCACCAGTTTGGATATTAACAGTTTAAGAAAAACACATTCAACAGGTTGGCGATTATCTCTGCAGATTAGATCTACTCAACAATTTTCTAAATCTTGAGTAAATAAAATCATAATTAAAATAGTTCAAAATGATATAGAATGAATTGTTGAAGGATGATCCAAACCTTAGGTATACGCATTGATATATTAATATATCAATAATATAAATATAATCAAAGCAGGGCAGACTGTTGAATCAATTATTATTTTGAGATGAGGCATCGTATTAATATGTACAGTTGATCAATAATTGTAAGCCTTGGTCAGGTATCACGAGATAATTTGCTTTAGATGTAGAACGCTCATACTTAGCATCCTCAGAAGGTTATAGATATGTGCTTGTATTGTTCGTTGGCAAATGTTAATAACCGAAATAGCACTAACAATTACACTATTGGACCAAGAGGAGCAGTCAAGATTTTGATTTATCACGTCTAAATTTTATGATGTAGATACTTGGATTGTTAAAATTACAGAAAAATGTCCACAATATAAGATATTTTTAGATAATATAAAGTGATATAGAAAATGCCTCACCTAGAATTGATATTTGTTTATGCAATTACGAGATCTGATAAAAAAATACGACGAACGAATTTTTATAGCAAAAACTGGTGACGCTACATCTGTGTGCAATGGTACGCCCGCTCGCCTGGTCCTTTGAGATAGTCAGTGTCAAGTTTGAACAAATTGCGACTTGTTAATTGGCTTCCAGAGCTGGAAGAGCGAGGACGTGTTTACTGTGTCTGTCGCGCATCATGGATTTCGAACAAAACATTAAGTTTTGGTTTAAGTTGCAAAAAAGGTGCCAAAGAAACTCATAATATGTTAAAATCAGTGAAATGTGGTGATAATGTGGTGACTCTAAATACTGTTTACAAGTGGTATGAGTGATTTAAAAGCGGAAATGAGTCGGTTAAAGACGAGCAACGGTCGGGACATCCTTTGACCTTAAAAACAGACAACATTGCAAAAGTTTCATCTCCGAATATTACAAGGGCGTACTGCAATGTTTATGAAACGATGTACGGAGAAAGAGCCCAAAAAATGAACCAATGGCTTCGTCCATCACTACAACACGCAGTGCCACACCGTTTCCAGAAATCTAAGCCGTGCTAAAAGGAAAACGTTTTGACACCATTCCCGACATTGAGAGGGCCACGACGGAGCAGCTGCAGATCCTTCCGATAGAAGCCTGCTGAAAATGCTTCCAATCATGGAAACAACGTGGGAATAATCGCATCGCTTACTAAAGACAGTAGTTTGAAGGACATTAGTTGAAATTTGAAGTAAGCTTATTACTTTGTTCATAATAAAATTATTCACCGTATTTTTCATCACACCTCGTATGTATATATGTTTACTACTTTACAGAGAGGCACAGATGAAGTTGTAAAGGCATCAATAAAAACAGTTGGTAGTTGGATGTCGTTCAGGAAAATTGCTCTCTGAGTGAATCGAAATGAATCAACTGTGACTATATGTCGAACTTGGTGTGAGGAAGACAGAACACGAGGACTTGATGGTACAGATTGTCAAAGATGCACTGTAGATCATCAATATTGCCGTCTTAGCTTACTAGCTGTATGAGATCGATTTACATCTACTCGAGCTATAACAAATCAATGGTTTAACGACGAAGTGGACCAATAACGTGTATGCGAATAGTATACTAACAAATGAGATATTTTAGACTTTTTTCTTTTTCCTCACACTAAGTTTTACCAATCAATCAGTTACTGACCATCGACGTTCACGATTGATCTTAAATTTATTTTGAACATTCGTTGTAACAATATTTATTTTGTGATAATAGTTTATTGATGAAGTATTAGCTTCAACATTTTTGATATTCAACCATTTCCCATCTGCTTATTGCTTTTATTGGGTTGAGCTTGAGCTACTTTTCGCGCCCGATTATTGCAGTTCTTTTAGTCATTACATATTGTTTACCGGGTGCATATTATTAATAATAATTTCTCCTCAAGTATAATTGTTCGCATACGATAAAGAAATAATATAATTGGAAAAGGTAGCAATGTCGGTGCACCTAGTAAATTGTCAATTTATAACGTAGAGGCATTGAAAATACATTTTACAGTGTTGTAATGTTTCTGATTTGGAGTTGCAAAAAGATTACGCACTTTAACGTCTAAGCGTATCAGTTTAAGGATATAAAAATATTTTACCATTTAGATAAAACTTTACTAAAATCAATATAGTGTTAATAATGAATAAATTCGTAAATATTGGAATCATATCTTTTGGGAAAAGCTCTCGTACGCGTCAAATTTTATTTTTAGTTGAGTATTTTTAAAACATAATTAATTTATATGGGGTGATTCGTGTAGGAAGTATGACGTCATCTATATTTTGCCTAGTAGGCAAAACTATACCGTTATTTGGCTAACGAGAATCCCTGATGGATGATGGGGTATCACACTCAAAAAACCAGAAAGTAAATGTGTGGTGCGGCGTAGTCGACGGAAGAATTCTGGGTCCTTATTTACTTGAGGTGACCTAGCTGGTTCAATATATGTATTTGGATTTTTTTCGAGACGGCCTTATTCCTGCACTAATAATTTTATATTCAGATCTAGAGGAACCTGATCTTCCGAGAAAGTACTTGCCTGCGCTTTTATTTAAATGAGATGTTCCTGAATTGTTGGATAGAAGGAGAAGGGGACCGATTGAGTGACCAGTCAAATCGCCACATCTGACATCCCTATATTATTTTGGCTACTGTCAGACAGCCAATGCACAATCTGAACATTTAATTTGGTTGATTTTTTACATAATCATTGCCATTCAATTTAGTGTATTGCAATTGCAACATCGATTTTCTTAATATTTTTTTATTTAACCTATATTAACGATATGTGGAGTCCTAATATACCTAAAACCAGCTTTTAGGTATAATTCAATGCCTGGCGGGACTTTAGCCCGAGGAGTAGTTGTTTCCTAGAGCGATTATGTAATAGCTTTGCTATTCGGGAACTACTTTGATAACCGCTTGGCGGCTTGGTGGTTCCTTTCTCGATTTCCGACTTATATGTTACTGACATAGATCGTATCGATATAGATTTATACCCCACGATTTCATTCGGCATTTGCCCTAAATCGGCGTACCGTATACGGCACTGATGAGAACTAATAAGTTCGAAACAGCTGTCTGTCGTTCGGTTCCCATCCGGGACAGATGTCGAATCCTATCTGTGGCGGGTTTTATTTTTTTAAACCTTATCTGATCGTGCAGAAACACGAGAAAGAGGAAAGGGGTCGAGAATCGCTTTTAGGTATAATTCAATGCCTGACGGGGCTTTAGCTCGAGGAATAGTTGTTTCCTATAGCGATTATGTAATAGCCTTGCTATTCGGGAACTACTTGATAACCCCTTGGCGGTTTGGTAGTTCCTTTCTCGATTCCCGACTTATATGTTACTTCCTTAAAGTTTGCCATCGCAAAATCGCCAAAAGCGGTAGGACGAGCTTAAGAAAAGAATTATTCTGTCCCCCGTGATGGTTTCACATCGCAGGGGACATGGATGGATACTTTGCCAACTGAGTAGGGGGAGTGTCTAGTAAATGTACCTAGCCGGAAATATCAGCACTGCGAACCCACTTGTCTACAGAAAATAATTATCAGTTTTTTCTGGGTACCCCCTCGTATGACAAGAGGAAGAAATAAATAAATAATCTAGATAGAGAGAGGCCTAGATAGATTCATTATTATTAGTTCAACGACTTTTCATTTTATGACATGGTTACGTAATTGCTACTCAACAGTATAATTTTTGTAGAAACCAATTACTATTGAGTCGAATATATTCAAATATCCACAGTTTTATTTATTTACCATATCATTGATGTTAAACATAGCCTCATCCCGTAGGAACTGATTTAGAAATCCGGGATCGCCATTCCATTGATTCATCAAATTCGCACAAAATTCCGTCCGCCAATTAGGGTTATTACTTTAGAATTAAAACAACCTTGTAGGAGTACAATTTGCTCATTGTATTCTGAGCCAAACGTTGGGAAAATGTAATGGTTTACGGCCAACCCTCTTGTGGGCGTAATAAGAATTTTCTTGAGGTCTCAATAGGGGATTTTTTACATAATTTTGTGAACTAAGGGCTTATTACTTTATTAATTTTATGTAGAGCAAATTTTCTTTCAAATGAAATTCTGAATAACGTCTCCCGCATTGATGAAATTTGTTTTTCATAAACGAAATCGAAAATATGTATTTTGTCTTTATTTAGACAAGACACACCCTTTGTCAATTTAAGCTATACGAAGAGCTTAATTAAAACAGTATTTATCACAATTATACTGCTATTACCATTATGTTACCGTAATTATGTACTAAAATATTAATACTAATGTACTAATAATTACAGGAGGATTAAAAATAATCTTACAAATTACAAAAAAAAAAAAACGGGAAAAATAAAATATGCTATTAAGATCTACAATAGATTCACATTTTCTAGTTTGGTCTACCATGGTCCGAGCAACTACTTCTCCAAACGACGGCATCTTCTGCAGGCATAGTTGTAACTGATGTTCCTGTTGATTCAACAGCCACGATTTAAAAAATTGGTCAATGATGGTGTAAAACATAATCATGATCACAAAATATATTAATAAAAAAAAGTTTAAAGTTATTAGAACAAACAGCTTAATTTAATTGCATCCTACATAATGTTTCTATTAACAAATGTATTTCTCTACTTTACCGAGTTTCTGCTACACTCGCTACCGTCGAAGGAATGGATCAACTGTAAAGGGAAACACCTTTTTTAGTTCTATCAAATCAATGTTTAGTCCCATAGAAATCAATTTCCTTGCAATCAATTTCGTTGCAGACTGCACAGGGAAAAGTTGCACATAGGCAGACGTGGATAAACACACCCGCTCTTAAGAAAAAAGGTGCTCAGCTCAGCTCTCTTATTCTTTCTCTCTCTACATGTCTCTGTCAATTAAATTCACAAACAGAAAAAGACAACATATGAATAACACGTTAAAAAATATTTAATACTATATTCTCTTGTCCCTCAAAGTTGTACTAAATATGGAGGATATAGATTTTTGGGATTGTCGTTAAATATTCTAAAACACAAGAAGAGTTGTGCAACCTTTGTGTGCAAAGGATGCGATATTTCGAAAGTACAGATCATCGATAGCCCGTTTCTTACTGATACATCTAATAAAAAATTATGTACGTGAATCATTTTACGTAAATTTCGTAGTGATGTGATTTTTGATACTTGTAAGCTAACTTTTAATAACTTGTGAGCAGTTTTAAGTAACGTGTAATATTTTGGTGTTCCTGGAAAACTAGTTTCCTGTGTTTGTTGTTCCAAAGTTCCAGCCCCTTAAACAATAATTCCATATTATTGTATACATTTTTTACGTAATAATATAATAATACTAGATTCATATAACATTGTTTTTATCATTTTTATTGTAACGTTGCGGTACTGGGGTTTCAGCCTTTAAGTTATTAACTCATATGGAATTGGGATACATCGATATGGTACATCTCAGGCAGATTTGTTGGCTACTCTACATAATGCTAATCACTCATAATATGTACAGTCTGTAAACAAAGAACCAATATAATTTTAAGAGTAATTAACTTTCATTTAAAATACCATATATACATGAATTGTACTAGCACCATCGCTTTGCATATCGGTAGGTTCTTTAGTCACTACCACTATCAATAATTGTCTGGTAGGTATATTCGAGGCGTAGTTTTTACTGAATTATACCCCTCGGAACTATGTGCTGGCCATATTCGTGAGGTAATCGTTTCTATATTTTATGTATACGTTTATGTATATCATAACTAGTTCTTATTCTATTGTATATTGCATTTCCATGAAGATTGTGTTTTATATATCTTGTTGTATAAAAAAGAAACTGTTGCAATTGTTGAAAACCAGCCGACAGACGCGTCTTGGTCTATACAGGCGCAGCCTCTTCTTTTCGCCTCTACTCTATACCGGCCTGTTTGGATTCAGGCTTGTTGATGCACTCGTGTTTCATCACAAGTGACCGTGTTTCAAAAAAGTTTCACCTTTCCTCCCATAACGCTCTAGATGGAGTTGACAAACATCTGAAAATCTTTGTTTTTGGTCTATGTTCAAGAGACGAGGGGCCATCTAGCGGACACTTTTCAAAACATTAAGTTGCTTGTTATAATTTTGTATGCTGCCATAACTTCTAGAGAGATTTCAGCGGTGGTAGGCCGACGATCTTCCTGAATAAGCTTTAGGACGGATTCAATGTGTGCTTCTGTAACAATGGTCCGAGGGCGCCATTGATGGATCAGGTTTTTGGCTTTTTCTCGGCCTTGAACGAACATTTTGTGCCATGGAACCACTCGGGCTCTTGAAGGTGTGTTTTCTTGAAACTGCGAAGTTAATCTCCGAAGAATTTGGGTCGGTTTTTCGTCTTTAAGACCTAAAAGTTTGAATAAAGCTTGAATTAAGATACTACAACAATATCCAGTTTTCTTTAAGACACTCTGTATCTGAATGCTAACCTAATTAATGAAATCAAAAAGCAAGACATCGACATTTGTTATTTCTAGATCTAGTAAATAGGATGAGAACACTCCATTATCGAAATTGTACATTTCATCTTTTTTTTTTCGAATGCGATAGCTCTCTCCAGATTCCCAGACGCTATACCGTATTTTTTAAGCAGTTCTAGCTGAAAATCGATTCGAGTTAAATTAATGAGAAACGCGCCGCTTCATTTAGCACACAATTATCACAGAATCTAGACAATCTCGGAATCTACGCTTGAGTAATCGAAAATCTTCAGCTACTTTATTTAAGCCGGCATAAAAAGCAAAACTAACAAATGAGCACGCCGGAAATGATTATTTAGATCTTTTTACAGCGCCGAATTATATGGAACTAACGAACTGAGGATAGGAGGAGCGCTGAGAATTTTTTTTTCTGGAAGCAGGTATATAAAACAGCAGAGACGGACGAGCGCAATATTGCGCCCGGGGCTAATCCTTTATATGGCCATTCCTAACGTTCTAGTTTAAAATTGTCTATATAAATTTTGGTAATTATTTACTTCAGAGTAAAACTCTCATATCCTCACCAAATTTTGACTACCCCCCATTTTCGGGGGCGCTGAAAACCAATCTGGCTGTAGTTTTTGGCGGTCGGGCACAGTTTTGGAGAAAATTAATTTTCAACTATTCCGCACAACACCACTTTCTTCTTAAATAACTTTACCTTTACATTACATATGTAGATACCTAATATTAATATAAGTGGATGCTACACAACACTTCCATTATACATTAAAATCGTCATAAAGCATATCAGTTGCGATTTTCTAATTTATTTGCTATGTTTACAATTTACATGAAGCCGTCCATTTACTATCCTAGCGCCCTCTACAACCCGAAAACCTTGGATAGCAAATGGACGGTTGCATGAAAATTGTAAACATTGCAAGTAAATTAGAAAATCATAATGAATAATAAGTTTTATGGCGGTTTTAATGTTGTAGCATCTACTTACATTAATATTAGGTATTCATGTAATGTAAGTGAATGTTATTTTATAAGGAAAAGCGATCACGTGCGAAAAGTTGAAAATTCGTTTTCTCGAAAACAGTGTCCGACCGTCAAAAACTGAAGTCAGATTCGTTTTGAATTCCTTCGAAAGTAGGAGGATAGCCAAAATTTGGTGGATATTTGAGAGTTTTACTCTAAAATAAATAATTTTTCTTCTATTAAGCTTTGAGTATGGTCATTCACTAATAAGGAAATAAAATGTATATATTTTTGTTTAACAGTTATAATTTTGCAATTTGACAATTTTATAAAGTTAATTTCTCGATTTTGATTGTCATATTTTGTACGGCGGTTAGCGGCTTGTTCTTATACATACGTGCTTTCATTTTAAAACTGTACATAGGTTGCACCGTTCGGTCCTTCTCGGAAAATTAGCCACCGCTCAGGTGGGGAGTCCGGCCGTACGCCGTGATGACCGACGACTTAGATTTCATATTTACCGTCGCATAGGTGTTTGGCATATAGACGAGTGAACTTCGTAGTAATACGTGTAATTTTAAATAGATTCTTTTAATTCAAAACTTAGTAATTATGACGTACTCACTTGAGGAAAAAATTGATTTGATATCATGGTCTCTTCAAGGACATTCATTACGTGCAATAAGGGACCTTTTCTCAGTCAAATATGTAAATCGTCCGATCCCGGCCTTGAACACAATATCGACAGTAGTCGAAAAGTTTAAGTCAACGGGATGCATTTTAGGTTGTAAATGCCACAAGACACCTAGAATTAACGAGGATGCTGAAATGCAGGAATTAATGGCGTGTGCAATGGTAGAAGAAGATTCAAATATTTCTATCCCAAGAATTTCCGAGGAGACTGGTTTTAGTGTGGGTAAAATTCACAAAATTTTAAAGAAAAATAAATATCATTCCTATAAATACGAAGCCCATCAAGAAATTTTCGATGAAGACCAGTACCGTAGAATGGAATTTTGTAACACGGTAATGGAACGTGCAAATGCGGATGACAATTTTATTTATAACATCGTGTTCACCGATGAATCCACGTTTCCGTTACATGGTAGGCACAATCCATCAATTCTACGGTATTGGGCTATTGAAAATCAGTATCACCTGTTAAATACAAGGACACAATATCCCGAAAAATTGAATGTTTGGGCTGGTATTTATGGGGATGATATTATTGGACCATTCTTTATTAATGGAAATTTAAATGGGGAGACTTATTTGGATCTTCTTCAAAACCAAATTGTTCCTGCATTGGCAAACATTAACCCCAATTTTGGCGACGTTTGGTTCCACCATGATGGGTGTCCAGCCCATAACTCAAGAATAGTCATTGACTATTTGAATACGATATTCCTCCAAAGAATTATATCTAGGAGAGGCGTAATTCAATGGCCACCAAGATCGCCAGACTTGGCCCCTAATGATTTTTTCTTATGGGGGTATATTAAATCAAAGTTATACGGGCATCCTCATGAAAGAGCTAATAATTTAAATCAACTGAAGGCTAATATTGAAAATTTATTTCAAACTATTAGCCCTCTTATGCTGACCAACGTTCGTTCAGAATTTTACGACAGGTTGGGTTATTGTTTGGCGCAAGACGGAGACATCTTCGAAAATTTTCTTTAGTTTTTTTTTCTTATTCAAGGGGATATTTTTTAAGTTTTAAGAGTTTGTATTTTATTTTTAATTATTTTAAGAGAATCTATTTATTTTTAAACGTTTTATTAGAAGGCACTTTTTTTAATGCAAAACCAATTATAAAAATAATGCAAAAAAGATCATAGTTTGATGTTAAATATGGCCAAG
The DNA here is from genome assembly GCA_037954035.1 of Rosalia funebris. Lineage (NCBI taxonomy): Eukaryota > Metazoa > Arthropoda > Insecta > Coleoptera > Cerambycidae > Rosalia > Rosalia funebris. The sequence goes on along the minus strand of JAZFAV010000001.1, from coordinate 14,302,179 downwards.
ATATTTTTTCTTTAAATACCTTGATCATCTTTTAACAGTAAACCCATCAACATCACTTCCCACGTAAAAGTTTTTCCCCGTTACAAATACGATGTACACTCCCTCACGTGTAGAACGTAACTGTCGTAGCGCCGCTAATTATCGACACTGGACAACTTGAAGCAGGGCGTACCGTCCGCGTCCCCTCCCTATACATTATACGAAATCGACCGATTGACTTGCTGTCTAGTAAAGAAATGAAAGAACGGTATATTGATTAGATATAAATATAAGTTTAAAAAGGCTTAAATTTATATAAATATGAATTTAAAAAAAATTAATAGTATTCATTTTTATATCACTGAATATAAGAGCTCAATATAAGGACCTATTTTTCTCAATATATATCTGAAAACATAAAAAGGTCACAGAAAAGTATTATTAAAGGAAAATAATAATAACTATTATACTTTATGTACCAATTACATATTAAATATCTGCTTTTATGTCCTCAACTCATTTAATAAGCTCATCTAACCCTTTGTTAGTGTCTTATCTATGAATTTACGGCTCATCAAGAATAGGATCAGTTTCAAAACTGCGATATCGAACCACCTACGAGGCGTGTGGTCCGATAAATAGCCTGATCTTTACCCACTCGCTTTAAGACCTTTGCAGAGTGAATATCGATGAGCATATATTGAATGTGAATGTACAGAGTTCGATCTCTTCACGTAAAGTGCATCCTTTTCCCTCCAAATGTCACTATTTCTTCTACGCATACCTAGAGAATCTCACACTTTTCCTATTCTTAATAAGTACATCAATTTTACCTTTTACATAACCTCACAAGGAAAGGTACATACAGTTGAGTCAATGAAACATTCTGACTTTTTAGTGGAATTCGTCTACTTCCGAAGATTATAATGTTTTACGATATTATCAGAATTTGAACACATGGAAGGATTCCTACGACCTTATTAGATCCTAATTGGAGAAACTGAGTACCGCGTGAGACAAGGGATTGTTAAAAAAACGTCGCTAAATCGATCTAAATAAATTCTGTTCTTGAAAAATATTAGACCTTGTAGGGTTTTAATTTTGAATTTCAAGGTTCGGTAAATTTTTATTTTAATGTAAAATTAAAATTAGCAGCCACATATTGCATTATGCTCAAGATAGCTAGCATAAAACTCCTCCAGTCATTTTTATTCACGTTTCTTCATCTTCTTGATCTACATTAGATAAAGAGCACGCATTGGATGTCGAGTAAAACTGTACTATTTTAGTTAATCCAGCTGAAAATGGGAATAGACTACTAACGAAATATAGTCATAGTCAACGAATCCATTTGAGACATTATATAAGTGATGTAATATAATTTAAATAATGCAAATAATACTTTGCTTTTTACATTAACTGCTTACACATGTATAAATATGACCGCGCTAAATGATCGTCTTCCTGGTTTTATGATGTATAAATTTTACGACGGTCGTAATAGACCGCAAAGTTATTTTTTACAGCAAGCAATTTTTCTCGCATTTCTGCGGGAATCCTAGTAAAAATTATCCTGGCAACTGCTAAAGGTAAATTGACTCAATGTGATATTTCATTAAAACGGATAAAAACTGAATGACGGCCGCTTTGGATTACATTCAACATTTAAGTAATATGGCTTATGTTAAAAGACGCGTATTCTTTGAAACTTGTTTGTATTTACAGCCTTTCACTATTATTATGATGAGTATTATGACTGAGTAACGGTATTGACGAAAAGAGAAGTGCCTATGCCTATGCAGAATGATAATTATTCGGTACGACGAACTCTCTGTGACTCAGCATCCAGGTTCAAACCTCGTGGGCGAAGCAGATGGGGTTCTATTTTCCTAAGCTACCAGACTTAAATTATTACATGACATACAGACATTTTCCAATACATTTTGTTTATGTCTACTTAATACTGAGTTCTCTCAGTTTTTATATTTGAATGTGTATTGGTCGTAAAACGCATAAGTGTATTTTCCATTTATTTCTCAATGATTCAATTCAAAATATCTTCTTTTTTGGTTCTAAACAATAGCTGCCTTAACTTATTACATTTAGCTGGCGTAATATAGGTACACATTCACGTTGCAATAACTTCAAAAACTTATTTTCAACGACTGAAGGAGTAATGTAATGCGACAGTCTTTTTCAGCTGTTGTCAATGACCTCAGTGCAACAATTTTGATTTATTTGCCGATCAGAATAAAGACTACGTAAACATAAGTACTCTATGTTCTTTAAAAGTCTGAAGTATGTACATAATTTTTTTTAGTTTAGTATAATCTTACTTTCCTGTTTGTATTGTATGTGCATCTAAATATGTCAATACCCCACATTATTAAATTTAAAAATGGAAGACCATTAAAATAAGTTGTGGGAAGCAGAACGAGAGAGAGAGAGAGAGAGATTATTAAAACCATGGTGACTACTTTATTGAAAATTTAAATAAAGCTTTCATATGTAATGTCTTACTTTTGCCACTGTCAATACATTTGTTGATACTTTCTGATACTTGGTTAATACAGAATATACTTTTGAAGTTTACAAACTCCTTATTACACGCCACTGGCAGTGAGTTCTATTCCTTTAATGTTATTATTCTTGCGTCTTTTCATTTGTACATTTTTTAACTTAAGTGACGGTGCAAAGTAAATTCTAAAGGAAAGAATATTATTTGTTTTATTATAGGATGATTTTTTAATGTATTTTGAGTAATAGGTCGCAATAGAATATTTTAAATGACAAGCTAATTTTTTTTTTTTACCACAGACGAACATCTTTTAACAATCGGGACATTAAAATTCACTACAGAGCTGTTTTGAAACAGGCATCAATTTGGTTAAAATTATACATGGAGGGAATTATTTATGCATACACTAATGAAAAATAATGAATTAATTAGATATGTGATAATTCGATAATGAATAAATGTACAATTACAAAATTTTATAGTCCTTAAAAGCATGAGTAAATTAATTTTGGGTTCAATTCACGTGTTCAGAAACAATTAACAGGTAATAAGAAGAAATAGAGATATGTAAATGAGAAAATCAGAAAGGAGTTTACTCCTAATAAATCATATGGTATAATAGAGAAGACACTTTGTATTGAAATTCTTTGAAATCTGTTTAAAGGAAAGGCTAATTATTCAGTTTTAGTACCTTAATGGTAGTACGATATGCAGGTTATATCTTACAAAGTGAATCGATGTTTAAATTCAATTTCTCTTTTCTTCCATCTATTATTAATGCTTTCTTTTCGTCTTTTTCTTTTGTATTGCTGTCTCGTTTATTTTATTTTGTAGTTTAGTTAAAATGTAATGTAATTAGTATTATAGGAGGATTAGATAGGTAGCATGAATAAAACGATAAATCTGATAAGCTAAAACTAATAATCATCAACAATGAAACTAGCAATATTTTCTATCCTCCAGTGTATCAGAATACTGTTTTTGCAGAACGATGCTTTTAATCAAACGTTAATTATATTACCCTGAAATAAAAGGTTCTACTTGTTGGAATATGGACATTAAACGCACGCAATTGAAGTAACAGCAATATTGTAGTATAGTTGCGTTCATTATGTCTAACCCAGTTCAGTAATTCTATAAACATGTTTGCAAAATAACGGTATTTATTAATAGACGCTAATATTTTTCCCACAGCACGTATTACCGACTTTTCTAATTTGTTTTCCGCGTATTTACATTTTCTTAGTAAATGTGACAGTTATTTTTAATAGAAAATAATTGTTGCCAACGAAATACGCAGAATTGACATACGATTAGTTGATATATTTATTAATATTTCATTAATATAGTAGAGTTAGTTAATACTATGTGATATAGTTCTGTTTATTTAATTTCTTAATAACCCAGTTTGAGTAAAAGTTACGTTTAAGGGAGTTCAAAATCATCACATGGAGACAGGTTAAAATACCTTATTTTTATTAAAATATTGGTCAGTGTCAAAGCTGAATAAGCAATGAATATCTTTTTTTTTTTTCAAAATAAGTAATTAAATATCCAAATAGTTTCGAAAACAGTAAATTTATTTATGCAATTCTCTTACAATTAAATATATTTTCATTCGATTCGGCACTTTCCGCATTTCAAGCCTTCTGATTTATTTACCAATACATAGGTTGTATAACATTTCACATTACACGTTTCTAAGGTGTACCATTAGTCATTGAATTATCTTACATAACCTTACTTCTTTTCCTCTTTGATCTAACTACCCTGTGTCGATAAATAAGTGAAACATAACATTAATCTCATCATGCCAGGCTCTACATAATTAATTACACACATAAATTAGGCTCCAGAAATATTCTCATCAAGGACAAAATATTGGCAAGAACCTCAGCGGCGTTTAAAATTTTGTAATTTCTCAAGGTAAATTTTAATACTTGAGGCAGGTCAATCCCAAACATCGGACAGCTGCTTTAATGCAAATCATATTTTACTCACGCATTTTCCTACATCATCTCATCAGTTTTGATATACAATACTGTTTTAATGTCTTATTTATTTATCTATTTAGTTGTACAGAGGAGTACCCAAACCATACAAAGCTTAGAACTAGTGTTTCTATAATAAGCAATTAACTAGAATTAACACACAATATCAATATAACAAATTTGTGGAATATGTTAAACAATATATTAAGCGAGTAGCACACAGAAATATATGAACGGCGCAACAAATATACAATAATGATAGAGAACAGTATAAATAAGAAAAATTAAGTACGTCCTTTTAGAAAGCAGCATTATATGGAAACTATACATTGAACGAAAATTAATATACATTATATTCAATTTACTTGAGTTTAAAATTAAAAATACTGATTTCGTTACGTTGGTTTAAATTTTTGCTTAATTTGGTTATTGAACTGTATTGGCCATAATTAGTTCTGTTAAATGGAGTAGAAGTTACTTGCAGAGATCTAAATGCTTTGTGACAATGACAATGAGATTAAAATGGGGTATAAATCTCAATTTATCATCAAATACAATTCTCAAATCTAATATAATTAAAACTCTCAATAAGTTATCATTTGCGATATGGTAATTATGTGTTATTACACTTATTTTTATCGAAATAGTAATAACTATGTATTTCGAAATATTAAGCTCAAGAAACGTTTTATCACACCAAGCAGGTATGCTAGCTAGATCATTCTCTATTAGGCGACAATCATTAATAGATGCGACGGATTTAAACAGTTTATTATGTATATCATTAATAAAAAATTCAGCATGTGTGATCCTTGGGGCACACCCGATATCACATTTAAACCTAATATCCTTCAAACTAAATTATTACAAACAAAGTAGCACAAAATATTATTCTCATACATCTAGTGTGAACTATTTTAATCCGCTATTTTAGAAAATACTTTAAATGCAGAAAAGTCAACATATTTATCAAAATTGATCGATGTAATATTTATTTCAGATAAAATATATTATACTTTCTCACAACGAATCAATATGCGTTTTTCGAGCTGCAAATAAGTTATTAAAAGTGGTAGTTTCTCATATTTAATAGGTTCCTTTTTACATCTGATTTATTCTGTCTGTTGATTTATTCGAATTTTCTGAAAAAGTTAATGTATAATTTATAAACAGGTGCGGTATTAGTTTCTTGTTTTAACTATCCGTTTTTTGCTTAATTTATATATAATGTTATGGTCAAACCCAGCCGTAATAAAGTTTCTAGTGGTAGCACAACTTTTTGTTCTGGACTGTCGTATAAAGGATAATGCAAATTGAGACAAATAATTCATAATAACTACAAAATAACGAGTACCTTACTTTCATTTCAGACCTCATACAAATTCGGCATACATTTGAATAATTAATTTTGTTAGGAAATTCCAATTAGCGATAATTATTCACAATTAATTTCATTAGACCGTTCGGTATTTTATTTGGAAAATTGAAAGGGGGACTAGAAAACACCAATTAACGTTTAAATGATGTTATGTTATGGATAAGAATACGTATACAAAAGGATTAATTAGGCATTATCTGTTTCTAACTACAATTAAAATAATTAAGATACATAGATTGTGACAAAATAGTTTTTCGAAAAGTATTCTCTAGTATTAAAATACGAGTACATGCTATATCTTTCTTGTTTAGTTAAGATAAAATTTTATTTGTCCAAAACCTTTTTTTTTTACTAAAGTGGTTTTAACTATTGTTCTTTTGGTAGTTTCTCCAATTTTGTGGACATAAAAATGTATTCAAAAGTAATCAGTGGCGACCGGTGTAATTTTTGTCTGGGGGTGCAATCGATAAAATAATAACAAACGAAAAATTAAAATAAACTTTACCTATGTCTAAGTCTGATGTTATTTATATAGAAAATCCATTCGTCTGTTCTTGGAATTCGCAACGTCAATTATAAGATCATTAAAATCCATATTTTAATAATTTGGAATCGCTGCAATTAGTACTTTTTCCATACCTATCATGCAAATTGAATTTTAGTCTGTCTTGCGCCATTATATTTCTCAAAAAGTTTTTAATTCTTTTAAGCGTCGAAAAACAGTGTTTACTCTCACACTTTTCATGGGTATGGTACAAATTAATTTTAATAATAAAACAGTATCACTAAAACAGTCAGGTTTCGATCTATAAATAATTGCAAAATTGCAAAACAACTTGCTGCTTCACGAAAATCTTCCCTGCTGTATATAACCGTTAATTCACTTTTCAATTTAACTTTGTCCATAAGTGTTCGTTACATTGTCAAAATCTTGAATGGGGAATTGTTTCTTATAGTCGCTAAATTTATTGGTGAAAAATAGTTTCGACGCTAACAGGTGTTCTCTAAACTCAAATCTGTCTTTAGTTCGAGTAATTAATATATCACACACTTCCTTAGTTTGTGCAGAAAATGATATGTCGTTATAGGATCGTATTGTGTTTTTTTTTTCAGGCGAATTTGAGGAATTAGTTGTTCGGATTTTTATAATTGCGTCTTCAAAATTATTCAAATAACTGCTCATCTTGACAGCATCCAATGATCGAGACTAAAACCCTTGACCTTGGCGAAAAACGCGAGCCAGTATTTAAAGTTATCGTTATTTAAATAATTCAATAATATTTGAGCCTGATTTTTTGTATTGTAATCATTTCCCGCAGTGTCAAAAATACATTCTAATCATTCTTTTAAAAGTTCATCATTTTCAGAAACAGTTGGTACAGTTCGCGTATTAAAATTCCCTTATATATTCCACCGAATATGCCTCCATTGCGATCTCTTCCCTCTCGTTGTGGTTATCAAAATACAAACAACACGTGACCACGTAAACAGCCCAAATTCAACAGACAATGCAATGCTATATGATACAATACAAGACAATACAATAGAAAATCTGATGAAATACACTCGCGTCAAAGCTCACAGAATAAACCTTGCTTTGCGTGGCCGTGCAATGGACGCAAATTTCATACATGCGTTTAGAAATCTCCTGTTTCTCGCGCTCGAGTCCTCTCTTTCTAACACACGGTTAATCGGTCCTCTGATGTGTGCTAGATGAAAACTGAACACGCTATGTATTTAGAGTTTCAGAATATCCCGTAGATAAATCTGATAAATTCTAGGGCTGACGACTCTCGCGACATATAACAAGCTGCAAGCGAGACTATTAGATATCGGAACTTTCTATGTATAATGATAATGTAATGTATAATAAATACCTAATAGGTATTTTTAGGAACTTTTAAGGGAGCTCACTGCACAAATGCACCTACGATAAAACCGCCACTGAAAGTAATCCATTCTCAAATCAGTTACCTACCTTTTGTGATTTTATGCAATGCAAAGCTTTACATACCTTCTCGGGCCTCTCAATTTGAACACAATATATATACATGAATACTATTTACTCGAATCACCGTTAATTCCAGATTAAATCAGGTAATCTGGATGAATTAAAACCTAAGCAATCCGAATTAGTTAGATTTGTAATTATTTAGGTACAAACTAAAACACATAAACCAAAAAAATCAAAGGTGTAGCTTGTTTAAAGAAATCAGGAATCAAGAAAAATCTTCGCATTGTTCGTTATCATTTATTTAAAAACCACTCTTCTTAGTATTGTACTGAAATAATGAAATGCGTCATCCCATCGTGTTTCTGTTTTGGTTCAATCCTGGCCACTTCCTCTTCCTGAGTCGCTCTCTTTACTATTCTACTTATAGTAAATGCTGTCCATCCCCTACTATCCATTTACAGATTGCTGATACTGTCAGTTGGTTATATTCAGTATTTACATTCTGTCAACAGATACTGTGAAATAAAATCGTCAGACTCATAATCTCACTCTAACTGGTCGCGAACACATCATTGGAATAGAAAGCATTTTTACTTTTCAACACTCCACTATACGCGGAAAAGTAATGTAATCGTGTAAAGAAAAAGTGAAAAAACTAAAATTTTTTGGTTTGTTTTTCGTTTTTCGGCCTAAAAACAAAAAAAAAAGATTTTTAAAATTTTTTTGCTGTATGTGAATCGTCGTTGTCGTCGGCATTTATTCTTATTATCACGATAACTTAACTAAATCGTGTCGGATCGATCGGGTTTTGACTTATTCTGATTGGGGATGTCTTCGAGACGACACCTATTGATTTTGAGGTGGATAGAACACACTCTACCATGTACATGGGTTATGAGAAAGTACAATGGTGGACTATTTGAGAAAAATTTTTTGTTCGCACGATCACTCAATTAAATCGTGTCGGATCGATCGGGTTTCGACTGATTCTGATTAGGGACGTCTACCAGACGACATCTATTGATTTTGAGGTGGATAGGACACACCCCACCCTGTCCATGGGTCGTGAGAAAACACGACAGTGGACTATTTGAAAAAAGTAAAACTGTCGCATAAAACATATTCTGTATTTGTGTGTTGGTTTATTTTTTATCGCCCACTCAATTTCGAGATAGAGATGTTCTACGTGCGGAAAAGTCCGTTTTAAGCTTTTAAAATTGTTTTATTTTAAATTTAATCAGTTTACCTTAAAAATTAATCAGCAGAAACATTGCTTCAACATTAGCAGTCTTCAAAGTATTGGATATGTCACGGCTTTCAAAAGGCAAGATACGGACCAAAAGACTTGTTTAATCAAACAGATCGCATTTTGGTCAATCGATATTAGATCAATTGGATTAAATACATAGATGTAATTAGCTACAATGATCGTGATTACGATTTTGCCTGGAATCGCTAGTTAACTGCATCTTTATTGTGTGATCATGTGTATTGTCTTGGATTAACAATGGCGCTCAATTAAAGTATTCTTACTTATTTGGAAGCTGAATTATGGAATCAACAGTACTCCGGATTTTGTCCGGCTTACTGGGATATTTTGAGATTTTCCAATACGAGATTACTGGAGCCTTACTATACTACTCATCAAGAATAGGGAAAGGTGCGAGATTCTCTAGGTATATGTAGAAGAAAGAGTGAGGCAGCATTCGGAAAGTAAATGATGCACTTTACGCACGGCCAGATCGAACTGTGTATATATTCCTATTCAATATATATTCTTCGATATTCACTCTGCAAAGGTCTCAATTCGACTGAGTAAAGTCGCGGCTACTTAGTGCGCACCTCGTGGGCGGTTCGATATCATAATTTTGAGACTTGTTCCTATTCTTGACGAGCTGTACTTAAAAGTATTGAATACATTATATATTTTTTGACTTTTTCGAAATGTACGGAAATTAAGCATTATGTAAAAATTTTCGTTGACTGTAAATGTAAAATTGACACTCTCATTGTCAATTGTCAGTTACTTCAGACGTAATTAAATGCGTGCAGAACGATTTTATATTATTCAACGGGAACCTGAAGGAGAACTAGATCGATATCCGTGCATAATTATTCGAGTTATCTTCTGCGCCGAGTGCTCGGGATGCAAATAAATAAATTTCCTTTACATTTAGCGACGAAATATGAAAACAATTTCATTACTGTTGAATAACGTTCGTTTATAGAGAATACATTTGCAATAATTCCACTTATTTCGCTGAATTACGGGGAAATCTTTTGCGTTCGCCGGATATAATTTGATTCTTTCGTTGCACATTCGTCGCATCTCGTAGGGAATAAATAAAGTGCCTTATTAACGATCTCTGGAAAGCCGAATAAATTTCGAATTGTCGTAAATTCAATTAGATCGTCTAGAATGTGAAATATTTTCCCATAGCTCGCTTTTAAGCGTATCTAATTATTTACTGTAGAGATTTTGTTGTTTGTATTATACTGATAAAATGTCTTTTCTTTTCAGGTAAGTTAAACAAATAGTGGAATTTGGAGAGTCCTTTTCAAATGTAAGTTGTTTTAATCCCGTAGATAAGATGTTATCTGTTGATAACATTCTTTGCGATAAAACGCCACGGATATGGTAAAAGTTAAATGTAGTGTTCTTAACTTTGTGGTTGATTGAAGGAAATATGATTTTTAGAGGAATTATAATTTTGCGATCTGTCAAACAGATGGCTTATCATAAATCTATATTTATGTGGGTATACAGGGGATTTGTTAACTTGCATATCTATTTTTTATGATACATACTTCTTTCATTAAAATTAACGTCAAAAAGAGAGAAATAAAACTGCAGCAACTTTTTGCACCAGCTCGTTACAAGTAGTAATAGATCAGTGCATTTATAATAGGAGTGCATCCATTAATGCTTTAATTTATTTATATTATCACCGTAATGTAGAAACATGTGAAATGGATCTACAAATAATATGAAACGTGGCAAAATTTGAAAATTTAGTCAACGTTTGTATTTAATGAACAAAAATTATTATTTATTATAACACGTAGTTACGTAATATGCTCACTTTTTACACAGTTTAATTAACTAAATTACTATAGGGTGTCTCAGTTGGAATTATAGAACTTGAATTGCGCGCCATTTGTGTTCTATCAAAGATAGTGCATCAATACTTAACGACTTGTTATTTACGAACCATATGATGTCAACTTGCCGCGATTAACAGTTCAACAACGAATGGTTTATGAACAGCTGTTTTATGAAAGTGAACGATCATTTACAGTTACATTAAGAAAAATTCACACAAAATTAGGACAAAATGTTGCGCTTACAGAATTAAAAGTTCGTAATTTAATAAGAAATTTGAAGAAACGGGTCCTGTTATTGGTAACGCAACACCAATACGTCCTCGTCGTGGTCGATCGGATGAAAATACTGCTGCAATGAGAGAAAGTGTACAGGAGTATTCAAACACATCAATTCGATGTCGTGCACAATAATTGAATCTGTCAAGAGCCACTACGCATCGGATTTTAAAGAAAGATTGCATCTGTCAGCATGGATAATTCATTTGACACGATAATTCAAATTTACAGGCCATTTAAAACGTCGTTCATTGGTCAATTGGGTGTTAGAGGAGAAAGAAGGTGATGCTGATTTTACAACAAAATTTTGTTCGGCAATGAGGCACATTGTCATCTTGACGTATACGTCAGCAAACAAAACTATCGAATTTGGAATGCTGAAAATCCATATATGTTGTTGACGAAATGCATTCACAGAGATACACGGTTTGGTGCGCGTTTTGGAGTAGTGGATTAATTGGACCATACTTCTTTGAAAATGAAGTTGGTAGTGCTCTTACAGATATGTTGACGTCATATAGTTTGTAAATGATAGTCGTTAAATATTGTTATTAACGTTCTATCTTTGACAGAACACAAAAGGCGTGCAATTCAAATACTATAGTTTCACCTGAGACACCCCATACTACAATTTAGATTCTTTAGGAGATTCATTGAAATCGCTGACGTACTCGTAGTTTCTTATAGACAGTATGATAAGAAAGTCAACCCTTGTACGCTTCCGCTTCATGTCAGCACTTCTATGCTTTACTCACATAATATTCGACTATATAATATATATTAATCTTGGCCTGATGTCTTCTAAAATGTGCCCATACCTACCTATTTATTTGTTTTTATAATTATAAAAAACATAAATGAATTGTATAATATAAATAAGTTTTTATAATTTTATAATTAAAAATACGTTTTGTAAACTTTTTATTTATAAATATCTATAATTAACATCAGGTACCGCATTTTAATTTCACTCTCCGGTTTCTCTGCGGTGCAATAATTTAGCGATCATAATTGGCAAACTTCTTCGAAAGTGTGTACACGACGGGAAACTCCCTGGGGGGAACGAGAGTATTCGGGACACTTATTAAACTCTTAAATCTAAATTCTTCGCCAACTGATCAAGTCCTAAACCCGTCGCGACATTTATTACAGTCCACCCCCGTAGTAAATCACCACTTTTTCTCAGTCTGTGCAAGCATTAGAGTCGCCAGTGGAAAAATTACACGAAATTAATTTTCGCTGCCTGCTCCGATGCTTATGGTGCCCGACCCGCTTTTATTTATTAGGTCATTACGTCTTGTTTTTGCCTTTTTGTTAAGTGAAACGCTAATACGAAGTGCTGCTTGTCAACGGGCGGGATCTTCAGCAACAAATAATTGTCTGCAGATGCTGGCCTCTTTGTTTGTTTAGTTCTTATAAATGAATTTCGTCTTAGATGAACCAAAATGTACGAACCCGAATCGTTTATGCTTTGTGACATATGGTTAGTGTCAATATTGATTGGTTTTGGGGATCGGTTGCAGATGAGGGTACCCGCAACATATATTTAATGTGTGAATAAAAATTATGGCAACGGTAAAAATGGCAACGGCCATCCCATGTTGAACATTGATCCTCGCCCGATCACTGAAGTCAAGCAACCTCGGGCACAGTTAGCACTTGGATGGGTTACCGCTTGAAACACCGCTGCCGTTGCCGTTTCAGCCTGCAGTGCTACTGGGTAAATTTAGTAGCCTAGTAGTGCTGTTGCCTGCCGGTCCCAAGCCCAGAAAAAAGAGGAGAGTTAGTAGAGGGTAGCCAGGTTTAGCAGCTGCCTACCCTCTGTAAAAACAGATCCAGCTCATAGTACCGATGATATTCATCGAAGAGGAACAGGTCATAGACCTACTTTAGAAGAAGGAAGAAGACGAATAAGAATTAGCAGGTAATATTTTCCCGAATGATCAACACTATGTAGCATCTGCCTACTAAAGAGCAAAGGAACCTCTTTGCATTGAATGCCCAAGACACCTCTATTGTTAGTATTGTATAGTGTAGATTCGCTGTCGAATTCTCAATATCAAGCATCAAGAACGCTACACTAACAATTCCCAATGAGGATGAAATCATGATATACAATTCCCGTGTCTGATGTTCTCGATTGGAAATAAATTAGATCGGAAAATTAGATTGGATAATTCTTCTGAATGTACCCCTCACGAGGTTTTTGTGCGAATCTACGCTCAGCAGAGAGTGCCGTGAATGATACCAAATAGCAAAGTATCTATTTGTACTGTAACGCGAAACACCTCTATTAGTAGTAGTATGTAATGGCAGACATCAGGAATCGTGTACGCTACATTGACGATTCCCAATGAGGATGAAATCATGATATACAATTCCCGTGTCTGATGTTCACGATTGGAAATAAATTAGATCGGAAAATTAGATTGGATAATTCTTCTGAATGTACCCCTCACGAGGTTTTTGTGCGAATCTACGCTCAGCAGAGAGTGCCGTGAATGATACCAAATAGCAAAGTATCTATTTATACTGTAACGCGAAACACCTCTATTAGTAGTAGTATGTAATGGCAGACATCAGGAATCGTGTACGCTACATTGACGATTCCCAACGAGGATGAAATCGTGATATACATATCTGGTGCACTCAACTGGAGATAAAGTGGGGGGGACAACTCTTTTGCAGAATCTAAATCCAATCTTATCATGAAGTGTCTCCAATCCTAACTGCCGAGACATAACCTAGCCATTATGTTATTAGAGGAATATGATGTTTAATTTTAGTATCCGTAGGGGCTGGAAATTTTGGAATGTAGAGAAGATCTGGTATTCTTCTTGTCTTCTTGCAATGTATCAATAAATAATATGATAGACCGTTCGATACATTCCCCAGTAATATAGATAATGACGAACTACTTCTTGTAATTAGTTACGCTCTTAGTCTGAAAACGGATACTCTATATATTGAGTATAGCAAACTAACACAACTACCAAATCAAACCTATTGACCAACTAAACTAACACAACTACCTATTGACCAAAGCAAACTAACAAACTAATTTTAGTTAGAATAACTAACTACAAAAAATATTTCAGCATTGGGCATCTTTCAGGGAAATGCATCGAAAGTGTCTCATATATTTATTGAGATAGAAAACGAACATTTATTTTCCAAAACTGCATAACTTTATTCCGATAAAGTATTTCCATGTAGTGTAGAGAACAGCCAGGTAATTAAAATACGTAATTAAAAATGTTTTATTGGGATCATTAAATCCTGGCAGATTAACAGAGAATTATTCATCTGATTACAAGGTCAACCGCATGTATTATTCAGAGGACATAACTATTTTTAATATTGTTTTTATTAGAAGGAATTTAATACATGAATTTATTGGGCAAATAACGACTACAAAAAAACACGAAATATATAAATAACATTTTGGGGAATCCATGATTATTGATCTAAAGGTTAATAAAACTGCAGATTTACCGGAGGTCATGCTATTTTTAATATAAGTAGGTTTGTTTAACTGAAATAGATTGACAACCTAAATAGGTTTTCTCAACGTATCGTAACGTCTAGCTGGGATATTTAAGGACCTTAAAATATCTTAACACAACCTCAACATAAAGATCTAGATGCACTTGACTTTGATCATACACCAGCATGATCTCGAATTTACATAATCAAAAGAGCATAGTAGTAATCAAACCAGTTACGCAGGGTGTAATACCAATAAGCTTTGCTTTAAAAATATTCACTCCTAATATTGGTTTCCTGATACTCACTCCTGGTAGTTGGAATTTCCTTTTCCAACATTTCGTTGACAAGTAACGTCCCCAGGGTTTGGAGGAAATCACCTACAGTGGTACATCGTATAGAATTTGTATTGATTCACTTATTGTATCCTAGAAGCTTGATTTCCTCTATGAAACTGAACTGTGACAGGCTGTCAAGTGTGCTGTCAAAGTACAAGTTTTTTTAATTCATGCTCATTTAGACTACTGCATGTTCATCTGGACTACTTTCCAGAAAATCTTGGTGCTGTTAGTGAGGAGCAAGGTGAAAGGTTCCATCAAGACATAAAGGAGGTGGAAAGGAGGTACCAGGGTCGATGAGCTGTGGCAATGATGACAGATTATTACTGTATGCTGAAAAGAGAACATTCAACGAATGATTACACAAAAAAATAACAGAAAACGAAGTTTTTTGTTAAAAAGGGAGATATTTTCAGGGAAAAAAGAAATCAGAGACTCAGAACTATTTCTGTTGTTACTTTTTACTATATTTTTTAATGTTTATTAAATATAATGTTTATTAAAAGGTAATTTTTCCCTTAGCTTTTAATTTATTCTGATTATTCAGTGAATTAAAAATCTTACGTGAGGGGCGAGAACGGAAAGTAAATATGAGATCAGCGTAAATAACTCACTTATAATCACTTATCAAACCCAAATCAACTTTCAAATTGTCAATATTTGTAGGTCTGTGTTATTATTTGGTGTTTCTATTCTATAAATACCAGTTTTGTTTAACATTTCTTAAGTAATTTCCAACGGTTCGGCGACTTGAAGAACACGACAAAAAGGGTCGTGCATGTTGGAAGGCTTAACAGATCGCGACTCTCCACATCAATAGCCTCCATTTAGCCTTTACGGCCGGCATAAAGCGATTACAATTCATGTTTTGAGCGCTGTTATTACCACATATATTATGAATTACAGGCCTTCTTTTTCATCTTAACGTACGATGCATTTGAAGCCATTTTTATCCGATAGGGAATTCACAGGGTGACTTCTTTCATCCCAACAAAAGAAATAGTGTGAAAGTGAAATTCACAGAGTTGACTTCCAAAGATTTTCGTGAAGAAATTAAAAGGGAATGTAATACAGTACTTAGATTTCTATTTTTCTGATCTGAACTACCTCGACAAGATCTTCTATATGGCAAAATACTGTGTTCTATTATACGCTGTTGTTCATAAGTAACAAATCAATTAACTTCCTACTTAATTCTCTCTTAACTAGAAGTTAGTTTTTCAACCTCATCATCTTCATCATCGTTCAACTCCCTAAGAATGATTCCTCCTTTATAAGATGAATCCCTTATTAGATTTTTAAAAGAAATAATGATGCGCGTACAACTTTATTTGAAAAGGTTTGTAATTCCCGATTCAGCAATATGCGATTTTTGGAATTTTGTGGATTCTTTTCATCAAGAAAATTAATTAAAAAATGTATTTGTACACAAAGACAAAAGAGGATGAGGCAGTGTACTCCATTCATTGTCGGACCTGCGCTATTCGAAGTCAAGCAATGAATAACCCGGTGCGACTTGGATGGGTGACACATGGTCTCGTTCTCATAGTGCCGCGGTGGTGCTGACTTGGTATTTGGTAACAGGGTGGCAACTGGGCCAAATACTGGGCACATTGTCTGCGTGAGTTCAATTCTCACCAGAGGGAACTTGGCACTTCCCTCAGGGCTGGGTGTTTGTCCGCGTTTATATGTGTAACCTTCCCCTACTCAAGCCTGCCTGTAGGCTTTCTGGGGAAGGAAGTCTAGTTTCCGTGTGTCCAAACAAACATGTACATTTTGAGGGTACGAGTAAGACACCCTAATCTCACAGAGCACTTAGAGAGGAGATAATTGAGGACAAGGTTTTGGAAAATTAGCCCCACAAGCGATTTAAGAAGTGAGAGTTTCAGTGCGTGAAAATCCTTCTCAATCAATTCGCAAACTCTCACTTCTTCAATCGCTTGTGGGGTTCGAACAGAGCACGGGCGACCTGGATTGCGAATTTTTACAATCGAATCAGTATTCTCAAACATTCGAATCCGTTTTCTGATCTTACACCTCTTGATTATTTCTTATGGGGATACCTTAAAGAGAAAGTGTATGTAAACAAACCACGAACTTTAGTGCAATTAAAGCACAACATTCGCACCGAAATGGCCGCCGTTTCCAGAGAGATGTGTAGACGCGTGGTGGCTAATTTCCGTTTACGGTTAGAGGAGTGCCAGCAGCGTGAAGGTCAACATTTGGAGAACATAATCTTTAGTACTTAATTTTCCAAAACCTTGTCTAAAAATTAACAAAAAAATTTATTTTTTCTGACTTCTAGTTTTTTTTTATTGAATTTACAAATACCCCTACCCTTTCTGGACACCCGTTACATTAAACATTTCAAGGTGATGCTATAATTTTATCCATGAGTGTAATAAAATAATTAAATAAAAATGCTATATATCCCCTACTGAATTAGCTGCTTTACATCATAATTCAGCTCAAGTGTTGAAAAAAAAAAAAAGGAAATTGAAAACTTTCCTTGCCTTGAACCTGAATACGTATACTTTCATTTTCGATAGGTCACTGTGTATTTTGCGTTACGTGTCAATTTGGTTATATTATTCCCCTCGATTTGTTATGTAATGCTTGACGATATTAAATTAAAAATTATTATTAGATGACGATATTAAATTAAATTAAATTATAAAAAAAACTATTTTAATATATTAATATTTTACTAATAAAAAGTATTGTGAATATTTTATTAAGAGAAAAAAAAAAAATGGAACTTTAATTATATTGAATAAAGTTTAAAAATAAAAATAATGCATATGCATTATAGCTAAATATGAATTGATATACAACACTGGAATTAATTAAATAATTGTATCAATTGATGAATTAGGCATACACCTTGTAGCCTGGGAAATTGTAGTTATTACATATATTACATATATTGTTGTGGATTGCTACATCTGTCATTATTGATATCACATATTTTCTTTACGACTTTTAACTGACAAATACTAATAGCATGGCATCTCACACTTTGTCCAAACATAATGAATTGTGCTTTGAGGACCAACTATTACCTGAACCGTATCTAAAAGCCTCTGCAGTTCATCACGTAGTTCAACATGTAGAATTTGATCTAGAATAGTAATCTTTATTGGCACCATCGCAAACTTTGCTTCAAGATGTCAAGGTTATCTGCTTGCAAGTAAAGAGACAGACGCCTAAACAAGACAATTACATGTATTTAGCGTGTAGCATGTGACTAATATGACTAATTAATAAATGTACCAATTAGTGAAAGTTATCCACTATGTGCTTTTAAAATATTTGTTTATGAATATCGATACCAAGGTGAAGGTGGATTACCATTATTTGCCCATTCGTTGCCAACTCGTTTTCCTGCTGTATTAAATGCTAAATCAGTAAAATAAACTGTTCTTTTGATCGATTTGAAAAGGCGTTATAAAAAAAATTGTAAGAGTTTGTTAGGAATGACAAATATATATTCTACAGCGTATAACATTATTTTCAGATAGCTTTGAATGCATGTTATGGCGGGTAACACTATTACTTATCACGATATTGCCAATATGTATGGGAACATAAGTATGCCGAAATTAAAAAGTAGGTTATTAAATTAATAACTCATAATAGAATTAAGCATAACAAAAATAAATCATAACGCTAAATTATTTACAGAGTAACTCTCTGTAAATAATTTAGCCTAGAAATACATAAATACCCTAGGCGCTATTAACAATTTGTATGGTTATAATATTAATAGAAATAGAAAGTACGCATGTACGTATTAATACACTGTCATCGTGATATACATTGAGAATTTGCGAACTTTTTTAGTTTACACATTGTCACTGACAAATACAGAATGTATCCTAATTGTATGCGACTACATGTATGGTACATTTCACATACAATATCGGTTACAAATTACATCATAAATTTATTTCCACATTATAAAAATTGTGACCAATGTTTAAGAAGTTAATTAAAAATACTTAACACTGTAAACAAATAACGTTTCTTACTGAAAATGCAATCCAAACGAATCTCTTGAGGTACATTAGAGACTTGAGGTCAAGTTCATATTAATAGTGAAATAAACTGCTAAATTATTTCATTGATAAATTTTATGCACTATGAAGAATCTCAGAAATTAGATTTGTCATTTCATACTAGCTTGAACAATTCTCCTAATATGTTTGTATATTATTGTGTTGAATGTAATCAAATTGAACATTGATGATGTTACTTTTAAATAAACTAGACACAAAAGTTAAGGGATGTAAAAAAATTCTAAATTTCTAGGTGATTTTCTCTGACTTGGAGAAAAATAGTCGCAGAATAATTTTCAAAATTTGCAAAAAACGCAAATTAAATCTCCAAGTTTCTAGTTTTCAGATATTAAGTTCAAGATTTTTTACCATCAGCAGTTTTTGAGTAGTCATAAGAAAACCATCGGAAAAAAATTTCAAATTTTTGCTTGCCTTTCAAAAGGTTCACGGACTTTTTTTTTCACTATTTTTTTTTTTTTTTTCAGTAGTTTTATCATAAAACTTTTTTAGATCTTTTTATCCTCTTTACTTTGAATGGTGTAAAAGCCTTGTACTCTTTAACTTTTCGCTGAATTATCGTCATTCAAAGTGAAAAAGTCAGTATCTTCTTTCTTTCTAACATCTAACATATTATGTATGACGTTGAAAATGGTCTGTAACTTGTAATTGTTGTGTCAACTGAATCTTGTATGCGGACAGATGCAGATCTTTCTTTAAAATCCGATGCGTGGTGTGGTAACAATTAAATCTTGAGAGATTCATTTATTGTGCACGACAATGAATTCATATGTTTGGAGATTCCTATACACTTTCTCTCACTGCAGCACTATTTTCATCTGACCGACCACGACGACGACGTTTTGGTGTTGCCTTATTAATAACAGAACCCGTCTTTTCAAATTTCTGAATTATGTTATGAACTATTAACTCTGTAGGCGCTTCATTTTGTCCTAATTTTCTGCGTACTTTCTTAATGCAACTATAAATGGTCACTCACTTTCATAAAATAGTTGTACACAAACTATTCGTCGTTGAACTGTTAATCCCGGCATTTAGAATTAATTCTTGGATATCAGCGATTTGATTGGTGGAATTTCGTCCACAATCATTTTCTCAACAATCTTGTCACGTTCTCTGCACAATGAAAATTTTCGGATACAGTTGATTTTTTTTTATTTTATATAAATGATATTTCTTATGTAGCAATATTGAAGGAATCGGTTTTCGCTGTCAGAATGGAGGATTTTTAAAAATAAAAAAACTAGGGGGCAAAATGAAGAGTATTCTCCATTTAATACGTCTTTGGTTGCTACACATAACGTTTAACTCTGTATAAAGGAAGGCCTGAAGGATTCTTCATCTACCCAATGTCATCTTTATGGTTCAAACTAAAAATATTAAATACAATTTGCTTCTTGTGGCCATCTTTGGAGGAGCGCAGCTCGTTTGGGAAGCCCCCCCCCTGCTTCCTTCTTCAACATTTTTGTTGTAGATCATTCAAATTTTCTCCATCGCGTGTTTTTGTATTTTGCGAATTAAAGAACTCTCGACGGCTTTAATCCCCGCGATCTTTTAGTCACCACACGTGTAAGAACTCGTAGACTTGTCAATTCGAGGTGCATTTGTGCAGCGTGTATGTGTCAGCGATCGTACAAGGAGTAGAACAAGACGCAAGCGCGACTGCACTTCTGCATATTTATTATTATTTGAGCCGCGTGCAGCCGTCTCGGACAATGGTTACCGGCTATATTGATTTTAAAATCTTGATCTGAATCCAAATTTACATATCGCATACACTTTTACAAAGGATATCCGTTAGTTGCGTTCCTTTTTTATTGGTTCGCGTTACTACCGAGGACATCTTAATACGTCTTCTTGTCATCGCGCAGATAACAGGGATGGCCTCCATTGTGCGTTATCGCAATTGGTTTTTAATTCGACTTAATTTGCATATCGTTTCGTTACTTACGTTGATTCCCACGCATTTGTTTTAATGCCCCCGATTTTGCTTTCGCTGTCTACTTTCGTACTTCCGCAAAAAGTATGAGTATACATATAGGGTGTCTCAGTTGGAACTGTCGGATTTGAATTGCGCGCCATTTGTGTTCTGTCAAAGATGGGGAGGCAATATTTTATGAGTGCCATCTACAAACCGTACGACGTCAACATGCCAGGATTGACAATTAACAACGAATAGTTTGTATACAGCTGTTTTATGACAGTGAGCGATTCTTTATAGTAGCATTAAGAAAAATTCGCACAAAATTAGGACAATATGAAGCGCCTACAAAGTTAACAGTTCGTAACTTAATCAAGAAATTTTAAGAGACAGGTTCTGTTACTAATAAACACCAATATGTCCTCTTTGTGGTCTGTTAAATGAAAATATTGCTGCAGTGAGAGAAAATGTACGGTAGTATCCAAACACATCAATTGGACGTCGTGCACAACAAGTGAATCTGTCAAGAGCGACCTCGTATCGGGTTTTAGAGAAAGATCTGCATGTGTCAGCTGTCAACAAAATTCGGTTGACACAACAATTAAAACTTACAGACCACTTACAACGTCGTACATTTGTTAATTGGGTGTTAGAAAGGAAAGAAGGTGATGCTGATTTTTACGACAAAATGTTGTTGTCTGTAGTGATGAAGAACATCTTGACGGATACGTTAGCAAACAAAATTGTCGAACTTGGTGTGCTGAAAATCCACGTGGTGTTCACGAAAAAGAGATGCATTCACAGAGCTTCACACGATTTGGTATGCATTTTGACGTGGTGGAGTAATTGGACCATACTTCTTTGAAAATGAAGCTAGTAGCGTTATCTCAGTGAATGGGGAACATTATCGTGACATGTTAAACAATTTCTTTTTCCACCAAATTGATGATTTGGATTTGAACAACATGTAGTTTCAACAAGACGGTTCAACGTGTCATACAACATGTGCAGCCGTAACTCAGATTAAGGTTTGTAGACACAGTTGAATATTGACGCCCTGTCTTTGATGCAACACAAGTGGCGCGCAATTCAAATCCTATAGTTCCAACTGAGACACCCTATACAAAAATCTAACATATTTCTGATAGGATGTTCTCCAATAGGATTTGGTAATTGTATAGAACACCCCCTTCTGGATTTTCGCGTTTTTTTTTATGGACGTGTTGTAGGTTGCCATAGGAACAGTTTTTCACAAACGAAACTTTGCGCAAATGAATAATAACCCATCTAGCTAACGGGAGGTGGGAGCGAATAGGGGTGCTGGGTAAACAGATGTATTGAGGAATGTTAATTTAGCAAGGGTACATTAAAAAAATGTAAATTTTTGAAAATATTCAACATATAGGGGTAGTTTTTAAGGGTTGAAGCAATATTTATGTAGTGAAAGGATGTGGCATTGTGTGCACATAGAGACCGCAAAATTAAATATCTTGCTTTTTTTTTTTTGTTAAATTTTGGCGTCTGTTGTTGAAGGGCAAGGGATATATTTGGTATATAAATGATCAATGTTCAAAAATAATTTACAAGATAGAGGGATAGTTTGTAAGGGTTGAAATAATCGTGAATCCTAATTGTTTCTATTTGCCTGACCCTTTTTTATGCACGTGATACGATCTTTATTTAAATTGATGTATATTTAATTAATTTACTCACATGTTGTATTCCAATTATTAAAACGCCATGTCTATTTAAGAACGATGTAAGTCCTTCATTTGATGCTGTAATAGCATAAAATTTCGCGTAAGTGACATCGCAAGAGTCACAGGTGTTTAAATCACAAAACCGCACAGGCACAGGTGTAAGATTCACAGTCAATACTCTGTTTTCACTCATATTTTTGTCGCATTCGACGCGCAAGAATATTTGAAGTTTAAGTTCTAGGTGTGAACAAAGAACTGAATAGCTGTGTTATGAAAAGTGTCTTTCCAGCATCCCTTGGCGCGTGAAGACGTTTCCAACTAAACAGGGCGTCTGATTTTGTTTACATATTTGTAAATTCAGTAGACAGTGATGTCTGCGCTTTAGGTAACCAAGTAATTTGTAGCCTATATTGTATATTATGATAGTTGTACAAAAGTTGATGTGGCAACATGGGAACTTTGGTGAACTACAGAAACGAGTAAGTAAACAGGAAATCAGCTGTGCGCATGGAGACATGTTCCAATTTTAATTTATTTATAAAAAATACTTAACGCCATTTGCGCAAGATATGATAAGGTGCGTTGTACTCGTGATGGAATGTAAAATGTGTGAGTAGGTTTAGTTTTTCGATAGGGCAGAAGGGGGTGTTCTATACAATGACCTAGGATTTTACGGAAATATACTAAACTTAAACACTTACAATTAGACATTTTCTTGTGTATGCTACAATTAACATACTTCAACTAATGGGTATTTTTGTTTATACTTTATTGGTGTACAAAGTATCTAATTTCCAAACCAAATTCAGGCCAATAACTTTGAATTGACAAATTTTTATTCATCACGTTGACAGTGATAAATAAATAAGCATTCCATAACCGCAATCATAATTGTACTTTCACTAATTGTAATCTTATGACTTTTTCGGTCATTTTAATCTGCTGATAAATATCCGAATATTTCACGTTCGTCAAGGCGAATAGTCGTTCTTGAAATTTAAATAATTTTTCCGCTTTCTGCCAAAGCAGTATTTACTAATATACAGGCTTTGGCAGCTTTATTTGCCTTTAACTGTAAATCAATGATCGTTCCAGGTCTATTGACGACAACAGGCAGTACACAAAAAATATTTGTTCATAAACCACATTTTAATATACTGTTATCTTGTTGAATATTGGAGCTAGAATTTTTCTGAAACATTTTAAATTATATTTATGTTTTTTTTAATCACTGCTCTAAGGTTTATTTTATGTTCACATGATTCAGTATTATAAATTGTTCTAAAAATTTCGTGACACCTATTTCGGTATTGCAATAACATAAATGCAATGTTTAACAATATAGTTTAGTTTGTGTATAGAATAGTTTGTGTACAACTGTTTTATGAAAGTGAGCGGCCATTTACAGTTGCATTAAGAAAAATTCGCACAAAATTAGGGCACAGTGGATCGCCTACAGAGTTAACAGCTCGTAACTTAATCAAGAAATTTGAATAGACAGGTTTGTTATTGATAAGGCAACACCAATACGCATTCGTCGTGGTCGGTCAAATATTGCTGCAGTGAGAGAAAGTGTACGGGAGTATCCAAACACATTAATTTGACGCTGTGCACAGTTGAATCTGTCAAGAGCCACTACGCATCGGATTTTAAAGAAAGATCTTCGTGTGTCGGCATACAAAATTCAGTTGACACAATTAAAAGTGACAGACCGTTTACAACGTCATACATTTGTTAATTGGGCGTTAAAAAAGAAAGAAGGTGATGCTGATTTTTGCGACAAAATTTTGTGTGTAGTGATGAAGTACATTTTTATCTTGACGGATACGTCAGAAAACAAAATTGTCGAATTTGGTATGCGGAAAATTCACATGGTGAATTGCATCCACAGAGATGCACAGTTTGATGTGCGTTTTGGAGTGGTGGTGGAGTGGGTGGTATTCCGGTAAATGGGTAGCACTATCGTGACATGTTAAGCAATTTGTTTTCCACCAAATTAATGATTTTGATTTGAACATGTGGTTTCAGAAAGACGATGCAACGTCTTACTGTATTAAGAAGTGTATTAGGCGGTACACAAAATATTTCTTCATAAAGTATATTTTAATACACTGTTATCTTGTTGAACATTGTTGAACATTTTTAATTATATTTGTTTTTTTAATCACTGTAATGATTGGATCTGTTAGGGTTTACTTTGTTTTTACATGATTCAGTATTATAATTTTTTCTAAAAATCTCGTGTCACCTATTTTGGTATTACAATAACTTAAATGCAATGTTTTCATTTATCGCGTATGTTCTCTGATAACAGCTAGACGCAACCAGAAAAATACGTCAGAACACAGTAGCACCACATGGAGTATTGTAAGTACATATATTTACTTATTACCATGCGAATACTTTGAGTCACCGAAATACGAAATTATAGTTATTGCGTACTAAGAATTATATTGGTGTTTCACGAAATTGGCTCTCTGTCTCATAAAAATATGTAAACCACCCGTTCGTACAAAGGAAGTTGCTAATGACATTAACGACATAAGACACTACAGCTTTCCTTCGGAAATTATTTGATGACTAGCTTATACAGATTGCATACACATACATTTGCAAGAACTCGAACAAAGAATTGTTGAGCAACCATAGCTGTAGAGAGGCTGCAAAATGCATTTGATAGCTTGAGGAGGCGCGTAAAGTTGTGCATTAAACAAGACGGGGGACATTTCCAACTTTAATTTGTGTATTTTTAATAAGGACAAAGAAAAGTATAAAATACACCACTGAAATAAATTAAAATATCCCTCAAATCCAAAGCTAAAACGGTCTGAATGAGGGTATACATTAAACAAACACGGACAATCAATCCCCATCGACATTGCCATTGCTGGTGCTTAGAATTGAACCAAGATGACAACAGTCGGTAGCTAGTCGCATTTCCCATATAGCACTATCTAACTAACTCAGCTATTGTGACAGTTATTAGTCGTTTATTAGTTTTTCATTTTTAAACTTATAGTTCGTTATTTTATTTTATCTTTAGAATTAATAACACATTTGCATGTTATTAATGATGGTATCACGTTATTAATCAATTATTAATGATCAGTATGGCACGTAACTTCACAAATTTTGATATAATTATTCCAAGAGAATGATATAAGCAAAGCTAAAATAGATGTTTTTGATTTTATCATTATCTTTGACCAAAAAAAGTTTTTATGTATCGCTACTTCTACTTAGATACAAAAGAATACTGTTTATAATAATTCTAAAATAATAGCAATCTTTGTACAATCTAAACATTTCTACGAACAATATTACAGTTAGCCACTCCCTTCCTGTTGTCTAGATACATATATGAATTCATAAAAATAATTTAAATTGAAGTATAAATTATGCTCGCTGATATTAAACCTTTTTGCATTTAATTATTTTTGCCAATGTCGTCAGTGTCTAAGAGCTTCATCATTTTTACAAATTATCAAATAAAACTAACATTAAATTTAGATTAGGTTTGAGTAACTAAATGAGTAACTATTTATATATAAATATATCATTTTTATATAGCTCAGAGACACTGCTTAACGTCCCAAATCAAAACACCTACGCGACGCGTGGATGATACCAGTCGCTTAATTCGGAATATATTAAAAAAGTTGCGTAAAAGCTAAAACTCTTGGTCGTCGTTAACCATCTCCAATTTAACCTAGTGTTCAAGGTCCCCGTTCTTACATTAACCTTTCCTGATTTCTTTGAGCGTCAGATCGCATCTAGTGAGACATCTAGATGTCGGCTCGTATTCAGCCGGCCCATAAACCGATCCATGTGGGAAAAGTTCGAATAAATCATAGAAATTAGTGGCGTAAATCACTCGAACAAAAACAAAAGGACGACCAGTTGGGCTGCAGCTTACCAGCGATGTTTATCAGCATAAACAATCACCGAGGCATCGGCATCGCTATCTAGAACAAGTATTCAGAATTCCTGCTGAATATTTTCCTGTCTTTAATTGAATATTACTTAGGCTTTGATATGCCGGTTACGGCTGGCCTTTTGGTCTTCGGTATCCCATTTAGTGTTTGTCAGTTTTCTTCATCGTTTTCGTCGGTATTGCCTCGATCTGTAGCTTATTTTATTCCCTGTATACAAAGTGAGCGTTTGAGTTGTACATGTACTTTGAGTTCTTATTGTAAAGGGTGTTTTAATAAGGACGCTCGGTTTTTTAACGTAAATAAAACAAGTGTGTGAGGTATCCACTCAATTTTTTTTTGTTTGAAAGAATATTTCATGGCATTAAATATGGAATATGTCGTTCAAATGTCCGCCCCAGCTTTGCTTGGTGTCACGTATTCGGGAGGTCCAATTTTTGATGACTTTGTCGCATAAATCTGGCCGAATTTTCGGGATGGCATTCGTTATGTTGACTTTGAGGGTATCAATTGTTTGCGGTTTATTCGCATAGACCTGCGATTTAAGATAGTCCCAAAGAAAGAAGTTTAAAGGCGTTAAATCGCACGATCTCGATAGCCAGTTCACGTCGCCGCTGCGCGAAATAACCATGTCCTCAAATCGCTCGTGCAGAATGCCCATCGTGGCATTCGCTGTGTGGCACGTCGCGCCGTCCTGTTCGAACCACATGTCGTCGGTATCTATATCATCCAATTTAGGTCACAATAAGTTGCTTATCATCAATATGTAGCGCTCGCCGTTGACGGTTATGGCAATGCCAGTTTCGTTTTGCACCAGTGTTTCCTAATTCGCAGAAGTTTCTCTTTTCCACCACATTGGTGCAATTTTTCGCTCTTTATCGAAGTCTTAGTGGATAATATCGTGTCGTTTGTAATATGGCCCGGAGTAGCACGTTTAGTCCCATATTGGGGGTGTCTGATGCTTCATTTTTAATTCTAACTTTCCATTTGATAATCAGAAGTTTCATGTAAAGGAGATCGATTTCTCTATGTCTACTTTTACAAATATCGATAAAAAGTAATAGTTTAAAAAAATTCATTGGTTATAGAATCGTAAAAAAACAACTATGAGGTTGGGGAGACGCGCTACTATGAGATTATAATCAAGTTGATCATAAATAACAAGTAATGATAGATTTTATTTAATTCTAGACAGTAAAATTATTCCATACATAAACAGTCGCGGTATAATAGAATCAGCTCCGATGTACTTACCCACGCCTCTCAGGCGATTCCAATTCGGTCCTTCCTGCTGGGTTTTCCGTCATAGAAGGCAGAAGAGGCCCAACCCATGTTCGCCTACCACTTCCAAAACGGCCCTTTCGTCTATTGTTCTCGGACTATCGTCGAGGCAGCCCCTTCGCTTCGTCGATAGTCACGTCGTATGTTTACATCGTTCCTGATGGGATCTGACTTCAAAAGTGATGCATTTATTGAATATTCATCGCCTACTTATATTTCGTATGCACATTGTCGTATGAGCGTACGGCACCATTGTATTATCCCATGTCTTGGCGTTCATCGGTCATGTTTATTTTAATCTGCGTCTCGTTCACTAAATTTGTGTGGATTTGTAGTCGCCGCGTGTTCTACTTGACAGTTACGTAGAATATTTATTGGACTCAAAAGAGACTGGAGACCTAGGAGCGTAAATCGGACGATGATTGGTAATCGAAGTTCTAAACTCGGTTTTCAGCTACCTCAATGCATAACAATAGTTTTTTTACACTATTTTGCATTATGTTACCTTCCAAAATGAAGTTTAAGGAAAAGGTTGTCGCTAGGTGAATTGTTACATACCTAGTCATTGGAAGTACGGATTTATTCGTTAATCATTGTGTTCTTTCTGGCGTTAAAATATTTTGTGTATTTCATTAATAATTTTTATTTTATTTTTTTTAATATTAATCAATCACTACATGGATTACTGTATTTAAACTTACTACTTGCGTAGATTTTATTCACTTTCTCATTCTATCATGATTGAACCGAAACTCAAATTTCAATTTGTTTTGCCTCCATCATGGGATATAATTTGATGAGTGTTATCATGGTCTGCCTTGCTCAGTTGTAATGTATTGTTACTACGTTAGCCTTTTCCCCCAAGATAACTCTTTGATATCTTACAGAGGGTTCCATGTATAGGGTAATCCCCTACATTTTGAAGCCTTTCCTCCATTCACTGAAAAGGATGAAGCATTCCTGCACGGTGCTTTGTTTGTTCTGTACCATATACTCGTAAATGGTCAGTTTGACATAGTCACCATGATCACCAAATTCCTTCCACTGTGACCTTAGTGGAAGGAGTCACATTTAACACCGTCAGAAGGTGTTAAAATATGGAACTAAGTTTATTTGTAAAAGCAGCCAGGTTTAGTGATTTCCTGAAGATGCCAACTTAACTGATGAAGATGAAATCAGTTGTTATGCCACAAAACGTCGATGCTGTGAAAAAACTGATAATGCAAGATCGTCATGTGACATACTGTGAGATTGAGGTAACCTTAGTCATTAGTTGGACTAGCATATATAAAATATTGCATGATCGTTTATCTGTAAAAAAAAGGTTTGTTCTCGTTGGATCCCACCTAATTTGAAAAAATCACAAAAAGACGCTAGTGTCGATTGGTGCAAATAAATGCTCAAGAAATACAATTACGGTGCTTTAACATTGTAACAGCTGACGAATCATAGATCTATACGTATGAGCCGGAAAGTAAACAGCAGTCGACTGTATGTGTTTCAAGATGAACCAAATCCAACAAAAGTTCTTCGCGCTTGAAGTACTTCGAAACAAATGGTTGTCTGTTTTTTTCGGAAAAACTGGTCATGTGGCAACAGTGCTGTTAGAAGCACGTAAAACGGTCAATTTCGAATGGAACACAACTATTTGTTTGCCGGAAGTCTTCGGTGAAATAAGGAAAACAAAGCGCCGTCGGACCATTCTTCATCATGACAATGCGAGCTCTCACACATCTCGTCTAACAACCGAATATTTGAACACTCAAAAAATATAATTAATCACGGGTCATCCACCGTGAAATCCTGGCATCCAATGAACGTTCGTTTTGTTCCTGAAGATAAATTGCGTGGACAAGGATTTTCGTCAGCAGAAGAAGCCGTTGATGCGTTCAATGACCATGTTTTGGAGATATCTCAAGCGGAATTGAAAAAATGCTTTGACAAATGATTCGAACGCATGCAAAAGTGTATAGATCATGAAGGAGAATATTTTGAAAAACGATAAAATGATTTTCAATGACAAATTAATGTTTTTTTTTATTATTAGGCTCAAAATGTAAATAGTATCCTTCGTACACAAGCAACCAAAACGTGTGTTCCCGATTTATGTATAGGTGCTTCTATGATTTCGTAATACTGAAACACCTGACGTAGCTGTGGTTATGCGAAACCAGCCCAGCAACATTATTACTTTGAAGTCTTAGTTTTATAATCGAGTAACCGATATCTAATTAAACCCCGGCGATAGAAAAATGGCTTTCATTACGTCCCACACCCACCGCTCTGGATGTGGGAGTAAATCGAAACAATGCCGCCGTTTGTATCTTAATTAAATCTTAATTGAAAGAAAACATTACATAAACTGGCATTTACAGCGCACGTAAACAAAACCGCAACGTGTTTCGATATTTCAGAAAACCGACCGTATTGGTCGCCGTCCTTCCGACGATAGGGGAGATTATTAAATTTCGCAGTACATATTTCGGGAGAGGCGTCGGTTCGCGCGACACAGTTACATGAAAATAAAATCTCAAATGAAAGGCTATTTTATTCGGAGAGCTTTGAAGTATTTCTCTTTGGAATGCTACAAAAGCTCGACCGTATAAAATTCCACTTTTGTTTTATTCTTTCGGCGGGACAGAAAGAGCTGTCGTCGAAATGAATATCAGGCCGTACTTTTGGGCATGCTGACCCGTATTTTGGAACCAAAGCAGGACGAAAGTACACTTCGTAGCGGTGTACTAGATTGCTAAATGCAATAGTACCAGTCCCCTAGCGTGATATTTTTAAGTTAATTTTGCAACTACGAGAGGCACTGTTTATATTTTAAGCCTAATAATAATAAACTCATTAATTTGATATTGAAAATTACTTTGTCGTTTTTAAAATATTCTCATTCCATTTGTCAAAGCATTTTTTCCATTCCGCTTGAGATATCTCCAAAACTTGGTTTTTGAATGCATCAACAGCTTCTTCTGCTGAGGAAAATCGTTGGTCATTCAATTTATTTTTGACGTTCGGGAACAAAACTAAGTCATTGGATGCCAGGACTGTACGGTGGATGACCTATTAATTCGATTTTTTGAGTGTTCAAATATTCGGTTGGTAGACGCGATGTGTGAGAACTCGCATTCCCATGATGAATAATGATCTGATGGCGCTTGTTTGTTTTCCTTACTTCACCGAAGACTTCCGGCAAACAAATGGTTGTGTTGAACAATGCTTACGATTTAAGCTTCACTTAAATGCAACAGAAAGATATGGTTTTATCAATTTGTTACGTTCAGCGGTGCACAATTTTAAAATTGAAATTGTGGCGATTTGTCTTCCTTTAAAATACGAACAATTATATTTCGAATTAGTATAAAAAATTATCAAATAATAGATAAAAACTGTAAGTATATAGGTGATATGTCTTATATCTATTCCATATTTCTCTAATTCTTGATTTCATTCTGATTTTGAATTAATTTTAAACCATAAGCCATAACACATATTTTGGATGCACGCAAGGATGCAATAAATAAAGTATTATGGGAAAGATTCTGAAAATAAAGAGACATAAGTACCTCTTATGTTAATTAATGATTTAATATTCTCAGCATGTTTTAAGTAGTCTTGAAATTTACCAGCTTATATGTATGTACGGACAAACATAGATACTTATTAATAAATACTGTAAAATGTACAAACAACAGTAATCTGTTCAGCAGAAATAGTACTCTAATTTAATATAGAATATGAATAATTATGTAAATAGTTATACGTATTAAAATAAATATGCGGAGATTTGAAGAACAAATAACTGTAAGTATGTTTTATGTGAATCCAGAAAATAAACATGACTAAAAGCTTAAATTTATTGTGGCAGATTGCTTAACAAACGATAACACCCGCGCGTGTCTTTGTTATTTCGAATATTTAATTGTAAGTGATATCACAAGGAAGTTGAGGCATTATCCAACATTAATAATATTGGCAAAGCGTTGGCGTTGGCTAGATAAGTTAATTTTAAACTCGGAGGATACAATAATGTCATGACATTGTTTGATCAAAATGTTAGGTTAAATAACAGTGGAACTGCGTTATCAAAACTGCTATCATACTTGGGTCTTAAGTACTAGATAGCCTGGTAAACTACATGAGGAACCGTTATACAAGGCGACTTCGTTCCCGTTACATTTGCCATCTTAATACATTAACTAACACTTCTACACAGGAATTTAATGTTTTTTATCTTACTCTGTTTGACATAAATACCATATTTGTTGTTTTTTGCAAGACAGTTGAAATGAAAACTAAAAATCAATTAAAATTAATTGGACTGAAATGAAGTTTAGAAAATTTTTTAAACTTACTATAACGTCAAGTGTACTGTGGTGAAGAAGTTGACTGATATCAACGGTCGTTCTTTTATTGAGAATATTTATAGTTTCGTCTTTCAACGTTTGTTGTATAGGGTGTATAGAAGTGACGCAATCGATGAGCTGCTTGAGCGTGGCCGAACGCGCGCAACGACTAGGCACCAAAATCGTGTGCCGCGGAGAACCAAGACAATCACTCTGGCAATTTGTAGATGACCAAAACTGTTGTCAATACCTAGACATGTGCAACAACGTATGTAATGG
Organism: Rosalia funebris; assembly: GCA_037954035.1. NCBI lineage: Eukaryota > Metazoa > Arthropoda > Insecta > Coleoptera > Cerambycidae > Rosalia > Rosalia funebris. The sequence goes on along the minus strand of JAZFAV010000001.1, from coordinate 14,269,616 downwards.
GCTCACTAAAGCCTTGTTTCCACGGCCTGTAGCTTGACGAACGTACTCACAGACTTGTGGTAGAGAAGGTGATGAACATTTACCGTCGATATCTGCTATCCCCATCTCAGAACCGTGGTCGCTGAAGGAGACGATGTGGATGTTGCTAGAGGACAATAATCCCAAATATGGTGAATCGAAACGTCTAGGCTTTCATAAAGATGAAACAACGATTATATATGGGGCGCTGCTTCTGAACTTACTTTGCTGGAACTGCTTGTGTATTTGGGCCACTCCGTACAATCAACTAAAGGGTGGTCCAACCATAATGCACGATGTTAATTGTGAGTCACACCTTAACGTCAAGTTTTTTGCCCAACTTAATTTGACATTTCCTTGTTTCAGAGTTTGACAAATTCAACCATGGAGAGGTACACAATTGAGCAGCGCATTGAGATTGTTGAAGCCTTTTACGAAAATGAGCGTTCAAATCAAAATGCATTTTGTGCACTTCGTGACTTTTTTGGTCAGCATAATCGACCAAATGTGTCCACAATCGGGAGAATTGTGCGCAAATTTCAGCAAATCGGGTCTGTAGGAAATGTGAAAACACCTGTGCATTCTCGCCCAGTTCGTTCTGCGGAAAATATTGCTGTTGTTCGTGATAGTGTAGCAGAAGAGCCGTCAACCTCGACTCGTCGTCGTGCCCAACAATTGAACATCTCACGAACATCACTGATGCGAATTTTGAATAATGATTTGAATTTACACGCTTACAAGATTCAATTGACTCAAGAGCTGAAGCCTACTGACCATTTCAAGCGTCGTCAATACGCCGAATGGTTGGTTGAACAGACAGAAGTGAATGGTGACTTTACAAAGAAAATCATCTTCACCGACGAGGCACACTTTCACCTCAGTGGATTCGTTAACAAGCAGAATTGCCGCATTTGGGCAAATGAGAATTCACGAGTGATTGTTGAAAAGCCGATGCATCCACAAAGAGTGACTATTTGGTGCGGTTTATGGGCTGGCGGCATCATCGGGCCGTACTTCTTCGAATATGAGGTCGGCCAAGCAGTTACCGTGAATGGTGTTTGCTATCGCGAGATGATAACGGACTTATTGTGGCCAGAGATTGAGGATATGGACCTGGACGATATGTGGTTCCAACAGGATGGTGCTACTTGCCACACAGCCAACGAAACAATGGCACTTTTGCGCGAGAAATTCAATGGCCGTGTTTTCTCACGTCGTGGCGATGTTAATTGGCCGCCACGATCATGTGATTTGACACCGTTGGACTTCTTTCTTTGGGGATATTTAAAAGAAAAAATGTACGTCAATAAGCCAAGAACAATTCAAGAGCTAAAGGATGAGACAATTCGGCACATTAACGACATTGAACCTCAATTATGTCTCAAGAGTCATTGAAAATATGGACCATCGGATAGAGGTATGCCACCGAAGCGGTGGCGAGCATTTGGCCGATATTTTGTTTCACACATAATTGTCATAGATCCTTCTATCATAATAAAAAATATTAAGATAATTCTCTGAATACTTTTTGTTTTATTTACAATTAACATCGTGCGTTTTGGTTGGACCAGCCTTTATAACATCTAACAAGTATGGATTGAATGAAATATCATGATCCTTGTTTGGATGATGAAAATAAGTCAGAGAATTACATATCCTTCTATATCGATAAAACATTACATGTGTAATATCAATATCATAATCAATTCGGAACATACTGTTGATGAAAATATGAACCTGTTTATATTCATGACATATTAGACGTCAAATTGACAGTGTATAAATCAACTAAATAATGTACCAACATTTTCGTCCTTATAAAGAACCCGATGAGGGAAACATCGCAAATGATACGCAACTATCCTCGTCATCTTCCAGACCTTCGTCCACGGATGCCGCTACTACCATAGCCAATATTGTCCACCAGTCTATTACAAGTTTAGAAGAAGCAATTAGATTCACCTCGTCAAGACCTAATCCCAAATTTAGTACCATGTACATATCCATTGACGAAAGTAAGAAGGTACCCTCTACTACGGTTACGAAGTTCTTAGATTGGTTGACGGATTTTTTCTGGAAATGCAGCTTGGGATGTCAACAGCTGCCTCACATGCAATGAGCTGTATCAACGATAAATAGTAATTTGTATTCGATGTTTTTTTGTATGTATCATGAAAGGTAGTTGTTAATTCAAATGTAGTTTCTTTAGTTCCAACGCAATTGAGTTGATTATGAACTACCACAGAGTAACGGCTGCCTCGATCAATTTCTTGTTTCTTTAGTTATCATCACAATCGGGTACAGATTTAGTTCAAGAGGGATAAATGTATTTTAGGTTAATAAATGAACGAAATGGGGAATAGTTCCGAAATTTAGCACGTAGTCAAGACAATAACAACAGCATTGATAATTCGATCTAGATCTGAGACACGGACAAATACAGTAGCAAAACTTTTATCAGTTACGAGTATTATACAAAAATTTCCTCAGTCTTCATAACCTGGCGAGTGAAAAATGTTTAGTCGGTATGCTAATAAAATTTAATAAAAAACGTCTTATTATCAACTTTAAAATAACAAATAAAATTCGTTCAGCAATTTATTATTTATTAACGATTATTTGGGAACACGGCAATAGCTTTTATGGTATGTTTTTTTTTTATATAAGATATAACAAGAAATAATTAAAATATTTTCTGACACCTAATTTATTGTCATGTACTTTTTCATGTTCAATTTTACACTTATTGAATTCAACGACAATACATAATGTAATTTCTGTTGTAATAGATTGCTTTTTTCTTTGTACACGAGTATGACTAGCCCAAGAAATATTCGTGAAGGTTAGATTTGCGATTTACTTGTGTGATGTTTTAACAGTGAATGTTAGCTACGGATTTTCTCAGCTTTAGAGTAACACAAAAGATAAGTAAATAAGAGTATAGAAAACGTAGTGTTTTCTATACTCTTGAATACTTCTATACTCTGTGAATTAATATAGATTACTTAATATAGATTAAGTAATTTATTTTTATTCGTCAGTATGAGAGTGTGAATTTATGTAAAAGTAGACGGACTAATGAATTGGTCTATTATTTTCAAATTAAATGAAATTAAATATGTCAGTATCAATGCATTGCAAATATTTGAATTAAATTTTAAGAAAAAAATTAATTTAAAGATGAATTTTTCATCTTTAGTAATTAACAGTGTTGTAATATACTGGCTTGGCGTTGTTACTTATTTTATGTAAATGAATTTTCGACAATACGACAAAGGGGAAACCGTTGATTCTTCTAAGTAATGTATTCCTGTACTATCATATAGCATACAAAATTTGCTCCAATTTATTATCGAAGGGCTGAATTAAATGTATCTTTATCTAGAAATCTTTTGATGCATCGTTGAGTTTTCTGGCAAGTGCCACTTAATTAAAAGATTATATAAATTTAGAATACACAGAGGCTTCGAAAAGTTGTAAAGTTACAAAGACCCATCTTAAATTTATTTTGTAATTAGCGTGTCCAGAATTTTGGCGAAGGTTTTTTTACCCTCAGCTGCATCTAATATATTTATATTATTTCAGTTTCTGTAGAAGCTGACAGCATAAGCACATGATCTACGCCCAAAAATTAAGGAATCTGAAAAAATCCCCAATTTTTAGGTGATCTTCAATGAGCTGCAACTTCGAGAAAAATAATCGCAGAGCAATTTTAAAAAAAGAAAATTGAAGCTCCAAGTTTCTAGTTTTCAGACCTTGAGTTCAAAAAATTTTACCATCGGCAGTTTTTGAGTAATCATAATCATAAGAAAACCATCGCGAAAAATGTTTGCTTTCCTTTCAAAAGTTCAGGGGCTCCCAATCCCGAGTCGATCCTGAGTCCCGAGTAATTAATTACCAAATTCAAAACTGACTTTTTTGCTTTAAATGATGATGACTCAGCGAAAAATCATCGTACAATGCTTTTAGAGCGCTCAAATTCAAGAGGATAAAATCATTGAAATAGGCTTTACGGTTAAAATAAGATAGTAAATTTTAAACGATCCTTGATCCAGAATAACAATGATTCCATTGTGCCGTGTATAGTTTATTTCATCGCTATTTGTCAAATAAATAATCTCAAAATATAATTTTGGCTTATTTTTATGGCTAGGCTCATGTAGACTTCCGTTTATCGGCAAGATAAGAGTTTTTTATTTGGCAAATAGCGATGATATGAATTGTACCATTGTGTCATCAAACCTTTAAAATTTAAAATCCTGACAGTTTCTTACTTGAAATGTCAAATGAACGATCATTCAACTATTTCAATGTATAAATCAGTGATTCCTGAATAACCCTTAGTCTTTATAGACCTCAATTAGTTCAACTAAATTACAAATAAAATTTCCCGCGTATAAATAACCCCCACGAGAAGAAATCGCTCTTTAATGTCTCTCAAATCCGGCGTTAAATGTAAGAAATGATACCCTCTCGTAATAAATTAACCGTGATATCATCGGCGATTTAAAGAACCATCGAAATCAATGAAAGTTGGAGAGGAGTTTATAAGCGAATAAAAAGGTGAATCGCTGGAAATGTAGGCCGGAGAGCGGAAGCAACAAGTAGCCAATTCCATTTAACGATTCCCAATGGAACTGCCAAGCCGTGGAAATGGAAAAAGATGTCAGTACGGCGCTAGGTCGCCTGGAATTCTCTTCTCGCAAAATTTCCCCCAAACTATTCGCTTTTTTAACACCGTCCTGCTTATTATTCAGGCCATTTTTAACTGCGGACGCTAATGAAACAATTTCATTAACAGCGCAGTCGGGACCACAGGAGTGTAATTGAATTATGTTGGTGTTTAATCGCGAATTTTTTTAATTTCTGTTTTTGTCATGTACCTCCAGATGAACCTTCGATGGGCTAAAAATCACTCCAAAGCAGAAACAATATTCATAAAATGCGATTCATCATAGAGCGAAGTAAATAAAGGGTCTTTAAATAAGGACGCTCGACTTGTAAACGTAAATAAAACAAATTGTGTGTGAGATGTTTACTCAATTTTTTTTATTTCAAGGAATATTTTAATGGCATTAGGTATGGAATGTCCGCCGCCAGCTTTGCTTCGTGGCACGTATTCGGAAGGTCCAATTTCCGATTACTTTGTCGCATAAATCTGGCTGAATTTGCTGGATGGCTTTCGTTATGTTGACTTTGAGGGTATCAATTGTTTGCGGTTTATTCGCATAGACCTGCGATTTAAGATAGCCTCGAAGAAGAAGTCTAAAGGCATTAAATCGCGCGATCTCGGTGGCTAGTTCACATCGCCGGGGCGTGAGATAACCATGCCCTCAAATCGCTCGTGCAGAATGCCCATCGTGACATGGGCGTGTTGCATGTAGTGCCGTCCTGTTGGACTACATGTCGTCGGTATCCATATCATCTAGGCCACAGGAAGTTGCTTATCATCGATCTGTAGCGCTTGCCGTTGACGGTTATGCCAATGCCAGTTTCATTTTGGATGAAGTACGAACCGATGATACCGCCAGACCAAAATCCGCACCAAACAGTGACTTTCTCGGGATGCATCTGCGATGCCTTCTACATCTACTTACAACCATTCCTTCTGTAGGCCGTTGTCTTAAACAAGAGTGTGATAACTTCTGACGTATTACTTTGAAGTGAATTATTTACGTCATCCTCAAAAGTGGTGTTTCTCAAATTCTCTTCTCAAAAGTGTTCAAGAATTTCATACACACCACAGGGGTGGCCCGAAATTTCGGAACAAGACAGCCGATTGTTACTGGCTGGGCAACATGATTACACGTAGCATTTTATCGAATTGAGCATGTCCACAAAATAAAGTATTGCTCGTCAAAAATAGGTTAAAAGTGTGAGATTGTCTATGTATGCGTAGAAGAAAGAGTGATATAGCATTCGGAAGGAAAAGGATGCACTTTACGAGCGGCCATATCGAACTGTGTATACATTCCATTCAATATATATTCATCAATATTCACTCTGCAAAGGCCCCAATTCGACTGAGTAAAGACCAGGCTATTTACTGCGCACCTCGTGGGCAGTCCGATATCGCAGTTTTGAGACTTGTTCCTATTCTTGATGAACTTGTATGTAGTGTTACAGTTTGATCCCAAAGAGGCAGCTACTATTAAGGAAAGTCAGACACAGATACATGGTTTAAGGAACGCAAATATGATATTATAGCAAACTCTGAATTTTCGATATGTGTATATGTTGTACTTTCATTACATGTCCACTCGTGTTTCAATTTAATAGGGTTTCTTACGGAAGGCTGGTAAGGAGAAGCGAAACCAAGCATGTACCAAATTGCTTACCACTCTTTCTGCCCTCGAACCAGAATGGGACTCGCTGTAAAAAGTCAGATCTACCTACCATTCTTTTAAATCTGGAATATCTTTTCGAAGTTTCACCTACTGCCGCAAAAATATTCTCAATTTTAGTGTAATTTTGCTCCATATGGTTCCTTCAGAGTAGTACAACAGTCTCCATAGGGATATAGTAAACTTCTATGGAAAACCCGATCTATGGTGATCCTCATCTTTTCTGTGCTTCCGTCTCGTACTGAAGAAACTCGGTTTTGATGACCAGGGCAATTTCCACGGACGGCAATTCTTTGGCGTTCCTAATTTGCGGTGGCTATTAGACTCGGAGAGGCTATTGGACATTGACACAAATTCGCGAAATAACTTCAGCTAATTAATTTTAAAATTAGCGTAACGTTAAACTCCGATTTAACGGACGCTCCAGGCAGATGATCAGTAAATCAAGCTGTAAACTGGTCATTCCGGAACTAGAGCATGGCGCCGAACAGGCTATTCGACCAATGCTGCCAAAATAAGGATCTAAAAAATGCGGGGACGCTTCTCGCGGATCAATTAGAAATCCTAATTAAGTCAATTACGTAATTAAATTAGCAGCAGAGGTGAAATCGCCTAGAATCACCTATTCCACCGTTGGATAACATCATTTATTAAACTGTTGCGTGTGGAGTGGAGCCCCGGCCATCCGAACATGCCAGCTGGCTCGAAAAACAATGAACGAAAATCTGATACATAATTAAGTTAGTTAATTGTGCAGTCTATGGATTTCGCTCGATTCCATTGTTTAATCCGAGGCAATGTAAATAATTTTTACGCAAACTTCCTAGAAAACTGCTGTAAATAATCTTCAATATAAAAATTGCTAATATTGTTAGGCAAACGAATGCGAGGAAAGTTACGGCTTGTAAATTTAATTGTAGCATATTTAAATTGCAGCTTTTTATTGTTTAATGGTGTAATTTGATCGAAATTCGGCCGTTTTTATGCGAAGCATGGTATTATGAAAGCTTCCTCGGTTTCGAATAGTTTGTGGTATTGGTTTGTGTCGAAGTATTCCGTTTTTTCTAAGCATTCGGATCTGGATCAAATTCGAATTTAATTATAGGTGTATAGGTGTATATAATTGTTTAGGGTATAAATGGAAAGCATTTCAGTAATTTCATAGCCGTGATTCAAGGTTGACGTGTTCGTCAAAGTATCTCACTAAAGCCAATTACGTACCTCTATATCTACACTAGACACAAAAATTAAGGAATGTAAAAAAATCCTAAGTTTTTAGTTGATTTTCAAAAGGCTATAACTTGCAGAAAAATAGTTGCAGGGCAGTTTTAAAAAAAGCAAATTGAATCTCCAAGTTTCTGGTTTTCAGATCTAGAGCTCAAAATTTTTTACTTGGTAAAAAATGTACTTGGTAAATTTACTGAAAATTATTAACTTGGAGCTTCAATTTACTTTTTCTTTAAATTGTTCTGCGACTATTTTTCTCAAAGTTAGAGCCCTTTAAAAATCACCCTTTAAATTTTGTGTCTAGTGTATATATATATATATATATATATATATATATATATATATATATATATATATATATATATATATATATATATATATATATATATATATATACCTTATCTCGATATCTATCGTATTTCACCAAAGTTAATTCAAGATATTATTTTATTTGACTTTTAAAACAGTAGGCTATAAGGGACTGCGACTCATTTACGGTTTCTACTAACTAAAAACAGAAATGGAAAGTGTCTAACTTCCCATTTCTGTCTTTTTTTTTTCCAACCTGTTCAGTTAAGACACTACACCAATATCTCGAAATTATTTTTGACGCATCCCTTCTTTATTGACTTTAATTTTATGGGCTCATTTTAATGCCACAACTTGTGGCTGAAATATTGGGAAACTGAAATTTAATACCAAATCCAAGATAATAGAGTTCTACAAAATCAGACGATTGATCCAAATCTAAAACGCTTATGAATATCTGAGTGTGAGTGTTGTAAGAAAGTTACTTCAACACTTTCTTTTTCAATATTACTCTTATTTTCTTCCACGTGGAGTTACAGAAATATCGGTGTTTTACCACCACAGATATTATTGCGTGTCCAAACGTAAAACAAACAGATGTGTGTCTGGATGGTAGTGATAACGGGGTGATGGATGACGATAAAAAAACTGGAACATAAGAGACTGACCTGTCCAGCGAGATGCTTCGAAATAAATATGGTTCTCATTAAGTGAAATGTAGGTTTTGCGAGAATGCTGACTAGATGATTTATAGAAGCCGGGAAATCATGACAGGTTTACAATTAACTATCAATCATCGGTTCCCCGGTATAGCCCTGAGAAAATGCATTGATCGTACAAAAAAAACGTAAACTTTGATTTCTCAGTACAATTATTATTATTACTGTCTGTTGTTATTCCCATTACACAAATTGCTCCACTGTAGTTTCTTATAGAATATTTATTTATAAATAGCTTTTATACGGAGTGTGTAAAAGTGTCATGCAAATGTTATATGAGCTAATTTGCGTTTCTAATACAGAAAAAAAAATACATAAAACGGTTGTGTTCAATGCATAATTATATATAATAGCAGGCATAATTAGAGCAACACCGTAGATTTTCAATTATAAAAGCTCTATCAGAAACTTCTACTCATGTCAATTTTAAAAAATTACTGCTTAAAATTAAAATCTATATGGAAAAATTGAACGGGAGATTGCTCAGGTTGATTCGATGCATATATCGATATTAATTATCAAGCAACCGCCTCCCCAGCTGCCACTTGGTTAAGTAGCCGAATAGCTCGCCTATATCTTCTAGTGACATTTTTGTAGAAGACATACCATCCCTCGGATAGGATGTAGAACCGTAGGACCCTTGTCTATTACATGTTGTCCTAGTCAATTACAAGCAAGTAAATCATCGCTACAAAAATAGCAGTTCGGAAAAAAAATCAATTTGGGTGTAGCTCATCTTCTGGCATAAATCTCGGTAGAGGATATATGTCGACGTTATAAATAATAGTACAAAGACAATAGACTAGGAACAATTAAAGCGGATAGAACACAAGCAATTAAAACAAGTAGGATCTTACATACTTACATCTGTGTAAATATGTTTTTTAGTTGTGTCAAAAAAAACATTAAATGCTTAATTAATACAGTAAAAAAGTAATTCGAACACTGTTTTTAATATTCCATTAAACAACTAGCTCTTTATTGATGATACCGGCATTTACCCGTATTTTAACCTCATCCTATAAGTATTCAAGTTGGAAACCCAATCTGTCTGAGGGGGTGTGTGTTCATAGTATGGTAAATCCTACAATAACACCCCATACGTTGGGGGGGGGGGGCTGTTATTGCAGGATTTACTATGGACCCCCCCCATACGGATTGTGTTACCACTACCATGCCTCACTTACGAGTAGAGGTAACAGTTGATTCCTGTTTGCTTTCTTGGACGCCTTACATACTTTATTTTCTATCAGAGTGAACTTTTATCAGAGAAGTGTATATAACTTCATATTTTGTGTGTCTTCCATTGGATCTTGAATAAGAGAAGATGTGCCTTCATTTGGATCTTGTAAATTTCAGACTTTCTTAAGAGTCTTCGACTAGATGTCTACATCTAGTCGTAGCCACTGACTAGAATGCTGTGCTGTTTTTGTCGACATGAATTCTAAATTGATATGCAACTCAATATATTTGTCTTGGTCACGGTGTATTGCTACATAAATGAGATATGTTTTGCCTTTCGCGTCACCTACCGTGATTCTTCGACACTTATTTGCAGAACAGATATCGATGTGGGCAATACCGTGGCCACAGATCTGATCAGTGTCTTCAGACATCTAGAGTACCTCAAGGCTAGGTACTTGGGCCCGTCCTTTTTGTCATGTTGATAAGTTATATCGCATCAGATTCAAACGCGCATTATTTCATTTATGCTGACGATATTAAATTGATTTGCGAAATAAATACTACCATTGAATGTTATACGCTACAAAATGTTATCAATGATATAATCAGTACGGTGAACGCGCAATAGTTTACCACTACATAGAAAATAGTTGGTATTATTTAATACACCGTTTATAAGTGTTTTACCATTTATAAAAATACAATTTAGATATAATTGACAATGCCACCAACTTACCGAATGTAATAGTTCTCTGGTACTAATGGAAATATATTCTTACAATACGTGTTGCTCTAATTATGTCTTCTAGTATATCAATGAGTGCCTTAAAACTATGAAGCTTTGTAATTTGGGAAAGGATAAAAGTTATTGTCTCGTAAATGTATATGTTAAATGTAGAACAGTTATAATCATGGTATGATAACTCCTCAAAAGAGTTTATTTTTTGTCTCAATTATAAACGTTTTAAACTGTTTGTCTCAGTTTTAAACTTCAGTATATTTCCATTTATTTACCTGGATTAAAGTCATATGATATCTCTTTTAAAACTAAATAAATTAGAGAAAATTATTAATAAATCAGATGATCCCATGTGTCGTTTTCAAGTGGAACGAGTTTTGAAATTCAAATTTTTTAGCGGTTCTACCAGTTTATGGTGTGTTTTATTTGGTTAATATGATACTACAAGTACTCATAAATATGTATATTTATCGGCAAAGCTTAGTTTTTATGTATTCTTAAATGCTTGTCAAAACTTAAGAATTTATTTTAAGCTAAGCGGCTATTTTCTGTTAGATTCATTCTACAACATCGGTTGTACAGTAAACCATGAGACCATACTGGCAGAATAATATAAATAGGTCACGAATTCTCAAACGTCCTCTCTTTGTCAAACGTTTCAGTTTGATTTGGATAATTCGGTAGTACATTTAATCAGCTATTAACTAGTGGTATCCAAGAAAAAGGCATCCCTTTTCTTGAAATTATTTTTACAAAAACAAAGTTTAGACTCAACCTCGATTAGTCATAGATATTCACACATAATTCCAATCTATAAATTGGCCAATCCCGACCAATTATTTTCCCTGAACGCAAAATGTGACCATGGCGCAATAAACGGTACTATCCATTAGCCAACATTAATGAGCAGTGGCCCTGCTCAAACCGCAAACTTAATTATCAAACGGCCTTCACATGTGTAGAATATCTATTTGTCTGTCATCACATTTCAGGTTTCAGTCCAATTTTAATAACTTGGACTTCAAATGTCTCTTGAAATTCCTACAACACGCCCATTACTGTTCTTTGTTCTGTTTCTATGAGCTACCGACTATCAGAAGTAATATTTTTCAACACCTTTCACCACATTTGATTGTACACAAATATCACAAAAAAAATATCGAAGCTGAAATTTGTAGCTCTTGTAAAAAAGCTGTTTAAGGTACTTTTTGAAAACCAATATTTAATCTGTTCTTGATTAGGTACTGATCAAAATATGATATGTTTGAGGCCTGTTTGAGAACAGTTTCTTTAGCAGTATAGAGTTGAACAAGCTTACTGAATATTAAATAAAATAGCTAATAGTGCCATGCTAGTTAATTCTTTTTATATTACGTGACATCAAGAGAAATATACAGCGAGCACGTAAACGCTGGAACAAATTCGATTAAATTGTTACCGGGCAAACAGGGAAAAAGTTTCATTTTGTGTTTTAGATATGTATTTCTTGGTATAGGTATAATTTTTGACGTTATAACTTTAGATGACATTATTTGATGATGAAGAGACAATATTTTACGTATGGTAAAATTTTGTGGTAGATCATATAATAATTGTCTTGAGAAACGGAAAACAATATTTTAGCTAATTAATCAGGACATTGTTATGAAAAATAATCATTAATACTAACAAAAATCATAAAATTTAGTATTCAAATTGCCTGCCATTCATCTCTTGATAATTGTGAAATTGTCGAAACGGACATTCTCGTAAAACGTTTTTCCGAATTGTCTTTTGTTATTTCAGTAGTATTTGGCCTAGAGGATATATCTTGGATATAATTGTAAAGTAACCCCACAAACAAATTGTTCAACTAAATAAATTGTATAGATCCGGATCTCCACGGAGATTCACCCAACAGTTCTTCTACTACCAATCCACTTATGTTAATTAATTTAAAGTTTTGCCTCTGTTTTATGTACAGTTGAGCATGTAATAAGTTGTTCAGGATATTTATTTATTAAATAACTCACAAACTTCAGCTGTACGAGTCCTGCCTCCATAGCCAACTATCATCAAAATATCAATTCGTTGTGTTTCATTTAAACGCACCATGTTTTGAAATCTGACAGCAGACAATTGTTGTGTAGCCTAACACACGTAAATATTCAAATAACGTAAAATAGAATATCTTAGAGAGAGTAGAAAGATTCTCAAAGAAAAACAGCAAAATTTAGAATTCCGAACAAGCTACAACCTGTATGGGATCGAAAGAATAGAAATATATGTAATTAAAAATTAAATTAATACATTTTTCGAAACAGTTATGTAAATTACCAGGAAATATAACGAACTTAATATATTTTAGAGAAGATAATTCTTAATATATTCTAAAACTATGTTGTGTTACATGGATTCATCCGATAAAGGTTCCAAAAGTGGAAATGACAAAATGCGCATCTGAAAACCAAAATCGATCTGTCCGAGCATTTGTTGCTATTTGCCTGGAAACGATCTTATATAATTTATACCAACTTTTGCGTGCTCACTGTATAACATTTTGAACATATATTTAACATATGTTCATGTAACAACATGTCTTTCTGTACATATTACGGAAGTTTAACTTATGTAAAATTATTGCACAAAATATTATTTTACAAAATATATTTTATAGACATCGAACACCCTATATATAGTTACAGCCTGACCATAAAAGGAAGACGGAAATAAAGCCCAACGTACAAAGGATTTATTTGTTCTCACAACTAGTTATGACAAAGCACTTGTCGACTCCTGCAGGTAAAGGGGACAGAGAAGAATCGACGAGGGACCAGTAGCGTAGTCGCTAGCTAACCCCTTAAGTTGATGGATGAATGCGTGCATTGGTCGCGGTATTTTTGTACGGTTGTGTAACGGACTGAGCCAAACTAATGACCCGGTTCCACTCAACACCTCATGGAAACGCTGCTACAACTACAAAACGGCTGAATTTATTGACGAGGCGTCTTTAAATTTAGCCCGCATTTGTAAATTGTCAAGATATGATGCATGGGATAGAGGTCGCTCGCAGTTATCTCTGTTCATTTTTCTTGTGCGTAGGCGCGCTTGTTTTTATTACGTGTGTTACACATTTTAATAAATGTGTTGTTGGTGTACTTGAAACTAACCATACAGCTATAAAAATATTTCTGTTGTCGACGCTTTTGTTCGAGGAGGATGGTTCACCGATTTGATTATTTATAATTCCAGATCCAGACCAAACGTTCACATCACAAAAATCCATATTCACATTCAATATGGATTTTTTCTACTCCAGTCTCTGCAATTCTACTTTTCGATTATTCCAATTAAGCTTCATAAAATCAAGCTTTAATGTTTTTAGGTCTACTGTTCCGCTCTTACTACGAGTATCATCTATCTAACAATACTCTTTGTATGACCTCACAAATAGAAATTTAACAAAGTAAAGTCCAGAAACATTGATGATAATTCAATAACTACGCCTTTACAAACCAGAAAATTGGTCAAAAATGAGATAGAATCACTTGGTTAGAATTGTAGATATCTTATTCCAATGTAATAATTATCTTATTCAAAATGTAAGGTCCAATTTAAGGTCCAAAGGTAGGATCCTAGTTTTAACAAATCCTAAGCGTATACCTTTGGTTAATGCTGTATGTATCAATTTTGTATCGCTACGTACATTTTGATAATCCACTTGACTATTTAATAGAAAATTCTATTCAAGAAGATCTAGAAAGCTCCAGAGCATGCAGTAATAAGTACATTATACTATTTCCAAACTTAATTACCTTTATAAAGAAACATTACAACGTTAATATACCACATACTGCCGAAGAAGTAATTAAAAACCTTTTCACATGCGGTATTCTTGCATCTGTGGATTGTTTAAAAGGAAAACATCTCCACTGATTACTTAGCAAGCTAACAGAAAATGAAACTTCGCTGTGTTGACATAACAGGTCACCTAATTCAATCATGCGAATTTATAAAGGGACTTCCCTTTTACGTACGCATGAGAGGAAGGGAGGAGGAGGAGGAGGAGGGAAGAGTCCATGACAGTAGGACAAACCCTTGTACGAATCGAGGCAGTCCACACAATATACCGGTGAATCATAACGAACGCATTTCTGCAGGGATCTTGTAGCTATTTTCTTCTGCAGACACCTAGAATGTAGGCACATAGAAATTGACTTTCTTCTCCCTAAAGCATCTGGTTGCGGAGGATAATGTTACACATAGAGGTGAGAGCCAAATTGCACAGGGAGGGATGTCAAACTATTCTCGTTGGGATTTGAACTCGAAAATACAATGAGACCGCCAATACTGGGCTCAGTCAGCCACTCCGGACCATAGTACTAATGACAGTATTGCAGACATTTCTATAGGAAGAAACGACAGATAACACAATTATATTATGGGCGCAGAGTAAGCTCTTGAGATTTATTAACCCGTATTCTTTAATTCTATAGCAATGAAGAGGACTGGACTATCACCAAAATTTTCCCACATGTTGGAAATTCTTACCGTACACTGCATTTTAACGGAATGCCGCAATACTTGGAAATTGTTAAGTAGGTACACCACTTTCGCATGGCAGACGTATTAGAGCAGATATGTATTGTGGTTTTCCATAATTTGTATTAATTGGGAAAACTTTCACGATATTTATGGCAAATTTCGGTAACCGATTGTCGGAAAGAAACCAGGCCTGATTTTGTCTAAGGATTATATACAAGAGCATGTACAGCCACTAATAATATTTATACCTACACAATTGTTTCTGTGTTGAGTAGATCCTTGATATATGTATATTATTTCCCTAAAGTGTCAGAATAATTTAACTTGATTATTGTCGTAAAGCATATTAAATAAATTTAAAATCTGATAGATTTTAAATGGGAAATTATTCTCAGGATTGAAACGGTTTATTCGACTAAGATATTCATAGTTATTTTATCTATTTGTGGTATCATAGTCATCTCAAATTGAGTTCAAGTTTTTTTCTTGCCAAAACGAATTTCACGGAAAAAAATCGAGATCTAAATCGATAAAATTAGATCCGTTTATCCACCCATTATACTATTTTCTATTGAACAGTTAATTAAACGCTTTAAAAGTATAATGTAACTAATTATTTTTAAGATTCGAAAGCTGAGATTGTCACTTCTGAACAGTTTTATAGCATTAATTAGATTAATGATTTGAATTAATAAGAAATAAATCCGTGAGTGCTGTGAAGCCGTTGACAAAATAGTTATGCAGACGACGAACGTGGCAGCAGATTACAGCTGTTCCGGATTTCTCGAAGAAATCCAAACTTAATTTTTAGTGAACTATGTTTATGAAACGCCTTAATCGAAATTTAAATTGTTTACAGATTTAAAGCTGCTTAATTATTGTCTTAATATAATCCCCATGGCCTACTTGTAATACCACTAGATTGATATTATTTGGTTCCTTCAATTCGTTTTTAATATATTTAACTCTTACCAAGTCAAAATCAGTGATTATTAAAAGTGTATTTTTTGGAGTTTGATATAAGAATTATGAGGGTGGTCTGAAAAGTTTCCGACCTAACAAAGATACAAGATATGTTTTCTTCAAATTTATTTTTATTTTTCTACATAGTCTCTTTGTAAGTCTACAACACTTCTCCCACCGATACTCCCATCTCTTTAACCTGTCCAAATAGTACTCGGCATCTTTCTCTGTAAAATAATTGTTTACGAAGGTGATCTATCCTCCGAGCGCAAATTTTAGCTTAGGGAACAAAAAAAGTCGCTGGGAGCTAGATCTGGTGAGTAAGGAGGATGGTCAAGCAGTTCAAACCGTAATTCGTGGATTTTTGATATGGCTACCCCTGGGGTGTGAGACGATTCATTGACTTGATAAAGCAATTTTTTTCTGCAAATGTGGCCGTTTTTTCTTGATTTCTGCTTTCAGCTTGTCAAATAATGATGCGTAGTGTGTCCCTGTAATGGTTTTTTCTTTTTGAAGATAATCGATTAAGTAACTCCATAACCATCCCAAAAAACAGTCGCTATCATCTTCCCAGCCGAAAAAACAATTTTAGTTTTTTTCTATCCGATTCCCCCTTCGCAGTCCATTGTTTTAACTGTATTTTTGTTTCTGGGATATAATGGTATATCAAAGTTTCATCTACAGTAATTAATCGGCGCCAAAACTCTCATTTATTGCGCCAACAGAGCGTTGGAAATGTTCATTCGAACACGTTTTTGGTCCAATGTGAGAAAACGCGGCACCTAAGACGGGAACAGTTTTCCCATGCCTAAATCTTGATTCAATATGTGACACAAACACGTTCACCATTTGGTGAACTTGAGCGATGTTATCGTCAGTAGTTGCAGTTTTTGAACGTCCCGAACCTTCATCGTCTCCCAAGCTTATACGACCACGTTTAAATTCAGCTGCCCAAAATTTCACGGTGGTACACACGCTCCCCCCGTCCCCGCACACAGCGTCCAGCTCCTCTTTGATGTGCGTAGGCGTATTGCCTTTCAAATACAAATATTTAATGACAGCTCGATAATCGATTTTTTCTATTTTCACAAAAATATTCACATTGACTTGACCCAGTCGATTGTTAAACAATAATTGCACGTCCAAAATGGCTGAAATTTTAGTGAGTATCTTTAAAGAGATGCGCAAACAGATTCCCCAGTTTTTGTTGACGAATGCTGCCATATTCATGTTGAGGTACGAAGACTTTTCAAACCACTCTCGTACGTACCGTCACTACATACACATTGTCAAATCTCACGGAATTTTTGAGTAACAGTAAAAGCATGATTTATATAATAAAAGTATGGTTCATTTTCTTCTCTTATTCAATGCCCAGTCGCTTTAATTTTAATTTCAATATACTCTTCGGCGTATTCTTTTACGTAAAAAACTGAGGTGATTGTTTATTTTATCTGGATTATTTAGTTTATCTACATTATAATTAAGATTCAACCAAACCAAGGATAAGGACTTTTCAGAAAGCAATAATCGGAAAAAAATTATAATATTGTTTATGATTTCTGCGTCACCAACGGCAGAGCCTAATTAACCTTTGCAAAGCGTTAAACGAATATTAAATTTAAATTAACCTATCCTTTACATATGCATATACATATATGTATAAAGTCTGTATTCAAGATACAAACCCAAATTGTACCTATAAACGAACCGGTTGTCTGTGTTTTCATACGTAATTTACATCTGCGACTGCTTAACACTCAACCGCACGCGATTCCACGGGCTTCTATGACGTGTACTGCACTACATCTTTACAACATAATAAACATTAAAACGCCTGTCCTGGATTTTAGGTACAGGCCATTAATTTTTACTGCTTAGAGTTTGAGATCTCCCGTATTTTTAATAACGTTAAAACACGAGTTGTATACCTGGTCGAATACATACATACATTTATGTAGATGTAAAGAATATGGTGCGGAGAACGTAATGTCTTTTGTGGATTTAGAAAATATAGTGTGGATTTAGAGAATATCCAGATGACCAGATTTTCTGATTGTAAATTGTCCCATAATTATCTGGCAGAAGGTCTCTAAGTTCCCTGAACTGATCCGGTGTAACGATGCCAATTGTTTGGAACTGGCCACGATTTTTGGCTCAGAGTAGTCCACGCATAGGTTCAATTCCCACATCAGTCTGCTGGGTGTGTCCGTGTGATTGTTTGAGTATTAGTTGGAAGAGTAGCTCTACGTTAAACCTCGCCCCATAAGAATAAAAGACAATCAAACCAAGTAAAACATATGTATGTGCAGTTAGAACAGGGTTCCAATTTTCATGAATTTTTACATGAAGTGCAGATATACCAACTACAGAAAGTGTCTTGTGAATTAATTGACAAATGTAAATTAGTTGTTAGGCTTTGTATGATAATTTTCGTGGTACATAAATGCAATTAAGTACTGCTTATTATAATTATTTCAGGTTTGTACCACAAGATTACGTCAAAGAAAACATACATATTGAGCATTGAAGTATGAAAACAATGTCACTTCCGCATACTTTGCAATTTTAGTCTGAATAATATGTCTCTTACGGTTTCATTGTTGCTTCTTCCTGTCAAGAATCGCTTCACTGGGTTTCGATCACTACTGAAACAGTTTATTGCCTGGTTTACTAAATATACCGTACTGAAACGACGAAGTCGATTATAGGTGGTAGGCTTAATTTAATCATACTCCATAGGAAGTATTAACAGTGGTATAATAGTAAGAGTTCCAAATCATTATGATATTATCTGTAAGAAAATCATGAGACATTAAAGCAGTACAGATATTAATGTGACGTCAGAGATTGGGTGACATTATCAGGGGGTGGAGACAGAGTCCAGTACTTGATTGTGGTTGGTATGACCTCATCCAATCACTGTTGTCTATCTCCGTCATATCATTCCAGCGCCGCTCGTTTTCCTCGTTTTTTTTTTTAAGTTGGTTCAATGTAAGACGGAACTCTCGTCGACATACTACTATTACCGATTTTTTTCTATCTTATTTCTAAAGTTTAATCCTAGAGCTTTATCTAGCATGGAGTAAGATATTGTGTAAACTGTGATAATTTATTTTTCTGTAAGTTCCAAGTGATACATTTAATTTTTTTTCCTGTACAGGCATAAGCATCTTAGATTTCGTCTGTTTTGGAAGATACACTTGTACGCCTTGTAAGGTTATTTTTTATATGGGGGAAAACTATAATAATATTAACTACTAATTCGGTTAGTTCAAGTGCACCGCTTTGTTGATACCAATTAACAGAAACTGGTTTCATGTAAAACCTCGACTCCTCTGAAAATGTCTCCATGCATAAAGGAAACTTAAGTTATTAAAAGAACCTACTGTGATTATTTTAACTTCCTCGAGTATTCTTAATATTTCCTGTGAAATATTCTAAATAAAAAATTTTGAATAAACATCAGATCATTAAACCGATTCATTATTCTGTTACTGTTCATGTCAAGGCGACGTTATCAGGCAGATTTGTTAAAGATGGGGTGTAATAAGCAATAGTGTGAATAAAAATGAACTTATTTGACAAGATAGCGCATTACATCTTTGAAGAAAATTTTGCTGCTACTAGATATTTTGAATTTCTATCTTTCAAGTTAGTTCCAGCTTTAGCAGTTTTTCTAACCAAACAATGAGGATCATGATGTTTCCCACTAAACAATTTGATTTCAACCAGATGGAGCTCCTCTTCATTATGATATTGATACCTGTTATTTCTTAACGATGTTTTCTATAGCAGAAGGGGTGGGGCGACGAGAAACAACTGAATAGCCACCACGTTGCCCTGGTTTGACCCTCTTGGATTTCTTCTTGTATTTGGAAAATATCAGCCCAAAAAGTATTGAAAGTTAACGTAATTAATATAAAATTTGTATTTCGGTAAATGTCTTTGTAACAGAATAAATATCTCAAAAAACATTTAATAACAAAATTATGCGAAACTTTAACCATCACGCTGTATTGTAAATTCTTCTTTTGTAGCATATCGTTTCCGAATAGTTACGTTATGCTCGACGCACTGAAGCAAACTCATTCTTGTTTATATTATTTAAGCCTTATGCGCGTCCATTTGCGCCTTTCCAGAACGCCATAAAATCGGTGCCCGATTCAGAGCCGACATAAAAACGGCGCGCTGCAACCGCGCATAAAACGGAAAATAATCGAATCGAAATGGATTTATGGACAACATAAAATTAACGATCGAAATTGCATAATGGCATCGGCGAGCTGTAAACTGTAAATAAAACAAACCGAATCGAACATAATAAACATGAATGTAGAAACAAACCGGCTGGCCACCGGAGCATAAACTCTGACCACTTTCCCTTCGGACAAAGCCGCAATTTATGCGGCGAGAAACACAACTCTGCAAACATTACATATATTCGTCATGTAAAAATACAGCGGCAACCACAGTTGCTGCTGTACTCGTATGTGTGTATGTGTGCGCTGGTATCTACGAACTTTCAGCAAACCGAGCGCGAGTTCGTGGCTGCCGCTTTTTTTACATGCCTCACCTCCGGAGATTACGAATCGATCTTGGGAGCATTGATGTCGGAAAACGTAAATTAACAACGGATAAAGAATTATACCGCTTCCTGCTGTCCCTTTTATTGACGGCGATGTAAATAATGCCTTTATGCAGATGCGAAAGGTCCATTTGCCACCTTTCGCTCATTATCAAGGCAGGATTCGGATTTTTATCTAGTCTCAATATTTCCATGTAGTGCGCGTTTCCTGTATGGAAATATTCCGAATTTGAAATAGTCGTCCCAATAGTCTCAGTAATTCAAGTTCTAATTAGCCTACATTTTAATATCGAAAGTTTTTTCTCCCATACTTAGGATTATATCAAGTACGGGGTCCGTCAGGGAGGTATGGTGTTATTGAAACGACTTTTATGCGCGCCTGCGTGGAGCGAATGTCGAAACTGGTCGTTCTGTGGTGCTCTTTGGAACGTTTCCCTGAGCGTCTGCTTTCGTTGCGTGGGGATGTGGGATGGCCTCCTCGGTCACCAGACCTGTCACCTTGTGACTACTTTTTATGGGGCTACTTAAAAGCTAAAGTACATAGACAAACCGCGAACTCTTCAATACGTAACACGACAATACAAGCTTGTAATTTTTTTTTTGCAAAAACACAATACCTCCCTGGCGGACCATGTATTTCGTACTCAGTAATAGTACTCAAGACTAATACCTGTCGCATTACAATATCGAAATTGTAAACTATCACTAAAGCATAACTTGAACATTATGTATATATAATAATGTAATATAATAATGTAATTAAAACATGCTCCATGTTTTAATTACATTATTTCTACATACAACTAATACTAGTACAGGTAACTAGGTTTTCGATGAACCAGTCCATAAGCACCTTATTGCAATATTTTCAAGACCTATATTTATATATTTACAACCTGTGTATGAAACTATAAAAAACAAAATTATTAACAAACAATATTATTATTAATGTTAATTAGTGAGTAGAGGAATTTTGATAGATCTCTATAAAACTATAGAGAGCTATGGAGGGAGCTATAGAGATAAAAGAGCATATCCAATATACTACCCTACGGTATTGTGTTATTTCTATTCATGTCAAAATGGTATTACTAATGAATGACAGTTCTTTTGATTAAATACTTAATAAATTCTAATAATATGCAATAGTTTCACAGAATCCAAATTATTTGAGATTAATACAGAGTACTAAGTAAAAGTGTTAAAAAACGGTGTACATATAAGGACATGCCAATTCAATCATATGCGTATAGTCAACATGACGTTTGGTCATGAATACGAAGTATTATCCACACCTTTTGGTCTTAAAGATACCTTTTCATGGTGTTATCCATGAATAACCATTTTTTGTAAATTTTTATTCAATATACTGTATCCATTTTACATTGTTTATGGGGTAAAATAGATATTGCAGTGAGTGTATATTAATTTTTGATTATTTAGTCACTAAATTCAGTCAACAAACAGATAAAACACGAGTAAGTGCATACCAATTCAATGAAATCCTTCAGTGATCTTTAAAATTCAACACATTTGTCAATAGTCTAGGTAATTACTTTTAATAAATTTTGCTGTCACTTCTTTGCGTTTTCAAATTACACCATTCGAGCATAAGTTTAGTCAGAGATCACAAATATCCATCCTTTGTCTCCTCTTAATACCAAAGTGTGACGCCAGAGATGCTCACAAACATTAGAAAATAATTCTTTCATCATTTACAATATTATCTAGCACAAGGAGACATTTTTGAGCCTCCTATAAAATAACATTTTAAAAGATTTTGCATATTTTTAGTAGTTGATCATTTTTTTAAATTATTGTTTATTTGCATTTGAACATTTGCATGAACCCAACAAAATGTCCTAATATGAAAATTAGGACATTTTGTTGGGTTCATTCACTTTATTTGATATACTTAGCCATAGAATATTTTCATCATTTATTTAACTAACACGTAGGTGTTTAGTTATTTGAGCATTTCTGAAAAAATGGATCAATTAACTTATTTAAAATGAATTTTAATATCACGTAGTACAAGTACATAGTATGAAGAGAAGAATATACCTCACAACTTCTTAAAGTATAGTAAATATTCCGAGGAAGTAACTGATAGCACCGAACAGAAATTACAACTAGAAGGTTCACTCTACGGCCGTACATTTATCTTTCATTCACAAAGGCATTGCCGCCATGCAGCTGTTGAACGGTGGCTTTCTTTAGTATATGGGGGATACTTCCTATGATCCTATATATGCGCCGCGTGCTAGTTAGCTTATATTCGCTGAACGACCAGACGGGGTAAGAGGGAGACTTAGCGGGCGGAGCTTGGAGTGAACCTTCTAGTTGTAATTTCTGTTCGGTGCTGATAGTAAGGCTATTTCGTAGGAGGGGCTAGTCCTCTTGTACAAGAATGGAAGGGTATAAATGATCCAATTACAAAATACGGTGGGCGTGAACTGAAATAAACATACTAATCAGAAACATGCATTTATCTGATGTCTCTTTTCTACATTAACAACTTAATTCATAACGTATGTCGGTTAGTAGACTAGTAAAAATACAATACACGACGTCGTGGTTATATTGCGTACATAGGTTTATTATTTCTCTTCTTTTCTGCCACACGCAAGCAATCCATTCAAGATTTATAATTGCCAGCTCTGTATATTCATCAAAGAACATAAATATGTTAAATTTGAGACATTTTTATGAACATGGATAAAAAGTTTTGGGTTTTTATAAAATATTGGATTGATATTACAAGAGATGTAACGATTTAAAGATAAAACTGATAATTTATTGGATGGAAATTAAAAAAATATCGCTATTTACATAAAATTTTCGTAATATTCTGATCCATATTTCATATTACGATTGCAACAATTTTTCGATTATGTAGTTGAATAAATAGTCTTCAATATTAATCCTGATCCAGTTTATTAACTAACTGCAGTTTCTAAACTATCAGAAGCCTGTAACGTAGGCATGTATTTTCTTATCGATCTAATTTGTTAGTTGTTGATTGGGCGAATTTTGATTCATCACATCTTCATCATTTGTATCGAATATTCCGGAATGCACCGCAAGCCACCTTACCATAGTCGTTCAACTCGTCCGATTGAAAGCTCGTAGAAACACACGGGACTCCTATTTGTCAGCGCCGGCCGATTGAGTTTCGGATCGGCAAGGCAAGTCCGGCGGCTCGCTCACGGTTTATAAAAGGAGCCATAAACGTCGAGGATAGAGGAGTTCTCAAGAAGAAGGCTTGCCGGAAGCAAACCGACGACTCAGCGACCCGCAAAACGATTTATTATCCATGGTCCGGCCTTTGACGCTCCTTCTCTTAATTGGAAACGTATTGCGGAATCTGTTTTACATCGTCTCACTTGGTCTCCCTTAAAGAGCATTCGAAACGCTTCAGCGGAAAAATATTACATTCGCTGTTACCTATGAAATACTCTGAGTAACCTGGAAGAAAATTGAGGGGTGTAGTGTGGCTGTCGTACCACGATTTTGATGTTAGACAGTGATAATTGATAATACACTAGGCACAAAAATTAAGGGATGTAAAAAAATCCTATTTCAAAGGGCTTTAAGTTGGAGAAAAATAGTCGCAGAGCAATTTTAAGAAAAGCAAATTGAAGCTCCAAGTTTCTATTTTTCAGATAGTAATCAAAATTTCGTTCAAAAATTTTTTATCATTAGTTTTTAAGTAATCATAAGAAAACCATCGAATTTTTTTTTATTTCAAAATATCCACGGACTTTTATACTACGGTCATAAATCCTTTTTAGATAATTTCTTTAATTTGAGGGATCTAAAAGCCTTGTACCATGATCTTTCCCCGAGTTATCGTCGTTCAAAGCAAAAAAGTCAGTTTTGACTTTTGCAACCATTTTTTTATAAAAATAATATGGATCATTGTTAAAAAAACATTTTCAACCTCAAGAAATGAATAAAAAATGAAGGATTCAGCCTTAAATTGATTTTTAGCAAAAACGACAAACTCAATAATTCCGAACACATCATCATTAGGTCATCAGTCCTAAGACTGGTTGGACGCTAACCTCCAGCTTCTCCTATCTTGTGCTAACCTACGCATTTCGCTAATTGTGCTACCACCTACATCCCTTACTATTTGCGAGTAGTAGTCTAGTCTGGGCCTACCTCTGCCTTTCTGCACTCCTATTTCTGCCTCCAAAATATCGCGGACTATTCCCCCATGTCTCAGCAAGTGGCCTACCATTCTATCTCTTCTCTTCTTTAAGTTTTTCCACATACTTCTTTTCTTGCCTACTTTCTCCAATACTTCTTCTCTATGGTATTTTCATCATTCTTCGGTAACACCACATCTCAAAAGCTTCTAATTTCTTCCTACTTGCTTCCCCAACCGCCCAGGTTTCGCAACCGTATAGTACCGTGCTCCATACATATGTTTTCAAAAATCTCTTCCTTATTTCTAAGTTTATTACCCCCGAGCATAAAAGTGCTTTCTTTTTGTTAGAAGCTACTCGACCCTGCGCTATTGTTTGTTTTATGTCTTTATCGCTTCTTCCATCCCAATTTATTTTACTTCCTAAATAAGTGAAGTCTTTAACTTCCTCCAATCTTTCATTATTAATTTGTACTTTCTTTTTTGCTCTGCTCTCGCGCCCTCTGCACACTAATACTTTAGTTTTGTTCTTATTCACCCTCATTCCGTATTCCTCTGTCAACACAGCCTCCATTTCGTTCAATGCTGATTCTAATTCCTCCTTATTAGATGATAATACTGCTACATCATCCGCGAATCTCAGCATTTTTAATTTCTGTCCCTGTACTTTAATCCCGAAATCCACTCTACCTTTTACCACATTAATCGCCTCTTCGATATACAGATTAAAAATTAGTGGTGATAGCGTACATCCTTGTCTTACTCCTTTCTTAATACCTACTTCCCTTTTTTCCCCTTCTACTTCTATAACAGCAGTTTGCTCCTTGTATAGATTGTGTACTACTCTCCTATCTCTATACTTCATTCCCGCGCTCTTTAGTATCTCGAACATTTTTTCCCATCTTACGTTATCAAAAGCTTTTTCTAAATCTACAAATCCTATATAAGTGTTCTTTCCTCTTTCTATAGTTTTCTCTAACATTACTCTTAGCGCCAGAATAGCTTCGCGAGTTCCCCTATTTCTAAACCCGAATTGGTCTTCTCCTAGTATTTCCTCCGCTCTATTTTCCATCCTCTTCTGCACTATTCTGGTTAAGATTTTTGACGCATGGGAAGTTAGGCTAATCGTTCTAAAGTTCTCGCATTTGTCGGCTCCTCTCTTTTTCGGTATAGTAACGATAATGTTCCTCTTATAATCCTCCGGCATCTCGCCCGTTTCGTATATGTATTTTACCAGTTCAAACATCCTATTTACTACTTTCTGTCCCGCATATTTCAAAATTTCCGAACACAATGAAAAAAATCGCAGCGCTTTGAAATTTAAAGGGTTTCTTTGGGCTAATTTGAGGTTGCAAAGGAATAGTCAACATCCTTACTCTATCCATTATTTGCAAAGTTATACCAATTTTAGCGAATATCCCTAAATACACAATCTAAAAAAGGTTTATGATGATATGAAAACAATTTATTGAGGTCCGTGGATGTTTTGAAAAGCAAGCAAAAATTTGGAAAATTTTCTTTCGATGGTTTTCTTACGATTGCTCAAAAATTGCTGACAGTAAAAAAATTGAAAAGGATGCACTTTACCCGCGGCCAGATTGAATTCTGTGTACATATATATTCATCGATATTCAGGTCTGAATGCGATTGGTTAAAGACCAGGCTATTTACTGCGCACCTCGTAGGCGGTCCAGTATCGCAGTTTTGAGACTTGTTCCTATTCTTGACGAGCTGTACTCAAGTTGTTCGTGAAGCTCGCTATTATCATTGTCAGGCAATATATGCGATAAAGCTTCACCATCTTTCCCATGACCTCCATCCGAGAGGGATTAGTCACGGGGACCTCATTTTACATTTCTGAGAAAGGGGAAAGGATTTGTCGGGTGGTTGACCTAGCAAATCTATGGCCAGCACCAGAGGGAAAGATAGGGCTTCCTTCCCGGATGTCCCAATGCTGCCAGCCCATTTTTCATCCTTAGCTGAAGTAGATATGTGAGGTCACTACTTATCAGAGGCTTAATAGATATAGGGACAGTCTCTCCCAATTTATTTTTGGACATTTTTATTTTATTCTCGAAAGGATTTCACTACATGGTGAATATTATCGAACGTACAACATTTGTTCTGGAACTCGTTCTTTATAGAGATTATGTTTCAATCAATTGTCCACAAAACTAACTCTTTCTTGAATTATTTAACTCACCTACAGTTGATATGACATTTATAGGATACTTGTCTCATAGTGCAGCTACGAACGATTATAAATGTAGACCCAGTGCCCAGAGTTGTTCAAACTACCACTAACATAAACTAATCAAAACTTAATGCGCCAATTTCTTTGATTGCAATCGAAACGATATAATTTCTTTCATGAATCTTCGTCCAAAGTTGTATTTAGAAATGGAAATGTTACTAAGTGTATATTTGACGATGATTTCATTTCTCTGCTGTTCTTCCGATGTTCGTTAATATGAAACAAAGAACCAACGCGACAATACCGTCTTGTTGCAAGCGGGACGTTCAAGACAAGTAATTACTGGAAAAGTTTACTTGCTCCAGTCTCAATTCAAGTATTGCGCGATACTTTGAGTCGTTACGTTAGATTCAGGTTAGGATTTTATTACAAGAGTTTATATTACACTCAAGTCGGTGTATATACGTCAGGTGGTTTGTTTGATGAATGGAGGACGCACAATACTCTTTGAAATTTCAAATTCTATAAAGTTTATGTATGTAGCGCAACTCGAGCGTTCCACCACAACAAAGTGGAAAACCTTTGACTGAAGAACGTGCAACGTCTAATGTAAACGACTCAAGCATCTACACTACACCAAACTAAATTGGAAATGCTTTGTAATTTGTGCGAAACTTTGATATAGAATCATCCCCATTTATCATTCTCCATTATTAAAATTTGCCGGTGTGCCGCCGCGCCACCCTTACCGACGACAATTGTACCGTTTTGAATTAATGATTGCGAAGGTCGGCCGCCACAATGACTTCATGTTAGGAGGTAAATTTAACTTTATGCGTATGTTTATATTAGATTTGTAACAGCCTCGCCTCGCTTGGCAGTTTGTGTTTCGTTCTTGCGAAATTGCTTGGCTTAATGATATAAGTTATCTATTCGTCGTATAATATATTGAAAATAATGTAAAGAAGAATATTCATGATAATATTCCAAGGACAGTATGACAACAAGAAAAAACTATACTCTTGTTGTAATGGTATACACGGTGTCTATGAATTTGTAGGTTTATTTTTTATAGGATGAAATAAATTTAGTACAAAGTAAATTTGAGAAGAAACCTGACCTGTCCTAAAAATTATTTTATGAACTACAAGTACGAATGAGACTCCATTAGTATGTGTTTTAAATGTAAAAACCATTCTTATTTTTTCTTACAAACGTTTCTCATTATTGAAATTCGGAATAATTCAAATTCAGTTAAATTAAATCATAATTTTCTTTTAGATATTTTCCTTGCTTTCAAATATATAAAGGGTGGGCCAAAAGTAGGTAAACCATTTTTCTTATTTTTTAATTGTGTACACTTTGTTTGAGAATTGTAAAGAAAACTTTATAAAGCAGCACCTAATCAAGTTTCCCAACAAACAAAAATTGTCGAATTTTATTTTCTAAATCAGAAATATATAATTTTAATCCATCGTCAATGCTGTGTACATTTGAATACCACAGATGCGCCCAATAAAAAACAATTCGTAATGTCGCTAAGTTTGAAAAAACGGGAAGTGTGAAAGATCACTCTAAAACAGGTGTACGAGGGTGGGGTGAAAAGTTTCCAGCCTGAGCCAGAGATGGATTCAACACTGAATGGACAGAACACCACTTCAAATCAAACAAGACATGGAATCAATACTGAATTTAAGAAAGAACAATTTAAGAACTCTCTCCATCATATTCAACAGCCGAACAGTGCGTTTCTGAATTCGCGATGAAAGGTCGCGAGCACTGTTGGTGACCCACGCTCAGAACGCCTCGTTCACGTTCTAACTGCCGAAATTATCGGGAAAATTTATAAAATCGTGATAGTGGACCGCAGATTGAAAGTGAATGAGATAGCTGAGACTACTGAGATATGGGCTGAACGTGTGCACAATATTTTGCATCAACATTTGTGCATGGAGAGGCTCTGTGCTGGAAGCGAGAGTCGTGCTAGAGCGAAAAATTGTGCGAGAAGACTTCTTGAGAAGAAGAGAATTGGCACCATACAAGCGAATTTTTGCGACAATTTATAACTTTGATGAATCTTGGGTTATTACACTCCTGAAAGTAAACAACAGTCAAAACAATGGACTGGAGCAGGTACACCAACGCCAAAGAACTATCAATGGTAAATACTACGCAGAGTTATTAAATCGTTTGAGTGACGAAATGAAGAAAAAGTAATCTCATTTGGTGAAGAAAAAGATATTGTTTCACCATAACAAAACAGCTGCTCATTCGCCAGTCATTGTAAAGGCTAAATAATCGAGTTCAAGTTTGAATTGTTCCCCCATCCAGCGTATTCACTAGATTTAACCCCCAGAAACTATCATATGTTTCCTAACCTCAAAACATAGCTCGAAGGCAAAAGATTTATAAGCAACGAGGAAGGCATTATGTCATTAATGCTGTAGATGCGTAATTTGAAGGGCTCGACAAATCGTTCTAAAAAAAATGGTATCACTGCATTACAACACTGTTATGAAAAATGTATTAGACTTGATGGAGATTGTGTTGAAAAATAAAATAACAAAAAATAAAAAAAACCATTTTTCTTCATCAGGCCGGAAACTTTTCACCTCACCCTCGTATAAGTTTGAAATCTTGAGAATGTCGAGCAAGAAAGGTGGAATATCAATGATCATCTCTCAAGTTCAACCAGAAGACGATCAAATGAACTGGCATTGATCAGAACTGGCCTGAGACGGATATTGAAACTTGATTTGCACTTTTTCCCTTACAGCTAGTTCATGAAATTAAGCCTATCAACATCCCAAAGGACCTTCTAATAGTCTCTAACAATAAGTCATAGATACATCTCATAGAGGCTTTATCATACAATGAATGTAGTGGTAATAGAGGTGCGATAATAAAAAATTTAAACTTACTTTTAACTTTAAATTTTTGTAATACATTATGCCAAAGTTACTTTCAAGGACTTAACAGGAAGTATACAGAATGTTGCTTTAAAACATCATCTTCATTTTTTATGGCATAATCTCTGGGATATCTTTTTAATTGTATTGGAAAAAATGTATATACAACTCAACATTCTATTTAACTTATTAGACCTATACAAAGACGTTGGGTTAGTCAAATATAAACAACCCCTCACATCTAGCGGTATACCTTATTACATTTTAACAAAATGAGATTACAAAATTACTCGTTAAACCCATTTAACGATTCGATCTAATAAAATTCTGATAGCAGTATTATTATATGATCTTCGCGATATGAACATGGATAAAAATTAATTATAACAACCTTGATGAGATTAATTAAACTGTCAAATTGTTCCAAGGGTTCAGGAGTAAATTTTAGACAATATAAATGTCCTCTTAGTTTTAGGAATAAAAGCATACAGTTCTAATGCATCTTTTAAATAACCTGCGTCATGCATTGAATAAAGAACGGTGAATGCTGCAGAGTGAGAGAAATTCCTATTTTATTCCTATATTAAATTAAGATTAAATTGTTTAAATATGTGAAATGTGTTTTCGACTTTTATTTTAACTAGGTTGTTATTATTAATGTGTGGTTCTCCTGTGTTTGTTTCTCTTATCGATTGTTACCTAAACAACGCAGGCCATTCAGTTAAAAGAGTGAAAGTTTCCTTGTAATATCTAAATTAATCATCCGCACATTTTAAATTAGTTATAGACGTTTAAATAGAATATTGGCTATAATGTTTTTATCGACCGACATCTTAATTAGTTGTCTACGCGAAAAAACTCGTCTTCTTTCGAATATAATAATAATTGTTGGCAATAAAAATCCTTTATTCGGCGTGGGACTTTTGTATGAGTCGATTGCCAAGAGAAAAACCTCGGGAATTATGAACTGGATAAATATATTGACCGAAAAAGTTTATTGCTCGTAGGGAATGTAAAAATTCTGCTCAACTGCTGCTACATGCTTTTCTGCACACAATGAACTGGAAACCCATTGTGCTTTTTGCCACTTTATTAAAAACGACAAAGAAATAACAGAATGTAATCGGAACTTTCAGAGGCTGCATTTAAAGAATTGCATTCTCGTTTCTCACCGTGCCTACGTTATAAATTTCGCTGTTATTTCTGTTAATGTTGATTTTAATTGACTGGAGAAAAATTGTCAATTCTGATTAAATTAATCCAAATTGGACAAGAGCCTCGTCACACATCAAGTCAGAATAATATTTTAGGACTTTTATGCATGCTATACAGAATGTTTCAACTAAGGTATTTTATAGCACTTTTACTTTATGGGCATTTTTACTCATTAATATTATGTATTAATATTTAATAGGCACAAACTTCGATAGGGAAGATGTAGGAAAACCTATATTGAGAGAGGAATTTGAAATAGCACTAAGGGGGCTAAAGAATAATAGAGCGCCGGGTGTAGATAAAATACAGGCGGAAATTTTGAAACGTGCGGGACAGAAAGTAGTAAATAGGATGTTTGAACTGGTAAAATACATATACGAAACGGGCGAGATGTCGGGGGATTATAAGAGGAACATTATCGTTACTATACCGAAAAAGAGAGGAGCCGACAAATGCGAGAACTTTAGAACGATTAGCCCATTAGAACCCGTTAGAACGAACTTCCCATGCGTCAAAAATCTTAACCAGAATAGTGCAGAAGAGGATAGAAAATAGAGCGGAGGAAATACTAGGAGAAGACCAATTCGGGTTTAGGCGAAACAGGGAAACTCGCGAAGCTATTCTGGCGCTAAGAGTAATGTTAGAGAAAACAATAGAAAAAGGAAAGAATGCTTATATAGGATTTGTAGATTTAGAAAAAGCTTTTGATAACGTAAGATGGGAAAAAATGTTCGAGATACTAAAGAGCGCGGGAATGAAGTATAGAGATAGGAGAGTAGTATACAATCTATACAAAGAGCAAACTGCTGTTATAGAAGTAGAAGGGGAAAAAAGGGAAGTAGGTATTAGGAAAGGAGTAAGACAAGGATGTACGCTATCACCACTAATTTTTTATCTGTCCATCGAAGAGGCGATTAATGTGGTAAAAGATAGAGTGGATTTCGGGATTAAAGTACAGGGACAGAAACTAAAAATGCTGAGATTCGCGGATGATATAGCAGTATTAGCATCTAGTAAGGAGGAATTAGAATCGGCATTGAACGAAATGGAGGCAGTGTTGACAGAGGAATACGGAATGAGGGTGAATAAGAACAAAACTAAAGTGTTAGTGTGCAGAGGGCGCGAGAGCAGAGCAATAACGAAAGTACAAATTAATAATGAAAGATTGGAGGAAGTTAAAGACTTCACTTATTTAGGAAGTAAAATAAATTGGGATGGAAGAAGCGATAAAGACATAAAACAAAGAATAGCGCAGGGTCGAGAAGCTTTTAACAAAAAGAAAGCACTTTTATGCTCGGGGGTAATAAACTTAGAAACAAGGAAGAGATTTTTGAAAACATATGTATGGAGCACGGCACTATACGGTTGCGAAACCTGGACGGTAGGGGAAGCAAGTAGGACGAAATTAGAAGCTTTTGAGATGTGGTGTTACCGAAGAATGATGAAAATACCATGGACTGATAGGGTTAGAAACGAAGAAGTATGTGGAAAAACATAAAGAAGAGAAGAGATAGAATGGTAGGCCACTTGCTGAGACATGGGGGAATAGTCCGCGATATTTTGGAGGCAGAAATAGGAGTGAAGAAAGGCAGAGGTAGGCCTAGATTAGACTACTGCTCGCAAATAGTAAGGGATGTAGGTTGTAGCACAATTAGCGAAATGCGTAGGTTAGCACAAGATAGGAGAAGCTGGAGGTTAGCGTCCAACCAGTCTTAAGCCTGTACTATACGCAACTTCCGGGATTCCTTAAGGGTCTGTTTTAGGTTCCTTGCCTTTTTGTGTTTCTATAAATGACTTTTGTGTCAATCTACACCCAAATATCTTATATATAAGTTACTGTATTTTTTATTCGGTTTATAGTAGGGACGATGGCTATCTTTTGCCACCAAATTTTATGTAAATAAAACTTAAGGTGTGGACAAAATGACTACTCTTAAATATTAATCAAAGCGACGTTATATTCTAGACTTGTAAAACTTTAATCAACTATGAATATCATATCGGTAGCGTACATTATAAAGGTTATTTTAAAAATAACACCCTATATATCTATACATTTTTACATCTCACATAAAATATTCAGCATATTCAAATATTCGTAAAATATGATAAGATATCTAGGGAACAAAATGCATAAGTTAAAAATATATAAACTTCCATAAGAACTTTACAAATATTCATGTTTAGTTATGTCTCTATAATGAAATTGTCAGGATTTTTTTGTCAGAAGAAAATAGTCTCCCATAAAATATATTTTAAATGTACTTTCGGTTGTTGTAACTAATTCATACATATTAATTATTAATATAATGACCTTTTGATGGCTTTGAGATTTTTTTTGCCAATGGAAGATTTCATATAATTCTGATGTATCATGAAAAATACTTGCCTTAGTCATAGGAGTATGCTAATATTTCAGTAAATAATTATTAGTGTTGACCTAGAATAAATTGAGGACATTATATCGTCGTTAAAAGTTCAAAATGTGTGGTTCTGACAACCCGTTATCGTCGAAATACATACATATGTATATCTCTAATAACGACAGCCAACTCGATTTTAAAGGATTATAAAATAAGAATTAATAAAAATTGCATGTTAGGCCACCCATAAAAATATGAATAAATCGCCATGAAATGTATAAAATGCTACGTCCTCTTACAATTCTATATTGGTGCCTTTTTGTATGTTAATCTGACGATCTAAAAAAAACTGAATGCGAACCGAATTACGCCATAATTATAGACAAACATTCGCAAAATGCGATTTGCGTGCAGAGTCGCCGTTTGAATTGCGCCAAGTTCTGCGAAAAATAGCAGAAACTATACTGAGACTTTCATAAGTATGCTGACTATGAATTGTGAGTAAACTCGTGTGTAGTGTGTATGTAGGTATATGCATATGCAAAGTGGGATTTGTGAGGTTGTAACTCTTGCCTGCAATTACATTACAATGTAACGTTTCACCATAAGCTGGAGAATTGGTTCCCTCTTTTTATAACGTTGGAAAAGCGGTGTATTATTTATGTAATGCAAAGGTAAACTTATATAAGGGTATAGACATATATTTCGCATTGGTTTATTAAGAGAATAACTGTTGAATCTAAACATACCCAAATAAGTCACATTTATTTGGGTACTTTTGCAGACTACAGAGTCCTGATAGAGGCATACATACTAATTGTAAGTTTGAATGACAGATATTTTGCATATCAAGTTTAAGTGACAAATATTTTACAAATTCCGTCTGATTTTTTTCTGTGTTTAATGTATGAGTGTCACATTATGGATTCTACATAATTGATATAATAGGTATTGATATTATATATAAATAAACTAATTTAAATCTAACGAACGTTCTCAATATGATTAGACTCGTGTACGTATTAGTTGTATAAATGTAAATGTCAAGTCAAAAGTAACACCTAAATCTTTAAATTCATTACGTCAAGTTATGGTTTTAGTCGCTATCATATATGTAAAGATTAATGGAGTTAGTTAGTTTTCCTCGCAACAATAATTGCATTGTATTTTGATATATTCAGCAGTATTTTCTTTCAGTCCAATACCAATCTTCATGATAATTATAAATACAAATAACTATAAATCATCTACATATAAAATAACAGTGAAATGATGATTCTGACAAATATTGTTGATACCTAAATTAAATATAGGTCCGAGAACTGATCCTTGAAGTATTCCCAATGTTACTAAAATCTCATCTGATGTAAAACCTCAATAATGTACTCGTAAAGTTCTTTTTATAAGATAACATTTAAAACATTGTGTACAGCTTCAAGTTAGGCCAAAATTGGAAAAAGCAGGAAAAAACTTGAATTTCTTGGAGTCAATACCACAGAAAACTAACTGAAGATTAGAACACGAGACGCGTCGGAGTCGGGGCAAAGTGTGTTCCACGATCGAGGCAAAGTTTGTTTTCTGATGACCAGAACCGTCTGAGAGTAGGCGAGGAATTGAAAGAACAGGAATAGACTGATTCTAATCTTTCGTCAACAGTCATCACAGGAGATGACTCATGTTGTTACGGTTTTCAGGGCGTAGAAGAGGTTAAGAGAAAATCGCTGGACGCGAGAAAATGTTTTGAATAATGGAAAAACTGCTGGTATAAGTGCATATCATCTAATGAACAGTATTTTGAAGGAGATTGGTGTTTTCAAGATGTTACGAGGGTAGTCCCACAAATGCCCTACCTTACATATAGATGGCGGTTATTGTTTGAGAATAATGGCTATGGTAGAAAATCCCGACCTTATAAAGTTTAAGTTTGACGACGCTACGTTATTTCTATGTTGAGGCTATGTTTGGCAGCCATCAATAGTGAACGCTCTCAGTGAATTTGTAAACATGGAAATTGGTCATCATTACGTGATACAATACTTTCATTTGAAAGGCCTCAGTCCAAGCGATATCAAAGCGGAGCTAAATTATACTCTAGGGATTTCTGCTCCTTCGCTTACAACCGTAAGATATTGGGTGGCAGAGTTTAAACGAGGCCGTACGAACAAGACGAGCACCGCAGTGGTTGACTAAATGAGGTGACCATGCCAGAAATGATGAAGAACATTGGCAAAATGGTATTTGATGACCGTCGACTGAAAATGCGCATTTCGAAAGTGCGAAAGTCGATTGAAAGTGCACTAGCAGACATGGTAGGCATTTCAAAAAGTACTATACATCGCATATTAATTGAAAATTTTAACATGACAAAGCTGTGCGCAAGATGATTCCGCGATTACTCCTAATGGAACAAAAACAGCTTCGTGAGGATGTTTCAATGGAGTGTTTGGCGAACTTTCATAGGAATAAGGCTGAGTTTCTGCTTCGATTCATAGCCATGGATGAAATATGGGTCCATTATTTCACACCTGAGACGAAGGAACAGTCCAAACCATGAAATGAAAGGGAGAATAGGCTTCAAAGTGGACCAAGACAGTTCCATCTGCAGGCAAGGTCACGGCGTCATTTTGTTGGGATGCGCGTGCAATATTTTTCATTGATTATCTTCAAAAAGGAAGAACAATCAACAGCGAGTATTATGCGAACTTATTGCACCGTTTGAGTGATGAAATTAAGAAAAAACTACTGCATTTGGCGAAGAAGAAGGTTTTGTTTCATCAAGACAATGCACCAGTTCACACATCCGTTATCACGATGGCCAACATCAGTGAGTTAAAGTTCGAATTGCTTCCTCACGCGCCCTATTCGTCAGTTTTAGCCCCTCGGATTATTTTCTGTTTTCAAACTTGAAAAAATGGCTCGGTTGTAAAAGATTTGCCACCAATGAAGAGGTGGACTTTGCGATTAGTGACCATTTTGAGAAACTCGACGATTATCACTATAAACAGGGCATCGAAGCTATTGAACATCGCTGGGAAAATTAATCGAGCTAAAAGGAAACTATGTAGAGAAATAAAGATATTTTTCCCAAATTTATTGTGTTTTCTGTGTTAGGTCGGATAATTCTGGAACTACCCTCGTTTCTTAAATAAAAAAAAATATATATTATTATTTTTTTTTTTTTTTTTTTTACTAAAAGCCAGTCACCCCTTTCTGTGGCTCCGACTCACACAGAAGGTGCGCTGGTAATACCAGCAATCACTCCTCGCGTCCGCTCGGTTAGTGATTACTGGGCCGAGTCGTGTGCCCTGAGTAGACGTAGTGAGCCGAGAATTACGGCCTTCTGCATGCGACCGGCTAAGATTTCTGCCGAGTTTTGGCATGCCGGTATGTTCTTTAATTCAGAAAGCAGTGTATCTCTCGCTCCACCAAGGGCTCCTATAATCAGTACCTTCAATTTAACAGTATGGTCTGGATAGAGTCTACGGAGTTCGAAGATTAAATCTCGATATTTTGTCCGTTTCTCCTCCTCTTTCAAAACAATGTTACCATCACCGGGTGCCGAGAACTCGATGACGAACATTGTCCTGATTTGGTGGTCGAGGAGGACTACGTCAGGCTTGTTGGCTTGTATTTGCCTGACGGTGGAAAACGAATAGTTCCAATATATTCGGCACTTCTCGTTTTCCACAACGGACTCAATATCCCCCGGAGCGTAAGGCAGCACTGGTGTCTCGTCTATCTGATACGAGTGCCTTAAATGATAATAAAGCACCCGCAACGCTGCGTTGTGTCTATGGATATAGGCCGAGACTGCATATACCGGACAAGCCGACAGTAAATGCATCAATGTCTCCGGCGCCCTACGGCAGGCCCTGCAGCTGACATCAGGGACCTCCATACCCATGACACGACTCCGATAGACGAGCGTGTTAAATACACCATCTTGGCAAGCCATGATGAATCCCTCGGTCTCTGAATTTAGCCCGGCTGACCTTAAGAAAGCAAAGGTCAGCCTTTCGGATAAGCCCAGGGCTTCCATATTCCTATAGAAGACCCCGTGCATGGGCTTATCCTTGTGAAGCTGCAGAGCTCTTAAATGCTCTGCAGCTTTTACTTGGGCTTTTAACTGAACGGGTTCCAACTCGGTGACAGAGTTGTGATTGGCCCGTTCGGTATCGAAGACGAGACCGAGATCATCGGCTGCTCTACGTGCTGCCTTAAATAAAAATGCTCCTATCCCTGCATGTTCGTGATCTCGGACCATGCAGAGAAGGGGATCCGAACTCCTGATAACTTTACAGGCTCCGTCCAGAACCATCCTGTTATGAAGACACTCCAAACTCAAGAGTCCACGACCTCCGCGATATCGTGGGAGATATAGCCGTGGAACGGACGATCTAGGATGCAAACTCCTACTGAGATGCATCCTCTTTCGGGTTACTACGTCGAGTTGTCGCAGCTCCTCCTGTGTCCATTTGACTACTCCGAAGGAGTAGACAAGGATCGGAACGGCAAGCATGTTTGTTGCAGACACCTTGTTCTTCCCCGACAGTTCTGAAGACCAGATCTGTCGGAGGCGGTGCTGATACTTGCCGCGGAGAGCGTTTTTTATGACACCTACCTCTTGGGTGGAGCGTTGCTCAAGACCCAAGTAGGCGTACGACTCTCCGGCATCTAAGTGATGTAAGATGCTTCCGTCTACTAGCTGCGCATCCTCTGCGTATTCCCGGCTTCGTCCTCTCTTGAGATGAACCAGTGCACATTTGTCCAACCCGAACTCCATCCCGATGGCCTGCGTGTACTCCTGCACCACCCTCAGGGACTGGCGTAATTCCCTTTCTCCGGAGGCATAAAGTTTTAGGTCATCCATGTAAAATAGATGGGTGACCTTATGCCTCCGATCGCCGGGGGTGCCGCAGTTATAGCCACGGGTCTTCCTGAGGGACACGGACAACGGCAACAGTGAGATGCAAAACAGAAGGGGGCTAAGGGAGTCTCCCTGAAACACGCCCCTTCTAAACGACACCGGCTCTGTCCGGACTCTAGTATCACCCGATGTTATGGTAAACCGAGTCCTCCAGAGCGGCATCAGTTCTTGAATGCATCTCACTATAGGACCGGGCACCACAAGGCATTGGAGCAAGTGAATTATTAGCTCATGCGATGTCATATCGAATGCCTTGCGGTAGTCGATCCAGGCCATGGAAAGGTTTCGCTTGTACTGCACGGAGTCCTGCGTGATACATCTGTCAATCAACAGATTCTCCTTGCAGCCAGCGACACCCCTCTTAGACCCTCGTTGTTCGTATATCCTCTCGAAAACCGGCTCAACTGCTAGGAGTACTCGCGTGTACAAGATGCGTGTAAACACCTTGTAACAGGCGTTTAAGCAGGTTATCGGTCGGTAGTTCTTTGGGTTGGACAAATCTCCGGTCTTCGGGATTAGCACGGTTCGCCCCTCAACAACCCAAGAAGGAATTTGCTGCTCCCCATTTAGCCATGTGGTAAAAATTTTGGCTAAATGGCGGTGGATACTAGGTAATTTTTTCCACCAGAAGTTATTTATCCCATCGGGACCTGGAGCAGCAAAGTTCTTAGAGCCCGCAAGAGCCCTTTGAACCTCTTCAGGGGTTATCGGGTGGCACACTTCTTCTGGTCGCTGAAGACCTTCGCAAAAGTCTTCAAAGTGTGCCAGGGCTGGAGTGTCTCTTTGGAGTGGGAGCTTCTGCTCGTACAGCGCCTTCCAAAAGTTTTCCACCTGATCTACAGTCGGTGGATTTTCGACGACAGGTTGAGGCGGTTCGAATAGACGCGAGGGTTTTTGGCGGAACAAATTATTTTCCGCCAGTCTTCGCGCCCGCCTCACTAGTGACTTTTTGCATGTCACTAGCATCCGTATCCTATCAAGGCAGTGCTGTTTGATGGTACGCAGCACCACCTCATTAAGTGTGTGATGGACGCGTCTTAAATTAGCGGCGATTCGCCGTAATTTTTGCGTGAAAGGCCTATTGGCCGCCATATAGTCCATCACACATTGGATACGAGATACCTGTTGTCTTGTCGACTGGATCTTGGCCTCCATCTTCCGTACACGCCACTCCGCTCTCTCTCGCGGAGAGGAAGAGTTGTTCGCCCTCTCCATATGAGAGAAGCTCTCGGCGGCAGTGTACAGGGCACAATTTATGTGCCAGATGTCAGCCTCTTCTGGAAGCGATGCTTGAACTTCAGCATCCACTCTGGCCAGGTCTTGTGGCCTAGGGGGTCTTATGCGATGTAACCCCCTTCTGGTACTGAGGCCCTCTACTATTGGTGGAACGGTGAAGACCGCATCCTCAACTGGTTCATTAGGCAGCCTTTCAGCTACCTCATTCGCCAATCGGGGCGCAGTCCTCACATAGCCCTTTCCACGAAGATAGGATACATAATCACGCAGATTCTGCGGCGTGAAGGCATCATGCTCTGGGTGTAATTCACACCACAGGGCATGCATACGTGCCATGTATCCCCTCCGTATGGGCTCACTGCTTTCATAGCAATGCAGCAGGTCGTCCCTCAGCTCGTCGGTCCACTCAAAGCGTCCATGTCGTTGGCGTGCGTCGTTTTCAGGCAATCCATCCATTTGGGCCCCACCACCTTGCCCATGACCCCTATCCGAACGGGGTCGATCGTGGGGGCCTCCTCTTCTGCCATT
Organism: Rosalia funebris; assembly: GCA_037954035.1. NCBI lineage: Eukaryota > Metazoa > Arthropoda > Insecta > Coleoptera > Cerambycidae > Rosalia > Rosalia funebris. Next base: position 14,229,475 of record JAZFAV010000001.1, on the reverse strand, counting down.
TAGAACAAGAAGTTCGGGCTTACCAGGGAGTTAGCCCAGTAAGCCCACGGCCGACACTAGAGGGGAATATGTTATCCCCTCCCGGGTGCGCTGGTGCTGCCGGTCCGGTTTTGCACCCCAGCTGGAGTAAGTGGTGTCGCTACTCACCAAAGGCCAGATGGATGTTGTGCGGCCCCTCCTGCTTTACTGTGTATATATTATTATTATTATTATTATTATTATTATTATTATTATTATTATTATTATGTTTAGTGGGTCTGGGCCTCATCAGCCACTGATCGCATGGGTAGTCCCTTGGTGATCCCCTCTTGTCCGGGTCATTTTCCAAAAATGCTATCCCATAAAAGGAGAAATTTGGGCACGTCCCTCGCCTTAAGCCTCGCCTCTTCTAGGATAACAGGGGTCCCTAATATAAGGCACCTCCTCTCCTCCAGTGCGGGGCAGGTGTAAAGAAGATGAATCGAGGTTTCCTCGTCTTCTCTGCAGTATCTACATGCCGGGCTGTCAGTCAGTCCCAGCTTATTCTTATATGCATTCAGGCTACTATGGTGGCCCGTTATGATTCCTACCAGGATTCTGGCTTCTTGCCTGTTCAATTTAATGAATTCTTGGGCCCATTTCTCAATCTCTGAGTATTCGATGAAGAGTTTGGTTATTCGACAACCCGTTACTCTTTTCCATCTTTCTCTATGCTGGTCTCTTGCCCAGTCATTGATGCGGTCTTTGATCAGATTCCGACTTATTCCCACTGCAGGTTCTGGTCCATAGAGGTTTTCCCTGGTCCCTAGTTTGGCAAGGTCATCTGTAATTAGATTTCCCTTAATGCCATTATGCCCAGGTATCCATAAGAGTTCCACCGGTCCCTTCCCTGCCAAGTGGTTCAATGCTTCATAGCAATTATATACCAGCTTCGACTTTGTCGTTGCTGAATTCAGGGCTATCAACGCCGCCCTGCTGTCCGAGCAGATACATACCCTCTCCTGGGTCCTATTTTGGTCAGCCCCCAGAACACCGTATGTAATTGCAACTAGCTCGGCCTGGAGTGCGGTAGTGTATTTACCCAGGGGGAGGTTTACCTGTCCCATCACGTCGCCTATACACCCCCGCACCCGCTCTGTTCTCACTCTTGGCTCCATCCGTGTACCAGATGTCTCCATTGAGCGGTAATACAGCTCGACCCTCTATCCAGTCGGTCTTACTGGTGAGGGTGATCTTATATTTCTTGTCAAACAGGAAGTGGACACCCGTACTGTCAGAGGGCATCCATAGGAGCCCCTCCTCAGCTAGCTCTCTTGAGAGTCTATTCAGGTTCCCTATCTTCCTGTTCAAGTTTTCCACCCTGTGCATTGCCTTTGCAGCTTCCGCTTTCAGGGTGACATCAAGAGGTGGTATTCCCGTCAGTATCCCCATCGCCTCGATCGGTGTCGATCTTGAGGCTCCGGTTATACTTCTTAGATAAAAAAAATATAAATAAATATAAATAATTTGAGTACTCCCTCGTATATAAATTTGTTTAAAACATTCTACTAATGAAAATTTGTACATCACTGGTCATTTAACACCTGCCTTTCTCTAAGGAAATCTTGCCAATTATAATATCTACTAATAAAATAACATGAGAATTCATTAGTTTGATTTTTTGTAACATAAATCAATTTATGTTTGCGACATTCACACTTCAGCCGCATTATTAAAAACCCCACACCAGTTCTAATCAACAGCGTCCCGCGTCTTTCGTTTACCAATGTTTGACGCACGTTTTGTGCTCTAAATCTTTCTATTTAATAAACAGCCTCGGGCAAACTTTTTATATCTGCTGCTGTAAATTTTCAGTGTCACATTTGCCTCGCAGCGGCATATACACGTGATGCAACCGGTATATAATGTGAACAATTGTACGCGACGTAAAAAGCCTCTTCCGGGTGGGTGTTATTTTTCAATTTCATTTTTTCGGCAGCGGCAGCGTGCCAGCCAATCTCGTAAAAAACACAAACACAAAACCATTTATTAGCAGTTAATAATAAATATTTAATTTTTAATTATATAGTGCTCTTGTAACCGACAGATGTTCTGTTAGGTAAACATTTACACAGATTATTTTTAATCGGTTTTTCAAAGCACTCGTAAATCGAATTTTTCGGCGCGGGGTTCAGATTTATTATTGGCATTGACTTTATATAACATAATTCATTACGTTGGCGGTAACTCCATCGACATAACACACATAGAGGCCGATCCGCGTGTTGCGTCGTTTAGATAACGCTAATGTTGTTCCAACATTCGTGACGTCATGGTATTTGTTAAAAATGATTACTTTTGACCTTATAGATATGCAGATCCAATGTTATAGACCGTGTGTTTTCGTTATCATTTGCATAGGTCAACCTATTTTACTCATTTGTTTTTATCACTCTTTTGGTGTGCTGATATATATTATGTCTGATGGATGTTTTTTTTTCTTGGCGTTATTTACAAAACACCAGTCTTTAACCCTTAGGTGGGCGCTTAGTTTATTTTAGTTTTACTGATCGTGTGACACATTTTCTGCGCCAGCCAGTTTTATAGTGTAAGATCAATAACGAATTTTTTTTCTTTAAAATCAATAGTCTCGTTCACACATAACCACAGTTTCTTTATTTTGTAATTCACGTCTAATCCTGTTTTTTAATTTCGGCACTTGGTAATTGCCAATCGGTAATGTATTTATTTCAGAACGAATGAAATATTGATTTTTGTATGATTAGCGAGTGTCTAAATGAAAAACGTAAAATTTTCTACAGAAGAAGGGCAATCATTTGGTAATAAATAATGTTTAAATTACCTTATCGAAAATCCCGTATTTTAAAGATATTGTTGAAAATTCGCATGAAAAAAATGAAAATTGTTGTAGTTATGCTACGTGCTGTTTTGAAAAATCATGTTTCGAGAAAATCGCATTTAAAGTTTTGAAATGTATTATAGACATGAAAAAATGAAAAATTCGACTGTTTAAAAATGTTGACCATTAATCTTCTATCCCGGGACCATAAGACTGCCATTCTATATTTAAATACTGTTGGGAATATGGGTTAAAACAACACAGAATTATTTTCACGCAGTCTTTATTGTCCTGTGAACTTTATAAAGGTTTGACTTATACTCCTACTAACTATATGTGAGCGATTACAAAGAAACAGAGATCGTGTGTTTACAACTCTTTGGTCAGCGGTTCTCGCCGGCAATTTGGCCCTGGTGTGAATTATATAAACATCATAAATATGTCATAGGAAATAGGACGTATTTGATTACATACATGAGTTGCTTTTATTTTTGTAATCTCCAACAAATACTTTTCCTCATTCTCTGTCCTCGAACATTTTGTGTTAGAACGTGCCTCTTTCGCTGCAACTGTCAAAGATATATCGGCGTGCTTGATCCGCTTAGCATCAGCTTCTAGACAAAAATCATATAATTGGTTGCCAATATCCATCTCCAAAACTTTCATAATTCGAAGAATATTAGTCAGATCGTCATTAAAAGTGCACACAGCAATATCAGTCGCTATATTCAAGACCTCTTGCTACTTGAATAAGATTTTGGAGCAAAATTCCAAACAGTAGCATTGCAACTTTCATTACTATTTTGCGTGTAGCGTCCCAAGCAACGGTTTAGCAACTCGTCTCGGCTTAGATCTTCATAAATTAGTTTGATGGCTTTAAAAACTTCCTTAGGAAGCGGCGGCTTATGATGAAAGGTGTCCAAGGAATCCGCTGCTTGCGCCTTCTTTCAGTAACACCAAGACTCCGAGCACTTCTCGTATTGCGGATTTTCGTCGGTTGATAACTTATGAAACAAGGTCGCCCAGATTTATTTTTTCATATTTTCCAAGGAGTTCGGATTCTGACGTATTGCCAAGCCATAGTACCTGTAAATTGTTAATTGATCAATTAATTTGGCAGTTAATTTACTTTTTGCCCCGAGGTCACGCCCAGTTTTTTACCTTTAACTCCGAGGTCACGCCCATTTTTTTTACCTTTTACTCCGAGGTCACGCCCATTTTTTTACCTTTCACTCCGAGGTCACGCCCATTTTTTTAAATGCTTTTGACTAAACATAAACATCTTTTAACGACATCTGCTGTGTATTAGAGAAGTTAGAAATCATAAGGTAAAACATTGGGCTGTACTTAGACTGTACCTTCCCAGCAGGTATAGTTTGTATAATAATTATTTGCGCGTGTGCGTCACAGGTAATAATCGTATGAATCTATCAACTGACATTTTTGAACAGTGTCGTTCCGAAAACATATTTTAGGATAACAGTTAGTACAATACAAATCCATCAACCTATGATAGAGTAATGAAAAGGTTTTCCACAAAAACATTCAATGGAAGTAATATTTCCATCAAAATAAATGAAATAAATTCAACAAGAACCAAAATAAATGAAACAAAATTGAAATAAATTTTACAGAAATATTGAGACGCCAATGAATCAAATTATATAATAAAGCTAAGACTTGCATTTTGTTCGGCAAATTATTAACTGTCTATGCCGCACGTAGTTGACTGAAACATATGTCGCTAGACATACGTGCTGGTAATTGTGGCATATTAGTAACAATTGCGAGTGGTGTAGCATGTGATCCGTGCGTCGTCTCTAAATTGATACACGCGCAAATATCCATTATACAAATTGTATTTATTTGACGGATATTGACAGCAGAAAGACCCAGCGGTAACCGAAGGTCGGCAATCAGCCGACAGAAACAGCCAGCGCAACAAGCTTGATCGGCGCCATTTGAATCCGACGCCAAATTAAAATTCCTCGTTTAATTAATAGCAATCGAGAATATTATCAGAAAAAAAACATCATGTAACTGAAGACATTATTTTACAGACCGTTAGTTAACACCAAGATTGCACGTAAAACCGGAGGCATAAATATTTTTTTCCCTGAATTAATATCCTGTAATTAACCAAGAAAATAATAAACATCCTATTATACATGATCGTAATCGTAGTTATCTAACACGTAATTGAATAAATCATTTTAATAAAACAACAGATTTCACCGCGCTTTTCGTGCCACATGATACAACGCGAGATAAGGAATACATTTCCCAGATTCTTTTATTTACGGCCGCGGTAATTAAGTTACGGCTAAATAAAACAAAATAGGCATAGTTCACATTTAGATTTAGCGATTTAAATTCGTTTAAATGCTACGCGACTCGAGAAAAATCTTCTTAGACATTCTTTAAATGTCAGGGTTCCAGTTTACTTTCAACTCTTTTTGTCGTATTGAATATGTCGGATGCAAAAAAACGGCAATTACTAAATGAGACCGTCTTGAGCAGTTGAAAGTTTTCTATTCAGTGCACAAATAAACATAACCATGTTGAATTACATCAGTGGCGTTTCTTTTTGGCGGTTTACAGGGCAGGGAAATTTTTTCAGCATATAATTTGACTTGTCATCCAATCGAATAAAGATGGACATAACATTTTAGTCATGTCTATAAGATATACAGGGCGTTCTTTTAAACGTATTTTCAAGTGGAACTTCGTGAATAAAAATATAATTTATATTAAACTCATGGCTAAGAGCCAGTTTTGATTTTTTGTAGTCTGTTAAAAAAAAACAATTTTTTTATCAGCCTTTGCACAATTTATGAATTGAATAATATAACATATTAGATAGAATTTAGGATGTTAAGTAAATCAAAAGTTACCATATCCCAAATTAATACCTACCATATATGTACTTATTTCAGTTCATGAAGATTTTACTATGTATCTCTTCATTAAAATGTACATGATATAAATGAATTTTGCCATAACTTGTTTCTAAATTAAGTAACAAAAAATAGATAAAAGATATATAGATAACTGGTAATATTTACCTACTATATAAACTAGTCACCTACAGCGTTGCATCAAAATGTACGCCAAAATGAAATCAAATATATCATGCAGGCTATGTAGTCCAAATGATATATTTCAGACGCCCTATTTTAATTGAATTGTGCAGCTCCCGCACTGTCGTGTCTTTGTCGATGTGCAGCTGCCTCAAACCATATAAACACCACTCGTCATAACGTATCTGATAGAATCTCAGCGCTCAGTAGAACATATTTGGCAAAGAGCCTACGAATGAGTTCTAAGTATTTCAAGTTCAAATACAGGTGAGCTCTCCCATTTGCCAGTCACAAACGACCATAAGTGCATAAGAAATGCAAAATCATTTTTGTCGTTTACTTCTATAAGAAAGCGACCAGTTGCATAAAAATAGGCGTTATTTCTATCGCACATAATCATACATCCGTGTTTATACGGCTCCGGTACCACTGACATGGTTTGTATAATTACATAGAATATTTCGTTTCAAATCTCGAAAAATTACTGATGATTTGCTTCTATTTAGTATAGATAGAGGCAAATCATGAATAATTATCATTAGATTGAAAATGCTGTTGAAAATTCGTTGGCTTAAACTCGAATGAATCGGTTTGGTCGCACGATGTACTATCTCAAGAAAGAGTGTAAAGATACGTTGCCCTGTATAATATAGACAATGCTTAATTATTTCAGAGATAAAGTTATGTTCTTGGTCGCGAAATGAAAGAAGAAGAAAATAGAAGGCGCGATGCCTTCTATTGACCAAGAGCTTAATTAATCCTAAAATTAATTCATCTTTGTTTATATTTCAGAAAAATGTATCGAATGTATTTTATTGCATTCTGTCTTGGTGGTACGTGTGTGTTTATAAGGTTCATATCTCTTGTGAAAGGCGTTTACTCAAGCCACACCAAAAGTCATAGTTTTCATCAAAACTATCCGTTTAACATCTAGGATGTGAAGATATAAATTGAATTATGAATTTCGTGCAACCTTTTGATGACTTCAATACTGCATTTCTACAAACTCGTTTTCTTAATGCCTCACTGGCAAACTCCTTAGACGAGCCAGCGAACGAGAAAGGAATTAAATGTCATATAGAATCGTTTATTATGAACGTGCGTATATGTAGGTTTTCTTTCGCTTTCCTGGTGTGGCAATTCGAATAAAGTTATTAGCTGCACGATATGTACATTAGAACGATATTCGTAATTATTACTTCTTCTGTTATATACGTGAAATGAGGTTTTAATTTTATCTTGTGTGTTAATGCTAATTCATTGACGGAAACGAAAATGTTATTTGGTGTAGTGATTTTACGTTCTTAACTTCAAATTGTCATGTGTGTCGTACACCAACCTTTAATGGAGAAATATGCGAATAATTGCTGTCAGTTTGCGACCATTGGCACTTCTCGACTTTCTTAATATTTCGAAAATGTAATTTATATATCCATTATGGCCGAAAATGTAAAATAGAATCATTTATTGAGGATTAATCCATATGAATACGATGGGCGCTCAGCTATAAAAGTGCGATACAAGTTTTTTAGGCTTTTTGATTTTAAACTTTTATAAAACGGACCTCTTATCCTGGGCTTATAACTACATATTAACTATGAAGAATAAATAACCTTACTCTTGAACAAAAAGGTTAGAGAAACTTGCTAGTGATGTCAACTTCCGACCTGCCAATGATGTTAGATTTGATAATAAGTGCCGAGATCATTGTTAATAGAAAGAGATCTGTAAATATATATCTGTAAAAAAATAAAAATTTAAACATCTCATTTTCATTTGTCCCAATTTCAAAATTAGCTTTAGACAAATTATTAAAGCCACCTGTAACAAAACACAAAACGTTATTTCAGCGTATTATTTTTATTTCACAAAATAAATTCAACATTCTCAAAAAAAAAAAATGTTGGAATAGATAATTTATTAGTTTGAAAAGTTAAGAAGTTGTCGATATTTTTTTAATGGAAAATGCCATTTTAATTGCGCCGTTTAAAAAACTCATTTTTACATAGAGTGAAGTAAAAGGGACTGGTTACGTAAGATTTTTTTTGAATAATGGTTTAACCAAGCAAATGAAAATCTAATGATTGAAATTCAATATAAAAGAATTAATTTAGACTAAATGGTCAAAAGCTGCTTGACAATTTCCAAGACGGTGAATAAATTCCCTCTATACACTTTCAATAATTTCTGGTGTTATTAGCTGCACTTTCCTAACCGGAACAGTCTACCTGAGACTAGCTATAAAAACAAGCCACGGTATCAGATAAGAGTCGTTTGGGATTTTTTATTTGACAAATATCGATGAAATAAACTATACAATTCTCGTAGACATTACCAAAAATATTGTTATTTTTTTGGTCCTACAAATTATGAACCGTATTCGGTATTTATTATAACAAAACCAATCAATAACCGCTTTTTCCTTTTTGTTCCAGGTGAGTTGTTCGCATTAGACTGATATGACAAACAAAGTAACAAATAGTAAGTATCAGTTTTTTTTCTTACATTTTTGCTGACGCTTATTTAATCGCGTTTACAAATAATTTTTATCTTATTATTATATCGTTCCATTTTGTTCGATCTATTGAATGTAATGCAATAAAAATTAAGAAACACCCATCGTTTATACACGTTGTTCCAACATGATACTGACTGTTAATTAACGCTGTATTTATGTAAATGATTATTTATCATAAATCAATTGTAAACAACGTGTATGAAATTTACGTAGAAATGGTGCTAATTTAAATATTATTTAAGAAAAATACAAAGTCGTAAGCAACAGAGAGTTATCTGTTTCGCACAGTTGACGTGATAATTATGTAAAATATAATTTGTTTTATAAAACACCTCGATTTCTAGACTAATCTAAGTAAAAACAACTTTATACGGCTTAGCTTGTAAATATTTTTATTATCCTAAACCCCATAATTGGCTCTCGATTAAATTGTTAAATTAGGTTTGCATTTCACTTTTTCTGAAACAACTTAATTTTTGAATAATTGCCGTTTATACATTTTTGTTTAGAAATATAATTTTGCATAAAGTTTTTTATATGGTAATACGTATTTTTGCTTGATATAATAATATAATATAAAATCTTACTACTATGGAGTAATTTATTTTTTACGTATATGTACATATCTTTAGAAGTGGTAGTAGTATTTCTTTTTCTTCGTTATCAAGCAAGGGTTGGTCGGTTTTTGCGACAATACGAGATTATTTGTTTAAAGAATGACAAACTCTGTAAAGGGTTCTGAAAATGTTCGTGAAAGAGTTTTGCGGATTGGTATACCTTTCAGTAAGAGTAAACTTCCAATACGCCATGTGTTTTTTACACTTTTATTATTAAAAACTGTTGATGTTGCCTGTACTATCTACTACGACAAAGATGTCTGGTAATTCATCACGTGTATACTACGTCAGTTTTTAAGAAATGAAGAGCAAATTATTGCACATGATTCTGGATAAAAATTTCTCTCCCATATTGAGGAATTTGCTTTAGGCAAATGGCTTTCTATATCGGAATCGACATAAACAACTGAAATAAAAATTTCACTGACTAGTTATCATAGTTTAACTATAGACTAGTTAACATAGTTATAATTGTTGAACTGAAACAAATACGTTACTAGTTTTTATTGTAGAGAGCAAGTAATTCGGAATTATAGTACTATTATTATAACTACATATGTAAATACATACGATACAACTATAATAAAAAATAATTTACGTAACCCACCACATATTATGTAGTGGAAATAAAATACGAAAAATACCGGGTGTTATTTTTTATTTTTCTCAGCCCTTTCCGGGCTGACCATTGGGTGTAATTCAGATATAATCATTTTACTGTCATTACGCACATAATGTGAAAGCTGACAAATTCGTGATGGATAAACACACTCGGAGAACAAGAACGGCGATTGTTACGTCTTTATGAATAGGAGGACGAGCACTTAATTATGATGAAAAAACGAACAAAATGAGGTGAAAGACTTACTACTAGTCGACGAGCCGCTACTGATCGTAAGATCGGCGACCAAATCAAGCAGTAAGTAAGAGCAAAACAAGAAAGGGTATAAAACAAGTTTTTGTATGAGTCACAGGCCCCGCCAGCGGTAATTGCGCTGTCGGCTGCAGGTTAAAAATGGCAACGCCAGCGACGTTGCCATATTTAGAAAATGACTGCAGGTTGGGGAATTGTTACGGAAGAAACACTATGCGACGATGTTCTGTATAGTATATTTAAATTATGTTAACAAGAAATGGATAAATTCAAACACATTTTGGAACAGATCGATCTTAGATTACGATTAAGAATGACTTATTTTTTAGTCAATCAGACTAGGGCTTGTTCAAACTGAATAAATAATTATCGTTTATAAGAATTTTCCTAATTGGATCATATATTGTCGAAAATGAATTGACAATCAAACGAAATACTGAGTAGAGATCGTCGAGATTAATTCCAAATATAATTTAAAAGTATTGAACTGAAAAATATTTTTAAAATTTTAGATCTGTTTTTGGTAGTCGCAGTCGTAGTGGTTTTTCAATAAGGGGTGTAGTCCGACCAGGATTACCACCATCTACTTGCTGAGTAAAATGTGATTACTTGAAATTATAATTAAATAAGTATAATTTTTTTCATATTGCTATGACTGCCGCCATATTGTGATTACCTTGTGTGGTTGTTATGGTAGTAAAATATGTTATAATACATACGAGTATGTACATCAATGTCTGCTCATCATTAAAAACACGAAGAAGGCTCTTGCAAGTATAAGGCATTGAGTATTATTTTGACCGTTTTGTGGCTGAAAACAGTAAAATGCAAGTCTAATTAGATATGCGTGCAACATTTGTTAAATAAGATGCAATATAACGCAATACATCGGTTCGGTTTATATTTCTTCATTGGTAGTGTCATGAGGTACTTAAAATGATAATAAAAATATATGAAGAACTGTTCGACGAATATATATTTAACACAACAAATCAAGAAGATATACTTTTTACGCAAATAGTTATAAATGACTTAACAGCTTTGACCACATTTGCTTACTACCAACATACATTCGCAAGGAACAGTGCTAGGATGAATAAATTAAGGGGCACCAAATCCGGTTACTGTATAATTAATCATTAGGATTAAAATTTAGAAATTTGTGTTTTGTATTATTAAGAGAAAGGTCACACTTATTATGACGAATCGGGAAAGATATATTACGTGCACGCATATTCTTCTGGCGAAGTCTTCCGTTCTTGGTCGTCGGCATCGTAAACATGGCAACGTCGCATAACATTGACGACCATCAAACACTCTTCAAGCGGGATGTGTTACGTTTTACACTGTTCCTCATCGAATTAATCTACTAGAAGCTGTTCAATATCGTAGACAACCGGTTACTAGAAGAAGAAAAAGCGACAGAAGTAACTGTACATCTGGCTTCACGAGTGCATAACGTTGTACTCTGGGCAATTGCAGTTGATTAAATAATTGGCTGGAGCCTCTGGGCCATTTGGGATAATCATAAATGTGAATAATGTTATGGGCGTGTGGAACGTTTAACGGCTAGCCAAGTTCAGCTCCTAGAAGATACGAATTTATGTTTATTTTCGTAAATGACGAGAGACGAATTTTGTTAAATTCGGGATTATCTGTAATCTTTATCGTTTTATGACCATAATCGTCAGATTCCGAGTGATAAATACGTACAGACGTGATCCCTTTTATTGCGTGGTATTAAATAACGAGGGGGTACTAAATTTTTAATCAAAGTTAATCATAAATGGAATGATCTGAATACCTAGCTCACTGAGCAATCTCAAGAAGCTTAAACTAACAAGAAGTGTTCAAACCCCATAAGGCAATATAAGCAAACTGGAGAGATATAGGTACTGTTAATCAAGAATAGGAAAACGTGTGAGATTCTCTAGGTATGCGTAGAAGAAAGAGTGAGGGATAAGGATGCACTTTACGCTCGACCCGATCGAACTCTGTGTACATACATATATATTCATCGATATTCACTCTGAAAATGTCTTAATGTTATTCGGTAAAGACCAGGCTATTTACTGCGCACCTCGTGGCCGGTCCGATATTGCAGTTTTGAGACATGTTCCCATGCTTGATGATAGAAGATGTAAAATTGCATAATTCTGGCGTCATTGGAAGCAGTATGGCTAAATGTCCCTTATCGGTTGTTATTTTGATACTTTGAGTATGGTTATGTTTTTGTGTTAGCAGTGTATTTGTATATATTTTGTGCAGTGACTTACTTGTATGAATAGTATGCACATTTTACAAGAAATTAGTTTTGTAAATATTTATTAGGGCATTTTATATAAGTTTTCTACTCCAGCAATCACTCGATACTAATTTAATCTTCTTGGAACAATATTAAGAAACATAATGTGGCACCAAATTATAACTATTAAAATCTAACAATTCTGACAAGCCAGATACTTTTTTGTTAATAGACTCAAGACTCAATAGACTCTTAACTTTGTTAAGAGACATCAAGACAGTATTAGTAAATGAATTACTGCGTCCACACATGTTCTTAATTTCACCTAAAAGTTCTTTATAACTTCCCACAGCTTTAAAATATTTTCAGAAATATCTTACGAGACACAAAGCCTTAATTGTTTGTTCTTTGTTAAAATACATCAAGAGCACCTTTAATCTACTGTCACCCATAAACGCGATGTCCTAAAATTCATTTCAATAGATACGAGTGTATTAGGTGTTGAACTCCCTGAAAACCTTATGAAATCATATGCATAGTTTATTTAGACTTTCGAAGAAGCTGATTAACTTTAACACCCAAGGCGGAAAGTCAGTTTTTGTAAGTTGACTAAACATTGGACCACTCCCCTACCATTGATGCGGTTTGCACGCAACGCCTACAGGATAAACTTGAGCGACGGCACGCTAAAGCCTTCCGCCAAGTATTTAAAATCTCGAATTACATTAGCAGGATTCTGCATTAGCATTTAATAGTTTGCCAGTCAGTTCATCATGTTCATTCACTTCTCATTTACGCCGCCCGTAATAAGTTTTAATAACACTTGCCGGGCTGCTTATTGAAGCCTTCAAATCTGACGTTTACTACCGCAGTTTAGTGCTTGACTTCACGCCAGATGAAACCGAGTCGTAAAGATACATCTGTCATTTGGCACAGACGCTCTAATGCGAAATAAATACGAAAAAAAGGACTCTGAAAACGCGACGCCGATAGAAGTGTTTATTTTGGTCACGAGGTGTTTTGCATAGAAGCGTGTGACATTACTCGATATACAGGATGTTCCAAGGTTATTCAGTGTAGTTGGATTTGTAGAAATTCGGGATCTTTAGTAATGTAGCCAAATTCGTAAATATATTTGAAGTTCTACTTGCATTGTTTTATTGGACTGCCTATTCAATGTTTCAGTTAACGCATCAGTGAATCTTCACATTATTATTTTTATTTTTTCGAAGATTTAAATCATAATACTCACATGATATTTTGGACTAAATGATTTCAAGTAATGATCAACAAATTGGAATGGTATTATCGGGCAAAACATGAATGAATAATAGGAAGGAGCAATTATGCCAAATGCAATGAAAGCGGTGTTAATGAAAATCTTTAGAAAATAAATTGGAGGTGAAATTAAATCGTAAGAATTTGAATTCAGTAGCGTCTAGGTCCTCCTCTAGCTCTTGTCACTGCTTCCATTTATTTCGTCATGCTATTGATCAAGTTGTTACTGGTTCCTGAGGAATACTCCTCCGTTCGAGAAGAACGAATTTACTAAGAGCCATGAGGGCAGGAATGTGGCGTCTAACTGACCGCTTTAGTGCATCCCTCAGATGCTATGGGATTCATATATGGGTTCCTTCGTGGCTCGTCCATACTTGGAATATTCACAAATTGAAAGTAGTCCAGCACCTCTCTGATAACGTGGGGCCGAGCGTTATCCTGCATAAAAATTAAATTATCCCCTACAAACGGGTCAAATGGCATCACATGTTTTTCTACGATGTGCATTCATGAATCTCCCCCGTATAGAAATGAAATGCCTCCGACCATCGAAACAAATTCCTCTCCAGAACATTATTGATCCACCAAAAAATGGTATCCTCGGAGATATATTGCAGGCAGCAAACCTCTCTCCTGGCCTCATTTGCGCGTTCTCTTGCAAAACACAGTCTAGTAACTATGTTCTCTGGTGAGCAGTGGTGCAATAGCTGATCTTGAACTGTCTAATCCTCCTTCATTAAGCCTTCTCCTGACCATTCGTCCAGAAATTGCTACATTTCGAGCTGCTGCTAGGGCTTTGCTTAGCCCTAAACTAGTAGAATGACTGTTTCTTAAGGTGACTTGCATAATATATCGTCCATCTGTAGATTTCTAACGATCTTGGTCTGGGGTTCTGCAGTACCTTCCAAATTCATTGAAACGTTTAACTGTTCAACTAATTGATAATTGTCTAACTCTTAAGAAATTAGCCACATATCGCTGGCTACGTCTCTAGTTAACCAGAGTTACCGGTTTCACTGCTTCATCTTCTCTTATGTTGCGTGGACCATTTCTTCTTCACTAAGTGTATTGGACAAAGTGTTTCATTCACTTGATGACATTAAATATATAAGAATACCCAAATATATTTCTATGATCCAAAACAAATCATCGATCAAAACATCGTATACTAGAGAATCAATGTTGAAATATAATTGAAAGATTGACTGAACAAACTCTTGGCGAAAACAAAAAGAACGTACTGTAGCTCTTGCATCTGTATTTTTAACTTATTTACTAGATAAAAAGAAAAAAGAAGGTCCACTACATAGTAAAGGTGATTAAATAATAAAAAAACTCTAGAAGTGTTGCTGTTACATCGCCTAGTCAGCTTTTAATGCACATTACGATACGATAATGCATGTGTAATACACGAAGGCAGCTTCAACATAAATTTTACCTCCCCTATTGTAAAAATAAGTTACTCAGTAGATATTTGTCAATATTAAGTAATGACAGCTAGCAGGATTTTGTTATTCTATTTTAATACCTGATATAAGTGGCAATTTCATTCGGCTACCAGGATCTAACAGTCAGCAATGTAGGAATAATCAAGAGTGTCAATAGAAATGTAATAATTCTAGATTATGCAAAGGTATGTGCCTAACTTACGGCCATCAATATCAAAGACCAATAAAATCGGGTATTATGATAGTTAGTTATAATTAATTATGTGTAAAATTTGACGCGAGGCAAATACTGTAGTATCGGCTTCGATATATCAGCGGATTATTAGGTTAAAAATAGGCAGATGGAAACTATTTTGTGTTAAATATAAGTATTCATGTAATATCGAAAGATTTCTTAGATAGTTACAATCGGAACAATTATTGAGTCAATAATACTGCATTATCAGAAGAGAATAAAAATTGATTTGTCTAAAAATATGGTCTTATTAAAATTAATATGTTTCTTTCATAATCAAAATAGTTACCAGATCTAAATGTAATATAAAATGTAATAGAGATAAGAAATGTATATGCTGTTAGAAACTATACAAAAGCTGGCCCACCATCTATCTATGGTGGTATGCTATGGCATTTGTTTAAAATTTAATATTAATGAATGAGAAGTCAACTTGTTGCTTTCCAGACATATAAACAAGATTTCTTGTGCTACTTGTATTCACTTAATTTCAGTAATTGTGTTTTTTTATGAAAATCGTTTAATTATTTTTGGTAATCGGTTTGTTTAGTTATAATATAATTTTCTAATTGTGTCATTATTACCTCATTTTAGAAATTTGGCATCGAAGCGATACAGTTGTCATACATACATATTTCTGAATAATGGCAGAAGATTACAGCAAGTTTTTTGATAGTAACGAAATAAATATTTTTTTCTGATAAAAATAATTATATATTATAGCCTGTAAATATCTACTAGATTAAGAACGATCATCCGGAGATTGCAAAATTAACCTAGTCAATCCATGTTGAGAAAAAAAATATTGGCGAACTCTACATTTCACGGCTCTTTGCAATTGCATACTTGAAACATTGCTAAACTCATGCCCGCTAATTAAATTATTGTTAGAGGAAATTCGCGCGGAAGTATGATTACACTATATCGAACGCAAGTTTAACACCTGTTTCATTGGGCAATTAGAAATCTCTGTTCGAAAATTAACATTAATAATAAATTTTACGTCCACTCGCTGTTTACGGACACTGGAACACGTGCTAACCATTTTACATAGCCAGTTTGATAAATTAACTTTACATACAATGGGGGCCGCCTGCGATACTAATTTGTGTACCAAACTCCATTGAATACAATGAGTTGTTGGAAAAATAAACATTATCGTTTATTTATTTTGCCATGCCATTATGATAAAATTACTGTCTTTGAGAGCTGAGAGAAATATTGTCAAAAAATAACTAGAATAATCAAAGATATTAACAAAATTATGATCTATCTGATATTTAAATATATTATTATTGTATATATTATAGTAACGGGTGTCCAGAAAGGGTAGTAGGTATTTGTAGATTCAATAAAAAAAAACTAGAAGTCAGAAAAAATAAATTTTTTTGTTAATTTTTAGATAAGGTTTTGGAAAATTAAGTACTAAAGATTATGTTCTCCAAATGTTGACCCTCACGCTGCTGGCACTCCTCTAACCGTAAACGGAAATTAGCCACCATGCGTCTACACATCTCTCTGGAAACGGCGGCCATTTCGGTGCGAATGTTGTGCTTTAATTGCACTAAAGTTCGTGGTTTGTTTACATACACTTTCTCTTTAAGGTATCCCCATAAGAAATAATCAAGAGGTGTAAGATCAGAAAATGGATTCGAATGTTTGAGAATACCGGTTCGACTGTAAAAATTCGCAATCCAGGTTCGAACCCCACAAGCGATTGAAGAAGTGAGAGTTTCAGTGCGTGAAAATCCTTCTCAATCAATTCGCAAATTCTTGACCAAGTTGAAACCAACCACTTCAACCAAAAATCTTTGAACCAGTCTACTGACCCTTAAAACAAGTGATTTGTCAGGATGGTCTTAGTTATACAACTGAACAATACAACTTCCTCATGGAACTTTCTCCAGCTAAACTGTCTTATGCCTATACTTTTTTAACATTAAATGTAGTTTTTATCATAGAATGTATTGACCACAGTATATAAGCCTTTTAAATTTTTCCTTGAAAGGATTTATATAACACGTTTTATTGCACTTTTCTAGCTTTCTTCTCTCGCCAGTTCTCAAACGGCTCATTAACACTTTCAGTCTGCCTCCTAGATTTATCAGGCAACGTATTAGAAATTAAATAGATAATTACAGAATTAGTTACATCTGTTATACCTTGTGGTATATCGGTAAAATGACTTTGCTTTCACTTATTTCCATCATGTTTGAACAATATATATATATATATATATATATATATATATATATATATATATATATATATATATGTATATATATATATCAAACAATTAATAAGAGTATAAACAGAAGTGTACCAGTAGGGTTCTTATAAAAAAAAAGTTACATTTTTGATTTATTAAAATTTCAATGTTACATATTTTGCAATTAAGAAAAAAATAGGTTAATAATTGATTTTGTTATTTATTGTATCAATTAAATCATGCGAAAAGCTCTTGAATTTTTTCTTTAAATTTTTCATCAATGATTAGATTTTTAGATTTAAAAAAATATCTAAAAAATTAATATTTTTAATAAATCGTTAATTTATAAAAATAATATTTGTTTTATTTAGTATTCTTGAGTAAAAACAGAATAATTTTTGTTGTGTAATGGGCATATTAGAAATGAAAAAAATATATACGAGTATATTATGACAAAAAATATATATAAAAATGTATTGCAAAAGACGGCACAAGAATCTGGAACCTTATTGGGACCAATTCCGGAAATAATTGTAAAACAAAACAACTCCAAATTATGCATGTAAGGACTATGTAAATAAAATAATATCGATAAATAAATATGTACATATATTCTTGAAAATCAAGGATTACTCATCTCCATCCCATTAATTTTGGTTCAGGGAAGTCGAATTCCTACTTGGCATCTCATTTTAATATTACTCAATGTATTTTCACCACTTGACATTTCATGCCAAATCGTCATCAATAATTTGGTAATTGGACGACGCCGCGACGTTGGATCCAGAGAATAACTATTGGCAAACGTTGATCCTAAACGCAAAGAATACGATTAGAAATTGTTGTATGTTGATTGCAAATGATGTAAAGAAATTTGGTATTTGTAACAGTGTAGTAGCCAAGGAATGAAGGGTTTTTTTGTATGTTTATCATTTATCATCAGCTTTCGTGATTTTACAATAGCCACAGGTCGTAATTTTCAGGTCTGATAAACATGTCTAATGATATGAATGTTACTAATTACGACAATTTACCTCTTATCTTTTGTATTCCTTAATTAAATACTGAAACAATGTTATAATAGGTAGAAAATTCTTGCAGTGAACAGTTTTTGTTACGTAGTACATAATTTTAAGTGAACATGTTATACAGTAGGCTTAAAAAATTGAAAAACAAGTGTATGTGTTTATTTCAATCGGTGAACATAATTAGTGAATGTCTATATTAATATTTTTTATATATCGAAAAACAAGGGAACATTTTATTCGAGGAAACTCTTGGAATGATTTATTGTGTAAATGAGTTCATCTCAAATTGTTTTTGAGTTATAGCTTCAAGGGTTTTTTTATTTTAAATTACAATCCCCGTTTGTTCTTACTTCTGAGACATAGAGACCAAAATAAGTCTAACAGCATCAGTCCTGGGTATTGCGCAGGCCATTCTTAACCCACTCCTCTTCGTTGCTGTTATTCGAGTTTTAATTATTTGAAATAAAAGAATATTTCCAAGAATATAGGTTTCTATTACCAAACATTAAAAAGATCCCCTAGAAGACAAGCGTGTAAATGTTTAATCTGAATTGCCGTATCGAAAAGTATAAATCGATTCTGGGTACACAATTAGGAGGTTCCAAAGAATTATCCGCCCTGTATCAAAACCTGTTACCACCGTTCTTAATAAATCTGTACTAATCACAAAATTGGTGTCAGTCTAATACATGTATATAAGCACATAAACCTAAGCTAACAGTCCAGTTCAGTGGCGTATCGTATAATCTTTCTATTTATTGTTGCCAGAATCAATTGACTACGTTTCGTCTTGTTTTAATATTCCACCGTTATTTAAGAAATTGGGATTTACGATTCAGGCTTAACTGTTCAGGTTTATTTTATGATCTACCGTTTATAGTTTCATATAGTAATTGTAGACAGTTTTTTAAACAGTCTAATATAGAATTTTTCAATATCCGATAAACTTTTCACCAAGAGTGTCAATTTACTTAATGTACTTTATTATTAGCGGCATAAACAGAAATCATTGTTATTTCTTAAAACCGAAAATATTTTTACTTAAATATCTCTTTTTAAATATTTTATGTACAAAACATAAACATTTGTGACGTTTAGAAGAACGTGTCCAAACTGGCTTCCTCTTCAAACTAGCGCCTTTGTGCGATTTTGAAAGCGCATGACGAGCTAGAAAAATCAGAAAACGTCCTAAGCTGTTTCTAATAAGCTTAAAATGAAATCCTGCCCAACAATAGAAGGATTATTGGTTATACCTATATACATAGAGCACACCCAGGTGTACACCACTGATCGTACACGTTACACAATAGTTACCTGGAAGAGGTTGAACGTTTAACAATGTTGCCAAGTCTTTATCAAGTTCTTTAAATAGGTTTATTCCTAGTTTCACAGTTCTTTTTTCAAAGTATATTTCAAAAATGAAAATAAAAGAGAGAACACAACATATTCATGATGTTCGGTTTTCCTAAAAGCATGTTTTTTTATTTTGTAGAAAATAATTTGTAACAAGTTGATGATCTGTTCATCAATATTATCTCTAGTTTGTATATGTAAAATTAAAGGTTTAAATAGGCTAATATAGATGCAGTATTAAAACTGCATTAACAAATTACAAGTATATTATTCACGGATATTAATATTTTAAGTAATGCAAGAATAAACAAAGAAAAATAAGTACTGTTAGTCAATAATAGGAAAAACTGTCAGATTTCTCTATGTATAGGTAGAAGAAAGAATGAAGACAGCATTCGGCTATTTACTTCGACCAGGCTATTTACTGCGCACCTTGTGGACGGTCCGATAGAGACTTGTTCCTATTATTGACGAGCAGTATATATTAACTAAAATTTATGAGTTTAATATATGTATTGGCGTCTTAATATCGTTTAAATTATTAGATTATACCATCACCAAAGGGAATTCGGTGCTTCGTCCCCTAAATGGAGTTTCTTCTCCATAAATCAACAAGGTCTGTGTTCTAATATAACTCTTAAACTATGCAATGTTTTTAGTTGGTGATAAGAAATGATATCCTATTCTCATTCCTGCACGCAATTCAGAATTCACAACTCCCATATTTGTTTTGGAATTGATTCAGAGAGTAGGAGAATAGTTAACTAACTCACCTTTATACATTGTAAAGTTGTGACTTCTCGTACGTTCTTCAACATTTTTGGACTTCTTTGTCCAGTTGGTGACATTTCATAAAATGAAACCCGCCACAGGTAGGATTCGACATTTGTCCCGGATCGGAACCGAACAACATACAGCTGTTTCGAACTTGTTAGTTCTCATCAGTGCCGTATACGGTACGCCGATTCAGGACAAATGCCGAATGAACTTTATGGCGTATACATCTTTATCGATACGATCTCTGTCAGTAACATATAAGTCGGAAATCGAGAAAGAAACCACCAAGCCGCCAAGCGGCTATCAAAAATAGCCGCTTGGCGGCTACTCGTTTCATCACAAATTTAATTGACTGACAACTACAAGACTCATAACTTGGCTCAGCTAGCTCAACCAAGAATATTATAACTTAATACTCTTTTTATTTGGATGATAAAGGACTGACGAAGGTTTTTTTTAGAAAATTTCATTTGCTGAAGATTATGGATGTATGATTTTCATAACATAGTTTCTTTGGAATTAACTAGTTCATAAAATACTTCTATGAATTCTTATGTATTAATTAAACTGCTTATAAAAGTTATATAATGATAATGAGTCTTCTAATAACATTTGTGACAATGATAGACGTATCTGCACCTGATTTTAATATATCGAGATACATCTGGCAACCTCGACGTTTCGAAGAATCACGTTACCTGTGTATGATTTCTTTGTTCTTCGACGGCCGTTCGAGAACGCCACACAGGTAAAATTTACCATCTCCCAGAACCTTGGTTGTCCGCCGGATGAATCATTGTAATACACCCACGAACTGTTCATTCATAACAAGAAACTGTGCCAAATCCGATGTTTATTTACGAATTTGTAAGTTGTATATAACCTAAAATAACCGCGGGGTCCTGTAATAATAACATTTCGTTCTGTTAGGCATTTTATGCATCGAACGC
Organism: Rosalia funebris; assembly: GCA_037954035.1. NCBI lineage: Eukaryota > Metazoa > Arthropoda > Insecta > Coleoptera > Cerambycidae > Rosalia > Rosalia funebris. The sequence continues at coordinate 14,208,045 of JAZFAV010000001.1, read as the reverse complement.
ATATAAATAATCGTTTTTTAATCGGCTGCTTATTGGCATTTATTCTGGGAATTGCATAGCCGAGTGTAATTGTGTGCTTTGAATATTGTTATGGGACTATTTTAATCGTTTGAAGTTTACGGTGATGTTAGTTAGTCATGGTTATTTTAACTCTAAGATACTGTTTTATAAAATTCTAGCCGGCAAATAATGTACCGAGATATCACAAATTATATTGGCCAAACGTGGTTGTGGAATAGAAAGCGCCTTCATAGCCATCACAATCCTTTTAAAATAATTGTGTTTGTTTGTCACTTTACGTGCTATTCTAACTTTAGTCACGTTCAACAAGGTCGAAGTTAGAATATTGTAGCCGTATTTGGTATTCCCAGTATCTAAGTCATAAGAATCCACTTGAAAATATTCAATGGCATTTCTTACTTAGATAATTATTACCCAGTAAGGGGTTACGACCATACTCTGCTTCTATAAATATTTGACATCCAGTCATTGAACTCTACAAGGGTGCTTACTAGCCTCTTATTTTTATTCAAACATTTCTGTAATAGTATAGATGCACCCGCATTACTAAGCATGTTTACTATACATGGCTCTTGAGAGGAAAGTATGTTTTATTGCCATATTGCAAGAACTGACGTACTGAAGATCGCCATTGTTTGTAAAGTCACAAAATTTTAATGGAATACTCAGCACTTGTGATATGAACAATTGTATTCATGAGTTATTATCTTTAGGGAAACAACAACTTTTTACTGTCGTGTTGCTGAAGTATTCCATCTTTTTTTGTTATATACTACACACGTGTATATATTATGGGCTTGGAAGAAAGTATGAATATCAAAAAAACATAGTTTTTCGATTTTTTCCAGCAAATAACCCAAATTTAGTTCAAGATTTATGAATGAAAGAGACTCTCACCAGCGTAGTTAAATTGGCTGAACCAAGAGAGCTCTATTAACACTATTGCATCATCTTTTTCTAATGCACCTTTTGAAGAAGACCATGCCATCTCAGTTGTCTCCAGGTTATTTAAGTAAAAGGGTCGATAGCTTTGAGAATTATTATAATTAGTCAAGAGGTTACAATTTAATGTTATTTACACTACTAAAAATTACGGGGAGGAAGTTTATCTTACTTTCGAAGAATAATATACCTTTTTTTGAATCACAGGTATCTCTTATATCACCAGTATAAAGTGGTGATATTTAAGTTTTTAAATTTGACTTTTTCCCCACTGTATTTTCCAAGAATACACCACTTACGTATCACGATAAAAGTATTTTTCTTCCTATATGATACAACAATACCTTAAACCTAAAAAGTGTTGAATACATTTTTGAAAAAACTGAAAATGAGAGGAGAAAACTTGTATAGTGGAGGGCATTATTAATCAGATAGGGGAAATCAATGGGGGAAGTGTTACTACAGATATTCAAAATTATGAGGTGACACTTTCAGATTCCTGCCTTGGTATCATTGAGAAAGTTTATTGAAGTTGAATTCTTTAAAAATTTCCAGTCACTTTTCTGAAACCTGTATTTTTTCGTGATACCATAGTCCTCTTCTAAATCGACGATATGTATTTATTTGTATTCCATATTTTTGTCCTGTAAATGGATTTTTGTATGGTTATAGTTGCACATTCCTCGACAGCTTTTTTTTCCAAATTAACTACACGAGTTTCGAAAATCCTAATTTTCGCAGTATGTAGCCCACAGAAAAGTTCTTAGGGATAAAACAAAAGACTTCGGAGGCAATTTAATTTATGCATATATGCAAACGTATCAGCTCAAGTAATAAAAAACTCATGGAGAAAAGCTATAGTGTCTTGTGTTTTATATTGTGTTACACCGTCTTTTTGAAGTTCATCGTCGTTTAGTTCTTGAACAAATTCTGCCAAAATGTTTCTGTTCTGCATTAACGGTAAAATTTTGTTTATTTGTTTACGTTATTCTACGTTACTCAATTATGGAATTTGAGGCAAAATACTTAAACATGGCAAAATTACATATACAATAATATGTTCGTACATAAATAAGAGACAATAGGAAAAAATAACTATGGACATATATAAATTAAAATTGCCGAATTCTTATTCTGTGCACGAAAAAGTTATTCTTTTGTGAAAGGCTGCTATTCAAACACCGATTTTGTGAGGATGTAGCGAAAATTCAACAAAGCATTTTGCCTGATCTCCTTGCCATTACAATGGTCTCTGAAATTCGTCAACCCAAGCATCGATTACAGAGTAAATGAAGGTGGAATCTACTTGCTGGAAAGTTCTATATCCTCAAGTCGCGGATGTAACAGGGTATTTCATTTCCTAACATCCATGTAAAGACTGTATTAGTGCATCTGCGCCAGCTATTATTAATTGCGGAAATTCTTCCGTGACATTTTCAGCAAATATTTCGTTCCCCGTAACGGACCGTTTAATGCGAACCATAGTAGAGTTAAAACAACTTAAATTGTACTCTTTTTCCAACAATGAAGTTTCTTTGTATAGAAACAAAGGGAGCTGAGGGCGGTTTCACGGTACCTCTCTGAATAAGAAGACAAAGTTTCAAGCTTTTAGAATGCTTTGATGATGTTCAAGTTAGTTCAAATGGAAAACTAAGTAGGTGCACTTTATACCGCGGCACAATTATTGCGAATACAAATGTACAACGAGCAACACAATAGTTTCATTACTAAGATCTGCGCCGAGGCATTCTTCTTTTGAACTTCTTTACAGGGCGATTTAAACTTGGAGCGCGAGTCTTATAGTTATAAGGGATGTTTGAATCTACGTCTTCTATTCACAAATCTTTCGAACATAATAGAAGGATCATTTAATGCTAATATGTTCCAAAAGACACTTATAATTTGCAACATAATTAAACATATTCCTCAGTGAACACAGGCCTACTAATTTTGACATTTTGAAAGTTGATTTGGCTTTGATAATTGATTATAAGTGAGTTATTTACGATGACTTCATATCTTTCCGCTTCCAAGACATTTTCGTAGGACCACAAATAAGAAAATTGATGCAGGACCAACACTTTGAAGAAACAATGACAGACATTGAAACAGAATCTTGGATATGCTTTAAAAATGTAACAGAAATTTGTTTAGGAAATTATAAACATTCGCAGTATGAGGAAATTGTCAATAAAATGCTGAATAAGTTTAAGCAACTTGGTTGTAAAATTAGCTAAAAAATTCATTTTCTGCATGCTCATTTGGACTACTTTCCAGATGATCTTGGTGCTGTTAGTGAGGAGCAATGTGAAAGCTTCCATCAAGACAAAAAGGAGATGGAAAGGAGGTACCCGGGTCGATGGGATGTGGCGATGATAGCAGATTACTGCTGAATGCTTAAAAGAGAACATCCAACGAATGACTACAGAAGAAAAACTACAGAACGAAGTTTTTTGTTAAAAAGGGAGAGATTTTCATATAAAAAAAGAAATTAGATACTCAAAACTATTTGTGTTGTTGTTTTTTCCATGTTTTTTAATGTTTATTAAATATAATGTTTATTAAAATATAATTTTTCCTTTAAATGTAATTATTAATTTATTCGAATTATTCAGTTGATCAAAAACCTTGCGTGAGGGACAAAAACGGAAAGTAGATATGAAATCAGCGTAAATAACTAACTTATAATCACTTATCAAACCCAAATCAACTTTCAAAATATCAAAATTTGTAGGCCTGTGTTATTTTTGTATTATAAAAATGTCAATTTGTAGTATCGGTAAAGGTGTTGTACTATATTATAATAACATCACCCAGCCCAAAATCTTTTATTCGCCAGTGTTTTAAGGCCCAGTAAAAGTATAATTAGAGCTAAAGTCATTGCAATAAAAAATAATTAACATTTATACATTCCCTTATTATTTAGACTGTATTCTCAAAGGAACTGAAAAAAGAAAACAACAGTATGCGAGTCACTTATGAAACACAATAGGTAATAAAATAAGCGCCTGGCTTTGTCATATAAATTACAATAGCCTGGAGCTTAATCACATCCAATCTAAAGTAATAATTACGCTCTAGTTTGTCTCCAGCCCGTTCTACTCGTTTCCTTCTAGTGGGTGATAATCAGGACAGTGAATATGATTACATACGCAATTGATAAAGTAATTTGCCATGAAGATCGAACAGTTCGGTTGGAGTTAATTCCCTCCGTTAACTAGAATAGACTTGAGCTAATTGTTACATGACCTTTTGGTTGTAGCTCACGAAAATAAGAAATTAGAATTAGTGGGTCAGAAATTAAAGAGACTATTGACCCAGTAGAACTAATGGAGTCATGATTTTGATATTTCTTTTGTACAATTTGTTTAAACTGATTTCTAATTTTTAAAAGTCTCCACCCGTAAATTTTGCGTAGGTATACTGTAACAACTTTCACAACAAATCGAAAAAAGTAAAATAAAATCTGGGTGAAATAATCGACAGATAATGAAACTGGCGTAGGAATTGCATTAATTTATCCTCATCGTGAGGATTATATAAGTAATTAAGTATTGATATATTTCAATCTAATAAAACGTCTTTCATCAACGGATAGGTTGCAAATGATAACTTGTTATACACTCGGCACAAAAATTTAGGGATGTAAAAAAATCCTCAATTTTTAGGTGATTTTCAAAGAGCTGTAACTTGTAGAAAAATAATTGCAGGATAATTTAAAAATAAGCAAATTTAAGCTCCAAGTTTCTAGTTTTCAGATTTTGAGTTCAATTTTTTTCCTACAGCAGTTTTTGAGTATTAATAAGAAAACCATCAGGAAAAAAATTTGATTTTCAAAAGGTCCACGGACTTCATTACATTTTTTTCAGTGATTTCATCTCAAAGTTTCTTTAGATATTTGTATCCTCTTTAAGTTGGGCGATCTAAAGCCTTGTATAATGATTTTTTACTGAGTTATCGTCGTTCAAAGCAAAAAAGTCAGTTTTGACTTTGGTAATTAATTATTCTGGAAAAAATGATCGTACAGATTTTTTTTCGTACGATTAACATTTTTTGATAAAAAATATGGATTTAAAAAAACATTTTCAACCTCAAAAAATGAATAAAAAATTCATCCTTCAATTGATTTTTGGCAAAAATGACAAATTCAATTATTTCGAACACAATGAAAAAATCGCAGCGTTTTGAAATGTTCAGGGTTTCTTTGGGATATTTTGAGGTTGAAAAGAAATGCTCAATATCCTTAGTCTATCTATTATTTGCAAAGTTCCCTAAATACGCAATTTTTTTACCTCCTTTTCAATCAACATTCTCGCACCGAATTTTTTTTATCAAAAACCAGTAACTACGACTTTTAAACAATCCTTTGCAGTTTTTAAAACCCTACTTGAATTATCTGTACGAACGTTATTTCTCGAGTAATTAATTACCAAAGTCAAAACTGACTTTTTTATTTGAACGACGATAACTCAGCGAAAAATTATCGTACATGGCTTTTACACAGCTCAAATTAAAGAGGATAAAATTATCTAAAAAAGCCTTATAATGAAATCACTGAAGACAATTTATTGAAGTCCGTGGACCTTTTGAAAGACAAGCAAAAATTTTGATTTTTTCCGATGGTTTTCTTATGATTACTCAAGAACTGCTGATGGGAAAACAAAAACAATCCTATCTTACAACTAGAGACTTGTAGCTTCAATTTTCCTTCTTTTTAATTGCTCTGCGACTATTTTTCTCCAAGTTAGAGCTCTTTGAAAATTACCTAAAAATTTAGAATTTTTTGCATCCCTTAATTTTTATGCCTAGTGTAGGTAACATTATAATCGATAGTAATAAGTGCGTAAATTTTTGAAAAGTAAACTTGTTCTTTCTCAATTTCCATTTTAGACTTTTGCTCAAGGTTGCTTAAATACCAATATACATGATGTCTGGTGTATCTGATTATTTACTGTTATTTATTGTATTCCTATATTATCTCTATTCCTTTATTTATGACTTCTTTCGTCAGAAGAAACTATATGAAACATTTTACACACGGTTATATCAGTAATAAATCCACCACCGTACATTTGAAATAGCATTTCGTTCGTTTACATTTATGTCCTTTCAGTTTTCATAATTCTGCTGGTATGGCGTATGGCGTCATACCAGGACACATTTTTGTTGAACCTGGAATAAATGCTTTTATTAAAAACATCGACCTACCTAGCTGCAATTCGAAACCGGCGTTTTATTAATCCACCTGTTCACTGAAATTTATATAATTGGATCAAAGCTCACTCCAAATTAATTGAACAAATGAACTAGTACGGAATTGGATGGAATTTGCCTGTGTTGCATCAGTGTTTGAGAGAGCTTATTTTGCGTTTTCGATAAATTGACGAACCGGATTTTATTTAGCTGAATTTAGATAGCCTCTCTTCTGACTGCGCTCCAATATTTCATTATTATTGTTATTAATATTTATTAGGACATTGAGATAGATCACAATTTATTTGCAAAATGCTAGACTTGAGATTTATGATCAGTGATCACTTTCCATATCTGCGGATATGGCATCCCAAGTATCAGATAATCTGTGTACGTTTCGTTGCAAGAATCAATTTTTGGATTCCTGAAATGCAAATAAAAGATAAGAACCAATAAAACAATGCACAGATTAATAATATCCAGGTTTTATACATTTTTTTTAGTAAGTAGGTATGATCCTAGTTTCTGATTTAAGTTTTGGATGGAACCTTCGAATGTATCCAAATAAAATACTTTTGAGTCTTTTAATGTGGTGTTTAATCTTATTTTTCAACCCATAAATTGATTATCGTAATTAATTTCATATGAATTAATTAACCATAACATTTTTAGAGAACAAAAATGATTAATGAGGGCACAAGATAGGGGATGATTTACTCATGCGATATTTACTCAGGTAACTATGAAATAAGATGGATTTATTTTCTAAAGTAGATTGTACATCGAACGGTACTAACCACGGCATTGAGAAATCAATTAAACATAAGAATAGCGTATCCACCACATTGCATAATAATTGAAGAGTTTAATTAAATAACGGTCTAAATGCCAAACTTTATAAAATTGTTAGTCCAACACCGCTTTCTGTTATTAATGGTCTATGTGCCATAACCTTCTCTGTGCTTATATTCTTTCTGCTGGCTTTGTTTACAAACGTGCTGAACGAGTTGTTATGGATTTTATACCAAAATGAAGCGAGGGGAAGATGAAGAGAGTGAAAGGCAGCGAAATACAAGAAAGGAAGTAAAAGGGAAATAGTGGTAAATCATACGTGACTCAAAGTGACATTGTAAAAGATGCGAAGAATCTTCCTCCAAAAGAAGTGGTATGAACAGATGATTCAGGCTTTGATCACATCGTGTATTATTGTGTTTTTTTTTCATTGTAGGTATCCTGCAAATGCAAATTGGGTTGCAAAGCCCTTTCGTTTGAACAGAAATGTAAGTTGTTCCACGCATTCTATGAAATAGGTGACAATGAAAAGCAGTCCACGTATAGTTTATTTCATCGCTATTTGCTAAATAAAAAATCTCAAAACTTACCGTGGCTGGTTTTTCTGACTGGGCTCAGGTAAACTGTTCCGTTTATCGGCAAGATAAGAGAGTTTTTTATTTGGCAAATAGCGATAAAATGAATAGTACTTAATGGGATTAATGTATATTGGCAAAACAAAAGAAGAAGGCATCGGACATATGAAGATCCTACGAACAGTAGGAGAACAAGTACGGTTTATTATCTGTACCAAAAGGAGATGGGGGAGTAACTCAGGTGTGTCCAAAAACGTTTGAAAAGATTTTTGCCTTAACCCATAGAAAAGTTCAAACACTGACAGAGAAGAAAAAGTGTGGGGACCTGATGTATGAAGAAAATAGAGGTAATAAAAAGAAAGATACAGAAGATGAATTGAAGGTTATTGATCATGTAAATTTGGTTCCACGTGAAATAAGCCATTACACACGGAACCGTAGGTAGTTCAGAGGAATACCTCAGCCCTAACTTAAACATGCATCGATTGTATCGAGCTCCTAAAGAGATGTTCCTTGACAGTAACTTGACTTATCGATTCTACTACCAACTTTTTCGAAGAATGTTTCCAAATCTAGTTTCAAATCGCCGAGGAAAGATACGTGATTGTGATGAATGGCTACTTACCTGATCCTGACCATAAGCGTTGTTTTGAGGAACTTATTAATGCACTTAGACCATAATTTGTGTTACTACTTGTTGCCTTAGAACGTTCTTAAGGATGTTACCTTTACATTTAAGTTGTATTGACATAGTTCGTTTTTTTTTTAACCAATACTGCATACTTAAATGGCAATAAAATAACTGAATCAATTTTGTTTTATTTATGCAAAGAAAAAGTTAATGGAACAATAATGTGCGTTTTCTCGGATTGATGGTTTTGACACATAGACCGTTATTTAATTACACTCCTAATTAACAACACCTAAACAACTAAATACTACAATATCAATATCTAAATCGTCAATAGATTGTAAATTTCACATGCATTAAGAAAAAATTGTATATAATGAAAATCTTGCAAGTTTACAAGTACATATAACAAGAAATAAATTAAAATGGTGGTTGTTTAGATATGAATCAGTTTAAAATACTTCATTTTTTGCATTAATTCAAATATTTATAACCATGTTACAGCTTTACTGTAATTATCTACGATACCTACACTTGTATATTGATATTGTAAATATGTCTAAAGCGTTATTATGTCTTCTTGCGTTATTAATTTTGAATTAATAATATAGTTTATCTTCCTGGCATTTTGCGTAGAATAATTAGGTTTAATATTTTTACGCAGAACCTTGAAAATGTACCGATGATAGTTCGATAATCAGTTCCAAATTACACGTAATTCCTAATATTGAGATGTTATCTAGCCGAGTGAGTTCCAAAGAGCCTTTCAAGGGAGTATTTCAATTCGCTCACAGTCGGCTAGCAGCCGCAGATACATGAAATCCGCACTCATTTGACATTTACGATTATTATAAATAGCAACACACGGATAAAAACCATGAGTCATACCACAAGCACAAATAAAAAGACAAACGCGCCTGCTGAAATGTAAAAGTGCTGTTTGAAGTTTGAATTGGCGCTGCCCGAGGCGGCGCGGCGAGGCGGATTTGTAAATACAGTTTGAATTAGATAATGACCCTTTTTTCAATAGGAATTAATTTATTAGCGATAGTGTAACACGTAGCTGACGCATTTGTCTCTGCGCTCACAAAATTTAAGTCGTATTTTAAAATTGTTTGTGAAGTTATATTCTAAATATACCATAATATAAGGAGCGTTAAAATAATGACTGACACTGACAATAATGACTTCAACCATTAACTATTTCTTCATTTCCAATGCATTCCCTTCCGCAAAGCAATCATCTGTGTGCTTTTACTGAACTTGCTCTATTACCCTATCTCCTAAGTCTCCTAAGTTTTACATGAACGGTAAAATCAAATTTTGTTCAATCATCTATTGTTTTAGAAACCCTTTCATCCTCCTGAAACCCATATTCAAGATGGGGCAAAGCAACTTGCTTATTTGAATTTGGCGCCCTGAAGCGATGGTTGCTCCTAGGAGGGTGAGGGTAGGCACATTTGAGAGGGCGGGGCGTAAAGTTGTAGCTCCGCTTGGTTTAGTTAGCATCATTGAGTGGACGAAGGTGGAGCGCGCGTTCGCTGTCGAGACATACTTTTCTAACGGTCACTCAATCATCGCCACGCAACTTAACACCTGGTTCAAAAAATGTTATTTATGCAAATTTGGTTGAGCCGCAAAAACATTGTTTTGCCGCCACTTCATATTAAATGATTCATGAAGCAATATGTAAAAATTGATAAAAATGGGAATTGTTTAAAGTACTTATGTGGCACATTTCCAGCTCTTTCTGAAACAAAATTAAAGCATTAGGACCACAAATAAAAAAATTAATGCAGGACTCCACAGTTTGAAGAAACAATGACAGAAATTGAAAAATAACCTTGGATATGCTTTGAAAATGTAACAGAATTTTTTTTAGGAAATAATAAACATCCGCAGTATGAGGAAATTGTCAACAAAATGCTGGATAAGTTTACGCAACTTGGTTGTAATATAAGCATAAAAATCCGCTTTTGCATGATCATGTGGACTACTTTCCAGAAAATCTTGGTGCTGTTAGTGAGGAGCAAGGTGAAAGGTTCGGTCAAGGCATAATGGAGATGGACCAGGGTCGATGGGATGTGGCGATGATGGCAGATTATTGCTGGATGCTGAAAAGAGAACATCCAACGAATGATTACACAAGAAAAACAACAAAATGAAGTTTTTTGATAAAAATGGAGAGATTTTCAAAGAAAATGAGAAATTAGAGACTTAAAACCATTTGTGTTGTTGCTTTTCACTATGTTTTTTAATATTTATTAAATATAATGTTTTTTAAAATGTAATATTTCCTTTAGTTTTTAATTTATTCTGATTATTCAGTAGATCAAAAACCTTACGTGAGGGGCAAAAGCGGAAGGTAGATATGAAATCAGCTTAAATAACTCACTTATCAAACCCAAATTAACTTTCAAAATGTAAAAATTTGTAGGCCTGTGTAACAAATCACAGTATTGATTGATTACTCTAATCTTCGTTACAACAAACTTCGTTGGGGATATACGCGGTGCTCGAATAGACTGCATTGTATCAAGAATGAGCCCGTCGGCCAATGTGACGAATGACGAGTATATCTGAAGCGGCCGCCGCGGCATCAGCATCGGAAGCGTAATCAGAATGGAGGCAGCAGAAGGCGGGGAAACGAGAAACGCGTGGAATGACGGCCCGGCCAGGTAGAACACACAGTGGAATTCAATCGGCCGCCATAATTAATACAGCCCCAAACAATACAGTGTGCGATTGGCGGCCGGATTCCGCCCGGGAAAAACTCTTTTGTTTTTGCGATCGCCTATTCAAACATTTATGGGAATGTAATATCCCTCTCTCTGTTCTGGTTGTATCGAATTGTTGGCATTGATTCGACGGTGCACGCCGCCGTTTTTGCACCGTCGAATATTTGCACCAGAAATTTTTGTCCGTTGACCGTTCCTCGAACCCGACGGTGCCATCGGTATATCCTCTGGGGATTATTCGTTCTGCGATGCGAGTCCTGCTTAGTTTTTATTCCGGTTCTTCCGTGTTTCGCTTAAAATCCCTTTGTTCGACTTTTTGTCATTTACAGCTGAAGCAGTACGAAGCGGTGACGTTAAAGGTACAGATTCTAAATACCTTTAAAATTTTAATTGCAATTAAGGTAGTTTCTCCGGTACCGTCCGGTCCAAAAATAAATGCGCGGGTAAACGTAAAATATTTGGAATATCAGTAGTCTAGTGTTCATTACTTTTGGTCAGAGACTATGCTCTATATACTCAGACACTGCATGAATACGTATACACACAACTACATGCTTATTGTTTATTCATTGAAACTAAAGACATGGCAACGTTGCGTTGTGTCGTATGTTGACCTGTTGTGATTGTGTATGTCTTACATATATTTAACCTGACTAGAAAATTTATAGAAGAATTAAAAATGAAATTTTGTCGTGATCAGTTGTGGGACAATAAATTTGCAAGACGGAAAATAATACAGAAACGTATTGCAAAAATGATTCTTGCAAAAGTATACTAACCTAAGCATTGGACGTATTGTTGAATTGAGCGAACTTGGCAAAAATTTAAGATGCGAATATGAAAATATTCTTTTACTTGAAAAATGTAAAAAAGGAAAGGCGTTTAGGACTAAATTCAATTTTAGATAACGTTTGTGATGAATGTGCAGTAATAATATAAATGGTGACGTAAAATACATGCCGCTGCTTTGCCAGACGCTAATTGACAAGATCTCGATTTACCAAACAAAACTTAAACTGGCATATTTTAAAAATGTTTATCTTTGCAACAAATCGGACGACAAACGATTTTTTTTAATTCAAAATATTCGTAATAAACTAATGTATAGATGAGTTGTTTTTGGAAGAAATGTATAGAAATGTTTTCATTGTGATGTAAAATGTGTAACTTTTAGTCAACTGGTACATTCAAACCATGCAAAAAGGTCCAACTTTGATGGTGAATATCTTCTTTATTGTATTGACAAAAATTTTTCATTTAAGCAATTTTCATCGGAAGGTTTAATTAATCCTTACGTTTACCCAAAATTTATTAAAATTCTATAGAAAAGTGGGTTTCCGAAGGCACTACCTTAAGGGGAAACCATGAGAGGCAGAGGCATGGATTCTGTTACAAAATTTAGAGTCGAACATGCCAGGACTAGGGACTTTTAGGTGCATGAAATCAAGGCAGAAGTAAAGTAATTATCTCTATGCAAAATCAGACGTCTCGTCATATTTTACATCATCATAGGGATTAGAAAACGCGTAGATCAACAAATATCCGAAGAGGGATATAGAGACTACTCAGAAATTACCATATTTATCCGTTCGTTTTTTGATACTAATGAGCTCTCAATAAATAATTCATTTTTAATCATCTCCCATCATCATTTTCAATCATAATTTGAATCATGTCTCGATTATATCTATTTGGTTGGCGAAATGCACGCCGAGAAACGTGTAATCTTTCGGTATTCGTGGAAATTTTTTTTCCCTGTGTTTGGTCCAATGGACTAGTTATCTCCATTTTTGTGGAAATATGTGTTGATTAAGTCTACCTAAAGTTAGTTGCCCTAGAAACTACTCAACTTTACGTTGTATAAGCCAGTCCTATTCAAAATTTTAGAAAAACTTATAACTAAGCAATGAATTACCCCTTTTGCTCTGTAATAATAAAACAATTCCTGAGTGTCAATTTTGTTTTAGATATGCTTCTACTGCTCTTTTGTGTGCATGGATATTGTAAAAGCTAGGCGTGATACAGAAATGCCAGCAGCCAAATTAAATTACTGTAGTTGTTCTGATAAATTTGCAAAACTAATACTCGTATATTGCTTGATCGAACACAGAGTCTATATGAATGGAAATTTACTTATATTTTCTTTAGCCACTAAAAATGTATTATCTGGTGAACCCCAAGGTTCCATATTAGAACCTCTATTTTTTTTAGTTTATACACGCGGGATTTGAATAGTGTTACAGCAATTGTAACAGAAGGTATTCAGAGATGGCATTTGTCCGTGATATTCAAGTACACGTTATAGCTTTAGAATAAATCATATAAAAATGCTGAAAATTTTGTTAATGATAATCTCTGTAAATTCATTATATTATCTGAAAATACGCACAAGGTTGAGTGTAATGCTTTAATTTTTGGAAATAAAGTATTGGGGACGTAGCTAAAGTTAAATGTGCCTGTTTTGCGGAATTGAAGAATTTTAAAAATTGGATGTATCGATGTAGAATACCTTATTGCGAACTTTATTACATTGTTTATAATTTGACAACTTTAGAAATGACCAACAAGGCATTAAAAAGGTAATTATTTATCTTTTTTTCTATAAATCAGCCAACATTCATATGGTAGTGCTGAAACACTGCTTGCTTATATAAGTATATAATTGAACCAAAATTTGTTAATTCTAATGCGCTACATTTTGATATAAACACACCCCTGAGAATTACGCATACATACAATAATAGTGCTTCGATAATCTATCACTGAAAGCTTATTTTAGCACAAAATATTTTAGCTTTTTTATCAGTTTCAGCTATCCACCTTTTGGACTTAGTCTGGCTCTCCAAGCCAGACCTTATCAAACTAGAGAAAAATAAATAGATAATTGGATAATTATCACAAGAAAACTGTTACCATCATAAATAAGCCGAACAGAATAATTGTATTTGCCAATATTTAGTAAGTCTTGTGTTCCGTCGAATGTTTGGAACTTCCGGAACGGGGTGGAAATTATGGAACCGCCCCCTAAGCCATATACCTCTGTATAATGGTGTGTGATATTAGACGCGCATTCCCATGTCGTCATCCCTATCATTATAAGGCAAATTTACAGCGCGTGGGCCCTAAAGGTCCGGTAGCCTACGAACAGCCGAGCCGGTTCGATGCCGTTTATAAAGGGACGTCGTCGACGCCGTTGCGTCGCAACCATTAACTGTTAATATACAGAGAGAATCGTATAACCTGAGATGATATTAGGGTTTGGTGAAATTAATGATTTGAAACTGAAACGTTTCGCTGTAAGTGATCTCACGTAATGGAGTAATTGGACCAAACAATTGGGCATATACAGTCTGCTCCACATGAAGAAATATATTATTACTGCACCACTTCAATAACTAAAACATGATTTTATTGAATAATGATAAGTTTTGTTGAATAATAAGAAATTTTGTTTGAATTTGAAGATGAATCTGTTCGATAGATGCATCCGCATTTGTCAGATCAAACAATTTCCATACTTGGCGAATTTTAAGAGACGGCTGCTTTAAATCGAAAAAGCAAGTACCTTCCATCTTGGTCTACATAAACCTCCACACATTTTCAATGGGATTGACGACATCAGGAGAATGTGAGGGCCAAAGTGTTTGGACTCCAGTTTCCCTCTTTGGTGTCAACAAATTGTGTTGTATTATTGAAACTTACATTAATACCTCATAATGTCAATCTGTTTTTTGCTGCACGTAGCGGAAGTATCGACTTTCATAGACTGCATAAGTGGTGCAGCAGTTGTAATTGGAATAACCATGGACCATGTGGATAACGAATATCCCATCACCCATTTCAGTGCAAGTAGAATTAATTTTACCCAGCGTGGATTTACTCCGGTAGCTTACAGAATACTAAAACAAGTCTAATAGCCCATCGTAATACATTAAACACATTTTTAGGTTAAAGTATTATCAGTTATTACGGACTTCTTGTTATGAACAGATTGTACATATCTTCAATTCTAATGTCACTGTCTTTTCCAAATACGGAAGTTCTATAGGTAGCCTCTCTTTTCTATAAAATTGATAGATACTTATAAGTCAAGTTTGCATTCACTTTGAAATCAACTTAAAATATTTATGGGAGTTCTTGAGACTAGTTATATGTGCCAGAAGAATTAAGACGTGTCAAATCGGGCGAGAGCGCTGGTGATCAGTAACAATATAATACCTAATACATGGTTATGAAATTATCTTTATTCCATAATATGGTAAACAAAGAATGTTTAGTCGCATATTCCCATGATAACTTGCAAATGTAATCAAATTACCAAATTAAGGGTTTTAAATTGTGCATGTGATAATATGTTTAAACGAAGTGCATTAGGAATCTGATGAATTCTAATGCACTTCACTTTGATTATCTGTCCTGGTATAATTCTTTGGCTTTTATATTATTTCAATTTGATAGCTAGAATGTTATTCAATCATCTCTAACATTATGTCTTCGCTCATGACTATATTGACTGTAATTAATGTTAACACATATGTACGTGTAAAAAAATAATTCCCATATGAAACAAATACAAAATCATCCATTATCATATACCTACTATTTTGAGCATACTACTTAATAATCCTGATTTTTTTTTAATATGCATTCATTATTTTTACAGTTACAATATATAGTAAAGCGATCTCACTTTTTTTCTAATCGTGAAACATTTTCTAACGCCATTTCTAGCTGTCCAACGAACTTTTTCCTATGCTGCGAATGCATAAAATCATGCCAGTGATGTCATAATCGTGACCATAATACCATACGTACTAAAGAAACTAACGTGTCCGGCAATGTATCACAACTACTCTCACTACCGTTTTGGAAAAACCAGTCTTCAGATGATTTAAGTTCTTGTACAGTTTACCTTGCACAAATTATATCATTTAAATATTATATTCTGAGAATTTATGCCTATTCTAAATATTGATATACGATTTATAAAACCAATATTTTTGTTACAAGTATTTTTCCGTAATAATAATTCGTAATACTAATAGGATTTTGTTAATGTGTATCCTGGTATATCATAAATAAAATAAACTTTGGGTATATCCCTACCCAACAGGTAACACTTTCTTGGGTATTCCTACGTGACTTTCGAATAATTTTAATATATACAGGGTGATAATAAAGTTTCGCATAATATTCATAATTATGTTATTAAATATTTACAATATTTTTTTAATTCTGAAGTACGTCAACATTATTTTTTAAAAAGACGTTAACTGACATAAAAAAATTGTAAAATTTTGTATTTGAGCTGTGAGTTCATTATGATTATATCTTTTTTAAATTGTGAGCTCCTCATTATTGACTAAAAAATCAATTCCTTAATTATCCACATACAATAGTATGTCATATTAGGGGTATCTGTTTATTGTTTATATTATACAAGGTGGGTGCTCGGTCATCCCATGTTGAACATCGATCCTCGTCCGATCACCGATGTCAAGCAACCTCGGGCGCAATTAGCATTTGGATGCGTTACCGCTTGAAAACACGGCGTGCCGTTGCCGTTTCAGCCTGCAGTGCTGCTGGGTGGATTGAGTAGCCCAGTAGTACTGTTGCCGGTCCCGAGCCCGGAAGAAAGAGGGGGGTTAGAGGGCCAGGTTAGCTGCCTACCCTCTGTAAAAATAGAGCCAGTTCATAGTACCGATGATATTCATCGAAGAGTAACAGGTCATAGACCTACTTTGGAAGAAGAAAGAAGAAGAATATAAGGTGTTTTTTTTGAGATAAACACAAATATTTAAAGTTTAAATTGGTTCAAGAGGTCATCCATCAATTATTTAACATTGATTATACATATGTATACACTTTGTATTAAACGTTCAGTAATTTTCGGACTACTATTTGTATTCGAATTGGTTGCTCCAGATTCTCGAATTATTTAACTTTGCCCGTCTGTTAAGGCAAATATCGTCAAGAAATTATCGATCAAAATGAGGAACTTCGTCCTATTGAAACCAAATTGTTGGATAGGGATCATCGTCCTCATTGTTTCGATAAAGAGATTACTAAAGCTGGAACTAAGTTGAAATATAAAAACTGTCTAACTGTGTGACAGAACCCAAAATAAGTAAGACTCTAAAGGGACGGCTTCCTATCATATCAGCCCACGCAATTACTTTTCCTTGATGCTGAGACTCTTAAATCCAATGAGGATTCTCTTGAGGTCAATATTTGTAGTTATAACGGATGTACGTCTCTTTAAAAAATCGCTTTCTCAAAGAAACTTAAAAAAGTTCTGTAGTTATTTTTTTACTACAAAAAGAATATTTTTGTAGTTAAAAAATATTTTTATTTTTCAATGTAAATGTGTTTGACAGTTTTATGGTTAACACCCTATATCTATCTACGATAAACGGTAAATAGGAAATCCATAATGTAAATATAACTTTAAAGAATTAATTTTCGTTAAAAAGGGAAGGGATGCAATTTAAGAAATACTACGATGACGTCACAACTAAAACAGAAAATCTGAAAAAATTGTGTTAATTTAAAACAAAATCGTTTAATAATAAAATTATAAATATTGTACGAGAGTTTATTACCATATATCTTTAGAAAGTTTATGTTCATATAGTATGAAGATGGCATTAACTACCATTTTTTATTAAATGAATACAAAATCTTGACTACTGACTTCGATATTCTTAGGGTAATGCATGACATAAATAACTTAGAAAATCCGCCATCCACACTAGTGGCAGAGTATTTAAAGTAGAAAATGAAATTCCTTAAGCTTGTAATAAGTTAATACTAGTGGCGTTTAGTCACCGGTTGGGAATAACATTGTTAACCTTTAGTAATACTAGAGCACGCCACCCTATCTGTACAAAATCTTCGGAAAATAAACAATGCGGTGTTGGTTAACAATGGGATGCTGTTGGATGATTCGCACTGGTAGGGGAAAGCGGCGCTTTTATATACTTGAGACATTTAAGGGTTCTTATTTGGTTTACAGCTTTATTTAGTAATCTACTTTATCAGTAACAGAGAATTAATTTGGAATAAAATTATTCCATAGTTAGAACTGATCAGATTCGTTATGATATATAGAATTCAAGGCTGATATTCACATTGATAAACAGTAGAAGCCATTATTCACTCGATTATCATTGTAGATCGTTACTAATCATTGTATAAATTCAATATCAAATTCAAAATTCAATATCAACAGATATATAGAACAATATATTTTGTCAAGAAAGGTCGAAAAAAATTGAAAATATTTTCTAAATAAAATATGCAACTCAGGATTGCGATGATCTCCGTCGCTTAACCAAATCCAGATTCATTTTTCTCATTTAATTTAATCTAATAACTCAATAGATTCAAAATTATAGACTTGAAGTAAAAGAAAAACGACCGAAAATGATAAAATTAACGACTAGATCTGTGACACACGCCTCATTACAAACTTGTTTTGGGTGATAATAATATGGCGTGTTATGAAGGATGAAATAAAATATAGTATGCATTTTGTATGAACTCATATACATCAATAACTTCACTAAATTAAAAATCACATCCCTTAAATGGCATCCATTTCGTAACGAGTACTAGAACCAAACAGTAAACTTATTGAACGTGTTAAATTTGAGAAAGTTGATAAAAAAAGTCACTGATAAACTAGTGGATGCGACGGATAATTAAAATTACCAAACTGTGAAGTTCTCTGTATTCTGTAGCAGTTTATAACAACCATAAAGTTCCACTCTGTTGCTATTCCACATAGCAACAGAGTTTTGATATCATCGACAGTTTTTTTTCTAATAGCAACACTCTTATTTAATCACTATTTAAGAGAGCAAATTTTTTACGTATGGTGCCTAAAATTGTATGGTAGGCGACAAAAGAATTGTTGAAAATGTCTTAATTTAATGCCTAATAACATGTATTGCCATTGCTTCGTTTCGACACTGGTTGTAGCTAATTTTATGACAATTCTGCTTCTTGCTGTCCCTAAATCTTGTTATTGTTTTTATGTGATTATGACTTTTACGATTTTATGACTTTTTTGAGAATTCTTCTATTCTCTCTGAGATTTTGTATTGTCTTTATGTTACTTTATAACTTACATTTGTTAGGCTACGCAATAATAATATTATTTATCTACTATCACAAGTTTTAAAAATGTGGTGCGTTAAATCAAACACAACGAAGTGACATTATGATGAGGATTTGATGCATCCAAATAATGAAAAGCCTTGAACAGTAGTGCAGTCAATATGGATTGGTAGAAAGGGGGGTTTAAGCAGGCAGCTAGTTTTGGGGGTATAACTACGCTGGACAACTTTTGTGGCGTTCCCTTAGATCCAAGGCGGATAATAATAATCCAATATAATAACACATGAAATACTATTGAGGCAATAAAAGACAAGATAGTAATTAACGCTGAAAAACTAAATAACGTTTGCAATAATTTCAGTTTCGCTTTGTTGTTATAGAGAGTGAATGGCGGAGGCAGCGAAACAATTTGTCCCAGTTTACCCTACTTGCCGAGTTTTAATATCCAACGCCGTTGGATATTAATTCAGGATATGCCATACATCAGAGAAACTACATTAAATCATCTAGCTTTAATATTTCGCGCCATTATTATTCCATAGAAGTATTACACCACCAAGACCAAACCATTATTTATATCGCCATTATTGTATTGCGCTCGCTCGAACAGTCTGCCCAAAAACTCGAATGAACTCGCCGATAAATGCGGTTTCTTTATTTATTTATTCGGTATCTGTCGTCATGGTTTTCTAATTTCCTAGTGGTGGTTTGATATTCGTCATAAAATGTCTTGGGTTAATCTCCGGTAGATGTAACTTTCGATATAAATTCAAGTTAAACATTGTTTTATGCAGATAAATGGTCAACTACAACATGTGCATTATATTTTTAACGCAATGTGTGAGATGTTGAAAGTAGAGTTTTGTAAATATCCACAATTAAGATCGTAGTGGAGATAAACAATCTTAAAATGCGTATTGTAAAAATGCATAATAAATAAAAATGAATTCAGTATTCAATTTAAGTTATAATTGAAAAAGCGAAATTTATTTTTCTTCATGAGACATGTTTTAACGAAAGAAAACAATAATTTTCCCCTTATATGTATTAGGGATCGTTTGTTGTTATTAATCATAATCATAATACATACAACATACATTTTTTCAATGAAATTGTTGAATAACCGATGAAACATTTAGCTTTAATTCACTTTCTGAATAAATTTCAAAATATATTGGAATCTTGTCACCATTGTCTAAATTTTCAAAGTTATTAAAAGTTGAACTTCCAGAAACCAAAAACCGCATCAATTATGGAATTGTATAAGATGGTGATTATATTATTAAATGATAAATATTACATTTCACTCTAATCTATTAGGAAAATAATTATTTTGGCACATCTATTTTCTAGAAGGATGTTTAGTACTCGTGTTTTTTAAATATGATAATATAATGAATACAGGATGTCCCAGTTAACATATAGGTAATCTCTCGAGGATGGTTAGATGAGGTGAAAATAACACCATAAGTTCATATGATGATCTTTGTTATACGTTTCGTTTTTACAAAATGTATACGACTCCAAGATATTGCTTATATATTGTGAACACCCTGTATAAAACAACTAAAATTGCTTCTCTAGCATAATTTAAGAATATTTTCTTTTTAGATTTTGAATAGACTTGTACAATACGTTTTAAATGCATGGTATCACACTTCTAAAAGTGTCAAGTTCAAAAAAGAGATGATAACAAGCTTGTTTTAAATTTACTTCTTTTATAATATTTAGTTTTTTTACGATAATAATTCGATCAGGAAGAAATGTGGTAAAAACATTTTTGTTGGTCTAAAGTCTCAGTCGTTTTAAATTAATTTTATACTGAAACAACTGAAATCACATTAATTTCATTTGCATATTATTTATTTTAATAGTCCTGTTAGTGCCCCACTTTCCATAGTACGTCTGAATTATGATGATGATCTATTAAAGGCCGAAACTATAATAGGATATAATAGAAAGGCTTAGAAGCATTTAAAGGCTCTATCATCCTCTTTATTCTAATATTTTATAGTGAATAAGATGTTTCGAAGAATGTTTTGCAATTTGGAAAAATTGATGAATATTCTTTGCAGCTTAATTTAAATGAAGCTATAAATTTCAACCTAATTTAAATAAAACTAAAAGTGACAAATGAAGGAGATGTACGACAGCTAATTAAAGATTGAAAACATATACGTATATTACTATATCAAAATGCTTTTATTCGCCCATAAATCTCAATTATATATTTATCACAGAATATTTAAAACACGTTTTGCGGTTCACCAACTTATTTTACGTATGTTTGATCGTGTGGAATTTTATATGATTGTGTTTCTAAGAAAAACCGACAAATCGAAGAATGAATAAAAGTTTTAAGACTTGTGAATTGTTCCTTAAAAGTATAGAACGTCTGAAAACTTGTGCCAGTGCTCTCTAACTTCAAAACATCTTTTATTGCAGTTTAATAAACTTTTTATAATATTTAAATTTACGGTGTCAGTTACAAATGTGTTTATAAATTGTTTTTTAATCATTTTATAGTTTTATACGACTTTATAGCCATGGTCAAGATTATGTACCTTTTGCATTTTTTATATTGTATTTTATATGTATATATTTTTCAATAAATATCCTGTTCAGTATGGAAATATTTTCTAAATATTATTAATACGGTGATTGTTGTAATATTTCTATAAACAAAATGTCTATTTCTATAAAGAAAATAAGTGTTCCTTGGTTTCAATTTGAACTGCCTACATAATTAAATAATTTTTATTTTTAAAAATAAATTATGGGGCCACGCCCTCTTCCTGGAACTATGCCAGGGATATGCCTGGTGTGTAATATAAACTATATAGAAGTATATGAGACAGTATTACAGGCGATGAAAGCGTAAAAAATTACTAGCAGTTGCCCAGAGGAAATTTCCTAATATTTTCAGATTTTTATTTATATTATCTGAATTATTCGTGTGCTAAGTGATCACATATTAACATTGGCTGTGAAAACCTACAAATAATTTTATATCACATCATTTTCCAACAAAGTAAAGAATCGGTTATGTAAATAATCGATTCACTAAAATAAAAATATATATGTATCTTTAAAAAATAAATTTATTCGACTAAATTATCTCCTGTAATTCAACACGCCAGCTAAATCGGGTATCCTAGCTGGTCACTTTCATAACTATTGGACATCTTCCGCATGTTTATAGTTGAGGAACGGTTTCTTTAATATATCGTGCCTGGAAATCTGGAAATGGATATATCTCGCCTACTGAGATGGAGTACTATCTTGCTGAAATTAAATATACTCTCGAATATTTCCATCAAAATAATTAACATTAAAATATCATCGATGAAAAATTATTCCACCAATAATACTAATCAATCACTACTTTTTGACTCTGTCAGATTTACCTCATCTAACGTGAAGTATTCTCGGATAAATATCCACGATATCTCCACCTCATTTTGATGCCATAGAATTAAAATCTTCGAGTCAAAAACGTCACCTGAATATTCTTGTTCTAACTAGATATATTCTTTAATAACGATGAACGATTATTTGAATTTTCTACATTCTTCTTCTTCTTCTTCTTCTTCTAGATCCATTTGGGTATAATTCTTTAAATAAATGACAAACTCTCTCATGATTTCTCTCTTTTATCTACAGTTAGATCCATAATTAAAAATCTTGCACCTGCATTTTCAGTTGTAGGTATGTGTATGAGCTGTGAAAGTTATTTGTTGCATTTTAATAACATTCTTTATGTGGATAACAGAGATGGAGAGTAACTAATGTAAGATCAAGCAGAACAATATATGTGTTAGGCTGATAAAACAATTTCTAAACTTTGGCAACTAAGGATAAGTTATTTCTCTGTCTAACTGCATTATGCAACAGTTCCTTTTTATTATTAAACTAAGCCATGGAACACTTGGCGTTTCCGACTTTGTATAGGAAGGAAACTAGATTTTTTAGACATATTCCTATCATCATTATTAACAACACAAAATGACAGCATGAACTTTTCTGCTCATTGTTTGTCTAAGCTAAGTTTTTTGCTTAATAATCATACGTTTGAAAAGAAGACAGTGTAATTAAGGATGTAGCTAGGATATTATATTCTACTCACGTAGTAGACAAATTAATTAGAAAACACAAGAAAACATTTAAGGCAACTCTTCATAACTTCATGACCTTGATCATGGACTAAAATCAGTTAGCCATCATAATTTGCCAGATAACTCAAAAACATTTTCAAAGATTTCGGAATGACCTCATTGTACCCCTGTGATAACAAATTGCAACGGTTTATTAGGAAATCTCAAAGACAAAATCGATAACTATGAAAGTTTCGAGATTTATGGAATCAAAATTAGCAAAAGGGTAATTGTAACTAGGTAAAAAAGCAAAGGCTGCCTTGAAATTTAGACGATTTGAAATCTTCCGTTGCCCAACATGCTTTCTAAAACAATCATAAAATAGGCCCTAGTAGTTAGTTAGAATTATAACCAATAACAGACTGTAAGATGCCTTTGCTAGAATCAAGATTAAAATGTGATAATAACTTGAATAAAGACAAGGCCCTATACCTAATAGTCCGTTGTTTTAGCTGATGACAATAATGGATTAGTAAACAGAATATTCCTTATATTTTGCGAACCATTAAAGCTGATCTGTTTGTTTCCGGAAATTAGTTTTTTTTTAAATATCCTTTAAACAACACTCTGTATAATTATTTCGATGCGATATTAGATTTTTTTGGAACATTCTGCATATCGCCAGTGTTTAAATTATTTTCTAAAAAAAGAATTACCGGAAATGAGGCGGCAACTTATTGATATTATACATAAAATCATGAAATAAAGTGGAACAATTTCTGATCTATTTTAAAATGAAGACAAACTATAACGCGTCAAAATTAAAGAATAACACTACTGTATTTTACTAATGTTAATGACCGTATTAAACCTGGAAGAGAAAACTTCTTTGTTTAGTATCTCTTTCGTTTTCTGTTTATCAGCTAAGAAATTCAGTTAGCTTTGTTGTTCGCTCATTAATTTTTCACAACTCTAACTAAAGCTCAAGTTTCTCATAAACTTTTTGCGTGGATACGTTAAAGATTCCGCGTTCAGACATCGATTAAGTCCATTAAAAAAGATTTTGAGAGTGCCTAGCGGCGCCCTTTTCCCCCCTTTTTTTTGCGTGAACTTTTTATTTCGAGATGATTAATGATCCGCTCATTTTTCAGTGGCGTCAACCCGTTCGATATCTGGCGTCAAATTGAATGGGTCTTTCATGTATCCTACAGTGTTTTTTCCTAATTTCAAAGAGGTGTTTTATTATTTTCCAGGCAGCGTCCTGACAGCAGGCACCATTTCGTCCCCGTGGACACCGGTTACTGGCCCGCCGGCCGAATCGAATGGCCCGGGCCCGGACACAAAGAATCTCGACGTTGGTGATATTAGTGACGTGAGTATATACTTTTTTTTACTTCATATATATTCGAGGGCGTTTGCGATATCGGTCAAATGTTTGACATCGCAAACGTCGCAGGAGTAAATCCAATTAAAATCCAGGGAAAATTAACAGAAACACTAAAAAAAAATTAGTTCTACTTTATTAAATTATGAAATAATTGATGGCCCATATACTTAATCAACCTTGAATGGTCAACAAACTTATATTAACTGTCTTTCCTTCGTTTTATTTTGATTTAATCTCATATCAAACACAACTACCCCTTGCACCTTTAAAGTATTGCCCATCAAGAATTGGACAAAGTGTGAAATTCTCTAGGCATGCCTAGAAGAAAAAGTGAAGCAACATTCAGAGGGAAAAGGGTGCAGTTTACGCGCAGCCGGATCGACCTCTGTGTACATATATACGAGGTGTGGCTATAAAATAACGAGACTAATGCTACTACAGACGAACTACGTATACGGCAAAGTCGTACATCCAACAGCTGTGTATCCTGGAGCCTTCTCTTTCAATTGTTGCCCCTCCCGTGTCTGTGGACATATTATTCTGGTCATGGTTTTTTACTGAAAATATTTGTAAACCATTCGCCTTATTCAGCTGAGCTGGCAACATGTAACTTTAATTTGTTCCCCCGTCAAACTGCACTGTTTTGTATAATGGAAAATGCGCATGGAGCGGAATAGGGATAGAAGAGAGGTGCATATTGAAGGAGATAATAATTAAATATGTATAAATTTGAAATAAAAAGTTTTACACCATCAGGCTCGTTACTTTGTAGCCACACCTCATATTCATCTATATTCACTCTGCAAAAGTCCTCAATGCGACTGGGTAAAGACCAGGCTATTTACTGCGCACCTCGTGGGTGGTCCAATATCGCAGTTTTGAGACTTGTTCCTATTCTTGATGAGCTGTAATAATTATATAATGTGAAATGGAACGTTTAAGTGATACACGAATGAAAGTTAGTGAATCAGTATTTATTATTTTGGTTGTATATCAATTGCCATAAGCCTTTAAATTATTTTTAAATCATAATCATAATTAAATAATTTTAGTCATTTAAACATAAATCTAGTGAACAAAACGTATATCTATTACTTGCATTTAAAAAAAAAATCATAACAATTATATGTATGGTACCAGAAATATATCCAGGTATATTGAACGCATATACCACCAATATAATGTCAATATTCCCCAGAAGTTTGTGGAATTTCCAAGATAATAGTTCCTATATAATACTTTCCTCTCTTTGAAACAGCTAATGTGACGAACTAATACATCAGAAAATGTGATGAATTAATAAACAGAAAACACAGTTTAATGATAGAGGTTTAGTGGTAAGAACTTACTTAGTTCTACTTGATCAGAAGATTGTTTCTATTCCAATTTGGTAAGAGTTATTACATCTTAGACGATTATCAGTTAATTCCACCATGCAAATATCTTGGTATGTTTTGAAGCGTTTTATAAAAAATGGTAGTAACTCTAGCCTTTTTACAGTTTTTTTCTTTATTTAATTTGGTTCGAACTAGAATGTATTAGTAAAATGAAGATTCATGGTTCAAAAAATGTTAATACTCAGTTTGCAACACAAAGAAAACTGTTCAGCCATCTTCCTTTTATTGACAATCTAGTGAAAAATTTAAATCATTCCAATAATTTAGAAAGTGTGTGCCAACGAGTAGATATTTTTGTCAACGCACATTGTCTGAAACGATATATGAGAAATAAACCGGGGAAATGTAGTCCTTTTCTGTATAGTTCAAACCTGTATTTTCAGACACAGAAATCTATATTGTCTCATTTGCCTTCGTTATAAAATTACTTCAAAAAATATAATATCAATGTATTATTTCAACAATATATTTTTATATCTTAAACTTTTTGGTATACTAGAGAAAATGTTTCCCAATATTGCATATTTTTATTCCATGCAAATTTAATATACCATTTCTCTGTCTCTGATCTGTTGAGCTGCTGAAACTGAGACAGCAAGAATAGCTGAAAATGAATGAACGAATATTGTACTTAATTAGTTTCTGTAGAACCTAAAACTGTTTCCAATTTTGTCCATTGCTTCATTTGGCTTAGACCTTTTCAGTTTTGTGCCTATATATACTATGTGTAAAATAAAACGATATATTCCTTGAATCTTTGTAATGAATCCAACATAATTTGTGTAAATACTCTTCCGGTCATAGTCTTTCATGGTAATAGAAATGTTTGTCTTGGAAAATTTTGTATTTCCAGAAGGTTCTTTGGCAGGTGCTTTCCCTTGACATGCGATTAACATGATTTTCATATTTATTTTATTCTATTGTTGCTCCCCTTCCTTATATGACGTTTTACTGATTATATTTAACTTATTTATCCAGTCCTGTGTCTAACACGTTTCTATTTCATTTCTGGATTTTCGATTCTCGCAAATCTTTGGATCCGTATTTAAATCAAGCTATAAAGTATTCATTACTCATTTTATCAGTCTAAAATCCTCAAAAGATAAATAGAGTGTAGTCCAAAATGCGACCTCTGTATATTAAAAACACACAGATTCCACATGAATAATAAGTAGGTAAAATTGTATAACCTTTAAAATCGTGTTACTGAGATACACATTAATTAAACAAATCTACGCAATTTTAAGGAAAACCACATTCTTATAAACGCCGAAGCATACCATAAATAATGTAATGATATCCGCCTATTGTTTATATCAATAATAAATGCGTGACGCACAGCATTGATGTTCGCTAAATTCTCTCACCTTCAAAATTCATCTGATTTCAAGAATTAACATTAATTAGTAACATGTTTATTGATCAATGAAAAATGTGGAAGACAATGTAATGTATCCATATTGTGATTATTAATATAATAAACACGTAAAGATAGGAGCAAATAGACAAAATCGCTTTGAAAGCAGATCATTTTTGGACAGGCCGATTTGGTTTTTGATATAAGTACGCATATTTTTTTATGTCAACGCTGTTGAAATTACGACGTCAGCGACATTCTTAGTTATGACAACACCCTTACCTGATAATGCTATTTAATGCGGTACATTTCTTACGTATGGTACACATATTCTGTGGTAGGTTCCACAGCTATTTAGTGAAATTTATTCATATTCTTTACTTCTAGCATATTTTTCCATTTTTCGTTCCAACACTAGTTTAGCTACTTTTTTGGGAATCCCAGTTTTTATTGATTCTAAATTTTGTTATTGTTTTCACGGTCACTTGCGTTTGTTAGTCTGCATAATCATTTTAGTTATCTACTGTCAGAAATCTTCAAAATATGGCGCATTTAAGTGAAACACAACGAATTGAAATTTTAATGATGATTGGACTGAAGCAACATTTTGAAATATTGGTGCTGTGAGAGACAATTTGATATAAGTGTCTCTCAAAGGTGATCCTGTCGTTCCGGAAGATACGCGGTTGAATCTGTTACCAATTGTGCAGAGAAATCCTCGTCCATCCTCAATCAACTCGTTAAATTGCCATCTATTTTGAAATGCGTGAAAAGGAATAAGTGGCGCCCATACAAAGTGTAATTAGTTCAAGAGCTTGGGAACGATGATTTGTACTGCAAAATAGAATAGAGTTAATGATGGCTGTTTTCTTCTGACGAGGCTACTTTTTATTAAGATAAATGAATAAACAGACTTACTGAAGAATTGAGTCCCTGAAAACTTTCCGTGGATGATAGAGAGACATACGAAGTTGCGGAGAAAATTGATAGTAGATAGGAATGGTTGGTACTGCATCCAAATAATGAAAATCCCCAAACAGCAGAACAGTCATGGTACCAACATGACGGCGCACTTATTGTGCTTGATTATCCAAACACCATCTTTTCTAATAAGTGGTTTGGTGCGTCATATATAATAGACCAAATACTATTGAAACATTAATAGACAGAATTGGAAACGATGTAAGCCTAATTAACTGAATCATGACTCAAGAATTTGACTCAATTTGACTTTGTTTCTCAAAACAGTACGTAATAGAATGTGCTCACTTAAATTGCGTCATCAGATAAGGGTTTCTCTATTCAAAAACTGTCGATGACATGAGTCATAACTCCAATAATGATGACGTCAAAAAATATATATCTGTACTCACATCTTGTTTACAACAATTAAAGTTGCTGGAAAAATAGTTGGCTTTAAAGCAGTTTATTTCAGTTGTACTGAAGTGCTGCAAATCTGTCGTGTCAACAACAAAATATTTTTCTGTACTAGGATGAAAAGGATATGGCAGCTGCTGATGCGGAAGGGGTTTGGAGTCCGGATATCGAACAAAGTTTTCAAGAAGCCCTGGCCATATATCCACCTTGTGGGCGGCGGAAAATCATCTTATCAGACGAAGGAAAAATGTATGGTGAGTAAATTGATGCCTAGGGTTTACAATGTAGTCATTACAGACTCGAGAATTATTTCAGATGAGTTATTTGTATATCCTTGTGGAATTTATCGTGCGGTACAGAAATAAAGAGCGATCAATCTTTGTTATTTGTTATTAAAACTTTACTATATTTAATACCGAGCGTGTATGAAAACTATGATATATTTTTTTTACAATAATATTTACAATGTTTACTAATAAGGTTGATAATATGATATTATTTATCCCCGTTAATGATTTCTGAATTATAATCAATGATTAGAATACATTTTATTCTAATATGTGATTAGAATTAATAGAATAGATTTACTGATATTTTTTTTTTATAAATTCTTCTTTAATTATTTTATACAGTAATTTTGTGCATTCTAAGATATTTTTAATTTCTAAACATTTTTCTCTAAGGTCAATTTCGTTAGAGACTGATCTTGTCGAGACGTATTTTAAAAAAAACATTAAAAATATATATCCAAATTCATAAATACCCTGTATTGTAATATTTGTTCCTATTTCACTATTGATAGTACTCTGCAGACCTTATAGATTAGGTATCATATTTGTTTACCAGTTTTTTTAATTACAAACTAAATAATTTTTGCTACTGAAGACGCTGGAAACCGATTGAGACTACTGATGTGAAAAAATGTAGTCAAAAATACGATTTTGTACAGTTTTGATGCGATAGAGAATAACAGAAATAAAAAAAAATACAAATTATGTTTTGCAAATTTTTTAATATTTGTCTTGTGCTTTGGGAAACAAAAGACGGCTCGACGGCGAGACAGTTGAATTTCTACAAATTCTAGATGCAGGGCGCAGGCTGTGAAGATATTGACCGTGTGTCCAGTAACTGTCCTGTTCCTGTCCGCTCCTCGAAATGCTCTCTGTAGAGTCGTAGGGCGAGGAGTGGTTTCAGTGAAGTAAAAACGCAGAGGAAGGACGGAGTATGTACAGGGATGACAGATTAGTGGGTATAATGTTAATTTCGTATTTGTTTTATACATCCGTCATGAAAACTTAAACATACTTGAAACTGGTATTTTTTAAAACCCTTTGGTATTAAGTCGAAACTACAAATAACTAAGATGTAGCCTTTGCAGAACCACGAACCAGATTGATATATTTCATTGATTTAAATCAAAACATATTTACATAATTTTCGAAATTCACCTCACAGTTCGGCATTGAGACATATTGTACAAAAATACCGCACTTTTTTGATTTTATAATCTGTAAAAAAGTATTAAATTTCATCCAGCGTTGCTAATTACAGCGTTATTGATTTTGACGGTTTTCCTATATAAGACATATCTAGATCACTTTATGTTATACAGATATGTTATACAGCGTTCTGAAAAATATTCTCAATAATAGATGTTTAATGAAATTATTATCAGAATCCACCAACTTGATCACCTTCACCATTCAAAATATCCAACTCCGGATCTCTTTGGAGATCATTTCTCGTCCTTTTTCCTCTTGACCTTCTCATTAGCTGCCTACTAGAAGTTATTTTAAGGCGTTTAGACCCATCACTGTTCTACTACTATTAGAAAGGTCAAGATTTTGACGTATATGCCTTATCTTGGTCACTTAGAGAGATCACAATATTGTTATAGAACTATCGCTTCTCACCATTTAATCATATATTTTAGCTCGTTATTAACAGATAAGAAATACAGAAAGTTATTAGATTGGTAATGCAAGGACATGACATCATGATGATAACGCAAAACATTGCTTTATTTCATATGTGTCCATATGTACTTCTAAAGTAATCCTTCTATAAACCACTGGAATAACCACCAATGTTTTTTGTTCTTAATATTTAAAGGTAGGACGTTAAATTTGACTGCTTATACGTCAGAATTAATTGTTGTAGCACATTCTACGCCACCAATAATATTTTTATAGTAAAATCATTAATTGAGCTTATTTTTGTACAGTTTTGTACTAAGCAATAGAAAAGGGTTATTTCATATTTTTTTATTTATTAAACCGGAAAATGATGATTATACCTTAGTTATACATATATTATAAGTATTATAACTATGGCAGTCTTGGAGGTGCGTGTAGTGAAATTATACCAGCGGTTATGTTGTTGCTATAGCTACGTTTATTTAGAATAAAATAAATAGGGAGCAAGGTAGTACCGAAAGAGACAATGTTTCGAGGCGAGTTGCGGGAATTGACTGATTTAAAAACTTATCCCAAAAGCCAATAGCCTAATGTGGTTATTACCAGATGCCACACTTATCATAAACCATTGACCTAATCTGCAAGTGTTTTAACAAGTGGATGAATGACTACAGCAATAATTGAAGTAACTTATTGGCCTAAGTCGCATTCTTACCCCTGAGAAACAGATGTGTCCTAGTTCCGAGTACTAGCATAATATACAAGGGATTCTATTTTCTAATATTTACAAAACTTAAAACTAATATATGCAAATACCATCACGGCTGTCAATAGGCGTATGTGGAATCACGTATGCCCACACAACATATTGTTCTATTAATTCTATGTTCAATATGCAATATTGTTGTTTTACTCTCATGTTCGGTATCTCCTTCCTTCGCTCCGTATTCTTTGGCATGGCCGTGACAACTGGACACTTCACGTTTTCGGGTCAGTTCACTTGGAATTGCTCCGGATCGTTTCGGATTTCACACGTCGACTCCGGGAAAGCAGTGCCCGTCCTCGCTCCGGGTGGCGGAGTTACGGGCCCGGAATGACGTGAGTCCCATCGACAAACAGTAATAATACGCTGAATTCACACATTAGATTACGCCGTCCCCCTTATTTCCTTCCGGTCAACCGGAAACCAATAACGGTGGCCGCTATTTTATTCTTCGATATTTAAATTTTCTCCAGGGGGACGGACAGCCCGTGGTTTTTATTGGACAGTTTTGTAGCGGTCGTGACTTTTTGTCGTCTAACGCGCTTCGTAGAAACAGCGACGCGGAGCGTGTGTCGTCATTGCACCTTTTTTTTTTTAGACTACGTTAGGAAAGTTCAGCAATTCCTGGTACATATTCGATATTCCAGGGATCCAACACCTCTATTATTAATTTTAATTGCCTCTTTTGTAATATTCAAAATTATAGGAGCAATAAATATTTCAAAACACGCAACACTACGCACTGGTCATTTGTAGATTTAAAGTAAATGAGCAGCAACTGATCTTTTTTTAAGTTTGAACACCCAGAAATCGACTTCCTTCCCTTAAGCCTCATGACGGACAGAAGAAGGTTACACATGGATATGAGAATAAACGCCATATTCAGGGAGAGTTGACAATCCCCACGCATACAATGACACCCCAAATACATATTCCAGTCCTCCATTCCATTGTCAACATTGTCACATACACATCTATAAGAAAATACGATAGATCATTTATCCATATAATGAACTCGGTTCTAATACTAATACTCGCACTTGTATTAGTTTCACGTTAGATAGCTAACCTGAAATTTCGCATATTTTCAAATCCACATATTCTAGATATTCAGAAGTTACATTTTGATGTACCTATCCCGTTAGCCCCTCAAAATCCATTTATACGAGGAAAGCGGTCCTTCAGCACCTACTGAGATAACCGAAACATATTGAAAATATGCGAAATTTTTCGCGAAAACTGCGTTTTTATTGGCTCATATAAAGTCAACCCTTTTACTCGAAATGAGATTTTAGATGTTTGAATACGAATGTACGAGAAGGTACCCAAAACAATGAGAATTATTTTCGGTAGACAAGTGGGTTGGCACTGCTGCCCTTTCCCGCTAGGTACATTTGCCAACTGAGCAGGGGGAGTTCTAGCTCCCCCTGCTCAGTTGGCCAAGTGTCGTTCATGTAAAACCATCGTAGCGGACCGAGTGATTTTTTCTTAAACCCATCCCAACGCTTTCGGCGATTTTACGATGGCAAACTTTAACGAGCGACGCTCCAACATGAAATTTTGTTTCCTGTTAAAGAAAACACCGGCGGATACAGTTTCAATTCTTCGGGAAGCTTATGGGAGAAAGCTCTAAGCCAAGCAAAAGTTTACGAGTGGTGTGCCCTGTTCAGAAATGATCAAATGCCATTTAAAGATGAACCCCATTGGGGTCGCCCCTAAACGTCCAGAGAACAGATGAAAATGGTGAAAAAGTGCGCGATGCCATTTCGCGGTGCGAAACAAGATTGCGTCCTAAGAGAAAGAATCCTAACTGAAGATTTGAATATGAGACGCATCGCGGCAAAGTTTGT
Organism: Rosalia funebris; assembly: GCA_037954035.1. Lineage (NCBI taxonomy): Eukaryota > Metazoa > Arthropoda > Insecta > Coleoptera > Cerambycidae > Rosalia > Rosalia funebris. The sequence goes on along the minus strand of JAZFAV010000001.1, from coordinate 14,174,891 downwards.
TTCACAACTACTGCTTTCCGATGACTAGAGAGTGAACCGTCTGAGAGTGTGCCAGGAATTGAAAGAACAGGCACAGACTGACCCTGTTTTTTTTCCAAAAGTCATCATAGGAAATGAATCTTTGTGTTATGGTTATGACCCCGAAATAAAGCAGCAGTCCAGTCAGTGAGACACCTTCATCGCCCAGTCCAAAAAATATACAGCAAGTGAAATCAAAATGTGAAGCTCATGATTGTTTGTTTTGTTCACATTGAATTTGTTTCTCAGTCACCACAGTCAACCAAAATTACTATCTGGAAGTGATAAACCGATTGCGTGAGGCAGTGAGAGAAAAACACGACCTGAATTGTGGAAATCGGGTGACTGGTTTCTTTAACCTGACAACGCGTCTGTCTACAGAGCGTTGAAAAGCAACCAGGTTTTGACATGTCAACGGTTTTGCGCCTCCCTCACTCGCTCGCCTTCTGCGACTTTTTCTTCTTCCCAAGAATGAAGAAAAACTTAAAGGGAAATCATTTTCAGGACGTAGAAGAGGTTAAGAAAAAATCACTGGAGGTACTGAACAGTATTAGTTCAGAAGAATATAAAAAATGTGGACGATAGAAAAACACTGGAAAAACTGTTGGGACAAATGTATATCATCTAATGGGCGGTATTTTGATGTTTCAATATGTTATCTTAAATTAAGCGTTTTTTATTTTGTGTTTTGATTATGTCTTGATTGTGTCTTAATTGTTAGTCATTATCAAGTTCTTCCAATAAACCTTTAAATGTATTATCGCGTTCATTATCAGTATTTACTACGTATTTTCAAATCGTCGTATATAATTCGCGATGCTGTTGTACTTCTAGCATTGTACAATATATTTACAAGTATTTAAGAGCCAGATAATCCATTTATAAACCAAATAAATAGTTTTAAAACCTCAAAACGGACTTTTTCGCACGTAGAACATCTCTATCTCGAAATTGAGTGGCTGAGAAAAAATAAACCAACACATAATACATAACAAGCATGTAGAATATGTATTTTATGCGACAGTTTACTTTTTAAAATTTTTTTTAAATCCACCAAGTCCACCATCGTGCTTTCTCATGACCCATGAACATGGTAGAGTGTGTCCTATCCACCTCAAAATCAATAGGTGTCGTCTGGGTAACGTCCCCGATCAGAATCAGTCAAAACCCGATCGATCTGACACGATTTAGTTGAGTTATCATGCTAAAAAGATTTTTAAATGCTGACGATAACGACACACACAGCAAAATTTTTTAAAAACCATTTTTTTATGTTTTTAGGCCGAAAAACGAAAAATAAACCCAAAAATATTTTTTCCAATTTTCCTCTACACGATTACATTACTTTTCCGGAGTGCGGAAAAGTAATAATGCAAGTCACAAATCCAGGATCTTTCCGAATTTGATATTGTCATGTTTCTGATATTCAAAGTCAAATATTTTATTTCTTTTCTAACAACCTAATTCCATTTTATGTATGGCGATTCACATCGTGTAAACACTGGTAGTCGTAACTATAAAAGTATTATTCGACCTGTACTAATACACGTGACTCACACATCGTAATTCAAGTACACAATCGTAAACAAGAAAAAATTTTATAAAGTCCCGTTAGGCAGGTTTTTATGCCCGTACATTTCCATTGCAGCATTAATAAAGTTCATAGTCAATATATAAACAATTAAATCGAACGATAAATTCCCACTCCTGCAAATGTAAACATATTATTAATATGTAAATTTTTACTTGTGGTAAGGAGCAGTTACCGTTATACATATAATTAATATTGCCGTAGTGTTTTACAGAACAACCAATTAACCATACGATCGATAATAATAACGATTAATATTAAACCGGTCAGTGATTATCGCGTAATATGTATTTAAGTAAGTGTCTTATTGTCTGCATAATGCAGAGGCGTACGCTGTTATAGAAAAATACAATTTTTATAATACGTTGTTATCTCATGCAAATATAGGCGGCAGAAGAACTGTGTCAGGAGAAGCATCCGTGTAACAGTGATGTAACTTAAACGTTACCACATGTGTCCCCCTATTATTAAGGGCAGTTTCCCACCTTTTCGTCAATGTTTACATCTCCTGAAGCAACCCCTGCGTGTTCCTATCTTGAAATGTTATACCACAGTAGTCAGAAACTGACGATATCTCTCTGCTATAACACAGTAGTCACGATATCTCTCTGCTCACAGTAGTCACTTATCTTACGGGTCCCAAAATCATCAAAATCGTGACGATTAATGTTTTGCTTCTTATTGATGAAGAATATGTGGCGGTTACTCTCTAATCGCCAGCCAGAATCAGGCGTGATCTTTTTCGAAATTCGATTTCTTCGTCGCGACACATATTTGCAGAAAGTCTACGTAACCATGTACGCAAGGTGTATTGTAGAAGAGAAATATCGCTTTGATGTTAATGAGATACCACTTAGTATTAAGTTGTTTCATGATTTCTTTGGTAGAAAGCTACCAAACCACTACCATCTCACGAGAATAATTATCTTTAAATGATCTAGATCTACTAGATCTAGATAATTATAAAAATATATATTTTATGGATCGACATCCATTAGAATTAAAAAAAAATCAACAATAATCTAATCTAATAAACTCAATTAATTTCTGGGTTTGAACACAGCAGAAACTTTATTTATAACTTATTGATACTGATGTTACACTGTGTTGAATAAGAGCATCTGAATGATTTTTTTATGAAAGGAACCAGAAATAGAAGTAAGCGTGACAGGGTGAAAGTGAACAAGATCTGAACTCACATGCAATATAAACAGAATTGAGTCAATATGTACAATAAACAGTATCGACGTAGGCCAGAACCGTTGTTAATACTTAGACATTTGCAACAACCGTTGTAGTGGGCACCGGCTTCTGCAGACTAGAATTGACATACTATAATGACGAGTCCAAGCCGCGAATCATCGTCACAGGAATGCCTGATCCATGCATATTGAACTTGTCACCGTGCACATTGTAAATTTTCCCTTAAATATACATATTTGGGGATGAATATCTATGCAAAGTTTAGACTGTCTATATGTTTAGGGAGAACAGTAGAGATTGGTCAAAAAATAACGTCGTGGTTTGAAATCTAATTTTAAATTATTGATAACAATCGAACGCTCAATTTAAAATAGAACGAAATTTTCCAACAAAATATTTATCCAATTGTCATCTAAATCGAAAAACAACCAACGTAGTCAGTCGTACGTGTAGTACATTTGAAAATAATCGTACTTTAGCCAATAACAGCGACGCTGAACTAGTCGAAATTATCGTTATTTAAATGAAGTGCATGCAATAGTTGCTTATATCGTCGCCGTCGGTGTAGTCGAATGTATTTGAATAGTGATTATGTTGGCGTTATTGATTGCCTTTGAATAATTAGCACATTTCAATGAAAAAGCTGAATTTTTCGCATTTTTGCCTGTTTATGTAGTCTGTCTCGAATTTTGCAAGTATAATTTCCGCGATAACGGGCCTATACAGTCACAATTATCATTTCCTTTACTATATAGAGAGGTGGCGTGTGAGATCACGAAGCTATCTATCTTTATCGCGTCATTATTATACGGCCCACGTGAAATCTATTTTTAGGGTCAGTTGCAAAATTTCACTAAAAATAGATAAGAAAGTTCCGAACACGCTGCATTGATATTTTATTGTACCGCTTTTATTTGTAAGCTTTAAATTGAATTTTTGGATGTTGTTACTAATTCTCTGAATCTGAATTTGCTGATTATATTGGCAAAAAATCTTGGCATTTTTATCAGCACAATTTTCTAAATTCATGAAATATTATATTTGAGATAAAAATCATTACAGTACAGTTACATGGTTTGTACTACCATACATTCTCCTGGTAAAGGCAATCTCCTGAAAAAGTCTAAATAAATGTCTGAAATAAAAGTCGACGCAACTTACTAGAGAACCTCTGGGTTTAGGGAAAATCCGAAGGCCTTGTTGAACTTGTTTGTCTTTTGTAAGTTCATACGATTTTTTTTTTGGATTTGTTCCTGCAAAGAGGCTTTTTTAAATAAATATAAAATATCCTATAGCAAGGCAATTTTGTCGAAAATACCAAAGTCCCAAAACTGACGCGAATACGGGATATTCGTGGATCTCTGGATATACGAGAAAGGTGTCATTGGATTTGTTTGCCTTCTTTTTGTTAATACAAATTTTCTCTGATTTTTTCTGGCGAAAATGTTTTTTAATGGACAAAAATCGATGGTCTATAGCATGGGAATTTTAGTGAAAATATGAATGTCTCAAAATTGACTCAAATTACTAGTGAACTGGTTGATTTGTTGAATTTGTTTGTCCTCTTTAAGTTTATTCGAATTTTTTAGGATTTGTGTTCGCTAAAATATTTTTCGTGGAACAATATCCATGGATTATAGCAAGGGAATTTTGCTGAAAATATTAAAGTCTTAATATCAACGCAAATTATTAGAGAACCCCTGGATCTAGGAAAAAGACGCCATTGAATTTGTCTTGTGTAAGTTCATACGAATTTTTTTCTCGTGAAAATGCTTTTCTGTGGATGAAAATCGATGGACTATAACAGGCCAATTTTGTCAAAATTATGGAAGTCTCAGTATCGACGAAAATTACTAGAGAACCCATAGAGTTAAAGGAAATCTGAAGGCGCCGTTGAATTTGTCTATCTTTTTTAAGTTCATACGAATTTTTTAGAATCTTTCCTCACGAGAATACTTTTTGTGGACGAATCTCGGTGGCCTACAGCAAGAGAATTTTGTCGAAAGTATAAAAGTCTTTAAAATCGACGCAATTTACTAGAGAATCTCTGGATTTTGAAGAAATCTGAAGACGCTGTTGAATTTGTCTGTCTTTTTTAAGTTCATACAATCTTTTAGAATATATTCTGGAGAAAATGCTTTTTTGTGGACGAAATCGATGGTCATTTTGTCGAAGATATGAAAATCTCAAAATCGAGGCAAATTATTAGAGAACCACTCGATTCAGGGGAAATCCGAAGGCTCCGTTGAATTTGTCAGTCTTTTTTAAATTCAGACATTCTTTTTTGTATTTTTTCTCGCAAAACTGCTTTCTTGTAGAAGTAAATCGATGGACCATAGCGAAGGAATCTTGTCAAAAATATGAAAATCGCCAAATCGACGAAATCACGAAATTCGAAAGGGCCATTGAATTTGTCTGTTCAACAAATCAAGTTCATACGAATTTTTCGAGTTCATACGAGAACAAATATATACAAAAATATGTGAGTATATACAAGGACATATGAGGATGAATAAAAACGGAATAAGGGTGAATAAAAGCAAAACTAAAGTGTTAGTGTGCAGAGGGCGCGAGAGCAGAGCAAAAACGAAAGTACAAATTAATAATGCAAGATTGGAGGAAGTTAAAGACTTCACTTATTTAGGAAGTAAAATAAATTGGGATGGAAGAAGAGATAAAGACATAAACCAAAGAATAGCGCAGAGTCGAGTAGCTTTTAACAAAAGAAAGCACTTTTATGCTTGGGGGTAATAAACTTAGAAACAAGGAAAATATTCTTGAATATGTATAGAGCACAGCACTATACGGTTGCGAAACCTGGACGGTAGGGGAAGCAAGTAGGAAGAAATTAGGAGCTTTTGAGATGTTGTGTTACCGAAGAATGATGAAAATACCATGGACTGATAGGGTTAGAAACGAAGAAGTATTGGAGAAAGTCGGCGAGGAAAGAAGTATGTGGAAAAACATAAAGAACAGAAGATATAGAATGGTAGGCCACTTGCTGAGACATGGGGGAATAGTCCGCAATATTTTGGAGGCAGAAATACTACTGCTCGGAAATAGTAAGGGATGTAGGTTGTAGCACAATTAGCGAAATGCGTAGGTTAGCACAAGATAGGAGAAGCTGGAGGTTAGCGTCCAACCAGTCTTAGGACTGATGACCTCATGATGATGACAAGGATATAATTAATTATTTACACAAAAATGGCGTTTGATAACAACCTAACCTAATTCTAAGGTTTGACCTTACAACACATGTTTTTTTTTTATTTTCAAATTACATATCTTATAAGAAATGTAAAAAAGCTGACAGCTTACTTCGTTTAATAATGAGATATATTTCACTCCAAAATAACATTCATAAGTAACTGGTATACAGGGCATGCCGGAATGTCTGACTATTCTTGCATAATATGTATTGCTGAGTATGGTTTCTGTTGCTAGTGTTACAACTGTTATACGCACTAGCATAGAAACTACTTAGAAATAATTTAGGCAAATAAGTCCATCATTTCGCGGTTTTCGGTTAAATCAAATCAGTATGATGATAATTGAAACGAAAAAGCCGAAATAGTAAAGCATAACAACCACACAATCGGGCAGTACTGTAAAAATAAACAAACGTTGAATTTAAAGTGACTAATTAAAAGGAAAGCTAAAAACATCCAATTTTAATCAATCTGAAATTTTCCGTTTAATGATCCGGTTTGCGACAAGACGTCGAAATTTCAAGCGAATTACTGTAGTACTTTTTAAGTAAGTTGTTTTTGTGGGCTGTACGGTACACGAACATAGGAGAGGCATTTTTATAAACCGGAAAGTATAAATACTGATCTGCAAATTAATGCCAATTAAACTGTTTTTTTTTTGTAAATTAGAATCAGTAAAGGATAATTAATTGCTTTTCAAAGAACGTAATCGCCAATTTTATATGCAGATCGTCTCGATAATTAATTGAATGCAAATACGTTTTTTCTTATACTGTTTCTGTTTAAATTTGTAGAAAATGATGATTATAAAATAGAAAATGGCTGACACTTTAATATGTATATATTTTTTTGTGTATAAGTATATAATTAAAACCAATAACAGCGGCGTCCTATAATTAACTATTTCGTAGAGGACAATAATGTATGCAAATATATTTATTAATTTCTCAATTTTTTTTATCGTTTTGATCAAGCTTATTATCCCTTGGACTTCGAGCTGATTAAAGCTTTTATTATTACTTTTATAATTGACCTATACAAGAATAATGAAAAAATGCTATAAATGCCCACACCTGTGTATATAAATTATTTGAATATTTTTCTCAAATATACAGTGAATCAGCAAAACCTTACGGATACCTCTTGCAGATAGTCTTTTTCAGCTTTGACAATTTGTAGGTAACAAATTGTCAAAAACACGTCACACAGTATTTTTCTTACCTGACTTATAATAGCGGATTAAGCAATGTTGACCTTTGATAATGTCGATTTCAATGAATGCAATAATAGTTGCTAAATATATCGTCATACGTTAGTTTTTCCGCAAAATCAACTACTATAGTATTTTTAATAGAGAACGTAAAAAAGGTGTCAAAAGTCATATTCGATAAAATAAGTACTAACACTTTTTTAAAAACCACTGAAATGTCATTTGAAAATGACATTTTGAGAGCTTTCTCAGTATTTGAAATGACATTTTGAGTGTTTAAGGTGTTTCACCTTTAAGTATTTTTAGAAATTATGGCGTCAATATTTTTTCTTATTAAAAGTTTCATTTTTGATTGTACCATTTGAAAGAACTCTTTTTTACGTCTAGTAAAGTAAAATAAAGCATTAAATACATAAGAATATTTGTGAGAAAGTGAAGTTTTGAAATGTACAGGAAATCAAAAGAGCTATAAAATGTTTCATTTTTGATTTCACCATTTGAAAGAACTCTTTTTTACGTCTAGTAAAGTAAAATAAAGCATTAAATACATAAGAATATTTGTGAGCAAGTGAAGTTTTGAAATGTACAGGAAATCAAAAGAGCTATAAAAAGTTTCATTTTTGATTGCACCATTTGAAAGAACTCTTTTTTACGTCTAGTAAAGTAAAATAAAGCATTAAATACATAAGAATATTTGTGAGCAAGTGAAGTTTTGAAATGTACAGGAAATCAAAAGAGCTATAAAAAGTTTCATTTTTGATTGCACCATTTGAAAGAACTCTTTTTTACGTCTAGTAAAGTAAAATAAAGCATTAAATACATAAGAATATTTGTGAGAAAGTGAAGTATTTAAATGTATAGGAAATCAAAAGAGCTATAAAAAGTTTCATTTTTGATTGCACCATTTGAAAGAACTCTTTTTTACGTCTAGTAAAGTAAAATAAAGCATTAAATACATAAGAATATTTGTGAGAAAGTGAAGTTTTGAAATGTACAGGAAATCAAGAGAGCTATAAAAAGTTTCATTTTTGATTGCACCATTTGAAAGAACTCTTTTTTACGTCTAGTAAAGTAAAATAAAGCATTAAATATATAAGAATATTTGTGAGAAAGTGAAGTTTTGAAATGTACAGGAAATCAAAAGAACTATAAAAAGTTTCATTTTTGATTGCACCATTTGAAAGAACTCTTTTTTATGTCTAGTAAAGTTAAATAAAGCATTAAATACATAAGAATATTTGTGAGCAAGTGAAGTTTTGAAATGTACAGGAAATCAAAAGAGCTATAAAAAGTTTCATTTTTGATTGCACCATTTGAAAGAACTCTTTTTTACGTCTAGTAAAGTAAAATAAAGCATTAAATACATAAGAATATTTGTGAGCAAGTGAAGTTTTGAAATGTACAGGAAATCAAGAGAGCTATAAAAAGTTTCATTTTTGATTGTACCATTTGAAAGAACTCTTTTTTACGTCTAGTAAAGTAAAATAAAGCATTAAATACATAAGAATATTTGTGAGAAAGTGAAGTTTTGAAATGTACTGAAAATTAAAAGAACTATAACAAAGTTACTAAAATAAACAAAACAAAATCCTCCGGCCACATTTAATGTTGGGCAGAATTTGTACATCAATTACTAATTTTCTTAATTTTATTGAGAAATTATAATTAATACATAATTGTGATAGATACACTTTTAACGTGCCCGATGGATTTAAAAAAACGTTAGTATCAAATTTTTCGAATTTACACATTACTTTTCGGCCTCACGGTATATATAACTAGCGCTAGTTTCTTAATTAGTCATTTGATAACTATATAGTTACTGCAATAACTCGCCAACATATTGCTGATTCAGTTTTCTGAATTTCCTCGCGTATTTTGACATTTAATTGAAGCAAAATCCTAGAAGCATCAGTGTACACCTTAAATTTGAAGAAAAGAATCTATCAACATTAAATCAGGACTTCTAGATGGCCAATTAATGTATCCCCGCTTAGAGGTGACATTTTCCACTTAGAGAACATCGCTCTAACCGCTTCCATTGATAAATTTTCAGTATGGGCTGTAGCCCCATTTTCTATGGTGTTTAACAAACATGCGCGCGCACGTTTATCACTACTGCCGCGCCATTACTCCTTTCCGAGTTCAACAAACAAATGAGGAAAAGATTTCAGGGCACCTTGTATATAAATAATATCCCCTTACGCTCCTGGGATATATTGAATGTTGTGTTACTCCGTTGTTTTATGACTTTTATGAGAAATAAATCTGAATGATATATTTGTTTTTCAATATGTATTTACTTTGGCAACTGTGTAAATTATTTTCGTTATCAATAATTTGGTAGGAAGTAGATGCGTATTAAGTAACAGGAAATAGTGACTAATATCATTATTTTGTAATTATTTGTAACAGAGTTTTTGCGTAAATATTTTGCCAATACCACCTACTCTTATTATTATTAGCGTAGGTGTTCCAGCAGAAATCTCTGTGTTGTTTTGCGTTTAGTTTATTCACAGCCGATAAATTTTATCAAAGATTGAAGTCAGACCTATTTGTTTAACAAATTTACTGTAACTGAGTAGTTTAGTCAGAACAAACTTATTTTTACCAAAATTGACTGAAAATAAAAAAAAATACCTTAATTTAATAATAGGGATAATATTTAGTATATTTTTAATTTTAGCACCCTTAGTTCACCAACCCTTAATTTTGCCTTTCAAAAGACCAATATGGCAGCTAAAAGATACATTGTTTTCCAAAGAGTTAAAAACAAAATCTTGCTGAAGAACAATGAGACACTTTCGATACTTCCAGCTGAAATATATACGGTAATAAATTGATTTTTGATCAATATAATTATGTTAGTTATTATGTTATAACTTATTTTTAATATTAATATACGTTTTTATATTCTTGGTCTGTTATGGATGAAGGTTTTATTGTTACCAAAATATGAAATACATTTATATCTGGAATGGTGTACGGTTGTTTATATTGATGATAAAATTTGTTTATGTACTTATTTAATTCGTATTATCTTTAAGTAAGTGAATAGTGGGTTGGGTATGGGTTTTACATGTTTTTATTTGCAAAATCAACGATATATGTAAATACTTCGTGTTTATAACGTAAAAGCGGTTCGTCGGTAGTAAATTGGTTCTTTTCAAATTTGCAAGTGTCGAATTTTGATTTAATGTACTATTTATTATATATTTATATGCGTACATTCTTTTGTGTAGATTTTGTTCTGATTGTCCTATGTACTATTATAATTGTTACAGTCTAATATTTCGTGTTTATTCCGTTTCTGATGAAAATTTAGGTTTAAGCTTTATAAAGAATTCCTTTGTAATATTGTAGGATTTATGTTATTGTATTATTGTGTTTCCTTAATACATTTCAAATATTTTCACATACTTTAGGTATATATTTATTACAGCTGTGATAGTAAATGCTTAAAGAAACGTTAAGAATGCCGTATAATTATTCAAGATTTTCAATAATTTTCGTAGATTTTAAACATTTTTCCAATACTTTTATTTTTAAATATATTATATTTTTTTCTAGATTATATCTAACAAATATTTGTAAAAAAAATCAGTATCTTACTCTTGTATGCAAAAATTTTAAAAGCAGTTAAAAGAAGTTTTAACAATATTTAAATATTAAATAGCGATTGCTAATGCTTTAAATAAATCACTTATTAATGTTACGTTTTAATAAAATTGTCTGTTAGGAAATAAAGAACATTGTGATTAATACTAGCGCATTCGCCATAAATTTAAATAGCATCATTGACAAGGAAAATTTTAACCTTCGCAAAATATTTCGATATGTGTATATACATTCCTTAAAAGCCATAACTCATAAAAATAATCAGTGGAAAGTGCATTCTGCCCAATTATAACCTGTAATTAATTCATAGTTATTTATTAAGGCCCCGTCTCGCGTTCGGATATATCCCGTTGCGGTATCGCATATTAGGATTTTATGGTGCAGTTGATTAGGCCCTCGTGGGCTTCTAATTCGTTGAAAGATGAGCGGTGTAGCCATAGGTGGGCAGCCAAGACTTCCTCCATAACGTCGCTGTCATACGTACCGAGTTTCCGAGAGTTGTTTTATTGTTATCTTGTCACATCTTTATTTATGTGTCGCTTTCGTGGTGGCTTCGCTGAAAGCTCCGCAACCTTTGAAATCTAAGGTTGGGGACCAGGGGCGTATCATCGGCAGGATAATCGACTTTTAAATCGTTGCGAGACATTCCTACGAGTTACTAAATCTTTGAAGTTCACGTGCTGGGTGAAAATACCGCGTTAAATAAAAATATTTTAGCAGTAATAAGAAATAATATTTACTAGTTAACTGTACATTTAAACTTTTGTTATTTGCTTTGTGCAGAGTATGGGGTGGGGTTAAAGAAGTCTATGACAGCGCTTGCAGTGGACACAAATTGCATTAAAATAGGCTGTCAGGTCATATGTATGTGTGTCATACAAAAATTATTTGTAAACGAATCTAAAGATAGTTAGTGTGTTGTAAATTGCAATAATACCGGAAGAAATAGTAAATGCGAATTTTATCGATTTCCTACGGCAGCTTGGAAATTAGAACAATGCAAGAAATGGATACAAATTGACAAAAAAGTGTACACTAAGAAGTCGCTTATTGGTATTACTCCTGGAAACTTTATTTCATTTAAGTCTAATATGACAGGTGGAAGGAAAAGTGATTCACAAATGACTGTATAATTTGGATTAATTAATTATTTATGGTTTCCAGAACTAAGACTGGTTTTGGGCGAAGCTGGAAGCAAGTGGGGATAGTTATGTCACTTTTTCTACAGGAAAAAGGTGAATTTTCCAGAGAGGAAACTCAAGCAACTTACAATATCGCGCGTATCAGAATTCATGTCGATAGAATAATGCAAAGACTAAAAACTTCAGATTTTCAATAAAACATTGTATAAACAAAATAATTCGTTAAATCAAAACTGTTATTATAGTAGGTTTAATGAGATTATTTTCTATAGATCTTACACTTGTGTTCAAGTAAATATTATTTTTAAATGAATGATTCAACGAAACTTCAATGAAATAATGATAAAATTCAATGAAATTAAGGTTTTCCTGTATTTGATAATTAATATCTCTTTCTATATATTTATCACTTACTTTACTTTTCCAAATTACTAGATACTCTTTCAAAAAAATACCGATTCGTTATTTTTATTAAAAATTTCTATTTTTACACTTTATTAACAATTCAATAGTTTTAACACATTTTTTAATATTGTCAACAATTTTAAACCTAAGCAAAACACGAAAGAAAATGCTTACATTTCCTCACATTGAAATAATTTTTTGAATTATACATTAAATTTTGATTTTCTCGACATGAATGATGATGAACTTCACAGAATTCATGATCAAATCAAGTCAAACTTAAATTTAAGCAATATAAGAGATAGCTCATTAAATGCAATGTTTTCTTTTTAACATAGTTTAACTCAGAAATAAAAAATGATTTTTTAAATTCATTGGACAGTAAAAATATTTGATTTCAATATGTATTTCATCAGTTCAGTTAATTTAAGTTAATGGCATTATTAAACTCTGAACTTCCCGGCACAACCCCGTTATTTCGCAGGCATGAGTAGACCTATAATGTTGATCAAAATATGGATGCTTCGAACAGTGGACGAATTAAAACAACCCCCCAGAATGTTTTAAAACAAAATCGGATCAACGAGAAATAATACATCCCTGGGCGCGCCAATGACAGATTCGAGCGCAGGGGCCAGCTAAACTGAAGTCACGAGTTAATGCGGGGGGGTGGCGTCATGTAGGACGGCGTCCCCAACGAAGGGGGTGAGGGTGCGGGCCCGAAACTATGTCAAGAATGTGCAATTAGTGAGCGAGCGCGCCTGGGGTGGGTCGGAATCGAGCCTCGAAGAAAATATAAAGAAGGGTAGTTTCACTCCTCCTCATCTCGAGCCCAATGAAGAGCTTGCCAATCTAGACCAGATCACGGTGCCGCGTTTTACCCTACTTTGAAGAAGTATTATCTTGTTTAGGAGTTACCAAAAAAATGCGGCATTATTTTTAAGAGTTTACATCCGAGGTGGATCTAATAAAACATCCGGAGGGAAATCCGTTTTAGTGAATATCGTGAGTTGATATTGGAGATGATCCTTAGTGTTTTATACACAAATAGAAATGGGGTTTGTCCGGGGCGTATAGCGTTTATTTCACGTTTCCTTACATCATGAATTTTTATACCAATTTTTATACTATATGAAAGCTTATTTTAATGTGGTGCCTCTAGTTTTAACAACTTTAATATATAAAAGGATTTAAATTTTACTGGAAATAAAAATTTACTGAAAATGAAATAATGGGGTATATTCCTGATAACATTAATATATAAATAGTAAGTAAGGAATAAGTTGAACATGACAGATGAATAAACGAAATAGACATATCACTGAAATCCATAGAATCCAGTGAAATCCAGAAATTAACAGATTTTTTCAGTTGTCTGGGCATTATTTGCAATAAACCACTCTTAATGTTTATTTAATGAGACAGATAACACCAGTTGGACATATGTTGGTTATGTATCACGAAAAGTCGTATTACCTTTTAGATTAAGGTAGGTTTAGATTTTAAGAACTGTGAATTTAAAGGCCACATATAGTGCGTATCCAATAGTTATATCCTACGGATTATAATACGAGTATACTCCATGTGGAATAAAGTTTACTACATTAGGATGTATTTATATTACGTGAAGTTTCAGCACCATTTTCGCAACATGAAAACTAGTAAACTAATAAACTTTTATACCAGAAACAGAGTAGCACAACTTTTATTAAACTGACAGTACATTCTTTCGGTAAAGCTTGCTTATTTGACGTAACTATATACGTCATTGGCTATTTGTTCCATACCCTCTTTCTGCCATGCCTTGCACTTTAATATATTTTCGATGGAATTATTTAAAAATATTTTCGATGGAATTAGCATCGAACAATTTTGATGGCCAGTCCAACCGGTTAATACCATTTTCTGGTTTTCACCACTGGCAAAAGCCAGTATGTTAATTTCGATTACGGGTTATATTCTATCCATGTACGAATATAGTCAAATTATGCTTACACTGTCTGAAATGTGGTGTAAATATTAACACTAATTTCACACCAAACGAGATACATAGGGACACACCAGTTTGGTTTGAAATGAACACCACAAGGCCTTGGTAGTTTGTTTACCATTCGCTGGTGAGAATTTTCATACCAATAATCTTACTTTTACACTTGTTATTGTCAATATTCTACAATGAATGAAAATGAAGCACCTTTACTATATTTTTTCTTTTTAATGCACAAAGTTAACTTCTGTCACGCTAGTGCAAGCTAGAGAATATTTTTATCTACGAGCGTGCTGTAATATGGAGTTCATTGAACTATTTTGAGTTATGTAATGAGCTATATTACATCACCGTTATGTAAGGAACTCATTACATCAATATTATGTAATTGACTCATTACATCACTGTTATGTAATTAACTCTTTACATAACTCTTTTTGATTTTCAAAAATTATAAACGAAGAAGTAAAAATTTATTGAAACTAAAAACAATACAATAATTATTTGTTATTATAAATATTAATATTATTTTCGTCAGATTTTAGTAAGATTTTCGTCGTAGATAACGCACAACGCGACGAGAAAATCACAAAACTAAGCATTATTTAAAACAACTGGATTGTTACTATGGTTTTAACAAATTTGATGCATCATGTTACTTTGATTTGGTATGACAATGTTTAAGTGACTTAACGGACGTCATAATTATTTAAATGTCAAATCTAAATTTTTTGTAAAAAATCGGTTTTTAATCTCTTTTTCGTATCCAAGCAGTCGTAGATAAAATGTCGTACATCACACGTGGGCTAGAGCACATTACATCACTCGTGTGATGTAATGATGCCCCTATCCCACTAATAATGTAAATAACTAATATATTCGTGAAGAATTCCTATCATATTTGAAATACTTTATATTATCTAACTATCCAATTAAATCTTATGGTCCTATATTTGCTAATAACTCTTCTTATAATGAGGGGATTTAGTCCTTACTGAAAATAAAAATTATAATTTAGACAGCGTTAATGTAGTTGTAATGGTGTATCCACCCACCTCAAGAATGTACACAATTATTATTAAATTCATTATTTAATGACCGGGCACATTATTGATAATATTAATAAATATAAAATATCACTTAACCTACCCAATGAAATCCTCCAACGGATTTGTGAAAATTTAACATGTTTTTCAGACGTCTAATATCTCTTAGTTTTAATAAACTTGGTCATGACAATGACTATGTTTGCTTCTTAGTATAGACAAATCATTTGGGCATAAATTGATTATTCATAAATAGGCGCATTGCTATTATTATACTCATACATAATATCTCTTCGGTGAAACCATCCAGCGGCTCATAAAACTCAATACATTATTCAACCATATTGGCAAAGAACACAATTAATTTTTGCCTTTTGAGGCATATAAAAGTATTCGGGCACAAATTGGTTAATCAGACATCACGAACAGCCATATTGCCTCACGTTTCAACAGTACCGTACTCTAGAATAGCTACCACGCAGGAATTATAATCTACCTCACGCAAAGTAGTATACTATGTTGTGGTGTATTTGTATAAATTTTATACCAGAAATAGCGAAACGTTACACCATTTTCACGCCATTAGAAGTGGACATTCAATAGTGTATAGCAATAAACCAAATGTAATGATTTTGACAACCATTTTGAACTGTTTAAAGGCTAGTACACACCTAGCGACAAAGTTGCGGAACACGTGTATCGCGACAAGTCCCACGGATGTCCCGCGACATTTTTTCCGTGTTTGGAACTGTCGCGATACAAAATATGCATGTCGTCGCAGGTCTCCCATTCGAAATGGGATACATGATACAAATGTTGCGCAACATGATGTAATCTGGACGTGTTGCGAGACAAAGTCCCGGGACCCGCCCATTCCAGTCTGCAGATAGCCGCCACGTGTTGTTGCTGTATTCTGTTGTTTGCGATGGAAACTGCTCTACAAATTATTGAGAATTTACACACTCTCCCTTGTCTTTGCTATGTTAAGTCTACCGAGTATGAAAACAGAGACAAAAGGAGGGAAGCAATGAAGTCTCTGGCTAAAAAATGTTTGTGTTGAAACTGGCTCTCTAGATGTGGATGTCAGACATTGTATCGCAACAGTCTAGGGACAGTTCGTATCGCTCGCAACTGTCCCCATACAATGTCCGCGACTTTGTCGCTAGGTGTGTACTAGCCTTTAAAGGAATAAAGATACGAAATAAAGTAGTATACATAATCACGGTTTCTGTATTGCGGTAACATTACACTGTCCTCTATAAATAATATGATGCAAATTTATTTGTGTCGTAGTACCTGGACAAATTCTGATGTAATACGGAACCCCGACGACATAAGGTGCACATTTTAATTTTTTTTTTTTATTAAGTAGAAATCTATGCAACACCGCTTGCTTGCTGCCTACCTACCTCATTATGCCCATACAAATTTCAATTCAGTCACACTTACCATCTGTCAGAATGCGGTACGTTATCTTGTTTTTCTATAACCGGCGAATTGCGCCGTAATGTGTGGCATAGGTGACATTTTTTCACGCTGCATACGCCATAAATATTGTTAGGCAAATACATATAAAGATTTCAGCGATATAAGGTGCATGCGTTACTGCGTACCTGGAATTGTTTTGTGCTGAAAAATTATACGAATTATAATGTGCCTATTGGCGAACAAAATGTTTAGGATGTTTTATATAATCTGAATATTACAAATGTCTGTGTGTAGCAAACATTCTTTATCGAATCGGAACTTTTGGAATATTTCGATTTTTTATGCAATTTGATAAATTTGTCTTAACGCGAGTAATATCGTGAGAATGTACAGAAATCTACATACATTTGTATTGATATAGACATTTGTATTCTTATCCAAGCCCCGTTCGTCCGGTAACCAGTCTCGGAACGTAATATGCACCGTCTGGTGGCTGGGAGACGTAATGTGGAATCTAGTGTCGCTGGACTGTGTCACTAACATTATTGTATGAACCCATGAAAAACAGATTGTATTAGATGGATGTTGCATAATGAATAGCGGCATAAATAGTTAATCGGGTAGATAGTACTTCTTTCAGTAACTGCCTGTGGCTCTCAAGAAGCGTTAAAGCCAAAATTTTGGACCTGGAGCTTGTTGAGAAAGATACTCAAATGTTCTTGTCGTTAGAGCTATGCTACTATTTAATAGTAGCATTACTGAACTTTGAAAAGTTTCTAAAATCATGAATTTGTGCTCTTTGCTTAAGAAGCAATAGATAATGTACTCTTGGCTTGTAGAAGAAAATTGAAATCTGCAATAAATATCAATTTGTAATAAAAAATAATCTTATATTGTAAATATGGCAACACTGGAAGTTGTATTTGTCGACCTGCCATTTATACAATACGCCTCGCGGTTTGTGTTTGCATCAGTCGCTTCTCGTATCCAGAATATCCAGCAGCCAGCAGCCAGAATATCCAGCTGCAAAGTTCATAAATCTCCAGAATACACTTAATATAAAAGTGACTGAACTAACTCGGATAAGCGATACCCGATGGAATTGTAGGGCTGTAGAGAAAAATTATTTTTCTATCATTCAGTTGCTGAAGGAAGAAATGGAATTTAATGAAAATAGAGGGACTGTTGAGGCAGTAGGTCTGTTAAATTGCATTACAAAAATAAAATTTTTGACATTATTGTATATTATGGCTAATATTTTGAGTGATATCAATATACTGAGCAAACAACTTCAGAAAAAGCAAGGAACTCTAGTAGAATCTACATCAATTGTGAATGGTGTCATCAAAACACTGGAACGGAAACGAAGTCCAGGTGATATTTCTGTTTTCGGGAAAGATATTGAAACAGTTGCTAAAAATAATGGAATTGATGTCGACCCTAAGAGGGATTCCAAAAGGAAAAGAAATGAATCAAAATTGTTCAAAGATTACGTTGTCTACTGTAGGAGGATCCAGCCTAAGTTCAAATTCGGATGCTGATTGTCCTACCAATTCACTCACACCTATGAAAGATAGTTTCCGAAACAATGCTTATAATCGCATTTTTGATAAAATGGCGGGACATATGAAAATCAGATTTTCCCCGGAAAGCCAGGAGTTGACAAAGGCTATAAAAAAATTTCTAAAACTCGATTTTGAAGAAAGTTGTGAATTTATATAATATTATGCCACGACTTTTCCATTGACAAGGAAATTTTAAAAGCTGAAATGCTTATTCTAAAAAATTGTCTAAATAACAGCGAAGGAAACGAAACTTCTGAATTTGGTAGTATGGAAATTAAGCAAATTCTTGATCAGAATACATTCAATAATTATTAACAACTTTATAAGGTTGCTCTTATCTTGCCAATAAACACAACATCTTGTGAAAGATCATTTTCGACTACGAAAACAATTAAGAACTGGCTAAGGACTACGATGACGCAAAGTCAATTCATCATTATTGAATATTGAAAATGAAATAGCAAAAACAATTAACCCCGAGGAAATTATGTTATTAGTTTATTACTCGACCAGGAATTCGAACATTATCGCTGAAGTTCTGAGCTAAGAATGAGTCCTGTACGTTTTATATCTTTCTATTTTTATTTGTTTTGGAATAGAGATTTTTGTTGATGTGAAATAAAAACAAACATATAAATACAAATATAAATTTGTGAATTCCAAGTTTTATTTCCTTTTTTCATCCTCCGCTATTGTATATTGGTAGAGCCCTTGAGACTTCCGCACACCCATATCTAAGAGTATAACTACGCCTATGCTTCCAAGTAGCAGATAATAGAAATCCCTTTCCTGTAATTGCACCGTTTTGTTATGCAACATATTCTGACCATCTAAATATGTAATTCCCATTATTTTCATGCGTTATTTTATCGATATGCATGTTATTTCTTTAAGAGAATTTGTAAAGTGGTAGTTACTCACCACGGAAATAATTATGTAGTTCTGTTCACGATTGGACGGTTTCCTGTATTGCGCCTGCTTGAATAACCATTCCAAATTTGCAAGCATACGCAAAATAGACATTTTCAAATTAAAATTAATTAATTACGAAAATGAAAGTGTACCTGCACAACGAAAGATATAATTATACGTATATTGTATAGGTAATTATTTACTCGATTTCCATATAATGGATATGTACTGCTTACGCTTTGCTTAATTATTTCCACATACTACGTCGTTAAAACCGAAAAATAAGAATGCGGCGTTTATAGGAAATTTATGAAATTTCTACAGTATTTTAACATTAGTACTTCCTCTTATTGTTACAGTAGAAACATTTATATTTATAAGCACCCTTGGATATATACTTTATATATTTTTTATTTACTTGGATATATATTTTTTTCGTCTATTACTTTAGGGATTGTATTTTTGTTGAGATTAAAACCTATGTCTTTTTCTATTTTTTAAGCGTTGATAATTCAAAAAGTTGAACGATCTAACATTTTCTTACGTTTAAACCATCTAGCCGACTTTTAACCAATTTCTTAATTCTACACCCTATATTTAGTTGAATGCATTTTTGTTCGTTCCTCTTGCATTTTTAATTACCCGTCAAAATAATTAATATTTCATTGCACAGGTGACATCAAATAATGCACAGTAATGCAAATGGCTGATATAATTTCCTCTTGTAACCATTGTCACGCATCCGCTTTTACACCTCAGTGCTAGTTAGGGAAATTCATGTTTCACCCAAATAAATGAGAATAGTTCCTGATATATTAAGCCGTAAGCTTTATTGATATCTTTCCAACGTGTATTTTAATGCTTCTTCGTGTTTTTGTTTGAAATCGATGCACAATAAATTGAGTAGTGTTGAGAAACAAGGACTTATGAATTATTTTTGACCTCAGAGTGTTCAAAAGATTTCAATGCAATTTTGAACATTCATTTGACCTATGAAATTAAATAAATTTCAACTTTAATGGGCACAGTAAAAATGAATAGTAAATCTGTATTTACTAGATATTATATTTTCAATTTATAGCATTTATATTAGAATTTGCCACGTAGGCAATAGATTTCTGAAGCTCATTTTGTCACACTCTTTTGATTTACAATCTGTGACTTTGTATATAGCAAGAGTAGCAATAAAAGTAGCTAAACCTTATGCCGAATTTTTCTTCGATTTACTTCTTGTGCTGCATTTTGTAATGTGCCATTATTTATATTGAATAAAGTCGGTTTTGGAACAAATATAATTCAAATGAAAATTTCTCAGCCGAAATACATTGCAAACACCTGTGCACGAGCGACTGTTAGTAATATTAAATCTCAAATACACGATAAAAAACTGTGGTTGGTCGTGGACGAGACAACCGATTCTAAAAGGCGCTCTGTGGTGAACGTTATAGTACGTAGACTTGATCCTCCTCGATCGTCATCCGCGTATTTACTAGACAGCAAAAATTAAGCATATATAGCAAACATAATTTATAACAGAAATAATTAAAAACTGTTCCTGATATACAGTGACGGCCAAAAGTGAAGAAACTATTAAAATTCATAAACGTTATGGATGTAAAAATTAATTAAAAATATCTTACAAACACCTAGAGTTGTACGTGTGGGTACCGCCTAACATAACGAAGACAGACGACAGCAGGTGTCTCGAAAGAACATGTGTATACACAAAGATTGTTTACGACAGGGAGCCAAAAATGGAGAAATTGGCAATAATATTAGTTACATACCAATACGGCGTACGTAAACAGGTTCATTTTTCATTCACGTCGTAGTACCACTCGGTCTACCAAAATTAGGTAGACCGAGAAAGACAACAAGTGCTTTTATGCTGAAGACATAAAGAGAAGTATCCCTCAATATCACCTTCTGTAAAATCTATTAGCGGACGTTTGAGCCACGAACATTTAATAGCTAGAAGGCCAGCCAAGAAACCCTTAACTAAAAAAAACAATAGGTGGTCTTGTTTCAAATTTGCATCGAAACATTCAAGTTGGACATAACGAGTGGAAACAAGTACTATGGCCGCACGAAAGTCAATTTAACATGTTTGGTTCGAAGGTGGGTGAGGCGCCTGAGAATGCAAGATTCAACCCCAAGTAGACTGTATCTACCGTAAAACATAGGGGTGGGAATGTTCTGGTATGGGGATCTTTTCAGGGCATGGAATAGAGCGTCTCGTAAAAATTGAGGGAATTATGTATCGTTTTCTGTACCTTAACATACCTCCGCCTAAAATACTGCGATTTGCAGAACACAGCCTGCCGTTAGTTTGTCAATTCCATCACGATAACGATTCTAAACATACGGCATAAATTATTAAAGATGTTTTTACAAAAAAGAACAAGTATCTATAATGCCATAGCCAGCCCTGACTTAAACCCTCTAGAAAATCTGTGGAACCGGCTGTAACGCAATGTTAGGCGCAGAAATCCTAACAAATTTACAAATAGGGATGGAGTATTTAGTGCACTGTCCCAAGCACTGTAGTGCACTGCTGTTATAGAAGTAGAAGGGGAGGAAAGGGAAGTAGGTATTAGGAAAGGAGTAAGACAAGGATGTACGCTATCACCACTAATTTTTAATCTGTACATCGAAGAGGCGATTAATGTGGTAAAAGATAGAGTGGATTTCGGGATTAAAGTACAGGGACAGAAACTAAAAATGCTGAGATTCGCGGATGATATAGCAGTATTAGCATCTAGTAAGGAGGAACTAGAATCAGCATTGAACGAAATGGAGGCAGTGTTGACAGAGGAATACGGAATGAGGGTGAATAAAAACAAAACTAAAGTGTTAGTGTGCAGAGGGCGCGAGAGCAGAGCAAAAACGAAAGTACAAATTAATAATGAAAGATTGGAGGAAGTTAAAGACTTCACTTATTTAGGAAGTAAAATAAATTGGGATGGAAGAAGCGATAAAGACATAAAACAAAGAATAGCGCAGGGTCGAGTAGCTTCTAACAAAAAGAAAGCACTTTTATGCTCGGGGGTAATAAACTTAGAAACAAGGAAGAGATTTTTGAAAACATATGTATGGAGCACGGCACTTTACGGCTGCGAAACCTGGACGGTAGGGGAAGCAAGTAGGAAGAAATTAGAAGCTTTTGAGATGTGGTGTTACCGAAGAATGATGAAAATACCATGGACTGATAGGGTTAGAAACGAAGAAGTATTGGAGAAAGTCGGCGAGAAAAGGAGTATGTGGAAAAACTTAAAGAAGAGAAGAGATAGAATGGTAGGCCACTTGCTGAGACATGGGGGAATAGTCCGCGATATTTTGGAGGCAGAAATAGGAGTGAAGAAAGGCAGAGGTAGGCCTAGATTAGACTACTGCTCGCAAATAGTAAGGGATGTAGGTTGTAGCACAATTAGCGAAATGCGTAGGTTAGCACAAGATAGGAGAAGCTGGAGGTTAGCGTCCAACCAGTCTTAGGACTGATGACCTAATGATGATGATGTCCCAAGCGTGAAATGCGATTTCACAAGACACGATACGCAACCTATTCGAATCAATACCCCGAAGATGTGGTGAAGTAATAAAAATAAAGGATTTGCCACCAAGTACTAAGCTACTATATTTTTTCTTTTATTTTTCTGCAAAGTTTCTCTACTTATGTCCATTGAAAAATTACACATTGTTTTTTTTTCAATAAAATTACATATTAATGTGTTTTTGCTACATTTGGTACTCTGTTAATAAGCATACACCTAGGGAGAAAAAATCAATCATCATGTTCAAGCCTAGTATTCATATATTAAATTGTAAAAGTTTCTCTACTTTTGGCCGTCACTGTAGATGCATTAATAGATCACACACAAGCGGCTCTTCTCAAATCTCTCCAACGCCTTCGACAGTTTTATAAACAGTGTCTTGGTATTCCAAAACATTCCGCACCTGGCCTTTTACAAAGCATGGCTTTTTGCAAGGCCATACTTTGATATTAATATGGCAAGAATGTATTCAGAGTAAGCGACAAGCATTTTTAAGGCTGGAAGAAATCGGTGGATAATCATAACGCTTATGGGAAGTAATTCAAGGCTTTTTGGAAAATGATTTAAATATCAAAATGCGACGATCTGGGGTCTATAATGAATATAAACAGTAGGGTTTTTATAAAATTCCCCTGTTCACTATTGTGGTGGAGAATACATTGCTAATAAATCATTACAGTTTGTTTTGGCAGCGTACTATACATACCGTATACATAACAATGCCAATTTACTAAAAATTTGTGAACTAAAGAGCGCCCAGATTAACACTAATGTGTTAATCTACATAGATAAGCACTTGCGCACCCGCCGCGCCGTGCTCCTCTCAATGCGTCTGGTAATCTCTCGTCTGCGGCCGTTAATTACGGCCAATTAAACTAGCCCGAACTACAAAAACTGCATCCATCCGGTACATCAAGCCACGCTTGCCGTAATAATTAATTCCGAACCTCACGATTCCGCTTCTGTTTCTTGCCGTATCTCGATTGCGGAGATGCTGGCCGAGCCCGGCCTAGCCCCTCTGGACCGTTTATTGCTAGAAACGTTCGACGATACCATCTCCGGCATACATGAGAGTACGTGGTCTCGTGAAATTAAAGCCCGGCATGCATTATTTTATGTGTACTTAATCTTGTCAGGCCAATGAGTGATTGCTCTAATCCTCCGGCATCTACCGGAGGGCTATTTGCATGAAAAATGTGCTGTCGCAGTTATCTTGGGGGAGGAAGGTTCCGCCTTTTGGTTAAATATTTTTTTTAAACAAAAAGCTATAAATAGATGCGGTATTACGTCTTTGGTGTATACAAAGACTTGGTGGGGCAACCATCTGCTCGGAATATTTATAATACAATGGTTTCATAATGTAATGAATAAATTCGATAAAAATTCAAGAAATTATTTTTGGGAAAAACTGTCGTACCCGTCAAATTTTATTTTTAGTTGCACATTTTTTAAAATATAATTAATATATACAGGGTGATTCATGTTGGAGGTATGATGTCATCGATATATTTTTTAATAGCAATCCGTCTTTTTTATTATGGAATATGAAACAGCATATTTTTTACATACGTTACAATAATAAGAACATTAGCATGAGTATAGGTTAGATAAAAAAATAAGAAAAACAATTTTGCAATTTCAAAGTACTAAATTGAATGGTTATTTAAAATATCAATTAAATTAAATGTTCAAATTGTGCACTGTTTGCTGCTTGACAGTACCCAAGACTATTAATAATTTGTTTTTGAACATTGTCAATAGCTTCAGGTAGGTATATGTTGTTTCGTGACGAATTCTTGCTTTGATATCTTCTAAATTCTCCGGTCTAGTAACATATAGTTTGCTTGTTACGCATCCCCACAAGAAAATTATCTAGGCGTATCAAATATGGTGATCTGGCTGGCCACTTAATCGACCCCCTTCTCCCTATGCAACGTTTCGGGGACATCTCATCTAAATAAATGCGGACAGGTGCTGCATAATGAGGAGGCGCACCATCTTGTTGAAAGAGAAAGTAATTTCTCAGAAAATCAGGTTCCGCTACATCTTGATATAAAGTTATTCCATTAGTGTAGGAATAAAGTCGTCTCTCGAAGAACATCCAAATATCTTGCACCATTTAGATTCACGTCAAAGAAATGGGGACCCAGAATTCTCCCATCGTCTATTCCGCACTACACATTTCTGGAGATTTCGAGTGTCATACTTCATATCATACTCGATGTCCATTTTTCTGACCATTTCGAAAGAAAAATACTAAGAATATATGGGAATATAAGGGGACTTGGAGGATTCTATACTATGAAATACATAATTTGCTTAAAGAACTGAAGCTCTCGACCTTCATAAAGATAAGACCGCTAGAATGGGCATGACATGTCCAAAGAATGAAGAAATATGTTTGAGTAATTATAATCTACCTTACCCAAACGTATTTCATAGAAAGGGACATGTAGGAAGGTCAATCGCTAACACCCGAAACGGATAAGCACCCAAAGAAGAAGAAGGAAGGTCAAGACTACGATGGGAGAATAGTGTGAAGAGGGGCGCTATAGGTCTGTTGAACGTTAGGAATTGGGGCACGCAGCAGAAACCATGCGCTTCGAATTTCTGCTGCGTGCTCCCATCTTCGTGGAAACGGAAGCTAAAGGAAGCCAAAGTTCAACATAGGCTGTAGCCATTGAAGAAGAAGAAGAAATCGACTGGTGCAAATTTCCAAGACCATGCTGTGGGAAAAACACTCTATGTGAATATTTATTGAATATTTCAGTGCTCTTAAGGAGGCTACACACCTTAAGAGATACAAATCTGTCGTAAATAACTGTTAAAATATGTACATTTATCTGAACTGAAGGTATGTAGACTATGTTCAGTTTTCGCCTCAGTTACGTCCGATGTTTCTTCAGTTGTCTTTTCACTTTCGACGGTTTTGTTCACAAAGCGTTAAAAATATACGACGTTTAATGGGTGAAAGAAAAGTAAAAGCTGCAGTTTGTTGTATAATTGCAGCTGTGTTGCTAGATGAAGAAGAAAAAAGTGCCTTGAACGTTAGTGCAAAGATTGGTATAAACGCCAAAGGCGCATCAGTTTTGGAAACCGTGGCATGGGTAGTCCCTTGGCGATCCCCTCTTATCCGGGTCATTATCCAAAAATACTATCCCATAAAAGGATTATTTAGGTCCCTTCCCCTCGTCTTTTTTACAGTGTCTGCAGGCCGGGCTGTCAGTCAGCCTCAACTTGTGCTTATATGCATTCCGGCTACTATGGTGGCCCGTTATGATTCCCACCAGGGTTCTGGCTTTGTGCCTGTTCAATTCAATGAATTTTTGGGCCCATTTCTCAATCTCTGAGTATTGGATGAAGAGTTTGGTTATTCCACAACCCGTTACTACTCTCTATCTTTTATTGTGCTGGTCTCTTGCCCAGCCATTGATGCGGTCTCTGGTCAGATTCCGACTTATTCCCACTGCAGGTTCTGGTCCATAGAGGTGTTTCCTGGTCCCTAGTTTGGCAAGGTCATCTGCAATTAGATTTCCCTTAATGCCATTATGCCCAGGCATCCATAAGAGTTCCACCGGTCCCTTTCCTGCCAAGTGGGTCAATGCTTCATAGCAATTATAGACCAGCTTCGACTGCTTCATCTGCGTAAATACTGCTACTATTCATCGCTCAGGCATGACGTCACATTTGTAAATAAACGGAAGGTGTATAGCCCCCTTTAAGTTATCTATTAGGAAGATAACTATTTCAATTCCTTACGCGTTTTTTCTATTGTTGTTTTTCACAAATTTTTAAAAGTACCTTTTATTGGCTATTTAAGTAAAAATATTATTATTACTAGAAAAAAACCATAAAACTTCTGAGTGCTTCACAAAACGTTTCTCTTCTTCTGTTACATATAAAGTTGAGCTTAATGAATCATTTCTTTAAAGTCATGAACGCAAATGGAAGGCTTTTTATATTTATGTAAAATCTATGTACAATATTAAGTAAGGAATAACCTACAAGTATCTTTTGTTGGTACTGCGAATACTATAACTAATGTTATCGTACCACACAATGTTGATAACAACTAAAACTGTACTATAATGCATCGAGTGGTGCAGAATGCACCTACCTGGTCTTACCGATTTTATCGGTCCTATGGTTTCCAGACAATAATTATGCTAGCAACGTTCATGTTTAATAAACTATAGTTGACTTTAACATTCAATAAAACTTTTGCCATTAAAAAATATGCAAAATATTTAATTATTTTCTTGAAACAGGGTTCTTTATACGGCAATTTGTAAACCATTATATCCATTACAAATTATATATTTGTTTTTAATTGACAACATCATTTGAGCTTGTAAATAGTCAAATTATTTCTCATAAAATATACAATAATACACGAACAGTTATAAAGTAAAAACTAACAGTTGTTAATTTTAATCAGCTTTATTTTATCAGCTAGAAAATCGTTGTCCGACACGTCAGAAAAGTAACTTTAATAAAACTGCCACCTGCCTATTAGACACATAATCATTATTTGAAAGTTTCAGAAAGATTATACTCGGCAGGCCTATAGGAAAGAACTGATTCATTTATTATTTCACGATCGTAACAGAAATACATATAGCTGATATTATTTCATGTAAATAATTATAGATTTCTTCTTGAGAGTTCAATGATTCTACCCGTACAGTCAACACTGTCAACATATTTATCGTTTACAATTAATCTCCGGTTTAAAAGCAAAACACATATTGTATAATAAACGATGTTTACAGCTCCTAGAATGCATGTAAGCATTATAATTAATTAATAAATATGTGATTTGGTATAATTACGTATATCTGAAATCATCAGTTTTAACTACAAATCTAACAAAAGTAAACATGGTTTTCGTAGTATGGTATTTGTACCAATACTTCACACAATCTGATTAGACGAGAGCAGCAAGTACTTGTTGAGTTATTGTACATTATTTCTCTAAAAGGCATTAATTATAGTACACTCCATTTACGCTAGCTACTATAACATTAGATATTAATTACTTAATATGAACTGATTCTAGAACACGCTGTGTTATATAGTTACAACACTGCATAGTTCAGGGTTGACTTGTAAACTTTAAATAAGGTTTTGAATTCACGAATGCCCAAATATTCCCTTCCATATTTATATTGTACTTTTATAAATTGTATTTACTATATATTTTCAATACATTTTGCTAAATAATATATAGTCGTTTCAACAACTACAACTTCACCCTGAAAAGTTGATTAGATCTAGTGACCTTTTTGACTTTCTCTTATAGAATGGATCGTGTCATCATTGTAGAGTTAAAAAAAAAAACGTAAAGATGTATTTAGAAATGTACTGGTACGATTCATGAAATTTATTTAACGCACCCAATTAATCTTCACAAAGTTAATTGTAAATAGAAAGCTTACTCGACTTGATTGTTTTATTTGTTGCAGTTAAATTAATTGCATTCAAAGTATCTAAATCATATGAATTAAAATGAAAATTAACAAGTAACGAAAGCTTTACTTCAAGAATGATTATTCTTGAATCAGTTTGAGTCACGATTGGAAAATGTTAAATAATATAATCGACTGATTCATGTACGATACCTTCCCGTGTAATATACGCAATAGTTAATAAAATTTACATTTGATTATGCTGTTGGTCAATCAGGATGCCAACAAGAGCATAATTAACCCTAAAATTAATTAATAACTGCGTATATTTCAGCGGAATATATCGAAAATGTCTCATTGTTTCTCTCTCGATAGTAGTTTCGATAATATAACCAATATGAGTGTTTGAGTTTTACATATATGTTAATCACTTAATGTACACACTAAATAAGTAATTATAATGCCAATTATTTTCCTATATAATTGTTAATAACGATAGTTTGAGACGTTTGAGTTATTACATTTTAAATATTTAGAAAATTTTAGTTAATATTTTCAAAACCTGTTACCTACTAAATAAAATATCGCGTTTTATTGTTATGGTTAAGACATTTTCTTAGGAAAAAATACTTTTTGGCATTCATTAGGTTGGCATAAATTTCAATAATATACAAGATAAGAGGGTAGTGATATACTTTTCACTTAATATTATTAGAAAAACTTTATATAGTATATGCTTTTACATATGTTTTTATATATTTATATAAAGATTAGGTTAATAAATCACAACCCATTATGTTGTGCAGATTGATGGTCGCATACGTAAAACCCCAAGTATATCATTAACTGCTACGGCCCTCTAGAGCCTACAATGTGAATTTCGGAATAACAAAATAGATTAACTACTACTTACGTGTGTTTTAGTGACGACCTCTAGAGTCTGGTAGACTAACGTTGAATTATTTCAAATATGTGAACAATCCCTATAATTAATCTCATCTAAATAAATATGAAATTATGAAATTTTAATTTCTTCAGAAAACACAACCTTGTCAAATTAAATGGGAATTATTTTGAAAATGTAGAAATCAATTTTGGTGATTATGAATGGAATAGATGCCATTGCGGCTGACCCAAGTAATTTCAAAATGCACCACTAACAAATATATGTATGTGTACAGCTGAAAAACTCGTCTTATATGACTCGTCGTAAGACAAAGAAATATATATTTAGGATACTATTGTACTTGTTATTTTCATTTATTATTATATGTGGTATAATTCAAGACCGAAGTGAATTAATCTTGTGGAATAAGTAAAAGTGCATCAGTCCCCTTTCCACATTATTTGTGGGCGTAAATTGCGAATGTGTCGAATGTTATTTTTCATTAGCTGGACCATTTACTTAACGGTTTACATCACGACGTTCATGATAATGAAACTTATGCCATGGCAATTTCGATTAAATGAACCAGAAAACGCGTGTAATCGAAATAATTGAAAACCGCGTTTTAATAAACGAGTTCCCGCTTTCATTGCACAGAATCCCGTATACCTTTTGCTTCATTAGTTTTTCTTTTTACTTTTATGTATGAGCAGAGATAAATAATTGATGCAATATGCAATGGCGTGTAAACGCGAATAAAAAAATCGTTGCAACAACCATGATTGAAAACCCTGTACCAAGTAATTAATGGATCGCATTTTAGTTTACTTAAAACGAGGCATGATTCTTCTTACCCTTATTATTTATCAATCATTTTACTCTCACATTTTCCTTTGATGACATCTTTGTTTGAGTTTCACCAAAATCTTTTATTTTTTTCTTATAATTACTACCTAATTACTTGTATTGCTTCTGCCTTAGTCATTTCGTATCATAATAGGAAATTCTATTGTACCTCAGATATTAAAATAAACAAAATCATATATTGTGTGAAAATTCGATTATTTTCGTATACAATAGTGGAATATGGTAAGAGGGTTATGAATTTTATCATTATATCGACCATTTTTCCTTCAATTTTTCCTTTGTGTAATTACTTTAATCAAAACTTTGTTTTTCCATATAATTATTACCTAATTATTCGTATAGCTATGATTATACATCAGGTCTCAAAATGAAAAGAACAGTAAAAATAGATATATTGTGAGAAAATATTAAACTAACTCCAATCTTCCTTAAGAGAACTTGCTCAAGAAAAGCTAGAAATGCTGCAAAATACTTTTGATAGCATGAAGATGCGTGGAAATCTCTACATTGAATAAAACGGGAGATATTTTGTCTCTAGAATTAGTAACACACCTGCATGTTGATGTTGACTTAAATGATCACCTTTTACCAATATTTTTGATATCGATCGTATAAAGTCTACTTGAGTTTGATTAGTTTAGTTCTTTGTAACGTTTACATTGGTTATATCAGTATTCTATGATAAATCAGCATTGCAGTTCATCAAACTCAAAACTTTCATACCCTCACAATTTTCTGTCGTTAGTCATTAAACCCTTCCCGGGTATTAAAGCACCCATCTTAGCGAAAACACGAACAATAGCAACGAAATTGACCCATTGCCCCTTCATCTTCAACCTAGTTACGGTAAGGATCAAGCGAATTGATGAAGTTAACGGCTGTGACAAATAATGGCGCTTCTGCAGCAGCCGCGTCAGGGAACTAGTTTACAGTCAAAGCCGACGTTAATCCTTTTAAAATAAGGCAAAATCGCCAGGTAAGAAACTAAAACAAATAAAAGAAGACTCGAGGAGAGTTTAATTTATCCTTCCTGAACGGAACCGGTTTGGGATGAGCACCCAAAGACGTAGCCGAGAGATCAAGATCCGCCGATATAATTCGACGTTTACAGTTACCGATGTATTCTTTATATTATCTCGAACGGGTAGCAACCTGTTTTGTTTCCTTATGTAAATTACGTAATTATTGTTGATTTACCCGTATGGCATTATGCGTTTCGAGCGTGCGCACACATATTTTGATTGTTCTGTGCCCTTTGGATGAATTTCAAGTGTCGTATTAATGTAACAGGACTTTAGTAACGGTTTAATACTGACTATGTAATAATTAGTAACGTATAAGTTTGATGACTTTAAACAATTACAAATCATCATCTGATTCTGGGTTGACGCCACAACGCTAAAGAGGGAAAAATTGCATTATAATTTCCTTCAGAATGTAAATTTCCTATTAACAACTGTTTAATATATATATAGTAGAATTATTTTATGAAGACCAAGTCGGCAAAACATCGTGCGACAAAGACAGATGCATGTCTGACTTTCTTCCATACCAATCCAATCTGAATAAGAGACACAGACCTGCCTATAAATCATTTTCGCGCGCCGCTTGTAATAGTATTACTGAATGAAATACACAAGTCTTATCTCTTGTCCTGCTCCTCCCTATGACTATAAACAAGGATAGTTTCTAAAAGAGTGGCGAATAATATAATATCGATAGATAGTATAACTATCGAAACACTCAATATTTACTGTCTTTGTCTGATTTATGCAAGCTTAAAAATACGTACGTGTCAGTGCACTTCAGTAGTTTTAAAGGTTACCTAAGTAAAATTCTCTTACTGCATTCGCGTTGGAAAAAGTAAGCTATGCATTGCTCTTTGTCGCACGGTTTATTGCCGACTTGCTCTTCATAAAATAATTCTACTATAGTAAGATACTACTGCATAATGTACTAATTTTAAAATTAGAATTATATGGATTCAGTAGTAGTCTTATCCACTTAGTAAAATCGTATTTTTCGAGACGTACATTATTTGTTTCATATAATGTTTGTGAATCCAAGACCTTAACGTCCTCTAGAATACCTCAAGGCTTAAATTTGGGCCCTGGGGTATTATTCTTTATTTTATTTATTAACTATGTGTCTCTAATTATTATGTCGGTCGCATCTTTTTGCCAATGACTTTTTTAATTATTTTTCAATATAACCTGCTTAGATGAGCAACTGAGGCTGCAAAAATGCATGGACCTTGTTGTGTCATGGTGTTCAGAGAACAAACTATCAATAACCATAGATAAATGTAAAGCTTGCTCCTATACCTTAAGGAAGCAAACCATTTGACTATTCTCTTGATGGTACAGTTTTAATACGTTCTGAAAATATTAAGTATCTTGGCGTGTACTTTGATGATAAACTATCGTTCTTCGGCCATATCAACCAGGTGGCTCTTAAGACACGACAGAACACGACATACTTTAATAAAACTGTTACCCTAAAATGTTTATATTTTGTTTTAGTTCGTTCAAAATTAGAATATTGTAACCTTACTTGGTATCCTCGGTATCCGCGTCATATGATTCAATTTTAAGAAGAAGAAAACATTATCAATTATGTAAAATAACCATTTCAAAAAATACTAATGCCATGCATCATATTATTTTCGATTCCTCTGTCGAGTTTGCCGGAAAAACAGTTAACATTTTTGGATCGAATTGATGGGCGAAATATGATATCGTCATTCAGATTCAGGTACAAGAGAATAATAATAGGAATAGAACATATTGGTTCTCCTCGATCTTCTCTGATGGATTATTGTTGTCTTATGGATCGTTGGTTCTCTTTTTGATTATGGTTATTGATAATAAAATTGAGGTTTCTTTTAATCAATGGACTAATAATTTTCAAACAAATGGACATACAAAGCATTATAAAAATATTCAAATGCTTGAAGAAAGCTATTAAAAGTGTACATCATTGCAATCTTAAATCTCAAAAGCCTAAGAATAAAGTTCTCGTTTAAAATTTAAGCGAAAATTATTTCTGTTATATTATATATCACATATAACGTATATATCCCCATTTTATGACTATATACAGTCTAGAGGCAGTATTTTGCACACAAAATATAAACAGTAATAATAGTTATGTGTGTATACATAGAGAAGGAATTTTTTAATTAAAAAAACTGCTTCACACGATTTTTTTTAATTTTTGCGTCTTTTAATAATCAATAAAATATGTGTAATTGAACAATAAGTAGCTTTAAAATTCCAAACCAAAACCAATTTTAAGTTAATACTTTTCTTATTTAATGAAATTTCCCTATCCCATATTCGGTGATATATGTGTATAAGTTATATGTATGTATATCTCCATGGTTCTTTAACCAGTAACTAAATTATTGTGTTGATAAAATAGATACAACGTGTTTTTCTTATATAGCAAAGCCATCCGTACTCGATTATAGAATATTTCAGTAACAGAATGTAATAAAATTTAAAAAGTGACATTATTAATTCAACAATTTCTTTTCTCAGTGTAATAGACCTAGTATAGTTTTTATCAGATTAATTTCATCACCTTCGTGATCGGTTAATTTTAAAAAATAAACGTATATCGATTTCTTTTTTGCCACATCGGTTCGCGGAGTGCTAAGGGAGTATTTACTTTTGATGTTTCCGCGCACCCCTTTCACCTGAATAGCCCCGGTATCGAGGGCCGGAATTCAGTGGATCGCCCCATGCGGCGGTGTGCGTGTTTATAAATCAATCAAACAAAGCATCTAAATTAAAATATTGCCCTTACTCGAGCCAATTTAGAAAATAATCCACTTTAATTATGACTGCTGATGAAATGCTCCGAGGGGGAAAACCGATAGGTCCAACGAAACCATTTTAAAGCGGCACGCATCCGGCTGCACCCGCACGAAAAATCACCGAAAAAATTCCTTATAGGCGGAAAATGGGTTTAATATTTTAATGAGGAGACTATATATTTTTGACGAAAGCGTATCGGCGGAAAAAACGTATATATATATATATATATATATATATATATATATATATATATATATATATATATATATATATATATATATGGGCTCTTGATAGCAGAGGCGGCTCGTGCAATATGAAGAAACCTCCAGAAAAGTTAAACGGTTGGAAAAATAGCGAATGGAATAGCGAAAACGACAACACTTTTTATAATATCATTTTTAATTCAATGGATTCTAAATGACCTTCCCTATACATTCTATACATTCAAAATGTATTACGTTATTTATATACATACTACTGATTATATTACTTTGGCATTTTACTAATAGAATATTAAATAGGGAATGGCAATTGAAGATGTTAGAATTGCAATTACAGATAAGTAAATAAAACTAGACATCAAAACAACAAACTAAGTAAAAACCTGCCCCCTGCCCGCACTGAGGAGCCGCCACTGCCTCTTAGGTAGCCTTACTTGATATAAGAGTAATAAAAGTAACATTAAAATTAGTCGTGGCATTTTTATTGGGTCTTATCAGATTAATATAAAATTATTATGTACTACTAAAAAAAGGCTCTTAGAGATAAGAAGTAAGTTCAGTGATGTTTATTGATCCTTTATAATCACGAAAACAATTGATTTAGATAACGACGTGTTATTTAATATAGTATATAATATAGACGTCACCTACGCATCCATTGTTTTTTCAGTCGGGTAATTAAGATATTAGGTGTAAAAAAATTGTCGAGGAATTTATTGCTAGTACAACGATTTTATTTTCTATTGCCGTGTGATAAATTACGTCCACATAGATTTTCGATTAAATGGGTATAAATAATCTAGCAATATATTGATATTTCGTCATCATTTAGACGAGCTTTTCGAAGTATATTAATATTAAATTTACGATGACTATATAAATTATAACTTCAATCATATTAGACTAAATTTGGACTTGTTAATGTATGAATATTGTTATATTTTTTCGATTATCATATATCGAAATGACTCCCGACCACAAAATATTTCCAAAATAAATTAAGATGTAGTTATATCTTTTCAACATTATGTTTTCAACAATAATAAATTTTAGATTTGTGCCTTCAAAATTCATAATAATCAAAATGATATTAAATATAGTTTATATTAATAAAAAATGTCTGATACTATTTTGCAATTTATATATTTTACGTGCGAAAAACTTCAAGATGCATGTATCAAAAATGAAATATACTGTATAAATGTTTTTTACAATTAGTCATATAATATTTTACAGAGAAAATTGATTCATAAAATTATAATGGATAAATTAACCAACTAAAAATTTTAATTTTTTCATTTTCCTATTAAATAAATTTTCCTTAAACAGGATTGCTGCTTTTTTACCTTCTGTGATAAGAAGCCATTATGAATACAGACCTAAATCACAGTTCTTTAGATGCGGAAAGTACTAGTCGTCAGAATATACTTTTTTTTTACGTAGTCAGCCCTATTTCCCTAAAAAATATAAATATTATTTTTAAAAAAGTTTCAACATAGAAACCAACCTCCTTCCCCTAAAGCCTTGAGTTGTTGAGGGGAACACATATAGATGAGGACACATTCCTATCCTCAGGAAGATGTGTTAAACTCCCCTCGGTGAGACTTGAACCCAAGCAAACAATGGCACTCCAATACGGGCCCAATCCGTCATCCCGGACCATAATATGAATGACATTGTTGCAGACACATCTATACCAGAATACGATTGGTCACCCATCCCTATTGTAGACGCTGCACTTTTATTAGCTCCGCTTCAGGTCACTAACCTAAATGCATACAGTATTGCTCAGTATGAATTTCTCCCCAAACAATCTTATAATCGTCAACAACAATGGAGTTTTCAACAAAGTGCGTAAATTTTGGAGTATGGATCCTCTAGGGAAATCTCCCTCTTCCATCCCTTTCAATCTTCAACGTAGTTCAGGGACAACATTACCCTCTAAAGTAGCATTACCGAAGCTTAAACTTAATTTATTCAGAAATGTTCAGAAAAGTATGTTCAATGTTTTGTCTTCTACATATGTATAACAGTCTTGAGGCGTGTGTGTGGTATAATAATGTTACTATGTTACATGCTAGTAGTTATGTTACTATGGATACGTTAATTTTTAACGAAATAAATGGCGAACAAGCTAGTACTGGAAGAGGAGACCATGTTTCGAATTGAGTGCCAAGAATTGACTGTCTTGATGTAGAAGATTTTCTATTTTAATATTTACAGGGCTTAAAAACTAATATATATGTTACGGCTAGGATGGATACTTATGTAAGTAGTTTCAAAACTAACCAGCTAGTTTGTAAACTAACTAAATACCCTGTTATTTTGAAAGAATCGGTCACTTTCAACAAAATAGCGGATGGCCAGTCGATAGTTTACAAACTAGCTGGTCAATATGTTAACTACCTGGTCAATATAGTTTCTAAACTAACCGTTTGGTTAGTTTAGAAACTAGCCAGTAGTAAACTTGCTATTGTAAGTAACTAAAACAATGTAGTGACGCATTAAAAATTGGCGCATTAGCAGGGATAATGAGTGTGCCTCGATAGCTCAGCGGCCAGAGCAACTAGCCGGAAACTGGGAGAGCCGGGTTCGATTCCCGTCCTATCCATCGCCCTACAGTCCGGGGGTTACCGAACAACGGTTCGTAAGAATGGCGAACGCGGTCACATTCCGTTAAATTGTATCGAGACAAATCATGTCTCTAGGGAGGGAGTGCTGTAGTGACGCATTAAAAATTGGCGCATTAGCAGGGATAATGAGTGTGCCTCGATAGCTCAGCGGCCAGAGCAATTAGCCGGAAACTGGGAGAGCCGGGTTCGATTCCCGGTCGAGGCAAGAAAAGCACTTTTATCCTTGCCATCGCCAAAGTGGTGACCCCGACGTGATTCGTCGCTCCAGTATATGCAACCTCCCTTACATCTCAAATTCGCGGATTCGATTCCCGTCCTATCCATCGCCCTACAGTCCGGGGGTTACCGAACAACGGTTCGTAAGAATGGCGAACGCGGTCACATTCCGTTAAATTGTATCGAGACAAATCATATCTCTAGGGAGGGAGTACTGTAGTGACGCATTAAAATTGGCGCATTAGCAAGGATAATGAGTGTGCCTCGATAGCTCAGCGGTCAGAGCAACTAGCCGGAAACTGGGAGAGCCGGGTTCGATTCCCGGTCGAGACAAAATGCACTTTTATCCATGCTAACGCCAAAACAATTTTGGTAATATCACGAATGGTTAGTATGCGAAGTAACTAAAGTACATGATTAATATAAAAGCAATAGTATAACGTGTACATAAACCAAAGCGAATAGACAGTTTATGTACGTATTGACCAGCTAGTTTGTAAACTATCGACTGGCCATCCGCTATTTTGTTGGAAGTGGCCGATTCCTTCAAAATAACAGCGTATTTAGTTAGTTTACAAACTAGCTGGTTGGTTCTAAAATGAGTATCCATTCTAGCTGTAACATATACAAACAATATATCTAGCATGACGGTTGATAATATATGTGGAGTTAAATGTGCCTACACATTATGTAATACAAATCTATTGTATTCCAGACCCTAGGAAATAAATAGAACATCAAGGGTGTACTTCTACATCACTAGATTCTCACTACAAAATATGACGTAACGTAATTAATTAGTATTATATTAGTTGTATTAGAAATATATGTATATGTAACAAATAACAGTTAGTAGTTATCCCTTGTCTTTTACGCTTTAAATTTACGTTTTAAATCTCGATCTCATAGTTTATTTTCCTTGGTTAATTTTACTCTATGCAGTCTCAGCGCGCAGTTCAACGGAACCGTGTGTATTTATATCTGTGAAGGTATATTATACGAAATTAACTTCGAACAAAACGACTAGTTTTCGTCTATAACAAACGCATCGCCCCAAACTTGGGTTAGCTGGCGCCTGCAGATGGTCATTCGTTAATTATCATCTCACTGACACCGCGAATTGTGTAATTTATTCGGTCGTTTTTAATGGTAATAGGTAGTGAGGTTGCAAGGTCCACGACCTTGTCTGGGTACCAATGATTGCGATAGAAAGTAATTTAAAAATGACGATAATAGGAATGAGTACAATCAAGGAGAAGTAACCGACATGATACCAAAAAAATCGGATGTGATAAGACCGTTTTGTATTAGAATAGAAGGTTAATAGAATATACGAGGTGTGGCTACAAAATAACGAGACTGGTGCTGTAAAACTTTTTATTTTAAATTTATACATATTTAACTATTATCCCCGTCGATATACCCCCTTTTTCCCTACACCGCTCCATGCGAATTTTCCATTGTTTAAAGCAGTGCTGGAAGTCTTCTTCTGTAAGCTCGTTCATAACGCGTGTGGCTTTTCCTTTCACAGCTTCAATGGTGTGAAATATTGTTCCTTTTAATGTAGATTTATCCTTGGGGAGATAAAAATCACATGATGCCAGGTTCGGTGCCAGTCAGGCGTTTAAAGTGTCAATACAAATTTTTTTCACGAGCTTCTCTTTATTCGATTGCATTCGGCACCATTTTCGCACACACTTTCTGCATGTGAAAATTATTATATAAAATTTGACTTACGTATTCTTTGTCAATTCCTATAATTTCCGCAATCGCACGAATAGTTAATCGACAGTAAGATGGGATCAGATTACCGATTTTTTCAATATTTTTATCCGTTTTTGATGTGGAAGGGCGTGCCGGACGTCCGGTATCTTCAACATCTCGGCCACCTTGGAAACGCTTAAATCACTCAAAAACCCGTGCATGTGATAAACATTCATTGCCATATACTCTTCGGTAGTGGTTTTTCCAAATTTCATATGAAATTTCACGAAATTCGTTGTTCTATTTAAAACACTTATCCATTTTTCCGGCAAAACAAAAAAAACAGATATTGTACAAACGGAGGCCGTGGCCAGAATAATATGTCTACAGACATGGGAAGAGCAACAATTGAAAGAGCTACACAGCTATTGGTTGTACGACTTTAGCGCATGCGTAGTTTGTCTGTGGTAGTATCAGTCTCGTTATTTTATAGCCACACCTCGTATTTATCAAAATATGAATTCACAAATGGTCTAAGGATATTTCATTATGACAAACAAGAAAATGACCAAAGTAACTTAATAACTGAAAATGAGCAGATCTATATTCAGTTGAATTATTTTCCTACAAATGCCGGAAATTGATCCAGCAAATGACGAAAATGAAAGGGTAATTATAAATGAAGAAGATTGAAGTAAATGCGCTAGTCCTTCTTGAAATTGATATGGCTATATTTCTCGGGAAAATTGGTGACGAATTAAATATTAACCACGAATTTACAAAAGGGATTTTAAAGAAACACGAGTATAAAAAATTTTAAGATCAACATTTAAATGGAAATGATTTTGAAAGAACAGTGATATTTTGTGACTAAGCTATTACTGATATTAGATGTATAATATTAAAGACTATATAATAAAATATTAGTAGTTATTCTTATTCATTTGAAGTACTCATATTTATTTGCCTACCAGAATCAAATTCTGGTAGGCAAATATGAGTACTTCAAATGAATAAGAATTCCACAAATCTGAGATTATTCATCCGGCATAATATTCGATACTAAGCACAACAGTAAAGGGAATTAGTAGTATTCAAACAGGGAAAGGAATACAAATATACTACAAGACTAAAATAACGCATATTCCTGTTTCTGAAATATTAATTTTTAAAATAGTACTCGAACTTGACAGTGAACAATATATAATTAGACCAAAGTTCACAGAGATATAGCATAAGAGTTTTGTTTTTGAATCCAAGAAAAGAGTTGTATAACTAAGTAAATGTTTAATTAAATATGACGTTAAAATAAATGTAAGTAGTATAGCAAAGAGGGTACCAGGCCACCCTCGGATTTGTCCGCGGACATTTGATGCGGATGGCATGTGGTCATTGTTGATCTGAAGAACTCTTGGCGCAGGTATAAAACAGGTATGGTAACCTGTTTAATGACGTCATGTTTTTTCCTAATACCACCATACCTGTTTTAAACCGATACACACCTGTTTTATACCTGTACAGACCTGTTTTATACCTGCGCCAAGAGTTCTTCAGATCAACAATGACCACATGCCATCCGCATCAAATGTCCGCGAACAAATCCGAGGGTGGCCTGGTACCCTCTTTGCTCTACTACTAATGTACTAGTCAGATTTTACAAGTATTTGCTAAATAGACAAGAAAAAATGTAAATACATTTTAAAGTTTCCAAACTTAATATAATTGATAAATAATTCATTAAATAAAATTCAAAACACCTGGAATTTTTCCATAGACAATTAAAAGCCATTTCCAATGATGTATCGACCGCACCCTCATTTTATTTAAAAATTTTAAAAGGGGTAACTATCGTCTTTCCGGATTTTAGTACAAAATCGTAAATCACGTTAACAATGAATTTATAAACCTTATAATTATATTACCCATACCGAGAGATTAGTTTATTTCTGAGAAGAAAACGTACTCGTTGGACTTTTATATATACTAAATTATAGCTACTGTAATGTATTTTACCATAAAATTATCTAAAGCTTAGTAGACAATACATTCTCCATTGAGGCATACCTATGTATTATTAGAAATATATTTGTTCATTGTCAAATTGTGGATTACTATAATTTGAAAGTAATTACATATTCTTTCTGTCCCTCCATTTATCTTATGAACAAATCTTTCTTTGAAAGCACAAAATCTTACTTTGCATTTAAGAAATCGTTTTTGATACTAATTTAGCTTCACTGTTCATCTACCTCCCTCACATATGTATTAAAATGATTTTACCTGTATCGGAATACCCATTGCACTGAGTATCTGACTTCGCCCGCATACTACATTTAAATTCATTCAGGTGCATATAGTTGACTTGGTTTTGTAAAAAGTGGTCCAACCAAAACGCACGATGTTAATTATAAATAACACAAAAGTTTTCAGAGAATTATCTTAATATTTTTTTATTATGATAGAAGGATCTATGACAATTATGTGTGAAACAAAATATCGGCCAAATGCTCGCCACGGCTTTGGTGGCATACCTCTATCCGATGGTCCATATTTTCAATGACTCTGAGATATAATTGAGATTCAATGTCGTTAATGTGCCGAATTATCTCATCCTTTAGCTCTTGAATTGTTCTTGGCTAATTGACGTACACTTTTTCTTTTAAATATCCCCAAAGAAAGAAGTCCAACGGTGTCAAATCACATGATCGTGGCGGCCAATTAACATCGC
This sequence comes from Rosalia funebris, assembly GCA_037954035.1. NCBI lineage: Eukaryota > Metazoa > Arthropoda > Insecta > Coleoptera > Cerambycidae > Rosalia > Rosalia funebris. The sequence goes on along the minus strand of JAZFAV010000001.1, from coordinate 14,133,522 downwards.
CACGACGTGAGATAACACGGCCATTGAATTTCTCGCGCAAAAGTGCAATTGTTTCGTTGGCTGTGTGGCAAGTGGCACCATCCTGTTGGAACCACATATCGTCTAGGTCCATATCCTCAATTTCTGGCCACAAGAAGTCCGTTATCATCTCGCGATAGCGAATACCATTCACGGTAACTGCTTGGCTGACCTCATTTTCAAAGAAGTACGGCCCGATGACGCCGCCAGCTCATAAACCGCACCAAACAGTCACTCTTTGTGGATGCATCGGCTTTTCAACAATCACTTCTCATTTGCGCAAATGCGGCAATTCTGCTTGTTAACGAATCCACTGAGATGAAAGTGTGCCTCGTCGCTGAAGATGATTTTCTTTGTAAAGTCACCATTCACTGCTGTCTGTTCAACCAACCATTCGGCGTATTGACGACGCTTGAAATGGTCAGTAGGCTTCAGCTCTTGAATCAATTGAACCTTGTAAGCGTGTAAATTCAAATCTTTATTCAAAATTCGCATCAGTGATGTTCGTGAGATGTTCAATTGTTGGGCACGACGACGAGTTGAGGTTGACGGCTCTTCTGCTACACTATTGCGAACAACAGCAATGTTTTCCGCAGAACGAACTGGGCGATCAGATATTTTCACATTTCCTACAGACCCGGTTTGCTGAAATTTGCGCACAATTCTCCCGATTGTGGACACATTTGGTCGATTATGCTGACCAAAAAAGTCACGAAGTGCACGAAATGCATTTTGATTTGAACGCCCATTTTCGCAAAAGGCTTCAACAATATTAACGCGCTGCTCAATTGTGTACCTCTCCATGGTTGAATTTGTCAAACACTGAAACAAAGAAATGTCAAATTAAGTTGGGCAAAAAACTTGACGTTAAGGTGTGACTCACAATTAACATCGTGCATTATGGTTGGACCACCCTTTAGTAGGTAAACTTCACCGGTTACTGGTATATCCTATTAATTTTTAATATAATTATGAAAAGAAAAAACTAATGCATATGTTGTTAGTGTGATATGGAATATAATTTAAGAAAATATCATGGGAAGATATATTCTAGTGATGGACATAATCGAATATTCAAAATTTTAGTGATATCAATAAACGGATGAAGATTCGAACGATCACTTGAATGGTTATTTTTTGGGTGTTACAGACAGATGGGGTTTTGCTGACATGGCGTGATGCTAAATAGTTACACATTTAATATTCTAGTGATGAGGTAATCCTTATTTAAAATACCTATAATTATAATAATAATAATACTCTGATACGACAAGGTTACCGGTTATAGGTTATGGTTCTGCCATCGATATTTTTAGAATTATGTGGGTTTAGCGTCATGTTATCGTGAAGGTAGTTGCCAGTTATTTTTTGTGTACTTGAATACGTACCACAATTGAATTACATCAGCTATTTTGAAAATCAGATGGCCAGTTATTTTTAATTCGCATTTTCCTATCGCCAATATATTCCATTAAAAGCTTTTTCTTCTTTTTTCGTGCCCCTCAACGAGAGAAACATTGTTGAAGTGAGATAGGTGGTATTGATTACGCGTTTCGTCTGCCACATTGGCATTATTAGGAGATGATTTTTTTATTTGTGCATCTTGTTTTTGTTGCTGTTGAAGGTTCAAGTCATTTTCCACAGTATGTTTGAATTCACCAGGGACTACTAATATAATGAAAGTTTATTAATTAAGAGAAACTTATATTTGTTTCGCTATATACAAAATCAGGATTTATTTGTCATAAAAGTATAAAATAAATGTGTCCTCTCGGTGTATGGACTATAGTGTATGTCGAGAGCATTCAATCGACTTTCGAATAGTTCTTTATGGTATATTTATATCCCTTTTCTTTAGGTTTTCGTGTACATCGTCCAACGTTAACAAGTCGAGGATTATACTAAGAATTGTCACACTCACATTATATTGTTTCCTTGTAGTCTTTCACCACGTCGACGGTTTTTTGCCTCTTCAAATCACTTCACCCACTTCTGTACGAATGCCTTTGACTTTTTAATTACCTTGCTGCAGTATTTCGCGACATTTTTGCCTTTGCGGGGCTCACAAAGAACAGGCATACGCAACATTCATTAAATATGTCGTCCTCTCACGAAGTTTATACAACAACGAAAACTATTCCATGATTTACTGGAGGAGGGGAACGCACCCATCTGGTTTTAACCGTTTTATTGCTTCATGATATATAGATATAGTAAAAAATGTCGATTTTAAAATATTAGAAACGTCTTCACGGAGAAATTTAAATAGTTCTTATAAAATCCCATACTGTACGTGTTGGAATTAACCCTGTTAGTTAACGATTTCATGTTGTTTCAGGACGAAACGAACTAATAGCAAGGTATATCAAATTAAGGACAGGCAAGACAAGAACAAGAAAACAAGTCAGCTCACACATACAGGTTTTGGCGAGGCGAAAATTACGAGAAATCCAAGCGAAATTAAAAGTCGTAAGTATTCCGGCCTTATATCAGCAAATCGGTTACTTATTTGGTAAATCGGTTGGTGGCGCGGCAATAAGTGTCCTGCCAAGCAATCGAATTAATATCCTTATCTAGCGTCGATCGATTTGTACTTGTGTAACATTACTTTAAGTGCTACATAATAGCCTTGTCACTGATTTTTTTAACAACCCGGAATAATTGCCGTTTAGGATTTAATTATCGCAAGTAACAGTTTCGTTTGTGGTGTGTATATTATTGTTTTTATGACAGCGTTAATTTATAATAAACATACGCACATAACAAATTATACTGGCAATTATCAGAGCGGAAAATTAGTTTCTCTCTTTGTTTATACGGACTGATATTATCTCTACTAGAACTTAGAACTCGGGCCGGCCGTAAATAATTATTGGCAATTAAATAAATAATAATGTTAACAATGCAACATATTATTAAAAGTGTTATCGGAAGCGTATCGATTGCCTCCGTTCACCATTCAATCTCATCTCGTCACGTGAAAGAAACTAATTTTTGTACATATAAAAATTTTTGGTTCGTAATATACAGGCTGTTTATTTGAGGTTGACACTTACAATCAGTTAAACAACTCGATAAATACATTCTCTGCGGTTATATTTAAATCTTCAACAACACTCTACAAAAATTGTATTTCAAATTATACTGTTGAATACTCTTCAGGTTTTGAGGATTGTGGACTAACAATTTATTGCAATTATTATTTATTATATTTAAGTGACTTTAAACGCCCAGTATATGAAACAGTAATATAGTAGAATTATTTTATGAAAAGCAAGTCGGCAATAAACCATGAAACAATGAGCAATGTATAGCTTACCTTCTCCCACGCGAATGGGTTTCAGTAATACTATTACAAGACAAGCGGCGCACGCAAATGATTTATAGGCAGGTCTGTGTCTCTTATTCAGATTGGATTGGTATTGAAGAAAGTCAGACATGCATCTGTCTTTGTCGCACGATTTATTGCCGACTTGGTCCTCATAAAATAATTCTACTATAGAAATACACAGGGAATTGAAAAAGTTGAGTAGTAAAGAATAGTTTTCATCGTTATAATAATTTTTAGAAGTATAATCTTAATTTATTTGACTAGATAAAAGGTCAAATTAGGCGATGAAACATTTTATTGAATTGATGAATATTTTAGAACACGCATTACATTCAACAATGAAATGAGTTTTTAGTTACCCAATGTAGGTGGCGCAACCTTCTCAACATGCTATTTGATATAAATTTTGTACATATATACACTAGTGGTAACATGAATAAGAGAGATAACAAGAAATAAATATATACTGGATTTAAAAAAATATCAAATACGCCCTCTGGAATTGCTAACGTATGTCGCTAACATGTTTCACTAAACATTTGTGGGAATCACCTGTTTAAACTGCTACTGTATTATATGTTGCACCGTTGACAGATCTATCCAGTAGTTAGTTACAGCTGGACATGCAAGTAAGACAGGCAACATGTTTGTGATTTTAGTGAACTGCGTAACTGTTACAAAATATTACCACGTTTACAGGAATATATATACATATAATATTATATTTATAAGGTGGACAGAGGCAAACACTGTTCAGAAGAACTAAAGCCTAATATGTCTAAGGAATGAAAACGACACTTCAGTAAGTGAAATTGCAAGGCAACTAAAATGTCCTCGATGCCATGTTATCCAATTATGCCCAATATAAATTTTTAAAAAATTCGTACCCTAAAGCCACATGAAATAACAGTTAAGAAAGATGGCGCTATAGGCAGTATTAGCAGAGCTGATCCATTCTTGACTTCTAATGGAATTCAGAAGATGTTCGTAGAAAAACATGGCATGGAACTGTACAAGTATTGTTGCCGCTGTTTTCTAAGCAGTTTTCTAAAGGAAAACCGCTTTTAACATCCATACACAGAACAGAACGTTTACAGTCTACTAAGGCTCATACAAACAAATCTTTTTCCTTTTTAAAAATGACCAATACTGACTGCTATGTTTCTTTCTAAAAAATATCAGTTCTGGATTGGCTCCCATAAAGTCTAGACTGGAAACATTGTGAAACGAGATTGATAAATACATTCGTCGCCAGATATCTTCTATAAAACAGAAGTTTACAGATGTGCACAAGAGGTTATGGGACAGTGTTCCATAGAATAGATGTCAAAAATTAGTTGGAAGCTTGCCAAATAGATGCTGAGTAATATTTAAAGTACTAGAGGTTATCCTATCAATTATTAATGGAGAATTGTCCTGCTTTTTCTACATATTCTATATATTCGTGGCAGTTTATGGAACTTAATTGTTTCATTTATATAACCAGCAATATTACCAATTGTTTAAACTTACTTTGTTGATTTGTTTTGCATAAATCCTTTGTTATATTTATGTTTACTTTTAATACATGCATGTAGTTTATTTTATAAATAAAAATATACTTGATAGGTGTCTCATTTGTATGATCACTAGTATATTTGAAAACTTCTGTATTATTCTCAAATGTAATGTAGGATCTGCAACTTCCCATTACCTAATTTAAACTTTTATCTAGCCATACAAGTTAATATTAGGTATACTTCTAATTTACAAAACTTTGATCTGTAAGAGGAAAGAGGACTCGCCGAAAAATCTTTTATTACGACATAATTAATTGTTAAAATGTATAGAATAAATGTAGGTATTTTATTAGGTTAGTTTACAAAATTATGTTTGTAGATTATATACATTAAATTCATAATTTGATATTCATAGCTTTAATATAATGATAAACTATCATTTTTGTTTAACAGTTCCCATAATAATTGAGCTACCCGCCTTATTAAGTAACAATTGCAGTTATATGTACCACATATTTTTTTATTATTTAATATTAAAGTTATTCATCAATTTTCTTTCTATCCCTAGTCTTTTCTAACCTATGAAAATACAAATTTTAGTAAAGTATAATGCAACTTAAGGTGTACAGGGTGTCTGTAAAACAATGTCTTAGTTCATAGCTCGAAATTTTATTAACTTATTAAAAATTTGTAAATTTTTGAATAATAAAAGTACATTAAATATATAAAAATAATATATTCCTTCCATATATTAGCAAAAAAATACATCTAACACCTAACCTACTCTGCTACTACATATATAAAGAGAGTATTGCTAGATAAACATAAACTATTTTTTTCATCAATAATATAAAAAACCGCACACCAAACTAGATAAAAATGTGTCTCAACTTAGTTGTGTCGAAGCCTTTCCCAGAACAGGCTATAAGTGTAAGTAATTAAAATTATCAATTTAATGTAATCAAGACACGAATGTAGGCAGCTATGAGTATAACTATAAAATAGGTTGTATTTTGTTAATTATTGCAATTTTCTGAGGATGGTATTAAAACCGAAATGTACCAAATTTTGGTACCAATTAAATTGACGAAAAGAATAGCATCGATAATGTGTCATTTAGATGTGTCTCGTTGTAAGTGTCGAGAATCTCCAAGAAAATTTCGAAGTTAGTCCACCTTGTAATCTACATAAATAATATAACATAAATATATCTCGAAACATGATAAACTGTTGAAAACCTTATTACTTTTCAAAAAGAAACTATTTTTATATATTTATTGGCATTCACAGTATACTAAATTATACAATTTAAAAAAATTGTTTTGTTATTTAAGTATGTTTTAATACATTATTTTAAGCAGTATGTTTTATCCCTTCTGTCAAATGAAGTATATTTGATTAAAAAGGGGAATATGTCTACTAACCAATCTCTACGGCCTATTTAATCAACGCACAATTTTAATATATTAACCCCTCCCTGATTTAACCAACAAATCACTAGCTGGTGTTGGGGGTAGGCAATAACCTTTTTGGTGATTGGAATATTTAATTTGTTAGGACCACGTGGCCAAGGAAAAGGCCCTCCAGACGATGTCGAGCATGTCGAGTGCACAGATAGTATCCGCTACTACTGCAATGCACAGCAAGTCAGCAGGTCTGAATCTTGGTCTAACTCATAATCCCGTTTCCTATCCTGGAGCGGTAAGTTGCTCTCTACCTCTGCTGGTCCCGCTTTTTGTCCCGTCTCTCACTTACTTCCGCGTCCCAAGAAAAGTTAAATTAGTCCGCTTCGATAGACGATTTATTAACCTCGGATAACTCTGCGGGAAAAAAAACGTTTTTAAATGTTTAAGAGCGATACACTTCGTATTCGCACCTATTACGAGTATATAACTTAACTGGGCCTAAGTACGGTCCTGACTTACACGGAAAATTCCTCACTATATAATATGGGTTGGTTATTTGGGTATATATAAAGGGTCTTACAATAAGAATACTCGACATTTAAACGTAAATAAAACAAGTTGTGTGAGATATCAACTCAATTTTTTTATTATTATTATTTGGAAGAGTATTTTATGGCATTAAGTATGGAATATAACGTTGTTCAAATGTCTGTCGCGACTTTGCTTGGTGGCACGTATTCGAGAGGTCTAATTTTCGATGACTTTGTCGCATAAATCTAGCTGAATTTGAGATGGCGTTCGTTATGTTGACTTTAAAGGATAAATTGCTTGCGGTTAATTCGCATAGACCTGCGATTTAAGATAGGCCCAAAGGAAGAAATCTAAACAAAACTATAAAAATGTCTCCTATGCCACAAAATTAACAATTTCTTAAGAGAATTTAAAACTAAGTTGTACTCAGTAGGACATACGATTGTGTTTATTCGTCATTGGTCTTATCAAAATTATTATTCATCTAATTACTTAACTTATGGGTATTATGAACCTAATTATGACCAATTATAGTAAAAAGTTAACAAAGCACAACAAAAGACAAGGCTAAAAAAACCAACGCAAAGTATGTATTGTCATAAAACGTCCACAGATGTTTATTATCTCCCTATACTGAAAATTCCTATTAAAACTAATCACGTTGGCTGATTTTACGGTTAGAAGGTACGTGAAAGCAAAGCGTGTGTAGTATATGTTTATAATTAGCATAATATATATACATTGTTGCTTTTCTTTCATACAAACTTTGATGATCTATGATCAATTACATTAACTCATAACGTGCAGTTGATTGACTTCGTTTACTGCCGTATACAGGACCGGCGTTGGCTCTAGAAATGCCGGAAGTTTTAAAATCAATTTACATAAAACATACCTATGATAAACTATATATTATGTTATGCAATTTATTTTATGTTCAGTTCGAATTAAATGTCTTAAGAAGGTTGTACGAAGAATGTACAATCTGAGAATGAGTAAATAATTTGACCAAATATTACATTTACGACGAATAATGCTAGTTTTTTATGTATAGTAAAATTGTTCCTGAAATAGTAATGATGTTCCTTAAAATTGTATAACTTTAAACTAACATGTTTGATAAATATTAGTTGAACTGCAACTTACACTTCTTGCGTTTGGTTTTCATGTTCTTTATTCAGTTATATTGGGGTGGACGATGATTTTCTCATTATATATTATATATCTGCAAATATGTAAGTAAAAGAAGTTAAAGAAACAAAAATAATGAAGATTTGTTTGGTTATTGTAATCTTGTTGGCATATAATGAATACATTTTATATTGCCAAAAGCAGACAAAATTTAGTCTAGTGGGATATGATTAAAAAATAAAAACACTTTGGTGACCATGACATCTAGAATTGTAGAACTCTATTTAACTCTTCTTGGGTCTCTTCCATATGTACTATGTACTGTTCTTCGAAGCTTTTTGCGTAGTTTTTGCTATTTATATTTCAACTAATCTAAACGTAATCTCTCCTAACCATAATTTGGGCTTACTTGCTGTGTGTTGCGGCTATTTTGTAGGACTAGTTTTTGCCATAATGCTACAAAGCTTATATTTTAACTCATATTTCAATGGAAATGTTGTGTACGTTGTATACGTCCTTATTTTCTATGTGATAATGGATGTTGTAAAAGCTCAATGTTTTTTTTTCAGCAATTTTGGCAACCTGGGTTGCAACCGGGGACATCACAAGAGTAAGTATCCGACAATTTTGTAATGTTTAGGTTGTTTTTTTTTTTTATTTTCAATATTTAAAAAGTGAGATTAGGTGCTTTTACAATAGAAGTGTATGTTTGAATTAATTGTATTATCCTTAGTTGCCAGCGCGTTGGTGAAGATGGTACTATAATTGATCAAAGACTCGAATTCAAGATTGCATCAGTGCTGGGAGGGTATGAAATTAAAGAAAATAATGCGAAACTGATTCTTTAGAAAGATGAATTGTTCTTTTATAAAAAATTGATTTCGTGTTTGTTTCTAGACTATCACAACATTGATTATTAATATCCCAGGAGCACAGATATATTGATATTTAAATTGGCATATATATCTTTGCATATTTTTGTAAACCAACGATAATGAAATTGCACGCCTTTGAACAGCTTCCCATATTATTTTTTGTTCAAAACAAAATATAGAATAATTACTAACCCATTTAAATAATAGCTTTAAACAAAAATTAAACTGAAAAATGAAAAAATAAATACAATCTGTTTGATAATCAGGCGTCATTATAACGTTCCTGTCGGTAAACATTCTTAGAATCAGCGCTATTTCTATATAGCTAATAATACTGCTAAAGCAATATCATTAACTGTACTAGGAACAAGTTTTCCAAGTACAACGGTACTCCATATTAGGAGCTTTCTATTTGCTACTGATTAGAAGTTATTTTTTTAGAAACATGAATAAAACAAACACGACTTTTTTAAATTTAGAACAGTTTACATAAGTTAAAGGTATATACATTACAAAATACCGAAAATAAAACATATTCAATAAAATATCCGAACAAAATGTGTACCATATAAAAAGAAAAATGAGACACTTTCGATACATTTCACTGAAATATAGAAAATCCTGAATTCATTTCTGAATTAGTTCTATGTATTGTTAATAGAGGACGTGTTCATTTTGAGAATGAAATATAATGAACACTAAAATTATTACTTGAACTTATTTACTATTCTACTTTTTATACATCTGGAGTTAATGCCGGGGAGGAGCAACTACACTACTTGCTTCCCCCTTCAAGCATCCATGTCTATAGGGTAGTTATACTACGTAAGATTTAATTCAATTTGTAAGGTTGCAAATTCCAGGTGAATAAAAATGTAAAGACATGTGAGTTGGAAGGTTGTTGTAAACTGAATTTAGTAAGAAATTAACATAAGAATATATAATTAGTAATCAATTATAGACTTCCAAGAATTTGGTTAATTTGAAAGCCAATTTGTTCATAAATCATTTATCTGAATTTATTTTTATTAACAATAACCATACTTGATATTTATTTTATTACTTTTAGTGTCAAACCGTTCACCCAAGCGGCATATCCCGCGGGAAAACCGGCGACGGCAGTGTCGGCGGGCGATGTAGGACCACTACAAACTGCCCCACCTCCGGTCTGGGAGGGCAGGGCTATAGCGACGCACAAACTTAGGCTGGTCGAGTTCTCCGCTTTCATGGAATCCCAAAATCGAGAAGAAGCAGTGAGTCTGAAATAATATCGAAATACTCAGTGACGTGACTTTTCTTTTTCAGTATCAAAAACACCTTTTTGTACACATAGGCGGACCTGCCTTGTCGTATACGGATCCCCTTCTGGAAGCGGTGGACGTTCGGCAGATCTACGACAAGTTCCCCGAGAAGAAGGGCGGCCTGAAGGAACTCTACGACAAGGGGCCGCAGAATGCCTTTTTCCTCGTGAAATTCTGGGCGGACCTTAACTCTAATATACAAGACGAGGCTGGAGCTTTCTATGGAGTTACTAGTTCGTAAGTTGCCACTAATATCCTGCGGAACATGACAGAGGTTACTAAAATAACACTTAATTTCAATATTTCCTACCATGTTTCCTACCTAAACAAGTATTTAAACATCATCGATGAATAATAATTACTAAAGTGTAAAACTTATCCCTTGCAGATATGAGAGCAATGAAAACATGACGATAACGTGTTCGACGAAGGTGTGTTCCTTCGGAAAGCAGGTAGTTGAAAAAGTTGAGACAGAATACGCAAGGTACGAAAACGGACGATTTGTATATAGGATTCACAAGAGTCCGATGTGCGAATATATGATAAATTTCATCCACAAACTTAAACACCTGCCTGAAAAATACATGATGAACAGCGTCCTGGAAAATTTCACCATCTTACAGGTAGGATTTCGGAGCAAAAATATTGTCTTTTGCACATTCGAATATTTCTTTTATATCTTATATATTTAAAGAAGGTAAATATAGGGCCCGGCAGAGATGTATGACGTTTTTGAAATGAATGTAACCGTTCAGAGGGGGCGCTAATGTTTTTGTAATATTTGTCACTCCTAATTCTTGTTTTTTAACGTTTCTCATATGACAACAAAATAGCATCTTGTAACGAATGTTTTGAAAAATTTCTTTGAAAAATAACCCTTCCTTTGAATTATTGATTTTTCAAAATTGTGATCATTTCTCTCAGACCCTGTATTATGCATACCATTTTTTTTTTTTTTCATAATTTATTGGTTCAATAAATAACAAATAACAAAACAGTGAAAGTTGTGTTCCTTCCAAGAGGAAGGAATAAAACTCGAAATTGGTCTATAAACCGTCAAGTAATATTAAACATTCATAGAATCTCTCAACATTAATAAGCTTGAGAGGTCTGGTATTATGACATCTTCAAATGAAATAAATAGAAAGACATATTAGCATACTAATGGTAAATTTGTTTTGGAATGTGTTATTATACGATCATATTTTTTTAAATTTAATTGACTTATCCTGTTAACAGTTTTAACTTTTAACATCTCCATTATAAATGTTTGTTAAGTTTTTATGTATTGATTGAAATGGATACTTGAAATTTCTGAATTAAAATTTCCACTCAACGTTTTTGCTATTATTACTGAATGAAATTTTACTTATTTCTTTAGCAATTGCATTTTTTTATGATTTTTCAAGCTGCACCTAGCTTAGTGCCACTGATTTATATCATGGCAATATATACAATGTGTTTACATACTTGGAGATTTTTTTTATTAATTAGATACATCTGGATAAAAAGCATGTAAAATAAATACATTAATTATAGTTAGATAATAATTTACTGATGGCATACACGTAATGTGGAAAATACTGATAATATTGAAAATCATACTTATTATGTATGGTTTATTTGTCTCCTTATTTTCTGTACGTAAATCTCTTAAGTTTTTTCCTAGTAATATCATCAAGAAAGAATGTAATAAGACATTTTTGATAGTATCTTGAGATATTTAATCTATTGAATTAATCGTTAGAGTTAAATACTTTTGGTATTTGATTGATCATAATCCTCTATTGCCCAAAAGCATAATTAAGTCAAAAGTAAATTCAATATTGCCTATATTTCAGGAAAATCTATTGAAAACGTGTCATTACATTTGTTCTTAATGGTACATATTTGCATAATGCGTAACAATGTTTTATACTGCATTATTTTTCATATTCTTGATAGTGTTTCAGTAGTATTTTATTAGTTAACAATATAATAAAAGCCTTTATTTTTAAAGCATTTTCAGTGCTAATATAATGGATCCCTGGTTAAGCACTTTCTAGAGTATCCATTATACTAGTCCTAGAGAAGCTTAAAAATAAAGTGGGACGTCGACCTTCTCATAACATTTCTTGTTAATCTATAGTCAATGTATCCACTTCATAAATAAATTTTCAAGTTTATAAACACCCCGTTATACTTTAAAATTAATTTTTTAAATTGCAGTACACTTTATCTCTCCTTAATATTGTGTTTCAACACTTTTCATAGGTGGTGAGTAACAGAGACACCCAGGAGACGCTGCTGTGTACGGCGTACGTGTTTGAGGTGTCAACATCGGAACACGGAGCCCAACACCACATCTACAGGCTCGTGAAAGACTAGCGGGATTTTGGTACAACCATAATCCTTCACTTCAGTGCCTACACCCTCACAATACTAGTATTATTATTGGTTACATACGTTTAGCTAGTAGCTAGGTGAAAAATAACAATCCAAATTGCCATTTGATACATCCGAGGCTACCTTGACATTCGAGGTTGAGTCGTCCTTGCGTAAACATAAATTTGGATGTGGTCCGCTTTGTTCATATCACCTTATCGATACAGAAGTTTATATTTTGTTTTTATATATAATAGTTTTTATTTCTTTCGCGACGTACTTTTAGTTTCGTAAGATTTTTTCCATAACTGTCAGATTTTTCCGTTTGGTTTTTCTTTTGTATGGTTGGAAGTAACATATCTCTTTTAGGTTAATTTTTAAGTACTTCTGAAATATCTGATTATAATAGTTTTTCTGGTATTTTCTTGCGTTTTAAAAGGCGTTTTTAAAAGCTGTCTACTATTTATATTTTTATATGTTTTTATTGAGGCATATCTTGTGTTTACTTAAAAAAATGCATATTTTAGGAGATACGTCTTTAAAATGCAAGGGGAATGCTTTTTATTAACAGTCACACTCACGAGAGGTAGTCCACGATTCGGCAGGAATTATTTATTATAAAATTGGTTATTTAGTGAGAGAGAATGTACGTGCCTATTTGTGAACTACTCCTTATACACTTTTGGCAAATCATCTTATTTATACTTTAAGGTTAATTTTAAGTTAAAGTTTGCTATTTGTGATGATAATTTTTAACAATTTTATATATATATAGATATATATATTTAGATTTTTATCAGATTTTTTGAAAAAGGAAAATAAAATACCCAGTATTTTAATTATATTAGAGTTGTTTCGCTAATAATAATCATTATTATTGATTAGCTTTAGACGAGGCCTCTTCCACAGAATCTGAGCTTGATGGAGTCGAATCTCGAGAATTTTTGTCCTTTAGAGGTCGCTGCTTACGTTCGGGTTTTGTGGGTAGCCTAGGCCTTTGTGTTCAGTTTGGCAGCCGGAATTTTTCCAGGTGGATTAAGCCCTGTTTCCAAAATATGTGGGAGCATTCAATTTCGACGAAACGGCCTCCATTATGAGTAGAATATGTAGACACTCCATCATTATTTTCTTTGCTTAGAGAACTTAAAATATGCAATACCATAAGATTGATCATTACTTGTTATTAATAATGAGCAGAGGAGAATATTATCTCCAAGAAATCATATTTTGACCTGGAAGATTTAGATATATAATGTGATTTTCACAAAAATGCATAATGCATAAATATCTTATATTATCATAGTGCCTGTAATTGAATTAAAATTTTACTAAAATTACAATATCTGAGGATTTTTTTTTATTAAATCTCAATGAATGATTCAATCAAATATTTGATTCTACATATTAACTACAGGTGTAACTATAAATATTCTTTTGCAAACTGAAAATTTTTTAATAAAAAAATATTGTTCTACAGTACATTACAAGTCTATAGAGTCGATATGATAGCTTATTTTAAATATAAGTTATTGTCCTGACAGTGATAGTTAATAATAAATACATCATGGGATGTTGAAGTTTTTTTTTATATATATAGTGGATATATTACAAGAACCCATTGCTTTAGATATGGTGTGAAAAAATAGGATTTTAAGAGGTTTATTGATTTTTTTTTAACTGCTAGAAGCGATTTAACGTCATTTGTCTGCGCCTACAAGTTTAGATTATGATTTAGAATGTTGAATTTCATTCAACTTCTTGAATCTTCGTTTGGCTGGTTATTTTCATGAACTCTTTCCTATTAGATCTGAAAATTGACACACTAAGATTTCAGAATTGTTATGGTTTTCTGCAATGTTTCTAAATACTCGAAAAATGATTACAATTAAAAACAAAAATTATTTTATTTTTCTTCAAAAGAAAATAATCATGCAAGGTTCAAGGCCTACATTTAAGACCCTTTATTAACATCTTTGGGAAATGTTGCAATCAAATTTTCTAATTTAAATACAATTTATTTATTTTTCTTCAAAAGAAAATAATCATGCAAGCTTCAAGGCCTACATTTAAGACCCTTTATTAACATCTTTGGGAAATGTTGCAATCAAATTTTCTAATTTAAATACAATTTATTTATTTTTCTTCAAAAGAAAATAATCATGCAAGCTTCAAGGCCTACATTTAAGACTCTTTATTAACATCTTTGGGAAATGTTGCAATAAAATTTTCTAATGACTTCTTCACATTTGCATGGATACAACATAGAACTGATAGCTCTTCGTCGGAATTGAATGCTCCCACATTACTGTAATTGGATTTTCGTTGATCATACGTAGTGCAATCTAAAAAGAAACATGGACGAAAAGGAGTAACGCGACATCATCGATGATATTCAATATTAATTACAAGTGGCAATGTTTTTGATCTCTAATTTAGTCGGAAATTGTTTGATAGGTGTATTATGCAATTTTTTTGGTAGCTTTTTATTTTTATTATAAGAGTTTACAAGATTAAAAGGTAAACCATTTGTGACTATCCTGAATCTAGAAAATTTTTTATGACACTGGCACGTATTGTCTTCTGTGAAGATGAAACGTTAAATTTTTGTTAAGAGAGTGGCTGCAGCAAAAAAGAATTTATCTAGGCAAAAATAAAGAGAATGTGGATGGAGGATAGCCCTAATAACACTGAATTTGGTACGAACAATAACTATTTATGACAAATGATCTATTTTAAAAATAAAAAGTGTCAGTGTAAAAAAAAAATAAGATTGTATATATATTTCTATAAAAATATGGCGGCTATAAATATTTTTATCGTCTTAACATGCAATTATAAGGTTCTTTATGAAGTGTGCTATATTTAATGAGATTTTTTATCCATATCTGGAAATGCCATATCAGAGGTAAAATTTATTGAATCTTATACGTTTGCTCTGTATGTGTACAGTATTTTAAATCATGTTTATAATTTGTATGGAAAATTATAAAAATTGATACATGCCTTGGTTTTATTCCATCCCCTTTTGACCCCCCCCCCCCTGTATTAGTTGAATCAGCTGTTTTGTAACTGAATGTCTATTCCTAAACTGACAACAATTCCAAATAATAATATTTCAAGGTCAGCAGTTTAATCGGTAGAGAAATATTTCCCACCAATTTCTTCCACTGTTCCACTACTCCCCATTTTTCCGAAATATGAGTCGTCCCCAAATGGGCACAGGAAACGACTAAAGCTCACATATTACCCGATATTAATTGTAATGCTTTGTAGGTAACACAAAGGCATAAGTAGAGAGATAAAAATGTGAGAAAAAAATATGAATAATGATACATATTACTTGATACAATGTATTCAGAATAATAGAGGTTCAAACTGCTTTCGGTCATCTGATTTAAACGTGTTTATTTCCATCTTGAATATAACTTTTGACGTGGGATAGAACTCTAGCCAGTTTAAGAAATGGCGAATAATAAATTTTTTAAGCATGAAGAGTTAATCAGAGAGTTAATATCCAGAGAATATGGTGGTCGGTTCTGAAATATAACGCCACATTAGTTAAAGCTGATAATATCGCTCCCTTGTACTCTTCATTGTTGAGAAATTTGTGGCAGTTGCTTTCCGATTGCTAGCCAAAATCGGGTCTGCCCTCGTTGAAAGGGGCGACACAGAAATGCCCAAATTATATTTTTAATATCTCAGTTTACTGTTATTATTCTCCTGTATTCCCATAGTAAGAAAGCATGAAGTATCCACCTGCACAACAACTTCCGCATATCGTGGCGTTCCGTTACAGTGTACCAATTAATTGTGGCAGTATTCTATCGTTCTCTTTCTTGCACATTGGAATGAGATGGTGTATTATGAATGGCCACAACTAATATTTAATTCAAACAGTCAAATCAATCTTCTCAATTTTGGTGAAGATGGTATTTGAAAAGAGAATATATAATCACTCTCAGAATAATTAGCTACATTTTTTTTATTTCCACTGTAAAAATAATGATAAAACAGTAGTGCTTAAGAAAATGATTTTCATTCTCAGGGAAAATAAATAGAACGTATGAAGTAAGATTAAAAATATTTGCTTTTTTTCTATTTAATTTCAAACAATAACGTGAAAACCTCACTTTTTATCTTTTTTTTGCCGTCATTTAACTAACGTCGTTCTATTCAAGATAGTAGTAAGTCGTCTTCTGGCGTCTGTCAGAAGAACTTGGAAAATTTTCCGCGCTCTTATAGTAGAGCAGAGATCTTCGTTGCCTAACATGTAATAGGTGAGGAATTTATATTTTACATCCTATCAGAGGGATGGTATGTATCTCTTCTACACAAACCCTCTCAAAATGTGTGTACCGTTGCTGTCGTGTGTGTACTGTTGCCGAGTGTACTGAGATACAAGCCATGAGAAATTATATTATGCAGATCTGTCGGTAAATGTAGAAAAATGAATGAAAATCCAGACACAATTTATTATTCCATAATTTAATTTATTTAAGGTACAATAGACTAGAAATAGGTTACACGCATTTTTAGCAATCACGAAATGTTATGATTGTATAAAAATATTAATAGTATTGATATACACTTAAAACTACTTGAATGGACGGAATAGGTACGTGTCCCGGTACTTCTGCACCATAGACCAATTAAGTACACTTAAAAATTTACATTAAAATTTAGATCTATTGTTTAAAATGATCTTAATCCGTAGGCGCAATTGTAAAGTGAATAAATTCGAACACGGTGTTCGTTTTAAATAAACTTCACTCTACTTTCGCTTTGACGGATATAAACTATCCACTAATTAAAAAAAATAGATATTAAAAAACTATTTTTTAATACTTTAAAAATATTTATCTAAAAAACTTATTAAGCTAGGGAATCTCTTTTAAACCTCTCGTGTCTTATAAAATTTTAAAAAACCAATATTTATATGAGTATTGAAAAGAAAAACTGAGCCATTCTGCGCAAAACTGTATACAAACGCTACTCTTTTAGTTCGTAATACTCAAACGCCATGTCTTCGTAGATGCCATCTTCGGTTATTGCTTCGGCCTCGGTTAAATTTAAACCAAGAGCGTTGGGGTTTATGTCCGTGATGAAGAAATCACTTCCTAGTCCACATTCGTTTACGATTTCTTGCTTCGAAACGGGAGGCGAGAGAAAATCTGTATGAAAAGGAAACATAAGAACAGATACAGCATGTTTTTTGATATATTGCAGACAGGTTATCCAAAATAGGGCATTATAGGGTAGTTTAAAAGCAAAAGCTACATTCTAACCAAGTAATTATTAGATTAGATGTAGTGGCAGATAAGACTTTATAAGAGACAGTCGTTTTAATGGTTATTTATTTTTATTTGAAACCATACTAATGACAAATGTATGGTTTTTCCACTTTTAAATATATATTTTAAAAATATTCTATTGGTACAGATTTTTTATAGACGATATTGATACTAATTCATTGACAAATTTCCTGACCTCTATTCTATAGAACGTGAACGAGCTTTATCTGTAAAGGGTGGGCAAAAAGTAGGTAACCCATTTTAATTGCTTCTACGTTTTATTCGTATTTTTAAATTGTTTTCATGTTGTTACACAATTGTAAAGGTAAATTCACAATGGATCATGTACCAGTTTCCCAACGCGCACAAATTATCGAATTTTATTTTCTAAATCAGAAATCCGTAATTATAACCCAGCATCAATATTGTGCGAATTTTAATACAATAGATGCGCCCACTAAAAAAACAAATTAATTCTTATTGTTGTCGACAAGTCTGGAGAAACGGGAAGTGTAAGAGAGATCGCTCTAAAGCAGGTAGACCACGGTAAAAATCCGGAGAATATCGAACGAGCAAGGGAGAGTGTAAACGACGAAGTCGTCCTCAAGTTCAACCAGAAGACGATCAAATGGAGTGGAATTGGCCAGGATTAGCCTGAGACAGATTCTGAAACTTAAGCATCTCTATAAACA
Organism: Rosalia funebris; assembly: GCA_037954035.1. Taxonomy (NCBI): domain Eukaryota; kingdom Metazoa; phylum Arthropoda; class Insecta; order Coleoptera; family Cerambycidae; genus Rosalia; species Rosalia funebris. The sequence goes on along the minus strand of JAZFAV010000001.1, from coordinate 14,115,083 downwards.
ACAACGTCTACAGAATAGCGTAGCTATTCAACAATTAACTGCAGAAAGTCATAATTTTATTCATTAATTTGCTATGAGTGACGAAGTACACTTTCATCTGAACGAACATGTTAATAAACAGAATATGCGAATCTGGGCCACTGAAAATACTCGAATAATTCAAGAGCCATGTCCAATTCGTGCAACTATTTGGTGTGGAATGACTTCAACTAGAGTGATGGAGCCATATTTTTTTAGGATAATAAAAGGCAACGCAATGACGGTCAATGCGGAAGGTTACCAAATAATGTTTAGAGATTTATATTTCCAGCTTACAAAATCCCTAGAATTTACGGTTTCAGACGGACGGTGCCACATGACACACTGCTAGGCAGAGTAGTTATTTGTTTCCTAACAGAATAATTTTTCGAAATTGCCATATGAATTGGCCTTCAAGATCACCCGACTGAACGGCGACCGATTTCTTTCTCTGGGATTACCTAAAGGAAAGAGTATACAAAAGTAAACCGCGGACACTTCTGGAACTGAAAGCCGATATTAGAAAGGAAATTGGAAACGTTAGTGATGGAATATGTAGTAGTTAGAGACTGGTGAGGAAGAAGAAGAAGGCGGTCACCTACGAGACGTTATTTTTCAAAAATAAATCTCCAAGGAATATACTTTTTACTACGGTTTGAAAACATATTATATTGAACTTATTAAATACAATATTTGAAAAATAAATGGGTTACATACTTTTGGCCCGCCTTGTATATTAACATTAACAAGCGACATCTTACGAAAATTTACGCAATCTCATTAGCCGCATAGTTATGCGTATGAGTATAGAGTACAATTTCAAAATTTGCCACTCAAAATAACTGGTCATCTGAAGGCAGTCTGTTAGTTTTCGATCAAAAGTTCATAACCGCTATTTAATTTTTGTGATTGTTCATTCCCGACAATTCCAATTTTGAAATTCCAAGTGATTCCTCTATAGACTGGACTTTCATTTTAAAAGGCTAGGAAGCTATTGACTGTTAAATGGAATTAAAATACTCGATCTCCTTACAAGATAAATACAGAAATTAATTATTTTATAATTAATATTGATAAGACACTTGTGTACGCAAAAATTACAAAATTATTTTATTAATATATTAAAAAAAGTTGAGGGGGAGAGGGTGAAAAATCTTTTAGATTACAATTTGTTCTTTCGTTGTATTTGCAGGGTTTCTCCTATTTCCAGCGGAGATAGAGACTTACAAGTTTTAGATTCCTGTACTACTTTTTTGAGAAATGAAGGATGGCGCAAACAGATTGTAGTTAGCTTTTTTTTGTTTCCGAGATACAGGGTGAAATTGACAATTTAGCATAGTCCGGCACATCCTGTATCTCGCTTATGCTGCAACTTATCAACAATGTGAAAATGGCTTCTTACAGAACTTTTTGTGTGGAATCCACTGGGGTACGTAGTTTTTTTTCTCAGGGCGGCAGTTTTGGAGAAAAATAACTAACGTTGTTTTTTTCAAATGGAACACCCTGTTTATTTTTTCATAATTCGATTCAGCTCCATTTACTCTTTTCAAAAATATGACAGTCTATAGTTATTTTAAATGCTTTCGTCGTAAACTGCAATTAATGTATAGCACTAAATATATATGGACACTTAATTTCAGTTACAATTTATAAACTTACTATTCTTAGAACAATTAAGTTACTGGGTTGTATTTATTTTACCTAAATGTCAAAATCTCCATTAATTGCAGTTTATGACAAAAGTAATTAAAATAACTATAGTCTATATCATATTTTTGAAAAGAGTAAATGGAAGCCATTTTCAGATTGTTGATAAGTTGCAGCATAAGCGAGATACAGGATGTGCCGGAAAATGCTAAATTGTCAATTTCACCCTGTATCTCGGAAACAAAAAAGCTACCGACAATCTGTTTGCGCCATCCTTCATTTCTCAAAAAAGTAGTACAGGAATGTAAAACTTGCAAGTCTCTATCTCCGCTGCAAATAGGAGAAACCCTGCAAATACAACGAAAATTGGACACACTGTACATATGTCCACGATATGGAAATTTACTTGCAATTACTTTATGAAGTGATATTTTTTCAAAATAATCATTCTGGATGTCTCCTAAATATACTTTTTGTAGCTAAATGAAGTATTTATAATAATAAATATATAAGCGAAGTAGCTAAGTGCGGATACATAGGCGTAACCAGTAATTTTTAGGGGGTGCAGAAAAGGCTAAAATAAATAACGTTTATTATTCAAAAAATGTGTATATTACTACATAGCATGAAAATACTATTTTCATATTAATATATGTCATTTACCATGGGCTAATATTCAAGTTAATAACTGATAAATAAAAACGAACTGCAATATAAATTTTGTAGTATACCAGGTGTAACAGGATCATGGTATGCCCCCTTTTCTCCTTTAGTTTTGAAGATAATTGATTGAAATTTAGGATATCCTATACACATAATAACTGCACGTTCTTTCACTTCCGGTTTCGCCGGAAGTGACACTATCTTTCGATTTTTAAATGGAATACCCTGTATATTATTCCATTTTTGAATTCTGCATAATTTTATGAATCCAACGATGCCAAATCAGTGACATTTCAAAAGTTAACATTTTTTTATAATCTAATTTTTAGTTTTCATTTAAGTGTGCCATGACGGTTCCGATTTATTCTAAATGACCCGTGTGATGCTACAAAAATCGAAATCCCGTCAAAAATACTAAATCACGTGATTTATGACCAATAAAGTTCATCAAAATTGTTTTTGGGGCAAAACTCAATTTTTTCAAATGGAACCATATTGGTACCGTGCTACCATTTATTAGTACTGTTAATAAGGAATTTATTCATATGTCGTATTAAAATGTGCAATTTAATAATTATAATTAATAAAACAAAATTACAGCTAAAAGAAAATTTTAGTATTTTCTTATTTTCTTCTTTCTTTCTTATATCCCAAATTTCAATCAATTATCTTCAAAACTAAAGGAGGAAAGGGGGCATACCATGATCCTTTTACACCCGGTATAATGGCAAAATTTACTTACTAGGTAGATTTCAGTAATAGGGGTATTTTCAAATAATTTAAAAGTGATAGTTCGGTAGATACTGGGTGTTATTTTTTTAACTGTTATTCTAATCTCGTACAATCATGATTTATCCCGAAATTATTCCGAACGGCTTTTAACTTTTAAATATAGCTAAACTATATTACAATACTAGCTTCTGTATATATGCAAACCAGTCGATCAATTTTTTTTGAGTGCATCAGATATTGATTACACGGATCATTCCCTTGTGATATGGATTTTTTTGTATTTGATCTCCCTATCAGGATTAAATTAGACGGAATAATTCTTTTGTTGAAAATTGTCCATAAACAAAAATATATAATGTGAATAAATAAATGTGAATGACATTTGTAGTTGGTGCTAAAAAACATATACAAACGTAAATAAATCAATATTTATGTTTAATAACAATATGGCAATATACAATGTTTTTATTTGCCCATGAATATGAACATTCTAAAGCGTAAAATAATACACTATCTTATTTAATGGAGAGTTCCATATTAAATATTGAACTTCTGAATAAATAGTCCAATATAAAATATTGTACCCTGTATTTTTAACGTACCCAGTGTGTCTACAGTGGAGTGGCATAACAGAATTAAACAATAGTATTAGAAAGGTCAAAATCAACTCACAGTACAATATGACATATTTATAAATATCTAAGAAAATAAAAATAAGTAGTTGAAATGAATTTCGCACGCTTTAAATAGACTGTATTTATTGAATGTATAAAATATAATTAATATAACTAAATGTATAAATGGAATATACTAATAAAAAATTTATCGACTAACCGAATTATTAAAATAAATTCGGTTATAGGTGATAGATTTTTTACTGATTGTATTAGAAGAAGTATTGCCAAGATTTTTTCAAAAAAGTTTTCTAGTTCAAAAAATTTGTTCATAAAACTAGTTTAATTCATAAAGAAAACTGAAATATTAGTTATTAATATTGGATCATTTAAAGCAAAGAAAAAATCACCGCCACCAATCAAAGAAATCATGAAAGTTACCCCGAAGTACCTTTTAAAACACATACCTTCTAATCCGTTGGGACCTTCTAAATTAATGTATTCAATTTCGATGTTACTATTTTTTCTAGACCCCGTTGTTTCCGCCTCGTTCTAAAAAAAAAAACAAAGTCTGTTTTTATAAATACCATAAACGACGTCCTATTAATTGTAAAATAGCTTGACATTAAAGTAAAAATATTTTAGATCATTTTTAGCATCGATAAATAATATGTCATATCATTTTAGCCGAAAAGTAGTACGTACTCCTTTACTGTGGCCATCGATTTCTCCTAAAATACTCTCAGTGGCTGCTTGCAGTTCTTTGTCGAAGGCTTCCTGTTCTTGAGTTTTCGAGTCTCGATATGTGCTATGGATAAATTGATTCATTCTCTGTTTCTAGAAAAGAATTATTGCCGTAGGTAAAAGTGTACAACGTATATAGAAACATGTACGCAACAAAACATTGGAGATAAACGCCTGTATATACTTTAATATCTTATGGCTTGTGGATAAATAAATATACTTACAATTTGCCAAGATTTCTTGTTATCTCGTTGAGCAATTGTCCAAAGATGTCCTGCTCCTTGAACCGCCTTGCCACCTTTCCTAAAATGCGGATTGATGGACAAGTTGTGCCTCACGGAATTCTTCCACCTGTCGTCGTTTTGTTTGTAAAACGGGAAATGATCTCTGAAATAAAAGTCACATAATGTCCTTTTGTGTTTGCGTTAGAGAGAAAAGTGGTTGAATCGTTCCGGGAGAAGATAAACAGAAATGTACATGAAAACTGACACACTTCAGCAACTGTTATATCGAGCACAGTTGTTTCTTTTCCAGATATTTTTTGTGAAAGTCGTAATAGCAATGGCACAGTTTTTCGACGTCCTGTTTATATAATTATAAAAATGTAATTTTGACATTACATTTAGAGACATTTGGGAGAGTGCATTTTCAAGACGTTAAAGTCAAATTTACACATCTCAAGGCCCTTCGAATATGTCTATTTCAAATGTAACCTCACAAAATTATTTTAAGGGGCGGCATACAACAAGTATGTGAGCAGATTGCAACCTGATATAATGTTGTAGATAAACAAGTTGAATAGCGGGACCAAAACTGAACCTCCTGGCAGTCCTGGCTTTTGAATGAAAGTTGCCAGTTTGCTCTATTGTTTAAATAAAATTTTATCTATTTTTTAAATAATATCTTAATCTATTTAATAAAATACCATCATCAAAATGGTCAAACACCTCGGAGAAATATTAGAGAGTGGACGATTGTCAATTTTTTTAAATTATTGTGTAGACATTATTGTAAACAATGTAAACCCCAGGTACCTGTCTTCCAGAACACCTGAAATCATCCATCCGTATCCCCAACACACGACCCGATAATAGACAGGCAATTATTTTAATAGTTTTATTTAGATTTCACGGTGCGGTTGTGTGGAAGGCGGTTTTATTTGAACGCCCCTCGTGAATTGCTTTATTGATTAGACCACATTTCCTATAAGTAATAAAATATTATCACCTATATAGTACAGGGAGCTGTATATCATATATCATCTGTGTTACAAGTTCATATAATTTTATTATTAGAGATGTGAAATACAAAAAAGCGTTGCATCGGCCGGGAATCGAACCCGGGCCGCCCGCGTGGCAGGCGAGCATTCTACCACTGAACCACCGATGCTGTATTATTTCGTTTACTATTTCCAAATACGGTCCTGGTACTAATTTTTATGTTACATTTTTAAATATTAAATGTATAAAATACCCAACACGCGTTACTACGCCTCAAAAATGAGGTAAAACACTGAACCGATCCGGGTGGCATTACGTCTAAATTACATTTCTTGTTTCTTGACAAATATTATTTGTGGTCAAAATTTGATAATTATCAGTTGACCGGTGTAGGAGTCTATTCGGAACATAGTAACAGACAAACATTGGCTTTTATATCTACCTACGTATGGATTTCCAAAGCATTCAAAATTTAAAAAAACTATAAGGAAATCCAATTTACAACAAATATATTAATAAAGTGTTACTTTAAAATAACTCGTAAGAACTATAAGCCTCTTAAGGAGAACCCTTAAAATAAAATTATTAAGAACTTTCAAAAATGTTTAACGTTTGGTTATGAAAATGTGTGCAGGCAGTAATCTTTTTGTGGATAATAAATAATAAATACTGAAATACTATCGCTTGAAAATTATATTGTTTACAGTCTTTACATATATCGGGCATTTTTCGAAATTTCGAATGATTATGGATGTTATTTAAAATATATAGGTATATTTTTTATAAGCTACGTTTGGTTTTATAGTCGATAATTTTTCCTGAAATAAATCGGCCTCAAATACAAAATAAATGAAAATGAATAAAAATATAATTATGAAAAAAGATATAAAGAAACTACGTTCTTAATGAAGAAATAAATTAAAAAATATATACAAAATCTCCTTTTTATTATTAGAGAAAACTGATAAGGATTTAGTATTGTTTTGTAGAATGGGAAATTACGGGATGTCTTATTTAAAACAGTACACTCTAAAAATATAATATTAATGCCTAGGAGATGGAGATAATCATTAATTTGTCCCATACGCAAGAAAGGTGATACTTCAGTTGTGAAAATTATAGAGGTATTGCTTTAATAGATTTTGTTTACAAAATTATGGCAATCACGATTAAAAAACAAATTAAATGAAATAAATGAGAAGGAAATGTGGGTTTAGAAGATATAGATCACAATAGACCAAGTTTGACTTTTTTTATAATAAAACAGACAGCAGTACAGATCAGAATGTTCCTCTCCATGTGGATTTTCGTTGATTTTAAACAGGCGTTTGATTAATGAAGAGAACAAAAATATACGAAAAATTTATTCTAACTGAAATAAACTATAATGTTGTTATCAATGGCCAAACTTCAGAGAAATTGTAAGTTACTAGAGCTTGAAGACAAGGCGATCCACTGTCAATAACGCTATTCAATATCGTACTAGAAGTAGCTGTAAGAGAACAAGGAATTAAAACCAAGGGCATGATATACATACCACTAAATAAGGCACCTAGCTCATGCAGATGATATTGTAGTGCTGGCAAGAACAGTGAATAATTTAATTAATGATATAAAAAAGAACGGAAGGCTCTACTAAAAAGAAAGGTCTTATAAATATAAATATAACCTCAGACGAATAGCAATATTGTTTTGATAGAGTCCAATTAATAGAGCCCAATTATTTGGGCAGCAATAACCAATAAAGGCGATGAGAATAAAATACAGAAAATGATAGAAGGCATAAAATGTATGGTAGGTTTACATTATGTACCAAGTCTAAACAGATATCAATTTAAAATAAACAGTTTTAAAACCTTAAAACGGACTTTTTCGCACGTAGAACATTTTTATCTCGAAATTGAGTGGCCGAGAAAAAATATACCAACACATAAATGCAGAATATGTGTTTTATGCGACAGTTTTACTTTTTTCATTGGCGACTCCTTCAGTGCCGTATCAATATATTTGTGATCGAACGAAATTATTTTTTTTCTCATTCATTCGTATATGACACAGGCCGAATATATGTTTTTTTCGTTCAATGCAAAATCGGCAAATTTTTCTCAAATAGTCCACCATCGTGCTTTGTCATGACCTATGGACAGGGTGGGGTGTATCCTATCCACCTCAAAATCAATAGATGTCATCTGGTAGATGTCCCTAATCAGAATCAGTCGAAACCCGATCGATCCGACATGATTTCATGGACAGGGTGGGGTGTGTCCTATCCACCTCAAAATCAATAGGTGTCGTCTGGGAGACGTTCCCAATCAGAATCAGTTAAAACCCGATCGATCCGACACGATTTCGTTGAGTTATCGTGCTAACAAAAAAAATTCTCAAATAGTCCACCATCGTGTTTTCTCATGACCCATGGATAAGGTGGGGTGTGTTCTATACACCTCGAAATCGATAAGTGTCATCAGGGAGACGTCCCCGATCAGAATCAGGTAAAACCCGATCAATCCGAGACGTTTTAGTTGAGTTATCGTGCTAACAAGAATAAATACGACAACGACACACACACAGACAACATTTTTTAAAAACCTTTTTTTATATTTAGGCCGGAAAACGAATAATAAACGAAAAGAATATTTGTTTTTTTCATTTCTCTTTACACGACTACATTACTTTTTCGCTAGTATAGTTGAGTGCGGAAAAATAAAAAAAGAATATACAAAAAATTATCAGACCAGTAGTCACTTTTGCCAGCGACCTATGGAAACTTGAAAAAGAAAAAACTGCACTGGAGATTTTTAAAAGAAAAGTATGGTGGAAGAATGGTCAGTGGATGACTGGTCGAATAAATAGTCAGTGGATGAGAAGGTCAAATGGGGAATTGTATCAGTTATATAAAGAAGTCTGCATAATAAGTGCAATCAGAATAAAAATATGGGGGCATGATGAGATTCGATGAGAAGCAAGTATTAACAAGAGGAATAACAGAAAGGAAAACAGAAACACCACGCATTAGTTGGCTGTAAGCGACAGAAGGAGACATACAAGATATAGAAATGAACGGTTGAAGGAGATTAGCAAGAAACAGGAAGGAATGGAAGAAAGTATGAAACAAAGCCACGGGTCTTCTTGGCCCACTGAGCTGTGCGGTACATTACTTTATTAACCTAAGCTTTAGAACAAAATTACTATTTATGTGAGTCAATTCCTACCCAAGATTTATAGAAAAAAGTAGAATTAGAATTTTTAATCTTAAACCTGTTTTATTATTCGTCTTTTATTATTTTTTATTTTAATACTATTTCATTGTATTCCTGCACTTTGTAAGCGACGTACTTTTGTAAATTTTTCTAGCACAATAGGAATTTATTAAGATTTTGTAATGCAAATGTTACAATTGAAATATAAAACGTTTAATCAGATTATTTATGTAAATAATGAATCTTAAAACAAAAGCGATACATTTTTTATTAGTGGCATGCAGCTGCGTCGATAATTATTCGAATTTATATTAGAATAATGATGGGAAAAGGCGTACCGATGGTATTAAGGAGCACTGGAGCGCGTCGAACGTTTAAACACGCTAATTGTCGAAAACGGGATCACATCCGGCCGGGGGGGGTTGGAAAAGATACCGCCCCCGCGGTCCGACAGGTGAACGAAGGGGTCGAGAAGTTTTCACGTTTCATTTTGTGGAACATTGTAACGTGTGTCCTGCAAGTCTTGGGTGGAAGTCGTGCCAGGTACGGGGTATTGACGATCTCGGGGGAACGATTCACAACTTTGGTTTGATCTCTGCAAATTTACTCGCGGCCACGATAATTCGCCGCAGGAAATTTTTACGTTACGTAAATAAGTTCGAGACTTACTCGTTGAATTATGACCTCCCCCAGAACCTCCCCACGAAATTAAATGCTTTAAATTAATATGTCGATGGTAATATTAAAAATGGATCTATTTCGTGATCTATGTTTGTTTTTTTTTTCAATATAAACAAATGTTCCTACAAATTTAGAGCAAAATAAAACCTTGGAGATAAAATTACGGTCTTACGATCATTCTTTTCATTTTGCCCTGTTCAATACCTTTAATTCGGTTATTCTAAGATTACAGAAGAAACTGCAAGGTCATCAATTGTACTAGATACTGAAATTTCGAATAAATGTAACTTATTTTATTATAGAAGCTATTTGTAATAAAACAGATTCCATATATACTATCGAGATAAAATTTATTGATACACTTTCGATATGTCCTCTGTAATATAGGCCGTAATGAATTAATTGTGTTCATTATTATATTTATATTATTATGTTATTGGTCTCAAATTAATTGAAGAGCATAATGAACTCTAACAAAGTCCAAAAGTGTATCAATACATTATTTCTCGATAGTACATCTTGTTCACAATCACAATTTTTTTTTTATATTTTGAATCCCATAAAAGTTTTGTTAATAACAAAAAAAATTTTTCACAATATGTGGACACCGAATCAGTGACGTAACAAGGCAGTGAAGGGTCTGGTTTCCTAAACCAATTCAGGCCCGTATCCTGATCAAAATCCAATGCACTTAATTCTTTATAATACCATTTTTATAATCAGTTTAAAGTTAACATGATTATAATTATAGTTTCACGATGTATAAAATTTAGTTATAATAAAGGAAAGTCAAATAAATATTATTAAATTTTAACAACTTTAACGAATAAGCCAGGTTTAGTAATCTAGTAAGTATCATATTAGATAAGAGAAAAACAATGAACTAATTAAGTTTTCAAAATAAACAGTTTTAAAACTTTAAAACGGACTTTTCCGCACGTAGAACATCTCTATCTCGAAATTAAGTGACCGAGAAAAAATAAACCAACACTTAAATGCAGAATATCTGTTTTATGCGACAGTTTTACTTTTTTCAAATAAGTAGTCTACCCTCGTGCTTTCTCATGACTACTAAATCCAAAATCAAAAGATGTCGTCTGGTAAACGTGCTTAATCAGAATCAGTTGAAACCCGATCGATCCGACACGATTTAATTGAGTGATCGTGCTAACAAAAAAAATTCTCAAATAGTCCACCATTGTGCTTTCTCATGACCCATGCACATGGTAGAGTGTGTTCTATCCACCTCAAAATCAATAGGTGTCGTCTGGGAGACGTCCCCGATCAGAATCAGTCAAAACCCGATCGATCCGATATGATTTAGTTGAGTTATCGTGTTAACAAGAAAAATTTCTCAAATAGTCCACCGTCGTGCTTTCTCATGACCCATGGACAGGGTGGGGTGTGTCGTATCCACCTCAAAATCAATAGCTGTCGTTTGGGAGACGTTCCCGATCAGAATCAGTCAAAACCCGATCGATCCGACATGATTTAGTTGAGTTATCGTGCTAACAAGAAGTTTTAATGCCGACGACATGGACGGCACACACACACACAGCAATAAAATTTCAAAAATCATTTTTTTTTTGTTTTTAGGCCGAAGAACGAAAAATAAACCCAAAAAAATGTTGTTTTTTCACTTTCTCTTTACACGATTACATTACTTTTCCGCTAGTATAGTGGAGTGCGGAAAAGTAATAAAATGTTCGTGCTCAAAATCCATGTGTGAAAACAATATTCAACCAAATAATCGAAGAAATTATGGCAAATTCAAAAAAATTATACAATTATTCTTAAAAAAGAAAGAGTGATTAAAGTATTATTTACCTTACTATTTGTGATTAAAGCATTATTGACTCTTAAAATAATTTTCCAGGTTTGTATTTTTTTTTTGTCAAATTTTAATGTAATTAATGGAACTCTATAGGCTTAACGACATTTAAGATTATTACTACATTGTCATATTTATATTATTAAATGTGATCTCACGATAATATAAGTTATTTTCTTCATTATTTACAATACTCGTTTAAGTTAATTACATCGAGTTGCATTGACGTTTGTTGAGCAGCGTTTTCATAATTTCTACATTATTTTTGACAGTAGATTATTGTTTTCCTTACTTAAAATAAATATTAGACAAAATTACTATTACGAACTTTTATATAATACATACATAAATGCGTGGGATCGTATTTGTTTCCTTCTGATCATTTGCTGGTGATCTATAAAACATCAGTACTAAATCTTATTTGTTTGAATTATTTAACCCTAATTGTAAAGTGTATTTTAAAGTATAATTCTAAGTGTACTGCTTACACTTATGTATCTGCCTACAGTACTTTTCGGAGAAATGAAGAAATTCCTATTTTTCGTTTAAATAAATATACTGACAGAAAAATACATAAAAAAGTGTGTTTTTGCAAGAAAAACAGTTTCCGGAATTTTGGTCTGAAAAATTGGAAACCTTAAAATTCTCAATTTTCACTATCATTCCAAGTTTTACATAAAGAAAAGGCCCTGTATAAATAAAGTTTTCAACGCAACTGGAAATATAACACGTTTTTCTTTAAGAATTATTTACTTGAAAATTAAATCATTGACGGCGGTAAGGGTGCGTTGAGGCCAAACCAAGAAATGTTTTCTAATCTATTCTTGCTACGAATAGAAAACATTATACATTAAATATTTTAATAAAAACTTATTGTCATTTAGTTATAGCTTTACAACGGGTACTTTTCTCTACTTTTTTTTTGTTTTGTTTATTGTGTATAACCTACTTAAGACAATGCAAATTTTATTATACTTTTTAATAACAATTATTATAAAAAAGGGATAAGAGTATTGTGAAAATCAAATTGTTAAAACGTTATGAGTTATGACTATCTATGAGAGTATTTATGAATACCAAGACATTTAAAAAAATATAAACTACTTCTTTAGTTAGACGTAAGATGGCGTATCTTACGCCATCAAATGGTGGTTGAAGTTGTTTGTTTATTTTTACTGACTGGTTTCTGTTATTTGTAATAACATTTTCTTTTTTTAGCTGACAATGACTATATTGATGGTCTTTATTCCTTGGGATCACGTAATGCACCTGTAAATACACTATAGCTTGGTATTACAATATGTTTTATTGCCAAGAATACCAAACATTTCATTACGTTGCAGTGTTACGTGTTCTCTAAAAATCAAGGCGATCAGGCAATTTTATAAAAAAAAACTGAACTGATTCTCCAATTTACAGATATTTCGTGACCACCGATTTCTTTCTGAAATAATACACATACATTCGGGTAGTATAGATCGAAGAAATTGTTTTGTATGAATTGCAGTAAAGCATGAGCAAACTCCTTGTACATGTTTAATGTCAGAAGCTTTGGTATGGTAACCGAATTTTAAACGCGATAGATGTACGTAGTTAGATGGACAAATATAGGATTAATAGCCGTTCGAAACGTTCTCATAATCCTATAAATTGTCAGATTTCCACAGGTTTGTGATTCCGGTGGCTGGTACGGAAATGAACGCCAAGCGTGGATCAAGTGGCATCCTCCAAACTCACCCTACTTAATTTATGTGTCACTGTAATGCGTCTCTTGCGATATACGAATGAAATGAATATTTTTATTATATTTCGGAGCCTTTTATTAAAACTTGGTTCGTAAATCTCGATAGCGCTTTAGATACAAACTGAGGAAGAAAAATTAAGCTCGAGTCGTATGTAAAAAAATAATTTGAGACAAACAAAAATAACAAATATCATCATTGATTGATATATATATATATATATATATATATATATATATAATATATATATATATATATATATATATATATATATATATATATATATATATAATATATATATATATATATATATATATATATATATATATATATATATATATATATATATATATATATATATATATATATAGAAATGAACTTACGATATCCACTGGTAAATTCCAGAAACGGTGAGTTCTCCCTTTTCACTGAGGGCATACTCTATCAATTCTGTGTAGGTAAATGGAGGTTTTTTTGGCCCTGAATACCTGTACGATTGTCCGCCTCTACCATCTTCTTTCACAGGGGCATTCTTCTCGATTATTCTTGGCATCTGAAATTTAACATAAATCAGTTGATTTACGCGAAAATGTTTGCTCGTTTACCTGAACTATTTGTGGTTGAAAAGATGCTTTTATTGTGGCAACTTCGGGCGCACGGCTATTTTGGAAATTGATATCTGTGTTCAGGGCATCTAAAAAAATACGTATGTTAGATACAGTTTAATATCGCCAGATTGGCAAGTATACTAGAACCTATTTTCTATGAATATAGCATTAATATATTCGAGCTTGCATATTCCGATCTCGCGACGACATACCTATATCGTATAAATATTTAGTTAAATATATCAGAAAGCTTTGCTAAACAGACTTAAAAAATGAGAGTTGGGCGATTTCTAAGCGATATTATTGAAAAAACAGGTGAACAAGTCAACAATCTATGAAAATTGATAAAATAAACAGTAAACAAACTCAGTATTTTAATTTTTAGCGTAAAGAATGTCTGTAATGGAATTTTTGGTCATATTGAAGAATATACAATGTGTAAACAACAAATAGGTTTTAAAAAACCATAACTGCTATTTTCGATGACACATTTACCTGGAACTGGAGGTAATTCGTGTATTTTGTAATTTAAAAGCCAAGACAAATTTCCTTCTGTACAATCGGACTCAATTCCACTGTCAGATCCCCTTGGACTTGGATTTATAAGGTCGCGGGAGTCATTTAAATAATTTTTAAAAAGCGAATTGTGTGTAAATTCTTCAGTGTTGACATTATGCATTTCGGCTATAATGTTAGGAATTTTATTGGTCGTATCCCAACAGCCATTGACCAGAACTACCTGTAAGTAAATTAAAAATTAATGTACCTATATATTAGTTGCACCTTTTTTCTACATTATTAAAGACAATCGTATACGTTGTGGCTCAGTGGTCTAGGGGTATGATTCTCGCTTTGGGTGCGAGAGGTCCCGGGTTCAAATCCCGGCTGAGCCCTCTTTTATCTAGTTTTGCAACAGTCACAAAGTTTGATGTAACATACCTCCATGCCATCGTTGCTTTCAGAACTTTTTTCTTTTTTAATTGCAATTTTGGGAAAGCTAGTTCCTATGTTGCAATTAATTTTGCGAACTTTCGTCGGTGGCTGGCCAGAAGGACGAAGAAATGTTTGCGAAACTACTCTTCCACTGTCCAATGGGCTATGATATTCTATTTTGATGGACGGCTTTATATATTCAATTTTGATGGGCGGTTGATCTACGCTACTTCGGACGATTAAATTATTGTTCATGTTTTCGATTCTTGTTCTTATAGTTATGAGAATAGCACTATGAGAAATGCATACAGAAACGGTTCACGTTTTCAATAACAAGTTGGTTAAAATATAAACGATAAAAACGTTTTAGTAATAAGAATACTAATGGTGAATAATTTTTACTTAATTTGACACAAGCCTACTTCGTCAAATAAAAACAACTATTTGATGCGAGTTTCGCTCAGAAATATTATTGGTGTGCCGGTGTTCATTTGAATATATTGAATTTACTAAACGAATAGTTTAGGGAAAACAAATAATTATGTAAAAAAATATATGATCATTATATATGATGAATATATATATGAAATATATATATTCAACGAGCATTTTGAACTTGGAGCTCAATTCACTGTAAACTTATAAAAAATGTGTTCTATAAATGGAAATAAAATATTTATACATAATTTCATTATTTTAATTTCAGAATTCCATCCACAGTTGGTGGGTATAATATTCCTTCATCACAGAGTTATAAATTTTCAAACATGTGACGTATCAAAGACTGTAATACTTAGTTATCTCCGACGTAGATAATTATTATTTTGGAAAATAGGAAGGTAAATATATTTATTCCCTAACCTTTTTAACCATCAGTATGATGTTTTAATTTGAATGAGATATGAATATGAAACCAATTTAATCCGATGTTTGTCACAAATTATATAAAAGAATATTAAACGTATTGAAGGTGTTTACTTTATATTAATAGGTTTCCTATGTAAGAAAAATATATAGATTCATAGTTGCCTTCAACAATTTAATACATTTTATATATTTCATATTTATAACAATTATTTAGATTATAAATACAATGGATTAATTATAAGTATTAAAAATATTTTGTTTTCATAAAAACGTTACCCCCTTTCGTAATTTTTGTTATTTCTTTTTGCCTACAAAACAATACAAAATAAGACATGGAATTTAAAACAGCTTGTTTCGTAATATATGTCTTACACTGATTAAATAACTAATGTAGGTATTTTGTATAATTGTTAATATTTACAAGTTTAGAAAGATCTGGAGGTGAATTTCGGTAGATAATATTTTTCTAGTAATATACCTACGTAAAATCTAAATGCAACTTAAACAATACCTTACCTTTTTATCGGTAAGTGGTTAGTGCCCTTTAAATTTACAAAATAATCACACTCTCTCACTTACGTCAAAATAGTTCATTACTGCATGAAAATTGTATTCTGTTACACTTGATACCACCAAGCTGTTTAAACCGTAAATAGACAAAAACTGACTACTTGTGGCGCGAACTACCCCCGCTGGTTACAATATACCACATCGCGCAGAAGCATTTAGTTTTAATGTCATTATTTTTATATTTTAAACTATTAAGGTTCTATTTCAGTTCGCAAATTTCGGTATAAATAACTCAAATACATGTAAACGTAAAATATATCAATATTTTACGATTTAAAAAATACTTTATGGCAAATAACAATGAATATACACCCATAATAGTTATATTTTATGAAATATTATGTTTTCACTTAATTTGATAGTAATGTTATGTTAAGCCTGAAATAAAATTTGAATAAAAATTGTCATTGTTGAAGAAACCTATTTACAGTCGTGTAGGATTTTTATTGCTACATTTCGTACTTTAACAGTGAATGTGGCGACACCTTCTGATACACGGATGGAATAAGTCGTTGGGAATTACTGGTTGCATTACCCCCTTATAATTTAGGACAAAGCTTACCAGCTGTCAGAAAAATAAACAAACAAGAATTAAAAGATGGCTGCTGCTGGTAGTGAAGATTCGCCAACAAGTCCACTAACCCCATCAAATAGTTCTTTTAATTCCGAAAGAAATGTTTCAAGATCTCCATCCCTGTCGTCCATAAAAGATTTTCAATGGACAAGCTTATTAGTGTCACGACCAGAAAAACGACGAACCAATAGAAAATGGAAAGGTAAAAAAACAGCATATTTTATTTTTATTTTTCAAATTATACATTGTACTATTTTTCATTTATTAATATCAGGTCTTAATACATTAAGTCATTATTTCACTTGTAGATACCCATGTACCTTTTGCAATTTTGGGCATGTTAGTTGGAATAACCTCGGCATAGGTATATATTATTTTCAAAACTGCTGCATGCGGTTAAAAATAGACATCATATTATTAATATATGCAGATGAACTTATGTATATACTTAATTATTTCATGGCAATATTGCAGGACCAAATACTACACAACACTACTTTCTCTAATTGTGTATTTAATGCTTGATTGAGGCATTTGTGAAAAAATAGAGAACACTCATAACAATTTAACATTCTCAGAAATTATAAATAATGCGTGTCTTCATTTTACTGATAATATAATTGTACAATTTTATACCTAACCTCTAACTTCTTCACATTATTTGACTCTTCCACAATCTCCTAGATGTCCCCCTTTCTGCAAGGTATTGATCCTTGCAAAACTGTCATGCTCACAATTTGCCTATTAAAAATCAATGTTTGGTGAGTCTACAAAGATGATTCTAGTTGTGCAACAGCAAGCAAAACAAGTATACAGCCGTAAAACAAATTTATAGATTGGCTCTTATAATGTGATATAGGTGGTTGGGGAGTGGGACTGAAATAAAAATTTTCGATGAAAGTTCAGGAGATTCCAGAGGGAGGCGGAAATGCCATGGAACAGGAAATGGCAGGCGCCCAAGACACGATTTATTTGTGTAACTTTAGGGTATCTGTTGATGGAGAATGGCTCTGCTTGAAGGAGTTGCAGGACGTTGAATTTAATATGCAGGAGTCCATCACCAAGTCTTTATCATCTCCTTCCCCTGATGTCCCCGTACAACCCTTTGGTATGAGTTGCTGTAGTGTTTTTAGTAATACTCTATAGGTGTATGCAGAGCTGAACTGTATTTTATTATATATGTAAAAGTAATACTTATATGTTTCATAATTTATTTTAATATGTTTCCTGACATATATTGCTTCATATTGAATTAATAGATATCAGTGAATGTCGAGATCATATACAAAGCACTATGAATGTAAACACAATTTAATTATGGGCCTTATTTACAACAGGAACTACAACAGGGACTGTATTCTTTGATTAAATGTTCTGAAAATTATTAAAGATTTTTTCGAGGTTTATTTAATCGATTCCTAATAGTTTGTTGTATTTTGCAATAGTCTGGCACATTTTTTTTTTTTTTTAAGCGAACTAATGTTTGTAATTAGAGGAAAATCAATTCCTATTTAAATATTAATTACGAATTAGATAAACACTGATCAGTAAGATTAATTATATATTTATAATTTGGCATAAACAAAGATCCCAGACTATTTTTTTTAGTTTTAGTATTATAACTGAGTTTAAATTTGCAATAATTGTTCAGTATATTTGAGACATTGATTTGATATAAAGTTTTATGAGACATAATTTAGCAGCAGTTTTGTGGTACGTAAACTAAATAAACAATAATAGAAAATAATAATTGTGAAGTATACTGCAACGTAGCAGTAATTATTTTATAGTTTCATTTTGCCAATTATAGGAATTGTAAGGCTTTTATAGGAGTAAGTCTGCAAATTTTTCACTTAATTGTAGAAATGTGTGGTTTAGTTGTAAATTATAATTAGTAGTATGCAGTTAGACATGTCGGTCATGATTTTAAATGTTCATTTAACTATATAATTATCAACTTTTAAGATATTTATAACTCACATGCTGTAATATCACGTTTAACTCGTAATCAATATTTCCTGTATTGTCACTATAAAAAAAAATCTGTATACATATTTAACATCACATTTTCATGATAAATAAAGCGCACTGTTGGTAAATATTCAATGGTTGGATATTGTTTAATTTGTAGGTCGTGATCCTGTGGTTATAGAACGAAGCAACTTAGTAAACATAAGCAAATTAGTTGTGAAAGAACTCATTGAACAATCCCTCAGATATGGACGAATGCTCGACTCAGATCATATGCCTCTACAGCATTTTTTCATAGTACTGGAGCATGTGCTCAGGCACGGACTAAGACCAAAAAAAGTAAGATTGTATAATTTTATCGTTCTACACAGAATATTTGATTCCTCCTTATGTTAGGGTTTATTGGGACCTAAAAAAGAATTGTGGGATATACTTCAAATGGTCGAAAAATATGCCCCCGAAGCGCAAGATATTACTGCCAGTGTGAGAGATTTACCAACAGTCAGGTCTGTAATCAGGCCTTTCTTATTTATGTTTCAGTTAACAATGTTACCATGTAATTATTACATTTTTCATGATTATAAAAATATCTGCTAAAAGTAAAAAAAGTTGTTCATTTTTTTATAATAATATTTAGGACTCATATGGGAAGGGCTAGGGCATGGCTGAGGTTGGCTTTGATGCAGAAAAAATTGGCGGACTACTTAAAAGTGTTGATTGATCACAGAGATGAGGCTCTGGCAGAATATTTCGAACCAGATGCTTTAATGTTAAGTGACGAAGCAATTGTGATAATAGGCCTTTTGGTTGGACTGAATGTTATAGATTGTAACCTGTGTGTTAAGGTAATAGGTCACAATAATGAAATAGGGTAAAGTGATTAATGGTTGGTTTTAGGAGGAGGACCTCGATTGTCCTCAGGGCGTGATTGACTTCTCCTTGTATTTACGCTCATCTAGTCACGTTTCGAGCGATTCCAGTAATGATGACGAACAAGGCGATCCTATGACCACCGTGCTGGATCAGAAGAATTACATCGAAGAGCTAAACAGGCATTTGAAGTAATTACTAAATGTTGCTAGTGATGTTTCGAGTATTTACAGTTATTATTTCAGTGCGACTGTAACCAATCTACAATCCAAAGTCGAGTCTCTAACCACAACCAATGCCCTAATGAAAGAGGATCTTGCCATCGCTAAAAATAACCTGCTAGCATTGTATGACGAGAACAGACAGTTGAGGCAAGAGTGTGGTAAAGACATTGGAGGATATACAATGAGCATCAGCGGCATGCAGATATCCACAGTCGGAGAACACGGGGAGGGCAACAATAAATTTGTAGCTGGGGAGGTGGAGGAGTTTAAACACCGATTGGAGGAGGAGAGGAAGTTGAGACATGAGGCAGATACCGAGTTAGAAATTCAGGTAGAATTCATTTAAGCGAGTTCTGTCTTATTATGATCTGTTTGTACATTTTTGTCAGCATTTTTATAGGATGTTTGTAACTAAACTACCACACCATTAAATATATGCAACATAGTTCACCCCTTGATTTCAGATGTGTTTAAAGGCAGAAATGGAGGTGGCGATGAAATTACTGGAGAAGGACATTCATGAAAAACAAGACACCATTATCTCCTTGAGGAGGCAACTGGACGATATTAAGTTGATTAATCTAGAAATGTACAAAAAACTCCAGGTAAGTTGTAATTAATGGATTTTTCTTATTCCCATTCATGGTTTTGTTTCGGTGTAATAACGGTGGTCCGTGTAATAAAAGGTGTGCCGTTCAGTAATTTGGAGATATTGAAACGTAATTTTAGGCCTTTAAGATCTGAAGGAATCAGTGGCGGCTCCTTAGGGTAGGTAACTGGGGCATTGCTTCACCGATAGTAAATTACATCAACATGAAATAAAATTAAACATAAATTCGGTCCTTTACTTGGACTTGGGTAACTTTTTTATATGTGTACACTGTTTACATGTTTCCTATATTGCTTTTTGTCCCAACACGACAAAAGTTTATTGTAATCTAAATTTATTTTCGCACTATTGTATTTTAAGTCTAAATTTCCTTATTAACTTATTTACTCGTTCAATAAGTGGTCGGTTTTTTAACGCTATGTACATTTGGCATAATGAATTTGCAATTTGCAACACAAAAACAGTATGTATCAAAATGCACAGTGCACCACCAAACATATTTTTAACAACTACTGAGAAATTCGATTGATGCGGAGCCGCTGATACACCGACTCGCTGTCCCCACGTGTGCGCACATATACGACAGCAGTGCGCCGCTGACCAAATCGATCGACTCGAATAACAAGATAAATTATAAATTAAAGACTTGGGTACTCTACATTCTGGTTTAAATAAATGTTTCATAAACAGTAATTTTGCAAACAGTATAAATTCTAGCAGCCATACATTGATCTGTTAATATGTGATATGAAACATACAGTTTGTAGTTCACGAGAAATACAGTGCAAAATTAATTATTTCCTCCCATATCTATTATGTTGTAGCTGAAGATATTTGTTCAAAACCGGGGTATGTTTTTCAAGGGCTTAACACCGACTTAGTTTTCCACAAGGCATTATACACTACACTCGGCGTGCGTTTCGCCAACAAAGTTGGCATTATCTGGGGATGATTAAAACTTAAAAGAGTTTCAATCATCTCCAGATGATGTCAACTTTGTTGGCGAAACGCGCGTCGAGTGTAGTGTTTTGGTATTTTATGGAAAACTAATTCAGTGTTATCTTCACACCAAAGGTTCTGACCTACTCCAGCTTCAAAGCTTGTAAATTATGTGAATTAGAAAACTAAATATGGCAAAACAAATATATGAATATTTTATTGATTAATAGTAGAAAAATTCTTTTTCCAATTATGCCTACCACCAGTCACTGGAAATTTATTTTTCTCATAAATTTCTAGATAAATATTGGATAAAAATTATACGAGTTATGTGTGGCTCTGTATATTCTGATAAATCTATTGTTCTCTTATTATTGATTATAGTTGTTAAATGCAGCTCCAAAAACTAAGTGTAAGAAATTCTTTGAAACATGTACCAAAATTCGTTGAATATAATTTAGCACACTTTGCATCCCAGGACCTACCAATCTAAATATTTAATTTGACGAAATTAGATTGAACATCCTTAAACGTGTTGGGCTGATTTATAGGAGTGTGAAATGGAATTAACGCAGAAAGGGGAAATGGTGAGCCGCCTTCAAGCCAAGGCAGGACAGATCGGCAAGATTCTTAACAATCTCGAAAAATACAATCACTTACTCAAAGACGACAAAAGACAATTGGACAGGAAAACGCCGCCCGACAAAAGGCAGGCCTCTAATAAGACTGCTAACAAAGAGAACATTCCTAAGAATGTCGCCGATAGCAGTACTAGTAAAGCGTCTGCCAGTAGTACTGAAGTCGAGCATAGGGAACCAATTTCTTCGGATTCTACGGATTCCTTTGTGAAGCTCGAATTAGATTTGAAATCTGAAGAAACTAAGGAATAATTTCTGTAAAAGTTTTACTTGGCGTTTTTTGTTAATTTTTTTTTTTTTTTTTTTTTTTTTTTCACTTCAACCTGGCTTGTGCTAATTTCTATATGCATTCTGGAAATTGTACGAAACAAATTTTAAACAATTAATCCAAGAAAGTTAAGGCCCTATTGAATACTGTAAGAATGTAAAGTAATTAAGAGCATTTTGTGCTATGAGCATTATTGCATCACAAATTGTTTTAAATTTCCCATATCCTCTGACTGTAGGTTCTTGTACTGAACTATATTTGAAGCAATAAGGATTTAATTATGTTTATCATAATATATTTTCTTACATTATTCTGTTTTTAATGCGGCCATATAGGATATAACTATTTCATCCCATATAATGTCTTCTTTTCTTTTATCTTCGTACGAAAATCACTAATTGCTAAGATCATAAATTTACAGCATACATGTAAAACTTTGAAAAGTACAAATGTTAAAATTGGGCCTTAATTTTATAAAGCAATAGATGTTAATAAATGTTCCTTGAATTGTTAGTTGTATTATGGTGGACACGGTAATATGCTTTTAAGTTTGTCACAAATCTCTATGCGATGGTATAGTGGCTATTTAAAGACTGAGAAATGTAGCTTTGGCTTATTTCAGGAATGTGAGGCATCTTTAAAACATAAAACCGAGTTTATATCCAAGTTAGAGGCTAAGGCACAATCTATGACAGAAACGATACAAACTCTTGAGAATAAGTAGGTACACTTTTATTTTTTTTTTTTTATTGCCCCTTTAGCCTGGCACAATGCCTATACTTGCAGTGGGTATGCTAGTATATAAAGAAAATGAAGCACGATGAAAAACTAAAAGTAAATGAAAAGGAAAACAGTTTAAGATTAATTGTATTCCAAATTTGAATTGTAATAGACTAACAAAGTAATACTAGCAGATTGTTATGCAGTATCGGGTATGTTGCCAAGCTATACATCATGTTTTAATTAATTTCTCCATATATTGAGTTTTATTTTCCATCGCAAAGTTGATATTTACTGTTACCAACAAAATAGGAATGGCTATTGAAATTCTTTAAAGTACTATAAATAAACATTCCAAATTGTCATATTTTTTTATTAAAATTTTAGTCTTGGCAAGGTTGAATAATCGAAAAATGTTGGTAATAGTGAAGAAATTTTCTACTGACATTTACACGGTCTTTTTAATTTTTTTTTATTTTAGTTTATTTTAATTTCACAGCCACATAAACCACATCTTTTACCAGGAGATGTACTTTATGGTGTTCAAAAATTGTTTATTTTTGCTCACAATAAAATACCATACAATATAATGATCCTGACAAGAATAAATTAAACTAAAACTATTGAAAATTAAGAACTTTTTGATATACTACGGAATCTCCGTACTTCTAAGCTTTATTTGGGCTTAAGATGTCTTTATTTTCATCTTACGTACTTTCGCTGCCAAGTTATCTATATAAAACTAAAGTATGTAAGATAGAAGAAATATTATAACATAGTATTTATCTAGTAGTTTGGTATATATGTATTTATATTGGAAATGTTGGCAAACCTTCACTACAGCAGCCATTAGAACATCTTGAAACATGTAATTACTTATAGATAAATTTAAGCGTTATATTCTTCTATTATTAAATTAGAGTGTATGTTAACTATGTTATGATGTTACTATTGTATATGACGATACATCATCAACATTTATTATGATAGCGCAAAATATTTTTTATTGTTTTACAGTTATTGTTTATGCCAGTTTTGCTTGTATAAAATAAAAACAAACTGTAATTTGTGGGTTTTATTTTCAGTGGTGCCCCTTCCTAATTGTATTTATTTTTATTATTTTGTAGTATTGGTTTGCCATTTTTTTCCTTTATAAATGCATTTATTTTTGTTTGAATTTATTTTTGTAGCAATTATTTATTTTCGTTACTGTAAAACGTTTTTCTTCATATTTTGCTCATGTCATTTGAAAAAGATTAGTACAGGTAGGTATTCATCTTTTTTATTAAAAACTTTTGAACTGAAACTCAATTACTTGGATGCTGAAGACATATCAAGTAAAACTATAAATATAAGTTTTTGAATTACTTGTTAAGCACTACATATATTTTTTTTTTCAATATTAATGAATAGTTCTAATAGTAGTAATAGTGAAGTATGCCATTATTATTTGGGGACATTCTTTAAGGTATAGGGAGAGTGAATCGAATCGTGTTACGGCGGAACAGCAAAAAAGAGAAGTTGACATCCAAGCAGCACAAGTTGAGGAACAAGCCAACAATGTTGAAGGAGATTTAAAAGTAGAGAGGGAATGGCGGATGTCACTTCAAGAGACTATGCAACAAGATCGAGAAAAAATCTCTAAGCTGCAAGCGGAAAATGGCCAGCTTAAAATTATTGCACAAGTAAGGAATGGGCTTTAGGCTGTAAAAGATTGAAAGTGATTTTTCTAATTTTTGTTCAAGAAATATGCTCAGCTGCAGGAGGATTACTATACGCTGAAGGATCATAATTTAGAGCAAGAACACACCCTAGAAGAGCTGGGTTGTCAATTGAGGGACTCCAAACTGCAAATATCGGATTTAAAAGAAGAGATTAATAAAACCAGACCAGAAGGTGCCTGGGTGAAGGACGGTCTGTCTTCTCATTGTAAATCTTGTACTAAAGATTTCAATCTAACCAGAAGAAGGGTAAGCTCAACTTATACTGTTCCTTTTCCAATTTTATTTATCTGTAAAATAAAATTTTTGTTTTTTAGCACCACTGTCGAAATTGTGGGGAAATATTCTGCAATGCATGTTCTGAAAACACATTACCTTTGCCTTCATCTGCTAAACCAGTGAGAGTATGTGATGACTGCTATATATTATTGGCAGGACGAGTGTGATTATTTAATTCTAAGTCAAAAGTTATTTGTTCGCGTGCATTGTATAAGTACAATTAATTGAGATATTTTATTATACATTTTATTACCAAATAAAGCTATTAGAATGATGGGTCTTATTATTGCAAGAAAATAATTGCGTTATAAATTACCATTTTTTTTATTGGTATAAAAATATATACAAAATTTAACATTCTTTGTTTTTGTCATAAGAGAAAATATTCGAGCCACAATATCATTAGATTATTTGAAACATGAAACAAAAAAAAAGTTACTCAATCTTCAGTTCGTGGAATCTTTTGACGTACACCTATAAAAAATGATTTATAGTTTGGATTATTCACAGAGTTAAAGTGTAAAGACTTGACGGTTGTTGATTTTACTACTAACATTTGCATGGATCAAATGAATAATCTAATTTTTGTGAAATTAATAAAAACTTTGAAGACTTGTAATATAAAGAGTTGTACTTATGACAGGTAAGTTATTAAACATGTACCACCACACACATTTTATTTGTAGTGATTGTAACTTTTTGTCGACACTAGGTATGATTAAAAAAAAAATTAAAAAGATATGACTTTAAAATAACAAAATATAAAAGATGTATAATGATATAAAAATTATTTTATGAAATATACCTTCGGAATGACACTGGAAATTCGTTTTAAAGTATCTATATAGCAAATAATGAGTTTTTTATATATATCTATAAGCCTAGATCTATAAATACATCTATTTCTACATTTGAACAAAAATATAGTTAAAATATATAAATGTGATTTATAAGTCAATAAAACTTTATCCACATCAAAATCGGTATACTAAATATAGCAACTCTTATGTTAAACTATATAAAGTAAATATCTATATAAAGTATTTAAAAACAATTGATAATAGGCCCGGCCCAACTAGTTAGTGTCACCCGATTACGTTTTCACTAATATACCAAATTGTGTTATATACAACAAAATATGGACGGAACAGTCAATAAAAATATAACTATTGTTAATCTCAAAATAACAGTTAAGTCACAAATGGACGTAGACATGGATGGAAATTACAGAACTTTTGTTATAAAACACCCCTATATCTAAATCATGATATCTTATAATAAAAAATACGACATAAATGATCCAAAAATTAAAAATATTAATGATGGATGATTCGTCATAGCATTATTACACCTGTGATCTAAGAAGCAGAAACACCATGTCGTTTTATCATAATAGTTCCTAAAAGAAAAGTTTTAAGAAAAAAGAAAAATCTCAATAATAAACTGTTATTAAATTATTAAGGCCTATACTATGTACTTACCTGTAAATATCAAGTTCTTTAATACTATTGTTAACGTAATTTGCTAACTTAACATCTACTGCTGCCGGTCTACAACCTTCATAACGATCGGCAGGTATATCTGTTCGAATCCCTTGCATAGAACTTAAACAGTCTCTAGTAATAACCTGTGATCCTAAAAATACGAGTTTTAAATGTATAATATTCAAGTTTGGCCCAATAGAACGTACCATCTTTCTCCTCGATGATTTTCACACAAACATCGTTATCTTCTGGGCATACTTTAGTCCAATGCCATAACCAATTAAAGGGAGTCCCACACCCTGGTTGTGTAGAAACACATTGATAACACCAAAGCGCAGAACCTAAAATTTATTTTATTTATAAATACAAAAATTGCCACGCCCACAAATTGGTATTTAACTGTTTATAATGACTTACTTTTGTCCACACAAATTGATGAAATCAGACCCATAAACAGTAAACACCTTAACATATTGAAGGATTAAACAATATCAAAAATATTTTTTTACGCTATTTAAGCATACATAACGTTTCAATCTTCTCATAAGTTAAACGTTAAAATAACATTTTGAGTCATCAACATCAATTATTCACAATTCACAACCATTAATATGTTTCGTCTTCTGCTTCTGATTAATTTCATAAACAATCAGTGATTCTAAAAAAATTAAAGGGATCCTTCAGATAATGCATACTTCTATACTCTTATTCTAAACCTTTTAGATTACTGTTTATTCTCTAACCCGATGTCACCGAGCAATCCGAGCATCTGATGGGTTGTTTGTAACTTGGAGGGTGAAGAATGGAGGCTATGGAGTATAACGTGGATATAATCTGGCCGCAGCGGATGGTAGAATGAGCTAAATAATAACTAACATTCAAATGAATAACTTGATTATTTATTGGACATGTATTTCTAAATTTACTTAAAACTTCTACCATATGTCAATCCTTATATGTCAATATGTGATAATGGGAAAATGTCGTTGGTATACAAGTAAAACTTGTATACCAACGACAAAGATTGAAATGGTGAATTACCTTCGTGAATAAATAATAAATAGTTTTCGTTTAAATAAACGGAATCTATATAAAAGAAGTAATAACAAAATTCCTCTCACCGTCCACACCATCTTCCTTAGCAATGTCTATATACAATGATTTTATTTTTTGTTAATTTGTTCGCTCGATCCCAATATGATATAGGTACAACTTGTTACAAAGTCGGGTATTCCTTACAGGATAGATGAAGGATAGATGAAATTATCTAGCACAACTGATTCCTTTTTGATAAACTTAGCGGCAAACGGTTTTGCTGCATCGGTCCATTGCGGCCAATACCGTTTTTCGGTCTGTGACTACCTAGTCTTGGAATAATAAAAATTTGTAGTGTCGCCACAGACTAACGGTATGATCCCTCTGGGCCTGATCAATTGTATCCTAATCTGAAATAGAGAAAAACATCTCGTTTTCAATAACTCCATGTGATCGCTTGGTCTATCCTCAATCTAGATAAATATTACCAAGTCCGAACGCAGTTTGTAGAGCCTAAATTTAAAATTTAAAATCGTTTATGAATATTACAAAGGTTGATAACCTGGTCTACACAAACTTCCCCATAAATTGGTTATGAACCAATAGTTGTAAAATTGACACTGATAAATCAGCAGAATGAATACGAGTTATTACATATTAAATAGAATAATAGAAAACAAAACAGGTTTGGATGAGGTATTTGAACAGGAAACAGATCTTGATTAAGAATGTTGATCTATGACCATATATATATGAGTTGAATACGTTATTGTTTCATGTTTCCTTTTTTAATGTGAATAAAAAATTATAGAATATCTTAACGAGTAACATATTTTAAATGATCTCAATTCTCCTGCGATTGTTCCAAAGTTGCAATTTCTGCAATATTCATAAATTTATAACATATTCATCAATGGGTTCGTTCTTCTTTTGGGTTTTTGTGAGAATCTATTATTTATTATTATTATATCTAATAAAACCTTTTTCTTTAGCCTCTAACGGCTAACAATGACTTATTGTTAACTCTAAAGTTAACATTTAGCATTTATAACTGGATATAGTGAAGTAAAAAAACATATTTATTTTGTCTTGTTTGTATATTTAGTAAGTATAAGAGTAGGCAGTGTATAAGAGTGGCTGAAAAACAATAGTAAAGCTAGCTTAAAAAAACTACCACTGTAAAATACTTTGGAAACTTCATATAATCGATAATATGTAATTTTTATATAAGCCTTTAACTCTAAATAGTTACATAAGATAATATTTTGGTATTTAGATAGGATACTGCTAAACATACATTTTATAATATGTGGTTGCAATAGTTATATATGCTTACATTATACCATAGTTTACTATCAGCTTGTATACAAATTTATTGTCGTTGTTTTTTGTTTACTTAATAACGCGATTGTTAGAAAATTATTGGATGATTTAGTAAGATATAGGACGATGAATATGAAAACATTTCTACGTACATTTCTACCTACATTCATAAATACCAACAACATACTTGAATTTTGAGTACTGCTGACATATATTAACAACTTCCTGTGGCTACTTTCAGCTTTATACCAACTTGAACATAATTAGAACATTAACAATATATTGTTTATATATTACCATACTTTACGGTTTATTAAGAAATTGTACTGTATTCCTTACAAATTAATTTCCATTGCTTGTTATTGTATTATTTCTTTTATTAAGAGACTAATTTAAACTAATAATTCTCCTTCTGTTGGTAGTAACTGACGTGTTCTTCATCATCAGTCGGGTTGTTTCGTTTTGCCGAGTGTGGGGTCTCCCTTTCTTTAGGTAGTGACTTTTTTGTGTTTTTCTTCATGTATACATATTTATCATGTAAAAATTACATCTAATGTAAGTTTAATGGGCTCAAATGCTTTAATAAGAGTGGTTTGTTTGCTTTGTGTGTGGTTTGTTCAGTTCTGTGTAAGTATTTCCCATCGGCATCATCTACAACAGACTTGAGATGGCGGTGTTGTATACTTAATTACGATATTACGAAAATGGCTTTGAAAAATAGCCCGGGGATTGCCGAATGTGATGGCACAATTCTCCACCTATATTTTATTTTAATATTTATTAATGGTGGTTTGGCGAGTTGGTGACCCAATATTAATATAAGCTTGCCTATTATAACCTTGATGTAGGCTCTCCTGATGATTTGGTATTTTATTTCTTGCACAATGGTGTTTTAGTTTATGCACAATGGATGAAATAACATCCGGACTAGATCCCGATGAGTTAATGGACCTAGATGAACCCGAAGGTTCTGATCTAGAGGATGATGAAGAAGAGATAATTGAAGACCCAGTTCCATCCCCCTTTCAGTTGCTTTCTTCGGGACCTGGATCCGCGGTCACCTCTATTGGATCTTCGCCACCTAATAATGACGACTTTCCTCCTCCATTTAATTTCATGGGAAAGCCACCTAACCCCAAAAGAGGTCGAGGAAGGCCTAAGCGGGAAGGGGGTGAGTTATGTTTACTGAAACACTATAGTATACACTACACTGAGTAATTATACAGAAGTGATAAGGTTTTGAAAATGCTTACCAAATTTTTCCTACTCCCCTATTTTCGAGGGTGCTGAATACGAATCTGGTTTCAGTTTCATCCGCTCGGACACAGTTTTCGAGAAAAGGGATTTTCCACTTTTCCGCAATACATACCACTTTCCTTATCAAATAATTTTCACTTCACACTACATAGATAACTGATATTAAAACGAGTAGATGCTACGACACTTCATTTACACATATATATTAAACCATCATAAAACTTATTATTCATTAGGATCTTGTTAATTGCCTTCAAATGTTTACCAATTCCGATACAATTGTCGTCTATTGTAATATTTTTAATCGTACGCCCTCTATATGAAACCACATGTACTGATTAATATACAGGGCACTCTATAAGTTAACTGTGAATATTAACTGAACTAAATACGCTGTTATTTTGAAGGAACCCAACCTAACCTAACCATAATAAGTGAAAATTATTTCATAAGGAAAGTGGCATGTATTGCAGAAAAGTGAAAAATCCATTTTCTCGAAAATTGTGTCCGAGCTTATGAAACTGAAACCAGATTCGTATTCAGAATCCAGATATAAACAGACACCAGATATAAATATAAACAAGTTATAAACATGTATTATAAATGTACTGTATTAAAGCGGAAATTTGAATTTGACAAATAAAATCCAGATATCTAGTCAGGGATTTAAGGGCAGTCATAAAATGATCATTAATGTTTACTAGATACTCAGCATTATAAAAAATCTACATGTGGACCCTCTAGATTTTAGATCACTTGATTTTTTCTATATTAAAGTACTTCGATTTATTGCTTTCATTAGGAAAACCGTTACCTAGGATACCCAGAGGTGGAGCCGCGAGTGGAACTAGGGTTCGAAAATCCAGACCTCCTGGATTGTCAAGGCGAGGCGGGGGCAGAAGTTTTAGACAACCCGACAGAACCGAATTTGACATGTCTATATTCACACCATCTCCCAGCGATGAGATGACACTTGTGGACCCGGAAACGGGCTCTCTTATTTTTCAAGAAAGGGAAAGACACCTGCCTGCCATCGAAGAACCTCCATATTTCCCCGAACAATGGCCAGGAAAAGTCTGCGCCTTCTGCAATTTAGGTGAAAGAAGTCAACTGGGTCAAGGAGACATGCTGCGGTTGAATTGTCCTGAAGGATTCTCCCCACAAAAGATGGCGTCAGAGCAGATCTTAGCCAGCCCCTTGCAGACGCCAGAGAGAGATTCTGGAGATAAAAGCCCTAGAGGGCCAGTCACTTGTAGGAGACAGAAAAGTTTCAACAAGTGTAGGCATCCATCGATGACTAGTGAATATATTGACGAATTGACTATTATTGGCTATAATGAAATACCTGATGTGTCAGCATTGTTTGAGCCAAATGGGCAGTTTTATGTACATAGAAGTTGCGCTCTTTGGTCTCGTGGTATCACAAGAGCAGGTATATTTCTTGTTTTTTCTTTATTATTATATCTATGAAGAAAATATTATCTTGTTAAATAATTCTTGATATGTATTAGATTTGTGCAGTAAGTTATTTTTATTTTAGAAAATTCTGCTTTGCTAAATGTGGGCCCAATAGTGTTACAAAGTTCTTCCAAAAAGTGTTCATTCTGTAACCATCATGGAGCAAGCTTAACATGTAACGTGGAAGGTTGCACGAAAATTTATCATTTTCCTTGTGCTACTGCCTCTGGTGCCTTTCAGGAGTTGAGTTCTATAACAACATTTTGCAGCAGCCACCTTGGACAAGTTGCTATGCTTTGCGAATGTAAGTACTTTACAACCGTCTTGGATTCACCAGAATATATACATGTACATTTTTAGCTTCTGTGTGTTACACTTGTAAAACTTTGGGCGACATAGCCAATTTGATGTTTTGCTCAACTTGCGGTACACACTACCATGGAATATGTGTCGGATTAGCTCAGTTACCAGGTAAAATATAATTAAAAACAGTAAAAACAAAAGTACTTCAATGTTATGTGTTAGGTGTTCGTGCCGGCTGGCAGTGTAGAAAATGTCGGTGTTGCCAGGTTTGTCGTTTGACAGGCGACGAAACGAAATTGATGTCTTGCGAGCAATGCGATAAAGTCTATCACGCTGGATGCCAAAGACCGATCGTCACTTCCATTCCGAAATATGGATGGAAATGTCGAGTAAGTTTTCAATATACTCTGTTTGACTAATTTAAAACATATGCATTTGTTTCTAGTGTTGTAGGGTGTGTGGAGATTGTGGGTCACGCACGCCAGGTGCTGGTCTGTCTTCTCGTTGGCATGCTCATTACACGGTGTGCGATTCTTGTTATCAACAGAGGAACAAAGGATTTTCGTGCCCTTTGTGCCATCGAGCTTATCGAGCTCATGCCCACAGGGAGATGGTTCAGTGTACAATGTGCAGAAAGTGAGTATTCAGATTTTACTATTTAGTAGACTTTTTTATTTGTACATCTTTTGTCTATATTTTGCAAATTTTAAAATTTGGATGATGACAGTTTTTCATGGAATAAATGCAGGTCAGCTTTTGCGGAAGTTTAACAATAATTAAACAACATTTAACATCTAATGTGCATAATTGATTTAATTAACTCATATTGTGTAACTCATGTAATAAATGGGCATGAGAATATATAAAAATAGTGTGTTCATGTAGTAATCTCATACGGAGTCTTCATAGTAATTTGTCAGATTTAAATATGCTCAAACAAATTTTACATAAACTATTTTAATAGTGGAGACACTCTTGGTAAATCACTTCAATTGCTGTTATTACAAAACATTACTCATAAAAATAACTATTAAAGAATACTCTATATATGTTACTTAAATATTTTAAAAACCCTAATATGTAAACAAATAAAGCTTTACTGACGTAAAAATCTTTGGTACTTTGCAAATCAACTGGCTTAGGTGCTATCAACATGTATTTTTATTTATCACAAGCAAGTAAAGTGTTAGATCCATCTTGAAATAAAAATATTTAAAATACATTTTTGATTAGGCTTTGAACATTGCCGCCCGTAAGGTAATATGTTGAAAATAAATATTTTGTTTTTCGGGTTTTTCAAAATCAAAAGACAATATTTACTATTCTTCTTTCTTGATCGTCGTTTTTTTGTTGACAGCATTCAAGTTCTTCAAAAAGACAATGATCAAAAACATGCATTACATAAAATTATTAAGTACGAAAACATGGAAATACTATAAATAACCACCCTAAGCGAAATATATTTTAATTTATCAAAATAAATATAAAAGGATTAAAACCAGTTCTACATTTATAGTTTAAATCATCGCTATTTGTCAAGTAAAGAATCTCAAAACATACCGTGGTCTGTTTTTATGGCTAGGCTCAGGTAGACTGTTCAATTTATCGGCAAGATAAGAGTTTTTTATTTGGCAAATAGCGATGAAATGAATAATAGTACATATGTTACAAATGTACAACAAGATAGATATACTGAATTATTATTTTACTTGTACATAGTATTTTGTTCCTATAATGGTAATAATAATTAGGTATTTATTTTCCCAAAAGTCGTCATATATATACCAAGTCTATGTGTAAGTGAAAAAATAACCATAAATTAAACAGGTGTTTACACATACATTACATATTACCTACAGTTACCTCTAAGCGTTCTGAATATGTTCTAGTGATGAATTTATGATAATTTTAGCGTCAAACGGTCCGAGTGCGTTTTGTACAGACAAGGGTTTTTGGCATTTTAAAGGCTGTTAGTTGTAGGTCTCCAGCAGAGTACATGGCAGGCAGAAGTTAAGAACAATGTATTCGATCCACCACTATAAGAATAGTTGAAAATAATGTGAATTCAAGTTATACTAAATGTGGTTTTGCGTCAAATACTATGCCACTGATTTCAAAAATAGTATTCTTTAAAATGCACTTTTCTTAGAAAGTTCCATAATTTAAACCCCATAATTTCAATTTTTTCCACAAAATTTCACACAACACCACTAGTTTTAAATACCATTCACGTTTAAATACATTTTTAACTAAACTATTTTCCCTTTTATAGGTGAATTTAATTATTTATTTGTAGTTACAATTAAATAGCATCAAATATGCTTTGATGTTATTAAGGTATAATTGATATTTAAAAAAAAAAATTATAAAAATGTATAATTCAGATTAAAAACAGAAGCAAAAAAAGGTAGATAAAAATGCAAAAAAACAGTAAGCCTTTTGAATGCTAATTATATTAAGAGTATTCATTATAAAATATCATGTTTATTTGTGTGTATATACAAATTTGGGTAAAGATTTTATTCTAATTAACCTGTTGGTTTATTGAAGATTTGTTCATGGTACTTGTGACCCAGAAGCAGATTTAGTGACTTATCATCAGAGAAAAGAAAGTCATCCGGAATATGAGTACCTTTGCATGTATTGCAAAAATGTAACTCAATCTGGCAGACAGTTAACAACTAAAAGAATTAGTAAGTACCCTTTTTTTTTTGAAATTTTACAAGGTATGGATTTCTTTAAAATAGTTTTCTCAGGAAACTTAATTTTTTTTAATATCCTTTTTGTAGGTACAGATGATCCCGGCGATCTGTCAGCATCTCAGGAATCCCTGTACGATGACACTTCAGAGTTCGATCTACCATCACCAGACGAATTTGCACACAGCATGGGCCTTGGCAAGGGAAAACCCTACAGCGCAAGCAAGATAGGCAAGAAACGGTTGGGTTTTTCAACCGGCATACCTGGCAGGCCTAAGGGAACGGGAAAGAGCTTGCCGGGGAAAGTGGGCTTCATGAAGCGGGCCCGTCTTACCGAGTTTGGACGGAAACGCGGCCCCAAGGCTAAAATGAGGGGTATATTTGGGGTTCCCGGCGTCGGACTGCAAAGGCCCGTGGCTGACGGAAAAAACGATGACGAGCCGGGAGTGGAAAATCGGTTAGTTCTGTGCTCGGCAAAGGACAAGTTCGTTTTGACCCAGGACATTTGTGTGATGTGCGGTGCTCTGGGAACTGATCAAGAGGGCTGTTTAATTGGTTGTGTGCAATGTGGACAATGTTACCACCCTTACTGTGTTAATGTTAAAGTGACGAAGGTTATTCTGCAAAAGGGATGGAGGTAAGGAGTTTGATTAATAATTTCTGCAATTTTATTAATCTATTGTTACTTGTGTTTTTTTTTAATAATCCATATTTTCATGAATTATATGTTAAGAGTGTGCTAAGAATATTTATTGCGATATCTTAAAATTATTATTTCTTAAAAAATAACAAATAAATTTCGTAAGAGATTTTTTTTAAAGTAAGAAGAGAATTTTCTTTAGATGACATTTTATATTTCTTCCCGATTTTGTGCATATGCAGCTTTTAGTGGATGTTTAGGGATACTTATATTTTTGCTTGATTTTTAATTTGTCTTTTCAGATGACAACTTTTATAGGGTACTAATAAAACTGATTTTGAACTTACAATAACTTTTTTGGATTGTTTTAAGGGGGGGGGGGGGCATTTTGTATAACATATAATGTTATACATCATATTTGGATGTTTTTAAATATTCAATGTAGGGAATCAAGTCTTCTCAACTTGATGTGGAACAAAACATTTGTAAAAATTTATTCCAAAATGTAATGTGTGATCTAAAACTTCTTTATTACTAATCTAAACCTTTATCTAGCCATGCAAATTATCATGGTATGTCTACGATTTTATTAATAGTGAGAACAATTCTCAAAAATATAAGCCTTCAGTTTCATGATACTTTTAAAAGAAATCTTTATGTAATTATTAGTAGGAATAACTAGGGTCATCCACTTGAGAATGTCTCTGTGGCAGTGTCGTAAATAAAGGATAATTTATATAATATATAAACTTATCCAGTTACATTAAAAATCGGGATGGACTTGATTAAACACCTTCAGCATTGCGAATGTTTCTAAAGTTGTTTACGCGAGCAATATGGCAAGCCGTGAAAAAATTTCTTATATAAAGAAAATGACCATTCGGCATCTAAAGATGTAACAGTTACATAGTTAAGATGGTCTCTATATAAATACATAGTACATACAATAATAGATATAAATATCTTTCTTATCATTTAAAGTTTGTAGCACTATTTGCACATCATTTACTATTTGCAGTGATTCACTTAAGGATAAAGGAATATTTCGTAATTTGTTTGTCATTCTCTACTTCTGTTGACTAGTAAATACACAGATGACGGTCAAAGCAGATCAAATGTATAATCTATAACTTTGACTTCTGATTGTTTTTTAGACTCTTTGTTGTCTCTTTGATGGCTAACCAGTTTTTTTTATCGTGTATTTAGGATTTAGCTCTACCGTGCGCACGTCTTATTTTGACTTACATGGAGTTTGGACATTACATGATTTTTCTACTGTTTTAATGAATAAGATAAGATGAACAATAATAATAAAGTTTACTATGTTTTAAAGTTTGCTATAATCTACGTGAAGACAGCTCAATTTGGTAAAGTGTTGAAAATTGATGGCTTTTAATTTATATTATTTTCAATAAGTTCAAGAATCTTCTATTTACATTACATTTCACACCATACAATTTTGTTCTGTTTCAAATAAAAAAAGGGAAAATTTAAATGGTATAGTATAGTAAAAATAAAACTACAACTAAGATATTTAAAATTAACAGATCAAATGTCTTACATAATTATGTTTGCGTATGATTTGTAAAAATCAAAATAAAGAAATATTTGTTTAAGTTTCAATTTTGGTATTTTATTTTACATGTTTTATAAATATAAAAAAAACAAACGGGAGGATAAAGTAAAAAAAGTTAATATTAATATTCTCATTTCCACTTATCTATACATTCTAAATAAAACATTGAATTTCATGCAATTGTTACTTTGAAGAGAAAAAGTATTAATGCTACACCTTGACCTTTTCTTGAACTTTACGTAACTACCTAAAATCACAGTATTATATTTTTGCTAACCTTACATTATAACTACATACATATGTTTGATTTTAAACCTACAAAGCAACTCTCATTTTGCACAAACCATATAAGTGTCTGGAAACTGACGAAATTCTCTCCAAACGCTGTTGTTTAGGTGTCTAGACTGTACAGTCTGCGAGGGCTGCGGTCAACGCAACGACGAAGGTCGTCTAATCCTCTGCGACGACTGCGACGTGTCCTACCACATATACTGTATGGATCCACCTCTGGATTACGTTCCGCATGGCAACTGGAAGTGCAAATGGTGCGCTGTGTGTCAGACCTGCGGAGCAACAGATCCAGGATTCAATTGCACTTGGATGAACAGTTGTACGGAATGTGGACCTTGTGCATCGCACGTCAACTGTCCCAGTTGTAACGAACCTTACAGCGAAGGCGATCTGATTATACAGTGTGTTCAATGCGAGAGGTGGCTGCATGGGACGTGCGATTGTATAAAAACAGAAGAGGAAGCTGAGAAATGCGCCGAAGACGGGTACAATTGTCTCTTGTGCAGACCTAGGGATGTTCCCCCTCCCCATCTAGTCCCATCGCCTGCCGCGCCTAAGCCGCCCACGCCTACTAAGAGCCCGGAGATGAATAAAAATACGAATTATATTGTGGACGGTATTTGTTTAAGCGAGTTTGGAAATAATCTGATTAAGTCGTTGTCGCTGGAGTATAATGGCACGAGGAAGAAGAGGAAGAGGATTCCTACGATTCAAGACAAGGAAGCTGGGATCATGGCTACCATCGAGTCTGTGGTGGCTGGAGGAAATACAGGTGAGACAATCGTAGCAACACATTATTTATTTATTTATGTAACTGACAACCCATTGTTAGAAAAGAAAATCAGAGAATGAACTTAATTACAAGATTATACACATATACTAAAATTTAAAAAACACTCAAATTTCATATTTAAATATCAACATATTTGACAATTTGGTGAAGCTGATATTATAGTCGTTAAAATAAAATTATATATAAATATGGTTATTATATACATGAATATTTGGATGACATTTTTTTATACAGTGGCCCTAAA
Source organism: Rosalia funebris (assembly GCA_037954035.1). Lineage (NCBI taxonomy): Eukaryota > Metazoa > Arthropoda > Insecta > Coleoptera > Cerambycidae > Rosalia > Rosalia funebris. Next base: position 14,077,096 of record JAZFAV010000001.1, on the reverse strand, counting down.
TGTACATCACTAATTTAAAGCTAATTCATGTCCTGCTGTATTTTTTTTTTAAGCAAGCTATTTCTTTATTAGAAATTTGGTCAAATTATTTCTTAATGAAACATGAAATATTGGCACAAGTTGCTTTAACACTATTTAGAATGCTTTAAAAAATATTTTTCTATTGATATACTTCCTCTATGGCCTTCAGTTAGTTTTCCTATTAATTTTTTTTTTGCAATTTATGATGAAATCAAAACATACAATAGGACTTTTAGTTTTTGTTTCACTAATATCTTATAATAACGTTTTTGGGCATTTCTAATGTTTAAAGTTTTAAGGCTCTGTAATAAAATAGTCTGCAATATAACTTGATGAAATTTGAATGAGAGGGATTTTAAGTAATGCTAATTACAGTTATCAGATTTTTTATAAAAGAATCCGATTTTCCAAATAATTGTTAAACAAAATCGCAATAGACTATGGATTAGCAACGGATCTCGTAATAATTTCAAAAAGTTCATCTGGAAGACCGCTATATTAAAAAAAATTATTTGAATTGTGAGAAAAAATGTTAGTGGGGTGTTCAGTTCTTAACGAACCACACTATAAGCATTTTATTATTTTTTATTTATTATATTTCTCAGACATGTAAGGTTTTATGTGCATTTTATACTGTAATATTCACATTAAAAATAGGAACAATTATGATAATTGCAATACGTGCACTAATAAATTATACAGTGTGTTGGTAATATAAGGAACACTTGTTTTTTTTCCCAATGGAACTTCCCAATTCCACTACATTCCTATTTGCAAATTTCCTCGATGAAAAGTCTTTGATGAAATTACGATTTTCATAAATTTTATTTCTTTGTGTTCTTAAAGGGAAAAAGAACTGTTTTCTCAAAGGTTGTCTATTGTGTGAATTTTGATCTTAAATTTGAGATGGGATGAGATGTTACGCTTTATGCATAACATTTTCGTTTGGCTGTTTTTCCGTTTAACAAAAAATAATTAAATCTTGAAGATATTGGATTGGAGGATAGTACAAAATTGGAACTGGTGGATGTGAAAGAAGAGCCGCAGGAAATATACAAGGAGGGTATGATTTGGACCAAGGAAGATGGTCCACCTCCAGAAGGCTTCACCATATTTACGATGGAAAGCGGCATTAGCGTCTTGAGACGCAAGCGGCAACGTAACTTGCAGAAACTCGGTATCGGTGGGTTCCTTGTACGAATGCGAGGCATAAGGAGTGGACAGGATAATGATGACATCGACACCTTGCCCGGCCAATCGAACCCTTCGGGCAGCGAGGTACCCCCTCCTATGCCGCCTGATGGCGATAAACCCAGAAGAAAACCCATCAGAAGGAAACCCAAGAGCAAATTAACTGAAACCTTCCCGGCCTACCTTCAGGAGGCTTTTTTCGGGAAAGATCTTATGGATATTGTTGACTGTAAGAAGGATGTGGATAGTTGCAGTAGCGACGAGGACAAAACAGATAAATATAAATCCATTAAGTTATCACAGGTAAGATTATTCATTTTAACATAGGCACATTAATTATGAGTAACATATATTTAGGATGAACTGATGGCTGTGGCTGCCGTTACGGCTAAACAAGAAAAGCTCGGTACCACAGATTCTGATACCAAAGACAGTATGAAAGATCAAAAATTATGCAATCTTGTGCCTAAAGAAGAGGACGATGACAATACTGAGGACCTGAAAGATGTCCTTGCCTTACCGGGTGATCTACTGGATACCGACCTAGTTAATAGCATTATAAATGAGGATGATGATGAACTTACTAAAAATACTGAATCGTTAGAAGCTTTAGGTAAGAGTTTTGATATAAAAGTGGTGCGAATCGATTTAAGTGTGTATAACTTTTAGATTCGAATTTGCCCGACGATAATGAATTGGCAGACACGTTGGGTAGTTCTGGAAATTCAAAGGATACCAAAGATGAATTGAGTGATATTTTAGGGCCACATTTTAATTTAGAATCTATACATATACCTAATATTAATAGTAAAGATGTCGAAGATATATTTAAGGTAAGTAAAATACCTGTAATTGCTTTTTTTATTTTTTTTTGTTCGTTCAAGTTATATTTAATGAAATCATCCCTCAAAAGGTAAAGAAATCTTATACATTTAAATAATTTTCTAAATTTTTTTTATACCTTATGAAGAAAGCTTGTTAACTAAAAGATGCATTTTAACAAAATTTTTCCTGGATCTTTATTTGTGGTAATTTTAACATTTGACTTGTAAATTGCAGTGTTTTTCAATATCAATAATCAATATTATTATTTTGCAATTTTATTACATTGTGCGAAACATAATAATAAAAGCAGTGTTTATTAGTTAAATATGTTGTTTTCACATAAGTCTATTCTGTACAATTTATTTACAATGAAAAAAATTTAATTTTTACGTAAAAATAGAAAATTTTATAAGGATAAAGTAGATATTGGAAGTAATATGTTAATTTTTATGTTTATGTTTAATTTTGAACTGAATATTATAAGATTATTAGAAAGAATAGAAAAGATTCTGTTTTTTGAGTCACAATTATTATTTTTTTCAAATAGTAATCTATTTTTTCTAGGAACCATTATAATTATAAATAAAATGGATTTCATTGTAATGAATTGTAGAAAATCTAAAACTTACATATTAATACAATCTGAAATACAACCTAAGTTGTCTTTCTCTACAATTTATTTACAATGGAATTCATGTCAATATTTCACTTAAGTATGTAAAATTAACTATTTTTTCATTTCCAATACCTACTTGACACATTTTCATTATACAAAGAGTTTCCTGTATTAATTTTAATTTTTGTAAGAATTTAACTACTATATATTAGGATAATAAGTGTCGACATGTGTGTTGGCTCTATAACAAATTTCATGCAGATTTGAAATATGTACAGGATGTAATCGTAAAATATACAGGATATTCTATTTAAAAATTCAAAATTGATGATACTTCCAGTCTCACAAGAAATGGCATTGATAATATATGTCATACATCAAAATAGGCCTGTTCTCATAAGTGAGATTTAAATTTAAATATTCTATTAAAAAATTATGAAAAAACGATGGGCTGATACATGAGCTCCTCGATACCTGGTATATTCATTTCTTCTTTGTGGATAAGAAAATATGTATCTGATATTTGTTTATATACTTCTCCACGAAATAGGAGGTAAATTCGAGTCTTGAAAATAAACAGTTTGAGTTTTGAAGGAAAATTTCTGGTTGGAGAAAACATTTCTAGAACAAAATTCGAATAGGGAATGGATGGAAAAATCTAACAGTAAATAAAACTCGTTTTTTAATATTATCAAAACTATCAGCGAAGATCCAATTGAGAAGATTTTCAAATATGCCAATTTTGGTTTATCACCCCTATATTAAAATTAGAATAATGCATTTTAAATCTACACCTGTTCCAGGGCGTTTTAACGGATGAATCCCAAGAATCTCAGGAAAGCAACAATTTCCCGATAACGACCAATAACATGTTCACCAACAACACACAACAAACGGTTCCGCAGCATCCAATAGTTGTACCTCCAGTTAGGCCGACTACTCTACCTACTGTCAATCAAAGTAATCTTAATTCTCCCGTCAGTTTTCCTCCGCCATCCCCATATCATTCAGAATACAGCAAGTAAGTGAACTATAAAAACCTAAATTTAATTTGAAGTATCCATTGATTTTTATCCAACTGATAGATGACTTAAATCCATATAAACTTTTCAGTAGTCCCCAATTCAGTCCCGCCTTCTCAGAGCCCCCGAGCCCATGGATAAATGTCAATGAGCCACCCGACATTGACAGCACTAATGTGGGTGTGCCCTCTACGTACAACCAACGGTCTTCAGAGAAAATGAAAGCCGACGAAGGGTTAGGTAATGGCGCCACAATTTCTGCGGTACTCTATGCCAATATGAACCATCCAGAGTGGAAGGCAGAGTTTCCGAATTGGTCTGACAGGTACAAGCAAATTATTAAAAAGTGGAGGACATTGAGTCAGGAACAGAAGGCACCATATTTACAACATGCCAGGGATAATAGAAGTCAGTTGAGGATGAAGAAAGCTCAACAGGTAAGTCTGTTTAAATTTTGCTGGGGTTCCTTTTCTGATTGGCGTTATATCATGCAGGAACTTTTAAATGCCTTGAGATAATATTTTTATGCGGTGGACTAAAGAAATACTAACAAAATATTCATATAGTAAAGAAGGTAATTGTTATAAGTTAACAGATTATTTTTGGTTTACATGTGTTAGTGTTAATAATTGTGGGTCAAGAAACATAAAATCATGAAAAACGTGATGGGAAATCTGATGACTATTTTATTTGTAATAATATATTAGAGGGTGTCTTGTCCATAACAATTAAAAATTAATTTCACTTTTTTTTTTGGTTCACAGTGTACAGTTTACATTATTTTAATTTTATTTTCTTAGTAACCGAATAAAACATGCATGTAATATAGGAAATTTGGGATCAAAATTAGTAAAAAGCAAGTATATCAAAAATAATTAATATATTAATTAATAAATATTAATTAATATTGGATTGTTAAGTTACTTAAAACACCCCAAAACAGTTTCTTAATAATGTAAAAAAAGTTGCTTAAATATAAATGGCATCAAGCTAATAAAAAGTTAGTGTCCTAAGAAATAATGTTTGACATTAGCTTAAGTAAAGAATCTTTAATTGCCATATATATGTCTTGAATAAAAATATTTAGTTGACTTTTAACAACATTTATGTTTAATATTGGCTAAGTATATTTTTATGTGAAGAATTGAAATCAAGGAAAAGCAAGTAATAAGTATAATATATTTTTTTTGGTCCACTGTATATTTCATATCACTTTACACTTCCCCTTTTTTAGAAGAATGAGATTCACGTTTGCTATGATTTTACAATATATGTATATTAATTAAAAATAAAACATACATGATAAAATTAACAAGGAATGCGTGTATTGGTAATATTAGTTTTTCTATTTCTGTTTCACACACGCATAGAAAGTACCAAATACTCCTAATAATTGACATTCAAGAAAAGTTTTGTTAAACCTAAATTGCTATAAGCAAAAATTATTTCATAAAATTATAAAAACAAAATGATTATTTTTTTTTTTCATATTTCAAATAACTATTAAAAATATATCAAACAATTGTCGAATAAAATTGTATCTTTAATTGTAACCAATATTTTTACATCAATTTAACAGCCTTTATAATAAATATTTGCAGTAGGAATAATATTTTCATTTTATGTTTAATGTAAGAAAATAAAGATAAAGAAGTTGGTTAAAAGCAAAAGAAAATTGTAATTAAATTACCTTTTCCAATTATGTAAATTAATTTAAAATACAACCATATATTTTTCTACCTAATAAAAAAAAAAAAGAAATAAAAAAACTTTAAAGAAATGAAAAATAATATATTTTCTATTAGAATATCTCTAAAAAATGGGTTTAATTATCATTATTTTTATTGTTACATTTAGTCTTATGAACTCGCTTAATGTGAACACCTCATTTTTCTTAAAGCATGGTGTGTCTCAAATGATTTCCAAACAATTGTTTAATGATTTACATGTTTACTAAATATATATATATTTTTTTGTTATAAAACCAATAGTTTCCAAATATACTATAGGGTGATTTATTCATATAATTTTTCACCCAACAAAGTACGATACCGTTAACATAATTGAGTGAAGCATGCTCATTTTGAGCTTGAACCGGCTAGCGGGTTGTCACTAACACCATTGCATTGAGTGTTACTTGTCTGTCTCGACCCCAAGGCATGTTCTGCTTAAACCTACTACCACCAGTATGTTTATGTGTGTCACCCCCTTTAGTCACAGACCATCAAGGACAACTCCGCTACTTCTCCGAGCGTGGCCAAGCAACCCTCCGTTCCAACCATGGTAACCAGCCTTGCGACCACCCCGGTGGTGCCCACAGCTCCCTCAGCTCCAGTGTCAGAGGTGTGCACTCAAACGAGGCCTGCGCCAACACTAACACCGGCTTCCACTAGCTCTGTGTCTGTCTCCCCTCCCCCCAAAGCTCCCTCCCCCTCGACCCACCAGCAGTTCACCGTCCACGGCCATTTTGCCGGTCCAGGAGATCACGTCGGCCCTGCGCCGAACGTAACCGTGAACCCCCATTATCAACCCAGCGGTGACGCCATTCCCATTCCCCATCCTAGGTTAGTCGCCCAGCAAAGTAATGCATCCGCAACGGATCAGCAGATCCGTGTTCTGACTCCCTCTGAAATTATGCGCACTCTTCCCTCCCTCTGTCAGGAAAACTATGAACCTCAGCCACTGGTGAGAACCTGTATTCGGTGTGGATTTTTTTTCAAGTTTTGGTTTTTTATCAAAGCTTCTTAAGATTATTTCGTGTGCATTTAAATTTTTTACTAAGAATGTGTTCCGAGTAATTTTTTCTTTTGATTTTGATCAGTGTTGTGTGTTTTCATTCGGTGCAGTCAGAATTTCTAGTAATATTAAAGACAATCTTTCACACTTATTATAACTATGATAATCTTTTTCGGCTACACAAGACATTTCACAATGATAAAATTAATAGGAAACACTTAAAATATATTTCTATAAAGACAAAAAATCTACCTGACTGCATATTAAGACATGTTTGTTATATATATTCAAATTTAGACGAATTTGTGGCATGATCAGTTTTCTTTTTTTAAGAATCATCCACGTGTTCCCTCCTGCCACCCAAAAATCAGATATCAGAGCTATTCTGTATCAGTAATTAAAACATTTTAACTTTGAAACAGACCTGATCTGACTAACCAGCTTTCGGTGTTGGAAATTAATTTTATTTTCTTTGAATTTCTCCATTACTTTTTCCTGTTCCTAAACATATGCACGTATAAATCTCTAGTTCTACCTAATATTCCATTGTTATCTGGTAGTTACTTGATTTCACTCGTTTGGATTATGAATTAAATTTGACCTGCGTTTATGAAGAAACTATACATGCATATAGGATAGTAACTAATATAATAAATGTATTACAGTATGTCCTGTCCGTTGTTTAATGAATGAGCATGGCCTTTTTTTTACTTGATTTGTGTATATAGTTTATCGTGGTTATGGTTTGATTGGTTTTTCCTTAGCTTTTTTTATCGTTAATATTTGTATTGTTGTGGTGGTAATTTTTGTGTTTTAATTACAATTAATCTCCGGCATACTCTGCATAATGACTGTGTTTTAGGATCAAGAGAAAATTGCCTTACAGCAGAAATCTGCTCGAGAGGCTGAGCAAGAGAGACAGTGGAAGCAGTTACAGGCTTTGAGGCAGCAGCAGGCGCAGCAGCAGCAACACGTTATCCATGAACAACGTGTTCAAGGTACTGGTGTGTACATTACAATTGTATACTAAGTTGATCCCTACTGTAATTCATATTAATTTCTAGCTATTGCCAGAGTTCAACGTCAGATATCAGACCCCAACCAGCAATTCATTCAAGATCAACAGAGCCCTCTGCAGGCAACTACGCCTCAGGATCTCAGTCCTGTCGCGTCGCCTTCTCCTAATTCCCGACAATTCCTCGGTATTAAATCTCCCACATTTTCTCTTCCGTCACCTATACAGCAACCCAACATTCGACCACCTACACCTTCACAACCCCCACACGATTTTCCGCCGCCTACTTTGACCGATAATAACGATCCGTATGCGCAATCTCCAGCCACTCCTAAACCTACTTTTCAACCTAGGTTGCCTGCAGACCCATTTGCTCTTCAACCTTCTACACCACGGCCACAATTTTCCGTTAATCGACCTCCTCTACAGGTAAATTTCGTTGGTAGCATAAACTAACCCTTTCTCTATCTTTGATAAATCCCTAGGGCTTTGCGAGCTCACCACGGCCCGAACAACAGGACATTAACATTAATCGCCAATTGAGAGATCTCCTGCAGAGGCAGCAATTCAAGAAACTAGATGAATTGTTGCCGGGAAAGACGCAGCAAAGGGTATGGCCGCCGTCGGAAAGTCAAGAGGGGGAAACGACGGCGACCACCACGGTCGTTTCCTCGGCAGATACCACGTTCAGGCAACCGTTGCCGCCGAGCGTGGTGAGACCCAGGATGCCGGTGGCCGTAGGGAGTAGGCCCGTTTTGAATGCTGGTGCCATGAGGTTGCAACAGATCGATCCTCGACTGCAGGGATTGGATCCCCGGATGAGACTGATTATACAGCAACAACAGGTAGGATATATGTAATAATATTAAGTTCTAAATAAATTCTGACGATGTCAACATGATTGATGAAATGCATCTCAAGTAATCTTTTGGTGTTTGTGGAAAACTGGTGTCCTGTTTTTCTTGCTGCATCGAAGGTTCCAGCCCCTTCCCAGGACAAATAATGTTATTTTTCTATGTAATTTTTGCATTTATTCCAACTGATTAACTGTAATAGTTAGGGACTTGTATTAAGATTTTGTTCTTCAATTTCATTTAGAACTTTACAAATCCTTTTTTACTTATTCCTTAATGAACCATTTAGAAATACATATTCATTTAATTTTTAAAAGGTCGGGTTTAATACCACAACAAATACTTATTTGCTAATTCATAACTCATTCTGTGATATTTACTTCACGAATGAGTAAACTATTAACTAGCCATAAAGGAACAAACAATTATAGTACTGCCTTCTGCAGCAACAGCGTCTGGTGCACTCCAACGCCCAAGGTACTCCGCAACAGTTTGTACGGTTTATACCGGGAACTGTGAGACCCACCACAGTAGAACAATACGAAATGCTCCAACGACAAGCTCAACTACAAAATCAAAACCGAGGAGGGGATCAGCAGGTTGGGCCCCGAATGCCTATTAACCAAGGGGGCGTTATACAGCGGCCTCCTGTTAGCCAACCACAGTCTGCAACCAGCTCAAACTCTTCTGAGAATAACGTGAATGAGGAAGGCATCCCTGATAACGTTACTGCTGAGCTGGAGAAATTAGAGCAAGAGTCTGGTAATAAACATTTTCGTAGTGTATATTGGATATGATTTAATTCTGTGAGTTTTTTTAGGCACGATGGTTGAGCTGCAAGGTGTAAGTGATATTCTTGGTGGGCTCGGCGACGATGATGATGAGCTCTTAGCTGAAATGGGGGCTGACTTTAATATCTTGGAATATGCCGATCCAGAATTAGAAACTCTCACGGGCGGTAAAACTAATATTCTTGACTTGGAACTGGAGGAGGAGCCGATAAAGAAAGACAACAAAGTTGGTCCTCCAAAAGCTTCATTAGCAAAACCACAAGCATCTTCCACGACTACTACAGCGAAGCCTCTCATTAAGAAAGAAACTACTGTAGCACCATCTAAAAGTGTAGCTGGACACGTGTCGCAGAATTCAGAATCCGTGGGGGGTTTACCTCCACCTCCGTTGACCGTTTCTCAACCCCAACAAGTCCAGCATCCTCCGCCCCCGCCGACCCCGCAACAGCAACCACCACCACAACCGCAACAGGCGCCGCCCCCACATTTGACACCCCAACAGATTCATCAGCAAATGTTACATCAGGTACAGGAAGCATTGTATACGGACTAATTGGAAATTATTTATTTACAACTTATCTTTATTCAAGGTGCAACAAGCAGCCGCACAGGGTAGACCGATGCCTCCTGGTTCTAAAATGCAGACGTCTGACGGGGTTATAGGGATTGTTATGCCAAATAATAACGTGCAGCTGCAGGTTCCGCCAAATTATCAGCAACGATTGCTTCTACAACAATGTGAGTACATTCAGTTCAATAACATTTCAGCCTTGCAAGTTAGTTATATTTAAAAGTATTCTTAAAAGGGCTCTCTATTTTAGAAAAATAAATAAATACTTGATTAAATTAACAGAAAATACACGAGACTGATTCAGGGCCGTCAATATTGAGTGATTGTGCCATCAATTCTATGTATTTAAAATAAAAAGGAAAGCTCTATTAACCATTAATTTTTGTTCTACTTTTTACTTAATATTATTTTTTACTCTTCATTATGTATATAACAAAATAAAAAACAAAATTGTCAATATAGAATTCATTCATAATCTGATCATCTTTAAACTTCAGCAAAATTTAAATAGCCGGGAATTCCCATTGCAAATTTAAAGTGTATTTTTTTTTTGTATTTCAAATCAGAAGACATGGCAACACTGGGTTTTACCAACATAACCCGATTCTAGAAACATTGCACATCCATAATTCGGAATTGAAGTCTTCCAAATATTTGAATTATACTTTGTATTTATTATCTATGATGCAAATTCACCATTATACAGATTTTGATAGGCACAGGGTGTTAATGAAAGAAGAGTGTAGCTGATCACTTATTTATCCTTTAGAGTCTTCAGGGTTTAAAAATTATCATTATCAAACTGCCATCATTTTAACAGTTGACAGCCTGGACATAAACAAAAAAGCTTTATACAACATGGGTTCACCTAACCGTTCTCCAGATAGAATTGTCATTAGAATTGAATTATCAAAGTAGACCCCAGATATTTGGCACAACTTGACAATATTGCACATTTCAGAATTATCATGCAGATGCATGCGGTTATAAAGTAGGCCACTGACTTTGACTCACTTTATGAAAGTAACTTCTGCTCTAGAATTGCCCAGAAAGGTCAAATGTGCATGGGAATAACCACATTGTGTAAATTAAAAAAAACCATTTTAGGGTATTTTGTTTCTGGTAAATGGTACAGTTGAGCACTCATGTTGTACACTTTTTGTTTAGGTCCAAACTATCAATTGTTAAAATAATGGAAGGTATACTTATACCCTGTATATTGTAAATTCATAGAGGGATATAAGTTTATATTATTTGCTTTTTGCTATTCCAAGCCAGTATCAGTCCTGGTACTTAAATGACTGCAACAATAATATTTCACCTTTCAGAGGAAATTTTTTCTTATTTTTGTCAAAATCATCCCTCCTTCAATTTTTTTACAGTATTAAAGAATCACCATGTATAATAAATTTTGAAAATTAGAATTTCTACCAAAAATAGAAGAACCGTTTTTTGGGCTCTTTTTTGTTTAGGATTCACCGATTTTACAATCTTAATTAATAAACAATAAAACAATATTATTGCATGGTAAGTTATTGAACGTTCAACATAATTGCAGTACAAAATCAAAAGCTGCAAATGCGAGTGGGGCAAGTAGGACCTCGCATGATGTCAGTCCAAGTAACTCCCAATCAGCCCTTACATCCTGGGCCAGTGGGCCTAACTACTGGACCGAGGTTAGGAGTAGCACCTCCTCCACCTCCGCCGCCACCGTATCCCGGTCCTCCTCCACCGTACCCTGGAAATGCTACGCCGCAACATCAGCCTCAACAGGTAGGTCTCGGCTGCTAGTCTTGTGCAGCATGCAAATGTTTTATTAATAATTGGGATTGAGTTTGTCGAATAAATTAATAATGCTACTGGATATATAATGCTAATTCTTTTTTATTTTTTTTATAGAATATATTATTTTTCAGAATCAGTTATGATTAATTTCTAATTTTGTAAAGTGACATTTCATTATTAGTTGTGTTGCATTATTATATTTTTTTTGCAAGTAGATATTCATTTAAATTATAATAAATCAATAGAAAATTGATGTATTGACAGATTGAACTTCAGGTAAGACAAATTTTAAGAAATATTTGTCTAAATTAGATTTGATGTGTTATACTAGAATGATTTGAATATTAATATTGCAAAAGTATTTTCTCAGCTCTGGAGTAGCTAATTGAAAATTTGTTCTAATGTAATCGGAGCCAACAAAATATATATCAGCCACTAAAAACTACATATTTTGTATTCAGGGAATCAGTCATATTCTTTAGTTCTATATAATATATTTAAACTAATCTTATTTGTATCTGTTAGAAATGTAATTAGTGTATACAAATAAATTGTCATCAAACATGCGGCAACTTTAAAATCATAATAGAATTGGTTTGAGCTTTCATAAATCATAATTGAGGTTTACTACTTATTCTTTTAATCATCTAAATTAATAGCAATCTTTAAAAAAACCAAACTCGAAATAACTAAAAATTAATTTTCCACTAAAAGCTCGAATGATCGCGTTCATTTAAATAATTTTGTATGGTAGTACTAACTTTTGGTTGCGGTACGCTATCGTTAATTGCATGTGTGTGTGTGGTAGACGGGATTGAGAATGGGGCCTGGTCATCTCCCAACGGGACATTTGCATCCCATGTCACTGCAGGGTTTACCCATGCATCCACAATTGCAGCGGAGACCCCTTCTCCTCGAGGTGAGATCTAACACTGCCCTCTTATGTATATCCTCCGCTCCTGCACTGCTGCTTCTTTTAGTTGCCGAGTTACTCTTTTTCAGTTATTTCCACACTCTCTATACATAATACATAAATATGTCAAGGTTTATAAATAATTAATATTACGCACAAAGAATCTTTACTGTTATAATTATTTGGATGTCATGGATGATAACTAATAGAACTTAATACATAGTAAAAATAGAAATCGCAAATTTAAATGTTGATTCTTGATATCAAGTAAAGTGGTTTATTAAACATTTAGAAGATCATGTTTCTTTTTGAGCTCTATGTTGCATTTAATATAAAATTCCATAATGTAACAAACTACAAAGAAAATCAAGTGTAGTTTTATTATACTTGTGACCTGAGGCACGGTATAGTGTTATGAAAATATGATGTTATAATTCTTATAACATGTCACATTCTATGAATATTAAACATGAAAAAAAAAACTAAATATTTTAAATTTATTTTGAAAAGATTCAGATGTTCAGGAATGCAAAATTTGGAGAAAAATTTTTCTTAAATAAACACTCAAGAATATGATTTTTTTTTTGTCCTATATACAGTGGGGTGCTAAAGTTTTGCACATTTTTTTTTTTTTTCAAATTTTGTGAGGCGATAGAAATCTTTTTAAATTGCAATGCTCTTTTTTTATCAAAAATAAGTTCCTCAAAGTTCTCCAAGTAGAACCTCAGATTAGGAGTGTTCTATTTACCGTTTATAAAAAGTCCTTTCTCTTAATGTTTATTAATAAAATATTAAGATACAATATCTTAAATTAATAATAAATTATAATCAAATAAAACTAACCAAGTAAAAATAATTTCTTACTTTTTCAGCTTTTATTGGTGAGGTAATGCTTTACTTATGCAAATTTTAACCATTAGCAATGAGAAATTACCAGACATTGAATAGTCTGTAAAAACAGTGACACTAAAGCCAATAATAAAAATTTAAATGAGAACATTTCCATCTCTAAAATATTACCATCTTTGTCAATGAATATTGTGGCATCACTTTAATAAGACTCCCTCATATTGTCATTTTAATGAGATTTAAAAAAGAGGATCTGAGCGATAGCGTAGTGAAGCGTTCAGCCTTCAGATAAAATTATTGACTATAAATGTGAGAATGACAAAATTCCAATTTTTAATACGGAGAATTTTCTGACCAAAAAATTTCTAGTTTAAATCAAAATATTGCTACACTAGTTCTATTTTGGCATTCTCAATACATTTTGGGAATATAAAAAAGTATTTTAATTAAAATTGTGTAAAATAACATATCAAAACAAACAATTATTAGTATGTTCTCATTACAGTAACAATGAGATATGTAAAAAATAAAATCCAAAATATGGCTGCCGGGCTAAATGACAATAATTTGAGTGCAAACAAAACACACTTATTCCTAATTTAATATTGAATCATTAATATATTTCCACACAATTGCACCAGCATGATTTAGATCTTTAAAATTTATTTCATATATCGGTAACAGTAAATTGATCGCACCATATTCATCCCATAATATTTTATCCTATAAGAAGAAGCTCTGAAAATAGTTCTGCTTATTAGCCTCCCTTGCATAACTCCACATGAAACACCCTTCAAACTCTAGAAATTAATTCCTCATTCTCAAACCTTTTGTAAGTAAATTTTGTTTTTTTTTACTTGATATCTTCTGCATGCGGTGTTCACTTCAAAAATAATGCGTTCTGTAACAGTATTGTAATGAAGTTGTTGTCGATAAGGAGCAGCCACTTTTATTGGAGGATTTACTGGAACAGGAAAAAAGGGAACAAGAGAAGTTACAGAGTCAACCGCCTAGCCAAGAAGTGACCTCATCGACTAACGTCGAATCCGAACCTGCCTTGTTAAGTGATCATGATTTCGAACGCCTGAAAGCAGATGTATTTAACAGTGGACCTGTCAGCATCGCTGCACCTGTCACTCAGGGTAGGAAAGTTATTAGAAGTATGTAGATAGTTGACAATTAATTTCTTTACGATGCCCAAAAGGATCTTAATTCTAATATATACTTTTTTACCACCGTAGGTAATGGAGGAACTATGAATACTCAACAGCCGTGGGCACATAATCAAAATAGGCCTATTGCGACGCCTACTCCACAGCCGACTACTGAAATTACTACCAGAGTTCAGATGTTTAACGCCAATTTAATGCCGGCACCTCCTCTTCCACCAGAGAATATTGCCACGGAACAAGACAAGCAGACTCAATTACTGTATGAACAATGGCTTAACCATCAAAATAATGTTCTGAGTCAGCAGTTGAAATATTATGAGACGGAAGTGCAGAAATTAAGAAAAAGCAGAAAGGTAGGTATTTACTTTTATTGAATATGTGGGTATTTCAATTAAATTTTATTTTTCTAGTCTTTAAATAGCAAACAAAGGCAGTTGAGGAAGTCTGGCAACCAATTAACAGAAGTTGATGCCGCTGAGCTGCAACGAATTTCTGCCGAACAAGCCATTCTGCAGAAGCATTTGGAGTCCAGTAGGAAGCAAAGCCGCCAGCACGGAATGTTAATACAGGTATCTATAAATACTTATAGGCACTGCTCTTTTAAATAGACCCAGCACGAATGTTATTTTTAATTTTGTTATGGAAATACCGTTTAGTCGTCACAATCACAGACGTAGACCACCAGTAGTTGCACTGTATTAAAAGTAGCAATGTCTATAACAATCAGAATATTTTATGTAATCTTGTATTACCCTTATTGGTCTATATGAAGGAATACAGAAACAAGCAACAGGCCAAACAGCGGCCCGGCCCCGGGCAATCGCCTCTCCAACAGATACACTCGCCTCTAGGCCCGCCTGCCTCGTCTCCCATTCACCATCCGAGCACTTCGCAGTCACCTATGATGTCGCCATCAGCCTCGCCCTTGACTCAGCACAGTTCGCCGATGAATAGTCCTGGACCGATGGTGTCGCATTCCCCAGGGCCTGGATCTATGCAGAGTCTCTTACAGAGTCCTAATAGTATCCCAGGTAACAATATGTCTCCAATGCAGCCGTCGCCCAGGATTGGAACGCCACATTCTCAAAGTAAGTGTATGTTAGTAGTTCTGTAGTGAAAATCGGGGATGTAAAATTTATGATGAAATGTTATTTTGGACATGTTCATGAAAAATCGCCAAGAGACAAGAAAATATCAAATGCGACTAAAAAGTTCTTCATAAAATATGTCACTTACAATGCGAATGTTACGGTACTGTAAGTTACAGTGTCAAAAGTGGAAGAAGAATTATTTTTTCTTTTTCGTGATCTGTGGTTAGTTTACTTCTGTGAGTTTTTGATTGGATTTTTCTTGGTTTAATTCACGGTGCTCATCAAGTTTTGTTTTGTCAACTTTTCTCATTTATCTGCCTATATTTTGTATTTTCATTTATCTGCCTATTAGTAATATACATATGACGTCCCTTTGAGTGCAAAGTGAAGTTATGACTGACTTTCAGGTTTTTATGAGAATCCCGCGAAATGTACCATGGAGAACAAATGTAATGAAATACATTTCATATATTCCTGTAAAATATACTCAAGAATGAATTAAAGTTAATTGTGTTCTTAGTCAATAAACCTCATGTCTATTTTAAAACAAAATAATCATACATTTTAGGGTAATATTGAAAGTATCATTACATTATTTTTCAATGGTACATGCTGCATATACATTTTTTTTTTTTTTGAAGAACATTCGTTGGCTTTTAGATTTTAAAAATATTTAAATAAATACAAAATAATGTATATAGTTGAGAACATTATTTTACGTTATTAAGAATAAAATGAAACAAAACAAAATCAAATTATAGTATGTAGGTTAAAAAAAGCTAGTATTGTGATTTATAGAAATCTTAAAAATTAATGCCATCTAATTATTATCATTTGTCACATAGCAAGCAGATAGCGTTTGCCAAATTTCTAAATCTTTAAATTTGTTTGAAATTGAAAAAAATTTTTTTTTTTTTAATTTGTAGACACGATCGGAAAAATATGCAATGAAACATTTTCAGTGTGTTCTGTAATAGTCTCATGAATGAATTAATTTTAAGAGTTATGCTTTTGATCTCAAAATCATCTATCGACCAAAAGCAGTTCTAAAATTTATTAACTACTGCCTATAATCCACGGGGATGTATTGAAAATGTCTCTTTATTTTTTTTTTTTATGGCAATTTTGAATTGTCGGTATTGGTGTGGTGTAACAAATACATTTCACGTATAGGGTCTTTCAATAGGGACACTCGAAATTTGTTAGGATATAGCGGCCATGTTGTTAAAGCAACATATGTCAAATTTGTTGTGAATTGTTCAGTAATGTACGGCAAATTACCATGGAAGCTTATAGCATGCACCAAAGTGTGCAAATCATTAAATTTTATTTTCAAAATCAGTGCTCTGTTCGAGAGACATTCCGCGCATTACTTCTTCTTCTTCTTCTTCTTCTTCCAACACCCGTACGTCACCGAAATGCAAGGTCTGCTGAAAACATCGCTGTTGTGCGTGAGTGTACGGAGAAACCCAAGGCAATCAATTTGTCGTCGTTCACAAGAACTTGGCCTTTCTGTGACTTCAACTGCCACTGTCGAATTTTGCGTCAGGTCTTGGGTCTGCAACCGTGTAAAATATAACTGACCTAGGAACGTGAGGTAAACGACCATAGACAACGCCGTGTGTTCACTGATTGGGCTCTGGAGCAGTTGAAAGTTGACCCAAATTTCGCCAAAACATCATCTTTAGCGGCGAGGCTCATTTTTGGATGAATGGATATGTGAATAAGAAAAATTGTCGGATTTGGGACGATACTAATCCACACAAGATACACCAGCACCAAGTGCGTCCCGAGAAAGTCACTGTTTGGTGAGGATTTTGGTCTAGCAGAATTATCGGTCCGTACTTCTTCCAAAATCAAACTGACATTCTCATAACCGTCAACGGCGAGCGCTACAGGTCAATGATAAGCAACTCCCTGTGATCTAAACTGGATAATATAGATACCGACGACATGCGGTTCCAACAGGACGGTGCTACGTGCTACAAAGCGCATGCCACGATGGGCATTCTGCACGAGCGATTTGAGGGCATGGTTATTTCGCGCAGCGGGGACTTGAACTGGCCACCGAGATCATGCGATTACACGCCTTTAGACTTCTTCTTTTGGGGTTATCTTAAATCGCAGGTCTATGCGAATAAACCCCAAACAATTGATGTCCTTAAAGTCAACATAACGAATGCTATTCAGAAAATTCAGCCAGATATATGCGACGAAGTCATCGAAAATTGGACTTCTAGAGTACGTGCCACCAAGCAAAGCCGCGGCGGACATTTCAGCGACGTTGTATTCCATACAATGCCATAAAATGTTCTTTCAAATAAAAAAAAAAAAATGAGTGGGTACCTTACACACAACTTGTTTTATTTACATTAAAAATCGATCATCCTTATTGAAATACCCTATACAACATTTTGTAAGAAAATCAGTTTACTTGTCTATATTCATCGCAAAAAGAACACAGTCCTAGATCAGCCACGAAGAAATATTTCAGATTACTCTGTAGAACATTTTTGGAAAAGCAAATTTGAATTTTACTAATTTCCCACAACTACTAGGAAATTTTTCTGAATAGTTCCTAATTTCTACAATTCCTAGTATTACGTTCCTAGTAAAAAATATAAATACTACATAATAAAACTCTAGTAACGCGTTTCCACTAACTGGAAATCTAGTAACATTCTTTCAAAGATGATTTAATTTTCATTTATCTTAAATAATAAGTGAAGTTAGTGAGGCGGGTGGAAAATTGCTTGCGGAGAGAACAGTCGACATGTGGTTCCTTGTAATGTGCTGTGAAACAATAATTTAAAAAGTTTCTGATATTTATATACCTATGAAGTATTGGTTTGGTACATACTTCATTGGGTATACCAGTATTAGGGTATGCTATAATACCTATATCACGGTTTACTATCAAAACTATTATAAAATAATTGAAAAACATTTTAAAATAATTTTATTTTATTTTTTAATGCGTTCTCTCACATGCTACTACGCTATGACATAGTTTTCATGCTTATTTCTTCACCCATTTAACCCATCCATATGTTGCTAATGAATCAATTCATATTATTAGAGATAACCTAACCTAACCTAACCAAAAATAATATAATTGAATACCAATGTTCTTATAATTTTGAAACTCCTGTTAATGAAGGAAATGTAAAACAAATATTTATTATTATTATTTTATGGGTTCAATAACCCCCCTTTTTTTTTCTTTAAATAATCAAGGTGACGGCAGTCCAGGTCCAGTGCAGTCTCCATCTCAAGTCTGCTTACCCCCACCAGTACCTCGAATGACCTCGCCCCAACACAGGCGGGTGGTGACTAGTCCCGTCGCCACACCACAAATGCGTTTTGTACGAACCCCCATAGACCATGCTGCCCTCCAACAGAGGGTGCGCATGCAATCTCCTCTACAAAATTTCCAACAGAAACCGGGCACTCCATCGCCTCTCAATAGCCCTCCTTCCCAACATATAAATTACACTCAGCAACTACAGCTGCAGAAGCAGTTGCAACAGCACGTGTTGCTGCAGCAACAGAACCTGGAGAATAATCAGGCCGAAGCGACTATTGTGCATTCTCAAAGGGCAGTTCAATTAATTCAGCACAGAAATTTACTCCGGCAGCAACAGGCCACCCAGCAGCAGCAGCAGCAACAACAGCAGCAGCAACAACAACACGCCATAGGCCAACCACAACCCCTTACTCCTCAACAACATCAGATGATGATACAGCAACAAAAGCAGCTGGCCCAACAGCAGCAGCAGCAGTTTGCCGCTAGGCTTAACCAACAGCAAATAAACCCGCCACATTCTCCCATGCCTCCTAAGAGTCCGATGGTCAGTCAACAGATTATGTCCCCGCATTCTATGCCTGCGTCGCCGATGCAGATGCCGCCAAAGAGTCCTATGGTCGCCTCTTTTAGTTCCAACCAGCCGAATCCAAATTCGCCCGTTGCCAGAAGTCCAGCCTTTCATCAAGGCTTGAATCAACCACCTACTAGTCCGATGACCCACAATCAGTATCAGCCACCTAGCTCGCCGATGCCCAGAAGTCCCATGGTGAATCAGACACAATCGCCACATGGAATAAGAAGGCCTCCAAGCGCAAATACTAGTCCTGCTATGCCAGATAGGCCTCACAGTGTGGAAAATCCTGGGACACCTAGAACACCATATAGTATAGAGCAAATGATGCAAGAAAGCATGCAAAATGGCGGTGGCAGTCAGAATAATCATAATAATTCCATGCCAATAGGTACTGAAAATATGCATTCTGGAGGAGGTAATCCTAGTAATCCGTGTAATCCGATACCCCTCTTGCCTTCATCTGGAAAATTCGGCTATTTTAAACTCGGTTTAAGGGGAGGTTCGCCTATTTGGAGCTATGGTCGGGGAGGAAAACGGATACCTACGCCACCTAATTCAATACCTAAACCTGAAGAAAAAATAACTTCGGAAGCAAGCGGAGCACCTTCGGCTATCCCGAAATTGAAGAAAGAATCTCATTTAAGTAAAGTTTCCATACTGAAGAGAAAATCACCTGCTAAAACCAACCTTCAATCCTTAGCAGTTAGCAAGGTGGGTTCTCTAGTGAGTACCGACTATAACGAGTTTGACGACAGCTCTTCAACTCCCCCAGTCACCCCCCCACCTTTAGCCACGACTAGTAGGGGCGGCGTTCAGAAAACTCTTCCGAAAAAAATCCTGGAAAATCAGGAAATAAAAGAGTCGGTTATGGTGATGCACAGCCCAGACGAGAAGCAGTCCAATGATATAATAGATTACGATGATGACAACAACACTGTCTTATCCGCTGAGGTGTCTTTAAGTTCGGCGGCCCAAGCCAACGACGTTGATGACATGGTGGAAATTGAAACATTGTCACAGAATGACCTGGGAGAAGGGTTATCCAGTCCTTTGGAATCGGATCAGATACCAGACGAATATCTATTGTTTCCAGGAAATATGGTAGTGGAAGAAGAAGAGGCCGAGGAATACTCCGAGGAGAACATGCATATTGTAATACGTAGTCCGACGACCAGCGACGATGAGTTTATAATGCAAGGGAAAACTAAGAAATATAATATTGTACATCACTCTGACCACCTGTTAAACATGGCGGATACATTGGACTCCCCGGAGCAAGAGGAGATGCACGCCGAACCGTCCCCCGAACCGGTCGACGAGGAGATATTAGAATCGGAAATATTAATAATCGACCCTAGTGCAAAATCTCCTGAGGACTCCATTTCAACCAAAGAGGATTTCGAGGAGCTCATAGACGAAGGTTCGCGCAAAGACAATCTTAAAAAACGCGACGTTATCACTCCAAGACATATCGCCGACTTTCACAAATACGCGAATATTTTTAATTACACCAAGAATATCCAAACATCCTCCGGGCAACCTGTAACAACAACACATCCTAGTAGGGCTGCCAACGTCATCGCTCAGAAGCTACCTTCGAAGATATCCTTGATAACAAGCCCGTTGGTCCACAATTTAACCACGAGCTCCAAAGCTAGTACCGAGAAACTTATTTTGACACAAAATGCGAAGGTAATTAATACCACCACCACTTCCAAAGTTACCAGCATCATATTGGCTCATAATTCCTCTGTTAGAGGCAACGTTTTGAGTGTGCCGAAAATCGTAAGTACGGTTTCTCCCGCTATAACGATAGTCAGCGCAAGTACGTCGCAGATAGCGTCTATATTACCCTCGAAATTTACTGTGCCTGTTATAAGCGCTAGCGCTGTCCGGCAGCTGCCCAATGTTAAGGTCATCGATAAACCTTCATCTTCCTTATCATTGACTACACATGATAGTTCCCTGCCGAAAAAGATTTTTGAAGACGATTCGATATCGCCGGATAGTTCAAATTGCGAGGATGACAAGTCCAAAGATTCCTCTGATGAAAAATCGAAATCTGATTCGCCGATAGAAGATACAAAACAGCCCATGTTCCTCAAGACCGTTGAACCGACAGCAGACAATAACATGCCAGCAACAAAATCCATTACCGATTCTAAAAATGAAAAGAGACTGGAGGAGAAGTTGAAAGATATCAGAGAGCGAACGCCACCATCTAGGAAAGTGGAACATCTACAAATTACTAATCTTGTCACCAAGGAACAGATGCAGAAGCAAAGGGTGCCTAGTCCGGTTATATCAAAAACTTCGTCGCCCGTTATAATTCACAACACCCCGGAATTGAAAATGACTGCTCAAGTTATTCAAGAGACACAGTCACACATGCAAATTACTGCTACAACCGAGACTGTAGAAGCCTTTGATGGATCAACAGACGATACAAAGTCCGTCGTTATATCTATTCCTTCACCAACACCGTCTCAGGAGCAAATGCTGGATAATATCGCCCTTCAGGCATTGGAAAATCGCCGGAGAGAATTCGAGTCATTCGAAGACGTTTTAGACATGATAGAAAATATCACGGCGGAACCGCCGGCTATTCTAGAAGAAGACGTTACCATAAATAACCAATATAAACCCGAACATAGAATATTGGGAGATAATCAAAAGTTAGATATTAAAGATACAGCTGAGCCTTTAGTTGAACAGCCTCAGACTAGCCGAATCGAATCTCAGGTAGCTGTAAATGTCTCCACAACTAGTAAATCCTCGGCCGTACCACAGTTGTCGCCATTGTCCCAACCTACTGATCTGACGACAAACATGGCGAACGCCTCGCAACAGTTGAGAACGTTACTATCTTCGTTACAAACAACAACGACGGCCACGCCCACCAACGTAGAATCTATAGTAAAAAATATCGGTCATAAAATCGTAAGTAGCTCTTCGCCAACTGCCTCCTCCCCAATTGTGGTGTCCAGGGTTATACAACAAGCCGGCAGACAGTCTCCAGCTGTAACGAGTCTAAATACCGTAATCGTTCCGAATATGAAACAAAAAACTTCCATTTCCACAACCAATCCTCCGAGAAGTAGCCCCGTGAGGACTCAGCACATTGGCATTCATCAGTTGTCTAGCACGCCATCTTGTGTAACCACCGCTTCGAATTTAACGTTTTTGCCGAGCAGGACTATTGGCGGGATACATCTTATGCCGGATCATCCGAAACTGCCACCAGTAACCACCGTATTGTGCCCTCAACAAAGCACGTCTGCCACAACGACACAGTCTACTAGCGTCACACATAAAACAGTTTCAACTCCCTCTGTTCCCGTTACTACCACTAACGAGTCGAGAAAACCATCGTTGACACTCACGGCAATGTTGCAAAATCAACCAGCCGCCACGATGACTGCCAAATCTTCAGCTGACACTATTACAGCGGCAAGTTTGTTAGGCTCTCCTATAAGCCTGTCTAGAACAGGCTTTACCACTGCTTTGGTACAGGCGCAGCCGAACGTTGTTATTTCTACAGTTACCACTAACAATGGCGCCACCCAAGGAAGCTCACATTTGAGCTCTACTTCTGTTATAACCCCGTCCGGTACTAGTTTTAGGCCAGTAACGTCTACTACTAATCTTTTACATTCACAATTAACCAAGGTCGTTAGGGCTAAGAGCGCAGAGGAACCTAAGGAGAATAAACCGGAACAAAACAAGCAAGATATCGCCACAGAAAATATGGCGACAAGTCTCGAAGACAATAAAATTAATGTCAGTATAGCCAACATTAAACAAGAGTTAACAGGTTGTAAATATTCTAGTATTCCTACCCCTCTTAGCAATCGAACTGAAGATTCACAAAACGTGTTACTTAAGAAATTGCTACAAAATACAGCGTGTGCTAGTACACAGTCGCCACCGCCTATCATTGCAACTTCTGTTACAACTTCGGCACCTACTTGTCCAAACGTGTCAAATTCAGAAACTAGTTTAGTGAAAACAAGCACGCCAACGTTATCTTCGCTGTTACCGCCTGTTATCAAAACGGAACCTCAAACAAACGCGAACGTTAATCAAGCAAAAACTACACAAAGAATGATGATTAGAGAAACTTCTTTTGTGTCTAATCCCATAATACCACAAAACATTCCGCAGACAACCGCACCTCCTGTTCCCACGCAACAATTGCATATAGACGTTAAGAAATGTCTGCCACCTAGTAGAACACCCAGCAGAGACGACCTGCTGTCCCCACAAACGCCGAGGTCTTCATGTAGTCAAGAATCCAGCTTGCAGACTCCTCCGCTTGTGATAAAGAAAGAAATGCCTTCGATGCCCCAGCATCAGCCAAGTACAATTTTTACTCCTCAAGAGGTTAAAAAGGAATTTATGGACGAATCTTCTCAACATTCGGAAGTGTCTGATCACAGTAGATCTGACACACAGATGAAAGAGGAATTGGATTCCATCGATACGTCAATAGACAAGACTATAGTAGACAAGGAAGAGCTTAAGAAACAAAAAAGGAGGATGTATCAGCAGAAGAGGCGGCAAAATCAGATCCTCAACAAGGAGCTAGCTGGGCAGCCGAAGAAGAGGCCGAGAAAGAATTCAAAGATAGACGAGGACTATGACACGTATATAGATGGAGTGCTCTCGCAACTTAGACAGTTGCCACCTATGAATGTTTCGGAGCCTATCCTGAACCGAAACTTTGGAGTTATGCCTGTGTTTGGATCGGGGGATATGTCGAAGTTGGGTACAAAATGTTATTCTTCCCAGTTTGGAGACTTGGTTGGAAATTACGGGAATGCCATATTACCTGGTTATTCAGACTTTTATAACACAAATCCGTATGGCGACGAGGAGCCTTTACCGGAAAAGCCCCCAGCTTCTACTCAGAGGGGCTTTTACGATCAGGAGTTTCCCCTTATTAGGTTTGACACTGACGAAGACAAAAAGTTCGATCTGTTCTGTCGAGAGGACAGTCCCGATTCTATTATAAGTAGTTCATCTCCAGAGTGTACGGAACTCGAGCCATACAAATTTTTGGGACTGAAATTGATAAGCGACGATGACGAAGATGAGGAGGAAGAGAGTGAGACTACTGGTAGATTATCCCCAGTGGTTCCTATGGTTAAACCGATTCCGATAAGACTGAAACCTGCCGGAGGATTGTATCTTACGGATTACGCAGATGTAAGAAAATTAATTTATTTCTTATCAAGTTTTCTATGTGTTCTTTTTTTAGAATAAGGAGAATATTAACAGAGAAGTTCACATAAAATCACAACCAGATTCTAAGCCAGCGACGCCGCTTAAAGATTCGGGTAACGTTACCGTAACATTAACTTTAACCTCATCAGCAGCGGAAGATATAATGGGAGTCCTTAGAGATTTAGCTAATATTTTACATATACCAGCTCCAACAAGTTATCAAATAGTTGAGAGAACTAGCACTCCCCCCAGTCAGAAGTTAGGACTGTACAGAACGAAGGGTAAAGATGGGAAAGAAGGAGGTATGTGTGTATCACAATAATAATTAGGTTTGACTCAATTGTGTTTTTAGCGCCGATTGATATTCAGAGCATCCTAAACGGAGCCGCCAAATTTTGTAAGCATTGCGATGTCGTTATTCTCAATAATATGATTCGGAGAAAAGTGTCCGATTTGCCTTTCATAGCCAAGGATTCGGAGCTGTTAAGCGATGGAGAAGAATTATATTTTTGTAGTGCAGGTTGTTACATGCAGTTCGCCTTGATGCACAGATCACCATCTATTTCAGAAGATAAGGTAAAATTCTTATTGCCTCTCTTGTATCTTTTGAGACAATTAGAGTGCGTTATAATAATATAATTTTTCTTCAGGCCGCAGCTATTATTGACCATCTATCACAGAAGGACAAGATGGATATGAAACACAGGAAATCTCTCGTAGAAGCCTTCGAGAATAAGGCGGTTGTTGCCCAGAGGTTGTCCCTAGACAATATTAAGAAAGATTTAGACTCGATGGATGTCAGTGACTATTCGTATTTCCATCATCCCGAGATTAAACATAACCGATACATAGGTCATTCTGATTTTAAAATGCACATGCCACCAAAGTCGCATAAAAACATCAGGTATAAATATTGGTCGCCCGGCTGCCTTCACGCCGCTCAGAAACATAAAAAGCCTACTGATAAGGAAATTATGGAGCTCTTATATAGGCTGCAGATCACTGTGATGCCTCCAAAAATGCCGGAGGATACTAGAAGGTGTATGTTTTGTCAAGGTAAGTTCTTTTAATCGTAGTATGTGTTTTATTTATGGTATAATTTGTATTTATGTACCATTGGGAAAGAATGTAATGAGACACTTCCCACTTCCGATGTTCCCCCGAAATATAGGTAATATTGAATTAGTTTTAGAGTTAATTATGCTCATGCTCAATAGATGGTATGACCATTTTGAGTCATGAGCAGTATTAGCTCTAAAAGACATTCGTTATTGTCTATATTTTAGGAGAACATATCGAACAGGTCTCATTATGTTATCTCCCCTTGTTTTAATGATAACAAAATATCGAGGGTAAAGCGCGTAAAACTCCTAAATTAAATTTTCAAGTGTTTTTAAGTTTATAGAAAAAGTAGTGTTTATTTTAAAGACATAAAATCAGTGGAGTGGGACTCATAAAATTTCTGATATTGTACGGTGTTATAATTTTAGTTGGCTCAATGAGTTTTTGAAGATGTTTCGAGGTTTTTTAAGACTTGATATATCAGTTGAATTTGAACATTTCTATCTATCGATGGTTGTATTAAAAAATGCTATGTTGTACTTTCTTATGATCATCATCATCATGAGGTCATCCGTCCTAAGACGCTAACCTCCAGCTTCTCCTATCTTGTGCTAACCTACGCATTTCGCTAATTGTGCTACAACCTACATCGCTTACTATTTGCGAGCAATAGTCTAATCTAGGCCTACCTCTGCCTTTCTTCACTCCTATTTCTGCCTCCAAAATATCGCGGACTATTCCCCCATGTCTCAGCAAGTGGCCTACCATTCTATCTCTTCTCTTCTTTATGTTTTTCCACATACCTCTTTTCTCGCCGACTTTCTCTAATATTTCTTCGTTTCTAACCCTATCAGTCCACGGTATCTCATCATTCTTCGGTAACACCACATCTCAAAAGCTTCTAATTTCTTCCTACTTGCTTCCCCTACCGTCCAGGTTTCGCAACCGTATAGTGCCGTGCTCCATACATACGTTTTCAAAAATCTCTTCCTTATATAAAATTTGGTCTCTTTAATGTAAAAATTTACATTTACACTATACGATATTTGTTTATATTACACTAATATGATATTTTTAAAGGTATGTTGTGGATTATGCTTAAGATACAATATTTTTTTAAAGGAGAAAGTAAATAAAAAAAAAAATTGTTTTTATTTTGTTTTTGTCTAGTATAGCTATGCTATAACTGCATAGGATTTTAAAAATGCACTGTGGATAATTCTTTTTAGTCTCCAAAAAATTTATTAAAAAATCTTTATAAACTAGTATTATATGTTAGATAGTTTGCTATGAATGAATATGAAATAAAAAAATATCAAATCTTTATAGGCATAGGCGATAGTGTGGCAGACGGTCCAGCAAGATTACTCAATTTTGACGTCGACAAATGGGTGCACCTAAATTGTGGCCTTTGGTCCGACGGCGTCTATGAAACAGTAAACGGTGCACTAATGAATCTGGAAAATGCCATACAAATGAGTCTAGTAACCACCTGCATTCACTGCAATAAGCTAGGCGCCACGATAAGGTGTTTCAAAACCAGGTGTCTAAGCGTTTATCACTTGACTTGCGCCGTCAAAGATAGATGCGTGTTTTTCAAAAATAAAACCGTTTACTGTACCGTCCACGTGCCTAAGAATGAAAAAGACAACGAGCTGACCACCCTGTCAGTTTCACGAAGAGTATACGTCAACAGGGACGAGAATAGACAGGTGGCAGCTGTAATGCACCATTCAGATACCAATAATTTATTGAGGGTTGGTAGTTTAATATTTTTGAATGTGGGACAGTTGCTACCGCACCAACTCCAAAATTTCCACACCCCTAACTACATATACCCCATCGGCTATAAGATAATACGGTTCTTCTGGAGTATGCGACGATTGAATAAACGTTGCAGATACATCTGTTCTATTCATGATATTTGTGGTAGGCCGGAGTTTAGAGTGCTCATTCAGGAACAATGCGAAGAAGACATTGAGGTCAAGGACCAGACCCCAAAAGGGGTGTGGCAAAGGATTATAGAACAAATTGCAGCACTGAGGAGGGAGAACCAGTGCCTGCAAATGTTTCCCAAGTTTGCGACCGGTGAAGATTTATTTGGTCTTACAGAGCCTGCCATCGTTAGGGTGTTAGAAAGCCTTCCCGGTATTGAAACGTTGACGGATTACAAATTTAAATATGGCAGGAACCCTCTGCTGGAGTTACCATTAGCGATAAATCCTTCAGGAGCCGCTAGGACGGAGCCGAGGCTAAGAAGTCAGATGCACTGGAAGAGACCACACACCCAGCGTACAACGGGTTCGTCTGTTCGTCCTCTCTTTGGACCGTCGTCGTCTGGACCGACAACTAGCAACAATACATTAGGCGAGATGTCTTGCCCTTATAGCAAGCAGTTTGTTCATTCTAAAAGCTCACAATACAAGAAGATGAAGCAGGAATGGAGGAATAATGTATATTTAGCAAGGTAAAATATTAACTTTTTAAGATATAATTTAGGTTTACTAGTTTTATTCGTAAAGTAATAGGTTGAAGTTAAGTGAATGCTTAGATGATGATTTTTTAAACAAGAATTGATTTGCTGATGCTTGACAAATATTTGTAATAAATATAATTTGGAATCGTTGTTTATATTTGTTTGTAGTGTTCTGTCCCTTTTAAGGTATTTTGATAGCCTTTTTAAACCTTACTATATGTGATTTTCAAATTTATGACAGGGCATTACTACGTATATTAGTGGTTTTGAGATGAATTCGTTTTATCTACTGATCATGAGATTTTGAATACCGCCCTTATGCTTGGAATCCTTCAGGTGTTGTACACACATACATACATTTTTAGCTTATTTAGCTTATTTATAAGAATGCTTTAGTGGTAATGTGGTAAGAATGAACGTCGAGAAGGTTCCGAATATACTCGGGCGTAGGTAAGTAGGCCTTTCACTCTTATTTGTACATAGTAAGACAGGTGAAATGGCAGGATCCCATAAGTTTAACAGTCCAAGTCTTATAAATATTTAGTAAATTTTGATTTGGTATTTATTTATTAACTTTTTTATTGTCTAGTACTGGACAAATATATTTTAACAATGAAAGTTATAAATAATTTAAACCTATTTTACACTATTATATCCTATTATCGATATTATATAATTTCCGTATCTATTCACTTTTTCCTCTCAAAATAATAAATAAGTGCTTCGCTATTAACATTGACCAAAAGGTTTGATCTGTATCATTTATTTATTTAGCAGTTGTTTTGAATATATTTTGCTTTGAATAAACAGCAATAAATAATGCAAACTAAAGCTAAAGATGGAAGAACATATATAATACATATACAAATTACTATTTATTAAGAATATTTTAAAAAAATTTGTGTTTTGGACATCCTTTAAATTTTGACTAAGGTTGTGATATTTATTACTTTCCTTAAAGAAATTCAATTCAGTAATGATAAAAATCCTTGGCATACCGAAATTTTGTCTCTCTTATTGTAATCGAGTATGTTTTTCAAATATTACTGATTTATTTTATAAGTTTCGAAGTTCCACACCAAAGCTACCTAAGTGCATAATAACTGAAATTCTAAATTCTCAGAACGTTGGCTTTTGTAATTTTTGTGTGCGTCCAATACATCTTTGATTAACTAAAAATTAAGTACTACAGTAATAGAAATAAGACATAATTGTATCATAAACTATCAGTTTAAGTTTATTTGGATACATCCCAGCCTAGATAGACAATCTTCATAAAACTTCTACTTTTTTTTTGAAATTTTTTTAATACATGATTAATAGTGTTAAATTTTGTTTTATTCTCCATTTTAATCCTCAAATATTTAATTTCTATAACCATTAAGTTAGTAGAACATCAACCAACAATTTTATATTAAATATAGTAGAATTATTTTATGAAGAGCAAGTCGGCAATAAACCGTGCGACAAAGAGCAATGTATAGCTTACCTTCTCCCACGCGAATGCAGTAAAAGAATTTTACTTAGGCCACATTTAAAACTACTGAAGTGCACTGACACGTACGGATTTTTAAACTTGCATAAATCAGACAAAGACAATAAATATTGAGTGTTTCGATAGTTATACTTAGGTCAGGTCTGCAGTACAGGGGCGGATTATGGTAATTAGAATGAAGGTATAAATGGAATACACAGATTAAAACATTTATTAAATATTTCTAATATGGTACCCTTGTGTTAATCACTAGACTATTATGACATTATAGTTAAATGCAATTTATATTTTCATAGCATGCTTTTAACATTCTTATAGTATGCGGCTGAAGGTTTTATAGGATGCCGTTTTACATTTAGACAATATCATGATATTATGAATATAAATTATATAATATAAAATGGTCTTTACTATAAGTAGGTAAATTACAAAAATGTTAATTTAGGTCGACATCTGCCTCAAAATCTGATACACTCTCAGAAGAGTAATTTGTACCAACGTTTATTACAAGTGGTTGTACCTGATCATCTAAAGCACATTCTTTCTGCCAATATTCCTTAATAATATTTTCTGTATGTTTGATGCAATCTTCCCAATGTCTTTTAGTAACACTCTACAATGCTTGATTCCACACATTTGAAACGGTTTTTTCGTTACGCTCTTGTTGACCCACCATATTTTTGTTATAAAAAACTTTGCACTGAGCCCATATTAATTCAATAGCATTAAAAATACAGTGGTATGGTGGAAGGCGTAAAACTTTATGACCCATTTTACAAATCAACACATCTGCGGCATATGGCATGGCCACTTTATTTATTTATTTTTTTTTTTTCATAATCTGATTCTGCTCACATTTCAAAGCAGTTTCTGGAAAGTCTATTTTCTTATTTTTCAACCACTTAGGTATGTCCTCTTGTTGTAGATGGATTTGGAACAATTTCATTCAGTCTAGAGTGATATCGAGCATTGTCCATTACAATTAAAGATGGTCTCTCTAGTCTAGGGAGTAGTTGCTCTTCTAGCCATTTTTCAAACAGTTCAGTATTCATATTGTCGTGATAGTCAGCAAACTTGTTTTTTTTTTTGAAAATATAATACCAGCCTCATTTATAAAGCCATCCCTATTCCCAGCATGAAGAATTATGTGTCTTTTTCCCTCATTTTCTTTTTTGTTCAATACTGATCTGGGATCTGTGTCATGCCAGGTTCTAATAACACTGCCGTGTTGAAAAACGCATGTCTCATCTAGAAATCTAATGGATTATCTGACAATATGTTTTCCATGTAATTTTTCAAAAACTGTGCGCGTTTTAAAACTATTTGTGGATTTTCCATTAACGCGCGCCTTCCACAGTCAATTGTATACTTGAAACCTATGGCTTTTAGTATTTTTCTTAAACTTGAAGCACTAACTGCTATGATGTGTTTATTAATTAGTTCTTGACATTGTTTTTTTAACGTTATGTGTTCCTTTCTTTCTATCATGTTATATATAACTCTTCTGATCTCACATTTTTCATTTTGTGTCATATCTTTACTTTTTGGAGCTTTTCTATTTTTGGTATGCTAAAACAGAAATAAACAAGGTGCATATTTTGTATAGCTAACTTGCATATTATACAGGTAGAGTAATTTAAATAGTATATACATTAAGCTTTTCTTAAAAAAAATATTCTAACTTCATCCCAAAATTTGATTGTTTATTTTAAAACCCCCCATCTATGTATAATTTTTGCTTATATTATAATGTATAGATAGTTTAATTGCGAAATATATTTGTACATAAGAAATTTAGCACTGAAAATATTCTGGGATCTTACAAATATTTCTATTTATTTCCCTTATATAATATATTTAAATATACTAAACTTACCGGCTTCTTTATTCCAGAGAGTCTTTGTTGTCTAATTCTTGTTATGGTACTCTGACTTAACTTTAATGCCTCAGACAGGGCCGGATGCAGGGGTGTCGGGGCCCGGGGTAATGAATAAAGTGGAAGCCCTTTCAATCAATATATATCTTTCGATAATTTTATTTTTACATTTAAAAAACAAATTTCCACTATTAAGATATATACTATTCTATTTTTTGTGATTTTTTAAAAATCTTTATTACTTTTTTAAATTTTATAATTCCACCACTGAATAGATTTGACATAGGATGAAAATACCCCTTGTTTGGATATATTTCATTGCTCATTACTTTTTTAAAGATTAAAAAAATTTAATGTTATAAAATTTTTGAATCCAAGGTTTGTGGAGGCCCTCAATGTGTGGGGGCCCCGGGGCTCCCGCCCCGGTTGCCCCGCCATGCATCTGACCCTGGCCTCAGATGCACATTTAATTACAGACATTTTCTGTATTCGCTTTTTGGTTTTGGAAATATTCGATAACATTTAAAACTAACCTTCGGCTTTGCGAATTTAACACTTCTCGTGATATTTTATACATTAGTTTATAATCTCTCACAGTAGAAGTCCGCAATTCAAATATTTAAAACTTTTGAGCCAAATCCCGATCTATAATATTCTGACAACCCTTTGTTCGCCACTCTTTTAGAAACTATCCTTGTTTATACTCGTAAGGGAGGAGCAGAACAAGAGGTAAGACGTGTATTTGATTCAGTAATACTATTACAAGCGGCGCGCTCAAATGATTTATAGGCAGGTCTGTGTCTCTTATTCAGATTGGATTGGTATGGAAGAAAGTCAGATATGCATCTGTCTTTGTCGCCCGATTTATTGCCGACTTGGTCTTCATAAAATAATTCTATACAATTTATTTATTGACCACCTTGCCCTACCTGCTGCTTTATTTGTTTCACTAGAAATATTGGAAGTATTGTCGGAGATGCATTGCTCTATATGCTAATAGTAAAGGTATGCGAGGGCGGGGCAAATGAACTATCTGCGGGGATGATCGATGACGCGATGCCGTCCAACCAGTTACTATGACGTTTTAAAGTCGTGTGTGTTTGTATACATCTCGAGATTGTAGTATTTTGATTTGCGTACGGTATTACATACAAATAGTTACAGTGCCATGGCAATTTGACAATAAGAATTTTAAAATGTCTCGGCCAAAACCATCCCTTGCCACAATACAGCTTTGGATAACAGAATTTTCGGGGTTGGTGTTAAATGAGGATAATGAATTATGGTGTTGTTAGACATTAGTGTCTACAACATTAATGTTTGTTAGACATTAGTGTTCCGAAAAGCATAAAACCACGGTTACTGGACAGAGTAGTGCTTGTGAAAGACACACGACGTTTTATAGCGAATTGGTTAAATTCATGATTGGGTGTAATATCCTGTGGATCCAACTAGACATTCCTAATTTTAAAGACTATGGAGAAACGTTTAAATGGGAAATTAAATTAATGGGCAAGGTAATGTGCCTACAGAATCGATGATTCAAAAAAGTTATCTACCGCAAGCTGCTGCAACTGTCAAATCTACTATTTATGCAGAAGTTGAGGATACATATGGGTTTATGGGATTATTATGGGTTTCTGTCGATGAAACCACAAATGCTTGCGGTTTGCAAGTGGCGAATGTAGTTTTACGAGAAATGAGCGATACATCGGCAACGCGATTACATTTGATAGCATCAAGAATATTAACAAAGACGAATGCTGAAACCAGTTATAAGTATGAGGCGCTAAACACGAGGAAAACAAAAATATGGCTCTGCTACTTTTTCTTATGGATGCTGCGCCATACATGAAAGCAGCTTGTCGACTTTTTAACGCAACGTATAATTACGATACATTACTTGTATCTAGCGCATGGCCTTAATCGTGTAGCAGAGGCACCGTGGCCGTTATTCGAATGTCGATTGCCTGATAGCGAATGCCAAACAAGCGTTTTTAAAAGCCCTGCAAAGAGTGGCATTATTCACAGCAATGCTTCCCCACACACAGTTACCTCCAACGCCTGTAATAACCTGGCAGGGAACGTGGATCGAAGCAACTTCATATTATTACTGCAATTTTCAGAATATCACCAGGCTATTTAAACAGTTGGATCCAAATGATGCTACTGCGAATGCGCAACAGACTTTAGGAGATCTAGCTATTCAACAAGATTTGGCGTATATACATGGCAGTCTTTCGCTCATACCAAAAGCCATTGATAAGTTCGAAAAAAAAACAGACAGATGAATTTTCAATAGTGGATGCTATAAACCTTCGGCAGTACATTTTTCAGTTGGAGAGGGATACTGCGAAGGCTATAAAGAAAAAGATTTACTGCACTTTTGGATAACCCGAGGTTTTCTTACACAGCAGTTATAGTAGATATTTTACAGCAGAAAGAAGTTCATGTCTCTAATCCAGAAATCAATATGAAAGATCTACGACATCATTCATATTTCCGGTATGCTCTGTTAACTTCTATAGATGTGGAATGGTCAATTTCACATAAATGAATATTTACTGACAAACGTCGCTCGTTGACTGCAGAATGTTTAGAGCAGCTACTAATAATATACTCATGTGATCATACGCGTAAATAGGATTAGATGTGTGGTGATGTTACCTCGAAGAACTACTGTCGTTTTGACAATATGGCGACGGGATGACTTGCCCTGCCCCCCGGACCTGACTACCACACAATGAAAAGTCAACCAATATGTAAATAATTTTTATATGTAATCTGCTCTTCATTGTAAGTCCGCCTCTGTTATTTACGTCATGTCGGCAGTCAAATCCGGGGCTGAATGCTAATAACCCTCTGTATAACATCCCATTTATTTTTGAAACATCGAATTTTAATTTATTTCCTTCCATCCAATCACTAATACATTCTTACTTTATTTTTCATTTAGTTTAATTCATTTAGAGAACAAGATTTAGTACACATACAGGATTAGACATAATAGTTGGAACAAAAAAAATTTCACCAAAAAAATGTTAATAAATATCCGGAAAAAGTACAGTTGCTCTCGGATTATTAGAATATTTCCTACAATTTAAAATTTTTTTGCTGGTATTTGGTGGAACTTTTTATACATTATTAAAATATTTCATGGTATTTACTTACAGAGTCAAATAGTGTTTAGAAGTTGAACAGTAAAACATACCGATATTTTCTATAATGGCGAAAGGAAAAACACTTTATGTAGATTTTCGCAATAGAATTATTAATTATTATAAAGATGGGATTCGGCAAAGTGAAATATCAAGAAGACTTCATGTATGAAAGAAGAGTGTGTCTCGAATTATAAGAAAATTTAAAGTGTGTGATAATGTGCTTCCAAGTAAAAGGCCAGGGAGGCCTAGAAAGACAATTGCACTACTAATTGTCAATTGGACTACTAGGGATTGGAAAAAAGTCCTATTTAGTGATGTCTAAATTTAACTTGTTTGGCAATGATGGAATCAAACATGTACGGCGTCCTAAGGGTCAGTGATTCATTAAAAAGTATCTTTGTTCAACCGTAAAACATGGCGGAGGATCTATTATGGTGTGGAGGTGTTTTTCGTGGTATGGTATGGGTCCATTACATCATATACATTGAAAAATGGATCGTTTTATGCACAGAGACATTCTTAGAGATGTACTGGAACCCTACACATTTGCAACCATGCCGATAAATTTTATTTTCCGGCATGATAACCCAAAACACGCGTCGAAGCTTATAAGAGAGTGGTTATCATGCGAAAAAATAAATGTTCTGAAGTGGCCGTCAGAAAGTCCCGACTCAAACCCCATAGATAATCTATGGAAGTTGGTTAATACAAGAATCCAGCGGAAAAATGTAAAAAATTCAACCGAATTTTTTTGAAAACTGACAGAATCCTGGAATAGCATTGACAGAAATGTTATTGAACATTTAATCGAATTTATGCCGAAGAGGTGTGCAGATGTGATTAGGGCAAAAGGATAGCACACCATATATTAAAAAAGTTAATTACTTAATCAGTTTTTAAAAAAATCGTTTTTGTTCCAACTTATTTTTTATTTTCTTATCTCAAAAATGTAATATACTTTGAACCAAATTATAAGTGTACTTATTTTTACCCAGAACGCCTTAGCTAACTATTAATAAATATAAGTAATGCATATGTCACATAATTAATTAATTATTTTAAAATTGCAAAAGTTCCAACTATTATGTCTCTTACTGTATATCTGGTAAATATTTTGTCTTTAAAGAATTAATGTTATATAATTTACGGTATTGATTTATATGGTGCTCTTCTGAACCTCTTCCTCCACCTTTAACTTTGGAATTAAAAGGGGTAAAAGAATGAAAATTGGCATGTGTATATTAAAGTGTAAAAATAGGGTAAATAATAGTAAATAGTGAGTATACGATTATGTGGTATTCTAATTTGGATATATAATTGAATGGAGATGTCTTTTATTATACATATAATCTGTAAAACCTTTTTGTAATGCTTTTCAAATACTCGCTCTTAGATCTAGGAAAATTTGGTTGTTACCATACCCTCATTATATGCTTCCAATCTTTTATAACATCACTGCCTCTCACTAAATCTAGGTTAGCACTACACAATTTATGACTAATTTTAAATGTGTGTTGTAGCTCTATTTAATTTTTTTTCAAATGCAAGTAACATGTTAATTGGCTTGAATCACTCAGTTCTTATAGTTTATAGTTCTTGGTTTGTTTAATTTAACCTCTAGTGTATATTTCGCATAATCTGTGTTAGTTATATTTAATTAGTTAAAAGTGCAAATGAAAATTTAAATATTAATATTATGAAGCCTAAGCGAGAGATAAAAAGTGATATATTAAATTTATTCTTACTCTTCTATTTCCAATGAATACTTCCAGATCAAAAATTCAAGGCTTGGGTCTATACGCAGCCCGTGATTTAGAAAAGCACACCATGGTGATTGAATATATTGGTGAAATGATTAGAACCGAGTTAGCCGAATGCAGAGAAAAGCAGTATGAAGCCAAAGTATGTTTCTTTGCTGTTAGTCTGAGCTTTAGCTAATACTTTATTTTTCAGAACCGCGGTATTTACATGTTTAGGTTGGACGAAGAGAGGGTCGTTGATGCTACATTATGTGGTGGCCTTGCAAGGTACATCAACCACTCTTGCAATCCAAATTGTGTTGCGGAAACCGTGGAAGTCGAAAGGGATGTTAGGATTATTATTTTTGCGAAACGGAGAATTCAAAGGGGAGAAGAGGTTAGTCTGATGTATTTATGTTTCTGTATTATTGCAAGCTGTATTAAACTAATTTTTACAAAGGATGTTGTTCTGGAAAGTACTAAAACATTTATGAAAGAGTTTTTTGGAAATGTGCAGTATGTATATAAAGGGAGATGCATCTCGATTAAAAAGTATATAAAATTATGAAATGAGAATTAATGATATATTTTAATTGTGGTGATTTCATAAAATTTTCATAACGCTTATGTGCATACGAAAAATTTATACCGCATATTATAAAAGGTAGTCCAACCAAAACGCACGATGTTAATTGTAAATAAAACAAAATTCAGTTTTCAGAGAATTATCTTAATACTTTTTATTATAATAGAAGCATCTATGACAATTATGTGTGAAACAAAATATTGACCAAATGCTCGCCACAGCTTCGGTGGCATACCTCTATCCGATGGTCCATATTTTCAATGACTCTGAGACATAATTGAGGTTCAATGTCGTTAATGTGCCGAATTATCTCATCCTTTAGCTCTTGAATTGTTCTTGGCTTATTGACGTACACTTTTTCTTTTAAATATCCCCAAAGAAAGAAGTCCAACGGTGTCAAATCACATGAACGTGGCGGCCAATTAACATCGCCACGACGTGAGATAACACGGCCATTGAATTTCTCGCGCAAAAGTGCCATTGTTTTGTTGGCTGTGTGGCAAGTGGCACCATCCTGTTGGAACCACATATCGTCCAGGTCCATATCCTCAATTTCTGGCCACAAGAAGTCCGTTATCATCTCGCGATAGCGAACACCATTCACGGTAACTGCTTGGCTGACCTCATTTTCGAAGAAGTACGGCCCGATGACGCCGCCAGCCCATAAACCGCACCAAACAGTCACTCTTTGTGGATGCATCGGCTTTTTAACAATCACTCGTGGATTCTCATTTACCCAAATGCAGCAATTCTGCTTGTTAACGAATCCACTGAGGTGAAAGTGTGCCTCGTCGCTGAAGATGATTTTCTTTGTAAAGTCACCATTCACTTCTGTCTGTTCAACCAACCATTCGGCGGATTGACGACGCTTGAAATGGTCAGTAGGCTTAAGCTCTTGAGTCAATTGAACCTTGTAAGCGTGTAAATTAAAATCTTTATTCAAAATTCGCATCAGTGATGTTCGTGAGATGTTCAATTGTTGGGCACGACGACGAGTCGAGGTTGACGGCTCTTCTGCTACACTATCGCGAACAACAGCAATGTTTTCCGCAGAACGAACTGGGCGAGCATGCACAGGTGTTTTCACATTTCCTACAGACCCGGTTTGCTGAAATTTGCGCACAATTCTCCCGATTGTGGACACATTTGGTCGATTATGCTGACCAAAAAAGTCACGAAGTGCACGAAATGCATTTTGATTTGAACGCCCATTTTCGTAAAAGGCTTCAACAATCTTAACGCGCTGCTCAATTGTGTATCTCTCCATGGTTGAATTTGTCAAACACTGAAACAAAGAAATGTCAAATTAAGTTGGGCAAAAAACTTGACGTTAAGGTGTGACTCACAATTAACATCGTGCGTTATGGTTGGACCACCCTTTACTGACTGAAATGAAATTTTTGAAATTCTTCGTTAATTCTAACTTTTGTATTTAGGATTCTATATAACATGAAATTGGTATACCACAAAATGCATCTTCTGCATTCGAAAGGGTCCTGCTGTGCTTAGTTATAAAGTTTTATTGATTTTTGTTGTTTCAATGCATTGATATATAAACGTTAACGTAATACAGATTGGGAGGTATGTATAATATTGTTTGAATTCCAGTTATCATATGACTACAAGTTCGACATCGAAGACGATCAACACAAAATATCATGTATGTGTGGGGCGCCGAATTGCCGAAAATGGATGAACTAAATGTATTTTCTATTTAAATGTAATTTTATTGATTGAAAAAAGTAATTGTTGGCAATGTTATTTGTTAATTCGTATGTATATAATTAATTTTTTTTTTCTATACTATACAGATAGGATTGAAAATAGACTGTTGCGGTGCCATTTTTATGAATTCAGTCTTAAATACATTCCATTTTTACGTTTTTAAAATCACGTAACGTATTTATACATGAATACAATGTGCATTTATATATATTTTAATATATGAAGCGAATAAGCTTAGGTTAGGGACCAAATTAGTAAAGTTGTATCCCCGACCTTGGAATCTGTATATAGTCCCTCTCGGTTATTTATTTTTTCACGTTGTGCTCTAGTGTAGATAAACCGTTTTTATATACACCACTGTTAGTTGTATAGGTTAGGTTAAAAACCTATGTTTTATGTAATTTTTTGATAGTGAAAAAGAGATTTTCTTTTTACCTAATCTATACTAACGTAGCCTTTTATCGCCTTAGAATTTTTTCATTGGAGATTGCCGTGCAATATACTTTATTGAGCATGACCTTTTTATGCTTTTTGTCATTGTGTACATTTTTATATATTCGGATGATGTAGTTAATTATTAATTGGACAGAGTCCTTTTTGTTGTTAATTTTTACTAAATGTATATTTTGTTTTTATTTTTTTATTGATTTATCGTGAATGTAATTTTAAATGCTAATATAGGACAATAACGCAATGGATTTGTCATTTGGTGTGAATGCAGTTTCTGCATTGATCATTACTTGCTGGCATTTTTCTTTTTTCTGTTTTCATAGAGAAGTGACAATCACTTAATTGTAGCATAATTTTTATGAAAGCACTACCTGATTAATGTTTAATTGTTTATGTACAAATATCAATTGTATATGCAATATAATGTACATATTAAGAAAATAGACATTTATAAATTTAATTTGTTTTATTAATTATGCATTGCACATTTTAATATTTCCTTTATTTCAGGTGTAACAGTGCATTAAAGATTAATTTTATTGAGGTAAAGTTGCTTAAATTTTTTCTTGGACTATGGAAATTGGCAGATATTCATTCATAGTAAATTTTGTAATCACAAAATTATGTATTGACACCTAAATTTTATTTGGTTGGTTCTTTTTTTTTTTTTTTTTCTCAGATTTGCAGAGAACTTGTAATATTAATATTTTACTTGTATTAGATTTTAATTTGTGAATCCCAGATTTTTTTAATATAACATCCTTTAAAGAATGTACACCAATGGGTAAATTGTCTTACCGTAAATATTCTCATATTTTCTCTGTTACAGTATAGTAGCGCTGCCAAACATTTCTCAAACAAATACGTATTAGCATTAGAAACACTAACGAATGGTTGAAACGCCAATATTAATTGGCAGGCGTAATGGCTTTGAAGGGTTTTGTTGCCAAGTCGAACGAAATTACCGCTCTTTACTCGCCCATCGTGTAGACCGGGACAGTCGTGCGAAAGTAGGCCAAGCTTTGCTTCCGCTTGACTGCCCGCGCGACTGGCAGCGGTTCGCTCCCCTCGACCTCCTTTGGTCCTGACATCTTTAAGTCCCGCTGGCAGAGACTTCTCGGCTTTTTCTTAATCTTTAGTCGCCTTGTTTTGCCGCATTGCTTCGTCAACCCTCCGGAGGTGTTTTTGTCGTGGGCGCCGCGACCAACACGACGCTCGGGCATTGGGTCATCAGGTGATCTTCCACGACAATGCGGACGAACCACGTTGTTTGAATCGCCGCCAGGAGAGTGAGTCTTGTTACTCGGGAGGGGTCCTCTATTAGAAAAGGATCCCAGGCTTTGGAGTTTAGTGTGTGTGAGAGGGAAGTCGTGTGTCTTTCCTGTAACAGAAAATGGTTAAACGGCCGTAGGGTCCTCTGACATAAAAAATGGTTACTGGAGCAATAGGGCTCAGCTGTAATGAAATTTTTTTGACCTGTAAAGGGGGTCTATGCGGTTATACTACCTGGATCTCTTGTGTCTTCCTGGGTCGTAGTCCGAAGCTGCTCGGATGAAGGGGTTGTCATGGATACCTACTTGATCGTAGACCTTCCGAGCCCTGGCTCGGATTTTCTCCTTCACAGTGGTAAAGTCTAGGTCTCGCCGGATGTTCCTCACGTACCACGGGGCGTCCACGACACGGCGGAGGCGACGTTTTCGACGGCCTGAATCCTCTTCATCTGTGTCTGAGCAGCATAGCCTCAAGCTGTCGATACTTACATCAGTTGGGGCTGAAACACTTGCCGTATTAGGAGCAGCATGTTTCTGAGGTTCAGCTGGCTGTTGTTTCCCGTCATCGTCCAGAGTCTGGCCGCGGTAGCTTTGGCGCGTCCCGTCACTTGGTGAATGTGGTCTCTCCATGTCAACAACTTGTTCATGACAACTCCGGTACTTGGTCTTATCCCGCCATTGGATGTTGCCACGCTGCAGGTACGTCATTGCCATGCGCGCTCTCATCGACTTCGCGACGATCGCCGTGTCGTCAGCGTATAGCGCAGTAACCGTGCGCTCTGTCCTTGGCAGGTTTGACGTGAAGATGTTGAAGAGGTGAGGCGACAGCACCGCACCCTAGGGTACTCCGGCCTCGATGGTCCGATACAGAGGTCCTTACTCTGGCCCTAAATCGCCTTCTTGTCAAGTAGGATTTGATCAGTTTCACTAGGGCCATCGGATATCCCAAGTCTAACATCTTGATTAGAAGCCTGTTGTGTCAGACTCTATCGAAGGCCTTGGAGACGTTTAGGAATATCGCTGCAGTGACGTTCTTCCGGTTGAAACTCTCAGTAATGTATTTTACCAGTCGTAACACTTGCAGCTCTGTCGAGAGTGTTGAGGTCTATAGGCGAACTGCTCGTCAGGGATGACTTCCAGCTTTTCGGTCTTCTCGTGGAGGTGGGCCAAGATGATTCTATCACCTTGCTGAGCGCGGGCAGCAAGCTGATGGGTCTGAAATTTGACGGACGAATTAAGTTCTTACTCTGTTTAGGTATGAAGATTACGTCAGCAATTTTCCATCCTTCCGGAAAGTGGCGGGTCCGCAGAACTCCGTTCGCGATGTTCAGCAACGCGGCAACTCCTTTCCTTGGCAGCTTCCTTAGTGCTATGTTGCCGATGCTATTGTGTCCCGGGGCTTTCCTGATCTTAAGGGTGCACAGAATGGCTTTGATCTCCTCCATCGTAGATGGTCGGAAGTGGGAACCGTCGGCGTCGCCGATACGACGTGCCCCTACTGATGTCCGTCCAGTCGTCGTCCAGCTGATTTTCGCGGCACTGGAGCTCCAGACTGTCCGCGAAAGCCACCGCTTTGTCCTCGCCGGTGAATACGAGCCGCCCTCTTTCTCTGTGTAACGGCGGGATTGAAGGTCTGGCTCGGCGGATGACTCTCTGCGTGTCCGTCGAGTCGAGGGACATCAAGTGGCGATTCCACGCTTCTTGTCTGTCTTCGTCCAGAGCTGCTTTGATTCTCCGGCTTAGCTGATTCACTGCACGCCTGTCCTCGGGTTGTCCGGTACGCATGGCTCTTCGTTTCACCGCTCACGTTCCCTAATGAGGTCCTTGGTGGGGTCTGAAACGAAGCCAAAATGTCGATCATTTTTCCTTCCCGTTTTCTCCGTGGTAGTCTCTTATTGCGACCTGGATGTCCTCGGTGAGCCGAATCGCTGCTGCCTCGACGTCCCGCGCTGTTTCCAATGGGGGGGATGACTTCGATGCGGCGTTCCAGACACATCCGGAACTTATTCCAGTCCGTGTGTCTGGTGACGAAGTCTTCTCTCGTCTCCCGTGCCTCATTCTTCAGGTGAACCAGAATGGGGTTGTGATCCGAGGATCCTTCCCTAAGGTTGTCAACGTTCTCGACGTGGATGTTCTGGGCGATGTCCAGTGCATCCAGTCTCCCTATCCAGGGAGCCGACGGATTGGACTTCGGGGTGGTTTCAACGAACACCAGTAGCGCTCTGCCACTAGTGTTCGTTATTCGGCTATTCCATAACGGGTCCTGAGTGTTGAAATCTCCCACGGCAAGGGTCCTGCCTCCTATGGGGAAGATCTCGTCTAGGTCTCGCTCCTGCACACTCCGTCTGGGACGTTGATAGCAGGATACGATCCAAAACTCGTCCTGTTCGGATAGTCACGATCACCGCTTCCATGCTCTCCGTGTCCGGATGGGACTGGACGTGATATCTGTTCTGACCAACAGTGCAACTTCGCTACTGTGCCGGTTTTTATCCTGTCTATGGATCTGGTATCCACGTACTCGTAGGGGGTCGCCTGGATGCAACTTGGTCTCCTGGAGAACCATGACGTCGACTTGATGACTTTCGAGAATTTCTTCTAGTTCAGTCTTCTTTCCTTTGAGTGTAGAGACATTTCCATGACGTCTTGAGGGACCTCCTTGCATCCGAGTGTGCTGCCATTTAGGGTACTCCCACGGTTGGCATTTTCGCAAAAAATGCACTCAGGACCGAGAACATTTGTTGCCTGTTGGCCATCATCGCCGCCAACCCCTTGATGTTCTTCACTGCCTCCGGAGCGAGGGCAGCTGGCGTCCTCCGCCGCCCAACTACCGCGGCATAGGATCTTGCTCTCGACGCCGACATTGGGGTGACTGATGCTTGTGGGGCTGATATCAAGGTGCAGGATGTCGCTGCGGTAGATGCGGCAGGGGTAGCAACCCTCCTTGCTTGCGGCGTTGCCTTCGCGATCTTCTCACATTCGCGATAATTCGCCGGATATGGTCCTCCATAGTTGGCGCACTTTGCCGGAGTTGTCCTTTCTTTGATGCACTCCGTGGTTAGGTCATCCTCGCCGCACTTCACGCACCTGGGGTTTGCCGTGCATCGACTCTGCCCGTGTCCGAACTTTTGGCAGCGATGGCGCTGC
Organism: Rosalia funebris; assembly: GCA_037954035.1. Classification (NCBI taxonomy): domain Eukaryota; kingdom Metazoa; phylum Arthropoda; class Insecta; order Coleoptera; family Cerambycidae; genus Rosalia; species Rosalia funebris. The sequence continues at coordinate 14,033,549 of JAZFAV010000001.1, read as the reverse complement.
GTCTTCTGAGTGGTGCTTCTTTGTCTCTTCGCTCGCACAACTAACCCGCAGCAACGCTTGACCTGCATCGCTGCAGTCTCGCTGCTTTCCGGCAGTTGAACAAGGATGAGCGGCATTGCTGCGGAGTCTTCCTCTTGCGGCACTTCATCCGGTGAACGGCAACCGGCTGAAATCCTTGACTGCGGAGATCTCCTGTTACGTCACCCTCGGTGACGCAATCTGGGATTCCGCGGATGACAATCCGCAGCGTTTTGTTTTCCGGTACGTATGGTACTTGTACTTCGCCGGTCGGCGAGCGTCTTTGTCAGCCTCCTGTGGTCCTCGGAGGTGGCGGGATGTATTTCCACTCCGTCCCCGATTAGCTTCGCTTTTGTGTAGTTGATTCTCTATTCTCTGAGGATCCGGCTGACTGCTGCCCAGTTCTTTGTCTCCTTTCTGTGGGCGCTCCACCGTATCCATATCCTCCCGTGCGGCGAGATGCTCGTCGATCTTCGCGAACTGGACCATGAATTCCTCATGTTGTCGGTCCATGCGTCGCTTCAGATCCTCGATCTCGATCCATTGTCTTTCGCAGATCTCCGCCATCTGCGTTAGTTGTTTTTTTTTTTTTGAGAGCCTCGTTCTCCGCCCGTAGCATAAATTCGCACTCTCGGATGGGAAAGCGACTCCTACTTGCGGCCCTCGACTCCGGAGACTCCTTTTCCAAAGTTGAGGAGTCCAGGTTGGTATAATCCGAGCTGTACATGTCACCGTTCTCCTCGGTAATCTTACGTTTTTTCACTTTTGTCCCCCCCCCCCCCCCCTCTTGTACAGTATACTAGTGGTTTCGATCTTACGATTTTCACCCTATGGCTGCTTGAATAGAACTGAAAAACAAAGAAAGTATACTATCCTGAAAACAGAAAACTATAAATTAAATTGTATTAGTAATGCTGAAAAATGAAAAGTTTGATTAAACCTGAAAACAGAAAAGTATATGTTAAATTAATTAAATTCAATTGTAAATGAAATAAACTGGAGTCGATCAATTGTCTATCCAGTTATCCACACAGACAAGTCGTTGTTCCAGCTAATTTTGTGTAACCTGAGTGGTAATCATAAAGAAGAGAAGAGATAGAATGGTAGGCCACTTACTGAGACATGGGGGAATAGTCCGCGATATTTTTAAGGCAGAAATAGGAGTGAAGAAAGGCAGAGGTAGGCCTAGATTAGAGTACTGCTCGCAAATAGTAAGGGATGTAGGTTGTAGCACAATTAGCGAAATGCGTAGGTTAGCACAAGATAGGAGAAGCTGGAGGTTAGCATCCAACCAGTCTTAGGTCTGATGACCTCATGATGATGATGAGTGGTAATCGAGGGTTTTCTTCGTCGTTTAGGTGGCGTAACCTGAGCAGGTAGCCGCGACTATTCCTCGTCGCTTAGGTGACGTCGTCTGAGCTGGTAGTCGGGGTTTTCCCACGTTGCTTGCGTTAGCTTCGGGTCACTATCAGGAGCACTTTAGTAAATACATCCTCTTACTTCGAAAAATAATTCACAAACTTGCCTAATCACGTGGCTATATACATACGTCATATTTCCTCTTATGGATAGAATAATAGAAAAGCTTGCGTACACCCAGTCCTATCAAATAATAGATCTTTGATATAGCATCGTCCAAATAACGGATTTGTTTATAAAGGATAAAGTAACGTTAAGTAACATTCTATACTACATAGTTTATTAGATTTAGTTTAAAATTGTATGTCGTGGCATAGATCCCTAATCGAATATTTGACATCATGTTTGTCATTATTTCATCGTCGTTATTATGACTAGAAAATTGCTGTGAAAAGTTGTTGGATATTTCGGCGTCACGGGTAAGTGAAGTTCGAACCACAGACCACCAGTGTTCGAACATCCTTGATGTAATTTAAAATAATTTTTTTTTAATTGGCTATCAAATGCCGAAATCAATGGTTGCATGAATTACTCCTAGTGTTGATGAAGTGATTTCCATTTTTTCGTGTTAGAAAAAAGTTACACTCAATTAGCAACTGATCAGGGGTCAGATGTCAGTGCCGGTATAGTGTAGCTACAGTGATCAGGCACCTCCGTTTACTTAAAATCTTGATTTAGCTCATCCGAACTGAATATGAATTGATATCAAGGCTAGAGCAAGTAAAAGAATCATTACCTTCGTTAGTAATGTTATTACGATTGTTATTAATATCAGATCAGTTCTATTCTAACCAATGAAAACTAAATTAGACTAATACTGATTATATCCATGATTAAATTTTGTTATTAATTTCACGGAAAGTTTCCTAGTTCTCTTTTATTAGATTAATTGTTGTAGAGCAAGGGGATAAAATTATAGAGTCGTATCGAGGGGAAAATGGGTAATTGAATATCTTATTTTAATATTAAATAATTGAGATAGAGTTCGTTCTTAACATTAAATTTATGCGAATAAGTGAACATAATGAATATTTGTTAACCTTAGGCCCTAAATGTAGTTAAGACAAAGTATTTAGTGGTAACATTTTATATTACAAATGTTACATTTAAAGGGATGTCGTTAGTGATATCATGAAATAAAACAAAACAGATGTTTAATTAATGTCGTTTAATAGTACAGAATGTCCACTGATCACTGATAAAAACTTGAACACGCGAGAAAATACATTCGTTCGATGCCATTTCCCTTTAAAAACATCTCTGTGATACCTTAGTCTGTGAGACTCTCTTTGCTTGATCTGTAATTTTATTCATATTCTGCGTCGTCTGTCGATCTGTCGTCTGTCTCCATTCTTATTTCCGCTTTGTGTGAATCTTGAAATGTTTATGGTTAGAATAAAATACAAATAATTATCCGGCAAATAAAAGTATTAAAAATGGCCCTCGGGTTCAGGTATTTTGCAAGTAAATTCGTTAACTTTGGTAATTTGATAAGTCCTCGTAATATGAGTATAGTTAATGTTGAAAAGATTTCTAAGCAAGTGTTAGCCACACATTCTGAACAGGTAATTAACTATATTTTATCAATTCATTGTGCCTTATAATGGTTTTAAAATTGGTTTCTGTTTTATTAATATTCAATTATCCTTAAAAAAATGCTAAAATAGTTTCTAAAAATGCAGTTTTTTTGGCAATATTTTTAATATACTTTTTATAACCTAAAAGTTTGACATTTGTTACCTAATTATAATTTGTATGGATATTTCTAGTATTCTACTGGAATTAATTACAAGATATGTTATTGCTATGATAAGAATGAGTATATGGAACCAAATACGTTTGACAATAGAGAAACCGAAAATGATCAAGTAATGAAAGAAAGAATTATTTCAACGGTATATGATACAAGGTTTGAAAATATATACTTGAGGTAAGTATATTATAAAATATCACATTTACTGTTTTTGTATTCTATAATAATTTTAGCTCTGCTGGGCCAACACAAGAGTTGAAAGAAACTATTGAAAATAGGTATAGTGATGACAGTAATAACTCAAATCCGAATAAACCAAATCCAGAAAAATTAAGGCATGTATTTAATGTTCTTGGAGAAACGTTGCCAAAGTTATTTATACAGTCATTAGATTATTCGATTTATCATAAGGATATTATATTTGAAGATCATATTAGGAACATAAGGACAGTGTAAGATTAACATTAATATCATAAGATATTGGTACATTACAAAAACCATTTTTTAGTGGTCTTTATAGTTACGTCAAACAAGTGGCTCTGCTAAGGACTGTAGGGCATTTTAAATTTGCTTACGTTAGGTTTGAAATTTTAAAAATCACCCAGCACCCAGAGGATTCTACTGTTAAAGTAAGGTGGAGGATTAGGGGGATATCTGCATTACAAGTTATGACATCATTTTGGAAGTACAAATTGTGGAATTTTAAAGAAATATTTGATAACAAAACTGACAGGTGAGTAAAGGGAAAAATTAATTTGGGTTTGGTAAATAAATAGATTTATGCATTCTTATACACGTTAGCCAATGATTATTTCACAGTCATTAGCATGAACTAATAAGAAATAGACAGTTTGCAGTAATTATATAAAACAATATAAAGGCATTTTACAAGAAACCATTTTTACAAGAACATGTTTTTTATTCTATTCGGATAGTAATAATAAAGTGCTCTATGGTATTTAAAAATATTTTGTGTGCTTGTAAATTTGGGTGCATCTATTGACATCGATATCCTAATAGTAATTTTATTTAGTTAAATGCCATATCATTAATCTGTCACACATATTGATGACACTTGTGAAAATTCCTGAACCCAATTGTGTACGTCCTGTATTAATTGTAGTATATAAATAACATACAGTTTTAAAGAATGGTAAATTCGGTGTCTGATTAGATACTGCCAATAACTGTTTTACATATAAAAGTAATATACATTAATTTTTAGTTGGTATGATGGGTTTTCTACATTTTATGTGAATGCAGATGGTTTAATTGTAAAACACGTAGCAGATAAGGTAAGAATTATTTTATGTATTTGATAATCTTTTGCTAAATTCCACTAACAAATTTAGAGTGTATATAAAAATTTGGTCTTGTTCTTTAGATGATGCCAGATTCAGATAATGTGATGGCTGAGGCAGATCCAACAAAGTCAATAAATGTCGGTGCTGCCAAATTAGCTCTGTTAGTAGGAATAATTCCAAGATTTCCAGAACTAAACTTTCTAGTATGATAAATGCATTTTGTGTTATATCCAATTATTTATTGTAAATAGACATGGTAGTGATTCCAACAGCACCTTGTTAAATTTTATATTTTATTATAAAATAAGGCTAGGACAATTTCTTAATATTTATTTATATTTCTTAAACCTTAATAAGACACATCATGATTTTAATACTATTTCATTCAGTCCCGTGAGAATAATTATAATATAAATAATATGTATAGTACAGAAGGAACTGGCTTTCAAGACTCTTCTACTGGCCGCATTGTTGACGTCGTTCCATGTTTCTGTTCTTTGTTTTTCTCCGACCTTAGTAATATCTTTTCTAAACCATGTATCGGAGATTCGAAAAAGATACATAATAAGAATGCTGCGGCATATGTTAAAATTAATTGACCTATAATTTTGCACGCCTAAAAAGTATAAAATGTATTCAGTATTCAGTTATAAGGATCACTTGATTAACTCACCAGTTCATATTTACTTAGATACATGGGTTGTCTAAGTACACCTATATTGAACACCTCTATTAGTCCGTTTGCTAAATATGCACAGTATGTTAATCGGCTGGTAGGTATGAAAAACTTCCAGGACAGGAATCTGTTTATTACAGCTAAAAAGTAAAGTGGAGTGTGATATTTGTATCTTCTAAGTGAAATTTATAAAGTAGGTATATTTTTAATGATTAATTGTGTTTACCTGCATTGTCCGTTACGCAAGCAACTATAACCCAACCGATGGCTAAACACCATGCGACACGATGCAGGGAGGAATAAATGGCCGATTCCAAGCTACTAGCCATGTGCTCCGGATTATAAAATATAACTATGGTGTACATGGATATTATCCCTAAAATGGCTGCTACAATCCAAGCGGGCCAAATTATATACGATTTTATTTTTATTCTAAAAATAATATGTGTTGAGAACGTGCATACATATAAACATTTATATATATATATATATATATTACCCAGAGGTTTGTAGTGTATGTACTAGGTATCCAAAGAAGATACCAATGAAATAGGAACTTGATCGAATATGGGTTTTAATGTACACATTTACGAAGTAGAAATTTGTTGATATATCTGTTATTTCTCTGAAAATAATAGTCGTTATAATTTTAATATATTCATTTTTACATACATATAATAATATATTAATTGTTAATTAATGTAATTAATTGCTGATGCATTATTTTGGTAATATCATTAACAAATAATACTACAAAATTATAAGTTTTTAAATACCATAATCTATGACAAATTAGGGGAAAAATTGTAAACAGATTAATATTACATACTGAAATTTTAGGTATAATAATAATATCCTTAAGAGTTGTAAGGCTTCAAAAACTAAAAAATCCTAAAGACCCAATATGACATCCACAGTTTATTTTAATTTACTTTCGTCTTTCTAATTTCTTCTAAATCATGTTTGGATGCAATTGTTTAATTGAAATTATTTTCATACAATGTCTACTTCGATCCATTTTTATTTTCCATTGAATTTAGACCTAAATTTAACCTAGTAATGATAGAGATAACAATAGAAAAAGGAAATAACGCTTATATAGGATTTTTAGACTTAGAAAAAGCTTTTGATAATGTAAGATGGGAAAAAATGTTAGAGATACTAAAGAGCGCGGGAATGAAGTATAGAGATAGGAGAGTAGTACACAATCTAGTACAAAGAGCAAACTGCTGTTATAGAAGTAGAAGGGGAAAAAAGGGAAGTGGGTATTAGGAAAGGAGTAAGACAAGGATGTACACTATCACCACTAATTTTTAATCTGTACATCGAAGAGGCGATTAATGTGGTAAAAGTTAGAGTGGATTTCGGGATTAAAGTACAGGGACAGAAACTAAAAATGCTGAGATTCGCGGATGATATAGCAGTATTAGCATCTAGTAAGGAGGAACTAGAATCAGCATTGAACGAAATGGAGGCAGTGTTGACAGAGGAATACGGAATGAGGGTGAATAAAAACAAAACTAAAGTGTTAGTGTGCAGAGGGCGCGAGAGCTGAGCAAAAACGAAAGTACAAATTAATAATGAAAGGTTGGAGGAAGTTAAAAACTTCACTTATTTAGGAAGTAAAATAAATTGGGATGGAAGAAGCGATAAAGACATAAAACAAAGAATAGCGCAGGGTCGAGTAGCTTTTAACAAAAAGAAAGCACTTTTATGCTCGGGGGTAATAAACTTAGAAACAAGGAAGAGATTTTTGAAAACGTATGTATGGAGCACGGCACTATACAGTTGCGAAACCTGGACGGTAGGGGAAGCAAGTAGGAAGAAATTAGAAGCTTTTGAGATGTGGTGTTACCGAAGAATGATGAAAATACCATGGACTGATAGGGTTAGAAATGAAGAAGTATTGGAGAAAGTCGGCGAGAAAAGAAGTATGTGGAAAAACATAAAGAAGAGAAGAGATAGAATGGTAGGCCGCTTGCTGAGACATGGGGGAATAGTCCGCGATATTTTGGAGGCAGAAATAGGAGTGAGGAAAGGCAGAGGTAGGCCTAGATTAGACTACTGCTCGCAAATAGTAAGGGATGTAGGTTGTAGCACAATTAGCGAAATGCGTAGGTTAGCATAAGATAGGAGAAGCTGGAGGTTAGCGTCCAACCAGTCTTAGGACTGATGACCTAATGATGATGATTAGACCTAAATAAAACCAATTTGCAATTTTTCTATGTTTGCAAATTAGATGAAGAGAAATTTCCATTTCTCTACTTGAGCTGTGCTTATGTACCCTACTGTTGTACTTCTAATTATGTATAAATGCATAAAAACAGGAATTTAATATGATAAATGGCTACCACACTTTTTTTATATTTGTCATTTTTAGTAAGTTTCAGCAAATTTATTTTGTACTTATAAGATATAGATACACTTTCCTATTACAGAAATGTGAACATATAAGGGATACAGTATTTGATTTTATTTTTTCTAATACTACGTTTGTCGAGATTGTATATTTAGTTCTAGTTTTAAATTAAAAAGAGTTGGTAGGATGTACTTTGCGACTGACTCAGTTAAAAAACTTACGGGGGATAAGCCATAAAAGTGGGATCCAAATCATCCCTGTATGTAATCCAGAATGGAATCAAAACCGATCCAATTGTGCAAATCAGCAACAGAGCTTTGCCGAATCTTTTACATTTCCACAATGGATAAATTATAATAGGTGCCAATAGGAACATGTGATAATCCACTGCTAAATACCATGACTGGAACATACACTGAAACACAAGTTTGTTTGCATATTTTGGTGAACAGAAATTAAGGAAATTTTACCAGGTGTTCGGTGTTAACATAATTGTTGATATATAATATGTTAGTCCACCAAGACTGTAAACATCTCTCCTTCTCTAGCCCTATCTTGGAGTCCCAAAAAGGTCCAGAACCCATACGGTACAAAAATGTCATATATAGTCCAATTACTACAATATATGCAGGTGTCAGTCTAAAATAATGAAACGTGATTTAAAAGATTTAAATTTTTCAGTATACATTCTAGAAGCATTAGTGTTTTTCATTCCTGTTGAATAGATTAAGATAAGCTAGAAGTAAAATATGAAAAATAACTAGTATTAAAAAAAATAGTAAGTATATATTTGTGTTCTGTAAACATTACCTTATATATCTGGCTATATACAATAATGTGATATTTATTTTGCCTTTCCTTTTCTCCAGTTCAATCAACAAGAGCCTGCACATTAAAAATCCACTAACAAGTAAAAATGTATCCACCAATAGAACGTTATTTAAAAAGGGCCCGTTCTCTAATTTCGTCGAGCTCTAAAATAACGGTTCAAAGAAGTATTCTCAAAGATACATCTATTTAACGATTATACAGTTCTTGTATAAAATATTACGTACAACTTACATCTTCGAAAAAATTTCTGTTTACCACAGGGCCACCAAAGACGAAGATAAGCGAGTGACCCACGATAATAAGATTCATAGAGAGGAATTTGATGCCACTGAGGCATTCTAGGTTTAAGTCATTTGGTTTGACGCGCAAAAGCTTTTCAATAGTGTTGATGCAAGAGAAACAAATGATCGCCTCTTGGAATGGTCTTGGCTTCTTCGTTCTTACAGAATCTACATTGTATGTCACGTAAGATTTTCTTTTCCTTATGTACCAACAATGGTATCCAGTGGCTAGAGTCGTGAATATCAGGTAAGCTCCTAAGAAGCACCTTAAAAAAATATATATATATATATATATTAACGCTAAATAAAGTAAGACAGAGGAGTTGAGAATGATTGAAAATGTAATGGAAGTACATATATATGAAGTAGTGGTAATACAAAATACTGAATGCTATAATAATAAATGACTACAACAAGAGAGCTTCTAGTAACTGCACATGAATGCCCACCGTATTTTCCGTTTGTTTTTTAGGCATTTGAATTGATAACCTTTCTGTATTTTTAAAATAAAACATTTTGTATACAACTTTTCCAAATATGTACTAGTATAAAAGGATGTTTTAGGGTTACACTTGCTAGCCTGTGGAAAACATAATCTCTATTAAAACGAATAAAACATGAATGGAATCGATTGATGAATTTTTGATGTACTTACCCATATATGATTTCCAAAGTTGTGATAGGCGTAGAATGTTCGTAGTAGCATTTATTTGAGTCTATTCGGACCGAAGTTACTTCAAAATTGTCTACTGCGGATGAGAAGATTTCTTGTACGAATACTTGCGCATCTTCAGTAGAGCAAGAGGAGGGTAGACATATTCCCCAATGAATGATGCTGTTATTAAATTTACTTCTGTGTGGCTAAAGAAAATACATGAATACAAGTGGGAAACCTTCACTGGAATTAATTCTGTAACTCGACTATAACATTTGAAAAGTCGTATCGAGAGGAATATAACACATACCTTGTTTACAACAGAATAAAATATTCTATAAAAACAATAAAAACGTATGGTAATACTTTTTATGGTAATAGTTATTTCATTATAGATGATTTTCAAAACGGGTATTGGTTCTTTCTTGACAAGAAGCTACTCGATTCAAGGGAAGCTCCGGACTGATCTGTCTGGTTTCATGTTTTATTCTTTGCTTCTATAGAACCTCAATACTTTCAGGTATTGGATAAAAAATTTTATTCTTCAAGTACCCTCACACAAGAAGAAATCAAGTGGGGTAAAATACGGAGATCTTGATAGACACTTAATTTGACCTCGTTGTCCAGTCCGCCTATTTGAAAGCCAGGGCCAGGGCCAGGACCCGGAACCCTTTGCTATTTGTCTCGCCCCCCCCCCCCCCCCCCGCGCGATGGGCATATTCTAGCGGGGGAAATTATGAATTCACCCGGTACGAGGGGGTCTAAGTCTACAGCGACGAGTTGGGTAAAGAGCGGTACGCAACTGTCGCCCTAACACCCAGTTAGGGTCATCTCAATAATGCTTAATGACGGATCTCAATGCATCATTAAGCGTCAGGGATGGGCGCAGATTTGGAAATATCTTGTCTAAATATTGATGGACCGTTAATGGCATGGTGGGGTGGAGCTCCATCTATGAATGGAGTTGAAGCCATATTCTGGCGTCAGGTAGATCTGGATCTGATCCATTGGGAGTCGACAAAGATAGAACCAAACAACGAAGGATATTATATATGTTGGACTATTAAGGTTATCATAAAAAAAAAGAAAACGGCCGAAGAAACTTATCATTCCAGCCCACACATTTATTTGGTGGGCATTGGGTATGGTTTTCCCGCATCCAGTAGGGGTGGCTCTCAGCCCAAGAACGACAAAACTCAGCACACAAATGACAAATGTATGCCTCACCATTTAGAGTGATTGCACTGCCATCAGAAAAACTGTTCATTCTGAATATACCTGATAATGCATAGAATACTCTATTATTAATTAACAAAGATCAATTTTGCGATCTGAGTCATCTTCAGTAAGTTCCCGAACAATTTGTATTTGAACTGGAATTTGTAGATTTGTGGAAATTACAATCGTGATCTAGTTTTCGAACTAGAGTCACTAGTAGGCTTTTTTGAATAGCTAAAATACATTAATTTGGTTTCATTACTAACAATGATTTGTCCATTTTTAGGTAGATCTCTCATATCACTTACCTCTTGGTAAGCAGACTCACCTTTACTGACTACCTTGGCTAATCTTCGCTTGGGCGGAGGTCTGGATGTTGGCTACTAAATAATTGAGAAACCATTTGAGTTTGGCGCTTTTCTCCATACCGAATCCTCATTAAAATTTGAATAAAATAAGAATAGCTTATTTTAGATAAGGCTTTTTGCAATCAAGTTTTCAAAAGTAAAATCACAAAACATGCGTGAAAAGTAACACTAATACAAATATATAATGTGAGATGTGAAAAACGATGAGACAGACAAATTTCTTTGAATTAGTTTAACCACGGCTTCAAAAGAACCAAGACAAGATGAAAAAGTGAAGGTAAGAAATATGTGTTATAAATATATTAAATTATAACAAAAAAGCGTCAAGAAGAAAGAAACGATGCACGTTTGTACACCTTTTACGATGTAGTGGGTAGTGTTGATTATAAATAAAAATCATAAAATATTGATGTTAAAATATATATTGTTTAAAATAATAATTTAAAAAATTTTGAAAACTAGGTATGAATTGTATCCTTTTCAATGCGATGTTTCCTATTACGAGTGTCACTCGACATACTATTATATTCGAAAAAAAAAAAAAACAAAAAACGGGGCAGTTATTACGCTCTAAGCATGGGGGCAACCAAAGTTATAAGTCGACCTGATTTAGGAATTTTTATTGAAATCTTCCATAACGGGGTTACATAATTTATCCAGTTACGATTTCCATCGTGTATAAACGAGGTTTATTCAAAGATAATTTTGTAACATCTCAAAAACATCAATGATAATAATAATCTTAATAATAATATATCTCATATTTGGGTTATTGGTAAATTTCAAGGTTTTCATAAAGAATATCAACAGCAATGAGAAATTGGAAAAATGAACTCTCATCCTCGATCTTTTTTTTTTTTTTGGGGAGAACAACGACGAAAACCAAAAACATAATGACAATCGTGTTTCGTTAATCATGATGTTTTCATATAGTTCTAAAATTTGCTCACCCTATTATTTAAGCTTGACGTTTAAATTTGAATGGTTTTTTAAACCGCGTGGGGTTTCGAAAACAAATAGTTTTTCACGTCAATCTTAGTACACAAGTCTAGACACTATTGAATATGCATTAATCTTACTTTCTGTGGAAGAGATCTAGCCCATCTCCCTGCGTACCCCTGTTTGTTTTTAAAATGAATATCGGCGAGGCAATATTGTCCTTGTATCGTTATGGGTTCCGTGATATTCATCATCTCCCCATACAAGTGTTTCACGCCTACGCACTCGTCGAAGTTTCCCAGTTGATAGTGATTACCGTACAATATTCCCACAGGGAATTTGGGGAACGAATCGAACACTGGAAATAAAGAAATAATTAATTCAGTTGAATCGTTATGTGTATTAATTTAAAACTATATATTAAGTTCATAATCTATATCTAGGTACTGATTTATAAACATAAAGGGTGGCTTTTACAGCAATATTTTTATAAAATTGATACTTATAAGTTATATTAATGAGAAGTGGTCTCTAAATGCCGTTTACTATGTAATAATACAATGTAAAGATTTCAAACAGGATGAGTAGGATAATATAAATATTGTCATGTTGCTGTTAATCACAGAAATAAAAATATGTTTATTTTTGTAGACTTTTTTTGTAGATTAACCATACGTTTAAATAAGATTATGACTCTCGCAAGGTAGATAGAGATACAGAATAAAACTATATAAGAATACTGTTATACATAAGTATTTTTATAAAGTAATCAATACATTAGTTAAAAATTGAAGAAACACGTTTGTGAAAAACTCTTGCACTAGTCAGGTTCACGTTAAAGTAATAGGGATTCAGAATCATTTTCGTCGATTAAGCCGCTACACACATTCACATTCTCGAGATTTTGGGTGTGATACTCCATCCATCGGGGACTCTTGGAACGATTTCATGTTTTTATCTGACAGCAATAAAAAAACATTATTAAGGCTACTGTCAGGCAGTCAACGGTGCACAATTTAAATATTTCATTTAGTTGATTTTTTAAATAACACAGGCCAACGAATATTTTGTGATCGGCCTTTTTTTGACTTTGGGCCTTAGTTTTATACCATGAATTACAGAAACACTGTTTCTTTGTTTCCATCCGCACCAGTATTTGTAAATGTACATTGTACAATAATTTGTAGGTTTTAAAACCGTTCTATAAAATTAAATTTTGCCTCAGTCTTTGCGTCGTCTGATTAAACACAGGGGTGTCCTCTGTGTTTAATCGGTTTGAAACGCACCGAATTTGCCGAAACAGAGTTGGCCAGTGGAGATATTCCGATCTTATACTATTCAGGTATTTACATAATCGATGTAGTACGCTTTTAATGTGTGTACGTTTACTCGTGACATCGCATCGTGTGTTTTTATTTTGTTTTAAAAATGCTTAGAAATTGTAAAAATACACCAAATATATTTTGTTATAAACTTAACACCTGGTTCAAAAAACGTTATTTATGCAAATTCGGCTGATCCACAAACCATTCTTTTGCCGCCACTTCATACTAAAGTAGAATTAATAAAGCAATATGCAAAAGCTATACATAAAAATGGGAATTGTTTCAAGTACTTATGTGGCAAATTTCCAGCTTTGTCTGAAACAAAATTAAAGGAAGGCATTTTCGTAGAACCACAAATAAGAAAATTAATGCAGGACCAACATTGTGAAGAAACAATGACAGAAATTGAAAAATAATCTTGGATATGCTTTAAAAATGCAACAGAATTTTTTTAGGAAATTATAAACATCCGCAGTATGAGGAAATTGTCAATAAAATGCTGGACAAGTTTAAGCAACTTGGTTGTAATATAAGCATAAAAATTCATTTCTTGAACGCTCATCTGGACTACTTTCCAGAAAATCTTGGTGCTGCTAGTGAGGAGAGCAAGATGAAAGGTTCCATTAAGACATAAAAGAGATGGAAAGAAGGTATTGGGGTCAACCAACAACACCTCTACAAAAGGACAAAGCGCTCACAAAATTTTAGCTCGTGACGTCATGAATGTAGGCCTTTCCGATATGGAGCGAAGATGTAGGAAGCCAGCTTACAGGTGGCGTAAACACGATAGAGACACCACAGATGTTTGCAACGTTGCCAGACTACTACGATACTGGCGAATATAGGATTCCAGTATATAATGGATGTATCTCTTTCTCTTAAATTACCATTTTCTTCTCCAATATCGTAAAACACATATTTCCATAAGATGTTCCTTCCTCTTTTTTTAATGTGATATTTCGTAATTTATTTATTTAATTATCAAATACTACTACCTTGTTCGTGGACTTCCCTAACAAAAATACTTTCCTTACGGAGCCGGCAACAGCGCTTCATCTGGTACGCTAACCTGTGAACCTAGCGTTGCTATAATCGGCGTTATTTTTTGCATTTTTCTGAAATCAGAACTATTTATGTGCTTTTAAGTGCGTGAAACTTGTACCTAATATTTCGTTGTATATTTAGGTATACAATTTATATTGTTAGGCGTATTTTTAAATACGTAAAACCATATATTTCGGACTTATAATCTGTTGTTTTTTTGGCGGTCCGCCGGTTTATTTACAGCACAGTTTATAAGTTTTTGTTCGTGTTCAATTGTATGTTTTTCTCTTGGTTTCGGCTAGTTTTGTGGTAACTGACACTTAGTGAAATTATGCCTCAAAAGTGTTGTGTTTCTCTCTGTAACGGAAACTATAAAAATGGGCCTAAAGTTCATGTTTTCGGTTTTCCAAAGAACGTAAGTTTACGACAAAAATGGCTAAAAGCGATACCCCGAGATAACTTTCAGCCCACAAACAACACGAGAGTATGTGAAGCTCATTTTCCTGAAGGTAGTATAATAAAAAGTACAACAGTTCAAGACTCAAACACTGGTAAGATTTTTACAATAGATTTACTAAAATCACTGCTAAAAGAAGACTGTATACCATCTATTTTTTTAAATTGCCCCATTTATTTATCAAAAGATGTCAAAATACGGCCAAGTAAAGATGAAAAGCTCAAAAATATTGATGAGTTAAATTTGTCAAAAGCCCTTGAAATAACAAACTTGTCAAAATGTATGTTTTTTTCGTGCTTCTCAATTTTGATGAATTTATAGTAAAATTTTCTACGTTTAAACTACCAAAAAACTGGTTTTCTGTCCAAAGTTTGTCTCAAGAAGGTGAAAGATTAACTATTTTTAAAATTGGATATACACCTGGCCTATGCATTAATTGGGCGATTGTTATTAATTATAACCTGAATAATGAAACTTTTTTGTATAGCGAGTCAGTTTGTATTTCAACATCAAAATTTAAAACGCTGTTTATTTCACATAGTTTGGACGATATACACTCAATATTTGAAGCCATAGATGAGACTGTTATTACCGAGGTTATTATCCTACCTTTAGAGGAAAATCGAGAGGAAAATATTACCGATAATGACAACCCCGACTGGGACTTTAATAGCAAGCCATGCCTGATTCTGTCAAATCATCAAATGACATAAATAAAATTAAACGTGTATTCAATTTTGTGTCAAATATACTAAAAAGTTTTCGAAATCTTGATGATAACAAAATAGTATATGCTTTAGATTTTATTTGTGAACAATGAGCATGGCTTATAACTGCAAAGGAAAGATATAGGTATTCAAGTAGTGCAATAATTTTATGTTCTATTCTCTATACCATTAGTCCACATGCATACAAATACTTAAGAGATTATGGGTCTCTTATTTTACCACATCCTCAAACTATAATGGGTATTTGTAATAAACATATGACTGATCCCCTTATAGATGAAAAAAATATGTTTTTAACCTATGCTGGAAATGTGTTTGGTTTGTTAAAGGATCATGAGAGATTTGTGACACTGCTTTTCGATGAAATTCACATTGACCCTTTTATGGATTATAAGGGAGGCAATATAGCTGGTACAGCAGTCAATAATAACTCTCTAGCTTCTTCAGCATTTACCTTCATGATTGCAAGTGTGTGTTCTAGCTTTAAAGAGGTAGCTCACATAGCTCAACACACACTAAATAACTAATTTGTAGAGGTGTTGTTGGATAATGGCAGATTACTGCTGGATGCTGAAAAGAGAACATGCAATGAATGATTACACAAGAAAAACTATAAAATGAAGTTTTTTGTTAAAAAGGGAGATATTTTCAAAGAAAAAAGAAATTAGAGACTCAAAACTATTTGTGTTGTTGCTTTTTACTATGTTTCTTAATGTTTGTTAAATATTATGTTTATTAAAATGCAATTTTTCCTTTAGTTTTTAATTTATTCTGATTTTTCAGTGGATAAAAACCTTACGCGAGGGACAAAAACGGAAGGTAGATATGAAATCAGCGTAAATAACTCGCTTGTAATCACTTATTAAACCCAAAGCAACTTTCAAAATGTCAAAATTTGTAGGCCTGTGTAATTGGTAGGTAAACTGGAGAAAAAAGGTTGCATATCATTATTTCGTATTCTATATATTACAGTTGGTATATGAAAGATTGTTTATAGATAGTAAAAAATAGCCGGAAAAAGTGTTCGCCGGTTTATATAAAAATCATTACATTCGCGATTTTTGGAAGTATTCTTTTTTCGAAACTGTACATACCTAAATTTTCTTTTTGGGTTAATGTGGTAGACCGTGAGATCTCTTTATTTTATAGTTCTCGATTAACATAAATTAACGCTTTAAATATTGTACATAATGTCGGTACGATCTATTGGGCCTCTCTGCAGCCTAACCATAGCTTACTCAATACCAGCTATGCGACTCTCGGCGGCATCCTTTGTATTATATCGTTAAATTTTTAGACTTGCGTTTCGGCAGCAGTAAAGCAAGTGGGGATACATTGCGGTGGTTGACGCGTCAGGGCCGTATTCACTACAATTTCTACATATCAGGCTTGGAAATATAAAGCAAATATATTGAAAGGAATAATTAAAAATATGCAAAAGAACCATCATATAAATAAATCTTTATTAAAAAACCACAACAAACATTAAAGATATTGATTATTCATTTTACCGTATTATTAGTTTTCTTTTTTATCGGGTCCTTTAAAATTCCTATTTGCGTATTTTACTGAATAAAAAATTCTTATTCTTGCGTACAAATGCAACAAGTAAGAAAGTGGAAATTGCGGACAGGGGTGCGACAAAGTTATTTCTTTAAAAATATTGACAAGGTTTTGGCATAAATGATCTTGGATACAGAGTTGGTCAAAATTTTTTTGAAATAGAATTTCCAAAGCTGTTATAAAAGAAACAAAATTTGTATGAGGCATATAGAGACTGCCAAACTGTTCCAAATCGGTATGCCTATAAGCCTTATAAAAGCAAAATAAAGCTGCGGTACTCCGTATCGATAATTCTTGTCTCAACGGGCTTTTCTCTTTGAGGTTCAAAACTGTCTTCAATATTTTGTGATATATCTGACACTTTTAATAAAATTTCGGCAGTATCAGCTTCACAATTTTCCGTGCCTGAATGCATTATATCCAGGCAAAGAAGTTTCTTAAATGCTCGTATAAATTGTATAGGAGTAGGATTCACATTATTTCCAGACTGCTGCCTAACTTCACCAAAAAAGTTTTCAAGACAGTCTTGATGTGTTCGCCTTGTTAACAAAAATTTTATGCTGGTTAATTTTAAAGTTTCCCATAACTGTAAAATTCCGTTGATAGTTATTTGCCAGCCTGATATACATTTAATATTTTTTGTGACATGGTAACATGGAAATGGTAACTAACATGAACACACTATCTAACTAAATACGGACAATACGGTTCTGGAAACTGCCGACTGGCCTCTAACAGAATCACAATGACAACTGAGCTGTGCCAGCTAAGCCGAATGCGCGGCTGGTGATGCGCGAACGGATAAAATTTTGCCGAGTGCATTAGCTGGTATTGAGTAAGCTGTGGCCTAACTACTTAACTACGAGGATAAGTTCCAACTATATACAAATTTTCTTCACGTTTCTAGTTATATTGATGTCATTTACGAACTTACACAAAATAACTTCTACAATAGGAAGGCTACGATCATAAAATCTACTACATTTCCTGAATATAAAATACGCACATTTAGCATGATCAATTTAAATATACATTCTATATAGCCCACCATGGCTGTCATGGTCAGTATAATGCCGGCAGTCATTTAAATGACCATATATAAATATAATTATCTTCCGGCAAAGTTAAAGGAATTGTTTATCATTCTCAGATTTATGGAGATTGCGTTCCTGATACTTGTTTACTAACAATAACGTTTATTTCCCGTAGTTGTTATTGTTCATAAAGTAACAGAATATTTGCAAATGCTGAAATTTTTCCTATAAACATATTATTATAATAATGTTCTGTTAAAAAGGAATATATTTGTTTTATCCGAAACGAAGAATTATTTTAGAGGTATATGAGGAAATCTTGGCCATGCCGGTTTTTATCTAAAAGTTACGTTTTCAAAATGAAATTTTAAATATACAGGGCGATTATGTAGGTGCATTACAAAAGGGACGCCGTTTGTAAATAAAACTCCATATCTTTTTATATTATTAAATTTTATGGGCTTCTCTTCCTGTCGGTTTTGAATTTATAGAAAAAAAAACTCATTTGCCACAGACAATTCAATTTTTTTTTTTTTTTTAATTAAGAATCCTAATGATCAGTGGCGGCTCGTGATGAAATGAAACGGGTGTTCTGCACAGGGCCGATCCTAGGGTATTGGCCGCCCGCGTGCAAATTTCAAATGTATCTAAACTACTGGCGCCGTAGGGATCGCAAAAAAATTGTGCCGCAGGCGAAAATTTTGAAAATTTTCAAGGTCAAGCGTTTTCCTGATACTTCAGAATTTTTATGTAAAATCCGTTTATACAAAAATATAGACTTTCACAAGAAACATTCTTGGAATTTAATACTTTTTTGAAGAACATTCATGTTTGCCGTCATATTCTTTGGTTAAGGGAAAAGGCTTGTAAGGTGAATTTTCTACTAGAGGGTCTATAACACTTAAAATATTTTCCGAAAGAGTTTCAGCGTCATATTTTGTAGGTTTCAGGTATGTCCAAAAACGTTCAATCGGTTCACCATTGAGAATATATCTTAAAACTACCACTAACTGAGTTTTTACAGATACATCAGTTGTTTCGTCTGCCATAACTGCCAAAAATGAAGGTTTGTTAATTTCTTTAATTATTTCTTCATGACATACTTTTAATATACAGTCTAAAAGATCATTTTGCATTTCTTTAGAGGTTCCTTTAAATACTGAAGCATTTTGTAGATGCTCGTTTAAAGTTATATCAAGCTCAGCAGAAAAATTTATCAAACCACGAAATATCCCCGGTTTTTGAGAGGTTTCAGCTTCGTCATGTCCTCGCAGCGCCAGTTCAAAGGCCCCACAAAACTTTATGCAGTTTATAATTTTTGACAAAACGTATTTCTTTTTTCTCACATTATCATTATGCTTTTGCACATTTATCCAATAAGCTGAATCTAGCTGCGCTTTAATATTAGTTATTCCTAATAAAGCTAATTCCATTGTATTATGTAGATGGCTTTTGGAGTTGTCGTGCTTTTTTATTTTTTCAGTTAAGTGCACCAAATCTGTCACCCCTACTTCCGTCCATGCTTTATCACCGCCAAAAAGTAAACAAGGAAAACAAAATAACGCATTTTTTTATTGCACCCACAAATCCAATTGTTCTTCGAATAAATGTCTCTATTAAGTTGACGTTTATATGCTTTTCCGCGGCTAACACCTGCAGTCTCAATAAAATATCGGGCAATGGCCTACCATTGTTTTTTAAATCAATTTTTTCCTCATAAGAGTATTTAAAAAATTGCTTCACATGAACTAAATTATAAACTAAATCCATTGTCACTATCACAGTATATAAATATTAATAATTAGTACAATAAATCACTACACAAATTCACAAAACAGTATTTAAAATCTCAAATTAACACGAAATACGAAATAGGTACGATTTACGCCCGCCCGAGGAGTAGGAAGGAGTAAACATTCACTGATGTTGCCTTAGCTGGAAAAAATACAGCTCACTGACCGTGTAAATTCGCGCACTTAGGAGCGCCAAATGTGGATTGTCGCGGGAGTTGAGGGGGAGGACGGGTGTGCCAAGCCGTGCTGAGAACTACCTCGTGTGTGACCCAGTTTAATGTACCGCGACGCGCTCAGTAGAGACCCAGATAATTCATCTGGTCTACTACTCAATAGGGGACGGCGGGCAGAATGCGACTTTAACGCAATAATTTGGTTAGCTGCACCAACTAACCAAATTATTTTATTAATAAATTTTAGTAATTATTATGTCGCGAAAATATACAAATATCTAATTTTTTTGGCAGTTCTGCAGCACCTATACACCAGCCGCCCCTGGGTGTTACCGAAGAATGATGAAAATACCGTGGACTGATAGGGTTAAAAACGAAGAAATATTAGAGAAAGTCGGAGAGAAAAGAAGTATGTGGAAAAACATAAAGAAGAGAAGAGATAGAATGGTAGGCCACTTGCTGAGACATGGGGGAATAGTCCGCGAAATTTTGCAGGCAGAAATAGGAGTGAAGAAAGGCAGAGGTAGGCCTAGATTAGACTAATGCTCGCAAATAGTAAGAGATGTAGGTTGTAGCACAATTAGCGAAATGCGTATGTAAGCACAAGATAGGAGAAGCTGGAGGTTAGCGTCCAACCAGTCTTAGGGCTGATGACTCCATGATGATGAGTGTCTGAATATTAGTTGGGGGTGAGATAGTTAAAGCAAGTATTCCTTTTATAAAGTACTCTCAGAATCCCAATTTTATTTAGATGCACTGGAAATCAACTATTATTTAACCTCATCCTGGTAATATTCATTGATAAAATATCTTTTTTACAGCTTAAACAAGGTAGATTTGATGATAAAGAAGGCTGCAGTTGTGTATACTGGTTATTTTGACCTTTCTGACCTTTTCCAATTTCTCTATTTGTTATAATATCTGCCCAAATATTCAAGTTCTCTGGATCCTTCGGTTATTCAATGAGAATTATGCTCTGTCCAATAGTGGCAGTTATGCCTGTTTAGGGCTTCATGTAGCATGAAAGTGGCTTCATCAGAGAACTGATGAGGCCACTTCATCAGACACTTGTTTGAAAGTATGATTAAAATGGAGTAGAGCAGAGAATGATCGAACAAGAAGAATGGTCACATACGTGTGTATGTAACCATCAAACCTTTTTGCGAATAAAAAGTTCCTTTTGTTTTATTTCATATATTATTTCGTTTTGACTATAATGTTGCTTAAGGTTTTGTAATGCAAGAACTCATTTTGAATCGAACGGTTTTTTATGAATGAAGAACCACGTAATCAATCGAATTAATTATTTCTGGATATAATGTTTAATTTCTTGTCAGCGTTAATTGTCTTTAATAAATCCTAACTGAGTGTGCGCGCGAGTTTTCCCTTTTTTATCAGAAAAACACTGGCAAGATTGAGTTTTAACAAAGACACGTTTATTTTCCTTTAGGTATATATTAAAGTAAAAAGATGACAAGTGAAACCATATAATACATGTGAGAAACTGACTAAACTATTATCTACTCTGGGCTTAAGTATAAATCTTATCTAAACGACGAGGGTTGTTTACGCATTCTGATGTAAGGGCGACATGAGTGTTCCCATATCGATGTGAAACGTCCTGAGTTGATGCTGATATAATTATATATACACTATAACCTACCACAATAAGTTCGTTAGTACTAAAAATGGACCGTTGAGGCTGAAGTTGATGACTAGGCTTTGTTTTGAGTTTAACAATTTATTGATCTAACGGCTGTTCTAAATCCAACGGCATTGACCGTTGGATTTAGAGCAGCCGTTGGCTGACATTAATAAGTAATAGCATAAAAATACGTTGAGGATTGCACACTGAGTAAAGCTCTATAATTTGATATTATATGTAGTTGTTACTTAATGACTTAAATATTTTGTTAATATATAGAGAGGGGTATGTGTATCCGAAACATGTTCAGTTCCTACGGAATTTTTCAGAAAACTTGACCTCTTGAAATATTCCAAATTCCGAACTGAACAAACCTGTATTTTTGTTAGCAGTTTTTTTAGTTAGCCTTCAGCGTTATTTTGCATTTCATATTTGCCACCATGTTTGTTGAAAAAGATAATAAGCGCGTTGAGCGTGTTTTTCCATGTGCTAATTTCATCTTAACCGGTTGAAAAAAAAATTGAATTCAGATTTTGCGTTCTTGCATAATAGGTTTTCTATAATTTTGTTTATGTTAAGCGTTAGTTTTATAATCAAACCATTATTATTTACGCATATGTTAATAAACCTGCTCAAGTGTTTGACTCTTCTTTCAAATAATTAATGAGACTATTAAGTGGCTTAAATATGCTTGTAACTTCGGTGCTTTAGGTTTATAATTATTTTCATAAATTAAAGGTTTTTGCTACTAACATTGAATTCTGAATGGCACTTATTAATTGTATTTTAATATTACTACACGTTTATTTACACTTTATAATTGATAACATTACAATGCTATGCATTGTTTTGATTTCTTCCAACATGTGTATCCGATTATTTCATTGAGCATGTATGTTTATGTAAATTATGAATACACGTTGAAGGTGACTAACAATAATATTCTCTTATATTATTCAATAAAAAAATCTTTTAAATAGGATTTATACGTAATTTTTTTCAATCGCTGTTTTTAATATTTCTGGGATTCATCATAAAATTATTACAATAAAAACACTTGTTATTAACGATTATATTGAATCATTTGTGCCGTGGTGCACTTTATAATAGAGGGTCCTTCAATAGAGACGCTCGAAATTTATTAGGTTATAGTAGCCATGTTGTTCTGCAACATCTGTAAAAGCAACATCTGTAAAATTTATCGTGAATTATTCAGTGGTATATGGAAAATCATTGTGGAAGGTTATAGCGTTCAACAACGAGTGCAAATCATCAAATTTTATTTTCAAAATGAGTGTTTCGTTGGAGAAACGTTCCGCGCTTTACGTGATTTTTATCCTCGCCACAACCGTCCCGCCGAGTCGACTACTCGACGTTTGGTGACCAAATTCGGGTCAACCGGTTTGATGAATAATCAGCCAACACCCGTATGTCACCGAAACGCAGAGTCTGCTGAAAACATCGCTGCTATGCGTGAGAGTGTACGGGAAAACCCAACCCAGTTAATTTCTTATCGTTCACAAGAACTTGGCCTTTTTGCGACTTCACCTTGGCGAATTTTGCTTCGGGTTTGCACTTGGGTATAAAACTACTATTGTATATAATAGTAGGTATATAAAAGCACGCGCGTATTCGAATGCAACGCTGTGTTAAAATTTCAAAACAATCGATGAAGAACTTTCGGAGATTTAAGATTTTGAACAAACGAACATTTGCATTTTTATTTATATAGATTTGCCATGTCTGTCTGTCAATCCTCCCTCGTTATAGAATGCGAATACGACAATTATAAATATACAACATTATGAGAACGAATTTGTTGCTTTAAAAATTCTTTAAATATTCTTAAATATGATGTAGATATAGAATGGATTCCACTGATTCCACTTCAAAATCGATAAGTCCAAAATTCTAGCAGACAACTTAAACAAGCAGAAGAAAAATGAATATAGCAGAAAGTTGATATAAATTTTTATGCTATAAAATTAATATTATTATTTTTGGCTACGATGTATACTATATGATATTTCTTAGGAATTAGTTTTATATTCATGTACACTAAATGAGGGTTATCCACAACTTTATTTTTTCTTTTTACATAATGAAAAATGTAAAGTTCAAAGTTACTCAAGTTTTTTAAATGAATATTTGCGTTAATGCTTATGTGACTATGTGCATGTTGTAATATCCATTTTAAATTTAATCATATTCAGTAAACTTCTGCATAAATAATAATCACATATTCAATAATGTTGAACTGTTTATAAAACATATATAAAATTGATTAAAATTCACTGTCTTTGTTGCGCAATATAACAAAGTGACAACTTAATTACACATTTATTAAAAGGTAATGTAGGTGTAGTAATATTGAACTTCAAAGCATGTAACTCCTTCCTTGTTTCTAAGTTTGTTACCCCCGAGCATAAAAGTGCTTTCTTTTTGTTAAAAGCTACTCGACCCTGCGCTATTCTTTGTTTTATATCTTTATCGATTCTTCCATCCCAATTTATTTTACTTCCTAAATAAGTAAAGTCTTTAACTTCCTCCAATCTTTCATTATTAATACTTTCGTTTTTGCTCTGCTCTCGCGCCCTCTGCACACTAACACTTTAGTCTTGTTTCTATTCACCCTCATTCCGTATTCCTCTGTAAAAACTGCCTCCATTTCGTTCAACGCTGATTCCAACTCCTCTTTACTAGATGCTAATACTGCTATATCATCCGCGAATCTCAGCATTTTTAGTTTCTGTCCCTGTACTTTAATCCCGAAATCCACTCTATCTTTTACGACATTAATCGCCTCTTCGATGTACAGATTAAAAATTAGTGGTGATAGCGTACATCCCTGTCTTACTCCTTTCCTAATACCTACTTCCCTTGATTCCCCTTCTACTTCTATAATAGCAGTTTGCTCTTTGTATAGATTGTGTACTACTCTCCTATCTCTATACTTCATTCTCGCGCTCTTTAGTATCTCGAACATTTTTTCCCATCTTACATTATCAAAAGCTTTTTCTAAATCTACAAATCCTATATAAGCGATCTTTCCTCTTTCTATAGTTTTCTCTAACGTTACTCTTAGCGCCAGAATAGCTTCGTGTGTTCCCCTATTTCGCCTAAACCCGAATTGGTCTTCTCCTAGTATTTCCTCCGTTCTATTTTCCATCCTTTTCTGCACTATTCTGGTTAAGATTTTTGACGCGTGGGAAGTTAGGCTAATCGTTCTAAAGTTCTCGCATTTGTCGGCTCCTCTCTTTTTCGGCATAGTAACGATAATGTTCCTCTTATAATCCTCCGGCATCTCGCCTGTTTCACATATGTATTTTACCAGTTCAAACATCCTATTTACTACTTTCTGTCCCGCAGATTTCAAAATTTCCGCCTGTATTTTATCTACACCCGGCGCTACTAAATTATGTAGAAAATAAATTATCCGTTTATTTATGAACTCTAACGTATGGTGTTATTTTTATGACAATCCAGTTTTAATGAACGTTTATCTTTAAACAACAGAAAATACTTTTTTAAGCGTACATCATACCATTATTCTTTTACAAACTTTCTTACAAGTAGATAAAAGATAGTAATGTGTGTAGTAAAGAAAATGAGAAATTCATGGTAATTAGTAAACAACTAAAGTTAGTAAATTTCAAAAGTAATTAGTAACAACTTTTTTTCCATAACAGCCATTGGTGCTGTTACCATTTAAGTAATTCGTAACATAGATTATAATCGGGAAAACGTACCGATTTTGATTATTTTAATACCAGTCAGAGAGCGAAATAAAAGAGTATCAATAAAAAACTATATGGCAAAACACCGGTACTATAAAGTGACATTACTAGTTCGAATAAAACCTAATTTTAATAGTATTTGTAGACGATATACTTTATCTAATATCTTCAGTAT
Organism: Rosalia funebris; assembly: GCA_037954035.1. Taxonomy (NCBI): domain Eukaryota; kingdom Metazoa; phylum Arthropoda; class Insecta; order Coleoptera; family Cerambycidae; genus Rosalia; species Rosalia funebris. The sequence goes on along the minus strand of JAZFAV010000001.1, from coordinate 14,008,054 downwards.
TAGTAGCAGGAACAAAGACAAGAAAATTTTGACGAAGAAAACGAAAATAATTAAATTATAACGTAAATCAAACTCACTCTCTAGTGCCCATCTTTCATGTCGTGTCATCCCTTCTAAACCAATTGTCGTATCTCGCACGCACTCATAGTTCGTCAATTTTTTTAAAACCTCCCCAACGATTTGTAAATTGTGAGGGAAATGAAAACGTTGAATATCCGAGGAAACAGTTGTGCGTGGTTCAGGGGTTTGCAGGTCGTCCTCGTCACTGCTAATTTCTGAATGTCCTCTGTTGTCCTCGGTTGTTTCTGTATTTTCAACGTTGCTCCCTATAAATGAAAGAAAAATATATGAGACTTTAACAATTATTTAAGTACTGAAATACCAGTTGGTAGTTCGAGCCCTATTTGCTAGAAATCATGTAAATATTTAACTTTACAATTTACAATTTATAAAAAGACACACCTGTTCAATAGCGCCAATCAAAAGAAAGAAATCAAAATAAAAATCAATTTTCTTAAGAATACGGTTTTCATTTTGAACAAAAACAAAACAACTGGATACCAACTTGCTAATATTTAATTATCTGTAAATGATATATTTATAACTGCATTTAAAATTCATCCTTGTGGTAATTTGTCCATAATTTCAGTATATTGCATGATATTCCAGTGAAATTTCAATGTGTATTATTCATGTACTGGGTGACCTTTATATTATCTTACAAATCATTATATCATGTAAATTTGTGTTAAATGATACACTCTGATGGAACATTGCACTGGCGTCACAGAGCATTTGTTAGGATTAACTTAATTTTTAATTAAAGTTGCAAATTGTTTCATTGTTATTTAAAATTTATATTCGTCAAAAGAGAAAAAGTTATTGATTATCATAGATATGGGTAAAAATTAATACTCTGAATTCCACTGTTGTTATATACGGTCATTTGTACGAATTTAGTCCAGCCTGTAATGACTCAAATCTATCAAGTACTTATTAAATCATTGTAAAATCTTCAATCCTTATTGATTAATGGAAACTTTGTCCTCTATGAATAGAACTAAATGGTTCTATGTTCTATGTTATTTAAATATTAAACTTGCGTCTTACAAGAAATTTTATTTTCAAAGCAATCTGATCAAAGTATGCCAGACACGGGACCCTGTACAAAGAAAATAGCATGACATCATTGGGTGATGTGTGGGTGTATGTAACTCAATGAATCAAAAGACCTTTAAAATTTTAAAAGGTCATCAAAAATCACTTCCGAATATAATATATGGGGTGTCCCAGAATGTATTTTACAGTCAATATCTCGATTATTTCAAGAGATGAGAAGATGACAATTACAGTTTTAAATTGTATAGGAATCGGTGCTGATTTCGAGCTTATTGCTTTTTTCAACTCATTGAACTACGCCCCTACTTTGTGTTGTACTGAAAATGGAGCTCCACTTCATTTTGAACACAGGAATATAATATACTCCTACTTAATATCTAAAGAGTATAATTTTCCGTGGAACAAAGTAAAAATATGACATAAAATGACATAAAAAGCTTTAGTTGGTTAATCAAAATAAATTAAAGAAACTGTAATGGAAGTATTGAAAATTGTGTAAAATATAACTAACAAAATTTTTACTAACCAACGACGATGGAATTTACTGGTCTGGTAAAAATATGGTGCTTTAATCATTTAAATAACGCAACGTAGATTGCTAATAGGGGTCAGATTAATTGGCTTCGAAGGTTCTCAGACCTTACACTAGTATTTCTTCTTCGTGTGGGGTTATCTTAAAGATCTCGTGTATCAAACTCGATCTTTGAATTTGACCGACTCGAAAGATAGAATTTAGCGGCGTGTCGACATGTAACACCAACTATAATTGAAGCTGCGTGTAATAAGGAACTGTTACGACCTTTTGACGTTTGTATGGAGTACGCAAGAGAAATTTTCAAAAATCTGTTGTAATTGCATTTCAATTACTACATAATGGCAGCGATTGTCTTTACCTTCTTAAAAGATGCAAACTACGTGTTTGTGTTATTTTTTTTATATTCTCTAACCGAGTTATTAATTGTAAAATACATTCTAGAACACTCTGACAGCTAGAAAGTATCCGAAATAATAATTAATTACAATGAATATTAGTTCATGTACTCAACATAATATATAATTAATAACATAACTTATCATTTGGCCAATGACATACGCGACAAATTTTAATCTCGATCGAATGTAGGTATCCGTTAGATATATCATATACCCAGTCGGTTGTCTATGTTCATTGAATTCCACTGAAAACGATTGGGTCGGAACAATGAGAATTTAAATAATCCGAAGGAAATGTCCATTGTCACCTTGTCCTAATACGAGTTATTAAAATGCGTAACCAGATTATTTGTCTGGATCACTGACTGAATGATAAAAGAAAATATAAAAATAGTAACAAAGCTTCATACATACATTATACAGTTCCAATTCTCGTACATATTTGAATTTTGACCTTGTAGGTATGTAAAGTATATACATTTTATATTTTGTACGTATTAATAGGTCAGAAAAAACTTTGTATTGATCATAAAATGATATTGTAGAAGGAAATCGTTATTTTATTATATATGTAGATTGTGATAAAATGAAAGATAAAGTTGATTCCTTCAAAAAATGATTTCTTTAAAAAATACGCGGGATGAAAACCACTTATGGATAAAATTGTATTTAACATTATTTTATGTATGTATTTTAAGTGGTACATTTTTATATTTTTAGATTATTTAGTATTCCTTGATGAGCTGATTTCAACGACTTATAATATTTATGGCTTAAAATAGTAAAAAAAACAACTACAAGATATTGACCTATCTCTAAGTAAATGGAGAATATATTGAATGTTTCTTTAATACACTTAAATAGATAATATAGTTTAAATTAAGTATTTTAAGTCTTTATCTGTTGGCCTTTCATAGGTTGTTGAAATCTTGGTTAACCTATCATAAGTTATGTATAGAAAAATATAGAAGAAATTATTGATAAACAGGGACTAATATTAGTTCGTTGAATTACTTGATTGAATTAGTGAAGACTTTCTCGGTTTATGAGTAGTTATACATACAGTGGTTCATACCCTTTCAAACGAAGCCAGTTATGTAAAATAATGAACTAATTAACTAATAATTCAAAAATTGTAAAAATCCATTTCTCATGTGAGTCAATAGTGCGTTGCTATTGATTGTGAGGTAAATAATGCGACATATTGACAACAGAAAAGGTTTGGAAATAGTTATGTTACTATATTTTTTTATGAGTCGCAGACTGTACAGAACAAACAGAATATTTTGAATTTAATAAAGACAATTACAATTAATTGCCATTGTATACCCTACATTATACAATATTCCAGGTTTACCGTAGATGATATTTTGGTTTCAACAGGGTCAAACTTGATTAATCAAATGGTATTGAGAAGATATTTTTTCAAACCCTTTCTCAGACTGTAAAAGATCAATAGAAATGTTGACAAGAGGACCCGATCTTAATCTACTCGATTATTTATCTATAACCTATTAGTTCTGGGTATGTTAAAAAGACATTATTTTAGAGATATTAAAGATGTAAGCCTTACTTTATTACAGACCTATCTAAAATATTAGTTGACTGAAATTAATTTTTCTATTCTTTTAAATTCTAATTCTAAAAAGTTAATTTAGAAAAAAATATAGGAATAAGGTTATAAAAAAATGACTAGAAAAGAAAATTGGAGTCGGTAGATAAAAAAATTTTACATTTTAGTTTTCAATTTATGAAAATTGTGAAATGAGAGGTGCATATTTGTCATATTTATATAAAACCATATTTCACATTCAACCTTGTATTTTTTCTAGCAACCAACCCACTTCTTTTTTATCGAATAATTTACATAAGGCCATGCAAATGGTTTTGTTTTCTGTTGATAATGAATTGCATCTTTTTCTTATGTGATTACTTTTTTATAAATACGTCTTCATATTCATTTAATGATAATTTTGTGGTTATAAGGAAACAAACGATTGAAACTGACCGTGTGACAGCGCAAGGAATTAGATAATTATAAAAGTAATTAGTTAAACAGAAATCTGCAGGACTTCCTCATTTAATGTCTTAATTTGTTGTAACACTATAATTTAGGTTTATTCCTATACGTTAAAAAATGTAAATTAATTACTATTATAGCAAAACTGTGCTTTCTGCATAAAATTAATTTCCGAAGTATTGTCAGACATTTTAAATGAGGCAATTTATATTTCAGTAGTTAGTTCTGTATTAGTAATCGGAAAAAGTCATTGTATGGTAAAATTTATAATTAATTTGTTATGAATATACATTGAGTTGATGTGCTATATTTAGATTTATTCGAAATTAGTATTTCTGTACAAATTATATTTGTAACAAACTCAAGTTTTACTCACACATATATTTTATGGATTATGTAAATTGGCTGAAGAGTTTGCATATAAATAGAGAGAGATTTTTGACTAGTTAATATTGTAGGGCAAGTTACTTAAGAAAGTTTTATAAAGTTTAATGTTCATCTGTGAGAAATATCTCGTAAAAAACTGGCGGTCCCCACATTTTATGGCACTCTTTACATCACAATATTACTATGATAGATACATATATCGATTGTGCTTTAAAGAAATGGAGTGCTTAACACCGTAACAGATAATTATTAAAATATTTAAACTTAAGGAATAATATTGATAATAACTGGTTCGGGAATCTAAAACAAAGGAATCTAAGTTTATGCTCACAAGCCTGCAAAATCGCCTGATGTAATACCGTTGGATTTTAACTTTGTGATGGAGAATATATTATCGTAATTGCAGGAAAGAACTAGAGGCAAATCTACGGCAGGTTCTCATTTCTATGCCTCTTTTAGATATAAATAGTTTGTGAAAATTATTTCATATATCATCAAAATATTTCATCAAAGTATATCGCAAATTTGGATTATTCAACACCAAAATTTAGGAAAAAAAATAGAGAATTAAATACCAATAAAATGTATTTATAAAAGTTACGTCATGATTAAAAAATGGGAGGCTCTAGAAAACAGTGGAAAATTGTATATAGAACTATTTTGCAGAATTAAAAATAAAATATAAACAGACAAGTTATGGATTATCATAAGAATTGGGTGAATATTATAGACATTCTGTTAAGTAACACTCCTTACTGCAATGAAGTTGCCAGCTTATTTGCGAAAAGCAAGCCTCAAAAGTATTAGCTGTCTTTTGTCTACTCCATTTTTCTCCACATGAAATATGAGAAATTCCTCAAAATCATCGAATCCTGCTCATTCTGTATATGTTGATATGTCATATTTCGATTAAAACAATGTAGTAAAAAAGTCAATAGGGTGTATCTAATATATGAAACTGTTTGTATTAATTTTTCCGAATTATCCAGATTTGAAATTGTGTCTAATTGGAAGTAAACCAGTAGATGAATAAGTAACATTAATACCTACATTAATAAATCAACAATTTAAATTATGATTATTACAATTTAAATGATGCAAACATAGAAAAGGTACGTTATTTAAAATTTAGAAAAAAATCTTAAATTAGGAAACGTATTATTATTAATTAAATTAAATTTAATTAAATGAACACATTCCTGCAAGAAATTATATTTAATCTTACCTATTCCAACACTATCGTTTTTTCCATCTCCTTGGACTATGTTGAATGGACCAGATATTGTATCATTATCGTAATCTTCTATCACCGATGGAGTGATATTTTCAGGCGCAATGATAGAAATCAAACAAAAAATGCACAGCACAATTTTTTTTCTAACTCGAAATAACATCATAAATTATAAATGGCGTAAATAAAACAAACGATTTAGATAGTTCATTAAGGTAAAGTGTTGACGGAACTGAGAAAGAATTCGCGGTGGCCGCGCTTTGAACGGCAACAAGGATGAACAGATAATGTTTGATAGTGTCAGCGATTTGTAGTCGGTGTTTGTTAGCCACCTGGTTTTATTATTAACTGTTTGTTGCAAATATTATTTGTTATGCTCGCGGACGTTTGTAAGCTGTTAGGTAAAAATAAGTAAAAATCTAAGACATGTGAAGGGTAATAGATGTAATGTATGTATACACTGATAAACATGAACACTTAAGGGTGATGGGACAAGAGAGAGAATAAATGTCGACAGAAAATAAAATGTAACCATATGGCTCTAATTCTAGTTATACTGATAATAAAATAAGGAGAGATTATTAGGGTTTGTTGGAAATAGTTTTTTGATGATTTTATTAGATTCATAGTTAGTGTTTGTTAGCCACTTGGTTTTGTTATTAACTATCTAATACAAATATTATTTAAAATGTTTATAAGCTATTCTTCAGTAAGCCATGTGAAGAATAACATACATAATATATGTATGTATACACTGATCAACGTGAACACTTAGACATCTACTAACGTGTGATGTGATAAGAAGGAATATAAGTGTAGACAGAAAATAAAATATCACTGTACAGCTTTAGTTATAGTTCTACTTATAATAAAATCAGGGGAGATTATTATGGTGTGTTTGAAATAGTTCATTTTATTTAATAAGCGAAGAAGGTACAATTAATATAATCAAAAATTATATTAGCAACATAAAATAATTATTGATTTTTATAATATTGTTTTTGCAAACAAAATTCTTAATCTATGTGTATTTTTGCTTGTGATTAATTTCATGGTGGGTGCCTACTTTAAAGCAATTTAGAAGATTGACTGCTAATTTATCACATATGTAAAATAAATTCGTTGAATCTGTAATGGAACATTGTTCGAATGTTACTTCATTTTGTTCAAAAATGCTCTTTATTCGACATTTTTCACTTATATTAAAAATTAATATAAGTGAATAAATATGTTAACCTTAACCACAATACCCTTTTGAAATATCCAATACATACTTTTCTGGAGGCCTTATCCTCTAGCAGAAAGCAGAATAGAATCAGAAGTGTCTGACTTTTTGCTCTATATTTGGTAACAATATCTTGTATATTATGATTACTATTACTTCTAATTATATTATGATATTACTTCTAATGATGTTTCTTAAATTTAACGAGATGTCGTTTCTACATATAGGTACAACAAATTTACTATATTCCCCTTAATCATAATCAATATTTTAATGCTTATATGATATTTTGATAGCAACGACATCTTCATCAGGAGGGTATGTAAGTTTTTATTTGTATGCAAACTCAAAACTGTTCTGAAAACAAATATTTTCAAAGTAATTTTATTGTCCATGTGCTTGTTAGTGTTGAGTTTATCGAAAACTTGTATTAAATTTGAACAGCAATTTAAAGTATAAATATATTAATATAAGCATTTCTTGCCTTTAGTTAAAGTTATTATTTTTCTCACTTCATATAACATATATACAGTATGCTATAGTATTTGTATATTCATCGTGGTATTTGATTAATTTCTCACCATAAAAATATATGCGTATATACGAGAAAATTTAAAAAGGAAGAACAAGTAATGCGAAATTAGGGGGCACCAATTAAACAATTAAGGAGATTTATGTACATAATGTATGAGTTTATATAAACATGTTTTCATCTTCGTTTTAGGAATTATTAATAATATATTCAGATACAACGCTCATGTAAAACAACGGACAGGGTCATGATTTGCGTGTGTTAAACTGACTTATTATTTATTTAAAATGTCAATTATCTGGGAGTTTCTTGTAAATGTTGGAAAATTACATTGAAATACAATTAAAATATGGAGTAGACAAAGCAATATTAATAAAAACCGAGAATAACACTAATGTATGTAATATTTAGAATCTGTTAACCATGCTGATTTCAATGAAATTAATATAAATAATGCAAATTCAATCTCATCACAATATTTTCCCGTGCATTTCTCTCAATGTTTATATATTTATGTTGTTAATGGAATATGGATTCCACTCAATAATTATACATTTACGTAGTTAACAGAATGTTGTATTTGTACGGTTCTTCTAATTTAGTTTATTGCTTAGGGACACTTTTACACATTTATGTTAAGTACCAGTTATATAATTATTTATTATTATTATTATTATTATTATGGCGAAGTATGGTATATGGTATGATTTAAGGTTCTTTACCTAATCAATATAGTTAAAGAAATTATACTTTATAGTATAATTTTCACTGTTCTTGTATTTGTAGATTTTGAAATGGTGAACTGAATAGGAAGAAACTCTTTTTTATCTTTGAAGTGAAGCTCTTTTCCGTTGGAAACATAACCAGACTAGTGGCTTGTTACGACTGGTATGGCCAATGAAGGACCTCGTTTCAAAGTTTCTCCTTTTGCATTTACTCCAGAAAACTTAGTTTATATATAAGTAGAAATAATTAGTTTATCCAATACCCAGGATTGGATAATGTTATATTTATTTCAGTGAATCTTGAATATTTACATATACCTGATTTTACATGAACAATAAAACCAAATGATACTGTCATCCTAATGAATGTAATGTTACTGTTACTCAAATTGGTCGGGTGTAATATGCTGGTTTGCTAAACTGTTATGCCATATGTCATAATGTATCATCATCATTAATTTCAGCCAAATTATATATCTAAGGAAATGTTACGAGAATTTGATTTGGTAGGATGTGATTTCAGCATTCACTTCCGCACAACTACTTCAACTGTCGTCATGATGAATAAAGAAATAGTAAGACCTTGAACAACTTTAAAAATATAATTTACCTACTTCCTTTTTGTTTTCACAACCCTCGAAAATTCTGAACATCATTACTAAGGTAGTTATCTAGAAAGTAAAGAAGACGTGCTATGTTATTTATTTCTAATGCTTTGATAATTCAGTCCTCGTATATAGTAGAGGACTATTATATTTGATACTGTACTTGTCATAAACTGATCTACCCCATCACGATTCTACATACCTCGACACTTCTGACCATGGTAACTACTAATGCGGTTCAATAGAATTTCAAAAAGACATTGTATATTAATTTTGTTTCAATATTTCGAATACTTCACTCCTTGTATAATATAAGAAAACAAGTAAGCAAATCGCAATAATATTGCGCCGCCTCCTCGCTCATATCGAAAGCACTTCCGGAGCATGCCCCTAGAGGCTTCGGATCAAAAAACAAAAGTTACCGCGTTCGCAAGGGTCGATTTACTATATTGATTTTGTAAAATGCCGAAATTCGAACGAAAAGCATTTCGCACATCGACCTAAAAATTTCGTGACACACACACGAAAACAGCCGTTCAGCAAATAGAGATTATATTTGATACTGTAATCATGGTAACCTCACCTCGATTCTACTACACTTCGACAATTCTGTTCATCGCTGCTACTAATTCAGTTGAATATAATTTTAAAAGAACATGGTATATTATATATGTTCCAATATTTCGAATGATTCAGGACTAGCAGTAGAATACCACTATATTTGATACTGTAATTGTGGTATCCTGATCTAGCCCATTTCGATTCTACCTACCTCGACAATTCTCGCCTCGTTACCACTGATGATACCACTTGTTACCACTGGTTCAATAGTATCTCAAAATGTCCTGGAATTTATTTCCGTTCAAATATTTTGAATAACGCAGTCCTCGTTTAATAGAGAGTCTATATTTGATACTGTAATTGTGGCAACCTGATCTGACCAACTTCTGTTCCACATACCTCGATAATTTTGACCATCGTCAAATTGAAAAAATATAGAAAGTATATACCACGAGTAGTAAATAGTAAATGATAACGGAAGAAGGTTAATAAAAATATGCGAACAATACCAGCTGAAAATTCTAAATGGGTATTTCCAACATCGAGAGATCCATAAATACACGTGGATACAGACAACAAGAAACTTAAAAACTGTTATCGATTATGTAATAAAAAAAAATCCCGCTTAAAATTCATGGATGTGAGAGTAAATAGAGGAACTTCTTGTGGTAGTGACCACTACTTCCTTAAAGTAAAGATAGTTGCTCCCATAAGAACAAGAGATCAAAAAGAAAATATGCATGGGGATGAGAAGGAAGAGAAAGAGACAGAGATAAGATATAATTTAAATAGCCTGGAACAAGAAAGTACGAGAAGACTATACAAAACCCGATTAGACAACAAATTACAACGAACAGAATTTGACAATATAGAAGAGGAGTATGAGTATATAAAAACGTGTATACAGTCGGCAGCATCAGAGGCATTAGAGTGCTATGAAAAAGGAGGAAAACAGTGGAAACCATATTGGTGGGATGACGAAATTGAGGTTGAAATAGAGGAAAAACGAAAAAAATATCATGCATACTTAAGCTCAAAAAATATGAATGACAAACTGACATATAAGGAAGCCCAAGCAAGAGTGCGTGAAATGATATGTACAAAAAATAATGAAAAATGGGAGGCGACATGTTCTAGACTTAACACATATATAGGAGGTAGGAAAAGTACGGAAAGCTGGAGACTACTCAGGAAAATGAGACAGGAGCGGAAGAAAGATATCATCTCACCAATACCAGCGCAAACATGGAATCAATATTTTGAAAAAATGTTATCAGAAGATAGAAAAAAATTTAAAAATATAGAACACGTTAATCCCAATATAGTTACTCAAGGATCTCCGATAAGAATAAGTATATCAGAAGTTAAGGAAGTATGTAGATCACTAAAGAATGGCAGAGCCCCAGGACCAGGAAATATTCCTGGAGAACTTATAAAATATGGAACAGACAAACTATACCATTCACTGAGAAGCCTTTTCCAAAGATGTACGAGTAGATCAAAAGTACCAGAAGAGTGGAAGGTATCATATATATCCACAATTCATAAGAAAGGGGATAAAAGTGAATGTAACAATTACCGAGGAATATCTGTTACAAATTCCATCAGCAGAATATACGGGGAATATATTAAAAAACCGTATGGAGAACGAATATTGTGAAATGGAGGCAGAAGAACAGGCCGGTTTCAGAGCAGGAAGATCCACAATCGATCACTTATATACAGTCACACAAATCTTGGAGAAGAAGATAGCATTTAACCAAGAAGTACATCTACTATATGTAGATTTAAAAAAAGCATATGATAGCATTCCTCTGGTAAAACTCTGGGAAACTTTACAAAACACTAATATAAATGTAGAATTAATAAAGGCGGTAAAGTCTCTGTATGATAATACCAGATCTAGAATAAAAATAGGACACAATATAACAACGGGATTTATAGCAACTAAAGGACTTAAACAAGGATGCTGCCTATCTCCTACACTATTTAAGATATATCTAGAACGCGCATTGATGACTTGGAAAAGAAAATGTCACAATATGGGCATACCGATAGATGATAAATCAACACTATACACATTATCCTTTGCGGATGACCAAGTTGTTATTGCGCAAGATATCGATGATAAGGAATATATGACACGCAAACTTATCGAGGAGTATGAAAAATGGGGTTTAGAAGTTAATGTGAAGAAAACGGAATACATGTGTATTGGAGGACAACAATAAGATCTACTTCTGTCAACCGGGCAAAACATCAAACACTGCAATGAATATAAGTATCTAGGCATGAAAATATCAAATGACGGGACACTTGATGAAGCGATTTCGGAAAGAAACACTCAAGGAAGTAGAGCAATTACAATGTTGAACAGCATTCTATGGGATAAACAAATAACAAAAGAAAATGAAAGAAGAATATATAATTCAATAATTAAAAGTATAGTAACCTATAGTTGTGAAGTATGGCCAATAAAAGAAAGAACAGAAATGGACTTTTGGAGGAGGTCAGTTGGAAAATCAAAGAGAGAAAGGGTAACAAATGAGAGAATAAGAAATATGATGGGAATAACACATGACATTGTAGATTATATAAGAACCAAACAACTCGTATGGTACGGGCATGTTCAGCGAATGCCAAATGACGGAATACCCAAAAAAATTCTAAACTGGAAACCACAAGGAAGAAGAAGGCGAGGAAGACCACGAAAAATCTGGAGAGAGGGCATTGATAATGAAATTTGGGAGAGAGGTTTGGACGAGGACATGTGGAGAAATAGAGAGGAATGGAGATTAGGAATCGGAAGACGGCGAAGGACGTTATAAACCGATATGATGATGATGATATACCACGATGGTACTATCTACTTTAACCTACTGTTATTATGTCATATGTGTTGACATATGCAGCATAAGGAAATCTTAATAAAACGAGGCATCATACAATCTCCTTTCGATTTATTTTTTAATGATCTATTTCTACAACTTTTAAAGTTAAGAAGAATGGTGAGGTTTATTCCTGATGTGCACTTCACGGAAGCTAATGCTTATCATTTAAATCAAAAGATGTACTGTAGTTTACAAAAATAGTTACAAAACATTATACTTTAATTAATGCTTATTCATCACAAATACAAAAATGCGTCTCCACTTCTAGCAGTTAATAGCGATGCGATGTTAATTTCTTCTAAAGGTGTACCATCTCTAGTGGTCGTATAGGCCTCAGTAATGATGCCATTGCCTGCAAATGAAAACGAAACTTGATGATGCTGAAAATATTATAAAAGGTCAAAAACAACAGTTGTTAGTAGTTTAGTTGTTAGTAGAGAGCTATAAAAAAGGGGAGTCGAAACTAAAAAATATTTATATGAAAAATTTACCTCGTGGAGAATTTCCATTCACCAATATATTGCGGATTGAAATGTTGAACCCTTCGGAATTACCACCTACATGACTAAAAGAAATGTACGAGTATTAGCAATATATTGTACTTTTTTTCACCATACATACAAATATTATCATAACAGATATACTGTAATCTGTTGTATACTCTTTTTTGCTTGTTGTATACAGTGCTCTGAAAAAATATAGACTCATGCTTAATTTGGACTAAGTATACCATGATTAAACTCGAAACTGGAAATAATTTTATGGATATAATATAGCGCATATTACATGAAATCAGTGTTTTATATTACGAGTTTTTAGGATCTCATGTATTGGTGAATAACAGAGAACTTTATGAAGAAACGGGAGATTTATGAATTATTATTCAAAATTTGTATTGATGTGCATTCTTGCTCAGTTTAAATTCAGACATACGCGGCAAGACTTCTTGCCAAATGCGCAATAGCAACCTGTAAGCACGTTATAGTTTGAGAGCAATAGCACTATTTATCTAAGAGTAGCCTGTTCTATTAGATAATATATGTTAAGGAATTTATTTTCAGGAGATATAATAATTTCCATTAAATATAAGTTTGAGTCTATAGCTTTTCACGGCACTGTATATTATCAATCAAGTTTCAGAAGCACCCTAATTTAAACTTTAATTAGATATTACCAGGTTAATCTGACATTTTAATTAATTTATCCTGTAATTGGATTGTAATCTGTTGAGCAATACAGATATATTATTGTTATTATTATTATTATTATTAAATGTTTATTAGTTTATTACCAAATAGTTTTAATACTCACTGTACTTGGACGGCGTTGGTATCTGGAACATACATAAAATGTATGTGAAGGAAAGCATTGCTATCGCGATAATCGAAGGAGGTATAATCATCTATATAAAGCAGTCCACCGGCGTTGCTGTTCTAAAACAATGAAATTAGGTTAATTGTACATCGTCATTAATCACTAGTCAACGAGTGTAACTTACAGAATCCACATTAATATAGAGCGTGTAAGGGTCATTCAGCATTTGAGTGGTGGAAGGTCTCTCTATGTCTTTTCGTGATACTATGCTGCCGCCTCGATAAAATAGCGGTGACTGAAACACAAATGAATTTTTATTACACGATTACATTCTTGATATTTTAAATTATAAGATTGGCACTAATATAAAAATACTTCAAGTGCTGAAAAATGGAATGAAAGAATCACGTTGGTTAGGTTGGTTTCTTGAACGTCAAGAAAATATATTAGTTGCCCAAGAATTGAAGGAAGCAAATAGTTGACGAGAACCATTTTGTCAATATGACGTATTACTCGACCAATGTTTCCTATATTAATTTGTGGAAGGATGGCGACCTTAACAGGGGGTGAAGTTGCATTTAAATTTGGCATATTTATATGTCTTCCCGAAACAAAATTGACCTGTTTCAGGAAATTATTCTTAAAGAACAATAACCGAATTACTCAAAGTGGGTATCCTTTCGAAGAAATCATCTTATATAACATATACTTCTGGATCGAACGAGCGAGGAGATACATGAAGTTGTCCTAATATGGGCACTCAAATAATCGTTTTTTTTTAATCATTTTCTTGTAGATAAAGAGAAGTAAATCTCGCTTTCCCGACCACATATGTATCTCTCATTAATTGCGACTTTGAGTGAACTCAGGTTATCTACGCATATTTCCATATGACTAAAAGTTTTCATTTTAATGTGAATAAAAGTTTATTCACATTAAAATAAATTATTTTTTATCTAGTAGCTTAAATTTAACAGTTACTAAACTAATTTATCTGAATAATATATAGGGTGTCTTAGTTGAAGCTATAGGATTTGAATAGCGCGCCATTTGTGTTCTGTCAAAGATAGGACGTCAATATTTAATGACTGTCGTCTACAAACCATACGATGTCAACATGCTGTCATGTTATCTACAACATTAACTTGGTAACTTAATCACGAAGTTTGAAGAGACGAATTGTGCTATTAATCAGGCAACACGAATACGTCCTCGTCGTGGTCAGTCAAATAAAAATATTGCTGCAGTGGGAGAAAGTGTATGAGACTATCCAAACACATCAATTCGACGTCGTGCACAACAATTGAATCTGCCAAGAGCCACCACGCATCGAATTTTAAAGAATGATCTGCATATGTCAGCATACAAAATTCAGTTGACACAACAACTAAAAGTTACAAACAATTTACAACGTCGTACATTTGTTACTTGGGTGTTAGACAATGAAGAAGGCGATGCTAATTTTTGCAACAAAATTTTGTTCAGCGATGGAGCA
The DNA here is from genome assembly GCA_037954035.1 of Rosalia funebris. Taxonomy (NCBI): domain Eukaryota; kingdom Metazoa; phylum Arthropoda; class Insecta; order Coleoptera; family Cerambycidae; genus Rosalia; species Rosalia funebris. Next base: position 13,993,016 of record JAZFAV010000001.1, on the reverse strand, counting down.
CACCTTCATCTTGACGGATATGTCAGCTAACAAAATTTTCGAATTTAGGGTGCTGAAAATCCCATCCATTTTATGTCGAAGAATAAAAAACCTCAGTTTGTTAAATATGATTACTTTTATTCACAAATCATATCCTACAATCCCAAATGAGACACCCAGGCATCGTATGGTTTGTAGATGATAGTCATTAAATATGGATACCCTATCTTTGACAGAACACAAATGGCGCGCATTTCAAATCTTATAGTTCCAACTAAGGCACCCTATACATTTGATTAATATCTAATGCAGTGTAAGTTCAAAGAACTGATAGTAAATTACTTTTAATAAAGTTTTGACCTAAAACTTTCAATCTTACCGTAGAAATATTGACAGGAACATCTGCTACATCTCCTCCATGGTATAATTTCCACGAAAGATCATCCACTCTGTACCAATAATTGTCAGCTTTGCCAGGGATCGTTACGCTAACTTCCGTCACATTCGGTTCGAATACTGGCCTCGCCAATATATTTGAACCTGCAGAATAAATAAATGTAATATTTTTATCTGTGACTGAATACTATGTACATCTCGTCAAAAATAGGAAGTCTCAAAACTGCAAAATAGGACCACTCACGAGGTGCCCAGCAAATAGCCTGATCCTTACCCAGTCGCATTGAGACCTTCGCAGAGTAACGATGAATATATATTGAATGTGAATGTATACAGAGTTCGATCTGGCTGAGCGTAAAGTGCATCCTTTTCGCTTTGAATGCTGTCTCACTCTTTCTTCTACGCATACTTAAAGAATCTCACATGTTTCATATTCTTGACGAGCAGTAAGTAATTGCAACATTACTTTACTTACCTAACAGTAAATGATCATCATATTCTAACAACTCAGGATATTCGTAGAATAAAGGCCTGATAACTGGAGCGCCTGTAGTCGTATGCTCATAAAACAGCGTATAAAAGACTGGGATGTGCTTGTAACGAGTTTTGATAGCGTTGCGAACAATAACTTGAACCTCCTCAGAGAAAAGGTAAGGCTCACGCCTCTTTGATTCTTTGCTGGAATGACCCCTGAAGAATGGCAACCAGACGGCTGCCTGAATAGAGACAGATACATATCATTAAAATATATTTCTATTTCAAGCAATTAGAACTCACTTGGTACCATCTCTCAAGAAGTTCTTCGCTAGGATCACCCCAGAAGCCTCCTATGTCAGCGCCGCAGAATACCTTTCCTAATATGTTTGACGTTAAACATTCTGAGTAACTAGTGGCAAGATATCCCCAGTCAGCTGTGTTATCTCCAGTCCACATTGCAGCATACCTCTGAGATCCAGCGAAGTGAGATCTGGTTAAGATGAAGGGCCGCTTAGTACCATTGTCTCTGCTGATGAGACCCTGATGGGTTGCCTTGACCTACAGAAATAAATCCGTGTCAAAAATGAGACACAGTTAAATTACTCCCCATGGGCATGATAATTAGGATACTTAGACACTTTCTGTTATAAATAGTGAAACCACCTGTTTCCGTGGAAGATGTCATTATATATGCCATTCGCCGCAGTCGGTTTGCATATAAATCACGTCAATGCCAATCTATGAAATAACCCGTCCGGTTTAATTTATTTTGTGAGGGAGACATGGGATACGAGAACAACATATCGCGATTTCGTACGGTTTGGGACTCAACAGCATAATACACTCAATGTCTATTATTCGAAATAAATTAGATGTGCCGAAGAATAAATCAAATACGACGATTTTCTTGGCATAGGAAGTCAGAATATTATTTTAATTACATTTTTACATTTTACCTGTAAAAATCCGTATAGGTTATGTACATCCCTATGAGGAACGTTCCCATGGTGAACTAATTCGTAAGGGAAACTTTTTTCTAGAGTATTATCGAATACCGAAGGCTCATTCATATCGTTCCATATACCCGCCAAGTCTTCAGTAGTACCGACAAATTTGTTGTAAGCGTACCAACCAGCATAGTACTGGCGAGCTTCCGGATTTAAAAAGTCGATGTAGCTGGATAGTCCCGGCCAACAAACACCTGAAAGCAATATCAGTATTGTAATTGTATGGATTTTATATGAACGAATAAATAGTTTAAAAATCTTCCTTGTTCCCTATTTTGTCACATATAATTCTTTATTATTATAGAGTCAGCATCACTTTTCTATCGATGCTGATATGGGTAGTGGTGTAATGATTAATGGCAATTGGTGTGCTGCTTATTAAGAATGTATTTGACATATATATATATATATATATATATATATATATATATATATATATATAGAGTTAGTGAAAGCGTTATGTAAATTTGCATATTAATTAACAATACTGAAAGATTTGGTGGAAATATACTGGTGAGGGCAGAATATGATGGCGGAATATAAGAAAGACTAGATGGTTGTTGAAATTTTCCTCCAACTATAACTGTTTACTATAATTGCACACCGCATTTTAACGGAAAACCGCAACACGAGATCGTGGGAAACTATCTTAGGAAAGACGTAATTTAGCAAAGATGTGATATAGCCTCCTAGAGTTTGTGTTCATTAAGAAAACACACACGATATTTATGGCAAATATGTTGGATATTTCTGAATCAACCTACTGAACAAAACCAGACTTTATTCTGGCTAGCGACCGGAGAGCAACCACCATAAATTTCTAATTAATGAAAAAATAAGCATATATTCAAAGCAAAACTAAGCGTATATCGTCGCGACTGACTTTTTTCTTGAGTAAATTAATTTTATGTCAATTTTTATTAAACATTATAGAAAATAAATTGATTGGATTTTGAATGGATATGGATCCGAGATAAATGTCGATATACTCGATAAATATGGGAACATGGGTAAATAATAGCGACACGAAAAGTATTAAAAACCATTTTCTCCTGTAGATAACTATAAACATTATAGTTAAGATCGTTTCTTATATGGAAAACGTGCTCGACATCTTCGTAGGTATTAGTCGTAAGTTAATCTGCTGGAAGCTATACTCTTTCTACAATTTTATGTTTAGTCATGATATAATTATTTATAATGTATTTTTTACTTTTGAATGTATTTAGATATTAATATTAAATTGTAAACATGTTTATACTTATTATTTTGTTACACTTTGTCAGTTTTGTGTGAAAATTGAGTGGCATTATTATAAAAATAAAAGTAATATTATGTCATATAATTCTGATCATCTCATGCAATATGTGCTGAACACTGTATTATTTTTTTTATATTTATGAAAATCTAGTCTCCTATTTCTTGTTGCTGCATTGAAAATTTCTGGAAAATAACTGATACATTAGAAATATTGAATAATCTTGGAACCAATCAACATTTTACCACATTCTCTATAATATATCTCAATTATTTTCGACTCATTACAATTAAATGTTATTGGAATGTTCAAAAGTACTACCTCAGTGCTTGAAATTGACTTACCCTCATAATCGCTACCGTTCGCCCATTTAACAAAATATTTGCCCTTAGCCCCCGCGTACACAGGATAATCATCATCGATCTTAAAATGCGGGTCTGAAATAGATACGGCTTTTCTACCAGTCGACGACAAATTTTGGAACATCTCAACCGGATTGGTGAAGTTCTCGGGGTTAAATTCGAAATATCTATTTCCGTTACTGTGTCCATCATCCAGCCAAATCACGTCTAGAGGAATATCGTGAAGGTCCATCGTCGCCACCACTTCCTTGACCTCCTCTTGGGTTTGGTACGTGAATCGACATTGATGGTAGCCCAGAGTCCATATCTGGAATAAATATATTTTTATAATCGTTACCTTCTAGAGATTGCAATGAAATATTACCTGTGGCATGTGAGCAACGCCAGTTAGGCTGGTGAATTGCTTCACAACATCCTGGGGAGTTGGTCCGATGAGAACAAAGAGATCGAGCGTGCCACCTCCTACCATGAAGTATGTAGAAGCCTTCCCTTCGGAATAGTTTATATCTACCCATTGCTCAGCAGCGTTGTGTACGAATAATCCAGATGTTTGTTTAGCACTAGACAAGTGAATATATCTCATAGCATTATCGTTAACTCATAATCGGGATGGTGGAAAGTGTTTTCATAAATTTAAGACGACTAGCGTTCAACACTCAAGTATGCTATAAAATAAATAGCTAAACAGTAATTTTAGTTTCAATCGACACAAAAATAAATAAGTAAATCCGTAGTAATTAATTACATAGTGCAATCTAGGAGAATTTGATGTAGAAGTAATAGTTCAGCAGGATGGTGCTTGTGCACATTATTTTTTAGTATGAGGTTTTTTAGAGAGATCATATGTATAGCGATCGCTGGATTAATAGTTATTTCTCTTGAATATTCGTTTAAATTTATGTTCCGGACTCCTAGAAGCTCAATAAAAGAGTATGATTCAATTGACGAAAAAAGAAAAATCATATAGGTAAGTGTAAATGGCAGCAACTGCAGCTTCAGCACAAGAATTTTAGAGAAATATTCCCATTGACACTAACAATTAATCTGTTCCGGAGACAAGGGTGACGAATATTTTACTGTACACATCTCTTATATGATAATAGTAAGAATGTGTTGTATTTGATTAGTATCCACCATCTACCCTAGACTCATACGTCTTGTCTATTACATTCTCAGAATAGATTCTTTAACGTCATATGTTTATCCACTTTTAACTTAAGTGCAACAGTTTACCATCCTTATTGAGTAACTGCTAGAATTCTGCTGAAGAATGTTATTCTTAATACAAGGTTAATAAAATAGTAGTAAATGGATATCATGAGGGGTCACATGAAGAGACTTGGAACCTTGTGGTATAGTAATACAGAGATAACTAGAGACGAGGTAGAAAACGAAAAAAAACATAAAATAGAAAATGTAGAGGACAAATAAAAGATTCTCAATTCGCTATTATGTTAACTATTACTTAATTCCTCTGGTGACTCTAAGATTACTAGAGGAATTTAGGAAATTGGTACCTGATGATGAAATGTGTGACATTGAATCTACTAACAGGACTTTACGATAGTACCAACAGCAGGGGTTATACACAATTTCACAAACTCGAAGTTGTACTTACGAATGTCCATATACGACTGGAATTGACCCATAAAGACCCATCGGTGAATCTAATTCATAATAATCCACATCCGAGTTTCTAAGTCGGAATGGATCCAAGTCTTCTCCTGTTTGACTTAAGGCCAACTTAAAAGCGTGATGATATAGTCCATACAAAGTTGTCGCGCCTTCAAAGTCCACACCAAAAGAAAACGCTGGGCTTGTGTCGATCTAAAATGAAAAGAATTTAATAGAAATAAGTAACTACTTTTGATTGAAAACCAGTAAAAATAAATCGCTATAAACGCGAGTCCTACATTTTCCAGGACCAAGCGCTCGCCATTCAGAACAACTTCTAAATCATGCCCCAAATAAAATTCTACTGTGAATGGTTGGCCGGTGGTTACAACGACGCTGTAATCTTCATCTTCCGGAAACAGGGTAAGGGTTTCATTCGCCAAGTTTACGAGACTGAAACTGAAAACAATCATTATGCTCCCATTTAACATACTCAAGTATATATTTTCAAGACGAAATAACACCAACAACAACAAAACACTTACGGAAGGCCTTCAGGTTCATTATCTAAGACGTCAGTGAGTTCGTATCGCTCATGATTTTTGTCCAATATTTTTACTCTTACTCTGTTTTCTCGCAGCAGAGTTATATGCAAATGCGATACAAGACCATGAGCACTGAGTAATGGTATAACTGCCGTTCTGCCATCGATTTCAACGCCAGCTATGCTGGCAACCAATTGATATGATGGTTCAATTTGAATGTTTCTTAATTCTCTAGAATATGTTAATATATATTTCATTAACGAGAATATTAAATTTGAAGGCAAAGCAAAATTTATTCTATTTTTATTCTGATAATGTATTTTTAAAGTTCAGGGGCTTCAGGAACCAAAATGTGCAAGATATCATAGGTTAATACAAAGTGGGTTTCTCTCAAAGATCATTGAAAATGAGCAAGACTACTCGTACTACAAAAAAAAAAAAGCAAAAAGTATTTGATATTATGACACAAAGTATTATTAAATGGAAGTCATCCGTTGTTCGGTCGGGTTCGTTCTGTCGTTTGGGTTCGATTCCCGACTACGGCATCTGCTTCAAGAATTGATTACGTTCATAGCATTTAAATGAAATCTATAATACATTTATTTGAAATACTGTATTGATTTAAATTGATGTCGTAAAAATTTGAATGAAATGTATTGTAATATAAAGATATTACTGCACTTATATGAGCATCTTTCAGATAGTAACATTTCAGTTGTAATTCTTCTAAAAAAATTAAATGGACAAGATGGTTTTTTTTTTGGAGAACTTAATGGTTAATGTTTTGTGTATCTATATTAGGTGGGACCAAATTTTAATGTAGTACATCTAGATTTAGGTATATGTAGCTATCTGAATTGCTGTTGAATCTTAATTTGTGATATGATAATTTCTATAAAAACTAATACCAATATGTATAAGATTGAGAAACACGAACGATAACACTTATTTTGAAAAGTATTAAAAATACACTTGAAATCTACGTGCGTAAGTGCTCTCATGTTTGTATTAATATGATAATCGAAGATAGCTCTAACACAGGACCGACCTTGCCCTAAATGTTCTAAACTTTACATAAATATTCTTCAATAAAAGTTAATTTTCATGGTTCTTAACAGGAAAACACAGAAGGAAATGCGGAAGTAAGAACAGATTATTATAATTGCCAAACTACGATAGCAACACAATTTTGTAAAATCCTGCGCATCTGATAACATAACGAAAAAATGGAATCAGTCTCTGAAGTTGTTAAAAATTTATTTCTTAACTTCTATATAATTATTCTTAATAAAGTATACTTAACTAATAAGAAAATATGTTTTATATGGAAATCTTGATATACACGGCAGAATTTTCAATAAAATCGGTTGGAGACATTGTAGTTTCATAATTCTGTTACATAGGAATCAATACGAATCTTATATTGGTAGATTACTTTTTAGAGGAAAACAGACTAATATACCCTAATAGGTAGGGAGTATTTTAAAATTTACTTACGCACAAAATGGAGTCCTGGAACAATTTTTGTAGGTTTCATGGTCTGCACCTAGTGCAGTAGATGCTAATATGGCAAGTAATAGTGAAAATCTAAAATATAAAATGAGAGTTTAATATAGTAATAATATTATAATTGGGATACAGCCTACCTCAACATGTTTTCACTATGGGAGTGACTATTTGTACTTTACCTTTATATATGTACTTATAAACAGTATTTAAGTAGCTTTATCTATTGCGATATCATACCATACTTAATTATTAGGAGTGTCTGTTTATTATATAAATATCGTACTTATAATTGTCGAAAATAAAATTATTGTTGAGAAGTATGATTTCTTGGAGTGGTCACACGATTTTTACAATTTTTATGACTACCAATTGCGGAAAATTACTTAATTTTAGTTACTTATTTAGTTACTTATTTATTTATACTGTAAGGCGCAGCCTATCAGCCTTAATGGTCGCTTCGCCACCGAGGGGATGTTACTGATAGTGAGGGTTTTTCATAGGAGGGGCTGGTCCTACTTTAAAAGATGTAATAGGAATGGAAAGACATTGTTATTATTATATTATATAGTTTGGGCCTCATCAGCCACTGATCGCATGGGTAGTCCCTTGGCGATCCACTCTTATCCGGGTCATTATCCAAAAATGCTATCCCATAAAAGGAGCAATTTAGGCACGTCCCCCGCCTTAAGCCTCGCCTCCTTTAGGATAACAGGGGTCCCTAATATAAGATACCTCTTCTCCTCCAGTGCGGGGCAGGTGTAAAGAAGATTAATCGAGGTTTCCTCGTCTTCTTTACAGTATCTGCAGGCCGGGCTATCAGTCAGCCTCAGATTGTGCTTATATGCATTCAGGCTACTATGGTGGCCCGTTATGATTCCCACCAGGGTTCTGGCTTTGTGCCTGTTTAATTTAATGAATTCTTGGGCCCATTTCTCAATCTCTGAGTATTCGATAAAGAGTTTGGTTATTCGACAACCCGTTACTCCTCTCCATCTTTTATTGTGCTGGTCTCTTGCCCAGCCATTGATGCGGTCTCTGATCAGATTCCGACTTATTCCCACTGCAGGTTCTGGTCCATAGAGGTTTTTCCTGGTCCCTAGTCTGGCAAGGTCATCTGCAATTAGATTTCCCTTAATGCCATTATGCCCAGGTATCCATAAGAGTTCCACCGGTCCCTTCCCTGCCAAGTGATTCATGGAGGACATGAACGGTCAAAAAAAAAAAATAAAATACGGTGGATTTGTTCCCTAAATAAAGATACCTTCTACTCCCAAACATGCATTCATTTAGTAATGCTTTTATTCATAAGATATATCGCTTTTAGGTGCATGATCTATAGAGTTGTAAAAAACATTTCTGCCACGTATAAGTAGTCCATTCAAGATTTGTAGTTGCCAGGTTTGTATATAAGACGGTTCAAAATAAATGTTGACTAAATACATATTATGTTATGTCACTGAATGTGATATATCTGCGAATATTATCATTAGCTCTTATTCTACATCTACATAAATTTAATTATAAACTCGTAGCTTATTTAGATAAATAATAACAAATAAGTAAATTGAATGTTTTCAAATGCTCGTATATGAACTGAAAGGACCAAGATAATGATCTGTAATATATTACTTTTCAATATTACTCTCAAAATAACGCTGATTAATTCCATATTAATTTCACTCTATTTTGTTTTGTAAATTAATTACAAATTTAGTAAAGTATATTAATTTAATAACCGATTCAGTCCACATTCATAATTTAGCCTCTTCTCATAATGGTAAGCAATTGAGATAAAATAGTCCTCAAAACTATTTATTGAAACCGTCCATTAATCGTTGATGATTACTCAGGTGTATATTACAGCATACAGATATGTTAAGGTGAGATTTAAGTTATTACCTAATACCATTGGAGTCCTAAACACGTGAGAAATATAATAGTAATGGGATAATAGATTAGATATTCGAAAAAATTAATATGACGCCGATTCATCAGTCCCATACGTATTTTGTATATTTAATATATGCGTGCCTACTCTTGTTTTATTAACTGCGTGTATTTCCTCTCTTTTCAGAATATATATTCTCACTATTATTTTATTTTCCATTCATTATGGAGATTGCACTACGTTTAGAACATGCGCTGACGTCCCATTCTGCTCGTAAGTAAAAAAATACTTTTATATCGCGTTTATATTTATGTAATTTGTCGAACTTAAGTAAAATAAATTATTATTAATACATAATGCTTCCATTTCTTTGCACTTTAACTATGGAACATATTTATAAATTATTTAATTGGACATTATATCGGGGCTTTTAAATTTTACACGACTATAATGTGCAGAGCTTTTTTTTTTAGATTATTAGATTTTGCTTAGCAACTGCTTGAGTGCATAATAATTTGATGAAATCTCTAGAAAATACGTAGGATTATTAACCAAATATTTTAAATTTTGTTATATATGAACACAAATTCATTTAACTTCAACAAAAAAGTTTGTTTAAAAGTTATTGGTAACAAATATGTAGAGAAATATTAACTCGTTTCCCTTAATGTGGTTCTTATAAACTTGGGTCGTTTTGGATGGGAAATGAAACTTTTTTCATGAAGTTTGATGAAGTCATGAAGCAGTTAAGATAAATATTTTTTAAAGTTCTTGTACAGGGAAACTGTTATGGAATAAACTTGTTTTTATTTTTTTTATATTTGGAGATTTATAATAGATAGTGAGTTCTTTAATTTTTTTAAGAATTTTGAAATTCCATACTTCTTTTCATGTACAAATATGTATAGTTATTATAAATATTTACCAACATATTCTTTTATCTTATTAATACTATTAGATATTATATTTTCAGTTCAATTATAAACTCTTATTTTACATTCCAAAGAATAAAATTCAAAAATTCAAGTCCATTTTTGTCACTAGCTAACAGATTAAATTTTTAATTCTCAGCCTCATGTGGTACTTTCCATTTGAACATTCTGTAATACATACTTCTTGTATATTTTAAATTTAGATCTTAATCTTAAAATCAATACACTCAATTTGATAGGCGTGCTTCCAACATAAATTTACTCCTTTGATAACTGAATAGGTTTTTTTTTGTTTTTTTTTGTATATTACCTTTTGCCAAAACACCTACTACTTCAAATATAAAATATAAATATTTGGAAAATCTTTCGAAAAATTAAAAATATATAAATATAAAGTTCTATTAATGTCACAAACTCCTCCTGGTAAAAAAATATAATAAAGTATTTCTAAATTTCTAAAATATTCATAGTATGAAGTAAAGTATTCCGATTATGTGCTATTTCTAAGACTTTATTCATTTGTTTGATTTTCATTCTCTTATTCGATGACTAGTGAGATCTTGCAATGTTCAGAGTTGCTGGACTGCTTGCTATTTTTACACTATTCCTATGTATCTGGGTATATCATTCTTTTTAAATTATATCATTATATACATAGTTTCCTTAGATATGAATATGTTTTGCATTATTTTATGTATTTAGTTGTATATAACGTTGCTGGAGATCATTCTCTTAATATTTTTAGTGCATTTCGATACCTGGCTTTGGATCCAAACGATCAGTTCGCAGCAAAGACTTCTGACAGCAAAATACATAATAACAGAATTACAATTCCCCTTTATAATGCCAATAATGACAAGTTGAACCTACATGCATACCTACTGAAAGATACCACAATAAGGATAAAAGTTGTGGAGGAGGACCACACCCGCTATGAACTCGCTGATATCTTAGCAAGCGAACCGGAAGTATCAAAGTAAGCCAAACATTTGTTATTTTGTTTTATTGTTTTGGAGAATCTCCAATACTAGACTAGAGTCAAAAATAATGTTAAATTATCAGGTATTACAATGATGGCAATTCTAGTTGTCAAGAAAAATCAGTGTGACGCTAAATATTTTCAGCAGAAAAATACGAATAATTATTAGGATATAGTCAACCTTGAGAACTAAATTAATGACAGATTGGTTACCTACGTAACTCTGTATGTCGAATGTACTGGTTGTATTGCAATGTGCACCCCACATTGCAAAATAAATGTCAGTATATTCAAAGATGTTTTACGTGGTATGGCAACGGCCATACCACGTAAAACATCGATCCTAGTCCGATCACCGATATCAAGCAACCTCGCAGTTAAAACTTGGATGGGCACCGTTTGAAAACACCGCGTGCCATTGCAGTTTTCAGGCTGCAGTGCTGGTGGGTGGATTGAGTAGCCCAGTAGTACTGTTGCCGGTCCCAAGCCCGGAAGTAAAGAGGAGGGTTAGAGAGCCAGATTAGCTTGCCTACCCTCTGTAAAAACAGATAAACAGCTCATAGTGCCGATGATATTCATCGAAGAGGAACAGGTCATAGACCTACTAGAAGAAGGAAGAAGAAAAAGAAGATATTCAAAGGCGCGATGGATAGATGTCTTTCAGATATCCCTCGCTGAAATTTCTCTCTAACTGGAAATTTAATTGCAAGCTCACATCACTATTATATGTATGTAAGATATTCATTCATAGCTGACTCTACAAAATATTTTTAGAGACATCCTCTATGAACAAATATGATTAAAAATGCAGATAACAAATTATTAAATGTTTAAAGAGGGAAATTCCATTGCATTTAACAATATTATTTTTCAATATCAGATTGCCAACATTTAATATCAGACAAAGGAGTTATCAAATACTTAGTACCGTTATATCTACTACAAAATGTCGATTAAAACAAATGTCTTTGTCTTCCTGCCTCCTACATCATAAACATGGCTTTTGACCATCTTCGTATTTTAGCATAAACTCTGTGGTTCTCACGAGTGACTCTGTAAGCTTTGGTACGGGAAATGATCCACAACAATACAAATTCATCGTGAGCGATGGTCCACCGTTCAGAGTAGAGTTTTATTTCCAAAAAGACTTGAAGATCGTTTTCAATGCTAATCGCCTGGTTATGCAGAATGTAAGCAGCTACAATTCGTACTTTGATACATCAGAAAATAATCAATATCTTGCATTGTCTTGATATGATTTGACTAATAATTCTCTAGTATGAAATCTTTCAGACGAATGAAAGCAAAGCATTCAGCTTCGACGTGGAATTCTCAGAGGCTGTTCAACTTTATGGGTTATACCATCACTCTTACAAGCTAGGGTTAGGAGACACAGCCAATACTGATTCTGATCCATTTCGATTGAAAAACTCAGAGCCCGGAGGATACCCGACAAATTCTACAAAGGCTTTGTACAGTTGCATACCGGCAATCTACGGGAATTCGTAAGTGGCTTGTATTTTCGTGGGCGATCCACGAAATACGAAAATCCACGACCTTAAAATATTTTCAGAGGTTCTGCAACTTTTCGTTATGCTCGGACCTGAGCCAAAGGAAACAGTACGCCAGTTTACTAAATTGACAGGTGTAGCTCATCTTCCGCAAGTATGTGTTTGTATCTCAATTATTGGTAATATTCACAATTCTACAATATGGTATATTCCAATTTAATCTGTTATTAAATTTGAGTTGATTGGTTCCGACTGTTGTAAGGATAAAGTCCATTTTCTTGCATATTTTCATGTAATAATGACCTATTTGAATTCAATAAATATCAATTCCTTGTATTGTATATTTCCATGGGAAATATTTATATAGGAAATATTTACAATTCCCTCAATATGACAGAGCGTACAAGATCAAAACAATTATATACCAGTTACTACATTTGATCAAGTGCAAATACTTTACTTCATGGACAAATAAATCAAGAGTGCAAATTCATTCTCCCTACTTCAGCATTGTGTAGCTTGGTTTGACATGCCAAGCTAGAATTGTAGACTATTCTATTATTCATTTAAGTTTATTAAAACAAGTAAATAGGCGGTTAATTTTTTATTTTCACAATAAACAGTATAACTCGTCCTGTATAATGAGCTCACCCAACTCGATCATCGCAATTTTCATGAGAATCTTGACCAGCCGGACGAAAATTACAAGTATACACTTAGTAGTTTATCGATAGTTTAAATATAGAATCTAACAGGTACGTCTCTTAAACTGAATTAATTAAATAAATATAGAGGGTGATTAATATAAGTGTAAACACTTATAAGAAATATGTTTTTCTTTAATGGAAAACAGTACAAATTTTTATATAGCTCTTAATCTTGCATGTGATGATTTTATGATTCCTTTAATACTTATGGCTTAAATAAATAATAGATTAAATTTAATTAAAAATGCAAACGTAGGTAATGTGAAGATTCTAAAAACCAGGATGACCTTCTTACAGTGCTAGTCGTATCTAAGTACATACCAACAATAAATTGATTCTAAAATATTGATCAACCACGATTTTACAAAATAATTTTTCCTTTGAAATAAGAACAACCTAGACACCTACAGACAATAAAAGAAAAACAGTAACTATATGCTTAGAGACAGTTCCTCACAAGCCTCTAAAGTAGTTCCAGAGCAAATTTTAATCTATAAGTGGTTTTTACTCTGTATAACATTAATGTGTAGTATTATATTTATATTTTCGAAGTTACTAATTCTTTTTCAATTTGGATTTCAAACGATTCTCTGAAGGTCTTATAGTCTACTGCTTTGTAATAGTTACAAGGCCTAGTGTATAAGGAGTGCTAAATAATGAGAGAAAACGAAACTATAATATTTTAAGAAATAACTAATGAATAGAAAACTTCAAGCTGAAAAATATATATATTTTTTAAATGGTGACTGGTCTGAATGGTGGGCTGGCGATTTTTAATTTTTTCTGGAACTTCATGTGAAATATTACAACACAATTTGTTGTTTACTTTGTGCATGTTATATTACTGAACCTGGTACCAAAGGTGGTAACAACGTAAACATGGAAATGTTCATTCAAAGTGAACATGGAAATGGAAACTTCTTAACATATGCTATGGGTTTTACAAGCAATGACTACATAGATACACACACTAAGATACAAAGTCTTGAACCCCCTATGTTTTATATTGGTAAATAATTTTATTTTAAATATTGTATTGGTTTTTCAAAGTATGCTTTTTCTAAATATATTTTTTTGTAATACAGCAATAATTTTTAAAAATTTAGTGAATTAAAAAACAATGAGAAAAAAAATTACAACTTTTAAGTAAATTACGATTATGAGTATTATGACAAATATTAATAAAACATATTTTTTAACAAAGTAAACTACAACTTAATGGTCAGTATGGTCAGTATCTCCTCTGCTTATCAGTAACATATTGACATGCATGTGCATTGAAACAATCAAACGGTTGATCATTTCTTTAGGAATATTGTTCCACTCCTCTATTGCTGCTGCAGCTAACTCTTCTGAACTTTGGGGTGGGTTCATGCGTTTGTGAATTGCTCTAAAAACAAAATCCCACATGTTCTCAATGGGATTCAGATCTGGGGAATTAGCTGGCCAATCTAATCGGGTAATATCTCCCTGTTCGAGTACCTCTTGAACCGTTCTTGAGAGTTTTGGCCTCGCGTTGTCGTCCATGAAGATGAAATTGTCACTTAATTCGTCGCGCAGGGGATAAAAAATGGGCCTCATAACACTTTCAATATAAACTTGATTTGTCATATTCTGATTTATGAGAATTAACGGCGTACGGCGATTGAACATTATTCCTCCGCAAAACATTACTGTCCTACCATTGTAGGGAGCAACCTGACGGGGAAAATTAGTCTCTCTTGATGACCTGGCTCCCTCCAGACCCTTTGCCTATTCTCATCACTCACCAGTCCAATTCTGGTTTCATCTGTGAATAAGACCCATCGCCACTGCTGTAAAAGCCAATCACTACGTTCCCGTGCCCACTGAGAGAGGGCAGGTCGATGTCGTGAAAGTAGAGTGGGTATCCTTAAAGGTCTTATTGCACGTAAATTTGTATGATGGAGTCTTCTTCGAATTGTAAAGGTCAATATAACAAGGCGAAATGTACCTTGAAAGTGAGCTCTGAGGGCTGCAGCTGAAGCATTTCGGTGTCTACGGGCATATTGAACCAAATGCCGATCCTGCCGTTCATTTAATACTGGATGTCGAGCACTACGAGGTCTTCCTTCCACTGTCCCTAATTTTTGATACCTATCCACTATTCGCACAATAGAAGATCTAGGAATGTCTAACATCTCGGATATCTGATGATTGGAATGTGCAACATCATGCAAAGTAATAATTCTTGCCCTATTGAATGTAGAAATCTTACATCTTGGCATTATAACGAAAGAAAAGTATCAAAGTGGCTTTGCTAAATATGCAATAAAACTGACTAATATTTAAAAAAAAATTATAACTAATCAACAATATTTTATTTAGCAATTTAATTGATCTTGTTTGACAGCTAAATAACTTAACTTTGTTGTCTAGCAGCGAATAAAATAAACATAGTCGAAATCTGTAATATACGGGGGGTCCAAGACTTTGACGGTGTGTGTATAATTTAAAATTTCTTAATGTATTATTAGCTATGGACTTTGGGCTATCACCAGTCCAGGTATTCCTACATGACTCAAGAAGAAGTTAAAGAAGTGGTAGCTTCAATGGATCTCAATGACTTTCCCATGGACTCGATATGGTTGGACATAGATTACACTAATGGAAAGAGGTACTTCACATGGGATCCCGAAACATTCAGCGACCCTGTTGAGATGCAAAAGAATTTGTCTTCTACGAATAGGAAACTTGTTACTATTTTGGATCCCCATTTCAAAGTCGACGACAATTATCCTGTATACGTTGGAGCTAAAAATAAATATTTCGTTAAATGGGCTAATGGGAGCGACTTTGAAGGTACGCGAGTGAAAGGACTCTATTAGATGTAACCGAGATTACGTTTATTTTAGGAAATTGTTGGCCAGGCCTTTCAAGTTACATAGACTATTTGAATCCGGCTGCCAGAGATTATTATGCTAGTTGGTACAGTTACGATAAATTTAACGGAAGTACCGAAACTTTAGCTGGAGTTTGGAATGACATGAATGAACCAGCAGTATTTGACATTGCTTTTGAAGATACTTTACCATTTGAAACTCTGCATCATGGCGACGTACCTCACAGAGATATTCATAATATCTTTGGATTATTACAGGTAAAGACGAAGATGAATCACGATGAATACAAATATGAGTATGATGAATGTATTTTCTAGAATCTTTCACAAACACGCATGTTTGATTATAAAATAGGTCAATTTACTTTATGATGTTTCAGACGAAGGCTACCCATCAAGGCCTCATGCAGAGGGATGAGGACAAAAAACGCCCGTTTGTTTTGACTCGTTCCCACTTCGCTGGTTCCCAAAGATATGCCGCCACGTGGACTGGCGATAATGCTGCTAGATGGCCGTTCCTATCTGTTAGTTATGCGGAATGTTTGACTGCAAATTTATTGGGAATGGTGTTCTGTGGCGCGGACGTGGCTGGATTCATTGATAGTCCAGATACGGAACTCTACCAGAGGTGGTACCAGGTATCTAAAGCATAACATTAATCCTCTAGTGCAGTAGTCGATGCAAGAGTTTATCCCCAAGAAATTTTCAGTCTGCTTTTAATGCGTAAACAATAAGTAAATAGTTATGTATTTTAAAATAGGGCGTGTCGAAGATATTTCCACTGAAAGATCTCTTTTCTTCTTAAACTACATTTTTCAGTTTTAACTACATGGGTAAATACTTAATTAAACCTAGTTATTAGATATCTAGGTTTGAAGCGTTTTATGTTGACGCACTTCACCATTGATGTTACATAATTCATGCGTGAGCACATTTACATGTGAATTAATCCTGTCTGTATTTATCACTGTTCCAGACAGAAAATCAATTATTAGATCAGCTTGAAAGCTCCCGAAACCAAAATGACACCAGAAGATTTTATCAGGAACTAAACGCATCAAGAAAGGTTTTCAAGCCAAGAACTAATATCTGTAGAGACAAAGAAGGAAACTTAATAAACAATAAAAAAGATATCCTATCCAGATGGACAGAGCATTTTCAAGAGATGTTGGCAGGCGAACCAACTGAACTCTTAGAGTTCGAGTTCCTGAACCAAGAACAAGTAGAACCCCCAAAAATGTACGAAGTGGCAGCGGCAATAAAAAATCTGAATAATAACAAGTCCCCTGGCAGTGATAACATCCCAACAGAACTCTTCAAACACGGTGGTAAAAAAGTAGTTGAGTACATGTATAACATCATCTGTAAAATCTGGGAAGAGGAACACATGCCAGCAGAATGGAGGTTAGGACTCATATGCCCACTGCATAAAAAAGGAAATCAGTTAGATTGCCAAAACTATAGGGAAATAACTCTCCTCAATACGTCATACAAGATTCTGTCTAACATCCTAAATGAAAGACTGAAACCATTTACCGAAGTCCACATCGGGGAATATCAGTCAGGGTTCAGACCAGGCCGTTCAACCACAGACCAAATATTCACTCTGCGACAAATCCTAGAGAAGTCTAGAGAATTTAACATTGATATGCACCACCTTTTCATCGATTCTAAAGCAACGTATGATAACATCATTAGGCCGAAACTCTACGAAGCCATGAACGACCTCGGAATACCAAAGAAGCTAATATGTCTGACTAAAATGACCATGATTGATACCACGTTCGCAATTAATATTCAGAGCGACATATCGAAAGCATTCGAAATACACAAAGGGCTGCGACAGGGAGATGCGATGGCGTGTCAGCTATTTAATATAGCCCTGGAGAAAATCATTAGAGACGCCAATCTTGAGACTAGGGGAACAATATTCACTAAGTCAGTCCAAATCTTGGCATATGCAGACGATGCCGACATAATAACAAGTATGGTAAGAAAGTCTGTAGAAACTTTCTTAGACCTACACGCAGCGGGGGCCATGGGACTACAGGCAAACGACGAAAAGACAAAATACATGTCAACTACTTTGCAGACAAGAGCTGGTAACGCAGGACAAAACTTAGTAACTGGTAATCACAACTTTGAAGCAGTCAGGGAATTCACCTATCTAGGTACTCAAGTCGATCCAAACAATAACATCTCGGGAGAAATTAAACGGCGTATAGTAACGGCAAACAGATGTTACTATGGCCTTTCCAGGAATTTCTCCAATAAGCGACTGTCACAAACAACAAACTGAGAATATACAAGACCCTAGTAATCCCTGTACTGCTATATGGATCAGAAGCATGGACCATCACAAAGGCCGACGAAACCTCTCTACTTTATTTCGAGCGGAAAATACTGAATACTTTGAAGAATTTTCGGGGCCATATGCGAAAATGGGTCATGGAGGCGCAGGTATAATTTCGAGCTATATAACCTGTATAAAAACAAAGCGAAGGGAAAAGATATTGTCATAGCGGTCAAACTAAACAGACTGCGCTGGACATGACATGTGGCCCGAGCCAGTGAAGCGAGCCCCATTAAAAAAGTGCTTAGCATAGAACCTGTAGGAAGCAGGAAAAGAGGTAGGCTAAAACTTAGATGGGCCGATGGTGTAACACAGGATGCCAGAAGTATTGGTGCCCTCAACCGGAGAGCAGGAGCACAAAATCGTCAGGAATGGCGGAGGACGCTTGAGAAGGTCGAGGCCCTTGTAGGGCTGTAGCTCCAATGACGATGATGATGTATTTACCATTGTAACGTTTTATTTCACTTTTAATGGCAGGAATGATGTGTAGATCTTTTTCTATTACGATGTTTGGCACGCACCATGGAGCGTTCTCTAAAATTCTCAGGATCTTATTTTGAAACCTCTGATTTATTTATAGGTTGAACTGGGATCCCTATAGTTGTAAATCGTATGTCCATATGGGTTTTGTAATTGTTTCATGTACAATAATTCTATTTTGTAATGACAGTCTTGATTTTCTACTAAGAACTCCATAGACCTTTTGTAGTGTAAGTTCTAGTTGCATTCACTTCTTGAATATATGTGTTCTCTATGTTAGTTGTTTGTCCAGATACATGCCCAGGTACTTAACGCTGTCACATTGTGTTAGTTGGCTGTTATTCAGTCTAACTGGCGGGCACTCTTCTCAGCATAAAGATGATATGTAGTGACTTTAATTCGTTGACTTTTTTATTTTCTTTCATTTATATTCTATCTTTCAAGAAAAATATATATTACGCAAGACATTGATTCCCTCCGTTACCTAAGTTGCAAAATGTAATAGTTATTATAACTGATTTTTAGGCAGGAATGTGGTTACCTTTCGTCAGAGCTCACTCACTAAAGGGCAGTCAGAGACGTGAACCCTATCTATTCGAGGAAAACGTACAGACGGTCGTAAGAAACGCAATGAAGATGCGTTACAGGCACATACCGGTTTGGTACACACTTTTCTATGAACATACTCGATATGGAGATCCGATCATCAGGCCGCTTTTCTACACATATCCTTCGTATCTTGAAAACGATGACCACCTACTATTGGGTAAGAACAATCCAATTATTGGCTTCAATCTTTTTGGTTTGGGTTTCGCCTCGAATTGAAATTTGGTGCTAACGTTTGTGTTTGATTTATTCAGGAAAGTTATACAAAATAGTATACCGAGACTGATGATCATGATCAATTCTCAATTGCCACCAGTGTCAGGTCAGTGGAGATTAACGGAGTTGTCTAGACAATTATCTTTAAGAATACTTTTAAATGTATAAACTCACTAAAGGCAGCTCGACAAATGTAATAATAATAATAATGTATAACATGAAATATAAATTTGTTTTCAGGTCCAGTTTGTATTTTATATTTTTGTCACTATTATCTTACAATATAATTATATTTTTTTCTTGATGGTAATATTACAATAAACATATTATTACTATTATTATCTTTAAATGTTGGCATTATGTTTCAACTTTAACCAATTATGGTACTAGCGTTACATCATCAATCAATACAAATTCAATTGGTATTGGTAATGATGTAAACATTAACATACTACTATGTCAAACTTCAGGTACTAATATTCTGGTACGACCTGTACTTGAGCCTGGCGTAAGTGAAGTTACCGTCACCTTTCCAAGTAACCACAAAGTAGACTATTGGTATCGAGTTGATGACAGTTCTTGGAAAGTGCAAAGCGGTCCAACCGAAATAGAAGTACCAGTCAATATTAGCTCTGTAAGTAATTTTGTATACCTATATAGTATATTTCGTTGATTGCCACTGTTTCTGTGAGAAAGTGGACAAGAGAAACCGTTCCGATAATTCATTCAAGTTCTGCAAAATCTTAATAAGGGTTAGAGCAAAGATAGAAGAGTTACTATCAGCAGTTTCAGACAAGTAAAAACAGTTATAAAACAAATTTATATGTCCCACTATGGTCTCTCATGTGATATTGCAAATAAACTATGCTCTTGCATATCACGCTCTATGGTAACAAACCTATGTGGTCAGGATACACCTTGAAGAGGATATAAGAATAAATGTTAGAATACTAGTTGCCTCACGTTCTAAACTCAAAGAGGATCTATACTGGAGATATAATCGTCCAAAAACAGCTGAGGTATGAGGCTACTATTGAAAATCCTTTTTCAGTACGTCCTTAATGCGTAGTGAAACGGATGGAGGACAGATCGATGATGCCAGTATAATGACTGTTCTAATGAAGGTAGAGCAATATATCTGATTTGATGATCTGAGTTGATGTGAGCCCTTCTCTCTATGTAAAAGTATCAGATCCGATTTGATGTATTAGTTATTAATTCTAGAGAAATACATTCGTGTAAATTCGATGCAGACTGATTCCTGTTTACTCTTGAATAGATATTACCATCTCTGTATACCTATTTTAGATACCTGTGTTCTACAGAGCTGGCAGCATAATTGCTACAAAGGATAGAGCGCGACCTTCCACATCTGAAATGATCGACGACCCATATACGTTGTATGTAAACTTGGATTCGGTAATGATTAATTAAATGATTAGTAGTATTTCATATCTACAACGTTTAATTTGCCTTAGATACGAATGGCGGAAGGTAGACTCTACATTGATGATTACACTAGCTTTGAATATTTAAACAATAATGCCTATTTTTATTTGGGTCTGACTTATCTTCGAGATACCAATAGTGTTCGGATTTTGTAAGTATGTTTATTAGCATACATCCCCTTGAATTAGGATTATTATTTTGGCTAGTATGACTCCATGATCTATTATCTATATCTATTAATTTCAGTAATCTAGATGAAAAGAGCAATTCGACAGGATTCAGCGTATTTATTCAGTCTGTGATCATCCACGGAACAACTAGTAGGTTTATAAGTGATTTTTTTTTGTGAAAATACTCCATGTAACTCAAATCAGTACATCTATGATATATCAATAATATTGAAATGAATTTTCCACAGGTTCAAGTATGGAATATGGTGTTACTTTGGATGGTACACCGCTCATCTCCATCGATGTAGTAAAGGAGTTGCAAAACCGGAGAAGTAGTGAAGGACTTATTTTAACTTTTTAATTTTTGAGTTCATGTAACAACCATGTAATTTTGTAAATAAAATTATTGATACAATTTATTTTAAAATGTGAGAATTTAATCAAAGTACTCTTAGAATATAATCGAGAGGTATGGTTTTTTGCGGTAGATGTTCAATCAGTTCGATTTCAAATATTAAAATACACGGACAGAATAACCATAAAACTCAAATCAGTAAGTTTGAGAATGAAGTATTATCCTATTTCCTTTTATCTAAATTTTAATAAAATTATTTTGTAGCAGTATATGCTCTCTTGCGATAGATTATAATTTAAAATGACACGGATAGATATTTTCATGTAAAAATTTACATTTATTGCAGCAATCTATACTGGTTTATATACGAACCTCGCTGATCTTACAAGAGTTGTGGGAATATTTGTTAAATTCTAGAAAATAATTTAATTTGTCTATTATATTTAATAATACGTTACAGTAAGCAGAACAAGATTAGCTGTTTTGGTATTAGTTTCCTCCTGTTCCTGTGGTTCACATCGAATAAATAGAGACGTAATCATATGTTTGTCACGTCATATTCCATCAAATTTACGTCGCGACTTTCGTATTGTTTTTTAAATTCAATTAATATATATAGTCCCTCGATTTTTTTCCACAAAAAAACCTTTACTAGATCAAAAATCTGAAAAATGCATGTGGACGGAAGGACAGACAAATTCAACGATTCCTTCAGATTTGTTCTAAACACAGAGGTTCTCTAGGTAGGTAAGAATTTCGAAGTTGATGCTTTGAATCTGAACTTTTTCAGATTTACAAGGAAACTGATAGTTCTTCATTAAAACACAGATTTATATCGTATTCAGGAGATCAGCTTACGTTATACTGAATCAAATTTGCGTTAATTTAGAGAGATTCGTATTTTTTACAAAATTTCTTTACTATAGTCCATCGATTTTTCTGCATTTCAAAGGAAGTTATTAAGAGTTACAAGAAAACTGACTGTTTCTCAGTAAAAAATAGATTGATATTGTGTTCAGGAGATCTACTTACGTTGTATTGAATCAAATTTGTGTCGACTTAGAGGCTTTCGTATTTTTTTTACAATATTTCCTTACAGTCGATTTTTTTTCCAAATAATCGTTTTCTCGAGAAAAAACCGAACAAATTCATATGGACATAAGAATGTTAGATAAATTTAATGGTATCTTCGGATTTGCTCTAAATCCAGACGTTCTTTAGGTATGTATGAATTTCGAAGTTGATGTTTTAATCTGCTTTCTTTCGAAGACATTTTTTGAGAATTACAAGGAAACCAATAGTTTCTCATTAAAACGGAGATTGATATCTCGAGATATCAGACGAGGAGATTAATTTATGTTATATTGAATTAAATTTGCGTCGATTTAGATTTTCTTATTTTTTTAATATTTCCTACTAGTCCATCGATTTTTTTCCGCAAAAAAACGTTTTCTCGAGAAAAAATCTAAACAAATTCGTATGGATGTAGGAATGTTAGACAAATTCAACGACGCCTTAGGATTTGCTCTAAATTCAGAAATTCTCTAGGTAGGTATGAATTTCGAAGTTGAGCCTTGAATGTGCACTTCGAAGAAGCTACTTATTTCATAATTACAAGCAAACCAACTGTTTCTTATTAAGCGAAGATTTCTGTTATGTTCGGGAGGTCAATTTACGTTGTATTAAATAATATTTTCATCGATTTAGACAGTTTTGTATTTTTTCGTTTAGGAAAAATGTTTTCTCGAGAAAAAATCTATCTAGCATTTCAAAGAAATTTTTTGGGTCAGTCGCTAAGGTTACTGTCAGGCAGTTAACGATACACAAGAAATTAACTAAAATAATCAATTTAGTGGATTTTTTTGTTAATGTAATTATTATTATTATCGTAGCGTATGTAAAAACATGTGCTGCTTCATATTCCATTATAAGAAAGAGAGTTGCCAAAAAAAAAAAAAAAAATACATCGATGACAAAATATATCGATCACCCTGTATGTATTAACTGTATTTTAAAAAATGCGTAACAAAAAATAAAATTTGAGTTCGAGAGTATTTCCCAAAAGTTATTACTTTTGTGAAAATTTTTAACGAATTTGTTACATACATTACGAAAGCATTGCATATGCACACTCCTTAACATAATTGCCTTTAATGCAGTTATATGAATGGTTTGATTTTGATATGATAACGAATGATAACGAATTTTCCTTATCGTAGAAAAACCGTAGAAGAGAAAATATTACCATATAAGCAAGAAAATTATTTATTTGTTAACCTATGATTTCAGATGCAAGTTGCCAACAAATAGACAACGTTATGAGCTGATTAAAATTTCAGTCACGACGTAAAATCATAAAATAATATAACAAGAGTATTTTTAGAATTTCATTTATTTATTGAATTAATTTATGCAATATTGTTTTTCCCTATTCCATTGAAAATTTATAAAACCATAAATTCTTAACATACATACTTAGTGTGGTTGTAAATAATTGAAGATTTTTTTAATATTTTTGTTAATTCCCTGTAGTGACTAAAACAAAAATTACATTTGGTATATATCATGAATAGTTTTGTAATAATATACATAACATGTTCTAAGGTTTATCGCAATTAATCTCACTTCGTAAATAAATAAATACTCAGATATCGGTGGCACTTAAACTCTGCTTATTTGCTCTCACCATATCTATGTATATAGGTATTTTGTTTAGCTGTAGATATTATTTGGACATCATTAATATTGTAAAATGCTGATACTCTAGAGATATGTATAGGTACGTATATTTTTTTGGAAAATCATTCTTCGGATTGCAAGAATATGTATGTTCCAAAGCCCAACAGGGCAACGACGCCGATGTAGAGAGTAGTATAGCAAAGCGGGTTCTGGGCCACCCTCGGATTTGCTTTGCCTTCCAGTCGCTGCTAGACGGTAAATCCAGCAGACGCTTAGCTTGACTGTATCTCTAGATGTTCCGCTAGCAATTGAGTGTTCTAATCTTCAGCCATTCCTGCATTACCCGCTTGCTGAGGCAGTGTGTAATCTTGACTGCTGGTTCCTGAACCAGCAGTCAGGATTGAACACTGCCTCAGCAAGAGGACAATCCAGGTCAGGGAAGGAATCGAGAGGGGCTCAATGGAATCGCCATTAAACTTCTCTTGGTTCATTCCGTAGCCAGATTGTTCGCCTTTTCGTTGCTCCGGATACCAGTATGATCCGGCACCTAGATCAATGGGTACCGGATATGGTCAACCATACATATTGTCATTACGGTCTTTCCAACTATGCAACTCCTATGCAAGTTTTCCGAGTACAACTATACGCTATATAAGGGGTTTTCTATTTACCGTATACAAGATTGATGTTTACAAGACGAGAGGGCGTTTTGTGAGAAAAATGCAATTAAAGCACATATATTTCTATTTTTTTTACAGAAATGTTAAAGTTGTTCGAAACTCCCATTATATTTTAAGCTTTTACTTTCTCACAAACCATTTACATTCATAATGCTCAACGTTCTTTATCGTACTTTAATAATTCGGTAAGCAATTGAGATAACAGTCCTTAAAAATATTTATTGAATCCCTATTAAATGTTGATGATAATCAACAGGTGTACACAACAGCGTCTAAATATGTTAAGGTGAGATTTAAAAAATATTATTACTGCAGTAAATACATGTGATATAGCCCTAAACACATGTAAATTCTAAAAATAGAGAATAAAACTAGATGTTCGAAATATTTAATATATAAATATTTACGAGGCCTTCTCTTTCAGGATCTATGTTTTAACTAATATTCTTCTTGCTACTGTTTATGGAGCAGATCATAACTTATTCAGAAATTGTTCCAGGGTTCCATTCTGCTCGTAAGTAATTAATACTATACTATACGTTTGTGTAACATGGTACGTTATTATATTTACAGAAATAATTAGTTACATTTCTAAGTTCATTGCTGTTAGCATTTCTTTTGAATAATGTATTTATATTTTCATTAATTGTTAATAAAAATTATTTACATTTAATTGATCGAAGGATCTATATAAATGTTGTTTTTCAAATTTGCTTAGCAACTGTTCGAGTGTAATGTAATTCGATACAATATCTATATCATATCGAGTGCAATATAAACATTTTCAATTATGTTTACACCTATCTATTTTTCTCCGATAGGTATTTGCATTAAAACAGTTTTCTTCGTTAATTCATTTTAGAATTATAAAAGGTTTAACTAACTTAAACAATCAATATTAAACCCTGCAGAGATTGGGAACCTTTAATGCGGTGACCAAAGAGAGAAGACCAGTTTTCCACAAATACCAAAATACTACACGTTATTATAAGCGCATTTCGCCAACCAAGCTGTCATTAACAGGATATGGTAAAGTCAGTTTTAATAACCTCCTGATTATACCAGTTTAGTTATCGAAACGTGTGTCAAGTAACACATAAACTTTTCGTGTTTAGGAGCAACTAGACTCTCGGTTCTTTAATATATTTAGTAGTTATTAAATCCCCTTTTAAACATCACTAATGTTCAAATATGTAGAAGATTATTTAGTTAAATTAGTACCAGTTTTATACCGTTCATATCTTATCAATCAAATTTAGTTTTTCAAAATGAAAATAACGTAGTTTATAAAAGTATATAAAATATTTATTTTACACTGATTTATTTTATTAAGCAACCGGTTTTAAGAGTTTTTCTAAATTCAGTTAAAATAATTGTAAATATATATATAGCATTGTAAATATATTATTAGTCAAAATGAACTATTTTGACTAATAATATGAAGACCAATAGTTATAGTTCTTAAGAACATGGAACTGTAATTTGCAATGAATTCTTGTCAGGTCTCATGTCCATATGTCTTCCTTTTCATTGTTCATATAAGTCTGACGAACCTTTCTGAATTATATATATTTTTT
This sequence comes from Rosalia funebris, assembly GCA_037954035.1. Taxonomy (NCBI): domain Eukaryota; kingdom Metazoa; phylum Arthropoda; class Insecta; order Coleoptera; family Cerambycidae; genus Rosalia; species Rosalia funebris. Next base: position 13,966,427 of record JAZFAV010000001.1, on the reverse strand, counting down.
GTAGTACATCATACATTCCGCGACATTTTTCAACATCTTGGAAAGTATTTTAGAAAACACCAAGTTTTAGTAAGGTACATATTCAAGGTACATTTATAAAATCGCCCTCAACTATATGCTGTCGTTAATGAAATATTGTTTGTCTTTGATTTGATTTTTCAGAAAGTCAGTATTAAATTATATTCTATATTTATCTTCATAATCACACATATTACCTTAACATTCATAAATACTAGACCATATTTAACTGTGATATTACAAATTAATTGTATGTTCTAATTGTCTTTATATTTCTTTTTGTATTATACTTTTTGTACTTTGACTCTTATGTGAAATTATCACAGATACTATCTCTTCTCTTTTCCAGTTCATTTCGACACCTGACTTTGGATATCAATGCTCAATTCGCAGCGAACTCCTCTGCTTTCAAAATACAGGATGACGTAGTCACAATTCCTCTTTACAATGCAAATAACGATAAATTGAATTTATGCGCGTATTTGCTGCAAGGGACTACGATAAGGATAAAGATTTTGGAGCAGGACCACACCCGCTATGAACTTGCTGATGTTCTAGCTAGTGAACAGGAAGTATTAAAGTAAGATTAATAGAGTTCTTTCTGCTTCATCGTCCTGGGAATTTCGGAAAACTAAATTTAAATCAAGTATAGTTTACTATGATGTGTTGGTTAAACTTTATATTTGGAGATGGTAATAAATATCTAAGTAGTAAAGAAGTATATTGTAACAATAAAACATAAATTGATTTAAAAGATAGAAGTAGATACAAACTAAGGAAGTGTATGATCTAAAATAATACAGAGAATGGTCATGTATATATATCGCTTAGAATGTCTCCTTACTGACACAAAAGATCTTGAAAGGTATCTAAAGATGAAATTTCTTTTGGCATTCAATAATGAGTTAAATTAATCGAATCATATTATTAATTTGTAGCTTTTATTTGCCTGTGACCATTTTATAATCATATTCATATCAATATGAGGTAATTTGTTTGTTGTTGCTTGCAGATATTAGTTTCTCCATCTTGTAATCATTTGAGCAGGAAATGATTTTTTTTGTAAACACATTTTTTCATGATTTTTATTACATATTTGACTGATCTCAAGAAAGAACGTGGTTGAATACGTGACAAGTCAAATAAATACTGTGAAAATATATCACTTCCATTTACCAAAAAATCCAAGTTCAATTAGTTGAAGAAAGCGGAAAAGAAATCTTACTACTTGAGTAATTTGATGCCTTGTACCTAGATTAGTGAAAGTTTTAAAAGCAGCAACTAAAGCAGCATTTGTCTTATTTCGTGTCATAAAATTTTCCCTTAAAACTTTGTTAACAACTTTAGCAATAGCCTTTATCCAAGATAAACAATTTAATAGTCTTTTCATATTATTGACATATCAGGTGTCAATGAAATCATGTATTGCTCCCAATTAAAAAAATTGGAATAAAATGTTCAAATTTAAAATTCACGTATTAGAAATAAGTAGGCTATATTTCACATACATATATTATCAATGTAATAGATTTTGAATTCTTTAATGACGTTTCCAGTGAAATAAGAAGTTATATAGATAATTCCACTTCTCATACATGAATAAATTTGAGCTTTGCTCCAATTAAACAAAATGGTGGTCTGATACATGACCTCCTTGACACTTGGTATATTTTGATTAAAGTATTTTGGTTATACTTGATTTTGGTTAAAGTATATATTAAGTTGATTTTGACAAAAAAATAGGGGAAATATATTTAATGCTTAAATCCAAAGGTACAGATAGTTTCTCTAACCTGCATAATACATTCTCAGATATTATTTGAAATTACGCAGGAAATTCAAATAAAATACTATTATCTCTAGTATAAAAATTTAAATAATACAAAACCTGAAGTATGTAAGATCGTTCAGGTTGAGTAAATTTTAATCATAAAAGTGGGTGTTAACAGTATTTTAATTTTAGAATCAACTCAGTAATTACTAAGAGCGATTCCACAATCTTTGCTTCGGGAGATGACCAAGCACAATATAAATTTATAGTTAGCGACGGTCCACCATTCAGGATAGACTTCTACTTTAAAGAAGAATTGAAAGTTATTTTCAATGGCAATCGTTTGGTTATGCAGAATGTAAGTATTTACAATATAAAATTTTTATATTTAAGAAAATATATACGAACTATATGATTTCTCTAGTATTACTGAAACAATAATTCCTCTGTACAAAAAGATAAATTTTGCAGACAAACGAAAGTAAAGCGTTCAGTTTCGACGTAGAATTCTCACAGGCTGTCCAACTCTATGGCTTATATCATCACGCTTACAAGATTGGATTAAATGACACAGCCAATGGCACTTCTGATCCATTTAGGTTCAGAAACTCAGACACAGCTGGTTATGAAACTGATTCCCCAATGGCTTTATACGGTGCTGTGCCAGCAATTTATGGCAATACGTAAGTGATTTGTATCTATGTAGGCGATTTCACTTTGATACGCTTTTAGAGGGTCTGCAACTTCCGGGATATTTTTACACAACGCAGCTGAGCAATGGGTGGATATCAGCTACACCGGTACTGCTTCAGCTCATTTCATGGTAGAAAGTGGTACTTTGGATCTCTTTGTTTTACTGGGACCCGACTCGAAAGAAATAGTGCGCCAGTTTACTAAATTGACAGGCGTGGCTCACTTGCCACAAGTAAGTATTTTTTTCGTAGTATACTGATCACTTAAATATAATATTCTATTGGTTTAAAAATTGTTTCTCGAATACAAATAGAGCTAAGAGTAGTTTGCAATACCAAATACTCTTCTCTTCTATCTGATTTTCGAAATTATTCCTTACCGTAGCTTTATATTTTCCACGACCGGTTGTACCCGCCTCCTGTATTGCTACATGCCTTAGTACTTATGTTAGTTTGTTGTTTCCAGGTATTCCAGGTATAGGTTTCTAAAGTATTGTTACTTGTTTGGAATCCAGATTATAGAATCACTGCCTGTTCTAGATTAGGAGATACATAATATAAAATTATGTATCTTTCATCTGGATTGCAACTTATTTTAATATTTATGAGCATTTTTACATATTTCTTAATGCAATTTTAGTTATGGACTTTAGGCTATCATCAGTCCAGATACTCGTATATGACTCAAGACGAGGTTAAAGAAGTTGTAGCTCTAATGGACGTAAATGACTTCCCTATAGACGCCATTTGGTTGGACATAGATTATACCGATGGAATGAGATATTTCACGTGGAATCCTGAAACGTTCGTTGATCCTGTGGAAATGCAAACGAATTTATCTTCTACAAATAGGAAGCTAGTTACTATTTTGGATCCCCATTTTAAAGTGGATGACAATTACGCCGTGTACGCTGGAGCCAAAGATAAATATTTTGTCAAATGGGCCGATGGGACAGATTATGAGGGTATGCAAGTAGAAAAATATGTGGTAAAATTGAACAATAACAATTCGGTGTTAAATTTTAGGCAACTGTTGGCCAGGCGTTTCAAGGTATATGGATTTTCTGAATCCCGAGGCTCGAGATTATTATGCCAGTTGGTACAGCTACGATAAATTTGGAGGTAGTACTGATACTTTAGCTGGAGTTTGGAACGACATGAATGAACCTTCGGTATTTGACAGCGCAGATTCGGAAAATACTTTACCCTTTGAAGTTCTGCACCACGGAGGGGTGCCTCACAGAGATGTCCATAATATTTATGGATTCCTACAAGTAAGAACATTTATATTCACATTTTAAAATATGCAAATATGCGTCATAGAAAGTACCAGTTTATAACAATTATGGTTGTCTAATGGTAGCATTTTCTAGATGCCTTTACAAGTGGATTTTAATTAAGAAATCGTTTAATATATCCTCTAATGTTTCAGACAAAGGCTACCCATCAAGGACTCATGCAAAGGGACGACGGTAAGAAACGTCCATTTATATTGACTCGTTCTCATTTCGCTGGCTCCCAAAGATATGCCGCCACGTGGACTGGCGATAACTACGCTGATTGGCCATACCTCGTTGTCAGTTATTCTGAATGTCTAACTGCAAATTTGGTGGGAATAGTATTCTGCGGGGCAGATATTGGTGGATTTATAGGGACTCCAGACGTAGAACTGTTTCAGAGATGGTATCAGGTAAATCTGATATTCTAATAATTAATAAAATCGATATCCGAAACATGGGAAAAGTAGTAGATGTAGTGTAAGATATTTATTTTATTTGCTGTTTATAATGCAACTATTAGATTTATTAATTAAACAAATAACACCAGGTGATTACAGCTTTAAGTAAAGGGTAAAGTAAATCACCAGTTTCTACTTCTTTCATAACCTATATAGAGAAAACTGTGAGATAGTTTATACGACGACGCGCTGCCACCGCCAATTTCACGAACATCACGACATTGTAATGAAAACTATTGCTACTCCAAGTTTCAAATACATTTTTCAGCGGATAAAGAAATCGCAATAATATCGCGCCTCCCCCTCGCTCATATCGTCGTTTTCATTATCAGGCGAACCTGGGACACATAAACGGGTATCGAGGAACTTTTCTGAAAGCGTATTCGCCTTGCGGCTCAATAATCAATGCGTTCGTAAACGGATAGAGCATGCCTCTAGAGGTTCGGATCAAAAAACAAAAGTTACCACGTTGTTCACAAAGGTCGATTTACTCTGTTGATTTTGTCAAAACGCCCAAATTCGAACATAAAGCATCTACATTTTGTACATCTACTAAAGAATTTCATGACACACACACACACACACACACACACACACACACACACACACACACACACACACACACACAGACACACACACACAGACACACACACACACAGACACACACACACAGACACACACACACACACACACACACACACACACACACACACACACACACACACACACACACACACATACACACACGACACACGAAAATAGCCGCTTAGTAAATGGGACTAGATAATTCTGGATAATATGAGTGTAGAACAGAAATGTGGAGGAACTAATTTTTGTTTCAGGCAGGAGCTTGGTTGCCTTTCTTTAGGGGTCATTCAGTTAAGGGTAGCGATAGGCGTGAACCGTATTTATTTGACAAAGACGTGCAAACGGTCATTAGAAACGCAATCAAGTTGCGTTACAAACACATTCCATTTTGGTACACACTTTTCTACGAGCACACTCGATACGGAGATCCCATCATCAGGCCGCTCTTCTACACATATCCCACATATCTTGAGTACGATGATCATCTATTGTTGGGTAACTATAAATCAGAAATTGTGCAAATTATCTAGAAACTAGTTATTTCAATCGATGTTGTTTCATTTGACTTTTTATGGCGTATGGCGTAAGTGATATAAAAATATTCCGTCTATATTCAGGTACTGATATCTTGGTGCGACCTGTATTTGAACCTGGTGTAACTGAAGTTACTGTGACTCTTCCAAGTAACAGCAATGTGGACTATTGGTATCGAATAGATGACGGTTCATGGGATGCGCAAAGTGGCTCCACGGAAATAGATGTACCAGTTGACATTAGTTTTGTGAGTTACTTTGATGTATAGTATATTACTTAGATTATCATATAAAGGGCCCGGCAACAGGATTGAATGGTTTTTGATATGCCACTGTTAAGAAACAAAGAATATATTTGGACTAATTATTATTTCAACTAAAAACACAATTCTGGAAATTTTTTATAACACTTAGTTTGCAAATATCACATCCCTAAGATGACTATCGTGTTCTTTTATACATTGCTGCAATTTGTTTCTGAAATTGAATATAATGCGTTTGAGTAGTCGAATCAATTTCTTCACGAATCCTTTCCTTGAGTTCCAGAAGTGTTTGGGGGTGGATAGAGTACACTTTGAACTTTAAGAATCCCCACAGAAAGAAATCCGGGACCGTCAGATCCGGTAATCTTGCGGGCCATGCTAAGGTCGTCAAACCTTGAAATTAGGCGATTCGGGAACATACGCTGTAAAACAACAATGGACCGTCTAGCTGTATGCGCTGTGGCGCCGGCGCCGTCCTGTTGGAACCATACTTCTTCTTGGTCCATTCTTTGAAGTTCCACAGCTGCAAATGTTTCCAATATCTCAACGTACCGAAGTGAATTGACCGTAACGGTGTGGTCGTTTTATTCAAAATATATGGCCCGATAATACCAAATCTGCACACTCCACACCACACCGCTATACCTTTTGGTCATAAAGTGGGTGTTCATGAACTTGTCTTGGGTTGTGTTCTGCCCAGTAGCGAAAGTTCTAATTATTAATATAGGTACCCACTGAGATGGAAGTGAGCTTCATCGGACATGATCAGTTTATCAAGAATTCCTGCATCATTGTTCAATGTCTCAAAAAATTGTCTGCAGAAATTGAGGCGATTAACTTTATCCACAGGGTTCAGCCTCTGGACTATCTGTACTTTATACGGATGCAATTTCAAATCCAGATTTACAATTCGTCGCATACTTTGCTCTGAAATTCGCAGTGCAATTGATTGCCAAATTGCAGAACGTTGTGGACCTCGTTCAACGACTACTTCTGTTCTCTCAATGTTACCTTGTGTACGAACTGTACGTGTACCTCCGAAAAATTTTGGTTTACACTGTCTCTTTTGTCGAAATCTCTTACCCATCTCAAAATTGCATTTCTTGATGGGACTTCAGCGCGCACTGGCAAATTAAATTGACGGCGAAAACGCCTTTGGGTTTGCACGATGGACTTGGTCAGGATAAATTATTTAACAGCAGAGACCCGTTGATTAACCGGCCAATTTGCCATTGTAACATAAAACTTTCCATAATAAAATACAATTTTATCAGTATTTGACGTTTGTCAAATAAACAGTATTCCACAGCAACCTATTCAAAATTATTCAATCCTGTAGCCGGACCCGGTCTATGTAAAAAGAAGGAAATAAAAAAAAATAACTGAGATTTCACATAAAATTATTATAGGTGTAATTTAGAGACTTCTAAAATTACTATTATCTTATAATGTTATTTTAGATACCGATATTTTATAGAGCAGGCAGTATAATACCGACGAGGAACACAGAGAGACCTTCCACATCTCACATGGTTGATGATCCATATACTTTGTATGTTAATTTAGATTCGGTAATAAAGATAATAATGATAATAAATAGTGACTCAATTCCTACTTTAATTATATGTTTTAGGCTAATACGGCTGAAGGAAGACTTTATGTTGATGATTACACTAGTTTTGAGTATCTAAACAGTAATGCCTATCTCTATTTAGCATTAAATTATCTCGCGGACACTAATGAAATACAAATTTCGTAAGTATATCTATTCACATAAGTGGCTTAATATTTCAGTCAATATGATTTAATTCTTACCCTTTATCAATTTTAGTTACATAGACGACAACGCAAACTCGACTGGATTCCGTGCTCTCATCCAGTCTGTGGTCATTCATAGGATAAGCGGTAGGTTTGTGTGCGTTTACGTAGTATAAATTGCGTGAATCGTTAGATATACTCAGTTTAATACATTAATTTTTCATTAATACATTAACATTTTCAGTTTAATACGTTAATATTTTCAGCAAATTCAAGTGCAAATTTGGAATATACAACTACTTCAGATGGCACGCCGCTCATTTCCATAGATATTGTAGAAGAACTGCAAAAGAGAAGAAGTAGCGAGAGTCTTATTTTAACTTTTTAATTTTTGTACTAATTATATAATTCTTGAATAGAATTGTTGATAAAATTTATTTCAGAAGTGTGCCAGGCAAACTGGTCATTCTAGAAAATATAATGTTTTTGATTATAGTCTAAATGTTTCGTTTCATTTTCGTATTTGATCAAATATTTTTTCAAATTTATAATCTTCAAAACTATTCAGGATACGAAGAAAAACAATTCGATATATGAAAATGCTTTATTACTCCATCTTATTTTTTCAAATTATTTTATTGGGTTAAAGAATTTACAGAAGAATATATGTATAATATGGAGAGAGGTAGAAATAACTTATCAGCATTTTTCAATTATGTTTTATGGGTTTGGGCCTCATCAGCCACTTATCGCATGAGTAGTCCCTTGGCGATCCCCTCTTATCCGGGTCATTATCCAAAAATGATATCCCATAAAAGGAGCAATTTGAGCACGTCGGTCGCCTTAAGTCACACCTCCTCTAGAACAACAGGGGTCTCTAATATAAGGCACCTCCTCTCTTCCAGTACGGGGCAGATGTAAAGAAGATGAATTGAGGTTTCCTGGTCTTATCTACAGTATCTGCATGTCGGGCTGTCAGTCACCCTCAGTTTGTGCTTATATGCATTCAGGCTACTATGGTGGCCCGTTATGATTCCCATCAGGGTTCTGGCTTTGTGCCTGTTCAATTTAATGAATTCTTGGGCCCATTTCTCAACCTCTGAGTATTCGATGAAGAGTTTGGTTATTCGACAACCCGTTACTCCTCTCCATCTTTTTCTGTGCTGGTCTTTTGCCCAGTCATTGATGCGGTCTCTGATTAGATTCCGACTTATTCCTACTGCAGGTTCTGGTCCATAGACGTTCTCCCTGGTCAGGGTTTTTTGATAAAGTAATATAAAAAAAGTTATCGGTGTAATATACAGTAAAATGGTGAGTTTTAATCATCTTTCAATGATGCCAACTAGGTTGGCGAAATGTACGTTGAGTAACATGTAATCTTTTCGGTATTCACGGAAAATTGGTCTCCTGTTTCCGTTCGAAGGATGAGATTATTTTCATAGATAAAGAATTTATTATATTAGACAAAAGAGGTGTATAGTAACAATTTACAGTAAGCAAACTAGAAATATAAAGTGAAAAGTAAGAAGTTCCTATTCCTTTGACATACTACTTATTTGATATGCAAATATAAGTGTTAAAATTATAAGTTTTTATGTAAAAAATAACAAGATAACATAGTCGTGAGTCAATGTGGGCTCCGAAATCTGGATTTCATGAAAATAATTAATATAATTTAAGATAGGAGGCGAGCGTAAATTTATAACACATAACAATATGTATGTTCATCATTATGTTAGTCATAGCCATTTCATGAACTAGAGAAAATATGAAACCCATAATAAATACTATATTCCACAGTCTGTTTATATTATCACAATATTACGAGGTTGGGCACTATACAGTTTGTTTCTTTGAGACAATGCAAGTCTAACCCCCATTTTTTTCACAAACGCAAGTCTATTTCCCAATAGACCAACCTTTTCTCGAATAGAGGAAGAAATGTATTTATTCTGAAATACAAAATGACAAATCTGTCAATCTTCAACTCTATTCCAATGAAAACTTGAACACTAGTTTCAAGAACTGTAAATTAATTTTGTCTCTTGGAATTTGAGCTCTTCAGTATAGTACATTCGACAACTTGAATTTTCTGTATGAAACGCTGCATGGAAGCCCACTAACATTAGTTAATAAATTTAATAGTTTCAAATTTTGTGAAATTTTTTGCGTTATACTTCGGCTGCGGAAAGATACCTCTACCCCAATTAACACCGGGTGTGGAAACGTCTCTTGGTCATTCACATTTTAAATTGGATTTGATGTGATACAGAAATATAGTCAGTTTAAGTATTGATTATTACTAGATGTAATAAATATTGTAAATGAATATTGTAAATACGGGTTTTATGGAGCTTAGTATTGTCATGAAGAAGAAGGACTTCAGAAGAAGGAGGAAGAAGGTAATATTTTTATCTATTATGAAAGCCTGTACCACGTCAGCCAGAAGAAAATTTACTCGCTTCTAACACTTCTACCGTACAATATTAATATGAAATACCAAGGCCCATTGCCATGATTAACGGAGGAATATCTTCTAATCTTTGCCAATAAGGAATCGAAGGCGGTCGAAGAGCACTTTATCGCTAGCCAAGATGGAGCCTGGCGCCTCTTCAGGGGGTCGGTATAAAAGACCCAACTTTCAGTCATATATAATGCTTAAAGGAATTGACAACACTGGAAAACTGCATCACATCTCTGCTTGATAACGTGAAATTAGGATATCTACCTACTCCAGTGGCGGCTCGTCGGGGTAGGCAAGGTAGGCGCCGCCTACCTTTAAAATTTTATGTCATTTCTCATAACAGCGCAATTACAATGAACTGTTAATGTCCCTGATAATACAGAAATATTTAATATAATTAATAATAACTACTTTATACTAATTAAATTATCTATCGCCGTCGGCGGCGCTGGTGCCGTAAACACACTTTATATATATATATATATATATATATATATATATATATATATATATATATATATATATATATATATATATACCACCGCAGTCCGCACGGCGCCGCGCTACACCGAATTAAATCATTTTATTCCTAAACAGAACAACCAGACCAGGCTAGGTTCTCCATCCCACCGCCTGAAAATCGATAGCTAACACGTCAACCAGATGTCGGTAAGACGACAAACAGCGTTGTTGTAATGGCAAAATAATCGCAGCTCAGACGTCTGCAGTCAATTATACTCTTTAAATAAGGCAGTTGAAGGCGAATGCAATTGGAGCCTGAAGTAGATCGGCGTTCTTCGGCAGATCCGAAGACGCCTTCGCATTGAATAAGCCGTGACATTACTGGGGATATTGGGTTATATACCTATTGTGATGATCAATTTGAAACATTAAATATCGAGTCAATGTTAAAGTATTTTGTGGAATATGAATTTCGAGAAATATTTCCAGAGGTTTTTAAACTTATTGTTTTAATTGCTACAATTCCAGCAACAAGTACATCGGTTGAAAGACATTTCTCTTGTTTAAAACGTATTAAAACGCATAGTCGGAACTCTATGAAGAATGAACGTTTATCGTCGCTTGCACTTATTTCAATTGAAAAGGAATTATTTAGCACACTTCAGAAATCTGATGACTTCACGGAAAATATAATTAACAAATTTTCATTAATTAAAGATAGGCGCATTAATTTAAATTATAAAAAGTAGTAGGTATTCACTTTGTAATTGTCAGTCAATAATGGCGATAGTTAAGGAAGGCTGTGAGGGGAGGAGGAGACCTATACCCTAAAGCGCCCTAAAATAATGTATTATTGCCAACCCAATTTACATAATATAGGTATAATACTCAATAAATATATTTCGTTTATTCCAATTTATTTATACCCACAATAACTATTAGTATTCACGAATAACAAAGAGGTATTAAGTTAAAAAAGTTCTTGTGAAAGTCTATATTTTTGTATAAATGAAATTCAATCATTGAAATTCTGAAGTACCAAGAAAACGCGTGACCTTGAAAATTTTAAAAATTTTAGTCTGCGGCGCTATTTTTAAGGGTTGATGGAGCTCATACGCCGCTATCGCCTACCCTAATATAGATACCACGAACCGCCACTGACCTACTCAACAACTTCCTCATATTGCGGAAGTTGTTGAATTGAAATGTCACATCTATATGACATCTAAATAATAGTAGGTATATATTAGGTGTATAAAAACACGTGCGTATTCGAATGCAACGTTGTGAATATTGCCAAAAGTTTAATAGTCATTTAATAGTATCATCCTAAACATATAAATAATCTATTATGTTTTAAACTGAATATCTTTATATATCTATATTTTTAGGCTGCATAATTTCCTCTTCCACTTGAATTAATGTTCGATAATAATTTTTATCATATTTTAACAACTAATCCCTTCTCGTAACTGTAAATCATTGAGATAAAATAGTCCTTAAAAATATTTATTGAATCTCTTCTTAAATAGTGTTTATAATTTAGATGAATATTGCGCTATAGATATGTTAAGGTGAGATTTAACAATTATTATTACAACCTACAAACCATCACTTTCTTCATTTTCTTTCCAGAATTTACGTTTTAACTAGCGTTCTGCTTTCTACTGTTTATGGAGCAGATCACAATTTATTCAAAAATTGTTCCAGGGTTCCATTCTGCTCGTAAGTAAATAGATATTATCATTATACTAAATTTGCATAATATATTTACATGTCAATTTGCATAGTTATGTAATATTTCACTTTTTAATCATTTGCTGTTAAAACATAGTTCAGTACTGTTTTATTAAATAATATATGTCTTATTACATTTAGTACACAATCAATCATACTTATAATCAGCTGATTTATCTTTTTTTTATTTAAAGAATAATGTTGTTTACAAAATTTTGCTTAGCAACTGCTTGAGTGCAAACTAAGTTGATAAAATCTCAAGAGCGAGTGGGGAATTGTAAAATACAATTTTATGTTTACTTATAATTTACAATACAATATATACAACACAATATGTATAGTAACTAAAAAAATATAGTAACTAAGAAGACACATTATTACTTAAAATGATATTAACCATGGGTACCTGTTTAAAAGCGGCCTAAATTGTGATTTCATTTCTTGTGATTTCTCATGGCGGAACATGTGAGGAGAGAAGAAAGCCCGTGATCGGTCAATTGTGTTTACAACTACTTCTTAGTAGTTGTAAACACAATTCCGTGAAAGAAGTTCACCCGTCGATGGCGCAATAGGTTAAAATAACATTTCTCAGCTTCAAGAAGATACTTTTAGGAGCCTCATCGTTCGCGTGGTAGAAAAAGTTCGAGAAAGGGTGGAAATATGACCCACCAACGGCGCCCTCGGACTATATTACATTACGTTACATTATGTTATATGGGTTTGGGCCTCATCAGCCACTGATCGCATGGGTAGTCCCTTGGCGATCCCCCTTTATCCGGGTCCAATTATCCAAAAATGCTATCCCATAAAAGGAGCAATTTAGGCACGTCCCCCGCCTTAAGCCTAGCCCCCTCTAGGATAACAGGGGTCCCTAATATAAGGTACCTCTTCTCCTCCAGTGCGGGGCAGATGTAAAGAAGATGAATCGAGGTTTCCTCGTCTTCTTTACAGTATCTGCAGGCCGGGCTATCAGTCAGCCTCAGCTTGTGCTTATATGCATTCAGACTACTATGGTGGTCCGTTATGATTCCCACCAGGGTTCTGGCTTTGTGCCGGTTCAATTTAATGAATTCTTGGGCCCACTTGTCAACTCCATCTCTTATTGTGCTGGTCTCTTGCCCAGCCATTGATGCGGTCTCTGATCAGATTCCGACTTATTCCCACTGCAGGTTCTGGTTCATAGAGGTTTTCCCTGGTCCCTAGTCTGGCAAGGTCATCTGCAATTAGATTTCCCTTAATGCCAATATGCCCAAGTATCCATAACAGTTCCACCGATCCCTCCCCTGCCAAGTGGTTCAATGCTTCATAGCAATTATAGACCAGCTTCCACTTTGTCGTTGCTAAATTCAGGGCTGCCAACGCCGCTCTGCTATTCAAGCAGATACGTACCTTCTCCTGGGTCCGATTTTGGCCCCCAGAACACCGTATGTAATTGCAACTAGCTCGGCCCTCGGACTAACATTACAAACGCAGACATGGAAGCCATCCGAAGAGGCTTATTCAGGAAGATCGTCAGTTTATCACAGTTAAAGTCTCTCTAACATTACGTATATATTATGGCAGCACACAAAAAGCCATAACAAACAACTTAATGTTTCGAAAAGTGTCCGTTATATGGGCCCCTTGTCTTCTGAACCCAGACCAAAAATAGACGTTCAGATGTCTGTCAGCTCTATCTCGACCGTTATGGGAGGGAAAATGAAGCTTTCTTGGAACGCATAGTTGCTTGCGATGAAACATGTGTGTAGGTGCACCATTTCATGCCTGAATTCAAACAGGCCAGTATGGAGTCAAAGCGAAAATATGAGACTGCACCTGTGAATGCCAAGATGCTTTTGATTTGATTGATCTTTGTAGCGCTTTAGTCATAGACTTATTACACGAACGTCGTACCATTAATGTTAAGTATTATGCAAAACTACTGGACCACGCAAAGCAAGCTTACCGGCAAAAAAGAAAACAAGTACCAGTTCGGGAAGTGATTCTCCTTCACGATAGTACAAGGCAGCTTTAACCATTAAAAAAATCGAGTCAATTTATTGGTCTATCATGCAGTATCCTCCCTACGGTCCCTATTTGACATCGTGTTATTTTCATCTGTTTAACCCCTAAAAGAACCCATAGGGGGCCAAAAAACGCCAATGGCGCTCTGAGCGGCCCCGAACTCATTATGATCAAGGGATAAAGAAATTGCAAAAGAGATAGTAAAAATATGATTCCAAGGTGGGACTATATGAAAAATAATCAGTTATTAAATTGTAAAAAAAAAAAAATAATTGAAAAGATGAAAAAAGTATCGTTTATATTTAATCCATCCTCGTAGTTGCTATTAAAATGTAAAATTCATTATAAAATCCACTTTTATATGTTATTAAGTAGTTGTATGAATTGTTATGAAGAAAATATGCCATGAAAGCAGTGAAGCTTGAATTTTTTATGAGGATTTCCGGCTTTCTATTCGTTTAAGTATGGATAATTTCAATATAACTACACTTTTAACGTAATCTATTACTTGAATGGAATATCTTTACATGTATAATATATTATTTTGACTTTTATGTGCGATATAATAATTAAGATACCACATGTTTTTCTATTATAATTTTCAGTTCACTGCGATACCTGACTTTGGATCCTAATGCTCAATTCGCAGCGAATTCCTCTGCTTTCGAGATACAGGATAACGTAGTCACAATTCCTCTTTATAATGCCAACGATGATAAATTGAATTTACACGCATATTTGCTGCAAGGCACTACGATAAGGATAAAGGTTGTGGAGCAGGACCATACCCGTTATGAACTTGCTGATGTTTTAGCTAGTGAGCCAGAAGTATTGAAGTAAGTTACATGTGCTCAATTCTGATTTATTTGCTTGGGCGATTTGGAACGCTAGATTGAAAACTAAACTAATACAATAACTAAAAAGATCGTAAACGTAGAGCAATTCTATAATAATTAGTTGGTACAGTGCAGGCTTTTGGACGTTGTCTAATAATGTGAATTCTACGCATTATGTCCTGGCTATAGTCTTAGTCAACTTGGCTTCACTGATCATCCTATCAGCTTTTTCAGAAGACATACAAAGACTGGATCTCTTCTTCAGTCCTTGGATTTCATCTGAAGAAGGCGAAAGGATGATCAGTGTTATTAAAAACTTCTTTATCTGTGTCTAACTGTTGTCACAATTTTCATATCTGTCAGAAATATATCTTTATGGTAGGTGAAAGTTTTCTTACGTGGCTTTCAAGTTTTCATTTGCAAGATTTTGAAAAATAAGTTGGGTTATTTCTTAAATAAGGATTTTTACTTATTGCAAATATTTGAATAGGATATAGGTTTTCGAATGGAAACATTGTCTTCAGTTTTTTTTACTGAAATCTTTCATTATTCTTGAGAGAAGCGCCGTTGAAGGCAATGACGAATGAAAATTAATAAAAAAATAGTCCCATGAAAATGAATTATTTTCTCTCATCAACAAAATAAAATATATTTAGTATGTATATATTTAACTACTGTGCTGTATTCAAATAAATATGATACATATCTATACAGGAACTATAAGTTTTATTAATTAAGCTGAATTGGTTGCTCTTCTACGCCTTATATATCTATCTGTAATTGTTTTGAGAATCGTTTTGACAAAACTATATGCACGTTTTTTTAATATTGGATTATATTATTGACATTTGAAGTTAATAATTTTATTTAAAGTTAATTAATACCTTTGAAGTAATATTTTCCAGGTTATACTGTGATTGTTTTCGAATTCTTCTTGACGTCTTATCGATTATCTTCATTCAATAGTTCATTAGTTCAATCATAATTATCAATAGTTCATTAGTTGTTTTTTAACCCATTCAGACTTTCGATTAAAAATGAGAAATAATGTCATATAACCCGTTAAGTCCGAGATATTGCGAAAAATATTTTGGCCATACTAACCATATCTGAATTTTAGAATCGACTCTGTAATTCCTGAGAATGGTTTCGTAAGTTTCGTTGCGGGAAACGACTCAGCGCAATATAAATTCATAGTGACAGATGGCCCACCATTTCAGGTAGAGTTTTACTTTCAAGAGGATTTGAAAATAGTTTTCAATGCTGATCGATTGATCATGCAGAATGTAAGTACAACTTATAGTTTGATATGATCAAAACTGTATACCAATTCGATGTGATTTTATAATATTATTGAAACAATAAGTTCCTGGTACATAACTGAACTTTCAGACTGACGAATCTAAAGTATTCGGATTCGACATAGAATTCCCAGAGGCTGTCCAACTGTATGGCTTATACCATCATGCTTACAAGTTAGGATTAAGGGATACAACCAATGGCACTTCTGATCCATTTAGGTTCAGAAACTCAGACACAGGTGGTTACGAAACAAACTCCCCAATGGCTTTATACGGTACCATACCGGTCATCTATGGCAATACGTAAGTGGCTTTGCTTTTCCGTGAGTGATTTTACCTTGCTATACTTTTAGAGGCACTGCAACTTCCGGGATCTTCTTGCACAACGCAGCTGAGCAATGGGTAGATATCAGCTACAACGGTACTGCTTCAGCGCATTTTATGGCAGAAAGTGGTACCTTAGATCTTTTCATTATGCTCGGACCAGGCCCAAAAGAAACAGTGCGCCAATTTACTAAACTGACAGGCGTGGCTCACTTGCCGCAAGTAAATATTTATCTTATAGTGCCATAAAGAACTACTACTGAAATAATACTACTACTTAATTATTACTATTAGAGAGAAATAGTATTCCAGTGGTTGAAAATATGCACAATATGGTTTGAAAAGTGTTTGTGGAACACAAATAAGGCTCAGGTTCTCAACCTTTTTCACTATCAATTATTTCTCTCATTTCAGATATTCTTATCTACATATATTAACCTTATATTAGCAACAACAAACTTATGGGTTTTGACATAAAGTCTTGATTCCAATTTACCTAATGGATGACCTAGGATCCATGTCAGTTTGTTATTGTGGGATAGTTTCAATAAGATTGTTTAACTTTTTAACATAATAGTATATGAAGTGATATTGCTTATAGACAACCCCCAATTTGGTAGTATCATACTGTTTAGTCAAAAATATTTCTAAAATTACTTTTAATGTTTATTGAATTTATACTACTTACAAGAAAACGAGATTGAGATAAAACGCATTCTTATTATAAAATATAATGTTTAATTGTAGGAAAAGAAGACCAGTTTTCCATTAACACCAAAAGGTTACACTTTTCTCGATTCATGTTTTGCCAATCATCGGGAGTTTTAATCATTTTCCAATGATGCTAACTTGTTTGGCGAAATGCGCGTTGAGTAACGTGTAATCTTCCGGTATTTGTGAAAAATTGGTCTCCTGTTTTTGTTGCTGCATTGAAGGTTGCAGTCTCTTCCCAGGATTTAATTGTAGTTTATTCAGAATAAAAATAAAGCATTGACAATTTTACTTCTTGGAGAACGGTTGTAAAAACCTGCATTCTGTTATTTAATGATAGTTTCTAATGTCTCGATATAATTTTAGTTGTGGACTCTGGGATACCATCAGTGCAGATATTCGTACATGACTCAAGAAGACGTTAAAGAAGTTGTAGCTCTAATGGATTTGAACGACTTTCCAATGGACGCAATTTGGTTGGACATAGACTACACAGACGGAAAGAGGTATTTCACGTGGAATCCTGAAACTTACAGTGACCCCGTCGAGATGCAAAAGAATATATCTTCTACACGTAGGAAGCTTGTTACTATTTTGGATCCCCATTTTAAAGTCGATGACAATTACGCCGTGTATGCTGGAGCCAAAGATAAATATTTCGTTAAATGGACTAACGGGAGTGACTTTGAAGGTATGTCGTCGAGAATATCCTAATAGATGTAAACAAATGGATGTTTATTACAGGCAAATGCTGGCCAGGCGTGTCAAGTTACTTTGATTTTCTGAATCCCGCTGCCAGGGATTATTATGCCAGTTGGTACAGTTATGAAAACTTCAAAGGCAGTACCGAGACTTTGGCTGGTGTTTGGAATGACATGAACGAACCTTCCGTATTCGAGAGTGCTTCTTCTGAAAATACTTTACCTTTCGAAATTCAGCATTATGGCGGTGTTCCCCACAGGGATGTCCATAATATTTATGGATTTCTACAGGTAAGAACTTTCACCACATTCACATTTTATCGATTGAGAAGCATTTCAATTTATCTCTCGTTTCTATGTTTCAGACAATGGCCACCCATCAGGGCCTCATGCAAAGGGACGAGGGAAAGAAACGCCCCTTCATTTTGACCCGCTCCCATTTCGCAGGCTCTCAAAGGTACGCCGCCATGTGGACCGGTGATAATGGTGTTCACTGGTCGTACCTGGTCACCAGTTACTCAGAATGTTTGACTGCGAATTTATTGGGAATGGTATTCTGTGGTGCAGATGTGGGCGGATTCTTGGGCAATCCAGATACGGAACTCTTCCAGAGATGGTTTCAGGTAAATTTTACTAACAGTCTACGAAATCAAAATGAATACTCAGTGCTATTTTATTATACATAATTGTATTATATACCAAATGTTCATTAAAAGACAAATGTAATGCAAGATATTTATTAAAATCTTTCTCTGGTATCATGTTTTAAATGAAAAATTTCAACTATTGTTAGGTAAGTTGGTGCAACCATCAACTATATCTTTCTATTTGCCAAGAGATTCTAAATCTTTAATATGACATTCATTTATTATACCGTTCCTGTTTTTCTCTCTTAAAAATGCATCGTTCATGCTCCTTATAGGTGTGATATGGTTAATAATGACTGGACCTTTATTATTATTAATTTATATGAATGTAAGAGTTTGTCAAAAGAGAACCTTGCACAAATTTATTTGAAGGAAGTATTGTTAAGATAATCACTCAAAAATTTATCTAACCACTGACGTTATTGCCTGAAGGAGATTTGTATAAATTTACTTTATTACAGAATGACAATGCACGTAATAACCCACGTAATAATAATTACGTGGGTTCTATCTGAAAATGCCTTTACTTGTACCTTACTCTCTATCTCTTATTATCTACATTAATTGTTGTTGACTCCATATAGGAACAAATACTAACTTCAAATATATTCAACTAACCCTTGCTCTTAGAAATTAAAAGTATTTGCAATTATCTCTGTGTTTACATGTGTTTAAGAGAGAGCAGAACCACTTGACAGTAGTTATCCAAATTTAGGAAAGTGTTGGAGCAAAAAAAAATATTGTCACCAGTTTTCTAATAAATTTTACTAAACATAATTTTGCCTTACTGATTCAGAAAAAGATTATTTAAAGTAAAAAGCTTCAATGGCAATCATATGTTTATGATGTATACTGTCTTCTCTGAAAGTACATTAGACAGGTGTTTTAATAATAAAGGAATGCATTATTATTCCAACTATATGATCTGAACAATTGGAATGAACTAAGAGAATGGAGAAATATTTATATCATTGTAGGCAGGAGTTTGGTTACCTTTCTTCAGGAGTCACTCAGATAAGGGTACCAAAAGGCGAGAACCCTATCTATTCGATGAAGACGTACAGACGGTCATAAGAAATGCAATCAAACTTCGTTACAAGCACATACCAGTTTGGTACACACTATTCTACGAACACACTCTATATGGAGATCCAATCATCAGACCGCTGTTCTATACATATCCCACATATTTTGAGTACGATGATCACTTATTGTTGGGTAAGAATAAGCAAAAAATTGTTCAAATTACTTAAAAATGAGCTAATTAAATTGGTAGTACTGCATATGGTATTAACTAATTATGTAAATACACAAACATTCCTTATATGTTTAGGTACTGATATTTTGGTGCGACCTGTATTAGAGCCTGGTGTGACTGAAGTTACAGTGACTCTTCCAAGTAACGATAAAGTGGACTATTGGTATCAAATAGATGACGGTTCCTGGAATATCCAAAGTGGCCCAACGCAATTAGATCTACCAGTTGATATGTCTTCCGTATGTATAGTGTAGCACATCCCTTAAATTATCATCTTTATATTATCTATACAAACTTGTCTTGCACTTGCGATTTTAAAGAAAACTAAAACGCATTATAGAAACATTTTGAAACCACATCAATTACTTGGTATCCTGTGTATGTAATGTATGTAACATTACATATATAGGATACCAAGTAATTACTAAAATTAACGTTGATTTTACCAAATTATGATAACTGTAATTTAAAAACGTATATTCTGGAATTGATATCTTAATATATCATTTTAGATACCTGTATTTTATAGAGCTGGTAGTATAATACCAACGAGAAACACAGAGCGACCTTCTACGTCTCACATGATTGGTGATCCTTATACTCTGTACGTTAACTTAGATGCGGTAATAAAGATAATAACGATTATACCCACTTTTTCTACGTTTAATATTTGTTTTAGACAAATGCGGCTGAAGGAAGACTCTATGTCGATGATTACGTTAGCTTCGAGTATCTAAATAGTAATGCCTATCTCTATTTAGGCCTGACTTTTATCACAGATACGAATGGCATAAGGATTTTGTAAGTACACTTTGGGAAATAATTAATGCGTCAACAAAACTTTTCATTCGTACTCATAATTTTTCGAAGTTTTAAATCCTTATGTACGTGGCCTAGCACGTCCTCTGTCACTACTGATAAATAATTGCAATTGTTTGACAGATGTAATGTAACATTTTGTAATTGTTTGTTAATCTAATTTAGGCCGTCAAAGTTAAGCTAGTGATTTTTTTAAATTTAATGTCATCGAGCGAATGAAACTCGACTACACTTAAAGTAGAAGAAAAGATTTGTTAGAAGTTAGACAATCAATAATTAGGCGAACAGTTAAAGGTATCAATGAACTTGGAAGTTACCGTAAATCCCCAGGACAAGGCCGTGAGAAGTCTACAGATGCAAGAGAGAAGCGATATCCTATGCAAGTTGTCTTAAGAAGCAGGCATTCTACCAGTTTAGAGCTAAACAGAGCCGTAGCAGTAGTTCGAAATATAGCAGTTTCTGGACGAACTATCAGGAGAATGCTTACTGAAGGAGGATTGGACAGCAGAACACTAGTTATTGCGCCACTGTTTATCATTGCTAGAGTTACTAGACTGCCTATTGCAAGAGAACACGTAAACTGGAACACTGACGACTGAGAGCGAGTTTTATTTTCAGACGGAACAAGAGTAAGTCTTAATTCATCATACGGATGTCAGTGAGTCTGGCGAAGATCATGAGAGAAATTTGCTGCCTGCAATATCTCTCCGAGGATCCTTTTCGGCGGATCAATAATGTTCTGGGGAGGAATTTGTTTCGATACTCTCACGGATTTGGTTCCAATAGGGGAAAGATTCATGAGTGCACATATTTGCGTAGAAAATACCACCGAAGAACATATGATGCTATTTTCCCCCTTTGTCGAAGACATATTATGCAGCTTAATAGTCTGTCCCACATTGCTACAGTGGTACTGAACTACCTTTAATTTTTGAATATTCCAAGTATGGACTGGCCACCAACAAGTCTAGATATGAATCCTACACTAAACCGATCAATTAGGCGCCACATGTTTGTCCTTATGACTCTAGAACAAGTCCTTCTTGTCGAATGGAAGAATATTGTTCAGAAAACTATTCACCGCTTGATTAGTAGTATGCCTAGACGAATGAAAAAAGTGATAAGAGTTAGAGGAGGATCTACATGCTACTGAATTCAAATTCTTACCATTTAATTTTACCTACAATTTTTTTTCTAAGGTTTTTATTGAATTTGACAGTATTATTCCTTTCTGTTGTTTATTTGATTTTTTCTTTCGATAATACCGTTCTAACTTCTTGAATATTAGTTGAAATCGTTTAATGATAATATCACATAGGTACTATGACTTAAATCTTCGAATAAAATTAAAATCAATAATGAGAAGCTTTACTGATGCGTTAATTTTATACAAGAATTTATATTCGTGACTTGTATTTCCATGAAAATAATGATAGTATCTTAGTTGTTAATGGTTTATAAATTTTAGTGACCTTAATGAAAACAGCAACTCTACTGGATTTAGTGCTGTCCTTCAATCTGTGATCATTCATAGGATTAATGGTAGGTTAAAATATACAGGGTGTAACATAAAGGTTGGGATTAAATTAAACAGTGGATTGCTTAGTAAAAAAAAATAGATTTTCTTCATATGAAGTTATCCTCTATGGGTTTTCGTTTCCAAGCTACAGGGCGCTAAAGAATTTCAAAAAATTTTGTTCTTCTCTAATAACTTTCGAAGATAATTAAACGAAATTTTAACCGTAGCTTAATTTGATAATGCCCTAGTAACAAGAAAAAGATTGACTTCGTAAGTTACTCAGTGGCGTACGTACACATTGTACCGTAAAGTTTTCGGAAAAAAATTGTGGTACGCCACTGGTAAAAACATTTTTTTATTTCTTTTTTAAGATCTACCTTTCATTTTAAATAAAATTACCCTCTTGTGTTTTATTTGTATCTCGTCATTTTCCCGTAATTAGAACTTTTGCAAATACTAATTTTTTCCCACTGCTAACATAGGAAAATTAAAGTAATAAAAACATTATCAAGTATGATTTGACTCAGCCACCGAAAATGGTCGAGTAAGCATTGAAAATACTTTTTGATTGAATATGATATTAAAATGTCACATTATTTTAACAATAATAAAAAATAGAGGTAACTTAGGAATTTATAGAATTTATTGACTAGGTAATAGGAAGTAATAAACTAACAAACTCGATTACAAAAGGTGCTGGAAATGTTGCCCCCTAACTTCAATACATTTTTCAATGCGTTTTCTCATGGATTCTCTTACTCGCCCAAAAATACCAGGCATCTCTCGAATTTGCTGACAGCCCATTTCAACTCTTTGCCGAAGGGTCTGCACATCAGGAATGGGAACGGAATAAATTATGTTTTTTAAGTGCCCCCACAAATAATAGTCTAATGGATTAAGGTCAGGAGTACGAGGAGGCCACTCCACGACCTATCCATTTATTTCGGAACGTTTCATTCAGATATTCTCTCACTTCTCGCCTAAAGTGAGCTGGCGCGCCATCATGCATAAACCACATGTTCTGGCGTGTTTCAATTGGGACTTCTTCTAATAGAGGTTGTAATTCGTTTTGAAGAAAATCCAGATACGAAAATCCGTCTAGTCTATTTGGTAGTACTATGGGATCAATCAAAAAATCGCCAATTATTCCGGCCCAAACATTAATTGAAAATCGCTGCTGGTGCCGAGATTGTATCATTCCATGTGAATTTTCATCAGCCCACAGATGGTTATTGTGGAAATTAACTATACCATCCCTTGTAAATCCAGCTTCGTCGGTAAATAAAATGAATGAGTGGAATAACAAATTCTGATTACACTTATTTAAAAATCAGGTACTAAATCTGAGACGTGATACATAATCCTCGGAAAAAAGTGCTTGCACTGGTATGGGTATAACAAATTATCGTGCAGGATTCGTTGGACAGTCATATGACTTACTCTCTCCATTCTTCCAATTCTTCTAGTATTTGATTCAGGATTCGCCTCGACCGTCTGAAGGATTCGTTCTTCAAGTTGTACTGTCCTTACATTTCGAGGTCTTCCGATGGAGATGCAAGGCTTTAACGAGCCGGTATCACGTAAGCGCGCATGAATTCTCGAGAAAGTGTTCCTATTTGGAATGCGCCGAGCTGGAAAACGTTCAACATACAGACGCACAGCTAACACAGTATTTCCGTTGGCAAGGCCATAAATAAAATGCATATCTGTTAATTCATTAAATGAGTAGTCCATTTTTAACAGATCTAAACCAAAGTACAACCTTTTAAGGAAAACTAAATGTCTTAACTGACAATTGAGTCAAAGCATACTTCATAATGTTTTTGTAATTTTCATTTTCTTATGGAAGTGGGAAAAATAGTATTTGCAGAAGTTTTAATTACGGGAAAATGACAAGAGATACAAATAAAACGCAAGAGGGTAATTTTATTTAAAATGAAAAGTAGATCTTAAAAAAGAAATTAAAAATTGTTTTTACCGGTAGCGTACCACAATTTTCTTCCGAAAACATTACGGTACAATGTGTACGCACGCCACTGAGTAACTTACGAAGTCAATCTTTTTCTTGTTACTAGGGCATTATCAAATTAAGCTACGGCTAAAATTTCGTTTAATTATCTTCCAATCTTCGAAAGTTATTAGAGAAAATCTAAATTTTTTGAAATTCTTTAGCGCCCTGTAGCTTGGAAACGAAAACCCATAGAGCATAACTTCATATGAAGAAAATCTATTTTTTTTTTACTAAGCAATCCACTGTTTAATTTATTCCCAACCTTTATGTTACACCCTGTATAAAATAAATTCCTTAAAATATTAATTGGAACTACACATATTCTCTCAGGTACACGTTTGGAATATACAACTACTTCAGATGGCATCCCACTTATCTCGATTGATATTGTAAAAGAGTTGAAAGAGCGAAGAAGTGCCGATGGTCTCATTTTAACGTTTTAATGTTTAAATTACTGTTATAAACCACAAAATTTCATAATAAAACCAATTGTATGCATATATAACTGATATCCCATCTATATTGTAATATTATCCATAGAATTTCTTATACTTTATTCGTGTGTGTGAGGTAATGTACTAGAGAAAGAGTACTTTGTCTATGCATTTAAATTTAATCCTTCAAACACTCACCTCAGTTTCCTCTGTAGCTCACAATTTGATATAATCCGGAATACTACCTAAACTAGCGTCGCATCGGTAGTAGATTGATAGGTACTTGAAAAGTATGTCACCTTTATACACGCACGTGTTTGAATATGCGTGTCTTTCAAATAAAATCCCTTTCATTCCATTGCATAAAAATCGGCATTTAAAATTGCCGATACGAAGCGGCTTCTAATTTTAATTGTGTACCAGGTTATATTAGAACGATAAAAAACAAATAAATAATTTCGAAATTTTACATTATTTTTAATAAATATGGTTAACGAACTTTATCATCAACTGTATCATCAAAAGTTAACATATATACATACAAATAAAATTTATAGATGCAACATAAAGTCACCGCTTCTCGCTATTAGATGATCAACTAGATTAATAGTGTTTAATTGAATTCCTTCTGCAGTGGTAGTGTATTGGACTAGTTCGGCCTGTGCAGTATCTAGAATAGTACAGAAAACACAGTTAACTTTAAAAAAATAAAAATCGTTAATGATCGATAGCTTAGTAAACACCTGAAACTGTTGATGTCCAGTGAAAGCACTTGGGAGGCGTGTTACGTTTAATACATTTTCTGCCACCCAGTATATTTGGAACAGTTTAAGTCGTTATTTAGAATGGTGACACAATCGACAATGTTTTACAAATCGCTTGTTACACTAACTCAATTTAACTAATAAATTAATAGTAACATTGTAGAAGACTGCAAACATTTGTAAAAATTTGAAACATAGAGTTAAATAAATATTTAATAATTATAACCCTTTCAGTAAGCAAGGGATTCTAATACTACTAATACTACTTATACTTAATACTACCTACTTGAAATTTTGTGTACGATAACTTTGTCAATGAATGCATTAATCCCTGTGGCGTTTCCATCAACTTGGCTGAAAAGAAATAAAAATTAGGCTTCGGAAAATTGCATCATGAAAATACGAGGGTGAATCAAATATAAACGAGACTTTTTTTAATTTCTTTGTATTTGAACTTGAAAGAAAAAAGAATAACAGCCCATTTTCCTACATAATCTCCTGATCTGAAAACACGTTTTTTCCAGCGTGTAGGTAATTTTGTAATGCCCTGCTCGTAGAATGAAGTTGGTTGTGTCTCCAGCCAATTGCGCACGTATGCCTCAACCTCCTCATCGTTGTTAATCTTTGCTCTCCCGTGGCTTCATTGAGAGGACCAGTGAAAGAGGTGAAAGTCGCAGGGCGATAGATCGGGGCTATAGAGAGGGTGTTCAAGTGTCTCCCGGCCCAATTCCTCTCATTTTTCTCTGGTCAGGGTTGCTGCATGGGGACGAGCATTGTCATGGAGAAGCTTCACTTTTAAGTCTAACCTCGCTTAAAATGTCGCAGTAGTACGCCGCATTAATGGTCCTGCGATCATACAATAAATCGAGGTGCAACAAGCCACGCTGGTCAAAAAAAACTGCAGTCAAAACCTTGCCTGCTGACAGCCTTGACTTGGCTTTCACTGGCCCAGCCTCCCCTCGACGTCTCCACTCCTTGCTCGCTTGTTTCGACTCAGGGGTATAGTGGTGCACCCACGTTTCATCGCAGGTGATAGCGTGAGTGAGAAACGAGTCTCCCGAAATTTCGCTAGGAGATGCTCACACGCCTGAAAACGATGCAATTTCTGCTCAGTTGTCAGAAGGTGAGGGATCCACTTTGCGCACACCTTACGTAACCCTAGCTTCTCTGTGATGACCGAAAAAGTGCTTCCGTAACTTATTCCAACCTTAGATGCAATTTCATTGGTGGTCAGACGCCTGTCACCCTCAAGAAGTTGTTGAACTATGACGATGCTGTCGCTGGTGATGCTGGTGCGAGGTCGGCGGTCATGGCTTTCATTTTCAACTTTCTCACGACCCTCCACAAACTGTTTATGCCATGCAAACACTCTACCTCGGGACAGTGTCTTTTTCTTGAACTGCGCAGTCAATCTCGTCAAGATTTCAGATGGTTTTACACCCTCCGTGGCGAGAAACGTGATGATAACACGCTGCGCTATTAACGAAGGCACCTCCTGCTCAGACACCGTCACGACGGGTACTGAAAGGAACGAGCGAGGTCGCCCACCTGCTCTCCTCTCTCCTGACATCCCTACCCAACACCCTACGAAGCGGGAACCCTCACGCGTTACAATTGCATGCCCAGGACCAAAAGTCTAGTTTATATTTGATTCACCCTCGTATTTCAAACATCTACCTTCGACCTTCGAATTAAATGGTATTAAAGCGAAAAAAAAAATGTTTTGCAACAGCATGCAAATATCTATTCAAGTTTATAGAAGAATACCAAAGTTGTTCATAATAGTGCGTTATTTAATCCAAAAGATTAGATCTACATTTTTATGGAAAAATGAGGATTGTAATCATAGAAAAGGGTTACTTGCTCATAAATACAAACATACTTATATAAACATTGATAGCCCGCCAATTCCAGACTGACTATGGAATATTGACAATGAATGTGTCTCAATTATTTATAAATCCTATATTATAAACAATTTAGTAACTTGTAAAAATATTATGTTTACATAATGCTATTTATTGCATGAGGCTATTTATTGCAGTTTTGAAAAACAGATTAGCACACAAATAGTCTATACGCACACGTCTATTTTTGAAAAAATAATATCAAATACTTACTAGCACATAAGATAAACTATTAATAATGATAACAGTGCATAATATTTATATAACAAAATTATAGTTTATCTGTTATTGCTTATTTATTCTCTATGTAAAAATGACACAATTTTTTCATTACTTATCTTTCTATAAGTTATGTAGATGTGACTGACATACAGCCCGAGGAGTAGTTGTTTCATATAGCGATTATGTAATAGCCTTGCTATTCGGGAACTACTTTGATAACCGCTTGACGGTTTGGTAGTTCCTTTCTCGATTTCCGACTTATATGTTACTGATATAGATTGTATCGATAAATATACAATCTACTCCACAAATTTCATTCGGATTTTGTCCTGGATCGGCGTACCGTGTATAGCACTGATGAGAACTAATAAGTTCGAAACAGCTGTATGTCGTTCGGTTCCAATCCGGGACAAATGTCGAATCCTACCTGTGGTGGGTTTTATTTTTTGAAACCTTATCTGATCGTGCAGAAACACGATAAAGGGGTCGAGGATCGCTTTTAGGTATAACTCAATGCACGGCGGGGCTTTAGCCCTAGGAGTAGTTGTTTCCTATAGCGATTGTGTAATAGTCTTGCTATTCGGGAACTACTTTGATAACCGCTTGACGGTTTGGTAGTTCCTTTCTCGATTTCCGACTTATATGTTTCCGACTGACCTAGTTTAATATAAAATGTTCAATTATCTTTTTCAAATTTTGTAACGTCATAGCAGTAACCTCCTCTCTTTTTTGGCAAAAAATATTTCCTTAAAGATTTTCGAGTACGACTGTGCCCCATATTAGGGCTTTCTTATTTATGTACTAATTTTGTATTAATTTAATTAGTTATTCTATTACTGCTACACATTGCTTTTCCTTATTTTAGTGTTAATGTCTTTGTATTGACTATACTTTCTCTGGTAGATGGATGGGGCGACTAACTGAATCCACCACCCCACCACGTTTACCTGATTTGATCCCCTTAAATTTATTTTTGTGGGCTTATTTTGCGGGTTTATTTTACTGATATAAATAAAGAATCTGAAATAACAAAGTCGAATCGAAATGGGAAATATAAATCTAAAAGATATTGCACGTTCAATATAAAGTATTTATAGGGGTGTTGATTAATATTAGATTGCTAATGGAGGATATTTTCAATAATATAAATTTTTTTATCAAAATTAAAACATTTCTATAGTATTCTTTGTATTCTTTTTCTATCGCTTTATTTGTATGTGTTTCTCTCAAAAAACACCCTCTATCTTTTAAATGGTAAATAGGAGTATCCGTTGTACAAGGCACCGTTATGTTCAGAACGACATTTCTTTTATGAAGGACATTTTCGAGTTTTGAAAAAAATTATTTGATAACAAAATTATGGATACTATTTAAAATTTTTATCATCATGTTGTGTATAATTTAACATGTTGCAGTCTCTTAAAAAGTTGAGCTGCAAAGTCCCTTAATGTATAGTATATTTATCCCCACAAGTCTTCTTTGTGACAACTCATCATCTGTCACTCTTGTAACAACAAATTTTGATCGCCCTTGTGTGAGACATTTTTAATACGTTAGTACTAATAGTGATTTATATAGAGAATAAAATATTATATAAAGATAATAATTCAGCACTTAAAAATATGAAAAAATCTTACCGGATAAGAATTCCATTAGATCTCGGTACGTAATTCATCTCTACGTAAAAGTATGATCTCTTATTCAAATATTCGAAACTCGTGTAGTCGTCTACGTAAAGTCGGCCAATGGCAGTATTGTTCTAAAATATCGTAAGTAAATATAATCAAATATATATATATATATATATATATATATATATATATATATATATATATATATATATATATATATATATAAAGGGTGGTCCAACCATAATGCACGATGTTAATTGTGAGTCACACCTTAACGTCAAGTTTTTTGCCCAACTTAATTTGACATTTCTTTGTTTCAGTGTTTGACAAATTCAACCATGGAGAGGTACACAATTGAGCAGCTCGTTAACATTGTTGAAGCCTTTTACGAAAATGGGCATTCAAATCAAAATGCATTTAGTGCACTTCGTGACTTTTTTGGTCAGCATAATCGACCAAATGTGTCCACAATCGGGAGAATTGTGCGCAAATTTCAGCAAACCGGGTCTGTAGGAAATGTGAAAACACCTGTGCATGCTCGCCCAGTTCGTTCTGCGGAAAACATTGCTGTTGTTCGCGATAGTGTAGCAGAAGAGCCGTCAACCTCGACTCGTCGTCGTGCCCAACAATTGAACATCTCACGAACATCACTGATGCGAATTTTGAATAAAAATTTAAATTTACACGCTTACAAGGTTCAATCGACTCAAGAGCTGAAGCCTACTGACCATTTCAAGCGTCGTCAATACGCCGAATGGTTGGTTGAACAGACAGAAGTGAATGGTGACTTTACAAAGAAAATCATCTTCAGCGACGAGGCACACTTTCACCTCAGTGGATTCGTTAACAAGCAGAATTGCCGCATTTGGGCAAATGAGAATCCACGAGTGATTGTTGAAAAGCCGATGCATCCACAAAGAGTGACTGTTTGGTGCGGTTTATGGGCTGGCGGCGTCATCGGGCCGTACTTCTTCGAAAATGAGGTCGGCCAAGCAATTACCGTGAATGGTGTTCGCTATCGCGAGATGATAGCGGACTTCTTGTGGCCAGAAATTGAGGATATGGACCTGGACGATATGTGGTTCCAACAGGATGGTGCCACTTGCCACACAGCCAACGAAACAATGGTACTTTTGCGCGAGAAATTCAATGGCCGTGTTATCTCACGTTGTGGCGATGTTAATTGGCCGCCACGATTATGTGATTTGACACCGTTGGACTTCTTTCTTTGGGGATATTTAAAAGAAAAAGTGTACGTCATTAAGCCAAGAGCAATTCAAGAGCTAAAGGATGAGACAATTCGGCACATTAACGACATTGAACCTCAATTATGTCTCCGAGTCATTGAAAATATGGACCATCGGATAGAGGTATGCCACCGAAGCCGTGGCGAGCATTTGGCCGATATTTTGTTTCACACATAATTGTCATAGATCCTTCTATCATAACAAAAAATATTCAGATAATTCTCTGAAAATTTTTTGTTTTATTTACAATTAACATCGTGCGTTTTGGTTGGACCACCTTTTATATATATATATATATATATATATATATATATATATATATATATATATATATATATATATATATATATATATATATATATATATGATGTTCAATATATAACGTACAATATTTAAGTTTACGTAAAGCGTGAATGGATCGTCCACCATGTCAGCTGTTGATCGCCTTTCTCTGTCTCTTCTCGAGATTATACTACCAGATTTATAGAATAGCGGCGACTAAAAAACAAAATGTGAATTAGTTCTAATGATAGCATTTGCTGTATACTAGCATCTAAAATTTTTCCTCACTTACTGTAGTGATGTCCACCTTTAATTTCTCCACAGAACCACCTGGGTAAACAGTCCAAGAGTCATTGTCTACTCTATACCAAAATTCGGTCTCTTTTCCAGGAAACTCTACTCTTAAACTGCTTACCTTAGGCTCTAGTACAGGTCTAGCCAAAATATTTGGACCTAAAAAAAGTCTGGCGATAATAAAAGTTCCACAGTTCAAGTTTGATCGCTAAATCTCACCTACTAATATATATTCGTCATATTCGAGAAGCTCGGGATATTGGTAGAAAAGCGGGCTTATTACTGGATGGCTCAGTAGATGGTGTTCAAAGAAGAGAGTATAAAATACTGGTATGTGTTTGTATCGCAATTTTATTGCAGCTCTAATGACGGCTTGTACGTTTTTGTCGAACAGGTAAGGCTCGCGTCTGGGTGAATCTTTCGTGGCATGCTCCCTGAAGAATGGCAACCAAACAGCCGCCTATATAGGGAAATAAATATAAATAAGTAAAAATAAACTACGACTTAATAGTAAGTATATACAAGTAGATTTTTTATTCGGTTTTACATCCTATCCAAATGATGGTATAACCTCTACATAAACATTCGTGTAGCGTCTAAATTCCTACTGACATACGAGCTAATAGATGTCGCTCGAGTTATTTTCTGATGCATAAAGTGATCGTTCAAATCGTTGCAGTTGTTACTTGCCTTGAACCTTTCATCTGTTGCTGGATTTTATTTAAATCACTTTCTTGACTAGTTGTCCGATAAGACATTTTCTACTACAATCTTTGTAAAACGATTTTTTAATTTTTACGTGATTTAATTCTTAAAACTGTTAAGACGTTTATATCAAGACGAAAATAATGATATAGCTGACACCTATTCAATTTGGATATCAAAGTAGGTCTATAAGAAACCAACTTGCTTTGTACACCTTCCCTATACTATCATGTTTTTTTATGCATCCACTTAGTAACAAAGTTTGTACTAACAAATTAAAGAAGATAGATGATTCAAAGGAACAAATTCAATGAAGCACTAAGTTTACTAAAACTGTAACCACAAAAGAAAAAAGAAAGATTTTAAGCTAGAATATAATTGGGTGAAAGATTTTATGTTTATTTGATAACCTTGTTATAATAAGCCTATGTTATAAAGAGACCATTTTCAGGATTTCAGCAATAAAATTGACTTGTTTTTGACGAGAACTGTTACTCGGAGGAAGTATCAATATCAATACAATGGCAAACCATTTTAATTATGCTAGTCGATGAACTGAATGCAGTATGCCGATCGATTAGCATATATTTGAAAATAGAATCATCGACCGTTTTAAGTAACTTTGAATCGCCTTTATGAAGATGACTTTTTTATAATCTGAAGACAAATTTCTATATTTGAAGTATTCGATACCCTTAATAAACCTTATTCTAAAGAGAGGGTTAAACCACGATGAG
This sequence comes from Rosalia funebris, assembly GCA_037954035.1. Lineage (NCBI taxonomy): Eukaryota > Metazoa > Arthropoda > Insecta > Coleoptera > Cerambycidae > Rosalia > Rosalia funebris. The sequence continues at coordinate 13,934,049 of JAZFAV010000001.1, read as the reverse complement.
TGTCTCTCTACTTAATGACCTTCTAGTACTGAGATTTACACTGAGATATCAAGAAGTATGTTCATCAAAGGTGGTCGTGGATTTTAATATAATCGCTCGAGCTACTATCGTGCATTTATGTAAATCATTGCTGACTGTATCTAGGAATACAGTCAGACTTTATGTTTGGGCAATTTTGAGTACTTTCTAGGCAGTAATATCAAAGGTTTTTTTATGATCGCCGAAAATTGTATCGAGGTATGTTGAGAAACAGCCTCTGTTACTCATAACAAGGTTCCTTCCATGAAGAAGTTGTTAATGATGTTCGTCACTGTATGGGACAAAAGCCTTAGCCAATACCTTTGAAATGTCTGTCTCATGAAATTTGACTTTATGATATAGAAACAAAATATTGTGAAAATCTTTAGCAATTATACGATGATGGACTCTTTCAGTAAGATGATGTAACACTATACATAACAAGTTATGTATAGAATTTCTTCGTGAGTTTTTTATAACCATACACAAGTTGAGTTTCTTCTGAGGTCTTCTCATTGAGCATTATAAATTATTGTTTTTTTTTTTGCTTAAAAGAATGCATGTAGAAAACAGCGGATGAGGAATTCTTGAAGAATTGCAATCTAGGACGGACGTTTTTTATTTGACCATTTTTGACAAAGATAATTTTTGATATATCTTCTGAATAACTCTACTTAAATAGTGTCTAAATTTATGGTTTGGCCATTTTAGTATTTTACCTGATACCACCTCTGTAAAAGTTCGGTGTCTGGATTGTCGAAGAATCCTCCTATATCAGCGCCACAGAATACCATGCCCAAAATATTGGCCAGTAAACATTCCGAGTAACTGACAGCGAGATAGGACCAGTCGGCTGTATTATCTCCAGTCCACATGGCGGCATACCTTTGAGACCCAGCGAAATGTGAACGAGTCAATATGAACGGCCGTTTAGTTCCATTGTCTCTTTGCATTAAACCTTGATGGGTCGCCTTTGTCTGTACATGGAAAACTAGTTAGTCTCTACTGTTTTGCGAATAGAGCTCTATTTTCTGTTTGATATTACCTGCAAGAACCCATAAATGTTGTGTATATCTCTGTGAGGTACATTATTATAATGCAAGGTGTCAAATGGCAGCGTTTTTTCTAAAGAATCGTCGAACACGGAAGGCTCGTTCATGTCGTTCCAAACTCCAGCCAGGGTTTCGGTACTTCCATTGAACTTATCATAAGCATACCATTTGGCGTAATAATCTCTTGCTTCTGGATTTAGAAAGTCTAGGTAACTAGAAAGACCTGGCCAACAATTTCCTGAAAATAACAGGAGCTGTTTTAAACTCAGTTTTAAAATAGTTGGTGTAATAGCTAATCTATGTATGGTTTATACCTTGAAATTCAGTCCCATTGGCCCATTTGACGAAATATTTGTCTTTAGCTTCTGTGTATACGGGATACTTGTCATCGATCTTAATATGAGGGTCTAGAATAGTGACGAGTTTTCTATTTGTGGATGATAAATTCTTTTGCAACTCGATAGGATCACTGAAGTTTTCAGGGTTCCACGTGAAATATTTTTTCCCGTCTGTATAGTCTATATCTAGCCAAATCGCGTCCATAGGAAAATCATTTTTATCCATTTCTGCAACTACGTACTTGACGTCTTCTTGGGTTTCGTACGACCATCGACACTGATGGTAGCCTAAAGTCCATAACTGTCACAAAAATAAATCGAAATAAATTGTTTGTATTTCACTTTAAATAATTTTAAATAATAGATGACGGCAATTTATAATTACGTCCCTGTAGACTTTCTAAAAAGTTCACAACACTGTTTTATCAGTACTATGAAAAATATCAATTTATATTTAAAACAATACATTTGGTAGTAGCTGGGGCTTGAAACCGGAAACCATGAAATAATAACAAGTTAAGAGGATTGATTCTTAGAAGTATAACCGGAGCCCCAAGATCAACACCGATCGAGGCGATGGGGATACTGACGGGGATACCACCTCTTGATGTCATCCTGAAAGCGGAAGCCGCAAAGGCAATGCACAGGGTGGGAAACATGAATAGGGAGGTAAGGGACCTGAATAGACTCTCAAGAGAGCTAGCTGAGGAGGGACTCCTATGGATGCCCTCTGACAGTACGGGTGTCCACTTCCTGTTTGACAAGAAATATAAGATTACCCTCACCAGTAAGACCGACTGGATGGAGGGTCGAGCTGGATTGCCGCTCAATGGAGACATTTGGTACACGGATGGAGCCAAGAGTGGGAACAGAGCGGGTGCGGGGGTGTATAGGCGACGCGACGGGATAGGTAAAACCTTCCCCTTGGGCAAATACACTACCGCACTCCAGGTTGAGCTAGTTGGAATTACATACGGTGTTCTGGGGGCCAACCAAAATCGGACCAGGAGAAGGTATATATCTGCTCGGATAGCAGGGCGGCGTTGGCAGCCCTGAATTCAGCTACGACAAAGTCGAAGCTGGTCTATAATTGCTATGAAGCATTGAACCACTTGGCAGGGAAGGGACCGGTGGAACTATTATGGATACCTGGGCATAATGGCATTAAGGAAATCTAATTGCAGATGACCTTGCCAGACTAGGGACCAGGGAAAACCTCTGTGGACCGGAACCTGCAGTGGGAATAAGTCGGAATCTGATCAGAGACCGCATCAATGGCTGAGCAAGACACCAGCACAATAAAAGACGGAGAGAAGTAACGGGCTGTCGAATAACCAAACTCTTTATCGAATACTCAGAGATTGACAAATGGGCCCAAGAATTCATTAAATTGAACAGGCATAAAGCCAGAACCCTGGTGGGAATCATAACGGGCCACATCGTAGTAGCCTGAATGCATATAAGCACAATCTGAGGCTGACTGATAGCCCGGCCTGCAGATACTGTAAAGAAGACGAGGAAACCTCGATTCATCTTCTTTACACCTGCCCCGCACTGGAGGAGAAGAGGTATCTTATATTAGGGACCCGTGTTATCCTAGAGGAGGCGAGGCTTAAGGCGGGGGACGTGCCTAAATTGCTCCTTTTATGGGATAACATTTTTGGATAATGACCCGGATAAGAGGGGATCGCCAAGGGACTACCCATGCGATCAGTGGCTGATGAGGCCCAAACCTATATAATAATAATAATAATAAAACAATACATAATTTAAATTTTAAAGACTTAAGGAAGTATTGAAAACGTAGGAATACGGTACATTATACATATTTTATAAATCTTAATAAGTGTTATAATAAAAAAAAAACAACGAAAGGATTAAAAGAGTCATCAATCTTAAAAAAATAAGATTTTCTAGATTACTTTATAGTCATTAATTATATAAAGCAAAAGCATGCTAGCAGTATATTATAGTAACGTAAAATTTTAATCAATCATCCTAATAAATGTTTAATAGAAAATAAAACTACAAAACTCATTATCTCTAAATCTGAGATATATGTCTATATGAACTAGTATTAGAAATTGTACAAGGATTTACCTGCTAAACTTTGTTACATACTTAATTAACGCTATACCCAAACTGTTTTGATGACAAGGACGTTAGTCCTATCCTTATCAGTGATGCTGATTAATTGCAATTGTTAGTTACAAATCTATTATCTATTAAGAATTTATAAAGACAGAAGTTACAGAAAATCTTTAAAAATACATTTAATTCACATTTTGATTTTTACTCGTCCTTTTTGACACCGTTAGTGACGAATAGTTTGCATCAGAACATAATGAAGATCAAAAAATATTATCTAGTTCGCTGGAACGCTGTAATACCGGAAGATTGTTGATGGTCTTTATTACAAGAAGATTCGACTTGTCATTGACGCACACTCTAACTCAAAATAATGTTAAGGACGTATGATTGGAAACACATAAATCTGTCGAAGAATCAGAACAATGAGATCAACATATCTGGGGCGATTGCGGCCGGCATGTTGGGGTCGGGGCATTATTTCGCTAACTATGATAATCGGCCCATGTGTTTGTATATTGTTACTTAAGTTATAGTATTTTGGCATTTATATTATAAACTTGTTTATTAAATAAATAGTGTTTTAACAATATAGACAATAATTCAATGTAGACCATCACGGTAGCTCAGTTAGTTAGAGGGAGTTGAATGCGACTAGCCACTGACTATCATCATAGCCTTGGTTAGAATCTAAGCGCTGGCACTGGTAATGTGATTTAAGATTTAACGTGCATTCCCCGGTCAACTAGCTTCCCGTTTGAGTTTTAGAGGTTGTCAAATTTATGTGGTGTGTTTTATGTATATATATATATATATATATATATATATATATATATATATATATATATATATATATATATATATATATATATATATATATATAAAGTATGTATTTTATGTAGATAAAAATGTAGTAGTAAGAAAACAAATTAAAATACAGACTATTGCTAACAGTGTAAGTGACAAAGATTCAGTGTGAGATTGGTGATTATTTAAAAGCATTTCCATCTCATCACATTAGATGTGGTTTGACTATTTTGACAATTATTTCAGTCGTGACATAAGGGATATAGGTTCCCCGAAGTAGATGTTTTTATTAATATTTCACTTTCACAAGTTTCGCTGAAATTTGCCGTAAATTGTGTTCTGTGTACGGCAAAAATGTTATTCAAGATCGAACGTCTCAAAAGTGGTTCAAGAGATTTCGATTTGGCGATTTTTCCCTCATGGACGCTCAATGTAAGGCCGACCCAAAGAAGTCGTTCCCGAGCCTTAGTTGAGGCATATCCTCGCCAACTCACACGTAAGCTTGCAGAAAAAATCGGGACGTCAAGATCTGGTGTACAGAATCACCTTAAACAACTTGGGTTTGTCAGTAGACTCGATGTTAGGGTTCCTCACGAGCTCAGCGAATCCAATTTAATGGATCGCATCAACATCTGCGATATGTTAAGGATTCGACAACGTAGCGATCCCTTCTTGGGGAAATACGGTTACTGGAGGTGAAAAATGGATCATTTACAACAACGTCAGTTGAAAAAGTCCGTTGGGAAAGTCCGGTGAACCTTCTGAATCCACACCAAAGGCAGGGTTTCACCTCAGGATAGTTTTGTTGTCAGTCTGGTGGGATTTCAAAGGAATAATTTATTTTGTGCTACTCCCGAGGAACGAAACAATAATATCGGATGTTTGCTGCGGACAACTACAAAAATGGAGCCAAGCCATGCAGGAAAAGCGTCCAGGATTTGTATATCGTAAGAAGGCCCACTTGTATATCGTAAGATGAACCACCGGTTGCCGACCGCTGTCTTGGAATACAGAAAGAGGAAATAAAGCATCGAAAACTTTTTTTAGAAAGGGAAATCAATTTCAACAAAAGAAAAAATGTGAGAGCATTTTGAAAAATCTTAGAGGTTGTAACCAAAAATATAGTACAGAAAATTTAGTCCGTAAAGGTTATCGAGCAACTCTAATTAGTTATTATGCTATCTTTATATATTTTCAAACAACATATTCTGAGATATTATACATAAATATACTTAAGTATTTTCCTAAGAAATGTGTCTCTGTCTCAATAACTCTGCAATAATTTTATGGAGAAACGTTGACACTACAGAATTTTTTTCTTACATTTACTGAGCTCCTTTAATCAGGTTATAGTTAACTAAAGTTAATACTCGTAATTACTCCATATCCTGGTATTGTATTACCTTACCTGTGGCATATGGGCGACACCAGTCAGATCTATGAACTGATTTACAACATTTCTAGGATTGGGTCCTAGCAGAACAAACAAATCAAAAGTACCGCTTTCTACCATGAAATATGCCGAGGGGTTGTTTTTGCTGTAGCTAATATCAACCCATTGTTCAGCTGCGTTGTGAAGGAAAATCCCAGACGTAGAATTAACGCTAACAAGATAAAACTAAATCAGTTATAGTTTATATTAATTATATTTCAACTTACGAATGTCCATATATAACAGGCACAGATCCGTACAGAGCCATAGTTGAGTTCACCTCATAGTTAGCTGTATCAGAATTTCTCAGGCGGAAAGGGTCTGTCGATCCATCGGCCGTTTCACTGAGAGCTAATTTGTTCGCGTGGTGATGTAGACCATATAATTTACTAGCTCCTTCAAACTCTACGTCAAAAGCAAATGCCTGGCTGTCTTTAGTCTAAATCAAACATTAGTTTTGCGAATTATTGTTGTGGTTGTTATTACTTTTTGTATATGGTTACTAGGATCTATGGTGCTATTTGAAAATATTCGAACGTGCTTGAAAAGTACGTACATTTTGCATAATTATGCGATCCCCTTTCAACACTGTTTGCAGTTGATCGTAGTAGTAAAATTCCACTGTAAATGGTGGACCAGCATTCACAATGATTTGAGTTGAATCAACTATACGTGACCCTAGACTGACGAATTTGTCTTGTATTTCTTTCACCCTGACCCTACAATGTTATACAAATTAAATTTTTTTTTATGAAAACATATTTTATATATGGATGAATTTATTAACAATCCAGCCATTATTATATTATTAATCTGCGTACCCAATAAGTCACATTAATGAAAGTATTTATTAGTTTTTACAGTTTTACGTAGTCTTGAATGTTAATTCAATTTTTCCAGATGTATATTTTATTTCTATTGTAAAATAATAGTTAAAGACACGAACTTACGCTCGAACTTGATATTCTTCACCTAGAACGTCGGAGAGTTCATATCGTGAATGTTTTTCCTCCAGTACTTTTACCCTTACCTTACAGTCTAGTATAATAGTAATTTGTAAGTACAAGGTTTCATTTTTAGAGTTATACAATGGAATAATAATATCCTCATCTTTAGTATGGTTTGTTTTGCGCACATCCGCAGCAAATTGTAATGAGGCATTAGGAATTTGCGTTCTCAGTTTCCTAAAAAGATAATAATAATACCAAACAAGAAATAACCCGGTAGTATTACACGACAATGTTTAATGTTCATAAGCTCCTGGAGAAAATTAACGCATCCGTAAAATTTCACATTATTACTTTTATTATTTCGAAGATTTAAATCATAGTACCTACGTGATGTTATAATTAATTTATTTCAATTAATATGTAACAAATTAGATTGGTATTAACGGGGAAAACACGACTAAATAACAGAAAGGAACAACAATGTTAATTGCAATGAAAACGGTGATTATAAAAAAGTTTTGAAAGAAAATTGTAGACGAAATTAAATCGTACGAATTTTAATTCAGTAACTTATACAGCTTCCCCTAGCTCTTATCACTACTTCTATTTATCTGGGCATGCCATTAATCAAGTAGTTTCCTGAGGAATGTTCTTCCAATCCTCCCATTTGATAAGAACGATTTGTTCGAGTATCCTAAAAATCATAGGGACAGGTATGTGGCGCCTAACTGACCGTTTTAGCGCATTCTATAGATGTTCAATGGGGTTCATATTTGGGATTCTTGTTGGCCAGTCCATCGTTGGAATATTCGCAAATCGAAGGTAGTTCAGTCCATTTCTAATAACGTGGGGCCGAGCGTTATCCTACATAAAAATTAAATTTTCCCCTACAAACGGGGCAAATAGCATCACATGTTCTTCTACGAAGTTTTCTACGCAGAAATGTGCATTTATAGACCTCAGCCGCATAGGAACCAAATCCGTGCGATCATCGAAACAAATTCCTCCCCAGAACATTATTGATCCACCAAAAAAAGGGAATCTCGGAAAGATATTATAGGCAGCAAATCTTTATCCTGGCCTCCTACAGACTCGTCGACATTCATCTGATGAATTAAGCCTTACTCTTGTTTCGTCTGAAAGCAAAATTCTAGATATTGCTGCTCCGGCTCTGCTTATCTCTGAACTGGTAGAATGTCCGTCTCTTAAGGCGACTCTCCTAAGATATCGCTCAATCGATTGCACTAGCGTAACTGAATTTATTGCCTTTTAGAAATCAATTTAAACAGCGTTAAATGTATTTTAACAAACAATTACAAAATGTTGCGTTGCATCTATCAAACAATTGTTTACCAATGGTAACAGAAGATATACTAAGCCACCTACATAAAATGTTTAAGGATTTAAAACTTCGAGAAATTTTGCTGCGACGTTAATTTTGGCCGGAAGTTTATTACCACTTATATTACAATACTTACGAACAGAAGGAAACTCTTGAACAATTTCTAAAATTCACATGATCTGCCGAAAGTACCGAACCAGCCAAAAAGGCGGATATCACATACAATCTGGAAGAAAACATTAGTTTCGTATTTCATTACATTATTGTGACTCTGTAAATAGGCATTGAATTATGTTTGCTCTATTCAAAATTAATAAAATTTCGATTAACTACACAACAACTATAACACTTGAAATTAAGTAATCATTATGAAAACTAACTTCAATGCGTGTTCACCGATCACTGAATGAAAAATATAGTTAGTAATTTGATAATTTTTCTTACCGTATCATTTCAACCTTTCAGTTTAACAACATTCAATCGTCTGAGTGTAAATCAATTTATATAAATCTTTTTGATATTATCGTAATTAATCAGCGATCTAATTCATTTCAGTACTTTTATATTTAGCTTATCAATACAAAACATAACTGTTCTGTGTAATGTATACTTAATTGGGTGAATGACTATTCTATCAAATATTTATTCACAATAATCAAACATTATTGTATCCATATCAAACTCTCACAAATTGTTTGCGGCTGGAAAATGTTGTTATTATAAAAAAAATTAAATAAACCGAATTGTGGATAATATGACAATGCAACACAATTCAGTGTAATATAACTCGCTTTATTTTTTTTTTGCAATTATCATGAGTTAATTGTCCTCGTGTAAAAATGCATACTTAGTTTAAGAATGTTTTATGCACATTCTGAATTTTTACCCAACAAAGGGTATGTTGGATGAAAGTCAAAGTGGTATGTCGAAGTTTTCAACCATTTGAGTTCGATAGAAAACTTTCAAAATTCATTGTTAACTCTATATTCTACATCTGTAACTCAAAGAGATGTACGACAGTGAATACTTTGACTTTTATGTAATTTTAAATTTTGTCCTGCTTGTATGATATACCTTTAATTGGATAAAAAAGGTCAGATTTAGAAGTAAACAAATTGCTATCTATTGGTACCGTATTTCTTAATTCGCAATTTGTTGGAAAACAATATTATCAATGAAATTAGAGAAAACAACATGGCGGGAATGGAAAATGCAGAAAACCAAGCAAAGATCGATTTATTGCTTATTAAGTCTTGAAGTCGGTAGCTAATATATGCCAAAGCATACCAAAATAAAAAAAAGCTTTCATTAAACAAAAAAGGTTAGACGTCTTTAGTAGTAATGAATTACGGAGACATTACCAAACTTCTGCAGTTTTATACATAATCGAAACAGCAAGGAGACATACATATGTCAGGTGAAGTTTTACGTCTTTTTACTGAGAATAAATTCTTACACAATTAAGCGAGGCTCCAGATGAAACATATGATTATTTTTATTTAACGAACAATAATATCTGTGCTCAAAGTAAAAATTACAACACAATAAAATGGGCTAAATAAATAATTAATTAAATATATAATTGGATATTATTCTCTAGACTATTTTCGTTACTTAATTGTTTGTTTTGTTGTTATTATTTATGTCAGTATATTTTATTACAATGCTTTTATTGTTATTGATATTGTCTATCGCGTTATATTATTGTTTTTCAAATATTTTCTTTCGCTTGTTTCACATGGTAATTTTGAACAAACAGTTAATCTTAGTTCACCCTATTTTTATTAAAAATTGCAAAGTAAATTTTAACCATATGAAATTTAATGAAATTCGCTAAATCATAATATTAATCAAATTTGAATTTATGAAATAAAAATGAATGAGATTACATAGTTTTTATATCGATTTCATTCGACGAAAGTGCATCCACTGAAGTTCAATAAGAGTATATTTTCTATGGAAATTTTTAAATTTACATATTTCGGTAACAGAAATTTGAAAAATTTACATATAAGGAAGTTAGGGTTAAATTAAGCCCGGACCACCACATTTACTCGCACTTCTAAATATCCTTTTGAAATGTTTTCTATTACATATTACTAATCACAAAAACTTTAATGTCTAATCTAATTTTGATAATCCTCTATCACTGTCTTTTTACCCAAATTATTTAATAAAAACAGTTTTAAGGGCATGTAGCTACCTTAGAAAGTCCTTCCAAGAAGAACTACCGGAGTTTACAGGATATTTTAACATCTGTTTTGAAATTGTGAATATTTATTTCGGAATTTTTTATATACATGTGTATAAAAAATTCCGTCGCATCAAATCGCATAGTGCGATTATATTGATTTTTTTTTACTATTCATCATCATACGAATAGTAACAAGGTATATATTTTATCTGTCCGTTAAGCCCGTTAACGTTTCTTAGTAGATGTTTGTTTTGCCTTAACTATTTCAGTAGAATACACACTTCAACGATTTCCATAAAATGCCATTCTTGGGAAATTTTAAAAATATAATCCGTTATCTATTGATAATAACTTTAGATATTTTTTGTTGGATTATTAGCCACAGGTTAAGTATCAAGTGATTTATGCTGGCAATCAAAATAGATTTACACGAGTCGTGCCGTATTCTTACATAACACAAGTTAGGAAAAGCATAGTGGTATCTAAAACTGATGTCAGGTTAACATTAACAAACATCTGCGTAACATTTTTTTTAATAGTAAAATATATCTTATTATGTGGTGTCTATAACAAAATATTCAAATTCCTTTCATAGCGACTATTGCTAACATATATATCGGGTTGTCCAAAAAGTTCGTTCAGTTTTTTCATAAGTATTTATTATTAACGTTATAGTTATTGCAAATTATTTTAATTAATAATGTACGTTCATCCATTTTCAATAACTTTCTCCCATTTCTCAGTAAGCTTCATAATACCATTTTCATAGAAGTTTCGTAAACTGTTATCCATGGAGCAAAATAGGTGAAAATCCGAGGCTGCGAGGTCTGGAGAATACGGTGGATGGGGTAAAACATCCCGCTCTAACTTCAACAATTTCCTCCGGGTTTGCAGAGAAGTGTGAGGTCAAGCGTTGTCGTGATGGAAGACGACCTTCTTACGATTTACCAGTCCCGGGCGCTCTCCCTACATGGCTTGGCTCAATTTTTGTAGTTGTTCGCAGTAAATGTCCGAGTTTATTGTTTCGTTCCTCGAGAGTAGCTCAAAATAAATGATTCCTTTGAAATCCCGCCAGACGGACAACAAAACTTTCCTGGGGTGAAGCCCTGCCTTTGGTGTGGATTGAGAAGGTTCACCGGACTTTCCCCACGATCTTTTTCGACTGACTTTGCCGTAAATGATCCATTTTTCATCTTCAGTAACCACATTTCTCAAGAAGGGATCGCTACGTTGACGAATCCTTCATATCATAGATGTTGATGCTGTTGTCGATCTCCCGCTCCTTCATTTGGAGCGCGGGCGGTGGAAACTGGTAGTACCAGCACAGGTTGAGTATGGTGCGAGTCGGCGCGGCCCGCTGGAGTCGCCATTCTCAAACTCCTGGACACCGCGCCCTCGTCGTCGATGATCTCGTGGCTAGGCGCCGCCCCACTTCGCGCTCCTGCATTGGGGGTGGATGTGCCTCTTCGCGAAACGTCGATCGAGGCTTCCCATATCCTCGATGTGGCCGTTCGCAACCTCGCTGGTGGAGAGACCCGCTGGCTGGTTATCTCCTCGTTGAGGTTGGGTGTCGAAGTCGACACCAGCCTGTGTCGAGCGTCGGGGGCTCCTAAAACCCGACCGCTCCTTGTCTTCATGGCTTCGGCGAAGTAGTGTTCCCGCTGGTTATCCATACAGCGTTAGTCTCGCCTGGAGCTACTCGATGTGGACGATGAACCTGGGGGAACGACGAAATATGCGGCTGGCTTCTAACCGTAGTGCGGCTTCCCGCGCTTTCCCACGATGTCTCCGGAGGGTCCGGCCTCCCAACCTAATACCTGTTAGACGGCGCCCCTCGGAAGAGGTATTCACTTCAAGTACGAACAGTGAATTATTTATTTGGCGCTATTAAAATGGAACATGTGTATCTATTTCATATGATATGAGATAAGTGTCCAAGATAAATCGAAAGATTTTCTCAATATATAAGTATATACATTATGAAATATGAGTAAAAATCTAATATAGCATGTAGAAATATAGACACTGGTGTTGTAACTTCTTATGTATATATTACGTGTGAAGTTCATGGTTACATCTTGTCGATGAATTCTGAAAAGGTTATCCGAACGTAAGTGGATTAACATTATGTACATTCAAAAGCAGTGTTCACAGACAGTACTGACATCCCTGAACTATGTACCACAGCCGATTCTTACCCACTGGGGAACATAGTTTTACAATTTTATACTAAAACAGCTACCATCTCATCCAGCTTGTTACAATGTTGCTTAACATGGTAAGTGCTCCAAATTTTTATAAATTAAATCTTACTAAGTATTACTTACATTGTTTTGTTACATACCTGTCTCTTTGTTTGTGGGTATTGACTATTAAGAAAATTATTTAAATCATCTATAACAATGAATGTTAATGAATACTCAAATAAATAGAAAAGCGGAAAAAATGTATAAACAAAAAAACTTATCAACACATGTCTCAGTCGGTCTTAGTATCTGACTAGGTATTTTCTAAAAATTCATCATAATAAGCTACAGCTTCTAACTATCCTATTTTGTATTGTAACCCGTATCCTAACTGGCTCAGGAGGTAAAGGTATGTCTGGCAGAGGTTCTTTAAAGGTGCATTTCCGAGTAGGCACTTTTACAAAAAATAAAAATTTTTCATTCACCATTACCTCGTTAACTAAAGGGAAACTGTTTCTCATTGGTTTTGCTATTTGGCTAAGTGCATGAGCTCGACATAGCTTGGAAAAATTTCAGTCAATAGATCTCCAGCTTTTCCATTAGCGTTACTAATATTTTCTGAAAATTGTCTTGTTCCGACCATGCGTAGGGAAAATATTCAATCACAAAATCTACAATTGTTTTGTGGTTGGTTCTGTCTAATATATTTGAAGCCACTAAATGACTGTCACTAACACTGTTAGGTTTTAACACACCCATTAAAAAATTTGACACTGAACGTCCATAGCGTCGTTGCTTCGTCTATAAAGGAGTACACAAAATTTTCTATAACGTGGTTGCGAATGTTGTGCACCACGTCCTCGTATATCTGTTTCTTAGTGTAGTTAGGTTATGGAGTTTTGGTCCATATATTTTTTCTAGAAACTGGGGTAGAGTGGGGTTCTTCAGTTTATATAACAGAATATCACTTGCTAAAAACACTACCGCGAGGTTGGAGAAAAATATAGTGTCATCTTTATCGTGACCTCTAGACGAAGCGTTCCATGCCTTGTTACCTTACTTGTTTCAAGATGAATTAATAATTCGTTCACATACAATACAAGATGGATCATTTCCTCTAATACACATTTTTTGTCTTTTTATTTGTGTAATAAAGTCCACGTTACTGTACCAATAAAAACAAAGAAATTCAAACACACGTCTTCTGCAGTAAACAGTGAAACATGAGAAAAAACTCATGACAAGCCTCTGTGTAACGTGTGCTAGCAGTGGCGTTGCTATAGGGACGGACATCGGCAGCGTATCGATTGTTAGTCCGTCTCAGTTACGACTCGCAGGAATGGACGCTTTATATTCCTTTTTCCCAATTTAAGCATATGCACATTAACTTGTATTAAATAAAATAGAAATTCTAGTTTATTCCTTAAATTTTTCTATTCATTTTTAAAATCACAATTTTAATGTGTGCTGCCTGTCTATGGTATTCATAGACTGGACATTCTGGTAAGTTCACTGTTGACATTACAGTTCTCAGAATTTAGTGGTTAATCTCCTGTTAATATAGCTAGATGTTAAGTTTCTGTTACTTATTCATAATTTTAATATCACAGATATTATATATTCTTTTGTTTATCTCCACTAGTGCTGTAGAATTCCATTTATTAACATGGCTCTTTGTTTTAATTTGACATTTATTGTATCCCATTCTCCTTGCCATTGGTTCATAACACATTGCTTCAATTTCATTACCATTTTTAACATGCCATTTTACAAGTCCTTATTGGTACAGAAGTACATTTTAGTCCAGGCAACGAAGGAAAAATATCGGCAATAATTCATGTAGAAGCCAATTTCTACACAGTTGTAGGGGAAGGTGTCCTTAACAACATACTAAAAGTACTGATGGGTGGGAGTGAAGCTAGGGGGGGGGGGGGCTGTAAAGGTCCCTTTTTTCAGTTTTTTTATTAATAACTCGAAAACTACTGCCTCTAGCGAAAACATGCGTATATGCTAAATTAATCTGGATAAAATTCTCTACCAAAAAGGCTATACACACTTTTTCGCTAGGATCATTAATTAAGGAGGTATGGAGGGCGAAAAGCGAAAAAAAATAAAAAAATCTATTTTTATTGTTAAAAACGAAATGTTTATTGTTAAAACTGAAATAATTCACTAATAATAAATAATAACAATAAATTAAATAAAGAAATTTGTGTCCAAGGATGTATCTGGAACATAAATTATAGTCAAAATCTGAATGTTCATCATCGTCGATGCTGTCTTCGATGGGGGCTCCATTCGTACATGAGCCGAGCCACACGCCGCAGGCACCGGAGCAGACAATCCCTGCTTTGCGGAAACCGCAGCGTGCCCCACACCCAGTCGTGCATCGGCAAAAGATCATATTTAAAACGGAGTCGGGCGCCACAGGGTCGTTCGTGGTAACTTGGTTGAGGATCTCATCTTCTCCCCTGACCCAACCCCATTGGGTAGGTGGTAGGGGGTTGCCGAGCCACTGTTGTATCTGTAAGAAAGTAATTAGACCAACGTAAGTATATAGCATAAATTGATTTGTAATTAAAAAAAAAAACAACAGTATTTAACAACTATATATAAATGGATTTACCTGTAGATATACTCTGGGCGAGCGTTGCTTTGAAGATCCAAGAGTGGCCAAGTCTGATTTTGACTTCATTGAAGCTTTCAGAAATGCTGAGTACCGATATTTGTTCAGGTTGTCTTGATGTGCAGGTGCTTGATATGCAGCCAGAAAAAGCTTCTCGCCAGCCTGTTCGATATCCTCAGTTGATGTTGAGGTATTTATGAATATTGCTGAGATGTCATGGGTGAGGCCAGGATTTTCTGTGAAGAGCTTAGAGATTCCCACTTTGCTCTTTCCATGTATCGCCAAGGTGGTGTGGCATCCGGAGAAGCTAGGGAGGAGGATCGTCTTGGCGAATGGAAGCTTTTGAAGTTGTCGCACAGAAAACAATTTTGTCTCCACCTTCCCACGGCCTGGCTTCATGAAGTATATGTAGATAGATGGTAGTGCCAATCCAATGAGGAGAACTATCAAGTCCACATCCGCCCCAACTATTACTATGGTTGGATGTACAGCAGCTTTACCCAACCCGCACCTCACAATAGTTCCATCAGCATCCTTTGTAGCAACAGTTGTTTCAATCCCTGCTGCAGTCATTTTCTCGGTGAGCAAGTGGATCAATCTTGTCTTGTTCCTTTTATTAGCAAGAAAATGCTCCTGTTGAACTGTGATGGTCGTGCTTTCATTAAAGTTTATGTCAATCGAAGTTTTTGTGAGCCCTTTTCGCTTCTGCTCTGCTCGTTTTGTGCTGTTGACATCACTGTAACCATCAAAAACCACCGTAGGAGGACTCTTTCCACTTCATGCAGTGGAGAAGGAAGCCACCATCTATCACATTGGTGCTTTGGGTGAGATCGAGATTTGCGTTGTCCTCTAGTGGCAAAACATCGTAGAAAGAAGACTTCTTTACTTTTCGCATTCCGGCCTCGTTGAACAGAGCCATGGGGAATGGAGTTAATTTCATATGTCAAAAACTTTGCTACATCTTCGTCGCTCTCTTTTGCTACGAGAGTTCTTTGAAAAATTGTCAGAGGGTTAACAGTAACTGTCTCACCATTGATTTTAATGGTACTGCTCATACTGGCTAGTGATAAAACCACATTCTTCTTACACTTCATGTCACCAAAATTGCTGCCAAAGAAACTTTGCATCATATATTACTAGACAAGTGTTGTCCTACGGGGGGATGAGGCTAATTATCCCCCCGCCCCCAGAATGGATAGAAGAGGCGGTACGTGCAGTAAAGTCATTAATACGCGGTCTGAGAATAGTTCCTTTATCATTAAAACTTGACTTTTTAATAATAAAAACCGATTTTTTAAAAACTACCATTTGTCTCCCTCCATATCTCCTTAATTATTGATCCTAGCGAAAAAGTGTATAGGACCCTTTTTGTAGAGAATTTTATTCAGATTAATTTAATATAATAGATTAATTTAAGCATGTTTCCGGTGGAGGTAGTAGTTTTCGAGTTATTAACAAAGAACTGAAAACAAAGGATCTTTACAGCCCCCCACCCCCTTAGCTTCACTCCCGTCCATCAGTACTTTTAATATATTGTTAAGGACACCTTCTCCAAAAGGTGCCATGCCAAGTTGGTTTCTACATGAATTATTCCGCTATTTGGCCTTTTTTGGTCTTCGTTGCCTGGACTACTCTCTGGTAAACCAATCATGGCCGTTCTCTTCATCGCTTTATCGGCAAACTTAGTTCCTTGGATTTCTGCATGCATTGGCGTCCAAATAAAGACTGCCATTTTACTTTGTGGCCAGTAGACCAGTTCAAGATTAGACCGTTCTAAGACACCCATGGAAGTATGGTCTGATACAAGTCTGCAGAGAACTTAATGACTCAGTATAGATAAGGATCAACTGAAAGAAAGTCCACTTCTTTCAGCAGTCTTAACGTCCGTACCTACTATTATGCGCACGCTTATGGTACCCAGATCATCTTGACCGTTCTCCTGATAATTTAACACAAACAATTATAAACCGACGACATTATGTAGCTCATGTCTCCCTTGCGACTGATAAATAAATTTAACTTAGAATACGTTTTGGAAATAAAACAGTTGGTTTTTATGTGTATTTATTATGCCAGTTTGTATAACAATATACTCTATAATATAAAGGTCGTAACTATTTAAATTGACTACAGAGGCAGACGTTTCATATTCTATGCAATTATAAACTGAACAGTCTTTCTCTTCAACGATTTTTGTTACAGAACAGTTAAGAATATTTTCATTAAATTGTACAAAAAATTAAATAAATGAAATACCCGCCTACTTTAATACTTCGATTTTTCCCTTGTAAGTTTATCATAAATAATCAAATTCAATACCGCCAAGCCATAAGCACAGAGAACTAGTATATTGTAATATATTTAACCAAAATATGGAAAAAAATATTTGAACAAAAAATGAATAGCCTTATGTAATTCATGAAAAATATAATTTGCTTTCAACATAATGCTCAGTGGTCCGAATTGAGATTAAAGCTGAAAAAGTAGTATTTCCTTTATGTAATTGCAGACTTTCGAAATATTCAGATAAAAGCATACAGGTGTAAATATTGTTTCAGGGCCTTTTAGCTACATTTTATAGTAAATTGAGACCACCGCGCAACTGTCAAAATATAACAATGTATCTTTGAAGAAAGTAATAACATGTTTCATATTAAATTATTACTTTCCATTTGAATTATTTGGAGCAACAATGACTGGAATTAATACCTAGTTTGAATTACCCAAAATGATACACTATTATAAGATATACTTCAGAATAATAATTAAACTAAAAGTAATAGGCCACTGTTAATTGTATTGAAAATAAATAAATATCAGAATGTTTGTGACAATTAGGTTGGTTTGAGGAAAATTATGTTTAACAACAAAATGTATGATCAGATTTTGGTAGATCATTTTGGGTACCTCTTGACAGTGTTTACTTATATAACTATAAAGCAATGACAATTTTGGTTTCTATAACTTAACTTACTATTTTTTTTTATTGTTAATATAATTGACATCTTTCAGTTAACATATAATACGCTAGAAATTAGTAAGATTAGAATAACCATTTTGGATCAGATAGAATTAATACGAAATATTCAAAATGGTCGTGTTAAAATATACTGTCAAACTCTTTAAGGCACTTGAGAATATTTCAGAACAATTATGTTCAGCTGCTATCATTTTTTAATATCACAAAACAGCTACACAATCATAACATCCTGTTGAAAATGGAATTTATAATCATTAATCATCAAGTTGGATGAAATTAATAAATACCCAAGAGTCGAATTCATATTTGTTTCAGTGGCGGCTCGTCGGGGTGGGCAAGGTAGGCGCCGCCTACCTTTAAAATTTTATGTCATTTCTCATAACAGCGCAATTACAATGAACTGTTAACGTCCCTGATAATACAGAAATATTTAATATAATTAATAATAACTACTTTATACTAATTAAATTATCTATCGCCGTCGGCGGCGCTGGTGCCGTAAACACCCTTTATATATACCACCGCACGGCGCCGGCGCCGCGCCACACCGAATTAAATCATTTTATTCCTAAACAGAACAACCAGACCAGGCTAGGTTCTCCATCCCACCGCCTGAAAATCGATAGCTAACACGTCAACCAGATGTCGGTAAGACGACAAACAGCGTTGTTGTAATGGCAAAATAATCGCAGCTCAGACGTCTGCAGCCAATTATACTCTTTAAATAAAGCAGTTGAAGGCGAATGCATTCGGCGCCTGAAGTAGATCGGCGTTCTTCGGCAGATCCGAAGACGCCTTCGCATTGAATAAGCCGTGACATTACTGGGGATATTGGGTTATATATTGTGATGATCAATTTCAAACATTAAATATCGAGTCAATGTTGAAATATTTTGTGGAATATGAATTTTGAGAAATATTTCCAGAGGTTTTTAAACTTATTGTTTTAATTGCTACAATTCCAGCAACAAGTACATCGGTTGAAAGACATTTTTCTTGTTTAAAACGTATTAAAACGCATAGTCGGAACTCTATGAAGAATGAACGTTTATCGTCGCTTGCACTTATTTCAATTGAAAAGGAATTATTTAGCACACTTCAGAAATCTGATGACTTCACGGAAAATATAATTAACAAATTTTCATTAATTAAAGATAGGCGCATTAATTTAAATTATAAAAAATAGTAGGTATTCACTTTGTAATTGTCAGTCAATAATGGCGATGGTTAAGGAAGGCTGTGAGGGGAGGAGGAAGCCTATACCCTAAAGCGCCCCAAAATAATGTATTATTGCCAACCCAATTTACATAATATAGGTATAATACTCAATAAATATATTTCGTTTATTCCAATTTATTTATACCCACAATAACTATTATTATTCACGAATAACAAAGAGGTATTAAGTTAAAAAAATTCTTGTGAAAGTCTATATTTTTGTATAAATGAAATTCAATCATTGAAATTCTGAAGTACCAGGAAAACGCGTGACCTTGAAAATAAAAAAAAAAAAAATTTCCATACAATTTACAGTGGCCTTAACCCTCTATTACTTTTAGTTTAATTATTATTCTGAAGTATATCTTATAATAATGTATCATTTTGGGTAATTCAAAATAGGTATTAATTCCAGTCATTGTTGCTCCAAATAATTCAAATGGAAAGTAATAATTTAATATGAAACATGTTATTACTTTCTTCAAAGATACATTGTTACATTTTGACAGTTGCGCGGTGGTCTCAATTTTATATAAAATGTAGCTAAAAGGTCCTGAAACAATATTTACACCTGTATGTTTTTATCTGGATATTTAGAAAGTCTGCAATTACATAAAAGAAATACTACTTTTTCAGCTTTAATCTCAATTCGGACCACTGAGCATTGTGTTGAAAGCAAATTATATTTTTCATGAATTACATAAGGCTATTCATTTTTTGTCCAAATATTTTTTTCATATTTTGGTTAAATATATTACAATATACTAGTTCTCTGTGCTTATGGCTTGGCGGTATTGAATTTGATTATTTATGATAAACTTACAAGGGAAAAATCGAAGTATTAAAGTAGGCGGGTATTTCATTTATTTAATTTTTTGTACAATTTAATGAAAATATTCTTAACTGTTCTGTAACAAAAATCGTTGAAGAGAAAGACTGTTCAGTTTATAATTGCATAGAATATGAAACATCTGCCTCTGTAGTCAATTTAAATAGTTAAGACCTTTATATTATACAGTATATTGTTATACAAACTGGCATAATAAATACACATAAAAACCAACTGTTTTATTTCCAAAACGTATTCTAAGTTAAATTTATTTATCAGTCGCAAGGGAGACATGAGCTACATAATGTCGTCGTTTTATAATAGTTTGTGTTAAATTATCACGAGAACATACTTTCATTAATTAAAGATAGGCGCATTAATTTAAATTATAAAAAATAGTAGGTATTCACTTCGTAATTGTCAGTCAATAATGGCGATGGTTAAGGAAGGCTGTGAGGGGAGGAGGAGGCCTATACCCTAAAGCGCCCTAAAATAATGTATTATTGCCAACCCAATTTACATAATATAGGTATAATACTCAATAAATATATTTCGTTTATTCCAATTTATTTATACCCACAATAACTATTATTATTCACGAATAACAAAGAGGTATTAAGTTAAAAAAATTCTTGTGAAAGTCTATATTTTTGTATAAATGAAATTCAATCATTGAAATTCTGAAGTACCAGGAAAACGCGTGACTTTGAAAATTTTAAAAATTTTCGTCTGCGGCGCTATTTTTAAGGGTTGATGAAGCTCATACGCCGCTATCGCCTACCTTACCACGAGATACCACGAGCCGTCACTGATTTGTTTTATAATATATAGAGGACTATATTTATTTATACTGTTGCTTAAGTAACAATAAAATGGTTTTGATTAATTAAATAGCTCATAGCCCAAGCAGAATACCACTTGTCTAAGATTTATTGTAAATGCCTCAAATATGTGTGATGTTATTTGAATAACAAGAGTAAAACATTTCATCAAAAATGTATGTCAGCTTGGCAAAAATAAATCTAAAAATATTTGGGCCTGAATACAAGTCCAGTACACAAGAAACCACACAAACACGAAAAATAATCTAGAACAGCTTAATGAGTATCATCAGATTATGAGTCAATTTTATATATTACTTTAAAGGATACAGAATTGTACAATGATAAGAATGTCAATAATTATTTAACATTTCAAGTATACCAAGAAATTCAGGCAGTGCCATTGGCAAAATTTATGCAGCTGTATAATATTTCATTAAACTATCGCATAAACATGAAAATAATTTCCAGAACAGGTATGAGATCAGACGATATAAATTGTCACTTTTCTAATTTTGATGTATGTATTTTTTGTGGTAAATTCAGAATTAATTAACATTAATTAGTAATTACCTATTTTATTTTTTTTTAATTTATTTTGGCAAATAAAACTTAAACTATTGAAAAAAAAGTTAACTCTAAGAAATAAAATAGTTTAAATTTTATTACACCCTCCTAACTTATTATTATTTTATTCTAAAAATTTTATTAGCCTTTTGCATTGTTTGTGTCTTTTTTTGAAAGCAACGCAGAAAAAAATTATTTAACACAACAGAATAGAATTACAAATTAGTAGAAGGGTGTACCATACGGTATTTGATGGAGAACTTAAAAACCAAAAAAATATCACATAACCCAAGTCTGTGTGCTTTTAAATACTATTAATAGCATACTAATCCTAAATGATAAAAAAAAAAGTTGCAATTCCATTGTGGCATATAATATAATTCTATCAGATCTGAAAAAGTTTGGTTCAACTATTTCCCTACAATGTTTCATCCATCCAAAATCAAAGTGTTCATAAAATAGAAATACACATTATTTTTGTTACAATGTTTCATCCATCCAAAATCAAAGTGTTCATAAAAAAGAAATACATATTATTTCTGTTACAAGTTTTTCCTTTGATTTTGGATGGATGAAACATTGTAGGGAAATAGTTGAACCAAACTTTTTCAGATCTGATAGAATTATATTATATGCCACAATGGAATTGCAACTTTTTTTTTATTATTTTGTAAAATATTTAGGATTAGTATGCTATTAATAGTATTTAAAAGCACACAGACTTGGGTTATGTGATATTTTTTTGGTTTTTAAGTTCTCCATCAAATACCGTATGGTACACCCTTCTACTAATTTGTAATTCTATTCTGTTGTGTTAAATAATTTTTTTCTGCGTTGCTTTCAAAAAAAGACACAAACAATGCAAAAGGCTAATAAAATTTTTAGAATTTTATTAGCCTTTTTTCCTACAATAGTTTATTGTAGGAGAAACTTGTAACAAAAATAATATGTATTTCTTTTTTATGAACACTTTGATTTTGGATGGATGAAACATCTCAGTTTATAGCTATTATGAATTTCATGAAAACTTTCCTAAAATGAAAGCCTGTATCAGTTTCGAAACTCGACCATCTAGACCAGCAATATCCAGAACACCTGTATATGATGAACCATTGGCAAAGGTCACATGTGGCGAGGCCATGGACAATGTTATCAATCTTTAAAAAAACATACAATGTGATATCCAATGATTAATCTAAAAAAAAGTGGGAGAAAAAAAATACTTACTTTGCAGATCGATTAAGTTTCTTGTTATATGTACGAATAACGGTCGCTGGGTTTTTAAGTTTGTCTCTGATATCTTCAGGGATAGATGTATAATAGTCTTTATGATGGATGAAATTAACGAACGTGTCGACTGCTTTCTCTTGAGCTAAAGCCCAGTCAATAGGTGCTGAAGGAATTAAATAATTACTTCGATTTTCCTTTAATTTCTCAATTTGTTCATCGAGCCTCCAACCTAAAAATATGTTTATCAAAATGTTTTCCTGTCAATATTATGTAAGGATGTCTTTTTTTACACATTAGATATCTATTATTTATTTACAGTAAGCAAATTCAACCGTTAGTATATTGTAATGGGATTACTCAATATTAATAAAATATAATTCGATGCGGTACACATTCTTTCTACAAAAAAGTATGACACAAACAGATTTCTTAGACAATAAGGCGAAATGTTAAAAATTCAAGTATATGAAAAATAGTCCTAATGTAATTTGTTGTAGGATAATAATGTGTGACTGGTATAGCTGGTATGGAAACTTGAAACAGAATAAACTATCATCTAACGGAATGATATTTTATGTTATGCTAAATTGCAGTCAAGTCAAAATAACAGATCTTATTCGATTATCTAATAATCAAATAGAGAAGGACCAATTGAAGGGGTGGTCGCAACAAGGTTGTATCTACAGAATTTGCGAAACAAGTTCTTGGCGAAACAACATTGGATGTGGATCCTTTATCTGGGAATTGGTTGTTGCACACGCTATTAGATAATGAGAATATAAGCGAAAAAAAATTATTTTTCTGAAAAATGGCAGGGGGAATACATTTTATTGGATACTAAAAAGTAAGGATTTTGGAGGTACAACGTTGTTGCGGCCACTTCTTCAATTCCTCTAGTGCTTAACTTATCCAACATACAATGCTGATACAAATTCATAATGAAGAGGTCTATTGACCCTATAGTTTAAGATGTCTACAAATTTCTTTTGAACCTTTTCAAGCCAATCAGTATATTTAAAATAATAGTAAATCCACAACTCTGATTTTCGGAACAAAACTCAAGGTGAAGTTCAAAGAAAAGTTTCGAATACTAAAATATCAAAAAACTCCCTTTTTACTGACTGTATGTTTTAAACCTAGAGAATCTTATATAACATTTGTGTGTATTCAGCTTTGCGTAATTAATTTTACAGAAACCAATAAGTCTGTTAATAGCCTCCTAATTTATTATTTGCAGATTTAAAGGTTCTGCATATTTTAAAAGCCTACGTATACAAATAAAACTCGTCAGCATGTAGCAAGCATGAATGAATACCATCGATAAATGAAGAAAATAAGATTGGTTCCAGATGTTATGAATATATTATTATGGACATTATTTGATTTAACAAATTGGCTTCTGGTGATTAGATAATATTTGAGCAACTACAGTTTGCTATACACACTGAAATTTTCAAGTTTCAAGTAATAAATGGTATATAATAAAAGTATGATGACCTTGACTATACTATATTGTCTAATAAAAACTTGAAATTACTTAGACTTTAGAACATCACTAAAAGTATTACCATGTAGAGAACTTTATTTTTTAGAGAGATCATCAATCTGTAACTGGGACTATATTTGATTACCTTACAGTTTAAATTCAAAATGGTTGGTACCTTCTAACTAACTCTTTATTTTAGGAATAAGATAGGAAGGATAGAAAATAAATTTTAGATTACGCGTTATATCTGAATTTCGTATGTTATTTAATATTATCATTTTGGTCTCACAATTTTTGCATTGTGTTAATTCTAGCGAATGTTATAGGTAATTAACAAAAATTGTTTTTTTTTCAAGAAATTTTGTCTGAACTGATTGGCTAGCAAAACGCAAAATTATTTGCTGTTAGAAACAACTTACCATCTAATTGAACAATAGAGATTTCTTTTTCTTTATAAACAGCGACAATAACATTTCCAATATGCATTAAAGAAAGGGTGATAACCACAGCGGCTTCTAAGCTGCTAATATTCCTATTGTGTAAACAGGGCGAGTCCATTCTATCTGTTACATCTATTGTAACCATGTACGTATTTACAGTACGCTTAAGATTTTTACAAGCTGCATACATGCATCCCTGAAGACTACGGAGAATTACTGGGCATTCTGTTTCGCTGGGAGTTTTCAATTTTTTCAATTCTTCTTCCGTTAGCTTTTTTTCTTTTGCTAAATGATACAGAAGTTTTGGATCTAGTGGTCTAAAATAAAATAGTATTTAATTCTTGAGAACATGTAATTTTATTGAAAACTAAATGTTGTCTTTAACTTACTTGCCACCTTTCTCAAAATTTTTTATGTGTATAAAAACCTCAAGAGGATGAATTCCATTGTCATGCACTATTGTAGGCTGGTTTAAAATTTTGTCAACTTTAAGGTGAACCCGAGTATCCTCTTTTAGGAAACCTAGCTTGTAAAGTTTAGGCAAAACCTGCATTACCTCCTCCAGAGGCATAAAATGTAATACTGCATTCCAAACCTAAAAGAAATAATTAGTCACAAACAGAAGGCACAAGTGTCATCGAGGACAATTTTTTACCTCAGCACATTTCCTCAAATTCGGTTCAACTTGACCGATTGTGGCTCGTAATTGTAAAATAATTTTAATTGCCTCCTTATAGTCTGTAGTTCTTCGTAAGATATCGGCATCTTTCATAGTATTTATTTCATATCTCTCAGACATTTCCTTAGGCAGTTTTTTGAAAAGTATATAATTAAAAATTAAGTTTTCCACTAAAAGAAAATATACCAGTTAATTCGCATTCCAGATCATTAAGCTTACATCGATATTAAAAATAAGAAAATTGCTTAAAATGGATTATTACTTACATGGGGTTTCAGGTTTAAGATGACTCAATTTTATAAGGTCCTTATGCGACCAACTATGATATCGGATAGATTGAGCATAAGAACGCATTAACTCATCAGGAGATTTTTTTGCATAATATTTGCGGACAAGTTTGCATACAGTCTTTGGCAATCTACTTTTGTTCACTCGTAAAGCAGAAACATATTTAATAAAATGAAATAATTCTCTGTCCGATTTACAAATTTTCAAGACTGTAGAAGAAAGTTGTCCTTTAATCGCATCTGTAGCAGCTTCGCATGTTATTGCATAGGATAGAATTTGGAACACAGTAGCTCTATGTGGCAAAAGCTCATCTCTGCTAGCTTCGATTACAATACCTATCAACTCCCCAGGAGAATTTTTGACATATTCGTCTAAAAATTCTGTCTTTGCTTTTGAAAAAGGTACATACTTGTCAGGACCGCCACTAATATATTTTGGTTCAAGATTACCCAAGTATAGTAGACGTTTCAGTTTATCTTTGTCTGTTATTTTTGAGGCAGCCATTACTAAAAGGTAATAGGAAATACAAGTGTATTATTAACTATGTGATAAAACATATAAAAAATGTATTCATATGTTTAGTTTTCTTTTCGAAAGTATCTCAAAAGTAATAATCGCCATTCACCAAAATTCTATAATGCAATAGAATTTCTTAGATGTATAGAAGGTTGATTTGTTGATGTTCTGCATATAGATGTGTTATCAAACTGTATATTTACAACTTTTCAATGTCAACTGGGAACTTCTTCAGAGCTCTTTCGGGTCAGTTGCATAAACTAACTCCAAAATCTTGACCCAGAAAGTAGTCCTACAGAAATTACTGCTAATCGATGGGAGAACGTTAGTTTCAATTTGATGAAGGATTTATTCAGGAAAGAGAAAAAATCCTTGCTATAAGATTACTATTTACAATAATTTTTTTTATAAAAATATTATTTTCAAAGAAAATATGAAAAATATTGGTGTTAAAATCTAAAACCAAACCACTTAGTGAAATAGGTAGGAATTTCAAATAATTCAATACCTAGTCAATTTTCTTTAGACAAATACATCTTAAGCTTTTGAAAATATGATTTATATTACTTATTTATAGGCCATATGCCAATTCAGTTTTGAACTGAGTTGACGTGCTGTTGAAATAGAATTAAGTAACAGATTTTGTTTTTTTGTTATGCTTAGATATACTTGAAATATTATTACTCATTCGAATTATAAGCATGTTCATAGTTCGTTAAATGTAACAATTATTAAATAAAGTAACAATTAATGGACAGTAAAATCAATGCCTAATGAATGATTCACTCCACAAAATGGTAAAGTAAAACAAAAATCTTTAAATAGACCGTTCGGTACCGTTAGTAAAACCTAAAAGTGATGTTGCCTACATTCAACTACAACAAATAATCTCACAAATGATTTATAACTGAATACTGAAATAAATATATAAACATTTATTTATCTTATCAGTTACCACTTACCTATACCTACGAGCAGAGACAGACTAGAGACTAAACCAGGAAAAGTTAAAAAAGTAACAAAGGCAGTCTGTAATCACGTGTCGGAAAGGAAATATTCGCTAGATAACAGTGCACCAACCTAAATATACTTTGAATATAAAAAAATACATTAAAAAAGTTATCGTTTAGTATGGTTGTTTTTACTTTATTTTCAAGAAATTTTTCAGAAAAGTTACCAGCGCAGGATAATTTAATTTTATCTGAAGTATCTTACAACGAATATATTTTTTAATTACTCTATTGCATTTATTTATTTTTTGCTGTATTGATGTTGGCTACATGGGTGTCAGATGAGATGAGAAGTTGAGAAGACGAGAAGTAAATCAAATAAAATATAGAATATAGGTATTACAAATAATATTGAATATTAAAAGAAATTATGAAAGTATCTTTAATAAAAGTGCACAAACATGGGTCGTGACTAAAAATTAAAACAAGAATCCTTAAACACAATTCTTATTTATGAAAACATATGTGTAATTCTTTGAAGTTTATTTTCAAATAAAAATGCTATCGGCTATTAAACGATTCGCTAGCAAAGGAGATGGATCCCCAAACAATTCTACTATGGGTTCCAGGCCTCCTAGTCATCAGACAATGTCATCTTCGCTGCAAAGAAAGTTTGCTCGAGGAGTTCAGTATAATAGTAAGTTTCAATGTAGATCATTGTATTCCATTGCATTTACACTGTACTTTGTACATTATAGTTGGGTTGAAATTAATATTTGCAATTTGTAAAAAAATATTTTTCCCTTTATATACATTTTAGTGAAAATTGTAATCAAGGGTGACCGAAATGTTGGCAAAACATGTCTTTTTCATCGTCTTCAAGGAAAAAAGTTTGTAGAGGAATACATTCCAACAGAAGAAATTCAAGTGACATCTATACAGTGGAACTATAAAGCAACAGATGATATAGTAAAAGTGGAAGTTTGGGATGTTGTTGATCGTGGTAAAAAGAAAAAACACTTTGATGGTTTGAAGTTAGAAAACTCCCAGCTGGAAGTACCAGAGGAGCATGCTTTAGATGCAGAATTTTTGGATGTTTACAAGGGAACAAACGGTGTTATAATGATGCTAGATCTGACAAAAACGTGGACGTTTGATTATGTGCAAAGAGAGCTACCCAAAGTGCCAGGTCATATTCCTGTAATAATTTTGTCAAATCATTGTGATATGTCTCACCATCGCACCATTACTGCGGACCATATTAATTTTTATATTGACTCCATAGTCAGGTATATTGCTGGATATATATTAGAAATAAACATGATGTAATCCCTTTTTAAATTATTCTGATTTTAGTACACGCACTGCTCAAGTTCGCCATTCGGAGTCCTCTATGAGAAATGGATTTGGTTTGAAGTTACTTCATAAATTCTTCAACCTCCCATTCCTACAACTCCAAAGAGAAACTTTATTGCGTCAGTTAGAACGCAACGAGATTGAAACTAATGCAACTGTGCAAGAAATAGATATCTTCTGTAGTTCAGATGAAGCGAATTATAATAAGTTCTTGGACAACCTTGTTAAAAAACGCAGGGAAGTGGCTGATTCAAATGCTAACATTCCACCACAAATCAGTCAACCAAATTTTCTACAACCTGAAATGAAAAGGTCCCAAAGTGGCCCAATTGTTATTGGTGCTGGTAAACCAATTCCATATGGTAACATAGGTCAGACAAATAAGAAATCCACAAACGCATCCCAAATATCGAAAAGTTCTAGTATGAGTTCTGGGTTTGTATCAAAAGTATGCATTAATAATGGCATAAGTGACGGTATACCTGATTTGAGAAGATTAGATATCAGCCCTATTACTTCTGTTGAAGAATTTTGCCCGGATGGGGGCCAACTCACTGGATTTCTGGATGATGTGCAATTTAATTTACAGAATAATATTAAAGAGGAAGAGGAGCAATCTGAATCGTGAGTGCATTTTATGCTTCTTTTTTTTTTTTTTATTTAGACATCTTAAATTCCATGTTTACGTATCATTTTACAAAAACTATTTTATTTAATTTAAAAAATCATAATACATAATTCAGAAATATATTTACTCCTCTGAAATTCAAAGATGTCTGTAATATCAAAATAAAATAATAGAATTAAAAAGTTATTAAACGAAATAGGGTTTATAAACTTTGTTGAAAAGCAACTTAGTTTTTATATGCTGAAAAAAGAACAAGGATAATTCAAAATTGATGCTATATTTGTAATATTTTTTTGCTGTAAGAACTGCAGATGTATTACATTTCCTACATATTTATGAAAACTGGAAATATGACTAATTATGAGCCTACCGTGGAATGTTCTTTGTAGTAGTAAAACCAAACTTTTTATACAAAATTAAAACCTTCGCTAGTTAGATTTTCACTTTTTGTTTGTTAAGCATAACAATTGCTTCGCTAACACAGTGGTTTATTCAGATGTTGAGTACATAGACTAAATTTTACGTTTTGGTACTGTGTTTATATAACTAGGGTAATTTTAGGTTTATTATTATGGGAATTCCTACTATTAAACCATTGTTGTAAAGTTATTGTTGTATAGTTATATTGTACTGTGGATAATCAGCCTTTTCTAAGTTTTCATCTGTATTTCTTTCTTCCGATTCTTCTCTCCACCTTGATATAAATATTTTTGCTTTAAGTAGATAGTGGTCCGATCCACAAGTTGCTCCTCTGTAAGCTCTCACGTCTTGCTTTCGAAGTTTTGTTGTTTGTCTAGTAATTATATAATCTATAATAGATTTTTGTTTTCTAGTATGTTGTTCCCACGTATACTTGGGAATCGTTTTGTGTTTGAAGAATCTGTTGTACCAAGGAATGTAAATTTTCTTCCTTTTATTGTTATATTCATCTTAATTATATTTTCGTTAATTTGATCCCAGTTTGTAATGTGTTTTTTCATTTTCTTGTTCACTAATATTGTATAATTAACTCCTCTCTTGGCATGCATATCTTTGGGAACTCCACTAAACATGTATATGTTTTCCTATCATTTCCAATCCATTTCCTTTCTTCTTTCTTTCTGTCAGGATTGCTATTTCTATCCTATAATTCTGTAATTCATCTACTATTTCGTCCATCTTATTTCTACTACCCTGTACATTCCATGTTGCTGTATTCATAATCCTTTTCATTGCGTTTTGTCGTTTTCCAGTTGATCCGTTCGAATTTTCGAGGCGAATTATAGATTTTTAGCAAAATTTTTGTTTTTTAAGAGTTACGTGGCTGGCCTAACGCCTTAACCCCCAACCTGGAGGACCAGTCAATTTGTAATCAAGGTTTTTTCCTCTAGCCTTTGACAAACCGATGTCGAACTACAAGGCAGTAGCTTCGCCTGTATCCCAGGTAGGGGCCCTTACAGGGTGCTATCATCCGGAACAGATGAACCCTGGTTTTTTAACGAGGTTGTTACTCCTCCCCCTCCTCTTTTCTCATCTCTTGTGTGATGAGACCCCAGGCTTGGGACTGGTATAGCGGAGTTTATCAGATTATCAGATTTCTTTACTTTATTAATTTCTAATGATTCTAATAAATATAATTTCAAGCCTTTTTTCTCTATATGTACAATTTGAAATTTTTCATTATAGGTTAAAGTTTTAAATTATGCTTCAATTAGAAGCTAGATGTTTGTTGTTGGATTTTTTAATGTTGGATTTTCTTTAACATTGGATTTTAAACATGATTTCAATTTTTCACAAACCTTCACATATCGACATAACAATACATAGCACTTCTACACATCCGTTTCAACATAAAATAGCAGAGTATAATAGGATGATACATCGTACTCCTAAATAGTCCAATGTCTGACGAAAATTATAATAAAGAATTAAATATAATAAAACAAATAGCGTTAAATAACGGTTACTTTCATAAAATAATAGACAATATCATAGTTAAAAAAGCGTACAATAAAGCTATACAGCTGGTATATCCTAAAATTACACATGAAAATACACATAATTTCAAAATTATAACACACATAAGGGAATCTCAAAAAATCGCACCTTTTTTAAAGAAATGAAGTAATAAAATAGTATACGGAACTAATAATACTCTTGGAAAGCACATAAAAAATGCTTCAGATAAAACCAATACCAAAAATAATTCAGGAGTGTATAAGCTGGCTTGCGGTACATGCCCTAAGGTAAATTATAGGACAAACAGGAAGAAACTTCAACACACGAATAGCAGAACACAAAAGGAGTTTTATTAATAAAAAAGAGATTCAACATATGCAACACTCTAATTGAAGCAGACCATACATTTAACGAAGAATTTATACATGTAGAGAAAAAAGGCTTAAAATGAAATTTATTAGAATCTTTAGAAATGAATAAAGCAAAGAAATCTGATATCACATTAAATGATCAAATAGAAACAAACTCATCTCCTTTATTTAATTTATTTTAGTTCTACATGCTATCCAAAAATATTGTTTAAAATTTACAGATACCATCCTTTGAAATTTTATAACTTAACAATGATAGTTTCAACAGTAGGAATTCCCATAGTAATAAACCTAAAATTACCCTAGTTATTTAAACACAGTTCCACAACATAAAATTTAGTCTATGTACTCAGTATCTGAATAAGCCACTGTGTTGGCGAAACAGTTGTTATGTTTAACATGCAAAAAGTGAAAATCAAACCAGCGAAGGTTTTAATTTTGTATAAATATCAATTTTCATCAAATAACGGCCCAATCAATTCAGAATTAAACTTTTTAAATGAAACATTCTATTTGACTGGAAACTTATCATTTATTATTTATGTGTCTAGCTTTATTGCACCACATCAGAAAATTCTGAATAGTGCCTTGGTTATTCATAGGTCATACGAGATAAATCTGTCATCTGTATTTTCTTGGAACATATTTTTAGAAGTAGATACCTGAAATAGAAAACATTAATTAATGCTTGTTTTATATAAAACATTAATATTTTCCATAAACCATTTTTCAGCGACACAGACACAGGAAACCCCTTAGTGTCTGAATTACAAGAAGATTGCGAACCAGAAGAAATATCCTTTTCGAAACCGCCCAGGTTTAACAAAAAACCAGAAGTTGTTCTGAATGCTCCATTGAGAGTTCTGAGGTCAGATGAAAGTAGCGAAATTGAACTAGAAAGAACCATACCCGAGGATTATGACATGAAACAGACCAACGATGAGTTTGATTCTACCATTAACTCGGAAATATCAGAGTTGACGTCTGATGCATATGATGCCTGGATGGGGGCTGACACAAAATGGAGAAGATCTCCAGAAGGTACATTAAGGGCAATTTTTTTACGTCAAGGTAATTGGTGTGCATTTAAGGTGGAGAGGATAATTCAGTGGTTAGTCAGACCCTAGACTATAGCAACAGTACGGCATATGATGACAGTACAAGTGTCACATCATCCAATGTTCATATGGAATTACTCACTTCCAAACAAAGTCACAGTTCGAATAATGGCAGTATAAGAAGTGATAGCGAGGAAACACATACTTCCAGTTCTATAAAGAAAGAAAAGAAGAAAAAAGATAAAGACAAGGTAAGTATTGAGACTTTTAATATGTCGTATTCTTTATGTTAAAATTAAATGTGAACACTGTTAGACTGAGAAGAAACATAAGAAGAAGGCCAAAGATAAAGATAAACACAAAGATTGTGCTAAGGGTGAGAAAAGACATAAACGAAGATCTCGAGACGAGACTTCTTCACACAAAGACGAGCTAGAGGAATTCCTTAATGGTCCCACCAGCTCGCCAATCGATGCTGCTTATGAGGCCATCTAGCATATGCCAGTCATTATCAAATACAAGTATGTTGTTAATCTTTAATCGTGTAACGCCTTGCCTTGCGATTTTCTAAATTTGAAGTTCGGTGCGCGGATGATTACACATTGTTAAGTATTCAGTTAAATATATAAAGTCAAGGGGTTAGGCCACTCTAGAAAAAGAAAAATAGGCATATTTCAGGATTTTTGTTAATGTTAATACTAATTAAATCAAAATTCTGTGCTTAGTTCTTTACTACATTACTAATAAGCCATAAAAATATGTTTTTCCAGTGATTGATAAAATATTTTTTGCCAAAATTGCACATTTTTTTAAAAAGCTAAAAATATTCGGAAAAAATCGTCGGATAATTGTTTAGAACAAAAAACTATGAAATTTAACACAAATTCTATGTACTTCTATAGAGAATCTAGTTTTGAATGCACAGTTAAATTATTAAATCGATTAGTGAAAATTTGTTCGAGTTATGTTTCCAGCCAATTTAAAATGTTTTGAAAAAAAAAACGCATTTAAAGTTTTCAGTATTTTAAAATCGTAGAAAATTCTTATATACCTCTAATATGTGATACCTACACCATACAATTGGCCTTCCACATTGTTGTCCTGCTCCTCTGTTTGCTTCCTGAGTGCTCTCAAGCTGATCCATGTCTCTTGGAGGTAAGGGGTGCTAAAGGCTAAAAAGTGCTGGGAGTGCACCAAGAGGGATTGCAGCAGAATTCAAAATTGCCTTACTTAGGGAATTTGACTGCTGACAGTATTTTGGTATATCATTTTTAAGACTCCTAGGCACTTTTTAAATAAAACAAAATCACATCGTTTTTTCAAAATTCTAAAGTTGCCTAACCCCTTAATAGGCAAATTGTTTTTTCTAGGATTTTTATTAATAATTGATGAGTTAGTTATTAAAAATATAATTTACAACTAATAACTTGGAATATACAGAGCAAATCTCTTTTTGTAATCGTGTAAATGCTTAGTTTTGTAATTGTTCGTGAGCTTCTCACTAAATGTATGTAATTGTTACCGTTTCAGATACATGTTATGTAAATTGGCTCTTAAAATTGGACAATATTGTCAGTAATTGCTAAAATGTGTGCAATGTAATTTTTTTTTATATGTAATTTTAACGGGGACGTACTTTTGATAACACAGTAGTTTTTACGTTTTAAGGAGCACTCTACTAATTTTTTTAATACAGTGAATTTAAATGAAAATAACTCGTTTGTGGAAAGTGGACTAAGTGATATAAAGGAATGCTAACTTATTGTTAAGAATTATTGTGTTCACTCAAATTTGAAATTCAAATAAAATTTTATTTGATATTCATTAGTTTGCAGCTTTTCAAGGATTTTCGGTTCAAATGCTTCTTTATATCCCTTCATCATTTCTAGTGCGGTCTACAAACAGCCCGAAATAATCACTTTAGCCATTAAGAGGTTCACTTTATAATCACTATATAAGCAAAATGTATGTGTATTTTGATTATCAACCTCATCAATACCTAAACTACATTAAAACAATAATAAAGAACCTATTTTATATATCTGAACATTAATCTTGTATTTGAAACCCCACATATTTCTAAATATAAAACTCTGAACCATTAGACTTAATAATATTTACTTCTATCCATCATGTAAATTGAGTGTTTCCTGTACTTTTGGTTGCAATTATATTAAATATGGCATAGAATTGTGTACTAGGAGTCCTGTATTACAGGAAAGCCCGAACCTAACCCAACCTGTCATCAATAAAGGAAACAATTATTGCAATGATAGCAAAAAAAAAAAAAATCAATCAACTGAAACATCCTATTCTATTGCATGGTTAAGTGAACATTTAGGGCATGATATATCTATAATTTAAAAATTGCTTTAGCAGAACATGTTTAAAATAATGGTCACAGTGTTTGAAAATTAGAGATAATTAGAAGAATAGTAATGGAAAATGTGATGCAGCTGAAAATGGCATTCAGTCTAAAATTTCCCTCTCGTTTAATTTGCAAAGAAAATGTTTAGAAATGTCATGTCATTTGAAAGAAATGAGCTATTTTCAAAGTTTTTTAATCCCAGATACCACAAATTGCATACATATTGTAGGGGATGGCAGATACATATTATATAAATTAAATTCAGATATACACGTACGTGACTTTATTTTGCAGTTATTGCGTACCTTACTATGCATTATTGAAGCATATTCATAGGTTCTGTTTGATTATAAGTTATTTATTTTTAAAAGGTGTGATACACACATAATTTGCAGACACAAACTTCAAAAACCCCCAACACAATATTCCTCATCCCTTGTTCTCCCTCGATTTTTGTTACTATATAAAAGTTATCTAAATAGATACCAAAACATATTTTAATTAATACCGCAAAAATACTTTTGTTATAAACCTGTTTATTTTGACGTGATTTCATATTGATCTTCTTGTCGCCTTGGTAAATATTTAAACATTTAAATTGATATAATTCAAGCACACATTTTATTTTAGATTCATTTGTAATAAGGCGATTTTTATTGATATAAATCATGATATTGTCTATGTTTCCATCAAAATACTATATTTTCATTTTCATGGCACTATATTATCATTTATTTAATAAAAACAGTCTTTAAATATATAGTTATTGTAGAATATAATCATTACAAATTTATAGAAAATCCTACGTTTGAAATTCCTAAATATGAAATGTATTAATATACAAATAGGCGGCATTCTGTTCTTTATACTATGTTACCAGTATGTCTGAAATTATTTATAAGTACCGAGGGATGTCTATATATATATTCAATGTCTTATAAAAATAAGTATTTGTACTAATAAAAAAAAAAAAAATGGGGAAAAAATATCGATGATGATATGGCAGAAATTATTTTCCATTAATATAAACATACCAATAACAATCTTTGATATTGTAATGTACCCTATTATAACAGAACTCAATATTATTATATTTGTGACGTTTTAAAAAGTAAAAATTTTCAATTTTCTACGTTCGTTCTACGAGAATATTTTTTTATATGACAATAAGCGGTAACGGATGAATTTCAATACAATTACTATCCCCAGTAAGTGGATACTTTATTTAGACAGATCTGTTGCTATGTTAAAATGAAAAAAAAAAATTATATATTGTGTTGCTTAGATAATATACCATTTTTTATATTAAAATAGAGTCAATGTCAAGCTTAATAGCCTCTTTTAAATCATAAATGTTTATTTTATTTTTAGTTTAGTGTGAGAAAATGTAACAGAAGAACTATAAAATATAATAAGCACTATACAAATAAGCTATGTAAATATTTTTTGAAAGTTATCCAAACCGATCAAAATGAAAAAATAAAATACAGGTACACACACCGTCAAAAGTCTTGGACTCCCGATGTTTTGTATTAGTAAATAATTTTTTTTTAAATATTGTATTCGTTTTTCAAAGTATGTTTTTTCTAAATGTATTTTTTTGTAATACAGGAATAATTTTTAAAAATTTACTCAATTAAAAAACAACGAAAAAAAAATTCGCAATTTTTAAGAAAATTTATTATGACAAAAATTAAGGACATATTTTTTAACAAAGCAAACTACAACTTGATAGTCAGTATGGCCTCCTCTGCTTCTCAGTACATATTGACATGCCTATGCATTGAAACAATCAAACGATTGATAATTTGTTGAGGAATATTGTTCCATTCCTCTATTGCTGCTGCAGCTAACTTTTCCACATTTTGGGGTGGTTTCATGCGTTTGTAAATTGCTCTAGAAACAAAATCCCACATGTTCTCAATGGGATTCATATGTGGGGAATTAACTGGCCAATCTAATAGGGTAACATCTCCCTGTTCAAGTACCTCTTGAACCGTTCTTGTGCGATGTGGCCTCGCATTGATGTCCATGAAGATGAAATTGTCACCTAATTCGTTGCGTAGGGGATAAATAAAGGGCCTGATAACACTTTCAATATAAACTTGACTTGTCGTATTCTGATTTATGGGAATTAATGGCGTACGGCGATTGAACATTATTCTTCCCCAAAACATTATTGTCCTATCATTGTAGGGAGCAACCTCACGGGGAAAATTTAGTCTCTCCTGACGACCTGGCTCTCTCCAGACTCTTTGCATATTGTTATCACTCACCAGTCCAATTCTGGTTTCATCTGTGAATAAGACCCATCGCCACTGCTGCAAAAGCCAATTACTACGTTCCCGTGCTCACTGAAAGCGGGCAGCTGGATGTCGGAATTAGAGTGGGTACCCTTAAAGGCATTCTTGCACGTAAATTTGCATGATGTAATCTTCTTTGAACTGTAGAGGTCGATATAACAAGGCGAAACGTACCTTGAAGGTGAGCCCTGAGGGCTAGAGCTGAATGATTTCGATGTCTACGGGCATATTGAACCGAATACCGATACTGCCATTCATTTGACACTCGAGGCTGACCACCACGTGGTCCTCTTTCCACTGTCCCTAATTCTTGATACCTATGAACTATTCGCACAACAGAAGATCTAGTAATGACTAACTTCTCGTGTATCTGATGATTGGAATATCCAACATCATACAAAGCAATAATTCTTGCCCTATTAAATGTAGAAACCTCACGTCCTGGCATTATAACGAAAGAAAAGTATAAAAGGCGCTTTGCTAAATATAAATAACAATAAAACTGACGAATATTTAAAAAAAATTATAACTAATCAACTCACCTTTGTTGTCTAGCAACGAATACGAAATAAACATAGTCGAAATATGTAATATACGGGGGGGTCCAAGATTTTTGACGTGTGTATTTGGTATTATGATAATACTCATCATACAACTAATCTCTTAAACAAATGTAACATTTCCAACACGGCTTTAATATGATTGAGCATTTAATTAGGCTTTAAATTGCTAGAGCAACTACCATTTCTACATATTCCAAATGTTCCTTACAAACCAATATAATTATGTATTTCTGTAAGTAATTTTTAAACATTTTCAAGTTTCCTCTTATTCCTTGAAAAGCGGCAACTACTAATTTTAAACAAAATTGTAACTATTATAATGTACTGTATGGTACTGCTTCTACATTGACATTTTCATATTACATCTCAATGTCTCTATTATCGTTATTTTATGTCATTAATCTTACATTCCCATAACTATCGATTCGCTAATCCGACTGAACAAAATATCATTTTATGTAATAACAGCAAAGACAAAAATAATGTATCTGTTATTTATTTTTTGTAAGATTGATTATTATAAGGCTATATTATTCCAATATGCTTCATTACGTATTCTTATTTGTTTATGTTAGATTTTTATATAATATAAATGTTGTTGCATAATAAGAGTTGATATTTATTTATAAATTTCAGGCAGCAGGTCGAAGGTGTAGAAGTCCTTAAAAATACATTGCAGAAATGAATAGAAGCATTCTGAGAGCCAAATGTAAAGTAATACTATGTTTCTAAAAAAAATGTCACCATGAGAACTATTCTTAAAGATCGGTCTGCATTTTGCATGTTCAGAAATCCCTCTGAGATTAAGTTAAAACAAATACATCTTACTATGATTGTCTTTATTAATACATGAAATTATACATTTTCACACAAGAGACGATTTATTACTAAACTTTAAAAAGAAGTGCGACATCAGACTTTTATCCACAGCTCAACTAAACCGACACAATTTAAACGAATATTCCACAGTTTAGAGTTCAAGTAAAGCATAAAGAGGCTACCTAACAGTGTTCATCTATTATCAATATATTCATAGAGGCTGCTTTAAACAGTAGGATAAAAGCAAGTTGTAAAAATAGTACGTATCTTACTTTTTGGATATGTTCTTAGAAGTTACAAAAGCTATATATATATGTACAGCGAAAGCACTTTTAAAAAAAGAGATCTTATGTTAACAAGGAACTAAAAGTCTATATACAAAATAATTATATACAAAATAGAGTTTTATATCAATTTGTAATTGATGAACAACACATTATGTTCTGTTAAACGTTGAAAAAACTAAAATTTTCAAGATTGTCATTTGTATTTTCAATTATATTTCAACAGTTTTTGTATATACAGGGTGATTGTCTTAACTCTCGTTAAAAATAGTCTCAGGTAACTTAGGCCAATATTGATTTTTAATTATTTGGGCTGAAATTTTCACTACAGCGAAATAATCACCCTGTATATTTTAAAATTTATGTTGCCTTAAAAAATATATTACAATACATGAAACTATATCACACTTTTGAAATATTTACTAAAACATTATAAGCAACTACGCCCTATATTTTTTAATTGAATTATTAATAAATAGTACTTTTCCATTGGATTTAATGCAATCGCATTCATTTCAGTATTTTTTCAACATTGTTTGTTGTGTTACGTTAACTGGAGCTGTCAGACTCGGCTACTTAATTTATTAATGAAATTGACGAAATATTTAAGTTTTATTATGTTGACTACGTATCACCGGCATATTTTAATGTAAGTGATGCTTCAAAATATATTAGTATCAAGGTATATCTACATATATTTTGTAATTTACTATTTTATCAACCAACAGGGTTTCTAATTTCTTTCTAATGAAGTGTTGTAGCTATGCTAAAATATCAGGTCCAGAACCAGAACGCAAACATAAACATAAACAGAATGATAACAAAAATAATTGTCCCCTTGGAGAAATCACAATGTAAATATTAGGCATAGCTTTGGCTGTGCTCCAACGTCAATCCCGTTATTTTGCTTCCTTGTTCTACCCAATTCTTTAATCTACCCCTTAATTCTTCCAAGCTCTTCGACTTAGCTTTGTTTATCCTCTTGTATTTTACATCTTTGGGTTTCGTAACGGATCTGTGATTCGACATGACTCGGTTGTAAGTCTTAACATGACTTTTAGGATTTTCTTCGTTGCAATCGTCGCTGTTTGTATTTTTGTCATTATTAGTGTATGGCCAATTGGGGACCCCACAAATTTTCTCCTCCAGAGACTTTTCCCTACTTATGTTTTCGTCCGGCGCCTCTATGTTGCAGTTGGATTTGCCTCGCGTAGCGAAAGTCTCCCGCTTCTTATTGGCTTCACTTTTGCTTTCCTGATCGTTGTCGGCGTCTTCCTCGACGCTGTAAACCGTTTCCAGTATCTCCGGACGCCGCAAAAATCCGTTATTTCTGCGCACGGACGTGTACTTTAAGTTAGGGTCGATGGCATCGGATATGGAGCGTACGACGGTCACTCCGTCAGAACTCGCCGATCGAAATTTCGGTATGTGGTAGACGTTGCTGTCGGAGTCTATGTCTTCCATAACCACGGCGCTGTCCGAATCGTTCAAGGAGTCTAAATCAGGTAAGTTACTTTCGAGTTCTGTTAGCTCGGCCTGTGGTACTTCTAGGCCGTTGTCGATGAGGCGATTCGAAAGCGTTTCTATGATCCTCTGCTGCCTATGTATGATGTTTTCTCGGATGTTTAACATGGCTGATATGTCTTTCTGTTTTCTAATCAGTCGCGATTCGAACAGGAGAAGTTTAGAGCTGAGCGCCTTTAGTTGATCACACTTTTCTCTTTGTAGTCGCGATATCAGGAGCTCCTGAAAAAGGCATTGTGTTAGTATATGGACTTTATGGGCAAAAAAAAAGTAAATTCTAGTTTGTATAAAACGCGCCAATGAATTAATTGGATAATTAAGGAAAGCAGTTGCGTAACCAACAGTGGGGTAAATACTCGCATATACATATTTCTTACAATTAAAGAAATTGTTTACTTAACTTTACTTAACGAATTCGATGCGTAAAGTTTATTAATACTATTGTTAAAAAAGTAAGTGCATTTGATTTTGGAATAAAGTAAGGCCCCGTATTGGAATTAAGGAATTTGGGCCCGTGACAGTGTCATTACGCCACCGAAGGAAAATGTTTTATTTGCTAATCATCGTTGTTATTGATCAAGGTATATATAAAATATATGTTTTTCTAATATTCTTTATGGCAGTTTATTCTTATTAATCCTAAGTAAATTATCTGTCTTGATTTCCCCTTAATGTTAATAGTTTTGCAGTATATAATTTAAAATGACCTTTAGTAGGCTACATGCATTTAGCAGAATCCAAAAACGTTTATTTTAGACAGACTTTCAAGAACCTAAAAATCCGAAAAATGGATATCTGGGTGCTAGTGTCAAGTCTACTTTACCTTATTCCACCTCCTCTCCATTAACACAGAGTAGCAGAATTTTTAGGTTTTGTCTGAGTCATGTATATGACTCATGATAACGTAAGATGGGAAAAAATGTTCGAGATACTAAAGAGCGCGGGAATGAAGTATAGAGATAGGAGAGTAGTACACAATCTATACAAAGAGCAAACTGCTGTTATAGAAGTAGAAGGGGAAAAAAGGGAAGTAGGTATTAGGAAAGGAGTAAGACAAGGATGTACGCTATCACCACTAATTTTTAATCTGTACATCGAAGAGGCGATTAATGTGGTAAAAGATAGAGTGGATTTCGGGATTAAAGTACAGGGACAGAAACTAAAAATGCTGAGATTCGCGGATGATATAGCAGTATTAGCATCTAGTAAGGAGGAATTAGAATCAGCATCGAACGAAATGGAGGCAGTGTTGACAGAGGAATACGGAATGAGAGTGAATAAAAACAAAACTAAAGTGTTAGTGTGCAGAGGGCGCGAGAGCAGAGCAAAAACGAAAGTACAAATTAATAATGAAAGGTTGGAGGAAGTTAAAGACTTCACTTATTTAGGAAGTAAAATAAATTGGGATGGAAGAAGCGATAAAGAC
This sequence comes from Rosalia funebris, assembly GCA_037954035.1. Classification (NCBI taxonomy): domain Eukaryota; kingdom Metazoa; phylum Arthropoda; class Insecta; order Coleoptera; family Cerambycidae; genus Rosalia; species Rosalia funebris. Next base: position 13,892,374 of record JAZFAV010000001.1, on the reverse strand, counting down.
ATAAAACAAAGAATAGCGCAGGGTCGAGTAGCTTTTAACAAAAAGAAAGCACTTTTATGCTCGGGGGTAATAAACTTAGAAACAAGGAAGAGATTATTGAAAACATATGTATGGAGCACGGCACTATACGGCTGCGAAACCTGGACGGTAGGGGAAGCAAGTAGGAAGAAATTAGAAGCTTTTGAGATGTGGTGTTACCGAAGAATGATGAAAATACCATGGACTGATAGGGTTAGAAACGAAGAAGTATTGGAGAAAGTCGGCGAGAAAAGAAGTATGTGGAAAAACTTAAAGAAGAGAAGAGATAGAATGGTAGGCCACTTGCTGAGACATGGGGGAATAGTCCGGGATATTTTGGAGGCAGAAATAGGAATGAAGAAAGGCAGAGGTAGGCCGAGATTAGACTACTGCTCGCAAATAGTAAGGGATGTAGGTTGTAGCACAATTAGCGAAATGCGTAGGTTAGCACAAGATAGGAGAAGCTGGAGGTTAGCGTCCAACCAGTCTTAGGACTGATGACCTAATGATGATGAGTCATGTTCAGAGTATATTAATTAGTTATAAAAATATTCCTTACTTGCATTTTGTATGCTCTCCTCCAAGCCATTATTTGTTGCGCTTGTGCTCTGGTTTTTTGCCGGAGGTCTCGAACCAATTTCCGGGCGTCCTCCAGGTTTTCTACGTCCGAACTGGCCATGTCGCCGCTACTGGACTCCGTTGGGGTTTGTTCGATTTCCAGAACCGTTCTTGCCGATCCCAAACTTCCGGATCTGAAATAAAGTAAGTATGATTATTTTCAAATCAATCATTAATAATGTGGTGTTCATTTATCAACACCCGTATGACGATTAAAAAATTCCTTAAAAATAATACTCCTAGAATAGAATTACATAACGTAAATCATGATAGAAAACAGTCAAATTCAATATGCTTAATATTAGGATAACCTAACAGCAAAGATAAATTGACGAACATCATACTTAAATGGAGAAAATTGGAAATGAACCAATAGATGCAATAAATAATTTAAAATTGTTTTTTATAATGAAAAAATACGCACAACAGAAGTAAACTCAAAGAGGATATAAATTACGGCATATGTAATAGGCAATTTGCATGATTTTTAATTATGTTGTCAAAACATTCCATCAGTCAAAACATATGTGCAATAATAGACACAAAATAAATAAATGAAATTTGAAATTATTATCGGCGCGCGTAAACACAAGAAATGCAAATGGCTGTCGCGTGACGTCACTGTATATTATTTTGTTGAGAGATAGATGGGCGTTTAGTGTAATTTCGTTAAATATTCCTTTTTCGGTGTGCGAATCTATTTATTATTATTAATATTGAACAATTGTGTGTAGACTATTGTAGGCAACAGTTAATATTTGGCTGAATGTTAAATTATAAATCACCAATTAGATTGAAATTGTTTGACATAAAGTAAATAAGAGACGTTATTATATTTGCCCTATTTATAGTAAAATATATTAAAATTTCTATTAGCTTGTTGACATATGACATTGAAACAAAATATATTAGGACAATCCACTATATTATATTGATGATAATTGATGTAAAAAGTGAAAACATTAATTAAACCTGTTCCTAATACGATTAACGAAAAATATTTTATTTGTGATATTAAAATAAACTTCAATATATACATACTTTTAGTATATATTGTACATATGTATGTATTGTTAAAACATTTACTATCTCTAATAACAAAGCCTTGAAATTTAATTCTCCAGGTATTGTATATATTCGGGGATGTTGCAAATATATGAAGATTTTTTTTTGTAGATTTTGCAAAATCTTTGCCAATGCTGCTTAATTAGATATATCAATTCCTGACGAATGTAACTGCTTTGTATTTCGGCAGATTTGGTTCAAGTTTGTTTTCATTCCACCAATTTTGCAGCTTAGTATAGCTTGATTGTAATCTTTCACAATGATCTCCAGTGTCTTTTCCTGTATAAATTTGTAAATAAATTACCAGCATAAACACAGTTTTTGCTACATTGTAGTTATCATCAATAACTAGGAGAAATAGTTCTTCTAATGCAGATTTCTGCGGTTCACTCAATATTAAATATTTATATAGATTTGTAATAATGAAGTGTATTATACTGGGATCTGTTAGATAAACCTATATATAGTTTAAACTGATTGATATCTCCAGCATGTCTTTATTTCTATCGTGTTCTTGCACAATTAACAGAATGAAATTGTAACGCTGAATCGTTTATCTAAGCCTGCTGAATAAATAAATGACTGTTCTATCCCGCAGGATACGTATACATGTAGGCTCAGTTATCGTTTACATTGTAATTGAATATGATATACAACAATGAGCAATACCTAATCTAGAACGCGTTTCATTAGATTTGGACAATAACTTCCATTAACTCGGATGAATTAACAACATTCACAGACAATCTGATAACGGCCCGAAGTGATCTCCCTTTTGGAATACAGATGAACAGCAGAAACTTTGCCACCCTTTTCGTACGTTTACATCCATTTGTTTTGCTCGTCGTGTATTGCTGGAGAGTTACGTAACTAGCTAAATTTAAAAATAATAAGTTAATTCTATATAAGGCCGCGTGGGCGTCGTAGGTGTAGAAGTCAGACGTTCTGGCGCATTGTAGTTTTATCCTCGGCATTTATGCCTTGCGTTGTGAGAAAATGAAAGTAAGGCGTTTCGGGTTTGACATGATTTCGAGAATAGACTCAATAGACATCTGTGCAATACAGAGTGTTGCGCCAACCGAATATTTATCGAAACCGACGATGAAATGTATCACTTGCAACATATTGTACAATAATGCACTGGCGGAAATGGACATACAAACACCAAGGATTTGTGCTATGTGAACGACACTTACGAAGATTATCTGTCTACATAATATATACACTGATACGAGTTACAACTTGGATTAATCTGGAGGCGTCCAACCATATCCCACATATGCTGTTCACGAAAGATCAGGCGATCTTTCTGGCCAGAGTAACACATTAATATTTCGAAGAGCATGTCGAGTTGCAGCTGTTGTATGGAAACCAGCAATACCATGTTGAAATACGCCCCTCTCAATATTGTTCATGAAAGGTAGTATAAGAAGTTCGATTACTATTTTAATTTAAACGTGCCGTTGTTCTGGATAACAACCAAGAGAGTATAACCATACCATGAAACTGCTCCCCATAGCATAAAGCCGGGAGCTTGCTTCGACCTGTCAATGACGAATGCGGCTTTCTAAGATATGTAGGTACTTAATCGTACCCCTTTCTGACCTATGTACATCCATCACTTTCACCTAGGGTAAAATAATTCTCATTTTTGAATACCACATAATTCTATTATTCTATTCTCCAATGGACTCGCGCGACGCCATTGAAGACGTATTCGGCTAGTTAAGAACAGAAGTGATCCAAGTAGCATTTTGTTTTTATTGAGATAACGAGCAAAAGGTGTTTTCATGATTATTAAAATTGAGGCTAATATATTTGTTACAATATGTTTATATTACGATAGGTATTAGACTTAGCTTAGTCTTTACTAGAAGATCTTTTTGACTCATCCAATATTGAACAAGTAAAATTACCTTGGATGACCGTGACTTTTATAAACTTGGATCACTTCTGCATTTATTAAAATATTATACACGGCATTACAGAAATGAAATAAAAGAGCTTTTATTTGAAAATAACTTCATTAATAATTGGCAATGACAAATTATTCACATTCATCACCCTCTACATTTGGGAGCACATCCTCCTCTTCATTTTCAGCTGCATTGATTCTCCTCCGAAGGTGTGGTATGTTTAAATAAAACCGATGGTGACAGGGTGGCACATAGTGTAGCATTTTCTTTAAGTCCTGCATTTTTTGGTGGGTGAGTGGCTTAGTACATATTTTTTCTGTTGGAGTAAAATACTTCTGGGTATTTAAAAATAGGTATCTATTCCCTCGTTTGTCAAGGTCTAAAACGTCGTAATCTTCTGAGTAATCGTCACTGAAATATATTCTACTCTACAAAATCTCCTTTACAAAATTTTATTTTTCTCATTTTAGAAATTAGGATACGATTACCGTTATTAGTTTGGCCTTTCTTCTTTTTTGTTTGGACTAACTTCCCAACCATATCCGTCACAATGTATGGTTTTCTCTTCCTGCAATTACGAATCAAGTCCATCCATTCTTATGTAGTGTATACGTGGTGCTGTTTCTTTTGGGCTTTAGAAATAACTGAAAAATCAGAGTCGTTGGGCAGAAAAGAATAACCGCTAACAAGATAACAAACAGTAATCCCTGATATGTGTTCAACAATATTAACCATATAAATCATAAAGAAAAACAGGTTCCAATTACGGTTTTGTCCCGTACAAGAGTCACTGAATGTATAAATCGATGTTACATTGTCGGGAATATTATGCAGGATGTTATAGTAAAGACATGATATAATTTCTTGGGACCCTCTGCCTGCGGTTGTTTCATTACCACATGTTCACGTTAATTTTTTCACCATCAGGTAAATAGAGATGAGTCCCAAAGTTCAAAGTGTGTAACTGTCTGAGATAATAAACTTCACCTGTTTGTATGAAGGGTGTTGGAAGAGTGCGTTGTAAGTCAAATGTGATCAAGCACGAGGAGTAATCACTCAACACTTTGTCTTTGTATGAATTCATCCTTCATGATGTTCCTTTTGCTTTGATTTGATCTGCAGACATTTTTCAATAGCTTGTTAATTTTGAATGTCTATTCGAAATATATCACATGTTTTACATGTGTCCTTCTTTGGAATGTAAAAATGCAAGTTGTAGGCGTTGAAAATGGTTGTGTAATAATTTTTTTAACAGGTTCTTTGCCAGCTGCTCTATATTTTTCAACATAAGATGAATAAGGTTTTAGCAGATTTAAACTTGATTCTAGATATTGGCGGTTAGACGATTTTACACCATAGTGGCTCACATAACGAGGAATACTCTCAATGTGTTGCTTTACAAATTCCTCGCCGTCTGCGATTTTATTCTCAGACACTTTATTATTTCTGCACTAAGATAAAATCAATAGTGAAATGATCCAAGTAGCATTCAAGTAACTTATATCACATCTGCACTAATAATTTTATATTTCTAGGACAGTTCAAAAATGTCACAAATAGAATTTTGTTAACAAAAGTGCTCAATAGCACTTGGATTACTTTTGCACTAACTAATATGATGACAAAGAAGTCCAAAAAGTGACATAGCTCCGTTTTTGTAAAAATGTTACTTGGATCACTTCTGTTCTTCACTAGCCGTTTGACGATGAATAAGAGTGAGCAGTAAAAATGCCACAGGATACCTAGAATGATGTCCACTATCCTGTAAACGATTTATAATTAGTTTTGCGGAGATGCCAGGTGCAACTGCATCTCAATTTTGGGATCCATATTGGCGAATATGCCGATCTTCTCTCTTTCTCTCTAGTATCCCAGAGATGCATAAACTTTGGTTTTCTATTAACTGTACCTTCCTGGATCTATTGTCGCCAACAATTGTACACCATGGACATGTTTCGGGCCATTCTTGCAATGTTACGATATGAAGACTCATATGACCTCTCGAAGGTCACCACACGGTCTCGTTTAAAAGGGGTTAATTATCGATATGCAGGACGTTGTTGCCTTCAAGGTATTGTGTATAGGCTTACCACAGGTTCCCACAGCCATGAAAGTGACATGAACGTCTATGGACGAGCCTCACGAGTATCGAGTTTGAGTTTTGTAACCTGTATATGCAGTTGCGCTACACGCACATCCTACTAATTATCACCTTATAACTAGTTTTATCAAATTGTATTAAAAAATCTGGACGCACAGCCAAAAAGAAGAAAACTGGTCAACCATCCCAAACATGCTTAAATCAACACGCTCTGAAGAGGATTGTAACAACACACCGACGATCTAGTGTAAAAGAAATGATTTTACTATGGAGGCAAGCCATTGGAAGTATTTCTGTATCCACAACTAAACGTTCAATTAAGACAATAGGATACAAATTCTACAGGGTAAAGTTTGATTCTTTACATTTTACTTTTGAACTTGCCGGTTTCTCCTTCATGCAAAATAAAAGCCAAGTTATTAACTAAACGAGAGAAAATCAATGGTTTAAGGTGGGCCAGAGAACATAGGCACTAGACTTTACAACAATTGCACCAGGTAATTTGGAGTGACGAATCCAAATTTGAAATCTGTTCGACGAATCCAGAAAACGTGTACTAAGAATCTCACATCAAACTTATCCTGACTGTTTGGTTAGGAAAATTCCCTGCGTCTCTTATGATCTGGGGGTATGAGTATTATGAGCGTTGGAAAAATGCATTTCGTAAATGGTACTGTGACAGCAGAAAAATATAAAGATATTTTGCTAGACAGCTTAATGCCGTCAATATCAATATGTCAAGCCACTAACGCGCAGTACATTTTCCAGCAGGATGGTACTGCGTGTCACACAGCAAAAACTGTCAAAGCTTGGTTTACAGAACATAATGTCCCTGTTCTGGAATGGCCCTCTAGCAGTCCAAACATCTCGCCAATAAAAAACATTGTGGTATAAAATGAAAAAATAGTTGTGCAAACATCCAGCCCGTTCAATTATCGATCTACGCACTAAATTACTAGAAATTTTTAACAGAACGCTTCCTGTAAAGTGTGCTAAGCTGGTAGATACAATGCCTGGCAGAATTAAAGCTGTTATTGTTAGTAACGGTGATTTAATACAGGTTTGATGAAACAGGCGAACTATTCTGAACCACGAATCTTATAATTAATGTTTTTTATTAACAAACTTGTCAATGACACATCATAACGTAGCAATATTTCATCGTATTTAAGTTAAAAGTTTATACTGTGTTTCTGTTACCAATATTTTTCTTTAATAAAATAGTTTTGGGAGTGTTATTACTTTTATTTAAATATATTAATTGTAAGATTATTCCTGGCCGAACTACTACAACCCTGGGCTTGTACATACATTTTATCACTATATTACAATGGTAAATTATTGCTCGCTCTCGTATGAACATTAATCTTACCTTTTGTAAGATGTAAGATTTATGTAATTTTCTTACAAACGATGTTTTCCAAATCATTACGTACCTAAAAATATTATTTTTGGCAATACTAAAACTATTTTGAAAACGTGCTGTAGCACTAAACTTTTATTGATATATTTATACTGCAGATTCCTGGACCAACACCTATTAATCTTCTTTATTTTAATTATTGTTCTTTTTTCTACTTAAAAACACGATAGAATGCATCTCATATAAGTTGGTTTAGTTTTTTATAGTTCTTATCCTCATCAATATCACTTACCGAGTTATATTATATCATCAATTTTATTTATCACTTGGCAAATATTAATAACAAATTTGGTGAAGCAAAAATGCGTTTAAAATAGTCTTTATGCTAGGTGCTTCACGTGAAAACAATCTCCGCCCTCGGTCTCTCGCAAATACCAGACACCAGTTCAAACATCCACCATAACTCTTGTTTGAAATTTTTACGTCTACCCAAGTTTATGTTCTTAGTCGTTGTTTATTTACCAGCTGACTAGACCTACACTTTGTGTAAAAGAGTAGATTATATGCAAAGCTGGTTGAACGTTGGATATGGACTTCTTTACATCCCTCGGTTTCTTTAAGTCTGGATGGCGTACCTCTGTTGGAGCAATTCAACTGATATAGTGTTTGTGAGAATAATCTGTGCTTTTTGAATAAGGGTGTGCTAGTAAATGTACGAATTAAAAAAATACACATATTTCTTAATTAAATATTAAGTCTGTGCATTTATCTAGGACCGCCTTGATAAAGACTTGACGCCTCATTGACGGGTATTATAGTGTACAATGAGCTTTATAACACTTGGTGATGTAATAAGTGGATTAAATAGCTCACTATTTTTAAAAAGTTACAAGGAACGTAAAAAATGTATTTATAATTAGAAATAATAGAAAAGTTATTTATTGATACATTATAATTATTATGAATCTCTATAATATATTATCTACAACTTGAAATCCCTGGTCTGTAACCGTATTTTTCAGTTTCTGCCCAATCAAAAGTATATTATATATAAAAAATATATATTACAAAACAACTAACATCCCAAGTCAATTAAAATAAATTTAATAAGAGCGAAGAATTGTTTTTATTTCAATATTTACCAATAGATCATTTATTTTTAAACTGTTAAATTATTTATTCCAATTAAATTATTTATTAGAGAAAATCGAGAAAATTTACTCTTTATATTTTTCCTCGTTAAAAATTAGATATTCATTAAAAATATAATTTTCTATTAATAAATAAGCTACCTATGTTGAAATAAATTATGAATATATATCGACAATAAGAAGCAATAGAGTCAACGTGGTTGTATCATCAAGAAATAATGTAATGAAATTCTCGATAGGTTCCCCTGAAATAAAGACAACAATCAATTAATTTTACAATTAATTATGTTCTTGGTCTCAAAGGCATAATTAACTCATTAATAAAATTATTTCATTATTGTCTATATTTAAGGGGGCTGCCTCATTACACTATTTCTCAATTGTACTTATATCGCGCAATATAAATGAATTATTTTGATTAACTACTAATAAATATATGATTTTTTTTTTGAAGAGAAAACAGTTTTATAGTGTCATAGAATATTTCATTTTTGAGAAAGAAGTAGTTTATAGTAATCAACAATAAAAAATATTATTTAATAAGTTCATATCCACAACCTCATTTTGATATTATGGATCCAATGATATGCTCTCAATCGAGTCTATTTTTTAAAACGGTTAGTATTTTGAAAATTTTACTAAAAATTATAACATCACTTCCTTAAAAGTTGTGGGGAGTAGTCTACTCCTAATGCCACTGACGAGTTATCAAAAATGGTACCATATTAACCTAGAGAGATTAATTTGTCGCGCATTTCTCTACGTATTGCTAGGGATTGTCCGTGTATTCTAGGATATACTCTGTGTAATATAATTCCATAATAATTCATTAATTTTGTGATATTTTCGCATTTCCAAATATAAAATAATTAATTACTTTTAAATTGTTAGTAAACTATGCGATCGTATGGAAAACTTGTAAAATGGAAACTTGTTTGTTACGACTTTTAATAATTTGTACTATATTAATAACATGAACATATTTTAGTTTCTTTGATAAAATCTTATACGTGTATTGAAATCTGTTGTTTTATTTCTGTTTCCATTACAAAAAAAAAAAAATGATGTTCAATGTGTGGGTTATCGCGAAACTTTTATCGTTACTGGAAAACTAGATTAATTTTGTAAGCAATCTACAATTTACAAATCCCAGCTCTCAAGATGAAATATGACCAAAGTATTAAAATAATCAAATTTCCGCTAAATATATTTTTGTAAACTTATCCACGTTTTTTAATCCAAATTTAAGTATCAAACTATCAAATTTGAAGAAGCATTATTCTGCATTCTGCAGTATTATGTAATTCGTAGTAATCAACTATAATGCCACTTAATATGCAGCGTCATTCAATGTGTCATTTTTATATTCGCAGGAATCTATTTATATAAAAATGTTAATACAATACATAATAATAATTAGGCAAATGGCATTTATGGCACAACTTCGTGAACTATTTGATTTTCGTTAGGATTTTGGTATCTATAAAATATTCTGCATTTAAAATTCATGTGAGGTCTGTTAGACTGAAATTTATAATAAAGGATCTGTGCGGACAGGGTGCTCTTGTTGAAGGTCTATATAAAATATGACAAACGAAAGGAGTGACGAGGGTGTCTCGGGATAGCAAAAGTCATATGTCATGTAGCAATAATTTGCTAGTCGCCGAAGTGAATATAAATCAACCACATGAATTTCCTTTCTAGGATATTCGGTATCAGGTAGAAACTTTGTAGTATAGACTTCTCAGTTGGTATTTTTTTACTATTCTCTACTATTTTAAATAATAGTTTTAGATGAAGAAATCCGTCTCAATCCATGTCGCATTCTGATATTTTTTATTTTGTATCAAATCAGTCTACATATAAATTTGATATACAGCATGGTTATAAAAACTTACACAATATTAATAACTGTTTGTTTGTGACTTATTGTCCCTGAAATAAGTAAATTAACGTCTCATAAAACATTTTCTTATTCATAGACAAAAAGTAACAAAAACTATTTTACATGACTATTGTTGAAAAACTCATGATCAGACCATTATACTAATTAATTATTCTGTTGAAATACAGCGTGAATAGAATTGTGTAAATTGAAGTGTTAATGATTATTGGATATGATGACAGATTAGATCCCAGAGGGAGGCTTGTTAGTTATTTAATCAAGGACAACCTGATAGACCATTTATTCAAGATCAACAGTAATTAGACTAGTTTAAAATACGTTTGGACTAGCTCAAACTGGTTGTGTAATGTTAGTTTGATAAGGCAGATTTTAAGTAAGTGAAAACACTATTGTATTGTTTGAAGTTCGATAATACCATCGCACTTACACCAGACAGGTGGGTTTAAACAATTATTTCCACCATATCATCGTTGGAAAACTGTTAAAAAAGGGAATTTCCACCCTTATAAAGTACATTTAGTACAAGTTTGAACTAAGATTGATCTAAATCATCGTATACAATTTTACTAACATATCACTTGCCTTGTGACCAAAAACCCAACTTTTTAAAGTTATTTGTTATTCTTTTCTGACGAAGCGACTTCTCCCTTGAATGGAACAGTATTTGTGATAACCATTAGGCATGAGAGAATGCTCGTTGGACTCAAAAATTGCATAGCCATCGTCAATGTGGGTTTAATGATAGAAAATCATCTTTCATACAACTTTCTACTTCCTTGAACAAATTAGAATGCTGCTACATATTCAGAATTTCAAAATTTTGACTTAGTTCTAGCATTAACAGTCGTTTATCTAAACAATGAAGATGCATGACTATGTTCCCCACTAAAGAATTTGTCCAACAAGACGGAGCCCCTCTTCGTTTTGGTCTTGACGTTCGGCCGTTACTTGACGAACCCTAGCAGGTGGTTAGGGCCACGATGATCAACTGAATGGCCACCACGTTTACCTGATTTCAGCCCTTTGGATTTATTCTTGTAAGGTTACTTATAAATTAATCGTGGGTTTAAATTAAATTATTTTATTGGGCTACATAATTTAGAGGATATGAAGTAACGAATTTGATTTGAAATAGGAAATTTAGACCGGAAATGATCCAGAATTTGGGGTGCGGAAGATCCACATGTTGTTCAAGAAAAAGAAATGCATCCACAGAGATGCATGGTTTAGTGTGCATTTTGAAGAGGTTGAGTAATTGGACCTTCTTTGGAAATGAAGCTGGTAATGAGACATCCAGGCATGTTGACGTCGTATGGTTTATAGATAAATTATTGTTATAGTTAAATATCGACGCCCTATCTTTGACAGAACACAAATGGCGCGCAATGTAAATCCTATAGTTCCAACTGAGACACCCTATACACGTTTAACTACAGCTTAGTATTTGTTCGGAATAATTCCGAAAGTATCTCGCTCTGTTCTGTTTGGTCTGTCCATATGTGGGGCTAGAAATGGATCGTGTAGAGACGTCTCCCACATTATACAAATAATAGTTCTTACCTAGAATTTTTCTTAGATCTACAACGACAGACTATTCTTAGAAACGATGTAGGAAGGCACAACAATGGGAACTATTAAATAACTGAACGTGTACTCTGTCGTCCATTCGCAGGGAAATTATGTAATTGCTATAATGATTGTTTTAATAGAACAAAGTTTAATAATAACTTCGTGTTACCTTCAGCTGGGACTGTAACTGTAAAAGAGTGAATGTTGAGGTCGTTATTTTTACATGTTTCAACTATTTCTGTATCCGCTGGGAATAACTTAATACATATTGCATATTTATGTGCAAGTACAAAGACATGTATTGCATGTACGCGACTTTTTACGTAATTCTCACGTGCTTAGCATTGATTTTTATAATACGTTTCGGTAAAAACACAGGAGCATTTGCTTAAAATTAAACGATTTTAAGTAACAAACATTTAACACGTATTTTACCGAGAATATCGTTCTATTAATTTTGTCATTTAATTTTATACCATTGTTTTATCAATTAACTTTCACAGTGTCCTTCTGAATAATTTTGTAATAAGAAAACAGTATAACAAATTTTAACCGACCCATATGCAAGAGAAAATATATTTAAGAACTAGAGTTATGTTTACGTATTATGTTTTGCAAATAAAATTGTACCTAGTTATAATAAGCCAGCTCTGATTATCGGGTAATCAGTGGCGTACAATTTTCATACAAATAAGGCACTTTAGTACTGTAATTATTGATATACTCAAAACTTATTGTTAAAAAGTAGACATATTTTCATCGTTTTCAAAAGTGTCAAGAAACTTTCACTGTTTTTTAAATACATAATGTTTTTAATGTAGATAATTATAAATTTCTTTAAAAACTTCTACGAGAAAACTACTAAGTAAGATGATTCATATCAAAACCGTTATATCACAGGGATAAAAAACATGAAATTTATCTCTAGTTAATGTTAATGAGATGTGATTTAAATTAAAATTCATGTTATGTTCTTGAATTGTTGTTAACTAACCCAACGTAATATATCACTAGGTATTAATTAAAATGGTGTAACAATTAATACATCTCACAACCTTACTTTTTGTTGTTGAGGTCAACGAAAAATATAAATAAAAGTGAGTGACGTTAACCTTCCGGAAAGTAAAACAAATTAACGAAAACAATTTAGTAGAAGGATTATTATATATCACATGAAACATACTCGTACAAATAAATTGCTAGACAAGTAATATTTTTAAAGAATACGTAAAATATTCATACATATATTCTTGTTTGGTTAATTTTTTTTATTTATTAGCAATCAGATACGATACAATATTTAAGTCAATGTGTTAACGTGTACAAGGAGTAAGTGATTGTGCTGATGACTTGGAGATGCTAAAATCTGACGAAGTCACTTCAGTCTGCTGGGAAACATCTCTTCGATCTTCAGTTCTCAACTGGATGTAATAGTGCTTCTAAGAGGGAGTTGGGAGTGGTTCGAATTTTAGATGGTGATTACGGATTTGGTCTTCGATGACTTCGCTTATATAGGGAATATTCAAGTCTGTATGTAGCATATGGTTTCAAAAATACCAGGGTGCGTCTGGTATGGTACAAACAACCTTCGATTGAGCTTTTTGCATAATAGTAATTAAGACCCATTGGACTCATTTACTTTTATCTTTCACTTTTCCTTCATAAAATAAAAAAATAAATAATGAATTTTCCATAAAATTAAAAACGTGTTTGAAGTAAATGAATAGAAACTCTGAAAAACTTTTTTATTATTATAGCATAGACATCTATACCCTTTCAAAATATTTTAAATAATTTTTATAACTACAATTACTGTCGCAACTGTTTAAAACAAATGTATACACATTGCTTCAAGAGTGTCAGCCTCGACATCAGCTGAAATAAGTATTGATATCAGGACCGGAATTAGGTAAGCCCTGTAGGCAACGCATGTGTACTTATGTACTGATGTGAAGGAATGTAATGAAACACTTTAGATACGTTCCTCTAAAATATATGCAATAATGGATCCATTTTAGAATCAATTAAGGCCGATTCATACTGGGCGCTCAGGTCACACTATGCTCACGATACGCTCACAGTCAAAGATTTAGGGTAGTATTCACATTTTACATTCAATTGGCTCTCATTTTTAATTAGTATGAAACATGTCAACACATTTCTATAGTAAGACGAATACATTTTCTATAAGTGATTTGGCTGCAATTGTCATATGTTTGGATGATGAAGAGCAACAATGCAAGAAGCGCAAGATATATCATGACATTTGGAGAATTTTTCAGTCTATATAAAGGCCTTGTAGATGATGAAACAAAATGTTTCCAATATTTTCGCATGGCAAAACATACATTTAAATACATTTTGGATAAAATTACAATACATTGACGCAACGGTTCGCTCACGGTTCGTTCAAAATATCCGCGAGGAGAAAGACCGCGGTCAAAGATCGTGAGTGTCCCGTGAACAAAGCGCCAAATATGAATATTTCCATTTAAATAGCACGTCACAATATTTTGTGGCGCCTTGAGTGGAGCGTGACCTGAACTACAGTGTGAATCGGCCTTTATGCTTTTCATCTTTAAATGACCGGTCTCTAATAATGTATTTACTGCAGAATATGTATGCATCATCGTGCATAGGGGATGTTGATAGAATTTTAAATATCTGACAAATATTGGAATAATATTTTTACTAATACGTATTTATTAAACTGTAAACTGTAGTGTGTCAATTTGAATCGATGAAAATATTACATTTTCCTTCAGGGCAGGTTTTAGTTGAATACATTTTTTTTAGATGTTCTCTGAATGTCTGTTGCGGAAAATCCGTGTTAAAAATCGTTTTGAATATCGTTACCGTATTTATAATAGACGTCCTATTAGAAATACGAATCCCCGAAAACTACATTTTACAGGGCATTAAAAAACATGTTATTAATATTACGGTAACAAAACAAAAATATTTCCGAAGTTTAATGTTAATTAGGTATTATACGTTTTATCATTTAAACTGTATGTGAATCATCAATCATCCTTTATGAAAAACAAGATAACGGTGTGGTCTACGATATATTGTTTTTTATTTAGATATTGAATAGAACATTATACAATTATTGAATTACTTTATTTAGTAGTATTTTGCTCCATTTCATTATATATTTAAAAACTAATTAGTATGAATAGAGCGTATTTATTTTATTATGAAGATATGTTTAACATTTTAACATTGTATTTTGCACAACTAATATTATAAAATACATATTTTTAGTGTGCAGTCTTCTCTAAGTCTTTTCCTTTTCTTACATTCTCAGTGTTCCTTGATCTCTTCTCTTTTTTTTTTGTTTCTTTTTTGTTTTCCTCACCTGAGTCTTCTGTACTATCTTCTTTATATTATATGTTGTCATAGAAGTAATGACAATCCATTGGCAAAACCTTCTTTAATTCTTGGAGATATGCACACGTCTTCTTATTAATCTTCAGACTCATTATACAATGGCTTGAGCTGGTAATTATAGGGTCAATAGTTTTCTGTCTCCGAGGAAGAATCGACCTTGTAATTTGTCTTGTACAAAATTTCACCTTTTGGAATGTATTTCAGACATTTTATATCCATAACTTTTGGATCATCGTTACGATATCCAGGTCTTAATGAATTATACCTTAATATATTTCGGTCATAAAAATTTAGAATGTAACCATGGTCTAAATATTCAACAGCAAGTTGTTGTGGATTTTGCCTTGCATTTTTTACTACTGATATGTCAGTCGGTAAAAATATATCTCTTCCTTTAACATTACGTTCAATTAAACTGTGAGAAGAGTCACACTCCACCTGATTGTGACCCTTTTCTAAATATTTGTGTTCAATTGGGATATTCTTTCTACTTTAAACACGAGATAAAGCATTTGCAAGAATATTGCTTTTATTTTGATACCCACAGCTATCAGAATATATAACTAGAGGTCTCTCTACTTTTTCAAGGGTGGCCTGTACTGTATGCATGAAAATATACAAGTAGCAAATAGAGAAGGGCAAAGGTCGCCTTCAGATTCATTCTATACAAAATTTTTACTTCCATGTGTTTCTAAATTATAGATAATAAGGATACTGAACTTGTGTAAAGATACTGATACTGTGAACATGCAACACAGTTTTCTTGTGTTTCAACACACTGGCCTGCACATGTGCGCTTATAGTAGTTTTACTCTTTCAATGTTCCTTGTAAAACAGTGGATATATTTCTCCTGACATCCCTTCTTATCATTACTTTTCTCTTGCTTGATATTTTGCTAAGATATGGTCATTATAGGTTTTTTCGTCTAACTGTTTCTTTTTATAAGCATAGTAAAGATCACACTGATTTTTTTCGAGGTTTTCGCACATCACTTCCATAGGTAAATGTAGGTTAGGGCTTATTAGAAGTAGTAAAATAGGCTATTTTATATACGCCATATTAGAATAGACCGAAAATAAGTATTTAGCATAGGATATTTGTTGCGACGTATTGAATTGTGCGTGAGATAAGGAACAGCAATCTAAAACCGAAATTTGAATTTTGTGGGATACGCCCTATTAGAAATAAGGTAACCATATGTAATTATAATTTCTGACGATTCGATTGGGAAAGCACAAGTCAGAACTACGAGAAGCTTTAAGTTAACCGCTAGCCCATATACGGCATTGCTAGGCCATAATTAAAAAACTACTGTAACTTGTTTGTACAAACAAATATCCTGTACGCGATTAAGAAAAAAACGATATCCTGTACTAAATGTCAATTTATTTTTGGATCGGCATATCGCTTTGTATTCCTCTTATTGGCCATGACCATACCTACCTCGGAATTCGGCTAGGCGACTGGCCTTCGGAGCAGAATGAAATAAATAAGCGAAATATTTTAATACCTTTAAGTATGCGTTGACAACGGCGGGCAGACGTAGGAATGTGGGTAAAAAGAAAATCCTGGGGAATAACAAAATCGAAATCTATTTAATAGCACCCGCAAAAAGAGAGCGTTATATTTAGAGGTGTGAAATATGTGGTTTAACTTTTAAAGGTTTACCGTGACTTCACTAGATAAGAATATCATGTTGATAAAAGGCGTGGAGAAAGTGGGTTTAATTTTAGTTCCCACCTAACTCAAGTAAATATGTCAACTAGGTCATAAACATATAATAAAATCCAGATCCGTGAAGAAGTAAATGTTCAAGGTTAAGTAATATCTATTCATATGAACTGGAAACGATGCAGAAGAATTTTTTATTCCTTTAGTGTAACTCGATTGTTCCATACTAGCCCAATATGAACCATAAATATAGAAATACACTTCTACGCAAGTGAAGTAGAGGAAGGCAATCAATAATTATTGATTTCACTTATCTTTGGTTATTAGCATCACAAGTACTCTTACAGACAGATGCAATAGGAAACTCATGTTATAACTGAATGTTTCACCTCTTTAATTTACCGAACTGGACTAACCTAAGGTTATGTTTGTAGTCGCCAAAAGTTACAAGGTGTTTCCGAAAAGACAGTATTTTCACAAACGTTTAAAAATGAACCTGGTCTCCTAATTAATAGGACTGACGAGTAGTTAAACTTTGCAGGACTTGCCCTTGTCCTCATTTTTGAAAGGAATGGGAAACCGATTTGGAAGAAAGAAGTGGTGGTAGCTGAATCCAGTAGCTTTATCCAATATCTGTCGATTCTTTTAAAGGAGCTGCCAGAGACACATATAGAAAATTTATGCAAATATTGCTAGAGATAAAATGGTAAAACTAAACAAAGCGAATGAAATTAACCAACGAGTGCGAGAAAAAATTGTCTTTAGTTAGAAGAAGATAAGAAAACTAAGATTGCTGTATTAGGTAAAAAGCACTATTGTGAAAAAGTTACTCCTGCTCCTCCCTCCTGATGATGTTATACGAACATATGGGTGACGTATAATTTTGCAGTGTTTGTGAAAAACTGGTCCTCTGTTATTATTGGTGTAGCGAAGGTTTCAGCCCTTTTCACGAGTAGTCTTTTATATTAAATTAACATTTTACAAACGTATGAATCTGATAAACTATAAAAATTGTTCAGTGACATGCATTATTTAAAATAAAAATCTGAATTTTTTTAGGTGCGTTGAAAGAAACTGATGTTATTGCCTTTATTAATGGAAGAAGGCTTATACAGGTGCTTCCAGAATTTTCCATATATGACAAAAAAATTGAGCGGATTATGGAGCATATTTTGTACAATGAGATTTTCTTGACAGACTCGACGAAATATTTTGTAGTGTTTCCTATTTTGTCATCAAATGGCATGGAGAAAAGTCCTAACTACAAATAGATCGTGTGGTTATTATATCCTAATAAGTAGTTATATTCCTTACTTAAAATCTACAAAGAGGGTATTAATTTAATTGAGCTGAACGACAATGTGAGACCATATTGGACTCGCATAGGTAATAAGTTTTCTTTTGAACAAATTATAAGTATTATATATATATATATATATATATATATATATATATATATATATATATATATATATATATATATATATATATATATATATATATATATATATATATATATCTAGTTGGAGGTTAGCCCTCTATAGTTGGAGGTAGTTTGGAGAGGATAATTTGACGGTCAAATTATCTTTCGGTATTAACTATTGTAGTTGAGGAATCAACTAAACTGAAAAGGCAGAAAGTTAGTAAATAAATTAGAGTTCACAAATCGTCATTCTGCAAATTGGCCATATTCTTATTTTATTGAAAGAAAAAGTTAAACAGTACTTTTCTGTATAATGACAGTAACATGCTCTAAAACTGGGACTGATTCTTGGAAGTATTCTTATTGTTAGTTAGTCACATTGATTAAATTCGTCGAACCAAGGTTCGTTACAATGCTAGTTGCATCTGGTCTCTGTTGTTTACTGGTCCACATAGGAATAACCATATTACCGCATTTGTCATGTGGCGATACCGAATGTAGACCTTATTAGAAAGGCGTTTACTTTCCAAAATACGCATAGTCCTAATGCACATTAGATTGGGTTATCGGAGTTGTGTAGATAACGAAAAACTATAATAATTATTACAAAACCAATTTATATTAATTGTCCAAGACATTAAATTCGGTTTCTAATTTATTTAACGATTATCTAATAGTAGCACATAAACCGATAGGTATGTTTCTAGTGGTTAGCTATTTTTGCAATTTTTTATAAGGTGGTATTAGGTTATCCTGAAATAATATACTTTTAAGTTTAGTTTTACATATATAGGGGAAAATGAGGAGAAATCCGCATGTTGTATTGTAGTTCATAATAAAATGATATAGCGCCTCGCTTGAAATGCTAAAAAATAATAAATAATAATGTATAAATAAATAAATTCCATTATCTGCCCCCCCCCTCCCAACATCAGATATGTAAAGTCAATATTTGCATTTTGATTCTGGAGAGAAATAATGTGCTTGAATCAGTGAATGAAAAATATTCCATTTGTAGTGTAACGGAGTCTACGTTCACCAAAAATGCTGTGTGCTATATACCAAATTATAGATTCTGGCAAACCTTACGGATGTAAAGAATATTATATCAAGGACATACATTTTTTATTTATAAATTCAGTATCAAAATAGTAAGCCGTTTTGTTTGAGGGCTTGAGTGATTTTTTTTGTATGCTTATGGTTTGGTGGCGTGATAACTTTCAGTTTTATGTTTTATTTCTTGATAGCGGTTTACCTTTCTACAAGTTTTTACAGTACTCTACAAGCTATTGAAATCAAATCAAACAAATCGATTATACTAATATTTTTTGCCTATTTTCCTTTAATAGACAATCTTCCTCCCTTACAATTAGTGAAATCTTAGTTCACTAAGTGAGGAAGGGGTAGTTATTATTTGCTATGAAATCTTGAAAACCACGCAGGACTATTTGGAGGCTATTCCAGGGATAAATAGATATCATCAGATCACTAACTATATGCCCTGGTACAATAGGATCAATGGCTATAGATAGATAATACATTATTGGTATAACAAATTTGTATAAATAGCTAGTTTTCGAAGGATATAGCGCATTTAAGGGATTAAGGGTGAGGTTCTATTACACACTTGTATTTTTTATTTTATCTGCACATTTGGATTCTCCAGATTTTCTCTTTTGAATCTCGCTTTTTTTGGAACTAGGCAAGAATTTTTAAATCGAAAAGTAATGTAGGTGGCAGTATTCTTTTTCTTTTAACTGGATATTTTAAAACACTTGACATTATAGCAAACTGCATAGACAAGGAAAAACAAGTAAATAATAATGGTGGATGCGATTTTCGGTGTCTCAAGATCCCTGTAAATACTTTGTGGATATTTTATGTTATATCTTCGTAGTTTTTACTTTCAGTTATATTTTATGAGTTTGTGTAAGCTATGGTTTGATGTTGGTTTTTTATATCTATTGTTTCCACAACCGAAAATGATTTAGTAATAGCTCACTGTCGTCATCGATAGGTATTTTAAATTGATAACTAAGTTCTTACAGGCTACGCAATGCGCTCGATTGTCCCTAATAACTTACCAGCAGGAAAAAGTTAAGTAAAACTCCAAAAGTCCTAAGTCGAATTCTGCAAAATTCCAGCAACCACCAACAACACTACACCGGCAATATTTCGCACAAACTCGATTCTCACAAAAACTGAAGCGTTCCAGCACTTTTACTTTCAGTCGCCGGAGCCCGGAATGCAGAAAGGACACCCTTGGAGCGTTGTACCGAACGGAGAGCAAGATCACAAGCACATTCGACTGACAATAAATCGGCGTGTACCCGCAACAGGTCTGCACCGTCTAACGTTCACAAAAATATAAACAACACTTCGAGTAAATCAGTTTTATGATGGCACGGCATGGTAGGCAAGATGCAGAGTTTTGTGGGCAACGGCCTTGCGGTAATAATGCAAGGTCGTATGTAGAAAGGCTAGTGCACCGGTCAGTGGCGGGGTAAGTGCCACATGGGGTAGTTTCCAACTGGATACGTAACTTAAAAGTTTGTTAAGAAATTTAAATTTCATTTACCTATTCCAAAAAGTATTAGAAGTGGAGGTAATTGTATAGAACACCCCCTTCTGGATTTTCGCGGTTTTTTTTTTTATGGACGTGTAGGTTGCTATAGGAACAGTTTTTCACAAACGAAACTTTGCGCAAATTAATAATAACCCATCTAGCTAACGGGAGGTGGGAGCGAATAGGGGTGCTGGGTGGGGTAAGGTGTATTGAGGAATGTTAATTTAGCAAGGGTACATTAAAAAAATGTAAATTTTTGAAAATATTCAACATATAGGGGTAGTTTTTAAGCGTTGAAGCAATATTTATGTGGTGAAAGGATGTGGAATTGTGTGCACATAGAGATCGCAAAATTAAATATCTTGCTTTTTTTTTTTGTTAAATTTTGGCGTCTGTTGTTGAAGGGCAAGGGATATATTTGGTATATAAATGATCAATGTTCAAAAATAATTTACAAGACAGAGGGATAGTTTGTAAGGGTTAAAATAATCGTGAATCCTAATTGTTTCTATTTGTCATAATCTGCCTGACCCTTTTTTTATGCACGTGATACGGTCATTATTTAAATTGATGTATGTTTAATTAATTTACTCACATGTTGTATTCCAATTATTAAAACGCCATGTCTATTTAAGAACTATGTAAGTCCTTCATTTGATGCTATAATAGCATAAAATTTCGCGTAAGTAACATCGCAAGAGTCACAGGTGTTGAAATCACAAAACCGCACAGGCACAGGTGTAAGATTCACAGTCAATACTCTATTTTCACTCATATCTTTGTCGCATTCGACGCGCAAGAATATTTCAAGTTTAAGTTCTAGCTGTGAACAAAGAGCTGAATAGCTGTGGTATGAAAAGTGTCTTTTCAGCATCCCTTGGCGCGTGAAGACGTTTCCAACCAATCAGGACGTCTGATTTTCTTTACATATTTGTAAATTCAATAGACAGTGATGTCTGCGCTTTAGGTAAGCAAGTAATTTGTAGCCTATATTGTATATTATGATAATTGTACAAAAGTTGATGTGACAACATGGGAACTTTGGTGAACTACAGAAACGATTAAGTAAACAGTAAATCAGCTGTGCGCATGGAGAAATGTTCCAATTTTAATTTATTTATAAAAAGTACTAAACGCCATTTGCGCAAGATATGATAAGGTGCGTTGTACTCGTGATGGAATGTAGAATGTGTGAGTAAGTTTAGTTTTTCGATAGGGCAGAAGGGGGTGTTCTATACAATGACCCCAAAAAGTATTAGAAGTGGAAAACGAACCAATTTCCCATGAAAATTTAAACTAAGCCTAAGACATTACATACAATCACATGCCTTACATGAAGAATAACAGTGCATGAAGAAAATATCAGGATGCAGTTTTTGTCTCTTTGTGAAATTGTTCTTAAATTATGTAGTAAATTGTTGTATGTTGCATGTAAGATGATGTATTTATCTACAGTCTAGGAAAATATATTATTTTCCAGTTCCACACGTGATTATTTTGAGTACACTGTACTCAAGTGGTCCAGTAGGTACTGTGAAATACTTTTAGAAAGGACAAATAAATATACGTGAAATTTGAGATGGTAATATTTATTAGAAAAGGTTTGAATTCAGGCAGACCAAAGGATTACTGACCTAACTATTTCACTAAAAAATTACAAAAAAATTAAATTTTCAAATGCAACACCCTGTAAATTTTACATTTTTTAATTCTGATCATTATCTCAAACAATTGTTTGAGGCAGAGATTATAGAGCACTTTTGAATTCTTAACATTATCTTAACACTCTTATTATCCTAAAAAATACTGTTTATTTCCAATTTATTGGAGACAAAGTGAGTCTTGGACTCAAATTCTATAAAGGGGGAGGGTAGATAGGTTCACGAGCATTCAGATACGGGCCTGGTGTGTTATCTCCATAGAGTATTTTATCAACAATACCAACCCCACTTCCTACCAACTATCCAACTACGTGAATGTATTGAAGAAGGCTGATAATCAACGTAAGTCTTAAAATCCACACAAATGTTTCATAGGCTCATCCTCGAGATTGTATCCTTTATGCTTCCAAATAATCAGTTTATAGTTTTAAAGATAATTCTAAAAATACTACTACTCGATAAGTATTTACTACATACACATAAAAGGTCATAAAAATAAATTAAGTTTCTTAGAATTTAGACTTAAGTTAATTGCACTTATTTAGAAGAAATGAAGAAAAAATTTCTCTGAAAATAAAAAAATATATTTAATACCTGTATAGTATATATTTTTACACAAATAAAAATGTACAAATGTATAGAGTACCTATTTAATTTAGAAAATAAAATTTTAGTTATTACCGAAATCACAAGTCGACAATTTTTGGGTTTTTGTCAATTAATTTGAAATTAAGAAAAAAAATCGCGGATTGTTTTCATTATTGGGACAATTATAGTTGTTATAACAAGATATTGAAGATATAAATACAAAATAAAAATTAAAAAGCAAGAACCCAACCATATTGCAGCTTTGAATCTATTGCGATGTTTTTTATGCAAGGCATTGAATAAAGTATGTAATTTTATTCAAATTTGAACAATGAAACTGTTGCGACATAACTAAACATCACCAATTTATATGCTAATGCAAAATACATTATTTTTCGTCCGATACCTCTTTAAATAAGCTTTATGTACGCTACTGTCTCCCTAGGCATAGCGGCACTAAAAAACCATTCACTTTGGGTTTATAGCAGGATCTCGCCAATCGCCATTCTATCTGTTGTCTAAGTTATTTCCAACTTTTCGAAAGAATAAAAAAAAACACTGAAGTGTTATTTGAATTCAGGCATTGGTCAAGCGGCATACGGACAAGTAAAACATTCGTCTTGGTCTGATTATTGATTTCTGCTTCTACTGGCAATCGCCTTAAAACCTAGGACTAATATTATAGTGTTTACTTGAAATAAATAGGAAACTGCTAGAGATAAGCGTGCAACAGTTTAATTTCATGTTAGTTTTACATAACGCCTTTGGCGGTATTTCGTACCATTTAATTATTTTTTGTGTTTGTAATGGCTGGAAACACTCACTACAAGCAAATAAATTAACGTTCCACATTGGTACACTTTCTCAATTTAATCGATTTTAGCTTGCTCCTAGATTCATGACGTGTTTCAAAAGTGCAGTTGCGCTACCTTTTCAGAGTTCGGAAATACATTTTTTCCAAGGTCATTTCATGTTTTACAGTAAAAATTCGTACTTGGATTTCTACGATCTTGCCTGGTCTTATTTTGAGTTTCACAAATATTGCATTAAACAATGTAGAAATTCGGAACATTTGACACAAAAATACACATCTTCGATATCATTTAACCTACATTAGTTTTATTGATACGATTTATCGATACACGCTTTTGATGATATACGCTTTTGCACTTTTAACCATAGTCACCCTGTACATGGAACCCAAATTCTACCATCAAGTTTATTGATCCTAATCGTACACAAGATGTACAATTATCTACCGCGTTGTTGTTACATCATCGGAAGTATTAGCATTACTTGAATAAATTAGCCGCAAAATAAGGAAGTTGTGTGTGTGTGGTTGTGACTAATTCAAATTAAAGTGCAATGTCGCTGTAAAAGTGATCGATCGATCATTTTGGTTCGTGACTTTGTGCGTCTAACCGCGAATTTGTCGACAGATTTTCAAAAAATAATTATGCCACTAACAGATTCATCCTCCCTTTCCAAAATGGTACGTTAGGTTAGGTTATCGACGATATGCAGGAAAACATATTCTTGTTCCGAAATGTTTTTAGTAGGAATTGCATAGTGAAGAGGAATGTACGAGGTGTGGCTATAAAATAACGAGACTAATGCTGTAAAACTTTTTATTTTAAATTTATACATATTTAATTATTATCCCATAAAAAAATCCTCCTCTATCCCTACACCGCTCCATGCGAATTTTCCATTGTTCAAAACAGTGCTGAAAGTCTTCTTCTGTGAGCTCGTTCATGACGCGTGATACTTTATTTTCACAGCTTTAACGGTTTGAAATCGTGTTCCTTTTAATGCAGATTTGACTTTGTAATAAAACAGATAAAAATCACATGGTGCCAGGTCAGGCGAATAAGGCGGATGGTCTACAAATGTTTCCAGTACAAATATTTTCACGAGTTTCTCTTTGTTAAATTGTGAGAATTTTCGGCACCATATTCGCACAGACTTTTTGCATGTTAAAATTATTATGTAAAATTTGCCTTACAATTCATATTCCGACGGTCAGATCGGATCATATTACCGACTTTTTCAATATTCTCATCTGTTTTTGACGTGGAAGGGCGTGGCGGGCGCGTTATCTTCAACGTCTTCTTCGCCATCTTCGAAATGCTTAAACCCGTACATGTGATAAACATTGATTGCCATATATTTCTTTTAATAAAAGATACGTTTCAGTAGCGATTTTTCCAAGTTTCATATGAAATTTCACAATTCATAGCGTTATTAAAGCACTTATCATTTTTCCAGCAAAACAAACAACAGATCTTATACAAACGAAGGCCATGACCAGATTAATATGCCTACAGACACGGGAGGGACAACAATTGAAAGAGAAGGCTTCACGCTACACAACTGTCGATTTTACGACTTTGACGTATGCGTAGTTCGTCTGTAGAAGCATCAGTCTCGTTATTTTATAGCCACACCCCGTATGTAGGCATCTTTATATTAATATCAACTTATAAACAAATTTTTTAGAGTTGGGACAATTTTTGATAGTTTGTTGTACGCTCAGCGTATAGAAGACTGAAGCTTCCAAATAGGAAATTAGTTTTCCACTAAAAACTGAAATATGATCAAGCACTTGACACTTAATCGCTGAGCATTTTGAAGTGATATAATTAACAGGAAGTGATAATAATATAAATTAATACAGGATTTATTTTTCAGAAACTAGTTGGCTCGATTTTAGGAAACTAAGAACTGTCCGTAACTGCTTAATTCCATTTAGACCAATTCATGAGAAGTTCTTGTACTTTTGTGAGCATTAAGTTGCATTAAAAATATTCGGTTATGCCTTTCAGCTCCATCGAATTGATAGGTAGGTTATGAAATTTTTATATCAATATTATCTCTATTTACTAAACGGCTGTTTTCGTGTGTGTGTCATAAAATTTTTAGGTCGATGTACGAAATGCTTTTCGTTCGAATTCCGGCATTTTGGCAAAATCAATGTAGTAAATCGACCCTTGCGAACAACGTGGTAATTTTTATTTTTTGATGCAAAGCATCTAGAGGCATGCTCCGGAGGTGCCTTCGATATGAGAGAGGGGGCGGCGCAATATTATTGCGATTTGATTACTCGTCCAGGTATTAAAATTTAAGATTGAAAATGTAGTAAGGTTCCTTCAATAACTTAAAAAGTAGACGCTTTCTTACAATTATTTATTTTTCAAAAGACGTGAAAGAATTAACTTTCACATGTTTGATTCGGGATAGGTAAGATGCGTTGTAGATGTATACGAATGAAGAGTCGGTGTAGAAATGTAAGGCAAATATACATTTTGTATTAACTAAAAACATATATTGATTTGCGTTAAATATTATGGCAGACAACTCTATTCTATGGAGAGGAAATATAAAGATTGTCCTGAGCAGGAACACGAGGACCTCCTAGACTTAGCAGGAATATGCTAAGTACTATACAGGAATCAAAATATACCTTCGTACAAAACTATTAATTTTCAAAACTGTATACTTTTGGAAGGAATTTAAGCATGATATACCTGTAGAAGATATTGGGCTAGGAGGTGATAAATCTTGATCGCTTAACATCCTATATTAACAAAGGTATAAGCAATCAAATCGTAACAACAAACGAAAATTAGATCCTTAGATTAGACGACAAGTTGTCCTAATGATCTATGACATAAATAGATCATTAGGACAGTTTGTCATCTCTCTCGTGCCAGTTTCAATAACCCATTTTTTGAATGGGTTCCCCATTATAATATCCATGATCAAAGACACTGAGCAAAGTTTCCTAAAAATTATTAATCGTCAGCCTTTTTATAATCATCTTCGCAATAATATTTCAAGAGGAGGTCATGTTTTTTCATGACCATGTTTGACGAAGATAATTTTTGATGTCGGTACAAAAAGTTTCAATAAATTTTTCAAATTAAATTGGAAATAGGAAGGAAGTAACATCTAGGTGAGTAGCATAGCATCTTCCACTGGCCCGACCATCATGGCTGAAGCGGAGCAACAACAAGTGCCAGAATAGCCTAAAGCAGTCCCTAAACTGAAGGAGAAGGAAGTGATTGCTAGTAAGATAACTGGCACAGTTAAGTGGTTCAACGTTAAAAGTGGTTATGGTTTCATCAACCGAAACTGATTTACATTTTTTTTTTCAATACGAAGAGAAACATTTTCATTCAAAAAATACAAATAGAAATGTATATTATCAGAGTCGTCACATCTAAGAATTCTCGCAATCCCCGTTTATTTTGGATGAATAATTGTTACCAGCTTTCCAATAAAAGTAAAATTTCAATTAATGTTAGTGCGTAATGACTGTAAAATCTCATCATGTCATTTTTCTAAAACGGCACGCTTTATAGAACTCTGTTTTTCATTAAGCAACTATCATCAGATCAATTAAAGTAAAAGGCAATATTCTGTACATTAGAATCAAAATAACGTTAATTATCAAAGTAATTAACTGCACTTGAGACTGCAATTAACACTTTGCTCTATCCCACATTATTACAGAATAAACATCGTATATCAGTGCCTAATTAAATTTATTTATACTAGTTCTAGGCTGTGAGAAATAAATTCATTGCTGTGACATACATTCGTAAGAATATGTTTTAAATTGTTATTGAAACACATGCCCACAATGTTTGAGATTTTCCCGTACTTGCGGGAAATTCAATAAGGTATTGTTTATGTTGAGGTCTTACGGTAAGGCTTTGTGTGTAAATGTGTAAATATATCCCGGTTCAAAATTTTTGCATGGTATATTTAGGTAGATATTTAATTAACATATGAGTATCTCAGTTGAAATACAGCTTCAACAGTAGGATAACATATTTAATAATAACACCTTCTTTAGTAGGGTTGTTTTTTATTCGAATGCAAACTCGAAACTGATAATTTATTTTGTATTGCTTGCTTACTTTTAAAAATATTACAGAATCTTACCTTTAAAAAGCACTAGATTCATGGACAACCATACAGGACATCCTAAATGTGATATCACTAAAAAAATTGGAACTAGCTGAAGACGTAGACTTTGAGGCAAAAAATAGTTTATGTCATGTATGGCATATCATAAAAAAGCGATTGGGCAAGAATAAGTAAATGATCGTAAACTCCGTGTAATCGATACTTAAAACGCTCTTAGTATTATAATGTTATGTTAATCTTAACTAATTATTTAATCTTAACTAGGCAGTAGAAAATAGACTGTCAATATTAAGTTCGCATTTCAATAAGAAATAATATTCCCTGCGGACGAATATAGCTTTGATATCGAAATTTGCATATGCAGATATATTAAAATGTCGTTTATGATTAAGGGGCATATAACAAAGGCTATATACATTTGTAAAAACTACAGAAACACTGTCTAGTCCATGTGATTATTATTTCCTTCTATCCGAGTAAATTTGAATAAAACACAAAATTTTCTACATCCGCCTTCATAGCCATGTTATGTTAAGGTGTATAGAAAATGTATCATCAGTCTAAGTTAACCCTTATATCCCTTCCACTGCAATTTCCTGTGAATTTCTCATCCTGAATACTAAGCAAGCCAAGGGGAAAATATATTGCCTTAAATTCAGGCCAGGGAATTATATTATGTACACGGAGGTAATCACATAATACGTCTATACAGGGTGATTGAGCTAACCCGTTCATTAAAAGTTTATGAACTTCCCATTGGAATTCATTTTTTAAAATTTGGAATCAGAGGTTATCGAGGACGATCTATTCAACTAAAGTACTTCTGACCAGCGGGCCATGAAAATTAAAACAACGTAACATTTATATTAATTTTTTATCATAAACAATGGTGCAAAATTATTGAACAAACAAAATCATCATGAATAAAAAGCATATTTCAAACGATTTGGAACTTACATTAGCCTAAACAATAAAACATAATAACAATAATAACTAAATGTTAACAATTGGGTCTTACTGGTGTAACAATGTTCTATGTGGCGTCCGTTGTGTTCTAAGCACAATAAAACTCGTTTATTAATCTCAACGGTCGTAGATTTCAATACCATTCCTTCATCTAGTTCGGTGAAGGCAGTTCTAACTCGATGTAATAAGTCATCTCTGGTATTGACGGGCGTTGAGTAGACTTTACTCTTGATATGGCCCCATAAAAAATCAAGGGGTGTTAGATCGGGTGATCTGGGAGGCCATAGAGCCAGACCATTACGCCCAAACCAGCGATCTTCAAACATATTTGTTAACTCATGGTAAACTTCATGGGTTGAGTGGGCTGGAGCGCCATCCATTTGGTACCAACACGTATTTAGAATATTTAGTGGCAAATTTTCCAAAAAATTTGAAACCACCGTTCTAAGAATTTCTAGGTATTTACGAGAATTTAAATTTTCATCATACACTTCAAAACACACGCGATTATCCATCATCAAACAAAAAACATTAAAATTAAATGTATTTTGAAAGTTACCTTCACGCACCATTCGTGGATTTTAAATTAATAAAATGGAAAACTATGGTATCGAATAAAAAATACCTCGATAGCAAGAAAACGGTAGCAGATAGGTAGAGGGAATCCTAATACAGATTGAAATATAACTTAATTCTCCATCACAGAAAGCAATAAAATACAGGGTGTTTCATTTAAGAAAATTGACTTTTGAGCAGTTGAAGTTTGTCAGAATGAACTACATTTTTTGGACACCCTGTAAATAATAAAATATCAAACCACATATCACCTGAAAGCTTGATAGTCCACCTAATTACAGTCCAAAATTTTCTACTATAACTTTTGTTTTGAATAAGTGATGAGCATTCCAATGGGATACTACAAAACTTAATTTTTTCAAAAAAATTAAAATATCTCAAAAACTGCTGAAGATAGGTATAGGGAATTGTTAAGAAAGTTCACTTAAAATCAGCAGGGTAATTCAAAAATGTAATAATATACTGGGTGTTCTATTTAAAATAAGGAAGTTGATAGCTACTTCCGGTATAATCGGAAGTGTCAGAAAAGCAAAAATACTTTAGTTGAATAGATCGTCCTCGCTAACCCCTTATTCCAAATTTAAAAAAATGAATTCCAATGGGAAGTTCATAAACTTTTAATGAACGGGTTAGCTGAATCACCCTGTATATGAATTACCAACTCTGTGCAGTATACAGCAAGAAATAATTCAGTTTTGAATTATAGTACTGTAATAAAAAATGTCGCAAATTTATCATAGAACACAACTATTGTTTTTTTAATGACAACTGTATAATTTTTTTAATGACAACTGCTAAACCGACAAAGTTTAGTAGGAAACAGCGGTGGCTTGTGGTGGAAACCCTTGGGGAGGCATGCTTTGAATAAGCGTTTTTCTAGTTGTTGTTAATTAATAAAATATTTCGGTATATAAAATGTTCACGTTATAATTCCTGTTTATTGATTTGCAATATTTTGTTTTCTTAAAATATGCAACTTACAGACACTTGAAATATGACTTTGGCATTTACAATGTTTTTCTATTGCTTACAAATTACTTCATCTCCATTTCGATCAAATATATTCAATTGAAAATAACAGACTTAACTCTCTATATTTGTCCAATAAAGGCCAAGAAAATAATGTACTACTCAGTAGAATAGGAAAAACTGTGTAATTCTCTAGGTATACCATAGAATCGACAAGATCGAACTCTATGTATATTCACATTCAATATACATATATTCATCGATATTCACTCTGCAATTCCACTGAATAAAGACCAGGCTACTTATTGCGCACCTCGTGGGCGGTCCAATATCGCAGTTTTGAGACTTGCTCCTATTCTTGATGAGCTGTAATTGCACCGTTATTTTGCACCGTAAGTATTCTTTGTCGGCTATGAACAGGTTTTAGGCCACATAAAATAAAAAGACAATATGAACAAATATCCAGTTTGTATTTATTAGAATTTAGTAGGTAGGCATTTTTATGCAGCAGAATCTACACGATTTTATTAAAATAATTGTTCATTAAAGATTTACTTAAATACGAGTGTGGAATATCCCAGTCTCTAATGTATAATTTAACAGCATACGAAATACGGTTAGATAGAAATTCTCTTAAAGTTATTTGATCGATTCATTGCGAGCTTCTTTAATAAAAACCATTAAAAGTATGAGTAAATGGCCACCAAAACCGTATGGTGTAAAAGTTTGTCATTGTTATTACTATATTTTAAAATGAAAAATAAATATAATTTTATATATAGATATGAAATAAAGTCAAGTTCTTGTTCCGCGTCTATAAAATAGATGAGAGGCCTTATTTTCCTTACGTTTGTAACGTTTGTAACGATGTCATTCGTACTAGGCCAGTGCTTCGAGCCCCTATAAAGGATTGCCAGAGTTGGAATAAAATGAAACGGCAAATAAAAATATATCAATATGTATGCTTATGTAATATGTGTTTTAATCTTACTTTGTTCAAAATGGAGAATGTAATATATTTCTCAACTATTTGATTCATTTTATATCTCTCATCACCAAATGACTCGGATGGTGATTGATCTACTACTTATATAATTATTTAATGGCAGCTGATTCTTTAGCATCAAACGTATAGAAAAGTTAAACTGAACTGCTAGTACCTACATCGATTCGAATATCTGAAGAAACGGTATCTCGGCTGGCACGGAATTCCCTGAGTGTAACGCCACTGATCCCTTTTGAGGTAAGTAAAATCTGTAATTATGTGTTATGAATTTCATATTTATTACAAAAATGGTGCTGCCGGTTCTCCAAAGTCCGGTAAATAGTTTGTAATATCTACACACATCTTTCGGTATGGTGTTTGAGAAATATCCACATACGAACGCACAAAGGTCGTAGGACCGTTCCTTCAATTTTTTCAATTAACTTCTTTTATACGATATTCGCCAGTAACATGTAGGTACCTAGAATAACGGTATTCTGGAGAACACGGTCTATATACAATTTTAAAATCGTATTAAAATTCTACGGCTAACGGCGTACGTAATGTGTAATAAGTCCTTCAGATACGTGCAAGAATGTTTTCAATTTTAAACATGATGTTTAAGTTATGTTGCCTGTTGTTTGTCTACGTGCCTAACAGGTGTTTTTGTTTCTCAGAGGCTACTGCACCTTCATCGTTCGTTGGTAAATTTAGAATTATCAACCAACGTGCCATTAGATCAGATGTAACGCGAGATTGTGTATTCACATCTAAACCTGCGAATGGAGAAAATTACATACTTCTTATTAAAATATCAGTATATAACAGTCTTTCAATTTTAAAATTTATTCTATAAATTTTTATTGGGTGTTTCCCGAAGTTAACAGTATTCCAGTAACAGTATTTATAAAACATTACTTTAAACAAACAGTAGAGAAACATACGAGGTCTGTTCAAAAAGTAACGGAAATTTTGTAATTTCGCGAGTTGTATTAGTTCGATTCGCGCGATTCTTTCATTGTTGTGTTGGTAAAAATTGACGAAAAGTATCTGTACATTGTTAGCCATATCGGATTTTCAGTCTGTTGTCAGTTGTCAAAAAGGTTACATGTGTTTTGGTACGATCGACGCTTATTTATTTATTTGAAAAATGGATCACAGAATTTGCATTAAATTTTGTTATAAGAATGGAATAAAGTGCAGTAATGTTTTAGAAATGTTAAATATTGCATTTAGCGTGTCTGCTATAAGTAAGAAAGGGGTTTACGAGTGGTATAAGCGTTTTCAAGAAGACTGTGAAGACGACGGGCGCTCTGGACGCCCCAGCACATCAATAACCATTGAAAACGTAGAAAAAGTAAAAGAATGATTATGAACGATCACCGAATCACAAGCAGAGAATTGCTGATGATGTTGACATAACAATTGACTCATGCCATGAAATTTTTTCTGGTGTTTTGGATATGAAACGTTTGGTAGCAACATTTGTTCCAAAATTGTTGAATTTCGAACAACAACAATGCAGAACCACTAAAAGGTGTCATAATAGGTGACAAAACATAGGTTTATGCATATGACGTCGAAACTAAGGTTCAATCGTCCCAGTGGAGGCATTCTGAATCACCAAGACCTAAGTGCGGTTGAATGTGAAGGTTATGTCCACTGTGTTCTTCGATTTTACCGGCATAGTGCACCGTGAGTTCTTGTCATAAGGTTAAACAATCAATAAGGAGTACTATCTACAAGCTCAACGCCGTTTGTGTGAAGCAATTCGAAAAAAACGCCCAGGTTTGTGGCGAAACAATTCATGGCTTCGTGTGACTTTTCTGTTCCCAAAAGTAAAGAAAATCCTAACGGGCCGTTGTCTTGCATATATAAAGCATAGATGAGATTAAAAGTAAATCGTTGAGAGAGCTAAACACTATCCCAAAGATCGAGTTCCAGAAATGTGTCGGGGATTGGAAGAAGCGCTGGCATAAGTATATAATATCTAGTGGGGACTATTTTGAAGGGGATAATATTAATGTAGACGAATAAATAAAATTCTTTCCAAAAACCAAAAATTCCCTTTATTTTTTGAGCACACCTCGTACACATTCTTCAGGGCTGACTGCTAAGAACTTGGAAATGTTTCTATTATGCAAATATTTTGACACAGTTTAATAAACTTTTGGAATGTTTTCCAATTTTTGGTAACATTGTTATATTACAAGATAAATGAAAATAGTTAGTTTTCTATTGCATAAGCATTTATACAAAATGTGTAAATTGGAAGAAATATCAGTAACAATCACTGAAGACGAAAGAGTTTCGCTGGATACTCAAAGTTTATTATTCGACTTGAAGGTTTGATGAAAACCTTTTTTATATTGTAGTGATTAAACGAGCTATGAATAATTATACATTAAGTTGATTCACACGGTTTACTTAAATTGGTAATATATTCTTGCAATTTGGTAATTATTTTCGTTTAGACACAATGCAAATCCAGCTGTCAATGATATCGTAAATTTTGTCTCTAGTAGTATGTATAAATAATACTAAAATGTAATTGTTGTCAAGCCTCTGAAAAATCAATACAAAATTCGGCTCGTTAATAAATCCAGATTTGCAAGTTTTAAACAAGTAATTAAGTGACCATCATAATGATCTTAAGAGCATTTAATCTGATGTTAGACTGCATGTTAAGCTTTTTGAAAGTAATGGAATGGTTTGATCTACATAGGAAACACGATAAAGATAATTAAATTGCTCTCCCTATTGATTACAATTCTTCGATAAAGTCAGCCATTGGTATTTGTGCATCATTTGGGCATTGATAACAAAATATATTATTACAAAATAACAAACAGTTAAAATAAATATATTTCTTCATTTATTAAAAGAACAATGTTTCGGCGTTCATGCATCGCTGTTTGGGACCCTGCTCATTATTATTTTCTGAAAATTAACATGGTTAGACGAATTTTTAACGTTTTCGCAAAAAATCCATTTTTGCTAAATCTGTTACAGAATGTATAAACTTAATGGCATCTTGATGTTAATTTAAACATCCAAAATTTGTTTTTTTTTCAAATATAACGCTCCACTTTTGTTAATTTTCTGATAGAGACGTTTATTCTATTTCGATTCATGATAGCTTTCTCTATGCCCATATTCAACCGTTTCGTGTTTATAAAAGGTTTTTGTTGGGATCACCCAAAACTAAATCAAAATTATTGTGATTTATCCGTAGATGAATGTAAAAATGATAGCTCTTCTGGCATGAATATGCAGTATATGGGACCTGTTTCATAAAACAATATTAGACAAATATTTGTGTTATTAATAATTACATATATTATGACTCAGTTCTAATAATAAAGCCTGTGTCGTAACATTTATTTCCTTACACTAATTCAAAATGACTTTTATTAAATAACACTTTTAGGAAAAATATGGTAATATTTTTATTATTATGTTATGTGGGTTATGGGCCTCATCAGCCACTGATCGCATGGGTGTCCCTTGGCGATCCCCTTTTATACGGGTCATTAACCAAAAATGCTATCCCATAAAAGGAGAAATTTAGGTCCGTTCCTTGCCCTAAGCCTCGCCTCCTCCTGGCTAACAGGGGTCTCTAATATAAGGTACCTTTTCTCCTCCAGTGCAGGGCAGGTGTAAAGAAGATGAATCGAGGTTTCCTCGTCTTCTTTACAGTACCTAAAGGCCGGGATATCAATCAGCCTCAGCTTGTGTTTATATGCATTCAGGCTACTATGCTGGCCCGTAAAGATTCCCACCAGAATTCTGACTTTGTGCCTGTTCAATTTAACGAATTCTTGGGCCCATTTCTCAATCTCTGAGTATTCGATGAAGAGTTTGGTCGTTCGACAACCCGTTACTTCCCTCCAATATGGTAATAAGTATTAGGAAATATTATTAGAACTGAGGTCTTAAAGCTGATTTTTTTTTGTAAAACAAGCTCCATATACTTACTGCCTATTTATGACAGATGAGAAAAAAATTGGAGTAGAGGTTTAATTTAACATCAAAACAAAGTTACTTTTAGCACTCACTGCAAGCGATTTAGCAAAAATGGATTTTCTGGGTAAGAGTTAAGAATTAGTCTGACTATGCTTTTAATATTGCACCTTTCGTTACCAAAATCGCCACAACAAATAACGATTTACAACCTTTTTTTTTAAATTTAAATATATCAAAAACGGCGATAGTCAGCTTAAAATAATCAGTAGACACCAAAATATGCAACAAAAAATACACTATTCCATTTAAAATAAAATATTTCTTGAATAACATGAGGGGCAGCCACCTTACAAATAATTTTCCATTGAATAGAGCATGAGCTAATATTCTGAAAATTTCAGAAAATGATAATGAGCAGAACCAAGATTTTTAATGGATGGTTTCGATAAATCAGCTAATGAATAACGGGGAGCAGATAAATAAAGATTAAATTAAATTTATTAGAATCTTTAGAAATTAATAAAGTAAAGAAATCTGATAGCATATTAAATGATCAAATAGAAACAAACTCATCTCCTTTAATACATTTATTTATTTCTACATGCTATCCAAAAATATTGTTTAAACTTTACAGATATCATCGGTTGAAATTTTATAACTGAACAACAATAGTTTAATAGTAGGAATTCCCATAATAATAAACTTAAAATTACTCTAGTTATAAAAATAATAGAGAATTATATAAGGGTGGTCCAACCATAATGCACGATGTTAATTGTGAGTCACACCTTAACGTCAAGTTTTTTGCCCAACTTAATTTGACATTTTTTTGTTTCAGTGTTTGACAAATTCAACCATGGAGAGGTACACAATTGAGCAGCGCGTTAAGATTGTTGAAGCCTTTTAAGAAAATGGGCGTTCAAATCAAAATGCATTTCATGCACTTCGTGACTTTCTTGGTAAGCATAATCGACCAAATGTGTCCACAATCGGGAGAATTGTGCGCAAATTTCAGCAAGTCGGGTCTGTAGGAAATGTGAAAACACCTGTGCATGCTCGCCCAGTTCGTTCTGCGGAGAACATTGCTGTTGTTCGCGATAGTGTAGCAGAAGAGCCGTCAACCTCGACTCGTCGTCGTGCCCAACAATTGAACATCTCACGAACATCACTGATGCGAATTTTGAATAAAGATTTGAATTTACACGCTTACAAGGTTCAATTGACTCAAGAGCTGAAGCCTACTGACCATTTCAAGCGTCGTCAATACGCCGAATGGTTGGTTGAACAGGCAGAAGTGAATGGTGACTTTACAAAGAAAATCGTCTTCAGCGATGAGGCACACCTTCTCACCTCAGTGGATTCGTTAACAAGCAGAATTGCCGCATTTGGGCAAATGATAATCCACGAGTGATTGTTGAAAAGCCGATGCATCCACAAAGAGTGACTGTTTGGTGCGGTCACAGCTTACTCAATATGTAAGCTGTGGTGCGGTTTATGGGCTGGTGGCGTCATCGTGCCGTACTTCTTCGAAAATGAGGTCGGCCAAGCAGTTACCGTGAATGGTGTTCGCTATCACGAAATGATAACGGACTTCTTGTGGCCAGATATTGAGCATATGGACCTGGACGATATGTGGTTCCAACAGGATGGTGCCACTTGCCACACAGCCAACGAAACAATGGCACTTTTGCGCGAGAAATGCAATGGCCGTGTTATCTCACGTCGTGGCGATGTTAATTGGCCGCCACGATCATGTGATTTGACACCGTTGGACTTATTTCTTTGGGGATATTTAAAAGAAAAAGTGTACGTCAATAAGCCACGAACAATTCAACAGCTAAAGGATGAGATAATTCGGCACATTAACCTCAATTATGTCTCAGAGTCATTGAAAATATGGACCATCGGATAGAGGTATGCCACCGAACCCGTGGAGAACATTTGGCCGATATTTTGTTTGACACATAATTGTCATAGATCCTTCTATCATAAAAAATATTAAGATAATTCTCTGAAAACTTTTCGTTTTATTTACAATTAACATCGTGCGTTTTGGTTGGACCACCTTTTATAAATAAAAAGTGAAAATCTAACCAGCGAAGGTTTTAATTTTGTATAAATATGGGTTTTCATCAAGTAACGGTCCAATCAATTCAGAACTTAAAACATAAATGTTTTTCGAATTACATGTTGATTGCGCATTTTGCAACCCCTTCTATTATATTCATTTCCAAATCAAACCATTCATGTTGCTATTTCAGGCATCTCGGGGGGCAGATTTCTCGATGCGCGGAATATAAATTCAGATGTTTTGTATTTATGTCACATTAATGCGATAGGGATAGCGACGAACGTTGTTCAATTGAACTGTCAAAAACGAGAGAAATAAATTGGCCTTTCGTTGCCCCCTTTGCAAAGCATTAATTACAACAGACGCCAGGAAATGGAATTCAGCGTCCATAGAAGTTGACAACTCCACTAGGTTCGCGGGTCGTATAAGGAAGTCTATTTATGGTGGGAAGACAAAAGGTTTTAATATTTATGTAGCTATAAAATGGGACGCCTTCAACTTGGCGGTTTCAATTGTTTGGTTTTATGAAATATAAGATTTTACAACTTATCTGTTCGAATTTCCTAACAATACGAAGGTGACACTTTGGGTTATAAATACTTGTATGGTGTTATGTATATTATCGATTTAATTTGTTTATTCAAATGCACATTTTAAAACTTCTAAACTTTGTACGTAGTAACGGTAGTAGTTAGATAAACACTTTAGAATCAATCTGTTTGTTTTCTAGATATATTTCATTATTTTATTTTCTCGATCTCCAAGGTTACACAACCACTATTCACGCGTGCGATTTTCCACTATTTATTGAGGGAAAGGATATTTTATAGTAGAAAAAACGTCTTATTGCGTAAAACGAATGACAATATATTTTGTTGTTTCAATAAAAAAATTAAATACAAACAAAGTAGGTATTAAAATGTTTCAATCATGAGGTCACGATTTAAAAAATAATACGTCATCATGAAAAAACTATATTTATTTCACAACCTTGTTAAGCAGTACTGCAAAGAATTGTTGCGAAAACCTAACATACATGTCTTAACTTTAGCTATAACATTCCTTGATATTAAATAAATATTACGTCTCCACATTTAAATAGTCGAAGGTTTATAGATAAACCTAAAAGAATCATTTGTCATTTTTTATTACCCATGAATTAAATTAGCAAGACAATAGCGATATATTTTACAGAATTGTGTGGAGTTTGAAGATATATAAATACCTATATACATATACAGTGTATATTTATTTATGGTGATGATAAAATTTTGTATAGCTTGTCAAGAATAGGAATAAGTCTCAAAACTGCGATACCGAATTGTACACGGAGTGCGCAGTAAATAGCCTGGCCTTTAACTGATTAATAGCCTGTGAATTGCATTGAGACCTTTACAGAGTGAATATCGACTAATGTGAATATACACAGAGCTCGATCTGGCCGCGCGTATCATCCTTTCCCTTGAGCAAGGGAAAGTGCATCCTTTTCCCTCCGAATGCTGCCACTCTTTTTTTACGTATACATAGAGGATCTTATACTTTTTCCTATTCTTGACAAGCTGTACAATTCAATGTTCAATTCAATATTCAATTCAATATTCAATTCAATATTCAATTCAATATTCAATTCAATATTCAATTCAATATTCAATTCAATATTCAATTCAATATTCAATTCAATATTCAATTCAATATTCAATTCAATATTCAATTCAATATTCAATTCAATATTCAATTCAATATTCAATTCAATATTCAATTCAATATTCAATTCAATATTCAATTCAATATTCAATTCAATATTCAATTCAATATTCAATTCAATATTCAATTCAATATTCAATTCAATATTCAATTCAATATTCAATTCAATATTCAATTCAATATTCAATTCAATATTCAATTCAATATTCAATTCAATATTCAATTCAATATTCAATTCAATATTCAATTCAATATTCAATTCAATATTCAATTCAATATTCAATTCAATATTCAATTCAATATTCAATTCAATATTCAATTCAATATTCAATTCAATATTCAATTCAATATTCAATTCAATATTCAATTCAATATTCAATTCAATATTCAATTCAATATTCAATTCAATATTCAATTCAATATCCAATTCAATATTCAATTCAATATTCAATTCAATATTCAATTCAATATTCAATTCAATATTCAATTCAATATTCAATTCAATATTCAATTCAATATTCAATT
The DNA here is from genome assembly GCA_037954035.1 of Rosalia funebris. NCBI lineage: Eukaryota > Metazoa > Arthropoda > Insecta > Coleoptera > Cerambycidae > Rosalia > Rosalia funebris. The sequence continues at coordinate 13,852,667 of JAZFAV010000001.1, read as the reverse complement.
CAATATTCAATTCAATATTCAATTCAATATTCAATTCAATATTCAATTCAATATTCAATTCAATATTCAATTCAATATTCAATTCAATATTCAATTCAATATTCAATTCAATATTCAATTCAATACTCAATTCAATATTCAATTCAATATTCAATTCAATATTCAATTCAATATTCAATTCAATATTCAATTCGATATTCAATTCGATATTCAATTCAATATTCAATTCAATATTCAATTCAACATTCAATTCGATATTCAATTCCATATTCAATATTCAATTTAATATTCAATTCATTACTCAATTCAATATTCAATTCAATATTCAATGCAATATTCAATTCGACATTCAATTCAGTATTCAATTCAGTATTCAATTCAATATTCAATTCAATACGAGTATTAAATTCAATATTTAATTCAAGTCAATGCTTTTTTAAGAAACTCCTGAAACATATTAACTTTATATTTTAAAAAGGCATTGACTCATGGATCTACTCACTGGATACTAAAAGATTATCTTTCATCTTCAATAGGTTTGAAAAAAAACTTGTTGAAAAGTAAAACTGCTTTTTATGTTTCAGTCATTAATGAGCTAGGAATATTTATATATTAAGTTGATTCACACGGTTGATTTACTTAAATTGGTAATTTTTTCTTTTCTTGCAATTTAGTAATTATTTTTGTTTGGCAACTATGCAAATCCAGCTGACAATGATGTCGGAAATTTCTTATCTGATAATATGTATAAACAACGCTAAAATGCAACTGTTCTCAAACATCGGAAAAACCAATATAAAATTTGGATCGTTAATAAATCCAGATTTACAGGCTCTAAACAAGTAATCAAATAACCATCATAATGATGATAAGATCAATTAATCTGATGCTAGACTGCATGCCAAGCCTTTTGAATATAATTGAATGGATTGATGATCTATAGGAAGAACGATAGAGATTATTAAATTGTTCTACTGTAAAGTTTGTGATAAAGTTTCGCACAATATTCAATGTTTTCCTGAAAAACTCCCAAACACATTAAACTTATAGTTTAAAAAGACATTCACTAATGGAATTACATATGTGTTGTGTTAGAATTGTGACGTTATCATAGTATTTTTAAATTGTAACATCTTCCTTTTTAATAAACAAAAGTTCTTCAGAGTAGGTAGATATAACGGCATCCTAAATATAACGGTATGCCATATTAGGGGTTTACTATGTATCGTTTATGAAATCAAGGGTGTTACACTTAAAATTGCAGGTTACTATTGCAGGTACAATTGCACATAAAAGCACGGTTACTTAAGGATGATTTATAACTGAGATGATGGGAAAAAATGAGGGTGTTTTATAACTTATCGGAATCTGTTAGACATAAAAATGTAAATGAATGTGTAATAAAACAATTTTTGCTCATAGACAAAAAGTAAACAATTATAGAATAGTAGAATTTACCTTCATATATTAATTTACTAGGATTAATATAAACTTCTCGATACTCTTGTTTCTCGATACGTGAAATCAATTCAGACAGAAGTCCCATAAGGATCTGCTCTGGGACCACGTCTATTTTATAAATATATTTGTAGATATTTCAAAAAATTTCCTTAAAATGCATATATGTTTATAATCAATTACATATATCAAATATTGTACACTTTCCTTTTGGAAGAAATCTGTACTTGTATATATTTTTTTCTATAAGAATATTTATTTATTATTATTATGAATTCCCAAACAGAATATAAATCCAGTTTGTATGTTACTAGAGAAATTGTTGCCTATTAAATATAAGCAAAGTTATTCCAAATAAAATAAATATAGTACCTGACAACCTGAAGTGGTTTACAGTAAATTTAAAACGCTATTGTCTTGTAGCTAATTGACCTAATAACGAGCAACGAGAGTTGTCGCAATTTTTTCTAAAATTTCCTAAGCCGTTGGCGTCAAATTATTGCAATAATAACGCAAAACCTCTGTCTACAGTTAAAATCGTTAAAATGCTTGCAACTGCAGGCCTCTGTGGCCCGATCGCTACTCCGTATACCAGATTGCAGTTATTCATATTTCTGATTGCATGTTGCAACGTAGTCGTATTTCGTATTTGATATTTACAAAAGGTGAAGGAAATTAACTGTTCTCTTGTTAGGACCGTACATTATATCAGTGTATCTGTCATCGTCTTCTAGCGACAACATATCTATTTATTGGCTTTGATTGTGACGAAAATATACATGTTATACATCATATTATTCTGCGGAAAAGAAGCGAAAAAAAAAAATACAAAAAAGCATATTATCAAAATGAAATTAATAATCCTGATAATCCTATAAGATGAATAAAAGTTGTTATTATGGCAGGGTTACTCACGAATAAAACACGCGATTACAAAAATTAAAAGAAATAGCTCAATGAGACAGATTCAATGATATTTGTACATATTATAATTATGTTATGAAAGAGTTTTTAAGTCCAACATCCCAACATCTTCCTAAATGTCTTCAAAATGTTTTCCAAATTTCGTACCGTTACTGAAATATCCGTCGAGAGGGAAAACAGCAAAAAAAATAAAAATAAAAGGGCATTTTTGCCCTAAAAACTCTTTGATGGAACAAATATTAAACATTCTTAAGTTTGTGTCATCGACTTTTCTCTGTCTCTTTCTATTTCTATCTTTTTGCAAACGCCCTTTTTTATTTTCGGATTCGTACCCATCCTTGCCCTAGTACCCCAATATTTGTCGTGTAGTACCCTGCAAATATCACGAGTCCCTTTATTAAAAGAAGAGCCAACATTTTTATAACACCCTGTATTGGATAATAACTGATTTCAATTCAACAAATGTATGTTTAATTTAATTTTGGTTATAAGTTTAAATGTTTAACAGAGTTTGGTAACTTGCGAATAAAGTGTTATTCAAATGAAAGGTCCGAAATAGAATATATTATCGTATAAGTAATTAACGAAGAATTAATTAGATTACGTTACTATCTTCAAGAACTCCGTTCTACTTCTACGTTATTCTTTTTTTTTCTTTGTTATTTTGCATAAATGCTCCATAACTTAAATATAATTTGCATGTTCTGTACGTTTCCGTAGTTTTATTTTGTTCTACATTTTATAACGGCTGTTAATCTCTATCGTGCTAATATTTTATTATAATTGCACACATGTATTGATATATAGGGGGAAACTTAATTTATTAACACTTAGATGTCAAACAAAATATATTGAATTTATTTATCAGCCTCTAGGAAATACTTATTATGTACAAAACATTTATGCTATTGAATGGTTCATGTACAAACAGTTTTTTCCTTGATAAATAATCGACCGTGTTAACGGTCAAAAATGTGCAAATAATATTCCTTGTCCCAGTAATATTATAGTCCATTGTTAATGACTTACTCTGTTGGGTATTTTTAATACTTAATTTTTCGTGTGTAAGCGTAGGTTTTAGTTAATTTCTTATATTATTTAATTATCTCCTATGCCACTGATATGGGTTTTAATATATGCACATATTGATTTTAATTGTGTGCGTATGTACCATGTACCAGTTGGTAATTTTCTATCATACGGCGTCCACCCTGTATGTAATTCCTCAAATTCTTCGTACCAGTCAATACTTCGCATTAAATATATGACAATATTTATAATAATTATCGTACGCCTTCACATACATATTTAAATAATAAATGGAGTATGTTGTGAAAGTTTACAAGTTTTAATTTAAACATACATAAACAAATTAACGATTGAGATAACCACTATATTAATAGCATGTGAAATTAAACTCGAAAGTAAAAACAATATAATATGTAGGCATTTCTATTTATTTGATAGATACGTGCTCTATTTTGATACTGTCCATATACATTTAATTTAAATTTTAATTCCAGCTGGCGCCATGAACTTATCGATCCAAAGCGAACAGAAGTGGGAGAAGCAAGCAGTATTACCGGCCGACTCACCTTACATGTTATAGTGGAGTTCAACCTCCGGATGGTAGTGGGCGTCGTATCGCGTTTATGTCAGTTCTGGTTCTGTCATAAATTTGACAGTTCTGAAGTGTGTTTAATACGTTGAATAGTGAAGTAAACAACGATGAATAGTATAACAATTGAAAAAACGAAATATGAATGTGCTCAACTGCCCAAACGATGGCAAAGGGAAGACGTGTTAAGGAAAACGGGTCTATCAGTGGGTAAAGTTGATTTATATTATGGCAGAGGTGTGAGAAACGATGCCTCGTTAGTTCCACCCATCCGCCAAACTGCCTCGATCTTCAAGCAACCGGTAACTGTATATAAATCGCAGGAAAGCAAAGTCAAGTCTGATTATAAGAGCGGTAATCAAGAAAAACCAAAACAGCTTATGTGGGAGAAGCGTCTGGAGGGATTGCGTGCCTGTGATGTGGATGGTTTTGAATTTGAGGCTATGGAGTTACCGAAAGTATTAAAACCTGTGGGGCCTAATGTGGCGGAAGATACTATTATACAGAGTGTTGCTACGGCTTTACACGTATCCTCACAGCCAGTTACGGGACAAACAGGTACAAAGACTTCTCTCGAGAAAAATCCAGGGGTGTTTTTGGATCCAAAACAACCTCTAGTCCATGCCGTTAGTATATCAGATGATGACATTAAGAGGCAAGAGGACAGAGTTGCATTAGTAAGAAGAAAATTACAGGAAGCATTAAGATCATAGGGGCTATTTTTAAATTAATTTTATATTATGTGTTAAAATGATTTATTTATGTGATAAGTGGATATATATATTTGTAAATGAGGTTCTAAACAGAATAAACAGAATTCTATAACCTTATAAATGGTTTCCACAGTTTGTAAGAGCCTATAACAGGTTTTTATTTACTTACCTTCTTTTAGTTTTGCAGAAATGGACTAAAGTGAACCCACCTGAAATAAAAATATGAAGGGTTTAGATATATTTTTTATTTAAAAAAAATGAAGCAATGGAAAACATGTTAATTATATTTTTTGAACATTATGTACATGAAACTTATTACTACTTACTAGAAGTAATACTTTAAATGTATATTCCTCTGTAGACTTATAAAAAAATAAACTTGTAATAACTTATAAATTATATTGTAGGAGGAATACTGTTATAAACTTCACTTCATTAATTATACTGGTGGAATCAGTATAATTAAGTAGAGTGGTGGAATCATGGTAACGAATTTACTTTATCGTTGATAAGTACTGGGTGTTGTATTATGTTAGGTTTTATGTTATGTTGTATTATATTAGTGTTAGGTTGTCTTATGTTAGCTTTTATGTACATTAGTCAGTCATTAACATTTTTTTTTTTTAATTAGATTACTAGTAGTCGATTTTGACCAGATGAAAACTGTAAAAAAAAATGTAAAGAAACAGAGAAACAAATTGAAATTGTTCACAATAATTACTTAAATATATGATACTACATGGAGAAGATAAGTGTTTATTTCTAAATTTATTCGCTTGCATATATCTAATTGAAATTTCAATTTATATTCTTTAAGTTGTTAAAATAGAATAGGTAAGTATAGGGTGGAATGGAAGGTACTTTTGAATTATTATTTGATAATGACATAATAACTGTCGAAACTATGATGAAAGTTATCGCAAAAGTATTACTTTTTGGGACAATTTAATGGTAACTAAGAAGTACAGTAGTGTTTTATTTGACTTTCAAATTTTAGAACACATTTGAGATGTATCATTGAGGAGTAATGTAATGAGCCATTCTCGATATGTTATTCTGAAATATAGACAATAATGAATTACTTTCAGAGTTAACTATGATTTCTATCAACAGGAAGCATAATTAACTTTAAAACTATCGCCTATATTTTAGATTAACTTTAGAAGAAGTTCTATCAGAAGTCTGAAATACATGTAGGCAATAAAACATTTATTTGTTAAGTTAATTACACTCTTGGTTTTAAAATGAATTGTACATTAGGCCAACATAGGGCGTCTTAATTAACTAAAAGCCCAGTTCACTCAAAATTTAATTGAGTATTGCCTATATTTGGGAAATGCATCGAACGTATTACATTATTCCTTGATGGTACATACATTGATCAAACTTGGGTTATTCATTTACTTCGTCATGGTATAATTTCTTGATTCTATTTGTAGAAAATAGTCACAGTTCAGAAAACGGTAGTTTAAAATTGTTTTTGTTTCATTTTTTAACTATGTGATTAAACAACAAAAAAAATACCCACTTTGTATAACTTTCGTTGTTTATTTCATTTGCATTCAACGCTAACATACTTTATTAATAATCATTGCATGAATATCATCAAATCGCTCAACAAATCATCTAAGATTGACTCAAAATAGTCTATTAGATATTTGAGTGCAACTAATAAGAGAAGAGAAAAACTATGGTTCCAATTCGTTTTTGAATTTGAAATTTGAACCAATAAATACTTTTTATCAGACATTTTTAATCGAGAAACTAGTAACTTTTCATGAAAAAATAACTTCAGTGTCCATTTATATATTTGATATATAAAATATCAAAATCGATATTTGTGCGTATCCGTTTTAAAATAAAACTTACTTCAGAACAGTAACGGCCTTAAGATTTCTAAAATAGGTGAGCACAAACTGGTACAACCAGTACCGGAACTTCAGCTGAAAAGGCCCCGAGGCAAAGCAAAATGTAGGGGCCCCATTTAAAATTACTTGGGGTATTAATATAGAAAAAATGAAGGATAAAAATCACTATATTTTGTCCATAATAATTATATTTAGATATTATTCATTACAAACAATTGGTTGAAGTGTTAACTGAGTAAAATTCGTAAGCCGAAACCTTAAATCATAAGAAAAAAGTTTGAGATTAGCATACTTGTAGATTTTCTTATTTTTATCACCTTAATTAATTCATTTTGATGATTATTTTCTAAATAATATTTTTAGGAATCTTTGTTCACGTGTTTTTCAATATTTTCTGATGGGGTTGAATCATTTTCCCTTTTCATTTTCTGCCAGGGGGCCCCCTCGCGTCAGGGGCCCCTGGGCAATAACCCCGGTTGCCCCATTGTAGTTCCGGCTCTGGGTACAACATTTTTAGGTTGGGCACATATCTGGGATGTGTGTCGGGGGGTTCATTCATTATCAATACAATCAACACAAAGATATAAACATATTAACATAAATACAATTTACAAAAGAAGTTAGTAGTACATTAGGTAATAAAGTTAAAATATTAATAAAATTATTTCAGTTTTGTTGCAAATTCCTCAACAATCTTATCCAAACCCAAGCTTCTAGCAATTTTTTTCCTCTATATTTAGTACAGCTAAATTACTTAATCTCTCGTATTTCATTTTATTTCTTGAATCGTTTTTTCAGACGTAAAAAGGTCCTTTCACATGCCGCACTTGTTATAGGAATTGTGATATATTCAGCATGTCGGATAGCTGTAAAATATTGTTGATTTTAACACTGTTCGTTTTCAAATTTTGAAATAGTAGGTGGCAAAAATTTTATATTTATATTTTATTTCATATTATAATTTTGTAGATAGTAAATTTTTTGGGTAGGCACGTGCCCACCCAGGCCCCCTGGCGCTGTCACTGCTTCAGAAATGTCATTCTTATTGCCCAATAACGACAAATTAATTATAGCATTTTTCTTTAATATTGAGTTTTCTCATTTCTATATTCCCGAGCCTTCAAGGCTACATAATTATTGTATTCTTTTCGTTTAGAGACCGAACATATTACTTTTTATTGTACCATTTTCTTTCTCAAATTACCTGGATAAATACAAGTAAGCATTGTTAATAGCTTTGAGAAGAAAATAAATTAAAATCTTATATATACTCGTATTTGAGATCGATACGTTTGTCGCATCTAGGGCATTTTATATTTAATTCAAGATATTCCCTATACTTTTTTCATCCCAGATATTTCAGATTTTCCATTCAAAATTTGAAAACTACCACAATTTAAGTCGTTCTGTCATGACAATGAGAATAAGAAAGCCCTGGTAAAGAATATATAGAATCGACGCACTGATTGTTGTGCAAAGCCCGATTATAATTCTCCTGTGCTTACTGGAGATTGTGCCCGTGACTGTGAACCTTTCTTATTTACGATGGTAGACGTTGGTGAGTCCAGGAAAATATTTGATACGAGTGTGTATGAAATTGCTTTTATATAACTATCTTTGATGTATCAGCAGTTCTATTAAACCTCCAAGAAAAATTGGTAAAGGGAATAAGAAACATTATTTAAAAGAGTATTTTAATAAAGGTCGAAGAAGAACGTGGGGTTTCTTGAGCAAAAGGTTCCAACTAGAGAAAACTTTGTACATCATGCGCGCTTGATATTCTGTAGCGAATTTGTTAATTTAAAAATATGTGAAGTGCTTCATATTTCATGAAATATTACGACATTAAAAAACTTAAGGGACGGGAATTTCGCGGCAGAAATGAAAATTTCTCTGAATTAAAGTGAAACCAGCCTGAAATACGGCGGTAGTTTACGAGGATGTGGAGACAAGAAGCAGTAGTTAGTCGATACGAGGGTTCGCTCTTGTTTCAATAATAAATAGAAACGGCGGAAAACGACAGGGTAAAAATTCGCTTTTAGTGAAATATGACAGACATTTAGGATTTATTTCGAAACCTTCGGATGTTAAATTAGTCTTTATGGTGTCTGTAGTCCATTTACAACAATCCAATACATTATTTTAATGCCTGAACAGTATTTCATCTAAGATTGCCTTCTTGTTATCCACTTTATTTGAAGTCTTAAATTATGTGGCGTATATACAGTGTAATATACTTTTTTGGCCCCTGAATTATGCTTCACTCAAAATCACCCCTTTCTACATCTTTACTTTATTTATCAACATGTTCGTAGCTATGTAAATAGACAAAATAAATACCTATTTAAATTCTTGATGATGGTTTTAACAAATAAATGAAATCTATGACTGTTTTGTCTTCAAATATTAGTGTAAAATGTAAAAATATATTCAGTATTAATTTAATTTTGGAGCAATAGTTCAGGTCTTAATCTTAACTTAGCTTAAAATATGTTTAAAATAGGTTTACATTAAGAACATTCGAAAATAATGTTATAAAGATGTAGATAATAAAAAATAATTAGAAATTGTATATATATATATATATATATATATATATATATATATATATATATATACATTAAATTATTTTTATAACGGTGTACGATACAATCGAACAAATTCTACCACAGAAAAAAACATGAGGATAATTTTCATTCGTCAACCAACTGCGTATTCCTCTTCGGAAACACAAAGGCAAACAACTCAAGAAAGGAACTTTATATATATGTAAATATATAGCTAATTGTCCAATCTGCGATTTGGCTTTTTTATATCTATGGGGCTTTTTTCCACAATATTTCCTTCCTCAAAAATCTTCACGTTTGGGCTTAAATGGAGACCCTATCAAAAATGATTTCTAAAATTACTCATGAGTGCTGCAACAATGGCGTTATAGCACTTCGTGGCAGCCGATATGCCATCGCATTGACTAAAACCGATATACAGTCGCATAGATATCTGAATCGATGTAGGTACAAGAAAGCCGAAATCTGGTACGAACTTTCTGGTACAGATACTGTCAACTAAGGAAATACCTGAGTAATACGTTTCTCCGCAATATTTGTGCTCAAGAGGATGAAATCGTGCACCATGCACTTTGTGACTGCTCTGCCATTTCGACTATTAGATAGTCCATTGCAACTTTTCCTAGGCGATGTCATCATTTATGTCGCAAGAGCAGGATACTTAACAGCCTAAGTGGGATTACCTTTTTTAGGGAGAATGCATAAGGATCTAATAGGCAGTGGCGGCGACAGGGACGGGCGAGCACCCAGGCAAAACCCTTTCGCCCAACCAGTTACCCAACCTCTTATAACACATTCACCAACCTCTTATATCACATTCGCATATAAAATAATATAGTTAACGTCCTTGTCCATTCTAGATATTTCCTGCCCTTTTTCGCCCAACCGCAAAATAATGCTAGCGCCGCCACTGCTAGTAGGGCCTAAGTGCTGTGGTCTTTGAATAGACTGCCCTCCCACTATTTCCAAATCCATATCCAGATACAAAATATTCTGTTTGAATTTCGGAAAATTTCAAAATATTCAGGAAATCTTTATGTAAATCATGTAAACATTGCGACACATAAATAAAAAAAGTGTCCAAGGATCTAATACCGAATTTATCTTCGATTTAATTTTTATGTTGTGTTCGTGTTTAGGGCTTTAATACTAATGAGGTGTTCAAATCGACAGTTCTAGTTATCACCCAATACGTTCCGTTATATTATACCATCAATTATGTATTCTAGAATGGTATTAAGAGGCGCAGTGGTAGAAATTTACAGAAATACCACACCAGATATCATTAGTAGATTTTTTAACCATTGATTTGTTGTTGATAGACCAGTTGTAACATTTTTGAGCAGAATAATACAACATCACCACATATTTTTATTATTTCTCTTGCATTAAATCTTCTACAATTAGATTGTTCAGTCTTCTTAGTCTTTCCTCACAAACAGATTATAGTGGAAAATACACGTATTTATTTAAATGTTTCCTATTAATGTTTGAATGCAAAGAATTATTAGATGGATGCTAATTGATTCCTATAAGATGAAACTTACGTTACGATTAATATTTAAATACTAATTGCAAGGATTTTTCAAAAGGATATACGTTAATAGTAATGGAGTATGAATAACGATTAATTTTTCTTTTCAATATTCATTATATGTAGCTTGAAAAACTATAACAACTATAAATAATGGATTGGCCGTTGCTGAAACCGCTAAAAATAATTCTGTATGAGTTTTTTCAGAGATATTTTCTTACTTTCTTTAACATAATATTATTTACTTCACTGTATCCCAGCTGTTCTGGAATATTTTAATCCTGATTGTGAAGAGAGCTAAATAAAAACTTAAGGCGTGGCCTTAGGTCCTTTACGACCTATCCAGAACTGCTTCCATAGGTATTCATTCCTATTTATTGACTTGTTGATTTTATTCTATTGAAAATATCTCCACAAAATTCGACTGATCTATCAAGAATGATTATTAAAATTAAGCTTAATTTTTGATGAAAAACAGTAACATATATTTTTCAAAAGTGACTTCAGCAAACATTATATAATTAATTATATGATATTTATATGAACTTCTCCTTTTTCATCCTAAATTTGAAAATGTGTTATTGTAATATTGAAACAAACAAAATATAATAATGGGACTATACTAATTAAAATAATTGTACAATATGTTAATTAATAATAACTGAAATATTTAAATACCACATTAAATTAAATTTAATGAAATTAAATGTTCGTAAGCTGAGCAATTTACCAAAAACTATTTCTCTTCAAATATAGTTCTAATTATAGTACACACGAGTATACAGTATTACATATCATATAGTATAAATTTTAAAAGGTAAATACCTTGAAAAGTATTAATACATATGTTAAATTTAATCTATAAAAAGTGCAGAGCATTTACTTTGAATAAAATACCTTTTTTTCATTCCCAAGTGAGGAATAAAAAAGAGGGAGGATGGAAGGTTAACTTTTGTTTTGACATATCTGATACATTGTTTTTATCGGGACCCTTTTTTCATGGCCGGAAGAGATAAATTGGAAGCAGATGCGGAAGCCTAAACCTGTCTTCGGGTTTTCGCAAATATCTCCGGATAAATTTAAGGATTGCTCCCCGAGGAAACACCCTAAAGAAAATAACAAAATGAGATACCACATACATGGAATTATTTGTGCATTGATATAGTAACGTCTTATTTTTGAAATGCTTTAATATGTAGAGCCTATTTTACGTTAATTATTAGATGATTCTTCTATAATTTTTATTTTCTAGGTTAATATAGTCAAAATTAGTACTATTACAAAAAATAAAAAATTTTAAACGAATTATAAAATTGCATTTTTCACTCGCCTTCTTAGTCTTTTAAAACGTTTTGAGAATAGTACGTCATCAGGGATCTTTCTAAGCGAAAATCCATTGATGAAGACAAAAATGCTCTATCGTATCAACTTTAGATGTATCAACTTTAATTTTTTTATGGATGCCATATTTGAGCTTTCCTTTTTTGCTACCGTAAGCTACCAATACATACAGCTAAAACTCTGCAAATTTATGATTTCGCTGCATAGATTTTAATAAAATGTATATTAGGCAAACTAGAAGATCCATTAAAGCTAGTCGAAGTGAACACATGATTTATGTAAAATACTAGAAAAAAACACTAAGCAGATCTAAAGAAGATTTGTAAATATCAAGGTGCTCTTTCTTGTTATTTATATGAATATATATTTATATGAAGTTAAATTAGGGAACAACAGACATGTGCCATCACTATAGTATACAAGATAAATTATTAGGATTATTAGACGTTCTATGGATGCCCATCCTCGTCACGATTACCACGAAGATGATAAATTACAGGACACCTGCACGTTGATATACAACAAAATCTACGACTGATCAATACTGCTTTATTTGGAGTGCATCGAAAGCCATATTTCAAAAGTATAATAAAAAGTTACGCAAGGCAAACGCGCATGTTATTGCGGAATCACGATTTCCCGTATCGAATGTCATATTTCAGAGATGCATATCCTTGAACGCTTCAGTTTTTCTATTTGAAGTCGTTTATAACTGTTATAGATAAAATCGGACGTTTTATGTTCTATCATACGGTAAAGCCATGAAATATGATTTGCAGTTGGCCTTTGCTCGTATCGGAAAACGTTCTCGTATAAGCTGATTATATCCTGAAATTAAGCGTGTAAAAAATGGAACTCTTCAGCCAATTCATGGATTGGTCTTCCTGTAAAGTATTTTTGTCATTCTAGGTGTGCCGAGCTGCTAGTATTTTGGTTATTGGCTGATAAGAAATCGTTGGAAAAAAGTTACTGAATCGCATCACGAAGAAATAAAAATTAAGTTAAGCGACGATTCAATAACTGTAAGAAAATTTAAAAATTTGAGTAACACATTAGAAGCTAAATTATAATATTCATTTAGTAGCTTTTCAATTACAAATTAAACTATAATAGCTGCACATGAATACTACGATTTTAGTTCTTTATACCTACAAAAACATCGGTATTTTTCAAATAGTATATAAATAAATTCTATATGAATTATGATATATTGAATTATTTTCTGTAGATAATTTTGGTCTTTCTTTAATAAACAGATGTGTATGTTAAGATACAGTAATACGTATATAGATATAAGAATTTTATATAGGGAACGATATGTTAGTATATACTAATTGTAAGTGGCATAGAAACCGTAATTGATATATATTTTGATGTAACTCACTACCTTACTCAAACCATTATTGATGGAATTTTGTAAGTAGTTGAATAAATTGTCTGTATAGAGACCGACGTCTGACCTATTCAGTCAATGGTTTAATGACAAAGGTAGATAAGGTGACATCGCAGGCTAAAGAAGCATCTTCATGTTATGGGCTGTACTGTTACTCGTACGTACTGCTCATCAAGAATAGGAAAAAGTGTGAGATTCTTCACGATGCGTAGAAGAAAAAGTGAGGGAAAACATTCGGAGGGAAAAGAATGCACTATACGTACGGCCAGATTGAACTATGTGTACATTCACAAAGCCTACAAAGGTTTCTATTCGACTGATTGTGAGTAAATGCCAGGCTATTTAAAAGGTGGTCCAACCAAAACGCACGATGTTAATTGTAAATGAAACAAAAAGTTTTCAGAGAATTATGTTAATATTTTTTATTATGATAGAAGGATCTATGACAATTATGTGTGAAACAAAATATCGGCCAAATGCTAGCCACGGCTTCGGTGGCATACCTCTATCCGATGGTCCATATTTTCAATGACTCTGAGACATAATTGAGGTTCAATGTCGTTAATGTGCCGAATTATCTCATCCTTTAGCTCTTGAATTGTTCTTGGCTTATTGATGTACACTTTTTATTTTATATATCCCCAAAGAAAGAAGTCCAACGGTGTCAAATCACATGATCGTGGCGGCCAATTAATATCGCCACGACGTGAGATAACACGGCCATTGAATTTCTCGCGCCGCAAAAGTGTCATTGTTTCGTTGGCTGTGTGGCAAGTGACACCATCCTGTTGGAACCACATATCGTCCAGGTCCATATCTTCAATTTCTGGCCACAAGAAGTCCGTTATCATCTCGCGATAGCGAACACCATTCACGGTAACTGCTTGGCCTACCTCATTTTCGAAGAAGTACGGCCCGATGATGCCGCCAGCCCATAAACCGCACCAAACAGTCACTCTTTGTGGATGCATCGGCTTTTCAACAATCACTCGTGGATTCTCATTTGCCCAAATGCGGCAGTTCTGCTTGTTAACGAATCCACTGAGGTGAAAGTGTGCCTTGTCGCTGAAGATGATTTTCTTTGTAAAGTCACCATTCACTTCTGTCTGTTCAACCAACCATTCGGCGTATTGACGACGCTTGAAATGGTCAGTAGGCTTCAGCTCTTGAGTCAATTGAACCTTGTAAGCGTGTAAATTAAAATCTTTATTCAAAATTCGCATCAGTGATGTTCGTGAGATGTTCAATTGTTGGGCACGACGACGAGTCGAGGTTGACGGCTCCTCTGCTACACTATCGCGAACAACAGCAATGTTTTCCGCAGAACGAACTGGGCGAGCATGCACAGGTGTTTTCACATTTCCTACAGACCCCGTTTGTTGAAATTTGCGCACAATTCTCCCGATTGTGGACACATTTGGTCGATTATGCTGACCAAAAATGTCACGAAGTGCACGAAATGCATTTTGATTTGAACGCCCATTTTCGTAAAAGGCTTCAACAATCTTAACGTGCCGCTCAATTGTGTACCTCTCCATGGTTGAATTTGTCAAACACTGAAACAAAGAAATGTCAAATTAAGTTGGGCAAAAAACTTGACGTTAAGGTGTGACTCACAATTAACATCGTGCATTATGGTTGGACCACCCTATTACGTAGGGTGGTCCATATATATTGATGAGCTGTATATAGGATGCAATCGCTAGAATGAGACTACCGAACATATCCTACAAACGTTACCTAAGCTTGTGTTTCATCAAGAGAACTCCCTGGTGCATATTGCGAGGGTAAAGTTAAGATTTTTTAAAGCTTCCTAAGTCAATTTTCTTCTATAGTCCCCACGACTTCTTGACGACTTTTCCGCACATCATTAGGAAGTGTTACTTTCGAAGTTGTTACTTCGAATCTATAGCTCGAAAAAAACTTTTGATTTTACGAGAAAACCGACAGTTTCTTATTAAAAAGGAAATTGATAGGATAGGTTCAGGACAATGATTTACGTCATATTAAATATAATTCACGTCGATTTTAAGTCTCTCGCATTGTCAACAAAATTGTTTTACTATAGTCCATCGATTTTCCAAGACAGTCTCGAGTCTTGGCTTTCACTAGGGCTGTATCTGCCTTCCTCCTCCACTCCATACTGGCTTGTTTAGACTCGGGCGTGTAGTGGTGGACCCACGTTTCGTCGCAGGTGACAATGCGCAGGTAATAATGCGTTGCGCAACATCGGGGTGCACCTCTCGCTCCGACATCGTGAGCGCTAGTAGCGCTACTGACGACCTGGTTGAGAGTAGGAATGGCCGACTCTTCCCATTCGTAATGACCCCACTCAAGCATACTAGAACCTCGGGCCCGGTTAACAACCGTAGACGCTCAGGAGCACAAATCCCGTTTATATTTGATCCAGCCTCGTAGATTTGTATGTAGGAATTGGAAACAAATTTAAAACAGATATCTTTCTTTATCAGAAAGTCCAGATAATTTACCAGAACCAGTGGCGGATTTACACTTTTGCCGCCAGTAGGCTATCCAAATGTTGCCGCTCTTACCGACCTCTGCCATTCGATACCTTAGTTCACAATCATATTAATTACAATTTTTGTTGTCAATGAAATTGTAACTTTGTTTTGTGCACTATTGCCCTAATTACACCACCGTTTTCCCGTAATTAATATATTGTGAACTAGGAAATTGATGTGTCAGTTCCTAGATTATTTTTACAATTTATAACCTAACGGTTTAGTTAAGATTGCACAAGAAATAGTTTTTGGGTATATTTCTGAGTTAATAAAAGCTCAATCATGTACTACTAATAAGGCGGTGTAAGGTATACCTTAATAGGGGTAATTCTGTAACTTATGTCGTTAAACATTTTTAACGCCTCAGTTATCCATTTTGATTAGACAAAACATATTATTTCCATAGAAAGTTATTATAAGTAGCCGCTAAATATTAAAGAAAGAGGTTCCTAGACAAGAGCCTCTAAATTTAACTGGAAAACTGACAAATTTAACGTTTGTTTGTATTTTGTTGCTATGAATTTTTATTGCGTTTACTTACAGAATAAAAACAATATATTGTAACGAATTTACAAGAAAATTCTTTATTTCGAACACTTATTTACAAATCAACTATTTACAAGTCCAACTAACTAACTAACTTTCTTTCTACTTTAACTTTATAAACTAACTTTCGCACTGTATTACACAATGTCACTTTCTTTGCACCGTATCGCTCACTATCGCGGTCCAGATTTAACTAACTCCTGGCTGGACGACACAATTCTTATATAGGCAGTAGGACGTCTCTCCAGACATTTCTAGATAAAGAACTTTGGCGAACCTTCTAGTATAGAATGCACTGGAAGCCAACTCCACACGCTCTTGATAATTTCGAATATTCTCGGCGTTCTGGATCACTCGAGGCGTTCGTGACAATATAATTAAGTATATTAAGTAATAAAGTCTTACAATAACATTTTGCGTGATTTTCTATTCGTAAAATCATCAATTATCCCGTTATATGAAATCTTGTTCATTAGTTCTGACTCTATGTACAAGAGAGCTAAGGCGTTTAGCTTTTCTTGGCTTAAGGTAGATCTTAGATAATTTTTCACCCGTTTTAAGCAAGAAAAGCTTCTCTCACCCCACCAATTTGTCGCTGGTGTACATAGCCATGCGAGCTGCTATATCCAAGTTCGGATAAACGTTTTGCAAATTTTGTTTTCGCAGGAACGAAGATAGACTTTCCAATGATCCAGAATCTGGTTTCACCAAAATTCTTTCAGAAGAAAGGTGACATTGAAGATGTATGCATTCTTGAACTAAATCAGTGTCTAAATCATTAGGATACATTTTTTCCAAAAAGGGCTTTTTCTCTAAGGGTTGATGATGACAATTCACACATTTTGGTCAGAAATGAAAACTTTTCGCGCCACGCTCGTGCAGTTAATTCAGCTGAATTCGGGCAGACACACTTAGGAAAAGTGATGTCACTCGTTCCCGCGCTACAACCAAACGCCACTACGCAAATTGTAGAAAACATTATCTAAGTGGTAAAACATATTACATGTTGAATTGAATTTGAATACCTAATAACATTTCGGTATATAAATATGAATCTTGTTGATTTCTGTAAGACAAAAAAATTTTTGGCCCCAAATTTGCCGCCCCTAAAATCTGCCGCCCTAGGCTCCAGTCTACTCAGTCTGCTGGTAAATCCGCCACTGACCAGAATTTAAGATAATTGCCCATTATTCTCTAAATAATAGTTAGTATTGGCAACATTCATTTACTTTGAAATAAAATTTTGTAAAATATGTCACCAAAAGGATGCAATACGGGGATGTATTGTTAGTACAAGACATCCCCGTATCGAGATCCGTGCACTAGACCTTCGTGTAAAGCGGTTTATAGTAACTGTTGGCTTTCCGTGTCGATGATACTGAAAATCGAGGATGAACAGTGAACTTCCTTTGCATCAGACGAAGTTAAAATTAGACTCATATAATTATTTGCACGTACACTATAAATATCGTACCTCTATAATTAATTGTCAGTAAACGCAACGACTTGCATTGTGTATAAGTGCGCATGAGTGGATGCAATGCAATGTTTAGCTAGCTGCTAGTTGCAACCTTAACTAAGTTACAGTACTTCGCAACAGTGGATATACGTTGCCAATTAATAACGGCAAATTAAACACTTGCTGAAATTTGACATGTACGCGTTTCATCATTTCCGAGGATTAACGCAGATTTCGCCGATATACTGGTCATACATAGCTCGGTGCCGGAATAATTTGATCAGACCGCTATAATTATTCAACGTTTTAAGTATTAACTGATGAAGTAATTGGGTGTGTATAAATATTATATGCCACTAAATAGGCATAGTAGGTAGAGCAATTATTAACTTCGTCGGAAAGGAGGTGATTAAAACTCAATTTTAATCAGTGTTCGTGGAAAAATGATCTCCTGTTTTATAAAATTGTTTTAAAATTAACTATGAACGTTTTAGAATAGTTTTGTTTTTTATATTTGGCGCTTTCTAACATGGTACGTTTATCATGTAATATCCTACGCACACTTCTGTCAAACTTGTTCACATATTGTCGGTGGACCAAATCCTTTTGGCACCATATTACAGTTTTATTGCATTTCGACTGTTATTTAGATAAAACATAAGTTCAAATTGCTTCTCAAGTAACAAAAGGCAACAATGTCAAAGATAATAGTCAAAAATAAGACATGTTATGAGTATATCTTCTTGAAGCATCCTTACATACTTATATAATATCCCTACATCATTACCAATATCATTCTTCATATCGGATATCACTTTTAACAATTTAGTCTCTTTCAAATTCTAATGATAAACGGCCATAAACGTCTCAGATTCCTTGACTGCGCTATAATACAGAAAGTAATATTATTTAATTTCGCAATAAAATTATGCAAACTGATAAATCCCAATTCCACAATATTGGTATATTTTTATACCACGTATTATTGACTATTAGAAAATCCCAACTGAACATGAAAAACCAACCATCACTCTGTCAATAGTATGTGTTTAAACACATTAGGGTTTTTACTCGTTTCTGGAGAATTTGTTGGCAAAATTCTAGTTTTCGCTTGTGATAATATTCATCATCATCATGAGGTCATCAGTCCTGAGACTGGTTGGACGCTAACCTACAGCTTCTCCTATCTTGTGCTAACCTACGCATTTCGCTAATTGTGCTACAACCTACATCCCTTACTATTTGCGAACAGTAGTCTAATCTAGGCCTACCTCTGCCTTTCTTCACTCCTATTTCTGCCTCCAAAATATCGAGGACTATTCCTCCATGTCTCAGCAAGTGGCATACTATTCTATTTCTTCTCTTCTTTATGTTTTTCCACATACTTCTTTTCTCGCCGACTTTCTCCAATACTTCTTCGTTTCTAACCCTATCAATCCATGGTATTTTCATCATTCTTCGGTAACACCATATCTCAAAAGCTTATAATTTCTTCCTACTTGCTTCCCCTACCTATACGGTTTCGCAAGCGTATAGTGCCGTGCTCCATACATATGTTTTCAAAAATCTCTTCCTTGTTTCTAAGTTTATTACCTCCGAGCATAAAAGTGCTTTCTTTTTGTTAAAAGCTACTCGACCCTGCGCTATTCTTTGTTTTATGTCTTTAACGCTTCTTCCATCCCAATTTATTTTACTTCCTAAATAAGTGAAGTCTTTAATTTGCTCCAATCTTTCATTATTAATTTGTACTTTCGTTATTGCTCTGCTCTCGCGCCCTCTGCACACTGACACTTTAGTTTTGTTTTTATTCACCCTCATTCCGTATTCCTCTGTCAACACTGCCTCCATTTCGTTAAATGCTGATTCTAATTCCTCCTTACTAGATGCTAATACTGCTATATCATAATATTCATATCGTAATATATTCTATGGCGTTGGTTCTTATGTAGACGTTCTGCTATTACTTACTTATCTGTGTTCTATAACTTCATGTACATTTTTTGTTTCATAATTCTGCATAGGATTCTCCTATCTCTTTGTACATGAAAGCTTCAGCTCATATACACTTTTTAATAATAATTCTGGTAGTATATGTACCTTAGTTATATTTTCTTAACGGTTCGGAAATTTACACTCACTATGTTCTGATAAAATACTTTAGTCTGGCAGTTACCTCAGCAATACAAGATAGATGTGCAGATGTTTATACAGTCTTTAATTTTTATATTGCTGTATTAAATCTATGGCACTATGCGTATAATATATGCCTTTAATATATATTCCTTTTCAGAGCATATTTGTTGTTTTTTAATTCCTCAGCTCTACTCATGTAACCCGCCACATATTGTGTTGGCTCTGTGGATTAACGTTCTCATTAGGAATATCTCCTGTTGCATGTGACGATGAGATATAGCATGTAGATAAACGTTCTGTGCATATTTTCTTACTTCACGGGTCAGCTTGTGAATGTGAATGAGTAAAACGTTTTTATTAAATACTAGCTGTACCCAACCACGCGTTGCTGTGGCCTCTTACTTGTCACAGGTATGACATCTATATAATAGTAGGTATATAAAACACGCGCGTATTTGAGTGCAATATTGTGTTAATGTTTCAAAGCGATCGGTGAAAAACATTCGGGGATTTAAGATTTTGAACCAACGAACATTTACATTTTTATTTATATAGATTATTTGCAAACGCAAACACAAGATTGTATAAATATACTATACGTTATTGGGTGTTGTTTTTCAACACTTATTTGGAACCGTACTTTAGATCAAGATACAGTATCACATCTCAACGAAACGCTTTAAAATTGGTCTACTTTCCGAAACCGAATAATCCAAGATTCCTCTATACTTTTCTTTAAGCAGCTCCAATGTTAATATGTAAGTAGTTACTGATCCCCTTTGCTGATTGAGGGGTCAATCCAGCTCACGTTGATACCGTAATAAAAATGTTCGTCGTGCGTATTCTCTCAGCGATGTTTCCTAATTTAATCGGCTTTTGTATTTCGAACCGTCCTCGCAATTTATTATTATCCAGAATTATATCATGTCCACCGCGTTAGCTTCTCTGGAGACCGTCTTTCTCCCCGATCTAATTGTGAGCTATGCAGCTAACCTCTAGGGTGTTCCTCATTGTGCGCGGAAGAGACAGCCAGCCAATGTTTTTCCAAATAACCTTCCTTATTTTAGCTTGAGTTTTCTTGTCGATTGTTTATGAAACAAGTGGCTGGGGGTAGTTTTGGTGGTGATGCGTAGAAGAATACAAATTAGGCAGTTGCAGTTGATTGGTTTAACACAATATACAAGGTGTCCTGAAATGCTCTTCTTATTCATTTGTTGAACATCTCGGAAAGTGGTAGTTGTAAATCTGCGCGCGAATGTGTTTGTTAGATACCACGCCTTGGAAATTTAGTTGCAATTGATCGTTTCACCGGTGAGGAACGTGTCATGTGTGAGAAGATTTTAAGTGCAAGAAGTATCGAAAACGTCGAACGTGTTAAACGTTAAAGTTTTTCGAAAACTACTGTCCACGACATCTTGGCAAAGGATTCGAACTTTCATCCTTACAAGATTCAACTAGTGCAAGCTTTGAATGTTGAAGATTATCCAAACTTAATTCTCTTTTGGGCAAGAATTATTCGAAAAGTTTGAAAATTTTTATAACAATCTATTCACTGACGAGGCACATTTTCATTTACGAGTATATGGATATGTAAATAAACAATATGGCTGCTATAGAAACCCCTCGAGAGAAGCACCAAAATTCCTTACATTCTCTAAATTAACGGTATGGCCGGCAATTAATGCATACTTTTATGAAAATGCAAACGGTGTTGCACACACCGTTACTTATCTTCGATATAGAGATATGTTAGAGATTTTTTGGCACCAGAAAAGTGCGTTTTACTCACTTAAAAGGAGGAAAGCATTCTAGGACACCTGTTACTTGTTTATTTAAGTGATTGTAATAGGTAGCTCCTTATATGTTCAGTTTATTTTAAAAAGATTTATACAGATTTATATTTTATATTTAGTTCTTAATAAATAATGATAATGTTGATAATAATATTTAATAATTAGAGCTTGTTGTAATGACTCAGATAAATCATTATAACTTACACTAAATGAAATTTCAATTAGTAGTTAGTTATATAGTTTCCGGTATTGTTCATAGTATCCTCCAACCACATAATTCCAGTAGGGCCACCATTGGTGTGTTACATTCAGTAGGGTCACATCGTAACCGCTTATTATGAAAACAACATTAACATGTGGTGTAGTCGACATATCCCCAACGGTTATATTCGAGTCGATGTGTTCAATGTGGGCTATATCGCCTTAAAGTTAAAATATTTGCTCCAGAATTTGCTAATAAGACAGAAGACCTCCGGATATAATTGCCAGTGAATCAATTCATCGCATGCCATCGGACGAAGTGAGATACCTCCTAAGAAACTTGGTCAGGAATTTTCCTAACAACATTCATGTATGATTGTACATCTTTTAGTTTTATAATTTGTGAAAAATTGATACATAGTTATAGCGAATTGCGATATATAGCCTACGTATGGAAATTTTCAATAGTTCAGAAAATAAGTGTTATTGTAAAACATCTGTTATTTAACATAATACCTTGGATTAGAGACAACTCTTATAATTGTGTTTATAATTATTATAGGTACTTTATTTGTGTATCAGTTTATACCTGAGATAAATTTGATAACGCTTTTAAATAATAAAATTAATTTCTTTATTAAGTTAGACGAAATTTTAAATCGATTTGGGAGATCATTTATTTCTTTATTAAGTAGATAAATATACACATGGAAAGTACATATTTATATATGTAATTATGAGACATCTATATATAGAGCAAGTGGGCTAATTTCTTTAATTTTGTCGGGAAAGGTTCAATTTTTCACAATTTAGTAACAAAACATACAAAAGGCAAATCTATACTTTCATTGAGCGTATTTGAACAGCAAAAAGAGTAGTTTGCGAGAAAATAAAGAGAGTAGAAAGTGGATAGGCGACCTATATTTTCCTGCAGTTATTTGCAGTAATGCTATTTATACTGTGGTCTGGAGTGGTGGACTGGGCCCAATAATGGGAGTAGTCTTATGTGCTTGGGTTCGAGCTTCAACACGGAATGTTACACATCAATGCTTGACCATGATCCTGTTCGTCCTCGTCTTTGAGTGTAGCCATCTCCTGTGCCGACTAAGGCCTCAGGGGAAGGAAGTCGATTTCAGAATATCGGAACTTTTTCGTGAAAGTCGAAACTTTGCAATATTATGTACACAATATTGCAAAATACATAATATAATTGTTACTCTTATAAATAATAATTCGTGCATTTGATAGAGCTAATTGACGTCGTTATTGATTTGAATAATTAATATTACATTTTAGTAGCTTTATTGCTTCGATAGAAATAAAATATTTCATCATATTTATTCAACACTGCTTATAAGAATGGGCCAAACGTTAAAGTCCATCGACCACTTTTCACAGTCTTAAAGTACGTTTTAGTTGCGTGTTTTCGTTCGCAGTTCAGCCAGGGGAATGTTGTCGTTGTTGTTAAATGTTGTGTGTTGTTAAACAGAATGAGTTTAAAGTTGAGTAAATGTAAAAGATTATTATTTAAATGCATTTCGATTAAGCAGATGGAAGACGATGAAATACTTTTCCATACGTATGGGATGATAAAATCCAAAAAAATCTGCGAAGAGGAATTAAAATATGAAAAGGGACTATATTAAAAATTGATCGTTACCTATCTGCGTGAAGACAACAAAAATTTCTCAAAAATTTCCCGTCTTTCTATTGAGCAGTTCTATTCAGTACTTTGGGCTAGGATTAATTAAAGATGACTTGACCCTTTGATCATTGTAGATCGCACGTGACAGCTGCCACAGCGAGGGATGATTTGTCACTTCCTCGAGAAGAACTTCATCATCCGCGTCAGAAAACGAAGACGCCACGATACACGTGGTTTTCTTACGACAAGTAGAGAGCCGTTAGCCACTGACGAATATATTAACCCTTCTTCTGAACGACTATTCAAGACGAACGATGATCGTTAATGATTCTAGCGTGAGTTGCTTGAAGCAAAATAGAGCTCAGAAGGAAATAACACTGACTTAGTCTTCCACAAAACACCAAAACACTATACACTACACTCGAAGCGCGTTTCGCCAACAAAGTTGCCATCATCTGGAGATGATTACAACTCAGTTTTAATCATCTCCATCATGTTGCTTTGTGACAAACTAA
The DNA here is from genome assembly GCA_037954035.1 of Rosalia funebris. NCBI lineage: Eukaryota > Metazoa > Arthropoda > Insecta > Coleoptera > Cerambycidae > Rosalia > Rosalia funebris. The sequence continues at coordinate 13,828,437 of JAZFAV010000001.1, read as the reverse complement.
GTCAGTGTTATCTTCACACCAAAGGTTCCAACCTACTCCAGTATCCGTAGGAAATACAAAGAAATAGTGCTCAACGACTATCGTTGAACGATCATCTCGATTATCGCACCGAGGAAAACGTACCTTTATATCAGAATAAAAAAATAATCATAATGGTAGCGTGTGTATTACTTTTAAAGAGTTATTAATCGTATACTTTTCTACAACTTCTAGGTAAAATCGGAGGAATAAAATTGTGCTTTACATTAAGGCATTGATGTTTTTATTAAATAACAAGGCATGCAGGCAGGTTCTTACTCGCAAATAATAGGAATATGTTTGCGAAAATCGGGGAAAATATACACGTGTATTAAATTATTAATTGTCTTGACATCCACCCAAAAGAAAAAGTTGAAAAGGGTGGTTACTAAATATATTCCCGCTATTCAACACGCATGCACAAAAGACCCATTTATCAAATTTTATCTAGATTTTATACTATTCTACATATTTTTCTCGACGTAAGCGCACATTCGAGACCACTTCCACTAAAAGCATAAAACCGCTGCCTAATTATTTTTTACCGCCTCTACCCTTTTTATTGCTCTCGCAACGAAAAGAATACACGTTCATCCCGAACAGATTTATCACATTACGATGAACCCAATTTATACACAGCAACGTTTATAGCCTTGCATAACCAATTTATTATAAAATTTCTCGCCCCCGAATATCGCTAGGTGTACCAGGGGAGGAAAATGCGAACGATATTCTGTGGAACTCGCCTGGAAATTTAAATAAAAAAGCAGTTTAATTCTCGTTTCGGTAATATCATCGAATTACAACGTTTGAATTTCCATTTGCTACTCCCCAATGAGGTAAAATAAGGTTCGTTCTTTCGGGATAATGGCGTCGTTACGGTGGTAATTGTAAGTAACCAAAGGAACGGAATGGAACTGTAAATTGAACGGTGCGGTATCATTTGTGCAGTATGATAGAACGCGCGATGAAAAAATATAAAAAGAGTTCGGTAATGTTTCTACCATATTAGGATTTTAGTTATAGTAAAATAAAAAATATATATTCACTTGCGAGTTACGCTTATGACTTACAGGCGCCTATGACTACTACATTATTAAATACTTAAAATAAATTATACTCCATGAATCTTGGGTAATATAAAATTTACACTATAATATAAAAACTACGAGATGTAGCTAAATTTAAACGTTGGTACCAGATTAGTTATTATAAACCATCTAGAATCTTGTTGATATTGCAATCACATAATAAAAGAGAGCATATTTAAGTAATCAATTAAGGAACTGCAAATTATCATTATAATCAATTATTAGGAAATTAAATAAACTAAATACGGCTGAAAATCATAATATAGATGTATACCTTGTCATATATATATATATATATATATATATATATATATATATATATATATATATATATATATATATATATATATATATATATATATTAAAATTTTATTATCAATAAATAAACGGCTTCTCTGTCAGATTTTCCAATACTTTCCATAAAAATTGATTAATAATTATAAGAATATACAATAAGTTTTCACTTCAGCTGGTAATAAATATACAGATTATGACTGTTATTACTAACATGATATCCAAAGTCTATCAACATGAGGAACTTATATATATTTTATGGATGTATATATATTCAATATTTTCATAAAATTTGGAAGAATCCTTTAGTAATTCCTCTACCCAAAATTAATTTACCTACATTATTAAGTCACCTTAGGTTAGTCACTATGTTACCTGCGCTGTTAAAGACATTTGAGGAGATTTTAGAATTTCATATTCATGTTCATTTAAATGTTAACACTTTGCTATCGAAACAGTCTGGATTTAGGTCTAGCTTTAGTTACGCTATAGCAATGGTATATGTAATTGATGACAATTAAGACCATGACAAGATTATTGTTTTAAAACTATTAGACTGTACTAGGGTTTTTGATATGATCAAGCATAAATTGTCTATATCTATTTTACACTTCTGTGTCTTTGACCAGAAACCTTTCAATTAATTCGGTAATTTTCTCAATACAATACACAATGAAATCTCACTACCATTAAATATAGCTTCAGGTGTCGCAGGGCAGCATCTTTGGACCATTACTATATATTAAATTTACTTCTACATTTTACTGTATAGAAATCTGTACTTACCATATGTTGAAAATATAAAACATTATTGCAGTTTTCCACCTTATGACATTATAGATAGCCCTCCAATCAACGCAATTAGTCACTTAATTAATCCTAATAATTCTTAATTAATAATAATTAAGAATTAATCCTAATAAATCGGTTGTTTTATAGGTACAATTTTTATGATCTTGTATATAACCAGTTGACTATAAGAATTGTAGGAGAAATTACTCTCTGTGATAACACAGAAAGTCTTGGTATTATTGTGGATAGTACATTATGGCTTAAACAACATACATAACATAGTAAAAATAAATAGGATAATGTATATGCTGCATTAAAAATAATATATCTATACACATCCTTACTACGAATTGAAGTAAAGGAAGCACGCTATGATACACACGTATTTTACCATTTGTCATTGAAATTCTGTGTATGCATACAGGGCTTTTCTAATGTAATGAATGAATTCGTAAAAAAATTAAAGAATAACTTTTGGGAAAAGCTCTGGGACTCGTCAAATTGTATTTTTAATTGCGTAGCACATTTTTTAAAATATAATAATACGTACAGGGTGATTCGTGTAGGAGGTATGACATTATCGAAAGATATAAAATCACATCGATGAAAATCCAAATATATTGCACCAGTTAGGCTGATGTCAAATAAATGGGACCCAGAATTCTTTCGTAGATTATGTTGTACCTACCTCAAATTTACTTTCTCGGAATTTCAAGTGTGATCAATCATCATCACCATCGGGGATCCTTGGTACGACTTCAAGATTTATCTGACAGCAATAAGAAAACATTATCGCTTGCTACGGCTATTGTCAGACAGCCAGCGGTGCACAATTTGAATATTTAATTTAGTCGATCTTATGAAATAATCATTGCTATTCAATTTAGTTTTTGAAATTGCAAAATCGTTCCTCTTCATTTGTTTCTATTTTTACCGAATTCGGTACAAAATTCATACATGCAGCTTATTTTTGGTATTAAACAACGCCAAAGAATATATAATAAATTAAAAACCATAAGGTGGTTGAATGTGAATCGTCAATTTAATCCATGCCATTCTATTTCCTATTCTTTCGATTGTGTTACTGATCTTGCTTAATTACTTATTTAAATCTTCACTCTATCTGTTCTATTACGTTAGGCTCTTTAGTGTGTAATTTTTTAGTGCACAAAGTTATTTAGGCGGTCGTGGAAGAATTGTTTGTTATAGCTGTCAGTAAACTGAATCATTTGCTTTTTTTACGGATACACAATAAACTCTGAATAATATAAAATATATGTACTATTTATTATATATATTTTTTAGTAAATAATACATTGTTTTATTTATTTATTTTTTGTTTACATGGTATAGGAATCGACTGTTAATATCATTAGCTATCAGTAAAACAACCTGTGCAACACTTAGCGGTAGTGGATCTTGGAGCTGATTATTTTATTAAGAAATGCATGGATGTTAATTTGTGTGCCTTATTCTTAATAGTCTTATAACGACTTGATTACACCTATTTAAAAATTGAGGTACTTTCCAGGGCGTTATAAATGGTTTAATACGTTTTAGTGCAAATTGGCATTTATCTCACATACTCTTCCAGTCTAGAAGTTCCCTTTTCCACGTTATTAATAAATCATCTGGTCGAATTTTCATTTCTGGTGGCCTTTCCATCTTGGTAGATTACTCTGCTTCTTGATCAGCCTATACATTTCCTTGAATGCTGATTGATTGACGTTTGATTAGTATGATTAGTATTCATAGAAAAGTAATTTTGTTTTTTTTGCATTGTACAGTGATGTATTTTTAAATTCTGACGTTTACGTATGATTTAGTGAGATTAAGCTGCTTTCTGACTGAAAAAGTGATAAACTTTGATAGGTGTATTAATACCAGTATTAAAAGACTATATGTAGAGCCTGTTGTTCAGTTGTGAAGACGGTGGCATATGGATGTAGATACCATGACTAACTTTATTAGCTATTTATTTGCCCCCGCCCTTCTTTGGTTTTCGAATCGTCTATGAGCCCCAAAATATATTTATTATCATTATTTTTATTATTAAAATGCCAATAAAATATTTGCAGCATGACCCAAGGCCGACTCCGAAGGATAAAAAGGCATTTAGAGAGAATGTTCGTCTGCAAGACTATATATCTACGAAAGTAATAACGGCATAAAAGTAGTTGACGCAAAGTTTGCCTATAACTCTAAGATTATGTCTACAGCGCTGGTATTGTTCACTCACAATTTCTGGAAAAAAGCTTGTTTATGTACAAGATCGATGGCTAGAAATTTACTATGACTTAGAAGCCTTGAGCATGAGAATTTATTACTGTATTATTAAAATACGCCCAGAATTAACTATATACTGAAGTACCAAAACGGGATAGCAAACTTATGCCATAAATTTTAAGTGGAATGAACGGCAGAAACTTTGTAGAGAATTCAAAGCAGCGACGGATATAAGATGTAAGTACAGGGTATACAGGGTTCATTATATTGTGACACTCCCCCTAACGCGGCGTTTCTATTTGTAGTTATAAAGATGTAATATAAAAACTGTAAGATTACATATTTACATATAATTTTTCTGTTAATATTTTTCAGTATTCTAAATATAAAGGGGTTAAGGCGGGAGGGCTAAAAATTTAATAAACAACCCTAAACATTTTATGAAAATGCTTTAACTAAGTATGCGTAAATATATGAAACTATATATTAATTGCATATATCAGTAGGATGTATAGTTTTGGTTATGTAGTAGTAATAAAACATGTTTTAATTTATGTATATTTCAGTTTATTAAGTATCAAGTGTTTATGAAACACTAAAAAATTGTAATTGCCAACAAGCAAAACATATATACTTTAGCAACGCTTTCTGTTATGTGTCTGGTAAAATATTTCCATGTTAAAATTTTATCATTTTTATAATATCGTAGATGTTTTTTTTGTTAAAATATTTCATCTTTATTAAAAACCAAAAGCTAAAAATATAAAACAAAATTCGTAAGAAAACACTCAAATTATAGAATCTTATTTAATCTAATTCATATAATTGGTGTATAGTTTGTTTCATCGCCATTTGCCAAATAAAAAATTTCAAAACATATCCTTGGCTTGTTTTTATGGCTAGGCTCAGGTAGGCTCTTCCGTTAATCGGCAAGATAAGAGAGTTCTTTATTTGGCAAATAGCGATGAAATGAATAGTACTTACACTTGTTATAAATTATTTAGAACGTTTACTGGGAAATAATTAGTAGATTTAAAACATAGACTGTCAAGTAGTTGATGTAAAAATAAGTATCTCGCTATATTTCTGTAAATATTTTAAGAATCGTTCATGATGTACGAGTATGTGTATAAAGAAGTGTATTAACTTTAAAGTTAAGTTGGTATCTCAACTAAAGTGAAATTGATTTCCTGTATAGCTCAATTCAAAATTTCGAATAGACGATCTAAGCAATTTTGCTATTATCCAACATACCTAATTACTTTTTAATCTTTCCAAATATTAAAGAGACTTTTTTCACTTTCCTGAGAGGTATAAGTGTATATATAAAAGCTCTGAAAGATCTTTTAAGTGAAATCTCATAACATTTTAGTTATTCTCTATACTGATTGGTCATAGTATATAAACTAGCCAATCAGAACACATAACATCTGAAATGAACTAAGATCTCAAGTAAAGGAAACACGACTGAAGGTATGAGGGTGCTGTATATGAGACATCGTTATGAAGGCATTATATAATTAATTTTTATGAAATTTCATAATTTTGCATGTGTTATTTTTATTTTGGAAGCACAGTATAAATAATATTTGTGGCTGATATGATTTTTAAACTTTTGTAAAAATATTTTCAGGTTTCAGAGGAAAATATTATTCTTTCGGAAATGGTCCAGAAACGTAATAGTCTTTCCATAATAATATTGCAACCATCAAATATATTTATAAAGGTTTATAAATATAATGTTTCATTCGATTTAATTCACAATGGGTTAAAGGGTTTTTAACTCGTTTATTTGTTTAGCCCTGTCTTCATTGGCAAACCTAGCTTTCGTTCCTTTCTTTTTTGTTTCGGAAACGCCAGCACAAAAGTCCCTGTAGAAAACAAATAGGCTCAAACTTGGATTAGCTTTTCTTGCAAATCCTACGGCTGTGGCTTATTATTTTGTCGTATTAGACAGGGGTGTTTAATCCAGATGATATAATATAAATTTGTCTTTCTGATTTCTGCCAGATAAAATCGTACCTCTGTAATTTGCTAAATTAAACTGCCGAAATATAAACGTTCCTACCCTGTTAAACTACCTAAATTCATGGAGTGATGGATAAGAGGGTGAACTGGTGCAATTTCAGTCATACGTGTTTAATTGCTTGAGAGTTTATAGACGACTATGGATATCGAAAGTGAGAATGAGGAAAGCAAATGAATAATGAATGAATCATTCGTTTCCTTTTCTTATAATTATTATATATTTCCATAATTATTTTTGCCAATATTACCTATATTATTACTGTTAGTTGCTATAGTTTATTAATTGTCTTTTTTATTTTATTTTTTGTTATATATAGCAGACTCTATATGTGTATTAATAAGCTCCTTGCTATAAGATATATAGCAAGGAGTCATCGGAAGAAGTATACCCTTATAAGGAATAAAGCTGTTACTATTCTTATTAAAAACTGAAATCTTACTATTTAAGTTATTGAAAATCAATAATATCATAAGGGATGAAACAAGCTATTGAAAAAATAATAAATTAAATTGAGTATCAAAAAGTATCGTCTTTCGCTGGTCGGAAATTTGTATAGGATTTGAACACGCAGCTAAACCGTCGCTCATGCGATTTACAATATACATATAGATAGAGCTCTTCCTATATAGATTGGTCGGATATACATGCCATGGTGTATGATCCCAGGATTACTTCGATCGTTTCGCTTATCGGATTTGCACACTTGTTTGTTTTTTGTCCGTATTATGCAGCAAAATTTATTCGATAACGTTACTGTATATGGGGTTGGTCACGATGGGACTTATTAGTATAATTACGTAATACATTACATATTAACTGAGGTATTAATTAAAATAAGTCAAGTTACATTACAAAAAAAAATTGTTACCATTTTAATTAAGAAAATCGCTCAATCAATAAATTATTATATTGTTTTAAGAGCATAAGTTGAATCTTCAGGTTTTTTTTTATGAACAAAATGCAAAGAAAATCAGTAACTTCCCAGATTGGAAGTGGCCTTTGCAAAATAATTAGTTTTGAAGAGAACCATTTCATGCAATATCTTATCACAATCCCGTATACTGTGGAAACGAAGTAAAAGTACTATTATAATTCATTCTCGTTATACGAACGAGAGCTCAGAAGTTCAAAGGGCTAAAGCTCTCATAAGCTTTATATAAGCATATTAGAAACGCGAATAAAATCTTTTCAAAAAGAAATTAATACGTAATTACGATTACAACCTCGCGCAGTTTATGACTTGCGAGAGACTTAAGAGAAATAATAAAGTTTGAGATAACTCGTTTTCTCATAAATATAATTAGTAGGTAATTGGATAATAGTCGAGATTATAAAAGGTGGACAGATTTTGAAAGAAGTAAGACGCTAGAAAGATACACAATACCAGAATATATTTGAATAATAATTCAACTTCAAATTCGCCAAATTAGATATGATAGTATTCATTACGATAGATTCTTTTCTGTCATCCAATAATATAGACGCTTTTAGTTAACACCTCATCTTAAATTTGGTGTAAAATGACACAAATCTCACACCAAATGGGGTATATACAGGGTCTTACAAGTTTGGTGTGAAATTAACATAGCAAATGGACTTCATATTTGATTTTACTTGCTGTGCTTTTTTGGCCTGGAAGATGAAGATGTCTTCCATTCGCTGGACTGCTGTTTTCTTTCGGTGTTACAGTCGTAAATCCAAGATTCATTTCCTGTGATGATTTCTCACTAAAAATCAGTCAACATGTGCCTGTTCTTTCAATTCCTAGCACACACTCAAACGGTTCTCTCTCTACTCATTGGAAAGCAGTCGTGGAACAAATTTTGCCGTGACGCGTTAAATGTACAATTTTCAGTTAGGTTTCTTTGGCACGAACCCTACTTATTTCCTCTAGTTCGTCGATTGTACTGCGACAATCAAACTTGATGAACTTTCTGAATATTTTCGTCTGTTCTGAACGTTGAGGAGCGACCCGAACGGGGTTCATCTGCAAGTGGTATATAACCGCTTCTGAACCGGGAAAGCCCCTCATAAATACTTTCCTGGCTTTGAGCATCTTTCCCATAAGCTGTCTAAAGCATCGAAACTATATCTGCTGCTATCTACTTTAACAAGAAACAGAGTTTGATGTTGGTGTACTGTTCCTTAAAGTATACTATCGCAAAATTGCCGAAAGCGCTGGGACCGATTTAAGAAAAAAATTACTCTGCCCGCTGTGATGATTTCACAGGAGGGATACTTGACTAACTGACCCGGAGAGTGTCTAGTAAACGTACCCACCGGAAGAGGGCAGCACTGTCAACCCACTTGTCTAGTTATACCCACTATTTTTTGGGTATCGCCTCATAATTGATAAGTATAATTTAACATTTAAGTATTATAAGATAGTTAATAAATTTAATCATTTTTAACATAGATTTTATAATTAACAATTTAAACATCTGTATTTAACAAATTCGATCGTTATTTTTAATATGAAGGTTATTTAGCACCTTCAGTATGTGGGACTATGTCAGAACTAAAAACGAATGGCGATAAAATTCCCGAGGGGTATTTTTAATTGCTCATATTTGACTGAATTGGAGCAACTTAAAACGCAAACCATTTGCGCATTCATTTATGTAAATTCAGTGCGTTTCAAGACTTGACGCTTTAATCTCTCGTTAATACCTATTCAAAAGGCTGCCCCAAATAGGAATAAACTTTTACATGATGCTTAGAAAACAAAGTTTTCAGTTCACAAAGGCTGTTGTCTGTTAACATGGGATTAAAACTTTGCAGAACAGAAGTTTAACTTCGTTCGCAGTTTTTGGTAGAAGGAAAATGGTGGTTAGTTAACGATAATAGTAATTATGGTAACACGATTTATTTACATGATCTAAAGGAAGTACGATCCAAGAACTACAATAGTATAATTCCACTAACAACTTGTCTATGGTATTATTTTCTCTTCCTTCAAATGAAAATAGTGTTTCTTTTCATTGTTTGTAAGTATTTAATGTCAGACTACTATCTGTTTCATTAAAAGTGTTTTCTTGCATTTGGAGACACGGAAATCGCCTTTTTTTCCCCTGCAGTCTCAAGCTGCAGAAAGTATACACATAGACGAGAGCAAACACGCCCATGCACACACTCAAGAATACAAGATAATTCCAATACTAGGCTCAATACCAACAACACCTCTATATAAGGACAAAGTGCTCACAAAATTTTAGCTGGTGACGTCATGAATGTAGGCCTTTCCGATATGGAGCGAAGATTTAGGAAGCCAGCTTACCGGTGGCGAAACACGATCGAAAGGCAACAGATGTTTGCAACGTTGCCAGACTACTACGATACTAGCGAATATTAGGATTCCAGTATATAAAGGATGTATCTCTTTCTCTTAAATTACCATTTTCTTCTTCAATATCGTAAAACACATATTTCCATAAGATGTTCTTTCCTCTTTTTTTAATGTGGTATTTCGTAATTTATTTATTTAATTATCAAATACTACTACCTTGTTCGACTTCCCTAACAAAAATACTTTCCTTACGGAGCCGGCAACAGCGCTCATCTGGTACGTTAACCTCTAAACCTAAAAGTTGCTATATTCAGCGTTATTTCTTACAGTTTTCTGAAATCAGAACTATTTATGTGCTTTTAAGTGCGTGAAACTTGTACCTAATATTTCGTTGTATATTTAGGTATACAATTTATATTGTTAGGCGTATTTTTAAATACGTAAAACCATATATTTAGGACTTATAACCTGTTGCTTTTTTGGTGGTCCGTCGGTTTGTTTACAGCACAGTTTATAAGTTTTTGTTCGTGTTTAATTGTATGTTTTTCTCTTGGTTTCGGCTAGTTTTGTGGTAACTGATACTTAGTGAAATTATGCCTCAAAAGTGCTGTGTTCCTGGCTGTAACGGAAACTATTATAAAAATGGGCCTAAAGTTCATGTTTTCGGTTTTCCAAAGGACGTAAGTTTACGACAAAAATGGCTAAAAGCGATACTCCGAGATAACATTCAGCCCACAAACAACACGAGAGTATGTGAAGCTCATTTTCCTGAAGGTAGTATAATAAAAGTACAACAGTTCAAGACTCAAACACTGGTAAGATTTTTACAATAGATTTACTAAAACCACGGTTAAAAGAAGACTGTATACCATCTATTTTTTTAAATTGCCCCATTTATTTATCAAAAGATGTCAAAATACGGCCAAGTAAAGATGAAAAGCTCAAAAATATTGATGAGTTAAATTTGTCAAAAGCCCTTGAAATAAGCAAAAATTGCTCTCAACAAGACTTTTCTCAAATTAACACGTTATTGTCTAAAATTTTAATAAAGGATGATCACTTTCACGATATCAACGATGTATTGCCGTTAATTACATATTTAGGTGGTTATTGTTGCTATATTACGTTAAAAAATTACAATGTGCCAGCTGTAAACAAAAATTAGTATACCTATGACGAGCAATCTATTGTTGAGGATAATTTTGATCTCATTAATAAATTAAATCGTGGAGGACTTTTATATATCCAAGGACAAGTTATAAATGTTGTATCTGTGACTTATATAATCTTCAATAAATTAATAAATGAATTTGAGGACACATTTCTAGAAATCTATAATAAAAGATCGTTCATGGTTCATTTAATTTTGGAATACTGTATTGAACAGAAACATGTCTCACATTTCGATGGATGCGCTAATCATAATGGAAAAGACATTTTAAAAATTATTCTCAAAAGTATTTCCAATGCCCTCTTAAAAAATTATTGCGCTAAAAATAGCGACCATTTATAAAAAGGAAATAAAAAAGAAAACTCGATACATTAACGAAGTAGGCCATATACCTACCTATATATGCATAAATATTTTTTATAACTAAACGTATATAATTTGGAACCTATTTCTTTAAAAGTTTAATTAATGTATTTTCATGGCTTGTGTTCTATAATATATTTTTTATACCTAAACTCTCACCTCAGCACTAAGTTATGCACGATGTTAGGTAGGTAAATGAAATTTGAAACTGCATAACATGAACATGCATACCTATATTATACCTACTAAGTAATAATAATTAAGAGAAGGTGTGTAATAGTTCAGTATATGTATTTATGTGTAATAACCTCTTTTCAGTAGTGTGAAAAATGTTTATTATACATAAATACATATCCTGAATTTAGGCGCTGGTGTAGGGTAGTTGGGAGCCTGCACTTAATACTACACCTAGTATTAAACCAAAACTCAAACATAATTTTTGGGATTTGTCAAGAAGCCTGTCATATAACTAGCGTTCTTTAAAATAAGTTAACTATTGATAGTTTTCATAAATATTAGTGTATGTATCCCCTTATATGATTAAAATTGTACGGCCTACATTGAGGACGTCACACGACAAGCACTAAGGCCTTGTTATTCAGTGGGTGTTGTCAATACACCCGGACCACATTATTCTATCGTAGAATATTGTATATTGTACCAATGATTGGTTTGCCGCTTGGCCTCTAATCTTATTAACCTCACCAACATGTAAGAGTTTATCTTGCACAAAATTATAATGAAAGGGAGTCTTATATAAATTTATCTTGTACTTATTAATACGTAGGTTCTATCGTGAGATGCTCTTATTTGAAACTAAGAAAAGGAAATCATTTCTTACTCAACACCTGCTTCTCTTCATCGGTGGTGATTATTCTGGCTCCATTTCAAAAACAAATACTCACTCAGCTCACTTTACCTTAATTAATACTTTTGTCGAGTTACCTCAGAAATGCTTACATTAAAGTTAACACTAGCCAACGAGAGAGAAACACCGATTTAACTAACTAGGGAAACGTTTAATTTAATAACAATGAATAAAGTTAACAAATGTAAAAACAGAAGTAAAATGAAATAGTTTCTCAAATAGTTGTCTCAAATACTCACAAATACAAAATAATATCGAGAACTTAAGCAAATAAAATAGTGTAAAGTTTTAAAGTTTAATAATGTTCTACAGACGTAACCTGAAACTAGCAACAAAATTTAGAAAAGTGATAATACTTACTGAAATATTTACTGAAAGAAAATCAAAACAGAGCTGACAAAAATTGTAATTTTCTTCAAGGGCTCAACATCACATAGGGGTGGTTTAGTCGAACCAGGCCAGGATTGGTTGAGATCTTGAAGCTTCCGTACTTCGACCAATAATATTAATTTTCGGTTTACCGTCTTGCATATATCGAATATCGACATCCCCCCTTATTATGCGAACAAATATGATATATACTAATTAATTACGATTATATATGCAATGATATATGTATAGATTATTCATTGAATAAAACACTAATTATTAACTATATCGTTAATCTTTTCCCTCGTATCCCGCCATGTGTCGCGATATTGTTTGATCAGTTTATGATTGGTCTATGCCTGCTATTATAAAGACAGAGAAACGACAAAGTTAAGATAATAGTATTTAATTAAATACCCACCGATTGGTCCATGGAGAGCTTTCGTTACATTTATGTCTTTATTTAATTTCAATTAATTTACAATATAATACAATTTACTTTAATAAATTGTGTCCATTCAGACATCCTTTAGGTGGAATAATTGAATCTTTAAAATAAACTCCTTATCTAACTAACCCTTGTTATGGGAATTTAAAAAAGGGGGACTCAACAATAAGAAGAATGGACAATAGTCATCTTGTTACATTATCATCCAGTTTTTTTGTGCAGTGTCGGGCAACTGACGTAAGTGTACCCACCGTATTCTCGTCTGCATGTATGAGACCTGTAAAGTGTAAACTAAATTCTATATCAATTTTGCCAAGTATGTGCAAGACTTTCTTATATGATATTTAGCGTAAATGTAGTTTTATAAGAGTACAAGTAATGTCTGAATGGTATAATCATAATAATATAAAAAAAAAGTCAAACGGAAATTGCTACAGTTTTTCGATCTTGTATACTGTAGGTATTTATTGCCATTTCGATTACTATTTTGAACATTATAATACGATTGAATGATAATTCACATCGTAGACAATGACAATCCATTAACAGTATATCTGTAAATGCACTCGTAATGTACCTATATATCTATTCTACGCTTTACGGGCGACCATAGCCAAGGTTAGTAATAATGTTCGTGTCTAATTTATTAGTTCTACTATAATTATTATTGTTATATATGGGTATTATTCACGACGTGGTTGGATTTTACCCAAGCTGATATTCGCGCTCAGTTCTGCTGTCGTTATTTCTGCTACGTTTTGCCCAATTAGATATTTTCCGCATTACTGCGTTCAACTATAGGCTGTGACACACACAAGAAACAACTATAATAGTGAATATATTATTTAGAATTACGGAAGAACGGAAAATTACAAGTTCTGATAGAAATTGGCTGGTAACATTTTTTTCTTAAAACCTTTTTTGTAAATAAGCTAATAGTCTATTTCGTAAAAGATAAAGGCCAATTACAAAGCAAATTTTATACTTAGTACGTTTACTAAATGTAATGTATATATAAATTAATGTAAGTTTAATCAGACAGTACAAGTTTTCGTACTGTTTTGACATGTCAATAAAACTGAAGTTGATAAATCAAAATGTACTATAATCGATATAAATAGAGTATATACACTTATTTCAGTTCAATTATGTTTCTCTTTGAAAATAACAAAATAAAAATAATCTTCAATAGAATCTGTTTGATTCCACTAATGTCACATAATTTATTACTTTATATTATTTCTTAATAATATAATTAAAATAGTCAACAATATCTAACCGATATTACCAATCTACTACAAAATAAGTACACATTACCCTAATATGCACCTAAATAAACATAAAAGTATATTGTTTTATTCATGTGATCATGAATAAAAACAAATACTATTCTTTACCATTGTTGTAAAAATTTAAAAACTATTGCTGTAAAACTTTAAATCGTAGCTGAAGATTCCGTATATTATATATAATGACTTTATAACACTGCAAATTAAAAAAGAAACCGGGAGTTCAAAAATTAACATGCCTGGATTGGTATTTTGGTTTTTTAGGTCCTTCAGATTCAGTGAAGACGGTTCTACAAATAATTTTATTTTCCATTGACTCTGCAAATGCTTTTTTACATTTTACTCCCACTTTTTCAAACTTATAAAATATCAATATATTGCATATGTAAGAAAAAGTATTTCCAATAAATTTATTGGAATGAAGACTAAATGATGACTAAGGTTAAGAAACTACCGATGTTAATGCATTAGTAACTATAGATATGAAAGATCGATAGAAAATCAGACTAAAAAAACAGTTTGATATCGAGTTTGATCAAAGATATAGTTATCTAGCATATGAAAAACTAAGACATGAAGCTTCCTTCCAACAGTGCGTTGTGATTTAGGTCTCTTAGGGAAACCACATGGAAAAAAACAACTTTTGTTTACCTCGGTGGTGGTATGGAAGTAAGTAAAGTCAAAAAAAAAACGAATAATAAGTAGGAAATAGCTTAGGGAATTTTATGATAATCAATTTGATAAAATACAATTGAAAATAGGATGGACACTCAGGTCAGTTTCCCGGCACGATGCTATAAAAGTGCAGCACTTTGTTCCAAGACCATTATATGGATGGATGACTTATGGTATTCTTTTATAAAAGCGGTGTAATGCTTTGTAAGCGGTGCATGCAGGGTATGTCATGCATACCATGGTAGTGGATGGTGGGCTGTGTCCAGTATTGGGGATGTTGTTGTATACTTGGGTTCGAGATTAAATGGAGTAAGTTGACACCTCTCCTTGAGCCAAAGCGTGTTTGACTCTACGTGTAATATTTCCGTCCGCATACTTTAGGGAAACGAGTCAGTTTTTGTGTGTGCAAACAAACATCAATAAACCTATGAATATCGGCCTCGATTGATCAGCCATTTCACTGTGTGAATGTATTGTCCGTACAGTCAATATAACTCCTCCTTTTATTGGCAGACCACACTTTAGGATAAGTTCCGCAGTCTTATCCTTCAGATTGCATACTTTACAGACAGAAGTAACAGTACAAGCATCCCCCACAATATGGAGATGCTTGTTTCGTTTGCAGTGTCCTGTCAACGATCTTATTAGGATTGGTAGATTTGTATAATTGATTCCACATAAAATGACATTCAATTTATTTGCCCTAGCACATTCAATGACTATTTACATTTCAGAATCAGTCTAGAATTAGTCCTGCAACTATTTAGAACCGTCAAGGTGGGCTTACTATCTATAAAATGTCGATGGTTTTACTAGATACATTTTTCTGTATTTCCATGCTTCTATGTTTTAGTTTAAAGCTAGATCTTCCCTCAATTTATCCAAATGGAGGTTATGCGATATACCTTCCACCGCTTTAGAGATAAATAGTTATGAAGGCAATATATATTTCCAGATATAAAATTTTCGGTATTCAACAGTAGATGCCAAGTTGAGTTTTTATGAAAACATTCTGAGGTAATATACCAATGTATGAAGGATACGAAGGAGTGGGAAGCTGCAGGAGACACGCCAAACATACTGGTAAAGCAAGGTCTCCATCCAAAGAAGATCATGATATGCATTTAGCGGGACTGAGAAGATCTTATGTATTTTAAAATGCTGGAGAAAAACAAGATACTCTAGATACACCACCTGCACTACGTGAATGAAGCTATTCAACAACAAAGAGTCGATTGTCAAGGCCAATTCATCCTACTCTACGATATCGCACCCCTTCACATAGCAAACATCGTCAACATCACCCTCTAAGAGCTATAATAGGAGGTTTTTCAACATCCACAATACTCTTTGGGCTTTGCGTCAACGGATTACCGTCTATTTTCAAAGTAAAATTAGAAGTTTTAAGTTTAGGTGCAGTTACATGCAGTTACATTTCATTTTAATGAAACCAAAATTGCTAGAATTATTTTATTTGTATGCAATAATATTTTATAATATATTTTATATAATTTACTTATATGTATGTAATAATATTCAAATTGACTTGTCTTCTATTGTATCGTATGGAATAGTTGTACATATTTTTTTTAATATTCAATACGCTACAACTGCAAGTATTGACCAAATTCTTACATAACTACCTGTGTGTTGTATTTTTTTTTGTTAATCAAAAAAAGTTTGCAATATAGTCTCAAGTTTGTGTACTCCAATATAGGGGTAAAAACTGTGTATAATGTTTTACTCTCTATTTTACGTAACATGGTAACCCTCGTACGCTTCTGTTTCAGTGCACGTTTTTTACTATTTCTAATTAAATCTTGCCAAACCGAATTTACTTCCGCAGTCGGTCGAGGTAACATAATAAAGCGTCTACCTACGTTGTACAGCTTTTTATTAAATTTGCCGTTTTTGCTTATGCTGTACTGAGTTCGTGAATGTGGTAATTTTTTTCAGACGATTTAGTTTAGTTCCAGCATCGTTTATGTTTAGTTAACTGTAAAAATTTAATTTTTGTTCCTTACGTTTAATTAAGATATTTGAAAGCAATGATAGTTCTTCATAAATTAATTTTAACAAAAGAAAAGTAACTGTCAAAATTGTTGGTAACAAAAATGTTGTCTATAGTATTTTATCTGATTTTGTGGATTTGTTTCTATCAACTCTTACAATAAAAAACCAAAACAATTAAAATATAATTAATAATACAAAATCTTGTATTGAAACTCAAGTTTCACTTTTTTAAATTATATCGAAGTTATTTAGTATCTATTAGCAATGATTATATTATTTATCAGCAATAGCATATTTTTCATTAGGTTATTTAACTATATCAATAAAATTGCTGGGAATTAATAAATACGATGATATAGTGCATTATAATGTATTGTATACTTTTTTAATTTTTTTATAACTCAGACACAACAAAATTTTATTCAAATACCAACATTTTATATAACATGCATGTTCTCAGAGTTATAATAGACTTTACGTAAAAATTTATCCTCCCTAAATGTAGAAATCGTATAATAGAGTGTTTCGTTTTAAATGGGGTATCTTGTATAACTTTCCTGCTACAACACATTTAACTAAAAATCCTCAATATTTCGAGTGAAGGAAAGCATTTGCTACTTTCATTTCTGATGTGGTCCCTACTGAATAATTCTATTCTGGAAGATCGTGAGGACTTGAGGAGTAGATATGTAAATATTTGTTCACAATTCATTGTGCCCCAAAATTGTATTCACAAGAAATGTCCGTATCATATAACGTATGTATACACTTATACAAGTGATGACACTAGGAGGAAATTAAAGGAAAAAAACTGCCAGTCGCACAATATACACATTTCAATGTTATGATGCATAAATATGTTTTCAAATATGTCCACTAATGAGTGTTTAAAACGTATTCAATATTTATTAAATGGATTTGAAATTAAGACACTGTTAGCGAAGTTTTATTGGATTACAATACACCTATCGCCATAATTACCAAATGCAATAATTAGCTGATATATTGGTATTTTTTATTATTATTATATTATATAGGTTTGGGCCTCATAAGCCACTTATCACATGGGTAGTCCCTTGGCGATCCCCTCTTATCCGGGTCAGTATCCAAAAATGCTATCCCATAAAAGGAGCAATTTAGGCACGTCCCCCGCCTTAAGCCTCGCCTCCTCTAGGATAACAGGGGTCCCTAATATAAGATACCTCTTCTCCTCCAGTGTGGGGCAGGTGTAAAGAAGATGAATCGAGGTTTCCTCGTCTTCTTTACAGTATCTGCAGGCCGGGCTATCAGTCAGCCTCAGCTTGTGCTTATATGCATTCAGGCTACTATGGTGGCCCGTTATGATTCCCACCAGGATTCTGGCTTTGTGCCTGTTCAATTTAATGAATTGTTGGGCCCATTTCTCAATCTCTGAGTATTCGATAAAGAGTTTGGTTATTCGACAACCCGTTACTCCTCTCCATCTTTTATTGTGCTGGTCTCTTGCCCAGCCATTGATGCGGTCTCTGATCAGATTCCGACTTATTCCCACTGCAAGTTCTGGTCCATAGAGGTTTTCCCTGGCCCTTGTCTGGCAAGGTCATCTGCAATTAGATTTCCCTTAATGCCATTATGCCCAGGTATCCATAAGAGTTCCACCGGTCCCTTCCCTGCCAAGTGGTTCAATGCTTCATAGCAATTATAGACCAGCTTCGACTTTGTCGTTGCTGAATTCAGGGCTGCCAACGCCGCCCTGCTATCCGAGCAGATACATACCTTCTCCTGGGTCCGATTTTGGTCGGCCCCCATATATTGGTATACATTCTAGATATATCAACACAATGCTCAACATAAGATAATAGCATTAAACCACAATATATGTTAGTAAATAATAACGTAGTAATATGATTTTCCATTTAGAAATATTCAAAAATGTTTCATTAATGGGAGTACTCTGAAGATGGTTCTCAAAAAGCAGTATATTATATATAACCATACTTTTAATAAATACATATTTTTGTCTAATTAATTAAATTATTTTACTAAATGATTATAATAATAATTTTGAGTTATATACTTAAATTATAATAGAAAAAAATTACAATTGTGAAATGAGCGATCTGAAATCACTTGCAAACAAGATGTAAAGTGAAAAGCAAATACTCAAAGTAGCACTAAGAAATTCACTGCAACCATGAAGATGATTCTTTAGAGACCCCCGTAGAGTTTCGAAAATGTCTGCTTTATTTGGAATTACCTCACATATTAGAACACCACTTCAAGGAGTTCCAAATAAGGAAACCACGTGATATAAATTTGATAATCAAGATGACCATACTGTAGGTTCATCTCTGTAGGTAGATCTATTTACTGGGGCAGATCTGTGTATCTGTGTGGGCAGATTTAAATGTAGTACATCGATACAAAGTAGGGTAGTGCACAGTCATCACATGTTAATTTGTGTTTAGTAGGGTATACCGTCTAATAACTCATTTGGGAAGAATTCATGTATGAGGGTACAGTTAAATAATTCAGCAGAATTTGAGGTCTCATTCGCTGATGATCCAACCAATCCTGTCTAGATACTAACTCACAACTTCTTCATTCTTGAAATCTAACTTGAATACTTTATGTAGATTATTTTCTACCCAGATATGCATATTGTGGAAATTAAGAATTAATTTTCGGAATCTTTAGAAACATTTAGAAGTTTAGGTAAAGGAATTGTGAACGCCTTGCTCTACTGTAAGCACTCTAGTAATGAGTTTAGCAACCTTATTTAGAATTCT
This sequence comes from Rosalia funebris, assembly GCA_037954035.1. Taxonomy (NCBI): domain Eukaryota; kingdom Metazoa; phylum Arthropoda; class Insecta; order Coleoptera; family Cerambycidae; genus Rosalia; species Rosalia funebris. Next base: position 13,808,737 of record JAZFAV010000001.1, on the reverse strand, counting down.
TTGGTTGAATTCAATTTAAATACACTAGAAGAAATCAAAATGAGTTATGTAGTAGAAGTCCATTTTATCCATAGTAGTATGGATAAAATGGAGCTCACTGTTTATTTAAAATAGGCGCCAATAAGCGACAAGTATTTATCAAGATGGTCTTAGGTAAACACATTCTAGTTATCCTCAATTACTTACCAGTTAGTCAATAACTGATTCAAGTAATATAATTTTTTTTAATATCACACTTTTGTTAACATATAGTGATTAATTTTCCAAAATTATAGTTAAGAGACGGACAATGTAATAATAAAAAAGAGTGTTATTTTATAGTGAAATCTTGCTCTATCAACTATTTGTAATCTGTTACTTTTAAAGGACTATCTTTATTCTTACCCATGACATACTTGTGTGCAGTGGGGGCTCGTGATGAAATGAAATGGGTGTTCTGCACAGGGCCGATCCTAGGGTATTGGCCGCCCGCATGCAAATTTCAAACGTATCCAAACTATTGGCGCCATAGGGACCGCAAAAAAATTTTGAAAATTTTCAAGGTCACGCGTTTTCCTGATTCTTCAGAATTTTGATGTAAAATCCGTTTATACAAAAATATAGAATTTCACAAAAAAAAATTTGGAATTTAATGAATTTTTTGAAGAACATTCATGTTGGCCGTCATATTCCTTGGTTAAGAGAAAAGGCTTGTAAGGTGAATTTTCTACTAGAGGGTCTATAACACTTAAAATATTTTCCGAAAGAGTTTCAGCGTCACATTTTGTAGGTTTCAGGTATGTCCAAAAACGTTCAATCGGTTCACCATCGAGAATATATCTTAAAACTACCGCTAGCTGAGTTTTTGCAGATACATCAGTTGTTTCGTCTGCCATAACTGCCAAAAATGAAGGTTTGTTAATTTCTTTAATTATTTCTTCATGACATACTTTTAATATACAGTCTAAAAGATCATTTTGTATTTCTTTAGAGGTTCCTTTAAATACTGAAGCATTTTGTAGATGCTCGCTTAAAGTTACATCAAGCTCAGCAGAAAGATTTATCAAACCACGAAATATCCCCGGGTTTTGAGAGGTTTCAGCTTCGTCATGTCCTCGCAGCGCCAGTTCAAGGGCCCCACAAAACTTTATGCAGTTTATAATTTTTGACAAAACGTATCTCTTTTTTGTCACATTATCATTATGCTTTTGCACATTTATCCAATAAGCTGAATCTAGCTGCGCTTTAATATTAGTTGTTCCTAATAAAGCTAATTCCATTGTATTATGTAGATGGCTTTTGGAGTTGTCGTGCTTTTTTATTTTTTCAGTTAAATGCACCAAATCTGTCACCCCTACCTCCGTCCATGCTTTATCACCGCCAAAAAGTAAACGAGGAAAACAAAATAACGCATTTTTTTTGTTGCACCCACAAATCGAATCGTTCTTCGAATAAATGTCTCTATTAAATTGACGTTTATATGCTTTTCCGCGGCTAACACCTGCAGTCTCAATAATAATATCGGGCAATGGCCTACCATTGTTTTTTAAATCAATTTTTTCTTCATAAGAGTATTTAAAAAATCGCTTCACATGAACTAAATTATAAACTAAATCCATTGTCACTATCACAGTATATAAATATTAATAATTAGTACAATAAATCACTACACAAATTCACAAAACAGTATTTAAAATCGAGCGCCAAGTGTGGATTGTCGCGGAGTTGAGGGGGAGGACGGGTGTGCCGAGCCGTGCTGTGGAACTACCTCGTGTGGCCCAGTTCAATGTACCGCGACGCGCTCGCGTAGAGACCCAGATAATTCATCTGGTCTACTACTCAATAGAGGACGGCGGGCAGAATGCGACTTTAACGCAATAATTTGGTTAGCTGCACCAACTAACCAAATTATTTTATTAATAAATTTTAGTAATTATTATGTCGCGAAAATATACAAATCTAATTTTTTTGGCAACTCTGCAGCACCTATACACCAGCCGCCCCTGCTTGTGTGAATTGTGTAGAGATTATTACAAAGTACATTACATACAAATAATATAAATATTGTTCTTATAAACGGTTGCAATTTGGTGCTTTGTTCAATCAACTCGTTATTAACGACTGATTAGCTCCAAACTTAATCGTCACTACTAACTAACCTTCACCTCTGCAATTACGCCTAGCCTACGCGGCTCTTTAGTAAGCCGCTCTTTTTCCGTATAATCCTCTGGTCACGAGGACGCCATTTCGTTAAGATGGACTTCCGACAGTCGGATAATTGTGTGCTGTACGGTGGAAGGGAACTCTTTGTTTTCCTCAAATGAAACACGACTCACTCCATCCAATAATGCAGTTATAAATTGCGCTTTGTCAGCGCGCTATGCAGCCCAAGTACATCGGTTTTTTTCTATAGGCGCCGCTAATTATTTTCTATATTTAATTAACTGACAGGCCGCCTGGTTCCGCGCAACAAAGGTGATTGATGTACGTACTGCGTACTGCACGAGCTCAACAGGAATGTCCAATTGGAAGTTTCCAATATCGATCTTGCATTCGGATCGGCACTTTGGCTTATGAATAGATATACGAGATTCAATCTTAAACAGGGATGCATCTAGGCTTAAGAGCATTCGTTCTTACATGTAAATCAAATTAGATTGAAAATGTAATTTAATCTTTATTAAAGCCAATTATTGATTCACAACAAATCTCTAACAATATAATTGCCATACATATTCATGAACTAATTCCTCTAAAAATAATACTGTGTTATATGGATCTTAAAAATAAATTCCAGCATATTTATGTACTTGTAATGGATGACTCACTATATAATAGTCAAAAGTTCACAGCTGAGCTAAATTCTAGTTCGGAAATATAGATAAGGACTTAATAATAATATCGATGAAGGGAAAATATTTATAGGAAAGAAACCTACAAACTAAGTTGAATATTCCACTTGGATAAAAAGAGTGCTTAGAATTTCAACAAATGTTCTGTAGTAGGGATCTATTACAAGAATAGAAGGTGAAGATTTTTCACAAAATGTTTTTACGCTCAAATGATATCCCTAGAAGGCAAAGTACGTAATATAATTTATCCACGCATAACTTTCTTACTCATCATGAGGTCATCAGCCCTAAGACTGGTTGGACGCTAACCTCCAGCTTCTCATATCTTGTGCTAACCTACGCATTTCGCTAATTGTGCTACAACCTACATCCCTTACTATTTGCGAGCAGTAGTCTAATCTAGGCCTACCTCTGCTTTTCTTCACTCCTATTTTTGCCTCCAAAATATCACATATTATTCCCCCATGTCTCAGCAAGTGGCCTACCATTCTATCTGTTCTCTTCTTTATGTTTTTCCACATACATCTTTTCTCGCCGACTTTCTCTAATACTTCTTCGTTTCTAACCCTATCAGTCCACTGCATTTTCATCATTCTTCGGTAACACCACATCTCAAAAGCTTCTAATTTCTTTAGTTTCACAACCGTATAGTGCCGTGCTCCATACATACGTTTTCAAAAATCTCTTCCTTGTTTCTAAGTTTATTACTCCCTAGCATAAAAGTGCTTTCTTTTTGTTAAAAGCTACTCGACCCTGCGCTATTATTTGTTTTATATCTTTATTGCTTCTTCCATCCCAATTTATTTTACTTCCTAAATAAGTGAAGTCTTTAACTTTCTCCAATCTTTCATTATTAATTTGTACTTTCGTTTTTGCTCTGCTCTCGCGCCCTCTGCACACTAACACTTTAGTTTTGTTTTTATTCACCCTCATTCCGTATTCCTCTGTCAACACTGCCTCCATTTCGTTCAACGCTGATTCTAATTCCTCCTTACTAGATGCTAACTTTCTTACTATGCAATAAATATTTCGCTATCTACATGGAAAATATTGGGAATATTAAATTAACAGCAAGTATAATCTTTGAATAAATATCATCATTCGATGAGCAAAGACACGAGCCCTACACGCGAGTCACTGAGCCAAGAAATTAAAAATTTCTTATAGGAGAAATGAAATACCGTAACTTCTGGAGCATATAGTTTCAGTTTAGGAGAGCGTACAACTCTGCCACACCAACTGTGACTTCCTGGGTCAAATAAATGACACTCATTAGCGATAAATTATAATTAGACGTGACGGCCATTGCGTGGCGAAAAGAGGTCTGTTGTAGGTGAACTGCAAGCTTCAATGTGCACGATGTGCATTTCAGTAACTTTGTACTCATAAAACATAAAACTTGGAGTCAAATTACTTGCACTTAATTACTCATGCGGACGTAACGGCCACACAGAATACCGCGACTTCCTACTTTGCCATTAAAGATGATTTCTTATATCGACGGTGGCTTTCTTCTACTTGAATGGGTTGTTACCGTAGAGAGAAGAAAAATTCTATTAACATACTAATAGTACCTGGAGAAAATTATCGTCTGCAATCTGAAAACGTCGAAAATGTAACGGTAATAAATATATAATTATTAATTAAGAAAAAATATAAATAACATTTAATAGAAATAATATACATAGAGAACATAGACTTATTACACTGGGGAATAATTTTGTAATCATCCGTCGTTGAAAGAGCTTTTTTGGCTGATTTTAGAAATATTTCTATCGCTGATTTCAAGTATGAACGGACATAAATTGATTTTTCGCTACATGCTCCGGTTTCCATGAAATTTGATGTTGAATATAGATCGTATAATATTAAGTTAATACGTAACCCTATGATGTATTACTCATCCTATAACTTCTGACATTTTTTTGTGCAGTGTTGTGTCCTTAGGAATGCTTTGTTTATTTGGCAGCATATTTTTTCTACTAACAGCTTAAGGTAGTTTCTCCGGTCCAAAAATAAATGCGCGGGTAGACGTAAAATATACGGAATATCAGTAGTCTAGTGTTCTTTATTTTTGTTAAGAGACTGTACTCTATACTCACACATTGCATATATATATATATATATATATATATATATATATATATATATATATATATATATATACAGGGACGGCCATAATCAGGTACCCGATTTTAAGTAGCGGCCGTGTACAATGCAAGGAAATAAAAAGCAAAACAATATGGGTAGGACATTTATTTGTATTTAAAGTTTAAGCCTAAACTTAGTTAAAGATTATGTCAGTCAAGTGACCGCCTCTAACTGCGATGCACATCTGAGTTCTTTTTACGGCATGTTCCATAACTCGAGTCAAGACATTTGGCGTTAGATCCTCTATTTCTTGACGGATATTATGTTTCAGCTGCTGTAGCGTCTGAGGGTTATTGGCGCATACCTTTCCTTTCAGATAGCCCCATAAGAAGAAATCAGGAGCTGAAAGATCTGGCGATCTCGAAGGCCACGCTAAGTCGCCAAATCGAGAAATTAATCGCGCAGGGAACATGTTGCGTAACATGACCATTGTCTCTCTGGATGTGTGCGCAGTCGCACCGTCCTGTTGCAACTACATATCCTCCAGTCCTAGGAGTTCCAACTGAGGTGACAAAAAGTTATTCAGCATTGCTCTATAGCACTCTCCGTTGACCGTAACAGCAGTGCCTTCATTGGTTCAAAGAAATATGGACCAATTACACCTTGGGCAGAGATGCCGCACCATACAGTGACTCGTGAAGGGTGTAGTGGTCTTTCCTGAAGAATACGAGGGTTTTCTGTACCTCAGTAGCGGTAATTCTGCTTATTTACAAATCCATTTAAGTGAAAATGAGCTTCGTCGGTCATAATCAGTTTATGTGGAAAATCGTCAATATTGTCGTTAAGGTTTAGGAGACTGTGACAGTATTCCAGGCGTTGTTGATGGTCTCTGGGAAGAAGCTACTGTGCCATCTGGATTTTGTATGGAAATGTGTGCAAATCTAACTTCAAAATTCGCCTCAGGGACGTCCGAGACATGCCCAATTGTGTGGCGCGTCTTTCTGTTGACGTTCTTCGATCTTCTGCAATGCTTTCTCTTACACGCCGGATATTTTCAATTCGTGTCCTGTTCGTGGTCGTCCAATATGCCTTGCATCAGCCGTTGTCCCACTACGCCGAAATTGTTGACATAAGCGGCGTATTGTCTTTCCAGTTGGAGCAGGACGGTGAGGATATTTTCGGCGAAAATTTCGCTGTGTTGAAATAACCGATTCATTGTTTTTAATAAATAAAATTACTATTTGGCACGTTCCTATAGTGTGTATCGATTCATAATAAAACTTGAATATGTGCACTGGAGAAATGTCAAAAGTAAACTAACGAAAGCTGTCAGATAAAACATTACGAACGTTTCAAATCGGGTACTTGATTATGGCCGTCCCGTTATATATATATATATATATATATATATATATATATATATATATATATATATATATATATATATATATATATATGTGATTGTGTATGTCTTATACTTAACCTCACTGTGTAAACTTTTTCGGAGCGTGAAAGAAAATTTATAGAAAATTTAAAAAAGAAGTTCTGTCGTGATCAGTTGCGGGACAATAAAGGAAAATTTGCAAGTGGAAAGTAATACAGAAACGCTTAAATTGTATTGCAAAAATGATTGCTGCGAAAATTAAATAGAATAATTAACTTAAGCATTGGACAACATATTGTTGAATTGAGTGAGTAAAAATTGGAATTTAAGTGAGGAAAAATTTAAGCTGTTGTGAATGAAAAAACGTTCCCTCACTTGAAAAAATAAAATTTCATTTGAAAAAATAAAATAGGAAAGTCGTTCAGGACCAAATTCAACTAACATTAAGGCTGTGTGTTGGTTTTATGAGTCATACTTCTAATCGTAGCATGGCATTTGGTAAATAGCAATGTGCAAAAATCATTGTACTAAGCTTCCCTGTACTACTGTAAATAATTTGTGAGTCCGGTATATTCTGCTGACAAATTACCATATTCTGTGATTTGTTATCGAGAGATAATGATTGTGCAACTGTAAATCAGTTAAATATAAAAATATAGTATATGATTGATTACAGATAAGAGTAGGTACATTAAAACCTATACCTTACCGAGCGAATCGATGAAGTGAGAAAAATACATTATTAAAATAGAGAATCCCTATAGGGAGTGTCTGAATCTTAGTATACTGTTGACGTTATAAATAATTCTGAGATATGTTGGTTGTCTAATGAATGGGAAACAACTCTTTATAAGTAGTCCGGCTCTGTTTTCAACGAATAATTGACGAACTCACTCTATTATTGCATTTACACTTGACATTTTCTTATAGTTATTCAAATTAAATTGTAAATATAAAAATCTTATGAATACTTTTCTGGGAGCGGATAAAGATCAATAGTCTTGCTCGACCCGTAAGCCTATCATCCATCACACTTGCAAGAATATTAGAGGCGTATCTGTATTATTATGATATAACAGAATATAACAAGTGTATAGTTGGTAGCACTATTTTCTCCCCATCTTAAGGGGGCTACACATCTTCCGTTTATCTGTGCAGTTATCTGTGGTAAATAACTGTAAGAACATCTGTACATTTATGTGAACAGCAAGTGTGTAGGCTACCTTCAGATTTCGTCTCAGTTCCGTTCGATTTTTGTTTAGTCCTCTCTTCACCTTCGACAAGTTTCTTCACCACGACAACTGCGCAGACTATCGTTGTAAAAGAAGGTCTAAATGCATAGATTTTTCATCTGCGTAAATGCCGGTCTAAACTGCGCAGTTCAGACAGTTTGTCGCTCACAATCAAACATGATGTCACACCTGATAAACTGCACAGATAAACGGGTGTGTAGCCCTCTTTAAATATATAAATAATATACTAACTGCATCTTTTTCTACATAGTATTATAATTTTTAATGTGTGACATATACGAACTTTAAATAATCATCGTAATCATCCATGTATATTTCGTGATTTATGAAATTTTCCTTTTGCCAATGTGCATTTGTCCTTAACATATCAACTTTCAAAGGAACTTTCAAAGGAAAATCTTCGCAAAGGATCTTTTCATTGTACCGTAAAATTAAATTAAAAATGCGCACGTGTATGAAATGCTGCAGAGTCGGATTTATAGCAATAATAAAGTGGAAACCCTATGGCAGTCGGGAAATAAAGCGAAATTAATTGAAAAATTACTGTATTAAGCATTTCCCTAGTTTATATCCGTAGTTATACAGCGGGTAACGGTCTAAACGAAACTCATTCTATATATTGTGCCGAGGAAAATACCACGCAGCAGACGGAAATGATTCAAATCTGATTTCGTGTTCCATTAGACCTTTTTTAATGGCAAGTTGGGGAAAATATATAGGAAAGTACAATATATATTTTACGAAACATTTAATAAGATAATGTTAATATTATGTTTGTTTCTGAAATGTGAATTTGGAGAATTCTGAAGGGAAATAAATGGTTTGAAACACGTACTTCATACGCTACAACGTTGTGCTATATTTTAGCTAATTTAGGAAAAATTTATCGTGTATTCAGTGTATTATCGTGTGTCGCAAAATTTACTGTTTTGGTAACAAAGTTCTCATTAATTGCCATAAATCAATAAAAATAATTCAAGGGTAACATTAAGTCTACTCAAACATAGAAAATCATTCCGTCTTCTTACATTCAATGAATTATTAAAAGGTCATTATTATAAGCTAAAGGTATGAAAATGTTTTAGGTAAAGATAAAACTAATGTTTTTCGATTTGAGTTTTTGCCATTTTCTGATAATGCTAATTTGGTTGGCGAAATGCACGTCCAGTAATGTGTATATTTGGGTAAAAACTGGTCTCTTGTTTCATTAATTATTTGTACAAGCTTTTCTAATAATAACGAGATGTCTATCTATTGGGAATTGTTAGTAATATAGTTTCTACATCTGAGTGGATCTTGAACTAGAATCATTAAATAAATATGACTTGCTCATATTTTGGGAGATATTTGAGGCGAAATTTAAAATATACGACTAGTTATCTGCGAAACGGTTTATAAACGAGTCTCTAATGTTATTCATTTCTGGAAATAACTACTCACAGTCATAGGTAGAGGAAAATCTTTGTCGAAATAGTAAACACTGGCTTGATTGCACCGATAATTCGTTCACAATGAACTGTTGCTATGACCTCAAATGTAGATGAAAATAATTATTTTTAAGTATTTTATATTATTTCGACTAGGAACTCAATATATCAATTAATACCGTGCCTACAATTTCTTGTAGTCTGTCATTAGTTCGCCATCCCTGTACCTATTATTATTATGATAAGAGTACTAAAACATATTATGCTAAGACCAGGCATTGTTTTACGTAATAATGTTACTGTATTTTTTTAAAGTATTTTTTATGGTATATACCGATCGGAATATAAAAAAATGTTGCAAATTTCTTGTAAAAATATCTATTATATTTATTTTTCCATGTAATGTAACTGTAATGTAAATTTACCTCAATTCGTTAAAGTATAGTGATTAATTTGAGAGCCTATTATGCGGTATATTTTATAATTTCATAAACTATTTCTTTTCCTGGTTCAATTATGTTAATTCATCTACGATATGAATTAAGATAATCGCAACTTTCAATGCTATCAACTTTAATAGGACAGAGAAAGAGCTATCTAACGAACAGGGGTATTAAATCTGGTGCAGGTGATTCTATTGGGTATTCCACGTTTGGTTCGGATAGCATCCATTAATTGTTATCGATTTCCGTCTCAAAACGTTTAATGTTTTTGTAAAAGTTTAAAACGTGTTTGAATTGATCGCTTTAGTTAAACGGCGAGGTTGGCGTCAGATAATTCAAACGTTGAGGAAAAAGCACATTTCAATTGATTTGTTGTACGATAATGTCGGTTTAACACCGCCAAATTTTCAACTCGGTTAAATCTATTTACACTGTACTAAAACAATTCCGAAACTAATCCATAACAGTAGTCTGACAGGGATTTAGGGGCTTATTTTTTTTAACAGAGCGTCTCTAAAATGAATTAAACCGAAAACAAAGTTTGCGCTCTTTTTATGAAAAGTTATTTTTTGTTAGTCTAGCATAAAAATACAAACTGTTGATATCGTGTTAAGGAAGTCGATATGCGTTATTCTTGGTGTAATTTGTGTCGATTTTGAGGCTTTCCTATTTTCCACAAAATTCCTTTACTATTTCCTTAATAGTCCATCGATTTTCTGTGAGAAAAGAAAAGTTTTCTCGTTAAAAAATCTGAAAAAAATCGTATGGATGTAGAAGGAGCAGATACATTCAACGGTATCTTCGCATTTTCCATATATCCAGAGGTTTTTAAGGTACATATAAATTTAGATTATGCTATTTTCAATTTGTAATTCGAAAAAGAAATTTGGGTTATACGAAAAAATCGACAGTTTCTCAATAACATTAACATTATTATCGTGTTTAGAATGCTGATTTATATTGTATTCGATGTACATAACTTGCGTCAATTTTGACGCTTTCTCATTTTTCACAAAATTCTCTTACAGTCCACTAATTTTTTTCGGCAAACCAACGTTTTTTTCGAGATACAATCTGCAAGAATTCGTATTGACGTAGGGAGGACAGAAACATTTAACAGTTTCTTCGGTATTCCCTTATATCCAGAGGTTCTGTAGGTACGTATGTATTTCGAAGTAGCTAATTTGAATCTATTATTCGAAGAAGAAATTCGCTTTTACGAGAAAACCGACAGATTCTTATTAAAACTCACATTACTATCATATTTAGGAGGTAATTTGCGTCAATTTTGAGGGTTTCCTATTTTTTATACAACTGCCATACTACAATCCATCGATCTTCGTCGAAAAGAAAACACAAAAAACGTTTTCTTGAGAATAAATTTGCATTTGAGACAATTGTTGAAGAATGTGTACAATAAATATACAAATTGGAGATTTTCAGCTACCTGATATATATATTAATCCATCAATGAATGTTCTCAAGATTTCAATATTCTGTGCGAATATTCCTTATAGCGTTACCCAAGAATATCCTTCCTGCTTTATTGCATTACGAATTTGTTGCGCAGCAGTTGGAATTTTTTTATCAAACAAGATGGTCTGCTTCATCATTGGGAAATGTTCTATCGTTGATAACAAAATTCTTACCGACTTTAACGGATGTCTAAAACCTAAAAACTATTTCATTAATTTGAAGATGGGTTATTTTTATAAAGTACATATTCTAACTGTTATATAAAATAAAAGTGACATAATGCTGCACTACTCATTAATCTGGAAAGACATGTAGAACGATTGCATGTCTTGAAATTTATCCTTCGCCCTTTAAAGCGTATTAAAATAGACGAGTTTGATATATAGCCCACTCAAATAATACGTCATATTTTACTTGCTAGAATAAATATAAGCCTTCATCCACTAATGTTTCAGTTACAGGATGCCAATTTTTCAACATCTCATGCCATATACAATTCCCCATTTTTCCTTATTTTGAGGTACAGCATGCCATCATAAAAAGTATTTGAAATTTCGTTTACAAATTGCGTCGACTCTCTGTAGCTGACATTAATAAATTTACATTTTGCGATTTAAAATACTCTTTGTTCCGAGCATAAAATGCACGTGTGCCAGTTAGGAGAACAAATAATAGCAAAAAATATACATTTACGGGACGTGAGTGCAAAATCAAGTAACGGAAATGGACAATTGCTTTATTCTGCATATATTTTACTTTGGGGACGTTGTGTTCGTGACGGAAAGGTTTACACAATAAAGATGTATTATTGATCTAGATACCTATATTTACGTAAAGCGTTTTTTACGCAACCGCCTAGAAAGTTAACTGTATCTGATCGGTTCCTCGACTAGTAAATATACACTCATGGACAAAATTAACACACCAGGAAAACTTCGTTATTTTTTATGATTTTTCGAAGTTTTCATTATCATAGGATATCCTATGCAACCATTGATAAACAACCGCAATTGCTTGAGAGTAAAGTAACATTTTGTAATTGTTCGTTACAAATATATTTAACGCCGTTTAAAATGATTTGTAAAAGGCAACAAATTCAGTTACGCTAGTGTTTTTTTAATTTAATGTCATGAAGTGATTGAAACACTGTCCAGTATAGTTTGAGTAGAAGAAATGAATCGTCCACGTAACTTTAGAGAAGATAAAGCAGTGAAAGCGGTAACCGGTTAATGAGGTATGTTAACTGGTTAACGAGTTAAGCGGTTACTGACGTATTCAGCGATATGTGGATAATTTGTTAGGAGTTAGACAATCAAAAGTTAGTGGAACAATCGAACATTTCAGTGAACTTAAAAGTTACTGTAGAACCCCAGCGCAATGGCGTAGAAGTCTACAGATGTAAGAGATGAGCGGTATCTTATGCAAGTTGCCTTAAGAAACAGGCATCAACTACCAGTTTAGAGCTAAGCAAAACCCTAGCAGCAGCTCAAAATGTAGCAATATCTGGACCAACAGTCTTAATGGAGGAGGATTGGACAGTAGAAGACTGGCTATTGCACCACTGCTCACCAGAGAACATAGAGTTACTAGACTACGTTTTGCAAGAAAACACTTAAATTGGACCATTGACGACTGAAAACGAGTTTTCTTTTCAGACAATACAATAACAAGTCTTAATTCACAAGATGGATGTCAATGAGTTTGGTGGAAGCCAGGAGAGAGGTTTGCTGTCTGCAATATTTTCCAAGGATCCCATTTTTTGGTGGATCAATAATGTTCCGGAGAGGAATTTGTTTCCATGATCGCTTGGACTTAGTTCCTGTATAGAGAAGACTTATGAATGCTCGTTTCTACGTAGAATACATCGTAGAAGAACATGTGATGCCATTTGTCTGATTTGTCGGGGACAATTTGTGAATATTTTAATTACGGACTGGCTACCAAGAAACCCAGTTATGAACCCGATAGATATCTATGGGATGCACTAAAACAATCAGTTAGGCGCCAAATACCTGCCAAAATGACTCTTAGATGACTCAAACAAGCCGCTCTTGTCGAATGGGAAAACATTCCACTGGAAAGCATTCATCACTCGATCAATAGCATGCCTAGGTGAATGGAAGCAGTGATAAGGAACTAGAGCAGGATATATACCTTACCACGTTACTGAATTAAAACTCTTACGATTTAATTTCACATCCAAGTTTTTTAAAAGTATTCATTAACATCGTTTTCACTGCATTTAATTATTTATTTCTGTTTTTTCCGATAATATCATTCTAATTTGTTAAATATTAGTTAAAATCATTTTATTATAATATCACGTAGGTACTATGTAAAAAATAGAAGTAATAATGTGTATTAAGTTTAATTGAAACGTTAATTTTGTCCAGGAAGTTATATTGATAAGCATAACCCTGTAACTGACACAAATAAGTTGTAAAATAACTCTTATTATCTTTATGTATTCTCCTGCCAGCCTCCATTCTTTATGCCTGCCGTCCATAGACAAGTTTCACTGTTGCGTTAATATTATCCAGGAGCTTATATTGACAAGCCCAATCCTGTAATTGACATACATGAGTTGTAAAATAACTCTTATTGTCTTTATTTATTCCGCTGTCTACCTCCATTCCCTATGCCTGCCTTCCATTGACATTAGAGAAATGGAATAACATTTATCAATGCTTATGCCGCTTTAAAATATCTGCCGTTTCTGAGACCGTTAAAATGTCGCCGTTGAAAGATCATTGGAAAATGTAAAGGCTGCTATAGAAATACCACATCCAGAAAATGTCTGTACAGGGTTTAGCAGCTTTAAATGTTTGCTAATGTTTACTCATAACAGAATCGCTTTGTTGCCTTCGTACGTCAATACCACTACTTAGTATTGTCGTAGCTATTACTTTATAGTATCGACTTTTCAATACATTTTTTCACTCACTGTTCTGAAATTATATGCAACCTTTTCTTAAACGATCTTCAATGGTAGGATGATTAGGTAATTTTCAGGATACTTTTCTATTCTGACAGAAATGTTTAAACCAAATGTCACTTGTAAATACACTATCAAAGTCATCTAAAATCATATTAGAGAAATAATTATTAGTTTCTTTGTAGTAAGTAAGTAGTGTTTTGAGGCACACTGTTAAAAATCAGCCGGAGTTAAATTGTACCATTTTGAGTGTTGCGGAAATGGTATAAAAATTCACAAAACCTGGTATGGTAGAAGTACCACTACTTCTACCAAATATACAGTATTTGGTAGAATTTGGCACTACTGTAATTATAATGTATTCAGTAGAATTTGACACCACTGTCATTGTAAACTGTAATTTAGTTTGAGAAGAAATCTAATATAAGTACCTTATAGTGTAGAATATTTTACATCACTAGTGGAAGATCATAATAATAAATTTGATCATCTTCGAGTCCGAACGAAGTTAGTTGTCCAAAGAAGCACATGTTATGACCAAGTTTAATTATAAGGAATTATATATATATATATATATATATATATATATATATATATATATATATATATATATATATATATATTCCTAAGTAATTCAATAATATTTTAATGCTTACGTAAATTGCTTGAGCATTAAATTGAATTGGTATGTTCACACAAAAATATCAATATTTATAAATAATACATAAATGTAAATATTTATTCAGTATGTACTAAAATATTTATTAGTGAAAATTTAGTTAATTAAATTTTTTTCTATATTGTAATTGGGTTTTTGGTACTACAGAGTTTTTATACTCCACAGACATACGCGTTTCTCATTTGCTATAGTGTAAGGGGGAATTAATGCGGGGACAATACGTGGACGCTTAGGTCATTTATCCGACGTGCAACACACTGTTCCACGGCCACTACATGGGTGGATGACCTATCGTATTCCCCTGTAGAGGTGGCTGCGTTTGTCCTTGTCTTTATGTGTAACCTCCCCCTCTACAGTCTGCGGCTTTAGGAGAAGGAAGTCGGTCTTTGTTTGTCTAAACTTGTAAAGGTAGGTTCAAATTATAAAAAATAAATAAATAAGGAAAAGGCGAATATAATAATTGATAGAATAAAGAGACAAAAATTAACAGAGTACTTACCAAAAAATTTCTAAAGAATTGGCGGAGGTGCCACAGTAGGTTGCGTATGGCTATATTTCAGACCGTTTATAAATATTTTATTGAAATCACTTCACTTCTAACTTGTAACAATTATACGCAATGATTATATGTTATCTGTTAGTGCTGATAAGGAATTATTATGCAATGTTACAAGCGAAGAGAGTGTATACAGGGAAATTATCATTTTACATAAAACGTGTTTGTATATTATTTTAATTAAAAATTTTCCAAGTATATGGATTGAAAATGGAAAACTATTTAATAGGTCATATTGATTCAACTGTCTTAGTTTCTTTATGGGGTGATTTTATATCTAGTGTGTTTAAATAGATAAAAATAATTCATCATCATGAGGTCATCAGTCCTAAGACTGGTTGGACGCTAACCTCCAGCTTCTCCTATCTTGTGCTAACCTACGCATTTCGCTAATTGTGCTACAACCTAAATCCCTTACTATTTGCGAGCAGTAGTCTAATCTAGGCCTACCTCTGCCTTTCTTCACTCCTATTTCTGCCTCCAAAATATCGCAGACTATTCCCCCATGTCTCAGCAAGTGGCCTACCATTCTATCTCTTCTCTTCTTTATGTTTTTCCACATACTTCTTTTCTCGTCGACTTTCTCTAATACTTCTTCGTTTCTAACCCTATCAGTCCACGGTATTTTCATCATTCTTCGGTAACACCACATCTCAAAAGCTTTTAATTTCTTCCTACTTGCTTCCCCTACCGTCCAGGTTTCGCAACCGTATAGTGCCGTGCTCCATACATACGTTTTCAAAAATCTCTTCCTTGTTTCTAAGTTTATTACCCCCGAGCATAAAAGTGCTTTCTTTTTGTTAAAAGCTACTCAACCCTGCGCTATTCTTTGTTTTATATCTTTATCGCTTCTTCCATCCCAATTTATTTTACTTCCTAAATAAGTGAAGTCTTTAACTTCCTCCAATCTTTCATTATTAATTTGTACTTTCGTTTTTGCTCTGCTCTCGCGCCCTCTGCACACTAAGACTTTAGTTTTGTTTTTATTCACCCTCATTCCGTATTCCCCTGTCAACACTGCCTCCATTTCGTTCAACGCTGATTCTAATTCCTCTTTACTAGATGCTAATACTGCTATATCATCCGCGAATCTCAGAATTTTTAGTTTCTGTCCTTGTACTTTAATCCTGAAATCCACTCTATCTTTTACCACATTAATCGCCTCTTCGATGTACAGATTAAAAATTAGTGGTGATATCGTACATCCTTGTCTTACTCCTTTCCTAATACCTACTTCCCTTTTTTCCCCTTCTACTTCTATAACAGCAGTTTGCTCTTTGTACAGACTGTGTACTACTCTCCTATCTCTATACTTCATTCCCGCGCTCTTTAGCATCTCGAACATTTTTTCTCATCTTACATTTTTATATTGTTTTCTCTAACATTACTCTTAGCGCCAGATTAGCTTCGCGAGTTCCCCTATTTCGCCTAAACCCGAATTGGTCTTCTCCTAAAATTATAAAAATAACTGTGCATATTAATAAAACGGTTAGTTTATATTCGTCTAATTTCTCCTGATATATTTCAAAAATATTTCAAAAAAGAGCGAATAGTCTATTATTTCTAAAAGCTTTATATGGAAAGTGGTTAAAATTATTTATTACTTTATATTAGGGAAAGTTTTTTTTTTATTTAAAATTGATGTCAAGATAACATTTGTTACAAATCATACATTACAATAATAATGACCCAATAACTCAAGAAAATTAAAGGGAACTCCTGTTAATGTACTATTCTGACTTATAAGCAATATTTAATAAACTATTTACTTGATCACAAATGCCATTTTCAACAAAATATGACATGATACATCACATGCTACGATAACGTTACCCTTTTCATTTCATTTATATTGCCGAGAACTTTACAGCTCATAAACTTAGGATTACAACTTAAAGTACATGAAATGCTCTAAACTATCTTATGACATATCGATAAGCCCATGGGGTTTAATTCTTAACAGTCGCGATATTTTTCCCGAAGTTCGTGACAGTTGGAAAGCGTACGACCATAAAGAATTCATTCAAGCGCCACAGAGCGAAACCCCACACCGGATGTTAATTCCAGTTAAATTTAGGGGTAACTAGAGCACTGCATATTATATGCCTTACTCGTATTCCCGAAAGCTACAGGGTGGGTTGATTCTTAAATAGAATGAAACTAAAAATATACATACACATATAGTATTAAAAAGTGTGAAAGTTGAGTTTTATTTTGTATTAATCTTTTCAATTCGTCATGTTTTTATAAAGATAATACAACCTTAATACAAATTGTGAGAATAGTCTTTAAATCGACAGATTATATAACATGTGTAGTAATAACTATTTAAAAGTCGGTGACTGGTATTTAAAATTGTGTTGTTTTTTCTTTACTAAAAATTACTTGATCCCTCATCTACTTGATTACTAGTGATATCAAATATCTGGTCATAAAAACATATGTGTTTTGAAAAGCAGCTGCGTAACAGGGATGAAAGGACCTCTCCCCCAATTTACGCGCTGACTGAAACATTACTCATGTACACCTTGAGTTTAATTATTTTAATATGAAGCAGAAATCTAGCTAGTTCAAGAAATGATTACCATTTAATGAACATTTTAAATCATGAACAACTGTAATTCGAAGGGCTAATGTCTGGAGATCAAAGGGATTTGTTAATATTCTTATGCGTTTTGAAATATTCTATAACTTCTCCTTCATCGCAATCTCAATATATCGCCACGAGTAATATAAGTTCGTGATGATGTTCTACCTTTTGTAAATGAGGAATATGTAGTGGTTGTTTTTCGGTTGCTATCCAAAATTTTTCGTTCGGAATGTAGAAACAAAAACACCCAACAACGGCAACAACATTACACGGCATCCCATATTTGCTCGATTGCATCTTTCGTGAGAAAGCAGTATATCCACTTTCTCAATAACTTTCATATTGAGTAAGGAGTAATAGTAGTCGTAGTAAGAATTTCTAATTGGAGGGAAATTCCAGTGACTGTTTTGTCTTCTTGTTGCTTTAAAATATCTTTCACTGTAGTAGTACATTCATTATCTTTATGAATGTACTACTGTATACTGTATACTACTGTATACTGTATACTACTGTATACTCGCAAATAACTGTTTTTCTATTGAAATTTCAAGATGCCAAAGTAATACATAGTTTATGGGAATGCGGAAGTTATACTATTATTCATACTAGGATTGATAGTAAACTGATAGTAAACTCAAGAATGATACATTCTTGAAGGGTAGGTCACCTTTATACATATTGGATTTAGATGACCTATAAAATAAAGGTTCTTTGAGATATCATTACTCTCTAAACTACAGTTATTCGCCATAATATACTTTCATTTTAAATATTTTCATGAATCTAAGAACATTTTAGACAATCGATCCTTTTATTAAATGCAACTAATAAACGAGAAAAAACCATGTCAATTAATTAAATAATTAATCTCAGTTCACACCAAAACAATTCGTTAAGATTTGTTGTGGTAATACGAGTAAAATATTCTACAAACTATACATCAACAGAAATGTAGATGTTAATGCACAGAAAATCATCCAGTATCGAGATTTAGTGAGTACCTAGTTAGTTTTATATTTAGTGAAAAAGTAATATAATTAATTAGAGAAAAAGTTATAGAATCAATTAGGTTTGTCTCTTATATAGTTATTTAACTGATTCTTCATTATTTATTGAATAAAGAAACCATTACAAAGGTGGTGGTCACCTGATAAATTCACGACATTTATTCGACAGTGAATACTGTTTTTTGACAAAATTGTTTACGATGTTATATAAGAAAAATAATATGGCATATAATATATTCTCAAAGATTTATGTTTAAACGAAGCGAATGTACTTATTTAGTTTTTTACTTTTCCACACTCCACTAAGGCGGAAAAGTAATGTAATCGTGTAAAAAAATTTTTTTTAGGGTTTATTTTTCGCTATTCGACCTAAAAACAAGAACAATGGTTTTTAAACCATTTTGTGTGTGCGTGTTTCGTTGTCGTCGGTATTTATTCTTGTTAACACGATAATTAAATCGTGTCGGATCGATCAGATTTTGACTGATTCTGAGACGTCTCCCAGACGACACCTATTGATTTTGAGGTGGATAGGACATAAGAAAGCACGATAGTGGACTATTTGAGAATTTTTCTTTGTCAACACGATAACTCAACTAAACCGTGTCGGATCAATCAGGTTTTAACTGATTCTGATCAGGGACGTCTCCCGGACGACACCTATTGATTTTGAGGTGGTTACAATACACTCTACCATGTTCATGGGTCATGAGAAAACACAATGGTGGACTATTTGAGAAATTGTTTTTGTTAGCACGATCACTCAATTAAATCGTGTCGGATCTATCGGATTTCGACTGGTTCTGATTAGGGACGTCTATCAGACGACATCTATTGATTTTGAGGTAGATAGGACACCCTACCCTATCCGTGGCTCATGACAAAGCACGATAGTGGACTATTCGAAAAAAGTAAAACTGTCGCATAAAACACATATTCTGCATTTATGTGTTGGTTTATTTTTTCTCAGCCAATCAGTTTCGAGATAGAGATGTTCTACGTGCGGAAAAGTCCGTTTTAAGGTTTTAAAACTGTTTATTTTTGTTTATGATGGGTCTAAACAAACCTTAAAAGGTAAAGTATACCATTGCAAGTGGTTACATCCATGCTTGATGTAGATATATAATCATATTACGTTCCATTTTTGGCAGTTTGGAAATTACTGAAATTTTTAGACAAATAGAAAGGCGCTATTTAATTGGAGACGATGCAAGTGCTCTTAACCGGTACTTTTCGGTTTTAGTGATAATTATTTTTATGTATGTGATCATGTTACTATATCTGATATCTCATATCTTATTGATGAGGTGTAAACGAGAACCATTTCCTTTAATAAAATGTGATTTATTTACTACCAATGAGAATTATGTCGATTGAATAATTCACCTTTTGCAATTTTAATTTATCTCACCAGATGATAATTTTCGACAGTAATTACCTTCTACTGGAAATTGATTAGGATTTAATTTATAACTAATATAGGTGAATAATATATGATTTAGAAATACGATAAGATATATTCAAGATTAACTGTAATACATAACTATAATTTTTATTTGCATTTTTATTTGCATTCTATGTCTCATATCTCCAATAGCAAATAATTACTAACGATGAATTAGTAAAATATTCTAGTTGAGAAAATCTATTGTAAAGAATCATTTTTGACAAATAGATTATGGTCTATAGGAGATTATAGACTTTGATAATTTGCGGTTGAGTGAATTGTATAGTAGGGTTAGATAAAGAACACAGAAAACGTATATCCTATTCTTTTTTTATCAGTTAACGAGTAGGAGGTATTTTGAAATTATGGCGAAGGTGCCAATGACACAAATAGTGGCATTTTTCGTATTTATCGTCGCCACAATTTCTTCTGACCTCTTAACTCTGTTTGAAATTGAATTACTGTAACGAATATCGAAGTTCTTGATTGCGTTGTAATTTGCGATTGTATAATATATTAACATAGGTAATCAATGGCTTACATGTTCATTCGATCGCTAATACTGTCGCTAATACTGAGCGTAAAGCAATTTCGGGTGCAACTGATATTCTTAAAGAACGAATAGCAACAACAAAGTAAATTAATGTTGCTTATAGAATTCAACAGATATTCTTTTCTTAATAAATTTATATTGGAATACTAAATTAATTACATTTTATCTGACTAATTCTCGCAGACATCAGTATGTTAATACAATTAATAACGAATCAGGATACATAACGGCAATGAGCTTCCTTAAGGGTCTGTCCTGGGATCCCTATTCTTTCAATGCTTATAAATGATTTGTCTAATTCCATGGACATCATTGTCTTTATTATGTTTATAAGCCATACGGCCATATTTAGCGGTAACAATGTAAGTATTAATTTCTCGTATTTAAAGATAAATGCATATCAAAGTTAAATTAATTGTTAGGTTTTAAACTAAACTGGTTGTATCAAGTAGAACATATTTTAAAAATGTATAAGTATATTTCAGTTTGCAGTGCTGCTGGGTGGAATGAGTAGCCCAGTAGTACTGTTGCGGGTCCCAATTCCGGAAGAAATAGGAGGGTTAGAGGGCCAGGTTTAGCTGCCTTCCCTCTGTAAAAACAGATCCAGCTCATAGTACATATTCATCGAAAGAGGAATAGGTCATAGACCTACTTTAGAATAAGCAAGGAGAAGGAGATTTTCTACATTGCTTGTTGAACTTTCGTTTGTTTTAAGTTTAGTTTTCTGTGCTATCACCTGGTTGCATTACCGCTGCCTATATTGTACCAGCACATAATCGTCTTTTCTATACTGCTGTGTTTTGAAGTAACTTAGGGAGTTGTGGAGCATATAAATCAGGTTAAATACAAAATCTGCTTCTCCAATTATAGACGGAGTAAAATACAACACATCGTGTTTGCTAATTTGTACAAGGTATTAAGTCAAATCTCTACAGGAGGTTTTCACGTAATTGTTTAATTAACAGGTTTTCATATTCTCACTGTGATTACATTTAGAAAGTTTAGTATAGAAGATAATTACCTTTGACCACTTTATTAAAGAAGACATTTTCAATTATGTGTAAATAATCCTGTATACCGGAGTCTGTTATCTACAGCAACAATGGCTTGTTGAGTAATTCTTGATAAATATATTCTTATCCGAATAATTACACAGATAACTACGGTATTTCATATCAAATAAACTATTATTACAAATTGCTTATAGTTGTTAAATTATGAAGATTCAGTATGTATTTCCTCGATTATTGCAGTATATTCTGATAGTTTTAAATCTAAACTATAGTTCGCATATACAATATTTACTATATCGTAATTCACTAAGAAGTAGAATTTTAATAACGGTTATGCAAATAAAAAGTTTCCAGAAAATTGGAAATGTCTTAAGAATCGTTAAGGTTTCGTTAATAATTTCGTACATTTTCAAATAACTCCGAATAGCTTCTCCCAATACAAATATAAAAGCTAGTCATTCCCTGACATTTTAAACCTGCACTGAAGCACTCCAATGACTTCAAATTATATTCCAGTAAAACAGACTATATACCACTTCTAGGTAATCCAATTTCCCATTCCGACTTCCAGAGAAATATGATACCTACCCGACATGATTCCCAACTCTCGGGGCTGTTTCATGCATACAGGTGTATCTCCGGAGCTGATTTTTGCACTTTTACGGTTCCCCAACGCCATTTTAAATTCCTAATGCAGAAAATTCCCAATAAGGGTCGGATCGTGAGTCGCCAATTTCGCTTGTTTTTCATCGTGACGACTACATCTTTTCAATTTATTGCCCGATCGTCGAGGTGGCAGCGAAATATATTTCAACAAGGAATTCGGTATTTGCCAGAAGGCGAAAAAACCTAACGTAAGGGAGCGTAAAAGTCAATAAAGGGCGAACGCAGCTAATATAAATACATTATGGCACTGCTGCTGGGCTCTTTTATTGCTGTATGTACCGAGTGTAAATAAGGTCGGTCCCTGTGACTTTGCTGTTTTTAAGACATACAGGGTGGGGCATTGGAATTTGACGATTTTTAAAATGAAATAGAGACTTTCCATTTTAACTTTTTATGAATATACTGTTATTTTAAGTCCACTGTTGTGTGTTTACTTTTTTAAGAATGGCATTGGTTATGTGTATCACCGTTCTGCAAACATTGGTCTAGTCCGCTTTGAAGATGTCTTGTTGCTTCATGGTTAGATGTTACTTGATTATTGCTACAGGAATTGACATAATTGTAACCTGAATTCGTTGTTTTAAGTCTCCAATATGGACGGGTCGTGGAGCATACATTTTGGAAGTGAATACTTCTTTGGCGGCGTTCTGATACTTGACGAGAATGGAGAGTGAATTGGAAAAAATGTAACGTTTCAAGATTTCGTTACACGAGAGAGAAAAAAGATATAACGTAGAGAGAAGGAGAAAGAGAGCTATACATTTGGTATACCTAAAACACAGGCTTCGTTACAAGACAGAGTACACAGATATATTACATAGAGAGAAAGAGAAAGAGAGCTATACATCATATATATCAGTTTAGGCTATCCGCGTCTCCCTATTGTCGCGCATGCGCGCGTTATAGATGTACACGTCCAGACGTTATATATTAACAGCTGAAGCAGCACGCGTATGTACCGAATATTTATCATTGTGTTTTGTAATTATTTACGTTATTTACTTCTGTGTTCTGTGATTATTTGATAATATACTTGAACCGTTTAACTTGTTAAAATCTAGGAGATATAATATATTTCATTCACCGCTCCCTACTGATTTATAGCTACACAGGTGCAAATGCACTTGGAAGAGGCGAAGACAAAATCCCTTTCATTCTCTGACGTTGATTAACTTTCTTCGAGAAACATTTGGTCTGCTTATAAATAACAATCCCAAAGAATCAACAACAAAATCCGGAACAACAATAGATGCAATTTTTACACGTTATCTAGAAAATATCGAATCACGAACATATATTTCATATTTTAGTTATCACAAACCAATCATATCAGTATTACCAATTGAACCACCAGCCGATGATAGTGTAGATAATGAATACACCGAATATTTTTTACAGAAATTTTATATTGTTATATTTCTTTTGAAATTATCCCTCTCCCTTTCTCTCTTTCTCTCTCTCTCTCTTTCAATCTCTCACTCTTAATCTCTCTCATTGTCTATTCTAAAGAAGTATTCACTTCTATCACGTGTACTGTGCTGCACATGATATTTTTTTTTAAAGGTAACTCCATAACCAGAAGTTGCAAAAGGTTATATCGGGAAAACGTACATAATAAGGAGTATTGCGGTTTCGGGAAATTACATTTCCACGAATCATTTCACGTAACACAGCTATTGTTACCCCTGCTGTTTGTGATATTGCACCATCTTGTTGGAACTACATCAACTAATTCCGAGTTGACGCAATTGTGGATCCAAGAATTTTACGAAGCATTTGCATATAGCAGTCTAATATTATTGTAACGGCATTACTTGCATAATTTTCAAGTAAGTAGCCGCCATTAATGCCGAATAATGTTACTGCCTATACACCATACAGTTACCCTTTAGCTCTGTCGAGGACGGCGGTGTTACTCGTTCGGATTGTCAAATGCCCAATACCGAAAGTTATCTTTACTTACGCAACCAGATAACTCAAAATGAGCTTCATAATTCCAGGAAATATCCTTCATTAAAAATTTCAAGCATCTCTTGAGCAAAATTTATGTGACGAATCACGCCTACAGCACTTAGCTGTTGAACAACCACCATTTTGTATGGATAAAAGTTCAAGTCTTAGTGCAAAATCCTGAAAGGATTCAATTTGAAATTTGTAAGGCACTGATATGACACTTGGCTGAATAGCGTAAATTTTAATGAACTGTAGCTTCAAACATTTCAGTTAGTTTCAGAAGTTGCACTGATGAACTGAAACTCATAGTTTTATGGTGTTACGACTGGGAACTGAATTATGGCTAGGAATTCCAAAATGCATGCGAATGAAACGAGTTGTAATAATTCAATGAAAGTTCTTAAAAACGTTTCAATAACGAACGCACGATATTGTTCCGGTCTACAGTTTCATGATTACTAAAATGAGGTCAAATATGTTATCCCCTCCCCTAACTTCCGCAATGTTAGCTAATCCAGTCGCCAATATACGTCAATCAATAAGCGTCAGGTTCCTATGCCCCAACCTGTATAACTGTGTGCAGGAATGGCAATAAATGAGTGAATTTTAACTTCATTTCACTTGAATGCAACGAATTATATTCATATGAATTCAACTGATATAACGTAATTTCAAAACCTGTTTTTCTATGAGACTGCTGGCCATTAGAAGAACACTTCTCTTCAGTTTTTATTACGTATGTACGTGCTTAAACGTACGTAATAAAAACAATATTTTTATGTACGTAAAATTCGGTGAATGGAAGTTAAATGTTATTACAATGCCACTCTTCCACCAGTACAAATATTTTTGTATTTTGATTACAAGCTATCAAAACTCTCCGCCTAACGAAGACCGTCAGAAATCCTCAAAGGTTAAATTCCTGCCAGGCATGCATAATTACGACTTTCAATGGATAATTAGAGAACCAATTAATCGAAAATGTTATTGGATGCCTAGCTGTGACATGCTTATGGAAATTCTGCCTGCGGCAACTTGGTTTTAGTCGTTATGTGTTCATTGTCATAAATCAATTCGTCGAATGACGATTATATTCAAGTCAGTTTGTATACAATTGTTAACTAACCCTTCAGAAGCCATAATACAAATTAAAGAAGCTAAACTTTACTCGAAAGCATTTTTTAAAATATCAGTAATTGATAGTAATTTCATGTAATTCTTATTAGTCTCTTGACTTTGTAAGGTATGTAGAAATATAATAAGAAGTGGGAATACGAGTTAGAGCCACTTTTAATAACTTCAAATTTACCTACATCGTAGTTACATCACCTCAGTATTGAAGACCGTAAGTAACAAGGGATAAAAGAGCTACCACAGTAGCCTAGCGGACAAAGTGATGGATACGAGTCGTGGATTATTCACACATATTCTTCCTCTAACATAATCTAATCGGTTATTAAAGAGAGAATGTCTATGTCCATATGTGAATTGTAATTTTTTATATGTAAGATAATGTGTCTGGTACTAAATCAGTGAAATATTTGTTTAATTAATGCAATATAAATCAATGAGCGGACTTAATTTTTTTTTACATAACCGGCGTAGCAATTACAATGGTTATCTGCTAGAATGTCTAAGGACCTTATTTGATTTTTCATTTTTATAACGAAGTTGTCAGGATTATTTATAATGGTAAATTATACTGTACATGTTTTCTTTGATTATCGAATCTTAAGAGAAATGAAATAAGTTATTTATAGCTAATTAGAGTAAGTCTGTTGTTTAAACTTTTACATATTCCTTAAAAAAATATTATCAGTCAATAGCTTTGGCTTTTTTGAGACGTATAGTAGTCCTTTATTTTAGACTCTATTGTTTACATATTTACATATTCCTTAAAACAATATTCTCATACCACATTTTGGCCTTTGAGACAAACAGTAATGCTTAGTTTTAGTTTTTTTAACAATTTTATTAGTTTGATATTTATGCTTTCTTAGTTAAAACCGTCAATGTTATCAATTTTATAGGATTGTGTGCGACTCAGTAGTGCAGCAGGGTTATATAAGAAAAAAATAAATAAAAAACAGAATACTAGTTTTCTACGAAACATTATACTGCATTCAATGTGCACTTCGTAGGCTAAGTAGGCAGATGATCATTGATACATTATAAATTAATTCTGACCTCCATTTATATCTACTTTTCGTGCATATTGACTATGCATACAAGCTGAGCTTGTCGACCTCTCTTTACTTTAAGGTTTTGGAAAAGTTTCTAAAGTCTTAAATTGAGGCTTATAGGGAATTGATACAATTTTTGAATTATTAGCGACTGTTATAAAAGTTATAGAATTAGAGTATATCGCTAGAATTGTATTTATTTGGTTTATATGTTTGTTTTATATATTAGAAACTGTTTTTTATTTACCATATTATTTGAATAATTAGAAATATATCTAAGAGTATTAGTTTTTGTCAAATTCCAGATCATTTTCATTTTTTCCAATGACAAATATATTAACAAATAGTAATTGGACACTATCATCATCATTAGGTCATCAGTCCTAAGACTGGTTGGACGCTAACCTCCAGCTTCTCCTATCTTGTGCTAACCTACGCATTTCGCTAATTGTGCTACAACCTACATCCCTTACTATTTGCGAGCAGTAGTCTAATCTAGGCCTACCTCTGCATTTCTTCACTCCTATTTCTGCCTCCAAAATATCGCGGACTATTCCCCCATGTCTCAGCAAGTGGCCTACCATTCTATCTCTTCTCTTCTTTAAGTTTTTCCACATACTTCTTTTCTCGCCGACTTTCTCCAATACTTCTTCGTTTCTTCGTTAACTTTATTATGTGTTGAAAAAAGCTATGAAAAGTCCAATCAATTTTGAAATAAATATTGTGTATAATTATAATATAATAATAATATTGGGCTTCTTAGTAAACCTTCTCTATAGCTTTATTTAGATCTTGGTCATATTTTGATAATGAAACCTGGTATATATACACATATGCCACATTTTTAAAGGAGGCGAGGTTTGGATGGAAGACAGACAATCCCTCATATAGAATGTAAAACAGGAGGTTCTCTGTCTATTACATACTAGACATTAAGCGAAATAATTTTATTGTTATAGAATGCCGTAGTTATATCCAATGAAGATATATAAATACAATATCATATAAAGAAGAAAAAGGGGGTTGATATCTTCTTACATTTAAAAAAGTTCCGTTTCGTTTTTCTCAAAATTCTAGAATTTACAAATTTGCAAACAGAAAATTGTAATTTATAGAGGTTAATTGTAAAAAAAATAAAATATTCTAAAACAGTAAATAAATAGGTTGTTATCAATTTGTTTTTTCCTATTATACAATGCGATTATATTGACGAGTTAAGCACATTAGAGTTACTTACAATAATTGTTCAAGTTAAATGATATTTATTCATATTGTAACATATTTTACAAGAATGAATAATACGTAGGTAAGACAAAAATATTTGAGGTTAGCTAGGAGGTGCCTTAAGAGATACATTCCATTTCTCACAATTTATTTTAAATTACACAATATTATTTTGATTACGTACCTTTTCATTTTAAGTCCAGTTGTACGTAATGTTCATTCAACGATAATTAGGCATACTAACAAATGATTTCATTCAAAATCGTGAATATATAATGTATAAATGTAACCTGCCTTTTAAGTCTGAGTTTACTATCGATGCTGTGTGAATAGTAGTGCATATCTGATGATGTATTATGAGAAAATCTAATTTTGAATAGATAAGAGTTGGGAAATCTAGAGTTATTCTGTGAGAGTGTATACGATATTCATAAAGAGTTAGTTAAAACGTTAGAAAGATATGCGTATTCCTCAGGAACAGTACACGATTCGGTGAGAACATATCGTGAGAGGAGAATGGACAGTAGTGGGGATTGAGACGGTGGCCATCAGCGTGTATACCATTGTATATATTAACGTCAACATTAATATAATAAACCCATTGCTGTAGTGAAGCTCTTTCAGAGCAATGAATAGATTGGGGTGTCGCTGAAGTTTCCCTCAAATTAGAAATTCTCACTTCAAACCTATACTGTATTTTAACGGAACATTCTAATATATGCTTTCTTACATAAGACGTAATGGCATAGAATTAATGATGTCTCCCAGAATATGTAATTTATCAAGAAACTATCCACGATATTACGGTGCCTAAGATGCTAAGGTGCTAAGAGTTGGATGCTTGTGTACCAAGTTCCCTAATGTGACTAATTCTGATTTTGGATAGCAATTGAAGAACAATCGCCATGAATTCCTTATCGAGAGTCAAGCCAAGCTGAGCAAAAAGTCATTAAGTGACAAATATTCTTCAAACTAGGTAAACATCTGGAGAAATACTTGTAGTTTATGTAAATTTCATCACGTTTATTACGCGGCTGTTTTTCTTAATATCTGTTTTTTTGCACAGCCTAGCAACAATAAGAAATAGTGTAAGATCCTCTCTGTGTGCGTAGAAGAAAGAGTGATGCAACATTCGAAGGGATAAGGATGCCCTTTACGCGCGGCCAGATCGAACAATGTGTACATTTACACATATTCGATACTCACCCTGGTCTCAATGCAACTGAGTAAAGACCAGGCTATTTACTGCATATATCGTGGGTGACCCGATATCGCAGTTTTGAGACTTGTACCTATTTTTGATAAGCTGTACACAGGTTTACACGAGATCACCTAATAATAATTATCACCGTCTTCTAAAAGTTTTAGTTTTATGTTAATAATAAAAATACATAAAAGACTAAAATATCGTGTTATAATAAGTCTAATAGGTAACAGATGATTCCACATTTGAATTCTATAGGTATAATCTAGATTAGAATAAGAGATTGACATAACTTAATTTTTGCCATTTTCTTCTATTAAACATGATTTAATTATATTCAGATTGTAACAGATGTTGAACAGCAGAAAATATTTAATTTAATTACCACACCCTGTAAATCTGTTGACTGCAATGATGCATCTCTTTCTTGTAGGCGTCCGTACTCCCTAAATGATATTTATGATATACGCGAAGACGTATAAGGAAAACTTGAATTATGCGAATTTCTATTTAAGGCGTTACGTAATGCGTCTAACCAAAACAGAAACCGTACTCTTAAGGGAATCGACCGCAGTTTTACAAGTTTCCGATGGAAACGTGGTCGCTTTGAAAGATTTGGCCCCAAGTTTACAACAGCTATGTGGGATGTTAGTGTTAGTGTCTAATTTAATTCACGAAGTTGGGGAGGAAAACCGCATCAAAATGTGTGTCGGAGAGATGCCGAGTGAATTAAATGTTTGATATTAATGTGCAAATAATTGAGGCGGCGCACAGCGCGTCTTTCAATGAACAAAAATAAAAAATCAAGAATTTTCTTACCGATTCTAAAACCCATAGTTTGTTATAGAGATGCATACTAATGAATGCATATGAACAAGTGTTAGTAAACAAATAGGATTAATTTGTGTAGCGATAACTCAGAAGATAAAAATAGGATGGACAAGTTTTCAATATCCGATTAGTTGATTCTTGTCAAGATCCGATTTCTCAAAATAAATATAGTCCTGATTAACAGCAGGAATACTTTTATTTGGAGAAAATAGCTGAAGGAAGTAAGTGTTACATTTAAAGTATCTCGATTTTGATGCAAAACATCCTGTACTTTTAATACATTTCAATTAGTCACTTATTGTAGATTGTTTTTTGATATGGATATTTGTATAATTCTTTAACATGGATATGTCTTATGGCTGGGGGTCAGGAGAAGGCGTGCTTTCAGAAGACGCTTTAGAAGCCTGACATAAAGAAATAAGGAACAATCGTTTACATCATACTCGTAAAACGAGTAGAGAAAAATCCAATAATGACCTGTTAAATAGTTTATTTCTTACATCAGACCCTTTTATATCAAGTAAACGAAAAAACATATCGAAAGTCTCCAAGTATAACATAACAGATATCAAAAACTATCTGAAATTTGACGACCAGTCAATTCAGCCAGGAAAAATTAAACACCTGAAGGTTCTTTGGTGTGGTACGTATTTTGCTAAAACTGCTACATATTACTAAAAATTTTTTCTTCTTGTTTTAGGTATTGAATTAAACATTCAATAATCTTTTTCTTATGGGATTCAATTTGAATCCCATAAGAAAAAAGTTAAAGGGAATCAAATCAAGTGAAGGCGATGTCAAAACGTAGACATTCTAAATATCAGGCGGCAGAAAGGTTTTCTTTGAAGGACGATTTCTTATCATTAGAGCCTACATAGTTAATCTACTCTGACACCTGCGGTGCGATTCTGGAATTTAAAGAAAATGATCCTGTACATAGAAAATGTCCTCCTAGAAATTGGAAAGAGGATGTAGAAGAAGCTATGGAGGTCAAAGGACTTCAGGAAGGAGATTGGCAAAATAGAGACTACTGGAAGTTCAGATGCGAGAAGTGGCCAAGGCCGTAGAACCTCGCTATATATATATATATATATATATATATATATATATATATATATATATATATATATATATATATATATATATATATATATATATATATATATAATCCTGCACACTGACGATATACGTGTTCCATTCTTAAAACTTTAAAAAGTACGTATCTATTACAATGTAATATACGCGTCCATCACTGATGCTTGATGAAGGCCTGAGGTAAGTGGGTGTTGGGCTGAGTGGTGCGAACTGCTCTTTACTCGACTCATCACTGTAGCCCTGAATCCTCTCGTAAGCCGTGGTCCTTTTACATATTTTCCCCCACTAGTCGGGCCCCCTCGCCAAGGGCAAAATTATCACCTTCACTTGGCGGGAACGAGACAGATGCCGGACCGGCCATGCGTCCGGACTGACCTCACCTGGTCCTGGTCCCTTTGTTCGGACGCTTTTATGGTCTTCCACATTTATTTTGCCTTCAATGGCTGTCGTCAACCCTCGGGGGTGTCTCGTCTGTGGTGGGTCTACGTCTTTGCGACCCTCAGCATCGTTCCAATTCCAATCGCTGTGATGGGATTAGAGCTGTGTACTTCGCGATGGGGGCTTTCGCCTGGTGACGGGCAGGGCTGGTCCTAGATTATCGGGAATTCGGGGAAACAAGTTAGCTCGCTCTTTAGAAATGGGCATAAGGTTGGTTTGGGTGTGCTTTTGTCAGTCCTCTGACTATCTAAGAGAGATTAGGTTTTGGTGTTGTCGTACTTGGTCCAACTGAAACAGAAAAACCCCTAGTTGAAGTTTCAGTCGTTTATGACGTCCGTCGCAGTCCGTCATCATCATTATCAGTGAGCTTGGATGATCTTCCGCTTAGTTGTAAATTTTCCTGGCTCTTTGCCTGATCCTCTTTTGTATTGTCATATATTGGAAATGCGTTTCTCACGAACCACGGAGCTCTCACCATTCATCGCAGCGCTATGTTTTCAACGGCCTGAAGTTTCTGGAGGTGATTTTTGGTGGTGTAACTCGAAGCTATGCGTATCACCAAAGGTAACATGATATCGTCCCAAAATTATATACGATGACCTGGATCACCTTCATTCAGTCAACTCTTATACTAAATATACTTTATAAGGGTGGACATGTTCTTTTTTTAACCATTTTCTAACTGCGGATTGGTTGATTATATATTCTAGTTGACGATTATTTAAATTTAGGTGCCTGGTAGAAGTGTGTTTAACTTAGTGTCATCAATGAAATATTTTATTCTGGTGATCTATGTATATTCTAATAAAGATTACTAAGAATAATATTAGTGATAATTTAAAATTCTGTGTTTAATTCAAATCTGTTATCCAACCTGTACGATTAGAATCATACAACCCCACAGCTGGTCGTTTTCCCTTTGTTATATGGGTCCCGCGGCGCTAGCAGTCGCCGTGACTAATGTACCTTTTATGCAAAAAGAACCCGGTATAAAACGTTACGAATAGAACATCAGTTTTGCCGTCCGCTGTTAGTTTGATTAAAACCGTGATTCGCCTATGCAGGCTTATATACATTACGAACTATTGCAACGCTGGGTCTTTAAAATATCGCCTCGATATCGAATACCTCCCGGCGAGGTATTTGTCTCTATATGGGTTCCGTCGGAGGCGTTCAATGATCTCTCCCCGGTGCAGCTTTAAGTCTCTAATGATCGTTAAGTATTCGCAAATAAACGAATTAATAGTCCGTCTCATTTACTTCGGTGTTTTATTGCGTAATTCTCGTCGATTTCATTTCGCTGGGTGGAAGTTAATAACCGATAATTGAATCAAATCAATCAAGCGGAGTTAAAGTACCTCTCCAAATGAGTAGCAGAACATTATAGGTCTTTTAAGCTGCTCAAATTCATCGCTTACTCAAAACGTCGAGTAAGCGCCTTTATACATCATGATGTGAGAAGAGTTGGTAACATGTCAAAGCTTTTAAAGTTTTGCCTAGCTTTGAACTTCCATAAGGATTTATACATGAACAACTTTTCCAAGTACTTGGACAAGTATTTCAAGAACAATTTAAGCAAAAAGATTTAGACAGCTAAATTAAAATTCTAAATTTACTAGTTTTCATCATAAAGGGTTTTTCAATAAGGACGTTAGATTTTTCAATGTAAATAAAACAAGTTGCGTATGATATCCACTAAGTGTTTTTTTATTTGAAAGAATATTTTATGGCATTCAGTATCGAATATAACGTCGTTCAAATGCCCGCCGCAATTTTTTTTGGTGACACGTATCCGGGAGGTCCAATTTTCGACGACTTTGGCGCATAAATCTGGTTGAACAGTTATGTTGACTTTGTAGGCATCAACTGTTTGCGATTTATTCGTATAGACCTGTGATTTAAGATGGCCCCAAAAGAAGAAATCTAAAGGTGTTGAATCGCACGACCTCGGTGGCCAATTCACGTCGCCTCTACGCAATATAACCATGCCCTTAAATCGCTCGTGCAGAATGTCCATCGTGGCATGCGCTGTGTGACACATAGCGCCGACCTGTTGGAACCACATGCCATCGGTATTCATATCATCCAGTTTGGACCACAAGAAGTTGCTTATCATCGATTTATATCGCTTGCCTTCGATGGTTATGGCAATGCCAGTTTCGTTTTGGAAGAAGCACGGACCGATGATTCCGCCGAACCAAAATCCGCACCAAACAGTGACTTTCTCGGGATGCATTTGGTGCTGGTGTATCTCGTGTGGATTGGTATCGTACTAAATCCGACAACTTTGCTTGTTCACATATCCATTCATCCAAAAATGGGCCTCGTCGCTAAAGATGATTTTTTTGGCGAAATTTGAGTCAACTTCCAACTGTTAAAGAGCCCAATCAGCGAACACGCGACGTCATCTTTAGTCATTTACCTTCAGTTCTTGGGCCAGTTGGATTTGATTTTATACAGGTGTAAATCCAAATCCCGATGCAATATTCGCCAACTTGAAGTCACAGAAAGGCCAAGTTCTTGTGAACGACGAGAAATTTACTGCCTCGGGTTTTCCCGTACACTTTCACGACGTATTTAGCAGACTTTGCGTTTCGGTGACATACGGGTGTTGGAAGATCATTTATCAAACCGGTTGACTCCAATTTGGCCACCAATCATCGAATAGTCGATTCGGCGGGACGGTTGTGGCGAGCATAAAAATCATGTTGCAGAAACTTTCTCGAACGGAGCACTAACTAAATAAAATATGATAATTTGTTTACATTGTTGAACATTATAGTCTTCCACGATGATTTGCCATACACTGTTGAATGTTTCGCTTTGAATTTGATAGATATTGCTTTAACATTGTGGCCGCTATAACCCAACAAATTTGCGTCGTAAACAACGAGCGTCGCTATTGAAAGACCCGTTGTTATGTGACTTCTCATTACTTTTCAATAAAACAGTAGTTGGGACGGATTTTTATTATACTAAATTTATACTAAATAATAAGATCAGAAGATACGACAGATAGTGACAACTATGACAAATTCCTGGCCAAGATTTTTCGAATGCTCTACGACTCAAACAATGTGAGGTTCATGGTCAAACACTTTATTTAAAATACACTATACGATAGATATATTGATATTACAAAGGATTTGTCATTGTCTCCCTGTGTAACCCTCTCCTTTGCAGCTTGAAGTTTTATGGAGAGGAGGTAAATTTATCTCGAATTCTGTAAGGAAAATTTGGTGTTGTTAAATACTTCTTATATTTTATGATTCAGAATTAAAGAGCATTAGTGAATTTATTAATTAATTTGAAGTAAAAAGGCGATTAGGAATTTGTGACAAATCTATCATCTAAAAATGTTTTCTTGTGCATCGTTTAACTCCATATTACCTTTTAACAATTTCAATATTTGCTATACGAGAATTTTTTAATAAAGTATATTGCTATTAATAGATTTTAAGAGCCTCTTAAAATAATTACAAAAATATTACGTTCTAATTTAGCTGTTTATTTGATTTTCAGCAAACAGAAAATATGCAAACAGTTTAATTTAATTGGTAGACAGTCTTAATATTTAATGAACGCAACGGCTTTCATATTAATGACAGGGTTGAAGTGTATGTGAAGCATTTTAAAATATTCATAGGTTTACGGCAGCCACGTCGAAGTGAATTTTAACCAGATTTAAAGCAGCAGAGTTGTGCTGCATTTTCGTTTTTTGTTCAGAGTTAATTATACCAACTACGAATACACAGTCGAATCGATACAAAGCAATGTTGGTCATGCAGTTTATTTTGCAAGCTGCCTGTTTAGTTTGCTAAATTTCCTGCTGACAAAGGTATACCTAGCTGAATACCGAATTATTTGTTTCGAATGGACTAATTGGTTTATTATTATAAGGTAACTCAGTATCCATTGAGGGTACAAATAGATTAACTAATTAATTAAGTATAATACTTGGCGCATTTATTTTGAGAGAATATTGATGATGGAAGTCAACACTTTCTGTTTAGAAATCGATTTTGATTTATTTGTAGCAACTTAATTTTTTAATTACATCTTGCAGTTATTTTTCATGAATTGCTTTGTCAAAATGATTGTCGTTGTGATAGTAGTAGTCGCTGTATTTCGAAGGCGTCTTTATTTTGTTAAATTATAAAATCGGCCTAGTATATGAAACAGTTTTTTACTCATAGCGAGTTGTTTTTTATTTTCGAAATATGTTTTGTGTGGAAATATGGAACTGTTCGTCTTTTAGTAGCTTATATGGGAATACAAAAAAATCTCAAGAAACTATGTCTTAAATAAACCCGCTATAAATAGAGATAGAGAGGGCGCCCTTTAAAAAATCACCCGGTATAGGGTATGATTGATTATGACAGAATTAACAGGTTTCGATTATTAACTATTATTTTATAGTTCTGTATTCGTCTTTTACCTTGGCATTTCACAAATATTGCAATAGAATATGACAAAAGGAATGCAATGGGAATTGACAAGCAAATTTGTCAGTCCTGTACAATAAATCATTTGCTTAATGAAATTTCAACGGCTTCCTTTGTCCACGTATATCTTCACAGATAATCAAAATCATACAGGACTTTTATTGACGTTATCTACATCTCTAATTACGTATAAATCGCAATAGAATTTACTGAGGTTATTTCATCAATATTAAGGCATCAAATCTATTACCCAAAATATTTGTATTCATTACTAAAATGTATACTTGTAGATTCCTTTTGTTTTATAATCAATCACTGATTATTAACTTTTCGTTTTCTCCATACCCAGTGGTCGTAACGTTAATATTGTATCAAGAGATTAAAATCTACTTATAACGGATTACTTTTTATGCACATAGAAGGATGACCACATAAATTACTAATTAGAAGATTAGTAATACTACTACTGGCATATTCACAGACAGTAAGGCCATGTTGATGGCCCTAAACCAGGAGTCGGCAACCTGCGGCTCTTTCGATGTCAGGATGCGGCTCTCCAGTTCCATGCGCAAATATTACTAATTATATTGTTTTATTTTCAAAACTCGTAAACAAATATTATTCTGCACAAACAAAAATATACTGCAAAGAGGATAAAATCAGATTTTCCATTATCTGCTAAAACAATACAAGATAGAACTGCTAAAATGTCTTTAAAGGTAACACATATGCAAGTGGAAGACATTCAACTGGCTTCTGCATTATCACTTGCTATGGATGAGTCTTGTGACATAAAAGACACGGCACAAGTTACCCTTTTCGTCAGGTATATGTCGTCCCAAGGTCCAAAAGGAGAGCTACTAGGATTGCTGCCGCTCTCAGAGCAAACGCGTGGAGATATAGTAAGATATAGCAAATGCTGTGCAAAAATGCCTGGAAGACTATGAAATCGATATAAATAAAATCGTTTCCATATCAACCGATGGAGCCAGAAGTATGTCAGGGATACATAAAGGGGTGACAACGATTCTTCGGCAAAAAATAAACCACGAAATTTTAACGTTTTACTACATAATTCATCAAGAGGCGCTTTGTGCCAAAACATTTCCGGCCAAAATAGTCAAGGTCATGAATTTGGTAATTAAGATCATTAACAGCATTTTGGCAAAAGCACTCTACCATCGCCAGTTTAAGGAATTTCTTGAAGAAATAGAAAGCCAGTATTCTGACCTACTTCTGCACAATAAAGTGCGATGGCTCTCCAGGGCTAACGTATTGAAACGTTTTGCTTCTTGCTTGAGTGAAATACAAACATTCTTCAATGAAAAAGGCATTGTCCATCCCGAATTGAAAGAAGACAAATGGCTGCAAACATTGAACTTCATGGTGGATATCACAGAGAAACTAAATGAGCTAAATGTAAAACTGCAAGGAAAGGGAATCCCAGCCTATGCCTTGCTTGAAGAAGTGGTTTGTTTCGAAAGTAAGTTACTTCTCTTTGTCGAAGACATGGAGAGCGGTAAATTACTTCATTTCGAAAATTTGAAACAATATCGCGATGAAACCAATACAACTATTGACACGAATTACTTCTGCATGACTATAAACAAAATGAAGGATGGATTCGCAGAGAGATTTGAGCAATTCAATACAAACGCAAGTACTCTGGCGTTCATAGTAAATCCTCTCAACATAAATACAAAAGAGATCAACATTGAGCCATTTGGAATCAATGCTGGTTCGCTTCAAATGCAATTGCTGGATTTAAAAACCAAACACTTGTGGAGTAGCAAGTTCACAGAACTCAAGAGCAAATTAGAAGAGTTGGAGGTCCAGAAAAGCATGCACGTCACGCTGCACAAGTGGACAGCTCTAAAAGAAATGCCGCGAGTTGAGGCACTCATATTTGACGCATGGAATAGTCCTCCAGAATGCTATAGTGAGGTGAAGAAGTTGGCATTTGGAGTGCTGACGATCTTCGGGTCAACATATTCATGCGAGCAAACATTCTCTTTCCATGAATATAATAAAAAGAAAAGTAAGAAGCCAATTAACAAATAAAAATCTAGAGGCGTACTTGAAACTGAAAACAACAAGTTATGAACCAGATTTAACCAAACTTTCAAAAGGCATGCAAGGCCTATGCTCCCATTAATGTAACTATTGTAACTATCTATTATTCAATAATTATAGTTATATTATTTGATTACTAATTTTATTATTCTAAAATTCTTTAATATGTTTTGTGCGAAACTTTTATATAAATAAATATTATTTCATATTTAAAGCTATTTATTTTAAATCAAAAATCAAATTTATATACCTAATCTTAATCAAATACCATAATATTGAAACAAAAATGTTAGTGGCTCTTTATAAACTGGGAAATTTTGTAAATTGTAACTTTTGGCTCTTCCGTCTCAAAAGGTTGCCGACCCCTGCCCTAAACCATCGCAGGACTGATGCCGGACTGATTATGTAATGTAAATAGTTATTGAATGTGTTAGGACAAATAAACGATGTCAGTTTATGTTGGGCAAAGGGACACCTAGGAAATGCTGGAAACAAGGCGGCATGCTGTTGTTCTAGGGATTTTTTGTTGAGACCAGAACCAACAGTAGTGTTAATCGAAAACACTCGAACTTCCATAATATAAAAACTACATGCTAAAGCGTTACAGAGACATGTTGGTCAAAATTAGTAGTTGTGGATAAGCAACAACAAAGTGTTTTTAATTATACCTTGTGGGAAACTAGTAAAATATTATTCAATCTGTTTCGTACAAATCTACTAATCCTATAGGATTGTTGACGCGATATTGTAACAGTGACTGTTTTCCACGAAACACCAAAACACTATATACTACATTCGACACGCTTTTCGCCAACAAAACAGGCATCATCTGGAGATGATTAAAACTATTGTAGACTATTGTGGACTAAATTGGGACTATTGTCGACTATTGTAACTATTGTAGACTAATTGGGATATTGTAGACTAAACAAGCATCTCCATGTTATGGGTTGCAATCCCACCACGTGTAGAAGACGCAATCTGGAGAATGAAACTGTGGAATACATTCTAAAAAGCACGCACTCTTAACAAAACGAGGGCTTAATTTGGAGAACTATTGGTGACACATTGGCTGCTTTGATGGAGAGTAGACAGCACAATGATGGCCCGATAGGAACATCTGAGTGCTTGTGTTCCAAATAAATGGCAAAGTGTGGATTATTCATATTAATTCTTGCATAGAGAGTTTTATTAATTAATAAAGCTCTTTAAAACGTTTCTTAAATAACACATTGCTGCACAATATTTAATAGTATATAAGATTTAATGTATTTAAATCAATTAAAAATTAATTTAATAATACATTTCTTAAAATCATAGATATATAATGTATTTTAAAAGAATTTATTAAAATTATTTTTTAACCAAGTGAAGCTAAATTTATGTTTTATTACTATTATGCTACTGATTACTGACTTTACATGCATGCTTTGGAGAAATCAATGACACTTGTTTAAAAGCATGCAAAAGTGTTTCCAAGATTATGTTTGAATTATACTGAATTATATTGGATGATGTATTGGTGCATTTTACACATTTATTAACATCTTATATTAAAGGTAAATATTAATGAATTCTTAAATTATA
Source organism: Rosalia funebris (assembly GCA_037954035.1). NCBI lineage: Eukaryota > Metazoa > Arthropoda > Insecta > Coleoptera > Cerambycidae > Rosalia > Rosalia funebris. The sequence continues at coordinate 13,769,353 of JAZFAV010000001.1, read as the reverse complement.
ATGTGTAAACATTAATGGATAGGTATTGATTGGTTTTGATTAATATTTAAATAAAGTATGGTTGTTAATGGACGTAAAACTATTGTGAGTATAATATATAGTCAATTCGATTCCATTTAATACAATCATCAACACTTTTTTCAAAGCATTAAGGACTTTAACAATAAAGCTATATTAGAAATAAAGTTATGTAATTGTATCAAACATCACATCAAGTGAATGATAAATGGTATTTCAATTTACTGCAAATCTGTTTTTGTGACAAAGAGAAAACATATTTCATGTTGTTAATTTGTAGAGATTCAGTTTTATTCGCAGTTATGTTGATATTTCGAAGCTCGGCTTTAATATTTGGATTAATGGCAATTTTACAGTCAAAGTATTCAGTGTAAAATTGGCGGTTCGTCATCGATTATGATTTAAAACTAAATAAACATGCAGTAGTTGTTTATAACGAGTGGAAATATGAGAATTCTAAATTTAGGTTTACTAATTTTTAAATAGGATATCTTATTCAAAGCAATGGCCTCTTAGTAAAATATGGAATATTAAGTTCCATTACCTTGCATTTTTAATAGAATTTTTGTTGCGACGTTTTAGTAGTGTATATAAATTTCAGATTAGAATAAAATAATGTGACTCCTTTTATGAACGTAATTAATAACAAACTGTATTAAATGGTATACCTAGGGGTTTTCAATACTTTACGGTATTGCTTGAACTGGAATTAAAAGTACCTGGAGGCATTGGCTTCTATTTTAATATTTTTTTGTGAAGGAAACGATTTATAAGATAACCCATAATAAAATGGAATACAAACCTGAAATGGAAGAAAATAATAATTTACATTATATGAGTTTTGATCGAAATTTAGTATCTTCATTGCAACATTATTTGGAAGGTAGACTGGAAAGGGTAAGACTAAGAAGAGACAAATTGCTTGATTATCTTCAAGTAGTATTTTGTGTTCCTCAAGTCTCTATATTGGGTCCATTACTAGTTCCTTGACATACTGCGGGTTTTCTTGGCTTATTATCATATTATGCATCACAGTTCTATGCTGATGATAAGCAGGTCTACTATTCTACCCAACAGAATAAGGTTGCTACCATTTGTATGAGAATCAATGAATTTACGATGTATTATATAAATCTAAACCAAAAGTTTTTGCTCACCATTAACCCCTTTTAATCTCAGGTCATGCTTTCTGATAGAGTGACAGCTTGTAGTAGGGTTATATATATATATCTAGTTACAGGGTTATAGATATACGTATTACTGGTAATCGACTACAGATCACTGAGGCAGCAAGTAATTTAAATTTATAAATGAAATTGTTTTAATTGTTCAAAACATGTCAATAATATAGTACAAGAATCTTTTGGAAAAATGAAATTGATATACAATGGGAATGCCCTTTCTATTAGGAATCGAATTTTCTTAGTGGATCTCTTGTCTTCTTGCAATTGAATTATGCAGATATTGTTTATGAGTCTAGAGATCTTAAGTAAATTTGAAAATCAGCGAATAAGAAAACCAGAATGCATGTACACGTTAAATATTTGGGAATATTTGCAGAAATTTGAATATACTTCAGCGAAATTTTCTGCTCTAAAATTTCTTATGTAAAACAAAAAAGGGATATGCACATCTGTTGTTTCTGGCATACACATTTCACAAGAGAACTCCCGATTATATACAACACAATTTCGTATAGGTCTGACATCCACCTTACAAATATCGGAAATAAACGTTCTCTGGCTTCAGAGAATCAATATCAAAATTACATATCAAAGACCGTAAGATTTATAACATTAAGAAATATTCTTTCCTATATATAATATCTGTATCATAATTTACCACAGAGTGTATTGTAAGAGTGTGAGTTTCTTGAACGGCATAGTTTCTAGCATTCCTCAAGATCATTTGAAGTAAGTAAGTGAAATATTGAAATAATAAGCATGTGATATTAATAAAATACATTTTAAACGTCTTTAGTGGCAAACATAACACCCTGGTTGATGTTAAATGTCAATGTCCTCATTAAATACTCATATATCCTTATTAGTTTGCAAAATTATTTCATTTACCATAAATTGCATAAAAATAATATATTTCAATATATGAGTATCTGGAGTATAACATTGAATTTAATTATTTGTAATTACTTTATTAATTGAATGAATGTATTTAATGCAGTTGAATGAAAATTTCGATGAAAACTCAGTTTCTGTTGCTTTACATCCTTCAGAGACCTTTCACTGCAATAAAGCGTTTGTTCTACCACCATATTCTTTGTGTGTATAGACCATATCCTGTAGCTTCACCCTCATTTAATTATGTACCTGATCCACCCAGATTTTCTACGTTTATTTCAAGTTAATTACGTTGATCATTATCACTCAACTGAATTAATTACATTTTGCAACTCTTAATAATAATAATAAATTTTTCACGCTAGTTTTTAATCGCAATATTTTTCATTATATTTCATCATTTCAGCCTGTTCCAAACAGAAATAAACTTTACATTGTTGGTAACAATATTTAGCATAAACCAATAATTTAACTCCCAAATGTGTTAATTTTGAATAAAAATACCATAAAAAGCCAGAATAAGTAAGTGTAGTGTTCCAAAAAAATATTAATTTAAATAGTGTAAGAAATCTAACAAAATATAAAAGTGAAAATAGTGACGTAATTAGGCGCAATGCATCTGACAAATACGGGTGGTCCATACAAGACCAGGGAATGCATTAAAAAATTCGACACCATATTGAGAAGAGTGGTTTGGAGGTAGGAAGCTATGAGGGAATTGACAAAGAAAAAAGTAACTGCCGGATCTCACAGATCGGTTGCGCCCTATGGAGGGTTAACTCTGATATATCATAATAATATGATAAAGTGCTCACCTTACGTGAACACAGTTTCCAGTAAAAGAGAAAACAAACGCAGAAGATAAACTTAGCTCCTGATAAATAAAATTAGTGTATACTTAATATATTTTATTGTCTATCAATTTTTCCATAATTATTTTTGAGCAAATCATATAATCCTGTTATACAAGTCGATCGACGCCACTGTCACATTTACAGCCTCATTATCAAATATTCATGTCATACAATATATAAACAGGTATTTCGTAACAGAAATCAAACTAATGCGTACTTTGTTATTCAAATTACAATTTCTATGCGCTGCTTTGCATTATTCCGATTCAAATCGAAATCGAAAGTAGATTGCCATTTTCTACGTTGCTATGTAATTAATTTCCAGCAAAACTAGAACGACATCGACAAAGTAATAATCGCGTTCATTCAAATTAATTAAAACCGATTACAATTCAAAATTTTTGAATTAAAATTGGACGACTCAATTTAAAACTACACGATTCAGAGGTACGCGTAAAAATTAGAAATGCCCGATCAAGGTGAAGGTTCTACACTCTGAAGGCGAACAATAGTTTAAGACATCCCCAAATATGGACTTTGTAATCAACTTCGTAACTCGTTACTTCCAGGACAAAATAATATTTAATAATACAAAGTTTCCTGTATAATCATGATGATCATTTTATTTAACATAATTGGCAATATCAAAGGTATAAAGAAAGATTAATTTTATCATCATTTTCCATCAATCTTATTTATCTATATAGTTCCAGTCACGTATGTACAAATAATCTATTGATACACAGGGTATAAGAAATATAATTATATTGTGGGTATAATAAATATATTATGAAACAAAAATAAAAGCAAAAACTTTGTGGAATTTATTAAATAATAAGGGGTTCAAAGAGCAAAAAAAATATTTTCTACAAATTAAATTATTTTGACCATGAAATATTGGTTTATTTTTTAAGGAATTCCACAAATTTTGCTGTTTTTACTTTTATTTTTGTCCCATAATGTATTTGTTGTATCCATATCTGAGTGATTTACACATTTCTTCTTCTCGTAAATGACAGAGTTGAGCACCCATGTTTTTGTGTATATAGTCTTATTTATTTAGACCCAAACTTATTAATTATTATAATAAAGGACAGTTATATTTGTTACACCCTGTATGGTTCCATATATTCAATATATTTTTAGTATTAGTACTATCTCATACTTAATTTAGTTATATACTATATAAATTATAGCGTGGATAAAAAATCATGTACGGAAAATCCTTTTAAAAGCATATTATTGCATAAATATTAAATTACATCGGTGATTAAGTAGAAAATTGCATTTCCAGTCTTGCTTAATACTTAATTGTATATATGTACATACAACATTAGTATCACCTCTACTACCGAGGGAAAACTTATCACCACCCACTTACGAAACTTATCACTTTTACTCCAATTTACACATTCCCATTTGGTAATTTTCATTTTGAATTCGAACTTTTAATGCCACGTAATAATTTAGTCAGTTCTAGAACTGCATGTCATTTAATGACTCCTTTAAAGCATGGAAATAGCTACAGTCCAGAGGCCTAACATCTGGACAATAATAGGGTTGATTCTAAATTAAAATACGGTTTTGCAGGAAAACCATTGATGCAATACATGCTTTATGGGGGTAGAATTCTCATGGAGAAAAATGAGAAGTGTGTTCACATGTCCTGCTATATTCTGAAATATTGTGCCACGCTAGTCAGTAACTAAAGATATTGTTCCATTGTAAGATCAACTGCCTCTTCGTATAGATGCCAGTATGCAACGATTTGGAGCGACGCTAGATGCTGGACGCTGTTTATCTGTTCAATACACTCACTGTCCTTAACTTAATAAAAGAATTTTGTTATGCAGTAACAACCACGTTTGCTGTTGATTGATTTATCAATTTCAATTCAACTAAAAATCTTTATTTCTATTATAGACACATTTTTAATCTATGATTAGAATTTATTGGGATAGCAAGTTACATAATAGTAATATATTTATTACCTTTCAGTGCAACTACTCTCATGGCTTTCTGAAACGGGCAAAAGGAGGGTGGTGGAGCTGACAGGTCGTTGTTGCTGCCTTCCCTGATTTCTGTCATTGTTTAATCTGTTGTGTTAGCTTTCATTCCTCTTCGCCTAAAGGTTTTATGTTTATGTAAGCTAAAATCCTTTCTGACAGTGTTAGGTTCTGTTGTTATTTGTGGTTTAGATTTAGTTTTAACGGTTGCTACACAGGAAAAATTATACAGAAATAAAAACATGTTTTATAACGATTGTGCGCTAAATTAGCCTAGGTTAGAACTCGCCCCTAACACAAGTTAAAATTATAGAATGACATTTTTTATTTATATTAGAAATGTTATTACTGAATACTCAGTCTGATAGATTCGTAGTCGACTCAAATTTTCAGATACCGTTTTAATTTTTCATCAAGGTTTAGATAGATAATTTTAGAAAATTGTTCTTAATTTAGACTACCGGCTATAGCCTAACAACTCTCTGTGGATGGCTGATTAACTTCGTTCATACACATGGGTGCTTTCAGAACTAACTGGGCGTTATATTAAATTGATTCTACATAATATTTTATTAAAACAAAGTGAATATTAATTTGACAATTATTAACAAAGTGAATAACCCATATTAAAATTCTCTAATGTTAAATAAACAAATGAATAGAAGATACTGTCTGGATGAATACTATTACAACGACAAAAGATTGTTGGGTTTATCTTGAGAACCCTTTTAATTTTAACTGAAACTCATTAATTATTTGTAACTAAAAGTTACAAATTTTAAAGCGTTTCAGTTCCTTTGAATGTATTTTTCTCTGTGATATTTTCAATAACAACATAGTGATCTTGTCATCAAGTACTAACTTTGCAAACTAAATTAGTAAAATAAGTATAGATATAGTAAATGTTAAAGATTTAGAATTTTATATGCACATTTTACAAAAATAGAAAAAACTATTAACGAATTATTTATGTGAATGACCTTAAATGACAAGAAGTCCTTAATAATTTCAGTATGAGAATCACGAAATACTTCTGTTACTATATATTTCAGTATTTAGCACAGTAGCGTAGCGGGTATTCTGACCAATGAGAATCATTGATCGGGCGTGTTTTCGAGTTTGACCTGGGACTAAGGCAATCGTGGTCAGTATAATTATTCGCTGTATGTGTATTTCTTATATATGTTCTCTAGAGCAATCTAATCACTATTAGTGGAAGATGTATATTTCCGTGAATGAATTTTTATTTAAATACCGAGGATTTTATTGAAACCAATCCTCATAATCTGATTTAAAGAATTTTCAGTTCCGTCACATTGCTTGCAGCTTAGCAGGAGTTTTCAGGACTTTCACAGAATTCCTCTTTTTGGTCGAAGTCATCTTCTAATGCTTCTTGGCTTCAAGCTTCTTTGTATTAATGCATTTTCTCGTGAGTGAATTTTTATTCAAATACCGAGAATTTTATTGAAGCCAATACTTATAGTCTGATTTAATGAATTTTCAGTTAAGGTACATTATTTGCGGCTTAGCAGGAGTTTTTACGAATCACAGGATTTCTCTTTTTGGTTGAAGTGGTCTCTAATGTTTCTTGAGTTCAAGCTTTTTCGTATGAATGTATATTTCTTTGAGTTATTTTTTATTCAAATACCGATAATTTCATTGAAGTAAATCCTCATAGTATTGATTTAAAGAATTTTCAGTTACATTACGTTGCTTGCCGCTTAGCAGAAGCTTTCAGGATTTACAGAATTCTTCTTTATGACTGAAGTTGTTCTATAATGCTTGTTGGGTTCAAACTATTTGTATGAATGTATATTTCTGTGAGTGAATGTTTATTCAAATATCGAGAATTTTATTGAAGCCAATCCTCATAGTCCGGTTTAAAACATTTTCGTTAGAAGAAGAAGACTTTCACAGGATTCTTCTTTTTAGTTGAAGTCGTCCTCTAATGCTTCTAGGGTTCAAGCTTTTTTGTATATATGTATATTTCGGTGAATGAATTTTTATATAAATACTGAAAATTTTATTGAAGCCAATCCTCATAGCCTGATTTAAAGAATTTTCAGTTACGTCACATTGTTTGCGACCTAGCAGGAGTTTTCAAGAATTTTACAGGATCCTTCTTTTTGGTTAATGTCGTCCTCTAATGCTTCCTGCGTTCAAGCTTCTTTGTATGAATGACGTGAACCGGTTTTAATGACTTCTATAATTCATATATGTTAATATGTTCATTATGGCTGGAATTTCTTCATCTGCTATCTTTACTGTTTTGGAATGTTCGTGAGATAAGATGAATTAATTTCAACCATCTAATTGTTACTCCATCACTTTCTAGTTAGTATTTCTTCCAGCTGTATTTGCATATAGAAATATAGACCGACTCGACGGGTCATTAAGTGGAAACAATGATACCTACTTCACTGATACAGTGCTCTAATGAGCGCAAGAAAGTGGAAAATGTCTGATATGCAGAAAACGACGGTACAGATTTGTAGGAACTTAGCCGGTCGGTTGGCTACATTTGCGGTATTTAGAAGCGACGCTTGATCAACCGGCCGTCAAATTGCAAATATCGCTGCTACCACATCGCGGTTATTTTAAGAAAACAATAACGCGAATTTTTAGCATAAATTTAGGTTTGTGGTGCTTAGTAGGTGGTCAATAATGTGGGTCAGAAGGTAAATGTGACAAATGGGTGTAAAAGGATTGTTGCTAAGCTACCGACCTAAGAGGTGGTCAGGCTATTATCATAAATTGGTTGTAAAGTTACGATATAAAACAGCAAACAGGTTAATTCAAACGTTAACTACAGCTATATTTTCGGCTAATGATAAAATGGAAATTGTGTTGATGGTAGAAGAGGGCGGCAAAATCAACGTACAGAATTAAATGATTGGGTAAAAGCCATGACATTGCGTGGATTATGTCGTATCGAGAATTTACTAATATGAATTACATCTTATATTTTAAATAGATCACAATATGTCAAAATTAATAAATGTACATGTTTATTTATTAAAGTAACACCTGGTATCCCCCAGGGATCGTACTTAGGACCTCTTCTATTTGTATTATTTCTATATGTCGATGACTTAAAGTTTTATCAAAGCGTAAATAGCTTACTTGATTGTGTTAAATGTAAGATAATGGAATGCGCTTTTATAACTACTGTAAAATAAATAAACTTTGTTTAAACATTGTTAAACACTATTCATTCCCAAGATGACCTGATGAGGTTACACTTTCAGGCCACGTTAGTCACATCTAAATGAAATAGACTCAATTACGGACTTTTTATACCCTAAATTAATCTTTGAACTTCACATTGAAGCTATCTTATAGAAATTTAGGATTATATTACGAGTCACAAAATCTGTTACTAATCCTAAATCAATAATAATTTAAAATTCTTTGGTTCACAGTAACCTTGAATATGTTTCAGTAATTTGGAATCCTCTTTATACTAAATATTCAGAGCGATTAGGAAAACATTCGAATAAAATTTATTAACTCTCTTATTTATAAGTGTAACAGAAATCTATATTATACTTATCTATATTTATACGAATATATTAGAATGCATTATAGAATTTTGAAGTTATATCGTCGTAAAACTATAACGTATATCCTGTTTATTCGCAAAATATTTAATAACAGAATTAATTGCATTTTCACTGAAAATATTGCTTCTAATGTAAATCACTAGTATGTCACTCGCAGTTGTAATTTCTTTTACTTAGAACTACTCGTATGTAACACTAATTATGCTAGTAACTCTCCCATTTACTTAATGTAAATAAATTATAACGAATATGTTAACAACATTAACATTCTTAATTTGGATCTTAACCAGGTAAGACGTCAGGCTATTTAAACATACTTTAAGTTAAAAGTTAAGTAGTAATACTACTTAACTTTTGCTTCTGTTTTTCGGTTCTTTCTCTTTCTTTGCTATTTTTATTTTCAATAAATTATGTTTTTAACATATGTATAAGAAGCTCCATTTATGCATTGCACATTATTTAGTCCTCGTTATATTACAGTTATTTGATAATCAATTTATTTTTCTTACATTGTTACTGTGCCACCTTTAAATCTTTAATATCTTAATTTACTAAGTTAATGTCAATTTGTAAATGTATGGCTTTTATCTTTTTATATAATCATGTTCATGTTACCATTATTATTATAATTATGTGTGACCCTGTTATTTGAATATTTTTTAACTTCTGTTGATATACCTTGTTTATAAATAAATGAACAAATCTACTAATGTAAAACACATTTTATATTCATTTGGTGTTTTTATTAACTTTTATTTTATTCTAGAGATTTGAATTGGAATTCACCAGCCATATTTTAAACATATATAATAACATTCGTAACTAATTGTACTTTTTTAAAGGAATAAATTACGCTTTTTTAAAATCTCATTTCAATAGATCATCACGAAATTCAGTTTAATCAATTTTCACTAATATTTCTAATTTTAGTTTGACTAGAATATAGATCAGTTCTTTTAAATTTTAGTGTATTTCTGGGTGACGTCACCTTAAACTTGTCTTTAAAACTACAAAACTTGAATTTAAAACTATTAATTATAAAACCTTCGGGAACGAAAGGAACAGTTGAAGAAATTTACTGTAGAATCGTGATTTATTTTGAAGACAATTTTCCTTCTCTGTGAATAAAGCATTCTAAATGCAAATTAAAATGGGAAGAACCGATGTTGATTTCGTAGTCCACCTGTAATCCGGTAATGTCATTTTCGTTCGGATTCAAGTGATTGAACCTAAAAAACGAAGAGGCTTACACGGAACTTTCTTCAAATCGACAATTAAATAAATTACTTATGATTTCTATTCGCTGCGAAGATGTTCTCCGTGCATTTGTTATTTATCGAGGAAAGTAATGGAACGGTTTTTACTTTGCATGGACCATTAAGCGCTGCATCATATGGCCGAGACGTGGCAACTTTATTGTTTTATAACGATTTATTGCATAATTCCTATCTACAACGATTGCGGCTGATCTTAGCCGATCGACCGGAACAATATTACAGAGGTTCTAATTGTTCGTGTGGGTGCTAGGAATCGTTATCTCGGGCTTTATTTTCTCCCTCTAGGAGAATATTATAATATACAGTATATAAGTATTATATAATACTTTACGGCACACTGCATGCGCAATAATTAGAATATAAATGAACAAAATTATATATACATATTACACCAACATTCATACACTATAGATTCATACACCATGATAGGTATTGCCTGATGTAACAGTTGATTTAATAAGGTTTCATTCTAGAAATATCAACAAAAGCACGAAAGCGATTTTCCATAAACACACAAAGATTGTATATCACTCGATGTGTCGACAATAGAGAACAATGAGAAGATATTATATGTTGCACCAGTTTTTCTAATACCTAATTTTTTTTAGATAAACGCCCGAGAGGCGCTGAATATTGTAACTAGATTAAATTTAACATTTCTTTTCTAATATCTAGACTTGGCTGTTTTGAGCTAAATTCTTAGCTGTAATGAGCATCCAGTGACTCGACATAATAGTAATCACTTTGTTTATGTGATAGACATACACTTCATAGAAGAATAAGGATAGTGTATAGAATTTGATCACTAAATTAATTTGAATAGCTTTAGTGTTTTTAGCCACCGAGTGACTCCATTGTTGTCATGTAGTGATATTACTTCGATATTTTAGCGCTTTTCTATCCTTTTATGATGTTTGTCTGCAAAGTTCTTGATCTCATCTTCAACCTTAGGCATCTTCAGATCACGATAGATGTCCTCATTGTGAATATACCATGGTGAATTTACGATTCTGCCGAGTACTTTGTTCTGAAGCATCTGATTGATTTCTCGTGATACATTTCTTCGTCCATTCCCAGAATTGGATGCCATCTGTGCAGGCGTCATGATTTGTATTGAGTAGCAGTTGGTCGCTCAAAATGACGTCCGAGGAGTTAATACATTTATCTGACTCTGAGGTTCAGTTACTCACATTTCTTCTCTACATATGTTTTCTATCATAGCTTTGTACCTAGAGTCACGCCTAGACACTTTGCTTCGTTGGTATGCGAGATTGTTTGTTGGTTGACTAACATTAGTGTATAGTCACATTTGTTGGTAGAATTGATGTGAATCGACTTTCTCTCATTTAGTTTCATGCGCTTTTTCGTTGTCCAGTTGGTGACTTTATTGACTGCTACTTGAAGTTCTTTTTGTAGCTGATTGGATATCTTGCTCGATAGCGAGCAAAGCGGTCTCATCGGCGAATGTTGCCGTGATTACTCCCTCGTTTTGTGGGATGTCGTTAGTATACAGTAGGTAGAGAACAGTTCCAAGCATGCTACCCTGAGGTGCTCTAGAACCAATTTTCTTGAAGTCAGAACATACTTCATCATGTTTGACTCTGATGAGATAGTCAGTAGTATATGAGTGAACAATTTGGCTCATTTCCGGTGGAAAATATTTTTATAACTTGTATTCCAGGCCCTGGTGCCACACACGGTTGAATTCTTGGGCCATATCTAGGGATATCGTTGCGCACAGATCTTTTTTCTTCTAGTGCTCTCTCAATTACATCATTTCTAATACATAATGTCTTACTACAACTATTTTACTTCATAATAAGTAAATCATATGAAGTCGAAAATTGTAATGAAGTCGTCATTGATCGTATCCACTAAAATCTGATCATTAGGTATAGGGCGCTTATCTCTGTTTGTACTAGTACTACATTTAGCTATCTCAACATTTTCAAAGGTATCAAATAGTCTGTTATTGGCTGTACTTTTATTTAAATTTACGTTATTAGCTACAACTGCTCTTGTCAATAACGACGACTGATTTTATAAATCCCGAATCTTCCTTTGTTTTCAACGAAAGCAGCGTTGAGATTTCCTAAGAGTGGTTGCAGATTAATATCAGAGGAGTGCACTAATGCCATTCCCAAATTTTTGATTTCTTTTGAGAAAACTAATAAATGAAGTACGTATTCCGTAAAGGAATGAACATATGGAGAAAATATAACTTCCTATCTATAATCCTATCTAATATTCCTAATAGATATATGTATATCCTTTGGATATATGTTAGTTAATGAAAAATAAATGATAAATAATGACTACCCTCTCCCCAAGCAAAAAGTAGTATGTAGACACTTTACCGTAACAAATAAAGCCTCAAGTCTGGATTTTGATAATCATATTTCTGTAGAAAATTTACCTGGAACAAAGAGAAGCTATTAATATAAGATTTTAAAACAGGATGTAATTAATTAGCAACTAAAGTTAAGGCAATTAAGAAAATAATTATGGGCACAACCTTTTCATTGAACTGAAATAAGAGAGATCGCTGTAAAATATTATCCTTCAACTTTTGAATTTATATTGTTATCTATTGTATAAGTCTATAATAACACATTGGTTAAAAAATATATTGCTGATCGAATATCAATGTACTAACCGTATATTAAGGTATATTACGATAATTTGTAATGATATATAATGTTATGTCAGTACACTAGCACGTCTTTATTTGCAAAAAAAGCTTATTATATATCTCTGACAGGAATTAGTTATAACTGATGTACTTCGGAGTATTGACATTATATTGGTGTTACAAAAATGATGATCGCAATAGTACAAAATAAAGATGTTTACGCCTAGTAAAGAATCCAAGCTAAACATATAACATTTGGATTTGATCTGATGGTGACAGGTCAAAAAAACTAGTTGATAATTCGACTGGAATCACGACTTTAATAAAAGTAAGCAAATGATATGCAATATACAAAGCGAGATATAATAACCATGAAATATATTAATTTCTATGAACTAGATCTAATATATTATAATATAAAGGGTTTAGAAGACTATATATGTGATAAGAATAAATAGAGCGTCGAAGTAAAGAAGATTTATCAACCGAAGTCGGAAACGATCAAACGAGATATAAATAAATGTGAAGACGCGGTGTGTGAAGTTATGAAAAGTTACATTTATGAGATTGAAAAAGTATTACAAAAAAATAAGACGAATTTATAGGAGAAAGCGTTAAAACGGAAACAAGTATATAGTCGAGGTGAGATATTTATAGGGACATAATAACATAACATGTGACAAAAACGTCGAACTAAATATTGAACAATACATTCACATTGCCTGATCGCTTTTGCTTTCTAAATTTATTTCACCGGAGCTTACTTTGGGTTAACCTCAGGTCTGTCAGTCACCTATTCCACGTTCAAATGTAACATATTACGTACCTAAGAGCGCTCAACGACCTTCAATGTAAAAGCAAGACCTTGCGTACGCGACGGTATTACTAACGACAAAAACCGTTTCATTCTCATTGTAAACATATGTACTTACTTCTACTGTGCATGCGGAAAAATCCCGGTAACAGTCGGTCATAATAAGCTTAACATTATTAGTCACGTCATTGTATATTGCACTATATGCTTCGGTGGAAGCGGAAGTCAACTAGGGTGTGTTGGATATAAAATGGCTCATGTTTATTACATATTCATTTAGTTTCGACTAGACTGTTGTTCATCATTTGACATCTTTTAGAAAAAAACTTGTACTATAACAAATAAATTTCGATCCTAATAGCAACCGATACAAGCACTAGAAGATAAAAAATTGCATACATCTGTATTCTTAGATGTAAATCGAGTGTTTGACAAAGTGTGGCACTCGGGATTATTGTACAAGATCAAAGTATCCTTGTCCATAACTTATATCTTACTTATGTAACAGGAAGACCAGCACAATAAAAGATGGAGAGGATCATTTTGACATAAGGAAACAGCATAAATATACAAGGATTTGCTTAATAACTTCCTGTTTACTGTATAAACCAAACCAATCATCAACACTGAATATAGAAATTCTTTTCACAACTTCAGTTTATTAAAGTAACAGTCTTTTGCAGTAATAGACAATAATGATTATTTTAATGTAGAAAGAGGGGAATCTAGAGTTTGTGTGTCATCTGTAATGTTAATACTTGGAAAAAGTCCAAAAATAAAAGAGAAAACTGTGTCGATTTACGGCGAATTTAAAAGAATTTATTTTCCAAAGCAAAAAATAATTTAAATCGATATCAATTAGTTCAGTAGTTTCAAGAGAATTTATTAAATATTTTCTCGTTGCTAAAATAATATTGGGAGTAGGTCCCAGAAAGAAATTAAAAGTTAAATTCTCTTTCTGTGGCTAGTTCTGAGAGCCCATATATAAATAACACAATTTTACGTTTGCGAAGATTTTCTTGTAGCTGGTGTCCCTAAGGGAATATTATTATTAATGAACTGGCAATTAGGAGCGTTTCCGATGACGAATGGGTGGTGGTGCTCAAGTGAAGTGGCTGAGAACAACGCGAGCTCTTTCGGGTGTTTGGGGTCAGGTGTAAATCAACGTCGGCGTGCCAATTAATTCTGGAGCGTCCCACGACCTGTCGCATTGTACTCGCAGCTTTATAGCTGTACTTTAGGTAATTCATGGCTACTGGAATAGTTTTGGCATGGTAGTGCCTTGCATGCAACCTGCGCAGCTGTGCCGTAATTTAACTGCTACAGCAGGAAAAAATAGTAAATTACTTTGTGAATTATAGTCTATCTTAGCATTCAAACCATCTGCATTCTCGAATGGAAATTAGACTAGGTTCACATGGTAATCTAAAATGACACGAAATTACTCAGTAGTCATTGTTCACTGCTGAAATATTGGATGTTAAATGAGTATTGAATTGGATGGAATCATTAAATGATTATTATTAACGATCAAAGATTAACTTAAGAAATTACAGTTAACTTAACAGTTCTTATCTTTCATTAAAACACAATATTTGAGAATACGGTGGGCATTCAGGTTGCCCGACTCGGAACTAATAAAAGTGTAGTTTGCTCCGCACATACACCTATCGTTTTCTCCTGTATAGGTTGCTGCACTAATGTCATTCGTACTGTGGACCTGGGTGGCGGACTCGCCCCAATATTGTGGGTATCATTGTATGCTTGAGTTGGATTTTGGCATCTCTCCTTGAGCATAAGTGTGGTTATTCTCATTTGTAAGTGTAAACTTCTCCTTAGCAATCTGATGTTTTATGAGAAGGAAGTCAATTTATTGTGTCCTAACTTTTAGAAATTTTCTTATTTAGAAAGTGTTGTTTCAAAAATCTGAGAAAAATATCGTGACAAAGAGAGACAGGAGACTAAAGTTCTTAAATTTGTAGTTCTAGGCAACTTTTTCGCTGTCTGAGGAAACCGACAGTTTTTCATTATAGTGGAGATTTCTATCGTATTCAGAGGTGAATGTAAGTTATATTCCCTATAATTTGCGTTGATTTTGAGGATTTTGTATTTTCCACAAAATTCCCTTTCTTGAAAATGTATCAGTCTGAAAAATTGTGTAGACCAAAGAAGGGTAGACAAATTCAACGGTGTCATCAGATTTATCCTAACTCGAGAGGTTCTCTAGGTAGCTAACCATTTCCATGGTGTGTGTCACTTTGAATCTGCAGTTTGAGAAAACTTGATCGGTTCTAGAGATCACTGAGATTTTGTTTTTAAAGGGAGATGTCTATCGTATTTAGAAGGATGTTATGGATTTATGTTATACTCCTTATAATTTGCGTCGATTTTCAAGCTTTTATGTTTTCCACAAAATGTCCTTACTCTATATACTACTACTACTACTACTATATGTTACCAGCGCCGGGCTTGGGGGTAGAGCGAGAGGAGTGGTCGCTCTAGGCGCCAGATGGCAAGGGGTGCCAAAAAACCAAATGCGAAAAACAATTACGTTATTAAAATACCTACATAGGAAACAGATTTTATTATTTAGTGACTAATTGAAATTAACACCAAATACTAATTTAATTATATAGCATTAAAAGCTCTCTTAATGTTAAAAAAGCAGGAGTATACTAATTAGAGCTACTTAATATAATTTAAATTCAATAAGTGTTGATATTTGCAATAAAAGTTGATTTTTGAAAATTTGGGAATTACTATTTATACAAAATAGAAATTACTAATAAAATACAAATTACTATTTATATAAACCGAAGTAGAATTTATGTGAAGTGAAAGCGTCGACTAAAGGGCGCCGAAAGATAATCTCGCTCTACCCTGATCAAGGGCTAGGGCCGGCGCTGTATGTTACTATATATGATATATACTACATATATAACTATAGTACTATTATATCATACTACTATACTACATACTATACTATATATACTACCTACTTGTTATAGTTCATCGATTTATTTCTCAAAAAAACGTTTTCTTGACGCAAAATCTTAAAAAATTCCTAGAAACCAAAAAAGGGCAGAGTTTAAAGGTGCCTTTAGATTTATCCTAAATCGAGTGAATTCTTTTAAACTAAATAATATTGAGTTAATTTTTTTAAATCACTTTTCAAACTCATATGGTATTGTAAGTTGAAATTATATACAAGATAATTATAGCTATGACAATTAAATATAAAACATTATATTCAAAAATAATGACTAAATCTTAAAGCTGTCGGACACGGTAGATATATTTGTTTATTCATGACTTCTGCAGTGACATGATTAATGACGGTTGATTATGTCAGTGAATCTGTATGATAATCTATTCGTTTTTTAAACTACGTATTTATCTGGTTTTGTATTTTGTATTTGCTAAAACTTTCCTAAATTAATTTGTCATTATAGATATTATCGGAATGTGGAAATCACTGTTTCCAAGTTAAAATAAAATTTGCTATAGTGAAGAAGAAAAACTATACACCCAGCTCTTAAATAAAGTTGATGTTAAATTGAGCCTATTCATCAGTATCGTGTAGAAGAAAGAGAGATACACCATTATCGGTTTTTTAATATTTTCTTAATATCTATCAGATTAGGTATACGTAAAGTTTCCTTAATAAAACTTCGAAGTAACTTTTTCTCTGTTTGCGAAAGTTCTGCTTTATTAAATCGTTCGACAAACAATACTGCTATATTATAGATCATAGAAAAATTCAGGATTCCGTAAAAAAAATAGAAATACGAATGCTTTTAACGTTTACTTGATTGTGTCGACATTGTTGTCTCTAATAAAAGGGCTCGGTTCAACGTATATTATTTATATTTATTTAATTTTACGAAGTACTAAGTAAACTGCAACCTTCTTATAATGTAAGAAGTTAAAACCCAGTAAGTAATTTATTATGCATGTTTCATGTGAAACAGTTGCATAAATCTCATCGATAAAAGTTTGTTGTAACTTAAACCGAACAACTTGTAAATTGGTGAGCGATTCTTATAAGTAGATTGTGAAGTTTTTCTGATAATTCTATTTTCATTTACTTGAGAGCCTAAAAGGTTTTCCTGGGCGTAAAAAAATATTTGGCTTTCATTGTCGCGCGCAGAAAGTAAATTATGAAAGTTTACTTACGAAAGTGTTCCAGGTAGTTTACTGGGTGTGTTTAAAAATTAATTATTTTGCGATAAAGAAAGCTACATAGACAAGGTTTTCGAGAAGTGTAAAGCAAAATAATGAAATAACTTGTATCTATAGTTTGTACAATTTTTAGATTTTAACTAAGTTTTATTTTTTTTTTAAAGAATTCCTAATCTCGCTATTTGGGTTCCGCAATTTATTTTGTGACTCACTTCAATATTATGGTGATGAAAAGACAGATGTGAATACGTGAATAAATATGTAGCTTTATGTACAGTATTGTTCAAGTTAAACATCCTCGGTATCACATTAGGACCAAACACACTAGAGTATAATAGATGTTTGTAATTTAAAACCCTCCAAATATAGAAAAGGGATAATGAGCTCACCTTACTCTTGTTATAATCTATATTTATCACTTTAGCTGTTTGAGAAAACAGATTGCAAACTTGCTTCTAAATGAAATCATCTACACATTGGTATATTTGTTGGAGTACCTGTTACATTACTTTTTATTTCAAAAAATGAAGTGTATCTTGTTCTAGAGCGTATCATAAATTAATGTAATAATCTGGAGATTAAATACAGCATCTCATTATTTGTAATGGTTTAGTTAATCTGAAATTAAAATTAAATTAAATATGGTCAAATGAATGACTTTCTCGAAACGCTTATCTTATTCACATCAGCTGAATATAATTCAGAAATATTCATTCAACCATAACCTAGGTATGAGAATTTTTTTAATAAAGTTTTTGAAGTACTTAAAAATATATATTAATAAAAATTAAAGTAATATTTTGCTTCCATTTACATTTCTATCGATAAATTCAAACAATATAATTTATAATTCTTTTTAGTACTTATTCTTTTTAAATGGTGATCACTTATGACCATTTCTATAAAAAAAGTGAAAATATTCGATATACGCTAAGGAACGTTACACGAATTAAAAAAAAGGATCATATCTTACAGAAACATCGCAACATAAATCGTGTCACTTTTTTGACTGTCATTCCACAGGAATGCAGTTCAGGAAAACCAATTTTATGAACTCACAAATATTTAAATCATTATGAAAAACAACTTAAAGGGACAAAGAGTTACTGAAATATTTTAAATTATTGGTATTTACTTATATAATCTCTATATGTAAAATAATAATATTATTAATAACGTTCAATAATGTTAGCAGATAAAGCAAGAGAATGCGATAGTCAGTCAGTTAGCAGACTGATTATGACTGACGATCTGATAGGCATTACCTGGATGGATATATTCATATAGAGGTTGCTGGAGTAAACAATGATATTCGTACTGTGAACTGGGGGTGGCGAACTGGACCCAGTATTGGGGTCTTATTATATGCTTTATATATGCTTTGGTTCGAATCCCAAGCTATCAAATATACCTATACTTAGGTATCAAGCTTGATACCTAAGTATAGGTATATTTTGTTCTTATAACCTTCCCTTCTTCAGCTTAAGGTTGTATAGAAGGCACTCGATTTTTGTGAGTTCAAATTTTAAAACTTAAAGTAATCGTATAATGGATTTGTAAAGATTATATTTTACCTATTACCACTATTTAGATTCTGTTTGCAAATGTCTCCATGATACCAGTAACCTTGTTGTCAACGAAGTTAAAAAGTTTGGGCACAAAGTTAAACAAGATGATCAAACCATAATATTTATATGTTATGTGTTATAGGTTATATGGTCAAACCATAACATTTCTTTTATTCCACAAATACTTCTATATTTTATTGCAATTTAAAAGTTTATTATACTTATTGTATAACAAATTTTACTTTTACTGCCAAAACAAAAGATATGTACTATTAAGTATTTTATTCAGTAGTCTTTTATAGAAAACCTATTAACCAATAGAAAATGTAATTAATTTTCTTTTATGTCGTAAAGTTTCTGTACCGATAATATATATATATATATATATATATATATATATATATATATATATATATATATATATATATATATATATATATATATATATAGTTTTGGTGGGAGGTTCGCGACGAGACGAAAAACAACACGTTGGTCACAACACTTTTATTACGTCGCGTTACAATGGTAACTGTAAGTGATTTACCCAAGAACTGACATATGATTCACCGTTCAGCTTTTATAATAATGTACATTTAGCTGTTTCAGCTATTTTCTTAATGAATCATATACAGTTCGTTCTATAACATTTTAGTTTATGTTACATAGTTTCATGATAGATAAAAATAAAAAGTCATTAAATATAGGGTGGTTTCTTAACTCCTCCCCCATTAGAACGGCGACGTGGAGTCGTCGGGAGTAGGATTCGAACCTACGTTGCCTTCGGATCGCTTGGTCTTCGGTTTCCAAGTGAATGTTGTCCATGGTTTGACTCGGTGTCGACAGTTGTAAATAATGAATAAGATACTAACACATAGTATCAGTCCAAGTATTACATAGAATAGAAGCGAATATGGAACCGCTTCAGGTAGGTCTTCTAAGGTGACCGGCTGCGAATGCTGAAGAATATTATGCAGTTGCTGGATATCACCAAGTCTGATGTCCTTCAGGATAAGGGGACGTTTTACTGGTTGATGTGACATTTGTGGAAGTTCGGGTAGTAACAGCGTGGATCCATTCAAAAGAGTAGGATCTGGGCCGAAGGTTGTGTCTAATAGTGTAATGCTGCATCCATCTGGAATGGTAATTGCGACTGGATGACTGATTTTCTGTATTTTGTTATTCGTGCAGGAACTTTTAACATCGACAGTCTTGGTAGTAAGTAACAAAACGTGATATTTATCGATTTGTTCGGCGATGGGCCTTTGAAGAATGACGGGGGTCATTTGACAGGAGTCCTCGTAGAGTCCATTGGCTAATGCGGGCATGCATTGCTGATCATTGGGTCGTAACGTGCCTTGGCATATGGAGATTTCTTCCATCAGTGGACAGGGATTATCCAAAAGTAGATGTTGTGTACCAAGTACCAGGATAGGTTTAGGTGGAATAAATGTATAATTTTTGATAGGAATAGGGTACACATGGTAAGAGGAAAATTTTTCATTTTGCATGATTGGAACTTTTATTGAGAAAATAATTTTATCTTTTCTTAATTTGACTGAAACACCAAAATATTGATAGTAACTTTGTAAATATTCAAAATTTACTAATTGATCTTTTGAATAAATTTGTTCAAGGGTTTTTAAAATAAATTGAAGGTCAGGAATTGAAAGAAGTGACTGATGCACTGTATTTAAATACGCGAAGGTAGTTGCCGCTTCGACAGTGTCAAGGAATTCTAAAATGAGTTCAAGGTTGTTAACAATCTGTTGTGCTAATATAATTGCATGATAACGTACGATTATTAAATTTATTTCCTTATCTAAATGCTGAATATAAGATTCCATTGCCTTTTGATTATTATGAAGAATAGCCAGGGTCGTATTTACTTTTTCAGCGAGGGTTACCATCATAGATGTTTTAAGGTTTATTTGATCAGCTAATGAATGTTGGTTTTTTATTAAGGTGTGAAACTTTAAATTAATAATTTCTAAATCATCATTATCCAATGTGCCAAATAGCCATTTTTGAGTGGTGCCAACAATATTTATAAGTCCTCTTTTGTTTCTAATAGGTTTTGCTTGTAGTGAGTCATATCGTTCTTGTATTTTATCTAATAAAAATAGAGCTTGAGTCGTAAAATTAATTGCTATTATTTTATTTGTTTTTGATTCTAATTTATCGATTTGAATTTTAAGATTTCTTATATTATTTTGAATAGGTTTTAAATTTATAACATGGAGAAAAGTATGGTATTGATTAATAATTTTTGTTTCTTTACTTATTTTAAGGAGGTAAACTGGATTTTGTAGATGATCTAGTGTTATATCGTCTAGTCGCACTTGATGTACTAGGGATATTATTGTCATTGTCAGGAGGAGTAGGGATAGTGGATTTGTCATTTTTCAGTTTTTTGTCAGTCTCTTCGTCTTGTTGTTTGTCCTGCAACAACGTTTCTTTATTAGTTTTAGGAATTTTGCGTTTCTTTTTAACATGACTTTTATGAAATTGTCCATGTTTTGTTTTAAGGGTAGGCCCTTTATCAAGAATTGCTTGTGATCTTTTGAATCGAGCACGCGTTTTATGACCTGTGGTAATTTCTTTTATTAATATTGGTTGTTCTGGTTCAACAGGTTCGGGTTCGTCTCGGGATTCATTTCGTTTTGAAATAATTTTGTCTTTGTTCTGAGAGATATTCGAATTTATTTGTTGATACAATTGTTGTGTCAAGTCTTTATGTTTTTGAATATAATCAGAAGTGATAATATTTTCATTCAGTTCAAAAGGAGTAATTTTGTTAGTGTGACCTAATATTACTTCGAATGGTGTTAGTTTCGTTACGCTGTGTATCGAGTTATTGTAGCCGATAACTGCTAGTTTCATGAGGTATGGTAATGGTTTATTTGGATGTTCTTGTTTTAGACAACGTATTGAATCTAAAACTGTGGAATGGAATCTTTCCACTGGTGAATTAGAATTTGAATTTCGAATTGTAGTTATATGTAACTCAATTTTATGTAATGCGCAAAATTCTTTAATAATAATATTATTAAACTCAGTTCCACTGTCAGCAATAATTTTTCCTGGAATACCAAAATGTGAAACGAAAGTTAGTAATGCATTTTGAACTTCAATAGCAGTTTTATTTTCTAAATGGTAAGATTGGCCAAATTTTGAAAAGGGATCTAGGATAGTTAAAAATTGTTGTCTGTCAGCTTGGAACACATCAATATGTATCGCTTCAAATGGTTTAGTATAAGTGGGTGTTATTTGAAATTTGATTTTTTGTGGATGCCTTTCATATTTTGATAATTGGCAGGTATTACAAGTGTTGACGTATTTAATAACGTCTGCATGAATTTTAGGCCAATAATAGCGTCTTAAGATAGCTGTGCGGGTTTCATTAATGCCGCGGTGACATGTTTTTGTTTCGTGGTAATATTTAATGTACCTCTGCTGTTCTAGTTCATCTTGAACATCATTCAAAAACTTTTTTGTTATAAAGAATCTAATACAAGAGCTAAAATTTTGTTGCAGTATGCGTATCATTTTCTTTTCGATTTCTGGAGTTGTAAAATAAAGACAAGTGATATCTGAGGGATTAACAAACTGTTTAATGAATTTCACTACGTCAGCGTCTGAAAGGTTTTGACGTAAAGTTATAGAATGACGTATTTTATATCCAAATAAGTTTTCTGTCGAACAGGTTTCGAATAGTGCATTTGAACTTTCATGGATTACTAATTGATTTTTAAACAGATTTAGGGGGTTATCTGTAATAGGCATTTGTAAAATTGGATTTTCTGCAGCTGTATGAATTGTGTCATTATCGTTATTGTCTTTGTCGAGTAAGGGCATGGAAGGTAGCTGTTCATTTGGATTTTGGTTTTCGGACTCGGAAAAATTGTCTAATAAAGTTTGAAATACTTCAGGATCAGGTTCCGGGATGTTGTCAAGGATGTCATTTACATCATCGTTTATTGTGCCTGGATTTGCAATTACTGAAACATTATCTTCATTTTCAATAGCATTAATTTCGTCATTAAGTTTTATTCGAGAGAGAACGTCGGCCTGATTTGTAGAGCGTTTTTGAGAAGTACGTAATAAATTTGGAATTAAAGACGATCGGAAAGATGTTATAGGGTCATTGATATGATAATCATATGACTCATAATTACAAAGAGGTTCAACACAAAGGGTGTCTGTAAATTCAATTGTTGTCGGTTTATCTGAAATATTGTGTATCTCAACGAGTGCTTGACCATTATTACAATAAGTAACTGTTTCAGGTATCATGCATGAATCATTAGATAACGCCGGGACTAAGATATCACCATTAAGCGAGTCGACTGGAACTTTTCTAAGAATAACTTCGTTAGCATTAATGGAATAGCGAACTGTTTTGTCTGATGGTTGACGGTAGAACAATGGAAGTGCAAATTGTGGATTATACAGGATGTTTTCTGAAAAAATTATTGAAAGGTTGAATTTCAGCAAGTCTTCAAATCCTATTAACCCATCAAAATAATCGTGAAAATCGTAAAGAAGGACTGTCATTGTTTCATTAGAAAGGAATTCAGAGAATGCTGGGATATCGGCTTTAAATCTTATTTGAGTTTCTCCAGTACAAGTTTTTATTTTTGTTTCGTTCTGGTAAATGCAATCAGGAAAATAGTTTTGAATAATATCAGGGCGAATTATCGATTTAGAACAACCTGTATCTATTAATAATTTCATTGGAGGGTTTTCTATACAAATATACGGAAGGGAAGATGGAGTAACTACCGAATTAAATTCTTCTACTACCTCTGTGAATTCGCAGGGCCAGGTTTCATAAAATTTCCAGAATTGTCACGAGAACTATCTTGAAAATCAAAGTCATATTCAAGTTGACTGTCTACTTCGCTTTCGGCAAAGTAATTAGAAGACTCGTCAGGGTAAGACTTTTCAAAAGTACTGTCAGAAGTTGGGTTTAAGTCGTACTCTAAATTATCTTCGGTTTCTGTGTTAAATAATTCAGTATCGTGAAATGGGTGACGTCGGGATTGTATAGTATTAACACCAGACATAGGGGTCGGTCTTGAAATATTTTGGTTTTGAATTGGCTGTCTTTTAGGTAAGACTGAGACACCGGACATTGGAGTCGGACGAGATGTACTAGAAAGATTTCTATTTGGCTGGGGTTTCCAGACATTTTGTTTTCCGAAAACTTGGGCATTGGTCGGGAAACGTTGTGGAATTTGACGTGTTTGTATGTTAATTGGGGCTGAAGGAAATGAGTGTTGTTGTGGATTTACGTTAAATTGTTGTTGATAATTTTGGAAAGATTGTGGTTTGTACATGGGCCTAACATTTCTAGAATTCTGATCGAATTGATTAAGTGGTTTAGGTTTATTATTAGCTGTTGGATAAAGACTGTTTTTATATTGGGAAAACTGTTCTTCCTTAGTGACAAAAGCTATTGCACCTTCAATTGTTGTAAATTCTTTTGTCCTAACCATTTGTTGTAATTGAGATGGAAGATTACGAACATAAGTGTCTAGTGCCAGCTGTTGATAAACTTCAGCTAAAGCTGTTTTAACACCAACTGGTTTACTAGTTTGTTGCAATTTCGACATTAGTAGAGATTGGAATTCTTTAACTTGATTTCCAAATTGTAACAACGTTTGTTTAGACCTATTAAATTGTAAATGCAAGAGATCTTGCTGTAAACATGGTAAATCTCGTGGATCACCAAAATTTTGAGAAAGCATTTCCCTAATTTGGGGCCATGTTGCAATTTCTAAACGACTAGAAATTAATTGTTGGGCTTGACCTACAAGTTTAGATCTGATAGCTCTTAATAAAAATACGTTCTGGCTTTCATTGGTCTGTGATGCAAAAGAAGTTATCAATTCGTCACAACTAGTTAAAAAGTCATTTAGTAAAAAGGTGTTTCCGTCAAATGGTGGTATGACGTCAACATACATTTTTAACAATTGGTAATTAACGGCCATTGTAGATGGTAACACTAGCTTTGGAGGTTGTAAAGTAATAGGTAGAGTTTGTTGTTGAGAATCGATTAATTAAGTGTTGTCAGAATCGCTATTTTCACTGTCTCGATTTTCGTTAGATTCTGAATCTGAATTGCTCATAAAAGATATTAATTTGAACAAAAATATTCAAAAGTGAAAAAATACAAAAGTGAAAAACAAGTTTGAAAAGAAAAAAAAATTTCTTTTTCTTTTTTTTTGTTTGAAAAACTTGAAAAAAGTCTTTGAGACTTTAATTTAAATACTTTAAACTTAAACTGAAAACTTAACTTAAATACCTCTAAAGGTCGGAGTGAACCAAGTTCTAATCACACAAAGTCAATGAAAGAACAAGGAATGAGTACTTGGTACTTACTTTGTAATAAAGTGTTGTCTGGACGTCTGGTAGCTGTGGAAAGGTGCCGCACAGGAATACCGGTCCGTGGAGTGGAAAGGTGCCGCACTCCGGGTGTTTTCTTCGCTCGCCAACCCTCGAACAACTTCTCAGTGAGCCTGCTGTTTTTTTTCGGAATCACCAGTGAGGATTGAGATCCTACAGTTTCTTCAGTGAGCCTACTGCCTGATGAATCCTACCGACTGCGCCAGTTTTGGTGGGAGGTTCGCGACGAGACGAAAAACAACACGTTGGTCACAACACTTTTATTACGTCGCGTTACAATGGTAACTGTAAGTGATTTACCCAAGAACTGACATATGATTCACCGTTCAGCTTTTATAATAATGTACATTTAGCTGTTTCAGCTATTTTCTTAATGAATCATATACAGTTCGTTCTATAACATTTTAGTTTATGTTACATAGTTTCATGATAGATAAAAATAAAAAGTCATTAAATATAGGGTGGTTTCTTAACTATATATATATATATATATATATATATATATATATATATATATATATATATAATTATAAAAAACACTAAGTAAGTCCGAACAACTGAAGAAAAGTTCTACGTTAAACCAAATTGTGTGGTATGTAATAACAGCTGTTGGTTTCTGGTTTATACATTTGCTTTGATCCTTAACATCGACTAGTTACGAGCGAATTTCATGAGTTGCAAAGATTGGGCGTTAACAAATCTATCAAGCTTTAATTAAGGAAGTGACTGGGTGTAGTTAGAACCGTGTTACCTTCATTAGACAAACTGTATGATACCGGCCCATCTAGTAATCGTAATTGCAATTACGTCATGTTGGAAATCACTGCAGGTCAGTGCAGTACAGTGTAGCATGTTGCGTCTGACGGGTAACCGTGTGAATTCAGTGTAATAATAATGTTGTATCTCCAATAATAAGAGATTTAGTTGGGAAACTTACGAAACAAGTATTACTTATGCGATTGTTTATATTCTTTATATATTTTTGAATACTATTGAAACATGTTATTCTTAATGAAATGTTCATTCAACATTGCTATTAGAGAAATATATGAGCACAACATAGATATGTATTGTTTGAACCAATCAATGCGTTTGTCGTATAATTTGGGAGGAACTCCCGAAGGTCAGTTTTCTATTAAATACTCAAATAATGTGTTCTGTATGCTATTTTATTACTTCGCATCTTGCATAGCTTTTTTACATAGTTTCTTTAGCATACAGAACTAATAATACTCTTGGAAAACACATATAAAATGCTAAAGATAAAACCAATACCAAAAATAATTCAGGAGTCTATAAGCTGCCTTGCGGTACTTGCCCTAGGGTATATAGGACAGACAGGAAGAAACTTCAACACGCGAATATCAGAACACAAAAGGAGTTTTAACAATAAAAAAAAAAACAGATTCAACATATGCAACACATCCAATTGAAGCAGACCATACCTTCAACGAAGAATTTAAAATTGTACATGTAGAGAAGAAAAACTTAAAATTAAATTTATTAGAATCTTTATAAATTAACAAAACAAAAAAATCTTATATCATATTAAATGATCAAATAGAAACAAACTCATCTCCGTTATTAAATTTATTTTAGTTCTACATGTTATACAAAAATCTTGTTTACAATTTACAGATACCATTGGTTGAGATTTTATATAATGCAAAGTTTTACTCCGCAGAGGGTAATATTCGATATACAGAAATAAGGAGATTATACTCCAACCCATCTGCAAATGCCTTATAACGGGTGGTCCAACCATAATGCACGATGTTAATTGTGAGTCACACCTTAACGTCAAGTTTTTTGCCCAACTTAATTTGACATTTCTTTGTTTCAGTGTTTGACAAATTCAACCATGGAGAGGTACACAATTAAGCAGCGCGTTAAGATTGTTGAAGCCTTTTAAGAAAATGGGCGTTCAAATCAAAATGCATTTCGTGCACTTCGTGACTTTTTTGGTGAGTATAATGGACCAAATGTCTTCACAATCGGAAGAATTGTGCGCAAATTTCAGCAAACTGGGTCTGTAGGAAATGTGAAAACACCTGTGCATGCTCGCCTAGTTCGTTCTGCGGAAAACATTGCTGTTGTTCGCGATAGTGTAGCAGAAGAGCCGTCAACCTCGACTCGTCGTCATGCCCAACAATCGAACATCTCACGAACATCACTGATGCGAATTTTGAATAAAGATTTGAATTTACACGCTTACAAGGTTCAACTGACTCATGAGCTGAAGCCTACTGACCATTTCAAGCGTCGTCAATACGCCGAATGGTTGGTTGAACAGACAGAAGTGAATGGTGACTTTACAAAGAAAATCATCTTCAGCGACGAGGCACACTTTCACCTCAGTGGATTCGTTAACAAGCAGAATTGCCGCATTTGGGCAAATGATAATACACGAGTGATTGTTGAAAAGCCGATGCATCCACAAAGAGTGACTGTTTGGTGCGGTTTATGGGCTGGCGGCGTCATCGGGCCGTACTTCTTCGAAAATGAGGTCGGCCAAGCAGTTACCGTGAATGGTGTTCGCTATCGCGAGATGATAACGGACTTCTTGTGGCCAGAAATTGAGGATATGGACCTGGACGATATGTGGTTCCAACAGGATGGTGCCACTTGCCACACAGCCAACGAAACAATGGCACTTTTGCGCGAGAAATTCAATGGCCGTGTCATCTCACGTCGGTCGTGGCGATGTTAATTGGACGCCACGATCATGTGATTTGACACCGTTGGACTTCTTTCTTTGGGGACATTTAAAAGAAAAGGTGTACGTCAATAAACCAAGAACAATTCAAGAGCTAAAGGATGAGATAATTCGGCACATTAACGACATTTAACCTCAATTATGTCTCAGAGTCATTGAAAATATGGACCATCGGATAGAGGTATGCCACCGAAGCCGTGGCGAGCATTTGGCCGATATCTTGTTTCACATATAATTGTCATAGATCCTTCTATTATAATAAAATATATTAAGATGATTCTTTGAAAACTTTTTGTTTTATTTACAATTAACATCGTGCGTTTTGGTTGGACCACCTTTAATAAGGACTAAACAAATTAGGTCAAGCTATTCTCCTGGCTATATGTCAAACGCCGAGCGGTGAATTATATGACAAAATTTACAGTATTTTGTCCCAATCTCAAGTTTTACACCGATTTAGATTGTTCTCGAAACTACCAAGAGATGGCGTTTGGCACGCTCTACTGCGGTAGAACGTAGCAACGTCTACTAGATCATCTGTCGAAGGTATACTCGTTTACACTGCACTGAAGAGACCCAAAATAGAAATGTCGAAACCGGTCTGCAGTTAACGACATCCTGAAATAGGTGACACTTTGCATCTTCCTTGTGGTTTTAAAACAATCACTGTATTTTTAGTGCTAACTCTGTTAGACAAAATACGGCATATTTTGTCATGTAATTCAGCGCTCGGCGTTTAGCATATAGCCAGGGGAATAGCTGTTTTGACCTAAATTCTTTAGTCCTTATTATATAAGGCATTTGCAGATGGGTTGGAGTATAATCTCCTTATTTATGTAGTTTGAGATGTTATACTTTAATAACAATAGTTTAATAGTAGGAATTCCCATAGTAATAAATCTAAAATTACCCTAGTTTCCTAGTAATATAAACGCAGTTCTACAACGTAAAATTTAGTCTATATACTCAACATCTGAAAAAGCCACTGTGTTGGCGAAACAATTGTTGTTTAACAAATAAAAAGTGAAAATCTAACCAGCGGATGTTTTAATTTTGCATAAATATGGATTTTCATCAAGTAACGTCCCGATCAATTCAGAATATAAAAAACATTTTGGTGAACCACATTTGTGCAGTTATATTTGATTTGTAACTTGTAATTGTAAAAGCCTGGTCTATATTAATTTTTGATACGTTTGTATTATATTATACTGTCTATTCAGTTTTAAGAATTTTATTTTGCTATTATTATTTGCATTACCAAAGTAACGATTCGTTGTTGTATATATCACATGTACGGATGCTGATACTTTCCTATTTGCTGTAGTTATATCCGTTATTAATGCTACTATGTAAGTAAACACAATGACAATTTGAGTCACCTTACAAAATTTCTATCTTACCTGCTTTTTTTTTCAAGACCGTAATTATGCGCGTACAAAAACAATCATCTTTAACACGGTGAAAGTAATTCGCGGTGAATCTCACGGTAGATTAGCTGCATTATTTTCTAAACAAAATTAAGATTCACGCAAGCGAAATTTATTTATAATAGTGATAACCATTATTCACACACTAAATACTGTATTCAGAGCGCACTTTCTCGATTTAACTACATATTTTTTTAATGAATATAATCATAAAAGTTCGTTTTCGTTCGGAAACGCTGTCGTTCCTCAGGGATGTAGGAGAACGTGACTTAAATACTATTGGCACCTTTATAGATCAAATATTTTAAAACCCTTAAGAAAAATGTAGAGGGTGGTGTATCCACTAGGGAAATTAAACTCCATATACAGGGAGAAATAATAAAGTTATAAGTACGTGGATTAATTTGTGAAGATGATAGGTTATATCTCCAGTACTTAGTTTCATCAGACCCGCTGCTAATTCGTTATTTCCTGGTGATTTATTTTTGAGTTTTTTATTGCTTCATTAAATTCTTCTGCAGTTGTTACTTGTTCTTCTTTGCCATCTGATATATTAATATTGATCATGTTTTACTTGCATTTGAGGATTAATATTCAGTCTTTTTCTACCATCTATTCTTTATGTATCATGTTAATTTTTTTTCTTTACATATATGTAGTTATTAGCGGAATGAAGACTTTCCTTATGGCTTTCAGGTTCTTACAGAACTTTCATATTCCTTTATGGGACTCTAGTGCCTGGAACTCTTTTATGTAAAATTATTTTTTGTGTAGTCATACTTCGTGCCTTCTAAGTATTTTTTTTTAACCTTCGCATATACGTTTCCTCTACTTCTATACCATATCTTCTTGCATACTTTCGCTTTTTCTTTGTTATCTCTTGCATTCTTCATCAAACCATTTCGCGGTCTTTTTTTCTTGTTGGTTTTGTTCTCCCTGTCATTTAATTTGCTACCATTTGCATTGTATTCTTTTATTTAGTCCAACCTCAACTGATATTATTATTATTTGTTATTATCTATCTTCTGGTCTGTTTCACTACAAGATAAGGATGAATCACCTCATCTTGAGCAAAATTTGAAAGGGTTATAAACTAAATCAATAGAGGAACTGGATATGAAACCAATTTCAAATCCACCAAAATCTGGAGGTTATAACTTAGTACATGCCTTGGCGAGAGCCTAGGTTGGATGTAATCTATTCTGAGGATGATGATGATAATTCTATTCCCGCTTATGAAGAATGGGAAGATTTGAAGTAACGTTACTTAAATACCTTATTTATGTTAATCAGCTGATATAATACGTTTTTTCATGTTTATGAAATTGATGCAGCTAATGACTACCGCAGTCGATACTGCACTAAGAAAAATTGCTACACTGACATGTCGCTGGGATGCAGCCATCTTGGAAGATCATTGCGGCTTTTACTGCGAGAAGAATTAGTATAAACTCATTGCAATACATTACATATATTATATTATTTTAAAATAATTTCTGATTACGTATTAACATAATAATCTGACTGAATATATAAAAAAGTCTATCCACATTGTTTTGAAAAACTGTCAATAAATTGGGATTATAAAATAAGCTATTTTCATATATATATATATATATATATATATATATATATATATATATATTTATTTTCGTAAAAATTATGTACACTAGTTTCTCTTTAATTAAGGAAATGATTAAAATACAATGTACTTATAATTCTAACTGTATTGATAAATCTCATTTTGAATTCACTAGTTTACCTCTGTGCAAAAGGTATATTTCGATTTCGACTCATTTCTCTGAATTTTACATGAGTCAGGTACTACACGCATACGAAAACATGGCGAATAGAATTATAAATGACGCAGGTTGAATGATCTCATTTAAATATTGTCGTATCTAACATAAATCTGCCTTCCGCTGTTGCCAGTATCAGATGTTTTGCGCCACAAAAATTCGGTTTTAAAAATAAAAAATGAATGAATATAAATAATATATTACCTATTATTATATATCTTCACTTACAATGCAATGAACTGGATGAAATTTAGGGTAAGAGATTCTCTTGCTCGCCATGGTGAAACTTTGAGGTATGAAATTTTATGTTAGCACTTTACTACTACTCTTACATGCATCTATTTGCATTTATACAACATAATAAACATTTCTTAACAGTATCATCAACAAATGGTCTTACAACAATAAAAAAGTGATTCAAGTAAGTTATGAATGAGATATCTTAGACATTTTAATTTTATTATTATTCTTAAATATATCTCACGGTGTTATCTAATGACAATGAAGTAAAGCGATATTAATTGACAAACTTGAAGAGGGCATTAAAGCTGCACACTATTTGCGCAAGAACCTTACTTCTACAGTGTTTACTTAACATAGAAGACTGATGCTGGTCAATAAATTTAGAGTTGATTTATAGACAGTTTAAATAACCTCAAAGATTTCAACGTTCAAAAAATATAACAGTTAAGTTTCATGCTGAATGAGGATCTAATAAAAGTCAAGTGTTTGGTCGATGTCCACAACGTGGATAAGTGATATGTTATATTCTCTTATATATAATTCAACGATCCTTAATTAACGAAAATACAATAAACTATGATGAAAGCACTAAAATTCCATATAAATGTTGTAGGCATCTTTTTTCTTCTAATCATTATTTACTATGGAAAACTCAAGATAATCATTGATTCACAGATAATTTAATCAGACTCAAAAATTGAGATGTTTCAAAGAGTGAATAGTACACAGCGAGGTCAACTGTGTCCACTAGGATCCAGTTATTGTGGAATTCAGCTAACCCACCAATGAAAATGTTTGGCTGGATACACAAAGCTTGACCATTTAATCGATTCGTTAATGATTAGTTAGTACATACATACCAGTTAATACATACATGAGTAATTATAGAAACTTAGGAATGAATGCGATCCTCCGTTCCAGTTGTTTCCAGAGATTTCTAAATGAGAGGCATCATTTAGATATTACTAACTTAACATGAGTAATCACCGACGTTCTTTTTCTTACAGGTACCTTTATAGGAGAATCCGACATATTACCTGACCATGTTGTGAACCTGGAGGACCTGGTCGTGTTGTGAACATGGCTTGCCTTCTATTAACTTCCTGTCTCGTACTAAACTGAACACGATGGTCATTCAGTTTAGTGCCAGACACTCAGATGTCATTTGTAATGCAGTCCAAAGTGATATACTGTGCGAACCATTGGAAGCATTGTACGTTTGGGATCGAATCCCAGTGAATAATTGTTTGTTTTCGTCTGTATGTGGGACCTGATTCTCTGTAATCAGAAGCTTTAGGGAAACGGGGTTAATTTCCTTGTGTTTAAACTATTTATATTTTGGTATTAGGACCAGGACAATAAAATGATAAATTATTTGAATTGCCCTATGACTGAAATGTGTGGTTTGTAAGATTGAAGAAAATTAGATTTATTTTTTAAAACAAACATATACCATTCATTAAATAATTATTTTTAAAAGCAATTAGCACACTGATGAATTTAAATATAGATGAAGTTTAAATCAATAATAATAGGATTTATAAGGCTATAATATTTGAAATTAATAGTGCCTTTTTAAAGATTATAGAATTAAAAAGAAAATGCTATAGGTATTCTACCTAGTCGATGAACTAAAATGGATGAATTAATTATTACAGTCGATCGAGAAAGTTCAAAATACAATACTGTCAATGAATCTCACTGTTCCACGTTTTGAAAGTTGAAAATGTATACAAAAACTAATCGCAAATACTACCTGGGCCCCCTTATACTGAAGTTTGTATGCGGTGAGTGTCTTTTGAATAATATTTCATTGTAAATGAGACACAAATAGTCAACTGATAACGGCAACCCTCAGTTTAGCTAAAGCATGGCTTTGTATTGCTAGTTTTAATCAATAGAGAGAATTGTTAATATTACACATAAGCACGATAGAAAGGAGCGTCGTGCATATACATATGAGACAAACGAGCGCTAGCTAAATTAACTCAATTCAAACTTGTTTGGAGTATACCGTTAAGTTTCATAGTGCCAGTTTTGATGCAACATTTGCTACAATAGTATCTTCCTGTATTTACCTGCGACGTAGGAGGGGAATTGATGCATTTCACTAAATGACTAATAAGCAGAGATTAATATAACGTGCAGCTGTTTGCGTTTCCTGTATATAGTCGCAGGTCAAAAGTTGGTTTACTTCCCTATTTAAATGCTTACAATATAACTACTATTTATGGATACATAAAATAAATTTAATTTATTCACACTAAGTAACATTATAAAAAAAATGTACTGTTATTGTAGACCCCCTCCCTCTCTTCGTATATACATTAAAGGGTAAAACTAATATATGAAAGCACAAATAAATAATAAAAAATCAATTAAATTTAAAATTGGCGTGCCATCAAACTTTTAGCGGTACCTCTTCATAAAAGCTAAGTGTCAAAGTATTCAGACAGAAATCACACACAAAGACCCTTAGACATTTTTACATATCCCAATTTTATATTGTGTTTACGTACTTTAGAAGAAAAAGTTAATGCAATTCTAATTATTATTGAGACTGAAAAAAATTTACATGCAGCTGAAAGAATTTTCAATGAAAGTAATCCCGATCGCCTCTCTCTAGGGCATACTTTAGAAGATTCAGGTAGTATACGGGATAACAAAACAACTGGACGTACATATATTGCAGAAAACCAACAAATAAATATTGTCGTAGGAACAAACGCGAATCCCGTACAATCTACATCTTAGACTACAGTTGTCTTTGGAGTATATGTAAAGGGTTTTAAGTATAAAAAAAATTATCTTTACAAATTACAGATGGTTCACGAACTCACTGAAGATATTCCCGTTTGTAGACTGAAATTTTGTGAAATGATACCGGAAGAAATAGCCCACAAACAAGAATAATCAAAAATAATTTGGTTTATTAATGAATCCTGAGTTTTCTTAATTAGTAATATGGATACTCAAAATGTAGTAACTCATCTTTCCTGAAAGCCATACGCAAATGTTAATATATAGGCAGGGATTTTGGGTAATCATATAGTTAGACCTGTGCTTTGACATCGAAATTTAACGAAAGAAGTGTATTTGGACATGTTACACAATGCTTTGAGCCACTAATTTTGGAGATCGTAGAGGAAAATCTTGATATAAGAGAAAATTTTCAACAGGGTGGCTCCTCTTTATACTATTATAGCCTAATAAGTGTTTATCTCATTGAACAGTATGTCAATAGATGGATTGGACGCCTGTTGTACAATAGAGTGGACTGTTGAGTCTCCAAATCTAATGTCCTTAGATTTATTTTTATAGAGCTATTTAAAATATAAGGTATATGCTGTGCAACCTACTAGAGAGGTCAGATAATGGAGAAGCAGAAGTACACATTTTGAACATTTATATTATACAAGTCCCTGAAGGAGGGCAGCAGCTCTTTCAGTAGTCATAGTGACAGAAACCGTGGGGGTTGGTATGGTGCTATGACACACACGACTGCGATGTGGAAGGCAAGAGGAAACCACCACATTATAAGCCTCAGAACAGCTAGCAGAAAGCTTATCCTAAATTAATGATGGCGTCTCCTGGGACAAAAAACTCCGGAGGTAAAATAGTCCTCCGTTCGGATCTCCGGGTGAGGACTGTTCCGGGAGACGTGATCGAGTGCAATCATAATAAGAAGTGTAGCATTTCACGAGTCGGAGCGTGGTATGTCAGAAGCATGAGACAG
The DNA here is from genome assembly GCA_037954035.1 of Rosalia funebris. Lineage (NCBI taxonomy): Eukaryota > Metazoa > Arthropoda > Insecta > Coleoptera > Cerambycidae > Rosalia > Rosalia funebris. Next base: position 13,734,029 of record JAZFAV010000001.1, on the reverse strand, counting down.
GCAGGGAAGCTAGAAAATCTGAAGATAGAAATGGATAGGTTAGGATTAGATATAGTAGGTATAAGTGAGATGCGCTGGCCGGAAGTAGGAGATTTTTGGAGCGGTGACTATAGGGTAATACACACAGGATCGGTAAATGGAAACGCGGGAGTAGGGATCGTTATGCGGAAGAACGCAGGACAGTGTGTAGATAGCTACCTACAATACAGCGAGAGAGTAATGATGGTTAGGTTAGATTCGAAGCCAGTGGAAACAGTAATAGTGCAAGTATACATGCCTACTTCTAACCACAGCGAGGAAGAGTTAGAAGCCGTTTATTCGGACATAGAGCAGGTAATAGGATTTGTGAAGGGTCATGAAAATTTAATAATAGTAGGAGATTTTAACGCAGTCGTAGGTGAGGGGAAAGAAGGAGAATTTGTAGGGCCTTATGGATTAGGAAACAGAAACGAGAGAGGTAGCAGACTGATAGAATTCTGTGAAAAGCACAAGATGGTAGTCGCGAACACATTGTTCAAGAATCACGTTAGGAGGCGGTACACATGGAAAATGCCAGGAGGGATAGACAGGTATCAGATAGACTACATTCTGGTTAGGAAGAGATTTAGAAATCAAGTAAAAGACTGTAAGAGTTATTCAGGAGCAGATGTAGACAGCGATCACAACTTGGTAGTCATGAAAGCTAGATTAAAGTTCAAAAATCTGAAAACCCGGAAGGATAAGAAACGTATAAATCTAGACATATTGAGGGATCAGAATATGAAAGATAAGTTCCAGGAGAAAACAGATCAATTAATAAATAAAACGAGTAAGGACGAAATCAAGAACGCAGAAACTGAGTGGGAGGGTATCAAGAATAGTCTAGCTTCCGCGGCTACGGACGTTTTAGGACACGATAAAAGGGAAGCTAGGAAGCCCTGGATAACGGACGAAATCTTAAACTTAATGCAAAAGAGACGAGGCTACAAAAACAGACGAGACGAAGAAGGACTGAAAACGTATAAGGCAATAAAGTGGGAAATCATTAGAAAATGTAGAAAAGCGAAAGAACAATGGATAGAGGAGAAATGCAAAGAAGTAGAAGATAAGTTGCAAGTAGGTAAGACCGATGAGGCTTACAAAATAATTAAGAGGAACTTCAGGGATGTAGGAACAATAAGTAGAAATGTTAGGAGACAATCGGGGGGCATACTGATAGGAAGAGAGGAGAAAGCGGATAGATGGAAGCAGTACTTAGGAAATTTATACGAGGGTCAGGAATTAGGAGAGATATTAGAGGAAGAATCTAGCATCGATAGGGAAGATGTAGGAAAACCTATATTGAGAGAGGAATTTGAAATAGCACTAAGGGGGCTAAAGAATAATAGAGCGCCGGGTGTAGATAAAATACAGGCGGAAATTTTGAAATATGCGGGACAGAAAGTAGTAAACAGGATGTTTGAACTGGTAAAATACATATACGAAACGGGCGAGATGCCGGAGGATTATAAGAGGAACATTATCGTTACTATACCGAAAAAGAGAGGAGCCGACAAATGCGAGAACTTTAGAACGATTAGCCTAACTTTCCATGCGTCAAAAATCTTAACTAGAATAGTGCAGAAGAGGATGGAAAATAGAGCGGAGGAAATACTAGGAGAAGACCAATTCGGGTTTAGGCGAAATAGGGGAACTCGCGAAGCTATTCTGGCGCTAAGAGTAATGTTAGAGAAAACAATAGAAAAAGGAAAGAACGCTTATATAGGATTTGTAGATTTAGAAAAAGCTTTTGATAACGTAAGATGGGAAAAAATGTTCGAGATACTAAAGAGCGCGGGAATGAAGTATAGAGATAGTAGAGTAGTACACAATTTATACATAGAGCAAACTGCTGTTATAGAACTAGAAGGGGAAGAAAGGGAAGTAGGTATTAGGAAAGGAGTAAGACAAGGATGTACGCTATCACCACTAATTTTTAATCTGTACATCGAAGAGGCGATTAATGTGGTAAAAGATAGAGTAGATTTCTGGATTAAAGTACAGGGACAGAAACTAAAAATGCTGAGATTCGCGGATGATATAGCAGTATTAGCATCTAGTAAGGAGGAACTAGAATCAGCATTGAACGAAATGGAGGCAGTGTTGACAGAGGAATACGGAATGAGGGTGAATAAAAACAAAACTAAAGTGTTAGTGTGCAGAGGGCGCGAGAGCAGAGCAAAAACGAAAGTACAAATTAATAATGAAAGATTGGAGGAAGTTAAAGACTTCACTTATTTAGGAAGTAAAATAAATTGGGATGGAAGAAGCGATAAAGACATAAAACAAAGAATAGCGCAGGGTCGAGTAGCTTTTAACAAAAAGAAAGCACTTTTATGCTCGGGGGTAATAAACTTAGAAACAAGGAAGAGATTTTTGAAAACATATGTATGGAGCACGGCACTTTACGGCTGCGAAACCTGGACGGTAGGGGAAGCAAGTAGGAAGAAATTAGAAGCTTTTGAGATGTGGTGTTACCGAAGAATGATGAAAATACCATGGACTGATAGGGTTAGAAAAGAAGAAGTATTGGAGAAAGTCGGCGAGAAAAGGAGTATGTGGAAAAACTTAAAGAAGAGAAGAGATAGAATGGTAGGCCACTTGCTGAGACATGGGGGAATAGTCCGCGATATTTTGGAGGCAGAAATAGGAGTGAAGAAAGGCAGAGGTAGGCCTAGATTAGACTACTGCTCGCAAATAGTAAGGGATGTAGGTTGTAGCACAATTAGCGAAATGCGTAGGTTAGCACAAGATAGGAGAAGCTAGAGGTTAGCGTCCAACCAGTCTTAGGACTGATGACCTAATGATGATGATGATATTATACATAGCCACAATTTATATTTCTGAAATAATATAAACCCTAGAGCACTGAAAAGTTATAATTTTTAACGTAAACTTTACATCAGCATGTGGCTAAGAAAAACCAAAATGACTGTTAGCATTTTTAAGATTCTAACAAAATGATCTTCTATCTTTCATATATAGCTTCTATCTTTTTAATAAAATCTTACTTAGCTTAGTTGAAGACGGGTTTGTAGAAATCCGCTGAGGTTTCAACAGTCTGACCTACTAACCCAATTCCTTTTTGTACATACTTAAGTTTTTCAAACGTTAATTAAAGAAAAACGTTTGTAATGTTGATAACGAGATATAAAACGATACAAATTCATTCTTGATATTTGTGATAGATTTTTATATTTTGGTATATCAATCTTAATCCGTATTTTTTACACCCACATTCCCCTTACATTTTTGAATAAAATGCATATCAATCACTATTAACTCACATAATACCTGTATGTACATTCATCACTTATCTGTCCAAATCCTATATCGGAAAATCATTCGTACTTTGACTGCTTTTTAGTATACATATATGTATACTAAATTACGGTCGAATATAAAATTAATCTCGATATCCCTGTTCATATGACGCAGGATACATGTTACAGGCGTGAGGTTCGTTTCTGTGTTTATGAATGGCCCTCTTGGGAAAATGTTTCAAACTGAACAGGAAAATAAGCGTTCGATGTTCCGAGTCTTTGCCGATGTTTTCCTTGACGTAGGATCTTTTAATTGTTGATGTCATAAGCGGAATAATTATGACGTCACAGAAAACATTTATTGTCAACATATGAATTTAAGAATTGTGCAGTATTTGTTTCTTCTCGCCGTAAATATTTTAGCGAATTTATTACAATAATTATATACTTACTACATATACATAGAATAATCTTTTGAATAAGCTTTCTGTATGCTTAAAAACTCACATATATAACAAAAAGAAAAAAATAATTTAATAATACATACAGTATATAATATCTTACATGGTCGCGTGATAAACAACTATAAATTTTATAGAGATGGGTTGAAATCCTGTCTGCAATATAAGTTTCCTATAATAAATTAAATGTATATGTAGATCGTTGTATGTAGTTTTATTGTATCAAAGATAACGATGTAAATTTTCTTCCCTAGTAATAATACAGCATATAGTGTTATTAAGTAGATATAACTGAAGCGTTGTAGGGGTGGTGGGCGACCAGTTCAGTAAGATTTTTTGTTGAGTATCCATCTAGTACTTACTAACTTGCATTATATAGTAATCAGTCGATATTTTCAAAAGTAATCATCAAGGATGCTTTAATAAAATTGTTGATATTGAATGCTCTCAGATTATTATGTGTGCTGAAAGTCTTCAAATATTGATACGGTTCTTTAGAATTCTTAAATTTATCGTCCGATTAGGAAATGAGTCTTTAATCATTATTTTATATCGGAATCCTAAATATATTCTCTAATTTCTTCAAGTGTGCGACTACCAGCTTCAATTTTTTTCTCGTAAGTGTTCTTTATTTATCCTTAAAAACCTTTCAATACAATTTTTAATAATGGTTCATTGATTACTGATATACATTTTACCTGAGTGATGAATGTACATTACAGAATTTGAAACCAGCTATGTCAAAGACCTTCCAAAACAGTGAACGGCGTGTAAAGGTAATCCGGGTAATCAAAGAAAGTACGTTATAGTCTTATATAAATACTATGTAAGTTTATTTGCCTATTAACGTGTAATAACTACCAAAATCAGATTACTATAAGTCGTAAGAAATTCTCGGAATATTTTTGATAAGGTATTACTGATAGTCAAAATGTTTGATTTTTATACTTCTTTACTCTATAGGCCTCACACTGGAATACAAATAAATATATTCAGTCATTATACTTTATTATTACTTTACTTTAGAACGATTACGTTAGAACGATTAGCCTAACTTCCCACGCGTCAAAAATCTTAACCAGAATAGTGCAGAAGAGGATGGAAAATAGAGCGGAGGAAATACTAGGAGAAGACTATTTCGGGTTTAGGCGAAATAGGGGAACTCGCGAAGCTATTCTGGCGCTAAGAGTAATGTTAGAGAAAACAATAGAAAAAGGAAAGAACGTTTATATAGGATTTGTAGATTTAGAAAAAGCTTTTGATAATGTAAGACGGGAAGAATGTTCGAGATACTAAAGAGCGCGGGAATGAAGTATAGAGATAGGAGAGTAGTACACAATCTATACAAAGAGCAAACTGCTGTTATAGAATTAGAAGGGGAAAGAAGGGAAGTAGGTATTAGGAAAGGAGTAAGACAAGGATGTACGCTATCACCACTAATTTTTAATCTGTACATCGAAGAGGCGATTAATGTGGTAAAAGGTAGAGTGGATTTCGGGATTAAAGTACAGGGACAGAAACTAAAAATGCTGAGATTCGCGGATGACATAGCAGTATTAGCATCTAGTAAAGAGGAATTAGAATCAGCGTTGAACGAAATGGAGGCAGTGTTGACAGAGGAATACGGAATGAGGGCGAATAAAAACAAAACTAAAGTGTTAGTGTGCAGAGGGCGCGAGAGCAGAGCAAAAGCCAAAGTACATATTAATAATGAAAGATTGGAGGAAGTTAAAGACTTCACTTATTTAGGAAGTAAAATAAATTGGGATGGAAAAAGCAGTAGCTTTTAACAAAAAGAAAGCACTTTTATGCTCGGGGGTAATAAACTTAGAAACAAGGAAGAGATTTTTGAAAACTTATGTATGGAGCACGGCATTATACGGTTGCGAAACCTGGACGGTAGGGGAAGCAAGTAGGAAGAAATTGGAAGCTTTTGAGATGTGGTTTTACCGAAGAATGATGAACATACCGTGGACTGATAGGGTTAGAAACGAAGAAGTATTAGAGAAAGTCGGCGAGAAAAGAAGTATGTGAAAAAACATAAAGAAGAGAAGAGATAGAATGGTATGCCACTTGCTGGGGGAATAGTCCGCGATATTTTGGAGGCAGAAATAGGAGTGAAGAAAGGCAGAGGTAGGCCTAGATTAGACTATTGCTCGTAAATAGTAAGCAATGTAAGTTGTAGCACAATTAGCGAAATGCGTAGGTTAGCACACGATAGGAGAAGCTGGAGGTTAGCGTCCAACCAGTCTTAGGACTTATGAATCATGATGATGATGATTATACTTTATGTCAACGTTTATGTTCTCCAACATTCTTAAAAAGATGAAAACAAAACTCAATCGTTGAAGACTATTTCTCCCATTTTCAATTTCCCTTTCTCTTTTCTGGAGATAAGCCATATTCTTACTGTTACATATACTCACACTGAAAATACTATGAGCGTCATGGCAGTTGTCCGGGGTTGCTGCGACAATGTCAGTTGTACTGTGGTCCGGGATGACAATCAGTACCCAATGGAGGGAGTTTGGTACCTCTCCCTGAGTATGAGATGTTAATGTCATTACAGTTCGTCCTTGTCTTTAAGTGCAACGTCCTTCCCGCAGCCTCAGATTAGGGGAAATAAGTCGATTTCTGTGTGTCCAAAGAAACTATAAATATGTTCACCGTCGTCATCTCTGTTGTATATTTCATAGCCTTCGGTACCAATCACTGGATTCACCAAGTGTCTGAACAACCTGGAAAGCGACTGAGCTGTCCGTGTTTCACGAGCATAATTTGTACCGAAATTCTGTGTTGGTTCGCCCGGATTCTGTATATTTAATTTGGAACTACATCCCTCGCTATGACCTGAATTAGAGCGGGATTTCTAAAGCCTGCCAGCAATCATTGCGGACACGCGGTGAGCTGCATGAAAGCGAAACGCAATAAATAGAAACTTTAGTAATAAATTTTAAATCAGCGACTGAGAAACAGGTGGAATACTTCAGTTCTCGGTTCCAATTTTGGCCTGTGTATTTAAGTGGTTGCTGTTATTATTATTTTTTTTAAGGTAATAGTTTGTGTACTCAGTTTATTCCATTAGGACTAGTAGTCGAACATTATATTGAATATGTATGGCCATGATTAGGGTTATAGATTAAGGCTGTTAAAGGAGTAAGCTCCAAACAGTTCAGAGGCGGCTGTAAATACTTTATAGAAGGGGGTTTACGATCTATTCCAAATATTTTTAATAGAATTTACTTAGATATGGTAGAAAAATTTAGGTACTTTCTATTATACACAAAATTGATTCAGAGTCGTTGACATATTATACTCAAGTCATACAAGTTCTGCAGCATGGCATTTTTATAGCAAGGTTGCCACGCTTAACAGTTTAACCAAGCAATTCGGACCCGGCGATAATTGTTTATTCAATCGCTGAAAATCATCATCATCATCTTATCGGTTTATAACGTCCTTCGCCGTCTTCCGATTCATAATCTCCATTCCTCTCTATTTCTCCACATGTCCTCGTCCAGACCTCTCTCCCGAATTTCATTATCAATGCCCTCTCTCCAGATTTTTAGTGGTCTTCCTCGCCTTCTTCTTCCTTGTGGTTTCCAGTTTAGAATTTTTTTGGGTATTATGTCATTTGGCATTCGCTGAACATGCCCGTACCATACGAGTTGTTTGGTTCTCATATCATCTACAATGTTATGTGTCATTTATTATGCCATCATATTTTTTATTCTCTCATTTGTTACCCTTTCTCTCTTTGATTTTCCAACTGACTTTCTCCAGAAGTCCATTTATGTGGTTCTTATCATTCTTTCTGTTCTTTCTTTTATTGGCCATACTTCACAACTATAGGTTACAATACTTTTAATTATTGAATTATATATTCTTCCTTAATTTTCTTTTGTTATTTGTTTATCCCATAAAATGCTGTTCAACATTGTAATTGCTCTCCTTCGTTGAGTGTTTCTTTCCGAAATCGCTTCATCAAGTGTCCCGTCGTTTGATATTTTCATGCTATATATAGATACTTATATTCATTGCAGTGTTTGATGTTTTGCCAGGTTGACAGAAGTAGATTTTGTTGTTGTCCTCCAATACACATGTATTCCGTTTTCTTCACATTAACTTCTAAACCCCATTTATTATACTCCTCGATAAGTTTGCGTGTCATGTATTCCATATCATCGATATTTTGCGCAATAACAACTTGGTCATCCGCAAAGGATAGTGTGTATAGTGTTGATGTATCATCTATTGGTATGCCCATATTGTGACATTTTCTTTTTCAAGTCATCAACGCGCGTTCTAGATACATCTTAAATAGTGTAGGAGATAGGCAGCATCCTTGTTTAAGTCCTTTAGTTGCTATAAATCCCGTTGTTATATTGTGTCCTATTTTTATTCTAGATCTGGTATTATCATACAGAGACTTTACAGCCTTTATTAATTCTACATTTATATTAGTGTTTTGTAAAGTTTCCCAGAGTTTTACCAGAGGAATGCTATCATATGCTTTTTTTAAATTCACATTTTTTTTAAATCGCTGAAAATAACATGGGGTAAATATTCAGAGTATTATTTATTACCCTTTTCAGTAGAACTGTAGACTACCTAAAGGTATTTTTGTAACACAACTGAATAGTCTAATGTGTAATTAGTAATATCTAATAGTTCTCTATAATTTAAAAGAGAGCACGAAATTAGATAAATAGAAGACACGTTCTATTAATCTGATTATTTTCAGTTCTGTTCGGTTTATATCCAGAGTGGATCCCAACTTCTTTATTTTTCACAGCAGGCTATACATTCTATATAGTTTTTGAATTCTATTCATTAATTATGAATAATCCATTTTTGCTTTTCCTATATTTGAAATTAATTGTTTCTGAGGTATCAATCAGTATCGGTATTCGATCTTTAGAAAAAATGAAATTAACAGAGATATATTAAAAAAGTGGGTAACTTAAAGTTATAAAGCACAATAGACGATAATTTGTAAGAGATGAAACTGGAAAATATAATAGTACTGCTCTAAATTCGTAAATGTATTTTAATACTACCTTAAATACATTTAAGGAAGAACATGGGCCAATATCTTTACATACTTAAACCCTCATAAATTGTGTCTAATTTATATCTTTATATAGTAGCAGTGCTAACTTTGTATACAAAATTAATGTATGTTAAGTGCGCTTCACGAGTACTTAAATTCATATTACAAATCTAAACGTAATCTCTTACACAAGTTATGTTCCACCTAATTAAGAAGCTTCATGAAATGAATGACCTCGCCTACATTTAATTAAATTCCTTGTTGTTTCAGTCAAATTAGGCACGCAAAGACCTTTATTTTCTTCTCAAGCTCCGGAATTCCTTCCCCGAGGTAAACTTATTAAATTAAGGGTCAGGGTGGCGATTAAATATTTTACCTAATATTAAAAAGCAAATAAAATGAAAAACAAAATAATATTTTAGTCAGGCGGTTTCTAAGACAAATGTATTTAGGAACTAACTTTAATAAAAACACTTATTTTTTACCGAAACATAGAATAATAATGTAAGATTAACTAAGTGCAGTAACCAATGTTTTTTTTTTCAGTAAACCGTGTGATTGATTTAAATCATTATTTTTCATTATTGATTTAAACCATGATTTTCATTGATTTAAATCCAATTCGAAGTAGAACTCAACGAAAACGATATAATCAGCAAGTAATTACTTTTAGGGTACCGCAGGGAAGCACTTTGGGGTATTTTCTGTTTAAAATATACGTTACAGACTTTTCATCATCACCTTGCCTTGCCAATGTATCCTGAACATGTCTTCGAATTTTCATAATAAAAAATAATGTCAGTTAAACGAGGTCTTAAAGTACCTTCACAAAGAAAAACTTCATCTCTATAAAATATCATTAATTCAAAGATATTCACCTGCAAGAAGGTGAAGTTTTGATAACTTTTGATATATCATAAATTTTTGTGATATATCGTTCATTAGTTTCAAGTGTTCATCTTTAAACATTGCCAGAGAAATACTCGAAGTAAATGGATTTACTCAAGAATCATCAACGAATATAAGTATCCAACTAGATTTCTATAATATATCATATTCGATTATTCACGATTTATATTATTTCACATTCAATACTAAATATCTTAAAAAATACGAAGGTACTGCAAAGGGCAACTCCTGTTTATCGTAAACCCTTTTATCAACACTTTTAACATGAAAGCCAAAGAAGAGAAGCCAAGTATTTCCCTAGAGAAAGTATTGTTCAAAAATATAAATGATATTTTTGTCGTTTTCGATAGTCAAAATCAAACAACCGTTATGCTTCGATAAATTTCAAATATGAAATGAAATTAATTAACAACTATTATTTTTTGTTTAACACTAACAGTCATGGCGACATTAGTGGATCAGGGAACTCAACGCTTACCTCGTTACGGTTCACTAATAATGAATGGGAATAATTATAACAGATTATATATTAGAAGTAGTGGTATAGTAAACTATACCACTAAAACTAGTGGTATGGTAAAGGTATTATTCCTTTACTGTTCACTGACCACGAAGAAAAATAATTAAGTTGAGTTTATTAATTTCAATCATCTCCTGATGTTGTCTATTTGGTTGACGAACGCGAGTCGAGTACTGTATAATATTTCAACGCTCAGGGAAACTAGTCTCCTCTTTATGTGTATACGTGTTTCACTTAGGGGTAAGTTTGAATATCTATATTGTCAACCTTAAATTGGATTTCAAATTTTGCGTACGACATGAAACGTGACACTAAATATGTGCACTTTATCTCGCATTCCCGTCGTCTTCTTATATTTTTTATATTTCAATGGAATATCAACAATATTAAGAGATTTTCAGAGGCCTGCCAAGCAGAAATTAAATTTTCGAAGGGGACCGTAAAGGAGCATCTTGCCAATGTATGTTGAGCTAAGGAAGGCAGGCGTAAGTTAATACGAACATAATGAAATATACAGAATTATTCTGATTATAAAGTAAATTCGTTCGTAAAAATGTTGAATAAATTCATAATTAGGCTCTTTCTTTTGTTTGACGTTTATTAGGCAATCTGTTTATAAAGCTACAAAGAGTAAAAAATCAACATATATGTTGATTTCAATTAAATGTCATGATAGGGAATTATTTCAATGAATAATTTTAGTCTTAGCTTAATCATCTATTAGTTCTAAATTATCTTCTAGATTCATTGCTGCAATTTTGGGTCTGGGTTTTCAGCTAGAATCGCTTTACCATCTGCAAGGGTTGAAGTGGTGACATTTTGACTAGTTGGTATGTCTGCAGTGAAACTCAAATTTAAGATAGGTCTCAAAATAATTCCTTTGGGAGACACCAGATCTTATTGGATGCAGCTTTGTCATTTGCGATTCGTATCTTACTCTAAAAAATATGTCTTGTAAGTATTACTTATGAGAAGAATAAACAAATTACCAGGTATGTTTTGTTTTAGCTTATAAAGTAATCCCTGGGGCCACACCTTATCAAAAGCTTGGCTAACGCCAAGGAAGGTTTTTCCACAGTAGCTTTCCTTTTTGAAAGTTTCATTTATGTGGTTTACAATCCTATGAGTTTGTTCGATGGTGGAATGCTGACTTCTGAACCCGAATTGGTGGTCTGGGATAAATTTTTTTGCTGAAACCTATCGATTAATCGCTTGGCCAACGGTTTCTCTAGAAGCTTTAATAATATTGGCAAAAGACTAATAGGTCGGTATGTTCCAGTTAATTTGAGGATCTTGCTGGCTTTTAGATAAGAATTATGTTAGCCACTTTCCATTGTGCTGGGAAACATTTGAGACGGAAAACTGCATTGATCAAGTAGGTGAGCATGACTATTCTCTTCTGTGGAAGATTTTTAATAATTAGGCTCTGGATCACTGTTTCATATTCATAGATTTTTAATTATTTAATTACATATATCTAAGGACAGTATTTATATCTAAAGGATTATGTTATGTAAGAAATATATAATGAATATAGAAATCGCATATTATAAAGCCATTATTTCAGAAATTATTAAAGAATGTTTAGGTGGTGTTCAAGAATTGAAATATGTTATAAAATGTTGATAATAGTTGTAGCGAAGTAGGAAATTATATTTATATGTTTGATCACTCATAATATGTATCTGAATCAATTATTGTATATAATTTTTGAAATCTTAAATTGTGAATGATTTATAAAATTAATGCAATGTAGCGTGGAAAAAATATGCGACTTTTAATAAACATATTGAGCTATTTTATTTAAAATTATTTGTCCCGTTTCATTTTATATTGTCGAGCTGCTTATATCAATCTTGTACCGGCTTTTGCAACCTGATTTTGCATATTCAACGGATCCTCTTAAACGGATCTTAGACGGGACGTTGCGTCGAATCACTTCAGACAATATACCGTTTTGTTCTCAGCTTGAAATCTGCATTATCATTCATTAGGCATATTACATATTCGAAAACGGATTCTGATCTAATATATTCTGACCGAACCGCATAGATTATGATCCGTCGACATGGTAAGCATTTGCATAGTAATAAACCTATGGCGTACAAAAGAAGATAAATTGTGTATTTCCTTGGGGATTTACTCTGAGAGACTGACAGCGTAACGTTCTGTTCAACCGAAGCTACAATTTGATAGGAGTATTAATAATTCCAAGTTGAGGAAGGCTAGTAGATCCTAATAATAGCAGATTTGTTTAGATGAAATGAAAATTAATGTTAACCTTGAGATTTTATTGAAGTAATAACTAGATTCGATGTCTTGTTCTCATTATAATTAAATCCGTCAAATAGAGTTAAATCAGGTGAATTTGGTTGTTCTCGTTACCACACCCATCTGCCAGGCAGATTAATCAAGAAATTATCGGACATCAACACAAACATAATTAAGAGATTCGTCTTACTGAAACCAAATTATTTAGTCAGTAGAACCATCATCATGATTATTTGAATAACGAACTGCTACAGGTGAAACTAAGTCGAAATAATCAAATTAAGTTTTACTTCTTCAAAGAAGAAAATCCCTCAAAGACGATTCTCTCATCATTCCAATCCATAGAACTCATCGTTGGCTATATTATTCTTGAATGCAGTAAGGATTCTCGTGAGTCTGATATCTGCAGTTCTGACAATGTACTATGTTATTCAAGAAAAATGTGCTTTCTCTGAAAACAAGAAACTTTTTTGTTTTTTTTTTTCAAAAGAATTTTTATCACAAGATACTCGTATCTACGTAAAATTATAACCACGACGATCTGGACCATTCTCAATTACAGTTCTACAAGAATAGGAACAAGTCTCAAAACTGCTATATTGGACCACCCACGAGGTGGTCAGTAAATAACTTGGTCTTTACTCAGCCGAATTCATACCTTTGCATAGTGAATATGAATATATGTTTAATGTGAATGTATGCAAAGTTCGATCTGGCCGCGCGTAAAGTGCATCTCTTTTCCATGCACTCTTTTTCCTCTGAATGCTACCTCTTCTACAACTTTAAAGGGCTTCCACAACATATCTTAAATGGTATGTAATTTCAATTTTATTTAGTAGTAAATTGAAGTTGAAGAAACTATTCTGTGAGTTAGCGAGTTTTACTAGGGGTTTAATTACAATTTAATTAAACAATTGAGAATAAAATAGTTTATAGCGCAGGAACACGCAAATATCTATTACCACGTTTTCGCTGAATAATTTTATCGATTGTGTGTATCGATATCGTGATATATATGCACGGTGATTGTTAAATCATCAAATATTAATACAAAGTACCTTAAAAATAGAAAATACCATATATGCTTATAAGCTAAATATAAATTTATTGCACTAAATTAAAATAATTATTTTCTAAACATTCTATTCAGAATATTCAGAATTCACTAATTTTAAAGGAGCTCTAATATAAATGCAACATTATTTATTAAAACTATTGTGCTTCATTCATAATAATACTATTTAAAGAATAAACAAAAGTTAACTATCAAATTCAGTTGCTTACGAGGTCTGATCAAAAAATAAGGTGAATAATTTTATTACGAACAGAGTACTAAGCTTACTTCAAATTTCAACTAATCTCCTTCAAAGTACTGTCCGTGGCTAGCAATGTAATTATTCCAGCGTCGTCTCAATTACTGGAAGCATTTCTGGAAGACCTCTTTCGGAAGGGCTGCAGCTGTTCCGTCATGGTTCTCTCAATTTCGGGAATGGTGTCAAAATGTTTTCCTTTTAGCACGGCTTTAACATTTTTAAAGTGACAGAAGTCACAGCATGGTGCTGAATCCGGAGAGTAAGGTGGATGTGGACAGATGGAAATCTTCTTTCAGTCAAAAATTGGTGGATCAGAAGCTAGGTGTGGTACGGCACATTGTCGTGATGAAGGAAGAAGCCGTTGGCCCGTTTTTATGGTCCCTTTCACCATACAGCGTTCTTTCGAGTAGTCGGTCACCTGTTTGAACGTCTAATTTTTTCCATTTTTGCAATGTTTTCGTTTGTTTTTGAGGTCGAAAATCGTTCCTACCATTACTCGTTTTCAACCGACTCATTTCCGCTTTAAAATCGCTCATACTACTTGTAAACAGTCTTCAGAGTCATCAAATTATCACCATACACTGATTTTAACATTTCATGACACTTTCTTGTAGCTTGAAACAAAACATAATGTTAATGCGTTGTTCGAAATCCATGATGTGCGACAGAGACGGTAAAAACGTCCTCACTTTTCGGCCCTGGAAGCATATGACACGTCACAACTTATTCAAATTTGACACTGGTTATCTCAAAAGATCAGGCTATATATCGGATGCATTATTTTACAGATATGTAGCATCAGCAGTTTCTGTTATAAATATTTGTTCACCGTGTCATTTGATCAGCCCTCGTATCTACTTCCAATACCATATCGTACATATATAATAAACGCAATATTTGATACATGCAATGGCAATATAACTAGTTGGATAAGTCAAATCTAGAGGCTAATTAAAACGGAAAACATTGTATAGAGTTCTATTAAGACGTAACAAATCCATCACCCGATTTTTTCATTTCCTTTGTTTAGCTTTCACTTTGCTTAACATGGTTATTTTTTCCAGAATGCCTTCGTAACACCGTGAAGAACGTGGCAGGTCAAATGTCGCGAAAACTTTGCATTTCTATTAACAATGACCGTTATTACACAATTGCCGTTGTTGTCGACATAGCTGGTCGATTAACAAAGGAACACGTTCGGGTCCGCTTCAGATTTACAGCTAAATTATAATAGACAGAGTATATCTCCTGAATATTACGTTTCACAGTAACTGCAATGACAATAATGTAAGTTTGTGTAAGCTACTGAATGTTTGGAGTACTATGAAATTTATAATTAAGATCATATACGACAGAGTTGGCAAATTTATTATATATGAGCTCTAGTGAAAACTATTTCATACTAATGAGCTCTGTAAAATAGAGCTTTTATTGCAACTGTTTGATAACTTAGTGCGTGATGTAAATTAATTAATTCTTATCAAAACTTTTCGATTACTAATTGCGACTCAATGAATTAAATAGATATAAATAGGGATAAAATATTTCATTATTTTTTTTCCTAATTTACTTTACACTTATTGCTAGCATATTTTTATTTCATATACTACACAATGAACATGGCAATTTCCATCAATAGCGAATATTGTAAATTATTGTAATATTTTCTATTATTACTTAATTTTATGGTATTAGTTTTTATCTTCTTTCATATTTTATTTTGTTTATTACTGTAAAGAGGTATGTGACAAGTTTCTAAATTCTTGTTAGAATCTAATATAAATATTATGTACGAAATAATAAGAATTGCTCACCAAAGCCGGAACCAAACTTTCTAGCAGAATGAAGGAGTATAATTACCTGTAAAATATAAAATTATGTTTTATTGTTTTGTCTCAATGTGTGAAGGAATGTACGATAGATATAAGCATCAGTTTTATAACTATTGCCAAATATTTGTGTTCAATCAAACAACAAATATTTATATTGGTAGTGATATCAATCACTATTCTGAATTCTTCGTCATACTACTATTAATATTCGTGTAATAGCCCAATGGACGATCTAATAGTTAATCATATTTAAAATATAATTTAAAAACGAGATCAAAAACAAAAAGGAAATATAATGAAACAACTTTTTTATAACTAAAAATTGCTATAATTAAGAAAATTTGTGATAGTATCATTACTGTCACATTTCATCAGAGAAAATAGTATTCAAGTCCCTTTTTTAATTTCTATTGAGATCTTGAATCAAGAAATAGAAATACGTAACAAATAAAAGGATATTTTAGACAATTCTTTCTATCATTTAGAAAATATTTTCGTTATATTGTGCGATGTTTTAACGAAATTTTACATACTTACTTTACATACGAAATTTCCAATAGTAAATAACATAATCTTTTCTGTTAACAGTCTTTAGATTTTAGATTTTAACACCTAGGTAAAAGGATATTCATTAGTTATGCAACAATGGTAGAAATTGTACCCCGTTATCTGCGTAGGAAGGAACGGAATACCTAACAATTAACGCCAATAACGTCTTTTTTTTTGTTGAAACTGAATAAAACTAAATGTGGTATCAACATAATGAAAGTAACAAAATATTGTTATATACTTCATAATATATTAGATACATTGTCTTCTACTGAAATTCTATTGAAGTTTTTCTTATGCATTAGCAAAAGATTATATTGATTGTCAATTTTCATGAAAAATAAAATTTAATAGAGTATCTAGGTCAGGGAATATTATATG
Source organism: Rosalia funebris (assembly GCA_037954035.1). NCBI lineage: Eukaryota > Metazoa > Arthropoda > Insecta > Coleoptera > Cerambycidae > Rosalia > Rosalia funebris. Next base: position 13,717,459 of record JAZFAV010000001.1, on the reverse strand, counting down.
CGAATGTATGGAAAAATTCGAATGATTCTCCGTGGTGCAGGTAAATATTTGTTATTGTTTATACAGATGATTTTCTTTTAACAAACAATTATTGGAAGTAGTTTAAAGAGAACAAAATCAGATGCTAGATAATATATTATTAATGTTACGATAAAACCAGTTAAGTTACTTAATAAATACATAAAGCATGAAATGCCCCTTCTTAATTCGAAATCATATTCAGAAAATATCACATGAAAAATAATGAATACAAAATTATAAAAACGTGAAAAATGTTTCAAATGAAATATTTCAGGATAAATATATGATTTTATTAATCGTGGCTTTAAGAAAGAATATAATGAGACACCCGATATATTTTTCTGAAATACGTTACAATCAATTAGGAATTATTTATTTCTTGCAAAAAAAAAATATAGTACTTGCTGTCAGAGAAGCTGTTGGGAGCACTAACGAAATTTGGCTTCAATATTATGATTATCCGGTTCCTAACAGGCGTATTGCAATTGAATATGAATGAAGGATTATTGAAAATAATGGAAACGTTTTATGACCAGTGAGATCTCCTCAGCTCTTTGGAAATTTATTTATGGGGACACGCAGAAAGTGAAGTCTATTCCTCTGAGGCACCACAAAACATGTTGGTCGTTGAAAAACGTGCAAGAAATACCGTGGTCTCAATTAATAGAAATACACTGCCAAGGGTGTCTAGGAAAAGGAAAGGGAAAGGAAAGAGGGTCAATAAGTGTATCCAATATTGAGGGTCAATAGTGTAGCAATAAGGGCAACATATTGAACAGTTTATATAGTGCTTATCATTGTTATCTTTTGACGCTCACTTGTTAACAAATTAAACATTATCCTTTAGCATACTTTAGCGCTACCCAATTGTAGAAAAATCCAATTGGCCTCCACATGAAAAACAAGAGATAATGCCATGCTCTCAAAAACAAGGAATTATACAATTTTTTATAAATATAGCTAAATTCACCTTTAAAAGGCACTTGCAAGAATTTACTTGCTAAAATGTCGTCCCATTATCAACTGAAGACATACGAGGCATTGTTGAAAATGCATAATCCTGTTTTTGTTTTCCAATTATTGAAAAAACTAAAATAGTTAGGTAAATTTCGATAATACAATGAAAAGACAAGTTAAATTCTTTAAAACACTTATCATTTAACATCTCTCTATCTCTGATACACCGAATAATTTGAACCTAAAATATATGTTAAGATTATTCTCAAGAATAGGTTTTCAGTTTTACTTGTTCAGAATCCTACTATTCAGTTAGAATTAGTTTACAGCAACGTAACATGTAAAATGGTAAAATTTAGATAAATAACAACTTTGTATATCTTTCTTATCTTGTATAATACTTATTACTTGATACAGGGATACAATATGTTTGAAATATACTTTTTGATAAATTCTCGCAATTTGCCATCTTGAGGAAAATAAAATGGACACATATAATTTGATCAGTCTCCGTTACAAATCTGGCGTCGCTTCTTTACTGCATTATAATTTTAATACTGGTTTTAAGATTCAAGTAGTCCTTGTTCTATCTTTGTTATTATGTAATTAACATTACAAACTTTTTCATTATGCTGCCTTTTGTACGAAAAATGAGTTCAAGCAGTTCAGCTACCTCCTCCGGCTCTACTTTACAACGCATCCAATTCGCAGTTCTTTTCATTTCATTACGTCTAAAACTCTTCGACCGAATGTAAATTAAGTACTTTGTTACCGACATTATTCATACAACAGGTGCCAAAGGTAGCTGCCAGGTCATTATTGTAAACGTTACACCACATGGCAATTTTTTCCATTACCCAGCGCGGAACCGATTTATGTTTACATAATGCTACGTTGTTAATGCCCTGTGATACGATACGTCCTTTAACAAGTTCAATAAACATATATATATATATATATATATATATATATATATATATATATATATATCAGTAAAAATGATAGATTGCAGATAAAGACCGACGCAATAGTTGATCAATCTTGGGATTCGTCTTTCGCGAATACATTTAGGAACGCCAACGAGTACATCGAAGTTCAACACATTGGGAACGGAAGATGTAGGTCGATTCATAAACTTGTTTATTGTAAATATTAAAAGACGCCTTTAATAATACGACCATATTTGGAACCTTGCGGGTCTCATAGGTCTCAAGTGTGAAAAGTGTATTGCTATTTGACTGTGTGTTCACACGTTCAGGCTGCTAACACCAGAAAACATAAAAAACCTGCTTTGAGCTTTTACATCACATTTAAAAATATTCTGTTTCTATTAAGAACAGTGTCAATACGAAGCAGAGAATATATAAGATAATGTATCGTTGCATATAGTGCGGATATTCTTCTGTATTTTGTGAAAGAATATATTATTTCATATTGAGTTTTTCACAGTATATATCGACGCTATCGTAACAATCATGTTTTTAGTGGGTTTTCGTAATGTAAGAGAATCTTAGAAGGAACCATCTAATTTTTCAACTTCGAAGTTTTGGAAGATTACCTGATTTACAATATATGTGTTATATCGTCAATTAAAATACATACATATTCTTGTTAGTTGATCTACCATGTTACATTGTATGAAATACAAAGTAGAGCGTTAACAAATTGTAAGTCAGTTACTATTCACTTCATTGCTATTTGCCAAATGAAACTCTTATTTTGCCGACAAACGGAACAGTCTACCTGACCCTAGTCATAAAAACAAGCCACGGTATGTTTTGAGATTTCTTATTTGGCAAATAGCGATGAAATAAACTATACATATTGTGAACAAAGTGAACTGAAATGAATAGAACTGTTGATTGGAATTGACCTTCAATTTTTGGGGTAGATCATAATCAACAATAGCTAGTCACAATGTTTCTATTAAAAATTAAGCACAATTGAAAATTTACATGAAGCTAATACAGAGACGGCCATAATCAAGTACCCGATTTGAAGCGTTCGTAATTGTTTTATCTGACAGCTTTCGTTAGTTTACTTTTGGACATTTCTCCAGTGCACATATTCAAGTTTTATTATGAATCGATACACACTATAGGAACGTGCAAAAATAGTAATTTTATCTATTAAAAACAATGAATCGGTTATTTCAACACAGCGAAATTTTCGCCGAAAATATCCTCACCGTTCTGCTCCAACTGGAAAGACAATACGCCGCCGGCTTATGTCAACAATTTCGGCGTAGTGGGACAACGGCTGATGCAAGGCATATTGGACGACCACGAGCAGGATGCTCAATTGAAAATATCCGGCGTGTAAGAGAAAGCATTGCAGAAGATCCAAGAACGTCAACAGAAAGACGCGCCACACAATTGAGCATGTCTCGGACGTCCCTGAAGCGAATTTTGAAGTTAGATTTGCACGCATACAAAATCCAGGCGGCACAGCAACTTCTTCCCAGAGACCATCAACAATGCCTGCCAGACTGTCACAGTCTCCTAAACCTTAACGACAATATTGACGATTTTCCACATAAACTGATTATGACCGACGAAGCTCATTTCCACTTAAAATGGATTTGTAAATAAGCAGAATTACCGCTACTGGGGTACAGAAAACCTTCGTATTCTTCAGGAAAGACCACTACACCCTTCACGAGTCACTGTATGGTGCGGAGTCTTTGCCCAAGGTGTAATTGGTCCATATTTCTTTGAGGACGATGAATGCACTGCTGTTACGGTCAACGGAGAGCGCTATAGAGCAATGCTGAATAACTTTTTGTCACCTCAGTTGGAAGTCCTAGGACTGGAGGATATGTGGTTGCAATAGGACGGTGCGACTGCGCACACATCCAGAGTTCGATGGTGGAATGTTGCGCAACATGTTCCCTGCGCTATTAATTTCTCGATTTGGCAACTTAGCGTGGCCTTCGAGATCGCCAGATCTTTCGGCTCCTGATATTTTTTTTATGGGGCTATCTCAAAGGAAAGGTATACGCCAATAATCCTCAGACGCTACAGCAGCCGAAACATAATATCCGTCAAGAAATAGAGGATCTAACGCCAAATGTCTTGACTCGATTTATGGAACATGCCGTAAAAAGAGCTCAGATGTGCATCGCAGTTAGAGGCGGTCACTTGACTGACATCATCTTTAATTGAGTTTAGGCTGAAACTTTAAATACAAATAAATGTCCTACCCATATTTTTTTGCTTTTTATTTCCTTGCATTGTACACGGCCGCTATTTAAAATCGGGTAATTGATTATGGCCGTCCCTGTATATATATATATATATATATATATATATATATATATATATATATATATATATATGTATATATATATATATATATATATATATATATATATATATATATATATATATATATATATATATATGTATATATATATATATATATATATATATATATATATATATATATATATATATATATATATATATAAACTAAAAAAAAATGTCAACTAACTATTTAATGTACATGAAAAATTGCACACTAATGATTATAAGAGCTTTCCGCATTAACTAAAATTTCTTTGTCTTTCTTCCTCTACATTAATGTGTATTCTAACGCAAATCTTTCATTAATGATGTCATCATATCTCTTGTAAATGATTCTCAAATGTACTTACCTATTTATGTAAGTACAGTTTATTATTTTTTCACTTATATACTATACTATAGAGTAATTATTTGTATTTGTTGTCATACGTGTACAATTTATATAAATACCTTGTTGTTTTACTTTAATATTCCCCCAAGAAAAACAATCGTTCATTAATCATTGCAACAATTATAATGCAATTTTAGTTAAAATTAAATTTACTTAGTTATTTTTTTGCAATTAAAAAGAAACATTTCATTCAATTCTCATAAATGCTGGTAAACTACTATAGAAATACAAGAAATCGAGCCTTTTGACACCATTGAAAGTATGGAGCGAAGGTTCGAGACAAATAATGTATTTCACCAGACCAGCAGAAATTAATTTTTGCTTGTGAGTAGATTGAACGCGGGTGAAAATTATTTGGCTATAACATTCAAAAATAGTCTACTTTACGCTTAGTTCTACGAGTATATCTCAACGAAGGTATGTAGATTTTAATTACAAAGTTGCAGTTTAGAATCATAGTTTTAGAAAAAATAAAAAACAATGGAATGGTATGGTACTAAAGGAATTATATTATTGGTAATATTTGAATAGTTATGGTATCAGACCATTACACCAACAAATTACTGTCTGCTTATAGTTCCATCATAATTCAGCCTAAAATCTAATTTCAAAATTAACTTTGACTCATGACTTATTAATGAATTTAACCAAACTAATAGTTTTAAGAATTTATCAATATTTTCTTGACGAAATACGAGGAAACCATTCTTAATGATGTATAAAAAAATTATTAGGTACCAACAACTACACTGATGTTATGATATGACAGAAATATAGAAATATATAAAACACATTCATCATCATGAGGTCATCAGTCCTAAGACTGGTTGGACGCTAACCTCCAGCTTTTCCTATCTTGTGCTAACCTACGCATTTCGCTAACTGTGCTACAACCTACATCCCTTACTATTTGTGAGCAGTAGTCTCATCTAGGCCTACCTCTGCCTTTCTTCACTCCTATTTCTGCCTCCAAAATATCGCGGACTATTCCCCCATGTCTCAGCAAGTGGCCTACTATTCTATCTCTTCTCTTCTTTATGTTTTTCCACATACTTCTTTTCTCGCCGACTTTCTCTAATACTTCTTCGTTTCTAACCCTATCAGTCCACGATATTTTTATCATTCTTCGGTAACACCACACCTCAAAAGCTTCTAATTTTTTCCTACTTGCTTCCCCTAACGTCCAGGTTTCGCAACCGTATAGCGCCGTGCTCCATACATACGTTTTCAAAAATCTCTTCCTTGTTTCTAAGTTTATTACCCCCGAGCATAAAAGTGCTTTCTTTCTGTTAAAAGCTACTCGACCCTGCGCTATTCTTTGTTTTATATCTTTATCGCTTCTTCCATCCCAATTTATTTTACTTCCTAAATAAGTGAAGTCTTTAATTTCCTCCAATCTTTCATTATTAATTTGTACTTTCGTTTTTGCTCTGCTCTCACGCCCTCTGCACACTAACACTTTAGTTTTGTTTTTATTCACCCTCATTCCGTATTCCTGTGTCAACACTGCCTCCATTTCGTTCAACGCTGATTCCAATTCCTCCTTACTAGATGCTAATACTGCTATATCATCCGCGAATCTCAGAATCTTTAGTTTCTGTCTCTGTACTTTAATCCCGAAATCCACTCTATCTTTTACCACATTAATCGCCTCTTCGATGTACAGATTAAAAATTAGTGGTGATAGCGGACATCCTTGTCTTACTCCTTTCCTGATACCTACTTCCCCTTCTACTTCTATAACAGCAGTTTGCTCTTTGTATAGATTGTGTACTACTCTCCTATCTCTATACTTCATTCCCGCGCCCTTTAGTATCTCGAACATTTTTTCCCATCTTACATTATCAAAAGTTTTTTCTAAATCTACAAATCCTATAAAAGCGTTCTTTCCTTTTTCTATTGTTTTCTCTCATTCTCTCATTACTCTTAGCGCTAGAATAGCTTCGCGAGTTCCCCTATTTCGCCTAAACCCGAATTGGTCTTTTCCTAGTATTTCCTCCGCTCTATTTTCCATCCTCTTCTGCACTATTCTGGTTAAGATTTTTGACGCGTGGGAAGTTAGGCTAATCGTTCTAAAGTTCTCGGATTTGTCGGCTCCTCTCTTTTTGGGTATAAAACACATTATATAAATTAAATAAATTGTATTTAAAATCCTGCAAATTAAGAAAGTTGTTGCCGAATTACCACCAGATTACCGAGTTATCAGAGTTACAGAGTTACTAGATTTTCATCGTTATTAGACTATATTTTAGTGAAAGACAGTTTTATTCATCGTTTTCCTCTGAAAAATAATCTATTCTATCTATTCAGCCTTGTTTACTTCTCTCATTGCATCTTTGGCTATTCTTACCCTCCATATTTGGCAAATATACATAGCTGATAAAATATACTTGACGGGAAGGATACTACATACTTAATAGATTATATTAGTTTTTACATTGTATACCTAGACCAACATTCTTCAAAGTATTGTACAGTGGTACAATACAGAAATACAGAAATAGAACAATACCTAAATAAAGCGAACAGAAAGAGGCCATGGGCGCCGCCAGGATTACTTTCAGGGAGGTGCATTTGCATCTACACATTGATTCAATATATGTGCAATCCATATATTGAATCGTGTCATTAATGACCCGAATACTGTCAATGAAGTGAGAAATACTGCTGGGACTACAAAGGACATTATACATTTTTTAGAGAGAGTACGTTGCAGCGGAATAAAATTCCAAATATACCTCTATTTTGTGAAATGCGTTGGACAGCAAAGTACAAAAGAATCAGAAAATTTTCTGAAAAATTTCTAACTATTGTACAAGTTTTAGAAGAACTTTCGCAGGACGCACCGAATTATAAAGCGAAAACCAAAGCGTATCAGCTCTACACGACTATAACTACTCCAACATACATTGTGACACTTTTAGTAATTGATACCTATTCTGCCAAACTTGAATCCGTGTCTAATCAATTACAAGAAGTAAATATGAATATAAAGGCAATACACGATCACGTACATAAATTAACTGAGGTGCTTCAATCTCACCGCGATAATGCCTCTATGGAGTTTGCGGTTATTTTTGACAAGGCTCAAAAAATTTTCGAAAAACTAGATGTTGAATTTAAGCGTCCTCGGGTAGTGGCAAAACAGAATTACAGATCAAATCAACCATGTGAAAATGTGGAAGAATTTTTCAGAATATCTGTATTGAGTTAAGTTTAGTTAAGTTAAAGACTTCACTTATTTAGGAAGTAAAATAAATTGGGATGGAAGAAGCGATAAAGACATAAAACACAGAATAGCGCAGGGTCAAGTAGCTTTTAACAAAAAGAAAGCACTTTTATGCTCGGGGGTAATAAACTTAGAAACAAGGAAGAGATTTTTGAAAACATATGTATGGAGCACGGCACTATACGGTTGCGAAACCTGGACGGTAGGGGAAGCAAGTAGGAAGAAATTAAAAGCTTTTGAGATGTGGTGTTACCGAAGAATGATGAAAATACCATGGACTGATAGGGTTAGAAACGAAGAAGTATTGGAGACAGTCGGCGAGAAAAGAAGTATGTGGAAAAACATAAGGAAGAGAAGAGATAGAATGGTAGGCCACTTACTGAGACATGGGGGAATAGTCCGCGATATTTTGGAGGCAGAAATAGGAGTGAAGAAAGGCAGAGGTAGGCCTAGATTAGACTACTGCTCGCAATTAGTAAGGGATGTGGGTTGTAGCAGAATTAGCGAAATGCGTAGGTTAGCACAAGATAGGAGAAGCTGGAGGTTAGCGTCCAACCAGTCTTAGGACTGATGACCTAATGATGATGATCTGTATTTATCCCATACTTAGATTCTATTATTTCTTCACTAAAAAAATCGATTTTTTTCAATACACAAGAAAGCATTTTTAGCGATAGCAGAAGATATACAGAACCTCTATGGAGGTTTTCTACATAATTTTATTACCGAAGTTACCACATGGTACGAGATGATGAAGACAAATGAAGCAAATAATGCGGTTTTAAATGAATCTGTTGTTGAATACGCAGATGTAATTGCTCAAGCCACTCCATTTTACCCAGCGATATGTGAGGCAATCAAAATTTGTTTAACTATTCCAGCAACAACATGTAGCATTGAACGTATATTTAGCACGTTACGACGCGTCAAGACGTGGAATCGCTCAACGATGGGAGACGCGAGGCTAAGCGGCCTGTGCATGCTCAGTGTTCACAGGAGAAGAGTAGAGGAGGATAGTGAATTTATTGACAAGGTGATAAACAAAGCAACCTAGACGCCTTCAATTTTTATTCAAACAATAACTTAATAGAAAAAAATTAATTTTTTTTACGTATTTTCTTTCCTGACAGGGGGGTGCAAGGGCACCCCCTTGCACCTTGCTGCCGGCGCTCATGGGATAGGCATGTAAGCAATGACTGGAAGTCAGCCCTAAGAAATAATCAGCAGCGGATGACTTACTGATGATATAACTAATAGACAATTTGCAATGAATTGGCAAAATTAGCCACTGTCAGGAGTCTACGGGTATAAAGACAACATTGTGGCTGCAAAATGTATGCAGTTGTACTGATTCAGCACTGAAGGTGGCCTCAGGGATGAAAGTTAAATATTTAGAGAAACAGGGATCCTGTAAGATCTACCATAATTATTTTCTTAATTTCATAACTGTTCTTTTATAAAGTTTTGCCATATGTCGGTAGAAATTAGGCGCAATGATGACCAAATTTTGTTTTTACCTCTATATTTATGGAGTTATTTCGAAAATAACCTCCCAGATTACTTCTTAAAATAGATACAAAGAATTTATTTGGGATATTCCGCATATATTTAATAAAAATTGAGGGTATGAAATATATTGAAATAAAAATTCAACAAGCCTCGAATATACACGTAGGATAATGATGTTACTAAAATAGAAGTATTGCAAATTACATAAGTGATAAAATTATAAACAATATTTGATTCTTGTTTCTTAAATAATTATCAAAAGTTTAGGTTAACTAGTAAAGTATGTATGATCTATCCTAGTGATTTGGCATAGGCCCCAACGAGATAACGGGCAAACGAAGTAACGAGGTTACCATTTATTTTAAAGATACATAAACTGTTCTCCGTCTTACATGACGGTGATTAATGATTGCCTGTACAAAATATTTTGTATCTGTCAGACCCACTAGTCTAAATACGGATAAAAAAAGAACGCGTTTTTGTATTATAATAAGCCACATTACGGTATTATGTTTGCTCCAGTTTTCTGCGTTTGAAAAGGACTATTTGGCCTTCCTGCCATGCCGTATTACTCCGTATAAAGTTGAAAATTAGAATATGAAAGAGGGCATGATAGGATATTTTTAATTTCGTGACGTTCAGAACATCGGCTTTGTGCCGAATTTACAATGTCTGGGAGCGTCACAAACTCACCACTCGATAAGTGGGAGGATTAAATGTAACTAAATTACGTACGCTTTATAGTTCGTTTATTTATTAAAGAGACCACATTTCATGTATATAATGGAGATGAAAATGAAAATGGTTCGTAGTTTAATCCCTTTCAGCAGCTCAGAAGTGTAAACTGAAACTATGTCTATAGTTTTATTACAATTTATAACTACATTAAATAATCTGAAAGCATACGGGAAGCTTTAATCTACAAGTTATATTGCTTTCAGAAACTTTTCCAATTTTTTTAAATTTATTCACTCTGTGTTGAAGTTATTTCTTCTTTAAGTGAAAATGTAGTCTAATCTGATTTCCGTGCGCACTTTATGTTTATAAACTTTTCACACTTTCCATGATTATGAGGATAAGGGTAAAGTCATCATATTTGTTTTGGTTTTATAGATAACCTTATTTTTACTAAGACGCTGATTTTTTTCAAATAATACATGGAAGTGTGGATATAAGTGAAGTGGCTTCTATGAAAACATATTTCATCTTAATTCAAAATATTTAAGAAGTAAATATAATATAAAATTGTCGTAGATGATTATACTGTTAAGTAGGTGTGACGAATTAAAGTTTTAGTAGATATTTCATTGCGATGAATTATACAAAAATTAGTTCTGCTATGAAATTATCTTTAATTTAATTGAACTATAGTGTTTACAATTAATAATTATTGCAATAATTTGACAGATGTAAAACAACATTTTATGTGACTAATTTGTTAGAAGTTGGTTAATGAATAAATAGTCGAACAGTTAAACGTGTCAATGAACTTATTGTAACTTGGAATTTACTGTGCAAAATATGAGCTATATCTCTTGCAAGTCGCCTTAGAAACAGGTATCCTACTAGTTTAGAGTTAAGCAGAGCTCTAATAGTAGCTTAAAATGTAGCAACTTCTGTATGAACGGCTAGGAGAAGGCTTAATGAAGGAAGTTTCATTTCCGTTGATGAAACCATAACCACTTTTAACGTTGAACCACTTAACTGTGCCAGCCACCTTACTAGCAATCACTTCCTTCTCCTTTAGTTTAGGGCCAGCTTTAGGCTGTTCTGGTACTTGTTGCTCCGCTTCAGCCATGATGGTCAGGTCAGTGAAAGATGTTATGCTACACTGTTACTTCCTTTGTGTCGAAATCAGTTTTTGAAAGAAAGTTGGATGGTAGAAGACCGGCTATTGCACCACTGCTGACCAGAGAACATAGAGTTATTAGATTGAGTTTTGCAAGAGAACACGCAAATTAGACCATTGAGGATTAAAACCGAGTTTTCCTTTCAGACCAAACAAAAGTAGGTCTTACTTTACCAGATGGACGTCAACGAGTCTGGTGGAGGCCAGTAAAGAGGTTTGCTACTGACAGTTTCTCTCCGAGTATCCCATTTTGTGGTGCATCAGTAATATTGTGGGGAGGAATTTGTTTCCATGGTCGCACGGATTTGGTTCCTATAGATCCATGAATGCACATTTCTACGTAAAAAACATCGTACAACATGTGATACCATTTGTCCTGTTTATAGGAGAAAATTTACTTTTTATGCAGAATAACGCCCGGTCCCACTTTTCTAGAAAGGTACTGGACTATCTTCGACTTGTGAATATTCCAATTATGGATTGACTACCCAGAATCCCAGATACGAACTCCATGGAGCATTTATGGGATACACTAAAACGATTAATTAAGGCGCCACATACCTATCCCGATGACTCTTAGGGAAGTTGAACAAGTTCTTGTCGAATGGGAAAATATTTTTCAGGAAACCATTCGCCATTTGATCTGTAGCATGCCCAGACAAATGAAAGTAGTGATAAGAGCTAGAGGATTGCTTTATGTTGTTTAATTAGGTTTATTTTTTTCCTATATAGTATTACTCTAATTTGTTGAACACTAGTTGAAATCATTTAATTATTATATTACTTAAGTACAATGATTTAAATCTTCAAAACAGTAAAAGCAATAATGTGAAGTTTCACTGATGCTTCAATTTTGTCCAGGAGTTTATTTTAATCGTACTACATATACAGGTGTTCCGGAATATATTTTATAGTTAATATCTCCGCTGTTTGAAAAGACAGATATATAGATGAACAAAAAATTATTTAAATTATATGAAAGTACTTCGGCAATTTCGAACTTAAAGCCTTCTCGTTTGTCTTAATATTTAAGAAACCACTTTGTTTTTTAAATCACACCCCTACTTCTTTCTATTATAATTAAATGTGTTAAGATGTATTGAAATATGGAGCATGTTATATCTCTATGTTCAAAATAAATTGCATTAATTTTCAGCACAGGAAGTAGGTGTGCAACTTGAAAAAAAAATTGAGAATAGTTTCATAAAAGTTGAAAAAAGTAAGAATGTTTCAAGTTTGTAATCAGCCAGAATTCGATCATATAAATTAAAACAATTTTTTGGTCATATTGTTACCTTTTTAGATCACATATGTATTGACTGTAAAATACACTCTGAGACACCCTGTGTATTGAGGATTAAAACAAATGGATCATGCAATCAGTACGCTATACTACATACATAATGTACTTTTCTGTTTTTAATTTAATTTTCTGTTTTTAATTTATGTTTATTATTGATTGGAGTCTTAGGTATCGCCCCTATTCGATCGCAAATTTAATAATTTAAAGGCTTTATGTTTTTTAGCCCAATTCAATATTGTTGTTAAGGAATCTCAGACACTTTAACTTCACTGTCTAACACTAACTAATTTTACGATTGTCACAAACTGAGTTTAATACTTGCATACTTAAAGGGCAGGTCGTATTTATACATGGCCATGTTTAATTGATAACATATTATAGTATCAGGCCCTGTGTGTACTTTCTTGTAGTTAAGTAATAATTTTTACTCTTAGCAGGGACAAATAATGAGCTAAACCAAAAAATCGGTTAATGCGATGGAACACGAACTTAGGAAGAATTACGTTGTTTATTTGATAATGCATCCTCGATCGAAATCCCATTAGCAAATCAACTGCGACAAATACATTCTTCGAGCGATGTCACTGAACTGAGTGTGGCAAATGAAGATGAATTCGTTGGCCCTATTGTTCGGTGTGATTGATTAACCTTAAAGGTTTGTTCAGCAAAATGGTTTAGATCTAAAATTTCTAGATAATATTCAACAAGAATTAGAGATTTTAATAAAACAGTAAATATTGTTCGTATACAATATATTTCATATATTACGTATCCTGCATTATGAGGATATAATGGAAGTCATTTCCAATTTTTATTTTTCGAATTCATATTATATTAGTTCCTTATAACGGCCACGTTAACCTTATTTCTTTACCAATTGACGCAACAAATATTTATTGCACAAAAACATAACACCGAACCCCAGATTAAAAATGTTTTGAACACACAGAAATCTACTTGGGACAATCGGCTGCAGAGGAGAAGGTTACACATAAAGACAAGGACAAACTTACTTATGCCCAGGGTGAGATAGGCTATAATCTTGAGTTAATTATTAATCTGATTAATTATTATGGCCTAACAAGTAAATTTGATTGATTCTTTAAGAGTCTTTCAATACGTCGATGTCAATAAATACGGTAATTTGGTACAAGGCAGTTGTAATTTCATGCAATTTGTTACTAATTATATATATATATATATATATATATATATATATATATATATATATATATATATATATATATATATATATATATATATATATATATATATATATATATATATATATATATATATATATATATATTTAATAGTCGTGTAGGTATATATATGAATTCTTATTTACATGTTCTAAACTCAGCTATTTACATATTCTGTTGTTGTATAATAAAGGTATTATTGTGTATTTATGTTAATATTAAATAATATTTTCTAATATTATCCATATTTCTTATATTTAGCTATGGTTTCGAAAAGAATTATAATGTAAACAAAAAAAGAATTTTTGATAAAACAAATATTAATCAAATTAAAAAATATTTACTCTTCAATATGCGAAAATAGCCAGATTTAAATCCAGAACTTTAACATTACATTTTATAATTATTGTTTCAGTTTTACAAGAAACCCTGTATATTGAGTAGCACATAATGTATTCCTAACATAAAGAAGGTGTAATCCACTCTTAATTGATGTCACTGCCATATGGTTTATAACTGCTTTGGTACAATATCTGTTATCAGATCTAATGATTCCTTATAAAAAATCAAGTATTTTATACAAATTATAGGTTTAACAATATGTCTGACTAATACTCTATCGGAACAAGTTTTTATTAGCGGTATTTTCTAAAGAAATATTTAGAGGTAATATTTTAGGTTTCGTATTGCCAGTTTTAGGTCATATGTAGATTTTATCTAATATCCAACTATACAGGTATATAATAAAATATGCATATTTAATAAAAGAGAAAATTTAATGCGATTTGGTTGAAAGATAGTAAAGCAATGAAAGACTAGATAATTTATTAAATCTTGCAGACGCGATAAATAAACTTTTAGTAAATTCATTTCATTATTTACTGAGATATTTACGAAGATATTTTTATGTATAGTTATATCAGTAATTGTTAGGTAATTAATCATATACGTACACATGTACTGTATATATATGACTAATTACCTAACAGTTACTTATGGTATAACAAATAAGCATAACTGTTACTTATATTACAGGGAATTAAAATTTTTAAAATAACTATAAAATGCTTGTACAATTATTTAATTAACATTTAAGATATTAATTTGTGTTCAAAACTAAATAGATTAAGGCACCTTTTTGGTATAACTAGTATGTAGAGTACAGACTTCTCTCGAGACCTCGAGAAAATTGTAAAATATACCCTGCGATTTTTTTACAAGGAGAAACATATGTATCTCTATCAATAGTAGGTTTAACATATACATAGGTTCTTCTAATTTTTGCAGTTTTGTAACATGATCAATTGTAAACAAATTTTCAGATAGGACGATATTCATAAAATCAGAAACAACTCGCTTATTAGTAAAAACTTTTTTGGTGTATTTGGCTCATCTAATAATGTACATAAAATAAAGACGCTTTTGAAATACTGTGACTGCTGCTGCTAGCGACAATAATTTTGACAAAGTGATTCGTGTGGAAATAAATACCTGCCTATTTAATAGAACATATTTCAAAAATCGAAAAATCCAGGAAAATTATCCTAATGAAAACATGATCGAAATAACAATATTATTTGACAAGGGCAATAATAGCGATAAAAAACCTGCAGACTTTAATTATTTAAATAATTTAATTTAAAATATAAGAAATAATAAAGAAGAGACTTTACCGTAAAACTCTCTTAAATCTCTTTGTAATTATTTGAAAAATAATATTTGAAATTATTTGAAAAATAAACAATCATTTGTAAACAATCGCATTATTTGCCCCCACTCTTATGATGTAAATATCTATGGCGATACTTATTTAAATATTCTTTGATAAGGATAAGATAATCACTTTTTTATTACGACAATTGGATTTAATGTATTTTGTTTTTATTTTGTATGTAGTATTTGAAAGACGTCCAAGTATACTATAAAGCCTTTTACTTATAGTTTTTTTATGTTAGAGATGGTTTTATTAAAAAAAAATGTAGCTGATCGTTTAATAATGCTGCGCAAAATATATAGCGTGTTTTTTAAAATTGAAAGTTAATACTATTTCCGGTAAAAACTGAAGTGATAAAAGCGGTAAAATATATTAATTCTAATGAATCGAAATAAGTTCTAAAGAACCTATGTTGTAAAGTCCCAATTAACAGAGATGCAGCGGTGTTTATCTTAAAAAAATCACCCGATACTGAAAGTTCGAATATATACTTACTTAAATATACTTACTTAAGTAATTATTTTTTTTGTAATGGTATTCTTATGTAAAACTGTGATGGACACAAACTAAAATATACATGGGTATTAATAGGATGATATAAACCCACTATATAAAATCTTATACGAACTTGTGTACGCCAAGATTCATCTTCAAGTCTTATCTATTCCTCAGATAATTTATTGACCTCGATTAAATATTCAAAATGAATAATTTATACTGCATACGTAATTATTATTTTGTGCTATATTTTATTAGTGACAGTGCACACATTATAGCTGAATAGTAATTAGCTAATTACATAGGGATATAATACGAAGGAAATTAATTACAAAGTTTATGTGATATTTTAATATCGTATCTTACAAATTATCTGTTATTATATAAAAGTACGGAAATCAATGTAATCAATACCAAGTAATTTTTTGTATTTCAAAATTTCTGTTCTACAGGGTTTCAGAATAGTTTCTGGCATAACTTTATATATACATACATCAGGTACTAAGCAATACAAGAAAAAAACATAAGGGTCCCAAGAAGTAAAATAAGATTGCCTCTCCTTAACACTAACGGTAACATTCATAAAGATATATTATACAGCTTATCAAGAATAGGAACAAGTATCAAAACTGCGATATCGGACCGCCCATGAGGTACGCAGTAAATACCTAGACAATCTCACACTTTTCCTTGTTACCGAGCATTGTTACCGAGCAGTACATAACATACACTGAGTAGGTCGTTGCTTAGCAATATTAAAAGTGACAGACTTTATTGACCAAGAATACGTAGATATGCTGTTAGTTTACGGTCTATGTAATGAAAATAGTGTAGTTGTACGACGAACCGTGTTTGGAATATGTTATTCACGTATCTCGTCAGAATAGCAACACAGTTTCAATATCTATTGAATTAATGTTAGCTATTAAAACAGCGAAGTCAAAAATACAAGCCATTAACTAAATTTAAACATGCGAGCAATTTGAAGCTGATAGCCTTAAGCCCCTGTTTTACAATACAACGTAAGGGATATGAAGTTCTCTATTTGATTGCCTTACAAGTTAAGTTTTAGGTCTTTGATAGTAGGGTCACTATCCTGCTAAAGTTATGCTAGAAACACTGTATATCGTTGGTCCTGTAAAGTTACTTTGAAACGGTTACCGAAAAGTTTTCTCCGCTTTCCAATAAGGCATTAATTATAATTTCACGTACCCAACCCTTTCAAGTAAGCTCCGATTTCAATTTTCTTAGAAGTATGGCGTTTTGCTGGTAGAAAGTTTAATTAGTTCTCAGTAGCAAAAAAATAAAAGGATCAGTTTTCTAAGGCCTTAAGTAATATTTAAACGAAAACAAATTAATGTGATATTGATTGCTCAAAACACTGCGGTAATAACTTTTCGTTATAATTTTCTGGAATAAAAAGTTTGAAATATTGCGAACCCTTATTCTATTATATTATATTGACACCTATCGCTATTGTCGCTGGAGATTCTTAGCTCCCGCAGCAACTCATAAATATATACAATGTTGCGAATAAATCATATTATGTTGACAAGGAAGTTTGAAGGTTTGAATTTAGAAAAGTGAATCAAACTTTTCTAGAATCTGTTTCAAAATGTCTCATGTAGAGATTTTTTATTTTTAAATCATAATACTTTTCAGGAAAATCTTCAAATATATTCACTAAAATTTACATTAATTATGTTTTTATAAATAGAGTCATTCCATACAAAGCCAGTTTATATTAAATCATTAACTTCATCTCAGTTGATTCATCTGTTTATTGTAAATATAATTATTGCAAATTTTATTGTAAGCCTAATCTTATTTCGACCCTTCTTATTAACTTTAAGGTTTAGTATTTAGGTGGTGTTTTCCTGCTTAGTTCTCTTAATTTAATTTGAGTTCATTATAAATACGTATAACTTTCATCAGTGTTAATAACCTCAAGAATATAATACAAATCAAATGCTATAAATATAAAGCAACCAGGTGGCTAGAAGTATCGTAGTCACATAAACCAGATTTTCTGCATACTAAATGACATGACAAAGTACTTAGTAAGAGTCTAGGGATCCTGAAATGTATGTACCCATTTCTGCGTAATACTTGCACAAATTCGTGATAAGTAGCAGAATTAATAAATACGAGAAACGAGGATAACGGCCATCCCATGTTGAATATCGATCCTCGTCCGATCACCGATGTCAAGCAGCCTCGGGCGCAGTTAGCACTTGGATGGGTTACCATTTGAAAACACCGCGTGCCGTTGCCGTTTCAGCCTGCAGTGCTGCTCGAATGAGTAGCCCAGTAGTGCTGTTGCCGGTCCCAAGCCCGGAAGAAAGAGGAGAGTTAATAGAGGGCAAGGTTATTAGCTGCCTACTACCCTCTGTAAAACAGATCCAGCTCACAGTACCGACGATATTTATCGAAAGAGGAACAGGTCATAGACCTACTTTAGAAGAGAGAAGAAGAAGAAGAAGAGAAACATTTAACTTTAATACAGTTAGTACATACCCTGTA
Organism: Rosalia funebris; assembly: GCA_037954035.1. Taxonomy (NCBI): domain Eukaryota; kingdom Metazoa; phylum Arthropoda; class Insecta; order Coleoptera; family Cerambycidae; genus Rosalia; species Rosalia funebris. Next base: position 13,698,958 of record JAZFAV010000001.1, on the reverse strand, counting down.
GTTTCTATATTTAAAAAATAATTTAAACCGCATTCGATATAATTAATCGATGATATGAAGGTTCACAATATTTTATGTGTTTTGAAGATCTGCAGCCTTATAAGCAAATTGTTACTGAGTGGAGTGGCAGGATAGTTGGTAAATATATTATTAAAATAATTTGATTGATGACAGCCTCTTTGTAGCCGAAACTAATACATAAAAAAATATAAAAAATAATGTCCTTTGCAACATATTTTCATGTCCTCATTACGCATTGCAGCTTCCTTTCCGGAAGGTACATATCAAAAGCGTGAGTTGGAACAGGAATAAAAGAATTAAAATCTTATTTGCCTTTTAAAGCTTTGACTCTGACTATACTGCACAGGTTTACCTTACCGGGATAAAATGTCGTATGAATTTGGATAGCGAAAGTCTCTTGTACTATAAAATTAGTGGGTTAGAGGAAATAGAGTCTGAGAACACAGTAATCTAATTATGTTATTTGTGCTTTAACCGCAACGAACAGCAGATTAGAGGGCTGCGCACATAAGGGAGCTGCTTCTGCCAACGCACTCTCGATTACACCTTAATATTTTATGAAGCTTAACTGTCGAAGGTTAATGGCAGCTTAACGCACACAAACAGGTATGTATTATGGAGTGCTCCACTTAGGTGGAAACATAAAAGTTTGTTAACGGCCTTTCGTCGAGAGGAAGAAGATAATTCAGCAACGTCAGTAATGTGAAGACTGAAGTAAAGATGAAAACATTTAAAACACTCATTTTTATAATACGTATTTTCTTTTTTCATTTAAATATTTTAGTTCTTATTTTCCCAAATTGAAATCGTATTTAAATAACACCAATACACCTTTCTAAATCTTCATCAGACGTGATTATAATGATTTTTAGGGATCAATTTTAATTTTTAAAGGGTAGGTAGTTCGTATGACTTTATTTTAACTCTTGATACTTGTTTGATAAATTTTGTTTTGTGTTAAATTCAGTATTATTGTAAGTTATTGTCAACGTGGACTAATTAAATGCAAACATTGTAATATCTATAATTTCTTTTTTTCGTTTCAAAAAGTTTTCATCACAGTAAATTACACACAGAAATTTACTTCCTTCCCCTAAAGTTTCAGTTTGAAGAGGATACCAAATTACTCCAACATTTAATTTATCGATATATAGAAGAATAGTATAGAAGCTTGTTTCAATAAATATGGGTTATTTAACGGTAGCTGCAAATTCATTCTTGATAAAATTAACCACGATTTAGCTGCATTGATGGTCATTTAGTTCATTAAGAGAAGACAAGAATTTCATTAAGAATTTTAATTGTTTAATGACTTGAGTGATTGCAAAGTTTAAGACATTTCAAAGTAATTTGTTACTAATAATTTTTAAACTAATCTTTAAGACTTTGTGTGAAGATCTTGAGAAACTTAGTTAGGTAAAAGACGCTAAAGAAGTGCTGGACACAAACATAGTTTTGTAATAATAAGGACTACTTTTAGGATAGTATTGAATTGGTAATAAGAAATATACTAGATACAAATATTAAGGGATGTAAAAAATCCTAAAATTTTAGGCGATATTAAAAGGGCTGCAACTTGAAGGAAAAGAGTCGCAGAGCAATTAAATAAAAAGTAAATTAAAGCTCCAAGTTTCTACTTTTCAGATACTGTGTTCAAAATGTTTTACCATTAGCAGTTCTTGAGTAATCATAAGAAAACCATCGAAAAAAAAATTAAAAATTTTTTTACAAAAACAGTTTGCCTTTCAAAATCTCCACGGACTTTTTTCCGTTGTTTCATTATAATACTTTTTTTAGATAATTTTATGCCCTTCAATTTTAGTGGCTAAAGTCTTGTACGATAATTTTTATTATCGTACAAGAGTTATCGTCGTTCAAAGTAAAAAAGTCAGTTTTTAATTTGGTAATTAATTACTCAGGAGATAACGATAGTCAAGTCAGTCAGAAAACTCAAGTAGAGTTTTAAAAATGGTATAGTATTCTTTACTAGTTGTAGTTACTGGTATTTAATAAAAACAATTTTGTGGTGCAAGAATGTTGATTGAAGTAGAAGTAAAAAAGGCATATTCATTTAATTTGGCATAACTTTACAAACAATAGATGTTTGTAAAGTAGTTTTGTTTGTAAACTTTACAAACAAAACTAAGGATGTTGACTATCTCTTTTGAACTTCAAAGTCTCCCAAAGAAACTCTGAAATTTTCAAGGCACTGCGATTGTTTTTATTGTGTTCGGATTGATTAAATTTGTTTTTTTGCTAAAAATCAATTTAAGGATGATTTGTCAATTTTTATTCATTTTTTGAGGTTGAAAATGTTTTTTAAACAATAATTCATTACTTAAGTAATAAATATTAACTAGTAATACAAGTGAGACACGGGGTTGACACAACAAAACGTTTATTTCAAACTTACAAGATTCACTGTTGGTAATGAAGGACAGAAATGAGTATTTATAAAGTTTCTTATCTAAGGGCTGTGTCAGCTTCTGTTGAGATAAATGATTCAAATAATTATATTACGTTAAGCGTAATATTGCCCAGAGATATGTTATCGAAAATAAAAGGAATGGTATAAGCATGGGTATCATATTACACCTCCTTCCCTAGGTGGAAGGCTATCAGGTTCTGAAGGACCTGTAGGCTTCTTAAGAAGTAATATTTTTACCTTTTGATGGCAAAATTTGAGGTATATATAAATAAGCAAGCCCATGAACAGTATAGATAATAAAATATAAAACATAGTATTCTGAGAATTGTTTTTTTCAAAGTCTTTAATCCGCACAGGGTGTAGGCTGCCAAGTTGGGTGGAAAGGTCTGCTAGGTCCTGTAGTTTGATGTCATGAAGGTGGAGTTCCGCGGTCGGGGTTGAGTTCAATTTGAAGGTAGGTAACGCCAGGGACGTTTCGTCGGGAAGCTCGTGATTGGCGTTGAAGATGTCGTCGTTGATAATTACGGGGCAGCTCTCTAAAGTAACAATTGAGGGCTGCTCGATAAAGTGGTCCATGGGGGTGTTACAATTTTCTTCGATTCTGGTCCTTTGTATTGGGACGATTATGAGTTGTGTCTCTGCAATTTGTTCAACTATGGTAGCTCCGAGTCGTACGCTGGTTAGATTACATTGTGGATTTTCTCCTTGTAGAATAGGAAGATAGCACTCGTCGTGGTTGTATGGGCTATCCTTTCTACACAGGCATACATTTTCTAGCCGTGGACAGGAGTCCTCTTTCCAAAAGGTGAGTTTGGTTCGTAAACTTGCAATGAGATAGGGTTTGGTTGGTATAAGAACTTTGGATTGGTAAGGCGTGGGAATCAAATGGTAAGTATAGTAAGGTGCTTGGGTGGCTATTGGCACTGACAATTTTATGTAGATTTTAAGATCTTTAACCGTTGCTGAGATATGAAAAAGATTAAGGTAACTATGCATATTACTAAGATGTATCAGTTGATCTCGTTTATATAGACTCGAGAGTTTAGTTAAAATAATTTGTATATTTGGGACTGGCAAAAAATAGGTGTGAATGATATTATGCTGAGCCATGGCGACTGCATTCTCTAAAGTGTCTAATAATTCTAAAAATATATTAAATTCGTTTTTTATAGTGACACCAGTTTCAAAGTATGACCAGTCTTGTTGAACTTCTTTGAACGTTTTGAAGAGTAGTTCTTAAATTAATTTCGTGCGTTAGAGTTTCCTGATTGGACATTAATGTATCCATTTTAGAATGGAGTTCTTGCACATCATTGTCATCGGCAGTACCAAATAATATTTTTTGAACGGAACCTATAGCGTTTATAAGTCCACGTTTAAGTCTGACTTCAGGATTCCTAAAATTATTTAATTTATATTCGGTCAAGTTTACGAGGTATTTTAACTGTTGATTAATAGTACTATTAGAATATTTATGTTTATTTTGGAAAAAGCTTAGGTCGGATTTTAAATTGTATAAATTGTTCGTTACGTCCTTTAAATCGATAATGTGAATAAAGTCATGTTGCGATTGTATTATTTTAGTTTCACATGTTAGGCGATTTATGTGAATGGAGTTTCGTATACTCTCTATTCGGATCGCGGAGGCGTAGTGAATAAGAGTGAGAAGGACCAGGTTGGTACTTAATTGTAATTGGAGGGATTTTATCCTCAAAGTCAACACCTTCATCTGTCTCGCTGCTTAGTTCAATAGGTTGAATTTCCTCTGGGGGTTTTTCCTGTAAAGAAGGTTCAGTATTAACCTTTTGTTCGCTTTTCTTTTTCTTAAGCCTGGGTTTTCGTTTGATATAGGCTTTATGATATTTGCCTTCAGCATGTGCCTTACGTTGAAACAGTTTTAGAGTGGGACCTAAGTCTTCTACTACTTTAGTTTGAATGAATTTTTCGTTTAGTTTCCCGGATTGCTGGATTTGCAATATATACGTCTTCGTTGGGTTCAAAAGTTTCCGGTAGTTCGCGTGTTTCATTGGCTTTTTCTATGACTCGCATTTTAGATTTGTCTAACTTGGTTTTTATTTGATTGTAAAGGTTTTTTAGAACATTTTTATGGGTGTTAATGTACTCTGAGAGTATCCGTTCTTCATTAATATCGAAAGGGTCAGGGCGTTCGTCTCCACGAATTATATCGATAGGACACATTTTGGTGCTTGAATGAATTGTATGATTGTAACTTATAACTGCGATTTGTACTAGATAGTCTAAGGGTGCATTTGGGTTTTCATGTTTAAGACATCGGACGCTGTCTAATAAAGTAGAGTGGAATCGTTCGATGTTGCCGTTGCTACTATGTCCTTGTATTGAAGTAAAAGTTAGTTTTATTTTGTGCAGATTGCAGAAATCTTTCATCATCGCGTTGTTAAACTCTAGGCCAGTATCCACCAGGATTCCATAGGGTAGTCCATGATGTTCGATAAATTTCAGTAGCGCACGTTGTATTGACATGCCTGTCTTAGTTTCGACGGGGTAGGCTTGAGCTATTTTCGAAAAGGTGTCAATGATCGTTATAAATTTTTGTCCTTGGATATCTAGAGTATCAATGTTTATGGTTTCAAAGGGTTTCGTAGGCGTTTCAGTATATTGAAAGATTGGTTTCACCGGGTGCCGGTCAGTTTTACACGTTTTGCATGTTTCGCATTTGGCGATAAAGTCCCGTACGTGATCAAACATGTTAGGCCAGAAATATTTCTTAATTAAAGCTTGGTGGGTAGCCGTTACTCCTTTGTGTGTAATTTTGCCTTCGTGGTTATAACGTATCTTCAGTTGTTGTTCTTGTTCTGATGTTACGTCTTCTACTTTCTTCTTGCAAATTAAAAACTTGAGCCAATGAGTTAAGTGGTTTTGAAGGATTCTGATGATCTTATTTTCTAACTCTGGTTGCTCGAAGTATAGAGCATGTATGGTGGTGTTACTTTGAACGAATGGAGATAAAAATTTAAAAATGTCTTCGTCGGATGAGCGTGATTTTAGGTGGAAGTGATGTTCTTTAACTTTGGGGAAAGGCTGTATTGCATAATGCGAATTAACTTTATTACTATCCTTTTCCAGGAGGATCCATCGGTTGTTATACCTATTTAAGGGTGTTTCGGAGTATTTGACTTCTAGAATGGGGTTTTCATGACTAGAGTGAATAGTCTGGTTAGTTCTTGAGGGCGGTGCGCGATTCGGGTCGTCTATTGAATTTAAGTCGTCTAAAACTTCTTGGAACTTTTCTGGGTCTGGTTCTGGTAGATTATCGAGTAAAGTACTTACATCGGGGGCGTTGTTTATCATTGACATATTGTCTTCTTCTATTGCGTTAAGTTCATCAATTTTGATACGCGAGAGCGGGTCAGCTTGGTTTGTTTTTCCTTTTTTGTACTTTATTTCGTATTGGTATTCTTCCAATTTTAGACGCCATCTTACTAGTCGCGAGTTAGGGTCCTTTAGGTTGAACAGCCACTGCAAAGGCTGATGGTCGGTTTCAATTATAAATTTAACGCCAAACAAGTAAGGTCGGAAGTATTTAACGGAATTTACGATGGCTAGTAACTCCTTCTCAATTGTGCTATAATTACATTCAGCAGGGTTCAATGTCCTGGAATAATAACTGATGGGGTGTCCATCTTGTGAAAGTACGCTTCCTATTGCATACGCGGATGCGTCGCAAGTGAGAGTAAATGTTTTATTAAAGTCGGGGTAAGCTAGGATAGGCTCATTGCAGAGTAAATCCTTGCAAGTTTCAAAGCAATTGCGGTAGTCTTGGGTTAACTCGATTTTTTGGTCTTTTTTGAGGCAATTGGTAAGGGGTTTAGTTACACGAGCGAAGTTGGGGACAAATTTGCGGTAAAATCCGAGCAATCCTAAGAAACTCTTGATTTGCTTCGCCGTTTTCGGGATTGGAAATTCTTTAATGGCTTTTATCTTCTTCGGGTTTGGCTTGATACCATCTTGGGTTATAATGTGGCCAAGAAATTCCACGTGTTTACAGAGCAATTCCGATTTGTCCAATTGAATCTTCAGGTTGGCTTTTTCGAGGGTTTTAAATACCAGTTCCAGGTTTTGTAGGTGTTCTTGTAACGACGTGCTGAAGATTATGATGTCGTCCATGTATACGAAGCATATTTTATTCTGCAGATCTTTTAATATATTATCCATCACCCTCTGGAACGTTGCAGGCGCATTCTTGAGGCCAAATGGCATCCGTACGTATTCGAAGTGGCCATTCTCTATGTTGAAAGCAGTTTTTTCTATGCTGTCAGGGTGCATCTCAATCTGGTGGAACCCTGAAGCGAGGTCGAGAGTCGTGAAATATTGGCATCTGCCCAGTTTGTCCAGTATATCCGCTATGTTAGGTAACGGGTATCTATCAGTCTTGGTTTTGTCATTTAACTTCCTGTAGTCGACCACAAGCCTCCATTTTTGTTTGCCGCTCGCATCGAGTTTTTTCGGCACGATCCAAATGGGGGAGCTATAAGCGCTGGAGCTAGGTCGAATGATTCCATCTTGTAACATTTTATCAATTTGCAATTGTACTTCTTTTTGGTGGACATAAGGATACCTATATGATTTTGCGTGAACGGGGGTGTCATCGGTAGTTTTTATCTGGTGTTTGACTTCGTTTGTGAAAGTTAATTTGTCACTAGGGAAGTGAAATACGTGTGAGTAATTTTTACAGAGTTCAAGAAGGTTAAAACGTTCCTCTTCATTGAGATGGTCAGTGCGTAGAAGATTTTGTATGTGTTGATTGGTGAAATTGAGAGAATTATGAGTTGGCTTATCGTTTTTTGAAATTTGGGGTTCAAAACCAGTATACTCGGAATAGAGTTGGACATCAATTGGTGTATCGAATTGAGCCGTGATAGGGTAAGTGTTGGTGTTAAATATTTCGACTTGAGCTAGGCCATTCTTGGCTTTGCTTATACCAGAAGGAATAAGATAATTGTCGGTTTTTTGAAATGGGATGACAATTTCGCCGTTGTCAATAGAGACAGGGATTTCTCGAACAATACATTCGACGGGGTTTAAAGAATAAGTACGTGAAATTTCTTCGGGTTGTCGAATAGAAATTGGAATCTGGAAGTAGTCATTATAGATAAGATGATTTTGGAAATCTATTTGGATACCTAACGTTTGTAGGTCTTCGGAACCGAAAATGCCATCATAGAAATCATGGAAATCATACAGAAGTACGTTTAAATCGAAGTCTATATTAAATTCTTTAAATAAAGGGATGTTTGCTTGGAATTGACAAGTCGATTTGCCGGTTGAAGTTTTGATAAGTGTTTCATGAGAGAAAATATGGTTGGGGTAATATTTTTGAATTATTTCGGGACGAATTATGGTCTTTGATGATCCGGTATCGATCAATAATTTTAAAGGGGGTTCTCGAATATTAATATATGGAAGCGAACACGGTGTATTAGCAGAGTTTAGTTCTACTATGTCCGGTTGTTTATATTCGGGGCTGCAGGAAAATTTTGTTCTTGACTTTCTTCATAATCATTCGGTATATTCTCTTCGTTTCCATTTCCGTCGTTTAAGTATACCCATTCTTCTCCTTGTGGATTTTCTGGGAGGTCCATTTGACTTGTTGAGGGTTCGTCGTAAGGTGTCAGTGGGGTATTGTCCATCCAGCAGGGATTCTGCGATGTAGGATCCGTTTCTTGATTAAAAAGTTCTTCTACCATGTACTTCGGCTGGTTGTATCTTGGTTGCCAGTTGTGGTTTGGGGCATTCTGAATTCTTGATGTACTAGGCTGTTGTCTAGTTGCATTCGTTCCACTGATTCCAGACATTGGGGTAGGTCTAGCGAATTTTTGGTTCGGGTTTGGTCTCCACACATTTACGTTGGATCTATTATTTTGGTTTTGTTGTATTTGGGTGCCAAAGGGACGTTGTTGTTGTATATTATGGTTTTTAAAATTACCAGGGTTATTAAAATTGTTTGCATAATTATTGGGTTGAGATTGAAATATTGGTAATCGCACCGGTTGATTCGTTTGTTGGCGTGGTTTAGGCATTGGTAACATGGGATATCGAGGTGTTGTATTCTGTCGTCCGAACGCAAAGCGTTTGAACTCATCGTATTTAACCTGCTCGTCGATAAAAGTAATGGCGTGTTCTAATTCAGTAATGGCGGTATTATACCTAAGCATGTTTTCATAATTAAGGGGCATATTCATTTTGTAAATATTAAAAACTTGGTTCTTATAGAACGCTATAGACCCAGCCTTTTCATTTATTGGTATGTTTGATAACTGAATTTTTGAAATTATTTTAGATTTAAGTTCAATTAAACGATTGCCAAAATTAATCAAAGGTTCGTTTGGTTTTAATCTACAATTTTGTAACTCTAGCTGTAATGTTTCTAAACTTTTATGATCTGAAAAGTTAGTGGAGAAAAGATTTCTTATTTCAGGCCATGTTTGAATATCAGGTCTACTGTTCAAAAGTTGAAGAGCTTTGCCCTTAATTTTAGTTTTTATGCAGCTTACTACAATTCTAATATGTAGGGGAACATTTGAATTGCACACCTCCATTAGATTTTCAACAGCATCAAAGAAATTACTTATTTCCGTTTCTTCGCCAGAAAAAATCGGAACAAATTCAGAAATGTTCTTAAGTTTATGCAAATCTAATTCAGACATCGTGTTAAATGAAAGAGTGTTATTCAAAAGATCAGAAATATCCGAAATCTCGTCTTTACTTAAAGTGTGAGAATAATCTTCGTCTTCTGAAGAGTATAAACTTGTCATAAAATTCAACTGGTGATTTCTTAGCAAAAATAAAAAGAAAATAAAAAATCAATTGTTAATTTCTTAGCAATGTAAATAAAAAATAAAAATAAAAGTAAGGAAAAATTAAAATTCTTTAAACAGTAAAATAAACGGTAACTATTTAATCTCTACTGAAGTTATCCTTAAAATTATTAAAATGTTTTAATAAATTTAATTTCTTGTTTTTTGAATTCTTAACCTAATCTTTTTAATTTGTACGATACAAAAATAAAAAGCTTCCCTTAGAATATCGCACGATGCGGGACTCCAAGAGGTTGTCACTAAAATTACACACTTTCCAAAAGTAGCTTGAAAATTGTCAGTGCAAAAATAGGGACGGGTGAACAGGAATAATGCAAGTTTACTTACGTTTGGTGTCGTTGTGCTCTGGGATTACGTTTTGAAGATTCTGGATAGTTGAACCGTTGAGACGGACGATCAGCGACTTCTGATTCTTCGGGAAATTGAAGAGTGCTCGATACACAGCAGAAACGTTGAACGACTATCCTCTACCGACTGCGCCAGTAATACAAGTGAGACACGGGGTTGACACAACAAAACGTTTATTTCAAACTTACAAGATTCACTGTTGGTAATGAAGGACAGAAATGAGTATTTATAAAGTTTCTTATCTAAGGGCTGTGTCAGCTTCTGTTGAGATAAATGATTCAAATAATTATATTACGTTAAGCGTAATATTGCCCAGAGAGATGTTATCGAAAATAAAAGGAATGGTATAAGCATGGGTATCATATTACAAACTATTGTAAGAAAAAGTGAGAACGTTTTTCAAAAAAAAAATTAAAACTGACTTTTTTTGTTTGAGTGACAATAACTCAGCGAAAAGTCAACTTACTAGGCTTTTAGATAGCTCAAACTAAAGAGTATGAAATTATCTAAAAAAACTTCATGATAAAACAGGTGAAAAAAATTTGTTGCAGTTAGTGGATGTTTTGAAAAGCAAGCAAAAACTGACGGTAAAAAATGTTGAACTAGAAACTTGGTGCTTCAATTTGATTTTTCTTAATTGCTTGGCGACTATTTTTCTTCAAGTTACACTCCTTTGAAAATCACCTAAATATTAAGGATTTCTTTACATCCCTTAGCTTCTGTGCCTAGTATATATAAAAATACTCAAGTTCTACAAATTACAGTCAGCGCGATAATAAAATATCAAATTAGCATTACGGTACTCCGCTGAAGAGTTCCTCAACTTTTCGACATTCGCGGCGTGCATAATTAAAGGATTTAATTTTACTGTTGGTTGGACGAACGGAAAATCACACCTGTGAAATTGTCAGAGTTAAATGAGCTATAACAAATTTGTTCTAAAAATACCACGAACCAGGAAAATTATGAGCAACGATGTCTCTACTAAATCAAATCTGTTTATCTGTAAAGTTTGTGACGTTGTATGTCATTATTACATATATGAAGATAAAATGAATAAATATCCAAGTACTATTCATTTCATCGCTATTTGCCAAATAAAAAACTCTCTTATCTTGCCGATAAACGGAACAGTCTATCTGAGCCTAGCCATAAAACAAGCCACGGTATGAGATAAGAGCCATTTGGAATTTTTCATTTGGCAAATAGAGATGAAATAAACTATACCTAGTTCTCTGTATTGTATAATACAGAAAACTAGTCATAAGTAAATAAGTCAGGCAGTCTTAAGATGTAAGATATCAAGTAACAGAGACTATAAAATGAGTTTTTATTGTCCTAATTCGGCTAATCTCTGGAATAATGAAATTAAATTAGATTATAATCTAGAAGATATGCAAAAAACTCCAGAAATACAAATTTTAATATAATTATTGTAAAATAGATGCACCTTTGTAGGTAGCTAAATAAGGTATTGTAAAATAGATGTAGCTTTACAAAGGTTATATTAATAATAAATTAACTATGTGAATTATATCTCTGAATTCGAAATAATTATTTCTGTGCTATTTGTCGATGCTTTTTCCATTTGTTCCGTTACCTAAACCATTGTATATGTATAAATTAATTGAGTAAATCTTATATAAAGAATCTTAATTATCGAATTCCGCAGAGTGTAAACAAATAATTATCTAACATGGTATGCAGATTAAGGCAGATGCAGGTATAGTCGTTCAAATATTTATCGACCGGATTATTGGCATATTGGAGAATGTATATTTCTACAGTATCGACTGCTCGGCTTATTGTAGTCTGTGTCGAGTATAATTTGAATTATTATTTCGATATAGGTAGAAACGTGACGAAATGATTTTGAAATAATATTCCTTATTGAATATCAAATTATATACCTAAAATATTTACTCATACATTGAACATAGTGGTTTTGTAAAGAAATGAATAAATTCGAAAAAAAAATGCAAGGAATAACTTTTGAAAAATCTCTTGTACCTCTTAAATTTCATTTTAGTTGCGCTTTTTTTTAAATATAAATAATACATACGGGGTGATTCGTGTGGAGCTACGACATATTTGATATATATTTTTTTAAAAGCAAACCCCCTTTTTATTATGGAATATGACAGAGCATATTTTTTACATACGCTATGGTAATTAGCATGAGTATAGGTTGGATAACAAAAATTAAGAAAAATAATTAAACAATTTCAAAATTAAATTTAATAGCATTATCATGATCATTAAAGAAAATCAACTAAAATAAATATTTAAATTATTCACCGTTGGCTGCCTTAGCGACCAGTAATGTTTTTTATTTCTGTCAGATAAACTCGTTTTGTCACATACATTTTCTCCTGGCCGACTTTATTCCTGCACAAATAACTTTATCTTCAGATGTAGAGGAACTTGATCTTCTGAGAAATGACTTTTTCTTTCAACAATATGGTCCATCTGCCCATTTGCATCATCTATCCTCGCTTATTTAGATGAGATGGTTATGAATCATTGAATAAGTAGAAGGACGCCAATTGAGTAGCCAGTCAGATCGCCAGATTTGACACCCCTGGATTACTTTTTGTGGGGATACCTACTCAAAAACAACATATACGTTATTAAGCAGTAGAATTTAGAAGATTTAAAAGCAAGAATTCTTCACGAGATACAACATATATATTTCGAAGTTACTGACAATGTTCAAAGACAGATTATTAATTGTATTGACCACTGGCAGGCAGCCAAAGTTGCACATTTTGAATACTTCATTTGGTTGATTTTTTAAATAATCACTAAGTAATGTAATCGTGTGAAGAAAAAGTGAAAAAAAATTTTTTTTTGGGTTTATTTTTTGTTTTTCGGCCTAAAAACAAAAAAAAAATGGTTTTTAAATTTTTTTTGCTGTGTGTGTGTCATCGTTGTCGTCGGATTTAAATATTGTTAGCACGATAACTCAACTAAATCGTGTCGGATCGATCGGGTTTTAACTGATTCTGATCGGGGACGTCTCCCAAACGACACCTATTGATTTTGAGGTGGATAGACACATCATCCCCTCCTGGGGTCTTTTTGAGAATTTTTTTGTTAACACGATAACTCAACTAAATCGTGTCGGATCGATCGGGTTTTTTTGACTGATCTTATCGGGAACGTCTCCCAGATGACACCCATTGATTTTGAGGTAGATAGGAGACATTGCACCCTGTCCATGGGTCATGAGAAAGCACGACAGTTGACTATTTGATTTTTTTTTTGTTAACACGCAAATTCAACTAAGTCATGTCGGATCGATCGGATTTTGACTGATTCTGATCGGGGACGTCTTCCAGACGACATCTATTGATTTTGAGGTAGATAGGATACACCCCACCCTGTGCATGGGTTATGAGAAAGCACGAATGTGAACTATTTGAAAAAAGTAAAACTGTCGCATAAAACACATATTCTGCATTTATGTTTCAGTTTATTTTTTCTCTGCCACTCAATTTCAAGATAGTGATGTTCTACGTGCGGAAACGTCCGTTTTAAGGTTTTAAAACTGTTTATTTTTATCTAGGTTATAACCACGATTGCAATTATTAGAGTAGCGTATAAAAAACATGCTCTTTTAGATTAATAATAATGTTAATAATATTTAATATTAATGTTAATAAAAAAAGCATTGCCGTTTATAAAAAATATATATGACGTCATACTCCCGATACGAATCACCCTGTATGTATTAATTATATACAAAGAAATGTACAACTAAAAATAAAATTCGGGTCGGAGAGCTTTTCTCAAAAGCTGTTCTTTGAATTTTGAACGAATTTATTTATTCATTACTTTACGAAAGCGTATGTAGATTTCGGTTTGAAACTAATTCCCATTTCATTTGATACAACAAATTGGAACCCAGAGAACCAGAGAAGCCACAAAAAAGCTAGTAAGCGGAATTTATAGCGCCATCATTTAGACAGAATTTACGGTGGAATTTCTTATCTCTTAGAATGCCACATTGAATTCAATTATAATGGCATCCGGTTATCGAATTTCAATTTCGAGGCAATTCTAGTTTGATAGAGGGCATTGTTAGTTTTACGTAAAGGTAGCCAAAGGTAATGTGAGTCGATCCGAATCGGAGCGGAACTGCAACTGAATAATGTAGAAATGGATTTCTATCAGAATTCAACAGTTTTTCGTTAAATATTTTGGAATCATGTCTCATTTGGAACTATAGGATGCTACCTGTGAATAAAACTAATAACATATGACAAAGTGAGGTTTTTTATTCAACATAAAATGGAGACGATAGGGCTACAAATCGAAAAGAATATCATTCATATGGCCACCTCGATACATAATGCCATTCATTTAGCAAAATTGTTTATAACTCGGGTACATAAAACTGGCTCTATTTTTCGAACAACACGTTGAATGTTTGCCTTGAGCTCATTGATTGTTGCTGGTTGGGTGGCGTATACTTTTTCCTTGATATAACCCTAAAAAAAAAGTCAAATGGTATTAAATTACATAATCTTGCAGGCCAATTGATGTCAGCATTCCGCGAGACAACATCATCAGGAAATTTGGTATGCAACAGAGTTATGGTTGCAATGTACTGTACAATGTGCTGTATATAACTGTTAACTCTATATGTTCTTCATTTTGTCTAAATTTATTGCGGATTTTTCTTAATAAAACTGTAAACGATCGCCCACATTCATAAAACAGTTGTACACAAACTATTCGTTGTATATTAAGTTATATTCGTAGTATGGTTTGTAGATGACAGTATTTTAATATTGACGACCTGCCTTTGACATTACACAAATGGCGTGCAATTCAAATCCTATAGTTCTAAATGGGACAGCCTATATATATTTATTTCTGCAACTACACATGATGAGCTTAAAATTGACGTATTACTTGTCTAGGATCTTATGAGTTCAAGGAGTGGTAGAAATAGAGGTATAGATTGTACATACAGACATTTTATTATCATGCAAATTATTTGATAGATTTTTTATCTTCACTTGGGAGCAACTACACGGGCACATGATTACACATATTTCGTTTTGATCTCGCAGAATAAGGATCTCGGAAAAATTACAAACAAATTTCATATATTATTACCACCATCAAATTATATTATCATATAATTGATATTTCACATCAACTATAGACAATTGTAAATGTTCAATTTAGTTTGTACCGTGATAATTTTCAAATAATAGAAATATTAACAACACTAGATTGCGCAGGACTTACGTTAAATACTTACCAAGGAGAGGTTGAACTTCGTATTTTTTATATTATTTGAGTTTTAACTAGAATTTCAAATTATCAAGGTCAGTAAAGAATATAGTCTAAATTAATTCCGGCGATATATTATATAACATCAACATCAGTGAAGACCTATTCACACTATTGATATTATTCACTACTTTGTTCTTATTTCTTGCGGTATTGTTAAATAATATATGTATATGCATAATCAATATGGATGACATATTTAATGCCATCTGTGAGCAAATCTCGTCACGCTTTAGAACATTATTATGTAAAAAACCTCTAAAATAACCTTTCAAATTAATTAACTGGTACAAGGTGAATGATGCTGCGTATGAACTTTGATATTCTTCTAATAAATATCATACTTCTTAGAGATTCTTCCTGAACTACTATCTAAAAATGAGGTCATGATATCAGCAGCCGGCTCAAGCTAAATTGACGCCCTGGGCGAACGACTAAAATGACGCCTCTGTCGACCAATTTTCTAGGAGTTTTCCTAATAAACTAAGATAAACAAGTGTACAATCAAATTTTATTATTGTTACGTTAGTGTATATTTGAATTTTTCTTGTCATGACTTTAGCGAAAATAGAAATAACGTCATTTAAACCAACTAATTGTGCTATCTGTTATTTTATCCAGAATTTGGGTAACCTGATAAGTCTATCTTTACTCATGTTTAAACGGAGGTAAATTTTTATCAACTCTAATTTAGAAAAACTACGCCCACCACTGAAATGTTACAGATCCAGGAAGTGTCTTTCTTTAAAATAGTTACTATATTCGGTATGTTATCAAATACAAATATAGTTTAGAATTTCGTGTGGAGTTGTATTTATTGATTTGAAATTTTGTTCGTTAGATTAGATTTTGCGCCTAGAAATTTCGCGTTTTTTGACCATCACCAGGTTTCTTATATCTACAGAGTCCTTTAATTTACCCTATTCCCAAAGATACTCTAGGTAGGTATGTACTCTAGGTAAAAGTCAATCGTGTTTGACGTCTGGCGTATAAATCAGAAGACCTTGTAAATAAATAATTATGGTAGTACTCTGACCAATTGAATTTGCTTTATCTTTTATTGTAGATCTCCTTAAGGAAATTTAAGCAACAAATATGATATTGCATACAACTTTGCTATTGACTGGTTATTAACTGTGGAACTTATTATTATTATTAGTAGACCTCTATATTAGTAAACGTTGTAATATAACAAAGCATTTAATAACAGATATATTAAGTGTACTCTGATTAGACAGAGACAGAAATAACTTTCACTTTGGTCTACTTCTTGTCATCATTGTAAAAATAAGTTGAGACGTGAATTATGTCACTGTTACGTATTACAATATATAGGTTACCATGCACCATAATTTTCTCGAAGTATATAAAAGGAGTACTATGTATATTAGAAAGTGGTCTGCATAATATTATTCTCAGTCTGTAAATACGTGCAAATCGTTGTTGCATGTATTTATTTAACCAAATTATATATAACTAATAATCAAAAACGTGTTTTCAGGAAACGATGTATTACTTTTCGCAATCAGCTACAATTCTGTAGGACCGATAAGGCTTAAATCAAATTCACGTTCTCGTTGCTGGAATATGGCATATTTTTTGTTATATGTTTGTTCAATAAAATGTACAGGGTGCGGAATTTTGTTGAAGAAAGTTGAATAACCAAAAAGCAAGAATTTATATACATATGTATATAAACATGATGGCCAATATGATTTGTTACTTAACTGAGGAATTCAATATAGTTTGAAGGTCACTTTCTCCTTGAAGAATGAATCATTGAAGCCATGAGAATTATTGAAATAGAAAAGAAAGAAAATTATTGAACTGAAGAAAGAATTATTGAATATTTGTCTTTACAATTTATTCTCTTTTCTAGGCAAGAAAGTGAAAAAGTATTGCCTAAAATAATTTTGTGGTTAATTTGTACACCAAAAACTGAAGATTTGTTATTCAATGATATACGAAAACCAATATCCAAGGCGAAACATACATTTTTTATTTAATAAGTCATTAGCGTAATGGAGATCAATAATGGTGCTCATCAGTAGATTCTAAAATGTATCATGTCTGCTTTATGGCACATAATGCTATATTATAACTATTCTTTGTCTAAGTCACAATAACTCTTCTAAATGTATTCTCTTTTTTTTATATAATAAAATACATGTGGAATTATTTACGCCATTTGCATAGCTTTGGCTACATTAAAGAAGCTCCTTTTATGTAAATTTTACAAATAATTATTATGTTAAACAAAAGCAACTGTTTTTTTCTCGTCCGTCTGCATTAATACCAGACGCTAATAGCAAGAAAATGATTCAGACGAACATGTTTTACTATATACATACATTAAAAAGTTGTAAGGAGATGCAGTTCTATGTATAATTTAAAATTGACCTCCAATCGACTTTTAAAACTACAATTAAACAATTAATCAAATAGGCCAACATGATGTTTTCATAAAACCATATTCATTTGACATAAACTTTTATTTTTATGATACTCGACAGTCTTAATTTCCTTTAAAGTCTCTCCTAAAATTTCGAGTATTAAATGTATTTAGAAAATAGCGTATTTTTTAGACCAATTTATTTATTTTGTTCTTGATAACTATTAATGAAAATATCGTTGCCATGTCTGTAAAACTAATAATTACCCTTTCAATTAATTACTCAGATTAAATGAATGTTTCTTATAGTCTATAACAGTAGACATAACCGTACATTATTTTAAATCACTTTGAAGAATTTGGGGATTAGCGGTAGTTTACAAATTAAATATAGTAAAAGTGAGTATTATTTAAATAACAAAATGTACATATTTCACTTTTTTTGATTAAGATAAAAATTAAGATCTGATAATTTCTAATATACTAAAATTATCGCTCATAAAACATATTTAAAATTATTCGCAAGCCATATTTATATTCAGCAATATTCATAAACTAGGAATCATTGACATAAAACATAATACTTGAAGAGGTACGTTTCATGAAAGTTTTAATAGATAAATCAATAGATACCCGTTGAATGGCCATCTAGAATTCCAAACTTAATATTCATTTACGTCTTCTATGGAGAACTTATAAAGATATGAAAAGTGAATTATAAAAAGCAAATATATAACTGATGAGGTCGAAGAAACTAAAATTGAAACATCCAAACAATATCTGAAATTTAAATTTCTCCTAAATTAGATTAGATACATGCATAACATAACCTTTATGATATAATATAACTCATTAGTCTGAAATTAAATATCACAGTCAACAACGGTATCGGTACTATGACAGCCAACAATAAGATTAAAGCAATCATAACAATCGTGCTGATGATAAATATTTTACAGCCACTGTTACACCTCAAGTATGGTAATTAATACATTCGAATGATCCACCGAACGAAACGGAATTCCCCTGCATTAAAGCCGGTAAACTGATAAAAAGTGACAGTACACTTGGTCGGCTGATTGACCACTCAGTTTGAGCTAGAGAACTATATTCTACAAATGAAAATGGTGTCTATGTCGACTGTGGCACGTTACGCTCGTCCCTGGTAGCTGCCTCATAAATTATTCAGGAGAAGCTCGCAGTTATAACATTATGTACATTAAAACGGCAATGCTTTCACATCGAAATCAATGTCCAGACAAAATAATAAATCAATTTAAACGCGTCGATTGATTTTAATATGGCACGTAATGGTGCGATAGGATAATTTACGTTTATTTGGACACGCATTATAGCTTTAATAATTTACAAGGGTTAAGTTGGTATGACGTGAATGTAAATAGCCGTATGTGCGATCACGATGACTGGGTTAATGAGGAATACGTCATTCCTGGAACATGGTGATAATAAAGGCCGTGAATATATTAAAACTCATAATTAATAAAATTCAATATATTAGTTTTAGATTTCGATATAATATATCAGTTTAAAGAACAGTTACCTAATGTTTGTTACTAGTTTATATATTTGTATATTATAATTTTTTAAAGATTCTCCTAGTTTTTTTTCTATTTGTTTTTAACATATATTATTATATTATTACTATTTACCATTACACCTTAGACAAACTAGTAATTATTGAGTGCAATGAGATTTTTGCCATTTACTGTTTTTAAATCATAACATATGGTCTTATAGTGATATAAAGAGTATCTTAGTTTGAACTATAGGATTTGAATTGCGTGTCATTTGCGTTCTGTCAAAGATAGGGCTTTAATATTCAACGACTGCCATCTAAAAATCGTACGACGTCAACATGTCTGTGTGCAAGGAAATTGTTTAACATGTAAACCGTCCATCTCTGTGGATGCATTTCTTTCTTGTGAACAGCATGTGGATATTCAGCACCCCAAATTTGACAATTGTTGTGGATGACGTCGAATTAATGTGCTTGGATACTTCCGTACACTTTCTCTCACTGCAGCAATATTTTCATATGATTGACTACGATGAGGACGTATTGGTGTTGCCTTATCAATAACAGAACCCGACTCAAATTTATAGATTAAGTTACGTACTGTTAACCCTATAGGCGCTTCCTTTTGTTCTAACTTTGTGCGAATTTTTCTTAATGCAACTAACTGTAAATAATCACTCACTTTCATAAAATGGTTATACACAAACTATTAGTTGCTGAACTGTTAATCGCGGCATCTTGACGTCGTATGATTTGTAGATGACAGTCGTTAAATATTGAGGTCCTATGTTTGACAGAACACAAGTGGCGCGTAATTCAAATCCTGTAGTTCTAACTAAGACAGCCTATATAAGTTCTTTCTGAAATTATAATGATTCAGTTTTTTGGAATTTGATTTTTAAATAGTCTTCAAATATTCATATACTCAAAGATACATGAATCATAAACGTAAGCAACCTGTAACACAAATAGAAATAAAGGAATTGTTACGAGTACTATATAAATTTGAATATGACTGATATTTTGTTTAGCAATTTTATTATTATGTTTTTCAATTAGTACGATATGTACAATTAGTATTTAATTGTACACAAAAAAGTTCTTGAAATAATTTAGCATTAAAAACAAAACTATAATTTATGTATATTTTCATTACATAAAATGTGAAATAGTTTGTATAATAGCAGTATTTTAAGTAAACAATAACACAAATATTGAAATTAGAATATTATATAGAAATTATCATATAAAATTACAGACTCTGTAAAGTCTGCATACTCTTTTCTAATTTATAAAATGTTTGGTTGTTCTATAAATGTTTAGTATTGCATAACTTGGGGTTTTACAAATATTTACTATACATATATACAATTGACAATATTTGACAATATATATATTGTCAAGACCACGGCTATTCTTATAATCAAAAGTCTTTGGCACTTTGTATTCGCACTCTCGAGCTTCCATTGTATATGAGCGCAGGATATTACTTCATAATAACTACAGGTACTACTCTCAGGAGAATTCCCAATGGATGCAAAAATCTCATAGCTATTGTTAAGGTAACTAAATATACCAGTTGAAATGGAAGTCGTTTTTTAGGGCATTACTTCTTTGAAGACAACTTGACTGCTGCTAGATATTTATAATTTTTACATCTTGATTCAGTTCCAGCTTTAACAGTTCTATATTCGAACAGTGAAGTTTATAAAGTATTATGTTCCCCAAAGAATCCGGTGTCAACAAAGGGCTCTTTTTCATTTTGGTGTTAATGTCTGGTAATTTCTTGATGATGATGCTTCCTAAGTAGATGCATAGGGAAATGAGGACCATCTGAATGGCCATCATGTTCACCTGATTTGATATCTTTGAATTTCTTCGTGTAGGGGCGATTTCTACTTGAAATCCCGAGGTTATTTAACAGGAATAAAGGAAATTTAGTTCAATTCTTCATTTTTACCTTTAGATAATTCAGAAAAGTTGTAATAAATAATACCTTCTATATTGCATCTTCAATATTCAGAGCTACTAAATCGATATCTACATATATCTAGATAGTACATAGGTTACTAGAGAACAATTCGCTTCCTGCAAAACAAATGCCAATCGCACGTATTAGTACATGTTTCTTAGTCTGCGTTGACGTGAATTAAAAACGATATACCTACCGCAATGTACAGTGAAAGGTATATTTGTTTCCGTTATGCGGCGTCTAGTCTATGAATAAATTAAATAATAATCGGCTTGTTTCGACACACAAAAAGAGACTTAAAAGGAAGGAGGTTTGCAAAACAACGCCCGTAAGTGGCACAAGAATTGTTTCCATCGATTCCAGAGGCATACGGACATTGTCAAGTTGGCAGGTCGTTATAAACATCTAATATTTACCTAGTAAAAGTAACATGCTAATTACTAGTCGAAAATTATACAAACTTGACCTTGCGCATACGTTTACTTTTTATTATTTTATTTCACATTGTTTCTAATTATGAATCATTTCAAATCCTGGTGCAAAATATTAATAATTTCATAAATAAATGGTAGATGAACTAAATGTATTTAGTTGCAGATTTGTTATATAAATTTCAACTATAGTTCTGATAATTACTGATTTTTCTTTAAATCATCATGAGGTCATCAGTCCTAAGACTGATTGGACGCTAACCTCCAGCTTGTCCTATCTTGTGCTAACCTACGCATTTCGCTAATTGTGCTACAACCTACATCCCTTACTATTTGTGAGCAGTAGTCTAATCTAGGCCTACCTCTGCCTATCTTCACTCCTATTTCTGCCTCCAGAATATCGCGGACTATTCCCCCATGTCTCAGCAAGTGGCCTACCATTATATCTCTTTTCTTCTTTATGTTTTTCCACATACTTCTTTTCTCGTCGACTTTCTCTAATACTTCTTCGTTTCTAACCCTATCAGTCCACGGTATTTTCATCATTCTTCGGTAACACCACATCTCAAAAGCTTCTAATTTCTTCCCACTTGCTACCCCTACCGTCCAGGTTTCGCAACCGTATAGCGCCGTGCTCCATACATACGTTTTCAAAAATCTCTTTCTTGTTTCTAAGTTTATTACCCCTGAACATAAAAGTGCTTTCTTTTTGTTAAAAGCTACTCTACCCTGCGCTATTCTTTGTTTTATATCTTTATCGCTTCTTCCATCCCAATTTATTTTACTTCCTGAATAAGTGAAGTTTTTAACTTCCTCCAATCTTTCATTATTCATTTGTACTTTAGTTTTTGCTCTGCTCTCGCGCCCTATGCACACTAACACTTTAGTTTTGTTTTTATTCACCCTCATTCCGTATTCCTCTGTCAACACTGCCTCCATTTCGTTCAACGCTGATTCTAATTCCTCTTTACTAGATGCTAATACTGCTATATCATCCGCGGATCTCAGCATTTTTAGTTTCTGTCCCTGTACTTTAATCCCGAAATCCACTCTATCTTTTACCACATTAATCGCCTCTTCGATGTA
This sequence comes from Rosalia funebris, assembly GCA_037954035.1. Classification (NCBI taxonomy): domain Eukaryota; kingdom Metazoa; phylum Arthropoda; class Insecta; order Coleoptera; family Cerambycidae; genus Rosalia; species Rosalia funebris. The sequence continues at coordinate 13,676,579 of JAZFAV010000001.1, read as the reverse complement.
CAGATTAAAAATTAGTGGTGATAGCGATAGATTTTCTTTAAATAAAAATACAAAATTAACTGACTGAATGGAAATAAACTGTCTTAAACTTAATGAATATTTGAAACAGCGATCTACTTTTTTATATATATTTATACAGGGTGATCTCATTTCGATATCATTTAGTGGTACAAAGAGTAGGAAAAGGGTGATTGTTTTTGGGTAGGTTGTTTTTGTTTTTGAGCTTCACGAATTCAGTTAAAAATGAATCAAATATACTTGTATTAAATATAGTTTTTATGATATTTGTTTTGGAATATATAGGAGTTATTAATATATTAACTTTAGAGATGTCACATTCATAGTTTTTTTTATTATTTAGCATATTCCATTTTCCTAGACAATCCAAAAATGTATTATGCCTTGTAAAGTAAGAAGCAGAATTACAATTTTGTTTTTATTTAAAAAAATAGGTACGTTCAGTAATTATAAATAGTATAAGACGAAATTTTTGGGCAGGTGATAAGCATATTTGAAGGTATCAATTTCTTCTGGATCTTCACAGAAGGAAAGGTAATTAAATTTATAAACTTTAAGACTTTCGGATATTTAAAAATGAGATACTTAACATTATATTTTTCACTTTCTACTTTTCAGATTAAAATACTTTTTGATATCAGAAATATTATTTAAAAAAAATTGTATCGAAAGTTATATCATAAATCTTCAAGACTCGTTATTTTAATTTGGCTATAGTGAGAGTCTTGTATCTTAAAATACATACAACAGATCTAAATGAAGAAATTGTCAGATTCAGATTTTATCTTCTTTTTTTATATTTCCGGGACTAATGATTTTTTTGACATTAAATTTATTTTAAATTAATTCACAAGATAATCTGGAAGATTATATTATTCATCATTCTCAAAAGTTCTATTTGAATTTGTTTCTTAACTAATTATATTATCAACGGACAGTAATGTTTGTGAAATAATTCACAGTCGGATAACTATACGATAAAGGTAATTACATTTTAGAAAATTCAGACCTTTATTAATATAAGGCCTGTAAAGAACTGTAAAGAATTATTAATTAAACCATGCCGTATCTGCGTTGAAATTTTCTTTTACTTTGTTTCACATCATTCTTTTCATGAAAAAGGTGCTACCGAAAGTTGAAAACTGAACATCAAGGAAATTTGCTTTATTATTCCAAGTTACATTTTCTGTGGTAGATAGTATTATGTACCTTAAACATAAGAAATACATCGATTATCTGCTGATTTTACAGGTGCGTCAGTATTCTTTTGGATTGTATATTTGTATTGTCTACATATTGATATTGAAAAAGTGTAGATACATGAAAATAGACTATTTATATATAGTATAGTATATAATAAATATACATCCTTATAAACGAATGAGTTTGCAAAAGTGACAAGTTCATAACATACATGACTCACCTACCCCAATTTAACTTAAATAATTTCAATATCTACTGCAAAAACAACAAACTTTCTATGTATATAGCATATTAAAATTTACGTCTGCATAACTACATAATTTAACAATTGAGGATCTATATCAGATTATAGATTTTTGGATTATAAATATTATTGCACTATTGCAAGGAATAAATACAATAGTATAATAATTCAAGGATACATTCAAGTTTGTTAATTCTACACAATGACTTGATATATAGTTCCACATTGTTCTATATTATTACTTCCCATATTATCTGCAATTTGAGACATAACTATTTAATAAACGGATAATTTCTTAGAAAAGAAAATTGGTTCAGTCCCTAGTTGCGAGCATAACAAAATCATTCGATGACCACTGTTAGGATATTGATCCTTTTAGTTATAAATTCCTATCATATAAAACGTTGATCGATCATAAACCATTCTGTGAAGAAATTCTGTTTTTATATCCTCTTCTCTTTCTTTTACGCTACGTATTTTATGTTATTTCATTTTATGTATTGTGCGTAGGTATACGAGGGGGTACCCAAAATAAATCGAACTGATGTTGTGATAGGCGGAGTTTTTGTAGTACTGTGTCCTGCCGCGTATAGAGCTACCACTCCCGAGTCAGTAAGCTAATCGTCGTCGCTAAAGACGGTTCCGTTCGGCTTGTGTGAAATTTTTAGTGAGAGTTGTCATGTGTGTTCGTCATTTTTCTTTTGTTTTTTTCGATGTGAAACAAATTGTCAATTCAGAGTTTGTTCCACGGGGTTAAACAGTTAACCAGGTTTTCTACCTCGTTTTTTACTCGTGGTCTTTTGATCTTCGTGAACAGCGCGCTTCGCGAAAGCTTTGTCGGAAAAATTCGCACAGAAGCTCTTGAAATGTTAAGAACGACCTGCAAGGATGATGTTGTTGGGAAAACTCAAGTGTTTGAGTGGTTTTCTCGTTTCAAAAGAGATGAAATGTCAATTGATGACAAACCTCAATCTGGTCGTCCTTCCCCAGCTCGAATCGATGAAAATGTTGAAAATATACGCTATATTATCCTGAAAGATCGACCATGGACTATTGACGAAGTTGTGAAAATTATTGGTCCAAAATTGGTGGACACACAGCGTTGTGTGGGCAGGGGCGTTATCGTGGTGGAAAAACCAGCAACCCGACTGCCGCAAATCAGGCCTTCTCTGTCGCAAACTGTTGCGCAATCCTTTCAAAATTTCCAGGTAGAATACCTGGTTGACTGTCTAACCCTGTGGAACAAACTCTGAATGAATAACACCTTTCACATCGAAACAAAAAAAAATGACGAACGCACAAGACAATTCTCACTAAAAAATTCACACAAGCCGAACTGAAACTTCTTTAGCGACGACTCTTGATTCACTGACTCAGAAATGGTAGCTCTATATGCTTCTAGTGGCAGAACGTGGTACTACAAAAGCTCCGCCCAGTACAGTATCAGTTTTGTTTCTTTCGGATACTCCTCGTAGATTAAATACAATTGTAAATATAAATTTATAAATTTATGTAGTGCATAGGGAATGTTATTTGTGTTGAATTTTATATCTGTTTACCTCCATTCATATATACAATAGACACTCAAAGTTACTGAAACATAACTATTACTGTTAGTAAATTCCTTGACCATGCCACGGTAGAAAATTAATTGATAACATTGAGGAAACATCACAACTTGCTCATATGGCACCGGTGATGTACGCAAATGTGTTGCAAATTCCAAAAGGTCATCTCGCAATTAGAGAACAAGCTGTCGACATTACCACAACTCAACGGTAATGGCTGTTAAGAGTTCAAGATTTAATTACTGTACTTTTTATTCATGGTGTTACGCAACCGTCTGCTAGACGTAATGGCGACATTTCAAGCATTCTTTTCCACTACAATTAGTTTTAGTCGAGGTTATTCTTTTTGTTTAACGTGGGTGCTTATTTAATCGGATCCAGCGGAGCATGTGAGGTAATTAGGTGTAGCACCAGGCTGGAAATCGTGCGAGATCATGTAGTTTGGCACGTTAGATAAAAACTTTTCTTGGTCTAGTTGGGAGGATGCTGGATAAATGGGGAAGCGGGGAAACTTTGTTGTTTTTAGGCAAGGGTTTGTGTCCCGCAGTTCTACTGCGAAACTTAAAGTAAATACTCTGTTGAGGTAGTAAGTTCTTATTTTTTTTACAAAACAGATTCATTGTATATATTTTTATTAGAATACAGATTTTAATATATAACAGAATTTATAGGGTTCTATTGTAATACTTTTGTTAAGAGTAAGACTTGTCTGAGTGAAAACACTAAATTAGTAATACTAATTAATAGTCCTATTGCTTTTTTATTTTTATATGAGATAATGAAACGTATATTTTTTATAGGCGAACTGGATTTACTTATTTTAAGTCATTGTTGTAATGTTAATTTTAATAAATCTTTTAGAAAACTGGCACAAATAAATCTTAGTGATGTAATTTACTATTCGACTGATCAATTATATACTTCAATAAGTTGCTAGTGCTTGAACCCATTAAGAAAATAGAAAATTAGATAGTTTCTCTTAGCATTTATCTTTACGGGGGTTTATCCTGGTGCTATTCTTCCACCTAACCCCCGACATTCACACGGACACTTACAGACATACGCAGTCGACTTATGTGGGAATCGAACCCACGCCGGCATTACTTTGAGCCGATAATATAGGTAGGCCAGCTCCAAGCGATTGACTTAATTACCTCAGATTAATCTCAAGAATTTGGATTCCTTCTGCGAGGTAATTATGAGATAATTTACTTTTAGAGGATGCGGCCATACCATTGACCTGGCTATTTTATGATTTAAATTCCAAGGATGACTTTTGTTTTAAATTATTCCGGTGGCTTCTTCACTTTAATAAAATATAATGCTGTTTTATAAAAGTTGGAAGGAACTAATTATTGGTAAAGAAACATATTAGTCGGAAAACCAATGAAATACTTTCATGAATAAATTAAACAACATTTTTTTATGTAGTGTTGCAGGATTTATTTAAACAAAAAATTGTCTTCACTTAGAGGTTTAATTTATCAAACAAAATTACTATTATTATATTGAAAATAATTGCTTTGCATGAATTTAATATTTAGTAATTTAAAGTTATAACATAAGTATCACTTTTCATGAACTAAAGACATTTTTGAATAGTCTAAATGTAAACATTTTGTTGTAAATCAATTTTCTCAAGGTTTTTACCTTGGAAATTTACCAGTTACATTTTTAATATTTTTGCAAGATACATTCTACATTATGACGTCTGTCATTTTTTTGCTGTAAATTATTTCCGTATTTAATTGAATCCAAGTCCATATGCAGATAAGATTTTTTCTTTCTTTTTTATATATATTAAATTTCGACAACTGCTAATACATTTACTTACAAATAAAATATTTTTGTTTAGGTAATATTTATTACCAAACATTACCTCGACAAATATTATACCTCAATTTCTGGTTCTGGTAATCAGTAATGCAGATTATATTGAATTAAAATATACTTATTGATGTATCATATTATAACATAAATAACTTATGTAATAATCTATTGCAACGAAAATCAAATATCTGCAAGACTTAATATTTTCTCATTTGAAATCATGAGCGTTTCTTTTGATATATCGTATAAAGTATATCGTTAACAGAAATAAACAGTTTTAAAACCTTAAAATGGATTTTTCCGCACGTGGAACATCTCTATCTCAAAATTGAGTGGCCGAGAAAAAATAAATCAACACATAAATGCAGAATATGTGTTTTATGCGACAGTTTTACTTTTTTAAATGTTTCTCAAATAGTCCACCACCGTGCTTTCTCATGATCCATGGACAGGGTGGGGTGTGTCCTATCCACCTCAAAATCAATAGATGTTGTCTGGTATATGTCCCTAATCAGAATCAGTCGAAATCCAATCGATCCGACACGACTTAACTGAGTTATCGTGCTAACAAAAACAATTTCTCAAATAGGCCACCATTGTGCTTTCTCATGATCCATGAACATGGTAGAGTGTGTTCTATCCACTTCAAAATCAATAGGTGTCATCTGGGAGATGTCCCCGATCAGAATCAGTCACAACCCGATCGATCCGACACAATAGAACTATCGTGAGCAAAACTGAGAGTTTAAGCTAATGTCATCTAATTGACTGAAAGTTGAATAATCATTGAATATTGGTGTATAGATAATAAATTTATTCTGTAAAGAAATAAAATGCTAACTTCCTTTCATCTTTTACTTTGTTGCTATGCTCTAACAAAGAAATACAAAGAAGCAATGATAGAATGTAGTAGATTTTCCGAATTCAGATAAACTCTGCTGAGTAACCTCATCTGCATAAGGTGATAAACACCACGTATAAAATAAGAAGACCTCTGTACTAGGAATAATTCGAGAAATGAGAAATTTGCTTATAAACTTATTGGTATGTATCTCTTATATGGGTCATAGATGTTTATCTACTGCAGAACTAACAATTCTATAAAATAATATGCGATGGTGTACAACTACAAATCAGTCTGACTAAAAATATAAAGAGGACGTTGTTCTAGGTTGTCTTAATGACTAGACACCTAGACACAAGATCTATTTATATGTATCTATCATTATTTATGGTACAATACCAACAATTATTTCTCAGCATTACACGCTTATTGCACTCGGAAAAGTTAACTTACGTAAGAGTCCATATTGTTACGTCGGAGGTATGCCATATCCCACAATATAGTAGACTCGTGTGGGTATTCAGTAATCACAATAATGACGATGGAGAAATAACTGTTAGATGCAATTATGATCATGTTAACATGGAGTAATGGCGTATATTTTATTTATAAATTAATTTAATGCGCTGCTATTTGGACTGTTTGAATGCGTATGCGTTTGTAATTATAGTATGTTTAACTATAATAAATAAGATATATTGAAAGTGACCATAAATAATCGTTGGTTACTGTACGATTTAAGTTGCTGGGAGAAAACAATAGATAGTAAAAGCAAACGGTTTTGTAATATGTTGAGATTATAGTAAAATGGTCGGATACCGCTGGGATTTTTTATGTTTTGAAATGTTTGGTAAAAATAATTACAACATACTCCTCATAGTACATGACGAACAAGTTTGTATGTATGTTATATTCAAAATATTAATCATTTTTACTAGCACTAATTTCCACTGCAATTTATTTATTGCCTTATAAACACATTATTCCTTCCTAATACCTAAAAGGGCATTTTTCTTCTATCAAAATGAAGTGGTATACGCATTTTGTCAAAAACTTTGATAAGGAATATCGAAAGAGGACTTTCAATATGCCTTGGAAAAGAGCACTATTCAATGATACTAATATTGTTTGTATTTATGGTAGTTTTGATGGATTAAATCAGTAATCAGTAAACTTGGATAATAATTTTAATTACAGATTCAAGAATCAGTACCTACTTATAGTAATTGTTCGAAGTGAGCTCCATCTACTTCCTGACAGTAAAACATCCTATTGCGAAACTCTTCTCGTACTTTTTCAAATGTGTCTACGGAAATAGCCTTACATTCTGTAACAATACGTTGTTTTAAAACATCAATATTGTCAGGCTGAGTGGCGTAAACCTTCGATTTAAGATACCCCCACAGAAAAAAATCTAAAGGTGTGAGGTTCGGTGATCGAGGCGGCCATTCCATTGAACCTCGTCGTCCAATCCATCTACCAGGATATTCTTCATCCAAATACCGTCTTACTGTACCGTAATAGTGTGGAGGAGCACCATCCTGTTGGAATGTCATTTCCAAAATGTCGAATTCATCTTGATTATCTTCCAAAATTTCAAGGATTAACGGTTCTATTGCATTTTGCAACATCTGCAGATACACCTCACCTGTTAAGTTGGTATTTAAAAAAACAGGCCCAACGATGTGGTTTCCCAGTATACCTGCCCAAACATTGACCTTCTCGGGATACTGAGTATGTGTTTCACGAAACATGTGAGGATTTGCGTCACTCCAATATCTCACGTTTTGTGTATTTACATTTCCATTTAGATAGAAAGTACTTTCGTCACTAAAACAAATTGTTTTGACATAGTCTGGCTGTTGGTTAATTTTAGTCTCCATATTTTCACAAAATTGCAGTCTTCGGTCTGGATCGTCGTCTGAGAGTTGATGAACCATTTTTAATTTGTATGGGTGAAATTTGTTTTTTTTCAACACCCTGTGCACTGTACTTTGACTGACTTCACAGGTTGATGCAACTTGAGTTGTTGAAGAAGTAGGATTTACTATTACTTCTGCCAGTATATCAATTTTTTTCTCATCAGAAATTTGTGGTCTGCCAGATCGTTTTGCATCATTAATACTACCCGTTGTTTTAAACTTACGAAGAAGCTCTCTCAAAAGTCCTCGAAACTGGGCGATCGGGAAACCTTTCATTAAAAATGCGTTCTGCTGCATGAATATTTTCTCCAGTTTCACCAAGTATTAGGATCGCTGCTACTTTATCACCTAAAACACGTACCATTTCTCTTCTTGAAGCACTTAAACGTTCAGCTCACAACAGTTTAACAAATTATTGAATGTACAAAAATTTTAAAATTACCACAAAGTACTAAAACAGTTAAACGTTCGATCAGAAATACACAAATTGTTAAATGTATAAAAACTTTGACAGCTAAAAAAACATCAAATTGGGGAGACTTGCTAAAACGTCAGATTATTTACTATCCAACTATCCAGTGGCGGAGCTTAAATTTTAAATTTTATTATTAACTGATTTAATTCATCACAGCTTTGCGGTTTTTGAAAGCCAGTTGTCAAAACTGCCGTAAGCAGACACAATATTAGTATCATTGAATACGTTTTTTCGATACCTTTTAAAAGAGGTCTCGCTTGCCATAGAGTTCCATTTAAAATTATTGGTCACAATGACCTTGTGACGTCATCTTTGACGCATACGTCATCTATCATCACTAGTAGGGAAGTTTACAACCCTTAATATTCAGTTACCAAATTTCACTAGTTTATGTATAATCGTTCCAAAGATAAGAGGGGGGAGGGGACTTTTGAATAGCACTGTATATTCATTTAAAAATAATCATAATAATAATGCGCTTATTGACCAAGAGAAGAAAATTCATTTATTGAATAAAAATATGAATAAAATCATATATGATATGTGAATAGCATACAACCAAGAAATAAATAAAATTAAAAAGTAACGTCTAAATAACTTTGACATGAATGGACAATGGTATACTTCAGTAACATGTGACTTACCTGATTGAAAAATTGTTGCTTTCCTAAAGATAGTAATCCAAAAGTACAATTGTTTAAAAGTGCAAGATATTACATTAAATTTTTATGACATTATAGATATTGAACCTATATTGAGAGAGGAATTTGAAATAGCACTAAGGGGGCTAAAGAACAATAAAGCGCCGGGTGTAGATGAAATATAGGCGGAAATTTTGAAGTGTGCGGGACAGAAAGTAGTAAATAGGATGTTTGAACTGGTAAAATACATATATGAAACGGGCGAGATGCCGGAGGATTATAAGAGGAACATTATCGTTACTATACCGAAAAAGAGAGGAGCCGACAAATGCGAGAACTTTAGAATGATTAACCTAACTTCCCATGCGTCAAAAATATTAACCAGAATAGTGCAGAAGAGGATGGAAAATAGAGCGGAGGAAATACTAGGAGAACACCAATTCGGGTTTAGGCGAAATAGGGGAACTCGCGAAGCTATTCTGCGCTAAGAGTAATGTTAGAGAAAACAATAGAAAAAGGAAAGAACGCTTATATAGGATTTGTAGATTTAGAAAAAGCTTTTGATAACGTAAGATGGGAAAAAATGTTCGAGATACTAAAGAGCGCGGGAATGAAGTATAGAGATAGGAGAGTAGTACACAATCTATGCAAAGAGCAAACTGCTGTTATAGAAGTAGACGGGGAAAGAAGGGAAGTAGGTATTAGGAAAGGAGTAAGACAAGGATGTAATGACCACTAATTTTTAATCTGTACATCGAAGAGGCGATTAGTGCCGTAAAAGAGTGGATTTCAGGATTAAAGTGGACAGAAACTAAAAATGCTGAGATTCGCGGATGATATAGCAGTATTAGCATCTAGTAAAGAGGAATTGGAATCAGAGTTGAACGAAATGGAGGCAGTGTTGACAGAGGAATACGGAATGAGGGTGAATAAAAACAAAGCTAAAGTGTTAGTGTGCAGAGGGCGCGAGAGCAGAGCAAAAACGAAAGTACAAATTAATAATGAAAGATTGGAGGAAGTTAAAGACTTCACTTATTTAGGAAGTAAAATAAATTGGGATGGAAGTGCTTTCTTTTAACAAAAAGAAAGCACTTTTATGCTCGGGGGTAATAAACTTAGAAACAAGGAAGAGATTTTTGAAAACGTATGTATGGAGCACGGCACTATACGGTTGCGAAACCTGGACGGTAGGGGAAGCAAGTAGGAAGAAATTAGAAGCTTTTGAGATGTGGTGTTACAGAAGAATGATGAAAATACCGTGGACTGATAGGGTTAGAAACGAAGAAGTATTAGAGAAAGTCGGCGAGAAAAGAAGTACGTGGAAAAACATAAAGAAGAGAAGAGATAGAATGGTAGGCCACTTGCTGAGACATGGGGGAATAGTCCGCGATATTTTGGAGGCAGAAATAGGAGTGAAGAAAAGCAGAGGTAGGCCTAGATTAGACTATTGCTCGCAAATAGTAAAGGATGTAGGTTGTAGTACAATTACCAAATGCGTAGGTTAGCACAAGATAGGAGAAGCTGGAGGTTAGCGTCCAACCAGTCTTAGAACTGATGACCTCATGATGATGACAAATATCGATGATTTTAACAGCACGTTAATTCTTGTAGTATGGCAATAAAACATATTTTCTTCTCGAAAGCCTAGTCTGTATATGCATATATATGCTTAGTAATGCGGGTGCATCAATACTATTATGGAACAGTTTAAATAAAAATGAGAGGTTAGTAAGCACCCTTCTAGAGTTCAATGACTGAATTTGAAGTCTTTGTAGAAGCATAGTATAATAGTAACCCCCTAGTGAATAATAATGACAAATGGCAAATACTTTAAGAAACGCCCTTGAATCTTTTCAAGTTGATTCATACGACTTAGATACCAGGGATATCAAATGAGGATTCAATATTATAATTTTAAATGAACTAAAGTAAATTATAGAAATATGCAAAATATAGCAATATTATTAAACGACGTCGCGTTTCTAATCACGAAAGCAAGGGCCACATGGTTAATATGTCCAAAGAATGAAATTGTATCACCGAAATACACACCAAGATCTTTAATACTTTCACAACACATTAAAACTGTATCACCAAGGGAATAGTCATATATTAATGGTCGCTTCTTTAAGATATACGACTAAATTTTACATTTATTTATATTTATTGATAGTTTTCTCCGAACACCAAAACACAGCAAACTTGATGAATTTTTGCTTCATGAATAATGAATCAAAAGAATTTTTGCAATGAACTTCAATGACCATCTAAGCAGGTTATATTTAAAGATAATTTTAAATTATCGACAAAGTAATAGACACTGTCAACCAAATAAGTTATTTTACACTGTATTCCACATCAGTCGCCAACGTTTCGTATACCACATATTAACTAATCAATGGCTAGAAGTTTTGTGGTAAAATATGTTAATTTTTACTCATCATTATTTATCGTATTTTTAAAAACATCTAACTTATTCAGAATTAACCAAAAATAATGTTTGTAAAATGTACGTCATTATAAAATAAATAATAATTATTTACATCAGTATATTGCATTATTAGTACTGACCTGTATAAACAATTTATCATAATTAATAGAGGCATATCACTGAATATACCTTGTAAATCTCAAACATGAAAATGTTAGCATTATCTAAATAAAGAATTGATTTACGGCTATAAAATAATCAATTTAGGTCAAGACGGCGCGTCTAGTGTTAGCTCGAAAATCACTATTTGTATTCTGTACTTTGATTCTTTAAACTTAGTATATTCTTTCTTGGCCTGCTTGATGTGCTTAATCTTAGCACGAAACTATTCAGGATCAGATTCTTTTGTGGTTGAAAACTGGGAGAGAATGAATATTTTTGTTTCTTTATAAATTAAAGGTTACACCGTAGAAAACTTTTCAATGGAAAAGTTTCTGCCTTTCCTTGTAATTAGATGGGAATAGTTGCCTATTTCGTTTTATTTTCTAGTATTTATGTTACATCTCTGAATAAGAACAATTCATTAAAGTAGCTTCAGTTTGTATACGCTTTCAAAATGTGTTATTTTAAATCGTAATTGCAGTTTGCAGCTGAACACATCCTTACATATATAATAGATGTCAAAAAGTCAAAAGGAATAACATTTTTCACTACATGAATTTGAAAAAATAACAAAATCGTTAGTTCAAATACAACTTCTAACTTACAACTCATGATAATAGTAACGAATTCATAAAAAGCATGACGATTTATCAATTGTCAATCTGTCTTCAACTAAATTTAAAAAAATCATCAAGCTTAAATTACAAAATTAATCGTATTCATGTTTTGTAACAATTTAAGAAGAAAACAGAAACGAGTGGATCTTGTTCTCAGTAGGACGTAGTCCTTACACCTTTTACTCTATATCCTGGGCAAGGATAACTATTTAAATGTACATATAAGACTGTGTTCCTTCTCGGTTAATATTGAAGAGAATTCAATATTACAGATATCCCCTTAAGTTGTCGACGATAAGTTATTACAAGTAAGTATATAAAATATTCTATATTGTTTTCTTTTCATCCTTCTTTATCGATTTCTTATCTGATCGACCTACTCGCAGGAGTTAAAAAATTCTGGCGAAGAGACTGACACAGTTTACATTCCTTCGGTAAAATGGTTCAGTTTATTAGATGGACTCCTATGAAATATTAAAACAATTTTCAGTCATTCTCGAAGTTCGGGAATATTCTTTAGGATCTTCTAATGCTATTTCCTTGAGAAGAGAATTAGTAGCTCCTAGTTCATCCGTTCTCTGAATTCATTTTCGTACCCATAGCTTTTTCTTTTATCGCACCAAGCTCTTCTTCCACTTCTTCTAAAATAGCCATTGCAATAAGTTTTATTAGTTTATTTACTTTGTTGCGTTGCCTTTTCATCTTGCAACACACTACTGTAGTGCAAACGCTTTTTGGTCAGTTCGTAGATGTTTAATTACTAAATTACTCGCCATTTGAATAAATTACTAGCATAGTCTGAACCAGGCTTAAGTTTATTAGGTTCTTACAAGCGACTAGTCTATAAATTTAACTGTAACAAAAACCTAATCCACGCCCATGAACATGCTCTAATGAGGAATAAATTAACCGTTTCACAAATTCGCTAACGTAATATATACCTAACATCGATATTAATTTTATTGGACCAGGAGAGATAAGGAAGCTATTAGTGCCACTTTTGTCCTTAAATGCTACCATCCATCACCGATACAAGAATCAAATAGGAGTAATGGCGGATGGGCCAGATGAACCTTGGGCTGGATACGGCGCGTCGGTTGGCGTTGTTTCTCCCTAAACTAGAATCACCTAATTACGTAAAAGGATTTGGATGTTATAAATTAGAGATAATCGCCCGTCTGCTGACCTTTTACATAACCGGATTAACAGTATTTGCTTTTTCAAGTGTTTTATACCCCGTTTACCTCCAATTAGTTAACAATCAAGTCGGCGAATGAAATGTGTTCTAATTAAAGAGAGCCGCCGGTACTTTCAAATGTAATTAAACTTATTTTTAATGCGTAATTAAATATGGACACGTTATTAAAATACAACTGGTCCGGTTGACTTGTATCGTTAGACTTTCCAGCGCGTGGTCGTGTGGGTAATTTTAGAGCCAGGCCACGGTTGCTGCAGAACTAACCGGAAGTTAACTATTATTGTGGGATGTATAAAAACAAATATGCGTGCAATGAGTTGCTATCCGTCATTCTGGCAACAATCGTTCATATAGACGTCTCTGATACTATTATATCCCTTTTCAACGTACAAGGTGACCTACGTTCTCTGTTTGAACAAAGAGGCCTTATATCGTGAATAAGAGAGTTCGTCGAAGTAAAACCTAAAATAAACATATACTTTCGTATATTTATGATGTAAATACAAAATGAGTATATTTATATATTTAATTAATTATTAAAATTGATTAGACCTATTAGACGTATGTAATAGTTACAAACGCAGTTGCAGGATGTAGTAAATAATATAATATAGGGTCTTAATTAAACAACACTAACAAATATAAAATTATGAACAAAAAAAGTAAAATACGTAATAAATTAACAAATCTACACATAAATAGTTATAAACAAGACATTAACATAAAAATACAAGACAATTATTAAGATTATAAAATAACATTTCTGATTCGTGGAAAAGAATATGATCTCTGCTCTCAATTTTAGAATACTGTCTAATTAATCGATATTAGAAAGATGATATAAGAATATTAGCACGTAGTATGGAAATATTTAGAATGTTATTATTTGGCGCTGATAGTCTCCAAAGCCATACTCAAATTTTGCTTCAAAATGTTCAAATAGTCGAATATGTTGTTTATAATTTCAAATTGGGTCGACGAGCTCTTGAAAATTACATCGTTCCGATATGAAACATTGTGAATTGTGATACATGAGTATCTGACAGTTATGTATTATCAATTTAATGTACAGTAGATTCTAAAAATCGTCTTCAATAAAAGGTTAAAACAGATAATTTTGGATCGTAAATATTACTCCAAGATCTTTTGTATAATTACATCTGAAACTATACAAAATGTGTATGTTATTTGATAGTATCTCGTTTCTTATCGATATGTAAGTCGTGATATTATACTTTAATGCATTTAGTGATAAGTTGTTGTTGGTAGACCACTTATATCATTGAGAGTATTTTGTAATATCAAAATCAGAAGTAGTATTTATTTCGCACATCAATTTAAGATCATTTGGATTAATCAAATAATGTCTGTTTGAATTTAATATATCATTCATGAACATAACAAAGGCGAGAGGCCCAAGTACTGAACCTTGTAGTACTCCAGATGTAAAAAACCTTGGCAAGAATAGAAGCGAAAGATCAGACATATCTAATTTCTGTAGCAGCTACAGCAGCATCTAAGTTACTTCAACTGAGACTGGAACTATCAGTGGGTAGTTATATTACTTGATTTACTATTTTACTATATTACTTGATTTGTACTAAATACACGCCATTACGGTTAAAATTGGTATAAACTGGAACATAGTAGTCATGTAGTTCTTCCTACTGTCTACTAAAACCATATGGTTGTATAACATCTCAGTAATTTTTTAAATATATTTAATGGTCTGGCCCCAAGTCAAATTACTTTAAAGTTGTTAGAATAATGATGTAGTATACAGTAGTACCAATTATTGCGTGGTGTTACCTATATGTCACTTGGAAGTATTTAGAACTTTGAAATAGTTCCAAAGCAGCAGTTATGTTGTATGCATTTTACATTCATTCTTTAATGTCATCAATTGTGCAGTACTAATTTAGACCGATAATTACATTTGTATGACCTATAGATAATTCTACAGTGTCACCAATATATGTAATACATGTGTAATTATTTCACTTAATTAATAGCGATATTTAAAGTATAATTTAAAATGATTTTATTTATTGTTGTATGTTTTAGAAAACATTTTTTTATTGAGTCGGTGCCTCGGTATTCTTTTATGTATCATAACCATAGTTCCACAAAAATTTTGAAGGATTTAAGTTCTGCATGTCGACAACGTTGAACCTTTCAATGTTTTATTTATCTGTAACAGTGTAGGTATTATTAAAAATGATATGGTACTGAAATAGTTTCACAAACCATGATGGCATTCATATATGTAAAAAATGTCACTAAAATAATTTTTATATGGTCAAAGTAGACAAAAGGACTACGACACAGTCCAAAGAAGTTCCATTACAGTAGCGGTACCTACGCCGTTTCGTAATAATTTTGTAATCACGACGTAAGCGCTCTTATAACGGTGTAGTTAGTGTAATGTAACAGACAAGTAAAAATTATTCCCCATTTTAGTCTCCTATAGTAAAATAAACCTATGAGACATGTACGTGACCCTGACGTGAAGTTTCAGTGGCAGTAATTGGTACGTAACAACGTCTAGAATTACTGCTGGGGAATATACTTGTCAAGCCTGTCAAATGCATTCTTAAAGTCAGTATGTATATATCATATCGACCTGACTCAATTTATCTAAATTTCAGCTAATAAATTGTTATAGTCATTATATTTTAATACTTCCATAATTCGCTTAGTCCTAAATTAATTCAAACAATTAAGTATGAAAATTATAAGGGTGCATTTAATTATTTCTAAATATAATTAAGAAAACAGTAGCTTGCAGACAATGTTTTTTAAAGGAGTAGCCTGTATGCATTTACGTTTTTTAAATATTTTTCTGATCTCGAATCTGAAAATGTCCCTAAGTTTAACTACAATTTTTTTATGTATCAGACATTAAATACGTTCTAAACATGCATGTAGATTAATATGATTACTGATGGAAGTACACTAATTACTTAAAATAGTCAGTAGTCTGTAACGGATAATACTACGAAATACTATTATGATTTGACATTCATTAAAATGGGTTACACATGAACTACACTGAGACACAAAAGATTGGAATATTATATAATAAAAATAATACGCTGAAGAGGATAACAATAATCGTAATTAAAATAATGAACAAACTAAAAAAATGTGTATAAAATAACTTTTAAATTCATAAAACAAAGAAAATTTATAAAGGATTTCCATTATTTAAAATATACCCGTATATTTTTATTATTCAGATTACTTTCAGTTTTTAGCAATTATATATTAAACAATATATCACTCAATTAATAGAAAACAAGTGTATTTTGAGACTTGAAGTGGACAGGTGTCCATATGCCCCTTATTATCAGCTGCCACTGATATCACTATCGTGTTAATAAATTAAATATTATATTTAAATAATCTTTTCTCTTTGTGCGTGTTTTATTGATGTATTTGACTTATTGATATTATTTATTATTTTATTTTTTTTTGTATATTGTTTACTTGCATTAAATTATGTTAACTTTTATGTTAAGGTAAAACAATTTTATATTTTTTAATGGTTTTAGTATGTAATAAAAATATCAGGTAGATATTCAGGTGGATAGAATAAAATTAATTAATATTAAAAATATACTGGCCTACAACTGAAATGAGTAAAACATTACTTAGTTCAACTAATAATAGTTGAATCATCGTTTGAAAATGACATAATTGTCAAAACTGCAGTCACGTTTCTGTGAAAATATAGTGGTATAAAAACGTAGTAGTTGTTTTACTCATTTCCGTTGTGAATTATGAACTATCACAGAGTAACGGCTTCCTCGATTAATTTCTTATATACTGGCCTCTCGATGTTTTTAATATACATACATCTATTTTTAAAAGCAATCATTACTGTGGATTAAGTTACTTTTTCATTTTATCCCCAAGTAGAATATTATTTGTCTATGTATTGCATATATTTGCAGTTTTAAGAGCTATTTCGACATCACACATTATAGGTCTTTAAAATTTTCTCCATCTTAGACATTATTAAAATAAACGTTGTTTCTGTTAATTGCTTAAATTATTAGAATAAATGAAATATGGCAAAGTAGTAGTAACATTTCTAAATCCTCTTGATGTAATCCGAACTCAAGAGCAAGCACTATTATGTTTAATGGAAAATTGGGTTTTACTTTTAGTTGAACAAACCATTTTCTAATTGCCAAATTCATCAAACGATGTTGAGAATTTAACACGCTTTTAAATAGGCAAATATTTGCTGCCACTTGCGTATTGGCGATATTATATTTGTGAATTCTTTTGTCAATCTTCCGAACAAAGATTCAGGGAACAAATGAATTTAAAAAGTATTCTAAATAAATAAGGAAATTAATGCATTTGTGAAGAAAGATTATCTGTATGTATCTAAGCTGTTCCTACATGATAAAAAATAAAAATTTAAGTAAATAACATCTATAAATATATTAATAGTTTTGAAGTGTATTTGATATGCGTTTTTTAACATCATCCCCATAGTGGAATTCACATATGGAATAAAGTTATTACTTTTCCGCACTCCACTATCCTAGCGGAAAAGTAATGTAATCGTGTAAAGAAAAAGTGAAAAAACTAAATTTTTTTTGGGTTTATTTTTCGTTTCTCGGCCTAAAAACCTTAAAATAATGGTTTTTAAAAAGTTTTTGCTGTGTGTGTGTCGTCGTTGTCGTTGGCATTAAAATTTATTGTTAGCACGATAACTCAACTAAATCGTGTCAGATCGATCGGGATTTGACTGATCCTGATCGGGGACGTCTCCCAGATGACACCTATTGATTTTGAGGTGGATAGCACACACCATCCTCTCCATGGCTCATGAGAAAGCACGATGGTGGACTATTTGAGACATTTTCTTTGTTAACACGATAACTCAACTACATCATATCGGATCGGTCGGGATTTGACTGATTCTGATCGGAGACGTCTCCCAGACGACACTTATTGATTTTGAGGTGGATAGAACACACTCTACTATGTTCATGGGCCATGAGAGGGCACAATGATGGACTATTTGAGAATTCTATTTGTTAGCACGATCACTCAATTAAATCGTGTCGGATCGATCGGGTTTCAACTGATTCTGATTAGGAACGTCTACTAGACGACATCTATTGACCTTCAGGCGGATAGGACACAGTCCACCCTATTCAGTGGTCATGAGAATGCACGGGGGTGGACTTTTTAAAAAAAGTAAAACTGTCGCATAAAACAGATATTCTGCATTTATGTGTAGATTTATTTTTTCTCTGTCACTCAATTTCGAGATAAAGATGTTCTACTTGCGGAAAAGTCCGTTTTAAGGTTTTAAAACTGTTTATTTTTTACGTTATCATATGATATATTTATTAAAAGCGTGACGCAAAATGGATTTTTGATATAATAGTATACATTTACAAAGGGTGTAATATATTACTACATTGGCTCTTGCACAGCAAGAGCCAATGTAGTAACATAATTACAATCTTGCTTAATAAATAATGCGATATTTAAAGAAAAAGTTTTCAAATACAAATTTTGAGCAAAATTTGACACAAAGATGTGTGTAAAAATGGAAGCAGCTAACATCTTCATCAGAACTACCCTAATTTGCTGAATACTTTACAAGAAATCGTGTCCAAAATGAATGCACAATTTAGACTAAACTATTAAAAATTAAACTGGGAGTATAAAAAATAAAGCTTAATTTCGTAGAAAGTATGTGAAACTGAACATTCTATTAATTGTTCAATATAATTCAACTCAATACAGTTCAACTCAAGTTGTTACCAAATTTCTCTAGAAAATAATTGCCAGTTATACAACTGTTTTGAAGTGTCTAAATAAAGAAAAACTTCATCTCTATACAGTAATATTTGTCAAACCACTAAGAGAAGATCTAAATCGTTGATTTATATAAACAAATAATGAACAAGTTGGACATAAATAAAGTGACTTGGTATACCATGATTTATTCAGGCAAACCTACTATCACGTTGAATGACGTAGTAAATAAAAAAGAGCAAGCAAATTGGCAGACATGTACGTATTGAACAGTTGATAGTTTTCATTGGATATGTGAGATATATATGTAACATCCTCAGGATGTGCAAACATATTGACACAGTGTAAACACAAGCCCATTGTTATATCGTTCAAGATCCCTTTAAATTGTAAATCAGAATCTCAACTCCGTAATTCTTTATCCCGATGGGCCAAAAGTGGAACAAGGAATAGTTAGTGCTACTCCAATCCATTAATACGTGGTTAAATGACTGGAGTAGAATAGAGTCCAAAATAAAAACATTAAACCAATAGTAGAAATATGGCATTTTATATTTTATATAGTACTACAAGTAAGAGAATACCCCAGGTGTCTGAGGTGTCAAGTTGACTTAACTGTAAATCATATATTATTACAATGTAGGATATATAAAAACCCATGCAATAGAAACGACTTACCAAACACATTAAAGGAATGCGTAACAGACAATAGGAATATATTAAAAGTAATACAATTTCATAGAGATACCAACCCTACTTTATAGAATATGAAACAAATATTCCACAGAAACATAGTGGCCAATAACTATAGATGTCCCCGTCACTATAAAAAAACATTAATAAAAATTAACGCTTTGGCGTACATGATCATCATTATTATTGATCCACTTTTTATTGAAGATATTTTGACAGAGGAGAAAAATATTTAAATCATTCTTGTTTTGGGGAACATTTCAGTTTCAGTTCAGTTTTTATCCCTAGACCACATGACCTTATGCTGATCGGTTTTCTCTGTGAAGTTATATCAAGAATAGGATATATGCTCAAAGACAAATATCATTGATGATATCAAAAGAATAATATAATGTGTTATTAGATAGTATATAAGAGGAATATATCAAATACAAATTTGAAGAAAAGAAAAAAATTTAAAAGTAGATTTTAAAAACCTTAGAGACCTTTAAGGGTATAGTTTTAGGTGTAATCAGTGAGATTGCAGGTGTAATTAATCGGTGACGTCAACTTAGATTCAAAATCGGCCGTTCCCATCATTTCCCATAAATCTCTAAAATAATACCGAAAACAATTTAACTCCATAAGAGGTTCTTACAGTCTATAAAATACAAATACATAATTCAGTATACGATTCTATTTTATAAATATAAATAAACTTTATCTACTGCAACTCAAACACAGGCCAATTAAAATTTAAACGAACGAAATTCAGTCGGTAATCAAAGAACACTCTGGCACCAATACCTGAATTATGTTTATCAAACATCTTCATTCACAAAGTTAAACACAGTTAGAAACAGATTTGCTTTCAGAAATTGTAAATATTTAAGTTACATTACATCACAAATATAGTACATTAACACCAATACCTTAACGTCATAAATCGTATAATGTTATGCCGCATAATATTAGCATATTTTTGACAGCGGCGATGTAACAATTTATAACGTTCTTACATAAATTTGCATAACTGATGCGTCCGAACTTTTTGTTAATCGAGTATGTGGGTAATTAAGGCCTTTAACCATCGAACTTATTCTAGGACGACACGAAAAGTGTTTTGTTTAATAAACTCTACGAAAAAAATGCCGTCTGGAAGAGACTTAATGTTATTGATTTATGTCACACCCATTATGTCAAAATATTTATTATATTTGTATTAGTGGTTGCTACCTTTTTATCGAGTTGATTTCCGAGAAGTTCCAATTAACAGGCTTAATTTAAAATGCGTGAAATGAATATTATGTTTTTGTAACGAGAGCTATCGATCATACAAGTATGGTGTAGATCGATTTTTTTTTTGTAATGTAGTTTAATATCCTCTATAAAATACCAGTTAGTTTTGTGTTAATAATAATTATACTCCTCGGTATTAGTTTGATAATTATTATTTATATTTTTTTATATTTTTCATTTACGAGAACAATTTCAAAATAATTTTAATAGCATATTATTTGTTACAATATTGCAAGATATTAAATAATAAAAGTCAGCAAAAAGTTATATCGGAAAGCCGAACGAGTTATAATTAAAGTAGTGGCTTTAAGGTTACATAACATCTCCCAACGATGTCACCTTGGTTGACAAAATGCTTATTGGATACTAAATAGTATTTCAGTACTTGCGAAAAGTTTTGTGTTATTTTCTTTTAAATAATTATTTATATATACAAATATGTATAATACTGAAGAATTTTTTAAATAATTTTTTTTGTTCAAGATTTTAATTAACCAGAAGTTGTAAAAAACACAGGGTATTTTCCTAATTTGCTTACACCACTTTCCAAAATACAAATTGTATGTATAACAAAGATGAAATATGCCAATTATACAAGAATGGTATGGCCATTGCTGTATATTTCACATAAGATTTAATTAAAAAGGAAATTCCTCGGAAATTTACATAAAAAAATTATGTAATTTACTTATCAACAAGTAACTTAATACGCATACATACTTATTTGATTTCTTGTATGTATGTATACAACTGATTGAATAAAATTATATCGTTAAGAGAAGATCTTTCGTAAAAAATATTTTTCATGAAAATTTTTCTCTTATTTTACGAAATACGTCGCCATATTTGATGGCTAAATAAAAACACTAATAAGCAACAGATAACTGTATAGAAATGTAACAAAATTTTTTTATAAGAATTAACATGGGGTGCATTTAAATACCTTTTAATTAGTATAATGATTTTCATAGTTTAAACAGTTTGAATTAATTATTTTCTTCGTAAATTCTATATCATTTCTCAATTACAATAGTTTATGTATCCATTACCTGTCAATATTTTGGCTCCAATTTTCTACACTCTAATTTATTGAACCATTCCTGCAACGTACTCAGGGTCATTACTTGCTCTTATGAAGTTATGAAGGAGTTAATAATTACCTATTACGAGATGCCTTATATAAGGCACCATAAATTAATTGATATACAAAATGATAATGGGTTTTTCATAATATCGATTCTACTTATAACAACTTTAAATACCTCAGCATAAAAAAGGCTACCAGTAAAGCAGTTATTACAAAATAACAGCTAGCTCAGAGCTAATAAACTAACCTTTCTTTATACATGGTGTATACCAGAGATGTTATCTTCGGAATCAAGAAGAGCTTACGGTTTCAGAGAAGTTCACGTTTCCTGCATTTTTATAAACACAACTTCACGATGTTCTTATTATCTAATTTATCCTTGATACATCTAACCTTACACAAGATGTAAAATAATTCTTCTGTACGTCAAACCGATTGGTGTTGAGTGAACACTTGTATTTTTGGAGGGAGATATCTCACGATTTTTCACTGTCACTAATCAGACGACTTAGTCGCACGATTTGCTGCGGGATGAAGAGGGAATAAACGCGGTGCTCGGTTCTTCGCGTTTGGTTTTGGAATAAAGCAGTCTGGTGAACTCTACAGGTATCAACTCCCACCCCGTTCGTTCTTTCTTTATTCCACGTTAACTCGCATACGATACGCCGTTCTCTGTTTTAACACCGGGCCCCGGTGCAGAGTCTCTATAACGGTATACATAGTTATATTTGTTTATATATATTTATTTATCAATTGGCAGTGTTTGGCAAATGCCTTTCATGTATTAATCTGATAATTCGCATGTTCAGTAATCCTGCAAAGTGGATTGGGGAATTACACCAATTTAAAACTCGACGTTGCTCAAAAGTTCTGGGATTTTTGTTTTTAGGTTAACAAAATTCAAGTGGTCGGCTGAATGGAGAGCGAACAGGTACCAGATCTTATCTGGACAGGCATTTAATAATAGCAGTATTTAAGTCAGCGCATCCGCCATTTTCGCACCTTAATTTGTATTCGCCTGCATTAACGTTTTCGTGTGAATATTGAATGTTTGTGTAACATATAACGTTGTATTGTAATTATTTGAAAGAAATTTGCAAGGGAATTAATGCCAGTGCTGAACCAGTTTTTGTATTGTGTATTGGGATTATCGAGGCAGTTATCATCATTCAAGGACAGTCGATTAATAAACAGACAAAATGTTACCAAAGTTAGTATCAAAATTAGTATTATTTTAGTATGTCATATATTAGATAAAGAAAAAATAAGCAAGAACTTATGATACATTTTGAGATTTATAAACATCTCTTCTTTTAATTAATCTTAAATTCGAAATCAAAATGCTTAAATCATAGTAGTAATCATTAGTAGAGGGCTAATATAAATTGCTATGCTAATTTCCACTGTACATAGAAATAATTTCAAAGAGTAGTAATTTTGACTTTAATTAAACTAAAATTGACTTCTAAATCCCTCAAACTCGACCATTGCCGAGATTGTACAGTTTATTTCATCGCTATTTGCCAAATAAAAAATCTCAAAACATACCGTGGCTTGTTTTTATGGCTAGATTCAGGTAGACTGTTACGATTATCGGCAAGATAAGAGAGTTTTTTATTTGGCAAATAGCGATGAAATGAATAGTACACTGATGAAGACGACAATAAATTACTAAAGGCAATATGAAAACGAGAATTCCTTTTAGATCTGCCTTTACCTTTCTCCAGATTTACATATATGTAATTTCAAAGAATAGTAATTTTGACTTAAATTAGTTAAACTCAAATTAACTTCCAAATCCCTCAATCTCGATCAGTACTTAAAATACACATTGATAAAAAAGTCAATGAATAACGAAAGGCGATAAAAATATGTCCTTTTTATGTCCTTCATTATCTTTAGTTATATTGACTGCAATATCTCGATCGATAAGGTAACAGTAGTCATTTCATTAATAAGGTATTATTTTTCAAGCATATAGGTAAATGAAATTATATAGATGAACCATAATAGATTTATTAAATTTTACGTCTTTCAGTTAAGCTCATATTTTTTATTCAAGTAAACATTGTTTTATGAAAATCGATTATGATGGCTCTAAGAATTACATTTCTCTAACTTTACGAAATAATTTTGTACATTTATTAAATAACTTTGTAGATCTATTAAAGAACGACTCGATTGTCGCTAGCGCAATATATCAAAACTTTCTTATAACCTCAAAATAATACTGAAAGATTTTTTCAGTGGTAGGAGTTAAGCGATTCAATGAAAGTCGCAATAGATATTTTTGGAAATAAACTGATATGGAAGAATAAATATCCAGAGAGTCGTAGTAATGAAATTTCTATACATGAACTGGATTTGTCGTAATAGCTGTTGCTTTATTTATTTATTATATGCATGTTTTCATGTTGACTTATGCTATATCATGTTTACTTCTATAATCGTTTTACTAAATTAATATTTCGGGGCAGGGAATATAGAAAATAATATATATAATATAAATGATATAAATATCTATAATTGACACGAATATAGAATTTGTTAATTTATTCTTATGGGTTACTTTTAGACTGTTACACAATAAAGTAAAACAAATGCATATTACTGGACATTATTGAATTATGTTACTAGAATCATAAAGCTTATTTACATAGAGACGAGCAAGTGTTTTGTAATTTGTGAAATAAAAAATGGAAAAATCCATGGTAGTATTAATATTGAACTTACAAAGAATTTCCGTCTCTCTATAATATAACGTTACGACTTTCTTCTACAGGTAAACAAATAATGAAAAGTTCCTCACATTCGTTTAAAAGTAATTTATTTGCGATTATACATATTTCTTGTGCCAGCGCATTCGCCATTTATTTAACTGATATTTCAATTATTTTTTTTCATACAACTATTTTCTTTGTATTTGAAAACTTAGTCAATGAATAAAGAAAACTTACTTTTAATGTGTCAAGTACTTTTTGGGAAAGCCCTTTATCTAATGTTAGGAGAAAATGGAAGGAGATATTTTTTATATGTTCGCCTCAAATATTCGCAAAACTGAATTAATTTCTGAGACAATTATGTCTATGAGAGTATTATTCAGTTAATAGAGGGCGTGATCAAATTAACAGTGTGATTAAAAATATAGTTATACTTTAGAACTAATTCATTACTGCCTATACTTCAGGGCAATAATGTATAGAAAGTGCCTCGTTATATATTTTTTAATGGTACTTTATTTAATCAGTGAAGTAAATAAAATCCATAATCACTGCTTAGTGAAAAATAATAGTTTGTGTTAGAAAGTAACCACGATAAAAATAGTTACAGTTTCCTTATTTTAGTGCCATGTTTTAACACTTCATAAGTAAGACTATATAAATCGGTGTTTTCTTGTCTTTAGGAAAGTTGTCTTTGAAAATTTGATTCACTTATTGTCTTAACTCGAGTTAATTAATTCTGATAGATTATTAGATATTCTTTTAATATTGAAATGGCAGGTTGTGTTACGGAGTTTCTGGATGTTTCCAGAAGAAATATTTATTAAGCCGTAATATAATATCTAGTGATACTATCTCATTTCAGTTCGTTTATGTGCTGATTGACTAATTTAACTGTAATGATCAATTAGCGTAGAGATTATCTGAATCAAAATGAGATAATAGTTAAGAGACGGGCAGCTATTACCAACAGTATTACACAAAATTTTGTTTAAATATACCCTGTATTCAAATCTTAAAGTTTCTATTTTCTTGTATACGAAATCTTTAGAAGTTAAAAGCAACTGCTATTTAGAAGGTAAATATTTTTACAGTAAACATTTTATTAAAATATTAGTGAAACAAACAATTTTATTTCACCTTTCTATCTTTATAAATAACAGAGCTACATCTTATATAATTCTGGAATACACTGTATGTGTATTAAAAGTATACATGATCTATATGCATAGACAAGAGTACACATTTTGTGTAATTTTTCAATACTGTGTATATAAGATTTCTGAAATACACTGAAAAAGTTGGCACAATTTGCATCTTCTAAATATTAAAATATATTACATATACTTCCAGTAATGTGGTCCAATCTCTAAACTGATAAAACATAATGAATTGGAATTTGAACACATGTTAAAAGGGATCAAATATCTATAGCCAATTGTCAGGGCTGAATGCATGGGTGTCGGGGCCCGGGGCAATGAAAAAAGTGGAGACCCTTTCAATCAATAAATATCTTTCGATAATTTTATTTTTACATTTAAAAAACAAATTTTCACTATGAACATATATACTATTCTATTTTTTGTAATTTTTTTAAAATCTTTATTACTTTCTGACGAGTGATGAACAATGGGAAACAATTGATAGACTTACTATATTTAAGTGAAAGACACTTTACGTACTTTTTTAGAGGCAAAATCCTTAATGATTTCTCCGAAGTCTATTTCTCGAAGTAAATCACTCTCTATACTGAGCAATGACAGATATGCTAGACGTTTTTGCGTCATCGTCGTACGCAGCCTATTTTTAATAATTTTCATTTTAGAAAATGAACGTTCTCCGCTGCAATTAGCCACCATCAACACTAAATATATTCTCAATGTAATTTCAATATTAGGGAATGCAGCGCCGAAGTTATTATCAACCAAAATCCTGTAGAAAAACATCTCTTTTGGTTCACTGTCGACATTGTAGTTCTTCTTGAAAGCATCTATTAAGGTTACAAGCTGGACTAATTCGTTCCCAAGACTGCTTTCAAGATCGTCGTTGTAAATTTTTACTAACTTGTCGGCAGCCTTGTGTAGCTCGGATGAACTCAAATCCTCTAAATGATTCAAGAAACCAAATCGATCACAGACAAAGTCATAAGCTCGAATCCTATCACTCAGAGATGCTGAAAGCTGATCAATTACTGGAATAAAACTTCCTACTCCCAAGAAGTCACCCTAGGAAATTTTTCCTTGGGTGACTTCTGGGTATCTGAAGATTTCGCATAATCCTGTGGATTGAGCCTAATATTTCTTGATGTAGAGCGTGTTTTAATATATTCGTCAGTATCCAAGGTTTGTGGAGGCCCTTAATGTGTGGGGGCCCCGGGGCTCCCGCCCCGGTTGCCCCCTGTGCATCTGACCCTGCTAATTGTAATCATTGTATTGTTAACGTGAAAATTTGAACTCAATTGAATTGATATTATAACAATAAATTATTGAATTTAATCTTACATATGTAAATTAATAACAAAGTATATTAAAATATCTCTAGATTCCTGGGCAACAAAGTCCTGGTGTGCGTCGTTGTCCAAAAATTGTATGTAATACTTTGCAATAAACGTCTTGAATGCCGTTAAAGCTAATTTGCCCAACTATATTCTAGATAATTGATTGTATTCCAAGGAAAATCAAGAATCCAAAAAAGATCTTTGCAATAAAATATTTAGCTTTTATAGTGTGTATCCATATTATTATAAGCCATATTAGTTATGTTAAACTTCTTAATACTAACGAGTGTTAAAATCTTTTGCTTTTTGCTTAAGAGGTGTCTGCAACAATGGCATTCATATTGGTTTCCGGGGTAATGGATTGTACCCAATATTGGGGGTGTTATTATATGCTCGGATTTGAACCTTAACATGCAAAGTTTGACATATTCTCCTGTCTCAATTTATATATGTATTCCTACCTATCCACGGCTTGCGACTTTGAGGAAAGGAAGTCGATTTTTCGTATTTAAAAATTGATTCTAAAATTGAAAAAAAAACCACATCGTCTTATGTATCAACAATTTCATATAATTTAATGCTTGTACAGTCCACAGTTATATTTTCTAAGTGGGCCAACTTTATTTGTTTCCATATCTGCTAATAGGTGGAAGTTCATAATATAATGTCGAGCAAATTGTACACCGGAATTAGTTATGTTCAAGTCATTCATGAGTAGCATCTTCTCATTTAACATGGAACTTCACACAAATATGTGGTAAAATATACTATACACATAAATGCAATTGACCTACAATTTAATGTAACCGGGTTTCCATAAATAAGAAAGACATATACACTATGCAATTTTAATCCATAGTCTATATTTTTTTCTTAGAACATGAACGTGTTTTCGTTCATACTAATAAATATCTCCTAATTGACTTATTTGAAACAGCACTTGAGTTATGTAGAACAGTTTCTAATCTCATTGTTATTACCAGAATAACATTTTAGTACATTTTCCACTCGAAGGGCTTAATGCGGCCGCACAAAAAGCTTTAATGCGATGGTTTTAGTTTGGGATTTGGGACTCTCCTGGGTCGGTAAAATGCGCACCCCTGTAAATGAATATAACATTTTAACCCCGGTTGTTTATTAAGCCATAAAATAATTATATTCAGGTGTATATACCTCAGACGCTTACAATACAGGAATTGACGCGACGTTAAAATTTTAAAACAGTCGGCAGCAAAGTGTGAATTAAAATGAAGTGTTCGCCCTCAGTATGACGTAAATGCTGGAGAACAATGGAATTATGAGTAACTGCTATGTGAAAAATTAGAAAGGGTAAGCAAGTGTACCAGAATTTGTATTACATAAACTGATTATAATTTCACCCTACATAAAGGATGTTAGTTAATTGCTTGTTTTGTTCGTTGTATCTTCGAAACAAGGTCTGTCTCATTTTCTGAAAAGTTAATTACAATGTATGGTAATATTTGCGAGTAAATCGTAGATTCTAGGTTTGGACATACCTATCTAAAAGGGTCTGTGTCAGTAGTTGCATATTTTTACTTTGAGATGTAACGAATGCTCGATGACGCATACTTTATTGTAAGTTAACCCTTTAAGTATCTTTGGGGTAACAGTTTCCCACCCAGTTATAACTTTAAGTTGCGTTGGGTATATATTGTACCGCATGCGCATTGTAGCAAAATAGAGCGGGAATGAACGCCACATTCGCTCCATATTGTTTAGTGCGCTTAGAGTCTTGAGATAGATTGTTTGAAGTGGTTAGGTGGGAAGATAATATCCCAAAGGAACCTAAAGTATATAAAGTGAGTGTACAATTTGTTTCTTTTGGAATTTTTGAGTGTGGAAAATTTTGCGCATTTCATGAGGTAAGTTAGAATAGTAAATATATAAGCTTTATAAATATATTCTTTTGGTGACGTAAATACAGCTCTTTACTGCAAAAACATATTCTTTTAGATGACATATACATTACTCTGCACAAATTATGATTTTTCAACAATTAATTTATAGAAAAAAACTAAATTATTATGTAATGTTTATGTCAATATTTATTGCTTAGAGAGTCACCTAGCAATACCAGTAAATAAATGAGGGTTGCTATTTATGGCAGACTTAATTTTTAAAATTTTCTGCGAAATTGTAGCATTTCTTCAGTATAAATTTTTTCAAACTTATGTATGTAATGTTATTTTTCTTTACTGATAATAACATTACTTCCAGAAAACATGGCAGCACTTTCTGATAAAGAATTGGAGTTAATTGTGAATGAATGTGCTGCTGCAATCAATGAAGATCAGGCAGAATTTTCGGATATAGGCGGTGACTCTGACGCGGAAGATGGCTTTCTGTTACCTCGTCAAAGACCTGTGCCATCTAGAATGTTGCGAAATAAGCCTCCAACATCTAAAAACGAAGATATTGCGAGCTCCGGCGATAATATTAGCGACTTTGAACCTCCTGGAAATTTTGATAACGACGATATGTTCGAAAGATATGGAACGCCCCCAGATAGCGATGAGGACATAGAGGAGGAAAATCTTGATACAAAATTTCAGTGGTCCAAGCAAGCTGAAGATCCCTTAGTATATTCAACAACCGACTTTGCTGAGCCCTTTGGCCCTAAGTATATGGAAAATCCAAAAACTCCTGTTGACTTTTTTTCTCTATTCTTCACTGAATTCCTTTTGTGCGAGATAGTTTCTCAATCAAATTTATATGCCAGTAAACTCGGTACCGGTCTGTCTCTAGAGGTAAGCGAATTGAAGGCATTTCTAGGGATCATCGTATATATGGGGTTTCACTATCTTTCGGGGTACAAATTATATACTTTCTTCTAAATGTAAGCGGGGTTACCAGCCAATGAAGGGTTTTGCAAAAAAAAAAGAAAATCTGGGATCTTGACTGTTCAGAACACAGTACGATTATCAAATGTTGGTATGCATATGCCAGAAGTCATAAAAAGCTACAGACATTGTGCCCAATGTAGCACCAAAGCAAAAGAAAAGAGGAGTAACATTATATGTCCTGCCTGTAATGTTGCTCTATGCAAACATTGCTTTGGTGACTTCCATAGAAGTAGATTATTTGTTTAGAGGCTTTGAGCAAGTTTAGAACTCTTTTTTCTAGTTCTTTTTAGCATTAGGTACATTACATTTCTTATTTTGTATACTTACTTACATAAATGACATTTATTTTGTACTATGTAGATGTTTCTGTTTCTCTTGAATAAATGTATTTTCTAATTATACCATGTTTTATGAAAAGTGAGAATATATAATAAAGATAGATTTTTTGCCTTAGGTATCTATGGGTGAATAATTTCCCACCTATTTTTTGCAAAAAACTCAGCAATGGGGCCTTATTTCAAACGCTAACATGTAGCTATACGCTTCTAATTTCCTAAATATTTTTGTGAACAGGTAGGAGTAATACTTGAAAAAAAAAGGTCTTTTGCGCCTTAAAGGGTTAAATTAATATTGTTATTATATTTAAAAATGTGTAAATTTCGTTCGCGTGTTGTAGCGGAAAAGTGATTTCCCCGAATCGCATTCTGACGGTACCGAACTACGATATGTGATACAGTGATATTATGGAGCGTAATAACGTATGTTACAGAACATGTTGCAACCGAAAAACAAAAAAAAGTGGTTTGTGGTAATCGGACTGCTAAGGAAAATTAAAGACAATTTAACATAGACTTGTTAATATGATGGTACCGTCAAACACACTGGCTAAACTTAAACAATTACTATAAAATTATATGGATAGAAAATACAATGTTACTCCGCTTCCTAAGTTAACGCTAGGAACTGGTAATATAGTTCCTGAACTGCTGGACAATAACGTATGGGCGACTGTGAATGAAACCACCAATGATGCAGATGATTAATTGGCGGGATGCACGAAACCACGCCAATGTAACCACAGTTTAAAGCTAATTGCGTTAAAAGTAGTAGAACTGACAAATTCAGAGACAGTAGGCGATGATTTGGAGAACAATAAAGGACGTATGTCTATACAATCGATGTAGCCTCCCATGTGAAAGCATCTGCAGTGCGCCTAAAACCACATACTGATCATCAAGAATAGAAACAAATCTCTATCGGGCCGCTCACGAGGTGCGCAGTAAATAGCCTGGTCTAAGTAAATAGCCGAATGTTGCCCTCACACTTTCTTCTACGCATACATATACACACTTTTTCCTATTATTGATGAGCAGTACAACATGCCAGTTTATTGTATGTAATATGTTTAGCACGTGGACTCCATTGCCTTGCAAAAACTTCTATAACATAATCGACAAATTTATAGCTAACATGAAAAAGACATCTTTGAGAGCGTCAGCTTGCGAGAAAGTTATTTCAAGACGAATAGTCGTATGCGCCATTACCATCACAGTCTACTGTGATACATTAGGGTACACGGTTAGATACAGTAAGCTACTATTATGTCCATTGATTACGTGAAATGGGTGATCGATAATCTAAATGAAAACGAGGCACTTTTTATCTCACACATTCAGAAGTCGTTCCATGGCTCAGCTGTTTGGCAATATTTAATGTATAGTACACCTAGTCATTTTCAAAAGAATTTAAGGAACCTTGAGTGTACATCTAGTTCCCCTGGATACTCAATAATTAACGCATTAAACTTTATACTTGAGATGTCCCAATTCCTTTTTTTTCTTCTTTTGGTTAATCGGACACTCTGCTGAACGCGTGAAAACTGAATTGGCCACAGTTTTACAATACTATCCCCGATTCCGTATACTGTGTGGTATTGCAGATATCCTCGTAGGTAAAAAGGAAGACTTTTCACCTCTCTCGTTGAACATGCTACCTCTTTGAAAAACTCCATATATTTTAAATATGCTTCCGTTACCTCTATAGATGTCGGAAGGTCTTTTCCTCACCTAATTGGAATTTGAGTGATAGATCAAACAGATAGGTGATCATGGTAATTCACTGGAACTCCAAAAATGATTAGTGTGCAGTGTTGTGTCCTCAGTAGCAGTTACTGCTACTGTTATTTTGGATACTACAAGGTCGATTATTAAAAGATAATATATTGTTTATTATATCTTTATATGCGTATATCAGCCCAGTATCCTGGATCCACACCAGACTTCTTCTGGGTGTTCTTTAATTATTTTACATAATAGTGCTGGAAGTGTATAATATAATAGTGTATTTGTGAATTCAGATTGGATGTATGGAACCAATATACATAATTAAAGACAACTTTATTTCTTCATCATCATGAGGTCATCTGTCCTAAGACTGGTTGGACGCTAAGCTCCAGCTTCTCCTATCTTGTGCTAACCTACGCATTTCGCTAATTGTGCTACAACCTACATCCCTTACCATTTGAGGCAGTAGTCTAATCTAGGCCTACTTCTGCCTTTCTTCATTCCTATTTCTGCCTCCAAAATATCGCGGACTATTCACCCATGTCTCAGCAACAGGCCTACCATTCTATCTCTTCTCTTCTTTATGTTTTTTCACATACTTCTTTTCTCGCCGACTTTCTCTAATACTTCTTCGTTTCTAACCCAATCAGTTCACGGTATTTTCATCATTGCTCGGTAACACCACATCTCAAAAGCTTCTAATTTCTTCCTATTTGCTTCTCCTACCGTCCAGGTTTCGCAACCGTATAGTGCTGTGCTCCATACATACGTTTTCAAAAATCTCTTCCTTGTTTCTAAGTTTATTACCCCCGAACATAAAAGTGCTTCCTTTTTGTTAAAAACTACTCGACCCTGCGCTATTCTTTGTTTTATATTTTTATCGCTTCTTCCATCCCAATTTATTTTACTTCCTAAATAAGTCTTTAACTTCCTCCAATATTTCATTCTTAATTTGTACTTTCGTTTTTGCTGTGCTCTCGCGCCCTCTGCACACTAACACTTTAGTTTTGTTTTTATTCACCCTCATTTCGTATTCCTCTGTCAACACTGCATCCATTTCGTTCAACGCTTATTCCAGTTCCTCTTTACTAGATGCTAATACTGCTATGTGATCCGCGAATCTCAGCATTTATAGTTTCTGTCCCTGTACTTTAATCCCGAAATCCACTCTATCTTTTACCACATTAATCGCCTCTTCGATGTACAGATTAAAAATTAGTGGTGGTAGGTAGCGTACATCTTTGTCTTACTCCTTTCCTAATACCTACTTCCCTTCTTTCCCCTTCTACTTCTATAACAGCAGTTTGCTCTTTGTATAGATTGTGTACTACTCTCCTACTACATTCCCGCGCTCTTTAGTATCTCGAACATTTTTTCCCATCTTACATTATCAAAAGTTTTTCTAAATCTACAAATCCTATATAAGCGTTCTCTCCTTTTTCTATTGTTTTCTCTAACATTACTCTTAGTGCCAGAATAGCTTCGCGAGTTCCCCAATTTCGCCTAAACCCGAATTGGTCTTCTCCTAGTATTTCCTCCGCTCTTTTTTCCATCCTCTTCTACACTATTCTGGTTAAAATTTTTGACGCGTGGGAAGTTAGGCTAATCGTTCTAAAGTTCTCGCATTTGTTGGCTCCTCTCTTTTTCGGTATAGTAACGATAATAATGTTCCTCTTATATATGTATTTTACCAGTTCAAACATCCTATTTACTATTTTCTGTCCCGCAGATTTCAAAATTTCCGCCTGTATTTTATCTACACCCGGCGCTTTATTGTTCTTTAGCCCCCTTAGTGATATTTCAAATTCCTCTCTCAATATAGGTTTTCCTACATCTTCCCTATCGATGCTAGATTCTTCCTCTAATATCTCTCCCAATTCCTGACCCTCGTATAAATGTCCTAAGTACTGCTTCCATTTATCCGCTTTCTCCTCTCTTCCGATCAGTATGTCCCCCGATTGACTCCTAACGTTTCTACTTATTGGTCCTATATCCCTGAAGTTCCTCTTAATTATTTTGTAAGCCTCATCGGTCTTACCTACTTGGAGCTTATCTTCTACTTCTTTGCATTTATTTCTTAGTAATATTTTTTTTTCCATATTTCGTATATAATAAGAAATAATCTAGTCTAGTTTCCTCCAATTTCTGAGTTAAATTCTTTAAGGATAGTGTATATCCAACATGTACAATGAAGTTTTCTGAACGGCAGAAATAAAGTCTATTATAGGTATGCAAGTGTACTAATAGTTTAATTATAATTAGGCTAACGGTTTAAAGGTATTTTCTAGGCGACAATACAAAATAAACCAAAACAGCTTAAATTCTTGCAATTTGCAAGAACCGTATTATTTTTTGTAAAGTAAATAGTTATATTTAATAGCCTGGATTGTGTTTAAAGAAAATTTCAATGAAAAAAATAAGTAGCGTTTTAATTAAAAGAAATTATTAACTTTGAACCATGCATAAATTAGTAATTACCTTAGTTATTTATTAATGTTATTATTAATTACCTTAGTTATTATTGAAGTAATAATTATTTGAAGTAATTTTCATTCAAATTTAAACGCGATTAATTACAAAGTCTAGTTATTTATTTACTTAATTACATTTTCATAATACAAACAATGGGAATATATGAAATTAAAAAACATGAAATGTAAATAAAACCGATTTAATACTACAACTATTTAGTCTCCACTTTAATCATAGGCTTTGAATTATGTCAAAAGTTACACAAAATGTTAAATATTTTTTTCTTTTGTATTAGTAAAAATATACATACATATCATTTTTTTATTATTTAAGAAATATAGGGAATCATAGGAGAAAATAATACGTTTTCATTATCTGGGACAAAATAATACAGCTAGTAGAACTTTAAATATAACAGACTCAAAAATACATAAAAATTCTATAAAAGTGATTTCCTGACATAATTAAATAAAAGATTCATTATGAAGTAGTTGCCACTTTAAACCGGTCAATAGCAACATTAAATGATTTTTTTGATGAGCGTTCAAACAAAAAAGGTAATAATGAAGTGAAAAGTTATATAAGTCCAATCCCAGTAGTCCATTATTATTACTTACCTGTAAGATAATACAAAATGTTTAGGATAATATTATTTGTGTATATTATGTCCTATATGTTCCCTACAGAATATGTTGGATATTGCATTTAGTTACTGATAAATCTCTATAGGTACTTTTAGAACTCGATGAAGTCACTCATATTTTAGTAAGAATAAGATACACAAATTTGTTCATTAATATTTCTTTATTGCATGGTCAATTTATATATTTGATACATTTTTTAAAAGATATAGCACCTTTATATTACTGAATAAATATTTTTTCACACAAAACAGTTACACTGCCAAATCAATTATAAGTTAAAATACTGAGAGAAACGAAAAAGTGCATGCTTGGCAAGAATTATTACGTCAACTAAAAATTCATTAAAGGTTGTATTAAATACAAAATACATAATAAAACTTCTATATTCCTCTGATACCTATTTACATAATTTGTGAAGTTCGAAATAAAAAAATACAGTATTGTAACTATCGTGTAAGTGTCGTGGCTAAAATAAGAAATAACAACAATAAAACTAACGTATAAGGCAGTTGATTTGCTTTTGGAAATATACAGGTAGCAAAGAAAGTAAAATTTTCCAAAAAATATATGGTCGTTTTACTTTATCTGCTTGAAAAACAGCCTAAGCATCGACTAATATACTAGTCTACCACCTCTGTAAAATTAAAAGAAAATATGAGGACTATCCAGGTAAATAACTATGTGTATGTGTAATTTACGAGTTCACATATCACTTCTAGTTGTTAGCAAAACATTGTCAACTGACCACATATTTAATATCCACTATTTAATAAGTATGGGCATATAAGTGAACACTTTTTATTAGCAGGGAAGTGATACGGGACAATAAAAACTTTTTTCTCTGAAATCTACTGAAAAGAAAATCGTCTGAAAAAACTGCTGAGGATCAGTTGATATCTTATATATGTTCAATATGTTTCATTGGATAATATCTCAAAAAAACATGACTCTCCTGCATAGCAGAATTAACACTTCTCCAAATACTAGTTAACGAAGAAAAAAATATATTTTATTCTTCTTTCTCTGACTGATTACTTTTTATGCCCCTCGTGGATGGTGTGGATATATTATTTTGAACTTTGAACTATTTCCCTACCTTCACAAAATAATAGATGATCATCAAATAAATAAATAACAAATCAGGATATCATATCCTTGGGAATGATGAGCTAAACCCAAAACTGTCAACAGTAAAAAATAAATTAATTTAAAATATTTACAAAGCCATTACCTATCCTAATATTCACAAACGATTAATTTTGAAACATTCAGTCTTCCGAATAATGCACTTGAAAAGGCACTGGGTTACTTCTATATATAAATATGTAACATATATATGTTTTCTACTCATGCAAAGTGTCTACCGAGACCGCCAGGTCTCGATTGGTCGTGATTCGAGACGTCGAGGACATTTTGTTAGAGATCTCCTCGAGCAAGTAGGCCAAAACCTTCTTCACCTCGCTGATTTGGGCTGGAGCCTTTCGTTGGGCTTCCTTAACGTCATGAAGGGCACTGTCGTAGAGCTTCAGGTCCAGCTTGGCCTTGGCTCGGGCGTAGAAGGCTTCGTATGATTCAGGTTTCATTTCCAGTACTTCGTTCGCTAGATCGATAGCCTCCTGTGGTTCCTAAAATTGAGAATATTTTCTAGATCAGATCATTTAAACATTTACATACTTGGTACTAACGACTTAATAAGCCATTTATATAGACTCTTTTCTTGTGTTATTCCTCAAAGTTGAAGTTAAAATTGAAATAGGACTTACGCTTAGTTTCCTCTTGCACCTGGAAAAGTTCAGTAAGAAGTTGATTTGCAATTGGTGGAAAGCCTTATTATGCTCTCCTTGGTCATCTGTTGGGAATTTTTTCAATGCATATTGGTAGCGGTGAGCAGCTTCTCTTAATCTACTTTTGCGATACAAAATATTGCCATCCTCCAAAAGTTTATTAAGAAGTATAAGCCTGCAAGAAAATAATGAGATTTATTGCTGAAACTAATTTGTCGTATTTAAGAAATAGATTTGAATGCCTTATTAATGCCGGCACCAGCGTGGTAGGTTTTGTCTATGCTTACATTATTTCTGGTTTGCCTGCAGCCATTGCCCACGTCGCCGGTCCCAATTTAGCGCCTTTCTTCAGGAAACATTGAATGACCTGGATATTTCGGCAACCAATTGCTCTGTCCAACGGCCGCATACCGTTGATATCCACGTGCTCGATAATAGCGCCTCTGTCCAACAAGAACTGCACTAACGCCTGGTTTCCTTGGAAAGCAGCTAAGTCCAGAGGTGTGCGTCCTGTTTTGTCAGTGTGGTTAATATTGGCACCACGTTCTATTAATATTTGTGCAGCCTGTAGTTTCCCCCTGAGACAGGCCCAACATAGTGACGTAATGCCTTCGCGATCTTCTTTGTTTATGTCTGCCCCTGAAGATATACAGTAAAGATTAAGTTCAAAGTTGATAGGAAATCCAAATAGATATCCTTACCTCTGTCCAGTAACAACTCTATGAGTCCAAGATGTCCTTCTGATGAAGCCAACATCAACGGCGATCTACCCACAGTGTCGCACTGTTCAATAGCAGCATAATTCTGTATCAGTCTTTCAGCTACGGCCCAATGACCTTCCTTAACAGCTAACAGCAAGGGTGCTAACTCTTTTTTGTTAGTTGTAGATATACTGGCTCCTCTATTAATAAGGGCGGAACAAACGGCGTGACATCCATTGGCGGCCGCTACAGTTAAAGCAGTCTCTCCCGTTATAGTATCGGGAACATCGGCCTTTACTTCGGCCATATCTAAGAGATACTCCACAATTTCCGTGTGGCCTTGTCCAGCGGCAGCCACGAGAGCTTGTTGCGCAGCTTCCGCTAGTTCGACATCCTCCGGAGTTTTGATCACCCAATCGCAAGCCAGAAGGTAACCTACAACATTCAGGCAACCGTTCCGGGAGGCGTGGACTAAAGGGCAGTAGCCGGCAGTGTCAGCATGGCCTGGGGAAGCCCCGGCGGCTACCAACTGTCTAACGACGTCACAATGGCCTTTGGCGGAAGCCAAGGAAAGCGCCGTACAACCCTGGCTATTGGTTAATTCAACATCAGCTCCAAATTCAAGTAATAAAGAGACCATTGGTACGATGCCTTCGTTGGCGTACATACATAATACTGGAGCATTACCTGTAATAAGAGTAATAATGGTTAGTGGCTAAAACATTTAGTTTCATTTGGGGGGAGGGTTTTGAAACAAAAGTAGCTAAATAATTAGTTATTATGTGTGAGGCAAATGGGTTATATAAAATGGGTTATGGCTTAGTATTAAAAAAATAATACCTAAGAAATCAGTAATGTGATTGGGAGACGCCCCAGCCAACAATAATAGTCTAGAGACTTTCACATTGGGACTATACATGTTTCTCAAGTGGCAAACGGCGGCAGACACATTCTCCGAACTCTCTGCCACCCAATGGGCCTGCAAATCTCTTGAACTGATGTTAGGCAGGGACATGTTTCGATACACGTGTGCCTTTAATATGTGATGTCCAAGTTCCAAAGTCTTCTCGGGATCCAACGGCGCCTGAACTCTGGATAGTCTGAAAGCTATGCCGGCGTGGCCTGATCTAAGATCACAAAGAAATTTCGTGGCTTCATTCTCGTCGCGCCGTATCAACCACTCCCTGAACGAAGGATGGAAGAACATGTACGTGTTATCGAGCCTCTTCACTAAGAAACCCGAGAGCAACTTGAATCGCTGCAAGAACTCCGTCCAAGGTAGGAAATTGTCTACTAATAACGAGTTTACGGAATAGTATATTTCTAAGAGGGTTAAGGGATAGAGGGCCGCTAAACATACGCTTAGAATATGTGTAACTTTTTCGAAGGAACGTATCGTGGGAAACCTAAGATTAAAATGGAGGAGATAAATCTGGGCCAGAGTAACGGGAAGCACCTTGTAGCCCGATGATTTGGCAACAAGCTGGCCTCTTTCAAGTAAGTCTAGCGTTAGCTTGGCAAACAGAAATGATCCCTGGCTCAGAGACAACAGGTGCTGAGAGAATTTATGCTGCGACATACTACCACTTTCTAGTTTCCCAGCAGTTGATAATGTGATATTGCTCTGAATGCTAGGACTGTTTTGAAGTCTAAAGTTTATATATCCCAGTATATCCTTCTGTATATTCTCGTTCGTTTGAATATTATCGAGAGATATTCTAGTGTAAGGTAGCTGCTTGGTCACTTCTAACAGCTGCATCCTTACCGTCGCTATAACTTTTAACCAAGAGGGAAAACTAGACATGTGTTTTACGAGGAATGTCGTGATAGTATCGCCGTGATCTGGTCTGTGATATTCAGCTTCGCACAGCGCGTCAATTAAAATAACACAGTTAATATTATCGATTTTACCAACCCTTCTCAAACTGGCCAGAGGTTCCAATATGCCCCTGGTCAGAGCGACGTCAGGATTGGCTATACACTCTTTCAGGGATAATACAGATTGGAGATGTTGTTCGCTCAGTAAATGCTCTCTATAAGCCGCCAGTTGTGGAGCTTGGCATAGCTGAGCTGCCAAAGAATGAATAAAGTCAGGTACTAGGCAGGTATTATTATTATCGGCTTGACAAAAGTGATAGGCGACGATACTGCTAGCTAACTGTCGAATTTTTTCGGAGACGAGATCAATTTGGTAATAGATGCTCTGAGGGCTTCTAGAGCGGTCAGGAGAGTGAACAGACTGGTAAACCGGTTCTTTTCTTCGGCCAAAACAGCTGTATTCCACTAGCTGCAGGATGAGAGCAGTCTTCCCCGTTCCTGGATTGCCAGTCAGAAGAACCCCAGGACTAGAAGAAACTGAAACGAGAAGGCAATATTAAAATGACTGTAGGTTCTACGACTATATGTCAAATTACCAATAATATCTTCTATTTCTTTGATGAGCCAGTGTCTTCCAAGAAATAGGGGATCGGGTTCTTGAAGAGGCACCTCGAAGAATAGCGGTTTTAGCGTAAGCTGTGGCGGCCTGTATTGAGCAAAGCGTATTTTCGGATCTACGGGACCTTTAATGGTTCCCGCCCTCGCCGATCTTCTGATGCATGTTCGTCTATTCTTGAACATGTTGAGATCTTCAACTGGTCCAGGCTGTGTTGCTGAAAGATAACGTTTCTTTACGAATATGTTGACGTAACAGTTTATTGTGTGTATGATAAACTATGTGTATATTAATGCTAAAACTTCCTTGCTCACGATTAATATTGCCTTAATTTATTGATTGCAGATTTAAAAATCTCTTTACTTGTGACGCTATGCCTGCGACTAACAGGGCTGGAACTGTAGTTACTCTGTCCCGACATTGACATTGACACCAAGGATGTGGCGCTGTCAAAACCGGGATTGGTCCTGTGTTGGTCCTCGGAGCTGCCTGTAAGCGTCGATACGGGACTGGTATTTGTGGATAGCACAGTGGAGGCCTCATAGCTCGCTAAAGACGAACAAGATTCGTGATTTCTGCCCTGGGTTCTTTTCGAACGTCTTGCACCATCACCGAGAAGTAGGCCTAGCCTCATGTACATGTCATTTTCAGAGGATTTTGCTAGTGGAGCTGGTTTGAGAGTAGCTTCGTCATCTGGAAGAGAAAAGCTGTCGTTAGTGAGGGAGGTAGTTGAGTGCTATGTATCCATTCAGTTAGTGCGAACAAAAGTAACGGAAGGTGCTAATGGATGCAGCTTATGAAAACCTTGAGACCGTAAATTACTTTTCGGTAATTACGTACTTGGGGTATTATAGAAGAGTTATAAAAGCTATCATGTGAGCTTGGTGTTAAATTTGTTTCTATAATTTCTATTACGAAAACTTCAAACTAATATTAAATACAAGTGCAAAACGTCATGCTAAAAAATTCTGCAGAAAAAAAAACATAAGAAATAAAAAAATAAAATAAAATAAATGAAAAACAACACCAACAACAAAAATCATTTCGTGCCTGAGACTAGTTGATTCAAGCCAGTGCTAGCGCTTGAGGCTCCTGCAGTCCATAAAGAGCGAATTTTCCCTAAAACTACGCTGGGCCAGTGTCTTCCTTCATTTGATGTGGTCGATGATGTCATTGACGCTGCAGAAAGGTACGATATAGAATATATTTTGAGATCTAATTTAAATTCATATAACATTTTAACGTATAAAACAACTGTGTTTTATAACAAGAAATTGTGTTCAGTTTCGGTAAACATAAATTTGTTTAGATGAGTTTTGAATTGGTGAAAGAGAAATTTGTACAAATACTTTTTTATATTGGTTAGCGTCAACTGAGATGTCATTAAAACGCATGTTCATTATCAAAATCTAAACATTGATTTTTCGCATTCTCAGACAGTGTTTGCGGTGTATACCCACATATTGTACTTAAAAATTACAATATTATGTGATATCTCGCAATTCACGCGGGGTCAAAGGTCAAATATTCGCAGGCGTTGTACGTGGGACAGGGTATATCCGCTCCGTGGTTACTCATGACGCGACATCATGGTGGGCAGGTAAAAATGCAGACGACAATTTCGCTTTTTTCTTCGAGGAAGTGTCTCCGATAGCGACGATGAGGAGGAGATTGACTGCGGATATAAATAAGTGAAAAGGGAGGGGAGATTACAGCCCGCGTATCCCTTGTGGGAGATAAAAACAAGAAGAGGGTGTTCTATATTTAAATGAACGACATCGTGTTTAAAAATATCTAATGTTATCGATAGATAGATTGTTGAAATTGATGACGATACACGTTTTTATTTTTTTTTAATTGCATGGAATTTTAAGATTATGGGATACAATAAATCATAGTAATAATTTGAGAACAGTTATAGAAGGTTGTATTTTAAAATAGAGCAGAGAAAAATGTGCAATTCAATATTTCAACGAAATATTTCAATTCGCACTGAAATGAGTTGATGAGAGAAATATTTAAAAACATTAAGGGACACTAAGTGAAAATAACTGTTCACGTACGTTCATTTTAAAATTACATACACGACCTTTAATTATTTTGAAATATTGAATAAAAATGGTAAGATATATCATTAAATGCTTATATTGTTACTACTTATTTTATATATGACATTAATTAGCGAATTCGGATTTTTATTAATTTTTTGTTTGAGCTTCTGATGAATTACCAAACTTCTGAAGGATTAAGGTCCATCACAAAGAAAATTCGGTAGTCATAAAGAAAATTTGTATATATAAAAATAATGATCGAGGAGCAAATCAACTGCTAGAAGTTTTAAATAAAATTCACCAGTTATATAGGATATTTTATATAGGATATCTTTTGAGACAATAACGCCATTATTAATACTCATATTCGATTATCTCATGTGTTATAACTGTTTGAGTAGTAGTAGTAGGTGTGTCGTAGTAGTGTCGACTTTCCCTCTGGTACTGGGCTCCCCACTTTATGAATTTCTCAATCACGTCAAAAAAATTTAAATTCAAAATAATCCGTTATCTTTTACTGAATTTATGTGAAATTTGCATACTAACGAAAAGGATAAACTTATACATCATCAGTTAACAAAAAGATATTTAAATAAAACTTTGCAGTAAAGGTAAGTAAATACGAGTAGTCGCAAACGAAAAATATATTTCTATTAAATAACATTGTAAGCTATTTGTGTTGCCTCCATATATAATTGAGAGATGAATTAAAGTGTGCTTTAAAAAAAAAGGAAATTATTCCATTACAGAACAGAATTATCTCGGAATATGTGACAAATTTACTACACAATGTTATAATAATAACTAATTGCTGCTTTAATCTAATCTGGTTTGTTAAGTATAGAGTTGTTTATATAGATTTATTGGAAATAACAGTATGGATCCAGAATAAAAAACTAGATGTAATTTAAAGAAAAACTAACGTATCTGATAATGTCACCATTCAAAAGTAATTCGCTGATGCAATGAGTATTTTGACAAAAGAAAATCAGTATGCCAAAAAATGTGTATTGTCCAATGTACTGTCGGGCTTATATCCTTCTGTATAAAATAAATAAGCATTCATAATTATGAATATGAACATCGATTTTTCTAGGCGACTCTATACAAAACCAAAGAAAAACGACAAGATAATAAAATCATGATCTTATTTATACCCACCGGATAAGGCTGTTTCGCCCTGCTGCCTTGGATTTCTGCTTAGGAACGGGCTCCTCAGGGCCTTGGGGCTCAAGAAGAACTTCCTTCTCGACTGCGGCGGGGTGGGACAACTCTGGGTCATGACCCCTTGGTCCAGACGGTTCCTGGGATTGGTAGGTCGTGTCTTTGGTAGTTTTTCCGGGTGACCGACTTCGACGCCAGATGATGATAAGTCCTGGCGGCTCTGGAAACAAACAGTGATAACGATAGGACAATAAAATACTTATAGACATAATGCGGATTTTATGCAATCGCTTTAAATAAACTCTGTGAACTGTTGATAAATGTTATGTGAGATTCATTGTGAAATATTTTGTGGTAAATTATTCTGTTGGCAATACAGTCTTTATAGATACATATATAGTATATAAGACAATTACAAGCTTGTGATTTGTTTTGTTATATTGAGAAAGACTAATTTATTACCAATAAAACAATCATTCAGTAAAAATTATTTAAAAATGAGGAATATAATAGAATAAACATATTTGATTTTTCACAAAACTGTAAATAAATAACTACATAGAAAGCGGTACTATTGCTAAGAGCAATATATAATTGAATATCGTGAAAATAATTAAACCAATAAAAATAAAAATGACTTTGTGTACAAATTAAAAAAATAATTAATGAAGTCTGTAAACATGGTGGGCACTTTTGTTTATAAATTACATTGGTTAAGAATTAGAAAGCTTTGTTTAATTCTTATTGTAATTTCACTTTTCATAGTGTTTGTATTTTTATGTGCCTTGGTATTACTGTCCAGTGTTTCATATAAATCCTAAGTAATACTAACCGTAATGCATTTTAATATATGCACGTACTTCTGCTATTAATACAATTACTCATAATTACTCTGCTTACAAACTAAGTTATAATTTATGAGAGTGTTGGCAGCATTTTGTTGTACCGCGACGTCTGTATGCAGAAAATTTCAGTAAAAGTATGAAACCCATATGGCAACTATCCAGTCGGATAGACTTCTCAATTTGTTGTCTTCTAGTGCGAGCCTACTTTCTATTCAGACTATACGTTATTCATACGTTTGGTTTTTTGTAAGAGCAAAAAAATATACCTCTATTTGGCTTATGAAAGAATACATCGATTGAAGTGGTGTCATATTTTCATATACATATTTTAATCAATCACAGTATTACTTATGAAAATGAAATCATAACACGCGAAAGTCATTAAAGAAAATCAGCAACTTTTCACCATTCTCAAGTTGAATAATATATCGAAATATTAGTGATAATCTCTGAAAACTTGATGTAGGGTCTTAGTAATCAAAATTTCATTATGTGCAGCTTGTCAAGAATAGCAAAATATATGAGATTCTCTATGTTGCGTAGAAGAAAGAGTGAGGTAGCATTCGGAACAAAAAGGACGCACTTTACGCGCGGTCAGATGAAACTC
Source organism: Rosalia funebris (assembly GCA_037954035.1). NCBI lineage: Eukaryota > Metazoa > Arthropoda > Insecta > Coleoptera > Cerambycidae > Rosalia > Rosalia funebris. Next base: position 13,631,732 of record JAZFAV010000001.1, on the reverse strand, counting down.
TGTGCACGTTCATATATACAACGATATTCACTCTGCAAAGGTCTCAATGCGACTGAGTAAAGTCATGGCTATTTTACTGCGCACCTCGTGGGCGCTCCGGTATCTCAGTTTTGAGACTTGTTTATATTCTTGACAAGCTGTATGTTCTTTATTAAATACAAACTGCCGTCTCTAGTGACTATGATTAAGACTAAATGATCTGGCTACGTAACATAAAGCCATAAAAACTGTTTACTGTTCCAATATTCATGAATGGTACTCATGTGGACTATTTTTCATCGTCCATGGGTGTGTTGAGTGCCAAGAATTGCATGCATACTTCTCGGTTTCGAACAGTTACAAAAAGTCACCCGATAACATAATGTTATTAATTAATTTAATTTGCAATAACAAATGTAGATATCAACACTAACGATAATCAATGGAAAAGTTGGAAGAAACGATGACGACAGTTGCGTTTATTTTATTGTATTGGGGCGACAGATCCGATTTTAACGAATCGCCTTCCTGGATGAACAATGGGACATTGTTTTGCGTATACAAGATGCATTATGGAGATGCAAAAAACTTGTCTCCGGCGTGTATTTATTTATGTATCGCAAATAGTAAGGATAAAAATAATTCTTTGATAGCTTTGACTGCTTACCGAGAAATCAAGGAGATAATAATGGTTATTTATATGTGAAATTATGAAATACATTGCGTTTATTGATATGGCGCAAAGTACATTTGATTACGATTACCAGTATAGACATTGAGAAAAATTAAATGGTAATGACTTCGATTTTTTCTAGTCGGTTATATCAGCCACATTTTACGTTTTATACATATCACACGAATGCTCTAATGGTTATAGGTGTTATTTAATTTCAAGAACTATTTGTTGCAGGATAGTTGCATTAGATGGTGATATTAAGTCATGGTGGATTGAATTATATTTCTACTATAATTTGCAAGTTTTAGCTCAAAAATTCCACAATTTTTTACTCAATTCATAATTATAGATAAACATAAGTACGGTACGTTGAATAAAACGGAGGATGGTAATTTTTCAGAATATTGTTGACATGTTTAAAATTGGTTAAGGGTTTGTATTTTTGACCTCGCAGAATTGTTTCCATCTGAGTTTAATTTAATAGATGGTACTGTGATGATGAGTGTCTTATTATTCTGACGGGATAAACGATTAACAATCCAGGCGGTTCAAAAATATTCTGTATAAATGCTATTATATGACGAACATACGTTATCGCCTATTGTTTTTTTAGGCAATCTCTATTACTGAATAAGTTGACAGATTACTTAATGAGAATTATTTTATGAAGATTAGAAACTTCAATTATTGAAGGTAATTAATTTCTTAAACAATGATAATCGAATATTTAGGCATATATTAATTATATGCATGATACCATGATCTTCACTTTGTGGTTTCATCGGCGAGTTTATTAACTGTATAATAATAAAATATTTACAAACGCACCTTACGCTGAATTCCAAAGAGTAATTAATTAAACAATATTAAATGGGGAATAAATATCAATATAATTGTCTTATTAATGTAATTTATTGTTTGTATTAACGGTAATAATGCTGCTATTAAGCAACACTAATGCATTAAACATAGAAATTGTGTCTAAGGATGAATTGTTTCTATTTAAATTTTCTAAACTGTCTTTATTTATAAAATAACTTATTATTTACAATTTAACAACAGTCATGTCCTTTTATTACGAGAATTAGTATTATTACAACTACAATATTATTTTCTATATTTTAAAAATGATAGTAGATGTTGACAAATATAGAAGCACAGTGGAAACTTGTTTATAATCCTTTGATTAGGTATCATTGTTTTTTGTATATTTAATTAAATGAAATATTGTTAACATTTCTATCTGTTATAGATTAATTAATTAAATATGTATAAGTATAAATTAGAAAAGCAGATGATTCTGTTCTTCCATAATCTTATTTTACTAATGATATTTGGCATTTTGTTGATGAAGTAAAAATTAATGTTAGTGGCGTAAATCCTGTGGTGTAACTTTTATATATTTCTGCTTGTTGGGCGTATGTGGTCAACCTTTATTTCAGTCTTAATTCTGTTCGAGTTTCTAACTTTATGTTAACCTTTTGAGAAGTGTTAATTCTATTTATTTCTACAGCCTTTACACACGTTAAAACCTGTCTTATCCAACCTGTCGTAGTTCGTTAGAAATATGTAACCAATTATTCCTAAAGAAAGCCGACCATCTGGACTTCTTTTAGAGTATCGTCTCGCTCAAATGACTCCGAATTAAGCCCCCGATATTAAAGACCATAAAATATGTATAGCCGTGTGTTTGGAAAACATGCCCATCAATTCAAATAGAATTTCTCTTTTACTTACACGTAAATCTTTTCAGAACGAATTATGTTGTCGCACAGGCGACTGATTTGAGAATAATTTTAATTAGAACTGGAATTTTAAAACGAGTATTATTGAAAAAGTAACGACAACATATGCGAGAAATTGTCCAGGAAGTTAAAACTACCCATTTCCTTGTGTTTTATTTCCACATAGTTCTTTAAGTAATGGTAATAAAGGTAAAATATTGCATATGAAATGGAACAATTCTTGTCACAATAATATGGACGAGCTGCAGGAATATAATTTTTAAGGACATTGTACAAGGTGATTTAAATTCATTCGCTTTCAGCCCCGTTCGTTCCCAATAAGCCTGAAAAGATGGAACTAGTGGCGTACGGTGGAATTTCTCTAGAGGGAAGCAATATAAAAAATAATATTTTGTAAGATAAAATTACTCACTTACTTATAAATACACGCTATACCCTGTCCTATTTCTTCAAGTAATTGATTTTAAGAGAGAAGGAAAAGACGCTGATATTTTTAAGGCAGAATCCAATATAAATTGATTACTATGTAGGCTACTTCATATTGTAATTGTTCATTTCGCTTAATTTTAATATTATGGAAGCGTTATCGACATTGCTTCCAAGCAGGGCGAAATACATTAGCTACTTCATATATTCACACCCCCGGGACTTGAGATTCACCATCATCTATTATTCACGCTTACACTAGGAATGAAGATAAAGTTTTATAATGTTTCCCATTGAGATGTGATCTGCGCATGAGATTTTATAAGCTGCTCTGAATTATTTGACATTTCCTAAAGTCGAAAAACGGGCACCGTATTATCAATGGATTTTATTGAGAACTGAACAGATTTAATAGTAAAAAAATAATTTTCTTTAGTAGCTTCATATTTGACTAGATATATTGGAAAAATTAAAATAGAGTTTTCAGAATTTCTATTTGTAACTGAAATTATCAGTAACAGCCTAAAACGCGAAAAGTGTCTATATAAGAATAAATTTACGCAACATTTTTTCTTCAATTCCTGAGTTGGCATTAATTATGTGACTTTTTTTGAGAATATACACAGAAAAGGTCACTGAAATGTTAAAAATGAAGATGTACAGTTCTGTGTATAGCTATAATATCGTTTTCACTAGAACACTATGTATATATTTTCATTTTTTAAACAATTATTACATATTCATTTATTCTTACTGTAAATATTTCTAGAGATTGGACCATTACAGGCCATTACAGGCATAACATAATTACGCCGTTAATTATTCATAGGTACAAAGTCTGAAACAATTAATGGAATAATCCGGGCGGTCTATGCATATGTCATAAGAAAGTAAATATTTGGATTGTTAAATTTCATGGTTAAACGTTTTTGCGAATCGAGTTATTGCGAAACTAGGTAAAACATTGAACTAAATAAAATACGTTCTACTTAATATCAGGTATAATTATATCAGGCATAACATTATATTAAAAAAACAGTAACACGTATTTGATAATTGTTACTAGAAATAAAAATTACGCGGTGTCCATGAACTACAATGTTTAATACTTGTAACAACGTGGAAGGTGAATAACAAACATGGGTAATACACTTTGAGGAGAATGTGCATTTACGTATTTCTAAGTTTATGGCAAAAACTGTTATAGAATCTAGTCATTAAATATTAAATATATATCCAACGTCTTCCAAAGCTCTTACAAACCGCGTGAAAAATAATATAAAACTGCTTGGTTCATTTCAGTAACCCTAGCCATAATATCGAGCACATATTATCATAAATAGCAAGCGGTATATATTTCTTACTGAAACCGACATAAGCTGTTGTAAATTCTAATGTATTTGTGGCTTTCTTACTTATGTTTATCGTATCTATAAGCCGTTATGGCATATCCTAGTTTATGTTTATAGTAGCAAGTAGAGCCGTTTATATCTAGTATTACACATAACAAACTCACTTTTTCAAAAAAAGTACACTCTACAAATTAAAAATAACGGTAATGTAAAATGGAGAATAGACTAACATCAATTATTTATTATAATGTTAGCTGTATTTTGATGTTTTAATTTTGTTTTTTTGTTCACTTTCATCGAGTAACTTGGAATTTACTAGGAGAACTACTTTGCCTTTTCTTTCTAATCAAGCACTGTTTGAAAATGTATTGAGAACTATTACATCGAGGTGACGTTATATAGGATGTCTCAGTTGAAACTATAGTATTGGAATTGCGCGCCATTTATATATGACGTATATATGCCTATAGGACGTCAATATGCCGCAATTAACAGTTCAATAACGAATAGTTTATGTACAACTGTTTTATGAAAGTGAGCGATTATTTACAGGTGCATTAAGAAAAATTCGCACAAAATTAGGACAAAATGAGGCAATTACAGAGGTAACAGTAATTTAATCAAGAAATTCGAAGAAACGTGTTCTGTTATTGATAAGGCACCACCAATACTTTCTCGTCATGGCCAGTCAGATAAAAATATAACTGCTGTGAGAGGAATTATACGGTAGTCTCCCAATTACATCAACTCGACGTCTGCACAATAATTGAATCTGCCAAGAGCCACCACGTAGTGGATTTTAAAGAAAAATCTGCATCTGCCAGCATATAAAATTCACAATAATTTTCAACGTCGTACATTTTAATTAGGTATTATAAAAGAAAGAAGGTGATGCTGATTTTCGCAACAAACTGTTGTTCAGCGATGTAGCACACTTTCATCTTGGCGGATACGTCATCAAACGAAATTGTCGAATTTGGAGTGCTGAAAATCCATATATTGTTCACGAAAAAGAAATGCATCCACAGAGATGCACAGAATCTCTGTTACTGCCTGCATAGTTTCTCTAATTACTATTGCATGCTCATACAATAGTAATTAGAGAAACGGTATTCCAAAATCGTCGAACTTGAGTTTTGTAAAAGATCGGTGGGTATTCAGATGTGACAGATCTCTTTATTCAAAATATATAACCCAGTTTCTGAGACGTTGATCTGAAGATGTTTTATAATGAGATCAAATCGCAATTTTAAGTATTGTAACGTTCCAACCCACTGGCTGTTAATACCATATTGAGCTTTGTTTATTGAGCAAGAGAATGTCGCTTTGTAAATATTATTAGTGTAATTCTGATTTTGATTAGGTTAGAGGAATTCCTGTTCTATGAAATATTCGCTATTTACAGTGAGCATATCTCGAGATATATTTTATAATGTACCCGATGAAAATTTGTTAATTGGAGGATGTTTAACTGAGAGTAGAATGCACAATTATAATCTAGACTAAGAATTCAGTAACGGCATATGAGATGGTAACATCAGTAAAAAATTAAACTTACAGCTTTAAGACCATAAAAATGTTTCTTAATTTTTCCAGTAATGAACAAATATCTTTATCAGTACTTTAAGAAGAGCTCAGATTCTATATTTTCTGATATTTTAAGATTAATGAACTAGTGATGGTAGGAAATCCCCATTATAATAAAAAACGAGCTACAGATTTTCCAAAATGGACCTTTGATTCATCATTGATAAATGTATTTAATTCTAAATGCAACACGGTACCAGTTACAGTTGTTGCATATATGATACATAAACTATTTTGAAATAAATACTCGAGGGTTTTAGAATTTGATATAATCGTATTTAATTGAAATAATTAATTATCTATGAAATACCTATTGATTGTTTAATCAAGCTACTTAGTATAAATAATAAGGATAAGAACAAAACGGAAGGATATTTTATAATTGATCTTTATCCAGTTTAGATCTTAATGAAAATCTTCATAGGTTATTTTCCTCAGAATAAAGAAGCACACATGTAATTATTTGTAGTTAAAAGAATTTTATGTTTATTTTTAAATGTTGTAAATGAATTCATTTTTTAATATTAACATTAACAAAATGATCCCTATTAAAAAAAAGATGTTTATGTTTTAATAATAACTGTGTTAATACTCATATTTTCACATGAGAATCAAGTATCCTTGAGTTTATCAGACAAATACAAATGAATAAAAGTCAGGAAAATGTCATCTCCGCTGAATTATATATTTATGTAACCATTCTCTATTTTTACATAAATTTAAGTCGCTGTCAGAGCATCTGCTCCGGGTCCAATTTACGTCCATTTTTAATATTATTGTTAAATAAAGGATAATCCGTCGCTTCTATTCACGGCACGTATAATGTCGTCTCCTCGAGATTATGGCACGTCAAAATAAACTCTGGTGAGCCAGTAACAGACGTAAAACCAATTAAAACGGGAATCGCTGATTAATGCTGATTGAAGGCCGAGATAAGTATAAAAGTAAAATTGGACGGAACGTGTACGTAATTTACTTTGTGTAAAGGAAACAGTAAAATCGGTATTTTACTTCCAAAATCAAATAAAACTTCTGCTGTGACAGAATGGGGTCGTAAAAACGTGTGGCGAAGTAAAGCGTATGGTTTCTAATCTTCATTCCACTAGATTTTTGAAAGCCACGTATATTACTTAAGTAGTTAAAGAGCTAAAGTTGGTGTAAAAAAATGTGCACGTCTAAGCTTGTACAAAACTTTATAGGAAGTAAAAGAATTTTCTATTTCTATAAAAATATATTTTAAAATAGAAAACATTTTAAAATAAAAAATTTTTTTCTAAGAGAGACGTTTATTTTTAAAGATATTTTTATGTTCGATGTAATTATTATCATCTTTTATTTATTTTGTATTATTTAATTTCAATTGCAAACTTATATACACAAAAGAGATATATTTTGTGTATATTTTATTTGAGAAGAAACTACCGCAAAACAAAAATAGGTTAAAATAGTACTGAAGTTATTACACAGAGAACAAATTGTTTCTCATACTGTGAATATGTGGATCTGCATCTACTAGGTACTATAAACTCAATAAGAATACTTCATTACAGTGGCTGCTCGTGATGAAATGAAACGGGTGTTCTGCACAGGGCTGATCCTAGGGTATTGGCCTCCCGCGTGCAAATTTCAAACGTATCCAAACTATTGGCGCCGTAGGGGCCGCAAAAAAATTGCGCCGTAGGCGAACATTTTGAAAATTTTCAAGGTCAAGCGTTTTCCTGATACTTCAGAATTTTTATGTAAAATCCGTTTATACAAAAATATAGACTTCCACAAGAAAAATTTTTGGATTTTAATACCTTTTTGAAGAACATTCATGTTTGCCGTCATATTCTTTGGTTAAGAGAAAAGGCTTGTAAGGTGAATTTTCTACTAGAGGGTCTATAACACTTAAAATATTTTCCGAAAAAGTTTCAGCGTCACATTTTGTAGGTTTCAGGTATGTCCAAAAACGTTCAATCGGTTCACCATCGAGAATATATCTTAAAGCTACCACTAACTGAGTTCTTGCAGATACATCAGTTGTTTCGTCTGCCATAACTGCCAAAAATGAAGGTTTGTTAATTTCTTTAATTATTTCTTCATGACATACTTTTAATATACAGTCTAAAAGATCATTTTGTATTTCTTTAGAGGTTCCTTTAAATACTGAAGTATTTTGTAGATGCTCGCTTAAAGTTACATCAAGCTCAGCAGAAAAAATTATCAAACCACGAAATATCCTCGGGTTTTGAGAGGTTTCAGCTTCGTCATGTCCTCGCAGCACCAGTTCAAAGGCCCCACAAAACTTTATGCAGTTTATAATTTTTGACAAAACGTATCTCTTTTTTGTCACATTATCATTATGCTTTTGCACATTTATCCAATAAGCTGAATTTAGCTACGTTTTAATATTAGTTGTTCCTAATAAAGCTAATTCCATTGTATTATGTAGATGGCTTTTGGAGTTGTCGTGCTTTTTTATTTTTTCAGTTAAGTGCACCAAATCTGTCTCCTACCTCCGTCCATGCTTTATCACCGCCAAAAAGTAAACAAGGAAAACAAAATAACGCATTTTTTTTTGTTGCACCCACAAATCCAATTGTTCTTCGAATAAATGTCTTTATTAAATTGACGTTTATATGCTTTTCCGCGGCTAACACCTGCAGTCTCAATAACAATATCGGGCAATGGCCTACCATTGTTTTTTAAATCAATTTTTTCTTCATAAGAGTATTTAAAAAATCGCTTCACATGAACTAAATTATAAACTAAATCCATTGTCACTATCACAGTATATAAAGATTAATAATTAGTACAATAAATCACTACACAAATTCACAAAACAGTATTTAAAATCTCAAATTAACACGAAATACGAAATAGGTACGATTTACGACCGCCAACTGTACGAGAAGTAGGAAGGAGTAAACATTCACTGATGTTGCCTTAGCTGGAAAAAATACAGCTCACTGACCGTGTAAATTTGCGCATTTACGAGCGCCAAGTGTGGATTGTCGCGGGAGTTGAGGGGGAGGACGGGTGTGCCGAGCCGTGCTGTGGAACTACCTCGTGTGGCCCAGTTCAATGTATCGCGACGCACTCGCGTAGAGACCCAGATAATTCATCTGGTCTACTACTCAGTAGAGGATGGCGGCGGACAGAATGCGACTTTAACGCAATAATTTGGTTAGCTGCACCAACTAACCAAATTATTTTATTAATAAATTTTAACAGTCCAGGGCACCTTGTATTATGTACCGATCTTAGAGATTTTGTTAGTTAATACCTGCAATTTTTGTTTCAATAAAAAAATCAGGCTCATCTCAGATGATATGTTATGATTTTTTTTCTATTTTAAAATTTGATTTTAATGTTAACAATAGGGGCTGCAGCCACCTATTTTGTGTCAATAATGGTATCTATTAATAGCAACAGAATATTACCATTTTATTTTACAATGAGGTTCATAGTAATATTTTTTAATTTAATTTCATAAGAGAAATAATTGAAAACTAGAAGTACTTTTCTACACTAAAATTACGTTCTTCAATTATATCTTACCTGCATGAACGTGGTGAAGTGCCCGTTGGTTTTGACTTTGGTTCTGGGTTGCATCTTGTCGGCTTTCTCCACCTGAATTTGGGGCGTCTCGCCATAGAGCGTAATTTCGGACCCCCTCAGACCGTTACATCCTATGTCCTTTTTGACAGGTCCATCTGGAACAGAAGAAACCCGTTGAAAATGAGTTCCCGATTGGTGTAATCGAGGTTGGCCGCTTTCTAACGTAATAACTTAATTTGTTGCGATTTAAGGAAGGCCATCATTCATATCGGGCATCGGGTAACGACTGTAATTTCGCCAATGGGAACAACAAATCAAATTTTGACGGCCGTAAATATTTTTAATTCGGCCAATCAATGTAACGGCCACGAACGTGGTCGCGCCAAGTAAATACACGCATCGCACCTTCGGGCCGTCGAAAATGTGATTTTCGAGACGACCTGCAAAAAGACAGGAAATTGCGCCTACATTTGCTCCGGGTAACTAAATGTAACAGTTATTTTTGCTACGGACATTAAATAGATACGTAATTACTACGAAACTTTTAAATATACTGTAAAAAAGAACTTAATCAAAATCATAGTTTCATAAGGATTTTGTCAGAAATCGCCTATTAATCCGTATCTATTTTTATGACGTCCATATATTTGTAATATCACCGATTTTTAGACTAGGATACTTCTTGATTTTCTTTTATACTTATATCCATATTTAAGTTCAAGGCTTTTCATTTTAAGTTAAACTCGACACTATGCAAATAATCCTATTTGAAAGAAATGTACTAATTAGTTAAAACTCATAACAGTGTAGTTTCATATAACTGTTTCAAACTATTTTTTTACATGTCGTTTTCAGGACATGATAATGTCCTGATGTCGTTTTCAGGAATAATGAAGGATTAAATTGAACAAAACATAGTATTCAAATAATTTTATATAAAACTCGAAATATATGTAAGACCCAAACTTGGCTGTTGAAATATTCTTTTAATATTTAGGACGAAATGTATACCTATAAATAGTTAAAATATTTAGCAAAATGCACTTGAACAAAAGCCAGAAAATGCTTACAGAATTTATTGACTGATTTATGACAAAGTTAGCTAGTTCATTCAACTTCACAGTATTAAATACTGTAATATTGACTACAGACAGACACTTCGTACAATCATTTGCAGTTAAAGGTATCTACCGAAATGACAATAGTTTTCTGCTTTTGAACTACTGAAATAGGGATACATATTTTTTATGTATGATTTTCTTGTAGTGTTCGTGGATATTTTTCAAGAAAGTTACAATATACTATAATTGTTGTTCTTTAATATTGCATGCAGAATATGAATTGAAAATGAACTAAAACATTAGAAATTAAATAATTTGACATTAAGAACAAAATATATGCAGGAAAGGAATTTAGCTGTTAAAAAATACTGACACTCGTAAGAGATTCTTTTAATTTTTAAGAGAAATGTACAGAAATATTCAAAACAGCAATAACCTGATAGTAGCAAAATTAACTAGAACAAAAACTACAAAATATTTAGACATGATTCAGCAATCGACAATAAAAGTAAAAGTGAAATAATAATATCACTAACTATTTGTTACACCAATTATGTCTCCGCTCAGTTATTTATTGACCTAAATGACAAAGTTAGTTTATAGACTTTGTAGACTTATACAGCAATTAAATACTATAATTTTGATTACAGATAGACATTTCTAAACGATAATTTAAGTTTGAGGATCTATTGAAATGGCAAGAAAACTATAACAATATGGCGTATCGCAAATAGAAACATACTTGTTACTCGCACCTTCATCATAGTCGCTAAATGTTTGCGATGACATTTGCATACCTTGATTTCAATATCAATGCTATCTTCTTTAGCAGGATATGTTACTTCTTATTTAATTGCAAACTCTAAACCAATAGTCTACTTTCTAGATAATATCTACTTAAAATTATCTCTAAAATAATCTCAAGCATATTTTTAAATAGTTGTTGTATGCGTAGGTGAAACTAACATTTTTGGCTTTATACATGTTTTAAATATATATGCCCTGAATTAAAACTACTTTTAATTTTTCATTTGTGTAAGATTTAAACTATGCTAAATGTTGTATGCCTTAAATCTGGTGCTTATTTGTCTTTTCGTTTGTCCTACGTAAAATTTATCATAATTATTACAATTGAGTTTGTATTTTATAAAACTTGTTATAGTTTTTCGTTTTATATTTGGTCTTGTATTCTGTATACTATTGTCTATTTCATATACGAGTTTCTAAAATGATCATTTCTAATTTTATTTAGCTCTTACAAAATATTACAAAAAAAAATTCTCGAGTAAAAATTGTTTTATTGGAGTATCATCCGTTTTTCAGACATGGAGAATGCCTTGAAATATGTATTAATACTGGTTTGACTACGTCATTGTTTTGTTCCTTAAATTTGCAACGTGTTATCATTATATTCCTGTTAATTTTTTATTTCGGTTATAAGACATATCTACGTGAATTTATTTTTGATTTTATGTGCGCACTTATCGTAATATATTTTATATACTTATACTGGATTTTTTGAATTACATAATGCACAATCATAAATTAGCAAATTACCTTCTACCATAAAATTCCCATATTTTGTAACAAAACGCCTACATCACATAAATTTTATTACCGAAACAAAGTGGTTCCATTACGACTGAAAATAGGTTATGTAGATGATGCTGATGTTGCCTAATTTTTCAAATTAAATTAGGATAATTTTTTATAGCAATCGGGTGTTAATCCGAAATATTTCAGATATTTTATTTGAATGTAGGCAGCTCGTTCAGGGTCACGCGTTTTTCTTAAATTCTGTTTCAATGTACATTATGTTTTTTCCTGATTTTAGAATCCATTAGGTTTACGATTATTTAACTTTTATATATATACTCGTCGAGTGGAATGCGAAATTGGCCAACCTACATGGTTCCGTGGTGATAAAATGCCTATAAATGTGTATTTTTATGACTTTCGTAGCCTTTTTTTGACTATCTTTAACAACTATAGGAATTTGTTTAGTTATTTGTGTAAGTGCTATTAGTGCAGGCAGTCAATGAGCAGGATTTTTCGATAAAATAATTTAATTTTTTTATTTCTACTGACTGTTAGTACAATTCTGGAAGGTATTGATTCTATAACATTGATTAAATTTGAAATTCAATGTATATTCAGTTTAATTGTATTTTTAAGATAAGTAGAAGCAGAAGGATTTCTGTAATAATTTTTGGTATATATACTTTATCTATCATAACAAGTTATTAATTAAAAGTATAAGATTGTCAAAATTATGTATCATCAAGAAATAATGTAATGAGACATTTCTGGTACGATCCCCATGAGAAATGCTCTTCCGCTGAGTTAACTATGCTCTTGATCTAAAAATGACTTCGCCCTTTATTGACCAAAAGCATAATTAACTTAAAAATTAATTCGATACTGTCTATATATCAGAAAATTGTATCGAAAGTGTGTTATTACATTCTTTCTTGATGGTACATCATAACGCAGTTTTTTGTAAAATATGTGGTACTAGTCGTATGACAGATCTGGAAGTAACGATGGCCGTTATCAGGGACAAGCTTAGATAATGTCCAGGTAGTATTATACAAATTTAGGGTATTTGTTATATTGAACGTACGTTGTGCAAAATCTTGCAAAAAACTGGAATGCGGTCTGCAATTCAATATCTGTTCTTTACCACACCCTTTTAGAAAAACAAGAACAAAATAAATTAGTGTGGTAAGATGGGTAAACTAAATCAATTTCAAGTTTTTTTTTAAATATATTTTTTATATTTTCTGTGATAAATTTCTACGTCAAAAATGATTACAGTAACATTACAATTTGTGTGGGAGCATTGATCAACTGGCGTAGCAGATTTAATTTTCTTTTCTTTTTGTTTGACAATATTTTCTATAATAACAATTTTCTACACTAAAAATTATTATATTACAAATACTAGATATTCTATTTTCTGTGCTATTTAATTTTATATATATTGAGTATATTTCAACTTTATTTTTGCTGGTCTAATCATAATTATAAATGAACAAAATTGTAATGTCCAGTATAGAGATCCTTAGTTTTGAATGTTCTGAGAGAAATAGAGAAGCACCTATTACATTTATTTCTCTTTAGGATTCTGCTAGTGTATTGCAACATATTTCCAGGTACTTATTTTGAAATATGTATCTTGCATATGTATATATTTCCTAGACTTATACCATGCGTAATATATACCATGCCCACTTATATAAGTATATGAATAATTTTCAGATTGAATAATTGATTTGAATTCGCCCTTTCAAATACAGAAAAAAAACAGATTTACTATTTTCTGTAAGTAAAATACAAAGTAAAACCTATTGTGGAGAAAATAGTATGGCCAGGCGGCTTTTTATAAAAAGGAGAACATGCGTCAATCAAATTGATGTTATCGTCTGATCGACGAACAGACCACCATTACGGAATTTGTATAAGCAGTAGTCAGGAGCGTACTCTATGCCTTGCATCCCGAAAATGCAGTAACATTTTTTTCTTTATTTTATTTTTTTTATATAAAAAAAATTCTATATTAATTGTATTACAACTTTACATTCATTAAGTAAATTAAAATATGCTAAAATGTTTGTTCGAAACGATCATTTATTTTAGCAGCTTTTCCATCAACATAGAAATATATTTTAGGTATACTTACATTTTTATGTATATTCCACATAAATCTTAAGAACATAAAATTATATTTTTTTATTTGATATATTCCACCGTGATGGTCGTGCTCTTCTATTTGTGAGTAATACAAATTAATTAGAAGTAATACAGGCTTCATTTCAGACAACTTCGACTTGAGGAAAAAATGGAAAGGATAATAATATGATGGTCCCTATAAGCAATATCACGCAATATCTTAATGCAACTTTTTGCAACCATAATTTACTGTAATGTAAACAAGACAAAAGTCACGAACAAGGCACTAGAGACGATGTCTACTAGACTGACTCTAATAAAATGTTAGACGAGTTTAATACAATAACCAAAAGTCTATAAGATATATAGTTGTGAAAAGGTCTATATAGATCATACATACCCGAAGAAGAGTATATATGTAAACTAAAATGGTATATATAAGAGACTAAGAAGAAGAAGAGTAAGTAATCGGTAGTAGTATTGCATCATAAAGATAAAACATTCCACTGACTTCAAAATTTTGAAGCACTCAATCAACTTTAATAGGGATGAAGTCATCCACCAATTTAATGAGAGGAGGTCGACAACATGGCACAAAGTTTGCCATGTTTTTGTTTAAATGGTATAGTGAAACATCATTGAATGTTAAATAGCACAGCAGAACTCGGAATGTACAGACAAATCTCATACTCAGAATTCATTCAAAGGATTAACGTTTTGGCACAATTTGTAGATAATTAAGAGTTAGGTCTGTATTTACTCTGAATGTAAATATTACTACTATTTGCTATTTGATACCTTTATGATACTTGGAACTTTTTGAGGGACTTGTAAGTTTTTGAGGGGCTTGGAACTTTTATTTTGTATTGGAATATTGAACGACGATCATCATAAAGAGATCATACTTGACAAAGTGGGAAACTTGTAAAAGAAGATGGGTATAATGATGTGAGAAATGAAATATTTCCTGATACAATAGCAGGAAAGACAGGGAGAGATAAATGCAAAAATTAGAACAAAATCTTAAAAAAAAACCTTAAATCTAAATAATTCAATTAGGTAAGAAGGAAATTAGCCAGAGAACTGAAAAGCATGACCGATGGCAGAAAGGTGGAGGACTTGTATGTAAACTTCATTGTACAACCAATGCCGAAGGTACTGTAGCTGAAAGATAAACGAAGAAGAAGGGTATAGTGAAAAGGTACAATGGAATGACTACCGACACTGCTAGATTTAATAATAAGTAAAAAAAAATTGTTAAAATAATAGTTAAAAAAATTCATAAACCAGTATCAAGTTCTTGGGTAAACATAGCATTTCTATTACCGATGCAGTTATAACTGACAGTTCATGAAAGAAACTGGCCTGTTACGAACGAGGAAACGCCCGGTACAAAACTCCATTAGGTGTATAACCCCGCGGTAAATTTAATTGAAAAGCGAGCTGTCACTAAGCCATCGAGCGTTTCTCGAGAATGATCGGCCGTAATAAAAACGCCAAATCACTGTTATATTTCCAGGGATAAAACCTTAAGAGCCTGTGCCTGTCGAGCACGGGCCCTTAGGCTAAAAAAGCAATCAACTACTAAATTACTAAATTACCGGAGTACTGTGGGCCACAAAACATACATTTCTTTTGTATTTGGTTGACGAAAATGGTGATGTTGAAGATTGGATGATTGGAAAACTGTCAATTTACGATATACATGATTGTTTAACAAAGGTAATTATTTCCTATAATAGTGTTGGGCAATACCGCGATTATGGTCTACTGAATAGGTTATTGATAAATTAGTTTTGTTAAGGCTGTGATTTTTTATCTGATAAGTCTCGGTAGAAGTTTATTACTTTTGGAATAGTAATTGACGTGTGCATGTGTATAATTAAGATAGTCACAAATAGTAATAAATAATGTTAAATGTTACGCAAACTATTTGTAGATTTTTCTTGTGGTAATAGTTAAGGTTACTTCTTTTATGTGTTTTCTATATCGTGGTAAGTTGTCATCACTAAGCTGATGCGATATCATATAATGAGAATTAATGATTACTAAATTAGAACGTTTACTTCAGCAACAGTAAATGTGAAGAGGTTTATTATATCTATCTTCCCACTTTTTCAGACATTTTCCTTTTTACATACTATTTCTGTAGGACTTCTTCAATTAATTTTATTCGTAGAAGGAGAAATTGATATAAATACATACTGCAGAAGACAAATTTGAAATTGAAGTTTATGTAATCATGGATTTACGTTTTTTTGGACATAATCGTTCAAATAATTCAACCGCAATGTTTGAAAGACAAAAGAAAACGACTAATTCATCGATAATATTACTTTTGGGGAAATTCATCTTAATATTTAAAAGGGAATTGACTAATTATGTGTTTATGAATAAGTCGTGTATCTATAAGTCGCCATCAATTACTCTAATCTACTCTACTTTAAATTTGTTTTATTTTAATTTTTTTAAATATTACTATATTTAACTACATATGCTGTTGTATCTTTTTTATATGTGAATTATTAAAAAGTCTATGCCAGCATTTATATTTAAAAATTAAATTGATGGAATCAATATTTAAAGAGGCAGCACACACAGTTTCTTTATTAGGAAGCACACAGACCTTAAGATAGATAAAAAAAAGAAACTAATGAGTATTAATTCAAAGCAGGGAAAATCAGGAGTATTAATTAATCTGATTCGAAGTTGTTTTTTATTGTTAGGAATTTATTATCTTCCCTTCCTATCAACTTTAAATGCTGTTTCACAAATTCGATGTGGAAAAAGAAAATTACTCTTTAATACGGAAATTCTATATTCATGCATCCCTTGAGGCATTTCGCGACCCAATTAATATTATCGAGGGAAACTTAAAAGTAAATCTTACGTAACAGGATAACTCACCATTTTGTGTGGTGCTATCTATGGAACATATGGGACATACTTCACTAGTAAACATGCAGGAGTAACATCGCTCATGTCCACAATTATCTATGAGCCTTCTCTTCTTACCCTTATCAAAGGGCATATCACAACTGGGGCAAGTTGTGCCCGCTGACGTTTCGCTGTCCAGTAGTCTTCTGATAGCTGCCAGATCTGCAAATAAAACAAAAAATTACACATGTACATGTTGGAAATTCATAAAGATCTATATATGTATAACAATAATAAGCTTAGGCTCAAACAAAAATAAAGCACGGTAAAACAAATCTTGTTTTGATTCATCGATTAATGAATTCCCAATGAATAGAAATCTAATAAACTAATTTTACTATCTAGATAGTGAAAACCAGCCATAAGTAACAGAGTGTTGTAATAAATGTTCATGTAGTTTCTCAGTTATGTGTTAATCGAAGGCAGCCTGATTTCAGATAATACAATGATATTTAATTTTCATTGGTTGACTAGTTTATATCACAAAAAATCATAAATTAATGTGGATTAATTTAACCTAGATAATGGCCCTAAAAAATCAGCTAGGTGTCAATAAATTTCATCGAAAATAAATATTCGTATAAAAATTGTTTGTATAAACTTCAATATGAAATGATAATATAGTATGTAAATTTTTTAATTCTTTGGCGAGCCTGTATAATTTACACTGCTTGTAATAGATGCAAATGATTTACATTTATATAAATCTGATATGTGAGGACGATCATTAGTAATTTGAACTTAAGTGATTCTAATTAGGGACTACGTACATCAATGCTAAAAGCATTATTTAACGCGTTCGTTATATTCAAGGCTAAAAATATAAACTCAAGTAATTCTATTCATTAGCTTTAATTTACTTTTTAGATTAGAAATATGGTATTTGGATATGCCTTTAAATATCACTGCATAGGAAATATTCATTTTTAGTTTTAACATTTAATATTTCATAAAATGTTATCATTATCGTATTTTTCTTATTTTGATAGAAAACAAAATAATCCTCAATTCACCATCATTACTTAAGTTGATACAGGGCTAATATTTTACTTAGGTGTTATTATTAGAAATATATTAATTTTATTATTTTCCATCTGTAAAGTCGCTGGAGGATTTTATGAGGAAAGGTAGTGAAATAATATATATTGTTCCTGTTTATTAATTAATATTAATCTCATAAAGTATGTACGTAATCGTTAAATTGTTAATTATGTAGGTATACCATCACCGCCATATTACATAAACCTGTTTAAATTTATAATTTTTATTGTTACCAAGAATCATATCCTCTTTTGTGAAAAGAATAATTATATGGGTATCCAAATGGCACTTTTCTAGATAGTCACGAGATACATTTATTACCTATTAACCTGGAAGATTATTCATATTAATATGATCACAAAATTTAAATAGAGAACTCGGTAAAATAAACGCTCAAAAGCAGTACTTCAAATATGATATTTAGGAATTTGGCTGTATTATTTCTGAATACATATTTTTTAAACTTACACTACTACATGCCTGACTCCGATAATTTATTATTGCCTATTTATACATTAAAAATAAAACAAAGTATATACAATAAAGTAGATTTCAGTTCATCGGTGTCTTAATTTTCATTTTTAATATATGTGCAGTAATGAAACATCAGGGTACGCTATATATTAGTGTAAGTTTAAGAATATCTTCGGAAGATTATCTTACACAAGTGAATAATTAATTTATTCGTCAAAGAATACCAGCTGGGCTATGAAGAATACTGCCAGTTTTTTATCCCATGTTTATCTGCGTTGCATACAAACTATTTCTCCGCGTTATGCGGGGAAAACGTCCAATAATCGTCTACATTTTGTAAATTGTTTAATCGTGCAATAATAGATTGTAGGTACAAGTAAAACAATTGCCATTTACTGTTATCTCAGACGCAGAGGAGAGTTTGCCTACTTACGGACCGATAAAGTAGATCGTATCTCGGGAGAATGGTAAATAGCAATAGTTTACTACTTTTCAATTAGTTGAAGTGCATTAGCAGTATAATCAAACCTTCAGTCTCGGTTAGGATTTACTATAGTTGATATTAATTTACGACATCCCGTGGCTTTACTTCGGCACGACGAAGAATAATAATTGCGGAATGATTTATATGGCGAGCAATTTATAGAAAAAGGGTAAATAATGATTATAAAACAGAGATACATGAGATGGATTGGTTTTGAGGTGTATCAAGAATGCTGGAAAATGTGAATAAATATCGTGTTTCTACTCTTAACTGGAAATCATTGGGAATTTTATGAATGTATGAATTTTGCTCAACGTTCATGTCAATAATAATTGCGAGCTTTTACTCGCAGCCTTTGTATAGTTATTCTCGCTATACAAGATTAATCAGAAACATTCATAATAATGAAACTATGCATATTAAAGTAGACGAAACAACCAAAACAAATAAAATCAAGTTGGAAAGGGGTGTCAGACAGGGTGACAGTATTTCTCTGAAATTATTTACATTAGTGCTGGAAGACGTCTTCAAGAACCTAAGATGGCAAAATAAAGGCATAAACATTGACGGATCGCGCCTGAATCATTTAAGGTTTACTGATGACATAATTTTAATAGCCAATAATATCCAGCAGCTTGAAGAAATGTTTAAACAATTAAACTACGAGTCCAATAAAATTGGATTAAAAATCAATCAGTCCAAGACAAAGATAATGACCAACGTTGATACAAATATAACGCTGGAAGGACAATCTATTGAAAAGACGAATGAGTATATACTCGTATACTTAGGATACCCCATTAATCTAGGAAAAGAAAATCGACATGCTAAAATCAGCAAAAGAATTAGACTGTCCTGGGCAGCCTTTGGAAAGCTACAATATATACTCAAAAACCACGAAGTTCCAGTCAACCTTAATAGTATACAACACATGTATACTTCCAGTCGCCACTTATGGATTGGAAACAATATCTATGAAAAAAGTCTACGCTAACAAACTAAGAACATCACAGAGAGCAATGGAAATAGCCATGATCGGAATTTCCACACGAGACAAAATTAGAAATACAGAAATCAGGAAACGGGCCCAAATAAAAGACATCATAGAAGAAATAGTAACAATGAAATGTTGATGGGCAGGACATAGAGCTAGACAAGACGACACCAGATGGTCACGTAAAGTCACAGAATGGCGCCCAAGAGAAACGAGTCGGAGTATAGGGCGACCCCAGAGACGATGGGTGGATGATATAAGGGCGATAGCAGGAAGGAAATTGATACAATGTGCACAAAGCAGGGAAGAATGGAGAGATTTGGGAGAGACCTTCGTCCAGGAGTGGTTGGATATGGGTTGAGGAAGAAGAAGAAGAAGACTGCAGCCTTTAATAAGCTTATTGCAGTCTATTAGACACGCGACTCTCATAGACATGTTGGAAATCATGTGATGAAAATCACAAATTGTCGAATGTACAGTTTGTTAAGAATAGGAGCAAGTCTCAAAACTGCGATATCGGATCACCCACGAGGTGCGCAGTAAATAACCTGGTCTATACTGAGATGCAATTGAAACCTTTGTAGAGTGAGTATCGAGTATGTAGGAAGTCGAGAGTTCGATCAGGTAGCGCGTAAAATGCATCCTTTTCACTCCGAACGCTGATTCACTCATTCCTCTACGCATACATAGGAAATCTCATACTTTTTTATATTCTTGACAAGCTGCACCTACAACTATTTGTGATGTACCACAAAGAATATTATGGAAAAGTTTTTCGAGGGAAATTTAATGGTGAAAACTAAAATTGTCTATTTTAGTTTTAACCAAATAACAGTTTTGATACATGGATATATGTCGATAAGTTAGCTGTTTGTGGTACTGGAGAAAAGTTATTTCTTAGAACAATTTTGTGAGTAGAAAAGTTGACTTTTTACGTTGAAAAGAGATCGATAATGGTGGTTCCATTTTTTCATATCTTCTATGGTTAACAAGATTTCATATAAAACAATCGCAACTTGCTATATAAAAACATCGAAAACCCGATACAGTGTATCTTAATCAAACCTGAAGAACAAGAGAAGTGTCATTGGATGTCATTGCTAGATATATGACTGTATTAAGTTTTACGAATATTTACTCGATTGTGTACCAATAAGTGTAAATGTTCCATTTCAAATAAAAATAGATATTATACCAAATTGGAACTAATATTAATATTCATTATAACTAATTATAAATCTTTTTCTAATACTAACCGGGAAGGATAATAGGAATTTTATTTTTTATATTCAGACCTACTAAACATCTCATATATAAAATATCAGGCAGGTTCCAAAGTTCAAGCTTTCTGTGAGCTAAAAAAATACAGATTAATTAGTCTATTCGGTTAGATTTAAGAATCATTCTATATTAGAAATGCAATTCAAATCGAGTTCGTGCATAAATCGTGGACACGTATATAAAAATAAGATGGCCCTAAATTAGAACCTGGAGGTACAAAAAAAAAATAAAATAAACAGTTTTAAAACCTTAAAACGGACTTTTTCGCACGTAGAACATCTCTATCTCGAAATAAACCAACACATAAATGCAGAATATGTGTTTTATGCGACAGTTTTATTGTTTTAAATTTTTCTCAAATAGTCCACCATCGTGCTATCTCATGGCCCATGGACAGGGTGGGATGTGTCCTATCCACCTCAAAATCAATAGATGTCGTCTGGTAGACGTCCTTAATCATAATCAATCGAAACCCGATCGATCCGACACGATTTAATTTAGTGACCGTGCTAACAAAAACAATTTCTCAAATAGTCCACCATTGTGCTTTCTCATGACCCATGAACATGGTAGAGTGTATTCTATCCACCTCAAAATCAGTATGTGTCATCTGGGAGACGTCCTTGATCAGAATCAGTCAAAACTCGATAGATCCGACACGATCTAGTTGAGTTATCATGTTAACAAATGAAACTAAAACATTCCTCAAATAGTCCACCATCGCGCTTTCTCATGTCCATGGAATGGACATGGGAAATCCACCTCAAATGGACATGGGAAATCCACCTCAAAATCAATGGGTGTCATCTGGGAGACGTCCCCGATCAGAATCAGTCAAAACCTTATCGATCCGACACGATTTAGTTGAGTTATCGTGCTAACAAGAATAAATGACGACGACAACGACAACTACACACACACACACATACACAATATGGTTTAAAAACCTTTTTTTTCTTAGTTTTTAGAAAAAACGAACAAGAAGTAGCAACCAATGTCCACAAAACTATTCTTGCCTTATTTCCGGGATATCAAAAGAAGTTTGTAGATCAAAAAGAAGAAGATAAGAATAAATATTTTAAGAGTTAGTTGTAATTAGGGATCACAAGAACGTTTTCCAAAAAACCAAGGCTATGCTTAATGTATTTCTAAGTCAATATAAGATAACGGTAAGGGATGCTACCTTTAGCATTACTTTCAAAGACAAGAACTGTCACTTGAAGTATTTGCCAATAGTATCACACCCATCACTAAATTGAAATTAAATCAGAATAATTAGCACAACACATAAAATTTCGCATTTGAGGTGACGAAATGGCGTATAATATATTCTGGTTTAATCCTACGTTTATTTTTCTTACATAAAAGGTCAGTTCAAGGGAAAGCTGCATTCTGCCTTTATAATTAAGCATCTTTTACGACGAAACCGCCAAATTTCGGTTATAAACGAGCCAAAACCGCCATTATTTATCTGTAAACAAGTTCAATATTTAAACTCGAGACACTTAAACGACTATGCAGCGCGTAAAATGCATTTTAAGAGCTGAATAAAATTTATGTTCTCGAAAAACACAAAATACATATTTGTGATAAAAAAATTAAGTGAACCTACTTTCGACGATGTTGCTAATGGATATACCTGTCTGCGTTGTATTTGTTTAAATATTTAAAATTAAATATTACAAGATGCAGAATATACAGTTGGGCAAGAATTTATATCGGTACTTAAAATTGCATTAAATGTGCGGTGTACATCACAAGGTCGGAGTTTTATGAAATTATAATACGTACATTCTAAAATTTCATAAAATTTAAGTTTTATAACAGCTTGTTGTACAGATTTCGGTGGAACAAATCGTTCTTCTTACGAGAGGAGGGTTTTGTCTCAAATATAAAACAAGATACTTTAATTTCAATTTAAACAAACATGATTTGTAATATTGTTATAATACATTGTTATGTATTGCAGTTACGAATTAGATTTTTATAAAGTAACGTTAAATCTTTTATTTAATTGAAGTATTTTAAGTAAAATTTAGAAAAACGTATTCTTTTTCTCTAAAATTCAAATATAATCTTCCTATTTAGTCCCCTTGTTTTAGTAGCAGACAATGGCGGTTTTATTGTAGGTGCATTTGTGCAGTGAGCTCCCTTAAAAATTCCTAAAAATACATATTAGGTGTTTACTGTACATTGCATTATCATATTATACATAGAATGTTCCGATATCTAACAGTCTCGCTTACAGCTTGTTAGATGTCGCGAGATTCGCCAGCCCTAGAATTTATCAGATTTATCTGTGGAATATTAAATCTGCAACTTAAATACTTAAATACATAGGGAGTTCAATTTTCCTATTGCACATATCAGAGAACCGTTTAACCATGTGTTAGAAAGAGAGGACTCGGGCGCGTGAAACAGGAGATACATATACGTTTTTATATGAGACTTGCGTGCATTGCACGCGATATACATGCGAACTGTACCAACTGTTTCTGAAAATGCTGAACTTTTCAAAGACTGCTTAAAATGTATTTTTGACACTGCGGGAAATGATTACAATACAAAAAATCAGGCTCAAATGTTATTGGGTTATTTAAATAACGATTACTTTAAATACTGGCTCGCGTTTTTCGCCAAGGTTATGCCTAATTGTGAAATACTTTTTAAACAGTTTCAGTCTCGATCATTGGAAACTGTCAAGATGAGCAGTTATTTGAATAATTTTGAAGACGCAATTATAAAAACCCGTACAACTAATTACTTGAAATCGCCTGAAAAAAAAAAAAATACAAGGCGATCCCATGACATATCATTTTCTGCACAAACAAAGGAAGTGTGTGATATATTAATTAACCAAACTAAAGACAGATTTGAGTTTAGAGCGCCGAAACTATTTTCCCCAATAAATTTAGTAACTATAAGAAACAATTACCCATTCACGATTTTGACAGTGTAACGAAAACTTATGGATTTTTAGACAAAGTTATATTGAAAAATGAATTAACGGTTATATATAGCAGGGAAGATTTTCGTGAACCAGTAAGTTGCTTAGCAATTTTGCAATTATTTATAGATCGAAACCTGACGGACTCTTTTAGTGAAACTGTTTTATTAATAAAATTAATTTGTACCATACCCATGACAAGTGTTGAATGTGAACGCTCTTTTTCGACACTTAAAAGAATTAAAGACTTTTTGAGAAATACAATAGCGCAAGACAGACAAAATTCTTGTAATTGGCGTTTTTGCGAATTCCAAAAACAGACGAATGGATTTCCTATATAAATAACCTCAGGCTTGGACATAGGTAAGTTTATTTTAATTTTTCGTTTGTTATTATTTTATCGATTGCACCCCCAGAGAAAAATTACACCGGCCGGCACTGGTAGCAAACACAGTTTCTATAAAATCTATTACTCCTTGTTTTAGTATAAAACGACCTAGTTTTGACATTTTGCCGATCATCTTACAGTTGTTCAAAACAATTTCTAAGACTGACATCTTTTCTATTGTATATATCGTGAATCTTATGCTCCTTGCATATATCGTGGTCTTGCTCCGTTCCCATAATTATGAATCGTACTTTGTTGACCATAATCGTTTACTTCACCAATACTTGAGAAAGTTTATAACCAAGTATTGCTAAGGCGACTCCATCCTCACTGTTAAAATTGGTTCTTTCCTCTGTAATTTTCAGAGACTATTTAATAAGTAAATAATAATAAGAACATCCATCCAACATTTGACGTTATTTTAATCTATTGTGTGGCTCTAATTCTTATGCGCATGTTCTGATTATTACTGAAGAACTTCTTAATGAGTCCTGATTTTGTATGCTTTTTATGTTCCATAACTCTGCACGGGACGCTACTGCCTGTTTGACCAATTACATTTGGCCATCATCTATAACAACGATATGCCAGAAACTATGGAGAATCGACTAACAACCAAACAAGCTAATGAGACAGCAAAATATATTATAACACATTCTATACAGTTTCCTGTGGATTTTAGCAACCACTTTGATATCGCCAGACTACTCACTATACTTGTAATCGCCTTCTGAAGACGTATACTTAATTGGAGAAATTTCGGTCAAGTGGTGTAGTGGGTAACGCTCCATTCCTTTCATTACTAACAATTCCCATGTATATATTCTAGTAGGAAGGCTATCATGACTAGGGGAGGTGGTAATGTTTTAATAAATGTGAAATTTATACTCGTAATCATAACGGTAAGGTAGAATTTTTCCTAACAGTGGTAGCTCTGCTGTCGAAATATACAATTATAAATTCGACAAATTAGTAGAGTTTTATTTTTTTCGGTGAATAATTACCGAGTATGTTTCTATTTTAGCCAGTCGTTGAATAATTTAATAACAATAATTGTGTTATTGGTTGTTTATATAACTTATATAGGGTTAACAGTGGCGAAGCATCCATTAAGGCTGTAAAGCTAGCTAAATTGCACACCATTCCTTGCGTACTCCCCTCTCCCCTCACTGCACCACTTTATCTCAATAAAGTCCGTTAAAACCAAGGCGATGGAGAGTTAGCCCAGACAGCGTATATGCATTGCCGGTTAACGACATGCCAACGCGAAGAATGATGTGCAATCCTGCCAGCCTCACAGCCTTAATGGACGCTTACTCACTGAAGGTTAACTATTTTGCAGGGGCGGCTGGTGTATAGGTGCTGCAGAACTGCCAAAAAAATTAGATATTTGTATATTTTCGCGACATAATAATTACTAAAATTTATTAATAGAATAATTTGGTTAGTTGGTGCAGCTAACCAAATTATTGCGTTAAAGTCGCATTCTGCCCGCCGTCCTCTATTGAGTAGTAGACCAGATGAATTATCTGGGTCTCTACGCGAGCGCGTCGCGGTACATTGAACTGGGCCACACGAGGTAGTTCTCAGCACGGCTCGGCACACCCGTTCTCCCCCTCAACTCCCGCGATAATCCACACTTGGCGCTCGTAAATGCGCGAATTTACACGGTCAGTGAGCTGTATTTTTTCCAGCTAAGGCAACATCAGTGATTGTTTACTCCTTCCTACTCGGGCGAACGTAAATCGTACCTATTTCGTACTTCGTGTTAATTTGAGATTTTAAATACTGTTTTGTGAATTTGTGTAGTGATTTATTGTACTAATTATTAATTTATATATAGTGTGATAGTGACAATAGATATAGTTTATAATTTAGTTCATGTGAAGCGATTTTTTAAATACTCTTATGAAGAAACAATTGATTTAAAAAACAATGGTAGGCCATTGCCCATTATTGTTATTGAGACTGCAGGTGTTAGCCGCGGAAAAGCATATAAACGTCAATTTAATAAAGACATTTATTCGAAGAACAATTGGATTTGTGGGTGCAACAAAAAAAAATGCGTTATTTTGTTTTCCTTGTTTACTTTTTGGCGGTGATAAAGCATGAACGGAGGTAGGGGTGACAGATTTGGTGCACTTAACTCAAAAAACAAAAAAAAAACACTACAACTCCAAGAGCCATCTACATAATACAATGGAATTAGCTTTACTAGGAACAACTAATATTAAAGCGCAGCTAGATTCAGCTTATTGGATAAATGTGCAAAAGCATAATGATAATGTGACAAAAAAGAGATACGCTTTGTCAAAAATTATAAACTGCATAAAGTTTTGTGGGGCCTTTGAACTGGCGCTGCGAGGACATGACGAAGCTGAAACCTCTCAAAACCCGGGGATATTTCGTGGTTTGATAAATTTTTCTGCTGAGCTTGACGTAACTTTAAGCGAGCATCTACAAAATGCTTCAGTATTCAAAGGAACCTCTAAACAAAATATAAAATGATCTTTTAGACTGTATATTAAAAGTATGTCATAAAGAAATTATTAAAGAAATTAACAAACCTTCATTTTTGGCAGTTATGGCAGACGAAATAACTGATGTATCTGCAAGAACTCAGTTAGTGGTAGCTTTAAGATATATTCTCGATGGTGAACCGATTGAACGTTTTTGGACATACCTGAAACCTACAAAATGTGACGCTGAAACACTTTCGGAAAATATTTTAAGTGTCATAGACCCTCTAGTAGAAAATTTATCTTACAAGCCTTTTCTCTTAACCAAAGAATATGACGGCAAACATGAATGTTCTTCAAAAAGGTATTAAATTCCAAAAATTTTTCTTGTGAAAGTCTATATTTTTGTATAAACGGATTTTACATTAAAATTCTGAAGTATCAGGAAAACGCGTGACCTTGAGAATTTTCGAAATTTTCGTCGCGGCGCAATTTTTTTGCGGCCCCTACGGCGCCAGTAGTTTGGATACGTTTGAGATTTGCAGACGGGCAGCCAATACCCTAGGATCGGCCCTGTACAAAACACCCGTTTCATTTAATCACAAGCCGCCACTGCTATTTTGCAATAATTAATTGTAAGTCAACTTGCACTTTAATATCGGCGCCTCCGCCACATCTTTAACTCGTCATCCGCGTATGACGTTCACGATGTTAATCAAGTCTTAAACATTAGAATTGCATTATAAGCTGCTCGAGATATATTTCTTCAGTTAACGAATATAAACTTTGATAATTTACGTATAACAGGAGCTATCATAAAATAAAATTCGTGTTTCCATTTAACGAGACGCCATTAAATGGATATAAAATCGGAAATTTTTCCACTTTTTCAATAGTAAACGTCAATTAGTGGTAGGCCGCGTGATTTATAGCTTCCCTTTTTCTTAAATTTTACTATTATTAGTTCTAGTCGAGCTCACTCAGCCAGGTAAATTTAATAGGCATGTTTTAAAAGCAATAAATGTCGATGTAAGCGAAATTCTGTTGGTCTCGGTTTTATTTTCGTTTCACTTGATTTTAAAATTTTCCTTATAATTGACATAAAAAAGGTTTTAGTGAAGAATTTTCATTTCTTGTTTTCATTCCTGACACAATCTTTCACTCTCTTGCCTCCCCTTCCCTTTCCTATTCTGGAGTAGGAGTTCAGTAACAGAAAAACGACACAAAAGAAAGTAGAAATATCAAGGAAGAGGATGACGAACAAAATTGTAACCCGACTATTCACGTTTGCCCTGTCCATTACATTAATTTCAGTGGATTTTAATTAAATTTTGTTCAATTAGTTACTGCACTTTGTGCACTTTCGGGAATGCAGTTTCATAATACGATTACGAATGTGCAAGTCATGATAAAATGCTCACTTTAATGTACTCGAAGGCCTCTTGTATTCAACGACGGGTTACTGTCATTTGTGTGCGGCTAAATCCTGTTTGTATGTGGTAAAATATGGTTGAGGACTTTTAATTTATGGCTTTATCATTTGTTGAGGTTACAGAATTCTGAGAGGAGTTCCATTAAAACAGTTAAGAACATTTTAAAAATTCATAATATAAAATATATAAGTATCATATCTACGTATTTATCTCGTAGTCTTGATGATGGTTACTTATTAGCTGGAACGGTGATAATTTAAAATATATATTTTCTTATCAAGAAATATTGATAATTATAAAAAAGAATAAATTATTATTCAAAATTATGTTTTACATTGTCATCAAGGTTAGAAGAACATAACACAAACTTTTATGTATGAGCTATACGAGTAGCTATAATCATATTTTCAGTTGTACAAGTTTTAAATATTAAAATATCTATATTTTCGTGGATCACAACCGGAACTTTAAGGTTGTGATAAAGTTACATTTACTAACTAATAGGTGAAATAAGTATATTTCGCCTATAACAATATAGCAAACTAGCAATCGAAATACATATCTTTATTAAATAAGATTAATATAATATTATCACAAATAGTGATATACAAATAGTTTCTATTTTTATCGATAGAATAATTCGCTAAATTTGGGACTTGGAACCCTGAGATATTATAGGCTGTATATTTGGGTCTGGCGTACCGCAAAGTACAATATTGGGACCAATTATTTTTTCGTTTTTACTGAATATATTTAAAATAGCATAAATTATTGTAAAATGCATACATATGCTGATGCCAATAGAACGTTCCACAGTTTTAGGTATAAAAGCACAATCAAGCAATATATAACATAAATAGAGACTCGACCATATGCATAATAAGAATCATAATCTTATACTAAATGCGTCCATATCTACTGCATTATTTTTTTGTAATAACGGCATCGACTTCTAAGGTCTTTGGCCATTATTATCACAACTGAGTTCATAAATTTCTCCGACAATTTTAGTCCTCGTTATATTTATTACAGTGCAGCAGTATGTGCTTCACTATAATGAATTAAATGATTAAAAGATGAATTAAATTAAATAAATTGAATACATTTTTTTTTAATTCTTCCATTAGTTAATATCAGGCAGCTTTTTAAACTTTTTTCAGAGAAATATTTATTGTAATTGAGGACAACTAAAATGTATATATTATTGCTGCAAATAAAGGACGTCTATAGGAACCAGATGATTAGTAATGGTATAACCTAAAGAAAATAAAACAGTTTTATAATTTCTAGTAGTTCATCAATTTTAGGATTATTCAACATGAATGCTTTAGGTAACAACCTAAATAAATAAATCAATTCAACAATTCATATTCATACAAAGTGTGAATGCAATAATTTAAGCAAATAGTTACCGCAAATAAGGTTAGAATTATATGTAACTCTACAAATAATTGCAGTGGATAGTGTTTTGTAGTATTTATATGCATAATATATGTACTATGCTTATTATTCGCAACAATAAATTATATATTTTAATCTATTTAGGTGCCTGTATATTTTAATAGCAATACTAGCACTCAGCAAAAAATACTGTAATGCAAATATCCGAGCTCCAAACTTCTTTAGAAACTTTCAACTGCTTGAGAATGTTAAACTACTCATTGCATCAAATTTGCTATAAATATATTATCGTTGGTATAATACATTTTAAAAAACCCATATCCTTAATCTCTGAACGATAATCTTTCCAAAAGGTTGCCTTAAATTAGTTTAATTATGTTCGCCACGACATAAACTGACGATTACCGTTTCCAGGCTATCATCGAAACGGCGAATTCAAATTTATTTCTGTAACAAAAAGCACGTATTCTTTCGTGATGGTACTGTACCGAGAAGTTGCGCACTTTCACTGCCCCACAAACAACACCACGGCGCGGTGGCGAAAATTAACGGTATAAAAAATTGCCGCGTACATTGGAAAAATTGATCGCAAATGACTTGCAGACGTCGAACAATCGCACTTGAATTTTATTAATTAAATTATAAAAAAGCAATTTCGCGCAGTCTGGATTCTGGAAGTGGGTTGGGCGGGATATTTACTGACATACAATGTCTTACAATTTGTGTTGTTTCTTTCGCTTCATCATGAATAATAATTTGTTAATACGACGCAGTTATTCCAGTGCTTTTAATAAATGTCACATGCTCACCAGGATCGTAGCGGTATAATGAAAACACTTAATCTAAATGATACATCGAAATCCCTCATAACCTTATATTATACTCTAAATGTTGCATTTAAACTCTAAAGTTTAATTTACACAATTTTATTCCTAAAATCAGTGTCGATTTCTAAAAGCGTACTTTGCTTTCAGACAAAACAAGCGTAAGTCTTTATTTACCAGATGGATGTCAGCAAGTCTAGCGGAGGCCAGGAGAAAAGTTTGCTGCCTGCAATATCTCTCTGAGGATCGTATTTTTTGGATCAATAATGTTTTGGGGAGGATTTTGTTTCAATGGTCTCACGGATTTGGTTTCTACACGGAGGAGATTCATGGATGCACATTTCTACGTAGAAAACATCGTAGAAGAACATGTGATGCCATTGGCCTTATTTGTTGGGGACAGTTTAATTTTTATGCAGGGTAACACTCGGTTTCAAGTTGCTAGAGATATACTACCTTCGATTTGTCAATATTCCGACTATGGACTAGCCACCAAGAAGCCTAGATATGAACCCTATAGAGCATTTATAGGATTCAAACAATCAGTTAGGCGCCACATACCTCCTCCCATGACACATAGGAAACTCAAACAGGATTCTTAGGATTTAATTTCACCTTTTAATTTTCACCATTTAATTTCACCACATTAATGCTGTTCTTTGCATTTGATATTATTGTTCCTTTCTGTTATTTATTCATGCTTTTTTCCGATAATACTGTTATAATTTGTTGAATATTAGTTGAAATAATTTAGCTATAATATCACGTAGGTACTAGAATTTAAATCATCCAAAAAATAAAAATAAAAGTAATAATATGAAGTCTCACTGGTGCGTTAATTTTATCCAAGAGTTTATATTCTACATATACTATAAAAAATATAAAAACGTGATCAGTATCGGTCACGTGGTTGTAAAAATCGAAAGCATATTAACATTGTTTAGGTAAATAGTAAATAAGAAGATATCGACACATTGAAGGCAAATAGAGAATGAAGATAGAAATACGTCTACAGCGAAGATTAAAATTATACTTGCAGAGTGATTGTACGGCAAGAAAAAATGGCATGCATCTGACCTTTTGACTCATATCTTATTAAAAACAAACAATGACCCATTTGTCAACTACCTGTCATTGTTCACACATAAAAAAAACTGCCTCACCGAACCTATTTTTAAATGTCACTTTAATATAATTTATACTTAAGTATCTGCATACAAATTAGCATACCAAAACCGACCGTAAGCCACGGCTGCGTTTTATTGATATATTCCGTTCCTATAATTGCGTTATTTGCGGCGCAATCATTAGTGCTGCCACGTAATAAATTCAGATCCATTTAAAGAAATTCACGACTGAAATTGCGTCGGGGTTATTTCGCTTTCGAACCGTGGCATAATTAAATCATGATACTGTGCACTATACCGTAATTAAAGAGGACGGTTAATTAACGGATAGCGAACTAAAAACAAATATTAATGTACTAGGTGTCTAGATCTGACATGCGATTGGGAGCTCCCAATAAACGCTTGTTCGTAGACGCTGCTACAGGTATATAGCGAATAAACAGATAACGATTCCCACTGGTACAGTTGTATGTTCATTTACCATACCTATTTATGCTTAAACCTGAGGTAACCTGAGTTTACTATTAAGTTTTAAAATTCTGTACGCTATAAGCTTTCTGTAGTTCTTCACCATCGAAAAGTTTCAATTTTTATGACTATACTTTTTTTTTAACTTATCTTAAACTACTTCCATTTATTCCTCGTCAATAATAGCAAAAAGTATGAGATTCTCTAGGTATGCGTAGAAGAAAGGGTGAGGCAGCACTTTACGCGCGGCCAGATCGAACTCTATGCACATTCACCTTCAATATATATTCATAGATAATCACTCTGTAAAGGTCTCTATACGACTGAGTAAAGACTATTTACTGCGCACTGCGACCGGCCGTCCAATGTCGCAGTTCTGAGATTTATTTCTACCCTTGACGAGCTGTAAATGTTAGACGTTCAATATTTTGATGAAATATCACCATGAGATGTCGCCATAACCGAATCGAACACTCCAGTGAAAATAATTGACGAACTCTGATTATATAACGTCTTCATCATTTCAACTGTCAATCATTCCTTAATTAATATATACATATACGTTTAATAACATTATTAAAACTATGTTAATTATGACATATTGATACAACGGGAGAATGGTTTCCTGTTCGAAGGAGAAATATGGTTACAAAATAATTTGTAATAGTAACGCTTTAATAGACGTACTGAAGCGAAGCAGTGTCCAGATTCTTAATAAATTTGCAAATAAATGGGCTCTCTGAATAAAAGTTGCGTTATTTTGAAAAATTGTTTCAAATAATAGCTTGTTATTGGAACCGTAAAAAAAAATGTGTTATGAAAAGCAATTTCATAATAGTCATGAAACTCAAACATAATTAAAAGTGTGATTATGCTGATGAAGGACTCTGACCTCATCGTAAACTTCTGTGATGAAAAAAACTAGATATTAGAACTAATTAACGTTTAAAGAACGTTTCAAAACATAGAAAGAGCCACAGTTATAACGCGGTTGGTTCCAAGTCAAAATAGAGTTCTGCTGTAAATACTCTGACATATATGGGTCCTACCACAGTCATAAATAAGGACGTTAATGATATTTTCCTGCATTTTAAAATCCTATAGCATGTAAGAAATATAAGATGCTGCTCTACAATTTCTTCTTCATCACACAGATGTTGATATTCAACAGCATGAAAATTCATTGCGATTATGCGGTGATATTCGATTACTTATCGGTGAGGAATATGTGTTAGATACTCTCAAATTGCTATCCAATATAGGATTTGGTTTAGTTCATGTAATGTGTACAGCAGCACCTAACTTTCATTTACCGATATGAATTCTTTTCACCTAATCCTACAGTGTTCTTAAGGAATACACAAGTCTATCTATCAAGAATATCTATCCATTTTCTATTATAACTCATTGTAAACATAGAAGAGCATATAATTAAGAGTAGAATACTGTTTCTCATATAATTGCTTGATCGTGTGATAATTGTCACCAACTGAATTCATCGATTCCCTTTTGAAATGCTAAAATAGTACACAGTCTATTATATTGCCAACAATTCACACTACTATCCATATCAGTATCAATAAAAGTGCATACATGCTTCAAAGGAAGGTTGAATTTATACATGCGCATGATCGACCCACCCTTCACGCAACCCTTTCCAAGACTTAAAAAAGACTCTAAAAGGCCTTGTCTTAGTTTTAACAATTTATCTCATAATTTACCCGAGTATTATACAAGAGGTCATATAGGTATGACCTCTTCTCTGGCTCTTATTGACTTTAAAATGTCTGTCTGTAAATATACCTTTTGTCAATAAACAATTATTATTATTATTATCGTTATTTTTATTACTGCTCTTTGTTATGCAAGTTATATGAATTTTACTAATCCCTTCTAAGACTATATCGCGCAGGATGCTAGCGAATATGTGCATCTGCGTATATTTTTCAAAATCGTAATCTCAGAAGACCTATCTTAATGAATGTTATCGGTTATCGCACATCTGAGCACAGCTGGAGACGTCGCGTCGTAGGATATGGGCAATTTTGCATAATGCCGTAACGACTTCAACTTTATCTATTCTAAGTTGAACGGTAAACAACTTTTAATTATACTAAATCGAAGAGTTAACATTTGAAATAGCAATTAGGTATGCATTGTAGTAACTGTATACCTTTCAACCAATTGTACGGCGCACCCGATTGTTGCACTTTTTAACAAAAAAAAAATGTTGTTAATACTTGAGTTAGGAAAGTTGTGTTGTCTGTTGCGCCACTAACCATTGAATAGTACGACTTGCCCTACTTGTTTTGTATCCAAACTTGTGTGTTTTAAAGGTGAAACTAATGCTGAAAAAAATATACAAAATTATGATTGACTGGAGCTCTAGACAGTCATTAATATTATATAATTAATTTGAAATTTCGATACTAAATAAAAAAACTAGCAGATTCAATGTGTATGTTATTATATCAAGCAAGAAAAATGACTTTCTTTCAACTCATATTTATCTACCTTATACTGTATCTAACGTATTTTTGGGATCGATGGGTGTGGCGATAGCCAGGATAAAAGTGCATTTTGCCTCGACCGGGAATCGAACCCGGCTCTCCCAATTTCCGGTTAGTTGCTCTGACCGCTGAGCTATCGAGGCATACTCATTATTCTTGCTAATGCGCCAGTTTAATGCGTCACTACAATGGGGAAAGGTGTTGGGATCGATGTTTCTGACATACATGTCTATTGCAAAAGTATGATGTAAATGGTGTTAATAGAACCCCTAATATAATACTATTTGTAATCTTCAGTCAAAAAGAAAGGTTTCTTATACCGTTATTTAACATCGGTCTATTTTCTCTAATTGTAAGTTAGAAATTTTGCTGGATTTCCAGTTATTCCAGTGGAGTAGGAATATTTAATTACTTATTATATATAAAAAAAAGGATCTCAAGTTTTATATTCTATCCAAAATATGGTATTTTCCCTACAACAATCTCGCGAAGTTTTTGGGTTCATCCAAGTAATGGGCGCTACGGCCGCTGCTAGAGAGTCAATATCAATAATATGACCGCCATGTCAGCCTAGACAACCTCTGCCCAAACAAAATATTAACACCATCGAATGTATGTAAGAAATAATAACAGAATAGAAATCGCTAATTTATTTCTGTGTAAAAATATGCTTTAGAATGATTTTATAAAATTACCTTAAAACTGTTGTAGAAGCTTTTGAAATATACTTTTCCGTCCACTTTTAGAAATGTGGATTCTTTATTCTGTCCATATACCCAATTATTATTTTAATTATTTGTTCCAATAAAAATCTTTAATTAGTTAGTCAATTAGTTTTGTTTAAATTGATCATCTAATCAATCAGGAACTGTTTTCAACTAAGCGAATTGTTTCGAAGTGGTTCAGAACTTTTGTTGGATCAAACATGTTATATAATAATTTTATTATTATTATAATTACATTTGTTCCTTTAGTTAATTTCTACCATTTGGTTGGTTTTCGTAAACTTGGGTTGTTTTCTAATCATGATACTATTTAAATTTAAGTCTATTAACTTTCTGAACTACGGTGTTGATACATAATTGAAGAGTAAATAACAATGTAAGCGCCAAAATTTATGAATTCCATTTTATCATTATAAAGTGGTCTATGTGGCTTTGCCTATAACATAAATATAGGTCTGTGTCCATAAAGCTTTATTTAAGCCTCGCCTGTTCGTAGTCTTTGTTTAAAAGCGTGCTGAACGAGTTGTGAATTTTATACCAAAATGAACCGAAAGAGAGGGGAAGGCAGTGAAATTTAAGTAACGAGGGAAAAGAGAAACAGTGATAAATCATACGTGACTCAAAGAGGCATTGTAAAAGATGCGAAGAACCCTTCAAAAGAAGTGGTGTGATTCAGACTTTGGTCACATCATTTATTATTGTTTTTTTTTCGTTGTAGGTGTCCTGCAAATGCAAACTGGGTTAGTTTAAGCAGAAATTAAGTTGTTCCACGCATTCCATGAAATGGATGACAATGAAAAGCAGTCCACGTACTTAATGGGATTAACGCATGTTGGCAAAATCAAAAGAAGAAAACATGGAACATATGAAGAGGCTGCGAATAGTAGGAGAACAAATACGGTTTATTATACTGTCCCAAAAGGAGATGCGGGCGTAAGTCAGATGTGTCGAAAAACGTTTCAAGATATTTTTGCCTTAACCCGTACAAAAAATTCAAAAACTGACAGTAAGAAAAAGTGTGGGGACCTGATAAATGAGGAGAATAGAGACAATAAAAATAAGCACACAAAATATACAGAAGAAGATGAATGAAGGTTGTTGATCATCTAAATCTGGTTCCACGTGAAATAAGCCTTTACACAAGGCACCGTATTTCAAAGGAATACCTCAGCTCGGACTTAAACGTGCATCGTTTGTATCGAGCTTATAAAGAGATGTTCCCTGACAATAACTTGACTTATCGATACTACGCTTTTTCGAAAAAAAAAATCCCAATCCAGGGATTTCAGGGGGGAGTTTCAAACCACCGAGGAAAGATACGTGACTGTGATGATGGTTTTGTGATGATTGACTACTTACCTGATCCTAACTTAGAACGTTCTTAAGATATTACCTTTACATTGAAGTTGTATTGACATAAAGTTTCGTTTCTTTTTGTAAAATCCATGACTGTATACTTAAATGGTATTAAAATCAATTCAATTTTGTTTTATTTATGCAAAGAAAACGTTAATGGAAGAATACTGTGCATTTTCTCAAATTGGCGATTTTCGTACTTAGATCGTTATTTAATTACACTCTTCAATTAATTTATAGATACATAGGTAACCTCATATCACAGAAAAATAGAAAGCTACGTGGAAGTTATTTTAACCTAAGAGCATTCACTATTACTTATATATTTTCATTTATGTTTCATATTAGCATAAAATACCATTGGATCATATATAGCAATATTAAGAAATGAGGGACAATATTAAATTTTTTTTAGTATGTTCTTGGTTCACATTCAAGATCGAAAATTTTATGACCGCTATTTTATACACGTGGACGTTTTACCTGACAAATTCACATTCCGATATGAAGAAACCAATAATTTATTGATTCCGAATTTGTATACGATCAACATAAAATAATTATTCCGACGAGAAACGGCAGTTAGTTACGAGTGTTCCGTCCCACGACCAGATTTTTTCGCCGAACGGTGTAACTTTCTCAGACAATGGATAGAGCAGTGCGTGATGGCTACGAACTATTAACTTCTAACATTTACATCTAGTGTGCCGGGCAGTCAGCTTGGCGCTGCTGCGGCCCCGAGCACCAGGAGGCAATGCAGGTGATTGTGATGGACGAGCTTAGTTGTGGTGAGTGGAGAATCGAGGTCACTATGGCCTCGATCGCCACACTAACTTATGCATTAGTTCTACTTCGACGTTGCTGATTGGACTTGACTGAAGTGTCCGTTTTTGCACATTGATCAGTGTAATGTCCTATTCAGGTGCTAAACTGGTGCATATTTTAGTAATCCATTCTACTACCTCCATATGAGATTCAGATTCATACTATAAAAATCAATGGATGAGAAGGCCAACAGTACATTTGTACAATACAGAAGAGTATTATATCGCTGATTATCATAAATTAACGTCACTCTGAAAGTTACGTGGACGTCTTCTAAAGCTAGCTCATCATTGATCTATGTACCAACGCACTTCATCTCAAATGTGAGGTTAAGTTTCTATTGTTGGTGTCCTGATTTTAGTAACCTGATATCAATATTGTTAATAATTGCCATAAATACGTAATAAACAATATCAAGAACATACGACAGAAAAAGGGACCACAAATAATTGGTTCTAGAAAAAAAAATTGTTAACGAAGTTTGAAAAAGAAGTAGAAGACCTAAAAAGCAATATGGCATTGCACAAGGTAGCAGCTGAAAGTCAAATTAAAGAAACAACATTGTTTAGCAAACTGGCGCGGTTTGTGTCTAAGAATACCAGTCTTCTAGGTCTTTCGAAACTGTTTTATTGAAAAATAAAGCGAAATTATTATCTCACAAGTTAGGATTGGTAAATTTGATAGTTGAATTGCTGAACTTCTTCTGAGATAAAATGAACATACTATAGTGAAAGAAAAATGTACTCAGTACTGATTTTTTTAATATTATAGAACATAGAAATATTGTAGAGTACACATAGGAATCGAAAAGGCTTCTATATTTTTCAAGGAATTTATACCTTGTCCGCATAATATAGTTATCCAATAAAGCGATTTATTTAGAAGGAGCTGATTGTTTTAAGAACTAGTAATTGGTGGAGGTTAAGGGGTTAATAGATTGGTTAATAAAATATACAACTTCCCAAAAAAACATCAGACTACATTTTGGACGCCCTAATTGTTGTAGCAACATTTTTTTATTATTTTCACATCCTACTGTATAACGACCATATTTATAACCCAAGAATGACCAATATATTTAACATTATGTTTCGAAACTATAAAATATATAACAAATGTGGGTGTTATTACTGTTATGCGTTAAAAATTATAACTTGAATACACTGAGTTACAATACGTCCCGAAATTTTATGGCAATTTTATTTAGGTTTGATTTCACAACTTCATCTTCTATGTGTAACATATCATATATATTAGGAGATGGTTCATATTAAACAATTGCAAGATCTGTATTCTCCATAAATTATTTTTATTATATTAGGAATAATGATTACGATAAATCAAATCTCATTTTTTAAGTGAGTCAAAGCGTCTAATACTTGGAATCTCAATGGAATATTGGGTTAAACATTATTTTTCCTTCTCTAAGTGCGTTCTATCCCCATATAGTATTCCCTTTATTTGATAGAATGTTAATAACAGTATGAATAATATTTTTTCTCTTCGCATATAAAACTACAAATATAACAGAGGGCCTACTTGTAATTATTAATTAATTAATTAATACAGTTTTATGAACAGAAATTACTTCCAAATCAATAAATGTATTTCAGAATTACGAAATAAATGTTTGGGATTAAAAATATTTGTATTTACATCATAAATTAAATGGGAAGTTTATCTCTGTTAATGTTTATTGGACGACAATTTCTATTTTACCATTTACATTTCTAATTTGATGGGACAATGGCTACAATTCTATTTGACGCAGTCTCCTAAGAAATTGTTTGTTTAAAAAGTTCATACCAAAGCCATATTCAATAGTTCCACATTTCTTCTAGAATCAGGAGATGTTTAACCAATACCCAGTAATTTTTATGTACTCATAAAAATAATTATTTCAATGCTCGATCGCTTACAATTCTTCCTTAACACCAGGTGTTAGAACGAGTTTTAAACAACTTCTAATAATAGTGGCAGCGTAATACTAGCCTATAAACCTGCTGATAATATCTAAAAATCCATAAAAGATTAACAGCTGAACCGATTCGAAGGCAGTGATTTAATGAAATCTTCTTTTTCTATCGGATAGCAGTTTCATCGAAAAAGGCAATAATTAAGAACCGCGATCGACCGTTGGCGATGTATGGTAATGGATTCGGAACATATGCACAATTAGCTATGTAGGAGACGTATCTTGAATATCTAATAGTATAACAACACATTGTAAGGTGTAAATGTATATCCTGTATAAATGTATATCCTAAGCCTGATCTAACTGCTGTGATCTTATGTTACAGCAGCTAAACGCCTACCGTTTTAAAGCACTCTTTTTTGGGGAAATGGGGACACCAACACCTAATCATCATAAACGTTTTCTTACATTTTATATTTATTTAGAGCTAGAAGAAGGTGAATAAACACATACAATTTCCTTGTGTCTTTGAGAGGTAAAACTATGAACAAAGACTATGATCATTCTATACATACACAATATTATACAGTAATAATTAGAATTATCTTTAGATAGTGTGTAGGTAATAAAAAGGATATTGATAAAGTGATCGATATTGATTATTAATATTTCTTAAACGGTATATAGAAACTTCTTTTAATTTTAAATATTTTCAAGACTATTAAGTGTTATTTCTCGATTTTTTACTCTTCTTCAGCGTTGTTTTATCTCCTATTATTTTCTTGAAACAAGATGAATTCCATTTATATTTCATATAGTACTAGTTTTATATAATTCAATATTTCTAAGAATACAGTCTTTTCTAAATCAATAATGTATATCATTTCATGTACTGCTTGTCAAGAATAGGAAAAAGTGTGAAATTTCTCTAAATGTGTATGCATAGAAGAAAGAGTGAGGCAGCATTCGGAGGGAAAAGGATGCACTTTACGCGCGGCCAGATCGAACTATGTGTACATTCATACATACTCGATATTCACTCTGCAAAGGTCTCAAAGCGACTGAGTAAAGGCCAGGTTATTTACTGCGCACCTCGTGAGCGGTCCGATATCGCAGTTTTGAGACTTGTTCCTATTCTTGACAAGCTGTATATCATATTTACCAGTTTAACTAAATACAAAAGAAAAAAGTGCATTTAACTTTACGAAAAAGAAACTAGTGTCCTGAAAGTGAGATAGGTAGTACTTGTCATTTTTATATTATTCATGATAACATTATTTACTGCTTAAATCGACAGGTTTGCTCAAAATATACCTACATATTAGTTTTATAATGCACATAGTAGCGATTCTGTGTGAAATGA
Source organism: Rosalia funebris (assembly GCA_037954035.1). NCBI lineage: Eukaryota > Metazoa > Arthropoda > Insecta > Coleoptera > Cerambycidae > Rosalia > Rosalia funebris. Next base: position 13,590,739 of record JAZFAV010000001.1, on the reverse strand, counting down.
ATTGATAGCAGCATACCCTTTGATCATAGTTTCGTACAGAAGTTACTAAAATATTGGGAAAGTCTTCATCAGACCTCAATTCACCTAAGAATGAATCTTGTAGGTGTAATATTTTTTTATTTTAGTATTTTCTTATCCTCTATTCATATTATGGTTCAAATACACCTGCTGCATTAATTTTTTTAATGTTTAATGGAATTGACTTTAGAAGTAACTTTTTTTAGTTTTAAATTAAATAAACGTTAACATTTTTTAACTATTCAGTTTTAAATTTAAACTCTGTTGCTATAAAAACAAATTATGTGAGCATTGGCCTAGCGTAAAAAAGGATTTACGTTATTTTAAGCAAGGGGAATAACATTAAATTCCTCATGTATCCTAAATGAATCATTTTCGAAAAATAGTACCGCTTCCACAAATTTTAACTACTTCGTATAATAGGTTTTTTAAACGAGCAGTATTTTACATACACGAGAGTTAAAGGAAAGGATAATTGATAACAGATCAGGAATTATAGCGTTTTGTAAATATCGTCTTTAGTTTTACGACTTCCTTCCTTTGCAAAATTGCATTTCTATGGTACTCACGTACGCTACAAACCGTCTTAAATAATTTGTGATAGGCCACGGTTATCTCTGCCACAGCACAATACTATCTACATGATTCACTAGGTTCTGTGGGAAAGATTGCTAGATATGAACCATTATTTCAAAAAAATGATACACCCACGCCACTTTCTCGCAAACTCAACGTTTCACGGAATATTTTAAATGAACCATAAAAGAACTATTGTAAACGGCACAAATTTAAATTACTTCGCGCTGGGATTTCACAAGCCTACCGGTAAATGGGGAACGTGAGAAACGTAAAAAAGATGCAAGCCGGGATATCGCAGTTATAGTTTGTTGGCTACGAGCACGAAACTGTATAAAACTGATAATAGACACTCAAAATAAAATCTTGTGGGAACGGCGGCGCTGCGTCAAATGGTTTGTTCAACTTTTTGACTCACTTAAATAGAAATAGTACGTCAGGTCAACAACTTACAATAATTGTATGAGTATTTTTAGAATAGTACGCAGAGAAGTATGATTAAGAGAATACTGGGAGGAAGGGAGGTAATGTGTTACTAATGCTTTTTCCCCAATAAATTACCTAACTTCTTACCGCTATACTTTTGATGTTTGATTATGTTTTTCTATTGCATTACTCAAAAGTAACTGATATCTAAAATACATTTTTCATTTTTACTATCCAATTATTTTACAACGCATTGCTTCTATTATAACTAAATATGTCTACCGTGAGTGTTGTATCAGTGGTGATACTCACTTAACTTCATAGTAGCCAAGATCTCGTTATGTGGACCTGCGATCTTTGAATAGATTTAGGTACAGTCGATTCAGTGGAATTCAGTTTAACTTTGCCATCGTCTTTGGTTACCCGATATATTATTTAGATGTAGTAAAATCTATTACATAAATTATTATAACTTATACGTCATTAAATTAGTTCAATTAGCGATTTTATTCAATTTAAATTCGATTGCAAAAAGAAATTGCGTAGTAAAACCGTATGGAAACAAGTCATTGTATGGGAATTAAACTTGCTTTCGGTGATTTTCACACAACTCCGTTAACGTGGATTTGTTGTAAATATTTACCAGCTTCTTTATGATTTAATAGAGACTAGCTCCTCTTCAATTATTCGCCTAGAGTATGGGCCCAATCTAGTCATCCAGGACAGTCAGTCACACGGCCCATAGTATCTCGACTTAGAGTCAGGATTCAGAAACTACATATGAGATTCAGGAGCTGTTGAGAGTACTTTAAGCTTAAAATGCCTTCAGTGCTACTTATGGATTCCTGCGAAGTACCATGGAAGTCATTTTCTCCTGACATACATCCAGAATGCATATCAAAATAAACTTCGTTTACATTATTAATACTCGTAGGTTTTAAAACTCTGTAGCGATGTATACTGATGATTCTGGTCTTTTTCTACAGTAGGTAACCTCCTCGTTGGTGTTACTTTTCGAATTCATTTTCACCAGAGTATTATACGCTACTTGGCAAGTTTTACTTTAATGCAATCAATTAAATAATTCCACGTTCTTTATATATTTGATTTCACTAAATCCATTTGAGAGTTTAAAAACACGTTTAATAAGACCCACAAGTACAAAGAATTGCTCCCCTTTATTCGATAACAACTTATTTGGATATACATTTTTTTCAACACACTATCATAATTTATATTTTATTTTTCAACAACAGTTGAAAAATCGACTTGAAAGACAAAAATTAATTCTTAGCTAAAATTTACTTAATAGTTTTGCGCAATCTAATATCATTGAAGATGTTGTATTTACATTTCAGTGATCCTAAGTTTCAGTGGCGGTTTCTCCATAAGGCCGCAAGGTCGCGCACCCCCCCTGTGGAACACGCCAGTGTTGTTTTATTGGGAAAATGTAATTTCTTAAGTTTCTCATGGACTGAAATCGTGAAATCCAATTTCACCTTACATATTTAAAATATTACAAAATATCCCTGGTTAATGCACGTTGAATGTAGTAGAGTGTAAGTTAACAACCCATGGTATAATATATTGCATGTACAACAGAGGTGGAACGAATTATGGGCCGCCAGAAGTTTGCGGACACCGTTGCTTGGCAACCGCCGGCCGGTCACGTTCAACGACGAACCAATAGCAACTACTTGAGAAATGTAACGTTGCGCCGCACTAAAACTGCGGCACAAAAATACGCACTTACCTTTCAGGTGACCCTTTTAGATGCTGTATGTGCTTCTTATCCACAATTCTGTAAGATGAGTTTAAAAACGGAATTGGAAGTTATTTATACGCGTCAGTAACTTATAAGTCGGAAATCGAGAAAGAAACCACCAAGCCGCCAAGCGGCTATCAAAGTAGTTCCCGAATAGCAAAGCTATTACATAATCGCTCTAGGAAACAACTACTCCTCGGGCTAAAGCCCCGCCAGGCATTGAATTATACCCAGAAGCGATGACAACTGCGGAGTCAGAGCGCCGTTTTTCGACTTTAAAACGGACTAAAAATTTTTTACGCAATACTATGACTAACGATCGCCTAAACACTTTAGCAATGATGTCTATTAATAAAACATTGGTGCAAGATATAGACAATTTTGACGAGGCGGTGATGGAACATTTTATTTCTATAAAAGACCGTAGAGCGGAATTTAGTTTTAAAAAATAAACTGTTGTGTGAGAACTATTCTCTCTCGCTTTCCGTAAGACAGTAATACTTAGTAGATCAAGCATATCCGAGAGTATCACCTACTATCAACTAAGGTAACTTTACTGTTTTATATTATTTTTTTTTGCTGTTGTGTCCCCCCGCTCAAAAAGGTCATGAGCCGCCACTGCTAAGTTTAGTAATCCTAAAGCTACGAGACGAATGCTACTAGGAAAAAGTTTAGAATAGAAACTAATACTTCCCAATTAAATTACAAATCGTGTCAATTATTAAATGTGTGTGCGCTAGGCCTGAATTCAAGAATGGGCATTTAGCAATCCCAGCATTGAAAGATTAATTAACAGTAAATTAACGAATAATACGGGGAGTATAAATGAGCGAACCTAACGATGCCACTTACATGTTAAGATGATGTTCGGTGATTTTTATTTGCTATAGTAACGTTATTCTGTTGACACAGATTTAATTTTATGAACGTAATGGTCTTTAATAGCTGCTAATCATAATAAAACACATGTTTTATCAAACGCAGGTGTTCATATTAATATGTAAATTATTTTATATAGAAATACCTGGCTTATTATTAAGTCCTTTAAAATTAGCAAGCGTTGAGTGGGCATCCACCAAGGCTAAGGAAAAAAAATAAGGTAAAAAGAGACAAAAAAATTAAAGATATGTCGGTCGAGTGTTTATTTACATTATGCTTAACATTTCTAAACTATAAATCATAGAATAGAATATTTACATAGAATACGCTGGCTACTACTTAATTAGTTACACGCAAACAAAACAAATTTAAAGATGACATACATATATCATTTAATACATTTTTATTACATAAATATTTATGCATATAATTTAATAAATAATATCTGTGTTGTATTTTTTCTTCAGAGATAACACAGATAACTATTTTTAATTGATTACCTAACTGTTGTTGATAAAACTATATAAAATAATTATGTGTAATGTACTTAATATAAGTCGTTCCAAAAATAATCAACTAAACCCAAGTTATCACACAGGGTGATTATCAAAAACGCGAGAGAAGTATTTTCTGACTTCAGCCAGTATATTAGAGAAACGAGTTGAAAAAAACTGGCTTTGTTTATATTACTTATCTCAAGATCATACACATATAATTTCAAAGTTCATAAATTCGTATTTGCAATTACAACTTTCTAAAATTGAGCGAATAGTATTCAAGAAATCGTTCCTTAAATAATATCTCAGACACACTTCTACATATTGAAAAACGCGGACAACACCACCAACGACATTGCAAGTGATGGTACGAGGATTCGAACCCAGGTCGTGTTTGCACGTAACGCTGTCTTAACGAGTTATTAATGAACAAAATACATGTAATAAATTTTATTCAGAGTTATAGTTGTTCATTAGAAGCAGTGAACAATGTTGCTATGATTTTAATACTTTGATGTGATGATATATTTAGAAATAATAAATGAATTAACAAAATAGCTAAATTTTAGTATTACAAGATTGAAAATATATTTTTGTGGCTTACTTAAATCCTAAAATATGTACAAATCATTAACAATCCGGAAGATTAGTAGGTATATTTTCAGTAAGTTCCATCAAATTACTCCAAAAATAATTCAAAATATATAGAAGTATATATTAATATATAACCAAGAACATAAAGAGATGGAAATTTAACATACTTCTGAAAGTGGCCTAATGTTTCTATGGTTAAAATTTCTTCAACAACTTGTTCGAAGTACTTGGGAGAATAAATAATTAAAGATACAATTTGAGGACAATACGAGTTTATTGATACCCTGTATAACAACTAAATTACGTACAAAGAAATTAAGATGTGTATTCTAACGTATAATCTTTCAGACTGACTTGCTAAATAATCAATTTTTATTTCAACGACATTTGAACAGTTAAACATTCGATATTGAGTTACCCGAACTAATAAATGCTGACCTAATGTTTATGTTTAATTTCAGGCACCGCATGAAGACTATTTTTAAACCTAAAATAATTATTGTTGAATGTAATATTCCAACACAACTTACCTTTTTATAGTTGTATCTATATATTCTGTACATGGTAAAGTATATGTAGAAATTTACCAGTACACATATGTATACCTTACGAGATAATAACTGTAAACGTTAATAACACAGAAAGATTAAATTTTCTTTAATCATCATTTTGTACCACGGGAGTTTTTTACAAACGCGAGATTGCGTTCGCAAAATACTTTTATTTCCGCAAACGAAAAAAAATTCTTTCACTTACTTTCTCGATTTCTAAGGTAGCTGAATAGAGTAAATTCGTGCAAACACAATCATCTGTAACTAATGAGATAATAAATGATGAAGTACCAATCACCAGAAATTTCCAATAAATCATATTGGCATGCCTTACAATAAAACAATCATCGATTGTTTTTTTAATAATGCTATAACAAGGATTTCTATTTCTTTTGACACACCATTACGTTTTCCGGTAAACAATTACGTTTACGTAGGGTGAAGAACCTAGTTATAGTAATGTAATGTAATATTCGTGGTTTGAAGATCTTGTTGCAGGTTAAAAACATTAAAAGAAACATTTCTCATTACATGATAATTATCAACTGGTCGTCTCCTAATTTTAACAGACTACCGTAAGTAGTAAATTTCATAACGATGATCAGCTGTTCTTTGAAGTGAGACGCTTCACAGATATTGTAGTTAATTAAGTTTTTTCATCCAGAATCAGTGAAAGTAAAAAAAACAAAGGATTGCATAAGAATCATTAATACTTTAGTCGATCAAAGAGTTCAAATATTAGATAACGATTTATCTTGCCCAAAATCAAGATTTAGATGGTGGTGATCAACAGTTACAAAACAGTACGTTGTCTTTAGCAGACTTACTCTAATTGATGACCTAAAAACGTACTTGAACAATTTAATAACTAGTATATATGAATTGCTGTAATGCATAAATAAAAATTTATATACCTATATACAAATTGTGATTTTTAAATTTATATAAATAAGCTGGAGGTTAGCGTCTGACCAGTCTTAGGAGTGATGACCTCATGATGATGATATAAATAACCAACAATAGAATACGAAGGAATATTTAAATTTCGCAAATATAACCTCATTAGATGTAGACTAGTCATTCTCTTACTAGACATACATATTACATATTTTCACCATCTTGTAAATGTTTAAGGGAATCATGAGTAGAAACAATGTAGGAATGATTCATCTTCGTCAGCATCTACACTTCAATAGTAAAATGTAAGTGTACGTAAATAATTTTTATATTTGTGTACCTTATCTGTCCTTGTAAGGCGATGTACGCTACTGAGGCGAGACAGAATGTACAGGCCTATAATTAAAAGACTTAAGACTTAAAAAACATCAAAATGATATCAAATATTTTCAATGAAATTCCTAATTTGAAATGTAGGAAACACTCTTATCGAATAGAGGATAAAACTAAATCATGTACATATCAGAAATTAATGAGGAAGGCTATTTATAACACCTTAGTAGATAAACTGACTCCTAGTATTAAGTATTTCGTGTAATGTGAATCATCTCAGCTTTCTGGACGACATGGAAACTAACTATTGGTGGTTAATTCGGTGGTTAGAAGATTCTGAACCATTCTGAAACGTTTCGTCGGTTATCGACAGTAGACGTTTGTCGGAACATCCCGTGAAATTCTTGAATACATTAATCAAGATTTCATCCTACAATTTCCCACAGCGACGAATTAACTGTAAACAGTGATTCAACCGGGCACTTTCGTCATTTTTATAAGTCGGGCGCCGCCGTTAAAAGAAACTTTTTTATGGAAGGTGGGTACGTCCACCAGACCATAACTTCAATTTTACAAAGCCAACAAGTGCAATACAACCGCTCATGCATATCAGATGAAAGTCGGGTTTCAATTTTTATTGAATAATTGTGCCCGATAAAACACATAATGATGTTTCTTTTGATTATCGCAGTTTCACATTTCAGACCCAGGGAAATAACGGCGCATACTTTTGCAATTCACAGATTTTTTCTGAATATAAACAGTTAAATTAACTTTCAGTATGTGGAATACCTGAATTAAGATAAATTGTTAGGAAATATCGGTTTAATAAATTGCATCAACAGTTTAAGACAACGATATTTCGTAAGTTCATAACAACTAAAAGACGACTACTTTATTTGCAATATATAATATTGTATATGATCAGCAAGAATGTAAAGTATAAGTGAAAGAGTATCATCTTACGGCTCGCCATTCTTTCTTCGCTATTCTTCAACTATGTCAAACTAATAAACTTAAATAACGAAATCAGTGAATAAATTAACTACAAGCTCAAATGCATTTGTGGAAGAGCTACATTGGACAAACAGAATGGGTCACCTATTGCAGAGTTAAAAAACATCGGAGACAGTAAAATTGGATAGTAGAATTCACAATAATTAAAACCATTGTAATGGTTTTGGAAACGTCAGTACATTGAATAGAAATAACGGAATATAATAGGTAATTGTAAATAACAAGACATTAAAAAAGACTGTAATTGAATTGACTTTATAAGATGAATACAGTCTTAACAATACGTGAGGAATGGCTTTGCTAAGGACTAGCGGTTTCGAAAGCCATTATTAATATTACAAGTTAATAAACCAATTAATAAGATAGTTAATATTTAGTTACGATAAAATTGTAATCATTTACATGATGGATTAGCGTTATAATTACAAATACCGACGTTTTCGATAGTTCTCCGAAAAATACCTTACCGCGAATAGGGATTAGCAATTTAATGTGAACAATCCATGTTTTATCTTATCCCCTAGACACAAATATTATTGTTGATAAAACTCGGCGCCTGCAATCGAATCTAATTATCTATTGTCGTAAAATATTCCTGCATTGCTTTATTGTTTATTATTTTATGGACGTTAAAAGAACTCGCCTTCGTAAATAGCGAACGAAACAAATATTTGGATTCAGTTTAATAAATGTGGAAATAGTTGGAAATATATTTCACATATTATGCACAGTTAACAATTGTATTTTTCACAAGACGTCCTTCGACTTGTAGATTTTTTTAAAATCTATTTCATTCGAGTTAAAATATTTTTATTTAATAGATAACGTTGGATATAGGATACTATAATTAAGCATATATGATCTTCTACGATATTTCGTGTATACTGTACTCAGAACCTTGATATAGAGACATACATAATGATAGTGTTATTGGGGTTAGGCAGTGATATTCAGCATACAAATGTTAGCCCAGTTTCTACTTTAAATTTCTTTACGTTTTAGTTAAGTACTTCAACTTATTACGAAAAAGCCAACGAGTTCTTATTTATAACTGATCAAAATAATGTTTCCTGGAATTATACAGGAAATAAGTGTTATTTAAATATCATCAATGAATCACTTGACATACCTGTACTCTTATACGAGTATTTGAAAAATGGTTGGGAGTTGGGAGCAATTACATTCCCTAAGTGCGGGTAACCAAAATTAAGAATCGATTTATTTCAGGAATTTTTGTTCAAATTTCCATATTTGAGTTACAGAATTTATACTAATTAATACCTTGTATATGAAGATTTATATGTACACACTTTATCTTTAAAAAATAATTGATTATTTGTCAATACTCCATTTAGTACAGCAAGCCCTGCGGTTATACCTCGAATGTATGGTCACGAGAAAACCTTATTTATCTCTGCAGCCAAGTTCAAAATAAAATTAATGTACCAACATCGGGCTAGGAAGTGATAGAATCCGATATGTTTGGATACCCTGCAGGCACTAACAAAGCAGTTGTTTCAAATAATTAACTTTCATTATTGTTGGACACACGATTCGTTTCGTTTATAGTGGAACGTATTTCTTTGGTTTGTTAATCCTAATAAATTGTTTATGATATATGTGAAGGAATAAATGAATAGAAGTAGATAAATATATAGGCGTTTGTATGGAAACGATGCATCCAGTGTTATGGGTACCATCTGAGCTTCTTGAATTGTATTACTCCTAGAGAAATATGAAAAAAATCTCTACTAGTATTTAGGTACGTTTTGAGACAATTGCAATTTTACCAATGCTAGAGTTCTTTAGAGGATAACCTGTCACTAATTTTGGTTCTGTTGAACATTAATTGCTTTCTTTGTGCAACAAACGATGTTTCTATTGGCGTTAGGATACATTATGGCTATGTCCACTCCAATCAAATTAAGTATATCTTCAATACTAAACTAAGCAACCTGGTTGGAGTTAAAGTTATAGTCAACAAGTTATAGAACAAAAAATGTCCGCTGAAACTTGGTGGCCAAGAACTAAGCTATAATAGCGAAGTGAAATACTTAGGAGTAATCCTGGACGGGAAACTGTCATGGGGAAAACATCTAAGTCACATATGTTCCAACATATGTGACTTAGATGTTCCAGCAACACTTTGGCAACTGAGAAGAGCCATTGGTAATGGCTGGGGCTTTAAACCGGAAACCATGAAATGGATGTATGAGGCAATTCTCAAACCCAGACTGACCTATGCAGCACTGGTCTGGTGGGAGAGAGCCTGTTTAAAGTCGGAAGCCAACCGACTTAACAACTTAAGAGGATTGATTCTTAGAAGTACAACCGGAGCCCCAAGATCAACACCGATTGAGGCGATGGGGATACTGACGGGGATACCACCTCTTGATGTCATCCTGAAAGCGGAAGCCGCAAAGGCAATGCACAGGGTGGGAAACATGAATAGGAAGGTAAGGGATCTGAATAGACTCTCAAGAGAGCTAGCTGAGGAGGGACTCCTATGGATGCCCTCTGACAGTACGGGTGTCCACTTCCTGTTTGACAAGAAATATAAGATCACCCTCACCAGTAAGACCGACTGGATGGAGTGTCGAGCTGGATTGCCGCTCAATTGAGACATCTGGTATACGGATGGAGCCAAGAGTGGGAACAGAGCGGGTGCGGGGGTGTATAGGCGACGCGACGGGGTAGGTAAAACCTTCCCCTTGGGCAAATACACTACCGCACTCCAGGCCGAGCTAGTTGGAATTACATACAGTGTTTTGGGGGCCGACCAAAATCGGACCCAGGAGAAGGTATGTATCTGCTCGGATAGCAGAGCGGCGTTGGCCACCCTGAATTCAGCTACGACAAAGTCGAAGCTGGTCTATAATTGCTATGAAGCATTGAACCACTTGGCAGGGAAGGGATCGGTGGAACTCTTATGGATACCTGGGCATAATGGCATTAAGGGAAATCTAATTGCAGATGACCTTGCCAGACTAGGGACCAGAGAAAACCTCTATGGACCAGAACCTGCAGTGGGAATAAGTCGGAATCTGATCAGAGACCGCATCAATGGCTGGGCAAGAGACCAGCACAATAAAAGATGGAGAGGAGTAACGGGTTGTCCAATAACCAACTCTTCATCGAATACTCAGAGATTGATAAATAGGCCCATGAATTCATTAAATTGAACAGGCACAAAGCCAGAACCCTGGTGGGAATCATAACGGGCCACCATAGTAGCCTGAATAAATATAAGCACAGGCTGAGGCTGACTGATAGCCTGCAGATACTGTAAAGAAGACGAGGAAACCACGATTCATCTTCTTTACACCTGACCCGCACTGGAAGAGAAGAGGTATCTTATATTAGGGACACCTGTTATCCTAGAGGAGGCGAGGCTTAAGGCGGGAGACGTGCCTAAATTGCTCCTTTTATGGGATAGCATTTTTGGATAATGACCCGGATAAGAAGGGATCGCCAAGGGACTACCCATGCGATCAGTGGCTGATGAGGCCCAAACCTATATAATATAATAATAATAAAGTTATAGTACGTGAAACTGCTATATCATTAAATTATATATTAGCTCAGTTGACCATGTATGTTCGACGATTTCAGATCAAAATCTTACTTGAACTTTTTAGAGTTCTCTCAAAGAGCCATTTGTCTTAGTTGTAATATTTCATACATTTGGCTTGTTGGTAACATTTCACAATAGGTGTTACAGTCTGATTATATTTTTGTTACAATCTGATTATATTTTTCAATAATTTATTCTAAAATATAACGGCACAGAGTGCCAATTAGTGAATGTTCTACAAAACTTCTAATCCATCGCATTCAACAATGAGATGGGAAATACTCCACTAGTCGAATTTAATGTATAAACAGGTGATTAATGCGCGCCAAAAATAATGTTAAGTCCTAGTATTGATCCTTGAGGTGTCACATTACCGATCAACGGAATAATATTGTGTCGTCTACATAATGAATACATACACTTTTAATTATATTAGTAATAGCGAAATATATCAATGTACTAGGATGGATAGAAAAATGACTTATATCTGATAGGTTAACCATATTATCTTGAATATAATGCAAAGTTTTACTTCGTAGAGGGTAATATTCAAACTACAGGAATAAGGAGTTTTATACTCATCTGCAAATGCCTTGTATAATCAAGACAAAACAAATTAGGTCAAAACAGCTATTTTCCTGGTTATATGCCAAACGCCGAGCGCTGAATTACATGATAAAATTTGTCGTATTTTGGTCTAACAGAGTTAGCACTAGAAATACAGTGATTGTTCCGAAACCACAAGAAAGATGCAAAGTGTCATCTATCTCAGGATATCGTTAACTGCAGACCGGTTTCGAGTTTTCTATCTTGGGTCTCGTCAGTGCAGTGTAAACGAGTATACCTTCGACAGATGAAGCTCACATCTAGTAGACGCAGCTACGTTCCACCGCAGTAGAACGTACCAAACGCAATCTCTTGGTAGTTTCGAACAATCTAAATCGAAGTAAAAACTTGAGATCATCAATATAATGCAAAGTTTTACTACGAAGAGGGTAATATTAAAACTACAGAAATAAGGAGTTTTATACTCCAACCCATCTGAAAATGCCTTATAGAATAAGGATTAAACAAATTAGGTCAAAACAGCTATTCTTCTGGCTATATGCCAAACGCCGAGCGCTGAATTACATGACAAAAATGTCGTATTTTTGTCTAATTGTCGTATTGATGATCTCAAGTTTTTACTTCGATTTAGATTGTTCGAAACTACCAAGAGATGGCGTTTGGTACGTTCTACTGCGGTGGAACGTAGATGCGTCTACTAGATGTGAGCTTCATCTGTCGAAGGTATACTCGTTTACACTCCACTGACGAGACCCAAGATAGAAAGGTCGAAACCGGTCTGCATATTATATTGATCAAGAATTATAAGTAAATTGAAAACTGATTTGTGAATCTCATATTTTAGAAAAAAAAATTAGCCTTGAACATGATTTTATATATACGTCTAACCCTTGGCCTGTACTGACAGTAGGAATAAACATATGTGCGTTGGTTTTATTGTTATTTTAGTATAAATGATTACATTGGTCGTTTTGTATGTCGAGATGAAATCTTACACTCAGTAAAGATATGTTCGGTTACATAAAATTATTATAATTTAGAACCTGGTCCGGCAATTATTAAAAGCTACGCCTACTCATTAATAAATTAATGGTTTTATGCGGCATTTTCACGATTAAAACCTATACGATCTCCCTAATAAGGAACTAAAAACATATACATACGTATTTTAATTGCCATTAGATGGTGTCACCTTTACAATTTATTACAAAGTACTTTCGTACATTATTTTTATCTTTATTTCTATTTTTATAAACGTAAATAAATTTGTTCCTGTGCTTCGTCAGTTAAAAATCAATAAATTATTTCAAAACGATGGTCACCTCGAGGCATTTAAATTCGAAGTTGTTATTATCTGTGATGAATGTTTGTTAAATTAGTTTCGTGACCTAATATTTCATTTCTATTACGCCGATAATGTTACAAGGATACGGTCTAATAAATATTTTAGTAAATATCATTTATAAACAAAATATATTCCGCTAATGATTTGATTTGACATCATAGTAAGATATATATGTTTATGGAAAACTTTTACATAAACATATACATATATCTCCATATTAGTGTTATTTAATTAGCCAAATTTAGTAACTTGGTCATTAGCGAGGTGCCAATTTTAAAAATCATTCTGGATTTGGCGAGGATGAATGATTGTTATTTAACTAATTAGGTATGAAGAATAATAGACGGGTTTAGAATTTTCAAATACAGAAAGCATTGATGATTGTATAGAGAATACAATAGTTCAATTAAACTAAATTAGTTTCAAAAAATAAAACCCGCCACAGGTAGGATTCCACATTTGCCCCGGATCGGAACCGAACGACATACAGCTGTTTCGAACTTGTTAGTTTTCATCAGTGCCGTACACGGTACACCGATTCAGGACAAATGCCGAATCAACTTTATGGCGTATACATCTTCATCGATACGATCTCTGTCAGTAACATATAAGTCGGAAATCGAGAAAGAAACCACCAAGCCGCCAAGCGGTTATTAAAGTAGTTCCCGAATAGCAAAGCTATTACATAATCGCTCTAGGAAACAACTACTCCTCGGGCTAAAGCCCCTCCAGGCATTGAATTATACCCAGAAGCGATCCTCGACCCCTTTCTCGTGTTTCTGCACGATCAGATAAGGTTTCAAAAAATAAAACCCGCCACAGGTAGGATTCGACATTTGTCCCGGATCGGAACCGAACGACATACAGCTGTTTCGGACTTAGTTAGTTCTCATCAGTGCCGTACACGGTACACCGATTAAGGACAAATGCCGAATCAACTTTATGGCGTATACATCTTCATCGATACGATCTCTGTCAGTAACATATAAATTAGTGTTTACTACGTCTATTGGTGACAAAATATAACTTACAAATAAAGAGCTGTTGACTTTGGACTATGATTATTTTAACAAATTGTTCTATGATATGTTTTATGTTATAATTGTTATAAGCCGATGAGTGAGAGTGGTGAATTTTATTAATTTGGTTCACAAAATATCATGTACTTTTTTCATTGAAAAAATCGTAGGACCTATAAAAAATTACTTGGATCTTTTTCTATAATAGACAGACTTAACAGAGACCCTAATGGATGTCTTTAGTGATTATTGTTGTTGTGTAAGATCTACCGAGAGAGTGGTAACTTTTTCTGTTCACAAGAAATCGTGTAATTTCACAATTGAAAATATCGTAGCCACTAAAGAAAAAATATTTGAGGCTTTTTGATACCAGACAGATTTAACAGAGGCCCTAAGAGATGGTGGTAGTGAATAGTAAGGTTGATTATGTAATATTTACCGATAAAGTTGAGAACTTTATTTAACTGTACTTACAAAAAATTCTGTACGTTTTAATTCAAAAAATCGTAGCGTCTATAACAAAATTATTTGAGGAGTTTTGATACTAGACAGACTTAACAGACTACCTAAGGAATACCTGTGAGAGACATCGATATATAACAAATATAGCTGTTTTATTTTTCAATCAACGATATCCATTCGTCTCTTCATCCGCTCACTGTTTTAGGTTTGCTAAAAGAGATATATTTTGTTTTTTTAAAGGTTTTACAGAAATGAGTCGTAAAGAAAAATAAATGCAATACATATTGGAGTAAAGTGATTGTAAAACCAGGTTTGTAACTGATACCAAAAGAAGGTTAGTTATAGTAAACGTTACATACTTATTTATATTATAGAATATTATTTTATACTAAAATTTATTCTTAGACGAGGATTAGCATGTTTGATGTAATAATGCAAAGACAAACAACAATTTTCTACAAAATAGTGAAGAATTAAATGAGACTCGAGATGATTACAACATTGAGTTTTCGGTTCTCTCTGAGTTTTGATATCGCCTATTTTTCTAAAACTTTTATTCTGCTGTACAGTAAAAATTCATCCGCGACCAATGAGAATTGCAATTTATATCAGGCAAAATTTGAAAATTGTGCAAACTATTTATAAATTTGTTATGAAATAGTTTTTTTCAAAAAATTGTCGACCTTATTGATGATTTAAATGGATTTTCATAGTGGAGGACAGTTTAAACTTTAACATTTGTGTCAAAAATAAAATCTTTCTTATTTGTATATTTCTTAAAGACCTCTTTCATCTAATAAAGGGTGGTCCAACCATAATGCACGATGTTAATTGTGAGGCACACCTTAACGTCAAGTTTTTTGCCCAACTTAATTTGACATTTCTTTGTTTCAGTGTTTGACAAATTCAACCATGGAGAGGTACACAATTGAGCAGCGCGTTAAGATTGTTGAAGCCTATTACGAAAATGGGCGTTCAAATCAAAATGCATTTCGTGCACTTCGTGACTTTTTTGGTCAGCATAATCGACCAAATGTATCCACAATCGGGAGAATTGTGCGCAACTTTCAGCAAACCGGGTCTGTAGGAAATGTGAATGCCCATGCTGTTTGGTGGGTTTTATAGGCTGGTGGCGTCATCGGGCCGTACTTCTTCGAAAATGAGGTCGGCCAAGCAGTTACCGTGAATGGTGTTCGCTATCGCGAGATGATAACGGACTTCTCGTGGCCAGAAATTGAGGATATGGACCTGGACGATATGTGGTGCCAACAGGATGGTGCCACTTGCCACACAGCCAACGAAACAATGGCACTTTTGCGCGAGAAATTCAATGGCCGTGTTATCTCACGTCGTGGCGATGTTAATTGGCCGCCACGATCATGTGATTTGACACCGTTGGACTTCTTTCTTTGGGGATATTTAAAAGAAAAAGTGTACGTCAATAATCCAAGAACAATATAAGAGCTAAAGGATGAGATAATTCGGCACATCAACGACATTGAACCTCAATTATGTCTCAGAGTCATTGAAAATATGGACCATCGGATAGAGGTATGCCACCGAAGCCGTGGCAAGCATTTGGCCGATATTTTGTTTCACACATAATTGTCATAGATCCTTCTATTATAATAAAAAATATTAAGATAATTCTCTGAAAACTTTTTGTTTTATTTACAATTAACATCGTGCGGTTTGGTTGGACCACCTTTTGTAAATACTTTAAATAGGAATAGGAAACTCTTAATATGGAATATAGTTGTATTAAGAAAACATTACGGAATTAATTTTTGTTAATAAAAGAGGGAATTGTAATTTATAAATTACTTTGATGACGCCACAACTCAAACAGAAAATTGTGTACGTCAATGTTTATAAAATAAGACAGATATTTCAGAAATAAAAAAAATAATTTACTAACAAAGTTATCAAAATTATGCGAGACTTTATAAGCGTGATGGATTCAACGAAATATTTTGCATTTGATGTGATTCGTGTTTTGTCAATTTACTTTAAGTAAATTCGCTAGCCGCAAGTAAGAAATCTGTTCTTATTTCCTACGACTTTGATGTGTTTTTCAATAAAGCAAAAAAAGAACCGCAAAGCAAATGAAAATACGCATGCCCTGGTTACCTACTCATACCTGCCTGCCCGCAGAAATAAAAAACCAATCAATAGGCAAATAATTTATTTTTACGCCCAAGAAATTCCAGTTTCCTGGGTGCAGTAAAAACAGCCTAACATGAACGAATAGGGCTTCATAAATAATTATGGCATATCCTGCACAACTTGAAAGTACCGTATTAGAAATGGATCATATATATTACAGTTTGAATATCGCGAAATGCGGCAATGGGTATCATGGGACTATATATGTACTTCTAACAAATTATCGTTGTCAACGGCTGCTGTCATTCAACATTATGAGGCTATTAATATCTGGAACATATATCTATATCGATAATATATTTTTAATATTGGTTAAATTGAGATTTAAAAGTTTCCAAAGTGCAATCTAGCTAATAAATAATAAAATTTTTAACACATTATAGTAATTATAGGTTCAGCTTTGAATTACTTCCACAATTTGTAACAATATCAAGTATATAGTACAAGTATTCTTTTCTGGGGGAAGAATTATAAAAACTTGAAAGGTAGAAGGGAAAAACTTGTCGAAAAATTAGAGAAGCTGGTATATTTTAGAGGACACATTTTTAATGATTTTAGTTATTGTATGATGCAAATTAGTATGATAGTAAAATGTACCATAAGTGGCACATTTTGGTCGAATATTCATAATACTTTTAATGTTTTCATTGAATCATACGTAATAAATATGATTTTTAACAAGATTTGTTGTCTCAAAATTTATTTGATATTTGCATATGTCTGTATAGGCTTTTCAAAACTATTGCATCGAGCTTATTTAGTCCTGCCTTATATTAAGCCATATTATATCACAGTTCTAAAGCCTGTAGGATATAATCATCCATGAAGAAATATGGAAATAAAGAAAGAATAGGAAATATTAGATAGTTATTTCTGGAATATTTCTATCCTTATTTTCATCTCCATGAAGATAATCTCATTCAACTTATAGTATATTTTCTTTTATATATTTCATGTTATTACCCCTCACTAATAAAGACATTTAAGTACTCAGAAATTAGACAAAATGGGTACTGTAGGTAGACATAGTTTCTTAATTAGTCTCCTTTTAATTGTCCAACTAGGTGTGTTATTAATCAGTATACTATTATCTATTTTTAATAAAGATAATAATCAACTCGTGACAAGATATTGTTATTGGAAAACCGTTCTTAGAAAGAAGTAATCGGTGTGTAAAAATAGACATGATTGTTATATGTATAGCTATGCCATTTGATACTTTGGGTGTAGTACTTTCATTGGTTTTGCTTTGAAAGGTTTTGTTTTACTGATAGCGTGATGTTTTTTATATATTTGTAGAAAATAAAATATTTAGTGCAAATATGTTTCAACGAGATGATCTAAATTATATAAAAAGAATGACATCACAGTCATATTGGTATTTCTAATTTCTACAATAGATTTTTTTATGTACCACTAATATTATTATAACATTTATAACCGGTTTAATTTTCCACTTATTAACTTAAAACTTATTTTACAGGATACCAATTTTTGTATACCGTTCGAGATATAGTGATGTAATATAACCAAAATAGCGTTTTAATCTGGCAAGATCTTAATTTATTTTAACAGTGTAAAATTTTGCTGTAACACTATCATTCTTTGCATCACTTAAACCATGTATCTCTGTGTATATGGCTCCACATTTGAGATAAAGCATTCGTATAAAAACGCACAATGCGCACCAAACATATGTTTAATAACTATTGAAGTCGATCGTTCGAGCAGAGACACTGCTACACCGACTCACCGTCTCCACGGGCGGTAATGCTTCGCTGACAAAATCGAATAATTCTAATCATCAATTAAATTATGTTCTTATAATAAAAATAATAGTTATATTTTTGTAAGCTGCTATCATATCTAAGAGAAAAATATTACTGTAAATCTACATAACAACAAAATTATTACATAATGTTTGAATTGTAGAAATCAATATTTATTTATTTGTTGAATCAATTCGATGTTTATTATGCATCGTATATATCAATTTGTAAATGGGTTATTGATTTATTACTTACTTTTCTAACTTTAGTCAAATGACCTATTGGAAATAAATAAACAAAAAATAAAAAATAAAAAGGCAAATCTTAAGTAATTTGCAGAGTAGTTACTTTAACTGATTCGATATTAGGTACTGAAAGGCATAACGATAAGGGAAAGCTCAAATTTTTCTATGTGCTCTAAAAACAAAAACATGGAAACTGATTCTGCATAATCTAATAGTAATCGTGCAATAGTCATCGTGCAAGCAATTGAAACTTTAAGTTGATAGCAAAATATAATTCAATATCGACTTTCTAACTTATTAATAATTCTAGAAAAATACATCGGTGTCAATACTCTCATAAACCGTCCATCACTGTTAACCAAGAGAGATTACTATATTATTGTGAGTTTAATCTTTACGAGCTGCAATAAGTCCTTACTCTACAAACAATAGTCTCTTAATTACTAAACATATTAGTCTGAAGTGAAAAATGGTAGGCTTATGTAACTTTGCTCTGTAATTGAATATATAAGCTTTATTTTGGCTCTATATTCGGAACTATTCGGATTTTTTTCTAGATCGACGTAGAATTAAGAACTAAGGGAAATTAGATTAAGAAAATACACGCCATGTGGAACAAATGGTACAAATTTATAACAGAATTTATATACATCCTTTATAATCTTATCTATTTTAACGTATATCATCCGCATAAGGTTAATTTATATTTGGAGTTATTTTACTCCAAATTTGTTAATTACAACAATGAAATCCTATACTAACTATTATGTATTTTTTTGTTAACAAAATATTAACAGATTTGGAACTAATTTCTGTTAATTTGAACTATATAGACTCGTCACGTACTTTAAAATATACGATTTATATACTCGATCTAGTTTTTGAAAAACCAAACAGCATTTGTAAAGAATGCATGTGTAAAGTGTTCTAGAAGTGGTGTGAAATCGAAACCAAAACAAAGACATCGAATCACCAGCACAGAAGGGCGTATCTTTAAATTATGAATTTACGACAAAATAGATAAAATATGTACTGTGTCTAACATTAGTATATCTGGATATTTACGAAAAAAACATCGAGGTAAATTGAAACGAATTGTATCTTAAGAGAAAAATAGTGCAATATATATTTGTGTAAAAAATCCTTCATCGAGAAGATGTAGTTAAACTATATACAGAACATTTCAATTTCGAATCTTTAAATATCTACATATCGATATATGTAGCATGTATATGTATCGATATATGAAGCAAAAAAAAAAAGAAAAAACAAAAATTTCAATTGATGCAATGAATTAAAAAACGTGATTCGGGGATAAATGTATAGACAATGCTTACAATATTGACCGAAGCATTTTATTTTCCTTTAAGTATGTTGAGTATAGAGTATACTACAAGGCAGATACTATAACTTACAAAGTTATGTTACCAATTTGGGTAAGAGACCGATCAATGACAATGAATTATCTACATGAAGATAATCGAATTTCTCATGTTATTCACTGTCACACTGAGGTCCAAAATCGAGAGAAATAATGCGGAAGCAATTTCGAATAATTCAAATTTTTTTCCATGCAGCTTAAAAAAGGCTGCTGTAGAAATTCCATTAGTAACTAGAAACGAAACCAGAGCATTACACCCGAGAAACGGAAAGCAGGAAATCATAGACTTGGATGAGAATGCACATTATCTGAGTAATCATCTATATTAATTTAACGAACATTTAAAAATTCCCACAGTCCGCATCTTCCCACCCACTTTTCTCTTACCCGCTTTAACGTAATTAAAATACTCGTATCATCAAAAAAGACCATTTATTAACATTCGTCTGGAATAAATTATATTAAAACGGTCTGCCATATTTATTGATTGCCCGAACGAGGCCTGCTAAAGCGACTTTTTATTATATTCGCCTACGTGGCAATAAAGATGATTTTTTATATTGTTTTACTGCATATCTCGAAGAGCTTTCTTAATTAATTTCATGTTTACAGTGTCTCGCGCTTAGTACTTGCACGTAAAATACGTGATTAGAAAGATAATGGATAATAACACTTCGAGGATAATTGCTCTTTGTTCTGGCGTCGTTTTTTATCTATGAGTTTACAGAACATGTTTGTCGCCTATGTGATACTATTTAATAAAATGCCATTTATAGAAATATAATATTTCCTTTCAAATTACCGTGGTGTCCCTTTTTAGATAGAGATGAATTAAGATTGTGTACATAGTAAATAGTATATATACTATCCACTAAAAAAATATACGAACATATTAAATACTAATGGACTAATATCAGTAACAGGAGTAGATACTTGTGTGGTAAAAGCTGTTAGTCTTACGTGTTACGTTTTCTATATCCTATTCGTCTATATCCAAATTCGTAAACTGATTCCAGTGTTAGATCCTTTATTTGGAAATACTACATATACATTTCTTAAAACAAATTTATTAAAACATAAACTGAAATTACATGTTATATAATGAAATAAGTAGATAATTTTTAGTCATTTATTTGAAAATGTGTCATTTATTTTAAAGCGATAGTGAACCTCAGTCAAGCCAATATGCTATAACAAGCAGTGTTGTTATTTAAAAGTTATACTTTTGTTTTTATTCCTTACGAACATCTTATACCAGCAGGAAGCATTAGCTACAGATTGGAGTGTCTTCCCGGACTTTGATCATCAGTTCTATCAACTTAATCATTAACTAATACTTGGCAGATTTGGCAGTTATCAGATAATTGTATATATCTGAATACTGCGTTGTAGGATAATTGTATAAATTATACTTTCATCAGATATTATTACTGCTTGATGCTCATTTTTCAGTTCAAACTTTCATACATTGCGATTGAATTTAGATACCCTGAAATTATCCCACGATCAGGCGTAAATAGAAATAAGGTAGAAACGTATATTTTAACACTAAAGTCCCAAATTATGTTACATAAATGAGTTAGCAGCATTTTGGAATAATTTTTAGACCAAGCTTTGCTGTGAAAATAGTTCACATTGCTTTTGTTACCAAACATCTGATGAGGAAACTTAATAGTAGTGTAGTTTAATTGGGCAGTAGCCATCATTAGACTCATCTTCTAGATCCCTCGAAATCTGTAATTTCTACGTTACCTATTGAGTCGACTATTGGAACAAAGAACCTTTAGAAATACAATAAAAGGTATTACAATAAGAATGAAAGGTTTGAATTGCGCGCCATTTTGGCTGTCATGATTCGATAGGTTGATAATTGCGACAAGTCGATGGGAGACAGACAGGAATTAGTAAACATGAAGCGCTACACAATAGAACAACGCTTCCTTATTATCATCAAACTATCTACTCGCTCAAACTACTAACATTACAAACTACTAACATTACAAACTACTAACAGTACTATCAGAACTATTTACATCTCTACAAATTACTAACATTACTATCAAAATGGTGAAAGTTTGGTTGCTAGGATTCGTAAAGTGCGTTCAACTTTCAGTAGAAATAATGTTCCAAATTTATCAACTGTGAAAAGAATAATCAACAATTTCGAAAGTACTGGTTCAGTTATTGATGTGAAACACACTTCACAAGCTCGTAGTGGTCGTTCAGAACAAAACATCACGGCAGTTTGCGAGAGTCTGGCCGAGAGTCCAGGGACCTTGATTCATCATCATGTACAAGAACTGGATACTTCAATAGCCATTCTTCACCATATTCCCACTAACGATTTGCATGTCTATACTTACCAAATTAAATTGACTGAACTTCTGCCAATAGACCATGCACAGTGAAGAGAGTTCACCAATTGGATCACCGAACAACAAGAAGTGAATGCCGATTTTGTGGATAAAATCATCTTCAGAGACGAGGCCCATTTTTAGGATTCATAAAATCCACGAATGATTTATGAAAAACAAATGCATCCCCACCGTGTGTTGTGGTTTGTAGGAATCGTTGGACCATTTTTCTTTGAAAACGAGGCATTGCATTAACGGTAAATGGCGAACGTTATCGCGGCCTGAACTCAGTTCTTTGTGCTTCAATTGGAAGATATTGCTTTTAAAGACTTCAGCAAGACGGTGCCATGTGCCATATCATCCGTGAAACATCGACACAAGTCTCTTTGTGGTCGTGTCATCTCCCGTTTTGGTGACCAGAAGTGGTCGCCACGATCTTGCGATTTAACACCTATGGACCTTTTCCTGTGGGGTTTTATGAAGTCTCAGATTTACGCCAACAAGCCTACAACCACCCAAGCATTGAACACTGGAATTGAACGCTGTATCAGCGACATTCCGCCACATTTATGTAAAATTGTTATTGAAAATTTCGCCAAAAGATTACTTATGTGCCACCAAAGTCGTGGCAACCATTTACCGAGGGTATTGTTACCATACATAATTACCAAATATCTACATTATAATCAATAAATACTTTGTTACAGAAAACTATATTTTATTTAAAATTCACATATTGTTCGCTCCTATTGTAAAATCTTTTATTATTTTCATTTCAATTCTTTCTCGTTTTTTAATTAATATTTATTTCGTGTACAATTTATTCAGTGGATGGAAGAGGTCTATTAATAATATTTTAAAAGACAAACAGAAAAATTTTAATATGAATTACATAATCGAAGAATATTTCCTAGTACAAAACAGTATAACTAATTTACTTTTCCTTCCTGTTACAGTTATTAAAATTGATACTGTCATGTATCTACTTCATAAAGCGTATTCCTCTATTCACCACCAACGCTTTTCAATGATTTAAATACTAATAGACGCTTGCATTGTTTTGTTTCCTCGACTCGAACAAGTTTAAAAATTCAATTTCGAAACTTATACTCCACGTTCGGCCTCCCGGTATTATTATGAATGGTTGACCGTTCTTTATTCACATCTATTGAGCTGTGCCTAATAAAATTTTCAACTTTCGACGCCCACGTTGCATACGTTTAATTCATGTATCCGCAATATTCATTCATGAGAAACGTGGTTTGGAATATGCACGGGCTACATTCCAGTGGCGCCCGACAGAGTAGGATCACTACTTATATAGCGAGGGAGGTAAATATAGACGAAAATAGTTTTGAAAACCAACAAATTAACCGAACTTACTTAATTTGTCTACATAGTCGTCTTCCCCTTTGTTTATACATTTTCTCTGTCGATTGGGAGTTTTTTTGTCATCACTGTGGAAAGAGAGAGGGCGGGTCTGGAGCCAATTGTACATGGACGCCTTCACCTAGACATCATCGTTAAAACGCTGCCATCCTAAACCCTCTTTTAACGGTCCAAGTATGTGAAAATCACCAGGCGATAGGTCCGGGCTGTATGGTGGATGTTCAAGAGTCTTCCAGACAGTCTTTTGCTCCGAGAAGTGGTTCTCATTTGGTCTAAGAGAGTGCAATAATAAACAGCATTAATTGTTCTTTGACCATGACGAGAAACGAGCAAAACAACGTCATTTGAATCCCAGAAGACCGTCGCGAACTCCGTCGAGCGTTCCCCGCTGGCAAACGACTTTTGGATTTCTCCGGGATGGACTTTGCTTATTTTCGCCAATCTTTGTTCGGCTGTTTGATTTTGGGAGTGTAATGATGAACCCAACTCTCATCACAGGTCACAACTCGGCTAAGGAAAGGGTATCTCTTAGTCATCTATCTAGAAACCGTTGACAGATATCAAGACCAACGTTTTTTTGACTCCCTGAAAGAAGGAGTGGTACTCGAACCCAAATCTTGCTGAAACTAGGCTTATTGTGGATGATCGAATGGATACTTCTAATGCTGATATTTACCTCAGAAGCAATTTCAGGGACGGTAAGGGGGCAGACCTTCAATAAGGTGAAGGTCTTCATCGCTTTAGATTAAACGATTCATGAATCGCTTGAATATTAAACTCATCCTGGGTCTCTTTCTCTCTCTCTCGCCCTTCAGAGAATGTTTTTGCCAATAAAACATTTATGGCTATAAGAGTGTTTTCATAAAATTGTTTTCGCAATATTGGCAAAATATCAGCTGGATGAACTCCCTCCCGTATCAAATACTTAGTGATGATGCATTGTGCAACAGATAGGTGCAAATTGCTCATCTTTACTGCTGTCACACTAATGTTCTCAGGGCTGCGGCGAACGCTCGCAAATCGAATTATGTTTGGCGATAATTCTCACCTTCCATTACCCCTCTTACAGTTCCTACCAATACCCAACTCAACTGTGCTTATTCCTAGACAGCCCGCCTGAAATTTTTGTTTATATTTGAACGCACCTAGTACCTTTAAACTGTGTGATTAACTTGGGATATTAGTTTAGGATGTTCACCGTTCTTGAAATATGTGAAGGCACGACATAAAACATACTTTGTGATTTTAATTTATTAAAAATAAAATCTAAATCTAAAATAAAATCAGACCTAATTAATAAATTTGTACGATTCAATTTTTGATTAGTCATTTGAAGTCACTTAAATTACTATCGAGACAGAGTTCGTGGTATGGAGTTTTTTTAATTACTAAACACATACTGAACTTACATATCTAGTGGCATTATAGTGAAAAGAATGTGATAGATAAGAATGTGAAGAAAACAAAACAGAAAGAAACTCTTTGCGTATTATTTTATAGGGATCGAAATATTTACATACACGCCAGGAAAATTTGTTCAAATCTTTACATATCACATAGTTTTAATATAATCATGGGTAAAGATAAATCATCAGACAAGTTTATGAATAAATTATAATTTTTCACGTTTCAGACAGGTTTGCTGTTAAAGAGTAATATTACCTGTTAGACAATCTGTTTATTAATCGGAACGTGTCTGTGTTTTCAATGCAATTAAAGGTGCGGGTTGCTGACAAATTAGAATAGTGGTTGCCCGTAGAAGGCTATTATTTGTCGTAAGTTAAATTCAATTTTTCACTGTATTAGATGTTATTAAATCCGAAGGCACTGGGAATAAACGTATTCAGAATTATTAATGTCTTGGCTACGCAGAAGAGAATGAGATAAAAATATGCTGACATTATCAATGTTGATATACTGTCCGCAGGGATTACATTAGAAAACAATGCAATAACGTCAGTATTTTCATTTAGTGATAGTATAGTAAACAATAGTAAATATTCATGAAGAAGCTTAAAGTTCACATTCTATTAAAGATGAATATTTTTTGTAATAGTACAAATAAAAAGTCGGTAATATATTCTTTCCTCCAGTGAAACACTGGATTAATTAAAGTTAAGTAACTTTTTAGCCACTCATTTGTTTGATGAACTTTAATGCTGTAAATTATTTTGGGTTATACCCTGGTCGTCGTCAAACTTATATTGACGTTTCGCTGATTGTTTCAACTTAATTGCCTGGATTAAAATTACATAACTACCATTAATGCTTTATATATATATATATATATATATATATATATATATATATATATATATATATATATATATATATATATATATATATATATATATACAGAATATTTTATATACAGAAGAATGAAAAAGTTCCCATGAAGTACTCCCCATGTTCGAAGTCGTTATCATATTGAAGTTATTTGAAATGTATGTTAAATGAAGTATATAAGGCATAAAAGAATAGAATTACATTTCTTGCTTGAATTATAACCTTAAAAGGGGGGGGGGGGGTGACTGTCTCTTATCTTATGGGTGGGAAAACAGCTCCCCTTTTCGAATCGTTTTCTCAACTTCTAATTCATATTTTTTTTTCATGTTTCTTCATCTTGTCCAGAATAGCCGATTGTAAAATCACAGCCTGTATGTAAAATTTTTAAATTTTGCTTTTATAATTTTTAATAAAATTGCCGTTTTTTAATGTTTAACATTTTTTTCTCAGCCCTTGAGTAGTATTTTTAAAAACAACCAGATCTCAATTTGTATTTCATATAGTTACACGGGAGTGTATAAGTTTCAAGTTAATACAATCAATCGGTTTTGAAAAATCTCTTCCGCAAACCAAAGAAATGTAAACTTTGCAGAAGAAGGATTTTTCCGAAAAAGTTCATATTTATCCAACTCTCATACCTGGTTTTGATGGAAACCTAAATAAAACCATTGATATTATATATTCGAAGTATTAAATCGATATTCGCTGATAACTCGATTGCTTGTCGGTCTAAAAACACCTGTGCAAGGGAAAGACCTGGGAATTTCCCGGTGAGGTTCCTAACGGAGATGTTATTGAGGTCATTTTACAGTATTACTTTCTTATATCTCCTTATACCTTAGTTTATATTACTCTCAGAAGCTTTGACATAGGAAGAAGATATTTTCTTTATTTTTAAATTTTATTTCTTTGACATTTAGAAGATGGCTTGGAGCAGAAACGCTTTCTTTCTGTTCGATATCATGTTGCAATTTCTTCCTCGCCCTCCATTTTTATTTGGCTTTTTGGTCAATTGCATTTTCAATAGCACTTGCCCTTTTTATTCTTTTTTGTCCATCATATGCTGCCGGGGGGTTTTAAAAAATCATGTATAATTTATTTTTAAATTTTGTGTAATATATACTTTACTCAACAATCTTACTTTAGTTATTATCATTTTATACATATATTTTGTCTAAAAGAGCTATTGAAATCAGAATTATTGAAGCATTACATGGATGACTAAAAATGTGCCATTTCGCTATATTCAACAAAATATCTTCTTTTGAAAAAAAGCACTTCTAGTGATCAGATTTTCATGGACCAACACCAATAAATCCAGGAGTGGTTCTAATTTCAGAAAATAAATGCAGTTTTTGAAATGGTTACACCCCCTAATAATCCTAATAATTTCTCTGATGGATGTGGTTTTTATCTGTGGTATGGACTTATTCGTTCTCAAAATAGTTCTGTACCTTAAATGGACAAGTTCATAAAATTAATGATTCATTTAGATTTGTCCAAAAATTCTGTGTTAGTTTTTGTTTATGGGCTGTTGCTATTTATGGAACTGATTGTCAAGATAATGTTATTCGTAGAAGATTTGAATATAAGAAGATGTTTCCTAGGTTTGTTTTACAACAAGTAAAAATAGAACAGCAATAGAATACTATAATGATTACTTAATGATTTAATATATATATATATTTTTTATTTTTACAGGCCTTAGAAGTACCTCAAGAAATTGAGTAAAGAAAGAATTTTAGTGTTATATGATAAATGAAAAATAAAAAAAAATAATTCTCATTCCACCGTTCCATTTTCCACTAGATCTTTTGAATGAGTTTTGTCATTTCATCGAACCAACTAACACCCCTCATCAGAAGCGAATTACAATCCTGAATCTAACTATAGATCGCCACACACTGAGCGCTAAACGAAAACAGTCAACCATAAAGCAAACTTTATAATACTTCTGCCTGCGGCCATCGATTTCGATCAGTCTTCTTTGTCTCGTTGGTCATAAAACAGTAAAATACAACATCCGGTGGGCAATCGACGACTCGATGGTAAGTATCTTCGCGTGAGAGGTACTTTATAATAAATTTAGCGAGAGAGACAGGGGTGCAAGGAGCGAATTTGACCTTGCGACGCTGAGGGCATCCAAAGACATAGGCACCACTCCTGGAGCCCACATACGACGCCCACGGGGCAGCCCACGTTCACACCTGTTAGCTGGTAAGACAGTCAACTCACCTAGCTACTCATTAATGCTAAAAGATACTACTGGCTGTGGTTGTTTCGGAATGAATTTACAAGGAGTCGAAAGAGAATTAAGGTGATTTTATACGAGCCGGTAAATTATTTGCCTATTTTAAATTGTCTGCATATTTTATACTGTGGAATAGAAAAACTTCCGTAAAATTCAGAGAGTCATTTAAGACTTCGATTATATTTTTTATTTATGTATTAATGGTGAATAAGTACCATTTGGAATGTAAAAATCTATACATAAACAATTTTAAAATCTAAGGGTTCTTCCTTGGCTTTCTGGTTTTATTAACTTGTACTTTAATAACTGTTGGTATACACTTTGATTTTCAACTGGTATCTAAATTAATATCCATATCTTTTATTAAACTTGTTCGTGGACTTACTTCATCCTGACTTTCTCCTTCATTGAAATTTATGTTGTATTTCCCTCTTGTCAATATTTATTTGGTATTCTTTCAGTTCATGTATCACCTCTTAGAATTTGGCTTATGAAATCTTCCATTTGTTTACAATTAAAAAAAATCTAGTGTCATACAATCAACGACAATCACTGATAGTTATTTCTCTATTTAAAGACACTGCAAAGGATATCTAATACAACGATCCTTCTCCTTCGTGTAATTTGACAGTACTTGATGGATGCCTCTATTATTAAACAATCAATTTCTGATACCAAGTCAAGTATATTAAATTCGTGGATACGTGGAAAATTATTTTCATGTAATGTAATAATAACCTTAAACATTTACCTTGTCAGTGTCCATGTATTAAGATAGTGCCATATTTGTTACTAATTGGGAGTGTAAGAGAGGTGCAATTGTTTGTAGACTACACCATTAATCAGTTGCTGTCATTATTTACTTGGATGCCAACAGTCTACTTCGAAGAATGCGAACAATTATAGCGACATTAACTCATTTGTAAAAGGTGTTACAATATTATAATGTAGATATTTGGGAATTATGTATGTAACATTGTATTATGTATGTAACACTATGTATGTAACTAACTAATGTATGTAACTATGTATGTAACACTATGTAATGCAACTAATTATGTATGTAGCACTATGTAACACAATGTATATGATATATACCAATGATTGAACAACTGTCCAATGATTCCTTCAGACCACATTGCACACCAAACACTGACACATTGAGGATGCATTTGTTTCTCATGAATCATTAGTGGATTCTCTAAGTCCCAAATGGGCAATTTTGCCTATTAACGAAGCCATCACGGGGAAAATGGGCCTCGTCACCGAAGATGAATTTGTTCACAAAATTGGCAATCAGTAATTTCGATTTTTTCGATTATTATTTTCACACTTGATAAATTTAGAATATTATTTCTACTATATTGTGTATTATTTGGCTTGTAACTAATTGACGAGAAACAATTAATTAAAATTAGCGAGCTAATTAAACTTTATAAGAGATCCTCTGGGGCCAGGTACGAGACCCATCTTGTGGGACATTAGTATCTACAAACAGAACAGTCTTGTTAGTTGTAGAACAACAGTTGGTTATATGTCGACTGCTTTATATATTTATTGCGCACGCTTTTGTAAATACGTAAATCTATGTTTTGTAGGCTAGTACCTACAGTGTACCTACAGAGTAGGTTAGTTAGTGAAACTGGTCAGTATATACAGTGCTATTCAAAAGTCCCCTCCCCCCCTCTTATCATTTTAACGATTATACATAAATTAGTGAAATTTGGTAACTGAATATTAAGGGTTGTAAACTTCCTTACTAGTGATGATAGATGACGTATGCGTCAAAGATGACGTCACAAGGTCATTGTGACCAATAATTTTAAATGGAACCCTATGGCAAGCGACACCTCTTTTAAAAGGTATCGAAAAAACCTATTCAATGATACTAATATTATTTGTATTTATGGTAGTTTTGATGGATTAAATCAGTAATCAGTAAACTTGGATAATAATTTTAATTACAGATTCAAGAATCAGTACCTACTTATAGTAATTGTTCGAAGTGAGCTCCATCTACTTCCTGACAGTAAAACATCCTATTGCGAAACTCTTCTCGTACTTTTTGTAGGGCTATTTCCGTGTCTGCGGAAATAGCCCTACATTTTGTAACAATACGTTGTTTTAAAACATTAATATTGTCAGGCTGAGTGGCGTAAACCTTCGATTTAAGATACCCCCACAGAAAAAAATCTAAAGGTGTGAGATCCGGTGATCGAGGCGGCCATTCCATTGAACCTCGTCGTCCAATCCATCTACCAAGATATTCTTCGTCCAAATACCGTCTTACTGCACCGTAATAGTGTGGAGGAGCACCATCCTGTTGGAATGTTATTTCCAAAATGTCGAATTCATCTTGATTATCTTCCAAAATTTCAAGGATTAACGGTTCTATTACATTTTGCAACATCTGCAGATACACCTCACCGGTTAAGTTGGTATTTAAAAAAACAGGCCCAACGATGTGGTTTCCCAGTATACCTGCCCAAACATTGACCTTCTCGGGACACTGAGTATGCGTTTCACGAAACATGTGAGGATTTGCGTCACTCCAATATCTCACGTTTTGTGTATTTACATTTCCATTTAGATAGAGAGTACTTTCGTCACTAAAACAAATTGTTTTGACATAGTCTGGCTGTTGGTTAATTTTAGTCTCCATATTTTCACAAAATTGCAGTCTTCGGTCTGGATCGTCGTCTGAGAGTTGATGAACCATTTTTAATTTGTATGGGTGAAATTTGTTTTTTTTTTTCAACACCCTGTGCACTGTACTTTGACTGACTTGAATGGCGGAGCTTGAATTTAAAATTTTATTATTAACTGATTTAATTCATCACAGCTTTGCGGTTTTTGAAAGCCAGTTGTCAAAACTGCCGTAAACAGACACAATATTAGTATCATTGAATAGTTTTTTTCGATACCTTTTAAAAGAGGTGTCGCTTGCCATAGGGTTCCATTTAAAATTATTGGTTACAATGACCTTGTGACGTCATCTTTGACGTATACGTCATCTATCATCACTAGTAGGGAAGTTTACAACCCTTAATATTCAGTTACCAAATTTCACTAGTTTATGTATAATCGTTCCAAAGATAAGAGGGGGGAGTGGACTTTTGAATAGCACTGTATATATATAGAAAGGTAGTGACGAAAACATAATTAATTCATCGCAAATATTTTTCCAGAACTCGATCATTTTCGCTAGTTTTATGAGATAATGCCAACTTGAATAGTTAACATGTAATAACACAAATATTTTTTTTATGAAATATTAGTGAATAAAGACAGTTTACTATTATACCTATAGAATAAATTTGTTAATACAGATTACACGTGAACTGGTCTTACTCTTCCCTACAATAATTTATCAGGGTTTCTACATTACTGAAAGAATTCCTGTTATTCTAAGGCACCTTCGAACAATTTATTTGAATTATACGAGTATTACGATACTTAAAACTTCCTGTATATTTAAGAATTTGTGGAGAATTTATAGAATGCGGCCCTAAAGAAGTTTATGGTTTAACTGAATATGTACTGACTTGCATTTTAATTAACACATATTTATTATAAACATTTGAATATTAATCTACGTCAAATGTATTTATCAAATACAAGCACTTTCCCTCCAGCTGACTATCAACATGTGTTCTAAAGATGCGAGATTTAATTATAATTTTGGGAAATGACGAATACGCTCTTAATGTACTCAATTAAGGAGATAAATATCCATTTATTGCTTACTTAAGAAATCTCATAAAATTAAATCTTATTAATCTAATTGCTTATCAAGCAGTTATTATTTCTACGTCTTTTGTAGTTTTAAAGTTTTTTTTTTTGTTATTATTGGAAGTTTGTTTTATAGTTTATTATTTTAATTATGTATTGAAATGAATATAGCATTTTTTCAATAATCTGCATTGTATAGTTGTTATAAGAGTACAGAATAACAAAACAAGATAAAGTTATTAGTAATTAAGTAATTCTAATTGAAAAACTTTAGAATAACCTACTCGTAATTTTAGAAGCAGAATTAAATTTAATGACGCTGTAGTAATAGTGGAAAGTAATAAGGATGTTTGTTAGAAGAAATCCTTTTTTTGATGAATTTATATTTTAATAATCATTTTAATCAACAAACTTGATACTGGGCAAGTGAAAATTTTATTCGCTTTTGAAAATTACCACCAAATACCCAAAATGCTGATTTTTTTACAAACATTTTTTTACATTCATTATTATAGAGCCATTTTGTAAATCATTGCTAAATTTTGTGTGTTTCATGATAGGTGGACATCATCGTATGATGAGCGGGTCATGGTTCCAGCAAGACGGTGTATCAGACGTAATTTAAGAACAGCTGAACTACACCTTCAAAAAATGTTATAAGAACGTATTCTGAGATGCCCTGTCCAGTACGCCCACCCGATCTAACCCCACTAGATTTTTCATTTTGGGGATATGCCAAAAATTATATTTATGAACAACAAATTGATACTTGGGTCGTAAGGCTTCAGAAATATCATGCCAGAAACGCCATGACAGATACTATAAGATCACATTGGTGCCTAGGAAAAGACACCAATCTTTCCAAATTTCTCTTTTATTGATTACGTCCTTTGTTCATTTGTTTCAGCTATTATTATCAACAGTTGTTGGTTGGTCATTAAATAAAGTAGTTTCACAATTTAGACATTGTGAAGTGCATTTTAATGACATTTAAAATACCATCATATTTTTACAAAATTATGCGAAATACAGGTCCGTATCTAAAAATGTCTCATTAATGAACACAATATGCTCAAAACTTAACTGAACCATACTGTTAGGTATATAACTTGCCTTAACTTTGATATTTACACCAAGAAAGATATATTAAAATATCCGTTTTAATATATCTTTCAAAGTTTTTCTTTGTTAATTAAAAGTTTCTTCAAATAACGTTTTTTCAAAATTATGTTAAGAATTTCTCAAGCGTTAGTTTTTAATTAAGGAAACTATTTTACCCTTTAATCAAATTAGCATTTTCTACTATTGAGGAGAGCTTTTAAAAGATGAAATAGGCATAGCATGATCCATGTTCCTATATACAAAAATCATGATGCCATATATTTGTTCTGGTTTATTTGGGCCGCTTGGTATATTTACATTTGCATCCGCCATTGGTTGTTGTATAATTGAAATTCCAATATCTCTCGGAATTTATACCGAAGGAACTTTTCCAGCGACCACAACAAATTCCGGTACGCAAAAAATCACCTCGAATGAATTACACCAATCTACGTTTACAGTTTTTTATATACTCTTGCGGGCATTTTTCAGAATCTCACGTACCAGTTCTCCACGCACGAGGAGTTACACGTTGGCAACCGCCGATGTCGAGCCATATGCCATAAATATAGTTAATTTCACATCACATATCATACAACTGCTTACGTACCGTGACAAAATCCATTTGCCGTCAACTGAAAATGTCAATGCTCATGTTGAAATAATTAAACGATTCCCTGGCTTGGTATCGAAAATACCTGATAGGATCTTCACCTTCATTTATTAACGTACGTGAGAAGTCTTTTTGCTCGGATCAATCTACTCAGGGCTGAAGAAAAGGTAATCGCGTCCTTCCTGCTGCATCTATTAGTTGCTGCATGAAATGTATTTAAATATTTTTGACAAATTCAGTGAGATACGCTATATTAAGAAGTAAATATGATATTACATTTATTTTTTTACATTTCAGGTCTATTATAATTACTTCTATATTCAATAGAAGTAATTATAATAGACCTGAATATATTTGTGATTCCTCATTAAATGTTTTGTGAAATGTGAGATGGAATAAGCTAAAGATCATCAGATATTAATATTACCGGTTTATACTACGAAACAACATCATCAACCTGGAACGAAGTTCTATACGATCGCCAAAATGTAGGTAAATAGTCCAATCTTTCGAACACAATTCATTGGCATCTTCAGAAAATATTTATTTGACTTCAACAATTATGTACATGCATGTCCAATTTTTCATTAAAGCCGCAAAATGTTATAAACGAAAGTAATATTTATAAAACAAAAAAAAAAAAAATATATATATATATATATATATATATATATATATATATATATATATATATATATATATATAGATATATATATATATATATATATATATATATATATATATATATATATATATATATATATATATATATATATATATATATATATATATATATATATATATATTATATATATATATATATATATATATATATATATATATAGAAACTCAAGCTGGGAAGGGAAGGTTACACATAGAGGCAAGCACAAACTACCCATGCAGGAAAAGGCGACAAGCTCCTTTCCGTTGACACTTGAACA
Source organism: Rosalia funebris (assembly GCA_037954035.1). Taxonomy (NCBI): domain Eukaryota; kingdom Metazoa; phylum Arthropoda; class Insecta; order Coleoptera; family Cerambycidae; genus Rosalia; species Rosalia funebris. Next base: position 13,555,991 of record JAZFAV010000001.1, on the reverse strand, counting down.
GACAAGCATACATACACTGTGCACTTTGGACCATAATACGAATGACATTATCATGATCACCTCTATGTGAGAATACAGTAGGTCTTCTATCCATGTTGTGGATGAAGAACAATATGCTGCGCTTTTATTAGTTTCACTACGGGCAACTGACCTGAATGCTCATTTCATGGAAACCATAGTAGTATTAGCCCGGTCAAAATAGACATTCAAGGTTACAAAAATTTGCATAGATCTGAAAATTGGTACGAATGTTTGGAACACCATTATAAATGAAATGTGAAAAGTCCTCATCGATCCCACATCTGCAAAAAAAAATATTCAAGGTCAAATTTCGCAAATATGGGTTGTTTGCATTTTTTAGCCAAACGGTAAGTTTTATCATAAAAATAGATCAAACAAAAATTGTAGACCATGCAATTATCTATAAAAATTGTTCTTACACTTTTTTTTCTAAGAACCACCATTTCTGAGATATAGCGATTCAAAAAGTTAAAAAGTTATATTCTCCATAATATGCACGAGTACGCCGCCTATATACATCACTAAACCCATAATACAAGTAAAAATATTTGTCTGTGTAACTTATACGTACAAATTGTCAAACAAGCTGATAATGACGCTGATGTTCTGATAATTGAAACAGCAATAGAACAATTCAACTTAACAAATACAACTATTGTTGTTGGTGAAGATGTTGATTTATTGGTATTACTTACTGCTCGAACTCCAACCGAAAAAATTATTTATTTCTTAAAACCTGGGAAGGCTCAACAGCAATCGGAAATGTATTCATCCAAAAGTTTATCTGCTTTTTCAAAATGCCAAAATCACATACTATTTTTACACGCAATAACTGGTTGCGATACATCAGCAACTTTCAAGAGGGGTAAAACAACAGTAAATTGTTTGAAGAAAAAGGATTTAGTTAATTGTGCTAAATTAAAGAGAGTAACTCTACTCCGCAAGCTGTAATCACCAACGGAATTCACTTCCTTCTTTCTGTATACGGAGCTCCAAGAAAAAATGACCTGCCTAGATAAGTTTCGATACTTATCTTTTGTACAAAATACTCGTAACAATAAACGAGACAATTAACTTGTCTTCCCCCAACCTCTGCATCTGCTCATCAACATCTACTTCGGGTTATTATCAAGTTCAAGTGTGGCTTGGTAATCAACTGGACCCAGAAGACTGGGGTTGGAAGTTAATTGACAATACATTGGAACCATTCCAGACTTTACTCCCACCTGCACCGGAAAAACTCCTCAATACAATTTTTTGCAATTGCAAAAAGGGGTGTAGTGCTAAATGCGGCTGCAAAAAAGTTGGATTGTTTTGTTCATTAGCATGTACCAGTTGTCAAGGCCAGTCGTGCTCCAATGTTGAGTCGCCATTAGAAGAGGATTCTTACGATATCAGCGAGGAGACATCCGATGCATCGCTATTAGAGCAGTTTACTTGTATCCAACAGGAGGAAGAAGAAGACATTACACTTGAAGTTCCATTAGATAATCATCAATTAGACGAATAGTTTTCCCCAATTACTCATAATTCACACCGCGTTCATCATTTCCAATAGTACCATTTTTTATTTAATACAATATTATTTAATTAAACAGGACTACAATAGATCGTGGAATAGGCCTACCGGGGAAACCACGTTAAAAGAACGCACCAAGTACACTACCTCACAAGTGGCGTGAAAACGTGTGCATATTGTGGAGAATACAACTTTTCGCTATATCTCAGAAATGGTGATTCTTAGAAAAAAAAATTTTGTGATAAAACTTATCGTTTGGCTAAGAAATGCAAAAAACCCATATTTGCGAACTTTAACCTTGAATAAATTTTTTTGCAGATGTGGGATCGATGGAGACTTTTCACATTTCATTTATAATGGTGTTCCAAACATTCGCACCAATTTTCAGCTCTATGCGAATTTTTGTAAGCTTACACCTATTTTTTGAGCTAAATTGACCGGGCTATATAGCAAAGCCAGTACGAGATAAATTTCAACCGCTATCAGCTCAACCTCGATGCTCAACAGGTATGTAAAAGTCTGAAACAGGTCTTAAAACTATAAAACAGGTTACCATACCTGTTTTAAACTAACACAGACCTGTTTTATACCTGTACAGGCCTGTTCTATACCTGCGCCGAGTTCTTGGGATCAACAATGACCACATGCCATCCGCATCAAGGTTGAGCTAATAGCGGCCGAAATTTATCTCGTACTGGGTTTGCTATACTACTAACCATCTTTCATACTCTATCATGGTCATTGCATTATGCATGATATTAAAAACTTAATGAAGAAAGTACAAAATATGGATGACAATTATTTTGATATTAATCGTGAATGACTTGAGAGTAGAACAAAAGTATTACAAATGAACACAAAATAAACTACTTGTTGCCCAATAAGTTGAGATTTTGAAATATCGTTCAAATTGATGCCTGTTTACTTTCTAATGACATGACATGACGAAAGTATAAGGAAATCAATCATAGTTTATGAATTTCATATACAATCCAATTCCATCAAACCAAGAAAGATTTAAATAGTTTTGGTTTTGGACTACTACAAATTTCAGTAAGCACCTGCAAACTATTTTCTTACAATGTACCGTTGTCGTAGATCTTGGCCACCCATTTTTGGTGAAAGCAGGAAGCAAGGAAAATATTTTTTTCATAGTTTTTACTAAAATTTATCTGCGGAAATAAAGGCAAATATAATAAGACTGAGTCATACTGAAAATTATTATTAATTTAATTCAAAAGATCTCCAATTTTGATTTAGTTACAAATGAAATTTAATTTATTATAAACAGCAACTTATTTATTGTAATTTGCCACAAGACTACTCTTCAAATAAATAGAACTAGCTCAATACAATATGTAGCAATTTAAAACAGCGTTATAGTAATCATAGTTTAGAATATCCTGTGGTTTGTAAAGAGGGACCATTTTTTTCTGCGATGTTTCAGTAAATGTAGATGATGAATATCTCGTTCTGAACTGGTGCATTGGAACAGCCAGATTTTAAATTACTTCATGGGTGTCTGCTTTTGCCATATGTGTAGCATAAAAACACGGATGTGACCAGATATTTATTTTATAACTGCTTCTCGAAATTATTTACTATTCATGGGCGTATTTATAGAAATATGCGTTGCATCATGTGTCAGCTAATTTGTGACATAAAAATGAATAATAAAAACTATTCTATTAATATTTCTCTCACATTTTAAACGACAAAAGCCCACAGTCATTTAGCTTTTGTTTTTGCTATAAGAAAAGGCAAAAAACGGTCGTTAAAAGTTAAATATAAGAATAATATTTATATACATCTTTTAAATAGAGTTAAAGAATGCACAGAAGCACGAAGTCATGTCTGTGAATTATATTTAGAGATGACTATGACATTTTCTTTGGCCCAGTTTTAACTTCCTCTATACGTATGTTAAATAGAGATCTACAGTTTTTATACTCACTCATTTTAGAAGCGTGGTTCTTGTGCAAGTTACATACCTGAAAAAAAAAGAAAAACGTTGAAAAGCATAAGAAAATAAAAGCAAAATTTAAAAATGGTGAAACACATCAACAAAATGTTTAACATAGGCATCAAGATCCTTTGTAAGTCTTGGAAGTGTTCTTGAAAATTATCCACACATAAATATTAACTGTATTATCACCATCCATTAACTAGCATACAAGTTAGAAAATAATAAAAAAAGTCACCACAACTGCTTGACTAATTTTAGAAATTTGACCAAAAAATGATGGATGGTCTTTGACCAGATAACTTTTGATATCTCGGTAATCTATACATTATTTCATGAACTATGATCATTTCTAGATTTATTTATGTAGAAACAAGGTACCAAATTATTATAATCTGATTATATAAACAAATATGGGCTAATTTGAGCATTTTAAAAAGAGTATATTTTAGTGAATTTAGTGATATAGTATATACATGTATTAGTTACTATCACAACAATAAGAAATAATTTTTACTTTGAAAATTAAAAACCTGGTTACTCTTGGAAGTAATATCTTAATATGTTGGTCGTTTCGTTTAAAAATTGAAGGACTATTAACTGATGCATATAAAATTATACAATATTATTTCATTAAAGAAAAAGTTACCCTTGAAAAAAATGTCGTGATAATCGTAATTTTGAACAAAATTCTTTCATAATATCGATTCATAATATGATGGTTGTTATATATGAAATAATATTCTATAATTTTAACATACTGTACATAATATATTAAAATAATACAATATTGATTCTTTAAATAAGGAGTTACCCTTCAAAAAAAGTGACGCTATAGTTTATAGAAGTTTTTAAAAAAATTCCTGTATAGATTTGACACTTTTTAAAATATATATGACATTATTCTAGAGCCAGCATATGTTCGTAATTATCTATATTATATTTTTAAATACAGTATTGAATAAATTTTAATTTCCAAAATCAAAAGCTGTTCAAGATATAAGTTGCTCTTCTAATGATCTTGAAGTTAAATCTATTAATGAAATTGTTACCACCATATAGGTAGTAGACTTTTGTATTTTATGTCAATACTATTGACCATGTTAACCTTGACAGAAACTTTTTAAATTTTGGGGTGCAGATCTATTAAATAAATAACATTTTCTTAATAATTTAATAATTGTTCTTAGATAGTAGAAAATTAATGAACGAGAAACATTGATTGGTATTAAGCTCATCGTTTCCAAACCATTTTTAATACAACACTTGCATTTGTTTTATTAAAAGTGGTTTGGAAACGATGAACTTATTAAACTATTTCACATAAAATACATGCTGCGTACAAGCGACCACAAATGAGGTCAGAACTGCCCTGGATGGAACGCATACACGATAATTAACCAAAATTAATTATACCAATTTAAATTTAATAGATAAGATACATCAACGTCGTATTATTGCCAGTCCTATGGCTTTAATAAATTCAATCGAGATTCCAAAGAATCTTAACTGACTTCCATTAAGATCCTTAGTACTTGAATAATTCGTTTAAGAGATATTACAAAGGAGTACCCATATAAAAATTTCAATAAATCATGAGTGGTCTGAAATGGATATAATGCCGGCACTCGGATTTACATACGCGATTTTCAAAAAAGCTTTCTTATATGCTTATCCATAATTATTACACGTCTTATCAGCTTCTCATCATTCACGGTTTTGTCTCATAAATATCGGTATTCCCGAAAGGGTAGTAAGGCAGTTTTAAGCTATAATACACTTTTATTTTCAACCTACGCCGCATTTGCTGCCAGATTTATGTCGAAAAGGTACATTTAAAGTTTGCATTTATCTGTATTTATCTGATTGCCACACGGATTTCTTTAAATTTATGATCAACTAGCTCCCAATGACTTAAGGAAAAATTTGGTGAGCGTTATGAGCTTATAGTTTATTTGTTGCAAATGTTTCTTTCATTTTGGTAAACACTAAGAAGATACAAAACATTTGCAAGACAAACTGTTTTCTGTGAAATTGTGAAACAATTCTTATAAGTATGTGTGCACAGTACAGAGATTTAAAACTCTTTTAACTTATGAATAATTATGAGAGTACACGGGCATTATAATTTTTGTAGGTGTGAAAATATAAAATTTCACTACTTCTGATATGAAAATTAACACCAATGTAATTAATAAAATTTTACACAACTATCTTTATACTACTTTTACTCGACATTACGTTGACACTGTGTGTCACAAGTTTTCTAAAATGTTTGCCAAAATGACTGAATAATGTGGTGAATTTTATGAATCGCTGGGTGATTTCATAAAATTTATATTATGTATATGTACCTAACGTATTTGTGTTTCGCTATAAGAATCGCAGTAAGAAGAATTATTAACAATTATTAAAATCTCAAGCAGTGCGCCTATTTATAATCAACATATGCCTAAATGGTTTGCCTGTCCTAAGAAACAACCATAGTCATTAAGATGGTCAAGTTCATTAAAATTAAGAGAAACAAAGAATGTGAAAAATATGTTTGCTGGGTAGGTAGTTAAGTGGTATTATATATTTGCCATTCTTATTGCAAGCCTACTAATAATAACACATTAATCTTATCAAGAATGTAACCAGTTCTAAAAAAAAATGAATTTAATAATTGGGTATATTATTGATTACCATGGACTGATAGGGTTAGAAACGAAGAAGTATTGGAGAAAGTCGGCGAGAAAAGAAGTATGTGGAAAAACTTACAGAAGAGAAAAGATAGAATGGTAGGCCATTATTATAGTAGTGTATTATTATTTCAAAAGCATTTTTAGTTTTAAAAGTTTAGTTGAGTGAAATACACAATTCTTCAGCATTTGGTGATATATTGAAGAGGACTTCCAGGCGATGTAAGGATCTTCAAGTAGGAAAAAATTCTATAGACAACACTTGCTGAGGATATAGAGGTACTATATCCCCAGTATGTGTTATCCTCAGGTAATTACGGAATGTAGGCGTACTAATTAATGAATTTCTATAATTCTCTAATTGCAAATCCCATTATTTCATAGAAAAATAGATTTTGGTATGAAATTTTTCCTATCAGTGATTCAGTAAATGTTTTAATTACCTACTAATGGAATTGTATTATCATTTATTGACATCTAGATGCATAGCTTCTATCAGTTGACATAAATTATAGTAATGAACTACTATTCATTTCATCGCTATTTGCCAAATAAAAAACTCTTATCTTGCCGATAAACGGAACAGTCTACCTGAGCTTAGCCATAAAAACAAGCCACGGTATCAGATAAGAGCCGTTTGGGATTTTTTATTTGGAAAGTAGCGATGAAATAAACTATTCCTAATTAATACTCAATGCAATAAGGTTAACGTATTAATGACATGATTTGAAAAGATGAATAATGAGGATGAGAGACAACTGAGAGAGGTGAAAACTCGACGACATCCTGAAGTAAATTTAAGTGATACTAAATTTAATCTTACTATATAAGAACTCTTTCAGTGAAATATTTTCTAAAACTACTACTACTGCTATTTGAGTAGACTGATAATCATAAGAACAAAATAAGACGATTATTTGAGTTTTCATTAAATGGCCATGATGAACATGACGCAATTTGGTTACTCTTTAGAATAAAGTTTAGAGCTCTTCATTTATTACTTTTCCGCACTCCACTATACGCAGAAGAATAATGTAATCGTGTAAAGAAAAAGTGAAAAAACTAATTTTTTTGGGTTTATTTTTCGTTTTTGGGTGTCATTGTCGTCGGCATTTAATATTGTTAGCACGATAACTCAACTACATCGTGTCGGATCGATCGGGTTTTGACTGATTCTGATTGGGGACGTCTCCCAGGCGAGATCTATTGATTTTGAGGTGGATAAAACACACTTTACCATGTACATGGGTCATGAGAAAGTACAATGGTGGACTATTTGAGAATTTTCTGCTTGTTAGCACGATAACTCAATTAAATCGTGTCGGATTGATCTGCTTTCGACTGATTCTGATTAGACCACATCTACCAGACGACATATATTGATTTTGAGGTGGATAGGATATTATATATATATATATATATATATATATATATATATATATATATATATATATATATATATATATATATATATAGGAATATTTCCTATGTCCATTGAAAGTATTCTGGTCAAGAAACGCGCTCCTTCTCACAAATAAGCTACTAGTATATGGTACATTATGTTGTCACTGTGAATGGCTATCCCTTCAGATGCAACAGCGACATGAAGCATTGGCATTAACACATAGTAAATTATTGTAATCTTACAGCAACAGATTGATAAATGTATTGAAGGCTAAGTAAATAAATAGAAGATAGTCAGGAGTGTGGTTAATCTCACTTATCCCGCGGTTTGGGTTATCAATTGTTTATTTCTAGATCGAGGAAAAGGAAATAAACGCTTACGAATCAAAGATGGTTTTGAAATACTGTCAATAAACGAGATAAAGCTTCTAATCGCAAAGAGATGAACCGCTGGATATCTATTGATAGCAAATTAATGGAACAACGTTTGTTATACTTCTACATACATATCTAAATAAAACAGGATTTTCAGACGATTATATTACCACAATTTAATATTTATTAGCAACTCAAAATTCGGCACTGTGTTTCTGCACAAAGAATCTGTACTGACATACTAAATTGCATAATGTTTAAGTAGATGTATAGATCCATATGAACAAATCATCTCAGAGTAAAAGAATAATAGCCCTAATAAACAGTACGGTAGGGGTAAGGGTTGAAGATGTCCTAGATATTCTCAATCGACTGCCTAAACACCAAAGGGGATGAAAATTCCTCAAAACATGGGGATGGATCTCTGGAATGTTATTTCGTTTTGCAAACAAGTACAGTTTTAGTCCCAACAAGCTGCCTGCTCTAATTTGCCATAAACCATTAAGTAAGACAAAATTTACGATTGTAAAACGTGATATATTCATTAATATTTTAACGTACCATTCATAAATGTTTGTTTAATGTGATTAAATCATCCATTGTAGAGAAATAACCTGGCTTTTTTTTTTAAATATTATTTGGGTCAAACCGTGATTTATGTCATAAATTTTAAACGAGTCACAAATAATATCAGTGAATGACTATGAATCATCTCCATATTTAGTCATATCCGGAGTTCTCCAAGGATAGCATTTAGGACCTATACTATTCTTAATTTATATACAATTTCGTAAATTTGATTAATTGCTTAAAATGTATTTGCAAATAACTACTTATTAAGTACTACATATGTTCTAATATATATATATATATATATATATATATATATATATATATATATATATATATATATATATATATATTCTGAGACCTTAACTGCTTCTAGAGTTATTATATAAAAATAGGCTACGTTCGATTCTGAAAAAATGTTATTATATTTAATATACATATAAATATAAAACTTTAAGATACGATCATTTTAATAATAGAATATTCGCCTCGGTACATGAAATAAATGACCTTGGAATGACGAAATAATTGTTTCCTTTCACATTGAGCAACACTGTGTCAATATGCAATAAAATGTTTGGCTTTATGTGAAGAATATGCAAAGGATTTAAGCCTAGCGTCAGTATTAAAGCCATTTACTTGTCACTTATTAATAATAAGATAAATTTTTCTTCTAGAATATAAAATCCTCAATATTATATTTATAATAACTGATTAAAATCAAGTCTTAATCGATTTAATGTCTCAGGAATTTCAATTATAGCTATCGGCTACTGCCTTAAAGATTTAGCTTTTGGTCATTCTTTTCCCAGATTAATATATTTCATTCGACTCTTAATATTTTTAAAAATATAATGAAATTATTTGCCTTTACTTTATAATACACACAGTAGTAATACTTATATGAATTAACAACCGTTGTTATTGTAATCTGTCTTTGTCTTTAATTGCAAGTTAATTTTTGGTAGGAGACATATTTACTGATTAAGTCTCTATTTGTCCTTTTTATGCAAATAAAAATAAAATGTTAGTTAAAGGTCACTAAATATCTGATTTTCTTGTTGTAAAAAATAAAGTATTATTGGAAAGAATAAAGATTATGGGGTCTTAAATACTTTTGCGGCATTACTGTTTTGAAACAAGAACCGAGAAGATCCCTGCTAGAACGAGGAATAGTATTCAGACAAGGATGCTCTACAGAACTTTATCTACCAATCTGCCTTATTCATAACATGGATTTTATTACACGAACTAACGCGGAACAATTATGTCTCTTGAAAATTCTCTCATTTTCATAGTCTGGCAATTCGAGACAGCTGCACTTAATTCATTTCAAATTTTAGTGAGTTAATTTTTCAAACGCAACTCGTCGGCTATTAAAATCTAAGACCGTCTGGACGGGTTGCTTAAAACTTGTATCCCGTATATGTCTTGGACAGCCATAATAATATTCAGTAATTACGGGCTAGCTTCTCGCTGAAGAGTCGTATAATGACGATATCCGGTGAAATAAGAGACATCTATACGCGTACACGGTTCTAAATTTGCCTCAGACTCTTTCCAACATAAAAATCTCTGTCTGCGTATAAAACAAATTATCAGCAATGTATTAAACAAAGATTGGAGAAGAAACTACTAACTTGGTATAAGTCGCTTTTATTTAATGTACTTAAAAGACTCTAGGGGAATTTCAAATAAATAAGGTATTATTTAGAGATTAATAGTCTGAGGGAAAGTTTTTAGTTTACTATTCTAAAGGGTGGTCCAACCATAATGCACGATGTTAATTGTGAGTCACACCTTAACGTCAAGTTTTTTGCCCAACTTAATTTGACATTTCTTTGTTTCAGTGTTTGACAAATTCAACCATGGAGAGGTACACAATTGAGCAGCGTGTTAAGATTGTTGAAGCCTTTTACGAAAATGGGCGTTCAAATCAAAATGCATTTCGTGCACTTCGTGACTTTTTTGGTCAGCATAATCGACCAAATGTGTCCACAATCGGGAGAATTGTGCGCAAACTTCAGCAAACCGGGTCTGTAGGAAATGTGAAAACACCTGTGCATGCTCACCCAGTTCGTTCTGCGGAAAACATTACTGTTGTTCGCGATAGTGTAGCAGAAGAGCCGTCAACCTCGACTCGTCGTCGTACCCAACAATTGAACATCTCACGAACATTCATTTTGAATAAAGATTTGAATTTACACGCTTACAAGGTTCAATCGACTCAAGAGCTGAAGCCTACTGACCATTTCAAGTGTCGTCAATACGCCGAATGGTTGGTTGAACAGACAGAAGTGAATGGTGACTTTACAAAGAAAATCATCTTCAGCGACGAGGCACACTTTCACCTCAGTGGATTCGTTAACAAGCAGAATTGCCGCATTTGGGCAAATGAGAATCCACGAGTGATTGTTGAAAAGCCGATGCATCCACAAAGAATGACTGTTTGGTGCGGTTTATGGGCTGGCGGCGTCATTGGGCCGTACTTCTTCGAAAATGAGGTCGGCCAAGCAGTTACCGTGAATGGTATTCGCTATCGCGAGATGATAACGGACTTCTTGTGGCCAGATGATATGGACATGGACGATATGTGGTTCCAATAGGATGGTGCCACTTGCCACACAGCCAACGAAACAATGGCACTTTTGCGCGAAAAATTCAATGGCCGTGTTATCTCACGTCGTGGCGATGTTAATTGGCCGCCATGATCATGTGATTTGACACCGTTGGACTTCTTTCTTTGGGGATATTTAAAAGAAAAAGTGTACGTTAATAAGCCAAGAACAATTCAAGAGCTAAAGGATGAGATAATTCGGCACATTAACGACATTGAATCTCAATTATGTTTCAGGGTCATTGAAAATATGGACGGATAGAGGTATGCCACTGAAGCCGTTGGGAGCATTTGGCCGATATTTTGTTTCACACATAACTGTCATAGATCCTTCTATCATAATAAAAAATATTAAGATAATTCTCTGAAAACTTTTTATTTTATTTACAATTAACATCGTGTGTTTTGGTGGGACCACCTTTTAGTTTTTACGATTATTTATTCCGAGGACCTCACAGCATATCTATTAAAATACTAAAAGATCCTCATTTTCTATTATTGGTAAACATCTTATACTAGGTTTAATTCCAAACAATAATTTCAAAATAAATAATAATAACGTTTTTTAGAATGGCCCTGAAGAAGAGAGACAAAAGCCTTAGTCCGATGTGTATTATTCTAAGAAGAATAATACACCTTGGAGCCACGAAAAAACTGTTTTTGTTTAATTTTTTTAAAGTCACTGGTTCCGTTGTTTGCATTTTTTTAACACGCTCCAGTACAAAAATAACTCACCTATTTACTTCTATAATGAAAAACAAATAGATTTCAGGTTAAGTACCTGGCCTACGGTGTAACCTATGTATGGGGAATTCAGTATTGGCTGCAGTTTTTGTCCATTCAGTTGTGATGGCATATGTTGAACAAACCAAACAGCTATCGCAGACGGCCATGTCCCCGGAGACAACACAAACACGAACAATGTCAATATTTAATTGTTTAATGGACGTTGGCACAATCTCTGAATAAAGATAAGGGGGAGATCGGTTTGCTTTTGCAGTGTTTACAAGTTTATTGAAAGTACACATTGAACTCTACTATATTCTAGTCTTGCAGAAATCATTCAGTAATTATTGTGGTTTTATTAATGTGAAGCTTAAATATATGAACAATTTTGTAAATACATTTGCGCTTGACCCTGTTTCCAAATAGACGTGTCAATTAATTGTATCAATATAAAGTTATTGGTGGAGGAGATTTTCGAATACAAGAGTTTGTTTAAGGAGAAAATTTCTGCGAAGAAGAAATATACAGATTCAAGGCATTTACATGTTGTGTCAATGATGTGGTATCACAGGTAGTCATTCAAGGTATCATCTTCAGGTCATTCAAGGTAGTCATTCAAGCCACCATCCAAGATATCAGTTTGTCTATTTTCTCCTCAAAGTTCATATTGAGCGAAGAGACGCTCTGTTGACGTCACTAGAGATGCATACATATCTAATTATAATAATACAATACAATAGACTATTACACATGTATTGTCTTAATTCTTATCATAGTCATCCTTGTAAAGTTCTTGTAAAAAATATGAGAAAGTACTTTGATAAATATTTCTCAAATTTTCTTAAATCCATCAGCGAGATTTAATTGGAACACACTGATAGGATGGTCAGCGAAGCATCAAAACATGTTCGATGAAGACTACAGAATTTACTTAGTAGAATTTACTTTATTAGGCAATGGCTGCGAAAGCCTGCGTTATACAATAGCAATGTAGTCTATATTGTAGAACAATTCTACTTACTGAATGGAACTAGTATTCGTATTTAAATATATGTATACACTTATTTGGTGCCCAGTTCGTCAATAGTTGTTGAACATCTGAACCAACATGGTAACCACATTACTACTGCGAAGGCAAGGATAACGTTAAATATGCCAGATACTATTCAATGGTGATCAATTGGTCTATCGAAATAATGAAAACTAGCAATAATATGAATTGAGAGGATGGATATAAACTTACAAAATAGCATCTAATCGTGTAACATGAGTAACAACTGATGGATACAGGCAGATATAAGTTAAGCATTGATAGGTATAAGCCCGATTGAAACTCATCTGAAAAAATTAATAGAAATAACAACAACAAAAGAAGTCATATTATTATAGAAGTCATACTAGATATTATTCCATAAACATAATTATTCCCTAATAAACTTATTATTCCAAAATATGGTAGGCTGAATTATGAAACTTCTGAACTGCAGAATATTTTCATAGAATATAACCGTCTACGAGATAGTCGTGACCCCCATGATATCATTCTACTTCTAAATAAAACCTTAAAACGGACTTTTCCGCACGTAGAACATCTCTATCTCGAAATTGAGTGGCCGAAAAAAAAGATAAACCAATTTTACTTTCTTTCAAATAGCCCATCATCGTGCTTTCTCATGGCCCATGGACAGGGCGGGGTGTGTCGTATCCACCTCAAAATCAATAGGTGTCGTCTGGGAGACGTCCCCGATCAAAATCAGTCAAAACCCGATCGATTCGACACGATTTAATTGAGTGATCGTGCTAACAGCAAAAGTTTCTCAAATAGTCCACCATTCTCCTTTCTCATGACCCATGAACATGGTATAGTGTGTTCTATCCACCTCAAAATTAATAGGTGGGAGACGTCTCCGATCAGAATCAGTGAAAACCCGATCGATCCGACACGATTTAGTTGAGTTATCATGTTAACAAGAAAAATTTCTCAAATAGTCCACCATCGTGCTTTCTCATGACCAATGGACAGGGTGGGGTGTGTCCTATCCACCTCAAAATCAATAGGTTTCGTCTGGGAGACGGTCCCGATCAAAATCAGTCAAAACCCGATCGATGCGATACGATTTAGTTGAGTTATTGTGCTGACAAGAAATTTTAATGCCGACGACAACGACAACGACAACTACGACGACACACACATAAACAAAAATATTTAAAAACCATTTTTTTGGTTTTTAGGCCGAAAACGAAAAATGAAAAACATTTTTTTTTCATTTTTCTTTATACGATTACATTGTTGGGTGCGGAAAAGTAAAAAATATTCGAACGATTCGAATTTCTGTATTATTATTTTTCTAAAGCATAATGACAAAATTAAGTTCTGTCCAACAGTGAAGTCACTAGCAATGAAATGCAACAAGAATAATTGTAAAATATTTATGTCGTATTGTGCAAAATCGTAAATTGCCTCGATGGGTGACGAATACCGATAGATTAGGTATGCGCTGTAGGAGGTAGACTGACACTATCAATAAATTTTTTCACGGTAGTCGCAGTTAGATGAAAGTCTGACGGCGCCTCGATTCTTACATCTCCATGGTCATCTCATGCAGCAGTCGTTAGTAGACAACTTCTTTACATGATGGCGGTCCATTATTCCAGAAGATTGTTGCGGTTACTTACAATGATCCAACGAAGGTTCAAGCGCAGGTATGCAGACTTTACAAATCATAAAGTGGGTTATTTATCAATAATTCACATATTAAATATTGACTTACCAAGACTAAAGTATATTGTGGAGGTCGAATAACAAAAATTGTATACAAATAATTACATAGAATGTCAATTTAGATTTAAACTTTTAACAGTGCTCAATGAATCATTTACAGTGCACTAATCACCTCCAAAATTAGCCGGCCTTTATTAATGTAGACAATTATGGTACATGTAATTTATCATATATTATGTCATACTTTTAGTATAGTTTAAACCAATAAATATGAAAAAACAGTTCATAAATTGATTTAAATTGATAAGTAAAACGAAAAATAAAATTAAAACAAGTAAAGTTAAACGAAATAAAAACAATGTTGATCAATTTTGAGCTTCTATATCTCGGAAATTATTCAAATGATTTCAGCTATTTTGCACAATATAAAAACATTTTTTGTGCATGAAGATGCTGAAGACAGAGTTAATTATTATTATTATTGTAATAATAATCTTAATTACTCAAAACGTGGTTAAATAACCATTTAATAGTCATTCCTAACACAAATGTTTTTAGAACTTTTTTGATAATTTTTTTTACATGTTTTACGTTTTACATGTTTAGTACGTTTTCTGCATGTCAAATAATAGGTACTATTGCCTATTTTGTAACAACCATAGGAAAAGAGTGTTTAGGCGCAATATTGTAGCAAATCCTAAAGAAATGTAGGTTACTGCTTTGAGATAAATTGAGACAAATAAATGAGATTTGATACCTAACGAAGAATTGATACCTAACTTACTTGCAAAACAAATACACATAAAATAGTTCCCTAATATATGGGGTAGATAGGATACGGAGATACATTTTGTAATAATCTAGATGCACAGATTTATGAAAATGACAAATCCCTTAGGCAAAGGTTTTAAATCGATTAGTCCACATAACGATAGAATATTTTTTGAGAAATATTTCTTTTAAAAAGCTGTAACTATTCCATGATGGAGAACTCCACAAGATGGAGTACTTGGTTAGAAGCTGTCGCATATTATTGTGGACAAAGTGTCTCCACATCCGGCTATTGACATCCGTGATGGTATTTGTATATATTAGTTTAATTCTGTAAATACCAGAAAGTAGAAACCGTTGTACATTTAGCTAGTCCTCGGAACCAGGGCACATCTGTTTCTTAGGGGTAAAAATGCGACCATCCCAAGCCTGGCCAACCGCACCAGACCATCGGCTTTTGAGATAAGTTTAAATTAGTCTATTCCTGCATCTCGCCAGTCATGATCGTGTTTATATTTAAGATAATAATTTTCAATATGTATACTTGTATGGGGTGCTTCGGTGTGGCATTATTTCTGGATTTAATATGATCTGGTATTTATTACATTGGTTACTTTGACGTTTTTTTATTAATTTTTTACGTCACTTTAGATGGTAATATTTCAAACATTACTAGATAAATAAATCTAGTAACATTTGTATTGCGCAAAAAAAACAAAAGATTATAAAAAATAAATGAGTTTAACTATAGAATAAAAACGAATATTTTTCGCCTTGGTTTATTAATTGAAAATGATCAATCACGCGACTTTTAGGTAAAAATAAATTATCTTTGTTACTGATAGTACTAACCTGATCATTGATAAGTGCAAAGATAAAGAACATCTGAATAATGCAATGGAATTGTACCAATTTACTGAAATTATTTATGAGAAAATTGACAAAATAATTTTTAAATAAAAATATAATTCCACTAAGGTGGAGAGACGCTAATGAAATTATTATCCCCAAAATATTTTAATTCGCTTTATATTCAAACTAAAGGTTTCTAAGCCAGTGGGAATTACCGTAATATATTTCATGTGTTATACAATCACGATCTAGATGATACAATTATTTATACTGCTCTAATTAGAAATTACTGATAAAAAATAACAATTCTCCAATTAGATGAATATATTTTGATTTCGGTGGAACAACTATCTTTTTTATCTTATCAAAATTACCTTACTGGTATTAAGTTTGTATTAGATAACTATATTTATTTAGTTATATTACTGAGTATTCTCTATAAAGCCGTATTTTCCGACTTGTAATATTTATAATTTACGTGAATGATTTCTATAAAGATCTATATTATCTTTAATTTCTACAGTCTTGTTAGTACCTGCTTCACTACCACTATATGGATGGGTGATACTGAGGTGTCACATGTTTAAAATCCAGTCCCATCAGGGGAGCCTACCTCTTTAAAGCATGAGTGTATTTGTCCCTGTCTCTATATGTAACCTTTCCCTCCACAGTTTGAAGTTTCAGGGAAAGAAAGTCGATTTTTGTGCGTCCAAATTATAACTTTAAACTTTAAGTAATTAAGATAAAAATGTCCTCAATTTTAAAGGGTAAATTTAATTAGAATGTATTGGAAATATAATGGTGTCTTATTATTAATCTGCTAGTTATCATTTATAATTATTGGAAATTCTTTGAACCTTCGATAGGCTCTTCTATCAGTCCATTTATTGGGACAAATGGTGCTTAGGTAATCAAGCACAGTTCGTAAATAATGAGCAGGATAAAATTTAAAAATAGCAGACAGTATTATTCTTAAGAAAGTAGCTACAGTGTAGAAACGAAAAAATAGAAATACGTGAGTCAAAAAAAATAATTAAAACATTTCTCGGAACAGTTGTTATGTAACCTTTTTTGCGTATGATGCGTACTATACATAGCCATACATTAAAAATATTTCTCTCTTAAATGGCATCATCAGACAAGGGCGTTGCTATTTGGAAGGAAACTGTCGATGATGTCATAACTTCAACAGTAATGACGTCACAAAAAAGTCCGTACATAAATATATCCAAAATATCTGGTCATCTTATCGCTATATTCTCGGTAATGATGTTATTGAATTCGTTCCAACTTTTACCTGGTCACTGTATATTAGTTTTCCTGTTTTTGTATTGCTTCTGAAAATGAAGTACTTAGTAGAAAATATATGACTTTTATTACTTTCTTGACGAACTATTTAAGTAAAAATGTAAAATTTATGGTTTTTAAGTATATTAATCATTTTATGTATATATTATAATTTTAATGGCAATTGCATTTAATTATAAGTCAGGTATACATATAGGATAGTGATTAATAACCTTCATTTCAAATTAAAACACAACACGTTTCGTAAAAAAATACATTTGAGGCGTTTCAACGGTTGTATAACTGAAGTGATTTGAATTTTACCAAAATTAATATTCACTGTGTGGAGTACCTGTCTAAAAATATACTTATCATCTCACCAAAATCATTTTTTCACCTTCGATTTGCATGGGAAATAAACAAACACGAAATAAATAAATGACAATCGTATGAATAATTCCCGTACCTAATTTAAGAACTTATTAAAATTCTTGTAATTTATAGTAGATGCAACTAGAGATAGTTCCTGATAAAAATATTGTTCATGCTGAGTAAAAACCGTGAATAGCGTTGTGTTAGCTGAAAATTAATGATAAAATTTAAATCGCTTTCTCATAATGATTAATTCCTATGTGGTTAATAACTTTACCAACAAGTTGTGCAAGATTTTTGTACTGAATACCAATTAATTCGGACGCTTATAAATATTGTTATGATCGACAGGTTCACCTACCTTGTTTCTCTGTTGGTAGGCTGACTGAGAATGGCTTACAGGTCGAAGACGATAAATTACTTAGCCATCTTGCTATTACTTCAAATATTTCTAATCAAACGAACTATTGTTCTAATCCATAATAATTTTATAATTTAGTATGTGTATTATATTATATTATATTTGTAAAATTCGCATTGTTTCCTCTATAAAACTGTCTTACGTCACTTAAATTTAGTATTATAACATTATAAAATATTATACAAATATATAATAGTATAATATCTATTGATAAATAGCAATTATGTGCATTGAAAATATATCGTTCTTCAGCAGAATACCATTTTAATTTTGCAATTAATAAATCTAAAGAAAATCATAGCAAATTCTAGTAAAACTTCAAAATAAATGTAATGTATCCACACGTCTATGTCTGATAAGATAATCCTGAGGTTGATAGATAATATACAAATAAATATCCTAAACAAAATTCAATTTCCGACTAACAACCTGATCAAAGGATTTTTTTTACTCTAACCTAGATCAACGTTTATGTAACATAGCCCATGGGCTGGAAACATTATTTCTCTAACACGCGATGTCCCATTTGCAAGTACAAAACGTGGGACAAAAAGAAGATACCCAACGGCTGTGACTCATTGGAACCAAGGATGAATTAATTACGGTATAAAAACCGGTGGTCGGGTCACGAATTCCCTGCGAAGTCACACGGAACCAGCAAGTCGTAAGCTAGTTTTGTCATAAAAATCTCTTGTTGGCGAATAAAAAGTGCATGTCTGGAACCAGACAATAATATAAGTAAGGAAAATATCACTTCCTTTATTGTTTTACACTTTAGATCATGGAAAGGAAGGAATAACTATGGTGTAATTCCTGAACGACTTTCAATAGTTACTGTGGAAAAACATACATTATTTCTGAACGAGTTTATTGCTATAATTGTAAGAAACGTATTCCACATGATCATTAATGAATGCGTCTCATTAGACTTGTTCACATACTACCTTTCACCAATATTTCTTTGTTTGCTGTGCTGTTCATAGTCATGTGATATGGTGGTGTTTTCCATCTACCTACCGTGTTGCTCAACATATTTTCCAGAGAGGAAAACGTGTTAAAGAGAATATGACAAAAAAATCAGCATATGAAATAGTACTCGTATTAACCCAGATATGCCTACTGTCCTTTTAAAAGAACATTTTACAGGCGCCTTTTTAAACGCGTGTATAGCCTTTTTAGGCCTCTCGATCAGATATGGCATTGCCAGTCTCATTTTAGAATATTACAAGACACGTGTTTTAAGAGCTAGTTTAGTTCCTTTAACTGTGTTAAATAAAATATTTTTATCTAAAGATTGTGATTTTTAAAAGATATCGCAGCCTATTGATTTGAAACCAGTGGAGTAAGTGTTATTTGCTAAATTTAATTGTTATATATGTTTTTATTAGGTAAAAGGTTCATAGTTTTAATTTAGTTTGAGAAATTGAGGTTATGATGTTAAAAACTTGTTAATTCAATCCAATTTTTTTTACTGTTCTTTTATAAGGACAGTAGGCATTAGAGGTATAGTGCATTTTTTCATCTTCATTTATAGTGAAGATTTAACAGACGAAGATTCTGGAAATGAGGAGTACTTAGACATGAATAACTTGCCTGGTTCTCAGCTCTTGGCACCAGCGGAGGTTATGATCAAAGATACAGATGTTGATGAAGATCCAGGTAACGCGACTGCGGTTGGACTTAATTTGAATATTTCCAGAAAAAGTGCATCGTCAGACAATTGGGATGAAGAAGATGATATTCCTTTGAGTGTTTTCCAAGCGGTAAAGAAAATCTACAAATGGTCAGAAACAGATTTATCCTTGCCATATAGCAAGTGGCCAACCATGTATAAAGTTGAAAATCAACTCCCAACGCAAAAAGAATTATTTCTCCGATTTTTTAATGAAGAGGTAATAGATATGTTCGTTTTTTGGTCCAATAACTATGCTACGAAGAAGAATAGAACGGGAAATATAACACATGAGGAAATGTACGCATATATTGGGATACTTCTGTTAAGTGGATATCTACCTGTGCCAAGAAGATGAATGTTCTGGGAGCAACGAAAAGACACGCACAATATTTTAGTAGCTAATGCTCTATCAAGAGATAGGTTCGAGTTCATTATGCAAAATCTTCATTGCTGTGATAATAACCAATTAGACCCATCGGATAAATTCACTAAAGTTCGCCCATTATTTGACAAGTTGAATAAGACATTTTAAGAATATGCTCCTTATTGGGAGCAACATAATGTTGACGAATCCATGATTCCATATTTTGGAAAACATGGATGTAAACAGTTTATAAGGGGAAAGCCAATAAGATATAGTTTCAGAATCCGGATGGGCGCGACCAACACTGGATATGCCCTTTGGATCGAACCGTACCAGGGAGCAAATTCCAAGACTAACGCTAAATACAAATTATTTGGATTAGGCCCCTCTATTATACTTCAGTACGCAGATGTACTGCAAAATATTGGAGAATTTCCATTTCATGTTTTCTTCGATAATTTTTTCACTACAATTCCCCTTTTAGTAGAATTGCAAAAGAGGAACATCAAAGCCACGGGAACTATTAGAGACAACAGAATGTCAAAATGTCCCGTTTTGTCTAAAATGGAAATAAAAAAGGAAGCGAGAGATACTTTCGATTTCAGAAGTTCTGATAATAAGGTTGTCGTTGTCAAATGGCATGATAATAACACTATTAATGTAGCATGAAATGCCTTGACGGTATATCTTACGTCTCAAGTATCTCGGTATTCTCGGAAAGAGAAGAAAAGAATTAATGTTCAACAACCACATTTAATTAAAAAGTACAACTCTGGAATGGGCGGGGTTGACAGGTGCGATGAGGATTTAAGTTTGTACCGTATAGCGATTAGAGGAGAAATATGGTATTTTCCAATTATTATGTATTGTGTTGATATTGCCGAACAAAATTCCTGACAGTTACATAGACTCCAAGGAGGCAAACTGGATCATATTAATTTTCGGAGGACAATAGTTGAGACTTTGCTAGAAAAATACAAAACTAGTGGAAGAAAACGGGGAAGGCCTAACTCGTTAGAACATTTAGAATCACGATTGGATAACAAAGACCACTATATTATCTCACAACCAAAACAAAGGCGTTGTAGAGTGTCATAAAAAAGTTCAGCGAAAATTCATGAAATGTGATGTAGCTTTACACGTAGATTGTTTTGTAATATACCACAAAAATAATTAAAATATCCCCTCCACCTTTAGCTATTTTTGTTACTTTAAAATATTTGTTTGCTTCAAAACATTTTTTTATAATAGTCTGTGTGCCTAGTGTCCTTTTAAAAGGACGTTACTTTTTCCAATGAAAACAATGTGGAAGATTTTTTTCTTATTTTTTAAGCCATCTAGAGCCTAAAATGAAACATATTATTTAGTTTTTTTTATTTCAATTTTTGAAAGAAAAAATAATTCAGGCATATCTGGGTTAATATATTGTTATCGTATGTAATTATGAATATAAACATTATGAAATTCTAGCTGTCGTTATCTATTTCGATATTTGATTCCAATACCACAATCAGAAACCACAAACAAGAATAGATTGTGACAATTAAACAGTAATGGACTGCGATGAAATACTGTAACCAAGACTGTAACTCATAGTAATGTTTCACTTTAAAATTAGCAGTAATTCTTAAATTTAGTTCTTCTATTTTTATTAATGAAGGGTTATAGTTGGTAAAAAATATTATATTAGTCTTAACGACGTATACCTAGATTTATTATGTATGCGAATATTTTCAAGTATGCTTTTGTGGTAGTGTAGTACTAGTAAACTGTAGAAAAAGTGCCTTGTTCGTTACAACCTCACAAATTGCTGATTCAAAGCCTGATTAAACAAAGTATAAACTTTATGTTGTAAGAAACGATTCACGTTATCAGGTACAAACTAGTTTTAGCTCTTGTTTGACCTAAATAGTAACACTGTTTATTATAAAACAATGATATAGTTAACATTAAGTCCTTGACACTGAATAAAAATGAACGAGGACTAACAAACAACAAAACATCAGTTACTGATAAATAATTTACTTTCTCTTCCTTTGATAAACTAGGCACGAATAACTGCATTTATAAGAGGCATTCTTATCAGTATGAACTTAGCAGAACAACTTTGAAGAATGGAAAAATGCACAGGTTTATTATTTGCTATTAATTAGCCGTTAATTAATCGTGAAAGAGATAATTTAACTGCTTTAGACTTTTAAAAAAATTTTTTACTATTCTGCTCACACATGAAATCAGTTAAACTTCACATGAAGTTAGCAGAACATCTATCAATTTTTTTTTGTTAAAAGTAAGTATATAGGAATTTGTCGCTTTTTAACCGTAAACAAATGGTATATTATTTTTCAATATCGGTAAACTGAAGGGTATAGAGATAGGAGAGTAGTACACAATCTATACAAAGAGCAAACTGCTGTTATAGAAGTAGAAGGGGAAAAAATGGAAGTAGGTATCAGGAAAGGAGTAAGACAAGGATGTACGCTATCACCACTAATTTTTAATCTATACATCGAAGAGGCGATTAATGTGGTAAAAGTTAGAGTGGATTTCGGGATTAAAGTACAGGGACAGAAACTAAGAATGCTGAGATTCGCGGATGATATAGCAGTATTAGCATCTAGTAAGGAGGAATTAGAATCAGCATTGAACGAAATGGAGGCAGTGTTGACAGAGGAATATGGAATGAGGGTGAATAAAAACAAAACTAAAGTGTTAGTGTGTAGAGGGCGCGAGAGCAGAGCAAAAACGAAAATACAAATTAATAATAAAAGACTGGAGGAAGTTAAAGACTTCACTTATTTAGGAAGTAAAATAAATTAGGATGGAAGAAGCGATAAAGACATAAAACAAAGAATAGCGCAGGGTCGAGTAGCTTTTAACAAAAAGAAAGCACTTTTATGCTCGAGGGTAATAAACTTAGAATCAAGGAAGAGATTTTTAAAAACATATGTATGGAGCACGGCACTATACGGTTGCGAAACCTGGACGGTAGGGGAAGCAAGTAGGAAGAAATTAGAAGCTTTTGAGATGTGGTGTTACCGAAGAATGATGAAAATACCATGGACTGATAGGGTTAGAAACGAAGAAGTATTGGAGAAAGTCGATGAGAAAAGAAGTATGTGGAAAAACATAAAGAAGAGAAGAGATAGAATGGTAGGCCACTTATTGAGACATGGGGGAATAGTCCGCGATATTTTGGAGGCAGAAATAGGAGTGAAGAAAGATAGAGGTAGGCCTAGATTAGACTACTGCACGCAAATAGTAAGGGATGTAGGTTGTAGCACAATTAGGGAAATGCGTAGGTTAGCACAAGATAGGAGAAACTGGAGGTTAGTGTCCAACCAATCTTAGGACTGATGACCTCATGATGATGGTAAATTGAAAACCGTAAGTAACGAAAGAAAATACATACATAAATACGAAAGAAAATTGATAATTTACATCTTCACAGAAGACCAGAGGACGAATTAATTAAGATTAATAGCTGTTCTGCTAAGTTACGGGGATCAAAACCAGAAAATAAAAAAAATTAAAATTAAGAGAAGGCAAACTGCAAATTCCTGTACGGAAATTGACCCCCTAATAAGATACCTATATTAAAACGAGATTAATGGCTGTTGTGCTATGTTCTCAGGGAAAAACTCGGAATAAAGAATTGCAAAATTATCACAGCATGAAAACTGAGCTGCAGAAGCCATTTCCAAACGAGATTCATGGCTGTTATGCCAAATTCCCGGGAAAAAATTACAAATCGTAATGAAAAATTGCAAAATTATCGCGGCGAATTTACATTTACTTTTGTCTCAACTGGGCCCCAATTGCTATTCAGTTATATCACTGTAGTGACGCATTAAACTGGCGCATTAGCAGGGATAATGAGTGTGCCTCGATAGCTCAGCGGTCAGAGCACTCAACCGGAAATTGGGAGAGCTGGGTTCGATTCTCGGTCGAGGCAAAATGCACTTTTATCCTTGCTATCGCCAAATCACAATTCGATATTTTAGTGATTAATTTAATCTACTGATTTAAAAGTAAACCGGAGACGATTAAAATGTCATCTGGCATTTTGGGTACACTTCGAAAACGCGGGGTAATTTTTTATAATTAATATATAAGCAACTTGTATTCTTCAATAAGAAGAATCATCATGAAGTCAGCAAAACATTAAAATTTTTTTAAAAATCGAAAACAGTTAGATTGTCACTTTCACGATTAATTAACGGCTAATTAACGGCAAATAATAAGTCTCTGCATTTTTCCATTCTTCAAAGTTGTTCTGCTAACTTCATACTGATGGCATTTTTCTTTGAAATCATGGCCGGAGTATGAACACATTGTTTGCACTCGGGCGTATCACGATCTATAAGAACCTTAAAGAAATATCATCCCGGATTGCCATAAGCCATAACATTGTCACTTACATCGCAAGGCAAATAAAAACTATAAAATATCATGTAAGCATCCAAAGAGATAACAAATATAACACTCTCGGCTTCCTGGTGCCATCGCCGGGTAAATATATAAACAAACTCTCTGCGCAACTTAAATAAACAAATATTAGATCCAGAAGCATATGGCAGAGGGGTGATGATTTGATACGATGATTTTTAATGTGAAATTACTGTTTGGAACCGAGAGCCACCTGTTCGACGTAGTAATTTCTATTTTTGTATGTTCTTTCATCCTCTGGTAACCGAAAACGCAAGGTGTCGAGTGTGGGAATGTTGATTTATGGCATTCTAGATAATACAATAGGAACAGCAAGTTAATGTGTTAGAACTTTCAGACGCGTATAAATTATTAGCTCCTCTAATGGAGGTAATACAGGCACTTAAGCAACAATACACGTTATATAGAATGGTAGTGAATTCGCTTTACCCAATTATTTTGATGATTTATGACAGCGCTTAAAAAAATCGTACAATAACGACGCCTAATGAATAAAAATCATAAGTACCCACTGAAAGTAAACATCTGTAAATAATTTGTATAGCACTTAGCAAATAATATATTCATCAACACCTTCAGTGATTAAATAAATCAAACACTTTGGAAGTTCTTTGAACACTTAGAATATATTTTTATTACATGGCATATACTAATATTTTGGGTTAATTATTCCGTTCTATCTGAATATGTTTCTAATTTTAATAACAGAAAAACATTAAAGATTGACTATAGTGCATGCCCATGATGGGGTTCGTCTATATATATCTTATGAACGCTATTCAAATCCTGATCCCAATTACTAGCACCAAAATATTGTAACGAATTTACTAGAAAGTTCTTTATTTCTCGAATACTTATTTACAACTCAACTACTCACAAGTCCAACTAACTAACTAACTTTCTTTCTACTTTAACTTTATAAACTAACTTTCGCACTGTATATCACTTTCTTCGCACTGTATCGCTCACTATCGTGGTCCAAATTTAACTAACTGCTAGCCGGACGACACAATTCTTATATAGACAGTGGAACGTCTCTCCAGACGTTTCTAGATAAAGAACTTTGGCGAACCTTCTAGTATAGAACGCATTGGAAGTCAACTCCGCACGCTCTTGATGTTTAGAATATTCCCGGCGTTCGGGATCGCTCGAGGCGTTCGTGACAATATTGTTTCTCCTAAATAGTACTTCTCACGCGTAAATCGATTTGATATCAGAAGATGATCAAAAATATAATGGATCAGTGTGGGATTACCTTGTAATCGTTCCCATATTCTAGATCGCGGAAAAGCAGAGACGAGTAGGAGTAATTCCTAAACAACTTTTAATAGTTACTGCTTTGGCGATAGCAAGGATAAAAGTGCATTTTGCCTCGACCGGGAATCGAACCCGGCTCTCCCAATTTCCAGTTAGTTGCTCTGACCACTGAGCTATCTCAATGTCCTTGCTAATGCGCCAGTTTAATGCGTCACTGCAGTACTCCATCCCTAGAGACATGGTTTGTCTCGATATAATTTAACGGAATGTGACCGCGTTCGCCATTCTTACGAACCGTTGTTCGGTAACCCTCGGACTGTAGGGCGATGGATAGGACGGGAATCGAACCCGCGAATTTGAGATGTAGGGGAGGTTGCATATACTGGAATGAATCATCACATCACGTCGGGGTCACCACTTTGGCGATAGCAAGGATAAATGTGCATTTTGCCTCGACCGGGAATCGAACCCGGCTCTCCCAATTTCCGGTTAGTTGCTCTGACCGCTGAGCTATCGAGGCACACTCATCATCCCTGCTAATGCGCCAGTTTAATGCGTCACTACAGTTTTGGCGATAGCAAGGATAAAAGTGCATTTCGCCTCGACCGGGAATCGAACCCGGCTCTCCCAATTTCCGGTTCAGTGCTCTGACCGCTGAGCTATCGAGGCACACTCATTATCCCTGCTAATGCGCCAGTTTAATGCGTCACTACAGTACTCCCTCCCTAGAGACATGGTTTGTCTCGATACAATTTAACGGAATGTGACCATCCAGTATTCCATCGCAATCCACAATTGAAATATTTGATATTATGATAATTCACAATTGTCATAATCCTGTCTGTGGTTTCTAATTATTATGGTACCAAAATGAAATATCGAAATAGATAACGATAACCACTATATTACTATAATTACTATAATTTCATTATGTTTATATTCATAATTAGATACGATAAGAGTACATTAATACCCTTTCCTATCCTGAGATTTGTCGTATTTTCTTCAATGTGTTTTCCTCCTTGGAAAATATGTTGAGCAATACAGTAGGTAGATAAAAAATACCATAGCAGATGGTTATATTCAATACCACAAAAAACGATTTGTGTAATGAGGTACATGAATAAAGTCTTCTTGGACAGTCATTAATGACATATGTTTCTTACAATGATGGCAATACCGTATACTTCTCATCAGAACTTATTCTGAAATAACGTATATTTTCCACAGTATCTGTTGAAGGTCGTTCGGGAATTCCTCCACAGCCATCCTTTCTTTTCCTCGATCTATAGTGTGGGAACAATTACAAGGTAGTCTCAAATTAACTCATTACTTGCAATCCTTATTACTAAACCGATTTCCGCATCGAATTTACAATATAAAAGGAAAAATAATATTGCGGTGCTAATAACTGAGATTAGGTTTTGAATAGTATTAACAAAATTTAGATTGGATATTTTTCTGCAGTGTAGTGACGCATTAAACTGGCGCATTAGCAAGGATGATGAGTGTGCCTCGATAGCTCAGCGGTCAGAGCACTCAACCGGAAATTGGGAGAGCCGGGTTCGATTCCCGGTCGAGGCAAAATGCACATTTATCCTTGCTATCGCCAAAGTGGTGACCCCGACGTGATGTGATGATTCATTCCAGTATATGCAACCTCCCCTACATCTCAAATTCGTGGGTTCGATTCCCGTCCTATCCATCGCCCTACAGTCCGAGGGTTACCGAACAACGGTTCGTAAGAATGGCGAACGCGGTCACATTCCGTTAAATTATATCGAGACAAACCATGTCTCTAGGGATGGAGTACTGCAGTGACGCATTAAATTGGCGCATTAGCAAGGACATTGAGATAGCTCAGTGGTCAGAGCAACTAACTGGAAATTGGGAGAGCCGGGTTCGATTCCCGGTCGAGGCAAAATGCGCTTTTATCCGTGCTATCGCCAAAGTGGTGACCCCGACCCGATGTGATTCATTCCAGTATATGTAACCTCCCTTACATCTTAAATTCGCGGATTCGATTCCCGTCCTATCCATCGCCCTATAGTCCCGGGGGTTACCGAACAACGGTTCGTAAGAATGCCGAACGCGGTCACATTCCGTTAAATTGTATCGAGACAAACCATGTCTCTAGGGAGGGAGTACTGTAGTGACGCATTGAACTGGCGCATTAGCAGGGATGATGAGTGTGCCTCGATAGCTCAGCGGTCAGAGCAACTAACCGGAAATTGGGAGAGCCGGGTTCGATTCCCGGTCGAGGCGAAATGCACTTTTATCCGTGCTATCGCCAAAGTGGTGACCCCGACCCGATGTGATTCATTCCAGTATATGTAACCTCCCTTACATCTTAAATTCGCGGATTCGATTCCCGTCCTATCCATCGCCCTATAGTCCCGGGGGTTACCGAACAACGGTTCGTAAGAATGCCGAACGCGGTCACATTCCGTTAAATTGTATCGAGACAAACCATGTCTCTAGGGAGGGAGTACTGTAGTGACGCATTAAACTGGCGCATTAGCAGGGATGATGAGTGTGCCTCGATAGCTCAGCGGTCAGAGCAACTAACCGGAAATTGGGAGAGCCGGGTTCGATTCCCGGTCGAGGCAAAATGCACTTTTATTCTTGCTATCGCCAAAACTGTAATCAAGACTACAGTCTTGGTTACAGTAAAGTAATTTTTCTAAAAGCTAAAGTAATTTTTCACTCTAATACTAATTGTCATTCTTAAATGTAATTCCTCCAATTAGTAAAAAATATAACATTAGACGTTAGTCTTAACACTTAAGTGTTATTTTTTGTTTATTTCCTGCACATACTAAATAAATTTAGTTTCATTAAGATTACCGAACAACTATCAGAAACTACCAAGTTTAATGACTCAATATTTGTATTACTTTAGTCTACTATCAGTCGACCTAATTCACAAAGACCAACTTCTGGAAATGAGCTCGAACCTTGAATATGAAAATAAAAACAAAATAATTTACGCCATATATCAATCTAGCTGATATAAGCGATATATACTTTAAGTTTTCAAAGACTTTAGCATTTTACCGCCGTTACGTATTTTACCAATTTGTTTGATCGTCTTTGACTCGTTAGGTAGTTCCGAGAGAAATTGATACATTCATTATATTCTTACTTTAGCAACGATGATTTATTAGTTTTTTATTACATCTCTATTCCATGTGTCTATAAAAGAGTAACATATAATCGCAAAAATTCATAAAATACAATTTTACCCGAAGAACTGCGTACTCTCAAAGCGTTTTCTAAGCACGAATGATGTGTTCGCCAGCTTCGTATATAAATCTCATGGCATGAAACTAGGTTTTGCGTTATTTATCGACTTCCTCACTATCTGAGCAAGTCCGTGGCAATTCGCGGGTTCCATACAGCATAAAAGCTCATGAGATATTACCATATCTTGAAAATTATATACTTTGTGCAACGGCAAACGTAAATTCTCAGGCGTGCTTATTCAAAACGAACGTGAATAAACTAAAGTGGAACAAAACGCAACACTTTATTTATTGATGTGGAGTCTGAAGAATATAAAAAGGTTTATCAGTGCGTTTGAATCGGTGGGTATCCGCGACTCGGTCGTACAGAGATGTTAAAATAATCGTTTACGTAGTTCAAAGGCAAGATATATTACTGCAGGAATTAAGAGAAAACGGTATTTTAAAAGGTACGGTTGACGCTATTTCAATTTTATAAATTGAAACAAGGTCGGAAACAAAAATACTGTGCCTAGAACATGCTTTTTTAAAATTACATAGTTGGCCTATGAATATATCAAAGTACGTTTAAATAAACATACTTATTTTTAAATATTTGAACAATATTTAAAGATAAGACTGAATGGATTAGTTTGTTTGTGGGAGACATTTTATATTTGCTTCCTCTAATGTGGATTTAAATGGACTAGTTATAAAATGAGATACGCAAAAACATTATTGTATTTCGCACCGAATAAGATTCGGATTTACACACATGTGGTTTATTTATCCACATTTGTAGACAACATTCAGCAGATTAGCGTATTCTGTCGTATTCTGAGAAAGTTTTTGCTACGATATTCAAGAGGGTCGACTCAACTGAATTTGTTTCTACTCAAATTGTAACGATTATACATAGGTAGGTGAAAATGGGTGGAAATTAATGTTACTACCTGCATCGGGAGTCGTAAATTTAATATTTCAACCAATACAAACGATTGTCTCAGGTCAATGTTAACTATCTACACATTCAGAAATCAAGAAGTGACCGTAAAAGCCTGTGGAGGTTTATACTTCATAAAACTACTCATTCCTAATACATTGGCAAGAAAAAATGTTCTGATACTTATGTTTACTCGTGAGAATAGAATTATTAAATCGTTGAACCCAATGACTGCTTTATTATAAGTCATTATCTTTATTAATCGAGTATCCAATAGACAAGCATATCTTATATATTTCTATTCATGTATGCTATCATTTCTACGCGTTATTAGAATATTTTTTATTATAGGCAGTAGTACACAAATCTGTTGTAATCTAAATTGTCACGATAAGGCTGCCAGCCATCATAAACTAAATAGTTCATCAGATAAAACCTTTGATGTTGGCGACGATATGCATGTACGATACAAAATTTAAAAAAATGACACGTGAGTATATCTGAATTGTATCTTAATTAGAGGCCCTTGTTTGTGTCACAAATACCTTGGGAAGATAAAGAGGGCTGTTCATAATATCTTGGGTCGGCTGTCGTTTGTTGCATGTAAAGAGTAATAGTATCTCGATATACAAAAGTATATGAAAGAATGTATGTACAATTTGTATAATGGATCTTTGCGCGTGTATCAATTTAGTGACGACCCACGGATCACATGCTACACCACTCATAATTATTACTAGTATGCCACAATTGCTAGCACGTATGTCTAGCGACATGTTTCAATCAACTACGTACGACATAGACAGTTAATAATTTGCCGGACAAAATGCAATTATGAAGTCACGACTTAGCTTTATTATATAATTTGATTCATTGGCGTCTCAGTATTTCTGTAAAATTTATTTCATTTTGGTTTCACTTATTTTGATTTTTGTTGATTTAATTTCATTTATTTTGATGGAAATATCACTTCCATTGAATGTTTTTGCGGAGAACCTTTTCTTTACTCTGTCATAGGTTGACTGATTTGTATTGTACTAACTGTTATCCTAAAACGTGTTTTCGACACGATACTGTTCAAAAATGTCAACTGATTGATTCATACGATTGTTACCTGTGACGCACGCGCAAAGAATCATTATACAAACCATATATTATTAACGATTCGTGATATGTTAGAAGTGGCAGCAGTTAATCGGTTTAGGTATTGCTCTAAGAATGAAAGAAACAAAGTAATAAGTTTTACTTTAAAAAAATAGCTCGAATTTAAGGATGTTCAGGAATTTTTGAAGTATGTAAAATACTAATCAGACAAGGACTTGAAAATGAGAGACAGTTAAATAATTTATAACTTGTGAATCGGAACATGTTTTTATTACCGCAAATAAAAACTGTGTTCAATAATTCAGTTTTATTGTTTCGTAAACAAACCCAGATACTTGGCACGATATATATTTATAATCCATATTTGGTATTTAGACTTTCTTTGAACCGAATCTACGAACCGTAAAAGTTTATTGAAACCATTTAATTCGCCGTCACGTTACCGTTATCCACTTCGCGTACAAAGCTAAAAATTTTGATTACCCGTTCCCTTATCGCGAGATCTATACGACTGTTTGGTAAACTCACCCAGAACACTGAGGCTGAGACCACTTCCTGGTCTGTTCTTGTGCAGTTGACTCGTCATGGCGTTTTTAGTCCTCTAACTTCATGGCAGACACTCGACGGGGCACTGAACTATCACTACACATAAAGCTACCTAACACTTGACACAGCAAAGTGCAGAACGGCCGACCAACCATCTATTGTTAATTTGCTTTCGAGGAAATTTACTGTCGGGCTTTTTATAGGGATGGACGTCCAG
Organism: Rosalia funebris; assembly: GCA_037954035.1. NCBI lineage: Eukaryota > Metazoa > Arthropoda > Insecta > Coleoptera > Cerambycidae > Rosalia > Rosalia funebris. Next base: position 13,523,911 of record JAZFAV010000001.1, on the reverse strand, counting down.
GATGTTGCCGGTAACGATGGGGGTGATTTACATGACAGCTTAAGTACCTAAAAGTGTTAAGTAAGTCATGCTGGTTTCGCTGGAATTAGCAAAATGATGGACACCGTACTACGCTGGGCACAAATATTAAGGGATGTAAAAACGTCCTAAATGTTTAGGTGATTTTCAAAGGGCCGTAACTTGGAGAAAAATAATCGTAGAGCAATTTCAAAAGAGTAAATTGAAGTTTCGAGTTTCTAGATTACAGACCTTGACATATTTAAAACTTACCATCAACAATTTTTGAGTAATCAAGAAAACCATCGGAAAGGAATTTTTCCAAATTTTTGCTTGCTTTTCAAAAGGTCCACAGATTTTAATATATTTTTTAGTAATTTTAGAAAAAACTTTTTTAGATAATTTTATCCTCTTTCATTTGAGTAGTCTAAAAGCCTTGTACGATGATTTTTCGCTGAGTTATCGTTATTCAAAGCAAAATAATCAGTTTTGAATTTGGTAATTAATTACTCAGGAAATAATGATCGTACAGAAAACTAAAGTAGTTTTTTAAAAACTGCAAAATATTCTTTATAAGTCGTAGTTATTAGTTTTTGATAAAAAAAAATCGGTGCGAGAATGTTGATTGAAAAAGAGGTAAAAAATTGCGTATTTAGGGATATTCGCTTAACTTGGCAGAAATTTGCAGATAATGGATAGACTAAGGATGTTGACTTTATTTTCAACCTCAAAATATCCCAAAGAAATCCTGAAAAATTTAAAGAGCTGCGATTTAAAAAGTAAGTCCGTGGACCTCTTGAAAGGCAAACAAACATTTGGAAAAAAATTGTTTCCGATGTTTTGTTTTCTGATGATTATTCAGAAAATGCTGATGGTAAATCATTTTGAACACAATATCTGAAAATTAGGAACTTGGAGCTTCAATTTGCTTTTCTTAAAATTACTATGCGTGTATTTTTCTCCAAGTTACAGCAATTTGAAAATCACCTATATATTTAGGATTTCTACATCCCTTAATTTTTGTGCCTAGTGTATTTCTATCAGCATACCATTTCTTCACGTTCAGTGTAATTCATGGGAAGTGATACAAATATTTAATTAACTTGTTGTTTTCAATGATACTGATCAGATATTTAATTTTAATTTAGTAAGATTAACTATTAATTCTACAACGTCATATGAATATCAACACCACAAATTCTAGCATTATTCATTATACCTTTTAATATTCATCATTAGCGTTTGATCTAGAATGCCATGGGTAGAAAATAGCACATGTAATGAATAATTCTCGACCAGACATGAGCAATTTGAATTTTTGTATGCAAGACGATTATGCAGTAGTCAGGATGTCTCATTTATATCCGTATTTATAAATAGTTGTAAAGTTCTAAACAGGATTGCGGTAAAGACTAAGTTAAAAATGGTATCAATTTATTAGTATATCATAAAATAATTCATATCCATAAAATATAAATGTTGACCCTTCTTGCACTTCCTAAAAATTATATTCTGCTTAGAAATATAGCATTAACGAACGTTGCCGAAAATTATGTTATGATTTGCAGAGGGCTAAAAACACATGGCGCCCCGAAAAGAGAGACAAATCATTTAATTAACTATTTAGTTAGTTAAGTCGTGGATTATAGTCTCTGGTTTTTGTTAAAGAAAAAATTATAGGTGATGTTTCACTGTGATTCTCTTATGTACTAACATAATAAAAATTATCATCAGTATCAATTCCGTCATCAAAAATTTTTAGTTACGGTGTATAGGAGTTGCATTTAATGAAAGATTGGGTAGTTCTTAATAGTAGCTTTATATTTCTTGAAACAACTGCATGACTAGGTGTGAGGCTCTTTCCATTAAATTATTTATCTCATGGATTGACCAGTCAGTTGCAGGTACTTGTAAATGTTCAATTTTCTTTAAAGAATGTCTATGAGTTTTATTTATGCACCTATAGTCATTCATAGTTAGTTCGTTAGTTGCACCAAGGCAGAAGGTCAATGTTGTCATCAGCTTAGTTTTTAGTGTAAATACTCCATAAACTCTGTTATTTATGATGGTAAGGTATCCCTAGTGAACTGAATCTATACAACTAGTAACCTCGATGTCTGACCCAGTGTTATAGAGAAAATATAGTCAAATTAGCAAGCTACTAATTGGACTATTTATTCAAAATCAAGTTGTTGGCGTTGATGTTGGACATTTTAAAGTACTATAAATGTTAATCTTGGTTTAATGAAAATTTTTACTACGCAGAGGGTAATATTCAAACTACAGAATTAAGGAGATTATACTCCGATCCATCTGCAAATGCCTTATATAATAAGGACTAAACAAATTAGCTCAAAACAGCTATTCTCCTGGCTATATGCCAAACGCCGAGCGCTGAATTAAGTGACAAAATTTGCCGTATTTTGTCTAACAGAGTTAGCATTAAAATACAGTGATTCAGATTGTTTCAAAACCACAAGGAAGATGCAAAGTGTCACTTATCTCAGGATATCGTTAACTGCAGACCGGTTTCGACATTATCTTGGGTCTCGTCTGCAGTTAACGATATCCTGAAATAATCGACACATTGCATCTTTCTTGTGGTTTTAGAACAATCGGAATCACTGTATTTTAGTGCTATTTAGTGCTAGACAAAATACGGCAAATTTTGTCATGAAATTCAGTGCTCGATGTTTGGCATATAGCCAGGAGAATATCTGTTTTGACCTAATTTGTTTAGTCCTTATTATATAAGGCATTTGCAGATGGGTTGGAGTATAATCTCCTTATTTCTGTAGTTTAATCTTAGTTTGTGACACAATTACCAATTTTAACGCAATAAACAATGCAATCGAGTCCCAATATAATTGGAGCGTTATGATTATAATTTTCATGTCTGATCTGTTATCTAATTATTGATGGATACAGTCAGGCGACGTTCGATTATATATATGGCTGATATTATTAAAGATTAATTATCAAGTTACGAAATATACATAAATATATTTCATATCTGAGCGGGATCAACTTGGCCTTGACTAATAAATAAATGCAGCAGCTTCGTTCATTAGAAAAAAAAATCGGCGTTATCTCGCCGGCATTATTTTAAATTTTCTTTATCAAGCCTTGTGAAACACATAAAAACATTAATGTTAATAGCAATTATGGTTATTAGTCATAAAAATAAGGCATTTAACATTTATATTAAAATATTTACCGTAATTTACTACGAAAAAAACAATGGGAATGACAGAGCTGCTGTGGTATGTACATAATTAAGCACGTTAATTAACTGGAGATCACCGAGAGAGAGCAGGTTTATAAATAGAAGTATAACATTATCATAACTTCGGTATTTAATACCTACCAGTACATATCAATACTAATTTTTATATACAAATCAATTAACCGGTTAGAGGAAATACGAGTATGGTAAAGTAGAGATGGCTCAATTGAAACGTGTACATAAATATAGTACAATTAAACCTAATATTATTTTAAAAATAGTTAATAATGCTCTCACTTAACCATTATCGACATGATCATTATGTAAAATAACATCCTAATTACCAGGGAATATAATGATAAAATTCGTTAAAAATAATTAAATAAACCTGTATGTATGATAAATCCAAATAGAATAATGGGAAATGCTTTATCTCTAAGTGCAGGTATAATGAATCAATATTTGTTTTAGATTATTTGAAGTACTGTGGAGCCCAAAGATAATAGACCGCCTGCAATAGTCTACAATATTTTATGTTAAAAACATTTTAAAGTGTTTAAAATTTCGAGGAGAAATTTGCACATTGGAGATAAGGAAAGGAACATTATATAAAGAACAGATGAAAAATGTAGATTACCATGGAAAATCCAAAAAAAAGTAAATTATCTATCTACATAAACCATTGCAAATGGAGGAAAAGGACTGAAGATAAATGACATAAAAATAGCTTTATTAATGCTAGATCGATCCCAATTAGATTTTCTGACACCTAATTTGAGCTTCTTCCACATTTTTACTATTTTTCTTAAGAAATCTTCGTTTTTTTCACTTCTTTATTCAAATAAAAATAAAAAACCTAACTGAGAAGGAATTCTCTATTAGGACCTCCATATGAGATCTAGAACGCCTATATGAGACCTATCGCTAACGTAGCTAGAAGCCCCTGATACTACTTAACCAAAATTTACTAGCATGTGGTTGTAGATGGGCATAGAAAGTGAATAATAACGATCTGAGTAACACAATTCAGTAATAACGTGTAAAGTTCCTCGAATTCTTTCTCAAATCCGCAAAACATCACAATGTGGGGTGTGAAAAGCAGGAGAATAAAGAGTTAGTTATGGTACAAATAATGTTCAGATGACACTTCTTGCACCCAACATGTTGATTGACAAGTGACATACAAATGAAAAATTGTAGTTATTAGTTTTAAAAATACCGTCCTTTGGTAAGTATTTGTTTATTCTATTACATAGCAATCATAATGTAAGATCGATTTCATTGATATTTTGAGAAATCAACTTCTATTTAATAATAATCGTATTTAACCGCAACCTGTCATATGATCGATTTGTTTACACGATTTGAGCTTGACGAATGAAAAAGATTTTAAGGAATTCAATTCCAATTAACCTATGTTTTACCGTGTGGCTGTATATCAGCGATGATAGCAGTGAGAGAAGAGCGCTCGACTTATTCTGACATAATTTGTACAGCACTTGATATTGTATTTTAAATAGATTAAAATTATAACAACAGTAAAGAATTTTTAGTTAAATTATTTATCGACCATAAACAAAAATTCCCTACACAGAATTTTTTGGATCTGATACAACAAACATCTTCAGGATCAGAAATTATCATATTTGGATCCCGAAGATCTTTGGTGTACTAGATTGGAAAAAAAGGATTTTGTATATTTTCTTTGCATGTAATTTTTACTGAACGGTATGTATTAAATACCGTCTTTGGATACCGAACATAGATTAGGTATACAACAAAAGGAATGAAATGAAAACGAAGTTTCAGATATATTCTTTTTTGCAATGTATTTTGGAATATTTTGAAAAGTATTTTGGTGGAAAAAGCTTGTACAACTGCATAAATTTCAGATGAGATAAAATGTACATCTCATATATACACATAGTATACCTACACACATAATCGAAGGTCATTATCAAGAACAAAACCCTGTGTGTCCCAAAAAGAGAACATACTTGGACATCGCATCGTCTTTACCCATTAAACACGTAATTATTCTAAAAGGCGATATGATATACGTTGTAATCATGTTACTAGTTGTAAAGGAAACAATACAAGATAGTATTTTATGGTAAGTGCTAGTAAAAGTTCGAACCGTCGTAAAATAATTTTTGTAACGTATTGTGGATATTTTTAATTTGACTAACTCGCTAGACAACGTATATCCGCTATTAATGCTTCGGCTGTAATAAATAACGCGCCTCTTTATATAAGTGTGTCAACAAATTGCTTTATTGTTGACGGGGCTAAACAATTCTATCTAATGCTAAGATTGAAGTGTATTTTTATTGGTGTAATAAATATTCGCAATTTTACATCAACAACTGTGTTTCATGGTGGTTTTATTGTCAACGATTGCATAGACAATGGGCGCATACATAAGAATAGAGTGACGATCGATAATTATCGTAATTGTGGTTAGCGATTTGCGGGAACATCTGTACTTCTTATGGGAGTCACCAATTATTTTACATTGTGACGTTATGAAGCATTGAAGTATTTTAAAGAAGAGACAGTAGGTAGGAAGATGTGTTAAGAGTCGTAAGTACGCATACTTGAAATTGGGACATAAATTCATTAACAATTCATAATTATTTTTCTTGGTAAACATACATAAACAACAGTATAGTGGTGCAGCATCAGTTATGCAGCCTATAGCAATAATGTTGTTACTACAACTAGGTAAACCATCTTAAACAATTTGATGTGAATATCAGCATCACCAATGATTTTGCAAACCTCATTTTGAAGTATATTTTTTTCTTATACAGACAGCAATCAGATAATATAATCTATAAGCTATTCTGTAGTTTAAGGAACTTGAAAGTTGTTCCTCTTATTCTGATATGATGAGGCTCCTCCAATGAGAAAGACCTCTAAAATGTTCATATGTGATGGCCAGCATCTTTTGAGCCTTCTGCTGCTCCTGCACAAATGGTTGTAATAGGGGGTTTATATGTGTTTCTAGTCTCTCGTGGTGCTTATTGCTTTTTTAATGTATTTCTTCTTGGTCTGTTATGTATCATGGAACATCAGCTATGCCCTGAGGATTTTAGATTGTACCCGCTGTATAATGGATACCTTTGATTGACTATAGCAGCCCCATAGTTCTATGCCATATGTCCATATTGGTTTGATAATAGCTTTGTATATTAAGATTTTATTTTCTAATGCCATTTTTTATTTTATTCCAGTAACCAGTATAGTTCTATCATTTTTACGTTAGTCTATTTTATCTCTTTTTGGATGTGATCTTTTCAAAGGAGTTTGCAGTCGAGGTGAACACCTAAATATTTCAGGGATGGTGATTTTGGTATTTCTACATTATTCATAGATACTAGTAGGCTTTGTACTTTTTTATGATAAATGTTATGTATTGTGATTTGGTTTAATTAATTTTGATTTTCCATTAGTTAAGCCACTTTTCTAGCCGAAAAACTTCTGGAGGTTTGCAAAGGCAGTTATTGGGCCTTCGCTCATATACATTAATATTGTGTCATCTATAAATGTGCCGATGATAAGTTAGATGTTGGGAGGTCTGAAGTGTAGATTAGATATGAGATGGGTCCGAGAACGCTTCCCTGGGGAACACCAGCTTTAATGGCGCGAAAGTCCGAAGCTTCTCCATTCACTATTGTCCTGAATTGTCTATCTGATAAGTACAATCTCAAACATCATAATATTATATGGGAAGTGCTGGACTGATTTTATACGAGGCCGTCATGCCAAACTTTATCAAATGCTTGACTGACATCTATAGAAAGCACCCTACAGTATTTATTCTCATCTGTGGCTTTATTAATTACATGCACTATGTGGTGGAACTGGTAGATAGTTGAATATCTTTATTGAATGCTGAACTGGTGTTGGGGTATATTTAGAATTGGGTTTATTCGGTGAATAAGTAACTTTTCTAGTCATTTAGAAATGACTGGTAGTAAAAAATGGGCCTATATGATGTAGCGTTGCTTCAGTTTTTCCCTGGCTTAGGTATGAGAACTATTTGACATTTTTAAATTTATGGGCAAGTAATGGAGTCTAAATATGGTGTTGAAGATGTAAGTTGTCATCAGAATTCCTTTTTTGGGTAGTTCTTTCAGAATGCTACAAGTTATTTTGTCTAATCATGGAGATTTTTTATTATTTAGGAGATAGATTTCTTTTTTTTGACTTTCTTAGGTCTTCTTTGTTCCAGATTTGTTACGTGAGTATTATCTTCGATGTTCCTTCTTATGTTGCTCTGTACTATTCATTTAATCGCTACTTGCCAAATAAAAAACTTTTTATCTTGCTGATAAACGGAACAGTCTACCTAAGACTAGCCATAAATACAAGCCACGGTATGAGATGAGCCGTTTGGGATTTTTTGTTGTTTAAGACAGTGTAAAATTCACCTAGATATTGTGCAAATAGGGCTGCCTTTTCCCTGTTATGAAGTATACATATATCGAGGAAAATTATGTGTCTGTCTTAATAAATTTAATACATTCGAAATATCAGGATATCTCTTAGAGCTGAACGTGTGATATTTAGCTCTAGTAGGTGCCATTTAATTTTATTTTTGCAAGTACAAATATAAAATCACATATATTTAATGTTCGAAGATCAGTTGAAATACAATGATTCTGATATCTGCGATTCATCAAAATTACATTTCAGTCGTTTGGGCCTAAACTTCATAGTAATTCATGTTTTTGTTCGATTCCCAACTTTATCGGCTGAGTATATGTATACCTCAATAAGATTTTCCAGAGCTAAAAAAAAATGTGTAAGACTGGCTGAAAGCTAAACCTAGCCTTCGTAAAAAAAAACAGTTTTTTCTTGCGTATTAGTTGATGTAAATCGATTTTTGTAATAAGCCTTGGTCAATTTATGAAAGCTATTTTCATAAACTAACCATTCTTGCAGTTTTAATATTAGCTACCTAACTGAAGTGTATGTAAATCTTAAAAAGTATTTTTCGATACTGATTTAGGAAAAATGTGTTTTATGTGCAATTTTGTACTAATAACAGAATTTTCAGCTATGATCCTTGAGTACATCACTTGCAACAACTAGTGAAACGTAGGTACCAAGTCGTATCATATTCAACGAATCATTTAAAAAAAGAATAAATACATCAAACTAGCCCCTTCACCATTATTCTAACAGTCTCATCCGTCATATTTTAAAATATAACAGAGAACAATTACAAGCGCCATTTATATAGATGAACGGCATCCTGTAATAAATCTTCTAGTATTATGTCAGCGACGTTGTTACCATCGAACAGTGTAATCGACAAAGGCAGATACGGAGTCATAAAATTATGGCAGGTACTAGCACCTCCGTCGTTATTGATATAATATCACAGAAAAAAGTTTTGTCACAGATATTTTATATCGCTGTTAGTCCTAACAGCTACATTTTCTCTAAAGCAATAAATCACCGGGCTATCTGTCTGATAATGTACAAACACTTTACCTGGGTTTTCCTTATCGTTATTGCCGAGAATTCCAAATACTGTTAATAAAAATCTTTCGCCCAACTCGTGCCGGTTCTAGTCAAATAATCTTTTAATAAGACTTAGCCAAAGTAAAATTAAAGTCAATTATGAGGGGCACCACTTAATAAAAAACTACGGTATTAAAATGTGTTGAGAGAAAAGTGATTTAGATAAAATTGTTTATCGTGTCTCTGTCTATACATATCAAACCAACAAAAAATACAGTTATTTTATTGAAACGTGACATAGATACGAAAAGAGTAAGCCGTTTAAACATACATTAATCCTAAGGTCACGCCTATGTATATAAATATTTAGACATAGAATTTATGAGAAAAAAAAACTTATAAAAAAGAATATCACTTGAATAATAATTAAAATAAGCGGAGGTGTTACTATAGATGTTTTGGATGAATGTGAAGAACAGCATATATGATGCCAAACTAATTTGACCAAAATTTAAAATTCATTTTGTCTCAAGTACTCTGTGGCAAGGGGCAAGTCACAAAAATAAGGGGTATCAAAAGGTTATGTTCATAATTTATATAATCTTGGTTGTCGTATTAATAGTGAATTGAGCAATATAAGCTGTCGACATTGCTCTACTTAGTTTTGTTCAAAATGACAAAGTTGGTGCTTAAATTCATCGACAGCACGTTCTCACAATCCGTTGAAAATACTTGGTGCAGTAAAAAATCCAATGAAGATTGTGTACTGACTCAACGGGAAAGCTGGAGTGGTGCAAAATAGTTTGAATGGCTTGATGACCACTTAAAACCTTTTTCACCAACCCATCTATTTGAGCAGGTATTTTCTTGAGTTAAATATGAGGGTGTACATAACATATTACATATGGACATAACATATTTACTCTTGTCGTCACTGGAACCAGATATGGTCTACAGGTACGTCATAGTCATCTTATTTGGAGAAAATAGTTGAGAATCAAACTACAAAGAAATCAAACTGATGCCCATTATCATATTACCCTAAAAGGTATAATTCCCATAGGTGATCTTCATCTGCTTATTTCTTCAACTATCTGAATATCTAGTAACTTGCCTGATCATGTTTTTATAAGGTTGAATCCAGTTGCGACTGTATCAGTACATATACAAAAGAATCAAAGTTGGTGACATAATTTAAAAAATATCGATGATGTAACTCTTAAACATGAGTCAAGAGAAATTATTAGAAGAGACTGTTCTTGAACCTATTGAAGACGACAGAGAAGAAAACAATGAATTATGTTCCTTCTCGGGGCATACTGAAACTATTTGTATAAAAATCCTACTCATGATTTAGTTTTTTTTTCGGAAGTTAGGTTATATAATCTTAATCATATTAATATAAATAAAGGATAGGCTTATCCTCAGCTGTGTCGAGCTATGCAAATGGTTGATAAATTATCTTATGATTATGTTTGAAACATTCTTCAATGCTATGAGATGTACTAATGCTAAATGAATACAGTGAACTAAACAAATATATGAAGTTTTTCAGAATAGTAGAATAAGTATTTTAAAATTCATGGACGGTGTACGAGGATTTATTTATTTATTTGGAGGTATGCAAATATGTTAACGTAATTTGTTTTCACTTCCCATAATAGTTTATTACAAAATTAAACAAACAGGTCATTTTTAACATCGCATAGTTGTACTATTATTATCATCATTACTTTACTTCACACCACCATAGAAATACTTGATAGTGACCTTCAATATAAAGCCTAATACATTAAAAGATGAAAATATAAGACATTAACAAGCCCAAAAGGAAAAGTTATTCAAGAGGTAATTAAGTATGCTAGAGAGTTATCATTAAATCGTATACCATTTGATGACAATAATATTGAAAAATCTGAATTAAGGCTAGTACAAAGTTTTTAGTCGAACCTGTTGTTATATGGCTGTAAATATAAGAAACCTTTTCATAGTCAGTTTTCAAGAAAATTTATTGGCAGACCGTTATAAAATAGGGATATTAAAATACTTTATAGATTTAAAATTATCTCCTCAGTGCCTTTTAAATCAACCTTAACTGGAAACCGTCTCGTATATTATTCTTTATTAATATTAAAACTTATTACAATACGCTGTATAGCCCGTCCATCCACACAGATAAGTATGAAATTATATATACGCATGTGTTTGGCGTTACAGATAGTGATTGACCTTTTGACACTGCGAATTATAAAAATATTTTAGCGTAATATTGACAGCCTCTTTCCAGTAATATGCCCATATATCAGCATTCATTCAGCTATAAAAGGATTCTGATAAAACGGTTTCTATGTCAAATTTGGTTCATAATTAAGACACTTGAATTATGTTTCGATGAATATATAAATATAAACGAAAGAGAAAAATTAAAACTATAGTCGATTTGCTATATCTATTAGATCCTACACTGCATTTTAATATTTAGACATTATCAACATTTTCAACAGTTTTTCAGAAGTGTCCGTACTTCCTGTACTTTTTGATTATTTCTTCATGCCATGCATTATATACGATTAGGTACATCTATGAATGTATTTTCATTGATTTTACAGTAAAACAGTTTCATAATGGTTTTGATCTTCTTTGATATATCATGGGTACTGAGTAGGTTGGATCCTTTGATGTGAAGATAACACTGACTTAGTTTTCCATAAACCACCAAAACACTATACACTACACTAGACGCGCGTTTCGCCAACGAAACTGTCATCATCTGGAGATGATCAGTTTTAATCATCTCCATGAACCATCAGCTTTTTTGCGTTGTTGGCGAAACGAGCGTCGAGTGTAGTGTATAGTGTTTTGGAATTTTGTGGCAAATTAAGTCAGTAATATCATGGATACTCTGCTATTGAAGATTAATGGTACTAACTCACTGACGATTATTTTTTGTATATCAGAAGTTATTAGTGTTATTACTAATACCATCACTGTTTAAAGAAAATAGCCCAGTTTATCAGTCTTCAGACGAGTAGTAGAATACTTATCGAAATTTATGCATATATATTAAATTTGTTTTCTTTAATGTCAAACCAAAAAATATAAAACAATTCGGTGCGTCTTCTATTGTAATGTCTACATATGAGAAAATCTTATCTAGATCCATGATTATTTTTTCCGTATTATTATCGCTATATAAGATATGAGGCAGATCTAAAAATAGTACATTCAAATAAGGAGACTTCCTTCAAAGCAGCTCTTCCCAAGTAGATGTGTATTTAATTAAATCAATGCCAATGCGCCTGTTGCACTTTTAGGCTGCCTGCGTTCTATATATGGGCAAACATTTTGAACCAGATATAGGTAGGTACACTGTACACTTCTTCAGGTACCCAACTATGGCCGACAAGAGATTTAAATTTTAAATAGTTGCACAGGGGCTTCGGGCAACAGGTGTTACAAAAAGCGTTATTTAAAGCGTTAGTTGATAAGCTTGTCGCAATTCGGATCAATTGGCTAGATATATTAGGAAGGAATATTTATTGTGACCGTATTTGCGTTTAGCCTATGTATTTACTGCACGCATAAGGGATTGGTTGAATGAGCACATTTATGAAAATTTATTTGGGTTTTGACCTAATATTTGCCTTTAATATACCTGGAACGGTATCTCAAAATCAGTTTGGAAATATTTGACTGATCTTATCTTGGTTATTGTTTATTAAATCAATCAAATTGTTACTCAAATAATTACAAATGAAAAGTGAATGGCAAGTTCATTTATAGCACCTTATTCTTGCTTAATTCAATCGTTTTTGTGGAGTATTGAATTGGTTACAAGGCAGGCTTGCCTGGAAGCAGCTAAATTATATTGTTTACAGAATTCATTTGTTATTAAAAATGTAGGTTATTCCAGGGGTACTTCTCACATATTTCATTCATTAATTGAATGGGGCGCTAAGTTAGTTGATGATTGTTAAAAATGACCCATTTGTACACAGTGATTTGCACACAAAGAAAATCGCTTACTTTTGCACAATTATTTCATTTGCAATGTTTCCTTTGGAAAATGGGAAAAATCTTTGACTCGCAGCAAGTCACTCAAATCGGACACTTTTATCACAGTCAACGCAAAAAAAAATCATGAAGCACAACGTAATCCAAGGCACTGACGATTAGGTACACTTGTTCGGATTTAAAAAACCGGATAGTAGTTCGTTGCTATTCCCACGTTATCCGCCGTAACTTGATCAAATCCATCAAGGTTCGTTCGTCCAACGGCGCAACTGAGAGCGGACTGAGTTCGTAGAACGGAGAAGTGCGAGGTAAGCGGTTAGCGTTAAAGCAACGCCACACTGCGTTGCCAAATTGCCTGGAACGGCGTCAGATTTCCGAAATATCAACTTTGATATTTCGTTTTTGTTCCATTTATTTTATATATTAGAGAATTTAACGAACATATATAATGTTCTACTCAAAGTCAATTCTAAATCATTTCCATTATACCAATAAATTACTGAAAATTTGTAGGTATTCAAAAATTATTGAAGTCCGTGGATTTCGTAAATTATATTTCTTTATAAAATTTACAACATATTTCTCGAATCAATTAAACTAAATATTTTATTGATTTAGAGTTGCATTTTGGTGTGATATAGAATATATAATTGATAAAAGGAACTTGTTCATAATATATGCCCAGAAACAATATATTTCATTCATCTTATGAAGAAATAGGGTCCTAATCTGAGAAAATTGTAAGCAACGATAATGTCAATTATATAATAAAAATAATTTGTGATTTTAATGTATAGTTTATTTCATCGCTATTTGCCAAATAAAAAATCTCAAAACATACCGTGACTTGTTTTTATGGCTAGACTCAGGTAGACTGTTCCGTTTATCGGCAAGACAAGAGAGTTTTTTATTTGGGAAATAGCCATGAAATGAATAGTATATAGATGACCATCTTCAGCTAGACAAAGACATCAAATGTCTTATCAATTATATGAGTATCATATAAAACAAATAATTGAACATAACCAGTAGAGTTAAAACTTCGCATACACGTAGATACTTTTATACAACATTAATTTTATATTTAATTGGAGTTGATCACTAGAGATTTCTTTTAAATAACCCCCCGAGAACTTTCTCTTCTTGACTTGGCAACGTTGCACGTAAAGCAGGGCTTCGGGGCTCTCAACTTTGTAGCAGACTAATATTCAGACTTAAATGTTGGCCTATCTCCATCTGTCTAATGGAAGCATATATTTTCGCCTATGGTTGAATGCGCGCTATCAGATGGAATTCTGACGCTTTTCTCGGATATGAAATACTTTTATTAGCACTTGTTCCATAAAAGCAGGTCCTGCGAGGTGACAGGGGCTCTACGTCTTCGAATTGGTGAAGCGACTTCTGAGGGTCTGAGATGTTAAAATATTTACTGAAATCAAAATGAACAAATTGTTATCTCCAACTTCAACAAAAGACACAGCCACAGAATCAATAAAAGTGATCTGTGGTTATTTTTCGTAGATCTCATGTCTATCAGAGTAGCGAACAACTAAAATTCACTCAAACAACGCGAATTTGGAATTTCAACCTATTCTACAGTTTCAATGTTTCCTTTTATAATTACAAAACTTTTGAGCTTTTTGTCTTTCAAGATTGATTATTTCAGTAACGATATTACATTATACGAATTAGTAGATTATTATTAATACAAAAAAGATTTACAAGTTATAAATTCTTTTTAGCTCCATTTAAGAAGAATTTTATTTAAATATAGTTAGCAGATTATGATAGTACAATACTTCTGTTACAAAAAAAATTGCTCGTAATATTATTTATCGATATTTCTCAGCAAATCGATTAATTTCCTATCTCCTGTAATATTTGCCGGGTTTCATATGAAGACATGTTAGAGCAATAGCTGTACTATTTCACACTTTTAGGTGCTGATGTCTATAGGAAATTAGTTTCCATAAGATCTTCAACATCTGAAATTCCACGGGAACTCTGGTGTATCTTCTTTGAGGTTATCATCTTATTTAGATCACCAATCAGAAAATTGTGAATAAGCGATGATGGTGACTTCTCTTAAAATAGTTTCCTTCAGGTTGATCATTGTTGGCCGAAAAATAGTGATTTAAAATAGAAAATCTGTACTCATCAAACTGCATACATTTTATTTATAATATTATAGTTTATGTTATAATTTAAGGCGATCTATTTAAATTGTCTATAAACTGTTCATGTCATAGGAGAGGGAGCAGAAACAAAAATAGTATTAACATTGCATTAGATATTTTGAAGTTTAAACCATCTCCTGATCATACCAACATGATGAATGAAACGTGTGTCGAGTGTCATATAATCTTTGGGTGTTTATGGAAACTTTAACTAGTTTAACTATCTGAAACTAGTTTGATATGTACAAGCAAACACTTCAACACAAGAATTAAAAAATAATAAAATGGATGGAACTGACTGGGTGATAAATTCTTCTAATGTATGAAATGCATTAATTTGAGTACCGGAATGGTGTATTTCCGGACCAATTGAAAGACAGAATCGAATAGACGTCGGATTTGACAGTGGATTCTTCTCACGCGCTTATTCAAAGGGATTTATATATTATAATGGAATAAATGAATTAGAAATTTTATATCGTAGATTGTGTATTTCTTAAATATTACAAATTGGATATTCGACAATGTTTTTTTTTGTTTACTTACAATAGATTAATGATTTACTCGCAGTATCAGTAAACTTTATTAGAAATATCCTAAAGCTCTTTTGATCTATTGCAATCTAAAAAGAAATCCCGTATTTAGTATAATCGGTTTTTATCAATACACAATTGTTTTTCCATACAGTCCTTTTTAACAATATATTGTACAAATGTTTCCAAATTTTTGCGAAAAACTTAAACATGAATATTATGTTGTTTTAGTAAAAAGATCAGATAATGTCGTGATTGTCGACGTCCTCAAATTCGTCTCAACATTTTTCTGTACATCAGGTTATTCAGAAAAAATTCAAAGTCTGATTTCTTTAGTAGTTCTCGACAATGGTCATGGAAAAATTTGGCATCCTACCAAAAGGTACACGGCTGTTATGCTTTTTATGTTTACAATAGCCCTTTGTAAAATTATTATTTGCGAATTTTAAAAATGTTATTTGGTTAAGGTTTAGTCAGATGACAAAACCTTAACCAAATAACATTTGGTTATTTTGACATTTTCATTAATATTAATATAAAATATTATGGGATTGCAGAAAACTGATACCATATTTTTGTAGCACTCTGTATGTTAAAGTATTTTGGTATGTTACAACAGATGGGCTGATAAGCAATAGGGATTAATGCAAAAATAAAATTGTGAAATTAAGCACTGGAAGTAAAAATGTACTTATCTGTCTTTACGTTTTCGTAAACGTAATGACAACGTTTCATAGATGCTGTATTAGTGCCAGCTGGAAATCACTTCACCAACAGAATTAACGCATGCAACGGGACGTCTAAACCGGATGATGCACTTACCGCAACCACCGATGTTATGGGGCAATAATTAGCCATTATTTCCCATGCTTAATGCTCGGCTTATCTTGAGAAATGTCGACTGATTACGGTGGTATTCTCGTCAAATTCGCAATTCGATGCATAGCTGAGCCTCGATAACAAGTGTCGGTTTACTTAAAGGCCTTATCTTCACACTTTTCGAGTATGGAAGATGGAACGATATCCGCTTAGAAGCCTTGCACTAATTCCAAAATAAATAGAGGAAGTGACATTGTGAAAATAGTTATGGGTGGTATTGAGTTCGACTAGGATTTAGCAAATATTTATAGGTTTTAAGCATAATATTATTTTTGTGTATGCCGTATCTTATTTTATGTTTATTTTTTGTCAAGCATTTGGTATTTGAAGGATATCAATGTTATGAACATAGTATTAATTAAATAAATACAGTTTATATTTTTCGAGGATATTTTCATTCGATTTCACAGATTTAAAATTGCGTAATCATAAATATATTGATAGTTTAATTTTAGATAAGTAATAAAGATAAGATTCTTAATTTAAAATACAAAATATTATTTTCTTCAACTTTTTGGATGACAATAAGTGCAAAATTTTTATATATAAACTGAAGCATTCTAGTGCAGAAAAAAGGGAATACAGACTATTCATTTCAACAGGAAATAGGCCTACTTGGAACCACTCAATTTAAAAGATCAAAAAAGGAGATAAGTACTAAAGAGGCCCGATACATCCAATATCTAATTATGCTCTGATACTATCAATTTGTTTGGTGAAATATCGGTTCAGCACAGTATCGTATTTTGGTAGTTTTTAAAAACGTGTTCAAAAACTCACGTACGTTTCTTTGTATTGCTGATAATTTTCCTCAATTTATCAATTTGCAGTTTGCGATGAAGTTTTATATACTAAAACAATACTTTAAATAATACAAACATTTTTATTACAAAAAATAGAAAGATTACTCTCTGTTTTAATATTTCTTTATTACATTTCCAATGAGAACAACTTTTATTCAATTTTCACTAACCCTAACATTAAGAGATGGTAGATATGACTCAAAACCAAAATAGATCATGATATTGGTTGCTTTGGAAAGAGACGCATTTTTTATGTCCTTGTATTTCTATTAAATATATTTTTATAGCTGTTCAATATCATATATATTTACTGGACTTCATTGTATGTAGTATGTACCTTCTATCTTGAAGTTCTTTGCGAGAAAGAAGTCTAGGGAACTAGATCTGTAAGTAAAGTTAAATGTAAAGATAATGTAGAGCAACATTTAATCGATCTACACTTTGTATACATTTCGATTTATGAAATATAAATGAATGATGATTTAAACTCAGTTTTAATGTGTATCTCTTTCCTACATCTCAGTCTCAGTCTTAGTTCATTAAAACTCAATCTAAAACCTAAAAATCAGTTCTAATCATCTCCCGATCATGCCAATTTGGTTGGCGAAATGTGCATCAAGAAACGTGTAATCTTGTGTAAATGCGCTCTGCTCTGTATATACTCGTATTCATATACACGTATTCATGCTTCCCTTCATGTTTTCCAAAAACATATCTATAATTTTGTCAGACAGGTATACAGAAAAGTTGATTGAAGAGAAATGTAGAGAGGTAGTTCAATCGTGTAGAATATATAGTTACTTGTTAGTCATAATCTATTCTGGCAAACTTAACTATTGTTATTGTGATTCATCATGTTAACCAGAATTGCAAATACCTATGGGTCTGTTGTTTTTATTCACAATACAATACTAAAATTGGTTATCGCAATAATATGTAAGGCAACTAAAAGTCTTGGCTATAGTTTTATTTACCTCTAAGTTAATATAGTCTTTTGTATTGTTTTTGCTAAAAGTACTTTAAATAATGAAATATCTTCCCATTTTTCCATATTTGAAATGAACCACATGCTTGTACTTGTACTATTGATTTGAATCAGGACTAGTCGCTGGTTTCAATTTTATCTTTGTAGATACCTCAAAGTTACTCAGTAACTTATAAGTCGGAAATCGAGAAAGGAACCACCAAGCCGCCAAGCGGTTATCAAAGTAGTTCCCGAATAGCAAAGTTATTACATAATCGCTCTAGGAAACAACTACTCCTCGGGCTAAAGCCCCGCCAGGCATTGAATTATACCCAGAAGCGATCCTCGACCCCTTTCTCGTGTTTCTGCACGATCAGATAAGGTTTCAAAAAATAAAACCCGTCATAGGTAGGATTCGACATATCGATACGACAAATGTCGAATCCTACCTGTGGCGGGTTTTATTTTTTGAAACCTTATCTGATCGTGCAGAAACACGAGAAAGGGGTCGAGGATCGCTTCTGGGTATAATTCAATGCCTGGCGGGGCTTTAGCCCGAGGAGTAGGTGTTTTCTAGAGCGATTATGTAATAGCTTTGCTATTCGGGAACTACTTTGATAACCGCTTGGCGGCTTGGTGGTTCTTTTCTCGATTTCCGACTTATAAGTTACTGACAGAGATCGTATCGATAAAGATGTATAGGCCATAAAGTTCATTTGGCATTTGTCCTGAATCGGCGTACCGTATGCGGCACTGATGAGAACTAACAAGTTCGAAACAGCTGTATGTCGTTCGGTTCCGATCCGGGACAAATGTCGAATCCTACCTCTGGCGGGTTTTATTTTTTGAAACTCAAAGTTACTACCATTATTTATTAGTTCCTTCCTGTTAAAATGAAGGAAGGATAAACACTGAATGTCTGGTGTATTCTTGGATGTCAAAAAATTCGTAATCCGTTATTTTTAGTAGATTTTATTTTATGATAATATGTTGTATATCATATTCACATACGCAATATCGAAATAGAGTTTTGTAACTTATTGACCAAAGACTGAGGTAAATGTTAATGTTGTTTTAGCTGTTTGATGAAGTGCAGACATGTACGTATTCATTTGTATCATATCGCCGTATTCAAGTTACACTGTATAGCGAAGTCGAATGATGTTGGATATTGCACAAGTAATAACAATATTACGCGCGTAACAGGTCAGTTCGTCTATAAAAGGGGAGTTAAGCTTGGCACGACACTGGCGTTGACAAATTTAAGTAAAGTCGACAGTCTAAATCATTATTCCATTCTCGGCGTGAGTCACATCCACTACTCGAATATCTATGATTGCTAAATCCAGATCGTTCGTAGGTGATATCCTATGAGCGGTATGAAACATTATTCTTATTGTACTTTTAAGTAGATGCAAGACCTACGCAGAGTTGCGTAGCGTAACAATGAGTGAATGACAGTTACTTGATGAGGAACTGGACGAATTTAAATTGACTAATGGTCGGGGGGCTGTGGCTTAACACCACAGTTGTTATTGTTACACATTATTATGTCATCGGAATCGGAACGACAAAAGGAACCTTTGTAGAAGCAACCGACCTTTCTGTGGGCTACTTTGGGAACAGCAGAACTTTAAAGTTTGATTTATTTTCGGATGGGTTTCATTGCCATTATGTCATGTAAGCAAACTGATATGTTGCTTCATGTTCCTAGTTTTAATGACTTCCTAGACGATTTATGTACTCAGGAAGTGTCATTTCATGTTTAAGGTCCCTTTATGTCCATTTACCATATATTTTAATTACAACTAAAACTATATTAAAATGTGAAGTATAATATATTAAAATTTAGAAGAGCCTTAATCCATCTTCATTATTTACGTTGAAGGACCTGAATTGATATCAATATCTCAATTTAACATATTTTTTCAGTATAACAACATTATTTTAATTACTATATAACATTATTAAATCATTTAGTCGTCTTCAAGTAATATAATTAAAATTTTTATGTTAATTTATATGAGGCTCTTTCTGTGCTACCGATACAGTTAAAAATCATTTTAATTAATTTTTTAAGTTTAGAAGTAGTGAAAATAAATGGAGGTCATTCATTAGCTTCATTCTGCTATACGATTTAAAAATATATATGTTCTTGTAGATGAATTTCAAGTTTAGGATATATCAATCCTGATTTGTGAATAGATATAAATTGTCCTAGAAATTCCGGCGTATTGGAATTTCATTATCTTAAATATACTTGATATGACATCTCTTTATTGGTTTCACAAAACTATTGTATTGAATTATTACCAAATTATTTAGTTGATCAACAACTTCTGCTACTATTAGTGAGTAGTTGGTCAGAAATGTAAGAAGCAGCTACTTACTTATTGACTCCGTTTCTTTACTAATCCGAATATTGCTTATATCGTATACATTACAATACGTTACTGAAGTTATAACATCAAATTGAGAAATATTTGGTAACATAAAAAATCCGGTTATTGCTTGTATAAAAAAGTGGCCATCTAAGAAAGATTTTAATTTAAATTGCTAAAATTCTTTTAGTACAGTCGTCTGTTAAGTCTTTTACCAGAGATTAACTCCGTAGGGATGTGGTGACAATAATCCTCTAGAGATATTGACAAAGCTCAAGTAAAACATTTAGAAAAGTCCACGAATTTAGGTAGAAAACCGTTTTACATAAAGTAAAGTCTTTGGCCAGAGATTAAATCCACAGAGATGTGGTGACAATAACCCTCTAAAAATATGGACAAGGCTCGAGTAAAACATTTAGGAAATTTTACGAATTTAGGTAGAAAACCGTTTTACATAATATTGTACCGATATATATTGCAAGAGTTAATATTGTTAATAGTAATATTAACTATTTTTGATGCAAAATATATTGAAATGAAGCCTATTTTTTTATAATGTATATAATTGTTTAATAATAATGATATTATTTTATATACTTACTTTTTTATTAATTATTTTACTTATTTGCTTTTACGCTCCGTTACTAGCTCTAATTTCTTTTTTGAGATAAGATTCTTAATCACAGTAGTCGGATCAAAGCCATAGCCGGTCATCATACATCATAGCAAACATGCCATTTAAAGAAATTATTTTAAACTTTATACATTTATTTAATGTTCAAATGTTAAAATTCAAATTTGAGCATGTAATTAATATTTCTTGGTTTCTTGATATCAATTCATACTAAATAAAGGTGAATTATCAAATTTTCAAATATTATTTGTACTTTCTTTTATGCTCAAAACTAACCCTTTACTTTCCTATTGACTGTTAATTGTTATCATAATTTGTATCTAAATTTCAATAGGTAGGTATAGAGTGTTGCCTATTCTAACATTTATATTTTAAGTTAAAACAGTAACCACTTTTCTTACTACCAAAATTCCCTAATTAAGTGTTCTATGATCTGTGATCCGTGAATGTTTATAGATTATTATCGATTTATCGCCCTTAATATTACCTCACTGTTTTAAGCAGTCCTTTTTACGGACTTCAAAGGTGAGGATTTGTTTTTGAAGAAAATTTCAAAATAAATTACATCACAAAGAGATTAAGTATACATGAAATGGAAAATATTAAAATAATAATTATTAATACGCCGTATTGTCTTTTATTATTGTGTATTATATAGTCTTCTATAGATAAATTTATAAAAACCATTTATAGATGAAAAACAGTTTATAGGAACAGTTTATACAACATTATAGCAGTTGTCATACCCAATATACATTTTGCAGAGCTCCATTATATGTATCTCACTATGATTACATTTTCTATGTAAAAGTAGGGTTCTCACCTATTCGATAGTTGCCGCATATTAAGATGTTCCTTTAAAATGAGATTTTAATGGAATCAATGTTTACTTTTCTGCTAATTTTCAATTAGTTCCCATTGTTTTGCCATTGAAATTTGTATTTTATATCAACTAACTGCTGTTATAGAAGTAGAAGGGGAAAAAAGGGAAGTAGGTATTAGGAAAGGAGTAAGACAAGGATGTACGGCTATCACCACTAATTTTTAATCTGTACATCGAAGAGGCGATTAATGTGGTAAAAGATAGAGTGGATTTCGGGATTAAAGTACAGGGACAGAAATTGAAAATGCTGAGATTCGCGGATGATATAGCAGTATTAGCATCTAGTAAGGAGGAATTAGAATCAGAATTGAACGAAATGGAGGCAGTGTTGACAGAGGAATACGGAATGAGGGTGAATAAAAACAAAACTAAAGTGTTAGTGTGCAGAGGGCGCGAGAGCAGAGCAAAAACGAAAGTACAAATTAATAATGAAAGATTGGAGGAAGTTAAAGACTTCACTTATTTAGGAAGTAAAATAAATTGGGATGGAAGAAGTGATAAAGATATAAAACAAAGAATAGCGCAGGGTCGAGTAGCTTTTAACAAAAAGAAAGCACTTTTATGCTCGGGGGTGATAAACTTAGAAACAAGGAAGACATTTTTGAAAACATATGTATGGAGCACGGCACTATATGGTTGCGAAACCTGGACGGTAGGGGAAGCAAGTAGGAAGAAATTAGAAGGTTTAGAGATGTGGTGTTACCGAAGAATGATGAAAATACAATGGACTGATAGGGTTAGAAACGAAGAAGTATTGGAGAAAGTCGGCGAGAAAAGAAGTATGTGGAATAACATAAAGAAGAGAAGAGATAGAATGGTAGGCCACTTGCTGAGACATGGGGGAATAGTCCGCGATATTTTGGAGACAGAAATAGGAGTGAAGAAAGGCAGAGGTAGGTCTAGATTAGACTACTGCTCGCAAATAGTAAGGGATGTAGGTTGTAGCACAATTAGTGAAATGTGTAGGTTAGCACAAGATAGGAGAAGCTGGAGGTTAGCGTCCAACCAGTCTTAGGACTGATGACCTCATGATGATGATCAACTAACTATTATGGTCTGTTATTAAAATATTATTAAAGAAAATTTGAACTAGTAAATTTGTCATATCTCCAAAAAATTTAGGAACACGAAATGTGAAGAGGTGTAGACGTCATTGCATGGCGCTTAATTGACTCTACTTTTTATATTTTGCATCAATCGTTTTTTGTTCAAAGAAAAACGAAGAATCCATTTTTTCTCGATTTAAAGTATTCAGTTATTCCAGTATAATTGATTCTGTTATAATAAACAAATAATTAATAAATAATTGCATAAATTAACCAGTTACATGAACTGGAAACTTCGGTATAAATTAGACACATTTAAATATTAAATATATTTGTTTATGTTTATTGAAAATTTATTAAATTGACGTGTGCTTCTTTAGTAGTAAAGTGTACACTAATATTAATCCTTATTTGAAACTAGGCCTTTCGTCCTAGGTCAAGACGTCATTAAATTTAAATACATCAATCTTGTATTCATAACAGTAGTTTCTTTTTACTAAATTATTTAAATAAGATATAATAATTTCGTAATATTTACATGTGGAATGATTGATGTCAAATCCGATCGTCTTTAATTAATTTTAAACGGTTTTTTAATGACTACTAAATTACCGTGTATCTCTGCAATTATCTTAAAATAAAATTAAGTTATTAATATTCACATTTAATAAGGTAGAGGATTTTAACTCGAATCAGATCGCTGCTAATTAAGAAAAAGCCTAACTTGAAGAAACCGCGATACTCGAGACGCGTCAAAAGTCTCAAAACAAAATTATAGTATACCAAATAACCGATTCTCAATGCCTTATAGCATTTAAATTAATAAAAACGTCAACGCCGAAATTCTAAGTGATTCCATTACCATTAACTTAAGACCGTTTCGAACAGAACAAATTAAAACCCAGGAAGCACTGAAGTCGGCTGTCAAAAATTAACCAGATAAGTTGCCCCCTGCTGTTCCGAAGTTGACGTTGATACTATATTGAAGAGTTTATAAATAAACGGGTCTTCGTAGAACTGTTAACTGTTCTTTTTTTTTGTTATTTATAAAGTAAAAGTTTTGTTGAGCATAGATACCGAACTTATTTATGGAACATATTTTATCTTTATCATCGCCGAGTTACAGCGTTAGAGGCGCTTTAATCGCGTGGGTAATGGCAATTAGATGTTAATGCTCAATGGAAATATGTATGTGGGAAGCATTTTTTTTAATTAGAACGTGGTATGCTCATAAAAACCTGTAATAAAGTAGATGTTTCTTTTAATAGAATACATTGTTTCTATTTTGGTTTCTATTTTAGGCTTCAGACTTTTCCTGATATTATATTTAAGTATTTAAATTATTGTTAATCGAAAATGGCAACATATGAAAAACAGTGTATTATAATATAACCTAAAGAGATGATGACTAATTATCCTTATGTACATAGATTTACTATGCAATTTTTGAAAAGCAGACGAATTTTAAACAGTGTAATTTTTTCGAATAATATACATCTAAATTATAATTAGCTGCTCCACATTATTTATACTCCGTATTACAGATGAATTTAGGAGCTCCACAGATTAATAACAGTCTGGATATAAAGGTAGCGTCATTCGCTTACGCAGTTCAAAAGTTATTGCGCGTTGAAAATGGAGATTCCAGAAGGTCATTTTCGGCATATTTTTCTATTTTACTTCCGAAAAGGGAAAGATGCAGTGCAACTCATCGAAAATTGTTTGGTGTTTATGGTGATGAGTGCATAAGTGAACGCCAGTGCCAGAATTGGCTTGCTCGTTTTCGTTCTGGAAATTTCGATGTTGAAGATGAATCACGCCCTGGCCGGCCAATTGCAAATATTGAGGTAGACCGACATATTTCATTTCGCGACATCGCTACGGAACTAAACATCGGCAATAAAATAGTTTTGAACCATTTGCATAAGGCTGGATATCGAAAGAGGCTCGATACTTGGGTTCCACATGAATTAACAGAGAAACATTCAATGTACCGAGTTTGCATTTGTGAATCGCTGCTGAAACGAAACGAAATCGAGCCATTTTTGAAACGAATAATTACGGGCGATGAAAAGTGGATTACGTACGACAATAATGTTCGAAAAAGATCGTGGTTTAAGCCCGGAGGAGCTTCACAAACGGTTGCAAAGTCCGTACTCAGCATCACCTTCCTTAACGTCAAGCTAAGGAAGGTGATGCTGAGTGTTTGGTGGGATTGGAAAGGAATTGTTCATCATGAGTTGCTCGAACTTGGCCAAACCATTAATTCGACTCTCTAGTGTCAACAACTAATGCGATTGAAGCAGGTGATTAAAAAAACGGCTAGAATTGATCGATAGGAAAGGTGTTGTCTTCCATCATGGCAACGCTAGACCACACATATCTTTAGTGACTCGCCAAAAATTGAGAGACCTCGACTGGGACGTTTTGATGAATCAACCGTATAGCCCGGACCCTGTCCCGTCGGACTACCATTTGTTTCGGTCTCTACAGAACTCCCTTAATGGTGTCAAGCTGGCTTCGAAAGAGGATTGTGGAAATCATTTGGTTTAGAAATCTCAGAAGTTCTACAGTGGCGGAATTATGGTTTCACCAGAAAAGTGGAAAAAGATCATCGATCAAAACGGCACATATATCAGTGGTTAGTGTGAAATTTATATGAATATATTTATTCCATTTGAAAAACATAAAGAAAAACTGAAATATATTTTTCCCCAACCTGCATATGTTGAAGAATATATCAAAAATATTTTGAAAAAGTCACCAGTATACTTCATACCCTCTAATTTTATATCTATCTGATCAGTGTGACATAAATTATATCCTAAGGTCATTTATATCCTCTGGTCCATACAATTTTTTTCGGACTGGACAATATATAGTAAGAGAATGTTGTTTGTAGAAGCCTCAAAATCGACGCAAATTATATGGAATATAACGTGATAATAACGATCTTTTGAATACAATAGCGTTTTAAAGAGAAACTGCCGGTTTTCTCGTAAAACTTAAAAACAAAATTTAGAGTTGCATATTCAAAGCAACAGCTACGAAATCCATATATATCTACAGAATCTCTGGATTTATGAGTAATCTGAAAGCGTTGTTGAATTTGTCTACCCTTCTTTGGTCTAAGTGAATTTTCTAAGATAAGATTCTTTCTCGCCAAAATGTTTTTTTAACGAAAAATAATGATTGGACTCTAGTAAGGAAATTTTGTCGAAAATATGGAAGTTCCAAAATCGACCCAAATTACATAGAAAATAAAGACGATATCAATCTCAATTTTTAATTAATTTGTGTACTAATTATTATATTATTTGTGTATTAATTATTACGAACATGCATATACTGAATTACTTTAAAAATATGAATTTGAAAAAATATTTATGTCTATCTTGTAAGCAATTCATTGAATATTTCTCAAATAAGTTTTATAAGGATAATTAATACAAAAAACCCTCACATTTAAATATAAAAAAAATTAAATCGACGTTAAACTGAATCCAAATTATTAATATAGACATAAAAAACAGGAGACAAGTTTTCCACGGACAACGAAATATTATATTGTTCTCAAAACGCATTTTGTCAACTAAGCTGTCATCATGAGGCATCATCATATATTAAAAGTGATTGATTAATTTTTTGCTGCATCAAAAGTTCTAGTCTCGCTCCAGGAATATGATATAATATGTTGTAGTAATATTGACATATTTTCCTAATTGACATCATATTACATTTTTCTACATTTAATTCCGATTTGGTTAACTTTACAATATATATACTGATTTTTTCAAGGTTCCATTGAAATCGATAGCAATCATAATAACTTCTAACGATATTTAATATTTTCAAATGGTCATCATAAACATGATGTAAAGGGGATAATTTACGTGCTATAGTTTTAATAAAAATTATAAATAATAGAGGCTCTGTCTGAAATTTCAAAACTTCTCTTTTTGCGCGTGAAGAGCATAGAGAAAATATCTGCTTTAGTACGGGTAGTGGGCAAAATATCTCAGGTACGATAATAAAAATAATGTACTCAAATACAACTGTACTTAATAAAATATCAAAATATTAAAGTATATGTTATATATTCACATATTTATTAATTATTTCCATGGTTGTATGTATGTATTCTAGAATATACATAGAACACATTATATTTTCTTATACTTCTATCATATTCTATATATCCTCGGAATTAAAAAACATATACTGCATGTAATTAATTTTTCTTTCGCCCATAAAACACAAAAATAAATTGTTATACAAATATATAGAACTAGATTACATAATATATTATTATGTAATTATGTATATTATGTATATTTATTACATAATATATTATTTTATACTTTCCGCTTAACTGGGAAACTGATAATATTGTTCCTCACTAATGAATTTGGTTGCAATATGATACAACTTGTTCATATTTGCGTGGACATCTTCTATAACTTTTATTATACGTTACTTAGTGGATGAATAAGACAAGGGATACTAACTAAATGGCCAACGTGAACATCTGACTTGGTACCACTAGATTCTAAATAATTTTCAATGTAGAAAGTATGGTGTAAGGAGTAATTGCGATATTTTTAATTATTATATTATATAGGTTTGGGCCTCATCAGCCACTGATCGCATGGGTAGTCCCTTGGCGATCGCCTCTTATCCGGGTCATTATCCAAAAATGCTATTTCCATAAAAGGAGCAATTTAGGCACGTCCCTCGCCTTAAGCCTCGCCTCCTCTAGGATAATAGGGGTCTCCAATATAAGATACCTCTTCTTCTCCAGTGCGGGGCAGGTGTAAAGAAGATGAATCGAGGTTTCTTCGTCTTCTTTACAGTATCTGCAGGCCGGGCTATCAGTCAGCCTCAGCTTGTGCTTATATGTATTCAGGCTACTATGGTGGCCCGTTATGATTCCCACCAGGGTTCTGGCTTTGTGCCTGTTCAATTTAATGAATTCTTGGGCCCATTTCTCAATCTCTGAGTAGTCGATGAAGAGTTTGGTTATTCGACAACCCATTACTCCTCTCCATCTTTTATTGTGCTGGTCGCTTGCCCAGCCATTGATGCTGTGATCAGATTCCGACTTATTCCCACGCAGGTTCTGGTCCATAGAGGTTTTCCCTGGTCCCTAGTCTCGCAAGGTCCTCTGCAATTAGATTTCCCTTAATGCCATTATGCCCAGGTATCCATGAGTTCCACCGGTCCCTTCCCTGTCAAGTGGCTCAATGCTTCATAGTAATTATAGACCAGCTTCGACTTTGTCGTTGCTGAATTTAGGGCTGTCAACGCCGCCCTGCTATCCGAGCAGATACATACCTTTTCCTGGGTCCGATTTTGGTCGGCCCCCAGAACACCGTATGTAATTCCAACTAGCTCGGCCTGGAGTGCGGTAGTGTATTTGCCCAAGGGGAAGGTTTTACCTATTCCGTCGCGTCGCCAATACACCCCCGCACCCGCAATTGCGATATACTCTGCAATGAAATATAATTATACATAGCAAATACAATGATTTAATTTCTGGTCAAAATGAAGGAGGCAAAGTAGCAGAACATTTCATTACTTTAGTGTTTTATAATTCATGTTGTATGGACTCTAATTTTAGAGCAATAACGTCATAACGTTTGATTACTTTATTGCTAAAAAACAAAAATAAAATAATTTTGTTCTTGATCGCAAATATTCTATAACCATTAAAAAATATTTGTTGTTAGTTATTGTCGAAGCAACTATTATTTATCATTATTTCCGATAAAATACGACACGAACGTGCATTGTAAGTTTACTGCTTTAACTATATGTACTAAAATGTCAACTTATAGCTAAAGATCTATATGTAGGCTAATAATAATAATAATAAAGAACATGAGCCTTAATCTCTAGAAATTTATGCAAATCAGACGAGAAGCCCAAGAAACGAGGAAATATATAATTATTCTGATTTATATTCCGAAAAATAATAACAACCTTTAAATTAATTTGCCATGTTCCGTTCAACTTTCTACGTGCCTTTTTATTGTCGAGGACATAAATTTTAAATGAGCGTAAATCATTATTATGCTCCGCCGAGAGATATTCTGAATCATGGCTGTGACAGGAGCCGGTAGAATGTAGAGTAAGTGGTTCACTGGGGTCAAATTATACAGTGATCACGGATCACAGCGGTTTATTAAACAAGGGTATGATTACATATTTTTATAATTTTTTCTTATTGTTTGATTACCGGCAATATATATTGGACAATTTTCTTAAATAACAGTACAATACATACAATAAACTTTTCTCACACAAGATTTCCTTATAGACAAATAAAGAGAGATATTACATTTGGTAGAGAGTTTGGCATCTCTCCTCGCGCATGACTTCGTCATCGTCTCTATGTGTAACTATCATCTTCCAAGCCTGAGGCTGTGTATATATACCTCTCGTTAACAGTAAATTGGTAATATAACTCTATATTTGGTCGTATAAGTAATTTTGATCACGAATTATTAGGTCAAGAACTGACAAACAAATTTCATCTATGGAAGGAAGTGCAAGCTGATAATATTTTATCACTTTATTTATTCTAAATGTAACAACTCTTTAGACAAGTAATGAAATCTTTATTGGTCTAAGGTGTTTACAAACACTATTACAAAAAATATAAAGACCAATCGATTATTATTTGAATGACCTTTCTCTTCAATGGAGTTAATACTTCTATTGTTGAATTTGGTTAAAAATTATTGAAAGTGGTATAAATAGAAGATATAAGAAGTGCCAGAGTGTACTTATAAAACAATATGTAAACGATGGATCTAATAAAGAAAGGATCTGATATTATAAAGAGAAGTCAGGAACAAGGTAAATATTTTAAATAACTTAAAATGTTGTAAAATTTCACTATTTCTGGTGTAAAACCAGAAATACATTACATTACTATAATTGTAAACTTTTATGCATTTTAGGTATAAAATTAATATAAGTGTGGCACAATGTAATACACTTTAGTCTGCATGGGGTAGATTACAATCCCTGCATAGTAACTATTCTAGAATACGCATCCACGTAGTCTTTATCTTGACGTTGTTGAAACGCGAAGCAATATACCGGATCGTGATTTATGTTATGATTAACTAACTTATGCCTAAATGCTGTTATGTGTCTCAAGAAGTACAAATTAATTTTGTCGGTAAAATTTATTAAAAAAGTTTGCCAAGATGATTGAATAATGTATTGCTGGATGTTTTCACCAATAAATATTATATAAATATACCAACGCTGTTTGTGTTTTGCGACCATGAAATAAACAAGCTAATATAAATGGATATTTTGTATTTGTCATTGCTCACTTATTGTCTGATTATTATTAATTTATAAAAATATACGAGTATAAATACCAATATTACTAAATTTTTATTTTCAGCGAGAACTAAATACCAATTAGAAATATTAACAACTGTTAAAACCTGAAGCATGCCTTATTTATGATTTTCGAATTATTAACTTATGCCCAAAGGGTTTGTTTTCCATAAGAAGCATAGTCAGTGTCATGGTCAAGTTTATTGAAATTAATAGATATTAGATGTCAGAGAAATATGTTAAATATTGGCAAATTCACTAGAGGATTTTGTTGGGTAAGAAGATAAGTGATATTTCCGAGATATACCGAGGAAATAAATTACCTAACCATTGAATTTTGGCAATGAAGGATTTGAAATATGATTTATTCTTTGTAGTCAATACTACGATCTAACTGCAAGAAATTATAATCTGGACATAAAAAATAGAACACGGACATGAACACGACGTATTTGCGCGAGTGGGCCCTATTACGTAACGGCGCAACTATTTTTGCGCTTATCCCGTAAGGGTTACAGGTTAAATTATTGCATTCACGACGCCAGTCTTTCGCCCATGTAAGGATAACCCACTTAGCGGTGCATAATAATATGCATAAATACATTTTCACTTGCTCCGCTCGCCAAATTTAGCGGACGTTAAAAAAATACTTTGTTACATGTTAAACAAAAAAAGTTCTCCTGCCCACATGTGATCTTGTTTTCGCAAACCTGCTTCCGTGCAATACCATAATGTAACTACTACATACATTATGGAGAAGAAATGAGAGAGTCGCTCTTAAGAAATTGCCCCGAACCTTTAGTTGGGATTTTAAATTTCCGCTTTTTATTTTATCGTCCTAATTGCCAATTTTTATTAAAATAATCTGAGTAGATAGAAAATAATATGTACCAAGTAGGTACTAATAATATGTACTAACAATAAAACTACGAAACATCCTCATTTGTTATAATATGTTCGTACCTTATATAAATTTGGTTACGATTTTAATAACATTTTTTGAAAGCACATTTTTTCTTCAGCAAGGCAGTAGTTCAAAATATATTAATATGTTGATAAATCAACTATATAGGAAGTTTCTATAAATAGCATACATCACCCCGAGTCTGAAATATAATATCAAGCAAAAAAAATAGATAAGATCATGGATCAGATTGTATCAAAATGTAACTTTACGTAGGATTTTTCAATACACCCAGCTAAGAAACGAAGAAAGATTTTGGAGGAGTAATCATATAAGAAATGAAAGTGTAATGTTTTTACAACTTCTGTTAATATTCATACTTATTTCAATGTTTTTCCTCTAAGCTATGCCATCAAGAAAATGTCTGCGTGTAAGTCTGCAAAATATTTTTATTCTACTTCTTAGAGTTGCTCGTTGGAAGAAAAACTACTACAATAAATATTATACATTTTCTGGGTTCCAAATTAGGACTATAAGGCGGATGTCTCAAATCACCAAACTTAATTAACTAATTAAATTGAGGAACAGAAATTTTGTTGCATTTATTACAGCACTTATTTTAATGTAATGTGAAGGCGCTGAATACAAATCTGTTGGCAGTTTTGTTCTGTAAACTCTAGATTTTTTGAAATTCGGCATTCTCTTTTTCGCGAAATTTAGCACTTCATATAATGACATTTATGGCAAAAAAATCAGTTGTGCAAAATAAAATACATATATTCAAATATGGGTAGGTACAAACGATTTTTACATTATCAACATAAATGTGATATACAGCAAGTGATTAGTAACAACTGATGAAAATTTTGAAAAAAAATTTGTAGATTTTGCCCCTATACACCTTCTCAGGACGATCTCGTTTGATGCTCCAACACTCTTGGTAGAGTTTTTCTATTGTCAAGAACTCTTGATGGAAATGTTCGTCACTTACAGCCCCGAGCTTTTAGAGCTGTGTTATTTTTAATTTTGTAACAGTACCTAATACTCATAATCTTAATCGTCATCTGATTTTGTTGCGTAATTCGTTTTGAAAACATTAATATTAAAAAGTTTTCGTAACAAGAGCATGTATAATATGGGAAATACTATTTTTCTCGACACCATTGCAATAAATATTAGCAAAATATCGACTGCCCGGATTAGTGAGGCTCGGTAATCGTCACTGCGCCTTGTATAAATTAAAGATGAACTTCGGAAATTCTTCTCAATGTCTTACATCAAATTATACCAGACATGTCATTGTATGCTAACATGCAACGATATACTTATTCATGAGTGCACGTAGGACTTATTTCCTTTTCCTTCTAATTTACAATCGAGTAGGCGACGGCGTGGTGGGTTTCGTTGATTTTGGCCA
The DNA here is from genome assembly GCA_037954035.1 of Rosalia funebris. Classification (NCBI taxonomy): domain Eukaryota; kingdom Metazoa; phylum Arthropoda; class Insecta; order Coleoptera; family Cerambycidae; genus Rosalia; species Rosalia funebris. The sequence continues at coordinate 13,491,219 of JAZFAV010000001.1, read as the reverse complement.
AGCATGTCCGTTCTTGTTTTCGTTATTAGCATTTTACTCACACTTTTAATACCTTGAGTTATGGGTGCAATCGTTACGATCATCGAAAAGTAGCTGATTCAGCCCGTCAAACGAATTGCAATGAATTTCTACCCACGTAAACCACAAAAAGATCGCCATCGAGACGGCGAAGTTACAAAATAATTTTGTGACTAATTAATTAAATATTCTTCTCTCATAGAGCTTGTCTCAACAAGATATACGAGATGATCTCAGTACGTGAACGAAAATAGATTTCGTTGTATGAGTTTGTTTCTCAAAAGTACTTAAAATGTTGAATTTTTTTTTTGAAAGACTTCAAATATTTATAGCAATAAACAACATAGTGATGTGTGTAATTATGTTTGGAGAGGAGTAAGGTAATTATATTTGTACACAACAGTGACGTACGGTCAGACATTTATGTGGCGAAGCGCTCTAAAAATGGTGTTGACTTAATTATTTCGAGTGCTGGTCTACCTTGAATTGAAAACATTTGTTACATTAATAGAAAATAAACAATTTTAAAACCTTAAAACGGACTTTTCTACACGTAGAACATCTCTATCTCGAAATTGAATGACCGAGAAAAAATAAACCAACACATAAATGCAGCATATGTGTTTCTGCGACAGTTTAACTTTTTTCAAATAGTCCACAATTGTGCTTTCTCACTACCCATGGACAGGGTGGGGTGTATCCTATCCACCTCAAAATTCATAGATGTGGTCTGGTAGACGTAGAATCAGTCGAAACCCGATCGATTCGACACGATTTAATTGAGTGATCGTGCTGACAAAGAAAATTTCTCAAATAGTCCACCATTGTGCTTTCTCAAGACCCATGAACATAGTAGAGTATGCTATATGTACCTTAAATCAATAGGGGTCGTCTGGAAAAGTACCCGATCAGAATCAGTCAAAACCCGATCGATCCGACACGATTTAGTTGAGTTATCAATTGTGCCAACAAGAAATTTTATTAATTTCGACGACAACGACACACGTACACACAGAGTGGTTTTAAAACCATTTTTTTTTGGCTTTTAGGCTGAAAAATGAAAAATAAACCCTAGAAGAACATTTTTTTTGCACGATTACATTACTTTTCCGCGTATAGTGGAGTGCGGAAAAGTAACAAGTTTTCTATTTATGTAAGAGTTAACATAGTATTGTACGTATTATGCATTACTATGTACTGTCAACTTTTATCTGTTGCTATTTATTGTTGTCTTAGTGTTGCTTTTACGTTGCTTTTGCACATATATTGATTTAATAATATTAAATGTTTTCCGTATCACCTTTTAATATAGTTTTACAATTAACTTTAATTTATTTTCACCCGTAACATTTAAATTTATAATTCCTATTTAAAAATACTACTAATCCACTAAAATCAAAATTAAAATGCAAACTAAAAAGAAATTTTAGCGAAAATCTACTAAAATATTATAATAACTGATTATTACTTCAAGAGAGACGATGGTCTCAAATGAATTATTCCCTTTGTTGTAATTTATTTTTGGCAATTTCTTTTGTTACTATTTAAATTATTAACTAGAGTTGTGTAAGCTTATGAAAAGTGTAATTACCTAGTATTTAAAAACATATACGAGAGGAATAAGACACAAAACCAAAAGCAAACTGTGTTAGATCCAGAATGAAAAAATTGTAGCAAACACCCCAGAAAATACTTAAAACACGCTCAACATTTTCTACATTTCTTGCTCATCTGAGTAGACCAGTTGGTTGATTGGACATTTCTCTTTTAAATTAAGCGCCACATGATTTGATTAATTTTGCTGAAGGAGTTTGATTAATGTCTTGAAGGAGGTAGTGCGTTCGATAGAAGCAAATGATGAACTATTATGAGATAACTACGGTTCTCGTAAAAACTTCTGACATACATGGTACGTTGCTCACCGATGAAACGATCCATTGCAATTAAATTTCCAAGGCGTGGTGTCTAAAAATACATGTGTGTCCACATTTACCACTACCACTTTTCGAGATGTTCCACAAACAAATGAGAAAAACATTTCAGGACACTTATACCAATCGTTTATTATGTAGTTGCATATTTAGAATGGATCTTTGAAATCCGAAAAATGTTTCCTGGCAAAAAATGCAAGTCATTATAATCACTTTCATTAAATACAAAACCTTGACCTTATATTAAAGAATAGAGATTTACTAAGAATAGATTTTGATAGATGCATTCCGACATCAAGACATCCTTTTTAGCGTGTAAGTGGACCTTCCCAATAATGCCATGGATATTTTAAGAACGATTATGTGATTCATCAGTGCCGGACAACCCTCGACAAATTTCCGTTTGAAGAACCGAATAAGTCGCGTTAGTAACAGTACTTGGAAGTGAAACAATAACAGACTAAGCCATTTGCTCACACAAAGAGAACCTGTCCGTCGTTGGGGTGACCCAAAGGTATGGCTTTTCGGTTGCTGCACACGAAGACCGAAACAATATTATACCTGTGGTTTCTGTAGGGGTATGCGAGCAGGTAGGCGATGTATTTACGCTTATTTGTCGGACGAGATGAAGAATGTTATGAGGGTTACATAATAGCAGGATACTTCAGATTTTTTATGGTCTAGACGGCATATTTTGCGCGGTTTCTGCAAAGTGGAAACAGAAGTTGCCACCTTAAAACAGATATGTAAATTTAGCGGAGGCGATTCTAATTTTGGCGGACCGTGCAAAAGCTGGAGAAAGAAAAATTAATCATTAAATTAGGAGGTGTAAGATTGTGAATAATTTAGAAAGTTGTGAGTCAACTAGTTTTACATATTGTGGTTGACACAGCTGATATTAAAATTAACTTTTCCATGTTGTGTTGTATTTACTCACGTACTTACTTGTTGGCAGATAATATGGGTCATCTGTTGTATACAGTCGCATGATTAATTCCAATTGAAATCAACGTGTTATTGCTGATTTAAATTGGAATTAGACGTGATGTTGTTTTACTCATTTTACTGTAGTCCATGATTTACCGAACAAGGTAAATAAAATAAGAAATATAAAACCATGAAAAATGAAGAAAACCTTAATATAAATGCAAGAAATTAAGTATCTTAGAGGGAAACATGAAGTACTGAAATGTTATAAAAGACAATGTAATAAGGTATATTTATAATATTTAGGTAAAGACATCGATAATATGTAGTTGATAATATATACAAGGGCAATTTTAGGAGATAACAATTTTGTTAATACACCCCTGGCGTGGATTTGGGAACTAATCGTGCACCAAGTTGTACACCAAGAGAAGTACTTCTTTCTTCTTCTTCTTCCTTCTTCTAAAGTAGGTCTATGACCTGTTCCCCTTCGATGAATATCATCGGTACTATGAGCTGGATCTGTTTTTATAGAGGGTAGGTAGCTAACCTAGCCATCTAACCCTCCTCTTTCTTCCGGGCTTGAGACCGACAACAGTACTACTGGGCTTCTCAATCCACCTAGCAACACTGCAGGCTGAAACGGTAACAGCACGCGGTGTTTTTCAAGCGGTAACCCATCCAAGTGCTAACTGCGCCCGACGTTGCTTGACATCGGTGATCGGACGAGGATTGTTGTTCAACATGAGATGGCCGTTTCAAAAATTCTTTTGTCAGAAATACTTATTTCTGATAAAAAATCATATTTATTTAACTTTAATTTGCAGCTAATGTAATATATTTCGTCGAAACATGATACATAGTCAATATATTCTTTATTTGGGCAAATTTGCTTAACAGAAATACCTATATTTGGTCTTTGTAAAATTGCAGTTTACCATATTTATATTTTTAATTTATACAGTCTTACAACCTATTCTTGTGGACAAATACATTTAATAAATCCTGTTTGATACTAATTTTATTTTATTATTTATCTATGTTCATGTTATATGGTAAATTGATCACTTTCATTACATTGAGTGAAAGTACCTATCAGATAATTAAAATACGTAATGAAGGGTGCTATTTTATATCACGCTGATAGGTATTCAGACATCGGTATGGATATAACAGTGTGATAGCTATATAGTTTAAGAAAATTAACCATCAGAAATTCAAGTCATAAAGATAATTTGACCTGTATGTTGTTTTTATATTCATTGAGGGACATATTGGGATAATGTGTAGGTATTACGATAATGTACCTTGTAGTAGTTAGATATTATCAGTCTAGGTAATTTTATATATTCTAATGCTCTTATGATAAAAATAATTAAAAAAATATATATGTTAATCGATCATAATTAAGAAAATAAAATATAGCAAAATATATTCCATTAATAGTTTTTTATTTTTAACTTTGTGTCCGAACACAAAAAGAATAATTGAATTAAAATAGGTACTATTCATTTCATCACTATTTGCCAAATAAAAAACTCTCTTATCTTGCCAATAAACGGAACAGTTTACCTGAGCCTAGCCATAAGAATAAGCCACGGTATGAGGTTAAGAGCCGTTTGGGAGATTTTATTTGGCAAATATCGATGAAACAAACTATACATATACGGTTTTTGGTTTAATACGTGGCAGTCTTTTATTTACTAAATATCAATCTAGATATGCTATCCTAAATATATCATGTATTTCATATAAATAAATTTATTAATGTTTGATCACTTGTTATGTTTAATATTAACCAACATTTTATCTCTATAATAAATTGTTTTCATTGCATCAGTATTGATGAATGTATTAAATAAGGCCACCATTTTTAATTCACTGTCCACTTTAGTATATAAGACGCAAATAGACAAACCCTTCTAATTTCTGATATGATGCAGGGATGCAATTTAGACCTACTGGTTTCACTCCTATTTAACAATGACTTAGGTGGAAGTAGAGAAAAACCTTCTTAAGTTAATGATGCTATAGTTTATAGGGTAATATACATTTTAGATTTTTGGAAATTTATTTCCATTAACAGTAATCGTTTTACAAGATGTCATATTCGTAACACAGTAAAATTTCAATGCAATAATCATATCAAATGCATTTCACTAGTTTGATGAATGTTTTTAAACACCAGTTATACCTCGTTTTTAAATACACAATATTTGAGGCTAAATTCCTATGATTTTTTATCTTATAAACGTCACCATGACTGGTGTATATTGAACCATGATTTTCCAGAAATTCAAGATTGTAAATATCGCGTTCAGTACAACAATTTTCTTGTTTCTACAGATGAAATATTAAGAGAGTGACAAACATTGTTATCAAATATTCTTATAAATCATTGTCTGTGTGTATTCACGTGAAATATTAAGATAGTGACAAACTCATTCAATTGGTGCTGTCAACGAATTTCATAAAAATCACCGGAAAAGTTGTCTAATAGCTAGATCAATAATTTGAGCGCCTTATTAGACAAGTTGCTATTTTTGCATAATATCAATATTTAATATCAATGTTTAAAGTTTATTTATTGATACATTTAACGTTTATTTATTTGATACAGTATTTTAGTTCTGACTTTATTTTCAATTACCGTTTAAATATTGAGCAATATTGTTTGGCATATTTGTCAAATCAATCAGTCCATTTGTATTTCATATGAAGCTAAAGACAAATTCAAGATTCAAATCTGAAATTAACAAAAGTCTTGATGGTATACTTGTTATCTCGAACTATTCGTGTTTTAGTATTATTATTACATCTTCAAGCTGAAAATTGCAACCTTCTTAAGTTAGTTATTTATTTCCTTGAATAGAATAGTGCATCGTCATAATTGCAGATATTGGTCTCAAAATAATCTTTAGAATTTGTACTTTTCGTCTTAGTTTGTTGGCCCATATTTCCCTTGCAGGTGGATAGAACGACAAGGGCTAACAGGCAAGCTACCAGATTTACTCGATTTGACCCTCCAAGATTATTTTTTACCGGATTATGTAAAATCACGATCTCTTTCAGTAGATCAAATGATTTAGAGCAAGACGCTGATCAAATTATTTACACTGCAGCAATTAATTTGACTCAAAATGGAAAATCCTAAAACCTAAAACAATTGATTCAATACAAAGTATGTACAAGGGTGCCGGCTCATGTGAGATTGTTAATGGAGGACATTTGGACATTATAACTGTAAAATATTGGTCAAAATACAATCGTATTTGCTTTTTTTGTACTTTCCTAAAAAACATGCTCATCCTCATCAAAGGTGAATAGAAATTTTTGTTAAAAAAATAAGTAGGGTGTAAGTTATAAAAGTCTATGATGACGTTATAGGTCATCTACAAAATATTACAAACATTTTTACATCTCTGTTTTAAGGTTCAGTTTGGGTATTATACAGGGTCTTCCAAAAGGGATGCTCGAAATTTGTTAGGTTATAGTAGCCATATTGTTAAAGCAACAGCTGTCAAATTTATTGTGAATTATTCGGCAGTGTATGGAAAATCACCGTGGAAGGTTACAGCGTTCAAATTTGATGATTTGCACAACCTGTGCAAATCATCAAATTTTATTTTCAAAATCGGTGTTCCATTCGAGAAACGTTTCGCGCTTATTTTTATCCTCGTCACAACCGCACCGCCGCCGCCGAGTGGACTATTCGACATTTGGTGGCCAAATTCGAATCAACCGGTTTGATAAATAATCAGCCAATAGTACGTCACTGGAACACAAGGTCTGCTGAAAATATTGCTGCTGTGAGTAAGACTATACAAAGAGACCCGAGGCAGTAAATTTCTCGTCGTTCACAAGATCTTGGCTTTTCTACGGCTTCAGCTTGGCGAATTTTGAGTCGGGACTTGGGTCTGCACCCATATAAAATCCAACTGCCCCAGGAACTTAAGGTAAACCATAGACCATAGACAACGCCGTGTGTTCCCTGATTGAGCTCTGGAGCAGTTGGAAGTATATCCAAATTTCGCCAAGAAAATCATCTATAGCCACGAGGCCCATTTCTGGATGAACGGATATGCGAACAAGCAAAATTGTTAGATTTGGGACGATATCAATCCACACGAGATACACCAGCACCAAATGTATAGGTACCTAGAAAGTCACTATTTGGTGCGGATTTTGGTCTGGTGGAATCATCGGTCCGTACTTCTTCCAAAGCGAAACTGGCATTGCCATAAGTGCCATAACCGTCAACGGCGAGCGCTACAGATCGATGATAAGCAACTTATTGTGGCCTAAATTGGATGATATCAATACCGACGACATGTGGTTCCAACAGAATGTCGATACGTGCCACACAGCACATGCCACGATGGACATTCTCTACGAGCGATTTGAGGGAATGGTTATCTCGCGCAGCGTCGACCTGAACTGGCCACCGAGATCGTGTGATTTAACGCCTTTAGACTTCTTCCTAACGTGTCTCTAAGCAAAGTGGCGGCAGCCATTTGAACGACGTTATATTCCATACTTAATGCCATAAAATATTCTTTCAAATAAAAAAAAAAAAACTGAATGAATATTTTACACACAACTTGTTTTATTTACATTTAAAAATTTGAAAACTTAATAACACAATAATAATATTGTCCGAAATATTATCACCATGCTGTATATATTAACACGTAATTAACATGACATTTCAGCGAGAGAAACCTATATTTCTTGATAGAATCCACCCGAGCCAATACTTACTCATCAAGTTTTTGTTATAATTCTGACTCATTGTCTAGTTCGATGCACTACATTTGGCGAGGACTGCCACCATTCGACATTCTTCCCACCGAAATCCGTTAACGGTCGTGGCGGAGCCGCCGTGAATCAACAGCTATTTCGTCAAATTCGCGCGAAAGCGACAAAGAATCCGGTGGGTACCGTCAAAATGTGAAAAAGCGCAAAGAGCAGTAGGTCGCTTGCAAATCCCACTTCGAGGCGATAGGTTCGCTCGACGCCCAGTTACATATTTCATTCACAAAGTGCGGACGTAGGTGTAGGGAACGGGTTCTTATGCAAATGAACGCGAAAGGGAAGTCATCTGCCCACGGAGACCAACATATACACTTGCGCTTATTTACACTTATGAACGTTGTTGCACCATTGAATAAATATCGCATCAACAGACTCAATGAACTGACGAATGCTAATGCCCCATGTTTCATTTAGAAGTCCGCCGCGATGGCACTAGTTAACGGATCGCCTTTTGACCGCGGTCTGACGCCGCGAATTTGTCACAAACGCCGTAGATCCGCCGAGCCGCCAGGCTGTGATCCGCGGCTGATAAATTGTTATGAATTAATATATTTAAATGGCACGAACGCCTTGCGGACAGAAGTGCGCCTAAAACGACGCGAAACCTATTTCACATGGCTGTCAGATTGTGAGTTTCCAGGTCAGTTGTACCCATCTATCAAAAGCTCCGGAAGATTTGTGAGGTGCTGGGAACTTCTCGATTGTCGTTTGAGATAACTTTCATCATAATCCATACAAGATGCCAGTTGGTGCATTATATTTAACGTTTAATTTTTTTGGGGTCAGGAGTGAGCATCATTCAAATTCAGATGGTGAAATAAAAAAGCACGCAGACTTTGTTATATTTTCTTTGCCAGTCCTTGACATCGCTATAATATTTTTTGCGTATGATAACGGCATCTTAGACATCTGAAGAGGGAAAGATCAGAATCATTTTAAAAATATATTGCCATTGTAGCTCTCGCCAAAACAACTAGTAAATATAATAGGTCATCTTATTCAAATATGGGCATGTATACAAATGACCTAGCTGTATCAGTTTACTATCAGAGCGTGTATGGGTGAGTGGTGACGCTTCCGCTTTATAATGGACTGTCGTATTACTTTGGAAAAGTGAAAGACGAGTCGACAAAAGTTGAGAAATTCAATAATGAACGTAGTCAATGCAATTATAAAACTGGTATGTTCAAAGCAAGTTAGTGAAAGTACGTGCAGGCAAAACAGTCGATAGTGGGGGTGGAGACAGTCAACACAATATAGTAGTGGAGCATAACGAACATACATTAAAAGATTTAGAGCAACGAATACTAGAGTATTCCTACAGTTTCTTGCTAGAAATCTCAATTGTATAACTTATGGAATTTTAAAAGAATAGAAAATTTGATTATTTGTGTATCGATTTCTCAATAGACTCCAGCTCAGATTTTAGCTGGCGATTGTAGAGTAGCACCCACCAATCCATTAACCACCATCCCATCGATTAAGAGTTCAATCGCGCATGTTATTCATCGCCATGGAATTTAATGGATGGCCTTAAACACTCGGTCGGTACGATCTGGAAGGAAGAGATTCATCGGAGCAATATCTTTGACTTTGGGTTATGGTCGTACAGAATATCAGCGACATTCTTCTCCTCCATGGCAATGTCACACGTATCAGAACCGTACATTGATTTGAAACTCTCAATCCTTAATTATTACAAAATAATAATAATAATATAACTCAGAATTCAATAGAATGTATTCATATTTCTTTTCAATATTATATCATCATCATTAGGTCATCAGTCCTAAGACTGGTTGGACACTAACCTCCAGCTTCTCCTATCTTGTGCTAACCTACGCATTTCGCTAATTGTGCTACAACCTACATCCCTTACTATTTGCGAGCAGTAGTCTAATCTAGGCCTACCTCTGCCTTTCTTCACTCCTATTTCTGCCTCCAAAATATCGCGGACTATTCCCCCATGTCTCAGCAAGTGGCCTACCATTCTATCTCTTCTCTTCTTTAAGTTTTTCCACATACTCCTTTTCTCGCCGACTTTCTCCAATACTTCTTCGTTTCTAACCCTATCAGTCCATGGTATTTTCATCATTCTTCGGTAACACCACATCTCAAAAGCTTCTAATTTCTTCCTACTTGCTTCCCCTACCGTCCAGGTTTCGCAGCCGTAAAGTGCCGTGCTCCATACATATGTTTTCAAAAATCTCTTCCTTGTTTCCCAATTTATTTTACTTCCTATATAAGTGAAGTCTTTAACTTCCTCCAATCTTTCATTATTAATTTGTACTTTCGTTTTTGCTCTGCTCTCGCGCCCTCTGCACACTAACACTTTAGTTTTGTTTTTATTCACCCTCATTCCGTATTCCTCTGTCAACACTGCCTCCATTTCGTTCAATGCTGATTCTAGTTCCTCCTTACTAGATGCTAATACTGCTATATCATCCGCGAATCTCAGCATTTTTAGTTTCTGTCCCTGTACTTTAATCCCGAAATCTACTCTTTACCACATTAATCGCCTCTTCGATGTACAGATTAAAAATTAGTGGTGATAGCGTACATCCTTGTCTTACTCCTTTCCTAATACCTACTTCCCTTTCTTCCCCTTCTACTTCTATAACAGCAGTTTGCTCTATGTATAGATTGTGTACTACTCTCCTATCTCTATACTTCATTCCCGCGCTCTTTAGTATCTCGAACATTTTTTCCCATCTTACGTTATCAAAAGCTTTTTCTAAATCTACAAATCCTATATAAGCGTTCTTTCCTTTTTCTATTGTTTTCTCTAACATTACTCTTAGCGCCAGAATAGCTTCGCGAGTTCCCCTATTTCGCCTAAACCCGAATTGGTCTTCTCCTAGTATTTCCTCCGCTCTATTTTCCATCCTCTTCTGCACTATTCTAGTTAAGATTTTTGACGCATGGGAAGTTAGGCTAATCGTTCTAAAGTTCTCGCATTTGTCGGCTCCTCTCTTTTTCGGTATAGTAACGATAATGTTCCTCTTATAATCCTCCGGCATCTCGCCCGTTTCGTATATGTATTTTACCAGTTCAAACATCCTATTTACTACTTTCTGTCCCGCACATTTCAAAATTTCCGCCTGTTTTTTATCTACACCCGGCGCTCTATTATTCTTTAGCCCCCTTAGTGCTATTTCAAATTCCTCTCTCAATATAGGTTTTCCTACATCTTCCCTATCGATGCTAGATTCTTCCTCTAATATCTCTCCTAATTCCTGACCCTCGTATAAATTTCCTAAGTACTGCTTCCATCTATCCGCTTTCTCCTCTCTTCCTATCAGTATGTCCCCCGATTGACTCCTAACATTTCTACTTATTGTTCCTACATCCCGGAAGTTCCTCTTAATTATTTTGTAAGCCTCATCGGTCTTACCTACTTGCAACTTATCTTCTACTTCTTTGCATTTCTCCTCTATCCGTTGTTCTTTCGCTTTTCTACATTTTCTAATGATTTCCCACTTTATTGCCATATACGTTTTCAGTCCTTCTTCGTCTCGTCTGTTTTTGTAGCCTCGTCTCTTTTGCATTAAGTTTAAGATTTCGTCCGTTATCCAGGGCTTCCTAGCTTCCCTTTTATCGTGTCCTAAAACGTCCGTAGCCGCGGAAGCTAGACTATTCTTGATACCCTACCACTCAGTTTCTGCGTTCTTGATTTCGTCCTTACTCGTTTTATTTATTAATTGATCTGTTTTCTCCTGGAACTTATCTTTCATATTCTGATCCCTCAATATGTCTACATTTATACGTTTCTTATCCTTCCGGGTTTTCAGATTTTTGAACTTTAATCTAGCTTTCATGACTACCAAGTTGTGATCGCTGTCTACATCTGCTCCTGGATAACTCTTACAGTCTTTTACTTGATTTCTAAATCTCTTCCTAACCAGAATGTAGTCTATCTGATACCTGTCTATCCCTCCTGGCATTTTCCATGTGTACCGCCTCCTAACGTGATTCTTGAACAATGTGTTCGCGACTACCATCTTGTGCTTCTCACAGAATTCTATCAGTCTGCTACCTCTCTCGTTTCTGTTTCCTAATCCATAAGGCCCTACAAATTCTCCTTCTTTCTCCTCACCTACGACTGCGTTAAAATCTCCTACTATTATTAAATTTTCATGACCCTTCACAAATCCTATTACCTGCTCTATGTTCGAATAAACGGCTTCTAACTCTTCCTCGCTGTGGTTAGAAGTAGGCATGTATACTTGCACTATTACTGTTTCCACTGGCTTCGAATCTAACCTAACCATCATTACTCTCTCGCTGTATTGTAGGTAGCTATCTACACACTGTCCTGCGTTCTTCCGCATAACGATCCCTACTCCCGCGTTTCCATTTACCGATCCTGTGTGTATTACCCTATAGTCACCGCTCCAAAAATCTCCTACTTCCGGCCAGCGCATCTCACTTATACCTACTATATCTAATCCTAACCTATCCATTTCTATCTTCAGATTTTCTAGCTTCCCTGCCTGTCTCATGCTTCTGACATTCCACGATCCGACTCGTGAAATGCTACACTTCTTATTATGATTGCACTCGATCACGTCTCCCGGAACAGTCCTCACCCGGAGATCCGAACGGAGGACTATTTTACCTCCGGAGTTTTTTGTCCCAGGAGACGCCATCATTAATTTAGGATAAGCTTTCTGCTAGCTGTTCTGAGGATTATAATGTGGTGGTTTCCTCTTGCCTTCCACATCGCAGTCGTGTGTGTCATAGCACCATACCAACCCCCACGGTTTCTGCCACTATGACTACTGAAAGAGCTGCTGCCCTCCTTCAGGGACTTGTCTTAGTCTGGTTTTTCAATAAGGACCCCCCACTATGGTTAAACCTATGGTACGGCTCCTTAAATCATTAAAACGCGCAAGCCGACCCACCCGTTCCAGTTTGCACTAGAACTTCGTCAAGGTTCAAGTCCTATCGGATCGGAATATTATATAATAATGTAGAAATAGTTTATCCTTTTCATTGAAAAATTAAGTGTAATAATTAGAAAAAGAAATGTAGAAATTAAAGTAGAGCTTTTTTAATTACTTCTTTCTCACGTCATATATACTTCCAACTTCATATAGAGATGCTCCAACACCTGATATTCTGTTATTTAACACACATTTTCTGATGTTAAGTAGGATAATATTTTCATTGTATAATATAGCATCTCATATGTAAGTTATGACACAAAAAATAAAGTCGGAAATATGACGAGGGCACTGCCAATTTTATTTACAAATCACCTGTTAACAGATTGTTAGTTGGATAAGTCTTGACGTTTCGTAGTTGTATGTACATACCTTGCGATCAGCAAAACCACGAAACTTATGATGGATGGTTGCGGAGAATGATCATTTTAAATATTTGAGATGTGTAATTTTTATGCTGACAAAAAAATTGTAAATGCGATGCGTGCACTTGATGTGTTCTAATAAGGTAAATGCCATTTGCGAAATATTTTGAGTAGATATTCAAATGTAAAGAATAGGTTATTAGGTCATTTAGATACAATCCATTCATAAATAACAATTGTTTTCGCTTGTATCAAAACAAGTCAATTCTAACTTATTGAATTTTATATAATACTCAGGCTATGGATATTTTCTGTTTAATCTACGGAAATGTAATTTCGATTTTTCTATTTACAAAAGTCAAAATCAAGTAAAAAAATTAATAGATATGTTCTTTGCAATACGGATAAAGTAATTGTGGTAGATTATGTAGAGAACTGAGAAATACTTGTCACCTGAAGAAGTCAATAATGTCGCCGTTGGTTGACTGACCATCTTTCCCATCACCAGATGTGAGCCCTCCAGATAATAATTTGTTTCTAAAGCTGAAGAAATAGTTGAAAGAAAAGATATTCTTTCGAAATGCTGAGAGATGGATACTATGAGCGTTGGATTAAATACGAATATGCTTAAATTAAGTGCAAATTGAGGGTTTACATTAATTGTCATTAGTTACATGCTAGGGTAATAAATGTATTCTTACCTCCTCGTTGATTTTCATGCTTGTTTAAGCACTATATTAATAAAATAGTCCTAGAATACAACTTTTCCTGTTTTTGTGGTATAGAAGTGGTATACAATTTCGTTAGATTTGGCATAATACTTAAACCCTGCATGATTAGGCAAATGTTACATTATCGTAACCTTTTGTATATTGTTTTAAAATAAAAAGATTCAATATCTATCCGAATTACTTTATCTTTTGTAAAAAATAAAGTAAAATTTTTGAACGTCTTAAAACAATGAGACCAGAAGAAATATTTCGAAACTAGTGCAGATACCGATTTTGTCAGAGTTGATTCCAGTCTATAAAATCTGCAATATTTTGTTTTCCTATACATATATAAATTACAAACAAGTGAATTATGCCTACTGCATTAAACATGTTTCTAGTCCACGTGGTGGGTTTTTAAGACCAATGAACCTTATTTCGACTAAATATATCACACAAGTGGTCAAAGTCGATGGTAAAGTTAAATTGATTTGCTGAATTGCATGTACCTACATCGCTTTAAATATTTGAAGTATACGCGACGGCATATCAATTACGTTGAGTTACCAGAATATAGAATCATAGATTCAGAAGTCACAGTGTACAGCTTCATTAATTATCATTTATCAAAGACTTAGTTAACTCAGAGCATGAAATACACAACTTTTCTATCCATAGTTTACTATCGCGCTGAAGACAAACGGAAATGTTATTAAAAAGCTTACCATATCGCTGCAGTTTCTTATTTAATCCATGAATTATTGCGAGCTTTTTGTAATAAAATCAGGAAAAAATATTAATTTGATTTCCACTTCATTTGATCAAAATCGTAATAGTCTCTTGCAATAAGTAGCTTTTTTAACACAAAATGTAAACAAACAACACGTCTTACAAGGAAACATAGTTAAATACAAGTATGATACACCCATTCTTACAAGACTTGACTACACAACAAAGCGTGTGTTGGGAAAAGTAACATTGTAGATAGTTGAATACTTTGGGTGGTGAAGACTTTGATCAAAGAGTCATGGACCACCTCATTAAATTATACAAGAAGAAGAAGAAGGGCAAAGATACCAGGAAAGATAACGGGGCGCAGGGCGGTGCAGACATTGAGACGCGAGGTAGAACAGACGAAGAAGGCGCTGTCGTCCAGTCAGCAGGTTACGATTGAGATCGAGTCATTTTTCGGAGGTGAATATTTCTCAGAAACTCTCATCAGGGAAGAATTTCAAAAGTTGAATATGGATCTATTCCGTTCACAATGAAACCCTTTATTTCTGAAACCTTGAAGATGTTGACATCATTGGTTTGTGGCAAATTTAATCTATCGCAAAGATATCGTTGTTCTTTTATCAATGGTATTGTATATGGTAAGTAATGAACAACTATCTGTTTTAATCCCACCCCCCCCGTTCTATTAATCTAATATAACGAGGAATGCTTTCGTTTTTGAGATATAAGAAATAGTTAAAAAACACCAGCTGCCTACTCTGACAAGCCGCCACTGTTCAAAACGTAGTCACAGAAAACATTACTATTGATTTAATATATGACATATCATATAGATCATACATAATTATATAATATATAAATAGTAATTGATACATAACGTGTCGTAGTCAATTATGTGACTGACAAATCGCGTACTTGGCCCTTTATATCTAGTAATCTTTTTATTTGCCCATTTGATATAACAATATTAATACTACGAAACAAAACATTTTTCCTCGGCAGGTGGTATGTATGTATGCACAGAAATTGACGCATGACCGGCATCGAGCCCCGGCAATAAAATAAATTATATCAACTGGTCGGTAAGGATCAAACAATTGTTGTTACTGCCACAAAACCTTCTCAAACGGCGCCTTTGCGAAATCTCAACAAAGATTTAGCGCAACAGCGAAATAAAAATGTAAACCATCGACGCCTATTACTCAATGGCTCGTTCTGCATCTATTAGAGTCTCATGTATATTCATCAATATTTTAATTCAAATTTGCGCATCAAAATGAAACGTGAGAATAGAAGTAGAAACTAGCGTCGACCTTGTTCAGTCATGACCAGTCCGTGTCAACCAAACCGTTAATTTAGCAAACGACAGTGACACGGTACATGTCATCATTGAATAATATCCTGCCTACGATGGTCTGGTGCGCGGGAATAATACATTTCTGTGCAAACATTGAATTAACGCTAGATAATGCGTGTTCGGAATAAAGGATTAATTACCTTGACGTTGATGTAACCCCTCACGTGGACATAATCTGATCGCTTACGTACCTGAAACAAGAAATAAATAATATAAAATTTCCGGGTTCTAAACATATTTGAAAATATATAAGTTCTTAGATATTTCTGACACATATATACAAGGTGCGGTTTTTGAAATATGATAAGTCAATGAATTTCGAAGATTTAAGAAAAATATTTGAAAGAGGAAGAGCTGTAAAGAAAGACTTGTTCTCGTTCGATCCCACATAATTTGAAAAAATCTCAAAAAGATGCTCGTGTCGATTGGTGCAAACAAATGCTCAAGAAATACAATGGCAGTGCCTCAAAAGATGTGTATAATATTGTAACAAGTGACGAATCATGGATCTATGCGTATGAGCTGGAAGGTAAACAGCAGTCGACTGTATGGGTGTTTTAAGATGAACCAAATCCAACAAAAATTGTTCGCACTCGCGACACTTCGAAACAAATGGTCGCCTGTATTTCGGATGGTCATATTGCAATAGTGCCTTTAGAGCAACGTAAAACGGTAAATTCTGAATGGTACACAACCATTTGTTTGCCGGAAGCCTTCGATGAAATAAAAGGAAAACAAACAAGCGCCGTCGGATCATTCTTCATCATGACAATGCGAGCTCTCACACATCTCGTCTAACAACCGAATGCTTGAACACTCAAAAAACCAAAGCAATGGGCCATCCGCCGTACAGTCCTGATTTGGCATACAATGACTTCTTTTTGTTCCGGAACATTAAAAATAAATTGGGCGGATAACGATTTTCGTCGGCAGATGAAGCCGTTGATGCGTTCAAAAACCATGTTTTGGAGATATTTATAGCGGAATGGAAAAATGCTTTGACAAATGGTTCGAACGCATGCAATAGTATATTGTACAAGTGTCGAAAAATGCTTTTCGTACGTGTTTTACACTATACTTTTCCTACGATTACACTTAAATCGCATTCGAGGGATGTATATCTTTTTCTTGTTTAAGTTTTGCTTTCCAAACGATGATTTTTTGACATAATAAAATAACAATTATTTAATTTTAATAAACATTTATTTACTATTATTAGTATTAGTAATAAACATCATTATTAACAGCTAATGATAATTTTTTTAATAATCGGCAATAATAATCTTGTTACAAACAATATCTATTTGAAGTTGTAATTAATAGTAAAATTACTGCAATTTTCTAAATGAATTCCTGGCATTTCTTTGTGCTGATTGATAACATTTTTTACAATAGATATGTTATTGTTTGTTTTTGAAGAATATGGAATTTCATTTTGTGGTAGAACATCAACATGTACCTCTGAATCTACGGAGTTTAACGAATTTACATTTTTATTGAATATTTTGACTTTTTCTTGAATGGATTCATCTATGTAGCCTTCCGCCATCCACCATGACGTTTGAGGATCAGTAAATAAACGCCGAGTATTGAGCACGGGCCGCCTGGATGCTAAGAAAAAACGCTATCACTACTCCACGGTGTTTTGCGCATAGCGTGCGTAAAATGCCGTTTTACAGTTGCGTTTTTAGTGTGCTTTTACTTATTTTTAAGCAACCGTAGCAAAAAGTATATAGATCATGAAAGAATATCCTGAAAGGAGAATATTCTGAAAGACGATAAAGTAATTTTCAATGGCTAATTAATGTTTTTTTTACTATTAGGCTCAAAATATAAATAGTACCCCTTTATATTCCATAAGTTTCCTGCTCTAATCCCACAGCACTTTATACAATGAAACTCGACTCATATCATTTGTAGTTTCTATAACGAAAAAAATTCTTTTGTAGTGTTATACTTTCCAATTCTATTTGAAGGCTTTTAAAAATTTCAAAAGTACTATATATTTAGTATAGTACCAGCTCTAGTCCGCCTTTTCATGGAATTATTCTGAAATTTTAAAACGAATAGAAGAAGAAAACAAGAAGAAGAAGAAGAAGAAGACGAAGACAACACGACGACCACGACAGTGATGACAAAGAAGAAGAATCTAGTTTTCATTCACGTATGAAGGTTTGTGTAGTTCTTATAATTGCGGATTATTCCGACAAAACTATTATGCTTGCATGATGCATGAGTCCAATAGTTTATATTTATTTTATATCGCACAGCTGCAACGTGGACGCAATTTAATTTACAGAGCCAGCTACTACGTTATAACACAACAGGTTATGGCAAAAGGATCCGTAACTCATTTTTGGTGGAAATATTTCCATGCATCCGCCTGACACTCATTTCGGTACTCGATTTCAATGATTGTGTAATTAACGCCTACAAATACAACTTGCGAAATCTTCTAAAATAATCAATATGCAAATATCTGCACGCAGGTTGCATACACGTATAGGAAGTATAAATTATAACGTTAACGTTTTACTTCTGGGAATTGGATATGCAAAATGAGCGACCGCCAGTTGCGAAACTATTAAGCAACTAATTATTATAAATTTAATTGATACGTGTACGCTATGTGAACAGAAATTATTTCACTTAAATCTTAAAAGCACTAAATGACAGGTACATGATTTGGGAAAACGTGTTTAGAATACTAACCGGAAAAGTATGATATGCGATAAGATACAGTTGGCGTAAATTCGTTACTTGTGGTATGTTCAGATCCCATTTGCATAAATGTGATAAGGGCTTTTAATAAATTGATGAGCTTATTTGATATATGATCAAGCAGGCGGTATTCTGGAAAACGGCAGGTTGCAATTTTATGTTGATGATAACGATGTGGGTTATTAGTATTGTACTCAGGAGTGTAATTTGATACAGTGTGCTCAAAAAGCAATACAGAAGTACATATATTTTATAACATAATTTGAAAAGTATTAGGAACATCTCTAAAATAGTGAAATAGTTTATCTGTTCTAGAATATGTTCCATTTCTGTTACAAGGGTGAGTCAAATATAAACCGGAATTTTGTTTAAATAATTGTTACTGTAAGAACATTTTTGAATACAATTTGTTACTCTACATAGTCTCATTTTTTATCCAAACATTTTTCCCAATTATTGGAAGTTTTTTAATGCCGTTATCGAAAAATGAAGTTGGTCGTGCCTCTAATCAACTGCGCACAAACGCTTTCACATCCTGGTCGTCACCAAAACGGCGTCCTCAAAGTTCTTCTTTGAGTGGCCCAAACAAGTGATTGCCATATGGTGACAAATCCGGGCTATAGGGCGGATGTTTTTCCAATGGATGCTTTCCAGTTTTTCTCGTGTCAAAGCAGCTGTATGTAGCCAAGCGTTGTCGTGAAGAAGAATCACACTTTGGATAGGCATATCTATTATTTTCCATCGAAAACCTAGTTTTGCTTCATCAAGGAGTTGGCAGTAGTAGGTGGCGTTAACTGTACGCCGTTCATGAAAGAAATCAATGATCAGTACCCTTTGCAATTCGAAGAAATAGTTGCAAGAATTTTCCCTGCAGAAAGACGAGTTTTGATTTTTCAAGGTGGGTTCTTTTCAGGGTATGCCAAATTTGTTGTGCCAGTCATAGACTTGGGTCTTTGAAGAGGCTCTGTCGGAAAACTGTGCAGTCAATCGACGCAAAATTTCAGCCGGCTTTAAGCCCTCCTGCGTCAACAATTTAGTAATAATGCGTTGCTCAACGGACGTACATATGTACCTCTTACTCAGACATGATGCTATTGATAGTTAGTCGTCTTTGGCAAGCCACGCCGATATATTCTCCTCTTCTTCACATCCCCACCTAATATATATCAAGACTGCCTGCCAGTCCTTTTACCCAACGCACGTTAAAACAAAAATTACGGTTTATAGTTGATTCATCCTCGTATAATCTGATTTACTACTAATTTATTGTACATATCGGAAACAAAATTTGATAATGTATGATGCGTGTATACTTTATTGTTTGATTTTAATGTAAGTTATGAAAAATTATTATCGAGAAACTATAACATAGGATGTTCCATTAAAAAGAGCTAAGTTTATTGTAAATTACGTAAGCTATTAGAGATAGGCAAAAGTCAGAGAATTCTACATAACTGAATGAGCATTGAGCAGACCTCATTGAATACTACTACATTTAATAAATTAATCCCGGTAATTGAGACTTCCTGTTGATTATATGGAAATAAAGGACCCATAGAGTGGCCTATTAAATCATTGACGATGAGACATGTCCTAATTGATTCATTTATGTCCAGATTTGAAAAAAGAGGACCCATGTAGTCACTTATATGGATCAATAGAGTTTAGTAACTTTCAACAGTTTAATTTAATTGTTAATTGGAATGACAGAATCTTAGATTTCTGCATTTTCAATCTTAAATGTGTTGTTCAATAGAATCTCATAGTTGAAGAAGACAGGTACCACCCCTATTATTATTGAGGTTAGTATATCTGAACCGTGTAATATTTCCGCCAATTCTAATAATGAAACATATAATTTTAAGAAAGACAATTTTCCTTGGCTATATTAGGTTTCAGTATATAGTAATTGGGAGTTCTTGAAAACACACGCATTTTATGTAAAAATTTATAGTTTTTTGATCAGTGAACTGTATAAAGAAAAATTAAGCGAGTAGATACTTATCTACTTAAGCGTAAATCTCCAGCATAGTGCACTGCTGCAATAATTAATAATATTAAATTGAAAGCCTAATATGAGAATAAATTAAAAAAAAAAACGCATCAATTAACTGATCTTATTACATTCAAAAAATTACGATGCATTATTAAAGCACAAATAGTTGATGCTTACACTAACTACATGGCATACACTCAGCAAAACTTTAGAGTGATTACAGAGATTTTTGGTCTTATGTTCAAAGTAAGAAAAATTCGACACGTATTCCATCAATGGTTTTCCTCGAAGAGGAATTACTTGATAGTGAAAACAAAGTTGTAAGTGGACTCGCTAAATGTGTTTGCAGCGTCTTTTTCATTGACGATTTGCAGGCTACAAACACAAGTTCTAGCAATCGCTAAACTTGCATCTATATAGAAAAATTTACAGAGAAACGGATATTCATCAAGAATTATCAAAACTTGACAACAAAATAACCTATGGGAATGATCAGATCTCGAGTTATCTTATTAAAAATTGCTCAAAGGCTTTAATAGAGTCACTTCTCATTTTTAGTGTTTTATAAGTACAAATGTGAATATAGTTTATAATACAAGATACATAGTTTTAGAGGATTAAGTAATTAAAAAATGAAATTAAAAATTAAAGCACTACAAAAATAGACATTCTTCAATATAATGCAAAGTTTTACTATCAGAGGGTAACACATTGTTGGAGTATAAACTCCTTATTTCTATAGTTTAGACATTCTTCCTTTAGTAATCGATTCAATCCCTCCGTGGGAAGAATAGATGCGAAATGCGCTAGACATATCACTAATTTCTAACCCCTTCTGTCTCAGAGAACACATTCCATCAAACGATTGATGCCTATCACCTACCACTTTGTCTGCTGGCTACTCAGGTAATTACCACTGTACAAAAAAAAATCAAATAGAATTGTTAAATATTCTTTGTACCTGAATTGTTTAATATTTTAATAGTTCTTGAGTTACATGCATGCAAAATCTATAAAATTCCAGAAGATGTGTTTAAAATTAAGAGACTCCTGTTATGTTATTATGACTATTTACTACTCAATATACATATGCTAAATACGTAGGTATACATAATTCTGATGGTATTGTCCTTTGTTGTCATATTGAACATACGCTAATAGTCTGAGTAATTATTCAATTAAGTAATGAGCTGTCAGAAAAACAAATCGGATCACATTTTGCCTACTCCGTATTTGTATAGCGACGCACTGTCTTGTTATACTGATTTACTAATTGGGGTTCTAGCATTAATAAGTTTACAGCTTTCATTCATGGCGATTTCATGAAAGAAAATTCTGGTTTTATCGCTCTGGTTTACCGATAGAAAGGTTGTTAAACCCGTTTATTTTAATATTTACTTACGTGTCTAAGTCTGCAGCGATTCTACGTAATAATAACAGATTCTAGTGAAATATGCACGATTTATAGGCTGTTTGGCAATGCGGCAACACGTATTTAATGTATCGAAATCTTGAATGAACAATAGTTAAGATTTTGGTTAATGTGAGACAAATATTTTTATGTGTACAGGTAAAATAAGGCACGTTTGTTCTGGGTACCTAACGTAAATATTGATAAAAATATGGTTCGTACGTTGTTTCGCTTAGATTTCGAATTCTAGATATATCGTCGTTTATTTCGTAAGAAAAATTAAAAGGCATTATATGCAACATTTATCAGTACTTTTAATTCTTAACTTAATTTTATTAAGTGATATTTAGGCGCCATACTTATATTATACTAGCTGACCCGACAGACGTTGTCCTGTCTTATCTATGAATATTTAATTCGAACTGGAATAAATAACAAAACAAATATTTAAAAAACATAGTGCTTATCAGAACCTGTTCGATAATATATTTGACCCTGAATCTGCAAGGGTAAATATATGTAATATAGGTAATTGTATAGCGGAGTGTTTGTACCGCCATGTAGCTGACAAAATACGTTGGCATTGTTGGCAGCACTGCCATTCCCCCATCAACTTCTGTAAACACACTCACTTCTGGTTGGTCTTAGCAATTCAGAGCTACCAACGTACTTTACATCATGCCAATTGAAAGCTGCCAACGTATTTTTCACCAGTCACATGGTGGTAAAAGTTTATTGTTTCCCGCTATACTTATCCTGAAAGTAGGCATAAAATTATCTCGAATAACTTTTGTTGCACCAAAAGACGCCATTTGAAAACAATTATTATATTGCTGGATATGAGTCAAAAAATGTATAGAGTCTGGCCCATTTCCGGAAACAAATGAATGTAGTGGCTCTGGTGGCGGTACCAATAGCGTCAGTTTGACTTGGCCACTGGCGCAACACAATCGAGGGGCTTCATTTTTAAACTTCAATGCCCTGCAATGTAGACACACAACGTTCATTTGTCCAATAGCAACGATTGTGCTATTGGTGCTGTGAACTATAATCGATTGCCACGTTATAGTTGAAAGCAGTTCGATGGGGATTAAACGCAACATTTCTACGTTGTTGATTTCGATTCCATCGATTCCGTTCAACTTCATTTTGCGCTTCGCGTTGCTCGTCAGTTTGACTTGCTCGCATATATCTTTGACTTGCAGCATTGCGAATTTTGCTACCTAAGTTCGTACGCCTAATTGGTGGCATTTTGAAGAACCAAAATTTAACTGAAAATAAAAAATTTACTCCCTTATTTTTTCTGTATAACCATGTATACCACGTGTTAGTCTATCAAAACTTACCAAAAATCGATATTAAATTAAATATTGATATAAGGCTGCGATGAACAAACACTTCTCAAAAATCTCACTGAACAAACTGAAAACTGGATAAACGTTTCGATCGAATAGACTGTGCAGTGTGCACTAAGAAAGGAATAATTGAACTTTTTGATCGATACATGCCAACCGATGTAGCTGTTAAAAGACATTTACAGCGCATCAACTGTCAAACACGATGAGTGTGTATGTAGCAGACATCTGACAATTTTTTAAAAATTTATAGACAATTCGATTCACATTCATGAAATGCGTGAACTGTCAAATGCGCGAAGTTAAAATAGTCGTTAGGTTTTCTCAAATTTTCCAACTTTCTGCGCAATTTTCTTAATTTTTCGTTCCGTAAAAACCTTCTACAATGCATTAGAAAACATTAAAAAAAAAGGTGAATAAAATCGGTTAAGTCGTTCTCAAGTTATGGCGTGACTAAGGGAAATATGGATTCATTTTTATATATTTAGATTACTTTAATCTCAATAAGTATCAACTGCCATGGTTATTAGCCACATTTAGAACGTATCTTGCCATTTTATATCATTCATTGTTCCATAACGATCTCTAACTCGTCCCTTCATGACGAGTTAAATTTGTAGGCAATTTCCTACAAATTTCAAAATTTTCTATAATTTTTTTAACAGTTTTAAGTCACTGTTGTAGGTATCCCATTGATTCTGCGCCATATTTTATTGCATCCTTATTTCCTCAAGTTTATGACGATATATGTATGAATCGGTATATCATCGCCATGAATAGTACGAGTTGCGATTTGAGCAGCTTTATCAGCCTCTTCGTTATCCATTATCCCTATATGACTGGGGTACCACAAGAAGGTTAACTTCTTTATGAAGAGAGAAATATGGTGTCTCAATGCAGCTATTCTCGTTACTAATGGGTTTTGCGAGAACTTGTTAGCTATGGCCGTCATGGAGCTAAGAGATTCTGAAGACATTATAACTTATGTTATGTTAATGTGGCACAGAGTAGTTTTGCATCGTTTTATTTCCCTAGAATATCATAGACATGTGCTATTATTAATTCTGTGTTTATTTCGTTCTTATGGAATATTGTCAGACTAAGACTAATATTCAGTGATGGAATAGTCCATAAAGATACGTCACAAATACTTTTTAACCATGTTTAGGGAAGTTTACATTTCTTGCACATTTTTAATCGAATATCTGGCGGTATTTGTGTCTGTTTGTATCCGCAGATTGATATTTCATGTTAGTGAATAGGATTTTCGTAGCTAGGATTTGCCCACATTCTTGTTCCATATTTTAATAGATTTTGATTAAATTTAATATCAAGAGGTAGTACTTCTGATTCTGCGTGGAGACTTATAGTTGGACCAGTTCTGAATGCTGCCGTATATATTGAGTGTGGAATTAGATGCCAAGGATCTATTCTTGACTGAAATAAAGTGAACTGAATTAAGATTTAATATTACTTCTCTATCAGTATCCCAGTTTACATTGGATACATATTTTATGATATCATGGTCATTTCCTTCTTACACCTTGCTATTAATTCGATAATGTGATGGTAGGTTTGTTGTTATTGATTAAATTCCTTGTTAATCTTTGCCGATGTTTCGATGTTAAAGACTGTTGGTATCTTATAAATACGATATTTCAATAAAATACGTAAAATCTAAAAATACTCTTCAAAAATAATTAGTATCGAACCCGCAAGCAATTCGTACTTAGTGTTTGTGGCAGTTTCTCCTTCGGTTGAGACTTCCGCAGGGTTCCATATGGAGGCTTTTCTCTTTAATTCTCTCATATATCACACATTTAAAATATAATACATACCATTGGTTTAAATATTTTTGTATGGGTAAATACAATGAAAATCATGTATATTTTAATTGAGTATCAACCGAAATAGTATGTATATTGTTACTTACAATCCCGATTACATTCTGTAGGTGGTTTCTACTATGTGACTACAACTCATCGAGCTTTGATTATTGCGATACTAATGTTTCAAATTGACATAATCAAATTTAACATTATAGTTAGCCAAATATTTTCTAGTGTAATATACTTTTTTATAGTATGTCAAATATTTATAAACATATATTTATTTATGGTAAAGAAAACTTTCTATGACTGTAAGGATTTTATGAGATACTTTTCAAGCATTTTTGCATAATCATTACCGAATGAAATGTGAAAGATATGCATATGTTACGGAAAAGGTGCGAATTCGATGAATGTGTACATTGTCCGGTTAAAGTGAACATCAACCAAATCGAGTGGTAGGCAAGGGTGTACAACAAAGCAGGAAAACGTGTACATTTTGCGGAGAATGTGTACATTTGCCGTTATACGTACTCTTATCGTAACATATATACCGAAAGATATCTCATAAAATCCTCGTTCAAAATCTTATCAAGACATTTTTTTCATATAACCTTGGTGAAGTATATAACTTCACTAAGGATATAAATATGCCTTACAAAATTAACTCCCACGAACATAGATCCACGAACTAGAAGAAGCACGTTTTATGTATAATTTAGAAATAGTTAATAAGTAAATTGTCCAAAATTATTATTTATTCAAAAATAAACATATTTTTATATTTAACATGTTTCAATTCAGATGTTTATAGTATGTTTCTGTTATATAGAGTGAGTTATAACAGAAACACTAATTATTATATTTTATTATCGTTTAGATTATTGTCTGCAGGCGTGGTTTATCCTGCAGGAATGATATAAGTTGAAGATGATCTTGATGCAACGTTTAGGAATTAATTACGTCGAATAAATACCAGCTATTGGTACATTAGCACCGGGAGTTACGTTTTGTGGTTACTTTCCCCCTCGACATTGAATTTTGGATGGATGGCAAGGGATGCAAATACCTCTTGTTATTTTCTACGCTTTTTGGAACTAAAACTGACTTAGTTTTCCAAAAACACCAAAACACTATATACTACACTCGGCGTGCATTTCGACAACAAGGTTGGCATCATCTGGAGATAATTGTTAAACTTTTAAACAGACTAAAACTAAAGCAGTTTTAATCATCTTCAGATGACATGAGTGTAGTGTATAATGTTTTGGTGTTTTGTGGAAAACTAAGGCAGTATTATCTTCACACCAAAGGTTCCAACCTACTTCAATATCTCAAAAAGGCTCAGTTTTGAGATATTGATATCACCCAAGAACATGTTTTTTTACCCTGCATTGTATATGTTTTTAATTCTACTGGTTTAGTAGTTTATTACCTGAGCATCGACAAACGTGATTGTGAATGTAATTTGTGCCTAAAATGTACGTTTAAGTGCTTCACCAATAGCAAAATTAGAAGAAATACGATTTTAAAGCTAATGTTCGCACCTCTGTTATCACTAATTATTATCATTTTGAAGGTTAAATGAAAAAGTCGTCCCTACTTTCTCTTTACTCCTTTGTAAAATGGCATTTTTATTTAAATCTATTCATTATTTTGCCCTAGGGGTGAGAAGAAAGAGGCCAAGGTCACTCGCTTTTATAAATAATTTACTTTTGTTTCATTCAAATCGGTTGAGTGCTTTTATGCGAAACTGTACAGCCGCCCTCCAACTTTGAGAGTAATTTTACCCTTCAAGCCATTTTATAGTAAATATAAAAGTAAGAGAATGTGTGTGTTATTTTGTATTTTTCCAGAAATTAACAAAATCATAGGGGGGCATCAAAATAATTCATTGTTTGTAACATTAAATCGTAAAATTGGAATGTATTAAACACTTATTTTAACTTTAAGTACAGTCGGACCGCTGCAACTTTACCACTACGTCATCACCATATGGTAATATCACAGACAACCCACTATCCCTGTGAACGCATTTGCTATAATAGGTAAACACGAGACAGGTGATGTTACGTGTGTCTTCGGTCTTCGGAGATGACCTGCATAGATCATCGACAACTGTTTTCATATTTTTACGCTGATCGGTGAGGAGACAAATAGTAACGTACGTATTAGATTAAATATATGAAACTTTTCTATTGACTAACGCAGTGTAGATAATTTTCGAGTGATATTGACAGTTGTTTGACATCTGACTGTTAAGCTCGCTTCGTTTTCTGCAAATTTTTGAGCCTGTTTACTAATATTTGTCATAGATCCGTTCGTTTTAGAGCGAAACTAGTTTCAGAATTGCAGTCGATATAAGTAAGCAATATTTTTTTTATGACAGTTATATGCACGTCTTGTTTTAGATGCCGGAAAAAACATTAAATTCTCAAGCAGAGCAAATGGTGTTGAATCTTCTGGAATACTTTGAACAGGAGAAAAGAAACGGAGGCCCTTTAATATCTGTTAGTGCTGTTCAAGAGGTAAAAGACATAGATTGACAAATATCTAAAGTAATGTGTGTGTGTGTACTTGTGAGATTTTAGAGTAGCGGAAGCTCTTAAACTTTCGAAGAAAACAATATACACTATTATAAAAAGCAAAGAAAACAACCCAGTTCTTTCTTCACCCGGAAAAACAAGACATTGCCAAAAGTCCATGACAAGGGATCTACCTGAAGGTACAGAAATAGCAGTACGAGATAATTTATACAATATGTGTGAAAAACGTAAGTATGTTCTGGCTATATTTATTTTGTTGTGTAAATACAGGGGAATTTACTGTGAAGGCCAAAATGATGTGATAAAATTGTTTTTGATTTAGGGTATGGTACTAACATGTAATTGTTGGTACCTTAAACGAAGAGCTTAAAGGACGATATATAGATAGAGAATAGAAAGGAAATAATTCATATGGGAAAAACATCACTTATAGCTACATTAAAGAAGGTGGATTTTAAATTAAAGAAGGAAGACAATCGATGAGCTTTAACCAAAAGAGTTAATATAGCAGCTAAAAGGGGCAGGTTTTTAAGGAATTATTGTAAACATGAATTAATAAATAGAGGTGGAAGGAATCTTTAGCAACATGCAGTGAACATGTGAGCCTTTAGACGTGACATGTTTCTATCGATAATTTCAAAATAATGTCCTATTTAAAACACAAACAGGTTTTTTTGTATACCATAGCCAGCAATGAAATTATTTGTTTTATGTATCGTCATGAAAATATTTGTTATACACATTTAACTTTTTAATTGTATAAGTATATATTATAACCACTTCTTCATGGTAGAATAGCATCTTTATCATCTTGATAATGATTGTGTTAGTGAGACATATAATAAAGACATATTTAGTAAAATATTACATTCGTTTGTGTTGATTTTTAACATACTGTTTTATAAACTAAATAAAATTAATCTTTTTTTTTTGTGTGAAGGACGTTTACTGCCAGACGTTTTCTGTATGTTTTTTTATTCGATATCTAACTAAAATGATTTTGTTTTAGCACATTAGAATTTGAATTTTAATGTTAGTTATGCTTTCTTCATATAGTTTGGGTGCAGTTTAGATAAGAGAAACTCTTGCAGAAGGTGCACAATTAAGGTCAGTGTACTTTAATAAACTAAAATATACCCAAATACGTACTAGTCTTGTAGTTTCATAACTCCTCAAGTTCCACAATAGAGCCAAAGCTCCGATCGGCGGAAAGACGCAGTTATCTCGACAATCACAGACCAATTTATATGTATATTGTGTTTTTCCACATAATTTTTGCAAGTATTTTTTATGTTTGAGCCCATGGATTATAAAATTTGTCGCCGTGATAACTTATTTGAAAGGCATTTTCTAGTTTGTTTTGGTGCCGATAATACAGTTGACTGTAAAGGCAGTAAATTTAAACGATTTAAATTATGTAAACAGTTGCCTGTTTACATAATTTACCATTTGACTCTAATTTTTCATCTTAGTTCATACGAATATCGCTTGTGACGTAGAGGTAAAGTTAGAACGGCCCGACTGTATTTGATTAATTATTCTGAAGCACGGATTTCCCCTATTGCGCTGTATTATACCACAGAATCGTTACTTCCCGTTCTTTTCTCAAATCCAACTTTTATGAGATGCCTTATCTTGTGTTGGTCATGCAGAAACTTCAATTCCAATAAATTTTCAGAACGTTTCAGATAATGAAGTAATTACAACTTATAAACCTTGCTCGTGTCCGGACAAGGCCACATCGATTACTGTTATTAGTAATAATTCAATAGCCGTATTATATTTCGTGAAATATCAGGTGTCAAATAGCTTATCAATTTCTTGCGTCGTCTTTCGCGGAAAAAATGAAAGGCATTATAATAGCGTGGGACGGGCATATTTGCAGAAAACTATAGTAATAGATGCTTTATGTATTGTCGTGGGCAGGGCCGATATGCTTTACAATTGTAATGGGACGAGAGTAGGGCGCCTAATGGTTTCGTCGTCTGTGCGATCGTTGAAGTCACTGATGAAATTGGGTCTGTGCGTGGATGCCGATATCCTCTTAAGCTGTAATTAATTAATTTTCGATTGACATTTGAGGCTGCATACGTAAAATAATAATTAAAATAAATTAAATGCTCACGCATCAATTTATGGCTGCAATTCGTCGTTAACGAGACGAATATGAAAATAGCAGGTTTTCCGATACACTTTGAGGTTATTAATGAATCTCAAACGTTTATAAAAACCCAGAGAGGATGTTCATAAATGCATGTGATATAAAAAGTGACACAAATGCACAAGAAAGATATCACCTCAAAAATAATTAGTCTTGTTTTGGGTAAAGAATGAAACATCGCCTAAAGGAAATACGCTACTTCGACTTCATAATTAATTCGGTTTTTAATTATAATGAATTAGAAAACGATTCAGAAGTAAGTTCCGTCTAAAAGTCGATTAAACGTAAAAAATTGGTTTAACATTGTAAAGAAATCCTTAAAAATAAGTAATAAAATAATATGAACCCAAGAACTTATTCAAAGCCCTAAAATAAATTCAAAAGGGTAGTCAGGGGGTCTCAAAATTGCTTGAAATTGGTGAGTACGAAAGAGAACTTTAATGATGAATATGTTATTACACGCTGCCCTATTTTTATTATCTACTCGGGGAAGAGATTATTAGTTACATTGCGTGCTAATATTTTGGTAATATTAGTGATGATATATAGATATTCTTCAATTTTTTGGCCACAAGTGTGACTTATATTTTACTCATCTTTTATTTTCGGTCATTTCGGCCAAATTGAAATACAACTTTTATTTTAATGTTTCGGTTTAAAATAAACATTATCAAAGAAACAAAACTCTTTTATTTGTCACATGGAACTTATTTTTTATATATTTTTTTTATTCTATGTAAAGACTTTGATATAGGTAACTGATTTTGTTTGTCAAACGTTTGAGTAAAAAAGTTCTTTACTTCAATTTTGTTGAAATTGCGGGAAATACAAAACGAGTAACATAATTCATCACAGCGATTAATTCCATATTTTTTTATACATGCATGAAGTTTTTACCAACAGAAATATTGTACTATCACTTTTTATTTTTGCATTCTTCGCATTATTGAGTGCTACTGTTGATTTCTACAAAAAAATTAGAAATAGCTTTGTGACTGAGACATATCCTGCTACTGTTGTTATTCTAACAATATTAGTAGTTTGATGAATGCATTAGAAAGTGTACACGTAATAAATGATTTGTAACTGTTTATTGACAAACTAAATTTTGTCTAGATTTAGGTTTAATTTTGTAGGGAGGGCCGCGAGATATAGCTTAGTATCTCCTCCAATCCAATCTTTCTCAGCTTGCTTGGGTCCAAGAAAAAGAGCCAAAACGCGAGGTGTCTACGCCAAACTCATATATATATGCTCAGAAGTATCCACCTCTCCTGCACACCATCTGCATTCCTTGTTGGTACTCAAGTCAATCTTACTAAGATGATAGTTAGATGACAGGGTCCTGTTAACAACGCCATGAGTTCCCGGACACTCTCCCTATCACCCCTCAAGAATTTTGCCTTCCAATCGCTGCTAGGCATCAAACTCAATAACAGACTAACTTGCTCTGGGTGTTCCACCAACGACTGAGTCTTTCAATCTCCAGCCATTCCCAAATTGTCCTCTTCCCGAGGCTGTGTGCAATCCTGACTGCATCTCAGGCTCCATTAAGAAAATCTGTTTTACTTAATAATGATGAGAAATATCCTTTTCTATTAGTCGGTTACTTTATCACGACGTGGTAGATATGGAAGAAATATTAGGAATAGATACGGTTTAAGAGA
This sequence comes from Rosalia funebris, assembly GCA_037954035.1. NCBI lineage: Eukaryota > Metazoa > Arthropoda > Insecta > Coleoptera > Cerambycidae > Rosalia > Rosalia funebris. The sequence continues at coordinate 13,459,732 of JAZFAV010000001.1, read as the reverse complement.
GAAAAATTTTGAGGTATCTTAATATTACTATTTAAGATTATTTCCTAAAATTGTTGCAATTTATTCAGAGGCGTCGTTATTCATCAATGGCGTCGTCAAATATTTGAAAATTCTCTTCAGTTTCAATCTAAATTGTGACTCATACGGTATGGGTACAAGTTCCAAATTTTAAGGTCTTCTTGAAAGGTTGAGGGATTTTGAAGGGCTATATTAAATGTACATTTTCTATTAACGTGTTGAATCTACGTTTTATATTTAATTTATTGCGTTAGTAAAATATCCGATGTTTCTCGCTACATCCATAATTATCATTTTCTCTTCACCAAACGTCTGGATTCTGAGTGGAAAATTTGCACGCAATGGATAAAAATGTTGCAGTTTGCCATTTTATGTTTATAACAATGATGACAGTATTCAGCGATGTTCTAAGAGTGCTAGTTTTTTTCCTGTATACCTATATTAAATACCAGTTTATTTTCTCCAATTTTAATGATCGATACATCAATAAGCTGAAGCTGTGAGTTGTCTTTAATTTTGTATAGGACATTTGCCGATACGAAATGGTTATTTAATTTTGAAACAAAACAATATCTGTTTTGTAGTATTAAAAACTGCAAAAATATCATCCACATACATATATGAGGCACAATCCAGAGAAATATTGGAATTCGTCTTTGGGCTTTGCTTCGAATATAGTCTTAAAAAGGTTTTCAGTAAAAGGCGATAAAGACCATCTGGATTTAAAGCCCGCTTATTGCTTTTCCCCCAGACATTTTATATTTTTTATTTTTCTTCTCAACATACCTAGTTCAATCCTCATGTCACGATCTACCAACCAATACATCGGCAAAAAAATGCAATGAATGAATCTGGCAGTATTTATAAATAGCATCATTCGACTGTTAACTGAGTATGAGTCATCAGCATTTGCGATGCGGTAAAGTCAGGGAGTCTGGGTCTCCGTACCGCCGCCGGGCCCGACTAGTTTCTTCCTTATAAGGCCTCCGCCGCGTCCAAGACTCTTTAGTTCCCTGCCCCGCCCTCGAGTATCTCGAGAACTTATCGAATACTGATTGTGAGTGTAAACGAACAGTCGATGCCATATAGGTTAAGCGGTCGTATAGGGTGTTAAAAATGTTTTATTTTTCTTCAGTATTGGTTATGTAAAGACAAACATATGAATCCCATATATTTGGTTTTATACTGAGCTCTGTTGGATGACATACTTAGTGTGTTGACCTGTTTGGACAGATGACATGCTGGTATTTTTTTAGTCAACAATATCTTTCTAGTGTTAGATACCTTGTTAATAAATACGTATTTGTCTTTTTTATATTTTTCAATATCAAAAAATATCGATACTGCAAACGATAAATACCTAACCCTACTTAAAAACCCTTAACGAAAACCCCTAACATGAGATACTCGAAAAATTTGAAGCAATTCATTTTCATTACAAATAAAGGCAGTTGCAATTTAAAAAAGGACTTGTTGATATAACAGCTCAAAATCAGGAAAAAATTAAATTTGTGCATTATTCGATGCCCTATAATATAATTAGGTTGATTTTCAAGAAATTATTTAATAATAAAACCAGATTTTGGAAGATCACGAACATGCCGAAACTCGCAGTATTTTAGACTCAACATTGCACACCGTACTTTGGCCAATGGGTTGCCGATGGATGAGTTGCACTGAACAATTCAACTACTTCTCTTTGTATACTCATTCTGTCTCCAAATCCGACGTCGCAAAGAATATCAATTCATTCTTGTTGAGATAATTTAACTATTTTTTTTTACAAAATGACAAAGAAACCACTCAATAGACACTTCAAACCTTTATATACCTCCTATTTCATCTCCGCTACTTCTTACAACACCGTACTGATCACCCTGTATTATCAGTTATACACCGTATGTTAAAATGCGCAACTGAAAATAAAATTTCATTGGGCTGAGAGTTCTTTCCAGAAGTTATTCCTTAAATTTTTAACGAATTCATTCATTGTTTTATGAAAATACTGTACATATTCCCATTTATTTATGTCATTATGTCATAAATCACTTGGACATATGTTATAAAATCTTTTATCTCTATAGAATGTTTACTTCAATGGTAAAATTCATAAAATGATTACTTAAATCTCTATTTAAATAACCGGTCACACAAAAACCCAAAGTGCACACTGACAGTTTGCCATTAACTTTAATAATACCCTACTAATAATAGCTACACATTGCAATTTATCATAACCGTTTTCCAATAAACCTTATATAGCGCCTAATGATTCGTAGTCTCCGGAATATGTCAATTAAATTGGGTATTATGTAAGACGGACGTCTAACCTGGACGAAAGAAAGTTGTTTATTCGCGATATTAGCTGCTCATAAAGTGGTAATGTATATTAATTGTAAACATAAAGAGAATTTCGTCTAGGAATTTTTTTGCACTGTTTGTATTAAGACTGACCTAGTTAAATGGAATAATATGCAGATTATTAATTTTTTTTGCGTGCATTAAAGTATAAATTATAATGTATAACAGTAATTATTGTTTATAAAGTCTACTTTAATAAAATATGTTACGAAATAACAACATGCATTACAATTCCTTTATGTTGTGATTTTGTATAAGAAATGACATAGTTATCAATAATGTACTTTATTATACTGAAAACGGTAAATAGTTTAGCTGTTATTTTATGGTTGCTGGTGTTAAAATATTTTAATCAGTTTATTAACAAGCAAGGTCGTCGTCATGTAGTATGCATAATATAAATTTATGTGTATTATATATATTTTGTAATAATCTTAATTTTTCATACAAATCGTATCCAGCTCGAAGGATCAATGAACTTATGGGCGGTCGGTTTCTTCTGGTTGCACCAAATATCATTTCGAGCATGTGTATTTAGCACAATTTGCTATCAATACACATTGTTAAAATCAACTTTAGCAAGGTTTGCAATAATGTCGAGTAATGGATATATAGAGAAAGTTGCATTAATCAAGATATAATGTTCGAGAATTCACACACAGTATCTTCCATTGATTTTAGTAACTGAACAGAGAAAAGAGTGATAGGGATATAAATCCGTTCTTTATCGCAATATGAAGAATTTAAGCGAGTAAAGAGCAATGGTCTTACTTGACCTGCGCCTCTCATCCAAAAGCCAAATCTGCAGGGATATTAGCGAACTATGACTATTAAATTCTACATACCTGCTTCCTGATTGTTTCGTAATTTTTTAAATTGTCGTTAACAGAATCAGTAACGTCTAAGGTTGCCAGAGATTTATTAGAACTGAAAGTGACCATTAGAGTCATATTGCGAAAGATAACTCGAGGTTATTAATGTGTATCAGATATAAATTTGGTGGCAATATTGGTCCTAAATATATTCCAGCTTTGGTCGGTAGTACCTTATACGTATATCCCAAAGATACTTCCTATAAAAGCTGATAACAAAGTTTGTGATAAAGCTAGTAAAATATATACTGGGAAAATATACATTTGTATGCAAGAGCGCGTAATCGATCGTAACATATTTTACTCATGAAATCCATATTCACACTCTACTAAAAGTTTTTCGAGATATCTACATATATCCGTAGACATATGTATTAATTTTACTAATTAAACTGATTCGTTCAAACATTGCATTTAAATTATTTAGTTTTTCCCGTTATTTTTAAAGTAACTGACAACAAATAGGATGACAATTATTTTAAAAGCCCGCTTTTGAGTTCTTTCGTATCAACTGTATATGTGCCGCCACTCCCTGTTTATATGACAAACAGAAGAGTCACGTCAATCTAGTGTTAACTGAGATAACATTAATTAACACTGGTTTTTATGCATGCTTTTAGAGCGACAGCACCATATACCATTAAGTCCGTTTACTTCACTCAAAACTTTAAGACGAATAATTCTGTGGCGAATGCTGATATTTTGAATGAAGTAGTTAATGTTAATAATTGACACTGAACTTTGAACTCAATGTCATTTCAACGAGCTCTCTTATTATTGTAACTATAAAGCCATCGTTATCTTATTATTTAAATGTAGAGAAGATAATATGGCATAATGTGTGCTATCATCTTTGCTGATCTATTTAGGCTGTCATCGTTATCTTATTATTTAAATGTAGAGAATATAATATGGCATAATGTGTGCTATCATCTTTGCTGATCTATTTAGGATGTCATCCCATGTAAATATATTATATTCTCGTAGTCATCTATGACTACGGGACTACGCATGTTACTAATACACCTATAAAGCAGATATTATCGAAGAGAATAACAGTATTTCTGCAAGAAGTGCAATCACTATAGGAGCATGAATTTATGGAGATTATGCGAAAAACTTTTCCCCACTGACGAAATCTATAAGAATTTTTTAAGGGCGTTGCTGATGTCTTAAACTTGATATTCTATTGCTAAAATTTCAATGTGCATAGATAGATTTGTTAATTAATTAGTAACTATTAGGAGCAAATAGTTATGCTTTAAAATAGCCGTTTTAAGTTTACTTCTTTCGAATAATCCTTTTTGAGCATGAAACATTTAAAAATGTATTTATCTACTTTGAGTGATTCTTTCATTAGTTTAATGATTTACAATTACTTTAACGATACAGAAATTTAGCACTATAATAATAAAGCGAAAGACTAATATTAACAATGAATTCATAAATTGTTAATAATGAACTAAATACGATAATAGTAATATGAATTTGACATAATTGATGCATACAATTTGTATAATGGATCTTTGCGCGTGTATCAATTTAGTGACGACGCACGGATCACATGCTACACCACTCGCAATTGTTACTAATATGCCACAATTACCAGCACGTATGTCTAGCGACATATGTTTCAATCAACTACGTACGGCATTGATAGTTAATAATTTGCTAAACAAAATGCAATTATGTTACGTCTTAGCTTCATTGTATAATTTGATTCATTGGCGTCTCAATATTTCTGTAAAATTTATTTCATTTTTTGTTTCATTTATTTTAATTTTTATTGAATTTATTTCATTTATTTTGATGGAAATATCACCACCATTCAATGTTTTTGTGGAGAACCTTTTCGTTACTCTGTCATAGGTTGACGTATTTGTACTATATTAACTGTTATCCTAAAATGTGTTTTCGGCACGACAATGTTCAAAAATGTCAGTTGATTGATTCATACGATTGTTACCTGTGACGCACACTCAATGAATCATTATACAAACCATACTTGAGAGTTTATGACATAAATCGGCTATTCTCTACACCTAACTCGATTTTATATTGAATTGACTAGAAACAGCTATACATAAACAAAAAAATGGGAGAGCAGTTTTCCATGAAGCATTTAAATGCCACATTGTACATTTCGGAAATAAAATGGCATCATCAAGAGATGACTAAAAGTTCGTTCATATAATTTACCACCATTTTTTGAGGTTAACGTCGTTAATTGGGATCGCTTCAACAATGACTGTAAGACGCCACCGGCGCTTAATACAATACATTGTATTTCGCGCTAACAAAAAGTGAAATAGATGCAAGGCGCATTGCTGGCAATATATCAGGTCCGGATGACAGCCATGAATACGAATATGAATATTTAACGAGTCTCAGACTAGTGTTGAGGTCTGGTGCAGTGAACGGATGAGTAGTTTTTGTTTTTGCGCGGAAACAGAACTGGCTACGGGTACGGGCACCTTATACGGATTGGATGCATCACCGTGTCCAGTCAGACAAGTCTAGAGTAGCTTTATTACATTGGGGTTCGCTATTTGAAACGGCCGTATGCTAGTCTGGATGCAGCGCAACTGAAATGGGGAAGAAGGAGAGTTTGCAACAGTTGATCTGTTACATACTGCGTGAAAATAGATTCTTAAATACACTAGGCACAAAAATTACGGCACGTAAAAAATCCTAAATTTTCAGGCGATATTCAAAGGGCTGTACTTTGGAGAAAAATAGACGCAGAACAATTTAAAAAAAGCAAATTGAAGCTCCAAGTTTATAGTTTTGAAATGTTGAGTTAAAATGTTTTACTATCCGCAGTTTTTGAGTAATCATAAGAAAACCATCGGAAAAAAATTTATAAATTTTTGCTTGCCTGTCAAAAGGTCCACGGGCTTCAGTAAATGTTTTTCAGTGATTTCATCTTAAAACTTTTTTATACTGTTAAAACAATATATTCCATTTAATTTGAACGGTCTAAATGCCTTGCATAGTGATTTCTTCGCTGAGTTATCGTCGTTCAAAGCAAAAAAGTCAGCTTGACTTTTATTTTTGAAAATATTTTTTTTTCTAATAATAATTAACATTAATTGATATGGATTATTGCTAAAGAAAACATTTTAAACTTCAAAAAATGAATAAAAAATGAGAAATATATCCTTAAATTAATTTTTAGCAAAAGCAACAAATTCAATCATTCTGAACATAAAAATAGTAAAAAAAAAAGATTGCAGCACTTTTAAATTTTCAGGGTTTCTTTGGGCCACTTTGATATTGAAAAGAAATAGTCAACATCCTTGCCTATCCATTATTTGTAAAATTACACCAAGTTAAGCGAATGTCCCTAAATACGCAATTTCTTACCTCTTTTTCAATTAACATTCTCGCACTGAATTTTTTTTTATCAAAAACCAGTAAATACGACTTGTAAGAAATACTTTAAAATTCTTAAAACTGCATTTGAGGTTTCCGTATCATCATTATTTCTCGAATAATTAATTACCAAAGTCCAAACTGACTTTTTTATGGAGACGCTAGTATACTGAAATGTAGAAGTAAGTGTTCATCTAAAGAAATTTTGGGCAGAGGCGTCTACGTTTATTGAAAATGTGTCAGATATTAATATTAACAATCTGATACCACCTTAGACTTACGAATAAATTGAATAATTTTCGATATTTCATCTACTATTGTGTGGACTTTATAAGTTAAATTTTGTTCATCCGCTGGAAGACGAATCCCAAAGAATTTTGAGTCATCTTCAGAAAAAGTAGTATGCAAATCGTTTCTGATTTGCAAATGTAATCGAAATCTGCATGATCGTATAATGCGATGCAGATAATGAAGAAATCTATTAGATAGTAATGCATTTGTAATTAGTATTAAGTATGAAATTAACACGAAATTTATATAATATATATATATATATATATATATATATATATATATATATATATATATATATATATATATATATATATATATATATATAATATATACATTAACACTTTATTTAAAAATAAAATTAATAACATGAATGTACACAGTAAGAAACACATGTGACACTAAAAAAAAGAAGGTAGTGATATATATTTAATAAATTTGTTTGAAATATAACCATGAATGAATTAATTATTTATTATTTTAGTGAAGGGTGTGATCACTTTGAAGCCAAGAACATAATTAACTCAAAAATGAATTCATTATCGATTTTAGTTCAGGGCAACGTTTCGGGAAAAACTCGGGATAAATGTAATAAGGTATACGATTTTATGTATACTAAATATAATGAACTGTACTTAAAAACTTTATTTTAATTTATTTTAAACTGTTTTTATCAGTTGTGCGTATTGTTTAGAAATATGTCAACAAATGATATTCACATTGCTGGTCTCAAACTTGTTTCAGAAAGTAGAAATGAAGTTAATGATATAAAATGATCATATTTATTTATGTATATCTTGATGAAAGCCAAAGTAAGTGCTATTGTTGTTTATTTTTAAATGATTTTTCTAAGGGTACATGTATTTTATTTTTATAATAGTAGATATTGATTAAAAATATTGAATTAAAATAAATTTACGCATATGAAAGGGAATATAAATATATGTTGGCAAGAAAACATAGTAAAGGGTGGTCTAACCATAATGCACGATGTTAATTGTGAGTCACACCTTAACGTCAAGTTTTTTGCCCAACTTAATTTGACATTTCTTTGTTTCAGTGTTTGACAAATTCAACCATGGAGAGGTACACAATTGAGCAGCGCGTTAAGATTGTTGAAGCCTTTTACGAAAATGGGCGTTCAAATCAAAATGCATTTCGTGCACTTCGTGACTTTTTTGGTCCGCATAATCGACCAAATGTGTCCACAATCGGGAGAATTGTGTGCAAATTTCAGCAAACCGGGTCTGTAGGAAATGTGAAAACACCTGTGCATGCTCGCCCAGTTCGTTCTGCCGAAAACATTGCTGTTGTTCGCGATAGTGTAGCAGAAGAGCCGTCAACCTCAACTCGTTGTCGTGCCCAACAAATGAACATCTCACGAACATCACTGATGCGAATTTTGAATAAAGATTTGAATTTACACGCTTACAAAGTTCAATTGACTCAAGAGCTGAAGCCTACTGACCATTTCAAACGTCGTCAATACGCCGAATGGTTGGTTGAACAGACAGAAGTGAATGGTGACTTTACAAAGAAAATCATCTTCAGCGACGAGGCACACTTTCACCTCAGTGGATTCGTTAACAAGCAGAATTGCCGCATTTGGACAAATGAGAATCCACGAGTGATTGTTGAAAAGCCGATGCATCCACAAAGTGTGACTGTTTGGTGCGGTTTATGGGCTGGCGGCGTCATTGGGCCGTACTTCTTCGAAAATGAGGTCGGCCAAACAGTTACCGTGAATGGCGTTCGCTATCGCGAGATGATAACGGACTTCTTGTGGCCATAAATTGAGGATATGGACCTAGACGATATGTGGTTCCAACAGGATGGTGCCACTTGCCACACAGCCAACGAAACAATGGTACTTTTTCGCGAGAAATTCAATGGCCGTGTTATCTCACGTCGTGGCGATGTTAATTGGCCGCCACGATCATGTGATTTCACACCGTTAGACTTCTTTCTTTGGGGATATTTAAAAGAAAAAGTGTACGTCAATAAGTCAAGAACAATTCAAGAGCTAAAGGATGAGATAATTTGGCACATTAACGACATTGAACCTCAATTATGTCTCAGAGTCATTGAAAATATGGACCATCGGATAGAGGTATGCCACCGAAGCCGTGGCGAGCATTCGGCCGATATCTTGTTTCACTCATAATTGTCATAGATCCTTCTATCATAATAAAAAATATTAAGATAATTCTCTGAAAACTTTTTGTTTTATTTACAATTAACATCGTGCGTTTTGGTTGGACCACCTTTTATAACTAAAAAAATTATTAAATATACAATCAGACATCAATTAATTGATATATTTGGGACTGCGTTACTTAGATTGCACCGCAGAAGTTAAGTGGTTAAATTTATCTATTCATTTCTAATTTTCGGATACAATTGTTTATGGCAGATGTACCAAACATCCCATCAAAATCTTATAATTATAGATTTATATTGCGCATTACATTAGACGTTACAATGGATCATTCATTACTTGTTATATTTAGTGACTTCCCATAGTCAATGAACTCCTATGACTTGATCATATTGCTAAATTGCATCCTGTAAGTAAAAACAAGTGGAATATTTGAATATGTGTAAAGAATACGTTGTATTAATTTGTCTTGTATGCCTACGTGCGTAACTGTTTCTGCATTTACCAGCATATGGTGATGCGTTACGTTAACCACAGGAAAGTGATTAATGATGTACCTTTAATTGTTCGTTACTTGGTGTTAAAAAAAGGAAGGAAGACGTGGAAATTCGTACCATAAATAAACGCCAATGAGCGGTGAGTAATATTGCGATAAAGTACGATATATGCCAATGGCGTTGAGTAATGGGGTACAAGTAAATAAATAGTTTATTTACAAAGTGTACTAAAATAATCTACTATCTTACATATTTTAATTTTTCTATGCATTACGGTTTAGAAAATAAGACCGACATCGTGGGAAGTATTTTGTATTTCTTGATTCTTTTTCAAAGTCAACGTGGAACATGAAATAAAATACCTATGAATGCTAAAACTTATTTTTTATAATTTATATTTACTAAACGACTGTTGTCGTGTGTGTGTCCCGAAATTTTTAGGTCGATGTACGAAATGCTTTCCGTTCGAATTTCGACATTTTGATAAAATCGATATGCTCGATTGCGATTTGCTTACTCGTAATTTATTAAACAGCAACCAGAATTTACAATTCTATGAGCTATTTTGTTAATTAACAGACTTGAAATGTAGTCTCATACATGGCCTGATGAGGTTTCTCCAGCGAGAAAGCCTCTTACAATTTATTTAAGGTCCATTGGCTACTTCCCCTTAAGTCTTCTGTCATTATTTTCGTGTGTTATTAAACAGCTGTTTGTGTGGATTTCCAATCGTTGGTGATATTTCTTGCTTCTGTCTTTGACCATTTCTTGTACTGTTGGGATTAGAAGGTTATGATGCAACGTCTGATTGGTGACATACCATGGGGCGTCTACCATTGCTCGAAGAATCTTCGATTGTGCTCGCTGTATGTTAGCTATGTTGGACTTACTGGCACAACCCCACATTTCAATACTATAAGTCAAGAAAGGAACGACGACAGTTTTGTAAATTATAATTTTCTTTTCTCGACACATTTTTGATGTTCTTCCAGCCAGTTTACCTCTCTCATTTCATGTTGAAATATGTTCTTTCCAATTGAGTTTGGAGTCAAGATGGAGATACTGGTGGATATTGATCTTTTCTAAGTATGAAAATCACATGTTGCGATTTCATTCCATCGCATTTGATTTTCTATCTTTTGAGCTAATCCTCTATGTGGAAGAGGTGAACCTGGAGATTTGCAGATGCTGTTACTGGATCTTTATGGATCGCCAGGATGACAATGTCATTTTCAAATGTACCAGTTACAGTGTAGTCTGAGGTTGCAAGGTCTGCAGTGTAAATTAGATATAAAATTAATCCTAAAACGCTGCCCTGTGGGACTCTAGGTTTGATGAGTTGAAATTGAGAAGTTTCCTTATTTACCTTTGTCCTAAAACATCTACCTGTTAACCTGATGATTTAATCAGTAGATACTATGGTGTAGAAATGGAGTGTTTGACTTTGTGTAAGAGACCATCATGCCAAACCTTATTAAGTGCCTGCCTGGCTGATGTCTAAAAAGATAGCACAGCAAAATTTTTTCTTCTCTACCGCTTCATCGCAAGTACTTCTTCTGTATGTACCGCTTCATTGATTGTATTATACGGTGGTCTTGTTGAGTTGTTGAATGCTTTTAGCAGAAACCAAATTGGTGTTCTGGAATCACATTAAAGATAGGATTAATGCGTTGCAGAATTAGCTTTTCGAGTAATTTAGTGATGAAAGACAACATATTTATTGGTCTATAGGAGGTTATGTCAGTTCGTTTCTTTACAGGCTTCAAAATCATTCTAATACCTTTACTTGATATTAGAATGATTTCCGAAGTTTCTAATGTCTTAAGCAAGTACGGAATACTTAAGGTAGCATTAATGTAGACCTACATAACTATTCCTTTCCTGGGTAGTTCTTTTAGCATTCTTGCTGATATAGACTTAATTCTTGGGACTTTCTTGTTATTCAGTAGGGATGTGTTTTCTCTGACTTCTTTAGGGGAGATTGGATTTATATTTGTGTTTTGTTCTGGCTCTGTTGTGCCGGACTATGGAATTTATATTCTTTTGGAACGTATGGCCTGAAGTGTCATTGAGTGGAGTAAATACTTTAGCTAGATGTTGTGGAAAGAGCTACGACTTTTCCTCATTGCTTCTGGCCCAGGTTGTTTTGTTTGTTGTTTTAATGCGTATAGGAGATGAAACTACTACTGGTTTTTTGGATGATTTAATTGATTAGTATCCATATTAAGTGATCATAACGATTAATACTCGAAATATACTATAACTAGTTTTCATAACGCATTTGTTGCAAATTTGATTTGAGAGTATCACTTAATTTCTTATATGAGGTTTTGTCGTTAGGGTTATGGGTACGCTGCTATTTCGCCCTTGCCTGTCATTTTGCGGCTATGAGTTTCCTTATTTCGATTGGGATATTGATAATTTGTGCATCTAAGTAACTAGTTGATGTATGCTTCTTGTAGGATTGAGATAAGCTAAAACTTATGAATAATTTTATGTTTTCAGCTTAAGCATCATAGGTGGTCGTGAATTATATATAATTGTATATTAACTTAGTAGTAGTTACAACTTAGTAGTTGTTTTACTCAATTGCGTTGGGATATATAATTGTATATCTGCTTTTTGATTGTATATCGCTATCATGCGATCACTTTTTGTTTTTCGAAAAATGCTATTTTTCAAAAACAAGATGGTTTTTAAACCTTCTTATGAATTTCAATATTGAGCACAGAATTTAGTTGATTGAAGTATATTTTCGAGAAGTACTAATTAGTAGAACTTGGGAATGCAACATTTCTGTTTAAACAATTTTGGAGAACACTTCAGGATCTAATTGCAGCATGGATATTTGCACCAAAACAGTGCAAATATCAGCATCACATTCGACATGAGTCAATATAGCTCCCAGTTCTGATTACTGATTCAAAGAGATTGCACACACAAGTTGAGTTTCTTTTAGTGTCTCTTTTGACAATTATTAACGATTTTGTGTCTCCTTACTTAAAGAAAAGAATTTTCAGAATACCTATAGCAAATTTTGAAACGCTGGAACAAAGTATTATTGAAAATTATAATGACAATGCCAAAAATTTTTAAAAATCTTGATCTTAAAAAATATTCTAAAAAATACGAGGAAGTGAAATACGTGAACTTATGTATTTAGTAGGGCAGGGGTCATTTTCGCCAGTTACGTTAATTTGATTTTTTTGTTAATAAAGCTCTCATTAGTCTTTCATTTTAATTTTTACATTTGTATTCATAATTATTTTATCTTTAAAAAATAACACATTTAAATGCTAGAGATGATTCCAGTGTTGAACGTTATTTGATACCATTTGTGACAGAATCGTGCCAATATCTGGCATTGGGCACTATTTCTGTCTACTCTAAACATAAAACTTTGACAATTCGAAGAAGTCTCATGGAACCAAAGGAATTTATATACTTCTCTAATTCTAACAATTATGATTTGATTAAATGGAGTCGGAAGAACGGAACAGAATACGTATTGATTTTCTAAAATTAGTATTTGACAACACCATCATGGTCAGCCCGTCAGTCACATGACATTGCAAGAATTTTCTGTGTCACGGACCCTTTTATGTACTATTTATTACTTCAGCAATTAAGCTTACAATGAACATACGAGAGATAATTATTGATATAAGATCAATCTCCGAGATAATCTCATAAAATTGCGAATATAAACATACAACCGCATCGCAGCATGCTGTGCCATTTATTATGCACGTAGAGAGAACCGACTTCCATTTTGAAGATAATTTATCGAGTTGTGTTATATGATGTATGTCTACTAATTTCATAAAATGAAACAACAAAGTCACGAATGTCTTCAAGTGTTTTGCTAATTGGCCCACTACACTACATAATATTTGGTAATCCGTTAGTTGGTTCTGTTCGAGGCAATTCCAAACGATTAATAATAATAAAAGAAACTTAAGAAAGTCACCATCACTGTATTATATAGTGCTGTTTTATAACGCTATAGTTTGCATATAATTTTATGAAGGCTACAATAAGGTTTGAATTTATGTAAGAACTAATTCTAAATCATAAATAATTTATGTCTGAAATTTGGTATAAATTTTAACACTAATTTTACACCCAACGAAGTATATATCACATCAATTTGATGTAACATGAAGCCGTGGTACAATTTTGTCACATTCTGGTGTGAATTCTCATACTATAATTAGAGTAAGAACAGTCTGAACTATGGTATAAACTTCATTACCTTTAACTGAATACTTTAATTCAATTTTGGACCTTTTGTTAATCATATCGTTTATAAAATAAATACATGTTTGAAGTGGAACACACTCTGTTGTCTATTTAATATATATATTGTTTAATATTTGTTTGTCACTTTATTCTATTTTGAATACATATTGTTTGCACTAATGAAATGCCGGAGTATATATGTGTAGTGGTACAAGTTTAGGAAATATTAATATATTCACAAGTAGCGTCGCCGAATACCTAGATATAATATTTGAAGTTCTGCTTATTTTATAGGGCTTTATAATAATCTCACCCTATTGTCTGAACGTAAATCCTTTTCCGGATTAATACATATTAAATGTGCCCCATTAATTTCCAGATACCTTTACTAATCTTTAAATATCTCCTAATCATTTTTATGAATTTACAAATTCATGGAACGGTACCCAATTCTTTATATATTAGAAATGCAAATAAATGATCACATAGATGGAGATAGTAATACTGCTATTTTGAATGAAACTTTTCCAGGGTTTTGTACACTTCTTATTTAGTTTTAGTTTTAAAATCAGTACCATAAACTACTGTTTCTAATAACTATGGATTTCTTTCGTATATGAGCTGTTGGAAGAACCACTATTGATACTTATTAACATAGTGGATTATCTAAATTTATAAAATCTCTTCTTGTATATCAACCGTTCTTTTCATTCCCAAGAAAGCATGTTCATAGATACTTATGTTACACAAGCTATTACAGAGTATAGTCATCATAAATGATGGAAGTCTTCCATTGTGTTGGTGAATATCGAAAATTTTTTGATAAAATAAACTTACTATGTCAATATAATTATAATAAATAAAACAGACGTACAACAAAAAGTTGAAATATCATTAAAACCATAAAATATTTTCATAGGAGTAAAAAAAATCTAGAGGAACGAACCAAAATATTAGTTTATATAAAGCATTAACAGCAAAGACTTCGCCTTTATTCACCATGGCTGTCGTCGGGGAATCTTGATTGTTCTAGGTCGTTCACACCCTATTCTTTCTACTATCTAACAACTTAATATAGCACAAAAGAGGTTTCAATATAATACTAATAGAATATCATTTCAGGATTTCAGGATAATAATAATAGAATGAATGAAATAGCTTAATAAAAGAATTGAGATAAAAGTGTGTATGTGAAGTTATAGATTTCTGGATAAGAAAATACGTCGACGTTAAGAAATATTCAAAAGGCAAGTTGCAAAATGTTTTAGAATAGAAATACTTGTGCTAAATAATTAATAAAGGTAAGACGATAAACATCAAATATAATCAAAGATTATCAGACTACGTGTATTATTTTCTATCAAAAAGTTGTTTGAGGTATGTATAATGTTATAGCACTACGTACATTACATACTACTATGAAAGTAAAAGAAGTAGTGTAAATTTTTTCTATTTATTTCTAGTAGTTCAGGATATTCTCTTCCTCAATATTCTTGCAGCGCAGTATTTCCTGTTGATGGAATTCTAAGGTAATACGACAATTTTCAGGCAGAGTATCAAGTACAGTAAATAAATTCAGTTCATGGACTTAACGGTCTTCCAGTACCTAAACTGAATAATTTATTACGATGTCTGTTTTGTTTATATCCTCGGAGACAAATTGATGCAATTGCTTTGAAGCAGAATGACGTCAGTCTGAACAGCACGAGCAATTTAAATATGGATGATTAAATTAGTTTCATACGCATAAAAAATGTATTTAGGAATACCGTTGTAATAGTATAAGTTATGGGTGTAATATTTTTCATAGACGTATCTCCTTTATATCATAGATACAAGTTTTGGTTAAATATTCTGCATTATTCGATGTCAGTTTTTGTGATAGATTTTCAATGTAGTGTTTGTGATTTTTAAGAGAAGTGATTTAATTATAACTGAGTTAAAATGTATTTATCGTACGTCATGTTACACAGGGTTTAGACAGGTACAAGGGTACTGTTAGAAATTATAAAATAATATGTAAAAAATATTTTAATTAGAACGAAACGTCTTATATCAACGAGATGTAAATATTTGATATATTAATTCCTGTAATGCAAATGAAAAATGCGATACAAATATTAAGTGTAAGTGTAAGTATGACACAAATTAAAAGTGACATTTCACACCTTCGAATTTGGATGGTGCACCAATTATAAAGAAATATTTATTCAGTAAACGAACACTTGTATATATTTTGCGAGACATTTTTTTGAACATTGATATGGTTTACTACAGAATTTTTTTCGTTAAAACATATGTTCTGCTTTTAATGATCACCAATCTAATAAATTGCTGTATAACTTCCACGATGTAATATGCAATACATTTATTATATCCTTATATGGAATCCATATTCCATGCATCATTACAATAATTAACCTTTGGGAATAGTTACCTATGTCATAGTCCAGGGACGTGTAATAGATCTCTAGTGAGGGTATTAGTATGTACGAGTAATTACTATCTGTACAGGGTGATACAAGTTATGTTTGCCTTCTATTACTTTTGATCACGATTTTGATTCAAATAATGTTTTCTTCCATTTAATACATTTTCAGTTATGGTTACTTCAGTCTTAATGCCCATTCACCCAGAGAGTTTTATTCACCCAAAAAGAGGAAAATATTCCAGAATACCTGTTACCTATGTCAATGATATACTTTGTTTCTTTTCACTGTGATTTACTTGCACAAGATAGGAGAAGCTGGAGGTTAGCGTCCAACCAGTCTTAGGACTGATGACCTAATGATGATGGTGATTTACTTGCATCTATGACATGTTGGTAAATTTTAAGTAGCATCGTTATACTAAGGTCATACATTTTTCTCGCTGTGAAGTATAACATAGAAGTACTATTCATTCCATTGCTATTTGCCAAATAAAAACTCTTTAATTTTGTCGATAAACGAAACAGTCTACCTGAGCCTAGCCATAAAAACAAGCTACGGTATGCTTTGAGATTTCTTATTTGATAAATAGCGATGAAATAAACTATATATTATTTCCATTTCTTCGACTACTTGCTTATATCATCTTCTTCTGGATCCTGCTAATTCTTCCAAAATGTTCACATGTACATATTCTTTTCGTTAGCAGTAAATACACAATAGGTTATTATGAAAATAAAGAGTACACAAATTTCTCATTTAATTTAGATTAATTTTAGATGTAGGAAAAGCGCCAAAACTATTATTTTTCTTTACAAGTAATTTATGTATACCAACATTTTGTTATAATAGAATTTCAACAATTTTCTTTTAATTATGACAAAATGATGATCTCCAGGAGCGAAATATGTTTGTTATGAACTTACTGATAGATAATACTCTCAGCGATAATAGAAATGCTGATGTGTTTAGATTTCACATCACTACGATTAAATTAAAAATCGACACTGTAATATTATAATATGGTTTCACTCTTCAACATACTGCTATGCATCTTTAACCATCTATATTCTGAGATAATCAATTTTAATCTCACTTTTTAAATGACTGAAAGAAGTATGTCATTGAAACAAAAAAAAAATATGTATGTGTTCCTATAAAATTATATATGTCCACCATTAACTATTGCTTTGAAGTAAGAGTAATGTTCAAATATTTTTCTATATTGTATCTAAGGTTAATTAGAACTGGTACCTTTGCACAATTTGCAGAAAGTATTAATTTAATATATAATTATACCTTATATTATTCACAATGCCATACCTACTTAGCCAAATATTAAATATTAATTCCTCTACGAAGATTACTACAGAGTTAATGAGTTTTATTAGATCGTCTCCTTTGCACAATCATCACTTAAAGCTAATCTATACGAAAAATCAAAACAAGCTTTTTAATGTTCATTTTTTGAGGTTAATGCCATGGCTTTGCCATAGTTCTCACGTCATCAAAAATAACATTTTTGCTAATTACTACCAGATAGTCTGAAGTAACATTAGATTTCATTCGTTATTTAAGCAACCTATTAAGATCTACTTCAATATGTGTTCGATCTGATGCCATCTCTAATTAAGTTGGTAAACAGATACTGGCAACGATGATAACCAAATGAAACGGAAAGAGGTACTTTCATGAAGACTTATGAGGGCAGGGACGTGCTGCTGCCTTGTAAGATTTCAAAATCGGTTAATTAAAAATCTGACCGATCATAGATTTAAGTACAGTTATAAACAAATTTGTAGAAATGTTTTGTACTATCCCGGTACATAACTCCGATACGGTACAATATAATATATAGAAGTATGCATTACATAACTATTAAATAATAATAATAATAATAATGAAAAACACATCAAACGAAGCCCTGAGACTTTCTCAATACTACGAGTAGTTTATTTCACCATTAATTTTAATATTTAATACGACTGTGTTGTGAAGTTCATATGGTGCACTAAAAGCGATATTTTGACTTTTACTAGCAATTATAATCCACGTATTTTATTAATGTCTTATCATAAATAGTTTTTAAATCGTCATTAGAATATAAGAAGCTGCATACGAATCAGATGATAAAAAGACTCCAGAGCATCTGTATGTCATTAGCGCATGTATATCTGTAGTTTGCATTTTAAGGAAGTTTTTGAACTATGTGCAAAGAAAGTATTAAACAGAAGTGTCCTCAGTGCAGGCCCTTGTGGTACTCCTATTTAAATTGATTTCATGTGTGACGAAAGTCTCAAGGGATTAAGTATCAAGGTAGTTTTAAAAGCAATAAAGTATATTTTCACAAATCCCATGATTGTGTAATTTAGCTATCAAAAAACTGATACGAGTATATACAAAATCAAATGATTTAGTCACCTAGATATCTATATCTAACCTGTTCACGGTCAATAGATCTTAGGATGTCATCAGTTACATTCACTTTAGCAGAGGTACTAAAGTCTTTCGAAATCCTGGTCGATTTGGGGTAATTATTCCATTTTCAGAGATATATTGAAAAATTTTTTCGTTTATTGCAGATTTGGTTACTTTAAGGGGAACAAATAAAAGGGTTATTTTAAGGGAAAATAAAATAATGGGTAGCAAATATTTGTATTATTCAAAATATTTTGTTTTTTAGGGGTACGCTTAATACACAATACCTTTCATTAACGAAATGGCTGTTCTATTCAAAAATAGCGAACATGTCCATATGCGACAAAGCATGTGTATAATAATTATGCGCAGTATTTTTCCTTAAATCTAATGTGATTGACTTCATTCGCCAAATAATTTAACATAGAACATAAGTTTAAAATGGCTTATACATATTAAACATGTTGGCATCTATTTTATATTATTTCTAAGAAGAGATACCAAAGAAATTATTATTTTAAAATATATTTAAAAGGTTCAGTGATGGATCAAGAGCACTTTATAGCTTTTTTTTTATAATCAACTGCATTCCAGACTATTCCGAATCATCCTTGTTCATCGAGAAATATGACGATAATTATAAAAAGTCAACTAGATTGCTCACCAGTTTAGCTATTCAACGTAATGCAGTTTACATTATCTAATATAGTTGTGGAAATGATATGGCGATGGATATTCAAGCTATATCGCTTTTATTACGTTCGTTGCGTAATTATTTAACTGAAAATTGCAACATGTAATGCAATTATATAATTCTCAATTATTTATGAATACATTACAGAAATCCGTGAATGGTTATCTCAAATCTGGGGAAATAAAATCATATTTTAATAGCGTATGAAACAGTAAAACGCAGTTTTAATTTTATAGAAATTTAGTAGGGGAGATGACTGCGAAACCGTGTTTTATATTCAAGATCACCGAAATTATTCGAACATTTGGAACCCTTTTCAGAATAAATTATATTGAATGGTAACTTAAAAGTTCAATTTAATTGAAATCTTCATTTAATTAAATAACGGGCAACTTAAAAGTTCAATTTAATTGATTGGTAAGCATTATTTAATAGTTTTTGCTCCAATATGCACTTGATTATTGTATGATATACGTAAATTATGCTCGGTATTTGCTAGTCTAAATTTTATAAATAAATAATTATTAGTCAATAATAAAAAGTGATTGTTCCTCTTTAAAGATTACATTTAAAAACAATGAAATTACATTTACAAATAAAAATGAAATCAATAAGATTACATTTAGAGCAATGAAAATCAAACTGTAGATACATTTATTTCCCGAACCGAACCGAACCCAGTTGAAGCTAGAAATTTAAATGGAAGTAGAAGATGAAGAAAACGCATCGTGGTATTTTTAGCTGCATTTATGGATACACAGACAGTCTTAAGAACGTACATAAAATCCCGAGCTCTCAAAGTGGGTTTAACTTTGCTTACCACTCGAGACTCCAGGTGATAATGTTGGATCAAAGGTTAATGAAAAGTGGGAGGTATTAATAGCCCACGTGGAGCTAACATGGATCGCAGGCGATATGGATACTGTACTTTTATTTTTTATTTTCAATCGGGGTTCAACACCGTTATACGGTTAAGATTTATTTCTTTGCAATCGAGGTAATCAGGACAATGAATCTCTTAATGGCTATAAACTATAATTATTATGAAGAATATAATACAACAATTTATTTATTTACAAATTGTGGCATAAGCGATATATAACATACAACATAACTCTGTTCTAGTGACAAGAAGAGGAATAAAAACAAAATTAAAACCAATTGGAAAGGCACTGGAGTAAATTCTCAATTAGAATTGATTGTCTTTTACTTTAAGACCTGGCTATTTAGGAGATTAATGGTGGTTATAAAAACCCTAAGAATATGATCTCTCGATTCAACTTCTTAGAATGGGTATTGGTTTCATCCCAGTCAAAAACCAATGTAATTTCCAGTAAGCCTCCTTTCGGGGTAATATTCGGGAAAGTTAAATGAAGCAATGCTCAAAGAATTTGGAAGAAGCTTAAGAAGAGACTTCCTGCAAATGAAAAATTATCAGAGCTCCAGCGGGATGAACCCATTAACAAAATCAAAGACAATATTCAAATAGGGGGATCGAAAGTAAGAGCAATATTTTTTGGAAATATTTCACAAAATTTCATCTAATATTGCTATTAAACCTTATTATGCGAACTGGGTATGGGACAACCGGCGGTGAATTATATTTGTTTGTCTCTTATAAATGGTAAAATGAAGAGGATTAATTTCGGAGTGGGGAAAAAGTCTACTATCCCCACTACAGATCCCAGATCCTCCGCCAGAACCATTATAAGATGTGAAAACTAACTGAACTTTACGTTAATATAGTCAGTCTGTGGGTATACGCTACCCAGTTCGATTGTATCGTCATTATTTTGCAAATTTATCTAAAATTATTTGTGCAAATTGTGTTTCGATGTATTTTTTAAGTGTTATATTATCAGAACGCTGAAATAATTCTTCTAAAATACACCTGACATATACTCAATATCGTTATTTACTTTTATCTCACTGCTTCGTTCGAGTGTATTAATTTTAAAAACTGAGTTATAACTTTGTACAATGCAACGCACTTTTTGAAGAAAGTAAATTATTATTATCACAATTTCCAGCATTATTTATTGAAATATTGGTTTTAAAGTTTCTTAATATTTATTTATACGTTTCTTTTATTTCTAATTCAGCTCAAAATTGAGACGCATTCTCGTATTTGTCGAACATCTGAAATGCAATTGTTACTTTTCCGCACTCAACTATACCAGAGCGGAAAAGTAATGTCATCGTGTAAAGAAAAATGGAAAAAATTTCTTCTTCCCAGCGTTTATTTTTCGTTATTCGGCTTAATAACAAAGAAAAATGGTTTTTAAAATTCGTGTCTGTATGTGTGTGTTGTTGTCGTCGACATTAAAATTTCTTGTTAGCATGAGAACTCAACTGAATCATGTCGGATCGATCAGGTTTTGACTGATTCTGATCGGGGACGTCTCTCAGACGACACCTATTGATTTTGAGGTGAATAGAACACATTCTACCATGCTCATGGATCAAGAGAAAGCACAATGGTGGACTATTTGAGATTTTTTTTTGTTGGCACGGTCACTCAATTAAATCGTGTCGAATCCATCGGGTTTCGACTGGTTCTGATTAGGGGCATCGACTAGATGACATCTATTGATTTTGAGGTGGATATGACACACCCCACCCTGTCCATGGGTCATAAGAAAGCACGATGTAAATGTTTATGTTCATTCTGAGATTTTAAACATAAACATTTAACGCGTTGCTGATTTTACATTGAACGAAAAAAACATATATCCAGCCTGTATCATATATGAAATGAATTAGAAAAAAATTCATTCGATCACAAACGTATTGATATGGCACTGAAGCAGTCTCCAATGGAAAAAGTAAAACTGTCGCATCACATATTCTGCATTTATGTGTTGGTTTATTTTTTCTTGGCTTAAGTTCGAGATAGAGATGTTCTACGTACGAAAAAGTCCATTTTAAGGTTCTAAAACTGTTTATTGTATAAGGTGCCTGATGATGTTGATGACCAAGACAGTGAAAGCGAGACTGAAGACGTTTTTGAAGAGCAATATCCAAAACTGGAAAATCAGAAATTGTAATGTTTTTTAATGAAACAAAGGGGATACATACAGCTTCGGTAAAAAAATTCATGACATCACGACTGCTCGCAAAACCCTTAGGTGACCAATATGTTATTTTTATGGAATGCTGGATCAGGCTATCGTTAATTTTTTATTATTTATAATTCAATAGGCAGTAATAAAATGATGTTTCGTAATGATTATATTTTGGTTGTATCATTTTCTCTTATTAAGCCATTTTTAACTTTACCTCACCAAATAAATAAATTTTTTAAATGAAGTCAACCTAATAAATCTCTAAAAATTTGTTTAATCCTTTTCCAAATGCCGTTGATAAAAAATTTTTATCTATTAATTTCGCAAAGATATGATGTTTGATAGAAAGCATCATGCTTTGATAATTTTAATATATTTTTTTCTGTTATATCACGAACAGTCTTTTTTCAGTAACTCCATAAACATTGTCTTTTTATACATTATCTCAGGTATCGATGAAAAAAAAATTAGATTAATCAACTTACTGGTAAGGCACAAATGACTAAAGAAAAATGGGTATGACATACCCATGTGCGCTTGAATCGGGAAGCCGCGATAGTGCACCTCTTGAGGGTTAAGGACGTAAATATTTAAGATATATTTACAAAGCTGTAATGCACTTTTCTTTTCGAAACGGAATAAACTATTTGTATTTCAATTCTTCATTCTATGATTCCATGTCCACTCTACCTCATTCTGGTTTGTGCTTATCTGAAGAGTTCACTCGATAATTCCCCTTTACTCAGTAATTCGCCTAGTAGTCTGCCGAATTCTGTATATGCAACAAATTTACGTTTTTACAGAGCTACTGATTTAGATAGAATTAAGCAAGTTAATGTAGTTTGCTCTATATTAATTGTTGTTGTAAGATTGTTGTATAAGAAATATATTTATCTTAATGAAGATGTGATATGTCATATATAACTATAATAAATATATTGTACTCAACATTATTTTTATTTAATCTCGGGCGTGTGAATTATTTTCTCTTTTTCATATAGCAAGGTAATAAAAATGGAGGTAATAAGAGAATAAACGCTGCATTATATCAAATACCTACCTTATGTCTGGTAACGAAATTCCTGGCAAAACGACCAACACATCCCCCTTTCCGCGAAACGCATCACCACATACCCAGACTGCATCGTAAAAATAACTCCCATTCTGCAGGATGGAATAGTTAAAACAAAAAAGCCGAGCCACAGACGAGGCATACCAAATTACAGAAATGTTCATCTTAATTTTGTTTTAGTCTCTTTTAATTAACCGTGAATACGTTTGATGTTCTCTTTTACACCTCCGGATAGGCCAGCTATTCGATGTTAATGATAATTTTCGAGTTGGTTATTGCTTCTTTTATGTCCCCCAATCTAAATTACTAATGATGTGGCGTTGTTTTTTGGCGGATTTTTATGTTAAATACTTGTTCGTTATATACGATATCAACTCAAATATCATTTAATTATTTAAGAATCATAAAAGGCTGGAGATTTTGAGTCTACCCTTTGGTCATGTTATATAACATGACATTGGACTTCAATAATGTACTCCTTTCTTAGAACCAGTGAGTATTTTGGTCATGTATTTTACCTTACTAGAGTAACTAATTTTTCGTGTAACCCAGTACTGTATTTACTTCCCATTAACTTGATGTAACAAGTGTAGATAGTAAAAATACAGTTTTTTTTATTGACAGCCATACAACTATGACTATATTAGTCACTACCTTCCTTCCTTTTTATGTTATTTTTGTGGATTTGGCCAACAAAGAGACACACGTTTCACACTGTGGAGGGCTATCAGGGTGTTTTCTATCTCAAAATAAACGTACTCAGCAGTTTTTTTATAATGGTTTATTAAGCGAGTGGAGGTAGGTAAAGTCACTAATAATTTGTTAATAGCTGTTGCGCCTCATTGCAAATTTGTTAAGTAGTCCGCCATTTCTGATGTGACATCTGCTATTATGGCCAAATTTCGTGAATTGAAACAACATATTATACAAGGATCTATGGACAAATTTATTGTACGTATAGGATCTGTGGTTAATTTTCAAGGATCATACATCGATATCATCGACTAAACAGTCGTGAAATATAACATACGGAAAGATTTTTATGAATAATATAAAAAAAATAATAATTATAAAATCTTGATGTTTTCACCCACTCTATACAGGGTTTCTCACGGTAGCCGTTCGTTAGAAGTTTTCATGGTTAGCAAAAACTTATAATTCTGAACTATCGGACTCCAGGATTATTCAAGATTCTATTTCATTTTGAAATATTGCCAAGGTCATACCACTTCCGGTTATCCCAGAAGTCGCCAGTAACTTCCTTATTTTAAATAGAACACCCAGTATATTATTTCATTTTTGGATTCCTGAGAAGGTTTTATGATGAGTTTCATCAAGTTTCCCTATACCTATCTTCAACTCTTTCTTAGATATGTTGATTATTTTGAAAATATTGAAAGACTGCCTTATTTTCAACACTGTGACTTTTACCCATTCTCGACTGGTGCTAAGCACTTCTAGGATAGACAGAAGCACAAGAATGGTACTTTCTAAATTCACATTGACAATTAATTTACCGCAAACAGGGTGTCCAAAATTTTACCACCAATTACATCATTTTCAAAGTTGAAAAAGTTCGTTATTTCAAATATGACACCCTATATATTATTAGACGATCAGATGCAGAATTTGATTCTGCATCGATTCTTTCCCTACAACTATTTCCAACGGTTTTCTTGTTAATCCATATTTTCTATTAAAAGCCGATGAAACTCTAAAAGTTCTATCTAGTAAGCTTTGATTTTGACAGGAATTGAAACAATGTTGATTTTATGTCAAAGCAGTATCAGCTCACAAATTCGCGAGGTATCTACTTACAGTTCTAGTGATTTTGTTAGTTTTCTCAAGTATAGTTTATAATGGAGAGTATTGAAGAATATTCCAATAATGATTTGTTAAATTTGTTTTATACGCATGGTGAATATAGACGAATTGTCAGACGAACATGTAGACATTTTAACAAACGATATCCTGACCTACAAACAATGACTCCCGGAAAATTCATAATCACCAGGACCACTTTAGTTTTAATGTTTTTGTTTAATTATGGACAATAGAGTGGCATATCAAGTGTATGATGAAAATTTGAATGGGGCTAGATATCTGAAGATACTCAGAGGGTTTCTTAGTGATTTTCTAAATGCTCTACCTCCACGTGACAGAGCAGACTGTAGGTATCAGCTGGATGGTGCTCCAGCACATTTTACTATAGCTGTACACAAGCAGCTGACCTTGATGTTCGAGGATTGGTGGATTGGGCCACAGGGACCCTGGAACTGGCCACCTAGATCACCCGATTTGATGCCCTTGGATGGTGTACCTCTGGGGCCGTATAAAAGAACTAGTGTAATCTAGGCCTGTACAAACTAGACAGGAATTATTGAGCCTTGTTCAAGATGCGTTTATTGATCTAAGTTCTGACGAACTTCGGGGGTCTGTTTCGCAAGGAGTACATGACAGAGTTATCCAGTGTTTGAACCAAAATGGCGGTCATATAGAACAATTATTGTAATTTTACATTCATTTATTATTTCTTCTCATTATGTTCCAAATCTTTGTTGAAAATAATCACAGTGTTGAAAATAAGGCTACGTCTTTCAAAATTTTCAAAGTAATCAAGATATCTAAGAAACAGTTGAAAATAGGTATAGGGAAACCTGATGGAACTCATTATGAAATTTTCTCAGGAATCCAAAAATGAAATGATATACCGGATGTTCTATTTAAAATAAGGAAGTTACTGGCGACTTCTGGGATAACCGGATGTGGTATAACCTTGAAGATACCTCAAAATGAAAGAGACTCTTGAATAACCCTGGAGTCCAGAAATTCAGAATTCTTCATTCAAGTTTTTTCTAACCACGAAAACCTCTAACGAACGGCTACCGTGGGAAACCCTGTATATAGTTTGTTCTTAAAGTTAGAAAATGCCAAATATTTTTTACTATTTCGGAAATAATGGAAAGCAATTATAGATAGTAATACAGTTTTCCACACCTCGTACATACTTTTTTCTGTATACCCATCGATGTGAAAGGTTCAACAAAAAATTAATTATAAAATAAAAATTCGAATAAAACCACAGTTTTACTTTTGCCATTCACTATGACACGTCTTATTTTTTATGTATTGTTTCAGAAAAGCAGTTTCTTTATGTTCTCTTGACAGTTTTATAATATACTTAATTATTCACCATGTTATTATTATTATAACATGTGAATATGTATCCGAAAACAAAATAAAAGAACAATAAAAATATTAATGAGTTAATAACCGTAGATTCCTAAATGCTTAATTGTTTTTTTATATATTCCGTGCAGCTTGACCTCCTTTCAATTTACAAGTTCAAGTGCTATTTAGTTTATCTCATTTCACCATTAGTTAATCTAATGTTATATCTATTTTTCTTTATTCAATTAGAAGCCAGTATGTGGTAATAAGGTTATCTTTATCTAAATATTCAGATAAGTTTCTTTATTAGTAGCTGTAATAGTTCATTAAACATTGCTATTGACTCGTGACATAGTAATTACAGAATCAAATTTTCGTTTTATATTTTAAAATATGTTAATATTTGAAATAAATACTAGCATCACGAGTACTAATATTTTTAATCATATCTAAATACATTTTGTATTCGTTCGAAATACTTAAAATAAATAAGACATAAAAATCAAATTTAATACAAATACGTATATACATATTTAATACCTAGGTATATGAAACAGTATATGAAAAATACGAAAAACAAAGATAAAAATGCGAACCAAGCATAACAATGTTTAATAAATAGAAGAGTGCAGTTAAATATATCGAATTTATCACAGTTGTTGTTGTATTTGGTACACATTAAAACAGGGGTAAGAATTTTAGAACATTAATACACGGAATAGAGAGGTAAAAGCTTTTTGATGTTCGAGCATGCAATTGAGGTACATAAAAATTCAGTTTGCTTAACAGATTTTGACAGTCAATCATATTGTGTATAAGCTTATATAGAAATATTTGAGAACAATATTCCCGCCTCCCATCAAGTGCCGTAATCGAAAATCTTGCCAAAAGACTATTTTGAGGGAAATCAATAGGTGGATACACAGTGTCCGATTTGAACCATAGTAGTTTCAGAAACCTTCTTTGAACCATTTCCAAGCTGTTAATATGTCATTGATAATAAGGATTCCATACTAAAGATCCGTACTCAAGTTTAGATCGGACAAAAGCAAAATATAGAATTTTCAATGTATCGGTGTTTGAGAAATCCCTGCTATTTCTTATTAAGAAACCCACTTCAGCGCAACGCTTCAAACACTACTTTAGTTACGTGAGCGGTAAAAGACAGATCTTTTTCAAAAATTATGCCGAGGTCTCTGAATGTGCTAGGTCTTTGAAGGATAGAGCCGCCTAACCTATAATCGTATATTATTGGATATAATTTAGTGGAATAGGACATAACATTACACTTAGATACGTTTAAATCTAGTTTGTTACTAGAACACCAATTAAGAAGATTAGACAGATTGTTCTGCAGAAGAGCACAATTATCCAGGGAAGTAATAACCTTAAATGTATGTTATATAACATACAATTGCCAGATATCACAGTGACAATGTCGTCAATAAAGATATTAAGCAGCAAGGGGCCAAGAATAGAGCCTTGACGCACACTTGACGTGGCACCATATTCAAAGGACCTGAAACCATCGATTTCAACACAAGTCACAGTCCTTAATTAGGATTGAGGGAGCGCCATCAGGCCCAGTGGTTAGCTTGGGTTTAAGTTTCTTTAATGCCGTTTGAACTTCCCGTTCACTAAAGGGAGTAATGCTGATGTCAACATAGCTAAAACCACCACAGAGATCAAGGAGAGGTTCATCAGATGGGAGTGAACGATTTACTAAAAAAATCAGCAAATTTGACAATATCCAAAGGGTTGTCCAGAGTTTGATCGTTATAATGCATTTGAGATGGTATGTTTCCAGATGTTCGTTTACTGTTTACAAAAGTCCAGAATATTTTTGGTTCCCTGGATATATTGCCTTCTGCATTTTTAACATAACTGAAGTAAGCAACATCGATATCGTTTTTTACCAGAATCCGAAGCCCTTTAAAATTATTATGAGCCTCTTCATCATTTTGGTTTTTATATCTACGCCAGTATCTAGCTTTATGTCTAATATATCTTATAATAGTGTTTATTATTCTCTTAGGGAGCCTCTGGTGGCATGAATATCAGCCCCACCAGATGAATTGGTTGGAGTATATTGCATGTGTTTTCTGATTATTTCTTTACGTCGATTCGTCAGTCGCCAACTATTATTTGGCAATTTAGAATACTCCATAGAATAACAATCCATAACATGAATAAATCTAGGAATAATATTTGAAATTCGAAAAAAATTAGAAACAAATTTAAAACCTTTTGAAAGAACATGAGATATTTGGGAAGTGTCAAATATTAGTTTTCGAAATCTTACAATCGAACTTAGTCAACACACATACAAGTATAATCTAGCCTTCTAAAACACCCCTGTATGACGTTTATAATCTTTCAGAAAGTGAACCTATTTGAATATTATTATACAAGATGACTTGGCGAACCTAGCCCATGTAATCAACATGTATTTGAATAGTAATAGCCTGTTTAAACAATTTTTACACCAAACCGATTTTACTATTGAATGTAGGTGACTCATTTCATATACAGAATAAGAATTATTATCTGTTTTAAATAACCTATTTAAAATTACATCTAGAAATAGATCTATTATATATTGGTCGATGAAAGGGTTATATTTAATTCGAATTCAGATAACATATTGATCTTCAAAACTTTGGTTGAGCATAACATAGTATTTATCTAGACGAAGTTAAACTAAAACAATTTTTATTTTCCTGTCAATAATTGTTTTCGAATTGCGCATGTAATATATCCTCTTTTTTCAATTGCAGAATCTTCTGAATTCTTATACTACTTCCACGGGTATTCAGGTAGAAATTATATCGCATAATTTTCACACGAAGAATTCACCTGTGAGAAGCTCTTCAGACGCATTCCGTCTCTGACAAGTTGATGAGAAATTCGATATATTTTTTTTAATAGCTGTCTAGCTGGCTAACTTAGATACGTCAACTCGATCCTTCAGGCAACAAGAAAACTTATTTAGAAATGCGATCTAATAGTTAATAGAGAATATGATACTGTGTGAGAAGGGCTATAGCAGTGACATTCAGGATCGAGATTCTTATCTGGATTAGTTATTGTTTCCTTTTTTAATTGGAGATCATAAGTCTTCGAGGGAAGGCAGAAATCAGATGATAAATGATCTCATGTATTATAGTCTAGTCGTCTCGATTTAAATGCATTAACGATTACATATATTTAGAACGTCATAACTTTACAAATCGATATTTTAATAGTATAATTGTCTTCACTATACTCGAATGTGTACGTCACAAGAATTAAGCTTATCGTCTGGTATATGTCTCGTCGAAAATGTATTTCCTTTAAAGCTAAATTGAAGAAGAATTTCACATAATGCAACTATTTATGTGTCCTACTACGTTAATTTACTTTATGTAGTTTAGTATAAATATGTTCACCAGAATTGTACCTACCCCTAATATGAACTAACAGTCTTATTACATTCAGTACAAATGCACTCTTTCAAATCTTCTAATCTATAATTTGACAATGCTAGTAATTATTGAAGAAAGGAATAGAGTCTTTGTTTAAATAGGAATTTCAATCTGAATAATACACTAGGTACAAAAATTAATTAAAACAATTAAAATCCTAAATTGTTAGATGAACTTTAAGGGCTATAACTTGGAGCAAAATAGTCGCAGAGCAATACTAAAAAAAGTAAATTAAAGCTTCAAGTTTATAATTTTGAAATCTTGAGTTCTAAGTTGAGTGAAGGTTTTCTGCCATCGGCAGCTTTTTGGAAATCATAAGAAAACCATTGGAGAAGTTTTCTAAATTTTTGCTTGCATTTCCAAAGGTCCATGGACTTCAATAAATTATTTTCAGTGATTTAGTACTAAAATTATTTTAAATGATCTTATTCTCTTTAATTTGAATGCTCTAAAAGCCTTGTACGATGATTTTTCGCTGAGTTATTGTCATTCAAATAAAAAAAGTCACTTTTGACTTTGGTAATTAATTACCTGGGAAATAATATCACAGAAAAAATTCTTAGTAGGGTTTTAAAACTGCAAAGTATTCTTTACAAGTTATAGTTATTGGATTTTGATAAAAAAAAATCCGTGCGAGAACGTTGATTGAGAAGGAGGTACAAAATTGCATATTTAGGGATATTCACTTAATTTGGCATAATTTTGCAAATAATGAATAGACTAAGGATGTTAACTGTTTATATTCAACCTCAAATTAATTCAAAGAAATCTTGAAAACTGCAAAGCGCTGCGATTTTTTTTTATTATGTTCGGAATTATTTAGTTTGTTCTTTTTGTTAAAAAATAAATTTAAGTATCAATCATCGTATAAAGCTTTTAGACCGCTGAATTTAAAGAGGATAAACTTATTTAAAAAGTTTCATGATGAAATAACTGAAAAACAAATATTGAAGTCTGTGGATCTCTTGAAAAGCAAGCGAAAATTAAAAAAGAAAAACTGTTAACGATAAATAATTTAACACAATATCTGAAGAATAGAATAGATTTAATTTGCTTTTTTTTAAATTGCTCTGTAACAATTTTTCTCTGACTTACAGCCCTTTGAAAATCACCTAAAAATTTATATTTCTTTTACATATCTTAATTTTTGTGCCTCATATATACAGTGATATTATTAAACAATGGCATTAATAATCCCCAAGGTGATCAAATCAGGAGAATGTGGTGGCCATTCAGTTAGTCTCCGTCGTCATATCCATCTGATAGGGACAGTATGCACAAACATTTTGAGATATCAACACCAAAATGAGGGGAAACTCCACGTCATTGAAACCACATAAAGTTGACTTGTATCCATATAGCATAAAATTTTTCGCTGTTATAATTCTAGATACCCCCTTTTGTATCATGTACTCTAACAGTCTATTTTTCAAACTTCAGATGTATTACAAAGTACAGAAAAAAAAATTATTACTTTTATCGTACTTTTATGATTGGTTATAGGAATATTGTGCGAAGATTACTTTGTAAATAAAGTTACTTCGTAAATTAAAAATTTGTAAATAAATATCATTGTTAAAAATCAATATTTGTAGAGACTGACATTCCCTTTATATGTGAGTTATATACATCTGTTAATACTTTGTTATATGTTTAGTTTTATAAATCTTAATAATAATAAATACTTATTTTCTGATGATACTGTAACGAATTTACCAGAAAGTTCTTTATTTCGAACACTTATTTACAACTCAACTATTCACAAGTCCAACTAACTAACTTTCTTTCTACTTTAACTTTATAAACTAACTTTCGTACTGTATATCACTTTCTTCGCACCGTATCGCGGTCCAAATTCAACTAACTCCTGGCCGGACGACACAATTCTTATTATAGACAGTGGAACGTCTCTCCAGACATTTCTAGATAAAGAACTTTGGCGAACCTTCTAGTATAGAACGCACTGGAAGTCAACTCCACACGCTCTTGATAATTTGGAATATTCCCGGCGTTCGGGATCGCTCGAGGCGTTCGTGACAATACTTTATTAGTTTGTACTTATTACAATCTAGAGACAACTATACAAAGGAAGTCGATGGGTGTTATAATAACCCACCAATATGTAACTCCGATATAAAATATTCAATTTCATGAAATGTTAGTTTTATTTATTTTCCAGGAAGAAATATGACATTTCTAAAATCTAATGTCCCATCTCACGATTGATCGCTCTCGAGGCGCAAGAGTGTGATAAACCTGGTGCTACAAATCTCGAACGGGGCATTTGTGCAATCCCATATAACATTTTTGACTTATAATTGCCGGTGAAGACGTCAGTATAGAATATAAAATGCGAGGAACAAGGTAATAATTCTCGTTACGTGACGGTTGGTTCATACTGACACTTGCTCTTTGTTACCGGCGTCAGCTAAATGCGGGCCGCTAGCGAAAAGCCTTATTTATGTTGCTGTTTCTCGTATTTTCTGGTGTAAGTATATATTTTTTTAAATGGTACATATAACAAATTATGTCTAAGTATGTTTTTGAAATTTGGACGGTAATTGTTAAACCGGTTAAGTAAAAATGTTTATTTCGTAAAAATTCAGATGATATATATGTAAACATGTGCGAGAATGTATAAAGGTGACCCGCATTTTAAGTATGTGTCAAATTTAAGTATTAGACTTTGTATTATATATGCTTATTGAACCATAAATCGACAAAAGATAAGAAATTTCATCAGTGACAATAATCTGGTGTGCTACTTGGCAATAGCGTATCCGGTATTCACATTTTAGCGCTGCTATATAGCTATTAGATCCCACTTACGGAAAAACTAGTTTTCAGTTAAGTATGGATCTAAAGAATAAATATGCCATATAGTAGGTTCCTTTTGAGCTTATATAGAGCCCTTGATGCCAAACCTTATGAAGGGATTGGCTTGCCTGGAAAAATATTGCTTAAATTTGATTCACAACACTGTGAGTCTGTTTAATGGTAGATGTGGCGGCTTTAATAAAATTTTTATTTGCGACGATGTCCGTTAATCTTTTTGCCAATAGTTAATGTTAGATTACTGGCAAGAAATTGATTGGTCGGTATGATAATGAAGAATTTGAGGTTTCTTGCTTGTAGATAAGTACAGGGTGGGGCAGAGCAACTTGATTATTTAGAAATTCAATTTAAAAATAAGTAATGTAGATATATAGTTGACTCCTTGAGCAGCATAAAGTACAATATTTAAATTTTATGTTTACATAGTGTTAAAGATGACATCAGGCAGGTGACGTCCATTATTCTCAATACACTGCGTTAATCGAAATCGGAAGCTTCATTCAACCCTTTTCAGCATATAGATGGGTATGTTGGCGACAGCTTGAAGAATGTCGTTCTTCAGGTGTGCTAGGGTCCTAGGACGATTGCCTAGATGCCAACAAGCGCCTCACATGAATTTTCTCGAGGAACAAAATCACGTGCATTAGGTTCCTGCACCACAGCCAATTTGTAGGGATGAAATTTCAGTTCTTAGTGGAGGATTCGCCTCATAGAAAGAGCAGACAACCCAACAGCAGCTGCATGTTTACGGATAAAGCGTTGGGGGAATCGCAAAACAGAAAGCCTTATCATGTCAATGTTTTGGGGAGACCTTGCTGTTCGTGGAAGCCCGTGTTTCTTTTTTCTTCAGATCACCAGTTTCTCTGAAGTTGTTTACCAATGAAGTAACTGATTGCCGGCCAGGAACACGACCACGGAGCGCAATATTGAAATGGGTACGAAATGCTCATTGCATGGCGATGATTGAGCAAACGTTAGAAAAGTATGCCCCGACAGGGAACGCGCGCTCCACCTTCGTCCACTCTATGATGCTAAACGGAGCTACAACTTTACGCCCCGTCCTCCCGAATATGGCTAGCCCCACCCTCCTAGAATTAAAATAAGTTGCTCTGCCCTAACTTGTACTATTTTCGCTACCTTCGATTGTACTGGAGATTCCATTCACTGAGGCTTTTTCCTTGTCCGTCTTTTTTCAGCTCTCATCTGTTTTTCGAATAAGTGGTATCTGCTTTCCTGGCTGTTTTAGTCTTCTTGTCTTCCTGTTATTCACAAAGGTTAAAATCATTGAACATATCTGCATAATCCTTAAGAAGGACGTTTTAAATATGCCAAAGCGCGCCAATTTAAAGAACAGTTTCGCCATTCTTACAATAATTTGTAGAAATATGAAGTTAATTTATATGATTAGATAAAGGCTGATATGTAATGAAGGCGTTTAGCTCACATACTCCATTTGAGAATAAACTACGGAAGTTTGTAGTTACTCAATTTGCGTAATGAAGTCTTCTCAACACAATTTTACGACACAATGTTCTAAAAAATTCTTTTAACTATAACTACTAAGTATACTCCAAGAGGGAAACAGCGGGGGTGCTTAACTATAAGGAATGAGAATATAAGAGTATTATAAGGATATTATGGGAATTATATGGGTATTTATGAGAAAATACCTAGGTATATTTAAAAAATTTGTGAGAATTATTTAGGTACTACCAGATATTATTGGGTACTACTAGGTACTAATAAACATTAAAGAAGTATTGAGGGGCAATTATTCAATCAATGTATGTTATTGTGAACTGAATCTATTGGAAAATAAATATATGTGGAGTATTTATTGCAAAATTACTTTTGCAATAGACTATTTCTTAGTTACATGATTTAAATTCCGTCGATTTTTTTCTCGAAATAGTTAAAGAAAAAATTCGTTTTTAAAACATTTAGAGAATGGTTCATAATAGATTCTCTGTCTTCTTCTCTGTGATGCCTTTGATTTTGTTAATGTAACAACCAAAGTCATTCCTGGTGTAAATTCTAAGTGTTAATAAAGAGATTTAAATAATACAATTCTTAAATATATATTAAATTCTGTATTAATGAATAATAAATATGAAGTCCTTCAAGGTATTTCATCAACATAATTGTGACAACATGATTTGGCCATTTCCTCCACATATCTTAGTAATTCTGACAATCATCACTACTAATATGATTGAACAGTTAGTGAATAACTCACTCTTCGTATGCTAGAAGAAGATTATATTTGATCCTGTAATTGTTGCAATCTGACTTACTCGTTTTCCATGTCAATTCTGCATACGTCGATAATTCTGGCCTTCGTCACTATCAATGTGGTTTAATAGAATTTCTAATAGACATAGTATATTATTTTCATTTCAATATTTCTGATACTCCACTCCTCGCATCGTATAGTAGAAGAAAATAATGAGGCAAGGATGGTATTAGTGAGGGTCGAAATAATCGAAATGCTCCAGAGAGCAACTATCAGACTTAAAATATAACAGAAAAACATTATAAACAACGTTCTCTCTCCATGACAATGTCAGGTCCCATAAAGTCGGAAATAGAGATTACTCAGAAATTAGCATATGTATTCGTTCGTGTATTGCCCTGAAGATATGGACTTATACATTTTATTCAATTATATTAACTTAATAAGAAAATTTAATAGGGTTCAACACGGTATTTAGCGGCGATTAAATAATTGTTACGTCTATTCGATGCTGGTTATGACCCGCGAGTTTTTCTTCTGATTAACAGAAAGTCATCAAAATTGATGAGGGATCAAAATGGAGATAAAAAATATCTCCTTACAGAATCGCTCCTTATAGTATCAAAGTTTTTACTCCAGAAGGATATTTTGACTTGGGACCCTGTACTTCGTTTTCAAGCAAAGGAAACTGTTCATTTATGTTCGTTGTGTTTGGAGGGTGTAATTAGTTTTCTAGAGCACCAGGACAGTAGGTTGTCATATGATTTTGTGGTCTTTAATAGAAGGGAATATGTTTTTCTTTTCAGCACATACGCGAGCATAGGTCGAAAACATGAGTTGCTCAACCACCAAAGTGCTTTAGCCTGCACGGTTATGCATATCTTAGTGACGCACTAAGCAAGCACAATGATCTACACAGCATGACTTAGCGTAACGGGTGTGGACAAAGCTTTAGGACGTGCGTAATAGTGAGAGTGAGGTGACAGATTCGGCATCAGAGGCAATATTCGTACAATATGTGTATGTACCTCATTACTGTTACACAGTTGCTTTTTGAAATACATCTTTTTCTGAATCTGTTTGAATTAGACGACTTATTAAAAATACTAGCATCAGTTTCATTTATCCCACATATGCACGCAAGAAATCTTAGTTTTCCTCTATAATAAACCATAATAGACTACTGAAGCTTCTAAAACGCCACAATGTTAAAATAAATGTTAACTCGGTCGGGATTTAACTATTGTTGTGCTGCGTTTGTGCTGTAATAATAAACATAATTTTTTGTTGTTGCCTGGCTGACTTATACCCCGCTTGTAGGAATATCGGCCTCGGTTTGCGATGTTATCTCCTGACTTACAAACACACAATGTAGAGCCCCAAGTGCAACGCACCTGTTAAAAGAGACATTACATACCGCTTAAAATTCTGACCGTTTGTTTTGTGGGAATTGTATAAACATGCAGTAAAAATGTTTATTTAACTTAGACAACTGCAATGTAGTTGGCCCGTTATTACTCATCTTATACTTAATAACATAGACTCGCCTAGAAGGAAGGATTTCTCAAAAGAGGTAGAAAATATTTTAGGTTAATTTTTTATAATAGTAATTATTTCATAATATTTGTGTCGTAATAGTAATTTTAGGTTAGCGATCTACCAATGTAACCTTAATTAGAATGGCCTAAGGATAAGTCGATTGTGATTCAGGCAGCATTAGTGCTCATTACCCGCTCACTACTAATGTATATTAAATACTATTAAAATTGTTTATCAATGAGTAGATCAAAGAATTTATTGGATTTCACAGTACTTCGATGGCTATGAGCCTATTCGCATTTTAAATGACATATTTTTAAGTGCTAGTCATACTGGTGCTATTTTTAAATAACATTACGAGGGAAATCCAGCAGACCTACATCGGGAGAATGTGGCGGCTATTGCATCACATCAACATTGCATCGAATGAGGAAATCTGCATCGATTGGTGGCCCTCTCCATCTTGTTGAAATTACAAGTCATCTATCTGCAGGTCTATTTAGAGTCATCATCATTAGGTCATCAGTCCTAAGACTGGTTGGACGCTAACCTCCAGCTTCTCCTATCTTGTGCCAACCTACGCATTTCGCTAATTGTGCTACAACCCACATCCCTTACTATTTTCGAGCAGTAGTCTAATCTAGGCCTACCTCTGCCTTTCTTCACTCCTATTTCTGCCTCCAAAATATCGCGGACTACTCCCCCATGTCTCAGCAAGTGGCCTACCATTCCATCTCTTCTCCTCTTTAAGTTTTTCCACATACTTCTTTTCTCGCCGATTTTCTCCAATACTTCTTCGTTTCTAACCCTATCAGTCCATGGTATTTTCATCATTCTTCGGTAACACCACATCTCAAAAGCTTCTAATTTCTTCCTACTTGCTTCCCCTACCATCCAGGTTTCGCAGCCGTATAGTGCCGTGCTCCATACATATATTTTCAAAAATCTCTTCCTTGTTTCTAAGTTTATTACCCCCGAGCATAAAAGTGCTTTCTTTTTGTTAAAAGCTACTCGACCCTGCGCTATTCTTTGTTTTATGTCTTTATCGCTTCTTCCATCCCAATTCATTTTACTTCCTAAATAAGTGAAGTCTTTATCTTCCTCCAATCTTTCATTATTAATTTGTACTTTCGTTTTTGCTCTGCTCTCGCGCCCTCTGCACACTAACACTTTAGTTTTGTTTTTATTCACCCTCATTCCGTATTCCTCTGTCAACACTGCCGCCATTTCGTTCAATGCTGATTCTAATTCCTCCTTACTAGATGCTAATACTGCTATATCATCCGCGAATCTCAGCATTTTTAGTTTCTGTCCCTGTACTTTAATCCCGAAATCCACTCTATCTTTTACCACATTAATCGATTCTTCGATGTACAGATTAAAAATTAGTGGTGATAGCGTACATCCTTGTCTTACTTCTTTCCTAATACCTACTTCCCTTTTTTCCCCTTCTAATTCTATAACAGTAGTTTGCTCTTTGTATAGATTGTGTACTCTCCTATCTCTATACTTCATTCCCGCGCTCTTTAGTATCTCGAACATTTTTTCCCATCTTACGTTATCAAAAGCTTTTTCTAAATCTACAAATCCTATATAAGCGTTCTTTCCTTTTTCTATTGTTTTCTCTAACATTACTCTTAGCGCCAGAATAGCTTCGCGAGTTCCCCTATTTCGCCTAAACCCGAATTGGTCTTCTCCTAGTATTTCCTCCGCTCTATTTTCCATCCTCTTCTGCACTATTCTAGTATTTAGATTTTTGACGCATGGGAAGTTAGGCTAATCGTTCTAAAGTTCTCGCATTTGTCGGCTCCTCTCTTTTTCGGTATAGTAACGATAATGTTCCTCTTATAATCCTCCGGCATCTCGCCCGTTTCATATATGTATTTTACTAGTTTAAACATCCTATTTACTACTTTCTGTCCCGCACATTTCAAAATTTCCGCCTGTATTTTATCTACACCCGGCGCTCTATTATTCTTTAGCCCCCTTAGTGCTATTTCAAATTCCTCTCTCAATATAGGTTTTCCTACATCTTCCCTATCGATGCTAGATTCTTCCTCTAATATCTCTCCTAATTCCTGACCCTCGTATAAATTTCCTAAGTACTGCTTCCATCTATCCGCTTTCTCCTCTCTTCCTATCAGTATGTCCCCCGATTGACTCCTAACGTTTCTACTTGTTCCTATATCCCTGAAGTTCCTCTTAATTATTTTGTAAGCCTCATCGGTCTTACCTACTTGCAACTTATCTTCTACTTTTTTGCATTTATCCTCTATCCATTGTTCTTTCGCTTTTCTACATTTTCTAATGATTTCTAATGAATATTTAGAGTATCAGGTGTATTTAAAATTATGCTTACTTGCAAGATACTAACTAACGATTATTACTAATGTGAGAGAATTGGATACTAGCAGATTTATTATCTAAATTTATGCTGTTTTTCAAACGCCAGTAACGAAGAGAAAGTGACGAAAAAAATAGTATGTTGGCATTATTTCTTAGGTGTTTCATATTATTTCAACGAAAAAATGCTTAAACTGTATTTACGTATTTAATTAATTACTCTATATGATAAAGAACAGGCCACTTTCAAATAAAAGTAGTAACTGGGTCGTTGAATTTGTTTTTGAAAAAAAAATTATCGAAATATTCTTCAGGTTTGCCGAATCTGAGCAAATTTTAAATATAAGACTAGATAGGAACTAGAGGTAATTAAAGAGTTAGTTTTGATAACCTGATGATGCCAACTTGATTGACAAAACTAAGCATTGATTAATTGATTAGTTGAATAGTGAATAGTGAAATTATGTCGATAAATGATAATCTTATGTTGTTTTATACACAGACATATTTTGAAACCCAGTTCACAGGCCGCATGTTTAATAAATATACCTAATTAAATTGATATAAGACTGCACTTGAACTGCGCTCCTAATATAGATATTTAACAGCAGATATCCTTTCTTCATTCATACTTCCTGTCGCCAGAAACTAAAACAATCGTATTTTAAATAATTTCCACATTTAAAATCACCTCAAAGTTTGTCGCATATGCAAATTCATTGCCTCGTTTAAAAACAAACTGCAACTTAATGGTGTTTTTATGGATTTCAAGGAGATGCCTTGTTTACTCATAGTGTCAGCTTCAGGCTCATATGCACCGTGTACCATATTTGTTCCCTCGATGCACGACTATTAATTGTTTGTATTGATAGAGATATTATTAGCTGTGCTATTCTTAAACACATACATGATAAACTTGACCATGGACAACAATTAATATGAAATTAGCATTAGTGTAAACATTTTAGCATCCGCAATATTAAAAGAAGACTGTTTATCGTTAGTTGGAAATATTGATGATCTTCCTGAACCAAAGATATCGTGATTTATAAAATATCCTATCGTTATCTATTGGGGGCTTTGAATCGTATCAAAATATAGTGTTTGATATAATATATATATCAAACACTCCTATCCTATGCTATTGTTACAAATATTAGTTAGTATTCATTAAACACTTCACCTAAGTGTCTTTTGATTGATTTGCGTCAAAGAATACAGCCGAGTTGATACCCTTATAATGTTTTGGGCTGTTTTATCATGGTCTAAGAAGATGTGTCTCCATATATTTTGCTGTTCGTTGATGACAGTACCTTCAGTAGTAAAATAGCTGTTGATTTATGCAATTTGTGAAAGAGGTCATTTCTTCTTAAAGAAATAGTTTCTTGAATAATATGGATCGTAAACACCTACGAAGTATTGTTATACAACTGATACAAGTTTCCAAACTATAGAACTAAAACTAGATATATTGTCGAATAGTGTTACTAATTATGATGTAATGAAAAGTGTGTAATGAAAATTAATAATAATGAATATATTTAAATTACATTGAATGTTCAAAGCATATTTCATAGGCAATAATTTTATTGTTTTCTATATACATTAGAATTTTAGATTGACGTTAAGCATAACATTATGAGAAAAATCAGAATTATATTTTACTGTTACATACAGCTATTTAAAATTATACTAAAAAAAATCGGAGACCAGTTTTCTACAAACAGTTTCGAAATATTATGTATTTCTGGACGTGCATTCAGAAATACACAATACATAAAAATATAAAAAAATTTAATTCATAAATATACTTTTATCTTAGATTAGCTGTTACGTATCTTCCTTCCAATAGTCAAAAAATATATTTATGATATAGAAACAGGTTATTACTACTTTGTGAGAGAAAAGTATTAACTAGAAAAATTCAAAACTTATTACAATGAAAATTACCGTCATTAGGTGCCCTATAGTCTCTTTCTACATACATACATAATAACAGGACTAAACACGAAAATACATATAGCTCAAATTATTGAGTATTATTATACAATAGGTAATAACTAATAACTATTATGATTGCTTCTTCGAATACATGGGAGTCCTTAAAGCTTGAGACCGCCCTTATAATTATATCTAGATCCGCACGGTAATTCAGTGTCGTACCAACATATTTTAATAAGGGTCCAATAGTTTACTCCAAAGTTTCCTAAAATTTTGAGTAATTTAATGCCTTATAAAATAATATTGTGTCAATATCATCGATATATATCGACGAAGTCGACAAAATATGAGGAGATTTGGATGAAATAAATTAATTTATAATGAAATTGTGATGAAATATATATGTCATCCAGTAAAGGTTATATTTGGACGTTTATCTTGAAGAACACTTATTTATTATTTTATTTTAAAATTCTCCGTCGCCCATTTGATGTTTTTGTGTACGAGGAATCATTAGAATTAATTTAAATACATCTTCAGTATTTTACAAGAATTAGTTTGTTGATAGTAGTTATCATTGTATCAGTCGTAAGACACTACATATAAATGTTGTATAATTTATTGTAGTGAAAAACGAAGTTTCGAGATCAGACTTGTATTTCATTCTGTACCTATTGCCTACGCCCCTGTAGTATGTCGTAAATTGTTTTAGATTCCCAGCAGGACGAGCCCCTTTTCAAAAGTTCGAGCGCCACAAAAAAGTATCTTTAAATAAGATAAATAGAACAAAAACTGGGCATAGTTTTACGTAATTTTTTCATTATACAGCAGCCGAAAGTTGTGCGGGTAATTTGTCTTGCTACACAGTCTGAACGATTTAAAATTAGTCTACAAATTTCAAACATTTGTTTGCCATAAAATCGCGGATATACTACTGCCCCCAGAGAAGGTCTAATTTGTGTCTGTGTATTCCTAAAACTTTTTATTATAGGGTTTCAAGGTTTGTTAAAGCCACTCAAGCAATTTATTGGACGGTTTCGGAAAGGGTAATAATTTTCTGACTAAAGCATAGCGCCGTAATATATGCTTGTGTATAGAATTTACTACCAGTTTACTACACTAAATAGTAACAATCTAGCAATAATAACAAACTAATTGTGAATATTAATAAGTACGTATATTTATTTCCGAAATTAAGTATTAAAACTTTTTTTGAAAAAATCTCCAATTCGTATTAGTTTCATACAATAACATCTGTATTTTCTTTGGAGTCTTCTTTTTATTTGGGTTCTTTTAACGATTCTCTTCCATTCGCCCCTCTTATTGATGATGTTTCTCCATAGTCTTATCCTCGTTGTCACCATATTATATTCTGCATCATTTAACCATCACTTTTTTGGTCTTTTTCTGTTTTATTTTAGTCCCCTTCTGACCGGCCT
Organism: Rosalia funebris; assembly: GCA_037954035.1. Lineage (NCBI taxonomy): Eukaryota > Metazoa > Arthropoda > Insecta > Coleoptera > Cerambycidae > Rosalia > Rosalia funebris. The sequence goes on along the minus strand of JAZFAV010000001.1, from coordinate 13,417,275 downwards.
TCATTCTATCCCTATTTATTACTCCATTTAAGCTTACAAAACTTATCCATGTTAATCTTCTGTTTTGAATGGACATTATTATATTAGTTTCTCCTATAAGATCAAGCTTATGATTTATTTATACTTTCCACAAAACCCGTGAGGTTTTGCGTGAGTTATTATATTTTTCTTAGTATTCTATGTCGTTCGTCTTACTATTTAACGTCTATATCTCACACCCATAGGTTACAACAGGTTACATTATTGTTTTAAATATTTTGTTGCCAGCTAGGATTAAGGACTTTATTTTTTCAGATATAGCATAATTTAGATTTTATTTATCTTTACACTCAGTAGCTAAATGTTTTCACATATTCACAATTGGATCCAAATGTTGTCCTGCCCTTATCATTATTATTTCGTGTTATTGGCATATATTTGGTTACTCTTTCCGTTGATTTGAATCTCTTTTTGTAGTGTTTCCTCCTCTAACTTGCTCTCTGTTTCGACTAGGGAGTATTCATTCCTACTAATGCTAGCAATATTGTCTACGTATGAACATGTCTCTGTACCGTATCTGCCATTTCTGGCATATGTACCGATATATGTAACTGGAGTTAACCTCTTGTAATATATTCCTTTTGTCGCATTTCCACGTTGTCATGAAAAGGTTTAAGGTATCCTGTTAAGTTTATATATTCTTCTAACACTCGCCTTAGAGTTCTCAATGGTTTTGATAATTTCAATGCATTTTAGGAGAATAATTAAAATGAACAAATCCTTAAGCACTTGATATTCATTAACACTATCAAATGTTTGTTTGAAATCAATATATATGTTATGTTGTGGATGTAGTTGGCCGAGAGCAACACTCCCTGAATTACAAGAGCACACTGCCGAGAGCAATACTGAAAATACATATACACTATGTGTATATGTACTTTCTAATATTAAAAATGATAAGAATATGAGAAGAGTAGCAATTACAGCTAATAATTTGATATTAGAGGCTCTTCTTCAAAAAAATAGAAAAGAATACATTACTGTTGCTTCTAAAACAGACTTTAATTTTCATTATCAAGTACAGATTGTCAAGAATAAGAACAAGTCTCAAAACTGCGATATTGAACCACACACGAGGTGTGCAATAAATAGGCTGGTCTTTACTGCCTTTATCGATGTATATATGTATATTGAATGTCAATGTATAGTTTATTTCATCGCTATTTGCCAAATAAAAGATCTGAAAACATACCGAGGCGTGTATTTATGTCTAGGATCAGGTAGACTGTTCCGTTCATCGGCAAGATAAGAGAGTATTTTATTTGGCAAATAGTGATGAAATGAATAGTACACAGAATTCGATTTGGCCGCGCGTAAAGTGCATTCTTTTCCCTTCAAATGCTGTTTCACTGTTTCTTCTACACATATATAGAAAATATCACACTTTGTCCTACTCTTAACAAGCAGCATATTTTTTAAATTTTCAATTAATCAGTGAATACAATCCTCTAATCATTAGATAACTAGACCGACTGTTAGAAAATCGATTCTAGTGTTAAAACTATCAACTCACTATGCTATAAAAGTTCTGAAACTAAAATCTCAACGGTCTATATCAAATCACGTAATACCGTACACACAGTCATACTCACGTTGCAGATTGATGCCTGTATAACTAGCTCCAAGAGCATTTATAATGCAAATCTTGTGTAACGACTAACTTTATTACCCTGTATGTTAGTGTGCCTGAAAGAACTGTGGCAGTAAAGAGTCGACGGAGACGCGTAGATACCGCGATTTATGGTTGAACACGTTTACGGAGTTTCTGTTTTCCTTTGTTTGGAAAACACTGAAATGTAGTATTTTAGGAAAATGGAAATGGGCGTTAGTATATATTTTAAATTAGATTTAGCTGATATCAAACGCGCAGAGCAGAACAGATATATAAAATGACAAAGAAAACGATATTAAAATGATGGCTGGTGTTGTGTTTTAACAATTGTGAATGGTAACTCGAATATAAAATAGATTGATGTACTGAAGTGTATTGAAATTACAAAATCGAAACTACAAATATTGCTCCCACTGCTGAACGATCACTTAATACCTCTCTCTTTTGAGCATTACCGACCATTAATTATTATCATTGATTGAAATTGGATTTCTAATGTGGCGTAAGAGTCTGGAAAATGGAAACAGTTATAGTCTAGGATTTAATATTTATAAAATAAGGGGTTTGCTCTCAAGTGAAACCACCCTACTATAAATAATCTTTGACACAATACGGACTTTATAGGATTTGGAATTTTCATGAGGAAGAAATGTATTGCTGATATTTTCTGGAATTCTGCATCCCATAAGTCAGGAACTGAGAATACTGTCCCACTGTGACATGCTTTCTTGCATCATATAGATATTGGTACTCGTATATATGTTTAAAAATCCATTGTAACAGCAACATATAGTTATATTTTACTTTTCGTTGATGCGAAATTTTTGGCACCCAGTTGCTAGCCGATTTCGAGCGTGTGCTGATTCGAGAGGCTAGTACGGAAACACCTAATTCTCATCCACCACCACTGATTGTCATGGATGTTTTTTTAAGAAACATAGATTATAGAAGATCGTACAACATTTCTGTTTGATTACGTCTTCCATAGGAGAGGGAGATATCCGCTTACTCAAAGACTTGCGTATTGGCAGAATATTGAAGTAGTACATTAGAATATGGTGTATGGTTTCATTAGGGATTTACAAAACCCTTTTAGATTCATGGTTGATGGTATCGAAATAATACACAGTCTATTATAATGGATATACTTCGCATTGTTGTTCAGAGTATGGCCAATAATACACTGATGTAACATCAAAGTACATGCTATATTTAAACATGCACTAAGGGTGAATAAAATGACATAGTTTTAGTTGTAGTGTGAATGACATCGACGTAATTTCATGTACAGAATATATTACACTAGAATAAAAGGAAGAGGTAATGAAATTAATTGTCATAATTAAATGAAAGAAGGCCATATAACCATAACCATAGAGAAACCACATGTGTTATGAAAGCGGAATTTAAAGTTATTTGACAACTGGTATGTAACTTTATTATATTAAAATTCGAAATATTTATGAATGAAAATATTTCAGAAAGTCTGAGTGTCTCACTCATTCACATCTGAAAACTTTACATTTTGTAAATGTTATCTCATCGTATAGTCCCATTTTATATGTACATGTTAATGCAATATTTAGCCTTCAATGGATTGCATAATGATGTCTAGGAAATAATATCTTGGTTTAAAACTTTTAATGTCATTATTTATCTCCATTTACACTCTTTTTTCATGATAATCACCTAGGAGTTCACCCACAGTTGCTTTATTGATATGTGTCTATTCGTGGTATCTGCAGAAAGAGTATAGCCCGAGTTAAATGCGGATGATATAAACTATTATTTATTTAACTTACATTAATTGTAAGTTAAGTAAATACATTAATTGGATACAAGTAGTCTTAGTTGCGCTAAAGTTATATAAAAAAACGGGTTTTTTTATCTCTATTAAGTCTTTAACTTAATGTTGTTTATTGAGATTCATTTTAGCTATAATGGAAAATATTTTATCTATATTTACACCAACTGTCTAGTCTGCTAATTTATATAGAATAAAGTTCAAATATTAAAAGATAATTTGTTTAGAAATAGAAGAATGCTTTTCTTACATTTTCTTACATATTTTCTTACATTGATGATTACATTTTCGAAGATAAATTGACTTTGTAACGTAGGATACAAAAATTACTAGCTCATAACTTTTTAATAATCCCCACATATGTTGAATATGGGATTTATGGCAATATTTTAACGCCTTTGTGAGCTATATTTTTGAAATATAATTGATTATCTTTGCCAAAATATTATATTTTCTTTTGTATAAGAATGTCAAGTTTTCCTTCTGTCACAACTAAATTACAAATTTTACAGCAGACATAAAAGAATCTCTACAAAACAGAATAATCATTTTATTTTTCAGAACGATTAATATCATTTCATGCGACTCATCCCTTTTTTAACTTTTATTTAAATTTTCAAATGAACTTCAAGGTATTTATATTTAATTGTATACGTAAAAAAGGTCAGGTATAATAGGTCCATAATAATAAATTTCTTACTCCATAACTTTATATGGAAAGATACTATTGGCTCTAATAAATTCATGTTCAATTTGTAATGAAATTTAAGATGGTAAGTAAATTGTTTGTGACATACACCAATGTAAAAATAAAGACTGTAAAATTGTTTATATATCAGCAGTTAAAAAGTAAATTGAGACTTCTTATACTAAACAGCATATGCAAATGCCTTATACAGTAAGGACTAAACAAATTAGGCCAGAACAACTACTATCCTGGCTACGTGCAGACGACGAGCGCTGCATTATAGACGAAATTTGTCGTATTTTGTCTAACAGCATTAACACCAATATACAGTGATTCAGATTCAGATAAGGTCGCAACCGGTCTGCAGTTAGCGATATCCTGAAATAGAGGACGCATTGCACCTTCCTTGTGGTTTTCGAGTAATCTGAATCACTATATGTTAGTGCTAACTCTGTTTAGTGCTGTCTGCTTTGTAGGCAAAATACGGCAAATTTAGCCACATAATCCAGCGCTCATCGTCTGCATGTAGCCACAACATTAGCTGTTTTGGCCTACTTTGTTTAGTCCTTATTGTATAAGGCATTTGCAGATGGTGTGGAGTATAATAATCTCTTCACTTCAGTAGTTTGTAAAATTACCATCTACCAAGTAAAACTATGCATTGTATTGATATTGAGACTTATTGAAAATACATCATCTTGGTTTCTGGGATATATAATTACAAATAATAATAATAATAGACTTTGATTTGCATAAAATTACTGAAATGTATTAAATATTCTATACGTTTTTTTATATAATATCTCATAATAATAATCAAGATAAGTTCAGAAATAAAGTGGGCCATATTGGATAGTTATTACACTTATTACCGACATTATATTAAGTTAATGTAAGCGATGCACTCACCTGCGTCAATATCGTAGTCTTCATCTCCGGAACAAAACGATAAATGGCCGGAGGGCATTTTGCACAATTGCGCCGACAGTCCTCTAGCACACCTTTCTGGATTTATTTACACGCTGTTTCATTTTCCTCACTGCCATCCCAAATTACAAGGTTCATTATTAGTCCCGTGATTAACTTTTTTTTTCGAAATCTTTTTCAACGCCGTAATATCGCAATATCGAGTTAAGGTTAAATTAGTTTTATTTAATTCGCAAAACGGATAAAAAAGTACATTATTTGCGACGGGCTCCGCATTAAATGTAACCCCGACAACCTGAAAGCATCGAAAAAGGAGTATTAACGGCAGTGGATGAAGAAGGCGATGTGAGGCCTGGAAATGGTGTTGTGAAAGTAATGTAATTACTTTAAATTAGTGAGGTTTAAATCTTATTTGGCTTATATGGTTAATTCTCGATTATAATTTGTTAACATCATCAGGAATTTTAACTCATCACCGAATTGTTGCAATAGAATATTGGATATTTTGCTCGAACAAAGTAATGGGACAGGCTAATTTTATATAAAGAAGACAGGGGTCCACTTCATAGAATACCAGTTTTTTTTACTTGTATTAGAGTCGTAAGGCCATCCGCAGCGATGACCATACTCCATTTTCTTCCACTAATATTGATAGCTTATAACGTTCTTACCTCAATGTTGTGTAAAATTGTGTCCATAAACTAAATAGTTTTTGAAATAGTTGGCTTGAATCAGAATTTTTTAAAAGTGGACTACACTTTTAACAAATTCTTATTCAGCAATGCCATCTAGTGCATTTGTAATAATCAAAATACTATGTAAGTACGAGGGGCACTATTATTACTTTGAGCCTTGGCAACACTAAGTGTTGTCAGACGCCCTTTGCTACTGTGAAACGCTAGTATAAAGAGTTTAATCGTGGCCGCCATTTAAGTCGTGAAGGTCGTCCAAAATTAGTTGTTGTGCCAGAAAACTATGACGCTGTGCAGAAACTGATAATGCAAGATCGTCATGTGACATACTGTAAGATTGAGGCAACCTTAGGCATTAGTTTGACTAGCACATATAAAATATTGCATGATCATTTAGCTGTAAAAAATATTTGTTCTCGTTGAATCCCACATAATTTGAAAAAAATCTTAAAAAGATACTCGTATCGATTGGTGCAAACAACTGCTCAAGAAATAGAATGGTGGTGCTTCAAAACACGTATACAACATTGTAACAGGTGACGAATCATCAATTGTCTGAAAGCTAAAAAGTTACATTTCATGATATTTAAGATTTACATTGATGAAACACTTTACTATAAAGCAGACTAGGACATGAATATTTCTTTTGACAATCTATCTGTCGAAAAATGTTTTAACTGATAATATGTAAGTATTATTTACATAACACCTTAAAATATCTATGTATTGTATTTATTTGTAACTAATAAGTTTTTAACGAAGACTGAAGAAGAATCCCAGAATTGGAATCTTGATAATTCGTGCAATCAAAGATTCCAGTTAAATCGAAAATGTTTTCAGAAAAACACTCACTAGTTTTTCATTACTCAATGAGTATTCTAGATCGATTAAAATCAATAATTTTATTTATCCCCTATATTTATTTTGCTTTCGATATTTTCCGAAAACTTGTTTTCCTTTCGTCATTTTCATTATCTGTAACTTATAAATTTGATGCTTAAGACGACTGAGAATATTTATTTAAAAAAGTGAGATCCTCAAAGATCTGTAATTTTGCGTTTATTTATTATCAAAAGAAAAGTTCTAGATAAATAAAAATTACCTTGTGTGATATTTTAGCCAATAATGCTGTTGAACGAAGAATATAAATAATATATATAAATTGTTTCATGGACAAAATGACGATGTATTTAATCAGGGGAAATCATTTCAACAATTGGTACATAATTACATTTTAATTCCAAATCGAAAGAACCCAAATGGGACAGACATTTTTCATCCTGATCCCACTGAAGTTTCCCAAAAAAATAGAACTGTAAGCCCATTAGCACGTAGTCGTGCATTAAAATGCACCATTAGGAACGTATAGGAAATCCTTTAATCCCTTTCATCGGGGGTTTTTTATTGTCGGTTATAATTACTGCTTACATTTAAATTAATACTAATCCTAACGATGGGTAAAACGATGTTTTTTGTCGTCTAATGCCCGCCTTATTAGTTACTGTCCACATTTGTCAACAACATACCAATTTAGACAAGCAGTTGTCTGACTGGAATATGTTATTATACATGGTAGGTCAGGCACAACTATTCATGGAGGATAGGTATGTAAAGTAATTGAAACTTATGGGACAGAAAATATCTAAATTTTATTTAAGTTGACTCCTTCATATATAATTAATCTGTAAGTTATGATCTAGCACATATTTTATTTTAATATAATATATTATTTTAAAAATGTAAATTAATTTATCCTTCTAATATAATAGACTTTTGTAGATGAAAGTTTTTGAGCCATATATAAAACGCTTAACGTTTTTTATTCTCATTTTACTCAACACGATCACAAAGTGATTACGTTTATCTATACGGACAATATGTACTATGATCTGATGACGGATATATACAGATTAGACCCAGTTTTGAGATGTGATTGTATGCGTGGGTTCGAATCCCAACGCAGGGAGCTTGACACCTTTCCCTGAGCATGGGTATGTTTGTTCTCATATTCATGTGGTACCTTACCCTCTACAGCCTCAGGCTTTAAAAAAAGGGCCATTTTTAAGTGTTCAAATTAAAAAAAAGTTCTTGGTATCTGTTTTCTATAATTATACAATTTTGCTGACAAAAAAAACTGATTTGACAGAAGACACGTGTTAAAATACAAATATGTTTATATAACTTTTTACAGGATATTTAAGTAACATATCGAGTCGGAAATCGAGAAAGGAACCACTAAACCGCCAAGCGGTTATCAAAGTAGTTCCCGAATAGCAAAGCTATTACATAATCGCTCTAGGAAACAACTACTTCTCGGGCTAAAGCCCCACCAGGCATTGAGTTACACCTAGAAGTGATCTTCGACCCCTTTCTCGTGTTTCTGCACGATCAGATAAGGATGTATACCCCATAGAGTTCATTCGGCTTTTGTCCTGGATCGACGTATCGTGTACGGCACTGATGAGAACTAATAAGTTCGAAACAGCTGTGTGTCGTTCGGTTCCGATCCGGGGCAGATGTCGAATCCTACCTGTGACGGGTTTTGTTTTTGAAACCTTATCTGATCGTGCAGAAACACGAGAAAGGGGTCGAAGATCGCTTCTAGTTATAATTCAATGCCTGGCGGGGCTTTAGCCCGAGGAGTAGTTGTTTCCTAGAGCGATTATGTAATAGATTTGCTATTCGGGAACTATTTTGAAAACCGCTTGGTGGTTTGGTGGTTCCTTTCTCGATTTCCGACTTATATGTTACTGATTGAGATCGTATCGATAAAGATGTATACCCCATAGAGTTCATTCGGCATTTGTCCTGGATCGGCGTACCGTGTACGGTACTGATGAGAACTAGTAAGTTCGAAACAGCTGTATGTCGTTCGGTTCCAATCCGGGGCAGATGTCGAATCCTACCTGTGGCGGGTTTTATTTTTGAAACCTTATTTGATCGTGCAGAAACACGAGAAAGGGGTCGAGGATCGCTTCTAGGTATAATTCAGTGCCTGGCGGGGCTTTAGTCCGAGGAGTAGTTGTTTCCAAGAGCGATTATGTAATAGCTTTGCTATTCGGAAGTACTTTGATAACCGCTTGGCGGTTTGGTGGTTCCTTTCTCGATTTCCGACTTATATGTTACTGACAGAGATCGTATCGATAAAGATGTATACCTCATAGAGTTCATTCGGCATTTGTCCTGGATCGGCGTACCGTGTACGGCACTGATGAGAACTAATAAGTTCGAAACAGCTGTATGTCGTTCGGTTCCGATCCGTGGCAGATGTCGAATCCTACCTGTGGCGGGTTTTATTTCTGGAAAGGGTATTTAAAGTAAATACGCGGCCATTATTAAATTTCAAGAAATAATAAAATTCAAATTATAGACAGTATGTTTTAATTCAAAAGATTTTTCATCATTTTCCATTCATGGTATATATATATATATATATATATATATATATGTATATATATATATATATATATATATATATATATATATATATATATATATATATATATATATATATATATATATGATCTGGCACGTTCTAAATATTTAACAGACACTAACTTGCATTAAAATCTATTTACGTTCAGACGTATCACGTACCCAGAACTGCAACCAAAGATGGTAAAAAAAAAGTAAAATACGGTGGATAAGTATATATGAGACAAATCGAATGCATACAAATTTCAAGCATTACTCACGATATTCGAAACAGTTGAACTTCACAATCTAACATGAATCCAACGTAATTTTAATGAAATTTCAATAACTGTCATACTGAATAACTGTAATATGTAATGATGCATTCTAATCATACAGTATGTCCGTAGTTTGACACTCACGATGTGAATTAAATTATATTGAAAAATAAGATGTGTTAAAAAAATTGGTAAATCCGTTTCCATTTTGATGAGATATAACAACAGATAAAATTTGTTTTACCTTTGTCGGTGACCAAATGTGTCCTAAGATGTCCGAATCATTTTTTTAAGTTTCCCAATTGCTTAATTTACTTCTCCTGAATTATATCCCCAAGTTTATGATAATAATATGTTAATAACTTTACTATAAAACTACCAAACTAGTACTTAAGTGCAAACAAAGCTGACAATTGCTTTTAATATCGGATTTTAAATTCTTTTCAAATTGAATTTCTGCAGATAAATTATATTACCTTTAATGAACTTCTACAGTAAATTTACGCTCATAGTATGATCTTAGAAGATGTAAGCAACAACTTATAAACCTTTGGAACACGCCATAAGCGCTCTTTATAAAGGATTTGAGGTATGCAAGATATTAATGCATTTTTCGTGTTATAATGATGTTCCATCCCACTTACCTCAAGCTTCCTGGTTTATTAATAGATGAAATAGGCGAATGGTTTGATGATTACTCAGAAATTAATTCCATTTGCATAAATTGCAGAAAGATATATTATCCTACGGAAATGGATAACTAATAAACGTAATTAACTGAGCAAATAATGTAGAGGATGTCCGTTCCTATATATTTCTCGTGTAATAATTGCGTATGGTCGATCTCATGTTTGGTATACTGTTACGAGTTTTCTTTACAACTAATATATTATATCTGCCACCTAGGTTAATTAAGAGATAAATTAATGTATTATAATTTATTGACAATAAATCTAGGTGGAACAGAGCTAGGATATTTAATAATTATAACAAAAGTTTCTGAGAGTTATAGTCATTTATATTCACGACTATAGGGTCACTAAATTATACACAGTGAAGCATTAGGAACGTTGCAAAGTAGCCAGAACCAATATATCTCAAAATACTAAGATTTAAATGAACATGAAATAAAATGTCCCTAATTATTAAAATAAATTTTACGTTTATTTAGCTTTGAAGAAAATTTCGAGCTAAATTGACTTATTTAGTACCTATTTATATAACAGTTGTCAAAAAATAAGTCGCTTAGTCACACGTTTTTATATCCAAATTACTATTATATGGAAAAACTTAGCATTGGTTTTTAATGATTTTTTTTGGTCATGAGTACATTTTATAATAAACGGAAATTATTTTTTCATAAGTAGTTACTACTTTTATAATAAACGGAAATTATTTTTTCATAAGTAATTACTGAAAGGTGACTTATTAACTAAATTTAAGATAAACTTGGATGTGTGAATTGAAAAATTTAACATTTGGGTAGATTTGTATAAAGTTTAAAGTTTGGACACACGGAAACTAGATTTCCTTCCCCAGAAAGCCTACAGGCAGGCTGGAGTAGGAGAAGGTTCCACATATAAACGCGGACAAACACCCAGCCCTGAGGGAAGTGCCAAGTTCCCTCTGGTGAGAATCGAACTCACTCAGACAATGTACCCAGTATTTGGCCCAGTTGCCATCCTGTTACCAAATACCAAGTCAGCACCACCGCGGCACTCTAAGGATGAGACCATGTGTCATCCATCCAAATCGCAACCGAGCTATTCGTTGCTTGACTTCGAATAGCGCAGGTCCGACAATGAACGGAGTACACTGCCTCATCCTCCCCTTGAGGATGTCCTTGTCCTAGAAAGGCTTATATTTGGTGGGGTATATTCTGTAACAATATGTATTGGTGCAATCTTGATTGTAGTGAACTTGAAAATATTGTATTCCCCAAGGTATCCCATAAAACATAATGTTTTATTATTGAGCAAAATGTATGATATTCTGTATAACATGTCGAATAATGAATATTTTAACACCTCGTTTATAAGTTTGTTCTCAATTATCTTTCAAATACATTATTTACATATTCGAACAAAATATGTCTCATAACTTTTAGAAATATTTTTATTGCTAGTGCGTAACTAAATTAATTAATTTTGAGGACATGAAAAGTCTTACATTACAATATTAGTGTATTTTCTGTATACAAATGTGTAATACCTCAATAATATTTGAAGCAATTTGAAAAGTAAAATAGGGAATTATTAGATCAATTTAAATGTGATGGAATTTTCACAAGATAAATTTTTACTTCTTCTATTGTTGCATTATTAATGCCAAAATAATAAAATTATATTATAAATCTTAGTAATTAATATATGTACGTCATAAAGTTATGTGCAATGCAATAAATTGAAAATTTAAATTAAAAATGATTACATTCAAGTTAAAAATAAATTAACCCTCAATAGTCTTCTGTGAATATATTTTAATTTTTTAAATATACGATAGACTTAATTTAAGATAAATTAATTACTTAAATTTAATAAATTACAATGAGTAAAGGAAACGCAAATAAAGAAATAATAATTAATTTTTAACACCAATGTCTATCAATTATAATCAATTACAATCTCTAATCTGATGAAGTCTGTAAGAGTCTTCAACAGATTATTCTTAGTGCAACATTATGTAGGGTTTTTTCGGAAATATGTTCATTGTTGAAGTTTTAATCTTAATATTTTCTACAAGAGCCACTGTTAAATCAATTGTCCTTCCAGGAATGATATTTATTTTTGTTCTGAAATATATTTTTAGCTAAGTCAAGCTTAAATTATCATTTACTTGTTTTTATAAAGTTTCTGCAAAGTGCATTTTCAGATCAATTTTGTCCAAAGTTTAATAACTTTTAAGAAATAACGTATAATCGTGAACTAGATGTATAGACAGAGAAATATCTTTCTAAAAAGATATTTCTCTGTCACTAATATTGTCATCCTATTGTAAAAACTTCTAACGTTATCACAGATAATAATTATAGGAGAAAAAATTATTCTATAGGTTGTTTTCAGGTTCGGTAGTTATTCAATAGTCTTTAATAGAATTTTTTCTTCATAAATCGATAAATGCGCATTTTTAAAAATTAATACCACCAATGAATTCGAGCAAAATATTCAATTAACCAAAAATTAAATTAATTAGTATTCATATTAATAAATTTATTGGCAAATAATTTTCAGTAATTTATTAAACAATGCCCCCTATTTATTCATTTAAATACGTAGTCGTAATTAATATGCTACTTTATTATAATCCAATAAAAAGATTAAGTAAATTAATTTGTAACTATGTTCCTATTTGTAGCTGTTTTTGTATAGTTAACTAGTCGTATAGATTATTAAGAAGAAATGTGGACAAAAAACTCAGACCGTACGTTTCCTGGCGGCCGTTCCAAAACACGAGCAAAGGAAAATCAATTTTTCACACACCACACATGTAATTAAATGGAACAAACTGGAGTGCCAGATAATTATCTGATAATTAGCGGGGTACAACACTAACGCACTCGGCGTCCTTAGAGACGATACGAACGGATTGAGTCGACTAACCGTCGTCTTCTATGTGAAAAACCGCTCGGTTACTGACTGCTGCTGGTGCCGGTCGTCCGAATGACCACGCGAGCGGACAGCGATTGCTGCACTTCTGGTGCACTTGTAGTGCATCTTGACTGCACTCGTGACGCTATCGGAGTGGCACGGTTTTTGCAGGACGTGATTAAACTTAAGTAAGAAGTGAAGTCTTGTATCTAAACAATAGTTTGGAGATGTTCTCGTAGAAGATTTGTCCTGTTTGGCAAGGAGGCGACACTATCCTTGGAACACTGATTTATTTTAAATTTAGTACGATTTTTGAACGATTTCCTCAAGAGATTTTCTTACTTTGTATTGTATATTGTATTTATCTTAAGAACCCTTATTATCTTATTATTTGAATCTACTATATCAGCAATTGCTCTAGAGGAAAGTGTCTAATCTTTCTTAATCTTCCTTCGGGCACAGTATGAATCAAAACACATTCGAGCGCAATGCATCTAACAGATCCCATAATCAAATCTTATATAATTTAAATTTTATGAGGTGGAGACTTAATTAAATAATTTTAATCAATACAATACAATAAATATTTCACAGTAGTTTTTTTAATTTACATTCATTAATGTTGCAAAACAATAAATTTGGAAGATTCTTATAGGAAAACCAGCTATTGTCAAGTTTTCTTTTGTTTTAAGGCCAAAACACAAACATAAATTGGTATTGAAAAATGTTTTGAATACAGAAAAGAAACCACATATTATTTCATGTCATAAAGCTATAAATAAAAAAATATTGGATGTGAATTAAAAGAAAAGTTGTAAGTAACTACATATTTTAAGTGTAAAGAATTATAGATCCTTTTCATCTTTTCAGCATGTTTCAAACAAAACTAAACACAAAATTGTTGATAACGATATTTAGGATAAACCAATAATTTAACACTCAAATGTGTTGATTTTGAATAATAATACCATAAATAACTGGAACAAGTAAGTGTAGAGATCCCAAAAAATATTGTTAATTTAAATAATAAAAGAAATCTAACAAAATACAAAAGTGAAAATAATTACGTAATAAGGTCCAGTGCATCTGACAGATCCGAGCGACCCATACAAGACCAGGGAATGCAGCAAAAAAAAATTGACACCACATCGAGAAGAGTGGCTTGAAGCTAGAAAGCTATGAGGGACTTTGAGTTAATATTCGTAATATACACGAAAGGGCAAAGAAAAAAGTAACTGCCAGATCTCATAGATCAGCTGCTCCCGACGCAGGGTTAAAAATGTCCTTTTAATTCGCCTATTAATCAATCGACCACCAAAATGTCACTCAATTAGTTGAAACTCATAAATATCCATATTTTATTATTAAGGAGATTCTTATATTTAAGAAACACTTACAACAAACCATTTTATAAAAAAGTCACAAAAACTGTAAGTCAAAATGACTAATATCATAATTTTTTCTTCAGAAAACAAAAGTTTTCACACTGCATATACCGTAAAAGGGCACTCACGTAAATAAGGATGCTTGAACAATTTTTGAAAATATGCCTGTAAATGCTAAAAAAATTATTATTTATGTAACATTTCATTTTATGTATTTGGCCTTTATTACTACTGTACATTTATTTTCTAACGAATTAATTAATTTTTAATACAAGATTTATGGAATATTACATATATACTATGATATTTAAATCTCAACAAAAAGTTTCTCAAATTTCTTATGTTCTTGTTACGATTTTGAAGTTTTATTTCATGCCACATATTCTCAACATACTTGAGATTGATGCTATGTAATACCAGCTGTTCTGTACTTCAACTTATTTTTTCTGGAACCAACTTTTTGCATACCTCGAAGTGTGTTTGGGGTCGTTATCTTCCTGACTGCCACAGGTACTGACAAATTCTCTTCTACATATGGCCGCATCACCTCCTCTAGTATTCATATATAGATATTCTGGTCCATTATTCCTTGTATACAATGAATTTTCCTCATCCCAAATCAACTTGTGCCCCATACAATATTCACCCCCCTTTTTATAATTTTAGTTGTTTATATAGCGTTATATTGTTCATAATTAAAGCGCCGCGCGCCGTATAAATCATAATCTCCTAGTGTATTTTGATAGGGACACCATATTTTCATGGTGTCCCTGTTACAGTGAACGCAACTGTATAATTTTAACTTATTCTAAGTGAATTATGCCAAATTTGTAATGTTTCAAATTAGTTATTATAGTATTGTCGTATTTCTTAATTATCCAAAAAAATAATTAACAAATACGAATAGGAAAGAGTAACATTATTCCAGTGTCTTTTAGCTACTATGTCTTCATATTTTCCTATATTATCGACATCTTGTGAGATAAATCCATATACACTACGTGACACTGTGTACATCGATTGCGGCAATAATTTATCCAAATTCAAAAGAGACAACGGAGGCAGCTTGTCGTAAATTTTTTGGTAGCTTGTGTGCTTATCGATGTTGTGTATAACATGATCAGACGATCAGTTACTGTCACACCATCTTAATGTCAGCAGCCAATACTCGTTACTGCCTTCCATAAATACAATTCTCACGTTCATTTTAAGCCCATTATTCCAGCTGAGGCAAATATTTACTCACGTACGTTTACCTATTATGCGCTCTAGGGAAATTCTCCTTCGGTCTTATTTTGGTATACAGTTTAAATAGATTTTACTGACTTTATTTTTATGATTCTCTGCTTTATTATTCAGTTATGAAGAAAAAACATTAACTCTAATTGAAAATCATATAAGTTTCTATTGAATTCGCAATCGCTGGTTTATTCGCTGGAGAAATATACATATAAAAAGAGCACAATTATATTCTGAGTTAGTACAGGACCGTAGTGCTAAGAACATTTTCCTTTTTGTATAAAAAAATAAAAACCCCGAAAAAAATATATATAATATATGTAAAGAGTATATGTTTCTCTAAAGAAAAACTTTTACAAATACGTCTTACATACGTAAGCTTTGCGTGAAAATGCGTTTAGAAGACATTAGAAGAATACAGGTTTATGAACTTATTATTATATACTCATATAATAATGGACTATTGAATATAAAGGGTGGTCCAACCATAATGCACGATTCATTGTGAGTCACACCTTAACGTCAAGTTTTTTGTCCAACTTAATTTGACATTTCTTTGTTTCAGTGTTTGACAAATTCAACCATGGAGAGGTACACAATTGAGCAGCGCGTTAAGATTGTTGAAGCCTTTTACGAAAATGGGCGTTCAAATCAAAATGCATTTCGTGCACTTCCGTGACTTTTTTGGTCAGCATAATCGACCAAATGTGTCCACAATCGGGAGAATTATGCGCAAATTTCAGCAAACAGGGTCTGTAGGAAATGTGAAAACACCTGTGCATGCTCGCCCAGTTCGTTCTGCCGAAAACATTGCTGTTGTTCGCGATAGTGTAGCAGAGGAGCCGTCAACCTCGACTCGTCGTCGTGCCCAACAATTGAACATCTCACGAACATCACTGATGCGAATTTTGAATAAAGATTTGAATTTACATGCTTACAAGGTTCAATTGACTCAAGAGCTGAAGTCTACTGATCATTTCAAGCGTCGTCAATACGCTGAATGGTTGGTTGAACAGACAGAAGTGAATGGTGACTTTACAAAGAAAATCTTCTTCAGCGATGAGACACACTTTCACCTCAGTGGATTCGCTAACAAGCAGAATTGCCGCATTTGTGCAAATGAGAATCCACGAGTGATTGTTGAAAAGCCGATGCATCCACAAAGAGTGACTGTTTGGTGCGGTTTATGGGCTGGCGGCGTCATCGGGCCGTACTTCTTCGAAAATGAGGTCGGCCAAGCAGTTACCGTGAATGGTGTTCGCTATCGCGAGATGATAACGGACTTCTTGTGGCCAAAAATTGAGGATATGGACCTGGACGATATGTGGTTCCAACAGGATGGTGCCACTTGCCACACAGCCAACGAGACAATGGCACTTTTGCGCGATAAATTCAATGGCCGTGTTATCTCACGTCGTGGCGATGTTAATTGGCCCCCACGATCATGTGATTTGACACCGTTGGACTTTTTTCTTTGGGGATTATTAAAATAAAAAGTGTACGTCAATAAGCCAAGAACAATTCAAGAGCTAAAGGATAAGATAATTCGGCACATTAACGACATCGAACCTCAATTATGTCTCAGAGTCATTGAAAATATGGACCATCGGATAGAGGTATGCCACCGAAGCCGTTGCGAGCATTTGGCCGATATTTTGTTTCACACATAATTGTCATAGATCCTTCTATCATAATAAAAAATATTAAGATAATTCTCTGAAAACTTTGTTCTATTTACAATTAACATCGTGCGTTTTGGTTGGACCACCTTTTACTTACCATTTAATTGAAAAATAGATTTAATTATAAAAATAATGGTATCTTTATCCCCTTGTTTTCATTCACTTAAAATTACTTAAACTCATTTTTGTAAAAATGCACCTAATATTTGTAATACTGTTCTTATGTCTTTGTCATGCACAATCGCTTGAATAGCAGGAATATATTCAAGCCGGTCCTGGCTGGGCGTTTAAAATATCAGGACAACGGCCGCAGGACAAAGATAGCAGTAGTACGACCCGTTGATTTATTCAATGTATATTTGGATACCTTGGGGACTGCATGCCTCAATTGGAGACGGTTTAAATAAAAACTTGCGATTAAACTCTGTGTTAAAGAAACGTACGTGTACTTTAAACTCGAAAAATGTAAAGATATATATATACACAAAAAGAAAAGTAACTATGAAAACTGAACAGCTGGTTATTAATAACAATGACCATCCTTATAAAAACATGTTATATAAATACCTTAATTGGTTTACTCTGATACTATTTTTTATTAGTATTATTGAATGTATATTAATAATGCCATTAATTAAATATATATCAAATGTAAATATAGTATTCTTTTAAATAGTGCATGTTTCTTCCAAAATAATTTTTGCATACTTATATGACACTAAATTCTAGTTAGTCTACACAAATTTAGGCGAAGCATATGTACAAGACATACCATCGCTTGGGTAGGACGTAAAACCGGAGGTCTCCTGTCTGTTATATACATGGTCTTTCAATAGGGATGCTGCGATAATGTTGTTAAAGCTCGAGATGCTCAATAGCGACCATGTTGTTAAAGGAGCATCTGCCAAATTTGTTGTGAATTATTTGACACGGATTTGCTGGTCAAATTCGAGTCAACCGGTTTAATAAATAATCAGCCAACACCCGTACGTCATCGAAATGCAAGGTTTGCTGAAAATATCGCTGTTGTGCATGAGAGTGTACGGGAAAACCCGAGGCAGTCAATTTCTCGTCGTTCACAAGAACTTGGCGTTTCTGCGACTGCGACAACTGGGTAATTTTGCGTCGGTACGTAGGTCTACACCTGTATAAAATAAAACTGACCCAGTAACTTAAGGTAAACGACCATAGACAACGCCGTGTGTTCGCTGATTGGGCTCTGAAGCAGTTGGAAGTTAACCTAAATTTCACCAAAAATATTATCTTTAGTGAAGAGGCCCATTTTTGGATGAATGGAAATGTGAACAAGCAAAGGGATATGTCAGATTTGGGACGATACCAATTCACACGAGTACACCAGCACCAAATGCATTCCGAAAAAGTCACTGTTTGGTGCGGATTTTAGTCTGGCGGACTTATTATCGGTTCGTACTTCATCCAAAACGAAATTGGTATTACCATAGCCGTCAACGGCGAGCGCTGCAGATCGATGATAAGCAACTGCTTATGGTTTAAACTGGATGATATGGATACCGGCGACATGTAGTTCCAACGGGAAAGATGGACATTCCATTTCATGATAGACATTCTGTACGAGCGATTTGAGGTTATGATTACCTCACGCAGCTGCGACGTGTACTGGCCACCGAGATCAGGCAATTTAACGCCTTTACACTTTTTTCTTTGAGGCTATTTCAAATTGCAGGTCTATGTGAATTAACTGCAAGCAATTGATGCCCTCAAAGTCAATATAGCGAAAGCCATCCAGCAAGATCAGTCAGATGTATGCGACAGTCATTGAAAATTGGACCTATCGAACATGTGCCACCAAACAAAGCCGCGGCAGAGACACTTGAACAACGGCGTATTCCGTACTTAATGCCATAAAATATTATTTCAAACTAAAAAACAATTGAGTCGATATCTCACACGTAACTTGTTTATTTACATTTAACAATGAAGCGTCCTTATTGAAAGACCCTTTATTAGGAAAGTAAAACCCTACTACAAGAGTGGGGGTTTATTTATATATTTGTAGTTATTATAATATTTAAATTTCTATTATTACAATATTGTAAGATTAATATGTAAATGTATGCAAATCTCACTGCATTTTATAAAAAGGAGCCAGAATACTACAAACAAACAAATTCCTTAATATTAATCACAGTAACTAAGTATAGAGATGTAAAAACTCCAAAGTGAGGTTATTCCTATTGTTATAACACTCAAAAATGACCTCATCGTTTCAATTAATAATAATTCATTGAACGACAATTTTGACTTACTAACTTTGCAAGTTAATAATTCTTTTAATAAGTTAATAGTTTCAACTTATAATAGTAAAATTGTCAAAATAATTTTTAATTTGTTTATATAAATTACTATAATGAAGCTTCATGCATTACAATAGGTTTTATATTGTTTTACATACCGGTATTTATTATATTTATATTACACTACTTATTGATAGTCACCTACAACGATTTAACACCAATATATTTTAATTTGCCTCCGGAACGTGTCGATAGAACATAATACCTGTAATAAGGCGATCTGGGTAACTTGTCTACACTTGGACAATGGCCGCGGGGTTTCAACAGAAGCTGACAAATATCGGCGTCTAAATCATTTGCACAACTAGAACAGGAGTTATTAAACCATAATGCACTCTGTGATGTACCCCCAGCTATAGTATCCATAGCCGTCCTATGACTTAGGGGAAATTAATTATATTTAAAAATAACGAGACGGAAAACAGTAATATGAAGTAAGAGATTGTTATTATTTTAGAACCATTGTAAACCATTTAGAAGCATTTAGAACTATACGACTGAAAACATTTTTAGTAAAGAAATATGATGAGAAGACTTCTTGACGCATTAAATTCCAGCCCTGATTTTTACTTTTTCGCACTCCACTATACGCGGAAAAGTAATGTAATCGAGTAAAGAAAAACTGAAAAAAACGAAATTTGTTTTTGGGTTTATTTTTCGTTTTTCGTCCTAAATACAAAAAAATGGTTTTTAGAAAATTTTTGCGGTGTGTCGTTGTCATCGGCATTTATTCTTGTTAGCACGATAAGTCAACTAAATCGTGTTGGATCGATCGAGTTTTTACTGATTCTGATGGGGGACGTCTTCCAGATGACACCTATTGATTTTGAGGTGGATAGAGCACACTCTACCATGAACATGGGTCATGAGAAAGTACAATGGTGGACTATTTGAGAAATTTTTTTTGTTAGCACGATCACTCAATTAAATCGTGTCGGATCGATCGGGCTTCGACTGATTCTGATTAGGGACGTCTACTAGACGACATTTATTTATTTTGAGGTGGATAGGACACATCCCACCCTGTCCATGGGTCATGAGAAAGCACGATGGTGGACTATTTGAAAAAAGTAAAACTGTCGCACTAAACACATATTCTGCATTTATGTAGTGGTTTATTTTTTCTCGGCCACTCAATTTCAAGATAGAGCTGTCCTACGTGCGGAAAATTCTGTTTTAAAGTTTTAAAACTGTTTATTTTTGTATATTACGAAATAATAAATCAAGAAGCAATTTTAAACTTAATTCTGAAGTGATATCAAAAATCGCTTTGGCTAGTAAATATCTAAATCCATTGCAGTTGGATTAATAATTTCTAGTACGCTTCAAATTGTACTACATATTATTGCAAATACCAGGATTCTGATAATGTGAATTGCCTCATGATATTTAGTTTCTTATTTTATGAACGATATGTTCGCATTTTCTTCAAAAGCAATTACCTACCTTATCTGTTATCGAAATATTTGCAATGTGAGAACAGGTGATTAAAAATATCATCGAGTCAAATTACTATTTATTGTCGTCAACAACTGAAAGTGTTCTGTACGTCATTATATCGTAATCTCTACTGCTTATGACATCAGATTGCGGCATGATTTATATATCGATATTGGCAATATATTTTTTGTTTGAATGCATAGGAGAAATCATGAAGAAATATTTGTTTTCAGAGCCAATTCTTACAAATCTATAAGTGATTTTCTTATTATGAAAGGGTTATTTTTAATGATAATTTCTTGCTTAAATAGCGAACCAATAAATTAGTCATTCATTTTCATGGAAATCATATGCTACCTAACTGGAAAAAATACTTTTGTTTTTGCTTTTGTGGAGAACTAAAAAATACATTCTAAGACTTCGTATGATGTATAAACAACTTTCGCAATGTTGCTAATTCTCTTCTGTACTGTTCTTCTCCGATTTTGATACAGTTTTGGATGGAGGAAGAATAACCATTTGAATTTTTTTGTGTAATAACTAGAGCTACCGCCCATTGTATCCCCGTAAAGCAGTCAACGTTGAAGTATGGATTAGGCTTTCTTCCAAAAGCTCAATATCCTCTTCATATTTCAACCGAAGGTATTTACGCCATTCCAAAGCCGGGCACTGGCACAGAACATATTCAGAGGTATCCACCTCTTCTGCACATCATCTGCACTTCTTCTTGACACTCAAGCCAATATTGCTAAAATGGTAATTATAATGACAATGTTCTGTTAACAACCCCGTGAGTTCCAGGATACTCTCACTATCACAACTCAGGAACTTTACCGCTCACGCACTTAGCATGCTTGTATCTCTAGGTGTTCCATCAGCCAGTGAGTCTATAAATCTCCAGCCATTACCAGATTACCCTCTTGCTTAAGCATTGTGCAATCCTGACTGCTGGCTTAAATTCCATTAAGCCCCCCTCAGTTCTTCCCTGGCCAGCTTGTCATGTAATGATTTTGCTAGGCAATTTTTTAATTACAATAACAATAATCTCAACGTATGGATATGTTAAATATAAAAATATAACAAGAAGTAGTCCCATGGCTAGTAGAAGTAGTCTTTATATGAAACATGACACTGTGATATTTCTCTTCACTTTCGTTTACAAAAAAGATTTATTATTAATCTATTATTGAGTGCAGTGGCATCCTTATATTTAATCTTTGTTCACTAGTATCCAGTAAGTTTATGGAAAAAGTATTTAGATGATGTTCGAGACGTTCAATATACTTTTTCTGAGCTGTTTGATTACTCTATAATGACTATTTTTTTATTTGAGTGCTTTCCCTCCACAGTTATGGAGGGACTCCGCAAGTTCGGAATCCGTCACACATGCACACGTCGAACTCGAGGTCATTCACTCACCTATAAAGGAGTCTCAAGGTCAAGGTTGGTAGTGGGGGAATCTCTAGAACCAGCCTTCGCTCTCTACTAAATGCTAGACCATTAGATATACATCAATACCTTCTCCTAAATTGACGTTTGTCTAGTCATAATTTTCATTTTAGATATTCTGTTTAACTTAGTTGATATCAGCTTTCATCTACTAGGAACATAAAGGCATATTAGTGGTTCTAGTTCAAATTGTGGTTAATATTAGAAAGTACGAGTATATATAGATTAATGATTATATAGATTACAGATGTAATGTTAACATTCTGATATTTTGTTCTGTCAATACAATTACTATAAAGACTGATACAAAATGAAAAGCTCCCAATGTACGCCATTTAAAATGTTTGCAATTATCATTTATCATAAGTATCACTTACGGCGTATGTTCCAAGACGCGATCATGAGTTCTCTGC
This sequence comes from Rosalia funebris, assembly GCA_037954035.1. Taxonomy (NCBI): domain Eukaryota; kingdom Metazoa; phylum Arthropoda; class Insecta; order Coleoptera; family Cerambycidae; genus Rosalia; species Rosalia funebris. Next base: position 13,394,287 of record JAZFAV010000001.1, on the reverse strand, counting down.
GTTCACACAACTACAACGCGACCACGTGGTACTATATAATTTATAAATCTAAAATATTTTATTGACAGTACAATAATTTGGGTTCTTTATTGCCGTGGAAGGCAGCCCGTACGAGCTGGTAATGCTCTCAAAAAAAAAAAAAAATAAAAGAGTATCGTCGATAAATAACGGTCACCATCAAAAATAATAAATTCGCCAGCAAACAAATAAATAAGGGGCCATAAGTGCTAATAATTCAGAATATGCCCTCTAATTAAACTCCCGCTGTGTGCCTTATTTCACCTAATAAAATTCATGAAAAAGCAATAAAAATACATTAAAAACCTGTTGAGCAGTGGCGAAACGCCGCAGAAGATCATTTTCGCTGAAGTAGTCAAAATATGCGTAACGTATTTACATTTAAATGTAGCAAATTTTGATTGAGAACACATCTCGAGAGCGACGAAATTTTTATAGTTTTATAATAGATATCTTAAAATGTTTATAATTACATATTTGCTATTCAAAAATGTGATATATTAATAGTGCATACAGGGTGAGGCAAATGTGTCGAATACATTGATATCGGGCTAAACTATAGGTTGGAACACAATACACTCTTCACAAGATTTATATTCAAACATTCTAACAGAGCTGGATCGAGGGCATAAGTCAAAGAAGATATAGAATGACCACCAAAATTTCCTGATTTAAGTCCATTAGCTGTTTTATTTGGGGTGATATAAAATTGGCTGTTTGTTTATAAGGTCAAACCTCAATATTAGAAAACTTTGAAGACCGAATTAGGATGACTATTTGAGAATATTGTCAAGCTGATAAAGGTCACCAGTTTAAACACTTATTATGAAATTTTCCTTTTCCTCTATTTTAATGTGTAACAGTAATTAATAATTATTTAATAATATTTATTTTATTTAACATTTATAAACTTTATATAATTGTAATTGTTCAAAAGTATCTGGGTAAAAATAAGAAATATACGGGGTGATTTAAAAAAACTGCCAATGATGCCATGTTCAAAAATATCTTTTATATCTAAATAAATTGTGTTTATGTTGTCAAATTAGAATAGGACCAAAAAACTTAGCTCTATAATCGAAGTATAATACATAAGATCAGAAACTAATTAAGTAATAAAATATAAGAGATTTCTTATATTTTATTTCCTCTAATGATCTGAACTGAATCTAATCGAAAAACCTCATTGACATGCCCTTGTATTTATTTTGCAAATTATATACCACTAATATCATTAACACCACAACAGTAATGGCATTACTATTTTTTCAATATATTAAAATGAAATTACCAAAAAATGAAATTGTCCAAATAGATTACTCGCTTTTATTAAATTACTTATTCCAGATAAGTAATTTAATAGAATAATCGAGTAAAATATAATTTATAATTTAATACTTTTCTTAGTAATCTGAACCTGAATGAAATATATAGTTTAACAGAACTAAAATATTTTAGCTGTAATTATATCTATGTTACAATTAGAGAAATACTTTTCGGATAAAATCTTCTTGATTAGAATTCCCTTTGAACGATCCTTTCGTTCTGTCTCATAAAATTTTCGCAACACACAGTTCCAGTATTTGCTTAAATGACCAACTTCGCTTCGACTAACCTCAGCATCGAGTTACAATGGACGTGTCGGTTGATTTATCATGAAAATTAATTGAATTTTAAGACTGGTTTGCCTACTTATGGCGAATATTTTTGATATATTTCATCGTATCACAAAATCCTTATAATTAGCGACGAGTTTTGCATAACTATCGTCGGTCTCTGTTCAAGTATTCAGGTACGGGGTTGGCCGAGAAAGTGCCGAGAAATGGATGTCGTAAGATTGCAGAATTTTGTCAGATAATTATTGTCAATAAAATAATCATTTGAGTATAACCATATGCGAAAAATATGTTTCAGTACTGGGTACTATTGGACAGTTTAAAACATGAAATTATGAATATAAAATCGACTCAATATTAAGTACATATTTATAATCAAGAAATAAATTTTTATTTTTGTTGCATTTTACTAGATAATTTATTATTATCAAGACTAAAATTCAATATTTGTGAGTGTATCAGGAATTATTTGTCGAATTGTAGACTGTTATTTATTACGAAAAGGGAGTCAAAAAAGTGATTTTTGATATATTTTCTGTGAATATCCAACAAAGAATAAATAGAATATCTTAAATCTCCACTGATACTTTTCGAAAATATAAGTATAAATTAATTTAGGTTTTTGCTGATATTTTGGTTTAATTGATATTTTTCTGATATTACTGAATTTCTGATTATTTAATGATGCTTGCATCAATAATCACTTGATATCAATAATATAAGCTTGTATCAATAATATAAGGTTATAAGAATAATCACTCTTCTCCTAATGGTTAACTCATTTTTATGGGTCAGTGTAAATAGGGTGTGGTTAATTATAAAATTTATTCCGATGTGAGATGTTCACAATGTATAAAAGTACTTTCATGTATATATGTAGATGGGATATGCGTGGTTCCATTCAGCACCCAAAAAAATGTCGTAAAATATTTTTTCTTTCAAAAACGCTGAAGGAGTCAAAATATATTAAAAACTTGCTGTCTTTTGAAATACTTTAGTTTTATGTACAGTGACGTACGTTTGAAGTTTCAGAGGGTTATTTTTTTAAATGGTAACCTATTGTATATGTATATTGATATTCTTTGTTCAATACATTGAAAGGCAATATTTTTTAAGTACTGTTATACATTTTTTATTAAGTTATATAAAGTTTCGAGAAAATGCAAATAAAGTTTAATTGTGAAAATTGATTTATTTATGTAATATGTTGCCTAGAAAGGATTGAAATGAATTTAATTTAGTGTCAGTTACGTCATGTTAGCTTTCGGCAAAATTGATGCTCGACTTCCTGTTATCTGAAGTAAAAAAATCTTAGTAACGATATCCACGATCTAATGTCAGTAAAATTATAGGTTAATATGGACATATACACTATATATCTAGAGCTGGTCGCCAAGCAATCAATGCAGATGCCAACTTGGCATTTTAGTACAAGTTAATGAAAAACTACATTCCAGTTCCCATCAGATTGGCTTGAATATGAATTTGAATCATGCTACAGTATGACATAAACATAAATTTCATCCTTATAGTTGCATTGACTCAAGAGTTATGAAAAGATGATTTTGATCGTCGAGTGCAATTCTGCGAGGAAATGCAATTACGTTATAATAATGGCAATATGTTTATGGGAAATATAATTTTTCGGATGAAACATCATTTTTCCTTAATAGAACTGTAAATAGAGAGAACTGTAGGTATTCGATCTCACAGAATCCACGATGGATATAGGAGTCATATACTCGATTTCCAAGAAAAGTGTAGGTTTGTGTAGATATAGTCAGAACTTGAAGAGTTTTCAAAAATCATGTACTTTTAAATCAAAATATTGTATTCAGTTTCTTAAACACTGGCATGAGTTGTGGTTAGAATGTGATTAGTAGTCAATTTAATATATTTTTAAGTAATTTTCGTAAATGTCAATTATGATATTTGTTGCTTTGTATTTACATTAAATGATTTAGTAAGTCAATTATAGAAAATACGTTTGTAATGATAAAACGGAGTATAAACGCAGAAATCTAATTCAATTTCCTGGAGTCTCATGATACGGATGATAAGGTTACAATTAAAGACATACACTAATGCTTAGGGATAAATGTCAAATTCACCCCTTGAGTTTGGCGAATCCTCTAAAGTTTAGAGCTGTGGACAATACGTCCCTGGGTACGGGTCTGGGTCGCATGCGGCCCTCGTAACCACATCCAGCACAGGGTTAAGTCATTTAATGATATAATTGTTTAATCCCGTTCTTAATATAAGAAAGGAAATGTAAAGGCGGCCATACTCGAGTGGATGTAAGAATGTCGTTTTACGGCTGACATAGCTTTTTCAGCGGAATAAAAGTTTTTTTTTACTTCATCGTACTTAACTTAAACTGATTTAATGTTGAATTATTAACGTAATTTTATATAATTTCGAAATCTTTTTGTCACCGTGCATTCTGGCAAGCCAGAATAAATGCGCCGGTAATTTTTCAATGCGGACACGACGGACTAATCGGGAATGTTGAGAGTTTGTGTCTCACCAATAAAAGATAACTACACACGATTGTACGTACTTATGAAGTTATAAAATGTACAGAGAGGGATTCACTGTCGAACTAAATGTAACGGGATACGATCGTAGATTGGCAACTGGTTATTGAAGATATACTGGGCGTTACAATTTCACAGGATGTGTGTCCTAAACCTGACGCGACTAAATGAGGTAAAATATAATAAAAAGAACCAGAATTGAACGTATTTCTAGTTCAGATATATATGGGAAAATTAATTATTTCACACGTAAATATATAATTGTCTACAATTTTCTAACTTATGAAACATAATTAAAGTAGTAATTAAATAAATCAGACAATATAACCATATTGTTAATAACCATATTATTAAACCATAAACCCATGTTGTTCAGAAGAATTCAAAATTACTTAAGGATCTTATTTCTGCTGAAAAATAAGAAATATAATGAAAGCAAGATAAATATTATTTTTGAGCAGGAAAAAGATATATTACTTCGCTATCATATAGATATCAGCTTGTATTTCATATAGTTAATTCAAAACAAATGTTTTGTTACTTGAGTTAGTAATTAAGTAGTGACTATTTTCTAAAATGCATATTGGTTGCCTATAGAAATTGTAATGTACCATACAGGTATAGTTCTTCAATAGTACATTCTAAAAATATAATTAAATTATATTCATTCTAACACGATATATATTATTCACTATATTATTGATTTTAATTCAATATATAATATTCTATAATATATTCACTATATTCTGACAAAAAGTAATTGGAACGATTTGATTTGCAAAATTAATCATATCCTTCTGGAAAGGACAAATAAAATAAATACATGAATAGAAATTAATAAAAAATAAATATAATGTGAATATTTGTTATCTTCAATGTGCAAAGAGGCATTAATAAATGTTAATATGATTGTAAAAAACATTTTTGTATGGCATCTCTCCCTAAGCATTCCTGTATTTGTTTTCGTGTAATTGTTACCCCCTAGAAGGGACAAATTTTTGCGTTTATACTTTTTTCCGTAATCGGTATGATACCTATTATTTATAACTAACATTTTAAACCATTTAATAAAAACGTACATGGAGATTAAGTACAATATACATATATTAGTTAATTCTCGAAATTAATACCAAATGTAATCAAATGAATTATTCTACAGGTATATGGGGTTTAATACCACAGTGAAGCTAAACTCAATTGTATGTAGCTATAGCAATTAAATAATCGGAAGTCTACGTGACTGAATACCGGCTGCCACGAAAATCTCTACGTGTGACGCACTGATTCAACTCTCTAAGTTTAAGGCAAGTTTACATCTTACTGTGTTGAGTTTACTGTAACGATCTCATGTTTTAAACCCTTTCCAATGAACTCGAAATTCCGCGGAGCAATGCGCGAAGTAACTTCATTTGATCTTAATATTAGAATAAAACAAAACAAGTAGTCAGGGTACTAAAGAATCAAGAATTTTATAACAACCTCACGGCAATTAAAATGAGCTATATAATTACAAATATTCATTTTAATTGCAAGCGTTGCGTCTAAAAGTCAGATGCGCCTGTACTGTAAAAAATGCTCGCTGAGAACTGTTAAAAATCAAGATTGAAAGATGTTGCCGATACCAAGAAACTTCCCATGCAACAGGGCCCAGTCGAGCGCCCGTGCCGTGGTAAGGGTAAATTGTGAGCAGTTTTGTTATTTTTATTAATTGTATTAGGTCATAATAACAGCTTTTAACATGATTATGGGTCGATGCTTATCGATAATTATGGTTTTTATGTAATATGCGCATGAACATTATAGCAAATTTCACTTAATTTCGGGAACACTTTCTCTTTACAGATTTTCGAATATCTGGAGACTATAGTTTGATGGTCGATGAGTATTTCCATAAGAAAGTGATTTAATCGAGATAATTTAGGGTGCTGAATATTCCGGTTCCACCTCTTGTTAACTATACAATAAACGTTGTGGAATATTAATTATAAAATACGTACATTAAATGCAAATATGACAGAAATGTTAAGACTGCAAACGATTCTATGTAGAAAGTCTATTATATATAATATATAATGTATCCCAGAATATTTGAATAAGTACGAAAATCTGAGCTTCTGCTTAGACAAACCTTTACCATTTCTAATTATGTGAAAGTGGTGTAAAATTTCACATTATCATACATTTAATTTCTACTTATTAATTACAATAATATATTAATGTTACCAAGAATATAACCAGATTTTTGTGTAATGGCATCTATCGCTATTTGGTAAAATTGATAATAGCACTTTGGTAATGTTAAAAAATTTACCAATTTTTTAACATTACTAGGTTAATTTTTTAGACACATTATTATTTAATTTTTTAGAAAATTCTTTACAGTCCTAACAACCAAATAAATTTCGTTATTTCTTGTCATGTGACACAAATCACTCAACCATTTTAACATTACACTCATAACAACCACTTTAACATTACACTCCAGGGAAATCTTCAATGACTATGACAACAAAATTATTTAACTTTGACAAATTCGTAATAACTGCCAAATAAATTTCAAAATGTCACGTTTTGGCAATTCCAATTCTCAATCTATAGACGCGCTAGTCAAAGAAAAAATTCCAATAAACACCATAAAAAGTCACAAACACACATGGGGAATATTTATGGAGTTTTGCCATGAACGAAAATATGAATTAAATCAGCATGAATTGATACTGAAAGATTGAGCGGTCAACATGAGGAAGAAAAATGGAACAGAATTCAAAGAAGCAACAGTAAAGACTATGTGGAACGTTTCGTGCAAACTTTTACAAGAAAAGTACTATCATGACTATAAGATTATGATTGATCCATTTAAGAGCTTAGTATTTAAACCTGCCCGAGATGCCCGCGATGCAACGAGAAAGAAACTGCAAGCAGATCCATGCAAACGTAAGACCAGTTCAGATTTATTAAGTTTGTCTGAAATAAATCAAATAATATTGTTCTGGGATTAAAATACCCCTAAAGGTCTTATGCGTAAATTCTACCATATTGCTGCTGTAGAATTAGTGTGGAGAGGAGGCGAGGCAGTTGCCTGTCTCTTGGATTTTTTCAAATCGAGAAAAATAACGATGGCTCTCCAACAAATTGCATTGAATATAATCCGATATTCAGTAAAACTTGCCAAGGTGGTTCGAAAAGCTGTACAAATAGTAAATGGTTGATTACCAATAGTGAAAGTCAAAACTGCCCTGTACGCCTTTTTCATAAACTGATGTCAAAACGAGACGAACATATTACCTCACCACGGCTATTCTTAAAACCAAATCAACACTGGAAAACGGAAACCGATAGATGGTACGACAATATCCCTGTTGGAAGAAATACTAATAAAATGAATTAAATCATCTGCTGAGGCTATTGGCCTGAATGTAAAGAACAAAAAGATAACGAACCATTCGAACAGGTTGTTAGCGAATTAACAAAAAATGGTGTGCAAGAACAACAATTGCTGAAAATTACTGGTCATAACATTTCAAATTCTATAAAGCCATACTTAAAAATCGACCACCAAAGAACACCACAATAAGATCATAAATACTATGCGTGGTAATAGATCTTCTATAGCAGAAAAAATAACCAATCTAATGCTGCGTTAAATTTTAGTAACTGTACCTTTACCAACTGTACTTTTAATAAATAAATAATAGTTTTGCTGTGTTCCGACTTTTTGATTTTATTTTTTCGAAAAATTTTCTGACCGAATATCCCTCTGACATTGACAAATGTCTCATAATTTTATGACAATCTCAAGCACGTTGCTTGGTAATAGCAACGTATTACCAAGCAACGTACTTTCGATTGTAATAAAATTATCTCGTACATTATCAATGTCCTAGGGATATTATAGCTGATAATTTCTTGCTTTAAATGCAGCATATTTTCTACAAAGTAGGAGAATAGGCTTCAAAGTCAAGTGAATATTACATATGCTGCATCTTGGTTGTCTGTTATTAGTAAAAATAAACGAATTAGTCAGTCTAGTGTGTCCTAATCTTAGTCTTGTAATTAACCAAGTATTAAGACCATTTCCTAATATTTTTTTTATTCACCTTAAATAGTGCGTCACTGTTGCCCCATTTGCATTGCCATTCAACCAGTATTTTTTCTTTCGTGTAGTTCCTCGCGTCAGTATGAGGACAATTTGTATTATCTAATACTGCCCTTATTTGAGATAATTAATTTCATATATGTTTCTATTGTGTATAAATGTATAAGAGGGCTCCCTAACTGTTTGTACTCTTATCATTAATTATTCGAACACATCTTGAATGCGATTTAGCTGTTATTTCATCTGTATATCGAAATTTTATCTGTTTTTGTATTTTAAGTGTACAAGATATGTATTGTATTATACTATCATTCATATAAACTAATTAGTAACTACATATGAGTTATATTAATTTATATAGTATGTATTACTATGCTTATATAATATTATACGCTTATATAATAGTCAAATACGATGCTAGACTGAATTGATTATACCTACATCTATGTAAATATCTAAAGTCTACAGGATGGCATATCGGCTGCCGCAGTGTTATTGGGGTGTAAAAGCACTGATGCAGCGATCACAGTGGGCAGATTTAGCTATCGCTGGACGATAAAACTAAAATGAATTATAACTGTAGGTAGTAGATAAACTACCCAGTAGATATAGCGAACGTTTTTGTTCCGCCCTAGATCCATATTTCCGATGTAGCCTTACCGAGTCATAAAAGTTAAGTTACGATCTGATAGGGTTTAAATTACGTTATACTGTGTTTTATGTTCATTATGTTTACTTCCTACATGTAAATAGTTACACGATTGTGGACTATGAAACTCCTCATGCTAAACTGGAGAAATCTATTAAGCCACTGCTGTCAGTTTTGCGATCTGTGCTGAAAATACGTGTACGTCATAATAATATGACACATTGGTTTATGATTCAGGTGTATCGTGGTAATAAAGATATGGGGTTGTGCTATAAAATTTCGGTTAGTTTATCGTTATTTAAAATACAGATATTCCACTTTTATTATTTATTTTGATATTTGGGTCTTTTACATCGGTATGAATTTTTCTTTAGTTAAAATGGAATATTCTTAAAAGTTATATAGTATTTCAGATTAAGAAAATATTATATATACAGTCATATAAAACATTTTTTTAGACAGCGCTCTACTCGTTATAAATTTGTTGTTCATTTTTGATCCATTCATTTATTTTCTTCACATACTAGGTTAAAAATATGTACACGCAGGTCAGAGCTGGGTTCGGATACAGGTAAAACGTATTTGAATCCTGGATAAGGATACTTCAATTGTGTCCGGATACAAGATGTAAAGTTTCGGATACTTTCGTCGGAACAAGTATTCGATTATATGTATTCGAATACTTTTTTACGGATACCGGTTACTTCGATATGATAATTAATATTGGGTTATTAATATAACTCGTAACAATAACAACAGATACTGAATTACAGTTGCCATTCACTAGAATAAAAAATATAGAACTAGTACAAACACCTGTGACTGAAAGAGTCCTTCTTTAAGTTTTACATTTACAAATTTAATGTTAACCTTTCAAAATGTAGGCATCATGTTAATCTTTTTTTAAAAACTCTCATATGTTAATCTAACCTTTATTATCTTAAATAGAAAACAAGGATAACAAGAAAATATATTTAAAAATTGGAAGACAACATCATCAGATGTTTTTAGAATTTGATTTGGAAAGGGCAAGCACTTCAAAATACTCCTTCATTACGCCTTGGTGCATCGATAAACGTGGCAATCGAAAAATGCCTTTCCACTGGCGCCGACGAAGATAAACAAGTATTATATTTCATAGACATTTTTTTTTAAATGAGATACTCATTTGGGATGGATACGTGTTTTCTTTTATCTTCTAGATACCTCTGTTAGATTCGAGCTATATTTTGGAAGTTTTGTTGTTTTATATTTGGTTGGCTAGAATTTAATAATGGTAATTCATTAGTAGTGCCCCCTAAACCCTCGTCAAAGTCGAAAGACTCATCTATTACCGTTTCTTTATTGTCCTCGGACTCATCGAAAGATTTGGATTCAATAAGTTTTTTTGCTTCTAATATAAATTTTTTTATATCGTTTACAGCTTTTTGGGGATCTTTCACCACATTATACTATCTCAGCTTAAATTGTGGCAGAAGAACTGCTGCTGTAATATGATTTTCTCAATCTAGATGTAAAATTATGTTAAAGCGACTGGTTAAGCTGTTTATATACATTTGAAGAGGGTGTTCTCCTCCATACTTGATTGAACACCTAATTTTTCATATTCATTTACTAACAAGACCAAACTGGGTAACAAGTATCCGAAATACGTGTTGTTTTCTTCTTGTAATAGACCTAAAGTTGTAAGTTTTTGTATCCGAATAAGAAAATGTATTCGAATACCGGATACATTAATTTTATTTTGCGGATACGGATAATGAATACAACATTTCGAAAAGTAATACGGCCTTCGGATACCAAAAAAATATCTGAATACAGTATCCGTATACAAAAGTATCTGGATACTGCCCAGCTTTGATGCAGGTAACATTATAATTATTATTAATATAAAAACATACTCTTAATATAAATTGTTTATCAACCAAAAATAAAAGTACAATTTTATTACTCAAACCTCTCTTCAAACAATATACGCAGATATATTTATTGAAACACAAAGAGATACACACCAATTCAACGAAATTTCTTAGTGGCGTAATTTATTTTAATGAACTGAGCTCATAATTTTTTAATACTAATCTTAGCTAATCTTAGTATCCTTAATGTTTGTTTCTTAGGACAGATAACACCATCTGTGCCCAATTTCATTAGTTAGAAATTATGAATTGGCTTGCTCCAAATTGTAACAACTGTTAGAGTAATATTATATAAGTTATAATCTATACATGCATTGTAATCCATATTTCACCATGATATTATTCGTACTAGTTTTATATCTAAAATACACATACTAAATTTTACAATTACAGTGATATACCTTTTATAGATTACATGTTATTTTATAATTTTCAGGTATTTTCAAGCAAATACTACTTAAATACTAGAATTACTGAAATAATACTTCATTTGTATTACACTAAAATTTTAAAGATTTACTTCGGAAAATTTTGAATAGTCGTGCATATACTCGTATACAGAAATATAAGTAAATAATAATATTAGAAATTTTATAATACCCTCGAATCTCTGAAAAATAAAGATAAAAATAACAGAGAAAGATATGTGAGGCAAAAACCTTTAAATAAAACAGAGATATCGATAGTTTTTTGAAATATTATACCCTCTCCTTAAATAGGGTATTTTGTATCACATTTATCATAATCAGTCTCCAGTAAATAAAAACAATAATTTGTGAATACGACATTTAGTTGTTATGCATGACTAAATAAATCATGGCTAACTTTATTGAGACTTATCTTATATTTACGTTTAGTTAAATTTGAATACGCCTTCTTTACTAAACAATATAAAGTGATTTATTACAAAAAGTGTTTAGCTGCAAGTGAATTAAAATTGGACATACGATTAAAAATGTTATAAGAATGGTAACAATATTTCCTTGGACCACCTGATAAATTAACAATCTTGTACAATTACGTATCCGCTAATTTTTTCTCTATTCTCACTGTCGATAACAGACCAAATCTATGGAGAAAGAAAACATACTGAGATAATTTTAAAATGGCAGAAATGGGCAACAAAATTGATTAACGGCTTATGAATAGGTAAATAGAATATTGTAGAATCCCTGGCGCATCCGGCAGAAACTGTGTTTAGTTCATGCTCATACTACCGAATACAAAAATGTTAAATAATATAAAAAAACAAGTGACCATACCAGTCAATATATAAAGTCTTTGTGACCACAAACATCTTGCAATAAATGCAATTTTGTGCATCGGTAATAAACTTAATTAAAACGAATATTAATGATAAACCATATAATTACAGGGATTCTGCAATTATTTCGAGTATATCCGCAATTTGTTGTATTGCCTGGTGTGCATTATTCGATAAATCACTATACGCAAATGAGAGGCAATTAAATGGAAACTTTACGAAAATATTTTGGGACTTAACGGTGGCGTACTGTAAATATCGTATATAAATTTCGATTCATCGCCGCTAATTGGCAAAATGTTTGACTCCGCCGAGACGGAAAAAGTAGAACGTTATTCCTGTATTATCGCGTTAAGTTAATTGCTCTTTATGTAATAAAAACGCGTTACTTTTTTAAAATCCCGCAATGAAATTAGCATTAAGGTTTATTATGGGACATTTTAACAAGGGTCAGACTGAGAATTGCGGAGGCAACAACAAGGATGTAGCATTTTATAACGTCGCTTATCCTCGACTTCTTTAGAGTCTTTTTTCGTTTGTTCTGATAAATTTAAAAGAGATTATATACAGTGACCCCAGAAATTTTCATCAAATGGACGCTAAATTAATTTCAGTGTTTCCTGACTTCAATTGTCCTATGTGTTTCTTACGTCAATAATTTGCACGTGCCTGAAACCCAATTATGTAATATATTAAGTGATTTAGTTTAAAGGGAAAATGGGTTTCGAGAAATCACTGATAACAAAAAAATTGTGAAAATCTCTGTTTCTTTTATTTATGGGTATTTTAAAATTTATTTACTTTTATAACATTTATTTTTATTTATTTGTCCAGGGCCACAGTGAGAATTACAGAGACAACAACAAGGATGTAGCATTTTATAGCGTCGCTTATCTGCGACTTCTTTAGAGTCTTTTTTCGTTTGTTCTGAGAAATTTAAGAGAGATTATATACAGTGACCTCACAGAAATTTTCATCAAATGGACGCTAAATTAATTTCAGTGTTTCCTGACTTCCTCTACGTCAATAATTTGCACGTGCCTGAAACCCAATTGAAGATATTATGTAATATATTAAGTGATTTTAGTTTAAAGGGAAAATGGATTTTGAGCAATCATTGGTAACAAAAATATTGTGAAAATATCTGTTTCTCTTATTTATGGGTATTTTAAAATTTATTTATTTTTATAACATTTATTTTTATTTATTAGTCCAGGGCCACAGTGAGAATTACGGAGGTAACAAGGATATATTTTATAACGTCGCTTATTTGCAACTTCTTTAGAATATTTTTTCTTTTGTTTTGAGAAACATAAAAGAGATAATATACAGTGACCTCAAAAAAGTTTTCATCAAAGGGGCTCTAAATTCATTTCAGGATTTAACGGCTCTTCCCTTACGTCAAAAGTTTGTACGTGTTTGAAAACCAAACAAAAATGTATTAGTGTACTGAGTGATTTAGTTTAAGGGGATGACGGATTTTCTCCTTAAACAAATCATTGATAACAAAAATAAACCACCGATTTCTTGACAGCATTAGAGAACCTACGAAGATTATAGACAAATATTATATGGCAAAAAAAAGTTGCATGAAATTTTACACAACACAAATGAAGGACATGTTAATACAATCCCTTCTTGAAGTAATTAATAAATTTGTTAAAAGTTTAGGGAATAAGATTTAGGAAAAAGTCTCGGACGTATAAAATTTTCATGTAAAAAATCTGCTCTTTTACGTTTCGTAATAAAGAAAAGGGAATCAGTCGTCATACAATTCGTCAGCTTAATTCCTCGTTTGATAAGTGAAATATATTAGTTGTTAAGATAATTTAAGTTATAAAACTGTTGATGATAAATAATTTGGTTCCATAGATTTTTTAAAAGGTGTGGGAGTGTTTCAACTATAACATAATCTTAGTAATAAATTTGACAAAATATATCTTATCTTTATGTACCAAAGTAAAATAAGACGTATCATAAGGATTTATATTAAGACCACTTAATTTTTTCTGTACCTAAACGATTTAGTTAACTGATTAAATTATTGTGTAAAATTTTACATTACGTTATGCAAATTATTTAATAAATCTAGAGTAAAACGTCTTTTTATTCACAGTGACAGTATGATATTAATTTATACTTCTCGTCAGTAATACGAAAAAGTGTGAGATTTCTCTATGTATGCATAGAACAAATGACAGCAGCACTCGGCTATTTACTTAGACCAGGGCTATTTACTGCGCACTCGTGGGCGGTCCGATAGATACTTGTTCCTATTCTTGACGAGCAGTATGTTATTTAATTTCATTTATAGATTTTGCTATGCATAATTTGGTATTCTACGTTTTAAAAAAATGTGAGATTTTTTCGATCGACATCAATCTTATTACGCGAAAAATTCTTATGTTCACTGTAGCCAGTTCTACAAAATAAAATTTAATCTACTATACCATTATTATTAAATTTTAAAATCATATTTGAAATCCAGGCACTTCAGTCAAACAGAAAGATGAACAAACATTCCTTATAAAAGCAGGGGTGCCACAGAGCAGTGGACTTGGGCCCCTCCTGTACCTTTTGTATACAGATGATCTTTCAATCACTGACACTGACCATCACAGATACTCCTGTTCACGATGTTGACATATTAGCTACCCACCTAAGCTAAGGACCTAATATAAGTCAATTATACCCCAATTTGGAAGTATGGTACATAGTTATGGCGACCAGCCAGCAAATCGAACGTCGATATTATTCAGCGCTTTCAATCAAAACCGCTTCGCAACATCTATAACGCTCCATGGTATGTGTCGAATGAAATGATGCACAGAAATCTAAGAATATCATCAATGAAAGAAGATACAGATACACAGTAAGAAATATAGTGGCAGAATTAATGGGTGTGCTAATATGTTTGCAGTTGCAGAGTGTTACAACGATACTGATATAGTGTGACGGTTTAAAAGGTACAGACGGCCTTCAAACCTTTGTGTTAGATTTATTTATTTTACTAAACGAAAGGTGCTGGTTTTTAAGGTTTAGTATAAGTTGTAAATAATGAACCCGTTATTTTTGTGTGGTCACACGTGGCTCCAGATACGCCTATTGACCGCCGTGATGGTATTTTTGTATATATTAGTTTTAAGTGTTGTCCATATTAGAAAGTAGAAACCCTTGTTTACCTAGTTTTCGGAACGAGGGCACATCTGTTTCTTAAGGGTAAAAATCCGACCATTTCAGGTCAGGCCATCAGATTTTGCGATAAATTTAAGACAGTCTCGCCCCGAGACATCGGTTCTGTTTCGGTACTAGTTTGCTCCCTGTTCATTTATTTTCTGAATAAACGTAGCTATAGCAATAACATACCACGGGTCTCATTTCACCACACACAGCACCCCGAAGACCGCCATAATTAGAATTGATACATCAATGGATTTTGTTCCCTGACATGACTCCAATGTCCATGAGTCAATGTTCCAAAATTTTAACTTTTATCTGTTCCTATACTGACCGATTGTAAAACAACGTTTTATACTGCTTTTACACCTTTGGTAAGGAAATATACACCAAATAGCCTCTCATAACATGTTTAATTACCAGTTTCCACGGTATAATTGCTATAATGCGATCAATTTAACGGAGCCTGATTCATGCTTATTGATTTATTGCGGTTCGGCCCATTGGAATTGGATTTTAATTACGTTTAAAAAGAGTTCTGTGCATCAGTAATGAATAAATTTTGCGGACCGATTAAGCGTTTATTTGATCACGAGTTTTGAATTATCCCATTTATTATTCAACAATTCTATACGAGTCTCCAATTTTACCTATCACAAGGTGGGTCCGGATGTGTAATTTCTGATTATTTATTTTGTTACGTGAGCAAGAGTAATGATTCGAACAGTTATAATTATATAATATATAGCGTGATCGAAAAATTGCTTGCAGCGATTTGCGGGCGTGTAGAGCAAGTCGTGATTGGTAATATTTAATAGAATTAACGTAATTACAAATTAGAGTAATTACAACATACTACTAAAAAATAGAAAACAAAAATAAATTATAATAGTATTAGTTATAGTTCATTTCATCGCTATTTGCAAAATAAAAAATTTCAAAACATAACTTTGGCTTGTTTTTATGGCTAGGCTCAGGTATACTGTGCTGTTTATCGACACGATAAGAGAGTTTTTTATTTGGCAGATAGCGATGAAATGAATAGTACATTCTATGTAATTATGAAGTTATTACATAATAATAATACATTTATTGAAGGATAATATACAAATACGGTATCTTTTTCAAAGGAGAGCGTATCAACGAAGTTGATTTACAACACTCCCTAAGTATCAGTACGAATTAATATATTTAATTGATAACATATGTACTATATGCATTTAATTGAAACTTATGTACATGAAAATCTAAAACTAACAAATTGAAAAATATGAATAAAACGTAAAATAGGTGTATATTAAAATGTTGGGAATTTCCACTGGAAAGATGTATCACCTTTTAATTTACTTGTTATATAAATTGTTTTTATAATATTTAAAATAAATTCGACATTAATATCTCTCTCCTAAATTATAAACATTTTCAATAAACGATAAGTATCTCCTCAAACAAGTTCAATAAAATAAATGCACGCATGTAAGGAGATATATGATCAAATTTTGGTACGTTTGTAAAATATCTTACATAGGCATTGTGAATTTTTTGTAAACGATTTTTATTCTCTTGTATCAGACAGGGTCCGAACGGAATATCTGCATAATACCGATCAGGGTCTGTAAGTACAAAGTCCCTTTAAGTTTACACTTAAAGGGAATTTTTTGAAATATCTGTAGAAAAAAACATAAGTGACCCCAATACTGATATTGGTGGAACTCGTAGGAATTGATTTCATGTGTGATAGATCTCGAGGAGTTTATGTTAATCCTAGCAAAGTGATATATATCCGAAATGTAGTTTTGAAACCAATGAAATAGGTCAAATGTCATAATGGTGTAACCTGGCCTTCAAATAACTAATATCTAAAGAATAAAATGCTTAGTCATATCCAATAAAGTTAAAGATTTAGCCTGTTAACTATCGATAGCTCGCAGGATGTCATCAGTTTCAAGCAAAGTTACACTTACTTTGCTTAAAGACTTTTCGAAGTCCTAACCTGGGGAAAATCCTGACTGATTTTGGGAAACTATTCTATTCTTGGTAACGTATTGCAACATATTTTCGTATATTTCAGATTTTAAAGGGAACAGAGAGTAAACTAATGGGTCGTAAATTTTGTATTATTCCTGATTTGTCCTTTCAGTTATAAGCTTAATACACGATTTTTCTATGGAGTAGGTAATTATTCAAAAGATTTATTAATTATATGCTTCAATGGTGCAGATATCCATAATACGCAACTTTTTGTTTCACGAATTTTGTCAAATGGCAACTTTAGTTAATTGTGATTCCCTTAATTCTTTGGGTACTTATAGGACTATAAATTAATGAGATCATCATTAAATTTAAATTCACAGTATTAATGCTCACCATCAGCATCTATTTTAAGTTTAGAATCTATAAAATACGAGTAGTCCTTAATATTTCTGACAAATCTATAGAAAGATTCTATGGAATTATGTCCCTTATACTGGAAAAGAATCAAGTAACATTAGTTGAAAAAGAATATTTATTTAGAATATTTTAACGAACTTGACTGATATTATTATACCCAATAGAATATTCTGTAAAGAAAAATTTTACATCCATAGCATTTTGTCAAAATATTTTAACTTATGATGAATTTGTTTCTTACTTTATCCAACACCATTTATTGGTATGATGTAAATACACAATCTTCCTGGTTTTTTATTACATTATATATTTTTAAGTCATCAGCATATGAGGGATATTGAACATTAAGAATGTCATAATATTATTTATAAGGTCCCAAAATGGAGCCTTGTGGGACAAGTTCCCAAGTATATTAATGACCTGAACTCATTAAATACTACGAATTATTGTTTATCTACTCGGAGGAAAGTATGATAAGAAATATTCCATGATCCAGCCTGTCAAAGGTATTGGAAAAATCAGTACTATGAAAACACCAATTTGAGCTTGAGATTCTATAAATTACTTCTATTATATATTAGTCTAGATATATAATTGTGACACTCGTTAAGAATTTAGTCTAAACTAAAAAGACTAAAGAATTTAGTCTTTTTAAACTTTAAAAACTATAGTATATCAAAACTGTTGTAAACTGTGTTTTCACATACCCTTCCTCTAAACTAAGAATCGACGAATTAATATATCAAAAAAAAAAACATATATTTTTTCCATTTTGTGCAAACATTTTGGTGGTCATTGTATAAGAACTTAAAAAAAAAGATGTAAACGTTTTAGCTTATTCAGTTCATTCAAGTCTTATACTGTATCGGTGTCCTAATTACAACTGTTATTTTCTATAAAATATTTGGCTTTGTTGTAATTTGTTTACTTATAATAAATTGAAATAAAAAAATAAATATTTTTATGGAACTTGTACACTATTAAACATTCATTTCAATCGTACCATATAAATAAGAGTTGTTAAAAACAGTAACGCATCCAGTTAAACTGTAATCGTACCTGATTATTTCCGGAGCAGTTTAGAAATCTACATATTTAACTAAAAATGTTAACATAAGACGTTCCGCCTCATTAACAGCCATTAACGTCACGAAAGCCACGGAAAACCGCGGCTGCTCTATGGTAGACCTCTCATTCAATTACGATTATCAAAAACAAATCTTACTAATGCGGCTGAGATAACGGTCAGCCATTCAGCCAGCTGCCACAATTTACAAATGCATCGCGCTGTCTCAAACCAAAACTTTCCCATAATAAAATTAATTTATGATTACTTGCCCTCTCCTGAATAGTGGCCTACACTAGGTAATTGCCGACAAATTTTAGCCGATCCTTATTTCGCCTTTTTTCCTGCATCTGTCATTTGTCACATCGAGAAGCACGGCTTAATTATCGTCCGTTGCTCAATTCCCGATTTATTAAGAAAGTCTTCCGCGAAATGATTTATGTTCGTTATGGGTCCTCGATTTTAGTGCGGCGTCCTCGCAAAAAATTGTACCAGCCTAATTCCTTGGCGTGAGCAACGAAATCACAAGGAAGTGCGGCTTGTATAATGTTCCACGGAATATTTTGATTGAGTCTGCAGACAGAGCTGTAAAATAATGGTAAAATAGTGGCTGTAAAATTAAGTTAAGCTAGTTAAGGGGTTATTCTGGTCAAGAATTTTGAAAAAACGATATATTTTTCATATTTTCAAAGCTTATACCTTTAAGAATATATCCTCCAAAGGAATTTTCAAAATTCAAATTTATTATGGAGTTATAGCTACTTCAGTGACACGGCAACTAAACCGGTCCTGCCGGAGCGAATCGAACAATAGACGGTAGACATTTCCCGACTACCTGAAGATGGGTCTCCCTATAAAGCCCCTTTATACTATATATATATATATACTTAATAATAATAATAATAATAATAATAAAATAATAATGAATCGTTAATTTCATTGATCTGGACCTTTGCACCAAAAACATATACATGCAGGAACACGGACAATTGAAATTGCAAATTATATAGCTGTGTACATTTTCTATGAATGCTCTTTAAAAATTTTAAAAATTATGAACGTTATGGGAATCACTATTGGTCCTGATGCCCATGCGATCGCTATTAGACGGGACAAAACTCGGATTGAGAGCTCTGCGCTACGAGCTTCTGATGCTTCTAAGAAAGCTATAACTGCTCATCTAGCAGAAATAACTTTAAGAAGAAAATTTACATTTTGAAGTAGAAGAAGGCCCAATGTATGGATAAGGAATCGTCAATTAACGAAATGTAAGCATAACGCACATTTACGTGACTTAGACTGCCTGAATCTTTTTCATGTTTTTCTCGAAACAACTTTTTTCAACACGATTGACATTAAATCTCAACTTCTAATAAACCGATTTACTTGAAATTTGGTACGAACCTTCTCTATATAACCTCTATCGCTCCTACCAGATTTATGTAATTTTTTTTTTCTATTTTTAAAGAGTGAAAAAATAATGGTAAAAAGTGACTTTCTTCTTCAAACGCCATTCAGTCGCCATTTTGCAAAAAAAAAATTCTTTTTCTCTGAGGCAGAGGCTATAACGACATTCTTACTAATTAAGAATCTTTTTTATTTTTCTGTTCAGATGACTAAAAAAGTTGGAATTGTGTCAACCAGGACGCGCCCTTTTTTTACCCCTACTTTACCAGGCTATAATTTTTTTAATTTTTAATTTCTTTTTTGAAAATTTTTTGTATATTCTTAAAATATCAATAAACATTTCAAACACACTTCAACGCACTTCAAAAAAACGCCTAAAATTTATACCTCTAGACCAGAATACCGCCTTAAGATATGAGGCTTTGACATAAACACGAAACTGTATTTCTCAAATATATTTACATTGCAAGAATAGTTCACAATGTCCAGCTTATCACAGTTGTCATATCTATTAAGGCCTACACAACAACCTCCGTGACTTTTGTTATGAACATGACCGGTGGATACGTTGATACTGTTAAGATTGGCAGGGAAAAAGGGTTGATATTTTATTTATGCTTGTTGCCTCCGTCGCGATAAACGCCTGCACAAATCGCGACTGAAGGTTAGTTACGGCAGTTGGCGGCATTTGTTAGAAATGAGTAATTTAAACATAAAATGTCTCAAAATAGAAAATTTACTTTCTAAATTGCAGTGTGTTATAAATTACTTTAAGATAATATCTAATTAGAAGGTTAAATATAAATTGTCTCAAACCTGCCGATTTGTTCAATTAGGATATATCTGAAAGAGAGTTGCTACAACTACCTTCTTAAATTAAGAATAACTAAAACGAAACATGAACAAACTAATTAAACTATTAATTAAACTTTACATTTTAATAAAACTATACTAATAAATAAACACAAAAGATTAATACTGTTCAGGAGCAAGTGTTCACTTATTGGAGAGCAACTCATCTTGTCATAGAAATTGCAATCTTTCTTTGGCGTTCATATTTTGTCAGGTTTTAAATTTATTTAAAAAAATGTGGCTAATAAAATGTCCATTTTTTTTATAAAAGTATTAATGATATGATAATCATTTTTTACCTTCATTCCAAACAACCTCTTGCTCCGCTATGATGGTTTCATCGTCGGACCATAAAATTTCCTCAGTTGAAGCAGCCAAGCTCTTGCAGTCCATAAACGTGTCGAAGTCTATACTCTGTCGAAAATCCATTTTATTCTCTCTGTAAAGCGAAACATATTTTTGTAATTCTCCGATTTGTTGTTTAAATATTAGAAGTCATATAACTGTTGGATACATTGTTAAAATTGTCCGACCTGAACGGAAAACACCTCAATAAATTGTGATTATAATATGAAAATTGATTTAATATAGAAGATCAGAAAATCGACCAAACAACTCTTTCTGTGTTATATGACTCATTAATGTACCTTATAATAATTACAATTACAAACTGAGTAGTGATTATTGTAGAAACTTATTATTACCATGTATACCTTTCGCGAAATATTTCAGTAATGTTTAGAATCATCTTTATTGGATTATTCGAAGTAGTAATAAAAGTTTAGCGGTTATAGTTGGTAAATATACATTTGGATACTTGTAGTCAACTATTATTTTGATTTACTACTTATTTGGGGTCTAATTTCCTGTGAACGCAATAATTTTTAAGAGTCTCAAAGATCTTAAGTCTTACATCTTGTAGTAAATCTATTTAGTGACTGGTATAGCTCGTCAAGAATAGGAACAAGTCTTAAAACTGCGAATTGGACCGCCCACGAGGTGCGCAGTAAATAGCCTGGCCTTTACTCAGTCGCATTGAGACGTTTGCAGGGTGATGTATGTGCAATGTGAATGTATAGTTTATTTCATCGCAATTTGCCAGATAAAAAATCTCAAAATATACCGTGGCTTATTTTTATGGCTAGGCTCAGGTAGACGGTTCCGTTTATCGGCAAGATAAGAGAATTTTTTATTTGGCAAATAGAGATGAAATGAATTAGTACACAGAGTTCGATCTGGCCGCGCGTAAAGTGCATTCTTTCCCCTCCGAATGCTGCCTCACTCTTTCTTCTGCGCATACATAGAGAATATCACACTTTTTCCTATTATTGACGAGCTGTACTTACAGGATATCAAGACGTACTCTTCTTCTGTTATGCTTTGAGCAGTATCAAAAGGCAAAATATTTACCTGTTGCAACTGATATTTTACTACATGAATACCTATTACAAAATAGAAATTAATATATATCATTTTTACATGAATTCATAGATCATCAGTTAATATAAATGTATTCATCAATACGTCTACGTCAATACATACATTCATGGAATTGGGTTGTTATGCAACTGTTATAAAAATTGTTAGTTTATCGCCCATCTTCCATATCGTCCATAATATCGTATTTGGTAGTAGAAGTGGAAAACACTTTTGATATCCTTAAACCATTTTTGATATCAAAGTTTCATGTTAAATTTTGGACGGACAATTAGGCTTTGTTTAGGGGTATAATTATGTATGGTTGAATTCGAATCCAAACGAGGGAAGTTTGGTTTACCTTTCCCTGAACACGGGTGTGTTTGTCCTCGTCTCTGTATGTAATCTTTCCCCAGCAGTATGACACCTTAAAGGATGTAAGTATATTTATGTGTGTCCATATATTTTTTTTAAATAAAAAAAATGGTGATGATTTTTAAGAGGTGTTTCTTTATGTGGGGTTAATGCTAAAGTGATGTACCATGATCAAAAATAGTAATGACATTTTCTTTATATCACTAACTTATAGAGATGTCGAACATTATGTGGGATATCTGTAATATTATTGATAAAGAATATTATATACCCATGAGTCGTATGGAATTACCATTTAATTTGCTATAAATGCTAATCATTGCGATCCATTCAAGAAACGATAACAGAAAATATTAGTTCATCATTGAAAATAATGTTTTCATACGATTTACCTCCTTACTATTCCGACTAAAAAGAAATCTATTTACAAAATATATCGAGTTAAATGTTGAAAGTGGATTTAAAACTTAGATAAAACCTACTAATTATTCTATTAAAATAACCTTTTTATTCAAATTCTCTAGCCTAACGGTAGCTGTGAGAAATTTATTTTTATTACATTTTAACACGATAAAAGGCAATACAAAATTGTTAGTCACACGACGGCGGTCCTTTCAGTTCCTCTTTTTCTATGTATTCCAAATCTGTACAATTCTACAGCTCTTTCTGTGTTCCACTCTTGACCTGGCTTTGTCTTTCGAATTACGGGATATAAATTCTCGTTTCTAAGAACCGTTCAAAAGGAGGACTACATTTAAATTATGGAAATGGTTAATTGTATAGGAAATCCGATAGCGATCTGAATTCAACATTTGTTGGTGTATTTAATGTAATTAATTAAATCCTGCGCTGACTATTGATTTCACGTATGTAAATAATTTTTAATTCTACTTAGAACATTAATTGTGCACCTGCGCTCTATTTTCTGTGGAGATGTAGAATGTGTAAATCAGTTTTAATATTCTAATCGTGATACTACACTTTATATCTATTCTGATTACCATAATAAAGTAAGTTCATATTAAATAGGAAGTCTATGGTTGTTATTTGTACGAATATTTGTAAATGTTATTTTTTAACGCTACGTGAAACTAACATACATATTATACAGGGTCATGATAAAATTTCGCACAATATTTCATTTGTCGGAAAATGAAGAACGTGTCAACATTATTTAGACAAAACTATGTAAGTGAACTATGACTACATTTTTAACTTTAACCGTCTTCTTCAACAAAAATTAAGTACAATCTTACCCCACATTAAAGAGGTGTTCTAACACAAATATAAATAAAATAAATATGAGTCTATTTTTGCCACATTCTGTTGTGAAATAAAGTGGTTTACACGTCTTCCATGAACAACCGAACAGTAGCTGGTACGCTTGTAAACACAAAGCCTTTATGTTGAGCGTTCAATGATTTCCAAGCTGACTTTTCCTACTTATATTCGAATTCGGTGCTTTAGATCATCTATTTTCTTTAGGAAAGTCAAACAGTTGCCTTTCAGAATAATATCGAACAGAATTGACTATAAATTGAAGGCTATTAAAAACTTGTAATCAGTTCTTCTCCTAAATGCATTTTAAAAATTTGTCATATTATGTTTTGTTATTTTTTCCTATATTACTTAGTGATAAAATCCCTTGGAAGCTTATCACATGTTTATTGCTCACCATCAAATTAATATTATGAACACTATATAAGTATAATATTTTGAAAAACATGAACAATTATTAGTAAGACTATTGAGATACGTTCTCTAATCAATTTGAGCTATTTCATATTCTGCATCATTTTATAAGTATCTACAAATGAAGAATTGAATATAGATCGATTAGAAAGGTTTTCATATTCCACATTAACAACCTCATATCGCATCGATATCTTGGCCTAGTTGATATTTCGAATCTCATATTGAAAATTCCTATCAACTGAATACATTCTCTCTATCGGGCATTGTATCTGTTGAAAAAGCTGTATAAAGTAGTTATTCATATCATTTTGATTTACCTTTGATGAAATTTGATGGATATCTATTTGATCAAAATGGTGCTGGCCGTAATATCAAGTCTATTGAATATGTAACATGTATTGAATGCATATAGAAGAAATAGATATAAAACATCTACTACAAATCGATTAATATTCGTTTTTAAAAACTCTAATTTTAGTTATATTATGAAGTCCTGCATATAAATTCCTGGAAGGTGAGAAATTACCGGTGTTGATTCACCTTTCACCGTTGTCAGATTATTGTTTTTTAATAAACGACAGTTACTAAATTGTAGACGGACATAACAATGTCTTCTCATTCAACAAACATATTTTCAGCAATAACTGCTATGTGTTGCCCTCTAAACGCCATATCACGAACTCTAAAGGGCATAGGGAGGTTCTTCAGACTACTAGACGTATATGGTGCAGGAATTTGTAAATTCTCCTTCACAAGAATTATCATTCCAAATATAGTCGATGGATGGTAAAACAGTCTCTATTCATGTTCAAGTAGATGTAGGTATACAACGTAATTTTTTTCTACAATAATAAATTTGTATTATTGCTTATACAAAAATAATTAACACTCAAATACCCTCGGTAATGCTTTGTCTTTAAGTAATGCTTTAATAGACTTTTCGGCATGACAATTGAACAATTTATTATTCATATATTTTAAGACGTTGATGAATAACTATTGTATATACCAGGAAAATAAGAAATATAAATAAAATTCAATTAAAATTCTATTTTAATTAAAATTAATTTTATTATAAGATATAAGATATGTATAAAGAATTTGCTTCTGTGATATTACTGTATACTGAGAAAATTATAGTTTTTTATAAAAAAAATATTTTTAGAAAATAAATTTCAAGCCATGCATTTAAAGAATATCGTTAAAACATGGTTTATATTACAGTTGATTCGATTACTACATTTGCTAAATCTGAGAGAATATTTCAATACAAGGGTTATATAACAAAATAATATATGTATATGTTCTTGGTAAGTATTCTAGATAACTGAATAATTTATTTAATATATTTAGCTATTCAGTTAATAATTTTAATATCCACAATAAAAATCGTATATATTTCTTTTCATCAGGGTGACCACGTTACTGAAGATACAGCAGTGACGAAACGTTTTGAAGAAGTGCTCCTTCGATCATAGCAGAATAACCAAGGAAATGTTAATTTTCACAATTACTTTATTCAATAATCGAAAGATAAATCTTGAGAAATTCTAATAAAATGATATTAATTACACACACCGTCAAAAGACTTGGACCCCCATGTATTATATTAGTGAATAATTTTGTTTTAAATATTGCATTTGTTTTTCAAAGTATATTTCTTCTAAATGTATTTTTTTGTAATCCAGAAATAATTTTTAAAAATTTAGTGAATTAAAAAATAATAAGAAAAAAAGAAATTGCAATTTTTAAGTAAATTTATCATGACAAAAATTAACAAAACATATTTTTTAACAAAGTAAACTACAACTTAATAGTCAGTATGGCCTCCTCTCTTTCTCAGTAACATATTGACACACCTGTGCATTGAAAGAATGAAACGGATGATAATTTCTTGAAGAATAATGTTCCATTCCTCTATTGCTGCTACAGCTAACTCTTCCGCATTTTAGGGTGGGTTCATGCGTTTCTGAATTGCTCTAGAAACAAAATCCCACATATTCTCAATGCGATTCATATCTGGGAAATCAACTTGCCAATCTAATCGGGCAATATCTCCCTGTTCAAGCACCACTTGAACCGTTCTTGCGCGATGTGACCTCGCGTTGTCGTCCATGAAGATGAAATTGTCACCTAAATCGTCGTGTAGGGGATGAATAGTGAGCCTGATAACATTTTCAATATACTTGACTTATCATATTCTGATTTATGGAAATTAACGGCGTACGGCGATTGAACAATTATTCCTCCCCAAAACATTACTATCCCACCACTGTAGGGAGAAACCTCACGGGGAAAACTCAGTCTCTCTTGACGACCCGGCTCTCTCCAGACCCCTTGTCTATTGTCATCACTTACCAATCCAATTCTGGTTTCACCTGTGAATAAGACCCATCGCCACTGCTGCAAAAAAATCACTACGTTCCCGTGCCCACTGAAAGCGGCAGTGCGATGTCGTGGAAGTAGAGTGGGTACCCATAAAGGTCTTCATCATCATCATCACGAGGTCATCAGTCCTGAGACTGGTTGGACGCTAACCTCCAGCTTCTCCTATCTTGTGCTAACTTACGCATTTCGCTAATTGTGCTACAACCTACATCCCTTACTATTTGCGAGCAGTAGTCTAATCTAGGCCTATCTCTGCCTTTCTGCACTCCTATTTCTGCCTCCAAAATATCGCGGACTATTCCCCCATGCCTCAGCAAGTGGCCTACCATTCTATCTCTTCTCTTCTTTATGTTTTTCCACATACTTCTTTTCTCGCCGACTTTCTCCAATACTTCTTCGTTTCTAACCCTATCAGTCCATGATATTTTCATCATTCTTCGGTAACACCACATCTCAAAAGCTTCTAATTTCTTCCTACTTGCTTCCCCTACCGTCCAGGTTTCGCAACCGTATAGTGCCGTGCTCCATACATATGTTTTCAAAAATCTCTTCCTTGTTTCTAAGTTTATTACCCCCGAGCATAAAAGTGCTTTCCTTTTGTTAAAATCTACTCGACCCTGCGCTATTCTTTGTTTTATGTCTTTATCGCTTCTTCCATCCCAATTTATTTTACTTCCTAAATAAGTGAAGTCTTTAACTTCTTCCAATTTTTCATTATTAATTTGTACTTTCGTCTTTGCTCTGCTCTCGCGCCCTCTGCACACTAACACTTTAGTAACTTATAAGTCGGAAATCGAGAAAGGAACCACTAAGCCGCCAAGCGGCTATCAAAGTAGTTCCCGAATAGCAAAGCTATTACGTAATCACTCTAGGAAACAACTACTCCTCGGGCTAAAGCCCCGGCAGGCGTTGAATTATACCCAGAAGCGATCCTCGACCCCTTTCTCGTGTTTCTGCACGATCAGATAAGGTTTCAAACCTTATCTTAACCTTATCTTATCAAACCTTATCTTAAATTCAACGCCTGCCGGGGCTTTAGCCCAAGGAGTAGTTGTTTCCTAGAGCGAATATGTAATAGATTTGCTATTCGGGAACTACTTTGATAGCCGCTTGGCGGCCTAGTGGTTTCTTTCTCGATTTCCGACTTATAAGTTACTGACAGAGATCGTATCGATAAAGATGTATAGGCCATAAAGTTCATTCGGCATTTGTCCTGAATCGGCGTACCGTATGCGGCACTGATGAGAACTAACAAGTTCGAAACAGCTGTATGTCGTTCGGTTCCGATCCGGGACAAATGTCGAATCCTACCTGTGGCCGGTTTTATTTTTTGAAACTAACACTTTAGATTTTTATTCATCCTCATTCCGTATTCCTCTGTCAACACTGCCTCCATTTCGTTCAATGCTGATTCTAATTCCTCCTTACTAGATGCTAATACTGCTATATCATCCGCGAATCTCAGCATATTTAGTTTCTGTCCCTGTACTTTAATCCCGAAATCCACTCTATCTTTTACCACATTAATCGCCTCTTCGATGTACAGATTAAAAATTAGTGGTGATAGCGTACATCCTTGTCTTACTCCTTTCCTAATACCTACTTCCCTTTTTTCCCCTTCTACTTCTATAACAGCAGTTTGCTTTTTGTATAGATTGTGTACTACTCTCCTATCACTATACTTCATTCCCGCGCTCTTTAGTATCTTGAACATTTTTTGCCATCTTACGTTATCAAAAGCTTTTTTTAAATCTACAAATCCTATATAAGCGTTCTTTCCTTTTTCTATTGTTTTCTCTAACATTACTCTTAGCGCTAGAATAGCTTCACGAGTTCCTCTATTTCGTCTAAACCCGAATTGGTCTTCTCCTAGTATTTCCTCCGCTCGATTTTCCATATTTTTCTGCACTATTCTGGTTAAGATTTTTGACGCATGGGAGGTTAAACTAATCGTTCTGAAGTTCTCGCATTTGTCGGCTCCTCTCTTTTTCGGTATAATAACGATAATGTTCCTCTTATAATCCTCCGGCATCCGAAGGCATAAAGGCCTTCTTGCACGTAAATTTACACGATGGAGTCTTCTTCGAATTGTAGAGGTCGATATAACAAGACGAAATGTAGCTTGAAAGTAAGCCCTGAGGACTGAAGCTGTAGCTTTTCGGTGTCTACGGGCATATTGAACCAAATACCGATCCTGACGTTCATTTGACATTCGAGGCCGACCACTACGTGGTCTTCTTTCCACTGTCCCTGATTCTTGATACTTATGCACTCTTCGCACAACAGAAGATCTAGGAATGACTAACATCTCGGATATCTGATGATTGGAATGTCCAGCATCATGCAAAGCAATAATTCTTGCCCAATTAAATGTAGAAACCTCACGTCCTGGCATTATAACGAAAGAAAAGTATCAAAGTCGCTTTGCCAAATATGCAATAAAACTGACGAATATTAAAAAAAAAAAATTATAACTAACTAACAATATTTTACCTAGAAATTTATTTGATCCTGCTTGACAGCTAAATAACTCACCTTTATTGCCTAGCAACTAAAACAAAATGAACATAGTCGAAATCTGTAATATACGGGGTTTCCAAGACTTTTGACAGTATGTGTATATAATGGATAAAAGATGTATCTAACGGACATTGTGTCACAGCTGTTAGTCGAAACCTAAGTGTTCTGATAAATTACGAGATCATAGGTCTAAGTTTGATTTACCCCATACCTTATAGTTCGAAAATAATTTAAATAGAATATTATAATTCGACTCAAATAGTAATATGTAATAAGCCAAAAATTAACTATTTATTAAAGTATTTTTATATGGGAAATATTGGTACATGATTATTTATAAAAATACAGTACGGATATTTATATATATTTTAATGAAAAATAGCACACATCTAAAGACCTTATGAAAGTAAGTTTTCAGGGTTAAATAAAAAACATACATGTAGATACAAACTGTATGTAAGTAGAACACTGGGCGATAAGCACCACTATTATTTTGTATATACCAATGGTGTAAGGGAGATGAAAAATGGTGACCATCTACTAAAGTAGGGGCAATAAAGGAAAACTCGACATATCAATATATAAAAGTTATATCAATAGATAGAATTCAGATGTTTCAAAACCAACTCAGTACTGAAGAACGCTCTCTGTGAAACCATATAAATAAATATATATATATATATATATATATATATATATATATATATATATATATATATATATATATATATATATATATATATATATATATATATATATATATATATATATATATTTATCGGCAAGACTTTGGTAGGACAAGAATAGAATGGGAGGGCGTCAGTCCAAAAACAATATGGTGAAAATACAGGAAAGTTGCGATATTTATGAGATGGATAACACATAGCCGGGGATGTTCTTCGCGGCCTAGGCGATTGCCTTCAAAATACACAGCCGGTCATTTGCACATAGAGAACTGCGTGGCAGACAGGTTCGGGCTTAGCCCATAAGTGATTATATCTTTATATAAATAAAATAGTTATCAAGCAAAAGAGGTTTTTAAATATGATACATAATCAAATGTTCATAATCGATAACAGAAAAGTAGTTAAAAAATTAAATTATGTACTAAACGTAAATAAAAATAAACACATAATGAGAAATTCCGCGATTACAATAACCCTTGAATAAGAAAGAAAGAACTCAAGACTTATCTGCAGATAAGTTGTCGGAGCAGATTAATTGATATTTTTTAAGAATTCAAAATGGGAGCTCTTGGACTTTATTGTGTAAATTCCTTATTCTAAATAAGTAAGTAAGTAATTTATTTTGTAAATTCCTAGTGATTTAATTCGTCAAATGTGAAAATACTTAAAAAACTGTTTTAAGAAGTAACAAATTTTTCATCACAAGATATATGAAAAATGAAATTATGTGCGGATTTTTTTTTTTTTTTAATTTGAATCAAAATATATACTGTCACGAAGGCCTCGATCCCAAACGCCGGGAATATTCGAGACCTCGAGAGCGTGCGGTGTTCGGATTTCCAGTGCATTCTATACTAGAAGGTTCGCCAAAGTTCTTTATCTAGAAACGCCTGGAGAGACGTTCCACTGCCTATATAAGAATTGTGTCGTCCGGCTAGCAGTTAGTTGAATTTGGACCGCGATAGTGAGCGATACAGTGCGAAGAAAGTGATATACAGTGCGAAAATTAGTTTATAAAGTTAAAGTAGAAAGAAAGTTAGTTAGTTAGTTGGACTTGTGGATAGTTGAGTTGTAAATAAATGTTCGAGAAATATAGAACTTTCTAGTAAATTCGTTACAATACAATCCCAGAAATATAATGCAATGAATCACAAATTGTATAAATTGTGTCCAACATAATTAAAATACAATAGATAAAGCAGCCTGTAAGAGTCTGTTTGCGTACCAACTATCAAAATATTATTTAATATGGAAGTCTAAAGAGACTTCATAGCAGACAGTCATAACTTTCTATTAATATATTTAGTAAGGTGATTCACATATTAAGCGACATTAAGAGGTGAATATCATTTTCGTTTGTTATGAAATAATATCTCTATTACATGTCAAGTGTTTAAATACAGAAATAATATTGGAGAAAAAATATATATTATTGAAAATAGTATCAATGCTCCTACTACATATGATATACAAAATATCGACAAATACCTGTATATATTAACAATTACACTTAAAATCAAGTTCAGAATCAGCCTGCCTTTATACAATATTTTACGCAACCAGGAGGGTTTTAAAAACTTGTGTAGATAGAAAACTTGTAACATCATTTTCAACGGTATTTTTTAAATTTGTGGGTTGAAATTTATTTTTTAAAAACTTGATAACAAGTAATACGGTTTATTTATATTTAAATTGATTATTAAAAGGAGAGAAGATAATTTAAAAGATAAACGTTAATGAAGAGGAGAATGTAAGTTTGCGAAAAAAGTAACAACGCGAAAATGAATTGTAACGAAAAAGATCACTGTGAGTAGCGTAACAAAAGATAAAGTAGTGCGGAATATTGCCATATTATATATTCGTAAAGCCGTTATTTCGCTCGGTCCGGTCCTGTAACCAACTCCTTTAAGTGCGTGCACATGTGAAAAGTTCGCAGGGGGCGGCTAAATTTAAATCCCGTCTAGCGGATTTGAAAGGAATTCCCGTTTCTATTTACGTCTGTCTAGTTGTGAGTGTCGAGACGTTTAAAACCGTTGCCGAAGCTCCAGGGGCGTCCTATCAAGGTTATCATCCATCATGTTTTATCAAACAAGATCTCTCGCAATTAATACATCTGAATAGACAGCGATTATCGGAGCTCCATTTATGCTTAGGCTACTCGTGCCATCTAATACGAATATGACAAATTAGTGGCGTATATTGCGACCCTCCCGAGGTGTTTTTATTAGGTGTCTTGTTCGAACCATCCGGCTGTGAAAATCGTCTTTAGGAGTATATATTAATTTCTAATTTCGGCCCGATTAATTTGATTTACAACCGTCGGCTTCTTTATGCTACACTGATTGATTCATCTTAACGAGTCATCCGAAAAATAATAAATCACTTAAAGGCAAACGTCAGCGTATACCGGGCTCGCGCTGGATGCAGTCCCGAGGGAAGTAGGGAAGTTTTTTGTTCTGATTGATCTAAAAACTGCTCCCCTGTCGAATACACGTGATGTTGACTCTTCTTTCTCCTGTAAATTGTAACAATCGGCCCTATGGCTCGCCAGCAATTTTTCAAGCTATAACTATTATATTTAATTCTATTTCTACAAGAGCTTAAATTTAGTTTATGACATATTTTTCCCGAATATTAAAAAAAACAAATATCTTTCTAAATTTTGGTATTCCAAAAATTGGTGGCGCGGAAATAAATCTTACTGACCGCTGTTACTTATTAACAAATAAGTAATTTAATTACTAATTTAAGTTATCAAGTAAAAATATTATAAATTGCAACGTTTCTGATTGCATATAAATTGATTTTATATTTATAAATAATAGGTGCCTATAACATCTGAATTAACTACATCATTGAGAATACGGTGGGCATTTAGGCCAGTTGCCCGACGCGGAGTCAACAAAAGTACAGTATTTTGCTCCGCGTCTGCAATATAGATGAGTCATCTACTATACAAGAGCTATCTATATCAATGACATTCATATTTCAGTCTGGGACGATGGACTCGGCCCATTATTGAGGATGTTAAGTATTATATGTTTGAATTTTAGTCCCAACGAGGAGAGTTGGCACCTTCTTCTGACCATGGATGTATTTTCTTTAGACGAAGGACTGGATTTCTATATATTCAAACTTTAAAACTAAAATCTATAACAGACTGGTCAGTAAGAATGAGGGACACAAATAACGGATAATATTTTGAATAAAACCTTCAAGCCATAGTTATCACCTTTTTAGCTTAGAAATAAGAATTGACTTTTATAAGCTTCCTTTCATAGAAAAGTTCATAATATACCAAACCCAAGAAATCTTACTTGCATAGCCTGTCAAATATTATGTGTAGCTTGAATTAGCAACAACCATTTAACCATCGCTAGTATGTTCCTTTCCAGAATCAAGATCAAGACCCAACAATGTTCTATTGGAGTACCAGCTGTTGGGTATATTACTTTGACGAACCCATAATAAGGAGAAAATTGATAGTGACGCGTCCACGTAGACTATTTAGAATGTTTTGTTTGGTGGAGTCGATTCATGGTATAATGGGAATGTTATGATTCATTCCCAGTAAAAATTCAGAGCTAGTTCTAATCAACTGGCTTTCTTTAAATTAATCAGGTGTTTAATCAGGTATTAATTTCTACCAATCGAATTGTTTCGAATCGGTTTCGGGTTTCCTTTTTGGAACAAAGTCCACATTGAGGCTTTGAGCCATATTGAGGAAATGTCTAAGAGAAGTGGTCTTTTTTGTGTATTTTATGCTTTTAATATAGATAGATAGGTAGTATACTTGAATAAAATTATCATGTTGCCAATATGCACAGTTAGGGTAAAATTGTGATGCATAATACGGATATTGGTAATTTATGAAGAATTCTTGGGTTATGGGCTTTACTGAGATACCTTAGAGGCCTTCTCTGCAAGATACAGCCATCTCTAGAGATAACTGTATTATGTACATGTAGAATAGTAATTTTCTTAGTATTTATGTTCATCCCTTCTGGATTTACTATTATTATATATATATATATATATATATATATATATATATATATATATATATATATATATATATATATATATATATATCCACTATTTGTTTATTTGCTTCAAGGAAAACATATAGTTTATAAAGATTTTGGCAACTAGGGAACAGTATAATTCCATCTGTCAGAATAGAGTAATATCACCAAAACTTATTATTTATTTAAAAATATTAAATCATTTTATGGAAAAAGAGCAACTAAAAATATTGAGCATTGAGCATTATGAAGCTTACAAAATTATTTCATTATCGAATAGACGATGTTTTTATATCAATTTTCCTAAAATATGTCGAATTTTGTGAATTTCAATATTATTCAATATTTTCAGGAATCAGAAATTATTACACGGTTTTTTTTTATTAGGAAGGTTTAATATATTTATAACAAATTCATTTTGTAATTTTATTTTAAAAGAACGTATACTCTCTGGGTATTTTTCCCCATCGGGCTATTTTTCCTTCATTAAAACATTAAAAGCGTTTGTTTAAAGCGAAAATTTTTTTTCTAATTAAAAATGAAAATACCCTCTGGTAGTTAATTAGGAATTCGTTAACTTTTCTTTTTGGAAACTTCCGAGTCGTCGTAACCAATTATTTCACCTTAATGAATATTACGCAGTGAATATTTTGTATGGTTTTATGCTATTAAGGGAATGTGATTTTTTTTGCAATAAGAAAAATAAATTATATTTTCATTAAACATTTAGAAAGGAAAGGTCGACTTGGAATTATCCTTGTTTCTCCGTATTGCCATTTTGTCTTGGTGGCGACATAATCAAATACAGGACAATGTGTTTTTATAAACGAATCAAATACCACACAATCAGAATACAGTATGTATATTTAAGTTCAATTAGAAAGTAAACAGTTTCAAATATATGTGAAGAAAAGTATTTTTTTTAATTTGTAACTAGATATTACATTTTATTGTCGAAAACTAAAAGCCTCCCTTTAGGCCTTTCCAAATCCATGGTACCATACATTGAGATTCACAATGAATTAATACAATCTTTTGTTTGCTCTTGAGAACGTTTTTGTCGATTATGATACTTAATTAGGTTATGCACACGTCAATACTTTTTTGTTGCAAATTACCCTCTTAATGGTCCTATCATTCCGAAAACATCGTAGCTCAAAAACGATTTAAAGTAATTTATGATTTTATGAAAGACTTATTTGTGATTTTCTGTAATTTAAAATTAAAAAAAATATGTGTGCGATATTCATCAAACGATTTGTTTTGATAATTCATTTTCAGCGAAAGAATTATCGAAGGTATCAGCAAAATCAGTGCGTTACAAAGGGATTACAAGAAGAGACAGAATAAGAAACGATACAGTAATAGTAGAATTAAATATAAAACTTACTTATAAAATACATATAAAAATATGTATTTGTGACGTCTGTTCTCTATGACATATTATTCTTATCTACATAGTACCCATTATTTTATAAACATGTATCACAATAGAACTTTTTAAATTACTGAACTAATAAAAAATAACTAATTTCGTAGATGAAATAATCTGTGGGAAAAATCGATTTTCTTACAATGTCTCTAGATTCTTTACACGCACTCTATAGAAATGTTCTTATGTTAGCAAGTGAGTTCAAAATAAAAGCCTCATAATTGTATCATTGTTTTGAAACAAAAGCTAGACTCATTAAGCTCTTGCTATAAAGCTGTAGATACAGTACAAAATTCAGACTTAGTGTAATTTTACATACAAAGAGCAGTGGCGTTCAACGAATACATGTAAGTAAACACGCCACAAAAATAGAACACATCCTTCTAATTGAATGTTCCAAACGTAATATTATACAGCACATTACCGTGACTGGATTTGGTAATAAATTACTGTGGGCGTAAGTTACGTACCTTTTCGACTATTATTATAAAAACGAGCTATGAAACTATCAGGTATCTGACGCAATGGGATATTTAATGTCTACCTAATACTGTTTATTGAATTTATAAATTTCTGTTGCTGTAACAAGATAGCAAGACAGGCTGGTGAGCAGACTGACATTTGGAAAGAGTAAATCACAGCATCCTTTGATAAATGGACTTTTCAAAATGAGCGCTTGCTTCCGATTGCTGAACTAATGCCTTTCTGTCTTCCCCAATCCAGCTTACAGACAGACACTTCGAGTGCAGCTTTAACTGCTAACTTAATGGATTTCAGATATTGTTTTCTGTTTTCAACTAGGGGGTAGCTCTGTCTGTGCGCGGGAATTTCAGTCGACGTAGTGCCCTCTTAAATAAATAAGGAGATGTTGCTTTTGAGTACGTACATTTAATACATTTCATAAGAGGACAGTAATAGGATTGTCTCGACTTTGTCGTATTTTCAAACGTGGTCAATTCTTTCAATTCATATATAGTGAAAAGTCTCATGATGGAGTAAAATGTGTATGAAGATTATGTACTGAAAAAAACGATTGAGTTTTGTGTAAAACAAAAAACATACAAAGTTAAAACCTTTGCTGGTTAGATTTTCACTTTTTATTCATTAAACATAACAATTGCGTCGCCAACACAGAGGCTTCTTCAGATTTTGAGTACATAGACTAGTATATGTACTCAACACATACTGTTAAACATAACAATTGTTTCGCCAACACAGTGGCTTTTTCAGATGTTGAGTACATAGATTAGTCTATGTGTTGAGTACATAGACTAGTCTATGTACTCAACATCTGAATAAGCCTCTGTGTTGGCGAAACAATTGTTATGTTTAACAAATAAAAAGTGAAAATCTAACCAGCAAAGGTTTTAATTTCGTATAAATATGGACTTTCATCAAGTAACGGCCCAATTAATTCAGAAACAAAAAACAACAACATAGGAAGATAAGTAACAATTACTTGATCCTTAGTTGATTTTAGAAGAAGCGTCCAATAAATTTTTCTTTGAATCAACGAAATCTATGTATCCGGCATAGAAGTAATACTCTTGACTATCACCTTGTGCTTGATTTCATTTAGTCTCCTTGCTTTTACATTTATCATACTTCCTCAATCTGTCATTATTAACGAAAGAAATAACGTATGCTTGCTACTCATCTTGCTCAAGATGTCAAGTAGTTTGAAGATTTTTGACGAGTACCTAACAGTGTCTATAGCCTACTGTTGCAATATGAGAACAGCATCCACCAGTTTTAATTCATTGCCGCAATCACATACATACTAAAAAAGTTCAAGAATACCCAACACTATTGTATTCATATTTTAAGGGGCAATTCTAGATTTCATAATTAACATTATTCAATTTTAGTATTGTTTCTTAACGTATTGTATTTTGAGAGAACTATCCTTATTAATCACAGCAAGAAGTGACAATACAGCATGAAGTAGTCGATAAGTTCCAGGAAACAGAATCGTCAAGGTTCTCATGGTAATTTTTTTTTGTAACTTAATGGCAATATGGCATTTTAAGTCCAAAATGTCTTCTGATGAGGACATTGGGCTTACTGATACGTTACTTTGAAAGACTAGATTCTTGTGATCCCTTTTGCCTTGACTTTCGCTTCTGTCAGAATTTAAAATATTCCCACCATACTTGGCGATCCTTATAATTTCTACAACTTTAGTTAATAAATCTCCATAAGATTGTAATCTATAGTACTAATACAAGTCTATAATCGCAAGAATATTAGCAGGAAACAATATCACGAATAGATAAGGTGATCTTCTGCACATACATTAAGTGAGGCCCACTGAACACTAGTACATTGACAATATTTAATTTATTACAGTACAATACCAAGGAGTTGTATTGTACTGTAGAGATGAAATTAATGAAGACCCTAAGCAAATCTAATCATTCTGAAGTTGAGTAAGCTCTTGTAAGCAATAATGATAGTACCCCATTATAATCTCAATGGAAAAAAAGGTTTAGCAATTTCTCTTGTATTCGCATTGTTCGAAACAGAAAGTCCATACTTTTTTCTATATTTGTACCACTGAACTTAATGGCATGTTCTGATAAAAATTGGTAAAGCTGTTATCGAGAAATATTACTTATTTAATTGTTCTCTCCACTGAAATAACTTTAATTAAAGTTATTCTGCTTATTATAAGTGAAAGATTTCGGAAAATTCAGTCTCGAATTATCGTCAACTTGGTAAATAAAAGCATAACTCGTGAGGCGGAAGCCCATACATACCTATCCTGCTACGTCCTTTAGGCAAAAGATGTTTTTTCAACTCAAAATCAGGAAGAATGAATTGCAGAGAAACTCAAATGAATAAGTGAATATGCAGCAGCGAATAAAAATAAAGATGCAGCAGAACTCTAACTTAATATATGAATATGGATGTATTTTGATCACTTTATTTAATACATAATATAGTAACAATCAGCCTCTGAAGGTATGTTAAACTTTAAATTAAATATATGTAACTATGTTTTCCTCCTAAAATAAAGAATATACGTACATGTAAAACTTGTTTTATATCACTTAATGCACAGAGAAAAGTATCACGATATTTCACAAGTGTCAATTTTTTGATTGTTCATAACTCTGTGACAGTGTGCTTCATGACTCTGGATAGTATTTTTTTAATAATCGTCATAAGTTAGTTCCAACCTCCGTCAAATATTATGGCGCCAGTACTATGATAAATTCAGTGTATATAGTATGAAGTTCTTTATTTTTTAATACATTATTTGCATTAAATAATTTGTTTAATGCATTGACATGAACACGACGCCTTAAAATAACCACATTGTTGCATATAATTTGTTAAAAATACGATTTTACATAATAAATCATTTTATAAACATACCAGTACACATTTTAAAAATTATAATATGATTCTCTATATTTTACTCAACAGACTGTTCGAAATAATTATGCAGTTATAAATTGCAATTCACACTCCTCATGGGATAGATTGCATCGTACGTGGTTTGCATCCTAGAATATCACATCTAATTGTATACTGCAGTATAATTTACATACAAATGCAGTAATTATTATAATCAATAATGAGTTAGCTCAACTCTGATCGTGCAAATATTGGATTGAAACAATAATGTAAGCGTATTATAATCACAAACATTGTATGGATATCTAACTTAAAAATAACTCTGACCATATTACTTTGCAATGCTAACACAGGATGTGTATCTGTAATTAGGTCAACGTTTATGAGATAGAAGGAGAAATAATGATAGTTTTTGACTAATTTTCTGTGAATTAATGCAAAGACTGTGTATGTGAATAATTATATCCGTTGAAGATACATGCTTTAAGGAATAACACCACTTCTAAGTTCATTATCTTAAATATAATGTCTTAAATATCATATATAATGGTAGAAAGCAACAGCCAATTTAAAATAACTAGAATGCAATGTAGCTGGTTAGAATTTTGGTAGTCTTTTCTCAGTACATATTATAAATAAAGCTTTTTTAATACTTTAATTAAATTTATTTTTCACTTCAATATTATTCTATTGATATCCTTCAACTAACCTATTATTCTTATATGTTCGACAAATATCGTCGAAAAACGGACAATGTACCATTATCAGTGTCAATTGCTATTAATTACTGGCTGCCTTTCCATGAAATACAATAAACGTGATATCTCTCCTGATAGAAATGTAGTTTGTAAATATGCAAGTGGTTTATTTTAAAATTTCATCTATAAGCACTTTACTTTAGCTTATAGTAAAAACAATCTTCATGAAAATTTTCTTAATTTATGTAATCAGGCGGCTTCACATTTTGTCGACAGAATGACCTCTTTTTTGTATTCCATTTAGAAAAAAATATATGTTTATTTTTTATTTCATAATAATTCTATAATAATTTCATCTTTGTAATGTGTAATTTTTCCGCGAAACATTTAGGATAGCTTCGATGTCTTTCAACATTTTTATACAAGGTGCAACCATCATTTAATGGTATATGTTGATGGCATGTACAAAAGTACTGTATTTGTAAAACAACTTCGAAGAAACTTTTGAAAGCAATAAAAAGGAACTTTCTGAAGAAATTTACTTGAATGTAAAATTGGTGATGATATTTCGAATTACAAGGACATATACAAGGAAAGAGTTGCATAATATAAAAATATATTAGCAGAAATCAAGAAATGAATGATTTAGAGTTTTATAGGAAATACTTTTCCAAGATTCATTTTCGGACGGACATGCGTTCCAAAGAAGTTCTGCCACTACTCTCGCAAGCAAGTGTGTTGATATTTTGGGTCCTAAAAGTGGGTAGCGCTTTTCATTTGTTGTTAAGATATGAAAATGAACAAAACAGATAGTCAACAAATTTTATATAAAAATGGATAAAAAAATTCAGATCGATCCTGAAGTTATCACCACTACCCCTAGTACTAAATAGAATATTGTCTTGGAGAATAAGTTTATCGTGGAAAATATTCCAATAGTTTTCAGTAATTGTTTAAACTGTAATTTGAATACTGTATTTAATAAAAAAAGATTTTTATGTCATAAAGCTCAGTAAACCTACTAAATTAAATCTTGCAAAATATACTACAATGAAAATCATATTTTAATAATGTAATCTATACTAGTATACTAAAAATTATTATACTATTATCATCAACATTTCAATATACTCAAAGGTCATTGCATGTTCTCTCGCGAGTGAAGAGATAATTAAATTTAATATGATATATTTTAATATGTCCTTATTCCGCCACAAAAGCTGAACGAAACGACCCTATTAAAACTTATTACGAAAGAAATAGGGGATAAAACGAAATGTCCATCATAAAATCCTCATCTAAATCCATCTAAAAACTCTTCAAGATGGAGACGGACCCGATTAACTTTTTACTATTGCGCATATTTATCGCCTGAAAATTGCCCCCGTCTGCATTTGAGGCAACGCCTCAGGTCATTACGCGTGACATTCCGTTCTATTTCTGGATGGACTTCGATGAGGAAATTGTTTAGATGCGTCATAGTTTATACATCCCCCGATTTGTCACGAGAATTTTGTTTGTTTTTTTCTCTAGGCGCAACTCAATGGATTCCTTTCCAATCAGAAAATAAATACGCTCGGATGGAGGAGAAATGTAGGTGACTAAAAATAAAGTAACGCAACGGGTTCAATGAATTGTTAGTTTTCAACAAAATTTTTTAACGTAAGGTAACGTTGCGCAATAGGCGGGCGTTTACGTTATGTAAGGTTAAAGAAGAATTCTAGTATATCGGGTCAGTTCTCGAAAAGTAACTCTCACTGTGGTATATTTGAAATAGGGTTGTAAGAAAGCTGTTTAACTAGACTGAATTTTAGTTTAAATGTCCTCTTTATGTTTATATAACTATTATGGAAATAGACTGAACAGTTATACTAGAACCTTACCCATTATAGTGAAATAGGGACCCTTGAGTTAAATAATATGTAATAGACAATGTGCCTACAGCTTTACATCCTATCCGAGGGATGGTATGTTTTTATACCAACTTTTCCTTAGTTTGTGTAACTTCGAGTCCAGTCATATATAAGCCAGTAGAAATTAGAAGCAAGCTAGCCGGAGTTAAATCTATTCCGGTGATAACCACGGCGCCCATTGCTTGACAATTGTGTACATCAAGTCGGCATATGAGAAACGTTAGACATATAACATATAGACATATAAGGTTAACAAGGAAATTTCTATGCTCGTTTCTAGGTAGTGCCAAGCATGAAGATTTTACAAATCTGAGACGAAATGTTTATTAAATGATTTAACAAAACTAAACACTGTGGCTTAAAATAAGTCATTAGATAAATCTCACTAAAATTAAAACAATATATATATATATATATATATATATATATATATATATATATATATATATATATATATATATATATATATATATATATATACAGGGTGATTCAGCTAACCCGTTCATTAAAAGTGTATGAAGTTCCCATTGGAATTCATTTTTTAAAATTTGGAATCAGGGGTTAGCGAGGACGATCTATTCAACTAAAGTATTTTTGCTTTTCTGACACTTCCGATTATACCGGAAGTAGCTATCAGCTTCCCTATTTTAAATAGAACACCCAGTATATTATTACATTTTTGAATTACCCTGCTGACTTTAAGTGAGCTTTCTTAACAATTCCCCATACCTATCTTCAGCAGTTTTTGAGATATTTTAATTTCTTTGAGAAAATTAGGTTTTGTAGTATCCCATTGGAATGCTCGTCACTTATTCAAAACAAAAGTTATAGTAGCAAATTTTGGGCTGTAATTAGGCGGACTATTAAGCTTTCAGGTGATATGTAGTTTGATATTTTATTATTTATAGGGTGTCCAAAAACTTGTCGTTTGTTTAACGAGAGATATCCACATTTACGGCCTTTAAACAAAACTGCCTTCAAGAGAATAGAAGCAAATTTTAAACGATTTGGAACTGAAGTTACTAGAACACGCCCCAAAGATGTTACTGGTGATGAAGGTAACCAAGTAAATGTCTTGGCATATTTCAATGCAAATCCACATACGTCGATTAAAGCTGCGTCACAAGATTTGGGACTATCTTACTCGTCAATACAGAGAATTCTGGAAAACATAAAATGCATGCTTTTTCCATTTTAAAACTGCAAGCTCTCCACCAAGGTGACGAGGTACGACGTGTGGCATTCTGCGAAAGCATTTTGTTAAAAACGCAAGAAGACCCACATTTTTTGAACAAAATTATTTACACCGATGAGTTAAAATTTAACAGAGAAGGGATAATAAATAGGAGAAATTGGCATGTTTGGGCAGAACAAAATCCACGAATGGTGCGTGAAGGTAACTTTCAAAATACATTTAGTTTTAATGTTTTTTGTTTGATGATGGATAATCGCGTGTGTTTTGAAGTGTATGATGAACATTTAAATTCTCGTAAATACCTAGAAATTCTTAGAACGGTGGTTTCAAATTTTTTGGAAAATTTGCCACTATATATTCTAAATACGTGTTGGTACCAAATGGATGGCGCTCCAGCCCACTCAACCCATGAAGTTTATCATGAGTTAACAAATATGTTTGAAGATCGCTGGTTTGGGCGAAATGGTCCGGCTCTATGGCCTCCCAGATCACCCGATCTAACACCCCTTGATTTTTTTATGGGGCCATACCAAGAGTAAAGTCTACTTAACGCCCGTCAATACCAGAGATGATTTATTACATCGAGTTAGAACTGCCTTCACCGAACTAGATGAAGGAATGGTATTGAAATCTACGACCGTTGAGATTAATAAACGAGTTTTATTGTGCTTAGAATACAACGGACGGCACATAGAACA
The DNA here is from genome assembly GCA_037954035.1 of Rosalia funebris. Classification (NCBI taxonomy): domain Eukaryota; kingdom Metazoa; phylum Arthropoda; class Insecta; order Coleoptera; family Cerambycidae; genus Rosalia; species Rosalia funebris. The sequence goes on along the minus strand of JAZFAV010000001.1, from coordinate 13,350,891 downwards.
GTTGTTACACCAATAAGACCCAATTGTTAACATTTAGTTATTATTGTTATTATATTTTATTGTTTAGGCTAATGTAAGTTCCAAATCGTTTAAAATATGCTTTTTATTCATGATGATTTTTTTTTGTTCAATAATTTTGCACCATTGTTTATGATAAAAAATTAATATAAATGTTACGTTGTTATTTTCATGGCCCGCTGGTCAGAAGTAAATTAATAAAATGGAAAATTATGGTATCGAATAAAAAATACCTCGATAGCAAGAAAATGGTAGCAGATGGATAGATTCAATCCTAATACAGATTGAAATATAACCTAATTCTCCATCACAAAAAGCAATAAAATATAGGGTGTTTCATTTAAGAAAATTGACTTTTGAGCAGTTGAAGTTTGTCAGAATGAACTAAATTTTTTGGACACCCTGTAAATAATAAAATATCAAACTACATATCACCTGAAAGCTTAATAGTCCGTCTAATTACAGCCCAAATTCTGCTACTATAACTTTTGTTTTGAATAAGACATGAGCATTCCAATGGGATACTACAAAACCTAATTTTTTCAAAAATATTAAAATATCTCATAAACTGCTGAAGATAGATATAGGGAATTGTTAAGAAAGTTCACTTAAAATCAGCAGGGTAATTCAAACATGTAATAATATACTGGGTGTTCTATTTAAAATAAGGAAGTTGATAGCTACTTCCGGTATAATCGGAAGTGTCAGAAAAGCAGAAATACTTTAGTTGAATAGATCGTCCTCGCTAACCCCTGATTCCAAATTTTAAAAAATGAATTCCAATGGGAAGTTCATAAACTTTTCATGAACGGGTTAGCTGAATCACCCTGTATATATATAGAAAAATTATAAATAATCCAGCTATATTCTGGCAATGTTTGAACTATAAAAAAAATGTATTCCACCTCTTCAAAATATAACCGCTTACAATATATAATGATAAAGTGATTTCTGAGCCTTCAGTGGTCAGCAATACATTTTTTCTGTGTTTCCAAAATCATAAGCTTTTCCCGAACAGGCGATGTCAATTATTTATTTAAAAGCTCGTAATAATTTCTGCTTAACACTAACCTACTTTAATTTAACATAGAGACCTGACGATGAGACGAGAAAATCTGAGTGACTTTGACGTTAGATAGATGCAGGTTGATTAAAATAGGAAAAAGTGTAATATTCTCTATGCATGCGTGGAAAAAAGAGTGAGGCAGCATTCGGTGAGAAAATATTCATTTTGCACGTGGCCAAATCGAATTCTGTGTATATTCGATACCCTCGATAGTTACTCTGCAAAGCAAAGGTCTCGATGCCACAGATTGTGAGTAAAGACCAGGCTATTTACTGCGCACTTTGTGGGCGGTCCGATATCGCAGTTTTGAGACTTGTTCCTATTCCTAACAAGCTGTACCCACTATGACGTTAGATAAATACTATGTTAATTTCATTTTGTGTAATGTAGGATCATTTCCATTGTTTAATTTGTATTTGTTTTGATTCCTCTTTAGTAATTGGGTTTTAAGACTTGTAATAAATAAATTCAATAAAGAAAAAAATAAATGACTAAAATAAATATTAGATAGACTTATAACAAACATCGTAAAGTGCTAAAAATAATTGGCGCAGTTTACTAGTTTAGGAAAATCCAGATTTATTCCGATTGTTTATTCATTTCTGAATTCTTATTTATTTTATTATAGGCTCTGAATAAACTAATCATTTTACTTGTGGCAAACTAAAATAATTTGCTGATTATTAATTTTTATTAATAATTTTTCATAGTAATATATATCATTATTTGACGCTACCTGATTTCATTAAAAAAACGTATTCTCCAAACCACGCAATAAAACTTCTGGATTATTAATGAATAAAGGGTATTTTCATTATCGTGTGGCAGTATGGGATTTTTAGAAGCTATCAATTTCACAAGTACAGCCCTTTGTGGACGTGTCACAGCTAACCCTATCAATATCTACTTCCCTACGTCTATGTAGGTACAGGAGTTTTGTAAACCTTTCGCTGTATACATTAGTATTACTGGAGAGAATTGTTATTTAGCCTAGCGAAACCGCATATTTATTTGGACGTAAATGTAGTGGAGGGACTTTCTCCGAAAGTTTCTTTAGAAATATCGGCCATTCGCTATTTAAGAATTCCCATCAGAGTTACCTTCAAGAAATATCGTTCTTCTAGAAAGGCAAGTATGTATTTTAACAACAAAGCATTCGAACAATACCCCTATTGTTCTATACCCTTCTCGAAAATCCAGTAATTTATTATTATGTGCAGTTTGTCATATTGGTCGATTCTAGCAGGACCGTTACCGATATATGGAAAAGGAATGGTAAAAATAAATGATTTTACCTGCATCGAACGTTAAATGCAATGACTACCACATTTGCTGATTCGTACATATGCAAGAGTGGTCACCGATGTAATCAAAATGAACGCTGATTCCGCTAACTGGTCTCTCGTAAATCTTCCACTGAATTTACGAATCGAGCTGAAAATATTTGGATCATTTGGTCTTATTGGTTATTAATTTAAACAGAAAACTATGGCCAAGTATTCTGTTACACCTATTCAGTGGAATCATTTGTAGAATACAATGTACACTCGTCGTTAAAGAGAAAAGTGATTAATTAAATTATGTATAGGGTCTTTAAATAAGGTCGCTCGAAATTTGTTAGGTTATGGCGGCCATATTCATAAAGCATCATCTGTCAAATTTATTGTGAATTTTTCAGTAGTGTATGGCAAATCACTATGGATTGTCATAGAGTTCAACTGCCTGTACAAATCATTAATCTGTGTTCAAAATCAGTGGTTCATTCAGGAAACGTTTCACGCATTACGTGATTTCTACCCTCACTATAACCGTCCCGCCGAGTGGTCTATTCGACCTCTGGTGGCTATATTCGAGTGAATCAGTTAGGTAAATAATCAGCCAACACCACTACGTCACCGAAACGCAAGGTCTGCTGGAAACACCGCTGCTGTGCGTGAGAATGCACGGGAAAATCTGAGGCAGTTTCTCGACGAGAGATTGCGTCGTTCACAAGAACTTGGCCTTTATGCGACTTCAACCTGGTGAATTTTGCGTCAGGACTTAGGTCTGCACCCATATAAAATCCCGCTTACTTAGTAATTTAAGGAAAACGACAATAGACACCGCCGTGTGTTCGCTGATTGGGCTCTGAAGCAGTTGGAAGTTGACCTAAATTTCGCCAAAAAAAAAAATCATCTTTACCGACGAGGCCCATTTTTGGATGGATATGTGAACCAGCAAAATTGTCGGATTTAGGACGATACCAACCCACATTAGATACACCAGCACCAAATGCATCCAGAGAAAGTCAGTGGTTGGTGCGGACTTCGTTCTGGCGGAATCATCGGTCCCAACTTTTTCCAAAATTAAACTGATATTGCCATAGCCGTTAACAACGAGCGCTACAGATCGATGATAAGCAACTTCTTGTGGTCTAAACTGAGCTGTCGTGAACTGGCTACCGATATTGTGCGATCTAGCGCATTTAGACTTATTCCCTTAGGGCTATCTTAAATCGCAAGTCTATATGTGAATAAACTGCAAACAATTGATGCCCTCAAAGTCAACATAACGAACGCCATCCAGCAAATGCAGCCAGATTTATGCGATAAAGTCATCGAAAATTGGACCCCCCGAATACGTTACATCAAGCAAAACCGCGGCAGATATCTGAACAATGTTATATTTCGTAGATAATGCCGTAAAACGTCTTTCAAAGAGAATAATAATTGAGTAGATGTTTCACACAACTTGCTTTACTTACGTTTAAAAATTAAAAGTTCTTATTGAAAGACCCTTTATTAGCTAAATTTTACTTAAGATGACATAATAATTATCTTAACCACTCGAGATACTATATTCGATGACTTATTGCATTACAATTAAAGAATAAGTTGGTCATAGAGATGTTTAAATCAATTAAATATCAAATTAAACTAATAAATCATCTAGTACTGTAAATATTCCAAACAAATGGTATCCTCAGTTTACAGGATAGTTTGTTGTACAAATACATTTTTATACAGCTCTCTAAAGTTATGCCCCCGTTTGTAAAACTGCGAAACTTCAATGTAAATAAAATATTAGAGTAGCATTTAAATAATAAATACTAAAGTTTCAGAGTTTAAACTTTTTTATGGCTCGATACAGCATAATGACAGAAAACATTAAGAACTTTAGGCAGACTTTTTGAAAGTTTTACAGTTGCTTATAGTTATTTTTGTTGTTCCAGCCATATCCAGCACAGAAAACTAAGTGGTATGAATGTCATATAAATAGAAAATGTGAATTTATCATATATAAAATAATGAATTATTGATTCGTCCTTTTTTTTTCAAGTATTACGGATTCTTGTTATTTTGGTGTCTACTTATTGTTCTTATTTTCCAAGCGATTTGAATAGGTTAGTACCAATTAGAATATAATAGAATAGTATGAAGTAAATATATCACTTCGTACATACGTATAATTTTTGAAAAATAAGGGATAGATAAATTTACGGCTTTTGTTATACGAGTATATGTTCATTTATTCTATTTTTTACCGTCAATAATTATTGGTAAATAAGAGTTCCTGCTATTTTTATTGATTAGACGATCTACGCCACAAATCATATTAAACCTCCCTCTTTACGTTAACTGTTAATTAATTCGAATATGCAAGGGTACTAGCATGTTTTGCTAGGATCATTTACCCTGCGTTACCCTAGTGCGAGATGTTTTTAACAACCTCTCATTAACACATCAAGTACACCATTCATAAATTATACTTTGATTGGAAAAAAAAAACATACTCTTAATTTACAAATCACTCACCTTCAGGATTTATTACTACTTCATGTGACGAAAGTCTCTTTCCTTTCAAGTTGTTTAACTTTTATCGAATAGTTAATAGAGGAATATCAGTCAATATCGTGCAGAGCATTCTGATATTTGTATGGTTGTGTTTCCTTTTGCAAGTAAAATACATATTTTGAGATTTCTTCACGTTTCTTTTCCTTAATATTTATGTTTCACTAAAGGGAATTTTAATCAATATGGCACTATATTCCCTATACTATCCGAGTTATTAAACTTTTTCTTATTATTACGAAGGATCAGCAAGTTTTAATTTTTTAACTGTGATTTTATATCCAGATTATAATAATGCATCCATGTTTCGTTTAAGTACAATATGATAAAAAATGTTGAGAGGATCGCTTTGAAGGTGATGATGTAAATTGATTGGGAATGATTTCTAATTCATAATCAGCCGTCTATTTAACAGAAACTTTTCGTACATCCAAATGATAATAAACTGCATAAAATGCATTCATAGGAAATGCTTACGTCTTCTGTAATTTGTTTCAGTCCAATGCAGAGACAGGAACTAACACAATAGATATAGATGCCTCCCTGTTCGTCATTTAGACCAGCTCTTAGAATTCCTAGGGATTACATTAGAATTAGAATTCTTAGGATTGCCTTGCTATGTTGATGAAGAGATGGAGAAACATTGTAAATTAATGATTACCACTTTACCTGTTCCAGTTGAAAATAATATAATAGAAAATCTAAGCCCATATTAGCCCATGTGCCAGATAGAATAACTGATTTTGATTATAATGTGATAATCTGATTTGAAAAGCTATTCAAAACTGACGTACATATCTCAAGAAGTACCATCTAAATTATTTTCTTTAATAGTTGAATTTTCGTGACCATTGTTATCCAGCAGAATCTACGAAATAAGTGTGTTATGAATTAGTTAAGTACATTTACTTTAAATGAACTTGTGTCTACGAACTATTTCAGTTGACGAAGACGAAAATCATTTAGAAAGTAATCTCCCTATATGAAGTACATATCCCATTTCCAATCAAATATGCATCTTTCCTTAACCCAATGTGCTATATAATTTTAGATAATATCATCAACAACAGTATTTATCAATCCGTCAAATATTATTCAAGATAGTTTTTATTTAAAGATAGTTCCTTTATGGAACTGATTGGACTCTACTACTAATACTGTTAATAAATATAGAATATCTACCATTTATTCAAACTACTCAATGTTCTGGAACACTTGAAAACTTAGATTCTACTATTAGTTGAAGACTTAGGTAAGACTATGAAAATCTTTAGACGATCTGTATTAATTTATGCGATGAAGTTGTAGAAATATGAAAAAGAAAAAGATAAGTCATTGTGGTTTTGATAAAAATTTGTTAAAGTTTTCATATTTTTAAGGTTGTGATTATAACGTAGCGAAAATTACGTATAGAGAAGTATAGATTAAGCAGCACCCTTTTCTGTCCATCTGTTATAATTGACACTGCAGTTTGCATATACATTATATTTTCAATTCCGCCTATCATAGCCTCTTAAAGTGAAAACAAAGGGAATCGCTATTTCTCCATTTAAAACTCGAAAAACTACTGCAAAATTGTTTTCGTTCACGAACAGTTCCGATGTTGTTTTAGTATAAAATTGTGTAAAAGGATAATAAAATAGTGAGAAAAGTGTCAACGAGAGTGCCGAGTAGTGCTCATCGTTGCGGAAACTCCGGTCTCGCCGTTTGACGTCACTTCCTGCGAAATTCTGCCTTTCCGGTAAGCGGAGAATGCCAGCCATAAAGCTTGCACAGTTGTATAACCACGGCCTTTTGTACAGCAATTTCGTTTCATTTCTTCCATTGTTAAGGTAGATATGTATGTATAACGATGTTGTGCGACATTTTGGACTTCCACTGTTAGTAAAACGAAGACGAAATTATTATACCACAATCCTTGGGAAAATAAAAATTTAGATGGTTGAAATTCATATTTTGAGTTTAATAACTATATGACTGAATATAACAATATAAAAATCGTAAAAATATTTAATATAGATATTTTTAACAAGGATAATTTTAATCTCTTCCTTTTAGACATAATTGTAATCCTGGGAAGAACCTTCGATGCAGCAACAAAAACAAGAGACTAGTTTTTCAAGAACACCAATTTTTCACATTTCTCCACGCACGTTTCGTTAAATTAGTTGGCATCATGTGGAGTAGATTGAACTGGTTTAAATGAGATGAGGTGATTAAAAGTTTTAATTATCTCCCGATGATACCTTGGTTGGCTAAGCGCGTGTCCAAAATGTGTTATATTTAATAATCTTTAATAATATGTCAAGAATGAAATTTCTTATTGAATTAAGTGCATACGACAAAGTATCACCAAGTTCAGTACAAAAAACAATAAATTACGGTCATTCTTGGTACATCTATGAATTAATTTTGATTAAATTTAAAAAATATTTGTTTCACACGAATAACACTGGGAACAGTTAATTTGTTGCCAGGAATTTAAAAGTCAACTTTGAGTACATTACTGCCCTTGATGCCAAAAAAGGGCATTACTTTTTCTTGCTGCCTTTAGTTTCTGAAATACATGATAAATATTAATACAAAGCAAGAAAGACAAAACAATAAATAAGCAATTTCTATAGTTTTAATATTTTTTATGTATGAAACCTAAAACAGCAAAAAATTAAGAATAATTGATGCAGAAAACGTTACTAATTATAAAAAAAATTTTACTATGATTTTCTTTTATATTTTATATTTTTGTGATTGTCCAAAAAAAATTTAATTACAGATACATAACTAAACCATGCATTAGATTCTATAACGGTCATATACATATCTGCTGATATTTAATTTTTTTGTTTGTGCTCGAATTTATGGACCGTCAAAAATCTCAACTTTTGTTTTTTTCATACTCAGTGCTGAAAATGCTTGACAAGTGCATTTGAAACAACAACTTGACTTGTACAGTGATTTTATATACTGTTTCATTAAACCCAGTTTGATGTAATGTGGCAGTATTATTTTTTCTCTAATTATTGAACAATATTGGCTTTTCCAAGAGTCATAGCGTCTCTCAAAGGCCAAACAGTTTGCTGTTAATTCTTTTCTTTTGCCCAACTATTCCATAAACAGAAATGACAAGGATATTTGGTGTATCCATTTTGTTGTAAAAGAAGTATGGTGGCTATTTTTAAATCGACACAAACAAACCACTGATGTTGAGAAGAAGCAATTATTTCCTAAACCAATTTTATATTGTTCTGTAAGTTTAGTTGAAGGATCGATTGGAATCGACGCAAATTTATTTTCACTTTGCAGTAACACACATATCAAACTCTTTTTAAAACTGTCCATGAAAAGTCACCAATCACCTGTTAAATTTCAGGAGCCTCCTATTTTAACACACGTTTCCAATTTAGCTAAAAGATATAACGCGAAATTAGGGTTTTCGAGTACCCAGAAACCTATCTTAAGTTTGTGGCAATATAAAAAATGTTTTTTTTTTGTTCCCCAGTGTAATAGCAATCTTGTTTACTATTTAATATATATATATATATATATATATATATATATATATATATATATATATATATATATATATATATATATATATATATATATTCTATTAACTTCATTGAAGGAAAATTCCTTGAAGCAAGGGATATTTTTAAACCATATACATAATCCTTCCTTTGTGTGTATTAAATTGTTAATTAAATATTTGATTATTTAGTGTCATGCACAGAAATAAATAAATGCATTATCAAATATAAATGTGATAGCAATTACCTAGAAGATTACTATATATATTTTTTATTACTAAATTTCTGTACATACAGGGTGAGTTAGGAGGAATGGACCAAACTCCAGGAGTGTATTGTACGCGTGAAAATAATGTAAAAAGACTCAAATATTGTTATCCGATTTTTATTTGTTTTCAACTTACAGCGTAATTAAAAATATTTATCTAGTATGCCATGTTCGAGGTTTAAAAACATTTGATAACTTTGTTGTTTTGACAATGTATCAGTGTATTGTGACAGTGATTTAAGGTTTATTTTGGAGTTTGAACGATTAAAGTATTACAAAATGCCACACACGTATTCGCATTTAGAATATGCAAAAATGGTGTTTGTTTATGGCTTTTGTAATGGGAATGCTAGAGGTACTGTTAAAGAATATCGTCAACGGTTTGCACATCACAGACATCCTAATAATAATGTATTTATCAGAGTTTTCAATAAACTGTGCGAGACCGGAAATCTTCCCAGTGTTAGTGTAACATCTGAATGAGCTACTCGACAATATTTGGAAGAGGTAGAAGATATTCTGGATATAGTAGCAGAACATACAACGACCAGCTCACGAAGAATTAAAATTCAACTGGGCATTCCACAAAGAAGAGTAATAAATACATTTCAAAAGCAAGGCTTACATCCATACCATGTACAGAGAGTACAGCACCTACAACTGGAAGATTGTCATAAACGCATGGAGTTTTGTCGGTGAATAAATAAGAATCCTCGTGTTGTATCACGCATACTTTTTACAGATGAACATTTACCCATGACGGCATTAATAATACTCACAACTCTCATGTATGGTCAGATGAAAATCCCCACGCAACAGTCTAAAGTAACTTTCAACATAAGTTTTCGGTAAACGTGTGGTGTGGTATGGTCGATGGTTATTTAATTGGCCCTTTCATTTTGGAGAATCGCCTCACAGGAGACAACTACTTATATTTTTTACAAAATGATTTACACGGACTACTAGAGGACGTTCCTTTAAACATCAGAATGCTAATGTACTACCAGCACGATGGAGCTCCTGCACATTTCGCTCGTTAGGTCAAGGAACATTTGGACGAAAGGCTTCCAGGGCGCTGGACTGGTCGCGTTGATCCTATTAGTTGGCCTACAAGATATCCAGACCTCACGGCACTAGATTATTGTTTATGGGGCTGGTTCAAAGATGAAGTGTATAAAGTAAAAGTGGACACTCGGGATGCACTAATTCAACGTATTAGAAATGCTGAAGTCCATTTAAACAAAGACGTGACTTAATCAGGAGAGCTACATGCGCCCTACGTAGAAGAAGCAGAAAATGTTTAGAGGTGAATGGCGGTATTTTTGAACATTTATGAACGCTATGATGACCAAAACGTTAATGTATGAAATTGTGTTTACTTTTTATTACCCTATAACTTGAAAACAAATAAAAATCGGATAACAACATCTGAAACGTTAACAAGTTACATTCTCCTCTGACATGAGCTTCGGGAAATGTTTATAACAGTTTCGCAAAGTTTTAAGTTTCTTGAAGTCAAATTAATATATGTAACGCGAAGTTTTATTGTGTAGTTTCCATATTCCGCCAAGAATAATAGTGTAATTTGTTTTAAGCAATAGGTGAGGTCGGATATGAAAAGTTATGAGGTCGATCTAAGTTTTCGTTGTGCAGTTGTATAGAATACTATTTATATTTTAATATTTATAAAAAATATGTAAAGCATGAATATTTAAACAGCGGCATTTACATACTACAAGTATTGCAAATGGTAAACAAAATCTTACATTCAGTGGTAGCTTCACAGAAGTATTGCTACGATAGAAGTATATGAAGTGGATTAAATAACTTAATTAAAAAGATATCGCCACAAGTCAAAGTTTTTCTTCGGTTAATGGAATTTCATAAAACTTTTAATAAAGCCATAACTCGAGAGAATCCCAAAATATTAATAAACTACTGCTTAATATTCCTTTAATATCTTGTTTATGATGAGACCATAAACATGCAGAGCTACTTTGAATATAAAAATGTTATTATATCAAACAGAATCGGTAAATAGGCATACAAGATGGCGGTTGGCATTAGCATATATATTGAACTCAGCTTTATAAAGATTTCCCGGGACGGGGGACATTTCATTTCATTTTTCCTGGCCTCTAAATAATTCGAAAGGATCCGATACTGTTTACCCATACGAGAGGAGTACTGCAGTGTACGAGCGTATTTCGAGGTTATTGCACATGAGTTGACATCATAAATTTTTTATACCTACATATTTCCGGATAATACAACCGTTATAGATCAAAGCGGGACATTTGGGGGATTAGCATGGCTGATTTATCAACTGAAATGTATTATAGAAAAGAACCTTTGAAAAAAATGTATGATATAGAACGCCGATCATACGCATAATGTGGAATGGATAACAATGTGCAAATTTATCGAACATAAGTCAAATCAAAATGAAATAAAATTATATTCGTAAAGTAAAGTGACGAAATCGGTTATACAGGATGGGGCAGAATAACTTGATTATTTATAAATTCACTTTAAGTAAAAGTAATGCCGATATATATTCAATTCTTAGAATAGCATCAAGTACAACATTTAAATTTTATGTTTCCACAGGTTTACAGATGATATCAGGCAGGTGGCGTCCATTATTCTCAAGACACTGCGTTAATTGAACTCGGAACTTTCGTTCAACTCTTTCCAGCATATCGACGAGTCCGTTGGCGACAGCTTGATGAATGTTGTTCTTCAGGTGAGCCAGGGTTCAAAGGCGATCGTTGTAAACAAGTGACTTTAGATAGCCCCTTATAAATAGTCGTAAGGGGTTAAATATTAGAATGGGTACGGACGCAATATTGAAATGGGTACGGAATGTACGTTGGGTGGCGATGATTGAGCGACCGTTAGAAAAGTATGCCTCCACAGCGAGTGCGCGCTCCACCTTCGTCCACTTCATCATGCTACTAAATCAAGCGAAGCAACAACTCTACGCCCCGCCCTCTCGAATGTGCCCACCCCCACCCTCCTAGGAGCAACCATCGCTTCAGGGCGCCAGATTCAAATAAGTAAGTTGCTCTGCCCCACCTTGTTTGTATCTAATGACAATAATTTAGATACTTCGATGACCGTTACTATAAATTTGAACATATATTCTGTAGACCTATATATTATGTCTTAATGCTTCAAATATTGGTTCGCAAGATTCTTATACCAGTAATTATACATAGAGTCATCATATGTGGTATTAAAATTACTCTAAACAAAACACATTGTACAAAACAACGTATAACTATATAACCTATAAATAGATATTTTTTCATGTTAATATTAAGCAATAACGTCGAGTCAGGAATACATATTAAAATTTAAGAGTTATTAGTTTTAAATACACAATCTGTCATACATAAATTTTTATTACAAACATTATTATACACTTTCGACGTTATTTAGACAAATTTAACAATATAAAAAATTTTCATTGGATAAAGAAATTGATTTATATCGTTCCTTTATTTCATACACCACTCTTATTTGGCCCTGTATACCTTCCCATAGAAGGACTTTGACAAGGTGAATCATAATATGCCAATTTCAAAAGTAAAATTATATGGATTTAGTAGTAATCCTCTTCACTTAGTAAAATGCTATTTACCCAGACGTTCATTATTTATTTCATATAATGGCTTTAAATACGAGGCGTTCATTGTGTCTTCCGGAGTACCTCAAGGCTCAAATCTTGGACCATTATTTTTTATATTATTTATTAACGATTTAACTCTAATATATTACAATTATTTTTAAATATAACCTGCTTACATGATCACTTGAGATTGAAAAAACTCACTGATCTTGTTGTATAGTGGTGCTCGGAGAATAAACAATCAATAGATACAGATAAATGTAAAGTTGGCTTGTATACATTAAAGAAGAAACCACTAATGTATGATTGTTCTCTTGGTGATACAGTTTAATACGCTCTGAAGATATTAAGGATCTTGGCGTGTACTTTGATGATAAATTAATGCTGGTCTGGCTCTTAATGCATATATAACCCGTAATTAGAAACAAGACATCATTTAATAACATTGCTACCTTAAAATGTTTATATTTTGTGTTATTTTGTTCAAAACTAGTACATTGTTGCCTTATTTGGTATCCCCGGTATCTAAGTAATATGGATCAACTTGAAAATATTTAAGGGCGTTCCTTAAAGTATCCAGTAAGGGCTTATAATCATACTCTGCTTCTACAAAGATTTGACATCCAGTCATTGAATTCTAGATGGGTGCTTATTGGCCTATCATTTTTATTTAAACTGTTTCATAATAGTATAATAGATGCACCCGCATTACAGATACGCATACCAAGACGATCATCTATATAGCAAAGAAGAAAATATATTTTATTACCAGACTACAAGAACTACCGTACTAAAACCGCTAGTGTTTGTAATGTTACTAACAATAAGTATAGAACATTATTCATCCTATAGAAATATATTAAGATTATTTATAAAATAAGCGTCTATTTAATTTGTTCCTTGTGGATCTCGTCATTGTTGTCATAGGCTTCTATTACATACAAAACAACTATGTATTCAAAATAAAATTATGGCCATCTACCTGCTACGTAGTGAAGTACCTTCTACCGGGGAAGATGTCATTACAGATACTATTCTCGCGGTAGGTTTTCACTCAGCGCAGGTTCTCATGTAAAACCACGCCAAAGCAATACGATAATAATAGTTTTAATCTGTACTTACTATTGTACAATATATATCCTGACCAATAATTTAGTTTAGTTTCACATTTAATTAACAGCCTTGCAAACAGTCGATAAGACTTAAAAAGGTGACAGTATCCGTCAGCCATTTCAAGTGCGTAACTGACTAGATCCGTCGTCTTTTTTCACCTCAAAGCTCCGCAACCGTAAAATAGTAGAACATAAAGTGGCAGAATCCATCAACGGTGTGTCAGTAACGATTCCGTGAACGGCGGATTCCCGGAGGCAAAGAAACGTATAATGAGAATCGGAACTAGCGAGTTTGGGTGATTAAAAATGATGGAAAAAATAACGAAGGCGACATCGGAAATGCAGACGCTTCCAGTTTTTTTTGTACCATCCTAACATGTGTCACTCACCCCGAGAATAATCTCCGAGAACAGATGTTATGGGCCAGTAGCGTCGTTAAAATTTTATAGCTTTGTCTTGTTTCCCTTCTATTATTTGATTTAAATTTACAGTAGCTGATGACACACGCCAGTATGTAAGAGAATGTCTTTATTATTTGCTTAACAGTGTAGAACATCATATAGAACTCAATACCCGTAGATCAACATGAGAATTCAAATTACTGGAATTGCATTGTGATTATTGTGAAAAATATTACATAGGTGTATGTCACTTTAGCGTTTAGTTTTAGCAACAAGGTTGTATGTATGAACATACAGTTTTGTAACACTATTATTATAATTGTCACATACTGTTCGTTTGTTTCGTGCCCGTGTTAAGTAAAAAATGAGTGATTCTGAAGATTGTAATGAGGATTCGCTATTTTGGGATGCATGCAATTTTAATAGGGCAAAGTATGTCCACGAACAAGTTCCATTTATAAAATTCTGTTGCAAGTTGTAAAAGGTCATCCAAAAATTAGAATATTGATATTTTGGGGTTATAGCTCCGTGCCACAAAACCGCAATAGCATTATGACTTTGACCGTCGGTCATTTTCTTCAAGAACATGATACTCTTGAGAAAATATACAGGAAGTTTTGTGTACCTGCGCATTCAGTAATTCAGAAGGTAAATGCGGTACAAAGCTGCATCATGTTTCTGTGAGTAGCTGAGTACTATTCCCCTATATAATTAATGACAATTTTAAAAATATAAAGCGTACTAGGTTATACAAATGCAAACAATGGGTTTCAAAAACTTTCAGGGTACCACTAAGAGTTTTAATTATAGAAATATTCCATTCTCTGGGGTAGTATGTCCAAAAATATATATGAAATAAAGTATAAAATTTCGTTGCTCTCAAAAAGTTACCAGATCGCAAATATAAGACTTTTTTTTTTGAGGGAGACGTAGCCGGTGCTTACGCGAGCCGGACAAGTGGCCCCCCAGATCTGTGTCCCACCTACCTCGAAACCGCTCTCGCTTCTCGTCGAGGTAGGGGTCAATCGATCTTAGGATGTTATCAATTCCTATTCCATTGCCCTACATCCCCCTCCGTCAAAGACGATCAGGGGTTCGGGCCTAGCTCCCTCTCTTCCTCTTCCTTCCTCTTCAATATTTTCACTACTATTCTTTTCGCACATGCCCACTCATTCGCACTTCTAACCATCCCATTCACCAATTCCCTCACACTTTCAAGCCGACCCACTCTACTCTTATACTCTTCCCTCTCATTCGACTACCTCGGGCACCCGATTAAGGTGTGCTCGGGATAATCCTTTTTCTCCGCAGTAGACGCACTCATCTCCATCCACCTTCTCTATCCCGCGCAGGTACTCGCCAAAGCATCCGTGGCCCGACAACACCTGCGTAAGATAGTATGCTACCTCTCCGTGCTGTCTCTCGACCCAAGGCCGGACAGCTGGGATGCGAGACCTCGTCCATACCGCACGCGTCTCTGCATCCAACCTCTCCTGCCATCTCATCCACATCCTCTCCCTTACATCCCTCCTCTCAGACACAAATATAAGACTATGTTGTCTTATATTTGCGATCTACGAACTAAGAAAATTACCAAGTGACAACCCCATGAATTAAAAGAATGCAAGTAAAGAACTTCTTCACCTCGGCAATAAGTGAAAGCGCTATATTCCATGTTTCCCTGGATGATTAAAGTTGATAGGGAGTTTTATGAAGCCATACTTCCAGACACCGCATAAAATAGCACTTACAAAAATTTAATACTACGGAAACTAAATTAGTATGTTTTTAATTTGTTAAAAATTATTTTGAATTACACGTTGTATTTCGTGTTTTCCTTACGTTTCAAAATTGAAAATAAAATCTTTTGTGAAAAGTTGTGTTTTTTGAAAAATATTATATTTTCTCAAAATATCATTAAGGAAGACTAATTTTTTGATATATTTGCTATCATTCATACAGATAATACAGATTATCGATATAAGACTTGTACATTTCTAATTTTTTTACTCGTTAAAATACAAATTTTTTAAAACGTTCTTTCTCAAGAAGTACAAATAGTAACATACAACCCTGTAGTATTAGGATGACGATAAATCAGTATGAAATATTTTCTCGTAGACATGTTTTCTCGTAATACCTTTCTGAAAGTATCTGCAAACAATCAACTATACCATTCAAATTTCATGGTAATTTGTAATAGACTCACAGTTCCTCCGAGTTGGCATGCCAATGACGAGACTACTTGTATAGTGCCTTTTTTTGTAAAATTCAGTGTTAACATCTAATGACAAATCATTTAGCGAAAACATTTTTACTCGTACTTCTCATTCAACTTTATTATTCAACACAATGTTGATCAACTTAATCTTGACGAACCTTCACCCACAATGATGTAAGGTATTTAATATCCTTATAGTTTCTTTAAATTAAAACTACTTCAGTTATTACAAGGTGAAGAAATATTGTGTGCTTTATGGCTTACACCCTATGGCAATATCCGCTTGAGAGTTGTTATAACCTGTAAATTATTTTAACTGCCATATGGATGTTTTATTTAGAGAACGGATTATTTCGGTATGTCCCCAAGGGGAAAATGATCTGTTCACTTGCACACAAATCTACAGAAACAAATGATACGTGTGTACCCTCACTCAAGCTAGTCTTCCACGCCTTCTACAATTACAAGCGTTAGTCAAGTTACAAGATCCTTTTCAAACTCAGGAATTATTCATATGCTTTTGCTTTATTTTCAGTGAATGGTAGTATTATAATAGGTAAAGAATATTTACCTATTATAATTATAGTGCCCTTCATTTCTTAATTAATTAATGTAATAATTAGTTCATTGGTAATTAGTTAAACGGCCATTTACGAATATAAGAAGTGAAGAGTATATCGTAAGTTTTATATAATGATACAAATTGAATGAAAAGTGTGTATTTATTAATCAAATAAAAAGGCCTTATAAAACAACTGTGTAGAAAATGTAATTCTTTTAATACTAATGGTATTTAACACTAATATCTAGAATTTATTGAGAATTGTGTGGTAAGTGAATGATATAGCAGTATTAGCATCTAGTAAGGAGGAATTAGAATGAGCATTGCACGAAATGGAGGCAGTGTTGACAGAGGAATACGGAATGAGGGTGAATAAAAACAAAACTAAAGTGTTAGTGTGCAGAGGGCGCGAGAGCAGAGCAAAAACGAAAGTACAAATTAATAATGAAAGATTGGAGGAAGTTAAAGACTTCACTTATTTAGGAAGTAAAATAAATTGGGATGGAAGAAGCGATAAAGACATAAAATAAAGAATAGCGCAGGGTCGAGTAGCTTTTAACAAAAAGAAAGCACTTTTATGCTCGGGGGTAATAAACTTAGAAACAAGGAAGAGATTTTTGAAAACATATGTATGGAGCACGGCACTATACTGTTGCAAAACCTGGACGGTAGGGGAAGCAAGTAGGAAGAAATTAGAAGCTTTTGAGATGTGGTATTACCGAAGAATGATGAAAATACCATGGACTGATAGGGTTAGAAACGAAGAAGTATTGGAGAAAGTCGGCGAGAAAAGAAGTATGTGGAAAAACATAAAGAAGAGAAGAGATAGAATGGTAGGCCACTTGCTGAGACATGGGGGAATAGTCCGCGATATTTTGGAGGCAGAAATAGGAGTGAAGAAAGGCAGAGGTAGGCCTAGATTAGACTACTGCTCGCAAATAGTAAGGGATGTAGGTTGTAGCACAATTAGCGAAATGCGTAGGTTAGCACAAAATAGGAGAAGCTGGAGGTTAGTGCTCAACCAGTCTTAGGACTGATGACCTAATGATGATGATGTGTGGTAAGTAACCACTTATATAAGTAAAGACAGTTATATCGTGTTTCGCGTCTGAAGAAAATAGTTAGTTCCGGTTGTGATTTTCTACTGTTACTTGTTTTTTACTGACAGTGTTTATAACTCATGTAATATGGCGTTACTTTTAACATTTCAATCCATGTATATAGCAGAGCTTATTATGCGACGTCAAAATTTTAGTTGACAAATTATAATAAACTTTTAGTTGATAATTAGTTGATAAATTATATTCATTCCAATTGACGTCAGCGGATTCAAAATTTAAATTATAAAATATGAATTTGCTTTGTTTCCCTGACCGTATTTTTTTTGTCTTGTCTTTTGTCTTTTCACCAGTTAGTTGAAATAATTAAAAATGTTATTGTTTCTACGTTTTTGATTTTCAGAGCACTACAGTTTATTATAATGTACTACGTTATACCCTATTTCTATAACTTAATAAACCTATCATAACGTCAATAAGCACGAATTATTTATTACAATATTATTTTATCAGTATTTTTTCCTATTTCAATGTTTATCAATTCCATTTCATAGAACTCATAGAAGAATCTATAAATATAGTAAAAAAAATAATTTACAATATTCTATTCCAACAACAATCTATTCAATACAATGTTGAAGGTGTTGTTGCGTATAGTTTTCCTCTCAAAAAAATAAATGAACATGAACTATTGTCATCAGTTATTGAAATTATTTGTATATCTCTACAATATTCCATAATATCACAGTTTGAAATAAATGAAATTAAAATAAAACTTTCAATAACATTGGAACGATTTATTGGGCAATTTCTTTTCCTAACTTGTTTTCTAATAGCAATCAATAATTAATTATTATTGAATAAAATCATATTAAAAAATTATATTTGTTATATTAATAAATTAATGAAAATATTGATTACATAAATAATTTTAACACGTAATATAATAGAATAAACATAATATTCTTTTATTTAATTATTTATACATTTTTTATATTTTGAAATATTCCAATTATAGAAATTTTGTATTGTCAAAAACGACACTGACATCAAATCATTATATTTCGTTATACCTAAGTAGCATAAACAATATTTTTTACTTACTTTCTATGGTGTTTAAATGAACAATTAGTAAAAAGTAAGGTGCGTAAACTGAAATTAATTGTATCTATTTTTGGTTATTAAGTGAATTAGTATGTATAATTATTACTCCACAATTTCATTGGGTAGATATATAGAGTATACTATAAACTATTGTCTATAAGATAACGACTTAATAAATGTCAAACGACTTTGGAAAAAGAAACATGTAAAGTGATTTTTCAAAGAAATAAAAAGAATTTTTCAAGAACTGTATATAATCAATATGCCCAATGCTTTTTCTGTATCCTTCCTTTTCTTTAATATTATCCACCTCTCCCCAGCTAGGTCTGTATATTATGTGTATAAGACGGAATCTCTATTGATTTCCCCCGTATTTGAAAGGAAACGCCACGCCATTAATCAAGATGATCGTTAACCCATTAAAAACAAAGGAGCGGAAAATATCCGGGGTGTATTAAATTTTCCTTACAACAATTAAGTTTGGAAATATTCTTTTATGCCATCATCAGCGGAGAGAAAGAAAATAATACGTAAAATTTATTGTGTACATGGTTTATCTTTTAATTTTCATACATTACTTAAAAGATTTATGTTATATTAAGTGCTATATAGTGTTATAAAATAATACAAAGAGGATTTAAAACAAAAAATAACAAAAGCAGTACATGAAAGAGTAAGTTAAGCGAGGAAGTAAATAATATTGAAACTGAGAAGCGAAGAGAAATAAAGACGGATCTATATATTTTATCGAAATGTTTAGTGTAAAAATAAAAACATTTTTTAAATACTACATTTATTGGCAACTTCAGTTATCTGCCGGCAATGCCATCTTCAGTAATAAATCACATATTGAAAGTAATATAATAGAAATTATTATATTGTGCGTGTTTTGTGGAAACTATTTCTTCTGTTAATCATATTTCTTGAATAGTCCTGATTGTCAATTGAAAAGTGGTGATTAGTAACAGTTAATACTTTAGAAGTATTAGTTAGTATCGTATTTTTTAGGTTAATGGGATAATAATTATGGGATATTATTGTCCAAAACGTCTATTTCCAGGCCTTCATTACTTATTCGGTCTGGTGAATTTCTCCACTTATTATCTGCATATATGAATATGAACCAAAGCTCAAATTTAATAACTGATGTAAATGAAAAACAATATAAACATTTTTATAAGTTTTATTGAGTTTCATTACATTATAAATAGTGGCATTATCCACCATTACTACTTTATTACGACAATATTAATTATTATGGATGAATTATTGGATCAATTTTACAAGTAAAAATACCAATTGGAAATTGCAAGAAAGCATATGTTATCAAAATTACCATTAGTTATAGAATTAATGTTGTTTCTAAATTCATGGAATTCCGTTTGTGACTTGTTTAAGGTAAATATATATAACGTACTATGATATATTGTTTAAGTTGAAAGCTTTTGTGAATAAGTCATTTTAAATATGGCGAAGCTAACTTCAACAAAGTACTCTACACGTAACTTGATTGCAATAGATATCTATAAATAGTCTACTAAAAGAATGAATCGTACTACTAAACATAAAATAATAGGTTTCCTGTTACTCTAACAATTGCTTAAATATTGGATTTCAAAGAATTGATCGTTATTCATCGAATGCAATAGCGTAACATACGCTATGTTACACAGTACCACAGAGTTCAGTATTGGGACTACTGTTCATTAAGATTTTTATAAATAATGTTGTCGATATTCTGAAAATTCCTTGCTTTAACTAATGCATCAGACGACACCTTATCTCTTGAGTTAGCTCCCAATAAAATCCAATCTGCATTTAAACTTAATATGTGCTTTGTAGTAACATATCCAATAAAATTAAGTAACATTAACATTTGTATAACCTTGGACTACAAACTATATTTTTCTTTGCGCATTCAGAGTATATCCAATCATGTTTAGACGTCTCTAAACTTTTTTCTTGCGCGTCGACGACTAAGGTTATTAGCCCCTTTTCTCAAAATAAGCATATTCATTGTCTGTTCTCATGTTTATTAAATTTTCTTACATAAATTTGCTCCTTTTAGAAATTCTAGCATATTTCCTATATTTATTATTTAAGTACATTTTAAGTCTATTTCATAGATTGGTGTCTACGGTATTCATAGATTGGGCACTCTAATAAGAGGTGTTTTACTATTAAGATAACTGTCGTGGTTGGTCTCCTGTTAACATAGCTCATTATTATCGATCGATGATTGGTGTTAGGTAACTAGGTGTTAAGGAACTTATTACTACTAGTGTTAGTATTGCTAACAGCCATTAATTTAATATATTCTAATTCCACTGTTCTTATTTTAATTGTAAGTAATTTAAATATGGTTAAACCGTAAATCATATTCGATAAATTATAAATAAACTCCTCCAGATTATTATGGGATAACTCCACTGATTACTGCGTATTAGTAGTCTCCAAGCCCCATCTCCCTAATCTAATGAAAAAATTTATACATCCCAAGTCCCGCCACTGAGTTATTACGTCTTCCAAGGAAGCAGCTTTTCGTTAAAATCACGTTTAAATTAACGCTACTCCCTTGTATTCCATTTAACTGTTCTAATCCACGAATTTATGGAGCGCATTTATGCCGTAAAAGACGACTATATAGATGGCCTAATGGAGAATAAATAGACCCTATTTATTGTGGTGAGGTGCATTTTGAATTAGAATTAGTTTATAATTTCGTGAGAGAATTGTTTGGTCGTGGCGCGGTGCCTTGAAATTAATTTAAAATGTTTTGGCTGGAGCAACAGAAAACAGGGGGAGTTGTTATATTGTGAGGGCTAAAAAGAACAGAGGCTTGCTTTATCATCTACTTGAAAGGAATCGTTATAAATTATATAAATACATCAGAAGATTATCTTCTTTAAGCTGCTCAATAATTAGCTCATAATTCTTCTAATAAAACTATGCATAAATACTTTGTACATATTTGCTACTGCATATACTCTTATGTTTTTTTTTTTATAATATTCTGTCTTTTCACATTACGAGTATATGAATTTTATTTTATAAAAAGAAAATAACAAAACCAAATCAAAACATATAACAGTAAATTGTAACGAAGTTGGAAGAACAGTCGAATATTTGATTTACCTGTAGGCTTTGGACAAAGTATGACACAAATGATTGATATATGAACTATGCGGTATGCTACTAGAACAATACATTAACATCATATATAACTGATACATTATTAAGAATCAAGCAAGAAGACTAATACTCCGATCTGATAGAAATAAAAGTGGATGTGGCTCAAGATAGTGTCCTTCGACTTATTCCCAATTTGCTATATACCAGCGCCTTATCGGTATCAGAAGATACAGTTGTTGCTGGATTTGTTGATGATACTGCTCTTCTTGTAGTAGATCAAGAAAGCTCTATTCGAAAATTACATATAGCAGGCAATTCAGTACCAGACAATGGCGAACTAAGCTCAAAAAAATTAAATTTATGCAAGTAAACTTCACTAACAGAATAGTAGCAGGGCCTCATTCTCTGGATATTAACTGAACAATTGTGTTATATTCGATGAACGCCAAATACAGCGACATGTACATCGACATCGATGAACGACAAATACATCGATGCCAAACTTGGTTGGAAAAAACATGTTAAAAAGAAAGGAACTGTACTGAGCCTAAAATATAGATAGCACTATTGGTTGAATAAAATAAAATTCAAACTTTCAATTTTCAAAAAGGTATTGGTTTATAAACAGATTCTGAAACCGGTTTGGCTTTATGGTATCCAGCTTTAGGACTGTGCCAGTGATTCCATCATCAAGTGCATCCAGACACTTCAGAACAAAGTGTTACGAAACATAGTATTCGTAGCTTTGGTCTTCATAGAGATTTTCGGATACCAACCGTGCTTCACGTGAATGCAGACGCTTTCCATCTCCTGGGCAACCAACATCATGTCCGAATATTGAAGATAACTAAGTCAATCGATCTCGTATAATGTGTTTTATGTAAAGCAAATCATAGCGCATTGGTGAAGTGTATTTAGAGAAATTTGGAGGACATAGTTAGGTTGACTCCAGTTGATAAATACCTAGTTTTAAATTAATTATATTTGAATGAATGGTTAGTCCATTAAGGGTAACTAGGGTTTTAATTGCAAAATACCACTTGAGGTAATAAAAGAAATATTTCAGACGGTGTAATATAAGACAATTCCACTGAAAATTCGACCACCATCATTCGTGTATATTAGGCTAACAGTAATTTCAATTTGTTCGAAATCAAAACAAAAATAGCTTTTCGCCTCACGAGCAACACTCATTCCTTACCCTCTCCCGTAATACTTTGTATTCGACGGTATGATCCTCTATCTGCCGACAGTAATATAATACCTCGAGATCCGGCTAGACACGACATTTGTTGAAGCGTTTATCAGGTGCGAGTATCTGCTCTACCAGTACAAGCACGTGCTACCACTTTAGAAAGTTCTCCGAAGGGCTCATCGCTCTTTGAGGCGTCGCTCACTTTGATATTATAGGAGAGCAAAGCCCTATTTAGCACCCTCTCGGTGGCTGCCCCTTCTTAGATGAATTGATAGCTTTTACGAGGGAACGTAGCATTAATTCAATAAGACAGGACGGTAAAAATTGGAAATTATCGTCGGAAGTATCACGTCACTGACGCTGGTCTTATTTGTACTCGCTTCACATACCGGAGATGTGAAACGCTTTTGTAGTTTTGATCGCATTCCGTAATATGTAGGTGCGAGTAATATGCTGCATAGTAATAGGGTTTGCACGAGATAGATAGCTTTTAATTTTTCGCGAACACTTAAAAACATTTATGGGGATGAAAATGTGGCAAATAATATTTTAGGACAATTTTCTATGCATATGTTAACAGAAATACTATCATAATTCGAATATTTTCTGCTTAGAATGATGGCATTGGTACTATGATACCACTATAATCGAAATATGCATATTCAGGTGAATAAGAATATTTTTTCTGGTTCTCTAGTTAAAAGGAAATTATAATAAATGGGTTGTGTTTGTGAAAATACGAGAATGTTGCTCATTACAATTGTTCTTTAGTACTTTGTGTATAAAATGTGTATAAGCTATAAATAAACCACATATCATATTAAATAATTTTGTCACTAAACGATTTGCAGACTCCTGATCTTGGTATACGTTAGATTTTACTTGCCAAGAAAATTATATACTTTAAAAAAGAGTGTTCTTCGAGTGGTCATTTTTGTTAGCATTACAATTATATTAAATATCATTACAAAATTGTATGGCACTCTATTAACTACATATAGAATAAATTGAATTAATATTATTCACGAAATATTCTATATAGAAGTTGAAGTATGCAGTATAACATAAATTGTAACAGTGGTGCATTCTCAATATTGTAAAAAGCAAGGCCAGTTAAAGTAAGGTAATAATAACGAAAAAGGAAGCTTTTGTTGATAAAAATAATATTTAAAAACAAATATATAGAATAAAAAGTACTAAAGGAAAAGTAGTAAACAGGAAGAATTGTCCTGTTTGTTTATTATTTGAGAGAGTACAGCGTTACAATTTTTTTTTTAATATTGAATTTGTCTATCGAATCTTACCTGTGTCGGGTTTTATTTTTTGAAACCTTGGCTGATCGTGCAGAAACACGAGAAAGGTGTCGAGGATCGCTTTTAGGTATAGTTCAATGCCTGGCGGGGCTTTAGCCCGAGGAGTAGTTGTTTCCTATAGCGATTATTTAATAGCCTTGCTATTCGGGAACTACTTTGATAACCGCTTAACGGTTTTGTAGTTCTTTTCTCGATTTCCGACTTATGTATATGTTACTGCCTATAACAGTATTTTAAATCATTAACACTACTATAAAATGTAATTAGTATGCAGTCATTACATGTTGTGGTCCATAAAAGTTGCGATATCAACAGCGTCGTGAATATGTCTATATGACATCATTGTTGGGGTAACTGAATATTTTACTTACAATGAACATATTTCAATAGCTTTGTACTTCCTCTGTATTCACGTTGCCCTTGAATAACATAGGCGAAGTAAAAACTAGTAAAATAGAAAAATAATCTTTTGAAATTTTCAAATTGTACAGTAATTTCTACTAGATAGGTCCAAACAATTTGATTTGATGGTGGTTTTATTCATGTAGAAAAATGATTTGTTCTTCACAAATTTGTTCTGTTTGTAAACATGCACACAAAGGTACAATATTGATGCTGGTATAGATAGTAGTGTGAGTATTCCGCATTATAGTAGACTGTCTGTCAGTTTGGCATCGTGAAATATAAATCGACAACAGTTATACCGTAGACAGGAATCCAGGGACAGTGATCAATGTGATTATAAAGAAATGGTGTATACCTCATAATAGTGCATACAATGTTCACTATGTTCATCTAACACATTCCCTTTTTTTGCACTAGTTTGAATGATATGAGCCATTATTAGTTGCTTTTATGGGAGTTTTTGATGCTTGAACGTTATATTTTATTAAACTATTTGGTTATAACATATATTGTACTGAACTCTACTTTTTATGATTTTTATCTCATTCCTACATTTCGAATAACCTCTTTAGTTCCACAAAATCCGTTCTCTTTAGTTAATGAACTGATGTAACCATCTTTCTTTAACGCTATACTCAAGTACTACTAACGTAAAATGTTTCGAGCAATATGTTAACTCAAACCTATCTTGTCTAGATATGTTTACAGAATACTGCTTTGCGCATAAATCAATGGTTGCATAAATTGTTGATGATCGTGTATCCAGCTATGCATCTAGTTGGGAGCTACAGAAACAACACTTTTATTAAAAATTTTCCACCTCTTAGTGTCATTTTAATGAATTTATTAGAGTAATATTATTTCATTCACACTCATAATTAAAATATCTATTTCTAGTATTTTAATTAACTTCATTTACCAACTTCACCATTTCTCCTGTAAATACACATTAGATTGGTTAAATACAAGCAGATTTCAGCTGCCCAATCTAATGATTCCTTTAAAATACGAAAGTATCGATAAGAATTCGTATATCCTTTAGTCCCAGCAAATACTTTTAAAACTCGCAGAGGAAGGAATAAAACTTTAATTCAAGTCGTTAGCATCCAAGGCGTTCCAGACCCTTAAATGAAGTCGGATAGGTCACGCGCTTATTCTAAAGATAAAGCGACTTTTATTATCGAGTGTAAAAATGTGCTCTACTTTGCGAACTAACGAATTGAATCAACAGCTCTTCTTTATCAGTCTACGGGGGACAATTTAATTGGAAAGATTCGTCGACCTTCCCGCCCCACGGCGCCTGTTCGCCCCGCAGGGGTTCAACGCTCTTGGTGAGGCACCCCCACAGATGTTTCGTATCTTTTTTCTCATCCGGTGGTGGCAGCTTGTTTTTATGTTGATTATAAATACGTAGGTAGCTAGTCAACGCCGTGTTTGGGTAGGAGTTCACCTCGATAGAAAAAAATTGGGACGGGAGTTAATATTTTACGCCTATAATTAGCTCTTATATAAATAGGACATACGTCGTTAGTCATATGGACTTGATATCAGCAGATACCGGGTGATAACGAGTAAATATGTGTTCTCAAAATCTTATGTTTATTATTGAAGTATCAAATTTTGGTTTTAAGACAAAATTTATCTTTAGATTAAGACAAATAACAATATAAGTTTTGGTAGAACAATGAACAACAGAAAAACATTTCGTTAATAAATCTAGTACACTTTCTAAGATTTTCATAGGCATACAATTCCTTAATTGATGTCTTTTATTAAACATCATAGAAAAAATATTAACATTTGGCAGGATGGCATAAATATATCGTAACTTATGCTGAGCATAATAATAATATACATAAGTCGACATAATGCGATAGCAGATAACTTTCTTCTTCTTTTTCCTGTTCTTCCTTCTTCTAAATCAGGTCTGTGACCTGTTTCTCTTCGATGAATATCATCGGTACTATGAGCTGGATCTGATCTGTTTTTACAGAGGGTAAGAAGCTAATCTGACCCTCTAACCCTCCTCTTTCGTCCGGGATCGGGACCGGCAACAGTACTACTGGGCTACTCAATCCACCCATCATCATTGCAGGCTGAAACGGCAACGGCATGCCGTGTTTTCAAGCGGTAACCCATCCAAGTGCTAACTGTGCCCGAGGTTGTTTGATATCGGTGATCGGACGAGCATCGATGTTCAACATGGGATGGCCGTTGCCTGGTAACCGGTGCGATGGGGAACGTTGAAATAACTTTGAAATCCATGTAGTATTAAAATAATTCCATAATATTCTGAAGGTGACTGACTTTACAAATAAAAGAATTCACTATCCAGTAACTATGTCCTTCAACTCAAATCCTACATGTTAACTAGGTATTTCTTTGTAAAAAATTCGACAACCAGCAGTCTAACCCTTGTCCTATCAACTCTGGTGTTCCGCAGGGTAATATTCTCGGACTGCTACTCTTCCTACTATACACGGTTGATATACCTGAAACCAATAATACCACAATCGCTTCCTTTACCGACGATGTAGCAATACTTGTTGGTTCCTAAAATTTACAACACCACCTGGATAAACTCAACGACTGGTACATATGATGGAGAACAATAGTAAACCAAATAGAAGCAGGCCAAATAACCTTTACCACGCCTCACAACATCTGCCCACCTACAAGACTGGACAACGTACGTATACCTATACTAACGGAAACAAAATATATTGGTCTCCATCTTGACCAACGTATTACACGCAAAACACATATCCAAACTAAAGGAAAACAACTGGATTTAAAGTTCAAGCAAATGTACTGGCTTCTAGGTCGACAAAATTCTCTCTCCACAATAAAATCCCGCTATAGAAATCCCTACTCAAACCCATATGGGTTTGTGGACTTCATTTGTGGGGCTACATAGAACTAACATCTCTGAACATCATCTAAAAATTCCAATCTAAAGTGCGGTAGTGGATGTTCCATGGTATGTATGTAAATAATTAGACACTTCACAATGATTTGAAGATTTCTTCATCAGAGATGAAATCCACGGTACCGAGCCATGACGTTAAGTAACAAACGTATCTTACATCACGAAAACGAGCTAGTAGAGGAGCTATTCTACAATGGTCCCGCCACAAAAAGACTTGTTACTGAATTGATGTAGGTTGTAGATAAAACAAAATCTTAAATAAAAATAATATATTAGAAACAGAAATTTATTATTATTAGATGGAGAGAGAACTATTCTACGGACAAAAATAAACTAATTTAGATACTCAAGGTGTTATATATTTGTAATTTTTAATCGCATTCCTATCTTATATGAATGTTTAGGTATCTTATATCCTCGAGTTCAGAGACCTTTTTGCCACAAATATATTAATATATAGAGCCCTCTAAAATGATACACCTGTGGTATGGCATCCATGGCACACTTCATTTGTCTGATTTGTCCACATGTTGCTAATAAATCATTTATTCTTATTTTGCGTGCTATAAAAAATGCATAATATGATTCTTGAAAAATTTATCGCCTCATCAAAATAAATTTTATTTTGTTGAAATAAAAACAAAAGAACAAAAATGATCGGTAATAATCAAAGTTTCACCAAAACCGAAAAACTAATAGTAATTCATGAAGCATATTAAAAATAGAAGAAGTATATATGTATAAATATAAAAACGTTGCATAGGACTCTAATAATTTTAATCTAAAAACTACAGGTGACGTAAAACACTAAAAATTCAGTGCAGAATTAAATCTCGTGCTAAATGTATCCACTCGATCCCATTTCTCGGCATGTGTTCATAACGTACTAACATGCTTTTCAAAATAAACAGTTTTAAAACCTTAAAACGGACTTTTCCGCATATAGGACATCTCTACCTCGAAATTGAGTGGCCGAGAAAAAATAAACCAACACATAAATGCAGAATATGTGTTTTATGCCACAGTTCTACTTTTTTCAAATAGTCCACCATCGTGCTCTCTCATGACCCATGAACAGTGTGGAGTGTACCCTATCTACCTCAAAATCAATAGATGTTGTCTGGTAGACGTCCCTAATCAGAATCAGTCGAAACCCGATCGATCCGACACGATATAATTGAGTGATCGTGCTAATAAGAAAATTTCTCAATTAGTCCACCATTGTGCTTTCTCATGACCCATAAACATGGTAGAGTGTATTCTATCCACCTCAAAATCAATAGGTGTCGTCTGGAAGAGGTTCCCGATCAGAATCAGTCAAAACCGGATCGCTTCGAAACGATTTAGTTGAGTTATCGTATTATCAAAAAAAAATTCTCAAATAGTCCACCATTGTGCTTTCTTATGACCCATGGACAGGGTGGGGTGTGTTCTATCCACCTCAAAATCAATAGCTGTCGTCCGGGAGACGTCCCCGATCAAAATTTGTCAAAACCCGATCGATTCGACATGATTTAGTTGAGTTAGCGTGTTAACAAAAGCAATTTCTCAAATAGTCCACCGTCGTGCTTTCTCATGACTGATGATAAGGGTAGGGTGTGGCCTATCCACCTCAGAATCAATAGGTATCGTCTGGAAGACGTTCCCGATCAGAATCAGTCAAAACCGGATCGCTCCGACACGAGTTATTGTATTATCAAAAAAATTTTCTCAAATAGTCCACCATCGTCCTTTCTTATGACCCATAGATAGGGTGGGGTGTGTCCTATCTACCTCAAAATCAATGTGTCTTCTGGGACACGTCCCCGATCAGAATTAGTCAAAACCCGGTCCGACACGATTTAATTGAGTGATCGTGCTAAAAAAAAAGAAATTTCTCAAATAGTCCACAGTCGTGCTTTCTCATGACCCATGGACAGGGTGGGGTGTGTCCCATCCACCTCAAAATCAATAGGTATCATCTGGGAGACGTCCCCGATCATAATCAGTCAAAACCTGATCGATCCGGTACGATTTAGTTGAGTTATCGTGCTAACAAGAAATTTTAATGCCAACGACAATTACGACAACGAGAACAACGCACAGACAAAATTTTTTAAAAACCATTTTTTTTTTGTTTTTAAGTCGAAAAACGAAAAATAATCGAAAGAATTTTTTTTTTCCATTTTTTTTACACGATTACCTACATTACTTTTCCGCTAGTATAGTTGAGTGCCGAAATGTAATAAGGTTACGTTTTTATGTTTCTTTTTATTTAAGATTGTCTCTATACGAGTGTCATAATTATAATATATTGTTCAATGGTATTATAAAGTTACCCTTTCATTTTAATTTATAATTTTTGGAAATCTTAGTCATCTGCATAAATCCCAGAGTTTTGGTGTTATCATTTTTCATGTCCTGAAAAGGAACGTAGAAGTTAAGCCATTTAAGAGGGAACCTTATACCGAAAAGTTTTTGGAAGGAACATTATTCAAAGTAACTTTTGTATTTATTTTTCTTCTATCCCAGCTAATACGCATTTATTTTGGGAAGCTCAGAGAGTCAACCGCAGTTCCTTACATTTACAACGTCAGTGCTAAATACGCACAAGTTAAATTAAGGGTCTTAACCCTAATTCTGATTTCCCCCAGCGACAAACGACGATCGCGTTTAGAACGGCTCGAGATTCTGTACGGTAATATGCGAAAGTGCTGTTGCGACACACATGAGGTGTATATTAAAATAAATATATGGGGGATTGTTGCGTGGGTGCGTGTATCCACGAGCTGGATGTGAGGAATCGAGCGGGTCTTTATCTGTATAGGAATTACGACACCTGGGGAAAATATTACGGATGAGTTATTGCTAAAAATGCTCTTTGAGATGGAAACCGACGGTGTACAGGCATTGGCGACAGTTTTTAAAAGCGCGGAGAAGTACTGTCGTATATCAGAATAACACTTCATCGCTTTAAATAAAGCGTAAAAGATAACAGAATGTATACAAACAAAATGTGGCAAATATTACTTTTTAAGTTGCTTTTCTCAAACAGCTCAAGCCTAGTGTCATGAAAAACTTTACGAAATAATATATTCCCTTTCCTTTATCATCTAATAAAAGAAAGAGCTGTCAAATAAAAGTGTTTTATATAACTTTTTGTGTTATGCTAAAAAGTATTTATGGGCGTTACTTCCTGAAGCACCAATACATACGTCGAACCTATACGTCATTAGGAGATGCTTCAATTTATAGAAGAAATTAATAATATATACTGTAATGATCCCTTAATTCAGAGAATCATGATGCTATTGAGATGCTTCAATGTACAAGAAAATCAACAGTATTAGTTCCAATCATACTGGAAGACCTGCAAATGAAGCAGCAAAGTTGGTAGTACAATCGTTTTACACATATGCCATTCCAGTGCAACAAAAATAATTTGGGAAGTATTGTAACAGGAACAGATACATCAAAACACTTTTTAAGTAAGTTAAATAAACCAGACGTACATACAGCTTATCAAGAGTAAGAACAAGTCTCAAACTGCAATATCGGACCGCCCGCTGAGGTGTGCAGTAAATAGCCTGCTCTTCACCCAGTCGAATTGAGGCTTTTGCAGAGTGAATATCGATTAATGTATATATATTGAATGTGAATGTACACAGAGTTCGATCTGGCGGCGCTTAAAATGCATCCTCTTCCCTCCGAATGCTGCCTCACTCTTTCTTATACGTAAACCTAGAGAGTCTCAAACTTTTTCTTATTATCTTATTTCGATGAGCAGTACTTGGCGACACGTACGATTCAAAACACGCCAATGGAAAGACGACGCTAAACCATGACACGTATAACGATAGGACAATAAGCAATTTATGGTAGTTGGTTTTCGATCAGATAAGAAATATCCAACTTAAATAAATACGTAAATCTCGTGAATGTTCTCTTAATTAACATAGATTATGGGAAGCCTCATCATATCTTTATTCGATTACATATTCCGTGAGAAAGCAGGATTTTCACTCAATAACTTATGAACATTAAGGTGTAACGATAAAATGTGGTGTATGAAATTCACAGTACATGTTTGTAGTAAGATTTATAGTTGAAACGACATTTCAGTGACACTCTAGTGTCAATATTACTTTAGAAGACACTAAATATAGCTTGTCAAAAATAATAACAACTCTCAAAACTGCGATATTGAACTGCCCATGAGGTGCACAGTAAATTGCCTAGTATTTACTCATTGTCAGTCGGATAGTGATATGTATGAATGTACAAAGAGTTCGATCTGGCTGCGCGTAAAGTGCATCCTTTTCCCTTCGAATGCTGCCTCACTCTTTCTTTTACGCATACATAGAAAATCCCATACTTTTTCCTATTCTTGACAAGCTGTACATGAACTAACTATAATCAATCATCACGTTTTGAGCATTACTACAATTTTAAACCATTCTTCTGGAATATTCAGACATGTGTCACTCTCTTAAAGCAACCCAGTGGTACATCACGTTGATCACTGGAACTGATTGAATTTCACAGTTTTCATCGACTCATGTTGTATGATAACGAAATAATACATAGCATATAACGTATATTATATACTTTCAGACTCTATAGACACTACAAATATGGAAGACTTGCAGTAAAACTTTCGTCAGGCTCTATAGTAAATTGATGAGTATCTAAAAGGCAGGGTATTATATATACGCATATTTCAATGAGATCACCTGTTAACAAACAGTGACATAACATTTTATTGCCAATAATTCTTCTACTGTTGTTTAAATTTCTTATCTATTTTGGAAAAGAAAACTTCTCTATTTGAAGATGGATTTAAATTTTATATACATATACAAACTACATAACCCAATTCTCCTTCAATATAAAGTCTATTATTTCTAGTATTGCTATTTTTTTCTATATTACACCAAGTTTTGTATTATACAAAATTATACCAACTTTTGGTAAAGTTTTACCAAAGCATTATTATTAAAAGAAAAACAAGAAAAACATGAGTAGAAATGGACTCATTATATATTAAAAATACGATCAAGTTCAGATATTAAGACCGCCTAAATATTTGTAGGAATTGTCAAACATGCCAGCTGCCCGATAAATGTCAAATTCATTAATTAGATGGTAATAAAATCCAAATGGTCTTTTTACTTAAATTTTTAATGCTAGCTGTCTATGAATAAATACAATTTAATTAAATCCGTCAATTTTTTTACAGTTACATGGCAAAAGTAACTGTAAAACTGTAAAACTGTCCCGCGCTACTGTTATAATATAATAATTACTGGATGTCCAACAAATTAAACAAAGTGCACTGACCTCTCTAAATTACTTCCTAAATAGGCAAAAGGAAACTATGGATTATTAAATTAAAAATGTTAGTTTTTATTTTAATTCAGTAGATTGAAAAAATTATTCTATAAAGACAAGTGAGCCAATATTTTGGGAATATTTTATATGATATATTTTGTTCCTTTTTACTTCGTATCCAATATAAACAGAGCTAAAATATTGAAATTGATTTCGGAGTACATGTAGCTAACACTTCACATTCAAAGAAACCATAAATTACGAGGTTTGCTCGTTTCCGGAAGGGGATTTACTTTAGCTTCTGTTACGTCACTCTTTTCACTTTCCTTGTGGCAACAAATAGATTCAGGCTATTCTTATTTCGCCCAACACAATGTTTATAATTAAAATTTCGTCTCCGTCTCGTGCAATAGACGCTATTTCGTAAAATTAATAAAATAACTAAGATAGTAATAACACTTCAGACGATGCTAGTTTAAAATAGATAGTCTGGATATTTAGAATGAGCGTGTTCTAGTTTTCCACACAAAATTACCTCTATATTCATATAAATAGGAAAATATACGGACAATTTTTACGGGAGCTGAATTGGGTCAAGTGAAATTCTTGAAAAGCTGAACGAGAGAAAAGTTTTCTCGCACACACATAAACATAAACATATTTTTATATTCGTGTATTTCTATCATTTCCTCCTTGACAGTCACCGAGAATTTCTGAATAACGCTAAAAGTTCCATATACTTTATAAATCATAATCATAGTATTCAATTTTTAGTAGTCATAATGATTCAAATATGTTTTAATGCTGTTTATGAACATATCTTTTAATAACATCGTTTTAAAACGTACTAATAACAGAAATATTATCTAAAACTCGGCTATCTGTCTGTCTATCTATAACTGTCTATCTATTTGTTCATCTGACATAGTATAATTGACACTTGAATAACATTTTCTATGCTATTGTATTTAGAAAATTTTAAGTTATCTAAATGCATCAATTTATACAAAGTGGATAATTAAATAAGTGATAATGTTAGAGCTACAGGGTAGTAAATCTTGGTCATAAAGAGTTTTTCAATAAGGACGCATGATTCTTGAACGTAAATAAAACAAGTTGTGTGTGAGATATTCACTCAATTTTACTATTACTTGAAATAACATTTTATGGCATTAAGTATAGAATATAACGTTGATTAAATGTCTGCTGCAGCTTTGCTTAGGGGCACGTATTCGGGAAGGTCAATTTTCGACAACTTTGTCGTATAAGTCTGGATACATTTACTGGATGGTGTTCGTTATATTAACTTCGAGGGCATCAATTATTTGCGGCTAGGCGAGGATAAAAATCACGTAATGCGCAGAACGTTTTTCGAACGGAGCACTGATTTTGAAAATAAAATTTGATAATCTACACACACTGCTGAACACTATATCCTTCCACAGTGATTGGCCATACACTACTGAATAATTCATAATAAATATGACGGCTGTTTCTTTAACAACGTGGCCTCTATAACCTAGCAAATCGCGAGGTTATAGAGGCGCAAATGCATTGCTTTAAAATGCATCAAAACATATTTACTTGCAATTAATTGATTTGAATTGTTCTTAGTTGCACTCTATTACTAATTACATTATACTGCATTGTATTGTATTAAATTGTTATATTACATTGCATAGCCTGGGATATAAGTGACTTGTATTACATTATATGATATTACATTGCATTATATTAGGTTGAATTGCTTTACATTACATTATATTGCAACAGGTGTATTACATTGTATTACATTACACTACAATCCGTTACATTATATTAGATCGTCTTGCATTTTATTACATCCCATTGTTTGTTGCATTACATTACGCAATACAATGTGTTACATTGCATTATATTACATTACCTGACATTGTATTGCATTACTTCATATTGCATTACATTGTAAGTTACCTTAAATAACAGTTATTAAAGAAATTTTAAATTCTTAGTATTTCCTTATTATAGATTATTGAACGTAAAGATTTTCCTCAACCCGAAATTTGTCATTCTCTGTGTGAGATCTTTATTAATTATGTAATACTAAAGAATATGTAATATTAGTTGTCGAATAAAAAAGGTTGAAAAATACTCACTTAAAAGAATCGCTTCGGTGTGACGCCAATTCACACTCGTAACACTGAAGTAGTAAATAAAATAAATAGGTAAATAAATAGATAAATAAATAATTTGCACAATACACTTGTTCTTTGGCAGCTTCTTCAGCAATAAATAGATAAATAAATAATAAATAAATAAATAATAAATAAATAAATAATAAATAAATAATTTGCACAATACACTTGTTCTTTGGCAGCGAAATTTTCACGTGTACTCTACGGATTCAGTAATTTTCAAGCGCAAAGTCGCGTCTGCCTCGACATGTTCGCGGGAGGTAATATTTCCGCAGAGTCAACCCCGATTCCGAGGTGCCCAAGGCCCAAAGTCGAACTACTGGCGTTTGTTCCGTAGCCCCCCGAGATAAATTTAACATTTCGTTCATGTTCTAAATTTAGCATGGGAAGTCGGTATTTTTTTCTCGTGTTTTTATTGACAATACAGGGTGTGCCAGCGTAGTTTTTGCCCGTCAAGAGGTGTACGTCATCTCCGTGACCTCAACTGCATCGAGACAGCTGCGTTTTTTATTTTAATTGTCGATGCAAATGCAACTGGGCATGGAACAGTCGATGGTATTATTTTTGGAAGGTCGCCCCCTTTGGTTCGTTTTCTATGTTTCCGTTAGGCGAACGACAATTTTCCGTCGATTACGAGATTGGGAAAATCCTTCTCATAAAGTTGCAATACCAGAAGTTGGTCTAAACAATTAACCTCGGTAGATATATGTACAGGGTTATCCACATAATACTTTACCTCCTTAACTGTTTTATTTTTTGAGATAGAAAAAAATGGTAAATACGAAATTTTACTGCGATCTCAGACACGTACTTAGAAAAATAAACAAATTTCGCGTTTCAGAGATCTAGACCAAACTTAAGTTTTTTTAAATAGAACACCCTATTTGTTTTTCTATTTTTGAAATTTACGTTATTTTCCAGTTACAACAATATATACATGTTATATCGTTTATTTATGCGAGAACTTTAGAACGATTAGCCTAACTTCCCACGCGTCGAAAATCTTAACCAGAATAGTGCAGAAGAGGATAGAAAATAGAGCGGAGGAAATACTAGGAGAACACCAATTCGAGTTTAGGCGAAATAGGGGAACTCGCGAAGCTATTCTGGCGCTAAGAGTAATGTTAGAGAAAACAATAGAAAAAGGAAAGAACGCTTATATAGGATTTGTAGATTTAGAAAAAGCTTTTGATAATGTAAGATGGGAAAAAATGTTCGAGATACTAAAGAGCGCGGAAATGAAGTATAGAGATTAGAGGAGAGTAGTACACAATCTATACAAAGAGCAAACTGCTGTTATAGAAGTAGAAGGTGAAAAAAGGGAAGTAGGCATTAGGAAAGGAGTAAGACAAAGATGTACGTGGTGATTAGTGGTGATGTAAGATACTATCACCACTAATTTTTAATCTCTACATCGAAGAGGCGATTAGTGTCGTAAAAGATAGAATGGATTTCGGGATTAAAGTACAGGGACAGAAACTAAAAATGCTGAGATTCGCGGATGATATAGCAGTATTAGCATCTAGTAAAGAGGAATTGGAATCAGCGTTGAATGAAATGGAGGCAGTGTTGACAGAGGAATACGGAATGTGGGTGAATAAAAACAAAACTAAAGTGTTAGTGTGCAGAGGGCGCGAGAGCAGAGCAAAAACGAAAGTACAAATTAATAATGAAAGATTGGAGGAAGTTAAAGACTTCACTTATTTAGGAAGTAAAATAAATTAGGATGGAAGAAGCGATAAAGATATAAAACAAAGAGTAGCGCAGGGTCGAGTAGCGTTTAACAAAAAGAAAGCACTTTTATGCTCGGGGGTAATAAACTTAGAAACAAGGAAGAGATTTTTGAAAACGTATGTATGGAGCACGGCACTATACGGCTGCGAAACCTGGACGGTAGGGGAAGCAAGTAGGAAGAAATTAGAAGCTTTTGAGATGTGGTGTTACCGAAGAATGATGGAAATACCGTGGACTGATAGTGTTAGAAACGAAGAAGTATTAGAGAAAGTCGGCGAGAAAAGAAGTATGTGGAAAAACATAAAGAAAAGAAGAGATAGAACGGTAGGCCACTTGCTGAGACATGGGGGAATAGTCCGCGATATTTTGGAGAAATAAGAGTGAAGAAAGGCAGAGGTAGGCCTAGATTAGACTACTGCTCGCAAATAGTAAGGGATGTAGGTTGTAGCACAATTAGCGAAATGCGTAGGTTAGCACAAGATAGGAGAAGCTGGAGATTAGCGTCCAACCAGTCTTAGGACTGATGACCTCATGATGATCATATCATTTCTCTAGTACGAGTAGTTTACAGTATCGCCCTTTGAAATATCGAATATTAGACAAAATCAAGATCGCCATGGAAAATTTGAAACAATAATTACGAGAATTGTTATAAACAGAGTTTGATAGTTTAAATTAGATTTTATTTTTGATGTAATTATAATCATATTAAAAAGCATATTTCTAAATGGACGTAACATTTCATTAATAACTATAATTGTAAATTATAGAAAGTGTTCTATAATACTTTCATTTTGTGCAATACAGAGAGCATACCCCCTTAAAAAATTTCATTTATAAGCCAAGATACCAGTCTCGCTCATGCCTCTGATCTCCCGACATATTTTTTCTCTAAATTCTTCTACGTTATTTGACCTTGCCGTATATACCCGATTACTCAAAGTGTTCCACAAAAAGAAATCCAGTGGGGTCAGGTCAGGACTTCTGGCTATCCACTCTATAAAAGTATTATCTAAATGTCGCTTGACAACATTTGATTTACGTGCTAAAGCACTGTTTTGTTGCTAAACAAACAATATTCGGCTAATTTAATTGGATTATTAAATCAGAAATCTCTTCTCTTAAAAGATCTAAATGTAAGGGTGATACTGTGCAAACTACTAGAGCAAAGTTATAACATGTATATATTGTTGTAATCGGAAAAGCACGTAGATTTAAAAAATCGAAAAATAAATAGGGTGTTTCATTAAAAAAGAAAACATAATTTTGGTCTAGATCTCCATAGTGCGAGATTCGATTGTTTTCTAAATACATATCTGAGATCGCAGTAAAATTTCCTACCACTTTCGTATTTACCATTTTTTTCTATTTCAAAATATAAAACAGGTAACGGGGGTAGAATGTTATGTGGATAACCCTGTACATGGACTGATTTGATTGTGACGCTATTGTCGAACAAAAATACAGATATTTAAACGAATAATATTATATTTAATTTAAGAGCTCAAATGGTGTCAAAGTATTATGAACGTCTGTAATTTCTAAAATAATATTTACTAATAATGAAGGATTTCATACGTTATCCATATTTATAATGGTCCATGAAGCCATAAAGTTAAGTATATATAAGTAAAATAAGTCCTCATATATCTATTTAAAAGAGTTGGAGATAATAAAAGAGATTATGTGACAAAAAGAATATCGGATACATCATTTACCGAACGGAAACGACCACCCACTACATGGAAGCTCTATGTTAATAACGCCAAGGGCAATGCTCTTCCTTTCCAATTTTCATGGCTTCTGCTCACAGATTATTATGAAATATTTATATACATC
This sequence comes from Rosalia funebris, assembly GCA_037954035.1. NCBI lineage: Eukaryota > Metazoa > Arthropoda > Insecta > Coleoptera > Cerambycidae > Rosalia > Rosalia funebris. The sequence continues at coordinate 13,312,059 of JAZFAV010000001.1, read as the reverse complement.
CAAAAGGTTAAAATATTATCTATTCAACGACAGGTAATACACTTAAGGGCAGTCTTTTTTTTTTTCTAAATAAAACGTGGGCTAAAGTTTAGGTATTTAATGTTTACAATTATTCATTTGACATAATTAATTTCATATGTATTGCTCGTCAAAAATAGGAAAAAGTTTGAGATTCTCTAGGTATGTGTAGAAGAAAGAGTGAGGCAGCATTCCGAGGGAAAAGGATAGATACACTTTACGCGGAGCTGGATAGAACTCTGTGTACATATATATTCATCGATATTCACTCTGCAAAGGTCTCAATTCGTCTGAGTAAAGACCAGGCTATTTACTGCACACCTCGTGGGCAGTCCAATATCGCAGTTTAGAGATTTTTCCTATTCTTGACGAGTTGTATTTATATGCACAGCAAAAATAAATCCATAGATACTTATGATCAATTAGCTTGAATAATAATCTCGAGACTTTTAAACTCAAAATGTACATATTATACAGGATAATTATAAATGTTTCGTTATAAGAAGTCTATCGTTTACAACAAAGTAAATGACTCATATCTGTAATATAAGCTATTCTCAACATGGTGTAAATTTTCGATGTATGTATTACTTAAAATTATATGATTTCATTTTATCTTCAGTTTTTATTTATTATTCCAAAAGTCAAATCCTCTTAGTAGTTGATTGACCATGACAATATTTATCACAGCCCTTCTAAATAAAATAAAAAAACAATCTAAATATATAAAAAATTAAATTTTAAGAATTAATATTTAGGTTTGAAAACTTGATTATGTGGGTCAAGGCAATTAACATTAGCAAATGGCATCAACCTGGCAGATCTGGCACAATCTGATTGATTTAATGTTATAAAAAATAGAACCAGAAGGGCATCTTACCTTTTCATCATCTATAAACTAATAGAATTGTCGAAATCAAAAAGAATTAGTGATAAGTCATATAGGATGTTCCCAAAAACGTACATATTACTAACTTTTGACTATGCAATAAGATGTTGAAATCATCACCAGAGGGCTAAGATACATATGGAACTGACTTTGTTTTACTTTTAATAGTATTCCTGGGAAGAAGATAGTCTTAGGAGTAGATTAAACTTTTCCAGCAATTTTTATGAGAAAGTGTTTTTCAAATCAATAATAATACTTATTAGTATTAATATTATTAGACAATTATAATAATAATTATTATATATAGGAGAAATCATAATATCAAGAGGCATTTTCCAGACATGATAGTGACACACTAAGCCCATTATTATCCGAACTAGCACTAAACCCTTTGCCAAATCTTCTAAAACAAACTCATTTTTTACGCGTTTACCGTCTGGATCTTAAGGACAACATTAGACTTGATAACCGCCTTATCACTTAATGTCCATAGACGATGCAACTGAATACCGAGAGCGAGACGCACCTGCACTCTTTGATTTCAAATAAAAGGATCTTCAGCAATGATATTGGAATGCCATTTGGACTGGAAAAGTGTGCAACAATAATAATCCAAAAAGGAAAGGTCTAAGTAACCAACAAGTAAAACCAATTGAATATTTTATTACCCTAAAACGAAACCTATAAATATCTGGAAATTGTTCCAGATTTATTGCATCGATCACATCATTTAAAAACTATAATTCAAAGGAAATACTGCTGAATACATCATTAGACGCACAAAACGTGACTACAGCTATAAATTTTTAAGCTATTCCAGTTTTGATGTACTCGTTCTGTATATTAAAATGCAGTAATTCTTGCTTTATCAGTACAATTGATGTTTGTACATATCAGCCTTTGTACAATTAAACATTCGTCAGTGTAAATGATATTCAAGAATAATTTTAGATAATCAGCAAACAAGCATAACTGGATTGCAGAGTTAAAAATAGGTCAGTATTGAATAATAGTGGCCACAATTTCAAGCCTTGAGGCACACCAGAAGCGGCTATGAAAGATCTAAATTTAGAACCAATATACGAAACACGCAACTGATGTGATAAGTAAGACTGTATTGTTATATGCACATTATTACAAAATCCAATCAACTCCAATTTAGAAAAAAAAATATTGTGATTAACTTTGTTAAACACTTTCGAGAAATTCGTATACACTATATCAATTTGTTTTTTATTATTTAAATGGTTTGTAACAAATCGCATGAATTGTGAGAAATTTATAATTGTTCAATGAATTTTTAACAATTCATGTAGGTACGGGGATAAAATATATTTAAGACTTTAATAAACACACGTATACAAGAAAAATTTATGATTATAAGGAAAGAAGGTCCTTGTATGCATAAAAGGACCTTTGTAATATTTGATAATATTATAATAAGCTGTTCATATCAAACAGATTACCAAACAGAATAGAACAGGATGAGTCCTTGTTATTCCTAAGCACCTGGAAATAATGCTTTGAGTATTTTGTCATTTGCTCTTTCTTAATTACATCGTGAACTCTCTGTTTTGTTTAGCATCCATTTGTAAATTAAATAATGATGAACTTCTCAGTCATTACATTTGAGGGAATTTTAAAATATTGTCAATATATACGAAATTTACATGTTACTTTGACTAATACAATAAATTGAAAAACAATCATTAAAGTAGCGGCTTTTACGTGATGCATGATGCCCGTTTCCTCTGAAATTAAAGGCGACAGATCAGGCCATTGCCACCGATATCCTGAATCACCCTACACCAGGCTGACGTTCATATGAGCCCCACATTTAAAATTACCTCGTCGCAATCAATTAAGATCTAAACCAGTTGTTGCACACCCTGTACGATCGAGTTCGTTCACCAGATCGGGGATGACATCTCGGGACTCGTGCCCGTCCCAGGTTGCCTCCAGATGATATATGAGGCCGCGTTGAATAATCAGAGATGTATGAAAAAGATGATAAGAGGTTTTTAAAGTGGTTCTTGAAATATTAATGTTGCATACGATTATTTATGTATCGGATACCCGAATTACAGATACGATGAAGAGAGTGATAGGATGCAGAGTTGAGAGGTGATTACTGATTATCGATTTCTAATCACGATTGGGTTTCTAATAAAATCTTGATACTATTAGTTTTGAACACCGACAGTGAATTTTCAATTTTCGTGTTGTATTAACATAATTTTATAAATCTATAGGAGTATTTAAAGTATGATAAATTATGATAAAATGTGGAATATTTCAAAAACAATGAAAATTGAAAAAATACGTTAATAGCTTATTTTAAAAATAAAAATGAGTTTTGAAAGATATTGCTACAATGGTTGTACACGTGTACAACCCTCAAGAGGCGCATTTACGTGGCTTCCCGATTCAGGCGCACATGGGTATGTTACACCCATGTTTCTTATCATTAAATTGATCGATTTAAAGAATATATTTTATACCTCAGATGATGTAGAAAAAGACAATGTTTATGAAATTATTGAGAAAAAGAATGTTCGTGATATAACAGAAAAAACGAACAAAAATATATTATAAATTGCCAAAATCTGATGTTTTCTTTCAAAGATCATATCTTTGCGAAATTAATAGATAATACATTTTTCTCAACAGCATTTGAAAGGGGATTAAACATACCTTTGGAGATTTTATAAGTTATTTGGCTTCAGTTGAAAAGATATATTTATTTAGTGAGGTAATGTTGAGTGATTTCGAAATAATAATCCTTATTTAAACATAAGATGTAACTTATTTTTCAGTAAAAGAGTACTCTTAAAAGTATAAATATTGCTCCATGAAATATTAAGAAGATAGCTGAATAATATCTTCAACACAAATTCTAGTAATATGATCCATGCACATAGGAAAATCACACCTTACATATTTAGAACATATATTTTAATCCAATGAAGTCGGACAGTAACTACAACGTTTAAATTTTTCCATCTTATTTTCAGCTATTAAATCTATAGATCCTTGAGTTTCGGGAAAATCTTTATAATCTAAAAAAACTTATATTTCGTCAAACTTATCAAATATTAAGAAAATTTAAAATGAAATACTTCAATAAATAATGGTGGAAAATGTGATAATAATTATTTACTGTACTACAGAAAGTACATAGGAGTGTGCAACGTTATAACTCAGTTTTTAAAATTAATATACTCGAACAAAGTAGTGAGATAGAACTGAATAACGATATTGAAAATATGTCAGGTGTATTTTAGAAGACTTATTTCAGGGTTTTGAAAATATAAATATTTAAAAAATACTCTGAAATACTTGATTCGTACAAATATTTTTTTTAATAAATTTGCAAAATAATAACGATACAGGCACACTGGGTAGCGTCTACCCACAGACTGATTATACGGACGAAGGGACGAATAGTTCAGTTAGTTTTTACATCTCATAATGGTTCCGGTGGGGGATCTGTAGTGGACATAGTAGGCTTCTTCGCCACTCCGAAAATTAATCCCCTCCATTTTACCATCTATAAGGGACTAACAAATATAATTCACCCCTGGATATCCCATACTCAGTGCCCCTCTAGAGTGTTAAGTAGCTGATAATAGTCTAACCAAGGTTTTGGTTAGACTATTATCAGCTAGACTAGATAGGCTTTAAATATAAAAATATTTAAAGCCTATCTCCAGTGCCGTTACTTTGCCTTTGCACTATATTACTTGTATGTATTACTTTTGGAATGGATTTTTATAAACTCATGAGTTAAGTTCTGTGAGTGTAGTGTAAGTAAGTTGGGCAATCTGCCCGATAAACAATAAGCGTTTTAGCTTTGCCGGATTAACAAAGATAAGTAACGTGTGTGCAGTATCACTCCAGTGGTTTTTAAAATATAACCTAATTCTAGTCTGGATCATGTATTTTTAAGTATTCTCTTATAGTCTTACTTATCTGATTCCTGTTATAAATCAAAGTTGACCAGCATATTAGGATCCATTGACACTTTTTCACTGTAATTTGCATTGAACGGATGTCCTTTACTGTTTCCAAAGCGATCTCTTGTTCAATGACTTAAAGACTTTAATCAATGCGTCGACAATGGTGCGCAATACCTTATTTTAGAAGTGTTGGAGGATGGTAACACTTAAGTCATTGATAGTTCCCGAAAGTTGAACTCAATAGGCCCAGACTGATTTCAGAATGGTCTTGTATCTTGAAAATTTAATTGTCTAAGCACAGATTTGTCTTGCGATCGATTAGTCATTAAGAGTGACTCAGCTCGAGATAAAACGGCTTCCAGTTGGTGAAAATATGCTTTTTCCGCAATATGCATCGGTTAATCTAGATACATACTCAAATAATTGGCATCTTCAGCCTGCAAAATTTCAATGTTATTATGTTTGACTGGAGAAAATGTTATTTATTCTACGAGGTAAAGGTTATATTGGCAGATATAATCCATTGGCTTTGATGCGCTACATGTTTAATTAGTTTTAGGTCTTGTTTAAGTTGATCTGAAGGCTTCTGGATATCGCCGATATCAGCTGGATACGTGATACCAAAACTGATGTTTCCCCAGGAAATGTCACCATGATGGTAAGCGAGAGGTCTACTATGTAGAGAAGCAGTCCAATCACTTCGTTGGAGAACACCTGCCTATATGGGATTGAGGCCAGTGAATTGGTACCTTGCTTAACTACTAAATATCTACCTTTTACTTTTAACTAATATAGATGTACGTATTTCATGAATTATTGTTATAGGTTTCACGTTAGTTCAGTTAATGATTATTTTGTTAATATCTTAATTCAAATAAGCGTGAATTTCATCATTAAATATTGTTTTATTCAATACCATTCGAGTTATACAATTATATTCCAATCACATTATGTATTTGTTTTCAATAATGTTTTCATTTAATGTGACTTTCATGTTTCAGGATTACACAGTTAAAAGCATTCTTCAGGCCTTGTACTGATACGTGTGGAAATAGACCCAAATTTGATTGTGTCAAATAAAATCAAATGCGGGTCTAACATGTTTATTTTGGAAAGAAACCCCAACAAAATAAATTGAATTTGAGGCCCGAACATTCACGGTCACCTACCCCTGCGGTGGATGTCGCATTTTTCATGCCATATTCGCCTGAATAATGATGTTATTGCCTGACACCGAGTGCATGAAATATGAAAAAATGTGTCGGCGGCATTGTGGACAGCTGGTAGCTGCCTGTTATCCGCTGGAATGTGAATGACAAAGCGACTATTAATTTAGCGGATAATGACTGCACGTCCGTGATGGACGAGTTCTAGTATCATATGGTGTTTAGCCCTTGATCGAAGTTTAATTACTTAGGAAAATAGGAGGTGAAAGATTTATCGAAGCTTCGGTGACAAGCAAATGGATTTCGCAAAGTATCCGGCTTGATTAACGGTGACGATATTTTGATAGGTTAACATTATTTGCGATATTTTAATAGGTGAAAATTACCCTAGTTATTCGTCCCTTGTCTATTAATTATATGCAAGATAATTGCATGATATTGCTTTTCTTTAATATATTTGAAAGGTCTAGTCGTGCTTAAGGTTCGTGCCTTCAGTTTGACGATCTTTTCACGCAACTTGAAGTATTACTATTGTAATGGTATGAGTTCAGTATGTATTTCTACAACTAACTATATTGCAAATATATTTATGCCTCCTAGAAGGTGCTTTGGGTCTAATATTCGCCGACATGTCTATAGATACTTTTGATTAAACATCACTCATCTCTGTGGTCTGATATTTTCCATTTTGACTCTATTTCTTCCTTCAGATCTTCAAAATTATTTAGACGATTAAAACAAATCCGTAATTTTAAATAACCCTATAAAAATAAATCCAAGGCGGTTAATCAGGTGAATGTAGTGGCCATTCAGTTCGTCTTCAATTTCCAGGGAGTATATTGTCAAGAAATGATAAGACATTAATCCCAAACCGGAAACCATTAACCGGTTATACCGGAAGTAGCTATCAACTTCCTTATTTTAAATAGAACAGCCAGTATATCATTACATTTTTGTATTACACTGCTGATTTTAAGTGAACTTTCTTAACAATTCCTTATACCTATTTTCAGTAGTTTTTGAGATATTTTAATTTTTTTGAAAAAATTAGGTTTTGTAGTATCCCATTGGAATGCTCGTCACTTATTCTATTTGGATCTGCGGTGCGGACCCGGTGCGGACCCGGTGCGGTCATGTGTTTCTCGACCTGTATCTTCTAATAAAGGCATCCATGTTAATTTTCGAGTTCTTGATTTCCTCTAATGAATAACACACTACCAGTCCTAGGTCATAAGTCATAATTTAGATTTTGAAATTGAGGATATAAATATAATCGATTATACACATCTTACATTATTTTAGTTAAATAAATGACCTAAATTAGATTTTACAGGCATAGGCATTACATGAGAATTATTTTCTGAAATGTATGGATACTTTTTCGACTCAAACCATGGCAGTTGGCATCAGATTGTGGGCGAATGTGATTTGAACCCAACACTATTAACAACCAGCATTACTACCCAGTGACCCAAGATTTTCAAAATTCAAACAGCAAAATAATTTGCTGTATATTGTTTTAATAGAAACTACTTTTTGCAACTTGTAAACATTAGTGAACATAGACCAAGTTTTTAAATAGATATAGAAATTATTAGAAAATATGTTACAAATTGCATGCGACTATTCGGGCTTTAAGCTTTACATATCTTGACTAGTTTCTCGACTAGCCAAAGAAGTGAATAGACATGGCCTTGCCGCTTTGTACAAGAAATAACTATAACTAAATTAACTACAGTATAACTAGAGTAATTGGAGTGGCCCTCATCCGATGGTTTGTTCCGGTTCGACACTTTAAGGCCGATTCATACTAGGTGCTCAGTTCACACTACGCTCCCGATCACAGTCAAATATTTAGGGTAGTATGCACATTTTACGTTCAATTTCCGCTTATTTTTAATCAGTATGAAACATGTCGACACATTCCTATTAATTGCTCATCCCTTTTGCAAACACAAAAATAGGAAAAACCAAGGCTCTCTGATTTCTGTTTGTACACACTGACGCAACGGTTCGCTCACGGACCGTTCAAAATATGCGCGAGGAGAAAGACAGCGGTCAAAGATCGTGAGCGTACCGTGAGCGAAACGCCAAATATGAATATTTCCATTTAAATAGCACGTCACAATATTTTATCGCGCCTTCATTGGAGCATGAGCGGAGCGTGACCTGAACTACAGTGTGAATCGACCTTTACAGAGGCAACTAGCGTTTTTTACGACCGTTTTTCTCAACACTCAAATTACTAAATAGAGAACGTCGACAATGTAATGCGATTTAATTTAATATCTTTTGGTTTATTTATATATAATCTAGTGATATTTTTGTCAAATATGTCTGATTGATTAATGAACCTAACTATTCTTCTCACAATTATTCGGATCGTTTGAATACTACGTCTGATCTTATCTGAGTTACAAAACGCCAAAGAACAATTACAATAAAAAACCACCCTTGCTTTCCGCAATTCTACAACTATCAGATACACAAAAAATAAAACCCGCCACAGGTGGGATTCGACATCTATCCCGGATTGCAACCGAACGACATACAGCTGTTTCGAACTTATTAGTTCTCCTCAGTGCCGTACACGGTACGCCGCTCCAGGACAAATGCCGAAAGAAATCGTGGGGTATACATATATATCTATACGATCTATGTCAGTAACATATAAGATCACATATCAGATACACGATTTTCTTTTCTATTTCGCTCACGCCAAAACCATAGCTTGACTGTTATCGAAGCAAGCGAACGATACCAATCAGTGCATATGTATGCATTCAATTTACCAAATGCCTGGCTTTCGAATGGGTATTTATCATTATTGATCCAGGGAGGCGACTGCTATAACGTGTATTAATGTACGCATTATAATCGAGAACAATCCAGCAAAATGACAACATAATAATGGTACAGTATAACAAAGTAAATAGCTAACACGATATTAACAACAAAGCGCCAGATAGTAATGCATTGTTATACAAGCGTCATGACGCCTACCCACGCCGCCATCAAATTAAACCATTGTTACGTCACTTGTACATAATACAATATAGTCATGGTTTGATATGTGCGTTATCAAACATATAGTATAAACCATAATATAAACCTGTCATTTGCGACATTAATTAATCTATGACAGAGTAGCGCTGTAAAAATTCTGAAATGCATCAAATAATTTTGAGATTTATGCAAGAAATTTACTTTAGCTATTATTGCTAAATTGCCATTAGATTTTATTAAATATTAGTACCATAGAAATGAGTATATTTCTTCCTGTCTTTATTGAGTGTTTATTTTAAATCGTCGCTCAAGGTCGGGTATAGAGCGGCTCGCACGGCTCGGCCCAACACCCACTTATCTCAGACCATTATCAAGCATCGGGGATGGACGTAAAATAATTTAAGAAACTGGATTGGCATACAGCAAAATAAATAGGCAGTCGAGAGTTGTTGCTGAAGCTGCACAGATTTGGATTTTAGGTTAAGTTAACAGTATTTCATTTGGTTCCATATACAAAGCTTCAAAACTAATCCTTATTATTATTCATTATTTTATTGTTTATTTGTTATTTCATAAAAAAGTAGCATTCCTTAGCAACTTAGCTAAGTGAAGTTAACTATAATAGAATGGTTCAGTTTTGTGAAATTATGATTCAAATTATGACTCAATGAATTCAAAATGAACCAAATTTGATAAAGAGTACTTGTTTCAGCGATGAAGGGTTATTTTTTCTTAATAGCTTTGTAAATAAACATAACTGTAGATACTGGAGCAATCAAAATTCACATGTTTCATAATAAGCTTCCTCAAAAAGTCAAGGTCTAAGTTAGAATTCTGGGAACTGATATAACAGGACATATCAGCTTCAGATTTAAATCCACTGGATTCCTTATTCTGGGACTACTTGAACATAATTGTATACCAAACTCTGTCCTAGAATAGTCATGATCTAAGGAATAAAATTACTTAGATATGCAGGATAATTACTAAAGATACATTTCAAAACGCCTGACAGGAATTTGAGAATAGATTGTATTTTTGTTTAGCCAACAATTGTAAGCATTTTGAGTGTTGAATTGTAAGCAAGTAGAGTGTCAAATCGTGTTGTGAAAAATGTATTCTATTAATTTGCGTTTTATTAAAATTATTTTATTATTCCTCTCTTAGGCATCTTTAGCCTCATATTCATAATCTAGAAAATCTTCATAAATACTAAAAGAATAGCGTTTGTAATGCCTCTTCGTCATGATATGTCTAATCCCCAGTTGAAGTCAATTCTTCATAATAAATTAGCTACTCGAAAATTACAGATCAGAAATTTGTTTCTAACATTATTTCACGCCATATTGATTTGTAGTTTTATTATAACCTTTTATCTATACTTTACACACAAGTAGTCCTAATTTATTTTGTAACACCACCAGAGAACAGTACTCGAACATAGATATTTTATTATATCTTGATTATGGCATTATTGAAGTTTATTTTTGAGTGTCATCATATGTTACTTTCATTTTATAAATTTAATTCGTGAATTTTAATTGTATGGCTTGCCAAAAAACTTATAAGGACAATGTGAAAAAATACCCATACAAATAATTTATTTTAAATTATAGTGTGAAGAATGAGTTCACCAGCTTTTCACTTTATTGCTTTCTTGGTTGCATACTACAACACAAATATCATGGAACCTATATATATAATCCATCGTTTCCTCGACATGTACTATATTTTTTATGTATAAAAAGTTAAAATATTATGAAACTATATTAATAATTGTTATTTTTGTCGATCGTGATATTTCAGCTATAAATATATATTGTCCTTCAAATAGAATCATAATTGATTTAGTTGAAAATTTCAAAATCTTAGTAAGAAAAGTATATATAAAACATCTTTATATTATCCATTCAAGCATATACTTTTATTCTATTATGTGAGGTAAATGCAGATGAAAAAAAATTAAATTATTTTTTTTGTTATAATTAAGTGATATGACATTTTTTTATTTATACATCTATTTTAGTTAGAGAAAACAATAGAAAAAGGAAAGAACGCTTATATTGGATTTGTAGATTTAGAAAAAGCTTTTGATAACGTAAGATGGGAAAAATGTTCGAGGTACTAAAGAGCGCGGGAATGAAGTATAGAGATAGGAGAGTAGTACACAATCTATACAAAGAGCAAACTGCTGTTATAGAAGTAGAAGGGGAAAAAGGGAAGTAGGTATTAGGAAAGGAGTAAGACAAGCATGTACGCTATCACCACTAATTTTTAATCTGTACATCGAAGAGGCGATTAATGTGGTAAAAGTTAGAGTGGATTTCGGGATTAAAGTACAGGGACAGAAACTAAAAATGCTGAGATTCGCGGATGATATAGCAGTATTAGCATCTAGTAAGGAGGAATTAGAATCAGCATTGAACGAAATGGAGGCAGTGTTAACAGAGGAATACGGAATGAGGGTGAATAAGAACAAAACTAAAGTGTTAGTGTGCAGAGGTCACGAGAGCAGAACAAAAACGAAAGTACAAATTAATAATGAAAGATTGGAGGAAGTTAAAGACTTCACTTATTTAGGAAGTAAAATAAATTGGGATGGAAGAAGCGATAAAGACATAAAACAAAGAATAGCGCAGGGTCGAGTAGCTTTTAACAAAAAGAAAGCACTTTTATGCTCGGGGGTAATAAACTTAGAAACAAGGAAGAGATTTTTGAAAACATATGTATGGAGCACGGCACTATACGGTTGCGAAACCTGGATGGTAGGGGAAGCAAGTAGGAACAAATTAGAAGCTTTTGAGATGTGGTGTTACCGAAGAATGATGAAAATACCATGGACTCATAGGGTTAGAAACGAAGAAGTATTGGAGAAAGTAGACGAGAAAAGAAGTATGTGGAAAAACATAAAGAAGAGAAGAGATAGAATGGTAGGCCACTTGCTGACACATGGGGGAATAGTCCGCGATATTTTGGAGGCAGAAATAGGAGTGAAAAAAGGCAGAGGTAGGCCTAGATTAGACTACTGCTCGCAAATAGTAAGGGATGTAGGTTGTAGCACAATTAGCGAAATGCGTAGGTTAGCACAAGATAGGAGAAGCTAAAGGTTAGCGTCCAACCAGTCTTAGGACTGATGACCTGATGATGATGACATCTATTTTTATATATTTATGCATTTCCACACCTAAGAAATAACTTTAAAGATCTTTTCTTTACAAAAAATATCAAAAATATTTATTTTGTAAAATACCTAAATGTTTTGAAATAAAAGTGAAAAAGAATTCATATAATAATCATACTTGGGCAGCTATATCTAATTTATTTTTATAAACTTTTGTTTGGTTTTTGTTTTGTTTCTTTTACTTCATAGAAGACTATTCAATAACTGTGTTTAATAAGATAATGATGAATTATAGTTAGTGAATTTTTTTATTTACAAATTTGCAAATCACTACAGAAAATATACATGTAATATTATTTGCTTATTAATATATTATCGCCCAATGGAAGAAATTAAACAAAGAGAAATAAAGCATTATTTACTTTTATAAGTTCTTGAAGGCTTGGACATATGGTATGACAATTTAATTGAGTAAACGATATAAATACTATATAAATTATTCACGAGAAATATTCTTTCTGATTTACTAAGTCTAAATACAAAATTGCAGATGCCATAAATCTGATAGATCCTGACTATAAAGCTGGCATATTAAAAAATCCAGCCTCCATTATCTGTCTACTCTTATTTAATATGAACAAAACAAAGTATAGCATTAGCCTAAATCAAATGAAGAATTCATCCGAAATTTGAGAGCATCTGTATAACATTCAACCCCTTTTTCATGGAAGAAAAACGCAGTGAAATGGAAAGAAAAAGAGAAAATGTGTTTTCCACTTGCTGACATTAATCAAAGACCTTTTAACACGACTGGCTTTCGGAGATTTCTGGAGAGAAAAGTGACTTAAAACATAGACGTGCCAGAGAATAAATTAAATTAGTAGCTTTTCATTTATATATCTAAAAATATGGGATATAATACGATGTGAGTTACTGTATTTTTACACAAAAGTTATATTTCTGTAAATATATGTGATGCAGTAATTTTAATTGAACTTAAAAATTAATAAAAGTCATATAAAAACCATTACTTTTATAATTCAATTAAGATTTTTTTAAAGGGAACATAAAATTAAATACCTTTCACTCAATCCAGGACAATGAAATACACTGACATAAAAAATGGATAACGATTTAAACATTTTCGTCCTGTTCAGGCTGTCTTTATTCTTAACTTTATTTTAAATTTAATGAGAATAACTTGCATTATGAATAAAGAAACACAACAACAATGCGGATTCTATAAGGGAGAGGCTAAACAGAGTCCACATAGACTCAGGCCATTGCATTAGATTTATTGTACCTTGTCTCTCTTCATTTGTACTTCAGGAAGCATACCTGTCATGTAGGCTACCCGATTTCCATAAATCTAACGAATGAAGAGACCCTATTGGATATAATCAAAGAGAGATTGCACCAAAAAATATAATTTTATTATATAGTGTGTTTAGACTAAAATTTTCAGTCACACACAAACAAATTATTGGGTACTTCGTTTAAGAAAGTTAAGATGATTTTCAAGTATGTAAGAACTTTGAAAGTCTTCATATAAAAAGGTTGAATGTAATTCGTGATATTTATAAACAATCTCATATGCTTTTGCCACATTTTATATCTTCGTAATAAAAAAGCTTTATGACTGATCCTGATTAACGGACAGATTCTATGCGAACTGGAGGTCAGTTAATGTATCATAATACTAAAACTGAGATTTATAAATCTCTGCCGTGATCTTTATTTAAATTTCCACTGATCATCCTCTCAGATTCTTCAGAAGTATTTCAAACATCCAGATTATTTTAACGTTATAGTAAAAAATAAGTTGTGGTAAAATTTTCTTTGATGAAACGTCCATAGTCAATGTGTTCAAAAAGTAACAGGTTTGTAAAATATTATTTGAAATTGGATTAATTAAAGTTTAATAATTGGACAAGTGCATTTATTAATGTTTAATAAGCTTTAGTATTAAGACAATATTTAATTTCTGGTTTTCATACCTAAATGATAAGTATCCGAATATATGAAACGTCACCTTCTAAAGTTAACAGGATGAGATGCACGATTACTTTTTTACATTTATACATTATATAATGAATATTTAACATTATGAATTTTCTAGATACCTTAAAATAATGCAAATTTAAAAGTACACAGCATTTAGTATTGAATCATCAATTATTATCTCTTTAAAGTATTATTTATAATTTGTGAGTATCATCCATTCTGGGTATACTCCTGCCTATTTATTCGTATTTCAATTATATACGGCTCAAATTGCATTAAACTGTGTTTTAAACGCTCAATGGTTAAATTGATGTTAAATAAATGTTACAACGCAAACAGAATTAAATGATGTTTGTTTAATTCGTCGGATTATATATTTTATGTACCTCCATTAAGCTTTGAGAAAGTCAATTGAAGGTGTGGGAATACGAGCACGCATTAATTTTGCTCTAAGTTGGCAAATTGTGATTAAATTCATACGAATGGAAACTTAAAAATTCATAGCATAGAACAAAATATTCTGATCAGTTTTTTAGAGATCGCAAGTGTTGTTACAACGTGCTTTTAATGTATGCGTAATGTTTAAACCTTGTGTAAATAAATATGTAAAATAAATACCTACCTATTGGTGGAAGAAGTGTGTGGTATGTGCCACTTACTAATGGATCCCAACGACGTAAGAAGACATCATAAGCCAATACAATGTAGGTTCTCTCTGTGGATAAATTGTAGTTGATATCGTTAGCAGCTTATAATGGAACTTGTACTGGAAAAAAATACATTATCGTGATAATGGACTATTTCATAATTATCTTAAAAGAGCCAAATCAAGAAACTTATACGATAGCAGATGTCTTGTCAAAGAACGAATGTGATTATATGAATTATTTTTAAAGTTAGACTCAAACAAACAAACTTTGAATCTGCCTTATTCTAGAGTACCCGGACCTCGCACATTCACAGAACAATTAACCAATATCTATGGAAGGCATCCTTTATACAACTGGATAAACTCCTCCAAGGATAACCATGGATTGAGAATTACATCTGCTTTATGAAATACCAGAAGAAGATATTGCTGGAGAAGATTATGTGAAAGAACTGCACAGGAGAATTAGCGACTATTCACCAATAAGTTCTATCTAACATTCAACACCACAGTGACACTGTGAAGAGGCCTATGACATTAGAACCAGAAATAGCGTATATTAGTCAAGAGACTCGGTTTGCTGATAAAGTCATCAACACTGAAGGAGATTGAAGATAATCTACTTAAATCATTTAGTTTGTCTCCCTTCTTCGAAAATAGTGTCAATTCAATAAAGCAAAACTACGAAAATAAATAGATCTTTAGATAACTACATATCTCAATATTCCAATGCGAGATATAATATGACCAAACATGTACGATGTGACTTATTTAAGATTCTTTAATATTATTCCCTAACCATTGTTTTGTTTAAGATTTGCAGACAATTAGAAACATTTTATTCGTCTTGTTTTGCAGGCTGAAATTTAGAAAACACCAAGGAGCCCATGTCCCTTGAGTATATGATTGACAATCTTCTGTTCCTGTTCTTTATCAATAATCTTCCTGAAGTTATATCGTGCCAACAGTTATTATTTGCAGATGATTATAAACTTTTTACTGAAATATCTCCACCTTCGGATTGCTTTCATCTCCAACAATGTATAAATAATATGGCGTCATGGTGTGAGCTACATCGTTTATTACTAAATTTATCAAAATGCAAGGTAATGACTTTTACCAGGAACATCAACTTTATTTCTCATGATTATGCGATTAACGACCACATTATTGGTCAAGTTGAGTTGTTTAAGGACCTAGGCATAATATTTGACGCCAAATTTACTTTTGTGGAACATATCAATGATATTGTTTCTGCTGCATTTAGAACTTATGGCTTCATTTACCGTAATTGTAGGGAGTTTTCCGAATAATTCTTCTGTATTAGTATAGCATTATAATGTTAAACGTTCCTAAGCTACCAAGTTGGTAATCAGGAAGAAGCATGCTATATGTGGTCTTCAGGTTTACGGGTCGTTCGAGATTCTGGTATAGAGTTAGAATCCCATAAGAACACTAAAAGGGAAGACTGTAGCCTCTACTACTATTACACTGCTTACTAAAAGAAGAAAAAATGAAGAGAAGGAAATAATACTTTTTCTTATAACAATTATAGTTTTAGTTTCAGGAGGACAAATATTCAAAATGTTTTTCATTAACAGCGAATTTTGTTTGCTGATGTATCCGTCAAGATGAAAATGTGCTCCATCGCTGAACAAAATTTTGTTGTAAAAAACAGCGTTACCTTCTTTCTTTTCTAACACCCAATTAACAAATGTTCAACGTTGTAAATGATCTGTAACTTTTAATTGTTGTGTCAATTGAATATTCTATGCCGACATGTGCAGATATTTCTTTAAAATCCGATGCGTGGTGGCTCTTGACAGATTTAGTTGTCGAATTAATGTGTTTGGATTTTACCTACCGTACATTTTCTCTCACCTACATTTTTTCTCACAGCAATATTTTCATCTGACCGATCAGGACGAGCTCGTATTGACGTTGCCTAGTCAATGACAGAACTCATATCTTAGAATTTCCTGATTAAATTACGACCGGTAGTAATTTTGTAGGCCCTTAACTTTCTCCAAATTTTGTACCAACTTTTCTTAATGCGACTGTAAATTATCGCTCATATTCATAAAACAGTTGTACATAAACTATTCGTTACTGAACTGTTAATCGCGGTATATTGACATCGCATGGTTTGTAGATGATATTCGTTAAACATCGACATCCTATATTTAGCAGAACACAAATGGCACGCAATTCAAATTCTATAGTTCAAAATGAAAAACCTCTCTTCTGCTCCACCAAAGAGTTCGTATTTCAAAATTGGAGTATGTTCCATTAATTATAACTATTGAAGCCAAAACCCATATTTGCACAAATAAAGTACTTTATCAATGATATTTTCTGTACATGCTCTTGTTATCAACGTAAAGTGTTAATGACAAAAATTCCAATACACGTATTTAATTTTTGTGGTGTTTCAGTATGGTTTGTGATCGATCGACTTTTCGCACGGATATAAAGGGTGGTCCAACCATAATGCACGATGTTAATTGTAAGTCACACCTTAACGTCAAGTTTTTTGCCCAACTTAATTTGACATTTCTTTGTTTCAGTGTTTGACAAATTCAACCATGGAGAAGTACACAATTAAGCAGCGCGTTATGATTTTTGAAGCCTTTTACGAAAATGGGCGTTCAAATCAAAATGGATTTCGTGTACTTCGTGACTTTTTTGGTTAGCATAATCGACCAAATGTGTCCACAATCGGGAGAATTGTGCGCAAATTTCAGCAAACTTGTAGGAAATGTGAAAACACCTGTGCATGCTCGCCCAGTTCGTTCTGCCGAAAACATTGCTGTTGTTCGCGATAGTGTAGCAGAAGAGCCGTCAACCTCGACTCGTCGTCGTGCCCAACAATTAAACATCTCACGAACATCACTGATGCGAATTTTGAATAAAGATTTGAATTTACACGCTTACAAGGTTCAATTGACTCAAGAGCTGAATTCTACTGACCATTTCAAGTGTCATCAATACGCCGAATGGTTGGTTGAACAGACAGAAGTGAATAGTGACTTTACAAAGAAAATCATCTTCAGCGACGAGGCACACTTTTACCTCAGTGGATTCGTTAACAAGCAGAATTGCCGCATTTGGGCAAATGAGAATCCACGAGTGATTGTTGAAAAGCCGATGCATCCACAAAAAGTGACTGTTTGGTGCGGTTTATGGGCTGGCGGCATCATCGGGCCGTACTTCTTCGAAAATGAGGTCGGCCAAGCAGTTACCGTGAATGGTGTTCGCTATCGCGAGATGATAACGGACTTCTTGTGGCCAGAAATTGAGGATATGGACCTGGACGATATGTGGTTCCAACAGGATGGTACCACTTGCCACACAGCCAACGAAACAATGGCACTTTTGCGCGAGAAATTCAATGGCCGTGTTATCTCACGTCGTGGCGATGTTAATTGGCCGCCACGATCATGTGATTTGACACCGTTGGACTTCTTTCCTTGGGGATATTTAAAAGAAAAAGTGTACGCCAATAAGCCAAGAACAATTCAAGAGCTAAAGGATGAGATAATTCGGCACATTAACGACATTGAACCTCAACTATGTCTCAGAGTCATTGAAAATATGGACCATCAGATAGAGTTATGCCACCGAAGCCGTGGCGAGCATTTGGCTGATATTTTGTTTCACACATAATTGTTATAGATCCTTCTATCATAATAAATAATATTAAGATAATTCTCTGAAAACTTTTTGTTTTATTTACAATTAACATCGTGCGTTTTGGTTGGACCACCTATTACCATGACATATGCCTTCTTGCCTTTTCATTTAAATAAAGCGCCGCCTCTTTATACAAAATTACAGCGTCTATAACATTTTTCATAAAATATAATGTTATTTTTTAAGAATGACTATCCACAATAATTCACTAACAAGTTGTACAGGCCTTAAAAAATTTCAAAAATTGCTTAGTAATTCTTATAGTTACTTAAGAGATTGGTTCTCAGGTCTGAATAGTTTTCTCGTCATTACTTCAGTTCTCTGTTTTAATACCATTGCGGGATAGTGTATTGTTTCCATACTATTCAAAGCATTCCTTTGAATATTCAAAGTACGCCGCTGAAAAGTTCCCTGTCCCGCATGCCACAGTCATAACAAAAAAGCACATCAAAAGAGTATCATTTGTAACCACGAATGTAAGCGTGGAGTTTGAATATCGCACATGATTTTTTCGCGAGACAAACCGAATGCAGTTTTTACAAAGCGAGAAGGAATATGCCTTGTCATCATTTATCACCGAGATACCGACCATATTTTTCAACGCAATATTCATCACATTTAACGGGGCGAGGATTTTTGCTATTTCCATTAGGTTTGAGGGTATATTCGGTACGTTTTGTTTTAAAAATTGTCGTGAGTTACAGTTCGCTTTTGTCCGAACAAATGGATCACCATTTTATTATATGTAGTGGGATGTGGATTTCAGTTCAGAAGCTACAAAAAATGCATTTCCTTCATATCCTGCTAAAATATGCCATATTTTAACTTACAGAAGATAATGAAAGCCAACGAATGCCTGTGACAGATACCATTATTCGTGTAGAAAATACTTTGAAGGTCCATCCACATTATTTGTGATCGCGCTTGTGCTTGTGTGACTCGTATGGCTTGCGAGTAATGTGGATGATAGTACGCGCCAAGCACATGTTACGATACGAGCACGAGCCTATCGCTCGCGCAGCTTTGCTTGTTGTCGGTACGTCAAAGGAATGCTCGTCGAACCGCGCGAGTCGTGTGGACGATGACAAGTCTTGACCAGCCGACTTCCTGCACGCGTAAGGTTCAGAGTAAATCAAGTATTGGGTTGATTTTGTTGAAATGGAGTGGATCAACGACTTCACTATAAAATTCATTAATGTGTATGAACAACTTAACTTACTATTAACTGATCTTTACAAACTCCTTCAAGCTGTCAGTAAGTGCTGCATATACTTCAGGAACAATGTTTGATATCACTTGCTTGGAGACTTTAAATAAAAAACTGAGACTGCAGTAGGAATAGCCAGTTGCTGGGTATCTGAGCGTGAGCGCTAACAGCTCTTTAACTGGTATAGCTTTCCCAAATTTGGTGCCAGCCTTTGCTATCTTCGGTCCAACCAAATTTATCAAAGATTCAAAATCGAATGCGGACATACAGCAGAATGTCTTGAAATGTAAGTTTTCAATCTCCAAGTTATCCATTAAATCACTTCCACTATACTTTTTTCAGCTTTTGAAAACCGTGATCATCCACCACCTGCGTTTTCTTGGTTGTTTGTTGCGTCTTCTTCTTACTTGTTCCTGAGCTATTGGGCGCATCACAAGGAGGCTGGCTCCTATTATAACCACTTCCTCAATTTTTAATTTATGAAGCTGGCATTTGTCACGACTGTGAATACGGAGCGGATCCTCGCAAGACAAAACCTGACAAGCAACTGGTAATGTGGGAGGTTATGTGGACGAAGATATAAAGGGAACGAGCACGAGTCAGACTAGCCTCCTGACAAGAACAAGCCTGGCGAACACAAGCACGAGCACGAGTAATGCGGATGGGCCTTAAGAGTGCATCTCACTATGGTTAATATAGTTTAGCCAACCAAACATGAATTGGGCCACATTTGTATCATACACTACGTTTGCGATAGCAGGAATAAATTTGATATAACCATAAAACCGGATCTGTCTTCAGACAGAATTTTCAATGTATCCAAACATTGATCTTTTATTATGAAGAATTTTCGAAATAGTTCCTTATTTAGGAAATATTCAGCATGTTAATAAATTTTCGTACAGTATTCATAATTTTGTCATTAAATAATATTTTGAAAATATCGGAAAGACGTCAACATAATTTTTTAAAAATATTGAATGATGAGTAAATTTTATTCTTTTCAGATTCTGCGTTTAAGTTGTGTCCTCATCATAGTATCTTTTTTAATCTTAACCCTTTTTTATTCAAAAATGAATTATATATTATTTATTAGAGGACATCGAATTGAAGTTAGAGGAAGTTGAACTTAAAATTGTGAAATACGGTTGCATTGAAAAATAAAGATGTTTTACAACTACAAAGGTATCACATATCAGAAGTTTTCAGAGTCCTTTTTTTTCATTCTTTTGATGAAGTGACTTGAATGGAACATACACTGTCATTGCTGCAGATAACGGTCTCAAGACAATCCTTTTTGAATTCAAGAATGGCATAACCGAAGTGAAGTTAATGTAAAATATCCAAAATGATAGGAAATCGTCTTTTACAATAAGTTTCTTCTTTGAAGAACATTTTAACGCTGTTCGATATTGTTATTTTGATTTATTTCCAACTTTAGTACTTCCTCCTCCTAATTTACTAATTCCTCCTCATTTTGGTGTCCATATTCGGTCACTTTTTGATGAAATTTTCCTTGGTAGGTGGATAGAGCAATTAGCTACATTCACCTCATTTGACCCCTTTATATTTGTTCTTGTGAGGCTACCTAAAGTCGGAGATCTATTTTAATAGATGAAATAATTCTAATTCGAATCAGTAGTGGGATGTAATGGACTAGAAATTACTATTTTAATTTAATTATAATTAAATTAATTTTTTACACGATTATTTAGTGCATTTTTTACACGCAAAAAGCAAGCTTATTTTGTGGTCATTTAATTGAACCCCATTATATTTCTTCATTATATATAGGATAGCTTAAATTTTAAATTTAGTAACTTTTTAATTTATTTTAAATTAAAAAGTAAAAAATTTAGTATTTAAAGTATTTAAATAAAGTAACCTTGGATACTCGAATACGTGTCTGTGCCAAAACATTCGTTTCCACAAATGTTGCAAAATATGTTTGTTCAACTTTGAATATTCATTATTTATTACACAAATGTAACGAAATAACATACATGAGTTTGAATATTTATTTAAAAAAGTTGCTATTAAAAAAGGTTTATATGAATTGAAAACTATACTTTGTGTAAAAAAATATTTCTTTCACACAAGGTCTTATTTGATTGAAGAATAACCTTTAACTTTAATATAATAATCTAGAAATTCCAAATGGCTGGAGAGAAGGGAAAATGGTATGTTCATTTATTCTGGGATACTCTGTATCAATCCGGAATAACCTATAAATATATATGCTGCACTTACATTCACAACTGGAATCGAGAACATAAATACCTCAGAATTAAAGTTATCAGTCTAGCCGATACCAGATTCATACAATATTTTAGGCGCCCACTGTACGACAACCACTTTAAAGTGACTTAAAATCCAATATAAAGAACTTATTGCGATAAGAAGCTTATTACTTTCTTCTAATACCACTGCCTCCATTCTCCGTGTAAGCTGCTAAATGTTCCATTATTTCACAATCTTCTTCAGAGCCTTAATCAGAATGAAGATACTACTATCGGCGTAAATAATGGTACAATGGAAATCGATTTTCACGAGTGGATCATTTATAATATAAACACAAAAGGAAATTATGAATTGTTTAATAACAACAAGGGGGAGCGGGGCTAAAAATAATTGCGTCTTTCCTTTTATACTGAAAAAGATTATGGTGATTATTTCACAACTAAAGTTATTCAATGTCATTTGGGAAGTTTTATGAATTCATCCCTTTCGCCGAAATCGTTTTCCCTACGATTTATTTAGAACTATATCATGAATGATGAGATCAAATAACTTTTGTAACGGTTTCTTTGTTTTACGATTAGTTACACTTTCTTAAATGGATTTAGTGAACTTACACAATTTATTTATTTTATCAATATGTGTCCAGATATTATGCTAGGTATAACATACATTAACATCTAAATTATATAGCAATTTCGTATATATAAGTTCAGATGTTATATTACCTATAATGCTTCTTTTCTTCTAGATACCTCTAATTTAGTAAATCAGAAGGACCTAATCAGAACTGATACAAATATATGAACAGTGATTTTGTTTTAAGCAGCTAGCCCCATAAAATTCACGTATATTACTGTGTAAGATGCTGCCAGGAATGAATAGTAAATATGCATGACAATGAAATGAATAATAGTGATATTGTTCAAATTGTTATTATTTTAAAATGTTATAATTGAAAATAAAAACACTTATATAGGTAGGAAAGCCCAAAACATAATATTGTTTTAGTATCGTTAATAACAACAATAATATCTATTTACGAAATCTGTTTGAGTCTACAGTCTAAAGAAAAAAGTATAGTTCTTTGGTAATTATAGATAACAGATTAACTATATCAATAACGTTATTATTTAATAACAATAATACCTTTATTAGCAAACTAAAACGAAACAGGTTTATACATAATAAGTATTCATATTTTATTAAACATGTTATACAAATAAATTCCACGAGTGCGTTTTTACTTATATTATATACTCTTGTAACATTTTCGCAAACGTCGTTATTTTTTCAAAAAAATTTTTATTTCATTAGATAATGCATTACCCTTGCTCAACATAGTTTTATAGAACAGTGTACTTCCTGCCGACTTTATAAAGAAATGGTTGATATTTCTGATACATATTTTATATTTTAGAAAATAAAAATTATATTTTCTTATACAAATAATGCCGGGTCGACTCGGTCTGTCCACAGGAAGGGGTATTGTCCCCCCTTCTATGGTGCCTAGTAGTAGATAAGCTGCTTGAAAGGTTAAAGGATTACCAAGTAATTGGCTGTGCCGATGACTTAGTAATAATAACGAAGGGCCCTTTCCTGGAGCCGATTCTCGATATAATGCAGGGAGCTTTAAACAAGGTTGGAATTGGTGCAGGGAGAGGGGACTCTCGGTCAATCCCTCTAAAACTGAGGTGATGGTGTTCACCAAGAAATATAAGTGGAACAAAACATGTCCGCTGAAACTTGGTGGCCAAGAACTAAGCTATAATAGCGAAGTGAAATACTTAGGAGTAATCCTGGACGGGAAACTGTAATGGGGAAAACATCTAAGTCACATATGTTCCAAGATCACAGCAACACTTTGGCAACTAAGAAGAGCCATTGGTAATAGCTGGAACTTGAAGCCGGAAACCATGAAATGGATGTATGAGGCAATTCTCAAACCCAGACTGACGTATGCAGCACTGGTCTGGTGGGAGAGCCTGTTTAAAGTCGGAAGCCAACCGACTTGACAAGTTAAGAGGATTGATTCTTAGAAGTATAACCGGAGCCCCAAGATCAACACCGATCGAGGCGATGGGGATACTGACGGGGATACTACCTCTTGATGTCACCCTGAACGCGGAAGCCGCAAAGGTAATGTACAGGGTGGGAAACATGAATAGGAAGGTAAGGGATCTGAATAGACTCTCAAGAGAGCTAGCTGAGGAGGGACTCCTATGGATGCCCTCTGACAGTACGGGTGTCCACTTCCTGTTTGATAAGAAATATAAGATTACCCTCACCAGTAAGACCGACTGGATGGAGGGTCGAGCTGGATTGCCGCTCAATGGAGACATCTGGTACACGGATGGAGCCAAGAGTGGGAACAGAGCGGGTGCGGGGGTGTATAGGCGACGCGACGGGATAGGTAAAACCTTCCCCTTGGGCAAATACACTACCGCACTCCAGGCCGAGCTAGTTGGAATTACATACGGTGTTCTGGGGGCCGACCCAAATCGGACCCAGGAAAAGGTATGTATCTGCTCGGATAGCAGGGCGGCGTTGGCAGCTCTGAATTCAGCAACGACAAAGTCGAAGCTGGTCTTTAATTGCTATGAAGCATTGAACCACTTGGCAGGGAAGGGACCGGTGGAACTCTTATGGATACCTGGACATAATGGCATTCAGGGAAATCTAATTGCAGATGACGTTGCCAGACTAGGGACCAGAGAAAACCTCTATGGACCAGTGGGAATAAGTCCGAATCTGATCAGAGACCGCATCAATGGCTGGGC
Organism: Rosalia funebris; assembly: GCA_037954035.1. NCBI lineage: Eukaryota > Metazoa > Arthropoda > Insecta > Coleoptera > Cerambycidae > Rosalia > Rosalia funebris. The sequence continues at coordinate 13,287,329 of JAZFAV010000001.1, read as the reverse complement.
AAGAGACCAGCACAATAAAAGATGGAGAGGAGGTTGTCGAATAACCAAAATCTTAATCGAATACTCAGAGATTGAGAAATGGGCCCAAAAATTCATTAAATTGAACAGGCACAAAGCCAGAACCCTGGTGGAAATCATAACGGGCCACCATAGTAGCCTGGATGCATATAAGCACAAGCTGCGGCTGACTGATAGCCCGGCCTGCAGATACTGTAAAGAACACGAGGAAACCTCGATTCATCTTCTTTACACCTGCCCCGCACTGGAGGAGAAGAGGTATCTTATATTAGGGACCCCTGTTATCCTAGAGGAGGCGAGGCTTAGGGCGGGGGACATGCCTAAATTGCTCCTTTTATGGGATAGCATTTTTGGATAATGACCCGGATAAGAAGGGATCGCCAAGGGATTACCCATGCGATCAATGGCTGATGAGGCCCAAACCTATATAATATAATAATAATATACAAATATGGAGCTACAATTTTTTATTTTACATATATAATCTATTGTTTTATAACTAAACATTATTATTTGTTCTATATTCATGAAATTTACTAAACCTCACATGTCCAAATCTTTGAAACTTAAGTGTAATTGCCTAATATTCAGTATGAAATAAAATACGAGGAATTAACAATTACCTCTAGTTTACATAACTATAGTTTATTAGGGAAAATTTAATAATTTTATCGTAGTCAATGTTAGATAATTAAGTAGTACACATTAAATATTTACTTGCAGTTTGTAACAATTAAGGAATAAAAGTAAATTTTTAAATTTACCCATTTATCTGATCAATTACCAAGTCGGTATAAAACCATAGATTTTATATCAATGGAATTGTGACAAGGTATATATTTTGGAAGAGACTCTACCATATGTGTACTCCTAGAATATCTCAAATTGGCAACTAAAGACATCAGGGCAAAAATGTAAGATACTAGCATATATTTTTTTAGTTAGGATGCTTTAAAATGCTGGCTCAACAAGTAATATAAAAAATTCGCTACTTTTGTATGAGGTGTTGCAGATTAAAATTCTTATTCATTTGGCGACCAATAGTAAAAACATTAAACAGTAGCTAAATTATCTGATATCTCTGTTACTTCTATACGTATGTTATTTGCACACATACATTATTTTCGTACAACCTGCAAATTTGTCAACACCTCAGTGAATAACGTCCAAAATTTTAAAGATCATTCAAACGTGTTAAACAAAGTTTAATGTGGAAGTAAGTCAACCTTTTACTTAAATTCATTGTTATACGAATACTATTCTAGGTATTAGGAAAATAAAAACTATACATTGTTCATGAGAACCATACAAAAATTCTCGAATAGATCAACGGTCAGGCATATTAGTGGATGAAATAATCATGTCTATTTTCTTTAAATAAGATCTGAGTGTGAAATATTATTTAGAACCGTTAGATATATCTGAAAGCTACAATAACCGAAGAGTATCCGTAAATCTTGTGGAAAACATGCAAAAGAGTCAGGCGACCGGACTCCCAGAAGAGTCCGGAATTTAAGAATAGACTGATTTGCTGTTTGTCAAACAATGAGGATTACTTGGAACACTTAAAAACATAATTTTCTGATAGACTTTGTATCTATGTATAGAACTGTGAAATAGTAATATTAAATACTCTAATATTATGAGTCAGTCATGAAATAGGAGGTGGGGGTGAAGAGGTGGACCAAATAATTCATAAAACATTCGATTTAACGTTCCCCATTAGACACTAAATAGTTTGTTTTATCAAAATCTTGTCTACTTCAGACAATGCGTTATTCGGGGTGGCAAATTTTGAAATATCCTAAAAGCTGTAGGTATATTTATTTAAGTTCATTTGCAACATAATGATACTTCCTCCAGGGACGCAAATATCTCGCTTTAAATAAGACAGATATATTGCGAGAATCAAGTAACAAATTGCGCTCAATCAGACCAGCCCCTTAACTTTTCAAATCGAGTAAATCAACGCCTTCATTCCGTAAACTTTCCTTCGCTTGATTGATCCACTTTAATCAATTCTTTCGGCACTCCTTTGTTTGAAGGCACTACAGCTTGAAAGAATGTTTGATCAAAATATATTGTCCCCGTACACCAACTGCGGAACGACTTTCGTCGAGTACAACGAGAACAAGTTTTTATTGAGTGGCAAAACTATACTGATGACAAAAAGTTTGGAAAGTTTATAGCAGAGATAAATGGTTCGCGGCTGTTTGAAGTAAGAATTGTGGAAATCGTTGTCGTTAACTATATCCGGTTTCAAATATATTATTGAAAGTTAGGAAAGTGGAGTTTCGTTGAGAATTAGTTGAATTATTGAAATATATCCTTCAAATAATGTAGATCGCATGTAGAAATTTGGCAAACGTCAACTTTCTGCTCACACCATATCTGCCTGATTATATAACAAAGTGTCATAGGTAGATGGCATTTCATTATGATGTAGTGATTTTTTAAAAATCACTACTTGTTGACTTTTGTACTGTTAAACAATTTTGTACTCTTTTGTTAAAAAGTTCTTAGCATATCTAAAAATAAAAAGTTTTAAACCCAACGAACTTTTCCGCACGTTTCTCTTCGCATAAATCTCTATCTCGAAATAGAGTGGCAGATAAAAAATAAACCAACACATAAATGCAGAATATGTATTTTATGCGACAGTTTTACTTTTTTCAAATAGTTCACAATCGTGCTTTCTCATGACCCATGAACAGGGTGGAGTGTGTCCTATCCACCATAAAATCAACAGATGTCGTCTGGTAGACGTCCCCAATCAGAATCAGTCGAAACCCGCTCGATCCGACACGATTCAATTGAGTGATCGTGCTAACAAACAAATTTCTCAAATAGTTCACCATAGTGCTTTCTCATGACCCATAAACATGGTAAAGTATATTCAGTCCACCTCAAAATCAATAGTTGTCGTCTGGGAGACGTCCCCGATCCGGATCAGTCAAAACTCGATCGATCTGACATGACTTAGTTGAGTTATCGTGTTAAAAAAAATTTCTCAAATAGTCCACCGTCGTGCCTTCTCATGACCAAAACAAACCAAAGGAAGCCAAAAAAAAAAATTTAGTTTTTTCACTTTTTCTTTACACGATTACATTACTCTTCCGCTTATAGTGGAGTGCGGAAAAGTAAAAATATTTGAAGAGTTTTACCTTTAGAATGTCCTAGTAGAAATTCGAAGAGATGTGTGTGGTGAATATTGAGGTTGTGTTAGGTTTAATAAGGGAGTGGTGATTTTTTCGTAAATATTGTTATCTAAAAGTATTGTACTTTTTTGTTAATAGATTCGTAGCATCCCTAAGAAATATTTGAAATGTCTTGCATTTAGGGAGTCTTAATAGAAGTTCTAGAAGATGTATGCTGTGAATATTGAGATTTTGTATATTCTATTAAGGGTGTGACGATTTCTTGTTAAACCTTGCTGCCTACAAGTTGTATACTTTTGTTGTTGAAAAATTCGTAGCATCTCTAAAAAATACATTTGAAGCATTTTGCCTTTAGAGTGTCTTAGTGTAGAAATTCTAAGAGATTGGGTGTGAAAGGTTTACGGAGGGAGTTGTGATTAGTACCTGAGGGTGGTCTCAATTTAATAATTCCTAATACTGACAGCATTTTTAATCACGCATGTGCTCTAATTGAGAAATTCTCTTAGCAGTCTTTAAACAAATAGTATCTTGGCAGGAACAGCACAGTGAAATATCAGGCAGTACGTACAATTTCATTATAAATGCATTGACTTCAATTCATCCCCAAATTAAGATTATTCGGGTCTGATAGTTTAGAATGTTCGAATGCAACATAGTTATCTGCAATGAAATGCAATCAGTTCCCAACTGCAGCGTAGACTCGTTTATATAGATGGTGTTCGAGACTAGTTTAATATACAATAGATTGACTGTTGCATATTAATAATATTTATTATTTTACGAGTTTTCTAATTATTTCTTAATTTTTTCATATATTTCTAATGCTTACGCGTAAATTTCTTTACTTTCTACTGTAATTGCATTTCTTCTATAATTTTAGTAACAGATTCTATATTCAGCTCGATGAACAGATATAGTAATATTCATTCTTCTTCACGGTTTTCATAATATATTGTCCACATATTTACAGGTTCTCCAATAAAATGACTCTAGACAATTCCTTAAACTAATAGATACTATACGACTGTTCTACTCTTTCTATCATCGAAATATTTATTGTAGGAAAACACTTGAACATTTTTCGATAACGGCATTATAAAACCTCCGATCGTTGGAAAAAATATTTTGATAAAAGAGAAGACTAAGTAGAAAAATAACATGTACCTATTCAAAAATATTCTTTTTGTGACAATAAACTTACATAAACAAAATTCCGGTTGATGTTTGACTCACCCTCGTAATTCTTCTACGGTACGTCAGTACTTGATAAGTGCATGTCTGCTATATACTATTGTCCGATCACCAGCCTGGTAAGAGTAAGCCATGTATGTGGATAAAAGGGTTAACTAGAAGAGACTGTGTCTAAGGAAATCAAGAGGACACAAGTAATCCAATTATATTCTCTTCAAGAATTAATCATTCATAAAAAGAAAGCTAATGATCGACGTTGCACTAATTTTTCGAAAGATTTTACAAAACCAAAATCACTTCTATTTTATATTTTTCTTCTACTTTTATAGCCAAGTAGGGAGTGTCCTGGAAATTAAAAAAATATCTGTTATTTTAAGATTTTTAATCATTCGATGGTATTTGTTTCCAATAAATGATGGCACTGAATATACACGTCATTTTTGCCTTAAAAGCCTCTATAATGACGATAATATTTTCACAATTAATAACTGCATAGATTAGTCAAATATTTGTGATACAAAAATGTTTCTTTTAAGTGTTTTTGATTTCTAGAAACCCTCCCTTTTACACTCAGGCTACGAATTTACTAAACTTTTGCTTAAAAATGTGTCATTAATATTATTATTATATTATATAGGTTTGGGCCTCTTCAGCCACTGATCGCATGGGTAGTCCCTTGGCGATCCCCTCTTATCCGGGTCATTATCCAAAAATGCTATCCCATAAAAGGAGCAATTTAGGCACGTCCCCCGCCTTAAGCCTCGCCTCCTCTAGGATAACAGGGGTCCCTAATATAAAATACCTTTTCTCCTCTAGTGCGGGGCAGGTGTAAAGAAGATGAACCGAAGTTTCCTCGTCTGCTTTAGAGTATCTGCAGGCCGGGCTATCAGTCAGCCTCAGCTTGTGCTTATATGCATTCAGGCTACTATGGTGGCCCGTTATGATTCCCACCAGGGTTCTGGCTTTGTGCCTGTTCAATTTAATGAATTCTTGGTCCCATTTCTCAATCTCTGAGTATTCGATGAAGAGTTTGGTTATTCGACAACCCGTTACTCCTCTCCATCTTTTATTATGCTGGTCTCTTGCCCAGCCATTGATGCGGTCTCTGATCAGATTTCGACTTATTCCCACTGCAGGTTCTGGTCCACAGAGGTTTTCCCTGGTGCCTAGTCTGGCAAGATCATCTGCAATTAGATTTCCCTTAATGCCATTATGCCCAGGTATCCATAAGAGTTCCACCGGTCCCTTCCCTGCCAAGTGGTTCAATGCTTCATAGCAATTATAGACCAACTTCGACTTTGTCGTTGTTGAATTCAGGGCTGCTAACACCGCCCTGCTATCCAAGCAGATACATACCTTCTCCTGGGTCCGATTTTGGTCGGTCCCCAGAACACTGTATGTAATTCCAACTAGCTCGGCCTGGAGTGCGGTAGTGTATTTGCCCAAGGGGAAGGTTTTACATATCCCGTCGCGTCGCCTATACACCCCCGCACCCGCTGTGTTCCCACTCTTGGCTCCATTCGTTTACCAGATGTGTCCATTGAGCGTCAATCCAGCTCGACCCTCCATCCAGTCGGTCTTACTGGTGAGGGTGATCTTATATTTCTTGTCAAACAGGAAGTGGACACCCGTACTGTCAGAGGGCATCCATAGGAGTCCTTCCTCAGCTAGCTCTCTTGAGAGTCTATTCAGGTCCCTTACCTTCCTATTCATGTTTCCCACCCTGTGCATTGCGGCTTTCGCTTTCAGGATGATATCAAGAGGTGGTATCCCCGTCAGTATCCCCATCGCCTCGATCGGTGTTGATCTTGGGGCTCCGGTTATACTTCTAGGAATCAATCCTCTTAACTTGTTAAGTCGGTTGGCTTCCGACTTTAAACAGGCTCTCTCCCACTAGACCAGTGCTGCAGACGTCAGTCTGGGTTTCAGAATTGCCTCATACATCCATTTCATGGTTTCCGGTTTCAAGCCTCAGCTATGGCTCTTCTCAGTTGCCAAAGTTTTGCTATGATCTTGGAACATATGTGACTTAGATGTTTTCCCCATGACAGTTTCCCGTCCAGGATTACTCCTAAGTATTTCACTTCGCTATTATAGCTTAGTTCTTGGCCACCAAGTTTCAGCGGACATGTTTTGTTCCACTTATATTTGTTGGTGAACACCATCACCTCAGTTATGTCATTAATTTGGTTTAGTTTATATCATTAATAAACTAAACCAAATTTTTCGATACATCACTTTTATTTATTTCAAATGTAAGAAGAGGGAGGAACACGTTTGCAGTAATTTCCATTTGGCTAACTGCACTCTTCAAACCCTTACAGTTTCAGGCGTATATCACGATAAAATCAAAGATAGTTCTGAGTGAAATAAAACTGGAATTTCTGGGTAGCGGAGAATGAAACGCCGCATCGGAAATTGGGGCCTGATTTCACGGTTGGCGCCCCCGAAGACCGCGGAATATATATGAGAAAATCTCGACACTACAGCGCACAGCTCAAGGCTTACCATGATACCAGGGTACAAACAAAAGACGAACTGGAAACGAGGGCTTAATACATAAAAGGGATTGCGTGAATCCTCGCATTCTCAAATACTTTTTACGATATTCGTCAATATTATGGATGGAAGATCGAAGGCCCTGGAATATATTCCTGTTTGTCCATGCATTAGCTGGACACACAATGAAACAGGTTGTTCGCTCGAGAGATAAAACATGAGAATATTTTCGAAATTTTCCTAATAGATACACAAAGAGATGATTACAATTGTAGTCGAGAACTCAAATAAATTATAAAAATATGTAATAAAACATTTATGACTAATAAAACTACAATAAGATAAATGAACAATTTAAATACAATATTAATATACATCTAATTCAAACATGTGCATGTACAATAGTCCATTATTTAAATATGAGCCCAGGATCAGAATGGTTTGGTCAGGCATAATTTGACAACTAATATATTTAAAAGTAATAAACTCTAAAAATTATTTTATTAAAGAAAAATATTGGCAACAGAAACAAAGTATAAAATTTTAACTTAAATACGTTGAAATATTACTACATTATGATGTGTCAGTGACGACAAGTTTATCAATAAAAACCATTAAAATTCGCGGTTTAGAATATTTCGGCCGCTTCATCAAAACTGTGTTACATCACCTTTATTAACAACAACAGCTTTAGTTCTGACAGGAGCTGTAACTACCATCTTACCGCACTCTTCAGGAAGCGTGCTGTCCCAAATCTCTTGCAATTTGGTGCGTAGACCGTTAACTGAACTGGCTGATTGTTTACGCAACTGTTTCTTCATTTTATCCCACAATGTTTTTATTGGCGAGAGGTCTGGACTGCTAGAGGGTCATCCCATAAAAGGGACATTATGTTCTGTAAACCAAACTTTGACAGTTTTTGCTGTGTGACACGCAGCGCCATCTTGCTGGAAAATGTATTGCGTCAGTGCCTCGACATATTGATATTGACGGCAACAAACTGTCTGTCAAAACTTGTTTACATTTTTTTGCTGTCACAGTACCATCTACGAAATGTAATTTTCCTACGCCCATATTACCCATGTACCCGCAGATAATAAGAAACTCAGGAAACTGCACTTTCCTAACCAAACAGTCAGGCTGATAAATTTCCTGTGGGGGTTTCACCACACGTTCTCTAGTATCACCCAAACAGATTTGAAATTTGGATTCGTCACTCCAAATTACTATTAAATGGTGCCATTGTTATAAGTCCAGTGCCTATGTTCTCTGGCCCATCGTAACCGATTGGTTTAGTGTCCATTAGTTAATAGCGGCTTTTCTTTTGTCTGAAGGAGAAACAGGTAAGTTCAAAAGTAAAATGTAAAAAATATAACTTTACTTTGTAGAATTTGTATTCCATTTTCTTTATTGGGTGTTTAGTTGTAGATGCAGAAATATTTTTTAATGGCTTGCCTCCATAGTGCCATTTCTTTTGCACTGGATCGTCGTCGGTTTGTTGTTACAATCCTCTTCAAAGCATATTGATTTACCTGTACATTAGATTATTGATGAAATTTGAGATGGTCGACTAGTTTTCTTCGTTTGGGTTGTAAATTCAGTATTTTTATACAAGTTGATAATGCTGTACTATACATTTAGGCAGTGAATACATAGCAGATGTTTTCTGAACTGAAATTCCCTGTTTATAGGCATTAATAATTGACTTTCGCATATCGTCACTTAATGCCATGCCACGTGCCATTCTTTTTAGAAAATTTTAGCAGACTCGTCCAAAATAAGCATTATTAAAATCCGTTTCACTTTGACAACAATTGAGATTCCATTTTGTTTTAAAACGCCACAAACTTTTAGCATAATCTGCATTTCAACAACTGGACGAATTATTCTGAATCGCGAATCTTGATGTTTTCTTATTAATAAACTTGTCATTAATACATCATAACGTAGTAATATTTCATCGTATTTAAGTTAAAAGTTTACACTTTGTCTCTGTTATCAATGTTTTTGTTTAATAAAATAGTTTTGAGAGTGTTATTACTTTTATTCAAATATATTAGTTGTAAAATTATGACTGGCCAAGCCATTATGATCCTGGACTCATATAAATCAGTTTCCATTAACATTGGTGTGGGTAGTACGAGTTTTAGTAGTAATGCGAGTTTTTCTCGTTACAGCGGACTGTTCATTATTCCCGAATTTTGAAACGCATACCCTAAGAAAAAGTGCCAAATGAAACAATTTGGCAAGTCTTGTCACGCAATATATCTAGATATTGTTATTGAAAACGATCAAAGCAATTATATTAAAGTTCTTCACAAAATATAGTAGTGAAACCTAAGATACATATGTTGTTCCATAGTGACATTTTTTGGGGCAACAAAAAAACTGGCATATCGCTAGAATTTTTCTCTAACTGCAGTTATTACAGCTTCAGCATCATTTGAGAAAGATTAAATATTATATATGTTACGGTAAAAGTACGTATAACGGCAAATGTACACATTCGCCGGAAAATGTACACTCTTGCCTGCTTTGTTGTACACTCTTGCCTACCACTCGATTTGGATGATGTTCACTTCAACCGAACAATGTAGACATTCACCGAATTCGCACTTTTACCGTAACATATATATTAAATATAGACCTGTTCATTTAATTTGTGTTAAACATGTCGCTTTTGCGATTTTGATTAATAAAAAAACTCTTAATTTACGAAACAATTTGCCTGGAATTATGAAAATAATTTTATGCAAATTAAGTGTCTCAGATTACCGTGTTTACTATACAATTAAGTTGTTGCTTTTCTGCAGCATGCCATGCCATATCTAGAGAATTCCTACGTCGAAAGGTTCTTGTTTAATTAAGCAAATATCAAACTCATCTTACTTTGAAATTTTCAAAGTAATAACGGCAGAAGTGGTTCAAATGACACAATGTAAGAATCCATTAATATTCATGCTAACCCGACGCTTAAACAACTTTAGGTGGCTTTGCATTAGAATTGTGTACAGCTATGGCCTGCTAAAATGTTGACGCTTGCCGGATTCTTATCTACAGAGTCCACATTTTCAGAATACGTTTTTCTGTTTGACTAGAATCGACACCTGATATTTTCTTAGGAGATATACATAATATCACTATATATGCAGCTATAAAAGCATCTGTATAACGACGATGCATAATTTTTTAACAATGGTGTTATTTACATAATATATGGTATAATTCAGAATAAAATAAAAATTATACACTGTATAAGTTAACATGCTATAAATTGTGCTATAACATGCTAAGAAAACACTATTATTCTAACGATAAGAAGTATATTACTTCCATCGTATTATATTTCTATTGGATTTTTTAAAACATAACCAAAAACATTTCTATTAACTGACTTTATTTGAACAATAGTATTAAATTTTAGTTTTTGTTTTACTTTCTATATTATCCCTTATTAGACACTATTGCATAAAATAATATATGTTCCAAGTAGACGAACTGCGAACTTTAATTCTTCGAAAAATATTTGTCTTAAAATAAAATTTTTGTATAATATTGTTCCGCTATATTCTATATGTCATCATCACCATAGCCTCAATAATCACTAGCTATACACATATGTGCCATTTTTGTGTACATGTCTCAAATAATCAGTCTCTACTTACTTAAGCTATTTCCATTTGAATAGTCAGTCATTTCACATTAATGCATTAGCTCTCACGAGATAAGAAAATTACCTTTTGGTTTTCGTTTTACTACGTTTCATTAGGCTTGAATATTTATAGTTTATGTTCGAAGAAAATTGCAGTACATTGCAATGAAAATACATTTTTCAGTTAACATGTTATCTGTTACTGATGTCAAAAATTGTTCACAGATTATCTATAATGTGAAATTATTTCTCACCAATTTTAACAAATATATTATGTGTATCTTGGATATGCAGGGTATCAGTTTGTTTAACGTTTTGAAATAATTACTGTGAAAACTAGCGAGATGATACAACTGGTGAGAGGATGCGCTGTGAACGTTATTCTATCTTCCAGTATCTATGAACACCTTCTGGAGGTTATATCATTTCTTTGTAGATAAATAATTTATCATTCCACAACTTTAGTTGAGTTTGGAATTTTTCGAAGGTCAATAATGGTGTGAAGTACTTTCTTTTGTTGAAAATAAGTCAATCATTATCTAGAGTGCTGATCTGACGAGGTCTACCACAAGCTCATGCCACAAGAGGCCATCAGTACAATGTAAAAGAGTAATTTAGGTATCCAACATATTATGCTGTTCTACAATTAAAGATGTTTAATCATGGTCGTAAATATATAAATTTCTAAATAATATTGCATCTAAATTTTAACCAAGCTGTTAAAGATACGGTGTTAAAGGTTAGAAAGAGATATAACGTACATTTCTAATAATATGTATAGTAACAACCTAATTGAAATAATGTACATTAAATGTTAATTTAAACATGCTTTTTGTGCCTCTTTTAATAAAGTAAATAGTCTCATATAAACGGAAATATGAAATCATATTATTCAGTTGTTCTTTGAGTATATATTCCTATTAATAAATAACTATGTTATTTAAGAAATAAGTGACACAATTATATTATAGTAGAATTATTTTATGAAGAGCAAATCGGCAATAAACCGTACGACAAAGAGCAATGTATAGCTTACTGCAGCTTAACTTCTCTCACGCGAATGCAGGAAAAGAATTTTACGTGCGCAAATGATTTATAGGCAGTTCTGTCTCTCTTATTCCGTCAGACATGCATCTGTCTTTGTCGCACGACTTATTGCCGACTTGGTCTTCATAAAATAATTCTACTATACATTTAAAAAACTTATTTATTTATTGTAAATAATAAATTGCATATATTATAAATCTCATAATAATCTATATTATGGCGGATGCGCTAGGGGGTATTGCCTTGATGTTTATCTTTGCTGTATTTTTTAGGATGTATACAAGGTCTTAATAGATAATTTTGTTATATTGGCTTAAATAACTGAGACGAACATAGTATCATATTTATATTATATGATTTGATGATCAAGCTTATGTTGATGATCATGCTTAGGTTATGATATTAAAACATGCTGAAACGATTGCATAAGAATTTAAAAGTATAGTTTATTTCGTCCCTATTTGCTAAATAAAAAATCTCAAATGATGCCGTGGCTTGTTTTATGGCTAGGCTCAGGTAGACTGTTCCGTTTATCGGCAAGATAGGGGAGTGTTTTATTTGGCAAATAGCGATGGAATGTATAGTACGCGTAGACTAAGATTTTAAATGTGGATAAAATTAAATAATACAATTGTGATTACAACAATATAAAATTAAAATAAGTTTAGCGGATATTCCTTTGTTAACTGTTAAACTCAACAGCCCTTTTTCAAAGAAAAAAACCATCATTAAAACATCTCATTTATTCCATAAAATCATGAATCTGAGGGTAGCTGTGACTCATAAGTATTACTAAAGTAATTTTGTAATAAATTATAATACCTTAAATAACTTTAAAAATAATGGAAACATAAGTTGGTTAAATATGCACTTTAGATAAAAACATATTACTACAAATATGACTACAAACATATGACTACAAATTTGCAGTTTCGCGTGTTGAAAACTGTAGAAAACACATGTTACACGCATTATGTTAATCACCCCGTATACAGTATTGGGCCTCGTAATAGGAAAGTTAATGGCTTTACGTCAAGGATTTGAAATTTAAATCATATCTCCGAAGAATCTTTTCATCTTCAACACGAATTTTCAAATAGTAAACTAATTTTCACACATGTGGTGATCGAAACAGATTGGGTAGCGTATGACTCAATATTTAAGCTGTTTGCTTTGAAATTCCGAATATACTTTTCACGAGGGAAATGCCGAAAGATCAACGAAAAATTTGCAATGCCAATTTCGTACATAGGGGTGCATATACTTCGATTGAGTTTCAAAATAACGACGATACGCGACGGCTACACAACATACAGATAGTATGAATGTTATTAAATGCATATTCTTTATCCAAACATTAAACATGATAGTAAACATAGACTTTCAAAGATATATTACAGATTATATTAAGTCGGATGTTGTAAAATCGGATGATGTAACAACAATACAAAAGGGCATTCCATAGATTCACTTTTATGATTTTGATTCGAGGTATAACAATAATAACATTAGTAACGCGTTTATTCATAAAATCATAAACAAACAAATTCTTTTTATTAAAAAATATTAAAATACTTATATGCAAAATAAAGTATACTCTATAGTATTCATAAATATATAAAATCTTGGACTATTTAAAAGATCTGTGAAATAATATTGTCATGGATTTTCTTGTATGATAATGGGGGAATCTTCCCCCATCTTGTATGAAAATATAATTGTTCTGCAATTGATAAAAAAATTATAGGGGCAGAAATAAAATTATCGTTGATTATTCTTGATATGAAAGAGCTCATTTATTTTTAGCAGTAAATTATGTAACACTACCATAATATTAAAAATTATTGATTTTTTGTATAACTATGCATGAATGAAATATCTATGAAGTGTCACGCTTGAGAAATGTGCGGGGACGTGTTTTTTTTCTTCGCTTCATTCCAATGTAGCTTTTAACATTTTACTTGGGTAACTACTATCAACATAAGGCACTAACTTAAACTTCCACTCTCCACATGCCAAAAAAACTGTGGCGATTAGTGAAAGGGAGAGATTAGTGTAAAACAATAGTCGACAGGACACGGAATATCAACGTTAGCTGCTCTAGCTGTATTCGTCGACCTAGTAGCGTTCTGTCTTAGAGAACCTAAAGCTTTGAAATTTTTATTGAACTGGCCTACAAATTAAATTTTAAATCTCTGATAATGGAGTAATTATCCTGCTCAAGTTATACCAGAAATTATCCGGGAACCCTGTATACCTTTTAATACCATATTGTAATGGAAAAGTGTTCAAGGTATAGATATAAATCTCGATGGGTTTCACAACTTTCCATGGTAAGAATATTATAATATCATTAGTTATATTTCAATCAGTACATACTTAAATTAATAGTATTTTAAACCGAACAGCCTGTAATATCGATTATATCAAAACTAATAATCTTAACCCTTACACTTTATTAGGATATGTTCTAATTATCTCGAGCTAATGGATCGTTAACACGATAAGCCCTTCTAGCTCAATAATTACTAGGATTCGTGTATATATAGATTATTGATTAAATCAGTTGGCCTGGTATGAACAGATGAATATGATGTACATTTTAGCAGAGGCAAACAAAGCTGTAATTTGAGAGTTTATTTTATATAGAGGCATTAACTTGGCAACAATGATATAAATTATTATTAATTCCAGCTATGTATAATAAAGTGAAAGTTAATTGGTGTTATTATTTGATAAAATATAATTTGATTCAACGAACAAGACGCACAAGAAGTTAAAATAAAATAACGAAAGGAATATTTAAGAAGGAATACTGTGCAATTATACACTGAGTGTATATGTCATTTGAAATATAGTTTATTTCATCGCTATTTGCCAAATAAAAAATCCCAAACGGCTGTCACTTCATACCGGGGCTTGTTATTATGGCTAGGCTCAAGTAGACTGTTCCGTTTATCGTCAAGATAAGAGAGTTTTTATTTGGCAAATAACGATGAAATGAGTATACTACAATTTCTATATTGTAAAAATTATACTTGAATTTAAGAACAAATATATCTTTATATTATAAAGTACCAACAGAAGTAAATAAAGTTACTAAAACTTGTTATCATCTGATAGTATTTTATTGGACGTATTATTTTCGAGGTATAAATTACACAGCCACACACAAAAAAAGCAATCTGATCTGGGGATCTGACCATGTTTACTACATGTTTGTGGGGTTGATGAATCCGAATCAGAGATCTATTTAACCCCATCACATTTTGCCATAACCTCGAAAACCCATAATTCAAGCTATTAAACGAATATAACCCTAAGAATGAAGTTGTAATCTGAAAATCCAAGCTCTTAAACCCCATAACCTCATAACCTACTTAACCAAATATCTATCAACCCCAATAACCACGTATATCAGACATTTATTTGATATGTACGTTATTTTAATAAACACATAACTTTGGTCATTGTACCTTTTTTCGCACAATTTTTATTTTCTCTCAAGCGCCCGAAAAATACTGTTATGTTCTAGTAACTCCTTCCTTTTAAAATTCTATATTCTTACGTTTATTCAACTAATGTTAGTTTTTCGCATCATTGTACCGTCGACATTGTCGGCATTGACGTTACCCGATGTACACCGCGGGTAGGATGCACGATCGGGTTTTATATATCATGTAGTCCAAAAAAGGGCTGTTTGGTAAAGCTGCGGATAAAAGGCGTATATTTTAGTTATATTATATTCCTTTTTCGAACTATATCGAGTTCATTTCTCATCAAAAGACCTATGCAAGGGATTTCTGAATAATAGCTAAAATTATGGGGTTTTTGAGGTTATAGCAAAACCCTGATGTGATGGGGTTAAGTAAACCTCGGACTGGGATTTAGCGAACCTAAAAACATTTAGTAAACATAGTTAGACCCCCAGATCAGTGTTTTGTGTGTGTGTGGCTGTGCTATTTTTGCCTCAATTATTATAATTTAGTTCCATCCTCTTAAATTCTCTTTTTTCTAATATTTCATATTTCTTACTATATTTTACATAGAGGTATAACGTCGTTAATAGTTACTTAAATGAAATATTTTATATTTAACTGTATGAGCCTTAAAGAAATTGAGTTCTCATATTTATAATGTTTTTTAAATATAATCTGATGTAATATTGTGAACATTATATGCCTTCGCAGTTATATGCCACGTATTATATGCCTTCGCAATCCTTGTTCTTTCACAACTTACTTTTACAATGACTAAAAATCAATATAGTCGACTTGTATAGAGTGAATGTATTGGCCAATTGATAGATCCACCACAAAACAATTCCTTGCTTAAATGTTCTAGGTATATCCATCCATACATGGTTTCGGTAGTTATAACTACCTGGTATTTTATTACAGTTAAGTTACGACTTACTTTTAAAATATTTCGAAACTTACTCATTTAATTTAAGTAAATTTTATTGTGAAACAATTAGTTTCTTCATCAACTAGTAGCTTAGTAGATTGTCTTATTAACTAATTATAGCATCTCATGTGGGAATTAGCATCCCATGTGGGATGTCACATGGAATGTAGCATCCCATAAGGGAAACTGACAGTTTCGTCAGTCTTTTTCCATTAACGTTAATTTAATGAACCTCCTTTAATTCGGACTAAATATGGGGCTCTCTGACAGGCGAAGTTTAAAAGTGAAAGAGTGAAAGAATGGAAAATTATGACCAGATTTTCTGGAGCTAGGTGAAAGAAATTATTAATACTTATGTTACAAGAGGATTTCAAATTTCTTGAATAGTTCTAGTACAATGATGCGAATTCTGTGATTGTTCGGAAATTAGATGGAACAATAAATTATTATATACAATGTAAAGGATAAACATATGAGATAGTATTACTATATTGTCACCTGAGAAAAATCAGCTTAAAATTGATAGTTTACTCAAAAGCATGCAAAAATTGATTCAGAATATATTTTAATCTGCTTTGTGGTAGATATTTGTTTAGCCTAATTAAAATAAGCAACTTATATTATAAAATCCACACTGAAATACTTCTTTATAATTCAATTCTACCTTAGAAACAGACAATTGTATATACGTATATTCTTTAAATAATTGCTGGAAAATTAATCATATTGTCCAGGGTGAATAATAGAGTAAAACAAAAGCCTTCAAAATAATGAGGAGAAATTCTCTGCATCGTCTTGAGTAAATAAGAATGATAATAAGTCTTATTAATTAAAAATAACGTGCCCCGGGATAATAAGGAAAGTAGAGGTAAATTGAAATAAAAATTGTAAAGCCGGTAAAAATAAGATGAAGAAATAACGAAACTGTTAATTTGTAAGTAGTCCGTTTATATTTTAAAAGAGAGATAATTGATATAAAGAGGGTTTAACAGTGGAGATTTAAATGCAATATTATTTATGACTGTTTGTTATTATTATGTAGTGTAAATTTAAAACGTATGTCTCAACTTTCAGATATGCATTCCATGGATACTAGATTCTAAATTTTTTATATATTTTATTCCCTTACTTAACTAATTAGTCATTGCTGATTTGTAAATATGGGATAAGTTACAGATAGTGAAAATATGAGTAGAAAACTTATTTAATAATTAAAGCAATGCAAATTAGGAAATGTCAAAAATATTAACATATTTACTGTTAATATAAATAAAGACTGGCATATAATTCATAAGTAATATAGTCAATTCTACATTGTTGATTTAACGCATTTTATAAATACGTTCTTTTACGTATTCTAAAGGAATACTCGCATAAATTATATTCTATAAATGTTTATTAGAAAATATTAGACGTATCAAATTTAGACATCTGGTTGAGCAATCAATTAATATATTTCTATCTGTATATGATATTTGAAATGAAAACCATAGTGTAAAAAATTTCGTCGCTTAGATAGTTATTTGGAAAGTACTGTTAAAATTCGATTACATTCGTACCAATAACATTTCCTTTGAAAATCACTCGAACATGTATATCAAAAGATATATTTGAAATGTTTTTACAATGTTTGAGCTACCGTTAAATTTTTTCGAGACGTATTTTTAAAAATTATGAGGCGATCGATATATTTTAATATAAAGTCAAATTTTTTATTGCACCATTTGAAAGAACTCCTTTTTACGTACAGTAAAATAAAACAAGCGACTTGTTACTTGAAGCAAATGAAAATGTTATGACTATTGAAATTTAAAATAAGAAGAATAATTAATTATAATAATTACTTAATAAAAGTAGGAAAATTAATAATCCGTATGGTAATACTGCCCAGTATGAAATGTGATGGAAGGTTTTTGTTTTGTTTTATTTTATTCATTATAAAGCTTTTAATTTTTTGTTGACATTGAAATTCACTTACGAAATTTTTTGAGACATTATAAAATAAAGAAGCGAAGTTCATATAAACGAAATATAGCATAACTCTTTGAAAAAATATTAGTAGTCATGAGGAAGTTATTACAAGAAAATATATAAAATAAAGTTCTTAACATTTATGAAACATAGATAATAAGCGCAGAATATATTGTATTCGCCTTAATAACAATTTCATATTATATTGAACAATTTAACATAGTTTAATTTTTATCTATTCTTAATGATTAGAATATAAGGATAGAATATATATTACAAAAATTCTTAAATAATAATTTGCTTTCTTTTAACACATAAAGTTTTGAATATATTTGTTGCCACTATGTAGAAATTTGGAGAATATCGCGTATGGAAACGTGATTCATGTACGTATATTTGAAACATACATCGTCACAACTTTATTAGAGTAATACATTATGTGAAACGTATTCTATAAATTGTATAAGATATATACATTTAATTTGTAGTTTACATAAATGTATGTTAGAGTAGAAACGTGTAGTGGGGCCGTTATTATTCTTTATGTATTTTATCGTTTGAATTGAGCAAAAATAAAGATTATTTATTTATTTTCTGAATAATCGTAGCTATAGCTGTATCTATGAAATTATTGCGTTAAAGTAATTAAAGCTTATTAACTTATCAATCTTAAGATGAATTAGATACAGTGGAATTGACAAGTCACTATAATATATTACCTAGCTTGTGGGAAACACGATTTATTAGAATATTTTTAATCTTAATTTTGAATACTGAAATTATGTTAATTATCTATAAATCGACAACATTATATTATATATTCTTCTATATTTCAGAATTTTTCCCAAAAGCACGTCTTATATAAGCAGAAAACATTTTTTAAAATACGTAATATACATTTCTAGGTCTTGGGTAGAAATAAAAGTGTTAAGAGAGATATTTTTAATTTTTGTATTTGACGTTTATATATAAACTTTTAAATTATATAATAATGTTTAAATTAACGGCTCAAGCATGTATATCACATAGGCATAGGCAAATAATTTTGTAATATACCGTATTGTCATAAATATAAGTAACCAATCAAATAATTTAAAGAAATTGTTAATGTGCATAAGTTCTTCGGAAATTGAAAAACAACTTATTAATATAAATACGTATTCTTAAATAGAGTCAGAGTTCTTTTGAAAAAGTCATCTGTATTTAACAAACAATAAGATAATTAAAAAACAATTATTTTCATCTAATTATTCTCATAGCCTTATTACACCAGGCTGGCCCTATAACTGAATATCTATATTTCGTCCTTATTAGGGATCAGCAGTGCAAATATACCGAACTATGCCTGGCGCTCTAACGATAATAGATGAGTCTTGTATCAATATTTGCACTGTTGATTCCTAATAAGGATAAAATAGCTATTTACAGCTCTGGGATAGCCTGGTGTAACTGAGAACAATAAGATGATTCTTTTGATTACTCCCTCAAGTGGTGTCATGTGTAAGATGAAGTAATCTACGTTATAAATGATAAGAAATGGGGCTTTTCGTAGCTGACACTTTATTGTATTACAAGCAGATGACGTTTGCTAAATTTCTACAAATATGCTAATTCACAGAAATTCATCGAATAGAAATATTATCGAATAGATGATTCATAGAATTATCATAGAATTATTGGTTAAGAGGATGGATGTAGAAGTAGAAGTCCACTGGAATTCCTTACCGTTTTTAATAAGAAGTACATTTACATTTTTGTTGAGAGGGTGTATCTGTAGAACTAAATATCTATTTGTCGGAATACTTCCCAATATTTCTAAAATTATGTCAACAATAATTTTATTACATAAGTTGTGTGTATATGCCCTGTCTTCTTCCGACGATCAGCATGAATTTTCGCGGATCATTCCATATACGTAGATGTAGTTGGCCGAAATCATATATATCATTGTATAAATTGAAGTTCTATTTGATTATTATTAATTTCCATTAATTGAATATCAAATCAAAATAATGAATATAAATAAGGTCTCAATAATCATATAGTATATAAACCTCAATAGAAGAAAATATGTGACATTAAAATAAACTTAATAAAAACGAAAAAGCGTGTTAGCTGAGTACTCACCGCTTTTTCATGCAATTAAATTGGATAAATTAGATAAAACAACCCACCTAATATTTGGACATTCACTTTAATTACAAATACATTTTTGTCATTTCTGATTACACACTTGTTATTCAATGAATTATTTTAGTGGCTCTCTATATTTTATCTTATTCTCTTTTGAAAAATTTAATGGTAGAAACTGCTGACAAAAGTTTGGCGTTGAAAAGTATAATAGCATTTTTACAGATTTTGTAATTTTAATATACTAATAATATTTAAATGTACCCCGCTAGTGGCTAGATTTAACGATCTAATGCAAGACAATTCTTGCTTAACATCTTCCGTAATCTAATCTCCAATATTATACATCTCGAACGACACACTTTCTTGAATATGAAACAAGCCCGAATAGAGCTGGAAGGGGGTCTCGCCTTCCCGAACCCGAGAACTACAAGCTACGAAGGCCTTATCTCCGTACCGGCAAGATCCCGGAGCGACAGTTAACACCATAACTGTTCACATCCCAGGAGAGTCGTTATTTTAAGCAGCTTATTTTAGACATGTTTGTCGAAACCCATTGCGAATACTAAGAGCGTTCAATAATGTCATAATTAGATCATTTGCGAGCCCTTTTGTTCCACGGATATAGGAGTACCCATTAAATTAGTACGAGGTATTGGATTCGCCCTTAAGGCGTGTCATTTTCTATGGCTTTTGTCATGTTTAGACTATTATTTAGCATATAAAGAATAAGACTGTATCCCTACTTAGGTAAGAGTTGAATTTTTCACTAATAGGAGATATAATTATTAGGTTATCTAAATAGTAAGGTATTGTTAATAATATTTGATATTTTCATGGAAATAGTATGCAAATAGAATCTTCATGGAAGGATAATAAACAGATTTTAATGTCCCCATCATTTTTATTCTTAGAAAAGGTTTTTACTCTCGTTGCAGAATTGTAACATTTGTTAGTATTACTGAAAATGTTCTTCAATCTTTTAAATTATCAATCTATTTATAATAGTAACATAAATAATAATTAACACAACTTTTAAGTCACCTTAATTGTGAATGAGAGTGTCCCAGTTGTATTCAGTAATTTATAATATTTACCCGTTTTTTATAAGACAGGTTAGCCTTTATTCTGTTGTATCTATTGATTCATCGATTGTACCACATGAATAAGTGTACTTAAATATTATGCGAGCAAAATGCTTCTATCAGATGTGAAGATCGTCTTAAGAAAACAACTGATATAGTCTTTTACGAAATTTTCAATAATAATTGGTAGCTTTATGAATTTGTTTATGATTTATTTGTTAGTTAATAACCTAAACGATTGTATGCATAATTTATATTAATGATTTTCTTAAATTCTATAAAATAATTGTAATTAAGTTCATAGCAATTGGAACTGTGTTTCTACAGTTGTGTTACTCTACAATTAATAAATAGTTTACAGTTTTAGCATTTACAAAAGTATTGTATTTTTCTTTAAACATATGAGACTGAAGGAAATCGATATTACAAAGATATATATTTTTTATTACCTACTTTAGAATTCAATTAGGAAAATCATTCTCGTGGTCAAATATTTAATAACTAACTTCTCCTTACGTAAAACTCAGTAAATCATCATAGTTCGTCAAGAATAGGAAAAAGTCTGAGATTCTCTAGGTATGCGTAGAAGAAAGAGGGAGGCAGCATCGGAGGGATGCACTTTACGTGCTGCCATATCGAACTCTCTGTACATTTACATTCAATATATATTCTTTGATATTCACTCTGTAAATGTCTCAATTCGACTGAGTAAAGACCAGGCTATTTGCTGTGCATCTCGTGGGTGTTTCGATATCGCAGTTTTGAGACTTGCTCCTATTCTTGATGAGCTGTACTCGATATTCACTATGCAAAGATCTCAAGGCGACTGAGTAAAGACCAGGCTATTTACTGCGCACCTCGTGGGCGGTCCGATATAGCAGTTTTGCGACTTGTTCCTATTCTTGACAAGCTGTAGAAATAAATGTGTGTGTTCATTTCAGTTTATTTGTTGCATTGACAGATAACATACATGATGTATCTTATAATAACTCAGAAGAAAAGCTAAAAAACTAGAACCTTTAAAAGACCAAATAATTATCTGACATTTTTGTCGTAGTTCGTTTTGTGGTAGGGCCATTTGTTCGTTTTATTTTATCATAATTTTTAGGCATAATGTGTTTATTATTACAGCTGTAATTCGCGTAAAAATATATGATAATCATAGGAAAAGTTCAGCTGCATTTTATTTTACCTCCACCGTTCGAGTTAGTTTACATTTCATTAAAACTCTGCTGTAAACCTCCTCAAAAATTTTCTCTTAACTACCGTGCTATGTCGGATGGGCCAACTTAAATTACAATCTTATCTCTGATACACTTTAGTGGAGTAAGGTACGGGGGCGATATTGCCCTCCCAGAAATATCAACAAAAACATTCGCGCTTTACATGTTTGGGAAGATAATGAGGGGTCGTCGAGATAACACGGATTATTAGTTCAATTGGTGGAAACGATGGCAGTGAATTATGTAACCAAACCGCACGAAAACAAGTGGGTGTTCGAGAGAAGTTTGGTACTTTGGAGTTTGCTTAATGGGATGGTTGCATTGTGTTTAGGATATCACGTAGATCGATATGTAGGCTAAAGACATAGCCTCTAAGCCATAAGCTCTCTCGTACTTAAAAAATTTAATAAAACGGGATGAATAAAAACAATTTTATATTATTCAAAGCTCAAATAAACTTGACTACTTTTAATACAGTGAGAATGGTGTAATTAAATTTTACATCACTATAATTGTAAACTGTAATACATCTTAGCTATAGTACTATGGCGGTCATCGGGGTGCTGTGTGTGGTGAAATGATACTCGTGGTATGTTAGAGCTATAGCTACGATTATTCAGAAAATAAATAAATAGCGAACAAACTAAAACCGAACGAGGACCGATGTCTCGGAGCGAGATGCGGGAATTAACTGTCTTGAATTTATCACAAAATCTGATGGCCTGACCTGGGATGGTCGCATTTTTACCCTTAAGAAACAGATGTGTCCTCTTTCCGAGAACTAGCTAAACAAGGGTTTCTACTTTCTAACATGGACAATACCTAAATCTAATATAAGTATACAAAATACCATCACGGCGGTCAATAGGCGTATATGAAGCCACGTGTGCCCACAATATTAATATAAATATGATACATCAGAATATAGAACACTTTACTCCATATGGCGCAACTTGTAATTGGTACGATGTAACAATTTTACAATACTCATATACGTAGCCTTTACGTTAACACTGTTAAAATATAATACAGTGGTTCGTGATTTCTGGTGGTTTGGTCTTAAAAGATAAACGTGTTGGTTGATTTTGTTAAAAATAATTGCATAAATATCTGAGAATCCTAGAGGTTTAAGACGAGCTTAAACAAACAGGGCGATTTTTCACTAAATAGGTATGCACCGAACTTATCGAAGTATCACGGCAATTATTATAAAGCATTTCGAACTTCTGAAAGTCTTCTACAGATGACAATACAGCTTATATTTATCATATTTATCCTCTACTCACTTAGACAACTGACTGTGGGTTTCTTGTCTTTGTATTAGTAATATACCATATTTTATTTTTAGTTGCACATTTTTGAAAATATAACCAATACATCCAGAATGGTATACAGGCATGACGTTATTGATATTTTGTTTAGTAGCAACCCGTTTTTATTACGGGATGTAAAAAGCATATTTTTTTTACATATACTACGGTAATAATTGCATTAAACTGAATATAGGTTAGATGAAAGATGTGAAAAAAGAATACTTTCCTTTTTCAGAATCCCATAAAAATTAATCTAGGGGTGTCAAATCTGGCGATCTATTTGGCCACCTTCTCCCTATCCAACGATTCCCAAACATGTCATCTAAATAAGTGCGGACAGGTGTTACATAATAGGGTAATGCACAATGTTGTTGAAAGAAAAAGATCTTGGAAGATCAGGTTCTTCTACATCTAGATATAAAGTTATTAGTGCATAAATAAGATCGTCCCGAAGAAAATTCAAATATCTTGCCCCACTCAGGTTCACGTCAAAGTGACCCAGAATTCTTCCATCAACTATGCTGCATCACACATTCACTGTCTGAGGATTTTGAGTGTGGTACTCCATCTTCCATTGGGTACTTTTGGTACCAATCGTTCGCTCAGGCTACAGTCAGGTAGCCAACGTTCTACAATTTGAACATTTGATTTAATTGATTTTTTAAATAACCGTTGCAATTTAATTTGGTACTTTGAAATTAAATTTTTCTTAATTCTTTTATTTAACTCATACCCACACTAATGTAATTATTACTGTAACGTACATATGTAAAAAAAAGTGCTCCTACATATGCCATACTAAAAAGGGGTTTCCATTAAAAGCGAAATTCGATAACGTCAAACCTTCTACATAAATAACATTGTATGTATTAATTATATTTAAAAAAATGAACAATTAAAAATAAAATTTGACAGATCTGAAAGATTTGTCCTTGCCCATAAGTTATTTCTTGAATGTTTAACACATTTATTCATTATTTTAGGAATGCACCAATAATAAAGTGTTACAATACTTAATCTTATTTTATTTGTTCCGCGAAACAAGTCTGTACCCGTAATTGACACTTTCAGTTGCGATATCTATTTATGTGTTCTCTTTTAGTTTAATTAAATTAAAAGCAACTGGCTTTCGAATAGTAAACGACACTTCGTAATATCAAGTCTCATTTCCTTGGATTCGTGATGTAATAAGCTAGAGTGTAGCGTAGTCAGCGTCCCATTCCCCTTAAACTTCGAATCACGAAGACAACGAGACTTGCTTCATCTGACGACCTGCCCAATAGTAAAATCTGTTTTTCCGTTTCTCCAGAGTCCTTCATTGAACCAATCAGCTGGGCAACTCTCTACTAGACTGAAAGAATAAAGAAAGGTCAACGATTTATTTAAGCTCGAGCTTAATAGTTTTTGGTAGTTGTAATATTTGTCTTTGTGTTGAATCAGTTTATGCAACTGGAAAATGAGTAGATGTGAGTTCAAATAAAACAGTGTGGAGTATTTAAAATAGCTAAAATCAGTTATTTCTTTAAATTCATAACTGTATATTTCTAGATAGACAATCTGTTAATAACTGTGGTGGTAAATGATAAAAATAATTCATATTTAAGGTATTGAATAGATCAAAATTTATATTAGAAAAAAGTTAATTAAATCGACCAGTTATTACCATTTATTAATTTATTAATTTATTTAAAAAAAATTGACAACTGATGTGATCCCTGAATTTAAAAGTTTTGTATTACAGATACTCTTCTATGTATTTTGGTGTGAGTTAGTTACACAACCAAGTCAATAAAACACATTGTCTTGGAATTAACATTGATTTTCAACCTCAGAGTATATCCCACTTAAGAGATGTGTTAAAATAAATTACATCATGACTGAAAAGGTATGGCAACTGTTAAAATAGAAATACATCTACAAGTACATACAAATAACGCCTTTAACTCAACACATCTCTAACACAAAAATTTGTAGAATACAGACTTCATTGGAAGAGAATACAGAATTCGATTGGTCGAATACAGTCGTTCTCTAATGAAGCAAATTCTTCTGGGTTAAGCTGTGGTAATCGTCAGTCAGTTCAATGACTGATATCGTTATATTCTGCCACTGGATGTACAGGAAGAGAACGAACATATACTGCTATCTAGATGCTACTTATCATCACCATGTACATGTGAAGGGATTCTTAAAGAGAATGTTAGTGGTAGTCCATAGAGCTAGCACAATATGTGAAGTAGATGTGAGGTATTATAATCATCAAAAGGGTTTGAAGAGGAATAAATATGAATGGAGGTATACATAAAGGATTATGAAAAATGTAAACATGAGAACTGACGACTAAGGGCAACCAACGAGTGATACATATTGACTACACCTTGACGAAATAACTGACAATTTAAAGAAGAAAATATTATACAAAAGGTGTACGTTTTCAAACTGTTAAGAATATACTACAGATACATGATTCAAATAAAGATACCGTTTTAGAACTGTTAACGATAAATAATTACCCGAATTATTAACGAAAGAAGTATATTGGCCAAACAGGTAGTATCATCCAGTATAGAATGATGGAACATAAAGGACACACGAAGTTAGGAGAAGTAAATCAGAAGTAGCAGATACCATCATAACCAGAATCCTAGAATAGGTTATGATAATGTCATAATAGTGGATAAAAATTGAAAATTATAAAGAATTAAAGTCATTTTAACCAATAGAATGAGCCACTTTTTAGGCATTATCAATGTCTGAATATTGGCTCTTGGCAAAGTCAATGTGGTGATCGTGATTAACCAAGCATGATGGCCGTTATACCACATCACAATGATGTAATCTAGATGATATATAATGATGATCA
Source organism: Rosalia funebris (assembly GCA_037954035.1). Classification (NCBI taxonomy): domain Eukaryota; kingdom Metazoa; phylum Arthropoda; class Insecta; order Coleoptera; family Cerambycidae; genus Rosalia; species Rosalia funebris. The sequence continues at coordinate 13,260,772 of JAZFAV010000001.1, read as the reverse complement.
GAGGACATCAACATCAGTCTCTGACCTTATTCTGAAGAGGCTCAGTGCAAGGACGATCAGTGTGATACCAGAACCAGTTCGATGGCAACCACTGTATAATCGAGAGAAATTTATATCATCATAACACAAGCGACGTTTTATTTTCCATACGTCGCTCTGTATATCATAAATCCAGGACTTTATGATACGCCTCTACGATTCCTAAACAAAGTACTGCAATAATTAAATTAAATGTTGCAATAACTAAATTAAATTTTCAACTTAAATGGCAACTGAAACATTAAAGCTCTAGATAATAACGCCATAAAAATTCCATTAAGTCGCAATGTGTTTTTACATAAAACTAACTCCGTGAACAGGAAGATTAATTTGAAATCTGCTACTGAAATGATGTTTTCATGTAAGGCGCACAATATATTGTACCTTTATTAATTATTGATTGTGATTCTAGTTAATTTGCAAAACAAGTAAATCATTTATCTTTAAGATAGATGCGAGGTGTAATTTGGCGTAAGTAAATAATAAAATATTTTCTGTACAAATATGTTACTACATTGATTAAAACAGAAAACAGGTGATATTTTCAGAACTGAGCTGAAATGAATAAATAATATCCCAATTAGAATAGCAGTGCCGGCGTAGCTATAAATATTGAGTTTACCTTGGATATATATGATAGTTATACTTGAAGAAAACTGATATTGATTTATTAATGTTACATTTTATTTTAATTAAGGAATGAGGACAACATCCACAGTGGCCCTGGAAGTTGCGTTAGAATTTAGCCACAGCTCTTGATTTATATATACAGGAGGACATCATCAGGAGGACCAGAACCAGTAATATCGTTATGCGAAGCTACTTGAAAATTCCATCATAATATACTACAACCTGAGGCACCACAGACACAAGTGAGTCAAAGCTAATAGTTGAAAGAAAGCAAAATTAGTTTTATCTCCACCTTGCAACATAGGATGGAACAGTGCAGATTAAATAAGCATCTCCATGTTATGGGCTGTAGTGTCACTCCCATGTGTAGAGAATACAATCTGGAGGAAGAAACTGCGGAACATATCCCAAAGGGCTGCATTGCACATTAAATAAGACAGGGAACTATTTTCGAGAACTATTGGTCGGAAATGGCCGGTCTGCTCCGACAACTATCGACTGCATTTCTTGAAATATTCATACAACAAGATGTCTGAATGAGTGAGGTCGCTGTTTGGCGACAAATTGACAATGCTGTTAAAGGCAGCACAGTGGACGCAATATGATGGCCTGAATGCGTATGGAGTAATAATATATAATACTTCACCTTGTACGTTAATGATATGTCAACTAATATTATATTTTCTAATGTTTCATGACTTGAAACCTTTTCTAATTTATTTATCACGTGATTTATACTCTGATTTATTAATATATTACCTGATAATTATATGATAAGACATTAGGGGAAACTAGTCAACATTTGAAAACGATGGAAAGGTTGTAACATTCAATAATAATGCCAATAATTTGTTTAATCTTGAAAATTTGCAAATACATATTTCTTATCCATGTCAACATAACATTCATATGATAAATTCATTAGTTTTTACACCAACTAATAAATGATAATTAAAATATTTCCTTCTATTTAAATTTAATATGTATTGTTAAAATATTTTTTCACACACTTTAAATAAATATATTGATGTATTGAAAATAATTATCAAACAGTTAATGTACTGGAATATTGTTTTTTTTACAACTATTTAAATCTAAGCAGAAATATTGTTATCTGAAAGAAAATATGGTAATCCAAATCATTGATTATTTAAATATATATATAAATGAATTCTACCTACAAAATAAGCAAATGTAGCAGGAAATATTTCAGTAAATTATTTATCTGATTGTGAATAATGGACTCACCAACTTTTAGTGATGGGTCTATTTGTTAAAATTTTTACTTGAATCGCAATTGGAGGTAATCAATGCCTTTCAGACATAAGATATATTTCGTATTAGACTTCATCTCAATCGGGTAAACATGACTTTAGTACTCACTGCTATGTATGTGCACCGAAAATTACGATGTGCTCATAAGACCAAGAAGAGAAAGAGGAATTTTAACAATTAACCACGTAGAAGGTCTCTAAATTTCCCGCATTTATCCGGGTGGCATTTATGCCAACGACTTGAGGTTGACGTAGATTAGCGACTCGGAGTACTTCGAACATGGGTTCGATTCCCACATCAATCGACTGGGCGTATTTGTGTGTGTGTCCATGTGAATATCGGGGGTTGATGGAAGTGGAAGAATAGCACTATGCTAAACCTCATTAATGTAAATACTCATTAGCTATTTATACTTTGCATTATATATCCGAAAGTATTATTTTTGAGTTTCTTTTACGAACTAGGTTTAATTAAATCACATTAAAAACACAATTTGGAGATAAAGATATATTCGATAAAAAATGGGTTGCAAATTATGAAACACATTTTCTTTTATTCTTTATGTCTGTTATATTTATTGCATTTTATTAATTGTATTCATTAAATGTCATTTAATGTATTCACTAAATGACATATTAATACACACGTACGTTTTAGTGTACTCTGTAGATGTAATTACGTAAGCAAATAAAGGCATCAACATCGATATCAACTTCCCAAACTTCCTACTCCAATTAAATCGAACTTCCCCAATTTAGCTAGAACTTACACCGCTCAACGTATTTATTAAATATCTACCCTAATAAACATCCCCCAACTTGGCAGATTATCGTACAATGAAAATCAAACAGCGCCGGTAATGCTACTTACTAGGGCAACTCTCGTCACTTAATATCTGGCCGAGTTGCCCCATTTCATATTCACGATGAATTAGGCAATTGGAAATTTACATTAACTTACATACCACAGCTGAGGATGACGAAAATCGTGGATGATGTGTGGGTAGTTTTAAGGAAAGCTTTCAAATTTACTTTATGCACACATCAATTTTAAAAGGTGTATCAGATTTACACTGAGATTTACTTACTCGTCTGCAACTAGCCTAGTCCATTTAGGTGTATTTCAGATTTCGTGTTTCAAGTGCTACCAAAAATGTAAGAAGATCCAAAATAAATTTAGGTTGGCATCCCAAGACTCCATCATCAATAAAATAAATTTGGGAGGCTCCATCCCAAATTTCATCATTTTGTCCATTCCTGGATAAAATTAACGTTTCAGTGAAGCTTCACCTTATTACTTTTATTTTTTCAAATATTTAAATCATAGTACTTACGTGATATTATAATTAAATTATTTCAATGAACGTTCAATAAATAAGAATGATATTATCGGAAGAAAACATGAATCAATAAAAGAAAGAGACGATAATGTCAAATGCAATGAAAACGGTGTTAATGGAAAACTTCAGAGAAAATATTTGAAGTGAAATTAAATCATAAAAAACTGAATTCAGTAACACGTAGATCCTCATCTAGCTCTTATCAAGCATCTATTCGTGTGGGCATTCTATTGATCAAGTCGTGAATGATTTTCTGAAGAATATCCTCCCTTTTGACAAAAACGAATTGTTCAAATTCCCTAACAGTTATAAGGGCACTATGTGGCTAATAATTGATCATTTTAGTGCATCCTCTAGACGCTCCATTGGGTTCATATCTGGGCTTCTTGGTGGCCAGTCCATAGTTGGAAATCGAAGGTAGTCAAAAGCAAGTCCCGTTAAAAATGCAGTCTAGTAACCCTATGTTCTCTGATGACTAGTGGTGCAATAGCTAATTTTCTAATAGCCAATCCCCCTTCATTAAGCTTTCTCCTGACTGTTTGTTCAGAAATTCCCACATTTCGAGCTGCTGCTAGGCCTCTGCTTAGCTCTAAATAGAATGCTTGTTTTTTAAGGTGACTTGCCACATATCGCTGGCTACGTCCCTCATTAACTAGAGTTACTCCTTCATTGCCTCTTAAGTTACATGAACGATTTACTTCGTCTTCTCTAAGTATACTGGACAAAGTGTTTCATTCACTTGATGATATTAAATTGAAAAAAAAATCATTAGCATAACTGAGCGTAACTGAATTTATTGCCTTTTAGAGATGACCTTAAAAAGTGTCAAATGTATTAACAAACAGTTTCAAAATATTCTATATCGGAATATTTTGAAAAATATTCAAATTGTTTACCAATAGTGATAGGTATCCTAGACTACCTACATAAAATGTGTAAATATTTAAAGCTACAAAAAATTATAAGAAATAATGATAAATTTTGCTGATACGTTAATTTTGTCCACGAATGTATATAACTTATATGTAACCAAATACCAAGATCTACACTACGAATATATCTAAAAAAGTTTATCAATAAATTATGCCATCTTTTGCTTTCTGTAATATTTTTAACATCTTTAGTACTTTAATTTCAATTCCTTCAAAGATGCTACAGAATAATTTGTTATTAAAAAAAAATACGAAATAGCAAAACAATCAACAAAAACGTATACTAATAAATAACAGAAGCTTTGTCAGGAAAATCCAAAATTAATTTCCCTCCTAACAAAACTACAATGGGAGGACCGGCAAGAAAAACACGCGCTGAATAACAATGAAACAAATAGAAAAAGGTGGAAATGGCAGTATTTAAAAAGACGTTTCCTCTAGCATATCAACAGAAATGCGGGCATGCGCGTACTTTTTATCCGACTACCTTTCAAAATCTACCAACAGTCAGCGCTGAAATTCCGGTGATTTGCGCGGCCGATATTTCAGCCAGTTTCAGTCCGGGACAGACGCCGGTAACTCGTGCTTGATATCGTCCCGTTTAAACACGTGACGTGTATTTTCGTAACCCGCTTTGAGGTCTTTATCTGCCACAATAGTACTTACATGAATTACGGGTTATTGATGTCAGGTTAGATCTAATTAATTCCGTGAAACGATAATTTAAAGTCATATTATATCATCGTCATTCTAATTGTTTTATGATTAGTTCGAGTTATATATTAGAAGGTACGTGACTCGAATGTAAACATAAAGCGTTTTAATTTTGAAATGTGAATATATTGCTGTCGTTTTCAATGAAATTAATTAAACTTGTATCAATTAAATGAGGTAGATTTTACTATAAGTTGAAAATGTTTGCTCTAATAGTTTAAAATAAAAAAATATTTATAATAATAAAAGTATAATATAAGTAATAAATAATAAGAGGTATATATAATACAAATATTAGATGACATGATATTTTGCATGTATTACATATTTCAATACAAATATTTTGGGAAAAAAACAAATAACTATTTTCCTTTTTTTTTAGATTTTACAATTCTCAAAGAGTTAAAATACAATATTTAACATTATACTCATAAAATTGTCTGATAAAGTACTTTTTATTTTAATTTATAACTTGAATTAGTATCACTTCGACATTAAACTGAACCTAAGTACATCGCATGGTAAGCGAAATAACATTTATACTACCTATTTGCTTCGACACAATTTGCATAATTAAATCTTAGTCGTCTGTAGACTTATCCGACATTTTGTATTAAAATTAATTCCTTTTATTGCAAATTTACTTTAACTTTGTGTTACTTGGTCTGAAAGCATACATTTGGCTTTTATTCTTATCTCTGCTGTTCAGAAGATTAGAAGTTACAATCCTTTAGTTAGTTAATTAAATGTGATTAAATTTATAAGGTATCTCAGTTTATTTTACTCCTTAGATATATTCAGCTTCAGTGTAAACCATTATAAGTCACATTTGTAAAGTAAATTAGCGAGCTCCTAAAAAAAAGTAAACCTGCAAAATATTATCATGGTACTCTAGATAGCTACCTATAGAAGGCATAATATTTTTGTTATAGATTTAGAGTACTGGAGTAGGTCGGAACCTTTGATGTGAAGATAACAGTGACTTAGTTTTCCAAAAAACACCAAAATACTATACACTACTACATTTTGCCAACAAAGTTGCCATCATCTTGAGATGATTAAAACAACAACATGAGTTTTAATCATCTGCTTTGTGGAAAACTAAGTCAGTGTTATAGATTCAGAGATTTATATTTACATAGATTCAAAAATCTTGGCAGTTTTTAAGTATGGAAAGCTAGGCAGATATGGAAAGAAATGGCTATTTTCAAATTTACAGTATTTTCCACTTAACTTATGTCAACTTATTCATACGTGAAATATATCGAGATTTAATAGTAAAAGTCCAACAATCTTACACTTTGTCTTCTTAGTTTTGTAAACATTACTCACACCAGTTTAAATTATTTCTCACTTCATAATATACAGCTATAGAAATTTCAAACATCTCTTTTATACTAATACATAGAATTTTCCTACTAATATACTTTTAGTAATTCTAGTGCTTTCTAATAACGTTACGTAAATGATTTATTTTAAAATACCTTGGCCGTTCACATACATTGAAAAGAGTTGAGTTAGGTAAAGGTGTTGGCGAAATACTAGATCCCCCATTATTATTACGAAAAAATATGTATTTTTTTTGCATTTACATTACAAGTTGCAACTAGTATGGTTATACCAATATAATGTGTTAACAATGTACGTAAATTAAGAAATGTAGCAATATATAACAACCATATTCAAACACTTTCATAAGAGTATGATTCAATTGGTTACCGATTAAATACATCATGTCATATATTGATTATCGAAGCAATTCGAGCACAATTTCTTCTTGAATAATGAGAACTTTTCATTGACGAAAAGTTGAAATCATTATTATTAATCGCAATACTATATCACATTATTATTCATCAGTTAAAGTATTCTATTGAGAAATTGATTTTGATCGTATAAATATTCTCACTTAAATTATACATTAAACAATGTCTGTCATAAGGATTACGCTTTAAATTATAGATGAGATAGTATCTTCATAGATAATACCTATTATTTACCAGAATTCGTAGCAGTGTTATTTTCATATCGTCTCTTTCGAAATATTGCGAACATACGCTTGAAATTGACTATCGTTTGCGCAAGAATAATATGTATTAATATTGAGTTCCTGTCGTCAGTTTACCAATCTCCTGTCAACTGATCTAATTGAATTTAATAGTTTGCAGTGTTTGTTGTAGAATGAAAATCAATTACAAGTTTGATTTAAGCAAGGTTTGCCTTTGTTTAGACACGAACAGAAGTATAACATAATATCTGTTTCAGAATGTTATGATTTTTTGTTATATAAATATATTTATTACATCCTATATATAATTTCGTATCTGCCATATTTTTTCATGTAGTCACAAAAAAGCGTCTGATAACTTTTAAGGTTATAACCAAGTTACTAAGTAGCCATTTTAATTAAATATCAATGTATTTCTAATTCTAACCAAAAATTACTGTAGGCTAATATCATACTCACAATAATAAAGTAATTGTAAATATTAGCAATAAATTTGTGCCACTTGGCTTAATACGCAATGTTTGTAATATTTTCAATTATTAACTGTATTTATATTGACTTTATTTTCAAGAGTCTTAAATGCATTAATACAATTAAGTGTATATTATTAAATTACATTACATGTGAATACTTTTATTATTAAAATACAGTATCATACAGTCTACTATTAGCCTAATGTATACCTTATCTATTCATGTATTATGTTAATAACAGGTTTACAGTACCAAAATGTATGGGTAATTGTTTAAAGTAAGGTCTATTGATTTATTGACATGCCTTCACAAGGACAACATTAATAATGCATACTAATATACAGTGTGGTCCACTTTGGTGTTGCACTCTTAAGGTACTTTTTAAAGGTTTAATAAAACAAAATGTCGTTTGTGTCTGAGAAAATATCATTATATTCTGTTTTTCATATGGATGCAATATTGGATACCAGGGTTCAATTTTTTTCTAAGATTCAATTGCATGTTTCATTCTCCATTTAATGAAAATTATGGAACTACAAACAATAAAAAATTATTGCAAGCTCGATTTGTGTTTAATGTTGTATGATATGGTATCATAGATAAACTTAACTTATTTCCTTGCATTAAAAAATACTTAAACGTAAATATTTTGTAGGAAACCATTTCATAAGACGCTTTATTTTTAACCATAGTCTGAACACCTCTTTGCAAATTCTGCAAGAAAATATAATATCTGCTGTGAGAGGAGCTGTTGACAGGTGTATTGTAACTGATATTTACAGGGTATCTTGTTTGAGAGGTGCATTGCAAGAAGTGTAAATAGTTTATGTCCAGTGAGATCTCCTAACTTTAGCCCTTTGGACCTTCATTTATGGAGACACGCAAAAAAAAGAGGTATACTTCTTTGGGTCGCCACAAGACATGTTGGTACACGAGGAAAGTGTTAGAAATACCTAGGTCTCAGTTAATGGAAATATCTTGAAGTTTCTAACTTTCTTTTGAATATGGTCAATAAATATATCCAGCAAGAAGGGGAATATGTCGAACAGTTGTTAATAGATTGAACTTTTTTCAAATATATGTATTTCATAGCCTAAAAAATACTATCGAATTTTTAGGGTCCATCCATATTAAAACAAAAGGTAATGCCATCTTCTCAGAAACAAAGGGCTGTAGATTTTTTTGTTAATACAGCTAAGTACGCTGAGAATGTACCTTAAGAATTCATTTGTTAAAATTTCACCACGTCTCCAATTAAAGAGATATTGAAGAAATATTCAACCTGTATTTTGTAACATTGCATTGTATTTAAAAAAAATATGATAATGCAGAGAAAAGATAAATACAATTCTTTAACACTTTTCCTATCCAACCATCTGTCTATCTGTGATAATATCCTAGACAGCAATGTATGTAGTACTAAAGTAAGCCACTTTATGTTGATATATAAATTGTCTGGTGAAAAAAATTGTTGCTAACTATGATAGCTTATATACAGTAAACAACGATAACGCTAAACATTAATTATGCACTAGAAAGAAAATACGTACATATACATACTTTATATTAGTTAAAATATATTAAATATACTGATATTTTTCACATAAATTTTTGCTATACATATTTCCCTCAAACAGTGTATCTACTATTTATAGTAAGAGAGATACTAAATGATTCAAATTAGTGACATAAATTAAATTAACATTACATTAAAAAATTATATAAAAATAGGAAGCAATGGACTTAATTATAGAATGAGACTGCCAAGAATGGCCCTAGGTGGTTATTAGGTATAATATTTTTCTATAGTCACTCATTATCTCTATACAGTGTACATACACTACTGTACTATACACTACACTCGACGTTTAATCTCGACTCGATGATTAAAACAGTTTTAATCATCTCCAGATGATGTCAACTTTGTTGGCGAAACGCGCATTGAGTGTAGTGTATAATTCTTTGGTGTTTTGTGGAAAACTAAGTCAGTGTTATCTTAAAACCAAAGATACTTCAACCTACTCCAGTTTTTGTATTATAATTTTCACCACAAAGCACAACACAATTTGAGGCATATTTTCGAACTAGTGTGTTAATAGAATTTAGAAATACGATCAGTGTTTTGTCGAATGATTGTAAAGAATAATTTGAATATGCATCCATAGAAGATGTGATTATATCAAACCCTTTTGCCAAGAGACAGGTCCAGAGGTCCTACGTACTGAGAGATTTACTAATAATTTAATAAATGACGCTCTGCCATATAAAGTTAGACATATAAGGGTATAGTTGATAAAAGGTTAAAATTGATATTTCCATGTGGCTTGCCTACTTTTATACCTATTCCAGTCATACCGTAGTCTACCTAACTGTGTTTAATGTCCTTACTGAGCTCTAAGCAACAAACGTGTTATACCCATACTATTTTCCTCCCTTGATAATAGTGGTTAGGGTTCGTAAGTTAAAAAAAAGTACAACGATCTGTGGTAAATGAGTTCTTTTTATAAACTCGAAGCCAAAAGTAAAGAAAAAGTTATTGTGAAGTTCATATTTTTTTGCACAGATGTCAAAAAGCAGTTTGTTTTAGCCCGGAATCACTGTTATCCATATCTTTAGTATCATCAAGATTCTCAGAATTTTTAAATTGACTCAGGATTTATATTAAACTGCTATAAACAAATTTAACATCGTTACCACATTGAAATAATATTTTACTTCAATTACATTCGCAATTCTATTTACGTTCGCTATTATGACTCAATATACGTTCATTGCATATAAAACTATTAATAACTCTTTAATAAGTGAAACTCTGGTCACATTGCATATATTTTCAGAAAACATTAATTTGACTTTCATGCCATTTGTTTAAATTTTTTATCCCTGTTTCAAAAGTCATCTGTATGAAAGTGATGACAGTCGTTCCGAATAAGCTTTAGAAATAATTTAAATTGATTATACGGTCGTCGACAATGCTATAACTAATTGAAACGGCGTAAACCAGTTAAAATACATATTATGAATAAATCATTGAACCTTCCGCAACACCAGATGTGTATTGTCACATTAGCATACAGAAATGACTATCACGTCACTCCAAGTGGGAATTCAAATGTTAGCTTATTTCTAAAAAGTATCTAACGATGACGCAGAAATAATAACATCTAATTTGTTTATCCTATCCGACACTAGTTCGCCTTCACGCGTCGACAAAAAAGGTTCGTAAACGCTATATTATTGCAAAATACATTATTCATGTAGTAGCGTGTTCGGCATGTAAGTGGGCTATTATTTCATTAATACGTTCGGCGTTGATCGTCACAAGTTATTTGTTCGTGCTCAGGTGTAGGTGATTAATACAAACGATGACTGTTTAAATTTGTTACGATTGCTTTTAATATGAACTGTGTAAGTGTCACCGTTAAAGTTTACTTGTTTCATCTTATACTACTATTCCTGATTAGATCATATCGGCCTTTCAAAAAAGACAACAAATATTGATGTTAAATATTTTGTTGGTACGAGAATGAATTACAGCAAAATAGTTAATAATCGCAATTAAGAACTGGAAAACAGTTTGTATTAATGGAGTACGATGTTTCCATGTTCTTCTTATTATTACAATGCAATACCGAACATTTTTAGAGTATAGAATGTTAATAGTATAACACCCTTACAAATTCTGTGCGCTTTAACTAATTTTTCTTCAAATATCTGTAGTTGATTTCAGGTGAATTGAATGGAATAATATATTAATTAAGATCATCTCCAAGATTATCTGTAGTATTTCCAAGAAGTACTATCTACACAAATCGCATCCTGGAAATACAAAAAACTGGAAAAATTTATTAAAAGAAAAAAACTTTGTCCTACATTACGCATTTAATTCTTTGAAAATTGAGAGTGATTGATAGAATAAAATATTTAAAATTAATTAAGGAATATTTAGTCGTATTTAACAATAATAATAATAATAATACCATTTATTGAAAAGAAAGTACAAGAATAGATTGTTTTGAAATGGAACGTGTATCAACGAAGTTGATTCACAATACTAAATATAAGTATAAATCAATATACTCAATTATTTATAACATAGGCATATGACAATTTAAAATAAATGAATTGAAAAACAGGAATAAAATTTAAAATAAGTGTATATAAATACATAATGTTGTAAATTTGATGAAAACCCTTTTTTAATTTACATCTGCCTATATTGTGATATTGAGTATGTAGGTTACTAACAACAACCCTGCTATATATGAAAAAGAGGGTTTACATTCCACTTCAATGAGATGATATGGAAATTTCATTTTCTATTTGTCTTAAACCTCTACTGTGAATGTTAGTTTCCCACATTAATTTATTAATGTGGAAACTATATATATATATATATATATATATATATATATATATATATATATATATATATATATATATATATATATATATATATATAGCTCCTCTTATGCATGATCAATAAATTATGTGCACTCATGTAAAGAGAAATAGGATCAAATGGTGGTACGATAAAATATCTCACACAGGTGTTCTGAATTTTGTTTAAACGATTTTTATCCTCCTGTATCAAGCAGGGTCCGACAATACACAATATCTGCATAATACAAATGAGATAAAACCATGATTTGACTAAGCAAAATTTTAATACTTTAGATTAAATATTTTTCAAGAGAATACAGCTATTTTAAGGAGAAAAATACTTTCTTACATATGTTATAGTTATAGTATATAAGTAGAGAATTTCAATGTAGCAATCAGACGAAATCCCTAGGTTTTTTACAACACCAGTTGAAGCGATTACTTCATCATTAATTTTAATATTTAATTCATCCGTGTTGTGAAGTTGACATGATGTACCAAAACTGATATTTCAACTTTTATTAGCATTTATAGTCAATACATTTTTTTAACATCTATTCAAAAATAATTTTATATCGTTATTTATAATTTGAGAAGCCACAAATGAACCAGAAGGCAAAAAACAGTTATACAGAAGCTGTACTTCATCAGTGTACATATGTGGTTTACATTTTAAGGGAATTTTTTAAATATATGCAGAATAATATGATATAGATATGGCCTCAGTATAGAACCTTGTGGAATGCTCATATTAATTGATTTCTTGTGTGATCCAAGTATCGAGGAGTTTGTATTAGTATTAGTACATTGATATCTGCCCGAAAGGTAGTTTGGAGACCAATTAAGTGTGTCACAAATTTGTAAAACAGACTACAAAACAAATATCGTTCATCATATAATATGTAATACATTTATTAAATAACTTGTAATAATAATCATTAACAAAAATATAGTCAGATTCTGAGACCTCAAATAATTTCATTTAAGAAAACAATCCATTTGAATATTTTACCATTCAACTCAAACCAACTGCCTGTTATTATATTCATACATGCCATAATATCACATTGTGGGAATTTTCAAAATTAATAGTGATAACATTCGGCGGCAATTTTCCACACAGAGCATTCTATTGCAAACAAAGGTGTATTTAAACAGTCCAATATGGTGTGTATTTTCTTGTTAACTTTCACCTTCAGATTTATCATTCAGATATACATTCAGATATTCAGATTTATCAGTCTTATTTTTCATGCAAGACATAGGAAGACATCCACGTCTAGTATTTGGCTTCAAGTTACAGTCTAATTTGAAGTTCTAAATAATTCGTAAAATTTTCTGTAAATGTATTTAAGTATTATTAAATAAAAATAAAGCGCCAAAGTGTCGTCAGTTACAGCAGAGATAGAAAAAGTAATTCTTCAATAGTATAAACTAAGTGATATTAGTTAATTGTAGTCTTACGTATATATATATATATATATATATATATATATATATATATATATATATATATATATATATATATATATATCAAAATGATTTATTTAACAAGATGTTTGAATCAATAATTAAGGAGGAAACCCTCCCTTTTTATCTTTTACATATTTTAGAACATTCACATAAATTTACTGGCATATAAAAACTTAGTACGACAAGTATAATCATCGATCATATTATTTGTTGTCTTTGTATTAATATGTAAAACCTTTTCGTGGCATGCCGAGGGTTTAGCAATGTCTCGTTAGAAGCAATCTTCTCCTTTTAGTGAATATCCGTCATCTTCTATGTTTGCGCATATGTTGACCTCGTAATAATCTTTTGTGCCAGCGTAACAGTTGTAGATTTATTCATACTACCCCCTCAATTTCACAACAAATATTTAATATAACCACCAGCCTTACACCTAGGGAGATCAATCCGGCGCGGCATAGGGAATTGAAATATACCCTACTCAAAATACGACATTTTGTATTACAGCTGTGACGGCATTGTAGATTCCACTCCACGACTGCTCAGAATCATCAATTTTGATACGTACATATTCATGTCTCAATTCTTCTTAGTTGAAATTGTGTCAATTTTGTGATCAATAATTAAACAAATTTCTGATATTTGACAAGCCATTTTTTATTTTCCGGAGTATTGTTCCTTCATCTTATAGTCTCTCAGAATATACTTAAAACATCAATCTTACTTTAGTTAATTTTACTGTATAAAGAAACATTGCAATTCTTAATAATCGAGCGCAATGACGGTGCCAGGGGGGGCCTGGGTGGGCCGTGCCCACCCAATCAATAGCAGTGCCCACCCAAGTGCCCACCCAAAAAATTACTGTATACAAAATTATAATATGAAACAAAAAATATAATATGAACAAAATATAAAATTTTGACTGCTACTATTTCAAAATTTGAAAACGAACAAAGTGTTAAAATCAACAATATTTTAGTTATCCGACATGCTGCATAAATACAGATTGGCATTCAATTATATTTATAAATTATATTCAACATTTATTACAATTCCTGTATCAAGTACGGCATATGAAAGGACCTTTTCACGTCTGAAAAGGTTATAGAACTATTTAAGAAATAAAATGAAACACGAGAGATTAAGTAATTTAGCTATACTAAATATAGAGAAAAAAATAGCTAAAGGCGTGGATTTGGAAAAGATTTTTGAGGAATTTGTAACAAAATATCCCAGAAAATTTCTGTTGAAATATATTCATTAATATTTTAACTTAAGTATCTAATGGACTACTAATTTCTTTTGTAAATTGTGTTTATGTTGATATGTTTATATCTTTATATTAAGTAAAATAAATTGGGATGGAAGAAGCGATAAAGACATAAAACAAAGAATAGCGCAGGGTCGAGTAGCTTTTAACAAAAAGAAAGCACCTTTATGCTCAGGGGTAATAAACTTAGAAACAAGGAAGAGATTTTTGAAAACATATGTATGGAGCACGGCACTATACGGCTGCAAAACCTGGACGGTAGGGGAAGCAAGTAGGAAGAAATTAGATGCTTTTGAGATGTGGTGTTACCGAAGAATGATGAAAATACCATGGACTGATAGGGTTAGACACGAAGAAGTATTGGAGAAAGTCGGCGAGAAAAGAAGTATGTGGAAAAACTTAAAGAAGAGAAGAGATAGAATGGTAGGCCACTTGCTGAGACATGGGGGAATAGTCCGCGATATTTTGGAGGCAGAAATAGGAGTGAAGAAAGGCAGAGGTAGGCCTAGATTAGACTACTGCTCGCAAATAGTAAGGGATGTAGGTTGTAGCACAATTAGCGAAATGCGTAGGTTAGCACAAGATAGGAGAAGCTGGAGGTTAGCGTCCAACCAGTCTTAGAACTGATGATCTAATGATGATGATCTTTATATTGTTATTTGTTACTTGGTGTTATATAATTAGTACACTTATGCAAATGTATTGATAATGAATGACCCCCCCGTCACCAGTTTGTGCCCACCTATTTTAGAAATCCTGGCGCCGTCACTGATCGAACGTACTTAGATGATTTATACTATCTAAACAAACGTGAACAGTTCCACCAATTAATTTTAATGGAGCTTTAATACATTTTCACAAATTTTGCTTCACATTGTACATGGCGATGCGGAAGTCTATTTTTTGGTAAAGTCTATTAATCTAGCAACAATAATTATAGTTCCAAAACTTTATTTCTTAATATGTGAAACATCATTTGTGGTAACTTTTATCAAAATGGATTGACTGCTGGTTGATTTTTCTCCATAATATTATTCCTAATTTTAAATTATAAATATGGGTAATATTTTTGAAAATACGTGTTATGTTTTAATAAGTTAAAGTACAATTTTGTAGAAAATATACTGATACAATGCAGGTTACTATGTAACTAACACCTCCTCCATCATCTTGAATACACTAGTACACTGTGCTATGAAAATTGGTGGTTAATGTTTCTCGATAATTTCTCTAACAAGAATTTGCAGTGATTGTTCTTCAATCGCTAGTCAAATTTAGGCTTTGAGTCTTGTCACATTATTACACTAATTTCCTATAACTTTTCCAAATCAATCTTGTTCAATTGCCACCGTGATCTCCCGAATTGTGTTCAATTGAACATGTATGCGATGCTGAGGGGAAATAAATCTCTCTCATATCTATAAATCTTTCAAAGAATTAGGAAGCCGTTGGATATGAGGTTCAGGTTATTTGAGATGAGATATGGAATATATTGAGATAATTCCAGAAACGATAAATTATCGATCATTTCGGTCGATTCATGTTCGATTCATGCATCATACGAGTTGACGAGGTTATAGGTTATAAGGGACTTCCAACACATTGTTAAATTTTACCCGTAATGAAATTTTTTTAACCCATAATGAAATCATATATTTTCTGTTAGTACATCAACTATGAATATATTGATGTACTTCGATCATGATGTAAATATCGATCGAATTAAACCACGTTTATTGAGTGCTGCATTTTCTATATTTAGTATATTACGTAAATTAGAAATTTTATTAAAATATTGGTATGATATTTACTTATTCTTTTATACTTTTTATTATATTTATATACACAAATTACTAAATTTAGTCTTAAATGTCGTTAGCTCTAACGGATAGCTTTTCCCAAATATATACGTTATTTTTAGTAATAGTTCCTATCATTCTTTTAAAGATCTCCAGCTACCGGAATTAAAAGCAGTGATGAAAAAGTGAAAGTGACACCGAAGGACCAAAACATGTCACTGTGGTACCTCGCCGTGTTGACTCTAGTGATACACGCGACACGTTGCTGTGACCTAGAGGAACTGTTCAGTGAAAGACAAGTCAGTGTCGAGGAGAGTGCGGCATCATCGCAGATCGCGTTTCGCGGATTCACGATCGCCGCGACGTCCACAGCGTCTCCCGCCGACTTCCCAGGCGTCTTCACGGCCTACTTCGATATAATAAACACGTACAAAGGCGCCGAGGCGCTGAGCGTCTGGGGCGCTAATAATTACAGGTATGTTGGTATTAAATTCTTGGCTCGACGACTGCCTGCACTGAATACCCCTTAATATCACTTATTAAGATGGAATTGAGGGCTGGCAGCCAATTATTTTGCATCTACAGTTATATCTTGACAATTACTTCTATAACAAATCTGATGTTAATTTCAAATACAGATTACTTTATTCAAATGTTTAGAGCAATATTTTGTGTTACACAAATTGTATATGTATATGTAATTGTATCATTGGGGGTGACTTCAATACAAAACACACATACTGGGGATCTAGACTAACTACCACTAAAGGTAAGGAGTTTATGAAAGATATAAACAAAAAAAAATAGTGAAGCACTATCAATATGAAAAACAACACATATTGGCCTACTGATCATAACATAATTCCAGATCTCATTGACTTCTTCTTGATAAAGAATATTTTAACAAAGTATATAAAATAGAAGAAGCATGGGGCATGAATTCTGATCATTCATCCATCCATCCTTCACTCAGCACTATCATAATACAAAAGCAAAATCCATCAAGAATTCTTAACAATCTAACTGATTGGCAGAGCTCGCAAATCGATTTAGAAAACACTATTAATGTTTCAGTTCCATTAAGAACTAATGAACAAATAGACAAAGACTATTTTAATTAGACAATAGCTATTTATCAAGAGTATACGGTAATTTTCATGGAACGATAGCCCCCACATGATGTAAAAAAGGGGAACAATTATCCAAAATAAATTAGAAAGCTAATAACAAAAAAAAGAAAACTAATATAGACATAGGACATGGATGGACAAGAGTAGATTAAATACCATCACAAAGAGTTTAAAAATTAAAAATTGATCATTTGGTAGCTACCTGAGTAAATTAAAACAAATTACAAGAGTAGTACTGATTATTACATTGAGTATGATGGAAACTACTAACAGAAGAAACCAATTCTACAGAACTCACTAATAAAGATAGTACTTGGGTAAAAAATAATATTGCAAAGTTAACACGTTTGCTGACCACTTAGAAAGCACATTTCAACAGAACGGAGGAGATGAACTACCAAGAGGAATTTTTTTCAATCAAGAAGAATTAGAGATAAGACCTGGTACACAAAAAGAAGTGTCTTCTGAAATAAAGGAGAATATAAACCAGAAGAAAGCCCCTGGATTTGACCTGATCACTGTCTTAAAACTTCCACAGAAAGCCAAAACTAACTCATCTGATAAATGCTGAATTCCTGCTGAATCAGGCACCGAAGATGGAAAGTTGTTGAGGAAATAATGATATTTAAATCAGACAAAATACCTCGAGAAGCTTCCTCTTACTGGCCAATTTCGTTATTTCCTGTAATATCAAAACTATTCAAGAAACTTCTACTGAAAAGATTAAAACCAGTAATAGAAGAAACAAAGCTATTACCTGACTACCAGTTTGGATTCAGAGAAAGTCATTTTACGAGAGATCAGGTACATAGAATAACTATTATCAAAGAAATTATACTAGAAGAGAGAAAAGTTTGTCTACAATATATCTAGATGCAGCACTCCTTAATAATTAACCTAAACGATGTCTTCGTCTATGTGGATGATGTCTCTTACTGCAAATTGTCATCCAGATACATAATTACTCAATAAATTATTTAAGTAGGAATAAAATCTTCTGCAAGTTATTATCTCTTGAATTAAGTTTTGATAGTAATGTAAAAAATTGAAACTCCAGTGAGAATTGTCGAGTAAATATGTTGGTAAAAGGGTTAATAGTATTTTTCCCATAATTCTACGAGTAGTGTACATATCTCTCTACCTTATCTTATTTGAACCAAACAGTTTTCTTGTAACTGTCATTACAGTTATATTAAGTAGCCATAATTAGCAGGAAATAAATAGATAATCTTTATATAACATCGTTTTTGTGTAAAAAGTAAAATCCATGAAAGACCATAAACTATGTGGTGGAGACCACATGACTTTTAAATAATTATTTTGCCATAAGTAATAGGTTCTGCTGCGTGACAAATTCCTATCATGTTTATAGCTATCTGTGGATGAGAAAATGAAAACGGAATAACAATTTTCCACATAAGAACAAAGTACCTCATTGTAAAAACAAAGCACTTCAATGACCCTTTCACGAACTAAGGCGACAGCTGACTTCTAACAATATCCTGAGAAAGTTAATTTATTTAGCGAAACGTATATCGAGCGAAATATAAAAATAAACAGTTTTAAAACCTTAAAACGGACTTTTCCGCACGTAGAACATCTCTATCTCGAAATTGAGTAGCCGAGAAAAAATATACCAACACATAAATGCAGAGTATGTGTTTTATGAGACAGTTTTACTTTTTGCAAATATTCCACCATCGTACTTTCTCATGACCTATGGACAGGGTGGGGTGTGTCCTATCCACTTCAAAGTCAATATATGTTGTCTGGTAGACGTCCCTAATCAGAATCAGTAAAAACCCGATCGATCCGACACGATTTAATTGAGTGATCGTGCTAACAAAAATAAGTTCTCAAATAATCCACCATTGTGCTTTTTCATGGCCCATGAACATGATAGAGTGTATTCTATCCACCTCAAAATCAATAGGTGTCATATGGGAGACGTCCCCGATCAGAGTCAGTCAAAACCCGACCGATACGATACAATTTAGTTGAGTTATCGTGTTAATAAAAAAATTTCTCAAATAGTCCACCATCGTACTTTCTCATGACCCATGGACAGGGTGAGATGTATCCTATCCACCTCAAAGTCAATAGGTATCATCTGGGAGACGTCTCCGATCAGAATCAGTCAAAACTCGATCAGTCCGATACGATTTAGTTGAGTTATCGTGCTAACAAGAATAAATGCCGATGAAAACGATACACACACACACACACACACACACACACAAAATGGTTTAAAAACCATTTTTTTTGTATTTAGGCCGAAAAAAGAAAAATAAACTCTAGAACAAACAATTTTTTTACACGATTACATTACTTTTCCGCGTATAGTGGAGTGCGGAAAAGTAATTTTATCCTCTTCTCTTATCTAAGTTACATCGCCACAATTAAATTACAGAAAAAGTCAAACAGAATGCAATTATTTGCTTAAAACTGTCACTGCTCATTAAATATATTCATCAATGTTCCAGTGGAAACCTTTTACCGCTAAATAGGGCATCGTGGACATAGCACGTAGTATATAAAATTTCATGATATTTACAACAAAGTGAAAATCTGAAAATGAAAGACTTACCCTCACTGATTAAACACCATATTAAACGTCTTGATTAACCCGTCTAGTAAATAAATACAATTCAATTACCTTCATTACGATACTTTTGTTAACGCAGTTCATTACCTTTGTACAACGCAGCAATGAACTTCATTACGTTTGTTTAATTTTCCACCAATGCACGAGGAACCGGAAACGAACGATAGATTAATATTTTACACATTTACAATGTGAACGATAGCAACCGAATTCAGGTATATACTGCAAAATTTAATTAGTCGTTGTTTATGGCTTTAATTTCATGCAAGATAGAAAATTATACCGGGGATATTCATCATTTCTATATGCTCCAATTAAATACAATTATGAAACTAATATTGACTTTATTGTAATATTCTGCCAGCGCACGGGAAATAATTTTTCGTATTGTAATATCGGCCAAATGAATAACTATTTATGAACATTGCATGTATGTACCTTTGTATATTCATATTATACATACTATTAAATTAAACGTGCATAAAAACGTGATTGAAATTTTATTCTGCAGTCCCTAATGTTTGTTGCAAAATTTATCAAACTAAAATTATCATGTGACACAAGTGTCTTGGTCGTAATTTAATATGTGTAGCACCTATTGCACGCTATCTACTATTTGTAATGATTTATTTAGGCATAATGAAGTATTATTCAATTTATTTATTGCTCTTCTATCCATTTATTAATTTATGGATAATATTTAAGCTCTCCAAGCTTTCACCTAAGCATCGTGAAATTTTCTTTCTATATTTTATCTTTTCCTAATGATATCTGATTTTTTATTATTGTACTGTAAAAGTCAGGATTTATTTTTTTTATTTTACAAATATTGAAATGCTGTCTCCAATCATGTTTCACATAAATTCTGTAAAAATTCTGGGGTACCAGAACACGTTCATGAAATTCCTAAGTATGTTTCGGAGATCTAAAAACGCTTTTGGAGATATTGTTTAGACACGTCAGTTTTTGTTTCCAAAACAACACTTACAGATGCTGTTTTTAGCTCTTTATCATCAACACCCTAAGCTCCATCAACCCTAAGTTTAAAATTTCAAATATGAAGGTACCCCGTGTGATAGCTCGTTGTATAGCATTTATTATGCCAAATCCAAAAGAATAGTATCCGAAATTCGATTAATAAATAATAAAAATGTTCAGCAAAGGTATTTTCGAATGAGTATCTATGCAGAACTAGTGATAAAAAGATAAAAACTATTTTTAGTCGTTTGCGTCTGGCAAATGGGTTGAAAATCATACTTTTAAGTGGATTACGGATCAATTTGTACTTCTACACAAGATGATTTTTCAAATTTTAGTATTTATCTCTATCAATCAATTCCACAATCAATCGTAAGTAAAATTTATTACAAATTTGAATAAATGGGCTCTGTAAACGAATTATAAGGTTCAATTCAATTTAAAAAATTAAATGATGATTTGGGACTTACTTCAAATGATACTCCACTTAATAAAAAATAAGACAACAGACAGATATAAAGTTTCCAGTATTCAAGATACTGGAAAGAACTAAATACTCATTTAATACAAGAGAACTATTCATAAAAACCACAAAAAGTAGATATTTAGATGAAAATAGTTGACGATAGAATTTTGAAACTATATTTTTTTGAGGCAAATATAAACGGAAATATGTATTTGATGTATTTTTGCAATTAGAATTTTTCCTACATGTTTCCATAACCAAACTGGTTCATAAACGTATTTGATTTCAGATTGTACTATAATTGTTGCAGACAGTGTTGTAAACAGATTTTTAAATGGAACATTTTCAAACAGATGTAGGAGTAGATTAAGCGCAGTAGAATTCATATAGAGCCCCCGATGAAGACAGTACAATAGGATTGACATGATAGCTTGAGAGCATGTGTATTCTGTCTACCCTCCTCCTTATAGAATCCGAATCCTCCTAATGAAACAGTACATCGTCGGAACTTTAGATATTGGTCTCGAGAGCATTATCATTGGATTCAAGAATCGCATAGTCAGTGTCGAGGTAAAAAAATGTATGGCCTGGAATTACATGAAGTCGGTTTTTAGAGCCTTATTTTGAATACAACTTTAAAATTTCTGTCAAGAATAAATTCGAGTTTACTTATTTCTATTTTTCTCAAAAAAAGAGACAATCTGTGTTATAAAATATAAATAGGAAACCCTTAATATGAGGTACCGTTGTAATTACGAAACTTTACGACATTCATTTCTGTTCAAAAAAGCGATTGCAATTTAAAACAAACTATGGCGATCACTGAATATAAAATCTGAAAAATTGACGTTAAAAGTTTGACATGTTTGACAGGTTCTCTTAAAACCATTTAATTATAAAGTTATGAATATTGTACGAAACTTTATCACCTCACTGTATCCATTTTGTCTTATCAGTTTGCAAGTGTAATGGATGATTTTTGTTTATTTATTATTTATTTTTTTTTTGTAATATTGACTAATATTGTATAATTTTCTTGAATTTATTTGTAACAATATGCAGTAGATAAGGCAACAATAAAATTAGATTTAATTTATCTGAGTTCATTTCGTATTCATTTAAAAGCGCTTTCGAAGAGTTTTCCTAAATAGGTATTTTTCTATGTGATTCAATAAATTTCTTGGATCGACTCTATTACAACGCACTGTTAGCTTCTTGACTAAAATGACCTATCGACATAGCCTTTCACCCCTTTTATCTACAATGAAGTTCATTATATGTATAGGAAATAGCGTCTGGGGTCTGAGACTTCTTTCCAATCTGGAATTAAAGAACTTTCAGATTTCAATTGCATTTTTCCTTCTAGAATTTTGTTTAATTGCTATCTTTCCAGCATTTGCACGTGACGCAAGAAAGTCATCTGAAACTTATATAGAACAACGTTACTCTATGCAATAGTTAATTCTCAGTTCTTTTCAATTAGTTCCTTCATTATATTAAAGTCAAGTTCGCTTAGACTTTAATGAAGTTGCATTGTAAGAGACGACTATATTGTTCTCCGAAAGTAAGTCATCCGCTGAATAATTTTAAGGGCATTGGACGACCTTAATGCAGTTCCTAGGTACCTAAAAGTTAGAAACTCTCATTCAGACAATGAAAGCATAATCTAGAAGTATTGATGAGAATTGATCTATTTACGTTGTTTTGTCAGTATTCATATATTTTAAAAATATATCTTCATCATCAACTTCGTCAACTATTTTTGTAAATAATAAATCTCTAAAATAACTTTTAACATGAAATACTTCATCCACATTATGAATAATGTGAAACAGAATAAATAAACATCTTATTTTGGTAGAACTCATTGTCTGTACAAAATAAAGATTCTATGTTCTTGTTTATGAATTTTGGAATATTATCAAATTATATGTAATATACAACTGTATTTTTTATATTTGAGTAGCTAACTTTAAAACAATAATGTATATATTGTTACGACACTATTTTTACACAAATATCAACTTCATTTAAATTTTAGTACATTTTGAAGGTATTTCTGAAATATATGAGAAAATAATTATACAGTATAAGAAAGGCAATAAACAAATTGAGGAGTAATGTCACTCTGGGGTCTAATACTCCAAGAGCATTCCAAGAAGTTTTAAAAATGGAAAGTTGAACATTTCTATTCATCCCTATTCGCCGTAAAAAGTTATAATAGTTAAGAGTTTATCATGTTCTTGTGAATTCACCAACGGATTTTGTTCATAAATAATCTTTATCAGATATATATATATATATATATATATATATATATATATATATATATATATATATATATATATGTATATATTGTACTGTCTTCATCGGGGGCTCTATATGAACTCTACTGCCCTTCATCTACTCCTACATCTGCT
This sequence comes from Rosalia funebris, assembly GCA_037954035.1. Lineage (NCBI taxonomy): Eukaryota > Metazoa > Arthropoda > Insecta > Coleoptera > Cerambycidae > Rosalia > Rosalia funebris. The sequence continues at coordinate 13,236,838 of JAZFAV010000001.1, read as the reverse complement.
TGGAAATGTTCCATTTAAAAATCTGTTTACAACACTGTCTGCAACAATTGTAGTACGAATCTGAAATCAAATACGTTCATGAACCCATTTGGTTATGGGAACATGTAGGAAAAATTCTAATTGCAAAAAAACATCAAAAAAAAAAAAAAAAAAAAAATATATATATATATATATATATATATATATATATATATATATATATATATATATATATATATATATATATATATCTTCCTTAATGTTATCGTATATAAAGACGGATAGATTAGGTTAGGTACACTTAATTCATTCAGAATAAGATAGATTTAAAATTTCAAAATATAAAACAGATATTAGGGAAGATCTTTGAGTGTGCTTTGGGTAAAATAATACAAGAATATGTTATTTTGTAGGAAATAACCTATTACATGGTCTATATTCGAAAACATTCCACAATGTTTCGAGAGCTCGGCAAATATTCGAGTGTATAATATGTAACTAAAAATAAATCGTATTAATAAATTTTAGAAGTAACATGGAAATAAACATAAAACACCAAATAATTTAGATAATCCCCACCAAAGCCGAAGCTGCCTGGGTAGAGGATTTCCATTGGAAAGTACGCGGACAACACTTATTTCTACCGACATTGCTAGTGCTGGTGTTTGGAATAGAATAAAGATCGCAGCAGTCAGTACCTAGTTGCGTTTGTTACATACCACGTCACTAGCACATTTTAAAATATCGCAAATGTGGACGGGTAATAGAAGAGATCTACAAAGTAATGCGGATATGCATTTTCGTTGAAATAAATACGACAATTCATTCGCAAATATATTTGTAGATATTTGTAGACGTTTATTCTAATAACCCGATAACATTTCTAGGTTTTAAGAAAACATATGTATATTATTTAATGGAGAATATCCATATGGTCTCATTTTAATAGGCATTTGAAAATATTGTAAACAAATTGAGGATTGTGGTTCATGTTAAAATTTGGTAGACAATATATAGGATCATAGATGATAATATCAAACAACAAGGCCATAATTACACTCTTGTGCAACGCCTTTTAACGGTCAGTTTACTACAAAATAGTTGACATTGAGTATATCTTTCTACATGGTTTTAACAGCATTAGTGAATACCCCCTATGTCTTATGTGCCAAGGTTTCAATTAACAAATAAAAAGAATGGGTAGAATAAAACGATCAATATTGTAAGTTTATCTAATTATATTTAAGTTCTGTAAATAACATTTTATATTCTAAATATCTATATTCATTATTCATAATAGAAATTAAAAAAATATTAAAATTAAAAAAATTAAATAAATAATTCACAAGAAACTGTCAGAACTGAGAGATAAACCACTCTCTAATTTATGTATTGAGTTCTGAAGACAAAATTGATATGTTATGAGATTTTTCACTGAATCTCAATTTTAGACTAGAGTAATATAGTCTAAAATAAAATATTAAAATTTCCCAGGAATATTGTCAACTGATGACTATCAGATACTAAATAATACTTATAGTTGCTAGTAACCAGCCAGGATCATCCAGGATACCTATAATAATATGATACAAGTTGTTCATATGCGATTCTAAAATAAACACTTTATTTGCTCTATACAAATTTGAACAAAGAGCTCAATTATTCAAAAATAGTTAGTTGCTCCCACAAAGTTTCCATTATGTAAATATCATACATTTCCCTGTCGCGATCTGACATATAAAATACGCATTAACAACCCTCGGGGTTATATTCAATAAAGTTGGCGTATAGAAAGTGACTGTCGCAGAATATTATGCGAACTTGTCGCTAGAAGGAACTGCTTAAAAGCTTTATCGTCGACCAGCCCAATTTCGAGTTTAATTACATCACAACCAGTGTTATTAATTGCCTTACTTTCCGTCTTACTATAGTGCTTAATTCTTTGTTCTAAGGTAATTTTCCTTTATTAAACCCTCCAGGTGCTTTAATTAAGGGTCTGGTACATTAGAGCGAGATGCTTTCGTTATTTTTAATTAAATATTATTCATATCCAAATAATGGCTTTAATATAAACTTAATTGAGGCATAATTTAAAAGCTAAGATCTAAATAGTTGATTAAAGAGTAAGTAACTTTGTGAGGGTATTTTAAGCCCGTGACTGGTTTCTTCATATACACTGTTATCAGATATCATTTGCACAATATAAATAATAAATATTTTAGAACCATTATACGTTGTAGTTATGTTCAGTGAAAGAAAGTCACAGATACTTTCATTTTATCTCTTTCGCCAATGAAGATTATTTCTGTGAAAAATGCGTTATTTTTTTGATATTTATTTAAGGTATCAGCAATCAGAAATACAATACTTTCTATAGGCTAATTTGATCTCATAGGACCGATGAAGAAGGGAAGTCCTTTAGTCGATGGGATGAGGATACTTCCAGTGAAGAACCCTCTTGCATTTTGGTTTATTTTATATCCATTGGTAGTCGCTTTTTTAATCTTCTATTGTTTTGATGGCGAAGGAGTGGTCATAAGAATGGATTGGGGTGTGTTTCGACTATATTTATTGCTCCTGTCCTGGATAATATCATTGAAATTATAGTAGTATGGAGGCAAGACATGGGAAAAATATTTCTGTATCTACAACATTAAATGCTCAATAAAGAATATAGTTTAAATTCTAGAAGGTAAAGTTTGATTATTTACATTTTACTTTTGAACTTACCGGTTTCTCCTTCAGACAAAAGAAAAGCCGTTATTAACTAAACGACAGGAAATCAATCGGTTACGGTGGGCCAGAGAACATAGGCACTGAACTTTACATCGGTGACATCAGAAAATGTATGCTAAAAACCCCACCAGAAACATATCATCCTGACTGTTTGGTTAGGAATGTCAAGTTCCCTGCCTCTCTTATTATATGGAGATGTATGAGTGGTATGGGTATAGTAAAAATGCATTTCGTAGATGGTACTGTGTCAGCAGAAAACTTTAAACGAATTTTGACAGACATCAGTTTATTGCCGTCAATACCAATACATTTAGGTACTGATACGCAGTACATTTTCTAGCAGGATTGTGCTGCGTGTCACACAACAGAATCTGTCAAAGCTGGGTTTACAGAACATAATGTCCCTGTTATGGATGGCCCTCTAGTAGTCCAGATCATTCGCTACTAGAAATATTGTGACATAAAATGAAAAAAATAGTTGCGCAAACATTCCAGCCCGTTCAGTTAACGATCTACGAACAAAACTGCAAGAAATTTGGTACACCACGCTTTCTGAAGAGTACACTAAGGCGATAGATACAATGCTTGCCAGAATTAAAGCTGTTACTGTTATAAATGTGGTGTAACATAGTTTTGATGAAGCGGCCGTAGTATAAGTAAGCGACTAAACCGTGATCTTAATGATTTTTATTAACAAACCTGTCAGAAACACATCAAAACGTAGTAATATTTCATTATTTTTAAGTTAAAAGTTTATACTTTGTTTCTATTACCAATATTATTCTTTAATAAAATAGTTTTGAGAGTGTTATTAATTTTATTTATATATAACAATTGTAAAATTATGCATGGCCGAACTATTATGAATCTGGGCTCATATATTGGACATATCTGCCTCTCTAAGCCATTTAAATTTGAATTATTATCCTGATGATATAAATTTAAATGACAAATTAATGTTGAAATCACCACCATAATAACTTCTGTGATTAGCATCTCTACCTGAATTTTATATTCCTTCATTTCATAATAAAATTTTATGTAGTTATTATGTGATATAATTGTTATTTATTTATTCTTTATTGCCTTAAATATAAATAGAATTTCAACCACAATACGAACATACTCCTACACTGTTACGGAACGTATTCCCATGTATTCTCCTGAAATATGCAGACATGATGGAAACGTAATAAAACATCCCCACGCAAAACAGCCGAATAGCACCTCATCCGTTTCTCTTTTTTCCAGGAGGGTAAATGTAACTTTCTTAACGAGGCCCTCTGCGGAGTGTATCGACGGCAGCGAAGTCCCCAGGGAGTACATCATTTTCTGTGATCTTGTGAATGGGGAGATTCGAGCTACTTCAGTGGCAAAGTGGGACGAGAAGACGGATCAAAGGGTTTGGGCGGCTTTAGGTAATTTAGTATTTAGTTGGTTCGTATTAAAAACCGTTCGCGTTTCTCTATCGAAGTCCTTGATATGAAGGACGCTTTATAAAGGAAATTCAAGAAAATTACGCCTATGAATAGGTGTAGTTTTAAAAACACATATTCGAATTTTATAGGGGTGTATCTTTAAAATAATTGAAACGACATGGAAGTTAAATGATTGTATTTAAGGAAGGACTCTAAGAAAAATAAAATTTACTCAATGAACCTCTATACTGTACTATTATTTACCACTACTGTAGTATTATTTACTATATATTGCGTATATTTAAAATTATACTTTATCACAATTTTTCGATTATACGTTCTAAAAAGGATACGCTCCATTTGAAAGGTGTATTATTAGAGCAGACACTTGTAGCTTGTGCGTCTAGTATAACAATAGACTGGATATAATAGGAATCGGCTCCTTTGAACTACATGCATACTATTACATAAATGTGATGATATACACTGAGAGAACACCTTATTTATTGTGAGTGAATTAAGTTACCCTTAATGCAATACTGTTAGTTAATATTTAACATATCAAGTGGTAATGTTTTAATAAATCTGTTTATGTGGAACACATGCTGTTTTTGGGATAGAATATTTAGATTGGTGTTAAATAAATGAAAATTAATCGTGTACTAAAATCAACGCCATACACCTATTTGAGTTCAACTATATTTCTTGTTGAAAGGCACAAGATTAAAAAAAAAGTAAAAATGAATGGCATATATTTTCTTATGTATTTTATTTTTCATAAGTTATATTCCATTGGCATTAGGCAATGTATTGTTTCAAATTTATTATATATTTATAATTGCATTTAAACAGATAAGAAGCTTTCTGTAGCCAGTAATATGTATGTGCTATAAAAGTAAGTAAGTACACATTCCCCCAATATGCACCTGAATCAATAAAAAGCCAAAAAGCAGTCACGTAATAATAATTAAAATAAATTTACACATACCACACTACAATACACCACACTTTTCAGAGGAAATTTTACAGCTTAACCCAAAATTTTATGCTCACAGAAATAGTTATATTTCTTAAACAAATGGAGTTTGACTTATCTTATAGAAGTTTTAGATTGTTAGCAAAACAAAGCTTTTTTACTTTTGTTATCAATTTTTATATTACTATAGTAACAATACAAATCACGTAACTCTTAAGATCAATTTAAAATGGTACTATATGTGGCCATATAGATCTCCAGACTTGATGCTCTCAACTGGTATTCCTTAGTTTTTAAAATAATATCACTTGAGATTTAATTGAATTCCTATTTGTCCCATCAATTTTATAGTTTTGGACGACCCCGTATTCATAATATTCACGCCATTTCGAGTGATTCCACGGGACATGCGTTTACAACGCAATTTGTGATATCCCTCCTAATGAAACAAAACAAACGACTACGCGTCGTTGGACAAATTTAAAGTTAATTTCAATATACAGCGTTCACGTTCAGCGGAGCATGTTTAAATGTGTTAACTAAATCACACAGTTGTTGTAATCTTGTAATGGAAGCGAAATTTCGCACCGAATTTTAAACAAGTTAATTAAAGGCCCCATTGTTCCGACTGGGATCTAATTAGTTTTTTTAAGAGCGGCGTAAATTTTATGTTTGTCCTCGCAAAATAAGTTTCTGTTTTTCTTTTCGTATTTTCATGGCGATTTGCACTGTGCTCTTTAATAAGATATCTAGTGAGAATTAATCTAGCTAACAATTTCGGTTTAGTGCCCTTTTATATGGTATCACTTGACTGAAAAATCGATAGTAATTGTCAGACTGTCATAGTCGTATTAGAATAACCAGAGAAATCATATTTCATATTACTTAGGCTTTTTAAATTATTCATTTATACACTTTTAGTTAATTTTATTTTGACTTTGTACATTTGATTAAAAATTATTTTTTAAAACTGCATACAATAAAGTTTAAAAATTTCTTTTACCCAATTTTAAAATCTTGGTGTGTTACTTACGCATTTTTTCTCTTTAATTCACCTATTTTAACTTCACTATTTTCAAAAATGAAACCATTATATACAGTGCTTCCGACTCAAAACTACCCACCCATTATTTTCCTAGCAAGGAAGATAAGCTCTAGGTAAAAGAGTACCTAAATTTAGATATCAAAGATGAAGTTTAAAGCTAGGGTCCGTTGCGGTTTAGGTTTTACCCCCTTACCTCCCACTCGTACTTTTACCCACACTTACCTAACTACTCTTCACAAAAAAATTAATTTGTACTCCCTGTATCTTAATAGTCTTTTAAAGGTCTTGCTAATTCAACTCCATTAAAAAAATGGAATTATGTTGATCCGTTCTCGCAATAGAAGAAAAAATAAAATAATTTAAATAAAACACGAAATAAATTTATTCTTCACATTACGATTTTAAACCTTACTTGATTCATTATTATCATGATTAGTTAAACAAATATACAATCTATTCTTAAATTCTTGTCGGGCGTCTTAAAATGAGTCTTTAGTAATTAACCTGCATGTGTGGATAAACCTATTTATTAGGTCTTCTGGGATGAAGTTTTGTATATAATTGTTAATATTCAAATAACCCCAGTAAAGAAAATCTAGAGGAGTTATATCTGGAGATCTCACCGACCATTCCAGAGAGCCTTTTCTGCCAATCCGTTTATCGGGAACCATTAATCCAGCATTGTCAAATATTCTGTTCATCCAACAGTGAGTATTGTTCTTCATAGGGTTTTATAACAATTGTGTTAAAAGAGAGTCGATTTAATTTTATAATAAATTTAAATACAATTCACCAGTAATATTTTATTTAATGAAAATATATCCTATTATTTCATTTTTCAGACTTTCAAGCCCATACTTTGACTTTTCGAGGAAACTGAGTATGATTCTCTCGAATCACATGCAGACTTTCATTGTATAGTTTATTTCATCGCTGTTTACCAAATAAAAAATTCCTAACGGCTCTTATCTCATACCGTGGCTTGTTTTTATGACTAGGCTCAGGTAGACTGTTCCGTTTATCGGCAAGATAAGAGAGTTTTTTATTTGGCAAATAGCGATGAAATGAATAGTACCTACAGTTATATTTATTTACAATATAATTTTAAATCATGTGTACATAAAAATTATTTACAGTAGTCAGCCAAGAGTGGTCCTAAATTAGACCCCTGTGGAACACCTGATGTTTGTAAGACTTCGACAGATCTGTTACCATCGTATAATACATATTGTGTTATATTTCAAGAAAATGGAAGTATCAGTAAAATCAGTAAATCAGTAAAATACTCGAAAATAAAAGTGTCTAATTTTTGTAAAAGTTTATTGTGGTCTAATCTGTCGAACGATTTCGAAAAGTATGTGCAGATTATATCAGCTTGCTTAACATCATCAACAGAACTTTTTTTATAATAATATATTAAACAGCAATCAGCATTCATTATTCTATGAGCTATTTTATTAATTAAGAGACTTAGAATGTAGTCTCATACGTTACATGTCCTGGTGAAGTTTCTCCAGCGAGAAAGCCTCCCACACCTTATTAAAAGTCCATTGGCCAGTTCCTCTTAAGTCCTATAGAATATGACAGATATTCAATTGAGCACCATAAATTGGTAACTGTAAATTGTTCTTTATAAAAACCATGTTGGTACACAGTGATTTGTTTTTTACATGCGGAGATTTTTTTTCATATAGCATAACATTCCTACAAATTTAGATAAATTATTCAATATAACAATTAGCTGTTAATTAGTTAGTAATGTTCAGTCTCCTTTCTTAAAAATTGATATAATTTTTGACTTACTCCAACAATGTCGGGGAAGCGTTAAGTCACTGTTATGTACTATTATGTACATATTGCTATAACATCATTATAAACATCATAAAATCATGTCCTTCAAATAGGGCGTCCCAAAATTAGAACCTAATTACTGATATTATTAGAATATAGTAGGAGAAATGTAATGTATAAATTAATAGTAAAGTTAACACTTAGTGGCTTGTAAACATTTGAAATTCTATAAATCTGAGAATGAACACAAATAATGCAGTAGTTCCTAGATTTAACATAGATATCGAAAAGATAAACCCAAATCATAGTCTTAAAATTTGAACTCGAATAATGACCAGTTAATATACTTAATTAAATCCTCTTTAAGTCAAATACTTTTGAATTAACATATTCCATAGAATATTTTTGGATTGATTCCACATCATTAAAGTTATATAAGAGCTGTAAATCTGCTATAGATTCTGTTATCTACAGTATATTATGGTAGACATTTATCGATAGCAAATTAATTTAACAAACATATTCTATCGACATCGACATATTCAGCGACTATATTTCATGTTTCATATGCCAAAGATAATGAGAGCATGCTGGGAGTTCTCGTTTAATTTCCTTTAGTCGACATATTTTCTATTGCGTAGAAATGAAATCAGATAGAAGCTGAATGCATTTATAGTAAATCATGAAAATATGAAACAAAATGCGTTTTCCATGTATTTCGCATAAAACGAGGATTTTAGAAAATGGGATTTATCTGTTTGTGGTACACTATTTCATAAATGTCTAAAAATATATAATATATAACAGAGCCGAAATGAAACTCGCATAGCAAGCCCTGCAATATTAGTATATTTATGGAAATTAGATGCAAGTTTCCTAGAAGTAATCCCAATGGGAATTTGGATGATATAGAATACTATAAATATCTATAAATATTAAATTGGAGATTAATATTTATTAAAAAGAAAATAAAAAAAATTGCTGAGAGGAGAATCGGAAAGGGACATAAAATAAAATATACTCATTACGTAAATCAATTTCGTATTGCATATACAGGTACGTTGAATATGTTTTCTTTCAGAATTGGGCAATATAATAATTCCACAACTTCCCAATATCTTAATCTCAATCAAAATTGTTTAAACTATATTCCCTATAACATTAGTATCTTGTCTTCTGATATGTGTCTATTCTCACTTAAATAGTCAGCAGCAAAGTTTACCTTTAAAACCAGTCATATTCCGAAATTTGTATTATGTTTACAATATCTATTCATGTCAATTTCACATATTCGTTGATTTCTCCTAATAGTTTATTATATTTGGATTTCACAACATTCTTAAACTATATTATTCAAATTGCGCTTAGCTGAGTCTTTAGTTAGGATTTATGAAAGCTATACGGTCATGGACTTACTAGATGCCAAACTTGAAGATTTTTAATATTAAGGCTAAGATCGTAGTAACGCTGCCTCATTACTCCTGATAGTAAGGAAAAGAGGTGGAAAAGGATGACATATACAGTAGTCTCCAGAACGGCATGCGACACCATATTGTGGGAATTATGGTGTAAGGGTAAGGAGTTATTATCTATGACAGCAGGTCGCATTTGGTCTTTATTCGAGGAAACCTGAATGGCCAGCACCATCTACAATCAGTCCTTCTCTCATTTTTCAGAATTTTGTTCAAGTTCTTGTGTTCATATAAATAATGCACGACTACGAGTTGTATGGGCAAGATCAATCTTCTTGTATGGTCAACATGAACCTTCGACCTCATACCAATTAGAATTAATGACATATTATGATTACTATATTCGACTGTATAAACTGTTAGATATACTCCACTCTCCACAAAGTCGATAGACTATTCTCCATGAGATTCGGAGTGCTTGGGATGACATACCCCAGGAAAGCATCCATTAACTCATTCCGCCCATGTCCCAATAAATTAATGAGTGTTTAGTAGACAAGGTGCAAGTCTTATTGTTTTTACTCAGTAATTCTATTTTTTAAACCTCGATTGCAATTAAGTCTCCTTGTATAGGGCCTTCAATAAGGACGCTTGATTTTTAATCGTAAATAAAACTAGTTGTGTGTAAAATATCCATTCAATTATTTCTTTCTTTGAAAGAATATTTTATGGCATTATGTATGGAATATAACGTTGTTCAAATATCCGCCATGGCTTTGCTTAGTGGTACGTATTCGGAAGGTCCAATTTTCGATGACTTTGTCGCATAAATTTGGCTGAACTTGCTGGATGGCGTTCGTTATGTTGACTTTGAAGTCATCAATTGTTTACGGTTTATCTATATAGACCTGCGATTTAAGATTAAGCCCCAAAGTAAAAAGTCTAAAAGCGTTAAATCGCATGATCTAGATAACCAGTTCATGTCGCCGCTGCGTGAGATAGCCATGCCCTCAAATCGCTCGTGGAGAATGTCTATTGTAGCATGCAATGTGTAGCATGCAGCAGCATCCTGTTGGAACCACATGCCGTCGGTATCCATATCATCCATTATTGCGCTCGCCGTTGACGGTTATGGCAATGCCAGTTCTGTTTTGGAAGACGTACGGACTGGATAATTCCGTCAGACCAAAATCCGCATAAAACAGTAACTTTCTCTGGATGCATTTGGTACTGATGTATCTCGTGTGGATTGGTATCATCCCAAATCCGACCATTTTACATTCATATATCCATTCACCCAAAAATGGGCCTCGTCGTTAAATATGATTTTTTTGGCGAAATTCGGGTCAACTGCTCTAGAGCACAATCAGCGAACACCCGGCGCTGTCTATGGTCGTTTAGCTAAGTTCCTGGGTCAGTTGGATTTTATACGGGTGCAGTCCCAGGTCCCGGATATTCATAAAATATGTTAAAGTATCGACCAATTTACCGTATTTTTGTTTTTGGTTTTGAATATTCTATATTTCTCAATGTATCTTGATAAAATGAAGCACACATCATATTCGACATATAGGGGGTAAATTTATATCTATTTGAATGTACAGATAAAAATAAAATAGTTTTAATCCACGCTGAGTTTCTTGCCTCAATTTTTATTTTATTATAATCCTGTATTCCTATTTTAGCATAACGTAATTGTTAATACTGTAATTAAAAATGCATAGAAAATTTTACATAAAATATTTGTCCTTACGAGTGACCTGATGTGTACTTTTCATTAAAAGAACTACACGTTCAACATTAAATCTCACGTGGGTCATCGTGTTAATACGCAGAGTAAACTAAAGCGATGTCAAAGTGCCCATCTGCATTAAATTCCGCACTTTTAGTCTTTTATTAATTGAGCACGGGCCTGGCTGTTAAGCTGTCCCATAATTTCCGCGTGTGCCACATAAAAACTTGTTACAAAGAGCTCACTCTGCGAAAAGTTAATTGAATAATTTACGGTTCGGCTTGAGGAAGGTTGTCGTTTAGTTGGCCTAATGAGCTGTACTAATCCTATTGTAGGGTATTTTGTGCGTTTATTTTAGTACAGGCGAATGCGGCGTCGGACGTAAGCCTCGAACGTCGTTTACGTTAACGGCAAAAAGTTGTCCTTTGTGCTGCTAAATAAACAGGCATTAGGGATAACAATGCGAACTTTCTAAGCAATCGGCCAGAGAAATGCAGGAAACGTCGTAGTTTACATTCATTTGCAGATTTCCTTTTTGAAAGATAATTATTTTATGTCACTTTTTTACAATTAGGTAGTCCATTTACAATTTAACTTAATTAAAATTTCTGAGGATAAAATGCATGCGGGTAATTACAAACATTAATACAACAAATGTTAACTTTAATAGTATCAAATAGAATATTAAGTTATATCATAAACAAATAACAAATGAAATGTCAAAAGAGTTTCTTTTGATCCTTAAGAGTCTTCAATATTTACTAAGGTGTCCTTGACTCCTTAAGGACGATGTACACTCTTAAAATCGTTTGAATATATTAGATAAAGCCTAAGTTCAGTCTATGGCGTATAACTAGCTATTGTCCATAATTGATACTGTGTAATAACAGTGGCAATGTAATTGTATCAGTTACACTGTTTTTCTTTCATTATCTCGTTTACCCGATTCAAGCATGTGTTTTAAGTTTGTGTTATTTATATGAATTGAATTTTTCTAAATAAATTTGTTGTTTTAAGAAATTATTTTTTACAAAAGCGATATTTACGAAAAGCAGTGGCGGCTCGTGATGAAATGAAACGGTGGTTCTGCACAGGGCCGATCCTAGGGTATTGGCCGCCCGCGTGCAAATTTCAAACGTATCCAAACTACTGGCGCCGTAGGGGCCGCAAGAAAATTGCGCCACAGGCAGAAATTTTAAAAATTTTCAAGGTCACGCGTTTTCCTGATACTTTTTACTAATTTTTACTGATTTTTATGTAAAATTCGTTTATACAAAAATATAGATTTTCACAAGGAATTGGAATTTAATACCTTTTTGAAGAACATTCATGTTTGCCGTCATATTCTTTGGTTAAGAGAAAAGACTTGTAAGGTGAATTTTCTACTAGAGGGTCTATAACACTTAAAATATTTTCCGAAAGAGTTTCAGCGTCACATTTTATAGGTTTCAGGTATGTCCAAAAACGATCAATCGGTTCACCATCGAGAATATATCTTAAAACTACCACTAACTGAGTTTTTACAGATACATCAGTTGTTTCGTCTGCCATAACTGCCAAAAATGAAGGTTTGTTAATTTCTTTAATTATTTCTTCATGACATACTTTTAATATACAGTCTAAAAGATCATTTTGTATTTCTTTAGAGATTCCTTTAAATACTGAAGCATTTTTTAGATGCTCGCTTAAAGTTACATCAAACTCAGCAGAAAAATTTATCAAACCACGAAATATCCCCGGGTTTTGAGAGGTTTCAGCTTCGTCATGTCCTCGCAGCGCCAGTTCAAAGGCCCCACAAAACTTTATGCAGTTTATAATTTTTGACAAAACGTATCTCTTTTTTGTCACATTATCATTATGCTTTTGCACATTTATCCAATAAGCTGAATCTAGCTGCGCTTTAATATTAGTTGTTCCTAATACAGCTAATTCCATTGTATTATGTAGATGGCTTTTGGAGTTGTCGTGCTTTTTTATTTTTTCAGTTAAGTGCACCAAATCCGTCACCCCTACCTCCGTCCATCTTTTATCACCGCCAACAAGTAAACAAGGAAAACAAAATAACGCATTTTTTTTGTTGCACCCACAAATCCAATTGTTCTTCGAATAAATGTCTCTATTAAATTGACGTTTATATGCTTTTCCGCGGCTAACACCTGCAGTCTCAATAACAATATCGGGCAATGGCCTATTATTGTTTTTTAAATCAATTTTTTCAAATTTTATGAGTATTTAAAAAATCGCTTCACATGAACTAAATTATAAACTAAATCCATTGTCACTATCACAGTATATAAATATTAATAATTAGTACAATAAATCTACTAAAATCCACTACACAAATTCACAAAACAGTATTTAAAATCTCAAATTAACACGAAATACGAAATAGATATGATTTACGCCCGCCCGAGGAGTAGGAAGGAGTAAACATTCACTGATGTTGCCTTAGCTGGAAAAAATACAACTCACTGACCGTGTAAATTCGCGCATTTACGAGCGCCAAGTGTGGATGGTCGTGGGAGTTGAGGGGGAGGACGGATATGCCGAGCCGTGCTGAGAACTACCTCGTGTGGCCCAGTTCAATGTACCGCGACGCGCTCGCGTAGAGACCCAGATAATTCATCTGGTCTACTACTCAGTAGAGGACGGCGGGCAGAATGCGACTTTAACGCAATAATTTGGTTAGCTGCACCAACTAACCAAATTATTTTATTAATAAATTTTAGTAATTATTATGTCGCGAAAATATACAAATATCTAATTTTTTGGCAGTTCTGCAGTTCTGCAGCACCTATACACCAGCCGCCCCTGGCGAAAAGTATTAAGACCAAATATCAAGATATTTATAAGAAATCACTATAAAAGTTATAGGTACAGATTTTCTACTTACCTTGTTTTCATTATGATTTTCCAAAATTTCCTAAAAAATCATTTTCCCAAAATTGTAGTGCTTTCTCGGAAGCTTTCTTTCTTATCTTAATAGACGTTTTGTATTTACATATATATCTCACAAACCTAATACTGCTTTACTGTATGCTAGCAGTTGACATCTTAAAATATTTAAAATCTTTGTTGCTAGAATTTACTGTTTGTCCTGAGAAAAGTAAAGAAAGTGATTCAATCTATGTGACAGTTTACTGTTAATAATTTACTGTTAATTTGATGCAAATATACCCATAATATAAGTCATTATAAAGATTTAAAACAATTAATCTGTAGGTTTCTCCGTCTATTAATATAATATTAATTCAAATGAATTAGTTACGATGACAGTGCAAGTCAAAAATAAAAGTCAACATACCTCCTATCCCTACTTCTTTATATAAGTTAGAAAAATTGCGAGTTCGATGCATTTTAACCTCTTAAATGAACAGAAATTTATCTACCACCACACTTCCTTCAACTTCCGTATTGATGAGAACATTATCTATCCGTTTTCCAGGCTGGAGCATATGGAGCGAGTGGTCATCCTGTAGCGTATCCTGCTCATCCGGGATCCAACAACGAACGAGGCACTGTCGTCTGGCAAAATGTCCCGGTTTCAATGTGGAACAACGGTATTGTAATCTATTCAGGTAAGCTTTAATAAATACTTCATATTACTATTAGTATATGCCAATCCATGTTTTATTACTCTTGTGAGAAAAATAACAACCTGCCAATTGTAAGAAATTTATTAAATCTTAATAAAAATCCTTGTCAAATATCGACTGTATCTGAATAAAGAAAAAACATAAATAGGGCTAACCTATAACTCATATTTCTAAATCTTTTCATTTAAAATTTGACCTGTATCAGCAGTACTACATTAATTAAGTAATTGGGTGTTTTCTGATGGACCAGGAGTTGCAGTTTAAAACAACATAATACATTTTTGTTTGAATTCCATAATCCATTGATCTACTATAAGTACAACCTTCCAAAATTCGTATTTGATAAACTTCAAAAAGCTACCGTATCCATTCCCAGGTAAACATTGTTAAATTATAGTCACTTCAGTAGTTATATTACAAATTCTTGACCAAACAAATTACTAACTACTGAGATATTATGAATATCCATCTTTAAAAGTATATTTTAAATAATTGTTAGACACGTTCATTTAACTTTTTATATTGCCTCGTAATTGAAAAACTTTTCAGAAATTAAAAGTGTTAGGTTTCGCAATTAAAAGTGTGATTCCTATAATTCTTTTCGATATTACGAAGCTGTATACTTTAGGCCAACGAACATATCTTGCTAATAATAAATTAAGAACATATTATTATAACATAGCACTATAAAAATTCAAAATTAGTATGGTACACTTTAAGATTAAAGAATTGTAATTTTAATCAATACTTAAACATTTTAAATTAACCTTTAAATTGACTGGGATTGGTAAGTTACATATTCAATTATTGTAATTTTCATAATAAAATTCTTGACTTGTTTATTAACTATTTATTAAACAATTCTAAAATTACAAAAAAATAATGGAGAATATTTAAATACAGGGTACATAGATACATATAACTCTTTAAAAATACTCTGTATGAAAAATTGTTCAGATAAATGTTTTTTAGTTAAGTTTTATGCTCCTTTTGGTAACCTTGCATTGGTTTCGGAGCCAGTAATTTCGTTGGCATAGTAACTGATTTAGTTTTTTTTTACATGGTACCATACTACTTTCTGTTCTTATTTGGACTCAACTCTATCTTTTGCGTACGAACTTATAAAATGTATATGGGGTTGCATTACAATATTTTTGAAACAACCTAGCGTTTCAGTAAAAATCCAAAAATCCGAATTTAAGAGCATTGCCGAAAAAAGGACGGTGCCTAATGAAAATAATATTGACCCTTTTACATGTAATGTCAACTTGTCAAACGTGACAAAATTTCCATTAAGCATCGCCCTCTCTTCGGTAATGCTCTTAATTTTAAGGATTTTTGCATTTTTACCGTAAGACTAGGTATGTTGATACATTTTTTAATGCAACTCCATACACATTTTACACATTCGTACGCATACTGGTCACGTAAATATTTGTCATCCTGTATTATAGTTTCTGTGATAAAACTCTTGACTTGTTTATTAACTATTTATTAAACAGTCCTAAAAGGGCAAAAATATAATGGTGTATATTTAAATATAAGATAGAGATAAGAGTGGCTCTCGGAGCCACTTTCACTTAAATTGTGATGAACCGAAATAGAATAAATTTTATAATATCTTTGATTTGTAAATTTTTTCACCGATGGCCAATTTGGAAGTCGATACTCTATCTTCAAATGTAGCTGTAGTGATACTAGAGTCCTTGAAATTGGTTTCACTATAATAAATTCATAGTTAATAGAACTAAAATAGAGGAAGAATGAAGAGAGTACTTGGGAGCTATGATTGATAATATTCTCTGTTATTTTAAAGTCAGTATCCTCAAATGTAAAATAGCAAAAGGATTTAATATTTCAAATGTATGTATCAGTTTACCTTTCAAACCCATTTTGATTATCGTGCTATTTTATTGTGATTCACTTACACTAAATACGTCTCATCTACGCAGAAACTTAAAAACAGAAAATCGTATCATTAAATGTAATTGATGTGCACATACACATATATTTAATATTAAATATGTTAAATTCACCATCAGATTCCAAATCAGACAGGTTTCACTACTTTTCAAGGACAGATTTACTTGGATTACTAATATTATTAAAAAAAAAGACATCCTATCTAATAAAGGAGTATTATGTAATCTCGTAATATTTATATAGCTGAAATAAGTTTTTTGCTCCAGGAGATTCTCTTCAACTGACTAATGGCACGAAATACTGTATAGGTTAAATATTCTTTTATTTTAGCATTACTTATATCAAGGTTTTACTCTATTATTAAATTCATTATTTAATAATTGGATACATTCTTGAAAAGATTAATGTCATTATTATTAAGTGGATAATAAGGATGATAAATATAAAATATCACTTCACTACCTACCCAGCGAATTTTTCCAATGTATTTGTCAAAATTTAACATATTTTTCTGACATATAATATCTGTTAGTTTTAATAAACTTGGCTATAACAATGACTATGTTTACTTAGGATAAACAAGACATTTGCTTAGGCACGTGAAATCGTCCAGCAACTCATAAAATTCGTCATATTATTCGGTCAACTTGGCAAACAATTTTAATAAACTTGGCCAACATGATTAATTTGTGCTTCTTCAGACACGTAACAGATTTTGGCATAAGTCAATCAAAAATTACGATGTAGTGTATTTATATTACTTTTATATCTACAATATATAAACGTTTTTAGTTATAGTGGTTTAAAATTGAACCAGTAAGTGGTAAAGCTTTATCACTGCAGAATTTCAAGAGCGTGGTAATCTATACATAGTATTGCTAATTGTACATGAAATTCCTCCATTTTTCAATAACTTTCAAAGCAAACCTCGAACGGCTTTACCTTACGGATTACCTTAGCATTAATTTGTGTTAACACCCAAACCAAACAAAACTTCTTATTCAAATAGAGGTTACTCAGCCATCAGAATGAACAAATTTACATTGATCAATTCTAATGGACTTAATTGGTTGCCAGGAATATTTGCCGAAGTTAGATGGAATATTCATCAATGAACAAACTTTCGTGTTATATATGCACATTTGTATACGAGAACAAGTATATTCAGCGAAACAATTAGAATGTTAAGTAAAACTTCAAACAACCCCATGAATATTAAATATAAACTTTGCGAGTGGTTTTATTTATCTACAAGGGAAACTATTAAATGAGAAATATTCCTAATGTGTTAATACTTTATTTTCCTAAGTGAACGATGTAGCCTTTTATTTACGATTTATAAAAATATTCCTGCATTATAATTCGACCCCAATTCATTTTCCAATTATATATTCCTAAAATTGGAATGTACAGAAAATATACAAGTTTCCTAAAAACGCTCTCAATGTGATGTACAATAATGTTTCGCTTTCTAGTAATTTTCTGATATAGCCATAGACGTATAATTATTTTGGGACTGCCCATGACATTACTATAAGTCATTTTGGTTTTGGCATCAGGGTTACAATTTCTTTTCATCCCCATTGCATTGCATCTATACCTACTAAGTCTCATCAAATTAGAAATATTTTATGGTAAGGACTAGTCAGTTCAACTAAGAAGACTCCAATCAAAGACTACAGTCTTCTCCAACCATCTCATCTGACCAATTGTAAAATATATAAAATCTCATAATATCTACCTGTAATAAATATTGATTCGGTGATTGTTTAAAAAAAAATCTACGAACGTTCTTAAGGAAACCAAACAAGCAAGTCAACATAGTTGTTATAGCAGCTAACTTTTTAAATGTTTATGGCAAAAACTATTTGAAAATTTTGTATTTTTTCTTCATTTGGGTTTTATAGGACTTACTAAAATTTAATACATTTAATTAAGCTTGATATTTTATCACTAATTGGCCAATATCGTAATAATAGTTTCATTTAGGTTATGTATATTTACTTACATATATATATATATATATATATATATATATATATATATATATATATATATATATATATATATATATAAACTTTGGTCTAAACTTTAAAAAAGCTTAGACCAAAACATGGAGATTATATATATATATATATATATATATATATATATATATATATATATATATATAATCTCCATGTTTTGGTCTAAGCTTTTTTAAAGTTTTCCGCAGTTTAATATTTTGCCGTTGATCTTAAATCTTGTATCAAACGTACTAAATATTCTATATATCTAATTCACTCTTCATATTAATTATTAGATTTCTTACACATTGTTGGATATTTATATTGAAGATATAAATATCCAACAATCGTTTAGTATTTCTTCTAAATTTTCAAATTCAATCACAACATATTTTTTGCGAATAATACCAAATTTAAATCCGTTTGGTTAGCTATTTACAATATCTGGCGTCAGTATGTAGTACTAGTTTGCAGCAGTTTTAAAAGTGACAAAATACTGTCCAGAAAATAAACAGTTTTAAAACCTTAAAACGGACTTTTCCGAACGTAGAATACCTATATGTCGAAATTGAGTGTCCAAGAAAAAATAAAATACATAAATGCAGAATAGAATGTTCTCATGATCCATGGACAGGGTCATCCTATCCACCTCAAAATCTATAGATGTCATATGGTAGACGTACCTAATCAGAATCAGTCGAAACCCGATCGATCCGACCCGACTTAATTGAGTAATCCTGTTAACAAAAACAATTTCTCAAATAGTTTACCATTGTGCTTTCTAATGACTCATGAACATGGCAAAGTGTATTCTATCCATCTCAAAATCAATAGGTGTCATTTGGGAGACGTCCACAATCAGAATCAGTGAATGTCCGATCGATCCGACACGATTTAGTTGAGTTATCGTGCTAACAAAAAAAACTTTTTCAAACAGTCCACCATCGTACTTTCTCATGACCCATGGACAGGGTGGGATGTGTCCTATCTACCTCAATGTCAATAGGTGTCATCTGGGAGACGTTCCCGATCAGAATCAGACAAAACCTGATCGATTTGACACGATTTAGTTGAGTTATCGTGCTAATAAGAATAAATGCCGACGACAACGACAACGACAACGACAACGACAACGAAAACGACGCACACACACACACACAAAATGGTTAAATACCATTTTTCTTGGGCCCAAAAGCGAAAAATAAACCCTAGAAAAAAATTTTTTACACGATTACATTACCTTTCCACGTATAGTGGAATGCGGAAAAGTAAAAGTTGTAATCTTGATTTTACTGAATCAATTCAGCGTTCTGTTCACTTTACGACTCCTTATAGATACCCACTTACTTTCTACATACTACATTAATTCAATAAAGTTTCCGAAAACGGTAATACAAGAAATAATTGTACGACCTCCACAAGAAATCGAGATCTCTGAGTATTTTTCTAATTATTATAAGCATTATTGGAAACTCCTTTTCAAAATTTAGTTTTTACTACTTGCGATTAAATAGTTCAAAACTAAATCATCTCCAGGTGCTTTTTGATGATATATTCATTTAAATGCCAAAGAGATTGTAACACTGAAATACATTTCTATGTTTTCCGACATTCTCGTGGTCTTGTGGGTTTGATGATACAAAATCCAAACCAATACCGAGAAAACCTATTACTTTAAATAAATAAAATTTCACAAGGGCGCTTCCATATTTACGTTTGAGTACCGTATATATCCTTTTCATGGTATTGTATTGTGTCTATCTCTCACACTCCAAAGAAAATACTTATACCGGCTCCAGAATACGATGCTCCCCATTCCCGAAACTTCGTGACGCGATTCACCGTTCTGTCCTTAAAGTTTCACTTGCCTGAATTTCCAATTACCTATAACGCTTTTGATCTTATCTTTCATCTTGAAACGTTCAAGTTCCAAATTCTTTCTCGGTTACTCACAAAAAACGATAGTCCCCGATGAACGGAGATGGGACTGGAGATCTGACTAAGGCAATTCCAAAGACATATAGCGGCGGTTTGTCAGATGAATATCTAAAGGGATTTCTATGATCGCCGTATCGCCCTTGCTGCTAGTATTTACGAATCCGATGAGATATGCGTACGTCTTTATGATCCACTTATGATGAATTGGATTCCGTCCGAATGCGGTTTAGTTCACACGCGTAACCCAGATAGTGTCTTATAATATACGATATGGTCAGTGCCATTGTCGCTCCTTAATTGAAATAATAATTACTGCTTGAACGGGAATTTAATTGAATATCGATTGTGCTTAGCGAGATGAGATCTTGGCTGTTCTTAACTGAGATATCCCATAAAAAAAATAACGGCTTTTTAATTGTGTTTGCAGAACAACAGATCTCCACCGAGACTAGTCACTCATTTATTTAGAATGATACAAAATACAGGATTGAACATGAAACGGGCAGTCGTTCTAAGATTCAGAAAAGTGTTCCCTGCTGACTCTCGTAAATTGGCTGTAATTAAAATTTACATTTACCTAATAAAATGTATTTTATACAGAGGGAATACGGATTTGTTACTTTTACAAAAATGTCTTGTAGTTCCAATTTTGATTCTATGTAAGAGAGGGCAAACTGAAGTCTATGTTGACCTTCAGACCTGAAAATTGAGCTTATTGGGCCACCTTCAGAAGAACTCCCATTGTGGTGAAACCGTTTCTGTTGTTTCATTTTAGTCCACAAATATAGGAAGCTTCCAGTATAACAGCGCTCACAAAGTAAATGTTAACATAGTAGTATTTCACACTTTTCTTTGAGATGCATTTCAATATAAAATTCATCTGAGTCAGAAACTGTTTCAGAATATCAATTTTGTACTAGGAATATTCATATGTAGAGCACTGAAACTACCTATTTATTAAAAAAAAATTGGATTACATTCATTAAAAATTAGAACATGGGTATCTTAGAATATATCTGGAGTATGATACAGATCTTTCGACAGGATTATAAAAATTATGTTAGATCATTTTTGCAGAAGTAACTCTAAAATATCTACGACAAAACGCATTACCACTGTATTGATTCTTGAGTTATTTGCGCCTTTTCTTAAGAGAGAGGGTTTACTAGGGAACCAAAAATTAATTTATTGCTGTCTATATTTCAGTAAATGTGCTGAAGATGTCTTATTACTGTCTCAAATTACAGTCATTCTTGATGACCGTTACCAGATATTTCAAATTGTTTGATAAATAAATCATTATTTTAACTACTGTTTTTAACATTTTAGTTACATCTACTTATAGGGTATATATTCACGTAAATAGTTTCAGAAATACTTTTAAAAAGTATATTTTTGACAATAAACGACTTTAGATCGTACAAACTGGTTCAACACAATTCTTTATTTAAATTATAATTATTGCCAGGTTCAACCACAGAAATGCGGGAATATTTATAATCATGAATAAGGCAATGCAATGTATAAACAAAATATATATTAGAATAGCAAAATAGGTTTAATTTTGTTTTAAATAAAAACAATTTAGCACTTTAGCATTATTTTAATTGACGTCAAAAGTTACATTTTATGGTAATTTATGATTCAGTTTGAATAAATTAAATTCAGTTTTATAACTTTAATCCACTCCACTTTATATACAGAGGGATAAATGTTATGATAAACCGAAAAAAACCATGCAGTAAAAGGAAAATAATAATTGTGTGAATTTCCTCCGACTCGTTCCATCTAGTCCAATAAAATTCTTCCTCCTTTGATATATCAGACACGTCTCAGGCCTATTCATCACGAAGCAAACAAACGTATTGACAGCATATAAATGAAAGCAAATCATTTTCCGAGGGATATATTCAATATACGGTTTTTTGTTAGGGGATATAAATAAATAAAAAGATTTACGAGGTCAGTCACGGAATCGTATAGGTTTATTTTAGTCACATTAGTGGAATTCCTTGGTTGTTTTTCTCCAAGTGGGCCAAGCAGATGTATGGTGTGATATTAAATTAATAATTAGAAAAATGATTGACAATAATTTATTAAGATATAATACTTAATTGTGAAATCCTATTTTCAGTTCTACTAACATTCATCATTCTTTAAAATACCAGAAAGCATGTACACTAGCACTCAGTATACATTTGTATATACATATATCCAGGGCAACATTATATTTATATTATTATAATTGTATTAATTATATATTTTTCTTTTTAATTAATCGTTTTTTTAAACTTTAGTGTGGATATTTTGAGCCTCGAATGAGTTTTAGCATAAAATCGTTCCATATTTATCAAGTTTTACATCGTAAATGACACGTCATTAGCTTTGTTTTAAATAAATGTGTCAAAGACACCTGTAACTATTTTTTCCTTAGCATATAATATACTAAAACATTTATACTTCCTAATAAAACCTTTTTACTTCATAACATGTAATCCATAATATCGACATAGAATGATATACGATCAGATTTATTATCTTCCCTGTCCATTTCTCGGTCCTTTTAAAAATTATTCTCCATCTATCTACTCCTTTGAACCGTTTTATTGATGAAGTTTCTCCTTGCGTTAGCACCATTCCCTCCTTTTAAAAAAGAAATGGTTGTCAATGGTATTAGACAACTAAAGATGAAATAGTAAAAGTATATAATATATACCAAACCGCCAAGCGGTTATCAAAGTAGTTCCCGAATAGCAATGCATTACATAATCGCTATAGAAAATAACTACTAATCGGGCTAAAGCCCCGCCAGGTATTGAAATATACCTAAAAGCGATCCTCGACCCCTTTCTCGTGTTTCTGCACGATCGGATAAAGTGTCAAAAAATAAAACCCACTACAGGTAGGATTAGACATTTGTCCCGGATTGGAACCGAACGACATACAGCTGTTTCGAACTTGTTAGTTCTCATCAGTGCCGTACACGGTACGCCGCGCCAATCCAGGGCAAATGCCGAATGAAATTTGTGGGGTATACATATACAATTTTTTGAAATAAATAATGAAAACTAACACAGAGGTAAAAAATAAGTATATCTATATACTTTAGATTACGCATCTGCCCATGTGTTAAGTAAAGTGGTACAGTGTAGGTAAACTAACATGACTAAAGTAGTACAGGGCTTGTACAATGTTTAGAATTAATCATGTATCGTCTGATTGTGTAATAGTAAACGACTATTAAGAATAACGACAAAAGACACAGTTGATGTGGTAGAAATTGCACTAAATAATGTAAACTATTCCGTTGAAACAATATCTCTACTTACTTATGATATGGAAAAAGTACTAAAATCAAATTGAAAAGAAAAAGGTTCCTCATATGATAAATCTGTTTATTCTTAATTTACGTTGAGTAGCAGAAGTATGACTAATGAATTAATGAATGTATCTGAATGAGTTCTCTAGAGTCATTTTATACTTATTTGATCAAATTTAAGTATGGCTCTGTGTTACAACAAATAGTCCTTATAGTCTTATTTGGAACAAGCAACAGCCTGTGTACTATTAACTATTTCTGGATAACCTTCCATTAGAATTATTCCATTAACCCTTCTTTATATACTGTTGTATAGTATCTCTTGCAGTGACGTATATCTTGTAAATAATAACTATTACCAACTCATCTTGAATTCTCATGCTATCTCTTGATAACAGAAGTTTGCTAAGAGTCTGGTTCCCTCGGTCAATAATAAGATTGATGAGTCCGAAATGCGAAACATAAGTTCTGGCACTTTTAATAAAATTTCGGTACATATGGAGCAAATTAACGAGGTAGATTCAAGTTGTAGGACAAAAGATGGATTCTTAAAGAAAATGGTTACCGATCACCTAAAGTACGAAAATCTCATGAGATATTTCCCGAAGAGTGTATCAGACGAATAAAGGTTTACAACCGTATAGTGATATTGTTTTTATAGATAACTCAAACTTTGTATTACACGTCATAACTCTTCAGCAGCTCCGTAATGTTCTCGGGACAATCTTACCACAGATTCTTCACGTTAAGAAGCTAATCGGTCCATAGTCATTACGAGCATCCTAACAGATCCAAGTATTTGGATTTTTTAAAGCAACGAATCGTTACAAAAATTAGCCAGACCAATATTTAATTAGATGTGGGTCCAACAAGATGACTGGCCCACCCATCATGGTATTTTAATACCTCAACCACAGTTTTTTCAGTGGACGCGGAATCAATTTGTGGCTAGTAAAATCTCTAAACCTTATCATAAATGACATTTCTTTGGTGACATATCGAAACTAAAATATATAGGTCCTGGAGAATCTGGTCAACAGTAAAATAGCAGAACTGTAGTAAAGATAACACACGTTCCAAGAGATACGTTCGTTCATGTTCCTCCATTTAGGCACAAAAATGCAGCAAAGTATCCAAGGGTTAACCTATTAGCCTGCCTCTAGCTGTATATAAATAAATGTAAATTATTATAAAATTAATTATACATAATTTTTATTTGATTATAAGATTGTAATTCTCTGAATAATTTATTGTTTCGATTATATACAACCCAAACATAAAAGTGCAACACTTTTTATTAATTTAAGTCACGGACAATCCCAAAAAAAAAGTAAAATGTATTGCAATTAATTTCTGATGTTATAAGGAGTAACCTTTTATACTTTTGGCTTTTTAATTTTTTTCTATTTATTTATTATGGCAATTCAATAAACTATAGGTAAATTGTTATGGTAAAAATAACAGCTTGCAAGAGATTATGATGAGACCCTTTGTTATGTGCCCCCATTTGGGAATAAAAATGTAGCATAAGTATCCAAGAATTCACCTAGTAGCCTGCTCCTAGCTGTATATAAATAAAAGTAAATATTTATAAAATTAGTTACAACATAATCTTCATTTTATTATAACATTGTAATTCTCTGAACACTTGGATGGTTTTGAATTTATAAGGACAACCTTTTAATAGTTTTGTTTTCGCTTTTTTAGATTTTCCTTATTTATTTTTATGGTTAATCACACTGGATCTACGATTCATTTCATCGCTATTTGCCAAATAAAAGACTTTTTATTGTCTTTTATCTTATCTTGTTATCTTATCTTTTCGATAAACGGAAAAGTCTACCTGAGCCCAGCCATAAAAACAAGCCGCGATATGTTTTGAGATTTTTCATTTGACAAATAGCGATGAAATAAACTATACATCTTCATAAATATTCTACGCGCCACCCGGTATTTTCTTCGTTTTGTTTTAACGATATACTGTGTATAATAGACTATACCCAACACTTTTTGTTTCAGCTGTGACGAGACCGTAAATCCGCTGGCGCTCGAAGAGCGCAAATTTTTTCACCCCTCGAAAGACCGATGGCAGGCGGTCCCCGATCGGCCGACTGCGTGGCGCCTCAGACCCAATTCATACATTTGGGTGCCTTCCACACAACTTTTCTCCGACAAGAAAAACCGCCCCTTCCCCAGGGAGTTCGTCTTGTTTGTGACCATGAGACTGCATAATGTAAGATTATACCGCATTTTCTTTTATTTTCATAGAGATTTTCTCGGTTGTGTTTTATCATGTATCCTGGGATTTTGTCCTGGGTCGAGTGTATTATTTATTTACGCCGTCATCAAATATCTCCAGACTTGTTTTTGTCAGGTGGAATAAAATATACTTCGTTTTTTTGGTTTTATATCGCTACGACATAAATCTGATAAAAAAACTAAAATAATGTTGTACTCTCTCTAAAACACAATTTGAGATAATAACACAATGATGCCATCTAAATAATGGCCACTTTTGTGAAATAACATAGTTATGTAATAATAAATAGGAAACTACTGCATTAATGTATGTGTTGGTTCATACAGGGTGTAAAACACTTATAGATAATTGTCATTGACTTTATCTTATAACCTTTTGAGAAACACTAGGACACATTCATTTGTACTCTCTAAATGTAAATCTAGTGATCTACGTGGCCACTCAATAATACCTCTTTGCGTAATCCATTTTGTAGAGAAATTACGGTTTATTGCTTCCCTTCTCTTTTAATTCTTATCTCCACTTATTGTTTAAGTTTAATAATAATTTCTAACTATTAATAGTGTTAATTTTATTAATATTAATAAGTTAAATTAATTTTATTTTGCAGAATTATCACTAGAAGCTGAAATTAATGTTTTATTGTTTAAATCAACGAATTAGTGAGAATTATTTTTCATTAGAGTCAGACACTTAATTGTGGAACAGTTAAATATTTTCCAAAAACTAACACAATAGGTATGTCGTGAATAAATATCAATTTCATTCTAACACCGTATTGGTTCTTGTCTATATTGGTCTTAACTAAAAAAAAAATTGTAAATATTCCTGCAGCTGTATGCCATTGTGCACTTTGAGAGAGTGTATTCAACAAATATTTTAAGTAGTTTCTCCAATCACCTTAGAAGCCATCATAATTTATTAAAGTTATTTATAACTACATTAATATATTATTTGTTTTTCAAAACTCATTTTATTTTAAAGACTTGAAGCATAATAATAATTATATATAGGATATATAACCATCGCATCGTGCTGAAAAATGTAATAATTGCACTAGAACCACTATTTGTAACTGAAAATCAATAATAGCATGTACGACAGGGAAATTGGCATTCCATTAACTTCAGGTATTAAGCTGTTTTTGATACGTGCATATTTATCCAATGAGCCTTGAACTTGATAGTTGATGTATGGCTGTTTCCTGCAGCTTTATAACCTCCATAAGATTTTATTGCTAATGCAATTTTACGTCACGTAATACATTTTACTAATATGCTTTTATCAGATTGTATTATCATACTGCATTTATTATATAAGAATTTTAATTGAAGGAAAATATAGGTGTTTTAAAAAATTTGAAATTTTGCGATAGAAAACTTGTATAAACGCATGAAATGCAATGACCAAGGAAATGTCATAAATTCATGAAACATGTAATTTCAAAGAGACTCAACAAAAAAAGAAAATAAGATTTGATATACTTCTTGAATGGATAAAATGCTCATTTAAAAATATTTCTTGTAGTCAGAAAATTCAATTTATTGATATAACAGAAACGATTTCTTCAATACATCTCCATGTTTATTCTTATAAAGAATATTTTTTACCCAAATGAAATACATATTTAAACAGAATAATGATTTAAATTAGATTTAAATAATTTCTTTTGAATGTATACAAACGTTACTACTACCACTTAAGTAAATTACTTATATACGATTTTTAACAGACATTTTATATTCTTTACGTTCATTAAAATTATGTAAATTCTTTGTATATACCGAGGTATATTCTACCAGTTTTAATGAATTAATGAAATTAATATAGTTTGTTTACTAAATTATCTAGAGTAAATAACAATAAAATTTATATAAGAGGTTCATTCAACAATTAACAATATTCTATTTAGTTACCATGAGAGCGACGTTAACTATATAATTATATTAAAATCATATTCAACTTATGTATGGCATGGCAGAGATCATATGAGGCGCATCTGTTTCAGGGAACTATGGGAACCATTTTCAGCCTGCGTTCTAGGCGTCGCCAGGATACATATTTGTCCTTGGAGGTCGCAGGATCCGACCTAAAGCTAATTCATGCCGCTTCCAACGGTACAGACGTGGTCAGGATACCTGCGGCATTGAACGATGGACACTGGCATCAAATCGCCATAAGGTTCGTATATTTTATATATTAAATTTATTTTTCTTTGCATTTTTTAATTTTTTCTAAGAAAAATTTCGAAAATATTTAATGTTTCATTGTATAGAGTGTCCCATTTAAAACAAAATACCAGTATTATCTGTTGAAATAATGTTTTTACAGGAGAATATGATACTTCAATTTTCTTTTAAAGGAGCATCTCTTGATGTAAAATTTGTTACTGTAACTGACACTCCCCTTCTGCAAAAATTTTCCTATCTAAAGTATGTGATACACCATTTGAGAGATTTCTCGGTCCTGATAACGGCAATGGTGTGCTTTTACTAGTATATCCAATTATAATATTGGGATATTTAATAAAAACTAGTTCAGAAATGCATCTGTTCCATATGGGCCTAAATGGAATGAATGATATTATCATTTATTGATTTAATTAAGTGTTCACTAAGGTAGCTACCACTAACTTCCATGCAATTATAGAGTCGTTGCCGAATCATCAATACTGATTCAAATTAGTTACATACAGATCTGGTGATCGAGCCGGTCACTGTGGAGAAGTCTCACTCTGTTGGAAGAATAGTCCTTCTTTATGCAGGCTGTCGTCATCTTCTAACACTTAAATGATCTTGGGAGCTATTGTATCCCTTAATTAATTAAGATACGTCACTCCATTAAAAGTGAACGCTTCTAGTGAACAAAGAAGGCACTAATGATATCATACCAAAATACCCACCCAGGCATAAATTTTCTGAAATTTGTGTATAATGCTTCTTATAAAGATAGGGTTTTCTCCATACCAATACATACAGTTGTGTCTGTTGACACTCAGAACAAAGCCATGAATCCCATTTAACTCATGTAAGGTTAATTTTGTAGGTATGGAATCTGGGAAAGTATTCGATGAATGATGGGCACTTCAGATTCTTAAGACAGATTTCTAATACTTTCGTATTGAATTTGAGCAACTCCTTAAGGTCCAAATACTTTGATCAGCGAATAGCTTCATTGGTTACAGTATGTTTACGATTGTTTTCTATTTTCAATTGAACCAGTTTCATTAAATTCTCACCAGTTTCCTTATGGACTTGGGTTTAATATTTTTCCAGAAAAGCGTTCAGCGAAAGCAATCACAACGCGAACAGGTACTACGAGCAGATTCTCTGGTGTTATTGGCATTGCGGTAATACCAGCTAAAATTGTACTATTTTCTTTCTTCGAGCGAATAAAGTATTGTTGGCAAATTTTAAATTTTCTTGAATACAAGTAACATAAGCGTAAGTAAATTGTCGATCGTAATTATGTATGATAAATATTGTTTTTACATCACAGATCAATTTGTATTATGTTGTCCTATTCTCAAAGGTGGATAAATAACATTTTCTTGTCACCGATATTTCAGATTCATTAAACTGGATTTAAGAGATTCATATGCAAAAGATGCATTTGTGCTGCCATATTTATCAGTCAAAATATCAGAACAAACTGAGGTAACTTCAAAATCGAACACACTATTCAACGTCAGACCGAAATTCCAAGATATTTTAAATAACTATGAATAATTTTTTATGTTGTTTAGATGTAAATACAATGGCTATTGAATTCGAATTTTATTATATAAATTATTATACGTTGATCTATGAGCTCTATCTAAAGCTTTTCCTTTGCTCTATATTTTCACTTTGTTGACGTTTATTTTATTTATCGTCGAAGGTCTCTGCCTTTCCTTAACAATAGGAACTTAACAGAAATAAACTTAAAACAATAAAGTTTTCGCAACAATAATTTATATCCCTTTTAAATTCTAACTAGGTTAACTTGAAGCATACTAATAAATCTTCCCTGTTCCAGCATCCGGGGCGACAGTATTGTGGATAGTTTCGTGGATTGCGAGTGGTCCAGGACCGATATTCTGAGGTCTCATACGCTTGACATCCCGGACGATTCCGATTTAATCATTGGATACCTATTTACGGTAAGATAAATTTACATACATACATCTTTACTGGGAAACTCGTGCAATGCAAAATCGGAGAATCGGAATAAATCCCGAATTCCATCAATAAATTTGGTCACCGGATGTTAAGTAATGGAATAAGTCGTAGTTTACTGACCATTTATCAATATTACCAAAATACAGTAGTGCTCATGGCTTTACATAAATATTGTTAGATTATTCATCTTAGAATTCCTTATGTAAATGACACTACTTTGTTAGGTTAAACACAATGATCAGTATATCCACAAACATAATATCCCTATAGGAGTAAGGTTGATGAGGCTATTTTCTTGTAAAATGTATACCTACGCACGAACCATAAATAGATTAAATCACTCCTATATCACATGCGATATGTTTCAATTTATTCATTTAGTTATTTATTTATTTATTTTATTGCAAGTTATTCCAACAAAATTTAAAAGTATTCATACAGTCATACATTCACAAATTGACATTGTCTTAATAAACTAAGACGAGAAAGCAAATCGCAATAATATTGCGCCGTCCCCTCGCTCATATCGAAGACACCGCCGGAGCATGCCTCTATAGGCTTCGGATCAAAAAACAAGGGTTACACGTTGTTCGCGAGGGCCAATTTACTATATTGATTTTGTCAAAATGCCGAAATTCGAACGAAAAGCATTTCGTACATCGACCTAAAAATTTCGTGACGCACACACGAAAACAGCCATTTAGTAAATAGAGATCCGCATAGATACAATAGTAACAATATTAGAAATTAAATTCATTCCAAATAACTATGATATAACAAGTAAGATGTTCAGTGACAGATGTTCAGTGAGAAAACTAGAATTAATTTTGTTATTAAATATTTCGTGAAGGCGCAGGATGTATGCCCTAGTTCTACGTATAAGAAACTTCAAAATTCAATAATTCATTATGGTATCTTCGTCAGAAGCATACTAAAGTTTTTATTAAATTTATAATTAAGAGACTTAACAGGTCTGACATGATTTTTTTCTGATATTCATGTATACTTATCATAAAAGGGATTCCACATTACAGAAGCATATTACACAAAGCCAGGAATTATATAATATTATTGATTTGTCAGTGGAAAGTTCAAAGGCTAATTTGGAGTCTAATATAATACCTAGATACCTATTAAGGGTTAATTTAGAGCCTTTAGTTGCGAGTTATTTCCATGGTATGAAAACAGAACGTTCCCAGATCCTCTTTAAAATGTTATAGAATAACATTAATTAGCATGTCATAGAGTAACATTATTTTGCTTATTTTACAGTAATTGCAAAAGCAAATTATATTGTTTTTCAATCTAACACAATTACTTTTTTATAAAACTTGAAATCACCGGCATACAGAAAGTAATCACAATGCACAAGACAACTGTCAATATCGTATATAAACAGCGAAAAGATAAGAGGTCCTAAGTGCGACCCCTGGGGGCCACCACATGTTACTTTGACGAATGAGGATGAAGAATTATTACTTCTAACATATGAATTATTTATTTTTATTTTTATTTAACGATTGTGAATACTTGAAAAGCACTTGGATTTTATTCCCCCGCCAGAATGTATCACATTAAAAGAGAATTACATTCAATTGCTGGCATTCCGTACGTTTGTCCTTGTTCATATATATGTTAACTCACTTGTTTTTAATTTAACTTTTTCAAAAACAATGTAATTTTTGATTTGAGACCGAACAACAATTTATGGTTGTGAGTACAACAGTAATACTGTAATAAAATTATACTGCCCATGCGGCAGCTTTGCTGCGACTTTATAAGTTCTATTATGCTGACTGAATTAAAAGTAATATCGAATATAAGTTGCAAAAGATTAATTTAAAGAAATAACGTTATAAGGCTTCAGCAAGTCATCATAAAAGTGAGTTGGTTACAATTTAGTTTTATGATAAGATACATGGCAGCATCAAATTATATCTAGATTTCAGATAACATACTGAGGGTTTTATGTTACCTGACAATAAGAGTTATGCAAGTGCAAAAGCTAGTTTAAGTAATGGATGCAATACAATATATTTTATATAACATATATCTAGATTTAATGAAAAAAATAATAATATATAAATGACAACAATTAATTCTGGTGAGTTTGTTTATCACTCAACAATTTCTGATTACAAAGGTTAGATTCTATGATTTATCTAGAACCATACTTCAGATTTATATACCCTAAAGCAGATTTATATATTCTAATAAAACACTATACCGAAAAATAGAGAGTTTGCAAAAGGTGAAACAATTTATCTCAAAATCAACAGTTTCTTATACTCGTATTTATTCCCAGAACTTTCGAAATTCAATGGAGAAATAGTAATTAATTTGACTTTATTTATTTTAGTACTTCTAAATTTAAGGACAATTAAGTTTTGCTTAGTTGTCCCCAAATTCTGAATGAAGGGAATCAGGGTTATACCTTATTCCGTCTTATCATATAACTATGGTAAATTGTACAATCTACTTAAAGATAATTTTAGTTTGAGAAAGCTTTAATATAATGCGAGGAACAAAATCGCAATAATATTGTGCCGCCCCTTCGCTCATATCGGGGGCACCTCCGGAGCATGCTTCTAGAGGCCTCGTCTATCGTCCCCGTTTTAAAATTCTCCAGTTCTCTAGTAGCAGACTGGATGGCGCCACTAGTTAAGTGCAGGAGCGTTCGAAAAAATGGGTTACGTTACAATTTGTTTGTGTAATAAGTATATAATTTAAGTAACTATAGTCAATAGTATCAACAATAATGTAAATGACTGGTGAGAAATACGGTTTTCTGATATTAATATTTAACCTTACCTTTTACAATACTTTCATTTTGATCTATTCTTTGGTTTTTTAATTTTCTTCTTCTTCTTCTTCTTCTTCTTCTTCTTCTTCTTCTTCTTCTTCTTCGAGAGAGAGAGAGAGAGAGAGAGAGAGAGAGAGAGAGAGCTCAAATACGGAGACTTTGTCATTCAACAAAGTACAAATTTCTTTTTGAGTTACGATCTTATGTCCGCCATAAAAATGATATGACTAAAATGATAAAAATATACTACAGAATATTCTCCAGTTATATGACATAAATAATATATACTCGATTTTCAGCGTCATCAACATTTATTAAGTATAATAAATTTAACTCGTGAGAACACATATCGTGTTAGAGAATTTCCTCTAATATTAAAAGAAACATAACAATTCTAGATTACGACCTCATTTAACTACTCAACGAAATATTCGCTTTATTAAACCCTATATAGAGCAGGGTGGCATTAAACAAATCCCGTGTTTTGATTGAATTCCATTGCAATGGGGTTTATAACGTTTTAACGACATTTTTAGGATAGAATATACACACAACAATTTGACGACCAGTTTTATAGTTCACAAAATTAAATTGAAATTTACTAGTGGATTGCGTCGTATTGTCTAACGAATATCGCTACAAAGTTTAGAAAATTTTCAGTTTATGGAAGTAATAAAAAGGCGTATTCGCTTGCCTTATCCTGTAATAATAAAATAATATTATTACTTTAGAACAATTTTACCGATTATAAATAAATTTGTTCATGCCCATTTAAATATAATTTTAACAGTTAGAAATTATCCTAGTACTACAATTTATAAAACTATTCTAACTTCCAACCAATGAAGTAATCATTCAGGTTAAGAATAATAATGCAGAAAAAAATTACATTCTTGTGAAGAAAATACACCGTATTTCACTTGTCAAATATACGCATTTAAATAATAAATAAATTAAAGCTAAAGTTTTGTATTTTTTAGAGAGATGTCTACTTTATTATTATTCTAAAAATTCTAATAGACAATACAGACCATTTTTGTATATACCTATAAAGACGGGAACTACTACACTGAACTTTTTATTAAGTTAAGAAATTACACTTTACTTGATGAAAATGCATCTTCACTAACTAATTAATCTAATAAGTTCTGTAATACGATTATTGTAATAATATTTTACTGTTTCCTTATTTTATCTATAGCAACTGGTTCGCTAGAAATTCACTAAAAATTATAAACAAATTTTTTAATGAGAATGTATTTACATTTCACCACTTTTCATATTTCACCACATTTCTCTCCATCTGTAGTAACTATTTTTTTTTTATAATTTGTTTTTTGTATAATTGACAAAATTTAATTTACATAAAATACGACACTAGTATCTTTTTTGTGTGAAAACTTCTTTATTGCTCAATTTAGAAAGTAATTAAGGTAACAAACTTATGTGCTGATTAAGATGATAAAAACAAAACACAATACAGACAAGCATTAAAATACCTCTCAAACTCATATATTTCCTTAATTTAAACTTAGTTTGGCCTTTTAGCCATATTTTGGTAACTTTTTGAATTGATTTTAATGTTGCCTATCATCAATAGAATAGATTATCTATCTGTTAAACATCATACAGTTCATTGATATATCTGTAGCACAGCTTACTCAATTAAGCTGTGTCTGTAGCCTATTTTGTACATATTTGTCTAAAGAAAATATCGAGTGGGATCATGTAGGACGTATGTAGAGTCCAATACACTAGTACCATAAACTCACTTCTTTCTAAAAACGTATAAGTCTTACCTAAAATATCTGCATCAACTAAAGTATGATCATCCAAAAATGCTCCTCTTCTTCAATCATTTACGTATTTTCGCCTATCTGAAAATCTTCAAAGAACTAGAAGCAAACAATTCATCTGAATTGATATACTTGCATACTATCATTATGAGGTATACATTTCGTATGAAGTTGGAGAATTATCCTTATGACACTGACATATGAAACTATACTATATTGTATAGATAAAATAATAAATATAACATAGTATAATTTATCTAATTTTTAATATTCAATTTTAAATGAAAGGACCAAATTACCTGTCAACATAAATACACTCACATAACATTATCTGTGATAAATAATTTTTTTGGGGAATTGTAATAAACCATAAAGGTAATAAATAACATTTTCTTTGGCATTATATCACTAGGTAACATACAAATATTAAAGGGTGTAATTCAGATTGTGAAATAGAATTATATACTCTCCATGTAATATGGATATGGAAATGGAAATCATCTACAATTATATATACATTGTTAAGTTCTACAAAAGTATGCATTATTTTTGATAAAGTAGAATAAATTCATCTGATTGACATTGTAATATTAAAAAAAAAATGTTGAATTAATATATTTACATATTTTTTCATCATAATAAAGTATTACCTACTTTACTTATGAAATAACCCTTTAGAGAAGATATATTTTTTAGGTTCATGTTACTTTTTCAATACATTTCTTCGTAAATATTATCTTAGAAATGTTTTACTTGCAAGCCAGTTGTGGAAACTATCCATTACTGCACTTGTAAATTGTGATAGAGATAATCTCCACGAAATTATTATTATTTTATGTTTGTTATTATGTATCTAGGGTGATTTGGAGCAGCTGTCTATCGTTCCCGACCCAAGATTTGTCAGTCTTCAGTGTTCTTCTGTGAGAACACCCATTATAGATCCCGAGGTGAAAGACACTGTTCAAGAGATCCAAGAAAAATCCGGGAAACACATTGTAATGAAGATTCATAAGGATATAGAAAGGAATCATGTTAAATAAGTACTTAGAAATAATGAGTGATAAAGTATTGGCACTAATAAAAGAAACTATCAGTAATATATAATATTTTATATGTATTAATGGATTAAAAAGAATCAAAATAATTAAAATCAAGGAATATTTTGTAATCAAAATGAGAAGGTAATATTACTCAAAATCATTAATCAGTCCTTTTGAAAATTTAAATAAACATTAAAATGTTTGTATATATGAAATTAATAGGCCATAAATAGTATTTCATGAGACGAAAAGAAATGTTTTTATATATTTGTTGATAGATCAAAGATTAGTAATTATTAAAGCGCAAACTTTAAATTAAACTCCTATACTGATTAAATATTTAACTGTAAATTAACAAATAATAACATAACAATGAGGTGGTAACATAATTAAAAAAATAAAACAAAAAAATAGGATGAATTCTAGATGGAAATTATTTAATTGTGAAAGTATTTAAGTAACACCAAGTACACAAATAATTATATGTGAAGATATAGTCTATTAATTGTTTTTTTAAACTTTAATGTAAAATATAAAAAATATACCCAATATAATCGCAGTACTCGTAATACTGTAATGTAAATGTTACTGCTAATCTATGTCCATATGAATAAATTACATTTTGAAGCATAATCAATTTTACCACACCTAATATTATTATTGCATAAATATTACAACTGGTATATACAAACAATACTGCCCATACATATTATATTGAATACTATTTTTAATACTTATTTCCTTCAGTGTAGTTAAGAAAATGTTGCTGGAGTAACTTAATTATAACATAAAGGATTTAAAACTTTCATTGTATATATAATGGTAGTAGTAAACATATTAAAATTACGAATTACCTATTGTTTTTGTAAAGTACTGTACCTGCTTGACAATAGGCACTTGTTAAATAAACACAGTGTACTGTAGATTATTTATTTACTAGGTAAAATTGACAATAATTTTGTTTTATG
The DNA here is from genome assembly GCA_037954035.1 of Rosalia funebris. Taxonomy (NCBI): domain Eukaryota; kingdom Metazoa; phylum Arthropoda; class Insecta; order Coleoptera; family Cerambycidae; genus Rosalia; species Rosalia funebris. The sequence continues at coordinate 13,199,940 of JAZFAV010000001.1, read as the reverse complement.
CGGGTCATAAACATAAAGTTTAAGCATAATAAATGTACTAAAAATGCAATGCAACGTATGTTCATTAAGTACTGTAAATTATTTATTAGAACGTTTTACTGTAAATAGGTTCATAATCGTTTCTATTAAATCAATAAATGTAAATTATTTACTGGTTGTTTTATTGCACACTATTACATCGCTACAAGTGGAGTAGTTTCTATCTAAGGTTACATTGTAAACTTTATACTATATTATATTATTTTCAATTACAAACGTTTTTTAATGTCTGTATTAATGTGTCAACAAAATTCATTAATACCTAAGCTGTCACTTCAGAAATAAATTACGAGAATTTCTAGAGACCATAAAAACAGACATAAGATATCGTTGTTTTTTTTTTACAGAACTTGTAGTCCAGAATTTATGTTTCAAGTAGTAAGCTGTAAAAATTACAGTTCCCAAAACTCATTTTTGATCATATTTTCAATTTGAAAAGAAATATATTCGAAATAGATGGAAAACACTATACAAACACTATACAAATCTTTATCAATAATATAATATAAACATTATCATAAAATATGAAACGAAATATTTGATCAGGATGGAATTAGTTTCATCATCATGAGGTCTTCGGTCCTAAGACTGGTTGGAGCTAACCTCTAGCTTCTCCTATCTTGTGCTAACCTACGCATTTCGCTAATTGTACTACAACCTACATCCCTTATTATTTGCGAGCAGTAGTCTAATCTAGGTCTACCTCTGCCTTTCTTCACTCCTATTTCTGCCTCCAAAATATCGTGGATTATTCCCCCATGTCTCAGCAAGTGGCCTACTATCTCTTCTCTTCTTTATGTTTTTCCACATACTTCTTTTCTCATCGACTTTCTCCAATACTTCTTCGTTTCTAACCTTATCAGTCCATGGTATTTTCATCATCCTTCGGTAACACCACATCTCAAAAGCTTCTAATTTCTTCCTACTTGCTTCCCCTACCATCCAGGTTTCGCAACCGTATAGTGCCGTGCTCCATACATATGTTTTCAAAAATCTCTTCCTTGTTTCTAAGTTTATTACCCCCGAGCATAAAAGATCTTTCTTTTTGTTAAAAGCTACTCGACCCTGGGCTATTCTTTGCTTTATGTCTTTATCGCTTCTTCCATCCCAATTTATTTTACTTCCTAAATAGGTAAAGTAACTTCCTCCAATCTTTCATTATTAATTTGTACTTTCGTTTTTGCTCTGCTCTCGCGCCCTCTGCAGATCCTGCAGATCCTATATAAGCGTTCTTTCCTTTTTCTATTGTTTTCTCTAACATTACTCTTAGCGCTAGAATAGCTTCGCGAGTTCCCCTATTTCGCCTAAACCCGAATTGGTCTTCTAGTATTTCCTCCGCTCTGTTTTCCATCCTCTTCTGCACTATTCTGGTTAAGATTTTTGATGGATGGGAGGTTAGGCTAATCGTTCTAAAGGGAATTAGTTTATTATAGTTATATTTATTTATGATTGGAATTATTTCGGATACGTATACATATTACATGCCATTTATTATACTTGCTTTTCTATAAAATGCACATGCAAGTTCGAACATATTTCTTAACAGATTGCAAATAAATCCACCACGTTTCGTAAAATATGCCTTCACCAATTCATAAGTTTCACGAAATGACACTACTGAAACTGCAAATATGTGGGTTTTGAAAGTAGCGGAATAGAGCTATTTTTCATAAAAGAGAATTAAAAGGTTCAAGGCTATTGAATGAATGGAATTGTACCAATAAATGAACCACACTTGTTTGCTTAATTATCATGTTATTGGTACTAAATACTGTCTAGATTATTTGACTAGTCACTTGTTTAGCCATAAGTTAATAAGGCAGTGTCGGCTGTGACCTTTTTTAGCGGAAGGGCGCAACAGAAAAAAATAATAATATAAAACAGTAAAGTTACCTTAGTTGATAGTAGGTGATGCTCTCGGAGATGCTTGATCCACTAAGTATTACTGTCTTACGGAAAGCAGAAAAGTTCTCACACAACAGATTATTTTTTATAACTAAATTCCACTGTACGGTCTTTCATAGAAATAAAATGTTCCATCACCTTCTCGTCAGAATTGTCTATATCTTGGACCGATGTTTTATTAATAGACATCATTGCTAAAGCGTTTAGGCGATCGTTAGTCATAGTATTGCGTAAAAAAGTTTTAATCCATTTTAAAGTCGAAAAACAGCGCTCTGACTCCGCAGTTGTCATAGGTGTTATTAAAATTATATCCAGTAATTTTATTGTATCGGTAAATGTTTCAGCTAGACTATTTTCTCACATAAATGAAACTAAATTCATTGCCCCAAAAATGTTTCTGAAATCTGGCCGCATATAAATAACTTCCAATTCTGTTTTTAATCTCACCTTACACAATTGTGGATAAGAAGCACATACGGAATCTAAGAGGGTCACCGGAAAGGTAAGTGCGTATTTTTGTGCCGCAGTTTTAGTGCGGCCCAACGTTACATTTCTCAAGTATAAAGTTGCTATTGGTTCGTCGTTGAACGTGACCGGCGGTTGCCAAGCAACGGTGTCCGCAAACTTCTAGCGGCCCATAATTCATTCCACCTCTGTTGTACATGCAATATATTATACCATAGGTTGTTAACTTACACTCTACTACATTCAAGGTGCATTAACCAGGGATATTTTGTAATATTTTAAATATGTAAGGTGAAATTGGATTTCACGATTTCAATCTTCAGAAACTGTTCTTTTGAGAACAAAAGTACCTAGTATTACAAGCAGCAAGCATCATAAATATTCGGACTATTACATACGTTGGGCTGATGTGTACATAATGCCGGAAAAAGTTATAACAACCTTATGACATTTCCTTGAGTTCTATAGTATTTTTGGCAATGTGGTAACAGTGGTCGGCTCTGACGCATCAGGTACATTATGGCGTGTATTGCTTTTTGTGTTATATGAACTATATGAAAACATTTGTTCTCAAAGGCAGGTGTCATAGAGCCCTACTGCTGTTAGAATTTTGCTAGGGGATGGTATGACTTGGAAGTACCCCCTTATTCTGAAGAAACTAATCGTGGACTAGTATCCACGCTTTAAAACATTTATTAAATGGCAATCAATTCTCAGACTATTTAAATGAGGACAGACTATTTGAGATGAGGACAGCAATGACAGTATTTGCAGTTGTGTCTAAGTTGTATGCCTGTTATATGGCTACTTGTATAACTTATTATACTCTTTAGATAATGACATTTAAAAAAATTATTCCAATCTACATAACATTAAGAAAATTCTTCTATATTTCTTCTACTAAAAGTCTTCTACATTTGAAGATATAGAAAAGTCATGAAATGTTCCACTAAAATCAGTTAACATACAGTTTCTTCCCTTTGAACAGAAAATATGGTTTTCATCAATAAATCCTTTATTTTTAAGAACGTACATAATACACTCCAAATTAATATTTTTCAAATGTACATTTAGATATTACAATTTTTGATTTTATGAAAAAAATTGAAATCGTCGAGGTGATCTAATTTGTACTATATTGTGTTCATCGAGATCTCTTACTAGATTTAGCGCTTAACTTAGTTTCAATTTAAGAAATTGTTAAATTGATCAACACTAATCCGATTCCTTCACACTGGCTGGCTCCGGTTCAGTTTTAAACAAAGTTAGAAATAGAAAAAAGGGATAAATGGATTTGAGGACGTACTAGAACGCTAAAAGAAATAACGATGAAATCGAATCATAAGGTTCACGGATTTGATCTCGTTGTCTATCTACGACACAAAATAACAATAATATTTATTTTCTTTACGACATACAGCTGTAGATATATTTGTCATCACAGTAAGTTAAAAAGTAAATACGCTAATAGTCATTAAAATAATAAAAACATTTATCAACATACATAACTTTAATTCCTCTTTAAATCTATATAATCACTAAATAAATTTCAGCTTCTTAGGTAATTTATTATATACATTAAAGTCCATATAGTTGGGAGCTAATCACAGCTTACTTTATATTTACAAAAAGGTATATGGAGATCATTTTTATTTCGTGTATTAACATTAAGTATTCATTAGTAGGGAAAAAGCTCATGTTTATATAAATACAGTATTGGCGTTCAATATGTAAGCAATCATTTTTATAACCTTTTAAAAACACCCTGTGTGAAAAATTTGCTTAAAAATTTTTCAGTTAAGTTTTTTGCTCCCTTTAGTAATCTGGAGTTTGTTTCGGAGCCAGTAATTTCATGGCCGTGGCCTATACAGGTAGATTTTACTAACTCCTTTAATATATCGTAAAGTCGTTTTTGCAATTTCGCAATAGATACATTTATGGTAATGAAATTTGAAATTACCCTAAAACTTATATTTTATTTATTTTTGCGTATTTTAAAACTTATACCGTATATTTTCAAATTTATCATGATATAAATTCAACACATGCCCCTTAGAAAGTACATTTTTTAAATTCATCAAGAAATTAGCGATAGAATTTAATTCTGATATTACAAAATGACAACGATTCTTCAATGATTCACACTTCTTATCCACATCAAATGAAGAATGATTCTGCGAAACTCTTATGTTCGAGTTTACTTTTGTCTAAAACCTTCACTGTAATACGAGTTCGTTACCTATACATTATGGCTTAAATCTATTAAAAATGATCGAATCCAACCAAAGACCAATAAAAATGACAAGTTAATATATAGTGTAAAAATTTACTTCTTTATTTGCATATAATTTTATGAAATTATAATGGTTAACCTATTTCATATACATTTAAAGTGGCATAGATTTAATATTTAATTTTTATCCCCTTTTTGCACGGAAGTCTATACAGATCAATAAATTTTTATAAAACGCCGTGAGCTAGAGACCTTTTTACGAAGATATGTAAGAGGTTGATTTTGTTAATGCTATGCTTTGATTTCACTTTCCTTTGACTTGATGTCGTATGAAATGGGAATAAAATAAACATGACCTCTTCAGCAAATAATAAAATTAATACTATTAATTACGAGAATTTTATATTATAACTTTATTTCGCTGCAACGTTAGAGATTTTCGTAAAATTTAAATATTAAATATTAATAAAAAATATAATCTTAATGCAATGAAAAATTATTTAAGCCATTATGGAAATAAGATTTCAGTCATATCTTAATACTTTCTGAAAGCTTTTCAGGACATATTTTCAAGTACGACGCAATAGCTGGATGAAACTTGGATGATTGTCACTGTTTGAGAAATAAAATACCAACGAAGTAGTAAAATATTTATTTTTCATCTTTGGAGGAAGTTATAAATAACGTACAAAAATATAATATTCTTAAACATAATACAATATTTATTTACAATTGTTCATTAGCGGAACGTACGGGTTTAACAATAATATATTATAAATCAACCCTGTCATTCGATTAATTTACAACAAATAGGAAGTAATACTAAAAAGGATCAAGATTAACTATTATGCTTATATGAAAATCACAAGAAGTAATTAAATGCATAGATATTGTTTTTGCTGTAAAATTTTAATGTAGTCTAAACAAAACTCCAAAACACCAAAACACTACACTCGACGCGCGTTTTGCCAACAAAGCTGGCATCATCTGGAGATGATTAAAACGAATGACGAATAACGGCTGTAATCAAAGGTACGTTGGACAGACCAGACGATCTATTCAAACCAGGTTCAAAGAGCACATGGTGCATCTCAAATATGGTAGAACAGCTAAGTCCAGTGTTGCCCAACATGCCTTTGAGAACAATCATAAGATAGATATTAGAAACTTAAGAAAAATTAGGAATGTAATAAATGTTATACAGCTAGACGCATTTGAAAGTTTAGAAATTGAAAAGTGTAAAAATAGTATGAATAGTTACAGAGGGCCTATTCCACATAGCCCACATCATTGATTAGTTACTCGTTACTCACGGCTCACTAGACCGTAACGGTCGTAGTTCAATGAGCCGCAACCGTGACGGTCAGAACTCACTGAGCCACAGCAATAATTTAGGTATAAATAGGATTAAAACGTTACATAACAAACGATTGTTAGCATAAGATTAGTTTTAACCATCTCCAGATGATGCATTTGTTGGCGAAACGCGCCTCGAGTGTAGTGTATACTGTTTTGTTGAAAACTAAGTCAGTGTTACTAAACTTCACACCAAATGTTCCAACTTACTCCAGTATTAATCTTAACAAGGAAACTCAAAATATAGTTTAGTTAAAACATAATCCTAAATTAAATACAATGTTTTTTTGTTATTTAAATTTCTACTAAATGTTAAGGACCCATTTGATACATCTTTTCATTTTACTCATTTAACTTGTGGCAATCATACAAACACAAATGACTTTATGTTTATGATTATGATATTCAGTATTATATAATTTTAAATTGGTATTCCTATGATCAGTTCTAAATAAATGTGGTACAGAACATAGCTGAAGTTAAGTCAGTACGTCAGTACATTTTTCAATAATAAATAACACCGTTCACTTCTAATCAAAAGTTTAAACGAAGCTTGCTTCGTGGTCCCAATCCCAAGACAAATCTGTGCAGAATATCACGCAGCAAAGCTGCCATCGGTCTTGTTTTATTTTCCGTCGCCTTAACTTCGACCATAAATAGTTCTATCACGGCTTAATATTTCAGAGAAATGTCCATAAACGAATTAGAGAAGATGAGGAAATTGCAAACCGAGTTGCGGCGAAAATAACGTCGCGACGCCCTCACTGCAGCCGCTGCCTTTCTTGGAGTGGAAATGCTGAAATCGTTTTATATAATGTTCCGCCGTTACAAAATACGTTAAGGTCTATTTTCTAGAACTTAATTAGGTATCTTTAAGGCTGGCAAAAAAAAAGGCAAGTTCGGGCGATAAAAGGGAGACTGTGGGAATGTCTAGACGAAAATTAATAAAATACTGAAAATAATTTTAAAAGACAGGCTTAATTCACACCAGTTAATTAACTCATTTTTGAAACAAGTATGATAGATTTTAGAAATTATTTCAAAGTAGAATCTAGTATTAAACAAAATACGCGAATAAAGAATAAATAAACTGCCAGTATCGTGTTATTTACTCGAATAACATTTAACTCGATTAACATTAGAAATCGTTCTGTAACTTCTAATAACAGTTTTTATTATTAGCTACAAAAATGCTTTTTTACAGTTAAACAATATGACAAAAATGTTACGTTCATAATAACCAATTGTTTAATGATTATTTATTGCATATATAATTGAAATATAAATCATAATTCATAGTGTTCATAAGAGTAAAACAAAAACAAATATTACCAAATATTTTTAAGGTTCCCTAAATTTTCAACAATAATTTCTTTCTCTGAATGAGTGTTTGTAATTACGTCTTGTTTCATATAACGCATTCTATTGTAATAATTTAACACATGACATCTGACAGAAATAATTTTAACTTAACATTTACGTTATATTATAAATAACACTCAAGTATTATTTGCACTGCTGGAATAATTCATTCCTCGTTGTAGTACATTGCCGCAATAAATTCAAAACAAAAAAAATATGCCGAGAACAATTAATCTCCAACTTTATGAGAGTTCGGGTAACAGGCTTTTAATAGTGGCATTTTAACCAGTTCTACAAACGTACCAGTGTTTTTGGACACACTCCGGAAATTCGTGTGGAAATGACAAAGAGCACTTGCAGTCAGTCGGGTGCCTGTTTATGTTATAAATGTCATCTGCATCTACCTCTTCGTAACTTCGGCTATATAGGGGGCGAAAAGTAATAGAACTGCGGAGGACTGTGCAAATATTAAACCTAAACTCGACAAAGTGTGACACGCGGAATCTACTATATTAATGGTTATTTTCCTAACTATCTGTCATTTTTATTCAATGCTTTCAAATTAAAAACATGTATTTTAATCTGGGAGAGAGTTGAAACCTTCGATGTAGTAACAAAAAAAAACAATAGCAAAAAACGAGAACAGTTTTCCACAAATGATAAAACATTACACGTTACTCGAAGGGCGTTTCTCTAACCAAGGTGACATCATTAGGAGGTGATTAAAACTTAGTTTTAATCATAGAAAAGCAGGTCTCTTATTTTGCAAGAGCCTCAAAGTCTCATAGTTAAGAACCAAATATTAATGTTACCCAGGAGCAACGTGTGATATTTCCGTGTTTGTGAAAAACTGGTATCCTGTTTTGGTTGCTATTTGGACGATTCTAGCTCCTCTCCAGCAAAACAAAGGAGACAGTCTTTCGAAAAACACCGAATGATTTTACGTCGTTCGACGCCCGTATCACCATCTAAGTTGACATCGCCATAAAGTTAAAATATATCTTTAGAGATGTTTAATCTGAGTTTGAAACATCTCCTGATGATGCCAATATAGTTGGTGAGATGCATGTCGAAAACGTGAAGCACAATAAATGTCGGATCAAATGTTAAAATCAAATTCTCGTGGGAGATATTAATGAAAGCTGAAGCTAGTAAATTGTAGAAGTTTATCTGGAGCATTGTTAGATACGTTTTATTTAAGATACAATAAAGAAACGTGGTATGAGTAAGGAATGAGGTAGTTTGGAGAACGTGGGAGACTATTATAGATATTTTAATATTAATATGGAAAAGAGAATATATCTATCTAAAAATATACTTCCTTTGTTATTTTTCTAACCATTTACAACGATATCTGTAACAGTATATACAAGAATGTATTCACTAAAGCACCATTTCTTATGATAAATATTTTTATAAAGGGGTTACATTAGTCATTTGTGTTTGTAGAGAAACATCTGAAATTACATTATAAATAAAATTTCTTGTATTTAAAAATATAAATAGTTACATGCATTGAAACAGCAAAAGCAATACTTTATGCACACCAAATATATATTAAATATGTTGGAATATCGTACAAATAAATTAAATATCACATAAATTATATATTTACACAGCTTTCAGTTAATTTCAAAACTCAGTAATATACTGCAATTATTCCGTTCTATCTATGACGTACTATTGGGACTATCTCATAAACTATATTATATGTCTTACTTTACAATTATTTATACTTTATATAACACAATATACAATAAGGTATGTACAGTACTTCGAAAGTTGATTATAATTATATAGTGATGGGGCTTCACAGCTTTACGTTCCTTAAAGTATTTAAACAACGAAGTAAGTATATCCAGTTACTGGTTTCGCCACAAAATATGTATGTACGTTTATAATATTATAATTTTATTGACAATATATTGAGTAAAATACAAACATCGTCTAGAGAATAAATAGTAATAAAATAAATAAAATTTATTAAACTACTCCATGAACACAAATAATTAATCTTTAAATGAAAGAACTATTTAAGATAGTGAGTTTGGTACAAACAATATAAATATTATTTTACTTATATCGATAAAAAAACTAGATTTCCATCTTAGAGGAAGTCAAATCAGTCACTGTATTATTGCTATTTCTGATATCTTCAGTAAACACGTATATCATATTTTATGACGAATATTGTAAGATAACAATATCATAACCCGTATTGTATATAGACTGTATTCGCCAGAGCAAATTTAATCCTTTTTATATTAACAAGTCTCCTTAAAGTGGCAGTGAAATACTTACCATTTGTGAGATGTCTAGCATAGATTTTGTGTATTATATATGTTTTGATTCACGTCGAAGCATATATAAAACATTTTTATCGCATATGCATCAATATCTATTTCTACTGGCTCAGTAGCTATTAAACATTCTGATTGTGGTTATTGTTATTACGAAATTTATGTTCCCCTAATTATTTCACAATATACGTACAGTCGATTGGTTCGTACTATTTTTATATAAACTCGAGTAAATGTACATGTATTGACGATAGCTGCACTTACCTAGATCGGTCCCTACTATTATGTAACGTTTTTTAAAATCCAGGGAACAAACTTGGATATCCTTGTACATACTCCGGGAAGATTGGCTTCTGCGCAACCGATACCCCAAGAGATGATGCCGGCCAAGAAATATCTACCATCCTTTCCTTTCACCTGAATAACATTTAGAAATAAATAATATTGTTTTTGGTTAAAAAAAAAAAGAATAATTTGTTGTTCATGAAACAAGAATATTTTATTTTATGATCGTCTACAAAGTTGTTAATAAGCTGACAATACTGTTGACACCACCACAGATAAATTTTGCGTTATTTGACTCCTTGTGCTTATTAGACAACATAGCAATTTTATTTATCTACTGTTAAGCCTTGTTCCCACGGTGTGTGGCTTGACGAGCCTGAAATGAAATTTGTCGTACCTTACACCGGCGACGTAAGAACGTAAAGGCGCGTTACCTCCGGTTATCAATTTTTACAAAGAATAATAAGCTTTTTAATAATTTTGGTCGCCATATTGGAGCCGCCATTTTGTTTTATGAAGAATCGTTGTCGAATTCGTAGTCAGCGACCTTGAAAACCCTCGGGGTATTAATTTTCATTAAGAATAATAAACTCTTGAATAATTTCGGTCGCCATATTGGAGCCGCCATTTTATTTTTTGATAAACCATTACCAGATGCGCAATCAGTGACCTCGACAACCCACGAGCACCAATTTTTGATTGGATTACATGAGTTTTCTAATTTTGGCCAGCTTTTCGGCGTTTTCGTCCACTGTGCGTCGTAAGAACGTAAAGGCTCGTTATTACTCGAAGTGGCTCGAGGTGGCTTGGCCTTTCCCGTGTTTCGTCGATAAATACTAGGACGTCAACAGCTTGGGTCTCAAGGGATGATAATCCTTAGGACGCCTCAAGCATCTGTTCCCCCCATATGTTATGGTTTGTTGTAGTTGTACAGGTTTATTGTGAAAGTTTTATGAACGTTTTCAGTGGACGATTTTGGATAATTACGGAGTGGTGAAATGAAGTTATTATGGAACTTTTGGACTTGTGCGACGGAGAACCTTCTATCTGGAATGCTGACTACAAAGATAGACAAAAAATATATGATGCTTGGAAGCTAATCCAAGGTAGCATAAGTGTTGAGTGTCCTTTAATAGAGCTGAAAAATAAGAAAGAAAATTTTATGTTGGCAGAATGATGGATCCTTGACACGATGTTGGCGTTCATTATTATAAAAATTTAATAACACAACGTGCAACTAGTGGCCGTTCGAGATTCTCCAAGCCACGAGCTTTTCCGCGTCATGAGAATAACTTGTGGTCAGAATTCGACAGACCACAAGTCTGTGAGTACGTTCGTCAAGCCACGGGCCGTGGGACCAAGGCTTTAGAAGTCTTCAAAACATGGTATGTTTAAGTAAAACATGACACAATAAAGGTTTGATGATGATTAGTTTATGGGTGGTACAATAATAAGTATTCTGTAACACCCTATTACACGCCCAATTGTAAGTAAAGTAGAAAAATAAATTAGGAATTGTGATTTTAACTATGATGGACAATTACACTCCAGACTGTCTTGCCGTGCCGAAGGGCACATAGTAGGATGTGTCCCTCAGAACGGCATTATAGCTGTGGAAGTAAATTGTCATCAACCAATTCACGAAATCGTATCAAAATTTGCAGTGCCATCTATTTTGAAATGCCCGAAGAAGGATAAATGACAACCATATAAAGTACAATTCCGCAAAGATGATTCAGAGATAGTGATGAAGTAACATAATAAAAATCCCCAATTCCCAGGCTAAGTTATTTTCTCTGCCGAGACCACTTTTTGTTTTTAAGCGACGGTTTTTAAGTCTCTTTCTAGTAGTTACAAGGGAAAATCAACTCGTGGGCAGAAATTATTGGTACCACAAAACTACTGGAGTAAGTATTAGAATTATTGCGATTAACACATACTTTCCTCAATTGTGGTCCTGGAATCAAATAATGAAATTCTGCAAATACCAATACATACAATATGGTATTAACATGATGGCACGCCACTATATTATTTATAAACTGTGTGTGATTACCGAAATACCATTTTTCCCAATAAAGGAAGGTAGAAGAGTGCTATTCAACGTAGTAATTATAAAATAATGTTAACTAATAGACGCCCGCATAGATAAGCTGACACCTAGTTTTGTATATATCAGTATATTACGTTATGTACATATAACAATGTGAATCTAGCTACGTGGAAGACATCACCAATCAACTGAAGCATTTATTTTTGGATCCAACTTTAGTTTTATTTAATTATCAGTAACTATACTGAATTCTATCGAGATCCTATTTTAAGTACCTATTTTTTTATTGATTTTAATGTAACAGTTTTTAATTAATATTCTTTAATGGTAGTAATGAAATAACAATCTCATTTCATGTTTTAAGGTTAGAATCTAACTCTATATTTGACTATTGTCAGTAGTTGAATGGCAGACAATTTGAACACATAATTTAACTATTTTTGTTTATATGAATTATAATGTTTCATAATCATTCCCTGACAAATTTGCTAAAAATTACTTGTTTTCCAAAATAACTGCTGTGTAACCTACTACAAATAGTGTCATTAGTGATGAGTTCAACAACTTCAAGAGTCATGACTATCTAATACAAAATAAACCTAACCTAGTATTTATTATTTGCCTGGTAAGGCTTTTATTAATTTTTTTCTTCTTAAACCCCTATGTACTTATTATATATTTATAATCGTTTTAAAAATGATTCCACTATTCTGCAAAGCAACAAAACATTCACATAAAGGAATATTATTTATAGCTATTTAGAGTCGATTCCCTAAATTACGTTTTAAAGATTCACGAATTTCATTTTAAAACGCGATACCCTCACTCTATTTTCGATTAATTATGCACAATTCCTTACTGAAATCTGAAACCTCGGCTTACCTGTAGAGGGCCGCCGGAGTCCCCCTGGCAGGAATCCTGGCCGCCGCCCTCGTGGCCTGCACATAAGAAGATATCCGGTATGAATTCATGTCTTCCGGCCCGCAAAAACATACTTTTGCAGCGATCGTTGCTGACGATGGGAACTTGAACCTAAAACATAGTAAAAGATATTTGCAGAAATAGATTAGGTTGGACAAATACGAGGGTGAGTCGTATATAAACGGAAGTTTTTCTTTTAACGCTCGTTGGGTAACTGGCTCTTCAAAGACCAAAGTTTATGACTGGCATGACAAATTTGGCATATCCTGAAAAAACCCAGCTCAAAAAGTCAAAATTCGTCTTTCTGCAGGCAAAGTTCTTGTTCCTATTTCTTGCAATTGCGGAGGGGTACTGTTCATTGATTTCCTTCATGAGCGACGTATGGTTAACTCCATCTACTACTGTCAGCTCATGGATAAAGCAAATTGGCGGAAAAGGCGAGATATGCCTATTCGAAGTGTGGTTCTTCTTCACGACAATGGTTGGCCACATACAGCTGCTTTAAGCCGAGAAAAACTGAAAAGAATCCATTAGAAAACACTTAAACATCCTCCCAATAGCCTAGATTTGTCACCATGTGACAATTACATGTTTGGGCCACTAAAAGAAGAACATAGAGGTTGCTGTTTTGATGACGAACAAGACGTGAAAGGTTTGTGTGCAATTGCTCAACTGAGCTACGAACAACTTCATTTTTCGATAACGGCATTAAAAAACTTCCAACCGTTGCAAACAATGTGTTGATAAAAGAGGAGACTATGTAGAAAAGTAACATGCATTGAAAAATGTTCCTACTGGGACAATAAATTTATTTAAACAAAATTCCGGTTTATACGTTCAGACTCATCCTCGTAACTTGGGAAATATTGTTTTCATATGAATGACAATTCAATATTTATTTGATACAAATCTATATCCATTGTTAAAGGAATGAAGGAAGCTAAAACTTAGCACTCACTTGTTAATTTTAATAACATTCTCATTAAATCCAGTCGAATGTCTTGTTAGGAAATAGTTATAGTGCTTCAAAGTATTTATTATACAATTAAATTGAAATAAAAATTAGAGCAATTCAATTTATAATTGCAGTCAAGACAATTAAACATGAGTACAAAATAATCAGTGTCACATTAAAGCTATCTTGCTACTGCTATTATTAGGTTAGTGGTGATACTGGAATAATACGTGCCTCCTGCAGGATAGAGGGTAGCGTGCCACCCTCGCTGAGCCGCCCCCATCCCGTCACGGTGGCATTCTCGCCGATGAGCAGATCATCGGAGGCCGGCAGGCAGACCGGGGAGATATGCGGGGCGAACTCCAGCGGTTTATCCAGCTGAACGAGGGCCAGGTCATACTCATAGGTGAAGAAGTTATACTTGGGATGAACTACTTTCCTCGCCACGGCCCTCTCCACGAAAGGCAGCTCTTCTTGTACACTCGAGAAGTCGTATTCGCCGACTCGGATACGGATCTGAGACGTTAGCAGGCTGAAAAATGAGAGAAAACCAAATAAATGGGAGGCTATTTGTTTGGGTTTAGATACGAGGTCTAGCTGTGTGGCGGGTCCCTCGTATGTATGGATATCACATAGTTAGCGGGGAATTGTAAATTTGGTAAACAGATGAATGCGAGCTCGCGGCGATCTTCTTTCTCTTTCTTTTTCTGCCGGCAATTTAAAAGCATTTGATGGTAAGAGCAATTCAATAGAGTTAAAAAGGGTCTTTAGGTAAAGAAATCGCCTAATTGCTGCGAAAATACAGATCTTTCTGCATTAAAATATTAACATTTGTTACATTAAAGTAATAATATAAAAACGTTATCATGAAATATCGACAAAAAGCCTGGAATATATTAAATATCTTTCAAAATTATGCATTTCCGTAGAAATACTCCAAAATGCCAAAATACTAGTTTTAAAGTAAGGTAAGTAACTAAGTTGACGACATCAGCAGGAGATGATTAAAACTTACCGGTCCACAGTTTTCTAATCTCCTAATTGTGATAACTTCACAGGTGAAATGTGCATCCAGTATAAATAAACTTTAGTATAATATAATGTTTCGATGTCTACTGCAAAATTAGTATCTATTTTGTCATTGTATTAAATATTTCAACATGCTTTTACAGCAAATTAAAAATATTGGACTGTGCAAAGAAATTTCAATATAAAGGCGAATTCTTTTTTTTTATGTTGCTTTCTCGTTCGATATTTATGCTACTTTAATTTTCTGACATCTAGTATAAAATAGAAAGTAACTAATAAACTAAATTTTAGATCAAGCAAGTTTCGTTTTTAAAAATTGAGTTTCTGGTTTATATTTGAACAAAAAACATTGTCTGCTAACGATGATGGTATTTCTATCGAAATGTGTACATCCAAATACATTAAAATATTGTTCGTGGTAAAATTCAGAGTCGTGTCGTCTTTATTTTTCTGTGGAGAAGTTTAACTGCAAACTATTCTTTTGCCTAACCTTCGAAAAACCACCGGAATATACTTTTAGTCGACTGATGTGGAAATTGAACCCCCATTCAAATTACTCAGAGACTATAATCTAGGTGAGCTCCAAACGATTGACATTGTTGCTCCGGAATTCTCTAGGGAATGTAAAGCCTTCCTGCGAATTATTATTGAATAGGTTACCCTCAGGACTTAGCCCGGATTCGACCCGGAAATCAAATAACATATTACATATATTTGTTTAATTTCCTTCATATTAATATAGAAATAAACTGATCCAGAAGTCTATTTTCACTTCATGTCAGTATGCAGTTTTAAAAGCTGTATTTTAAAAAAATCTTAAATGAACACAAAATCTATGTTAAAAATATTTTATTAAAGCTCTCTAAGTAATTTTTCTTAAAATTACGAGATTTTCAGAATTACGTCTATGTATAATTTTTCATAAAAGATGTATTATACATACTATATATCTATATATATATATATATATATATATATATATATATATATATATATATATATATATATATATATATATATATATATAGATATATATATATATATATATATATATATATATATATATATATATATATATATATATATATATATATATAATAGATTAGGTTGGACAAATACGAGGGTGAGTCGTATATAAACGGAAGTTTTTCTTTTAACGCTCGTTGGGTAACTGGCACGCTGTCTTGACATATATTAGGTGGAGATATGAAGAGGAGGTGACTCTCTTGGCGTGGCTCACCAAGGCCGACTAACTGTCATTAGCATCATGTCTGAGCAAGAATTACAAACGTCCGTTGAGTAACGCATTATTATCAAATTCTTGACATGGAAGGGCATAAAATAGGCTGAAATTTTGAGTCGATTGACTGCGCAGTTTGACGATAAAACCTCTTCAAAGACCCAAGTCTATGACTGGCATGACAAATTTGGCATATCCTGAAAAAACCCACCTCAAAAAGTCAAAATTCGTCTTTCTGCAGGCAAAGTTCTTGTTCCTATTTCTTGCAATTGCGGAGGGGTACTGTTCATTGATTTCCTTCATGAGCAACGTAAAGTTTATTAAACATAAAGTTTTTAAAGTTAAATGAACACAAAATCTATGTTAAAAATATTTTTTAAAGCTCTCTAAGTAATTTTTCTTAAAATTACGAAATTCTCAGAATTACGTCTATGTATAATTTTTCAAAAAAGATGTATTACACAGACTATCTATCTATCTATCTATATATATATATATATATATATATATATATATATATATATATATATATATATATATATATATATATATATATATACACAGGTTATTGACTAAATGTTTCTTAATTATCGGAAGTTATAACAATGCGTTATAAGTTTCCATCAAAGTTCAAATATTGCATCTATTACATCTTGAAATGTTACAAATCCATGTGCAATTTCTGCAAAAACAACTGAAGACTAAAATAATAGAAAATTGATAAAAAAAATTTGCACTATTCATTACATATCAGTTTACAGTCTCTAAAAAGTTACAATCTGTAGTTTTCTAGTCCCTAAAGCCTAAAATAGCAAATGATTAGCTTTTCGCGAAAGATGGCACCACTACTATTCCGCTAAGGGGTCACGCTTACAAGAAAAGTACGATTTATTTCAAAATACTCCGTTTCTATTTTATTATACGGCCATTAAGCCCCTGCTAAGGTAATTTCTGATTACAGGATATCCACATGAAACGTGATGACGGGGTTGGAACAACTCGATTGTTTCCCGAACGAAATTATTAAATTTAATAGTAATAAACGTAAAGTTAATTTATCCCCTTATTACGTATTTTGTCCCGGCGGTAAACTTAATTTGAGTTCCACTGGGGGCAGAGATTTTAATTAAAGACTCGACCGCCCGGGTTCATTACCGGAATGGAATGAAAGAATTAATGTGTTTACGTTCAAGAAGTTCGCTTTGTTAATTATTTACATTTTTGCGTACTTGATTAAATGGGTGGGATCTTGGGACTTGTTTGTCACTGTTCACTAAAAGAAGACGAGACGTGTCTTACCTACAGCAGTTCGAGAAATGTAATCAGAATTCGGATTTAATAGGAAATTTGATAGGATGCGTAAGAAAATTGGGTTTAAATTTTAATAAATAGGGGCGCAATGAAAAAAGGACATCCAATATTACACTTCAGTATTTCTCATTCCTGAAAGCCATAATATAAAAGCTTTAAAATAAATACTGGTGTAGTACCTTTGGAGTTCTCAAAAATAATTATATGCTTGAAATGAAAAAATTGTACAAAGAGGGTCATATTAATTGAAGATGATGTCACAGAGAAAATGCACTAAAGTTAAAATTCGATTAAAACGGATATATATTCTATTAAACCTACTTTCATACAGTATCAGCTAGTGCTTTCTTCAGTGTCACCAATCTGATGACACTGTTATATTTTAGGAGGTTTTAAAATGTTTTGTAAACTATTTTCTGAAATAAAGCAATTTAAAATCACTTTCAATTGAAGATGTGTTCTATTTTTCATTACAGTTACCCCAACTTTGGGAAACTTACTTTCCCCAACTAATGGGGAAAATTTCAAATTCCACTCCGAATCTTGTGACCCATATTATTATTATTATTGTGTTATGTGGGTTTAGGCCTCAATATCCACTGATCGCGTGGGTAGTCCCTTGGCGATCCCCTCTTATACGTTTCATTATCCAAAAATGCTATCCCATAAAAGGAGCAATTTAGGCACGTCCCCTGCCCTAAGCCTCGCCTCTTTTTGGATAACAGGGGTTCCTAATATAAGGTACCTCTTCTCCTCCAGTGCGGGGTAAGTATAAAGCAGATGAATCGAGGTTTCCTCGTCTTTTTTACAGTATCTGCAGGTCAGGATGTCAGATAGCCTCAGCTTGTGCTTATATGCATTCAGGCTACTATGGTGGTCCGTAATGAATCCCACCAGAATTCTGGCTTTGTAACTGTTCAATTTAATGAATTCTTGGGCCTATTTTTCAATCTGTGAGTATTCGATGAAGAGTTTGGTTATTCGACAACCCGTTACTCCTCTCCATTATTTATTGTGCTGGTCTCTTATCCAGCCATTTACGCGGTCTCTGATTAGATTTCGACTTATTCTCACTGGAGATTCTGGTCCATAGAGGTTTTCCCTAGTCTGGCAAAGTCATCTGCAATTATATTTCCATTAATGCCATTATTCCCAAGGTATCCATACGAGTTCCACCGGTCCCTTCCTTGACAAGTAGCTCAATGCTTCATAGCAATTATAGACCAGCTTCGACTCTGTCGTTTCTGAATTCAGGGCTACCAACGCCATTCTGCTATCCGAGCAGATATACCTTCTCCTGGGTCCGATTTAGGAACTAGCTCGGCCTGGAATGCGGTAGTGTGATCCATAAGTTTTAAAAATTTAAAAAGTCATCCGTATTTTAAAAAGAAATCAAATTTTTCAATTTGTCCCTGATAACAATCAGAGTTTAATTCTGTAATGGTAAATATTTTTCTAATTAACCCATGTATCCATTTGTAACATATTGTAAATTTTTATTTCGAAAATATAATCGAATTGTCTAACATTTATTTACACACCCCGATAAAATTCAGACTAGCACAACTTCGCAGTAATTGCGGAATATTTAAAATGTGTCGCCGCCCAGAAAGTAAACACATTTAACTTCTGCGCGAAATTAAATAAAACTCAGTTTCTCGCGAACAGAGCTAGAAAGTTTGTTTGCTGACGTACATCCTAATAGAGCGCAGACCAAAAAGAAGGTGAAATATTGCACTTACTCGTCTACACAATGTCCTGCGGTTGCAATCCAATTTTCGTTGAGAACAGCGCCTCCGCATCTGTGAGTGCTCGAAAAGCCAAAAAATGAAGTTCTTCGTACTGAGACCTGTCAACAAATAATGGCAGTAAATTTTGTCTCATGATATATGATCGCATGTTTCTTTCTCTCTTTACTGAAGTACGTTAAATAGATTTATTAAAATTTCATTCAATGTAACATATTTCTGGTCGGTGGCCTAAATTATCTTCTCGCGTAGTTTAAAAAGTGAACTGACTATATTTGGAAATATGGAGATATTGACTCCATATTTGCAAACAGATTATCAACTATATCGTATGATTTATAAGGCCTTACGTTGTCTAATTGGGCGTGTACATTAAATTTGTATATTTAATACTATATTCAGTGCTTTTGTAAAGTAAACAATAGATTAGTTAAACATTCAAGGAACTTTTAGGAAAAACTTTAGGATCCGTCTTCGAAAATGTTATTTTCAGTAGCGCATTTTTTAAAATATATTTAATAGTTTAAAAACATTAATCCTATATTTTTTACATATAGTATGATTCGTGTAGGAGGTATGATGAGATATATTTTTAATCGTAAACCCCTTTTTTATTACGGAATGTGAAAGAGCCCGTTTTTACATACGCTACGGATATAATTACATTAGCGTGAGTATAGGTTACATTAAATAACTCGAGAGAAACAATTTTGCAATTTCAAAATATAAAATTTAATGGCAATGATTATACAATATCTTCAAGGGGTATACATTAAATTTCGTGCCCAATTCTTACGTTTAAATCTTTTAAAACCTCCGGCCTAGTAACATTTATTTTACTCTTTAATTATCCGCACAGAAATTAATCTACAAGCGGACAAGTGCTGCATAATGGAGAGGTGCACTATCTTGTTGAAACAAAAAATATTTTTCGGAAGGTGAGGTTCCTCTACATCTGGATATAAAGTTATTAGTGCAGGAATAAGATCACCTCGAAAAAAATCCAAATATTTTGCACCTCTTAGGTTCACGTCAAAGAAATAGGGATCCAGAATTCTTCCGTCGACTATGCGACACCATAAATTAATTTTCAATGTGATACTTCACCATCCACCGAGGATTCTCGGTAGCCCAATAACTGCAGTTTTGTTTATTGATATGGCCATTCAATACAAAGGTAGCAATTTGTTAAGTGTGGAGTGATGATTTTTTTGCATTGCCAACATTATGTTTAAGACAAAGATGAAAACGAAAAAGACAACTGCTATGAAGATCTGGCTAATGCATATGACAGCTGTGCTGCAAATGATATTAAGTCTTATTGACTTAGCGGCAGAAAAGAACATGGTTATGGAAAGCACCCACTTTAACCATAAGAATATCCATAAAATAACTTGGATATCACCAGATGGCCTTACGAAAACCAAATTGATCATGTTTTAATTGACAGAAGACACTCCAGAAATCTACTTGTCGTTAGGACATATAGAGGGGCAAACATCGATTCAGACCATTTAATGATGAACGTAAGACTATGTGCAAGAATCTCCAATGTCAAGAAGGAAAGCAGCTCCAAACAAACCAAGTATAAGGTACACGTGTTAAAAAATAAAGAAATGGAAGAACGATACCAACAGCACATAGAACTACACATAGAATCAATGTTGCAGCAGACTCAAGATGAAAACCAAACAACCACGGGAATGTGGAACAGATGCAAAAAAGTCCTGAAAACGGCAGCAGAAGATGTGGTGGGAACAACAACAAAAAAACAGATAGCCGACTGGTTCGACAGAGAATGCTGCGAAGCAACCGCCAAAAAGAACGAAGCATACAAAACCATACTACAGCGTAGGATAAGGGCGGCGGTATACAAATACAAGAATCTTAGAAGGGAAGAGAAACGCATACATAAGCGAAAGAAACGGGAGACAGAAAACTAACTATTAGATCAGCTTGAAAGCTCTTCGAAACCAGAAGATTCTATCAGGAACTAAACGCATCAAGAAAGGTTTTCAAGCCAATAATTAATATCTGTAGAGACAAAGAAGGAAACTTAAGAAACAATAAAAAAGATATCCTATCCAGATGGACAGAGCACTTTCAAGAGATACTGGTAGGTGAACCAACTGAACTCTTACAATTCGAGTTCCTGAACCAAGAACAAGTAGAACCCCCAAAAATGGATGAAGTGGCAGCGGCTATAAAAGAGCTGAATAATAACAAGTCCCCTGGCAGCGATAACATCCCAACAGAACTCTTCAAACACGGTGGTAAAAAAACTAGTTGAATACATGTATAACATCATCTGTCAAATCTGGGAAAAAGAACACATGCCAGCAGAATGGAGGTTAGGACTCATATGCCCACTGTATAAAAAAGAAATCAGTTAGATTGCCAAAACTATAGGGAAATAACTCTCCTCAATACGTCATACAAGATTCTGTCTAACATCATAAATGAAAGACTAAAACCATTCACCGAAGCCCACATCGGGGAATATCAGTCAGAGTTCAGACCAGGCCGTTCAACCACAAATCAAATATTCACTCTGCGACAAATCCTAGAGAAGTCTAGAGAATTTAACATTGATATGCACCACCTTTTCATTGATTCTAAAGCAGCGTATGATAACATCATTAGGCCGAAACTCTACGAAGTCATGAACGACCCTCGGAATACCAAAGAACCTAGAATACCAAGACTAAGATGACCATGATTGACACCACGTCCACAATTAAAATTCAGAGCGACATATCGGAAGCATTCGAAATACACAAAGGGCTGCGACAGGGAGATGCGCTGGCGTGTCAGCTATTTAATATAGCCCTGGAGAAAATAATTAGAGACACCAATCTTGAGACTAGGGGAACAATATTCACTAAGTTAGTCTAGACCTTCGCATATGCAGATGATGTCGACATAATAACAAGAACGGTAAGAAAGTCTGCACAAGCTATCTTAGGCCTAGCAACGGCAGCGTGGGCCATGGAACTATAGGCAAACGACGAAAAGACAAAATACATGTGAACTACTTTGCAGACAAGAGCTGGTAATGCAAGACAAAACTTAGTAACTGGTAATCACAACTTTGACGCAGTCAGGGAATTCACCTATCTAGGTACTCAAGTCGATCCAAACAATAACATCTCGGAAGAAATTAAACGGCGCATAGTAACGGCAAACAGATATTACTATGGCCTTTCCAGGCATTTCTCCAATAAGCTACTGTCACAAACAACAAAGCTGAGAATCTACAAGACCCTAGTAATCCCTGTACTGCTATGTGGATCAGAAGCGTGGACCATCACAAAGGCCGACGAAACCTCCCTACTTTATTTCGAGCGGAAAATACTGCCAAAAATTTTCGGGGCCGTATACGAAAATGGGTCATGGAGGCGCAGGTATAATTTCGAGCTATATAACCTGTATAAAGACAAAGCGAAGGGAAGAGATATTGTCACAGCGGTCAAACTAAACAGACTGCGCTGGGCAGGACATGTGGCCCAAGCCAGTGAAGCGAACCCCATTAAAAAAGTGCTTAGCATAGAACCTGTAGGAAGCAAGAAGAGAGGTAGGCCAAAGCTTAGACGGGCCGATGGTGTAACACAGTATGCCAGAAATATCAGTTCCCCCAACTGGAGAGCAGGAGCACAAAATCGTCAGGAATGGCGGAGGACGCTTGAGAAGGTCTAGGCCCTCGCAGGGCTGTAGCACCAATGATGATGATGATAACATTAAGCTTATCGTCTTCTGATGGTGAGGGTTGACTAGACTTAGGAAGATCAATAACATTACTAAATTTGTGGTACGATATTACTCAACATTGCTTACTATGCTTTAGCTAATGGATTGGCTAATAAGTTACATTGAACAATTTAAGTATTTCTCTGGATGAATATTTGGATGCGCATCCTGTCTCCAAATCCGATCACTAATTAAGAACTTCAAATATCTATTACTCATTAAAAGCATTCAAATAATACTGTTTTTGACAGATAAAAGATAAGAAAACATGATCTACCACTAAAGCTCATGCCAGGGAGGCAACGGTGAACAATGTGAACATTTATTTTGGTTGACTGTTTAAATAATCATTACCATTAAATTTAGTATTTTAGTATAATCATTCTTCTTCATGTTCTTTATCTAACTTATACTCACGCTAATATGATTAACGTATGAAAAAATGTATCTACAATACAAATCCTACCGACTTTTGTTTATGAGTTATTGTCTATTCCAAATTTCAATATTTCGGTATTAACGTATATTGCAATTTTTTTAAATGTAAATCACCAAAAGTACCTCTATCTATAACATGATCTTCACATATTTCAAATAAATTCTGATTATACAAACGTTGTGGCCATATATGACACGTATTAGATGTTCTACATGGAGAATTAAAATTAGGATTAGAATTTCGTTTATCATATATGTTGAATTTTGAGTTGATTTTGACTAAATCACGCACAGATAAGGCTTTGAGCCCTCCGCATCATGAAAATTTAATAAACCCCCCCATGAATTATAAACGAACAGAATCACGTTTTCTCCGCACATATCCCCTGAACATCGAAACGTCCAGATGCCTCCGCCGCTAAAAAACAAAACACGAAAATCCTATATATTCCCGGAAAATAAAGAAATAAAATATTACCAACAAATTTCACGTTTGTCCTTCGCCTCGAATAATTTTCGAGACGTGGAAAAATATACATAAAACTGCAATAAATATGTCTTAGTCGACGACGGCGCTCAACATATATTCGCCTTTTAGACCTGTTATGAAAGAAAGAGGAGCGTAAATAAAAATAATTTGAAGAGTGCAAAAATATACCCTATTAAAGCTAGATAAATGTGATGCTATATTGGTGGTAATGGGAAGAGGATCATGGGGATATCATATAAAAAAGAAAGAAGCCGTATTTGGAAATTGTTAATTCGCCTAGACTTTGAAGGGGCTATATCCTAAAATTTACATTTACTTTACGACACAAATAGGTCACATAAAACGTAAGAAATATATGACGTACTTATTCGAGTCAATTAAAGTTAAAGTTACCTAAAATATAAAGTCTTTTAATAAGTTATTACAAAGTAGAAACAAAAAGGCGCGATTTAAACAGAAATAACGTGTAAAAATTACAAAATCAGTATATTGTGACTAATATATTTCTAAAGTAAGTTAGTTTATCTTGCCAGTTAATCCATATATGCCCACAAAGTTGCTAGTGACTCACAAAAAAAGCCAAATTGTTTGTGTACTTAAAGACAAATGCTCAAACAAGCTATCGGAGAAAATTTAATTACGTACCTATGTACGCTGTACGCTCTGCTATATTCGTAGCACCGTTGACTTGTCTCATTCGAAGACCAGCTGACTACAAAGCTTGCAAAATGTAAACAGTGACAGGTTAATTTTAGTGAAGACTGCTTGCGCTATTTCTTACAAATGTAAGTGTTTTTCATTATTTTTTATACGGTTGAAGTAATATCATAGCATAAGCTTCGACTGAAACACGCGATATACAAAACCGGCAATCCAACTCCATGGGACAGTCAATATATTTGGGTCGCTAACAACCCCATCGGCATACAGCCAACGTACAGAAATGTGGTTGTCTGGTGAGGATTTTTACTTTTTTCTTTATTAGATGTAACATATAAAAGAACAATAATGTAGCCCAACATCTTATTGGTAGACACGATTTTGTTTTATTACAATATTGTTGCATCCTTAATTATCTATACTTTGTGAAATAGAGGCATGATACACGTTTAGACGTGTATCATGCCTCTATTTCAAGATCAGATTTCAGATCAGATTTCAGATCAACAATCGAGAAAAGGACCTTAGGGTCCTTTTCTCGATTGTTGATTTGAAAAACGTATTTTTGGACAACATTTGGGATTATGTAGTTCTTCAACACCCCCGATGACGGCAAAGTGTCAGATGGTGACTCTGCCGAAGAAGATAATGGGATTATGTTGACCACCTTCCTCGTTGACAATTTCTAAGTGATGATAGTTCATAGCATTCAAGCAAAGAAGGATCTGACGAGAACCTAATATACTGAGGAAAAATACGCCATATCTCTCTTCACCATTCTTCCATGGAAATATAAAGTTATTGCGTGTGACTAAGCGAAGTGGAGTAAACAAGAAAAACACTTCAAAGAGAAGGGAGTGTCTATAGTTTTGAAGGAAATGATCAAATCAACAAAGAAGAAGACTGAGAATATTGGACGAACATTTAGCTGGAGATAAGGAACATTTTTAATAAAAATGATGAATAGAAAATACTTCCTTTATTGTAGATCCACGCTCTCGGAAAGAACAACGCAGCTTTATGTTACTTCAAATTTTTCTTTACTGAAGAATACATTGAAATGTTAGTGTCCCTATCGATTTCTTATGCCAATTTCCAAAATTTCAATTACATTGCTTCCTTGTCAATAAGTCAATAAATTATATTGCTTCCTGGGTATTTTGATTTTGAATGGCTACGTACCTTTGCCGAGGTTCTGACTGTTTTGGGAGCGTAGCAGTGATATTTATAATAAACTTGTTTCAAATTCAATGTCCCGAAATCGATTTGAAGAGATTTTCTGCCATTTTCACGTGACTGTAACGTACCCAGAGGGTTATTAGCGACCCATATGTGTTTTAAGCCCTATGGACATACAACTTTATTACACGTAATTTTATGTTCATTTCTAACATAAGAGGAACCGTTTCTGCGAATGACATAAAAAAGTTCGGCAAAAATAATATTGGGCATATATGGGTTTAATACGAAACTAATTTAATCTTACATTTTTTTTCTAAAAACATGGAAATGAGTGATATGAGCGAGAATAATTTTTTATTTGGTGTTCAAGTCTATTGACGTACGAATTTGCCCAAAAGCAGAGCCAAGATCTTGTGGAATTTTTGAAAATAACCTTACGAAAGTATATTAACCTTCGTAAGGTTATATTAAAAAATTATTGATGCCAACACACTGATGCAGATAATGAAAACATAACATCGGGGAATAGTGTCGAAAACTACGCATTTTAAAATTTAAATAAACTCATTTGACGTCCTTTCAGTTTCTTGTCAAATGAAGGTATGTTCAAACGATGAAAACTGTGTTTTTGTTCAAAAGTTTTATAAGCCTATCCTGGATATTAATTATTTACATAAACAAACTTTTAGAGATATTCTTCATATAATTTTAAGGTCAAAAGTCCATATATGTATATAAATATGAATGTCCGAATGGTCATGTCCAAAACATCTGAAATTGTAAGACCATGTGGTTTAAAATTTTATTTTTTTTATTTTTCCTAATATTTCCTACATAAACCCAATAACAAAAAAATTAAATTTGATACTTTCAAGAGTACAAATGAAATAACGTTATTTACTGTTAAAATTATTTACAAAAGTTGAAATTATTTTATTCTATGGTACAATTATGTTCATCACGTTTTTAAATACATACTGTTAGAAGTATTAAATAATCCTTAAAGCATAGGTTAATTTTTGTAATTTCTAGACAAGCAAAAATACTGAAAAACTTCAATATTTTTGAAGTGAAAGCTTTAACAAAACGGTAAATCAGATTTTATTCTTGGTCGGCAAGTATCGTAATATGTATAATATGTTGTACGCTAAGACATGTAATACCAGTGAAAAATATGATTGAAAAAAAACCATAGGATATAATTTAAGACTAGACTTACAGGAATAAGTATGAATGGATAAAATTAAACCCACAATATTTTCTAGGAGATATTCTAGTAAGCATATTTCTTAAATCCTCAGAAAATATTTCCTACCCAGCATTTTTGGGATCACTGAACAATGGTCTGACGTTAACGGGTTAGTGTTGGATACAGTTTCGGTGAAAACTAATTTAGACAAACTTAACAAATAAAATACAATAATATTTTACACCACATTGGTACACATAATAATTCCGTTATGTATATATCATGTAGAATTATTCATCATGACCTATATTATGATTCATTATGCTAAAGAAAGTGATTACTACCAATATTTCATTATAGTAAAATCAAATACAGTAGATATAACAAAAAAAAAAAAAAAAATCGGAGCAATTTACAATTGTTACACGATGATGCTGCGGGTTAGGAAGAAGCTTACAACATCCGTAATTTCTTATCTTACCTGCCAGGGCCACCGTCCAAACGGGGCGTTTTTTCCGCCCACGATCCTCGTCTGTGCCTTCGTGAACATCTGCGGCACCCCGCAATCTGCGAAATTCAGATACATTTTATCGCTTTATACCTTTTGGTGGTAAAGCTCTACACATATCTAAACTATCAAACGACGCCTGAATTCCTGCCGGAGCGATAACGGTCTTACGTCATTTCGAATAAGTTTCGAGAGAGGATTTTGGAAAACTCAGATAACTTTAGGAAAAGTATTACTCAACTTCTTTCTTTACGATTTTAGTAATAACTGTTTTAGCTCTATGTGCTACCATCTTTGCATAACTAACTTTCAAAGACTATTTAGTTTTTATCCATTGTACTTAAAAAAGAGATATGATTAAGACTATTGAAAACTCTGAAAGTCTGCGAAAGGAAACGCGGTGGCTGGAATTCTTGAAATTTTTCAACTATTCCTTGAGGTATTAATTTGATCTATGCATGACCTATGGTGTCGGAAGCTAGATAGATATTTTCTGAATGTGGGTTCTGCCACTTATATTCGCAAATTATTATTAAGAAATTATGCCTACGGATTTATTCATAGACTGTCTGCAAATAGGCAATAATATTTCCTTTCAATAAAAGTAATTGACAATTCAGTATGGCACTGAGAAATCTAAATATCCTCTATCCGAAACGTTACGGGGAAAGGTAACATAAAAGACTTTACAAGAAAATAATGTGGTCGGAGTGAATTTCCGCCAGCGCGGAAATCTATTTAAAGGGTCATAACTTACCGACTTTTTCCTTACTAGTCGATGTCGCGGCACTACTAAATGTAGATGTGGCCATCAAATCGGGCACCGTGGAGACTTTTTCTATCGGGGGCTCGGTGTTTACGATGGAATTTATTGCTTCTGACGGCCTGCAATCAATATGAGAATGGGGTACACGGAATGACATAAACATAACAGTTGATATTTATGGCCGCCATTCAACGTTATACAACTATTAAATTCATAATACGGTATAATGCCGATATAGCAGGATATAATTCAGCAGGATAACAACAGTAAACTGGATTTTAAAATATCTCAGATGCAAATAGTTTATATAAAGAGCATGGCTATATCTTTATTATACCGGATATGTTGTTGTTTTCTAGTATTAATAGTTTCTACTATTTCTATATTGCATACAATACTCATTAGACAAAATTTCAATTAACATTAAATTAACCCAAAATGGGAATTAAAAATTTCAGTTTAAATTAAATATTTGTTTAGCATTAGATATCTTTGGTACCTCTATATAGATTTTCATGAGGCTTGGATAAATTTGCAATCAAGTGTTCTCGTCATAGTACCCTCACTCTATTCAAATCATATTAATCATAATTAGACAAATTTACTTTTATAGGGTAGATATTGATTACGAAATAAAAGTACTCTTTATTGTTTTGATTTGTGAAAAACACTCGGACGACATTTATATAGACCACCTGATATTACTGTTTTCTTTATTTTCCTTGGTGAGCTGATATCAGTAACCTCACTAACACTTACGGCTTAATTCAGTAAATAATGGGTTGCATTTTTGTATAAACGTGGGCATTCATACAGTGATAATATTAATAGGGAGAGTTGGGTACCTCTCCCTGACCATGAGTGAGCTTGTCTTCAACTTTATATATAACCTTCCTCTCTACAGCCTATGGCTTAGGCTGCGATAATAACTCCTAATAATATTCCCCTTTTTCGTAGGGTAAAAATTTCTCTATATTCAAACGTTTTAAAAATAAGTAATAGTTGAATAAAATATAATGCATGAATTGAAATATATCATACATTCTAGACTATTATGACTAGAGGTCATGTGTAATTTTCGGGATTTGAAATGCTGGATGGTTTTAGGCGACTAATTAAACAAGTATTTATGAATTTATTAGAAGTTTAATTCCTGTCAAGCTATCAGCATTACATATAATCAATTTTTGTAAAATGTTTGTTTAAATTCTTGGAAACGCACACAGGGACTAATAATGATCACTCTGACCATCTACCCATGAAACTGAAAAGAGCCTCTTTTCGCCGAAGATGCCATAGATGTCATTTATCTAGATTTTCATATCTGATGTACTTATCAAAATTTAATTAAAAATTTATAACGAATCTGTATCTATCTCCGAATCTGTATCTATTTTTGTAAAGTATGATTTAAAATTGATCTTCTTGTTTACATTATTAAAAATGATGTTAGGGGCAGTCTAATACGAAATTGGTTAGTCAGACCCATATTGATCATAATTACCCTTGAAAACAATGAATCACGACATTATTTCATAAGTGAATTTCATATGTATGCAGAAATATATTCAGATATAAATAACATATTTTATATCTTTACTACATTAAAATCTTTTTCGAAAATAAGGCTGTGAGCTCTGATTTTTCATTCAATTGTATGTAAATAAATGTAAAATTTTACCAAAAAAAATTGTTTACCTTAGATAAAACTTTCACTTTAAATAAAATATTCTAATTTATTGGGTATTTGTCACATATGTTTTTAATTTTATAAGTAAATATAAAGAGTAATATTTAAAAGGTGCACATCAGACTATCTAGCAGTTTTGCAAAAGGCAAAAATTAATACAAGAAGAATATGAATACAACAATTAATTAATTAATACAAGAAGAAAATGAATAGAAGAATACGAATACAAGAAGAAGAATAGAAAATGAATGCAAGAAGAGTCAACATTTTTAACTTGCTTTTTTCATTTTTATAATGTTATTGTTCTTCCAACGATTAAGATAACATTAAATATATATAATTCTATATTTTTTTTGCAGAAAATATTTTAATAATCATTATGAAATTACATTACTAGAGTAATGTTATTCATGATGATTTCTGTTAATTTTTTATTATACAAAGAAAGCAGCTGTTCCATATGGCGAGCTTGCATTTGAAAACTATCCATTTGTATTCTATATTGTAGCAGGGAAAATGAACTCCACAAACAAAAACGTAAATTTAGATATCAAAGAGGACGTTTAAAACCAGTGTCCGTTTTAATCTAGATTTCACCCCCTTATTCCCAGCTACCCCCTTAAAAAGTTCAGAAATAAAATAAAACACTATAAAAATATTCTAAGGACTGTGTTATTAGTTTAATTATTTTAAATGAGACTCCCTATATTATAACATATTCTTTTAAAAGTCTTAAAACTTCCTAATCTGCTAAACTATGTTTAGCAAACTAAAATCTATTAAATCATTCTACAATAGAAGTAACAGATAATTTAAATAAAACAAAGTAAATTAATTTAAAATGAAAATGAAATGTTATTCGTTTATTAAAAGTAAAATGAAATGTTATTCAACCCTTTTCTTCCAATTGTGTTACGAATGAATTCAAAGGAGATAACGCTATTAAATGTTATTTCAATTTATTTTTTGTGTAACTACTGGTATTAAACTTCGGTCAGTTTAACAAATATATTGCTTTAATTGAGTATTTAAAGACATTTATTTAGAACTAGCTATTACGTTTGTCTTAACTTCTGTAAGTAACTTATAAGTCGGAAATCGAGAAAGGAACCACCAAGCCGCCAAGCGGCAATCAAAGTAGTTTCCGAATAGCAAAGCTATTACATAATCGCTCTAGGAAACAACTACTCCTCGGGCTAAAGCCCCGACAGGCATTGAATTATACCCAGAAGAGATCCTCGACCCCTTTCTCGTGTTTCTGCACGATCAGATAAGGTTTCAAAAAATAAAACCAGCCACAGGTAGGATTCGACATTTGTCCCGGATCGGAACCGAACGACATACAACTGTTTCGGTTCCGATCCGGGACAAATGTCGAATCCTACCTGTGGCTGGTTTTATTTTTTGAAACATTAACTTCTGTAGTACTTATAACAATATACAAATTTGTTAATACACGAATTTATAGAGAGAAATAGCAATAAAATGCTATATAATTACAATACTCATTCAAGTAATTAATCGGCAATCTATGAGTGGTTTTATTAATTTACAAGTTTATTTATTTCAAATTCGTCAGCAATATTTTCTTCTTCTTTTTTCTTTTTGCTCGGGAAAACATTTAGTTGCATTAAGCTGCCGTCAGCTACAGGTTCAGAGTAATTTACAAACTTTGCCTTTTCACGTCATTCATTGGCCTTCTTTTAACTCGAAGGAAACAAAGTTACTATAAAACTAGATCTGACAGGGTACCCATACTCACAAGATTTATTACAGCGTAAAGTTTCAGGGGGTCTCGCGTTATAATTATTCATAATTTCCGAGAAACATGGCCTTCGGCATGTAGCAGGCTGAAGTTTTGGTTTCATAGTTCACTTTCGCTGAAAGCACCGGAGCGAGATATTATGTAAAGGCGATTATTAACCCTCGCGTTTCTTTTTCGGATCTGCGCTTGGCAAACGGTTAAGTAGGGATAAACATGGGATCACGAGGATAGACTTCTTGATTAGAAATAACTGAGGTTGTGTGGACATAAATTTAACCAACTGTGTAAGTAAAATATTTATGAATAATAGCAATTAGTAAATCATATTTGAAAATGTAATATGTCGATTTAAAATCGTTTTAAATTGAAAAAATTAAGAGATAATTATACCACACCAATTTTGTTAAACTTGAAAGCATTAGAAGTTGTGTTAATTTGAAAATTTTGTAATTTAATAAAATTAAATTTTAATTGTGGTTAATTTTAGAGTAAACTTATAGAGTTATCTGATGCGTATGTAAAGTCCCTTCCTCTCTATTAATTTGGGAATTGAGAGACCTATAATCATCAAAGATGGCGCTGCGGCCTCATTTTAATATTATTGTTAACTGTTTAAAATAGTGTACTAGTGATACCTCATTGGAATCTGCTTCAAATATCTATTCAAATGTTACTTATATATTGAAATTTGTCTTTCGATTTTCGATAGAATCGATTAAATTTAATATTGGCATCTCATAGCAACTTTTTGGATGGTGCCTCCCTGTAAGGGAGTGTCAGTTTTCTCTCTAACAGAAATCACACAAAAAGTCACTAAGTCACTAAAGCTATGTCTTCACATATCAGAGTTTTATTTTGTTATTACATTAAAATTCCTTTCTTCCTTGCTGACTATATAAAACATGCTGTTATAAAGCTTTTCTATTGCACAGTCAAGTGTTTTTACGAAAATCTTAGATTTTAGGTATCTCCATGAAAATAATTCTATGGGCGTTATATCTGGAGACCAAACAGGCCACTCTATTGTACAGGGCATCCTATCTACCTACTGGAATACTGTTCATTGGGATGAACTCTTATTGCGCCATAATAGTATGGAGGAGCTTTATTAAGGTCTCATATCTTTAATTTACCTATGTGGGTTTTTATAGGAGCATTTCCAAATTCTTTCTAATATTTCAGCTATGACTTTCATACTCTCTGAATTTTGCGACTTTAGACTATTGATATTATGAGGTTTTTGTTGAATACAATGTGTATTATAACCGCCACGAAATTCTGGAAGATTTATGACTTAAATGGCATAAATTAAATAATGGCAAAAATATCGACAAACATTTGTCGATGTTATAGACCCATTATTGCGTTGTCATTTGTTGTAGATTGATCAAAACGGAAGACATTTAAATGCAGACAATTTATGTACTTGATTATGCAATAGCATTTTACTTACATACTCCATTTAATTTAAATTTTTTCGGTGTTTATATTAATTTTGTACTCTTTATATAAGTTACATTAATAGAAAATCACTCTGAATGAAAAAAGAAACAGATATTAATTACTTAACAAGTGACTTGTTTGTCTTAACCTTCCATCGGGCTCAGTATAAATCCAAACACATTCGGTCACAATGCATCTGAGATATCCCATAATCAAATCTTGCACAATTTAGATTTTAATGAGGTGGATACTTAATTAAACGCTTATTTTAATTAATACAATACAATAATAAATATTTCACACTAGTTATTTTAATCGCAATAATTAAATTTACATAAACAAACTCATTTAATGTTGTAAAACAATAAACTTGGTAAATTTTTATAGGAGAACCATCTAATGACAAGTTTTTTTTCTGTTTTAAGGACAAAATACAAACATAAATGAGTATTGAACAATATTTTGAATACAGAAAATAAACCACCTCTTGTTTTCATGTAAAAGTCATAAAGTTATATATAAAGAAATATTGAACGTGAATTACAAAGAAATGTTATAAGTAACTACATATCTTAAGTGTAAAGAATAATAAATCCTCTTCAACATTTTAGCATGTTCCAAACACAAATAAACGTCACATTGTTGGTAACGATATTTAGTGTAAACCAATAATTTAACACCCAAATGTGTTAATTTTTAATACTATCATAAAAATCCAGAGAATAAGTGTATAGATCCCACAAAATATTATTAATGTAAATAATAAAAGAAATCTAACAAAATATTAAAGTGAAAATAATGACGTAATCAGGCGCAATGCATATGATAGATTCGGGTGGCCCACATAAGGGCAGGTAATGCACTAAAAAAAATCAACACCATATCGAGAAGAGCGATTTGGAGCTAGGAAGCTATGAGTCAGTTCGAGTTAATATTCGTAATACACACAAAAGGATAAAGAAAAAAGTAACTTCCGGATCTCACACATCGGGTGCGCCCGACGGAGGGTTAAATATATATTTAATATAAATATATGTAAATATTAAGCTACATTTAATGATAAATATCTATTAATAATAAGAACAGTTTCCATATGTCTATATGGCCACTGTATGCCATATTTAATTATTAATTAGTATAGTCATTCTTTTGTTAATTTAAAAGTAATGTTAAAAAAAAGTAAATATAGTATCTTACAAATGAATTTCTGAAATTAAATTGCAAAAATCATACCATAAAATCATAAAATCACGAAGAAAACTTATTTAATAATCCTATCCTAAGCTTCTTACCGCCTCCTCATACCTTTTCGTGGTAGTAGTAGTCCGGGTGGGTTTCGATCCGTACTTCGTCGTGTACTTGTTCGTGCTGTTCTGTACAGGTTTCTTCGTCGGTTTGTTCTTCGGCTTAAAACTGCTAGGTTTCTTTATTCTGGTGACGAACCCTGGTTCGGTAGTGAACTGCCAATGCGATGTGGATTTGTCTCCGTGCTGGATAGAATTGTGGTGGTGCGACGTGATGAATCCGGGTTCCGTAATAGACTGCCATCCTGGTTTGGTGTAGTGCACTGCAGATATGCTATTCGCTACGTCGAAAGCATCCGTGCTCATCGGCCTGATGCTATGCCTGGCAAGCAAAGAAATATTAGTCGACGATTTGAGATTAATTTCAGATTAAAATTAATAATATGCAAAGGTGTTATTACTTTTCACATTACATGAATAATTTTCGAATCAAAGAACAATAATATTTCAGCAGCAATATTAAAATTTCGAAACAACATATGAAATAGGAATTTATAAGAAGGTGTGCTAAAATGTAATTTGTTTTACTAATCATCTTGGATCAGGGTTAGTTTTTGTCTCAAGGAGTGACAGTGCCTTTATATATTTAACAAAAAAATATTAGTAGCTTACAAAACCGTTTAATACGATTTCCTGGCACCTCCGCCAGTTTCTCGAATATAAGAAAATATGGATTGTTTAAATATTAACTCAATTAATATTAATTAAATTAATTGTACAGTATTAATTAAGTTAAGAACGTATATACATTTTATGATACTTTTAACCTTAACACAGTAAATATTTGTCATACTCTTTTCACGAATTTATAAATATTTATCTTCTGTATTTATATCTCTTTCTAAATCGTGTACTGATATGAAAAGTGTTTCACAAATAAATTAATTAACTATAGAATAAACAAATTATAATACAATAAAGCTAGGGAGTGGATGAAATAGGTACTGAACAAGTGAAATTATAAAAATCTGTACTAATCAGTAATATATATTTAAATACAATAAGAAAAATATGTCTGCTAAGAATTTACTAATTTTCCATTTTTCTTTAAACTATAAATGAAATTTATGATAACATTTATTCAACAATAATGCAAATTAAATAGCTTTAAATTAGTAAGTTCAATTTGGTCAATATATCATATAATTTTGTTATCATTTAAACAATTTGTTATAATACAAATAAAATGTTTAAAAGGTATTATTCGAAAGAAAGTATATTCAGTAGTGGTCTTGATAGACAGAATAGTCTGAATAGACTCAATAAATTATTTTACTTGTTAAATAAAAATTAAGATATTTTTTTATAGAACACATTGTCTTCTAGAAGAAAGCGTTCTACAGCATAAGAGGACAATGCATATTTTATATAAAATTATAGTAGACCATTAGATAATAAGCAATATTAATTTTAAGCAAATAATAAGCAATATTAATTTTAAGGAAAAATACTGAAACGTTATAGTAGCACTTAATAAACTTTAAAGAATAATTTCTTATTCTTACGGCGATTACAATCACTAACATATTTTATCTGGGAAAGCTAGATTTGTAGAAAGCTTTAATTTGAAGATGAATTAAAATCACCTTTAGTAAAAAAGTGAATATGAAATAGTTTCGTAATCAGAAAGTTGTATTAATAAATTGTGTTGGGTATTAACAGAAAACTTTATATGCAAAGTTGAATAGAACCTGAAAAATATTGTAATTTGTCCATATAATTAAGTTTAAAGGAAACTAGTACATAATATAATTCGATAATAGTATTTTAATAGGATGAAAATATCATTATACCAAAGCGAGTTGCAATACAATAGGTCGTTTTTCAAGACAATAAAATACATACGATTGAAGCTCATCTAGCGTCTAAAAAGACGAAAATATATACAAATTCATTGAAAGTTATTCAACCGCTGTGAAGTTTGTCCAGCGGCATCACTTATTACAATAAACTTGAGTGTCATAGAAAGGGTATGATATTATAAACGGTGAAAGTAGAAGAGGAAGGTAACTAGGAGGTAATAATGAGGAATTGAGTAGTACATATTCATGGCTGTTCTCCAAGTTATCGTAAAAATCAAGCAGATGAAACTTGCATAGCGAATTAAGACAAATAATAACGCATATTCAATTGAATCATTTATTTGAGAAACCCGACAAATCCACATATGACATAATTTGACATTTTATAATTTGTAATAGTAAGTTGCATTTTTTGTTTTAGAAACTAAATAAATCACTCTCCTACACAGTAGCTAGGATTTAATATTGCATTTACTTTAAAAACCCGATATATCCAGGACTTTTGTCGTGTTCCTTCCGTGTGACAGGGATTTCGGAGTAGCTAAGAGATCCCTTAAGAAATATGATAGAGTGTAGACGTGTAGAGTTAGAGTGTAAACCCTTAAACAGTATACCGAACTCCTTATATTGGCGAAACAACAGAACAAGTTTACGGTGTATCTTGTTGAGGACGATAACAGTGTTATTAAAGATTTTAAAATTTGATGGCCCAGATTTAATAAACGAAATTGTTTATGTATAAGATGTGACAAGATATACACCATAAAAAGTGACAAAGTTCCATTAAATATATCGACTTTTATGCAGTTTTCTTATAACGATAACTTTAAAGGCATAGTTAAAGCATATGACTATATTGAAAGATTAGCAAACTGTAAGTTTCCAATTGACACAAAGCATCCTAGACCCAACCAACTGTGTACAGAGCTAGTGTACGCCAATTTGAAGATGCCTATTGGGAGTAATAAAATGGCGAATATTAAAGAGTTTGCAAGTTCTCTGCGTGATAATGAAGAAATTTTTAAATTCTGTCAGGATTTTTTTATGGTCCACTGTAGATGCTGAATTGGAACCCGAAGTTCTTTAATATTCTAGTTTATTTCAAATAAAATTTAAAAAAGTTAAAAAAAACGTTACATTTAAGAAGTAAATATATTTTATTTGAGAAAGTCGACATGTCAATTTTTCAAAATTGGTATCTTGTCAACATTTATATAAAATATTTTTGCTTCTTTATGAAGACACTGTTTCACTACTTCATC
This sequence comes from Rosalia funebris, assembly GCA_037954035.1. Classification (NCBI taxonomy): domain Eukaryota; kingdom Metazoa; phylum Arthropoda; class Insecta; order Coleoptera; family Cerambycidae; genus Rosalia; species Rosalia funebris. Next base: position 13,162,492 of record JAZFAV010000001.1, on the reverse strand, counting down.
TTAACGTTAAACAATATTTCAACTTTTAAAAAGTGACTACTCAAGATTGCTAAACAGTTTTTCTTTATATCTCAGAAGCATGTTTATAGGACTTGTCGGATTTCTCAAATAAGTGATTCAATTGTGCATTAAAAATAATTCGCTACACAGCAAATAAAAAAAAAATTAGAAGATTATACCTAATAGAATCAGAATCTTTGTAAGAGTTATAGAATTAATTGTTCTTCATTGAAAATTGCAACAGTATTATTGAAATTTAGTCCGGGCGCACTCGCCATTATTTAGAATTCAAAATAAACACTTATTTTTTTGTGGTATAAATTTATTATTGAATATTATTATACATATTATTTATTTTTAATCAATACTCTGTTGGAATAAAAGACATCTACAATAGAGTTCTACTAGTACGTACCTGGGGGGCTGAGTCGGAAGCCGCGAAGAGGAACTCGGTCTCACGCCTATAGATGCCGCTACGGTCTGCGATTGCGAACCCAGAGGTGCTGTCGTTACGGGCCTACTCTTCGTAGAATGGCTTAACTGAGGTCTGCTGAAAGCAAAAGTGAAACTATGCGGATATACAAATAAACGTGTTCATTTGAATAAGATAGTTTTGTTTGGTTGATTTTGCTCTTTCAACGAAAGTAAAGCTCGCGTAATTGTAGTCGGTATTTTTTTATTTGATTTACAGCTATTCTGAAGCCGGAAGTGCTTGTGGAAGAGTCGTATGTATGTTTGCTGTGTTTTTTTTTTCTTTTAGATAACAAGTGCTTGTAAGTGTTTGGTAAATATTTTTTAATATTGACATATCACTCTTTATATAATAAAATACAAAATACTTACGTATGAATGCACAAAATATAAAAATCTAATTTCATAATCGTGTACAAAGTGGTAGAATATTAAATTCATGTAAATGTAGTGGAATTTTGTTAGTTCATCAAAGGCAAAAACTGCCACTTGTTCTTTATTCCTTATTTTTTGGTGTATATATTTCTCTTGAAAGATAATGTAGATGGCGATATTCAAATTCCAATCAAATTCAAATTTCAAGGTACTTAGTAGTATAGCAAAGCGGCTACCAGACCACCCTCGGATTTGTCCGCGGACATTTAATGTGGATGGCATGTGGTCATTGTTGATCTGAAGAACTCTTGGCGCAGGTATAAAACAGGTCTGTACATGTGTAAAACAGGTCTGTACCGGTTTAAAACAGGTATGGTGGTATTAGGAAAAAAACATGACGTCATTAAACAGGTTACCATACCTGTTTTAAACCGGTACAGACCTGTTTTATACCTGTACAGACCTGTTTTATACCTGCGCCAAGAGTTCTTCAGATCAATAATGACCACATGCCATCCACATCAAATGTCCGCGGACAAATCCGAGGGTGGTCTGGTAGCCGCTTTGCTATACTACTGTACTTCATCAATGGTTTTTAAATAGTTTTTATATATTTTCTGTGGAATCTTTTAGACGATCTCTCTCTAATTTATAGAGATTAAGAAAGCATACTTTACATTTACTTTAAAAATAAAGACTAAAAATATATAAATAGTTAATGATGAAAATTCTGTAGACAAAATGTTAAAAATATTACTTATATTAAAACCGGATAGACTGAGAATATTAATACGGCACCACATGAGAAAAATTCATCCGAATACTTTAAATTTAAATAATATATGGATTGAAACACATTTTTAGTATTTTTCATGTAACTACATAATTTTCAAGATTAAATAACTGTTTATATATTTTCTTGTATTAGCCTACAATATTCTGTCGAAAATATATATTGTTGATATTTAAAAATACGGAATTTGGTTAACGCCATCTATGTTATTTGTACATCAAGATGCGCGAAATTAAAAAATAAAATCCATGTGTCCGAGAATATCGTTCAACAATGCGTGCTACTTTAAGCGTGTTTAATTTATTCCAGACTTTTCTAACATATTCATACATTTAAGAACTGACTTAACATAAAGAAGTAAAAATTAATTAAGAACATTTAATTATAAAGTTACCTTGTTGGTTTAGGGTTACCAGCACCGTAATGACTAATCGGCTTGCTTGGCCTCTTGGTGATATGACTATTTTGACTAGGAGGGGTGTAGAGCACCTGGGGATGGGCCTGTGGCTGGTGGTGGTGGCTGTGTGGTCGATGGGGCATCACCGCGTTTTCCGTGGTGTTGTGGGCGCAACACGAACCGAACATGAATGTGTCGACGCACATTCCTGAAAGGAAACGAATTTAATACAATAACATATGAATAATATTTGTAGGTGCTTCCAAAAAGATTATTAAAATTAAAAGTTTCATTCTACTTCGCTGAAGCTATACTGGATGCAAATTACGAAATATTCATTATTTAAAAAGGACGATACAAGCCAAGTCGAAATTTTCCATTTAATGACCATCGTTAACTAAGATAATTATTGATATCTCGGCATATCAGGAATTGTTTTGATCTTCACGACACTTTTTTGCACTTACCAATGTGGTAACCTTCTGACTTGATACATTCGTACACGAACATGCACGTGCCCTGCTGTCCATCTACCCAACACGGCTTCGGACTGATCTGATAAGCTGAAAAAAATATATTAACAGATTACAAACAGAATAACTTACGGGACTTGCGAGAGGCTATCATTATTCTGTCAAGTAAGTGTACAAGGAACGTCGGACTGCCGAAGAAATCATCATACACAGCATTTCTCTCACATTTTTTTGCCATAAAAGCTTCATTGATTATGGTAAAAAATGCCGCATGAATAACTTTTTGACAACGAACACGGAATGCCCATAAAAGAATGTGAATTAATGACCGCTGCCTGCTGTACCGCTTCTGGTAGCTCATGAATGCTCACGTGTTGATATGCTGCAGTAGTTTTAAATCTCGAAATAAATACAATATTTTTAATCGGCCTTTCTTTGAATGTGCTGACATACTTAATTAAATAAAGTATAATGTAAATTTTTCGGATACTGGCAGTTTTCATTACATATTTTGTAATTACATATATGGAATATGTTACAATTATATATTGTTTTTATGGAATACTAAAAATTATAAACTAATCTAGAAGCGATAATAATTATTTTTATATTTGCTTCAAATATTATTTTTCAGGGCATATGAGACGCCAATTTTGGAAGAGATCGCAAGTGAAGGCGAAAAATTCATTCAAAACTCCGTAAAATACTGAGCAAAGTCAGTGTTTGTCGCATAATCAACATGTAAGGGTCAATAAAATAGAAGATATGTTTAATTTGATCGCGAACTGGTTTCTAAAGAAAAATATTGAGAGCTATATGGGTCACCATTTTAGAATCTCTCCTAATTTTGTGACTAATCAAGGGAGTGACGTAAATTCTATTAAACGCTATGCACAATAGAGGAAGGAAGATTGTAGAAAGGATAGTCTTAATACTAAAGTAGCCATTTCAAATAAAATTTTAGACTGTCAACCATCTGCTTACCAAACAAGACACAAATCATTTCCACTAGAAAAAAATATCATGTGCAGCACAGTACACGTGATAGAAGTGAATACTTCTTTAGAATAGAGAATGAGAGAGATTAAGAGTGAGAGATTGAAAGAGAGAGAGAGAGAGAAAAGGAGAGGGATAATTTCAAAAGAAATATAACAATATAAAATTTGTGTAAAAAATATTCGGTTTATTCATTATCTACATAATCATCGGCTGGTGGTTCAATTGGTAATACTGATATGATTGGTTTGTGATAACTAAAATATGAAATATATGTTAGTTCGATATTTTCTAGATAACGTGTAAAAATTGTATCTATTGTTGTTCCGGATTTTGTTGTTAATTCTTTGGGATTGTTATTTATAAGCAGACCAAATATTTCTCGAAGAAAGTTAATCAACGTCAAAGAATAATTGGATCCGAAATTTATATTGAAATCTTCCCCGAGAATCAAAGGGATTTTGTCTTCGCTTCTTCCAAGTGCATTTTCACCTGTGTGGCTGTAAACCAGTAGGGAGCGGTGAATGAAATATATTATATCTTCTGGATTTTAAGAAGTTAAACGGTTCAAGGATATTATCAAATAATCACAGAACACAGATGTAAATAACGTAAATAATTACAAAAGACAATGATAAATATTCGGTACACACGCGTGCTGCTTCAGCTGTTAATATATAGCGTCTGGACGCGTACATCTATAACGCGCGCATGCGCGACAATAGGGAGACTCGGATAGGCTAAACTGATATATATGATGTATAGCTCTCTTTCTCCTTCTCTCTACGTTATATCTTTTTTCTCTCTCGTGTAACGAAATCTTGAAACGTTACATTTTTTTCAATTCACACTCCATTCTCGTCAAATATCAGAACGCCGCCAAAGAAGTATTCACTTCAATAAAAGATAAATAATCGACTTCTAATCAAGTATATATCACAAAATATTCAACAATATTTCTAGCATACAGTTACATTTCAGGTAACTGTATGCTTGTATTTTAATAAGCTTTAAATTATAATATCACTAGTACACAGCAACTTACTATTTTAATAAGTTGCTGTGTACTAGTGATATTATAAGTTATGCTAAAATTGTAATTTTACCATGCCCAGGAACTTAAGGGAAATGACCATAGACAACGCCGTGTGTTCGCTGATTGGGCTCAGGAGGAGTTGGAAGTTAACTCAAATTTCGCCCAAGAAATCATCTTTAGCGACGAGGCCCATTTTTGGATGAAAGAATATATGAACAAGCAAAATTGTCGGATTTGCGATGATACCAATCATAACATGAGATGTCCCACCACCAGCACCAAATGCATCCCGAGAAAGTCACTGTTTGATACAGATTTTCATCTGGAGGAATCATCGATTCGTACTTCTTCCAAAACAAAACTGGCATTGCAATAACCGCCAATGCCGAGCACTACAGATCGCTGATAAACAACTTCTTGTGGCCTAAACTGGGTGATACAGATACCGACAACATGTGATTCCAACAGGACGGCGCTACATGCTACACAGCGCATGCCACGATAGACATTTTGCACGACCGATATGAGGGCACGGTTATCTCGCGCATCAGCGACGTGAACTAACCACTGAGACTTAGCCAGTGCGATTTAACGCCTTTAAACTTCTTCCTAGGGAGAGATATCTTAAATCGCAGGTCTATACGAATAAACCGCCAATAACTGAAGTCCTCAAAGTCAACATAGCAAATTCCATCTAGATTTATGCGATAAAGTAATCGAAAATGGACCTTCCGAATACATACCACCAAGTTAAGCCACGACAAACATTTGAACGACGTTAAATTACATACTTAATGCCATAAAACATTCTTTCAAATAAAAAAATGAGTCGATATCTCATACGTAACTTGTTTTATTTACGTTTGAAAATCGAGCGACCTTATTGAAAGACCCTTTATATTATTCACACCCAGCAAGTTGATATAATCGAAATTAATTAAAACTCTTAACTGCGTTATTTTTTTAAAACTAACCTCTTTTACTTCTTCATTCTCAAAGCGTCATTTCACTCCCACGACACATTTTAAAATCACAGCAAATTTGTAACTGTGACTGTAAGTGTTTAAATAAAATTGTATAAAACTGTTTATGAGAAAGATTACACAATAAAGTCTTAAAGTACCAAAGACATTCCAATAGCAATTCAATGCACTGTCTGGACAACAAAGACTAATTTTCAAGAAATATCGGCGTTGATTGTATGATAATAGTCGCTTATTTTTTGATTTAGAGAACTTTAATATCTAATTGTAACTTATAGAACATAAACAGATTATATGTCATGATATATTACATATTAGATTATTGCTTTATATTAGTTCGGTTATTTATCTGAAACTTTTTCCTTATTGTTTAAAAAAATTACCAAATAGATTTAGAATATGACCCCTGGATGAATTTCGGGGATGCTGCCGTTTTATTGGTGGGCATCAGGATCTTCAGATTTTGCTCCTCGAAAAAACAATGTATACAACTTAAGAATGTGCTGATGTTTCAGTTGTCAATGTTTATCAATTAACTTGAGGATTTTTGGACAAATATAAGAGTCAATCCACTCTGGGAAGTGTTCGTGCAATTATATATATCTTGTTATTTGTTACAAAGTTCAAACACATAATTACTTTCCCCTCTGTCGTTACTAGACATCCTCTCAAACGATACATTGCCAAGGGTTAAAAACTGCCATAACTGTTTTTCTCGGTAAACGCACTCTCGACCAGATATAACACTGTGAAACGTTAATTACCCTTCTCACCTCATCTCATAAGCAGAATTAATTACCACGAAGCACATTAAATATTATTGTCGTAACCTGATATTTTTTCATTAATTATTAACATGGAATTCCGCATCCCATTACTATAAATTAATTGTGATAAAATGTTTGTTTTATTGATGTTGGTAATCTTTCATGTAAGTACTGGCGTAATAGGACTTTAATCCGGTTCATTATATTAATGTTCAGCCATCGCATTAGTTGTAACCAGTTCTAATTTGCAATTAAATTTTATGAATTGTCGGTAGACGTATATGTATAATCCCAGTTAATTATGAGATAACCAGGGGAGCTACTGTGTCAAGTTAAAATACTAACTGGGTTAACAATAATTATTGTAAAATCTACTTTTTTATAGTACATCAATCGATGATTATTTGTAGATCCTAGCACATATCCACAGTAAATACTGTGTATTATTTTTTTATTAAAATATATAGCAATTGGCAAACTACTTGAGAAATCAGCTTATAGCAGAATGACATATTTTGCAGTAAAATTTATCATTCTCAGAATATTTAAACATGGCTTAATAGCTGGAAAATCGACAGACACAGCAACCTGTCACTTTCTAGACTATGTACATGGGTCCTTGGACAGTGGAAAGTATGTTGTTTCAACTATCTCTGATTCGTTAAAAGCCTTTGATATTATGAATAGCAATATATTAAATGTGAAGCTACCTATTATGGGAACTACAGGCAGTCTGTTTGCTTGGCTTGAAAGTTATATGGAAGGTAGAATTCTACGCAGTTAGATAAGGTGCAATCAGAAACATACGATATATTATTCGGAGTTCCTCCAGGTTAAGTTCTAAACCCCTTACTATTCATTCTATATATCAACAATTTACCTAATTTTATAATAACTCATCATCTAGCTATAATTGCAGATGATATTACAATAAATTTATTTACAGATAAAACAGAACTACTCCAAATACTCGTGGATAATGCATTTGAAGGGATTGATGAGTGGGCACAGAGGAATAACTTAGTATTGAATGAAACTAAAGCAGTTATTTTAATATGTTGAATTTTTGAAAGAGATTCCTAATTAAATTGAAACCAACGTTTCGCCAACCATTAACAGTAAAATCTTTAGTGCTACTTTCTAGAGGAAGATTCTTTTGTCCATCTGGTATCAGTCTTGCAACTGACCAGAAAGAGCCCTGAAAAATCACCATGTTTGGTATCAAAAAATAAAACCCGCCACAGGTAGGATTCGACATTTGTCCCGGATCGGAACCGAACGACATACAGCTGTTTCGAACTTGTTAGTTCTTATCAGTGCCGTACACGGTACGCCGATTCAGGACAAATGCCAAATGAACTTTATGGCGTATACATCTTTATCGATACGATCTCTGTCAGTAACATATAAGTCGGAAATCGACTGTATGCTGTTCGGTTCCGATCCGGGACAAATGTCGAATCCTACCTGTGGCGGGTTTTATTTTTTGAAACCTTATCTGATCGTGCAGAAACACGAGAAAGGGTCGAGGATTGCTTCTGGGTATAATTCAATACCTGGCAGGGCTTTAGCCCGAGGAGTAGTTGTTTCCTAGAGCGATTATGTAATAGCTTTGCTATTCGGGAACTACTTTGATAACCGCTTGGCGGCTTGGTGGTGCATTTCTCGATTTCCGACTTATATGTTACTGACAGAGATCATATCGATAAAGATGTATGCGCCATAAAGTTCATTCGGCATTTGTCCTAAATCGGCGTACCGTGAACGGCACTGATGAGAACTAACAAGTTCGAAACAGCTGTATGTTGTTCGGTTCCGATCCGGGACAAATGTCGAATCCTACCTGTGGCGGGTTTTATTTTTTGAAACCTTATCTGATCGTGCAGAAACACGAGAAAGGGGTCGAGGATCGCTTCTGGGTATAATTCAATGCCTGGCGGGGCTTTAGCCCGAGGAGTAGTTGTTTCCTAGAGCAATTATGTAACAGCTTTGCTATTCGGGAACTACTTTGATAACCGGTTGGCGGCTTGGTGGTTCCTTTCTCGATTTCCGACTTATATGTTACTGACATGTTTGGTATGTCGTTAAAAAGATTTAAGAGGGTGATATAAGAATTCTTTTATATATTTTCTTATATACATTTATATACTATATATTATTTCGAAATCCCTAATATATATATATATATATATATATATATATATATATATATATATATATATATATATATATATATATATATATTAGGGATTTCGAAATATTTGTGTTTTTCTTTTTTTGTTAATTTACCCCTTTTCTGAGATTTGCCACATTATAACTATTAATAAAATTTTGAACTTAGACAATTAATTTTATAAAATAATGGTAAATCAAGAGGAGTTTTCAAATATCAAACAAGGAAATAGTTTCAAAATATTTTTCCTATATCCTTATATTTATTCTAATAACATATCACAATTTATCTTTATTTCTAATAAGGCATCTAAGTTCAAAATTTTATATTGCGGTCATATATCGACACGTTTTATTGTTTGTTTTTTTCTCTTGTCCAGTATCTAAAACTTGTAAGCATTTATTAAAAAAACAGTATATATCTACAAAAAAAATTATTGGAGTTGATCAAATCTTTACTAATGTATTAATATTTATAATGCGAAAAAATAGGGGAGAAATGCAAATAAAAACAGACATAAATTTAGAAATCCTTAACACTTTTTATACAGAGATTGTATATAAGACCACAATAATTATAAATGAGCCCCTTTCTATCACCTCTACAACTCTTAAAAAGTATCTATTGGTATATCAAATAAAGGAAGTAATTGGATGAAAATATTATGAAATGTAAATCTGGTATAGATTTAATAGACCTCATCGGAAAAGTCAGAATAAAGAAACGGTTAGAACAATCTGTGCAGCAATAAGAAAAAAACGAGAAACTTGTTTTGCACCAACACCGAAAAATTATGCACTGTTCAACGCCACAGCTAAATCGACATCATCAAGTAGTAATTAAAAAATAGTTTTAATCATCTCCTGAAGATGTCAACTTGGCTGACCAAATTCTCGTCGAGCGATGTAAATCTTTCTATATCTCGGGAAAACTGGCGACCCGTTTATACTTGTTTCAATAGACCATTCTGAGGTATTGGATCTAACCTTTGGAGAATTAAAAAATTATATATACATAAATACAACAGGCAGTTTCAAATCATTTCAATTTTCGCAGATAAATGCATTGACTTATAATTCTCTAGAACGGGAAAATTTTCACATGAAATTATATTCATTAATTTCATGTTCGACAGTTTTCTTGAGACATTTTTAATAATTAAAGGGTGGTCCAACCATAATGCACGATATTAATTGTGAGTCACACCTTAACGTCAAGTTTTTTGCCCAACTTAATTTGACATTTCTTTGTTTCAGTGTTTGACAAATTCAACCATGGAGAGGTACACAATTGAGCAGCACGTTAAGATTGTTGAAGCCTTTTACGAAAATGGGCGTTCAAATCAAAATGCATTTCGTGCACTTCGTGACTTTCTTGGTCGGCATAATCGACCAAATGTGTCCACAATCGGGAGAATTGTGCGCAAATTTCAGCAAACCGGGTCTGTAGGAAATGTAAAAACACCTGTGCATGCTTGCCCAGTTCGTTCTGCGGAAAACATTGCTGTTGTTCGCGATAGTGTAGCAGAAGAGCCGTCAACCTCGACTCGTCGTCGTGCCCAACAATTGAACATCTCACGAACATCACTGATGCGAATTTTTAATAAAGATTTGAATTTACACGCTTACAAGGTTCAATTGATTCAAGAGCTGAAGCCTACTGACCATTTCAAGCGTCGTGAATACGTCGAATGGTTGGTTGAACAGACAGAAGTGAATGGTGACTTTACAAAGAAAATCATCTTCAGCGACGAGGCACACTTTCACCTCAGTGGATTCGTTAACAAGCAGAATTGCCGCATTTGGGCAAATGAGAATCCACGAGTGATTGTTGAAAAGCCGATGCATCCACAAAGAGTGACTGTTTGGTGCGGTTTATGGGCTGGTGGCGTCATCGGGCCGTACTTCTTCGAAAATGAGGCCGGCCAAGCAGTTACCGTTAATGATGTTCGCTATCGCGAGATGATAACAGACTTCTTGTGGCCAGAAATTAAGGATATGGACCTGGACGATATGTGGTTCCAACAGGATGGTGCCACTTGCCACACAGCCAACGAAACAATGGCACTTTTGCGCGAGAAATTGAATGGCCGTGTTATCTCACGTCGTGGCAATGTTAATTGACCGCCACGATCATGTAATTTGACACCGTTGGACTTCTTTCTTTGGGGATATTTAAAAGAAAAAGTGTACGTCAATAAGCCAAGAACAATTCAAGAGCTAAAGGATGAGATAATTCGGCACATTAACGACATTGAACCTCAATTAAGTCTCAGAGTCATTGAAAATATGGACCATCGGATAGAGGTATGCCACCGAAGCCGTGGCGAGCATCTGGCCGATATTTTATTTCACACATAATTGTCATAGATCCTTCTATCATAATAAAAAATATTAAGATAATTCTCTGAAAACTTTTTGTTTTATTTACAATTAACATCGTGCGTTTTGGTTGGACCACCTCTTATTGGCTCAGTTGGAAGTACTGGATTTAAATTGCGTGCTATTTGTGTTCCGTCAAATATAGGACGTCAGTATTTAACGACTGTCATCTACCAACCGTACGACGTCAACATGCCGCGATTAACAGTTCAACAACGAATAGTTGTGTACAACTGCTTTATGAATGTGAGCGATCATTTACAGTTGCATTAATAGCAGTATGGCTTGTAAATGAAAGTCGTTAACTATTGACACCCTGTCTTTGACAGAACACGAATGGCGCGAAATTAAAATTCTATAGTTCCAATTGAGACACCCTATATCGAAACTACAAACATCCTCTTGGAGATATAAACGTAATATTGCTTGACGTATACACACCACGAGGTGGGAATACCTCCCCATATACAACGAGTTAATTTATGTCTCTTTTCTTCGTAAAATCACTTAAAAGCGAACGCCCACGGGAGCATTTTGTAATAAAATCGAACTTGTTTCCTCTCGTAAACGAGCGGCTGTGAATAAGATATTACGTTTCCGGGTATTGTATTCGCGCAAAATATAACATAATATACCTTGTCCTCTTTGCGGAGAGTTGACAGCGGCACCTGGGACTGCAGACCATACCAATATGGCGCCCAGAATGGCCATCCAGTGCATACTTGGTCCTGCAAGAAAATAAAAATATAGATAGGCATTACTATCATTTGGTAAATAGTGTAAGAATTGTTATAATTTTTAAATAAAAATCGAAAATTGTTTAGTGTCTAGTCTGAAACGTGTATCTTTTAAACGAAGTTTTAAATATGCATAACAATTCACAAAAGTGCAGTACAACATAAATGCTTTTTTTAATCCAACACTCCTACATTCACACGTAGTAAATCAGCTGATTTTGACTAATAGCACATGTAATATAATTGATTTATTAAGCATTAATTATAGGCATTAGTCTCTGTTGATTGTGTTTACCTATGTATATATGCACGGTATTGCTTATTCATATATATTAAATTAAAATAAATACTAAAAATGCTCTCAATTTACTTATTGGTAATAACCTACTGTGCAATGAAACTCCTGTTTGTATTCCTCTGTAAAATTATTTTTTTTAATTATAGCATAATGTTGTCCCGTATTGTCGAAACAGTGCATTTGAATATAAGCGCATAAGTTTTCATGTTTCAAATTTCCCTCAATAAAAATTAAACTAATAATATGGGTTCAGATGAAATCTATCCAAATTTTAACTTTTGAAGATCTTTTGTATGTAGCTCACGTATTCATTGAGAAACACCACCTAAACACTATTCTGAACAGTACCTACAGTAGTGTCGATTTACTACCCCAGTCAAAGTGAAAGTCGATTGAAGTAACTTTTCTCAAATAAGATGGATCACAAGTACATCATTTCTGTTCAGCTTGTTCGATATTTCTCCATAGTAATGAACTCTAAAGTATAGATTGCTTTGAATTAGCTCTTGAGTATATATCATTTTGTAGAGACGAAATTTTTCTTGTACACCTTGTTTTATTTTCTAAAACAATTTGGCGTTAACTTAATATTATCTTATAATATCATATAGGAGTAATATTTATATGAATTAAAATATCTACTTTTACATCATCTTCTATGAAGTAATGTTTTCTTTTAAACAATTTCAAATTGACAAGTTCTGAACTGTGCATGAATTTTAGACACCAGCTCGTGTAAAATATTTGTCAAATTAAGATACTTCTTAAGATTATAAATATTACCTACTTCCACTTGACTTCTCCATATATACTTGCGACATATTATAATCACAAATTCATTTCTATTAAGTATCTCATTCTATTACATATTGTTACTATTAAATATCACAATATTTATTAAGATGAAAATTACATAATCTCCCTTAAGTAACTACTGAAATGTTACTATATCCGTAGACATATACTTATTAGCTTGAAAAAATAACACATAAAACACCACATAAATTAGTTTATCTCCCGAATCAACACATGAAATAGCTTGGGAAGGAAACACATTAAAAAACATCTATTCCCACCAACATTACCAGTACTGCCGCTTGGATTTGAACCAAGATAATGAGATCAACTTGAGATCAACTTGCCACGTCACGCATTTATTCACTCAATTATAATCTCTTTATTTCCTATTGTTGGCAAAACTAGCTTAGTTTTAAATATGTATTGCATATGTATGGGATGTACATATATCTATGGGTGACTAGGTTTATTAGAGTTTCGTCGATGTCTATGAGCGTCCAGTATAATATTTTCAGGTTTTGTTTTTCTATATAATTCTACTGCTTTTGTAGGTATTGTTATTTTGATATGCCCTTTGTTATACTTATGAGCATTTTTTTAAATATTGCACATCGTTTATTTTTTTATTAATGAATGATTGACTTCTCTTGGAACATATTCTATGAAAAAGTATATATAAATTCTACAATAAAATAAATAATTGATAAAACTTATTGATATTATATTTTATTCCACAATGAATAATTTCTCTGAATTTTCGTAATCTAATTAACTAATATAAAAAGGCAAATAGTTTCTGTACAAAAGTGGATGATAAACGTTTTTAATTCAATTTGTTGCTGACATATATTCAATAATAACCCCATGAGTACTGTTTTTAAAAAAATTATCTTATAAATTTTAATTCTTGTCTCTTTATCTATTCTTGTATTTTCAATAAATTAAATAAAATTCAGATCATATAAGCCAGAAGTGTTATAGGTCGCTGAAATCAACTCAATATCAATATATGCAAGGTGTTTTATTTTAATAAGATACTGTTTTGTACTGTAGCTTTTAACAAAAAGAAAGCACTTTTATGCTCGGGGGTAATAAACTTAGAAACAAGGAAGAGATTTTTGAAAACATATGTGTGGAGCACGGCACTATACGGTTGCGAATCCTGGACGGTAGGGGAAGCAAGTAGGAAGAAATTAGAAGCTTTTGAGATGTGGTGTTACCGAAAAATGATGAAAATACCATGGACTAATAGGGTTAGAAACCAAGAAGTATTGGAGAAAGTCGGCGAGAAAAGGAGTATGTGGAAAAACATAAAGAAGAGAAGAGATAGAATGGTAGGCCACTTGCTGAGACATGGGGGAATAGTCCGCGATATTTTGAAGGCAGAAATAGGAGTGAAGAAAGGCAGAGGTAGACCTAGATTAGACTACTGCTCGCAAATAGTAAGGGATGTAGGTTATAGCGATTTAGCACAATTAGCGAAATGCGTAGGTTAGCACAAGATAAGAGAAGCTGGAGGTTAGCGTCTAACCAGTCTTAGGACTGATTACCTCATGATGATGACTGTTTTGTACTGCACATACACGACTTAGACTATATATTCAAAACTTCTTTGATATAGTGTACATTTTATATTAAAAATCGACCTGTTCGATAATTCATCATCATCTCATAAGTCTATAATTTAATGAAAACAATATTCTTTAATAAGTCATTTCCACCACATATAATTCTTTGATGTGGTTAATATACATTGTGTATTTCTAATGTAGATTTATTATTACAGTAAAAACGTTACTAAATTCTGTATTATTTAATTATCATTAGCCTAGCATAGATTAAATAAAAAACCAAGTACCAGTCGATGTGTACAAAATTAAACATTTTTTTGGGATAAAAATTAAAATTCTAAAATCGTCTGTATTAACAGAGCGAGGCCCAGGGACCGTAACAACTTTTTTTTTACCGTACCAAATGGGTTAGCAACGCCGTTTACCGATCTTTTCTTTCCTTGGCTTGCCATGTTCGTCGAGATATTTTACCCATTCCGCTTTTCGACACGCTTAATATTCAACCTATACGCTGCACACGAGAAAAAAATTAATCTTGCAGTCCAATTAGCTACGTGCTGTTCTATATTGACAGGTGGACTGGATTCGATGCAAAATGTGTCTGCAAGTCATCATCGGCAAACAATGAAATAGCAGCGGCCTGCGGGTGTTGTCTGATCTCATTTTCCTTTTGTCCGAAATTATGACGTGGTTGTATCTCGTCCGATAGTCGTGGAGAACTCAAATGATACACAAGAGAAAACATTCAATTATTCCACGGTGATATGTATAGTTCATTAATCAATACTACTAATCCAAGACGAGGATGGATGCCTGGAAGGCAATTTTTCTTGTAACGTCCCTTGTGATTTACATCAATTGTAATTATATGATGTTTTTATTGCCCTGTGATTTCTCTCTAGTATCCTTAGACCAATTTTACTGATGAGAAATTATGCTTTCTTCGCATCATACGAGAGAAGTCCCAGATCTAATAGAGAAAACACAAAAAAATTTGAAAGAATATCTTTATTTCTCTACATAGTCTCCTTTTAACTCGATACATTTTTTCCAACGATGTTCACTAGCTTCGATACCCTGTTTATAGTGATAATCATCGAGCTCTTCAAAACAACCATCAACCACAAACTCCACCTCTTTATCGTTGGGAAATCTTTTTCCACCGAGCCATTTTTTCAAGTTTGGAAACAAAAAGTAATCCGATAGAGTTAAATCTTCTTCTGGGGTTTCATTCTTGAATCATGCCGAGGTATAGGGTGTATGAGGAAGCAATTAGAACTTTAACTTACTGATTTTGGCCATCGCGATAACGGATGTCTGAACTGGTGCATTGTTTTGATGAAACAAAACTTTCCTTTTGGCCAAATGTAGCCATTTGTTCTTGATTTCATCGCTCAAACACTGCAATAAGTTCGCATAATACTTGCCGTTTAATTATTTTTTTTGGAATTAATAACTGAGGCAGGAGGGGCACAGTCTTATTATTCACTATTGTGTAACCAAACGGGTAAAGTTTAATCATATGTATTTAGTCTACTAACTTTTCACTATATATCACACTACATGAAAGCTACAATACACGAAAAAGGTACAATAAAGAATGATACATTAAGTACTAGTAATAAGAAGATCTGTATTACCATATGTTAGTACAGATAGCCAAAATTCCCACCTTGGATGATATGCTCTCCTAATAATCTTAATGTAAAAAGTCGACTATGACAAAGAAGGAAATTAAGAAAGCTTGTAGCTGACATTAATAAAGCTATATCCAAGTTTCCTGGCGCGGAAATAATTTTTACAGGTGACTCAAAAATTAACAGTTGTGTAACCAGTGCTATAAACATAACTAGTAAATATACTACTCAACTGAATGCCATTCGTCAAGCATTACGTTATGGTGAATTTCCAGCCAATCCAAATATAGTCAGTCATATGTACAGACTCGCTCAGCTCACTTGAGGCATGGAAACATCCTTTTAATACCGATACTATGATAATAAACCTAACTAGTCTATACATTGAATGACTAATTTGGACGCTAAGCCATATCGGAATCGTAGGAAATGACGTAGCAGGTTTGGGTGCCTGTCAAGCTTCTAAGGGTGAAAACCACAGAATCACACTTATATGGCCTGGTGCATATAAACCAATTTAAGCAACAATATAATTATATTAGCGAATGAGAACATAATATTCGGAATTTAATAGCTTACCTTAAACATTCTAGGATATATTAAAGGATAAAACATGAAATAGTTATTCTTCTATTGGAAATCTTATTTGGTGTTATTGTTACATTTGAAAGTATTAGATTTGGCTAGAACACAGTCGTCTTAGAAGTAAATGAATGAGGAAGGGTGCAGCTAATGACCCCAGAAGTCGATACCACTGTGGGTCAAAACAAAACAAAAAAGTAAAACAGTTTTAAAACTTTAAAAAGAACTTTTCCGCACTCAGAATATCTTGAAATTGAGTAGTAGAGAAGAAATAAACCAACACATAAATGTAGAATATGTGTTTTATGCGACAGTTTTCCTTTTTTCAATTTTTCTCAAATAGTCCACTGTCGTGCTTTCTCATGACCTATGCACAGGGTGGGGCGTATTCTATCCACCTCAAAATCAATAGGTGTCGTCTGGGAGACGTCCACGATCAGAATCAGTCAAAATCCGATCGAGCCGACACAATTTAGTTGAGTTATCGTGCTAACAAAAAAAATTATCAAATAGTCCACCGTCGTGCTTTCTCATGACCCATGGACAGGGTGGAGTGCGTCCTATCCACCTCAAAATCAATAGGTGTCGTCTGGGAGACGTCTCCGATCAGAATCAGTCAAAACCCGGTCGATATGACACAATTTAGTTGTGTTATATTTGTACTAACAAGAATAAATTCCGACGACAACAACAACCACACACACATATACACAAAATGGTTTAAAAAAATTTGTTTTGGTTTTTAGGCCGAAAACGAAAAATAAAACCTAGAAAACAAAATTTTTTTACACGATTACATTACTTCTTCGCATATAATGGAGTGCAGAAAAGTAAAAAACACAAATGAAATACAATCATGCTAGTGAAAATAATGTTGTTTATGCGAAAACTTGGAATAAAGACAATATCTTTAATAGTATGCGTTGTTGATTAATATCCTCGGATACGTTGATTATGTTTTTTCTAGTATATTTTTTAATGTACATATGCAGATGGCGCTATTATATTCCAGATATGGTATTATCGATAATTTTTTTAAATAACAACATATTTTTCTAAATGCTGTTGTGGTCACATATATTATCAGTAATTTGATTAAAAAAATTAGCTAACCAAAAAAGAAAGAACAGAAATACTAATTATGATAGGATGCAGTAATGAAACCAAAACGTATATCTAAGTTTGTGGTATGTTAAATATTAAATATTCCGATAAACACATAAGTCATTCTATAGTGAACAAGATTGAACAGAATTGAAAGATTGAAAAGCATGATATTTTTAGAGTTCTTCCGAGAACTGGATATACCAGGCTTGTGAATAATGAAAATAGCTTAAATGTTTTGTTGTCTATCCATGATAATTGGCATTCGATGATCCGAAGGCTTGCAGATGAATGTAACGTATCTAATTTTTTAGAGAACACAGTGAAAGAGAAATAGTTCAATATTCAGTCTATAGGAAACACAATATTGTAAGTAAGAGACTAATTTTACCCTACTTTATTTTTTAATCAACTATTACATTTATAATTCCTTTTGGTCTAAAATAATATATACCATAAACATGAATATTAAAATTTTAAGTTGTTTTTTATAGAGGGACAGGATTTAACAATTACCAAAATGGATTTCAGTTTATTATCAATAAATGGTCTTTAGGAGTTTTTAAATGCCTGTGACCTACAATTTTCTGAATAGGGAGGATTTTTAGAGTTACGTTGTACACCGCTTTAGTTCTCAAATATATGGTGAGTATGATAAAAGTGTATATGTTTATTCAATTACTTAAGAACTGGATATATCTCAAAAACTGTACGGCATCAAACCAATAAGACTCTTAGTTGCGTTGTTTCTTACATACAAGTAATTAAAGCATCTATTCCGGCTAGGGGCAACATAATCAATATCAGGTCACTATTGATACAGTGAGGGGTAACAGCTTAAGTTAAGTTTAACAGCTATGGCTAAAACGATAACTAAAAGCAAAGCTAAAGCCAGTTTATGCGTAAAGATATAAACTGTTCTTGTAATGATAAGCCATACTAAGCTACATATAGTTTATTTCATCGCTATTTGCAAAATAAAAAATCCCAAAATATATCGTAGCTTGTTTTTATGGCTAGGCTCAGATAGATTGTTCCGTTTATCGATAAGATAAGAGAGTTTCTTATTTGGAAAATAACGATGAAATACATTAATAATACTTTACGTAAAATACACAATTATATATGCATAATAATCCTGCTGATACATATACAAGTAAGAAGTCACGAGACGGAGGCAGCCGTTCATTTAATGAACGTCTTGGTGTAATGGCCTTCTTTTAGATAACAGTTGAATGCAATTATTAGTTGAATTAGACCAGATAATTAATTACTTTCTCCTCGACTTATCATTGTCGATTTCAGTCTGCTGGAATTCGAATTTCATTAGATTCGTTTCATGTTGTCATTATTCATTAGGTAGAAATCTTTCGCTACCGTTTTCTTTTCAGTATTTATTATGCACTGCCTTGTGAGTATATTTATACAATGCCTCTTCCACTCAATAAATACACTTAACTGTGACATGTTCAGCCACTCTACTTTCGAGATCTGTCAGAACTGCTACTATATTTTTGTACTAATATTCAAACCATTTACATATTATTAAGTAACGAAAATCTCTCATTAATGTTACAAGTGATTTGCATATTTGTCTTAATGTTAATCCTATATACCCATATAATTAAATTAAATAAAAATGGAAGTTTTTCTTTGAGTAATTATAGTGGAATGAGATTGTCGAAATCATAATCTAAGTTTTATTTTTTTGTCGTGGATTCATTATTGTTCGAATAGAAAGCTATCTTTCGCCAACATTTCAATTGAGTCAGCTGTTGCTTTCTTAAAATAATTTGCCAACAGATATACTGTATCCTTTAAAATAAATGAGTAATGGAAGTATTGGATATGTTACTTTCTGCGGAATTGGAGTGAGAAGTATTGAAAATATCACCTTCTTCAAAACATAAGACATGACCAAGTAGTCCTTGCAGTAAAGAAGTTTGATCAAGCAGGCCGAATTTTGTATAATCTGACAGGTTTATCAGTTGCATTAGACCTATATAATTATGTGCAAGGAATTATATCCCATTTCTCATTGATTACGAGTTTACCACATCCATGCCCACCTTCTGAAGTTGATAATATGTGCCGGAAATCTAAATAACTTATCAGCCTTCATTTTAATATAGCTAGTAATTACTCATTGAAGCTGAATACCCTCAATTCATGAGTGTTATTAATTAGTCCAAAAATGTGTGTAGACAAAGTCATTCGTTCAATGGATGTATACATAAATCCTGATCATATCATCATTGTTAGAGAAGCCAAAAATCTAGATGTCATTTTAGACTCCAACTTCGGGTATAAATCATTTGGACGCTCTGTAATAGAAGATTAGTATCGTATTAAACAGCAAGTACGTACGGTACAGACAACTCAAAATTTAGTTTGTGCGTTTATGATGTGCTACACAATTACTTTTGAATTTATTTCATTATTCAAATAAAAGCGTGTTTTAGTTTTGGTTTCTCCATTTTAAATACAGCATTAACCAAGTAAAAAGTAAAGGGCGTGTAGATTAATCTGTTAGGCTTCCATTGCTTCTCTTTCAGCTACATTTGGTTCCGAGACCAAACCAACTAATACTGTTATCTTTTTACGATACTATACCAGATAAGTTGTACACAATATTAATTTGTGAATGCCGATGAATTTACGCTCCAAGGATTTTCGATTTAGTCACGTAACAAACATAAGACGAACGGTTCGCTTCCATGTTTTCTGCATACCCCGTTTTAGTGTGCACCGTAAAAGTGAAATTCTTCAGGGAATTGTGAGATTAATAGTAAAAGGTAGTCGGCTAATATTTATATTGCTTTGTGCTGTTTATTCCGTTAAGATAATAAGTGTAGATAACTGTTCCGCGTGTAAGTAATAACACCAGTGGATAGCCATTTAACATTCTGATTTGAACGCTCTGTAAAAAAACAACAGGAAATTGATAATTTGCTGTAGAACATTGAAAAAGTATTATTGGTAAAAAAGGGGCGCTTCTACGTTATTTTGGATTGTATATATTTAAGAAATAACGAGGATAATCAACTTGAGGACAGGTGTTTGATTACTTCCTATCAATACTATTGTAGAATTTAAATCGTTCTAGTATGTTCTTAATAGATGATCTCTTTCATATACGCGCATATATAATGATAACTTGTCATTTAAGTGCACATCAGTTCTCGGGTTAAGACCTGAGTGCTCGTATTATATTTAAAAATAAGTTATTTTCGATGTTGATAACTATTAATTAGTATTTTCTAAATCTGCATAAGAAGGCAAGTAGGTGACGTGCATTATATAATAGCTACAATTCCATTTACAGGAGTGCCCCAAAGTTCGAATTTAGGACCGGCATTATTCATTATATTTGGTATTGACTGATCTTCTATTCAAATTATCTGATCCTCTATATGGTAGAATGCATTACAAACTCTATATAATTATCGGTCATCCTTCGTTTTAGAAATATGGAAATAATAAGAATAATATGATAAAGAAATAGTATTATTTGAATAAGTACCCTTCCTAGTATAAATTGATCCCCATAAGATGTCGCCTTTGATTAGTAAACATTCACCTTGAAGTAGTATTGGAAAATAAAGTTTCTTAAATAAGTTAGCGGTTATCAAACCTTCATAGGTAAAAAAAATTGCGCAATACAATTTTTACATGTTTTCTTGCATTTATTGTTTTTGTATGTCTCAAAGAATTTTATAAAATATACTATATGCATATTTATTTTCACAATGTATATTGCCTGAAAATATCATTTATACTTATAATGAGTACTTATTTCACTAAAATAAATATTTTTAACCCTCTGTCTGACGCAGCCGATTTATGAGATCCGGCAGTCCCTTTTTTCTTTGTCCTTTCGTGTGTATTACGAATATTAACTTGAACTCCCTCATAACTTCCTAGCTTCAAACGATTCTTCTCAATATGGTGTCGTTTTTTT
Source organism: Rosalia funebris (assembly GCA_037954035.1). Classification (NCBI taxonomy): domain Eukaryota; kingdom Metazoa; phylum Arthropoda; class Insecta; order Coleoptera; family Cerambycidae; genus Rosalia; species Rosalia funebris. Next base: position 13,140,959 of record JAZFAV010000001.1, on the reverse strand, counting down.
AGTGCATTCTTTAGCTTTGTATGGACTACCCGAATCTGTCAGATGCATTGCGCCTAATTACGTCATTATTTTCATTTTGATATTTTATTAGATTTCTTTTATTATTTAAATTATTAATATATTTTGGGATCTCTACACTTACTTCCTCGGGCTTTTTATATTAGTATTCAAAATTAACACATTTGGGCGCTAAATTAGTGGTTTATACTAAATATCATTACCAACAATGTGACGTTTATTTTTGTTTGGAACATGCTAAAATGATGAATAGGATTTATAATTCTTTACACTTATAATAGGCAGTTATTTATAACTTTTCTTTGTAATTCACGTCCAATATTTTTTTCCATATATAACTTTATGACTTTTACATGAAGAAAAGGTGGTTTGTTTCCTGTACTCAAAATATTGTTCAATACTAATTTATGTCTGTGTGTGGTCCTTAAAACAGCAAAAAAAACTTAGCAATAGCTGATTCTCCTATAAAAATATTCCAAATTTATTGTTTTACAACATGACATGAGTTTTTTTATCTAAATTTAGTTATTGCGATTAAGAACTAGTGTGAAATATATATTGTTATATTGTATTAATTAAAATAAGCGTATAATTGAGTCTCCAACTTATTAAAATCTAAATTATGTAAGATTTGATATAGGATCTCTCAGATGCATTGCGCCCGAATGTGTTTGGATTCAGAATGCCCCCGACGGAAGGTTAATATCCTATGCTAAATGTTTCCATAATAAATACCACTGATCCACATTTATTATTTGACACCAGTTAATCCGACAGAAGATATTCACTCTGCATTAAAAATGTCAGCCAGCTTGCCAAATTGACTTATTACCGCAATTAATTACAGAGTTCGGCATATTTTTACATAAATTATAGATAAAAGGAGGCGTTTTATTGGGTGAAAGTGTGGTTGCCTCTATAAATAAATTTACAATTGCAATTATCTTTATTACAAAACGGTGCGGTGGTACGGGTAAAAGTGATCAGACGTTTATGTAAATAAGCGGCCGCGAAAACGTGGGTTTTTTGTAGTAATGATGATATAAGTAGTATTTTTATAACAGGTTGCGTATATGCGTACGTGAATAATTTATTTATCACCTAAAGATGAATGTGTAGTATCAAAATTTTAATCCAAATATTAATATTCACGTTTTCTTATAGTTGCAGCTATACTATTTGGAACATATCTATCCATTACAGTGGATTTGTTGTAAAAGAAACTGTAGCTGGTATTTCAAATATACAATAAACAATTCAGTGTATTTCTTAAATTGTTATAGCAGTTTTATTTAAATTTAATCTTATCGTAATATAATATTCAGTATATGGATTGCTATTATTGCTACTAGTTGCTTTTTTATTTTTATTCAGTATAGAAAACCTGTTTTTTCTTTTTCTTTTTTATATAACAGACTGCATGTTGATGACCTTCTATATGATGTAATCATTTATAAGTAATATGTTTGTTACTGTATCACTATTATTGTATTAAATAATGTCAATTATTGTCAGGATTCAATTATTCCGATTTTAATAATATTCCTCAGTAATATAAAATATTTGAAAATCTATCACACATTTGAAATTATTAACTATAATTGGTTCCTCTGACTGAGATATAGAGGATGTATAAAATTTCAGGATTTCATTTATTTATAACAAGTACCCGGCCACGCGTTGCTGTGTCTCTTTATCTGGCAAATGTGTGACATCTACAAGTATATAATAGTAGGTATACAAAAACACGCGCATGTTCGAATTCAAGGTTGTCAAAATTTCAAAGCAGTCCGTGAAGAACGTTCGGAGATTTAAGATTTTGAACAAACGAAGATTTACATTTTTATTTATATACAATATAGATGATTTGGCCCAAAATCGAGAGATAAACAGCAATTTAAAGCAAGTCCAATTATTTTTAAATATATGACCGAGGAAATGTTTCTGCCTCATAGATTGGATTGGATTCTGTAACAGCGAAGATGGATATAATCCACATGCAGTCAGGCGATCATATTAGATCCATTGTGCTACCCCAGTTCCTATACAGAATGAGTTGTTACAATTTTATGACTTGGTCGCATCGAGAAATAAAAAAAAATAATGTTCATATTTTCATTAAGCGGAAATTATTTCCAGTCGGCCCTCTGGAATCTAGAAATGATTAATAATGTATGTATATATAAATTATGATAGAATATGTATATATAAAGATGTACGTAGGACAATAGAAAGATAGATAGCAAAGACACAAATAGATAGCAAGGATAGAAGATATATAACATAGATAAGGATGTACAGAGGACCGAAGAATGCCTGAAAAGGGAATCAGTTTCTTAGTGTTTAGACTTATGTAGATAGTTATTTAGTGTTAAATATCTGGATTAATAGTGTGATGTATTTCAAACTTGATCCTTTTGCATAGGTTTAAGCTTCCCCAGGGTCGTAATTCGTCACTTGATTAGAGGGTTTGAATTGTCCGTTTTGGCACAGGTCTTAGCTCCTTGCTTTATATTTTCTCTTACCGTTGCATATTCCAAATCCTTTTGAATGTATACAGTATTTACGAGCCATTATTCATCGTAGTGCTATATTCTCTGTGGCCTGTTTTTTTAACGTAACTTTTGAGGGTGAATAAAAATAAAACTAAAGTGTTATTGTGCAGAGGGCGCGAGAGCAGAGCAAAACGAAAGTACAAATTATTAATAAAAGATTGGAGGAAGTTAAAGACTTCACTTATTTAGGAAGTAACATAAATTGGGATGGAAGAAGAGATAAAGATATAAAATAAAAAATAGCGCAGGGTCGAATAGCTTTTAACAAAAAGAAATCACTTTTATGCTCAGGGGTAATAAACTTAGAAACAAGGAGGAGATTTTTGAAAACGTATGTATGGAGCACGGCACTATACGGTTGCGAAACCTGGACGGTAGGGGAAGCAATTAGGAAGAAATTAGAAGCTTTTGAGATGTGGTGTTACCGAAGAATGATGAAAGTACCGTGGACTGATAGGGTTAGAAACGAAGAAGTATTAGAGAAAGTCGGCGCGAAAAGAAGTATGTTGAAAAACATGAAGAAGAGAAGAGATAGAATGGTAGGCCACTTGCTGAGACATGGGGGAATAGTCCGCGATATTTTGGAGGCAGAAATAGGAGTAAAGAAAGGCAAAGGTATGCCTAGATTAGACTACTGCTCGCAAATAGTAAGGGATGTAGGTTGTAGCACAATTAGCGAAATGCGTAGGTTAGCATAAGATAGGAGAAGCTGGAGGTTAGCGTCCAACCAGTCTTAGGACTGATGATCTCATGATGATGAAGGTAACTTTTGGCGGGGTTCCCAAGCTGCACATGCATACGCATGTTGGAGTTGGAAGTTCTGTTGTCGTTTGCCGGTCGTTCTTTTAATGTGATGCTGCCATATCATAGACTTGTCCAGAGTGATTCACATGTTTATGTCGTGCTATTTGATTTGGTCCTTGTTGATTTGACTTTTTGTGCACTCGTCTTGACTTCAAGATCAACGCAATGTCGTCAGTAAGAAGTGTTCAACTATTTCGCTTCGATAATATTCTCAGTTTCTGAATACTCCCAGAAATGTAATGAATCTTCCTATGTGTAACATAAGGCAGCGTGAAATTATATTTAGTTTAACTGATTATTTGAAGAAATATTAAATATACTCCCACCCAAACAGGAGCGGCATACAACAAGATGGACTGTGCCGCTCCTGCAATGACCCTTCTCTTGGCAGCTCTGGGGGCACCTCACATTGGGCATCAATCTATCCTGAGCCGACACCGTGTTTCCCGCCCTTACAATGGTCCTCTCCATATCCTTCCTGAAATGCATATCTGAGTCAAGCACACACCAAGGTATCTCAGTTCCGCACCCGGCACTATGGTCACCTCCCCCATCCTGAAGACGATATACGGTGACTTTCTCTTTCGTGTAAGGAGGATGGCCTCCGTTTTCTCACTTGCCTCTCTCCAGTCTTCTGCCTTCCACCCACCTCCTTAGTCTCTCGATTGCAAGGTTGCCATTCTCCCTAATACTGATTCGATTCTTCCCAATCACCAAGAGAGCCAGGTCATCCGCATATCCCAGTATACTGACCCCGTCCGGGACCCCAATCCGGAACACTCCGTCGAACATGACATTCCACAGGACTGGCCCAAGAACCGATCCTTGCGAAATGCCAGAGGTAACTTCCCTAATCTGTTCCCCATCAGCAGCCTAGATTACAAGTGATCTGTCCTGCTAATAATTGCCCACCATATTGTATATATAGGAGGCTACTTCCCTCTCCGCCAACGCCTCCATGATACATTCCCAGGCGGCAGAGTTGAACGCGTTACTCACATCTAGCGTGATCAACGCGTCCAACTTTCCACCAGCCCAGGCTTCAGCCACCTCCTGCTTAATCCTGGCCATCGCATCGACCGTGGACCTTCCCGCGGTAAAACCAAATTGTCTATTTGACATCCCCCCACTTCTCTTAATCTCCTCGAGAAGCCTCGCTAGAACAAGATGTTATTAGCATCTTTCAAGTTACAAGATTAACAGCTTCCCGAGCACATCCGTAATACATATGAGTCTATACCCCGCTGCCTCCCCCTCCATCTTGCCTGGCTTCCTTATTAGGACGAGTCTTCCCAATTAAATGTTAATATGAGGAGTAAAACGAACTTTTACTCTAACAACATTTACTCGTACAAGAAACAGTAGTGGTGTTAGCTTTTTGCAAAGGTCTCAATTTTTATTTAATAAAAGTAATTTATTTAGTGTATTTAGTAGAATATACTGTGTTAATATTCTACTACATTATAGCTCAAAAATATTGTCAAGATTACGTGAAGTGAATATGTCAATTCAGATCATGATGGCACGTGCCACCATACATGGCTATTAAAAACATAATCTTCTTGAAGTAACCTCATTTATTTGCTTAATCTAACACACCCTTTGTTGCTATGTAATCATACCTTATATTCATCTACATTCACTACACACAAACAGTGAGCCATGAGTTATGAGCTGATCGATATGCAATTTCTAATTGGAATATTCTGAACTATAGCAAGCCAATTTTACTTCTGATTTTCCTAGAAATGTTACCCATTTTTTTTATTTTAACACTATATATTTTTCTATGAATTTGAATGACAACGAAATGAACGTTTTCAGTAAATCTATAGATGGTGATTTTATGAACAGTCTTTTAGTATTTACAAAGACATGTGATAGAGATATTAACGTATTTTAACGTAGTAAGTGGTCAATATATTTTTAACTTGTTAAAATTAATTGAAGCTTCAATTATTAGATGTCTAATATACCAGAATATGAATATATTCAACGGAAAACTAACACATCAAGGTGCTTATGATGATTGGTTTTGAAGATAGGTTTCATACTCAGTAAAAGTATGTAATTTACTTAATGGAAATCATCGCGAGTGTCTACCAGTTACACAATTTATTGTTTGTAAAATTTAAAAAATAAACAATTAGAAAGTTTAGCCATATTACTAGCATTATAGGTCATCTACAAAAGAAATCAAGGTAAAGCAAAAGGAAGCAGTATCAAAAATGTTTTAAACATATTAGTACAACTTGGTTGAAGAATTCATGACTCTAAGCAAGATGGTAGTGTAGCCGCCAAAAAATCTTCACTTCAGGTCATAGATCCCCGATAGAGATCTTCTTGTCTTCAGAAAATTAATGTGTGGCTAAAAATTGTCCATAATAAAATTGTGGAACAACATGTACACATACTCCTGGACAAAATTAACTCATCAACAAAACTTTTCATTACGTCTTAAAGTAGAAGAAATGAATCGTGCATGCAACTTAACAGAAGATGAAGCAGTGGAAGCAGTAATTCTGGTTAACAGGGATATGTGGTTAATTTGTTAGGCATTAGACAATCAACAATTAGTCGAATAGTTCAGCGTTTTAATGAACTTAGGTGTTACTGTTAAACCCAGGATATGGTTGTAAAACTCAACAGATAGAAGTCAGCTTTACAAGATGAACGACATATTTGCAAGTCGCCTTAAGAAATAAATATTCTACCAGTTTTGAGCTCAGACGAAACAAGAGTAAGTCTTAATTCACCAGATGGCCGTCAACGAGTCTGGTGGAAGGCATGAGAGAGGTTTTCTGCCTGCAATATCTCTTCGAGGATCCCATTTTTTGGCGGATCACTAATGTTCTGAAGAGGAACTTATTTAGATGATCGCACGGGTTTTGTTGTTATACGGGGGATATCCATGAATGAACATTTCTATGCAGAATACGTTGTAAAAGGGTTTATGGGGGATACATGTTTATGGGGATAGTTTCATTTCTATGCAGGATAACGTTCAGCCCCGCGTGGCTGGAGAAAGACTAGACTACCTTCGATGTGTGAATATTCCAACTATGGAATATTGGCCACCAACAAGCCCAAGTATGAACCCCATAGGTCACCTATAGGAATCGCTAAAGTGATTAGTTAGGTTCCACACACCTGCCTCCATAACTCTTAGAGAACTCGAACAAGTCGTTCTTCTCGAATGGGAGAATATTCCTCAAAAGAACAATTCACTACTTGATTGATAGCATGCTCAAATGAATGGAAACTGTGATAAGGATTAGAGGAGGATCTACATGCTACTGAAATTAAATTTTTATGATTTAATTTCACCTCAAATATGTTTTCTAAAGATTTTCATTAACACCGTTTTCATTGCAGTTGACAGTATTATTCCCTTCTATTGTTTGTTCATGTTTTTCCCAATAAAACCATTTTAATTTGTAAAAAATTAGTTTAAATCATTTTATTATAAAATCACGTAGATCTATAATTTAAGTGTTCGAAAAAATAAAAGTAATAATGTGAAGTTTCACTAACGCGTTAGTTTTGTCCACGAGTTTATTTCGTAAAGAACCTCATCAGTTCCATCGTAAACCCACTGTATAAATTTTTATATATAAAAAAATCAATTCGGCACTATTTAGTGCTTACCATCTGTTTAATACCGCACCGAAAATAATGTTCAACACATTTCTTTATTCCATTAAACGAGCTCACCGTTTCTTATAAGACAAGACAAGACACTGCCGTGCATACCTTCCAATTGACATAATTTTTACCCTAAAAATTAAACTAACCAAAGAGATTAAGAAAGGAAAATGAAAGGCAGGTTGGAATGTGTTTAACGGAGCACTATTTATGTGCATTCTAGTTGTGTCAAAATGAATTTGGGCGTAACCGCACTAACAAAAGAAGCAGACGATTCACAAGTGATTGGATCCAAATGAAACTCGGGAAAGGAATTAGTTAATTGGAGCAAAAATGTTATCTATGCTGGCTTTCAAAAGCAGACGGTAGATGATTAAATATTGGTGCATTGAATAGGATGGAAAATAATGCTTTCCTTTTTAATACTCAACTTTAATTAAATTCTATGTAATTATTGATATCTCCAAACAGTGATACTCTTACATTACATCATTTTATGGCCATATCTAATGAAACGAATTATATTAAACAAAATATACCATGAGAAATGTCTTTTAATTTTTTCTTTATCGACAATTTTTGAATTTTACAAATAGTAAGTATACTAATATGATATACCAACTACTTAACTATACCAAAACCTATTTATTCTTTTCGGAAGTCACCTAATTTAAAAAAATAATAATTCCACGGCGTAAAGCTCCTTGTTAGAGGTTGTACGGTTTCATCGATAAGATGATTAAATCCGCTGGCCATCAATCGATCTAAATTGCTATTTCATGCCACGGAATGATGGTGGACTAAATAATGACAAAGAAAATCACTTTTCCTTTCTTTTTAATTTACGGTAGTCATGATGTCGCGTCTCTATTAATTACAAGATAAAACTAGTTGATTCAATTTCACGCTCCACTTTGCATGTTGATAGGAATAAGCAATTACATCAGTTCAATATTCTGTAAGGCTTAATTGAAAAATAAATCGTCTAAATAACGTGAATATGTGTGAACAGCAAGATAGGAGATGTATATTTTCTAAAAAGAAAATATTTTTTACTTTCTTAATATAATGTTAAGTGATATAGAGAATGAACACCTAGAAGTAACTAATATAGGTTGGGGAAACAGTAATTTTGGTTTTTTCATGTTCTTCAAAGGGAATTTATTCATATAAATTTCACACACTAATCACTGATATATGTGCCATTTTGATTGATGGCCTTTTGCCACTTTTCTGGTAAAACCGTAATTCCGTCACTGTAGAACTTCTGAGATTTCTGGGCGAAGAACTGAACCAAGTGATTTTCACAAGCAAGCTTTGAAGCCAGCTTGACACCATTAAGAGAGTTCTGCAGAGACAGAAACAAATGGTGGTCGGACGGGGAAAGGTCCTTACTATACGGTGGATGTATCAAAACTTCCCAGCCAAGGTCTCTCAATTTTTGCCGAGTCACTAAAGATATGTATGGTCTATCATTGTCGTGATGGAAGACAACGCCTTTCCTATTGATTAATTCTGCCCGTTGTTTTCTAATTGGTTACTTCATTCGCATTAGTTGTTGATAGTAGAGAGTCGAATTAATGGCTTGGTCAGGTTTGAGCAGCTCGTGATGAACAATTCCCTTCCAATCCCACCAAATACTCAGCATCACCTTCCTTGGCGTCAATACGGGCTTTGAAAGCGTTTGTGAAGCTTCTCTGGGCTTCGACCACGATCTTCTTCGCACATTATTGTCGTACGTGATCCACTTTTCGTCGTCGATAACCATTCGTTTCAAAGATGGCTCGATTTCGTTTCAGCAGCGATTCACAGATGGAAATTCGGTCTATTAAATGTTTCTCTATTAATTCAGTGGAATCCAAGTATCGAGCCTCTTTCGATATTCAGCCTTATGTAAATCATTCAAAACAGTTTTGTGGTCGATTTTTAGTTCCTTAGCGATGTCGCGAGATGAAATATGTCGGTCTACCTCGATGTTCTCCAAAATGTCATCGACTGTTTCAAGGATTGACCGGCCAGGGTAGGGTTCATCTTTAACATCGAAATTTCCGGAACGAAAACGAGTAAGCCAATTCTAACACTGGCGTTCACTTAAGCACTCATCACCATAAACACCACACAATTTTCGATGAGCCTGCCCTGCATTTTTCCCTTTCCGGAAGTAAAAAAGCAAAATATGCCGAGAATGACCTTCTGGAAGCTCCATTTTCAACGCCCAATAACTTTTCACTGCGTAAACGAATGACGCTACCTTTATATCCAGACTGTTCTGTGGACTGTTACCTTTCACACGCGCTAGAGTATGGCTGCATTCAATAAGTCTTCCTGGAGATATGTGACTTTAAAGTCGTCTATTGGGAAAAACCGAAATTACTTTTTCCCCAACCTATTATTTACTGGTTATACTTTTTGTGTATATACATCATGTTACAAACAAGTAATAAACAATTTATAAACATTTTAGAGTACGCAGAACATTATTTCTATGGATAGTATAATTCTTATATAATCGACATTTTTGTGTTAGAGTCGCATAAGTCTCTTCTAAAGATCTCTATGCGGAGTATCTCAGGAATCAGTATCGAGGCCTATTATCTTTTTGATCTACGTTTAGGGCATCTGTTATTCAAGACGACGTAAACATTATTATCTCGTTGTTCGCGGAGTTACTCAACCACTAAGTACTTTCAAATATTGGATTCTACATATCAGTAAATATAATTCCAAAATTGCAAATTTCATAGATATTAATGATTTTACATCACACTCATCAAAACGATCTTAGCATTTTTGTTACATAAAATCTATTGTGGAGTTTACAAGCAACAAAAATAATAAATAAAGTTCACCAAATCTATATGTTCGATTAAAATCGATTACCTCCTGAGGCTTTTTTCAAAAATATAAAATCCAAGTTCTATGTAACTTAGAATTCCCCCTTAGTCTGTACTGTAGTCTAACCCTCTGTAAACCCTTGGTCTAGTGTCCTTTACTCAAGCAAGATCAGATAAAGTACAAAGAGGAGCAACAAAAATACCAAATGTTTAAGAAATATATGAAGTACAGTTAAATCACTTAAAGTTGCAACTCCTTGAGCAACTCCGTCTATGTGGTGATTTAATCTCGACACTCAAAATTCTTCATAGTATATTAAAACATCGGCACTCATTCTTGATTAAGAATTTATTCTCGAATCGTGTGTGCAACAAATAGAGTTCTCTTTATGGCAACTATCTCAACTGGTTTCTGCTATATCATTAAACTCATTTAGAGAAGGACGTTTAGACTATCATTTTTCTAATCACCAATTTCATTATTCACTGTAGATTTTTAACATTAATTTTTTGTATTACCAATTTGACTTTAGTTGTTAACTATATTTAAAATATTTTTAAGCATATTGTACTTATTTGATACAACTCTAATGCCATTTTTTGTAATTAGTCATAATATATCACTAACTTCTCTTTTTAGTTTGAAATAATAACGTGGAAAACTGATTTAGTGTTTTTGTTCATACTTTTCGATATTACTTATAAATTATTTAAAGTGAAGAAGCTCACGGTTATACAGTGAAGCCTAATCACCATATCCTGTCCAGTAATATCAATTACCGTACCTATCACTTCATTTTTATATTTATAGATTTACTTTGCTGTCTATGAAGTTACAACTGTTTGACGAGTTTTAACTTGTCACATTAATAACACACAACTATTTTAAGTCAATTTAATTCTCATACACCAGTTAACTCGGCGCGATTGCTGGAATTATCCGTATAATTTTATCGACGTTATTTCCTACAATTTAATTCTACTCCATTACTTGGTAAGCGGTGAGATAAATCTTGCATGTCGATAGGAGTTAATATTGACATGAAGAGCATAGTTGCAGGTTAAGAAAATTAAGAAAAATAATAGGATATAGGAGTATATATACTGAGTGTAAACTTCCTATGAAATTTTTTTCTACCCTACCTGTGGCGGGTTTTATTTTTTGAAACCTTATCTGATCGTGCAGAAATACGAAACAGGGGTCAATGTCGCTTTTAGGTATAATTCAGTGCCTGGCGGGGCTTTAGTCCGGGGAGTAGTTGCTTGCTATTCGAGAACTACTTTGATAACCGCTTGGCGGTTTGGTAGTTCCTTTCTCGCTTTCCGACTTACATGCTACTCACCTATGAAATAATAATATTTTTGGGGTTATTTTAGAGATTTTTGAGAAACTCTCAGACATACAGATTTTTACTCTAAAAGGTACGTCCTCTAAATGAAATTTTAAAAATACCGGTTAATTCAAGCACACCTTTTTCATGAGCTAATTTAAATGACCTATAACATTTATGACATAAATAACTAAAGAAGAGGTTAAGTTGATTTAAAAGATAATAATTATATGCCCACCGATATTATATAATAATATTTTAACACATTGTCACCTGAAAAGCCATTTTATACTTAATAAACTTATCGAATACAAATATTGATGACAGCTGGTTATGAGGATAAGTATAGAAGTGTGGAAATCTAATGAAGTTGATAAAGTTAATACGTAGAATTATCATAATTCGCTTAACACTTCACATGAATCTGTCTCTAAAATTCATACACAGTTAAGGTATTGAAGATAAAGTCTAATTTCGTAGAACACGATATGATGAATGATATTTTGTTGTGTATTGTCTTCAAGATGATTCAACAGATGGTCCAACATTAAGGAACACTAATCTGTTCTAGAAAATAACGTCAGTCATTCAACATTCATAGTTAATTTTTTCGAAGAAATGATGAACAAAATGGTTAGAGATAATACAGTTCTTGATTTCATTCTCCTCTCAGATGAATTAGCTTGAACAGAAAAGTACACGAACAGAACTGCAGGTTTTTGATAAAGGCTTTTATCTCACAATAATACAAGTTTCGTACAACAGCATCGCTTTTAATAACGTTAGATATTGAATTTTGTGCATAGAAACTAGGATTTGCGGACAGCATTGATTTTCTGTTAATCATTTGAAGAAAACTGCTGCAGAATCGCATCGACTGCTTGTCGAAACCTACGGTAAGCATGCTCTGGGTAAATGACAGTGTTTTTGAGTGGTTTGAAAATTTCAAAACTGGCAATTTTGACGTGAGAAATGAAGAACGTGGAAGACCACCGAAAAAGTTTGAAGATAGCGAATTGCAAGCACTGTTGGATAAGAATGACGCTCAAACGCAACAAGAACTAGCGGATCAATTAAATGTGACACGAGAAGCCGTCTTCACATGTTTCAAAGCCATGGAGGGAACCAGAAGCTGAAAAAGTGAGTTCCACATGAGTTGAATGAAACAAAGCAGGAAAACCAAAAAAAACATTTGCGAGATTTGCTCGCCAGGTACAAGAGAAAGCCATTTCTCCATCAAATTGTGACTGGCGATGAAAAGTGGATATATTTCGAGAATCCTCGAAGCGTAAATGATCATGAGTAACTCGAGGCGAAACATGGACATCGACTGCGAGGCCAAATCGCTATGGACGGAAAACAATGCTCTGTGTTTGGTGGGATCAGAAGGGTGTGATCTATTATGAGCTGTTAAAACCTAGCCAAACCGTTAATACTGAACGCTACCGATAACAAATGATCGATATGAATCAAGCTTTACGTGAAGAATGACCAGGATATCAAAAAAGGCAACGCAAAGTGATTTTGGTTCTTATTAATGCGCCACCGCACACAGCAAAACTGGTCAAAGAAACGATTGAGGCATTTAGTTGGGAAATAGTTTCGTATGTGGCCTACTCACCAGACTTGGCTCCATTCGATTACTACTTATTTGCATCGATGAGACACGCACTTGCTGAGCAGAGCTTCACTTCTTACGAAAATGGGGGATGGAAATGGGAAAATATATAGCTAGCAATGTGTATTTTCATATAATAAACATGTATTTTCTATACAAAGAATTCTTGTTTCATATTTACATATCTGGTAGACCTGTTAATTAATGCAGGTCAGTTTTTATTTTTATAATCAATGTAATATATCTGCTTGTTAAATTAAGAAAATATGATTTACAAATGAATAGCTTGGAGTTTTGATTTGAAATTGACTTTATTATCTTTCATTGTTTATATAAATTTAACTGTACCCGTTACCTCCTTAAAACATCTAGATTTTCACTTTTAATTTTTATAAACACGTTTTTTATTCTTCCGCGGTTGCATCGCTGGTTATTTGATTAATTTTTTTCGATTCGATTCTCCCAACCGTAATCAAGAAAAGAAAGGAGGGAATTATTCACCGATGATATGGTTCGTCGTAATTATCGACTAATTTGTTGTTATTACCTTTTAGACGCTCCAACTCATCGGTCAGTAAACAATGATGGAAAGTTGTGTTGTACGTTAGACTTTCATAAAAAAAAATGATAAATGAAGATGCGAAAAGTTGACGTGTGAGTTTTTTGTCGTAAGTGGGCCGGTTCTTGCTTTTATCGCCCGTATGTATTACTTATATGGATTTTTTAATGGACTTCTTTGATATTATCTATCCTCTAAATAATTGCTGAGTGAAAAAGATTTAATTACGTGTCTGTAAAAGAGATCATTTGCATAAATTCTCTTGTGATAGTTCAATCAACAATATGAAAGGAAATTTAATATGCAATTATGAATATGCAGCATTTTATAGTAAATGTACATGATACAATTAACATTTTACATTTCTATTATATGTCTTGGAAAATAAAAAAACCTTTATATAACGAATAATTTGAAAACCATGGAAAACCCTGTATCATTTATAGTATATTTAGTTATTCTGAAAATTATTTGATACACTTGCAGCTAATAACTATCCATATTTTAACGAAATAAGTATAATTCTGGCCTGCGAGTGGTTTGCGTATTGATGAACTTAACACATATACCGCTGTAGTTTTATGACTAAAAAATTGAACGTTTCAAAATATTCAAATTCAGAATTTACTAACTATATATTACAAATAACAAGGAGAGAATTTTTGCAGATACCATATTCACCCTTCACTTCATAGGAGTAGTTAACATTCTTCAATATTTCATCCTTAAATTCTTTATATGGTATTTTTTTATATTTGAGATTCGAGTAATACTCTCCTATATACTCTCGATCTAACAACATTAAATATACAGTATTTCAAAGTATATAGTATATCAAAGAATACATTTTATCAATTTTTGTATAGATCATTCCTGAGATATTTTGGTGAAATCAGTTTATTGCCATTTTCCGGACATTCCCTTAATGTAGATAATTATTTATTTGCACTATATACTACAATTTTGAGAATATACTAGCATATAAAACAAGTTAAATTAGGTATAATATGAAATTACATAATTAATGTAACTCAACCTACAATAAATATATCGAAATTTTCAGTTGAAGAAAACTTATCTACTATTTTTTTCTGCTATCTAAACCAATCGACATATTTCCCCTAAAGTCCTTCCATCATTTTGCAGCAATGACGTTCAGTGTAAGCGTTTGGGTAATTTTTTTACTTGTCTTTTAATTATATTTCTATCAACGTATTTCAATGTCTAACCCTAAATCTGTATACTCAATGTTTTGAGTTACCTAATGTACACTCTTCATTTATTCAAAAAATATATAAGGAAGCAATGCTTTTTATTAACTTTTTATTGCATAGGACGAGTTATTATTACTTTATTTCGAATATTTTTGCCATATTTTTAAAGTATGCATTAGTTTCCTATTAGTGTTGACGTGGGTAGGGGTACGAACCTTTCTCATTATAGTGCCTTGTTTACAGAGTTATTGTGTATGAGAGTTGAGAAATTTAACTAGTGATAACAATTATAGAAAAATGTATACTTTAAGTGTGCATCCAATATTCACAAAGAGTAAGTAAAAACGTTAAACAGACTTGCCTATTACTTACAGATAATGGAGGCATTCGTTGGGAAATGCAGACAAAAAGGCATCATAATTTTCTCAGAATCAATTTATAAGTTGGAACCAACCTCTTTATTCTCCAGATATTCACCCTTCCAACTTATAAGAACAATTTCCAGAGCTACCTAAATATCTGCGTCATGTTAGTTCAAACTCGAAACAAAAATGGTCAAGGAATGTAACAGGGGGTACTCCAATTAAGGGGAGGTGTAAGATTAGAATACTACCTAACAGTTATAAATATTTTGCATACAAGATTGTAACATATGCGACGCAACATTAAATCACTACGTCTGTCAGTTCCCTGTTCAAATCAGCAATTATGTGCCACGCGTGTCTTTTCTTCATAACACATTTGCATCTGGTTTCCTTACGTTAACATGTTAGATAACGTATGACGATCTACCACTGAAAAATTCCTGGCTAACCGCTTGGTATAATGGCATAAAAAATAGAGGAAAGTCGTAAATATGGGTAGTTAAGTATATTTACGACTACTTGTGTTGATACTGCTATTGCAACTAGGTCATACGAATAAGTGGTTATTGAGAGACGTTTAGAGGCGCTGCAAACCAATTTTTAGCACAATTAAGGTAACCAGGAATATATTCCAGATCTTTAGAAACAAGACAAGGAGCTATTACGTTACTTATATAAGCATATACTTTAGTTGTACTTTATTTGAATAATTGTCTATTTAGAAAAAGGTAGAGTTATACCAGCAGATATTATATTACAATGTTCACTACATTGCATGGAGAAAATGAGTAAATAACTTGGAAAAGTCTTTAGTTTATATGTAAATATTCGACATGCTATAAAAATGAGCATTAGACTAATGTATGAACTTTCAAGGTAGGTAGTTATGTTTTCTAAAAAAAAAATATATTTAACAGAATTTCATTAGTTCTATGATAAAATCATCGATATCCGTATTTATATATTAATTTTATATTGTTGATTAGTATACCACTAATAATATCAAATTATTGCAAATGACATAAATAATCTCTTGTCTAATTACACTAGATCATGAAACTAATAATCCTCGTTACTCTGAATTTCCTTAAGAAAGAGGCTATGCAGGACATCTTCCTAGTTTATTTTCTCATACAAACGGTATGAGAAAATAATGGTTTATTTACTCATAAAAATTACAGGAGAAATTAAATATTTACCTTAATTTTCATTCAATAATGTTGATTTAGTAATTATTATTGTTGGGTTTCTCGTGGAATTAAACTATTTAATTTTGTGGACTGTATTTTATTGGGTATGGTATAAAACAATGACTGCATTTGATACGTGTAATAGAAAATGTTGTAAGTGTTTTATACCATACCCAATAAAATACAGTCTACAAAATTAAATAGTTTAATTCCAAGAGAAACCCAACAATAATAATTACTGCATTAACAATATTCAATAAAAATGAAGGCAAAAATTTAATTTCTTCTGTAACTTTTATGAAAAAGTAAACCAGGAAAAGGTATGAGAAAATAAACCAGGAAAATGTCCTGCATAGCCTTTTTCTTAAGGAAATTCAGAATAACGAAGATTATTACTATTTAATTTTGTGGTCTGTATTTTATCGGGTAAAATTAAATAGTTTAATTCCAAGAGAAACCCAACAGTAATAATTACTGCATTAATAATATTGAATGAAAATGAAGGCAAAAATGTAATTTCTTCTGTAACTTTTATGATAAAATAAACCAGGAAAATGTCCTGCATAGCCTTTTTCTTAAGAAAATTCAGAGTAACGAGGATTATTACTATTTAATTTTGTGGACTGTATTTTATCGGGTAAAATTAAATAGTTTAATTCCAAGAGAAATCCAACAATAATAATTACTGCATTAACAATATTGAATAAAAATGAAGGTAAAAATTTAATTTCTTCTGTAACTATTATGAAAAAATAAACCAGGAAAAGGTATGAGAAAATAAACCAGGAAAATGTCCTGCATAGCCTTTTTCTTAAGGAAATTCAGAATAATGAGGAGTATTACTATTTAATTTTGTGGGCTGTATTTTATCGAGTAAAATTAAATAGTTTAATTCCAAGAGAAACCCAACAGTAATAATTACTGCATTAATAATATTGAATGAAAATGAAGGCAAAAATGTAATTTCTTCTGTAACTTTTATGATAAAATAAACCAGGAAAATGTCCTGCATAGCCTTTTTCTTAAGAAAATTCAGAGTAACGAGGATTATTACTATTTAATTTTGTGGACTGTATTTAATCGGGTAAAATTAAATAGTTTAATTCCAAGAGAAATCCAACAATAATAATTACTGCATTAACAATATTGAATAAAAATGAAGGTAAAAATTTAATTTCTTCTGTAACTATTATGAAAAAATAAACCAGGAAAAGGTATGAGAAAATAAACCAGGAAAATGTCCTGCATAGCCTTTTTCTTAAGGAAATTCAGAATAATGAGGAGTATTACTATTTAATTTTGTGGTCTGTATTTTATCGGGTAAAATTAAATAGTTTAATTCCAAGAGAAACCCAACAGTAATAATTACTGCATTAATAATATTGAATGAAAATGAAGGCAAAAATGTAATTTCTTCTGTAACTTTTATGATAAAATAAACCAGGAAAATGTCCTGCATAGCCTTTTTCTTAAGAAAATTCAGAGTAACGAGGATTATTACTATTTAATTTTGTGGTCTGTATTTTATCGGATAAAATTAAATAGTTTAATTCCAAGAGAAACCGAACAATAATAATTACTGCATTAACAATATTGAATAAAAATGAAGGCAAAAATTTAATTTCTTCTGTAACTATTATGAAAAAATAAACCAGGAAAAGGTATGAGAAAATAAACCAGGAAAATGTCCTGCATAGCCTTTTTCTTAAGGAAATTCAGAATAATGAGGAGTATTACTATTTAATTTTGTGGGCTGTATTTTATCGAGTAAAATTAAATAGTTTAATTCCAAGAGAAACCCAACAATAATAATTACTGCTTTAACAATATTGAATGAAAATGAAGGCAAAAATTTAATTTCTTCTGTAACTTTTATGAAAAAATAAACCAGGAAAATGTCCTGCATAGCTTTTTCTAAAGCAAATTCAGAATAACGAGGATTATTACTATTTCATTTTGTTGTCTGTATTTTATCGGGTAAAATTAAATAGTTTAATTCCAAGAGAAACCCAACAATAATAATTACTGCATTAACAATATTGAATAAAAATGAAGGTAAAAATTTAATTTCTTCTGTAACTTGTATGAAAAAATAAACCAGGAAAAGGTATGAGAAAATAAACCAGGAAAATTTCCTGCATAGCCTTTTTCTTAAGGAAATTCAGAGTAACGAGGATTATTACTATTTAATTTTGTGGACTGTATTTTATCGGGTATGGTACAAAACAATGTCTGCAAAATTAAATAATTTAGTTCCACGAGAATCCCAACAATTGTTATTAAAGAACAATCTGTTTAGAATAAGGTGAAGCTGTAACAGGAGAATATTACATGCAAAAAATGAGAAAATAACATGGAAAATTGTGTACGTGTATGTAAAATCTTAGAGATGTTTTATGAGCATTAAACTAAATGTATGAACTTGCAGAGTTATTACTGTTAAAAATATGTACTTAACAGAATTTCATTAGTTATATGATAACAGTTATCGTAGATTATTATGCCACTAACAAGGTAAAATTATTGCAAATGACATAATATAATCCCCTACCTAATTACATTAGATCATGAAACTAGTAAACCTCGTTACTCCGTGAATTGCCCTAACAAAAAGGCTACGCAAGACATTTTCCTGGTTTGTTTTCTCATACCTTGTGCCGTTTTATCTAATTTTAACAGTGACTATAAGGAAGCCTCTTGCGGTAAGAAACTAGTTTTTAACGTGATCAGATAATCTATTCCGTAGACTTGCCAACATTAAGGAAAAAAATGATGGCGAAAGAACTCTCCTAACTGGAATCTCATCTGCATTCTGCAGACGTGCAGTTGTTTGTTGCTTCTTGCGCGTAATTGCCACTTATCCGGGGCGTTTTTAAATCTTAATTATTTCATCGAAACATTTCATCATTATCCCAATTATTCTACTGAAAATTTCGCCGGTCGAAAAAAAAACGTTGAAACGTTAATAACACCGTTTGGACACGTCACAATTACGTACAGCGATTTAAAGTCGAATACGGCCGTAATTCTCGAATAAATACTTATAATAATTGATAATCCTTACTATGTTATTTTGTTTGTTCAGCAGAATCTAAATAATAACAAGTTTTCGTTTACGTTCTTGGCGTTTAATAAACGTATAGAAGATCCTTTAGAGCGTTAAATGCTTTTAAAATAATTAGAGTGTATAGTAAATATCCTGAATACATTTTGTTTATATGATGTTGAACTAATAAATAAGACATAATCAGAACATAGATGTTTGCTACATCAATATTAATGTTATCTAGGTGATTATTCGACTGAAGAATACGATAAAGTAGAATACATTTTCAAATGGAATGAATATAATGAAAGTGCTTAAGGAATTATTAGGTAGTGTTTCTAATTAACTATATATTCACCGATATGGCACACAAATTAAATGTAGATTGTATGAAATTTAATAATGACTAAGTACAAATACAAATAATGAAATCATTAATTATACAGGTTGCCATGTAAAATGCACTGTGACACAATACAGGTACTTTTTGTACCTGTAACACAACAAAAAGTCAACATCAATTATCGACAAATATTACAACCTGATACATTGGTGTTGCCAATACACATATTGCAACCTAATACACGCTGCTTCACGGCCACTACGTGGATAATTTCTCTATCGTATTCTTCTATTCAGGGTATTTCTTAAGTACCTAAGTACAAAAAATTTAAGAGCATATTCTTGAGTCAATTTTATGAAAAAAAATTCATATGAACATTCGTTTCCAGATGGTACAGGGTGGTAAGGTTTAAGAAATTTTTTTTTTATAATATCTATGATATCACTGTAAATAATTTTGTGAAATTTAGTACACACATTCTATGCATCTGGAGGCACACAGTTTTTGCTTAATTAATTAATAATGAATTGATTTTTCAAAAATTAAGCCCCAATTTAATAACATTTACAGTTACTATTGTTTTATTAAACACATTTCATATGAAATTATAATAATTTCTGGAAATGGGCACCTTCAGCCATGATACAAGCTGCAGCTCTTTTCTTCATATTTTCTCGCACATGTGTAAAAATACCTGAAGTATTTCGTATTCTATCACATCCTTGAATTATCCGGTTTCTAAGATCGTCCACATTTTGAACAGGATTTGTATAAATTAATATTTTCAAGTGACCCCATAGAAAAAAACAAATGGATTTAAATCCGGGGATCTCGTAGGCCACGGCAGACATGGTAAGTTTGCACCTCGACCAATCCAATGGTTGGAAAATTGTTCGTTTAAAAATTCTCGGACAGTTAAACTGAAATGTGCTGGAGCACCATCATGCATAAACAATTAATCAATTCATTATTAATTAATTAAGCAAAAACCGTGTGCCTCCAGATGCATAGAATGTGTGTACCAAATTTCACAAATATATTTACAGTGATATCACAGATATTATAAAAAAAATAGGATTTTTTTTTTTAATTTTACCACCCTGTGTCTTGGAATCGAAGTGTTTAAGGACATATGTTCATATGAACTTTTTTTTCATAAATTTGTCTCAAGAATATGTTATTCAATTTTGTATTTACTTAGGAAACACCCTATATAGGTTGTTCTATGATAATATAATGCTATTTGTTCTGTAATCCTGGGTGGTAGACTAGGCTCAGTATTGCCATCATTGTATGTTTGTATATACCACTCTATATGTAAGCTCTTGGACAAAATTAAAGCATTAGCGAAACTTACATTATTACTTTTATTTTTTCGAAGATTTAAATCATAGTACCTACGTGACCTTATAATTAAATGATTTCAACTAATATTTAATAAATTATATTGGGAAATTATCGGGAAAAACATAAATAAATAACAGATAGGACCAACAACGTCAAATGCAAAAATGGAATGAAAATAGCGTTAATAAAAAAAATTAGCAAATAAATTGGAGGTGATATTAGATCGTAAGAATTTTAATTCAATCACGTGTAGATTCTCTTCTGGCTCTTATCACTGCTTCCATGCGGCTGGGTATTTAAGTGGTGAACGGTTTTCTCAAGAATATCTTTCCATTAGACAAGAGCAACTTATTCAAGTTCCCTAGGAGTCACAGAGGCAGACATGTAGCATCTAACTGATCCTTTTAGTACATTCCATAGATGATCTATGGGGTTCATATCATAGTTGGAATATTCACAAATCGAAGATAGGCGAGTACCACTATAGCAACGCGGGACCGAGCGTTATCCTGCATTGAATCCTGAAGAACCAAATTCGTGCGACTATCAAAGCAAACTCCTTCCAAAAAAAATTCCAAAAAAAATGGAATGTCTTCAATATATCTCCTCGGAGATATATTGAAGACATTAAACTTATCTCCTGGCCTCCGCCAGACTCATTGACGTCCATCTGGTGAATTAAGACTTACTTTTATTTCATCTAAAAGCAAAACTCCAGTCGTCAATGGTCCAAATTACGTGTTCTCCTGCAAAATGCAGTCTGAACTCTATGTTCTCTAGTGAGCAGTGATGTAACAGCTAGTACTGTCCAGTCCTTTTTCATTAAGCCTTCTCCTAACCATTCGTCCATAAATTGCTACATCTCGAGTTATTGCTAGGTTCTGCTTAACTCTAAACTGGTAGAATTTATGATTCTTAAGGCGTTGTGCATAAGATATTGCTCATCTTTTGCATCTGTAGACTTCTTATCTGTAGACTTCTTACGACCTTGTTCTGACGTTCTGCAGTAACTTCCAAGTTCATTGAAACGTTTAACTGTTCGATTAATTGTTAATTATCTAACTATTAACAAATTAGCCACAGATAGCGGGCTACGTCTATCGTTAACCAGATTACCGTTTTCCCTACTTCATCTTCTCTTAAATTGCGTAAACGATTCATTGCTTCTACTCTAATTGTACGGGACAAAGTATTTAATTCACTAGATGACATTAAATTAAAACAAAGTCACTAGTATAACTGAATTTATTAGAATTTATTAGATACTAGTAATAATTAATTTTTTCATACACACAGAAAATGTGGATGTAATCTCATTTCTCTAAATCTTGATCCTGTGAAGGGTAAAGTCAAACGTAGCTAGAGACAAACATTCCCCTCTTCGGGAAGAGGTGCCAAACCCCTTCTGTTGGGAAACGGGGTGCACATTTATGCTTCACGTCGACACCTACCCATTATATTCTCAACCGCACCAGTAAAAAGTGAAAATTTCTCTTAAGATAATGACGATCATTTCAGATATTACGCTCTCAACTACTTCATAATTGACTCGACGAAAAAAATTGCCTGATAATGATATACCATTAGATTGACCGGTGTGATGTTTGTTACAGTTATCGCTAAATTGCCATCTGCGTAGTCTATAACTATTTTGAAATTTAATTTATTATTTAATAGATGCTAGGTTAGAGTGTTAATTTGCATTGAAAAACAAAACTGGTTCATAGGCGTTGCTTTTGCAAGATGATCAGTAGAAAGTGGCAAACACGCATTGATGATTGAACGACTATTTTCTTTTAGTATAATTCAAATAATAGTAACGTTGTTTCACAAGGTGATGTGTCTATAAGAGAGGTATATATGAGAAAACAGGGATACACTACCTCTGTCGGATATTTCTTACAACAGGACGCAGCCCTATAAAAATAAGCTTAAATAAAAATTAGTTACTTTATGGAGATATACGGAAACATAACAAGCTAAGTAGCTTAAATGCACTAGCACTTAGTTTAAAGTTCACATTTGAACAAGAAACAATGTATTCTGCTGACAAATATAACATTGCTATCGAAATATTCATATGCAGGTGCATTGAAATATCGGTTGTGGTTACGTGGAATTTACCACATCTGCTGTAGCAAGCTACATTATTTACGATTATTAACAAAAACTGTATTTCGACGACAATATTAAAGAGCACAATAATATTTAATACTGAGCATTTTTCCTCCATACTAATTACAATTTGTATTCGTTTTGATATCCATTAAAAATAATGTGTATATCGGGTTACCTTATATATCAATAATTTCGCTTATAACTGTACTGTTTATCAATTTTTAATATTGTGCACTAAATTAAGGTTATAACTTTAACGGACTTCAACTAAATAATGACTTATCAGAAACTAAACATAAAAAACAAGAGACTATTTTTCCAGGCACACCGAAAGATTATCCGCTTCTCTATACGAGTTTCGCCAACCAAATTGACATCATCGGGAGATGATTAAAACTGGGCGCTTAAAATTAAAACTGAACATAGATATGTTTAATACTAGCAAAATGTCCATATATAGAATATAGTTATATACTCGATATGTAGAGTATTCCATGTTATACAATTAATTACATATTTATGTCTGGACAACCAGCAGGCCCATTAGATCTAACTACATTTACTTTATTTAGAGAGTTGACCTTGTTCTTTTGGCTAATTAACAGACAGATGAAACATATGAGAAGACCATTGTGAGAACACGAGGATCTCTTATGTAACCTGTATCATCTTTCTATCCATAATTATTATTAAACCCATGTTTTCAATAAGAATAAATCATTGCCTCTGTAACGACTTCTCATTTGAAAGAATCGTATCTGCTATTTTATACATTGGCATCCTTCTGTCTGGAGAACATAAAGATGGAGTATACGAGTAGATCCGTCCACGAAAATGGTGCCAGGTCATTCAACATCCAAAATTAGCTAATTACAGGTTAATTTAGCTTTGAAAGAAGGCCTAGCAATTAGTTATGTGAGTCTTTTACTGCAAGAATTTCTTAAAGCATTAAATATTCATAGTAGATTTTCTTCATACTTTACTACGTACCGTCTCACCTCCACCTGTGGAAATTCCATTTCGTTAAAGACCAATTACATTATCCTTGAATTAGCATAGCTTCAGTCAGGGCATTCTTATGCCTTTCTCATGCAATAAGTGACGTGTTAAATGTTGTCAAGCGCTCCAAATGCTACAGTCGAGAGAAACTTAAATGTGCAAGCAACAATATCAAGATCATTCAATTATTTCTATATGTCATGATAACTCTGCTGGTTAAAGTGCACTAAACACAACTAAAGTGTCAAACACAACTATCCATTAACTATCATGACCTGGGTTTTATCCGCAGCACTAGTATTAGCAGTTTCATGTGTATGTATGTATGTGTAGCCTCTTCCCTATTATTTTTACATTTACATTTGAATTAACACACATATTACCAGTGTTAAATGGCCACTATTAAGGTCATGGATTCGTTGGTAATTTATTTGCGGGCTAGTGATATAACAGGTAATCAGTGGATTCGAAGACACTACACAAGCTCAGCAAAGGCTTATGTGAAAGGCATACCATCCCTCGGGTAGGATGTAAAGCTCGAGACTCTTTGTCTATTTTATACAAGGCAAGTAAAGGAGCCCTACTCCCGCTACAAGAGTGCGGGTTTGATAACATTTTAGATACCTCGAGATACCTCAGGTCGAGATATCTAGTCTCCTGGTGTGAAATACATTACATAATGGTATAAAAAACAATTTTCTTACTTTTATAGTACACTATGTTCATTTGCAATCTTGTTTTCTTTGAAACCTTAAATTAACGCTAAATGTCAAAGCTCTATATACCTAATACACATAATATTTAATATAAAATAGTAATATTTTCTCACATTAAACTAACATGCCTGATAGCAACATTCATATAAAAATTTTCCCCTGCAATTTATATGCGTATAACGATATAATTGAAGCAATTAAAAGCAAAATTAATTGTCATTATTTTCTCGTGACAATAGTGTGAGATTAGTATCCGTCTGTTACCAACATTAAACGAACCTGAACATTACTAATGTGAGAAAATATAACGTAAGTTTTACCGCTGGCATTTTACCAATAGTAGCCTTCAGTGGACTCACATTCCACATATTTTCCACAATTTTCTTCATCTTTAACATAATTTATTAAAATATATTATGTAATAGTTAATTACTTGTGTTAAGTACATGCAAAGTAATATTTTTGAATGTAATGAGGTCATACAATTATAGGGAAACTGAAAGATGTCAACTACAAGTTGTTTAATACCTGATGTGACATTAAACAAGTTATTTAATATTTAATTAAGGAATTTCTCTGCATCAAGCATATACGGAGAACATCTAGCGTGTCATCTATTACTAATACTAGTAATAGATGACACGCTAGATGTCTCTTGCAACTACGTTCAATTAATACTTCTAATAAAATCATTTCAGACATGCAACGTTTTTTCCTTCAAGCTAATTCAACATTAGACAATTTATTTCAAGAGAATCAAGAATGTAAATCCTGTGCTATTTCTGTAATGGCAGAAGTCAAAATAATGAAATTTAAAAAATATTCACAATATTGAAATAAGAGGGTGTAGCTAAATAGGTGTTAAAAACAAATTAAGAACAATCTTTAAAATAAATATAATAAAAATATGCGAAGCTTGTTTAAAGAAAGAGAACAAGAAGATGAATATGAGATGAATATGAGAGATGAGTGGAAACGGGACTGGCGAATAGAACATGTAAATCAATTGAATACCTGAAGTTAAAGTAAAGCACACTAACCCACTGTTGGTTATAATGATGAGATATATTGTATACTACTAAAGTAGGGATTGAATTTTAAATATTCTTTCTATGCTGTTAACTTATTTTTAAGTACATATTTTTAAGTGTCTGTTTCTATCGGAAATAAACTTATTGTACCAATTTTAATGTTAAATTATGTTAAATTTAAGCAATATTATAAAATACCACTAGCCAGTAAGAATTGTTGAGATAGTGAAAGAAAAATAGTGCCACTAAAAATTTACTATTTCGTAATATATTTCGTAATTACCTACCACCGGAAGACACGTATCGATATAAAGCAAATTTGAGTAGGTAAGTTGATTCTCTCATAAACAGTGACAGTTTGAATGAGCATCATTAGCAAATTTATCTGATTGTGAGATAAATTGCAGAAGTGTTTCAATTTTTTTTTTTTTAATAGACATGAACTATGGACGGCCAGGAGGTTTTCATTGAGTATTAATTATTGCTTAGATCATTGTACCGGGCAGTGTGACCAAAGGTTAACTTTTTGCTTGGCTTTGTTCTCCATCCTCCAGCTTATCTACTACCGAAGTACGACTTCGATGTAGCGCCACACACTACATTTGGTTTTGTGGAGGACGCTACAGTATACCGTCATTTTTCAAATTTTAATAGATAGTAGAAAATAAAATATAGTAAAATTTTAAATAATTTCTCGAAATAAGATTTATGTAAGGAATTAGTTTCACAGACATTTTATTATGGAAATTTCGACTAATCTGCGTTTGAATATTAAGTAATGAGAAAAGTCATGACAGTTGCAGGTTTGGATATTTGTATTCATGTCACTCACAATCCTTATAATTATAACTTACTTATGTGCACTATATACAAGCTGGAACCATCTGGCTTGTCCTTAATATATTTTACTTGATAAATTTTACAACCATATTAAATTGTGCCCACTTATTAAAAACTTTACATCCTTTAACGGCTAATTATAATAA
This sequence comes from Rosalia funebris, assembly GCA_037954035.1. Taxonomy (NCBI): domain Eukaryota; kingdom Metazoa; phylum Arthropoda; class Insecta; order Coleoptera; family Cerambycidae; genus Rosalia; species Rosalia funebris. The sequence goes on along the minus strand of JAZFAV010000001.1, from coordinate 13,114,240 downwards.
TTTCAAGCAATTTCCTTTTTATTATGCCAACATTGGGAGATTGCTCTCTTAAAGACGTAATCTGCGAGCGAGTAATAGTCCTATAAATTACGGTTAATAAAATCCCTGGTCCATAATTAACGGCTTGAACATCATATAAATATACTGAAGTACCAAAAACGGAACTTGTGTGGTCCAGTTAGAAAAAGTGCGGAGCAAATTCGCACAGAAAGTTGTACAAATGGTTTGCGGATTCGAGATTAGTTCTAGGTAATTTGTTTTTTTAATTTTGTTTTTTATTATTATTATTATTTATAGAGCCAAATTTTAAAGAGATAAAGAGGTATTTATTCAATCAAAAATTAAGTCTTTCTATAGTTCTCATTCAGTAAATGAAAATACAGCCAAATAGCTCCCGTATGACAAAAAAGAACATCACAATATATTGGTGCGCATTTTTTGGTACATATAGTTTTTTACATCATCACTTTTACATAATTTTTATATCATGTTACAATATGTTTTTACATCATCTTAAAAAGCACCACCCTTATCTGATGATGTCAGTTAAGGCAGCAAATTTGTTTATGTAGAGTGAGCCCAGTTTTCTATTAGATTAAATAACAACTATTTTAAGAAATTTACTAATAAATTTTTAATAACTTCTATTTTGTCACTCTGATACTGGTTATAGTTACTTTTTTGAAAATCATTATTTGACATGATTTTTTTACATTTTTCCATTTCTAAATTTTCTATTGTTTCAACTTACTTGGATATTTACGTTTCTTAGGCTCCACCATAATTTTACTTATCTACACGGGCAACTCTTCAAAATATGTTGCTTTTAAGATTATTGGCTATAGAGACGACCTGCTTGTACAGAAGCTAAACTTTGTGATTTATTTAATGATAAGCATTCTGAAACACCTATTACATTGTCCACTGTAAGTAAAATAGAAGCAAAATTTCGAAATATTGGTACTGACAACGATAAAACTCTAAATATCGTTTTTCAAGAATTTCAATTTCGGTTTGAGCAGATTCTCAAGAAGTATATGGAAGCCAATTTGAATACTTAATTTGTTGGTTTTTGTTTTTATTAATTGTTATTTTTCATAACATTCTACTATTAATTTTTTTAAATATTTTTGTTTCTCAAAAGAATTATTATGTAACTTATCACAAAATTCTACATTCCACGCGTAGAAAAATATGCTGTCTTAAATATTATCATCAGATAGATAATGGTGTTACCATTAAAACGCTGTTAATGACGTCATAACTTCAACCATGATAACAACAAACAAATATACGTATACCAAGAAATGCGCACTTAAAACCATAGACCTGAGTGAGCATAAAACTACTGAAGACCTCCAAGAAAGAGCTAAAATCATATAGTTAAAAAATGTGTTATATAAGTAGCCTTACAATATAATATGGAATAATTGAAGACGAAAATATTCAGACAGGCTGTGTGTAATTGTCCTACATTAGGAACAAAAGTTATAATTTCAATTAGTTCATTTAGTTTAAAACATTACTAGTTAGTTGAAGTATAGAATTCATATAGGATAATGGAGGCCCATAATCAGTATTCTAACATAAAATCATATATAATAACTACATATTGATTATAAATAATTAACTGTACATGTATTCGATATCTCAGTAACTGGTGATAATTAATTAAAATTCTTGCGCAATTTCTTAGCCGTTTCGAAATTGGGAAAGCTTTTTACTGATGCTGGTGAAATTGATACAAACACTTGGTGTCACCAGGGTGAAGTTAAACCACATTTTACAGTGGAATTATAAATCCATCCTATTTCCTAATTTATCTGTATCTCAATAGGTGAATCAATAGACACGAAGTATTACTACTTGGAGGGTATATTTTCTAAATTTAATTTCCCGCAACACTGATTATCAAATTATATATTTCTTTATTATATACTCATCAGACTCTATTACAGTAGCTTATAGTGGCTAGTTAATCAATAACTTAGTTAGTATTCTCTCTTCTTAGTATCTTTTCTTAGTTAATCCCATTAGTATTTTCATTTGCTACAACCTCTTTTGTTTAATAAAAATTCGGTGAGCGGTTTTCGAGATATTTGACTACTTCCATACATCATAGAGAACTCTGTATATATTGACGAAATATAGTACCGAGATTTTTTGTAATATATAAATCATAATAGTTTATTTTACCCTGAAGTTGTAAGTTCTTAAAAAATAAATAAAAGTTTAAGAGTTATCCTCGAAAATTGCCTTTGTTCAATTTTTGGGGGACCTCTAATATTTTTTTTGTGCTTAAAATTTATCATACGAAACTTTGTATATTGCCAAAGTACAAGGAGACATGCCAGAGATTTTTTATTGGCTTTTGTATGTGTAGTGCTCTATCAATGAAGTTATTTCATCGAAAAAAAATTACAATTGCATAAATTGACAGCAAAGACGTGGGTCATCGCTCTGTTAATGATCTGGCATTTATAAAACAATGTTAATATATAATTTCATATATTTACTTCCTCTAAAACGAATACATGTTTTTTAAACATGTTATGCTTAAAAATCAAGAAAGCTTAGACGAAACCGTTTCTTGTTCTTAATTAACTTGTAAAAACACAAATAAACTGCATCTGAGTATCGAAATAAATTTACTTTAATGGAATTTCTAAAAGTCTTTCATTAAAATATTAAGTCATATTCTCAAAGCTCTAACATGCACCATTATATAATCATTTTATAACTGTTCTTCTTTTTTAGAACTAGACATGTGTAAGTAGAGAATTAACTTACCAATTCATTCAGCTTGAAAGTCCTAACACACGATGCGAATATTTCCTTTTCATCTGGACCAAAGTCAGTCACATTCAGCAATTAAATAGTAATTAAATAAATACAGAGGCGTAAATAATATGAAGACACATTATTTTACGAAGCGATTCGCGCGAACATACCTTTGAAGCTAATTTTAGCGCACGAGCAAATCTATAGTGCAGATCATACGTGGGTCAATACTATTAAGAGCCATTTAAGAGAGGTAACCCCACTCACCCGCATTACCGTACATTAGCAGGACCGGTTATTTCGGCAGGACCACGAGGCTATCCATTGCATGGTGACGGGACCGCAGCCGAAACGTATTACTCTTGAACTGGGGAATACGCAACGGACTGGCGTAGATGGTGCGCGGCACTTTTCTGGTAGACGGAAGAGCAACTGCAGCTTGAACAGCGTGGAAAAGAGTTAACGGAACGGATAACAGGTCCGAGCGACCTCGACAGATATTCTGCTCTGTGATCCAGTTGGATATCTTGGCGGATATATTGGTTGTTGGGGATGAAGTCTTTGTTCGCCATTGGTGTGATTGAGATAGTCCTCGAGGTACGATGATCGTCATACACGGTTGTTGGAAAGTATGGGATCAGTTTTGTAATGCAAAAATGGTAAAAACTATAAATGAATTGATATTTCAAAATTGTATAACCTTCCTTCAACAACACAGCGTTGTTTATTCTGCATAAACATATTTAAAACAACAGTGATTCTAGATCCCTTACGTTTAAATTGATTTAGTATAATGCAAAGTTTTACTATGCAGAAGGTACTGTATTTTAGTGCTAACTCTTTTAGACAAAATACGACAAATTTTGTCATGTAATTCAGCGCTCGGCGTTTGGCATATAGCCAGGAAAATAGCCATTTTGACCTAATTCGTTTAGTCCTTATTATATAAGGCATTTACAGATGGGTTGGAGTATTATCTCCTTATTTCTGTAGTTTCAATTGATTCTTACATCCACAACTTGAAATATAGAAATGATGTTATGATTATTTACAAAGGTAACACCTTGTGTTTTTATAACCCCCAGCATCTCATCACTCAGTTTCCTACAAACACGGAAATATTATATATTACTTGGCACGCGTTTCCTAAACCAAATTGGAATCGTCAGAAAATGATAAAAACTAACTTTTAAGATACCTTAACTTATGCTTAAGTTTTTTCAGTGTCAATAAACCGTTACGAATAAATTTTCCAGTTTAATGTACTCTTCACTAATAGCCTGACTATTTTCCTTCTTGGTTAAGGAATGGTGAAGGGAATCTGTTCTAGGTTACTATACCACTACTTCTAATACCTAATCTTCTATAAATAATTTCTTTAATGGTATGTAATCTATGAGGAGGTAAACTTTCAGTTTACTGATGGTACTAACGTCACCATTCACCATAACACAGCAGATTGTTTTATATTTGTCTTTGTTCATGATATTATATTAAACTGCCTTGATACTTCCAATACACCCAACAATCTGTTATTAGTTATATTTTTAATTAACTTGAAGTTATTAGAGTCTTACATATTATAGTTTTCCAAAGCATGTTGAGCAACGGAAGATTTCTCTAATCTTCCATATATTATGTGAGCCATGTGTTCCTTGAGCATAGTTTCAATTGCTCTCGTCGTCTGCCCAATATATATTTACTACTATCATAGCTAATTTTGTCTTTGGGACTTTCTAAGAGTTACTGCAGTTTGCTGTTAGAGATACTAACTGCATAAGTAAGAGTAAAACTGACCTCCTGTTTTTGTTTTGTGTTTCAACGAATTGAAGTGGTTATAAACAGTATGGTATAGTGGATATATATATATATATATATATATATATATATATATATATATATATATATGGATATATATATATATATATATATATATATATATATATATAGAGAGAGAGAGAGAGAGAGAGAGAGAGAGAGAAGGCAAGCTACGATAATTCAGTGAAGCTTCCATTGAGTTAAATTTATGTTTTTTTCATATACAACTAAAAACAATGTCGGCATAGGTTACCTGAAAATGAACGTATTTAAAGTATTAGGTAGTTATTTACGTTAGATATTTGTTAAATTCAACATCTCATGTGTTTTTACATTATCTTTAATTATGTTTCCTCTAAGTTCGAATATGTGAAACAGTATTAACTATTATGATGACAATAGTAGTGTTACGAGTATCATAATAATATCGTTCACAACTTACTGAGCATTAAATAGCTGCCTTTATTCTATCAGTACCTTTATGCATATTCAGACTCATGCATATTCATGAAAAAAGTGTATATGACTATTAGATCTATTCACCCCTACATATTTAAAATATGCCGGGGCAAATAGGTAGAAAAATGAAATCTAAAAGAAAATATACAATTATACAGGGTATGTCATTTAAAAATCATATTTTAATTGTATTTATAATATACGGTATATAGATACGGTCCTACAAAAGCATTAAGGAGGGAGATCAGTTAAGGATGCATATTTCATTTTGGCCATGGAATAGGACATACATTTTTTTGGAATTAGTAAGTAAAAAAGTAGAAAAATCGATAATGACTTTGTTTATGTGCTAAATTTATTACTACTGTAATAGCCATTTTAATCATTTACACTAGTGATAACAAACTACATGTACAGGTTTTGCTTATTTAATAAATCATGGTCATATGTTAAAGTGGTATTATTTATTTGCGCTTCTGATACGTATCTTATTATAACTTAAACCAACGAGTATTTAAAGTCATATAACTATTGTGTTACAATTTAAATGTAATTTTAAACCAGTGAAAATATATGATATACTGAAGAAATATAAAATATAAATTAAAGTGATCTGGGTACTGCTTCTTGTATTTATTAATTTCTTACAGTCTATGGTGGTTACGGTAACCATCTATAAGATTAGTATCATCGGATGCGAATCCAGTAGGAACTGTACGTGGAACGTCAATGGTGTATGAATTATTTCTTTATCCTTACCCGTATCTCCAGGACTACTTACATTTATAAATGTCAATAACATAGCCTTTACTGATTCTTATAATGTATTATTATTCACTTTGGTATAATGCTTCCCATTATGCCACGTTGAAATCTAGAAGTATCCTATTTGAATTTGTAATTGTGGATAATGATACAAAATTTGCATTAAACAGCAAGTATCTGTCTAAATTGAGCTCGTCCGTATTATTTTTCCTGTATATGTTTAATAAATAAATCTATTATATAGAGGATAGAAAAGTTTGGTTTTATTCTTTCACAAGAAATTTAGTCCAGACATCCTCATTGAATTATGCCATAATGTGGTAGTGGTCCTGATATAAGGAACCATACGTAATTACTGAAAAGTTTTCCTACATATGCGTATGATGTACATTAAAATAAAAATTAATATACACATGAAAACGTAATCCTGAAATTTTACCAAATTATTCACTATTAAGCAGTTGATACTATATATTCAAATATTATTATAACAGTAGAAATCATAACTCTTTAGTAAACATGGCACGTAACTTGGCAAACTTTGATATGATTACCTATTTCAAAATGATGAGACAATCTAAGACGTTTTCCATTTCGTGACCCTCTTAGACCAAGATAACTTTTAATATCTCGGCATAAATTAGATTATCACATTTAAGTTTATTTGGTTAGTTTATTTGATCAGTTTATTCCTGTATATAAAAACATTTGAGCGTTAATATCCGGCGTCAGACACTGCTGAAATAATTAATAATATTAAACTGAAAACTTATCATCACCTCTTGAGGTATTGAATTCAAGAGGTTACAAAGCATTATTAAAAGACAAATAGCTGATGCTTATACAAACTACTTAAGATACATTCAGCAAAACTCTGAGAAAGATGCTAGAGATTTTAGTCTTATGTTCAGAGTCAGAAAGAGTCTCCAAATGTGCCAAAAGTCAGGCAATCGATGCGTATTCCAACAATGCTTTTCTTCGATAAAGAATAATTTAATGAGTATAATGCAATCTTTTACTACGCAGAGGGTATATTCAAACTGCTGAAATAAGGAGATTATACTCCAACCCAAATTTTGGCATTCAATTCAGCGCTCGGCGTTTGGCATATAACCAGGAGAATAGCTGTTTTGACTTAATTTGTTTAGTCCTTATTATACAGGTATAAGGCATTTGCAGTTGGGTTGGAGTATAATCTCCTTATCTCTGTAGTTTAAATAGTACCCTCTGCGTATTAAAACTTTGCATTATACTGATGATCTCAAGTTTTTACTCCGATTTAGATTGTTCTCGAAACTATCAAGAGATGGCGTTTGGTACGTTCTATTGCGGTGGAACGTAGCAACGTCTACTAGATGTGAGCTTCATCTGTCAAAGGTGTACTCGTTTACACTACACTAACAAAACCCAAAATAAGGTCGAAACTGGTCTGCAATTAACGATATCCTGAGATAAATGACACTTTGCATCTACTTTGCGGTTGTTGAACAATCTAGATCACTGTATTGTAGTGCTGTTAGAAAAAATACGGCAAATTTTGTCATGTAATTCAGCGCTCTGCGTTTAGCATATAGCCAGGAGAATAGCTGTTTTGACCTAATTTGTTTAGTCCCTATTACATAAGGCATTTGCAGATGGGTTGGAGTATAATTTCCTTATTTTTGTAGTTTTAATAATTTAATACTTCAAATGGAATTGTAAATGGATTCGCTATATCTTTTTCTATCTTCCTCTTCACTGACAATGTACAGGCTATAAATACAAGTTCTGGAAATCACTCAACCTGTATCAATATAGTGAAATTTACAGAAGTAGATATTCGTCAATCATTATCAATACTTAAAAACACAATAACCCATGGGGATGATCACATCCCGAGCTTTCTTATTAGGAATGAATTGCTCAGAGGCTTTAATAGAACCACTTCTGATTTTATTTAACCTGATACTCTCTACCCACACGTTTCCTGAGGTCTGGAAAGTAGCAAGGATTTTCCCTATATTAAAAAGTAACAATCCAACAGAACTTACTCAGATTGTCACAAGTCACACAAGTAATGAAAGTCAAGTAGATGTGCTGTATTCTAATTTTTCTAATATCTACTTATATGATCACTTGAGGTTGCAAAGATTCATTGAACTTGTGGCATCGTGGTGTCCAAAAAATAAATTATAAATATAGATAAACAAATTTGCTCGTATACCTTAAAGGAGCAACCCCTAAAATATGACTATTCGTTTGGTCCACAATTTTAACACATTCTGAGAATATTAACGACCTTGGTGTGTACCTACTTGGTGATAAACTATCGTTTTCTGGGCATATCAAGCATATGACTTTTAGTGCATATAGAGCCCTTGATTTCATGTTTAGAAACATGGCATGGTCTAATAACAGTAATATCTTAAAATGTTTATATTTTGCATTAGTTCGTTCGAAATTAGAATACTGTAGCCTTATTTATTATCCTCGGTATTTAAGTCATATGAATCAACTTGAAAACATTCAAAGAGGCTTTCTAAAGTAGCTGTTATTTTGCAAAGACAACTGTTACCCAGTAAGGGGTTATAACCATTCTCTGCTTTTACAAAGATTTGACATTCAGTCATCGAACTCTAAATGTATGATTAGTAGTCTCATTTTTATTTAAATTGTTTCATAATAGTATGCAGATACATACATACATCTGCATTACTAAACATGTTTAGTATACGTATACCTGTACACTAGGTTCTCGAAAAGAAAGTATGTTTTATTGCTAGACTGCAAGAACTAATCTGTGATTAAAATCGTCAGTGTTTATAATGTCACAAAATTTTAATATAATATCTCGTGATTTGTACAATTGTAATCCTAATGAGTTATTTATTACCTTTAGAGACGTAACAACTCTTTTCCCATAGTTTAAGTTATATATTACTGAAGCATTCCATGTTATTTTAAAGGTATTTAGAGGTTACCTCTTTTATTTTTTTAGTTATATACTGTACGTATACACATGTGGTTATTTGTATTCCATATTTTTTTCCCATAAATGTTTTTTTTTTCTATTGGGCAATGAAGACAGTATTATTATTATTTAAATAAAATATGCTATTGTTTTTATCGTGTGCGAATTTACTATAAATATCCGACATTTTGATATACCCCATTTGTCAGAGATGCGTTTGAATGACCAATTTAATTTGTGTACAACATACACGTACAGCTAGTTAACAGTACCGAGAATTAGCTAGTATTTTCTATTAATTACAGTGAGTATTTTGATGTCGTGTTACCTAATTAATACAAACTCAAGAGGTAACGAACACGTGCATACCTTCGTACATACTAGGAAGATGGTGTAAACGATTTATTATGATTACAGTCAGGGTTGGCGTAGGAAAAGGAACCCATACGTACAGTATATAACATGTAAAGGATGGATTCGAACCATAAAGAGAATAGTTTTTAAATTCAATTTAAAAACAGGATAAAAACATAGAGTGTCTATCTCTATTGTATGAATGTGTAAGATTACTATTAATAATCAATACAATGAAGTTTTACTTGGCAGACGGTAATTTTTACAAACTACTAAAATGGAGAGTTATCTCCACACCATCTGCAGATGCTTTATATAATAAGGACTAAACAAATTAGGTCAAAACAGTTATTCTCCTGGCTATATCCCGATAATAAGAGCTGCATTATATGGCGTAATTTATCTAACAGAATTAGTACTAAAATACAGAGATTGCTCGAAAACCACAAGGAAGATGCAAAGCGTCCTCTATCTCAAGATACCACTAACTGCAGACCGATTTCGACCTTATTTTGGGTCTCGTCAGTGCAGTGTAAGTGAGTTTAACTTTGATAAACGAGGCTCGCATTTTGTAGACGCCTGTAAGTTCTATCATAGTAGAGCATAACAAGCGCCATCTCTCGACAGTTTCTAAAACAATCGAAATCGATATAAAACTTGATTTCATCAATACAATGCAAAGTTTTACTTGGCAGATATATCTCCCCACTTCAGTAGTTTGTACTATTAAAAATAATGACTATTCGCGAAGATACAAAAGTAATCTATTACGTCCTGCAGAAAATGATGACAATACTAATACTTAAGTAAGTTCACTTATCTATATAATTTCTAATCTAATTTTCAAAAAAACGTTAAGCGAGGTTTTATCAAAACCCATAAAGCAGATGTATAGTCGGTAACACAATTGTTTATATATCTACGTATGTCTCAACGAGAACATTTCCAAACTTCGCAAGCTTAGGTTACACATACCTAAATCACAAGAACATACATTTTACTTCTATAATCTCATTTCAAATACTGGGATATACATCCTGAACATAATAAGTTATCTCGTTTAACATTTTTGCACCCGGATACAATACAAATTGAATTCAAACGTCTCCTAAGTGGGTCAAGGTATGTTGCAGATGAAATTTAAACAAATAAATAATATTTCTTGTCATCACGTCTCAAGTTCGAGTTCTACATTTATAGTAGGTAATAAAAAATTGTAAAAACATGACGCGAAGAAAATAGGCAACACTTTCATTCCGACATAACTCGTCGAAGGAATTGGAATACTGAAATTCCCGACAGCGAATACCAAGAAGATTGGTAGAATGGGTGACGATGTAATAACTTTTGGCAGTATTTTTATAGAAAATACACCTACAAATTGAGGACAACATTAAACTCAGAAGCGTACTGAAAGAAATATCTTAGATAATTAATAGTTTATTTCATGCCAAATGAAAAATCTCAAAACAACCTTGGCTAGCTTTTATGGCTAGGCTCAGGTATACTCTTCCGTTTATCGGCAAGATAAGAGTTTTTTATTTGGCAAGTAGCGATGAAATGAATAGTACATATATTATTTCAAGAGATACACAAGGTATGAGTATAAAAATATTAACTTAAATTAATTAATTTGAAATTAATACTATCAAAGGGCCTTTGATACAGCCTTTTCCACATTCGGTTTATATATTAAGCGTTTATTAAATATTATATTTGTCCAATATGTAATGGTAAATAGAAATGGGAAAAAAAATTGTTAAGAATGTGTTGTATCCTGATTTGTATTACAGAAATAAAAAATTCCCAAACTATCGTGTTAACTACTTGCTGCTAAAATTATTAGTTTTGTTAGTCTTATATACGTTTATTGCCAGAGATCATAGAAATGCACATGATGATACGCCACTGCTTCCAATCTACGTTGAAAATAAGTAAACCGAAACAGTGGCACGTTTTTGATAATGGTGAGCTTTTTGCCTCAATTATGAAATTTGTATCTTAATTTGCTTCTTGTAGTGTCATCTGTTAAAATATTCATATATCGTTACGGAAATTGTTCCTAGACTTTTTTGAATGTCTTGTAAGTATATTCGGTGCTGAAATGAAATTATTAATACAGTGAATAAAACCGCCTGTGGTATAGATTTTTGTTTCAATACAGTTTAATGACTTTATTGTGAGGATTTAAACTTTATTAACCTAATTCCGAACAACTTTTAAATGTTTAATAATCGCTTGTGATGCTGAAAGTTTTCAGAAACGTAAAAAAGATATGATTCTGTTATGTTTAACCTTGTTTCATTTTCATTAAAAAGTAATAAAAAATAATTGACACAATCAAAAACCTCAGAATTATATGATTTATAATAATGACTATAAACGTAATTACTTTAAACATAATTACTTTATCTATCAAGTAATGTTTTACTTGACAGATGAAATAGATATATATGTAAGTACAATATTATGAAATTGTAGTTTTATGTAAGATAACCAAATACCTAGTCACTTACTAAAAAACAAAATTATTAAAAAAACATAAAAACACTTCCACTTTCAAAAATCATTTGCAGCCATATAGACGCGGAATATAATATATAATAACATGCTGCAACATCTAGTGATTTTGGTAGATCTCATTCGCATTTGAATATAACACAATTCTGACGAGATTTTTAAAGTACGACTAATACCAAGTCCCGGTACTTGAAGTAATATCACTTTAATAAAACCTATTAAATTTGTACTACATGATCACTCTCATTTTTAAAACCAGTTGGTACAGATAATTTGCATTAAATACATGTATCATTTGTATCAAATTATATGGAGAATGATATTGAATATTTTATGTAAAATTCGAAGAAATATGTCGCAATTTTATAGCTTCTAACATTGTACGATTGGTTCCCTTTAAGTTCATTATCCTTAGTTGAATCTGCTTCCTTAAACTTTGCTTTAAGCATAAGCATAAGTGAACTCTCTCTCTCTCGCCTATGAAGTAAGTCTGGCGTAGAATAAACTCCTATACTTATGACGAATTTTGAAACTTATTGGAAATTACCATAGAAATCATACCAGTCCTTGTATTACATACATAAATTTTGCAATACTATTACTCTTTCAAGAGTATACAGTTACAAATAGCTCGATAAACAATTCACAGTTAACTTGAGTTAGTTACGAAATAGCAATATTTCAAAAATCTCGTTCCAAAAGATCATATTGCATATACAATTTGCATTAATTGTATTTACAAAATTAGTGATATGTTTCCTAGCATCCATAATAGACCTCATTAATGGAAATAGGGTAAGCTTAGTAACGGTTGCGGTTAAGCAAGGGTATAAAATAAAAAATAATAAAATGGGAACTGATGAAATTTACTGTAACCCTTGTTCTGTGAAGAATCTTTTGTCAGTGCATCTGAAACTTTCAAATAATTCATTTGATGGTCTCTACGGTTTTAAAACTTTACACATAAAAAAACTTTCTTCCTCTAAAATCTCAGAGGTTGTGAAGAAGAAGGTTACGTGTAGAGACAAGAACAATCACACCCATCCTCATGGACGTGCCAATCTCTCCCCGTTGGGGCTCGAATCCAAGCATGCAATGACCTCCAATATAGAACTCAGTTCATCGCCCCGAATCATAGTATGGATGGCATTGTCGCAGCCATTTTGCGCGGAGCAAAGTCCTGCACTTTCATTAGTTACACATCGGGCAACTAACCTCAGTACCCATCGTATTTTCTTCTGGTTTTTACGGTTACTGAATACTACGTATCGACGTCTATATATACCAAGAGTATTGTATATACCAAGAGTTTCATGTACAGAACACACAGAAATAAGATAGTATTTTCAAACGAAATAGTGTTTTCAAACTTCAGGTTCAAAATAGGAACTTCAAAATTCGTGCCTACCTAGAGAACCTCCGGATTTTAGAAAAATCTAAGTGTCATTTAATTTATCTATCTTTCTTATGTATGAAATGCATTAGATTCTTTCTGGAGCAAACGTTTTTTTATGGAAGAATATCAATCGACCCAAGGCAATTTTTTCAATGTAACCAAGTCGACGCGATATACATGGAATACGATGTAAATTCACCTTGACATGATAACGTTCTCCATTTTAATGGAAAACTTTATTTTCACGTAAAAAATAAAAAAATAGATCTTGAGGTTCAAAATAACAACTTTAAAATTCATGCTTACGTAAAGAACCTTTGGACTTAAGGTAAATTCGAAAGTATCATTCTTTTTAACTGTAATTCTTACGTACATATGTTTTTTTTTTGAGATTTTCTCTCGAGAAAATATTTTTTGTGATCTACAAGACAACTTTGTCGAAAATACGAACGGTACAAAATCGACGCAAATTACATCAAATATATTATAGATGTACCCCCTTAACATAATAACGTTATCCACTTTAATGGGAAGCACTTGTTTTTTTCGTAAAAACAAAAAAATCGATCGTCAAGTTCAAAGAAACAACTTTCAAATTGGTACCTACCTAGAGAACCTTTGAATTTAAGGGAAATTCGAAGACACCATTAGATTTGCCTGTTATTCTTACGTATATATCAATTTCCCGATTTTTTTCTCAAGAAATGTTTCTGTGGAAAACATCGATGGGTTACGGTAAGACAATTTTGTCGAAAATACAGGTCTCAAAATCGACGCAAAATATCAAATACGATATATATCGTGCTAAACAAGATAACATTCTCCTTTTTAATGGGAACCTTTCAGTTTTTTTTAATCCTCAATAATTTGTTATGTATATTAACATTTATTTGTTTAATTAGAACATCATTCAAAATCAATTAATTTTTTCTACTTATTTATGTAGGTATTACAAAAATGTATTGCTAATCGTGAACTGTAAACAATTTTTAAGGACTATGAATGCTTGAGAAACATGAGCCTTTGGGGCCTGGTTGTCCCAAACTACATTCTCAATAATAAAGGATGACTTGCAGCAGCACATATGTACTCTAAACATGCCCCCTCGTCCTTGAATGTCATGTTAGTTCTTCAGTTGTACAACTATAAATAACATTCTCACATTTCCTCTTCCTCTTGACAATATACCATTACTAATTATCTCGTCAAACGTTGTAACCGTTTATTGATATTTAATCTTAACAATTTTTTTCAGGATTTGTCGCAAAAAAATATATTAATTGACTTGCGATTAATTGTGGCCCAGGGCCCCCACCCTCTGAAATTCGGTCCTGTTCATCGCAGACTTCTAATCAAATTAAAAGCACGCTGTGCCACAGCGTTAATAATAATTAATCTCTTTGTGAAAGTAGTCACCGTCCTGGGCAGAAGTGGCAGCAAAAAATATTGTATATGTATCGAATCTTAAGTTGCAAAAGTAGACTGTCAGATGTTTTCTGTTAACGAAACAATGGGTACAATGACGACAAAGAGTTTATCTGATTCACAGATGTAGATTCGTTGTATTTGTTTTGCGTTTGATTACTCTAAATTAATTTGTGTCTACAATCCATCAAGAAGAAAGCGGTAGTACATCAAGGAGGAAGCTATCAGATTCTGCGTACATCATACTTGACTTTATAAAAAAATCTGGATATGTGACATAGAAAACCATTTTGGTGTTCGCATATGCTTTACGGTTTTAATATTAATTGGTTAATTCAACGTTTTAATGTTGTTTTAAATGTAATAAAAGAGTGGCCTAGTAACAGAGGAACACACACCTTATATTTGTTTTGGTTATCTCTAGGCTAAAATTATACGCTACTAGAAATCTTGACCTTCAATTTTATAGATATAAATTTTTTGGGACATCATTGCGCGAGTTACGGTAATTTTGCCTTTATCCTCTGAGAAAATCGCAAATGTCTTTAATGTCCATTTACAAAAGTAATTTGATTAGTCTGGAAAGTATTTGCATTAATAATAGTTAGACCTTTATGCCGTAATATTTGAATTTATGTAACTTAATTATAGGGTAAAATTAAATAGAAATAATAATTTTCATTACAAACGTATTTACCAATCAAAATTAATTTTCATATCAGTTTATGTAAATCATATCAATATTATGTCGTGTGTTATTTTTTATTTTGTTGAACGATAATAATTGGGCAACGTGGTGGATAATAATTGAAACATTGGGCAATGATTTGCAAAACAAAATATCTCCAGTAAAGAAGAACATCACAGTACATTGTCACAAAATTAACATTACTTCAGACAAAAGTAATCAACCATTCAGGCATTCGTTCAGAAATGACTTTTTTATACGTATTTTTTTAATTTCGCTTCTCCCATAAGCTTAACGAAGGTAATAAAGTTGCATTACTGATTTTTTTTTATTTATCTGAAAATTTTGGCTACATTAAATGCTGTCAGATAAACTTGTATGAGAACTGTAGTAATCATATGGTTTACGTGACGAATATAAGTTTCACTATATGGAAAACAATTACTAAATATTATGGCAAGAAATCATATTAACAAGGTGCTTTTACAAGTTTTATTTATGTCAACTTATTAATGATATCAAAGATATCATACCTCCTTTTTATTGTGCCTTTGCAGACAATATATTGTTAATACCATATAATGTAGTTACATCCAAAGTGTCTGAGCAACTACGAAATTATTTACAATCTCTTTTTAATTATTTTGAATTAAATACGTTAACTATGATCGAAGACAAAACTTTGTTACACAATTTCATGTTATTATTGAAATTATACATGTAACCCTCTTATTAATCTTAATAATAAATGAATAGTTCTAGTAGAGTATTTCAAACCCTGCTGAAAACCCTGAAAAGAGGCTGGAACCTTCGATGTAGCAATAAAAACATGAGACCAATTTTCCACGAACACCGAAAGATTTCACGTTTCCTAACTCGCATTTTGTCAATCAAATTGCAATCATCGGGAGATTATTATTCTGTTTGTTGGAAAAGTTCACATATAACTAAATAAGTATTTTTATTGTAAAAGAAAGCCATACGTTCAATATTAAGACACAAGTATCTTGGGTCATGCAGGTAGCCATCTATAAATAAAAAAATATTAAATAGATATGTATATCTTTGAATTACTAAAATTAATTAAATCGAATCTGAACCATGTTAATTTTCAAAATGTTGGTCATGACTATAATACATAACATTGAGGTAATTTTCAATATAATCTACATATATTAAAAACATGTAAATCTATTCCTTTTGATAGTGATACAATTCTTTATAATAAGCTATATTTAAGAACTCGTATAGTAATTGTATGAGCCACAGGTAAATAAAGGAGGCCTACAAGTGAACAAAGACAAAACGAAATATATGTATTGCTGCAGGAGTTCCCCAATACAAATACCAACTATTAATATAAACGGCGGTCAGATTAAAAGCATCAAGACGTTCAATTTCCTTGGCACCAAAATTGCCTATAATGGTAACGTCCAAGGTGAAATAAGCGCAAGAATCCCAAAAGGAAATAAATGCTACTATTCTTATTTAAAATTAATAAGGAGCAGCATACTAAATAGTAGATCTAAAATCACAATCTATAAGACACTTGTAAGACCCGTAGTAACCTATGGATGTGAAATATGGACACTAACAAACAATGATGAAAATCAATTAAGAATATTTGAGAGAAAGATCATTAGAAGAATATACGGCGCAGTGCAAGAAAACGGTATGTGGAGAATAAGAATGAATCACGAAATTGATGCACTTATAAAAGGAAAGGATATAGTAAGATGCATAAAAAGACAAAGGATAAGGTGGTTAGGACATGTATACAGGATGGAGGGCGAGAGAATTGTGAAGAGAATCCTTGAATGGAAACCTTAAAACACAAGACCAAAAGGGCGACCCAAGGAAAGGTGGATAGACGATGTGGAGAAAGACCTAAAAACTCTAAGATTAGGAAACTGGAGGAGAATAGCGGTAGATAGAACCAGATGGAGAAACATAGTAGAGCAAGCCAAAACCCACCAAGGGTTATGAGCTAAAAGAAGAAGAAGGAGAATATAGTAATTTTATATAACAAATTTTTATTCATTTAATAAATATCTATCATCCTAATTTATTTATTTATCATAATTATGTTATTTATAATATATTTTTATTTATAATTATTTATTTATATATCTGAAATAAATGCGTATTATTAATATATTCCTTGTTATCCTTTTTATACTTTTACCTTTGTTTCTATACTAACATCACTTGTAATTAATTCATTGAAGACCACATTTAAAACATTATTTCGAAATCTCAATAGACTAATTAATTAACCAAATATACCGATTGTTATTTTTGCTTCACATCTATTCCAAATTTCACAATCTACCTGTTAAAGTATTATTGTTGTTTGTCAAATGGCCAGTATACACAACTGCAACCTTTTTACTTTTACCACCAAATTTACCCCATCTAAGTTTTAAAAAAGGTAACAGAACTTTTATCAGTCAATATTGCCAGGATTAGATTAAGTAGTTGTTGATTTTCAGAGATTCTAAATGAATAGGGATCCTGAACACTACCAACTGTATATGTTATAATAACTCTGTAGTAATCCTAATTATATAATTTTTAATTACAGATAGCATATCCAAATGAGTACAGACTTTGTAAGAGAAATGGCTACTTTAAATATTCCACACTCAACTAAAATTCAGCCACTACTTTTCTTAAACGATATAATGGTACATCGGCCCTTAGTTACGCTCTTAAGGAATAAAAGTTAAATATATAATGATATAGTCAGTTTATTTGGCGATAGCAAGGATAAAAGTGCATGCCTTGACCGGGAAGTATAATGAGTGTCCCTCGATAGCTCAGTGGCCAGAGCAACCAAGCGACAATTGGGAGATCCGGGTTTGATTCCCGGTCAAGGCATGCACCTTTATCCTTACTATCGCCAAAGTGGCGACCCTGACGTGATTCGTTCCAGTACATCAAACCTCCCTTACATCTATGGTACACAAATCACTTCCGTCGTCGTCGAAACGGTCCCATGATCGAAATCGCGACGGTGAACGAACTTCCGAATGAAATCGCGATTGGTCTCGCGGGTGAAATCGTGAGGATGTTCTTCGCGGACGTTCTTCATGACCGGTACATAGTTTTGCTACTTTTCGTATTAGAGAAAGTACCTGCTGTTCCAACTCCTGGAATGGATCACCTTCGGAGCTACGTGACCTAGTGGTTTCCAGCACGAGGGTGTTGGGAGACGAGTGCTTAATAACATCTGCCATTTCCGCTACCTCATTTAGGGGGTAATTATTTTGTGTCGCAAGAATTCCTTGGACATTTTGAGGAAGTCGTCCTGTCCATAATGTTCGTAATAACGATTCGGCAATGCCATTACCTGCCAGCGCCCTTAAACGACGTACAAATTGCGACAGTTTCGTGTCGCCCATCTCTTCGCGTTCAAAGAGTCGTCGCGTCTTTTATTCCTGCGACGTGCCTAACCTTGTAATTATTAAATCAGCCTTAAGAGCGGTGTATGGCTTATCTTCAGGAGGGTCCATCACGATATCTCCAATTTAGTTCACGGCTCGAGAATCAAGTGATGTCACTACGTGGTTAAATTTTGTGTCCTCACTGGTGATTCTCGCGAGTATAAAACTTCGGTACAATAGTTTCAGCCATACTTCCGGATCGTCGAATGTAAATGGAGGAATTTTCATTCACGCGCTAACTTCCGAGACGTCTTCGGTGTTGTGAGCACCTCCATCCGTGTGGTTGTTAACGTCGTTGGTATTCATGATTGTTACGGTAACTCACTGTTTAAATGTCACTGCAGTAGAGATAAGCTTATCTACTCACTACACATCAATTTTTACTTAAGTTACAACGAAAATTCACCCCGAAATCACGACAGCAACACCACTAAAAAAACGCTATGTTTCATTTGAATATCACGTCGGGGTCACCAATTTATGGCGGTCTTCGGAGTGCTGTGTGTGGTGAAATGATACTAGTACATGTTATTGCTATACATACGTTTATTTAGAAAATAAATAAATAGCTAGCAAGCTAGTACTGAACGAGGGCCGATGCTTCGGGGGTGAATTGCCGGAATCAACTGAAATAAAAACTTATTTAGACGCCACGCTTGTCATAAACTATTGACCTACTTTTAAGGGTTTTAACAAGTGGCTGGGATAGTAAAACTTGGATCTCCCAATTACCGGTTGGTTGCTCTGACCACTGAGCTATCGAGGGACACTCATTATCCTTGCTAATGCGCCAGTTTAAAGCGTCGCTACAGGTTATTATTCTTATTTCTATGTGACTTATCTATTTTCATACTTATTCCAGTCATACTGTGGTCTACCTATATTTGCTTAATGTCCTGACTGATCCCTGGACAACAAGAGTGTTATATCCATATAGACCCATTACATAGGTCAGAGTTAGATCCAGTGTTCTCATATTAAGAAAATTACCACTGATGTGGCAAATGATTTTTTTATATAAACTTCAAGCAAGAAAGAAAAAATATGCTATTGTTGATATAAAAGGTTATTTAATCACATCTTCGACTGAATATTATACTTGTTTGACAATACTGAGTTGCATGGCCAATTATATGTAATACCTGAAAGCGAAATAAATCTACTTCTTTCAGACTGGTGGCTCTTCACATGAATTTTAAATATCATCATCAATTTTGGAGTATTTTGGAATGGAAACACCACGTTAGCTTAAAACATCCTGAAACAGGAAATTCTTTAAGTACTAAATAGTTATAGATGGAATAATCAAAATATATTTGGCAACCTTCTAGTTGCAAATAATATTAGAAACTCTCATGTTGATCGTTTAATAAAATGAATCAATCTGTGTTACTAACCAAATGATTTTTTTTTTCAAAATATTTCTAGTTGAAATTCAATTGCAGTTTCCTATATTTATCTTATATGTTATCTTATAAGACATGTACTGTCCTTAATATGTTAAGTCACGTGACTAAACTATTTCTATAACTAAGGCGCAGACCGCGAAAGTGAAGCCACTAAACTGTGTACCATAAATTGATTTTACTCTAAACAGGCGTGTACGATCGATCAAGCATAATAACAGCAATTGATGTGCACGTAATATAGATACGTTAACGTAGTAACGCGGAAACGTATTAAACATTGCATCAAATAAAACTGCACCGATAACGTTTCTATTCCGACTGAACTTGCTTGAAAGTCTCATACACTCAGCGGGATACTGGAAAAAAATCTCTTAGAACTAATAGCTATAGTGTAGAATCTGCGTTAAATGTGTTTGTTTTTCAATATAATCCAATCGATTCCGGTTTATTCTATTAATTAAATAATTTATATCTGTTAATTAAGGAATACCGGTTTAATTACACGAAAACAAATTTTGTCCGGGAAGGCGGAGGCAGGTATGACAAAGTTATTTAAAAGCCTGTCCAAAACCCATTTGTCAAAAGTAACAGGTGTTATTGGAAGAGTTTAACATGATGGGACATGGATTAACATGTCCCATCTTAACAAGCTGATATTCGCATATTGGTTAACACCTAAGTAATAATACAGGGTGAGGCATAGGAACCTGATGGTTTTCGAAATGAAATAGAACCTTTCCCTTTTAACTTTTTGTCGATGAAGCGCTGTTATTTTAAAACCACTAGTATGCCATTTAATTTCTTTAAATGGCGTCTGTAAGATGTGTTCCATTGTTCTGTAAGCATTCGTCAAGTTGGCCTCGAAGATTTCTTGGTACTTGCTAGAGTTCAATTTAATCCCTAATTCGTTGTTTTAACTCTTGAATATTAACGGGTCAGCATGTACACTTTACTTTTAAGGTACCAGTATACGCCAATCAATAATCATCAAGTTCCTATGCCAAGCAAAAATTTCCAAAATAATGGTAATATTTTGCCTGAAATTCTTAACCATTCTGACGGTGTGTTTCTAACCTTAACCCAATCGATCTTTTAGTACACACATAAAGTGGAACCGTTCATAATGCAACGTTATTTTTACATATCCTTATAAAAACTTACAGATTGTTAGATCTGGTAATTTGATAGGCCATTTGATTGTATGCTTTGAAGCGTTTATCTGTAACTAATATATTATGTAAAAAACTTACACTTACTGAACAGTTACTGCAAATTCTGTGAATACCTTTTAGATTTTCAATCGATGGTTGTCTTCAAGAACCGTGATAAGAAACTATGAACTTAACGATTTGCGATATATCATTTTTATTTGTTCTGTTTTGATTTTTGTTCACAGAAAATATAGATAATGCGTTATTTATAATAATCTTTCATAAAGGTGTTTATTAAAAATAAACTAATCTTAATGTCAATTCAGTTAATTAACATTCTGTTTTATATTTATTTTATATATGCAAAAAAGAAAACAATGAAAGAGAAAAAAAAACGTGTGCGTCACAGGACGCCCGACAGAAGTGATAACTTAAACTAATCTAAGTTGAACTATTTGATATTGAAATTGTTTAACTTGAGAAAAGCTTAGGTTATTACTTAAATGTTATGTATATTAATATGATAATGTAAGGAAAGGTTATTTATTAATTAAATCTTTTATTGATTATAAAATATATTTTATTCTTAGTTACAATTCTTGAATATGTACATTAGAATTTTGTGTATGTACATTATTAGTATCATTATTTAATCCTATAAAAGTAACAATTGGCTTATGGTAGCTATAATAAGCAACGAAATTTTTACATTGTATGTCATCTAAAAATCTTGCAAAGACTGCATCAAGTACAGTTCCATGACTTTTTGTAGCTTCTTCTGGCTTATTAATCATTTTTAATTGTAATTTTGATTGTAGGAACGATACTAATTTTTTAGCTCGATCAGCAGCAAAATTAACATTAAAATCTCCGGTTAAAATTAACGGAATTTTATAATAATTTTTTTTGAATTATGTTTATCAGAACGTGTATAATTATTTTTTCACTATGATATGCTGTAAAATTACTAAATTTACTAATTACTAAATCATAGAGGCGGCCCCGCAGCAGCAGCGACGCACACATGCACATGCACGTAGATGTAGACAGCGAAAGCACACAGAGAGGAGCAGATAGAGCTCGAGATCGTGCGAGAGAGGGGAAAGCGTCTATCCGAAATACGGCTAGCGCTGTGGGTTAGAGTGAGAGAGGAGGAGCCTACCTACCGCTGCCGTATGCGTGAGAGAAAGGGAAGCCAGACTGGCGCTGTAACGCGTTACGTAACGAAGCGGTTTACGTATGTATAAATAAAGTATGCGAGAATGCGGTGGGCACTAGAAACGGTGGGACAAAAGTCAAGCACTTACTCTCACGTCCAAAAAGTGGATGAGTAACCCGCCATATTCCCTTGTAGGTATATCTACAATACTGTTATTCGTACTCTTAGCCAGTGTATCCGACTGGGCCTAGTGATAGATATATCATAATACAATTGAATTCAAGTCCCAATGAAGACAGTTTGGTACCTCTCCCTGAACATGGATGTGTTCGTTTCCAAATACACCTGCTGAGACAAGAAAGTCGGTATTTGTCTGTCCAAACTTGTAAACCTTTTTACAAGTTTACAAGTTTTTTTTTTAATTCTTTATGGCTTCTCCTTTTGCCGTACTGTGTAAATTTGCAACGTATTGCAAATCTGTTATATGTTTAATAACATATTCTTGTAACAAGGTACACCAAATATTAAAGAACTTATTACAAATAATGAAAACGTGTACGTTTTCTCTACAAAATGTATTGTAGAGGTGAACTAAAAATGTATTGTTGCCTTATTAACACCACTGTAATAAGCAAAAAAGGGCTTTTCCGATAATTGTTTTAGATAGAAGAAAAGTTAATAAAATAGTAATATTTAAGGAAGCTATTTGGCATATATTTAAGTATAATACAAAAAATGATTATCACGAAATATTGAGAAATGGCGGCACTTTGGCCATTCTCACGAGATATGTTCAACTTAAGGCACTCTGCGGCACGCAGTTTAACTGGTATAAATTCGAAACTGGAAACAATTACTTGATATACATTTTTATGGCTAGTAAAATACGTAGGTATTTTGAAAATATTATTTTTTTGTGTGATTAGCGACTATCTAAATAAAAACCATTAAATTTTCGACAAAAAATGGCAATAATTTGTTAATAAATAATGTTTAAATTAAATTTTCAAAGGTTCCGTATATATTCCAAATTTTATGGAGTTACGCTGCGTGACGCTTTGAAAAATCATGTTTCGAGAAAAATGCTTTTAAATTTTTGAAATGTGTTATAGACATGAAAGAATTAAAAATCCCACTGTTTAAAAACTTCTACCATTAATATCCTATCCCAGGACCATTATACAAAATTGTTACCTGTTATGTCTAGTGGCATACCTTACAGATAAACTTTTTTTTCTTAACTTCGTCGTCAGTGTCTTACTATATTATGTGGAAATAGCTGTATATGTTATAATATCTGTGCACGTTAACTATGGCAATTCATTAATTGTAAACAAACATTCAGAAAATAGTTTCGAACTTGCTGAAGAAGTTTCTGATACCGTTATATTAAAATTTATTATAACAAAAACAATGTCAATCTCGAATGTGGAATGATTAGAACTTAGATAACATAAGTTAGAAATAACTCTTAGCCATTCAGATCTAATATATTTCTGGACTACTTAGAGAGCAACGTGAAGAAGAAATAATGACTATTAGTTCCCATTTTATATCCAAAAACTGGTTTAAGTTTAACATAATATGAAACCGATAATGGATTTTCAAGATGTCAAGGATTAATATCATTATTCTACTAGTAGCAGAAATTAATAAATAGTTCCTGTAGCAATAAATGTTATACATGAATCCCAGTAAATAATTTCTAACATTAAGCGAAATTATCGCCAATAATTAGTGAGGTTTAACAGTAGCGTTTACGCAGTTTTCGTGAATGCAATCTTGATTTCACTTCGATGAACTTATGAATGGCTTAAAGGAATATAAATATATAATCACTTGTCCACATTCATTAATAGTTTCAGTTATCGTGCTGCCCAGTACTGCGTTTCATAGTCGCCGACTGCGAAAATTTCTATGGAAACGTGTGCACACGTTAGAGGAGATGACACATTACCCAGTCACATGAAAAATATTTGGCGCCATATCTTCGATATCTCCCGGGACTACCTCTGCTAGTGCTTTTAAATTATCACTTTATGAGCAGATGTGTATACATGAGGCATAACATACAGCCTTCATAACCACAACAAAGGTAATAACACATTTTTATATGACTTCTTACCATACGCGTGAAAAGATTTCTGTTATGAACTGCGTGAATATTAGAACCTGAGGTGTCAACACAACGAATCCTGTAAACATTGATTACACTGGGCAATAAAATTGTTGTTGCATTTATTACATCACCTGTACATTCTTAGACCAAGTGCTGTAGATTTCTCTTACCTAGATTAAAAAAAAAATTGTTGCGCAAAATAAAATACAAGGTAGGTACAGAAGATTTACCTTAAATTACGTGTACATATTTTAACATTTCAACATAAATGTAATAATTTGTAGGTAACTATATATAGGTAGGTACTATTGGATGAAAATTTAGATACTACTATTCGGACAATAATTTACACTTGCAGCTCTTGCACCTGTAGACCTTCTCAGGGCAATCTCCTATGATGCTCCACCACGAGTCTGCCATCACATGCTTGTTCCAATGAGAATCCTTCCATCGTGAAAAGGTATTGACGGAAACTCTCCCTCTGTTCATCACTTACCGTGCCAAGGTTCTCTGGAAACTGATCTGGATGATTATATAGGATATAGAACTTGATACTCATATTGCAACCAAGACTTATAAAAGTCAGTAGCATTATATTAATCAGAACTTCCTAGTTAGGAGCTCTTTTGTTACCAATAAAGTATTGTATAACAGGCACGAAATATGTATGAAGCCACGCTGGTTTCTCCTTACTCATATTCCTTGCAAGGTCCTGCGTATGAAGATCTATTCTATATATTTACACACATACACTATCAAACATGTAAGTACAAATAGCTTGAACACAAACAAACAGAACACGAAATGTAACACGTATGTAAAATCAAGGACACGAGAGAAGGGAAGCTAGGAAGCCCTGGATAACGGACGAAATCTCAAACTTAATACAAAAGAGACGAGGCTACAAAAACAGACGAGACGAGGAAGGACTGAAAACAAGTCAATAAAGTGGGAAATCATTAGAAAGTGTAGAAAAGCGAAAGAACAAGGATAGAGGATAAATGCAAAGAAGTAGAAGATAAGCTCCAAGTAGGTAAGACCGATGAGGCTTACAAAATAATTAAGAGGAACTTCAGGGATATAGGACCAATAAGTAGAAACGTTAGGAGTCAGTCGGAGGACATACTGATCGGAAGAGAGGAGAAGGCGGATAGATGGAAGCAATACTTCCATCTATCCGCTGGAGGATTTAAATTTATACGAGGGTCAGGAATTAGGAGAGATATTGGAGGAAGAATCTATCATCGATAGGGAAGATGTAGGAAAACCTATATTGAAAGAGGAATTTGAAACAGCACTAAGGGGGCTAAAGAACAATAAAGCGCCGGGTGTAGATAATATACAGGCGGAAATTTTGAAATGTGCGGGACAGAAAGTAGTAAATAGGATGTTTGAACTGGTAAAATACATATATGAAACGGGCAAGATGCCTGAGAATTATAAGAGGAACATTATTGTTACTATATCTAAGAAGAGAGGAGCCGACAAATGCGAGAACTTCAGAACGATTAGCCTAACTTCCCAAGCGTCAAGAATCTTAACCAGAATAGTGCAGAAGAGGATGGAAAGTAGAGCGGAGGAAATACTAGGAGAAGACCAATTCGGGTTTAGGCGAACTAGGGGAACTCGCGAAGCTATTCTGGCGTTAAGAGTAATGTTAGAGAAAACAATAGAAAAAGGAAAGAACGCTTATATAGGATTTGTAGATTTAGAAAAAGCTTTTGATAATGTAAGATGGGAAAAAATGTTCGAGATACTAAAGAGCGCGGGAATGAAGTATAGAGATAGGAGAGTAGTACACAATCTATACAAAGAGCAAACTGCTGTTATAGAAGTAGAAGGGGAAAGAAGGGAAGTAGGTATTAAGAAAGGAGTAAGACAAGAGTGTACGCAATCACCACTAATTTTTAATCTGTACATCGAAGAGGCGATTAATGTCGTAAAAGATAGAGTGGATTTCGGGATTAAAGTACAGGGACAGAAACTAAAAATGCTGAGATTCGCGGTTGATATAGCAGTATTAGCATCTAGTAAAGATGAATTGGAATCAGCGTTGAATGAAATGGAGGCAGTGTTGACAGAGGAATACGGAATGAGGGTGAATAAAAACAAAACTAAAGTGTTAGTGTGCAGAGGGCGCGAGAGCAGAGCAAGAACAAAAGTACAAATTAATAATGAAAGATTGGAGGAAGTTAAAGACTTCACTTATTTAGGAAGTAAAATAAATTGGGATGAAAGAAGCGATAAAGATATAAAACAAAGAATAGCGCAGGGTCGAGTAGCTTTTAACAAAAAGAAAGCACTTTTATGCTCGGGGGTAATAAACTTAGAAACAAGGAAGAGATTTTTGAAAACATATGTATGGAGCACGGCACTATACGGTTGCGAAACCTGGACGGTAGGGGAAGCAAGTAGGAAGAAATTAGAAGCTTTTGAGATGTGGTGATACCGAAGAATGATTATACCGTGGACTGATAGGGTTAGAAACGAAGAAGTATTAGAGAAAGTCGGCGAGAAAAGAAGTATGTGGAAAACCATAACGAAGAGAAGAGATAGAATGGTAGGCCACTTGCTGAGACATGGGGGAATAGTCCGCGATATATTGGAGGCAGAAATAGGAGTGAAGAAAGGCAGAGGTAGGCCTAGATTAGACTACTGCTCGCAAATAGTAAGGGATGTAGGTTGTAGCACAATTAGCGAAATGCGTAGGTTAGCACAAGATAGGAGAAGCTGGAGGTTAGCGTCCAACCAGTCTTAGGAATGATGACCTCATGATGATGATGTAAAATCAGTCTGTGATGTTAAGAAAAAAATATTTTACAGACATTCAAGTACTTTGTGATTTATACTCGAACTGGTTTTATTAACTGTATAAAATAACGAATATATTCTAAGCAATTCTATCTACATATTATAAATAATATTTTAACTAGTTGATGAAATTAGTATCGAATATTAAGGGTAGAATTATGAATGTATAAAGGACATCTGCTACTTTTTTTAACTAGTTTATTTAATGTTTGCCATTCGATAATTTACATTTTTTGATTGCTTATTTTTATACACAACTTTTGTCGAAAACAAGATTCCAACTTAGCAGTTAGTGATTTATCACAAGACAATTCGCTTTATATTTATTTATCGCTATATCTTTTTATTTATACATTCATGAATGCACACATAATATTTGGACATGTTTATGTACTTCGAAATACCATACAAGAAAAGGTACTTTTAATAATCAATCTAACTGTACCTCCTGATGTCACTGAGTTACTGTAAAATTAGTGTAGCAAAGATTGTTAGACATTAGTCATGCCCTTGTAGCGATGATTTATGTCAGCGAAAAAATATTTAAATTATTTAATCGTGAACCGTTCTTATGTAAAAAATCGTAAATAACATAAATATGCATAAAATCTACTGTTTACCACATTAATCTTACAATTTGGTCTATAGAACTCGATGATGGTAATAATTTCTAAATTTACGTTTTAAGAATAATTGTTTGTGATTATTTTATATTAAAAATTAATGCGCCATAGAGGATATTCCGAAAAATATATTAGGTCATCCGTACAACGGTCTCTGTTCTCATTTTTAAGATTCCATTTTCACCAGATCAGGAATTTTAAATGAATGCAACGGTATCATCAGAATAATAAAGGAAATCTGTAGAGAATATTATTTTATGTTACGTATTACACTTTGCGGGACAGAAAGTAGTAAATGGGATGTTTGAACTGGTAAAATACATATACGAAACGGGAGAGATGCCGGAGGATTATAAGAGGAACATTATCGTTACTATACCGAAAAAGAGAGTAGCCGACAAATGCGAGAACTTTAGAACGATTAGCCTAACCTCCCATGCGTCAAAAATCTTAACCAGAATAGTGCAGAAGAGGATAGAAAATAAAGCGGAGGAAATACTAGGAGAAGACCAATTCGAGTTTAGGAGAAATAGGGGAACTCGCGAAGCTATTCTAGTGCTAAGAGTAATGTTAGAGAAAACATTAGAAAAAGGAAAGAACGCTTATATAGGATTTGTAGATTTAGAAAAAGCTTTTGATAACATAAGATGGGAAAAAATGTTCGAGATACTAAAGAGCGCGGGAATGAAGTATAGAGATAGGAGAGTAGTACACAATCTACACAAAGAGCAAACTGCTGTTATAGAAGTAGAAGGGGAAAGAATGGAAGTAGGTATTAGCAAAGGAGTAAGACAAGGATGTACGCTATCACCAATTTTTAATCTTTTACATCGAAGAGGCGATTAATATGGTAAAAGATAGAGTGGATTTCGGGATTAAAGTACAGGGACAGAAACTAAAAATGCTGAGATTCGCCGATGATATAGCAGTATTAGCATCTAGTAAGGAGGAATTAGAATCAGCATTGAACGAAATGGAGGCAGTGTTGACAGAGGAATACGGAATGAGGGTGAATAAAAACAAAACTAAAGTGTTAGTGTGCAGAGGGCGCGAGAGCAGAGCAAAAACGAAAGTACAAATTAATAATGAAAGGATGGAGGAAGTTAAAGACTTCACTTATTTAGGAAGTAAAATAAATTGGGATGGAAGAAGCGGTAAAGACATAAAACAAAGAATAGCGCAGGGTCGAATAGCTTTTAACAAAAAGAAAGCACTTTTATGCTCGAGGGTAATAAACTTAGAAACAAGGAAGAGATTTTTGAAAACATATGTATGGAGCACGGCACTATACGGTTGCGAAACCTGGACGGTAGGGGAAGCAAGTAGGAAGAAATTAGAATCTTTTGAGATGTGGTGTTACCGAAGAATGATGAAAATACCATGGACTGATAGGGTTAGAAACGAAGAAGTATTCGAGAAAGTCGGCGAGAAAAGAAGTATGTGGAAAAACATAAAGAAGAGAAGAGATAGAATGGTAGGCCACTTGCTGAGGTATGGGGGAATAGTCCGCGATATTTTGGAGGCAGAAATAGGAGTGAAGAAAGGCAGAGGTAGGCCTAGATTAGACTACAGCTCGCAAATAGTAAGGGATGTAGGTTGTAGCACAATTAGCGAAATGCGTAGGTTAGCACAAGATAGGAGAAGCCGGAGGTTAGCGCCCAACCAGTCTTAGGACTGATGACCTCATGATGATGATGATGATTACACTTTAGTGAATATTAAATATCATGTAATTCCCAAAAATGCTCAATAAAAGTGATACAGATCAATTAAACATTATTGAAAATAAATATTTAACATATATTTCTGATAAAATTTGCAGAAACATATTGTAATAAAGAATTATAACAGAAATGACCCTACCAAAGTCTTCATGATGTGGAGAAAATAATGTTAAAATAAAATGACTAGTACATAGAATATGAATTTTAATTACTGTAATTAAATTTCTACCGTGTTTATTTTAATAAGAATATTTTTCACAATATTCTCAATCTTTCTTTTGTCACTTCAGATATATCAGTGAGAGTGTATTTCTATAAATAACATAACATATCCTATTCATAAATCTACGTTCTGCATAAATAAAAATAAATGTTAAATATATTTTTTAAATATTCAGATATTTACACAGTTGGTACAAATTCACCTCCTTCCTATAAAGATTCAAGTTGTGAAGGTAAAGGTTACACATAGAGGCGAAAACGAACAAATCTATATCCAATAAGAGGTGTCAAGCTTTACACATTGGTACTCAAACCTGAGCAAGTAATACCCCCAACACTAAGTTCAGTTCATACCCTTAGACTATAGTACAAATGATGTTGTATTAGCACCTTTGTAGAAGGATACAATAGGTTACCAATTCATATTGCAGGCGTTAGAGCAAGCGCTTGACTTTCGTTAGCCCTGCGCTGAGCATTGAACTCAAAAATACAATACGGTACACACTCTACCGTATACTACTTTTGAAATCCCTGTATATAATAGGATAACACTTTCCGATCAAAGATTTATGGTTTCAGTTTTCAATTTGATTTGTATAATTCAATTTCATCTGTATATATAAAATAAAATATTTTAAAATTTTTACGAGTTTGACAGAATTCAGTATTTTTAATAAGTAATTAAGCATAAAAATTTTCGAAAATTGTAACCTCACACTTAACAGGCTGTAGTAATATTGGAACTGAATAAGTGATGAATTATGCGAATATATATCAAATTGTTCACCAAATACTATATTTTATATATAATTATTAACCTGGCTTCTATCTAATAGTGATTTATATCTTAAAAGCTCAGTGACCTGTTTCAGTACATTAACTAGTTGAATTTATAGACATGTTAACACGTAATTAACACTTCAAGTGTGGATACGATTTAACAGAAACAAAATAATAATTTTAATATAATCATAAAATAAGAGTTTTTTATCATTTTATGTTATTTAAAATATTTTTGGTATTCCGGTCTATTAATTCATTTAAACAATATACCATTATAAGTTAAAATTTTCTGTATATCAATCAGAACAGACAGTTATTTGTGGTATACAAAAAAATATTCCATCTGTCGCCGATGGTAAAGTAGTATTCCACTGGCCCTCTAATAAATTTCTTCCTGCTAGAACTGAAGAAGGTTTGAGTAAAGCTGATGTCCCTCAATAGTCAGTAACGTATAAATCCAACAAATAATGAAGAAAAATTTCATGTTTTAGGAATAAGTAATTGTGTTTTAAAAGTACTGAAATCGTAAAGTAAGAACGATATATTTATCGAGACTTGATTTATTATAAGGACAATTAAATCAAGTCTCGACAATTTGATATCCTTGTAATACCGTATTTAAACTGTAAAAATATGCACAACTCTACACCAAATTCTTTATATTATACACCGAAAGAAATTTATTTCCGATATTAAAACACATTTATGAAGCTTAGTTTAATCGACGTAAATACTCTAACTAATAATAAGTGTCTTTATTGGTTTGGACTAAGTTTAGGTCATAGTTCCCCGCTCTTCCATTTGACCGAAGAACAAGTGAATAACAACATAAAATGAAAATAATAGAATATACATGTTTGTCAAAAGAATCGATTTATTCTTTTATTAATATTTTTAACATCCCTGTTATTTAACCTACCTAGTATTTTTAACCAAGAATTAAAGAAAAATGACACCCACGAAAAGCCAATATAGAAGTGAACAATCTCTCATTCGGAAAGAAATCCTACAGAGAACGGTTCGAAATACTTCGTTCTTGCTCGACACAATCGATCTATCATAACCATTTATTTACACGAAAGATACGTAGGCACGAAACAATTCAGGTGTGGACGCGATTTAACAGAAACAAAATAATTACTTTTTCATTATGTTGTTTCATTTAAAATATCGTTGGTATTCCGGTCTATTAATTCATCTAAACGAGACGCACATTATAAGTTAAAATTTTCCGTATATTAATCAAAACTAACAGAATTCTTAACGGCCAAAATAGACTGCAATAAATATTCCATCTGTCAAAGGTGGAAGTAAAGTACTGCTTCATAGGTATTTTCATAAATCGCTTCCTGCTAAAATTAAAGTCGGTTTGGTTAGAGTTGATATTCCTCAAAAATCATTAGCTCTTAGACCCAACAAATAACGAAGAAACATTTATTGTTTTAATAAGGGAGAACCACTATTTAACAAGGTCCTTACAATTAAATTAAGTCTCAAAAATGTGTCATTCCTATAATGCCCTATTTAAAATACAAAAATTTGTACATTTCTATGTTTAAGCCTTTATACACTGGAAAAACAGTTCATTTTCGATACGAAAACACTTTTATTTGCGCCTGGTTTTAATTGACGTAAGCATTCTACCCCATCAATAAAGACATTTATAATAATAATAAATGTCTTTATTGATGCGGTCGAAATTTCCAGCTCTTCCACTTAACCCAAGAATCAAATGAATAATAATATAAAATGAAAATAATAATATACTGGTATAACAATAATTAAAATTGTATAGGATATACAAATATACATACATAAACAATAATATATTATTATACAAAACATAAATTTGATATTAATAAATAATTTAATAAACTGTAAGTATTAAGTAAGATAAAAATAAAGAAATTCCAATCAAATAAGATTGTTTAGATTTATATTCACTGCTGATCAAGTAAATATTCTTTCATATTTCTTTTGAATAACGGTTCACTGAGGCATTTGACTAAGATAAAATATTTGATTCGTTAAATAATTTAAAGGCAGTGACGCTATAAAATCATTCGTATGTATATGAATAAACAAAGGAGTGAAACTGACGCTAATATAACATATTCTACTACAAAATATCAATAATCAATACTTTTTAAATATATTTGTTCACTCTATTAGTACGATCTAAAATAATTTCCAGCCAAAAGTATGTATACGTCAATACTATATGACAATATTTTATTAGAAAAATATTATCCCTTTTGCATAATTCCACAGTTTTTCCATCGTCAACAGGAAGCTCTTTCCTTGAAAGCAATGTATATAATTTTAGAATCTTTCTTTAAAGTGAAAAATATAATTTTATATTTAATAAGTTCTGCGTGATCCTGACTAGCTTTTCTAATCGTCTGTCTCTCATACTTATGTATTAACATAATCACTGACTATCCAGTTCAATTAATATTCTGAATTATTAATATTATCGCATATGTTACAGGTAAAGTGTACCTGTTTTTGTATTATGTAAATATTACAAGTACTTGCATCTATTTTACATTAAAACTGGCGTTAAAATAAATTACCTGTGATGTATATTTTAAATTTATGCTATGTGTATACAATTTAGGTGTATAAAATATACACTTATTAGGTAAACATTTCAATTAAAACTTCCTCCTATTTGTTTAGCAGATTTCAATGAGGTGGAAAAACGGCTTATATGGTATGTGTGGTATATATCAATTTTGATTTATATAACATTAATCTACATATTCTATCACATAAGGAAATTGCCTTGTTTAATTTATTCTCAGTAGGGAACATCACATATTTTTTACGCTAGAGATTAAAAAGTCACGCAGTTCATAGCAACAAAATTATTTCTATAGTATTAACTAACAGTATAACTTCAAACATTTTGCATAGCAAAAGTATTTCTTGTGATACATGACAATTTTACATTAAGTAAGAGTTATTACAACATATTAAAAACAACAATAAATTATTATTCTCGGTATACATAACAAATGAGACAATAATAAAAAAGTTTCTACCTTGTAATTTTTTAAGTAGATGTAAGTCGACATGCCAATACATTAAGTAAAAAGAATCCTACATAATTCATCATTTAAATTTGTTTATCAAAAGAATCCATTCGATTTATTCATTCATTAATATTTCTAACCTCCAAATATAATGAAAGAAAAATGACACCGACGAAATGGCAATATAGAAGTGAACAACCTCTCATTAGAAAAGAAATCCTACAACGAACAGTTTGAAACACTTCGTTCTTGTCCGACACAATCGACCTATCATAAAAATTTAGTTATACGAAAGATACGTAAGCACGAAACACAGCTTTCTTCAGATGAAGAGATGTTCACTTACCTCCCATCTCAAACGTGAAAATAATTATTGAATACTAGATAAAATACTGAAAAGACCTAAACTTAATTACTTTGAAACTGTTACAGCACGAAATCGTCACAGGTTTACAATTAATATTTATTATATTAACGCAAATAATTCGTCAAGAAAAGTATGATTTTACATTTTGAATTTACTATATATAAAAAAGCTATTAAATACCATAATAAACTACGCTTTATTAAGAGTTTAAGTTCGAGAGTTTTTTCACAGTAAAAATCAGTGGAGCTCGTAATGGTAAGAGAAATCATTAATGAACGTAAAAAGTATACTATATGATTATATTTGGAGCGCTGAAGATATGACTTCATTAGCAAATTATTAAGATCCTCTTATATGTAGCAATTTATTCTAATGTGCAAAAAATAAATAGAATATAAGAATCAATTTTAAGTTCGCTGCTACTTACATGAATTATTTTTTTATATGACTATAACTTGTTCTTTTGTTAAACGAATAATTTAGTTTACAATTTTATAAAAGGTCTTACATTCATTTGAGCCTGATATTTTTTTGATGTATCATTGATCTTGGTTCACATATGACATTTTTAATCATGAACCAGTCACTACAGTTTATATAAAACCAAAGAAATCAAAAACTATGAGTATCTTACAACTCTACTCACACACCACTTCTTTTATCGTAAATGATATTGATTCTGAAAGTCAATTAAAGACATAATGTTTGACAGCGCCTACATTATAAAAATTAAATTAAGCAATAAAAATGGAATATGAACAAGATATTCAAAAGCGTTTCACACAAAAGGGATAAATATAAATTTAATTTAGTTTAGTTTATACAAGTTTAAAAACACCATATAGAAATTCGTGAAAAAGAAATTTTATTGCAAACTTTATTTTGCTCTGAAAGACACGTTAGTCGTATACGAGTATAAAAGAGATTGTAGATCTCCCCCCACCTCCGACTTTGACACTCCTTTGTGGGCGAATAAGTGACGGAGGTGGGTGGCCTTCAGTTGGACGTGGACAATCGGATTTCAAGGATTTTCAAGGTAATTAACCGTCACTACTGGCGTACAAAGGAGTTCTATGCTCAAGGTCATTGGTGGGGGGGGGGGGAGATTTACAATTGTCTATCATCTACTACTCGTGTTTTAGTGAAATCGCTTCAATTTCATTAGTTGCCTGGTTCTAGAGGACTTCTGATATTATTCTCTGTTATTCAGATAGTGTCCAATGACCCACGTTCGATCCTGGATTACGATGTTACTCTTATGATAATATTATTTTCACTATGAGTTACATTACGTATATATAATTGTAATTTGATTTTGTTTTGTCTACTCCTAGCCCAACCTAATGTTTCTGAATAGACCAGTGTCCGTGGTACTTACGTAAATGTACCTTATTTTTCAAATTATATTATCTGCTTTACTAAAGTATTTCTTAGTCCTCCATTGATTTACCACGTATATATTCTCCATCAAAGATAAATAATTATGTATTGGCCTATTTAGATGGATTTAAAGTAAAAAAAAATATTTACTTTCAGATAAAACCTGTGATAAA
This sequence comes from Rosalia funebris, assembly GCA_037954035.1. Lineage (NCBI taxonomy): Eukaryota > Metazoa > Arthropoda > Insecta > Coleoptera > Cerambycidae > Rosalia > Rosalia funebris. Next base: position 13,078,679 of record JAZFAV010000001.1, on the reverse strand, counting down.
TATCCACGTCCGACGTGATTACAAAAAAGAAATAATAGAAAGTAAGAATAACCTGAGACTTTCCTAACATTCAGGACCTCCAATTCATCACTCGAATACGCTTATTTATTGTTGCTTTTTAAACGGCAAGAAAACGCGAACAAAATCATCCTGTTCCGTTACTTCCAGCGAAAACATTCTTCAGCTGATCCGAAATTACCATAAATTAATGGTATTTATTTCTTTTTCAATTACTTTCAATCGAGCACGATCGGCGTAGTACTAAAAACGTTTCGACTAAACTCAAATTGAATGGTTAGATAAATAATGTATGTAGGTCCGGGCAGGCGTGGTAAATAGAGTGTGAGCACGTCTCTTTAAGACAAGCGGCGCTCGTGACTTACACCTTCGTCAATAAATCGGAATTATCGAAGATCTTCACTTTTTGCTCAATGGGCGAATTGAAGCTGAGTTAAATGTCTATTTGTTTGAGTCTTGCGCGACTTACATCACTAAGGCGGCTAACTGTGTAAAAGCAGTGATTATTTCAGGTAGTTTTATTTAATAGAACCAAGAGTACCATATATTTTACTAAAGTCTATTTGTATTTCTATAAATGTATAGTGATAGAAATAACACGTGGAATTGTGTGAGGTACAGAAAACATTAAATCTTTATGATAGGACAGCTTGTTACATATAACCGATTTTATTTAAGTGTGCTGTAGAACAATTAGATTATTAACTTCGAAAAGATAATCCATTTCTTTATCAACAAATGGTTCACAACTAATTACCTACACTTCCTGAAATGTGACTGAAAAGTTACCACCAACTTCACACGAAAAGGGAAACATATCATTCTGATGTAGATTTCAGTAGTGGTGTACTGATGAAGTACATGAATATCGAGATGAAATTATGTCTGGCATACACTTTCCCATCTCTTGATGTATACTTTAGTTCTATTTAGCTCCTTCTTCTATCCATATTGTCTTACAAAAACTATAATCCACTTTTGAAATAGAATATCCTTCTTTTTAATATATGTTGCAGTAAGAGAATATTCGAGTATGGTCTAGTGATGTAAGTTTAGGAAATATTTATACATTCACGAATAATGCAGCGAAGTTCTGAAATATCTTATTTGAATAAATATTTCATTTATTGAGACTTCTATTTAAATCTTATTGTCGTCGCAATGCGCATGAGCTTCCGTATTAATAATAATAAATGTATCTAGTTTAGCTGGCGTCTTTCTGTGTAGTAGCTAGCTTCTATCTGTGTCACAGAGAGAAGCTTTGGATATCCAAAAATAATTAGTCCCATTATATGGAGATTTAGTTCTTCATGAAAATAAAAATTCAAACATTTTTAATCTAGTTAACACTCAAGTAATTAATTATTTAATAATTGGGCACAGTCTTGATAAGGTATATTATTATTATTAATAATAAATAAGAAATACATATTTTATATATTACCCAATGAAATTCTCCAACGATTGTAAAAATTTATTTTAATGAAAGTATTCCATAAAATATCGAATGGGTTGATTTTACTCGGAGAAAAGTTACTATTACCTCAATTTGCTTCTCTTAATGTTTATGATCGGTCCAAACTAGCTTATATAATGAGTTTTAAAACATTTCCAAACATTTTTAAGACCACGAACAATATAGCAAGGTAAGTTAACATTGATTAAAAGAGATATGGAAGCAGTGAAATGTGTCAGACCACAGTATGCGTGAGGTTTTCCTGTCTTATTGACCGTTGAAGTCTCCATGTCAATCTCAAGTAATTGTTCATTTAATTGTATTCTGAAGATGTATATATTAATTATAAGTAGATATATACTTATTAAACATACGACTACGTGTTTTACCGTGCATTTAATTAATAAAAGTGCAATTAAATTCTTGAAAATGGTTAAGTTTTGTGAATAGAACTATTTATGAAGCAGATTAATACGATTCCTCTCATAGAATGTGGTGTAAAAATTAGAGTACATATTGATTTACATTTTCAACTCCATGAGAAAATTAATAGATATATTATTATTAATATTCCATCTTTAAAGTAATATTTTCTTTAGAGTTTGTGTTGTATTTATTATCACATATTAAAATCTGTAGATAATCAACGCAAAATGCTACAACATTGTTGTGTTGAACCTTTATCAAAGATAAGGGATAGCTTAATGGGATATATCATACGAATATATAGATAGATGATAGATTATAGTGATTTCTATTACACATCGAATGAAAATTCATGAAATGATTGAAAGACTGTTCCTGTACGTATATCGTAAATGTTCCCCTATATAAGCTCCCTACATTATTGCTCGTATAATTTTCAAAAACTAATAAAGATTTTGCAATAAAAGGTCTATAGGAGTTTTAAATGAGTTTTTGAGGGAACGTGAGATCATTTTCCAGACTGATCTTCGTCTGAATTATTACCACCATATAAAATCAACTACGACAATATTCTGGTAAGCTAATAAAATGACCTTTTTATTAAAATTAAAATTTTAATTTAAAAATAAAATATCACATTGTCCAATTAGAGCTGATCATTTTCGGAATTCTACCAAAACAGTGATAGGCTTCCAAAATCTTCCATTAATCCGTTCAAACGCTTCTCCTGAAAAACGAACAATTACGACAAAATTGAGCACATAATGTTCATGTGCTGAATATTATGTGGAGCATTCTATAATACGCCTTTCATTTTCAATAACCTTAAATATACGGCAGGTAAACCCATCAATTATATGCATATTTCAGCTTGAATAAAAATGCTAACGCGCGTTAAAATACTAATTGCTTAGAAAGGCGATTATTAACATATTTACATTGTCGTTAGTGTTATACAGCCTATGCGTATCCCATTAATGCTGTTCTGAATCTACTAGCCAACATTGTAAATCCTCCACAGGTGTGAAGATAGTGGGAGGCACACGACTGAAATCGCTGGGAGCAGCCGTCAGTAAATTATCGTCAATTTAAGAATTGCTGAATCGTGTTTTGAGAACACGAATGCGCACGCTTGATTATTGTTTATTAATGGAGAAACCTGGTAATTCTTTTAAAATTTTGTATTGCGTGCTGTACCTTAATTCATTTAGAATATTCACTAATGGTACCTTGCTTAGATAACAACAAAGTGTACCATCAACAAAATATTCTTTCCTGAATTCCAATTCTGTCACAGGAATGCCTACAACTATTAAATATAACTAATTCAGAAAGCAGAGGACACCTAGGCAAAGACGACAGTATTAACACTATATTACATTGGTAAAAGATGAGCGTGGATTTTACAATAATTTTCAGAGCTCGTATCGTACATCTGTGTCATTCATTTACTGATGATTGTCAACATTTGGTTGCAGATAAAGCAGTTCTGATAAAGTTTTCTTCCCAAAGTAATCAAAAGTACTTTTTAAATTATAGTTTTCATCATAGTGCACAAAATCTTCATGATTTTGTGCACTATGATGATATGTGTAACAGTTAGACCAACTGTATAAAAAAAGATGCTGGTAGAGAAGAACTTACAGAAGAAGTTATTAATGACGGTAATCAACTTATGGTTCATGATGCTGTAAAACCCCTAAAAAGCTTGTCTGAGGAAATTGAGCTTTCTTATAGAATATGGTGAACAATTATCAAGAAGGACTTGAAGGTAGATCTATATATGTAATTATATCAATCTCTCTTGCTAGAATAACACCTGATACCTCTTACATACTCTTCTTGAGATTTAATAAATGAAATAATATTTACATAAACATCTAAAGTTGCTCTTAGATCTACTTACACAATGTATCCCAAAGATGTGATTTGATGAATTTACAATTGTAACCATACACATATAGTCGAAACCATACATTATAAATATGTGAAAGAAATAATTAATGCAATGTAATGCAATATGTGCATACTATGTATATTTAAAATTTTACGTCAATTTTGAATGCTTGAAATGTATAATTCTTTCTGAATTGATTGGGCCGTTACTTGATGAAAATCCATATTTATACAAAATAAAACCTTTGCTGGTTAGATTTTCACTTTTTAAAAAGTGAAAGTCTAACCAGCAAACGTTTTAATTTTGTATAATCCTTTCTTAACATTACTTAAAGTCAGCATTAGGATAACCCAAATTGACTTCAGAGGTATATTACTCAGTTATCAAGGAAGTAGTACATGCAACATAAAATTTACTTTACTTAATAGTAATACATTTTTAACAACTAAATCTTTAATATTAGAAATATTTAAGTATCAACAGAAATACTTTTGACAAAATAATCAGTTGCCTTTTGCATTTGGAAAGAAATTAGTCAAGAGAATTTGTACAGTAGAGTCCATAAGTAACGGTTAAATTCATTTTCTATGCAATGTATGAGTGTCGAGTAAAATCAAAACGCATACCGTATGTAATTCTAAAATAACAACATTTTGGACCTCCCCCATTCAACCCTTTTAAACTGACAGTTACCCCGCTTACAGTAAGACTCGTTTATGTTGAAATGTTGACTAACTTCTAATGGGATTCTATAGGTGTGAAGATAGATAGAGTCCACTTGCAGTCAAGCCCATATTGGGCCTATTGTGCTGTGGGCCTCCATCAGATCCGCCAATTTGTCGCCAAACTATCTTCTAACTAATTCTTAGTTTTAACATTTAGACTGTTTAACTTGGAACTTTAATTACTATAGAAATATTTACATAACATTAAATATGTGATAGTTTCCCTAAAATAATTAGAATACTTAAAACAGACCTCTAATTTATTGAATATATGTAGCATAAAAAATCTTTCAAATGAGGTATCACACGCATAGATAGTTTCTAATGTCAGTCGATATAGTGACTTTTTTTAATTCGATCCATGTATGGTATTACACCAAATACGATTCAATATAACAATCTTTTTGAAACACTTTCTATGTTTATAGATTAAATAGAACCTTCAGTAGATAAGATATCGTTTCGTTTGAGTAAGATGTTATAGCTATGCCTGGTAATCCATATTTTATACTAGCCATACCCGTCACGCCTTGATGTGCCGTTTACTAAATTTAAATAAATACTAATATTTTCGTTATTGTGTATATCAATGATCTGATATACCTCGTATATCGGAACATAGAACCTTCGCGGGCATGCGTCCAAATATTCCTCAAAGTTTCATCGCAATTGGATGAACGGTTTAGGAAGGCATAAGAGACATACAGACAAACATTCATTTATATATATATATATATATATATATATATATATATATATATATATATATATATATATATATGTATATATATATATATATATATATAGATATTCTTCAACAGGACGATTATGATATCTAGCTAACAAAATTATCAGCTTTTATAGTACTACATGTTACTTTACTCTTCTCACTCCACTTTACTACGTATTCTAAAAATAAAACCAAAATATTTGTTCATTATTGTTATATTGCTCTAACATTTAGATTTTAATCACCTCCAAAATTCAGAAAAAACTGATAGTAAATAAACTATAAACATACAATATACATCGATTTATTAACACATTTAATATACTTTTATTTTTAAATGTAGTTTACATTCCCTCATGTATTAGCATATTTATATAAACGACAAAATAGGAAATCCTTGATAAAGTATAGGTACGTGCACTGCATTTACATACAATATTATTTATTATGTTATATGATTTACTGATTTCCACACGATTGTAAATGACAGTGAATAAATAATATAAAATGTTAGTGTACGAGTATATTCCTTTCTGTTAATAGCTTCAGAGCTGTCATAATAATGGAATAATAATAATGGAAAGCAATACTCGTGAAAGTACAGCATAGATGTATCATTTACGATAAACTATTTATGTTTTAGCTATTCGTTTAAGGATGATATACTCATTATATATACATCCATATAAATGCAAAGTAATATTGCAAATATTTACTAAATTGGTAGCGTTCTGCTAATCAACTTAAATGCTATAAAAACTATTTCATGTTTTGTTAATACAACGCAGGAATTTCTTCCTCATTCGTAGCCGAAATATGCCATACATAGTGGACTTATATAGTACGTTTTAAAGCAGTAGGAATCAACTGATAGTACCAACAAATTATATTTCGAACCATCAATGTAAACTAAATGGTATGGAAATAATATACAGCTACATAACTAAATACCCACTGTTTTTTAACATAAGTAGAACGGGCGATAGCGATAAATGGGTAATTATACATGCACCTATTCAACCCACTGCACTTCGGTGAATACAATTCTCGTAATTTTAGGGCCATAATCATTCTTTTTTACCTAAAACAGCAGTCGCTCATCCTACAGCTGTGAAAATTATACCAATTAGTACACCTCACTAACAATTTGCGAGAAAACGTATGGGGATATGGTCCACTGATTATACATCTACAAAATACATGTGTCATTAACCTAAACCGCACAGTATTTTGTTCATTTGCAGCAAAGCATCGGGACATTAAATGCCCCTCGAAGATATCTTCTCATAAATTATTTTCTTAGAATTATTGTTTTCGCTTCTGTCCGTTAAAAAACATGCTGGTGAAGTGAGGAATTTAATGTTTTGATTGTTAGTAGTTGACCGCAAACACAAATATGAGGTCGCCAGAGAATACGTCTTTACTACTAGCATTGTTCGTATGTGAATTAAGATTGAAACATTATTTGAATGCCAATACAATCGTTGCAGTTACTATATATTATATATATATATATATATATATATATATATATATATATATATATATATATATATATATATATTTCAAAGTAATAATATCTTTATAATATTGTACTACTTATAGAAAAACGGTTGCAAAAAATAAATCTGCACCATCTACATCAACAAACTCAGGGAATACATTCATATAGTATTCAAATATAGAAACAATATTAGAAAATATTTATCCCATAACAGGAAAGGGCACGTGACGTATAGCTCTCAGAAAAGTGACAAAGAAGTTTACATGTTGGAATTTTTATCACATCTACTTGTAGATTGCTACAAAAGAAATTTTCAAGGTCAGTTTGACATTTTCAGGAAATATTCACTGCTAATTTTTCTGAATGTTAAAAACAACGATCCTCCTTGCCATTCAGATATTATATTCTAGTTATCATTCACATTCAGTAAACATCAAGAATAAAATTACATATATTTTTAACATTTTTCAGCTTAAATCATAAAATAACAAATCTTACATAAACTCAAGATATTAAAATCTGAAATGTAAATGGAAGCAGAAAATGGTGTAAATTAAATATATCAGTAAATCAAATGCCTACTTGAATGATTAAAAGGAAAACTAAACTAGTACTTAATACAGAAAAAAATACAATTTGAATCTTATAATATAATATTTTCGAACTATCTGTGAACTATTTTTATAAAGTAATGGGTAATACATATATCAGCTAATAGAGGTGAATATTAAATAAAATATTCTAAACTAAAATTTTCAAAATTAATAGTTTACCCCACGTTGAACTGTTGTAAATTAGTCACTCCATTTCATCCCCATTTTCAACATAAGTTCTTAAACAAGAAGAAAAGAATTTTTTTCATAAACACCGAAACAGTATTTGTTGCTCCACGCGCGTTTCGCCAATCAAGATAACCTTATCATAAAATGAAACCTTCATTTTATGATAAGGTCATAATGAAATTGGAGTCATGTCCTGTCCATACCAATTTGATTAACGAAACGCGCGTAGAACTATGTATAACCTTTCGGTGTTTATGGAAAGCTGGTCTACTGTTTTTGTTACTGGACCTCTCAGGGTTAACATTTATTGCAAGACTGTTAGTAAATATTATTAATTCCATAGATTTTTCTATCACAATACTTCAACCTCTCTCATCAACCTGGAACTTGGCTAAATTTCATGACCAATTTTAAATGACTTCGTCAAGGTAGTTTCCTGGAAATTATCCAGAGAATTATCCTGAGGAATATACCTGAAGTCGATGATGGAACATTGGCACTAAATTTTAATTCGCTCAGGTTTTATCCAAGAACCATGCAGAATAAATAAACCTGCGCGTTTTATGCAATGTTTCTCTACAATCTATAAAAAACTATTAGCAAAGCTAACTATTGGCAAAAACTAATTAATAACTAATTGACTGTGAATAACTAACTATTAGTAGTAGCTTATCTTTTTATTTTTTCTATTTTTTTCAAATATGATGAAATACATTCATTTATTTTTGCTTCACATTGTAAATACCATTTGCTTTCAAGTCGTACTTCCTGAAAGTCTTTCTCTATTTTCTATTCGTGGAATACCTAAGTACTTCACTTGTACATCATAAGAAACTACAAAGTTCTGGTTTATTCACGCAATAAACTTGTATTCCTAGTAGATACGATACGCTTTTAAACAATTCTCTATAAATAAATAATCTATTACTTGCTCTAATTGATGTTTCGCACCAGAATATCTATAAAAACTATTAGTGAATTTATTTACAGGAAGCTAGGATTAATGTACTGGTTATCTCGTTTATGGATTACTTTCGATAAATATATGATTTTAGTAACCCATAATTAGTTCGGTATTTGCTTCAATAAATTTCAACTTCTTCATTGACGTAGATAGTACCAAGAATCATGCTAGCAGTCCGGAATTTAACTCATAAGTTAATACTATTTTGTATACGGTGGGCATTCAGTCGAGTGCCCAACATAGAGCTAATAAAAGTCAACCACTTATTCCTTTTCTACAAGGGAAAATATATAGGGACTGCTTAGGCATAATATAATTGATATAACTACTCCAGTCAGATTAATCAAGCTAATTGGATTGAAATAATATCGGGGTGAAAATCATGAAGAATAACATATACTTTAGAATATAGAAGTCATACAAACATATATTTCTACTACCGGAAATAGGGGGTTTGTAATAGATCATCAATAAAGAGGGAAAACTACACTGAACATGATATTATCGAGTAAATGCAAGAATATCATAGTAATAGCTTAAAATGTTGTTCTTCATACTTCTGGAACTGCATTCTTCTTCTAAAGTGTTCCATTGAATCATTGTCTGTTATCAACTACCAAATATATATTTTAAGTAATCCATAATGAATAAATAACAGATTATAATAAATATACTTTCCACTAAATCAGTTGATGAACATCACATCTACAGGTATCAAGCACAATCCTTAATTATTGCCGATAAAAAGGAGAACAGGAAATTTTCGACAGATTTATTTCCACTATGTAGGCTTCGCATAAGAACTGGATGTCACACCGCTATAATTGATATCATTACAGAATCGCAAAGAAGAGAACTTTCAAGTGGTTTTCTTAATGAAATTGTAACTAAGCTGTCAACGTTTTCACCTTGTTTCACAAATACAAATACGACGATAAATACAGATACTGAAGTCGTCGCTGTAACTATAGAAATCGCGGGGTATTTAGGAGAAAATAAAAGAAAAGCCGGTGAAACTTAATTCCTTACGTGTCTACAGTAAGGCATTAAAATAGATGATTCATTAAACAATGTTCTTGTAAATATAATACCCTTATGTTAAATAATTACAAACTAATAGAGAACGGACTGGGCAATATTTGAACAAATTTAGCAACAATTACATAGAAAATATATACAACTTTATAAATAAAGTGAACTACTAATATTTAATACAGCTACATCTATTTAGTTATAGATACATTGAGAAACAAACACGTTTTTTACACGTAATAGTTATGTCTATGGTAAATGTATGACCATTTAGTTTTATTGCCAGCAATAAAATAAGATACGCTGAATGGATCGATATTACAAATAACATAGATTTCAGTCTGATTGATGGTATACTGTTGAAGTAAATTTTAACAAGAATTTAGAACAAAGATGAACTTGAACAACAATTCTTGTTAAATATATTAGACATCTAAAAAACTGTCGGCCCAACGAAAATTTAAAAAAAGGAATAACTAAATTATAATGATTAAGTTATATTTCTTTATATAGTTTTCTCTTATTTTGGCAATAAAAAGTTTTTTAAATCTTCAAAAAAAATGTATCTATTTTGTTCGGAAAGTACAATGGATATTTAATTTACACGTTGTTCTTTAAATTATATAATGGAATAAGATTATGCATATTTTGGGGTATCGGAAAGTATCCATGGTCTGCATTTTTTTCTAACCAATCAAAACAAAGCTTGAATATAATAATTTTCTTAATTTTTACCTAAGATTAATTTGTATTCCAGGACATAGTGTATAAACATTTTCCATAGAAATTGTATTAGGGGAGCTTGAGAAAAACCCATAATTTTCTGCTAATATTTTAACATCCATCTTCAAATGACTGTTATGAATCTTGACACAGAATCACTTCTGTCGGCTGTATCAAAGTTATTTCATGAGTATGCCAGATGTCATTCTACAAAAGTCTTATAAGCGACACAGCGACACTTTCTTCGTTCTATATAGAATGAAAAAGTGTGATCATTTCCATAGCCAGTAAATAAACAACCTGTACAAGGAATCTAATTATCGTCTCAGCATACACATCTATTCTATTTGATGAACATATTATACTGTCATTGCCATTTCTTTTACGCGAAGTAAGAGAGTTATCATTAATTATTGTGTGTGCTTCTCAATATTCAATCTGTCAGACTCTCACTAGGTAATATTTAATTAAGGAGTGAATATCTGGAATTTTAGGTCTTGTCACCTCTGCATTTCTGGGCGTGAGATTATATCGCAGTATCTATTTCATTTATCGTTTAAATCATGACAGTTTATATAGAACGAGGAAACCATGACAAATTTCAGTTAGACTTTCGGTATGAAGGTCAAAATTTATATAAGATATTGTAAGTTACATTAATTGTATACATTTATGTCAGGGAAGAAATATAGCAAGAAATATCAGCAGTAGCTGAAATTGGTCTTGTAGGTATTATATTTAAATGTGGAAAAATTAGAAAAATAACTTCAACTCCATGTAAATAGTTGTCTATATTATATTTCAATGAAGAGACTATAAGCTACAAGATTTACAAAATTAAATATGTATGTCCTGTAATTTATTTTAGATCTCTTAATGTTTGTGTACTGAATATAAAAAATAATAACATAATGCTTTCCTCTTCTAATTTTTGATCTCCAATATTCTATATATTCTAATTTTTGTTACTGTATAAATTTTTTCTTATGTTATTTTTTTGAATTTAATCATAAAATGAATGTAAGGGAAAAGTGAGATCTTTGTTTTAACTTTTCCACTTTCTTGAGATTAAATATTGGTGCAGTTTGTTTAACAGTTAGTTTAAACATATATTTTGACTTGAAAAAGATATCTACAATTTCTAAAAATACGTTGAACTCATGAAAGAGAGTTCTCTAGCATGATGATAATGATCTGGAAACAAGGCGGTGATCACATAATTATTGATCACCCAATTATTGATCTTACCTCTATATAAATAAATTATAGATGGAGTGACCAGCCATATCCGCAGGCATTATATCACTCAACTTTTTTATGAAACTATCAAAGACCTAGGATATCTATTGTTAAATTAGCATATGAATAAAGTGATAATGTGGATCAAAAGTTTGTTATTATTGTTGCAATTTTGTTAAATTTATACTGAACTAGCATATATAAAGAGTAAATAATGCAAAACTTTGTGTAATTTTATTCTATTCAGAAAAAAGAATCCGTAGAATTGGCACAAATTTTTACTTTGACAAAAAAATATAGACATATAGTGCTAACAAATTTTCATTGCAGTGTCGATCTGGTTCTGAGATGAAGACAATAAAGAATGACAAAAAATTGAGACAAGAAATAATACAAGATATACGAGAATAGCTCCAGCAATAAAAAAAAAAATAAGTAAACTGTAGATGTTAAACTACATGTATAATACAAATACAATATAGTACAAAGTCATGTCAAACTACAATGTCAATATTGAATGAATAAATATTTGCAATAATTATTGTGAGAATTAACAAAATTTACTTAGTAACAGTAAATAACTCATATTGTTAAAACAATATTTAAGAGACCTCCATGATATTACTAAAGAAAATTTCTACTGAGGTATAGTGAGTATTTTAAGTGGAACAACAGAAAATGGAAAACTCCGGCATATATTTGCACCGATATATTACACCTGATCAGGATTAATTTGTATTTTCTTATGGCGCCCACTCCTACAGTTATGAGCCACATTTGGAACGGACCTATCCATTTTATATCTAAGTAAGTATGAGATTTTCATTGATAACACCAAAACCTTGTTCGTCATGGCGCCAAATTTTGCAAATAGGGACCACGTCTCAATTATATTAGCTACATTTTATAATCCACCTAGTTATGCCCACAAAAAATAATCTAATCTAGACCAGAAGTATAATTAAATGCTAATTAATCATTGTCGAACAGGTCGCAAACGATTAATCGTTTCGTTGTTTTTTCCAGCAGTGTGAAGGAAAATAATGATGGATTATAGAATTACTTTGCCCATATTTAAAAGTTAAAAGGAATATGAAATATCTCACACATAAATTTTTCAAGTTATAGCATCATGTTTCTGGTTCCATTCAAAATAACCAATACCACAAATAGAGACATAAGGGATTCCATAGATTGATAACTTCGCATAAAATGATTACCTTATAGTATACACCGTTCTTTCATTTTTTTACTAGACAGCAAGTCAATCGGTCGATTTCGTATAATGTGAAGGGAGGGGACGCGGACGGTTAGCGGCGCTATGACAGTTACGTTCTTACACATGAGGGAGTGTACATCGTATTTGTAACGGGGAAAAACTTTTACGTGGGAAGTGATGTTGATGGGTTTACTGTTAAAAGATGATCAGGTATTTAAAGAAAAAATATCTTGGCCATATTTAACAGCAAACTATAATCTTTTTTGCATTATTTTTATAATTGGTTTTGTATTAAAAAAAGTGCCTTCTAATAAAACGTTAAAAAAGTAAATAGATTCTCTTAAAATAATTAAAAATAAAATACAAACTCTTAAAACTTAAAAAATATCCCCTTGAATAAGAAAAAAAACTAAAGAAAATTTTCGAAGATGCCTCCGTCTTGCGCCAAACAATAACCCAACCTGTCGTAAAATTCTGAACGAATAGCCCAATACCGTAGAATTGATGGATTGTGCCTACCATGTAACGGAAAAGTGGATTCATCGGTGAACACGATGTTATAAATAAAATTGTCATCCGCATTTGCACGTTCCATTACCGTGTTACAAAATTCCATTCTACGGTACTGGTCTTCATCGAAAATTTCTTGGTGGGCTTTGTATTTATAGGAATGATATTTGTTTTTCTTTAAAATTTTGTGAATTTTACCCACATTAAAACCAGTCTCCTCGGAAATTTTTGGGATAGAAATATTTGAATCTTCTTCTACCATTACACACACCATTAATTCCTTCATTTCAGCATCCTCGTTAATTCTAAGTATCTTGTAGCATTTACAACCTAAAATGCATCCCGTTGACTTAAACTTTTCGGCTACTGTCGATATTATGTTCAAGGCAGGGATCAGACGATTTACATGTTTGACTGAGAAAAGGTCCCTTATTGCACGTAATGAATGTCCTTGAAGAGACCATGATATCAAATCAATTTTTTCCTCAAGTGAGTACGTCATAATTACTAAGTTTTGAAGTTCACTCATCCAAATGCCAAACACGTATGCGACGGTAAATGTGAAATCTAAGTCGTCGATCATCACGGCGCCGGCGTACGGCCGGACTCCCCACCTGAGCGGTGGCTAATTTTCCGAGAAGAACCGAACGGTGGAATCTATGTACAGTTTTAAAATGAAAGCACGGTATAGGACAAACAGGGATTAACTTCGGTAAATGTTTATTAGAACACTATAACAGGATGACACTTTCACAGTACCGTAATCATCCATCAATATTTGGACGAACTGTTTCCAGATAAGTAGATTGAATTGAGTCCAATTGAGTGGTCACTAATATCTTTAGACCTTACCCCGCTTGATTTTCTCGTATAGAAAAAATAAATTCTTAAAATAATTCTAAAAAAAGATTGAGGTTCTGTAGCAAAGAATGAGAATGAAATGAGACAGACAGAATACTCCGGAGATAATATAGATCATAAGAGATGAGTTTTATAATCGATTAGCTCTTTATCATGAGAGAAAAAGTAACATTTTGAATATTTTATGGTTAGTAAATCTTTATTCTTGACAGTAATTGAAAAACGAACAAAATATGTGTTGTATTTGGCGTGATCTGTATTAGTATACTGATCAGTATCAGTTACAACCCTCGGAATTAAGATAAATAAGGCTCAGTATCTCGTGAGTGTGACCACGTAAAATAAAAAATCGGCGTATTTCAGGATTCTTATTAAAGTCCTTTACATTCGAGTTACATAATTTATTTCAGCAGAAATTTCCACTCTGTCTGAGAATCTTATTTTCACATAATAAGACTTTATAATTCTGTACCGAAGCTGTAATAAAGCTACTACGTTTACGAAATAATCATATCTACAAAATTGGGCGAAATTCTACATTAAACTAAAACTTTTTTCAATTAATTAAATTATCTGAAAACATTAATCCTTTTTAATGCTGTCTTGGTATAATGAAGATCGTCATGGGAGGTATACATATTTCTTAAATTCATATCCTAACATAATGTGTTATCTTTTTCAGTTCATCCATAACTCGAATATATAACCTTCCATATTTGGTATCACCAACCTAACACTCAGACCATTCATTCCTGCTGATCAAAATTAAAAGTATATACCCATTTCGGGCACTACAAGGTTGTTTTTAAACGATGCCGTCGCATCATATTTTAATGTAAGTTTTTATTATGCGATATCAAAGAGATTACTTTCTCCGATATATGTCTCGACACATAATAAAGTAAAACCTACTGAAACTGATTCATCTTGAAGAGGTGATGTGAAATAGGACAAAACTGAAACTTATTTCAGTAATAATAACGCACTCGCCTATGAGAACATCGACTATACTCTACTTTTTATTCAAATATGCTTAGCGTTTCCTGCAAGGAAGGAAAGTGGTAAAGAACTTTATCTTTTAGGATGTAAAAAATACATATTAGAAGTGAGTTATGTGTGAAAGTGATAATTTAGCTATGTAAACATTAATAAATAGTGTACATAATTATTTCTAAATGTAATATTTTCTATATATCCTTAGTAATAAGGAAGGTATTGCATTAGTTATCCCTAATGAGTATTATAAGCATATCAATAACTGCATTTAAAGATTATAATTCGATATATTTAAAAAAAACGTACATCCAAGTTGCGTTCCTTAAGTTTTAATATACAAAATTATTGTAAACAATCACAATTATTTTGTATGTACACTGATTTGCTTGATTACAAATGTACATCAGCTTAGTGTATACGGTACTTCTTATATATGCAGGGCCTGTATTGTTTAGTTGAAGACCAATACTTTCCAGGCTCTTTTATCATATTCCTGGCCATTTCTGTGCATGAAAAGAACTGTATTTCTCCAAATGTTTCGCCATGTATAGTTGAAGGCAACTTCAGTAGCGACAAATATAATTAATGACGCTTGTGTGTAACACACCATAAAGAATATTGAATTAGTCTTAAGAAATATTCAACATTTAATATATTTAAGAAAAATGTTATTTATTGTAAGGCTGTGTCTAGAATAAATGATTGATCGCGCTGCATAACTAATGTTGTACTAATGAAGATAAAATAGAGTAGATAATATTTGAAAAAATTATGAATTTTATCAATTAAAATGTCAAAATTATTTTAACAAAGCCTCGTCTTTTACAATCAAATATATTGTTTTTCAATTCGTACACATATGTGATGTATTAGAACGTCTTAATATATTTTAAACACGATTGGGACAGAATTTTGATTTAGTCTTTCTATTTGTTTTCGAATTTTCTTATATGTTTAAAACCAAAAATAAAACGAAAATATCTTAAACAAGATGTCCTTAAAACTGAAAATATCTAGAAGTTCTTAAACTTGAATTATGATTAACATACGAATATTTATCCCAATATAATTAATATCATAAATAGATTTCAGTAACTTTCTTTATTGATAATTAAAATACGATAATTAATAGTAGTTAACACTTCGACATTTATTCATATTCACATTGTAATAATTATAAGTTTTGAGTTTTCATGATGTAATACCTGTTAACATATCACTGTTAATCGTTAATCAATTGCTGTAATAATTAGAAAATAGTAACATTCTCCTGAAGTGAAATGGTCGTCTATTCCTATGGGTCCTTTGTTATTGTTCTAATAAGTTATTGTAAATTTATACGGAATATTTACACGGAATTGTTTATAATCATCATCATCATGAGGTCATCAGTTCTAAGACTGGTTGGACGCTAACCTCCAGCTTCTCCTATCTTGTGCTAACCTACGCATTTCGGTAATTGTGCTACAACCTACATCCCTTACTATTTGTGAGCAGTAGTCTAATCTAGGCCCACCTCTGCCTTTCTTCACTCCTATTTCTACCTCCAAAATATCGCGGACTATTCCTCCATGTCTCAGCAAGTGGCCTACCATTCTATCTCTTCTCTTCTTTATGTTTTTCCACATACTTCTTTTCTCGCCGACTTTCTCTAATACTTCTTCGTTTCTAACACCATCATTCTTCGGTAACACCACATCTCAAAAGCTTCTAATTTCTTCCTACTTGCTTCCCCTACCGTTCAGGTTTCGCAACCGTATAGCGCCGTGCTCCATACATACGTTTTCAAAAATCTCTTCTTTGTTTCTAAATTTATTACCCCCGAGCATAAAAGTGCTTTCTTTTTGTTAAAAGCTACTCGACCCTGCGCTATTCCTTGTTTTATATCTTTATCGCTTCTTCCATCCCAATTTATTTTATTTCCTAAATAAGTGAAGTCTTTAACCACCAATCTTTCATTATTAATTTGTACTTTCGTTTTTGCTCTGCTCTCGCGCCCTCTGCACACTAACACTTTAGTTTTGTTTTTATTCACCCTCATTCCGTATTCCTCTGTCAACACTGCCTCCATTTCGTTCAATGCTGATTCTAATTCCTCTTTACTAGATGCTAATACTGCTATATCATTCGCGAATCTCAGCATTTTTAGTTTCTGTCCTGTACTTTAATCCCGAAATCCACTCTATCTTTTACCACATTAAACGCCTCTTCGCTGTACAGATTAAAAATTAGTTAAAAACATCCTTGTATTACACCTTTCCTGATATCTACTTCCCTTCTTTCCCCTTCTACTTCTATAACAACAGTTTGCTCTTTGTATAGATTGTGTACTACTCTCCTATTTCTATACTTCATTCCCGCGCTCTTTAGTATCTCGAACATTTTTTCCCATCTCACATTATCAATAGCTTTTTCTAAATCTACAAATCCTATATAAGCGTTCTTTCCTTTTTCTATTGTTTTCTCTAACATTACTCTTAGCGCCAGAATAGCTTCGCGAGTTCCCCTATTTCGCCTAAACCCGAATTGGTCTTTTCCTAGTATTTCCTCCGCTCTATTTTCCATCCTCTTCTGCACCATTCTGGTTAAGATTTCTGACGCGTGGGAAGTTAGGCTAATCGTTCTAAAGTTCTCGCATTTGTCGGCTCCTCTCTTTTTAGATATAGTAACAATAATGTTCCTTTTATAATCCTCCGGCATCTCGCCCGTTTCATATATGTATTTTACCAGTTCAAACATCCTATTTACTACTTTCTGTCCCGAACATTTCAAAATTTTCGCCTGTATTTTATCTACAGCCGGCGCTTTATTGTTCTTTAGCCCCCTTAGTGCTATTTCAAATTCATTCCTCAATATAGGTTTTCCTACATCTTCCCTATCGATACTAGATTCTTCCTCTAATATCTCTCCTAATTCCTGACCCTCGTATAAACTTCCTAAGTACTGCCTCCATCTATCCGCTTTCTCCTCTCTTCCGATCAGTATGTCCCCCGATTGACTCCTAACGTTTCTACTTATTGGTCCTATATCCCTGAAGTTCCTCTTAATTATTTATAATTAAGAGGATTGAGTAAGCCTCATCGGTCTTACCTACTTGGAGCTTATCTTCTACTTCTTTGCATTTATCTTCTATACATTGTTCTTTCGCTTTTCTACACTTTCTAATGATTTCCACTTTATTGACTTATAAGTTTTCAGTCCTTCCTCATCTCGTCTGTTTTTGTAGCCTCGTCTCTTTTGTATTAAGTTTAAGGTTTCGTCCGTTATCCAGGGCTTCCTAGCTTCCCTTCTCTCGTGTCCTAAAATGTCCGTGGCCGCGGAATCTAGACTATTTCTGATATCCTCCCACTCAGTTTCTGCGTTCTTGATTTCGTCATTACTCGCTTTATTTATTAATTGATCTGTTTTCTCCTGGAACTTGTCTTTCATATTCTGATCCCTCAATATGTCTACATTTATACGTTTCTTATCCTTCCGGGTTTTCAGATTTTTGAACTTTAATCTAGCTTTCATTGTTTATAATAATACATAAATATTAAAAAATAATGGTGTCTCCACAAACTATAACTATAACAGTAGTCATTTGTTTATTTTGGGAAGTTCTTGAGTTAAATATTATGTAACTATTTTTACCTAAAATTATAATTATGAGGAACCTATACAAAGTCGATACGAATACGACGTTATGTACTTTAAGATATCTATTAATAGATTAGAATAAATACAAATATTTACATTGTTCAGTGTAGTCATCCTGTTGGTTATATCAATTTAAGGTAATTTAATATATCAAGTTAAAAATACATTACATATATTGAATATTATGTCTTTTAGTCTTTGATCTTAAATTACGACATTTTTATACACGCTATGGGCGTTACTTTTATTAAACCCTCAAACATACATGACAGTGCATTGAATGGTGATTCAAAGATTTTATTTTGAATTCCAAAGAGTCATAGAGTTCTATACAAATCGACTTTAAATTGATATCGAAATCCATGCATCATCTTATTTCATATTAAGATTAACTATTGTAATGTATACATTGCCCGTTACACAGCATATGTAAATAATAAGAATACAAAGAACGAGGATTGCTTACTCATTTTAATTTTGAAATAGCCATAATTACAAGTAGATTCAAGAACAATGGATAGAAAATATTGTGTCTGATTTTACATTGTTATCGGAATGAAATAAAGACACTTTTAAGATTGAGCAATAATTTTTACATAATATACATTTTATATGTGTATACTAGTTATTAGTGTAAAAAAATGATACCCTCAAAAGATTATTTATTTTTGACCATCTCTATATATCAAACAAACAAGACGTTAATTCAAACATATGGTTTGTATGATGATTTCTTGCGTGTGCGTCACAGGTATCTCATGAATCAATCAATTGATATTTTTGAACAGTGTCGTACCAAAAACACATTTTAAGATAACAGGCAATACCTAGAATACAAATCCATCAACCTATGACAGAGTAATGAAAAGGTTCTCCACAGAAACATTCAATGGAAGTTATATTTCCATCAAAATAAATGAAATAAATTCAACAAAGTTCAAAATAAATGAAACAGAAATTAAATAAATTTTACATAAATATTGAGACGCCAATGAATCAAATTATACAATAAAACTAAGACGTGACTTCATAATTGCATTTTGTTCGGCAAATTATTAACTGCCTATGCCGTACGTAGTTGATAGAAACATATGTCGCTAGATATACGTGCTGGTAATTGTGGCATATTAGTAACAATTGCGAGTGATGTAACATGTGATCCGTGCGTCGTCACTAAATTGATACACGCGTAAAGATCCATTATACAAATTGTATGTATTTTATCGTTGCTTACCTAAAAGAGAATTATTCAAAATAATTAGGCAAATAACCCTAATAAACCAAATGGAATACCTTAATGAAACAAAAAAATATTAAATTATATTTATTTGTAAATATATTGTACGGATCCAGAGTATAAATTAATAGATTTTTATGCATCTATCAGTAAAATATTGCATTACTATATTATGGTGTAATTAACATTTTGATTCGAAACAATAACAATAAACAATAAGCAGAATAACCAGAGAAAACAATAGACGTAACTCCTCATTAAATTTATTATTATAAATTTACAATACAATTATATTAGCAAACCAAATGAAATTAATTTCATATCAGACATTCCTTACCGATTTTATTTATTAACCTATTACCTTACATTGCACAATTAATTTGTTTTTTCAACTCCTCAGGCCGGATTTTGTAATGTACCAATAAATAACCAATTTTTTTATTTTCCCACAGCACACTTCATGCGGCCGCTATCTATCACAAACAACTTGTAATTTATCTCACATCCATCAAACAGAACTCAGTTTCACAAATCCAGTTTTTGCAAATTTCTCTGTCTGCCATAACTTGGTTTAATCCGTTAGTTATATTAGAAGATTACATGTCCTCGAAAGTTTATATTACAATGATTAATGACAATGGTCATTTAATTAAATAAATATTATCAGATATACTAATGTTCGACCAGATATACTATGTACATATAAATCACCTTTTCAGTGCTCAGACTTTTAATAAATCGAGAATTCTTTGTAAGGAAATATCCTGTTGGAGACTTGAATCGATAGTAGTGCTGGTATTGCCGTAACATGGTGAACTTAAATAGTACCATTTAAGTTTGATGTTTCAATAGATGTCGGTATAAATAACATGACTAGGATTTACTTAAGGGATAATCATTTAAGAAAAATAATACAAGATATTTTGGCACGAAAGAAAAAAATTTATTTGACAGAATATATGAAATTGTTTTATCATCTCTGACTTCAAATGAAGGCCTGGCACTTTTGTAACCTTCTTTCTTCTCATCAAAACATTTGTTATCTTCTTGATCGATCCATACCTTGGAAGGTTCTTCTAAGATTTACTTTAATCGTATCATCCTTTCTTTTTACATTATACCAGTTTTGAAGGGATCTCCATTATCTAATTTTTCGTTTCTCCGTAGTAGTGTGTAGTATACAGTTTTAGTGTTGATACACAGTACAGTTTTTAAGGACCAGGAGGGAACTCTACTAATAAGGGCGTGATTGATATATCACCCTGCGATGACTTAATCTCAGTAAAATGTATCTCATCAGAAAGATAATTATGAAAAGAGAGCCAAGAATGGGATCTGAACAAGTTCCATAGGAACTTACAACAGGAACTTATAATAGAAATGTACAACGATCTTCAATTTATTTAAAAAAAAATTGTTACGTTCTTTGATATTGAATTTATGACTTGGCAAGTTTGAGTAGTCAATAAAAATGAAATTTACGTGACGATATTTAATACAAGCTTAAAATTTGACTTCGCTAGTTGTTCTATTTTATACTACAAATAATTTAGTTGGATATACATAAAACTTGCTAAGTCATGAATTCAATATCAAAAAAAGTAACAAATTTTCCTTTAAATGAATTGAAGATCATTGTACTGTCTTATTGTAAGTTCCTGTTGTAAGTTACTATGGAACTTAGCACCCATTCAGATTTCAATTCTCTTTTCGCAAAGCCGACAACAGCGAACATCGTTTGTACCGAAATTGGTCCACCCTTTCACATTTATGTTTTTGGTGAGATATTTAACATTAATTTTTGAAAAGTTTTATTTAATATAACGCAATGTGGTTATTATGGGTATACCTATATTTTATATATAGGTATTGCCTATTTAATGATAATTGGTTACGAATATTTATGTTTTATGTTTGATGTTTGGTAAGAAGAAAATAATTTAACAAATCACGTAGTGTAGTGGCGCCATCTCTTTGTGTTGGATGGATTGATACTTAGTACTTGAAGTTAAGTGCACCAATAACTTTGTCGACACCGAACATCAATAATTTGTGGTTTTAGATTTTTTCCTTTGTATACACCTAATTATCTACCTCGATGCTAAATTTCAAGTTTATAAGCTACCTAGAAGTGGTCTAGCTTTTTAATGAGTGAGTCAGTCAGTCAATGATAAAAATGGCACTTTTCAGACCTTAATAATTCGAGAACTTAAGAGGCTTATTCATGAAATTTGGAATACTGGGTATTCACGAGGGCCTTATTAAACAATTGCAAGTGTGTAGATCTAACAGTTCTCGAGTTATGGGGGATTGAATGCAACTCGAAATGGTTCGTGTAATTACACACTATCAGTATGTCGCATCAACCTTTTCTTTTCCGATCTTGGCTGAAATACTGCCGTGTGTCTAGATTCAAATTGCTTATTTTTGTTCCCGATGATGCTTCAAGGATGAAAGTTATGGTTCGCAGTAGTTCTCAACATGTTGACAATCTTATAGTAAGTACCAAATAAGTTATTTTACATTGATATGTATATTCGACATTAATAAACAATAAGTCTCAATGTTACCTAGTTGATAGGCCTTGTATATTATTTTATCATGAAATATTTATAATGTATTTTTATTTTATTTTAACTGTGTATATTAGTTATTTAAGTCCTTACTAGAAGTTAATTTCTCCTGTAATGATGCATTAATATGATAGAACCATGATAAATTTTCCTAATATCCTCAAAACCAATCAAAGAGTGGCAGAAGAGGCAAGTTATTAATAATTTTTCGGCATCTACTTCAGCAAATCGTCAACGATTCTCCACACATAGACATGGAAAATGAGCCTTCTGTATCTACAAATATGAGACATCCACAACATTTTTTTTTTTACTAAATTGCACCACGTGATGCGTCAATATTATTAGCGTTAGTTAACTCATCTGGAGTTAACATAACATGGCACTTCTATATCTCGGATTGTTTTTATAGCACAGCATTTTAATAACAATATACAACAATCTTCGTAGACAGCAATTGAATATACGTTTGTGTCAAAACGGAAATTGTAAAGTATGTTATGAAATGTTATATCGGTTGCATAAGGAATGGAAAGCATGGCTAAACTAAAGGTAATGTATGATTTGGTATCTAACAAATACTTGGTGAACACATAGTTTCATATAAAGCACATTTACAAATATAAACGCAAAGTTTTCAGATGGTAATGTTTACAAGATGTCGTAAGGAGGTTTATACTCCATCCATCTGTAGGTCCTTAAACATTAATTTGTTTAATCCTCAATGTTTAAGAACCTACAGATGGTTGGAGTATAAGCCTCCTTACGACATCTTGCAAAACTTATCATCTGAAAACTTTGCGTTTATGGATCATTCCTGTCATTCTAGATTACTAAGTTTTATTTCGATTTGGATTGTTTCCAAAACCACCGGGAGATGGCGCATGGTTACGTTTTACAGTCTACTACTGTAGAACATAACGGTGTTTACAAGATGTGAAACCTCGTTTGTCAAAGGCATACTCTCTTACACTGTACTGACGAGATTCAAGATGAGATCGAAACCGGTCTACAGTTAGCGGTATCCTGAGATAGAGGACGCTTTGTGCATCTCCCTTGTGGTTTTCGAGCAATCCAAATCCCGGTATTTTAGTTCTATGTTAGAAAAAAATACGGCAAATTTCGCCACGTAATTCAGCGTCCGTCGAAGGCATATAGCCGGGGGAATAGCTGTTGTGGCTTAATTTGTTTACTCTTTAATGTTTAAGGACCTACAAATGGAGTATAAGCCTCCTTACGACATCACACTAACAATTATCAACTTTAAATAATATTTTTATACATTTGATGTATTTAAGATATTTATAAAAATGGTTTTCAGATAAAATCATGTAACCCAAACAAATAAACTTCCAGCGAATTTTAATCAATGAATCAAGAATAATCTATTAATAGATACAATATCCACAATTAATCTCCCTATACTCAAATCTGTATATATCTCATTAAGTTCAGTAACAATAAGTTAATACATTTGTACAGTCATTTTTACATTACAATAAATAAAATACACAATATGCTCCATGTGAATAGATTTCAAATATAATGAGGTAGGCTCAATGAAAACAAAATATGATAAAATAGACTCTTGTCTTTATAAAGTATAGCGTACACTTCGAATACTTTTATTTATACATTTATATCCAGACATATCTATCCTAATATTAAGAAGGACCAGTAATTTGATAGACAATAGTAATGATAGCATACATCATCTTTATGTGTCAGAAATTATGTTTTCCTTAGTCATCCCTATTCAAGCTTCAGTCTCTCGAAAATATATTCCACTATAATATATGCTAATTATGTAGTGCAGGATTTTTTTAACAACCACCATTCACATGTTTCAGTCTCTTAGGAACCACCAATTACAAGACGCCCATGTGTTATGAATCGAAATTTTCGTTCTGCCGTCTAGAGTCCTGGGCTTTAACCGGTTTACGGTTCAACCACATTTGGTACGTATAGACAAAAACGCTGCAATTATGTTGAATGATCGACGAGATCTTTTCGCATCTCCGAAAAATATTTTAATAATTTTGTAGGCAAATATTTTAAGGCATGCCAAGAATATCCTTCCAGGAGTTTATTGATGACTTCATTGTATCGTCTTATACAAGAGGAACCCTCATAAACAACCTACCTACTAGAGATGTATATAGTATGAATCGTTAACATAAGAGTCAAATTTTCCGTTATTCCTAGGTGAGAAACACATTTTTTTCCAACGTTAGTGCAATATATCTCTCATCATTTCTATATAGGATAAAAAATTATATTAGAGATTAAGATGAATACTATGATATAAAACCTAAAATTTAATATATATTTTTCTTATTTTTGTATTTAGTGTCTCGGAGTTATCTCTATTTTATTTTCACTTAATTTTGTTATTTGTCATAAATATCAAAATTAATAATTAAAAATGTTTGTACAATGAAAATTCCCCAAGTAGACACAGATTATTGGATGCAATAAAATTATTTGAAAAAATTAAAATCATATTTTCTTGGTTTAAATTTGTTTTCAGATATTAATCCATGTAGATATTTAAATTTCAATTTTGTTAGTTATTTTAAATTTTCTTCAACAATAATGTACATAATTTAAGTCTCCCTTGATATAATGAAGTTTCTACAAATCTAATTTCAATAGTGTTGAAGTTAAACAAGTATACAATAGAAAAAATTATGAATACTAGTATAGTTACTCTATCTGTATAATATAGGATTTGTAGATTTAAAAAAGCTTTTGATAACGTAAGATGGGAAGAAATGTTCGAGATACTAAAGAACGCGGGAATGAAGTATAGAGATCGGAGAGTAGTACACAATCTATACAAAAGGCAAATTGCTGTTATAGAAGTAGAAGGGGAAAAAAGGGAAGTAGGTATTAGGAAAGGAGTAAGACAAGGATGTACGCTATCATTACTAATTTTTAATCTGTACATCGAAGACGCGATTAATGTGGTAAAAGAGTGGATTTCGGTATTAAAGTACAGGGACAGAAACTAAAAATGCTGAGATTCGCGGGTGATATAGCAGTATTAGCATCTAGTAAGGAGGAATTAGAATCAGCATTGAACTAAATGGAGGCAGTGTTGACAGAGGAATACGGAATGAGGGTGAATAAAAATAAAACTAAAGTGTTAGTATGCAGAGGGCGCGAGAGCAGTGCAAAAATGAAAGTACAAATTAATAATGAAAGATTGGGGGAAGTTAGAGACTTCACTTATTTAGTAAGTACAATAAATTGGGATGGAAGAAACGGTAAAGACATAACACAAAGAATAGTGCAGGGTCGAGTAGCTTTTAACAAAAAGAAAGCACTTTTATGCTCGGGGGTAATAAACTTAGAAACAAGGAAGAGATTTTTGAAAACATATGTACGGAGCACGGCACTATACGGTTATAGATATAATTTAAAAAAATAATATCAAATGGAACTTTTTAAGAAATATGTCATTGTTACTCTCAATAAATTGTCTTAAAGAACTAAAAGAACTTACTGCAAACTAATTAAGTACAGAAAAGGGACTAGAAAGATACTGAGATCTTCAAAATTATATTGGTCAAATAATCATGAAATTGAAAATGTATGTTTTCGAAATAATTATATAACTGTTTGTCAAGTTTACACTCCTATTCATGCTATAGAAAGCATCTTGCAGTATATATAATGTTGTGGTTCAATATTGTTCAACATTTTAATAACGATTTACAACCATCAGTTTATATAACTCCACAAGCAATTGAAAATACCCTTATATAGAATCACAATCAGAACAGTCGGACGATTATTATTTAATATGACCTTAGTATTTATGAAAATGTAAATGACTTAATATAAAAAAATCACTCGAGATACACCTTTTGGAAGAATACTGTATATAACTCCTTAATATACGTATTATATACGTTATTATTACACTACATAGATCTTATATACGTATATAATGTCATATTATATCATGTTACACGTATATCAAGTACATCGAACATAAAAGTTAAATACATTAACAATATAAAAAGCAGACATTAAATTAATTACCACATAAAAGTGATGCGATAATATTACAGTGAAATTAAACCGAACTGTAATAAGGAATGAACGTAGTCGTCCACTTTATGAAATTTATGGAGACCCTGTCATGCGTATTTCTTAGAGAACGTTTAACTCCTACCGAAATTCATTTAGCTTAATAATTCTATGCAATACATTATATTAGTAACACTTATGGTGAAATTTCAATCCATGTACAACACCGTCGACAAGTAGGTTGGTTATTTTTTCCGAAATATGGACCACAAATGTATAGAATTTCTGTTCGAATGCCATTTTGTATTTTAGTTTATTTCCTTACTTTTTTCTATATTGCTTTCTTCTAGTAAGTAACATATAAGTGGGAAGTCGAGAAAGGAACTACCAAACCGCCACGCGGTTATCAAAGTAGTTCCCGAATAGCAAGGCTATCATATATATCATATATTCCCGAATAGCTAT
Source organism: Rosalia funebris (assembly GCA_037954035.1). NCBI lineage: Eukaryota > Metazoa > Arthropoda > Insecta > Coleoptera > Cerambycidae > Rosalia > Rosalia funebris. The sequence continues at coordinate 13,051,645 of JAZFAV010000001.1, read as the reverse complement.
AGGAAACAACTATTCCTCGGGCTAAAGCCCCGCCAGGCATTGAATTATACCTAAAAGCGATCCTCGACCCCTTTCTCGTGTTTTTGCACGTTTAGATAAGGTTTCAAAAATAAAACCCGCCACAGGTAGGATTCGACATCTGTCCCGGATTGGAACCGAACGACATACAGTTGTTTCGAACTTATTAGTTCTCATCAGTGCCGTACACGATAATTTCTTTTAGTAAGTATTTCATTGATATTTTTTTAAATAGTAACATTATTTTTCTCACACAACATCAAATAACCTTCTTTTTAATTGTAGTGAAACAAAAGTCATCGTATGTCATGTCACATATTACTTCAGTTATATATAATACACAGTATATTATAAGAAGAAAAATAAAAGCAACATTTATCAATTTTGCGGATATAATATCATATATGAAATAATATATTTTACAAATAACAATTGGAATTATATTATTCATATGGCAAAACAGTTTATTTCAATTGAAGAATTTCGGAAACTTTCAAAACGGCATTTAAGAGAAAGTAAAATAAAGCAGTTTATAAGAAAGGTTACTTGGATTATTCATTAACATACACTTAACTTAATATTCACATAACATTGAGCAAGAACTATATGTTGTTGCTTTAGAGATGTTTCCATGGAATATACGAATATTTTTAGAGGAAAGAAAGTGTTTCATTACAACTTTTCTTGATGATTATTAAGAATTATATTATCACATGAATAATCTACATAGTATTGTCCTTCACGACTAGTTTACCTTATGTTACCATCAATTTGATAAAAAACGCAGGAAAATGTAACAGGACAAAGTTATTAAGAGCCCCAAAGAAAGCATACTGAGTCATACTCAATTAAAATCTTGTTGAGACAGCAAGTAAAATATAAAAGTGTATAAATAAGTTAAAGAACTGAATTTCAAGTTAATAATCTACATTTAAGAAAGGTAAATTTTCGGAAGTGAAGTTAAACCAACCCTAGGTTATATTCAGAACTTTGTACAATATTTTGTATAAAAATCTGGAAGCATTTGAGACGTGAATAATGACCACCAAAATGGCTTCTTAAAATTAATAATTAACGGTAATTTCTGAAAGGTTACACCTCATAAAATCGCAATAAACTTGACTCAATCGCCAAGAGGAATTTCACTGTATTACTCATTTACGAAGAATTGAATTTACCGCATATTAGCGACTGAAATGGGTCAACTGCCTTTAATATTTCATACCCAACTCTCCATTAGTGAAAATATGTGGCATCACATATTTTTCACCTGCGTATGTTATTAATTTTTCTTACGGAATAAAGTGATAAAACGATTGTAACAAAATAGATTAGTGTTTCAAGTTATGTTCTTTCATCATAACTTTCTTTATTAATGAAGACAGTAGTTAAAATAAATTCATATATAAATATCTTATGAGCATATTTTCAAACAAATTGCCATTCGTATATATATAGGGTGTAAAAAGTATAACTGCCATTATTTTAACAGTTAGTAGTTTGGATTCAAACAAGCAAGACAGTGTACACAATACGATTGCCTTTTAAGATTAATCGAATTTGAGAAATTAAATATTCATGTTCAAACAAAAAATTGCGAAGTTGTAGAAAACTAATATCTTCTACAAATTAAATTATTTGAAACATAAAATGTTGCCTTATTATTTAGGGAGTGACATAATTCTTACAATGATACAGTGAAATATTTAACTGTGTTACTATCACAGATTTTATTGTAACTTAGAGCTACTATAGTTCCGATACTTTAGCGTATAATTTCCAAAGCAATTTAAATAATTCTTTTGAATTCCAAATTTGCTAGATTACATTAAAATTCATGATAGTAACAATGTTAAGTGTTTTACTGTACCACTATGATCAACTATCACAAAATAACGGGTAACTCCATTTAATTTTTGACAATTCAATTTTTATTTTTATTTCTGTCCCATGATGTATTTATTACACCCATAATTAGGTGACACACTTTTTCCTTTTCGGGGTTGAGCACAGATGTTGTATTGTTCTTTGCTTGAATAAGTCTAAACCATCAACATTAAAATAATAGCTGTTATAATTCTTACAGCTTAATATAAATTAATGAAATACTGAAAACTGTAAACGTAAAGGTTTATAAAATTTGTCATGAGACCTTAATATATGTAGAACCATGTAAAATATTTTTACAATTTTGTTTATTTCCGAATTAACCCAATAATACCATACTTTTTGAAATATATTTTAGAGCAAGTACACATCACGTCAAGACCATTGGACAAACCTACGAAAATACCTACAATAAACCATTGGCTATAATTATTTCTTATTGAGAACGTTGATATGTTTAATAGTAAATACGTATATCAATTTCATAATTCTTGGTATATTTATATTGGTATTTTAATTACTGTTATTAAGAAATCTATCATCTTACTAGCATCTAGAGATGAATATATGTATAAAGATATTGACATACTTGTCACATAACAAATTATTATATACAGGTTTACAGACTACTAGTAATGGTACGAAAAATTAATTTTAAAAAATTGTAGAGAATTATACGAAAATCAAGTTGTGTATGAGAAATGTGAAGATTATTTCTTTTTATATAATTTAGCAATGACGAATACATTTAATGGTTTAATGAAACGATATTAGCAAGAATTGATGAAGTGGGTAGTTTCCTTAACGATATTTTGGAACACTATCTTTGTATCAACAAATTCAAAATTAATACAAATAAATGTAAATCCATGGTGATTGGTAACAAAAATAGAATTAAAAATATTAATATTGATGGTAGTGCTGTCGTTATAAATAATGAAGTGATTAAATTTAAATATCTAGGAGTAATATTGGACTATACACTTAGCTTCACTAGTCATGTTGATTACGTTATAAAGAAAGTTTCAAAAAAAAGATATTTCTTAAGTAGAATTAGTAAAGATATTTCATTATATGCAAGAAAAATTATATATAAGTCAATTATACTACCCCATTTTATGTACTGTGCGACATTATTGTATTCTGTCAATATTACAGAGTTAAATGAGCTTCAAATTGAGCAAAACAAATGTCTAAGAGTAATATTAAGATGTAGCATGTATACCCCAGTATCTGTAATGTATGAAACGTTGAGGCTCAACAATCTTAAAACTATATCGTATGTCCAATGTATGGTGTTTATATACAAGATGATCCATAAACTTGTCCCTGATTATCTAAGTGGAATAATACGTTTTGTTTCGGAGGTGCATGACTATGATACCAGGCAGAGAGGATCTATATGTGATCCCTGCAAGAACATTGAGCGCACAAAAGTCAATAACAAATGGTGCACTGATTGATTTTAATAAACTTCCCAAATATATAACTGATTGTGATACTTTAAATAAATTTAAAACAGCTTTGTACAATATTATTAGTTATTCTGATAGTAATTAACAAAATGTTTATTACTTATTTATTTAAGTTAGTAATAAATCACAATTTTTACAAAAACTGGTAACTATTGTAATTTGGTTGTAATAGTATTATTATACTAAATAAAGGTCTTATTATTAATATTATATTAATAGTATTGACATTTCTGCCAATATTATGTTTATTTTCAAGATTCGTATATTTGAATTTCGTAGTTTTACATTTCGACATTGACATCGCAGTGGAATGCTCCAATAAACCAAATAAATTTATATATGACACATGCTGCCAATTTTTATCACTCTCAAATGTATTGCGATATACAGAAATAATAAATTTTTAAATGTCCTATCGAAAAAAAATCAGAATTAAAAACACAGTAATGTATCCAAAAAATGGCATCTATTGTTAGAAATAGACGTGCCAATTTTCAATTAAATTAAATTAGATACTCTTGAAGTAATAATTATTGAAAGTAAATAAAAAGTAACACACTGTCTCGGAAACAAAGCGTTCCCGGACACATACTCATAGAAACAATTTTTCTTATTTTTTCCAATGATTTGTCCTTGTAATTTTCGTAGTATTAAAGAAACACACTGTATAAACAGCATGGCATTATTACGGATTATTTTCAATATAGATACGGCACTAATAGAGATTTGTATACAAGAGTGTATTGGGTACATAAAGATTATAAATATATCAAATAAAATTGAAAGAAGAAATACTTCGAGTATAATAATATACATAACACCTAATTCTGTATTTTTATTACTATTTTATAGTTTTTTATGTCCTAAAAATGCGTTATAGTATGTAGAATACAAATTGTGTTTAAGATTTATAACAGTGATTCGTTCAACCTTAAAAAAATATAATTTTCACATAAAAAAATAAATCGCGCAAAAAATGTTTCCTCGTGATAATTTTCAACGTACTAATTCGCCGTAAATCAAACCGGAACATCTACAGTTACCAACAAATTAGTTGTTGTTTACCCATCAGGAAGTATACGCAACAATTGTACATACACTGGGCAAGAAATTTCCTGTTTCCAGTAAACGTGGTGATACTCACTACCTGGTGATAAGCCGTAGGTGCGGTATTATGGAGAAAGTAAAATGAAGAAAATGATGACATGCCCAACGCAACAATGCAATAATAGATATTAAACGTTCGTGCAATTCGTGTGGTATTGTTTTGAATTATAAAAGTGTAACCGGTTAAGTATCTTTTTCTTATCCGATTTTGTAATATAAAATCAAAGCCCCTTGACAAATGCGACTACAATATATCTAAATCATTCTATTGTTATAATATTTCGAAATGAAATGACTTGGTTTGCTCACGACCGCTCAGAGTACGACCAACTTTCAACAACAATATGTGAAAAGTGCCATTTGGAAAAGGATAATTTGAGTAAACGATATGAAGAAAAACTAAGAAATTGATAATCGAAAATGTCGACTATCACGTGAAGTTTACATACAGTGCCTAATATTTATAAACATATTCAGGCGTCTGCCCGTTTTATATTTGATCCTAACAAATACGCAGTTCGCATTTAAAGTCCCTTCCCTCTTTTAACTTTGCAACTAAGAGATTAAGAATTGGCATATATATATATATATATATATATATATATATATATATATATATATATATATATATATATATATATATATATATATATATATATATATATATATATATATATATATAGTTCGTATAAAATAAAAAGTAATGCACGTCATAATATACCTGATGCGTCAGAGATGACCACTGTTGCCACATTGCCAAAAGTGCTATAGAACTCAAGGAAATGTCATAAGACTAAGGTTGTGTAATATCTAAGATTTGTAAAGTACAATTTGGAGCTAATTTTGGACAAACTTGACTTTAAAGGGATGTGTGTATGCACTATGGCCTCAAATAAAGTTTGCAAAAGACAAAACTTTTTTGTTATTAATTTTTTTCTAAAGTCTATTCTTTAAGTACAACAAGTTTTACTTACGCCTAAGGAAACAAACCCCATTTCTAGGGCGTACATACAATTAAAGAAAATGCTATTTGAATTAAGAAGTATTTATTATTATTTTTGCTATTTAATATTTAAAATTTGCCGAACCTACAACCTACCGTTTACCGTCAAATTTAGTTGCTTTTAGCACTATTTTTAGTATCATCTAGCTAAGAGCGATTAATAATGCCATTTTGGAAAATGACCAGGTCTTATCGAGAAATACAAATTCATACAAACTTTCCTCTTCTTCTTTCATGTATATCCTCAAAAGTTCTGTACGTTTTGCAGAAATATTGCCAAATTCCATAATTCCCCGTCTAGGACCATCTCTATTATATTTGAAACCTATTTGTTTCAGTAAGGTGCTCAGTGAAATACGACAACCATCGAGCAACTGTTTTGTGAGTCCAAATTCAACAGTCCGTATATGTATGGTGCTTACGCTGGCTAATATCAGCTACTTTTGTTCTCAAAAGAACAGTTTTCTTATTAACTTGCGGCTAAATCATTTTAGAAATCGAATAGTCTACACCGTCTAAACATGTGATAAATTTGACACCACGCACGACATACATATATCAATTACTGCCAGCCTCAAAATGCGCGCCAAATTTAAATTTCTGTTGATTAAAAACAAATAAAATTCTAAGTATAGTGGTAATGAGTCACATTATGACGTACATTGTTTATTGTTTATTGTATGAACTGTATACGTTAAGATGTAAAAATAATGTTTTAGCTAATAAATCATCATCAAAGATGGCGTTGTGGTGCCACTTTAAAAAGTACTTTTAAATAGTATTAGGGTGCGCGTAGCACACCCTTTGGTAGTTGCTTCTAATATCCCTTGTAAGAAAAATTCGAATAGAAGTCGCTACCTAAACACTTTTGGATATGTCAATATTAAATTTAATTGATTTCTTTGAAAATCAAAAGACATAGTAGACTAATCTTACTAGAAACAACATTTGAATATATATCCGAAGCAACATCAGATTGAGGTGTTTATAATTATCTTAACGCCAATATTTTAGTTCAATATTCCGATTTAATAGCTGAGAATATTATTCCCTTTTTGAAAAAATAATTCTTGTTTATTGTTACATATCCATTTCTGCATATTATCAAGACGCTTCACACCAAAATATTCTCAAAACAAAATAGATAAATTTCCCATGGCTTATCCGTCAACAATTAGAATTAATTTTACTATGAATAATAATTAATTATCCGTCGTTGGAATTAATTTAATGGCATGTGTTTGATTAATTAATCATCAGTATGCGTGTGGACCAAACGGGTGCTTCGCGGTTATGCGCGTCGTAAAATTAATCTATAATATGATCACGTGAATATATATTAAATAATAAGTTTATGGCATCATAAAGTTGCCGAACTTTCTACTTAACGAATCAGTTCTTTGGAAGATTGGTAATTTAAAAGATACTTAAATTCGAAATTCCTTTAGTCGGCGAGGTAGATGCGAAACGCTATTTGAATTGTAGTATACAGTGAATACGAGAAAATTTAAATACATTTTGTTGGCATAAGTAATGTGTATTGTTGTATTGTTGCCCACATATGAGGGGTATAGAAGCAAAACTCACACTCTCCATATTTTAGAAGATTTGAGTTATTGGTGCCACCTAGTTCAAAAAGTTGAAATCTACATCTTAATGAAAATATACTGTAGCACAAGTCAGATTATTCCATGTAAATCTGTATTCAAATGTTAGGGTACGTAGCAAAACTCACATTCTCCACTCAGTTTCAAAACTTACATTCTGCGCATATGCACATCAGTTGTTAACGGTTTAATTTGATATTTGATTATTGTATTAAGATAGTGTGGATTTTATAGTACATTAACTATTTTCTTTAAAATTTGTCGATTTTTTAAATAAAGGTTTCATTTGCCTCGTGAAAAAAGAGGTGGAAACAGAAAAGAGGTTTTATTTGAGGACAAGAAAAAATCTGTTATGAAATGTGTAGAGAGCCACTATTTCCGCCCTGCAACTTCGTCCCGAATGTACTTATCTTCGGAATTAAACATTAGAACGTTGTATATGTATGATGGCATTCCAGTAAAGGAAAACTATTTTAGAAACATATTCAATACCAAGTAGATACAATCTTGGGTTTGGAACCCCACGTACAGACGTGTGTTTTACATGTTTACAGTTACAGGAAAGGATTAAGACAATGAGAGAAGAAGCTGAAAAACAAACTGTCATTACACAAAACCGTCTGCATAAACTAAGAGCAAATGATTTTTTTGAATTTCTTAGAGAAAACAGGGAAGGTCTATTAATTTTATCATTCGACTGGCAGAAGAATTAACCTCTTCCAAAAATTTATGCTACGAATTTTTTAACAAAAAAGGTTTTTAGTCAACAAAATTTTTAAGAGATCACCACCTCCTCACTAGATCTTCTACAACCTCAACATTCATCAGACATAGATCTTCTAGAATTTCTACTAAAACTTTATAAAGACGAAATGCTTAAAATATATTTTTTAGGCATGTTACGAATTTTTTGACAAAAAAGTATAAAATATTTAGGCAACAAGATTTTTAAAAAATCACCGCTCCCTCACTAAACCTTATGCAACCTCAATAGTCACCATGCATATCTGTCAGAGCTTCTATTAAGATATTCTGAAGGCAAGATGATTCAAATATATTTTTTAGAGATGCTACGAATTTTTTTATAAAAATGTACAAAATTTTTAGGCAACGTACCCATATCTTTTAGCTTCAATATAATTTTAATAATCCCATAATTTTCGTACGGTTCACCTATTAATAAAACTACTATGTTACATATTATACTTATTGAGTAGTATTAAGCCCAATGTATGGTCAAAGGTCAGAGAGGCTACTTCAGGTTACCAGGCCACAAATAATGATGAATCTGAGAACAAACAAAGGGATACTTGTACACAATTCATTAACATTGTACGCGGCAGCTCGTCAGAGACATGAATAGTCAACTTATTTAAAGGTTTTCAAGAATATGTCTGCAAAATAACGTTATTTGTTATACTCACGCTCTGTAAGATAAGTAATTTAAGTGGTACTGTCGTTAATTAGGTCGACGATTTCATGTGAGGCCTATGACTATGCATGTAGTCATTAAAGTGTAACTGATTCGGAATCGGGTTGAGATATGTAATTATAACGTATACTACAGTAATTATTGTTCGCTTATGTTAATGTTAATTTGTGATAAAGATATTCCCATCTTTACTTTCAGCTGTTCATGATATACTTGTCAGCGGATGGCAACATGACATTTGTGGGTCGCTGAAACTAATAATTTGACAGAATTTAATTACTGTTCCTCGCGAAAAAGAAACATACTTGCAATATTGAATACCATCTGTACCACAATGTACCACAACAGGTTCTCTGATATCAGGTAATCGTATTTTCTTGAAACATTTCAAGAAAATTATTCACTATTGATAATGTAGTAATAGCAAAAATAATATGGATTAAGTTTATTATGATTATAAAAATATCATGAATAATACTGTATTAATGACAACTATACATATAGTATAACTGGTTTATAATATTGGACTCAAGAGGATATAAATTATAAACTTACATCATACACCATTAAAAAATAGTAACAGCATTAAATTGCATTAACGTCTCAGAAGTATTAAATCGAAATACAATTGGAATCTTTTATGTTTAGTCATCTCAATATTTTTCTGCTATTATTTTTCTATCTGTAGTATATTCTTTTTGTTAGTGATTTCATCAACTTTCGCTCGTGGCTTCTTAAAGATTGGGGTTTTAGCATCAACAATTTTATTGAAAATGTCACCAACTAAAACGTTATTGTCTAGTTACAGACGAACCTCAAACGAAATTCTTTCCAAATTAAAAATTTCTGAATTTGACATTTATTAAATATAGGAAATATACATTTTATGGATTTTATTTATGCGTTTATTGAATCGGGATTGATTTAGAAAATTAATCATCAGGTATACAAATATATAAATGAAATTCAGGAGGATTGGATATAGCTTTCCTATAATTACTGAAGTAAATTTTTATTTTTATCTTTGTAAAAAAATATCGCTAGTTCGGCCTAATTTTCTGTATCGCCTAGTGCTCTTAAGATTTTGAAATTAAATTAAGACACATTAAGATGTGTATCCTATCCTTCATATCCTACAAAATCTTTTAAATATTTTCATTAAATTATTCCCCGTCGGCACAAAGGGTTCTTATTGTCTCTTAATATTAGGCACAACACGAAAATTTTATGAATTCAAATAATTTTCATTATTTTAAATGTTAAGGTTCTTAAAAATGTATTTAATTGTTTTTCTAGCCTTTATATCATGATTATTATATCTTAATTCATCTAACTATATGCCAGGGAACATTGTCTAATAGTATTTTAAAAACATTAAAGTATAATTTTTTTTATAATAAAAATCATTCTCGTACAACAATCTCTCTCCTGAAGAGCAATCCTGAATTTTATACGAAATTCGAGACAGTGAATATTCACAGGAAAAGCTAAATTAAAAGATGAAATTCTTCTCTATCATCCTGTCCTCAAACTGATTCTATCTAAAGCAATAGCCAAATTGTTTGAACTTTACTAACTATAGTTTATTTCTTCTCTATTTGCCAAATAAAAAATCCCAAACGGCTTTTATCTCATACCGTGGCTTGTTTTTATGGCTGGGCTCAGGGAGACAGGACTGGTTTATCGACAGGATAAGAGAGTTTTTTATTTGGCAAATAGCGATGAAATGAAAGTACATCCGGAGTTATACCTTTGGAAATATTATCAATTAGATTCCCTATTTCAGAGTTTTCAATGTATATTGATTATTTTGTAATGTTAGAGTGATATTTCGAAAAAATATTGTATGTTATACGAATTTTTTATTATATTATACATCTACCATTTAGATTCTTTTCATTTCAATGGTATAAGAAGTTCCACGAAAAATAAATGAAAATTTCTGCATGAAATGAAAATAAAAATGCACTTCTATGTTTATATTATATATGTTTATATCATCTTAATGTTATACTGGTTAGGACCGGAATAGTATCATGCAAATAACAACTGATTGCACAAGAATAAGACGGATTAAAGCTTGAACAAGATCGAATGTCACTTGTTAATTATTTCAGCGGGCTTGCAAGTGTAAAACTATTATTAATTACATGTTTAAATATATATACAACATATAATTGCAAGATATTGCGAATTCAGAAACGGTATTAAGATTCTAGAATTCGCTAAAAGTATTAATTAGTTAATAACATAGGCCTACAAATTTTGACGTTTTGACGGTTTGACCTCCTAGGTATTTTAAAAACAAAATAGAAACACACGATGCAATGTCACTGGTAAACGTACACACATTAAAAACGTACTACAACGACTATGTAAATATCCCAATAGTATAAAACAGGAATATCCCCACCAGCCAACTCTGTTTCGGTAAATCCCCCACACTTGTGTGTATGTTTCAAATCGATTAAACACATGGGCACCGCAAAGATTGAGGCAAAATTTAATTTTAAGAACCTCGGTTTTACAAACTACAAATTATTGTACAATGTACATTTATAAATACTGGTGCGTGATGGAAACAAACAAAACAGTGTTTCTGTAGTTCATGGTATGTAACTAAGTCCAAAAATATCTGATCACAAATTCTTTGTTGGCCTGTGTAATGTATTATCTAATATTAGCTAATATTAGATAATAAAATAATTATTTGCATATAATTGGCTGAACTTGATATTCATTCCAATAAACAATCAGTAATGTTATTATTCACATATTTTTTCCATCCCTTATCGAACATTTTTTAAATGCAGATGCATATGGTTCTGATTTTATTTAAATCAACGGAGGTTTAGCTGCATTACAGTGAAAACTTCATGTTGTCTTCAATTTACACAAATCACAGTAAAATATCTGAGGTATATCTAGTTTATTTTTTTCTATATTTTTAAGTAATAAAGTGGTTTATACGTGAGCTGGTAGGAAAGCTTTAGACATTTTTTTGTCGGAACCAGCTGACGCGTGACGCTCTTAAATCCACCGACTAATTAACATCGTAGAACGGAATCGGTGCCTAATTATATGCAAGATGTACGTCTGAGATGTATACTGAAATTAGAAACCTGCTATTACAACCAAGTAATTATAAGGCGAATATTCAATTAGAACTGAGATGATTGCAAATAACAATAAGTGAATTAAAACGGCTACCACGAGAAATGATAACTGGCATTAGTGTGTTAATAATTATTAATTGTTATTGGCCCTGGAAAGCGGTTGGGGCCTTTAATGCAACAGCAAAACGGGAGACCAATTTTCCAAGAACACGGAAGGATTTCACGTTACCGGAAGGGCGTTTCAGTTGTAATCAGTTTAAATTATCTCCTGGTGATGCCAAATTGGGTGGCCATGTTCGCGTCACCGGTCAGCGATAATTTGTGAACAAAAAGTTGACTAGGTAATAAATAGTGAACGATTTGATTCTACAACGTATCCTTATAGAACAAATAAATACATTTTTAGTTACAATAATCAGTTTATCGGTAAATTACGAAATATATAAATTACTCATCATAAAAAAAATTTAAATATACTTTCAAAATAAATCTTTTGCTAAAACAGTGCCTAACCTAACCTTTAATTTAGCCAACAAGGTAGCATAATTATCTTATGTTTACTATTACTATTTTCTAAATACTAAAATACTAAATAATTTTCTAAATACAGGAAGTAGATGCAAGAATATTTCCTGTAAATGTTTTTACTTGATGGTTTTTTTCTTTTTTTAGTTAAGAGAAAGATAACTAATATCCATTAGTCCAATTAAATTATTTCGATTATCCTTTTATGAATGAATCATAAAAAAAGAATGCAATATTTTATCTGTAGCTACAATGAGATCTATAAATCTAGAACACTCGTTTTCAACAAAACGTCAATTGTACCCAGAAGTCACTTAACATCAGTAGTTTTTTTTTATATCAGTCGATTTTATATTGTTCAATTATGTGACCAAAAATTTGTCTAACTATCACCATAGCTCAGTTGGAGAAAGCGTATTAGGTGGCAAATACGACTAGCCACTGACAATTATGACATTGGTCATAATCCAAACTTTGACAATAGCAATGTCATGAAAAATGAAGATGGATGTTGTCCGCGTCTATTCAATGTCTATCCCTCGATCAGGCAGCGTCAGCTTGGAGATTTGAGGATTATCTACTATGTTGTGTAGTGTCTTATATTTTAACAAAAGAACCACAAAAAAGACGCAGTCATAGAAAATGATTAAAACTTCTGCAACTCTTTCAAATACAATTCGTATCTCTTCGAGAATGATGTCATCACGAGCTCTTTACTCATCATTTTCCAACTTGAATAAAGAAATTGGTCTTCCAGTAGTGTATTCATCATTTACATCGATTATTTTTCTATTAAATTCGTTAAATCACTTCTTTATAATCGTATATGAATGATAAGAGATTCCTGACTGCGCTCGAATATCCTCAAGGTTATCTTTGCTATACAACCCTTTTGAAAAAGGGTTCTTAATTTCATGATCAATTATCAAAACAGTCAATAGATATGTAGAAAAGTAGATTTTATTACCATATACTCTTTTTAATAATGATATTCGAATACTCTGCCTTCCTAGCATGTGCATCGATCTATATTTACTAAACAGCTGTTTTCGTGTGTGTGTGTGTGTGTGTGTAAGTCACGAAATCTTTAGGTTGATGTATGAAATGCTTCTCGTTCGAATTTCGGTATTTTGACAAAATTAATATAGTAAATCGACCCTTGCGAACAACGCCGTAACTTTTGTTTTTTGATCCGAAGCCTCTAGAGGCATGCTCCGAAGGTGCCTTCGATATGAGCGAGGGTGCGGCGCAATATTATTGCGATTTGGTTACTCGTTGAAGATATTAAGGTTCAAGACACTGTAATTCAGTAATTTAATAGCATTTTTAATAATTTAAAAATCAATTCAACGCAAACACATGTCATGTATCTTCAAATTATTAAGGTTAAGAGGTTTCAACAAACTTCTACTTTTATAAATACTTGTGTCTGAAGAGGAAACATTTTCTTTAAATGCACACTTTCATCCATCGTTATAAAAGCTCTTATTATACATTCAATTTTAGGAGAACATCATAATTTCGAAAGTAACGTGTTACTTTTCTGACTCAAAACATACTGACTTCTGAGTTGGTAAATATAATATGTAATATTTTTTCAGTTTTTTTATATATTCCGTTTAAAATCCAGTTATTTTTTGGAATATTGAATTTCAAACTTTCATTCTTCAGATCTTCCAATCGATAAAGAAAATGAAGGAGTATAATATAATGAACAGCAAACTAATCAAATTTCAAAGATTATCTAAAGAAATTTCTGTTGGCCCTACTTCTTGGAGTTTTATTTACGAATAAATATCTGTAGGATTATATTTTACAAAATACAAAATATAAATATGTTAAAATAACTAATAATAATACATTCATTACCCTATACATGCAAATAGCTATATAAGAATATAATCTCAAATATAAATATCATATTCATAAACATCATAAGAGAGCGTAACGATATTGTGCATTGTGGTGCCCAATATGTTATCAAAATTAATTTACAACGATTATTTGCCATTCCCATTTACTATTGTTGTAATTAATATACGCGGTCAACGGCACAATATTTTATTGCTATGGCTTGTTTATTTCCTTCACCTCAAGCTCTTGTTGACGATATGAGCAGGTATCGGTAATAATACGTTGAGTTCCTCTGTTACGGAAATATCGAAATGGTTTTAAATAACTACTTACTTCTTAGATAACTTAATGAAATATTGCCTATACATGATTTTTTTTGTAAAGTTATGAGTCAGGTGAAGTCATCGCTCTTTTAGATGTTTTTACCTGGCTGTCTGCGCATTGTATTTCAATTGGAAGATAAAATATGTTATGTCTGGTTCTGCCTTTCATGATTCACACTAAAAGAATTATTTTCAATTATTTACGAGTGTTTTGATGGCTGAAGAATGCGAATTAGTAAATTTTTGGGATATTGCCGTGGCAACATAGATAATAATGAACACCGCATTATTATGCATAATATTTTTACTTTCAAGTAGCATCATATGATATTCAAATCATAATTTATCAGAAGCGATACAAATTATGTATTAAACATCTTTCAGAAAATATTTGTGGAAGTTTTAGTTAACTATCTGGCTCGATACCAAGAAACCCTCAGGGGTCTACATTGTAACAACATTGTTGTTTATATTAACCTCCATCGAAGAAGTTGCACAACTTCGGATACCAATTACAAAAACCTGCTTAAGAGATTAGTTTAGTTAAACTATAATACAACTATATGGTTTGTATGATGATTATTTGCGTGTGCGTCACAGATAACAATCGTATGAATCAATCAAGTTACATTTTCGAACAGTGCCATGTCGAAAACACATTCTAGTATAACAGTTAGTACAATTCAAATCCATCAACCTATCATAGAGTAATGAAAATGTTATCCACAAGAACATTCAGTAGAAGTGATATTTCCATCAAAATAAATGAAATTAATTCAACAAAAGTCAAAATAAATGAAACAAAAATGAAATAAATTGTACAGAAATATTGAGACGCCAATGAATCAAATTATACAAAAAAGCTAAGACCTGACTTCATAATTGCATTTTGTTCGGCAAATTATTAACTGTCTATATCGTACGTAGTTGATTGAAACATATGTCGCTAGATATATGTGCTAGTAATTGTAGCATATTAGTAACAATTGCGAGTGGTCGTGATCCGTGCGTCGTCACTAAATTGATACACGCGCAAAGATCCATTATACAAATTGTGTTATCGGTTATTATTTTATTGACTACTAGGAATCCAATATGATAATATGGCTGCGTATGAGAGCGTTAACATAGCGTCTCAAGAATTTTTAATGTACAATAGACAAGATTTTCGCAAAAATTTATCATGTTTAGCTGATTAATGTAAAATGTTTAGCTAGCGATTTTTATTCTAAAATAAATGCTTATTATAAGTTATATTCTTAAATAATACGGTGCAGATATCATTTAAATAATTTACGTCTAGTAAAGTGCCAGACTAGGGACCAGGGAAAACCTCTATGGACCAGAACCTGCAGTGGGAATAAGTCGAAATCTGATCAGAGACCGCATCAATGGCCGGACAAGAGACCAGAACAATAAAAGATGGAGAGGAGTAACGGGTTGTCGAATAACCAAACTCTTCATCGAATACTCGGAGATTGAGAAATAGGCCCAAGACTTCATTAAATTGAACAGGCACAAAGCCAGAACTCTGGTGGGAATCATAACGGGCCACCATAGTAGCCTGAATGCATATAAGCACAAGCTGAGGCTGACTGATAGCCCGGCCTACAGATACTGTAAAGAAGACGAGGAAACCTCGATTCATCTTCTTTACACCTGCCCCGCACTGGAGGAGAAGAGGTATCTTATATTAGGGACCCCTGTTATCCTAGAGGAGGCGAGACTTAAGGCGGGGGACGTGCCTACATTGCTCCTTTTATGGGATAGCATTTTTGGATAATGACCCGGATAAGAGGGGATTGCCAAGGGACTACCCATGCGATCAGTGGCTGATGAGGCCCAAACCTATATAATATAATAATAATAAATAATAAAAATTCCGGTGTTTCAGTAATATGGCTCTTTGGTACACCTGAACATAAAAACACATCTGTAATAAAGTTGCTATATAGAGGTTATTTCAATCAATTTCTTGTTTTGTATTTGATGAAAACTGATGATATTAATTTAATACCTATTAGTCTTCCAAAATTCATAGGGATACTTTTTAGCTACGTATTACTACTTCCCTTTACATGCAAACATTTGGATTCTATAGAAAGAGAGTAGAGTCCACATACACTCAGGCAATCATATCGGGCGCATCGCGCTGCTGTAGAAGTCAGTTTTAATAATACTGATATACATAATCAATCATAATACTTGCAAACCCTTGATTATGATATATCTTCCTATAAATTTTCTATAAATTATTTTTGTAACAAACCATCTGAGTAATTTGTACATATTTCCATTTAAGATTCACTCAGATGTATAATAAATTTTACTAAAGCCAATAAGTCATGAATTTTTGATGATTTTGATGATTTGGGGAATTCTAATGATGTTATAACAATCACATTTAAAATGTCAAAAAAAAAACAATTTGCGAATTTGTTTCATTTGGGCACTTTAGAATTCCAAAGGACTCATCATCATCATTAGTTCATGAGTCCTAAGACTGGTTGGACGCTAACCTCCAGCTCCTCCTATCTTGTGCTAACCTACGCATTTCGCTAATTGTGCTACAACCTACATCCCTTACTATTTGCGAGCAGTAGTCTAATCTAGGCCTACCTCTGCCTTTCTTCACTCCTATTTCTGCCTCCAAAATATCGCGGACTATTTCCCCATGTCTCAGCAAGTGGCCTACCATTCTATCTCTTCTCTTCTTTAAGTTTTCCACATACTTCTTTTCTCGCCGACTTTCTCCAATACTTCTTCGTTTCTAACCCTATCAGTCCATGGTATTTTCATCATTCTTCGGTAACACCACATCTCAAAAGCTTCTAATTTCTTCCTACTTGCTTCCCCTACCGTCCAGGTTTCGCAGCCGTATAGTGCCGTGCTCCATACATATGTTTTCAAAAATCTCTTCCTTGTTTCTAAGTTTATTACCCCCGAGCATAAAAGTGCTTTCTTTTTGTTAAAAGCTACTCGACCCTGCGCTATTCTTTGTTTTATGTCTTTATCGCTTCTTCCATCCCAATTTATTTTACTTCCTAAATAAGTGAAGTCTTTAACTTCCTCCAATCTTTCATTATTAATTTGTACTTTCGTTTTTGCTCTGCTCTCGCGCCCTCTGCACACTAACACTTTAGTTTTGTTTTTATTCACCCTCATTCCGTATTCCTCTGTCAACACTGCCTCCATTTCATTCAACGCTGATTCCAATTCCTCTTTACTAGATGCTAATACTGCTATATCAACCGCGAATCTCAGCATTTTTAGTTTCTGTCCCTGTACTTTAATCCCCAAATCCACTCTATCTTTTACGACATTAATCGCGTCTTCGATGTACAGATTAAAAATTAGTGGTGATAGCGTACATCCTTGTCTTACTCCTTTCCTAATACCTACTTCACTTTTTTCCCCTTCTACTTCTATAACAGCAGTTTGCTCTTTGTATAGATTGTGTACTACTCTCCTATCTTTATACTTCATTCCCGCGCTCTTTAGTATCTCGAACATTTTTTCCCATCTTACGTTATCAAAAGCTTTTTCTAAATCTACAAATCCTATATAAAGGACTCATCTAATGAAAAAAATCAACAGTCTACTAGTCCACCAATCATATACGATATAATAAATGAAGCAATAAAATAGTTTGTTTATTATTATTTCAATAACACTTACTCGGGGTAAATAATCTTAGAAGTATATCTTCCTGGAAGTACTATCATAATGTACATTTTTGTTTTAACAATAGAGCAACGTCCTCATCATTAAAACTAATTCAAAATTATTACCTCAACAAACATTATGTTAATAATCGCCTGACCATACCATCTGCTATTTATTATAAAAAAAAAACGCTTGAAGTATTACATAAAAACTTACCGATTATCGAACCTCTCGCCATTCTTCTAAACGTATAATAGTTATCCATATGTCTTGGAGAAGAATCAATGAACTTGCACTTCACTATACGATAATAATTATAGTTAAACACTCGAATTTAGTCCTAAGTGCTATTAATCTACTGCAAAAATAATCTTCTTAAATAAATTAAGAAGTGTCGCCACCGGATTCAGTCAAGTGTTCTCGACCAGATGCTATCTCCATCGCGTTTCTCGATCAGGTGTTCCTAAAATAAAGTAGATCGTTGTTAATAATTTGTAAGCCTAATACAGGTATTTGGTAATATGCGTGGGTAAATCATCTGAGCTTTAATGTAATCAAATTCTTTTGAAAAGTGTTAGATAAATTTAACGATAACTCGATATAATATGGATGCTGGAGATGCAGGTCAATGCAAATGTGAACTATTAAGATAGTAACTAAAAAACGATAAATAAAAAAGTCTTTCATGAAGACAGTAATACACCATTAGAAATGAAATATTATCTACATTTTTGTCTAATTTTTATACAAAACTTAGTTACAAAAAATAGAACCCGCCACAGGTAGGATTCCACATTTGTCCCGGATCGGAACCGAACGACATACAGCTGTTTCGAACTTGTTAGTTCTCATCAGTGCCGTACACGGTACGCCGATTCAGGGCAAATGCCGAATGAACTTTATGGCGTATACATCTTCATCGATACGATCTCTGTCAGTAACATATAAGTCGGAAATCGACTTGTATACGTATACGATTGAAATATATACGCCATAAAGTTCATTCAGCATTTGTACTGAATCAGCGTACCGTGTACGGCACCGATGAGAACTAACAATTTCGAAACAGCTGTTCGGTTCCGATCCGGGACAAATGTCGAATCCTACCTGTGGCGGGTCTTATGTTTTGAAACCTTGTCTGATCGTGCAGAAACATGAGAAAGGGGTCGAGGATCGCTTCTGAATATAATTCAATGCCTGGCGGGGCTTTAGCCCGAGGAGTAGTTGTTTCCTAGAGCGATTATGTAATAGCTTTGCTATTCGGGAACTACTTTGATAGCCGCTTGGCGGCTTGGTGGTTTCTTTCTCGATTTCCAACTCATATAAAACTTAGTTAACTAAATATCTTTCAGTAAGGAACGCAAATAAAAAACCAATGATCAGTTTTTAAGGTATAATTTAAGTTTGTTAATAATATTAAACTCCATCTATCCTGAACTTGTATTCATTAATCAGAACAGGTTGTTTTTGACTATATATTTCTTGCAAATATAATGAATTTATTGTCTTGTCTAGTCTGCCTTTTTATTTTGGTATTTTTGAGCGTTATTTTTACAGAAGCGAAGTTTCTCGTAGTGCTATTCTTCCACATAACCTCAAAATTTCTTCAGTGGTAATTTCAATTTTATATAATATCGAATGATGGTTTCCATATAATTTATTTATTTACAAATATGTTACAAATTAACAAGGTTTTTGTAGGTGAGCTTCATTTCATAGACAGCTGTATGTTGCGCCCCCTCCCTCATTGTCTGCCACCTGCAGCACTAGAATTTCAAATAGAGTACATAATATAGTATGATACATATTTTTAAAGAGTATGATACATATTCTATATATAGGGTGTTTCAATTAAAACCATAAAATTTGAACTGCGCGCCATTTGTATTCTCTCAAAGATAGGGCATCGATATTTAACGACTGTCATCTACAAAACCATACAACGTCAACATGCTGCGATTAACAGTTCATCAATGAATAGTTTGTGGATAACTGTTTTATGAAAGCGAACGATCATTTACAGTTATATTAAGAAAAGTTTACACAAAATTAAGACAAAATGAAGCACCTACAGAGTTAACAGTTCGTAACTTAATCAAGAAATTTGATAAGATGGGTTATGTTATTGATAAGGCAATACCAATACGTCCTCGTCGTAGTGTATGAGATGAAAATATTACTGCAGTGAGATAAGGTGTACGGAAGTATCCAAACACATCAATTTGACGTCGTACACAACAATTGAATGTGTCGAGAGCCACCACACATCCAATTTTATAGAAAAATCTGCATCTGTCAGCATACAAAATTCAGTAGATACAACAATTATTAAAAGCTATTGGCAATGTCGTACATTTGTTAATCGGGTCTTAGAAAAGAAAAAAAGTGGTTATAATTTTTGCAACAAAAATTTGTTCAGCGATGGAGCACATTTTCATCCTGAAATATATACATGAACTGATTTTCCTATCCAATCCAAAGAAGACTTATTAACAAAATCATCGATTTATAAACATAAACATTAAGTTATCTTAGGGATAATAGGAATATCATTTAATAAAATTGTTACTATCTCGAACTATGTACGTTGTAAAAATATATTGGAGAGCTAAATCAAGTAGTGGTATGGCTATTTAAATTTGACAATACTATTACAGCATAAGAATTTTAAATATAACTGTAACATATCTACGTAAGCATGACAAGTGAAAAAGTATGAATACCACCATATTCTTTTAATTCGTCAATAACGTTATTTATGCTTATAGTCGATATTGTCCAGATGAAAATTATTTTTAATATTGCCAATGGGAGGAATAATAATGGCTATTGGAATAAATGAGAGATGCCTACCCTGACACTTTCTAACAAGAACGCATGTAACATTAACGAAAGGAAATTTGTATTGTTTTTAGTGTCAACTATACCCATATTTATCAACTTGAAGTGCATGAAATGCATTGTGTAGAAATTCTACAAGGGCTAGAATTCCACCTAATTTCAAAATTTGTTGTTAATTTGGCATTTAATAATGAATTTCAGAAATAATAAACAGTTTAGTACAATTGCTTGACCTGGATATTATAGAATGTTTTAAATTTTGAAATTTTTTTAAAAAGTTCTAACCGCGTGATTAAATATGAACTAACTGATATCAAAATCTCTACTTACTAAACGGCTGTTTTCGTGTGTGTGTCAAATTTTTAAGTCGATGTACGAAATGATTTTCTTTCGAATTTCGACATTTTGACAAAGTTAATATATTAAATCGACCCTTGCAAACAACGTGGTAACTTTTGTTCTTTGATGCGAAGCCTCTAAAGGCATGTGCTGGAGGTGCATTCGAGATGAGTGAGGGGGCGGCGCAATATTATTGCGATTTGCTTAGTTGTATTGATATTAAGTGACTGTCATTTCTGTTTACTAATAGTTCTTTATAAGCTGATTGAAACTTACATTACAAACACTAAAATGTCGCTACTATCAACATTGAACTATATCTATTGAAGATATAGTTCAATGACTATCAAGGAAAACACGTGTTCATATACATATGTATATAAAATATTTGGACAGATTATATTTTAATATAGCTCTTACTTTAAGAACAGTTTTTCTTATTTGATGTTTTGAGCTGTATATTGAACAAATGAGGATAATCATTTGTACGTTCATTGATTCTCATGTGGGCAATTATATATGAACAGAACTCTTCTGAATGTAAACGACGTTAGATGATAATGGTTGTTATACAAAATCATAATGATAGAAACATAAAATATTCGAAGAAATTATACAGAATTATAATGACAAAGAAAAGTAAATGGTTTTCAAAAATAAAAATATTTACCATTCTTGAAACTTAAATGTGAATGTCCCTTTAGTCTTATTCTAAGAGACTAATAAGGGCTACCAGAATAAACAATGCAAAACGTGTTCCAAGTAATTATCAAGTGTTATCGTATTTATCTTTAATAAAAAAAAATGTAACTTCAAATACAAAATTATATTTTTAGTGTAATATTTAATTTATATGAATTAATTCTTGGAAAACACCGTAAAAAATATTCAAGGGCTTAATTTCTCTTTTCGCCAAAAATTATTCCCTCCTTTGGACATTTAAATATTTTTAGTTTCTTATTATATATACCAGTAATATTTATTTTTATTTTATTTATCTTTTGGAAATTTACATATATACATACATATTTTTAGTTTCTTATACTATATATTAGTAACAAAGTAACTTTTCTCAAATAAGAATTTTAGTAATTAGTTATTAAAAAAATATATCAAGAAAGTGTTTTCCCTTTAATGTTGTATTAATAAATTTACTTGTAAGAAGTTTTTTATCAGTAATTAAAGTTCTGATGCCTAATGAGTTTTATTTTCAATTGATAGGGTAGATTATTATTCGTTTTAAGACTTCTATATATCCCTTAACAACTAATGGATACTAATAGATATTCCCTTTCTTTCCTTCTTTTGTTAATTGTTTCGGGAAAGATAAACTCCAAAAAGTGATTCGTAATATATTTATATTTTAATATCTATAACAAAAATATATAATTTATTTTTTAAAGAATCTTCATACTTAAATTGCCTGAATTGTTGCTGACTTTTCATTAATTTAAAAATTACCATATACAAAAAGGAAAACATCCTAAATTAAAATGAGAAAAAGTCTTCAAATGAGATTTAAAAAGATGGAATTGAAATTTTTAAATATCTTTAAAGTAGGGTGTACATAAATTTGACTATTTTTGGTAAAGGTTACATGTTAAATTGAAAAGTAAATCTGTTATTACATTTTACCACATACAAGAATTTCGACGAAAAAAATTAACAAGAAGCGCGAATTTTATAGCATAAATTTTACTATCTATAAAGAAGCCGAAAAAACGGTAAACGCAATTTTTATTTACGTATTTTTAAAGTTCAATGATCAATGATAAATAAAAAGAATATTTTAATAGAATAATTATTGAAATGAAAGCGCCAACGACGAAATGAATATAAGACGTTATTTGATAATTATTAAATAAACGTATTTGAATAAATTTGCATGTTTATTTCGATATTATACACTTCCAAAAAAAAAAAATAGATAGCATGTGGAATTACATATTTACTTTAGGAATAAATTCAATACATAGTATTATTACGCCTACATATATAAACCTGATATTATATAAATAAAAGTCAAACTTCAAATGTATATTTACAAAAAGAAATAATTAACAATTGCTATTACTTATTATTAAATGAATTTTATTACCTTTTATTTAACGCAAACAGAGAGACAATTCCAAGGCATAAATAAGGTGCACATAAGAAAATCACTCCCGTCCTTAACGCGCGTCGTTCGAAATTAGCGCCTTTCGGGGCAGACGTCAGGGTACCTCGCACGTTGTACCACGTTTCGACAAGAGTACATCCGAGCCGGTTGAGGAAGAGAGTGCGCCAAGCACTGCGACAATCGGCTACCGACTGGCTAAAAGAGCAGAGGATGGCATACATCTTGCAGACAAGTGGGTCACTGGAAACTCTCTCCCAGACACCCTCTGTGCAGTATGCGATGCCGCTCATCTCACACCTCGTGGCTTTGGCTTTGATGGACAAGCTGAAGAAGCGGTCAATTCGACTTGGAGATATGAGCAGCTGCAGGCGTCCTAAGGAACAACAAGAAATGTGTTATTGGTCATTATATTCACACCTTATGAGTGTCATATTTGTGTACACCAGAATGTAAAGTGTCCATGTATCATGCTTGAATATTCGGCAAAATATTAGTATCTGAATATTCAACATGGCATAAACTAAACCGAACACTATTAGGTAATTGCCATAAGTAAATTTGCAAAATTTACTTTCAAAAGAAAGAAATGTAGAGACCTCATTAATTATAGGCAGTATACACGATGAAGATTCATGAGAAACTATTGGTCACATGAAATGGTTTCTTAAGGTATCTCATTCCCAGTAACCTGAACTTCATACGCTAGGGTTTCAAGAGCCTCTAAAGTTTGTGGAAGGTGGAGTAGATTCAATAGTCTTCTCGCCATAATCTCCAATGCATGGTGAATAGAAGAGGTCAAGGAATCGTGAAGTTTCCCCATCCATGTCAATCTTCGCCATCAAATCTTGACTTATCACTAGAGGAAACCATGTCAATCTTCACCATAAAATATTAACTTACCATAGAAGGAAACCAGTAAGAAGCCTAACGTTGCTACTGTCACATGTAGTCATACGATGTCTTGCTAAAAAATTACATTGGATAGCAGCAGGGGCGGCTGATGTATAGATGCTGCAGAGCTGCAGAACTGCCAAAAAAATTAGATATTTGTATATTTTCGCGACATAATAATTACTAAAATTTATTAATAAAATAATTTGGTTAGTTGGTGCAGCTAACCAAATTATTGCGTTAAAGTCGCATTCTGCCCGCCGTCCTCTATTGAGTAGTAGACCAGATGAATTATCTGGGTCTCTACGCGAGCGCGTCGCGGTACATTGAACTAGGCCACACGAGGTAGTTCTCAGCACGGCTCGGCACACCCGTCCTCCCCCTCAACTCCCGCGACAATCCACACTTGGCGCTCGTAAATGCGTGAATTTACACGGTCAGTGAGCTGTATTTTTTCCAGCTAAGGCAACATCAGTGAATGTTTACTCCTTCCCACTCCTCGATCGGGCGTAAATCGTACCTATTTCGTATTTCGTGTTAATTTGAGATTTTAAATACTGTTTTGTGAATTTGTGTAGTGATTTATTGTAATAATTATTAATATTTATATACTGTGATAGTGACAATGGATTTAGTTTATAATTTAGTTCATGTGAAGCGATTTTTTAAATACTCTTATGAAGAAAAAATTGATTTAAAAAACAATGGTAGGCCATTGACCGATATTGTTATTGAGATTTCAGGTGTTAGCCGCGGAAAAGCATATAAACGTCAATTTGACGTCAATAGAGACATTTATTCGAAGAACAATTGGATTTGTGGGTGCAACAAAGAAAATGCGTTATTTTGTTTTCCTTGTTTACTTTTTGGCGGTGATAAAGCATGGACGGAGGTAGGGGTGACAGATTTGGCGCACTTAACTGAAAAAACAAAAAAGCGCGACAACTCCAAAAGCCATCCACATAATACAATGGAATTAGCTTTATTAGGAACAACTAATATTAAAGCGCAGCTAGATTCAGCTTACTGGATAAATATGCAAAAGCATAATGATAATGTGACAAAAAAGAGATACGTTTTGTCAAAAATTATAAACTGCATAAAGTATTGTGTAGCCTTTGAACTGACGCTGCGAGGACATGACGAAGCTGAAACCTCTCAAAACCCGGTGATATTTCGTGGTTTGATAAATTTTTCTGCTGAGCTTGATGTAACTTTAAGCGAGCATCTACAAAATGCTTCAGTATTCAAAGAAACCTCTAAAGAAATACAAAATGATCTTTTAGACTGTATATTAAAAGTATGTCATGAAGAAATAATTAAAGAAATTAACAAACCTTCATTTTTGGCAGTTATGGCAGACAAAACAACTGATGTATCTGCAAAAACTCACTTAGTGGTAGTTTTAAGATATATTCTCGATGGTGAACCGATTGAACGTTTTTGGACATACCTGAAACCTACAAAATGTGACGCTGAAACTCTTTCGGAAAACATTTTAAGTGTTATAGATCCTCTAGTAGAAAATTCACCTTACAAGCCTTTTCTCTTAACCAAGGAATATGACGGCAAACATGAAAAAAGGTATTAAATTCCAAAAATTTTTCTTGTGAAAGTCTATATTTTTGTATAAACGGATTTTACATAAAAATTCTGAAGTATCAGGAAAACGCGTGACCTTGAAAATTTTTAAAAATTGCGCTTGCGGCGCAATTTTTTTGCGGCCCCTACGGCGCCAGTAGTTTGGATACGTTTGAAATTTGCACGCGGGCGGCTAATACCCTATGATCAACCCTGTGCAGAACACCCGTTTCATTTGATCACGAGCCGCCACTGAATAGCATTCCGAGATATGGAATTGAGTAAAACTCAGTTGAATTGAGTGATTTCACACGTTGAGTAAACGATAAACCATAATATACCAACTATGTTCACAGCTACCTTAAAAAAATTATCAGTGCTTCCTTCTAAGGTAGTGAACATGCTTACAAAGTTTCATGAAAGTATTCAATTTATGTATGTATGAATTTCAATTTTGAAAGTAAACATAAGTTCTAAACAGTCACCACCACAATGTATGTACGTACTTAAGCTGGCGATTGAAGTTCTGAAATTTTAAAGTACTACTCATCAAGAATAAGAAAAAATGTGAGATTCTCTAGTTATGCCTAGAAGAAAGAGTGAGGCAGCATTCGAAGGGAAAAGTATGCACTTGTATGTCTGTGTACATTCACATTCAATATATATTCATTAATATTCACTCTGCAAAGGTCTCAATTCGACTGAGTATAGACCAGGCTATTTACTGCACACCTCTTGGCCGGTCCGTCTGATATCGCAGTTTTGAGACTTGCTCCTATGCTTGATGAGCTGTGCATACCATATCTTGCATATAAATACTATTTTCATATACATTATGTTGGCATCTTTGCAACGTTAGGGGAATTGGTGAGTATCCCAGCGCATCCGTCAACTGATAAGGGATCAAAACGATGCGCTAGTAGTATCATAACCAGCCAGCAGGCACACGGTAATTAGGTGTTCACTCACCACTTGAAGCGGCTACTCGCGATGCTGTCTGATGCTCTGCTGCGCCTTGCAGCAGGAAGACACGCTGCACTACCTGCAGCGTCTACCGTTCCTCTAATCTCTAATTCGTTTGCCAGCATTCTAGATTTCCGATATGGACTGTTGTGCTTGCAGGAGTTTAATTGTTTCTTCTTTAGATGGTTATCGAGTCGGATCAGAATCGAATTAACGTTTTTTATACGTAAGCCAATAACCAACTTTGCTGAGGTATCTTTATTGGATTCTACGATTAAAATGCGAGAAATTATTGGTTCGCAATAAAATCTTTTTTTTTCTTAAGTTATGAGTTTCCATCGTAACTTTTATAGTATGGTCGTTTATTCTTGGTAAGGTGGCATAGTAATGATATTAATTTTACTCATATACGTATGTGGATGTTTATAATTAGACATATTGCAGTTTATATAGCGTATAAGTAATAATAATTACCTAAAACAAGTTCCTAACAAATTGAATCGTCTTATTTATTTAATTTCAGAAATTAAAATGATTTATGCTATAATGCTTTGCGGTAATTAATTATCACAAAATAGCACTGCAACTCTGCCCTTGTGCAATTGAAAGGTTGTGAAAATTAAACACCAAGACCTCTTACTGGATTGACTATTGTAAATACAATGCTAATATATCTAGCAGCTACCTGGTGATTCAGAGTCAAGAAAACTGCTGCACTAAGGTTACATCACCTAAAATTATTGGTGTATTCGCCATTACTACTGCCATGAGGACTACACCCACAGCAACCTTAGTCAAACCTAAGCTAGCTTAGCTTAGATTTGACACCTCTTAACTTATATATAAAGGTGGATGCCTTAAGAATGGATTTGAGAACCATTGCATGTAAGAGGTCTTAGAAAATGCGAACGTTCGCTAAAACGGACGAGCATCCTAGTGGAGGCAAATAATACAACTCTCTCTTCTGAAACCAAGCATGGATTAGACTCTTCCATTTTTCTTTTTGAAAAGATCAGCTTAGGCTGAATTTCGATAACTCCCTGAATTTGGGTGTCTGTACAGATAGTTTTAGAATACTGGGATGGTCTAGACATGGAATATTTCCTGATGATCTAATTTAGAGAGCGACTCCGAATCAAGGAGTCACTCGGAATCTACACATAGTATCTCAAACTATGGTTATGGTAGTACTATAAGCAACCAGAGAAATTAAACCATCATTAGTAGATCATCATCATTACTAGTAGAACCATTTGTATATTCATGGACAGTAAAAGCACGTTGATTGCCCTAAGTAGATCCTGCAAAGTAAGGAGTGATTGAAAATGCTAGGGCAAACAAAGGATGCCATTTTATGTTGAGTGAAGGAATATCTAGGGAACACGTGAAAATGAGGAGGCGAATAGCGCGTCAAGTATTCGCCTTACGTTTTACCGAGTCATTTAAAAAATACGCTCCCTTAAATATAGGCAATAATGAACTGAGTTTTGGAATGAATTATGTTCGTGGTCTAAAATGGTTACTATTTCTATTGACCAAAAATATTAATAATTCAAATAATAGTTCAGGATTGATTATATGTCAGGAAAACGTATCATTATATTATTTCTTATATTATTTCTTGGTCCTATTGCCATTTTACAATAATATCATATAAACTATATAATAAGTCGTCTCATCCAGACATGCGCATGTATAAAGATAACCTGCCTTTTAAATACGCAATAATGAACTATTAGCGTTACCACAAATAGTTGTGCTAATTTTATATAGAAATTGATATACTATTTAGTAAGAGTAGATCCCATATTCACAAAGAGTTATCGAATGCAATAAGCAGGTCCATGTATTATTTATGAACAGTGCAAAGTTGGGTAGAAAAACAATCGATTTAGGTGACAGTATTGCTATGAAATATAACATATTGCTAGAGCAAAAGATGTTCTCCTCCACAGTAGTGGAGGGACAAAACTATCGGTAATAATTCGCACTGCAATTATACACCACGTTTTAAGGGAATACCCCAATATGCGAGAAATTTTGAATAGAGAGGTACCTTGATTTCTAGATATATATGCGATGTGGATATGCAATCCAGCAGATATCTAATACTCTTTCCCAAAAATCGGTGTTTATTATGAAAGCATCCAGGATATTTACGGCAACGATTAATAGTGGACGGCGATTAGGATTTTTATACTAACCGCCTAAATGAAAGTAGGCCCAATTTTGGTTAGTAACTGGAAATCAACTGCTACAAAAGCAACATCCTTTTTCTCTATGTCAATTTCAAGTACCATAAAATCAACATTGTGTTAATTGTTGTTGAGAGTAATTACTGCCAAACCATGTTTTGCCTTCGAACAGACATGACGACCTTATTTTCCTGATTTTAATTCCTCAGACTGTATTTCCACATTTCAAATCATTAATTATTAAATGACCAGATTTTTTAAATTAACTATATCTTTACTCTATATCAGAAGTTTAAATCTAAGATGGGGATGATCAAAAGTTTTGCAGGTCAGAAATTTGAGGAAGAATAAGAAAGCCGTCCCTCAGTAAAATATTTATGACTATCACGCGACTGTGTTTCATAACACAGTTTCTTGCTCGTATATTTGCATGAAATTACTTTTTAAATATATACATTTATAAATTCTATATACAAAAATCTAAATATTTTATAAAAATTGTCCATAATTGTACTAACTACACACTGGATATTTTTTAAAATAAGTTTTTATCATTGACCGACACCATTAAAGGTGAAAGTCAGACCTTATACGACTATCCACTAATTAAGGCCCTAACAAAAGTATCCTCGTTATCACACCTGCAACCGGCCGTAATAAATCATCGTTCTGACAACATGCGACGGATTAAATTCAAGTGAGGAATCCCGGGCATGAAACCGAAATCGCCTGAAATAAGTGTCATAATTAAATTACAATTTATTGGGAGTGAAAGTTGGACGCACCACCGCCAACATGGATAATTTAATGGAAAAAGAAAAAGATTAAATTAAATATTAACAACTATCAGTTAAATAGACTGTTAAAATATGTGCCAGCTTAATTGCCGGTTATTTAAAACCAGACAACTGCCTGGTAATTATAGTGATGTATGTATGTGTATAATAATTCATTATGCGGTATTTCTAGCTTCTTCTTGTTTGAAAAAGAAACTTTGTGAGGCTTCCATGTAAACCCAATTTCCGTAAGGATAGTCTCAGAGTCTGTATGTTAGACGGGATTATTTATACAGGGTGAGTCGGGAGGAATGCACCAAACCCCAGGTGTGTATTGTACGCGTGAAAATAATGTAAAAAAACTTAAATGTTGTTATCCGATTTGTATTTGTTTTGAAGTTATAGCGAAATTAAAAATGTTTATCTAGTATGCCATGTTTAAGGTTCAAAAGCATTTGATAACTTGTTATTTTGATAATGTGTCAGTGTATTGTCACAGTGATTTAAGGTTTATTTTGGAGTTTGAACTATTAAAGTATTACAAAATGCCACACAATTATTCAAATTTAGAATATGCAAATATGGTGTCTGTTTATAGTATTTATAATGGAAATGCTAGAGCTGCTGTTGAAGAATATCGTCAACGGTTTCATTCGTTCATAGTCTTCATTCGTGTTCTGTAAGTTTTATGTTCTGTGATGAAGAGTATAATTCACAAACCGCTTAAAATTACAATAGTTAATATAACTTCACTAAAACTTCTTGATAAAGTTTGACAACCGAATAACGATTAACATAAATGCACTACACTAACTTCGGCAATTGTTTTTATAATGCACTACCATCTTTGACGAAGATAATTTTTGACATCTCAGTACTATTTCAAAAAACAAAACCCGCCACAGGTAGGATTCGACATTTGTCCCGGATTGAAACCGAACGACATACAGCTGTTTCGAACTTATTAGTTCTCATCAGTGCCGTAAACGGTACGCCGATCCAGGACAAATGCCGAATGAAATTTGTGGCGTATACATCTTTATCGATACGATCTATGTCAGTAACATATAAGTTGGAAATCGAGAAAGAAACTTTGATAAAAAACCGCCAGGTGGTTATCAAAGTAGTTCCCGAATAGCAAAGCTATTACATAATCGCTATAGAAAACAACTACTCCTCGGGCTAAAGCTCCGCCAATCATTGAATTATACCTAAAAGCGATCCTCGACCCCTTTCTCAGTACTAATAAATTAAACATATAGTTTTGTGGCTATTTTCGACCATTCTACTCATATTTCAATAAATTTATGGCAAGATAGTGTTATATTTCCGAATACAATAAATTAAATTTAAATGTTAAATATATGACTTTATTCCATTCTACATGATTTTTATGTTTCTTTTATAGAAATATAAGTTAGTTTACAGTTTGTCACAATAATTGTCCTCGTCTCTAAGTGTAACTTTGCACTCTGTTGTAGTTGATTTCTATATCATCTAATTGAATAAACTTTTAAGAAACATTGCAAATATCGATGATAATCGACATTTTCAAATTAAAAAAAAATGAAATATGATTTTTCACGAGTAAAATTAGGCTTCTTTATTCAGAACTGAGTGTTCATTTTTATTCAAGCTTTACGAATTTGACAGGTAACTTAAATCGCTAATCCATTACAACATTCTGATCTAAAAACAAACATGACTTTTCAAATATCACGATAAAACTCACGACAACTAAATTTAATAAAATTTAGGTTATGTTTCAAATAATGTAACCAATTTCTTTAAATCGATATCTAATATTAAATTACGAGTAATATTTTGCTACATTGCAACAGTAAAAGAAATGTCTGAATGATATCTTTGTGCAAATATTGTATTTATAATAAACTAAATTAGATAGTTTACTAAAGGACCTACAATAGAACCTTGAGATTCCTTACATTTGTGTTACTGACGCCAGATCTGTTTGCTGACGTTTCGACGTCTTCAATTAATTCTGTAGCAGATACTAATAATTCAAAGAATGTAATATAGTAGTGAGCATATCATGATTAAAAGTATCAATAGTGTCGAAATACATACGGACACATTTTCACATTGCAATACAGTCCAATTCTGCAATATCCTCTTCGAGCATTCTAACTGGGGCTATAAAACAGACTAGTTTGTATTAATAAATAACGAAATAATACCTTAATTAGTCCCCGTCGACCATTTCATTCTCATTAATTCGCCTCAGTTAGTTTCGCTAATTGCGTTTTACGACAAAGGCACAATGATACCATAAATCCATCCACCGAAAAAGATGCCACAGTAAAAATTTGTATTTTAAATTTTCAGCCTACAAATAATAAAAAGTAGGTGATTCTCGGTAAGTAAGTGGGACGGCCGATCCATCATAAAAAATACTTGTAATTGTAATTAGTGAGGTATATGTTAGCTGAATGTTTTATTGGTAAAAGCTGCACGATTATTTTGCAATTAAAATTTTTCTTATATGGTGTGAATGTCAATAAGTATACGTAATTTGGAGTCGCGGTGTCTCTAGTTGCTTGGGATTATTTACTATTTCTTTTCATAATTCCCTGAAAATATGCTGTTTAATCGAAGGCTTCAAAGGATTAGTTCATAAGTACTAAATTTTTTAATAATTCCAATACTTCTCCATGTATTCAACAAAATTGTTATGTATCAAGTAGAGTACTTCATATATTCCTATCATAAAAAATTCGAAATACAATATGATTAAATACCTCTCCTACAGGGAAATGAGTTTTCTAATCATTGATATTGAATTTGCTCTAATCGTGACTCAAATAATAGAAGTAGAATCTTTCTTCAAAAATGAGTACTTATGAAGAAATTAAACTAATTATTACACTGTAGTGTAATGATACTCCTGTTGATCGTAGTCGCAATCATCATAAACTCAAAATACTAAGTAGAATGCCAACATTTCTTGATACCTTTAATAAAATGAATTTAAAGGAGCTTAATTTAATTAAGCTTCATTGAAGACGATGAGTAAATAAATTATGAGGCATTTAATAAAATAAATTAAAATATATATCAAATCAAAGCTAAGTAGAAGAACCATTCGCTCTGCTGAACACAGGCTCGTGACAAACCATGTAAAAATGTGTTCTAGGGAGGAAAATTTTCTACTTTGTTCCGAGAGGAAAAATATTAAATGAGTTAGTTCTCTTGTAAACTATTTCCCTTCACGTTATTTTATAATAATTCTGGTAATATTTAGATAGCAAAAACTTTTCCAAAGAAAAGCCAAAGACGTAAAAAGCTATTGAACAATATATGAAGGCCATTAACATTCATGTTCAGATAATAAATACATCTTGTAGTCGCTTGACTATATAGCTTATTCGCGTTATAGAAAAATTGAAAGTAATTAAATCGTGTAGCTTCTTAGTCACTCGAATAAATATAAAAAAAAAATAATTTTATTTATAATTATATGATCGAAGAGTTTTAACAAAAATATTGCTGAAGCGAATGTGTAGCCACTAGTATCCATATTTGACAAAACTAACCTGCTGTTACTAGCATTCATATCTACCAATTATAAATTACTGGTGTAAACATAAATTATATCGACCAGCCTTAATAGACAGTCGATTAAATATTATAGATATACTACATTTCAAGCTACCTTCTGATAAGACTGTGATGCAGAGAATAATAAGTAACTTCATGGAATTTCCTAGCTCAGGTCTCATGTATTACGTTAAAATGTTAAATACGTGTTTGAATAATTTAAACATAGTGATGAAAAGTAGGAGGGAACTGGATAGAGGATATATAAGTTTATTATATTATATAGAACTAAATCAGATCTGTCACAACTTGATGATAATCAGTCAGCATAAGCCTAGTTGAGCATTGTTTCTCAAATTTCATCCTTATTTTATTTTCGGCTGAAATCGAAATGCCCTTTTGTTGTGAATACAACGGTATTCCATTCAACGTTTTACACTAGGCGCAAAGATTAAGGAATGTAAAAAATCATAAATTGTCAGGTGATTTTCAAAGGGCTGTAACTTAATTGCCTGAAAAATAATCGCAGATCAATTTAAAAGAAAGAAAATTGAAGCTACAAGTTTCTACTGTTCAGATATTGAGTTTAAAATTTGTTAACATCAGCAGCTCTTGAGTAATCATAAGAAAACCATCAGAAATGAAATTCGCAATTTTTATTTGCCTTTCAAAAGGTCCATGGACTATATTTTAGTAATTTTATCATAAAGGATTTTTAGACAATTTTATCCCCTTTAATTTAAGTGATCTAAAAGCTTTGTATAATAATTTTTAGCTGAAAAATCGTCGTTCAAAGAAAAAAGCTAGGTTTGACATTTTTTTTTCTTACAATAATTAACATTCTTTTATAAAGATAGTGTGGATTATTGCTAAAAAATCATTTTCAGCCTCAGAAAATGAATATAAATGAATAATTCATCCTAAAATAGATTTTTAGCAAAAACGAGAAATTCGATCATTCCGAACACGGTGAAAAAAATCGCAAGTAGAAATATCCAAAGTTTCTTTGGCATACTTTTAGGTTGAAAAAAAATAGTTAACATTCTCAGTCTATCCATTATTTGCAAAGTTATGCCAAGTTGAGCGAATATTCCTAAATACACAATTTTTTACCTGTTTTTCAATCAACATTCTCGCACCTAAAAATGTTTTTATCAAAACCCAATTAATAAAACTAGTAAATAATACATTGTAGTTATCAGAATCCTACTTCAATTTTCTGTACGATTATTATTTCCCGAGTAATTAATTACTAAAGTCAAAACTGACTTTCTTTGCTTTGAACGACGATAACATAGCAAAAAATTGTCGTACAATTAAATACTCCACTTAAAGGGGATAAAACTATCTAAAATATTTTTGTCATTAATTCCCTGAAAAAAAATTATTTTGAAGTCCGTGGACCTTTTGATTAGCACGCAAAAATTTGAAAAATAAAATTCCGATGGCATTCTTATCAGTAACATATAAGTCGGAAATCGAGAAATGTTACGTTAAATATATGTTACTGACAGAGATCGTATCAATAAAGATGTATACTCCATAGAGTTCATTCGGCATTTGTCCTGAATCGGCGTACCGTGTACAACACTGATGAGAACTAATAAGTTCGAAACAGCTGTATGTCGTTCGGTTCCAATCCGGGACAAATGTCGAATTCTACCTGTGGCGGGTTCTATTTTTTGAAAGGCATTCTTATGATTCAAAAGCTGTTGATGGTAAAAATTCTTGAACTGATCTAAAAACTATAAGCTTGGAGCTTTAATTTGATTTTTTTAAAATTACCCTTTTAGGTAAACATACAACCCTTTGAAAATAACCTAAAATTTCTGGATTTTTTATATTCCATAATTTTTGTGTCTAGTGTAGTTACATTTCTGTAGTAAAATGTTTATCTGGAGAACAACAATGTTACTTTATTATAAAAAAGTTTAAAATAGTAACATAGGAAGAGATGTATCGACAGCACATTGTGTTTAATGTTATAATAGCCTCTATGCCCTGTTCTTCTTTGTGAAGCTATCTCAAAGACCTACTGTGTCTAATTTCGTCCTGAAATTTTATTGATATAAAAAACCGAATTTATGCCTATTTAATTTTCGTTGAGGAAAAAAATCGGAACAATTAAAAAATCACAAAAGTATGTCATTTCCAATCAAACCAAACTAGTTTTATTTCATCTCTCTGTCGTTTCAGATAACGAATGTTTTGCTTACAGAGAATATTCTGGGATACCACTATATACTGATAAGTTATTTGTTTTAATTTTTAAGACTAAAATTGAAACGCCAAGTACCCAACTCTCACATTTCAAATAAATATTCATTTAATTTTGCCAATTCCACACTATAACAGTTCCACCTCTGTGATGTTTTATTCAAAATCCACTGAACCGAATCGGCGCCTTCGCCGTAAAATATCAGTGAATACCAATAACGGTAGAAGCGCAGCACTGTACACTGCATTATTTGTGAACATATTGTCCTAGGTCAACCGAATTTGTTATGCTCACAGCGAAAAACGAGATTCTTCACATGTGGAATAATATATTTCTGCAGAGGTTTTACTTTCTAACTTCTTTATTTATGTAAATCACTTCTATGATTTAAGTACGCCTATTACAAAAGGGGGTCCAACTAAAACGCACGATGTTAATTGTAAATAAAACAAAAAGTTTTCAGAGAATTATCTTAATATTTTTTATTATGATAGAAGGATCTATGACAATTATGTTTGAAACTGGATGGATATGGATCTGATGGTCCATATTTTCAATGACTCTGAGACATAATTGAGGTTCAATGTCGTTAATGTGCCGAATTATCTCATCCTTTAGCTCTTGAATTGTTCTTGGCTTATTGACGTACACTTTTCATTTTAAATATCCCCAAAGAAAGAAGTCCAACGGTGTCAAATCACATGATCGTGGCGGCCAATTAACATCACCACGACGTGAGATAACACGGCCATTGAATTTCTCGCGCAAAAGTGCCATTGTTTCGTTGGCTGTGTGGCAAGTGGCACCATCCTGTTGGAATCACATATCGTCCAGGTCCATATCCTCAATTTCTGGCCACAAGAATTTATTTTCGAAGAAGTACGGCCCGATGACGCCGCCAGCCCATAAACCGCACCAAACAGTCACTCTTTGTGGATGCATCGGCTTTTCAACAATCACTCGTGGATTCTCATTTGCCCAAATGCGGCAATTCTGCTTGTTAACGAATCCACTGAGGTGAAAGTGTGCCTCGTCGCTGAAGATGATTTTCTTTGTAAAGTCACCATTCACTTCTGTCTGTTCAACCAACCATTCGGCGTATTGACGACTTTTGAAATGGTCAGTAGGCTTCAGCTCTTGAGTCAATTGAACCTTGTAAGCGTGTAAATTCAAATCTTTATTCAAGATTCGCATCAGTAATGTTCGTGAGATGTTCAATTGTTGGGCACGACGACGAGTCGAGGTTGACGGCTCTTCTGCTACACTATCGCGAACAACAGCAATGTTTTCCGCAAAACGAACTGGGCGAGCATGCACAGGTATTTTCACATTTCCTACAGACCCGGTTTGCTGAAATTTGCGCACAATTCTCCCGATTGTGGACACATTTGGTCGATTATGCTGACCAAAAAAGTCACGAAGTGCACGAAATGCATTTTGATTTGAACGCCCATTTTCGTAAAAAGCTTCAACAATCTTAACGCGCTGCTCAATTGTGTACCTCTCCATGGTTGAATTTGTCAAACACTGAAACAAAGAAATGTCAAATTAAGTTGGCAAAAAACTTGACGTTAAGGTGTGACTCACAATTAACATCATGCATTATGGTTGGACCACCCTTTACTTTATAATCGTAACTATACGTTATAATTATGCATTAATACGTACAATCAAAACGTGGTGCGAACTCGTCGCGTTCTTTCATAGATCTTTAATTTTCATGAATTCAATGATAAAAATCTAGAACCATATACAGGCTGTCTCCTAAAAAACGCCGCAAGCCATAACTCCGTTATTTATAATCTGATTTAAAGAAACAAAAAATCAAATGAAATGGCTCTAAATACAATCTAAAGTGAGCATACTGTAGTGTTTTTAAACTTTTTTTTTTTGAAGATCGATAGTCAACTTTTTTTTAATGGCAATATCAAGAAGACTGGAGAACAGGAGAAATAACTCGAGTGGTGGGGGTAGGACGAAAAACGTCCGCACCATGGCGGTCCTTGCGTAAAGCCGAGCGAGGTTATGTTTATTTTTGTTTACTATGTTTTGAAAGTTTTGAGCGTTTCCAGTTTTTCCGTTAAATATGTCAAAAGCGTCGAGACATTGTTGCGTTACGAATTGTTCCAGCAAAAGCCCTGATTGTGTCATAAATAAATGAACAATTTTTAAAGTTCCTGAGGTAAGTCTTTCGATAAACAAGTATTGTAATGTTTGTATACACCGATAGTAACGCTTACTTTGTAGTAAATAGTAAAAGTGCAGTGTAATGTAGAAGTAAATTGTCAAATAGTAATTTACAACTGAATTTCGTTTAAGGACTGAGGGACGAGAAAAATGGTTGGAGGTGCTGTCACCGTATTACCTTAATATTATGCAGCTCAAGGAAAGAATACTTTATAACAGTAGAAAAAGAAAACTCAAAATACCAGTTTTCCTTCACTTAACGATAATGAATTTGAACTTCCCACAGAACGTTTCCGTAATAAGATTTTTGGTTATCATAGTTTTTTAATAACAGGTGACATCCTATATTATTTTCCAGATGTCCTTCCAATAAATGAAGACAAGTACCTTAGTCTTATACAGCTGAAGGAAAGAATACTTTATAATAGTAGAAAGAGAAAACTCAAAATACCAGTTTTCCTTCACTTAACGATAATGAATTTGAATTTCTCACAGAACGTTTCTGTAATAAGATTTTTGGTTATCCTAGTTTTTTAGTAAGAGGTAACATCCTATATTATTTATTTTATATTATTATTATGGCCTTTTAGTTAAATTGAAAAAGTTACAGTTAGTTAGTTAGAGAAACTACAGTTAGTTAGTTAAAGTTAGTTAGGTAGTTTAGTTCTTTTCATTGCAATATCATTTCTTCGCTTACATTAGAATTCAACTTATAATTTCAATTTTCTTGAATAAATAGTTTTGTGACATTTTTTGTTTTATTCCTGTACGCTTCAATTTGTCTAATTACTAATGTTAATTCTGAAAAATTAATTGATTTTACATCACACACTGTATTGCCTTCATAGTACACTGATTTGAATAAATTGTACTCTTATTGAATGCTTTGTTTTTACTGAAACAACATACAAAAAGGTCGGTAAATATGTAATGTTATTACCACAAAATCGCAAATTTTAAATTAACCGAATATATACAATTGATTAGTAATTGTTTAAAAACAACTTCACATTTCATATAATAATAGCTCACAGGCTAATTTCACAGGAAAACTATCGGTTACTTCTTGGATGTTTGAAATATCTTGTACAGACTTCGGCACATCCCATTCCATCCATTCCAAATATTCACTGAGTAAATACACATTCACATTCAACTTCTTATCAATGCATATGTTTAAATTGGTGTCCAAACCAGACTCAGCATACCATTTTTTGCTTGGCAATTCAATGGAGTGTCTATTGCTTTGTAAACTTTCAAACAAAATATTTCCTTCCGAGATCGAACACTTCCTCATTTCCCCATGCAAAAGTGATCGCAGTTCGACATTTTCAATTCCACTTGTGGCCATGGTTAAAATATGTAATCTTCCTGTGGATGATTAAAACTCGTTAGACTAAAAGCTCATTATGTTACTTCATTTCCACAAAGCTAGATTATCATCGATATCCTACTCGTGGCAGACATAAAAGAAAATTATAAATGACAGATGAAAAATGCAATAACATTTCTTGCTCTACAAGAAAAGCATTCAGAACTATTATTTTTTGTACATACTATGTATTTAAGACTGAAAATACTGTATCCCAATTTTCATAGCGTGTTTTCACCAAACAATTCGGAAACAACAATTGTAAAGAAATGCACGCGAGAATTGTTTACTGTTTACATAATGAGCACAATAGAACCCTAACCCTACATTTAAATAGTGAAGACCCGCGATAGACGAGGATAAACGGCATGCGCACATGCGCAGGTCCCGCGCGATTCTACGCGAGGCTGCCATATTGTCGCCGTTTTTCGTCCTACCCCCACCACTGATTTTTCGAGGAGCTATGTCTCCTTACTCTCTAGTCTTCTTGGGCAATATAGTTTTTTTTTATTTACTATTGTGAATAGTTCTTTTCTGAATCCAACGATATATAACAAATGGACATTTGTGAAACATTTGTCACAGAAAAATGGTGGAAATATTCGCCGATACCGCAATAGGCGCCCGGTCGCTTAATTGATGACAAACGTATTTTGACTAATCATCTGTACCATAAAACAACAAATCGAGCAAATGTCATTTCAACTTCCGCATCCCAGTTTTTTACATTATTTTGCTTTTGTGTGTCATAGTGTCATTACAGTAAGTTATTTTTTGCGAAATAAGTCAACAGTGCAGTATGGACAATAATCAAATATTGACGGATATGATTCAGGTATGCTTTCAGTGTAATCAGAATCGTGGCGCAGCAGTCCGCCTTTATAGAGAGCGGTTTCCTCATGGAGAAGTTTCAGAACCACGTAAGTTTGGAAGACTTGAAGAAAATTTAAGAAACTATGGAGCATTTAAGAAACCGAAACGAGAAGAACGCGAATTTAATGAAAACACGGAGCTCAATGTTCTTAATGTTGAAGAAAACCCAAGAACCTCAATTCGGGAAATTTCAAATAACATTGGAACTTCAAAACGAACTGTGAATTCAATATTGAAAGAGCACAAATTTAAGCCATACATACCTCAAAAAGTACATGCATTAGACGAAAACGATAGAGAACGAAGACAACAATGTTGCCATTTGTATTTAAATTCAGTGCGACGAGACCCTCTTTTCCACACTAAGATTATTTGGTCAGATGAATGTACATTTAGTGTCAATGGTATTTTTAATAGAAATATCCACCGACATTGGAGCCAAGAAAACCCAAGGATTATCGTCGAAACTAATTTTCAGCGAAGGTTTAGTATTAATGTGTGGTGTGGCATTTTGGGTAATTGATTGATAGGACCATTTTTCATAGACGACACCCTAAATCAAGAAAAATATTATCAAATATTGACAGAACAACTTCAGAATTTTTTAGATGAACTACCTATTGCAGAACTCAATAAAATTTATTTCCAGCAAGATGGGGCTACTCCTCATAATGCCAGAATGAATAC
The DNA here is from genome assembly GCA_037954035.1 of Rosalia funebris. Classification (NCBI taxonomy): domain Eukaryota; kingdom Metazoa; phylum Arthropoda; class Insecta; order Coleoptera; family Cerambycidae; genus Rosalia; species Rosalia funebris. Next base: position 13,011,032 of record JAZFAV010000001.1, on the reverse strand, counting down.
TAATTGGTTAAATACCACATTTAATGAAAGGTGGATTTGAAAATTATGGACCGATTCGATGGCCTGCCCGTTCTCCAGATCTTACTCCACTTGATTTTTGGTTGTGGGGTTATCTTCAAGATCATGTCTATTTAACCCGACCAGAAAATGAAAAATTTCTGAGGCAAAAAATTATACGTGCGTGTCGCGAAATGCCCTCCAATTTTATATTGGGGAGTATTTCCCGATATTTTCAATTCAATTTTCAATATTTTCACCATTTTTCTCTGACAAACGTTTCACAAATATCCATTTGTTATACATCGTTGGATTTACAAGAGAAATCTGCACAATAGTAAATAAGAAAAAACTATATTGCCATTTGAAAAAAAAAAAGTTGACTATCGCTTTTAAAAAAAAAAAAAAGTTTAAAAACACTGCGGTATGCTCACTCTATTTAGTGAATTTAGAGCCATTTCATTTAATTTTTTGTTTTTTAAAATCAGATTATAAATAACGGAATTATGGCTTGCGGCGTTTTTTAGGAGACATCCTGTATAATAATATACATATTATTTAGGCTCTTTACATTATCTAAATGCAAAATGAGAAAATATTTCCCAGGATGTTAAACTCGTTTCGAATTTCATCACTTGAATAAAATCAACAACATTCTCGCTGAGAGTTGTTGAATACTCTAATTAGTACCACTAATTAGTGGGCTAATTACTGATATTAAGAGCACGCACAACCTTACCTATTACTTACATATTTATATGCGCATGTATCAATAGGAGTTTTGTCAAAACCGCTTTACATATCCATGCATCACATCTTTCTTGAGTTGTAATGGATATTTCGTATATAAATGTTTGTTTATGCCATGCAATGAATATGTATCTTGAGCACAAAAAACTGAGGAAAGTTAGACCAAACATTTCATTGTTGCGTTTACTAACCACTGGTTAATATCACACACGGTTCAGTTCCTGGTCTAATATGAAATTGGTATTAAATTTTAACCCAGACTTTTAGTAGAGTAGAGTACATTAAAGTTGAAATCTTCCATTGAAGATTATTTTGATATTTTCAGGAATTGAACATGGTTGTGGACATCAAAATGAATATTTCTAAAATGAGAGAACGATTTACTAGTTGGTAATGGATTTAGCAAACAATTATCGATGGAAACAGATAGCATATAACATTTTCATATGTTACATAAGAAACATATCCTTATGTAAAATAAATATTAACTTTGAAATAAAACTAGTGGCTAATATTTACAAAATATACACCTGAATTAGAGATGCTTATTTTAGCTGAATCCTGTGGCTCTCGTACTTTCATATCTATACTAGGCACAAAAATTAAGGGATGTAAAAAAAATCCTAAATTTTAGGTGATTTTTAAAGGGCTGTTTGGATTTGGAGAAAAATTGTAGCAGAACAATTTTATAAAAAGAAAACAGCTCCAAGTTTCTGGTTTTAAGATTTTGAGATCACCATTGAGAAATTTCTTACCATCAGCAGTTTTTATGAAACTAAACTGAAGTGTTAGTGTGCAGAGGGCGCGAGAGCATAGCAAAAACGAAAATACAAATTAATAATGAAAGATTGGAGGAAGTTAAAGACTTCAATTTTTTAGGAAGTAACATAAATTGGGATGTAAGAAACGATAAAGATATAAAACAAAAAATAGCGCACGAGTAGCTTTTATCAAATAGAAAACACTTTTATGCTCGGGGGTAATAAACTTAGAAACAAAGAAGAGATTTTTGAAAACGTATATATGGAGCACGGCACTATACGGTTGCGAAACCTGGACGGTAGGGAAAGCAAGTAGGAAGAAACTAGAAGCTTTTGAGATGTGGTGTTACCGAACAATGATGAAAATACCGTGGACTGATAGGGTTAGAAACGAAGAAGTATTAGAAAAAGTCGGCGAGAAAAGAAGTATGTGGAAAAACATAAATAAGAGAAGAGATAGAATGGTAGGCCACTTGCTGAGGCATGGGGGAATGGTCAGAGATATTTTGGAGGCAGAAATAGGAGTGAAGAAAGGCAGAGTAGGCCTAGATTAGACTACTGCTACCAAATAGTAAGTGATGTAGGTTGTAGCACAATTAGCGAAATGCGTAGGTTAGCACAAGATAGGAGAAGCTGGAGGTTAGCGTCCAACCAGTCTTAGGACTGATGACCTCAAGATGATGAGTTTTTATGTAATCATAAGGAAACCATCGGAAAAAATTTTCCAAGTTTTTCCTTGCATTTCAAAAGGTCCACGGACTTGAATTAATTTTTTTCAGTGATTTTATCATAAAACTTTTTTATATAATTTGATATTCTTTAATATGAGCGGTCTAAAAGCCTTACACAATAATTTTTTTCCTGAGTTATCGTCCTTCAAAGCCAAAAGTCAGTTCTGGTAATTAAATACTCTATTTAAATTTAAATAAACTTAAATAAAGTTTTAAAATTTTTAAATTATTTTTTACGTCATAGTTATTCATCATCATCATTAGGTCATCAGTCCTAAGACTGGTTGGACGCTAACCTCCAGCTTCTCCTATCTTGTGCTAACCTACGCATTTCGCTAATTGTGCTACAACCTACATCCCTTTCATAGTTATTGGTTTTTGATAAAAAAAAAAAAAAAAATTTCGGTGCGAGAATGTTAATTTAAAAAAGAGGTAAAAAATTGCGTATTTAGGAATATTCGCTTAATTTGGCATAACATTGTAAATAATAGATAGACTAAAGATATTGATTTTTTTCAACCTCAAAGTAGGTATCTCAAAGAAACTTTGAAAATTTCAAACTCCTGCAATTTTTTTTCATTATGTTCGGTATGACTGTATTTGTCGTTTTTGCTAAAAATCAATTTAAGGATAATTTTTCATTTTTTAGTATTTAGAAGCAAACCTTGCGTAATAAAGTTTGGTTTAAATATTTTTTATTATATATTATCTACTAACCTTCCGGAATTTTTTCACACACTGTACACGCAAACAAGTTTCCATTATGAATCTGCTTTTTTTGTTTTGAAGAAAGTAAACTGATAATATAGTGTGTAATATCCAATTAGGCCCCATTTACCCACTCATTTTTATGTACATTTCTTCACTCCAGTTACTACACATAATATGTAGGTTTACAGTACAAAATCGGAACAAATATTCTGGCTTGAAGTGAAACCCGAGAACACTAATTATAATCATTAATTAATTAAAGTGGGAAATCTAAAATTATTATGAAAAATCACTCGACTGTGAATGGACCTTTTATTTATTCTTTAGATAGTCCTTTTAGTCATTTAATCGGTGAATTTGTGTAATTCATCAAATATATTCGAAGCGTTACGAGGATCTGAAATATATATATATATAGCAATTCAACTTTCGTGTCAAGTATTTGACTGAAAGACGACTGAACTGACTTCTAGGAAGTGTGAATAAAAAGTATTTACAACAATAAATAATAATACGAAATAATTTTATAGGTGTAACATTCAAGAGAAAGTAAAAACAGCCACGGATTAAGTTGCAAGTCATATCATCTACATGTATATTTGTGAATCATTCGACAATGTAAGAAGGAAAAAACCCGATGGGAAGCGAAGTGATCTTATCTAACTCTTATAGATAAGAAAGAATATGAGAAGAAAAATTATAGATAATAAATAAGTATATTTTACGACATTACTTATTTATATCTGTAATTCAATATGGGTTATTTTTTCTTTCTTGGCATCAACGCAGATTTGAATTATAATTTAAATGTCGTTTGTTTTTCAGTTAATCATACTCGTACAATCAAATACATTTTTTTTTACTTTCCAGTTTCAATTTTAAACATCATCTTCAGAGAATCTACAACAATTAATAAAACATAGTTATTTTTATAGCTAATCGTATGTGTTAAATGAATGTACATACTTAATGTGTTTAAGATATTGGTGTAACTAAATTCAGATACTTTTGTGGCTGGTTTGGTGTGAGTTTGTTTATGTTATTGATGATAAGGATATTTGTGTGAAGTAATATAAGCAGTAAATGAAGTAGATAAAGTTATACATACAATTTATTAGTTTACTAATTATAAAGATATATGTAATACAGATTTTACCGCACTGCAGTTAATTTGTTGTGATTTTTCTAGAGGTGGTTATTAAAACAGAACAGTAGATATATCTTCTATTTCACACTACGTGATCGATGTCTTAAGAAATAAAAGTCAAACTAAATATAAAACACTAGATGTAAATGTTTCTCTACTCGCTTACTTTAAAATTGAGCTAGAAGTAGATATAATTGTCTATGTGGTAGCTATATCTATGGCCATGAGCTAAATAATTTTTTATTTACTCCGCTTGTTATTAGCTACAAAATGTTGGTTCATATTAGTATTCAGGGACTATCAGGCATTTCAGGCTTGCATATGGAACAATAATATGAGGAAAAATGTCACATAATCTTTATTATATAAACGTCTCATAATTCGATGATTTTCCGCCAACGAACAAAAACATTAGCCGTCATTATACCAGTTGTTATTAAAAAGAGCACACTATTGCGTAACCAGGTGATGACAACGGCGAAACAAAAGTGAAATTGTTTATAGTATTGTGACCGTAAAATATTGCAAATTAAAATAATTGATATTTTCATGCGTGTGGCAAGACAATGAGTTTGTCAAAATAAGTCATTGACACATTGAGACAATAAAATATTACATACCGACGATCCCCGATTAAAATGTTCACATCCGTCTTAGCGAAAATACTTTCAGTAGGAAAATACGATGTGTCATATTCCCGCAATATTTTGCCATGTTAACATACGTTTGTGTATAAAAGTTTGTTGTCTCAATAAATAAGAGTATTGTTAATTGACATGGCTCATGAGTGCCTGTAAGTTAAAAATTAATCTAAAACTTAGGATGTAGGACTACATCTTAATTTTGATAATCACATGTATTAACAAAAAAACAAAGTAAAAAGTAAGATTATTAAAAAAATAATTCTAATCTGTATGTTAGCCAATGCTATTTTAAAAACTAACGTGAATAATTTTGGAATTTAAAAAATCTATTAAAACAAAATTATGAATATTGGGTAAAGGTTTATCACCATGGTGTATATGGTGTAAACTTATTTACATGAATAAAGAAATGAAGAATTATGTGACGAGAACTACAAAGAAATATGAACGATAAATGAGATACGATAAAAATGGAAAACGTGATTTTTTATTAATATTAAGATAAATCACAGCCCCCCAAAATAATACCATGTGCGGCAAACTGGAGTACCATAGCCCTATGTAGTTTGATGTGCTGAATACAAGTCTGAAGTCAGATTTCCTCCATCTCGTTATGATTTTTTTTTCAACTTCAAAAAACATGGACGATCAAACAGATGATACGAACTCAACGAAGCCTGTTGGGAATTTCCTGGAACTTGGTCTATGGGTTTTTGAAGTCACAGGTAAACGAAATTGGTGTAAAACTTTCAAAACCGAAAACGGCGGATCCAATATGGAAACATTTTGCAACAAAACTTGGTGAAAATTCAACTATTAAAATTCAAACGGCTAATTCAATACAATTGAGGAGTTTCTCAAAAAACTTTGGGATCTCTACGAAACTTGGTATCAATTTCACAGAATTTAAGGGTCACTGAAAGTAGGCAACAGATCAAACTGAGCCGGGCTTCTAGTTCATGAAATAATAAAAAACTTGGTTTATAATACAGGTATATATAGTACAACAATAAACTCAAAAACCTATATTATATACCAAGTTCATATTCTATATTGCAAGAACTTGAAGTTAGATCCTGCCCAGTTTGATTTGTTACCTTTGTTTCAGTGACCCCTAAAGTTTCATAGAGATCCTAACATTTTTTGAGAAACTCGTCAGTCGTAATGGATCGACGGTTTGAATTTTGGTGACCTGAGAAACACTCAAATACCAATCTTTTTAGGTTATTACAAAATTCTGAAGTGATAAAACAAATCTGACTTCAAATTTGTGTTCAACGCACCAAAATACATGGGGATAGGGCACAATGGCCTGCCGTACATGGTACTTTTTGTGATACTCTGCAATCATAAGGACTGAAATAGATATACAGCTTGTCAAGAATAAGGCCAAGTGTAAAAACTTATTTGTTGTTCCGTTTAATTTAATTTGTCATTAATTTAATTTCTTAATTATATTAAACAGAATAACAAATAAATATTAAATTGTTGTAGAAAACATTTATTTCTTGCTTTTTAGTTGTTAACTTTTTTTAAGTCGGTTTCTTAAACTAATTATTTTACAATTTTAAGTGATAGGTAGACCTATTGAGGATACTTTGCAAATGAAAATACGACGACTACTATCCAGTGAAAACAATTTAAAAAATATATACAAATAAGATGTAGTGTAAGGTGTAGTGACACTGAGAATATGTAACTACGACAAATAAATATTTATACAAAATTAAAACCTTTGCTGGTTAGATTTTCACTTTTTATTTGTTAAACATAACACTTGTTTCGCCAACACAGTGGCTCCCTCAGATGTTGTCTGAGGAACAACTTGTCTGAAGACAATATCTGAGGAAGCCACTGTGTTGGCGAAACAATCGTTATGTTTAACAAATAAAAAGTGAAAATCTAACCATCAAAGGTTTTAATTTTGTATAGATATGGATTTTCATCAAGTAACGGCCTAATCAAGTCAGAAAATAAATATTTCATAATATAAAAGTTAGGTACTTCTTCAAATTAAAATGGAATATGTTGTATACACGATTTGCATACGCTTTTCTTTCTGAAACTACTCGTAATATATCATTAATAGCTCGCATAAAATAAACTGTATATTGACATATAAGATGTGCCATCTGGAAAAATGGGAAGACAAACCGTACTCAAATTTTCATCAATCGAATCTTTAGAAAATTCTCGTATCCGTTAGTTGTCTATATATTAAAACGTAAATCAAACACAGCACTGTTCCCCAATGTATTTATATATCTAATGTGTGTGACTCTGGAGCCACATTTTCGCAGTTCCCAAAATAGTTCTGGAAGTATAATGGAGTATTTTTGTCACCAAAAATAGACCCAATAAGTAACAGGACGACTTAGTGTAGCGACAAACTGTACTTATCTGTGGGCACGTCATTTATTACGTGTAAGTTTTCGATGTGAGCACCAGTGAAAATATGTTGAATAAGGCCACAATAGCTGTGATAATAGCTTTTATTTGTGTCGGTAATGTGGAGTGCAATGCGGAAGTGGAAATATATAAGTTAGGTGAGGAAATATTTGGAATTATTCAATGAGACTGTTTAAAAATAGAATGATTGCACGCACACTTATAAATAAGTTTAATGTAAAAACTTATACACCCGTTAAAATATCGTCAAAGTGCAATTCACTTTTTTGTTTTTAATCCACTCGAGATGACTTTCACTGAAAAATATATTGCGATGCACATACATATATGTCAAAATTATTTTGTTTTGCGCAGTAGCATTTGTATTGCCAATATTTTACAAACTTCCAATTGTAAATGTAAAATAATATACAAATAATATTATTTACAAATTGAAATAACAAGTATCGAGACTAAACAGAATTAAAAATAATTTTGTCTAGATTTAAATTTCAGAACATTCCTGAACAATCTGTAAAATTTATAGATGGTCAACAATAAATAATTTACAGACAAGAATTTTGTTTCGTTTTGTACTTACCGTTTTACAAAAATTAAAAGTCTAATCAGCCAATTCTTTCCTTACAGGAATATATAAGATACAAATTTGTTATTATTGGAGATTTGCATTGGATGCAAGAACTTCATGTACACTGCTAAAAAGTGAATCTACAAGTGTTATTTGAAATAATGGAAATGGGTCATTTCTCATAACAGAATATTTATGATAAATATATTAAAATTTATATTTACATTGATATTGATAGTAAACTATTTCAGACCCAAATGTATCATGTTTTTCAACCGAAAATATTTGACTTGAACAAGATGGAGCTTGGAAATATTTTTTGTTTCCTATTTCTGATTAACTAGATATAATATTAAGTATCCACAAAATTGGAAGAAGTAGAACAAATGACTTGTTAGTCTATTCTCCTAGTCTCTCGCCTCTCACTGTCATTTTAATATGAAGTGTATAACAACAGATTTACAATCTGTTACATGTACAATTTCGTGTACTAAAAAGGATAACTTATTCCACATAAATGTGGACACATAACACATAAATGGAATATAATGATTGCAGACATCCACTGACAAAATTGTCGTTCAAAAATTTCCATAGATGTTAGACAAAAAAATACTAACATTTTTAGAACGAGTAACTCATTTGGGTCGATTGACTATATTAATTTTGTCATAATTCCGAAATTCGAACGAAAAGCATTTCGTACATCGACTTAAAAATTTCGTGACACACACACGAAAACAGCCGTTTGGTAAATAGAGATAGCACAAAATAGATTAATTTCTTATATCATCATGAGGTCATCAGACCTAAGACTGGTTGGACGCTAACTTCCAGCTTCTTTCTTATAGCTAAATTTCTTACAGCTAAACCCAAAATGGGAATAAGACTACAACTTGAGTATGACTATAAGAAATTAACCTGCTATGAACCATTATATTATTATGTAGTTTCGAACGCAATTAACATCCTTAACTGCACTGTAATTGTTATTACAAAAATTCTAGAATATAACTAGAATAATAAAAACTACAACACACGTAAATAAGCCAAATTATTTTATTGGCAAAGTGTGTACAGTTTTCCTGATGATATACCATATAATATAAGAACAGATCATTTTATTTCAAGTCCGTTTATTAATTAAATTCTCAAGAAGATAACATGTTCTTGCGTCTTATTAGACCTTGTTAGTCAATTATTTTATTAATGTACTTATTATCTCATTTTACCTTACCGTACCTTATTTATCTCATACTACATTGGACACTTTCAGGTGCAATTTTTGACGATGAGGATCTCACTCAACGAGACGCCTCCATAAGGGCGTTCAATGCCGCCGTGAATACCGTGAACAGCCTTGATTATTTTGAATTTCAATTCGAGCCAGTTATTAAAACCATCAAATATGATAATCCCTACAGAGCTATGGAAGCAACGTGCGAACTTATAGAGGAATCTGTGATAGGGATATTTGGACCACTTTCTGAAGAAAATTCCAATGTTATTCAATCCATGTGCGATTTGAAGGAAATCCCTCACATAGAAGTGCGATGGGACGACCATCCCTTGAATGGTACCATAGTGAACGTTTATCCGCATCCCGATGTGCTAACACGGACATACATAGATTTAATCGAGGCGTGGGGATGGACGGATTTTGTGATATTGTACGAAAACAATGAGAGTTTGCAAAGGGTGGGGGAGTTATTAAAGTCCTTCATACCATCAAAACACAGGATTGTTGTTAGACAACTCTATCCCATGGAGGAATATTTGTAAGTAATATACTTTTCAAAAAATAAAACCCGCCACAGTTAAGATTCGACATTTGTCCCGGATTGGAACCGAACGACATACAGATGTTTCGAACTTATTAGTTCTCATCAGTGCCATACACGGTACGCCGATCCAGAACAAATGCCGAATGAAATTTGTGGGGTACATATCTTTATCCATACGATCTATGTCAGTAACATATAAGTCGGAAATCGAGAAAGGAACTACCAAACCGCCAAACGCCAATTACATAATCGATTATGTAATAGCCTTGCTATTCGGGAACTACTTTGGTAGTTCCTTCCTCGATTACCGACTTATATGTTACTGACATAGATCGTATCGATAAAAATGTACATCACGAATTTCATTCGGCATTTTTCCTGGATCGGCGTACCGTGTACGGCATTGATGAGAACTAATACGTTCGAAACAGCTGTATGTCGTTCGGTTCCAATCCGGGACAAATGTCGAATCCTAGTTGTGACGGGTTTTATTTTTTGAAACCTTATCTGATCGTGCAAAAACACGAGAAAAGGGTCGAGGATCGCTTTTAGGTATAATTCAATGCCTGGCGGGGCTTTAGCCCGAGGAGTAGTTGTTTCTTATAGCAATTATGTAATAGCCTTGCTATTCGGGTACTACTTTGATAACCGCTTGGCGGTTTGGTAGTTTCTCAATTTCCGAGTTATATGTTACTGAAGTAATATACTATTGAAGGTAATATTGTAGCCTACAATAGTAATGAATATATTTACCTAAATTAAAATTACTCATCGATATTAGCAAATAATTTTGGATTGCCAAGAAAGCGCTATTCATGAAGTAGAATAAATAATTGTTTATTCCATTCTTACCGTATTTTCATGTCATAGTTCTATATTTTTTATAATCTCTCAAGAAACTCCATTTACTAACAAAATGATAAGTAGTCAGAATAACTTGTTTACGCGATAAAAGACCAATTAAAATTGAATTAAAAACCCGTGAATAATATTTTAATAAGCAAGAATAAATGTTATTAATGTGTTTGTTTTTAAACTCAGATTTGTTCTGAAAGATCTGTGGAGATCTGGGGCGAAACATTTCGTGTTAGATTGCTCTATTGGTGTACTTGGAGATGTTCTTCGTCAAGCACAAAAAGTAGGTCTGATGACCAACCAGCAGCACTATATCATAACTAATCTGGACTTGCACACGCTCGATCTAGAGCCTTACCAATACAGCGAAACTAACATTACTGGGGTGAGTAATAATTTCCGTTAGTTTAGATTTGCTCACTAAATAATTATTACTTTCATAATTTGCACTTAAAACGAAATCTACAAAGATTTTTTCTTCGCACACTTATTAAGAACATTATGTACCAACTATTCACCCTCTGCTCATATGTTACATGGCGATCATAATGTTCTATGATGCCTTATTTAAAAAAATAAAGTTCTTGTTTTTACTAATTTGATCCATTTCATTGAGAATTACTTGAAGGTTTTTCTTTAATTTTTGACTTACTAGATTTTTTGGAACCGTTTAATTAGCTGTATATATTGTTAATAATATTTAAAAGGGTACAGGTTAAGGAATATGTAAAGAGTCTCTCAATAAGTACGCTCGATTTTTAAACGTAATTAAAACCAGTTGTGTGTGAGATATCCACTAATTTTTTTATTTGTAAGAATATTTTATGGCATTAATTATGGAATATAACTTCATTCAAATATCCGCAGCGGCTTTGCTTGGTGGCACTTATTCGGGATGTCCAATTTTCAATGACTTTGTTGCATAAATCTGGCTGAATTTGATACATAGCGCTCGTTATGTTGACTTTGAGGGCATCAATTGTCAGATGTCCATCGTGGCATGCGCTGTGTGGCCCGTAGCGCCGTCCTGTTGGAACCACATGTCGTCGGTATCCATATCATCCAGTTTAGGCCACAAAAAGCTTATCATCGATCTGTAGCGCTCGTCGTAGCGGTTATGGCAATGCCAGTTTCGTTTTGGAAGAAGTACGGACCGATGATTCCGCCACACCAACATTCGCATCAAAAAATAACTTTCTCGGGATACATTTGGTTCTGGTGTGTCTCATGTGGATTGGTATCGTCCCAAATCCGACAATTTTGCTTGTTCACATATCCATTCATCCAAAAGATGAGATCGCTAAAGATGATTTTTTTGGCGAAATTTGAGTCAACTTTCAACCGCTCCAGAGCCCAATCAGCGAACACACAGCGTTGTTTATAGTCTTTTACCTTAAGTTCCTGTGTCGGTTGGACTGTATACGGGTGCAGACACAAGTCCTGATACAAAATTCGCCAAGTTGAAGTTGCAGAAAGACAAAGTTATTGTGAACGACGAAAAATTGACTACCTCGGGTTCTCTCGTACACTCTCACGCACAGCAGCGATGATTTCAGCAGACCTTGCGTTTCGGTGACGTACGGCTATTGGCTGATTATTTATCAAACCGGTTGAGTCAAAATTGGCCATAAAATGTCGAATTTGGCCACGTAATGAGCGGATCGTTTCCATCTATGCGCGGAGCATGGGTTCTGAAAATAAAATTTGATAACTTATACACGTTGTTGAACGCTGTAGCCTTCCGTGGTGATATGACTGATATGTCATATACTACTGAATAATTCACAACAAATTTGACACATGTTGCTTTAACAATGTGGCCGCTGTAACCTAACAAATGTCGAACATCCCTATTGAAAGACTCTCTATATCTATATTGAGTTAAGTTCAGGAACCGCATAGTCCCACATATTAATACACTATTATGTCACGAGGTGTCACTTCTGTCATATCAACTCCATCATCATATTCTCCCACTGCTTGTTCTAGCATAGTTTTATGCTTATTTTTATATATTATAACTTATATAACCATCTTCCTGCTTAGTGGATAGCTTATCCAACATACATAATCGTGTATATTAAATTGCATACAAAATAATAATGTATTGTCTCTTATTGTGTTTATATTGTCATCCTTTGCGTGACGAATGTTGCTTACCTAAGTCATGGTTGCGCTTCTTTTCTTCAAGTAATATCTCCTGCTTTCACTAAGCAAGTGTAGTATTATTTGTTAACTGATTTTTTTTTTAATTTTACACTAAAGTTGTTAATGTTAAGTTAATCTGGGAGCCAAATCATCCTCTGGTTTATTTAAAATACAGGCAACAAGCACTTATTTGTTGTTTTGTAAGTCAATTATGACGAGATATTGTCCACAGTTGTTTGAGGAAGGCAAAATATAGAATAGAATGGTAAGATATGCAGTGATAAATTATATTTCTAAGCTGTTGAAAGAGGTGACATTCAGCAAGATAATGCAAGCTCACATTATGATAAGTGTAACGTTAAGCCTCTTGGAAGCTATCCAAGTCAAACTTTTGTGATGGCTACCACGATTTCCCGACCTTTTCCTAACTAAACATGTACGAGATATTATTGGTTGAAGACTGCTTGATCTACCCCACCCTCGTAAACTTTAGAGGTGTTTAGGCATAAAGTTAGTGTTAAGATTTCTATTAGTTTATGGCAGTAGGTTTATTAGGGTCACAGTAAATAGTTTCGTTCCCTTAAAAATGTACTTATTATGGGAACAGTCGGCTGTATTTATTTCGGAATCCTATCTTACTGACTGTGAGGAACTATGTTTAACTTTAACTTCCCTTAACTTTATATTTTTAATAATAGCCTGTCCCAGCATACTCGATGGCCAAAGAATGACACAAAAGCCATCCCCATCGCGTCACAACCAGATGTTAGGGACAGGCTATAAAACAGAAAAGCAAAAGCAGACCGATATGCATTGTTACAAAATCCACTGCACTATAGGTAACTTAGGCATTAGTCAGTTTTTTATAATTACTTTAGAGTTTCATTTTAAAGTGTTCATCGTTTTTGACTATTTTAAATAAACCTGTGTTGAAGTAAACACCAGTACTTATTTCACAACCCTTAAGGCAATAACAGTAGATGTGGTACAACAGTACGTCATAGTGATGCGAAACAAGATCACAGTTAAAAACATGGTCCTTCGAGCCGGCTTAATTAAAAACAATTAGCTTCTTCGAACGAGGTACCTCTAACAAGGCAACGATCATCTCGTTTGACACATGTTCCGATGAGTTAACAAGAATATAATCCATAAAGAAGATCCAATTCGTCATTTATTTTTATTCAGTAATTTTAAATTTTTTTTCCAAGATTATAATCATATATTTCCTATTATCACATCAATTTAAACCAACTTAAACTATGTGTATTTGGTGTTGCATATTCTATCTGTTACATAGTATATTTAAAGAAATATTTGTAACTGTTGTTATGCAAATATCAATTTGCAATGCAAATTGGTATTTGCATAATTATGAACAATACAAGTTACTGTTTACTTATAAAACACGAAATATAGAAACAACATTCTAACTAAAAAACATTTATTTCAGATGATATTTGTTAATCCTGATGACAAAGACCTAATAGAAGTAGCTGATCAGATTCATACTGATGCAGCTGGAATCTCCGGGTGGAAATTGAGACTTGAAGAAGCACTCACATACGATGCCATCATGATGTTTGCGCATGCGATACATGCGTTGAGGCCCTTAAAACCCATCAGAAGTGTCGACTGTTACGACACCAATGAAATTTTTTCATCTGGGACGAGTATCATAAACTTTATGAAGACAGTAAGTACATAAATAGATTCTGCTTTTAAGTTTTATTTAATCATTTATTCTATTAATGAGGAGCATGAATTTACATAGACCGTCTCTTGATTAATGCCTAAAACACGAAATTAAAAGAATTTCACGTCTTTCTATTTTGTGTATTCCGCATTTACACATCATATTTAAGATTGCGATATATTAAGAAAAATTTGGACGGAGTTGAGAGAAATTTAATCAATAATGATTAAACCACACATATTATTATGGTTTAGGCCAAATATGATCACACCTGGGACAAAAAAATGTGTTTGTCATCTATCTACGTTTCACTGTCTGGGAGCCCATCTTTGCGCCGCAATTATTTCTAATAAAAAAAGGTATACTTTAATGTACCTGATATTTTTCACTAATTTTTATTATTATTATTTCCAGAAAATTGTAAAACTTTTTCAATAAAAACTCCTTTCTGGTTATGCCATGGTCCCCGACTAACTCGTTTTGGCGTTTCGTTTATCATCTATTTCTTCAGAAGAAATGCAAAAACTTTGACTCTCTAGTGATCCGTAGATTATAACTTAATCCTCTATCAAATATTTTATTTCCTCTTTAGAAACTTCGATTCAATATTAATCATAATCTATACTGTGATTCTGGTTTTTATATACATGTTATACTGTTCCTAACTTATCTGTGTTAGACCTTACCCAATATGCCTGCTATGTTCGACAATTCTAGATTGAAAGCTCCTGCCTGTTTGACCAATATAACTCTTTCCACAGGAACACTTCAGTAATTTACTACTGTAGATGGCAGTTCATAGATCAAGGGCAATGTAGCAATTATTGTATACACACATAATAAAGGTCAACACATATTCAAATACAAAGTATAAAAATGTGAAAGTTTTTTTCCTATTCCATAAGATGACATAGTAATCACTGAATTAATGATTAGTATGTCATTAATGTGAAGCTGGAATGAGAAAAGAGATCTTTCTATACCTCCAGAGATATTATTATTTGTCTTGTATTCCTAACTAATAAGTACCACCTCTTTATAGAAGTTATTAATAATACGAATTGAATAATATAACTGATACAATTTTCGATGCATTTTAGCTGGAATACGATGGACTTACGGGGAAATTAAAATTCGATATTAAGGGGTTCCGCACGCATTTTGGTTTGGATATTACAGAGCTTAAAGAAATAGGAATAATTAACGTTGGATCTTGGAATTCGGCCACGTCGCCCGCATTGAATATTAGTAGGGCTTCCGTATCAGTCGATGTCCAAGACGACATCAGCAACAAATCATTTACTGTCATAACTACTCTGGTAAGTGGAGGATGCGAAGTTGGTATCATCGCAAACAATGATATCCTATTAAATGTCAAAAAGAAGGGCGGGGGGAAGAGGTGTGACTATTGAAACATATTTGTCGATCGGATAGCACCCTTTAAGCATTACAATTTTTAACACTGACTTAGTTTTCCACAAAACTCTATACACTACAATCGACGCGCCTTTCCATTGTCATCATCAGGAGATGATTAGAACTCAATGAGTTTTAATCATCTCCAGATGATGCTAACTTTGTTGGAATAACACGCATCGAGTGTAGTGTATAATGTTTTGGTGTTTTGTGGAAAACTAAATCAGTGTTATCTTCACACCAAATGTTCCAACCTACTCCAGTATTACAATTTTTATAAAGCTTATTTATGAAATAATCTTAATTCAAGAACTGATATCTTGTAGACTGAGCCATATGGAATGGAGAAAGCCTCCAGCAATAACCTTCAAGGTAATGATAGATATGAGGGATTCGCAATAGACTTAATCCACGAGCTGTCATTAATGAGGGGGTTTAACTACACTATCGTTATCAGAGAAGATAAACAGAATGGAAATTACGACAACGCCACTGGGGAGTGGACCGGCATGCTCGGGGATGTAATTAAGAGAGTAAGCAACCTCATACTTTGCAGCATCATCCAAGTGAGGTTTTGTAGTAATATTAGTTGATTGTGTAGATGTAGCAAATCTACCAAATATACAGAATACACAAAGCATGTTCAAAGTAATATTAAAATTAGTTCCAATATAAATAACTTCACTATACCAGTACAATGTTGTAATGTTAAGATTAGTATCTAAGAGTTATTAAATGATTTAATTTTATAAATTACATATCACTATCAAGATATAGATCAACATATCTGATTTTAGAATTTTGTAGAAAGCAGATTTAGCTATAACGGATCTTACTATCACCTCCACAAGAGAAGAAGTAGTCGATTTTACTTCTCCATTTATGACATTAGGTACGTATTTTTTCAAAACTTGTTATCTCTTGAAGTACAAAGTTATAGACACCATATAAATCATGCAGTGATTTTAAAAACGTATTAAATTAGTGCTAGCTAGCGTAGAAATCCATCAAGAATACGAATACCAGTAATAGCTAGCAATACCAGCTCATCAAGAATAGGAGCAAGTCTCAAAACTGAATATCGGACCGCCTACAAGATGTGCAGAAAATAGCCTTGTTTTTATTCAGTCGAATTGACATCTTTTCAGAGTGAATATCGAGGAATATATATTGAATGTGAATGTATAGAGACTTCGATCTGGTCACGCGTATAGTTTATTTCATCGCTATTTGCCAAATGAAAAATCTCAAAACATACCGTGTCTTGTTTTATGGCTAGGCTCAGGTAGACTGTACCATTTATCGGCAAGATAAGAGAGATTTTATTTGGCAAATAGCGATGAAATGAATAGTAAAGTGCATCCCTTTCCCTCCGAGTGCTGCCTCACTCTTTCTTCTCCGCATTCCTAGAGAATCTCACACTTTTTCCTATTCTTGATGAGCTAGTAGACGAACTAGTTCACTTTTAATAGCCATTGCAAACTAAAAAAAATTTCTTCCAGGTATCAGCATTCTCTATAAGAAACCAACGAAAGCTCCACCAAGTTTCTTTTCCTTTGCCGAACCATTTGAAGTAGAAGTATGGAAATTGCTCGTGGTATCTTGCGCTGGTGTTTCCATTGTCCTGTTTGTACTAGGAAGAATATCCCCCTCAGAATGGGAGAATCCATATCCATGCATAGAGGAGCCAGAATACCTTGTAAATCAGCTGGATTTGAGGAACAGTTTCTGGTTCATGACTGGAGCAATCCTACAGCAAGGATCTGAAATTGAATTAAAGTAAATATAGAGTAAGAAACTATCACAGTTAGCTGATCTTTTATATGCTTGTTCTGATTTATCATTCAATTAACCTCAAAACTACTCCTGATCATTGATGGTACTAATCCAGTTCAGATAAATAATACCTATTTTTAAAGAATAATCGAATGGATTATATTCCAGATCGATTTCAACCCGAATGGTAGGCGGAATGTGGTGGTTCTTCACCCTTCTTATGGTATCATCTTACACAGCTAACTTGGCTGCATTCTTGACAACGGAAAATCCGGATCCGCATTTCACGAACTTCGAGGAACTTGTACAGAATGCGGAGTCGAAGAATATTAAATATGGTGCAAAGGCGGATGGGGCAACCGAAAGTTTTTTCAAAGTAAGTGAATGCATGTTTTGTAAACCAATAAAACTAAAATTAACTTTTACTAAAAGAAATCTTATTTAATATCAACTAACATTACAATATTATCGTGTGAAAATAAATGGAAAGAAAGCAAGTAAAGTAAGTAGTGATAATGTTACTTATACAAGGCTAGACTGTAAAATAAGTTTAACTAAAGAAATACCAGGAAATATAGAAAAGCATCGAGGGGTGTGGGTACATTACGAGCATCTTTTTCTGGCCCTGCAAAATTTTTATTATGTTCTTGGATCTGGTTTTACTTTTCTTCTTTGGCAACTTGTCCCATTTAGCATTCTTGTCCTTTCCGACATAAAAATAACAAGGATATTCATGTTCGATGATTTCATCACCGGACTCTTCTGGCTCACTGAAGTGATCATCAAGTTGAATTTCTTCATTTTCACTTAGGTCACTTTCACTATCAATTGCATAACGTTCTTCGTTTGATAACTCTTGAAGAATTGCAGGGACATCATCTAAACTAATTGTTTCCCCACAGGCGCTATCATAAAATACAATAAAAAACAAAAAAGAGTAGAAATCAAAAATAAAAACTCACATAGGTGATCGCGGGTATCACAAAATAGAGTAAACGGTCGAAGTCACAAAAACTCCCTCGAGCGGTCTACGATTCTAACTGCTTCTCAACCAAATTGCGACCAAGGCGATGGGGAAAAAGTCGGCAGGAAAACGTTATCTGTTTCAAGAAGGGTTGACCCACAAAAACCTCAAATGTAAGGGGAAACCCATCACCGAGCTAAAAATAGAACGGCGAAAGCGAAAAATGTGGCACTGAGTGCAACAACGCGACCGGCCGAGGGTATTAAATTATATTTAACGTTAGACTTTTTAACGAATTATGGACTTTGTAAGTTCACTAAATCCTGGAGGAATTGAATATCTTTACTGTTAACTGAAGGAATTTACTTCATTGGACAATGGTATTGAAAGCTTCCATTCTGCCATTGAACATGAGATATATTTTCTTGAAGTTTTCCACCAAGACCGTTATCTCTGTTAGAAACAATGACTGCACATGGAAACATCTCAGGTTCTTCGGCACTTGCGAAGAGAATTTGAAACACCTTTCTATCTTATCAAGACACCTTTCAAGTCTATAAATTTAGAAAGCGCAGACGATAGCGAACTACAACGTGAATTACGCTATCAGTAACCATACATAATACAGAACTTGACAATTATTATAAATAAAGACGAAGTAAAGGCCATATAACTAAATTCCGTAAGCCTTATTATAAAACAATATAATGTATCGTAGTTTTATACAATAAGAACAATATACACTTAAAAAATCCGTTAAATATCTCTCTATGACATTTTTCAAAAGTTTTAACACTGATTTGGTTCACCAGTGAGCCACCAGTGAAAATATTATTTTAATTTATTGATAGAATTTTTGACAAGCGTTTAAAGTAATGTTACTTGTTTATATTTAGTTAAATTGTTCACACTATTCACGTGTTCCATTAAGTTATTAATTTTTATATTACTTAATAGCTACCTTAATAAAGAAATATACACCTAATTAACTCTGCAGGGGATAAAAGTTATATTTAAATATAGTTCTTTTGTATATTTTCTCCCTTAAAACATATTTAAAATGTTTCCCCTTAAATCCATAAATTTTTTGTAGAAATGGAGAGGTCGCTGGGCACTGGTGAAATATTTTTAACCAGTAAATGAAATAATACACTTGGTAGGTTTCACAAAAATTGCGAACTATATTTCTAATAATTGGTTCGGCTTTTATGCCATTCTCAAAGAATGGCATAAAATTAGTATTAGTAAAAGTTTGTTACTCTTTGAGAATGGCATAAAAGCTGAAATAATTACCTATTAGCAATATAGTTTGCAATTTTTGTGAAATCAAGTGTTTTCTTTTATTTACTAATACATTGTTTATTTTGGCTGATTTATCTTAGGATAAAGCTAGAGACAATCCTGGCAGCAACTATGAAAAAGCGTGGAAGTTCATGCAAGAATACAAGAAGGAAGTTATGGTTAAAGATAACAAAATTGGAGTGGATAAAGCTGAAGAGGAACGGTATGCTTTCTTTATGGAGAGTAGTTCCATAGAATATGAAGTAGAGAGGAAGTGCAACCTGAATATGGTAGACGGATTACTTGATGAAAAAGGTTATGGAATTGCCATGAGGAAAAGTAAGCATTACTGAAAGAACTATATGTAATTGAAATATAAATAAATGAATAACGATAATAAATAACTTTGAATCTCGATAGATATAGTAAAACGTAAAATACCAGAAAATTACTCCTAAAACTTCTTTTGTAGATGAAACATATAGGAAGAGTCTGAGTACAGCAATTCTGAAATTACAAAATTCAGGAATAATTGACGAACTGAAACGAAAATGGTGGCAAGAGAAAAGAGGAGGAGGTAGATGTCAGGTGAGTAATATTAAGAAAAATACACTTCAAGCTAAAATTATGGAATATATGAAGAAATAAATCAAATTTATATATAAAAAAAATAAACAGTTTTAAAACCTTAAAACGGAGTTTTCAGCACGTAGAACATCTCCATCTCCAAATTGAGTGGCCGAGAAGGAAATAAATCAACACATAAATTTAGAATATCTGTTTTATGCGACAATTTTACTTTTTTCAAATAGTCCACCCTCGTGCTTTCTCATGACCCATGAACAGGGTGGGGTGTGTCCTATCTACCTCAAAATCAATAGATGTCGTCTGGCAGACGTCCCTAATCAGAGTCAGTCGAAACCCAATCGATCCCATACGATTTAATCGAGTGATAGTGCTAACAAAAAAATTTCTCAAATAGTCCACCATTGTGATTTCTCATGACTCATGAACATGTAGAGTGTATTCTATCCACCTCAAAATTAATAAGTATCGTTTAAGAGACGTCCCCGATCAGAATCAGTCAAAACCCGATCGATCCGACATGATTTAGTTGAGTTATCGTGTTAACAAAAAAAATTTCTCAAATAGTCCACCGTCGTGCTTTCTCATGACCTATGGACAGGGTGGGGTGTGTCTTATCCACCTCAAAATCAATAAGTGTCGTCTGGGAGACGTTCCCGATCAGAATCAGTCAAGACCCGATCGATCCGACACGATTTAGTTGAGTTATCGTATTAACAAAACAAATTTCTCAAATAGTCCACCGTCGTGCTTTCTCATGACCTATGGACAGGGTGGGGTGTATCTTATCCACCTCAAAATCAATAGATGTCGTCTGGAAGACGCCCCGATGAGAATTAGTCAATACCCGATCGATTCCACACGATTTAGTTTTGTTCTCGTGCTAACAAGAAATTTTAATGCCGACGACAACGACGACACATACACAGACATTTTTTAAAAACTATATTTTTTTGTTTTTAGGCCGAAAAACGAAAAATAAACGAGAAGAGATTTTCTTTTCATTATTCTTTACACGATTACATTACTTTTCTGCTAGTATAGTTGAGTGCGGAAAAGTAAAATATATTTATAGAACAGAAACAAAAATCTAATAGTCTCCTAATTGCTAGAAAACCTAGCAAACACCAGACTCTGAATATTGTCTAGACAAACGCGATATGTTTTCACTTAAAACGTAAGTTTAACTGCTTCAGCAATAGTAAAATGAAAATAATCATGGTTTAAAATAGAATATCCGTGACGTTGATTAAAGTAACTACTACCCAATTTTTTAAAAAGAAAAAGTACCAAAAGTCATGCCTATATATTACTGCCCTATAAGATGGTCGTATTTTGGTTCAATTATATATCATGTTTTTGTCATAGAGGTAAGAAAAGGTATGCTAGTTTATGGGTTAATG
The DNA here is from genome assembly GCA_037954035.1 of Rosalia funebris. NCBI lineage: Eukaryota > Metazoa > Arthropoda > Insecta > Coleoptera > Cerambycidae > Rosalia > Rosalia funebris. Next base: position 12,989,406 of record JAZFAV010000001.1, on the reverse strand, counting down.
TACCTAGTTAATATGATCCACAATAAAAAAAGTAAAAATTGAACTACTGTTTAATGTATCTGCTTGTTTTTTTTTTTAATATTTTGTCGGTCCTTCTTTAGAGTACTTCTATGGGAAATCTGCAAATTAAGAATGGAGTTAGAATTAATAATAAACAATCTTCTTTTAATTTGTCCAATTTTGAAAGGTAGTTTCACTTTAAGAAGTTTTACAGCGCATTAAGAAATACATATCCAAAAATGAACAAACTCGTAAGAATACACTGAAGTAACGAAAACATCTTGTTAGGAACTAGCATCTCCAACCATTTACTATTATTTTCGTTCATGTAATTCTTATTCGCAGGGTGAGACATCTGCAGACGCTACGCCACTGGATCTGAAAAATGTCGGTGGGGTATTCTTCGTGACAATATACGGAACGATCCTCGCCATCTTCCTAGCAATGTTCGAAACCCTTCTGCATACGGCCAAACAAACAAGTCGCACCAAGATTCCTTTTAAGGCGGCTCTAAAGGAAGAGATTAAGTTTTACTTTAAGTTCGGAGAGATGGTAAAACCGGTTGTTTACAACGACCCATCCGAAGAGGGCTCCAGTCGCAAATTTCAATCGGAAGAAAAGGAGTTACCCTACGATCTAGTCGTTAAACTACCTAGCGTGGAAACATTGGAGAGTAACAGTAACAGTATTAAAAGTAAAAGAAGTAAGAAGAAGCAGAGAATGTATAATAAAGAACATAGTGTTAATACGTGTTAATTCATATCATGAATTGCTAAATAGTCGTGTGTAAGACAATGTAGACCATTTACTCTTTTATTTAGTAATTATTATTTTCTTAGATATTAATAAACACACGCAAGTAATACTTTTTTTTAATCAAATAAGTAATAAAATAAAATATCAAAATGTATCCATCTCCAACACGCCCATCTTAACTCGTATCATCTTTTTGAAATAATTCTATCACAATATGTCAAGTTATGTGTCATACTGACATCGACAACGGGTAAATGTAAATGTGTTTATATTAATTCTAGAGAGAAAATAATAGTGCAATTACCTGTTTGACATATTTCTCTGTCTGACACAAAACTCTTGGAGAAAAGCCTCGTATCGTGTGTGATGTGATGCTGCACCGCTTAAAATACCCATGCTGTTCATTATCATATATAGGGTAGATAGAACTATAGATAATGGAGACGATACGGCTACAAATAATACCCCTATTTACTCTGATAGAATTATCAACGTCATATTCAGAGAACTATGAACCAATTACTCCACCACTTCAAAATACGCAAACTGTGCATTTCTGTGGATGCATTTCTTTTTCATGAACAGCATATGGATTTTCAGCACCCAAAATTCGACAATTTTGTTTGCTGACGTATCCGTCGGGATGAAAATGTCTTTCATCGCTGAACAGAATTTTGTTGCAAAAATAAACATCACCTTCTTTCTTTTCTAACACCCAGTTAACAGCTAAACGAGGTCGTAAATGGTTTATAATTTTTAATTGCTGTGTTAACTGAATTTTGTATACAGACAGATGCAGATCTTTCTTTAAAATTCGATGCGTGGTGGCTCTTGACAGATTGTTGTGCATGGCGTCGAATTAATATGTTTAGATACTCAAGTACAATTTCTTTTGCTGCAGCAATATTTTCATCTGACTAACCACGACGAGGACATATTGGTGTTGCTCTATCGATAACAGAACCCATCTCTTTAAATTTCTTAATTAACTTACGAACTGTTAAGTCTGTACGTGCTTCATTTTGTCCGAATTTCTCTTAATACAAACAGTTGTACACAAACTATTCGTTGGTGACAGAACAGAAATGACGCGCAATTTAAATCATATAGTTTCAACTGAGACACCCTATAGTTAGTTATAAATAAAAAGAAAACGATTTCAATTATTCTCCTATGAAAACCATCATTTTGCCGTTCAAATACTACCCATTTTGTAAGCACGTAATGAAGATTCGACAATATGTGATTTATATGTAAGTGCCACCATATATTTACAGATTTTGTGAACTGACATTTATTGTCATTTATAACTGATATTTCAAAATATGAAACCATGCCTCGTCAATAGATAACCAAAATGTGTGTGAAGTTTACAGATCGTCATTCAGTAAATTATTATCGAACAAATTTGCAATACGTTTGGACTAACCTATCACCAAAAGGGTTTGAATATGACTGCATCTTATATAAATACTTGTCCAAATTTTTAATTGCAATTATTCGTTATATACTATAAGAAAATCCAATTTTATTTCAATATAAATAATTCGATGGTTTTGTAAATTGATGTCAATTACGTTGACGAACGTCATCATCAACTTGTATATGAACAGTTGGTGTACTAATAATTGTTTTAAGGAACGCATGTAAATACTTTGGTATTACTAAGTCTAAGGAAAGCTTTTGAAAATTGTTCAAACATACTAACAAGACTGCATTTTCAAATTCCATTAATGCCAGATCAAAAATAGGCCCACAACAGACAGAATGCACGATGCTAGTTTCGATAATTAATTTAGACAAATATTGGACCAAGATAATTTTGAATATCGGTATTTGATAACATGTATATTTAACTAAAATATACAGTAAACATTAATTTTGAGGAATGCATTTTTATTTTTATATGCTCATTGCATAACGAGTCCATAGAATTCTTCCAGATTTTCTTTACGTTTAAAAGTAAGTTGCCAGCTTCAATTTTTAATGAAGTCCTCTCTAATTTTGCCACGTGGCAAATACAAATGCCAGAACTATTTTTAAAAGTGTTAAGGCTAGTCAAGTTCACTAAGAATAGATTACGTTCTTACAATTAAATTACTATTTATTAATATCAATACACTTACCACAATGAGCGCTAGCGAAAATTACGAACTACTTTGAAATTATACAAAAATAATGTGATGTTCCGTATCAAAATTATAAATTTAAATAAATAGCTGAAAATTAATTTAACATGTTTTTTAGTGCAGTATTAATTTGTGCTATATTCCCACATGTGTTAAGTGAAAATATAAATATAGGTAAGTAATTTCTGTATGCAAACCTTAATTATTTTTAAGTACATTATTGATCGATATGATCTATCACGCAGTGTCCACATACCGCAGTGTCTTCTAAGACACTGAGGTATGTGGTAAGAATATAATATAGTGTGAGGCATAGGAATCTGACGATTTTTGAAATGTAATAGGGCCTTTCCTCTTTAACTCATTATTGACATATTGTTATTATTTAAGTCCACAATTATGTCATTTCATTTTTAAAAAAAGACGTCAGTAAGATATTATCCACCATTTTGCAAACCTTGGTCTACTCGACTTCAAAGATTTCTTCTTACTTGCTCGATTATTGCTTCAGAAATTACCATAATTTCATTCACAATTCGTTGTTTCAAGTCTCGATATTGACAGGTAATGGAATCCCTGTACACTTTACTTTTAAGGTAATCCCATAACCAGACGTCGCAACATTTTAAATCGGGAGAATGGGCAGGCTATCGTTGTTTCTGTATATTAAATGCCCAAGAAATATTTCACCCAACACAGCCGTTGTCGTCCTCGCCGTGTGTGAATTTGTGATTCACATAGTTTAGATTTAAAATTTTCAAAGCTCAAACATGCCTCATTGCTGAATAGCATGAGGTTTGACAAACTGCAGCTCAATTGCAACATTTTCAACGGTTTCAGGGGTTCGTACTGTACGAACAACGCCCAGTATCCTTTTTTTCGATACAAAACCAACCTGTCGAAAATTGGAAACCTACATGCATGTGAACTAATGACTGAGTTGTAGTAACTGATTCGCCGTTCTTATAAAATATTTCAATTATAAACGCACTATATTGCCCACTGCTCCATGGCTACTGAAATTGGACCAGAGATCGCCAGTATATGCCAGTCAAAAACTATCAGGTTCCTATGCCCCACTCCGCATTACAACAATTATATTTTATGGAAACCAAACAACATTTAATATGTAAGTTTGAATACATTCTCCAAACTTATTTCTTATTTTCTCAATGATAATTTTTAAAATTAGTATATACATACTACAAAAATGGTTCTTTAAAACAAGTTTTGTTAATTTTCAATGAGGAAGTGAACCCAATTTACTTTGTAATGAAAGATCGTTCCATTACAAAAGAAAAAAATCTCAGAACTAAATAACATCCAACATTTTTCATAACCATTGACTTTACGCTATCTTTTCAAGCCATAAGTATCCCACTACTAAAACAAAAATGCTATATTTTGATTAAATCTTATATCTACATTTTAAATTTATACTTTATTGGATAGGGCTCTACATTACTATATTGGCCTAGACGGAGTAAGCTATCTAATGTGACAGATCTGTTGACCTGTCTCATTAGGTTTTTTTATATAAAATCCCTTGAAGTATGTTTAAGAGCAAACCTTTATCCTAGAAGAAGTGTAAGATTCAATTTACTTACAACTGGATAATATCCGTTACCTTATGTTATGTTAATAAGTTCATATTGAATTATTTAAGTAGTTTCTTATGCTTATCCAAACTGTATCCAAGATTTTTGAAATATTACGTATTTAAATTAGATCGGGCACATCCTATTTTCCAAAATTTGATCTTTTATCAAAATTCTTATGAGCATCGTTGAAGTATCGTCATAAAGCAACCTGTTTAACATTTATTTATGCATTGATTCATGATCCAGCATGAATACCATATATACCATGAATTCGTGATACCATATTGCTGAATGCAGCGTAGATACTTTCAACTCCAGCTTAGGTTGTATAAAATCGTATAAGTTGTAATTCTTTTGAATTCTCATACTCTTTTTTCTATTAAGCATATAAGTATAACATATATTTGTGGAGATGTACATATATATATTTGGTTTTTCTTTTCCATTAATGTTATGGGTTTAGTTTATATTTATCTTGCTTCCTATTCAAAATTTCTTCTGGCAGCTGGCCTCTTCGAGGAAAACAGCCTCCACGAAATAGCGTTTCGATATGCCGCTGAAAGCATTACCAGTTACTTGGAAGAGGAAATGTTCACCCTGGTTCCTTTGGTGGATAACGAACTACAAGAAAACGCGCCCTTTGCCGCCATCAACACAGCGTGCCTCATGCTAAATTCAGGAATAGTTGCCGTATTTGGTCCAAGATCCCCCTCAAACATGGTAGCTGTTCAGTCCATCTGCGACGCTAAAGAAATACCACATATAACCACGAAGTGGAATAACCTTCCCCTAAGATATGGTACAGAAATCAACTTTTATCCGCACCCCTCGCTGTTATCACAAGCGTATCTTGATGTAATACTGGCGTGGGAGTGGAAAAGCTTCACTGTGGTTTACGAGGGTAATGAAAGTTTGTTGAGACTTCACAATATGATTCGTATGGCTAAAGAGGCAGGTATACTAGTGTCAGTTCAACAACTAGATAAGTTCGAAACCGGCAATTACAGGTGAAGTATATACATTACAATTGAATTTATAGGTTAGAATACCCTAGCAGCATCTAAACTGTTCCAACTAATTGTAAGACTGGAGCTAACAGGGGTATTACGACATTATTATAATTAAAATCACTTTAAAAATGGATATTGTTATGGTCACACAGTTTCTCCCATTGTATATTATAACCATAGTTGTATTACTTTTAAGTAACTCTTGAAATATGTTGAATGGTAATTCCCCACCAAGTCAAATAAATCACTTTAAAGTTATTAGAACAATATAGTGTACATTCATGTCGTACATGAATAGTGTGGTGTTCTTTGTCACTTAAAAGTTTTTATAACTTTACAGTAGCAGTTACATTGTAAGGACATTACCTGATTCTTATCTGAAATCAACAATACAGTAGTAGTTTTAAGTGAAACTTACATTTTCATGACCCATAAATATTTTTCCAAGTGACTTTCACTAATCAGTTAACACCAAAATAATTATAAAGTAATTTTCTATATACACGCCATATTTGTTTACAAAACTTTGGATGCCATTATTTGGTAAAAGAAGATTCTGATAACTGTTAAAAATAATATGATGTACACAGCACCACCAGAATTCGGCAGAAAAATTGTTATGGTGTTAATTTTTGTACATTGATAACGCTAAAATAGTTAGTGTTACATTTGTCTGTAACACTAGATATTAAGAAGAATTATATTACAGCTAAGTAAAAATTATTCCCCATTTTAGTCCCCCATCCGTAATATTTACGTCCCCCTGTCACTATTTCAAAAAATAAAACCCGCCACAGGTAGGATTCGACATTTGTCCCGGATTGGAACCGAACGACATACAGCTGTTTCGAACTTGTTAGTTCTCATCAGTGCCGCACACGGTACGCCGATTCAGGACAAATGCCGAATGAATTTTATGGCGTATACACATTTATCGATACGATCTCTGTCAGTAACTTATAAGTCGGAAATCGATAAAGGAACTACCAAGCCGCCAAGCGGTTATCAAAGTAGTTCCCGAATAGCAAAGCTATTACATAATCGCTCTAGGAAACTACTACTCCCGTTACGGGTTTCATTTTTTGAAACCTTATCTGATCGTGCAGAAACTCGAGAAAGGGGTCGAGAATCGCTTCTTGGTATAATTCAATGCCTGGCGGGGCTTTAGCCCGAGGAATAGTTGTTTCCTAGAGCGATTATGTAATAGTTTTGCTATTCGGGAACTACTTTGATAATCGCTTGGCGATTTGGTGGTTCCTTTCTCGAATTCCGACTTATATGTTACTGTCACTATTGACAAATAGTTTCAATGACAGTAGTTGGTACAAAGCAAGTACTAAAGTTGCTGCTGGGGTAGTTAGTATAAAATATGATACTCAAAACTCATGATGAGACCTCTTTGAAATATGGGTAAAGGTGCATTTACGAAAAATTCACACCGTTTATTATTATGTAAATATAATTATTTGAAATCAACATGTGATTTCATTAAGGGGGACTGTAACCGTTTCTTATCGTTATGGAAAAATTGATTCCCTGTCGAAATCATTAATAAAAATTTTAGCCTTATTCCTTTTTCATCTTGCACAGCATATTGTATTGTAAGACCACAACCTGTAAAGTTCTAAAATTTTGAATTATTAATTTTTGGTGGCCTTTGATACACAACTGTAAAAGACATCCCATTTTTTTAATGTTCAGTGTTTTCCTCAGCCTATGAGTAATATTTTTAAAAACCGCAAGCTGTGAATATGTGTTGTATATAGTTACACATAGACTGTATAAGTTTCAAGTTAATACAATCAATCGGTTTTGAAAAATCTCTTCCGAGAATCAAAAAATGTAACTTCTCAGGAGAAGGGTTTTTCTAATAAAAATCATTTACCTCGCTTTCATACCCGGTTTTGATCGAGAACTAAATAAAACCATCTATATTATATATTTAAAGTATAAAATCAATATTCACTGATAACTCGAGTGTTTGTCGACCTAAAAACACCTGTTCAAGGGAAATACCCGAGGTTTTCCCCTTGGGGTTTCCAATGGGGGACTTGCTCAGGTGATTTTACAGTATTACTTTCTTATCTCTCATTACCTCTTAATCTATATTATTCTCAGAAGCTTTGATATGAAAATGATAAAAAAGGCAAATGCTGGTGAAAATACAATTGAACAAAAAGTCATATGAAAAAGGAAAAGGGAGTGAAGAAATTCAAGACGACTTCGAGCAGAAATAAGGTGGTCCGTCATATGCTCCTTGTTTTTTTTAATTATGTATAATTATGTAACAATATTGTTACAATATATTTATCGTTTTATACATATATTTTGCCTAGAAGAGCTATTACAATCAAGATTATTGAATCTTCACACCCTCGACTAAAAATAAATGATTTCGCTATTTTAGAAAAAAAAAATTTAGAACATTTCCACTACTTAGATTTTCATGGACCAACACCAATCGATCTATAAATGGTTATAGTTTAAATCGGCAAATAAATTAAAAAATAATGTTTTTGAAACAAGAACGGTCACATCCTTAATAAAATTTTAAAGTACTATTCATAATATAAATAATATTCTCTTGTATGTTATAATGTATCGATTTGATTGCAGAACAACGTTGAAAGAAATAAAAATGACAGGAGAAAAATACTTTATAGTGGATTGCCGGATCAACCGTCTGGTGGATGTACTGCAGCAATTTCAACAAGTGGGACTCATGAGTGATCGATACAGTTATTTCATAACTAACTTGGATGCTCACACCGAAGACTTAACTCCATTCCAATATGGAGGAACTAATATAACTGCGGTAACATTGTTTTAAACCTCATTCTATTTTAAAATCATACGACAGTCAAACGATAACATTGTTGAGGCATACGATCCGTTTTACTTACACTTCTTTAAGCGTAGTTGACTAGTTTCTATCAGTTCTTCAAAGGCGTGAACTCAAATAACATATGATTAAATGAGTGTTAAAGTGTTCACACAGTTTGCACAGAAACACGAGAAAGGGGTCGAGGATCGCTATTAGGTATAATTCAATGCCTGGCAGGGCTTTAGCCCGAGGAGTAGTTGTTTCCTACAGCGATTATGTAATAGCCTTGCTATTCGGGAACCACTTGATAACCGCTTTGCGATTTAGTGGTTCCTTTCTCGATTCCCGACTTATAAGTTACAGACATAGATCTTATCGATTTATATGAAAACCCCACGAATTTGTTTCGGCATTTGTCCTGGATCTGTGTACCGTGTATGGCACTGATGAGCACTAATAAGTTCGAAACAGCTGTCTGTCGTTCGGATTCTATCTGGGACAAATGTCGAATCCTACCCGTGGCGGGTCCCTTTTCAAAAAAGCTCTGGTCGTGCAGAAACACGAGAAAGGGGTCGAGGATCGCTGTTACGTATAATTAAATGCCTGGCGGGGCTTTAGCCCGAGGAATAGTTGTTTCCTACAACGATTATGTAATAGTCTTGATATTCGGGAACCACTTGATATCCGCATTGCAGTTTGGTGGTTCCTTTCTCGATTCCCGACTTACATTCTACATTCTATATGTTCAACATACTAAAATCATGTTATATTATCTTCGTCTGGCACTAATACTATATACAAAGTCCAGAAGCTACTACAATATATGGTTACTCTATTTGATCTGCCTATTCTGGTAGATGTAAACATATAAGTTAATCTAATATAGCTGGTGTTAATTTGCTTAAAAGTGGTACTTTGCAGTTACTAATCCTTTCTTTATTATTTCAAATTTGTTGATCATGAACTTCTTTCCTACCAAATTTGCTGATACTTTCTATCCTTGACACACAATCTGTTATTTCTTCCTTCTAGATTAATTTTTCTGGCTTCAGAAAAGCTCCTCTGTCTCAAATTCAAATTGGCTTTACTAATTATTCTTCAATTCCTTGCAGTCAATACTCCCTTATTATTATAAGGGGAATATTCATGAGGGTGTACACTGTACCAGATACCAAACTATTATTTTATACAAATTTGGGCACAATTTATGTAGATATATGTAGTTCTACAGAATCAGAAGGCTGTAGGGTAAAGTAAATTAATTAGTTTATTATGTTTTAGTTCACCCTATATTAAATTATTACATATATAAAATTCACTGAAAAATATATTAACTATCAAACTGACATTATTACTATTAATATCTTGCCAGGTATCTGGCTCCTTTGACGAGCCGCCACTGCTTTGCAGTTAACACGCTTCAATATTATGAATTTCAGATTCGTATAGTCAATCCAGAGAAAGAGTACGTACAGAAGATCAGTCGCGAATTGTACAGTGATGACGAATCCATGTTTCCCGAGGTTGCTGCTTGGCAACTAAAAACTGAGACCGCTTTGCTTATAGATGCGGTTCATATGTTTTCAACTGCGCTTAATGACAGGATGAAGCAGAGTTCCCTTCCAATTGTGAATGATAACAATATTTTACAGTGCAACTCATCAGACAGCTGGGAACACGGATACAGCGTAATTAACTTACTGAGAACGGTAAGCCTGTAAACTCATTTCAAAATGAGCCTGAAAAACAATTTCAAAAAAAGGTAACTACAAAGAAAAATATTGTACGAACACGGTGATAAAAATTAGATAGAAAACTCAATCGTAGCATGCTTTGTACGTAACTTGACTTTGACTTTGTATGATGTTAATATCTTTTGATATGCAGTGAATACCTGCATCCACATTTAATATATTCTTTATTTTCGATTTTGCCTTTTATGTAAGTATTTTCGTGAGAAATAATCATAATGTAGATTGTAGATCATAAGAATGTAATCGGTTTAAATCACAATTCATTTATATACTCGTAAACATCGATATAGACTTGTAGTGACGCATTAAAGTGGCGCATTAGCAGGGATAATGACTGTGCCTTGATAGCTCAGCGGTCAGAGCACTCAACCGGAAATTGGGAGAGCCGGGTTCGATTCCCGGTCGAAGCAAAATGCACTTTTATCCTTGCTATCGCCAAAGACTACATAATTGAAAGGTGATTAAGGAAGTCACTAAATGTAATTAAAAAAAAATGATGTAAGCTATTGAAATATTTTTTAATGGGAATATACCATCAACATGACACCAATTTCTTTCATGGAGATGATTTTTTTTTTATATATATGACAGTAGTTATATGCATTTCTGATACAGTTTTTATCAAAATTTATTTTTTTATTGAGCAAAAATAAACCATCAAGGTCGCGAGACCTACAACATATCAAAGACAGAAACAAAATATCAAGGTCACGATACTCGGCAAATAATTGAATCAATTGAATTGATCCCCATGAGAAAATTTCACCTGATTAATGCTTGCAGAAGAAAGTATAGTCGGATATTGTAAAGGATATACTGTAAAGGATATTGAATCATATGAAGCATATGAGTTTTCATTTATTTTCAATTCCATTCATTCATTTTAGAGTTCTCATGAAGGACTAACTGGAACCATAAAGTTTAATAACGAAGGCATAAGAAGTGAATTCGATATAAGTGTGTTTGAACTCAAAGAGGGCGGTATCTCAGATATAGGTACATGGAGTTCTACCACTGGACTCAATATTACTAGAAGACAACCTGAACTAGAGGCAGCAAACGACTACAGCTTAAAGAACAAAACCTTTATTATTATCATTACATTGGTAAGTGTTAAACAATATTAAAACTTCGCTGCCTTGCTTCAAAAGGAAATAATGAAATAAACGCAGAAATAGATGTTTAAATGTTATTGACTTTAAGTTACAAATATATCAATCAAAGGTAAAGTATTATTATACCTCTGATTTTATTGATATAATTTTTTCATCTAAGAAGCAATACATCCTTGATATAGTATAAAGAACAATATACCTTTATATAGTAGTATTTTCCGTAGATCCTTAGATGGGTTATTATCTTTAACTCTTCTCCAATTCAAGAGAACCATAATCCATTTCTGCAACTATATCATTGTATGCTATTGGAATTTCACTTTGGTACTTGGGAATTTTGAAACACCTATGCTAAATTATGACTTATTCTTTATATTCCATTGATCTTCCTCGACATCAGAACGAGTTGATCTTTCCAATCATGCCATTAATATTTTTCAGACGGATCCTTATGGTATGCTTAAGGAAACCCACGAAACTCTTGTCGGAAACGACCGGTTTGAAGGTTTCGGGATTGATCTGATTAAGAAACTGGCAGATATGGAGGGATTCAACTATACATTCATCTTAAGGGAGGACAAAAAGAATGGGGCCAAGGATCCTATTACCGGTAGATGGTCTGGCATGATAGGAGATCTTCTAGAACATGTACGTGATTGATAGTACCTGATCAGAATTAATTGGCAAGAAAAAGTACGATAACGAAAAATGTTCATTCTTTAATGGTATATATTTTTCGGCAAATTTTGTTATGGGTTTCAGAGGGCTGACCTTGCAATAACTGATTTCACTATAACATCTGATCGAGAGGAAGCTGTTGATTTTACGGTGCCGTTCATGAATTTGGGTATGTATATACGTACGTAAACTAAATAGGCGAATATGCCTTATACATTTAACATTTAAGTCATGGTCAAGAATACGTAAATTAACATTACTTGTTTTGGACCCGAATGAGTATATATACATAAAAATCAGATGTAAAATTGCAAGTCCAAACGAAGTAATAACACATCTTTTCAGGAATCAGTATCCTCTTCAGAAAGCCATTCAGTGCACCGCCAAGTTTCTTCTCCTTTGCCGACCCGTTCGCGTTAGATACTTGGATCGCACTGGCTGTGGCTTTTTGTGTAGTTTCGCTTTCCTTTTATGTGATCGGCAGACTGTGTCCTGAAGAATGGACCAATCCTTATCCCTGCATCGAAGAACCGGAGTATCTTATCAATCAGTTCAGCATGTCGAACTCCATTTGGTTCGTCACTGGAAGTCTCATGTGTCAAGGATCTGAGATAGCCCCAATGTAAGGAGACAGTTTAGATTTTTACATCATTATCTTAATATGTGTATACGCATGTAATACACTTAAGTTCATTACTTAATTTAGTGCAACTTATTAGCTGCACTAAATCAAGTGATCAAGGTTTGTGATTTAGGTTGACTTTTATTCAACCGAAAGCAAAAACAAAATGTGTTCTAAAGAGTTGTTTTCAAACATGGAGAAGGTATAAAATCAAATTGTATCACATTTGATTTTGGTACTACATCTGGTGAAACAAGAATACTATCATAGCTTGACGAAAAAAACCAATAAACTCAGATATCAATAAATCTTGATATTTCTAATTTGAATTGAACTCCAAAAAAAATTAAATGTATTCTAAAAAATTCCATCAAGGCTTGGACAAGATATAAAATGCAATTGGGGATATTTTACTCTCATATTTGATAAAAGAAGAACATCCACCTCCTCTTCTACCCTCGAATTCTACAATTCTACCCTCGAATATTAATAAATTTTGATGATATTGCTAACTTAAAATATAATATAAAAAATATAATATAACTTAAAATTAGATTTTGTAAATTTTTAAATAGTTTTAGATTCAAAATCTAGTCTTCTTCAAACAAGAACCAAGAACTCCAAAAATGGTGTCTAAATACTTTAGTCGTGTTAATTTTATAAAGTATTAACTTTGGACTATTTTTTTTTTTGCTTTAGATATGATATAATGTATATAATATATTTTTTACTTTATTTGAACCTCTAAACGAATGTGTAGTGCAATGTCAACTAGAATGGTGGCTGGAATGTGGTGGTTCTTTTGCTTGCTGATCGTGGCTTCATATACAGCCAACTTGGCTGCATTCTTGGCCACGGAAAACCCGGTGGAACTCTTTAATGACATTCAAAGCCTCTACGATAATGCCCCCATACATGGTATTAAATATGGAGCAAAAGAAGGTGGAGCTACAGAACGTTTCTTCACGGTAAATGATCTTCTAGTCTTATCAATACCATAAAATCGATTGTACATTAGCGAATTAATTTCAATAACTATTAAAACAGCATGCTGAAGATGGTATCTTCAAAAAAATCGGGCAAGTCCTTAAAGACCACCCAGAGTATGAAGCAAAAGAAAACGATGAAGGCGTATCGAGAGCAGAAAATCAGTTGTATGCTTTCTTCATGGAATCTACGTCGATAGAATACAACACAGAAAGGCACTGCGACTTACAACAATACGGAGGATTACTTGATGATAAAGGTTATGGGATTGCCATGCGAAAAGGTAGTTTAGATGTTAAATTTAATATGAGTCAATACTTTATATTCTAGAAAATATCAGATACTATTACATATTTTTATACATGTCTTATAAAATATAGAAGTACTGTACCTGCTAAAGATCTAAAATGATATTTGTAGAATCTCCATATCGTAGTAAATTGAGTACTGCCATTTTAAAGTTGCAATCCTCCCAAGCCATTGATGAACTCAAAAGGAAATGGTGGCAGGAAAGACGAGGTGGAGGACAGTGTTCGGTAAGCTATACCAATTTAAATTCCCTTTAAATTAGCTTTAAGAAATAACAACTTCTGTAATTTTTCCAAAATCACAATCATCATCAGAGAATCATTTCTGATCACTGATGGTTGACTATTAACTACATTTGCTTATATCTAGATGGATAATATATTGAATTTTATATAATTGTTAATATATGCCTTCTTATAATTGTTAATATTTTATTTATTTCTAAGGTACCACTTAGCACAGTTTTTTAATGTATCCAATATTTATAATAATTCTCTGTTCTAAGCATTGTGGGTACATTCTAGAGAATGTGCTTATCAGTTAGGTATCTATTGCACGTTGGACATACTGGCTATGTTTCACTTTTGAAGACAAATAAAAATATAAGATGAGCATAACCAATTCTCAATCGAGTTAATATTACCTCTTGTGAAGCACTATTTCATTTCTGTTTCATTCTAATTGTCGTACACGTTCAATATTCTTTTGAACTATAACTTTAGGTGTATATTTACTATTGCAGTGCCCTCCATTTCACTATCGTGACAATGACTCACCTCATTGTGTTTTCTATATTTTACTGCGACATCATATGGTATAAAATCGTATAAATGAGTTTTTAAATATATACTTACCAAAATATTAAATTAATTCTTAGTACTATTGGGTTTCCACTATATATTTTGATAAAGTATATAGTGGATAGTAGTTTGTAAAAACAGTTTGGTATATCTTATGGTTTATTATATGACCCATATTTCTAACCTAAAAATAGTAACTGTAGGGAGTAGCTTCCAGGATTAAAATTATGTGATTGTATTTAGAGCACTGTCTACACCAAGTCCTGTTTTAGAGCCACTTGTATATATTTTTACGGTGCTCAGATATTCTGAGAGAATATTAGTAAATCATACTATTAATAATTTATTTAGACTTTCTTAAATTTCGTTAAATCGAATGTAAGTAAGTATTAGAAAAGTTATTGTATATAGTGGTATTTCGCAAATGCCAAGGGCAAGAACCCTGAGTAAGGTAATACCTTATTTCTTCCTTGATGCTATGGCTCTTACATCTACTGGACTTATTGTAGGTCCATTTTTATACATCTCGAGATACTCAATTTGAAATAAACTGCGGTCGGTGGACCAGATGTTGTGGTAGAGCCCACGCCTTTCTTATATAGTATAATAGTAACTAATATCTTCTAAATTTACTTAAAGGGGAAGATACCTACATCACAATATACTGATAATGTTGATCTAGTTTTAAACGCATCAACTGCCATTCTCTCTGGATCTGGAATGGTCTAGAATTTTTACTATCACCTTTCCCTTCGGCAATTTATTATTATTGCTGTTATTATTATTACATAATCGTAATTCGTTAAGTTATTAGAAAAGTATTATTATACAAATTAAAATATAAGTCACCTCTTACTTTATTTAAGGGAGAAGCCGAAGCTCCAGAAGCGAATCCACTGGGTCTGAAGAATGTAGAAGGCTGTTTCTGGGTCACAATCTACGGAACAATTCTCGCAGGACTGCTCGTGTTAATGGAGTATCTCATATACATATTGAAAATTAGCCGAAAAGCGAGAATATCTTTCGTAGACGCGTTCAAGCAGGAAATCAAGTTCTACGCCGATTTTAATAGCAACGTTAAACCTGTTATTAGTAACACATCACTGGATACATCAAAGTCCAGCTCTCAGGAAATAAAATCAAAAACAAAGACCGGTTCTAAATCGGAATCACCGCTAGTAACAAAGTCCAAATCTTCAAAGGGTAGTGAAAAGTCGAAAAATAAAAGTGAGAATAAATCGGCAAATTCTTATGGATTCATTGTGCCCTCTTCCGTAGAAGAATTAAATGAATTGCTATAGTTTCTAACAGATTTTCTGTTGACTGTTATAAATATACGTAAATAATTTTCGTCTAAATTTCATTTATTCAGTGTACATAAATAAATTTACTCTACCTAGATATGTTTTTCTATAGTAGGTAATTTTATATAGGCGAAACTTAAGACATGCATTAAAAGAACATTTATTTGGTTCAAACTTAAATTAATTAGTAACTACATAGTAGGTTCCTCCATTAACTGCATTGTAATTAAACCATCTAAATTTAACTGCATTCATTAAATCATTAGAATTTACACCACCTTATTCTGTATAATCACGAAGATTTCACAAAGGAAGGTCAAATCAATTAAAAAAATACAAAAATTCAATTCCGCTTATTATTACAATGATATGATAACAAATTTCCTAATTTTAATTTACTAATCGCATATTAAAAATATTTATAACATTTATTTATATTTATAGATTCCCGTATACAAACTTTCATCCCCACACCATTAGACGAGCCCTCTTGAACTTAGCATAGGTAGTGCTTATCTGTATCTAGTAGTCGAAAGACCGAAGATCGAGAGCTTTCAATTGTTTTCTCATTGTATAATATTATTTTCACTGAATAAGTGTTCAGTGTCCTAAGTTCGTTTTGCGTTCAGTATTTCCCAAAATGAGTAATAATAATATTAGACACATCTCTATATCTTATCTTGTTGACAATTTAGTAAAATTGTACAAAAATACTTCCTAACTTGTTGCTCGTGTATTTTTACTTCTACACAATGCACACAAAATAATAGAAAGTACCTCGAACATAATAATAAATGTATTTCTGCATATGAATAAAATATATTGGTAATGAAATGTAACCTCTATCAGCTCTACATTATTGAAGCAAAAATTAATCAACCTAAATAGGGCAAATTTAAAAAACCATGTTTATATCATTTTAAATTTAAGGGGAACCATGTATATTTATTAAAGACTCTATTTACTGAAAATCCATGAATAATAATTTTCAGTCCATCTTTGATAATTTACATTTTAATATTATTTAACAGAAGCAATGTAGTTCAGTTCGGTATAAAAATAATATCCCTTTACTTTTATGAAAATTAATACTGTGATTTCTAAATGAGGACAATAAAATGTCTATATTGAATAATCGATACCGTCAACTATAGAAAAATATGTAATAGATGAAATACCACTGTTATTTCTTAATCCATCTTTATTTATTTTTACAAGGCATCCGATTTGAACAATAATGTTTTTCAGTTCAGCAGAACACCAAAGTAATGTGTGTAAGAAGAAGCAACAAATTTTTAATAAATTAAAGAGGAAGCGTTATTATGTACTTATCAATTAATGAATAATTTCTCACATATGATAAAATGGAGGTACGGATGCCGTAACTAATTACAACAATAAACATTACTTTTCTCTTCAGAGTAATCCTGTACATTTCTCATCATAAATTATGTTATTTCGCTTCGTAGAAAATTTATGTCAACCATGTAAACATATGTATGTCCCATAATGAAAACTCTGTTATACTCGTTAGTTCAATTAAAAATAGCTTACTTAGAATTTTTATAGAATTGCAGTTAGTGATACGCAGTTTATGCAAATACTACACTTTTTATTATATCGACTTACTACGTCCATATATTAGACAGAGTTATTTAGGGTAACGTATTAATTATGTATAAGTGAGACCATCCTATTGAATTAAGAAAGACGTCACTAAGGTAAGATATGTTTTATTTTTATTTTACAACTGTAATTTTAGTAACAATCAGAGTAATGAAAACAAAATATAATTAGTTCAATGGAAACACATTGTTTGTGTCAATCTCGTAATGCCAATAAAGGCGACCTATGCTTGTTAAATTACGTAAGTATTCCGTCGATTCTCCATCCAAAATGTTATCCTTCTCTAAATACAACGTTTGAGCTTTCCCGGTAAAATAGTTACAGGTTCCATCAGCGTCGTCGAAAGCTCCCACTTCTATCTTCTTCAGTTTCTTATTTTTTAATAGTACAACTATGCCAGTACACCTGAATGTTCCTTTCTTTATGATCTTGAAGTCGTTAGAAGCTAAATCGACGCCTTTGTAAACTTGGTCCAATGAGCCCGGTTGTATCATACGAATCCCATTACTGGCCATTACTAAGTACTCCATCTCGGTATTATTGAACATCTCTTTCTTGATTTCTCCTATATTGTTGCCTGTCAAATTGAGGTATCCAATTCCCGTACCATCGAATGCTTTTGGCATAATCGTCTTAATGCTATTGCCTTCGAATAATAATTCCACATACATTTGTGAGTTAAATACGCCTTCCGGTACGGTGTCTAGTAAGTTACTTTGGAGGTATACATACGAACGGGACGCCATCTTCTCAAGACAACCAGGTTCGATTGTCTTGATCTGATTATCGCGAAGATCTAATAACTGCAATATGCGAGCATTCCGGAAGTAATATTTTTTTATGGTCGTCAAGACGTTTTGCCTAAGCGATATAAACTGAACGTTTAAATTGCTGAATACTCCAGGAGAAATATCTTCTAACTTATTTCTTGACAGATCGATTACACTTAGCGTCATGGAGTCGAAGACTCCCTCTTCGATGGTTTTTATGCCGTTTTGTATCAAATATAATTCCGCCCCAATGTCACAATCACTGAAAATATCTTTCCTTAATGTATCTATTCTATTGTAACTTATATTAAGATTATCGATTGTTGTATTAGAGAAAGCTCCCACTTCAATGTCTGTAATACCACACGATCCTATTTCAAGCATGCGCAGCTCCATATGTGCCACTGAATTTTCATACAACACCGGTATATGCTGGTGGGCGATGGTAATAAACTTGAAATCTTGAATATGGCCGGCTGGTATATTGTCAGCTAGAGTATCTGAATGTGCAATTTTCGTGTCTTCACAAAATCTAGACGCGTAAATAGCAGTCGCGTTACACCACTCAACCACTACATTATCAAAGGTGTCGTGAACACATATTACTGTTTTTGGTTCACTGAGTAAAAAACACAGCACACTCAGGAACAACACCGGATAAGACTTGCTCTCGCCCATGTTGTTCGAGGAATGAACTGATCACGAATATTTCTTTTGTTCATCGCTTTTATAGCTATGCGCATTACTGCTTGATGAGCTGATGACCCCTATGTCTAGATAAAGTAAGTAAACAAGCCAATCGTCAACAAGAATTCTACAGAGTGATAAAAGAACGATTTATATAATGCATTTTAACTGTATTTTGATTGAATATATTATTGCATCGCATATGAAAAACGTATTACATATTGCGAGATAACAAGATGTAATTATGAATTAGGACTATTAATACATTAATTATACGAAAAGCTTCGTAAATAAGACAAGTGAACATGATAATATTGTAGAAATAATAAAGTTAACTGTGTAATTAAGTTTCTAACTAGTCTTCATTTACAATAAATTTTCAGTAGTGAAACAAGAAGTTATAAGTCATAATAACCAAAGGCAAAGAAAATGCCAGTTCTAAAACATGAATATTAATATTTATTTTGTTTTATGTTATTTTAACATAACATAGTTTTGTGAATTAAAAGTCCTAAAACATTTTGCATTGTACTGCAATTCAATAAAATACGCTCATATATTTGTATTTTAATTGACATAATAATATACACATTCCAGTACAAAAGAGGATAAATATAATTCCTTAAGACTAGAGTAGAATATTAGAAACCTTTTAAAATAACAACCCACGAACAGCACATTGTGAACCTAAATATACTGTAAATATAATATAAACAAGAAAAATGAATCAATAGAGAAATGCCCTTTAAGAGAAATGTCGATGACATCATTTGACAAAAGTGAAAATCCTTATCATATACTTTTCTATTTTAAATTTATTCTAAACGTTTGCTCCTCACTATAATAAATTCAGGTGATAGTTTATCTGTGTACAAGCTTGCTGTATAATTCTACATTTGTATAAAATAGTAAAGTTACAATGAATTGTTTATAGATAATATTTCTTTATTTTCACACTTATCAAAGCACTTAATGTCAGTTATCTGTTTGTTCTAACAATAAGGAAACATTTGTTTTAAATTAGATACCACATTAATGTTCCTGAATGTGGTAATCAGTTTACAATAAATCATATTGCAGTGAGAAGTAATCTTAAAGTTTTATATTAAAGGAATTATATAAACATTAAAGTACAGTTATTAAATTTAGTCTGTAGGAATAACGCATTGGAGAAAAAATATATAAGTATTCAATTCCAAGGAGAAAAAATAAACAATTCAAAGTATTCACTCCGATTAAGAGCACCGGAACTGGTTATTTTATTCAAATATGCTATAGATTCATCGTCTAAACTATGCTTCGCTTCCAAATACAATGTTGATTTATCCAAACCATCAGTGGCTTTGGTAGTTTCTTGGGATTTATTGCTGAAAGCTCCGGTTTCGATCTTATATAGTTTTTGATTATTTAACAAGTCTACAACCAGAATATTTTTGAAGGTGTCCTTTCTTATAACTTGTATATCATTGAATTCCAATTGGACTCCTCTAAGTAATCCATCGAAAGCTCCCAATTCAATCGTTCGGATTCTGTTATTAGATAAAAGTAAAAAGTATATTTCTGTCCGATCATTAAAACTATCATTCTTGATTTCCTCCAATTTGTTGTTTGTTAAATTGAGGAACATGATTTGTGAACCTTCAAATGCTCTTGGAGAAACCGTTTCGATATTATTTCCATCCAACGATAATTCCATGAACATTTTAGACACAAAAACATCTGATGGTACAGTGGTTAATGAATTGTTTTGCAAATGTAAGAAGGCCGGCGAAAGCAGCGCACCAAATGATCCGGGTTCAATATTTTGTATTTGGTTTTGACTTAGATCCAATGCTTCCAAGTTCTGTACATTGCTAAAGTCTTCCTTTCTTATAGTTTTAATCTTGTTACGAGTAAGCAATATGTACATTGCGGTTAAGTTGTCAAAAGCGCCATCCGGAATTTCCTTCAAATTATTTCTAGACAAGTCAAGTGTGCTTGTGATTGTATTTTCAAATACTCCCTTTTCGATTGCCGCTATGCCATTATCCATCAGGCCAAATATTTTTTCTACGACCACATTTTTAAATATACCTTTCTTTAATTTGTGAATAATATTGTTAGTTAATTTTAGAATTTTCACATTCACATTATAAACAGCTTCTTCTTCGATATCTTCGAAACCAAACAAATGCATTACCAATAATTTATCGTTTATATCTGCTATTCTTCTTGACTCTAGTACTGATAGATTTTGATCACCTAAAGTAATGAATCTAAGATCCTTGCTACGGCCACTGATACTTTTAGCGGCCAAGTTTGCAGTAGCAGTAGCAGTACAATTACCGGTACGTTTGCACCAAATAACAGCAATGTCCACAAAACTGTAGGTATTACTTGTCTTGTATAGACTAAAGAGAAAACACACTAGTAACCATAAGGGGCAGAACGCACTCATGTTAACTGGAGACCTTACCTGATCTCATAAAACTACTGACTTCTATTGAATATTAATCGATAATATTTATTGTAAGAATATGGTCAGTGATATCTCAAAATAATTTGTAAGTTAAATTTATAACCTATTGTTTTAGCAACACACTTATTGTTATTATTATTTTTTAATGACGAGTCTAATAAAACTTGCATTCAGAATGGATAATAATTAATTCGGTAAGATTTTTACAGAGAACCACAAAAATGTATGTAGATATATTATCCCAGATGAGGTAGAAATCTTGTGGAAGCCAGAAAGAGTCTCATAGAGGTTTATATTTGAAATTTCTAAATTTAGTAGCAATGATTATTTAATCAATTAAAGTAAATGTTCAACTTGGACACCATTGTCTACCTGACAGTAGTTTTAGTGACCGATAATTTATTTTAATACTGTCAGATAAAATATTGAAATCGTACCGAGAGTCCCAGATGGATGGAATATCACACTCAAAATTTCCAGAAAGTGACTGTGTGGTGCGGTATAGTTGACGAAGAAATTCTGTTTCCCTATTTTTTTGACGTGAACCTAACTGGTGCAAGATTTGGATTTTCTTCAAGACGAGGTTATTCCTGCACTAATAACTTTATATCCAGTTGTAGGGGAACATGCTATTCCGATACATAACTTTTTCTTTCAACAAGATCGTGCACCTGCCCATTATGTAGCACCTGTACGCACTTATTTCGATGAGGTGTTCACGAATCGTTGGATAGCAAGAAGGTGGTCCCCTGAGTTTAGATGATTTAAAAGCAAGCATACTTGACTAAACAAAAGTTATTCCTTGAATTGTTTAACGAATTTATTCAGTACTTTATGGAAACACTGTATATACAGCCCAAACATTTATATTTCAATAATTTTTCTTATAACATATAAAGTTATATAACATTTAATAAAGCACTGGTAAGAAAGTACTGTGACTATAAATTGATAATATATTTATTATTGACGATATAAATTAACAATATTTTTATTCGAGAACAAATATCAATCTCGAATAAAATATCCCCAATATGGCAAGTTTAGCTTGTTTTAAATGTGATAGGGAAATCGTAGACTTAGTAATTTAAAATATTCAGGACTCAAATTATCTAGGATCAATCATCATCAGGACTCAAAGTACTCAAATTATCTTTATCCTAAATGTCTTAATATGGTAGGTAGACGGTTTGATACAATTTATTAATTGTAGCGGTATTAAATAATTTTGTGAATATTGCGTAGTGGATATTGACTTTATAGGTACTTTATAGCTACTAAGACTGCCAGAGATTTTGAAAATCTACAATCCTATATACAGAAAGCAAGAAACTGCAAGAGATCTGCAAGAAACTATACAGAAAAGTTTAAAACGAAGCGAACTTGGAAGTCGGAATAAAAGAGCTAAAGAATAGTAAACAAGGAGGAGTTATAATAAGATGTAAAACCAATAAAGAAAAAGAAATTAAAAAAAGCTGCAAGAAATTCCATAAAAATTATGAAAACAAGTCTCCCGATTTAAAAAATCCGTATATTAAAGTAAAAATGTAGACATAGAGGAAAATATGGATGGTGATGAACTACTTAACTTAATAAGAAATTATAATAACTTCAATTTTACATGATGAATGTGAACTACAAGTAAAAGTTATAAAAAAAGTGAAAACTAATTTTATGGCTATCATTCAGTGTGATCATGAAACATTTAAGAAAATTATGCAAAAAATGTCTCTTTTTGTTGACTGGGCTAAGTGTAGAGTCTTGGAATATGTAGGCATTTACACGTGTTTCAAATGTGGTAGTTTTGATCATCACGCTGATAATTGTGCAAATCCAAGTAAATGTTTAAAGTGTACCACATCAGACCATTTTACCGAATCCCCCCGTAGATAATAGTTTCAAATATTTAAATTGTATTGAGGCTAAACAAAAATTAAGTCAATTTATATACGACAATATGTCCAGTTTATTGAATGAAAATTGAGAACCAGAAAAAAAAATTAAGTATACATCAATTGATACTTAGTACTCCATTATTACTCCATTATTTATTTATGTTTAAAGTTATAGTAGTACTCCATTATCCATTATTTATTTCTGTTTAAAGATATAGTAGTATTCCATTATTCATTATTTATTTATATTTAAAGTTATTTAGAGTTACTTTTTGTTTTTCTTCTTTTTGTGATTCTTCTGTTGGACTATACATTATTATTATCATTATTATTATTTATTCAATACTTTACGAAAGCACTGTATATACAGTCTAAACGTTTATATTTATATAATTTTTGTGTTGTACATCTGCTGTTATATAACAATTAATAGAGTACTGGCAATAAAATACTGTGACATACTATAGACCCTAATAAACACCCTAGACATACTGATGTCGACATATTTTTAAGAAATAGAAGTATGTCAATAGTACTAATAGCTAAACGGGACGATAAAAATGAGAAGGCGACCATTAATAAACACTTAAACTTAAGTATTATATTATTATTCATATTTCTGGAAATATGTAACATAATAAGTAATCGGCATATAGATAATCCTGCAAACACAGACCACAACAGAACCGGTTTTCCAAATAAAAGTTAGGAATACTTTTTTTTTCGATATATTTAGATATGGACAGGTCATCAAGGTGACCTTCTTCTATAAAGTGGGGTTCCAAGTTTTCGCTCGAGTATAGTGAATAGACTCTTATAATTGCAATATTTAAGTGGGATGTCGCATATTCCGATTCTAAACTATGCAAATCAAATGAAACTTACAATTAAACGTTTTTATTCAATGTTAATTGGTAAGCGCTCTTGAAAACTAAATTATACTAAATTATACTAAATTATATTATATACAGTGGTGGACAAAAGTCAAGCAACTAGTATATTATATACTAGTATATTATATACGTTTCTTTAAAATATCATATTTTAAAGAAACGTAATATGCAGACAGAAATTATCCCAATTTAATAACCATCAATTCATACCCTTTACATAGATAAAACTTGATATTAGAAAAACATAGCATAATTAAATGCAGTGCTTAATAACCGACAACAAGGTGACAAAAGTTAAGCAACAAATAATGGTCCAATCGGGGAATCCCTTGGAATCCCAGAATTGTTCTAGCTCTATAAGTTAGAATAACACGTGCTATAAGTAACACGTGCCCTACAGCCATGTCGGGGAAAACGTATTCTAACGATGTAAAATTAGCAATTATAAGAATGAATGAGCAGGGTAGGGTACATCATAATAATATATTAGTAAACAATTTAATATAAATAAATCAGTAATATCCCGCATATTGAAACATTATCGGGATAAGCAGTCGCAACTTCCCAGAGTTCTAATCGGCCTCGGAAATCGACGACAAGAAAAAGGAAAAGTAAACAAAACTCATTTGCAACTGCGGCTCAAATTAGACCAGATTTAGGACTTATGTGAACGTGTGTTCAAGAACTGTCAGCAGACGCCTAGTACAAGCAGGCTTGCATGCTCAAAGACCTGTCAAAAAAACATTATTGAGTAAGAAAAATATAAAGGCTCGACTTAAATTTGCACGTGACAACTTACACTGGACTGCTGAAAAATGGAAAACTATCTTGTTCAGCGATGAAGCGAAGTTTAATCTCATAAGAAGTGATGGTCTGTGTTATGTCCTCCTGGTCAGAGATTTAATCCACGATATTGTATTAAAACGGCGAAACGTAGAGAAGGTAATGTATCAGTGTGGGGCTGTTTCTCAGGCTTTGGGGTAAGACCATTATTTAAAATAGAGGGTATAATGGATCTGTTTAAATATAGAGATATATAATAGAATGTTATGTTACCTAATGCCGAATGTGAAATGCCATTTATCTTGGACCTTTCAGCATGATCAACGATCCAAAACCTACAGCAAAGCATACATACATAAAAACTTAGTTTAGGGACAATAACGTACAAATTTATGGGCTATTGTAGACAGACAAGTTCGACAAAACTTCTCGAATCATCAAGAATTCTTCGTAGCTTTTTCTAATGCATTGCAACAGATGTCTCCCAAAATAATAGACAATTTAATATCATCCATGCATGACAGATGTGCTGCTGTAGTATCATAGATAATATTGTACATAATAATAGACATGCTATACCATATTAACTCAGAGTTGTAACTTATTTTTTAATAATTTTCTTAAGTTGCTTAACTTATGTCACTAACGTAATAAACGTTTAGTTTTAATATTAATTTATATATATATATATATATATATATATATATATATATATATATATATATATATATATAGGTAGGTATATATTTGTTTTCCGTCACTATTGTAAAAGGTGGTCGAACCAAAACGCACGATGTTAATTGTAAATAAAACAAAAAGTTTTCAGAGAATTATCTTAATATTTTTTATTATGATAAAAGGATCTATGACAATTATGTGTGAAACAAAATATCGGCCAAATGCTCGCCACGGCTTCGGTGGCATACCTCTGTCCAATGGTCCATATTTTCAATGACTCTGAGACATAATTGAGGTTCAATGTCGTTAATGTGCCGAATTATCTCATCCTTTAGCTCTTGAATTGTTCTTGGCTTATTGACGTACACTTTTTCTTTTAAATATCCCCAAAGAAAGAAGTCCAACGGTGTCAAATCACATGATCGTGGCGGCCAATTAACATCGCCAAGACGTGAGATAACACGGCCATTGGATTTCTCGCGCAAAAGTGCCATTGTTTCGTTGGCTGTGTGGCAAGTGGCACCATCCTGTTGGAATCACATATCGTCCAGGTCCATATCCTCAATTTCTGGCCACAAGAAGTCCGTTATCATCTCCCGATAGCGAACACCATTCACGGTAACTGCTTGGCCGACCTCATTTTCGAAGAAGTACGGCCCGATGACGCTGCCAGCAATAAACCGCACCAAACAGTCACTCTTTGTGGATGCATCGGCTTTTCAACAATCACTCGTGGATTCTCATTTGCCCAAATGCGACAATTCTGCTTGTTAACGAATCCACTGAGGTGAAAGTGTGCCTCGTCGCTGAAGATGATTTTCTTTGTAAAGTCACCATTCACTTCTGTCTGTTCAACCAACCATTCGGCGTATTGACGACGCTTGAAATGGTCAGTAGGCTTCAGCTCTTGAGTCAATTGAACCTTGTAAGCGTGTAAATTCAAATCTTTATTCAAAATTCGCATCAGTGATGTTCGTGAGATGTTCAATTGTTGGGCACGACGACGAGTCGAGGTTGACGGCTCTTCTGCTACACTATCGCGAACAACAGCAATGTTTTCCGCAGAACGAACTGGGCGAGCATGCGCAGGTGTTTTCACATTTCCAACAGACCCGGTTTGCTGAAATTTGCACACAATACTCCCGATTGTGGACACATTAGGTCGATTATGCTGACCAAAAAAGTCACGAAGTGCACGAAATGCAATTTGATTTGAACGCCCATTTTCGTAAAAGGCTTCAACATCTTAACGCGCTGCTCAATTGTGTACCTCTCCATGGTTGAATTTGTCAAACACTGAAACAAAGAAATGTCAAATTAAGTTGGACAAAAAACTTGACGTTAATGTGTGACTCACAATTAACATCGTGCATTATGGTTGGACCACCCTATAGAACAACAATTGATCAGTTGGTTACATACAATGTAAATATTGTTTATCTGCAAGAAGATTAATAAAATGTTTTCTATTTTTATTATTTATCGAATAAACATTTATTTTCACTATGTTGTTTAACTATTTTGTCCACCACTGTACATACATACATTTTTTAAAGTAATTTATTCTTAGAATAGTGGGACAGGACGCCATTGCTATCATATTATTTGGATTTTGTTTTCTGTTTACATCTAAAACTGAACATAATCGCCCATTATGCAAATAAGTTATTCGAACATTCCAGCATACATGACTCAACGGAAACAGCAGAGTGCATAACCGTGAACGTGGCGTGAAGCGTTTTATTTTCAACACTAACAAAACCAACTAATGCATTTTGTATTTACTGGCATTAAAACATGCGATCATAGTTTATTTATTTTATTTGCATAAAGAACCATGCAAGATTTAAAACAACAATATTATGTAATAATAATTAATATTTTATATGGTCGATAAATGTTGTCGTTTGAGCAAAGCAAATTGTTGTTTCTACTGACTTCCAAGTAGCAAGTCAGTAGAAACGAATTAAATGAAAAAAAAAACAGTAAAACAGTAGTGCAGTACTGATAGATTAAATAAATAATCATTGACCTTGGAACAATTTGTTATTCGCAGACTTTAAATGTGTAATGCAGTGCTGATAAACAAGTATTCTCACTATTCTTTCAATATCTATTTACCTTTGGAACGTTGTAAGTCTATAAAAGATGATTAATTACGATTATCTGATGATGAATCAATCATTACCTGAACGACGATTAATATATAAATGTACTTGAACTTTGAAATGTTACAATATAAAATTTTCGCTCACTGTAAAAAACCTTAAAAGTTAGAGAAATTGTTGATCATCGGAAATTTCAAGGAATGTATTAAATAATTACCAATTGCTTATAATTGCTATTAATTATTATTATTACCAATTACTACAGTTAACATTTACCTAAAATAATAAATTAAAGGTTAAAAATTTCACGTAATTATACGTGTACTTTGACTACATTAACGAATTACAACAAAACATGATGAATTTTTAATGAACCCTCATTTTTTTTTTATTTGGAGATACGGCCACATTTTACATATCTAATTTAAAAAGGATTTTCTGACGTTTGTTACTAATCAACGAACATATTCGTTTTTAATATGAAAATATAATAATTAAATATATTATATGCAATACATGATGTTCAATACAATATATCACATTTAAGAACAAAATATTTATTTCATAAATGCATTTTCATTCTACTTTTAAAGGTATGCCTCGAAAAATGTAGAAAGAATAGAAAGAGAAACAATAATTTTATTAATAAATAAATATCAAAATATTGCAGTATTTGGTACTACAAAAATTACTCGTTATATTGCCGTTTTTACAACACTAATGTTTTAGTAATATTGATCGTGTTGTACAGATTTTTCCATTTCTTGCTCCTAGATGCACCACTATTACTATTATATTCACCTGACAGTTCATATACCCTTTTAAATAAAAGTCCAACTGATAGAAGTCAGAATAGGTATATCATTTTGTAATTTATATAATATTTTCTCTCAATTATATCCTAAATCTATTCTCAATTAACAGTTAAACCAGGCTTAATTCTGAAAATATAGTAAACCAAGGTGATTCCTAATATTTTTATTCTGCCACAAAAAAATTACTTTGAATGACAATCCTAGTTTATTAAAATAATAATTTGTCCATTAATAACTCAATAATAATAATTAATAACACAGAATACGTAGTATACAGACCCACTGCCATATAAGTAGGTATACAAAGTGTTCACGACCTTGGAAATAAATTTTGAATTAACAATATATCTTGATAAAAATTGACATCTATTTCACTCGGTAAGAATAATAAATTATTAATATCTGATTATTGCATATTATAACTAAATGCGTTTTAGATGTAGGAATGACTAGACTAAATCGAATTCGTTACGTTGCCTATAGTTGTGATACCAAGACCAGAATTTTTGATAGCTCATTACTACCGATAATAGTCAAAATGATGATTTGAAAGAGTCAGTTTTCTTTATTGTAACTTGAAACTTATATGTGTTACTTACCTCAAAGCACAACTGGGCAGATCCACATCCCACCTTCGCAATTCCAGCTTTAGGATTAGATGATATTCCACAATTATCATTTATGTTGTGATAATTTTTTCTACCCTCAGAAAGTAAAATATACTTAGTAAAAATAATGTTTAATTTTAATTTAAAATATTATTGTGCCATAAAAATTAATTTGTATTTAATTTCAGTCAGTTGTAACAAATATTGCTCAATATTGAAAATAATAAACAATATATACAATCTTCTAACTATTGGCAATTACTTCACTTGATTTTAGTATCAATAACAACTAAGTCATCTAAGTTAGATATGAAAAAAATTTATTATGTAGGTTTACTTACCTTTAGTGCCATTGATGATATTTTTCCAACAATTTTTGTTTATTTTTTTAATATTGGTAATCACTAATGCTCGATAATTACATTTTAAATTTACTATTGAACGAGATAAAGCTTTAATTCTATCCCACATATTTATATACTTTCACCTAGAGGAATAGGAGGTTGTAACAACCGCCACCACTTATTTCAAGAATAATGAAAAATATATCGGTTTTTTTTTTTCTTATTACGTTACAACATATTTTTATTTCTTGTGCAATTCTGACTACATTAATTCCTCTGTATAGTATAAACGGTAATAGAATTATTATGAACTTTTTCGTTTTCAATTACGAAGCTTCCAGATTCTATACACCAAACTATGGATAACAGTATACAGTAAATGAAATAATTAAAATTTTCTATAAATGCAAAATATTTACTTACAATTTTAACAATATTATATTCAAAAGGATACAATTGACAGTCTTATAAAAATTACATAAACATACAAATAGAACCAATGTAAATACGCAGTAAATATCAGGGAACTTAAAAAGAAAATAGTTCGTCTTTCTCCATGTTGTCGTGCCACTCAAATCGTCCAAAGCCAATCAAAGTATTCAGATACTCTTTAGATGCCTCATCCAAGTTGTTTTCCTTCTCCAAGTACAAAATTCTAGGCTTATCTTGATCATCGGTTGGATACAAACTATCATCCCGATCATGATCATCGAAAGCGCCATCTTCAATCTTCTTCAACTTCGGATTGTTTAACAACACTATGTTGCGCACAAATTTAAAAGCATCTTTCTTTATTACCTCTAAATCATTGTTGTTTAACTGGACACCCCTGTAAACTTTATCTAAAGCGTGCGGCTCAATGTTGGATATTTTATTATTGGCGAGGTTCAAATAATCGATCTGAAGGGCGCCACTGAATGCATCTTTCCTGACTTCTTCCAAATAGTTGTCTGATAAATTTAAATTCGCGAAACCTGCATCATCAAACGCCCCTGGGGAAATAGTTTTTATCTTGTTCCCTGTTAATATTAATTCTGTATATATATTAGAGTTAAATGCGCCCTCAGGTAGGTTCTCTATCAAATTATTATGTAGATATACAAACGCAGGTTTGGCTAACTTCTCCAAGGCTGCGCATTCTATATTTTCAATTAGGTTATCGTTCAGACTCAGTAATTGTATAGATTCGACATCCTCAAACATGGCTTTACTCACAGTCTTTAGCTTATTTTCATTGAGCGCGATGTGCTCTACTGTTAGGCCTTTAAAGGCACCAGACGAGATCTCTTCCAAGTTATTCTTTGATAGGTCAAGTGTGCCTAAAGACATACCTTCGAATAGTCCGTCTTCGATTGATTTAATTCCATTGCTTGATAGATCCAGTTCTCCATTAACAGACGCGTCCTTGAACGTGCCTTTACTTAACTCCTCTATATTATCACGAGTTAATATGGAGGATGTTGTGGAGGTACTGGAGGATGGCCCCTCCTCACTGGTCGAGACGCCACTGAAGCTTACTTCGAGAGTTTTACTATCCATAATTTTTATTTCGATTTTTTAATGTAGACACTACTTTTCAAGTAAAATTCAAGTGCATAGAAATATTGTTACAAGATAAGCGACGACTCGTACTACAGTATAAGGATGGATTGTTACACCACTTAACACTAATATATATATATATATGCAGAAAAGATTCGTTCTTGCAACTGGTTTTAAATATCCAAGTGAAAACCAGACACGATTATAATTAAGGTGAACACTGAATACTTGTTCGCAAGACGATTGTGCATTATAAAATGTATCCGAATTTTACCTGCTGCGGGTCGATAAAGTTATTGCCCCTCCTCTGAGAAACTTGTAATGAGGCACGACAAAAGAATTCAATGGTTAATATGAATTTAACAGATTTAACTACAACAAAACGGTTGTCTACCGATAAAATGACGACTGGCGAGTGAGTAATACACTTTGGATTCCCGATAGTTAATTTCAGTGATGCGCAGGAACATAAGAAGAATGCAATAAAAACATAAACAGATCGTGTATGATGTGTTGCAGGAATGTAGGACTGCGTTTGATGGACAAAACTCTAAATGTTAATAGAATTAATTCTAAATGTAAATTAGAAATATACAATTTTCACAAAATTTAGCGTTAAATCGCTTTGTTATTCAAATCAATCATATGTATATCAAATGTGAATGACACGCGTTGTTGACCCTTCGGCAGCCGAAAATAAAAACAGCAGAGAAATTGAGAGTCCGTTAATGCCATTTAACAGCTTGTAGGTACCTAGGTACACACAGAAGGTTTGTGTCACTCCCCTCGTGTGACTCAAACCGAAACATACTATGATACCCCCAATAATAGATCCAGACAGCCACCCTGAATCCCAGTACGCATACATTTTTATATGTATTATTGAGAAAAATTAGGTCTTTGTTAGTCACTGATGTTATATAGGATTTCAGAATAGTTGCTGGATAAAGAAAGGCCCCCCCGTACTAGAGACCTGAAACTTAAGTTGTAAAGTATTTCAATATAAATAAAAGATACTAATAAATATATAATAATAATAATAAATAAAAGATTTCATGTCCCCTACGAAAGAATGTCATCGTGTCGAATCAATAAACTGTCAGCTTCAGGGTGAATACAGATGGTGCAGTTGAAATTGATATTCCAAGTACTGTCGACTATTGCTTTACTCTAAACTCTCTTTCGCTAATCGCGACAGCTGTATTTTTGACCTCGCTATACTGTATTAATCTAGGGGATTTCGTGGGGTATCTTAGTTTTTTCTTTATTGTATTTTGTTGTATTTGTCTAGGAACTTTTAGATATTTTTAGTATTATAACGATCTTTTAGAAAAATTAGGCCTTTCATAAATTTTATATTACGTCTTTATTATTTTAAACATAAAGTAAGTTCAATTTTACCATACTGCGGCTTACATAAACACAGATATAGAATTTTATTACATGCATACCACGTCTTTATATCGCTTTATCGTATTGGTGTACCGGATATGATAGTTTTGTGTAATATATGTCAAATGTGTTGTGGTGTATCTAAAGCGAAAATATCGTCAGTTATCGTTAAAGTACACTTAAACAATATTTACTTGTCCTCGATAAATTTCCAAAGCACAGATAAAGTTTCAGTGACAGTCTGGAGGCCTATTTATATAGAGAATATTTTTTAAAGTAACCACTAATTATATGCTGTTCGCGGTATTGAATTAGTAATAAAGTACATATATTTATCAAGAAATATATTATATATGGAAAATATATTAATGAAATGAAATAATTCCTAGTAGATACTATTTAGAAATATTCAGCATAATTAGTGTTCATAGTAAATACATACATAATACGAAATAATGTTTTGATTAATCTTATACTGACATCAACATCGAATCAGATTAATTTAATAAAAATGACATCAAAAACGTTTTTTGATATTTAGTTTATCAAAAATTTTAAATTTGAAAAACTTGAAAGTAAATGAGACAAGATAATAATTATACAAAAGCACTTTCCTATTTTCCGATGTCTTGTGCGTATATGTGTAATAATAAATAATATACAACATACTATAAATCATCTTGTAGTTAATTAAAAACCTCCGAATTATTTTCCAAAGTAAATCCATGTATGTATGTACATATACAGTGAAGTCTCACGTATACGAAACATTCAATTATACGAAGAATTTCTCATTCCCGGCGAAACCCCCATAAGTCCTATGTTATTCAATTAACACGAAATATTCACTTGTACAAATAATTTTTGGTTCGCCCTCATATTCGTAGAAGTAAGACTTCGCTCTATTTCTTTTATCAGTTATGAACTTGTATTATTAAAATAAGTCACTAGACTCAGGGTAATACTATACCGTGTGATTTTTTTAAGGAAAGACCAGTGTGTTTTTGTTAATTTTTTTGCCTCCTTAATTTAATTAAATTAAACTATAATAGATGGGTAATTACTGTCTATAAGAGATGTCTAAAGGTTTCATACATTTAATCTATGTTAATATTGAATTTATGCTGTTTCCTTTTTTACCCTTTTATGTAATCATTGGCGATAATTATTCAAATATCCTTGGTCAAATTGAAAACGTATTTTTAGAGAACTTTCTCCTTATAAGGATGAAGAAAATATTTTTTCGCGATATCACGATGGAGTTTCGCGACATCATTGCAGTTTGTCAGTATTTAACAGATACGTATGACGATAGATAGCTTTCGAATAACATTTAATGACCAGCACAATCTCCCGATTTTGAAAACTTTGATATTTTTTTCTATGGGCTATTATAGTAAAGATCAAATTTACAAGTTTAAGTACACAGGAACAAAGAATGACAATAAACACAATGAAAAACCGGGTGTTGAATTATCATAGCTGGGGACTAATTTAAGAAAATGTAATACTTCGGGGGATTCAGCATACTTTATAAAGTTGTGCTTTAATAAGAATGGTGCTATTTCCTAGACTAATATCTAAATAATTTATTTTGAAAAATATAATTATTTAATAATTGCTTCAAATCCATCAATGCTTCTTCCACTAGATAAGAAAATACAGGATATCGTGTTTAAATTTTTAAAGATAAAGTCGTTATCGATGAAATCAGAAGGGGTGGAAAATATTTCCACGCATTATAAAATAATTAGTAAATCCATATAAAAACGGATCCAAAGGACTTACAGCAAAAATTCAGTATTGAGGAAGATACAGTGATGTTCAACTTTAAAATAATTATCCGATATGATATTTAATAAATTAACATTGCATCCAAAATTAATATTATAAATTTTTAAGTAGAACCTCTTAGGGTACAATTAATCAAAATGCGATTGATTAAATTATCTACGATGGAATACATATTTTATAACAAACTTTAGAGAACTAACATTTCTAGAAGTACAGTTTTCTTCAAAATAAGTCGCCATTTTAGTCATCATAGACATCATAGACCTATCACCCGAATTGTGTTTTCAATTTAAATTCCTGTTAGCAAAACTTATTTCCCTAACCACCATGAATGTTATAATGAATTTAATACCTCTCAAGTTTCCGGAATTCCCAAAACTATTTACGAAAATATTTTTTAATGTTTCCGTAAATAGTTTTAGGAGTATAGTAATATAATAGTTCCATTATTATTAAAAATACATTTTTTATAAAAAATACATTTTTGAGTACACTGCTGGTACCGATATTAAAAACACTACTGTACTACTTTATACATTATATTTTATTTTATTCATAGTTTTTAGTAATCTCAAATGAAAAAACAATCATAAAATAAATATCAGGACAATGGCTAATTTTGTTATAATCTTATAACAAAACACTATAAATTATAAACTTCATTAGTTCGGGCAGTGTGACTAATAAAGTAAATGATATAGTTACTTTTTTCTATAATAATTTGGTATTAGTAGATTTTGATTTTGAAGTACAATATAATTTTTTTTTCATTTGCTCTTACGTTTTTTAATTTCAATTCAGTTATATAAACGATTTTGCAGTGAAAGTAGAATATTGCCTAAAATATCACTTAGCATTTGTAAATATTGCCACTGAAATTAAAAAAAAAACGTTACAAACATGATAAATGCGAAGCAATAGGAATAATACATAATAAAACTGTAAAAATTCGGTAATAAATATTATAAATGTAATATCAATGTAACCATTCAAAAAATATACGAATGATCTCCACAACTCCAGTTTGACAAACATTTTTACTTTTTTATAGTTTATTATTCATTCTTGAAGTAAAAACAGTTGTAACATTTCTTAGTGCATTTTATTAAAATAAATATTTTATTCAAATAAATATATTTTAAATAAAATCAACAATATTCAATAGCATGTTGTTTCACGACGAATCTACAATGGGAATAGAATATCAGTGTCGATTTTGTCGTGCCAAATAAATTTTCCGGAATTAGTTAAACTATTCAAGTATTCCTTAGATGCCTCATCTAGATTATTGTCCTTTTCTAAATACAAAGTTCTTGGCTTATTCTTGTCTTCAGACGGATATAAACTGTCATCACGGTCATGATCATCGAAGGCGCCAACTTCGATTTTCCTTAATTTCTTGTTGTTTAACAACACTATTATGCGAACAAATTTAAAGGTATCTATTCTTACTACTTCCAACTCATTGTTTTCTAACTGGACTCCTCGGTATACTTTATTCAAAGCCTGCGGCTCAATGTTTCGTATTTTGTTGTTGGAGAGAATCAAATACTCCAGTTGAACAACGCCTCGAAAAGCATCTTTCTTTATTTCCTCTAAATGGTTGTTGGATAAATTTAAGTATACAAATCCTGCACCATCGAATGCCCCGGGAGAAATAGTCTGTATCTGATTGTTGGACAATATTAATTCTATGTATATATTCGAATTGAATGCGCCTTCAGGTATGTATTTTATCAAATTATTATGAAGATACACGAATGCGGGGTTTTTTAACTTCCTTAGGGCTCCACTTTCTACGTTTTCAATTTGGTTGTCCTCTAGACTTAATAACTGGATGGACTCCATGTTTTGAAACGTCGATTTAGTTACATTTTTTAGTTTATTTTCGTAAAGACCGAGATGTTCTACATTCAGATTTCTAAAAGCGCCAGGTGTGATTTGTTCCAAGTTATTCTTCGACAAGTCAAGTGAGCTTAATGACATACTTTCGAATACTCCATCTTCAATATATTTTATTCCATTATTTGATAAGTTTAAGTCTGAATTAATGGACGCGTCTTTGAATGTGTTTCTGCTTAACTTGTTTATATTATTTTTAGTTATAATAAGGTCATCTGTGGACATATTAACAAATGCCCTATCCTCAATTTCTGAAACTGAACTGTTCCTTATTTCCAGATATTTAATATCCATATTGGACAGCGAGTATTCCTGAAGCACCGGTATACTCTGATTTTGTATTATGATATACTTAAATGTTGTATTACCACGCAATGGCGTATTTTCAACCAGCTTATTCGAACGTAAAATTCTTGTATCTTCACATTGTCTCGTTTTATCATAGAACGATGAGTTGTCACACCACCTGACACTAGTATTTTTAAAAGTTTCATTCTCACAAATTCCTGATTTAAATTCACATATTAAAAAGCATAATACGACTGAGGTGAACACTGAACACTTCTTTCTCTGCATAATGACTGTCGAAGAATACAAATTTCTTCGTCACGCATTGTAAAATATAGCTGCATTTTATCTTGAGGGGTCAATAAAGTGGATGGCCCCTCCTTTCAACATAACGGGTCACAATAAAGAAAAACAACGAAAACTTTTGCATGCCTCGCTACACTTAGGTTACTACTCATTACACATACGCAAGTACTAAGTGTGCATTGTTTATTATATGGTTCAAGTACATGCAAAACATACTTTGAAAAATTATTAAATACAAGGTAATAATGTGTTAAATGGGTTGCAGAAAAACAGTATTGTATTTACATTATTAAAATTTGTGTGTATATATTTTCAGAGATATAAAGATTCTGTAATAAATACATTGGACAATATTAACGGCCATGAAGATATTTTAGAAATGAATTAGTAGTATGCTGAGTAAATGTGTCGGAAGATTCGCCTTCTAAGTTATAAATAATGTTAAATATATAATTATAAGTTTTTTAACTGTGCTCACTGACATGTTAAAACTTAACAACAGCTACAGTATATCCAGGTATGACGTTGTCAGGTCTTTTTTTTAATTGAGTAATATTTTTTATATTTATCTTCCAATAAATCTTTCAAAAAAATAGTTATAGAGAATCTTTACAATACTGTACGGAATAATAATTACAAACGTTTTAAAATTATTTAAAGGCATTATAACTTTTACACGCTGTTAACTCGAAAACGGCGGATTGTACAACCAAACTACAAGAGAGACTTGTGCAAAAAAATATCATAGAATCTAAAAAAAAATTTTGTGACTAGGACCAGAGGCGTAGAAATTCTGGAAGGAAAAAGAATTACTATCCTTCCTATTTGACACCATTGATGTTGTTGGAAATATTTGTAATTGGGAAATCTTAGTGTTCCACAAGATATTTTTCTAATCATCAAATATTCTTTTGACATTTAGTCCATTTGAGAGATATTTACAAAAATCTCTTTTAAAAAATAATAACTTCAGTAGGTACCTTATCTCTCAAAATCGGTGCATTTTATAGTGCACCATGTAGCAAACTATTTTTTAATACCCCCTAAAAATTCCACCATGGAAACTGAACCACCCTGTACAGTGTTGTCCAAATTGATGCTGCGTGCATTATTATATGGGTTGCTGGTGAACATATAGTCTTAATCGTACTTTAAATTTAGTGCACTTTTTAACACCTTTCTTATATTTTTAATTACAGGGGTAAAGACAAAGAAGTTTAACAAATTATTTTCAAGAATTTGTTGAAAGTAAGTTCACATAATTATCGGCTAGTATTCCCTTCTAAACTATGTGACAAATAATGTAATAGTGTTTGTATTTTTAGTAGGGCGCTTCTTTTTTGTTAAATGACCTTGTAGATAGTTTGTTTATAACTCAACAATCTAATTTACAAGAATTATAATTATTATATTGTGCTACAACATAGAAAGCCAAGTATACAGTAAATTTTAACCTTAAAAGGGTGTTTGTATTCAATTTCCAATACCGTTTACTTAGATAGCTTTTTTAAAAGTTTACTAAGTTTAGAAAAAAACGTTTACTTTCATATACCGTTTACTTAGAAAAACAGTATGTACAACACTATCAAATAATTTTCCTAGATCTAGCAGGAAAAATCTTGCCTACAACTGTGAAAGTTTATAGAAATTTAGAATTTTAGTTTATAGAAAGAAAGAATACTAAGGAATCTAGATATTTGTGAGAAATTATGGGGACAAATTATCGCTCACTGATTTTGATCCACGTGCATGTGAGTAGAGCATCGGAAAGTAAGAGACACGTATTGGTGTACGTGCCATCATTTGCTTAAAGGGGTAAAATTGACGATAATTTGTATTAACGTCAATTTTACCCCTGTTAACCTTCAAAACTAAATTTTCATGTACGAGTCCAGCCTCATAATAGTTCGGCCAGGCATAATTTTACAACTAATATATACAGGTTGTAACATAAAAGTTGGGAATAAAATAAACGGTGGATTTTTCAGCAAAAAAAATAGCTTTTTTTCAAATAAAGTTATGTTCTAGGGGTTTTCATTTCCAAGCTACAGGGCGATAAAAACTTTGAAATAATTTACTTTCTCTCTAATAACTTTCGAACATTAGAAGATGATTTTTTGAACAAGTTTGTTTATAAAAAAAAACAATTAATATTCGCGGATATATATATATATATATATATATATATATATATATATATATATATATATATATATATATATATATATAGCTTTGAGAGTGTTATTAGTGTTATTACTCTTATTTAAATATATTAGTTATACGAACTATTATGAGTCGGCGCTCGTATATCATTTGATAAGCCTTATATTATATTAACATACTGTGTTTAAATGTAGAAATTTATGTTCTCGCTGTATTTTTCCGCTGCACGTCATGTTAAAGTTGAAAGGAAAAATATATTTAATATCGGAATTATCGTAAACTATAAAATTTCCGAGAACAGAAATCTAGATGCTCATTTAACATTTTACACGACACGTTTTCCCTGAAACACTGCTCATATAAACTTTATGTACAGTTATGCAACACAGTGGCGTGCAGCTATCCTAACGATTATTAAGAATGGTTAGGATATAATGACAAAACAAGACGACCAGCAAAGCTGAAGAAAATAGACCAATGACCACCAGTGAAGTGGTGTATAATGAAAATGATGATCTAGAAATGGTTTTATGGTATTTTTTACTATGTATCTTTTATATTACTTGTGCAGTGACTGTTCAAATCTATAAATTGTGGGAGAGACACTGTCGACTAATACGATAAGATATAATTATTTTCCATTGACCTCCTTTCGGAGACACAGGTCGGCTCTTATAATTGTCGAGATTTCTTACGAAAAAATCTAAATGAATCTATAAAATAACTATAAAGTAAAATTTAACGATAACATAAAAATTAACAAGTAACAAGTCAAATTAAAGAAAGTACGCAAATGGAAGGTATATATTTAAGTTTTTACAAATTGGTTTTCAAAGAGAAACAAGTATTAGTATATAATATGTATCAATATCATTTATGTATTGGTTATCTCAAAATAATCGTAATTATTTAATCAGTAGCAAATGGGAATAGAATCTCCCTATCAATTTCATTGTGCCATATGAACTTTCCAGCGTTAGTCAGATTGTTCAAGTAATTCTTAGATGCCTCATCCAAGTTATTGTCCTTTTCCAAGTATAGAATTCTCGGCTTATCCTTATCTTCCAGCGGGTGTAAACTGTCATCGCGATCATGGTCACCAAATGCGCCAACCTCGATCGTCCTTAACTTCTTATTATTTAATAACACTATGATGCGTATAAATTTAAGGACATCTTTTTCTATCACTTCCAGTTCATTGTTATCTAACTGTATGCCCTTGTACACTTTATTTAAAGCATGGGGCTCAATGGTTCGTATTTTATTATTGGAGAGAATCAAATACTCCACCTGAAGGAGGCCATCGAAACTATCTTCTTTAATTTCTTCTAAACTGTTGTCGGATAAATTTAAATATACGATACCTGAATCTTCAAATGCCCTTGAGGAAATAGTTTTCACCTTATTTCCTGATAACATCAACTGCACATACAGTCTAGAATTAAATACGTTCGCAGGTATGTGATCTATCAAATTATTTTCCATGTACACAAACGCAGGAACTTCTAAATTATTTAGTGCCCCAGGTGCTATATCTTCAATTAAATTGTTATTCAAAGTCAAAAATTGTATACAATGTATGTTTTCAAGTATACCTTTACTAATACTTCGAAGATTATTATCGTGAAGGTCCAGGAGCTCCACTCTGAGATTTTCAAATACGTTAGATGAAAATTCTTCTAAATTATTTTCTGATAAGTCAAGTGTGCTTAGAAACATACCTCCAAATATTCCATCTTCAATGATTTTTATACCATTCCGTGATAAAATTAATTCTCCAGTAACAGATAAATCCTTGAAGGTACCTTTACTTAACTTGTCTATATTATTCTGAGTTATGACAAGGGAATCTATTGAAGTATTAGCGAATGCTCCTGCTTCAATTTTTGTGACTCCACTGGAACTAATTTCAAGAGATTTAACGACCATATTTGACAGCGAATTCTCGTAAAGCACCGGGATGCTCTGATTTATTATCATAACATCCTTAAAAACACCGTTATCACTCAAAGGTAGGTATTCAATTAGGGAGTTCGAATTTAAAATTACTGTGTTCTCACAATGACCTTCTGTCTCGTACGCAGCTAAATTGTTACACAATGTAATACTAATGTTTAGAAAAGTTCTTTTCTCACAATTTATTGATTTGAATTCACTAACTAAAAAACACAACACGATCGTGAGGGAAGTGTAGATTGAACACTTTTCTCTCTGCATGGTAACTGCAAAATTTTTAACTGAGCAATAGAGCGAACGAAGTTGACTGAGGCTAGGGGGTTAAGTTGACTAAATTATTTGAGGCATTATAATACACATCTATATTGTATGAGTTATGACGTAATGGAACTCCCCTAATGAACTAGCGTGACGGGTGATATTAACAAAAAAAGTCGAAACGAAAATTAATATGTATTTAACTACACAATGACTGCCAACATAACATATATATCTATTGTTAATTAAGTCTAAATACTAACAGAATATAGCCACTTTATTCATATATATTTTGTTCTATGGATATTCACGAACTTTCTGAAGTGTTTTCTTTTCTAAGTAAGCAAACTTATGTTGCCTAACTCAAAATAAACAACATATTTAATACTTATAGACAATATTTAGCAAATGCGAATATAATGATATTATAAACTACTGTTTATATTTATTAACTCAAGAAGTTTACAGTAAATTCAAGTCTGTTTGTGAATTATTTATATTATTATCACCCAGTTGCTTGGCAATTAGGTGATATTAGGGATACAATTTATTAAAAAAATTGCTAAAATCTTTGTTATTCCGTAAATAATTTCATATTTTTTTACATATAATTTACTTAATTAGCAATAAGAATAATATAATAAATTCTATAAACTAATTTGTTATCTTCTGGGCAAAACTGCCCTATAGTGTCCTGATGAGGTAGGTCTCCTCCAATGACGAGTCCTCGTTCCTAATTTCTCAGGTCAGCTGGCCAGTTTATTTTCAATCTCCTATTGGCAGTAGGGTGTTCGAGTAGCTGATGTAATAAGGTATTAATGTGGTCTTCCAATTTATCGTGCTGTTTTATGTCTTGATTACGTCTTTTAAATCATTTGTAATGTACCAACGTGCATCAGTTATGATTCATTATATTCTCTACTGGCTCCTTTGTGTAATGGTAAGATTTGACTTGCTGACACATCCCCAGATTTCTATGCCATAATGCCATGCGTCCATACTGGCTTGATGATAGTTTTGTATACCAGCAGTTTGTTCTCCATCGACAGTTTGGACTTTCTTCCAATTAACCAACATAAGTTCTTAACTTTTAGGTCTATTTGTTGTTTTTTTTTTTTTTTGATTATGTATTCGTTCCAGGTCTTGCTGTCCATGTGCATACCTAAATATTTGGTACTTCTAGTTGTAGGAATTTGTATATTGTTCAAATTAAGGGTTGGATATTGGGCTCTTTTCAGCGTGAAGTTGACTTGTGCTGATTTTGTTTCATTTATTTTGATTTCGAAGAGGCGATTAATGTGGTAAAAGATAGAGTGGATTTCGGGATTAAAGTACAGGGACAGAAACTAAAAATGCTGAGATTCGCGGATGATATAACAGTATTAGCATCTAGTAAGGAGGAATTAGAATCAGCGTTAAATGAAATGGAGGCAGTGTTGACAGAGGAATACAGAATGAGGGTGAATAAAAACAAAACTAAAGTGTTAGTGTGCAGAGGGCGCGAGAGCAGAGCAAAAACTAAAGTACAAATTAATAATGAAAGATTGGAGGAAGTTAAAGACTTCACTTATGTAGGAAGTAAAATAAATTGGGATGGAAGAAGCGATAAAGATATAAAACAAAGAATAGCGCAGAGTCGAGTAGCTTTTAACAAAAAGAAAGCACTTTTATGCTCGGGGGTAATAAACTTAGAAACAAGGAAGAGATTTTTGAAAACATATGTATGGAGCACGGCATTATACGGTTGCGAAACCTGGACGGTAGGGGAAGCAAGTAGGAAGAAATTAGAAGCTTTTGAGATGTGGTGTTACCGAAGAATGATGAAAATACCATGGACTGACAGGGTTAGAAATGAAGAAGTATTGGAGAAAGTCGGCGAGAAAAGAAGTATGTGGAAAAACATAAAGAAGAGAAGAGATAGAATGGTAGGCCACTTGCTGAGACATGGGGGAATAGTCCGCGATATTTTTGAGGCAGAAATAGGAGTAAAGAAAGGCAGAGGTAGGCCTATTCGTAGATTAGACTACTGCTCGCAAATAGTAAGGGATGTAGGATGTAGCACAATTAGCGAAATGCGTAGGTTAGCATAAGATAGGAGAAGCTGGAGGTTAGCGTCCAACCAGTCTTAGTTCTGATGACCTCATGAAGATGATTTTGATTTGCCATTTTTGTGTTCAGATTTATATCTGACTGAGATGTGTTTTTCATTCCTATGCTGGTGTTTTCATTTATAGGAAGATCGGCGGTATAGATTAAGTAAATTAAAGGGCCAATTACGCTGCCTTGCGGGATTCCAGCTTTAAAATTTACAAATTATCAACGCATTTACAAATGTGTTGATATTTACTCTGGTTCGAAGTTCTCTTTTAGTCAAATATGATTTTAGAAGCTGATAGTAGACTATTGGAAGAGGTTGTTTGATTTTGTA
Organism: Rosalia funebris; assembly: GCA_037954035.1. Classification (NCBI taxonomy): domain Eukaryota; kingdom Metazoa; phylum Arthropoda; class Insecta; order Coleoptera; family Cerambycidae; genus Rosalia; species Rosalia funebris. The sequence goes on along the minus strand of JAZFAV010000001.1, from coordinate 12,945,823 downwards.
TAATAAACTATTGTGCCAGACCTTGTCAAAGGCCTGACTTACATCTAGAAATGTCGATAAATTTAATAAGATTGACGAATATTTTCGTACATAAAAGAAAAATAAAAGGCATCTCCCCCGAAAAGGAAAACAATCTCGTCTGGTATAAATTATATTCCATCATATCTTACCCTCTAAGATGAAACTAATCCTGGTAGTTTTTTGTTGATATTATTTTACCATCAGGAAGAATACTATCAGGAAAATATACAAACGATTTAGATTTATCCATCTAAATTGTTTCAAAAAATAAAACCCGCCACAGGTAGGATTCGACATTTGTCCCGGATCGGAACCGAATGACATAGAGCTGTGTCGAACTTATTAGTTCTCATCAGTGCACGGTACGCCGATTCAGGACAAATGCCAGTTCTGATCCGGGACAAATGTCGAATCCTACCTGTGGCCGGTTTTATTTTCTGAAACCTTGTCTGATCGTGCAGAAACACGAGAAAGGGATCGAGGATCGCTTCTGGGTATAATTCAATGCCTGGCAGGGCTTTAGCCCGATGAGCAGTTGTTTCCTAGAGCGATTATGTAACAACTTTGCTATTCGGGAACTACTTTGATAATCGCTTCGCGGTTTGGTGGTTCCTTTCTCAATTTCCGACTTATATGTTACTGAACATCTAAATTGTTTTCAAATAAATGTAAATACACAACTATTCAGTCTCTAAATGCTCCTGAGGAAATTGTTTTCATCTTAATATTTGATAACATTAATTGTACATGTTAATTTGATTTAAATTCACATTTTGGTACGTGCCTTATCGAATTATTATATAAATATAAAAATGCAAGCCCTCACTGTCTGCTGTCGTCTTACTTAGGTTTTCCTAGTAACAGCTTTAGTTTTTTTCTAATGGAAAAATTATTAGAATCATAAGTCCAATTAACTATGAGAATATTAATATAAAAGAAATGATCGATAGAGAAATCAATAGCCTTAGAAAATAGGTCAATTATTATCTCATATTTCTTCGTAAATACTCCAGAAACAGTAATAAACATGTTTTTGTATATATATATATATATATATATATATATATATATATATATATATATATATATATATATATATATATATATATATATATATCCATACATATAGGGTGGTAAAAAATTAAATACTGCTATAATGTTCAAATGCCATTGTATTTATCATTTTAGTCCATATCAAAATAATCATCAAAATATTGTTACTTAAAACTAAAATAATTTTTAAATCATACAAGAATTATCATCACTAGATTATGCCACCTCTATACATCACATAAAATATATATAACAGAATGAGGGTGAAGCATTAACTAACGGTTATGCAAAAAAAATATCTAATGGAATTTCCTTAATTAGTGTATTCTAGACGTGTAAAATTTGTACAATCTACTTACTTTCGAACAAAAAATATAATTACCCAAAATGTTATATAGCACTGCTTCCAGATACTTGTGTTACCATACAACATTTTAGATTAATTACATAATTACACAGACCAGTGGCGTACAAATGTGGAGTAACATTCTTCTTAGGAAATACCGATTTTTCGTAATTAATAAAACACTAAAGTAAAGAACTTTTATTTCACCACTATTATGTTGTTCTTTGTTAATTTATTGAATGCAAAGGATCGCTTTATTGTAATAACGTCCTATTTCGGTTAGTAATGCGTACTTCAAAATAAATAAATTTTCTTTGTTGTGTAGAAGATATGTAAGTACTCGTATTTAAATGGACTTTTTCTCCTCTAAACATAATCGTTACATAAGGACCCACGATAGACCTAAAACAACTTCATACTGTTCTTATTTAAGGCCAGTCTTGAAGTTCGCTGTTTCTGAACTGTTCAACATTTACGTGCTCATATGCAAAGGATATGTCTATGACAATGTCCCTTTATACACTGAGAGGAAACCTTGATTCGTTAATCTTTTTCCTTGGTATTTCGGTTACATTTTGTTTCCAAAGAATTTTCTAATTATGTACTTGAACCTATTGAATTCGTCATTAAACAAATACCTATATATATATATATATATATATATATATATATATATATATATATATATATATATATATATATATATATATATATATATATATAATTATATATATATATATATATATATATATAAATAAAAAATTATATGTACTTTAACCGAAAAGCTGCAATAGATCTAGGAAATCAAACTTTACAAAAGAGATAATAAAATTGTATAATCCGTTATAGTTTGTGGGTTATTTTAAGTAAGTAACTTGTTAAAGTTCAGTCGTAAATTTATAGTCACCCTAAAGATGTTATAACATTAACTTTATATTATAATTCTCCCAGCTTCTTGTGACATTCAGTAATAGTGACAACTTTGTAGTAACATAACCAAACATAAATGAAAACATGACTTTAATGTATTTACGTTTATAGTTAGGATATACAGAATATCTGGTAGTGAATATTAATAAAAGTTATGTTTTCAAAATGAAGAGTGATGAAGTGAAACAATTTAAATTTAAATTGCTTAAATAAATTACCTATGAGATTTTTATTTCATAGAAATTTTAGTAAAAGACTTGCTGAGATATCAAATACATAGCTTTTTTATCATAAATCTGTATCAAATGCTATTATCACAGAAATGTAAATAAATACAACTATGTGCCTTTACTCACTGTTTATTGACTATTCTTATCCGGTAATATAAATGAATAAAGTTGATCAAATGAACTCAAATATGAATTATTTAAATTAACCAGTATGCAACATATTGTCAGTCAAAAATTTAGAGAGGAAAGAGAAGCTTTGTCTCAATTTTGTCGTGCCAAATAAATTTGCCAGAGGCAACTAAACTATTCAAATAATTATTAGATTCTTCATCCAAAGTATTGTTCTTTTCTAAATACAAAGTTCTGGGCTTGTCCCTGTCTTCAATCGGGTATAGGCTAGCGTCAAGATCATGGTCGTCAAATGCGCCGATCTCGATTTTCCGTAATTTCTTGTTGTTTAACAAAACTATGATACGAACAAATTTAAGGGCGTTTTTCTCTATCACTTCTAACTCGTTATTGTCTAGTTGAACACCTCTGTATACTTTATCTAAAGCATGCGGTTCGATGGTTCGTATTTTGTTGCTTGACAACATTAAATAACCGATGTAGGGGCCACCATGACCGTTAAAAGTATCTTTCTGGATTTCTTCTAAATAGTTGTCAGATAAATTCAAATATACAAAACTTGAATTATAGAAGGCTCCCGGGGAAATAGTCTTTATTTTATTCATTGATAATATTAATTGTATATATAAGTTAGAACTGAATGAATCGTTTGGTAGGTTCTCTATCGAGTTATTATGCAAATATACAAATGCAGCATCAGTTAATTTGTCCATAGCTCCACTTTCTACATTTTCAATTAAATTATCGTACAGACTTAATAATTGCATAGACACCACATTCTCAAACATAGCCTTACTTAGGTTTCTAAGTTTATTTTCGTTAAGCGCTAGATGCTCTACTGTTAGATTTTTAAAGACATCCGATGAAATTTCGTCCAAGTCATTAGTCGATAGATCAAGTGTAGATAGAGCCATATTGTCAAATACGCCATCTGCAATATATTTAATCCCATTGTTTGATAAATTTAGTGTACTAGTGATCGATGCGTTTCTAAAAGTATCCTTGTCTAACTTCCCTATCTTATTCCCCGTTATAGTAAGGTCTGATGTGGTCATATTCATGAAAGCCCCCTGTTCAATTTTCGAAACTTCACAAGAATTTATTTCCAGACTTTTGACATCCATATTGGATAATGAGCTTTCTTGAAGTATCGGTATTTTCTGATTTGTTATTGTAATATACTTCAATTCACTGCCACCACTGAGAGGAAAATTCTCAACCAGTTTATTGGAATTTAAAATCACTGTATTTTCGCAATGCCTATAATCTTTGTAAAAAGATGAATCGTCGCACCACTTGACACTAGTATTTACAAAAGTTTCATAGTCACAATTTACCGTTTTTAATTCACATATTAAAAAATACAGTACGACTGTCAAGAGCGTACCCGTAGAACGTCTATTTGGCTGCATGATGATCGTGGAATAATACCATGTTCCTTGAATCGCTTTATAAAATATATCTTATCCGTCTATATCTTTCACTAGGGGTCAACGTGGTCACGACACCTCCTTTGAGAAAAAAACTCGTTCCGCGAGTCACAATAACAAACTTTAATTGAAAACAATAAATAATACGGGGTGTCCTGATAACTTGTAATACATCGGTAACTATACATTGTAATACATCACAGCTTCACATATTAAATAAGCAAATAGATTACGAATACAAATACACAGTCTCTACACCGAAATTATCATTGGTGAAAGTTTTTAGGTTATGAGTTAACCTTACCATCCACATTTATAAAATTCTGGATAATTCTAATAAGCAATCCCGACACAAACTTGAATTTGGATCAGTATTTAGAAAGTATTCTGAATTTAAGTAAAAAGGAATGAATAAAGAAGTAAGTACTATTGTTTTTTGACAGAAACCCTTCCTAATTAACTGATAAAATATTCAAATGTAGTCTATGTTAGTAAACAGTGAAGTTAACTGTTCTTCCTTTTGGAGGGGGGGGGGAGGATTATACAAAGGAATTATTGAAGTGAATACTTCTTTGGTTGCGTTCTGATATTTGACGAGAATGGAGAGTGAATCGGAAAAAATTTAATGTTTCCAGATTCCGTTACACGAGAGAGAAAAAATATATAACGTAGAGAGAAGGAGAAAGAGAGCTATACATCATATATATATATATATATATATATATATATATATATATATATATATATATATATATATATATATATATATATATATATATATATATATATATATATATATCAGTTTAGGTTATCCGCGTCTCCCTATTGTCGCGCATGCGCGCGCTATAGATGTACGCGTCCAGACGCTATATATTAACAACTGAAGCAGCACGCGTGTGTACCGAATATTTATCATTGTGTTTTGTAATTATTTACGTTATTTACATCTGTGTTCTGTGATTATTTGATAATATCCTTGAACCGTTTAACTTGTTAAAATCTAGAAGATATAATATATTTCATTCACCGCTCCCTACTGGTTTATAGCCACACAGGTGAAAATGCACTTGGAAGAGGCGAAGACAAAATCCCTTTGATTCTCGGGAGAGATTTCAATGTAAATTTCGAATCCAATGATTCTTTGAGGTTGATTAACTTTCTTCGAGAAATATTTGGTCTGCTTATAAATAACAATCCCAAAGAATCAACAACAAAATGCGGAACAACAATAGATGCAATTTTTATATGTTATCTAGAAAATATCGAATCACGAACATATATTTCATATTTTAGTTATCACAAACCAATCATATCAGTATTACCAATTGAACCACCAGCCGATGATAGTGTAGATAATGAATAAACCGAATATTTTTTACACAAATTTTATATTGTTATATTTCTTTTGAAATTATCCCTCTCCCTTTCTCTCTCTCTCTCTCTCTCTTTCAATCTCTCACTCTTAATCTCTCTCACTCTGTATTCTAAAGGAAGTATTCACTTCTATCACGTGTACTGTGCTGCTCATTTTTTCTGGACTGTTTAACATTTACGAGCTCATATTCAGAGAACATTCACAGTTAATTTAATATAAACCATTTTTAAATTGAAATAGCGTTTTTTAGAAAATGCAAATACGCATATTTGTTTCATTTACAATGTCCATTTATACACTAAGGGAAAACTGATTCGTTAATCGATTCCCTTGGTAGCATGGATACATGTTGTTTCCAAATAATTTTCTAATTATGTACTTGAACCTATTGAATTCTTCATTAAACAAATATATATTCACCCTAACCATAATTACTTATAAAGCCTATAGACTGAAAATTTATTTTATAATACTAAAAGATATAATAAAAAGTGTATATATAAATAAAAAAATAAATGTACTTTAAACGAAAAGCTGCTTTAGATTTAGGAAATGAGACTTTACAAAAGAGAAAATAAAATTGGATGATTCGTTATAATTTGTTACTTTAACTTATTAAGGTTAAGAGTCGTAAATTTATAGAGTCGCCCTAAAGAAGTTATAAAAATAACTTTATATCATAATATGTTCCAAGCTTCTTATAACACCCAGTAATAGTAACAGCTTTGTAATAAAATAACCAAACATCACTTTTGAGATTTTTATTCCATAGAAATTTTAGTAAAAGAGAAAGACGGGCTGAAATATTAAATACATAGCTTTTTTTTCATAAATCTGTATCAAATAGCTATTATCACAACAAATGCATACAAATACAAATATTTTCTTTTACTCACTGTTTATTGACTATCTCTATCTAGTAGTACATATAAATTAATAAAGTTGACCAAATGAATTCAAATACATACAGATTATCTAAATTAACCAGTAGCAATCAAATGTTATGTCAGTCAAAAATTTAGAAAGTGAAAAGAAGCCTTTGCTCAATCTTGCAGCGCCAAACAAACTTGCTAGAGGCAACTAAACTATTCAAATAATTATTAGATTCTTCATCCAAAGTATTGTTTTTTCTAAATACAAAGTTTTGGGCTTGTGCCTGTCTTCAGTCGGGTATAGGCTAGCGTCAAGGTCATGATCATCAATTGCGCCGATCTTGATTTTCCGTAGTTTCTTGTTGTTTAACAAAACTATGATAAAACAACAGAACTGTACGAAATTTCATAAATACAGCAGCACGCCTTCATATTGTGGCTGTTCAGCCATAGTTCAAATATCGAAAAGTTGGTAGTGACATACTGCCCCTTGAATTAACCTTAAAACTACTTTCTGGTAAGTTAATATTCAGAGTATGTAATTTTGCTATCCACTATTACATCACGTCAACAGGGACTAAATACGTCTCTGGCGTACAGAGAAAATTTCACAATCTAGTTCAAATATAATATAATCGCTCAAAAACACCAGATAATACAGAACGCATATCAATTCTGGATTTCTGGCTATTTATACTAAATCTATGGTCCTCTGAGTAATACGTTTTTACTGTTCTTTGAATTATAAAAGTGATACACCACACCCACAAATATCCACACACAAATATACGATCAATTAATATTTTATCAATTTATTTGGCCCCCATCTTCAGTTGCAGCCCAGGGATTCTGATTCTTTTATACGATGGGAATTGTTTGTGTTTTCCTTATCACTCCCTCTTAAAATTGCATGTTTCGTCTATTTTATAACGATAAATTCATCTAAGACAGAGTTCGGAATACAGCATCTGTTGTCATACAGACGAAAATACTATAATGCCTAAAAATACTCTAATTCTGTGTTAGCGCTGCCGTTTATACGTTTTCAGCGTAGTTTAAAAAGTAAACCGACAGACCTCATAACGTAAAAGTTTGTTTTGTACACAATAAATTAAAATATCTCGTATCTACGAATTAGGTTAAACTCAATTAAAACAGTGACCTTTTTATTTATATTGTGGGAATTTAAATTATATTAAACGACCAGGACGCAGTCCAGGAATTTTAATTACCGTAGAGCAGCAATGTTTGTTAATAATCTGCAGTTGTAGTGGAAACTTGCACCTTGAAATGTTTTTGAAAGTTCTTGTGGCTTATCTTGTTCTAAAGAGCACTTATTGCGATAAGGAACTTCTTAATATAGGTATGTGTCGATATTTCCGCATGTCAATATTGTTTTATATTTAATTATGTAGTGTGGAGAACAACTTGCGAGATAAAATTTGTTCGACAATCTCACAGTTAGATGCTCTTAATAACTAATCGATCAGTTCAATTACATGTCGTTGAAATTAGTTTATAAATAATCATCCAATAGTATACAAATGTTTTAGAGTGTTTTATACAATAATAAGCACCTCTATTGTACTGGACATACATAAATCATCCTGTATATTTAATATTCTATTTATAACATAAACGGTATTCTTCATACCTCAGATGGTTCTCACAGATCTCTAAAATAACTATTGAAGTAAGGAGATTATTATACTCCACCCCATCTGCAAATGCCTTATATAATAATAGCTATTCTCCTGGCTATATGATATCGACGAGTGCTGAATTAAACGGCGAAATTTGTTATATTTTGTCTAACAGAGTTAGCACTAAAATTCAGTGATTAAGATTGATCGAGAACCACGAGGAAGGCGCAAAGTGTCACCTATCTCAGGATACTGAAAATACAGCAAATTTCGCCATTTAATTCAACGCTCGTCGATTGCATATACCCAGGAGAATAGCTGTTTTGGCCTAATTTGTTTAGTCCTTATTATATAAGGTATTTGCAAATGGGGTGGAGTATAACAATCTTCTTACTTCTGTAGTTGAAAATTACTCTCTGCAAAGTAAAACTTTGCATTACTTTAAAATAACGCCAAAAATAACTAATTTCATAAGTGATTTCCTCCCTGTTTTACATATTAAGTCAATTAAACGTAGTTTATTAAACATTTAGAACACTCCAGTTTGAAATTCTGAAACTTTGAGGTTAGGGTGAATTCAGCACGTTCTAGAAATCTGAAATATTAGCAATCCTATACTACTTCTGGCAATACTCTCATCTTCCGTAATTAAAATAGAAAACTATATTCCTTATGTCATTTTTGTTTTATACATATCAATTCTGAACAATCTATTTTTCCTCACTCCAAATTAATCGTTTCTGAATTATTCTGATTCCTGACTGCCAAAAACAGTTAAAAGTTAACAGAAATATTGTTAACTGTCACGTTTTGAATGGACTTGTAAATTACAGTTCCATTAACAACCTCGATAATCACATATCTAATGAATAAGGTGAGTTGTACTACATATATGGTTCTTTTCGAGATATTTAAAGTTAATCTTTAATTTATCTGTAAATGTAAAAGTTTACCAAATTCTTATCTCTCATATTATTATTAACTGTACTGTAGATTTACTATATTTATACCCAAATCGTTACTATTTTTCTCTAATATGTTTCAAGATTATTAATTTTACAATGAAATACACCTGTTATATTTTCACTTATTTAAAGGTTGTCACCTCAATCTGTATTTCCTTGCGAATCAAGAGTGCAATTAATCAATTTTTAAATCCAGGTTACAGCCTTTTGAAAATCACGTAAAAATTTTGGATTTTTTACATCCCTTAATTATTGTGCCTGGTGTGCTTATACTACCATATAACCGTTTTTTTCGAAACGACCCTTACGATATCAAGTGCTGCAACATATGGCAAAATCACAAAATTTTACATTGGCAATCATTTTCGCATATTTCTTAGTCGGGCGAGAGCGATTAGTTGAACTTTTTATATAAAACAGTCGATTGAAAAAATAGCTCAGAGTCATAGATTCTACAGACTTTTAGCTAGAAAATTCGTAAGTCGGATTTTAGATCAGGCGGTGAATATCTGGATATGGAAAAATCTACATTGCGTAAAATGTAATTTTGGATTTCATTTTCATCAATCCTCCTCAGAGGTATTTGGCATTGAAAAAAAGCGATAATTTATATAATAACGTAATATTTAACTATGAGTATATTTTGGTCTTATCGATATAATTTTACTTTACAGGTGGCATATTCGAAGAGTCTCATCTGGATGAAATATTCCGATATGCGGTCGAAAGAGTCAACACTGATCCTGACTTCAATGTTAGGCTTAACCTCGTCCCCATCAAACTTTATCCAGACGATGCTTTCGCGGCCTTAACGAGAACATGCCGATTAGTACACGAGGGTGTAGCGGGGATATTCGGACCTGTATCCACCGCCAGCGTTAATATTGTCCATGCGATATGTGACGCCACAGGAGTCCCACATATTTTAACTAATTGGGTTAATTCTGACGAAATTGAAACTCATGTCAATTTCTTTCCGCATCCCAATCTTCTTATGGATGCATATGTGGACATTATTAACAATTTGGAATGGGGTGATGTCACAGTGCTATACGTAGATCCAGAGAGCATAAAAAATTTGGCATATTTTATTGAACGAGGGAGTCAATCTGGTCTTATTGTGAATGTTGTACATTTGATACCATTACATGAAGGAAATTATAGGTATGTACCGGCGGTGGATATCTATTAGACGAATGTTTAACATAAATTTCTTCCTACTGTAGGTGGGCAAAGAGCAATGAGTATGAAATTCTATTGTAATCAGAGAATTGTTGAGATTGGAACAAGATTTGCGCATTTTATACCCCGGTATTAATACCTAAAACAACTGTTTTAATTTATTGCTATTAAGTGTGGAAGAAAAACGTTTACTGATTATTTGCAATCGATAACAATATAATGAATGTATTTGAAAATATCTAAAGCTGGATACAGATTAGAGTACGTATTGTACACGAATGAAGTTAGCGAAGGCCGTACGAGATTGAAAATAAAAGTATGGATGCTGCCAGATGGTGTGTTTTTTAATGTTTGCTCTACAAAGTCATTCATATGGCCCGGGCTTGTTTCATTCGCGTGCATGCTGAAGTCTGTATCCACTTTAAAATGTTTCTAATGATTGTAAATGAAAAACATGTTTCTAATGAATTCTACAGCTACTTACCAGTGCCGTGCTGCGAATAAAATATACATTTTGCTAGACAAATTAATGTAATAGGACGAGTTAATAGAAAGACAGAGACAAGAAACCTACTCAGTCCTTTGTACATTCACTTAATGAAAAACGTTGAAACTATTCCCTTTCTTCAATTAATTAATTTTCAAAAGTATTTAAGTATTTAACATAGCAGCCAAGAGAAGTTCGTATTCGATTCGATTCGATTTCGAATCGAAAGTACAAAAGAAAAGTTAAATTATTATCGAAAAATTAGAGAAAGACCTTCAAAATACACTTAAAAGTTTTATCGGGGGCCTTCCGCTTTTCAAATACAATTTGAACTGATGGGAGTTTGTAGTTCTCCCTAATCTATAATATAAATAAATATATACAAGTATTTTGAACGCAACATGACCGCAAAAATGACGGAAGCCATAATTTTTTAAATGATATAGGCAAGCAATTAATTACCCAAGCGCTCCAAATGTCCACGGCTCTAGAAAATAATCAGTAATCTAATTATTGCACAACTCCAATTTTTCTTTGGCAATTCTTCATGTTTCTTCCAACAATTCTATTACTTGTCGCAACTTAGAAGTATCATACGATACATAACTTCACAGTTGTCATAACTTTAGCGTTGCATGTCATAATAACAACGACTTTTTAATTTTTTATTATTGCAGGACTTTTTTTGGATTGCTAAGAAAATGAAAATAATCTACTCATTAATGTTATATTCATACCTCCTGCTTTATTTAATTAAATAGTGACATATATACGTATATATACATAGCTATATACATGTCATTAAGATACACTTTTTTTCAGGCCGACTTTGATGAATTTAAGAGATTTGGGACATCGAAATTTTATGATCTATTGCCAAATTGCCGATCTGGAGGATGTACTGCAAAATCTACTGCACGCTGGAATGTTTACTGAAAATTATCATTATTTATTAACTAACCTAGATGCCTCGTCTTTAGATTTAGAAATATTTTCTTATGGGAAGGCGAATATTACAGGGGTAATAGTCATTTACCTTATTTCGATGATATAAATTACATCTTGCCTGTTCCAATATTAAGAGCTACGTCTGAGGACACTAGCCATTGTTGCAAAACAGGACTATTCAGTTAAATGAGTATAACAGGGACACATAATACCCTAAAGAACATTCTTCAATTTTAAACACCTGACACCTATATAGTTTCGAGCGTATAGTTGTAGCGACATTTGTCACTAAATACTCAATAGTATTGCACTACCGTCGATCATAATTAACTGTTATCGAATCCCATAAGGAACAATGGTGGGTCCATAATGCAATAGAAATCATAACAAACAGTTTTCGATGGTGGTAGGATGGTGGGAACTTGCCCTTACACACTATTATCATGTTGGTGATATTTTCGCTTACATCATTTCTCTCTTATGTTCATGTCTTATATCTGAGAGACTTGAACCTCCCCCCCCCCCCACTTCATTATTTCTCACAAAATGTGGTATTGTTTATCAAGTCAGTTTTGTATAACCTCAAAAAATAGTTAAACAGCGTGCAAAATATTATTCGAAGCATTATTCATATAACGTAGTAATTTTAAATATGAGACTTAGTTACGGTCCAGATTTATTTGCAACTCTAAGAGCTCTAAGAGAGAGCTCGTCATTAGATTTTAAGATGTATCTGTGGTCTGGCATTTCGAGTTGAATTACGTCACACATTACATTTATATTGCGCACTATGTGGTTGATTTCGTTTGAACTGCACGCTTTAATTTCAAACTGAAAAAAGATCTAATTTCCTCAACTTTTGCGTTTTGATTCATGTCGGGTAAACTTGAAGATGTACAAACATCACATGATAATGCAATCTCTATACTATGACATACCTTGTTTCTGTGACAATTGGTGGTATATAGATGTTTTCATCATCGATGAACTGCCGATGACGATCGAGATTTTTTAGTATCCACCTCTAGTCAGCCACTAAGTGACATTCCTGCAAATCTTGGAGACTACAACGCAGGACATGGGGAATCGTATCCTTAAGATACTTAGAAAAATGGAACGCCAATACCACGGAAGGTAGAAAATAAAATATAATGGGCGACTACTACATGGACTACTGCAGCAATATACGTTCTGAAAAGAAAATGCAAGTAGATATAATACGATTCTTATTTCAGAAAAACGATAGAATTTCTGTAATTTTAAATCATCTCGATATTAGAAATAAACTTGATATTCAAGTAAGCAGTTGTATAAAGTTGCAAGAAATAGAAATGAGACATAATGTGATTATGCAATTTAATTTGATCCTGAGAAGGGTCTGGACCTGAACGTCATCACCGGGAGATGATTCATCAGTTTTAATCATCTTCCGATGCTGTCAACTTGGTTGGCGAAACGGGAGTCAATAAACGTGTAATATTTCGGTATTCGTGGAATATTGGTCTATGTATTTCCTTAATTTAATTCGAATTAATAGACCACCAATATATACATGCAAATTTGAAAATATTCACCTGTTCTCGTAGGTGAAAATGAAATTTGCCAGTTTTTCTCTAGAGATTTCTTTGATTTTTTGAGGTTATAAAAAATTCATATACAGACAGATTCGACAAACAGACGTACACAATTTAGCACGCAAAAAACAACGAAAGGGTAGAGACTGAAGTCTTTTGGACCTGGTAAGCAAGGTTCTTGTTGTATTTCTTTATACGTTTCAGGTTGAACTCGTGAATCCAGAAGGAGCTCCGTACTCCATAGACCCACAAGCTAATAATCCACTTTTATCAAAAACGGAAACGTCCTTGATAATCGATGCGATATACACGTTTGCGACGGTGTTAAAATCTTTAAATGTAACTGAAACCATGGCTTTGGACTGCAATGTTAGAAAAGTATGGAAAGACGGTGAGCGGATCGTTAGGTCTCTAAAATCGGCACGTGTTATTTTATGATTATTTGCAAAATAAATTGATTTATAATATTTTAGGTTAGTAATACTGGTTTAACCGGTTCAATAAAGTTCGATTCGTTAGGTTATCGAAACGAATTCGAATTATATCTATTCGATGTTACTGATGGCGAAAGAAAATATGTCGGAAGTTGGAACACGTCCAATGGACTTAACGTGGAATCCAGCATAGATTACGAAGAATCTGATGTTCTTACGGTTATCACTACTTTGGTAAGCGATTTGCAAGTTGCATATATTATTTTCTATCAACGATTCGTCTCTCATATTTAAAGCATTTTTTCCAAATAAAATTTCGTTATAAGTACTTTCTTTTTAGACGGAACCTTATGCGAGATTGAAAGCCGGCATTGAAACAGGTGACGGTAATGATCGCTACGAGGGATTCGCTATCGATTTAATATCAGAATTATCCGACTACTGCAATTTTAACTATACCCTTGTAACAAGAGAAGATATGCAAATTGGTCATTTCGATCCCGAAAGTCAACAATGGACGGGCATGATTGGGGATATTATCGAGGAAGTGAGTTACTATGTCCTAAGAAGGAGAACCTTCAGCAACAGAAACAGGAGACTAGTTATCCACGAATTTCGAAACATTGAGACATTATTTCTCCGTGTATGGTTTGCCAACCAATCCGGCATTATCGGAAGATGATGTCAACTTGGTTGAGGAAACGTGCATCGAATGATATGTAATCTTTCGATGTTCATGGAAAACTGGTCTCCTATTTTTGAGTTATGCATTAAGCGTTGGTACTTAACGCAACTATTAACTGTATAAAGTTTACAACTTACATACAGTATGTAAAAACATGAAATTCGCATCGATAATAATTAAAACTGTTTCCATATGCGACACTGGCAAAGATTTGTAACTTAGCGACTACGTGCGTAAGGAGAAGGAGCCTGTGTCCGTAGTTACATACTTTCACTGTGAGATGTAACGAGTGCTCGGTGACGTATAGTAAATTTACATTGTTATTATTATTAGACTTAAAAATATCGCGTGAATTATCTTCGTGTGTTACAGTGGAATAGTTGAGATTCTGAAAGGTAATATACTGTTTATTATATCTTTATATGTGTAGGTCACCATAGCTACCTGAATTTCCCCCTGACTTGACGTCATACGCGATGTACACGTGGACATTAATTATCACTCACATAGTTTACAAAAAACTTGTGTTATTTGAACTGAATTTCAAATGAGGTCATGAAAATTCAGGATAATGTATTTTATTATTTTTAGCTGTATTTTGTCAAAATGTATGCTGTAGATATGTGATTTCCTTCAATTATTATTTACACCAATGCTATCTAAGATAGCAAGACGCTGATTTATATTTCAACTATCAACCTTGCATCATCGACCTTAATAGCATACAAATACATTCATGAAATTAAGATAGTAGATATTTTTACGTTCTGGTATATATATATATATATATATATATATATATATATATATATATATATATATATATATATATATATATATATATATATATATATATATATATATATATGTATATATTTATACTCAAATTTGCAAAGTTGTTAGCACTGTAAAGCATTTCTTTAAATAAGACAATGGAAGTACGGATTAAAATATTCCTTAAAACACATCATCGTAAACTTTAAAGGAGACAATAACAATAATATTTTTACAGCGCGCAGATTTGGCTATTGGTGATGTTACTATAACGTCATTAAGAGAAGAAGCTGTTGATTTCACGATTCCTTTCTTGATGACGGGTAATATAAACAACGTAATATTACAGCGAATTATATACTGATAGAACATTTCAGGTATATCAATCTTATATCAAAAACCTGTAGCCGAGCCCAAGGACTATTTCATCTTTACAGACACCTTCTCGTGCAGTTTGTGGGGGGCTATTTTGATAAGTGGCCTTCTAGTTTCCTTCGTCCTTCTCGTCCTAGGAAGGATATCCTCTCAGGAGTGGCAGAATTATTGCCCACATAACAAAGAACCAGAATATTTGACAAATGAATTGACATTCGTGAATTGCCTCTGGTTCGTAACAGGATCTGTTATGCGACAATGTTACAACATTAAGTTAAGGTAAGTAAGAATATTTATTTCCGTGAGCTTTTCTACATTTGAACCTGAACTGAAATTAATTATATAACTCGAATATGGAGGATTTCAATGAAAATTCCTGAAATTTTCATTGACTCCTGAAAGGTTGATTTTTTATTTCCGTTGCCCATATTTTAGGGATAACAATCTTCATTTAATCCTCCACATTGGGAGATGTAACCACCCCCCAACTTTTCAGGTAACACTTCAGTTGAAATGTTACATCGAAGAGAATATATTGCATTTTTTTTAATACTCACATGTGAAAGGAAAATAATAAAAACTTTTTTTATATTAATTGTCGAATAATAATGTTACAATAATGATTTTGAATTAATTATTTCACCATAGAAGATGTTCACCATGGGTACCGTTTCTTCCTTGAAAAGCTAGTCGACGATAAAATCCGTCTCTATGACATCTATTACTTTGAAATAACGTGTCTGTTTTCATGTCCTATTTTGCAGAACCTCAATGCCGTCAAGTTTTATTTCAAAAACATTGTCTTAAAGTACCCCCACATGAGAAGAAATCAAGTAGAGCAAGGTCCGGAGATTTTAGCGGCAACTCGATTGGACCTCGTCGCCCAATATTATATTATCCATATCGTATATGGAATATCTCATTCAAATATTGGCGGACGATTACGGCATAATGGGGTGGAGCTACATCTTGCTGAAACCATATTCTAGATCCAATACGTTGGGAGAGAATATCGACAAAGATGTGACCAAATATTTTTTTATTCCCTCTGGAATCAAATTAGATATAATGGGTATCACTCCGGCATTTGGTGAAGATTTCTGTCAGCCCAATAATGACAATTGTGTTGATTAACTTCACCATTTAGAGTAAATTGGCTTCCATGTAGATGAGATACATTGTATTCTTGTCTATCATTCAAATGACTTGTTACTCGACATACCTTTATAATAAGTAGAGGCGGTTATATCCCTCTGAGTGAAGATCACCAAGTGTCACCCCCTTTCAGGTCCATCGACTTATTTCAGGATTTTTTATTGAAACCCTACATATCTGAGTATATACAAATATATATACAATAGTATATTGACAGTGAGAGAAGTATTAACTTTAACATTTAATAGAATTTTTATGTTTTAATAAAAATTAGTAATCCTCATTTTTTAGGTCAGTAGCTACTAGAGCGGTGGCTGCATTGTGGTGGTTTTTGACGATTATCATAATATCGCTTTATGTAGCAAAACTTGTCGCTACTATGATCAACGGTATAACTGATATTAAGCGTCCGGATTTCAAAAATCTTGAGGAGCTGGTAAGAGTAGCTCCTGGAAAAGGTATAAAGTTCGGAGCTAAAGAAGGAGGAGCCACGCAACATTTTTTTATGGTAAATTTGTTTATCTGCTACACATAGATGAGAAAGAATATAAACCTATTTTATAAATATAATATTTCTTCTACATCAACTTTCTTCAATTTAATAGACTAAGAATTTGTCTGTTGAAATAAATGTAATTTTTAGTATCTCCCTGGCCCACAATCACCTTTGTAGTAATTATAATCTGGTACTAAATAGAAATATTATTATACACAATTATGGTAATAGTCCATATATATTCAGAAAAAATATATTCAGAAGGAAAACATATCATAAGGCTAACATGCTTTATTTTCATCAACGTAATGGTAGTTGTATTGTATATTGAATATTCTTTTAGAATCAGGCAGCAGAAAATCCTGATAGTGCTTATGCAGTAGCTTGGGAATTCATGGAAAATAGTGATGTAATGGTAAGAAGCATCGAGGAAGGCGTAGAAAGAGCATCTAATAAACGATACGCTTTATTCATGGAAAGTAGCTCGCTTGAATACGTAGCTCAACATAGATGTTATCTACAACAAGTAGGTCCACTACTCGACTCAAAAGGATACGGAATAGCCTTGAGAAAAAGTAAGGAAATCATTAGAATATTATAATTGTCCTAGATTGAATTCCTGGCAGTGATTTCTGTTCGAATCCTTGTCCACCATTTATTAATGCTATTAGTTATTTACAACATTTAAAATAACGTCGTTTATTTATCACATGTGCAGTGTGATTCACATTCGATTGCGAATTTTGTTTTTCGAAAATTATAAGGAAAACTAATAAACCAATGGTTTTTGGGTAAATTTTTGAGAAAAAGACAAGGGCGTAAATCACTCTCTTATATATTTTTCCATTTTACACACTGTATCTTATTAGACCAGAATATACTTTGCAATAATTTATTTATACGTTACATATATTTTTTAACATTGTCATAAAAACACATGCTCAGCATCTACGCAAAAGAGGCCATGAGAAAAATAATATGATTTATTTACATAGCAACCTTATTAAACAATAATTTTATTGTCCCCTTACGCAACCTTATTAAACATTTTGTGGGTAAACTCCACTAGAGAATAATAATTGATTTATTTGTAACTTCCAGTCAGGCAATGCTGAAAAATATAATATGATTAAGGAGAGGTTCTCCTCAAGAGACCCAAAAATTATATGATTTTCTTCATTTTTTTTTTCATAGAAGGAAGTAAATAAAGTATTCAAAATTTTTTATACATATTTATCAAGTATTCAGGTGTACAAAAAAATTATTAAAAAAAATGACACGGTAATTAGTTATATATGCTCGGTAATGTGACGTGACAGTCCCAAAAAAAGGTGTCCAATCGGTGGGAACTCTAGCACTTGTAAAAATCATCTGAAATCAAAATTTCTCTACTGCGCGAACTCTATTTTTGCGTAATATTTCGTAAAAAGATGAGTTCCATTATTATGCAATATCTTTTTTATAAAAATGTTTTCGGCTAAATTGTTTTAGGAACGTATTCTATATATAACAAGGTATCAAAAAAGGCAAAAAAAAAATCGATTTTTGGACGAGTTTAAGGACAACCTCCCATTATGTGCTTCAACGAATATGAGAAAATTCAAATTTAGCTTCTGAACTATACTTCGACGGTTCTGATGGTAAATTTTAATCAAAACTGCTACTATATACAATCATTTTATGTATACAGAAAGTAATTGGCCAAATAAAGATATATTTATAAGATTACAACCAAATAATTTAACACAGCGTCTAAAAACATTATAAACAGAATACAGAATATATGGCAAATTTCCTTTCTTTACGAGAAATACAAAACCACTTGGGAATATCAAAATCGACTGTATTGCGTTGCTTTGCGAAAATAAATCTATGCCATATAAAATAAAATCAAACCAGTGATTGTACCAAAAGTACTTGAACGCCTTGATTTTTTCTTGAACCAGTATAATGGCATTCCCTGATTTTATGTTATTTGGACAGATGAGACGTATATATGTAGGTGGTACCGGAATATTTAATAGATATAACAGTCACCATTGGTCTCAGAAAAATCACACGTAACAGCTCCAGTAACTCGACAAAGGCGATTTGCATTTAACTGATTAGGTCTCATAAGAAACCAACGACTACTCCCGCTAAGTTTCTCCAAACACCTAAATTTGCAACCCTTTCAAATTTTTGGCTTTGGGGATATCTAAGGCATTATAGGCCGGCTGCATTTCGCATGATAACTCCTGTTATGGTGAGCAATGCAATAAATTATAAACCGGTGTAATGAGATGCAGTGTATGTATATAAAAATACAAGTTATAATATTAGTACACATAAAATAGATACATAACATAGATACAATTATTTTGAATATTACTGAGTTCTACAAAAAAGTGGTTTAACAATGTTTTTTTTTTATTTTTTGATCCAACACTTAGACGTTGAAATATAAGGATCAGTTTATAGTGCACATTTTCGAGAAACGCTGCTGTATCTCTGAAATGAAAAGAGACAGGAGGCTGCGATACGCTATTGTTTGTCTCAAGAATGGCGCCAGATACCTTGCATTGTTTTTCTCCAGACTTTATAGTTTTCCGTAAAACCCTAAATCCCATATAATTTGGACCACCCTGTACTTTCTGAACGTTAAATAATTTTGTAGTCTTCTGTTCGCTTTGCGTACTTTATTAGTTTTTTAGATTCAACAGTTAGAAATTGCTGAAGTACCCTACTACATTGGTGTTGCTGCATTCTTTATAGTTTTCAGGAAAACGCCAGATGCCATTGAATTTGGACCACCCTGTACTTTATTAGCGTTAAATAATTTTGTAGTCTTCTCTTCACTTTACGTATTTTATTATTTCTTTTTCAGATTCAACAATCAGAAATTGCTTAAGTACAGGTATTTTGAGATTAGAACAGTCTGGTAAAATTGGAGAACTTAGAAGGATATGGTGGCGTCGCAATAGTCCATGTATTGTAAGATATTGTTAAGAATTTTGCAGAATCCCTAAGAACAAGATAAAAATTTTACTGGATTTCATAATACGAGGAACTATTTATATTTTGAGCCTTGGCAACACTAAATATTATCAGACGCCATCTGACGTTTCCAATGGAAAGTTTGAAATTTTTGACCATAACTTTCTTCAGAACATTTTATCATTTAAACGCGATTTGTGTTGTTTACAGTGATTTGAAAATTGTATCTCAGCGAAAAAATGGAGTTAACTCGTGCGATGGTTTATTACAACTTTCAACGTGAATTATCAAGAGTGTATCGATTAACTTACTTCCACTTTTAGCGGTAATCCCCATCCTTTGCCACTGTTAGACGCTGATATAGTATTAAACGTGAGTTTAATCGTGACCGCCAATCGCTCACCAACGAAAGTCGTGAAGGTTGTCCAAAATCAGTTGTTGTGCCAGAAAACTTTGATGCTGTGTAAAAATCGATAATGCAAGATCATCATGTGACATACTGTGAGCATAAGAATAAGGAATTCTTGTGCTATGAGATTGAGGTAACCTTAGGCATTAGTTCAACTAGCGTATATAAAATATTGCGTGATCATTTAGCTGTAAAAAAGGTTTGTTCTCGTTGGATCCCACATAATTTGAAAAAATCTCAAACAGATGCTCGTGTGGATTGGTGCAAATAATTGCTTAAGAAATACAATGACGGTGCTTCAAAAGACGCATATAACACTGTAGCAGGTGGTGAATCATGTTTCTATGCGTATGCGCTGGAAAGTAAACAGCAGTCGACTGTATGGGTATTTCAAGATGAACCAAATAAAAGAAAAGTTGTTCGCGTTCGAAGCACTTCGTAACAAATGGTCGCCTGTTTTTTTTTTTCGGAAAAACTGTTCATGTGGCACAGTGTCTTTAAAAGAACGTGAAACGGTCAACTCTGGATGGTACATAACCATTTGTTTGCCGGAAGTCTTCGGTGAAATAAGGACAACAAACAAGCGCCGTCGGATCATTCTTTATCATAACAAGACGAGCTCTCACACATCTCGTCTAACAACCGAATGATTGAACATTAAAGAAATCGAATGAATGGGTCATTCGCCGTACAATCCTGATTTAACACGCAATGACTTCTTTTTGTTGCCGAACGTCAAAAATAAATTGCTTGGACAACAATTTTCTTCGGCAGAAGAAGCCGTTGATGCATTAAAAAACCATGTTTTGGAAATATCTCAAACGGAATGGAAAAAATGCTTTAACAAATGATTCGAACGCATGCCAAAGTGTATAGTTCATGAAGGAGAATATTTTGAAAAACGATAAAGTAACTTTCAATGACAAATTAATGTTTTTTTATTGTTAGGCTCAAAATGTAGATAGCGCCCCTCGTAATGACGTTATAGTTGGTCACACAACAAATTTTAGAAATTAATACACTGCGCATTGCATAATAATTAAATTGAAAAACTAAGATAAACTATATTAATTTACAGGATTATGAAGGTGAAGATCCGATGCCCAAACAACTAGAATTACACGATCTCGAGGGCATATTCGTAATAACCTTCATCGGAACACTACTTGCATTCCTCCTTGCAGTACTCGAAGCGACGGTACACACAGTAAGAAGAGCGGCTAAAACTAAGATACCATTAAGTAGGGCTTTACTGGACGATATAAAATTTTATTTCTCGTTTACAAAAAACACAAAACGACTAGTTAATAAACAGCATTCGAGTATACCACTTGTAGAAGGTAGTTCTCGAACACGTCCTGAATAAGAGGAGCTTATATTGTGCAATAATTTTCAGAAAGTTATACATATACTTGCCTGGGGGCTAAGCAAGCTAAATTGTTTTCGTATCTATATCAAATAAAAATTATGTAAAAAGTACCTCATCTTGGAATATACGATAGTTTTAATAATATGTATTAGGTAACAATTCAGTTAGAAAGTACGTAAAATTTGTTTATAAAATTTCGTTATGAGTAAACTTACGTTTACTTATTTTAAAAGCAAACATTACCTTGATTAAATTGGTTTTAGACGACCACTGTTATTGTTATTATTAAATACCTATATTTCTCATTTTAGTTTAATTATCTTTATATTTTAACATTTCCCTTTCCTAAAACATCAATGAACTTATAAGCTAAAAATATAAAACTGTTCTTCTTTAAAAAAAAATATATACAAGGTGTTACAGAAACTGTATACATTCGCTCCGAGGCGAATAATGTGGGTACAAATAACGCCACAAATTCATATATATTTACCTGAAGAGCATCTACCCTCATTTTTTCTACATGTCAGAATTTGAAATATCGAGTGCAGAAATTGCCATATTTAGTTATATTTGAAACAACATAACAAGAGAACAAGATTTCTTTCGTAAAACTGCTTACGGTACCGTATAGAACTTCTTTCTATCCTTCGTTTCCCCTTTGGATTATTCTGAACCAATTCTTTTCCGAGATTTAACACAGAAACATTTTTAGTTATTTAATCAACATGTCTTAAAATTTTTCTTCGACATATTGGATTCATCATCTAGAATTTTGTAAATCTATTCTCGATTTCGAATTGAACAAATTCAGAAATATTAAGACTTGTAAAATTCAAGAATATCTTAAAATTCCCGACCACTATATAGTCTCTGCCATCTTGAACTTTGCACGTGTGAGCTCAGATTCATATTCAATGGACTCAAAAGCCTTTAGACAGCAAACTCAAACGAATAAAAATTTTCTTCGTATTATTTGAATCCGTCATTTTGTTCAACTTCCTCGTTTTTCAGTGTGCAACTGAAATACTTATCGTGCCATATCTCGGAGAACAAAAGTCGCTGTTCTTATTATATCGTTTTATACTATTCAAAATTTCGTAACAAAAGAAAACGTTCTCGTCACTTTGCTCAATTTCTAAATTGGCGAAGTTGCCACAATTAAATTTTTAACAATCTCAGCTCCCATCAAAGACCATATTGTTAAAACACTCAAAACATATAATATTCGCTTATGCATTACGCTAATTATTATATCCATGGTGCAACTGAAAGGTATCGAGGTAAATCTAAGCTCAATTTCCAAATCACCTCAGAAAATAATAATCTGAATATACAGTAGAACATCATGGTGTCTATTCAATACATCATTTTGTACCAATGTATGTACTTAGTAATACTTCGCATAAGTAATATACTTACAAAAGTGCATTAAAGTGAAAAGCAGAAAGGGACCATCTCTTTGGACTTAGATATCATACTTACCAATCTGTCAGGTAAATAGTTACTTCAAACAAACAAAAAACCCAGTTGACTGCTATGACATTTGTTACAACTTTTAACTTTACACAATTAGTACAGTTTACGTCTGTAAACAATCTTCATGGGAATTTAATTATGTTTTATTTAGTTATGTAACGTAACTGTATATGATAATTCTTAAGACACTATATAAGGATCTCCGTTGTCTAGCGTCTTGTAAACAAGACATTATTATTATTAATTTTTCTCGCTATGGTAACCTAGACATTTGTTATCGACGAATAATTGTCATAGTATCTATCTGACTGACAATAAAATTTGACGAAAACAGGAGTAAATGATTTTCTCTTCTTAAGTGGATAAATACTTCCAATTTAACCAAATTGTACAAGACCTCAGAGAATCGATTTGTAGGAATTCACACGGTCTCCTAGTTACCAAAGTAAATAAGGAAATCATCATCAGTAGAAATGAGAGCCACGGATAATATTGCACAGTAAGTATTGTAAATTATTTATAGTTTTATTAAAACTGCACTATTTCATATGAATATCCTGCAATTTACATTACTTTCGTTGTTTCAAAATCGAGGTGTTTACACAAAGACAAACCCGTTATGAAAATAGCCATCACAAATTACAATTATTAAAATTATTTTAAAGATTAGCTTATACGAGTCCCTAGGGGCATGTCCATGTTGGCGCATCGCCCCTCACACCTCGCACCAGGATCGTAGTACTGACCATAGCACCGATCCTAACCTTACACCTGGTGGGCTACCTTGGGGCCTCGACCCTCAATCTACCTACGCGCAGCAGTGGGATTTGGTGCCGTAAAGAATAGAATATCCCTTTCTTTAGTATTATCTTGAACTCCACAATATGGATACGTCTTCCTCTAGCGATGAAGAGATTGCGCTATGTTCCTCTGTGAATAAGTTTTATTTGTTGGCAAAGAAGAAAAGAATGGATGTTCATCCTTTGAACAAAGTACGAGGCCAATATGGGGAATTCCATCGCCATATATGAAGATGAATATTATTACCTTTGATTATATAGTAAGCTGTTTAATTATATACTGGCTGTACTGGCTGGTGCAAGGAGCGAGGCTACAAATAATGCTCAGCTCGTTCCTTGAAGCTTCCTTTCAGCTTCCTTGGGTTGGCGCGAGGCAAAGTGCGGGGATGGTGGAATGGATAGGGCCAGGATCGAAGAGCCACTAGGGCTAAATCCATGTTTCTCGCTTGTTAATTTTTTCGTGGTGCGAGGCGAGAAGCGGTGCGCCAACGTGGACGTGCACTAAGCTACTTCAGAGTATTTCAATAAATACAATTTATTACAGGTGGGCGAAGATAGGTCACTTGGACAGGATCAGTTTCATAGTAAGGGACATCGTTTGCTACGCCAGCGGCTGCTTCATCAACTTCGTCAATATTAACACAGGAGAGGAAACAAAGCTGACAGTTAACGCACATAGTGTTAACGGCGATGGCGTTAGCGTTGTTCGGGGCCATAGAACTGTATATAGCTTTGCATATGCGGAAAATTCGGCGAATGCTGTATTATATGTAAAGAATTTTCCCGGGTTTGAGACGGTTGCAAAGTTTACAGGTAACTAAGTGCCAAAGGTACATGTTAAGAGTCACCGTAAACCAACTAGATTGATAATAATGAAAAATTATATTACATACATATTTAAACAATGGAGGCATGTAAATAAATTGTTGGTAAACACCTAGTCAGTTGGCCCATCACAAAAATTAACAATTCTTTATGTACTTACATATTTTTCGTCGTAGATTATGAAAATAATTGAAAGGCATTGGCACTCACCTCATCATTCATTCATCATCATTCTTCTCAAATGGTATCAACAAGACCTAAACTTTTCCACTTTTAACGTTTAAAAATAGTGTTGATGGAAGTTCACAACAACTTCTGGTTAGATTTCGGTTTGTTATCTTTCGTGCCAATTTCTGATGTAATTTCCTTCATCTTACTAGTACTAGTATCATATCAAACCCAACGATTGTTGTAGTGTCAAGTTTAACAGAAACATTTAATATTTGTTCGTTGGTACTGCTGTATGATACCTCTTTGAAGGGCCGTACTTAGTAGGTTTATGCTCTTTCTTTTAAATATATCCATTTATACTCACATTAAAAAATCCCTAGGCCTCTTAATAAAGTTACTGTCATTGAATAACGTTTTCATTTCCCATTTCCCGATTTATACCAATTTCATATTTTAAAATAATGATATTGGAATCAATAAGAATTTGTTGAAATTATTTTTAAGGCATAATTATCCACATTTTAACTTTTTTAAAGAACCCATTGTGAATATTCGGTTCTTGTTTTTTAAAGGGAAAATTCCTGAAAACGGTTCATTTTTGTTTTGAGAGGGCCACATAAGTATGACAAATTTAGATGTCCAAATTTATTTCCCTTGTAGGGGTATCTAGCCACAAGTGATTGTAGTGAACATGGGAAATACAATGGAATTCAATCCAGTGTCATACAACGGATTTGATTCTCGATCTTTTTCTCCTACATCTGGAATACCAGAAAGATCCAACCTAGGGCCAACTTATTCTGTTTTCATGTTTGTGGAATATACGTTAAAAGGGGTTTTAATTATGAGGTGCTGTGGTTATGTTACAATACTTTACTTAATATATCTAATTATATCTTTTTTGTTGATATTATTGTTGTCATATAATTGTATTGTATCTGTTCGGCAATAAAAGTAGTTTATTATTATATAATATTAATGTTCTTACAGATGGCCCACCTGAGGGATATTCAAATATGGCTTTCTCTGAAACATCCCTACTAGTAACACTCGGTCATTTACCTAATTTCACTATAACAGTATGGAACTGGAGACAGAGAGAGAAGATAGGTGAATTCAAAAATATATTAATTATGGAAAATCAGATACTCAGGTACATACATACAAACTTATCATTTCTTCTACCTTTGATGTGTTTAGAGATGTTGGGCTTAGAATTTTAAGTATAGCGCTATCTAATAATACCAATATAGTATGCATGCGTACCATGTAATTTGCGTATCTCTGGAAAGTTCTAAGTATATGTCAGAAGAAGAGATCAAGTGTTTATTTTATATGGCTTCTATCAGTATCGGCTTAGCGTCTACATCAGTTCTAATAAACTATTGAACAACTTGTTCCTTTAATAGATTCATGTCCATTTTATAGGTGTAGTTGGGGTAAACCGATATACGTGACGCAGATGGTAAGATTCACCAACTACTTGTACTTGTGGGACGTGTTCACGTGCTGCAGAAAGGCTATAGTGGCGAAACATCAAATAGAATTACCCAACAAAAGTGATCTCTCGCCATTTAGTGACATTCTATGGACGACAGAAGGAGGGATGTTCGTCGTCGATATGAAAGGATGTGTTTACACCGTAAGTTATTACAAAAAAATTAGTTTTTTGTGCTAGCATCCCTATTAATATTATTATCCGTATTTATCTCACGCTATCACCAGAAAATTACTTATAAATCATCGGCTAATATATTTTCTAAAATAGATTGAAAATTTTCATGTAGGTGATCAATTCTTTAATTTCTATATTACTTGTATTGCATTTAAGTTCAGCCTATCTCTCTTTATTATAAATCTGAAGTGGATCAAGAGAAAATGTACCACAGTTAGTGAGTGATTTATTGCACCACTGATGGCTTGGAGTTAGTTTTTATAGAATGTGCATGTATATTAAATTTGTATTCCTTGTAGTCCTATTCTTAATCTTTCTATAACTACTTGTTAATCACTGTCTAAAAACTGAGGTACTTTCCAGGGGATCGCAAATATTTTAAATCACTTAATTTAGTTTGTTCTCTATCCCATACGTTCTTGAAGCTGTTTTCTTTCCACGTTACTAATTAAATCATCAATTCGAATTTTCGTCTCTGATGAATTATCGTGATCTTTTCAATTCAATAGCTTGCTCTACTTCATGCTCAGTCTGATCATTATCCCTGGAATATCCACGTGACTTGGAATCTATATAGAAATAATAGATTTGTTTGTCATTTCTGCTTTGTACAGTGATATTAGTATTTTTAGTACCAGGGAGTCTCGCTTTCGTTCGTTACCGTTATTTATTGTAATTAGACTGTTTGTTCTCTAAGTCTTAACATACGATAGCCTGTAATTTTGCTGTAATAGTGTGGCATTTAACTATAGAGGCTGATTTCCTTCTGGTGTTATTAACATACATCCTATGCCCTACCAATAACTTCTTCAACTTTCAGTTACCTACACTATCAAAACTATAGTTGTCTAACTTAACATGTGCTGTGATTATATTTTAGATGACTGAGGAAATGGGCTTAGATCAGGTAATTCAAGGGGACATTGAAGGCGATATAATTCCATCAATATGTTGGTACAAAGGGGGACTGGCTGTGAATGGACCAAATAATGAAATAAGGGTTAGTACTGAAGTGTCAAAAATGATCTTGGTCAAAGGTGATATTTAATGCATTAATTATAATTTTAATATAATACACTGGGGACAAAAATTAAAGGACGTAAAATAAATATAAATATTTATGTGATTTTAAAGGGGCCGTAACTTGCACAAAATGGTTGCAGAGTAATTTTAAAAAATCAAATTGAAGCGCCAAGTTAGCAAGTACTTAATTTAAGGACGAATTTTTCATTTTTTCTTCTTGTTTTGAGGTTGAAAATGTTTTTAACAATAATCTATATTTTCTTATCAAAAAATTTTAATTATTGTAAGAAAAAAAATTATTTCTCAAATACAAAACCAAAGACAAAACTGTTTTTTTCTTGCTTTGATTGGCGCTAACTAGCGAAAAATCATCGTACAAGGCTTTTAGATCGCTCAAATTAAAGAGGATAAAATTATCTAAAAAAGTTTTATGGTGAAATCACTGAAAAAGTTTATTGGAGTCCGTGGACCTATTGAAAATTAAGCAAAAATTTGGAAAATTGTATTTCCAATAGTTTTCTTTACGCAAAAACTGCTGATGAAATGTTGAATACAAGATCTGAAAACTATAAACTTGAAGCTTAAATTTGCTTTCTTTAAAGTTGCTCTGCGACTATTTTATCCAAGTTACAGCCCTTTGACAATCGCCGAAAAATTTAGGATTTTTTTACATCCCTTAATTTTTGTACCTAGTATATATAACTAATATCGTACGTTTAGGTCAATTATTTTTTATATGCATTATACTAATAATGTTTACTATAAATTCTTCTGTATGAGAGACATTTTCAATAGCTGCTTTAGATCTCATTTTTTATTAATAAAAAAGTTATTTTTTATTAATTAGCTTTCATTTTAATTTTTAAAATTCTAACTAATAATCTAATTCTAATTATTATTTTAACTCTGAAACTAAGGATGCATTTGCATGATATTAATGATGTCAATCTGACAAGTAACATGACTTATTTCGAGATTTCATGAGCTAACATGGATGTTCTACATTTCATGATCACCTGTGACCAAGATCATTTTGCACCGGCATTTTCGTTTTCGACCGTGTGTGTGTATTCGTCAAGAAAAATTTATAATATAAAGTATTATATTAAAGGTAATAATAGAATTCGCATTGAAATGCGCTGCTCCAATAATATTTTATATAATATAGACATTTTTAAAGATCGATTAAATATATTTTTTATACACAGCATTATAAGAAGGCCGGCGAATGGGTACGTGACTGGACTATTCCGCTGAACATTGTCATTAGAAATATGTATTGCAACAAAGCGGAATATCTAATCGGGATAACAACCCACGAAGAAATAGTAAAAATAAGCAACACCGAAAAAGGAATTATTTACCTGAAAGGAACCGACACCAACTTTAATGACTTTTGTATAATTTACCCTACAGGAGAGCATATTGTTGCCCTTCGAGTGCATAAATTCCTGACAGTTTATGAAACTGTTTCTGGAAAATTGGTACGTGCGATTCTGGCAATTAAATAGGGTTTATTAAAGTTTACGTTGCAGGTTACCAATTTTGAGTTAAAGGGAAAGGCGTTGACAATAGCCGAAAATCCAGAATTTCCCTATGTAGCGGTTGGTTACGAGAACGGAGTTCTGGAGTTGATTTCCGTTTACAAACCAGAAAAGTTGTCCGTAATGGCAACTTTTAATTTGACTCATAACCCAATATCTCGTATACAGTTTTTTGAGCAAGGCCGCGTCATCGTTACTGGATTCTTAGATATAGGAGAATTTTTCTTGATTGAGGTAAAACACAAGTAGTTTAACGTAATATTAAATGACTTCAAATTGTGTACCATTCTGCCATTCGACACAAATCTATTTTAAAACAAAATTCCTGAAGTTAATCACAATACTTACTATTGATATGAATATAGTCCATCGATATTGTTTAAAAAGTATTCGTATGGACGTAAGAAGAGCAGAAAAACTCAATGGTGCCTTCGGATTTGCTTATAAATTCAATGGTTCTTTAGGTAGGTATGATTTTCGAAATTGGTGCTTTGAATCTGCACTTCAACGGACCTTCTTCAGATTTACAGCAATACCGACAGTTTCTCGTTAAAATGGGAATTGGTATCATGCTCAAGAGATCTATTTACGTTATACTTCATTAAAGTTGCACCGATTTAGAGACTTTCGTAATTTTTACCAAATTCCCTTACTGTTTATTATCCATCAATTTTCTATCGCAAAGAAAATGTTTTCACAATTACAAATTGTAAAATATTGTCAATGTACTAATATTATTTCGCTTCTCTTAATTTAAATGAAAATTATATCGACATGATGTTAAAGTGTTTAAGTTATTTCTATTTTCGATTAGGTTATTTCTTTTGCTGATGTCTTATTGGTATTACCATTAGAATTGAAATTAATCTAAAAGTTGTGGCTCCAAAGATTTTTTTCAAAACCAGTTCAAATTGATTTTTTGACAGAAAATGTTGGGCTAATGTAATTATTCTCAAACTCATCATCATGAGGTCATCAGTCCTAAGACTGGTTGGACGCTAACCTCCAGCTTCTCCTATTTTGTGCTAACCTACGCATTTCGCTAATTGTGCTACAACGTACATCCCTTACTATTTGCGACAGTAGTCTAATCTAGGCCTACCTCTGCCTTTCTTCACTCCTATTTCTGCCTACAAAATATCGCGGACTAATCCCCCATGTCTCAGCAAGTGGCCTACCATTCTGTCTCTTCTCTTCTTTATGTTTTTCTACATGCTTCTTTTCTCGCCGACTTTCTCTAATACTTCTTCGTTTCTAACCCTATCAGTCCACGGTATTTTCATCATTCTTCAGTAACACCACATCTCAAAAGCTTCTAAGTTCTTTCTACTTGCTTCCCCTACCGTCCAGGTTTTGCAACCGTATAATGCCGTGCTCCATACATACGTTTTCAAAAATATCTTCCTTGTTTCTAAGTTTATTATCCCCGAGCATAAAAGTGCTTTCTCTTTGTTAAAAGCTACTCGACCCTGCGCTATTCTTTGTTTTATATCTTTATCGCTTCTTCCATCCCAATTTATCTTACTTCCTAAATAAGTGAAGTCTTTAACTTCCTCCAATCTTTCATTATTACTTTGTACTTTCGTTTTTGCTCTGCTCTCGCGCCCTCTGCACACTAACACTTTAGTTTTGTTTTTATTCACCCTCATTCCGTATTCCTCTGTCAACACTGCCTCCATTTCATTCAACGCTGATTCCAATTCCTCTTTACTAGATGCTAATACTGCTATATCATCCGCGAATCTCAGCATTTTTAGTTTCTGTCCCTGTACTTTAATCCCGAAATCCACTCTATCTTTTACGACATTTATCGCCTCTTCGATGTACAGATTAAAAATTAGTGGTGATAGCGTACATCCTTGTCTTACTCCTTTCCTAATACCAACTTCCCTTCTTTCCCCTTCTACTTCTATAACAGCAGTTTGCTCTTTGTATAAATTGTGTACTACTCTCCTATCTCTATACTTCATTCCCGCGCTCTTTAGTATCTCGAACATTTTTTCCCATCTTACATTATCAAAAGCTTTTTCTAAATCTACAAATCCTATATAAGCGTTCTTTCCTTTTTCTATTGTTTTCTCTAACATTACTCTTAGCGCCAGAATAGCTTCGCGAGTTCCCCTATTTCGCCTAAACCCGTATTGGTTTTCTCCTAGTGTTTCCTCCGCTCTATTTTCCATCCTCTTCTGCACTATTCTGGTTAAGACTTTTGACGCGTGGGAAGTTGGGCTAATTGTTCTAAAGTTCTCGCATTTGTCGGCTCCTCTCTTTTTCGGTATAGTAACGATAATATTCCTCTTATAATCCTCCAGCATCTCGCCCGCTTCATATATGTATTTTATCAGTTCAAACATCCTATTTACTACTTTCTGTCCCGCACATTTCAAAATTTCCGCCTGTATACTATCTACACCCGGCGCTTTATTGTTCTTTAGCCCCCTTAGTGCTATTTCAAATTCCTCTCTCAATATAGGTTTTCCTACATCTTCCCTATCGATGCTAGATCCTAATTCCTGACCTTCATATAAATTTCCGAAGTACTGCTTCCATCTATCCGCTTTCTCCTCTCTTCCAATCAGTATGTCCCCCGATTGACTCCTAACGTTTCTACTTATTGGTCCTATATCCCTGAAGTTCCTCTTAATTATTTTGTAAGCCTCATCGGTCTTACCTACTTGGAGTTTATCTTCTACTTCTTTGCATTTATCCTCTATCCATTGTTCTTTCGCTTTTCTACACTTTCTAATGATTTCCCACTTTACTGATTTGTAAGTTTTCAGTCCTTCCTCGTCTCGTCTGTTTTTGTAGCCTCGTCTCTTTTGTATTAAGTTTAAGATTTCGTCCGTTATCCAGGGCTTCCTAACTTCCCTTCTCTCGTGTCCTAAAACGTCCGTAGCCGCGGAATCTAGACTATTCTTGATACTCTCCCACTCAGTTTCTGCGTTCTTGATTTCGTCATTACTCGCTTTATTTATTAATTGATCTGTTTTCTCCTGGAACTTATCTTTCATATTCTGATCCTTCAATATGTCAACATTTATACGTTTCTCATCCTTCCGGGTTTTCAGATTTTTGAACTATAATCTAGCTTTCATGACTACCAAGTTGTGGTCGCTGTCTACATCTGCTCCTGGATAACTCTTATAGTCTTTTACTTGATTTCTAAATCTCTTCCTGACCAGAATGTAGTCTATCTGATACCTGTCTATCCCTCCTGGCATTTTCCGCAGGTGTACCGCCTCCTAACGTGATTCTTAAACAATGTATTCGCGACTACCATCTTGTGTTTCTCACAGAATTCTATCAGTCTGCTACCTCTCTCGTTTCTGTTTCCTAATCCATAAGGACCTACAAAATTTTCAAACTACTATTGGAAATTTCATGCATTCCATAGTTATACAAAATTGGAAGGTATATAATTTTTAGGGACTTCCCGGCACCCAAATGAAGGTAGTAGCCAATATTGCGGTGAGTCGTCAGATAGTCGACTATATGTTGGTGGCTTCTAAACATTGTTATCGATTGTTTCTCATCCCGGTAACGTCGAAGTTCCTGGCAGGAAATAAGATAATTCGATACTGTATTATCAGCAGAGACAATGTTAATGTTAAAGAATACGAAATGGAGAACGAGAACGTCCTGTATTACCGGATACTTCCGACTACGGATTCAAATAGAGATCGACTATTTTATCTACTGCCATTCAGAGCAAGAAATATACACTTGCTGGAGACGAAAAGGGGGGTATGTATATATCGTAGTTGCTAATTCCCTTAAGATCCCATTGCTATTTTAGGACCCTCTGGCAAAATTGATTTCGGAAATAAAAACGGGACATCTAATGAGAAAATTCAATCTACGCATAACAAAACGCTATGCTATAACTTGGGGATTCGATGGTTTTGTCATCGTCAGAGATAATAAATTCGAACAAAATGTAG
The DNA here is from genome assembly GCA_037954035.1 of Rosalia funebris. Classification (NCBI taxonomy): domain Eukaryota; kingdom Metazoa; phylum Arthropoda; class Insecta; order Coleoptera; family Cerambycidae; genus Rosalia; species Rosalia funebris. Next base: position 12,912,507 of record JAZFAV010000001.1, on the reverse strand, counting down.
GAATGTCGGTGGCCCACCATCGATACAATGGCGGCGTGAAGAAAGCCTACATAGATCCTCTTGGAAAGTATATAGTCTCGTTGGGTAGGGAGAACGTGCTAGCCTGCATCAATATAGTAGCAAACAAAATTGATGAAGGACTGAAAGCTAAACTTCATGAACTGAAAACATCTGCCAAATACGGGGTCATGTTCAAGAGGCCTACTATTGGCTTTAAACCGGAGGGTAAGTTTAAGTGGCCTTAAATAATAGTTAGCGACTCAAATTCTTTTTAGAGCGATTCCAAGACAAGACGTGGCTTGAAGTGCAGAAAATTTTAGAAACTGAAAAGGAAGAAGAGCTATGCGCAGAAGAGAAAGCAGACATTCTGAAGGAATTTGAGGAAATAAAGAGTGTATTGACAGACCTTGTGACGAAGAATTACGAAGGCCCCGAAAATGAAAAACTTGATATGTTAGAATTTTATTTGGATACCGCGTTATATAATAAAAAGAAGGACGCCAATAAAGATGATTGTAAACAAGCAGAAATATATCTAAAGGCCTTGATAATTGCTCAAGATGAAGTGACGGATTATTTGATAAAAAATTATTGGGAAATCATGGAGGGTAAAGGAAGGACTATTTACGGCATATTTTCTGATACTATAATGGCTAATTACGGTTTGCTGCCTATTAATAATGAAAAATTAAGAGTAAATGTCTGGATACAAGAACAACGAAAAGTTGAGCAGTTTTTGTCACGAGACAACTTCGAGCCGTGGCTAATAGTTTCAGAAGAGTAAGAGTTACATTTAATAGGCATATAGATATAGATATAATGAACATATTTATTACGATATCTAGTATATAATGCTTTCGTAAAATAATGAATAAATTCGTTAATAATTCAAGAAATAACTTTTGGGAAAACCTCTCGGACCATTCAAATTCTATTTTGTGTTGCGCATTTTTTAACAGAACATAACACATACAGAATTATTCGTGTAGGATGATTATGACGTCATGCATAATCTTTAATGGCAATCCCCATTTTTATTACGGAATGTGCAAGAGGAATTTTCTTTACATACGCTATGGTAATTTGCTAACCTATACTCATGCGAATTACATCAGCATGAATATATGTTAGATAAAAAATAATGAAAATTTCAATACAAAGAAATTGTTTTTTATGTCTTTGTGTTGAAAAAAAAAGGAATTTTGTTTAAATTATTAAATTTATCATATTCAACATAAAATATCTATTCATTTTGTCATAAAGTGTTACTATCGTATGAATTGAACTTTGATCGCTTTTTTAACATTTAACGGTATCAATATTGAGTAGATTGACATTTCTTTTTTTAATATGTAGACGTTATTCTTCTTATTGTCCATTCCATTCAAAACATCAGGTCTCTTCCAAGTTCAGGTCACTTTTTATAGTTACTTTTTCGTCTTCATCATTAATTATTGTTCAATCTTCAATAAAATAGGCGTTACTTTGTTTAAAACTTCGAGGAAGGGAATCAATGTTAAAGGAAAATTTTATTATTTGCCAAGAAATTTGGATGTCTTACGAAATTATTTATAACAATAAAAACATGTGATTAAGAATTATTGTCTTGAATTTTGAAACACCACAGACCAAGAACTTAATGTCCATCTATTGGAAGTAGACCTTGAATATGAAAACTCTCCTTTGTTTAAAAGTAAGAAAGAAACCAGCTATATCTTACAATAACTATTAGTAAAATTTAAATACTATAATTACTGCCATAAAATAGACTACTTACGTTATTATGTCATACTCTATAGATTTTGAACAAATACTTACTTGTATAATAATTATATAATAAAAAATGCTTACTTGTATATAGATAACATTTCAAACGAGTAAAATTTCTTAAATTCAGAAGGCTAATTGAATAAATTGGGTTTAGACAACTACGTGATCAGTTCAAACAATCAGCGATGGTTGAAACTGAGGACTATGGAAATCTAGCAGCTAAGCAACAGCTAAGCGTAGCAGATCCCATGTCTAACATATCTCTTGAAACCCAAATTGCTTTGGCAGGCACTATTGCGCAACTTTTTATTGACAGAAGTCTGGCTCACTATCAGCAAAACCAGATTGTCTCCTTCTATCAATGTGATTTAGAGCAGATAATTACGGAGGTGAGGTTGATAAAGTAATTAAGATTTCTATTTATTTCATATTATTGAATATCTTATATATTTAAAGGTGGACAATATACTCATTAAGAAAAATCACAATACTGCTTTCGAAGAACTGATGAACCAAAAGAAAAGAGAAATGTCCATTATAAAAGAGAAAAATGCACGTCTCCGCGTCATTATATCCGAGATCAACTATTTTTCTGAGAAGAAAATACAGCTAGCAATAACCGATCCAGAATGGCAGCAGTCAGAAGACCCAGTGCTCATTACGAAAGTCTTTGACAACGAGTTATCGATAACTCCCTATATTTCTCCTAGCGAGCAGGCTATTTTGGATGCGAAGGCAACTGAAGAGGAAAGAATTAGGTTGGCCTTATTGGCAGACGATTTCAAGGAAAGGGCATTGATGGCCATGATGAACGGCGTACTGGAAGTTAGATGGGAAGACGAACTAAAAAAAGACGTTCATATTCCCAAATGCATGGTAAAAATGTTGTTAAATAGTACAAACTTGAGCTTATATTCCAGCATACTCCTGAAGGCGACTTCTTGTTTCAGTTGGAAAAGGAGCCGGAAAAATACAACGAAGAGGATTTACGAGCCATACGAGACTACGAGGAAAAAGTCATATTCTTGAACAGTGAACGTGAGAGATATAAAAATCTGTTAGACGTTGAATTCACGAGGCTCACAACCAGTTTGAGAGATTCCATTAGAAAATTTAATCAGAAACTTAAGGACTCAGTGCAATCTATGATGCAAATTGACTCATCTTTGAATCAAGACAACCTTAAGATTAATAGAATTCGCCTTCACCAATACAAAAGGTGTATATTGCATAAGAGAGACGATCAAATCAGGTAAGTGAGACCGTGAAAATAGACACGGTTTATTAAAATTATTCGATACTACTATGCCGCAATAATATGAAACGCGTAAACGAATCGCAATAATATTGCGCCGCCCGGCTCCCTCGCTCATATCGAAGGCACCTTCGGAGCATGCCTCTAGAGGCTTCGGGTCAAAAAAAAAGTTACCCACGTTGTTCGAAAGGGTCGATTTACTATTTTGATTTTGTCAAACGAAAAACATTTCGTACATCGACCTAAAAATTTCGTGACATACACGAGAACAAACGTTTAGTAAATAGAGATGATTCATGGGTATATGGGCAGTAAATATGTGGAAGGATCAGATGGGCCAAGTGTGTCATTTGAAAACGTTTTTAAATTATTTTATAATAATTTCATACCGTAAAAAAGTATTAAAAACTTATGTTATAACTAATTACTGTCACCTTCAGAACAATCATCATTCTCACTAAGGCTAGTGTCCTCTGAAGTTGTAATAATCGGGTCGATTAAGAGCTCTTGTATTGAGATGTAACAGTCTCTTTTTGCGTTTTTTTTCTGTGTTACGGAGGCAAGGTTTAACTCAAAACTGCTCTTCCACCTAACCTCCAGCGGATAGTCACACAGACGTAAGCAGATACACCCAGCCAACTGATGTGGAAATCGATACCATGCTCGGATTGCTCCCAACCGGTAAGACAATTTGACGTCTCCCAATTTAAATATGGTGTTATTTAGCGCTAGATCCGTTTTTATTTCCATTCCAATTAACTCTATAAGTTTCAGTTCGCAGTAAGCAAAGTATTGCTTCACCTTATATATTCTATCCACTACATATTTAATACATAAACCTTTTTTTTTTCGCTGCACTATATTTAATAATTGCAGTTTGTATCCTCAAACCCCTATGTTTTACAATTTCAACCAGTATATGATTTGTCCGTTTCTCCCGGCTGATATTGGTAACTTTTATGTTCATCTAAGGTGCATTACATACCAGTACCACTGTACCGAGTTCTAAGTGAAATAATATAGAAGCTATTTTACAAAATCATTTTACAAAACATTTTACATTTAATATTCTTTATGATACCTATATATAAAGTTCAGATTTAGTTGTAATAGCAGAATAGAATTAATATTGTACTACTGAATATAGATATAAATAATTGGATATGTCATGTCCATATCCAAGTCCTCGATAGACAAAGATCGCTATTTTCACTGTTTTAGTCAAGAGCTGAAATACACCGAAAATGACACACAGAAGTTGCAAAAGACGATAGAATCATTAACAGAGGAAATAAACATTTGCCGTGGCAATCTCGACATGATTGAAGCGAAAGAAAGGGCTCTGGAAAAAGCTTTCAAGAAAGACCTTCACAGTGCTTCGCCTATTGCGCAAGAACTATCTGCAAAAATCTACAAGTAAGTAACCATGAAGTATATCAAACTTCAACATGATCGTTGAAAGTTTTGGCGAAGTCCTTACCCTGTTGGTTCCTCATTATGGCTATTTTTCCTTCGTGCATATTCGTTCTGTTTCACAGGTACTTTTTCAAGTCACTAGTGCTTATCAAAGCCAGTAAACGTATCAGTATCGCAGGTATCATCTCCAGGCTTGCCATCTCCTTTATGTTCTTTAATTCTGCTCTGGATGAGTTGTCCTGTTTAACCAACGTATCTTTTCCCGTATGTGTACTTAGTCCGTAAGGTTTTTGGTGAATAGTTTCAGATAGGACCAGATCTTTATTAGATGAATGTACTTCCTCTATTTTTCAATTGTTCATGCATGCATTGTCTCCTGGTTCTTTAACAAAGAACTCTTGTTAATCTTTCTGTCACGCGTTATATACAAACAGAAATGATATAGCCATTTCTGTTTGTAGGAAAAGACCCAAAGTTACGTTTCGTCAGATGACTGTGGCTGGCTTACTTGAATTGGCTAGGTGTATTGGGATGCAAGAGCAATCATTGATACTCACTAACGAATGTCAAGAGTATCTGAAAGCTGTGGAACAAATGGATCAGTACGTCGGCGTACCGCCTGCCATAGACGAGAATTTATATCAGCTCATTTGCAAACATCGAAGGCAAAGGATTGAATATGAAATCAAAGTAAGTATTTACGATGATATCACAGTTAAATTAACATACTATTCTAGTTGAAAAACTGAGATGGCCACAATTTTAAAGCATATTGTTGCGCCACAAAGAAGTTATATAAGACGATTTATTGTTATTAATATAAATGAAGGAAACTATAAAATTATACAAACTTTATTTATTTTATATATTTAATCGTTCTTTAGAGCGTCTGGTCCATAGCCATGATATAGACAAATAGTACCTACAACTTTTTGTAAGGTCAGGATTTATGTGTTAGAAAGGCAACCAATAAATTATACGTATCAATTAAATATGCTTGCGTAGTTGTTTAAGATGGGAAAACCATATATTGCCTATAGTAGAATTATTTTATGAAGAGCAAGTCGGCAATAAACCGCGCGACAAAGAGCAATGAATAGCTTACTATAGCTTACCTTCTCCCACGCGAATGCAGTAAAAGAATTTTACGCGCGCAAATGATGTATAGGCAGGTATGTGTCTCTTATTCAGTCAGGCGTGCATCTGTCTTTGTCGCACGATTTATTGCCGACTTAGTCTTCATAAAATAATTCTATTTATATAAGCCTTATTCAAATCGAGTACAAAGTAAACCTTAAAACGGACATTTCCGCACGTAGAACATCTCTATCTCGAAATCGAGTGGCCGAGAAAAAATAAACCAACACATAAATGCAGAATATCTGTTTTATGCGACAGTTTTACTTATTTCAAATAGTCCACCCTCGTGCTTTCTCATGACCCATGAACAGGGTGGGGTGTATCCTATCCACCTCAAAATCAATAGATGTCGTCTGGTAGACGTCCCTAATCAGAATCAGTCGAAACCCGATCGATTCGACACGATTTAATTGAGTGATCGTGCTAACAAGAAAAATTCTCTAATAGTCCACCATTATGCTTACTCATGGCCCATGAACATGGTAGAGTGTATTGTATCCACCTCAAAATCAATAAGTGTCGTCTGGGAGACGTCCTCAATCAGAATCAGTCAAAACCCGATCGATTCGACATGATTTAGTTGAGTTATGGTGTTAACAAAAACATTTTCTCAAACAGTCCACCGTCGTGCTTTCTCATGAACCATAGACAGGGTGGAGTACGTCCTATCTACTTCAAAATCAATAGGTGTCGTCTAGGAGACGTTCCCGATCAGAATCAGTCAAACCCCGATCGATCCGACAAGGTTTAGTTGAGCTATCGTATTAACAAAACAAATTTCTCAAATAGTCCACCATCGTGCTTTCTCATATAGACAGGGTGGGGTGTGTGCTATCCACCTCAGAATCAATGGGTGTCATCTGGAACACGTCCCCTATCAGAATTAGTCAAAAGCCGATCGATTCGACATGATTTAGTTGAGTTATGGTACTAACAATAAATTTTAATGCCGACGACAACGACACACACACAGACAATATTTTTTAAAAACCCATTTTTTTGTTTTTAGGCCGAAAAGCGAAAAATAAGCGAAAAATAAGCGAAAAATTTTTTTTTCCAATTTCCCTTACACAATTACATTACTTTTCCGCTAGTATAGTTGGGTGCGGAAAAGTAAAAGATACATATCATGAATTCCGGCCTACAATCCTATTAGATATTTTCATATCAACCGATCGATCATCCTGCCTCGAAAAATATTATTTTTCTTACAGGTATCTATCTTCTCTCTTATAGGTATATATTCTAGATGTAAATTCGCACATATATTTATTTGATTAAAAAAAAATACAGCATCAAAAGTAACAGCAGCACTTTGGACACCATGTAAACATGGATAAACGTGACGAAATAAAAAAAATCATGAACTATTACATCACAGGTTATTTCCACCATTTACCTCTCTTCTAGACCCGATATTGTTGATTAAAATATTTCTAAGTAAGCAAAGCCGATAAGAATAACAGTTTTATTTAATTTTACTCAAATCTGAATGGAAAAGATTCCACGTTCAATTTGTATAAGTACTTCAGACTATTTAAGGACTGACCTTTGGCAAATTTAATTTACAGATACAACAACGCTTATTTTTTGTTTTAGTTACGGGCATTCCAATTCCAAATATTTGATGGAGAAAACACAATAAGTACTTTCCAAAAACGCATTGCCAAAACAAAGGAGAAGCACGCCAAGGCCATAGTTGATCTGGAGCAAGTTAGGGCTGATTATGTTTTCTTAATTCATAACATTCAGACACAAATGGTGTTAAGACGGGGCTTGGTGGAGGTGCCACTTACTGGGGACATGACTGATTTCGATGATGCTATACTTGTGCCCAAGAAAGAAGTTGTGGAAATAAATAAATTGATATTGGTAAGCAAATAAATTAACCAGGTGGTAACATACAGCGGTATGAGGGTGTTTTGATACAATATTATATATATATATATATATATATATATATATATATATATATATATATATATATATATATATATATATATATATATATATATATATATATATATCATACCTTAAGCTGAAAGAAGTGACACAAAGAATTTCTAAATTGTAGAAGATATACCAAAATTAACTTCAAATGTACAGGGTTTTTCAATTGGGACGGGTCGATGTTGCCAGTGTGTGGCGGCCATGTTGTTTTGGCAGCGTCTGTCTAACCTGTTGTTTATTATTCAGTCACTGATGCCAAATCACCATGACAAGTTACACGATTGAGCAGCACGTCCAAATGATAAAACTTTATTATCAAAATGAGTGTTCGTTGGGGGCAAACGTTGCACCCATTTTACGACAGACGAGGTGGCCCTTGAAAGTCGACTCTCCAACGTTTGTTTGTACAAATTTGAAACGACCGGTTCGGTAAACAATTAGCCCACATCCGTACGACAAAGAAACGTCAGATCGGCCGAGAACATCGCCGCTGTCCATGAAATTATGCAGGGGAACCCGAGGCAGTCAATTCATCGCCGTGCATAAGACTTCGGCTTTTCACAGACTTCAACTTGGCGAATTTTGCGTCGCGACTTGGACCTGCACCCGTACAAGATCCAACTGACCCAGGAGCTCAAAGTTAATGACCATAGACAACGTTTGTTCGCTGACTGGGCTTCGGAGCGTTTGGAAGACCCCAATTTTGACCGAAAAATCATCTTTAGCGACGAGGCGCATTTTTGGATTAATGGCTATGTTAACAAGTATAATTGCCATATATGGAACGACGCCAACCCACACGAGGTTCACCAGGTATCAATGCATCCACAAAAAGGTACTGCTTGATGTGGATTTTGGGCGGCGGCGTCATTGGTCCGTACTTTTTCGAAAACGACGTTGGTGAAGCCATCACCATGAACGGCGAGCGCTACAGAACGATGTTAATCGATTTCTTTTGACCCAAATTGAACGACATGTGGTTCCAGCAGGATGTCGCTACGTACCACACAGCGCACGTCACTATGGACATTCTGCGTGAACGATTTGAGACCCTCCAAGATCGTGCGACTTGACCCCGCTAGACTTTTTCTTGTGGGATTTTCTGAAGTCGCAGGTCTATGCCAATAAGCCGCAATCGGCCGATGCCCTTAAAGAAATCATAACCCAGGCCATCGCTCAAATTCAGCCGGATCTATGTGGCCCATGTATGCACATAATGGCATACATGGGCCTTTCAAATAAAAAAAGAACTTCGTTAATACCTCACACACAGCTTTTTTTATTCCATTTCAATATCGACGCGTCCTTATTGGAAAACCCTATATTACCTGTTTGGAAAATATTCATGTTGCAATTGTTTAAAGTATTTTAACTACACAAAATGATCCGTATTCTAATATACATATATTTCCAATTTTCTTTTAAACTGTTGTTAATTCAGGAGGCAGGAAACAGGAAATTAGATGTTATTATGAAAAATATGGGATTCCGAAGAAAAATCATGGCTGTTGAATGGGAACACAAAAGATTACGAATGCTAATAAATGATCTAATCGAGCAGCTAAATGATATAAAAAGTATACAGGTAATTTATATGAAACCTATAATCCATTCAATTTAATTTTCCAAAATTTATTATGGAAATCAGGGGAAAAAAATGCCATAATTTGATCATAAATTCTGATCATATTGTCGTTGGAAAGAAATACCATGTACCAAGAGGTGCCAAAAAGTATACGTAAATTAGCATTTATACTATATTACAGTACCTGTATAGGCAGTAGCGAAGCGTCGATTCAAGCTGAAGGTAGGCTGTCCTGAATTAGGCGGGGGAGGGGGGCTGCTCATTTTTAATGCAATATATATATATGTATATATATATATATATATATATATATATATATATATATATATATATATATATATATATATATATATATATATATATATATATATATATATATATATATATAGTTGAATAGCAAAACCAACTTACCTAAATTTTTTTGTATATCAATTCCATTCGCCGCGTTTTCTTTTCTGCAAGAACATCTATAGTTCTTGAAATAAATTGGTAGGTTTTGCCACTTTAATTTTCAGTTTATAATTAAATATGCGTCTTCAGTTTATCTTCTAAAGATAAATTATTAAAATAACCACTCTTATTAATTCGAAAGTCTACTAAATCGGCGCTGTCTAGGGCCGTCATTATCCTTAAAAATAACGCTAATCACTACGAGTAACGATAGGTCAATATTATAGCCACTGTATTACGCAAACTGATCGATCAGGCTAGCTAAATTGCATGTCATTTTTCGCATACTCCCCTGCACCGCGGATCTCTATAAGGATCGTTAAAACCAAGCCACTCTCTGGGCTGGCTGTCGACAGCCCAGACAGCGGCCGGCCAAGGCTTGCGCACTGCCGGTTGCCGGTATGCTGGCGCTTCAGTTTACATGGAAATAGGCATGATAATATGAATATAAAATCATTTTGGCAAAGGCAAGTGGCAATATAAAAAAGGTGTCTACCATCTAAAATATGTTGGGTAGGCTGCGCCGTACAGCCTTAATGGACGCTTCGCCACTGTGTATAGGTACTAAAAAAATCCTTGAATACCTAAACAAACTGTTTAATTATTGTAGAATATGATAAAAAAAACTGTGACAAAACCAAATAAAGTAGTGTCAAGTTAGTGACTTAGAAGAAGTATTAAAGGAGAAAGATCAATATATCAATTGAGGGATAATTATGTCGATACACCATTTTACTACATAAACGGCTTTAACAGCTGAAACAATATTCACTTAAGTATACTCTCCTATAGCCAAGTTCAAGGGCAATATATAGCTATTATGTTTATCACTTTATCGGCTTTTATAGCTTTCAGGAGATTGCTCAGTATGTCATTTGGTGCATGAACTGCTTGGTATGAACACCCTATTTCACTCCTGAAACAGTCTTAAGCACCGTTATCCTAATGTTTATATTTATCGTTATTTCTTTTCTATACATTGGCGCAATTAAAATAGGTACGTGTTTTGTAAAATAGGTGTAGCTACTATCTTTGGGTTTTCAAAATATTCATTATTGAAATATAATTCTTTGGTAGTTACAAATGACATTCAGTCCTTAAAAATTTTACGAGCATATGATACACCTTATTCAATTAATAAAATGAATTTGCTTTAAGATGGTTTTGTACAATAAATATTATAAGCTTCGAAATAAAACTATAAAACTTGACACTAAATATACATAAGTTTAAATTCACAAAACTGTTACTATTTACTATTAATATTAAACTTTCCTTAGACTTCTATAGTAAATATAAGGCAAGGCAACATAAGAATGGATTTTACTACATAGATATCAAATAAATATACTTGTTAAGACTAGATATTTATATGAAACTTCACGATAACTAAAATGAGAACATATCGTTCATCTGTACGAAGACTGATAACTCAAAAATGTACGTTCGTTAGAAGAGATATTTAAAATTTTACCAAAATTATAACTGTTTCTAACATAACACAAATAAAGTATGAATACATTACATAAGTTTAATTTGTATCCATGCTATTTATGGCGTTTCTTAAAAAAAATTATATCGACGGAAGTGATATGTTGATTATGAAAACATGTTTTCATATTATATGTAGTTCTAATTTCACGCGTGATCTAATGGCATAGCTTTAGTATTTCATTTGTAACACTCTTTCTAATTCCGAAACATTTAGAAGATTGTAAAAAAGCTTAAATTTTTTTGTTATAACAATCTTCTGGATGAACGATACGAGTACAAATAAATCCATTTCCGAGTCCATTTTGAAACTGTCTCTAATCAGAGTTATTCCGATTTATAGCTTACAAGGGAAATGCAGAACTATTTGAAAGCCAAGAAGTCCGGGCACAAAACCGATCTCATAAATTTCGAGACCGAAGTGGAGATAATAGCGGCGTCTTTCGAAAACCTCATAAAAGATAAGAAAGAGAAATATGTAAACATTAGAAAACAGATCAACTCTTACAAGGCTCACAATACAGGTTTGGATCAAGCCATATCAGATATGAATATAGACGTCTGTTTCTTAAACCTTCAGAAGGATAAGGATTTGGAAAGTAACCACAACAGAACACTGCAAAATAGGTGTGTTTAAAGAATTATCACAAAAAATCACTACCTATCAATCCCCAATATGATGATACTACTGTATCTCAATTTGATAATTTTCGTTTTAATGGCATTTTCGTTTTTAGAATGGACGCATTACTCAAACGAAATAGTCTGCTACAACAGATACAGAAAAATCACAATGAAATTCTGGTGCTACAAACTGAATTAGAACTCCTTCGCCTGAAGACGTATCCAACATTCAAATATAAATTACTTTGTAATTAAAACAACCCTTATTAATAAGTTATATGTGTTAATGGCCTTGTTTGATAACTTGGCACTAGACAATATGTCTTATTTGCTATAATGCAATATATATCTAACTACACCTTCATCTATTAGTGCAATGATTTGAGACAAAGCTAGCGTATTGTAAATTGTTACCTCCTATTTTCTATAGCATTACATATATTAATTATAGCTACTTTAACAAGCCCACTGGTTTTTTGTTTTTATACGTGATCAGGGAAAATTCTCCATATTAAAAGTGAAGAATTTGTAAAAAGAAAACATCAAAATATGTACGTTAATATCTTCTCTAAACTCTTACTTACATATTTCTATAGTGTATTACCAAATTATTTACAGTGGCGGTGGGCTATAAGGTGCGCTGGTACGCGCGCACTACCGACAATTTAGCATTAATAATTTTATTTAGTAATTAATGGATGCATTCTTAATTTATCGCCTTTCCGCATCCCGAGCGTTAATACCATCTAAATATTATATGGCCGCAGCGTTACGAATCCACTAGACGCTAGGTCTCCGGTCGCGGCACGGCGATCGTGCTTCCGTGCAATATGAAAAAGCGAACGCGTATTGTTACTGCTTGCCCCTCCACAATTAGGAAAAGTAGTGGGCGAATTCTATAGATATTATGTGCAGAGTTTAAGAGCGCACGAAATTGAGAGAGGTTAGAATCGGTTAGTCTGTGAATTGTTTTCGTACATCGCTTGTCTCGTAAGCTGTCTTATCGCTTACGTTTTATAAATATAAACTCGGGTTTCCGGTTAGAATCTAGTTTGGAATAATGAATTCTATTCAAAACTTATTAAAAACTCCATTCTCTAGCTTGAGTTTGGAGGAAAAAGTGCAAATTAAAACTCTAGGTAGGCCTACTTCACAAATTAATTTAAAATTAGCCCCGTGAAAGGAAAAAATAAACAATTTGTAAGAACATTTAATAATGACTTATTTAAAAAACATTTGTGGTTAAGTGGATGCGATGTATTGAACGCAGTGTTTTGTTTTGCGTGTGTTTTGTTTGGCGGGGAAACACTTTGGACCAAAACTGGAGTAACGGATTTAAATCACATAAACGAGAAAATAAAAAAACATGCAAATTCTGCTGGACACATGAATAATGCTTTGAATTTAGCCATGCTAGGCACTGCAAATATTGCGACAATGCTCGATTCTGCTCATCGACGAGCAGTGATAGCACACAATGAAGCGGTTTCAAAAAACAGGTATGTTTTAAACATTATTATTAACTGTATTCGTTTTTGTGGAAATTTTGAACTGGCTCTAAGAGGACACGATGAATCGGAAACATCATCCAATCCAGGCATTTTTCGTGGGTTGATTGATTTCAGTGCCGAATTAGACGAGGCTATGAAGTATCATTTACAAAACGCGGCGGCTTTTAAAAGAACTTCTAATACTATACAAAACGAGCTACTTCAGTGCATGCTTGAAGTTTGTCACGGTGAAATAACCATTGAAATTAAAAAATCCACTTTTGTTGCTATAATAGCAGACGAAACTATAGACGTTTCTACAATTTTTCAGTTGGCTTTAATATATCGTTACATGGTGGGTGGAAAGCCTGTAGAAAGATTATGGAGTTTTTTAAAACCAGTAGGACATGATGCAGAGTCATTGGCGGAGTGTTTAAAAAGTGAACTAGATTACCATGTTAAAAATGACCCACATAAATTGATTGCTCAAACATATGATGGAGCTGCCGTTATGAGTGGATCATCGAATGGAGTTCAAGCCAGGATTAAGATGAGTTATCCAACTGCCCAATATGTGCATTGTTATGCGCATCAATTAAATTTAATTATGCGGCTTCTGCTAATCGGAACGTACGAGTATTCTTTGCAAATTTGGGAGGGTTTTGCTCTTTTTTCTCTAATTCCGCACAATGTACCGCAGTTCTTGAAGTAGTAGGAATTCGATTACCCCGATCAGCACCTACAAGATGGAATTTCAATTCTAGAATAGTAAATACTGTGTTTGAAAACAAAGAAGAATTTCTGGAATGTGTAGAATTGATTGAGATGAAAAAAAGTCACATACAACATCCACCTACTATTGATAAAGCCAGTGGATTGAAAAGAACTTTAAGGGATAACGATTTTCTATTTTGGTTAGGTAATTTTAACAAAATTATGCCACATGTCAACATTCTGTATAATCAGTTACAAAAAAGAGAAACTGATCCAGTTTATGTAAAAACATCTATAGATGGTTTTATTAGAGAAATTTCTGCAATACGATATAGCACCGAAACCGCCACAAGCACTGAAGATGAACCAAATAAAATACAACCAATAAAAAGGAGACGAGTAGACACTTCTGCGGAAGACAAAAATAGAGAACTAAAGGAAGTGTGTGACATTATAATATGTCAAGCTAAGGAGAGATTTAATTTTACTAGACACTTGGTAGCATCCAATTTACTTCTCCCAGAAAAATTTTCGGAATATGTTAAAAGATTTCCCGAAAATTACTTAAAACAAACAGTCGAATCTTACCCGTTTTTGGACATAAATAAATTACGTACCGAGTTGTCCTTAATTTATCAAAGAATTGAGTTTAGAAATTTAAGCGGAGCTCTATCACTAAATACATTTATTAATTCCAATAAGCTAGAGTCAACTTTTGAAGAAAGTGCTAAATTATTGAAAATCATCATTACAGTACCTGTTTCGTCAGCAGAAGCCGAAAGGTGTTGCTCGACTTTAAGACGAATAAAGACATTTTTGCGCAATATCGAAATATCGAAAATTTTAACAACAAAGTAATTGAAAAATTTGCACAGTGTAAAAATCGCAGAATTGAGCTCATTTACAAAGAAAATTAGGTAAGTTTTCAAATTAATTCAGTTAATAAGAATATCCTTAATATGAGATAAATATTTATCTCATATTAAATATAACGTATAAATATTTATCTCATATTAGGGATATTCTTATTATTATCATTATTTTTATGTATGGTGCACCCCCAATCTTAGGATCACGCACCGCCACTGACCAAATACCCTTGTTCCTGATGAACTTTATTATCAGTCAATTAATAAATTGTATTCTTACAGCGAAATTTCACACTGCTCCAACTAAGCAGTGGCTCAATATATTCCATCAATAGAGGCTGTAACCATTTAAAGACCAAAATCATAACTTCTATATTTCATGGAAATGTATCGGAAGCCTTTCATTACATCTTTTTTGATATTATTAAGTTCATTGCAAGAATATTTTAATACTTATTACAGAAATAAATTTCCAATTTGTTGTTTATATAATTGTGCGTATAGCAAAAAAAAAACAATTTTGACTTAGTCAACTTTTTATTGAGATATTAACATGTGACGTTAAATTTTATTATTTTAATTAACATGTTTTATTTTATAGGCGTCTTTGCCTTTTTGAACTTAGCTCATAGATATTGAGGGTCTTTGGTGCAACTTTGGTTTCAAGGTAGGTATAAATAACAGAAAACTACAACACTGCACATTTGATAAATATAAATCAGACATTATTCTAAAATAATGTGAAGTTTATTATGCGCTCAAAATATTCCGCATGAATTAAAATAGGCATGGATCAATGCGTCTAAGTCTCTCATCTGTATAACTATTAGAATTCATCCGTAATAAATCTGTCCGGGCATAGAGGTTATTTTCCAACTCCTCCTTCACTTCATCACTTAATATTATTTTCAACTCGTCTTTTTTCTTGAGTTTTCCTCCATAACCGGGCTTCAAGCTATACCTACCCAGTGAAAGATCAAAAAATATGTTTGGAGTAACACCTTTAAAGAAGAAGGGGTCACTAGCGTTAATCATACTTAAAGAAATGCTAAATGAATCGGACACTCTTATTTTAATTTCATCTAGACTGATGAGAAACTTTATGTCTTCTAAACAGGAAAATATATTTAGCTGCCCCTTGAAATGGTTCAGATTAAGATCTGCACTCTTTAGCAGGAACTTTTTGCAGACTCCCATCTGCTTCATAAACAGAATGACATCTAGAATAAAACCTTTACATTCTTCTCGGTTTTCTGAGGATAGCAGCAATGGTATTTTCCCTGCTTTCCAGAACGCATTGTATACTAGACTTAGCGGAATGTCATCCCTCAATTGACCTTGCATGGCCTCAAACAAATATGGTTTTATAGGGTCTACAACGTTATCTAAAATAGAATGGTTTCCATTTTTTAAATTGATAGACCTCTTTACGGTATCTATATTTGTGCCAAGTGTATCTTCAATTAGCTTATTCAGAGGCTGGCATATTTTACTTATTATGAAAAGTTCGTTTTTTACAACAGTTAAGTCAACTTTATCTATAACGCTATTCCATATGTCAAAACAATCGTGCTGTGACTGAATTTTCTTTGGAGATATAATATAAGGCGATAGAAGTATCTCGCCTAGCCTTAAAATTATATCTTTCTTTCTTAGTTTATAGTTACCACCTAGTTTCCCTTCACCCCAATTTTCTATGTATTTTATGTAATCTTTTGATATATCTGGATAATTATCAAACCTTAACTTCAACAATTGGTTTAGTAGGGAGGGGCTAATTCTCTGACTAGTATATAAAGAGATATAAGGTAACTCGCATTCTATTTTATCTTTTAAAAGTAATGAATACACATTTTCAGGATCGTTAGTAATATTGACTATGTCATTCTTCTTGGTTAGGGGTTTTACTTCTATGGTGGCATCCTTAGAGATTTCCGCATTACATTTCCATTTCTTTAAGACCTCTGAACTTATATTTACAGATTTACAGAAATTAGGAGTGGTACTACATGTCGTAAAGACCACAAACTTTACATCATGGATGTCTCTCCCCTTATTCCTCAGTTTGTCGAGGTGGTCGTATTGTTTTTCTAAATGCAGTTTGGCCTCTTCCAAGCAACTGATTTGCCTCGAACCTTGGGTAACCTTTTTGCATTGAATAGCGTAAATGATATCTTTGTCTTTATACGCCACATTAACAACAATATCTCCAAATGCCTCCCAATTCTTATCATTTACCGAGATCATAAAGTCCTGAACGTTTTGATGCAGTGATAGGCGCATACTGAGGTATGCTGTCACAGAATATATGTAGGACCTGAATGTTATGTCGTCAGTTTTTATGTTTCGAATTTTATATTTCTGGAAAATATACGGTTTTATTAAAATCTTGCCAAGACATTTCTCAATTTACATATGTATTTTATAAGTAATAATTAATTACTACGTTTTCTACTGTTTAATGCCTTATTACAAACTAGTTGAAAATGTGTACAATGAATCATTACCTTTCGTGTTAATTCCAATGAGCTTTCATGTTCAGAAATCCCTGCAATATAATTAAATTATAATTATTTTTAAAGCAAATATTTGAATACTGTATTTTTAAGCAAAGCATTAGCCTACCCAATCTACGACCTCTTTTGATAGATGTTGGAATCTGAAATATGAATGAATAAAAAAAAAGATAATAAACAATACAAAACAAGTTTTCTTACTTCATACTAGACATAATTTTTTTACATTTAAGTATATACGTATTCTATTTAATGTAAAATTATAAATAATAAGTAGATATTCTTGAAATACCTACTTAGAATATGTAGGTATTATTTGAATACCTACATATGCTAAGTAAATATACATTATAGGTAAAACATTGTCTACACCGTTACATACTTAACAAAATATCATAATGTACTTACCACCATTGGAGCAATGCTATCTGTTTCAATTGCATCTAAAAAAAATGTATAGCATTAATGTATTAAAAAATTTATGTTTAGACCCAAAATGTCTTCATACTACAATTATGTTCCTGTTTATTATTTCAAAATAACATGAAAAAGTTCTGACTCACCGCTAATAGTTGCCCTTTTTTGGTTTCTTCTATGTGTCTTAGTTCCCTTATGGATGGAATAAAATTTTTTATCCGTAAATTCTCTATTGCAATACATACATTTTATGTAATTGGGAGAATCGCCTAAAATAACATTTTTTTTTTTGCAGGAAAGTTATAGAAGAAAACAATGTTCCTTACTTGACACAGGTTTCTTATTTTTTGTTCTGTACTTGCTTTGATGCCCTCGACTCTCCTCATGATTTTTCCAGTCGTTTATATGTATACCATGTATATTACATATATCGCAGTTTGTCCAGAGAGAAGCTGAAAATAAATATATATGAACAAGTTATAAAAAGTCTGTCTAGGCAAATCTATTTTAAAATGCTATATCTAAAATCTATTTCTTGTTATCCCAGTATCAATTTAATGAAAAGTGATTACTTATTTTTAGTTATCGATTGATACTTTTCTTAATTGATCGTTTTTGTAGATAATACATTAAACTGTTTTTGTTCGCTACAAAAGATAAGAGATGGATGTAACTATTGGTAAATTTGGTTATCTATATGTAGTTGATATGTTTCTTACAACACAAAGAATTTAATAGTAGAAGATTTACATACGTATATGTATCAGCAGGACATCGTAAGTGTTTAAATATATATTTTTTAAATTATATTAAAACTATTAAACACCAAACAGGTAAAAAAAATCCACTTTATGCCTAAACGTTTTATACCTGTGAATATATTACTAATTTATTCACGATTAAATACAAGGAAGTATACATACTATTTTCTATTATATTTTTGTAATGTTGGGGGATTGCATTTCCTATGTTTTTCCGGTTTTCAATATCGTCCATCATCTCCATCATAGACTAGAAAAAATCAACTGTCAGCCACAGAACATAAACTAAGTATCAATCACAAAATTCATAATCTGACGCACGAACTAGGTAAATCAAAGTCCTCATTATCTACAAAGATTACTAAACAACCTTCAGCGCACACACGAGCATAACTTGAACTATTTTCTTGTTTTAAACACGCTATGCAATTCAAAATTAAATGAACTGCTTATATAATTCAAAAATAAATTTAGATATATCTGAAATTTTCTCTATTCTTCAAGTGCAATTTTTGATACATCGTATTTATTTCTTAGTATATTAATAAGTATTATTTCTTTTCAGTTAATCAACCATTTTCTCTCCTTATATTTTAAAAATAAACCAAGTACTATGTACACTTCATAAAGTTGGTAGTAATAATTTTTACCACAATGTTTATTATTCATACATATATATTTATTAATCCGTTGTTTCTCCAATTCTAAGAAGTTTCAAGGCTGTTCGGCTTTTTAAATATAAATACCGTATTACTCATTGATAGCTGGTGAGAAATTAAATTAAAATCAGTCTTAATAATCTGTGGTCTAGACGAAATGCAATATATGGCTGTAACACAAGATACCGTAAAACTATGTTATGTAACATATGTATAATAAAACTATATTTGTAATGATAAAACTATATAGTAATATGAGGTGAAAATAAAAACATGCTTGTTTTAAAAAATATGTAGTAGGTATCACTTGTTTTGTTCAACTTAGTTTAATTATCCTTAATTAAAATAAATTAGAAAATGTATATGTTTACCAGTATTTAATTAATTTATATAAATACACTTTTAGGATTTGCAAGACTAAAATGTCTGAAGGAGACGAATTAATGGAATTAAAAGTGAACAAGGACAACTATATGAATTCCAATTGCATCACAGCAGTTAAGGAAATATTATTAAATGCTGTTTTAAACAATAAGACTGATGAAATTTCACACTTAATAGAAACCTCAACACTTGACTTAATACATCACAAGTATAGTGATTATGGGAATAAAACAATTTTAATAATAGCTTGCATCAATGAAAATGTATCTGCAGATACACTGCAAGCTCTATATGGTGCTATAAAATCACAGTATTTTTACATAAACTGTGTTGACGAAGACTGGTATAAATGGGAGCCCATCCACCATGTGGCAAAGACTGCGAACCCGGATAAACTTAAAATACTAGTAGAGAATTTAGATAATGTAAATTCATTAACAGTTTTCTCGGAAAATGCCTTACATGTGCTTTTAGAATATGAAAAATCTGTAAAACCATTTAACACCCTATTATATAATGGTCCTGAATCGAGAGATTGTACTATAATCAATACAGAAAAACCAAATACTGTACAGTGTGTAAAAATCTTAATTGATGCAGGCATAGATATAAATCACAGTAATTTTTGGAACGAAACACCTGTATGTATAGCAGCAAGGTATAGATATAGAGGAGTTATAAGGCTTCTTTTAAAGTGTGCCAGTTTAGACCTTGACAACTATCAAGAGGACGGACTAAAAATCAGGGAGTATTTGAAAGATAATCTGATACATGACGTTGTATTACAGTCAACCTTTCCCCATGAAGATCCAATTAAGATATTATTTAATTTACTGAAATCTGAAAACGAAGATGCCTTTTTACAATTCAATAATGAAAATATTAAAGATTTTGCTAATTTTATCGACGGCGATAGTGAACGGAATACTTGTGGTAATATGTTACAATTGTGTTTCAGAAAAGGTTTATTCGAATATATTCAGAATGATATGTACAATGAAAAATTAATAGAGGGCGATATCAAGAACAATCCGATGCTAACAGTGTTTTGCACTAAAGGTCTAGGAAGGTGCATTAAACATTTATTAAACAATGGAGCTGATCCCAAATTAACTTACAGGAAATTTCCTGAGACTCTATTAGAAGCAGCTGCATTGAGGGGATACTATCCCTTGGTAGTGATTTTATTACAACATAAAACAAATCCGTTTACATTGGACGATATATTTTATATTTTACCTAAACTATTTGAAGACAAGTATAATTTAAACAACTACAAGTTTTACAGAAAACAGGTGCTGTCCTTATTATTAAATAAACTACTTTCAATTAAAGGTGGACAGATATTAACTAGTGAGAAATTAGGCATTTTGAATGAAGTATTGTGTCATTTAAATTTGGAAGGAGACGAGGAGAAGGAAGATGACTCCGAGAATATCTGTCAAATACTGAAACTTGGAGCATCTCTAACAAGTAAAATTGATAAACATCACATGGTTATTGAATGCCTTCATATCGATACATTAAAAATGCACCTGGATGATTGTATAAATAATAATATATTTTGCTATAATAGTTTTATAGAGGACAGTGACAATAGTTACTCCGAAACGAGAGCATTAAGGGTTTTGATTCATGATAAGAAGAAAATGTCATTGTTACGGCATCCTTTGCTTATTCATTTCATCCATAACAAATGGCTAAGGATTTTCTATTTTTTTTATTTAGATTTGCTGCTTTTCACCTGTTTTTTATTAAGTATATATGCATACATGATATCAGTCAATGCAGACTCTAACAATAGACTTATAAATGCAATATTTTATATTCTTTTAATAGCGCACACTGTCAAAGAAGGTTTTCAATTAATGTACCTTTATCGCCTCAAATATTTTTTGGATACCTCCAACTACCTGGAGCTATCCGTTATTGCGGCATGCTATGTAACAATTTTTTATAAAAATATATACTCAATGGTGATAGCTATACTATTTGCCACTGTAATTTTCTCTTTTTTTCTTGGGCAGCTGCCTATATGTGCGAAATACACAATTATATTTGGATCAACTAGATATTTTCTCCAATATGCAGGTTTTTACTTCATGCAATTTTTTTCCTTTGCTTTAGTTTTTTATATCATATTTCCATTTAAAGCAGAAACTGAAGCTCAAATTGATAAAAATTCAAACAGCTCTGATCATGACATTTTTGGGGGTATTTTTAAAAGTCTTTTTTACACTCTTATTATATTCACAGGAGAATTCAATGATAGAGTTTTAGAACCAGAAATATTTCCTATTTTCGGAAGGTTAGTAATGACAATTTTTATTTTCTGTATGACAATAATTTTAAACAATCTTCTGGTAGGTTTGATCGTCGCTGATATGGATGAAATGAAAAAAGAGGGGAAGTTGTACAAACAGGTGAGGACAGCCAATTTCATAGTAAAGGCAAATTCTTTAATTAAACGGTTACATGACTTCAACGCACATACCTGGATAAAGGCTGTGATAAATTTTTTTCATATTTTTAAAAGGCAAGAAAATAAAGTTATTGATGTTACGGCTTGTAATCATGTAGGAGTTTTTGACGATGAGGATAAAAAGCATTTAAAGGATTTGAAAACCGAGAAATTTCTTATTTACAATAAGAATATTTTAAAAGAATTATATGCATTTTTATACAATAAAGAAAGCAAAGATATTTTGAAATAAATTGAATACAATTAAACTTGTCCTTGCCAATAGTGTATCGTGATAAAAATGAGAAAAAATTATTGATGTTAAAATATAATTTTATGCTTAGAAATATGTACTGTCTTACTACTTTATTTACAATTTTTAAGTAAATTATGAAAATGTACCAATGACATAAATATAGAAATGCTCCCATACCAAGAAAACCTGCAATGTTTGCAACTAATTTTTGTTACATTTATATGTTTATTGTAAAGGTATTTATTTTATCTAAAAACTAATATTAATTAATAAAGCTGTTATTAAAGAACGTAATAATTCTTATATAAACTTCTAATCACTCACATTTTTCTGAATTTGATCTAAAGAAATTTTTTATCCCGTTCAATACCTGAATTGGAATTGATTAAACTATAAAATGTTGTAAGTGCATAAAAATAATGTATGCAACGTATTTGCATGCTTGTTACAACGAGAACATGGAATTGTTTAGATATACAGCTCATCATATAGATGCTTCATTAAAAACAAGCTGTGTATTTTTTTCTGTACAATTTCCTTTTATCTATTACATAATTTATTTTAAAATATGAAATTCAATGTTAAAAAAAGTAACCTCTTTCCACATTTGAACTTTATAAATATAGAGAAATTTAAACAGTAATACCTTTAGAATACCTCGTTTATGGCAATTTACCACATAAACAATTTAGCAGAAGCGTTGGACATCAACCAATTTAAATGTTCTGTTTTCTCTGGCCACATCTCCCTTAATTTGTGCCCAAATTAACTCAATTGGGTTCAGCTCACAATGATATGGGCATAAGCGTAGAACAGTAACCATGGCTCAATGCTAATTTATCTACAGCATGTTTCTTATATTTATTTCCATGTATCTTCACAATTCGAAGCAATTCTGTATTTTTAGCATAAGGGATACTTTTGTCCCGTACCCATTTTTCAAATTGTGCTTTCCTGCATGGCTGTTCTGACGTTATTTCACATTTTCGACTACGGTACGGGGCATTATCCATAACGACAACAGATTCTAGTTCCAAATTTTCAAAAATGCCTCCAAACCAATTTTCGTACACCTCCGAATTCAACTCTTCGTGGTAGTCTCCTGTTTTCTTGGACTGAAATATTAATATTTTACAAGACTACAGAGTAGTCTACTTAATATTTTAGAAGATAATTAAAATAAAAACATACAAACATAGATTTAACGTTCACCATAGAATTTGTATGAGTGAGAAGTGTAGACTGAACTGAAAATAGCGAGAGGCATGATACAATACATATGTATAATTCCAGATACCTCAACAATATTTCCTTAAAATGACTTACCTATTATTTTGTTTGTTTGAACATGGGAATCCACCTGCTACCTTTAAAATTTGAAGCCGCACACTGATGTGTAAAATAACTTACATCTTAATTTATAATCTATATTAATAATCTGTACTTATACAGATCAAGGTTACACATAGAGACGCAGACACTATATACATGCTGAGGGAAAGATTCAAATATGACACAGTCAGATATACGGGGACACCCACAATAGTGGATCCAATCTTCTGCCAAAGGCCACGGTTTAAATGAAATTGTTGCGTGTACCTACCTCTATAGAAGAATACAACAATTCACATGTTATACATCCAAAACAAAGCACTGCACTTTTATAACTTCCTCTTAAATAAGTGACCTGATACTGCAACTCTATATAATATATATGTATATATGTACTTTGGTATCCACGTTACTGCTATTATATCCTTGTTCATACTAATAAATATCCTTATTTAAATAAATAATCAATTAAAGAGTTACGCCAATTCAACAAGATTGTACCGATAGACATACATATAGTTCATTCTATTTTGTTACGCCAAATCATTTAAATAGAACGTAAGACCGAAAATTCAAAAAATCAAAACTGATATAACTATTTTGTAATATATCTCTGGTATTCTGTGGAGAATTTGTTCTGTGTAACATTAACCAATTGTAAACATATTACAGAAGAACCAACAGCCGTATATTTAAATAGGAAATTATTTATTGCAAATTAAATAACTAGAATGGAAACCCTACAAAAATATATTGTTGGCGAATGTTTGGAAATGTGTCCAGCCCAGGAAATAAAATTGTTAAGAAAACTTCCCCTAAATTACCATTATCTATTTAAAATTGTTTGTAGACGTGAAAAGCAAAAACTACTTCATATCTTGGAAATATTACCCGGTACAGAAAAAGATAGATTGCCAAAGGCTGATGTTAGTCGTATGGTAAAATCGTTTTGCCGATCTGGTGTAGGAAAGGCAACACAAGATCCAAAATATTTAAGGTCACCGAATGTACTTTTGAAAACAGTTAACTATCTCTTAGATGAGTAAGGTAAGCAGCAATTAATATTAGTATCTAATAAATGTAAAACCATTTTAGGATCATATCTCGAACAGATATACCTTGGGAGGTATTATATGATTTTATAATGGATAGATTGCGATCTGTAAGGCAGGACATGATCATTCAGAACATTTCAAGCGCATATTTTATTAGTATTCTACAGCCCATCATAAGGTTTTATGCTTATGCATCATATAGGTAATGTTTGTTTAACTTTGAGATTGGGTTTGTAACCATTATACTATTTTAAGTTGGTCTAGGTCCTTATTTCATATGAAATCCATCTAAATTGATTGTTTCAATTTTGATCCACATATTATAATGCCCATTTTAAACAAATATTTTTATAGATTATGTCAGGAAAGTGTTCATACCTTTGACCCACATATAAATAACACCCATCTACAGGAATGTTTGAAAAGGCTCTTGTATATGTATAACTACTATGATGAGCTGGCGAAATTTAGAGATTATTCCGAAGGTATATCAAATGATTTTTTAAACGAGAACAGACCAAGTTTTGAGGCTTTATATTTAATTCTCAATTTGGGTAATCCTATTGCTATCACAAGAGTTTTAAGTTTATCAAGGAAGTGGAGGTAATTATTTTTTATCAATATCTAAAGACATTGTTACAAATTTTTTTTTACAGAACTGATCTAGTTGAAATGGCTTTGGAGTTATCATTATGTTATAAAAATAATAATTTTGTTAGGGCCGGTAGAATTATCAAGTTATTGCCTGCATTGCTGTTGGTCACTGCATCCCTTCATTTACCTGATTTACGAAGGTAAATAATCACAATAAGTAATATAGTATAATTTAGATATATAATTAATGTTCTTTATAAAAATATTCAAGACGATAACAATCCATATAACTATGATTATGATTAGTAATTAAATATAGTTTTTTTTTATTTATATATTATATTTTAGAAATGCCTTTAAAGTTATGGCCACAGCTTACAGTTCTAAAAATCTTACGGTTCCCATACAGATTTTAAGGGAACTGTTGTTATATGATGATGATGATCAAGTAACGAAGGATTGTAAATATTATGGATTGGAGATAAAAGAGAATGGCGTTTCCTTTTTAAAAGGTTCATTTGATGTGAATAAATCACCTGTAAGCACATTTTATTATACAGGGTGCAACGTAAAAAACGCCGCAAGCCGTAACTTTGTTATTAATAATTCAATATTAAAATTGAAAGAAGATAATTAAATAATTGTTTACAGATTATTATATAGCATTCATTGAGATTTTATACAATTTCATTTCAAGGTCAAGCGATAGTCAACTTTTCTTATTTAAATGGCAACCTATATATATATTTTTTTTGATTAAAAGGAGAATATTTTTCTGTTTCTAATGATGTATGATAAGTAGTATTTTAATAGACGTGTGATTCAGAAAATAATAAATTATTTATTAAAAGTTTCAAATCAGTTTAATATGAATTTCAAAATTTAATATAAAAATGATAAAAAGAAAAATTACATTTTGTAAAAATAATAAAAATACCAATCAATATGCCTAATAATTAATTTCTTTCTTCAGGTTTCACCAGTACATCAACGATTTATTGATGAAAAGTTGATGAATATTGATATTTCTACATTTGTTTTGTATGGTGATTAATTTACATCTGATACATAAATACTGTTTGTAAATACTGTATTGTATATATTTGTTTCACAATATGTCTATTTTTTATTTTCAATATAAATTGTTAGAAATTTTACTTTATGTTTTACAATATTTTACAATGTTGTTACTTCAACATGTATGAAGTTCAGGTAAGTTGAGAGAACACATTAATTACAGAGTTTGATTGATAAGCTTGTAAAAATTTAAGAACTAAACGGTAAATAGTGCAGTGAAAATCAGTTATATGAAGCTAACTTATTACTTTTAAGTGTTATCCATTTCAAATGTTAAATTAAAAAAAATTAAGGCATACTCTATTCATCATAGCAAATTGTTCAAAGTTTTGGGCACCATAGAATTTGACTTGGGGCCCTAAGGCCTCAGGATGGGAAGTAAGTTTACATACAAAGGCAAGGACAGGTAGACACATGCTTAGGAAGGGATTTCAAATTCTCCCTGTTGGGATTCGACCCAAACATACATTGAATACTCAGCACACCAAACCACGGTATGAATGACATTGTCACAGACCCATCTACATGATAGGTTACGCATCCATGTTGAGGACGCTTTATTAGCTCCACGTTAAGCAATTGACTGGAATGCGTATCATTTTCTGATATTAAAATATTTATTAAATCGCCAAGTAAGAAGTTTGTTCAGATTTAAGAGAATGTATGCATTTAATTATTTAATAGGCTTTGATAGGAATTTTTGATATTTTTCAGTATTACAAAATTGGTCAGTGTGCATAGCTTGCATATAACTTTGTAAAGTTTTAACAGAAAGATTTAATAGCACCCCTTAAAACTTCAATCGTCTTCATTTGTCAAAAATGAAAAATTTTGCAACTCGGCAATTAAAGATATATAGACAATTTATCTCCTGATAAAGGTGATAATTAGCTGTAAAAATAAATTTGTGCCATGATTATTTGAAGATGTATTAATTTACTTTAATTGGGCTATATCAAAATGTGAATGAAACATGATCTAAAATTTTGTTATCCATTGACTAAAATTATTGCTTCTAAAAGAAATCTAAAATGATATGATTACTGTGTAATCATATCATTATGATTACATTATTGCATACACAGTGTGTTTGTGTATGCAATATTTTTTTCTCCCAATATTTTTAATGTATAATTAAAAATGTAAAAGTAACATCAAGCAATAATGAGACTTTAGAATCAATTATGCCCTTGACCACAGCTACTTGTGCCCTCTATCGACCAAGGGCATAATTCCTTCTAAAAGTAATGTATTGCCTGTATTCAGTTTCATTCCCTTTACATTTTTTCTTGATGGTACATCAGTCAGTTACACAAAAACAAAATTTTAGGTAGTTGCTCATTGAACCTGATGGATAAACAAATGAAAACACCTATCATTTTAGACAATATACTTACTCTTCTAAAAAATGGATTGAAAATAAAGAAGTAATAGCCCTCTGTAAACATTTGGTTAGGATTTTACTAATTTTTGTATGTATATTTTAAAATCAAGTAATCACAGTAAAATATTTTGCTAGTATATACTGATTATGAAGTTATGTTAATGTAACAGTCTGTGTCAAACTAAACTAATTTGAAAATGAGGCCTTTGAGTCAAAATGAAGTCTTCATTTGTTCCAGTAAACTTCAAAATTAAATAAATGTCATGACCATTTCTTGATTAATTCCAATTACATTTTTGTTCTCAAAACTATCCATAAATATGTCCAATTAAGATGACAACAATTGCAGGTATGTTTCTCTGCTAGTCTACCCGATCAATATTATATGATTGTTTAAGATGAATGTGCTGCAGAGAGAAGTTACAGAGAGGCTTATGGGCGTAGATTTTCACAAGGCGGGCCGGCTGTAAGTAAACAGGTTGCTGCATCGTCTGCATCACCCCCATACACACAACCTGTTAGAAATTCCGTGCGAGCCGTGGATGTGCAAGGTGCTGATATCGCTGCTTCCTTGCCAGCTGGAGGCATAAGTGACGTTACTAAAATGAAAATGTCCCAGTCAGGAATTTTGAATACTTTACGCACCGTTAGGGAACCCATAGTTGATTACCAGGAAAATAGGGGCGTTCCAAGAGACGAGTATGTACCGAATATTTCCTACGAAATGTGCTTTTAGGTAGTGGGATATCATTAAATATTACGTGAAGAAAATGGCTTTTAAGTGATAATTACAGTGAAAGAGTGCGTGAATAATCTGAAGGGTAAATTTTGTAAAAATGTTCTTAACACTTTGCTTCACAGCTTCAGATTGATGTAAAGAACTGTAAATCACTACTGATTGTGGTTTCAAAAAATGAAAAGTATAAAAACATATCATATCAGTACAATAATAGAACAAGAAATTGAATCTCAGATAAATTATTTCACTGATATTATCAACTTTATAAGAAATATATTAGCAATTATCAGGATAAGATTTTTCTAATCATAAATTTTGATTTAAAATCTTGTATTTTTTTTTTTTTTTAGACAGATCTCTTTTGTGACTTTAATTACCTCCCTATGCACGCAAGCGTACACTGCTGCCATAACCATTTTGGTGATGTTATGGAATCTCGCGCCATTATTAGATGGTTTTGTTTACTTTGCCAGATTCGTGCTAGACAAGCTAATCGACATATTAGAAACTTCTGATCAAAGGGAGAAAATAGTTAAAGCTGCTGTGTTTTTTGGTGAAATCATTGTTATTCTACTTATAATATTCCTAATAATGGGTCTCATCTTTATGCCCGTCTATGTGTTGGCTGCAAGAATCATAGGAAAAATTTGGGGGATGATCGCCTGGTAGAGTATCGTATAATAAATGCTATATCTTATAAACAGTGTTTTATTCATGTCCTACAATAAATGCATACTGATTATATTTCATTTTCATTGTTATGGGAATGTTTTAATTTAATAATCATCATAATGACAGAAATAAACATTTTAACAATTAAATGTAGGCAACAAAGTCAAATAGAGTAAGATATGGCTAGAAGGCGCAAACTTATTTGCGATGTGTTTTTAAACACGTTAAGCTCCATTGAAAAGCAAATAGTTGGGATCGATTTGTGGCAAAACCAAAAAGTTATGATGATAAAATGTATTTGCAATTATAATTTTATGATATTTGAAACATTAATGACTTAAGATATGTTAACATAATACCAAATAAAATCAATTATGCTTCCTTTATATGAAGCATATACAAGTATTACAACAAACCAACCATATACCAACTACTTTAAAATTTATTGCAATAAAACACAACAATCTGTTCCAGGATAGATTGGTAAATTTAATGCATATTTTTCCTTCAGTTTTGGAGGTACAAACCTTCCACCCAGATAGTGATATTTCCCAGTAAAATGCTGTGCACACTTCTTTGGAGCAGTTAAAGATATCAACAATTCTGGTTTGATTCCACCACCTTCAGGCTCACCTTGCTCAACATCCCAACCACTTGGAATATCGACGCTATAATTAAAAATGGCAAATTATTTTCGTAAGGCATTTATGCTTACCATATTGCTAAATTATAATGTAGAAAGCTCTCCAAAACCATTATCTATAATTTCATCATTCATCAGGTATACTTCTTCTCAGGAAGTACGTTAATTTTTTACGCAAATCATAGACTGTACCACTAATCAATTATTAATTAAAAAATACTAACTATGGATTATGTAAACATATTTGTTAAATTATATTTAATATACCTTGCGATTGGCACTTTTGTAGTTTTCATCAGGCTTATTATAGGTATGAAAGTCTCCCTTACAGGTGGCTTAAAACTAAATCCAAATAATGCATCAACGATTAGTCCAAATTGGGTGTCAATCGTCGACTTCTCTGGTAAACATTGTATAACCGGAATATTCATCGAAGTACATTGGTGTGTCAGTGCATTATATAATGCTTTCTCTGTTTTCTTAGGATAATACACAATAGGTTTATAATCGTACAATTTCAGATGTCTAGCACAGACTAAACCATCGCCTCCATTATTACCTGGCCCACAACAGACTAAAATCGATTTATTTGAAAAATGTTCCTTAGGGTATGATTTTGCAATAGCTGTGGCACAACTCAGACCAGCTAATTCCATTAATTGATCAACAGAGAATTGGTATTCATTAAATAGTTCTTGATCTATATTTATAGCTTCTTGTTGTCCAAGGTATTTTACCATTTTGCAAGAATTATGATAGAGTCTTACTGATGTTTTGAATAAAACCTAAAAGGATTAACACCTAAATCAAGTTTTTTTCTTATGTTAACAAACTGTAGTACTTTTCTAGTAAAGTGAATGATTTTCATTTCTTGCTCTTTTGAGGTTAAAGGTGTTTTGAGGTTTTGACAGATATCTGTTCGTTTAAGTAAGAGGCGTGCGCTCATACATTGCAAATGTACACTTATCTGCTCTGCTTAGAAAATGATTGGAAATATACTAGCCGCTTTCCATTCACTTCACGTAGATTACAGCCTCAAGTAACTGAGCATCTAGTCATATTGTGATGTTATAAATAAAGAATTTAAACACAGTTTTTTTACTTTAAAGGTGTAGAATAATAAGTCACTGTAATATATTTAAATTTTATGCGTCGTCATTTTTGGATTTTCTTTTACTAAAAAATGGTGTGTTCGGTGTATAAATGCAGAAAAATTAAATATAGTTTGTAAATCACTGTAGACAGAAATTTCTGGTTACAATAAAAACGGTTTTTGCTTAACTTGTAACTGCCTCTATATACTGTCACATTCATAGCTGTTCTTTATTATTATAAGTGGCCCTATCGGCGTTTTTACAAATTTAAGTTTACAAATTATTTTGAAATTGTATTCTGGGGTTTTGGCAATAGAAATCCCGAATCAGTTCTAAATAATTGGATTTGTTTAAATAATAGTTTTCAACTAATCGAATTGTTTCGAACTTGCTTAAATTTCTGTTGGAACAAACCTTTTGTTGTAAAGGCTAAAAAATCTAATGGTAATTGTATATGCTAGTCATCTACTGCTTGATGGCTGTTATTGGCCATGCAATTTGATTTTCCACATAAATATAATATAATTTACAGGTTAAGGAAAAATAAAAGAATGGACGAAACTTTAACAATAGACAGCTACATTCTTTATATGACCAATTTTATAAAAAAAAAAAGTAAATGGTCATCTCTACAATATAATATTTATTAAACACATACAATTTTTAAAGCACATTGTATAGTACAATATTTTTATGTTTAGAAACTTAATTACAATTAAATACAAATAATAGATACATGTAAAAATTATATAATATTGTCTTCTACATTATCAAAAGTTGAGACCACATATCGTGGTTTTACCATATGTATGGATATGAAAATCTACAAGAAAACAGATTAATTTCAATTTCCTAAATATGGTGTTTACCGTGTTTACGATTAAAACTGACAAACATATTTTTATCGAAATACAGAAACGATGATAATATCTCACATGTAATATAGTTTTATTTATAATAGCATATAGGATGTCCTATTTAAAATCAAGCACCGTGAATATTTTTTAGAAAAATCAGTTTAGACAAAATTTATTCGGATATCTTTCATATACTGCTCGTCAATAATAGGAAAAAGTGTGAGATTTCTTTATGTATGCGTAGAAGAAAGAGTGGGAGCAGCATTCGGCTATTTACTTAGACCAGGCTATTTACTGCGCACCTCGTGGGGGGTCGTGGCGACTTGTTCCTATTCTTGACGAACAGTACCTAAAAACCTGTAACTATACTATCCAGTTGACCCTTCTTCCTATCTTATTTCCACTTTTTCAAATATAATCTTTTAATATTAATAATGGTCATGGTTTATTTTTGCATAATTTTTGAGGCTTTATTTTGTTTGTACATATTTTCCCACGTCTATAAATTTCTGTCTATCTCCGTGATGAAATCCAGTAATGAAAACATTCCCTTATATTTTCGATCAGTGTTTTACATGCGTTTTATTTGCAATATTAATTGTGAGTTGATAGTAGTCCAATTCCTTTAACGAGAGAATGTTAAGGCTGTATTGTTTTAACCATTGCTAATTAATTGTTCACTGAGTGGGTTCTTGAAAAATCTTTAGTTGTGGAAATGACTCATTTGATTTATTGTTAACTCACAACGGAAATGAGTAAAAACAACTACTACGTTTTTATACCACTATATTTTCACAGAAACGTGACTGCAGTTTCGACAATTATGTCATTTTCAAACGATGATTCAACTAATATTCTTAGTTGAATCATCGTTTTAGTTGAACCATAGATAGTTAATTGAATCATAGATATATCCTCAACTACTTATTCTCTATTCCAAATCTCACATTTGGAGTTTTGGGCAAAAATAACTCTCTCAGATTATTAAAGTTCACTTCACTACTTGAAACATGTGATTTCTTATTGGCTCAATGGCTGGGTATTTTCGAAATATTTAGTATATAGATGAGTATAGTTTTATTCTCTTTTTTACTATTCTAATCTATTTCTGTCTCTTTCTTTTCGTACAATAAATAGTTTCGTGTATCTCCAGAATTGTGGCCCAGGGGTTACTATCATATACCACATACAGCCAGCTGAAAGGGCTCTACATACGGTAAACTTAACACCTAGAATAACGTAATCTATAGCAACTTAATTAACTCAATCCTTTATCCGTATGTACGATATACTTCGTATCAGAACTCCATTAGTGAATTGGGTGGACCATCGTCCACTAGCTTCTAGGACTGGTTATGTTTCAGAATCTACCGGGTTTTTTTTTATTTTAAACACGTGAAGCTGAAGAATAATAAGTTATTGCAACTTTGACTTTGACATTAATTTATTAATGATCACCATTACAAAATATGTTGATATACAGCATTCATTAAATGTTCCTACCTCCATTTGAAAGTTCGTTATCATATCTATATTCGCTGATAAGTGATAACTATATATTTGTAAATATTTGATTCGTATATCTGTCCTCTGATAAATTTAGTTGTGAAAGTACGTACAGGAAAATAATATGTCTGATTATCACCGTATACAATGTTACAACGACATCACTTTAGTTCGAATGAACTCTACATAATTATTGTGTTAATAACTCTCTTGGGGTGTTATATATACATGAGAATACGCACCTCTAGAGTACCTTACGTAAATAGCGAAACTAACATGTAAGCAATTTTAAATGAACATGGCTCTAACCTGTAATCATAACAAAATATTGCATAAATTGTCATATGATCAAAATTATAATTAAAATGACCAATCCTTCTGGCTTCAAGGATTGGACAATTTTTATATTGGTGATAATATTTTAAATCAGAAAAAGGAGGAGTACTGACTGTATTCTGTATGTTTTGGTTTTAATACACTTCACCGTTCCTATATTAAAAAACAGTACTTTATATTTCTGGCATTGTATTTCAATCATGAGGAACTTGATTGTATTTACTATAACACTAACACAATGTTTTAAAGCTTTATGTGTGTCGTGGGTACTTAATTTAATTTTTTTAGACCATATTTTCATTACCTGTTAAATGAACTAGGAATTGAAATATATCATTTTGTTGAGGAGGAATAATAACCCTTCCATTTTACCCACACCATTTTATATTAATATCCATGTACAAAATTTAAATGTAGTATATATTATGTTTTCTAGTAGTAAATATTATTACAAACCAATAGCCAGTATTTCTGCATAAAATATATTTCAGTAACTACTTGGAGAACAACTTACAAAGGAGTAATTTTGCGGCTGTAAATAATATTATATTTTCTAGTAGTAAATATTATTAATAACCAATAGCCAATATTTCTACATAAAATATTTTTCAGTAACTACTTGGAGAACAACTTACAAAGGAGTAATTTTACGGCTAACTACTAACCCTGTGCTAGAATTGCGAAAGGAGAATATCTGCAATGATATTTGAGAATAAACAGTCCTTAATAGATGTTACTGTACCTACCACCATTGCACTTTCAACAAGAAAGTAAGTGCAATAAATAATTTAATATTATTACATCTTCTATATAAGAAAAGCATGAAGTGTTCGCGATTATGTAGTATAGAAAATATCCAGTTTTATACGTATTTGTGTAAATGGTAATGTTAATGTAATTGTATCTATAAAAATATGATTTTAATTACCTTTCCTTGCTATTAATTATTTAAATGTTACTACTTATTTACCAAAAATTTACTTTCACCGTTTGGAGACTTATTCTAGCAACCCTACACATATACTGTAAAATGGCTGCAGTTGAAGTTTTGTTTGGGCATTTTGCAGTATATGTGAAGTTTTTTTGGGTGTAGGGGCCCCCCAAAAAAATTACATGTGTTTTGGGAGAGGGACATTGAAGTCGAAGCCATTTTATCAGAAAGTACATTTCTGATAAAAATCATCTGGTTTCAATGTACACAGTTAATTTCATTTGATAGTGTGTTATTTTACTATGTATTAGTCTGATTTATACCGGGCTTTTTAAATTAATGTTATAAATTAAACATGTTAACTGTTATAATATAGAGAATAAAATTATCGATCTTCATAAAGCTACATATTTGTGGATATTATATTCATTATCGATTAAAGTAATGTATTATACAAGATGAAAAAATGACATTATAATAAATTATAAGTTCAAACTAAAATAATTTGATATGATCTATATATTTATGTTTTGAAATGATATGTGGTTGGAGTAAATATATTTCTGACTATAATAATTAACAAAATACATTATTATATGAAATAGGCATAAGAAACATTATTTCATTAATAATAGTTAATTTTTATACAAATAAACATGCATTGATTTAAATAAAACCAAAAACCTTAGGATTTTCCATTATTTCCTTTGAATATATTATTTGATTTTAATTTAAGAAAAATATATATAATGTTTCTAAAATATCATCTTATATCGATTTTACCAAAGTACGGCCGATCTATATTAGAACGAATAGAGAAAAATCCGTTAACTGTGCAAGAATAAATGAATAAATAGGGGTAATTTTATTTTGCTTATGCCATCTTTATATGCCTTATTTATAAAAATTTGCATTAAGTTCTTTGTTATTACTGATTTTATACTTATGTTGTATATTTATGTATATTTGTAACATATTTTTGTTTTGCATGTTATAATATTTTAACAATGAATTATTTTTCCAAAAACCATTGAGACCCATTGATTTTATTTCTTTCTGGCTATATTTTGTTGGTTATTAGTGTATGTGTGTCCTAAAAGCTAATATTATATGAAGTTAAATTTTTAAATACCCCTCTACATTTTCCCGTTAACGTTTGATGAAGTTCTTAACGCTATAATACTGAACATATTAACATATTATAAACAACATATTATAAACAAAAAAAAAATAAATAAATACATTGAATTTTGAATTGGAGTATATTCCCAGATTCCCTTAGGCATACAATTTCTTGATTGCATTGTTGCACCGCTGTTTAAGAGAGTTTTTATTAAATACGAACTTATGTGATATAACATTTTTATAGGTTACGTTAATACATCACTTTGGATAGGTATATAAATAAAAATTCAAATTCAAAATTGAAAATCTGTACTATTTTTTCATCATACTGTATGCTTTAAGTGCATTTTGTAGACAGTTGCTCGTCATTCTGAAAACTTAATATAAATATTCATTTTATATTGTATTATTTTGTTCTATCAACATAAACACAAGTACATTATGTACTTGTTTCCCTAACATGGAGTTTAGTAAATATTCTCCTTATGTATTTTGCAGCTGTAATCACGTTAGAGGGTAGGTCTACACCCCTTCACCCGTATGGAGAACTTAAGGGCACACCCAGTTACCCTGTAAGTTGGTTAGGTGGATCTTGTCAGATCTTATTTTAAATTAATTTGCATCCATACCCATGCGACCTCCTAAAATTCTGCGCCTAGGCATTACGCAGGATATGTAGTGGTTTACGAAACGAAAGCTTCGAGTTTATTCTGCCACTATTAAAGTTCCTTATACGTTGGGGTTTTTCCCAAAAGGTTTATGTAAGGATAGAAAGTGATATTAGGCGCCTGGTTTATACAATTTAGTTTACATTATTGTTCTATAAACTCATGTTATTGTCCCTGAGGCGAGCGTTAAATCAACTTTAAGATTATGTCAGTAACATTATTTACTTTATGTAATAGGACGACCACTACAAATAATGTTTAATGCATACTTTGTTATTTCAAAAAGGATTTTATTTACTTGACAACACAAAATCCAAGTAGGTATTAAATGTAATGACGAACTTTTCTTTTCCCCAGTCTCTTCGAAAATATATTTTAGTTTTCTTCTAGAATTGTGACATGTTTGTCGCAAAATTTACATCATATTATACAGTGAAATATTAACTAAAATGCCAAAAACAGTAAATCATTAGTCTTTTAAGAAACGTTTCCCGATAAAAATATTCGGCTGTTATGAGTTATGAGGGGTCAACGTCAACCACTGCCTCTTATGTAGACGATAAAGTTATAAATAGGTTGATAGGGCTTTTACTTTTACTGTTAAGCCATCTGTGATGAAATATTCCAAATATTTAATCATATTTTTTGGGTCATTTATGTAATTAAATTAGTTTTTAAAACAATAAACATCAGACTTCTAAACACGAAGTTTCGCTGTTTTCAAAGATTAACTTATTTATTTTTTTTTTGGAAAAATATTCATTAATAAAATAATTATAAATTATGTACTAAATCTTATGATGACAATGTATTTTGGTATTTTACATTAAATCATCAAAACACAAATTCATAGTGAGCGGCATACTTCTGACTCGTCATTAAATTTTTACTCTCTGACCAAAACTTTAATTCTAACTCTGCATATCTTACGTTTCGTAAACCTGTAAAAGCTCATAGCATTCTGCTAAATTATGAATGCCTCTCAATTTTCCATTCCCGTAAGAGAATGTAGAGTTCTTCCACTTTAAGGTATAAGACGATAAAACTTTCCCTTACTTTGCACATATTTTATTTATTGAGTCACTCAGATGCGATAAATCAAATGTAATTCGTTTTGACTTTTAATGACATTCTATTGCAAAAGTAAATACTAAAATACTAGATTTTATTACTAACCTAAAATACTAGGTTTTATTGTATTGTGTTTATTTTTGAATGTTTGTTTTGAATAATATTAAATGAAAATGTGAACACGTACAATAACGATGTATTAACCGCTATTAAGAGCGATACTACTTTATGATAGTATATTATTATGGTTTTATATATACAATAAAGATAGTTTTTTATATAATCGTTTCCGTATAATACATTAAGTTTGTTTTATTCGTTCACAATTCAGTTTCGCCATTAATTGTGCCGTCTACGATAAAGGAGTATCTCATTTACAATTTGAGATACCTGGTATTTGGTAATTTTAAGAAATGTAAATTATGCACCAGATTTATACAAAACCATAATTGAAGAACAATATACATTCTCACTTATTTAAATTTGTATATTCTATTCGATAAATTTAAAACTTCAATATTGTAATTGTAACTAAATGTTAAATATAATAAATAAGCCTTTCTTTCAGTGTAGATTGCCAATAATATAATTTCCAACCGGTTTACACTGCCTAACCATACTATTACATTATTTAAACAGACCAGCGTTTGTTTTAATAGATGGCTTGTGTCTATAAACTATTACTAAATCTGGTATATTATTTAGTTTCAATATTATCTGTAAGAATATGTATGTATAGTTTATTTCGTCGCTATTTGCCAAATAAAAAATCTCAATTTCTCGATTGTTTTTATAGCTAGGCTTAGGTAGACTCTTCCATATATCGGCAAGATAAGAAAGTTTTTTATTTGTTCATTGAATAACATAGAATGAAAACGCCAAAGTATTAACGACTTTAATATCAGTTTGTCTTTAAAATAAATCAGAAATTAAAAATCGAAATTAGAAATTAAAAGAAACTTTAAAGGGTTATAGATCATAATAGACTTTTTTAAAAGTATTTTTTTCTCTGTTTCAGTTCAGATTTAGCATAACATTTTCCAAAGCGTATCAAATTCTCCATTCTGTTTTCATTCCCATTGTAATTATGGTGTCGACATTAGGAACTGACAGATATACAAAAAAAAAAAAAACTATTTAACACTGGAATTTAAAACTGGAATGAGATTACTCCGCACTTCCGCTTGCTCATATTATAATAATTTCATTGGCAGCCATATGAACAAGTATCTAATACACAATATATACACAATACAGTTTTACATTTTATCAATACAATTACGTACATGCATATAAATGGCAAATAGCGAAATCTAAGAAAATAGTAAAGGATGCAAGGCGTATAAAGAAAGAAAAGATGCAATGACGCAACAGGTGTATGCGCATGCCACACATAATAGAATGTTGTTATTATAAAATTCATTTAGTTTAGATCTATAATTTTATATAACTCGTAATAATTAATAAAATATTTTATTTTACATTTATACACAATAATTTATAACAGATTGGTGATAAATATGTCATCATATTCTTTGACAATACACCAAATTTAAGAGTTTTATTAACAGTAATTGCGTTAAACACCTGATTTATGAGGAAACATCAAAAAATTAAATATCGCTAATTTTCAACGCAAAGGTTAATTCGTCAAGTGAATTAAATTAGATACTTTTTCAGTAGGGAGCTGACACAACGTAGACGCTGCGGTTTGGCCCGATATCTTCAAGGTATGTACGTTATTTGCCTCTTTCTTTCGATAATGGAAGAATAACTTCGTTAAATATTTTCTTGTTTGCGTTGCGAAAGTTAGAAAGTTAGATAGAAAATGGTCCTTAACTGCTCAAACTTTTAAGAAGGGCCTATATTAATATATGTTATACCTACACGGAACGAATTCTTATGAATTATGTAAATTAATCTTTTACAAGCGTATCCTATAATGGTGCTTTGAAAATAATTTCGAACAGATTTAAACTTTTTCGTGGGTAACATTTTCTAATAATAGCAGCACAATACGTAATTATATTTGTAATATAGCTATTATATGTTTAGTAATAAATATTCCTTCACTTGCTGTAAGAATTATTCCGTCTTGCGATCAATGCGATGTCCTTTCAGAAGTTGAAAGTCTTAAGTACATCGCACTTCTCGACAATTTAAACGTCAAAAGTCTCCAACAATACTGAGAAAGGCGAGTTAATCTAGCCGGGAATTTTCCGGCAAGTTTCAGTGATGAGCAGGCCGACAGTAAAAGTCACTGGAAGCAGGAAGAATGACGGTACCCCGATGCCTGGCGCTTATGCACTGAGGGAACAATCTAATCTAAAATGTAAACTTTCTGCTGCTAATAAAGTTTTGTTTGCCTTTTTATGGATATGCCAGAACTTTTAAATTCCGGAGACGGCTTAATTCCCACGAAGTTTAACGAATAAATGAAAAAGATAATGCCGATCTGTGGAAGCGTTACGGGGGCTTTAATACAGAAAAGACAACGTGGTAAAGCATGACAATAATTCATTAGCTATAGGCGCTGAGGAACACTTATCGAAACATTGTACAGTGTGTGACATAATGCTTGTATTTTGCTTGGAGTTTGTTGTGTATTTCTAAACATTCATAATTTATTTTGACATATTACGTGACTACTAGTGTCTGAGAAAATATATTCCATACCTATATGGAATAGTAAACAAAATTTACGAACATGTAATGAAACAAGAAAACAAAAAGTAGTAGCTTAAAACTTATCATATTCGTTTATTTCATTATAATATTTATAATAATATAGTGTTGCAAATTCCTTGAATTAGCCAACTATTATTTCCGAAATAATATTTTTATATTTTCTTAGGTGTTTTCGTTTACGTGTTTTAGGTGACTAGATATCAAAATATATTTAAAAGCCGAGTATAAATCGCAAATATAGGTTATAGTTAAAAAGAAATTACAAATCAAGAAATTATAGAATTATATAGAGTGGGGCATAGGAACCTGACGATTTTACAAATTAAACTGAGAATTTCCTTTTAAACTTTCTATTGTTATATTGTTGTTCTTTCTATATATTACTGTTATTTTAAGATCAATATTATGTCATTTAATTTTTTAACACGGACATCGGTGAGATGCATTCCACCGTTCTGAAAACATAGGTCTAGTCTACTTCAAATATTTCCTGTTACTTGCTCGACCATTGCTTCAGAAACTGCCATAATTTCATCTCGAAATCGTTGTTTTAAGTCTTCAATATTAATTCGTTAAGTATTATACTAAATATACTGAATATGCTATTGAAGATACTGTTTCTTAAAATACTGAAAACAACGTCTTCCTATTTTCAAGTTTAGTTATTATGTTATTTAAAGACAAGTATTGTTTTTAAATAACTTCTACGTTTTTTGATGCATTTCACCTAAATTCAATTTCAAATATGCACTGACTGTCAAAGAAGTTACTAAACAGAGGAATTAGTTTTTTTTTTATTTTTTTAA
Organism: Rosalia funebris; assembly: GCA_037954035.1. Taxonomy (NCBI): domain Eukaryota; kingdom Metazoa; phylum Arthropoda; class Insecta; order Coleoptera; family Cerambycidae; genus Rosalia; species Rosalia funebris. The sequence goes on along the minus strand of JAZFAV010000001.1, from coordinate 12,871,721 downwards.
AGTCAAATAAACGCGATATGCGAACTACACAGTTCTCTTAGTGTAGTAACAAAATAAAATTGTTTTTAAATTTCTCTGTAAATGATTACAATTTTTCTTTCAGTTATTCCCTCATTGATTGAATCATTTTCTTGTTGGGTAATGTAATATTCAGTTATCAAATTTATTGACAAAATGTTTTTCGTAGATTCTTAATAACTTCGTTTACAAAAATTTGTACAATCTTTCAACGGTTTTAGTATAAGGTATTTACAGTACATAAGATTAATTGCCACATAATTTAAATTTATTTCATTACAATTTCAGTACAAGTCTTGAAAATTAACAATTTCTTGTTATTGTCGATTTTATGATTTATTTTTCACCTAAACTAAACGTCGCTCAGTATCTTTAAGGTATTTTATATATTTTTTTCTTATTGTTAAAACAATAGAAAAGATGAAGTAATTAAGTTTTCCATTCTGTAAATTATTATAGAATGTAATATAAAATATAGTAAGACTAAATTCCATTATGATAGTGTATTGTTTAGTATAAATACAGGGGATTTCCAGCTCTATTTCAGATACACAATTAATTTTAATTATTCAAAAAATAAATAAATAATTAAATAAATAAAAAACGATGATGACTATATAATACTTCTGGGACCGTGTTATTGTGTAAGATTATAAATAGTTTTTATAAATAGACAGTTTATAATTTAGATTATAGATTTAGATTAGTTCTTATAAAGGTTTTCCATTTATTTTTAACGTTTACTAAAATATAGTTTTTATTAAATATAGCTTTTGCAAAGATAAATATCCAACTTCGCACAGTAACTTCTTAATTAAGATAGTTAATACTAATTAAAGTCACTGGACATACCTATAGCAGTTCAGTGCTTATTATTAATCCTCTGATTTATTTTTTCCGTATCCCAACAAAATGTTACTATATTCCACGTTCACCGTGCGTAAGCTTCATATTAGAATGATCCCATGAAGGTAATTAATTATCTTTCGTTTCACATACAAGTTTATCCGTTATATACATATGTGGATGTTAAATTAATCGGCGTGAATTAATTAACGAGCATATTTTCGGAATACTGTCATTAAATTTATGTCGCTACACTTCAGGATTGTCGCAAAATCGGCGAGAAAATGTAAGAGGATTTTATGAAAGGACCATGTTGCCTCATACTATATTTACCAGTTCACAAAATTTATAATGCCTACATTTTAAAATTCCTTTACTAAAATAATTTAAAAAACCATAGATAATTAATTATAGCAGCCGTATTTTGCGAATCCAAAACTTTGATTTATTTATATATTCAATAAAATGGAATATGAGGCGCTACTGTTATAATCATAATTTTATTATAAACATTGCTTAATATAAATGTATGATATTGTGATATATTTGAAACAATTTTAAAACATATAATTTGTGAAACCATTTTCAAATGTTGATAGTTTTTTGGTATTATTCGATTTATCATTACGGCATCATGAAGATACTATAATATCGTGAAGAATTGTTTTAAACGGATTCTAGAACTAATATTTTTCAAGTGTTCTTTCGGGGTCCAAGGAGCTATGCTTCTTTAGACGTTTTGCTAACTGTCGCTGACGACATGTTCAGTGGTGCCTTAGTCTTAATTGATTAGTTACGGCTACATCATCACTGAAGATGCAAGCTGTGTCAATAAATAAAATAATTCATAAACTGTTACCGTACAGTAAAAGTATTAGAGAATTATTTAAAAGAGGATTACTTAAGTAGGATTAAGAGGATTACTTAGGTTAAGTAATTTATTAGTTAACCATTTTATGAATAAAAACAGAATGACCTGGTCTTTCTTTCCTATGATAGAAGAGACTTTAGAAACGCCTCAGGTTTCAAGATCTAAGCCTTTCTTAGTACCATCCTTTCCGCATTTTCTTATGACAACGCGTCAGCCAGCGTTCGATAAACTTGTAGGAAGACTACTGGAGCCTTGTTAATTTTAATTTGCCTTTGTAACGACATTAATTAAATATTAATCCGAAATGACATTCAAATTAACTGCACGGACCCATACATAAACGGTATTAAACTTTGCTAATGAAATCATCTCCGCTTCGTACTTTGCTGAAATCCACGCTTTGCTCAAATACGTATTCTCTTACCTTCGAGCGTGTTTCCAACAATACAGTGACATGTAGATATTGGGAATGTATTATTAATTAAACTCGATTGACCCCTGTCTAATTCTATGTTGGGCTTAGTTGGAAAATGGTCTCAACCAAAATTAATTTACGTACTCCATAAATGTCGCAATAAATTTATGTACCGAGTTTCTTCAATGTCGTTAGTGACAGTGGCGAATCTTGATTTTGTGGGGTCGCAGACGCTCCCTATTGACGTTTTTTATTTTTGAAATCAACAAAAGCATAAACAAAAAATAATCACATTCCCATTTAAAAGAAAAATGAAAAATTCACATTCTCACGTAAATCATTAATAAGGACGAACAGTGATGCACTTTAAATGAATGGTGCTCGTTTAAAGTGAAAGTTTTCCTGCCTTCATTCTTGCCAACTTATAAATAATATATTTATAATTTAACAATTGAACAACATCATTTTCTATAAACATGAGTGACAAACTGTTCAAACGAAATTGAGTTAACGAATTACGTAAATAATTCTTAATTCGTTTAAGTATGAAATGAACATTTATCGCTTGCAATGCAGATAAGCATTGTTAAAAATATTCTCAAAATAGTTTCTACATTAGTAAACGTAGAAACTTTAAACAAACAAGTTTAAACATGGCATTTTATGCCAAAAGTTTATTTCTAATTTCTAATTGGAATTATTTTCCGAGGAGCCAATATTGTTTCCAAAATTTGATTCTAAGTTGTTTTCCACAGCGTGCTTTCCAAGTTAGTTTCTGATTTAAGTAAATATTTAACGAATTCTGTTGTAGGTATATCTATGTCGCTCAGTTTTACTGAAGATGAATTTCTGTAGCATTTTGGTTTCTCTTCGGTTACTTTAATACTCCAGGTTTTAATACAATTTTCTAGTTAGTCTACATTTTCTTGCAATATTTTACCTGCCACATTTGAATCATTATTTTCAGCTAGAATAGCAGTGTCATCCGGAAAGGTCGAGGTAGTTACTCCTTCATTGGTTCGAAGATGAACTGTGAAGATTAAGTGTAATACTGGTCCAAGCACGCTACCCTGAGGAGCTCCGGACCTCATGAGACGTAGTTCTGTTATTTCTGACTCATATCTGACTATAAAATACTTTTCCTCTAAGTAGGATCTAAGAAGAATAAACATGCCATATGGTAGGTTCTTCTTGAGCTTATATAGTAGCCCCTGATGTCAAATCATTACAAAGGATTGGCTCATATTTCTTCTAAAGGTGGTAATCGTTGAAGTACTTGTTTAAGGTGTCCTGCAAAATATATCCCTTGTTCGCCCTTGCCCAGCTTTCATGTGTTTTTTGAATGGGTGGTATCCGCTCTCCTTACTGTCTTAGTCTATTTGTCCCTTTCTGAAGGATATAGTCTGAATTGTCGGTAGTTAAATTAAGGAGTTAAATTCTGAACGTATTCTTGGAATGTGTGGTTTTAAAATACCGTTAGATGTTATTCTAATTGTTTAGCAGCACGATTGGAATTTGTTTTGTCGGCAGTGTGTCTTGAAGTATACCAAATTTTCCTAAGCCTTTTTTCTTATTTTTTCTCGAACATTCGAAGAATCACTTATAGTATTCTGTTTTTGGGATATCCAATCCGCCCAATCCGCCTCTCGTGTTATGGTACATAGTGAAGTTATTGATTTAATCTATTAATTCTTCCTCAGTTTTTAGTAACATCGAAAGGTTCATTATTCGTCAATTATGTCTCTGAAGACATCCCAAACTGTTTTGTAATTGTGCAGCTACTGTAGAAGGCACTATTTTTCTTGCATATGTATATGAACCACTAAAATAACAGGAGAATTGTCTGACGGTATGTTAATGTGAATGGTATGTTGGTTCATGAGTTAGTGTTCTTCTTCTACCTAGTGATATAATTCTTGAACCTCAACCGGTATGCTTCGCGTTGAAGTCACCTCCTCCTAAAATATGTTTCCTAACCTGTTAAAGTAACTTTTATATCCATTCTTTATTTGTTAGTGTAATGCCATTTCTTTATCTTCTATAGGTTTAATAGATTAAGTAAGACCAGAAAGACAAAATATTAATCAACTCACTTCAGAAACGATACATAGTGTTTTAGAAGATGTTTCAATAACGTGTTTATTATTGTCAAGAAGTACCAACGCTTTCAATATTTCGCATACTAAAATTTAGTGATATTGAAAATGTATCATTTTTCACTAAATAAATAACGGTGTTCAAACTTCATATTGCTAACTAGAGAAGTAAAAATTCTTTCAGAGGAGGTTTCACAGGCCCATTCATTCCGTTTATAAATTTGCAGGGGCAACAGAGACTACAAGGGGGTCGAGGAGTAGGTATAACATTTTATTTAAATAATATTATATTGAACTAAAAATCGACACATGGGTGCGGGGGTGTATAGGCGACGCGATGGGATAGGTAAAACCTTCCCCTTGGGCAAATACACTACTGCACTCCAGGCCGAGCTAGTTGCAATTACATACGGTGTTCTGGGGGCCGACGAAAATCGGACCCAGGAGAAGGTATGTATCTGCTCGGATAACAGGGCGGCGTTGGCAGCCCTGAATTCAGCAACGACAAAGTCGAAGCTGGTCTATAATTGCTATGAAGCATTGAACCACTTGGCAGGGAAGAGACCGATGGATACCTGGGCATAATGGCATTACGGGAAATCTAATTGCAGGTGATCTTGCCAGACTAGGGACTAGGGAAAACCTCTATGGACCAGAACCTGCAGTGGGAATAAGTTGTTGGGCAAGAGACCAGCACAATAAAATATGGAAAGGAGTAATGGGTTGTCGAATAACCAAACTCTTCATCGAATATTCAGAGATTGAAAAATGGGCCCAAGAATTCATTAAATTGAACAGGCACAAAACCAGAACCCGGGTGGAAATCATAACGGGTCACCATAGTAGCCTGAATGCACATAAGCACAAGCTGAGGCTGACTGACAGCTCGGCCTGCAGATACTGTAAAGAAGACGAGGATACCTCGATTCATCTTCTTTACACCTGTTCCGCACTGGAGGAGAAGAGGTGCCTTATGTTAGAGACCCCTGTTATCCTAAGAGGAGGTGAGGCTTAAGGCGGGGGACGTGCCCAAATTGCTCCTTTTATGGGATAGCATTTTTGGATAATGACATAACATAATAATAATAATAATGAAAATCAACATGCTTCTTTAGGATTGTATTTTTCATAGAAAATAAATTTAGTAGATGAAATTATGGACCACAATATATATTTTCCAGTCAACTCTGTACACCAGCTTTCTTTGGCGAATTGTGACAATTTTTACAAGAATGCGTTCCCTTTTCAGCCACCCTTGGACTCCTGAAAAATAGTCCATTGTGAAACGTAATTGCCAGCTCTATACTCCACATTCCGCCCTCAACGTTTGACTTTTCGCAACTATTAGAAATGTGAGAGCTCCTCCGGTATGCGCGCCATTTCGTTCCTGCTTTTGTTTCTCCCATTCCGTTCCATCCAAGTTTGGCACGTTAGCCCCCATAAACATTATAATTAAATAAATTACACATGCAAACCGCCTAATGCTGAGATATATTCCGAGTTTAGTTCCATTAATGAACAGTTGGCAGTACTGGAATGCTGCCGGATAATTAGCAGGGCTTAACCTGGCAACCAGGCCGTGTTCTGTATTCACTGACTGAGTTGGAAATTACGTGGATTGTTTCGGAATTTAGTTTAAAACTGTTATCTGGACAACCACACGTTGGTCCGCCCTGGGGCAATCTGCATTCCGACTTGCGCCGCCGCTTTGCCCCCGATATCGATAAATTAAAACGCATTAAAATCATTTTCGGGGCTTAACACGTTATCGCCGAAATTACAGGAGTTGATAGCAGGGGTTGTTCGTGCGTTGTTAGACCGCCCGGTGTAAGGCAATATTAATTAAGTGATATACTGCGTACACCCGGAAATTAATCCCAATCTACTTAGGCTTAGGATTAAGGTAGACCACAAATTGTCTGAAACATCTTCATAAGAATATTTGTAGTATTATGCGTACTACAGTATGGGTCCGGTACGACAAAATTATAATGGAGTTCTTGTCACATGTTTAATGTAAGATATTTTACATACAAGCAATTGGATAAGACAAAACTACAAAACCTTATTTTTTTTAGGTATAACGGACAACGAAACAGCTGATGAAGCTGCTCAAACTACAACTAATTATTTATGACGATGACATGCTGATTTGTCTAGAGAATTGCATGAATTTGGTTAAACAAGAATATAACAAAATATGGCAGAGTGAGATGTAACGGATCACAAACTTTGGATATTAAATCAAGTATAGCAAAGTGGAAACTACCTACAAATGTAACTCGTCATGAAACAATTGTAGTCGCCAGGCTCAGGAATGGACATTCAAAACTGATATATTCGTATTTTACACTGTTGTGTATATATATATATATATATATATATATATATATATATATATATATATATATATATATATATATATATATATATATATATATATATATATATATATATATATATATATATATGTTCGGCTTAGAACGTTCGGCGACGTTGTCCGATTTCTATCAGGAAGAAGTGGAGTTCTTCCTATCTTCCCATTGGAAGTTTTGATTATTAATTACTAGACAAACAAGTTTTGTTGTTTGTCTAGTAATTATATAATCTATAATAGATTTTTGTTTTGTTCTAGTATGTTGTTCCCATGTATACTTGTGAATCGTTTTGTCTTTGAAGAATCCGTTGTTTATTTTAAGTTCATTTGAAGTACAAAGGTCTATGAGACGCTCTCCGTTGTCATTAATATTTTCCTCTCCAAATGGACCAACGACACAGTCTTGAAGCTTACTTCCTGTTCTACTATTAAAATCTCCTAAGAGGATTAGTTCTCTTGTACTTCCAACTTCCTGAATGACTTCATCCAGTTTCTCGAAAAATGCATCTTTGATGGCTACGGGTTCATCATCTGACGGGGCATATACACCGAGAAATGTCATTTTTCTTCCTTTTATTGTTATATTCATCTTAATTAGATTTTCGTTAATTGGATCCCAGTCTGTAATGTGTCTTTTCATTTTCTTGTTCACTAATATTGCAGCTCCTCTCTTGGCATGCGTATCTTTGGGAACTCCACTAAACAGATGTATATATTTTCCTATCATTTCCGCTCCATTTCCTTTCTTCTTTATTTCTGTCAGGATTGCTATTTCTATCCTATATTTCTGTAATTCATCTACTATTTCGTCCATCTTATTCCTACTACCCTATACATTCCATGTTGCTGTATTCATAATCCTTTTCATTGCGTTTTGTCGTTTTCCAGTTGATCCGTCCGAATTTCCGATGCGAAGTATAGAATTTTTAGCAAAATTTTTGTTTTCTAAGAGTTAGGTGGCTGGCCCAACGCCTAAACCTCCAACCTGGAGGACCAGTCAATTTGTAATCAAAGTTTCTTTCCTCTAGCCTTTGACAAACTGATGTTGAACTACGAGGCAATAGATTCGGCTGTATCCCAGGCAGGGGCCCTTACAGGGTGCTATTATCCGGCCAAATGAACCCTGGTTTTTCTGACGAGGTTGTCACTCCTCCCCCTCCTCCTTTCTCATCTCTTGTGTGATGAAACCCCAGGCTTGGGACTGGTATAGCGGAGTTAACATCAATTTAATTAGTAAAATATTATATCACTATAATTGTAAACATTTGTACATTTTAGGTATAAAACTAGTACAAGTACACTATAATATAATACACTTTACTCCGTTTGGGGTAGATTATAATGCCTGCATGGTAACTATTCTAGAGTATGTAGTATTCACGTTGACACTGTTGAAACGTGAGACAATGCAGCTCTTCGTGATCTCTGATTAACCAATTTATGCCTAAATTCTATTGTGTCTGAAGAAGCAAGAATTAAGTGTGTTGGCCAAGTTAATTATTTTTAGAAGACCGCCCCGAGCGCGTTCTTCTATTTAACGATTTCGTCCTAATATATAGATTATTCAGTGGATGAGTGTCCAGTGACACACCTCGCATAATACCAATCACTTTGTTTAGGTGATAGACCTAAACAGACAAACAGGTTTTAGTCTACTTAGTTGCCGAATAAGTTCGTTGTTGTCGAGTACTATTACTACGACATTTTCGTCGTTGTCTAATCTTTTCTGATATTTACTTGCAAACCTTTTGATCTCATTTAGAGCCATATGCATCTTCAGGTCTCAATGGATGTCTTCATCGCGGATGTACCATGGTGCATTTACGATGCTGCTAAGTACTTTATTCTGAAGCGTATAAATAACCTTGGTGTTAAATTTCTTTGCACCCCAGACTTAGATGTCATACGTCTACACGGGCTTCAGGATTTGTTTGTAGAGTAGCAGTTTGTCTAACTTTGAGGTTCAGTTACTTTGATTTGTTTTCATGCGGGATAATTTACTGGTTGGTTATAGTGGTATTTCTTGTTGGTGGCATTAACCTGAATTGACTTCGCCTCATCTAGTTTGATGTGTCATTTCATTGTCCAGTTGGTGACATTGTTCACTGCTGCTTGAAGTTTGGAACTGACTGGATGTTTTGGCCCGTAGCAAGCAGAGCCATGTCGTCGGAGATTATTGCTGTGGTTACTCCATCGTTTTGTGTCGTATGTGATAAACAGTTGTGATAGAAAAGGCCAAGGACGCTGCCCTGAGGTACTCCAGCACCAATATTCTTGAGTATTGTTGGCCATGTTTGATTGTGAAGTGACGGTCAGTTTATGAGCGAAGAATTTGGTTCATTTGCTGTGGAAAATATTTTTATAACTTGTATTCCACGCCTTAGTGCCATACTCGTCGATGCTTGAGCCACATCTAGGAATATCTTGCGTATATTCTCTTTTAGTTCTCTATCAATTACATCGGTGATTCGATGGACTTGGGGATCAATGGTTGACTGCTTATTAAAATCTAAACTGATGAGATGGAATAAACTGCTTCTCCTTAATGATGGGCGAGGTCACTGCAAAAGGAGCTGGATGATTTCACCGAATAGATATTATGTATATGTGTTACCTAACCTAAACTATTTGTGTTTCGTGATGATGAAATGAACAAGGTAATATAAATACAAATGAGAGGATTGAAATTTAAAAAGAACGTCGTTACGGTTGAAACGCAAAATCTGAGAAAATATGTCAATCAATATCTTTTTAAAAAATGAAGATTAACGTGATTCAAAGGTTTTTAAAAATTAATAATTTAATTTATATTACGAATATTGTACGAACTTTGGTCACCATGCTGTATATAATATATGTACATGACTTTCGTATGATTGTTTAATTCGCACCCTCATAGTTTACCATATATTATTCGAAAAGCTACCTATCGTTAATTCCAACGATCTAGTTAAATTTGATTTATTAAAGCATATTATTTACTGCCCCCATTTCAGTGAACAGGCATCAGAAAAGAAAACTTCGAAGCACGGCTTTGTAAATCCATAAATAATGGTCGAAGTAATCCCGATATTACAGTAACTTTAAGTTGAAATAACTTAATTTTAGAGTATCTATTCACCCCATCGTTCCGTTTTATTTCGTATATTGGCGGAGCGTCTCTTTCGGTAAACTTTCAGCAATTCGTGATTATGTAGTAATATAGCAAAAGTTCGCCGGAGCCGGAGGCAAATTTCGAATGGAAGGCTTTTTAGAACATGATAAAGGAGGGCTCAATTTAGTTGGAAAGTGTAGTCAGCCTGCGAGGTGGCGTGAAACTAGACTGACCACCTATAAATCAATCGGGCACTTATTCGGTTTCCGCCAAATTGATTATTTTTTCAAAACAATAAATCCCTTCCAATAACTTAACAGGGGCTTTAATTAAAATCATCAATTTCCACCTGTAATTTTATTTATTATTTTTGTAACAATTTTTCACTTCTCGAACTGATGTACTTAGTTTTTTCTTTGGCAGACACATGCTTTATCTCCTATATAAATTACTCCTGTCGTATTATTTTGGCAGAGTGGAAGGTAATTTATCGGTTTTGCCTAGAAAAAATCTTATCATCGTTCGGGCGACGCAAGAAATTGATAAAATTGAACCTCGACTTTCTTAATACTGATCTAAATTGTCAAAGACTTATAGGTTATTTATGAGCTTGGGTCTTTTAAAAAGTGGATGTATATCGTGATATACATCGTGATATTATAAATCACACGCGATAAAATTGACCTTCAAAGACTGAAAAGAAAAACAGTATTAAAAATAAACTATAAATGCAAAAAAATCCTAGAGCTTTAACAGAGAATAATCGGTGTACATATTATCAAAGTATTGATTTTTTTTCTTGAACTATGGATTATTTAGTTATAAAAGAAGTTTAGTAAATAGCAAAGAATTAAATGATAATTACTATATCATCGAAATATACTAAATCGTTAATTAAAAACACAAAAGTAGATTACTAAACATCGACTAGGAATGAAATATGAAACTATTCTAAAACTACAGAAAGTCAAAAGTCTAAAAAATGTGTAAAAAATATATACAGAGTAGGTCAAAATCTAATATTCGATAAAAAGTTACAAATAATTTCAAGACATTTTTCAAGCCAAATAAGGAATATAAATTGATAGAAAAGCACGAATTACTTCGATCTGTTTTTATATGAAATATATTCAAATGAAATAATAGAAATAATTATAATTAAAAATAACAAGATTCCGGGAATTGACGAAATAAAATTATCTCTTTCAAAACAGTGTACTTATCGGTTAGCTTCACCACTGATATACCTAATCAATATATTTATCCACGACCACTATATTAAGAAGGTTTAATACGTCTGTCTTCCGTGGATTAGAGGCCTTCTAATACACAAGTGGATTGAAATTCATAATACCACGCTTGATCAAGTTTCTTGATCAAAATAAATCTGTCAAATCTGACACTTTTGAAAACCAGAATTTTCCACCTCCTAATTGACCGGTTTTGCCTTTGGTCATGGATAAAACGTTGAATTATATTCAGGAATTAACGTCCTTTAATTCGTTCGAAAGCAACCTGCGAAGCAACCGTCAAAAAGAACAAAGCATACAAAACTATGCTACAGAGTAGGACAAGGGCGGCGGTAGACAAATACAAGAATCTTAGAAGGAAAGAGAAACGCGTACCTAAGCGAAAGAAACGGGAGACAGAAAACCAACTATTAGATCAGTTTGAAAGCTCCCGAAACCAGAATGACACCAAAATATTCTATCAGGAACTAAACGCATCAAGAAAGGTTTTCAAGCCAAGAACTAATATCTGTAGAGACAAAGAAGGAAACCTAATAAACAATAAAAAAGGTTTCCTATCCAGATGGACAGAGCATTTTCAAGAGATGCTGGCAGGTGAACCAACTGAACTCTTAGAGTTGGAGTTCCTGAGCCAAGAACAAGTAGAACTCCCAAAAATGGATGAAGTGGCAGCGGCCATAAAAAATCTGATTAATAACAAGTCCCCTGGTAGTGATAATATCCCAACAGAACTCTTCAAGCACGGTGGTAAAGAACTAGTTGAGTACATGTATAATATCATCTGTAAAATCTGGGAAAAGAAGCACATGCCAGCAGAATGGAGGTTAGGTCTCATATGCCCACTGCATAAAAAAGGAAATCAGTTAGATTGTCAAAACTATAGGGAAATAACTCTCCTCAATACGTCATACAAGATTCTGTCTAACATCCTAAATGAAAAACTGAAACCATTCACCGAAGCCCATATCGGGGAATATCAGTCAGGGTTCAGACCAGGCCGTTCAACCACAGACCAAATATTCACTCTGCGACAAATCCTAGAGAAGTCTAGAGAATTTAACATTGATATGCACCACCTTTTTATCGATTTTAAAGCAGCGTATGATAACATCATTAGGCCGAAACTCTACAAAGCCATGAACGACCTCGGAATACCAAAGAAGCTAATATGTCTGACTAAAATGACCATGGTTGACACCACGTCCGCAATTAAAATTCAGAGCGACATATCGGAAGCATTCGAAATACACAAAGGGCTGCGACAGGGAGATGCGCTGGCGTGTCAGCTATTTAATATAGCCCTGGAGAAAATCATTAGAGACGCCAATCTTGAGTTTAGGGGAACAATATTCACTAAGTCAGTACAGACCTTGGCATATGCAGACGATGTCGACATAATAATAAGAACGGTAAGAAAGTCTGCAGAAACTTTCTTAGACCTAGCAACGGCAGCAGGGGCCATGGGACTACAGGCAAACGACGAAAAGACAAAATACATGTCAATTACCTTGCAGAAAAGAGCTGGTAACGCAGGACCAAACTTAGTAACCAAACTTAGTAATCACAACTTTGAAGCAGTGAATTCACCTATCTAGGTACTCAAGTCTATCCAAACAATAACATCTCGGGAGGAATTAAATGGCGCATAGTAACGGCAAACAGATGTTACTATGGCCTTTCCAGGCATTTCTCCAATAAACGACTGTCACAAACAACAAAGCTGAGAATATACAAGACCCTAGTAATCCCTGTACTGTTATAAGGATCAGAAGCGTGGACCATCACAAAGGCCGACGAAACCTCCCTACTTTGTTTCGAGCGGAAAATACTGCGAAACATTTTCAGGGCCGCATGCGAAAATGGGTCATGGAGGCGCAGGTATAATTTCGAGCTATATAACCTGTATAAAAACAAAGCGAAGGGAAGAGATATTGTCACAGCGGCCAAACTAAACAGACTGCGCTGGGCAGGACATGTGGCCCGAGCCAGTGAAGCGAACCTCATTAAAAAAGTGCTTAACATAGAACCTGTAGAAAGCAGAAGGAGAGGTAGGCCAAAGCTTAGATGGGCCGATGGTGTAACACAGGATGCCAGAAGTGTCGGTGCCCCAACTGGAGAGCAGGAGTACAAAATCGTCAGGAATGACGGAGGACGCTTGAGAAGGTCGAGGCCCCTGCAGGGCTGTATCACCAATGGTGACGATGATGATGACGAATCCGTTCGAAAAAATGGGCGCTCTCGGCTGCGTCTCGAGTGCCCACTTTTTGTCGTGGATTAAAAGCTTGTTAATTCCCTTATATAATTAATAACTATAATAAAGAGCGGTATTTTTTTATATGATTTAAAATTGTTAAATCCTAATCCACGCTTATACCATTAAAGCGATGTATAAATCAGGCAACAAGCAATATGTGAGTAACCTTATCTCTTTCATTTAAGAGTTAATGATTTTTACCTGAATATGGTATCAAATCAGAAGATAATACGGTTTCCAGATGGTAAAATCTACGGGATGTAGAAACATATTTAATACAAAAAATGTATGATGCAGTTCATGCTTCAGAAACAGCCGGATGTTCCTGACTGACTAGAAACTATAGACAAAGTTTACAGAATAAATAAACTTTGTTATCAAAGTTTACAGAATAAATAATTCTGTAAGCTTTGCTATAGAGAAGAGAAAAGCGGTTAAAGAGCAGTAGTCATGTCTGGCCTGCAACCCCACATTCAAAAGTCACTACGCCTATCAGAATATTGTCCATGATCTCTTTAGGAATTATTTAACACATTGCCAATAATCTGTCTTGATTGATGATACATTTGGAGCAAAAAGACAGTGTCTTCTTTAATGAAGGATATTAGGATCACCATTATTAACTTATTTATTAATAACATATTCAAAGTATTGATAAATGGACGAATGAACGAGTTTCTTGGGTGTATACTCTTAAAACAAAACAAGTTTATGATATATTTACGCACTCATAAACTGTTTAGAAATACACAAATATATAGAATATTATATTTGTATATATACATGTACTGTGTCATATATATCATAAATAAATATTAATATTATTAAGTTTATTATTACATTAGCAACGGATTGAAAATGTTGGCAAACAGTTTGACCTGGGTTTTATCCGGAAACCAACGCGAAGTGGTACTAACCTGTAAAAATGTAAAATATATTTACGTTAGCATATTTTTCTTCGCCAAATATTTTCATATATTTGTTTGTTACAAGTTTAAAGAGAAGAGAAAAAGGGAGTCACCCATACTTACTATTCATGTATTCTTACTACATAAATATGAATAGTAAAAATTGAATTGTTCGTACGAGATTTGCAGCAGAAAACTATTTTAAATGTAAGATATGTTTTTTTTTCGCTAATGAATATTCCAGGAGTACAATAGAACACAGAGAAAGCACTGATTTGCATCCAAATTAAATGTCAAATGAGAATAGAGGCTCCTCGTTTTCGTCAAACAACAAATATCAAAGAAATGCAAATATTCAAGTGAGCTACCTATTGGTGCAGCACAGACCGAGAAGAACGCTTTGTGTTTATTAAACTACATAAAGTTAGTTGCATAATTTATAATGGTAGCACTTGCGAGAGTGAATATCGCGTTGCTTGCTATTAATATCTTAAATTCAATTCATATTTAAATTCAACCAACTAAGAATAGTTTAGTATACAGTACTTAAGTCATCATATCCATATTTCTTCCAAGAAAGATGTTCATCTTTCAGCCTAGAAAGACTTTTTAAGTACTTCATTAACTATTCAATGTTAAGTAGGGTAGATATGGGTGGAGTAGGTTTAGATAATCTCAATTACCAAGCAAAAAAGGGCAATATTTTTCCAATAATTTGTATTTTCTGAAAATTCACTTCTCATAAATATGAGATTACAATTTTTACTTAAAGATATAATGAAAGCGGTATGAAATAATTTGAAATTGTGGAATTTAGGGTAAGAGAAATAAAAATTAAATAAGACCAATTAAATTAATGACAAAAAGGGACACACAAGGAGCAGACATTCTGCTCGTGCAGAATGTCCATCGTGGCATGCGCTGTGTGACACCTAGCGGCATCCTGTTGGAACTGCATGTCGTTGGAATCCATATCGTCCAGTTTAGGCCACAAGAATTTGCTTATCATCGATCTGTAGCACTCGATATTGACGGTTATGACAATGCTAGTCCAGTTTTAGAAAAAGAAGGGACCGATTATTCCGCCAGACCAAAATTCGCACAAACAGTGACGTTATCGGGATGCATTTGGTATTGGATGTATCTTGTGTGGATTGGTATCGTCTCAAATCCGACAATTTTGCTTGTTCGCATATCCATTCGTCCAAAAATGGGCCTCGCCGCTAAAGATGATTTTCTTGATGAAATTTGTGCCAACTTTTGCGAAATTTGCACACGTCGTTGAACACTTAGCCTTTCATGGCGATTTGCCATACATTATTGAACAATTCGTAATAAATTTGATAGATGTTGCTTTAAGAACATGGCGCCAAAATTGCAGTAATATTGCAAGCGAGAATACGCCATGTATATGCCTGATCTGAACGTATGAAAGATTCGTATATTAGCTATATCAGCATCAATATTGATATTACATTTGAAGAAATTTGGATATTTACATTTGGCAACCATATAAGTACATCTAGTAGTTTATCAGTTGTATATGTGGTTCGTGAGTTGCCTATCTAATGAATAAATCCTGGCTTTATCACAACATCCAAGAGAACAGTAAGCTAGAGTTGAAAAAGTATCGAGCAGTGTCTGAGAGAGGGGACGTGACACTTTAATATTCATTGAAGCTGTAGTACTAAAGAAGAAGAAGAGCTGTTGAAGATCCACACCTCGTCAATGTGAGCATAGATATTTACATCTAAATGTATTTATAATCATTTTGTTACACGTTATTTATCTAATGTGTTTCACTTCTTGATAGTTGCGGGTTTCGTCTCCTGCCATCATTTTTGTTTCCTACTTCATTTTATATTTTTATTCTGTTTCTTTACATTATTATTATTTCTATTTCTATTTAATAGCAATAAAGGTTCGGCCAATGATTAAATATAAACACTGAAATATTTTTATAGTACAATTCATTTAATAAGAACCCATAAAAGTTTTACTACTTCTATGTCTCTGTAGATTTAGAGAGTTCGATATTCTAATACGATTCAACTATTGATTTCTTTCATCGTAAAGTAGAATCTCGATACGTATACCTAAATATAATTTTCATGCCCTATATAACGTTTGCTTCTGCGGAATAGTGCGATCAAAAGATTCTCCGACCTAAAATTTAATATTGCGAATTTCATCAGCCAAATTGGTGTTTTACGACGTCCCTCGATATAGAAAAGATGAAACCGTAAACTGACCATTGAATGTGGAAGTGGCGCAATAAAATTTCTCGTAAATATCTAGATAGAAAATTTATACGGCTGAAGTAGAGTCTTATTATCATGTCAAAATTTAAATTTGATTCATACGATCCAAGGCATGCAGTAACTTAAGACGATAGCGTTGCACGTGATGAAATTATTCAAAGTTAGATTGTTTAAGAGTTTCTATAAAATAATTGAGGAAATGTGGATTAAATTCAAATTGCGCGTATTAATAATGCATAGAATTGAATTATTATTAACGAGAGAAGACACTGAAACGGCATTTAAACGCCAATTAGTTAGTTTGTTTATAGGATCTTCTTATAGATTTACATCTGAAGATATAAATCTTCGAATCAGTAAGTCACTGGGCGCCCATTCTATACTATTCCAAGCTAGGGTTATGCGAGTACTACAGGTGACCAAAGGAATTACTAACCAAAGGAATAGTAAAAAAAAAACCATATTCACAGACAGTAAGGCCACTTCGACGGCTCTAAATAACTGCAGAACAAATTACGATCTCATTATACCTTGCAAAGATTCATTGAATACTGTGTAATTTTATATTCCGTGGTAGATAATCGCGGAGAAATTGTGGAAATAACGAGGCAGCTACCTTGGTACGTCAAGGTTTTAAGGGTCTTTCGCTGATATCGGAACCAGTAATGGCAAATCTCGCTGTCTCACATAACTCCGTGGTCGTAATAGAAGCGTAGAAGAATAGTACTGTGTGTAGATAATGCAATATTGAGGATGAAACTCTGGAACATAGACTAAAGAGCTGCCCAATCTACGTCGACTATTCCCAAATATCCTTTTCTAATACACTCACGCAGTGGAAGGGCTGAGAAAGTGAGGTCGGTGTTGTCGAAAAATAGCGGTTCTGACAGAGGTAACATAACACTCCTAGGTAAGCAGTTAATGTTTAGTACAATATAGAAACAGTTCAAATGTAGCGAACCTTGTCTCACATCATCTTGAAAATGACGAACTTTAATCACTTCGTGTAATTAGCTTCTTAACTCTACGGTACACAAAAACAACCAATGAAATATGCACGCAATCTAAAAATAATTTAAGTATCATGGACTTTTCATTGTAAAGAGAACTATACATTTTTTTCCATTCAGAGTTGGTCATCTTCTGTCAGGTTCTACCCTGACCCCTTTTTTGTTTCAGGCTCTAGAGGACAACATTCACAAAATTAAAAAAATCCTTGTATATTTTGTATTAAATTAAACATCATATAAACATTTTTATGATAAAATATAATTATTGTCAATGGACAATAAAGATTTTTAACTGGAGTTAGAATTGTCCGACTGAAAGCTATAAAAGTGTAACACGCATCTCCGCGTCACTATATGGATGGGCGATCTAGTGTACCCGTATTCTCCTACAGAGGTGACTGTGACAATGTAATTCGTAATGTGTGTGGTCCGGGATGGTTGGACTGGGCTCAGTATTGGAGTGCCAGTGTAGCCTGGTTTCGAGTCCTAACGGGAAATTTAACACCTAATTACAAGCATTGGCGCATCTGTCATTGTCATTATGTGTAACCTTTCTCTTTGTAGCCTTAGGTTTTAGGAGAAAGAAGTCAATTTATATGTATCCAAACTTTTAAACTTATACGTAGCTTACTTCTCCCATTAAAAATGTTTTAATTGGCATTTTAATATGTTAATTTATATGTACCATACAGTAAATTGACAAAGTAAATGACATAACATAGGAAGGAGATAAACGACAGAATGAGTACGAGTATGTACGTGAAGTTAACTAAACTCGATGCTTCTGTTACTCAGTGCTTCGGCACAATATTAACCACTGGAGAATAAACATATGTTCAAAGTTTTTATAAATTCTTTTCAATTTGTAAATGAATATTAAGTTAGAAAAACAGTTAACATTTATCATCGTGGTTTGTGATATTTCCTGCAAAATAAATAGAAACAATCTTCAATTTAGTGTTGCACTTTGGTGGTGACATTGGTTCAACAAATAAGACATTTCAGACAATACGTACCTGCGTATCGAAATTGTGTCCATTACATTCTCTCTCTACGGTACTTAAATACGTTTTCGAGCGAACAAAATACGTTTTCATATATATATTTCGTGTATATTACTCCAATTTTAACTGGTTCAGGCTGTAGTAACTACAGAGATGTTAGAAATTATGGAAACAGAACAGAGGCGGCAGAAGATCGTGTCACATTATTCAGAAACTCCTGAGTGTCGTGCATACAATGTAAAATGTGTAAAGGGTAATGTTGTAAGCCGTAAGATGCAAAAAACGGTTGGGCTCTGACCGCGCGGCAACCGCTACCGCGTGAAACTTCTGTCAGCTCCGCCACCATATGCAAATCCGAGTCGGATCCTGAAAACTGAAAACTGAAAACTTTCCTTTCAGTTCCTTCCAAACGCTTTTAAATCGAAGAGTTTGTTGGGATATCGCCTAACTTTTACCCATAATGTGGATGTAAAATGTTTTCTAAATCTATCGAATGTGAATTTGCATCATCTAGTTGGCGGCGCGGTTGTAAAAATCTGATATGATGCGAGAATGCCTATGGCATGCATGATCGGCGTGATATGTAAACTCTTCGACAAAATTAACGCATCTGTGAAATTTCATATGTAAAGTTTACTTTTATTTTTTCGAAGATTTAAATCATAGAACCTACGTGATATTGTAAATAAATGGTTTCAGCTAATGTTTAACAAATTAGAATGGTATTATCTGGGAAAAAACATGAATAAATAACAGAAAAGAACAATAATATCAAATGCAATGAAAACGGTGAAATCATCAGAATTTGAATACAGTAGCGCGTAGATCTTCCTTTAGCTTTTATGACCCCTTCCATTCATCTGGGCATGCTAGTGATCAACTGGTGAATGGTTTCCTCAGTAATATTCTCTCATTCGACAAGAGCGACTTGTTCGAGTTATCTGAGAGTCATAGGGGTCAGTATGTGACACCTAACTGATCGTTTAATGCATAAATGCCCTATGGGGCTCATATCTGGGCTTCCTGGTGATAGCCCATAGTTGGAATTTGCACAAATCCGGCAAATCTCCGATAAACAGAGCAAACGACATCACGTGTTCTGCTACGATCTCTTCTACGTATAAATGTGCATTCATGAATCTCCCTCATATAGGAATCAAATCCGTGCGACCATTGAAACAAATTTTTTCCCAAAAAAAAATTGTTGATCCACCAAAAATTAAACCTCTGGAGAGACCTCCGGCAGACCCGTTGACGTCCATCTGGTGAATTAAGGTTTACTCTTGTTTCGTGTGAAAACAAAACTCGTTTCCAGTCGTCGATGACCCAATTTACGTGTTTTCTTACAAAACGCAGTCTAAAAACTTTATGTTCACTGGTGAGTAGTGGTGCAATAGTTGGTCTTCTATTGTTCAATCCTCCTTCATAAAGCCTTCTCTTGACTGTTTGTCCAGAAATTGAACATTTCGAGCTGCTATGGCTATGTTTAGATTTAAACTGGTAGAATGCTTGTTTCTTAAGGCGACTTGCATAAGATATCGCTTATCTCTTGTATCTGTAAACTTCCTATGACCTTGTCCTGGAAATCTACAATAACTTCCAACTTCATTGAAACGTTTAATTCTTCGACTAATTGTTGATTATCTAACTCCTAACAGATTAGCTACATATCATTGACTACGTACCTCGAATATGAAGCAGAATAGCTTCATGTTTTCTTAAGTTGCGAGGATGATTCATCTATTCTGTTCTAAGTATACTAGATAAATTGTTTCATTAGCTTGATGACTTGAATTAAAAAAAAAATCTGGAATACCTTGTACATTTCTGCATTCCAGGTGCAAGTTAATAGAGTGTGGTAATTTACATACACTCTGTATAAATCGTTTTGTGTATTTCGCATAATTATGGTATTATAATTCGAAAAGATTTTTCAAATCATGAAGAAATCGACTACGAAATTCTTGTACGTGTACACCATTTGGTGCCAATAATTACAAATACTGGCAGTATTTGTAAGAGTAGATCAGATGGAATAAGGACCATTCTGGTCTTGACAGAAGAAGTTCTGAAAGATGTACGTGGGCATTTAACTGCTAATCCAAATAAACCTTTACGTCAGCTTGCTGGTACAGAAAGAAAAAAGATATATTTTTGGGAATCCTATACTGTTCTGTATACATAGCGGTAAGAAAGCTACATTTCCATTCATATAAAGTTACTGTAAGAGCAATAGTTATTACCTCTTGGATTTATCGACGTAAGGATTCTCTGGATTACCAAAGAATCCTCACATTTTAAGAGAATCAGGTTTACACCCTATCAAGTTGGGGACTTGGGTAGCGGTACATCACCAAAAAATAATTGGGCCGATTTTTTAATTGACGATACAATAAACGTTGACCTGTATCGATGAATATTTTATAAAACAACTGCATGACGATGAAGCAAACAGTTAGGTATTTCTAAAAAATAGTGCCACAGCTCATATTCTCACAGTAACCTTATTTTTTTTTACTTTAGATTCTATTTTTTTAACTTTATTATCTAAGTTTTGATTTACAAGTTATCTTAGTTCTCAGTCCAAATCACTATTGCCAACTGTATGATGTGGAACTGTTAGTAGGCATCACAAAGTTTTGAGCTACACATTCAGTCAGTGTGGATCGCTTTTCAGTATACAACACATTTTGGTGTGTTTAGTATGACAGTTTACTAGTACTATCAGGTTTTTAATAAATGATCCACGCACTATAAAGCATGATATATACCTATAGTACCCATAAAATAACAAAAATATCATCTTTCATATCCCATAAAATGGATGTGGGATTACGACGAATATTTGAGCAGCTCGTTGCGGTGGAATTCTATTTCGAGATCAGTAGGGGTTTACGCTGGGGAAATGCAAAAGTTAGCGTCAATTTTTATGTCTTTCGCATTCTATAGAATTCAGTGTCTCTTCAAGTGACATGTCTAATATGTTTTGTGTGTAGTGGGGTAAAAGGTCTTTCCCGCGACGTTGAAAACCAATCTCGTTTCATTTACTGGTCGTATACCTGCGCTTCAAGCGTAATAGGATTTTCTGATAGGTGTGTGTGGATGTATGCCATATAATGGTGCTCAAAGTTGTATCAATGTTTTTAGAACATCATTACTTATTATTTTAAAATGTTTTGAAAATATTACTTGAATTAAGCACTTATTTATGAATATTTACCCATGAATGCTTTTTAAAAAAGTTACATAGAATCGAGGTCAAAGTTAGAAGAAATTAATTAAAATTTGTTTTTTTAGTGATCAAAATTGTAAAAATTCAAAAATATTGCTAAATGAACTGAAATAAGCATACATTCCTTTTTATTTTCTTAATAGAAATAAGCGATATTGGAAATTAAGATATGACATATCTTAATATGTCATCTATTAGGTATACAATAGAGGATTTGGTAATTACTTAGTTTAGAGTAAAACTCTCAAATCTTCATCAAATTTTGGCTACCCCCCATTTTCGAGGGTGAAACGAGGGAGATGAAAACGAATATGGCTTCAGGTTTTGAAGGTCGGATACAGTTTTCGAGAAAAAGAATTTTCAACTTTTCGCACGTAGCCAGATTCCCTTATGACTTTCCAAATAACTTTCACTTTACATTACGTGGATACTTAATATTAATATAAATAAATGCTACAATACTTCTTCTATACATGTCATACATTAAAACCATCATGAAACTTATTATTCATTATGATTTTTTAATTTACTTGCAATGTTTACAATTTTCATGCAACCGTCCATTTGCTATCCAAGCGTTTCGAGTTATAGAGGGCGCTAGGATAGCAAATGGACGGCTTCATGAAAATTATAAAGATTGTAAATAAATTAAATCGCAACGAATAATAAGTTTTATGACAATTTTAATGCATGATATGTATAAAAGAAGTATTGTAGCATCTATCTACATTAATATTAGGTATCTACGTAACGTAAAGTGAAAGGCATTTGAGAAGAAAGCGGTGTCACATGCGGAGAAGTTGAAAATTTACTTTCTCGAAAACTGTATCCGACCATCAAAAACTGAAGCCAGATAAAAATAAGCCAAATAAGGGAGTAGCCAAAATTTAGTAAGGATTTGATAGTTTTGCTTTAAAGTAAATAATTCCCTAGCATTTCAGGATACTTTCTGGCATTACTTTATATATACATACTTCAGACACTAAGCAATACAAAAAAAACTAGAGCACCTCATGAAATAAAAAGTTGCAATTAACATCCCTCTACCTATCCTCTACGCTAATGGTAATATTCATAGTAACATACTCAACATCACATACAGTGACTAGGTTATAGAAGGTCACTGCACTTCATAATCAATTATCTGTTGCATACGCCCTACGTTTTTCATTTTAAATCTTACAAGTATCTTCATATCTATCATTTCATGTGAATTTCATATTAGAAATTCACAATCACAAATTCTCAGGACTATCTGTGTGAGGTTAAGAATCTGTATGGAGCTAAGAGAAATCATTTTATACTTTTTAGTCCGTTTTAGAAATGCGGTAGATTAAATTTTTTTTATTCAAATAATTATTTCTTTAGTTATATTTTCAATCTGAAACCTATTGCAAACTGTTAACAAATTCGCTTTCTTCAACTGTCATCCAGTTCTGAGTCATTTTTAATGTTTCAAGTCTATAGCTCATAGGGAAGTTAGTTTAAAATCAGTTGCAAAATCTGTACCGAACAGACATACAGACAAGAAAGCGAGTTAATAAAAATGTGGTACAAATAGCAGACTTTACTTAAATATAGTGTAAAGTAATGTAGATCCATGATGGGAATATGTAATAAGATTTTCAGGGCTAGTTTTAATCAACAGTTGATTTAAACTGAGATTGAAACAGTTCAGCGAGGTGAAAGATCCAAGCCCTTAATTAATTTTAAACATGGCAATTTGAAGCTGACAGTATCAGCTGACACTTTAAGCTTTAAAATGTGAGAAGAAATGGCTTTTCTTTTCATAAAAAGATAACGTTGCGAAAATAACTCAAATGTGTATTTTGCTCTAATATGACTGCTCTAGTTGGGTAAATATCATCAAGATAAGACGCTAGCTTAGAATTCCATTTGTTACATTCCAAAAAAGAAGTCGCTGTTAATGATGGGAGAGATTAGTCCAAGGTAATAGTCGACAGGATACGGAATATCAAAGTCATTTGCAATGCTGTATTCGCCGTGAACCTAACAATTGAGTGACCTGATTCAGTGGAGTTTTGTTGTAGCGGACATGAGGTTTATTATTTTTATACTCTGGTAGTGGTAGAGTACTTCATTATATATGCTAGAAAATATCCTAAAACCCTGTATATAATCACCAAATATTAAGCTGCTCCTCGATCTATTTAAGGTAACACCATAAAATATCATATAACGCGATTTAAGCAGACTAATCAGAATGTTATTCTCCTGATAAGAATGCAGCGCCAGAAACTAATCAATTAAATCACGCCATTACCACTAACAGTTCTTGTTATACATTCTAAAGTTCCTGCCCGAGCTGGTCCTATTTTCGGTGTCGGGCAGAGTTTGTACTCTATTAATCTCAACGTCGATAGTTCAGTAGTATTGAAGCGCAGTCAAAATCAGAGTTTCGGCATAATCGGTCATGCAATTCAACAAAGTAATTAAGTGCATCATTGCTTCCGCCAACAATCGAACCACAAACCTTCAATCCAGACGAATAATTTATAATGCCTGTTTGTGTGTGCCGCAGATATGTATGATCTGCTTATCATATGACAGTTATTGAGCTGCTGTTATTTGAATGATAACGATATAGCAATAAAAATGGGAATGTGACAACACACCTGAAACAGGATAATTACTAGTTACTCACAAAGTGTCGTGGGCGTCACAACCAATGCCTAAAAGAATATTAGTAGCTCAAATTATGTTTTAACTAGTCTATCAATTAATAGACTAATAAAAAGAATGTCTAGAGCTTTGGGCTTTACCAGTAAATACTGGGTACTTATATCATAAAACGGGAAGCCTCCACAATGCACATTTTTGAACATTTTCTTAATATTCACGTTTTCTTAATATTCGACAAGTATTCAATCGACCGTTGATACATTTAACTAAATTATAAGAAATAAATGTTTCCATAATATGAATGCTATAGGTAATCTGGTAATTAATTTCCAAACTTGTATTAATGTGGCCAATATTCTTTGGCAGGCTTAATGGCCTTGATGGGAGTATTTGCGAACCGAGCGAGATTATCGCTCTTTACCCGCCCTATTAATATGGTAAATTCTACAGCAACAATACGAAAGTCGAAAGCAAAACAATCTATGGAGGTAATAATATTCACATATTCTAAAATATGTATTACTTAATTATTTTCTAAGATTTGGAAACCGTACCCTCATATCTACTTCCAGTGGTGGGTGGGAGTTACCCTCCTCTCCACTTAAATATTACAGTGTTTATATTACATTCAACATTGTATGTGTTTTTCTGACAGATCTTCTTATTGTACCAAGGTTGATGGCGACTTGACCTTTAATCTTATTAACCTTAACAAAATGAAAATGAAATTTTCAAGATATCCAAATTTATTATATAGGTTGCCTCATTTAGAACTATAGGATGTAATTTGTAAATAAAACTAATAATATTTGACACACTGAGGTGTTCTATCCTTCAACATAAAACGGAGGCGATAGGGCTACAAATAGAAAAGAACATCGTTCTTTAAAATCCGATATGTGGTGACTCTTGTCAGATTTAATTGTTGTGCACGACGTCAAATTGATGTGTTTGGATATTCCCGTACACTTTCTGTCACTGCAGTAATAGTTTCATCTGACCGACCACGACGAGGGCGTACTGATGTTGCTTTATCAATAATACAATCCGTTTCTTAAAATTTCTTGACTAAGTTTTGAATTGCTAACTCTGTAGGCGCTCATTTTGTCCCAATTTTGTATGAATTCTTCTTAATGCAACTATAAATGATCGCTCACTTTCATAATACAGTTATCCACAAACTATTCTTTGTTGAACTGTTAATCATCACAGCATGTTGACGTCTACGATTTAGTG
Source organism: Rosalia funebris (assembly GCA_037954035.1). NCBI lineage: Eukaryota > Metazoa > Arthropoda > Insecta > Coleoptera > Cerambycidae > Rosalia > Rosalia funebris. Next base: position 12,846,206 of record JAZFAV010000001.1, on the reverse strand, counting down.
ATGGCAGTCGTTAAATATTGACGTCCTATCTTTGATAGAACACAAATGGCGCGCAATTCAAATCTTATAGCTCCAACTGAGACACCCTATAAAATTCGCTCTAAATACAGTACACAGTACAACAGATGATTTAATTTTTTGAACGAACTATATGAGAATATTGGATATATAAAGGATGCCACCAAAGATTTTACTATGCAAATGTACATATTTATAAGAAATATATTCAGAGGGTAGTATCACAGAACCATTTTATATATTCATGAGATGGAGAGCAAAGCGACGAAATGCGGATTGATTTGTTACAAAATACGTTTACATTGCAGTACACGTGTAATTCATCATTTGATATTAGTAACACTAAGTAATGTTCTTATAAAAGATTGAGTAGTCGATCTTAGCAGAGCTGCTTTTCATATTGTTTAATGCAGTTGTAGGATACATGTATACTTTAATTTATATGAAAGTAATCATTGCCACCCTGAAACAAATAATTTTAGCAACGTTGTTTGCCTTATACAAGTTCAGGTACTTGAAGAACCCGTCACTTGTTCCATGGTATTAATCGTCTATAAAATTTTGGCGTTAGCACGGATAAAAGTGCATTTTGCCTCGACCGGGAATCGAACCCGGCTCTCAATTTCCGGTTAGTTGCTCTGACCGCTGAGCTATCGAGGCACACTCGTTATCCCTGCTAATGCTCCAGTTTAATGTGTCACTACAGTACTCCCTAGAGACATGGTATCGAGGCACACTCATTATCCTTGCTAATGCGCCAGTTTAATGCGTCGCTACAAAATGTTACTTAGCGATGTGAAGATTTTCTGGGGATAATAGTCTGAGTGAGTACAGATTCTGTCTGAATAAAATAAGATACATTGATAACGGGCGTATATAATTGAGTGCAACTATTCCATGTAAGTACAAAGTACATGTTTCGAATATAATATAGACTCATTCATTCTTACTTCAAATTCTCATGACAAAGTTTGTTATTTTATTGTTTAAAATGTTAAGTTTGTTTTATTAATATTACGTATTTCTGTATAAACGAAAATATTTTCAGTAATAATGAACTTATTTAGAGGATATTTGGCAGATTTAAATAAGATTCAGTGAGAAGCTCATACACAAGGCACAACAATTAAGGTATGTAAAAAAATCCAAAATTTTTAGGTGATCTTTAAAGGGCTGTAACTTGGAGAAAAATAGTCGCAAGCAATTTAGAAAAATGAAATTGTAGCTCCAAGTTTCTAATTTCAGATCTTGAGTTAAAAATGTTTTACCATCAGCAGTTTTTAAGTAATCATAAGAAAACCATGGAAAAAATGTTTCTCCAAATTTTTGATTGCCCTTCAAAGGGTCCACGAACTTCAGTAAATCTTTTTCAGTGATTTCATTATAAAGCTTATTTATAATCTTTCTATAATTTTATCCTCTTTGATTTGAGTGATCGAAAAGGATTATATAATAATTTTTCGCTGACTTATCGTCGTTCAAAGCAAAAAAAGTCAGTTTTGACTTTAGTAATTAATTACTAGGCAAATAATAATCACACAGAAAATTCAAGTAGAGTTTTAAGATCTGAAAAGTATTCTTTACAAGTTGTAGTTATTGGTTTTTGATAAAAAAAAATTTCGGTGCGAAAATGTTGATTGATGAACAGGTAAAAAAATTGCGTATTTAGGGATATTCGTTTAACTTAGCATAACTTTGCAAATAATGGATATACTAAGGATATTGACTGTTCCCTTTTAACTCATGAAGTATGCCAAAGAAACCCTGAAAATTTCAAAGCGCAACATTTTTTTTCATTGTATTCGGAATGATTGAATTTGTTGTTTTTTTCCAAAAATCAATTTAATTATGAATATTTAAATTTTTCATTTAGTTTCAGAGGTTGAAAATGCTTTTTAGGAATAATACATATTTTTTTTATCTAAGAAATGTTAATTATTGTAAGAAATAAAATTAACAAAAAAATAATTTCCAAAAAAAAAAAAATCAAAACATTGAGGTTGTAGGTATTTACAAATCGGATTTATCCTAATTTATTGCAGGTAATTGAAAGCTTGTCGGTATTGGTTAATAGTTTAATTCATCTCTATTTGCCAAATAAAATATCCCAAACAGCTCTTATCTCATACCGTGGCTTGTTTTTATGGCAGATTCAGGTAGACTGCTCCGTTTATCGGCAAGATAAGAGAATTTGGCAAATAGGGATGAAATGAATAGTACAATAGTTCAGAGGCTAATGTTTTCGGAATGATTGGTATTCCCAATTCTTGTTTTTTAATGTTTTTCATATGATAACAAAATAACATTCTGTAACGAATGCTTTGAAAAAATAAAAAATAACTTTCGTTAAAACATAACAGATTTATTGATTTTTGAAAATCGTAATATATTTCTCCTGTATTTCCAAATTATTCAACTTTACCATAAGGTTTTATGAACTTTCGGATTTTCACATAAATTTATGATAACATATGAGTATTCTTCCTATCGAAATTGAAAAGACTATTTTATATATTGCATACTAAATAATTGTACCTGTGTTTCCTGTACCACAAGAAGAAATTAAACGCAAGTAAATTACAAATTACCTTTTTCAAACAAACTTAATACTATCAATTCGTGTTATTTGTTGTAATGTTAATCACATGATCACCTCCATTCCGAGTTCAGACCATGAGTTTTATTTCTCGTTCTCCTTTCTTCCTTTTTCCATTCTTTAACGACTAAGCCGTCTAAGAAAATTTAGTGCTTATTTATGTTTATTTGTGATGCAGTTATAGTAATTAAGTGCCAACATAAGGAAATGAAACGGTTCAGGGAAATATATAGCGGAAGCTATAAATAAAACAGCTTTTCAATCTTATCGACTAAATAATCGCATAACGTACTGCTGATTTGAAAATAATCTCGGAGAAAGGAGGATTTATTACAGAGTCTATTTTACTATTAGTATATCTGGAATTTTTTAAGATGTGATTTTTTAGAAGAGAGCGGAATCCATAGTGTATGTGTCAAGGTAGAATGAGAGTGTTTTCGCATATTTATTTCGAGAAATTGGAATGTAAAAATACCAAAAAAAATGTCCATTACGTTACGGGATTTCCCATATCACGTACTTAACAGTACCAAAGAAATTTAATATTTTCCTACAAAAATGTATGCACGGACAGATTTTTATTTTCTTTTGTATATTATGTATATATTGACCTGATTAATTACATCAGCTTAGGTCAAAAATTTTTCAAGATAAACGTTATAGTTTCCAACTATTACAATAGTTTATGGCAAGAATTTAATGAAAATGTAAAATACTATCCATATCTTATAATGGTCTATATTTTTAAAGTAATATTTGGTATAGATGAGCTAAATAATTGGGTCTATTGCACAGTAGTTAAAAAATTGTTAAAACATGATGATACTATAGTTTTATTTGGTATATACCCTTTGTTGTAGTTGATGTATCACAAGGTAATTCCTTGGAAATATAGAAATAATTTATCCTTATTCTTGTATCCTGTCTACGCTGGAAACACTTCGGATAATAACTGCTGTACCACAGTCTCTTTATTGAGGAATAACCAACAATTAAAAAACAACGTAATTAAAAACACATTAGGGAAAAATCAATTTTCAAATTTTGTTGAAAGTGTATTTGGGTGACATTCAAACTTTATGACCAAAAGAAACTAGTGCCATTAAAGACCCATTAAATGTGAGAACTCCAACAGATATTTGTTTTTCTCCGAGGTAGTTTATACATGGGTGAAGCTATTTATGGAACAAAATTATATTCGACATTATTTTAAATATTTATGAGAAGCGTTCAATTTTTAATATAAAAGAAAAATGTAAATCTAAGAAAAATTTTAAATATACAAGGTCATGTATGTATAATACGAGAGATATTTTATTTTAGGTAAAACATCCTCTATATTCGTATTATTGTATTCTCCTTGATGAGATGATCTCAACCGTCTAAATGTATGTGAAAAAAAAAAAATAGGTGTAAAGTTAAGAATTTCAAATGGGATTTATGGAGTACTCGTTGCGCTATGTAAGTACATACTAGTAACAAATTGATTCAAGTACGCTGATCACTTATGTTTTTATAAATTCTTTTCAGGAAACACTTTAGAACTACTTTTTTTTAACTTAAGGAAAAGTGGAGTGATGGAAATTGCTAAAGTTTTTAATCAAGTGGTGTCCCTATCTAGAAAATATATACAGGGTGGGGCATAGAAATTTGACGGTTTGTGATTGACGTATACTGGCGACTAGTTTAACACAAGTTGCATATAGGGTTCATTGTGAACACTCGCACTGTTACAGCACTTCATCTTGCTTTATTTTTTGTACCAGATTCAATAACTCAATAGATTAATTGATAAGAACTCTTCTAGATCTCAGTTTTAGGTTCCAGCGTTAAGATTTCACTCAGTCTCATAACACGTGTACTAGGATTTCTTATCCTTTTTGACAAAATATACATGCGCACCAGACCTTACGCCGTTGATTTTTGTTTATGTTTAGTTATGTTTAGTTTATGTTTTGATGATCTCAAAAGCTATGCATATACAAACAGGAATAAGAAGTATTTCATCTAAAGAGTGAGGTGAAAATGTTTTAGAGAAGGCAGGAGTAGTAGTTTTACTATAGACTAGGTTAATATCAACAAGTAATGTGAAGAATATTTATCTCAACAATAACATTAAACTAAATATTTAGAATAATGCATGTAGTTAACTAATTAATCAGTTAGATCACAATACTGTATTATAGGTAGTTAAAATCATCTCATCAGGAAGACTTCAATAGTAATATAATATAATTGGTCTTTTCCTCCTTTTGGTCTGCACACCAATCACTTTATGTGTTTAAAATGTAATTTAGAAGGCGTACCTTGTAGATTAAAAATTGATCTATCTGAGTAGGTCGATTCGTATCTAAAATCGATTTATTTTAGAGGTTTATGCCCATAGAGACAAAAACAATCTTTTTCCATAAGTGGATTTCACCCTGTATGTTTATTAATTTTATATACTCATTCTTTAATTATAATTTTCAGGACCATGGATTTACAGACGTAGTACGTCATTCTTGTTTTCCTAGCGTTTGTACCTGGATCTTCCCTTAAAACCTTGTGTTCACAGACAACGGAAAAACAGACTACCACGACATATATTATCATCCCTTCGATGGCGAAGTGAACTACTTTTATAGGTCTATTGGTGGAGTGAGCCTCGCAGGCTTAGGCACTACACGGTTGGTCAACATCACTTGCACCAACGCTTCCTACGAAGACGGCCCCCTAGACGTTAGTGAATTGAATAAAAACGAATGCACTTCATGCGTTCGAATTACAACTCTATCTTCGTCAGTCGTACCTACCATTCCATCGTCTGTATTCAAGGATATTCTATCTACCACCATATTACATTTGGAAAAACCTGATGGTGGAAACAATTTTACCAGGAGCGTTTAACAGTCTAAATTCCCTACAAGAATTATATTTGTCGGATAATAAAATAACAAGCATTGCGGATGACATATTTAATTCGTTAGTCACTTTAGAGATTCTAGATTTATCCTTTATTAGTATTAGCATCTAGTAAGGAGGAATTAGAATCAGCATTGAACGAAATGGAGGGAGTATTGACAGAGGAATACGGAATGAGGGTGAATAAAAACAAAACTAAAGTGTTAGTGTGCAGAGCAGAGCAAAAACGAAAGTAAAAATTAATAATGAAAGATTGGAGGAAATTAAAGACTTCACTTATTTAGGAAGTAAAATAAATTGGGATGGAAGAAGCGATAAAGACATAAAACAAAGAATAGCGCAGGGTCGAGTAACTTTTAACAAAAAGAAAGCACTTTTATCCTCGGGGGTAATAAACTTAGAAACAAGGAAGAGATTTTCGAAAACATATGTATGGAGCACGGCACTATACGGTTGTGAAACATGGACGGTAGGTGAAGCAAGTAGGAAGAAATTAGAAGCTTTTGAGATGTGGTGTTACCGAAGAATGATGAAAATACCATGGACTGATAGGGTTAGAAACGAAGAAGTATTGGAGAAAGTCGGCGAGAAAAGAAGTATGTGGAAAAACATAAAAAAGAGAAAAGATAGAATGGTAGGCCGCTTGCTGAGACATGGGGGAATAGTCCGCGATATTTTGGAGGCAGAAATAGGAGTGAAGAAAGGTAGAGGTAAGCTTAGATTAGACTACTGCTCGCAAATAGTAAGGGATGTAGGTTGTAGCACAATTAGCGAAATGCGTAGGTTAGCCAAATATAGGAGAAGCTGGAGGTTAGCATCCAACCAGTCTTAGGACTGATGACCTAATGATGAGATTTATCCAGAAATAGTATTAGTAATTTAAGCGTTAACGCTCTAGCGGGTACAAATGTAGAATTACTGAATTTATCATCAAATGTTCTGCAAACCTTTGGTAGTAACCTATTTAACCATCTAACTAAATTTGACGTCCTTGATTTGAGCTTCAATAATCTACATACGTTTAATTTTACTCAAATGGATAAGATTAAGTTATTGAATTTGTCCAGTAACTACATACGCGAAGTTCATGGTTGCTTCAGAGTGTTAAGGAAATTAAATTTAAGTAACAATCAACTGCATTCGTTACAAACTCTTATTTGCCGCAATGAGGATTCAAATATTGTAGAACTCGATCTTAGTTGCAATTTATTATCGAATTTAAATTAAGATATATTCTCTTCCTTAGATAAATTAGAATATCTGTTTTTGCAGAACAATAAAATTTCGTCTATATCTAATGGGTGCTTTTCTGCTCTGCGCTCTCTACATTTTCTAAATTTGTCCTCCAACAGTTTAGAGCAAATTTAGTATGGACTGTTCGACAATCTTCACAACTTGGTCGTTCTGGACATTTCAAACAATAAACTGAACTCTTTAAAGACATTTACGTACCATTCACTTAGATTGTTACAAGAATTGTATTTCCATAACAATGAAATCGCCAAAGTGAATTTCGAAGATTTAGTGAACACTTTACCATATTTGATAAGAGTAACGTTAGATGGTAATAATTTTACTTGTGAGAATTTAATTGAAATATTTCATAATTTAAAGTCAACTGCTGTTAAAGGCAAAATGTTTAACACTATGAATATACACGGAATACGTTGTTTTGAAGAAGAGTTATGAACTTATCCAATAATGGTTCTACAGACATTAAATAATCAAATCATAGTAAATCAACATATGACCTTCATAATAGTTTTATGTATAATTACTTTAACAAAGATTTTAAAAATAGTAATTTCTTTAAGTATTTGGAAAGTTTACAAGCGAATAATAAGTCTGATATCGCTAATGAGGGTACGTATAATTATCTTAACAAAGACTTTGATAAGACTAATTTTTATAAATATCTAGAAAGTTTTAAAAACCAAATACAAAAACTCAGAGCGACTACCGTGAAAATCTTAGTAAATATTTTGATAAATATTTTAAAAACAGTAGTTTTGTAAAGTACTTAGACGATATGAAAGAAACCGAAGATTCTTTTAATCAAGAATTTTCTCATAGTGTTATGTATAATTACTTTAATAAAGATTTGGTAAACAGTAATTTTTACAAGTATTTAGAAGAGTTGAAGAAGCCCAAAAATATTACAGTACTCTGAAAATGGAAACGTCACGAAAGCAGAGAGACTAATTGGTAATTTTCACGAAGGAAACGATACTAATTCTGTGATATTGATTGTAATAACTACATTATTGATATTTATTGTATGTATATTAACACTAAATTTATTGGTACTATATGGTAAATTGAATAAACTTAGTAATCGTATCAATTTTAAAATTGATGAAGTCGAACTGTTAGAACTTTAGATTGACTGTATACTTTTATTTTTTATGGAATAAACTATTTCGAATATTACTATACTTTTATTTCTACTTTGAAATTACATTGATTTATGGTAATATGTATTTATTTATTTTATTTATTGCGAATTATACACAATTTCAGAATAGAGCAACACACAAGAAATATTTTACATGTATATAACATGATAGAAATGAGGTCATTAGTTCTAAGACTGGTTGGACGCTAACCTCCAGCTTCTCCTATCTTGTGCTAACCTACGCATTTCGCTAATTGTGCTACAACCTACATCCCTTACTATTTGCGAGCAGTAGTCTAATCTAGGCCTACCTCTGCCTTTCTTCACTCCCATTTCTGCCTCCAAAATATCGCGGACTATTCCCCCATGTCTCAGCAAGTGGCCTACCATTCTATCTCTTCTCTTCTTTATGTTTTTCCACATACTTCTTTTCTCGCCGTCTTTCTCCAATACTTCTTCGTTTCTAACCCTATCAGTCCATGGTATTTTCATCATTATTCCGAGCATAAAAGTGCTTTCTTTTTGTTAAAAGCTACTCGACCCTGCGCTATTCTTTGTTTTATGTCTTTATCGCTTCTTCCATCCAAATTTATTTTACTTCCTAAATAAGTGAAGTCTTTAACTTCCTCCAATCTTTCATTATTAATTTGTACTTTCGTTTTTGCTCTGCTCTCGCATTCTCTGCACACTAACACTTTAGTATTGTTTTTATTCACCCTCATTCCCATTCCGTATTCCTCTGTCAATACTACCTCCATTTCGTTCAATGCTGATTCTAATTCTTCCTTACTAGATGCTAATACTGCTATATCATCCGCGAATCTCAGAATTTTTAGTTTCTGTCCTTGTACTTTAATCCCGAAATCCACTTTATCTTTTATCACATTAATCACCTCTTCGATGTACAGATTAAAAATTAGTGGTGATAGCGTACATCCTTGTCTTATTCCTTTCCTAATACCTACTTCCCTTTTTTCCATTTCTACTTCTATAACAGCAGTTTGCTCTTTGTATAGATTGTGTACTACTCTCCTATCTCTATACTTCATTTCCGCGCTCTTTAGTATCTCGAACATTTTTTCCCATCTTACGTTATCAAGAGCTATTTCTAAATCTACAGATCCTATATAAGCGTTCTTTCCTTTTTCTATTGTTTTCTTTAACATTACTCTTAGCGCTAGAATAGCTTTCTTGAGTTCCCCTATTTCGCCTAAACCCGAATTGGTCTTCTCCTAGTATTTCCTCCGCTCTACTTTCCATCCGCTTCTGCACTATTCTGGTTAAGATTTTTGACGCATGGGAGGTTAGGCTAATCGTTCTAAAGTAGAAATATGTATATAAAGAAAATAATCAATGATGGACGGACGAATAAAATACAGCAATACAAGGTTTGCACTGTGTTTGTATTCACAAAATCCAAACTTTAATATACAATACAACAAAGTTTTTTAAAGATTTCCTAAGAATGACTCTAATGTGGGCACTAATGTTTATTTGAGATCAAATAAGACTCCTAGGTCCTGAAACGTCTCAAATCTAACTTAAAATATTGATTTCAATATGATAATTAAATTACAAGGCGTGGATTTGCACGTAAATGACTTAACGTAGCTTTTATTAACATTTAATAGTCATTTTCTAAACACCAAAGCTTGTTTCAGCTTATATTTTAATCGACAACAATCTCCTATGCATGTAATCTCCTATTTATCGATTTTTAGGCCATTTGCATATAGCAAATAGCATATAGCTAAGTATCTGATACGAAATTAATAACTGATTAAATAATAAAAGCCCTAAAACAGAACCCTGAGGCATTCTAGACGTAATGCGAAATTTGTCGGACTTAATATGCAATATGTATACAGTATTCGATCCGATCGATACATCTTGAGTAACTGTTGAAATTCGTATGAAAACCCAAATTCATTTAGATCTTGTAGGAGTATATTATAGTTCAGTTTGTCGAACACTTTAGAGAAATATGTATTATATCAGTTTGGGACTAAACATCTAAACATTTTGTGATGTACTCAGTAATGTAGATAGATAGTTAGTGGTTGTTGAACGCCATTTCATGAAGCCATGCTGATATGACGTACGTCTGAAATCTGTTTAATGATCATTCTTAGACATTCAAAATCATGAAAAGCTTGAATATCACCAGTTGTCTTATATTCTTTGTCACATTCTATATTTTAATTTGATATATGGTATTTTATTATATCGGAAGGAATTACATCTAGCAGGATATTTTTGTTTGTGATGTGAGCGATATTTTGGGGCATATAAATCAACTATACAAATACTGTAGTATTTTCATACATAATACACTATTTGTATTATTACTAGTAAAATAAGTTACTACTGTTGTTAGTTACAATTTATCTTAGAATATTTCGTGGAAAATGCAACTGCGGACGAGCACATGTAAACAACTACTTTTGCTTGACGAGACAAAGAAATACTGTGCAGGCAAATGTGTTGTCGTAATACCGCTGTTACGACGAAAAGCCCCGGTTTTTAAGATAGCACTAAAACAAACGGGGTGTGAAGCGCTGATTTTTTGAAGCAAGCATGTGTTAATATTAACTTTTACTAGAGCGATTTTCCTTTATGTCCTCTAAAATTTTAAAAGCTTCTAAACTGAATTTTTTGACTAACGGCGCGTCTCCGTAATACGAAAATACACAAAGTATAAATTTGTAAATATACTGGGAATACATACATTGTAAACGATCTGATGCATTATTCAACAACGTCAGAGCTGAAACAATTTAGAAATGCCGATACGTGGGAATGTTACAGCGCACTAACGTTCGGCTGAATAAGATTTGAAAAATCCGATGGAACAACAAATCTCGAAACCGTATTTTTACGTAGAATCAATGGGTATATTGAAAAGTAAATAGATTTTATAGACTTCGCAGTTACTGAATAAAGGTATGCGATATCCATTACGGCTATTATAATGTTTCATTAGCACCCCATCTTTTCATCGTAGGTAAGTGGGTGCCTGTCGATTACTTGACCATAGGTGTCAATTATTTTACTTGTTTCTTTTTTCGTTAGAACTATCGCTTAATTAATTTACTAGAAAATACTTTTGATTTTACATTCCGGTTTAAAATATACACTATATTTTGAGAGTTATATTGATTACATTAAAATATAATGTTATAACTAATTTATATACGTAAAAGTCGTAAAGTTATAACTAATTTCTATACGTAACTTTTGTGTAGTTATGTTACATGAATACAGAATACACAAAGTAAAACAGTTCTTTAAGCATTCTAAATAATTGTATGAAGCTATCATAATGAAATAATACATACAATATATAATAAATAAGGGGCAAGCCGAAGGTGGATAACCCATTTTAAATGCTTCTAATTTTTTCCTTATTTTTTAATTGTTTCCATTTTATTTCAGAATTGTAGAGAAAATTTGGGATATTCATAACGGAGCACCATCAGTTCCCCAACCTATAAAATTTTGTTACGGAATTTTGTTTTCTAAATCAGAAATCTATAATTTTAACCCAGCATCAATATCGTGCATATTATAATACCAGAAATACGTAAAACCCGCTAAAAATAACTGGTAATGTTGTCGCTAAGTTTGGAGAAACGGGAAGCGTGAATGATCAGTTTAAAGCAGGTGGCCCATGTGCAACTAGAAATACAGAGAATATGTAGAAAATAAGGGAGAGTATAAATGACGATCCCTTAAGTTCAACCAGAAGACAACACAAGCCTGAGACGGACATTGAAACTTGTTTTGCACTTTTTACCTAGCAAAATACAACTAGTTCAGGAAATTTAGCCTCATGATAAACAACAGCGTCTGCAGTATAGCATAGCTTTTCAATAATTAGCTTCAGAAAGTCTCAATTTTAATTTATTAATTATTTGTGAGTGACCAGGTACACTTTCATCTGAACGGACATGTTAATACCTAGAATATGCGATTCTGGGCCACTCAAAATCCTCGAATAATTAAAAAAATGCTGTGCAATTCGTGTAACTATTTAGTGTGGAATGATTTACAACTAGAGTAATCGGGCCATATTTTTTGTTAAATATCAACGCAAAGCAATTCCAAATAATAATTATTAGAGCATTTTTATTTCCAGCTTTACAAAACCCCGAGAATTTATGCTTTTAAAAACTATGCTTCCTAGCAGAATAATTTCCCGAAATTATGACCTGAACTGGTCTTCAATTTCGCGCGATTTAACGGCATCTAATTTATTTCTCTGGGGCTACCTAAAAGAAAGAGTATACAAAAATACTCCGCAAACTATTTTGAAACTGAAAGACAATACGAAATGTGGTCAATACCAATGGAAACTTAATGGTTAAAGTAAGACTGTGTGAAGAAGAAGAAGAGGGCGTCATCGTTATTTTTCACAAATAGAACTCCAAGGAATATATTTGATTATTGTTATAGTTTGAAAAAATATCATACTGAACTTGTTAAATACAATATTTGAAAAATAAGTGGGTAATTTATTTTTAGCCTACCCTGGATAATCAATCAACGGTAAGTGGTAATAGATGCCGTCCATTCCATATATACCTAAAATATTTAAGTTTATACAGAATAAGTGAAGAAAACACACAATTATAATAGCATCTCAACCTTACAACGCTACAAAGAAATGATCTACAAAACACATACTTAAATTAAATTACTACCAGTAAATTACTACCAGAAAATGAAATAAACACGATATACAAAATCATCATGAGGTCATCAGTCCTAAGACTGACTGGATGCTAACCTCCAGCTTCTCCTATCTTGTGCTAACCTACGCATTTTGCTAATTGTGCTACAACCTACATCCCTTACTATTTGCGAGCAGTAATCTAATCTAGGCCTACCTCTGCCTTTGTTCACTCCTATTTCTGCCTCCAAAATATCGCGGACTATTCCCCCATGTCTCAGCAAGTGGCCTACCATTCTATCTCTTCTCTTCTTTATGTTTTTCCACATACTTCTTTTCTCGCAGACTTTCTCCAATACTTCTTCGTTTCTAATCCTATCAGTCCATGGTATTTTCATCATTCTTCGGTAACACCACATCTCAAAAGCTTCTAATTTCTTCCTACTTGCTTCCCCTACCGTCCAGGTTTCGCAACCGTATAGCGCCGTGCTCCATACATATGTTTTCAAAAATCTCTTCCTCGTTTCTAAGTTTATTACCCCCGAGCATAAAAGTGCTTTCTTTTTGTTAAAAGCTACTCGACCCTGGGCTATTCTTTGTTTTATGTCTTTATCGCTTCTTCCATCCAAATTTATTTTACTTCCTAAATATGTGAAGTCTTTAACTTCTTCCAATCTTTCATTATTAATTTGTACTTTCGTTTTTGCTCTGCTCTCGCGCTCTCTGCACACTAACACTTTAGTTTTGTTTTTATTCACCCTCATTCCGTATGCCTCTGTCAACACTGCCTCCATTTCGTTCAGTGCTGATTCTAATTCCTCCTTACTAGATGCTAATACTGCTATATCATCCGCGAATCTCAGCATTTTCAGAATCTCAGCATATACAAAATAGACTGTAAAAATGCAACAGTAAATATATAGGTCAATTAAAAGAATACTTGCACAACTGAATATACAAACATAAATATAATACAAGAAAACTAAAATCTAAATGTCACAGTACTGACCAAATAGGCACTAGAATAAAATCATACATTTGACTATAGTAATGTATCATTGAAAAAAAGGCAATGAGATCCTTTCGATACGTTTAAGTTAATTATGTTCTTTTGAATAGAGGGCGGGACCAAAATCATAATTAACTCTAAAATTAATGATGGCCTATATGATAGAAAATAAGTTATATTTCAATAAGGAAACACTAGTGATATTTCAATATATATAATAATCTAGCGTATATCCCACTTGATGGCTCTGAATTAAGTGAAAAAGTAAAAAAATTGCTGTTAATTGTGTTACTGTCAATAACATAACTGTCATTTTCATATTTTCATTAAAAATAAAGATGCTTAAACTATTTTTTTGTTTTCTATATAAAACTAATGCTTATTCTTAAAGAAAATTTTGTAGTTATGAAAAGTTGCAAGTAAATTCGAGTTGTAAGTAAAAGCAAGTTTCGCTTATATTAAGAAAGATATAAAGGAAGTCTTACAACACATATGTTGCAAAGAAAAAACGATAAGAGTTGTAAATTCAGATAGTGACAATGTAGTTACACACAAAATTGTTTGCTACTTAATAAGAGGACATTTCGAACGGGCTAAATTTATACTAAAAGTTCAAATTCCAGATAAGGGAATAACGAAGAGACGTTTTAGGTGGTGCGCATTTAAAGATGAAATGGCATGGCATAATGTATAAGTAGATACGCTACTGTTAATAACGCATTTTTTTCGATACGCATGCTTTCATGAAACCAACTAATGCAATTCCTCTCGTTGGTGTCACTCTTTGTTTCTGCAGACAGGCACTGTCGCAATAACGACGAATTGTGTCGCAAATAATTAACGAGCCGGCATAAAGTTAAAAGTCAAGAGAATGACTATTTCGAACGTTCTCCCGCAACTCGACGCGAAATCTTTATTTCCGAATAATTTCGTTGAATATTCATAACGTTATTAAATCCAGTAGTCCGGTTTTGCATTAGCGCAATATAAGTAATCCGAATTTAGATTCAGGTTGTCCCGGCGTACGAAGGGAATCGATCCAAACATATTCGGGATTTATTCAGTTATTCTAGTTATTAGCTTCATTATGAGGGTCTCCATTATCCATTACCCGACATTGCTGCTACTCTAGTATTAATTGTTTTATATAGTCTATTATAAATCTAAAATTATCCAGAAAACACCATCCGCTAAGACACTATAACGTAGAATTTAATTCGTTCTTAATTCCCTTATTTGTGTATTTTCTCTAACTGATTGTTATTTCTCCTTTTTAATAATGATATTGGATAATTAAAATAACTAAAGCAGGGAACACGTTCAGGAAATTGTTTCCTGTCAAAGCAGAATTTAAAGCTCTTAGCTAAAATTTGACAAACTGAGGTTTTTTATTTTTCAACATAAAATGGAGACGATACGGGGTAATTCTTATACACGACGTCCTTTGATTTGTTTGGATACTCCCATACACTTCCTCTCACTACAGCAATATTTTCATCTGACCGACTACGGCGAAGACGTATTGGTGTTGCCTTATTAATAAAAGAATCCGTCTCTTTAAATTTTTTGATTAAGTTACAAACTGTAGGCGCTTCATGTTGTCCTAATTTGGGTGAATTTCTTTTTAATACAACTGTAAATGATCGCTCACTTTCATAAAACAGTTATACACAAACTTGTTGAATTGTTAATCGCGGGATGTTGATGTTATATGGCTTGTAGATGACAGTCGTTAAAGATTGACGCTCTTTCTTTGACGTAACACAAATGGCGCCCAATTCAAATTCTATAGTTCCAACTGAGACACCTTATAGATATGATACATTGTTTAAGCATCGTAGAATACTGTTTTAAAATAACTATTTAGCACCTTTTCAATATGTAAATCATTAGGGTGTTAAATAAATAAAACAATTAATATTATATTTAGTATAAATTTTATATCAGCTCTATATATATTTTTTTCATTAGGTTTGGATGCATCGATTGCTATTGACTATTAGCTACTTCCACCATTTACCACATCATCTACCTTCAATAAAATCTTAATAATCTGTGCAAATAATAAAGGATAAAGATACCGTGTTACATCAGCAGATGACAAAAATCCATACATGGATGATAACATAAGAATTAGTGATAGTATAGAGTGACACGAAGCAGAAAACATAACTATAATAACTAGATGTGATATCACAGTCAGTAAGTATCGCAGTAGCAGTAGTCTAAACAGGAGTTAGTTTTTTGTTTTTTATTCCGTGGATAGTTTTTCGGCCAACCATATTTATTTCTTTTAACAGGCAAAGCGTCTGATCATTCTCTAACCACCTTCAGGAATATCTGTAATCGACGAGCGGATGTACCTCAGAATCTCTGGTCGGCGATAGATCTGAGCATCGCCGACGAAAGAATATAAGGTATGTACAGCTCATCAAGAATAGGAACGAGTCTCAAAACTGCGATATCGGACCGCCCACGAGGTGTGCAGTAAAATGCCTGGTCTTCACTCAGTCGAATTGGGATCTTTACAGAGTGAATATCGATGAATATATATTGAATGTGAATGTACACAGAGTTCGATCTGGCCGCTGCTAAAGTACACCCTTTTCCCTCCGAATGCCGCCTCACTCTTTCTTCCATGTATACTTAGAGAATCTCATATTTTTTCCTATTCTTGATGAGCAGTACATCTGCTCGTCGATTACATATATTGCTGAAACAACCGCTGATAGACCAGCTTCATAATTATCAGTATCAGTGTAACAAAGACAATATGATTTCGTAATTTAGTGGCTATGGAAAAAAGCTGCACAGTATTCTACACTCTTTAAATGTATCCGAATTTTGTTAAAATCATCCATAGGTAATAATAATAATTCTTTAGTTGCCCTTTATTTAGTAATTACTTAAAATATGTTTCTACGAGTTTTTAAGATAAATATATAACTTTTCTTAAATACTTGTGCAAATGTTTGCAATAGAACTAAAGAATGTATTTTATGTTCCTGTCAATGCCTAAAAAGGTTAGGTCTCTATTCTATAATTAAGAAAAAGACTTTAGATGCCTAATACCATCATTTTCACCCTATAAAATTCTTAATACTCAAAACCGACCGTTTTAATCCACTTGAGTTTTTCATGAATATCAACTGCTGAATAAAACCGAAATCAGCCCGGCATTCATCCTCAACTCGGGGTTCATGGCAGGCTATTTCCTCAGCTTTGTAAGTGGTATATCGTTAGTGATTATAATCCTTAATAATGAATTTTGGAATTTCAGCCAGAACTCGTTTAAAATACACATTTTCCTTCATGTGTCTGCCATTATGAGGTCTCTGATAAGCAAATCCAACTATAAGTTCGTGCACAAACGGCCGTGCCTGTTCGCAGGGAGAATCGGAAGTTCAACGTCATTTTCACCGGATATGATATGCAACGATTTAAGTTGTTGCCAGGTATAAGCCTCTGGTGTTTTTAATGTATGTATGACGACATTTTTTAACAATATATAACGTATGAGCCCGAATAAAAAATCGTTTTGGTTTAAAATATTTTTGTTTTAAATAGAACTTTGTATGCAACGAAATTAATAGATCACCTCATGCAAATTTAATAGGTCATGACTTTCCCAATTTGCACACCCAATGAAAATGCCTTAATCAGTGTTTAACAATCTTCGAATGTGACGCAGAAACCTGGCCAGCTCAACAAGTGATTGTCATTTACATAATGAATTATTTAAACAACCATAGGCCGTACAAAATATATCTTAATAAGTTGTGTAATAATAATAGAAACAACATATATATTTCTTTAAATTCAATATTATTTTAAGAACTATTGTTTTGAATACACTACGATTTGATGTCAATTTATTTTATAAAATACATGTGAAACAACGGTGGCTATTTATCCAGCAAGCAGTTTGGTATAACTGAAATCGTTGATCAAATTGTAGCGAATGTCAAAAAAAAACCCAGAAACTTTTAGCGGAAAAATTAACTTATATTTCTGTGTGTATATGTTTATGTTATGCAACATGTACCATTACGCAAATTAATATGAATATAACTCAAAATTAAAGTAATTTTTTTTTATTTTCGTGTGCTCCCCTTCCCCTATTCACTATGTTAAAATGGCTTTATTTAACGCTGTTTCCTTTGTCGTCTAGGAACGCATGCCTAAACGAAATATACTGTATGATATACATATGTATAACCGGCAGTCTCAGCCTCACGCCAATGCGCCCTAGGTGCCCCTGACTTGCGGTCCTAGGAGAAAGAAATGCGACTGCGGCATTTCAGAGATAAGTGCCATTAGTGGAGGGTGGTTAACTCTACTTCATTATCGACTGTTTGGCGGTTTCGAAGCATTACACTCCGCTGAATTAGGGTAGGTTTCTTTGGTCCTTCGGGCCCGAATCGAAGGTCTATTTATTTAGAAAGGACTGGTAGGTAATCCCGTTTGAATAATGTTGTTAACTCAGGGATTTCGATGTCAATGATCAGGAAGGGGATAGCAAATACTGTTATTATTGACAATCTCGAATTTGATTATAACAGTATATACATATACAAAGTAGATATATTGAACGAAAAATTAATTTTATCGCTAATGAATCATTATTAGAGCAATCTGTAAGCAATATAACTCTATTATTATTAGTAAACAATTGCCTTTTTTTTTGAGATTATCATGAGTAAATGTAGTACAGGATGTTATTTATAAATAATTTATATATTTACAATTCCTTTATTTAATAATTATAACGATACAGTCGAAACCAAATCCTTTATGATTTATTAATTATTAATATAAAATTAGTAATATTTTCTTGTTATATAATGTACCATTAAATTATATAGTGAAATATAGTTATTTAATATGTTATATTAAATTAATATATATACGTGTGATATTATGTATTATATTAAATGTATTAAATAAGTTTAAATTTATAGCATTTATGCTTTTTGTCATCATATAGTGTATATTTAAACAGTAAAGTGACTTATAGTGTTTATTCAGTACCTGTTATCATATTTTTTAAGGATGATTTTTAAAAAAGTGGCTAAAACAGTGATTAATGAAATATTTGTTATAAGTATTTCCCACGTGTATTACATTTGTTATAAAATAAAAAATTAAAACGGATATTTTGGTGCTTAGTGGAATTTAGTTTCTTTGTGACTCTATATTCAATTTGTCAATATTGATGTTCATAGTGAAATGGAATAAAAACCCTTTTACCAGTTAAACAGTACTAATAGTCCTGTATACTACTTCATTTTTCATAAAATAAATTGTTATCTTTCAATCTGATAACTGGAATATATATATATATATATATATATATATATATACATTGTATACATGTATATAAAAGGTTATTGCGCAAAATTTTAAGAACAGCCTTTTGCATAAATATAATAAAAAAAGTTGCACAATAATTTGTATCCGGAAATGCTTCCTTTCAAAGGTACAGGGCGTTTTTTTATTTACTTTTAATAACAATTATTATTAAAATTCCATTATTCGATTTAATTAAAAAATGGCAGGCTTATTTCTCATGATAGGAGCCATTTTTTATTGTTTTTTTTTTATTGTTATTATATCTCATTTATTTCAGGAACATCTCAGCCGACACTTCAATTATTATTAGAACTGAGTATGTTACTATTTTTTAAGTCTAATATTTTTCTCTTCAATTTTTCGTAATTAGCTTCGTTTTCGGTAGAAAGAATCTCTACTTCTTTCAAATCCAAGTTGCAACATAACAAGAGTTATCACTTTTCCGCATTCCACTATACGCGGTAAAGTAATATAATCGTGTAAAAATTTTTTTTTCAATGGTTTATTTTTCTTTTTTTCAACCTAAAAACAAACAAAAATTTTTTTAACCCATTTGTGTGTGTGTGTGTGTGTGTGTGTGTGTGTGTGTGTGTGTGTGTGTGTGTGTGTGTGTGTGTGTGTGTGTGTGTGTGTGTGTGTGTGTGTGTGTGTGTGTGTGTGTGTGTGTGTGTGTGTGTGTGTGTGTGTGTGTGTGTGTGTGTCTTTGTGGTTGTTATCGTCGGCATTTATTCTTGTTAGCACGATAACTCAACTAAATCGTGTCGGATCGATCGGTTTTGACTGATTCTGATCGGGGACGTCTCCCAGACGACGCCTATTCATTTTGAGGTGGATAGAACACACTCTACCATGTTCATGGGCCATGAGAAAGCACAATGATGGACTGTTTGAGAAATTGTTTTTGTTAGCACGATAACTCAATTAAATCCTGTTGGATCGATTGGGTTTCGACTGACTCTGATTAGGGACGTCTACCAGACGACATCTATTGATTTTGAGGTGGATAGGACACACCCCACCCTATCCATGGGTCATGAGAAAGCACGTATTGTGGACTATTGGAAAAAGTAAGACTGTCGCATAAAACACATATTCTGCATTTATGTGTTAGTTTATTTCTTCTCGGCCACTCAATTTCAAGTTAGAGATGTTCTACGTGCGGAAAAGTCCGTTTTAAGGTTTTAAAACTGTTTATTTTGTTTGTCAATATGTGTATTACGGACATACACATATGCATGTGTATATGTGTGTTGCACTTTGGCTTTTGGCCATGAATTTGTTTTTAAAAAAACAAAAGGGTTGTTTAGTATAGAGTCTTTTTAAAAAATCATCCCGTACACATGTAAGTAATACACTTGGTTCAATTCATGCAGTTGATAGACTTAATTTCATATATGCCACGATTATGTATGTAAGACATTAGAATTCGAGATCAGGAACATCGACAGTATGTTTACTTGCTTTACATTAGAGCCAAATAATGTGAAGAAATCAAGAAAATTAAATTTGAAAACTGTCATATTAGAGTTTTGTCAACTTTGCTCTTTCCAAACATCACGACAGATTCAACATTAAACTATTTACTGTCCAATATGACATTACTTTTATAACGTAATGAGTTTCAAGTTGTAAGGAAGAAACCCGAATTGCTATTCTCTTCTACAGTCGCCCCTTAAGTGCCCCATTCCCTCCTTACAAATTTCATGCTCTTCCACAATTTACGAACGTTAGTTAGGTAAATGAATGCCATAACGAACAATAAAGATGTTAGTCCAATGTAATAAGGGATATTTTAAATGCATATTGTGTGTCGCTAGCGAATATGGGTAGAGGCATGTTTATGCCCTTCTAACGTATTCTTCTAGCGAACGTTCTGGAAATATAACGGGAGTAGCATAATTTACATTCCTCGCTTCCGAAGTGGAGGGTATTTTATTATTTGACTTCTTTATGTACTACAGATATAATATATATTTTTTTGAAATGACACATCTGGCTACGCATTGGATTCTTTTAATTCTAAATGAAACATTTTCATTATAACTGAGTAATGAAGACATTTCAAACTTGTCCCGGAAGTCACGAATTTTCATCATATAACAAAATTGTTCAATTTATAAGGAGAATAATGAAATACATGAGATGAGATAATATGAGTTATTATCTTTTATCAATTTTTAATAATGACCCACTTGATGATGACAAATCTCTACAGTAATAATACATTTAGTAGCAATTTGAAATTTTCTCAGACTACTGACGAAATCAAAGAAATAGTTTCAAATTAATTTAAACACGGTAGATCAGTATCATACCAAGTTTAAAATATTGATATTATGTATGTCGGCTATAAAACATTATATTAACCTTATCAACGGAACCGTTTATTTTCAATAAGATAAGGCGCTTATTCGACTTTAATTTGTTCAACATAAAAACACTAAACTGCAAATAATGCCCAAATAGTCGATAAGGCTTTTGTTTAGTACCGAACGGCTTGTCCTTTTCCCGCCAGCAATTTAAATCCCTGTCCGAGTCCTATGCCCTTGTGTCAGTGCTGCATTCGTTTTCCCCATGACTTTGCCCCAACCGGGTAGCAGCGCAGCAGAAGTGTGTGGTAGAGACGTTGAGAGACCAGAATAATAACATATCGTACACGTGCAGAAAAACGTGCCGGTTACCGACATTATTACATCACATACCAAACAAAACAACAGCATACAGTGTTCCAGGACAACATTATTCCAAGCAAGTCCATTTACCAATCCTTATCTTCCTGCTACGCAGGTGGTCCTTCGCCTATATTGGTACAGCAAAAATTTAAACTAACGCTTCAATTATCAACCAACAGGTTTTTACAACAAAATTGTAGTTTATGTTATCAGAAGTGTAATGTTCTTCGTAATATTAGGGCGATAATCCCTAACCAGAAGTATTTATAGTTTTACATAATGTAAAAATCATTTATTGAAAAATTATTATGAAGGACATATTTCAGTACAATGAAAAACGTTTATTAATGTTGTCACTAACCAAAATAAACAATCTAAGTATATTCTATGATTTAAGTCCTACATGTTTATTGTATGATTTATATACAGGGCGGGGCATAGAAAACTGATGATTCTTGATTGGCGTATATTGGCCACTAACGCTGCGAAGGTTGAAGGAGGAGATAACGTATCTGAGGCCATTTCAGTAGCCATATAGCAGAGGACTGGGCAACATCGTGCATATAACTACGTTGGAAACATTGCTGCAGCCTAGATTAGATTCTCTAGCTGAAGAAGAGGACCTGGGTGACCATTGGTTCCAGCAGGATGGCCACACTGTACAAATGTCTATGGTTGTTTTAAGGGAAATGTTGAGACTGAGTGGATATTGGGTGGCCTGCGGCTGCGCGCTCACTAGATCTCAGTAATGGTGATTTTTTTTCTTTTGGGGGTACTTAAAGGAAAAAGTTTTTAAACATCGCCCTCACACCCTGAAAGAGTTGAAAGTCAGAATTACAAAAGAAATTCACGCCATACCCATCACAGTTTGCCGTCGGGCTGTGGAATACTTCAGAGAACGCCTGCGACAATGTACTGACGTGTTAACAGGCATAAAATACAAATTTCTTTCTGTATCTCATTCCGTTAATTTTTTAATACCCTTCAAAACCGGGGAATCTGCAGTGCCGCTTCCTGTATTAGTAGTGGAAGTAGCATCTGATTTACAAAATATGTTCCTTTATTTATATAAGAAGAAAACCGGAAACATAATTTTCTTTGTTGTCTCTTTACTTTCGTAAAGAGGAATTTTGAAGGGTTTGCATCGCTTTTTTGTTATTAACAATACTATTATTATTAAAATATACATTGACAAAGTTATGGCTATATAATGACCGAGGCCGTCATGATTTTTAAACCATTTCATCTTCAGGAAATATCGATTCCCCACTCCCTAATTACTCGCCTTACAAACTTCCCAACACCGCCACACATTTAGTCAAATTCCAGCATCAAGCATACGAGAGAACTTCCAGCTCATCCCCTATTGTAATTTTCGACGAGCGCGGAAGGGTACAGATGATTACTCCACTCCCAACACCTGATTCTACAATGCCTTAACAAACTGGGTCAAGTCACTTCTTGTACGTATTGTTTGGTGTAAATAATGAATAAACAGCCCCGAGTCGTGTCAGCAGAAGCTTGTTCATTAATTCCCGAGACGTATTCGTTTTCTAATTACGTATCCGACTTCTTGTGTTTATGTCAAGGGCAGCCGGATAGGTTGTTGTTAGCGATGACGCGATCATCCATCCTCGTTACTGCAGTTGGAAACAAAAGTTTGTGTGTTAGGACCCGAAGTTATTGTAGTGAGATACGAAGTACGGAGTTGATTTCCACAATAGATAAATAATCCGTCGCCATGGGTATCTAGTTCGTGTAAGTCGTGATGTGATACAGGGCTCAGTAACGGGAGGAAATTCAGAAAATGTAGTCCTGAGCATCGGTTTGATTCTAAGAACTTCAGATAATGAAAGAGGAGTTACTGTAATTGGTGTAAAAAATATTAAACCTGGAGCTTTAATGTGCCTTTTTTAAAATTGCTCCGCGACTATTTTGCTCCAAGTTACAGCCCGTTGAAGATTGCCTAAAAATCTAGAATCTTTTTTACGCCTCCTTAATTTTTGTGCCTATTGTATCTACCTTTTGCTCAGGTACAGTACACCATTTAAGGAATAGTACATTATTTCTGGGTTTCATGCATTGTTCACTAATAAATTCATTCTTTCATGGATTCATTAGTTGTGGACTTATGAAGAGTTGTCCTAAATATAATTAATTACTCTAATATGTGAGTAGGATATCCGTTCTTCTAGATACATCCTTGTAATTCTTGTGATTCAAGATTAAAAACCAAGCCAATTACTCTTCTTACTATATAAAAATATCTTCATTGGTCTGCAAATGGAAGAAACGCAGGAAAGTGTATTACATATAGTTACCAACCTGCTGCGGTATTATAGCTAATATCTAAAGTAAATGAAGGCTTTTTAAATATTTAAAAATAAATAGAGTTTTAAGATGAAATATATAAAACATACAGAATGTTTTGGGAGATACAGATATGGTCATTAATAATGATCTTTCGTATCGTAGATTTTTCGTATTACTCCACATTGTATGAATAAATGTTCATGATAGTATTTGGAAATGTTATAACTATTTATATAGGTATTTCTGTCTGATACATATTTATGAATTTTATTTATTTATTCGTTTTCCACGTACTGTACAAGGATCCACGTATACACCGGTCGTGATCTTTGTGCAGCTCATTTTTATGCCTTGACATGACCTCAAAGCAAACTTTTTATTTCTATAACATTCTCTGCGTACTATTATGATAAATCAAATCCCCCTTTCCATCGCATACGTAATTGTTTCGTGGTAGCGATATATTAGACAAAATATTGTAAAAAGAAAATATTGTATCACTTTTGGACTTGATGGATGATGACGTTTTGAGCAAAGCAACCATAAAATCATTAGGTTCACGGAATTATTTTTAATTTTGCTTCGGTATGCAAAGGAGATATGAGCTCAGTAAGTTGTATGAGCTACATGGAGATACTTTTCTTAGTTTAAACAAGATCAATTCCTTAGCTGTTTTGCTGTTTACATTATTTTGTCTACAGTTAAGAAATCAGTTTATTACGTATTAGGTAAGCAGGTGACACACTATTTACTTCTCAAAATCCATAGTAAATACAGAGAATTATGAAAATATTACAATAAAGTTAGAATGTTGAGCTACAACGCTGCTTATTAGTTTCATGAGCCATACTTCTATCGTTCTACTCTATATGGTCATAACAATGTGTTTTATACCAAAAAAGATGCTTTGATTGACTATAAATAAACGTACGTAACAACAACTGAGAACCAATCCGTTACCGATGTCGATAGTCCCGATATTCACATAATACAAGTATTGCCGTAATAAGAAATCACTGCTTGGAGCTGGGATATGTTATAAGACGAACCTGAAAAAAATTCTAGTTGACCGTATTAATCTATTCTTAATTATTTTCCAAACCTATACAAATAATCTGACATTGACTTTAACTAATATGAACTCCAGTTCAGGCCTTGATCAAGACAATGCTTTATTTTAAAAGATTATATTTTCAGTTTATGCTATAATGGATATTTTTGAAATAATTATTGAATTTTGTATATGATGTTTTGTATTTCGCAGCTGTGTTTAAAATGGTGCATATTTTGTACGTAAGCAGTGTTAATATATTTTCTAAGGCAGCGTTCTAAGGCAGTTTTTAAAGCGTGAATAACTTTAAAGTTTCAAAACTTTAGAAGCAATTGCCTAGATATTAATGTTAATGGCAAAATCAATATAAATATTATTTAGCGTTTACCAGAACAGAAATAAATAGGCAAATGATTGATGTGGGTCTGGTTCAAACATGCAAACTTTCAATTACGCTTTTAACTACCTCCTAAATTTCCTATGTAAATTAATTCCAGCAGTAAATAGGCAGAACCGACCAGCATTTATTTGCAGTACAATTTTTTATACATTTAATTCAGCATGTCAACTGTGTACGTCCGTTTTTATGTTCTTAAAATAACAGAGTTCTTTTTAGAGTACATAACTGCGAATTTATCTGAGCGTGCAATTACCTCAAACAATTTTCCACAGCCTTAACAAAAAGTTTTTGAATCACTCTTCTCAGCCGTAAACGAAATAAATTAGAGCGATCGTAGTAATTGCCCCGGAAAATTACCTGGCGCAATGTACGTTAAATATTTCAAGGAAAACATGAAAGAAGTGTCAAAGGCAATAATTTATCATGCGGTTAACCTCATAAAGGTTACGTGGAATGCCGACTTTTAACATGTTTCAGATCGCATCAAGTTAATTAGCTTGAAAATATTTTTTTAAGAATTTTAGAATTTAATCAGGTGGTATTGCGTAGCTACAGGGTGGGACAAAACAACTTGCTTATTTAGAATTTCAATAAAAGAAAATAATGCAGACATATACTTAATTCTTTGAACAGCGTCGTCAAGTACAACATTTATATTTTGTGTTTACACCACTTTAAAGATTATATCAGGCAGTTGGCATCCATTGATCCATTATTCTCAATACACT
The DNA here is from genome assembly GCA_037954035.1 of Rosalia funebris. NCBI lineage: Eukaryota > Metazoa > Arthropoda > Insecta > Coleoptera > Cerambycidae > Rosalia > Rosalia funebris. Next base: position 12,820,096 of record JAZFAV010000001.1, on the reverse strand, counting down.
ACGCTAATCGAATTCGGATATTTCATTCAACTCTTTCCAGCATATCGACTGGTATGTTGGCGATAGTTTGACAAATGTTGTTCTTCCGGTGAGCCAGGGTCCTAGCACGATCGTTGCAAACAAGTGATTTTAAATAGATAGACACATAAAAAATAGGGGGATTAAATCAGGCGACCGTGCTCGACTTTATCGAGCAACAAAATCGAGTGGATTAAGTTCCTGCACCACAGCCAATTTGTAGGAATAAAATTTTAGTTCTTCATGAAGCATTCACAGAATGAGCAGACAACTCAACAGCAGCTGCATGTTTGTGGACAGAACGTGAAGGGGTCGCAAAACAGAAACCTTACCATGTCAATGTTTTGGGGTGACCTTGATGTTCATGAAAGTCCCTGTTTTCTTCCTCACTTCACCAGTTTCCCTGAAGTTGTTGAAACCCATGAAACAATCGACAGCCGGCCAGGAACACGACCACGGGGCGCAATATTGAAATGGATACAGAATGCACGTTACGTGGCGATGATAGAGCGACCACTAGAAAGTATAGTTAGCATCATGGAGTGGACCTTCGTCCACTCCATGATGCTAACTAAACCAAGCAGAGCTGCAACTTTACACCCCGCCCTCTCGAATGTGCCTACCTCCACCGTCCTAGGAGCAAGCATTGCCTAAGGGCGCCAAATTCAAATAAGCAAGATGCTCTGCCCCACCTTTGTAGAAAATTATTTTTCATATAATTACATTTTTTCTCTCTTAAGATATAAAAAATTGACAACCGCGACATGTTCCACTTTGACTGCAGACCAAGCATGTTCATTATAAAGTATTCTGAATTAGACAAAAAACATCTATGCGGAACTTTTTTTGAATTGATATTAGATTATTAAAAGTACTCTTCTTGGATTATTAAAATTATTAAGAAAAGTATTTATTGTTAAGCTTTATATTAATTACTAGCATGAAATAATAATAATAATAATGTCTATCTGATATATTTCTGGCTAGTCACTGATTTGTGTCTGACCCGTGTCTGGTTCGTGTCTAGTCGGTGTTCTGGTTCATGTATGTTCTGTCTCTGTCTCTGTTCTGTTCATGGCCGAAATAAAACTTTATATTGGAATGAAAACCCAATATTGGGAGGAAAATCCACGTATTGCAACAATATTACTAAGCACAATTCCTATTCATCGTAAACTATTTAGAATGTCCTTCCATTTGATCACTTTTGCTAATTTCAAAATTAATACCCTGTACACGACAGTGACGTTCAATATTCGATTTTTAATCACTATAAACGACTATAAACTAACATATAATACTGGCAAAAAAACATGAGAAAAATAATGCCAAACCTTTCATATCCTCAAATATGTTTGTGAACAATTGTAATGTTGCTGCATAGATGTTAATAAAATGAGCACGCACAATTTCTCAACACAGTAGTGCAGTAGTTGTTAAGTTCAAGGTTATCTTCAAGTTATTGTTAAGTTCAAGTACACAACCCGTTAATAAATTCGTTGATTAAACTAATGATTCATTTCTGATAATAGGTTTGTACTTACCCAATTTGATACCGATTTCTGTTCACTACTGTTATGGTAGATAGTCTTAAGAGAATTTATCATTTTCATTTACTCATTTTTTATCATGCTTAAATAAACAACTTTTCGATGAAGTTTTGCAATAGTTGTAGGTATTATCAAATATTTTCGAATGTTTCCCTTCTGCAATGATATTTTTTAATACAAAAAGTAGGTAATTCAGCCTCCCAATTTTGATGATTTGAACTTTTTTTTTCGTCTTATCAGAATATGATTATGAATGTGATGAACTATGTGAAGAGATTAATTAATCTAATCTATATTACATATGCAGTGTACACTTACTTCGGAAATTGCCATGTTATTACAATATATGTATAATGACATCGAAACGCTTCTGAAAGTATGCAATAAACTCAAGTGGTTTTTTGATCCTGCATGGAAACCAGAATACAATATAGAGCTCAGCTTACATTCTACACACGTATACGAATTACGTATTTCCTAGATAGGTAAACCTTGCCGTATGGGATATCTTCCTATTTGAAATTGCATACTCAGCGAATAGATATCAGAAAAACATCCCAGAACAGACGAAGTAAACATGAAGCTTGTGCTTGTGCAGCTTAGCATCCAGTGGCGTGTACAATGTACATATCTCTTAATTGATCATTATTGAAAAATCGAATCCTATTCATTTAAAGCGAATGCAATGCCCAGAGCCTTTTGTAGGGATCGGACACATTAAAATTTCCTTGTCCAGGGAAGAACATCCGTACGTTACCACAAGCTTCAATGTATCAAATAGCATCATGACATCATGAGGTAACTGATACCTCATGTGAAATACTTTTTTTATACAAATATCAGACAATAAATATTTCCAATTTAAGGCCGCCTCGGATATCATTGAAATGGGTGACCATCAGCTAAGGCGCTTATAACTTCCAGTGTCTTGTATACCAGGGGATTCGGAGGGACTATATAAACTTAGATGAGGTTTGTGTAGAAGGCGTACCATCCCTCAGACAGGATGTAACACCTTACAGGATGTAATAATCTATTACGAACGGCGGTTCATCCTGTCGTCGGTGATGATAAATTTTGGTACTGGAACAAGGTTGATCTTAAATAACAATATAAAAAATATTGAAATTGCAAAACCGTTCTTTATATGTTCAGTAAAGGGGAGTCTACTCTGATTATTTTTTAAATGCTAAATAGAAATAAAACTATTTCTTATTGCATTCATTATAGATTCCTATTGTTTTGACCACAGGTTCAACGGTTAAAATAATTTGATGAAATTTGATTAGAAATATGAGTTCTATGTGTCTAAGTGTATCTTAAAATAATAAGTTTTGTATACTACAACCTTAGGAAATAATGGTTTTGTCTTTCCATGTTCTGTTGGGAAGATTATATCTTCTGTTGAAGGGAAAAGTATTTTCTTTCCAAAAAAAGAAATGGCTGATTGAACTTGGATGAGATTGGCTAACTTATTCTACTTTGATACTTGCTAGCTAGACCAAACCCAAACAATTGCATAATTGTTTTGGTAGTGGCAATGTGGAAACGATATTCTAATTTTCCATTTAAAGAATATTAAGATCAATTAGGAGTTATCAATAACTCTAGTAAAATTTAATAGAATTGTGGTTGTGTTTCTTTATCTGATTCTGGTGCCTTTATATTTAGTTTAATATAACGCAAGTGTTTGATTTAATAGATATACGTCTATGTATTTTCTGTACTGAATTTACTCTGGATAATTCCATATACACAGCATTAAAATATGCTTTTTTCTTCGATGAATGCAGGTATCTATGATCTATTCTCTGGAATATTCGAAACATATATCAATTTTCTAAACAACATGCTTATCGACTAATCCTGTAACTATGAATAAGCATGCAAAACCTGTAAGTTACCTCTGTCTTTTTCTTTTTCTGTATCAAGCATGCTTTGATAATATCGTTATTCGTAACCATTTGCCCGCAAAGCTTTCTTGCTGTTATCTAGTGCTTCCAATTTACTTTGTCGTTACATAGCATCGTGTAGCTTTGCACATTAGCATTTTCATTAAAGAAGATCTGTAGAAGGTGGTGGTGATGCAGAATTTAGGGACAATTCACGAGAATTCGCTTTATGTGTTTTCCACTGTACGATTTATTTGTGTGTGTTAATGTATACGGTTGGTAATATTTCAAAACTAACTATAAGGATTACTTGTGAGGTGTAATGAATAATACCCCTTTACCTAACGTAACTAATTAATTTCTTCAATGTTGGCAATTACTGCTGAGAGTAATTATTTAGTGTTTAGCTCTCCATGTTTTACAAGTTTCTTAATGCTTTTATGAGGAGGGAGCATGTCTAAAAGCCAATTATATTAAAACACGGAAACACGTTTTCTATTATTAATGTTTTATTGTCGCTTATAAGGTTTATGATTGTAGATATATATTAATTACGATGACTTAAAATACCTCATCTAAATTATTATGTTCTACTGTATACTCTAACTTCTTGATTTAGTTACTCAAAAAAGACACTAAGAAGAGAAGGGACTGAAGTTGGAAAGCCTAGGTGACCATGAAGTGTTGGGAAATAGGATCATATTCCTCCTGATTTTTTTTTCGATAATAGTAACAATTGCAGGAAAATAGTTTCTTTCTTAAAGTATATACGGCGTGTAATTTTTGAAGACTACTACCGATAAATACACTTATTTCTTTTTTTTTAGTAATATGTCTTATATTATTCCATTTGGAATGTATATATACCTCTTCGAGTCAATGTAGATTGGCATTTATACATGTTACATATTAACTGAATATGTGTGATAAACATGCGTATATATTAACTGAATCTTAAGGAAACACCATCCTGTATTTCCAAAACGATCTCAACAAAGGACATTCTATGTGATTTTGATCAAATATAAGTCTTCCATAGTCTTTTTAAGAAGTTCATAAAGAAGATATACTCGTACTTGTAGGTGATGTTAACATTAAAACCTAGATACTTCTTATTGATTCTTATTAACCTCCACATTTTTATGGAGTTTTAATTAAAGAAGCTTATATTCTCCAAGGTTAGGAAGAGATTTAGAAATCAAGTAAAAGACTGTAAGAGTTATCTAGGAGCAGATGTAGACAGCGACTATAACTTGGTAGTCATGAAAGCTAGATTAAAGTTCAAAAATCTGAAAACCCGGAAGGATAAGAAACGTATAAATGTAGACATATTGAGGGATCAGAATATGAAAGATAAGTTCCAGGAGAAAACAGATCAATTAATAAATAATGGGAGTAATGACGAAATCAAGAACGCAGAAACTGAACTGGGAGGGTATCAAAAATAGTCTAGATTCCACGGGTACGGACGTTTTAGGACACGAGACAAGGGAAGCTAGGAAGCCTTGGATAACGGACGAAATCTTAAACTTAATACAAAAGAGACGAGGCTACAAAAACAGATGAGACGAGGAAGGACTGAAAACTTATAAGACAATAAAGTGGGAAATCATTAGAAAGTGTAGAAAAGCGAAAGAGCAATGGGTAGAGGATAAATGCAAAGAAGTAGAAGATAAGCTCCAAGTAGGTAAGACCGATGAGGCTTATAAAATAATTAAGAGGAACTTCAGGGATATAGGACCAATAAGTAGAACCGTTAGGAGTGAATCGGGGGATATACTGATCGGAAGAGAGGAGAAAGCGGATAGATGGAAGCAGTACTTAGGAAATTTATACGAGGGTCAGGAATTAGGAGAGATAATAGAAAAAGAATCAATAGGGAAGATGTAGGAAAACCTATATTGAGAGAGGAATTTGATATAGCACTAAGGGGGCTAAAAAACAATAAAGCGCCGGGTGTAGGATAAAATACAGGCGGAAATTTTGAAATGTGCGGGACAGAAAGTAGTAAATAGGATGTTGGAACTGGTAAAATACATATACGAAACGAGTGAGATGCCGGAGGACTATAAGAGGAACATTATCGTTACAATACCGAAAAACAGAGGAGCCGATAAATGCGAGAACTTTAGAACGATTAGCCTAACTTCCCACACGTCAAAAATCTTAACCAGAATAGTGCAGAAGAGGATGGAAAATAGAGCGGAGGAAATACTAGGAGAAGACCAATTCGGATTTAAGTGAAATAGGGGAACTAGCGAAGCTATTCTGGCGCTAAGAGTAATGTTAGAGAAAACAATAGAAAAAAGAAAGAATGCTTATATAGGATTTGTAGATTTAGAAAAAGCTTTTGATAATGTAAGATGGGAAAAAATGTTCGAGATACTAAAGAGCCCGGGAATGAAGTATAGAGATATGAGAGTAGTATACAATCTATACAAAGAGCAAACTGCTGTTATAGAAGTAGAAGGGGAAAGAACGGAAGTAGGTATTAGGAAAGGAGTAAGACAAGGATGTACGCTATCACCACCAATTTTTAATCTGTACATCGAAGAGGCGATTAATGTGGTAAAAGATGGAGTGGATTTCGAGATTAAAGTACAGGGACAGAAACTAAAAATGCTGAGATTCGCGGATGATATAGCAGTATTAGCATCTAGTAAGGAGGAATTAGAATCAGCATTGAACGAAATGGAGGCAGTGTTGACAGAGGAATACGGAATGAGGGTGAATAAAAACAAAACTAAAGTGTTAGTGTGCAGAGGGCGCGAGAGCAGAGCAAAAACGAAAGTACAAATTAATAATGAAAGATTGGAGGAAGTTAAAGACATCACTTATTTAGGAAGTAAAATAAATTGGGATGGAAGAAGCGATAAAGACATAAAACAAAGAATAGCGCAGGGTCGAGTAGCTTTTAACAAAAAGAAAGCACTTTTATGCTCGGGGGTAATAAACTTAGAAACAAGGAAGAGATTTTTGAAAACATATGTATGGAGCACGGCACTATACGGCTGCGAAATCTGGACGGTAGGGGAAGCAAGTAGGAAGAAATTAGAAACTTTTGAGATGTGGTGTTACCGAAGAATGATGAAAATACCGTGGACTGATAGGGTTAGAAACGAAGAAGTATTAGATATAGAGAAAGTCGGCGAGGAAAGAAGTATGTGGAAAAACATAAAGAAGAGAAGATATAGAATGGTAGGCCACTTGCTGAGACATGGGGGAATAGTCTGCGATAATTTGGAGGTAGAAATAGGAGTGAAGAAAGGCAGAGGTAGGTCTAGAGTAGACTACTGCTCGCAGATAGTAAGGGATGTAGGTTGTAGCACAATTAGCGAAATGCGTAGGTTAGCACAAGATAGGAGAAGCCGGAGGTTAGCGTCCAATCAGTCTTAGGACTGATGACCTCATGATGATGATATTCTCCAAAAGAACTTAAAAACCAAGAAAATTCAAATAATATATATCACTAATGTAAATTGAAATAAATGTCATTCTTGAATTATGCTTTGAATTTTTCCTCTCCGCAACACCCAAATCATGATCTTTTGTTTAGAAAAGAAAGAAGAGTCATTCTACCATAACCAAGTTAGTCAGTGGAAGACCCTCTAAGAGACTTAATAGATATTCACTAAACCTACAATACATGTATTATCCAACCAGAGGTCAACTGATATTGCCCCATGGTCATAGATGTTTCACGAAATAAATTTGAAATGTACTAAAATGTATTGGAGATAAATAAGATCTTACTTCAGTCATATTTTTGCTCAGATTTAAATAAATTAGATTTAGCTCAGCTTGAGGCAAACCATCTTCATAGATAAATCCAAGACATATCGTGGAGTAGGGTGCGCTTTTTTATATCACTGGTAAGGCATAGTCCTGAAATCTTCCTGGACACTCTTCCATTTTCACAGATGAACTCTATTTAATATGGTGAAAGATATCTATAATGAAAATCCATTGGCTCAAAACATTTTTACCTTATTACACATGTTACAAAGTAATGATAATATAATACACTTTACATGGGTACTGTAACGATCGTTCTTAACGGGCGGACAAATTAAATCAAAGTACTGCAAATAAGGTGTTTCATTTGTTTGGATCTTTTGATATGTTTGAAAATTGTGCTCGCTAGTCCTGTTGATAATATTTATGTCACGAAGAAAATTCCCAGTGTCAGAGCTGAAAAACAATATGAACAAAAAGTAGATATCTCAGTTGCACAATATATGTCTCACCTTGAATTTATAAAACACTAATCCGACATTAGTCGTGCTTGATTCTTCAAATTAATCCGTCATTTAGACGTTAAGAGTTATTGAAAAATGAAACAATTAATTAATTTTTATTAGAAGAGCATTTGCCTTATAAATTGATGTTAACTCTGCAGTTATTAGCAACGGAAAGGAGGAAAAAGAGCGTTCAAATTGAAGATAAGGGGAACCAAAGAAATTATCGCACTGTGCGCAGAATACAAGCGTATACAGGGTCGCGAGAGCGGAGTGCCACTAATAAAATACGTCACACGTTTGACACTGACTAGACATTATAGAGAATCAGCTAGTTGATCAAGTTCCGTATTGCAAATTAGGCGACATTATAAAAGTGAATAACTTAATTTCAAAATTACGAAACGAATGTTTGTATTAGACGATTTTAAAAAAAATCTTATTATTATTCTCTTGAAATGTTTATTGAAATGTTTCGAATAGAAATTAATTATTTTCGTAAAGCATCGTAGCCTTAAAAGTTATTAAGTTAATACACAACAATTTAAATTTTATTAGAATTTCAATAATGGTGTTTAGTAGTTCAAGTAACAGACGTACACACATTTTAATTTATTAGGTATTTAACCTTAAAACTAATTTATTAAAAAACTTTCCACAAAAGCAAGATCAATATTAATGGAAACATATGACCTTTACACAGAATTAATGATTATCGCCTACGTGAGCCATTTAAAAGATTTCTGTCGTTGTTAGAGCCACTCTTGGGTTATTATCTATCATACCTGTAAACAAATGGTGATGGATAGTAAACATGATGAGTGTTATCAAGGGGAGCATTAATCAAGACTTCGGAAAACAACTGCTTGTAGCGACTAAGACGTATCGGGACGTTATACCAATTATCGGACAAATAGAAAGATTAAGTGGACTTTTTGGTTAATTTTTAATGTTTATAGCTCCTTACTGCTCTTAACACAATAAATAAGAAATAATCAATATTTTGAGAAATTAATAATGTATGTGAGAATAATTAAGGAATAAAATCGCATAGATAGTATTCCATTTTTCCTCTGCTTTATTTAAACACTTTTGTTATGAGCGTAATCAAAATTTTACTTCATTATACAACAACTTTATTAAACCAGGAATGCTCTAAAAATATTCTCTACTTAACAGTACGGAGGATCGGATCCTATATGGGAGAGAATAGGCAGAGTCCGCGTGCACTCAGTCCTCATAACGGGCCCTTGTTCTATTTCCATCGGAGCCGCCAGTTTATCGACAACACTAATCTCATTCCCTCAGACATCCCACTGCGTGAATGTATATTTTAGTTTTGTTTAGAGTGCGAACAGCTCTTCTAAAGTATCTTTCGTAGGCTCATCCTCGGAACTACATCTATAGTTTATTTCATCGCTATTTACCAAGTAAAAAATACCAAACGGCTCTTATCTCATACCGTGGCTTGTTTTTATGGCTAGGCTCAGATATACTGTTCCGTTTATCGGCTTTTCAGATAAGAGAGTTTTTTATTTAGCAAATAGCGATGAAATGAATAGTACATAGGACTATTAATGTAACAATTGGTACAACACTGATTTAAGCAGTAGTTTGCTATTTAACTACAAGGTGTAGTGAACAATATTTTTTCCTTGTTCCTTCCGCCTTTATGGTTCTTAACTCTGTAGTTTTTTTGGAACCTTATTGGATTATATCACGGAACCCCGACGTTCCAAGGCATCCGCTGCTTCATTCTACGATTCCCCAAGAACCCATTCAAGCAATATAAGGCAATATAAGACACTTTGTTTTGCAAACAATTGTTTGCCCAGCACATTTAATGACTGTTTACATTGCAGAATCAGACCCACAACTGGTCTTGTTCTTATTAATAGTCATGAAACTATCTTTACTGTTTGTGAATATGCCAATAGTTTTTCTGTTAATTCAGTGATTATTAATTTTTTGGTCGCTTACAGTACTTCCATAAACTCAGATCAGTATACTGTGGCATGGGTACCCAGTGACTTACTGTGGGTAGTATTCGGAACCAGGACACATCTGTTTGATCAGGCTATGGGCTTTTCCTTCAGAGAAGAACAGCGCTAAGAGTTTGTAGTGTATACAGAACCGTATCGGTAGCGGCAACGCTGGTGATAGCCAGTGTACCACCCATCGATCTTCTGGCAAGGGAGAGATGGGAGGTGTACGGAGGCGCTGACAGAGGTGCAGCAAGGGAGAGTCTATGGGAACACTGGCAGGAGAGATGGGAGGCGGAGCCCCGAGGGAGATGGACGAGGGTGTTAATCCCGGACATAAGGCCATGGTGCGAAAGGGCACATGGCGATGTCGGGTATTACTTAACCCACGTCCTTACTGGGCACGGCTGTTTCGCGGAGTACCTATTAGATATAGGCAAACGCGAGAGCAGAGAGTGCTGGTCCTGCGGAGAGGTCGATGATGAATGACATCGTCATTCCCGTAACTCGTCCCGTAATATTGTCTGCTGTTTCGGTACTGCCTTGCCTGCTAATTATTTTAAGAAACCTAGCTACATTAACAACATAGCTACTAGTATAATTTCACTACACGCCCCAAAGACTACCATAGAACTTATAGAAGTATATAGTCTAACAGAGTATATAAGTAAGTATATTTGTCTAACAGAGAAAGGAGGAAAATTTGTCTAACACTTCATTCATTATTTTGGCTCCTCAACAATTATAAGAACTATCGTGAAGAAATCACCTATAACATATAGGTGATGTTGATGTCAAGTTCGTCTGTGGAGAAGCAGAGAGCAACATCAGTCTGAACATTTATGAATAACTGTCGTTCTATGAGATATCCTCATTATGCTGTAAGCGCTCTGAAGTTAATTTATTTCGCTGAGTCACCATCAATTTGTAGGTTGAAAGTAAAGGACGAAATGGTGAAATCATTTTCACATATTGGCTATGCAATAATACAGTCATACTCCATTGATACTCTTTGGAAGGCTGTCATATCACTTGGTTATAATACCGATTAGTTTTTCATGCAACTGGTGAGTGGAATAATTACGAGGAGTAAAGTATTATGTATTTAGAAAGACCATTAAATCCATGGACCTGCTGAGGATTTTGGAAAATTCCAAAGTGTACTCCTTTATCTAAATTTGAGGAACGACATGCATGATTCGATCCCATCCATCTAGAATCCTATCTAGCCTTACATCACCTATAGCGATAGAATTAACTCAATTCAACTCAGTTATACATGATATTCATATAAAAGGAATATACGAGCGCCTCCATTTGGAGTATTTAGACAGATTCTGCTTTATTAAAATTAATTTTAGAGTGTATTACTAATTATAGAATATATAAATGAACAGTTTTAACTTCAGAATAATTTCTGTAATGTATATGATCGACTGGTTTTTTTATTGTGTGGTGGAAATTTAATCCATGATCATCACTCTTTGTTGAGTGATCCAAAACGTAATCTGAGCTGGAGCCATTACGATAATGAAAAATATTGGTCGGCAAACATTAGATGCGTGGTATTGATAAATGGATGTTCAAGAATGCCTTTATTTATTGTTGTCCGAGTGTATTATGAAATGGAATTGTAAGTAATCGAACGCGTTTTCCTTTTTGTAAATGACTTGAGTTTTCGTCTACAAATAAAGTTTTAGAAAGAAAAATTATATACTTTTTCTACATAAAAATACCATTAGAGATAACATCGAAGAGTAACATAATTTACTTAATGGGATGGAAACCAGTTTATTTGAGATCTCGAAAAATAAGGGCGCGGAATATACACACATATATAAATAAATTATGAAAATTATAATCGTGTGTCAAATGGTCTGTATAAAGATAAGTCTCTACTATTGAGTAATGAAATACTTTGCATGATAATGGAGTTGTAGAGTATTACTGTGTCAGAATAGACAAAGAGATATAAGAACTGATAGAAAGCACTTAGATGTCTGTAGATATTGTCAATAACTTGGCTATGTACTATGTTATGTTGTAGATTCTATTCAGTAACCTGGAAACGGATTTTGTTTCAGGTGCATAACGCCTATTGGGAATTCAGCAACTAATGCTTCATATAAGTTTGTTACACAAAATTGGCTTACTTTATTAGATATGTCACATGTAGTACCAAGATAATGAATTAGAAGTAAAATGTCTGCCACAATTTATTTATCAACAAATTCCCTGTTTATCGTTTCTAATAGAAATTATCGATGGAGATGTAGGACGTGGTAGTTCATTATTCACAGAATTATTAGTAAAATACTATTATTAAAGTCTCTTACTACTTATATGTATGCAATATTTTTTGCTACGATTTTAATAACAGTCACAATTATATCACGAGTCTTAAAAAAAATGAGTGACATTAGGTGTGATATTATGAGCATAATATTGAAGAGAAACAAAGGACCCCAAGGAATAATAATCAACCTTTTAATTAAACTCTAAAACATATAACTCCACCATAATACAGGGATGACCAATAATAAGATGATATTAGACAAGAGGAAACAAGAACTATCTAAAAGACTTCCCTTCCAAAAATCCATATTTTCTCATGAGCACATCAAACTGTAGCTGAAACATTGCATTTTTTTACTCCTTTGTTATTATTAATAACTTGATTCTTATTATAATAATAAAAATGGAATATTACCTCTATTTCTAACTATATACTGAATTACTACAAAGCACTTCAAAACACTCTCATTAGACAATATTTCTGTGGTTATCACAAATTTTACACACCAGTATTCTATTCCTGTTAACCATAAACAATATTGTAATGCACTTGTATTACTTTTCCGCACTCCACTATACGCGGAAAAGTAATTTAATCATGTAAAAAAATTTGTTTGGGTTTATTTTTCGTTTTTCGGTCTAAAAACAAAAAAATGGTTTTTAAACCATTTTGTGTGTGTGCGTGAGTGCGTGCGTGCGTGTGTGTGTGTGTGTGTGTGTGTGTGTGTGTGTGTGTGTGTGTGTCGTTGTGTGTGTCGTTGTCGTTGTCGTTGTCGTTGTCGTTGTCCTCGGCATTTATCCTTGTTAGCACGATAACTCAACTAAATCGTATCGGATCTATCGGGTTTTGACTGATTCTGATCGGGGACGTCTCGCAGACGACACCTATTGATTTTGAGGTTGATAGGATACATCCCAAACCTGTCCATGGGTTATGAGAAAGCAGGATGGTAGACTATTTGAGAATTTTTTTTTAATACTATAACTCAACTAAATAGTGTCGGATCGATTGGGTTTTGACTGATTCTGATCTGAAACGTCTCTCAAATGACACCTATTGATTTTGAGGTAGATAGAATACACTCTACCATGTTCATGGGTCATTAGAAAGCACAATGGTGGACTATTTGAGAAATTGTTTTTGTTAGCACGATCACTCAATTAAATCGTGTCGGATCGATCGGGTTTCGATTGATTCTGATTAGGGACGTCTACCAGACGACATCTATTGATTTTAAGGTGGATAGGATACCCCCCACCCTGTCCATGGGTCATGAGAAAGCACGATGGTGGACTATTTGAGAAAAATTGAAAAAAGTAAAACTGTCGCATAAAACACACATTTATGTGTTGGTTTATTTTTTCTCGGCCACTCAATTTCGAGATAGAGATGTTCTACGTGCGGAAAAGTCTCTTTAAAGGTCTTAAAACTGTTTATTTACATATTTCGATAGCAATGATATTATATTTAGCAAGGTATGTTTGATATTTGGTAACTGAATCAAAAGTGATTGAACGTATAACAAAATTAATGTAAACAGTTTACATGCCCAAGAACTATTTTATTATGAAAACATGCTTGGTATGTCATAAAAAGATGTCGGACAAGGGTAAGTAAATCGTCGAACATTTCGCATAAGGGATATTTTGCATATGGAGTAGAGAAAATGGAATGGTCAGTACTGTAATGATATGAACACTATTAAATATAAGTAGGCAATGGAAAATTAACTATTAGTTTCAAATTCGTATTATTCTCACAATTAAACACGCCTATACATGAATGACATTGTCGTAGCTATTATCTTTATAGGAAAATAGGATAGGTCACCCATGCATGGCCACGGAATAAAGTGCTGCACTTGAGAATATAAAAAATATGCCGTAGTCTTAATTACATTGACCATATAGAACAATGTTATGTAAATTATATCCAACCCTTTGTATTGGCGTTAAACTTTTGAGATTTTAAAATGTCGGTGACATGTAGTATTTTTCATTATGGCGCCATCAGAATCGTACTCTCAAATACAAATAAAACGTATGGTAGGGCGATCGTCAGTGACATTCAGCGAATAGTATAGTTTTGATTGGGAAAGCACCATTAAGCAACGACATCATGGCTTTTGTTAAAAACTATAAATAGTTGGATTCCATGCATCCAAATAAAGTCTCTTTGTGTGTTATATGCAATGAGTAATATTTCTCTTTTATAGGAACTCCTGAAAGTCGTAATATTACTTTAATGCAGTACTTTAGTGCAATATACGTGGCATATCTTTATTAGTATAAAGAGAAGATGGTTTTACATTTTATTTTTATACGTTTCCTTTATGCGACATAGATAATAAAGTGTGGAGGTGCACATCGTCGAACGAACGAATGTAATAGCTGAGGCAGGACCGCCAATATAAAAGAATATCCAGAGAGCACAGCTTGTTATGTTTGCATGATATATAAGGGAAATACATTGTTGGGGGTGACAATATACGTATCTATATATCATTGGAAAGTTATTGGCAGAAAAAATTTATAACGCACCAAGAACCTATTTGAATGGTCGTTTATTTTTACGGTTTGGAAGTCGGTGTTCCGAATTCGCTTCCATTCTATTTTTTCTTTGATGTCACCCCGACTACTCCGTCCGGCTTTATAGTCAAAGTGTTGATGAAAATCAAAGTTTTTCGCTCTGTGCATTCAAACGCCGCCCTTTTATGTTTTCGTTTGGCATTTGACTGATAACGTTCTGTTGTATAAAGATTTCGATCGGCCCGAGGACAGCGACCAAGGTTACTCGGTTTTCTCTTATTGAAAGCAATTTGCATATACACGCAAAGTATATACTATTTTCCAGCACAGTTCCGGTTTACTTCAGTTTTTTATCTTAAATCAGAAACATGTTGAACTGCTGCCCGAGCCGAAGTCGAGAATTATTCATTTCATTAAGTTAAAAAGTAAAGTACAAGTTATTACCAAAATGACACATCTGTCATCATATTATTCTAATTAGTACTTTAAATCACGTATTAGGTCATTAGTTCCATTTGTATGTTCTAAATATGCCAGAATATTAATAATTCCAGAATTAGTTCCATTTGTATATTCTAGTATTGATACAGATCTCTTCTGTAAATTTGACAAATCCTTACATTTAAGTCAATTTGATATAACTCTGGATATTGAAGTAAAGAGATTATTATACTCCATCCCATCTGCAAATGCCTTATATAATAAGGACTAAACAAATTAGGCCAAAACAGCTATTCTTCTGGCTTTTGGCTACATGCCCACGACGAGCGCTGAATTATATGGGGAAATTTGCCGGGTTTTGTTTAACAGAGTTAGCACGAAAATACAGTGATTCAGATTATTTGAACACCACAAGAAAGATATAAAGTGTCACTTATGTCAGGATATCGCCAACTGCAGACCGGTTTCGGGTTATCTTTGGTCTCGTCAGTGTAGTGTAAGTCAGTATATCTTTGACAGATGAGACTCACATATTGTAGGCTCCGTTACGTTCTACCGCAGTAGAACGTACCAAGCGCCATTTCTCGGTAGTTTCGAGAACAATCTAAATCGAAGTAAAGCTTGATCATCAATATAGTGCAAAGTTTTACTTTTCAGAGGGTAATTTTCAAAGTACTGAATTTGTTTAGTCCTTATTATATAAGGCATTTGCACATGGAGTGGAGTATAATAATGTCCTCACTTTAGTAGTTTGAAAATTACCCTCTGCCAAGTAAAACTTTGCATTATACTGATAATTCTAGATACTTTTTTCAAGTATTATAAGTATGTTGCGTTAAAGGGTTTAATAAAGTTTTGTTATTTAAAAAATAAATTGACCAAAAAACGATGCCAGAATATTGAATTAGCGGTGGAAATAGTAAGACACATTATGAAGATATTGCCATTATAATGAAATAATATAATAAGAGAGATGATATAATAAGATAACAGAACAATATAAACATTTTGAGTTTCAAGAAAACCTTAAATAGAAATTGGTTGGTGAGAAACACGATGATTACCTCCGCAATCAAAAATGGATCCAACTGCAGTTAGAATACAAAATTTGTTAAAATAATGTGTGAAGGTATATAAATTTGAAATTTTATGAAAATCCCTATCAATTTTTCAATGTAATATGTTTTAAATATGTAAAATAGTCAGACAAATTTATATGATGAGAGTCAACTACAACATACTCCAAAACTTGAGATGAAGTAATCTATTCTGTTTATAGTTTTTCTTTGAGATCATCAATATTATCTGGCTTTGTGGCGCATACCTCATTCTTGAAATAGCCTCACAGAAAAAATGCAGTGGTGTTAGGTTGGGAGATCTAGGTGGCGACTCAATACTACCTCTTCAACTAATATATTTATTTAAAGGGCTCGTTTCAACAACATACTGTTAAAATGTCTAAAATTGTTGAATGTAGAAATATTTTTTTATTTTATTCTCTCAAGTTTGTTCTTTATTAAAGGTTATTTAAATTTATATATAAAATCTGAAATTTTTCATAGAATAATTATTTTATTAAACTCCAATTTCTCGTTGTCTAATCTACTGTCACTGAATCGTGACTGTCATGTCTACATTTATTATTATATTATACAATATTAATCATCGGATCAAAGAAATAAATCACACTGTATTAGTCTAAATTAAACGCCGCTTCAGTCCTATATCAAAAGATAATTATTAATTAATGTACGCCAATTTCTTTCTGTCGTTTTCACGACGCTAATTTTAAAAGTTAGTTAGAATAATGGACCGATTTGACTAGAAAATTGAGCATAAAAGTTAGTGATGATAAATAAGTCATCGACTCGAAAGTTTTGCTCTCACTCCACGTCCACGTTAGATGGGGTGGAAAATCAGAATTACAGTTATTTTTCAAGCACGCCCTGGAGAAAAACGGAGCTGATTTTATATCTCTTTAATATCTAATGAATTACCAAATTGATATTCAAAGGACATTACTGAGTGGAGTGGGAGCATACTCTTAGAAAAGCGCGCCGTTCATATTACTAATCGAATAAATTTCATCTAATTCGGGAAGTTCTGACTTTTATACACCTTATGGGGGTTAAAGGATACCTACTCGAAGGATTTATTATCAGATATTAATGCCATTAGGGCCAACTGCGTGACGCTTTCGGTTTGTGACAGAAAACAGAAGTTTCTCAGTAATATTGAGAGACATTTGTATAATAACTGATTCTTTCGACTAAGCTTACGTTCTGGTTTTTGTGTTTTCTCTTGTGACACATTATTTATTATATTCCTCGCAACCACACATAACGTTTTAATGTACCTTTATTTGCATACTTCAATGCTATTATCAATAGTAAGAAATATTGTTCTTATCCGAATGCAGACTCGAATCTTTTCGGATCTCTGGTTTCGTCCTGTAAATAAGATTAGATGTTTCCGGGCCGATAAAATACAATTTATATGGAAAATTAGATGGTATTATAAAAGTTCGTTCCTTTTTAATTTTATAAAAAATTAGAAGAT
Source organism: Rosalia funebris (assembly GCA_037954035.1). Taxonomy (NCBI): domain Eukaryota; kingdom Metazoa; phylum Arthropoda; class Insecta; order Coleoptera; family Cerambycidae; genus Rosalia; species Rosalia funebris. The sequence continues at coordinate 12,802,592 of JAZFAV010000001.1, read as the reverse complement.
TTGACATTTGATGATATTTTGATATGAAATTAATATTAAAAAAGTTAAATAATATACTCACTATATACATAACAAAAGAGTTTTTAAAAAATTCAAACATACATCATATGGCCAAGTCAACATTTTTCTCCTAAATACTTATATTGTGAAAGGGAAGATTACACATACAGACGAGGACAAACACATCCACGCTTATATAGTGATAAACGTCTCTTATTGGAACTCAAACTCAGGCATGCAATTAATATACTGAGACCTCCAATATGGGTCACCATCCCAGATCACAACAAGAATGATTTTATTGTAGACAACCTCCATCGTAGAATACGATATATTACCTATCTATTTTGTGGACATGGAGCAAACACTTGATTTTTATTAGCCTCACATCAGGTACTCAATTCTTATAAACCAAGAGTAAATGACTTTTTTAAATTTGACTACTTAGCTTTGATGTACGAAATATATTCATGAAGACATAATAAAAAACTATGAATTAATATTGAAGTGATTCCGAGATACAAAGGACTTGATTTCTTGTACTATGAAATGGAAAGTACAACATTAGTTTCATTGTGTATATTATTAAGTATTATTATTATTATTATATTATGTGGGTTTGGGCCTCATCAGCCACTGATCGCAAGGGTAGTCCCTTGGCGATCCCCTCTTATACGGATCATTACCCAAAAATGCTATCCCATAAGAGGAGCAATTTAGGCACTTCCCCTGAACTAAGGCTCGCCTTCTCTTGGATAACAGGGGTCCCTAATATAAGGTACCTCTTCTCCTCCAGTGCGGGGCAGGTGTAAAAAAGATCAGTCGAGGTTTCCTCATCTTCTTTACAGTATCTGCAGCCCGGGCTATCAGTCAGCTTCAGCTTGTACTTATATGCATTCAGGCTACTATGGTGGCCCGTAATGATCCCGCCAGAATTCTGGCTTTGTGCCTATTCAATTTAATGAATTCTTAGGCCCATCTCTCAATCTCTGAGTATTCGATGATTCGCCAACCCGTTACTCCTCTTCATCTTTTATTGTTCTGGTTTCTTGCTCAGCCATTTACATGGTCTCTGATCAGATTCCGACTTATTCCTACTGCAGTTTCTTGTCCATAGAGGCTTTCCCTGGTCTCTAGTCTGGCAAGGTCTAAGTCTTCTGCAATTAGATTTCCCTTAATGCCATTATGTCCAGGTATCCATACGAGTTTCACCGGTCCCTTCCCTGCTAAGTGGTTCAGTGCTTCATAGCAATTATGGACCAGCTTCGACTTAGTCGTTGTTGAATTCAGAGCTACAAACTTCGCCCTGCTATCCGAGCCGATACATACCTTCTCCTGGGTCCGACTTTGGTCGGCCCCCAGGACACCGTATGCAATTGCAATTAGCTCGGCCTGGAGTGCGGTAGTGTATTTGCCCAGGGGGAAGGTTGCATTATGTATAAAGAGATATTTAATAATATAAAATAATAATTTGATATAAAGATATATCAAAATATAATGTAATATTTGCATTCTTGTTATAGCGATAGCTGATGTATAATTGTGAAATAGTAGGATAAGACAGAAATCTAATTTTGTACATATGTAGTAAAGTGAAGTTAAAACTTTTCGATTCATGTGGGTATCACATATTGCTATCCATCCATAAACATTTAAATTATCACATAGGCACCTACATAAATTCTATCAAGTGTTATTTGAATGAGTTTATGAAACAATCTGCTTATTGTTTCCTTCCCTTGTAGTTTATTATCGAATTTATGCTTTAACAGTTAGAAAATTACCTACATCAGGAAATTTTATATCCATTAACACGAGAGATCCTTTAAAGTTAAATTATATGTCTTGTGAAATTTTGAATCTCATAAGACAATGGATTTTATGAATTTCTTTGCATTTAGAAATCTAAGTATGAGGTAAATATAACACAGCTTTAGACAGGTTTTCCTCATCTATCATTTAAAAAGAAACAGAACCGTATTCATAGCATAAAATGTGAATATAACTAAATTTATGAATGTAATTGTTATATCAAAGAAGAATGTAGCAACATGTATTCGTTAATAGATTATTAAAGAATGTTCTAACTCTTCGAATGTCAAGATTTATTTAGTGCTACGAGTATTTAATAAATAAAAAAATGTTTCTAAAATAAATTATTTTCGTAAATGATTTTAATATTGGAATTTTTATGTAATTATCAGAATGATAGTAGAATAGCATCAGATTTATTGACTTCCTTTTTTCACTTTTATATTTGGTGTCTATATTGAAAACATCTATAAAACATAAAATAATATCCATATGGGTTCCAAGAGGAAGTGTGTATATAAACAAATACGATAAATGGTGTCGAAATAGCAAATCTCCAGTAAATGTATAGATTTATATTTTATTATATAATGAATAGATTTATTTGTCTTCTTGAATTGAATCTTCTATATGACTTCTTATATTTATGCACATTCATACTCCTTACTGTTAATGAGACCAATATTGCTTTGTCTAGAGATAAAATACTGTTTCCTTAAAGACAATAATATCCCCCATATACGACAATTTTATTTTTATAAAATTATTAAATACCTAGAACAAATCATCTCTACTTACTCAGTTTTATTCTCTCTACAGATTCAGGTTTAAAACCTGATCTGATATTTATCTACAAATTTTATAAATTAAATGTTAATATGTGTTTCTAAATCTTTGTATTAAATACTGTAATTGTCATTATTACTTTATATTACGATTCTTTTCGGAACTTCTTTCTTACTACATATATTTCTTATTATATGTTTTAAAAAGTGTTCTGAACGTAGAATATTTAGATCTCCGTTAGTTATCATTATCATTATAGTATTGCATACCATAATGGTAATAATAACTAATAGACTATTATATTACTTATTAATAACCATTATGTGTAACATAATGATTAAGAATAAGTCAAACTTGTTACTCTCTTATTTACTGTTATTTTCATTGCTTTAATACTAATTTCGAAATATCTGTCATGCTGAATTACCTTGAAAAAATGTAGTAATCTACATTTTCATACACGAACTGCAACAAAAAATGTACATTTATTGGCTTTGAGAAAATATTCAAGAATTTTAAAATAACTGCTTATTATTAGTGCTATTAATTTAGTGTTATACTTGTTTTAATGAAAAGCATGTTTTAGCCTGACTGAATCAATATATACTGTTCAAATTCATTTCATATTACAGGAAGTAATTTCGTCAGTTCCTCGAACTTTAAACGGGAAATGATAGAATTGTTGATGTTATAGGCACGACGAAGGCGTAAACAATTAATCTAGGAACTCATATAAAAACGTAAAGGAATTATATCAACGCAGTCGAGTGTGAGGTGGAAACTATCACTAAAAATGTTTGCAAAGCTATTCCTTGTAGCTTGCATAGCTATCATAGCTCAGGTAAATAATGAATCATAATTAGTATCTAATTAATTGAAATATGTGTATAGATGTACATACTTTATGTATGTAGATTATTATGTAGAACTCGTATGCGTTTATAATATGCCTATACAGTTTATTTATTGTAACATATATCTATAAAACTAGACTATATTTGATATGTTTCTTTTCTTACTTTAAAATAACACTTATTTTTGTTCTTACGTCTTTTCTAACTTTGAAATTTGTCGTAAATTTCGGCAAATTTACAAAAAAAAGTATACATATTTATATTAATGTAACCTATATAAAAAAATCTTCGGAGATGGATATATACCAAAAGCCGAAGTGTAAGAACAAACACATGTTATTAACTTAAATGTTCGATAATCCCCGAATAAAGTGAAATATAATTAAAACCAATGGCAAAAAAAAATGTACATAAATAGTTATGTTATTAGCTGTGCCATATTCACCATATCTACATTTTTTTAATAAAGTATCAATACCTTTATTCATTGAAGAAGAATATAACTATCTATCGTATGATTACTTTCATTATAAAATAAACTATAACAAACTATTTACATTCTAATGTATAAACTCCTGCATAAATTAAGCAAATATATCACATATTCACCTTTAATAGTATGTATTGTAGATTGAAAACGTTTATTAAGATTTACAAGTTTTTATCTTCCTACACTCCTTCATAAAACTAACAAAGAGAATGCTACATATCGGACGAAAAATCAAAATTTAAATTTATAAATTTATATAAATGTAAATAATTGCACTCTAAACATTTGTCTAGTAAATTGAACATATCCCGCGTTTGCATTTACAATTTGTAAATGCTGTTGCCAGTTGTACAATTTGTACAATTTGTATTATTGCCTCTAATTTAGTTTTACATTCCTCAGGTACCTCTATCTATGGGTTCCGGTTGCGGAGCTCCGGATTTAACTGTACCTCTGCCATTACCTCCAGTAATTCCACTTGGTAGGGTATGTGCATGCAGAAATGTTGCCCTCAGACCCACCCTTCGATCTGTAAGTTAATTTTGATAATGGAAGGAAAATTTTTATTTACCCTGGCGCTTTAACAACAAATCAAACAATAAATGCGTACGAACTTTCAGGGAACCTGCATTCCAGGATGGCCTCCAGGTGGTCCTTTGTATCCATATCCCCCAGCATGTCCTCCAGCATATCCTCCAGCATATCCTCCAGGATGTCCTCCAGCATATCCTCCAGCATATCCTCCAGGGTATCCTCCAGCATACCCAGGATGTCCTAAACTGTATTTATAGATGATTTCGCGGATATACTTGAAATAAAAAAAATACATTTAAATGTTATATTTTTATTTTTAAATACTTTTTTGTAAATCTAAAATCAGTTTAATTTAACATATAATACGTTTAATATGGGGAAAAATATTCTTCGGTTGTATTATATATCCACATTACTAATATATTTAGTAATCAATTTTGAATATATTATAGTTAAAATACAAAACGTTCATAATTGACGTTTGATGCTTGTGATATGAGTACTTACTTTATGGTCAAATTAGAAAATATGACCGAAAAAGAGTAAAGTGCTGAATAATTTATTAGATGTTAAGCAGACTAGAAGTGTTATTAAATTTAGTTCAATTATGTATCAAATTTAGTTTAATGAACACAGTTTATAGTCAAAATAATGTAACTTTCTGAAAGTAATCATAGATATAAAAATGTATCTTATTATTGAAGATCTATTTTAAATCTTTAATAATCTTTAATAAATCTTTAATAATATCGCTAAATTTTATGAAAATGATTAGTATTGATTGCTCAAATATTCTTACCTGCACATAATAATCGAAATATCAAAATATCAGAACATTTGTTACTTGACCAGATATTTTTTGTTTTTCTCTCTCAATAGTATCATTTTAGAAACAATAAAATTAATTCATTATATATGGTATTTCTTGATGAATTTAGTTAAACTAGTTACTTAAAATTAGTGTTTACCTAAACAATTTTTCCAAAATATTTCCAAGTAATTGATCATGGTATCTGGTGAACAAAACTGATTTACTGACATGTTTTTCAATTTTCCCGCAATGAAATCAATATAACTAAAAATAATTCAAATAAGTTATAAAGTCCTTACAGTGTTGATGTTGAGCCTCTCCAGTGAATGTTTAGCACGTATTAAATGCAATATGGCAGGCTCGACACTACTGATACTGCCCAATTCAGAATACCTTATTCCCTAAGTTCAATTCAGAGTCTTGTCAGAGTTCCATTCGTCCAATAATGACCTGCTAGTTAATAATATCACATCAGTGAAGGCAGAGATCTAACAAAGACTTAATTTTCATGTATATATCAAGCCATGTGGTACATGTAGAAACTGAAATGGTTTACGCAGTTGCCAGTGGAACAACGGATATTGATTAGGAAGATATACTATTCATTTAATCGCTATTTGCCAAATAAAAAACTTTATTATCTTGCCGATAAACGTAACAGTCTACTTGAGCCTAGCCATAAAAACAAGCCACGGTATGAGATAAGAGTCGTTTCGGATTTTTCATTTGACAAATAGCGATGAAATAAACTATACTAGTAAATCCATATGACATTCAAGCTCACAACAGCAATTATTCACTTAAAATGGCAACACTAGTGGTATATTTTCTTAGCCAAACTGAAAGCCATTAAATCTGCAGATGAGGATAAGTAATTTTGACTTATTTATGAACAGGTCTTAAGAATATGACCTCCTATTTTCATATTCAAAACGAATCAAGATCAGAATGTATAATATGTACCATAGAATTAATTACGTTCGAAATATGTTTACATATACAATCATATTTGAAACTAATTACTGTTCAACCAATCCAAACCACTGTGGATCTGTGTTAGTTAATCATAAAGGTTTTATAGACAAAGTTGTAAGTTTCTGCAAGATGGTGGATATTTATAGGAAGATATGATTTACTTGCCTTGCTAAACTGCTAATGGTCTTTATGGTGATGTAGTGTAATCTGCAACATCCGCATCACAGTCCTAATCACTAAGTTCTCTATCGAATATAATGTATTACACATTATCTTAGGAAGGAGCTAGAACATTCCATGCAGTAACAAAAACAGAAAACCAGTCTTTCACGAATACCGAAAGATTACCCGATGTTGTAAAGCATCACCGGGAGATGATATAAACTAATAACTAAAAGTACTACCAGAGGGTAACATTCAAACTACAGAAATAAGGAGTTTATACTCCAACCCATCTGCAAATGCCTTATATAATAAGGACTAAACAAATTAGGTCAAAACAGCTATTCTCCTGGCTATATGCCAAACGTCGAGCGCTGAATAACATGACAAAATTTGTCGTATTTTTGTCTAACAGAGTTAGCACTAAAAATACAGTGATTGTTCCAAAAACGATATCCTGTGATAGACATTTGATGGGTTGGAGTATAAACTCCTAATTTCTGTAGTTTAAAAGTTTTAATCATCTCCCGGTCTTGGTTTGCAATGTCGAGAACCTTTATAATCTCTTGCTGGTCGTGGAAAAATGGGCTCTTGTTTCTATTACACACTATACTATGTAGTATAGTATATTCATCTTAGAATGTTTTACTACGGCGTTCTCTGTGAAATTTTAAATTTTGCACCATATGTTACAACGTTGTTACGTTGTAACATTTCAAGCATTTCAAATTCGCTAATTAACTGATCATTCTGTCTATGACACTAATATAATCGAACTGATGGAACATGGACGATTAAAATCTTGGTACTTGTATTTGGAAATATGTTAGTAACATTCATCTCTACTCAATTCTTCAGAGAAAAAGAACTTTTTAGGCGTGGTTACTAAAGTTGATATTGAACATTAATCAAGAGCCATAATAAAAAGAAAAAATATATCATGTGCAGCACAGTACACGTGATAGAAGTGAATACTTCTTTAGAATAGAGAATGAGAGAGATTAAGAGTGAGAGATTGAAAGAGAGAGAGAGAGAGAGAGAGGAGAGAGAAAAGGGGAGGGATAATGTCAAAAGAAATATAACAATATAAAATTTGTGTAAAAAATATTCGGTTTATTCATTATCTACACTATCATCGGCTGGTGGTTCAATTGGTAATACTGATATGATTGGTTTGTGATAACTAAAATATGAAATATATGTTCGTGATTCGATATTTTCTAGATAACGTGTAAAAATTGCATCTATTGTTGTTCCGGATTTTGTTGTTGATTCTTTGGGATTGTTATTTATAAGCAGACCAAATGTTTCTCGAAGAAAATTAATCAACGTCGAAGAATCATTGGATCCGAAATTTACATTGAAATCTCCCCCGAGAATCAAAGGGATTTTGTCTTCGCCTCTTCCAAGTGCATTTGCACCTGTGTGGCTGTAAATCAGTAGGGAGCGGTGAATGAAATATATTATATCTTCTAGATTTTAAACGGTTCAAGGATATTATCAAATAATCACAGAAAACAGATGTAAATAACGTAAATAATTACAAAACACAATGATAAATATTCGGTACACACGCGTGCTGCTTCAGCTGTTAATATATAGCGTCTGTACGCGTACATCGATAACGCGCGCATGCGCAACAATAGGGAGACGCGGATAGCCTAAACGGATATATATATATATATATATATATATATATATATATATATATATATATATATATATATATATATATATATATATATATATATATATAATGTGTAGCTCTCTTTCTCCTTCTCTCTACGTTATATCTCTTTTCTCTCTCGTGTAACGAAATCCGGAAACGTTATATTTTTTCCAATTCACTCTCCATTCTCGTCAAATATCAGAACGCCGCCAAAGAAGTATTCACTTTAAAAACGCATATACATCATATATATGTCAATCCAAAGCCTCTGGTATATCGCCACCCATAACCTTATTGCTAAACTATAAGAAACTATAAACACAATTTCGTTTACTACGAGTGTCTCACATAAATGCAGCTTGCTTCAGCATCTTTACCGCATTCCTGCGAAGGAATTTTGTGTGATCAATTCAATATTACTCTCATAGTTCTACCGAGAAATGTTTCGGAAGTATGTACGCAAGTTGGAAGGTATTTTATTAATATACAAACTTGTGCTTTAGCAGCAGGAATAAGTCAATCAAAGATATTTGTATTATCAATTGTCTGAAAGCTCATTTCTCTAGATTTATTGTATTGAAATTAATCTATTTACTGATACTACTATGATTAATAATTACTACTAATAATTGTGTGCATCAGGTAAACTACAAAAGTATTCATAAAACTTGTATATGTTGTTTTGTATATGACAGATAGGAAAAGCAGAAAATTCATTGATGCAAAACGAAAACAAATGAGACGTTTTAAATTTAAAATGTCATAGTAGAGACTCTACTAGATTTTTATGCCCAAATTCAAGGTAGTGTATATTGACAGAATGGTGATTTTCTTTAGATTTCGTTAATAAAAAGTCAATTTGTATAAAAAAATGTGTAAGGCCTGTAAAAAATATCTAAAACGTTTTGAACATATAATATCAGAGTAGAGATCCTACAAGATGTTTATACCTGAAATTGTGGTTGTCTGCTGATGAAATGGCAACTTTTAAAAATTTTGTTAATCTTGTACTTGTAACTAAAAAATTCGTAGCGTTTGTAAAAAAATATTGTTAGACGTTTTCAATTAAGAATCATCATCATGAAGTCATCAGTCCTAAGACTGGTTGGACGCTAACCTCCAGCTTAACCTATCTTGTGCTAACCTACGCATTTCGCTAATTGTGCTACAACCTACATCCCTTACTATTTGCGAGCAGTATTCTAATATAGGCCTGCCTCTGCCTTTCTTCACTCCTATTTCTGCCTCCAAAATATCGCGGACTATTCCCCCATGTCTCAGCAAGTGGCCTACCATTCTATCTCTTCTCTTCTTTATGTTTTTCCACATACTTCTTTTCTCGCCGACTTTCTCCAATACTTCTTCGTTTCTAACCCTATCAGTCCATGGTATTTTCATCATTCTTCGGTAACACCACATCTCAAAAGCTTCTAATGTCTTCCTACTTGCTTCCCCTACCATCCAGGTTTCGCAACCGTATAGTGCCGTGTTCCATACATATGTTTTAAAAAATCTCTTCCTTGTTTCTAAGTTTATTACCTCCGAACATAAAAGTGCTTTCTTTTTGTTAAAAGCTACTCGACCCTGCGCTATTCTTTGTTTTATGTCTTTATCGCTTCTTCCATCCCAATTTATTTTGCTTCCTAAATAAGTGAAGTCTTTAACTTCCTCCAATCTTTCATTATTAATCTGTACTTTCGTTTTTGCTCTGCTCTCGCGCCCTCTGCACACTAACACTTTAGTTTTGTTATTATTCACCCTCATTCCGTATTCCTCTGTCAACACTGCCTCCATTTCGTTCAATGCTAATTGTAATTCCTCCTTACTAGATGTTAATACTGCTATATCATCCGCTAATCTCAGCATTTTTAGTTTCTGTCCCTGTACTTTAATCCCGAAATCCACTCTACCTTTTACCACATTAATCGCCTCTTCGATGTACAAATTAAAAATTAGTGATGATAGTGTACATCCTTGTCTTACTCCTTTCCTAATACCTACTTCCCTTTTTTCCTCTTCTACTTCTATAACAGCAGTTTGCTCTCTGTATAGATTGTGTATACTTGTACTCTCCTATCTCTATACTTCATTCCCGCGCTCTTTAGTATCTCGAACATTTTTTCCCATCTTACGTTATCAAAAGCTTTTTCTAAATCTACAAAAGAATGTCATAGTAAAAATTTACCCGATGTTTATATTAAAAGTTGAGGTTGTGTTCTCTTTACTGATGAAATGGTATATTTTTAAATTTCCTTAATAAAAATACTATACTTTTTTCATTAAAAAATTCGTAGGGTATGTAAAAAAGATGTAAGACGTTTTCAATTTACAATGTCATAATAAAGACTTTACGCGATACGTATTGCCGGAATTGAGGTTGCGTATTGTCTACTGATGGAATGGCAACTTCCTTTAATCTTCCTTAATAAGAAATATTGTACTTTTTTTATCTGTAATCTTCGTAGGGTCTGTAAATAAATATATGAGACGTATTGAACTGTCGTGTTCTGTCTACTGAAGTAATGGTGATTTTTCGTTAATAAAAATCTTCTACTTTTTTCATAAAAAAAATCGTAGGGTTTAAAAAAAATAGCTGAGACATTGTGAATTTAGAATACCATAGTAGAGATCTTATTTGATGTTTATACTCAAAATGAAAGTTCACTCTCTACTAACGGAATGGTATATTTTTTTTAATTTCATTCATAAAAAAAATTGTGCAGTTTTCATTAAAAAATTCGTAGGGTCTTTAAAAAGTATCTGAGACGTCTTGAATTTAGAATGTCATAGTAGAGAGTATACGAAATATTTATATCGAAGATTGAGATTGTGTACTATCGACTGAAGGAACGGACGGACGAAAAATTTTCCATTTTCCGGTTACCAGTTAAAAATCATGAAACTTTCACAATTTTAATATCAGCTGTACAGAAATGTATGTAAAATTTTTTCTTTTGAGAAGTATTTCGGTACATTAATAGGGTTACAGAGGTAGCACCCGTTTTCATAATGTTCAATTGCGAGTCGTCAGTTTTGCCTGCTCCTCCCCGAACCGATAATTCAATGATGTGATAACCTCATTTCCTTTCATATTGCAGTGCTTCAGCTGTATATTTTAATTTCGCGTTTTCTGCAATATTTTCTTAGTCCCTACGCAGCCCATATACGTCCCGCGTTTTCCATCCTATTTCAGATCTGCCCGGAATATTAAAAACCTGCCTCCTTTGTCGATCTACATGGAAGCAAATTTGGTTGTTTAAAGTGTCATATCATGTATTTCAGCCGAATTTTCTGTATTTACATAATCTCCCGGCTCATCCGAAAGCTCATTCCCATCCCGCCTCCTACCGTATCCGTCGTTGTCTATACTTCTGCCTCTTATGAATATTGCGAGGCATTAACCCTAAGACGGTAATTCAACTACCTAGAAAACGGTGGCTAGATGCCGCTAATGTCCTCGCCCATTAGCGTCATATTTTATGGATTGGTGGCAATGCATCAAAGAGATTTTCCGTGTTTATTCTCCCGTCTTAATACACAGCACACTAGTATGACAACTCACATGAAAATTATATTCTGACTAATTAGACGTAAGAGTAGATGTAATAGTCGACACAGAGAACAAATTCTATTTAAGAGATCGAACCATAGGAAAGAATAATGCATCAGAATAGAATCTCTCCACAATTAGTACGTCAATGTATGTCGAGTAGTAATATATCCAAAAGTTGTCATAATGTCAAATATATGATATATGAGTAAAGGCGCAGCCCGAGGGTTTCATATGCATATTAAAAGCCACATGGTTTTTGCAATCTCAAGTGACCATTTGAGCAAGTTATATTTAAAAATAATTTCTCTATAAATTCTTCAATAATCACTTATCAAACCCAAATCAACTGTCAAAATGTCAAAATTTGTAGATCTATGTTATTTGTTGCATGGTCACTTAAATCAATTATAAGTTTCTTATTACAGTCATAAGAATAATAAGAACATAGAACATCTCATAGTAGAATACCGAGGAGGACCAACAAATATATAAACTTTACCTAATTTGTATTGCTAGACAATATCTGCAAATCTTCCAACGACCACGATACAAGATAAATTACGCTTCCTTGACTTAACTGATATTCGGGCCCAAACAGAGGAACAATGGTGTTAATGGAAAGCTGGAATAATAGCCCTTATCGAAACACGTAAATTAATTATCATTATTAGGGGAAAAGCAAATTGATAATCGCTGCATTGTTTTATGCGCCATATCGTTATATTTGCCCATTGTTGCTATTATTCACACCATGCACATTTTCGTACGCAGTTATAATAGGCAGATTCTATTATCAATTCGTACGTTATTGTTTCATTCGGTCTGATTAGTATTGATGTTATTGGTTAATCAAACAGATAGTATTATTGAATGTACATACATACATGTTATGGTAATGTTCTCCGTAATTACTTAAAATGGACTATTTTAGTATTTTAGTAACACTATATAATCTAGATTTTAGCTTTTATTTTTGGCTTTTAAAAAGCTGTACTTTTACTTTCTCTCTGTTGTGGTATCCAGACCCTTGATGGTTTTTACTCCTTTGTTATATTATATTTGAGGGTTGCTGTGGGGAGAAAAATGAAAGGAAATTCTCGATGCCGTTGAGGTCTCACATTAATCCTTTCAACCTTTGATTGAAGAATAAAATGTTGTTGCTTATTATTAAATTTTCTGTAATTCACGCTTTGAAGTTGATTTTTTTAAATAATTGTACTTTTTATATAATGATTATGCTTCTAATTATGGACGAACAATTATACAAGAGGTGCTGATAAAGTGCTTTTGTAAAGTAATGATAAATTCGTTAAAAATTCAAAGAATAACGCTTGGAAAAATCTCTTGAACCGGTCAAATTATGGTACAGTTCAGGAATTTTTAAAAAAATATAACTGATACATACACATAGAGTGATTCGTGTATAAGGTACGGCATCAAAGATATTCTTTGAATGGCAGCCCTCTTTTTTATTACAGAATGCGAAAGAGCATATTTCTTTACATACTCTACGATAATAATTATATTAGCGTAAATATAGCTTAGATAAAAAACTAACAAAAACGATTGTGTTATTTGAAAATACTAAATTTAATGGTAATGATTATTTAAAAAATCAACCAAAATAATTATTCAAATTATGCACCACTAGCTGTCTCAAAGTAGCCTTAGCGAGTAATAACGTTTTTTATTGCTGTCGTATAAAAATTTGAAATGGTACTTCATCAAATATTTTTTTGGTTTTTGGAGTTATTTTTTAAAGAACACATTTCTTATCGTCTGTTTGTCAAAAGCAGTGTGTTTGAAGTGCTTATTGTTACTACTCAATAAGCACTTCAAACACAATTTGTCATTTTGCACAAAATGGTTAAACTAACTGAACGAGAAATAATTTAAATTGTTTGCATGATACGATTTGGAGACAGGATGTGCATCCAAAGCGAAGTATTCTAATTGAATCGTTCGATACAACTCATCTTGGTCGACCACACACTAGCCAAAGTATGCTATGGTAGGGAATGCTGAGTGTAAATTCCGCAATTTGGGCATGTTCATGATCTTCCTAAATCTGGTCGACCCTCATCATCAGAAGAGGATCAACTCAGGATTTTGTTAGAAATGCAAGAATATCATCACTCAATACTTAACCAATTGGCTTCTGATTTGAATATGGCAACATCCACAGTACACAAAATTCTGAAAAACATAAAGCACCATCCTTATAAAGTATGCCTTATCCATGAGCTGCAAGCAAATGCAACAGCTATGCAATAATGATAATAATTTCGTAAAAAAATATATATTTTCTGACAAGGTCATACTTTTGTTTTGAATGGCAATGTCAATAGGCAATCCCGATGGATGATGGAGTATCACACTCAAAATCCCTAGATAGTGACTGTGTGGAAAGGCATAAAGGGCAGAAGAATTGTGGGTATGATTAGTTAAATATTTTCAAAATTTAAGATTTTTATGTTCTTGGACCAATTTTAAAACATTTATTTTTAGCTCTATTTTTAGGTTTATTGGTTCCTCGATGTCATAAAAAGACACGGAAATAATGTTGATTTTATTTAATTATTAATTATATTGACATTTTTCAAAAAAATCACAAAAGCAATGTATGCAAGTTGGCAACATTCAAAAAGAAGGAAAAAAAGAAAAATAAATAAATAAAATAAATTTTAAACTAGAGAAATAATGAGTTTATACTCCAACCCATCTGCAAATGCCTTATATAATAAGGACTTTAATATAACAAATTAAGTCAAAACAGCTCTTCTCCTGGCTATATGCCAAACGCCGAGCGCTGAATTACATGACAAAATTTGTCATATTTTTGTCTAACAGACTTAGCACTACAAATACAGTGATTGTTCCAGAACCACAAGAAAGATGCAAAGTGTCACCTATCTCAGGATATCGTTAACTGCAGGCCGGTTTCGACCTTATCTTGGGTCTCGTCAGTGCAGTGTAAATGAGTATACCTTCGATAGATAAGAGGTCTCGTCTCTGTAGTTAACGATATCCTGAGATAGGTGACACTTTGCATCTTTCTTGTGGGTTTGGAACTATCACTGTATTTTTACTGCTAACTTTGTTAGACAAAAATACGGCAAATTTTGTCATGTAATTCAGCGCTCGGCGTTTGGCATATAGCCAGGAGAAGAGCTGTTTTGACCTAATTTGTTTAGTCCTTATTATATAAGGCATTTGCAGATGGGTTGGAGTATAAACTCCTTATTTCTGTAGTTTGAATGTTATGCTCTGATGGTAAAACTTTGCATTATATTAAAATAAATTTTGTCATCTGCTTTTTTTTGTTTTGAACAAGTCTCAAATGGAAGTTGAAATATAGATACAATTAATAATAAAAAAGAAAATAAAGTTTCCCTTTTTATTTTGTTAAATTTAAGGGCTAATAAATATAATAGAGATATAATTAAATACTTTTTTATCACTTCACGTTTTATCAAAAGTGCTGACAACATTGTGTTGGTCCTTTATAGTTGGGGTAAAAGTAAATATAAAACTTACTAAACAACATTTGTTAACGCACAAAATTTAGAATTAACAATATACAACTACAAATCGTGCGAAAAGGTTGGAACCTTAGATGCAGCCACAAAAACAGGAGACTAGTTTTCCACGAACACCGAAAGATTACACGCGCGTTTCGCCACTCAAGTTAGCATAATCGGAAGATGACTAAATCTTATTTCGTCAGTCATCTTCTGATGATAGTAACTTGAGAAACGTTGAGAAACGTATAATTTTGGTCTCCTGTTTTTTAACTACAAATCAGTTGATAGTATGAAGTTGAATAGCATTGGCGATCCAAAGCTTTCGTGTATATTCCAGCCGCTCTATTTGTATTCAGTACACAATTTGACTTATATTTTAACCTAGAAAATTGAAATATAAATTTGTATATTTTTATTTTAAATAGGTAACGTGTATAGTTTTTATCTATATTTACTAAACGGCTGTTCTCGTGTGTATGTCACCAAATTTTTAGGTCGATGTACGAAATGCTTTTCGTTCGAATTTTGGCATTCTGACAAAATCAATATAGTAAATCGCGAACAACGTAGTAACTTTTTACTTTTCCGCATTTCACTATAAACGAAAAAGTAATGTAATCGTGTAAAGAAAAATTGAAAAATTAACATTTTTTTGGGTTTATTTTTCGTTTTTCGGCCTAAAAACAAAAAAAAAATGGTTCTTAAAAATGTTTTGCTGTGTGTGTCGTTGTCGTTGGCGTTGTCGTCAGCATTTATTCTTGTTAGCACGATAACTCGCTAATCGATCAGGCTTTGACTGATTCTGATTGGGGACGTCTACCAAACGACATCTATTGGTTTTGAGGTAGATAGGACACACCCCACCCTGTCCATGGGTCATGAGAAAGCACGATGGTGGACTACTCGTATTTGAGAAAAATTGAACAAAGTAAAACTGTCGCATAAAACACATGTGTTGGTTTATTGTTTCTCGGCCACTCAATTTCGAGATAGAGATGTTCTACGTGCGGAAAAGTCCGTTTTAGAGTTTTACAACTGTATTTATACGCATACTCATATTTAATAAATGGCAGGATATCATGTTTCCCTGTTGATATTTGCAATATAATATTCAAATGTGCCTTGTTAATATCGGCCGGTAGTAATTTTTAATATATGCAGTGTATTCTTTTTTTTTTGTCTTATATACTTGGCGATAGCAAGGATAAAAGTGCATTTTGCCTCGACCGGGAATCGAACCCGGCTCTCCCAATTTCCGGTTAGTTGCTCTGGCCGCTGAGCTATCGAGGCACACTCATTACCCCTGCTAATGCGCCAGTTTAATGCGTCACTACCGTACTCCCTCCCTAAAGACATGGTTTGTCTCGATACAATTTAACGGAATGTGACCGCGTTCGCCATTCTTACGAACCGTTGTTCGGTAACCCCCGGGACTATAGGGCGATGGACAGGACGGGAATCGAATCCGCGAATTTGAGATGTAAGGGAGGTTGCATATACTGGAATGAATCACATCACGTCGGGGTCACCACTTTGGCGTTAGCACGGATAAAAGTGCAGTTTGCCTCGACCGGGAATCGCACCCGGCTCTCCCAGTTTCCGGCTAGTTGCTCTGACCGCTGAGCTATCGAGGCACCCTCATTATCCTTGCTAATGCGCCAATTTTAATGCGTCACTACATATATTTCTTTAAGGCGTTTGGGGAGCGCTATAAAATAAAAAAGTAATAATAATAATAATTTCTGTTGGTTCTATGTTCTATGTAGGTATTTATTGGTAACAATCACACATATTTTAAATTTCACAAATTTTGGAAATAGCTTTGATAATAATACAAAGTGAAACACAAAATAAAACCTACCGAAAATAACGCGAAGAATTAACTCTTCGTATTTTTTCATTTAAGGGTGCGCGAGGGATTTTGTGGAGGATAACATTAATGAAATTCCAAAATATTATAAGCTAAGGAGAGGCACAAAATAAAACTCACTGTAAGTGATGTTGAGAAGTTACTTCTCGTATTTTTTTTAATTTAAGGGCGCGCCAGGGAATGTATTTAAAATAATTTTTATTTGAAAGAAGCTTTCAGTTTGTAGCTCACTAATTTAATGGAAATATTCACAGAGTAAACAAAAAATCCGGACTTCCTGTGTCTTCACTTTGTTCATCATAATTGAGAATATTTTAGAAGTTAATTGGTTTTTAAGGAAATGATGTTTAATAAGCAGAAGATAAATAACGTAATTTGAAAAGTTTTAAAAGTTTACCAATCTTATTACACGAATTATCCCTGGAAATTTTAAACGGTTGCCAGCTAATAAAAAAGAAAATAAAATTTTTCAAACGCTCTGATTAAAATTTATAGAGTGACAGCTTACCAGATTGTTTGATAAAGAGAACTTATGCTTTTATGTATCTACAATAAAAAAGAATTAGGAAGAACTTCTACATATTTTTCTTGTTTGATGTATTCTTTTATACACTTAACAATATAAAGATCGCATTCCTACAGTCTGTTGTGATAAATCAACTTCAAACTTCGAATCAAACTTTCAATTTATTTACGATTGAATACTGGATAAACAAGTTCAATTCCCAGATTGACAGGAGGAACATTACGCTGGAAAAGAAACTGTTCCTCATAAAATATATCTGCGGGTTTATGTCTATATATCTGTGTGCATGATACGGATGTATATAATGGAATTATTTCGTGTTTGTAAATGTTACGGTTGTCTTGTTCGGAGACAGAATCTGCGCTGGAAAAGGTGAAAGTGGCGTTTCCATCAAGCCCGAATCGTTTTTGTCAATTCCTCCGTCTGGAACTGATGGCTACATCTATTCCATTTATGTCTGCAAATATTACCGTGTACACCTGGTTTCCCTGGAAAATATTCCCCATGACAGTGGAAATAATGACGTACGAATACGCTCTCTTTTTATTTGACAATTTCAATACACTTTGCTTTTGATTTGCATATTACAGGAAACAATTCAGGTTTGTATAGGTATCCAGTATAAAGGATATACAAACGAACTAAAGAAAGCTGATGCCTTACAAAACTAGGCCATACACAAATTAGAATGTCACTATGTGATCAATAAATTAGATAAAAGTAGACGATGATAGTGTATTATGAGGAGATGATGAGAGGAAATCGATGAAGGTACATTGTGGTTCCAGGTTGTCTTTAATCCATTTTTCAGTTACCTATTTTTGAGTTATTTATTTATATATGTATGTAAGTTACAGTTAAAACTCAAATATCCCTTATACGCAAAACTGAAGGACCATCCACTTTACCAATTTTGCTACAAGAATCTTGCAGAAGGTCTCCAAGTCTCCTGGAAGTAATCCGGCGGTGTGTTCGATTCCCACATCAGTCAGCTGTGTGTGTCTGCGTGTAACTGTCTGAAGGTTATGTGAGAGAATAACTGCGAGTGAAATCTCGCCCCATTACAAATACAGAAAAAAATACGATAAGTGGATTTATATCAATTCAATTTGACATTACTAGTCACTATTAGTCATTACAAGGCCTATATATTTAAATATTGTTAACTATCTCTGACTACATTAAAATTAAATATTAAACCCTTTAAAAATATTCTTACATTTATAGTCTGTTAAAGCTTTCAATTCCAAATACCTTCACAAAAAATAATTAAGTAGGGTTAAATTGGTAGAAAAAACCAGCTCATTAATTTCATCTTACTTATTGGGAAAAACTTGACTGAAATTTATTTTGTATTATCAAAGCAAAATGTGATGTAATTCTATCGTGCTGATTCTAAATAGTTGTTTATTAACGCTTACCAGTTATTGTGCTATCAAAGAAATAGATTGGATAATTTGGCTATTCATAATTACAGCATAAACGTTCACTTTCTTAGGATATCAAATCCGGACCTTTATATTTTCTTCACTCCACTATCTATTTTTTTCTTTTTTGAATGTTCCATTTAATGAGAACATTGTTTCAGCAGAAACAAATAATGTTTTCTGTAGCGAAATGATCCTCTTAGCTTTACATCTTTGTTTTTCGGAACGTTTCATCAGTATTCTTTATTATTAAATCATACATTTTTCTATATATTAATTTTTTCAACATATCCTGATATAAGAATTTTGGATTTTCGAAGTAAGAATTGTTAAAATAATAATGAATGTTTATCAACTTCATAATAAACGATAAATAAGTAATAAACGAGTTCACCTATGTATATATAGCGAACTAAAAAAGTTTTCATTTTACTACCACAGAAATCGATGTGGATGTGATCAGTAACTAAATACGATATTAAATTTAATATACTGGTCACATTTCACAAATATTTGGTATTGTATTTTACGTCATGTTACTTTACAGTCATACATCGATAGTCGTTATAAATAAACTAACAGCGGCAGGCTGAATAATGAAATTTGTAGTACGCCCCCCGGTCGACCGGTAACGTATATTGCGACGCTAATTAACCGCTGATAAGTCCAGCTTATTAACACTGACTTAGTTTTCCACAAAACACCAAAACACTATACACTACTCTCGACGCACGTTTCGCCAACAAAGTTGGCATAATCTGGAGATGATTAAAACTCAGTTTTAATCACCTTTCACGCTAAAAATTCCAACCTACTCCAGTATCCAGCTTATTAATTACACAGATCCTCACACGCTTTATTTTAGACACTTAAATAGAGTCATTCTTATTAAAAAATATATATTTGATTTCATAATTAATCATAATTAATTTTGATTCTGTATTATCTGCAAAACGAATATAATTTGAACTTAAAAGCTGCGAAAGTTATAAGTGGACTTCTCAACTTAATATTGGCGTAGAACAACTCCCAAATAAATTGTTGATTTCATATTCCCTGTTTGTGCGTGAAACTGGTTGGCAGTGTCGTTAACAAAAGTTTTAATTACTCGTGATATTGCTTCGGATAAAAGGAGGTGGAGTTTGTAGAATTTCAGTATTTCAAGCGGACCGAATGCCCATTATTTCAAACCAAGGATAGGCGTGAAATTATTATTATAGTATATCCCTCTTAAGTTTAAGGTAACGACATAATTACTCTCTTATGTGTATGGTGTCCGTTTTATGTTCAAATTTGAAAGGAGATCATGCTTAGGCATAATAATGCACGAGTAAATGCAACACCTAAATTTTGGGAAAAAAAATTCAAATTCTTTTGTTTTAAAAACATATTGAAGAAAATATATATCGGATGAAATTGGTGGAGAGATTTGATTTACATATGTATGTGTTTACTGTAAGATCTTTAAGAATTAGGCCTCCATAGATTTGTTTCGATGTCTTAACTAAAGACACTAAAGTTTATATATTTCATCATTGTATATTTCAGAAATAGAGCTCAATGAATGTTTATAGACATTATTTTTCAGATAACTGCAAACCGAAAAAAATGAACCGAAAAGCGAACTTGGTGAAGATTAAAGGAATAAGGTGGCCAATTTACATCTATACTAATAGGTCTAGAGTAATCTAGAGCTATTTTAGCGGTCACCAAACTTGCTTTCTAGTAGCCTAAAAACCGAAGCTGTACCATGAGGTCGAGATCCATCCTACATAAACCATATCTCCTTAAAGTCTCGCTCCTTACGAAAAACGGGTAAAATTTCTGTGAGAAAAAGACGAATATATTCTTCGTGATCGATATTGTCTTATGTAAAAGCAAATGCCTTGTCACGACCTGATTCCGCTGGTAGGAACTTAGGGTATAAGAAACCGAAGAAACTACCATACATGGCAGCTTTCATGTATCATACATACATAATTCAGTTAAATCGTTTTATTTCTTTTAAATATCAAACTCGATATAGGATAGGTATCCTAAACTTTGCAATCGCATAAGTCATTGGCATTATAAAATATGGACTTTCTTTAGTCTTGTTGCCATGTCTCTTTATTGATCAAAATTATTATGTAAATAAAATCAATAGAGTCATCATCAATCTCTTTACGTTCTTTATGTCATCTTATTATAATAATATCAACTACTTGAATGATAGATATTTGTTTTTTCAACAAACTCCTTTCTGATTTTCCATTTCAATCATTCCATTGTTCACCTGGTCTTCCAATGCCACATCTCATCCAACAACGCTTCTCTGCCGTGTTATATATAATTTTGATGCTCTGAAACGCCTCTTGTATTGTCTTTTCATCAGCTAAGATATGTTTCCTGGTAGATTTAGGAGACTTCTAAATCGATGAATTTTCTTCGTCGTGCCATTCTACAGTAAACTGAGAAATGCGATGATCAGGATACTTATTTTTGAAGATTTAAAAACATTATTTTAGCTTATGCTTCATTCTAATACTATTTTATTCCATTTCAGCATATTCCGCCTATAGTAGTCTCAACCATTACATTATGTGGGGTATTGTACAACTCTAGTCATCCAAAGTTATAAGCTCCTTGTTAGACAGATATGGGGATACCTTGGTGATTTAATTAAGTTCTCTACAACAAATATAATATCCTTTTCATCCTGTTTAATACGGAGCTTTCATGTGCTGGCTAGCGGGATCGAGAAATTTTGTAGGAAGTTTAGCTTGTCAGGCTTGTTGTTGGTTTCACTAATAGAACTTCCGGGCTTCTCGGCGAGACGTTTTAATCACTTGATCTGTACATTCCAAACGTCTCTGATAGTATACGTTTTCTTGTCCTGTGGTTTAGCGGTGAATTTGACTGAAAGAAAAATAGTTTTATGTCTATAACATTACATTGTTCAATATCTCTAGATACAATTACAAAAGGTAAAGTAGAAGTTATTATTTTTTGTTCCAATAATATATTTGTTACAACTTTCAGCACGTTTGTATTTGATGCACAATTATGATGAGTACAGTATATATGATGAGATTATTGTTAAAAATAGCATGGGAGTATTTATAGAAAATAGGAAAGAAAAGGAGAGGATAAAAGGAAAGATTTAGGAGTTGGAGACGAAAGCGAGGAAATCAATAAAAATATCAAATTTGGTACATATTTTCCATATTGTAAAGGATCCTTAAATAAGGATGCTCCATTTTTAAACGTAAATAAAGCAAGTTATGTGTGAGATATCCAATAAGCTTTTTTTATTTGAAAGAATATTTTATAGCATTAAGTATGGGATATTGAATGGATCTTGAATGGGTATATGGGTCTTTGAAATGTCCGGGTCGGCTTTGCTTGGTGGCACGGCAGTACTCGGGAAGTCCAATTTTCGATCACTTTGTCCTATAAATCTGGCTGACTTTGCTGGATGGCGTTCATGATGTTGACTTATTGATTTAAGATAGCTGCATAGGAAGAAGTATAAAGGCGTTAAATCGCACGATCTCGATGGCCACTTCACGTCGTCGCTGCATGAGATAGCCATGTCCTCAAATCGTTCGTGCAGAGTGTCCATCGTCGCATGCGGTGTGTGGTACGTAGCGCCGCCCTGTTGGAACCACACCTCGTCAGTATCCATATCATCTAGTTTAGTCTACAAGAAGTTGCTTGCCATCGATCTGCAGCGCTCGCCGTTGACGGTTATGGCTTTGTCAGTTTAGTTTTGAAAGAAGTACGGATCGATGTTTCCTCCAGACCAAAATCTGCGAGTGACTTCAGACGCCAGACCAAACAGTGACTTTCTCGGGAAGCATTTGATGCTGGTGTATCTCGTGTGGATTAATATCGTCCCAAATCTGACAATTTTGCTTGTTCACATATCCATTCATCCAAAAATGGGTCTCGTTGATAAAGATAATTTTTTTTTGGCGAAGTTTGGGTCAACTTCCAGCTGCTCCAGAGCCCAGTCAGCGAACTTAAGGTAAACGACCATAGATTGTCTATGGTCGTTTACCTTAAGTTTCTGGGTCAGTTGGATTTGATACGGGTACAAATCCAAGTCCCAACGCACAATTCGCCAAGTTGAAGTCGCAGAAAAGCCACGCTCTTGTGAACGACGAGAAATTGATTGCCTCGGGTTTTCCCGTACACTCTCACGCACAGCAGCGGTGCTTTCACATCTTGAGTTTTGGTGACGTACGGATGTTGGCTGATTGTCTATCAAATCGGTTGACTCGAATTTGGGTACCAGAGGTCGACTAGGATAAAAATCACATAATGCGCGGAACATTTCTCGAACGGAGCACTGATTCCAAGATGATTTTCCATACACTACTGAACAATTCACAACAAATTTGACAGTCGTTGCTTTAAAAAGATGCCCTGTTATAACATAACAAATTTTGAGCCCTTGACCTAGACAATATTGAAAGACACTGTATTATGTGAAACGGTTTATTCAAAACAGTTTTTAAATAAATATATTCATTTTGCATCTTGAAATTTACTGCTATACTACAATAGTAGATGCTATAAGTTAAAAGAATTAATAAATTTGGGTTAATTAAGAAATGAGAAGTTAATTTGTAATTTGGCTGTGAAATGTAAAGTAAATGCGTTTTATTATTGTTAATATACTGTTCTCTCAGTGGAACAAGAACTACGACAGATTAAAAAAAAGCATCTAAATCAGTCAACACATACATGTTTGGCGAGTTTTTATTACAAGTAACAGAACTGTTTACTAAGGAGAAAAAACTTTGAATAAATATATGGTGAAGCCAAAATCGTTCTGCTTTATCAACGTAGAAAATTTATAATGCAGAACTCTTCTAGAAGTTAATAGCCCCACTTATCACTATCAATAACCGAAGACGAAAAAAAATAGTATAGAGCAAGTTACAGAAGCTCCAATTTCATTCTTGTATGCTGATTAAAATTGATCTATTTTTTTTTTAATATTTTACCAATTATGGAGACACTAAACCCCATTGTATCTGTATGCGAGAAATAACGCAGGATTAATTATTTCTAGGTAACTGATTAATTTGATTCCAATTAAGTAACGCGGAGAAAAGAATTGTCCCATTTAATTTATTTTCGATGGGAAAATCGGATCCGATAACTGCATATCGCGATTATATCCTCACTGAAAATAATCCGTGCAGCATATTCTGTGTCTGATGTCCTGAGAAAATTAAACAATGGATCTACCACTTCAGCAGTGGATATGCGCATAGGATATAACTACAGCCATCTATCTGCTAAATGAAAAGACAACTGTCTAATTTTATAAAACTTACTTACTCAAAGCCTTGAATACAGAGATCTTGATGAGAGGATAAAGTACCGTCCTATTACTATAAAAGTCTTATGTTATCTCTCATGTTATCTTAAGTGTTTCAGTGTGGTGACAAATTTCGATTTTCATTACTCCAAATATTTTTATCGATAGACAAAATAAGTTAAATAAAATCTTAGTGTCGAGGATGTCGTATTTTTTATAGAGCTTGCTATTATTGGGCCCCTTCGTCAAATAGGATCCCGGCCATATACGAAGAGTAGAAAAATAGAGGACGGTAAATTTGTGACGCAGAAAGAAAATACCAATCTAACCGATAAGGACCGTAAAAGTAGGGGCAGATAGGGCAGTGGATGTTTCGATACAAGTTCGGTGTTCGGAAACAAGAATGGAAATAGCTTTGCGACAAAGGTCCAAGTAAATAAGTAAGTCCCAAATGACCCGCGCGGAATGGGCGCAGTCGACGGGATGCGGTATTCGAGTCGACGGCGTGATTCCATTTCAGATGAACGTAAAAACTTTCTAGACCGATTGTATACCGTGACTATAATCCTCTGGAGTGCGGAAATTTACGTGAGTTTTCTATATTTTTACGGCTAGCAACGTACGACTTTAATTTTAAAAGCCATTTAAGCCGAAGGAAAAAGTCTGGCGAAGAAATTAACTTCATTGTTCGCGTAAGGGAACTTTTTGCATAAATGTGGAATATTAAATGTTACTGTTGTGTATATACACTTGATTCCAGATATTTTTATAATATTCTCTTTTCATTCTTGCAGATAATCTCATACTAACATTGAAGAAGTTTGAATTGGATTTTTATATTAATAATAACATTAATAAATTCCTAGACAAAATTAACGGCGAAACTGCACATTATTACTTTTATTATTTCCAAGATTTAAATCATAGTACCGGGTTAGTCACCTAAAATTGATCCCCTCTTTATTTCTCTTAATATCAATCGAATCGAAAAATTCAAAAAAGGATTTTACATGATTTTTTATAAATTTTTGGAATATTTAAACAAATTTTCAAAAACTGCAAATTGAAAGGAGGCGAACATTTTTTATTTTTTTTAATGGAACACCCTGTATTTTTTTACTTAAAATAGCGCAGGGTCGAATAGCTTGTAACAAAAAGAAAGCACTTTTATGCTCGGGGGTAATAAACTTAGAAACAAGAAAGAGATTTTTGAAAACGTATGTATGGAGCACGGCACTATACAGTTGCGAAACCTGGACGGCAGGGGAAGCAGGTGGGAAGAAATTAGAAGCTTTTGAGATGTGGTGTTACCGAAGAATGATGAAAATACCGTGGACTGATAGGGTTATAAACGAAGAAGTATTAGAGAAAGTCGGCGAGAAAAGAAGTAAGTGGAAAAACATAAAGAAGAGAAGAGATAGAATGGTAGGCCACTTGCTGAGACATGGCGGAATAGTCCGCGATATTTTGGAGGCAGAAATAGGAGTGAGGGAAGGCAGAGGTAGGCCTAGATTAGACTACTGCTCGCAAATAATAAGGGATGTAGGTTGTAGCACAATTAGCGAAATGCGTAGGTTAGCACAAGATAGGAGAAGCTGGAGGTTAGCGCCCAACCAGTCTTAGGACTGATGACCTAATGATGATGATGATGGTGACAGAGGATATGTGGTGACCTAGGCTATCCACATAGAATGTTTCAGTACATAAAACTTCAAAAATGAAATAATAAAAAATTTTGTTGATGGATTTTTTTGTGTTTATTTTGTTATTTGGAGTATATATAACATATATACATAATATGTATGTGTATATCGTATAATAATGTATGTATGAGGAGACTTAGAAACATATTCTGCCCAAAGACTAAAAAGAAAAAAGTTATAAGTATAAATTGCAAACTTTAATTCAAGAGTCAATCTTGACCTAATTTAAATGCACGTACGTCATTTGTCATGGAATTAGTTTACACAGTTGAAAAATATTCGTGCTTCAGAAGAGGCATCAGTAGAATCCTTCATATAATCGCTTTTCTTAATTTGATATCTCGAGATGCATCTTCTAATCTATGATAAAAATAAGTCAAACGGTACCAGATATGGAACATCCCAATAAAATTATTTATTATGATCTGTTCCACTGATTTGTATTCAAATATTCTAACTTCAAAGCATGGTCACACAGTTTCACACAATATTCATAATTTTGTAATTAAATGAATTTTTGAAAAGCTCTGAAATATGTTAACTTTATGTTTAAAACATTGACTGACATCGTAAAAAATATTTATTTAGACCATAGTATTTTGTAAATTGCAACTTGTTCATTTTTTAATAAAGATAAATGAATTTCTTAAAGTTTTTTTAAGTACGATGTAAGACAGTGGTTATTTTTCGAAAATACGATTCCATTTTTTTTACAGTTTTCGAATAAATTTGTTCAAAATATATATTAAACGTTCAATAATATTCAGGCCAATATTTTCTATATAGATTTGAATTCTTTACTTTACTACAAATTATTCGGGCTATTACACTAAACTCGAGATTTTAATTAACCCCACCAGAAGAAATCCAAGGAGGTCAAACTAGGAAAATATGTTGGGCAGTCAGTTAATCTTCGTCCTTCGTCGCCTTATCCATCTGCCAGTGGAAGTTTCTTCAAGATATGATCGGACAGTTTGGCGTTAGCACGGATAAAAGTGCATTTTTGCCTCGACCGGGAATCGAATCCGGCTCTCCCAATTCCCGATTAGGTGCTCTGACCGCTGAGCTATCGAGGCACACTCATTATCCTTGCTAAAGCGCCAGTTTAATGCGCCACTACAGTACTCCCTCCCTAGAGACATGGTTTGTCTCGATACAATTTAACGGAATGTGACCGCGTTCGCCATTCTTACGAACCGTTGTTCGGTAACCCCCGGGACTATAGGGCGATGGATAGGACGGGAATCGAATCCGCGAATTTGAGATGTAAGGAAGGTTGCATATACTGGAATGAATCACATCACGTCGGGGTCACCACTTTGGCGTTAGCACGGATAAAAGTGCATTTTTGCCTCGACCGGGAATCGAACCCGGCTCTCCCAATTTCCGGTTAGGTGCTCTGACCGCTGAGCTATCGGGGCACACTCATTATCCTTGCTAAAGCGCTAGTTTAATGCGTCACTACAGACAGAAATAAGGAAATACTAATTATTCCCAAATTTATAAAATCTACTTTTTACAGAAAAACTGTTTGAATGTGAACAAAAAATATTTGGTTCACATTTCAGTTTATGAGGATACGTACGCACCTTCATCAGCATATTGACTTTACGATTATGGCCACCTATTCGACTCATACCATATCACTGAACCGATGTCAACTACTTTAATTTGCAATGCAAATCATAGTGCATGCAGTATTGTTGGCTGGTTATATATATACTACGACACAATTGAAAAAATATTTATGGACAGAAAAATAAAATGTTTCCTCAATATAAATAAATTACTTTACGCACTTCGTAAAAATAAGAGAACTAAATTTAAACTCTATCAGGAATATTATTTAGAATATGCTTTGGTGTAGGCATAAAATATGTTTAAGAACATGGCCATGAAGAAGAGGTGTACTTACATCTTTCAAATTGTCTTCTTGGTAGTTACAACCATGTGTACAATTCGAAAACAGTAAATATTGTGATATGTGTTGATAATACTTCAGAACACGTATCTGTGTTGTATACACTAAGTATAATTATTTTTACCTTGGATTTATTTTTCGCATGACAACATATTTCCTAAATATTTAAACCGTAGGTGACCATGTAGAGTTTAAATTAAAAAACATCAAACTATAAAGGCCGTACGCTACGGTAAATTATATTAATAAACAATGAAATTTGCCTTTGACCAACGTTTGTTAACATAAATGACAGAACTAGCAACACATATGCAACCATATAATAGATATATTACAAAAACAATTGGAATTTCAAATTAATATTATATTATGATGACAGTAACGAGGACAATACATAAATGTTAATTAAAATAAAATTCAATTATTCTGGATTATTTAATCATTTTATTCGAATGTGCATGCATGAGGTTGATCTATCTTTTAAGTATTTATCGGGTTACTATTGGCACTGCTGTGAGTAGTAGTGTGAGTCCTTCACATCATAATAGACTTTGTATTCGGATAGTGATAAAGATCCACGAAATTATATGAGAGTTGGTGTGAATCTGGTAAGAATATTTCCGTAATTCACAAAGACTTAGTGAAAGCGTTTGACGAGGCTGCGTAGGAATAGTACAATAGTGGGTGAAAAAATCAATGAGAGCAAGAAGAGAATTAGCGACGGTCAATTCCTCTTCCTCAAGGAATAGGACAAAAGCCAATCGTTATCATGAATTTTGCACTTCTGGAACCTCTATGTTCCATACTGGATATACGACTAAGGAAATGCGTCACGATGGAGCGATATCTTAATTTCTATTTAACACAGTTCAAAATATAGAACAACATCAGCAATGTTTTTCTTCTCTCTAGTACTGTCAGGGGTCCCATAAAAACCGTATGACTATTGTAACCCTCATATTATCTAGCCTTTCGTACTATGAGTGTTTCTACGTTTTAAGACGTTCATTAATACTAAATGAGTTCTTAAATTGACTATTTTATTGATTATAAAATTATATTATTGATTAATTAAATATTAAATGGACTTTCAGATAAATCAAGGTTTTTTTGGTGAGGCTCGGGTGAAACTTAATAAGGCTAATAGTTATTTATAATGTTTTCAATTATTCAATAGTATTTATTGTATATCAACTTGGGGATGGCTGCGCCATATCCTTAGAAGTTCAGAAAATGATATATCAAGAGTGGCCGTAGAGTGAAATTAATAAGGAATTTGTAGTAGTGGACATCTTAATATAACCTGGAAGAGAACAATTATAGGAAAAGCAAACCAAAAAAAGAGAAAAATATTCTGCAATACCAATATAAAAAATAATGTGGATGCTTTAAACACGTACTAAACATATTTGCTATAATGCTCTTACCTTTTATTATCTCACCTTGGTTGCTCAAGATATACACGTATTACTTGGCCTCAATGACCATGAACGGATAATTTATAGTGTCTCTGCAAGATTAAAGAAAAATTATTAACTGTGGTGTAACAATTTTATCAATTTCTTTGAATTCTCGCTAGGAGAAAGTTCGTGCCAAATGTGTTACGTAAAATATTAATGGTAGGTGGTCTTTGCAAGATATTGCGATATAATGCATGTACCTATAACATGTATTTGCCAGACGATTGCTAGAACAGATAAACGTTCATGATGAAATAGAAGTTGATAGCAAATAACATAATTGTCTTCGCACTTTGCAATTAATTCCTCGTTGAGGACTTGCTAATTAATTAATTAATGTATCAGGTGTTAATTAATTAACTTTTTTATCAAATAATTTTTAGTATATTCGTTGTTCAATTAAATTTTAGTGATTGTATTGAATACAACAGAGATATTTCCTCTAGTACATACTTTCAGAATTGCTTTCAAAATAAATTTAGATAGTAACATTTTAAAAGTTATAACACAAATTTATATAATGAGCAATTCAAGTCTAATAAATACTTTTTATTAGACTTGAACTTCATTTTACTTTATTTTGGTTTGTATATAACAATCTGTCTTAAAACTTGTCTTTAGTTACAACATGATAGTATGTACATTAGGTTATCTAGATCAATACTAAAATAAACAAATTTGACAGGGTAATACATTTTAAATAAATGGTACAGATATAAAGAAGAAAAAGGAAAACAGTTGAATATTCACTTTCGATATTATTTAGTCGAAGGAAGACAAAAATTACCTCTTAACTATATATCAAAGGATAGCCATTCAAAAAATTGTTTTAACTGACAGTTGCAATTAAATAGTTAGTGAATCTTGATGTGCTGACTGCATCACAGTGTTTGTGTTAGGTTGTACGGTGGTAGTCATTCTGTCTATGGAAGTCTAACATAACCACTAATTCCAGTGCACGATAATCTGCCTTTTGGAAACTTGAGCAGTAGGGTTCTCAACACAAGAATCGAAATGCAACTATGATACTAACAGACAGTACCATACATAACCACATTAAGAGACAGCCTATAATATCTAACAGCTTTATGATAAGTCGTTTTTCAAGAGTTCGGTTTTCACTGTCCACCTATTGGACAAAACTGTCACGTATTTGAGAAAAGCTCCCCTAAGCATAATTCCTTTGAGAAATCTCCGTTAAAGAAAATCAGGATTTTGCTGTTGATAAAAATATTATTTTACATATTCAAGTTTTGGTAATAAACTGTATATTAAAATAAATTGTGTGCAGACCAATTTTCTACAGGATATCAATTTAACATAATCTCGGAGACAGGAAACACTTGGGATAGTAGACGTTCACTGGTGTTATGTACATCAGGTGTCAATCAGTGTTTACTGATACGACATTCTCGCTGATGAACGTTGAGTGAAGGGTATGGGGTATATGTAGATCGAGTTTCATGATAGTTACTACAGTGTTGCTGTAACGTCGCCAGAGATTTAATGGAGAATATGGTTGCACAGAGTTTGAATTGCTACGCATTATTAAGATTAGTATGATAGATTAAAATTAAATATTATTGTTTGTTATTTGTTCTTGTATTATCATTCATATCTACATATATAACTGTACAGAAAATGAATGTATATAAGCATTTCCCATATTAATGTTTTAGTTTTAAATTGATTATAGAATATTTGCAATACATAGATATTTCGAAATTTACAGAACCGTGTTCGGTATGGTATCTAATATTTTACTGCGATTACCTACTTGAAATAATTAACCTTGTAATTACATAATTATAATTTTTCAATTGGGTCAGTGTTAAGTAAAATAATATTCATTTTAACTTCAATAGACGTATTATATGTTATGAAATTTTATATAAACACCTGGTATCCGCATATAAAAATATTAAGTTCAAGGTTGTATTTTTTTAAATTAATTTCTTCATTAGATTTATTAGACGATATAAATATATGTAATAAACTATAGAGTCATCCCATCTATTGTATTAAATATATTATAGTTGATATAAAAAATATTACATTCTAATTAAAATCAATAATGAATACATGAGACTGTTCTATTTGTTCTTGTAGAAGTTCATTTCAAAACCATAATAGGGAGATAGTTATGTAGATATATAGTGTAGTAGGTAAACATCTTTTACATATTCTCGTTCTCGACTTTCAGGTCTTTGCCATTCTGTTGTAGGAATCCTACGGGGTTATCTTTTTTTAAATAATATTTAGAAATTTCCATATATTCCCATATAGATCAGGTTTGCTCTGTAAGCTCTAGATTCTTTGTAATTTGACATTTTTATTTTCGTTAAATTTGGCGCTTCCCATAATGACATGATGGATGATCAGTTGCGCAAAATAAAGTACATATATTCAAATATGGATAGGTACTAATGATTTTAACTTGAAATTAATGGATACATATTTTAATATTTCAACATAAATGCGATATATAGTAGGTGATACTCCCATTAGGCCAAAAATTTACGCTTGTAGCTCTTGCATCTGTGCACCTTCTCAAGGCAATTCCGTTTGATGCTCCAGCTGTAGTTTGCCATCATCAAATGCCTATCTCAAAGTCCTTGATAGCGTTCTTCTATAATCAAGATGCAAGATTTCGATGAAAAAGTTCCCCCTATTCCTCACTTATAGCGCAAAGTTCTCTGGAAACTGATCGAGGTGACTATACAGGAAATGGAGCTCATATAAAAGTAGGAAAAAGCTCACATCAAAAAAGGTCATGCTAATTGTAACGCAAGACTGTACCAACTGACATCCATGCGAATATCCAATAAAAATGGAATTATATGGAATTATATGTCGTTCTAAATATGCACGGGCATTATGCATAAAAAATGTCAGAAGTTATAGGATAGGTGGTGCGTCACAGGGTTAATATACTAGCTTAATATGATATGTTCTATATTCAACAAAAAAAAATCATGGAAACCATCGGATCAGCGTACCGTGTACGGCACTGATGAGAATTAATAAGTTCGAAACAGCTGTATGTCGGGTTCCGATCCGGGACAGATCTCGAATCCTACC
The DNA here is from genome assembly GCA_037954035.1 of Rosalia funebris. Classification (NCBI taxonomy): domain Eukaryota; kingdom Metazoa; phylum Arthropoda; class Insecta; order Coleoptera; family Cerambycidae; genus Rosalia; species Rosalia funebris. Next base: position 12,770,120 of record JAZFAV010000001.1, on the reverse strand, counting down.
TGCGGCGGGTTTTATTTTTTGAAACCTGATCTGATCGTGCAGAAACACGAGAAAGGGGTCGAGGATCGCTTCTGGGTATAATTCAATGCCTGGTGGGGCTTTAGCTCGAGGAGTAGTTGTTTCCTAGAGCAATTTTGTAATAGCTTTGCTATTCGGGAAATACTTTGATAACCGCTTGGCGGTTTGGTGGTTCCTTTCTCGATTTCCGACTTGTATGTTACATGAAAACCAGAACATGCAGAGTAAAACCAATTTCAGATTTGAAATCAGTGATGAAAATATTACTAAAATTAGTTAAAAAGCTCTTGTAACAGAGAATGACAAGAAAATTGTTCCCCAGTGTAATTTATTATATCTTATACGAAAATTTCGAATAATTTAGAGACGATGGATTATGGGTAACTACTTTCTAGGTATCATAGTTTCTAAGGTATCTTGAAACTTAATATAGCGATAGTGCTTTATTGACATAGAACAGTACATTATATAGACTACAACAAATTATTATCTATCTGAACATGAGAATGTGTTTAAAATACGTTTTTACAATCTATATACAATAAACATTTTCCAAAATTATTTAAAAACGGATACCTGAAATGACTGATGTGTTATGACGTGATAATACGTAACGTGATCATTAATAAATCCAGACTGCTCCAAATCTAACGCCATGTAATTTATCCAAATCCAAATCCGGAGCGGACCATTATATCCACCAATCATTTTATTGCAATTGAAAAAGGAAAGGTGGCAGTGGTAAATTCAAATCTGATAAATCCCAGATGTTATAAATCATAATTACTTTCCAGCCGCTCCCCAGGACGCAAAACACCGCTGGAGATCCCTCTTCTCCCTTACTCTAATCCCCAATCGCAAACACAATACGCCTCCATTCATCGTTTGTGTTCACTTATCGTTCCTGCAGGTTTTGCTTCAGGGGAAAGGGGGATCGAGGTTTGGTATTCGACAGATGATTTGTACTAAAAATTTTGGTTTTTTAAAGGCGAGATGATTTATGTATTAGATCTATAAAGTGAGTTGAAAATAGAGTCAGCCATCAATAGAAAATTATTTATTGCATATTATTATATTATATATTGACAAAAAATAATATAAAGAGTTCCTATAGGCAGATTTATTTTAAAACATACATTCTTACTCTTTTCTCCTAACTAATAAATTTGGAGTGAATATTATGATATTTCTGAAAAGAAAGAAAAATGTACTGTTCATGCATATATTTGTTGTTATTTTTTTCTTTTCGTTAATTAATGTGCATCCAAATCTCCCTGATATGGATCATTATTAGTTTACGGTGGTTGTTTATTACACGAAAACGTACTCCTTGTTCTTTCTTTGTTATATGATAATGTACATCAATCCCAAAGAAAACCTAAAGCTAAAATGTTAGCTTCTAAAAAATAGAATCTTCGAGTTATTCTAGAATGTGTGCTGAAAAACATATAACACCTCAACGTTTTCTTGAAAGAGAAAATGATTTTAGAAGATGAGAAACTGCACAATGACCTTTGTACATAATGTAAAGAAAATACGATGGGCATTCAGTTAGGTCGTGACGTAGAGCAAGACAGACACTTGCCTTTATGTTTGAAAAGCGAGTGGCTGACCTGATGTATTCTCCTATGGATATTTGCAATAATATCATTCCTATTTAGGTCCAGCATATAAGGTGTTATTATATGTTAGTGTCCGAATTCCAACCGAGAGAGTTTGGTGCTTCTGCCTGAGCATGTATTTATTTATCCTCTTCTCTAATAATTGTAACCTTCTCCTCCGCAGCCTGAGAAGGGAGTTGATTTCTGTATATCTAAATTATTAAAATTTCTTTTTAACGTGTTGGTAAATTTTGCTGAGGTTTTTAACCCAACAATGGTTTACTTTAGTCCAAGATTTGCACACTAAATAAAATATTTATACCATTAAATCATAAGTTTATATCATTCGAAAGCAATTTTCTTGTTCTACAAACTTAGTGGCATTATTTTTATGAATAACTTAATGTTATTTTAATTTAAAGTTATAAACATTTGCTGTACTTCGTCTTTTGCTATAGAGAATGCTATATATAGCTGAGATGATTGCTTAAGGTTGACATAAAAAGTTAAAAGATGGCATTTTTGATCTGGTTCAGTTGACCATCTGAGTTAAACGAGGACCATTTTAAGACACTTCTGAAGGAGGACGGCCATCAAACAATCAGGATTTGGCAGAGAAGATGGACTCTGCCTAGAGGAACATAGTCAGCCATCTTCACTTCATGGGATTTATTAAAAAAATTGGAGGTATAGGGTCCTTCATGAACTGACCGAAAAGAACAAGCAAAAATAGCTTACCATTGCCGCTCAACATCTCGCTAGATACCGGGCAGAACATGGCCACAAGGCACGTTTCATATACAGGATCATCACAGGAGACGAGCAATAGCCTCTCTATGTCATATGTCACATGAAGCAACCAAAGGAGTCAGTGGTTTCAGGAGGCAATAAATCCACGGATAAGGCAAAATCTTTATACAAAGAAGATCACGATATTTGATGGGACTCAGAAGGCCTAGTGCATTGAAAAATGTTCGAGAAGAACAAGACAGACGAGACGAACTACTTACTATATAGACCAGCTGCAATGTGTGAATGACGCTATTTGATAAAGCCAAATCATCCTGCCCTACGAAAACACACGCCTTCATATAGGAAACATTATCAAAACCGCCCTCCAAAAACTTTAAGGAGGTTCCTCAATATTCTCTGGACATTGTGTTCACGCATTATTATCTGTTCATTATTTTCAATAACAACAATTTCAATAACAACAAAACAAGTAGAGAATTACAAAGTATTTGCTTTAAATGACTATAATAGGGTAGATGATGAGAATGTAGAACCTTAGAGGTTAGGGAACAATTATGATTACCATATTTGAATGTATTCGAAGCAGTACCTCAATTCTTATCTTATTTATTTATTTTATTCATTCGATATCGCTACACGCTCTACTGATTTGTACGAAAAGATGCGAAAAAACGAATGAGGATTTTTATTTATATTGATCTAGTCAAAGAAACGATTTATTGTTTACCCCAATTCTAAGACGATGAGGCCTGGTATTTTATTTGCTTTTCTACGTTTAACCTGCTCCGCCACAAAAAAGTTGAATATATCATTCTAGAGACTCTACCAATAAACTCTAATTTTTCGGTTCATCGCACTCAATTTGTATGCATAGAATTTACAGATATTGCGTCATATGGCGGCAACTTCACGTCTGAAATTTTGTTCTGAATTGAAATTTGTGGGTAATGGGAACAAGAATGGGGTTTAAGATTTTCGTATAAAGGTATATTCGTTGATAATACCCACTTTAATTTGAAAAATACACAAGAAAGAAATTCGTAGAGTTTATTTCATAAAATTTCATAAAACGTTATATTATAAATTTTAAAATAAAACTAGGACGCAATAAGAGATACATTAAAAGTAATTCAATGAATACTGGAGTAGATCGTAATCTTTGGTGTAAAGATAATACTTACATAGTTTTCCACGAAACACTACACTCGACGCGCATTTCGTCAACAAAGTTGGCATTATTTGGAGATGATTAAAACTGAGTTTTAATCATCTCCATTGCGTTGTTTTGATTTAATAGATATCCAAGCTACATATATATCAAAGCCTTATCCTTAAATATGTCTTAAATCCAAATCGAGCTAATGATTACTAGGTAGGTATAGATATGTATTTGTTTATGTATTTGTGACCACGTTGTATAAGTTTAGGTCGTATGTGTGATACGTCTCTCATGGAATTGGTTGTTCAAGGATAATCCAGAAACTTAAAAATATAACAAACAACTACTATAACTACTTTTTTAACAAAAAAATTATTTATGTGTTACTTTAGAGCGCACTGTATATGAATGACATCATTTGGTTCACTGTGTACATAAAAGTATAGAATAATACATTCATGTTTAGGTAATTATATGTAATTAATTTTCTTATATATAGTTTAATTCATCTTTATTTCCCAAATAAAAAATCCCAAATGGCTCTTATCTCATACCGTGACTTCTATTTATGGCTAGGCTCAGGTAGACTGTTCCGTTTACCGGCAAGATAAGAGAGTTTTTTATTTGGCAAATAGCGATGAAATGAATAGTATGTATACATACATACAAGATTGCCCTAGCCTTAACTTTTCGAAATGATAAAATATGTTTTCAGTGATCCTATGTCCTTGACAGGCATGTTATATAACCTGCAAACACTCCAGGTTTGCGGAAATGAAGTCAAATTAGAAATGAAGGCAAAATATTTATCATTTTAACTCCAGCGTTTTTTGTTTCGTTTCATTTCTTTTCACTTGCTGAAATGTCTATTTAGGTATATCACATTTTCAGTTTTAATTTTTTTTATTCTAAACACAAGTGTCATTACCATATAACATAAATCGAACCAGATTAGGGATCAATTAGACACAGTATACTCTAATTGCACCGTAACATTTCAATTACACTATTCCATTTAATCCGCTCTATGCTATGAATCGTGTTTAGACATGCTAAACAATGCATTCCTCTACCTAGCCTAGCTAAACCAGCCCGCCTTGCATACGTACCAACCTTGAAATGATTATTCAACAATATACTCCGGAATCCCCTCTCTGATACCGGTTACGAGCCTTCCTTTCTGTTTCTTTACCATTTACTTAACCGACTGGTGTTTCAGTTCGCGGCCACCTAACTGTTGTCAATCCGGTGTACACGTCTTTTAGTATTTTTAGATGACTTCGTAAAGTTCGGAGTGATATTTAGTGCGACAGTGTGTGCGCGTCTTTGTTTTCTCTGTTTGTGTGTGTGTGGTGTGGCAACCAGTGTTTGTTATTAGTTCTGGTGTTTATATTCGTGATTTCAAGTGGCAAGTGATGCTGTCTGGATATATCCGAAGTTATTTTTAGTCGGTTGTACGCGAGAGTGGTGAGTAATTTATAAATTTAGTTAGGTTTAGTAACAACACTCCTTCTGCATACTCAGGATTCGCAGCATTCCAATGTAGACAACAGGTTCTTTGCGCCCCACCACTTGACCTTTCCTGCTGGTTGCAGGAAATAATGTGGTTTTGCTCTGAGAACAAATAAACGGTTTTTTAGTAATGGTTAAAAAACACGCCAAGTAAATACAGTTTTATTATTATATACCATCACTAATTGTATGCTTAGGTCGATTATTTATTTAATAGGTTTCTATTATTCTTCGAATTTCACGAGATATGTAAATAATTCACAAATACCACCTTCATTCCTGTATTCTTGGTGTTTTGGCGTAACTAACATCGATTTGTTTACGTCCTTTTTTGTAGTAACTATGCGATAAAGGTGAAAGTAGGGTATGTTATTGGAAATTATTGTAGTTTTCATATATATTTGTGATCATCATTTAAAATGTTCACGTATCCTTCTATTCATTTTTTCACGTATACGGTTCTTAGAATACCATCAACTGATCAACAGATTAATATTGTTCTGTTCATATAAAAAGTACGTATAACAATGATAAAATATAATAATCAACGACGAAGCATGACGCATTAAACCACGAATTATTATTAATAGGTTCTAACGTTCACATACCGCAAGAAAAGTGAAATTTTAATGTTTTAAGTTTTGTTGCACCTTTCTAGTTTTCAATTATTTTGACAAATCAAGTATAAAATCTATTATACGCATATAAATGGCAATTATTTATAATGGCCTTTATTTTTTTTCTAATTTCACAAAAAAGTTAATGTGGTCTGACTTGTACGTAAATGTAGAATAAATTGGCCAAGTATATTTGCATTTGCTGTGATATTGTAAATCTATTTCTGTGAATATACATGTACGTGTTCAAGAAAGGCTGTCTGCACTTGTATTTAAATCATGTCTAATCTGAATTACGTTTTAGATATGGGCAAAGATCGTTATCAATATCAGTGTTTGAAAAGACAAATACAATTATTGAATATTTATAACACTGGGGAAGAATCAATTTGTTGTTAAGAATTTAAGAGTCGTTTTTAAGTACATTACTGTCCCTGATTCTTGATTGGCTCTAGTTTCTGAAATACACATACCTACATGATAAATAGTAATGAAAAGTAAGAAAAACGAAATAAAATGAAACCAAACAAGAAAATAAAGAATAACTGATTACTAAACATTTTTTTTGTACGATTTTCTTTTATATTTTTGCTATTTTGGCGTTAGCACGGATAAAAGTGCATTTTGCCTCGACCGGGAATCGAACCCGGCTCTCCCAATTTCCGGTTAGTTGCTCTGACCGCTGAGCTATCGAGGCACACTCATTATCCCTGCTAATGCGCCAGTTTAATGTGTCACTACAGTACTCCCTCCCTAGAGATATGGTCTGTCTCGATACAATTTAACGGAATGTGACCGCGTTCGCCATTCTTACGAACCGTTGTTCGGTAACCCCCGGGACTATAGGGCGATGGATAGGACGGGAATCGAATCCGCAAATTTGAGATGTAAGGGAGGTTGCATATACTGGAATGAATCACATCACGTCGGGGTCACCACTTTGGCGTTAGCACGGATAAAAGTGCATTTTGCCTCGACCGGGAATCGAACCCGGCTCTCCCAATTTCCGGTTAGTTGCTCTGACCGCTGAGCTATCGAAGCACACTCATTATCCCTGCTAATGCGCCAGTTTAATGCGTCACTACACTATGAACATGAATAGTCTCTCTACATACTCCAACAGTAATAGGCCATCATGTACTGATCCCACCTTCCTGGATACCTTTCTTCGATTATTCGGACATAGCGATGAAACCGTTCACCTTGTTCCTCACTATAACCTCTTAAATTAGAAGGAAATTTGTCTAAGTGACAAAAAGTGTAATTTAACGGTCATATTAGCTTCCAATTTCGGTCACATATCTGTTAAAATTTGCATCTTTTACTAGTTTTCGAATTCGTGGATCGTCAAGAATTCCTGCTTTTAATGTTTCTATGCTCAGTGCCGGAAATGCTTGGTGAAAGGCCATAAATATTTAAATAAATCACATAACTTATCTAGTGCTTTTGTAAACTGTTTGATGGCAGTATTATTCTTTCTCTCTTTATTAATGGCTCCTGAACAATGTTGGTTTTTCCAACGGTCATAGCATATCTCAAGGGCCAAATAGCTTGCTGCCAATGCTTTTATTTTGCACGACTATCCCATAAACAGAGGTGACTAGGACATTTCCGTTTTGCTTTCCAGGAAGTATGGTGACCATTTTTAAATCGACACAAATAAACCACAAACAATTTTAGCAGTCTTCATTATTTTAATAAATATAGTCAATTTACCTAAAACGAGCAAACTGCTGTTATAGAAGTAGAAGGGGAAAAAAGGGGAGTAGGTATTAGGAAAGGCGTAAGACAAGGATGTACGCTATCACCACTAATATTTAATCTGTACATCGAAGAGGCGATTAATGTGGTAAAAGATAGAGTGGATTTCGGGATGAAAGTACAGGGACAGAAACTAAAAATGCTGAGATTCGCGGATGATATAGCAGTATTAGCATCTAGTAAGGAGGAATTAGAATCAGCATTGAACGAAATGGAGGCAGTGTTGACAGAGGAATACGGAATGAGGGTGAATAAAAACAAAACTTAAGTGTTAGTGTGCAGAGGGCGCGAGAGCAGAGCAAAAACGAAAGTACAAATTAATAATGAAAGATTGGAGGAAGTTAAAGACTTCACTTATTTAGGAAATAAAATAAATTGGGATGGAAGAAGCGATAAAGACATAAAACAAAGAATAGCGCAGGGTCGAGTAGCTTTTAACAAAAAGAAAGCACTTTTATGCTCGGGGGTAATAAACTTAGAAACAAGGAAGAGATTTTTGAAAACATATGTATGGAGCACGGCACTATACGATTGCGAAACCTGGACGGTAGGGGAAGCAAGTAGGAAGAAACTAGAAGCTTTTGAGATGTGGTATTACCGAAGAATGATGAAAATACCATGGACTGATAGGGTTAGAAACGAAGAAGTATTGGAGAAAGTCGGCGAGGAAAGAAGTATGTGGAAAAACATAAAGAACAGAAGATATAGAATGGTAGGCCACTTGCTGAGACATGAGGGAATAGTCCGCGATATTTTGGAGGCAGAAATAGGAGTGAAGAAAGGCAGAGGTAGGCCTAGATTAGACTACTGCTCGCAAATAGTAAGGGATGTAGGTTGTAGCACAATTAGCGAAATGCGTAGGTTTGCACAAGATAGGAGAAGCTGGAGGTTAGCGTCCAACCAGTCTTAGGACTGATGACCTAATGATGATGACCTAAAACGATGATATAATGTTAATGTTAAGTTAGAGTCTTCGAGTACTCAGAAACCTGTTTGAAATTTGTGGTAACATGAAAATTTTTTTTGTTCTCCAGTGTAATAGATACAATTGGTACAAATTTAACTTTGTTTTATCAATTCTATGGATGCATATAGTACTTATGCTACTATGCATAATATGCATATGCTACTTATTGTACTTTGCATATACTTGTAGTTTACTGCTTATTCAATTTGACATATACCACCCAGCTCGATCTCTGAGGCATCGGGTGTTATAGCTTGGATTTCTGGTCTTATAGTTTCTAGAATAGTTTCGGGATTTTTTTAAACCTAGGTTTTTGAATGATTTTGGAATAATTATTCCATAGGGTTTAAGTCTGGTGATCTTGGTGTTTACCTAATGGGCCCTCGTTGTCCAATCCTATTCGAAAATACCTAATTTAGATATCGGTAAATGTTAATTCCATAAATCGACGGATCATTTACATTATCTTGCCCCATCTTGTTGCAAAAGAACATTGGGGTTTGAAAGTCCAGATCGATCATCATAGGGAAATAAGTGTTATTTAAGATCCAACGCGGTAAAACTTTAATTTTCTACAGTCTTTTCTTTAATCTGTAGCCAAATTTCCTTGAATGAAATGTGGATTTATAATTTGTTGATGAACAAATACAAGCTCACACATTTAATGTTTTTACTTTTCCGCACTCCACTATATGCGGAAAAGTAATGTAATCGTGTAATCGTGTAAAAAACTTTTGTGCACGCGCGCGCGCGGGTGTGTGTGTGTGTGTGTGTGTGTGTGTGTGTGTGTGTGTGTGTGTGTGTGTGTGTGTGTGTGTGTCGTTGTCGTTGTCGTTGTCGTTGTCGTTGTCGTTGTCGTTGTCGTTGTCGTTGTCGTTGTCGTTGTCGTTGTCGTTGTCGTTGTCGTTGTCGTTGTCGTTGTCGTTGTCGTTGTCGTTGTCGTTGTCGTTGTCGTTGTCGTTGTCGTTGTCGTTGTCGTTGTCGTTGTCGTTGTCGTTGTCGTTGTCGTTGTCGTTGTCGTTGTCGTTGTCGTTGTCGTTGTCGTTGTCGTTGTCGTTGTCGTTGTTGTCGTTGTTGTCGTCGGTATTTATTCCTGTTAGCACGATAACTCAACTAAATCGTGTCGGATCGATTGGGTTTTGACTGATTCTGATCGGGGACGTCTCCCAAACGGTACCTATTGATTTTGAGGTGAATAGGGCACATCCCACCCTGTCTATGGGTCATGAGAAAGCACGATGGTGGACTATTTGAGAAATTTTTTCTATTAGCACGATCACTCAATTAAATCCTGTCGGATCGATCGCGTTTCGACTGATTCTGATTAGGGACGTCTACCAGATGACATCTATTGATTTTGAGGTAGATAGGAGACACCCCACCCTGTCCATGGGTCATGAGAAAGCACGATGGTGGACTATTTGAAAAAAGTAAAACTGTCGCATAAAATACATATGCTGCATTTATGTGTTGGTTTATTTTTTCTCAGCCACTCAATTTCGAGATAGAGATGTTCTACGTGCGGAAAAGTCCGTTTTAAGGTTTTAAAACTGTTTATTTAACGATTGATATCATCAACAAACAGTACCCAATATACCCTGTATATTGGAACAATATTTTATAGTGTCTCTTCAAAAACGTTCTTTTCTATAAGTCATATTTTTGCAAATAATGGCATGCGCTATTTGGTACATCTACTTCATTAAAAACTACGTTTTTTCTTATTTAATTTTATATGTAAAGTTTATTGTTTTTTATTATTTTCAAATAGACCAGGTGCTGACAGAGGTACAATGTTGCATCACTACAAATTTACCGTATTAAAATTGTATTCTATGCCGTAATCAATTTACAATCAAGGCAGCTTTGACTAATGCTACTGAATTCTATCCGTGACTAATAACAGTAATAACGAAAAATTAATGACCATTAAAATAACGTTAATGTAATTTTGTAATGGGTGATTCTGTTTTCTTAATGTTGAGAATAGTATACAGAGATCCCGTAACTGATGACGGAATTATAGTACACCAAAATAATTATTGGTTCTCATTTTTAGTGCTCGAAGTAGAATTCCTCGCTCTTGGTAAAATTTGGTAAAATGATATTTCGTTTTTAAACTAGCTGATGTTTTTTAAAGACTTTATAAAAATGTTTGTCCCTTAAGAGAAGGTCAAAGTATATAACTAATATAATTCTAGTAAAATTTAAGGTTAAATTAATTTTTACCTTATGCGAAGCAATTTAGATTTCTCCCATCACTTTGTAATAGGACAGGAAGACTAGTACAGGGAGGGCTCTTCTTATTTGATATTCTCAAGCTGCGGTTTTCAATGTTGAGAATGATTAATCGCATAAAGTTTTCCATTCATCAAGATGATAAAGTTTTGTTTTCTACCACTGTTTTAATTTTGTTGTCGTCTGTTATTATTCTCCAACACTCTTTTTACTCCATATACAATCCAATTATAAGTTATAACGCCCACTCAGACTTTTAAAGGTTATTTCAAGTGGGGGATTCCAAGTGAGAGAATGCAATAAATTCGCTAAAACTAATTAGGATGTTTATATTTAACATAATATCCTCCATAACGTCGTTCGGCAGTCTGACAATAGTCTACCAGTCGCTCGCTGCATAACTAGCGCACAGCAAAGTAGCTGTAAACAGTAGGAGATGATCTTGTTGAGAGATATACGTAACTAATAGAGACGAATAATGACAGCTCGCCTATATTGTTACAAATCTTCAAAGATACATACAGAAATGCGCTGAAGATTCAAGGTAACCGAGGGTATTAATAGTAAGAAGCAGTGGCGGGTCGTGATCAAATGAAACGGGTGTTCTGCACAGGGCCGATCCTAGGGTATTGGCCGCCCGCGTGCAAATTTCAAACGTATCCAAAGCACTGGCGCCGTGCTTTTCAAGGTCACGCGTTTTCCTGATACTTTAGAATTTTTATGTAAAATCCGTTTATACAAAAATATAGACTTTCATGAGAAACATTTTTGGAATTTAATACCTTTTTGAAGAACATTCATGTTTGCCGTCATATTCTTTGGTTAAGAGAAAAGGCTTGTAAGGTGAATTTTCTACTAGAGGGTCTATAACACTTAAAATATTTTCCGAAAGAGTTTCAGCGTCACATTTTGTAGGTTTCAGGTATGTCCAAAAACGTACAATCGGTTCACCATCGAGAATATATCTTAAAACTACCACTAACTGAGTTCTTGCAGATACATCAGTTGTCTCGTCTGCCATAACTGCCAAAAATGAAGGTTTGTTAATTTCTTTAATTATTTCTTCATGACATACTTTTAACATACAGTCTAAAAGATCATTTTGTATTTCTTTAGAGGTTCCTTTAAATACTGAAGCATTTTGTAGATGCTCGCTTAAAGTTACATCAAGCTCAGCAGAAAAATTTATCAAACCACGAAATATCCCCGGGTTTTGAGAGGTTTCAGCTTCATCATGTCCTCGCAGCGCCAGTTCAAAGGCCCCACAAAACTTTATGCAGTTTATAATTTTTGACGTATCTCTTTTTTGTCACATTATCATTATGCTTTTGCACATTTATCCAATAAGCTGAATCTATCTGCGCTTTAATATTAGTTGTTCCTAATAAAGCTAATTCCATTGTATTATGTAGATGGCTTTTGGAGTTGTCGCGCTTTTTTATTTTTTCAGTTAAGTGTAAAAAAGTAAAATAAGGAAAACAAAATAACGCATTTTTTTTGTTGCATCCACAAATCCAATTGTTCTTCGAATAAATGTCTCTATTAAATTGACGTTTATATGCTTTTCCGCGGCTAACATCTGCAGTCTCAATAACAATATCGGGCAATGGCCTACCATTGTTTTTTAAATCAATTTTTTCTTCATAAGAGTATTTAAAAAATCGCTTCACATGAACTAAATTATAAACTAAATCCATTATCACTATCACAGTATATAAATATTAATAATTAGTACAATAAATCACTACACAAGTTCACAAAACAGTATTTAAAATCTCAAATTAAGACGAAATACGAAATAGGTACGATTTACGCCCGCTCGAGGAGTAGGAAGGAGTAAACATTCACTGATGTTGCCTTAGCTGGAAAAAATACAGCTCACTGACCGTCTAAATTTGTGCATTTACGAGCGCCAAATGTGGATTGTCGCGGGAGTTAAGCGGGAGGACGGGTGTACCGAGCCGTGCTGAGAACTACCTCGTGTGGCCCAGTTCAATGTAGCACGACGCGCTCGCGTAGAGACTCAGATAATTCATCTGGTCTACTACTCAATAGAGGACGGCGGGCAGAATGCGACTTTAACGCAGTAATTTGGTTAGCTGCACCAACTAACCAAATTATTTTATTAATAAATTTTAGTAATTATTATGTCGCGAAAATATACAAATATCTAATTTTTTTGGCAGTTCTGCAGCTCTGAAGCACCTATACACCAGCCGCCCCTGGTAAGAAGTTTTACATAAGATGTAAAAATTTATATTTCAAGAATATTGAGCCAATACAGGACGACGTGTAAAGAGCGATTAAGCAACATTAAACGAAGGTAATGTTACTGATATAAACTGTAGAACTATAATATTCTGTAATCCATAAGGTACTAATTCCATTTATCAACAAATTTAATATAATTACCTCAAACACGTCCATCATATCCATCGCACCTTTCATTTAAATTTCACCTTCATGTACTCGTACCAGCTTAACGGGTAAATCAATAACTTTGTTCGCCGTCTCCAAATCAAGTCAAATATTTATTCCCTTTGATGAAATATTCCGTAAGTATGGGCATTACTTTTCTTTTGTGAATAATAAAGTTAATGCAATTATTCTTCGAATTACCGTTATTACAGAGCCATAGTCTCGAATAAAGGAAATATTCTTATTTAATTATTGTAATCTGAGTAGCCATTGTCAAAAAAGTAGGCTATAAAGACGCTCGATTGTTTTACTGAAATCTGTGGGAACGTATATGCAACTATTTTTTATTTATATCGGAAATATCTATAAATGCTAGTCTGCATGTTGAGGTTCATTTATTATGAAGAGTTAATTGGGCTTTTATTATTAAGTAGACCTCTGTACATCTATTGTTAATTGCATCTTTTACATTCTTTTCTATTTCTATACCGTTTTTTAAGTATAAGGCATACTAAAAGCCGGATATTCTTGATGATAAAAGAGGCGTCATTTAGATTCTCCTAAACCATACATTATTTTATTTGTTGAAATATATTTTTGATTTAAGTTAAGCCCATGAAAATATATTGAGTGAATAGATTCATAGCGTTAACATTATCACATGCTTTTATTTTGTTAAAAAATTTTAACGGATAAGTACTACTCTATGAAGAGATGTGCCGCAATTATTATATTTTAGAATTCGCCAGTGTTTGAGTAAAAGGAGATATGTTACTGAAACACCCAGTCAGTGGTGGTTGCTAGAATCAAATCTTCTGTAGACTAAAAGTCTCAAATGTAATGATTTTTAGTGTTTTTACAACTCTGTCCCACTAAAATAAAAAACATATATTAATGATATTTTGTCAAAAGTGGCGCAAAAGAGTGTGTCATGAGTAGAGACGAAAAAATTAAGATTTAATCTTGAGTTTTGATTGAGTGGGTACTTTCTTGAGGTATGGAAAGAAGCGATTATTTGTTGTGCGCCTAAAGTCATCATCAAGTTCCAGAATCTGTTCCAAGATCTTCGTCCCATTAGCTTACTGCCCATACTATGAAAAATATTGGAGAAAATTCTGTGTAAGTAAATAAATTCATATTTTTGTAACAATAATATTTTACCGGTACATCAGTCTTGCCCATAGGGTATCTACATCACTTCTGAATATAGCTGATACTATTATAAGATTTGGTGATCAAAATTTTAAAGAATTTGACACTGTCGATCAAGTCAAATTAACTTACTACGGATTTTATACTTCAGTTTTATTTTTCAAAAACTACTTATTAGGCCCGCTTCAAAAAGTTAAAATAGATCATGATGTATCTGACCGAAAATTCATTTCTTCTGGAAGTGAAAGTTTCTGATAAAATCTTCGGATCGGAGTAATATATGATTTTCAGAAAAACAATTTTAAATTAAATCCTTAAAAATATAGTGGTATCTGTTTTGTTCTAACAAAAAAAGACATTTTAAAAGCCATATTAAACATATAGATTGAAGGTCAAAGTAACAACGTAAAGGAAAATTTAGTAAAACAATGTTATTCAGTTTTTGTTGATAAATTATTGAATGCTAGAATACCTATCTACCTGGCAGAAAAATTGTAACTGAGACAGACACTTCACAATGTTCATATTAGGAATTAAAATACCTTAAATATGTCTAGGCACTCAATAACTATGTTTCGCAGATTATTTTTTTACATACAACTTAATTATACTTTATAATACCCTTTAAAAATAAAAATGCAAGTACTTGCGACCTTTGCTATTTAAGAAAGAATGTTAAGACCATTTTCTTAAATAGCTAGTAGTTTTTATATACATTTATATATTTGTTGTGTTATGCATATTTATATCTCTGTGTCAATGTTTCTTAAGTATTAGTGTAATTTTCAAGCCGACTTCATATCGATTAATTAATCTAATAGCATTCAACATCTGTATTAGTGTAAGAGTAACCTGATGGCTAAACTCTTTATAAAAGGTGGTCCAACCAAAACGCACGATGTTAATTGTAAATAAAACAAAAAGTTTTCAGAGAATTATCTTAATATTTTTTATTATGATAGAAGGATCTATGACAATTATGTGTGAAACAAAATATCGGCCAAATGCTCGTCACGGCTTCGGTGGCATACCTCTATCCGATGGTCCATATTTTCAATGACTCTGAGACATAATTGAGGTTCAATGTCGTTAATGTACCGAATTATCTCATCCTTTAGCTCTCTTTTAAATATCCCCAAAGAAAGAAGTCCAACGGTGTCAAATCACATGATCGTGGCGGCCAATTAACATCGCCACGACGTGAGATAACACGGCCATTGAATTTCTCGCGCAAAAGTGCCATTGTTTCGTTGGCTGTGTGGCAAGTGGCACCATCTTGTTGGAACCACATATCGTCCAGGTCCATATCCTCAATTTCTGGCCACAAGAGGTCCGTTATAATCTCGCGATAGCGAAAGCCATTCACGGTAACTGCTTGGCCGACCTCATTTTCGAAGAAGTACGGCCCGATGACGCCGCCAGCCCATAAACCGCACCAAACAGTCACTCTTTGTGGATACATTGGCTTTTCAACAATCACTCGTGGATTCTCATTTGCCCAAATGCGGAAATTCTGCTTGTTAACGAATCCACTGAGGTGAAAGTGTGCCTCGTCGCTGAATATGATTTTCTTTGTAAAGTCACCATTCACTTCTGTCTGTTCAACCAACCATTCGGCGTATTGACGACGCTTGAAATGGTCAGTAGGCTTCAGCTCTTGAGTAAATTGAACCTTGTAAGCGTGTAAATTCAAATCTTTATTCAAAATTCGCATCAGTGATGTTCGTGAGATGTTCAATTGTTGGGCACGACGACGAGTCGAGGTTGACGGCTCTTCTGCTACACTATCGCGAACAACAGCAACGTTTTCCGCAGAACGAACTGGGCGAGCATGCATAGGTGTTTTCACATTTCCTACAGACCCGGTTTGCTGAAATTTGCGCACAATTCTCCCGATTGTGGACACATTTGGTCGATTATGCTGACCAAAAAAGTCACAAAGTGCACGAAATGCATTTTGATTTGAACGCCCATTTTCGTAAAAGGCTTCAACAATCTTAACGCGCTGCTCAATTGTGTACCTCTCCATGGTTGAATTTGTCAAACACTGAAACAAAGAAATGTCAAATTAAGTTGGACAAGAAACTTGATGTTAAGGTGTTACTCACAATTAACGTTGTGCATTATGGTTGGACCACCCGTTATTATGCCAAGGATTTTTGTACTTTCCTAATTCAATAAAGGTATATTATTATTATTATCTGCTTCTGTATATTTTTGGTCTATTTTATATATATGTTGGTTTCTTTTATATATATATATGCTGATTTTGCTGCAACTTTATTCCCTAATTTTAGGACACATCTACATTAACCTGTATTCTGCCAAGATTAGTGAGGGAATATAAATATTTTGGGAAAAACTTACACCATTAAAAGTATCTCACAAATAATTAAAGAGCACTGGAACAAACCAAACAAAGCAATCTGTGCGAATTTGGATAAAGCAACATATAAAATCATAATATATTTTTATCCTAATTGTAAAATAGAACGGCGTACCTACATTAGCCTGTATTTCAGCCCTGGTTATTGAGGGAATACAAACATTTTGGGAAAAACTTGGAACCATTAAGAGTATCTCATAAATGATTAAAGACCACTGGAACAAACTAAACTTAAAAACCTGTGCGAATTTGTATAAAGCGACATCTGAACCGTGATATATTTTTGTCCCGATTACAAAATAGAAGCGGTGTAATTCCTATAAATTTCCCAGAGGATAGATAGCGCCGTGCACAATTTAAAAAGATTAAATTCAAACGGGGAACTAAACATTAAATTCAAAATAATTTTTAGAGCTCTTAGCTAGTAAAGAATTAGCCTGTCCAGCGGGCAAGCTCCACGATTCCAATTAGAAATGAAAAATAACCACTTTCGTGGTTGAAAAGACCGACAACATTCATCCATTTCCATTACACGAACTTTTAGTTTTATTGTATAGATAATGTCGAGGTGAAATATTTCGGAATTTGGGATTTAACAATGCTGCTTATCAAGCCGTCCTATTGTAATTTGGGCAATAACGGATTTCACTTTATGGCTTTATATCTCATTTCACTTTTAATTCGTGCCGTATTATTCTTCGCATTCACGTTGGACAGGAACTTTGTTTAATACGCTTTGAAAGGTATTTCAATTGCTCCGGTATTCAGTTTCACTCAATCGTTGCTCTCAATGATGCGTAAGTCCTGAACATTCGGTTTGAATACGCTCCCTCTAGTACTCGTACATAGTAAAACTAAAACTAGAAAAAAACTATGCTTGAATCTACACATAATTTGGGGAAAGGGAAAAGATTTTATTCTTTAGAGACACTTACAAAAGCGTCTTAAATCTTTACAAACTGATAATTTATCTTTATTTTGTGAGCTAGTACCGAATCCTGCTCCGACGCAGACAATATTGACGGAAATAAGGGTTACTTTTTACTTTTCCGCACTCAACTATACTAGCGGAAAAGTAATGTAATCGTGTAAAGAAAAATGGAAAAGAATATTTTTTTTCGTTTATTTTTCGTTTTTCGGCCTAAAAACAAATAAAAATGGTTTTAAAAAAATGTTGTCTGTGTGTGTGTGTCGTTGTCGTCGGCATTATAATTTTTTGTTAGCACGATAACTCAACTCAGTCGTGTCGAATCGATCGGGGTTTGACCGATTCTGATCGGGGACGTCTCCCAGATGACACCTATTGATTTTGAGGTGGATAGGACACATCTCACCCTGCCCATGGTTCTATTTGAGAACATTTTTTTGTTAGCACGATAACTCAACTAAGTCGTGTCGGATCGATCGGGTTTTAGACTAGTTCTGATCGGGGACGTCTTCCAGACGACACCTATTGATTTTGAGGTGGATAGGACACACCCCACCCTGTCCACGGACCATGAGAAAGCATGATGGTGGACCATTTTAGAAATTTTTTTTGTTAATACGATAATTCAACTAAATCGTGTCGGATCCATAGGGTTTTGACTGATTCTGATCGGGAACGTCTCCCAGACGACACCTATTGATTTTGAGGTGGATAGGACACATCCCACCCTGTTCATGGGTCATGAGAAAGCACGATGGTGGACTATTTGAAAAAAGTAAAACTTTCGCATAAAACACATATTCTGCATTCATGTGTTGGTTTATTTTTTCTCGGCCACTCAATTTCGAGATGGAGATGTTCTACGTGCGGAAAAGTCCGTTTTAAGGATTTAAAACTGTTTATTTTTAATATAGGTCCCTCCTTAGCAGTTAGATTGGGAAGTAGTGTAATTTATGTACCTCATCATCATCATCAGGTCATCAGTCCTAAGACTGATTGGACGCTAACTTCCAGCTTCTCCTATCTTGTGCTAACCTACGCATTTTGCTAATTGTGCTACAACCTACATCTCTTACTATTTGCGAGCAGTAATCTAATCTAGGCCTACCTCTGCCTTTCTTCACTCCTATTTCTGCCTTCTATCTCTTATCTTGTTTATGTTTTTCCACATACTTCTTTTCTCGCTGACTTTCTCTAATACTTCTTCGTTTCTAACCCTATCAGTCCACGGTATTTTCATCATTCTTCGGTAACACTACATCTCAAAAGCTTCTAATTTCTTACTACTTGCTTCCCCTACCGTCCAGGTTTCGCAACCGTATAGTGCCCTGCTCCATACATACGTTTTCAAAAGCCTCTTCCTTGTTTCTAAGTTTATTACCCCCGAGCATAAAAGTGCTTTCTTTTTGTTAAAAGCTATTCGACCCTGCGCTATTCTTTGTTTTATATCTTTATCGCTTCTTCCATCCCAATTTATTTTACTTCCTAAATAAGTGAAGTCTTTAACTTCCTCCAATCTTTCATTATTAATTTGTATTTTCGTTTTTGCTCTGCTCTCGCGTCTTCTGCACACTAACACTTTAGTTTTGTTTTTATTCACCCTCATTCCGTATTCCTCTGTCAACACTTCCTCCATTTTGTTCAACGCTGATTCTAATTCCTCTTTACTAGATGCTAATACTGCTATATCATCCGCGAATCTCAGCATTTTTAGTTTCTGTCCCTGTACTTTAATCCCGAAATCCCCTCTATCTTTTACCACATTAATCGCCTCTTCGATGTACAGATTAAAAATTAGTGGTGATAGCGTACATCCTTGTCTTACTCCTTTCCTAATACCTACTTCCCTTCTTTACCATTCTACTTCTATAACAGCAGTTTTTTTTTGTATAGATTGTGTACTACTTTCCTATCTCTATACTTCATTCCCGCGCTCTTTAGTATCTTGAACATTTTTTCCCATCTTACATTATCAAAAGCTTTTTCTAAATCTACAAATCCTATATAAGCGTTCTTTCCTTTTTCTATTGTTTTTCCTAACATTACTCTTAGCGCCAGAAGAGATTCGCGAGTTCCCCTATTTCGCCTAAAGCCGAATTGGTCTTCTCCTAGTATTTCCTCCGCTCTATTTTCCATCCTCTTCTGCACTATTCTGGTTAAGATTTTTAACGCGTGGGAAGTTATGCTAATCGTTCTAAAGTTCTCGCATTTGTCGGCTCCTCTCTTTTTCGGTATAGTAACGATAATGTTCCTCTTATAATCCTCCGGCATCTCGGCCGTTTCGTATATGTATTTTACCAGTTCAATGATCCTATTTACTACTTTCTGTCCCGCACATTTCAAAATTTCTGCCTGTATTTTATCTACACCCGGCGTATTATTGTTCTTTAGCCCCCTTAGTGCTATTTCAAATTCGTCTCTCAATATAGGTTTTCCTACATCTTCCCTATCGATGCTAGATTCTTCCTCTAATATCCGTCCTAATTCCTGACCCTCGTATAAATTTCCGAAGTACTACTTCCATCTATCCGCTTTCTCCTCTCTTCCGATCAGTGTGTCCCCCGATTGACTCCTAACATTTCTACTTATTGGTCCTATATCCCAGAAGTTCCTCTTAATTATTTTGTAAGCCTCATCGGTCTTACCTACTTGGAGCTTATCTTCTACTTCTTTGCATTTATCCTCTATCCATTGTTCTTTCGCACATTACTGTCCCGCACATTTATGTACCTAGTTCTTTTTTATTTACCGTTAAGGAGATAGGGAAAGAAGCGAAATTAAAGTACAAAATACCAAACTGTGCAAATAGTTTGAAATGTTTCGAACTTGATTTTCCATAAATTCCACCCGGATGTTATGCAATAATCGACTATTCGAATAGCAGCTGCGATTCGAAATATTTAATATGCTGTCTATGTAGGTAGTTACAAATATATATACGAGTATGCAATACACACCGAGTTTACAGTATACATATAATTCATATAAAGGTAAACGGTGTGCTACTCAATAAAAGTAATCAACATTTGCGCTTTGAGATCCTCAAATTGTATGTCTAATTGAGGATTAATTTTAAGAGTTGTGAAATTCCAGGTTAATAAAACGTAAATTTTAACATTTCTGTGAAATGGGTACGTCATTTGATGTGCTCTTTAAACAAACATAACCCGGATAAATGAATAACAGATCTATAAATCCCTGAGAACCGTTTCATTTGCATGGTAACTGGTATTTATTGATACGAGGTGAAATAATTTATGTATATATGAACGTTATTATACAAGGTAATGATTTTATTACAGGGTCACTTCTAGACAACATCATTTGGTTTTTAAATAATTTGCGTAATGTAGATAATATCAATTCATTATTAATCTGATTGAAACCAAAAATGGCAGCGTTGTAAGTTCCTATAATTATGAAATAGTTTATACATTTGTATATAACTGTATATAATTTGTATATAACTAACAGTGCCGAGTTTTGTGATAAGAAAATTAAAAATGTCTGTACGTAAAAATGTGGAATTTATGGGAACTCTAATTTTAGATGCTTGAAGCTAACAGTATAATTCTTATGACTTAGTCCATGTGCGAGGAAATATATATATATATATATATATATATATATATATATATATATATATATATATATATATATATATATATATATAACCCAGTGCAGCAGGTTATCATCGATGGTGTTGTCAGTGATAGAGGTCATATATGGTGTTCCTCATGGCACAGTATTGGAGCCACTGCTATTCACTATATATGTATATGAATGTCTAATTTCCGTTTAAAGTATTAAGTGAGAAATTACCAGTCTTTCTGACTACACCATGATTGTACATACATATGAAATATGGAAAGACCTGAAACAAATATTGAGACTGACTTTAGAAAAGTACAAAATTGATTTAATTACAATGAATTTAATTTAAGCTATGAAAAAAATATTCTACTTACCTATTATATCATACCTGAGTGGACTCACCAATTTAGGATCTTTAATTGTTGACGATGAGAAACGTTATTGGAGTTATTGTTGACCAGATAACACAGACAGAAAATTTATGAAAAATTGGTAAATAATTTACGTAGGTACAGAATAATCTATAATCTATAGTTAAATTATATAATAATAAAATATAGTAATTTGAAACTAGTTTTGCTTCTTAAATGCATGTTTATAATTATAGTCTTTTTATAGCTTCCATTAAAAAAAGCAACGAACATATAAGTATGCGCGTATATTAAAAGTATTTGTCAAAAATGTCATAATGTTTAATTATTCGATAGAATATTCATTCACAAGTAGAAGAAAGTTAGTCCTGCAGTTTTCTAGATATAAAAAATGCACCATTTGAATAGAAAGTAGGCAGTTCATAATTTCATATCGGACCTAGAAGACATAGAACTTAGTAGAGTGTCACTATTTAGTTTGTATAAATTCCTCCCATCTTGAAATAATGTTCGATCACCTTATTTTTTAATTGAAGAGTGAAAAGTCAAAGTAACTACAGATATTGCTATAGATTGGCATTGCACCTCTACTCTACAAGCGTTATTACTTTCACAGATTTATTGAAAGGAAGTGCCTGTCCTTCATTCAAAATGCGACCATGCTACCAACATTAACCAAACCACCGTCTATATTTCTTTTATCGATTTAAGTCACATAAAACTTATAATGGGACTATGTTTTGGCGTTTTGTCTCGAAGAGATAAAATATACAAGTACTCGACTTTAGCGCTGAATTTTTATGTACGGTAGACATCAGACGTCTGACTAATGATTTACTTTTGAAACACCCAATATATTAATACACATTTCATACCCTTTCTTTGGTTCGTTTCTATTCATCACCTTTTATTTTGCTCAATAATCAACATATTGATTAAAGTCTCTCAAATTGTATTCGCGATCATTAAAACTTCCAACACACACCACGGACTGCTGCGATTGGAACCCGAAGGTAATTAAACTTTTGTTGATTGCAACTCGGAGTTGAGGCCAGCAAAAATTAGTATAGTTCAATACCTGTAGAGTGTGAAACGCTGCTGAAATATAGAGAAAAATAAGGAGCAATTGAAAGGCAATGGGTATTTTATTAAAAGTACAGGCGATAACTATATTTTGAGGTTATGTTAGGTTATTTTCGAATGTTACTTAGGATGGATGTCAATTCTTTAAATTTATCTGATAATACTGATATTTCACCTAGGGAGGACCAATTCAGAATGTCTCATTTGTTATTCGGGCTTAAACAAAATGCTAAAGTTTCGTTCATTTGTTTAAAGTTAAATATGTTAATTTTTCTTTGTACATAGTAAATTTAAGTGCGTTGTTAATCATTGCGTAGGTACTGTCCATCAAAATGATATCCAAAAACGTAATCGATATATTTTTACCTTCTAATTTACAGAAGATATCATTAATAGACTTTAGAGTACTCTAATATAGTATTCTTAATATATTACTGATATACTCATGATAGCACAGACTTCTTAGTTCTGCAATCCAATGGTGAAAGCAGTGCTTACCGGTGCATTGCTGCAGAGGTTGTGAGGTCAAGCGTGAGAACTTAGGTTTTTTGAAGGGTATTGTTTAAAATGGTATGATTTTAATTATGTTTTTAGAAGGGTGTCTAAATTATGATCTCTCTGCTATATTTTTGACATAATAAGTAATAACTACTTAATTCTCATTATTGTCAAGTCTAGTGTAGGAGCATCCCAGATTATTTTAAATTCGATATACCTACATATATTTTCTGTGCAAAAGTAAACGATTTGTTTATATTTTTTTATGAAGAAGAAATCAGACCTTAGTTTACCAATATTTAATTGTATATAGCCATTCGCATCTAAGCCTTATTTCAATGTTTTTTATTTTCATAGTCTTGCACATTATGATCTAAGAATTTATGAAGAAATTTCATGAATTCTATCACTTATCCGTAACTCTTTGAGTTTTTGTATTATTTGTAATAATATTTTGCATTATTTTCAACATATATTTGCCACTACATTATCAATTTACACATATAGGGTCTATATAGTTACATTTAGATTAAGATGAAATCTGACATGATATTTCACTGGATTCTCACATGATTTAACGTAACCAATCAGGTGAAAAAGATCCTTCTTAGGAGCTTATATTTCCTTAGCTTTTCATAGATTAATCCTTTAGAAAAGGACCAATTTAATTAGTTAAATTTAGTTACAAAAGCATCACCTGCTTTGACTCTAGTCCCTTATCGATTCCTAAACCAATAACAGGCGATATAAAAATTGTAATCAGAAAACTAATTGTAATATGTTATATGAAGATATAGTGTTCATATTGCAAACTTTGCGATATTTATCTCAAGGTTGACCCATCAATTATGTCGTAGAAAGTAGTAGTAATCACTAGTAGTGTAATTAAGGGGAATAGCAATGTCTCAATGGAAATCTATTCTCCGTACTTACAAGGTTGCTTTAAATATAAACATAAACACGCCTTTTATGAAGTATTGTTTTATGTATATCACATTATTGGTGATGCATGCCTCTGACTTAAGACGCTATTATGAGCTCTTGAGTTGTTAATCTTCCACTTTCTCATGAAATACTTGCAAACTAAATTAGATTAAAGCACCGAATCGATATGTCTACAAAAAGAAAGTTATGCCTTAATATATATCGCTTCTATCATCATTCTGTGGTACATTTCACATATACGGAGGCAAACTTCTCTTGAAAATAAAACAAGCGGTTAATTTTAACAAAGCGGTTACTTACAGAACAATTTTGTGAATCATAAATTGCAAAGAAAATAATTAAGACAGGTTCCCTTATTTCTTTTTGTTTGCGGAGGGATTCCGCATCAAACTAGAACTTGAATGTAACGTTTCGTCAACTATTGCAGGTGACCTCCTCAGAGCCACTTTATGGGCAGTTTTAAACAAATAGAGATTTAAATATCGCTATATCCATCTCTATTAAATTGACAATAACCTTCATCATGATCCCTATATTCCACAAAATTTTCATAAAACACATGCAAGTTGTGTCGATTTTACATTTTAAGCCACTTCAGTGAAGATAAAGTTCAGTTAAGGATAAATCTGGAAGCCGTGGGGGCTATTCAACAGCACTTCTTCCAAATTCATCGACCTATAAACACCATCTACATATTATCTAACAAGAAATCAATAGTACTGATGAGCTCTATCCTATGGAAAAACCAAAGTCAAAATATTATTTTTTTCTGGATTCTGTCTATGAATTTCGTGAGATTCAAGGATGCGATAATTTTGATAACTGTCACAAATGAAAAGAGTATTTCTGAGAGAGACAGTATTGAAAAGGTAATTTAGGTTATTAGTTGTCCTGCAAATTAGTTATAACTTTCAAAGATTGTAAATTTCCATTTCTTAAGCTTCTGCTCTTAATCCCATATGCATAAAATTTGTTTTCCTCTAAAACTCACGAAATTTGTATGCTTCATATATGCCAAAAGCGAATTTCCTGTTCACAAAAACGAATAATGAGTTTAATACATCATTAAATGGTATATCTACAGAATTTAAGAGAATTAACTTTATTTTCCCTAAAAAAAATAGATCAACATCAATGATCAATGCCATTACTATAAATAAATATACAACTCATCTGCTACTGCTATTAAAGTTTAATTTCAAAGCACCCATAAAAAGTGGTGATTCAAATAGTTCGTTACAGTATTACTAGCGGTAATGGT
Organism: Rosalia funebris; assembly: GCA_037954035.1. NCBI lineage: Eukaryota > Metazoa > Arthropoda > Insecta > Coleoptera > Cerambycidae > Rosalia > Rosalia funebris. The sequence goes on along the minus strand of JAZFAV010000001.1, from coordinate 12,744,858 downwards.
TTGCTGGTTTTTAATGCACGCTTGATTTATCTGGGTCTCATGATAAAAAATTAATATTATCATAAACAATGTCGCAATGCGATTTCAAAATTTTCGGTTGCACACCCAATAATGGGTGTACCCTGTTTAGTGTCTAAACCAACTTCGATCTGCAGACGTAAATATTGGGGCCAACTTTTTAACGAGACCACAGTGAAATGAAATGGAGATTAAATTGCAGATAGTTCATTGGAATGCGTTAGCTAGACAGTCATATTTCACAGCTGGACTTACACATATAATTAATACAGTTATTAATTGCCTTTTTATGTTGATTATTATGTCTTATTTAATATTTTATAGTGACAACTGTATATACATTATTTCCAAAGTACGGATATGGTAATATTTTATTTATAGTAGGTATTATCATTAGATGTGGTAACATCTGTAGCTGATAGTTGTTTAGTTTGGGTAGTTAGATATCTTACAATTAGATAATTTTATTAAGACAATGTGTGGCAATAGTAATATACAGTATCAGTATCAATAAACAGTATCAATTTAAATTCTACAACAAATTTATATACGTGAATTATAAGTAAGTTAGTCATGAACAAAAAAAAAGACAGAAAAGAATACTGAATTAATGGACAATTAATAGGCAAATTGGTCTCCATAGTAAAATATGAAAACTGATACCACTAAAATCATACTTTTAAGTACTAAGAAAACACTATTATTATTATTATGTTATATAGGTTTGGGCCTCATCAGCCACTGATCGCGTGGGTAGTCCCTTGGCGATCCCCTCTTATCAGGGTCATTATCAAAAAATGCTATCCCATAAAAGGAGCAATTTAGGCATGTCTCCCGCCTTAAGCCTCGCCTCCTCTAGGATAACAGGGGTCCCTAATATAAGATACCTCTTCTCTTCCAGTGCGGGGTAGGTGTAAAGAAGATGAATCGAGGTTTCCTCGTCTTCTTTACAGTATCTGCAGGCCGGGCTGTCAGTCAGCCTCAGCTTGTGCTTATATGCATTCAGGCTACTATGGTGGCCTGTTATGATTCCCATCAGAGTTCTGGCTTTGTGCCTGTTCAATTTAATGAATCCTTGGGCCCATTTCTCAATCTCTGAGTATTCGATGAAGAGTTTGGTTATTCGACAACCCGTTACTCCTTCCTCTCCATCTTGTATTGTGCTGGTCCCTTGCCCAGCCATTGATGCGATCTCTGATCAGATTCCGACTTATTCCCACTGCAGGTTCTGGTCCATAGAGGTTTTCCCTGGTCCCTAGTCTGGCAAGGTCATCTGCAATTAGATTTCCCTTAATGCCGCCATTATGCCCAAGTATCCATAAGAGTTCCACCGGTCCCTTTCCAGCCAAGTAGTTTAATGCTTCATAGCAATTATAGACCAGCTTCGACTTTGTCGTTGCTGAATACAGGGCTGCCAACGCCGCCCTGCTATCCGATACATACCTTCTCCTGGGTCCGATTTTGGTCGGCCCCCAGAACACCGTATGAATTCCAACTAGCTCGGCCTGGAGTGCGGTACTATATTTGCCCAAGGGGAAGGTTTTACCTATCCCGTTGCGTCGCCTATACACCCCCGCACCCCTGTTCCCACTCTTGGCTCCATCCGTGTACCAGATGTCTCCATTGAGCGGCAATTCAGCTCGACCCTCCATCCAGTCGGTCTTACTGGTGAGGGTGATCTTATATTTCTTGTCAAACAGTAAGTGGACACCCGTACTGTCAGAGGGCTTCCATAGGAGTCCCTCCTCAGCTAGCTCTCTTGAGTATTCAGGTCTCTTCCTATTCGTGTTTCGCACCCTGTGCATTGCCTTTGCGGCTTCCGCTTTCAGGGTGACATCAAGAGGTGGTATCCCCGTCAGCATCCTCATCGCCGCGATCGGTGTTGATCTTGGGGCTCCGGTTATACTTTTAAGAATCAATCCTCTTAACTTGTTCAGTTGGTTGGCTTCCGACTTTAAACAGGCTCTCTCCCACCAGAACAGTGCTGCATACGTCAGTCTGGGTTTGAGAATTGCCTCTTACATCCATTTCATGGTTTCCGGTTTCAAGCTCCACCTATGGTTCTTCTCAGTTGCCAAAGTGTTGCTGTGATCTTGAAGTGTAGCTGAAGTATTTTACTTCGCTATTATAGCTTAGTTCTTGGCCACCAAGTTTCAGCGGACATGTTTTGTTCCACTTATATTTCTTGGTGAACACCATCACCTCAGTTTTAGAGGGATTGACCGAGAGTTCCCTCTCCCTGCACCAATTTCCAACCTTGTTTAAAGCACACTAGATAGTGGACACTAGATAGTGATAAAGAAAACACTAGATAGTGGATAATTTTTATAAATGAATACTATGAAAATATATTGAGATGAATCGAAGTCCCAACCTAGATTCCATTAAATAAATATAAGTGGGGATACATATTAAGAAAAAAAAACTTAGCAAGAAGACTGATTCTTGCCTGGCATGAAGTTCATAATTACTACATGTCGAAATCAATGATTTGAACGTTACATATGATATATAAAAATGATAATAAAATATTATAAAAATGATGCAATAAAATATAAACATGAAAGGAAACCTAAATTATGATTAATATATAATTGAACACGATTGTATTAATTTTAATAAAGAGAATATATCATGAAGGCGATATACTCGTATGTTTTTGAGAAATACTCAACTAACAATATATTCTGAATCCTTACTGTATAATAATCTAAAATACATAGTATAGTGTAAATTATCTATATCATAATTTACCAAAAGCAAAATGCGATATGAAATTCCCCAAGTATTTTTTTAATCATTAAGAGGAAACATAAATATAAAACGTCAATCATTCTAAGCATTATACTCATGTATTTCCATAACTAAATACATTTAACAAACATAACCTTACTATATAAAAATCTAATATAAATAAAATTTGTAGCACGAAACACGTATTTCCTTTTCTGTTTTCTTTAACATAAAATACTTTTGGGACTCCAGTCAATATTTTCACAGGTTTCAGTTTATTGGACTATCGTTAAAAGAGGAGAGGCTTACATCAGTGGATTGCTTTACGTATATAGGGATACATTCGAATTAAGATTTTGTTGGTAAGCCTGAGGTCTTCTATGAATTAAAAACAGTCTTTTATCACTGAAAAAAAATTAACTCAGTTAATTTTTAAAATAGAATTTTACCTAGTGAATAAAACTGGATATTTATTAACTTTTTAACTAGTAATAAAACAAAGTAATACGTCGCGTCGTTTCCATGTGGAAGATGGAAGGACTTTTTTACAATTTCCAGCGGTTTCATTAGTTTGAATTGAGGGGTGAAAGCCAACAGTGTTTACCTAGGAAGATTCTCAGCTAGATCAGCGCCAGATTTGTAATAAAAACTTCTGATTTATTGAGTTACGACATTATATTTTAACATTATAATACAAACAATACAAAAAACATAAACCGACGAAATATGATGGAAATTATTTTTATTTAAAATTAGAAATCTGCCCAGATCAAGAGCAGTATTTAAGGAAAAAATATAAAACAAAGTGTAAAAATTTAAGAAGTGCTCGAAATTTAGGTCTTTTAAAAGAAACAACTGAGCTTACAGTTAGAAAATAGGTTTTCATTGTATGTAACACACCCTTTCCGTACCTTTTTTCGCCATCAAAATGCGCTAGTATATGTTTTATAAAAAATAATTTTGTAACAAATCCTCCATCTATATAAATCTATATAAATAAAAATGTAAATGTTCGTTTGTTTAAAATCTTAAATCTCCGAAACATCTTCAGCGATTGCTCTGAAATTTTGACACAATGTTGCATTCAAATACTCACGTTTATATATACTTACTATTATATAGATGTTATACCCTTGACAGGTAAAAATCCACAGCAATGCGGGGCAGGGTACAGCTAGTATAAAATAAATATTAAACTTATTGAACATAATTTATAAATCTCATTGAATGCTAATCTGTATTTATTCAGCATGTCTAGCTGTAAAATATTGTCGATTTTAACACTTTGTTAGTTTTCAAATTTTTAAATAGTAGCAGTCAAAATTTTACATTTATATTTTGTTTCATATTATAATTTTGTGGATAGTAAATTTTTTGGGTGGGCACTGTTACTGATTAGCCCTCCCCCTGGCGCCGTCACTGCCATGGTCACTGTTATCTGTTTCGTGTTTCTCGTTGATCCTTCCTTTATTAGTAAGTATTATAGTCCCAGTAATATTGAATAAATAACCACTTAATAACAACTAAATAATATGGTGTGTGGAAGTGCGTAGATAAACGTTGTAAACGCTGATTTTGCATTATTACCGCTTCTCGGATTTCCATTCTGCTTGCGTAGGTTAACGGTAAAGCATGGTCTTGAATATTATTAAGAATACTAGGCAGCATGGTAGTAGTTTGTCGACCGTTACATTTCATTTGTATAATTACATAAACACACTACAAACATTTCAGGCGTTTGTTCGGCTACAAATGAATGAAGAGTGTCTAGAACATCATAATATGACGTAAATAAATAGGTTGCTATAGCTTTCACCTAATCAAGTTGTCTTCCTATGCGATAATATCTGTGAAATTGAAATTAATTCGTTTAGAATGAATGGAACGTCCATCTGACTTAACGAAATTCCGGGATATTCATAAGTTTTAAATTTAATTACAAAACTAATTTTAGCTACCCCTTCGAATGTCCTTTTGTACGCATTTAAATTTCAGAAAATACATTTTGGGTCGAGGGGCAAACCAGAAGGGAAAATTTGATTTGCAGGAGATAGGAAGTGAAAATTTATAAAGTAGAAAGTTTGCGTAAAGTCATCTAACATTTCCGGTCTAACATATGTATATAAGTAGAGCACCGCTAATATACGAGTAGATACACATTTATCTACATTTGACTGATGAAAGACTTCGGTCGGGAATCGAGAAAGGAACTACCAAACCGCCAAGCGGTTATCAAGTAGTTCCCGAATAGAAAGGCTATTACATAATCGCTATAGAAAACAACTATTCCTCGGGCTAAATCCCCGCCAGGCATTGAATTATACCTAAAATCGATCCTCGACCCCTTTCTTGTGTTTCTGCACGATCAGACAAGGTTTGAAAAAATAAAACCCGCCACGGGTACGATTCGACATCTGTCCCGGATGGGAACCGAATGACAGACAGCTGTTTCGAACTTATTAGTTCTCATCAGTGCCGTACACGGTACGCCAATCCAGGACAAATGCCGAATGAAATCCATGGAGTATACATCTATATCGATACGATTATTACTTAACTAAAGAAATTGCTCGAGAAATTATTTTAAACTATAATTAATCATACAGAAAATTATAAGTATAATAAATATGAATTATTACGAATGTAATTCACTGTTTTTTAGTTCTTGTCCTAATACAGCAGGTAGCTGTCGCTTTCAAGGACTAGCTGCGACTGATACTTGTAGTTTGGTGGTTATTATTATTATTATCATCATTATTAATTGAATTACGAAAGTGTTAGGGTTAGATCTAACCATGCTACGAGTGCAATGTCCCGTAAAACCGATATACAATCTGTCTACACCAACTAGTAACACTATTCTAAATTTTTCAAAAAATCCTATCAAGATTTTTTTTATCAGCTTAAAAATTTTTTTGCATCTTTTGGAATATGGGGCAGAAAATTTCTTTCCTTAAATTTGTTGTTGTTTTGTTTGTTGCGTCGGACTGCTCTGACGAAAAATGAAACGTTCCCTACCCCCACTCTCTCGGTCGTCGTATTTTATAGTTAAATGAAAATCCCAATTATAAACCAGGGAAACACCCCATACTCCCCTATATTACTTTATCTTATCGAACCCCAAACTAAATACGTCCTCTAGCGAGAGCGTTCCCCCTCAGAGGTTATATTGATATCACACCTGCAGAATATGATACCAACGAACCCCTGCTACCCCTGGTTGACCCCCCCTCCCCCCCAGAGAGTAGATGTACGAGTTCGAAGATTTGGCCTGATCATTTAATTTTGTCTAGTGATAGGAACCTTGCTACGTTGTGTTTTAATTCTTACTCCCCAGATTTTTTATATAAAGTTTGGTATTACTTGTTTTAATTTTTTTTATTTATGATCTGCTCTGGTTAATTTAATCTAGGATTTCAATCAATTTAATTTAGGATTTTACTTATTTGAATTTATGTCTGATTTATTTTATATGATTTAATATTAGAAGAGGGCGATGAAAAGGAAACTAAAAATCCACTTTAATTTACATTTATTATCCAAACCTGGATAAGTGTGCGTAATGTTCTTGACAAACAACAGAACTCTGTTATTTGTAACGGAAACTTTCGTTTAATTTAAACAGTGACGGGCATATGCAGAACTCTGCAATATGCCGAGAGGGACTCCTCCCTTTGTTATTTGTCAATATTGGCTGGCATACGCAGACTCTGCAATATACCGAGAGGGACTCCTCTCGCCAACGTTTGTATGATGAATTGACACACGCGGAACTCCGTACTATGCCGAGAGGAACTCCTCCCTTTCTTAATTGTTGATATTGGCTGGCATATGCAGACTCTGCAATATACCGAGAGGTACTCCTCTCGCCAACGTTGATAGGATGAGATGATCCCCTCTGATCTACAAGCTGCAGTATATTACGAACAGAGGGTTGTTGCCTTGTCAAGAACATCATAGTACAAATGAGTTTACATTTACGAGAAATAGCTGAATACTGGGAATTAAGTTCCCGGTAAAAGATATAATTACAAATATAAATGAAAAACAAGTACATATATGCAGTGGCTAGAAATGCATTGAAACCAGAACCGTGGATTATTATTATGGCAGAAATTATCTAGAAAGTATTGAATTCTAATTGAGTACCACAGTGAAGTAACGACGCAGATATAGAGTCATTAATTAAGTAGACCCCCCCCCCCCCTTTTCCCGATAATGCGTGTCGCGATAATTTGACTATTACCGGAAATACGAATGATTAAATACCCTCACCTAGTAAGAGGCCGCTAGGTACGGCGTCGAAGACTTCTCCCCCAGGTTCGCAACCCCCGCTCCCTGTGACGCCCATGACGGAGGGCCCCAGACGACTCGGTGGACGACGGTATGACCCCCCAGAGCCTACGAAAAGCCGGCCCCGTACTTCCCTAGTGTACTGCGTAGTTCGACCGGCGAGACCCTTCGAGGCGGCGAGGTAGTGGATACGAAATATGAATTTCGGATCGGTGGTCTTCTATGCTCCGGCACTTCAGCTACTGGCGTCTTCGGATCTTCCCGGCCCCCAGTCTTCGGTTCTTCTGGTCTTCTTCGGCGTCCTCTTCCCGGATTACTTCCAGTATCCTCTTCCCGGACGACCCCCAGCGGCCTCTTCTTGGGTTGAACGTTTCAGAATCTTCCCGGCTCCCAGGCTTCGGCTCTTCTTGTCTTCTTCGGTGTCCTCTTCCCGGATTACTTCCAGCAGCATCTTCTTGAGTTGATTTTAAACTGTCCTATTACCTCGATTCCCTCCGTATTTAAGCAAAATCTCGGCGTCATGTGAGCGAGAACGCATATTCCCGAAAACCCCGGTATGACGAAAACAGCTAGCACGCGCCGTACCAGTGTATGCGATTTCTCTGGACCTTAACGCATAAGGGCGATACTCGTTTCTCGGACCATCTGCATCGCTTGCCTGAACATCCGGTAAGGGCTTCAAGTTTGTAGCCGAGATGCATTTTTACTCAAATATTCTGCTTCTATGATCGAGATATTTTGTATTGAATATTTTAAAACTCTACTTTCGCTATGAAAATTAATTTAAAACGTGCCTAAATCCTCTTACTAATTAATAAATGAAATGAAAATAATTTAGAGAAAATTTAATACCAATTAATGAAATGAGAAATAATTTCGGTAATATTTTATATGCCAAATTAATTTAATAATGTTATGAAAAATTGGAAAATACCGCGTGATATTATAGCCCGGGTACGGGACGTTTAAAAAAAAATCCGTAGGAAAATTTTAGAGTACAAAAGAAAGAGTGTATTGATCATATACAATAGGGAATGGGCTCTCGATTGAGAAATCTAAAAAAGTGCATGGTCTCGCAGGAAAAGGTAAATTAACTTTCAAATTAATTGATCAATTAACAATTTATTATGGCTTGGCAATACGTCGGGATCCGAACTTCTTGGAAAATATGAAAAATGAAATCTAGGCGATCTTATTTCATAAGTTATCAACCGACGAGAATCCGTAGCATGAAAAGTGCTTAAAGTTTTGGTGTGACTGGAAGAATGTGCAAGCAGTGCGTTCCTTGGACACTTTCCATCATAAGCCGCCATAATTTTCTGAGGAAGTTTTTAAAGCCATCAAATCGATGTATGAAAACCTGAGCCGAGATGAGTTGCTAAACCGTTGTTTGGGAGGCTACATGCAAAATAGCAATGAAAGTTTTAGAGATGCATTAAGTTAGGTAACTTGATGTTTTTATAAATTACTTGACTTGACTTGGAAACCAAGCTTTTCAAAAATCCGCTACTTGACTTGACTTGATTTATCATCGTTACTGCTTGACTTGAAATCAAGTAATTTCATGCTACTTGATGACCAAATAACCATTCAATTATGTACGAGAACGCGCGAACTACGACTGCAAGATCTTGCTTGCCTTAGCAATAGGTCGCGGGATTCCCCGAGCCGACGGTAACGATTGCGTAGTTGCGTAATCTTCAAGTTCAATTGCGTTCAAGTATAATAATTCGTGTAGATGATAGGGACGTAGTGCAGCATATCCCAGTGTGTGTAAATGTGATGTTTTATTAGCAATACTTGTACGCTGCGAATAATGAGCGATTCACTGGAAATGGAATCTGAACCATTTTAGAGCAGTGGGTCAGAATACGTGATAAAGGAAAACACATTCGAAAGTTCCGAAATGGAATTCGTCCAGGAATCGATACCAAAACAAAATAAGGGCGATAAAAAGAAAAAAGTTACAGATTATGTCATAGTTGAGCAAAATCCAAAAAGCAGGAAAAAGACTGACAAACAAGGAAAATGCATCCTATGCATCCTTGCATCTATGCAAGAAACTCACCGTTTTAAAAATGAAAAATTGCGGAACATCTTCATTAAGGCGGAATTTGTAGACCAAACATATTAAAGTGTGCGAAACATTTCTTGGAAAGACAGAACCATCAACTTCTCGAGCAACTTTTTCCGTAAGCACCACTAGCATATTCAGTAAAGGTAGTACACTTTTAAGTTGGCTTAGTGACAGTGAAACGGTAAATAATTCATAAAAAAACAATTCAAACCAAATAACAACATACAGAGTATACCATTAAAAAAACATAATAATTAATATTAAAAGTGGGAACGGAAGCATTAAGAAAAAAAAGTTACTACTACGTAAAATACTACATACTACGAGTCTTTTAACAGAGCAACTAAAAGTATTTTAGGTCCAATTCACTGCTCACATCATCATCATCTTCATAACCACATGAAAATAGTGATTGCGGTGAATTTGACATCGATCTACTAAGTTTATTTCAGAAATCTCCTGTCAACCCAAAAGATGAAATGGCTTGGCGCTATAAAATAGGCAAATATCTGTCTTATTCACGAGCTGTCAGTTGTCAAAATATTTTAGAATGGTGGAAAGGGCACGAAAATGTTTTCCAAACTTGGCCATAATGCCCAAAGATTTTTTATCAACACCTGCATCTTCAGCTCCTGTTGAAAGGCAGTTTTCCAGGGCTACTCTAACTGTTACAAAAACCCGTGACCGATTAGGTGACAACTCTATTAGAAGCCTATATACCTTAGATCGTGGATGGCAAACGATGATATTAAAGACTTCTTTTAAATTTTACTATTACTACTATGTTACTGAAGAAAAAGAGGGCATACATTGAAAAATCATTTTTATCGTTATCAGTTTTTGTTATATTGTTTAATATTTTAGAATAATATGTTATATTATTAATATGCCCAATAAATAGTTTATTAGTATTTTTACATTTATAATTATATATTTATTATATAGATTATAATTTAAGATTTAGTTTTGGAAATTAAAGGTTTTATTGCAAGATTTCCTTTATTATTATTTCTTGATAATATTAAATAATTAATGAAAGATCAAGTAGTCTTGAAAACGTCAAGTAGTCCTCGAGAATTACTTGATTTTTCAAGTACTTGAAATATAACTACGTGACTTGAACTTGACTTGATTTCAAGTCAAGTCAAGCCGTATATCTCTAGAAAGTTTCAATGCTACTGTTTGGAAATTGGCTCCAAAATCTTATTCAAGTGGCAAAACAATTTTGAGTATAGAATTTTTGAATATGTTTTGATAATACTTTTTTGTATTACACTTAAATATGTGCCTAATAACTTCCTTAAATATTATTATCTTATTATCTCTTCTTCCATCCAAAGGAAAATTGTGAAAAAAGTCATTTTTTAGATGATTACAGTGGTGTTACCTCTTAATCAATTATTGTCACTTCTTGTAAATGTTGTTGGTTTCAAATACCTCAAACGGATACAATAGCATAACCGTTTCTCACTATTTGCGCATCTCCGGAAGCCCTAGCTGGATAGAGCCGTTATTTCAAAGTTATATCATAAATATCAGCGCAATGGTAAACTAAACAATACCATTAAACAAGTCCACTAAATCGCAAATGGTACTATTTGATATTATATATATATCTCGGAAAATGTGTTTCGCCCCAGCCATCGCCATAGCTGAACAAGAAATGATGTGCCCTGGGTCGACCATTACTTACAACTCTCAAAGCTAACATGTTTTTCTTCGTAAGGCCGCATCAGCGGTTGTGCGTTATACCGTATTTACCATGTGAGAGCCGGCATGAAAATGTAGTTCCTGCAGTATTACTCTGGAAATTACTTTATAAACTCTATTAATTCTAGCAAAGTAAAAGTAGAGGGAGCAGTCGAGATCAAAATTATTCATAACAGAGAAAGTCTGGGTTGGTAAAATTTGATTTAGATATCAAGTGTTGTTCGAGTAAACTTCTTTCTTTTCGAAAATTTCTTATATATGTATTAAAGTGTAATTACAAATTAAGGTAGTTATTTACTACATAGTTTTTAGTATACTGAACAAAATTCCTTAGTGTGTTTTAACTGTTTGCATGTATTTATTGAAACTTTCTTAGATGATGGGGGAAATGCAGAAATAACTCATTTTTCTTCGAAGTTTCATAAAAATTTGATTTCAGTAGCATGTAGATCCTCCTCTAGCTCTTGTCACTGCTTCCATTCATCTGGGCATACTATTGATCAAGTGGTAAATGGTTTCATGAGGAATATTATCCCATTCGACAAGAACGACTTGCTCGAGTTCCCTAAGAGCCGTAAGGGCTAATATGTGGCGCCTAACTAATCGCTTTAGTGCACTCCATAAATTCCCTTTTGGGGTTCAGATCTGGGATCCATGGTGGCCAGTCCAGTTAGAATATTCATAAATCGAGGGTGGTTCAGTACCGCTATAGCAACGTTGCACCGAGCGCTATCCTGTATAAGAATTAAATTGTCCCCAACAAACGGGACAAATGGCATTTTATGTTTTTCTACGATGTTCTCTACGTAGACATGCGCATTTATGGATCTCCCCCATATAGGAACCAAATCCGTGCGACGATCAAAACAATGGGATCCTCGGGGAGATATTGTAGGCCGGAAATTTCTCTCTTGGCCTGCACTAGACTCTATTACTTGACGTCTATCTAGTGAATTAGGACTTACTCCTATTTCATCTGAATACAAAACTTGCGTCCAGTCGTCAGTGGTCCAATTTATGTGTTATCTTGCAACACGCAGACTAGTTATTAACTCTATGTTCTCTGATAAGCAGTGATGCAATAGCTGGTCTTCTACTGTCCAATCCTCTTTCACTAAGCTTTCTTCTGACTGTTTGTCCAGAAACTTATTTATTTCGAGCTGCTGTTAGGGCTCTGCTTAGCATCAAATTAGTAGAATGCCCGTTTCTTAAGGCGATTTGTGTAAGATGATTCCAACTTGGTTGGGGAAACGCGCGTCGAGAAGCGTGTAATCTTTGGGCGTTTGTGGAAAGCTGGTCTCCTGTTTTTGTTGTTGCATCGAAGATTCCACTCCCTTCCCATAATCAAAGCTTACTAATCTATTTTGTATTGTATGCAAAACAAAAATTCTATTAGTATTATTATTATTGCTGCACAAAAATTTATATTCGCATAAATATAGTAGCAGTAGACATTGTTATTTTAAACGTTTAAACATTGTTATTTCCTTGTTGAATATTTTAATCAAACGGTATATATATGTTTAAGTTTTAAATATTTTATCAATTGAATAACATTTTTGCACGTATTTATCCTGTGATGCGTACTTTTGCATTCAGGGAAAAAATGAGGACTCTGATAAAGTCAATATTTGCTACTGCTTCCAGTCATCATTCTTTTTATTTTATGTATGACAAGTACACACACAGTGCTATATTAATTAATTACCTTGCTTAAAATTACCATATTTAACTAATAATTAAATACTTTATCTGTATAGAATATACCCGTATGTGACGCCACTGACAGCCACAATATTTGCCGAGCGTTATTAAGGAGTCATACGGGGTTTGATATACATTTAACTTTGTAAAAACTGTAATTATCAACATTTGTGTAAATCAACGGGAGCCTACGCAATTTTCATTTAAAAGGTTTTAAACGGGGTTCAAAAAAGTTGGCGAGATATTCACGTAAATGAAGAAGTTAGATCTCGGTAATTTTTTATGTACCTGGATTTGCCGTTGAACGACTGCAACTGTTCATTGTGGGCCGGTTACGGAACATAACGGGTTACGTTGAGGCAATTTGTGCGAATAATCCAGTTCTTTAATGGTCTAAATGCGGGTTAAGTCTGTATATTACGGCGGCTTAATACCGTGAGCGGAAATTCATACACATTAACGTAAATTATTGCCATTTTTGGGGGGATGCTTTAATTAATACAGGATGCGTACTTCCATGACTGAATGTTACAAAACCAATCGATAACCATAATCAGAGAGACAACTAATAAAGTATCAAAACAGCATTCTGAATTACTTTCGAAGTACTTCTTTCGAGTACTTATACTTCGTATCGAATAGCGCTCGTCAAATTGTGTCACCTTCAATAGAGTTACAATCGGATATGTTCCATGCCCATGCAAAAAATATATTTAAGGAATGTAACGAGTTGCAGGCGTTGCAGACTTCAATACAAGGTATACTTGTACTGATATTACTCCTACGAATCTGGCTTTCTATTTATAGTCTATTCGTGGCTGCACTTTCTAGACTTCATTCCATAGAAACCCTCATAAAATAGTCCAAGGGTGTTAGGTCAGGTGACCTCGGAGGCCAATTAATAGAAGCCCCGGAGAATGTTGTCGTTTAACCAATGTCATACTACCGTTGAAATGTGGATTGGGGCTCCATTAAATTGAAATATTAGATTATAGTCTGTAAAAAGGGACACGTTTTCAATTTCGATTGAAAATTGAATTTTCAAAAAAGTTTCAAAACATTCCGCATTAAGATTTCACAATTATTTGTTCAGATAAAATATCCCACACATTTACCTCTTCTGAATACTGTCACCGACAATTTGCAACCCAATGAGGATTTTCAATGGGCTAATCTCGATTATTTTGTCTTTAATCTGTCTTTAAAAATTAATTTAGGGCCCTTCAATGGTCAAATTATAATTAAACACGAAATAATGTAGAAGAGCTTATAGTTTAAGGAAAAAAATATATAAAACATTTTTGTTTTCATTTTTTATGACGTGAGAGAGGTCACTACAAAACTGAGACTGCCATTCTATGCTAAGTCACCATGGAAGGCATGTTTAGTAATTAATTGTATACTTTTTGGACAGGGACATACTCATTCAGCCATTGATAAGAGTTGGATGTTAGTAGACTTAATCTATTACTTCCCTAAATCTTTTCATAAACGAAAACATCAAAACATTATCAACAGGTTTTCTATCTTTGCTCATGTCATATTAAGAAAAATGTTTTGAAGATAACAGAAGTTGCGTTAAATATTTTATCAGCGTTTAAAGTTAGTTTGGTTAATTTTTATAATAAATCACTGTTTCTTTAAGTAATACATTTACATTTTATCGTTACTGATAAGCTCTCTTGTTAGTAAAGTGTTAACAGTTTGATGAGTCAATATAGGCTGAACGTGTCGAATTAGGTATCTACGAAGTTTATACACCTATGTATAAACTAACGCATGTCCGCATATAAAATGAATGTTTGTTGGGGGAGGGTTAAGTAGAACGTTCATTCATTAAGTTTAATTAGCAGTACGTCTGCATGACGCAACTATCTATTATGTTTATTTAACAATCTATTGTGTTTATTTATTTACTGTTGGACAACGTTGCTACCCATAAATATACCGTTGTATTTCCCAAGTTAACCTATTAGACACTTGCACAATTACAATCTTCATAAACTTTGTTAGTATATCAGTACATAATTGTTTATTTGGTCTTAAAATTTTACCCTGTCTCTATAAGCTTTATTTTACACGTACTGAAATACACTTTAGCTTTATGTTAAAACAACATAAAAAAATTACATAGCTAACTAATGTATTCGTCAGATGTTAGAGAATGTAACATTACTGTGGAATACGCCCTTTATTACAATCTTTAAAATATAGGACATTTACATAATAAATAACAACTTACAAGCAACAGCTTACAGAGACGAGCAACTAATACGTGCTAAAATACTGTGAAAAGCTACGAAATTGTTACATCGAAATTATATTCTTCAGTGTTGAATTGTGAAATTAATGACCACGAATCTACAGAAGATCTTTAAAGTAATACCAAATAATACAATATTATCTCTATGTTCCCATTCTGTAATAACTGGGTATAGAATTTCTGGAGTTTAGACATATAATATAGAAATTCCCGTATACTACCTTCACTTTTAGTATTTATACATCTACAGAATAGTAAAACTGTATGTAGAAATATTCACTAACATATGAAGGGCTCAAATTTATGTTATAGTCGATCTGCTTATGTATAAGTATAGTGATCATCCCCAGAATCACTCTAATTACTGTTGCTTGAGTTTGTTCACTTTGCTGATTGTGTTACACTTTATTCTTACATGTGTTAAATTTTCTTAAGTAAATTTGGATATTAGAAGTTCTATCACATTGATTAAGTTTTTATATTCATTATTCAAACCATTTTAATTTATTTAAATAGCCTATCTACAATATTCATACACACTGAAGTAAGAAGTATCTTGCTGTTAAGGTGACAATACAGTTATTACAATTTGGTAGTTGGTCTCTTGTCAACGCGTTGGGTTTTTATGATCTATTCTCAATCTTGATATCGTTTCGGTTTATTAACATAGTTCTTTTATTTGTTTTAGTTTGGTGTTTGTTGAATCTCATTGTTTTTTCCATTGATCTATGACGCCCTGTTTCAATTTTATTTTTAAATCCTTACTGTAGTGACGCATTAAACTGGCGCATTAGCGGGGATAATGAGTGTGCCTCGATAGCTCAGCGGTCAGAGCACTCAACCGGAAATTGGGAGAGCCGGGTTCGATTCCCGGTCGAGGAAAAATGCACTTTTATCCTTGCTATCGCTAAAGTGGTATAAATTGGTGACCCTGACGTGATATTCAAGCGAAACATAGCGGTTTTTTTTTAGTGGTGTTGCTGTCGTGATTTCGGGGTGAATTTTTGCGGTAACTGAAAGTTAAAGTTGACGCGTAGTGAGTAGATAAGCTTATCTCTACTGCAGTGACATTTAAACAGTGAGTTACCGTAAGAATCATGAATACCAACGACGTTAATAACCACACGGATGGAGGTGCTCACAACACCGAAGACGTCACAGAAGTTAACCGTGTGTCGATGAAAATTCCTCCATTTATATTCGACGATCCGGAAGTATGGCTGCAACTAGTGGACCGAAGTTTTGTACTTGCGAGAATCACCAGTGAGGACACAAAATTTAACCACGTGGTGACATCACTTGATTCTCGAGCTGTGAACGAAATTAGAGATATCGTGATGGACCTTCTTGAAGATAAGCCATACACCGCTCTTAAGGCTGCTTTAGTTACAAGGTTAGGCACATCACAGGAGCAAAAGACGCGACGGCTCTTTGAACGTGAAGAGATGGGCGACTCGAAACCGTCGCAATTTTTACGTCGTTTAAGGGCGCTGGTAGGTAATGGCATTGCCGAATCCTTATTACGAACATTATGGAAGGACGACTTCCTCAAAATGTCCAAGGAATTCTTGCGACACAAAAGAATTCCCCCCTAAATGAGGTAGCGGAAAAGGCAGATGCACTTTTATCCTTGCTAACGCCAAAGTGGTGACCCCGACGTGATGTGATTTGTCATTTCAGTATATGCAACCTCTCTTACATCTCTAATTCGCGGATTCGATTCCCGTCCTATCCATCGCCCTACAGTCCGGGGGTTACCGAACAACGGTTCGTAAGAATGGCGAACGCGGTCACATTTCGTTAAATTGTATCGAGACAAACCATGTCTCTAGGGAGGGAGTACTGTAGTGACGCATTAAACTGGCGCATTAGCGGGGATAATGAGTGTGCCTCGATAGCTCAGCGGTCAGAGCAACTAACCGGAAATTGGGAGAGCCGGGTTCGATTCCCGGTCGAGGCAAAATGCACTTTTATCCTTGCAAACGCCAAACTTACTGTAAAGCGATATATTGATCTCTACTCTGGTGGACCAATCTCTACATCTGTTCTCGCTGTCTCATCTGCAAGTTCATTTCGTTAGATTCCTACATGTCTTGACGTCCAAATAAAGATTACAGTTTTATCTTGACTATAAAGCCAATGAATCAGCGCGAGAATGGACTATTCTAAGGGATCCATGGAAATATATTCAGTTTGAACTTGTAGAGAACTTAATTAATCAGAACGTTGAATGAATCAGAAAGTTGGTCTTCCAATGCCCATCAAAAAAGCATACAGTTCTGCTGAGTATATGCTAGTAGTTTTAGACAGTAACCGTCTATAGCAGTTGTTACTGTCTTAATACCCCACACTTTCGTTTAGTTATAAAGAAAAGTAGGTATCTCTATTAAAAGGAAAACAAAGTCAACTTTTAAATGACCTTGGAAAATGCAGTTAAGTAAGACGTCAAATAGACCGTCATATATTACATCCATAAAACAGCCATGTTTGTACTCGCAGCATTTTTTATAAAAACCCTTGTTTTTAAATTATTTAGTGGTGAATCTCACTCTACAATTGCCACCTTCGCCTTCGGCGGAATCTGTTCTCGTGGAAGTCGACATCCTATTTACAAGACATCACTGAAAACAGAAAAAAGTACACCGCTACACTATTAAGGCCCTATTTGGATCAAAATATACTGATATATAGTGACATAAAAAACATATTATGTGGCGTATCTATTCCTCTGCCGGCAGCCCGGAGTCATCTGGGGAGAACCGTTCGGATCGTCAATGTCACCCGGTTCACAAACCCATTTATTATTGCATTATTTCGGATGCGGGCTACACGTAGACGTAGGCATTCTCCCTTTGTCTTTACACTACATGAAGACATTATAACGTCACAATTATTATTTTCCGCGCAATTTAATTCCACTGTTATATCATGATCAATGCCTCGCTTGTTCTTTCATCCGGGCCGTTCACAAGTTTACATTATTACGCCCTCATTAATTTTCTGTTTAATATTTGTTTGAAGATGAAAAGCCGAGCATGAATTTGCAGAATAAAAGTCGTCTCAGAAATAAGGGACGAGGGAGTTTCATTTTTATTTCGAGGAAACAAACAGCTTCAAGATTACAAGGAAATTTAAAGGATGGCTTGTAATTTAACAAAATTATTTATATTTTATTCGGTTAATAACGAGCATCGATTAGGGCCTTTGAGAAAACTTCCAATTTATGGCCTGTTGAACACAAGTACTAACAAGTGTGTTCAATACCCAGGGCGCTCGAAAGTTTTGTCTTTTACAAACTTACTGTTGATTGTTTTTCAAAGTACTCTCTACCACGCTTTGATATACGCCGAAATGAATACGTCATCAAATTAATCCTTCCACTTTTTTTCCGAAAGATAGGTACACTCTTGGTTCCATGCTGTCAAAACCTCTCAGCTGCTGGAAAACGTCCTCTTTTCATACGTTCTGAGCTTAAGATATAGGTCGAAATAACAGGATGCAACATCATGACTGTGCGGAGGATAATGTAGTGAGTCCATACTTGATCAGATGCTTTGCTTTGTGATTTGGAGCACTATAGATTCAGGAGCCCGCATCTCGACTCCCCAAATTTTGGTCGTAATTTTTTATGTTAAATTAATGAGGGCGCTAATGCATTGCAGTGAATTTTTGCCTATATATTTATTATAAAAGGTGGTCCAACCAAAACGCACGATGTTAATTGCAAATAAAACAAAAAGTTTTCAGAAAATTATCTTAATATTTTTTATTATGATAGAAGGATCTATGACAATTATGTGTGAAACAAAATATCGGCCAAATGCTCGCCACGGCTTTGGTGGCATACCTCTATCCGATGGTCCATATTTTCAATGACTCTGAGACATAATTGAGGTTCAATGTCGTTAATGTGCCGAATTATCTCATCCTTTAGCTCTTGAATTGTTCTTGGCTTATTGACGTACACTTTTTCTTTTAAATATCCCCAAAGAAAGAAGTCCAACGGTGTCAAATCACATGATCGTGGCGGCCAATTAACATCGCCACGACGTGAGATAACACGGCCATTGAATTTCTCGCGCAAAAGTGCTATTGTTTCGTTGGCTGTGTGGCAAGTGGCACCATCCTGTTGGAACCACATATCGTCCAGGTCCATATCCTCAATTTCTGGCCACAAGAAGTCCGTTATCATCTCGCGATAGCGAACACCATTCACGGTAACTGCTTGGCCGACCTCATTTTCGAAGAAGTACGGCCCGATGACGCCGCCAGCCCATAAACCGCACCAAACAGTCACTCTTTGTGGATGCATCGGCTTTTCAACAATCACTCGTGGATTTTCATTTGCCCAAATGCGGAAATTCTGCTTGTTAACGAATCCACTGAGGTGAAAGTGTGCCTCGTCGCTGAAGATGATTTTCTTTGTAAAGTCACCATTCACTTCTGTCTGTTCAACCAACCATTCGGCGTATTGACGACGCTTGAAATGGTCAGTAGGCTTCAGCTCTTGAGTCAATTGAACCTTGTAAGCGTGTAAATTCAAATCTTTATTCAAAATTCGCATCAGTGATGTTCGTGAGATGTTCAATTGTTGGGACGTGTCGAGGTTGACGGCTCTTCTGCTACACTATCGCGAACAACAGCAATGTTTTCCGCAGAACGAACTGGGCGAACATGCACAGGTGTTTTCACATTTCCTACAGGCCCGGTTTGCTGAAATTTGCGCACAATTCTCCCGATTGTGGACACATTTGGTCGATTATGCTGACCAAGAAAGTCACGAAGTGCACGAAATGCATTTTGATTTGAACGCCCATTTTCGTAAAAGGCTTCAACAATCTTAACGCGCTGCTCAATTGCGTACCTCTCCATGGTTGAATTTGTCAAAAACTGAAACAAAAAAATGTCAAATTAAGTTGGGCAAAAAACTTGACGTTAAGGTGTGACTCACAATTAACATCGTGCATTATGGTTGGACCACCCTTTAGAAGAATAATATCTACTATAATAATAATATGTAGGATATTCTTATTATAGTAGTAACTACACAGACCAATATAATTAACACAGTTTTTGAAAACCTTCAACATAATAACCACAGTATATGTTGTTGAATATACATACATATATACGAGTATATGTATGCAAAATATTTATGTTTGCAAAACATAAATATTTTTAGATTTTTAAAATTGTACTTTTTGAAATTTTACCACCATCGCATCGGGTATACCACAGGAGCCTAATTTAGAACCACTATTATTTAACATATTTAATGCTAACATGGGATTAGCTAAACAGCAAATCTATGTAGGTTTTCCTAATTATTTTAGGAAATACCCGTATCAACTTAATTAACCACAATGGCCCTTTGTGTAATGGAAAATAATAGGTCATCTCAATGAGGAATGCATCTGTATAAGAGTAACTTATCTTTTATTTATTCATTTGTTTATTATCGACAATAGTGTGGGTAGTAGTGCTATTCTTTCGCATTATAGTAGACCGATTCTTTCAGTATCGTAAACTGTGAGTTGACAAAAGTTCCTCGATTCAATTAATAGCAAGAATCAACGTGGTTTTATAAAAATTTTTGATGAAAAGAAAGATAAGGGTAAATAAATTTGGTACATGTTAAGGATAAAAAAGCAGAATTAATAAGGGTTACAAGTTGTAAGGGTAGTCTAGACAATGTGGCGCCATACTACTGATACCGCATTTGGCATTTTAATACAACATCCCGATATGTGGACACTGTTGAGTGCGTAAGAGGACCGGAAAAAGGTCGTTTAACTAACTGTCAGTAGCATCATGTCTGATCAAGAGGTACATACTTTCGTTGCGTGCAGCGCATTATCATCAAATTCTTGATTCGGGAGGACGTAAAATCGGCTGAAATTTTGCGTTGACTGATTGCAAAGTTTGCCGACAAAATCCCTGTAAAGACCCAAGCCTATGATTTGGCATAACAAATTTGGCATACCCTGAAAATGACCAACCTCGGAAAACCAAAACTCGTCTTTCTGCAGGCAAAGTTCTTTCCACTGATTTTTGGGATTGCAGAGAGATACTGCTCATTGATTTCCTTCATGAGCGGCGTATAGTTAACGTCATCTACTATTGCCAGCTCCTTGGCAATAGTAGATGACGTGAAACAAAACTGAGGTTTCAGCTAAAAAGACGAGATATGCCCATCCGAAGTGTGATTCTTCTTCACGACAACGCTCAGCCATATACAGCTCTTTTGATCCGAGAAGAACAGGAAGAAATCCATTGGAAAATACTTAAACATCCGCCTTATTGCCCAATGTATCACATGTTTGGGCCATTCAAAGAAGGAATTGGAGGACACCGTGAACAGCTTTCACGTCTTCCTTGGAGGAAGACGTGAAAGCGTTTGTGTGAAATTGATTAGAGGTACGACCAACTTAATTTTTCGATAACGGCATTAAAAAACTGTCAATCGTTAAAAAAAATGTATCGATAAAAGAGAAGACTATGTAGAAAAATAAGATGTATTCAAAAATTTTCTTACTGTGACAATAAATTTATTTAAACAAAATTCTGGTTTATCTTTAACTCACCCTCGTAGCATTGTCTATCAATTTTAAAATTTAATTCATATTATCATACGGTTTCTCTGCCGTTGTGCATATAGGAAGTTTCCCTGGCAGTTGTGCCCTTTCTTACTTGAGTTGATCTATTCACTTAGAGGCTACACATTTCCATATTTGATAAACTTAGTGTAATGAATGTAAAACATGGTAATCTACATATGTCGCCGATTCAAGGTAACCTTAATCATTGGTTTATCTGATCACCCGATTCCGCACGAGCAAATCTCGCATTCAGACACAGATTTGCAAACTCGGTTGCACATATTTATGAATTCAGAGTAAACCTAAACGTAAGCTTCGCGTGTCTCGCCTTGGAGGTTCCCCAGTTCGTCGTGTTGTAAATTCAGTTATTTTATTTCATAACTGGAAGGCATTAAGCGAACTATTTCCCATAAGAACGTGTAGCTCGTTGGGAAATTATGAAACAATGAAGATATAAAATAGTCGGTCCATTGTTGGGTACGTGAATAAATAATACCACACAGTAAACTTCGAACGTAACACCGTTTGCATCGCTTTCGTAATCCCTGAGCTGAATTCGGAATCCCATGTGTACTGCGGATCTTAAATGTATTCGCTTCATCATTTCGAAATTGTTTTAAATAGTCACTGTTCGATGTTAATATATGCATATATATATATATATATATATATATATATATATATATATATATATATATATATATATATATATATATATATATATATATATATAAGAAAAATTTTGAATTTAATTTCCATTAATATTCACACAATATACGTTATACACTGTGGAAAGGAAATTTGGAGCACCCGAAAAACCTCACAAAATACATTCTCCTTGTAAAAATGCTCCAAGAGGTCAAAAGGTGTTCTAAATTCGCCGTTTTTTGAAATAGTTTAGTTCTATATACAGTAGTGTACGTTTGCAGGTTCAAAGGGGTGCATTTTTTTAAATAGACATCCATATTTTTGTTCGATGCAGTGAAAGAACACATTTTTGACTGATTGAAAGACATCCCAAAAGCCGATAAACTGGTGCCTGCATAAACCATTGACCTAATCTGAAAGGGTTTTAACAAGTGGATGGCTGGGGCATAAATTATGTAACTTATTGCCTGGGATGATCGCATTCTTACCCCTGAGAAACATATGTGTCCTGGTTTCGAGTACTAGCACAATATACAAGGGTTTCTACTTTCTAACGTTTACAAAACTTAAGACTAATATATACAAATACCATCGCGGCTGTCAATAGGCGTATGTAGATCCATGTGTGTCCACATTTAATATGTCGCCTTTACAATATCTAACAACGTTTTTAAGATTTGGTCACCAGAGCTGGGCACCAAGCAATCAATGCATATTGACACAACTTGACATTTTTGTAAGATTTGGAGAAAATCCACATTCCAGTTCTCATCAGATTGGCTTGGATATGAATTTGGATCATGCTATATTGCTTAACTTTTTACATAAACATAAATTTGACCCTTATAAGTTACATTAACTCATCAGAAGATGATTTTTGTCATCGACTAAAATTCTGCAAGGAAATGCAATTACGTTGTAATAATGACAATATGTCATTATGCGAAAAATATAATTTTTTTTTTCGGGCGAAGCCACAATTTTTCTTAATGGAACTATAAATAGATAAAAATGTAGGTATTGGACTTCACAAAATCCACAATGGATTCAGGAGTCAAATACTCAATCTCCAAGAAAAGTGAACATTTGGGCAGGTATAGTCAGAAATAGAATTTTGAGTCCGTATTTTTTTATGTCAACTTGACGGGCGCAAGGTATGTGCAATTTTTATAGGAAGAGTTGAAGACTTATTTTGTTGAATAGGTACATCTTAACAGATTCCGTATTTTCAATGCTTAAAATCCATATTTTTATCGAAAGATAAATATATGGATTTCTTAAACACATCACGTTTTCTAACATACATATAATTTTATCTTATGCGACTCGTTCATGGCATTTTTCATTGTAGTACAGGGTTTGCGAACCAGTGAATCAAATTTACAGATGAGGAATTTATCGCGAACGTCTATCTCGCATCAATCTTCGTATAACGAAAATCATACAGGGGAGTGTATTCGATTTTCCCCGTATTCTAATATTGAAATAAATGGCACATAGCTGCTGGGAAACCGAGGCGAATGTGCTCCTAAACAAAGAAAATGAAAACAAAGCAAATGTTTCTATAAATATTTGTTGAAGCTGTTCCTCAGCCAATATTCCAAAGACGGTAGTTTTTATAGGGATTTCATCTGAGAATGGTGAACGACACACGGCGGTCGAGAGGTATATTGCAATGGTTAATGCGCTGGATCAAAGTATGAAATGACGGTACCGAAAAACAGTTGCGAAATAAATGAAAATATTTTTTTATTTGGTTATACCTGTATACATAATAATTATATGATATAGAGTAAGAAAATACAACTCCCTAATTTATATAATTAACAATTTAGGATGTTAAAATTGTTAATTTATAGTTTATGTTAAGTTAACGATTTATAATATTTTGGTGACGATACTTATTTCTCTTCCAATATCTTATAATACTACATTCCGTTAATAAATATATCACGATAATACTATGAAATATACTCCACTTCGGTCTCTTCATAAAATTAAATACATTAACATACATACAATAACTGTACACAACAAACTTATCAGCCTGGCCACTAATTAACTCATTGCCAATTATAGAATGCAATCATATAGGAATGTATATCATATACCAACAATATGAGGTTACATATTATATAATAAATATTTTTTGTAACGCAAACTTATAATTTTTTTATCACATAATCTATCTCCTTTGGGCTAGAATAAATCAGCGGAAATTTAATTTTGAATAATCTTCGTCAAAGACTCATCTCCAAATTGTCATAATTCTCCGGTTGCTCGTCCACTAAAAGAGTTTTATAAAATGATGTACTGAATGTAATATGTACTTTCAAAATTGAGAGGCAATAACCAGATGTGGTATACCAGAAATTTATAAAATTTTAAGGTGATCGTAGGTATATTTAAAATGTAAGAGTATACATAAATTATAAACAAAATACAAAAAGTCTCCACATGAAAGGAAACATCGAGAAAGTATGACTATCTGCAGTACCCCTTTGTATAATCAAGTGCTCTAATACTTATTAGAGAGAGTGTTCGGATGGAAAATGCAAATCGCATGTGCCTTGGTGCGCTCCAGTCCCTACAACAGTCGGCGCTAGACTAACCCTTCAATATTTATAAGCTGTGCCCATTTCCTTTTTCGATTTGCCATTCTCCTCGTAAATACCTTGCCTTTTATCCCCTGCTACTTCCATTTCCTTCCAGCAGTTAAACGTGTGATACGGACCAGCACGTTGTAGTCGTACGTTTCTCTAACAATATCTTATTAGCAAACTTTCGTCGTAAGCCGTCTGAAATATTCACTTTTTTTTCGTGTCCCCCCAAAAGTAAATCTAACGGAGGTTGGAAAATTCAATTTCTCTTGCCGGGGCCGCCGTTCGTTTTTGTAAATAAGTACACTTCTTCGGCGAGTCAACAGTTCCGCTCGGGTACATCGCGTGGATTTGCTTGCACGATTGATTGGATTTTCATGTTAATTAAAATTTCCAGACAGGGATATGCAACGCGCAGGTAAATTTATCTCCAGGGTTCTATCTTACCGCGTATATTTTCGGCTCGAAAATGAGCTTGCAAAAACGGACATTTTTCACTATTTCTTTTTAGACGATTATCTTATTCATTATCCCCCAGGATATTAAATACGTTGATAAGAGACCACGCTTTGCCGCCATAGGAAGCTATGAAAAATAATGTTAATGCATAGCAATTTGTTACTTAATAATAACTTTACTCAACCTTTTAGTGCTTTTTTATTAGTTAAAAAGTCTGTTGGATAATTACTACATTTTAGTTAACGCTATATTGGTCAAATATGGTGATAATAATTGTCAGAGGATCTATAATTACAATACATTTTTGATTGTCAAAAATTGTCAAGCAGTTCTGGTGAAATTGTCTTGCCATTGTAATGTTAAGCACCTTTGGAATTATAACTCTTCCACAGAGCAAAACATTTACACGAGTATTTAAAAAATCGCTTCACATGAACTAAATTATAAACTAAATCCATTGTCACTATCACAGTATATAAATATTAATAATTAGTATAATAAATCACTACACAAATTCACAAAACAGTATTTAATATCTCAAATTAACACGAAATACGAAATAGGTACGAATTACGTCCGCCTGAGTAGGAAGGAGTAAACATTCACTGATGTTGCCTTAGCTGGAAAAAATATAGCTCACTGACCGTGTAAATTCGCGCATTTACGAGCACCAAGTGTGGATTGTCGCGGGAGTTGAGGGGGAGGACGGGTGTGCCGAGCCATGCTGAGAACTACCTCGTGTGGCCCAGTTCAATGTACCTTAGCTCGCGTAGAGACCCAGATAATTCATCTGGCCTACCACTCAATAGAGGACGGTGGGCATAATGCGACTTTAACGCAGTAATTTGGTTAGCTGCACGAACTAACCAAATTATTTTATTAATAAATTTTAGTAATTATTATGTCGCGAAAATATACAAATATCTAATTTTTTTGGCAGTTCTGCAGCTCTGCAACACCTATACACCAGCCACCCCTGTTGTAATACCTGTTCCACTCGCAAATGTAACCATTCCCTTACACAAAAAAGGAAGGGGTTGCCCTTCCTTTTAAAATCTGATAGAGCTAAGAAGAATTAAATAATTTCTATATTTTTTCTAATTTTGTTATATCCGAATGAAATGGAATTTCATGAGTACTTGTAATATACCAATGAAATGTCGATTATAATTTAAAATAAAAATACGATGTCGTCGTAAAAAAGTTTATTGGCTTTGTAAAATAAAATGTTTCCTTGAGCGAAAATCGTTAATTAAATCATCACTAAGAAATAGAAAAAGTATAATAGTGTGTATTATATAGTCTCGATCGTTTTCTAGCTGTACCACTGCTATTAATATTCACGTACGTTATCAAGCAATTATACATATATTATTCAAAATTCTATTAACATCAAAGTACCAGATTTACCTTGGAAATAAAGTGCAAGATATACCTTAGTTACATATATATCTACTGCCTCAGGTGATATTTAATTTAAACATCTTTAATAAGTTACCTTATGCCGCTGCAGTTTTCGACGAAGCAAATAAAATGAAACCCAGATTCGATTAGGTATCGTAATTTTCAAAGGAAACACTAACTTATTTGTGTTCAGTGATGTATCTGCTCATACAACGAACCAGATAGAGTTCATCAGCAAAAAGATGGAGTTCAAACTAAAACTAATGAAAAAATATGACAAATATCTTTAATTCTTCTCTTTCTGATGTGATTGATCTTTCTTATAAATCATATGTAACTTTAATTTCCATATATGTAACACGGTACAGAAATATTTCTAACCCATTTAAAGAAGTAAAGAATTAAAGTAAGTACATAGTAAAAATTTACTACAAGTAAATCTAGTTACCGTATAACAAACGAACAAATACCATGTGATACTCATCGATTCCAATTCGACTATCCATTTCATTGAAAAGCATGGATTGAAAAGACAAACACATTGTTTTAATCACGAAAAAAATGAAAATTATTTTTACCTCGACCTAAGTTAACTTTCCCTAATACAATGTAATATATAATATATACATTATTGTTGAAATTGTATACTTCTTCAAATATTCATAGACACATAAATTAGCCTCCTTCTTCTAATCTTAGGCTGCGAGGGATAATGTTAATTATGGAGATAAGGACAAATATGGAATACCCACACTCAGGGAGAGATGCCGAACTCTGCTCCTTGGTACTGAAATCCAAGTATATAATGACATCCTTAATACTGGGATCTGCCTACCACATAACACATTATGTTGTTTTAGATATCTCACTAGGAAAATACATCAGTTTACCCATTCATGTTGTAGACGTACAGTAACCGCTCGACTTTTATTTTTTGGCATGATTTGCCAAATTTTCAGCATTTACATGATTGCCCACCGTATTCTCAAATACATTTGTAGTGTAATATTTATTTTTTCAAGTATCCCATCATCCAATTATCATAAAGGCACTATATACTGTACAAACTTAAAACAAAATTTTTAACAGTTTTTACTTTTAAATTGACCCTCAGCGCGTTAGTAGATAATTTAAAGATATAAATAATAAAGAAAATATAGGGCTATCGCTATGTAATGAATAATTTCGTTTAAAATTCAAGAAAAAATTTTTGGTTTCGGACTGTTGAAATTTTATTATTAGTTGCACATTTTTACAATATAATATATATATATATATATATATATATATATATATATATATATATATATATATATATATATATATATATATATATATATATACAGGATGATTCGTGTAGAAGGTATGACGTCATTATATTTTAAAAAATGCGCAACTAAATGTAAAAATTTGACGGATCTGAGTGTTTTTCCCAAAAGTTCTTCCTTCAATTTTTAACAAATTTATTTATTACTTCACGAAAGCACTGTACAATTTCGGTCCTTTTATTTGATTTTTGTCAATCAATTTACATCTTGTGTTGTAATCAATTATTATTCCATATAGAACACCTTGTATAGTAATAACTAATAATTATTTTACTGGCCGTTAATTAAATTTAAGAAGTATGTATACTTTTGAAAAAGAAAATAGAAAATGTATTTATACTAGACTATAATTTATGTAAAAATATCTCAAGTTAGTATTTCCTTTTTTTTCGGTTTGAGCTCATAACTTACAAATTTTTATAGCAATTAAAATCAAACGTATTAGTATGTACCTACTGAACTGCAACATGACACATCTACATTGCTTTTAAAATCTATAAATGATACATATCTATCTTGCTATTTAAAATTAATACAAACTTGCAGCAACAACTCCTTCATTGTGTTGGACCCTTATTTTCAGTAAGGACCATTAGAGTGAATATTTAAGAAGTTAAACGGGCATAAGTCAGGCTGACAAGTTAATAACAAATTTCTTAACTCTCTTACCGTATAACGGGATTCGACAAATGGCCCTCTGAATAGCTTTACTTAGCTCCTGACAAGTATAGCAAGATAGAAAACGTCCTTTCCATTGTGATGAAGTACTCAATCTGAAACTTTATCGAGCGCCGTTAAAACAACCCCCTAAAAATATACTCTTTGATTTCAACCGAGATTTCGGTAATGAATATTGACTTTGTCTCTTAAGACCTTAATTTTTCATTTCCGGCTTTCGTCGAAGTTTTTAATTTGTCTAAGTGCCAGCGGAGGAATTTTATGGGAGCTGTATAGATCAACAGTTCTCAAAGTGGATAGAACTTTAAAGAAAAGATGAAATATTCGAAGTTTACTTGTAAAAAAATATAAAGGGAGATGGAATTTGAAAAAAAAGTTTAACTGTTCCAAAGTTTAAACCTCTGTTTAATAATTCAATAATAAACTGTTAAATTGGAGCTTTTAATTACCTCGTTACCTCGATATTTTCAGATTAATTACATCAGTAACGACCTGACGTACTTATATGGAGTAATGTACCGGATTAGTCACCTAAAATTGACCCCCCCTGTATTTCTTTTAATTCCAATCGAATCGAAAAATTCAAACAAGGATTTTACATACTTTCTTATAAATTTTTTGAATATTTAAACAAATTTTCAAAAACTCTGCAAATTGAAAGGGGGCGAACAATTTTTTATTTTCTTTTAAATGGAACACCCTGTATTTTTTTACTTAAAAAAAGTTACCCACAGTTTTCTGATCATAAAAATATATGATTGTTGTATCTTGGTAAGTATAGTTCTTGAGATATTCATACAAATATATAGTCACATCACAGGAATAAGTTTAACATAAGACCATAAATCAGGAGAGCTATGTTTTTGAGATATAACGACACATCTTGTTTTTTAAGAAAAAAGTATGAAAATTCTTTGATGCGGCAACACATAATAATTATAATAAACAAATAAACCTTTATTAAAATGACAACAACAAAGTTTAATGAACACAAAACATAAATAACGAAATAATGATAAAAAAAAAACAATGCGCAACAATTAATAACATAAAACCAATGAACTTTATTAAAATTAAACATATCTATATGTTCTCCACGTATCCTCCGTTTCTATAAAGGCACAGTTGGCATCTTTTAATAAATTCATTTCTATTCAAATAAATGAACATTTTGCCGCAAATTTTCTATTTCTTGACTGATACAGTCCTTTAACTCATCCGAGTTATTATATACTGAATTTTCGTTATACGTTTTGTTTTAGTGTTCCCTACAAAAAGAAGTCCAAAGGACTCAAGTCTGGGCTATTAGCAGGCCAATGTATAGGACCGTATCTTCCTATCGAAAATAGATTTGTCATTTAAATATTCCGTTACGTTCCGTACAGAGTGTGGAAGAGCACCGTCTTGTTGCCAAATGACAGAATTCCTGGTTGCAAGGGGAATATTATCTAAATAGTTCTCTACTTCATCCCGCAGAATATTCAAATACTGAACTGCATTCAAGGACCCATTAATGAATACGGGATCCAAAATTTTATTTTGATGAATACCGCACCACACATTTACTGTATTATATCCTTGGGTTTTTATCTTTTTTATAATATGTGGATTTGCGGGCGCCCAATAATGTGCATTTTTCCTATTAAAAAGTCCAGCCGTTGAAAAGCTACTTTCATCGGTCCAAAATAAGTTTTTTAAAAAGTTATTGTCGTTTTCTGCTCTCTCAATCATCTCTCTACAAAGAGCTCTTCTGTCGGCAAAGTTATTTTCAGTTAAAGGCTGAACTGGCAAAATACTATAAGACTTATATTTGTGACGTTTTAATATATGTCTTATACTTGCTTGAGAAATATTAAATTCTTCGGCAGCAGCATTCGTAGAGTTATTGGGATGTTCGGTAAAAAAAGTAAAACGTCCATTTCCATATCTTCTCCTGTTTTGGGCTTCTTTCTTTCTCGTTTCTTATCTTTTAAGGATTCGCTGTTCCCAAACTTGAGATAAATATTAGAGAAAGTGTTCTTGGAGGGAACACGTCTTTCAAGATATTTTCTTGCATATTCTCTTTTAGCTATATATTTGTTTTTATTGTTGGTTAAGTAAATTTCTAATATTTCTTTCCTTTCGACTAATGAATATCCCATATCAATATATTAGATATATTAACAAGTGTATTAAAACTTAACTTAAAGCGTATTAATAATATAACAATCAAACAAGTCAAACATAACATAACTGTCAAACGAAGCATTATTGTTTCTTTAAATCATTTCGGTTCATAGTTCTCCTGATTTATGGTCTTATGTTAAACTTATTCCTGTGATGTGACTATATATTTGTATGAATATCTCAAGAACTATACTTGCCAAGATACAAAAATTATATATATTTGTGATCAGAAAACTGTGGGTAACTTTTTTGAGTAAAGAAATACAGGGTGTTCCATTAAAAAAAATAGAAAAATGTTCGCCCCCTTTCAATTTGCAGAGTTTTTGAAAATTTGTTTAAATATTCAAAAAATCTATAATGAATCATGTAAAATCCTTGTTTGAACTTTTCGATTCCATTGAAATTAAGAGAAATAAAGGGGGGGTCAATTTTAGGTGACTAACCCAATACATGTATATGTACAAACGTAAGCACTTATTAACTAACATTTATAACGTAAATACTAATTAAGGCAATGTATATATTCTGTACATTGGGATAATTGATAGGTTAAGCTCATGCCTATATAATCGTATGCATTAATGCAACAAGCAGAAAATTTGGAAGTAAATGTGAACAACAATTATGTCCAACCAAGATCTATATCATCGTTAAAATATAGAACCTTATTATTAACAAGTGTACAGCCATTGATATAGAGTGTAGAGAGATAATATTGAAGAATGTATGAAGTGCCAATTTCTGTCAAGACTGTTGTAAATGGTCCAACAGAAGTCAGACTAACCTCTTTTGAACATTAAGACATACAGATTGACTACAAGGAAATTGAAGGTTGGAAGTGAAGAATAGGAATATTGAAAAATTTCATTGCGGGTCATATTCTATGTAATTATTCATGACGAATTGAATAGTGAAGTTAGTTTGGTGATAGGAGTGATGCGAAAGAAGCTGGAGCACATAGAATAACCATCTTTGGTTTTATGTTTCACATGAAATAATACTTGACAATATTTAATGAAACGTGTTTTTTTTTGTTCGAGAGTAGGAAGAAACTCTACTAGAAAATAATTGTATGAATATATATCGAAAACAAGAATAGAAAAAGCTCTACTTAGTAACTGAAGAAACTTAAGTAATGACATTAGTAAAATAATGTACTTTTAGTTAACTTCCATCATATTATCAGTTTCTTTTAGAAATACGCGGTCTCCAACACAGTCCAACAAGAAATCTTGTTTCTTGAAATATTTTCGATGCTATTTTCAAAGTGGCGTCTCCCAATATGAAGTTCTGTGACTTGGACAGATTGAGAGATGTATTTAAGGCAAATGTATTCTCACTTGAGAATGAAATCACGTTAGATTTTTCAATTCCACTGACTCGTTTGAATAGCTCAGTACTTTGCTATCAAGTTTGTCCCCTTTTTGTATTAAATTCAATTTTGTGGCAAATTCCTCTGGATCTCTCTTGAATAGTTTGCCCTCAACTCTTCAATCCTACGAATTTTGTGCCTCTCAGACAGATCACCGCAAGAATTGACTATAACTTTGATTTCTTCAGGAGGCTGCAATATACTGAAAAGCTCTATTGGGTCAACTTTCATGTTCATTAAGAAAAAAATCTTTCCTGTAATTACATTCTATACACTTTCTTTTAAACGCCCACAAAATGATGTTTGTTTATTTTCAAATAATGTGTTACTATGAGGGACACTCGCAGGAGAGATTCTGAGCAAAATTTCCTCCCTGGAGTAAACCTCGATGAATTCGAAGCAACTTGGAGCATTTTTGCAATATGCCAAAATATACCAAAAATACCCAGAAAGTTACTAAATATTAAGAGTTATAATCTAATACAGCATTTTTTTTATTTGAATTATATTTTTTCGCTGTTCAAATAGACCTCAACAAAAAATGAGATAACTACATTATCAAAAAATAATCTTGTAAGAATAACTAAAGTAGGAAGATATGATTCCATGTAAACTCCTGCGTTGAGCTCTCGATTTCGAGTATATTTTTCACAAACACGACGTTATTATGTACTTCATGTTTCCTGAATTTCTCTGCATTTTCTTATGTCCACGAGTCTATAAAGCAATGCTAAGAATTTGATTTGACCTAACCTAACCTAACTTGAAAAACAAACATTGAATTTTTCAATCATGTCCGAGGTTTTAGATCATCCCCACTGTGTGTTAGTAATTCTCTTCTATGTTGCCTCCCCTACTAAGATGTAACAGTTTGGTCTTCTGTTTCATACCAGTCAGTCAATGACATTTACACCCTTATCGGGGTTGTGCTTATTCACCCTCATTTTCGTCAAAATAATTATGTACTCAATTATATTCAAATACAATTAAATTAAAGTTTAAAACAGCTACTTTTAGATCTCTATTGGATTTTAAGGAAGATATTTGAGTAATATTTTTTACTGTAAACAAGTAAAATAAAAACTCCGTAAACATTTGTAGCTTTTATGTTCATCTAGTCTGGTCTAGGCCTTTTTTATCATTCAACAAAGGAAATACATTATATTAATACTATTAATCTCTTAGGTATAGTTAATAAAACTATAATCTTCTTAAATCGTACAGAGTTACAATAAATCAAATTAAAACTACATAAATATGTCCCAAAATCCCGCACACTAAAAATATCGAATTTCACCTTAGTCCAGTAGGTCATTTATCATTGTTCTATGACGCTTCAATCCGCTGAAAGGGAGGCAATAGTACGACAAATCGAACCCAAATAAAATATGTCACCGGAGACAAATAGCGCAAAAACATCGCCAACTGCATTTTATTTAAAGCTCAGAACCTATACGCCAATTATCGTGCATGGCTTTAACGAATTCCACGTCGAAAAAAGATCCGAAATCTAATTTATAGTCACCCATTTTTATTCCGTACCGTTATACCTCGTCAGGACATCCTTTCGCGTTGTGTTGGATGGAATCGAGCAAACGGAATTAATGATTCGATATGACTTCGTTTGGCCAGGAAGCGAATCTAATGAACTTCCTATTTAAATTGTTGCATGTTGATCAAAATAAAACTGAAAGGAACGCTAATAAATCGGCCACTTTTATTGACCTTCTCATGTTTATTCATCGCCGGTACACTTTTATTACCTCCTGCATTCTCCGATTACGAATTTATCCAAGCGGTGTATAATACAAAATAGAATTTCCTAAACAGGAAAGAAATTAATCTCCCTAGTTGGGGCTTCCACTAACACCTCAAACTACGGACGATAACGTTACACATAGAGGTGAGGACAAACATACGTATTTAGGAAGACATGACACACTTGCCCCATTGAGACTCGAACCGCAGTAATAATTTTAGAATAAAATGATTGCTATAATATGGCGTGCTTACGTTAAACAAATCAGGACAAATAAATGTATTCTCTTCTTTTGTTTTATTATTGTAAGGAAACAAATACAAAATATCTTCAAGAAACATCCACTATTAAATAATATTTTATGGAAGCATCTCTATGAATAAAACTGGGGTGTATAAACGTATTTAGATGAAAAATATATTTTAGAACTTAGTGATAAGTTTATTATTTCCTTTTCAAAAACTTGTGGAAATAAATAAAATAAGAAAAATGATTTCTATATGTGTCAAAGTTATTTTATCGACCTATGTTATAATAGTTAATAGACTATGTATAATAGTTATAATAGACTATGTTTTAATAGTCATTAAAATTACGTAATTGCATTGAATAAATGACTAGAAAATAAAATAATCTGAATTGGAAATCGTCAAAGATTATGAAATTATTAGAAACTCATAAATTGAACAGTTGAGCCTAAAAATAATTATCAAATATTACAACTTAAAACTTAAAATGTGAAGTTTGAATTCTTTAAATATTTGTAAAATCTGTAGTGACGCATTAAACTGGCGCATTAGCAGGGATAATGAGTGTGTCTCGATAGCTCAGCGGTCAGAGCACTCAACCGGAAATTGGGAGAGCCGGGTTCGATTCCCGGTCGAGGCAAAATGCACTTTTATCCGTGCTAACGCCAAAGTGGTGACCCCGACGTGATGTGATTCATTCCAGTATATGCAACCTCCCTTAGATTTCAAATTCGCGGATTCGATTCCCGTCCTATCCATCGCCCTATAGTCCCGGGGGTTACCGAACAACGGCTCGTAAGAATGGC
This sequence comes from Rosalia funebris, assembly GCA_037954035.1. NCBI lineage: Eukaryota > Metazoa > Arthropoda > Insecta > Coleoptera > Cerambycidae > Rosalia > Rosalia funebris. The sequence continues at coordinate 12,709,993 of JAZFAV010000001.1, read as the reverse complement.
GAACGCGGTCACATTCCGTTAAATTGTATCGAGACAAACCATGTCTCTAGGGAGGGAGTAGTGTAGTGACGCATTAAACTGGTGCATTAGCAGGGATAATGAGTGTGCCTCGATAGCTCAGCGGTCAGAGCACTCAACCGGAAATTGGGAGAGCCGGGTTCGATTCCCGGTCGAGGCAAAATGCACTTTTATCCGTGCTAACGCCAAAAATCATTATAGATTTTCGCTTAACCTAATTTTAATTTAATTTGTTTTATTTAGATTTTACCATGTATCAAAAGTGGCAAATATCTTGACAGTGCATCTCGAGTTCGCAGATAGACTGGGAATTTGGAAAATACGATTGGAAACGATTTGAAAATAGGAGTTAATGGGGTAAATGAAACGATTTTCTACCAAAAGCGCAAAATACAAGTGGAGAAGTGGTTTCAACAATATTAAAATGGTTGAAAAATAAAATGTTCTAAATAAAATAATTTAAACAAATAAAGCTTTTATTGGAAATGCATCAAAATCCTAAATATATAGAACCGTCCTCCAAATAATCTTGAGTTAACAGCAACATTTGATGAAGTCTTTCCTTTTTAATATGTCTTGTAGAGTTGATAAGTAAAATTAGTAATAGCAATAGATGCAAGTGGCCTTAATGTATCAAGTATTCCATTCAATTTTTATATTTATCATCAAAGTACACACCAAGTTCTTTAATATTTCCAGAACGTGTTAAAAATATACCACCAATAGAATGGTCATATATATATATATATATATATATATATATATATATATATATATATATATATATATATATAAATATTAGTATACTATTATCAATGTTTATGGATAGTTTATTTTCCGAACACCAGGATATACGCAAATGTCTGCAACATTAAGTAATCGTCTAAGCAGGTTATATTTAAAAATAAATTTAAGTTATCGACAAAAAGATGTGATTTAAATATTAGATACAAATCGTTATTAAATAAAGTAAATAATAATGGTCTCAAATTTGAGCCTTGAGGTATTCCAGAGGAGCCAAAGTAAACCCGAATAGTGTCTTCTGCCATGAAAACGATACTCCCTCCATTTAGGGTGAATTTTATGTAAATTCTTGCAGCGCTGTTCATGCAGGGTAAATAAATAAAAAAATCTGATACTACTCTAAGGCTTTTCATTAAAATTTATTTGAAGTCCTAATATAGCTTACTACTTACTATGTTTATATTTATAATAGTACTATGTTACTATATATATATTTATTTCAACGTTTAAACGTTACTAGGTCATTTATCCTAATAAAGATTATATTTGAAGCGTCCCAGTCATCTTTTATTTGATTTAGAGAAAGCTGTGATCTTCGAAAACAAGGTGTAGAACGATCCCATAACCCAACTTTACTCATTTCAAATCTGATTTAATCATTGCCTATATGCCTATACTAATAGCTGAGACTCAGGAATCAACCTTTGTGTTCCTGCTGTAAAGCCTCCTTTGCCGATCTAAGTCTTTGATAAAATTGAAAGAAATATACACTTCAGAAATTCACGTCCTGCCAGAGGTGATTTTACTGTTTCGTCGGATACCTGAAAACAAATTCTTTTGATCATTCATGAAGTTGCGCGAATGCTTAAATCAAATCTTTTGTGTTGTTGTTATTTATAAAGTATACCTTTATAAGATACATGTATGCATAATGTATTTTTAGACTGAAAAGTATATTTTAGGAGTTTACTATCGAAAGCAAAAAAAAAAAAACTTTTGCCATGACGGTACTCGTCTAGATAAAGTATTAAACCTTCATATGAATTACACAATATGTACTGGGTGACTCGGAGTAAAATTCCTTCTTCAAAATCATTGCATCAATACGTAAAACAAAATAGTGATGGGAGACTGTTGGTATTGGTTACGTAACGGTTGGTATTGGTAGTAAACATGAGTAGCATAGCAAAACCAGTACGGGCTCACCCTCGGATTTGTCCGCGGACATTTGATGCGGATGGCATGTGGTCATTGTTGATCTGAAGAACTCTTGGCGCAGGTATAAAACAGGTGTGTACAGGTATAAAACAGGTCTGTACCGGTTTAAAACAGGTATGGTGGTATTAGGAAAAAAACAAGATGTCATTAAACAGGTTACCATACCTGTTTTAAACCGATACACACCTGTTTTATACCTGTACACACCTGTTTTATACCTGCGCCAAGAGTTCTTCAGATCAACAATGACCACATGCCATCCGCATCAAATGTCCGCGGACAAATCCGAGGGTGAGCCCGTACTGGTTTTGCTATACTACTAACATGGAAGAGTGGTCGGGACTTATTTCCAAGCAAACCATTCATTCATACACGGTGGCAAGGAAACAGTTTTGTAGTCGTTACAATATTCGTTTGTGAATGATGTAACATCGGCAAAATAACCGGCACCACAAAAACACATTAGTTGCAAATCAGTCGATCAAGTATATAAAGGATTTATAACGAGATTTACACTTTCGTCCATATATGGTAAAATCCGAATGATTCAGTTTGTAGAGACCACGGACTACCCTCGCAGAAAAAAGTGTCCGTGAAGCGCTGATCATTCTTCTTTGGAATAATTTAAATCAGATTTTATTCAGTGATGAGACGAATTTTAATTTAGACAGTATTATGGCAACTATATCGACAATAGTCTCTTACCAATCTAAAACAAAGACAGCTTAATTCCAGATAAAAAACAGTTTAGTGTGCTATGTCGGAAAATGAAACAACTGGTTCATATTTTTTGCAGATGCCCGAAGTCGTACTCTGACTGTGAATAGTCAGCGCTATTGTGCAATACGACATTTGTTTGCACCAGCTTTAAGCAACTTTCCAGGTTATGATTTTAACATATGACCTGATTTTAACAAAACGGTGCTATAGTACACACAAGTCAATTCATTGTCGCGGTTATTTAAAATGAAGGGTCAATTTCTTAAAGTGACCTCCATGCTCATCCGATCTTACTCCCTTAGACCTTTTCTCGTTGAAATAGTCCGGTGTATATTGAATGTCCAGCCAGTATCGAACAGCACATTCGAAATAGAAAGTCAACAACATTCTTGTAGAACTGTCAACGTGTATTTAAAAAATTAACAACAATTTTGAAAGAGTGTTACGAAAACGATGGTAGACATATTGATTTTTTTAAAACACAAACCTGCTTTAGTTTTATCTGGTATTTTGTAAACGTATTGATTATGTTCTTTTATAATTTTACTCTGGGTCACCTTGTATGATTTATTTATTTAATGCGATTATACTATGTCGATATAATTGATACCTATTGCTTAGATATTAAATAATTACTCACTTATAGTTCTGTTATTGTCACTCATTTTGTTAACATGCATGTTTGGCCTTTTCTATTACATTCGTAAATATTTGCAAGCCGATTCTAGTGGATCTTTCACGTGGAACAAAATAATTTGTGTAGTTAAAAAACCTTTTCTGCTTTAACCGTTCTATATGTTCTAATTATATATTAATCAAGTCGTCAATGTCATTATTGAAGTATAAAGTGGATAGAATTAAAAGGAGTAGTGAGTAAGCGCAAATTAAAATTGCCCTCAACAGCTAAATTTAATCCACAGAGAATACAGACTACTGCGGAGTAGAAAGACTGGAATAGCCGCGGCGAACCTCATCGAGTTGAATCACACCTATGAATTATCTGGACAAGTGGGATGAACTGCGCGAAAACGTGCGCATCGTTTATCGCATATATCGAAATTAGGATGTAGGAAATTTTAAGGCAATACGTATAACTTGATAAGAATCGATAGCTTGAATAGAATAAGGTGACAGTAAAAAATATATAATTTCATTAAAATAAAATGACTATCGATGTTTATTGCTTTTACAAATTGCTTTAATTTTATCGCCACCCTGTATCACAAATTATAATTTTGATACTATAGGCTGAAAACTTCCATAGACTGGATCCCTTGTACTTGTATTAATACACTATCAAATATTCAAATTCAAATATAAATCAATAAATGCAAATGTAAAACTTTTAACGGACTAGTTGGGTAAACCACCCTGTACACTGTATTTTGGTGACTTTGGTCGGCATATCACCAGAGAGGTAATTGCTTCAGGATGTTGTCAGATTGTAAGTAGCCATTGTACAAGTACACATGTAGTTTTTACTTCTATATACTTTGCTATAAAAGTTTTATACTTAACATTTGCGAAGTAAAAGGCACGCATATTAATATATTAAATCTTAATTGTATTGTATTTTGTTAAATTCCAGTGAAGTAGAAGTAGCAGATTGTTTCTATAGACTTCGAGAAACGAAATTGCTTATTTCCGTTCATTACAATTTATTATTTGAAAACAAAGCAAATCAAATATCGTATTTCAGTGGTTCAGTATAATAGAAGGCTTTAGTCGATATTAGGGAATAAAAGCTACGTACATACTTTTCAATAAATCCAGTATCTCGAGGAACGCAGCGATTGAATTTTTATATTTGAGAGTTTCTTATATTAAAAGCAATATGCAGCTTATATAAATTATTGATTTGGCCTTTTCATTATAAGAAATGAAGAAACGCGATTTTGCTATTTCAAAATAATAAATTGAATGATAATGATTATTTAAAACATCAACTAAATTAAATGTTCAAATCGTGTACCGTTGGCTGCCTGATAATAATCAAGACCATTAGTAAATTCTTCTTGAACATAGGAGGTAAACATTGTATTTTGTAATGAATTCTTGCTTTTACTTGCTTTCTTCCGGCCTAGTAACTTTTTGATAATTTTATTTTTAAATGTCCCCATAAAAAGTAATCTAGAGGTGTCAAGTATAGCGATCTGGCTGGCCACTCAATCAGCCCTCTTCTCTTTATTCGACGATTCGAGAACATCTTATCTAAATAAACGCAACCAGGTGCTGCATAATGGGAAACTGCACCATCTTGTTGAAAGAAGAAGTCATTTTGCGAAATATCAAGTTCCTCTACAACTGGATTATATTATATATATAAAGTATTAGTGTAGGAATAAGAGTGTCTCGAAGAAAATACAAATATCTTGCACCAGTTAGGTTCATGTCAAAAAAATAGGGATTCAGAATTCTTCCGTCGACTATGACGCACCACATATTCACTTTCTGGGAAATTTGAGTGTGATACTCCATCATCCATCGAAGATTCTCGTTAATCCAATAATGGAAGTTTTGCCTATTGATTTGGCCATTCAAAACAACGGTAGCCTCGTTATAAAAAATGATTTTTTTACGAAATTATTATTATTGCATACCTGCTGGCATTTTCTGGCAGAATTTATTACGCCGATCAAAGTAATGTAATTATTACAGCAGCATATGTAAAAAAGTTGATCTTTCATATTCCACAATAAAGGAGGGAAGGGGGAGTAGTATTAAGAAAACTTCCATTACGGGATACCCCCTTTATGAATCACTTTGTATGTATTAATTATATTTTAAAAAATGCGAAACTAAAAGTAAAATTTTACGGATCCTAGAGTTTATTGCAAAAGTTATTTTTTAAATTTTTAACAAATTTATTCATTATTTTACGAAATCATTGTACATGATTTAGTTGTAATAAGTGTTTTGTCATGTGCTGTTGAATTTTGGTTTAATATTCATGTGCGGACATTTTTTGTATGTATTGTATAGTAATATAAATACATTCAACACCCAGTTACAGTCACCAATTCAATTTCTCTTATGTCGAAAGAAGAACGTGTTCTCCTTTTAAAATTAGCCAATGCCCTTGTGTCCTACAAGAAGGAGCACCATTGCTATGGCTTTTGCGACACGATCTATAAAGAAATGAAAAATAATAAATTCTACAAACATTTTCCTTCCTTCCTCCTTCTCCTCCCATTTCTGATTCTGCGGGACGATATCCAGAACAGGTACCGCTCCCATTCGGCGATCAGTATGTCAAGCGCTTTTCAGTTCTATGGCCAGGCATACTAAATTTATATCGGAACGTCTTTTTCTCCCTCGTACAGCTTTCTTCTTCTTTAGGGGTTCACACACCGGCCATATTGGATGGGGACTTCCACGGAGACTTACTGCATTCTATTCTGCAGTTGCGTGACTGGTAACTTGAGTTACATAAATATTATAACGGCACCATGTGCACGGAACAAAAACGTAAACAATGATATTAATTCTGCGATGAATTACGTGAACTAAAGGCTCTGTTTATGTTCTCCTGCATAGGATGATTTACTCATAGTCGAGTTTATTTATGGGGGCACTTATCCAACTCGTTTGAACGTTTACTTTTATAATTATTTAACCTGGATATATATCGGAACACGAAAGTTAAGTAAATATCTTAATAGATATAGAATGTGTTTGATCGAATCCATTTTGAAGAAAGGAATATTGTTTTATTGGATCAGTTTATCAAACTGAGGATACAAAATATTTTCTTTTTTGAAAAAGCATACTTCATTTAAATCGAGATCTCAATTTATTTTGTCAACATGATAATTATTTCAACAAGGCAGACGTTTAGTCAGATTTGTATAAAATACTACTGTGTTAATAAAACTCATTTAATGTCGATAGAATAAATTGCAATACGTTAAATTTTATTTTGTGTAATATTTGAATGATCTATGTTTTTCTTATATACAGGGTGGTCCGTAAGTATCAGATACATTTATTTTCTATAGAATAGAAATGACACCATTAGAATGACATTATATTGAGCAGAATTTTATACCTCCCTCTTCAACCCCATTGAATTGAGTTACTTGTTTTATACTTAAACAAAATAAACGGATCGTAAATTTTTAATTTGCTCAACGTAGATGTGCTAAACTGCAGCTAATGTGCCTTAATCCAAAATTATCTTATTCAGCAGAATGTTATTCATTTAGGCAGATTTTGGCAAAAATATACAGGGTTTCAGGATAGTTTATGGAATAACTTTAGCAGGATAGTAACCCAACTACCAGAGACCTAAAGCTTAAATTATAAGGCAATAAAAAATAAAAAACCTTATGTCACCTAGGACAGAACGCCATCGGGTCGGATTAATACATTTTTAGATTTAGGGAGCATAAAGTTAATACAGTTGATGCTGATATTCTATGCCTTGTTGGCTTTTTTTGGGATATGGAACGTGGACATTTAAGCTAGTGTTTTATTTTGATCGTACTTACACTGTTAGAGCAGCTACATCAAAATGAAGTACATACTTCTGCAGGGGCGGCTGGTGTATAGGTGCTGCAGAGCTGCAGAACTGCCAAGCAAATTAGATATTTGTATATTTTCGCGACATAATAATTACTAAAATTTATTAATAAAATAATTTGGTTAGTTGGTGCAGCTAACCAAATTATTGCGTTAAAGACGCATTCTGCCCGCCGTTCTCTATTGTGTAGTAGACCAGATGAATTATCTGGGTCTCTACGCGAGCGCGTCGCGGTACATTGAACTGGGTCACACGAGGTAGTTCCACAGCACGGCTCGGCACACCCGTCCTCCCCCTCAACTCCCGCGACAATCCACACTTGGCGCTCGTAAATGCGCGAATTTACACGGTCAGTGAGCTATATTTTTTCCAGCTAAGGCAACATCAGTGAATGTTTACTCCCTCCTACTCCTCGAGCGGGCGTAAATCGTACCTATTTCGTATTTCGTGTTAACTTGAGATTTTAAATACTGTTTTGTGAATTTGTGTAGTGATTTATTGTACTAATTATTAATATTTATATACTGTGATAGTGACAATGGATTTAGTTTATAATTTAGTTCATTGGAAGCGATTTTTAAATACTCTTATGAAGAAAAAATTGATTTAAAAACAATGGTAGGCCATTGCCCGATATTGTTATTGAGACTGCAGGTGTTAGCCGCGGAAAAGCGTATAAACGTCAATTTAATGGAGAAATTTATTCGAAGAGCAATTGGATTTGTGGGTGCAACAAAAGAAATGCGTTATTTTGTTTTCCTTGTTTACTTTTTGGCGGTGATAAAGCATAGACGGAGGTAGGGGTGACAGATTTGGTGCACTTAACTGAAAAAATAAAAAGCACGACAACTCCAAAAGCCTTCTACATAATACAATGGAATTAGCTTTATTAGGAACAACTAATATTAAAGCGCAGCTAGATTCAGCTTATTGGATAAATGTGCAAAAGCATAATGATAATGTGACAAAAAAGAGATACGTTTTGTCAAAAATTATAAACTGCATAAAGTTTTGTGGGGCCTTTGAATTGGCGCGGCACTGCGAGGACATGACGAAGCTGAAACTTTTCAAAATCCGGGGATATTTCGTGGTTTGAAAAATTTTTCTGCTGAGCTTGATGTAATTTTAAGCGAGCATCTACGAAATGCTTCAGTATTTAAAGGAACCTCTAAAGAAATACAAAATGATCTTTTAGACTGTATATTAAAAGTATGTCATGAAGAAATAATTAAAGAAATGAACAAACCTTCATTTTTGGCAGTTATGGCAGACGAAACAACTGATGTATCTGCAAGAACTCAGTTAGTGGTAGTTTTAAGATATATTCTCGATGGTGAACCGATTGTACGTTTTTGGACATACCTGAAACCTACAAAATGTGACGCTGAAACTCTTTCGGAAAATATTTTAAGTGTTATAGACCCTCTAGTCGAAAATTCACCTTACAAGCCTTTTCTCTTAACCAAAGAATATGACGGCAAACATGAATGCTCTTCAAAAAGGTATTAAATTCCAAAAATTTTTCTTGCGAAAGTCTATATTTTTGTATAAACGGATTTTACATAAAAATTCTGAAGTATCAGGAAAACGCGTGACCTTGAAAATTTTCAAAATTTTTTTAGGTAGGGGCGCAATATTTTTGCGGCCCCTACGGCGCCAGTAGTTTGGATACGTTTGAAATTTGCACGCGGGCGGCCAATACCTTAGGATTGGCCCTGTGCAGAACACCCGTTTCAATTCATCACGAGTTGCCACTGTAACTTCCGTTATTTTTTCGACATCAATTTTCTTTGTAAAAAGAAAAAGGCACACTTCCTGTGACATTTCAAAACATAGGTTTGGGATTATCCGCTTCAAATTGCTGGAATGTTTGAAATAGGTTGAAGACCAAAAATTAAAACTTGCGATAGATTTTGATTTTGTGTGCAATTGGCTTTGTCATACGTACTTACTTATTATTGTACTTTCATCTCCATATTCTGTATTAACACAGTAATGGAGAAGAAAGTAATTTAAGTTATGTTATTGATATTTATTCATTTATAATTAATTATATTATACTTTTGGAATATAATTTTATGTAAAGAAAATACAACAAAATAAAAAATTTATTATATTTTCTGCTTATTTTTGCGTCTTTCGACAAACTGAAAATTGAATTGATATGGAAGAACCTACATAATACTGATTTAGTGCATCTAACGTTTCTATTTATTTAACCTAAATCGACATATTTTATGCTACGTGTTAAAAAAAAAACAAAATTATTTATGTATAATATGACTCTGCTCTGATTATTATCTGCTTAATACGTTTACGTTTATTTCACCCTATCCAAAATCAGAATTTATCTGTTAACGGTAAATAAATTATTTTTTCAGTGTAGTATTACTTCCATGTACATGTTTGTCAAGAATAAGCACAAGTCTCAAAACTGCGATGTCGGACCGCCCACGAGGTGCGCAGTAAATAGCCTGGGTTTTATTCAGTCGCATTGAGACCTTTGTAGAGTAAATATCGAGTGTACAGTCAACGAAAGATCCATAGGTCCATAAGATCTTATCTGTGTTTTTTTATATAATCCCATTCCTTACATTTATTTAAAAATAAACGTAGAAATCCCAACTTAATATTCATCATCATTAGGTCATCAGTCCTAAGACTGGTTGGACGCTAACCTCCAGCTTCTCCTATCTTGTGCTAACCTACGCATTTCGCTAATTGTGCTTCAACCTACATCCCTTACTATTTGCGAGCAGTAGTCTAATCTAGGCCTACCTCTGCCTTTCTTCACTCCTATTTCTGCCTCCAATATATTGCGGACTATTCCCCCATGTCTCAGCAAGTGGCCTACCATTCTATCTCTTCTCTTCTTTAAGTTTTTCCACATACTTCTTTCCTCGCCGACTTTCTCCAATACTTCTTCGTTTCTAACCCTATCAGTCCATGGTATTTTCATCACTCTTCGGTAACACCACATCTCAAAAGCTTCTAATTTCTTCCTACTTGCTTTCGCTACCGTCCAGATTTCGCAGCCGTATAGTGCCGTGCTCCATACATATGTCTTCAAAAATCTCTTCCTTGTTTCTAAGTTTATTACCCCCGAGCATAAAAGTGCTTTATTTTTGTTAAAAGCTACTCGACCCTGCGCTATTCTTTGTTTTATGTCTTTATCGCTTCTTCCATCCCAATTTATTTTACTTCCTAAATAAGTGAAGTCTTTAACTTCCTCCAATCTTTCATTATTAATTTGTACTTTCGTTTTTGCTCTGCTCTCGCGCCCTCTGCACACTAACACTTTAGTTTTGTTTTTATTCTAATTCCTCCTTACTAGATGCTAATACTGCTATATCATCCGCGAATCTCAGCATTTTTAGTTTCTGTCCCTGTACTTTAATCCCGAAATCCACTCTATCTTTTACCACATTAATCGCCTCTTCGATGTACAGATTAAAAATTAGTGGTGATAGCGTACATCCTTGTCTTACTCCTTTCCTAATACCTACTTCCCTTTTTTCCCCTTCTACTTCTATAACAGCAGTTTGCTCTTTGTATAGATTGTGTACTACTCTCCTATCTCTATACTTCATTCCCGCGCTCTTTAGTATCTCGAACATTTTTTCCCATCTTGCGTTGTCAAAAGCTTTTTCTAAATCTACAAATCCTATATAAGCGTTCTTTCCTTTTTCTATTGTTTTCTCTAACATTACTCTTAGCGCCAGAATAGCTTCGCGAGTTCCCCTATTTCGCCTAAACCCGAATTGGTCTTCTCCTAGTATTTCCTCCGCTCTATTTTCCATCCTCTTCTGCACTATTCTAGTTAAGATTTTTGACGCATGGGAAGTTAGGCTAATCGTTCTAAAGTTCTCGCATAACTTAATATTACGAAGTAAATAATAAACAATAGCATATTACACAAACAATAGTACACAGAGTTCGATCTGGCCGTGCGTAAAGTGCACGTTTTTCCTTTCGAATGCTGCCTCACTCTTCCTTCTATGCATACATACATACAACATAGAGAATCTCACACTTTTTCCTATTCTTGACAACCTGTAAATACATAATTTTGTTAAGGCTATATCATTCATTTTAATAGCACGTTCATTTATATGCATTTATCATACAAATAATATGTAGATAATGACACTAGAATCATATTTGCGTTCCAATCATCCATTTTGTAGACAAAATATTATAGCATCGACGTTTAAAATTTGCACTTTACATACTTAATTTTATTTTCATAATCCTCAGGCAACGAATGCAAATTTCTATCTCATCTGTGTAAGTCATGTGACAGGAGCTCGTGTTAAAACATACATATACATATAAAATGTGTTGTAAGTGTATCACTCGACACTGTAAAATGTTGGCGTGTGTTCAGTGTCTGCATCGATGCTAGCAAAAAAACCCATACATGTGCTATCACGGTTTGATATTATGCATATATGTATATTCTCGGTAAAGCGACCAAGTGTGCCCTACATTTTTTATTACTATATAAAATTGTTTTAGGAGGCACCAGCGCACATTTAATTTTTAAAACAAATGCTCTAAAAGTGGATAGCTGAAAACCTTTTATCTATTGATATTTTATAATGACGGTACTAGAGAAACATATATTAAATGGCACATTATTTACCAAAGACATTTTAACATTTTTTTGTTACTCTTTAAATCGAATCACTAATTTCTTAGATTCCTGAGATATTTAGACAATTATCTCTAATAAAAATGGATTTGTAAGTATATTTTAAAAATACTTTCTACAATCATGTATTTTAATCTAGTGCAGTACTCGGATGAAAACATTAGGAATAATTTAAGACGAGAAAATAATTATATTGTCACGAACGCCTCGAGCGGTCCCGAACGCCGGGAATATTCGAAACCATCAAGAGCGTGTGGAGTTGACTTCCAGTGCATTCTATACTAGAAGGTTCACCAATGTTCTTTATCTAGAAATGTTTGGAGAGACGTCCTATTGCCTATGTAATAATTGTGTCATCCAGCCAGGAGTTAGTTGAATCTGGACCGCGATAGTGAGCGATATGGTGCAAAGAAAGTGACATTGTGTAATACAGTGCGAAAATTAGTTTATAAAGTTAAAGTAGAAAGAAAGTTAGTTAGTTAGCTGGACTTGTAAATAGTTGAGTTGTAAATAGGCGTTCCAAATAAAGAACTTTCTAGTAAATTCGTTACAATATCCTTTGATATTTCTTATCATATACAGTCACTGCTCATTTTTCTCACTCTAGTCTACGAGAGAAGATTATTTAACCAGTTTTTCTGTACACAACAGATAAATAAGTGAATTAACAAATATCATCCATCAACAAAGACAAAAGTCTGGGAATATTGAATGTTTGTATACATGCAAAAGTGTTAATAATATCCAAATAAAATGAGGAAAGTTGAAGGAAGACATTCAAGTCGTAAAGTAAAGTAAAGTTTTCTCCACTGCAAATATCTCAAATTAATTATAGTCCTTACAATATCCCAGCTACATTTAATAGAAAGTGTAATAATGCATGGATTTACATATCAAATCGTCTTGATTATGTTGATGCTTCTCAACATCATTCTAAAAGGGCTGTGAAATGGTAACTTAAATCACATCTGAAAATTTCAGCTTGTCTGAGAAGGAAGTGTGAAAATTAGAATATATCACCATAGGAAGAAGATTCTACTGCTTGTTTGATATAATTGTAAAAAGTTGTTAAGCTCCACGCTTCCAATACTTCAGGATCCTTCAAATTCATACTGAATGCTTCTCCGATACCTTGCAAATATTTTTAGAATTTTACAGTTTACTGAAAATTATCTATTCCTTTGATTGGAAGCTAGAAATATGTAGTTCTTTAGTAAATTGACTTGACATCACTGTGTAAAAATATTACTTAACTCTTTACTTATTTCCACAGCTACTATTTCCATAGAACTATCTTTCTATAAGGAAAAAAGAGTTCTAGGTGTTTATCTATGATAATATGGTAACCACTCAATTCTATTCTGCTATTCTATGATAAAATTATAATAATATTTAATTTATCTTAATAGACACTAATAACTTTATCAATCTATTTTACAAAATTCAAAATGGCGTTATCATCAATATATTTTAAGGTACTGCCTTTCCTTATCTTTATGTAATAGCTTTGCTATTCGGGAACTACTTTGATAGCCACTTGGCGGCTTGGTGGTTCCTTTCTCGATTTCCGACTTATATGTTACTGACAGAGATCGTATCGATAAGGATGTATACGCCATAAAGTTCATTCGGCATTTGTCCTGAATCGGCGTACCGTGTACGGCACTGATGAGAACTAACAAGTTCGAAACAGCTGTATGTCGTTCGGTTCCGATCCGGGACAAATGTCGAATCCTACCTGTGGCGGGTTTTATTTTTTGAAACCTTATCTGATCGTGCAGAAACACGAGAAAGGGGTCGAGGATCGCTTCTGGGTATAATTCAATGTCTGACGGGGCTTTAGCCCGAGGAGTAGTTGTTTCCTAGAGCGATTATGTAATAGCTTTGCTATTCGGGAACTACTTTGATAGCCGCTTGGCGGCTTGGTGGTTCCTTTCTCGATTTCCGACTTATAAGTTACTGCCTTTGAAAGTATTAAGATAGCCAAATGTGATAATACCAAGAAGAAAAAGAACGCCCCTATACGTAAAGTTTGATGTTTTGGTTAATTTTGTGAATGATAATGTTAATGGATCAGTGAACTGAATATTTACCTAAATTAGGTTTTAGAAGAAATGATGTAGTAAATTGGAGCATATCATTCCTTCACTGATCATGAAGTGAATTGAATTACATTCAATGAGTTTATTAGTGAACAGTACATGAAATCGGAAAATACTCGTAACGATTTGAACCTGAAACAAAGTATTGTTATAAATATATATATATATATATATATATATATATATATATATATATATATATATATATATATATATATATATATATATATATATATATATATATAAATATAAAAAGATAACAGTTTAAAAATTAGGTTTAATCATTCCCTGATAATGCCAACTCGGTTGGCAAAACGCGCGTGGAGTGACGTGTAATATTTCGGTGTTCATGGAAAACTAGTTTCCGGTTTTTGTGACTGAATCAAAGGTTCAAGCTACTTCCTAGGAAAATATACCTACTTATGTACACAAGAAAATTAAAAAAAAAACCATATTTGACTAACGTTGCCCTTGTTAAATAATTGGTAATTATACACAATTATTTTCTTATGTTAATACCAGCTGTGGATCATATGGATTAACTTCATATAATTGTATTGTTTTTTTTTCTAATAGGCAAATTTTTACCAACTCTTTGGCAGTGGCGAAGCGTCGATTTAAGCTTAGAGTAGGCTGTCCTGAATTAGACGAGGGAGGGGGGCTGCTCATTTTAATGCAATATATATATATATATATATATATATATATATATATATATATATATATATATATATATATATATATATATATATATATATATATATATATATATATATATATATATATATATATTGAATAGTTGAATCGCAAAAACAACTTACCTATATTTTTTTGTATATCAATTCCATTCGCCGCGTTTTCTTTTCTGCAAAAACATTTATAGTTATTAAAATAAATTGGTAGGTTTTGCCACTTTAATTTTTCAGTTCATCTTCTAAAGATAAATTATTAAAATAACCACTTTTATTAATTAAAAAGTTTGCTAAATCGGCAGTGTCTAGGGCCGCCATTATCCTTAAAAATAACACTAATTACTACGAGTAACGACAGATCAATATTATAGCCACTGTATTACGCAAACTGATCGATCAGGCTATCAGGCTAGCTAAATTGCATATCATTTTTCACTCCCCTCTCCTCTCCCCCATGCACCGCGGATCTCTATAAAGTCCGTTAAATCCAAGGCGGCAGAGAGTCAGCCCATACTCTCAGTACGCAGGCCTGCCAAGGCTTGCTCACTGCCGGTTGCCGGCATTATGGCACTTCAGTTTAAATGGAAATAGGTATGATAATATGAATAGAAAATGTTTATCATTCTGGCAAGGGCAAGTGGCAATATGAAAACGGGGTCTACCATCTAAAATATATAGGGTAGGCTGTGCAATACAGCCTTAATGGACGCCTCGCGACTGCTCTTTGGCTGTATATGTTGACTCTCGTTTTGAGCTTTATTAATATCTTTTTCAGTTTTACGTTTATTTGTATTACGTTTTCGAACGTAAAACGTATACCACTATTTTGACATTTTTGTAGGCGTCAAATTTCTCCACATGATTGAATTATTAACTATAGCTGTCTTCTCCATCTCGAATACATTATGGGAATTAATTGAAGCTTTAGAAATATTACTAGTCAGTATTATAAAGTAGTAAATTATAATAATTAGAACATAACAATAACCGAACAATTTTTACGTTATTAACTGCAAATGGTCGATTCGAGTGCCCAAATAAGCTACTTAAATTGTGCTAAGCCCCTGAATAAGGTATAAAACCCCCATTTTAATTACTGCTTACTTTAAGCTTCCAGCGTCAGGAATTCTAATTAATTTCACGCTAGGAGGACACATTATAAAAATAAATATTAACGCTGAGCAAATTTAAACAATAATTAAACTTTAAAATTATGTCGGCGATGCATTTAATGGATGTCGCACTTCGTCGACGTACTTTAATTAAAACACTTTATATTTCGCCAAATTAGATCACTTTTTGCCTTTATTTAAACTCCGCCGGTTGATGAATGTCTGTTCGACAATAGTTCCTGAAGTTGGAGGAGTTTTATTTGCTTAACACGCCTGGTAATATGTTTATAAGGAAGCTTTCTCCCCTAAGTATTGTATAAAGCGATGAAAATTAATACTGCCACTTCCTCCAGCAAATTTAACAGAAACTTTTTAAGTACTTCCCGTCGAATATTTACGGGGGAGCGTAAACAAACCAGAAATTTAGCGGTGCCTTTTAATGCTCAAACTTTACTATTCGTACAAGTTGTTAAATTGTTTGCAGAGGATGGAGTATTAAAGAGAAATTAGGTGTTTTTACATACGTTCAACAGATTTATTGCTGACTATCCATGGCGGCGGCGCAACTACCAACACAACAATTTCTGAAGTTGATTATACGAGGTTTTAAATCCTTAAATTTATGTAGGTGGCCTAGGTTGTCCTTTGTCACTACTGATAAACGATTGTAACTATTTGACAGATGTATACTAATACCTTGCAATTGTTTGCAAAAGTCAATCGTCGAAGCAGAGGTGAATCGTCCATGCAACTTAGTAAAAGCAGTAACTCTAGTTAATGAGGGATGTAGCTACCGATATGTGGCTAATTTGTTAGATAATCAACAGTTAGTTAAACATTTAAACGTTTAATAAACTTGGAAGTTATTGTGGAACCCCAGAACAAGGTCGTAGGAACCTACAGATGCAAGAGATGAGTGATGTCATATGCAAGTCGCCTTAAGAAATAGGCATTCTACCACTTGAAAGCTAAGCAGAGATCTACTAGCATCTCGAAACGTAGCAATTTCTAGACGAACGATCAGGAGAAGGCTCAATGGAGGTGGATTGGACTGTAGAAGACTAGCTATTGCACCACTAGCTATTGGCCACCAAGAATCCCAGATATAAGCCCCATAAAGCATCTACGGGATGCACTAAAACGACCAGTTAGGCGCCAAATACCTATGATTCTTAGGGAACTCGAGCAGGTGATTCTTGTCGAATAAGGGAATATTCCTCAGGAAACCATTCATCACTGAATTAATGGCATGCCCATATGAATGGAAGTAGTGATAGGAGCCAGAGGAGGATCAACACGCTACTGAATTTAAATTCTTACGATTTAATTTCACTTCTAACTTTTCTAATTTCACTTCTAACGTATTAAATATGAGTTGAAATCATTTAATTACAATATCACGTAGGTAGATGATTTAAATCCTCGGAAAATTAAAAGTAATAATGCGAATTTTCACTGATGCGTTAATCTTGCCCAGGAGTTTATAAAGTTAAATCAATTATATACTCATATTTTAGTTTAATATACAAAAAGCTGCGAATAATATATCTGCCGAATTAACGGAAATTCATTGGTTGAAAGAAGATTATGAGTACCATAAATATAATAGTTTTCAATCTATCAGTTCTAATGTTGATCAGTCCTTAAACACATTGTTCAGTTTATTCTTCAGTTTATAGTTTACCATCTGCCATACTTTTTATATCGGGAGAATAAGAAGGTTGGTATCAAGTCAAAATACCGTTCTGCAGCAAAAAAGGACGTTGCTAGTCTTCTATATTCTGAAATCCTACAACACATCAGTCAGAAACAGTAATACATCGTATCGCGAAGATTAAAATGCGCTTATGCTCTCCTTTTTTGCTCATAAGGGATTTGTGAAGGTTACTCTTCATCGCTCGCCAAAATCACACCTAGTCTCGTTAGGGGGGTTGGTATGGAAGTATACAGCTTTCACCAATTACCAATGATTATCGCCACCAATAAATTAATTAACAACATGTAAATGTCACATAGAGTACGTTCACCATAAGAATTAGTTTTCATGTTCATAGATACTACGATATCCTGGTAACCTAGTTCTAATCGGTTTAATTAGATTAATATTTTCGTATCCTGGTAATGTCAACATAATAAAAGACTGAATTATCCATGATTATAATGTTTTGTCTGTCCTACATATTTGATTACTGTGATGGATTATTCTACAATATGATCTTCTAACTAGATTTCTTAATTATTGCAAAGGTGATATTTATTAAGATATACTTAAACGACGCTATGATAGGTAACCTTTAGTTCATCTAACTGTATTTATCCTCGAACCCATCGTAGACCTAGCTGCAGTTCAACAAATGACCCCGGGAGCATCGTGCACATTATTCTAAATTGCTTTTATTGTTCCAGGTTTTCGATCATTGGAGTAGCGGTGAAAAATTACCGAAACGAGGGTAAGCGATTTGTCTATTCGGCCTTTCTTGTTAATCCAGATATTCGGAGTAATTCGAATGAAGCGTCCGACGGTATGACGGTGCCGTTTGTTACCGACCGTATATTTAGTTTTTGCGGCCATCGGTGTTTCCAGATAATATAAACAATGTCGTTTAGTGGTCGAGCGCCATAAACGGCATGTGTACACTGTTTAAACTTCGACCATAAATCAAAAGTTAATTGATACATCCTTGTTGGCAAATTATCCTCTGCAACATTTAGCGTGCGATTAATAACTTAAATCGTAACGCCAGTGGTGTAGGAACAGATACATAATTGTCATCACACATTAATTCTAAATGTCACCTGAACTTCGTAGCATAAATTTGATTGTTTTAGTTAAAATTATTGCCAATACAGTAACAATTTTTTCACTAAAAATTTTGGTTTAGCAATGGACTCTCCTTTGAATCCTCTTCTAGCTGATATATTTATGCTAAACGTAGAAGATGAGATGATGAAATTCAGGATAAGCAAAAACCATATAAAATTTAGGTAGATATGTAGATGACGTACTAGCCTGCTTTACAGGTAAACATAGACAGCTAAGTCCTTTTCTAAACTTTATTAACAGTATTCACCCTAATATTAAATTCACAGTTGAGACAGAGAAACATGTTAAAATAAATTTTGTAGACCTTACGTTAGCATATAACAAATAAAATAAATTTTGATATTTTTCGAAAACCAACATTAAAACAATTATCAAAAGAACTCAATACCATCATAAAAACAATAGCATTGAACAACAATCTTGTAATATGAACACTAAAAAAATTAATCAACAAGAAACAGTATAAATTACCAGAAATATAGTCCAGTCTCCATATGTATGGAGATATGTACCAAATCACGACAAAAGATATGTATCTCTTACATACCACAGCGATATTCCAGAAAAAATCACAGTCATATTGTCACATCATGATCTTATGATTAGTTTTAAATCACAGACAAAACTATGTAAATTACTATATGATGGAAAAGATGAAACAGATAAATAAAAAAACAGGAGTTTATGAAGGAGGAGTTTTGACATGTACCGAGAACTGACTCAGCGAGGGAGATAACAATAGTCATTAATGAGAGTGGACAAAAAAATCGTTGATAAAAAGTTATAAAAATTGTTAATAGTTATTAAGTGCTTACAGTCAGGGAGCTGGTTGTATTATGGTTAAACAACCAGTTATTTAAATGTCTTTAAATTAATTAATTATATTCAATCTATCAAGTCCAGCCTCAATGGCAAACAGCATGTAACAGTCAGTCTATCAACTTCATATCCAGTGGTTTAACCTATATCAAGTAACCAAGTACCTCCAAATTATTTTGTCACATCTATGGAGCAAACACCTTACCTACATTCATTTTATGTAGAAAATAATAGACAGAGCTTCTACAGAATGACGTCAACAAGTGAATAGGAAGAAGACATAAAAAATAATAACGAAAATGGGTGGAAAATAATACGCACTTCAACGAGAAAGAAAATATACAAACCACTATACAAATCTACAACAGAGAATATGGAATCAAGTAATAACTCGCGTATTAGGGGTTACAACTCGCGTTGATGGAGTGGTACACTAAAATACATTGCCGTAGAGGAGCAATACGCCACGAAAAGTTTAGCAAATAATGTTATTGAATTTAACTACATGACACCAGGTATATATAAAAAAATTACCAGATATTCTAAAGAGAAAAATGTTTTCCATCATATGTATTAGATAAAGGACGAAAGAGCATATTGATTTTTCAAGCATTTATACTATTCAACTAATACAACAAATCAAAGAACAATTGTTAAAACTACGAGATAAACTTATAAATAATATAAGCAATAAACGCAACATAATAAACGCACAGTACGGTTATCAAACAGCCTTTAAATTTGTTCTTTGTAGACCTGGAACTTGCAACAAATAACAAAGAAATTTATAATATATAATAATTATAATTTATAGTATATATAATATATTTGGCCCTCTTAAATATACATCTGATTTACCAACTTCAAGACAGATAACTAGTATAACTACGGGAACATTCGCTGATAACACAGTTCTAACATCGAGAGATGCAGATCCATTGCAACACACAATATTCAGTATCATCTAGAAACATTTGAGGAGTGGTTGAAGAAGTGGGGGATCAAGATAAATGGGTTCAAATCTTCTCATATAATATTTCCCATTAGAAAAGATCGTTGTCCTGAAATTGATCTTAACCAGGGTACTAACCGTTAAATACCTCGGACTCCATCTAGACAATAAACTTACCTGGAAGGAACATACCCAAAACGAAAAAACAAATTGATTTAAAAATGAAAGAAATGAACTGGTTGATTGGACAAGAATCCTAATTATCAATAGAAAATGAACTACTTCTATATAAAAGGTGGTCCAACCAAAACGCACGATGTTAATTGTAAATAAAACAAAAAGTTTTCAGAGAATTATCTTAATATTTTTTATTATGATAGAAGGATCTATGACAATTATGTGTGAAACAAAATATCGGCCAAATGCTGGCCACGGCTTCGGGGGCATACCTCTATCCGATGGTCCATATTTTCAATGACTCTGAGACATAATTGAGGTTCAATGTCGTTAATGTGCCGAATTATCTCATCCTTTAGCTCTTGAATTGTTCTTGGCTTATTAACGTACACTTTTTCTTTTAAATATTCCCAAAGAAAGAAGTCCAACGGTGTCAAATCACATGATCGTGGCGGCCAATTAACATCGCCACGACGTGAGATAACACGGCCATTAAATTTCTCGCGCAAAAGTGCCATTGTTTCGTTGGCTGTGTGGCAAGTGGCACCATCCTGTTGGAACCACATATCGTCCAGCTCCATATCCTCAATTTCTGACCACGTTTGGTCGATTATGCTGACCAAAAAAGTCACGAAGTGCACGAAATGCATTTTGATTTGAACGCCCATTTTCGTAAAAGACTTCAACAATCTTAACGCGCTGCCCAATCGTGTACCTCTGCATGGTTGAATTTGTTAAACACTGAAACAAAGAAATGTCAAATTAAGTTGGACAAAAAACTTGACGTTAAGGTGTGACTCACAATTAACATCGTGCATTATGGTTGGACTACCCTTTATGTAAAACAATAATTAGACCCGTTTGAACCTACGAAGTAGAAATTTTTGGCTGTGCAGCTAATCACACATTACCATAATGCAAAGAGCTCAATCGAAGGGTCTTCGTACCATAACAGATGCACCCTGGTATATTTCAAATCACAGAATACAGAGATACACAGAATACATACAAACAGAAACTGAGGTAACTTCGTTGGATTTTCACCTCTTCACGTCATTAAGACAGTGCAAACACCTACTCTTTGTACAAATTAACACAGCTTAAAGATTGTATGGTATCTGATTGTTAGACTGTTAAAGTTAAAGAAAAAGTTTTTACTAAAGTTAAAATTATTTCTATGAAACTATGCGGAATGATTTTATATTGATTTTATTAAATAAGTTGGTTTAAATGCCTAATTAGAAATCGCCGAAATTCGGCTATTTTAAAATCGAATATTGTGTTAATTCTCTCGCATGTTATATGTATGAAGTTGGTCAAGGTGAATATGTATAAATTTATGATTTTTTATGATAAATACAGGAAGATGGCATATTTTAATCGTTTATTAATGTAGCTGTAATATTATTTAATTTATTAACATAAAATTAAATATTAATATTTAATTGGACGCTTTAACGAGCTTACTTTATATTTCTTTATATTATTTGGTTATGAAATAGGTAAATTTATTAATAATTTTTGTTTGCAAGGTTTTTTATTTATAAGCCGTAATTAAATATATGCCAAAGCTATAAATAATATACCATGTGTGGATCGCGTTAACCGCTCGTATATATTTCTGTGACTAATGTTACACTGTAATTTTCCCTCTCGGAATAATATATGTTTACCATTCCAATTAATATGTTAATTTGCCGTTTCCATTTCTCTATAAATATGTAAGCCAAAAGCGAAAACCTTATTCGTGCGTGAAAAAATCGCATGAGGTAAGATTTTGTTCATAAATCAACATTATTAAAAAGTAAAAAGAAATAGTTTCTCATGAAGGCTGTCTAGGTTTGGAAGAACAAATATCGCAGTAATTGAAAATATGACTTAATATAGTGTATGTACTGTTGGGCGTAAATTATTTGAAATGGATTAATAATTTTTATGATTCTTTAGCTCAATTTAGATGAAACCTCTCAATAACAGTATACTTTTGAAGTATCTTTACACTAATACATATATACTAATGTTATATACATAGGAATTTATAATATATGTATCGAGATATAGATTTAGATAAAATTAGATATGAGGAGTCAAGTAATCACTTTCAATATTTGTCACATACTAGATAAAATGAACTAAATAAATAACAACAAATCTAAATAAGTGGTACCTAAAACTTAATCTTAAATAATATTATGAGAAAAATATTTTCAAAACATAGAGCTAACCACTGTTGATAAACAATTGATAAATTTGGTTTTGTGGCATCTTTGTGGCTTTACTGGCTTTGCTTTGAGTATTTACGTCATAATCAATTAGTATTAATTCTCTTTGTATACATTTTTTTCCAAATTGTATTCTAGTAATTTGCTTTAAAATTTCTTCAAACTCAAAAAAAAAATAAAAACAATGTTAATTTTTCAATTATAAACAAATGAATTCCACACATTCTATAAAAAATAAGCTTTGTGTATAGTAAAATCATTAAAATCATTGTCAATGTTTTAAAGACACTCTATCTAGGGATCTATAGCATTCTACAAAATATTAAGTTATTGCCTACGCCTTAACAAAACAGAAAATGAGTGTCAATAAATATTTGCTTAACAGATAATACGATATAATATCAATTAGTGATTTTGGGTAATAATAATGAGTGAAAGAATTTTTGGGTGATAATAATGTTTGCTACACAAGAGAAACATTTTTAGTCTCTTTGACTGCCTCATAATTTTTTTTGCATTCTAAGTTACTTTGTAGTGATCTATATAAATAAAAAAAAATATCATGTGCAGCACAGTACACGTGATAGAAGTGAATACTTCTTTAGAATAGAGAATGAGAGAGATTAAGAGTGAGAGATTGAGAGAGAGAGAGAGAGAGAGAGAGAGAGAGAAAGGGAGAGGGATAATTTCAAAAGAAATATAACAATATAAAATTTGTGTAAAAAATATTCGGTTTATTCATTATCTACACTATCATCGGCTGGTGGTTCAATTGGTAATACTGATATGATTATTACTGATACGGTTTGTGATAACTAAAATATGAAATATATGTTCATGATTCGATATTTTCTAGGTAACGTGTAAAAATTGCATCTATTGTTGTTCCGGATTTTGTTGTTGATTCTTTGGGATTGTTATTTATAAGCAGACCAAATGTTTCTCGAAGAAAGTTAATCAACGTCAAAGAATCATTGAATCTGAAATTTACATTGAAATCTCCCCCGAGAATCAAAGGGATTTTGTCTTCGCCTCTTCCAAGTGCATTTGCACCTGTGTGGCTGTAAACCAGTGGGTAGCGGTGAATGAAATATATCATATCTTATAGATTTTAACAAGTTAAACGGTTCAAGGATATTGTCAAATAATCACAGAACACAGATGTAAATAACGTAAATAATTACAAAAGACAATGATAAATATTCGGTACACACGCGTGCTGCTTCAGCTGTTAATATATAGCGTCTGGACGCGTACATCTATAACGCGCGCATGCGCGACAATAGGGAGACGCGGATAGCCTATATATATATATATATATATATATATATATATATATATATATATATATATATATATATATATATATATATATATATATATATATATATATATATCATGCATAGCTCTCTTTCTCCTTCTTTCTACATTATATATTTTTTCTCTCTCGTGTAACGAAATCTTGAAACGTTACATTCTTTCCAATTCACTCTCCATTCTCGTCAAATATCAGAACGCCGCTAAAGAAGTATTCACTTCAAAAATCTACCGGGACAAGATCTAGCCAATAAAGTCTGACCACAATCATCCCCTATATTTTTTTGTTAGTTAAGGCGTACAGAACCCAAAAGCGTAGTCTGCATACTTCTATTTAGTTCCCTCAAAAAAGGCATGCAGAAGATTATAGTTGTATAATCGTGTCCAAGTCCGCTTCATGTGTGGAATTTTTTTTATTATAGATTCTATTTAAAATGTTACGTTGGCATTAGATTTTAATTTAATAAAAAATGGCCTACTCTCATAGCAATAGACTACTTCGAAATACTGGTAGTATTTGCAAGGATAAATCACTCTATTTTCTCAAAAGAAACTCTGGAAGATGTTCGCGAATGTTTAGCTGCTAGTCCAAATAAACCTTTAAGTCAATTTGCTGCTCAGACATGTGAATAGGTAGGTACTTCATCAACCGTAAAACTAAATAAAGTTATTATCCATTGACTTTGAGACACGAGAGGACTATTGTCACTGGTTCAATAATAATTTCAGTAATCATGACGTTTTGGACAAAACGTATTTTACTGATGAAGCGTGGAAAGTAATTAATAATCATATTTTTTATATTACGAGTAAATTTCAATATACGTATACGTACAACGTGGTATCTAAAAATGAAATAAGGGTTTTATTCGCCAGATAAACGATGCGTTTCGGGCTATTTTAAATAGGTTACCCATTTGTTCAACAACTGCTAGACACTGATATATAAGGGGGGAAATGGGGTGTAGGTGATCGCTCCATTACCTTCCCTTTTCATTTTTTTCCCTACGACGCCGTACCTTTAGGGATGGTAATATATTACGACTCTATTCATCAACGTTGTGAAGGCTGTTAAATAAAAGACAAATGAAACAACTATATGAGGGGTGGAACAAAGAAAACTCGAAATATATTACATATACATGAAAGGGCTTTTAAATTTACCAACTTTCAGACGTAGACAGGTTTTGAATGTTTGGGCAATAAAGAGTTGAAGGAATGTTTGAATGGTGACACGTGGCTCGAGTGTTACACCGGAAGAACTTCTTACATTTTGCGTCAAAAGTGACGATTACGTATAAAAAATATATGGCTTTCTATAGCATTTATCGTATAATGTTTAACAAAGCTGGTACAATGCCTACAAATACGCCAACACGCCTACAAATAAATTCAAACAATGATTTCCATCTACCTTTCCGCAAGAGCCAAGCTCGTTTATTAATATATCCTTTTGAGTATTTAAAATATAATGGAAATATCCTACACAAGGACAAAATCTGCAATCTACGAAGAGTAACGTATGATGTCTTTCACACATCATAAAAATTCATTATAGACTGGGTATATTTTTAATTGAATCGACTAGAGTAATTGAATCTTTTGACTTTATGAACAAGTTTTAAATAGCAGCATTTTAGAGCAGCCAATAGAGCCGAATTGCGTTTATTGATATGAATGTTTATGAATGTATGTGTAAATTGTGTTGAATAATAGGTTATTTAACTATTCGTATTAACATTATGTTTAAAAGCCACGTGACCTCTTGGTTTCTTGAAGTAGTTAACTTCATTTAAAAATAGATTTTTCAAAATAAAATTTTTCACATTCAAAAAGTCTTTTTATTATTGAAATCTATTAAAAATAATATTGGCATATTATCACGCAAAAAGTCACTTACACGTTTATTTTATTTTGTTGTTATACTTAACCCTAAATTCCCTTGAGGCATATATTTTATTGTATTTTCCAATATCACAAGATTTATGTAATTATTTAAATCATTCCTTGTTCATCTTCGGTTTCAAATATTTTCACATAAAAAAGTCCAGTAGCTTTAAATTTTAAATAAAGTCGATTGAAATAAAACATTGAAACAAGGTAGTCTTGAAGTAAATTGGGATATATGTAGGTTGTTACTTTTCCGCACTCCACTATACTAGCGGAAAAGTAACGTAATCGTGTAAAGAAAAAGTGAAAAACCAAATTTTTTTTGGGTTTATTTTTCGTTTTTCGGCTTAAAAACA
The DNA here is from genome assembly GCA_037954035.1 of Rosalia funebris. Classification (NCBI taxonomy): domain Eukaryota; kingdom Metazoa; phylum Arthropoda; class Insecta; order Coleoptera; family Cerambycidae; genus Rosalia; species Rosalia funebris. The sequence goes on along the minus strand of JAZFAV010000001.1, from coordinate 12,683,654 downwards.
TAAAAAACGGTTTTTAAAAAATTTTGCTGTGTGTGTATGTCGCCGTTGTCGTCGGAATTGAAATTTATTGTTAGCACGATAACTCAACTAAGTCGTGTCGGATCGATTGGGGTTTGACTGATCCTAATCGGGGACGTCTACCAGACGACAGCTATTGATTTTGAGCTGGATAGCACACACTACCCCCTCCCTTGGGTCTATTTAAGAAATGTTTTTTGTTAGCACGATAACTCAACTAAATCGTGTCGGATCGATCGGGTTTTGACTGATTTTGATCGGGGACGTCTCCCAGATGACATCTATTGATTTTGAGGTGGATAGCACACATCAGCCCCTCCCTTGAGTCTATTTGAGATTTTTTTTTGTTAGCACGATAACTCAACTAAATCGTGTTGGATCGATCGGGTTTTGACTAATTATGATTTATGATGGGGGACGTCTCCCAGACAACACCTATTGATTTTGAGGTGGATAGGACACACCCCACCCTGTCCATGGGTCATGAGAAAGCACGATGGTGGACTATTGAAGAAATTTGTTTTGTTAAGGTAACTCAACTAAATCGTGTCGGATCAATCGGATTTTGGCTGATTATGATCGGGAACGTCTCCCAGGCGACATCCATTGATTTTGAGGTGGATAGGACACACCCCACCCTGTTCATGGGTCATGAGAAAGCACGAGGGTGGACTATTTGAAAAAGTAAAACTGTCGCATAAAATAGATATTCTGTATTTATGTGTTGGTTCATTATTTCTTGTCGGTCACTCAATTTCGAGATAGAGATGTTCTACGTGCGGAAAAGTCCGTTTTAAAGTTTTAAAACTATTTATTTATATTTTGTAAAAGTGGTTCAACAGTATTAATGCGAATCCTTCTCAGTCAAACATTTATTTCTCTTTCATTGATTGTTTAAATTATTTGTTTATAGTTTTCATCATTGCATCGTTTAATGAGCTTAACATACTAATTTAGTTTTTATACTGTATCAATTAGAGTTGACGGATGGATAACTAGTGCTAATAACAAACAGAGTATGTACAAACTTAATATTCGTCCTATTTTTTGTTGTTGTATCCAATGTTGAAACTCTCTCCCAGGATGAAAACATTTGGCGATCTTGAAAGGAATGTTTTAATTAGTGACAGTGATAACATTTTAGATTACTAGATCTGGTGAGTTTAGTGGCATATTCTAGTTGCGTATGCAGTTGATTATATTGGTATCCCTACCTGGTAGAATACTTTATATACAGATTCCCCACAATTCTTATAAACCTAACATACCAACATGTTTCCATAGCCTACAGTATAGATTAATAATTACTGATATTCATCTTTCATATTTCATGAATACTCTTTATACATACACATTGTTTACCATCAATAATAATAGATTCTGGACCATGTCTACAACTTTTTCTCCTTATTCACGAATAATACCCCCATACAGTACTTTAGTTGTAGTTTTCTCTCCCTGTTATTTATTGACATATTTATCGGTGTATTATTTTTAAATAGGGCAAGTGCAGCCGATCGAAATTATACGTCTGATTTATTAGTGGGCAGTACAGGTGAGTTCGTGTTCGGCTGTTTCCAGATAAATTGAGTCGTCTATTACACATGTTTAGGCTACTCAAAGAAGAAGTTTGAGGACAGAGGACGCCGTTTTGATAACGACCAAGACGTGAAAGCGTTTGTGCACAGTTGATTAGAGACAAGCCCAATTCCATTTTTCGATAACGCCATTAAAGAACTTCCAATCATCGGGAAAAATGTATTGATAAAAGAGGAGACTATGTAGAAAAATAACACAAACTGTATGATTATGGCAAATTACTTTTTCAGGACTGATATCCGGACAATTGCTGCGCAATAAGTTACAGTTTAACGCTACATATATCTAGAAACCAAGAAGAGAAACAGAATAGTTATCAAGCTAATTCTTCCTCGTTATATTGTTGTCAGCGTAAAATTTATCTTCACATTTCACTGGCCATTGTATCAGCTTGATTCCTTGTATTCCAGTATTTGCATTTCTTTTGATGAAGTTGATAGGATAATCAGTGAAACATCAAGACTATGGCATAACCCGGAAAATTTTACTTTGGAAACTTCCATAAAATACTGCGCTTTACCAAATGTAGATGTGTTTGCTAACTTCATTTGAATTCTCTAAAATTAGAATACAAATTGGAATATAATTTAGCTCTAATCACCCAACCCATTAACTGATTTCGATATGCCTCATCCTAGTTGTTGCGTTCGATTTCTTACGACTTCAATCGTCAATCAGTACCCGCCGATTGCCTGAACGGCGTAAGCCACAGAAGCCCAAAATTAAGCGAGAGATTAACTAATTTTTCATTTTAAGCGCCGAGACAAGCTGCTGGCATCCATTCTCATCAGAGATTAATGAAAGTGATGATCCGTGGCAGCTATGGAATCACAGAGAGCTGAAAGTTCATTTGTTTTCTGGCCACTCAGTTGGTTCGATTGTTTGCTGCATCGTCGCGTTCATCGACAGTGCGGCGGTTTTTTTGCGTTGTATTATCTTTGGGCTATAAATTTAGCAGCCCGCAGCACTGATTTCCGCTCGGCGCGCTTTGATTGTCCGATCTGGCCGATAAACGCTGCAAAATTTAATTTACTAAAATAAATCAGCTGCGCTGCAGCGATTTTTTGTCGTGACGATGCCACGATGAAACGACAGTTGACTCGGTGTATTCGACACCAACGACGAGACGAGAGCTGAAATTAAAAATTAACAGGAAAAAGATAGCACGGTGAAAATTATTTAATGTAAATTTTACTTTTCCGCACTCCACTATACGCGGAAAAGTAATGTAATCGTTTAACATTTTTTTTTAGGGTTAATTTTTCGTTTTTCGGCCTACAAAACAAAAAAAAATTGTTTTTAAACCATTTTGTGTGTGTGTCGATGTCGTCGGCATTTATTCTTGTTAGCACGATAACTCAACTAAATCCTGTCGGATCGATCGGGTTTTGACTGATTTTGATCGGGAATGTCTCCCAGGCGACACCTATTGATTTTGAGGTGGATAGGTCACACCCCACCCTGTCCATGGGTCATGAGAAAGCACGAGGGTGGACTATTTGAGAATTTTTTTTTTGTTAGCGCGACCACTCAATTAAATCGTGTCGCATCGATCCGGTTTCGATTGATTCTGATTAGGGACATCTACCAGACCACATCTATTGATTTTGAGGTTGATAGGACACATCTCATCCTGTCCATGGGTCACGAGAAAGCACGATGGTGGACTACTTCAAAAAGTAAAACTGTCGCATAAAACACATATTCTGCCTTTAAGTGTTGGTTTATTTTCTCTCGGCGACTCAATTTCGAAATAGAGATGTCCTACGTGCGGAAAAGTCCGTTTTAAGGTTTTAAAACTGTTTATTTTTAGATGATTTTACGAATTAACATTAATTTTTCTATACTTCACATATTATTTTCCTGGACCTCGAAAATGGTATCTCAAAGTTAATTTCTTTATTTCACTAATGAAATACTGGTGTCTATGTACGAGTATATGCTGGTGCAAGTCTAGAAGTCTATATAAACATGAAGAACGCAACCAAATTCCTATCATATTTGAAACAGAATTTTATATTATCGAGATTTCCAAAGCTCGATAAATTCTAACGTGAACGTTTTTTATGGTTAATAAGTATTGCTAGTCAGTAATAGGACCAAGTCTCTATTGGACCGCCCACAAGGTTCACAGTAAATAGCCTGGTCTAAGTAAATAGCCGAATGTGCCCTCACTCTTTCTTCTACTCATACATAGAGAAATTTCACACTTTTTCCTATTATTGATGAGCAGTAATTAATGTGCTTATCCAGATATCTATTAATAGATATCTGGATAAGCACATTAATTACTGTGTATCCACCCACATCAAGAACGTACCCAATTATTAAATTCATTATTTAATAATTGGGCATATTTTTGACAAGTTGATGTGTAATTTTTAGTAACTGGATAATAAGAATGACAAATATAAAATATCACTTCTAGCTACCCAACGAAATCCTCCAGATAATTTGTCAAAATTTAAAATATTTTTCAGGCATTTGATGCCTACCAGTTTTAATGGACTTGGCCATGACTATATGACTATGTTTACTTATTAGAATGGACACCATTCCATCTAGGCATAATAGTTCATTACTCCATAAATACACACATTACTTTAGATTTTACCAATTTTTAATAATTCGTGTTGAGATACTAAATTCCAATATATATTATTATTAAATAATATATACGAATTATTAATAAATAATATATTAATAAATGATATCCTCGCTGAAAATAAAAAAATAGTAATATTCGTGGTAAAATTTATATATTATTATTATAAAAATAAGCAGACAATAAATGAGAAGGGACACATACAAAATATGCATTTATGTTACCTTGTTTACTTCATCGTCGCGAAACATAAATAGATTCGGTACACATACATAATATCTCTTCGGTGAAATCATCTAGGGACTCGATCTATAAACTGCATCCCATTATTCTTCATCTTCAATAGTCATCTTGGCAAAACATCTAGTAAACTTGACCAAGACAATTAATTTTTACTTCTTGAGACACATAACAGCCTTTGGGTAGAAGTTGGTTAATCAAAAATTACAACAGTGTTAATGTGAATACTAGAACGTAAAAGTGTTCATATTGTGGTATATCTAGTTTATGGTTTTATACCTAAATAGCCATACCAGTCACGCCTAGCTCTGCCGTTTACTAAATTTAAAGAAATACTAATATTTTCGTTATTGTGTATATCAATGTTCTGATATACCTCATATATCGAAACATAGTTTTACTAACTCATAAACCTTCGCGGGCATGAGTCCAACCATTCCCCAAAGTTTCATCGCAATCGGATGAACGGTTTAGGGAGGCATAAGAAACATACAGACAAACATTCATTATATATATATATATATATATATATATATATATATATATATATATATATATATATATATATACAGTGCTATTCAAAAGTCCCCTCCCCCCCTCTTATCTTTGGAACGATTATACATAAACTAGTGAAATTTGGTAACTGAATATTAAGGGTTGTAAACTTCCCTACTAGTGATGATAGATGACGTATGCGTGAAAGATGACGTCACAAGGTCATTGTGACCAATAATTTTAAATGGAACCCTATGGCAAGCGACACCTCTTTTAAAGGGTATCGAAAAAACCTATTCAATGATACTAATATTGTGTCTATATATATATATATATATATATATATATATATATATATATATATATATATATATATATATATATATATATATATATATAGAAGATATGTTAGGTAACACTGAATTAGTAACACTTACACTACACTCGACGCGCGTTTCGCCAACAAATTGGCATCATCTGGAGGTGATTAAAACTTTTTAAAACGCAGTTTTAAAAAGTGTAGTGTATATAGTGTTTTGGTGTTTTGTGAAAAACTAAGTCAGTTGTTACTTTCACACCAAAGGTTTCGACCTACTAATTACACTGATGTTTTTACCAGAAATAGTAAAATTTTAGGTCATTACACCATTTGTTACTTTATGGGAACATTGAAAGCACCTATTCATTGGTTAGTTCATGGTTTGTTATTTATATTCTTCGAGTTTTTTTAGAGTTAAATGTAGTTTTTTCATCGTTATCCTTCTATAGAGTCAAATGTACTTACAGTTCGATTATTTTTTATGCTCCATTGTATTTTTTATGTAAATTCCAGACTATTTCCAGATCATTGGTTGCCATAACCTAAACTTGTTTAATCAAGTTATTTATTATTTTCAATTCAAAATTACTCGATCTCGATGGTCAACTGTTTTGTTTTCGTTTTCTTTTAATCAGTCTCGGAATTACTAGCAGTTTGGAACGTACTCGAACAAAGCAAAGTTTATATTCCATTCGAATGGAGTATCATTAAATAACTGTGTGCCGTTCGAGCGTACTTGTAGAGCAGTTTGTCACACTTGCTGAAGAATAACTAAGTATCGGCCTTAGTGCTTTTGGCGGGTGAAAAATATCGAGCGTATTTATGTGGCGATACGGTAAACACCAGGAGCATTTAAAAATAAAACAGTCGTAAGTTGCTTTCTGTATGAAGTCCGACTTCTGCAAGAGACGTCAATTATTGCCCAGGGCAGAGAATTTATTTTTATGACCCCACTTGTAGCTGAAGGAGAGTATGAAATTGTAAAACGAAAGGTACTTTAAAAATTTCACATGTATGGTTCAAATGAACAAGGGAAATTATAGAATAGTTCAAGAAGGTATGCTTTGTGAATATTGAGCAATAAATCTGTTGTGGTTCATGTGTAACAAATAAATTTTCTGTGTAATTTAGAATTTTTAGGGAAAATGGGTTAACTAATTTTAAAACTACATTATTTCAGCAGAATTTTATACCCCAATTTAAAATTTTCAGATTATATTGATGAAGCAGCACTTATTTTAAATTCGACAAACAGCTGTAGAGACTGAAGTAGAGAATCCAAATTGGATGATGGTTGTGAGCCATTGATGACGATGATGAGATCCACACTCAGTGTCCTAATGAGGTGAATGTTTGGGCTGAAATTATAAATAACCAAATTGTCTGGCCATATTTGCTTGACGGCACAGTAACTGTCAAACTTTACTTGGATTACTTGAACAATTTCTTAGTTGCAGACTTTGATACTTATAATAACTATTAATAACACTTTCTCTTGATGGTAACCTTAGTGATATTGACAAATATATTTAGTATCAGCAGGACAGCACTAGGTTACCTTTTTGCAGTGGAGGAAATAAGAATTAAGTTATTTTTTTATGAAGATTGTGTAATTTCACAAAAAAAAAGAGAAAATTGATAGGTAACTAACAGAAACATTAAGCTGGAATATCCTGGAAAATTCACTTAAATTAGGTTATGGTTTATCAAAATAATATACATAAAATTACAGTAAAATTCTATGTGTTGCACTTGTTGAATGACTAATTTCAGTTATTGTCGGTGATAGGCAGGGGCGGCTGCTGTAGAGGTGCTGCAGAGCTGCAGAACAGCCAAACAAATTCTCCTCTATTGAGTAGTAGACCAGATGAATTATCTGGGTCTCTACGCGTCGCGGTACATTGAACTGGGCCACATGAGGTAGTTCTCAGCACGACTCGGCACACCCGTCCTCCCCCTCAACTCCCGCGATAATCCACACTTGGCGCTCGTAAATGCGCGAATTTACACGGTCAGTGAACTGTATTTTTTCCAGCTAAGGCAACATCAGTGAATGTTTACTCCTTCCTACTCGGGCGGACGTAAATCGTACCTATTTCGTATTTCGTGTTAATTTGAGATTTTAAATACTGTTTTGTGAATTTGTGTAGTGATTTATTGTACTAATTATTAATATTTATATACTGTGACAGTGACAATGGATTTAGTTTATAATTTAGTTCATGTGAAGCGATTTTTTAAATACTCTTATGAAGAAAAAATTGATTTAAAAAACAATGGTAGGCCATTGCCCGATATTGTTATTGAGACTGCAGGTGTTAGCCGCGGAAAAGCATATAATCGTCAATTTAATAAAGACATTTATTCGAAGAACAATTGGATTTGTGGGTGCAACAAAAAAAATGCGTTATTTTGTTTTTCTTGTTTACTTTTTGGCGGTGATGAAGCATGGACGGAGGTAGGGGTGACAGATTTGGTGCACTTAACTGGAAAAATAAAAAAGCATGACAACTCCAAAAGTCATCTACATAATACAATGGCATTAGCTTTATTAGGAACAGCTAATATTAAAGCGCAGCTAGATTCAGGACATACCTGAAACCTACAGAATGTGACGCTGAAACTCTTTCGGAAAATATTTTAAGTGTTATAGACCCTCTAGTAGAAAATTCACCTTACAAGCCTTTTCTCTTAACCAAAGAATATAACGGAAAACATGAATGTTCTTCAAAAAGGTATTAAATTCCAAAAATTTTTCTTGTGAAAGTCTATATTTTTGCTTAACGCTTACTACTTCTATAAGATCTTTCATTAGGGCCGCTCAAAATTGGTTAGTTTATAGCTGACATGTTGTTAAAGCAACATCTCTGAAATTTATTGTGAATTGTTCAGTAGTGTATGACAGATTACCATAGAAGGTTATAGCGTTCAACAACGTAAACAAATCATTCCATTTTATTTCCAAGATCAGTGCTTCGTTCGAGAAAAGTTCCGCGTATTACGTGATTTAACCTCGCCACAATCGTCTCGCTAAGTCGACTATTCGACGTTTGGTGGCCAAATTATAGTTAACCCGTTTGATAAATAGTCAGCCAACACCCGCACGTCACCGAAACGCTGAAGGTCTGCTGAAAACATTTGTTGTGCGTAACAGTGTACGGGAGAACCTCATGCAGTCAATTTCTCGTAATTCCCAAGAACTTGGCTTTTATGTTACTTCAACTTGACGAATTTTTCGTCGGGACTTGAATCTAAACTTGTATAAAATCCAACTGACCCAGGAACTTAAGGTAAACGACCATCGACAAAGCCGTGTGTTCGCTGATTGGGACCAGTTGGAAATTAATCCAAATTTCATCATACAGATCATCTCTAGCGATGAGGCCCATTTTTGGATGAATGGATATATGAAGAAGCAAAATTGTCGGATTTGGGACGATACCAATCCATACGAGATAGCAGCATCAAATGCATCCCTAGAAAGTCACTGTTTGGTGTGGATTTTAGTCACGCAGAATCATCGGTCCGTACTTTTTTCAAAACGAAACTGGTATTGCCATAACCGTCAACAGCAAGTGCTACGGATCGATAATAAGTAACTTTCTGTTACCTAAACTAGATGATATAGATACCGACGACATGTGGTTCCAATAGGATGTCGCTAAGTGACACACAGCGCATGCTACTATGGACATCATGCACGAGTCATTTGAGGCCATGGTTATCTCGCGCAGAGATGACGTGAATTAGCCACCGACATAGCGCGATTTAACGCCTTTAGACTTCTTCCTTTGAGGCTATTTTAAATCGCAGGTCTATGCGAATACACCGCAAACAATTAATGCCCTCAAAGTCAACATAACGAACGCCATCCAGCAAATTCAGCCAGATTTATGCAACAAAGTCATCGACAATTGGATCTTCCGAATACGTGCCACCAAGCAGAGTTGTGGCGGATATTTGAAAACGTTATATTCGATACTTAACGCCATAAAATGTTCTTTCAAATAAAAAGAAATTGAGTGGATATCTCATACACAACTTGTTTTATTTACGTTTAAAAATCGAGCATCCTTATTGAAAGACCCTTTACGAAATATGTCCTAGTTTTCGTTAAAGGTATGAAGATACGTTGTAGTATTCAATCCTATTTAAAAATTAGTATTTATTTTGAGAATTACTACATTATACCTGTACATAATGTTGATGAAAGATTGTCGCCAAATTTAAATCCTAAAGGACCATTAGAAGCAAACATTAACCTTTACTTAATTATAATTTCCTCATCAGCTAGTTTAGATTTTCAGAATATTATCGTTATTTATTAAAAAATAATTAGAAAAAGTTATTCGTGAACATCAAGAAAAAATAAACACTGTAATCTTACGCCTTGAAATATGAAATGTTACATCCTTTTGACTTTTTGACTGTTTGAAAAAAAATAAGCGAATAAAAGCACAACTTTGGCAGTAGATTCAACTTTGTTTCCAAAAGTAAAAAGGTAATTTTATCCCTCGAAGATAGTCCGAAGTCGCGAAGCCAGCGACGAGGGCTATATAACAGTAACTTAGATATTTCAACAACAGGACTATATGGGACAGTCTGGCCATAAAGCAAAATAAACGCTCCTTACTCCTGATGTCCGTATAAAGGTCAAATTGAAGGTCCATCGTAAAGTAAAGCACGGTGGAGAGTCATGTAACAATGAAAGCCCATAAGAATCGTCGTAAAACAGAAAATGCTATAACATCTTGCGATATGCTTTACCATAATTGGATTAGGCATTGTCTAAAGACCGTGTAACCGCTTTGATAAATAACTAAGGATGAATTCCAGGTGGTGACAGTGTTATGTGGAGCGTTAAATTTTCAAGTTATACATACGACACTGAGTACATATTTGTTTTACGTTACATGATACAGAAGGTTATATGTTTGTATGTATAATACATATAGACAGATGTTGGTAGGTATAACATTTAAACAAGCTATTTATCATCTTATGACAAACACTCTAGAATTTTAATTATTTGTAATGGAAAGTGAAAACCTTATTATTATTTTATATTTATTACTCCATTAAAATATGCACAAAAATGTTTAACAAATGAGTATTATAAGGTAAATATATAAAATTTCATTGGCATATATTTAGTAGAAAAATACATTTGTTGCCAAATAATAGATAAATTACATTTGCTCATATAAACTTAGTGTTCATGCACTGTATTGTTTTCATTAAGTTATTGACATAAACATTATTTTTGAGTTTTAAATTTATTTATAAATTCTTTCAGTCTCGATAATGGTATGGTATACAACCTTCCATATAAAAACCGTGCACGAATGTCCTCGACGCCACGAACCAGAACGCTGCACTATACTCCGGGAGTAATTGAATTTTTGCCAATTAAAGTAAGACCATCCAGAAAATGGACAATTGGACGAATTAACCAAGAAAGGTCCCCGACATGTCACCATATCACAACTTTTAAAGTACATCACTGGTTATTCCCAACATCGACAGTGTCTGAATTGTTGTGTAATTTTATTTCACACCAAACGGAGGTAGATATAGGAGTCAGTTTGATGTGAAATGAACATTGGAATGCCGTGGTAGAATTTTACTAATCGCTGGTGCGCATTTTTGTACCAGCAATTGAGTAAAATAATATGACGTTTCAGTATGTGTCTCACGCGTACTGCAGAATGTACGTGAAGTAGAAATACTGAGTACTTCTTTACTTTATCGTCGTGAAACACAAATAGATTAAGTACATATATAGAGTGTCTCAGTTGGAACTACAGGATTTGAATTGTGCGCCATTTGGGTTCTGTCTTAGATAGAGCGTCAAAATTTAACGACTGTCATCTACGAACTATACGACGTCAACATGCTTGAGTGTCAAATTTGGAACTATCGGGTGTAATTTGTGAATAAAACTAATAATATTTGATAAACTGTAGACGATACGGCTCATAAAATGTAGATGATACGGCTATAAATGGAAAACAATATCATTCATGTGGCCGCCTCGACTCATCTGGCATATTTATCAAACTTTTCATAACACGGGCACATAAATCTGGCTCTATTTGGTGGAAGAGAAATTGTTTAACATGTCACGATAACTCTGTAGGTGCTTAATTTTGTCCCAATATTGTGCGAATTTTTCTTAATGCAATTATAAATGATCGCTCACTTTCATAAAGCACTAGTACACAAGATATTCGTTATTCGAAAGTCGAAAAGATGATTTAGATTGGATGAGTCTTTCATGGTTTAAATAAGACGAAGTCTCATCAAAAATAAAAGTATTACTTTCATATGCATATGCATGTGCATTTCACATGCATTTTTTAACAATATGGATTTAAGAATGTTCTAATATACCAACCAATAAATATTTTACACTTAAGATAAGGGCAGTTGTAAAGAAATTATTACTGCGCGTAGATTCAAGGCAACCCTGGGAAGCAAAACAGCCTCCCGTTCGAACAAACTTTCATCCTTGTTGCGCCCTAGTTTTTCCCCTAAGGAGCTGTGAGAGACTGGATGTAGGTAAATAATCAGTATTTTTCTTGTGCAAGCTGTTTTCCAATCAAATAATAGAAAGTAAACAATTCCGGAAAACTTGCTTTTTCGATTTTCTAAGGAAATTCAGCCCTGACGCAATTACTGCCTCGAACTGCAATCCCAGACCGAAACCGACCCGTTCCTAGTCGTTAACTTTGTTAAGTGCTTTGAACGAAAGCCGTAATTTATTAGTTTCTCCCTTCCAACTTCTTGTTCCTAACCGTTAAGCATATGTATTACATTTTATATGTGGTTTTATTTACTACAGTTTTGTTTATATTTTAAGGCGCGGTGCTTTGCATTTCAAGCTAAGTTAAAATTTAATACAGCCGTAATATTGTGGGTAAAAACGATATTTGTAGATGCTAAGCAGATATAGCATTACATGGTGCTTGGGGGTATTAAACCGTAATGTTCTTTCCAATTTATGAAAAGCATTTCATTGTTTGTTTCCTCTTATTTTCCTTCGCTATTTGAACCTTCTAATGAGATCCAATAGAATTTGTATTTTACACATACATACAGTAGTAATCTTCTTCACTGACAATTGGTCACATCTTATTTATCCATACCAATTGTAATTACATACAATATTATATAAAATTATAATACATAATTATATACATTCTGGGAGCCGACCGAAATCGGACACAGAAGAGGGTACGTATCTGCTCGGATAGCAGGGCGGCGTTGACAGCCCTGAATTCAGCAACGACAAAGTCGAAGCTGGTCTATAATTGCTATGAAGTATTGAACCACTTGACAGGGAAGGAACCGGTGGAACTCTTATGGATACCTGGGCATAATGGCATTAAGGGAAATCTAATTGCAGATGACCTTGTCAATTTAGCGGCCAGGGAAAACCTCTATGGACCAGAACTTGCAGTGGGAATAAGTCGGAACCTGATCAGAGACCGCATCAATGACTGGGCAAGAGACCAGCACAGAGAAAGATGGAGAGGAGTAACGGGTTGTTGAATAACCAAACTCTTCATCGAATACTCAGAGATTGAGAAATGGGCCCAAGAATTCATTAAATTGAACAGGCATAAAGCCAGAACCCTGGTGGGAATCATAACGGGCCACCATAGTAGCCTGAATGAATATAAGCACAAGCTGAGGCTGAATGACAACCCGGCATGCAGATACTGTAGAGAAGACGAGGAAACCTCTATTTATCTTCTTTACACCTGCCCCGCACTGGAGGAGAGGAGATGCCTTATATTAAGGAACCCTGTTATACTAGAGGAGGCGAGGCTTAAAGCGAGGGACGTACCCAAATTGCTCCTTTTATGGGATAGCATTTTTGGATAATGACCCGGATAATAGGGGATCGCCAAGGGACTACCCATGCGATCAGTGGCTGATGAGGCCCAAACCCACAGAACATAATAATAATAACCATACCTACATTACCTACATTATCTGCTTCATATACCTTCTAGCTTCCTAGCGTCCCTTGGAGTTCCTCAAGGCTCAAATTTGGGACCGTTATTCTTTATCGTATTTATTAATGATTTGTCTTTATTGTTTATATCACATCTTTTTTTAGCGGATGACATAACATTATTTTTATATATAACCTGCTTTGACAATCACTTAAGTTCGCAAAAACTCATCGACCTTATTGTGAGGATAACGACTCGTGGTGTTCGGAGAATTAACTGTGAATAAAATAGATAATTATAAAGTTTGCTCGTATACCTTAAAGACGCCACTAATGTATGATTATTGTTTTGGTGTCATAGTTTTAACACGTTCTCGAAATATTAAGGATCTTGGTGTGTACTTTGATTATAAACACGACATCATTTAATACCATTGTACTTATATACACATATTAGATGATAAATTTGCTGATGCGTTACTTTGTTTTATAATCCTAAGTATCACGACAAATACATTTCAATATCGTGGAGGCCAACATGGCTATGGTCTTCTTTTCTTTTCTGCGTTCTAACGCAGATGTGGAAGCATTTTGATTATTTCTATGCATCTTGTTATTTGTAGGATTTTTCATTCTTCACATTTCTTTATAGCACGTATTACAGTCACATGTTGTCTTTCTCTCACCATTAATTCTAGCTAGTATTTAATTTCTTTCTGTACTATCCCTGGAATATAACATGTACAGAAAGCATGCGTTTAAACTAACCACAAAAATTCTTACAAGCAAAATTAATGAACACACTTCCTTAGCAGACGAACAGCAGGGATTCCGGTCGGGAAGGTCATGCACGGATGCAGTATTTGTTATAAGACAAATAATTGAAAAGTCAGTTGAACATAATCGTTCAGCTTTCATGTGTTTCATCTACCTAAAGAAGGCGTTCGATCGCATACAGTTGGAAGATATAACACACCTACTTTACGACAGACAAATATCTCAAAACATCATCAAAATAATTGAAAATATATATCAGGCCAATACAATTCAAGCTAGGATAAACAGTGAATTGACCGAAAAAATAGAAGTAAACAGTGGCATCCGACAAGGTGACTCTCTTAGCCCCCTACTATTTAACATTATCATGGATGAGCTGATAAAGCAGGTGCGTAAATTAAAAGGGTACAAAAAGGGGAAATAGGGAAATCAAAATACTATGCTACGCCGACGATGCAGTATTAATAGCTGAAAGCGGAGATGATTCGCATTGACTACTTCACCAATTTAACACAACAGCGAAAAAGTTTGAAATGAATATATCAGCGACAAAAACTAAAGCCATAACTACATCTAGAACACCACTCAGATGCAAACTAGAAATAGACAATAAAATTATACAACAGGAAATGAAGTTCAAGTATCTCGGAATAGAAACATCCGAGTACGGAGATGTGTGCAAACGGAGGTGAGGAGACAAGCCATGAAAGCAGCAAGAACAGCCGCATGTCTTAACAGTACCATATGGTACAATAAACATATAGGAATCGTTAAATCCAGAATCTATAAAACAGCAATTAGACCCATACTAGCATACACTGCAGAAACCAGGTCAGAAACCTTGAAAACAAAACAAATACTGGAAACAACAGAGATGGAAGTGGCGCGCAAAATAGCTGGCAAGACACTTATGGATCGAAATAGGAGCGGGGATATCAGAAGAATGTGCAAAGTCAATAATATCAATGACTGGGTATTACAAAGAAAAAGGCAATGGAACGAACACATCAACCGCATGACCGACGACAGAATAGTAAAGATTACGAGGGACAAATCACCAATAGGACGTAAGAGCATCGAAAGACGCCGTAAACGATAGAGTAACAACCTCGCAATAGACTGAAACCAGACAAATAGATGAAGAAAAATTCAAATCAAATTGCTTATTCATAAGAAGGAAGAAGAAGAAGAAAGCACATCATGTCTAGATTCCAAAGTCTGTAGGTCTGTGATTTCACATACCTATTCAGAAATATCTTTTTTCTTTTTGAAGAATGAGAGTTTTCTATAGAAAGAACATGGAACTGATTATCATGTTCGTGTAAGAATCATCTGATTTTAGCAAATTGTGAGCTTGATCAATGTCCCTTAATATCCCTTAAAAATATGACGACTGATTAAGATGGGTTCCATTAAATAAATGACATACTTCGACTTGTGTTCATCTCTCATTAACAAACATAATACTATTAATATGTGTTAATAATTTCAAAGAATTAAAAATGTTAACAAAAACTACAAAAGACAATAACCCTATCACCTTCAAAAAGTATTTCAATAATAATTGTTGTTTGATATGTATGTTTTGATGCAAATAATTTTCAGAATACACTGAAGCAATATGTAAGTATGAGTGGAGTCGCATCTCTCAAAGTAGAACTGTAACTATCGATGATATCAAACATTAATGTTATCAATTAGGCTATAGGATCGCGAGGCTCTCCTATAGACAGACTGATATTTAACGCTTTCACGATAGAGCTTCATTTTCAAAGCTCTATGTTCAAAGGATACCACACAAGTGGCAATTGCAGAATATATGACGTCTATGATCTTGAATGCCTTAACGTAAAATGAGGTCCTTGATTCTGACCTAATCATGTAACAGGGAATTCAATCCATAGACAAAACCCAAATTTGAAGTGAAATTCGATATGGGGTTCAAAATTCTTATACAACGTTTTCTAAAGCTAACGAGTCAGTTAAATTAATTTCATTACAAATAAATACATAAAAGGATAATGTTAATAAGTAATAGACTTTAAATTTTATAATAATTATTCATTAATAAGTTTGGACTCACTTTGACTGATGTGTTGTACCAAATACCTCATAAAGTCAGTGTTATAAATTGATATTAACAAACAATATATTTAATATTTTCAAAATAATGACGATTTTAAAATTATGTAAATCCGCGAGTATTTTCATTTCATTCGTTGTGGTTTTTCGTCATTCGATACGAGATAACCAGTTAGCAATATTTTCTAAGTACACATCGGCAAGAAGCTTCCACGTAATAAATCAATTGGGCCGCTGACAAATTGAAAACCCAAATCAAATTTACACTTTTCAGGAGCAAATTTATCACGGCTTTGAAGTTCCTCACGACAGGCCGTCTTGTAACAGGTTTTCACCTACCGTGCGTGAGGAAAACTTTTGTTTTAACATGAGGAAATCATTAGGAAAACTTTTTCTAGAGCAGTGCCATTCCAGCGACGGGTTTAGTTTTAATAACGGTGACGATGCTTTTACGTGTTCGCGTCGTGGGAAAACGTGTGTCAGCGGTGGGTGTTTCCAGGACATTCTATAATTAAACCGTCTGAAGCCTTCAAAGTGTTAACAGGTGACGCTATTAACATTTTAAAGAGTCGTATTTGGTTTGCAACCACGCTCATTATACTCTAGAAACATCGTTTATCGAATACTACATCGTATTTGCATACTCACAGTCGCTGTAGGAAATTTTTAATCAAAAAATTAGAATATAAATATATTATAAATACAGGGTTCTATTACGAACTGTAGATTGCATTTTTAAGTTTACACGTTATAACTATGATCTTAGTATCAGTTCCTTAATATTGCTAGCAGTTTGTGAAATACTACTTTCATTATGATATCCACTAATATAAATGTATCTCTTATCTAATACCAGTCAACACTGGTCTCGGTAGACTTGTAGATTTTGTCAAAAAGAAGAGAAAACTTCAGTGTGAAACCTTCATATCCTTAAAGTTCCAGTTGATTTGCGAAGAAAAATAAAAGACTCACAGTTATATCGAGGCCCTCCTCAAAACCATGGAGCTTGATACAAGAAACAAAGCTAGATAACAAGATTTTAGCAAGATACAACAGGAATAGATGCAATAAATCCCAAAAAGGGCTCTGTGGTCTAGATCTAGAGGACAACTCGGAAATGAAAAAGCTGCAGTCAGTAGTCTGTAATTTACACTCATGTACCTTACATGTATTAACTAGCAACATTATATAAACCAAATGGTCAATTGTCGCAAAATAAACGCCACTAAAGAAATATCCAAAAATTTATTTATTTTAACCTTGATCCTTTTTTTCTGACATTATTTAGATTATCCCCAAACGAATATTACAAACAATCTATTTTAAAGTATACTGTACAAAACAAATAATATTTGGTTGGATATCCATAGTTTCGCGTTACAGCTACAAGTATTTCAGCATTGATTTTAACAAGTTAAGATGTCTGTGTTATACGGCATCATGAGTCTTCTTTAAGTACTCGTTTTAAGTCCATCTTGTCTTCATTTCACATTTTCGAATACCTGCCCTGGTTTGTGCCAAATATTCTCAATTATGTTGGGAAATGTGCGACATCAAGAGGATGTATTGCTTTTAGGCAGGTAAAATGTTAATGAGATAGTTGTTCGGAAGGAAAGTTTAGGATTATTTGCTGCATTCCAATGCATGGCAAGTTCCATATCTAAATAATGCATTATGATTTATCATAATGCGGCACACTTCCACCACTACCCATACCGCGCCGATAATAAACATGGCATTTAAAAAGCAGGTCACCTCTATCCACCCACATGTTTCAACGAGATTTCCCTGAATTTTTCGCCTCTTGCATCTACAGTAATATAAAAAGTGACATAAAATGGTTCCTTTAAATAAATAATCTACTTTGTCTTGTGTTCATGTCTTATTAATAAACATAATACTATCAATATGTTTTCTATCTTTTTTACTTCTCATTTACGCTCGTCATATATATTTTACTAATAAGAATATAAGTGTATTAATAAATATTTTAACAAACATTAAAACACTTATTAGCTAGTCAAATGTAAAAAAGGATTTAAAGAATAAGCCACAAAAAACATTTAGATAGTATTTTATTTATGTAATCTAAAGGAATTAATAATGTGAAAAAAATGTACAAGACAGTAGACACTACCGCCTTCAAAAAGAATTTCAATAATTATTGTTATTTTATTTGTATATTTTGATTACGAGTAATTTTTAGAATACAGTAAAACAATATTTAAATACGGTTAGAGATACATCTCTCGAAGTAGAACTGTGGCTATCAAATAAGCTATAGGGTCGTGAGGATTTCCTATAGATAGGCTGATACAATACCAACTCTAGATCTAGATCTCGACTCTAGATCCTTTATCCCAAACAATCTCAATTATGTTGAGAACTGGTTGGCTGCAGAGGGTGCCGATTACTTATGGGCAGTTAAGAAGTTCATCATGAGCTGTTAACGAGAGAAGATTAGGATCATTGGTGCCAATAAGCTCCATATCGAAATAATACAAAATCTACTATAATGAGGAACACTCCCACCACTACCCACACTTAACCGATAATAAAAATGAGCGTATTTAAAAAGTGGATCACTTCTATAAACCCATACACTTGAATAAGATATTCTTATTGCAAGGATGTTAATAAGAATTACATATAATAAAAGAATATACATTATAATATATGTAATTAATTTAAAAAACAATAAATACAA
Source organism: Rosalia funebris (assembly GCA_037954035.1). Lineage (NCBI taxonomy): Eukaryota > Metazoa > Arthropoda > Insecta > Coleoptera > Cerambycidae > Rosalia > Rosalia funebris. Next base: position 12,664,849 of record JAZFAV010000001.1, on the reverse strand, counting down.
TATCGCTTAAAATGTCATTACCTTATAGTCCCTTCAAATTAGACAAAAAATCACTGATTTTGGGAAATTTTTCCTACAGCTAAGCGACCTATACAGAAAGTTGTGTTAGGATTGTGTCAACATATTTTTCACCTGGCGCATGATAAAAAAAGGGTTGTTTTTTAGATATAGACATATATATATATATATATATATATATATATATATATATATATATATATATATATATATATATATATATATATATATACACGTTTTTGGCCGTTTTTTCGCGTTTATCTGAAAAACTATACATTTTTGGGAAAACATGACCTGATTTGATGTCGTAGATTTTATGATTCTCCACAATTTTTGTTCTCTTGATTTTTTCGATATTCTGCTTAGTTGCGCCGCTAGAGTGCGCTGAAGTATTTTTGAGCTGTTTTTCGATTTTAAGCCAAAACTATGCATTGTAGAGAAAAATATCAAGAGATCAAAATTGTAGATATAAAAGTTTTCGACACATTTTGTTCTTTTATTTTTTTTAATGTCGCTCGGTTTTGCCACTAGAGGGCGAAAACCGTTTTCCTTTTTTCTGTAATACGCTTGTGCAAATGAAAAAATACTCTAGAGCATTATTTTTGATTTATAGGCAAAAGTATGCATCTTAGAAAAGTTCAATCACAAAAAGTTGGAGAGCAAAAAACTTCCTACAAATTGTCTTACACTTTTTTTTACAAAAATGCATAGTTTTGCCTATAAAGCAAAAATAATGCGCTAGAGTGTTTTTTTTTCATTCGTACAAGAGTATTACAAAAAAATATAATAAAACGGTTTTCGCCCTCTAGTGGCAAAACCGTGCGACTTTAAAAAAAAACAGAAAAACATAATGTGTCAAAAACGCGTATATATATATATATATATATATATATATATATATATATATATATATATATATATATATATATATATATATATATATATATATATATATATATATGTCTATATCTAAAAAACAACCCCTTTTTTATCATGCGCTAGGTGAAAAATATGTTGACATGACCCCAACACAACTTTCTGTATAGGTCGCTTAGCTATAGGAAAAATTGCCCTCAATTTTCCTAATTTGAAGGGACTATTAACAGTATCATTTAAACGCTGTAAGATATACTGTAGAACATATACACCTTCTTACCATTGATTAGTAATATTAGATAAAAAAGGTTTCGTTACGTCCTAGCTAACGAGGGTCATTCAAAGAGGATCCTTACGAAGTAGCTTTAGGTAGCTAAGAGGACGCCATTATTCTTTTATAGGCCAATGTAGCTAGGGAAAGACCCAGAGGTTGACAATCGAATCTCCTTAACAGTACTACAGTGAAATCTGTGCTCGAGGAAGTCATTAAAGAGCGGTGTAATGTTATTACAGATTTAAAGATAAATATAGATACGTATTATAGATGTTACTGGCTTCAATTGTAGTTGAAATTACCATATTGAACATAAATTTCGAAAACGGTAGGCAGTTAATGGTTGGGATCAAGTGTGTAGTAAAACATTGTGCCAAAAACCGTTAGGTAATAGTTCTTAAAAGAAATTCATGTGAAATTATAAAATGATTTATATTAGTAATATAAATTGGGTGGTATGAATCGAATGGGAAGTTTAAGTTATTGTTTTCTTGATTGGTTGATATGAATATGGTTAATTAATTAATGTAATTTTCATTTAATGATTCCAATGTCTGGTTTTCGGTGTTCTCTTTTCGTTTCTTGAATTTGAATAGCTTTTTTATATAGTAAAATTATACTCCACTAACGATGGAAATTTACATGTGTCTTTTTTATTTCGATTGATCCTTAAAAGATCCCACGCTAACAAATACGTCCTATTAAGGTAACGTCTTTTTATTTTTAGGAGACAGCAAGGAAGGGTTCAAAGACCGAGGAAAGCGAAGCACATTACGGTAAGAGACTTTATCTATCTTATCTCGGATAATCTACAGATTGAAAATAGCCCTTGCTAAGTAAAAAAAGAGACACAAACGGGCTATCTTAAAATTCTACGTGAAAAGGAAATCTAACGACTGTAATAAAAATATATCAAGCGATTGGCAGTTTTACAGCCACTACCACCTAATATTTCCTTCTCACACCGGAATTCCCTAGTGGACTGTTAAAAATCAAACGTGAACAATTCAGAACAGCAAACACAATTTTCCTCCGATTTTGTGGACAAATACACCGGCCTTTGTCGCTTAAATCCTGAGATGGAAACCCAAAACCAAGAATTTATATGAATATTTGTTATTTATTTAGCTTGATTGATTGCTTTTTGTAGCTGATTGTAATTTATATCGAAATAAGGAAATTAAATGTTCTTATCGACTTGATGTTAACGTTATCCCATACAGGATTAAAAACCAATAATAATAATTATAATATTTATTGTTTAAGCATAAGACCAATTTTAATTAGCATTAGAAAACATATCTTAATTAATGTTGCATAAAATCTTAATTAATGAATTTAATGATGTACGACTCTTCTCTTTGATGAACGATGACTACTCGATCGTAGAAAGTTCGACGATGAAAGGAGATTTAAACTATGATTGAAATCACACCCCCACTAAATCAACTTTGTTAACAATAAACATGTCGTCTTCTATCTTCATGTGGCAAATTATTTATTCTGTATTAAAGAAAACATCAGTTCGTGGGAATGATTACCATGTGGTCATTTACTGTAGCTTGATGATTCAAAAGATATATAACTCTCTTCTTCAGAAGGCTTTCTGGAATTGGAATCTTAATATGTTGCTCATATCATGTTTATACACATCCCGTTATTGTTACTCCGTAATCTTCTGATCCCTTATCATACTCTACCACACTCCTACCACTGATCTCATTGAATAATATTCACTGGAGAGCTATTCCTATATATCTTGTAACTCAACTCCCATCTCGATTGTCGTTATTAGAATTCGTATATTTATTACTTCTCTGTAGCGTATCCTGTTTTGTGCCCATTCTTTTTGTCAAAGCTGATCTTTCCTAGAAATTGGTATCAAAGTGGCTTCGGTGGCCTTTCATTCTTCAGCTGACATATTTATGTTATGTCCTATGGTATTCTGTCGTATACTTCTAAATATACTTCACATATAATATTTCCAAACCCATCAGCTTCTCATCGTTGTTGGCTGTAGTGAGGATTCTTCGGTGAAGTTGTAGCGCCTCATCGATGACTGTCTTGGTGAGGAACGATGTAATATGAATAATTTAGCTCTCCAATATGTCATTTTAGTATTCTAATATTTCGAAGCAAACTCTTCTATTATTTCGAATATTAGACTATTTCGGAGCATTCCAAGCAGACTCTTATATAGATCCTTGAACATTTTTGATAATCTGATTGGTATCTATCAATCTGTGTAATCATCACATGGTAAGTTGTCAATGTCTTCGTTATTTGTCAATTCCTTGAGGATTAGCACTTCTTTCCTTGGATTAAGTCTTCTTACACAACTTCAGCTTGGATTTCTTCCATTAATTCACTGAATAGGCGGCGGCGGCATATAATATCTGATCGGGCGCGGATAGTCTCCTAGAAAGCCAACATCATTGACATCGTTATTAAACTGAATTGATATCAGTTCCAGACGTATTTTGTCATGATTTTAAAGTAGCTATTTGACCTTTTTCTTAAGTTTGAACGTTGTTTGTTTTCCTCCAAATAAAAACTTATGTGTTGTAAGTTTATCTCGTCAGTAACTCTCGAGTATCTCTCTATAGTACACAAAAATATAAATCAAGATGTATAGTGAATAAGTTCCTCTGTATATTATCCAATTATTTATTAGTGCCTCTAACCCTTTCGAAAAGAAGTAAAACTAAGTCGAAAGAGTGCAGTGGGTTTAAACTCAAAGTTTGGTTGTCATGAAATATGAAATAGTTACTCAGTGTCTTCTCTTTCCCTATCCCAAATTTCCTGAAATTAAAATAGTTCAGCGAGGTCAGAAATACAGACCATTAATCACTTTTAAACATGCTAGCAATTTTAAGCTGATAGTCTTAACCATGCGTTTTGCATGACAAACAATTTTTTTCTGTTCACAAAAAAATTAATGAAGTGTGTATTTCATTCTATTTTTTTATTGGACTGCCTTAAAATTTAACATTTAGGTCTGGTGGGGTAATTACCCTATTAAAGTTATTTCAGAAACTGTCCTGAAAGCTTATATAAAGAAATCTATTATCTATTTTCACGTCATATTTTATGAGCAATGTTTAAAATATATTTTCATTAAAATTTCGTTACATTTTAATCTTCGTAACTGTTGACCAATGACATGTTTTCCTTTAATTATCGTGAGTTTTATCCAACACGGGCATATTGTGGATCTTTGTTCCTAGAAAGATTTCCGAGGATCTGAGCGATTGGGACACCCTGTAAGTTCTTAATTTCTGGAGCGTTAATACGCCCGAACGCTACTACGACGACATTATATTAGTTGACTTATTGAAACATCAAGTGTGGGGAAAATTCGGGAGGCATCTAAATGAGCGTCGACAACATCGATTGCGGCTTGAAGTGGCAGACGTTTCGCTCGCTTTGTTGGTAATTGTGATTATTACTTTGCTCATCGGATATCTTATCGGGTGAATACAGTCGACGCACAATTCTCCAAAGCTTCTGCGACGCAACGCCAAGAATCGCACAATTTAGGAAATACAATGACAGGAATTGAAAATTAGGAACGTGAGAGTTTTCGTTGAACAATACTAGAAATTACGTGAGGGTGTTCAAATCCGTCGCTGTTTTGCTACACTTCATCAGAAAGAACGCCGCTTTTGCATTTGAATGAGATCAGTCCTCTGTATTGTAGTTATTAATAACCAATACCTAATAACATGACAGTCACGAGTATATCAAAGTAATGCAGAAAAGGAAACAGTAGATCAATTTTCCCTGAACATCAAAAAATTATACATCTTTCGATGCTCACTTCGCCACCCAAGTTGACATCACAATTTATTTATTTATTCGGAAATTTATTCGAGAATATTTTGAATGATTCACTTAATAGATTTTATTGTATTTTTGGAAGGACAATGTTATGTTATTTTTTTGTATTTCGTTTATTTAATTAACATCAAATATAATTATTGATCCTGTTAATAACAAGTAAATATGGGCAACGTTTTTCGTATAGTTCTTGTAGCGGCGTTTTTCTAGAAGTAAAGTCTGTATTTCTTTGGAGTCTATTCTGTTCCATACTATTAAGTTTAAATTTAATATTTGCTTTTAAATTAAAACTAATTTACATTCTATTACATTACATTACATTATGGTATATGGCTTTGGGCCTCATCAGCCACTGATCGCATGGGTAGTCCCTTGGCGATCCCTTCTTATCCGGGTCATTATGCAAAAATGCTATCCCATAAAAGGAGCAATTTAAGCACGTCCTCCGCCTTAAGTCTCGCCTCCTCTAGGATAACAGGGGTCCTTAATATAAGATACATCTTCTCCTCCAGTGCGGGACAGTTGTAAAGAAGATGACTCGAGGTTTCCCCGTCTTCTTTATAGTATCTACAGGCCGGGCTGTCAGTCAGCCTCAGCTCGTGCTTATATGCATTCAGGCTACTATGGTGACCCGTTATGATTCCCACTAGGGTTCTGGCTCTGTGCCTGTTCAATTTAATGAATTCTTGGGCCCATTTCTCAATCTCTGAGCATTCGATGAAGAGTTTGGTTATTCGACAACCCGTTACTCCTCTCCATCTTATATTGTACTGGTCTCTTGCCCAGCCATCGATGCGGTCTCTGATCAGATTTCGACTTATTCCCACTGCAGGTTCTGGTCCATAGAGGTTTTCCCTGGTCCCTAGTCTGGCAAGGTCATCTGCAATTAGATTTCCCTTAATGCCATTATGCCCATTATCCATAAGAGTTCCGCCGGTACCTTTTCTGCTAAGTGGTTCAATGCTTCATATCAATTATAAACCAGCTTCGACTTTGTCGTTGCTGAATTCAGGGCTGCCAACGCCACCCTGCTATCCGAGCACATACATACCTTCTCCTGGGTCCAATTTTAGTCGACCCCCAGAACACCGTATGTAATTGCAACTAGCTCGGCTTGGAGTGCGGTAGTGTATTTGCCCAGGGGAAAGGTTTTACCTATACCATCGCGTCGCCTATATACCCGCGCACCTGCTTTGTTCCCACTCTTGGCTCCACCCATGTACCAGATGTCTCTATTGAGCGATAATATAGCTCGACCCTCCATCCAGTTGGTGTTACTGGTGAGGCTGATCTTATATTTCTTGTCAAACAGGAAGTGGACACCCGTACTGTCAGAGGGCATCCATGCTCAACTAGCTCTCTTGAGAGTCTATTCAGGTCCCTTACCTTCCTATTCAAGTTTCCCACCTTGTGCATTGCCTTTACGGCTTCCGCTTTCAGGGTGACATCAAGAGGTGGTATTCCCGTCAGTATCCCCATATGATCTTGGGGCTCCAGTTATACTTCTTAGAATCAATCCTCTTAGCTTGTTAAGTCGGTTGGCTTCCGACTTTAAATAGGCTCTCTCCCACCAGACCAGTGCTGCATACGTCAGTCTGGGTTTGAGAATTGCCTCATACATCCATTTCATGGTCTTCGGTTTCAAGCCCCAGCTATTACCAATGGTCCTTCTTAGTTGCCAAAGTGTTGCTGTGATCTTGAAACATATATGTCTTAGATGTTTTTCCCATGACAGTTTCCCGTCCAGGATTACTCCTAAGTATTTCACTTCGCTGTTATAGTTTAGTTCTTGGCCATCCAGTTTCAGCGGATATGTTCTGTTCCACTTATATTTCTTGGTGAACACCATCACCTCAGTCTTAGAGGGATTGATCGAAAGTCCCCTATCCCTACACCAATTCCCAACCTTGTTTAATGCTCCCTGCATTATATCGAGAATCGGCTCCAGGAAAGGGCCCTTCGTTATTATTACTAAGTCATTGGCATAGCCAATTACCTGGTAATCCTTTAACCTCTCAAGCAGCTCATCCACTACCAGGCACCACAGAAGGGGGAAAACTAATTTAGGTAATGTATTGTTTTTTAACAACTGATCTGATTTTATCTGATTTTTAAGCACAGTAGCCTACAATATCTTACAAGTTATATTCCTTTCAGATATAGTACAATTAGTAAACAGTCTAAGCTTTTTATTATTCAAACGAATTATTGGTTCACGTCTGTAATAAAGGGGGTTTCACTAAGGACTTTCGATTTTAAATGTAAATGAAACAAGTTATGTGTGATATCCACCCATTTTTTTCTTTATTTGAAAGAATAATGACATTAAATATGGAAGATAACGTCGTTCAAATGTCCGCCGTGGCTTTGCTTGGTGACACGTATCGGGGAGGTCCAATATTCAATGACTTTGTTGCATAAATCTGACTGAATTTACTGGATAGCGTTCGTTATGTTGACTTTAAGGGCATCAATTGTTTGCGGTTTATTCGCATAGATTTGCCACTTAAGATTAAGCCCCAAAGGAAGAAGTCTAAAGGCGTTAAATCGCATGATCTCAGTGACCAGTTCACGTCGTCGCTGCGTGGGATAACTATGCCTTCAAATCTCTCGTGCAAAATGTCCACCGTGCATCAAAGAAGTGTGGATCGATGATTCCGCCAGACCAAAATCCGCACCAAACAGTGAGTTTCTCAGGATGTATTTGGTGCTGGTGTATCTCGTGTGGATTGGTATCGTCTTAAATCCAACAATTTTGCTTTTTATATCCATTCATCCAAAAATGGGCCTCGTCGTTAAAGATGATTTCTTTTGACGAAATTTGAGTCAACTTCCAACTACTTCAGAGCCCAATTAGCGAACACACGGCGATTATCTCTATGGTCGTTTATGGTTTATGGTAAGTTCCCGAGTCAGTTGGATTTTACACAGGTGCAGACCCAAGTCCCGACGCAAAATTCGCCAAGTTCTTGTGAACGAAAAGAAATTGACTACCTCGAGCTTTCCCGTAGACTATCAGGCACAGTAGCGTTGTTTTCAGCAGACCTTGCGCTTCGGTAACGTACGGGTGTTGCACTGATTTTGAAAATAAAACTTGATGATTTTTACACGTTGTTGAAAACTATAACCTTCCTTGGTAGTTTGTCATACTCTACTGAACAATTCACAATAAATTTGACAGATGTTGCTTTAACAACATGACCGCTATAACCTAACAAATTTCGGGCGTCCGTATTCAAGCACTCTGTATTATTATTATTCTATTTAGTCGGGATAACTGAACCAATTGGCGCCCTATTATTTTTATTTTCAAACACTTATACAGTACATTCACGCATATATTTTGTAATGAATGGCACAAAACCAAAGTATCAATAAATGCCTCCATGAACCCACGCCCTCACTGAGTTAGCAACCCAACCATTTTTTGATACCGAAATTTTGAAACGTCAATGAAAACAAGTAGCGTTTTAATATCCGCAAAGTCGATGAAATTGATGTTAGTAGAATTTGAGTTTAGGAAATAGAGTTTTATCTTTTTATATTTTTAAGTAAAGAATATATCCATACTACCCCAAAATATAGATGGATCAGCCCCATATGAGAGCCTATTTTTAATCGTGATCTTGTTTCGTATCACTAGGGCGCACTGTTGTACCACATCTGTTGTTGTTGCCTTAAGGGTTGTGAAATAAACAGCGGTGTTTACTTCAATACATAGATTTATTAAAACTAAGCAACAACGGTGAACACTTTTAAAACTGATTAATGCCTAAGTTACGTGTTAGACAGTGGATGTTGGATGTAGCAATGCATGCGGTCGGCTTTCGGTTATCTATTTTATAGTCTGTTCCTCACATTTGGCTGTGACACTACGGTGACGGCATTTGTGTCACTCAACATAGTTATTCACAGCAAGATATGATTCCGAAAAAATGCAGCCGACCCGACCGTTCCCATGATAAATAAGTACATTTTTAAGGGAACCAATTATTTACAGTGACCCTAATAAACTCACTGCCATAAACTAAATAGAAGTCTTAACAGAGTCAAAGTAGAAAAAATAAATATTTCTATATAACCACCGTTGGCGAGGAAAATTAATTAAACCGGAATTATATTGAAAAGAGCTCATGCATATCCTATTTTTAGTAAAATAGATTACATTTCTGTTGTATATTCAACGCTCATCTATTAATCGAACGAAAGAGGCTGTAAGTATACTCGTAGTTCAAACAGATATGCCTATACTCGTATATTACCAACTTAAAATAGCTTTCCTTTATGATTTTCCACAGCTTTCATTTTCATTATTATAATATTCGATGAGATGTTTTTTATATTATCAATAGTTATACTTATAAAGTGACCCAACGTAAGTGAAATAATTATAAGTGTAAAACAATTTATTGAGAAATGACCAAATTCAATTACAAAAGGTTTCAATCAGAATGTGGTTTTAAAATGCATAAAATTATCATTCAGACAATTTTTCGAATTATGGTCAAGAGGTATTTTTAAATAATTGAGTTTTAAGCAAAATAATTTATCAAAGTAGTTACAATTTAGAGATATATGATTTTCATGTAGCAATAATAAGTAATAAATTTGATTGAAATGTTATATATTCTAAAGTTATTCCGACACAATTGAATGGCATTTGCTGATAATCATGAATATTCTGCAGAATGCTGCACTGATTTTTCTTTTTTAGTAATGCGACAAAGATAAATACTATGAATAAAAATCTGGTGTTTGTGGTAATAATTGTTCCACCTTGGCTGGAAATTCTAGCGTCCAAACGATATTGTACAGGCAATGCGCATTATTTGGGAGTAGTTACGAGAGGGTACCCAAAAGAAACCGAAATAATTTTTTTCAATTTTTTTTTATTTTATTTTTAAACAAAAAACCTTCAATCCCCTTCAAAGTACTCTCCACTGGCACTCGTATACTTATCTAATCTGTTACTCCATTGTTCAAAAAACTTTTGAAAATCGTCTTTTGTGATGGCCGACAGCCCCTCCGTAGTTTTTTTCTTCACCTCAGCAACGTCGGCAACATACTTTCCTTTCATATCTTTTTTTATTTGTGGAAATAAAAGAAGTCGTAGGGGGCAAGGTCGGCTGAATAGAGGGGATGAGGCAGCGGGAACATGCCATTTTTGGTCAAGAATTTTGTTCAGCAGTCAGTAGTCGAAGCACGAATTTGACAGCCACCCTGTCACCCCCAAATTTTCCTCTAAAATTCGCCGAATTGAACTCTAAGTCATTCCAGATAGCTCCACAAGTTCTCAAATGGCCCGTCGTCGGTCTTCTAGGACGATTTCGCGAATTTTTATAACATTTTTATCATCGGTTCGAGCCGTGGAAGGACGACCAGAGCGAAGTTTTGTCATCCATTGATATTTCACCTCTTTTGAAAGAGGAAAGTCACTCAAACACTTGAGTTTTCCCAATAGAATCATCCTTGTAGGCTGTCTTTAATATTTCAAGAGATTATGTGCCAGTTTCTCCGAGCACTAAGCAAACCTTTACGACCTCGCACTGTTCACGAGAATCAGCCATTCCAAAAACGATGAGCACACAAACACGGTACAATCCGGCAGAAATTCCTCCCACCAAAAGATGAGTTTCGGTTTATTTTGGGTACCCCCTCGTACATTCTATGGAATATTAACTGACGGAATATCAACATCAACTTTCTTAAATGTTTCTCATATGCTGTAGTATGCGAATTGTTTCCTTCCTTTTTGGTCCAGCATGCTGTACACAATTTTCGGTAATTTGTCGGCGAAAGGTGTTAACGCTGCAAAGGAAAATCAGTTAAATGTAAAAATATAGCATATAATTCACGTTTTCACTACATTGTGTAATATGTAATTATACTTATACCAGTATAACTTTATTGATTAATTAATTAACTATCAGGCTATTACAAACAAGCCAAGTCTGTTTTCATGAATATATTCTCACGCTAATGCATACGGTCTTTATTGTAAAAAAACTTTATTCCTGTTTTAACAACCCTTATTTATGTCAATTTTTCACAATGACATTATATAAAAAGAATATCATAAAATTATGATATAAACATATATACGTTATAAATGGGTTTCCAAATTTACGAATACCCTGTATTGCCCCCAAATACCGAATCTGGGATCTTTATATGGATGATTAGGTTCTACGCGTTGTTTGTGCCATTAAATAAAGCGCTTCACTACAATTTGAAATTAAGCATTGTTAGAGCCAAGTTCTAACCTTGTACGTTCTTGTTCAGAACATAAGTATAGTTTAATTGTATGTAACCCCTTTCAAATTTTCTCGGAGCAAAACCGTTTAGTTAAAATCCGTTAGCTGTACCGTTGTTCAGAACAGACTCGGTTCTACTTTCCATGTAATTTACCTTCAGAAGAGTATAATTCTATCCACTTCTGACGTAAAGGCCAATGTAATTTTGCACGATTTTAATTTGATCACAAGAATCACTTTAGTCTTATACCTGTTGTAAATTGGGATAACATCGGTCGTGAATAATGAAATTAAAAAATTACAGGATAATTAGAATTATATAGAATTAGATAATTTAGATTACAGATTTCACTAATTCTAAAATATAAAGTTGAAGACACATAATAACATTAAGATTGTTCCTAAATTAGCAACTGCTATGGTAAAAGTAACATTTCTGCGTTATAGATTAATGTGCATAATCCTATTTATTAACAGTGATTTAGTAATAATTAAACAGTGGCAATTTTTTCATGTTGAAGGTGTCTGTTAAAACTGACAAAACTATAGGAAAATACTCATACAAATAGTTTCTTAGATAAAAATAACACGACTGATCAATAAAACTGTCCACCGTGAACGCTGCATCAGTGCTTATACTCGGGTAACTCCCTGACAGCTGAGATTCCATCACATAGACTTGAGATATTTACATCGATATAGGTACCAGCAATTCAGTGAACTTCAGTTTTAGCTTTGTCGTTGTGTTTGATGGCCTACATAATATTAAAGATAATAATTAGAGATGCATCAAGTCAAGTAACTTGATGTTTTTATAAATTACTTGACTTGACTTGAAAACCAAGCTTTTCAAAAATCCGCTACTTGACTTGACTTGATTTGTTATCGTTACTGCTTGACTTGATATCAAGTAATTTCAAGCTAATTGATATTACTTGATAACCAAATAACCATTAAATTATGTACGAGAACGCGCGAATTATGACTGCAAGATCTTGCTTGCCTTAGCAATAAGTTTCGGGGTTCCTCGAGCCGACTGACTGTAAAGCCCGCTACAGACTATGCGTGTATTCGCGATTCGTGAGCAATTCGCGAATAGTGTGTAGGGACTTGTTCGCTGAAAATCGATTCGTATGTTTGATAATCGTGTGATGGTGATAATTGGTATAAATATGCTTCTGGATAAACTTGAAAAATGGGCTATAGAACCCGACAATAATGCAGATAGAGATGAAACTGATGAAAAAATAATATATAGCATTCAAGCGGCAAGGGACAAAATCATTAAACATTACGAGGGAAGTCACTGGATATACTGTGTTGTTTTAATGTTAGACCCCCGACATAAGGTGGAAACATTCTCCAATACAAATTGGGGAAAGGACTTGCAGATGGATGGAGTCAAGCATTTTGAAGAAATTTTCAAAACAAAGTATTTTAGGTCCAATTTACTGCTCATATCATCTTCATCTTCAAAACCAGATTCTATCAACACCTGCATCTTCAGCTGTTGAAAGGCAGTTTTCCAGGGCTGCTCTAACTATTACAAAAACCCGTAACCGATTAGGTGACAACTCTATTTGAAGCCTCATGTGACTTAGATCGTGGATGGTAAACGATGATATTCTATTGATTTGATGTTGACCTTCAAGTAACCGTAAAATCCTTCACGAAACTCAAAAAATAAAAATTATAACCATTATATCCTATTTGTAAAATGTTGACACTTTTGTCTGAAATATTTTTCTCAAAAATGTTCATTTTCCAAGTTATTCACGTTTATCAACTTAAATTCTGCGTTCTGGATCTATTATCTTATTAGATATAAAATGTCCACTGTAGTTTTTTTAGGAGGATGTGAAATATCAACTTCATTATTCTCCGGAATCCGAACCGAGCCAATCCAAATAAACCGACCCACGTGATATATCTCCAGGAATTCTTCGGAGAACGACTTCCCTATATATCTGAGCCTTAGCGATTTTAATTAAGCGAGATAATTTTCCTTTCTTTGGCCGTATAATCCGGCAGAATTACTGCATGTGCAAGTGAGCAATTAATTTCCTCCGAAATCTAATGAAAACGTTAGGCATCTGGTAATGAAGAGTTTGTCGTCTTTAAGGGAGCAAAGTCAAGTGCCACAATTTCTGCTAAACAGCTTGATCTGTGGTAATTACACTGTTCCTATAAAGGGGATGCTCCGACGTCTTCTCGTTTCCCTTCACAATTAAAATTTCTATCTCCGTCCGCTATTCTTTCTAGCGTTTTGGGATTTCACCTTAATCTACAATTTTTTCATCCGAATCATCGCGCGAAGGTAATGCGGACTCGACTGAGATAAGAATTAATTTGCTTTTACGTTAATTAAGGGCGCAATAATTTTGTTTGATTATTTTTTCGTCATTGTTTACTGAGAAAAGGGCTAATTAAAGAGTTCGCTCATGTTACTAATTACTTTTATATTACCGGCTTTGTTGTAAGTTGGTTCGTCCGAGGAATGGAAAATAAAAAGAGTTTTTGTTTCCATTGTAAAATGAGTCCTTCCATAGAATATCTCGCAGATTAGTTTTTTAATTAGTATGCACTATTAATTTAGTTTGAAATTAATACAGATATTTCAATAATTTAAGTTAGGTTAAGTAAGGAAATGCCCCATATGAACGAATTCTAGTTGTTATTTGGAATATTCAGTAATATTCTTAAAATTTCTGATCAATATATTTGATATTCTTATTTCTTTAGATATCTTATGGCAATGACCATTTTTATTTTATAATTTTGGTCGTATTTAAATGGTATTAAATGCCCTTTAACAACTTAATGGTATTTATAACACAAAGTTTCCAGGTGGTAAGGTTTATAAACTATCGTGAAATGGAGTTTTGTTTATACTACAATCCATCTGTTCAATATGCAAAGCGTCCTCTATCTCCGGATACCGCTAACTACAGACCGGTTTCGACCTATCTTGGGTCTCGTCGGTGTAGTGTAAGCGAGTACTCGCTTACACCCTTCCTTGTGATTTTCGAGCAATCCAAATCATTGCATTTTTAATTCTATGTTAGAACAAAAATACGGCAAATTTCACCACGCAATTCAGCGCCCGTCGACGGTATATAGTCGGCGGAATAGCTGCTTTGGCTTAATTTGTTTTATCCTCAATGTTTAAGGAATTTACAGATGGATTGGAGTATAAACAAAACTCCATCTCACGATAGTTTATAAAACTTAATAGTAGTTTAAAATATAATTAATTTGAAAGTCATCTGAGCCATTAATACCAAATTTTATCACTGTAGATGCACATCTTTGTCCGGTGTTAAAAATACCTTTACATCTCATAAAATTCGTGTATTGCATTTGCTTTATTAACTAAAGTGCAAAATATTAAATTCCTTTTTTTTTTCTAATTTATACACGATGTTTCATGTGAGAAACTACAGCAGGGTAAAATTGGGAAACACAATTTTTATAAAATATTCTAGTTATCCCACCATCCTAAATATGGTGTAGTAAAGAATTTTTTATTTATTGTCTCCCTAAAAATGCTTTTTAAATGTAGATCTCGTTATTTTAGAAAGGTCAACTGTATATTACCCAATCGTTGTGAAGCTCTCAAATAATAATGAACATTAAAGCGAAACTGTGAAGTGCATAAAATAATCAGTGGTGTAGTAGAATTTTTTAGGGTATATTTTATTTATTATATTATATAGGTTTGGGCCTCATCAGCCACTGATCGTATGGGTAGTCCCTTGGCGATCCCCTCTTATCCGGGTCATTATCCAAAAATGCTATCCCATAAAAGGAGCAATTTAGGCACGTCCCCTGCCTTAAGGCTCGCCTCCTCTAGGATAACAGGGGTCCTTAATATAAGATACCTCTTCTCCTCCAGTGCGGGGCAGGTGTAAAGAAGATGAATCGAGGTTTCCTCGTCTTCTTTACAGTATCTGCAGGCCGGGCTATCAGTCAGCCTCAGCTTGTACTTATATGCATTCAGGCTACTATGGTGGCCCGTTATGATTCCCACCAGGGTTCTGGCTTTGTGCCTGTTCAATTTAATGAATTCTTGGGCCCATTTCTCAATCTCTGAGTATTCGATGAAGAGTTTGGTTATTCGACAACCCGTTACTCCTCTCCATCTTTTATTGTGCTGGTCTCTTGCCCAGCCATTGATGCGGTCTCTGATCAGATTCCGACTTATTCCCACTGCAGATTCTGGTCCATAGAGGTTTTCCCTGGTCCCTAGTCTAGCAAGGTCATCTGCAATTAGATTTCCCTTAATGCCATTGTTAGGGTATATGTTTAGGGAAATTTTGTGGTTGAAGTCTTAAATGAAATTTTTCTTACATTCTAGCAGCTATTATGTTATTTAGTAAATCCTACGTAATAAATAGCACAATGAATAATATAAGCTTATTTTACTATATTTTGTTTACTTTGTCTCTGATCTGTCTGCGCCGTTCATGAGGAAATGTCTAGTTGTAGCTAATATGATGCTGAATTAAAATAGTAGAAGTTAAAAACGACACTTTTTATGACACTATAATTATTCAGTATAAAATGATATCAGATGGCAATTGGTTTTCTGTTATTTAATAAAAATGTCAATCAATTTTTAATAGTGTTTCTCTTTCGTTTAAGTAATGTCTTCCAAAAGCAGAAAAAATCCAACGAATTATTCCTATTATCAAAATTAAACGAATTTTATGTATATTTGGTTTTCTATAGTATTTTCCATTTATTTTCCATTACATTTTTTGATATGAGATGAAATTCGGTAGACAAAATGAAACGATTTTCATTGAATGCATATACATACTATATATACATACGTTCATACATTTATATGTACACAATGGCATAACATTAATGGCAAATAATGCACATTTATTCTCACAAATTCATTTAAAAAGTGGCTTTCATATGATAATTAATTTACATTTCCATAAAATTACTAAATATATTTCATTCAGTTAACTATTTATCAGTCAGTTATTATAGGTTTTATGGTATGACAACATATTTTCAATGAAAAAAAAAAAATAATATAACCAATTACAAAATATTATAGGTCATTTCATGGAGACATAAATTCATGGGTATTTATAAAGGTGACCTGGTTTTCAAGTATGCATCAATTTACTATCATCTCTGGCGTGCGTAGTAGTGCGAGTCTTACAGATTATAGTAAGTTATGTGTTATTTCGGCATCGTGAAATATGAGTCGATTAGAGTTATGAACTTTATGTAGAAACAATGATCAGCGCTATTATATAATGATGGAAATGTCTACTGTAACCGTAACGTTCTAATAGAACATGTCTACGCAGAATATGCTGAACAGGTGGGTACACATGGGTGACGTAAGTGAGCAGCGAAATCAGCCACGATATTTACTGTATACATAGGTGGTGGTTGAGAGTTGAATGGTTTGGTATGACTTCCTGATTGAAATCAAGTACAATTTGAACCAGCGATTGGAGCGCAATTAGCACAAATTCCTCATCGATAAAGAGTAGAACATAAGGGCATGTTAATCTTTGCGATTATAACGTTGTATACTGATATCTATACGAGAAAAAGTATAACGAGAGGCAAAACCTTCACATTCTGACTGACCTGGTGTAGAATTTCACAACACAGACGAATATCAGTAATGTATTTCCTCATGACAATCTCAGACTAAAATATGGCGTCAACATTTAACGACTACCATCTACAAACCATATAACGTCAACATGCCATGATTAACAGTTCAATAACGAATAGTTTGTGTATAATTGTTTTATGAAAGTGAGCGATCATTTGCAGTTACATTAAGAAAAATTCACACAAGATTAGGACACAATGAAGCGCCTATTTCGGTAACAGTCCGTAACTTAATCAACAAATTTTAAGAAACGGGTTCTGTTATTAAGGTTACTCCAATACGTCCTCGTCGTGGTCGTCAGATGAAAATTTTGCTGTAGTGAGAGAAAATGTACGGGATTATCCAAACACTTGAATTCGACGTCGTGTATAAGAATTTAATCTGTCAAGAGCCACCACGCATCGAATTTTATAGACAGATCTGTATCTGTTAGCATATACATTTCAGTTGACACAACAGTTAAAAGTCACAGGCCATTTACAACTTCGCACATTTGTTAATTGGGTGTTAGAGAAGAAAGAACGTGATGCTAATTTTTGCAACATGCAGCGTCATCTTCTTTCTTTTCTAACACCCAATTAACAAATGTACGACGTTGCAAATGGTCTGTCACTTTTAAGTGTTATGTAAACTGAATTTTATATTCTGACATGCAGATATTTCTTTAAAATTTTATACGTGGTGGGTCTTGATAGATTCGATTGTTGTACATGATGACGAATTGATATATTTGGATACTCCCGTACACTTGTTCTCACTGCAGAAATTTTTTTATCTGACTCGCCACAACGAGGACGTATCAGTGTGATTATGTGTGCCTTATTGATATTGATTACAATCAATAACAGAACTCGTCTCTTCAAATTGTTGGATTAAGTTACGAATTGTCAACTCCTTCTTGTTAACTAAAGTCCTTCATATTGTCTTAATTTTATGTGATATTTTCTTAATGTAACTGAAAATGATCGCTCATTTTCATAAAACAGTTGTGCATAAAATATTCGGTATTGAACTGATAATCGCAGCATGGTGACGTTGTATGGTTTGTAGATGACACTCGTTAATTGACGCCCTATGTTTGACAGAACACGAATGGCGCGCAATTCAAATTCTATAGTTCCAACTGAGACAGACTATATATTTGTTTAGGGTTAATCAATTTTTAGGTACTCGAAATCAAACGGAATATAATTCGGCGAGCGATATTATTATACAGATATATCTTTGTTTATTATATAAGTTTAGTGTTTACAAGTAGGTTAATAAAACTCTGGTATAACCCCTATATTTTATCTTAGAATGTCCTTTAGTCACTTGAAAGTCGATAACACAGCTTCTGGACGCGTCTAGGCCTCCCTAAAAGTTTAATTAAAATCGGTTTATCAATTACCGAGGAACTCCGATACAGCCAGAGTTTAAATCGAGTTTTGATTCGTTAATTACATATTTTAACGCGATTTTTCACGGACGGAGCATCCGAACATCCGAGGTGGAAACAGCTTCGAGCGCGACGAATCGGTTTTTCGTCAAGGTCTGGAACAGTAATTGCCATATTTAATTAAGCAAGAAACTTTCGGTGGATCTATATTCCCAAAGTGATTATTAGCTGATATCAGACTCGGAATGCGACAAGTAAAACACCGAGAGCAGTCGAGTTGGCCTGAATTTCGGGATAAAACTTATAACTTACGCTTTGAAGAAATTTAAAATCATTCAATATGCTTCGACCCTCCCGAGAAGGCTCGATGAGCACTTTAAAGTAGAAACTTTTACCGTAACTTGTCTGGTTGCAGCACTAAAATGTGGGAAGGAACTTTCTTTGGTTCCACTCGAACTTTGATAATGCAGTTCTGGTCGTTAAACATGCATTATACGGTTTGTGACAGACAATTTTGGATACACTTGAAGCCATTTTCGTAGCCGTGTCAAGATTGCTAATGTCATAATTAAAGTATTTCCATTGCGTAGAGAATTTAATTATAATTCATTTATAATTATCATATTATATTTATAATTATTTTTATAATTATTATTCTTAGAGGTAAAATTGTATAGAATTATAGTAAAGGACAAATTCATTTAGTATTTAAAAAATGCATTAAGTTGCTATATAGTTTGCTGGCTTAAATGAGATACGAGGGGTACTTAAACAAAACGAGGATTATTTTCTGGAGAGAAGTGGATTGGCAGTGCTACCCTCTCCAGCTAGGTGCATTTATTAGACAGTCTCCTTGCTCAATTGGGCAAGTATCGTTCATGTGAAGCCGCAGCGGACAGAATGATTGTTCCTCAGGGCACCACCATGAACCGAAATTACTACCTGAAAGTGCTAAACCGATTGCATGAGGCAATGAGAAAAAAAAACGAGTTAATTTATAAAGATTGATGGACCAGTTTCTTCACAATGACAATGCGTCTGCCCACACGGTGTTGAAAATCAACAAGTTTTTGACAAAGAATGACACGACAATGCTTTCACACACCCTTACTCGACGTATCTGGCCCCTTGCGAGTTTTATATTTCTAGGAATGAATAAAAACCTAAAGGGAAATATTTTTCAGGATATAGAATGGTTTAGGAAAAAATCGATCGAGGCACTTAACAACATTAGTTCAGAAGAATATAGAAAGTATTTCGAACAGTGGAAAAACCATTGCGACAGGGCACATATCATCTAGCGGATAGTATTTTGAAGGAAATTGATATGTTATCTATATAAAGATCTTATCATAAATTTAAAAAATATATAAATAAATAATTCTCGTTTTTTTGGGTACCCCCCCTCGTATTAGTGGTCGGTCACGATTTCACTCCTCAGTGGAAGAAATATATTATGATTATCGTTAGCAATAATCATAAAGTCAGTTGATGAACTATCTATAATTTAGAATATGTAAATTTGTTCTCGCTATGTATTATTTAATTAAAGAATATTTCCTTTTTCTCTTAATTCATTTATTCAGGAGAATTGAATCTTAAATAATTAATGTAAATCCATTAAAATATTTTCAACGATCAGTTAACTATTATTGAAGGTCTATTATTCAAGTGGTTAACCACATGTGGTATGGATTTTACTTCATTACTGGTATGCATATTCACATAAGCGAATGGTAAAATTCGACCACCATTTCATAACAATCTGGTATGTCCCTATATATATATATATATATATATATATATATATATATATATATATATATATATATATATATATATATATATATATATATATATATATACATATATATATATATATATATATATATATATATATATATATATATATATATATATATATATATATATATATATGTATACCTCTATATATTCAGTGAGAAAGCGGTGTAAAATTTACACCACATTTCATACAGTGTAATAGTAACATTAACGTGTAGATTTTAGACAGTCAGAATATACAGGGTGGACCAGATTTTTCGTGACAAACTTTGACAGTCGATAGGAAACGTTTTTTTTTTTATGAAAAAAATCCATATAAACAAATTTCCTAAATTGCTTTGTTTTCAATATACAGGGTGTTAAAGTTTAATTTTTTTAACAGTGTATTAACAATCTTTATTTTCAGAATTAATAACTAAAACTAAACTAAACAATCATTGAAAACATTAACAAAAACTGTTATAAAAATTGTTCAGTTGAACTGAGTGAAGGACCCAGCGACAAGAAGTCATTCTTTTTTCTTTGTCTCTTAGATGTAAGCCTTAAACAGGTTGTAAGTGCAATGGACGCCTGTGATCTCATGTTAGAGTACGAAGTACATTGGATTTAGAGGCGCGGGGAGTACGAGAAGCTATACGAGAACTCGGTGTTGGATCTCTGTCAAACTCATTTTATATCCGTCGAGAAATTCTTCTTTGTTGTTGGTTTTGGTTGGCATTATTTCGATCCCCATTTATATTTCCTAAACCTTTCTCTATTAATTGCTGATGAACTCTTGTGAATACATTACGACTAGAATATGTTCTCTGCGGATATCTCCTTCTGTATTCTCTAGTGGCTGTCCTTAAATTTCCATTAGCAAATCCATACACAAAATGGATATCCGCTATTTTTCGATTTGAAAATCTAAACGGCATTACTGGCACTACTGGATAAGTTTTACGTTAAAATTGTCAAAGGTTGTCATGAAAACTAATGCCAACCAGGCGTGGCAAATATTGATTATCTCGAAAAGTGACAGTAAAAAATTATAAACTGCAAGAAAAATTAAACTTTAACACCCTGTATATCGAAAACAAAGCAATTTAGGGAATTTGTTTTGTATAGATTTTTTTCATAAAAAAATGTTTCCTATCGACTATCAAAGTTTGTCACGAAAAACTTGGTCCACCCTTCATATACCACTCAAAAACTTAGTCGGATTATTTTGTTTATGGTATTAATTTCTAGGAACAATTATCGGTATATCAATAGGTTCGTCTCTTTCACCGATAATTGGTGAAGTCCAGACATACATTAGGTAATCCTATTTCGAACTCAACTGATGGTTCAGATATATAGATGATTCATTTGCAATTTGTCAGCATAGTTTTTTGTCTTTTCAACATCATTCAAATTCAAAGAATTCTCATAAAACCGTATTTTGTAGCATGACAAATTCTTTAACTAGCGACAAAATACTAAAATATTTAGTGAGCTGTACCAAAAAATGCGAAAACTTTTCGTTAGCTCTCCATGTCTGCAGTCTGCATATATTAACTAACTCTCTAGCTAGGGGCGAGACCTAATTGTAAGTTGGCTTCTATGCAACCTTTCATTCGTTAATTAACAAAGAAAGAAAAATGCATTGTAACGTCAGATTCAGATGCTGGACAGGGATACGCGAACAATGCTTTTAGCTGGAAACACATTAGTTGCATGAATTAATATTATAGCTGGCATTTACGGGTTTCATCGTTATTTATATTTGAAAATGTTATATGCGGGCATATGCCCATAATGGATGATAATTGTTAGGCTATAAGATTCATAGGGCATTCAAATATCTCGAGAGATTTGGTTCAATTTTATAGATAAACTGAGGATAACGGTTTTTGTAAAATTTTCGATTAAAATATTTTTTCTGGTATGTTGGCAACTTTACAAATTTTGTTCATTTCATACATCGTTTATTTATACCTTAATACTCTAAAATTGAATGTTGATAATGTTTTGTATATAACAGATGTCCTGGAATGTTTTCCTCTTTTTGGGTGAATAAAACTTCGGTTAATAAAAATATATTTACATTCATTATTTTTTATTTAAATTTATAATGTGGGCAAAGCTATGAATGAATAAATAAACAGTTTTAAAACCTTGAAACGGAATTTTCCGCACGTGGAATATCTCCATCTTGAACTTTTTTCAAATAGACCACCATCGTGCTTTATCATGACCCATGGACAGGGTGGGATGTGTCCTATCCACTTAAAAATCAATATATGTCGTCTAGTAGGCGTATCTAATCAGAATCAGTGGAAACCCGACCGATCCGACACGATTTAATTGAATGATCGTGCTAAAAAAATGCTCAAGTAATAGTCTACCATTGTGTTTTATCATGACACATGAACATGGTAGAGTGTGTTCTATCCACCTCAAAATTAATAGTGTCGTCTGGGAGATGTCCCCAATCAGAATCAGTCAAAACCCAATGGATCCGACACGATTTAGTTGAGTTATCGTGCTAACAAGAAATGTTATTAATGCCAACGATAACGAGATACACACACACATACACACACACACACAAAAGTGGTTTAAAAACCTTTTTTTTTTTGGTTTTTAGGCCGAAAATCGAAAAATAAACGAAACAAAAAATTTTCTTTTTTACACAATTACATTTCTTTCCGCGTATACTTGAGTGCGGAAAAGTAAAAATAACATCGTCAAGGTGCCTTCCTTGCTTGCCGCCGCTACACCTCCTTACGGCGCGATCTAAGATTTTTGATAGCTCGGCGACATATTGCTAGTTCTATTCTTTGCTATGCTTTGCTTTGTTCTATGCTTTGCTCCGAATTTAATCTAAACTGATATAATATTGGTTATTACTTCACATATATACTATCAATTACATTTCGTGAAATTTCATGATTTTCATGTCAATTAATAGCTACAGCTTTACGCTTGATAAACGCAATATAGCTTGTACTAATATTGTTCAGTAGTTACAATGTACGGCTTTTGAACGTAGACAATTAATTTAATTTGTAATTGTACCAAATATAATTTAAACTAGGAGTATATTACAAATTATTTTTAATACCACAAACTTTCTCCACAGGAAAGTTTTTTACATTAGGAAATTGTTTATTTGTTTTGAAACAAGAAGTGTCAAAGTGTCGACCCAGAAAAGTAAGAAGTATCGTGAAGCAGTGACACTCAGACCTCACTGTTCTGTACAAAAACATGGAGCCACCTTAAATCTTTCGAAATCCACCGTCCACGATATCCTGACAAATGATATGAACTTTCATCTTTACAAGATTCAACTGGTCCAATCTTTGAAGGTTGAAGATTGTCCCATTTTATCCGCTTTAGGGTAAGAATTATCCGAAAAATTTGAAAATTTTGATAACAAAACTGTAACAAAATTGCAGTTGTTGGTCTATAGAAAAGCCTCCAGAGAAGTACCAGAATTCGTTACGGTCTCCCA
Organism: Rosalia funebris; assembly: GCA_037954035.1. Taxonomy (NCBI): domain Eukaryota; kingdom Metazoa; phylum Arthropoda; class Insecta; order Coleoptera; family Cerambycidae; genus Rosalia; species Rosalia funebris. Next base: position 12,641,275 of record JAZFAV010000001.1, on the reverse strand, counting down.
AATTAACGATGTGAACGGCAATTACACTCACCGTTACTTCTCTTCATTCAATATAAAGATATGCTAGAAAATTTTCTTTCACCAGAACTTCAAAATTTTGCTAGATTTAATGAGGACTCATGCTTTCAGCAAGGTGGAGCTATAGCCCATACTGCAAATTTATCAATGGAAGCCGTTACCATTGTGGGGCTCCCCAGAAGTTCTGACCACATCAATGGATTCTTTCTTATGGGATTATTTGAAATTTAAGGTTCCACTGTTGTTTCTAGGACTTTGCTTCGGTTAAAAGCCAGAATACGCCTGGATATTCAGAGAACTGAATTAGTATTGTGTTGGCGAGTTATCCTAAATTCCCAAGTTATCTCACCATGGATTTAAAAACAAGCTGAGGTCAAGAAACTTAATGCAAGGGTAGGCATTCAATGATAAAGCCTTGGGACTATCTTAGTGTGATTATTTGCTTTAGTTTGCTTTTTTTTTCTTCTAAAACAAGAAAAAGTTGTTCTTTTACTGGGAATTAATTTGAGATAATGTTCACAATTGAACGGTCGCCATTTTGAAACGGCACGACAGAATCGTAAAAAATCTAGGAACATACTAAGTGAAATAAGAGCTTTCAAATTATGTATCACATACCATATATTTGTCATTTAAGAAAAATGATGTCATATTTTTGACAGATGTCAATAAAAAGCACAAATGAATTATAATAGAATGAGGGAAACTGAAAAACTAAATCGACGTGTTCAAGCGATTTCCATAAAACCTGAAGACTACCAAATTACTAGGGGTAGTCCATACTTTCTTTTCCACACTGTATAAGGAACAAAGGTTGAGAGTAAGTACAAAGCGAAATATCGCTGTTTCAAGGTAACTCACTGTCATCTATTAATATTGCCTTATATTTAAAAATATACTAGTATGAATTTTTTCCATGCGCAACGCAACTTTATCGTCCTTATTGAAGAGTATATATGATACCATGCAATATCCTTTTTTCACAAACAATAATGAATGTATAAAAAAATAAAATCCTGACGAAGTAATTAAGTGCGACCATCCACCGTGAACTTTCTGAGACAAATTTTAACGACCTACCATACAAGAAACTTTCGCGTTCCATCTTCCGCCCGAAACAAGATGAGATGAGCTGTTGTCGAATTTAGAGAACAGCAAGAGTTAACAGCAAAGTTTTTATGGCATAAAAAGTCGTTGCAAAATAATTGGAAATATGAGTGGATGAAGTTGGGTTTTTATGTCGATGTATTATATTACAATTTAAATTGTTGTGGGGTCGTAGACACCACGTCGGCGTTAATACTGATTTGTTTGCGATGAACAAAGGCTGATGGAATTCGCTGCGTTATTATCTGTTTTTACAAGGTGTATAAAATGATTGGCAAAACGTAGATGGCGTTCCACGAGCTTGCCATTCATTCTTTGATCACCCATTCCATTGTTCAACACAATGTGCATTTTATGTAGTTTGTTTAACGCATCTAATATGTCTAATGTATCTAATGGACCTAATGTATTTATTATTTATATTAATGTACTTATCTAACGTATCCAACGTCTATAGCCCATCCAAATAACTCAGTGTAACTACCTACACTGGGAGAAAATATACATTGAAGTTTCTTGTTAAAAACGTCTTAATAACATTTTTTAAATATAGCTACTATTACAAAACTTGAATAGAACCTACATCAGCTAAATATTATTAGAATTAGTTTTCGAAGATCACTTTGTTTTTAGTATTAATTTTCTAAATATCATAATTAAGGCATCTTATTGTAATAAGTACACATTTTTATACAGAACGCGTTACCGGTATTAGTTACCTCATTAATTCTAACTCACCATTGTATTAACATTATTAATTTCCAGATTACTGTTACTATAATCTACCAATAATCTACCGTTTTCCATAGTTCATAAAATAAATATTCAAATTTCTTTTTTTCTTTGGAAATCTCTCCCTTCTTAACAAAAAACTTCGTTTTGTAGTTTTTCTTGTGTAATCATTCATTGGAAGTTCTCTGTTCAGCATCCAGCAGTGATCTTCCATCATCCCATCGATCCTGATACCTCCTTTTCACCTCCTTTATGTCTTGATGGAACCTTTCATCTTGCTCCTCACTAACAGTACTAAAATTTTCTGGAAAGTAGTTCAGATGAGGCATGCTGAGAAATAATTTGTATGCTCATATTACAACCAAGTTGCTTAAACTTATCCAGTATTTTGTTGACAATTTCCTCATGCTGCGGATATTCATAATTTCCTAAAAAAATTTCTGTTGTATTTTAAAGCATATCGAAGATTCTCTTCCAATTGTTGTCATTGTTTCTTCAAACTGTTATCTTGGTTTTTGGTATCTGGTCTTGCATTAATTTTCTTATTTGTGGTTCTACGAAAATGCCTTCCTTGAATTTTACTTCAGCAAGAGATAGAAATTTGCCACATAAGTGCTTAAAACAATTCCTAATTTTATCAATAGCTTTTACATATTGATTCATTAATCCTAATTTAATATGAAGTGACTGCAGAAGAATTTTTTGCGGACCAACCAAATATGCATAAATAACGTTTTTTGAACCAGGTGTTAAGTTCATAACAAAATTTATTTGGTGTATTTTCATAATTTATAAGCATTTTTGAAACAAAATAAAAACACACGACGCGATGTCACGAGTAAACGTACACACATTAAGAACGTACTACAGTGACTATGTAAATACCCGAATAATATAAAACCGGAATATCCCCATTAGCCAACTCTGTTTCGGTAAATCGCCCACACTTGTGTGTATGTTTCAAACCCATTAAACACAGAGGCGCCGCAAAGATTGAGGCAGAATTTAATTTTATAGAACCTCGGTTTTAAAAACTACAAATTATTGTACAATGTACATTTACAAATACTGGTGCGTGATAGAAACAAAAAAAAAACAGTGTTTTTTTAGTTCATGGCATGTAATTAAACCAAAAAGTCAAAAAAGTCCGATCAAAAAATTTTTGTTGGCCTGTGTTAAATTTCTTGTTAAAATAATATATATTTTCTTTACTTTCTTTTTATAATTTGAGCCGATCATTTGCCGAAAAATCTTTTATATATTTTTATAAAAACATGCCTTTGCCTTTTTTAAGTTTCTCTCTATATTTGAGAGTTAGTTCGTAATACTTTGAAGCTAGAAGTAAATTATTATATAGCATTTTCAGTACGGATTAATTTTTACCCTAATTATTCCTTAACATATTCATGTCTTATGTTAATTTACATAAGATGCATTGCACAACAGACATATTGTGATACAATCTAGAGAAAATAATTGTTACATATTAGATAAATTATATAACTATGGAATTAGAGGAACAGCAAACAAACTGATCACTAGTTACCTAGAAAATAGACACCAGAGTGTAAAGATTAATAATTGTAAAAGCGAAAGTATAATATTAACGACAGGAGTACCTCAAGGTACAGTTTTAGGCCCGTTACTATTTATTGTATATGTTAATGATCTCTTAAAGGAAATGCCAGATAATTCAATAGTCTCATATGCAGATGATACAGCGATAATATCTACTGAGAATACATGGTCTGGGGTGGAAATAAAAATGAATCAATACCTGCACAAAATATATATATGGCTAACACTAAATAAACTATCTTTGAATGTTAATAAAACAGTATTCATGACTTTTGGAAATTACTGTAACAGTGTTCCAAAAGAAATAAATATAAGTATTAATGGAAACAATTTAAATAGAGTTCAAAACTCAAAATATTTAGGTATAATCTTCGATTATAATATGACATGGTTACAACATATACGATATATAATTAATAAGACAAAATATTTAATTTTTATTTTAAGAAAATTGAAAAGTTACATGGATACTAGAACATCGAGAATGTTGTATTATACACTCTTTCATAGTATTATAAGTTATGGCATTACTGCCTGGGGAGGTGCATATTCGAATACTTTGAATTTACTACAATCGTTACAAAATAGAATTTTAAAAATTATAAATAAGAATCAATTTATAACTGAGGATAACCCAATGAATATAAGGCAATTATTTGAGTATGAATCCCTTGTCTGTCACTACGAGCTACTGAAGAATAAATATATTAACTCAAGTAGTAAAACTAGAAACAAATGTATACAGTTACCGATTAGTCACAAAGCTATAAGTAATAAAAATAGTTATATTAAAGCAGTTAAGGTATATAATTATCTTCCAAATGAATTAAAGGTTATCAATACTAAGAATTATAAATCAATTTTGAAAAGATGGATCAAAAGTAATACATAAAAGTATTTATTCAATCTTTCAATTGTTTATTGTAATTTGTATGGAAAATAAAAATAAAAATGTTTAGTCTATGTTGCGACCATAAGGGTCATAGTTTTAGTTTAGATTATTATTATTTTTATTAGTTTTAAGCAAACTGGTGTCGCGAACAGATAACTGTGTTTATCTCTGCGATAATTTACTGTTATGTTATATAACTATATGTAAATTTTAGTGGTAAATAAATAAATAAATAAAATATTTACTGGTATTTACGGGGTTTTAAAAACATTTTTAAGCACAATTCCAATATTCGTTAGGTTTCAGATACTTCAAAATAATAAAGACATTCGCAATCCGAAAGCAAATGCTTGACTTTTATTAACCAGTTCCATTCAAAATAAGATATGTTATATATACAATTAATTCTGTTATATTTTATGATAGAAAATTAATTAGTTTGTGCTAATTCATTAGCATCCTACAGCTAAGTGAAATTTTAATATGGAAATAAAGAATTTTTGACAAGCGATCTGTACTGGAAGTACAATCGTTAACCAAGATGGAATTATGCAGAGCTAATTAGTGTAATTAGGTTAGGATTTGTTAATCGGATCCTTTTTTGAAAATCACCTTCCAGTTATACCAAATTGATTGTCCAAAAACGTATCACTCGTATACAGAAAATTTATCCTCATCTTTTTTCTACATGGTTTGTTGTATGGCCGAAACAATAAGCTAGTTATCCAAAACAATATTTATAGCATCGTCCTTCAAGATAGCGCTACACCCTTTCTTGTCCTTATTTATTAAAGCATAACATTTTATTCGCACTATTACCGGTGCTCGTAGTTACCGGACTCCGGAACATTTTTAAAAATTACGGTTATGGCAGCGCGTCGCCATAAAAAGGGCCCCAGCAATAGCGGACGAATTCATCCTTGCGGAACGTTCTCGTCGAGCTCTATCCAATGATTGAATGTGATGTGAAAGGTGTGTTAATGGCGCTAAAAAGGTTTTATGTGTAATAGTTTCAGTTTCAAGAATTCTCGCTGTATGGGCTGTAGTATCGGCTCTGAGTTGACTTTCATGGAGATTAAAATTTGATGGTAAAATTTATATCTTATTATTTGGCCGTTGGGATACATAGATGGAATTGGAAGTGGTATTTAATACGATAATGAATGCAATATGCTATAAATAGTTATGATGTGTGTTCGGATAAAAAGGAGAAAGCATTTCATATGCGTTAAATTATAATGAAGTGCTTTACATAAATAAGAATGAAAAAGTAAACTGTATAACTTTCTCTTTAGTTAAAGGATACCATAATGAAAGAGTCGTTATGGCATCCCAAAAATATTCGATCACTAATATCAAAGACACTAATTCCAAACATTTTTATGGTCAAATTTCATACCTGCTGTATATTTTTTGTAGTGAAATCTTCAATAATGATTTGTGATTATATTTGTCTTATAGGTTCCTTCTGTTACTTTAATTACATTGAAGAAACTTGTTTCTTTCTTTGATATTAGTTATACACACATCACTTTTCTTATGAATGGAAATAATACTCATTCCCACATGTTAGGGACTTATTGTACACTAAGACATTAACAGCAACATCTGCGGACAATTTTGTTCTTCTCCCAGCATATGTAGCCAACTCTCAACTATTTCAGATTCAATACATACCTTGCAACTACAAATCTTGAGTACGCTACTTATGTATGACAAAGAAACAAGACAAATAATAAAGATACCAATGATAGGGCGCCGCAATTGATGACACTCTGCAAGCCCAATTAACTCTACCTCCCGAATATGATGCTAATTTCCGTTTTAATAAAGAAATTATCGGTTTTATCGCGAAACGCAGAAAGCTGTTGCAAGTTGCAAGATTTCTAAATTCGTCTACACAGAGAACCGCCGATTTCAGGGCAAAATGCGAAGATGCCACTAAATTCGCCTGCTTCTGCCTCTATGCGATTTTTTTCTGATTTTTCTTGTCAAAAAAAAATCGATGGACTATAAAACATTTGTTAATAATATGAGAGTATCAGAATCGGCCCTATTCACATCTAAACCGATGTAACTCGACCTCCTGAATACGGTGTTAATCTCCGTTTTAACGAGAAACTACCGGTTTTATTGTGAAACGTAAAAAGGTGTTACAAGTAGAAATATTTCTAAATTCGTGTCTACATGGAAAACCGCCTAGTTCAGAGCAAATTGGAAGGCACCGCTAAATTCTTTGACTTCTGCTGTGTCCATATGAATTTTTTTGGAATTTATCTCGAGAAAACGTTCTTTAGTCGAAAAAAATCGATGGAACATCATCATCATGAGGTCATCAGTCCTAAGACTGGTTGGACGCTAATCTCCAGCTTCTCCTATCTTGTGCTAACCTACGCATTTTGCTAATTGTGCTACAACCTACATCCCTTACTATTTGCGAGCAGTAGTCTAATCTAGGCCTACCTCTGCCTTTCTTCACTCCTATTTCTGCCTCCAAAATATCGCGGACTATTCCCCCATGTGTCAGGAAGTGGCCTACCATTGTATCTCTTCTCTTCTTTATGTTTTTCCACATACTTCTTTTCTCGCCGATTTTCTCTAATACTTCTTCGTTTCTAGCCCTATAAGTCCAAGGTACTTTCATCATTCTTCGGTAACACCACATCTCAAAAGCTTCTAATTTCTTACTACTCTTCCTTGTTTCTAAGTTTATTACCCCCGAGCATAAAAGTGCTTTCTTTTTGTTAAAAGCTACTCGACCCTGCGCTATTCTTTGTTTTATATCTTTATCGCTTCTTCCATCCTAATTTATTTTACTTCCTAAATAAGTGAAGTCTTTAACTTCCTCCAATCTTTCATTATTAATTTGTACTTTCGTTTTTGCTCTGCTCTCGCGCCCTCTGCACACTAACACTTTAGTTTTGTATTTATTCACCCTCATTCCGTATTCCTCTGTCAACACTGCCTCCATTTCGTTCAACGTTGATTCTAATTCCTATTTACTAGATGCTAATACTGGTATATCATCCGCGAATCTCAGCATTTTTAGTTTCTGTCCCTGTACTTTAATCCCGAAATCCACTCTTTTACCACATAAATCGCCTCTTCGATGTACAGATTAAAAATTAGTGGTGATAGCGTACATCCTTGTCTTACTCATTTCCTAATACCTACTTCTCTTACTTCCCCTTCTACTTCTATAATAGCAGTTTGCTCTTTGTATAGATTGTGTACTACTCTCCTATCTCTATACTTCTTTCCCGCGCTCTTTAGTATCTCGAACATTTTTTCCCATCTTACATTATCAAAAGCTTTTTCTAAATCTACAAATCCTATATAAGTGTTCTTTCCTTTTTCTATTGTTTTCTCTAATATTACTCTTAGCGCCAGAATAGCTTCGCGAGTTCCCCTATTTCGCCTAAACCCGAACTGGTCTTCTCCTAGTATTTCCTCCGCTCTATTTTCCATCCTCTTCTGCACTATTCTGGTTAAGATTTTTGACGCATGGGAAGTTAGGCTAATCGTTCTAAAGTTCTCACATTTGTCGGTTCCTCTCTTTTCGGTATAGTAACGATAACATTCCTCTTATAATCCTCCGGCGTCTCCCCCGTTTCGTATATGTATTTTACCAGTTCAAACATCCTATTTACTACTTTCTGTCTCGCACATTTCAAAATTTCCGCCTGTATTTTATCTATACCCGGCGCTTTATTGTTCTTTAGCCCTATTAGTGCTATTTCAAATTCCTCTCTCAATATAGGTTTTCCTACATCTTCCCTATCGATGCTAGATTCTTCCTCTAATATCTCTCCTAATTCCTGACCGTCGTATAAATTTCCTAAGTACTGCTTCCATCTATTCGCTTTCTCCTCTCTTCCGATCAGTATGTCCCCCGATTGACTCCTAACGTTTCTACTTATTGGTCCTATATCCTTGAAGTTACTCTTAATGATTTTGTAAGCCTCATCGGTCTTACCTACTTGGAGCTTATCTTCTACTTCTTTGCATTTATCCTCTATCCATTGTTCTTTCGCTTTTCTATACTTTCTAATGATTTCCCACTTTATTGACTTATAAGTTTTCAGTCCTTCCTCGTCTCGTCTGTTTTTGTAGCCTCGTCTCTTTTGTATTAAGTTTAAGATTTCTTCCGTTATCCAGGGCTTCCTAGCTTCCCTTCTCTCGTGTCCTAAAACGTCCGTAGCTGCGGAATCTGGACTATTCTTGATACCTTCCCACTCAGTTTCTGCGTTCTTGATTTCGTCCTTACTCGCTTTATTTATTAATTGATCTGTTTTCTCCTGGAACTTATCTTTCATATTCTGATCCCTCAAAATGTCTACATTTATACGTTTCTTATCCTTCCGGGTTTTCAGATTTTTGAACATTAATCTAGCTTTCATGACTACCAAGTTGTGGTCGCTGTCTACATCTGCTTCTGGACTAACTAACGTGATTCTTGACGATGGAACATATCACTGAAATTTGTTAATAATATGAAAGTGTCAGAAGTGTAATAATGGAAAACAATTTTTAGTGTCATAAAAATACACAATACGTAACTCTCGTGGTTGTTTAAAAATTAGCTTCCCAGTAGCAACCGAGTCTATGCGAAAGCCGTTAGTGGCAACAATGTATATATAGTCTGTTTCTTTCTAGAACATGACTTTTTCCATTTCTCTTTTTTTCTACCTCACGTAAATAGTCAATTCAAGCTATATGGTTTCCAGGTCTGTATATAAATCTATGTAGCCCTTTATCAGTCGCAGTCGATATGTATTTTGTTCAATGTATTTTAAGGAAGTCTGATTTTCAAATTTGAAATATTTTTTTCGGTCAGACTGAATATGTTATTTCATGTTCAGTTTATTTTTCCACGAATGGTAATTCTCTCATTATTATAGGTATTTTTATATAATTTCATGTAACATTTGTAAACGATGTCGGGAACAATGTGATTTAAACCACTGTGGAATAATCGGCTATATATGTATGTATAGCCTCAGGTCTCGCATTTAAAATTCATTGAAAGGGGGCGAGCACACCAGGATGTTTTTCTACGAGACACTTGCAGGTTACCTTCGCGATTGAACATACTAATGGCTTCGCTAAAATATGAATGACGGTTACGCATTACGCAAGTCGTTGATTAAACCTGTAGTTGGAAATAGCCGAGGCGCAAATTGAAACCCCCAGTTTACTTCGTCGTTGATGAAACATCCAAAAAGCCCTTTGTGGTGTTTTCTTGCCCTATGTGTTTGATAGTTCGGGGGAAGTCCTTTGTTCTTTGCTGTAGACGGCTGGGAATTATTCACTGTTTGATAAATTGCTGAATGCGTTGCTTAATCACAGAACAAAACTCTTCAACTGAATTACTTGATATGAGACAAAAAAAAAGAGCTTCTTTCTGTGGCATATCTATGCAGCATATTAACCATTAAATGCTCAGATATATGGGAAATTTATATAAACCTAATGAGTGTCTGAAAGGGCCTTTCTCTAGGGAACAATTTTAAATGCTGAAAATGCGGTCAGTTTTCGGCTCAGGTTACTTAAAATTTGTATTGTGTGAATTTTGACATATTTTATTGTCAAATTCATTTTTTTTACCATTCATACAATTATAAAAACAAACTGTTATTAATGTAAATTACGTTTGGACACACAGAAATTAGAACATCCTTCCCCAGAAAGCCTACAAGCAGGTTTTGTGTAGGGGAAGGTTACACATATAAACGCGGACAAACACCCAGCCCTGAGGGAAGTGCCAAGTTCCCTCTGGTGAGAATCGAACTCACGCAGACAATGTGCCCAGTATTTGGCGCAGTTGCCACCCTGTTACTAAATACCGAGTCAGCACCACCGCGCACCATGAGAATAAGACCATGCGTCACCCATCCAAGTCGCATCCGCGCAATCCGTTGCTTGACTTCGAACAGCGCAGGTCCGACAATGAACGGAGTACGCTGTCTCATCCTCTTGTATGTAATAATTAAATAATTAAAATGTATGTAATAATTAAAAAAAAATTAATTATTACATACATAAATTATTATGAGTGGGCAGCAAATGTGCAGAGAACTGAAATTTTTGAGCTTACATTCTTTGGTAATCCATGGACATAGATATACTGTATAATTTGCCTTATCATCCTTCGATATCGCAAACTTGATTGGTAAAATAAACTTAGAAATATATGTATAAACATTCGGTGTTTGTGGAAAACTGGTCTCCTGTTTCTTTATCCTAACTGCTTAAACAATATTTTATTCTTAGTTTCTTGGTTTTGCATTAATAATGAATACGGCAAAGTGAAATTGTAATAGAACTTTCATTTTTTAGATATTAAAAGGTTGCATAAACGTAATATGTGTTGTATGAATATAATAATATAAAAGTAAATTAATAATAAATGAGAAGAAATTTCAAGAAAGAAGCAGCAATTGTTCCGTACTAAGTATTGAAATTACGAATTAAGTCAAATATTTAGGACGCAAATATTATACAGCGTCTTTCAATAGGGATGCTCGAAATTTGTTAGGTTCAATTAGTCGTGAATTGTTCAGTAATGTATGACAAATCACCATGGAATGTCATAGCGTTTTACAACGTATGCACATCATCAAATTTTATCTTCAAAATCAGTGCTCCGTTCGAGAAATGTTCCGTGCATTACGTGAATTTTATCCTCGTTAAAACCGTCCCGTCGAGTCGACTATTCAACGTTTAGTGGTCCGATACCAATCCACATGAGATATACCAGTAATACCAGCACCATATGCATCCCGCGAAAGTCACTGTTTGGTATGGATTTTGGTCTTGCGGAATAACCAGTCCGTACTTCTTCCAAAACGAACTGGCATTGCCATAACCGCCAGCGGCGAGCCCTACAGATCGATGATAAGCAACTTCTTGGGGCCTAAACTGGAGGATATGGATACCGACGACATGTGGTTTAAACAGGACGCCGCTATGTGCCACGGTATCAGCGCACGCCACGATGGACATTCTGTATGAGCGCTTTGAGGGCATGGTTATCTCGCGCAGCGGTGACGTGAACTGGCCACCGAGATCGTGCGATTTAACGCCCTTAGACTTCTTCCTTTGGGACTATCTTAAATTGCAGGTCCATGTGAATAAATCGCAAACAATTGATGCCTTCAAAGTCAACATAACGAACGCCATCCATCAAACTCAGCTAGATTTATGCGATAAAATCATCGAAAATTGAACCTTCCCGTATACGTGCCACCAAGCAAAGCCGCGGCGGACATCTTAATGGCGTTATATTCCATAATTAAAGCCATAAAATATTCTTTTAAATAAAAAAAATTGAGTGGATATCTCACACAGAATTTGTTTTATTAACGTTTAAAAATCGAGCGTTATTATTGAGAGACATTATGAACATTGATATCTGCTTTTGTAATGTGTAATACGCCTTCTAACCAGCTTATTTGTAACCTAATACTAAAAAAAAGTATGTGCTTGATTTATGTTTATTAGGATGTTTGATAAGGGTCTTTTCCGTGAATAAAATCGTACCGTACACCACCAATCCCAATAAAAATATATTTTTGTATAACGTGTTCTTCTTTATTATTATTATTATTCTATTTCATAATTTAAATTTAAAAATTAACAACCAGTTTGGAAGCCATAAACGTATAGTAAACATACTTGTGCATTTTATAATCGCGGCAATCCCTTTATTAAACTGAAAATACGTCTCTCACGTACGTTATGCTAAAATATCACTTGATATTCAGTTGTAGATAATCTTGAATTCAAATTCGCTGCAGACAACTTCAAAATTTAAACAAATCTTGATTGGCGAGTTGGTGGCAGTTTCTAATACTAACAGTACACATTTAACATGCAAATAAGATCAAGAAACGCCTCCTTACTTTTCTCATGATACGCTGACATAACCTCTCCTGGGGAAGTAATTTTATTATTATTTCAAACACGTCCTTGAGGAATATCCGAGTCGCACCCTATTATTCTATCGACATTTAGGACATCTAATCTAATCTACAAAAATCCCCAACCTTAGATTGCAGATCTTGTGAGAATTAAGAATAGGTTATGAGAGGAGTACATTTACGATAGAATGGAATAGGATAAATACGATACAATAAGATGCTGCCTGGAAAATCTTATTTGATCTTCTGGGAATTGTTTAAAGATAAAGTCTAAGACGATGTATTTCTTATGCGAAGAAAATATTAATGATTCATATCGATGGCTTTACGTGAAGGTTTTAGATGTTGCTTTAACTCTTTGGTTTATTTAATCTAGAAGACGGAAGAATGTTATTAATTAGCACATACATATAGGGGTGCACTTTTTAATTACGAGTTGGTAGTATAAACCCAATACCACAGTTAGTTCATTAATCCCAATACAAAAATTGTGCACAATCTTTTTAATACAATAATTGTTGTAGATTTTAATAATGCTGATAGTTCGAAAGATTTCTTAATGCCAAACATAATTCATCAGCATATTAAAGTTAAACAACAGAAACTGTGGCAATTTCCTGAATAGTTAAGACATTCAATCAAAAATCCAACAGCTTATTTTTAACATCTATAACTCCTACTGGCTGATATATCACTCATATATCAGATATCGATTTAGATAAAAGTTTGTATACAAGATACACCACTTTTTTCATATAAATCAGAACTGGACACTCTGTGTCTGTTACATCTTGGCCAAGTAAAATATTTTTACAAGAATGGCAGTTCAGCAAAGTTTCTAGGTGTAGATAAACTTTATGTTATAGTGTTAATGATAAGCCTTGCCTTAAGCGTAAACATTTTCTACAAATAAAAATGGCAATAATGAATAAAATTGTTCATTAAAATTAGCTAAACAGATAACACCATATCAGGAAAATATTAACATTTAACGCTGTAGCCTATACTGCTCCACTGTATATTACTTTGTATACACCACTTCGTATACTTTACTTATTCACATATCACACATCACATACACAAGTTTATTAGTTAGTAATTTCCTATTCAAAATATGCATCGTATTCTTCTCACCAGAGATTCACGGCTATTTTGTGAATGTGGAATCGATCGCCTCTGATTTAGTTCCTACTAAATATTATAAACTTTATTACAAAATTTCTAAGAAACATGAAATGTTTTCAAACCCCTTCTCCTATTGGTAATTTTTATAAACATGATTACACTTTTCAGTACGACTAAAAGCGTCCCCTATTACAAAATTATTTGGGTCAGCAAGTTGGTGTCCAAATTCGTTTGCTCATTTTACATAGATATATTTTTTTGTTCCATAAAGATTTATTTATTGCGCTCACGTAGCAAAGTTTACACACCAAAGTTACTTTCTACTTTTCCAAAATGTATGCATTTCATTTCACAAATTGGTGTTCTCTGGATAAACTAAAATTTTCACTTCATAGTTAAAACTTCATAATTATTTCGTTATAATGTTAATTATGGGTATTTCCATCTGTGAAATTACTCAATGTTAGTAAGGTGGACTCTTGTCAGGTGGACTCTTGTCAGGTGGACTAGTAAAAAATTAAAAACTGCCGTTACAGTGTTGAATTTTGAGTATAGGTTATATAATGGTTCATATCAAACTAATAAGTGTCTTAAGAAGTTTTTTCTAGAACACAATTTTGACTCTCGGAAATTCTGTCAAATTTTCGGCTCCTTACCTCAGGTTACTTGAAATCAAATCAATTTTTGCCATCCATTTTTGATATACAATACTAAAACGTGATGTGTAGATTTGGCAATAGTGTACGCTACAGATTTGTAATTGTTCGTACCTCGTCCGGTAGGTCAGGACTACCCAAAATGTGGTAAATATCTAGATATTTAAAATTTAACTCTAATATTAATAATGCTGTAGAAAAATTTATTGGGCGAGACGGTCAAGGTATATGCACAATTCAACAACCTTATATAATATATTATATTTTTTGGGTTACCTACAAATTTCCTATAAAGATTATTGATGGCTGAGGCGTATGTGGCAAACCTTTGTGGGATTTTGGCTTTACTAATGAATTTTATGTTTCATGGAAGTATTTCTGCAAGCACCGTTTATGGAAACTGGTCAGAATTTACGACCGAATTTTATGTTGCGTATAAAAATTGATTTACTGTACCCCATTACCTCAGTGCAAGCTGTGCACAGCAGGTGTATGAATACTAAACTAGGTCTATAGGTAGTGCAATGATTAACGTAGATCATCAACGTTTTTTACTGCGCGCGTTATTTATTTTTCTGTTACCAATACACTGTACGAGAGTGTGTGATTTATTATACCGAATATTAAATTTAACAACTACTATTTTTTAGGATTTATTCCCCTGGCTCTTTGTAATATCCGCATTACATGTGTTGCCCTGAATCTAAAAAGCGGTAAATCATGCTTCCTTCCTTGTAAAATCGTTGTTTGGGTCTGCCGCTGACGTAGCAACTTTTAGTTTTTATCGTTGTGGAAATACGAAGGAGCAAGAATTTTATTTTCAATTTAGTCTAACCGCGCTTACAACACGATTCCAGAAAAAATGCATAATAAGAGCAGAGGCAGATAAATAGTAATATAAAACATGGAGTATCTGTTAATCTCATCAACATAATAATTGTCTTCCCAAATTACGAGAATTACCTACTTCATATTTTACCCTCCCACAGTAGATGTAACATCGTATTTCATTAAATTCATCTTCCAAGTACATCTTGTTAAGTTGATATCAAAACTTTTCTTGTAAGAAAGCACTTCAACTGAATTGGTTTTTTTTAAGTTAGTTTTTCATTTATAATTCTACACATCCAACAAAGTATATTGGCTTTCTCATCTTCTAAATGACGGCATAATCCGAATGTTGTAAATGTTTATAGCACTCCCCTTGTTGGTGGATAACTTTTCTGGATGACTGACAACTTTATAGGTGTATTTTCAGACTAGAATATTATTTTATAGCGTGACGTGAGCTGCAGCCCAATGTAACTGTATTCATAACTTCAACTTAGTAGAAATTGCTCAATAAAGTAGTTTCTTTATAGTGTGGACTACAAAATTACTCAATGTAAATGTGATTTAATGGGTTTTAGGCAAGTGAAAGAATGAAATTCAGAATTTATCCTTTCAGGATTCTGATTCTTTTGTTGTTGGTAAATATTGTTCTTCTTAAAATTTTTTTGTTTAAATTTAGTTTTATTGAGTCATGAATTATTTTATTTCACATAACTTTTTGACTTCCATTTTCATTCATTCGTTCTACTCTACATCGCTTAATATTGCCTGAGATGTTTGCTACACTTCTTGGCTCTAGATCTCATTCTTCTTACATATGTTTTTAAATCCTACATACTAAATTAATCACCTCTGTGACTTAATATTTTGCTAATTTTCCTACAGAGCTATATTTAATTAAAAAAAAAAGAATGCATTCAATAGAAAATAATTTGTTTGTCGTTAAATTTATCCCATGTATTTTGAAGTTTGAATTGACAAGTGCAAATCATACAAAATGAGCCAAAGTTTACCAAAAACACCTTCTAATAAATGACAGTGGTTCTAATTTGGCCACTTGGCTGGCCACCAATATCTAATTAATTATAAATGAAATTAATACATAAATGTTCTAAACTACATCGTCTCACCAATAAATGTATAATATTAAATCTAGATATGTCTTTAAAATGATCGTCTTCAGACTGCAAATGCTTAATATCGAAACAGTGACCCTGTATGCAAATAAAAATGAATATTTCACACTGTTCATTCGAACGACATTTCTATTCATCTAGTATTTTCCTCTAATATCGAACAACGATGCAATCCCGTGTTTTGCCGTAGAGCATTTGATAAACACGAGCGATTTATAACGGACTGCAATAAAAGTAAATAATCAGAAACAGATTTTCTCGCATTTCCCCAGGCCATTCCTAACTGTAGCGGGTGGAAGTTATATTTCCAAGAGGGAAATCTAAACCGTTCGTTCTCAATAAAGAATCCAAAATATATCACAGAGCGAAGGTCGGTTTACATATGGTGTCTCGTTAATGTCCTCACCGATATCTAATGTTTTAGATATGTGAATTTTTATCCGATAGAATAAGGTTAGGTAATAGTAAGGATGTTACAGAAATTTCTTAAGCAAGCTTTCTTTGGGAAGTACTCTAGACATTGATTTAATATATGTGTGTGTGAAGGTGTGTTGATAAAGGCAGCTATAGAGTAAAGAAAATGTATATAAATTCTTTTTATATTCTTCTTTATATACTTCAAATTACTAATTTTAAAATAATATTTCAAAATTAGTAATTTGAAGTTACTAATCATTAATTTGCTAGTCCAGGTATTGATAGTAATCTTCTATATAGCAACTAAAAATAGCTGATCAGTTCCCCACAAAGTAGAGAAATATTACATACAAAATACATACATACTCTATAGACATTTCGCCAATTACGTTGCATAATTTTATGGAACATTATCATTTTCTTTTCGGATGAAGTAATAGGCAGAGGGGGAAACGTATATTAGCACTAGTCCTGTTACTTGTAAAGGTGGCCAGTAGTCCTACTTATTCTGCGCTTGTCAGCTAAAGGCTGTCTACCAATATATGGGTACGTAAAGGTCCATCCAGACATGCAAAAACGAAGCGCAACGTAACGCCGACGCGTAATTTACCATCGTGATATAATATCGCAACAGAACACATACTTTTTACCCGCAACAGGACATCGAAGTGTTACAGAGAGTTGTAACACCACTCCGTTCCATCCATCGTGTTACGCAGTTTTGTCCAGACATGGAAGGGAGATGCGTAACGCTACTGCGATACAAGCCTTTGATGTGACGCTGAAAAACCGACAAGCTACGAAACGCTCTGATGTTGTGCGACGACGTTACGGTGTTACGCTGTGTGGCCTTTAAATATGTCACGGAGCGGCGCCGGCGCGGCGTTGCGGTTGTTACATGTCTGGACGCACCTTAAGATTCTATATACTCATAGAAGGCTGAAGTTAAGCATGACACTTTCCAAGATCTGGTTAAGCATTAAACTAACATTAGTTGAAAATGCTTTTGGGAGTTAGGAGTACTCAAATTAAAAAAAAGAAAATCTTGAGTTTCAATAATTCTTATAGTAACCTCAAATAAATACAGAGAAGTAGTTGATATATTATTAGTATTCTATGACAAAATTGTAGTATTACCAACAAGGTGTTTATATCTGGAAATGTTTCAGATCATTATTCAAATTGCAGCCCTAATTTCAAAGATCGTGTTTATGTATAATATTGAATTTAAAGGATTTACAATGCTTTTTGTTCACATTTAATTCAAATAAAATCATTTTGACTTTTGCGAAACTGGTTTTATTTGCAATTAGATGTTAATAACACTTACATTTTCAACAAGGCTGAATATATTTGATATATTTTCTAGAAACACAAATTTAAAAAATGTCAAATTGTTTGTTGAGATTTGTTTAGGATAATTATGTCTGGTTATATCATGGGACAGAATAATTATATTTATTCCCGTTAATGCTTATAATTTCACTAAAACATTTTTTTACTGACGCAAAGATCGTTGTTGTCTTTTTATGTATGAAAGAATTGTGAATCATATCGTTTGGTAAAAATTAAAAAGTGATACGTTAAAAATACCTTACCAATACCTTACTTACCTTACTGTATTATACCAATAAGTTATAATAAATACTAGTACCAAACAAATAAATTCCTTGTTATACACTTTTTTAAATCCACTAATCAGTATCCAATGAAGAAACTTCTACAACACAATCATAATCCATGTATAGAGTTAAGTAACATCGATAATTGTAGAACATTAATTGTACATTAAGGCGACGTAATACACCCTGTAGATATTCCATGTCAAATAAACACGAAACCACAGCCGACGCAACACCGTTTACTATGTTTATACATTAACGGATGTCGAGAATGATACGATACTCTACAGTATTATCTCGATGCAAGACGCTGATGAAATTATTTAACCCTTGTCAGGATCAGGAGGATCGGGGGGCCAAGGCCCGAAGGGCGTTATCTCTTAACGCGCCACCTATTTTGCCTCATTTGAGGGATCAATCACTGTTTCAATTTGGCCGCGCTGAAATATGACTGGAAATAAACACTGTTCAAATCGGGCTTGTGCACTTACTTACAGATAACATAATGCTTGCTCTGCTTTCCAGATTTTGTGCTGACTGAAACAAGCCACGGTATGTTTTGAGATTCTTTATTTGGCAAATAGCGATGAAATAAACTATACCCATAGTTTTTGTTGCAAACTACAACCAAACAAAAATAATGGTATTGATTACACAGGCCAACAAAGATTTTGTGATCGGACTTTTTTGATTTTTTGGCTTAGTTACATATCATGAATTACAAAAGCACTGTTTTTTTGTTTCCACCACGCACCAGTATTTATAAATGTACATTATACAATAATTTGTAGTTTTTGAAACTGAGGTTCTGTAAAATTCAATTTTATCTCAATCTTTGCGACGCCCCTGTATTTAATCGGTTTGAAACGTATATACAAGTGTGGGGGATTTGCCGAAACTGAGTTGGTCGGTGAGAATATTCCGATTTTATACTATTCGGGTATTTACATAGTCACTGTGGAACGTTTTTAATATGTGTACGTTTACTCGTGACATCGCGTCGTGTGTTTTTATTTTGTTTAAAAAATGCCTAGAAGTTGTAAAATTATACCAAATATATTTTGTTATAAACTTACCTGGTTCAAGAAACATTATTTATGCAAACATTATTGATCCGCAAAAAATTCTTTTACCGCCACTTCATATTAAATTAGGATTAATGCAGCAATATGTAAAAGCTATAGATAAAAATGGGAATTGTTTTAAGCACTTATGTGGAAAATTTCCAGCTCTTTCTGAAAATTAAAGAAAGATATTTTTGTAAGACCACAAATAAGAAAAATAATGCAGAACCAATAGTTTGAAGAAACAATGACAGAAATTGAACGAATCTTGAATATGCTTTAAAAACGTAACAGAACATTTTTTTAAATTTATGATCAGCTGCAGTATGAGGAAATTGTCAACAAAATGCTGGATAAGTTTAAACAACTTGGTTGTAATATGAGCATAAAAATTTCTTGCATGCTCATCTGGACTACTTTCCAGAAATTCTTGGTGCTGTTAGTGACGAGCAAGATGAAAGGTTCCACCAAGACATAAAGGAGATGGAAAGGAGGTACCACAGTCGATGAGATGTGGTGATGATGGCAGATTACTGCTGGATGCTGAAAATAAAACATCCAACGAATGATTACACAAGAAGAACTACAGAACTAAGTTTTTTGTTAAAAAGGGAGATATTGTCAAAGAGAGAAAAATAAATTAGAGATTTAAAACTATTTGTGTTGTTGCTTTTTACTACGTTTTTAATGTTTATTAAATATAATGTTTATTAAACTGTAATTTTTCCATTAGTTTTTAATTGATTTTTATTATTCAGTTGATCAAAAACCTTTAGGTGAGGGGCAATAATGGAAGGTAGATATGAAATCAGCGTAAATATCTCACTTACCATATAATTATTTATCAAACCCAAATCAACTTTCAAAATGTCAAAATTTGTAGGCCTGTTATTCGTTATTAATATACGTGACCTAGTTGAATTGCTAGATCTTGGTTATTTTGAAAATAGAGCAAGATACAGCAGATGACTTACTTGCCAAAAAATCGAGATTGGCGATATGTGAAAAGATCACGTCATCACTGCTCAGTTTAGTAAGTTCTGCGGAATAGAGGAATCTATTTAATTATAATTCGTCTTATGTAACCTGCTATTGTGCATTTACATAGTAAAACTAATGTGTGTCTTCCATATTGTCTTTTCTATTTATGGATTCGGCATATAAAGGTTTTTAAACGTGACTAATTATAGTAAAACGTATTTGATTAAAAAATGTTGAGTATCTCTGGATGAAACACCCCGAAGGTAATTTAATATATTCCCTGAATATGTCCAATGCGAACTAATCCATTATTTATGAAATTTAACGTCAAACATACAGGAAAATAATATATAAGAGTATAATTACCTCACGAAGAATAAGGGAGGGTATTTTTTTTGTGATATCCCCGTCGTTTAAATATTTAAAAACTGTTTTTAACCTAAATTTTTCAGCCTTTGCGCTCGTGTTTAACGATTGGCACATCATCCCTTGTAATGTCAAAAGGGCCTTCGGGAGCGTCGTTAATTCAAGCATTAAATTGAATAAGAGGAGAAGAGAAGAGAAGTCATCGTATCCCAGGCGGCATACTAGGCACTTCATATTAAAAAAGCCGTCATAATCGGTTTATTTTCTTTTATATACTTGACGCTTCCGACGACCCTTCGTGGTGGTTTTAATTTTTGGAATACACGAATGTACACGTTTAATTAATATACGAGTATACCGAAATTCAGAGTGTTATATAAATTGAGGAATGTTTTTTGTGTGGGTTTTTGAGAAAGTTCCCACTAAATACGTCCTACAACTTAAATAACTGAAATCGTGTCATTCCTACATATATGTTTTATTTTACTTATTTCTTTTGTCATGGCGTCAATTAAGTAAGGAATTTTAATGAAAAATGTCAGAAGTAATGCAATAAAGAAATCGGAATGCTCGAGAGTTTCCCTTTTCTTAATAATAATAATCCTAAATAATATTCAATATAGCAGCAGATATTATATCTTATACATATATGTACGTCCAGGAGCAGATGTAGACAGCGACCACAACTTGGTAGTCACGAAAGCTAGATTAAAGTTTAAAAATATGAAAACCCGGAAGGATAAGAAACGTATAAATGTAGACATATTCAGGGATCAGAATATAAAAGATAAGTTTCAGGAGAAAACAGATCAATTAATAAATAAAGCGAGTAATGACGAAATCAAGAACGCAGACACTGAGTGGAACGGTATCAAGAATAGTCTAGATTCGGCGGCTACGGATGTTTTAGGACACGAGAAAAGGGAAGCTAGGAAGTCCTAGATAACGGACGAAATCTTAAATTTAATACAAAAGAGACGAGGCTACAAAAATAGACGAGACGAGGAAGGACTGAAAATTTATAAGTCAATAAAGTGGGAAATCATTAGAAAGTCTCATCATTAGAAAAGCGAAAGAACAATGGATAGAGGATAAATGCAAAGAAGTAGAAGATAAGCTCCAAGTAGGTAAGACTGATGAGGCTTACAAAATAATTAAGAGGAACTTCAGGGATATAGGACCAATAAGTCGAAACGTTAGGAGTCAATCGGGGGACATACTGATCGGAAGAGAGGAGAAAGCAGATAGTTGGAAGTACTTAGGAAATTTTACGAGGGTCAAGAATTAGGAGAGATATTAGAGGAAAAATCTACCATCGATAGAGAAGATATAGGAAAACCTATATTGAGAGAGGAATTTGAAATAGCACTAAGGGAGCTAAAGAACAATAAAGCGCCGGGTGTATATAAAATACAGGCGGAAATTTTGAAATGTGCGGGACAGAAAGTAGTAAATAGGGTGTTTGAACTGGTAAAATACATATACGAAACGGGCGAGATGCCGGAGGATTATACGAGGAACATTATCGTTACTATACTGAAAAAGAAAGGAGCCGACAAATGCGGGAACTTTAGAACGATTAGCCTAACTTCTCACTCGTCAAAAATCTTAACCAGAATGGTGTAGAAGAGGATGGAGAATAGAGCGGAGGAAATACTAGGAGAAGACAAATTCGGGTTTAGGCGAAATAGGGGAGCTTGCGAAGCTATTCTGGCGCTAAGAGTAATGTTAGAGAAAACAATAGAAAAAGGAAAGAACGCTTATATAGGATTTGCAGATTTAGAAAAAACTTTTGATAGGGGACAGGGACAGAAACTAAAAATAATGAGATTCGCGGATGATATAGCAGTATTAGCATCTAGTAAGGAGGAACTAGAATCAGCATTGAACGAAACGGAGGCAGTGTTGACAGAGGAATACGGAATGAGGGTGAATAAAAACAAAACAAAAGTGTTAGTGTGCAGAGGGCGCCAGAGCAGAGCAAAAGCGAAAGTACAAATTAATAATGAAAGATTGGAGGAAGTTAAAGACTTCACTTATTTAGGAAGTAAAATAAATTGGGATGGAAGAAGCGATAAATATATAAAACAAAGAATAACGCAGGGTCGAATAGCTTTTAACAAAAAGAAAGCACTTTTATGCTCGGGGGTAATAAACTTAGAAGCAAGGAAGAGATGTTTGAAAACGTATGTATGGAGCACGGCATTATACGGTTGCGAAATCTGGACGGTAGGGGAAGCAAGTAGGAATAAATTAGAAGCTTTTGAGATGTGGTGTTGAATCGAACCGAAGAATGATGAAAATACCATGGACTGATAGGGTTAGAAACGAAGAAGTATTAGAGAAAGTCGGCAAGAAAAGAAGTATGTGGAAAAACATAAAGAAGGGAAGAAATAGAATGGTTGGTCACTTGCTGAGACATGGGGGAATAGTCCGCGATATTTTGGAGGCAGAAATAGGAGTGAAGAAAGGCAGAAGTAGGCCTAGATTAGACTACTGCTCGCAAATAGTAAGGAATGTAAGTTGTAGCACAATTAGCGAAATGCGTAGGTTAGCACAAGATAGGAGAAGCTGGAGGTTAGCGTCCAACCAGTCTTAGAACTGATGACCTCATGATGATGATGATATATGTACGAGGGGGTATCCAAAGGGAACCGAAATTAGTAATATATTTTTAATTTGTTTAATTAATTTTTAAACAAAAAACCTCCAATTCCCTTCAATGTACTTTCCACTGGCAGTAGTACACTTGTCTAATATTTTACTCTATTGTTGAAAACATTTTTGAAATTCGTCTCCTTTGATACCCGATAGCGCCTCCGTCGTTTTTTCTTCACTTCAGCAACGTCGGCAAAATACCTTCCTTATATGTCTCTTTTCATTCGGGAAAGTAAAAAAAAGGGCAAAGTCGGGTGAATAGGGGTGATGGGGCAGAGGGGTCATGCCATTTTTGGTCAAAAATTGGTACACAAACAGGGTTGTGTGTGGCATGAACTTGGCAGCCACCCTTTTCATCCCCAAATCTTCCCTCAAAATTCGCTGAACTGAACTTCAAGTCCCTCCAGATAGCTTCACAACTTCGTCAATGGTTCATCGTCGATCTTCCAGCATGATTTCGCCAATATTTTCAATATTGTCATCGTGAAAGGATGATCGGAGCGAGGTTTATCGTCAATTGACATTTAACCTGTATTGAATCGGGAAAACCAATCAAATTCTTGAGTTTTCCCAATAGCATCCTTGTAGGCCATTTTTGACATTTCAAGAGTTTCTGTGTCAGTTTTTCCAGGCAAGAAGATAAACTTTACGGCTGTGCGTTGTTTACGAGAATCAGCCATTTCAAAAACGACGAGTATACAAAACAACTCTCACCAAAAAATTCACACAAGCCGAACGATACCTTCTTTAGCGACGATAATTAGCTCATTGACTCGTGAATGGAAGCTCTATATGCTCCTAGCAGCACAACGCGATACTACAGAAACTCCACCCACCGCAACATCAGTTCGATTTCTTTGGAGTATTCCCTCGTACAATATTATTTTTTATATTGAAAAGTTTTAATAATGTGAATTTGGACGAAAACGATTTGAATAAGCACAGTAACCAATAAAATAAATAAATCTTTTTAAGAAGTAATTCCTTTGAGATTTTAAGTATTATAATAATAATATTGTTTATTTTTAGAAATCGCCATTTATATTATGTATATATTATGAAAATACATTCCATAAATAAACGTATATGTCTAATATTGTAGATATTGTACAGACTACTATCTACAGAGTTCTAAAAATGATCTTGCTAGCTAATATAATGTAGTAATGCGTTCTAGTTTATGTATTGTATATGAATTCAGCATGGTGAGACATGAATCAAGAAGAGTTATGAAATTTAATTAGTGATAATGACCAATGCAATTATATAAAACCTGATGTGCTACTCGGTAAGAGTGCATCCAACGTTCACAGTCAATGAAAGCGTTGATGAACATCAACATAATGTATAGGATTCTTATTGTTAGGTACGATATTTTTCTTAACATATTTTTTAATCAGGCAAATTTGTAAAATGACCAATAAAAAAGTTAAATTTAAACCATAAATTGTTTGAAATTTGTTCTCCGGAACACCAAGTTTCAATCAATAGAAAAGTATATATAGTATATCTACCTAGTTTTTCATATTTCCCACAAATGTAACTGAATATACAATTCTCCCTGCCACATTGAAAATCAATCTTAATCAAAATAAGGTTTACACGTGTAAATAAATCAAAGCGTAGATTTTGGTGATGATTTGTTTCAATAAGTATACTTGATATGTCATAAATAAAGTAATTTAAGTAACGAAAAATAGTTAGATTGCTGTTATTAATTGAATTATCGTATACCAAATTCAGTTAAAGCTTTAATATATATCAAGAAGTCATTTAGAATGGGAGAAGAATACTAGTTTTCTTTCAAAATATTTCTATTAGTATTTCATCAATAACTAAATATTTCACTGATCCCTCAGTTTTAGATTATTATAGTAGATTGTATTTTACATATTTTACTATCATTGGTCTATATTATTGGAGGCAAATCGAATACTTCTTGTTTCACAAAAGGAAACTTTCTCTAATACCACGTATGAATATAATGGTTGTATCTGTCCCCCTTTTTAATCCCCCCCTGTAATTTTATCCGTTTATTCTGACATTTTGAAGCAAACAATTTTGATAAGCTATAAAAAATCGCAATATACCCGACATGCCAAAAAATGCAATAGATACTCAACAGATCAAAAACGACGTCATACTAAAATATGTACATTTGTTTACGAGACTACCATTAACTGTACCGGGTTCCTTGTTTACCCACATTTGTCCAATGTATTCGACTGAAAAAAGATAGATCGCAAATATTTTCGTTTCGCGAAAATACAGAAGACACTTTTAATATACCAAGCGTTTACTTTCGTTAAGTCATCCATGTCATGACAAAGCAAATTAATGGAGTAATTTAAAATATACGGTTATATAAACAACGTTAAATAAACTTAACGGGATAATGTCGGCATATTTCGTACGAAATTTGTTCAGAAATTAACCGTTTACCAAAATAAATTAATTCTCCAAGCCACGTTAAAGCATTTACTTAAAGTCATCAAAGCAATTTACTGCGCCGGTACGTCTTCATTAATATATTATTAGCTCCACAAAACTACGCTGTAAATATACTGTAAATATAAACTTCAAAACATAAATATAGCGCTAGGGAATCGCATCCGAAAGCTATAAATCATCCAAATAAAGGGAAGCCCATCAAGGTAATATCGCTGGAATTGAGTTCTTTTAAGAAAAATCACAATCGCTCATGTTTATGGAAACCGGAACTGAACAGGGAGGTGGGGTGACCAGTCAAAGGGAGCGGTATTGATATCTTATCGGCGACGTATTTTTAGGAGATCATATGACTTGAGGGATTTATATATTATTACAGTAAAAACTTTTCTGTGGTTTACATAAATATTGTCGTAAAATGGCGATGAAGTTGACTGTGTTCCATAGTTCGAAACAGGGTCATCACGATAATGACTTATATGCAGTATACAGTGCTATTCAAAAGTCCCCTCCCCCCCTCTTATCTTTTTAACGATTATACATAAACTAGTGAAATTTGGTAACTGAATATTAAGGGTTGTAAACTTCCCTACTAGTGATGATAGATGACGTATGCGTCAAAGATGACGTCACAAGGTTATTGTGACCAATAATTTTAAATGGAACCCTATGGCAAGCGGCACCTCTTTTAAAAGGTATCGAAAAAACGTATTCAATGATACTAATATTGTTTGTATTTATGGTAGTTTTGATGGATTAAATCAGTAATCAGTAAACTTGGATCATAATTTTAATTACAGATTCAAGAATCAGTACCTACTTATAACAATTGTTCGAAGTGAGCTCCATCTACTTCCTGACAGTAAAACATCCTATTGCGAAACTCTTCTCGTACTTTTTCAAATGTGTCTGCGGAAATAGCCCTACATTCTGTAACAATACGTTGTTTTAAAACATCAATATTGTCAGGCTGAGTGGCGTAAACCTTCGATTTAAGATACCCCCACAGAAAAAAATCTAAAGGTGTGAGGTCAGGTGATCGAGGCGGCCATTACATTGAACCTCGTCGTCCAATCCATCTACCAGGATATTCTTCATCCAAATACCGTCTTACTGCACCGTAATAGTGTGGAGGAGCACCATCCTGTTGGAATGTTATTTCCAAAATGTCGAATTCATCTTGATTATTTTCCAAAATTTCAAGGATTAACGGTTCTATTGCATTTTGCAACATCTGCAGATACACCTCACCGGTTAAGTTGGTATTTAAAAAAACAGGCCCAACGATGTGGTTTCCCAGTATACCTGCCCAAACATTGACCTTCTCGGGATACTGAGTATGGGTTTCACGAAACATGTGAGGATTTGCGTCACTCCAATATCTCACGTTTTGTGTATTTACATTTCCATTTAGATAGAAAGTACTTTCGTCACTAAAACAAATTGTTTTGACATAGTCTGGCTGTTGGTTAATTTTAGTCTCCATATTTTCACAAAATTGCAGTCTTCGGTCTGGATCGTCGTCTGAGAGTTGATGAACCATTTTTAATTTGTATGGGTGAAATTTGTTTTTTTTTTCAACACCCTGTGCACTGTACTTTGACTGACTTTACACGTTGATGCAACTTGAGTTGTTGAGGAAGTAGGATTTACTATTACTTCTGCCAGTATATCAATTTTTTTCTCATTCTTTTGCATCATTAATATTACCCGTTGTTTTAAACTTACGAAGAAGCTCTCTCAAATAAGTCCTCGAAACTGGGCGATCGGGAAACCTTTCATTAAAAATGCGTTCTGCTGCATGAATATTTTTTCCAGTTTCACCAAGTATTAGAATCGCTGCTACTTTGTTACCTAAAACACGTACCATTTCTCTTCTTGAAGCACTTAAACGTTCAGCTCACAACAGTTTAACAAATTATTGAATGTACAAATATTTTAAAATTACCACAAGGTACTAAAACAGTTAAACGTTCGATCAACAATACACAAATTATTAAATGTATAAAAACTTTGACAGCTAAAAAAACATCAAATTGGGGAGACTTGCAAAAACGTCAGATTATTTACTATCCAACTATTCAGTGCCGGAGCTTGAATTTTAAATTTTATTATTAACTGATTTAATTCATCACAGCTTTGCGGTTTTTGAAAGCCAGTTGTCAAAACTGCCGTAAACAGACACAATATTAGTATCATTGAATAGGTTTTTTCGATACCTTCTAAAAGAGGTGTAGCTTGCCATAGGGTTCCATTTAAAATTATTGGTCACAATGACCTTGTGACGTCACCTTTGACGCATACGTCATCTATCATCACTAGTAGGGAAGTTTACAACCCTTAATATTCAGTTACCAAATTTCACTAGTTTATGTATAATCGTTCCAAAGATAAGAGGGGGGGAGGCGACTTTTGAATAGCACTGTATAATATTGAATACAATACCTTGTTATAATTAATTAGTTTGATGTTAGAATTTGAAGTTATGTTCGAAGTAAAACGAAAGAGCATACGTTTAAAAAAAAATTAAATACAAATCTTGTAATATTGCATTTTGATTTTTACATACTTCATTAAAATATCCTTTAAAGAGGTGTTAAATCGGAGCTGTTTAGTGACGATGAGTTGGCCATTTATATGCAAAATTTCATTAAGTCCCTGAGCCGAAAAGTGTTGCTCTAAGTATTGTGTTACTTTTGAAATAGTCCTCTAAGAACATGTTTCTCCTGTTGGAATATTGTCAGAAAACATGCTGTCTTTGTAGACGATTTTTTACTTTGAATACTTTTATCGTCGATTTTGGTCGATATAGATATCGAATATGATCTCGATGTATCTATATTTAATCTAAAATAATTACCCATATTTTCAAAATCACGGCAGGCCACATTATTTTGTTTAATTGTATTTAAAGCAAATACAATAAACAGGGAAACAGCAATGATGAAGTGAGGGAAAGAATTAATAAAGGTAGAAAATCTATTGGAGCATTAAACTCAATATTGTGGGAAAAGAATATAAGGAAATACACCAAGCTACGCATCTACAAAAGCATCGTACAAAGCGTAATTATGTATGAAGCGGAAGTGTGGGATTTAAATAAAGCAAACAAAAGAAAAATTTTGGCCACAGAAATGGACTATCTATGAAGAAGTTGTAGGATATCCAGAACAGAAAGAATTAGAAATGAAATAATTAGGTAGAATATTGGCATTGAAAAAGATATTATGGATGAGGTCGAAAAGAAACAATTGGTATGGTTCGGACATACGAGAAGAATGGGGCAACATAGGTGGCCAAGAAAAATACTAGAGTGGACTCCGCCAGAAAAAAGAAAGAGGGGAAGACCTAGAAGGAGCTGAAGAAATGACGTAGATCACGCAATGAGATCAAGAAACTTAACCGAGGAAATGAGTCATGAAACAAAAATGTGGAAACTGGGGACGGAGACAGCCGTAGAAATCCGTATATATATATATATATATATATATATATATATATATATATATATATATATATATATATATATATATATATATTTATATGTATATAAACCAAAGTATAGATATAACGCTACATATTCTTATATTTAACGAGGCTGTGACGTCACAATATTGACTCACATTAGAAAATTGTAATTATACATTCTAAATTTAATTAGAATAAATCAAAATATGTCCTACGTTCGACATGTGTATAGCCTTTGACAAGGTACGGAATGAAAGTCTATTTTACAAATTAAAATTTTATCTACCCTACCATATAAAATACAATAAAATCGAAAATATTTTACATCCAGGAACTTCAAAGTAAAATAAAAGGATGAGCAAACGTCATTATTTCCCACAAACGGAGGAGAGTGCCACAGGGCGGTGTACTTGGGCCAGTCCTGTAACTTTTATATACAGATGATCTTCCAACCATAACACCCATAGCCACATTTACTTTTCTGACGATGCTACCATATTAGTTGCCTACGTAGATCGTATAATCGCATCGCAATATGTACAGTACCACACAGACTTAATAGAGAGATGGCTTAGCGGGTGAAAAATCAAAGTAAATGAGACAAAATCAGTCCATGCTATATTCATTATCATCATCATCATGGGGTCATCAGTCCTAAGACTGGTTGGACGCCAACCTCCAGCTTCTCCTATCTTGTGCTAACCTACGCATTTCGCTAATTGTGCTACAACCTACATCCCTTACTATTTGCGAGCAGTAGTCTAATCTAGGCCTCCATTTCTTCACTCCTATTTCTGCCTCCAAAATATCGCGGACTATTCCCCCATGTTTCCGCAAGTGGCCTACCATACTATCTCTTCTCTTCGTTATGCGCAGGGATATATAGGTGGTATAATATTCATTATGCGCAGGTATAATTGTCTATTAGTAACAATAAATAATAAAGATACCGCATATCGTAGAATAACCTAGCAAAAACATATATTTACTAAGCATAGGGAGATAGGGATTAAATTTAGTAAAATGTACTGGCTCATTGGTAAAAATCTAAACTTTCTTTAGATAATAAGGTCCTAAGATATAAATCTATTATTATACCAATTTAGACATATGGTATGAAATGGAGATCAGCAATGGGAAGGACAGGATATGGGATGAGATGATGGGGATCAACCAACAAATCGAACATCGATATTATTCAGTACTTCGCAATATCTGTGTCGCTCCATGGTAGAAATCTTCCTGGAAAGAAGAGATACGGATACACAGTAAGAAATATAGGGATCGAATTGAAGTTCTTCTCAATATACACTTCAAAGTTAAACAAGCGATAGATTAGAAACAGTAGTGCAGTACATCGCAACATATTATTCCTTCACTGTGCATTAACCATAAAATAAATAGTTACAATTAGTGAATTCGTTAGTAGATAGTATAAATCCGGATATTTTGACCATTTACTGAACATGAATAAAACTTAATAGAGACTATAGTACTATACCACTCTAACTGGTAGTGACTCATACATAATACTAAAACACTATCACTACGAAGGGTACATACAAATTCTATGCTGTTATTAAGCTTCTAAAGCAAGCTGAAGCTTCCGTTTCAAGAAATGGAGTACCGATCAACGGGTCGTCTGAATTGAAAGAGCGAACCACACTGAACGCTCGGAAACAGTGCGTAAAGAGCCGAAAGCCACTTACGCTTTCTCCGAGTAGCTTCCATGTTTGCAAATATTTCGAGGGCACGTGACACTGGCTGTCACGTGCTCAAGCATTGGCGTAGCATTCGGCGTTGTCTCCGGTACTCGGCGTTTAAAATGGAGCCCTCAGCCAGCTGTAATAAAGAAAAAGTTACTTTCAACACCGAAACGCAAATTTGTGCATTTAACGCCCCAGGAACGTGAAATAATTTGCCGTGTGTACGAGGGAATTATGGCACGTAATCTGATACAATCGATAGTTGATGGAGTGGAACTGTGTAGTGGTTTAACTCAAGTGTCATTTAGGTCTGTGTATATCGGGGTTTAAAGGAGCAGAAGAAGGAAGAGTCAGTGTCTCTCGCAGCGGCGACTAACAATAAGGAAACGAGGAGCAGAAAGAAGATAGTTTTGGATGACGACACGAAATATGCCATTCGTCGGTTAATCCATAGTTTTTTTTTTATCGAAACGAGCTGCCAACCTTTAAGAAAATTCAAGTCGCAGTCGCCAATGATGAGAGCGTTCCCCACATTTCATCCAAGCAGATTACTGAGGCGTACCATCCGCGACTTAAATTTTCGGTTTTTACGGCGTAGTCGCAAAAGTGAACTTATAACCAGTAATGAAATTGTTATGTGGCGAAGAAAATATTTACAAAAGATTCGGCAACTTCGAAGTGAAGGAACAAAAATTTATTATATGAATGAAACGTGGGTGAACGAGGCACATACAGTTTCTAAAGTGTGGCAAGACTTTGAACATTACCAATTGACGGGAAAACTTCTTGAAAGGGTTCTCGATGGAATTAAAGGCTCCTGCTGGGACGGAGCGTAGACTGATAATTACCCATATCGGAAGTGAAATCGGTTTAGTAGAAGAGGGACTGTTAACATTTGAGTCCAAGAAATCGGGCGATTACAACGAACACATGAATAGTGCGGTTTTCGAAAAATGGTTCCAAAGCATTTTAGCGAAAGTAGAATCTGACTGTGTTATGGTCATGGATAACGCGCCGTATCATAGCCGACGCGACGATTAGCCTGCCCACTTCAGTGTGGGCCAACTTATGGATTGGCTAAACATAAAAAAACATTCCATATGAGGACACATTCCTCAAAGTGCGGGTTTTATAAATTGCGCGCGCATACAAAAATCAGTACGTGAAGTATGTAGTGGATGAAATGGCTTGCGCGCACGGTGTTACGGTGTTGCGGTGTTGCGCTTACCGCCACACCATTGTGAATTGAACCCTATTGAAGTGAAGGGTGAAGTGGCGCGAAAGAATACCACTTTAAAATTCACGTCGAATAACAGGTAAAGCAGTTATTCGACGAAGCTACCGCCAATGTAACTGCACAGTCGTGGCAGAAACACATTCACCATGCGACCAAGGAGGAGCAGCGGATGTGTTAGTTGTTAGTTGAACCACTTGTTTTTAATATGGAAGATGACCAGCGGCAGTGATTTCAAGTCAGCTTCAGACTCGGATTACTTATAAAAATCAGGGCCTTTTTGAACTGTAGGCGATATAGCAGTCCGTTGACTGCCTTTTTATTCGTGAATACCTTTTCTTACTTATTTAGGCTTCTTGGGGATACCAGTATTAAAAAAGCACCTTATTGCACTGTACCTCTTGGGCGGTATGGAAAACAGTGAAAGCTCTCTTCACTCTATATCTCCGATGCAAATATATTTTTATTCACATTTTTTAAATTTTTGCCCCTTTTTCCATGGACCCGCCTATGGTTTTTCGTTCCCTTCCCTCATTCCCAGCCGCAACGCTCCAAATATGAGTCACTGCTAGTTAAAGTGGTACAGTACTATAGAGGTAGTTTAAAAGTTAGTTTTAATCATTTCTCGATAATACCTACTTAGTTGCCGAAACGCGCATCAAGTAACATGTATTATTTCAGAGTTCGTGGTAATTTATCCTCTGTGTTTTCATACAGAGTTCTGAAAGCGCGAAAATGAGAATTGCACAGTCCCAGGAGTTTTTAAGATATAATTCTTAGATCATGTAAACCGTCATGGACACGTTGTGTACTATTTTTATTATTAGTTGTAAGGTAATGCCCTGTGGAAATATACAGTATTTTGTTTACTGACGAACAATAATTCCTTCTCGGAAGAACTGGCGTTAACCGCATTTCACTTTCTATTTTCATACCCATCATTTTAGGTAATCATCATTAAATAAGTTGCCAGTATACATTATCGTAATAACTTCTAAGATCCACTGACATAAAACTTTTATTCAATTACTAATAAACCCCCAAAATATCTTTTCAATTGAATAAGTTATGTTATATGCAAGAATATACCGTTAACATATTACTCACTTTCGTTCTACAAACGTAAATCTGTATGGCGTAAAAAGATCAGAACATAATGAATATAAGAAAGTCACATTTTCTTTGATCTTTTTCACTTTTTTTTTAAGAAAATAAACTCGGCAGTGTATAAATTGAAGGAATAATTTTACTTTTTTTTTTATAACCGAGAAAAAAAGTAAATTGGTTAATTGTGACGCTTATGAAGTAAGTTCATATTTTTAATTTATATCATGTAGTGTATAATAACATTTGTACATGACATAAATGTTTTGTTTTTTTAATGTCGTGTTGTTTATTTTACATGACGGGCGATAATAGAAAACATATCCCATTTTGTAAACAGCGTGAAGGAGAAGCTAAACATTTATTGATTCATATAAACAATTACACTAAGTAAAATACAAACAACTAACCATAACAGTAGTTGCGTTTAGAAATAACAGCACTTATGTTGTTTTAAATCAAGATAATTATACTGAATTAATAAAAATATTTCTGTTATTTTTAGTTACATTTGTGCGTTTTGTTATTGATAGTTTTGAGTATCTATTAAAAAGTTGTTCGACTATGCGTCGGTTCATTCTTTGTCCTTCAAATTGAAAAACTCACGACGTCTCGCTTCGACCTCATCCTAATTATTGAAACTGCGTCCGCGCCGGAAATATGTCACTGAGCGAAAAATACGCTGGTACAAAATCTGGACTGTATGTTGGGTGTGGCGGAAGTTCGATCGCATCAAATTCTGGAATCTTTCTCTTGGTCTGTGTGGGGGTATGTGGTTTACCGTTGATTTGCTAGTATCTGCTTGCTGACCTACTTTCAATAGTTCAATGTTAAATATTTCCGCTCTATCTTGATAGTCTATTTATCAATTCTACCAACTTGATCACAATAAAGGTCTGCGTCGACGGCCCAATTGTTAAGAACACTCTTGAAGTGTACCACGCTCGAAAACATGCGAAAAGAATAACTCGCGAATTCTAGGTCCACCTCAATATTATTATTTTTATATATGTGGGTACATGGAGCCCCATGTACCCATATACACCTATTGACAGCCGTGATGGTATTTGTATATATTAGTTTTAAATTTTGTAAACATTAGAAAGTGGAAACCCTAGTATATTGTGTTAGTACTCGAAATCGGGACACATCTGTTCCTTAAAGGTAATAATGCGCTCATCCACCACCCACTGAATAATATGTAGAGGTGTTGTTGGCTCATCCCAGGTAATAAGTTACGTGATTTATTCCCCAGCTATCCACTTCTTAAACCCTTTGCAGATTAGGTCAATGGTTCATGACAAGTATGGCGTCCGGTAAATTACTGCACCAGACTATCGGCTTTTGGGATAAGTTTCGCAATCAGTCAATTCCCGCATATCGCCCCAAAACATTGTTTTTTTCGCTAATAGCTTGCTGACTATTTATTTATCTTCAAATTAACGTAGTTTACTATCTTTAATCTTATTCTCCTTCTCTCACATTATGGCTTCCCTATCAGTCATTTTTAAAGTGTCCTCTGCACATCCATTCTTAATATGTACACCAACCAAACCATTCTTTCGCTTTTTATAAACCTCACTGTACAAGCTTCATATATTAGATTCTCTAATTCATTATTTATTAGTATACCCCAAGTTCAGTATCTGCTTGTACGCGACCAAAACATTTTTCTAAATTTGTTCATTCAAATTGTCTCTGTTGCTCTAAATTTTCCGTAAAGTTTGAGTCTTATTCTCTTTGTTCTTTATAGTTTCCGGGCCTCAGATCCATGTCATAACGGGCTTTATAACACTCTTGTACGTTTTTAGTTTTTATCTTTATTCAATATTTTTCATGCTGTTTTACCAGTTTAGAATACGCATGTAACAACGTATTACCACAGAGAAGTCTGAATATCTATATTGACAGCATTGGCTTGGTTGTTACCCCAAATATAATAACTCATTTGTTCAAATTGATAACATCCGTAACGCAGAGAGTGTCCGTTGTATGGTATTCTTCCTACTTCCATATATTTAGTGTTATTATCATTGATCTGTAGACATCTCTTAGCTGCTTTGATATCCATTTGGTGATAGCTTCTTATTTGCGTCTTTATTTCTGCTTATAATGGCTACATCATCAGCAATTTGTTTGATATATATTTCTATCTAAGATAGACAGTAATTCCCATTTTATCTATTATTATAGATAGCCGAATAGTCAAATCGAAGAGAAGATATCTTACTTTCTAAAACAACCAGAATTGAGCTTCTGTTTCGTTTTACAGTATTTTATATAAAAGAGAAAACGCTTTTAAACCTTATTTCAACCATGATACTACGCTATTGTAGTTGTTTAATTGTTATTACTGATCTAGTAGTTCTCACTATGATTTATTTTACTACTTTAGTTGGGTTTTTCCAATAATCCACCAATAAATAAATACCCAAAGGCATTACCTCCATTAAATTTATTAGCCAATAAATTAAGTCCCGAAATACAAACGTCGCGTTGATTTCAGCCGTAAACAGCTGGGTTTATGGAAATTGTTGTTTGTTTCAGTTCCGTGCAACTACTACAACCCGCTGATGAATGTAACTTTCGTTCCAGGCTTCCGGAATGTTCTAGGGTAAGTTTTATTTTAAATTGGAGCTGATTAGACTGATGTTACAGATGAAACTTGAAAGCAGACTGGGCTTCAGTTAGCTCTTTCATTTGAATATTTTAATCTCCCTGAGTGGACTGTTTAAGTTGATGCATAAATATGTTTTTTTTTTATGGAAGCGGATTCGCGAATGTAAACATAATGCAGCGATATAATTGCCAGATATTTTATAGCGCAGGATAAACCATTTTAGTGATAATTTGTTGTAAATTTTAGAACTTGCATATACTAAATTCGAACACAAATAAAATCTTATTTATTTAACTATTTTTCAACTTACTTTATCACTCAATTGCATGTCCTATTATGATAACCAAGAATTATACTCTTTTTAACTGGATCCAAGACACTGATTAACACGATAGAAATTTAAGATGAATATATTTGCCTTAATTACCAATTTTTCCAGAACCGGACACTAGCTACTGCTGTCGCAAAAATCAGAAGTAGAGAAATTAAACTAAAGAAGTAATATAAATAATGATACATATTATCCAGAGTGAAGGAAATTCTTTATTTTACTATAAATGTCTACAATTGATATTCCTACAAACAAAGAAAATTAATGCCTCCCATTTATCATCTAGGAAGGTTAATGGCGCAACTTCCAAATTTAAACACGAGCAAGCACAAATCTCAGACCATTTCCACAAATTATACACCTAGTTTGGCGTCCTTCGCTTCCGTATAAAATAATTCTAGTTCATTATTCATAACTCTATTCTTACTATTTAATAATTTTGCTCATTTAATTGCATTTACAGTTAATGTTTCTGACGATGTCTGTATCTCAAATATTCACCCTCCAGTTTTATCGGTACTAAATACACATCTAGAAATGATTTATTGTATAAACCTGAATAACTTCGTCTTGTAGCGCATGATTTTTAGAATCGTTACATTTACATTCTCAAAATTTTGAACTAAATAATTAATCGAGGAAGCCGTTACTCTGTGATAGTTCATAATTCACAACGGAAATGAGTAAAACAGAAACGTAACTGCAGTTTCGACAATTATTATGTCATTTTCAAACGATGATTCAACTAAGAAAATTAGTCTCTTAGTTTTAATAGATGTAGTAGGTTTTCTTAGTTGAATCATCGTTGGCAAGTGACATAAAAATTGTCGAAACTGTAGTCACGTTTCTGTGAAAATATAGTGGTAAAAAACTTAGTAGTTGTTCTACTCATTTCCGTTGTGAACTAAATAATTTGCAGCTTGATTCAAGCAGTAGGTGCTTACACTGATGACTTGTAGAGGTGAAAATCCAACGGCTACCTCCGTTTCTGTTTAAGTCTGCTGGCCAACATCTCTTCAATCTTCGTTTATCAACTGGATGTAATAATGTTTCTAGGAGGGGGTTGGAATGTGTTTCAAGTTTTAGATGGTGAATACGGATTCGGTCTTTGATGTGTTCGCTTATGTAGGAGATATTCAAATCAGTATGTAACGTGTGATTTGAAACATACCAGGGTGCGTCTGCTATGGTACGAAAACTTTCGATTGAGCCCTTTACACGATAGTGATGTGTGATTTAGCCGCCCAGCCCCAGAGTTGTACTCCATAAGTTCAAAAGGGTCTAATTATAGTTTTATATAGAAGTAGTTAATTTTCTATTGATAATTTTGACTTTCGTCCAAACAACCTGTTCATGTCTTTTGTTTTTAAGTCAGTTTGCCTTTTGGATATGTGTATCTTTTAACTTTTTGGATAAGTTTACTGTCTAGGTGGAGACCAAGGTATTTAACAATTGTTACTTGAGGTACAATTTGATGGTTGAGATGAAATGCAGGATGTTATTTTCTAACGATAAATGTTATGCAAGAAGATTTAGACCCATTTACTTTTATCTTCCACTTTTTTAACCACTCCTCAAGTATTCCTAGATGCCATTGAATATTGTGTATTACAGTGTTCGGATCTGTATCTCTAGATATTAAAACTATGTCATCATCAAATGCTCCAGTATTTATCTATCTTGAAGTTGGTAAATCAGATGTATATAGTACAATCAGAAGAGGGCCAAGTATGCTTCCTTGTGGCACACGCGAGTAGATTTTCAAACAGTTGGAAGTTTCTCCAATACTTTGCAACATTTATTCAAGTGTCTTCAACAATTAATTCAATAATGTAGTAAAAACTGAATGCATAAATTTAAATTATAATAATCATAATATTAATACCTGTAAGGGAATAATATAAACCTATTATGTGCTTATTTAAAACTCTGTATTATAATTAAAAAATATTGTTACAAGTGATATGTAATTAAAAATTTAATTTTCAAGCCCCTTGCTGATGTCTGGTTTGTAACACTTAACAACCTAATCGCTTAAGCTAACAACGAAAAATACAAGCACTCTTTAATTTGCATCTAATCCTGAACGTTATTAAATAAGCACGTTTTCATATTTTCCTATAAGTCTGCTTGATTATCGTGAACCTGTGTATGCCTTTTACGTAATTATTGTGATTTTGTGATAGAATTAGTTACGATGATAGAACCAAACAGGACTATCGAACTGCTCAATGCGAGAGGATATAATTACTAGAAAATAAATTTGACAGCTTCTACATGCACAAAAAGTTAAAGGAAATGGCTGGATGAAATAAGAATAAAAATTAAAAAATTGATAATATAATTAAGGACATAGATAGACGTATAATAACTGACGTTAGGAATAAACTAATGAGATAGAGAACATACATTTCGGAACTCTTTGATGACCAAAACGTCAAAAGCTGGTTTTAGAAGCGAACAATGTACACCAAAAATATTAAGATCAGAAATAATATATGCCTTATATAGAAATAGAGCATAAAACTACCGAGTTTTATCCTCTATTGATGGGCCAACAGCTTTACCGAATCTGTTGGCCCTGACCCAATGAACCTACAGAGATTATCATACTCTTTGATGACAATGTCCTCTTTTCAACCTCTTCAGTATCATCTATGAAAATTTGGAAATTCCTAAAAAGTTATTATAGTCTATCTTTGTTCTTATTCTCAAGAAAGCAAGTCCAAGTACACTTTAAAGTTGTTCTTGAAGATTACTCGTAAAAGAATTTATAGAAAGCTTAAAGAAGATACACAGTCAATACAATACACAGTTTGGATTTCGCGAAGAACTTAGGACAAGAGAATCAATCTTTGGGATTAACGGTATTTTCCAACGTTGTCCAGGCATAAATCAGTATGTGCTTGCATGTTACATCGATTTTGAAAGGGCTTTTGATCAAATGAATCATTATAAGTTACATCAACTACTTTCAAGCAAAGGCATTGACCCAGATGCGTGAGAACAATCAGTAACTTTCTTGACCGGGTCAAAGAGCTAACACAACTAACGGAGAAAATGAAGCCGTGGCGTAAAGCAAGAATATATTCTTATAACATTTGAATTTACAAGGTAAGAATTCATTC
Source organism: Rosalia funebris (assembly GCA_037954035.1). NCBI lineage: Eukaryota > Metazoa > Arthropoda > Insecta > Coleoptera > Cerambycidae > Rosalia > Rosalia funebris. The sequence goes on along the minus strand of JAZFAV010000001.1, from coordinate 12,602,131 downwards.
TATCGTCACACTTATTCAACTTTTATAGCGAATCTACTTTTAAATAAATCCTGGAAGAAGAATTAGTAAAAATAGTCATAAACGCAGATGTTATTAATAACATGATATATTCTGAAGATTCTGCGTTGTTACGTGTTTTCCAAGCTTTTCTCTGAAGCATGAACTCTCAAAAAGAACTCATGGACAAATTGCAAATCTTCGAAATATGGTGCTACCGAAGAATGTGACGTATACCTTGGATAGCTATGATTACAAATACCTAAGTTCTAAATAAAATGCAAAAAAGGTGTTAAATACTTAATACCATACTATAAAGAAGAGAGATCTTCAATACATAGGTCACATAATGGGAGGCCCAACATATCCCAATTGATTCTCCAGTTGATAGTTCAATGAAATATTAGGGGAAAGAGGAATATTGGTAGACGCAAGTGTCCTAGCTCAAAGATCTAAGAGACTGGTTTGGTTGCAACAACAGTCAACTATTTCGAGCGGACACAAGGAACTGCGTATAACAATTTCGTCCATCCTCACTGTCTGCAATAGATGACCTACAGGAGTTCCTCTATTCAATTTAACTTCTTCACGTATCACTTAATAGTTGATAGGTATCCACTTCGCTTGCAGCTCACAGCGCTTGCGGTGTGTCCTCAGCGTGATAAGTTTTATCACTTTATCAGGCATTATTTCATAAAAATAGGTATACATGCTATTGAATTGACCTATAAACAGTTGATATACCAAGTTTGGAGAGGCATTTTGTAAAGCAATCTGGATGGAATGTATCGATTTAATTTTTTTGTATCCTTCAATTAAAATAGTTGAGCTAATGCCACAATTGTTGTTCCTTGATTATGTTACGTCCTGTATATGACTTCACGAGTCTAATCTAAATTCTGATAGTCCGACCTATTTGCATTAAAAGGATCATTTCCTGTAGATTTTTCTAGAAACCGTTGTCTCTGTGAACGCCCCTAACGAAGCTATTATCACTTAGTGAATTTAATCTTATAGTTTAATTAACGGCAGTCTTTCGTGTCGTCCTAGCTCCAATGTTATTCAATTAAAGCGGAACTTTAACTCGTGTCTAATATGAAGTTCCGTGCATTTTTCTTTATGCATTTCCTTATTCCTTTCGCGTATAACTGGAAGTACATTTTATTAGTTTCAAATTTATGTGAATTGCTTTATCGCGTGTTAGGTAACTAACGCCTTTCCATGTGGTGTTTCATTTCACATTTTTACGATTCGGTGTAGGAGGAAACAATATTCATCAAGTAGTTCCGCTTAAAGGGTATTTTCTGCTGTAAGAATAACTTGAATATTCGTTGTGAGAGTAACTTGAACGATTTAATAAAAATAAGTAGTTTAAAACTATTATTGTGGACGACAAGTAAATTTAAATTGAAGCATTTAAATTAAATTTAAATTATGGCATATTTTAAATCCATATACAACTCATAGTACAATCAATCTGTAATACTACTTTCTACGTAAGTACATTTCTATTTTACTTATCATCTTGTTTATTTTGTTATGTATTGTGGTCATAATGATATATAATTAGATCTTCCTAATATTTCAATTACTGGAATTTATTCCAAGCGGCCTATAGAAGTGCTGCTAGAGAAAATGGCGGAGGAGTGTAGGCATAGTAATTTCCCCAAAGATACTCTAAACCAGTCCATCTTCTTGGTTCTGCAGGGCAGGATGAAAATATCCTATACTTTTGAACATAGGTTCAAAGTGATTAGATCCAGTAGAGAGGACTGAAGAAACGGCGTGTCCGTCAGGCCAGGGACATCTAGTTCACGTATGGCCTCAGAGCCGAGAGGAAGACTGAGGCTGGAGCATACGGGCATAACAGAAGAGATGAGTACTCAGTTCCTCTCGGAAGTTGTACCACAGCATTCCAGGCGGAGGCGAAGACTATCCACGCTGTATAAAAACTCAATTGCTAAAAGGAGTAGTTAGAAAGTGCTTTACCATATGCTCTGACAACAGGGTGGCTCTGAATACTTTAGTTTAGAGGCGCCAAGAGTAAAATCCAGACCAGTGAAGGAATGCAGAGATGCAGTAGAAATACTAACCTGGAATAACAATGTGACGTTGGTCTGGGTGTCGGATTATACTAGAAGGCAGACAAGCTGACTGAGAAACAGATGTGTCATGGTTCCGAGTACCAGCACAATATACAAGGGTTATTCTACTTTCTAATATTTACAAAACTTAAAGCTAATAGATACAAATACCATCACGACTGTCAATAGGTGTATGTGGAGCCACGTGTGCCCACAAGATAAATGTGGGTGTATAATGACATTTAGAAAACTTTTGTAAGATTTGAGAGAATAGTAATTGGGCGATAATTTGTAATATTACTTTCTAATATAGGATAGATCCTTGCTACTTATTATTATCGACATTTCATGCCATATTTTCGGACCAATCGATTATTTAGTCTGCCATTTTTGTCTACCTTATTTAGTACGCTGGTATTCATATGATAATATTTACATAAGTTCAGTAAATATTCTCATATCACTACTATTTATCCTACTTACCATATCAATTTATAAATAACCTGAATGTATGAAATTTAAAACAAATTATAAGGTACATTCTCATTGAATTTATAAACTAGGGTTGCAACCTACTTAAAAAATTATAAATAAATATGCAGAATACTTATTTCGGTTTGTATATAAATCAGGATACAATGTATACTGCAACTTCTAAATTCCAAGATGAATTTGATGGAATCGATTATGTAAGCATTTAAAATACAACAGATTTTATGTGTAGTAACGCATTAAACTGGCGCATTAGCAAGGATAATGACTGTGCCTCGATAGCTCAGCGATCAGAGCAACTAACCGGAAATTGAGAGAGCCGGGTTCGATTCCCGGTCGAGGAAAAATGCACTTTTATCCTTGCTATCGCCTAAGTGGTGACCCCGACGTGATGTGATTCATTCCAGTATATGCAACCTCCCTTACATCTCAAATTAGCTGATTCGATTCCCGTCCTATCCATCGCCCTATAGTCCCGGGGGTTACCGAACAATGGTTCGTAAGAATGGCGAACGTGGTTACATTCCGTTAATTGTATCGAGACAAACCATGTCTCTAGGGAGGGAGTACTGTAGCGACGCGTTAAAGCTGGCACATTAGCAAGGATAATGAGTGTGCCTCGATAGCTCAGCGGTCAGAGCAACCAACCGGAAATTGGGAGAGCCGGGTTCGATTCCCGGTCGAGGCAAAATGCATTTTTATCCGTGCTAACGCCAAAGTGGTGACCCCGACGTGATGTGATTCGTTCCAGTACATCCAACCTCCCTTACATCTCAAATTCGCGGATTCGATTCCCGTCCTATCCATCGCCCTACAATCTGGGGGTTACCGAACAACGGTTCGTAAGAATGGCGAACGCGGTCACATTCCGTTAAATTGTATCGAGACAAACCATGTCTCTAGGGAGGGAGTACTGTAGTAACGCATTAAACTGGGGCATTAGCAAGGATAATGAGTGTGCCTCGATAGCTCAGCGGTCAGAGCAACCAACCGGAAATTGGGAGAGCCGGGTTCGATTCCCGGTCAAGGCATGATGCACTCTTTATCCTTGTTATCGCCAAATGTAATTTGACAACTTTTTAGACGTTCTTAACTAAAGTATATTCTTGGTGTTAGGACATACCCTAATTTTAGTTTTAATTTTAATTTAAATGAAAATATCATTTAATTAAAAATTAATTTTTCACAGCCCCATCCGTGGGCAAAGTAGCCTCTGGCGACAGTACAGGGGATCCCACCTCACTTTGTACTTTTTAATTACCGCAATAATTAAACAAAATTAATACTTCATCTTGGCCGACTAAAGTTTTCTATTAATTAATAAAACGAATGGATAAAACCGTTTGTGAACATTTAAATTCCAAACACGGGACGGACGCGCAAATAATTAATTTACTTTTTATAAACTCGAACATGGCTCTCTCGTGATGCCTCCCGAAACTTTGTTCTTCGCCAACTTTTATTTAGTTAGAGGGCTAATCAACACATTCACCTAGGTGTACTTCTTCGAGTTCGACTAGCTCCACAGGAAAGGTTCACGAGTTTTTATTTCTTAGTGTAACCAAGCCATCAATAACTTACTGTGCTTTTGGCTAGCGATCATGTCTTTTAAAATGTCTTGTTTAACTTACTCTGTAGAAGTTTTGTTCTACTGATGAAAATTTATTAATAGGATTAAAGAAGACGACTATTTCTAATCTTTCTAGGCTATTCTTCATTGTTTTAATAAAGTTATTATTTTGAATATGTTTTTAAACAAATTAATCGAAGAATAAAATTCTTTGCAGATTTCATTTTATTAATTAGAAGAAATATACAACAAATATGTAGTAAATGTTCAAAGCGTCCTTGTCAAAACACAGCTCTCTGCACATCTTCGTAGCGACCTTCTTACCATTTAACAAATACCGAACATGTTGCGTATTCCATTGAATCCATCTTCATTCTCTGATGGATCAATAATGTTCTCAATAGGTCAGGAATATACAATTTATTTTAGGTATATCCATAGATAAAAATCTAAGAGATTTAACTATGGACCACCAACAGGCCGTGGCATACTGTCCCCTCTTCCTTCTCCTGTACCACGTATAGGACAGGGGGGCAGGGGGCAGGGGGGCATACATTCCCTAAAAAATCCATGAATTCATCATCGTGCTGTAACTACATGGATCATGAAATTTCTATAGGAGCATCTATAATCAAAAGGGGTAAACTGTTTTCCAAATATTCAAAGCACGGTATCGGTACGGTACCGGATAGAAGAAAGGGACCAATCAATAGTTAATTTATGATTCTACCCCAATCGTTTAGCGAAAACGCGTGGTTTTCTCTATGTTGGTGCCGTGATATAATAACAGGTGGAGAGTTTGATAATTAATTACTCCGTCTTTGGTAAAACCTGCGTCATCAGTAAAAAAAAAAGGAAGTCATTGCCACATCTACCCAAAAACTAAACTACTACGATACCTTAGTACACAACTTTCTATATTAAATGCCTTAACATGTCGGAGGTGGTACGGATATAACTGGTAGTTTTTTAAGAGTCTCCAAAAATCTTATTGTGATTTTACTGAGACTTTGGTCTATTCGATTAATAACATCTTCTTACAATAAAGGAGTTCACTCTATGGTCGATCTGCCACAGCCCACAGTTCCAATTTCTCTCCAGAGAAAAAGTTTATTGAGAAAAAGTTTTCCACCAACACCATTCATCAAATTCATGTTTGGCATTTCTGAGTTGGAATAATTATCTGTTTTTAATGATAAAATGAACTATTTTAGAAAAGGTTTCAAATTATTCTCCATCTTAAAAAAGATGGGGAATGTAAAAAATTGCGTAATATAAATATATAATGAATTTCCTAATGAGATGAAGAATAAGCTCTCTTCTCAAAACGCGCGCAATGGCTGTTGATGATTTATGTAGACATAAATTAATAAATACTTGTTGGTAGTAAAATGTCTTGTATAGCATCATTGGTTTCAATACGACGGTGTCACTGACCTTTTCACCATGAAGGAAACTTTATTAAAGAAGAACGAAATTAATTTTTTATAACTATTCGTAGAATGCGCCATTTTAGCGTTCTTTTCCAGACTTGGAATAATAAAATAACACTAACAATAACAGGTTGTTACAAAGTTATTTATTACTGCGACTGTTATTCTTGTTGTTATGATTTTTCCTTCTTATGCATGTTATGTTATTATTTATACTGTGCTGTTTGCTTATTATGTTTACAATTATTTAAGTTTCAATAATAACAAAAAATTAATTATATAGGGATAGTACTATGAAAATTGCTTCGTAATTTTTACTACTAACTTGAGTTGAACAAACCTTCGAATAAGTAATTTTTAGTGATATACATATAAGTATTAAATAAAAAATAAATATTTATTCATACTGTTTTAATGTCGAAACTGGAAAAAAAATGTAGGGTCTTAGAAATGAAGTGTGAAATATTCGGACATAAGTGTTATTGTAAATAAATGGTCTGTAGAGTACTTAGTTTTTAATTGTAACTACTATATTTCTATATTTTTAATTAACGTTTGTTTTTATATGGAGCCTAATTCTACCTATATGGAATCCCAGAAATCATGTTCTATCTTTTGACAGTATTATATATTTTCCCAATAAGCTCCAAGTGCCATTGAAATTACTGAATCCATAATAAATATGGAAACCCTCACATTTGACATATTGACGTCAGTATCAGTAGAAATTATTAAAGTGAACAGCCGTTATGTCTCCAAATTTAGTGCTTTTACTAAAGAGAATATATAATATATTCATTAGATATGTTCTTAGATCTTACCCTATTTTATACGTTTTCATAAAATAATTATATATAACTTCCGCAAATAGCATTTATTGGAAGTGTTTTATATTTCTGAGTAATTACTTCTTGAGGTAATATAGACCATGAAATACAGAGTTTTGTTTGTGATGAGCTTTTCTATACATTTCAGTGTTACGAGGTGCATGATAACAAATATAACGATATTATTTCCCTTATCTATTCAAGTATAGTCTACAGCCTTACTTTATTGATGATAAACTATTCAAGGAGTATATTATTTACAGAAATTATGTCAATATCTGAATTTAGATTTGAAGTTAAGTTCTTTAACTTATGTTCATCAAAACTTTACTAATAGAAATCCTTCAGTTTGAAAGAGAACTGAAACACGAAGTTAGATATGAAATATGTCTATATAATACGGAAAAGGTCGCAAAAATCATATCAAATGATGAAATCATAAAAAAACGTTTAGAAAAAGAGGTTACTTTTTCAACCAACATGGAAATTGAATTAAGTAAACACTTCTATATTCCATAAATTAATTCCATAAAACGTGACTTATTTATCTTGTTTAACATGAGGTTTAATGAAGATACCTGGTTTCGGCAAGATGGGGGTACAGCCAACATTACAAATTTATCCCTTCTCAATGGAAGCCGTTAGAGTGATTTTCCCTGGAAAAGTGATCTCTAAGCGGGGAGACATTAATTGGCCGTCCAAAAGTCCCGATTTAACACTAACGGATTGCTGGTCATTTGAAATCTAATTTGTACACTGATGCTCCTAGGATTGTGCTTCAGTTACAAGCCATAATACGCGAAGAAATTTAGAGAATCGAACCAACATTATGGCGGCGATTATTGCAAACTTTAGGTTGCGCCGTAAGCAGATACAACAGCATGAAGGAAGGTACCGTAACAATGTTATTTTTCAGACATAACTTTCCCTATATTGAAATTTTAAACAAAAAATAGTGAATGGAAATATCTTTTTAATGATTTACCTTTATTCACCCAAAAAAAGAAATACATTCCAGGATACTTCTTATTAAATTAGAAACCACACTTAATACCCAAGAAACATGAGAGTAGTAAATACGGGAGTCCACTTCCTGTTTGCCAAGAAATATAAGATCATCCTCACCAGTAAGACCGACTGGATGGAGGCTTGAGCTGGATTAACGCTCAATAGAGATATCTGGTACACGGGTGGAGCCAAGAGTGGGAATAGAGCGGGTGCGGGGGTGTATAGGCGACGCGATGGGATAGGTAAAACCTTCCCCCTGGACAAATACATTACCGCACTCCAGGCCGAGCTAGTTGTAATTACATACGGTGTTCTGGGGGCCGACCAAAATCAAACCCAAGGGAAAGTATGTATCACTTGGCAGGGAAGGGACCGGTGGAACTCTTATGTATACCTGGGCATAATGACATTAAGGGAAATCTAATTGCAGGTGACCTTGCCAGACTAGGGACCAGGGAAAACCTTTATGGACCAGAACCTGCAGTGGAAATAAGTCGGAATCTGATCAGAGACTACATCAATGGCTGGGGAAGAGACCAGCACAATAAAAGATGGAGAGGAGTGACGAGTTGTCGAATAACCAAACTCTTCATCGAATACTCAGAGATTGAGAAATTGGCCCCAGAATTCATTAAATTGAACAGGCACAAAGCCAGAACCCTGGTGGGAATTATAATAGGCCACCGTAGTAGCCTGAATGCATATAAGCACAAGTTGAGGCTGACTGACAGCCCGGCCTGCAGATACTGTAAAGAAGACGAGGAAACCTCGATTCATCTTTTTTACACCTGCCTCGCACTGGAGGAGAAGAGGTACCTTATATTAGGGACCCCTGTTATCCTAGAAGAGGTGAGGCTAAAGGCGGGGGACGTGCCTAAATTGCTCCTTTTATGGGATAGCATTTTTGGATAATGACCCGGATAAGCGGGAATCGCCAAGGGACTACCCACGCAATCAGTGGCTGATGAGACCCAAACTGGCTCTAGATTTTCATTTCGTGAGCCGCCCTGGGTTTATATGGAATTATTTGAATATTTCATACTTTGAAATATACAGTATAGCACAACATCCATGTGAGCAATATCTTTTAATAAGTTAGAAAGATCATACGTACATTCTCAATACATTCATTCGGTGTATACTCCATGTTAACTGACAAACACCACTGATAGTAAATTTTATCCCATATATTGTGCTAACAGGATACAAATAAGTTTAAAATACATAATTATTTAATTATATACATTTCATTAACAATACAACAGGAGAGGAAAAGTACAATCCATTCAACACTGTGGTGATAAACTTCATATCTTTTGAAATTACATCTTCTTTGATTTAAATGGTATACAGTGATATATGTATATTAGTGAGTTAGGAAAATATGTTTTAAACAATGTGGGGACATTCTTTATTAGCTACATGCTTTTTGTTTTTAAATTTTACTTCCCATATAACAATAAAATTAAAAATACAAACGATTTACTTATTGTATCATCGTTTTTTTCGATCACTAAGTATGAAAAGCCTTATCTCACACTTTTTGAAGTTGAGTTACAAATTTAACTCCAAAAATAGTTTGGAGTTAATAGCTGTCTTGACCTAATTTGCTTAGTCCTTATTGTATAAGGCATTCGCAGATGGGTTGGAGTATAATCTCCTTATTTCTGGAGTCGTTTACACTGCACTGAAGAGATCCAAGATAAGGTCGAAACCGGACTGCAGTTAACGATATCCTGAGATAGGTGACATTTTGTATCTTTTTTGTGGTTTTGGAAAAATCTGAATTTGGAACAATCTGGAGCTACGGAATCACTGTATTTTAGTACTAACTCTGTTAGACAAAATACGGCAAATTTTGTCATGTAATTCAGCGCTCGGCGTTTGGCATATAGCCAGGAGAATAGCTATTTTGATCTAATTTATTTAGTCCTTATTATATAAGGCATTTGCAGATGGGTTGGAGTGTAGTCTTATTTTTTTTTAAGGTTTAAATTGTATAATAAAGTCACTTTCGAATATCCCAGAAACGTTGTGCACTACGATATGCACTTTTTAGTTTCCGCCCCCCATATCAAAAAATATACCGTCCCTTGCGCTATTTTAAATTTTAGCGCGATCCCAAAATGAATACGCCACAATGAAGTTATTAGTCCCGTAATCTCTTAAACGTCGTCTTGTCTCGGGTGTTACTACCGGCGCTCGTAACTTCTGTTGTCTGTTCCGGTGGACCATTTTTCTGGGGTTTATCAGTTACGGCGCACCCTGCAAACGTCCCCGTGCCAGCCGCCGTTTCAGCCGTGTTTCAGGAGTTTCAGTGTGCGCCGAAACGTCGTCGCTTCTCGTCGGATATTATTAAGTCTCCCGGTGCGGTGTATGATGACACGCCGCGAGATTCCCCACGTTATATAATGTACGGAATAAATAGTACCGTTCGGCTTTTTATATCTACGCCCCTGCCAGTGGCGATGCACAGATAAACTTTAATTCTACTGTGAAATCGAGGAGATACTCGCGTTTTACAGCTTTAAGGTTGGTTGAAACTTTTTTTAGCAGCAACTTTTATGTTCATAATCTGCTTTAAAGTTAGATAGATAGTTAGACGCCTAGAAAAAGTTCAGTTTATATACTTTCCAGATGGTGGTTCCTCGTCATTGCTTTTTTTAAATTAAATTACATTCTTTGTTTCAAAACTATGTACTTAAAACTATAATAGAGATAAATGAATTTACACTCTTGGAATTTATTTTATATTTGTGATTTATAATATAATTTATGATAAAAATTTAAATATAAAACCCTCTGTAGTTTAATTTGCCTTCAGGAATGTCAAGGATCAACCATTGATTAAAAAGTCATTGAAACTTTTCATTGAAATGTATTTTGTTGATAGAACAGTCCTTGAAAGTAGTTTCTCCAGAACAAATAAATGGGGGACGTTTGTCCCCGTGTTATATTTATCTCCCACAACTTGTTCCACAAATATATATAATTTAAACTTTACACTGAATACGAATAAATGACTTGTTGATATCGTTTCTAAACATTTGACCTTTTATTTTTACTGAAATATATGCTGTTGCAATTACCTCAATTTGTAGATATCATGTAATTGTGACAATTAATTCAAAAACTGTTTGACCTTAAATTTGAATTGGTTATATTATAATTGATTACACTGGGGAACTGTCGATTTGTTTCCAGGAATGTAAGAGTTAATTTTGAGTAAATTAATGCCCCTGATGCTGAAAATGGCATTACTATTTTTTTCACTGGCTCTATCTTCTGAAATAAACATACATACATGATAAATATTATTACAAAGTAAAAAAAATTAAGAATAATTGATGCAGAAAATACTACAAATTATAAAAAAGTTTTTTTGTATTATTTTCATTTATATTTTTCATTTATATATGAACAGTCCCTCTGTAGACTCCTAACAGTAATCGGCCATCATGTGACTATCCTTAACACCTTTCTTCCATTATTCGGATATCCTGATGAAACTGTCACCTTATTCCTCACTGTTAGAAGGTTAAAGTTAGAAGGAAATTTGTCTAAGTGACTATGCAGAAAATGTAATTTAATGTTCATATTAGCCCCCAATGTTTAAAATATTTTAGCATCTTATGTACTAGCTCTTGGTAGTTAGTTCTAAGTACTATTTATCTTGCAATTTCCAAAAATGTTTAATTACAATTACATAACTAAACCATGCATCAGATTCTACAACGGTCATATATCTGTTAATATTTACCAGGACCTTTTAACAGTTTTCGAATTTGGCGACCATACAAAAACCCTACTTTTATTCATCCATAGTCAGTAATAGAAATGCTGATAGATGAAAAGTGTTAAATGAAAAGATAGAAATGTATTTAAAACAATTACCTGACTTCTCCAGTACTTTTTACGAACTGCTTCATTAAACCCAGTTTGATGTGAAGAGGTTATTTTTTCTATCTTTATTAATGGCTCGTGAACAATGTTGGTTTTTCCAACAGTCATAGCGTCTCTCAAAGGTCAAACAGTTTACTGCCAATGCCTTTCTTTTGCACAACTATCTCATAAGCACAAGTGACAACGATAATTGATATATCCACTTTGATGTCCAAGAAGTATAGTGACAATTTTTAAATCGACACAAACAAACCACTGATGTTGATAATAAGCAAGTTTTTCTAATATCCACTTAATATTTTCATACTATTCTGTATGTTCTGGTGAATCACGGATTGGAGTCGACGAAAACTTATTTCCATTGTACAATAATACACATTTTAAGAACTATCCACGAAAAACCGCCAATGATTTGGTAAATTTCAGGAGTCTGCATTAATTTAAAAAAACGTAGTCAATTTAACTAAACCGAACATATAATGTGAAATTAGAGTCCACAAGTACTCAGAATCCGATCTAAAATTCGTGGCATCATTTTTTTTCCTCAGTGTTATTGTTAAGAACTTCAGAATGAACGAAAGGAAAGAATTCTGTATTATTCCAGGCCTTTAGAAAAACAATGGAAGGAAATGAATATGTATATTGAAATAAATACCAAAAACTAATATTTTCTTTGTTTCAAATATATGGCGGCTTTGTGCACATGTTTATAATAGAATCGTGTTTTTGATACCTGACACCGAGAATGTTATCAATGTCAAAGGATCAGATAATTACCAAAAAGCTGTTATAAAAGATTAAGATATATCGTAAACTGTTTTCTGATTTTGCTAGTAAAATAACAAATAGAAGGTATATTTAGTATCTCCGTAAGAGAGAAGTAAGAAAGAGATATTTAGTATCTCCGTACTCCCATTCGTAACGTTCGTTTTTCACAATGGACACAATTATTTATTGTGTGAGCAAGCAGTACATTGACGAAAGATTTCAAACCATATACCCAAAACCAAAAATGCAAGAAACTGTGAATTGGTTGAACAACGTATATCAATCCATTTGTGAATTTAATCTATAGTTATTGTATAGCTATGATAGTGCAATAGACCACTATTGCACTAATCTATTGCAACTATTGAATGGAAAATGATTTATTCTACGTTGGTTTCCACTTTTCCTGTATTTCAAGACAGATTACTCATGGTTAACGTTGACGACATCCAACGTTAACATTAATGGGGATCACTTGTTGAAATGTTTAATGGAACTGTTTCACCAGAGAGTGTAATAATAGGAACACAGGAACACTAACAAAATGTATACTTAACGACCTTTGTGCGCGCGAGTTTTTCTACTTAAGAAAAACACTGGCAAGCGATTTTAAATTTTATTAAAATATTTCTTTCGTTACATACTGTTTGACCGCTAAAATTATTGTGTTGCCTTAACGGCTATAATATTGAATTTATACATATAGATGACCTACCTCAAGAAAGCCGTTGAGATAGATCTGCGACACAAGCAAACGTGCCCAAAACCTAAACATTTGATACGTTACTGAATGGAGAACTGAAAACTTAAATTTAACAGTCTTTAACGGTCTGTTGGATTTCTTAGAATTAGGTGTAGGGGCGGTTGGGCCTGGGAACTTTTTGAAGACCGTGGGAACTTTTCGATTCTTTGATGTTTGCCGCCGGCACGCGTCATATTGAGATCAAAGGATGCCGCCAGACAGGTATTAATTACAGGTGCGTCGGGTTGGCGACAGGTCCATGGGAAATTGAGACTTGCGTTTTTACCTAATTCACAAAAATTTGAGACACGCGTACTTATATGTCAAACCTTTTAACACTTTACTAGACCCTATGGAGGGTATATGGTGTCAGGGGATCTATGCCATTAGAGCACCCACCCAGTAAAAACTGAGAGGTAAAGCGAGAAACGGTTTAAACATCATACAGTATTTTAAACAAAATTGAAACTTGCGTTTTTACCTAATTCACGAAAATTTGAGGCGCCGGCACGCATCATATTGAGATCAAAACATATTGCCAGACAGGTGCGCCGCAGTGCCCTCGCCCCAGAGCCCCCATTTAGGCCCCTCCGCCCCGCGGCTCCTTAGGCCTTCGCCCCAGGGCCCCATCGCACTCGTGAAGAGGGGTTTGAGGGCATGCTTGAAGCTGGTCGCGAGAGTCTCCGCAGCCAGCCGCGGTCGGTGGTAACTTAGAAGAGAGCAAAGGGGAGTGCGCGTGCGAACTATTCCGCGACCGTCTGACCCAAGCTTATAGTCAGATAGATTGGAGTACCACAATTAGGTACAACCTATTGAAATAACGAAATAAAAAAGATGTATAAGAAGTTTAAAAATTATTCACGATAATAGCATATGATTTATTTAGTATTTCTTAGTTCTGTATTACAAAAATAGCTGCTTATAAATGCTGATTCATTATTTTCATTTTTTGATAAATCAGCTATATACGATATAAACTTTTTTTTATATTCGCATGCCATGTTGAATTTATATTATGTTGTAAAGACGTGAACGAGCGGCAATTCGCTGAGATGAGTGTCAATTCTTTCTGGTGGAACTCCAACCTATGCAGGTAATAATTCAAGTATCACTTCAGACTTAATATCAAACACGCAGCTGGTACTGAACAACCTACGGCACCTTATTCTCATAATACATGAAGTATACATGATGTAGGGCAGATACTGTGTCACATATATTACAGAAGTTACAAATGGTTTTCGAAATATTTTATAAGGAACCTAATTTGGAACAATGGCACTGATACATTATGTGATATATTATTAATACAGGCTATAAGTACTGCGCGTTGTTGAAGTTCTGCTACAAATCGTGACAACTTGGTTGCCTTCAGTGAGGACTTAAGGTTCCACTATTTATTATTGAGATATTCTTTACCAGAGTTAATATTAATAATTAACTATTTTCGATGGAAGTACCAGCTATTCATTGGTATCGCTTATCGGTTTTGTTATGCGAAGCAATCGGGTTATCTACTGTGGTTCAAGGAATGCAGTTCATGCTTATCAATCCCAATTAAAGAAAGAAGTGACATGGAATTCGAGTTGCACTGCGTCTAATAGTGAGGTCTGTTCGACGTTTCGGCTTTGATTTTGGAGTAATTTTCAAGAAGTGCAAGAGGAAGGTGGAATTTTGTTTAGGATAGGTATGTAACTTGACGCCGGGGTACCAATCTATCTACTCCACAGGGTTTGTTACTGGTTCTTGCCGAGATCTCAATTGTACTCATCATCTGTACTCACCAGTTCGATATGATATGATATTCTTCGAACCGAAGAGTAGACAGAGGTCTAATAGACGAGAAGTAAACAACTGGTGAATGCATTAAGGTACTTGAAATTTACTTTAAACTGACGTAATTTTGGCGGATATAATATGTGAGCTGTAGTTGTTATTATTAAGAACCGATAAGAATTAACCTTATTTGGTACTTATTAATGCTATCGCTATCCATCTTATGCCTATTACGCAATAATGACACCCTGACTTAATGGTCGCAGTAACCTGGTTACTGCAATAGGGGGTAGCGGTAAGAGCAGTAGTCCTGGTCGGCTTGCACCTCCCCAATCAAAGACTATTACGCCTGTTCCAATATTAATGCAGTTAATTATAATGTGTTATGTAACAAATGTAACTGGCCCAGATTATCATGACTGGCACTGGCAATATCAGTGGAAATTGATTATTTGTTTAAATTGAGAGAATAACTGTTGTTTTCGAAGAACTGGACCAGTCTTTTCTGGATAGAGAATGTAATATAATACAAAAGGTAATAAATTGTGCTGGAAAATGTTATAATATTTATTATGTTTAAATTTCGAACGTTCGACAATAACGAACGATTAAACGTTCAACAATATGTATGTTTATGATCAAAATTCAGCTTACGTCTATCCATAAAGGTTCAAACCACGTGAGAAATTTTCATCACATTTCTACGCCACAGAATTGATATATGGAAATATTAATTTTCGTACAATACGATTCTACTATATTCAAAGATTAATTTATTTCTCTTCATTCGCATTCTTTCAATAAGCCCTACAAAATAATAGTATTATCTTCATTACTGCTCTTGTTTTTTTCCGCTATCCAAAAATAAATAATAATACCTATACATTGACATATGTTTACTGTCTCGTTATCAGCCTACCTACTTTCATCGTTGAAGGACTTGTTAGGCCGAGAATAGCATAACAAACAACGCTTGTAAAATAAAACTGTAATAAGTTTCTTTGTAAAAATTTTTACAAATACACAAAACTGTCGTATTCTATCTACCTTCATATATTCCGTTATCCTATTGCTATCCGTGTCAGCTCATTTACAAAATGAATATTCATCAAATTATTATTTCATCTAACAATCGATGACAACCCTTCAATAATGAAGAGAAAACACAGACGTCCATTTCAACAATACCTAAATTATCTCGACTAAAAATAGCAGATGTCATATATTATTCAGATATATTTCTATAAATATATGCATTATTTAGTTTGCTTTAATCCAGGTGTAAGCTGTTAGCTCGATATAGACCTTGATCGACCCGCCATCCTGCGACTTTGTGTGGGGTCTTTCAAAGATTAGGATTTTGGCAACTGGACTGCATTCAAGTAAACGTAATCATTCAAGTAAATTATGGAGTCATCAAAATTTGGTTCTTCTCCCTTTTATTTAAAAAACGATTACTGGTTTACAGTAAATGATTAATGATAAGATTGGAACGGAATTTTATCGACATATTTCTATTATTTCAATTTGCACTTAAGATGTGACATGATTGATATACAATTATGTTGGTGAACACTATTAGAGTAATAAATTATCATGTGATTACAAAAAAAACATGTTCCCATGATAATATCCTTTCTCTAAATTGATAGGATTATAATTTTATACCACAAGGTTTTTTTTTGTTTGCTTACTACCGTAACTAAAATAATTAACAGCCACAAGTTTGTCAAATTTAAATTGTAATGCTTAAAAAATATAATTAAAATCTTTAATTTATATTTAGCTCTGTATTCATATATGACACATAAATTTTAACAATAACCAATATCATTCTTGTTTAAGATAAGGACTAGACAGTCCTCACTCCTACCAAAATTCTCAATTTTCATCAATATAATCATTTTGTAATGTTGTTATTTCACTATTTACTTATTTATCTTCTTCTCTGATGTCCTATTTTTCGTTAGTTCAATCTATCGACAAATGGGACACATTTATTGAATACATAATGTTATAGCGAAATACCAGTCGCATTAAGACATTATCAAAAATGAGCATACTAACAGATTTTTTCTATCAAATGAAGATTGTATTTCATATGTGATTTATAAAACAAAATTGAAAACACAAGAGTGACAGAGAAAGAGAGAGGGAGAGAGAGGGGTTACTTGGTAAATATCTCCATCTACATCCGAGAATGCTGTCCGAATCTAAATTTACAATACTTTGAATTGACTTTTTCTATACGCGACATTTTTTAAACCATCTTTTTTTGTAAACTACTGACCCTTATTATGCCGAGAACATAAGTGCTACTGGTCATGCGTTACTATATTCTCCATATAACCATGGGCGGTAGGTCAGATCAGAGAGGAGGCAAAAAAGGTCAGAAAATCTTTAGCTAACGACTTTAACAAGATTTGGCAAAAAGTCGGTCTTGAAAAGAATGATTTTTGACATTGAGTTATCAATAATTAATTCCCAATTACTAATAATGAATATATTAGCATTAGTAATGTAATGAACTGAAAAAGTCAATAACATTAGCGTTATTGAACGACCAATGGCCTAAGCTGACTTGGACTAGGTGACCACCGGCCAACATATAGTGGTTTCTATTTTAGTGAACTTTCAGAAGATACACAGACTTTGACCAGATTTATGTAGAAACATGCCAACCCTCGGGTAGGATGTAAAACCATAGATTCCATGTCTTTTACACTTTAGACAAGTAAAAGCCCACTATCTCATTAAGGTATTTGTCAAAATTTTCAAATAAGAAATCATGACTGAAAGCATGGAGAAAGTCGGTGATTGAAGGTATTGGTAGCCGAAGTAGACTGACATTAAATAATTAACTACTTTCCGTACTACAAAACTATTTGAACCGAATATAAATTTAGTAACGATTCATAAAATAGTTTCGTTTGTTCTATATATACTATTCGAAACCATGATCCAGACACGCAACTATCATCTAAAATAGAAAAGAAAGGAATATCGATGTATGTTAAAGTATGAATTCACATAATCCAAGGATAAATATCGCTTTGCTGTGATCTTGAGAATTTTCGATTTGGTATGGGCTTGGTATGAGGAATGACAATGACTTTACAAATTGTGATACTTGACTTTACAAATAGATACGCTAAACTTGATTAGTTAATTATTAACTTATTTAAAATTTAAAAAAATTACCCTAAATAATAATATAACTTATTTAGTTGCTCTTCTCTATTTTTAAAATTTAAAATTTTGGAATTCTAAAATACATGTCTATTTTGAAAATACATATATCTCCTAATTCTAATCCTATACAGTTTTTTATACAAATCTAGCTTCGGGTCATTTTTAAAATGATTATTATTAAGAAACCTTGAGTGGATAATTACATGATGATGTCGATTATTGATATTATTTTGTACATAAACGGTCAGCAAATAAAGTAAAAACATTCTTGTCTACCACGTAAAATAGAACAACATATAATATAGATACGATGCAATAGATAGAGCTGTAGTAACTAGTGAATATAAATATTTTTAGCGAATACAGAATTTGTCATGAAAGCGTTTTTGGTGAAGATACAGAAATCACAATGTATATAAATAAACTTTATGTTACATGGTATAGATTGTAATCCATGCGATGTCCTACGAGATATTACGTCAATAAAGAGCAACATGCATATAGTTTATTTCATCGCTATTTGCCAAATAAAAAATCCCAAACGTCTCTTATTTCATACCGTGGCCTTGTCTTTATGGCTAGGCTTAGGTAGACCGATCCGCATATCGGCAAGATAAGAGAGCTTTTTATTTGGTAAATAGCTATGAAATGAATAGTACACGCTCCAACAAATATCCGTACCATAATAAAGAATAATAACTTGATTAATAGTGAATGGTATACCGTAAAATTGATGGAATACGTGCGAAATAGTTCCCTACGCCACTGACATCTTAATACCTCATAGAAATACGTTCAAAGGAAGCCCTGTTTGAGCGCCTTAAAAGATTTAAAGCGTGGAAGATCGATTGAAGGTATAAATGAAAACGTTTCTATTGTGTTGCCTTTTATTAAAATAAGTATTTACCGACATTCTCAGCTGAATAAATACGGAATCGTTCAAATATTACATATCAAAAGAATAGTATGGCATTATATGGTTGTATGAATCTGCCTACATTTAGGAGTGAAAGGATTTAATTGTATTTTCACAAAAAACCAAAAAAAAAGTATTGGAAGCAATATTTTTCGAATGTCATAACCTGCGCCTAAATTTTTATTAACATCTGATTTATATCGACCATAATTTTTATTAAATTAAACCTATATCAAACGAGAATACTTCAACTCTCATCTCAGAAGTTTAGAACATTTCTCTGAGTCACAGTATTGATCGAACAACTTGATTAATCCTTCCCTGCTTTGCTAAATTGTATCATAACATAACGGTTATGATGGATATAAAGTTCGCTTTGCTTATATATATATATATATATATATATATATATATATATATATATATATATATATATATATATATATATATATATATATATATATATATATATATATATATCTTTCGTCGATGACACTTCACTTGTGTACAATCTCAAAAATTATCTTCAGTATTATTTATATTAGAGTATTTGTATTTACTTAACTTTTCTGATGCTTGGAAAATAGCAAAGGTCTATCGTATTCTAAAAAATGATAATCCGTCTGATGTAGCTTGTTACAATATTATCAAATAAGGTCTTTAAAATTTCCTCATGAACCTAAATGTCTTGAATGCCACTCGCATTGATAACTATTTAATTTTACTTATCGACTTTATATTAACTTGGTGTGTACATAATAAGTTTATAGTAAGTAGAGAATAAGTAGTAGTGTGTAGATAATAACTTTCGTTTAAGTTTGCTCATTTACTATAACTAAAACAACTACTAGACAAAATTTCATTATCTGACCATATTAATAAAGCAACTACCACATGAATGCTTATAAAATTTTAATCTTTATAATTCGGAATACAACATCCTTTTCTAGTGTCTGCTTTAAAAAGCTTATATTTCTCATCAGTACGCTCCAAGCTACAATACCGAAAAATTGCCTCGTATCCTTGATGTAAAATACATATTAATCCCTTTCGGCGTCGGTTTCATAACTCATGAAACATATCATGTTATGAAACCGACCTTACTTAATATTACCAGTGCTATTCATTTCATCGCTATTTGCCAAATAAAAAACTCTCTTATTAGTCCAATCAATAGGGAATGACCCGGTCACTAATTGTAAACAGCAAAAAAATTTCAAGAAACTTACAATTTTTTGCTCTCAAAATGGCGGCCGCTAACATAACCTAAAAAAATCGCAAAAGTAAAAAGAAACGGTTTATCGCTAATAAAAGAGAAAGTTGTGCTCGGATTGGAAAAAGTCAAATAAGAAAGTTGTAGACAATGAAAAAATCTTCGATTCATTACTTTTCGAGATATATCGAAAAAACTGTTGAAAATTGCGGTTTTTTTGTTTTTGCTCTAAAAATAACAATACTTGATGAAAACATTTAATATTATGAGAAAATGTAGTCCTAAGTGAGACGAAAACAATCATTTTTGTACAATTCCAAGATATATTTTTTTCAAAGTTATAGCTGTTTTCGTAGAAAAAGGTATTTTCGTAAAACGGCTTTTACATCGAAACGGATGGCCCTACAGACTTGTTCGAGGGCTGATTTTCTTCGTTAGGAGTTGTATTATAAACATATTTTCAGCAACAATCGATTTTTTTTATTTTATATATAAGAAATCGCGTTTGAAAATGACGTGATTTTCGTACATCGGTTTTATTACAAGAATTTTTTGCCAAAAAACCGATGTACGAAAATTACGTCATTTTCAAACGCGATTTTTTATATAAAAAATTTAAAAAATCGATTATCACTGGAAATATATTTATAGTACAACTTCTAACGAAGAAAATAAGTCCTCGAACAAGTCTATAGGACCATCCGTTTCGATGGAAAAGCCGTTTTACGAAAACACCTTTTTTTACAAAAACAGCTATAACTTTGAAAAAAGTATATTTTGGAATTGTACAAAAGTAGTTATTTTCATCTCACTTAGGACTACATTTTCTGAAATTATTAAATGTTTTAATCAAATACTGTTATTTTTAGAGCAAAGACAAGAAAACGTAATTTTCAACGGTTTTTTCGATATATCTCGACAAGTAATGAATCGATTCGAGCTCACGAAAATTGAGTCGAAAGATTTTTTATTATCTACAATTTTCTCATTTAACTTTTTCCAATCCGAGCACAACTTTCTTTTTTATTCGTGAAAAACCGTTTTTTTGACACTTGCGAATTTTTTAGGTTATGTTAACGGCCGCCATTTTAAGAGCAAAAAAGTGTAAGTTTCTTGAAATTTTATTTTCTATATGCTCAAATTTTATTTTTGCTGTTTACAATTAGTGGCCATTTAACATAGGGGCTCAGACAGATTGATTGGATTATATCTTGCCGATAAACTGAACAGTCTACCTGATCCTAGCCATAAAGACAAGCCACGGTATGAGATAAGAGCCGTTTGGGATTTTTTATTTGGCATATAGAGATGAAATAAACTATAAGTGGTTTTGACTATACGAGTACATAGCTTCTACATCGATTTTACATGCAATTATTGAATACCAGAAAAGAGTTTGCTAGCTTGTCCTTTTTCTTTAAGATATTTCATAACAATGTAGATTTATCTACATTACTAAGTATGTTTAATAGGTCTTTATAGGGTCAGTTCTCGTGTGGACATATCTCTTTTTTGTCACATTATCATTATGCTTTTGCACATTTATCCAATAAGCTGAATCTAGCTGCCCTTTAATATTAGTTGTTCCTAATAAAGCTAATTCCATTGTATTATGTATATGGCTTTTGGAGTTGTCGTGCTTTTTTATTTTTTCAGTTAAGTGCACCAAATCTGTCACCCCTACCTCCGTCCATGCTTTATCACCGCCAAAAAGTAAACAAGGAAACAAAATAACGCATTTTTTTTGTTGCACCCACAAATCCAATTGTTCTTCGAATAAATGTCTCTATTAAATTGACGTTTATATGCTTTTCCGTGGCTAACACCTGCAGTCTCAATAACAATATCGGGCAATGGCTTACCATTGTTTTTTAAATCAATTTTTTCTTCATAAGAGTATTTAAAAAATCGCTTCACATGAACTAAATTATAAACTAAATCCATTGTCACTATCACAGTATATAAATATTAATAATTAGTACAATAAATCACTACACAAATTCACAAAACAGTATTTAAAATCTCAAATTAACACGAAATACGAAATAGGTACGATTTACGCCCGCCCGAGTAGGAAGGAGTAAACATTCACTGATGTTGCCTTAGCTGGAAAAAATACAGCTCACTGACCGTGTAAATTCGCGCATTTACGAGCGCCAAGTGTGGATTGTCGCGGGAGTTGAGGGGGAGGACGGGTGTGCCGAGCCGTGCTGAGAACTACCTCGTGTGGCCCAGTTCAATGTACCGCGACGCGCTCGCGTAGAGACCCAGATAATTCATCTGGTCTACTACTCAATAGAGGACGGCAGAATGCAACTTTAACGCAATAATTTGGTTAGCTGCACCAACTAACCAAATTATTTTATTAATAAATTTTAGTAATTATTATGTCCCGAAAATATACAAATATCTAATTTTTTTGGCAGTTCTCCAGCTCTGCAGCACCTATACACCAGCCGCCCCTGACTAGAAGCAACATTCACCTCTTATTTCTCCCATTACAGCATTATTAAAAATGCATAGTTTGATTATTTAATTTTTCCAATATAAGTGGCGTTACCAAGATAGAAATCCAAGTCTTAACTGTTAATATATTTCTCCTAGTTCAATTTATACTTGTAAAGATCTTTCAAAATGTATCCATTCATTCGTAGCAATGTTAGCATACTTGTATTACTGTATTACTTATCTAATTAATAAGTAATTCATTATAATAATGTATTAGTGTTAATATATCTACTAAATTAGTAAATTCCAGTCAAGAGTACCTTAATTTAGTATCGTAATGTTTCACCTCAATTGTAAAGCGGAAAATGTTATCTATTTATAACTAAATACATTAACCAAAACCTTCCATTGAATTAATGTTTTTGTAGATACATTTGTTCATTCACACCTCCCAACAAAAACTTACTGATATTACCGTGAAAAGAAAATCTATAAAACACGCATTAGTGAAAAAAATGATTTTATCCAAATTATATCTACGCCCCACAATTTGTGGGGTGAAATACAAACGCCTGGCCGTTTCTGTCGCAGTCTCTAATTATCTACTGTTTGTAAATTGTCCGGTTGACAGTAATCAATAGGCAATGTCTATAATTAGACTTCCTTTGAACGTTGGTCGGTCCTACAGGTACAAAGTTACGTGACTTCGGCGTCAAGTTCCGGACGAAATTGGCTGTTACTGTGGCGCTGAGAGATGTTACGCATGTGGAATTCCGAATTAGGTTACTCCTAATAGACTGTGAGTGACGGGATGAAACCTATAATAGAGGAATAAGAACAGAAAATTAATTTATATATCAGGACTAGAAATGTATATACAAAAATACAGAGATAGACGTCGTTCTACAGTTTTAAAGAATAATGACAGTACAACAGTATTCAATTCATTATCTAGCATAATTTATAAGAATTATACACTAGGCACAAAAATTATGGAGTGTAAAAGAATCCTAAATTTTTAGGCGATCTTCAAAGAGCTGTCTGTGACTTAGAGAAAAATGGTCGTAGAGTAATTTAAAAAAAAGAAAATTAAATTTCCAAGTTCTTGGTTTTCGGGTCTTGAGTTCAATATTTTTTACCATCGGCAGTTTTTGAGTGATAATAAGAAAAAAATCGGAAAAAATATTTTCCAAATTTTTGTTTGCCTTTCAAAAAATCCGCGAACTTAAATAATTTGTTTTCAATAATTTCATCATAAAATTTTTTTAAATGATTTTGCCCTCTTTAATTTGAGCGATTCAAAAGCCTTGTACGATGATTTTTTGCTAAGTTATTGTCGTTCAAAGCAAGGAAGTCAGTTTTTGTCGAAAAAAAATTATAAAACAAAAGTCAGAACTGACTTTTTTGATTTGAATGACGATAACATCCAAATATACAAATATAAATACAAATCATCCATCCCTTTGATTCCTGCAGATTTTTATCCATTTTTAGAGTTTTCATTCTAGAGAGTTTAGAGATAGGATGTTCGCTCTATTTATAATCTTCTTCACAATATGAGTACACTTTTTCAACTATCAACAGACAACTTAATATAGAAAATATTATATCAATATATATCTTAATCTTAATATCAAAATATATAGATACGAAGTCAACTGATCTTTTAGTTAGTTCTCACGTATAATATTTTTTCATAAATGTTCATCTTATGCGACAGGTATAATACTACTATTATTATACTATTGTCAAGAACGCCTCGAGCGATCCCTAAGGCCGGGAATATTCGAAACCATCAAGAGCGTGTGGAGTTGACTTCCAGTGCGTTCTATACTAGAAAGTTCGCCAAAGTTCTTTATCTAGAAACGTCTGGAGAGACGTTTCACTGCCTATATAAGAATTGTGTCGTCCAGCGAGGAGTTAGTTGAATCTGGACTAAGATAGTGACGGTGCGAAGAAAGTGACATGGTGTAATACACTGTGAAAATTAGTTAAAGTAGATAGAAAGTTAGTTAGTTAGTTGGGCTTATAAATAGTTGATTTGTAAATAAGTGTTCGAAATAAAGGACTTTCTAGTAAATTCGTTACACTATATTCTATTTTTTTCTGATATCATTTTGGATATTTCTCCTTCACTAGAGAAATGTTTGTCTTTGACCGTTTTAGACAATGGTAAATTTTGACCAAGCTTCCGCCGCATTTCTGGGTGGTCCTTTTTATTTAGTGGTTGCGGATATTTATATGGAGTCGTTTGAACAAAAAGACATGGGAGGTCATACCTTCTTAAACACAAGTATCAATTCAGATATGTCGATGATACATTTGTAATTTGGCAATATTATTTTGAAAACCTGGTCTTTTAAATTGTGCACCATTTAAATTCCTTAGATCTGAAGATGCGATCTACTATGGAAGCTGAAAACAAACTTTATTTGGGTATTCTTTTACCCAGTCAACTTGTGCAAAAGCATTCTCTGTGGTCCCAATTGGTCCTCAATTTGAACTCAATCTCTTGATCCACTACACCATTTCCTTATCACAATTCCTTTCATTTAAACCTGAACTTCGTTATAATATGTATTCTCATATAAAATATTTTCTGAGACATCAAAAGTCCATTGAAGATACCCCACCCATAATTTTTCCCTAAGAAACAGAATCCTACTTTAGCCATAACTTATCATATATAAGTTTTCATATATACACTAAATATCAGATGGTACCGCTGATAAAAGTTATGAAAACGTATCTGAAAATCTTAAATACATAACGTTTCTTGATATTTTCGAATTCCTATACTGGGAAGTTTTCCGAATGCCGATCGACACTGCCAATCGATGTTGGTTGAACTTTAGTTATCTTGTGGCATTGGCGCCTCCGGCAGAATTTCGAACAATAAGGTTTCCAAGAAATATATATAATTGAACTTCTGCCATAGACTTAATTTAACATTTTCTAGGGTTATTTTTTATTATATGGTTAGATAATATTTCATATTCACATAACGTGTGACAATATATTGAAACGAAGCATTAAATTTGTTAGGCGTAAATAGCGATTAAAATTTCTGCCAATTTTATTACTACTTGTTATTTCTGAAAGTTTTTAGAAATAATTTTAGAAGGAATATAAAATATAGGCACTAACAGAATGTCTTACTGTCGTTTTTCACAAAAGAAAAACAGTGAAAGTTTGTTTCAATATATACAAGTTTGATATACAGGTCAACATGTGACATTCGTTGTTCACCAATGTTTTTTTTTATCTTGAAGATATATAACATAATTTAAATTCAATCCGAATTACATTTATTGCCGTTCAGCAAAAATTGTAAAAAAATCAATATAATGTGATTAAAGCTTTTAATATAAAACAAATTAATGATACATGATCTATTATTCCTATAATTATTTCTTAAAGTATTGAAAAGGGAGTATTATGATATTTTTTCTAAATACTAACAATGCTTGACGCATTCTATTTAATCTTTTATTTATAGTTGTTTACCTTGATAGGTATACAAGTAACAAAATAAATTACGACATAATATATATTACAGCAGATATTTTACTTAAAACTATTTAGATTTGTGTAGTAAATTAGTTCAATGACAATGGCGTTATTATTACTTCTTTTCAAAATAATTTAGTTTCGGAGCATTTTAAACATCAAACTTAAAATTAATAAAATTATCCTCTTATTTCCTCGAGACGTGATTACGTCATGTTAATTTTATCTTTATTTATTCAAAATGTAACAGACTAAATAGAGGAACAAAAATAGTTTTTATTTTGTCTTTTATTTACAGGTCTCCTACCAGTTTTACGTAAATTTTATTTGATATTAATAGAATTTCCAGAACCCAGAACTTCCGAACTCCACAACTTTATGCTTCAAGTGAAATATAAAGTATTCAAAATGTAACAGAACAGAAAATGTATAAGACAAAAAGGTTTTATTTGTTTATATAGATGAATTATAATTCTGTAGTTAAGAAAGCAAGACTAAGATTCCCAGTTTGAAGCCATTTTCAAGAATTAAGGAATAATAACTCAAATGTATTTATTAGTATTCTGTATTTTTGTCCTATAAATCAATTTGCCTGTTAGACAATAAAAACGTTATTATTCTTATTACGCAGATTACCATACATATTTTATTAAATGATATATGGCATTAAGAAGTCTTTAATTCTATTATATTTGTTATCCTATCAAAAACATGCTTTACGGAAATGCCTGACTTTGTATGTATATCTAGTGAGATAAAACTTAACAAGTCTTATAAAGTTTAATCAGAAACAACTCGAGCCGAAATGCCTTTAGAGCGAGTGATCTATTAGTTTACTTTTCATTTTGTATACACGTTCTAAAAATGACAACTTGAAATATAAACCAACTTTGGGAACAACTTTCTCCGAATTTATGTACCTGTTTAAACTTTTTTATAAGCCCTCCAAGGGTCTGTTCAGTTTATCGAACCGATGGAGTCGCAGAATCTCACGAACTTTGTCGAATAAATATAAATTAGCGGTCTGCCGTGTATAATTAGTAAAGTTAGACCCTACGTAATATGTCAAATAACAGACACAGGCTTCATAACCCGGTAATAGTTTGTGTAGTCGAACAAATGCCGCCGGCGGCTTTGGTGGAAGAAGTGCGGTATTTGCGGATAAACACCAGCCCCTCACAAAAGATTTATTTCGGCCTTATGTTTTATCCGGCATTATATTTCGTACGATAATTAAAGCCTCTTCATAATTGTTTAGCGAATAAGGGCACTAATTTCGCGGAAGTGGAATGTACATAACACAGGGCCATTTCGAGTGAAAGGTCACGAAAGGGACCCAATGGAGCGAGAACTTCCACATAGCTCGATGTAGAGAGACGTAAGACGTGCGAACAATTATTACTTTTCTGCACTCCACTATACGCGGAAAGTTAATGTAATCGTGTAAAGAAAAAGTGAAAAAACTAAATTTTTTTTGGGTTTATTTTTCGCTTCTCGGCCTAAAAACCACAAATTTTTTTTTATCAAAAATGTTTGCTGTGTGTGTGTCGTCGTTGTCGTTGGCATTTATTCTTGTTAGCACGATAACTCAACTAAATCGTGTCGGATCGATCGGGTTTTGACTGATTCTGATTGGGGACATCTCCCAGACGACACCTATTGATTTTGAGGTGGATAAAACACACTCTACTATGTACATGGGTCATGAGAAAGTTCAATGGCGGACTATTTGAGATTTTTTTTTGTTAGCACGATCACTCAATTAAATCATGTCGGATCGATCGAGTTTTGATTGATTATGATCGAGGACGTCTCCCAGACGACGCCTATTGATTTCGAGGTGGATAGAATACACCCCACCCTGTCCATGGGTCATGAGAAAACATGATGGTGGACTATTTAAAAAAGTAAAACTGTCGCATAAAACACATATGCTGCATTTATGTGTTGGTTTATTTTTTATCGGCCACTCAATTTCAAGATAGAAATATTCTACGCGCGGAAAAGTCCGTTTTAACGTTTTAAAACTATTTATTTAAATAAGTTATTAAAGTAAAGTGTTACAAATATAAAAAATTTTGTCAATGCGTGAGTAACTGGAATAATACACAATTTGATAAGTTTATAATTGTATCGTTATTTTGTAATTTTAACTACGGTTTTAAGGAGGTGCCATCGAGTGGTGAGAGGTAAGGGAACTAGCCCTATGCTCGCCATAAACAAAGAGTCAGTGTACCAATTTATAGACAAAAAATGTTTCCCCGTAAATTTCTAAATTAGCACTTGATTGTGTCGTTTTCAACGCATACTATTTTATAAAAACTCGTAAATAACCATATTTCATATAAAGACAAAAACGTTTTTGCAAATTGACAAATTTGTGAATTTGTCATGTGCGAGCACAACACGCGGCAATGATGGTGTAAAATTCGCGGATTTAGCGTGTCTTCGTTGGCAACCATGTCGCCATTAAAATTTGTCCTAACCTCAAAATGTCACCGTGTTTAAGTTGTAAGGGCCCTTCGTTTCCAAAAGTCAGTTAAATAAAATCCGCGTAACGTCTGAAACCGGAAAAACTAATGCGAGGCGAAAAGCGATAGTAGAATCAGTAAAGAAACAAGAATCGTCGAATGTTTGTGTTGGCGAACCCAGTGGATATTGCATTGTTTCCCTAAGTCATTTGGTACAAAACAATTTCATGCCGGTTTTATCACTGAAAGCTACAAAGTACGATGCATCACTGTAAAGAACACGGTATATTTCAGTCATTCCCAAGGTAATTTTCTCGTCATTCAAAAATGTCCTGTCACAAGGTATTAAACCTCTTTCACATTATTTTTTTCTCTTAATCCAAATGGTAAGAAATTCTAAAAAAATTCATGAAACTCTATTTTAAGCTGAAGAATATTTTAGCAAATTTTCATTGCGTTTTATCATTTTTTGAAAATCCCGTTGGAACCTCTTTAATGAAAACTTTTATCACACAAATGTAACTCGACAGTAGATATATGACATTTAGAGGCAAAAGGAATATATCCACAACTAATTATGATGATTAACTGTGAATCTAAAACGTATTTTGAAATATATTTTGAAACGTATCTTCATTTCTTATAAATATATTCTATATTACTCTTTTATTAAACCTATAATTTTATTAATAAATAACATATATTTTACTGATATAAATATGGTTTTATGATTTTATTTACACGAGCTGTTGATGTAATATCGAAAAAACTTAATTTATTAATAATGTATGAACAAGTTATTTACTTACCAAGCCTTATATGTACATATTTTGTATATGTATTTATCAATAATCTATTTTACATTTGTTCTTACTAATAATATAATGTGAGGAAGAATAATTACTTTATGCAGTAGGGAACGATAGTACTGAGTATTGTTTTTCATGGCTCATATCATTTAAACTAAACTTAAAATCATTATTTTAAATATGAACAAGTTTACACAATTACGTAGACACTTACAAGAGTTAAAGAACCACCAGATTATTTTGAAGGCCTGTTCTTCGACGGATCTCGTAACTCTGTTAAAAATAATAAAAGTTTGTTTCAACACAGAAATTAACTTACTTCCTCTAAAACTTCGGGCTGCGGATTCAAACATTACACATAAAGACAAGAACAAATTGGGATTATTAGTTGACAACATTTAAAAGGATACTTTGATTCCTCAAGATATCCATGCATTTGGAGACAAATTATGGAACTAGTTAGTTAACAAAATAATCATTTACTTATTGAAAGGATAAACTAGTCTACAACTACTTAAATATGGAAAACAATTTTAATTAAAATTACTATGTAAATAGATGTTTTCTCTGAAAATCACAAATATCTGACTATATTGACATCTATCAGTGATTCTAGTTCTAGGAGTCACAGTGCTCAACTCGCCAGTCTTCAAGTTCGCATTATTAAAACATATATTAATGAACCTCCAGTTTTAACCACCTCCTGATCATGCCAATTGGTTCCACTTTTTGTTGCTGATCATAAATGTTTAAACACGCTGTCCAAGATTATCTTGTACACTAGAACAAATTAAAAACTGATCGAGTATATTTTAGTACTAGCACAACTAAATATATGCAGCAAAATATAAAAATCAAACTGCGAAATTTAGGAAGATAGCAAAAGACACAAAGCGTTCTCTTGCAATGTCGCAATAGGTGTACGCATGCGTCGCGTCGCATGTGCATGTAATGAAATATAATAGATATAAAATTTTATTTTAGATGAAGAGTTTTATATTAATAATTAATTTAATTATAATCAGAAAGTAGGTATCTACTATATCATCATGATTTTTAAGTAAATGAATTTTAAGCTTGCCCATAATAACACTAACTGAGTTTTCCACAAAACACCAAAACATTATACACTACACTCGACGCTCATTTCGCCAACAAAGTTGGCGTCATCTGGAGATGATTAAAACTCAGGAGTATTAATCATCTCCAGATGATGCCAACTTTGTTGGCGGAACGCGCGTCGAGTGTAGTGTATAGTGTTTTGATGTTTTGTGGAAAACTCAGTTAATGTTATCTTCACGCCAAAGGTTCCAGCCTACTCTAGGATTTCCCATAATATATTTTCAGATAATATCTTTCATAACCACCAACCACATTACATATTTAACCTTTGACAAATCTCATGTTCTGTCCCAAGGGTCATATAAAAATTATATCATATCCCATTATTTTATCTTGCGTATTTTCTGTTACTTTACTGCTACTTGTTTTATACATAAAATAACTGTCATACATAAAATAATCAGTTTTAATTCTGTATTTGAATAAAAAATAATTTTAATTTCCCTCTGAAAATGGTTAACTGTGTTTATGGAAAATATTAGAAGCGCTATCCAGGGCAAATACTTCTTAGTTATTAAGAGTGTAATAAATTACCTATGCATAAATAATTACTTCGATTTAAATCCGTACGGTATAATCTACCAACATCGTCTACCAATTATATTTAGCTACAACATAACCAACTCCATTGAGAACACTGACATTACTGCGCCACCAATGATATATCAAAGACGTCCTACAATTCAATCTTGTAATTGAATTAACTTTGAACCTGCCTTCATAAGCTAGTGGCGTCATCTTTCTGGTAGCGGTTACACCAGCAGTGTAACCAATTATCGTTCTGAAGTAAATAGTTATACTGAAATTACATACCTCTCATGATTCACAACGCGTATAACGCAAAATAAAATAAACGGATAAAGCACTAAGGGTTTATCCTACCTCGTAATAACGCACTAATATGACTAATAAGCCTTTGTGTTCGCATGGGGATTGAGCAGCTGAATCGTGGCCATAAAAAGAGAATGAAAACGGACCTATTATAGCGAGATAGTTTTCTGTTTATTTCCATGGACTAGTCACAAGGATATAATCGCTAGAACGACGAATTGAATAAAAATATGAAGCAGGTTGATATTAAGAATATAATGATGATTGCTTAAATAATACTAGGTATTAAGCTCATGATTATTAAATCGTTGCAAAGTAAAGTTTTCGCATAAATTATAGATGTTAGCCTTCGTATCTTGTGTGCATACTTTGTGTTTCACAGAATTAGTTGAAGTTCTTAGAATGTGAAACTTTTATTACAATGAATTTGCTTAAGGTTGTTCATATATGATATTTACTAATTTAAAATACGTATTTATAATGTGTTGTATTTATAATTCATGTCTAGAACCCCGCCATTATTTCTGCCAAATATATATTATACAAGATCAACAGACTTATTTCAACAGAATCACTGAATATAAATCAAATTAAAATTTTCAACATATTTAATATAATATGTGTTTCTTTCGTTTTTGCATAGGCGCAATGTTTTGATCCAAAAAAAAAAAAATTACAAATCAATTTATCCATATTATTATTATTGGCGCATCCGCCAGAAATTTAAATTCGTGGTACAAGCTGTAATAACAATAACTTTATTATTTTATACTACTTTACTACCTCTATGATATAGAGGACAACACATACACATAGAGACACTAAAACAAAGATATGTAAAATCCTATAAATGAGATTCCTTGAACATTGTGATGTAGATCATTAAATATCGGTCAGACTATTAAATTTTAAATAATTGTAAGATAATAGCATTCCCTTCTAATATTTAATTCTGTTCTAGTATATATGAAGATATCGTTTTCTCTTGCGTTATTTTTATCCTTCCAAAGATCCACGAAGCTACCCAGTTAGCAATATTTATATAAATGGCGAAGGCGCGTCTGTAATTGCATAGCGTTTAGATAGATTGTAATATACTTTATTTAAGTATATCTTTTCTGCTACTCTATTCTTACTTGCTAACCTCTAATTACTGCGAAAAGTTAAGCATATACATATATATGGGATGGTTAGGGGTTAGAACGAAAGAAAATTAAAAACATTGAAATAAACTCGGGTAGAACGATGTCTATACACATTGAAATGATAAGGGAACGTTCGC
Source organism: Rosalia funebris (assembly GCA_037954035.1). Lineage (NCBI taxonomy): Eukaryota > Metazoa > Arthropoda > Insecta > Coleoptera > Cerambycidae > Rosalia > Rosalia funebris. The sequence continues at coordinate 12,569,737 of JAZFAV010000001.1, read as the reverse complement.
CATTTATTAAATATCATTGACCAGATATGAAATAAAAAAAAGGTTTATTCTATTTTCTAAAATCATTTCCCATTTTTATACGCAGGTAAGTATTATGTAAAAATGTAATTTGTTCAAACAGGTTTACGAAATGTAAGATATTCATAGGGTTCGATAGGAATCGATAACAAGATGTCTTATCGTATTATTTTATAAGAAAATTTCAAACATTTTTTGGGAAACAGTCTTGAAAACAATACCACTAAGAGTTAATACAATATCGTATTATGGAATAATTTCCTTAGATATTGATCCATTTAATAGATTGATACTATTTCTTTATACAAAAGTAATTACTAGAGCGGTGGTAAATATTTGCCAGAGATGTTGCATAATAAGTTCAAAGACACTATACTTGTGTATGTTTTACCACATGTTCAACCTGGTAGGAAACTTTAAAAGTTCATTAATAGTATGTAAAATATTTACTACTTAGGACTACTACGTACGACCATAATTCTATTCAAAATATCTTTTGGATAATGCGATAACTTTCATACACTTGTAAATTAACTTCTGAAATTAGTTTAATTTAATTTTTAACTCAGTTTTAATCATCCCCTGATTAAACATGATTAGCGAAACGTGCGTTGAGAAACACGTAATTTTGCGTACATAATCTATTATGTAATAGCCTTGCTATTCGGGAACTGCTTGATGACCGCTTGGCGGTTTGGTAGTTCCTTTCTCGATTCCCGACTTATATGTTACTGACATAGATCACATCGATGTAGATGTATATCCCATAGATTTCATTTGTCCTGCATCAACGTGTCGTGTACGGCACTGATGGGAACTAATAAGTTCGAAACAGCTGTCTGTCGTTCTGTTCCCATCCGGGACAGACGTCGAATCCTGCCCGTGACGGGTTTTATTTTTTGAAACATGTCACTTTAATGTTTATAATATTTCAGTGATGGTCCCCGGAGTAACTGTATCTACTTGAAAACAGCAATACTCGTTATGAATACATTTTAATTTAAAACAATACATGTATAAGTTAGTAACGAATTTATCTTACAGTTGTGTAACGAAAACTGTGTATGTGCAAATAAAGTAACAGTAAGAAACAATTTCTCAAATGTTCGATTCTCGAATTTTCTATTCACTTTTATTTACATTCAAATACACATTTTGCATACGTTTCCACATTTATCTCGAACTCGAATAGTTCATAAATTTTACGATATATGTCACATAATAAATATTACAACCGAATACACATCTGTGAATCATGCAATTCCACGTAACATATTGCGGCAATTTTTAACAAAATTACTTCTAACATATATCATGCTGTATACACATTCATCTGAATATAACTATGTACACCATGCGAAGCTGTTAATCAGGTTAACTTATATTTCAGTTAAAATATTATCAGTAGCGCTGTATTAAATTAAGGAGATTTATAGGCGTTTTACTGAGAAAACTGTTTTTCTTTATTAGACTGAATTTATGTTAGCAAGTAATTGCTACTGCCTCCTTCCTTGAAAGTATAGTTGTTTATATCATATATTAACAATAAAGTAGAACTGGCTATACATTGTTGCAAAGTTAACATTGCATTATTAAAAATTATGTACTTCTACAACGAACCTTGATATAATTCAAGGAATTCATTACGTAGTTTCCTTGGTATTTCTAGCTACTCCAGGGTTATTTAAAAATATTTTTACATTTTCAAAATTGCGCAGCACAATAAAAGATATCGAGGAGAGGAGTAACGGGTTGTCGAATAACTAAACTCTTCATACAATACTCAGAGATTGAGAAATGGGCCCAAGGATTCATTAAATTGAACAGCCACAAAGTCAAAATTCTGGTGGGAATCATTACGGGCCACCATAGTAGTCTGAATGCATATAAGCACAAGCTGAGAATGACTGATAGCCCGGTCTACAGATACTGTAAAGAAGACTCATCTTCCTTACACCTGCCCAGCACTAGAGAAGAGGTACCTTATATTAGGGACCCCTGTTATCCAAGAGGAGGCGAGGCTTAGGGCAGGGGACGTGCCTAAATTGCTCCTTTTATAGAATAGCATTTTTGGATAAAGACCCCCCGCATAAGAGGGGATCCCCAAGGGACTACCCATATGAGCAGTGGCTGATGAGGCTCAAACCCACATAATATAATAATAATAAATACCCTCAAATACTTACCAATATTAAACAGCATTGCCACAATCTGAATTATATCGGTGAGAGATCTGAAGCATCAGATATTGTTCCATGGACATTCCATTGAAACATCCTGTGTTCGCTGTGATTTTGAAAACATTTTTATATATAGGGAATAACCGTTCAACATATACTGTTTTTTACAAATTTATCGTAATGCAGTGAAGACTTTACCTTTCTTTAAATCATTTAAAACACTATCAAACTTTGATATACATAACTACTTTTTCTTCATCATTTAGAGGGTGTAGTTCTGTGCGTATAGCATTCAATATTTACAGTGACTCCACTAACGATAATCAAAGATTTTGTAATTTCTCTACTGCCTCCACTAGTACATTTTAATTGCTATTAATAATTTGTAAGTCTGCTTCAGTATGAGTATCTTCAAATTTCGTTTAACTATTTTATGACAGCAGCTTTTTTAGAATCAAGTTGTCAAATTACAGACTTTATTTTCTTGAAAATGCTCAAAATAATAAAATTCTACTTATAGCCATGTTTCCCGTTATGTAAGAATCGACTGTGATGGTTCAGGGATGTCAGGACCCTATCTGGATGACATTTTCGAAGTTTACACGTAACATGTAAGAAGTTGCCACGCTCTTTTTTGAGAAAACAACCTACACAACGCATAGTTGTGGCACGTTCAGTCATAAACACTTACAGTTGGTTTCTTAAAACTTTAAATTGTTCTAATATATTTAGCACCATCCCCGCAATTATCGCGCCACGACATTTGTGTAATCGTTTACCAGCTAGTAAGAATAAACATGGCGGTTTAAGAAGTTCCAGTGTGCGTTCGATAACATTAACAATATTTTTTAGGATCCATCGTCTCGCCCATACACAACCAAAATTTTATTTTGTAATTCAGATTTAATCCTGTTCGCGCAATGGTACCTCATTTCTCAATATTGGTAATTCCCAGTCGGTGATACCATATTATTCCAGAACCAACAAAATGCGTCATTATTTAATACGCGAAATGGCATATTCCAAGCAATTAATATGAAAGTCAAATCAAACATAAATTGGATATTTTATTTTACTCTAGTTTTCTTGTATCCTCCGTGCACTGTTTGCATATTTCATACAGTTTATTTTGTTCCAGCACATCAAAGGCATATCAAACTAAGCATATTATTTTTCCAACATCATCCGTGAATTCTCCTATATCCTCTTCAATTATATACCGATGGAAAACGTGCAAATAAAACCAAAACTGTCTGCTCTACTCAATACAAAGCTCGTTTAGACTTTTCAAAATTATAAACAGTTACATGTAAAATTAATTCAAACTACAAACGATAGAAGGAATGTAATTTATTACAATAATTGTTAAAGCCATATTTTTGGCAATTTAAGAAATTTATACTAGATGATGTAATTAGCTGTGTCTTATATTTACTGCTTATTCCAATGATAGATAATTATGTCGAACCCTCCACTGTTAATTGTAATATGATACCTCTATCCCACTGAACGTGCAAATATCTTTTATGCTCGTATATTCTTATATACGATGTGTTACAGAATATTATTATATTCTGTAAGACATTCATATTCTAATAAGTTCTCGGAATATAAACGTCGAAGTGAATAGAGAATGGTTTTGGCTAACAAACGATATCAAACTTCCATCGGGCGCAGTATGAATCCAAACACATTCGGGCGCAATACATCTGAGAGATCCCATAATCAAATCTTACACAATTTAGATTTTAATGAGGTGGAGACTTAATTATACGCTTATTTTAATTAATACCACAGAATAATAAATATTTCACACTAGTGTTTAGTTGCAATAATTAAATTTACATTAGGGAACTCATTCAATGTTGTAAAACAATAAATTTGGAAGATTTTTACATAACCAGCTATTGACAAGTTTTTTTTCTGTTTTAAGGACAAATTAAAACACAAACAAAAATTAGTATCGAGCAATATTTTGAATACAGAAAGTCACCTATTTAAAAAGTCATAAAGTTATACCTATATAAAAAAATATTGGACTTGAATTACAAAGAAAATATATAAGTAACTGCCTATTTTAAGTGTAAATCCTCTTCATTATTTTAGCATGTTACAAACAAAAATAAACGTTACATTTTTGGTAATGATATTTAATATAAACCAATAATTTAACACCCAAATGTGTTAATTTTTAATAATAATACCGTAAAATCCAGAATAAATAAGCGTAGAGATACCAAAGAATATTATTAGATGAAATAATAGAAGAAATCTAACAAAATATAAAAGTGAAAATAATGACGTAATCAGGCGCAGTGCATCTGACAGATACAAAGCCTGGGAATGCACTAAAAAAATCGACACCATATTGAAAAGAGCTAGGAAGCTATGAGGGGGTGCGAGTTAATATTCGTAATACACACGAAAGGATAAAGAAGAAAGTGACTGCCGGATCTCACAGATCGGTTGCGCCGGCGAATAGTTAAGGGCTTAGGTTAAGGGTTAAATTCTCACAAAACTCATTTATTTATTAGATATCTGCACAATGTTGAACTTAAAATACACTGTAAATTATGTACAACTAAAAAACATCTAGTAAATTATGTAAATGTAAATTAAAATGTTACCCCCTTAATAAGAAACTTAATATGGCACTATTTTAGATTTTGTAAAGAGTTTCAGAAATAAAAACCGGTTTTATTTAATGACATAAATTTACCTAAAAATATAAATTTCAGGATACGGGAAAGAAAGGGTTTAGATACGCAAAAATCGACTCCTTCCCCTAAAGGATCAGGCTGAGGAGGGGAATATTATATAGTATATCAACGCATACACACCCCTGCTCCGAAGGATACCAAATTATCCCTGTTGGGGCTCGAACCCCCACACACACAATGACACTCCCAATACTGGACTAGTCTATCACCCCGGACTATACTACGAATAATATTGTTGCAGGTACCTCTATAGGAAAACACATGTAACAGGCGCTTGACTTTCATTAGCAGACAATTAAACTGTCTTATTTCCTATTTTTAAGAAAAACAAAAGCAGTCAATATATAGAAAATCTCCTTTTACCCACCGTCCCTTTCTCTCTACTCCTACATTTAATTTTCTTCGTAAGTTATTTCTGTTAAACATTTACTGAATACATTCTCGTATTATGCTAATCTCTTGCATTAAATAAAAAAAGTTTAAAAGTCCGTTTTAAAACCTTAAAACGGACTTTTCCGCACGTAGAACACCTCTATCTGGAACTTGGGTCGCCGAGAAAAAATAAACCAACATATAAATGCAGAATATGTGTTTTATGCGACAGTTTTACTCTTTTCAAACAGTCCACCATCGTGCTTTCTCATAACCCATGGATAGGGCGGGGTGTGTCATATCCACTTCAAATTCACTAGATGTCGTCTGGTATACGTTTCTAATCAGAATCAGTCGAAACCCGATCGATCTGACACGATTCATTTGAGTGATCGTGCTAACAGAAAGAATTTCCCAAATAGTCCACCATCTTGATTTCTCATGACCCATGGACAGGGTGGGGGTTCTGTCCACCTCAAAATCAACAGGTGTAGTCTGGGAGACGTGCTCGATAAGAATCAGTCAAAACCCGATCGATCCCACACGATTCAGTTGAGTTATCGTGCTAACAAAAAAAATCATAGTCCATCTTCGTGCTTTCTCATGGCCCATGGACAGGGTGGGGTGTATCCTATCCACCTTAAATTGAATAGGTGTCGTCTGGGAGACGTTCTCGATCAGAATCAGTCAAAACCCGATCGATCCCATACGATTCAGTTGAGTTATCGTGCTAACAAAAAAAATATTATAGTCCATCCTCGTGCTTTCTCATGGCCCATTCATAGGGTGCGGTATATCTTATCCACCTTAAAATCAATAGATGTCGTCTGGGAGACGTCCCCAATCAGAATCAGTCAAAATCCGATCGATCCTAATGTGCTAACAAGCTATCCGATCGCGCTAACAACAAGAAATGCTGACGACAACGATGACACACACACACACACACACACACACACACACACACGCACGCACGCACGCACGCACGCACGCACACATACACACACACACACACACACACACACACACGCACACACACGCACACACACGCGCACACACACACGCACGCACGCACGCACGCACGCACACACACACACTATAGTGGAAAATGTATTGAGTTGATTTTTAATATGGATAGATCTCTAGGAAAACAAATCACAATAAAATTATAAGTATAATTTACAATGATGGGCATAAGTGTGTTAACTTTTTTTTTAGTTTTATATGTCCGTTATATTTTCTGTCCTTTTTAGTCTTTATCTACCCAACTATTATTTTACCTACAGAATATACAAGTAAAATAAATAGATATTATTGTTGCTCATATATTGACAGTTTATTAACGATTCTGCTAAAATACTGGTTGTATAATACCTCACTGATATAAACGTATAAATACCTAATTAACAAATTACTCTATTTGCAGATAAACTGGAATGTGGATCGCATTGAACAGAGATAACTAATTGAAATACGGTGAGTATTTAAGTAAGTCCCAATTCGATATAATTCAATGTGCTACAATAATGAACCGACGCGTGTATGTTGTATTTCAGTGCAAATGTATAAATTTAAACATGTTTTTTAAACCTTTAACTGCAGCATTAATTCTCTGACCAATTCTATTCATAATTTCATACAAAATGAGTTGAAAGGTTTGTATTTATATGCATATAAATTCATGCCATCTCACTCAAAGCTAATATGTGCATTTTTTATCCAGTTTAATTAAAGAGCATATCAGAAACGACTCAATTTTTATACATAATATTTGGGATTGGAATATATTTTATACTTGCGAAAACGGGAAATGGTACAATATTAAAATTTGTAAAAGCTCTGCTTTGAAACTAATTTCATTTGAAAGTACTGATACGCAAAGTAATAATTTATAATAGAAGGTAAGTAAATGCATTTAATTGTAGGCTAGCAAATACATGTATGAAACAGGAGATACCAATTTAGATATATAAAAGGTTTCAGGAGAACTTAGTTTCTGGCAGAACTTTAGCAAGATAACGGCCCCACTAAGGGAGACCTGAATGTTGAATTTTAAGATAATCTAAAAAAATAAAAAATTTTGGGTCTATAAATTGTTACAGGAAATACGTATGGAACAACACATTTGATAAATGGCCGCCACGGCTTTGGTGGTACACGAATACTCTTCTGGCGACATTTTCAGTAACGGTTTTGTACAAATGTGGTGGTATTTCATTGATTGAGTAGAATTTCGGTCTTCAGTACTTGGTTGGTGTAAACCTGAGATTTCAGAAAAAAGTCCATAGATGTTAAATCCCAAGATCATGGCGGCCATTTCTGGTCACCAAAGTGGAAGATGACACGACCAGGAAAGGACTATTGCAATACCGTTAATGTTTCACGGGTGATATGGCTAGTGGCACCATTTTGTTGAAACCACATGGGTCAACGACTATGTCTTCCAATTGAGGCACAAAGAACTGGGTTATCATGTCACTATAACATTCACCATTTACCGTTAATACATTACCTTCCTCGTCCTCAAAGAGAAATGATCCAATGATTCCTTCAGACAACAAAGCACACCAGACAGTGACACATTGCGGATACACTTGTTTATAATGAATCAATTGTCGATTTTCTGAGCCCCAAATGTGGCACTTTTTCTATTAACAAAGCTATCAAGGTGAAAATGGGCTTCGTTGCTGATGATAATTTTGTTCACAAAGTCAGCATTCATTTTTGGTTGCTGTGTATGGTCTGTTGGCAGAAGTTGTTGAGTCAACTGGACTTTACAAGCATAGAGATGCAAATTTTTATTGAGAATACAGTGAAGAGTGGCTATTGAAATGTTCAATTCTTGTACACGATCACGAATGGAAGTGAATGGACTCTCGGTCACACTCTCGCGAAGTACCGTGACGCTTTGCTCTGAACAACCACTACGTGCTCACGTCTCTTATTTCATATCAATAACTGAACCAGTACTTTCGAATTTTTCGATTATTCTTTTCACAATTGATAATATTGGAAAATTGGACGCACTTTATGAATCGTAGCAACTACTTTAACTTTCACAATTTTGATAGTCATCCTTAACAATAAGGACGCATTGTTGTGTCGTCTAGTGCTCCATGATCGACCTGTTACAGTTATTGACCTATCGCATCATGTGAATCAAAATGGCGCTCAATTAGAATCTTGCGCTCTTATTGTAACACCATTTATACATATAAAGTTATTCCAGAAACTATCCTAAAATCCTGGATATACTCATATCAACGGCAACACGCGCTCCTGATGCCCTAAAACAAATAGAACTTTTGTCATTTACATATGGAAAGAATATGGCAAACACATAGATAAAATACCAATATCCATCGACAGCTATCATAGTTGAGATGGGCTTAATATCCGTTACAATCTACTCTGCTATCCAGAATGTTATCGGTGCGCCTTCTCGAGACGCTATCCGTACCGCCTGTCTCTGGTGAAATCTCATTTATCACGCCATTTTATTAGGTCAGGTGTTAACTCCGGAGAGCTTTGCCAAAAAGGAAAACGAACAGAAAAGGGGAAATAAAAGATGCACCTTCCGAATGGTGTACAATAGGGCATTGATTATTCTTGAGTATGGAGCTGAAGGACGAAAAGAAATAAGAAATTCAAAATGTATAAGTGAACGGAATTAAATGGACATGCATAATCAGTAGCATGCAGGTCAAGTAATGACTACAATATATAATATAGCAATTCTAACCACTTCAAATTATTTTTTGCGTAATTTTAAAGAATTATTAGAAACCCTTGAATATGTCGTATTTTAATTTAAAATATACCTTTTCTAAATGACATTAAATATACAGGGGGGACACATATAAATGTACAGAGGGTATACTTGTTTACAAATAGAATACCGCACATATTTTATTGATTCCAAAGGTCTATAATATTGATGAGTGTGACTTAAAATAATCAAAAAAAGGTTCACCTGATACATAAAAGTAGGTAAACAGAAGATTCTTACAACCAATGTGTTTTTTCTATAGCACTGTTCGTGTTATTTGACTGTATATCACCAATAAATTGAATTTACCTAAAATGTTTATAACCCACATTTGCTGCCACAATTTCTGTAGAAAATAACCTGAATTATTTTAAGATAACTACAACTATTTTAAGATGTTCCTATTAAGAAACTGCCTGTCAAATGTCATTTGCCCAGGTGGATGATCCAGATTATCGAGTTCATTTCTTCGAAGGAAGAATAAATAAGTTGGACAAGCATAAAATAGATCTTGATTCCATTCTGGCTTTCCATTCCAATGCTTCAATTGTGTTGCTAATAGTTCCTGATTTTGGAATCCGATTTAAATCCTTAAATACGTGTGATCCCTTTAGTACGAAATTTCTGACAAAAATTCTTCTATTTTAAAATTAATAATTTCAAAAGATGCACAGAACACTCATAGAAGAAATTTTCAAAGTCTACTTCCCCCTAAAAAACAATTTAAAGTTTATATAAGTTCGTCACTTTTGTATTTTTTCTAGTTTTTTTTTGGGTCACGGTATAAAATTCAGCAATTTAGATGGCGCAGTTTTATACACATTGAGTTTTAAAAATTGTCGATGGTACCATCTGCACTGTAATTCTCTAACTTTAAGTTCGTTCCTTTTGATGCGTACCTGCACTAGCAGCCTTAATTTAACAAGTTTTAAGTTAGCACAAATAAGTGTTCACAACAAGTTTAAGTTAAATATAATCATGAAAATGGCCGACAGCTAATAACATTTAAGAAAATCTGTTCATTGTCTTTGATCATACATGATTTTATAATCACAAAATGAGTTACTGAATCTGCGGTGAGAGAGATGATAAGTTGTGGTAGATATGTGACACATAATTTTGGTTTTTAGTTATTCCCTTATTGTTTATAAATTTGTTAATATACGATATCTTGTGACCAAAATATATCATCTCCTAATCCAATAACCCATCTAGAGATAGCATGCTTAAGTTCTATCCATAAGTGTACAAATTTTAGAGGAAATGAATTTGAATAAAGTTCTATTTAACGCAATATTACGTTTATCACCCTCTTACAAAGTTTAAAAATGGACTAAAAGTCTTTAAAATAGATTATTAATGTAGATATGTTTAAATTTATCTCATAAATTATTACAATGTGTATTGAAGCTTACAATTATAATTATTTGGTGCGCTCTGGTTCAATAACATCTTCCAGTTCTTCTTAAATTAAATAATGAAACGGCACTACAAATATTTAATCTCGTAAATACCCTCTGACGACGCTAATGCAGCACAACTTATTAGAGATGTTCACGAAAGATCGCTTCGCCATTCGTTTTCGTGGCGGTCCCCTAGAGCTGTTGCATAAAACAATAACTTCTCTTGAGTCAATGCCAGATTCTTGTGACTAAAGAAGGCCATGAATCAAACATGCACGTCACTTCATTACATTAATAATGTCATTTTTCTTTTGTCCGCGGCAAAGACAGAAACATTCCCGTTGATAAATTGCGCGCTTTGCGGAATACACAATTTATTACAAAATAGATAAAACATTTATGAGGCGACGTGTAATCGATACAATCTCCTAATTTATTCGCCTTTCTCCCTTTGTTTTCTTTGTCTTTTTTTGCAATGGGGAGATTAAAAGTGCTCTTATTGGCTTTGAACGTTTCTAATTTGATTAATGGTTTCGTGGGGCATTTGTGTTGCTATAAAGAAATAAATGTAATTTTGGGACTTTATTAACTTGATACGTTTTTGTCTATTATCACTTAACTGTATTAAAGTAGTTCTACATTATAGGAAACCGCAATGAATTAATACACTAATGGATGGTCGTAACTCGTAGCATCGATCTCTTCATTTGTTCGAAGTATACACAAGTTTCTTATCTTTTAAGACCGAATGCAAGAAAGAAAATATTTACACTTGCTGAAAGAAACAATATATTTCAGTTAAGGTCAAGAGCTTGTAGGTACAGCAATGTCAAAAGTATGAGGCACTGTAGCGATTTTTGACTATATGAAAACAATGTTGCGGAACAGAAGTTAAATGAAACTATTATATTTTAACAAACTTTTTATTAATAAGGAATTAAGGTTTAGGTTAGGTTTAAATTTCTGGGGAGAACCGCAAAGCCCTACACTACTCAGCCTACTGCCCATTATATTTCCCCGTAAAGCAGTCAGTACGAGCAGAGTAAAGCTGGAGTATGAATTTGGGTTTTCTCGAAAAGCTCAATATACCCTCAAAGGCGATTTTTCTCAGCTCGCCTGGGTTTAAGCTCAAACCCGATGTGCCTACGTCATGGTAGAGCCGATCACTGGCATCTCCAACTCTCCCTCACATCATCTGAATTCCTTGTCGGCACTCAAGCCAGTCTTGCTAAGACGGTAGTTAAGATGACAGTGTTAGTAACCCCGTGAGTTCCCTGACATGCTCCCTATCACCCCTCACGAGCTCTGCCGTCCAGTCGCTACTAAGCGTCAAACCCAGCAGCAGTTTAGTCAGACCACATCCCTGTTTGTTCCGTCAGCTATTAAGTCTTTCAGTCTTCAGCTATTTCTGAATTATCCTCTTACTGAGGCAGTGTATTTTGCATCTTCTTTTTTATTATATGTTATACCCACTTTAATATCATCACTACCAACTTCCGGCACTCCTCTGGTGTAATTTTTGCCTACTATTGCATTCAGTACAATTTTAAACCATCTTTATATGCAAATTTTACACTTGTAACTCTTTTAGAAATAACCCACGGCTTCAATTGGCTAAAGATCTGGCGATTGCACCATGCCAACTGAGAAGATGTAGTCTGTCTTTTATTTGTAGATTGTTACTTAGCGCACATTTTCATTTTTTATAATAATTTATTAAAGAGCAATCAGAATTTCTATTCTTTCTATAGAATAATTCTATGAGCTATTTTGTTAATTAAGAGACTTGAAATGTAGTCTCATACAAGTCCTGATGAGATTTCTCCAGCGAGAAAGCCTGCTACACTTTATTTAAGGTCCATTGGCCACTTCCTCTTAAGTCTTCTGTCATTATTTTCTTTCAACTGCCATTCTTTTCAACTTTCAAAGAAACAATAAGCTCATTGATCTTGAGTTCAGTTCAGTGAAAAACAGTTTCACGTATTGATGATGATGATTTGTTAAACTACCACATAGTCCTATCACGGAAGCTGTAGTGCTATCACTTTTTTATTTAGAAGAAATGACCATAACTTATGTAAAATAGTTTCACATTGTAACCCTGTATTATTATATGGGTGGTATTTAACAGTCTACCAACTTTACCCAATATTTTCATATAAAAAAATACTTTCATTTCCCAAAAATACTAAATGCTCACCAAAATTAAGAAAAAGCATAATCTTAAAACGACAACCAAATATTGACATAATGCTAGTCTTTCATATTATTTATTCCTAAAAATAACTGTTGTTGGTTATAAATGCTGAATGTTCACCAAATTTTATTCTGCATTTAATTCTAACATGATACCCAGATATTTCATTTTCGTCGGTGATTTATATTATTTAGCAGTTAAAAACACTCTTTGTTGAGCAAAAATACACAATGGTTACTATATTTTATACCACATTCAATTTGAAAAGTATACCCAGATTTTTTATTCTTGTTACCCTAAATTTCACTTATAAGTAAAAACTATTGTATTTTATTAGGTCTCGTTAATAAATGGGGAAAACAAATAACAAGTTTCAGACGAATTGCTAACCCCGCTAAATGTTTGCAAACGTAATTTCTAAGATAATCTGGACAATTGCATGTGCCATTTAACCAGTCAGAGTCGTCCTGTGGTAACTGTACTTCCCTCACTGAAATGTTGTTTTTTGTAGTCGTCAAACGTCTCCCACATATCTTCAAAAGTGTCACATTCCATTGCATCTCCACCTGGAATTCGGTAACACCGTTTCATTTCACTAACATGTTTTAACGATATTTTTTAGGCAGTTTGGCCCACTGATAAGCTTTTGTCCACATTTTCAAAGCCATCGTTGGCTAGTGGCTAAACTCTCGCTCGTTGTTTATAGTGTACTCATTAGACCAATCCCTCACCATTTCTGAAGCAATTATTAAGAATCGAGCCAGCGGATGGCGTTCACGAAGTGTACCTAAAAATAATAACAAAGTTAACGATACCAAATTACGCCATTCATTGAAAGTGTACCTTTGTCTTTTATTATTCTGTTAAAAGACTCCAATGCATTGTTTGTGGCAGGTGTCCTCGGTGCGGCACCCAAATACCAACAACGATTTTTAGTGAGCCATTCGTCTTTGAAACAAAGTACAAAATTTTTTTCGTCTTTCCATTTATCTAGAAATTTTTCACAGGCCCTGTCAAAAACCTCTGTTGTTGAAGCACATTGCAAAAAATCAATATCCTTTAGTATGTCCCTCTGGTACTTCTTTTGCACAGATTGCTCAACTCGTACTTGCATCTTCTTTTTTGCATGCGCCCAGCACATTCCTATAATTGTATCCTGACCGAATACTTGCACAAACGCATTTTGGATACTTTTGGCTGCGTCACATACCAAACCCTTGCAAGTTAAATCGTAGGAAAACAGTGAGAGAACTGTATTCTTTAACGTTTGAAATAAAAACACAAAATCATTTGTTTGTTCTGTGGTTGTAACAGCAAGACCAAAGGAGTGAAAATGTTTATCTCTATCCGTGGTTCCAACTATGAGTACTGGAAATCCCTGCCAAATAAGTTTATAGGTCGCATCAGCATGAATAACTTTTCATTGCCGCGATAGACCAATTAAATATTTGGTCGATAACAAAAATTTGAAACTTGAATTTGAATCGTCTTTAGAAACCTGATATGCATCAACAAAAACTTGATGATCATCGGAAGGTATTTCTGAGTTGGTCACTAACCAGGATTCTAGTTCTCCTAAGTTGATTACTGCAGATCCATACTTCTTTTTACGTAAAATTGTAAGATAATTGTTCAATTGTTTCATAGGCGGTAGAGTCAACCCTTGTATTTTGCTCAAATTGCTTATAATAGATTTGGGCTTCAAACATAATTCGTACAATTTATCTATTTCTTTTTTCGTCTCATTACTCAACCCACATTTCGATTGGGACTCCAAATTTTGATGGTCATGAGCTTTTTTAGTTCGAAATAATATTATCTCGTCGCTGGATGCATCAAGCAATAAATAGAGTGCAGTTGAACATTGGATTGCCCGACTATTGGCTTTATTACATCGATAATATCGCTTTACGCCTTCTTCCGTAGAGAGGCATTTCTGAAAGGACCACAGTTTTTCATTTCTAATAAATTCTTCGGCACTTTTAATGTTCGAAAATTTTCTTTCAAGACACCAAATCCTACCTTGCTTGCGCCGTCTTTTAGGCTGTACCGTATCAGCTTCTCCATCTGACTCCGAAAAAGAACGAAACAGCGGAACTTCGTCTGTATCACTACTCGGCCCTGGTAAACTTTCATCGGCCATTTTAGTTTATCATATGGCAATACACTGGTTATATACACTGTAAAAGCTACCAAGCATAGTGTGCGACTGCAAGCTGAAGCCTGCAAAAACTTGTCTGGAACCAACAGGCAGAGATGCGCGAGCATATTTAATTTTTGGAGTAACATAATAATTATTTGACGCACAAGTAGTTTTTTCGAGAAAGAATAAATATAAATGGATAGCACGAATATTTATTATATACAGCACGGACGCGGAATTTGAGCGTTTTGAATTTGGTGAACATTTAGTAAAATCGATAGACATATAGAATTTAAAATGTAAGCAATGGTAAAATAATACGCAACATAGCAATTTTAGTAGTGCTGTTCTCATTTTCCGAAGTATAATAATTTGGGTTCCATTAAGATTTTTTATTGTTCAATACTTTTTTTGGTGGACAGGGCTAGGGATGCATGGTTTAATCTGGTGCACATTATATTTGTTCCCTTATTATATTCGGCATTTAGATATGTTTTAGATCTACTACCAAAAACTAGGACACATTGTATTATATATTTGGAGCTAGAGTATGCCTCTGATATTATTTTTGTAGAGACCCACTTCCTCCAAACGTTATTACTTCCCTAATGATATCGCCGTTCAGGATTATGGCCATTAAATAATTCTCAAGTTATGGCTTGCACAGGTGCACGCGTATTGCTTTTCCCTAACTCATTAATTGCAAAAGTTCAAGTAGTTTTGGGAACTTCGTCTGACATTTGAATTTTTAATAGTAATACGCCAGCTTACCGTGACAAGTTCCGTCAAGTTTATACCGAACAAGAATTTTTAGTGGACCGAGGTTGCGAAATTACAGTCCTTATTAAAAAGTTCTTAACGTATTATTCATTAATACGGGAACGATTATTTGGTGATAAATTTACTACATCTCGCTTTTACCAGGTATATTTACGATTTGCCTGTCTTTACCAATGTAGCGTTGCGTTGTATAAAATAAAGAATATGCAATCGGATAGTTACAAAGGAATTCGAAGATTCAAACAAAATCTTCATATGTAAGAAATCGTCTTTCAATAAATATATATGTATATATAACAATAATTTTTCTAAAGATTCATTGATTCAATTATCTCTAGATGCAATTAAGGATAATTTTTGAATTAGTCACAGAATACCAAATACAATCAATTGGTAATTTAACAGTGTTGTTGATTTTGAAGTGTTTAAATTCAAGTATAAAGTTTTAAAACATAAATACAGGTATTTACATACATAAATACAGATTTTCACTATCATAAAGATTTGAATTAGAATCCGTTTTCATTGTTTTTTTGTAAATATTCGATAATAAACGATTTCAGTTGATAATAAGCAATTTGCAGATAATATTCCACGTTTTAGAAACATTGTCTCAATATCCTAATAACACTAGAAAATGATTTGATCAGCTGATGGATAAATTAGTAACATTTAAGGCTAGGGTCCATACCGTAGGTAAAGTTACAGAGACAGTTTTGGTTAGGGATCGGAGAGCAACTGCCGTAAATTCCTCACCGACAAGGAAAAGAACATAATGATATATTAGTTGTGTTATGGCTATTAATCTTACATACTGGTATCTATACGATATGGGGGAAGATGTTAGGACGAAGCGATATCTTCTGTTATCAGAATAACGTCAGCAATGTATTTTTGTCCATAATAACAATAAGCCCCAGAAGTCCCGCATTCTATTAGAGTTCTTGTAGTAAATTCATATTTTCAACCAACATCCAACTTTATTAGCACAGATATTAGCCTCTTAAATTATAGCTGATTTTCTGACCCCAAATGCTGCGACTTTTTCTATTTAGGAAGCCATCAAGGTGAAAATGGGCCTCGGCGCTGAAAATGATTTTGTCCACAAAATCGGCATTCACTTCATGTTTTTTAATAATCCAACTGGTAAATTCTCTTCGCTATGCATAGTCTGTTGACAGAAGTTGTTGAGTCAATTGGACTTTGTAAGCGCGGAGATGCAAACCTTTAGGGAGAATACCGTGAAGAGTGGCTGTTGAAATGTCCAATTCTTATGCGCGATCCCTGGACTCTCGGCCATACTTTCGAGAAGTGCTGTGATGTTTTGTTCTGAACGACCACTACGAGCTCGTGTCGTGTGTTTCACAATAACTGAACCACTACTTTCGAATTTTTCGATTATTCTTTTCACAGTTGATAAGTTTGGAACATTATTTCTACCGAAACTTAGACACACTTTACGAATCATAGCAGCCAAACTTTCACCATTTTGATAGTATTGATTAACAATAAGAACGCGTTATTCTATCATGTAGCTGGCCATATTTACTAACCGTATTTGTCTTCTATCCACCTGTCACAATTATTGACCTATCGAATCGTGACAGACAAAATGGCGCGCAATTCAAATCTTGGACACCCTTTAGTATATTAATGTACATATCACGATTGTATTGAACAATAGAGTACACTATAAATAAAAATGATATAAAACTTTAATTACTTGTGAAATTTACAAATGTCTGTTTTAATTTCAACAATATTCGACAACTGAAATTTATCGCTTTTCAGTAATACGGAAATTATAACACTGCAGTCCAAAACTACATACTCGATTATGTAGCCGACCGTTCCATTGCGCGCATTTCGCATATCGAATCCGAAAAAAAATTATAGCTCTAATTACAATTTTGCCATTACGTCGTACGAATGCGAATTTTTATTTCGAACGATATATTTGAGGGTTTTTTATGCTTTATAAAAAAAGAGCATTCTAAAATCGGAATCAACATGCCCGAAGTGCTTTTTGTTGATTTTTTATTGATTCAGCGCTTTCACCACACGGAAAACGTAAATCGTGTGACGGTTACAATATTCGGCGTTTTAATATGCCATAAATCTAGAAGGTGTATAAAAACCCAATAAAAACTTGTACATAAATGCGTTTGATATTAAATTCTTCCGTAATAACTCTTTGAATATGTCAGTAGCGAGGGTAATATTATAAATTCGAGCGTTAAAAGTTTTACAATTTCACCTTCAAGGATTGCGGTGAGACTTCGCGTCGTTTGGCAGAATCCTGATATCTTGGGGATAGCAAGGTTAACGACGCCCTAAAGGGGGATTTCCTCCCCCCGTGCGCATTTAGCCGGGCGCCCAACCTCTCGCTAATTCACTGTTTCGGCTAAAAAGACGGCAAATTACTCCGTTACATTTGACAAATGGGGCCTAATACGCTTTCAATTTAAACATATGCGAACGTAATGTCGCAATTTATGAACTCTTAAAGCAACTGGCGCTCGGAACGAGCTTGGGAGGGAATTTTTATGTAGGTTTTCATTTTTGAAGTAAGCAAAGCAAAGGAATTTATTTCGCCGTCTTCCGTCTCACCAAGCCGTAATAATATCGAAATTATTTTTTGAGGTGTACCGATATTCGAGTTGCAACATGCTTCAGCAAACACTTCCTTTGACGGGCAAAAATATTAATTTTTTTTTGCTTCCGTTCAACTCTATTTCTGATTTTCATATATAGCATGATATTAACACGTTTCACACAATATATATCTATATATATATATATATATATATATATATATATATATATATATATATATATATATATATAATTTTTTATTGAAATATGTACGTCACGCTGTAATTTATTTTTATTAATTCTACAGTTTTTTTACATTAATCCAAATCTTAACAAACAGGACACGCCAGAACTCTGGCTTCCTCATATGGCAACGGTTAAATTTAGAACTACACTACTGTGACATCTTAAAGCATATAAAAGAAAATACTCTAAACATGTATGAGTTTACTCATTACATGTTTTTATATTTTCTACTATCAGGTAAGTATAAAATTTTTCGTCCCCTTCATTACGTCTACAGTCTTTTAAACGTTCTGCGGGAGTTTTAAAAATGCGGGGATGAGGTTCAACTAATTTTTCTTGAACTTCAGCTATACTGATCATTGGCTTGGCAGGATAGCTCTTTATCCACTTTTTTCGCTCTTGTCCAGTCTAAAAATGTAACGTGTTCTCTACTACCATCAATGAGGTGAGATTCTTTAAACCCAGATTTCCATAACCTTTCCGGAGATTCCAATAAGACTCAACTCAACTAAATCCAATAAGACTCAACTTTTATCTCTACGTTTAGGTTGAAGAATCCGAAGATCTGCTACAGAAATGATCCTATGAAGTATGATCTTTGTATTAGACCTCCACTGGTGAAAAATTTGTATTAGACCTCCACTGTCTACCGTCTAGCGTATTGTATCGCACCACATCATTCTCGTTTATGTGAGATGTCTGTTTATCATAGTCCACTCTAAACATCAATTGTGTTGAAGCAAGTTGAGCCTGTTGCTCACTTAGTATTCCACTTACTCATGCACTGGGAGATTTCACTCTCACTGCGTCTCTCAATCACTATACACGGAGCACTCTGAATATACGGATCACTGGGTTTAACATTGAAATAATTTCGTTAATTACTAATTTAAATCGGCATTTTTGTTAAGAAATTTATATTACTGGAGTGGATTGGAACCTTTGATGTGAAAATAACACTGACGTAGTTTTTCACAAGACACTATACACTACACTCGACGCGCGTTTCGCCAACAGAGTTGGTATCATCTGGAGATGATTAACATTAATCTTATACTAACAATGTATCCTATTTATACCTAAATTATTTTTGCTGCTAAGTGAGCCCTGACCGTTACGGTTGCGGCTCACTGAGCTCCGACCGTCACTAACTAATAAAACGGGCTAGGTGGAATAGGCCCTCTGTCACTATTCATACTATTTTTGGACTTTTCAATTTTTAAGTTTTCAAATGCATCTAGCTATCTAATATTTGTTACATTCCTAATTAACCTAATTAATCTCAAGTTGTTAATATATATCTGATGGTTGTTCTCGCAGGCATGTTGGGCAACATTGCACTTATTTGTTCTACTATATTTGAGATGCACCATGCGCTCTTTGAACCTGGTTTGAATAGATCGTCTGGTTTGTCCAATATATCTTTGATTTCAGTCGTTACAGCTGATTTTAGAAATTTATAACTTATTAAATAATACTCAAATGCTTACAGTTTACTATAGCTAAAAAAAAATTGAAGCATGGAAAGTTATTTATTAGAAAAAATGTCCATGCTCTAAATATATTTTATAGTTTACTTTTAAAGCGAGTACTCCAAGTTTACCTATAGAATTCTGACTTTTTTAATATGTCCCTTATTTTTAACATGGTGGACAATGTCAATAATATTAATATAAGGGTTGTAAATCTAAATCGTTAAATTATGAGTATCTGATACATCAGCCACCACGTTATCATCGCTTGACTCCACTAGATTTCCTTTTCTCTTCGATATATTAGAAATAATCTATAAATACAAACAGGCGACGATGAAATTAATAAAAGAATAACAATATAAACGAACTATGAGAAAATTTATTAGAGTGTGTCGATTACGATGGACAATCAGGCCAGTTTTATGACGTTCTGTAGTGCAGCATTTTGCTTCGCTGCCACTCCATGGATACCTATCAAATTTTTCAATACAAGTGACTGTAATGTCAATCGTATTGTGGTCCAGCGTGGCTAACTGATATTGGATATATTAGGGGTATCGGTGTATGCTTGTGTTCGAGTCCCAACGAGGATGATTTGGCACTTGTTCCTAAGCATGGGCGTGTTTGTCCTCAACTATATGTGTAACCGTCCCCTCTACAACATGAGACTTTAGATAAGTCGATTTTTGTGTTCAAACAAATATTTTTAGAATCAGGAGTATAGACATATTATTCACCGTAATATAGAACATACTCTCGTGATCGTTATGGCGTTATCGATATTTTTAAAGAAAAGCTCATTTTTTATTACGTCATTTAACATAACTCTTTTTTTTGTACAGTAAAGTAAAACAATGGATTACTTACATAAGAATTTTTGTGAGCAAGTGAATTTTTGAAATCAAAATTCACATTTAATGTTGGCTTCAATTTATTAGCATAAAATCTATCAATTTTCTTAATATGATTAAGAAATTATTATAATTAATTTACATATTTCGTTGTTTTAAATTTCAGTAAGCATTATTCATTTCATTAAGCATTTTCATTTAAAACATTTTTTTAGTTTATATTCAGTCGTATAGCTCTTCACCAATATTAGGTCAACAAATAAAGCAGTCACACATATTGCGGCGGAAGCGATGCGTATTTGATTTAATTTATTTTAAACATCAGACACATAATTTTACAATCTGCGCTAATGAAATTCCAGGTTTTACTAGTTACCATTTGTGGTTCTATAACACACGGTCACTAAATAAATAAAATACTCCCGATTACATGTTGAGACAATGGAATTGTATGATAAACAGTTTTCGTTTTGTGTCAGAAACAATCAGTTATGAACATAACGAAATCAGGAGTTAATACAACTAGTGAAATTATTATTTACATATAAATTACAATTACTTCTCTATTTAACTGAACAAGCAACAGATGCAGACAACCTTAATTCATCAATCTGATTGTCCGACGGTCGATATATATTTAAAAAATATTAATCAATACTTTAAAATAATTTATTCAATTGAGGTTAATGCCTCGTTACTGATTCTTTTGTGTATTTATGAGTGAACAGCTGATTTTAATAACTGAGGATTTTTAATGAAAATTTTGAAATTTCCAGTTTAATATATTGCATGTAATATGTTAAATACGTTTAAATATGTTATATATTAAAGAAGGGCATACATAACTTATATGAAGTAGATTTACTGCTGTTGAGGAAAATGCTTTTAACCTATTAATATGAATGTAATCATACCGAAGGTCGAGACAGGCTTGGTCACTAGTGGTCTCTCTTAGCATGAGCATGTGTCCTACATTGTCAACCCAGTACCAGTAAAATCAAGATTACTTGCTGCAGAGAGTTCAACAAGAGTACGTAGTTTCTCTATAAAAACCCTTGCTTTGATGTAACCCCACAATAAATAATCGCAAGGCGACAGATCCTGGGATCGTGGAGACCACTCCATGTCGCCCCGCAAGGAAATGAGGCGCCCAGAAAAATGTTGCCTCAGGAAGTGCCTTATAGTCCCCTGGAAGTGTGGCAAGTAGTCCCGTCTTGTTAAAAATAAACTTAGGAGTAAGAAATTCTCGTAGCATTGTAACATAACGGTGTGTATTGACAGCCACCGTGCGTCCATCTTCTCCAAAAAAATAAGAACCGATGATGTCGAATCGAGCTACTGTACACTACACAGTAATTCGATCCAAATGAAGTGGTCGTTGGTGAAGGTCACGTGGATTTTCCTCCGACCAATATCGGAAATTCTGTTTATTAACAGCGTCCGACAAATGGAAATGCGCCTCATCACTCGTTATGAGTACAGTGTCATGTGCAAGCAATTCCAACATCGCAAATGTAAGCCTCCGTATTAAATCATTTTGATGATGTACCTGAACCACTACAATTTCATACGGGTAGAAGAGGAGGTCTAAATGTAGAATTCTTCGTAGTAATCAGTCAGACAAAAACAGCGCATGAGCATGCCGTAAGACTGATTAGCGCGGACTGGCTTTTACTGCTGCCCGAACTTTTTCCACGTTTTTGGGAGTTCTAACCATTCACTGTAGTCCCGGAGGTCTTCCAGGTCCCAATATCTAGTTGTACAGAGGTTATTCACCTACCTAAAAATCGTGTTCCAAGTACCAAGGACACTACATTACATCGTGCCTTCCAACATTAAAATGATTTCAGAACCTACGTTGCGTAGCTACAGCAGAACGATCGGTCTCTATGAATCTGTCGTAAACCAAAACATGGTGCTCGAGCGTGCACGGCTCCATGGCGACTGAAACTATATCTCCCAACCACCATGTATACCAATTATTCCAAACATTAACCTGCCCCTCTAAATTATTATAGTCATTTCAAAAACGTCATACATCTCTGCCGGACCCTGTATAAAATCAGTAGTGATTTTTATGCTATGTTACATTTGTTAGTAAAATGATAAACCGCCGCTAGGTAAACACCGTGTATCTTGCGGATATGCCTCATTTTACTGTATGATGACACAGAATCCTCGGCCAATATTTCAAATTTTAATATTATGCGGAGATTTAGGATGACGGGAGAATGAACCAGTTAGGTAAAGATAAGCTCTTCATACATACGCGGACCGGGCATGGTGTAATTTTGCAGATAGAGCGGAATACTTAATAAGCGCTTAGCTTTCAAATAGGTATAAAAGGCTAGTCACCCGTTCCATGAATTGGGAATAAGCGCTGTATAATGCGATAACAAAAAACGTATAAAATAAAACGTAAGTTCAATTCAAATATTTAACTTCAACACAGGGGTTGCATTTATTCATGTGTGTGGATCGTACGTCCATGGACCCTAAAAAAAGGGTTTCCTGATTATGGGGGTGAAATGCGATCGGCGTTGAAGTCACATAATCGATATAAAATACAGGCAGTGGCAGAATTAACGCTGGAGTTTATGGACGTATTAACTGTCAAAGATCCGAGGTTTAAAATTCTGCCATGAGAAATTACCTTTCAACATGTTCTATCGTCAATAATTTTAGTATGTATTTGTTTTTAGAAATACATTACCTAATTTCATACCATTATCTACTATTTATTTATATTTGTGGGAATCTTATATATGTTTCAATGTTCTTTGTGCTTTTGCTGCTGAAAATTTTACTTATTTTACTTTCTTACAATATACTGGAGTGGGTCGGAAGCTTTGGTGTGAAGATATCACTGACGTAGTTTTCCACAAAACACCAAAACACTATATACTACACTGGTCGTACGTCTCGCCAACAAACGTTAGCATCATCTGAAGACGATTAAAACTAATCTTATGCTAACAATGTATCCCGCTTATACCTAATTTATTGTTGCGACTCATTGAGCTTCAACCGTCACGGTTGCGGCCCAGTGACCCGTGAGTAAAACTTTTAGGCAATCCAAAATGCAAAATTAACACAAACGACAGGTCGGGAATTTACACAGCTAAAAAATTAACACAGGGCAGGTCGAGTGTAAACAAAGGTAGGTTGGACAGACCAGACGATCCATTCAAACTAGGTTCAAGGAGCACATAGTGCACCTCAAATATGGTAGAAAAGATAAGTCCAGTGTTGTCCAACATGTCTTCGAGAACAACCATAAGATAGATATTAGCAACTTAAGATTAATTAGGAATGTAACAAATACTAGACAGCTAGATGCATTTGACAGTGTAGAAATTGAAAAGTGTAATGTATGAATAGTGACAGAGGGCCTATTCTATATTGTCCGCTTTATTGGTTAGTTACTCATCAATTAGTTATAGTACAATCGTGAGCTCCAGTCGGAGCTCACGAATGAAACGCAACCCTGATGGTCATGGCTGGATGTATATATCTTAGTCATGGCTCACTGAGCCGCAACAATAGTTTAGGTATGTATAAGTAGGATACATTGTGTAAGCGACACTAGTCTCCGCCATTGTTGACCAAAACGCTGACAGGACAGTATATAGACTGCCATGGAATCAGAAACGAGGGGAAGGCGAAGAGAGAGAGTGAGAGAGGGTCTGAGCGAAGACGGTGGTGTGAATGTATACGAAATATACGAGATATGATAAACATACATAAAAATATTACTCGTGGATTGTAAATACGTAGCAAACAATAAAAATATTCTTGTAAGTGTGAATTAATGTGTAAGTGATATATATATATATATATATATATATATATATATATATATATATATATATATATATATATATATATATATATATATATATATATATATATATATATATATATATATATATATATATATATCCTTTTAATTGTTAGCATAAGATTAGTTTTAATCATCACCAGATGATGCCAACTTTGTTGGCGAAACGTGCGTCCGTTTCTACAAAACACCAAAACACTAAATAGTGTTTTAGTGTTTTGTAGAAAACTAAGCCAGTGTTATCTTCACGCCAAAGGTTCCAATCTACTCATCAACCTACTCATCATCAACTTTCTCAGTAATGAGAAAGATAAATAATGACAGCATCTATCCGATATTGGTTCATCTGCTTTACTCTTCTCAGGATTTCACGTACGAATTATTGAAGAATCTCATTGTGACGTCACAAAAGGAATTTTAAACTGCGAAATTGAATCTTAGACAGATAATTATTATTATTTTGTTTTTGATAATAAATACTCGGGTTTAATATTTCAGTCCAAACATTTAAGTTACCTATGGTATAATAGAAACTTTTAAATTATTCTTTTTTGTATTTCTATACAATAATAAAGATTAATATACTCGTAGAACAACCAAGAGATACTACATATGCCCTGCCTATTTTAATATTTATGTACACTATTCCGTTTGCAAAGCAATAAAACGGTTCGCAGCAGAAAACGTACGAAAAAAAAACGGCGATTACAGAAAGAAATATTTCCCCGTTTTCCGTCACATCGAATTTATTCTCTAACATATAAGCGCAATGTGTTTTTTATGCCGGCACATAAACGCATTCGCATGATAGACGATGGCAATTATAAATTTGGTCGGAATGAAAATCGGACAGATACCTATGGCATTTAACACTGAATCCGTTATTGGCTGAATAAGGGCGCGTCCCGTGATGAATTTGAAACGTGATACGCCATTAATCATTCGGAATTTATTTACAAAATAAACGAGTCATCAAAAATCGTACGAACGCTGGCTTATCTGTTAATTCGCCGGCGGGTTCTACCCTCTCAGCACTTTCGTATATTAGTATATAAACGTGATAATAATTATGTCGCCCTGTTTGAATTTGTCCACTGGCGTGCGGTGAAATTTTTCCCATATTTTTGCAATTACAATTACAACAATCATTTTGAATTTTAATTACCTTAAGGTAGTTTCTAAGGTAATCCGTCCGGTCCAAAAATAAGTGCGCGGATAAACATAAAATATATGGAATACTAGTAGTCTAAAAGTTAGTGTTCACTATTTTTACAGTACAGTACTCTACCCAGACACTGCATAACACAGTTACATGTTTATTCGTTGAAACTAAACACATGGCAACGTTGCCTTCTGTCGGATTTTAATATGTTGTGAATGTGTATCTTATACTTAATCTAACTCTGTAAAGGTTTTCGGAGCGGGGAAAAAATATTTATAGAAACATTAGAAATTAATTTTTGTCATCATCAGTTGCGAGACAATAAAGGAAAATTTGTAAAACGGAAAGTAATACAGAAACGTTTAAATTTTATTGCAAAAATGAATCTTGCGAAAAGTAAACAGAGTAAGTAATCTAAGCATTGGACGACGTATTGTTGAATTGAGCGAGCTTGACAAAAATTTATGATGTGAATGTAAAAACGTTCTTTCACTTGAAAAAAATACAAAAGGGAAGTTGTTTAGGACTAAATTCAATTTTAGATATTGTTTGTGACGAATGTGCAGTAATAACATAAGTGACGACTGGTAAAATGCATGTCGCTGCGTTGCCAAACGCCAATTGACAAATTCTCGACTTACCGAGCAAAGTTTAAACTGGCATATTTTAAAAATGTTTATCTTTTCAACAAATCGGGCAACAATCGATTGTTTTAATTCAAAATATTCGTATGTTCAAGTTATGATGTAAAATGTGTAACTTTTAGTCAACTGGTACAATCAAACCATGCAAAAAGTTCCAACATTGAAAAATTTTCATTTTAGCAATTTCCTTCGGAAAGTTTATTCTTTATGTGTATCCGAAATTTCATTTTAATGAAATTTTATAGAAAAGTGTTTTATTACGAACAGAACAAAAAGAAACACAAAACATAAGTCATAAGAATTTTTTTTAATTTCCCATTAATACTATAAACAGAAGTATGTACCATCGATAAATAAAGTGATGAGACACTTTCGATACGTTAACCTGAAATATGATATAGGCCACAATGAGTTGACTGTAGAATTAATGAAGCATTTGGTATTAACATTGTTGTGCCCTCTATTGATCAAGATTATAATTAACCTTTTAATTAATTCTTTATTGCCTTGTAGTTCAAGAGAATCAAACGTATCGCATTATATTGTTTCTCGGTAGTACATATAATAAACATAGTTGCAGAATAAAGCATTTTCCGTGTTTTTCTTTTAGGATTCTATTTATGTCTCGTTAAATTGATGTTGCAGAGATGTGCATAATAGAAGTGTATAGATCTGAAAATACATTTACTCAAAAAATATAGTTAGGGTTCATTGACAGAATTATAATAGACCAAATTCATTTTTTTATGGAAAAAACATCGTCTACATCAACAGATATAAGAGATCTATAACAATAGTAATGTAAGGTATCCTGAAACATTTTCTTCATCTAAGTTGAACATTTCAGAAAGTGGTAGTGGTAAATGTGCGCACGTATGTGTTTGTTAGACACCACGCCTTAGAAATTCAGTTAAAATGAATCGCTTCACCGGTGTGCAACGTGCCATGTATCTCAGAAACTTTTACGAGAACCATCGTTCTCTCATAATAGTTCATCACCTGTATTGAGCACACTACCTCCTTCACGACATTAATCAAGTTCCTTCAGCGAAATTAATCATATCGTGGGTCGCTAATTAATAAAGAACCAACGAGTTCATTCAGAAGAGCAAGAATGGTCGAAGACGTCGAGCGTATTAGTGCAACAGTGACATGTACAACTCGCCATTCTGCACGAAAACATGCAGCTGCCTTAAATCTTTCGAAAACCACTATCCACGACATCATAGCAAAGAATTTGAACTACTATTCTTACAAGATTCAAGTGGTGCAAGCTTTGAAGGTTGAAAATCATCCAATTCGATCCACTTTGTGCAAGAATTATTCGCAAATTTTTATAATATTCTATTCACTGACGAAGCATATTTCTATTTACATGGATATGTAAACAAACAAAGTTATCGTTACTGGTTTATAGGAAATTATCGAGAGAGGCACAAATACCCCTTACATGGCCACTCATACCTTAACGAACGGTATGAATGCATCTGGCATAATTTGCCCTTACTTATATAAAAATATAAATGGTGTTGCACTCACCATTATTTCTATTCGATAGAGATATACTAGGAAATTTAGTATATCTCTATCATAGGAGATATACTGTACACAAAATCTCCCAAGTTGTGCTGGATTTAATGAGGATGCATAGTTTCAGTAAGATGAGGCTACAGCCCATACTGCAAATTTATCAATAGACATGGTTATAGTGATATTCCTGGAAAAGTTATCTCTAAATGAGGCGACATTAATTAGCCATCCAGATGTCTCGATTTAACACCGATTGATTTCTTTTTATGGGGTTAATTGAACTCTAAGGTATACACTGACATTTCTAAGACTTTGCTTCAGTTGAAAGCCAGAATACGATAGAAAATGCAGAGAATTGAACCAGCATTATCTTGACGAGTTATCGCAAATTTTAGGTCGCGCCTTGAAGCGGTATAGCGGCATGAAAAAAGACACCTTGACGATGTTATTTTAATACATAACGTACCCTATATTGTAAATTTAAATAAAAATAGTGAATGTAAACATATTTTTAATAACCGAGCTTTGTTCACCCAAAAAGAAATATTCCCACCTCAGACATCCGTTATTTTCCATCCATAATGATATAAATAGAGTTATAAAATATAGGACGCTGATATTATTCATATTAGTTAATTCGTGTTCATGTTAATTCAATAACTTCATGCCTATAGATTTTATTTGTATATTAATAGTAATTTATAACTACTTTACAATAATAATAAACAACGGATTTTTGGTACATTTTCTCAGTATTTGTCATTGCAGAATGTTGCAACTTGTCGCAATACCGTAAATCCATCCACCATTTCGACCATTCTGAAACCTTTTTATATCGACATAATCTATATATCAATAAACTTTAGTTCCACAGCATATATTTCGCACGAATAAAGAAATCCGTGTGGCAGATCGGACACACCAATCAATTCCCCCAGCGAAGAGTATCAATACTGGACGTTTTAAAAAATCGACATCGAATATGAAAGGGAGCCTTCTCGGATCCTCCGCCATGCGGAATCTAACACGTAATCTTTATTAACCGAAAGAAAGGTCTCAGTGATGAATTTTGGACATGATGAGTATACGCTCGAGTGCCATTAATCATGTCTTTCAAAAACAAGTGTTTGACTACGCGAGCGAGACACCACGAGAGATCCTCCAAATGACTCAACTTATATGACAGCGGAAGAAAAATAGAATTTTTTTCTTTGAGGTTTTATCAGGCGGATATTTTATACAGGTCCTTACCGCGATGCCTGCTGGAAATTTATGGAGAAACTTTTATTTTTTAATAAATTTAATTCGGATAATAGCGCTTTTTGGCTTGTGTTTGGTTACTCGTAAATAACGCGTCTTTGAGATTATATACTAAATACGCCCCATAAAAATAAGATAAATAATAACGATGAGAGTTTTAGTGAACGGAGTCAACAACAGGAAGTCTACGAATTTTATAGCGAATATAAAATCTCGAGAATATCGTATAAAATTCTTACGTATTTGTCAAAAACAATGTCGAAATGAATACCAATACAGAACTGCATCAACAGTTTAAACGGATTAACAGAAAAAGTTTTTAAAATCTATATGTTTATTAAATATTTTACCTCTATTTTGGCCTCTATTTTCGTTAAACTTTAGTCATTTTTTTGACCGGGTCAGGCACGATGAAACTTATAGGTGAGTGAACTAAGGGCCGAGGAGCATTACTGCTATTTATTCTTCAAGGAGAAGAGTTATCCAAAGATGTAATTGAGGGATACGTAGACCCCTCCCCTAAAGTAAAAAAGTAACTCGTTTACTATATAATAAGTATACTGCAAAATAACTCCTCGTATTACATTGTATACATATATCATCATCAAATAATAAATGAATATAATCAGATATTCATTTATCTAAAGAAGTTTAATAAAGAGTATAGTAGATAAGCTATGAGAGTTCTGGACCAAAATCCCATGTATTTTCTTATGGAGGTCCATTCTGGTCATTTTTGTACCACACCGACGCCGAGCGTCGCGACGCCCTCCACCGCGACGCCCCCGCCCCGACGCCCCCACCGACGCTCTAGTATGTAAATTCAACAGAAGATGGCATTGGTGATAAATTCTAAGTGTTGGCGTTGTCGAGAATTTCAATTCTATTTAAAAAAAAAGTCTGACTATTTGTGGATTTGAACCCGGGACCTCTGCGTTGCCAGTCCTATGCTTTACCGATGAGCCATTGAAATCTTAAATTCTTACGTGTTCAATATTGTAGAATCAGTTCACCATTGCGCAGTAGGTATTTTAGTACAATATATAATAATATTAAAAGGCGGGGAAATACGAAATCTGGAGACTATGAATTTTAATGATACAGTTTGGTAGCGGAAGAGGTATTGACGACAGTGAAAAAAAAATCTGAAGGCGGGGAAATTTCTCAGACACTTAAAACGCGTCTAGCATATTATTAATAAAACATGGTGATATTAAACATGGCAGCACTAAAGAAAAAACTTATGACGTCACTCACACAATTTAAAATTTCTCGATTCTATTCAAATACAAGGGGTAATTAAGTGCGGAAGTCGGAAGAAGGCTCTCTGAATAGTGTTTCAGTATTGGTCATTGGAATTATAATTTTTTTAATCTCTATTATTTACAGGTTGTATATTACTCGTCATTACTGTTGACACAGATTTTTACCCACCTGTTTATATTCAGATATAAATAAAATACAGTACGCTTATTGTTACAATATAATAAACAGTAAAAAATATTACAGAGGTAATTGGATATACAATACATTATATAAATTAATCAGTACACATTGAAGCATATCCCCATGGAAGAGTGTCATAAGTGTCAGGTAGAATTTGTCTCTTGTCATCATAAGGACTGAGGGCAATTTTTTCTTGTATAATAGAGTAAATATTATGTTTTTCTGATGTTATTAAATTTTGAGATACAGTTTTTTCTATCATTCCATTTAAACATTCGAGGTAGTCTTCAAATGTGATTTTTCTTTTAATAGTTGACTTTTTTACACCCTTTGCCTTCTTATTGATTCCCCCGTTTTTCATTACTTGAGCTATTTCTTTCTCCGTCAGTCCCTCCTTTTCTAACTTTAGCCTTTCCTTGGTTTCATCCTCATGCGTCCTCATTACCTTAGTTGCATACATTTTCGATCTTAGGGCAACGAAATCAGTCATTATACGTCCATTGTTCTCGTCTTTCATCATTCCTAAGACTTTCTTATTAACTAGGGGTATTCCATAAATATTGTCTGTCGAGTAGTCACTGGTGTCGAAGCGTGCGCGGCAATCTCTTTTTATAGTATCATATATATTTTTATTATGAATTTCATAAATTAGCGAATCAGTGTCTGTATACAAAACAGAACAATCACTACCAAATTCTGGAATCATATAGCTATAATGAAAATCATATATTGTTGTTTTTGCCAAGTCTAATATACACATGCCTACATAAATAGGCTTATTGAAATAAATTTCAGTTTTGTTTAACTCAATGGCCACTAAATTTTTATTGAAAATGGTCGCCGACTTAAATTCAGGTCTTGCAATAAGTGCTTCAGCGCCATATCTGCCATCCCATTTGTTTACTAGTTTGACTATCGAATGTTTCCTTACATTTTCCATAGTTTTCCCGAATACAGCATTATTCATAAGTTTGAATAGATTTTTTTCAAACTCATTAGTGGCCTGAGCTCTTAGTCGTGTATTTAAGTCTATATATGGTTTTAGCCAAGTAGATTGCTTAAATTCGAGAACGCGATGGATTTTTTTCAGTTTAATACCAAAACTTATAGCTTGTTTCAAATTTCTATAATGTATAATATAGCGAGATTTATTATACAGGGTACCCATTAATTTTGGTAACTTTGAACCTGGTGGTATTCGATGTTCAGGAGCTGGAGGTAGATCTCGAAACCGATTGTGGAGGTCCTGCGAGTATTCTAAATCTACTTCTAGAATGTAACCCCTATCTGCATCATCAGAAATATCCAATACATTCAATTTTTCATAATCTTCAATCCACTGAAATTCACCAATCGGAAGCGGCTGGCTCATCCCCCACCCATATTGATTATTAATATCAAAATACATTAAATATGAAGTAGGGGATAATGGATCATAATTAGGCATGAATTTATTATTAGCTTTGGCATGCCTCTTTGAACACTGGCTTAAACCACCTCGAATACCTCTCTCAATGAACATAATCATATCAATATCAGTAAGAAGTTCTAAATTTACTTTTGTGTACTTCATCATGCAGCTCCAAGTGAAACCTGGTAATGTATGGTAGTAGGCGGGGTCTAATTTGTGCGTGTCTATACAGCTTGCTCGAAATGCCTCGAAAATGTCAGCTAAGAGAAGTATATCTGTTTTCATGTATAGGTCTGAGTAGTCCCCCAAATTACGACATTCAAATTTATTCCAGACAGTTTGTGCATGGGAATAGTCTTTGTCATATATAGACTGTTCATGTAACTTATTGTAAAAACAATCTTTAGGAGGTAGTTCTGGATAGGACAGTTTTTCTGTAGAATCAATAAAATCATAAGGGAAGACACCTTTCCTTGTAATAAGTTTAAGTTTATCTTCCGACAATTCAGGGAACTGACTTCGGAGAATAGGGTACCTGCTCAAATTAGCAGCTAGTGTATCCAATCCTCCAGACATAAATCTAAAGCTGTCAATAAATCTAAATTTAATTTGGTGGTCAGGCATGTGCTTTGTAAATGATATGTATTTCTCTTTATTGATGGGAAGCAAGTCTACTCGTCCTTCGATGTCGCTTGCTATACTTTTAATTACGAAATGGGCATCATAACCAGACAGATTATGAAAAACAACTGGTACTATATGACTGTCTTTATAATTAATATTACAGCCCTCATGTGCAGCGCCTCTGTATTTTCCAGTGAAATGACAATGATCTCGCACTTTTCTATCATCTAGTTGAAATGGTTTCTCACATATATGACATGTTGTAGTTAATTTAAAACACATTTCTTCCATTACTGATAGTTTATCCATAGGTATGGGACATAAAAAGACTGTTTGCAAATCTTCAGCTAATTGTTTAAGTTCATTAGTAAACCATTGTACACAGTTCTCTCCTCGGTATGATTTGTAAAAGGATAAAGTATCATCGTATGAACATTTTACATAGTATCCAATGCTGTAGGGGATATGATTCTGATATTTTCGACGTGTTTTATTGATTTCGTTAACTGGTTGAAGTAAGCACTCGATGTCAGCGTAAACTATGAATGGAACTCGTTCTTTATGTTCATAATTCTTAAATTGTAAATTTTTCTTGTCCTCGCTAGGCAATCGAATTTTACACATATTTAGAGTTTGACAGTCTAAAGTGTGCGACTCTAAGCTCATTTCATTGTGAAAATAGTGTAAACAGCGGTCACATATATATTTTTGTCCATTGTGCTTAGACAACTGTTTAGATAAAAGTCTTGACAAATCTTTTATCCAACAAAAATGATACCATGTTTGCTCATCACCAATTTCGTCATCATTCTCATAATATTTATTTTGAACCATCAATAGATTTACGTGTTTAGCTAATTTATTGCGTGTTAAATATGTTGGAACTGTAGTAAACTCGTTTTTAATTGTTTTGAGGCAGTATACATTAACAGAGATATTGTTCTGCTTCTCAAAACGGGAAATTTGTCTAAGGGTCATCGGAAACTGTATTCCAGTCAAATTTAATACTGTTGATGGGTGGGGATATGAAGAAGTTCTATCAGAGTGATTTTCAATTGGATGTAGGGCAGATACTACCGCCCACGCAAAACATGCATTATCTTCATTTTTAATATTTATGCAGGCTTTTTTCTTAGCTATTACTCCGGGCAACGGTATATATGAAGATCCAAGTTGTGGAGCCAACTTGTTGATATTAATTCCTAAGTTTATGATCTTGGTTAACGCCCACCCGCTGTCACGCTCGGCGAATTCCTCTAACTCCACCAACAATGGACTAATAACTTTTTCATCAAACCAACTGTCAAGATCCGTATTCTGATATATAGGGGAGTTGCAGGTGGTAAAATATTTATATTCTGTTAAAACTTTATCAGCCTTTGATATTTCAAATTCTCCACAGAAAGCCACATTAATTTTCACAGCCTCATATTTTTTCAATGCATTTTGGACACGACGTTTGAATAGTGCCTTACAATCAATTAAAAAAGACTTCGGATCCTTATGCTTCAAATTTGTAATTATTCCAGTCCTGATACGGTTATCGAAGGCCGATACGGAATCATCCCAATGAACTCGATGCTTAGCTGTTTGTTTAGCTTCTTTTAACCCAGCACCCCTCTTCTGAAGTGTAATGAACTGTCGTCTAAAGGATTTAATATGCCTTAACTGGGTCATAAGATGCTGTTTTTCTCCTACAGATTTAGCCTTTTTCAAATCACGATATATTAACCGGATAACTCTAGTACATTCTTTAAATCCATCACCAATATCATCACCACGTGGAGTAAGTGATAAAATTGCTAACAAAGCACTGAGGCGCTTAACAATAGTCTCAATATATGACATACTGTTTCTATAACTGTTACTGAATGAAAAAAATTACTACGCGCAAGCGGTCAAGTATATTTTAGGTCGGACGGAAAACTAAACTAGGACAGAAAACTAAACTAGAACAGAAAAGGCCCCCTAAAAGCCGATCATTTGTGCTAATTTTCCATATGAACACATATAAAATTTTACTTTTTACTCGTTTTGAATTGCTTCATTATATATGTAAAGTTATATATATTAGGCTACATTTATTAAGAATAGATACAAATTAATGGGTCACTTTAATTTCAATAGTTAAATGTCAAACCATTATACCGAAAAGGCCCCCTAAAAGCCGATCATTTGTTCTAATTTTCCATATGAACACATATAAAATTTTACTTTTTATTCGTTTTGAATTTCTTCATTATATATGTAATGTTATATATATTAGGCTACATTTATTAAGAACATATACAAATCAATGGATCATTTTAATTTCAATAGTTAAATGTCAAACCATTATACGGAAAAGGCCCCCGAAAAGCCATTCATTTGTGCTAATTTTCTATATGAACACGTATAAAATTTTACTTTTTACTCGTTTTGAATTGCTTTATTATGTATGTAAAGTTATATATTAAACGACATTCATTAAGAGTCAGATACAAATCAATGCTTAATTTTAATTTCAATACTTAAATGTCAAACCTTTTAACACCTTACTAGACCCTATGGAGGGTATATGGTGTCAGGGGATCTATGCCATTAGAGCACCCACCCAGTAAAGACTGAGAGGCAAAGCGAGAAAAGGTTTAAACATCATACAGTATTTTAAATAATGGGAAATATAACCGTTACGTTGTCAAGACAGTGTAGGCAGAGGAAAAAAAAATAAGGTTACACATAGTCACCACCTCGAGTGTTTTAAAAGCCATTACAGCCCCTCGCGTTCAAAGCCACTACACAGAGGGACGAGGTAAAGGGGTAGACTATATGTTCTACCAAATAATTAATCGTTACGGCCCGTTGCCAAGACAACGTAGGCAAAATCTGAAAGACCGGGGCCTACGGGTAGTTCTTTGATAGCCGTCAGGCGACAGTTTCCACAATACATGTCTTGATGACAAACGAAAGATGCTGTATATACCTAACCCCTTAAAGGTAATCAGCAACCTTTGGAGAGTCGAACTTACGGAATACCAGGGTTGATACGTCTCCCACAGTGTGGTACCTGTCGCATTTTCGTGAGGAAACTGTCGACTACCTTTTATACCACAAGCGGAGCCATACCAAACAAAAATAAATAAAAATAGCAAGAATCAATCGTTTGTTTCTTCATAAAGCAATTCAATTATAGAAATTGTGAAAACCTTGTATATATAATTTATATTAACAGAATTCTCCAAGTGCCTCGTATATAATTCCCAAAGCAGTTAAACAAATGATATTTTTAAAAGTAAAAATTATTAATGTAAAATGTAATACTAACAGAATTTTATACTAATCCTGTATACTTATTTTGAAAACATATGAATTATGAAAACCTTGTATACATAATTTAAAACTGCATACAAATTAATGTTATCAGAATTCATGATGCTCCTGTATATAGTAGTTTTAAAATATCATAAACAAAATTAACCAAAACATCTAAAAAATATGCTATCAGAATTTTTGGGAACCCTGTATTTAAGGACTCTATATATAATTGTTAAAATACCACAAACAAAATTGACTATAACATAAAAGCATCTAAAAAAAAAAAAAAAAAAAAATGTAAACTAGCAAAATTTATGAAAACCCTATATATTTAACAAGACGGGGGCCTACGGTTAAAAATAATAAAAAAAAAGTTGTCTTACCTCCCCCCCAACACTACTCTCATGCCATAACCATTTTTTTCAATAGGATGCAGCAACTAAAGCAAAGAAAAAATTCAATCTCTCAATTTTTTTTTTGTTCTCTGTATTATATGATGAATGTAATTGTAACACATTCAGTAAAAGTCAAAATAAAAACGTTAATTCAGGAATAGATTTCGCTTAAGAACCAGTGTTTTATTTACAGCTTGCGTAACTATGTAACAAAAAAAACTAATTTAAACCCATATCAATCGTCCAATATTCAAGTTTAATTTCTCTCCGATATAGCAATAAATTACTAATAAAAATATTATTAAAACTACATTAACATTAATTCGTTCTGTATTATCCGGATTTAAAAAATATATATCTTTTCTTACTTAATGGGTAAAATAATTAGACTTAATTACTAACAAACTCTTTAAAGTAATATAAATATAAAAGGGAATAATATAAATGATATGAAATGCAAAGAAAAAATAATAATTAACGATGATGTGATATCGTATCTAAATAGTCAAAATGTATAACACATACCTCTGATATAAATACAATCGGCTACATTTAATGCCGAACACCATATGAACTGAAATGATTTAAAAAGGCGACTGCATCGTATTGTGGACGGGGCGAAGAACGGATATTTAGCGACATGACATGACAAGTCGGTAACCGATAGCTGAGTCTACAGTTTTATATTGTTTACATAACTGTGGTCAGGGTAGGATTAAGAAATCATATAAAAAATTATAATAATTAAATACGTAGATACAGGGTAAATATAAAAATCTACAGAGTAGAATAAATAGTTCATATAAAATAAAAAATTATAATTAAATACCTAGATACAGGGTAAACTTAAAAATCTACAGGGTAGAATAAAAAGTTCATATAAAATAAAAATTATAATACATAATTGTAGAGTAGTTATTTACATACGTACATACAAGATAAATTTAAAAATCTACAGGGTAGGATTAAAGAGTCATATAAATAAGCTGATAGAGATTGAAGGAAAAAAAAAAGGACTAATTGGATAACTGAACTATTGTTAAAGTACAAGTTTTCATATCAATTTAGTGAATAACGCCGGACAAATTTAATTGGTTGTAACATAGTTGCTATAAAGTTCAAAACTTTAATTCATGTCTCGAAATCTGCATAATGCATGAGTTGACCAATGATGTTCATCACCAAAGTTATTCTCGATATACTTAATCACATGTAAAGGAACTACTGTATTGGTGTTGATCTAATATGTTTGGTATTTATAAACAGAGATCTTAAAAAATCTCTTCTATTCGATACTCTAGATTGTCTCTGTTACTGGGTGGGTGCTGTCAAAAATTCCCCCTACATCCTCCATAGGGTATAGCAAGGTGTGAAGAGGTTTTTTGACAAAAAAATAATCGAAATAGAGGAAACCAAAATGTACAAACCTCTCTCCGTCAAAAGGAAGTTTTTGGAAGACTACAGCTCGGTTCCTTACGGATATAAAAAATCAAAAAGTGTCTAATTTACTAAATACTTATCGTTAATACTGTATATACTATTATTATTATTATTATTATATTTTACACCCTCAATATATAACCTCAGGGAAATTGAAGAAGGGGTTGGGGGTAACCTCAGGAAGATTGGAGAAGGAGTGGGGGGTATGGATCTCTGGTTCTTGTTGACGAGATACTAAGGTATGTTTTCAGTTTTTATTTATACTTGATAACAGTGTCGATGCGATCGAATAATGACGTCATGCTGCACACTTTAAAAATGTAGAAGATCTTCTACATTTTTTTAAAGCTAATTAGCAATGTTAAGGTAATGGATTTCAGTATGGGTAGACATAAACTTGTAGACTGTTTCTATCTCTATCAAACATACACACGGTTACCTAAGCATCAGCATCTCATTCGAGATAATTATAGCTTCATCATTTTATTTAAACAAAATAAAATCAATTTACGATATATGTACGACAGGTCGTACAGCTCCATTTAAATAGGTCGTACAGCCCTGCAACATAAGGGTAATAGGATAATTGTGGATAATGTGGATAATTGTGGATAAAAATGTGGATAATTGCGGATAAAAGTGTGGATAATTGTGAATAAAAATGTGGATAATTGTGGATAAAATTAGGGTGCATACTACAAAAAGTGTAGTCATTTTTGAGTCATTTTATATATATATTTTTTTTTTTGAGGAGTCATTTTTTAACGACAATGTTTCGTCAGTGCAACGAACTCAAGAATGCAATATACAAACAAAATATTATGGTTAAGGAGAGGTTTATGCAGATAGACGATTACATAAGAATAAGAAAGAGCAACTCAACAAAAGAATATTAATATCGCTGAGCATGTGCAGCATGACGTCATTATTCGATAGCATCGACACTGTTATCAAGTATAAATAAAAACTGAAAACATACCTTAGTATCTCGTCAACAAGAACCAGAGATCCATACCCCCCACTCCTTCTCCAATCTTCCTGAGGTTACCCCCAACCCCTTCTTCAATTTCCCTGAAGTTATATATTGAGGGTGTATCTGGTAAGCTCTTCATTCTCATCTCATTTCTGGTGGTGACAGGCTGCAAAAAAAAAAAATGAAGCCAACAATTAAATCCTTTCTCGGGGAAGAAGCTCAACGAAAAATAAAAGACTTGAATATGTCTGATATGTTAATTGATCAATGGCGTGTAGATAAGGAGCCTACGTGTTACATACTATACGATGAAAACGACGCTCCTTTATCTTTTGCTTTAATGTCTAAAATGGATTTCGATCCTCTCAACAAACACTCTAACCCAAGAACGCTGAATTATATTTACACGACGGAAGGGCACAGAAAAAGAGGTTATGCTGTGTTACTAGTGGATCATATCAAGAAATATAATGAATTTACCGCTTTCTGTTCAAATATGGCTTCAGAAAATTTATTTGCCAAATGTAAATGTATAAAATACGGAGAAATATGTTTTAATACAATGTATAGATACCCTTAATAAATAAAATTTTTACTATTTTTTCTTTGCTCTTTTTTATTTCATCAAGTCTAGATGCTTTTACCCCCTTTATTTTCATTTTTTTAATTTTTGTTATTTATAGCTGTAAAAAAATTGAATGGTGTAAATAGATATTTTTATTAAACATACGTGAATTATATACAACACATTACAGGTACATATAATGCTAAAATATAATAATAATAATAATAATAATAGTATATACAGTATTAACAATAATAATAATAATAATAATAATAATAGAATATACAGTATTAACGATAAGTATTTAGTAAATTAGACACTTTTTGATTTTTTATATCCGTAAGGAACCGAGCTGTAGTCTTCCAAAAACTTCCTTTTGACGGAGAGAGGTTTGTACATTTTGGTTTCCTCTATTTCGATTATTTTTTTGTCAAAAAACCTCTTCACACCTTGCTATACCCTATGGAGGATGTAGGGGGAATTTTTGACAGCACCCACCCAGTAACAGAGACAATCTAGAGTATCGAATAGAAGAGATTTTTTAAGATCTCTGTTTAGGAAATACCAAACATATTAGATCAACACCAATACAGTAGTTCCTTTACATGTGATTAAGTATATCGAGAATAACTTTGGTGATGAACATCATTGGTCAACTCATGCATTATGCAGATTTCGAGACATGAATTAAAGTTTTGAACTTTATAGCAACTATGTTACAACCAATTAAATTTGTCCGGCGTTATTCACTAAATTGATATGAAAACTTGTACTTTAACAATAGTTCAGTTATCCAATTAGTCCTTTTTTTTTTCCTTCAATCTCTATCAGCTTATTTATATGACTCTTTAATCCTACCCTGTAGATTTTTAAATTTATCTTGTATGTACGTATGTAAATAACTACTCTACAATTATGTATTATAATTTTTATTTTATATGAACTTTT
This sequence comes from Rosalia funebris, assembly GCA_037954035.1. Lineage (NCBI taxonomy): Eukaryota > Metazoa > Arthropoda > Insecta > Coleoptera > Cerambycidae > Rosalia > Rosalia funebris. The sequence goes on along the minus strand of JAZFAV010000001.1, from coordinate 12,529,455 downwards.
TATTCTACCCTGTAGATTTTTAAGTTTACCCTGTATCTAGGTATTTAATTATAATTTTTTATTTTATATGAACTATTTATTCTACTCTGTAGATTTTTATATTTACCCTGTATCTACGTATTTAATTATTATAATTTTTTATATGATTTCTTAATCCTACCCTGACCACAGTTATGTAAACAATATAAAACTGTAGACTCAGCTATCGGTTACCGACTTGTCATGTCATGTCGCTAAATATCCGTTCTTCGCCCCGTCCACAATACGATGCAGTCGCCTTTTTAAATCATTTCAGTTCATATGGTGTTCGGCATTAAATGTAGCCGATTGTATTTATATCAGAGGTATGTGTTATACATTTTGACTATTTAGATACGATATCACATCATCGTTAATTATTATTTTTTCTTTGCATTTCATATCATTTATATTATTCCCTTTTATATTTATATTACTTTAAAGAGTTTGTTAGTAATTAAGTCTAATTATTTTACCCATTAAGTAAGAAAAGATATATATTTTTTAAATCCGGATAATACAGAACGAATTAATGTTAATGTAGTTTTAATAATATTTTTATTAGTAATTTATTGCTATATCGGAGAGAAATTAAACTTGAATATTGGACGATTGATATGGGTTTAAATTAGTTTTTTTTGTTACATAGTTACGCAAGCTGTAAATAAAACACTGGTTCTTAAGCGAAATCTATTCCTGAATTAACGTTTTTATTTTGACTTTTACTGAATGTGTTACAATTACATTCATCATATAATACAGAGAACAAAAAAAAAATTGAGAGATTGAATTTTTTCTTTGCTTTAGTTGCTGCATCCTATTGAAAAAAATGGTTATGGCATGAGAGTAGTGTTGGGGGGGAGGTAAGACAACTTTTTTTTTATTATTTTTAACCGTAGGCCCCCGTCTTGTTAAATATATAGGGTTTTCATAAATTTTGCTAGTTTACATTTTTTTTTTTTTCTTTTTTAGATGCTTTTATGTTATAGTCAATTTTGTTTGTGGTATTTACAAAGATATATATTTTTTAAATCCGGATAATACAGAACGAATTAATGTTAATGTAGTTTTAATAATATTTTTATTAGTAATTTATTGCTATATCGGAGAGAAATTAAACTTGAATATTGGACGATTGATATGGGTTTAAATTAGTTTTTTTTGTTACATAGTTACGCAAGCTGTAAATAAAACACTGGTTCTTAAGCGAAATCTATTCCTGAATTAACGTTTTTATTTTGACTTTTACTGAATGTGTTACAATTACATTCATCATATAATACAGAGAACAAAAAAAAAATTGAGAGATTGAATTTTTTCTTTGCTTTAGTTGCTGCATCCTATTGAAAAAAATGGTTATGGCATGAGAGTAGTGTTGGGGGGGAGGTAAGACAACTTTTTTTTTATTATTTTTAACCGTAGGCCCCCGTCTTGTTAAATATATAGGGTTTTCATAAATTTTGCTAGTTTACATTTTTTTTTTTTTTTTTTTTTAGATGCTTTTATGTTATAGTCAATTTTGTTTGTGGTATTTTAACAATTATATATAGAGTCCTTAAATACAGGGTTCCCAAAAATTCTGATAGCATATTTTTTAGATGTTTTGGTTAATTTTGTTTATGATATTTTAAAACTACTATATACAGGAGCATCATGAATTCTGATAACATTAATTTGTATGCAGTTTTAAATTATGTATACAAGGTTTTCATAATTCATATGTTTTCAAAATAAGTATACAGGATTAGTATAAAATTCTGTTAGTATTACATTTTACATTAATAATTTTTACTTTTAAAAATATCATTTGTTTAACTGCTTTGGGAATTATATACGAGGCACTTGGAGAATTCTGTTAATATAAATTATATATACAAGGTTTTCACAATTTCTATAATTGAATTGCTTTATGAAGAAACAAACGATTGATTCTTGCTATTTTTATTTATTTTTGTTTGGTATGGCTCCGCTTGTGGTATAAAAGGTAGTCGACAGTTTCCTCACGAAAATGCGACAGGTACCACACTGTGGGAGACGTATCAACCCTGGTATTCCGTAAGTTCGACTCTCCAAAGGTTGCTGATTACCTTTAAGGGGTTAGGTATATACAGCATCTTTCGTTTGTCATCAAGACATGTATTGTGGAAACTGTCGCCTGACGGCTATCAAAGAACTACCCGTAGGCCCCGGTCTTTCAGATTTTGCCTACGTTGTCTTGGCAACGGGCCGTAACGATTAATTATTTGGTAGAACATATAGTCTACCCCTTTACCTCGTCCCTCTGTGTAGTGGCTTTGAACGCGAGGGGCTGTAATGGCTTTTAAAACACTCGAGGTGGTGACTATGTGTAACCTTATTTTTTTTTCCTCTGCCTACACTGTCTTGACAACGTAACGGTTATATTTCCCATTATTTAAAATACTGTATGATGTTTAAACCTTTTCTCGCTTTGCCTCTCAGTCTTTACTGGGTGGGTGCTCTAATGGCATAGATCCCCTGACACCATATACCCTCCATAGGGTCTAGTAAGGTGTTAAAAGGTTTGACATTTAAGTATTGAAATTAAAATTAAGCATTGATTTGTATCTGACTCTTAATGAATGTCGTTTAATATATAACTTTACATACATAATAAAGCAATTCAAAACGAGTAAAAAGTAAAATTTTATACGTGTTCATATAGAAAATTAGCACAAATGAATGGCTTTTCGGGGGCCTTTTCCGTATAATGGTTTGACATTTAACTATTGAAATTAAAATGATCCATTGATTTGTATATGTTCTTAATAAATGTAGCCTAATATATATAACATTACATATATAATGAAGAAATTCAAAACGAATAAAAAGTAAAATTTTATATGTGTTCATATGGAAAATTAGAACAAATGATCGGCTTTTAGGGGGCCTTTTCGGTATAATGGTTTGACATTTAACTATTGAAATTAAAGTGACCCATTAATTTGTATCTATTCTTAATAAATGTAGCCTAATATATATAACTTTACATATATAATGAAGCAATTCAAAACGAGTAAAAAGTAAAATTTTATATGTGTTCATATGGAAAATTAGCACAAATGATCGGCTTTTAGGGGGCCTTTTCTGTTCTAGTTTAGTTTTCTGTCCTAGTTTAGTTTTCCGTCCGACCTAAAATATACTTGACCGCTTGCGCGTAGTAATTTTTTTCATTCAGTAACAGTTATAGAAACAGTATGTCATATATTGAGACTATTGTTAAGCGCCTCAGTGCTTTGTTAGCAATTTTATCACTTACTCCACGTGGTGATGATATTGGTGATGGATTTAAAGAATGTACTAGAGTTATCCGGTTAATATATCGTGATTTGAAAAAGGCTAAATCTGTAGGAGAAAAACAGCATCTTATGACCCAGTTAAGGCATATTAAATCCTTTAGACGACAGTTCATTACACTTCAGAAGAGGGGTGCTGGGTTAAAAGAAGCTAAACAAACAGCTAAGCATCGAGTTCATTGGGATGATTCCGTATCGGCCTTCGATAACCGTATCAGGACTGGAATAATTACAAATTTGAAGCATAAGGATCCGAAGTCTTTTTTAATTGATTGTAAGGCACTATTCAAACGTCGTGTCCAAAATGCATTGAAAAAATATGAGGCTGTGAAAATTAATGTGGCTTTCTGTGGAGAATTTGAAATATCAAAGGCTGATAAAGTTTTAACAGAATATAAATATTTTACCACCTGCAACTCCCCTATATATCAGAATACGGATCTTGACAGTTGGTTTGATGAAAAAGTTATTAGTCCATTGTTGGTGGAGTTAGAGGAATTCGCCGAGCGTGACAGCGGGTGGGCGTTAACCAAGATCATAAACTTAGGAATTAATATCAACAAGTTGGCTCCACAACTTGGATCTTCATATATACCGTTGCCCGGAGTAATAGCTAAGAAAAAAGCCTGCATAAATATTAAAAATGAAGATAATGCATGTTTTGCGTGGGCGGTAGTATCTGCCCTACATCCAATTGAAAATCACTCTGATAGAACTTCTTCATATCCCCACCCATCAACAGTATTAAATTTGACTGGAATACAGTTTCCGATGACCCTTAGACAAATTTCCCGTTTTGAGAAGCAGAACAATATCTCTGTTAATGTATACTGCCTCAAAACAATTAAAAACGAGTTTACTACAGTTCCAACATATTTAACACGCAATAAATTAGCTAAACACGTAAATCTATTGATGGTTCAAAATAAATATTATGAGAATGATGACGAAATTGGTGATGAGCAAACATGGTATCATTTTTGTTGGATAAAAGATTTGTCAAGACTTTTATCTAAACAGTTGTCTAAGCACAATGGACAAAAATATATATGTGACCGCTGTTTACACTATTTTCACAATGAAATGAGCTTAGAGTCGCACACTTTAGACTGTCAAACTCTAAATATGTGTAAAATTCGATTGCCTAGCGAGGACAAGAAAAATTTACAATTTAAGAATTATGAACATAAAGAACGAGTTCCATTCATAGTTTACGCTGACATCGAGTGCTTACTTCAACCAGTTAACGAAATCAATAAAACACGTCGAAAATATCAGAATCATATCCCCTACAGCATTGGATACTATGTAAAATGTTCATACGATGATACTTTATCCTTTTACAAATCATACCGAGGAGAGAACTGTGTACAATGGTTTACTAATGAACTTAAACAATTAGCTGAAGATTTGCAAACAGTCTTTTTATGTCCCATACCTATGGATAAACTATCAGTAATGGAAGAAATGTGTTTTAAATTAACTACAACATGTCATATATGTGAGAAACCATTTCAACTAGATGATAGAAAAGTGCGAGATCATTGTCATTTCACTGGAAAATACAGAGGCGCTGCACATGAGGGCTGTAATATTAATTATAAAGACAGTCATATAGTACCAGTTGTTTTTCATAATCTGTCTGGTTATGATGCCCATTTCGTAATTAAAAGTATAGCAAGCGACATCGAAGGACGAGTAGACTTGCTTCCCATCAATAAAGAGAAATACATATCATTTACAAAGCACATGCCTGACCACCAAATTAAATTTAGATTTATTGACAGCTTTAGATTTATGTCTGGAGGATTGGATACACTAGCTGCTAATTTGAGCAGGTACCCTATTCTCCGAAGTCAGTTCCCTGAATTGTCGGAAGATAAACTTAAACTTATTACAAGGAAAGGTGTCTTCCCTTATGATTTTATTGATTCTACAGAAAAACTGTCCTATCCAGAACTACCTCCTAAAGATTGTTTTTACAATAAGTTACATGAACAGTCTATATATGACAAAGACTATTCCCATGCACAAACTGTCTGGAATAAATTTGAATGTCGTAATTTGGGGGACTACTCAGACCTATACATGAAAACAGATATACTTCTCTTAGCTGACATTTTCGAGGCATTTCGAGCAAGCTGTATAGACACGCACAAATTAGACCCCGCCTACTACCATACATTACCAGGTTTCACTTGGAGCTGCATGATGAAGTACACAAAAGTAAATTTAGAACTTCTTACTGATATTGATATGATTATGTTCATTGAGAGAGGTATTCGAGGTGGTTTAAGCCAGTGTTCAAAGAGGCATGCCAAAGCTAATAATAAATTCATGCCTAATTATGATCCATTATCCCCTACTTCATATTTAATGTATTTTGATATTAATAATCAATATGGGTGGGGGATGAGCCAGCCGCTTCCGATTGGTGAATTTCAGTGGATTGAAGATTATGAAAAATTGAATGTATTGGATATTTCTGATGATGCAGATAGGGGTTACATTCTAGAAGTAGATTTAGAATACTCGCAGGACCTCCACAATCGGTTTCGAGATCTACCTCCAGCTCCTGAACATCGAATACCACCAGGTTCAAAGTTACCAAAATTAATGGGTACCCTGTATAATAAATCTCGCTATATTATACATTATAGAAATTTGAAACAAGCTATAAGTTTTGGTATTAAACTGAAAAAAATCCATCGCGTTCTCGAATTTAAGCAATCTACTTGGCTAAAACCATATATAGACTTAAATACACGACTAAGAGCTCAGGCCACTAATGAGTTTGAAAAAAATCTATTCAAACTTATGAATAATGCTGTATTCGGGAAAACTATGGAAAATGTAAGGAAACATTCGATAGTCAAACTAGTAAACAAATGGGATGGCAGATATGGCGCTGAAGCACTTATTGCAAGACCTGAATTTAAGTCGGCGACCATTTTCAATAAAAATTTAGTGGCCATTGAGTTAAACAAAACTGAAATTTATTTCAATAAGCCTATTTATGTAGGCATGTGTATATTAGACTTGGCAAAAACAACAATATATGATTTTCATTATAGCTATATGATTCCAGAATTTGGTAGTGATTGTTCTGTTTTGTATACAGACACTGATTCGCTAATTTATGAAATTCATAATAAAAATATATATGATACTATAAAAAGAGATTGCCGCGCACGCTTCGACACCAGTGACTACTCGACAGACAATATTTATGGAATACCCCTAGTTAATAAGAAAGTCTTAGGAATGATGAAAGACGAGAACAATGGACGTATAATGACTGATTTCGTTGCCCTAAGATCGAAAATGTATGCAACTAAGGTAATGAGAACGCATGAGGATGAAACCAAGGAAAGGCTAAAGTTAGAAAAGGAGGGACTGACGGAGAAAGAAATAGCTCAAGTAATGAAAAACGGGGGAATCAATAAGAAGGCAAAGGGTGTAAAAAAGTCAACTATTAAAAGAAAAATCACATTTGAAGACTACCTCGAATGTTTAAATGGAATGATAGAAAAAACTGTATCTCAAAATTTAATAACATCAGAAAAACATAATATTTACTCTATTATACAAGAAAAAATTGCCCTCAGTCCTTATGATGACAAGAGACAAATTCTACCTGACACTTATGACACTCTTCCATGGGGATATGCTTCAATGTGTACTGATTAATTTATATAATGTATTGTATATCCAATTACCTCTGTAATATTTTTTACTGTTTATTATATTGTAACAATAAGCGTACTGTATTTTATTTATATCTGAATATAAACAGGTGGGTAAAAATCTGTGTCAACAGTAATGACGAGTAATATACAACCTGTAAATAATAGAGATTAAAAAAATTATAATTCCAATGACCAATACTGAAACACTATTCAGAGAGCCTTCTTCCGACTTCCGCACTTAATTACCCCTTGTATTTGAATAGAATCGAGAAATTTTAAATTGTGTGAGTGACGTCATAAGTTTTTTCTTTAGTGCTGCCATGTTTAATATCACCATGTTTTATTAATAATATGCTAGACGCGTTTTAAGTGTCTGAGAAATTTCCCCGCCTTCAGATTTTTTTTTCACTGTCGTCAATACCTCTTCCGCTACCAAACTGTATCATTAAAATTCATAGTCTCCAGATTTCGTATTTCCCCGCCTTTTAATATTATTATATATTGTACTAAAATACCTACTGCGCAATGGTGAACTGATTCTACAATATTGAACACGTAAGAATTTAAGATTTCAATGGCTCATCGGTAAAGCATAGGACTGGCAACGCAGAGGTCCCGGGTTCAAATCCACAAATAGTCAGACTTTTTTTTTAAATAGAATTGAAATTCTCGACAACGCCAACACTTAGAATTTATCACCAATGCCATCTTCTGTTGAATTTACATACTAGAGCGTCGGTGGGGGCGTCGGGGCGGGGGCGTCGCGGTGGAGGGCGTCGCGACGCTCGGCGTCGGTGTGGTACAAAAATGACCAGAATGGACCTCCATAAGAAAATACATGGGATTTTGGTCCAGAACTCTCATAGCTTATCTACTGAGTATATCTTTACATGGTATCAAGTCTTCATATTTAACGGATGTAACAATTTTTACAGTACTTTATATAAAAACTTTTAACAATGAAGGACTTATAGGGTTTAAATCCCACATCTTTGCCATGACGACAATACCCTCCTGTATCACTTATCCCCACATGGTTCATATGCATGTATGCAATGCCATGCATATCAATCGTGTGTCCCAACGTAATATATTCAGGAATATTCATAACACAGAATAGTTTGCAATCCAATCTACAGAATACTTTACAGTATAATTATATCATTAACAAACAAAACAAATAAAAGTGGGCCAAGATTAGATCCTTGTGGAACGTCCGAAGCAAAAATAAAACGCTAAAAATATGTCTTTCAAATATTCACTATTTACAAAAGTAGTGTCCTATGTAAATGTTTCGCTAAATTCATAGTATGAAAGGTACAATCAGTTAAACGTTTTCTTGTTGTGCGTTTCCCACAAGGCAATAAAATTGAACAATAAAGAAGTTGTTGTTCAATTTTAATGCATTGTTATTAGATAAATAAAATCTAGTTAAGAAGATAGATGATATAAGATAAGATCCCAACAGTTTCATTCCTCAGAATGCTAGTTTCCTCTGGTACAATATAGATTTGTACAGTCTATGTATGATATTAAACAAGCTTCCGACAGTATTAAAGGAGAAAATATGTTCGAAAGATCTCATAATAATGGATATCCCAAAAATATTGGTTTAACTAGTAAAAACTACCAGGGCTATATCTAGGGTAACGGTACGAATTAATGACAAATAAACACCAACTTTCCGGTCACTATTAGTGTTAGATAGGGAAATACACTATCATCTCTTCAATTGACCTTAGAGGCAATAACAAACAAATAACAATCGGTGTCTACATATGAATAAATACCACACAAATAAAGATGCAATAAAAGAAATTGTCACCAAAACTAATATCGAAATAGCCAAAAGAGGTCTGAAGATCATAATGAGTAGAAAACGATATGTACGAATGTAGCAAAAATACCATATAAGAGTATTTTCTATATAAGAGTAACTCTTTGCAAGTGAGCGAATTATTATGGATAAACAGAAAATACCTAAAAATACAGCTGGGCAAGAATAGAAAAAGGTATGAGATTCTTATATATGCGTAAAAGAAAGAGTGAGGCAGCATTCGAAGGGAAAGATGTACATTACGCGTGGCCAGATCGAACTACATATGTGGAACAAATTTTTAAAAAAGAATAGCTCCTCTACACTTAGTTTCGCATAAATCAACAAAAACCAATATATTATCACCTCTTATAATAAAATTAACCAAAATAACATGACATCAGTGTTATAGTTGTGTCATTATATAAAGTACAACAAAAAATATGCCACTTTTATAATATCGTAAATTTTTTTGAAAAAAACAGTGAAGTTATCTCCCTTTGATGAACAAGCAGTAATTATTCCCTTTTATTGAATAAAGATAAGGATGTATTTCCATTTGATCCAAAAAATTACAATAATGTTTAAAATAATGTTATTATCAACTCTTCAAAATAAATACAAAAACAAATGAAATGAAATTAACATAACTTTTTGAAACACACTAAACTCAGTTATAGGTAGATATATCAATAAACCAACGAATTTTTTTCAAACTAAATTTAACTCTAGCTGTATATTAATAGACCACAGTCTTCAGTGTGACAGTCACAAACAGCTTCTCCATCTTTATTCTCTTCATCCTCATTTTGGTCATTGTCTTCCCTTAGTGGACGATTTTCTCTATTCAGCAAAACTTGTTGATACCACGCATAATCAACATCCTGCTCCCAGGTTCCATTATAAGCACTCATTAAAGGTAAGAAGGTTTTGAGTTTCTTCGCAGGAATAGCTTGAACGGCTGGAAGTTGATTCAAAGTGAATGAATGAATTATTTTTCCTTCCTTTAACACACTGGCATAGGGTTTAGACAAATCATCATTCCAATAGCAGGGTTCCATTTTGAAGTTTACTACTTCTTGTATTTTAGTACTTTTTCTTTTTCGTTTTTTATTAGTTTGATTCTCTGTTATTTTTTCCAAAAAAATTCTTTTCATGTTTAGTATTCCATCCGTTTTCTTCATTTGTGGTAAAAGTTCCTTAATGTCATATAAGTCCCAATCTATTCCCAGTTGCCGAACAGTTCCGTGTCTTTGGTATATGTCAAGGTAGTCCTCTTTGTGTAAGATGGTACTATGAGCACGTAGTTCTTTCTCCACCCGTACAGACACTCGATCAGCCGCTAGGTATGAATGACCTCGTACTGAAAATATCAACAAAATATGTTTCTAATGTTTTGGGGCCTCTTTATACAACCAGTATGTTAAACCGTGAATTATGTGGCAATTCTTGTTTTGCCCTCCACACCCGTCGGAAAGTAATCGTAAACTTGTACAATTAGGTGGAAATTATAGAAAATAAACATTACTAACCTCACTCTTTTAGACAGCTGCCTTTTGGAAGGATGTTTATGCCTTTTTCTTGTTCCTCGCCCATCACTGTTGGTTTCACTCACAACAATTTCACTTTCATAATCATCCATTTTCAATAAATTATAAAATTGCAGTATACTATTGGAGTGGAAACACTAGCAATATCATTTACATAATTATTATCTTTCGTAAACACGAAGGAAAGAAAATACTGTAGATATATGCAACACTGTATCTCTCTCTATGCGTAGGTAACGATAGGTACTAGAGTCATGGGCTGGTGCCACCTATTAAATAAAATACAGACCAAACACTTATGAAGACGCCTGATGGTCCCTGTCAAATCACCTAATGGTGTAATTTCGTTTTGTTAAAAAAAAAATTATTCCCTTTTGAAAGTAAGAATTGTAGGTAATTGTTCCCTTTTGAAAATCATCAACAATAACATCACAGTTTCCTGTACATATGGGAGTTATTGATTTTTGATCATGAAACTTTACCTCCTATCAAAATTTATCCCAAAGTACCCAGTGCCACCTATAAGTCAGTAGCTGAAAAATATGGAGCTATTCCTTTTTGAAAATTTGCTCCACATATGTGTATATTCAATACTCTCCATATTTACTCTGCAAAGGTCTCAACGCGACTGAGTAAAGACCTCTGCAGAGTAAATATCGACTGTATTTATCGACTCATTTTCTGCACACCTCGTGGGCTATCCGATTCGCAGTATTGAGACTTGTTCCTATTCTTGACAAGATGTACCTGACATAAGAGCTACTGGGTGAGAAAATGAGATTAATATCAGTAATGAGGTGGATCGACCAAACTGAAGAGAACCTGAAATGAATGAACGATATAAAATGTAGATTATACAATCCGTATAAATTTAATGGTAACCTTTATAAATATACTTCGATATTGTCTATAAGAGTACTAGTAACGAACATATCTGAGAGAGTTCAATTCATTCATTTCCATTAGATTTAGGCATCTAAATCATCATGTTACATATCATCTGTCGACATGAACACAAAACGGGGATTACGATTTTTTAATAACAGTTCGTTACCTTGCAGGTCTAAATTTTATGGCACAATTAATAAAGCGGCGGAAATCCCCGGCCGTCCTTTTGACTTCCTTGTTAGCTTAAAGTCTCCGTTGGCGATAGCAGGGACACCGTCTCGTGGCCTCAAGTTTATTCACGATATCGTAAATCAGAGCTTCGTCGTTGAGGCCTTTAGCCTCAATTAAAACTTCGACCAATTTGGTCTCGCTCGATGAACATATTTAAGAATTCATATTTCCCCAGTACAAATGGAGAGACGCAAATTTTACGGGAATTTAATTAGCTTCGTGGAATACAGTCACGGTTATAAAATAAAAACTGAAAGAAAGAAGTGTTTTTTTTTAAGGAATACGCGATGGCCATTGATATTTATTATAAACCACTTAAGTAGATGCAGAAGTTTGGTTTTATAACTTCTGGTGAAGTTTTCCTGCCATTGTAATCTTAAGCAGTCTTTGAATTATGGTTTTTAGAATTTCATAATATAATCAGAGTTTATGCTTGGTTCATTTTTGAGAGCATTTACCGGACTTAGTAATAATATCAAAGGGTTTCTCTACCTGCTTTAAACATTGTTTTTCGTGAAACTGGTTGGTGATTCATAAAAACTATTTTGACAGATCAAGTTCACTGTTTGTACAAAACAAGTCCTTAGTGATATTTTAACTAAATTTGTTCAACAACTATATGTTAATGGACATCAGCATGACCATACATATATACACAGTAAAGACACGAAACAGTAAGAACTTTTCTCCGCGAGTTTTTTTTATGATGGGCTGATTTGCCATACAATTTAAGTTTCTTCTTTTATATATCATCTATATTTTTTCAAAACATCTTTTCATACAATGATGACATGGTTCGGTATCATTCTCATTCAATAATACAACATAGAACCAATATTATAGCCAATAAAAGTTATAATATTTCATGGAATATAATATTGCAGAATATAATTGTATGATATAAGTACTTGGAATTAATATTTACACAATTGGACTGCATATAAATCACTGTTTTTAAGTCTAATTAACTAATATAATATTTTTTAATGGAAATTTATCCAAATTTGTAGAAATTCCCGCAAATTCCCTGCATTCCCGTGTAGTTTCGAACAAGTTCTCAATTCAATGATCTCGAGTTTTTACTTCGATTTAGATTGTTCGAAACTACCAAGAGATGGCGTTTGGTACGTTCTACTGCGGTGGAACGTAGCAACGTCTACCAGATGTGAGCTTCATCTGTAGAAGGTATACTCGTTTACACTGCACTGACGAGACCGAAGATAGAAAGGTCGAAACCGGTCTGCAGTTAACGATATCCTGAGATAGGTGACATTATGCATCTTTCTTGGTGGTTTTGGAACAATCACTGTATTTTTAGTGCTAACTCTGTTAGACAAAAATACGACAAATTTTGTCGTGTAATTCAGCACTCGGCGTTTGACATAGCCAGGAGCTGTTTTGACCTAATTTGTTTAGTGCTTATTATATAGGGCATTTGCAGATGGGTTGGAGTATAGACTCCTTATTTCTGTAGTTTGAATATTACCCTCTGCGTAATAAAACTTTGCATTATATTGAAACTTCTAGTCGATAAATAATAAAAAAATTATCAAACTAGTTTATACTAACACTAATAGTTGTGTATTTAACTGTCTCATCTTAGAATTTAAATATATTATAATTTTGTTGTAAATGCATACGAATACAACACATTGCTCATCAAGAAGAGGAGTATGCGTGGAACAAGGAGTAAGACAGCATCCATATTAGTCCAGTACAAACGGATGATAGACTTTAAGGAGTACGAACGAATGATGACTTGTATAACTCAATACATGAAGCTGATGTAATAAGATTCATAAAAAGCATAGAAATGGCTTGATTGGGATATATAATGAGAATGAAAAATATACGCCTGATATAAAAGATACTACGAAAGTAGTATCTTTCTATCGAGGTGAAAAAACGAGAGGAAGATCAAGAATAAGATGAATCGATGATATTGAAGATAGTCTAAAAGAAATAAATATTACAAGGTAGAGACTATACAACGAAAAGTCTGGATAGAAAGGAATTATTGAAGTTAAAAAATAATTTTGTTGAATATATTGAATTGAATGAATGAATTGTTTCATATATTATTATACAACTTGTCTAAATTTTCGAAGACTTAAATTGTTACAAACGTTTCGCATGTTTCTAGGTAATGCGTTTGTTACAACTCAACCATGATAAGTTATAATCATAAGTTATTTGCGACATTGTTACTTTTTACACGTTCACATAAACATCTACGTTTAACTAAATAATACATATTCAAAGTCGTATTTTTTGATAATATCTAAATTATTGCTTGTATTCCGTGTGTATGTGCCATTTAGTCGCCGTTAGGTCTTATAGTAACCATTAAGATTTCTTAACTGCAGTTTTATTACAGACATGAAGCTTAGCTGCTACAGTCCTATTCTAAATATCGGTTATACCAGTTAATAATTAATAATTTGGGTTTTATTTACTGAATAAAAACATGAGATCTGCGCTTTAAACATACACAGTTCCTCGCTATTTATTGTAAACAGCTGACATTTATTGTAAAGTTTTTAGTTGAACTCTGCTGGAAAAAGCGGACCAAAAATACTTGGCGTGAATAAATGTTATAACAAAAACCTCCGAAATGATATTTTGGGCGATTTTCCAGCTACAAACTGGGTTAAATAACGTAAATAGCATTTTTTATACATACATATTTTTTTTTAGTCTGTCTGAACTTACTCGCATTTGCTAAACGTGTCTGACCATCAAATTAATTGTCGGTCCAAACTTGCTACACAAAAAGAAAAAAGGGGCGGATGTAATCCATAAAACGTATTACGCACCAAGAGAAAGTGTTCCCCTTAGAGCATAAATTTCGAAAATAAAACCCTGCGGATTCGTTGCCTATATATTTATCTAAATATATTCCGAATTTATACGGTGGTAGGTTCGGCTTAAATATATATATTTTTTAGGGGGCGTCGCCGCCCCCAAAATATTTTCAAAGTTAATACGAGCGTCAGATGTTTCCAAAGGCTCTCTCTATACATCTGATGCTTAGTCCGACATGTACATAAAATACACATTTTCTCAAATTGGATACACCATTATGGACGATTTATTGGTCTGCCATGAGTGCCGTTTTATTTGCATTTCTCCATCGTTCTTCATTTATGACTTCCCATGTCATCAGAACTGTGCTTTATTTTATGACGCGTTCAAATAAGGTATGCATCATCGATTTATTCAAATACCGTTATATAGTTTATTACGTTATGTTTTAAATAAATATTCTGCTCAAAATATAAAATTTCATTTAGCATCTTGATTTATACAGGGACGGCAGGGACGTATGGAATATTTCAACGGGGTGCCAAGCAAGGTGGGGTGAACCTAATGTTTTCGGAATAGGTAGTATCTACTGGTCACGAGATGCCATTTTAGTTGCCATGGGGCCGTGGTCTATTGAGCATCGTGTGTTTGTTTACAACACTTTCATTGAAACGGGTCGTTCTGTCATTCAAACACAGAGACGATTCCGAAATCATTTTAACGTTGGCCATCACGGTCGTGTTCCGAAGTTTGAAACGATCATGAAGTGGGTGAATAGCTTTCAAAGAACTGGATCCTTGAGAACTGGAACTGCGCGAGGAGGTGATCGAACGGTAGGGACCCCGGAAAACATTGAAAGGGTGCGTCAAGCAGTTGAAGCCAGCCCTCGTCGATCAGCCGTACGTCACGCTCGGGCTCTGCGAATGTCAGACCGCTCAGTTCGCCAAATTTTACACCTTTTGCATTTTCATCCGTATAAGATGATGGTTGTTCAAGAATTGCAGCAAAACAATTACGGCAGACGGATGAGGTTTGCAGAAGCGACGTTGCAAATCTTGACAGATAACATTGTTTTGATAATGAGTGAAGAAGCCCACTTTCATTTATCAGGGGTGGTTAATAAACAAAACTTCCGTTATTGGGCTTCTGAAAACCCGCAAGAGCTCCATGAATGACCTCTCCACAGCGAAAGGGTAACTGTTTGGTGTGGCATTAGTCGAAACTTCATTATTGGTTCGTACTTTTTTCGTGAAAACGGTCGGACCGTCACTGTCAACACAGATCATTACCTACAGATGTTGCGTGATTATTTTCTGTCGGAACTGAGAAGACGACGTATCAACCTGAATACCGTATGGTTTCAACAAGATGGGGTGACTTGCCATACATCAAGAGCAACAATGGATTTTTTAAGGAACACATTCCCTGGACGTCAGATTTCATTGCGAGGAGATGTGGAGTGGCCCCCTCGATCACCGGACCTGTCACCATGTGATTACTTTTTATGGGGCTATCTCAAAGCACGAGTGTACATAAACAAACCACGTATACTCGAAGCCCTAAGTGAGACAATAACCCAAGAGATTCGAGCAGTTCCACGTGAAATGCTTCAGAGGAGTATGTAGAAGTTCTCACAACGTTTTCAGGAGAGTTTCGATAAAAATGGACGGCACTTAACTGACGTTATTTTTCGTACCTAATCAATTTTTTTTCTTACTCTTAACTGGTTTTGTAATGGCAACATCTAAGGTACACATTCAAAAAATAAAATTTGAGTTTAGGTAAAAAATGAGTGAGTTACAGTTTTTTTCAAATCTTCCATACCTCCCTGCCGAACCCTGTATTTTAAAGCTTATACACAGAAGGCCCTATAACTACAATTTGAGATTTATAATAAATGCAGTGCGATTAAATATATTGTGTTGATGTTATACAGAGAAGCAATAACTTCGTCATACTAGTTCCTTTACTTTAACGCAATTGTTTCGCGTTCCAAAAGGTGGAAGCGCATGAATAGAATTATAGAGACCATGCACTAGCGCGGAATGAAACGATCGATAGAATTGGTTTTGTACAGCAGTTCATAAAATGCTAATTTACACCCTGCCGCCCTGCCGACAGTGCATAAAGTGAGGCTGTATCGTAACAGCGAGTAAAATATTCATCACTGCTAAAAGAACATCACATCTAGTAAAAATTGCTTATTAATGAACAACACATAGCGAGAAATATTGAACATTGAAAAATAAAACATAAATCCTAATTAAAAAAATTAATTATACTTTGTACAGTTGGAAGTATACTCGTATTTCAACGAAGGGATGATAATCTATAGCAGACTGTAAAGCTTTCCAGTTTACTCCTAAGGGTGTAATATCTTTTTGCGAAAAAGTCTTAAGCAGAAATTGAATATCTTCTGAATTGTCTACTATTTTATAATAAAACTGTAACGGAATTCAAAGTGGAACACTTTGGTGAAGGGAATGCAAGCAGTGCACGCAAATGAACGAGAGTGGGGACGCGTGAGGAGTGTAGAGGAGATACGCGTAGGCTTGTGCGTCCGTAGTGTAAGGAATGAGTGGCTGTGCCATTCATACTTAAGGTAGTGCATCAGTTTCTGTGTAAATTATGGTTTATATCGAGATATAACTTTCGAGATATAATTTTTCCGCAGAGTCATCAGCACCTCTTATAACTTTTTTGAGAGAAACATTTCATCTGATAATATCGAGTGATCCTGCAACATCAACAACGAAACATGGAACAACAGTAGGCGCTATTTCTAGTCTATATTTACACACAGTAGAGACTCGAATATTTGTCTCGCATTTTAGTTATCATAAGCCACTTGTGACATTTGTAAAAGAAAATCATCCAATAAATCAATAATATTATAAAACACTACTCTAATAATTACTTTGAAACTCAATTCCTAATATCTCCTTCACAAGTTTCACTTCAGTTGTGTGCTTATAAAGGTGAGGCACATTTTTTTTATTTCCTAATTTATTTTTAGAATTAACCATTTTACTTTGAACAGAACTTTCAATAAATCTTTCGGCATGGATTTTCAATCCTCGTGACGTTTAAAGCTCGTCATGTTATCACCTGCATTGACCAATAATGTTGTCAGGAGATCATTTAGAGATATTCAATCTCTGCCTCATGCTCTTGTAATAATCTCTACTTTCTGTTTGGTTCATATTCAAAATTTATTTTGTTCATAACCTCCCTAATCCTTCAAAAAAGCAAAGCAACAATGAAAAATTGAGATATCAGCATATTCTCTGATGACTAACATCGCGTTTAACAAGAAGTAGTGTGACTATTGTTGAGATTTTCATTTTCTTTGACTGCTTGTAAAAATAGACCCACAATATGGTTTTAGAGTAATTGATAACTTTATTGACAAACTTATGATATTGAGCATCGTAGATTTGTTTGTACTTTTCTGATAGCATATCTAACATCACTTTCTTTGCTGCTTCATCAATTCCCTTTGGAACACTGCTGAAGCTAGGAGTTATTATAAAATCATTCATTTTTATTTGGCAATTACTTAAATGGTACAAGAAAACAACACTTTTATGTGTCTTAATATTCTCAATGGTCCTTCCCTGGTCTTTTCCTGGTAAAACAAATCATCTATATCCCACCTGTTCCAAAAACTGAGGTGATTTAATCAAGACCACCCATAAGGGTCATCCATAAGTTGAATTGCTGTCCTGTAAATTCATTCATTGTGCCACGGTTTGACTTTATGCTTATTCTAATCGCTATTCGATGTAGAATATAATTTTGTATCTGTGGAACCAAAAAGTTTAGATAATACAATTTTCAGACTATTCACTTCAATTCAAAACACAAAATCCTATCAAGACAGTTGGAAACAATGCATGCAATGCACTACATGTCATATAGAATATTGGTGAGTCATTAAACAACGAAAAGATCTAAAACCATTCTGTAGATTTCAATCACTGAACTACAAACTCCTGTGATAAACCGCTACGTAGCACTTTGGCATTCCCACTTTACAAGTATATTTTCCGAAATAACTAGCAAGTTTTCAAGGCACCCCCTAATTCATTTTGCGCGGTTTACGTTTTAAGTTAAGCGGAGCGATATTCGTAAACGTTTTAGTGCTAAACTATTAAGTGTCGGTTGGGGGGTGCATTCCACAGAAGCCGAGGTATGCCCCAGCTCTAGAGTATTCCGTTTTTGAGCCTTTTAATGTAGCCGGCGCAAAAGGAATTTAATGGAGAAGCTGTGTAATAGAGAGATAAATTTCGTAAATGTTAAAATTGTATCGTGAATTTCTATTAAGAAAAATATAACGATGATAAAGTTGTTGGGTGGGTTATTTGCGGATGCAATTTATGCTAGAGGGATATGACTACCGCATTATTTAAATTTCTCGTTTACAAAAAAATTGTAGGAACTGAATTGAGATTGCTATAAAAATTGAATTGACCAAAGCATTATACTGTAATAAATATTCTTTTTGAATGTTAATATCAGTAATATGTAATTACTCTTTCTAATAATCATCACCTCCTATAGCAATCTACATAAGTATTAAGGATAGTAAGGAACTTTTACCAGACGAACACAAAGTTTGGAGACTGATACTTTGAAACCTCCAATACCAATATTCTGAAATTATACCAGAAAAGTTGGGAGAACACGACGGAAAACCTTCGAACATTTAATAACTTGGTGTATCGAAGGAAATTGCAAAAACATTACATAAAAAGTAATGCTAGCATATTTTATTAATAGAGACAAAATACTTATGTCTCCAGGCAGTTTATTGACGTATTGGTGGGAGTATTTCATGCTGGAGGCTACGTTTTTGTCAATAATGCTATTGATACTTCAAAGTTTGCAACTCTATTTGCTCTTCTTAAGAGAAACATTAACCAAAGAAATCGAAGTATTTTCAAGAGAAAAAATGTACCAGTTTTTAAGGAATTTCCTTTAAAGGGAAATAGTTAGATAATATGAAAATATATGATGTATAGGAATCAAGGTTTATTTGTTATAGTAAATATTCCTAATACGGCTACTAATGATTCACGTATTTTAGAATTACTAGTCAAGAAGTGAAGAAATTAATTATTTAGAGTGTTACAGAAAATACTTTAGATTACGACCAAAAAATCCAAAATCATCTCACTTATTTTTGACGAGGTGCCTTAGCAATGTTATCAATGAAGTAGTGGACAGGAGCATAATAGAAAGTTGGACCTGTAAGACCATAATGTCTAAATTTACCAGATTCACCCATTTTCCTTTATGGGACATGCGTTATAGTACTATTCTAGCAAACAAACGCGTTTATATTTTGGGTTTGAAAATATATGATGGCGCTATTCACCTATTGCTGAAGATTCTGTGTATCTAGTTTATAACACAACACTTTTATTTTAACCTTCTTCGCATAAAAAGCATAAATTTGAGACTTTACATATCTTAAAAGTGTAGCAACGCGTTAAACTGACACATTAGCAAGAATAATGAGTGTCCCTCGACAGCTCAGTGGTCAGAGCAACCAATCGGCAATTGGGAGAGACGGGTTCGATTCCCGGTCGAGGCATGCACTCTTATCCTTGCTATCGCCAAAGCGGTGACCCCGACATGATTCGCTCCAGTACATCGAACCTCCTTTACATCTTAAATTCGCGGATTCGATTCCCGTCTTATCCATCGCCCTATAGTCCGGGGGTTACCGAACAACTGTTCGTAAGAATGGTGAACGGCGCCACATTCCGTTAATTGTATCGAGACAAACCATGTCTCTAGGGGGGGGAGTACTGTAGCGACGCGTTAAACTGGTGCATTAGCAAGAATAAGTGTCCCTCGATAGCTCAGTGGTCAGAGCAACCAACCGGCAATTGGGAGATCCGGGTTCGGTTCCCGGTCAAGGCATACACTTTTATCCTTACAATCGCCAAAAAAGAAAAATATTGGAGAATAAATCTGGAGGCCTAGCTAGCTTATCACAGGATGATGGTTGGAACTTTTAACATGTATATATGTTAAATATATCGAATCTAAATGGAAGTGATTATATAAACCAGATGGTTAAATCTCTTTTACATTTCCCTCTACATTTTATTTTAATATATCCTCTCTAATATTGAGCTTGATATAGTTGGTATTTGGGAGACTATTCGTAAAATATGACACGATTTGTTATCCTTGGTATATAATTTTATTTGTTGAGGTTGTGACCTATGACTTATGGTGAATAACATTGTTGCGACCACCTCTATAGAAGAATACGATAGGCCGCCCATCTACGTTGTAGAACCGGAGTAAAGTGCTGCGCATTTATAGTTCCACGTCGGACAACTATTTTTTATCTCAAATCTGATAAAATTAAAACTAAATATTTTATAGATACATTCAATTATGAAAAATTTTCAAAAAATATATTTTCAATATTAATATGGTCAAAGGAGATAAAAGACTTTCTTGTCAACGGGCCCCATAGAACTTGATTTTATATTTTATAGAATATTCTGTTTATGGAACAATATAAGACAGACAATATAAGAAGAAATCGTCTCAAAAAATTGAGAATGTCTGTGTGAAGTATTTACAACCATACCACCATTTGATCATAGTTCTCCTTAAATGCGGGCATTTAATTTATTGAACATGTCTGATAGGAGATTTATAAATATCGTCGGATTTATCCTAAGTATTATAAAGAGCCATACACCTGATAAATTATTGTAAGGTAATATGGTGAACTAATACTTACGATAGAGAAGACAAATAGAAAATAAAATTTCCATACCATTTCATGATAGTGTGATATTTAAATCCTCTTTTTCGTACATAGCGTGTTGTCAATAACCTGCCTAATCTATATTACAATATGTCGGTGACAACAGTCAGACATAAATTAAAAGGGATATACTTTCATCAAATATATGTATAACATAGAGAGAAAGAGAAAAAAGAGCTCATATATATCAGTTTAGGTTATACGCGTCTCCATTTTGTGCGGTTCTTCGTCTTTAACGCCCACTCATACGCTAAGTCCAAGGTCTAAGTTGCTTGAAGGGGGAATAGTTTAGGAAGCATCGTACGAGCAAGAAAGAGAGCCACGTATTCATTGAATACTAGGCAATAGAAGAAAATATAGTATGACGCGCATGCGCGCGAGTACGTACAACTCTGACGCCACACGGGAATGGAGCAAGAGAGAGCGATATAAACTCAGTACGAAGCGATGAAAAAATATTGTCATCGCAGCCATCTATATCTTACCGGACCAAAATCCAGAAGATATAATATATTTCATTCACCGCTACCTACTGGTTTACAGCCACACAGGTGCAAATGCACTTGGAAGAGGCGAAGACAAAATCCCTTTGATTCTCGGCGGAGATTTCAATGTAAATTTCGGATCCAATGATTCTCTGACGTTGATTAACTTTCTTCGAGAAACATTTGGTCTGCTTATAAATAACAATCCCAAAGAATCAACAACAAAATCCGTAACAACAATAGATGCAATTCTTACACGTTATCTAGAAAATATCGAATCACGAACATATATTTCATATTTTAGTTACCACAAACCAATCATATCAGTATTACCAATTGAATCACCAACCGATGATAGTGTAGATAATGAATAAACCGAATATTTTTTACACAAATTTTATATTGTTATATTTCTTTTGAAGTTATCCCTCTTCCTTTCTCTCTCTCTCTCTCTCTCTCTCTCTCTTTCAATCTCTCACTCTTAATCTCTCTCATTCTCTATTCTAAAGAAGTATTCACTTCTATCACGTGTACTGTGCTGCACATGATATTTTTTTAAGTTTTATTTTCATTTTTCAGTTTGCTTATTTTAGATTGTTATATACATATGTTTATAGTCAATTAAATATATTAATTTCATAGGTAGAGTTGTAAATCAACTTACTTGAGACGCTTTTCTTTTGGAAGAAATCTGTACTTGTTTTTTTTTTCAATAGATATATTTTTATTAATTTTAAAAATTTTCTTAAATTAGCCTTCAAACATCGCGTACATCTGGAAATTTATAATCCCAGTTCAAACTCACAAAATAGAAGTATGCACATTTAATATTACATAAAATGATTTATATTTCTGTGTACTATTCCTTGAATACCATTTAGGTATTATTGAACGATTACTAGCTTTATATTCAGGATTAAACTATACATCGATATCGTTTCACGTCTCAGTTGTAGACTGAATAATTCATTCGAATAAAAACAGAAGAACATGCTATCACACCACCGGACACCCTTATTCCCCTTTCAGCGCGTTGCTAGCATGTTTCCACCAGGCGGTTTTACCCAACAAACTTTTTTTATTCTCAATTAGTTGTAATTATCTACCTCGCGGTTTGCCATTGTAACGCGGCAATGCTGTTAACATAAAACTTCAAGAAGTTCTAACAAAGGCTCGCTTATTCATTTATTTTGGCAAACGGCACTGAATGCAAACGGAAATTAAAGTTGGGTTTTCTTGAGGGGACTTTAAAAATATGGCAGTGCATTAGCATTATCTGGGAGGCTTTTTTATTGTCTTTATTTTTGCAGACATCAACCATCTAATTCTCAGGATTTATTTCAAGGTGGAACGAAGCGTGTGTGTCATTTATCTATCGACATACGACCTAAAGGGAAATACCTACGAATCCTTTTGAATGAATCGATTTTAGAAAACATAATTCACTTCTCATTCTTTGTAGATTAAAAAAAATACAATAGTACATATAACAACTCTGGGCACTGAGTCTATATATATATATATATATATATATATATATATATATATATATATATATATATATATATATATATATATATATATATATATATATATATATATATAATCGTTCGTAGCTACAAAGTCCCCCCACAAAATATCCCCTAGAAAAAAAATAATAATATGAGGAAGTGCCCCAAAAAGGTAGATTTATTCATAATGTTGTTTAATTTAAGGTAACATTTTGAAAACATCAATTTCCTTAAAAATACTGACCATTAGATGTCCCACCGCTTTTTCCACTGTTCGAAACGTCTTTATATTCTTCTGATATAATGCTGTTAAGCGAACTGAAAACGATTTACCTCTAGGTTGTTCTTCATTCTTGGGAATAAAAAAGCCGCTGGGGCTTAGATTGGGTGTGTAAGGGGGATGCGAAACCGTTGTCATGCCGTTTCTTGAAACTAGTTGATTTTAAATGCTGTGTGGGTAGGCGCCTTGTCATGATGAAAAACCAATCCCCCGATCTCCACAATTCGGGTCGTTTTCTTTCTGACTGTCTCATGCAGTTGCTTTATCACCTCCAGATAGTAATTTTGGTTTACTGTGGTGTCCAGAGGAACGAATTCAACGTGGATGACTCCCTTGATGTCACTAAGCAAACTATCATGGGCTTCATATTTGATTTCACTTGTTGTGCTTTTTTTTGATCTGGGCGATGGTTTGGTCCACTGGCTGGACAACAGATGGTGTTTTGTTTCGGGATCATAGCCGTAATACTAATATTCATCTCCTGTGATGACTTTTGATAAATAATCAGGGTGAGTTTTTGCCTGTCCTTTTAATATCCGGCACACTCTCAACCGGTTCTCTCTCTGGTCATCGGGAAGCTGTTGTGGAACAAATTTTGCCACGTTGCGCCTCATGGTGAAATTTTTAGTTAGGTTTCTTTGGCGTGAACTGTAGGAAATTTCAGTTATTTCCCAATTCGTCGATTGCTCTGCGACGATTACATATGATGTCTTATAATAAATATCAAATAATAATATAAAGAAAAAAATGTATATATAATAAGCCGCCTATATTAAAAAATCGTTATCGAGCAGTATAAAATAAAAAAAATAGAAAATCTGTTCCCTTGTATAATAAATAATAAATGTATGTAATAAAAAAATAAATATTTTTTACACTTAATATCGGATTAAATGTATTATATAAAGGTTTTAGTATTAGTCAACTAACTACCCCATATAAATTACAATCTTGAGGACTTAAACAAATTGAATCACATTGTACCCACAGAGTTTCTACTCCCACATGTCTCCCACGTGTATATCAATGTCTGGTTGGCTTAGGTTAGTGGAATATAAAACAGGCCCTCTACAATTTTAAGGTTTACGACAATAACATTGTACTATTTTTCAGTTTGAATAGGTGTTAAATTTTAAATCAGAAAAATTATAACCGTACCGTTTTTACTCCACTAATTATTAAATATTCTGTTAAACATGAAGATCACCATATTTCACAAACCCATTGATCTTTTATTTGTATCCTATTAAAATGAATTTCACCATATTTTTATTATCGAAAGTATACGAATTTATTGCAAACGCTGTTCAAAGCGATGATATTACGCCTCTCACTTTTTTCCAGAAAGTAGCTTCCAGGCTGCCGATTATTATTTCAAAGGAAATAATTAAAAAGTAATTAGTGAGTGCTTTGTGGGGAACGTTTTTTGTTTGGTTTTATTCAACCCATTAGATAATGAGCTCCGTTAATAGCGAACTCAACGTTAAGATAAATAAACCGCCTGAAAAATATATATTTACCCAAGAATTAAACTGAAAAAAGAAATCGTTTAGTGTCTGAAACTGCTTTATGGACTTTAATAGTTTTAAATGAAATAAACTCTTTTCAGTGCATTAGAAAAGTTGTAAATTATAAACTTTTATTTCGAAAGTACATTACTTATATTAAAACTTTTTAAGTACCGTAATATTGTTGTTACAATTGTATCAACTTTGTAACGTGCTCAGAAGTTGTCAAAGGAGTTTTTAACTTATGTTAAAGATAGTCTGGAATAATTTAATTATAAGTAAATCTAAAATGTCATGTTTTTAAACTTTATTACTATGTTAAGCAACTATATTCATACCATACATGGCTGATACACTGTCTGAAATGTAGTCTAAATTTGACACCAATTTCACCCTAAAACGAGGTACATATATGTACCAGTTTGGTGTGAAATTAGCATCGCAAGGCCATGATAGCATTTTATCATTCACTGGTGTGAATTTTAATACCAGTAGTAGATAAAATCAACACTTTTCCGATTCCGATTTCCGATTTTTTATCAAATAACCCTTTTTTGTGTGGAAGAAAATTGATCAACTATAATAAGGTAATTTTGCATGATGGAAATGTCCGTTTTAATGATAAATTGACAGTTCTCTTACAAAACAGAAAAGAATGATTGAACTGCAGATTCAAAGTAACAACTACGAAATTCATACTTACCTAGAGAACCTCCGGGTTTAAGGGAAATCCCAGGAATTCTTTCAGATTCTTTCTCAAGAAAATGTTTTTTGTGGAAGAGAATTCAGTTTTCTCCATCGATCGGTACCATGCACATCTACAAGAATACTTTCTTGTAGATGTACATGGTACCTAAGTTCTATTTCCAATATTTGTGCTAGTATGTCGACAACTAGCTGGTGCCCGAGCAAGGACTTTTCCGCACGTAGAATATCTCTATCTCGAAATTGAGTAACCGAGAAAAAATAAACCAACACATAAATGCAGAACATCTGTTTTATGCGACAGTTTTACTTTTTTCAAATAGTCCACCCTGGTGCTTTCTCATGACCACTGAACAGGGTGGGGTGTGTCCTATCCACCTCAAAATCAATAGATGTCATCTGGTAGACATCCCTAATCAGAATCAGTTGAAACCCGATCGATCCGACACGATTTGTTTGAGTGATCGTGCTAACAAAAAAAAATTCTCAAATAGTCCACTATTGTGCTTTCTCATGACCCATGAACATGGTAGAGTGTGTTCTATCCACCTCAAAATCAATAGGTATCATCTGGGAGACGTCCCCGATCAGGATCAGTGAAAACCCGATCGATCCGACACGATTTAGCTGAGTTATTGTGCTAACAGGAAATTTTAATGCCGACGACAACGACGACACACACACAGCAAAAATTTTTTAAAAACCTTTTTTTTTTGGTTTTTAGGCCGAAAAACGAAAAATAAACCCAAAGAAAATTTGGTTTTTCCACTTTTTCTTTACACGATTATATTACTTTTCCGCTAGTATAGTGTAGTGCGGAGAAGTAAAAAGGTTCAACAAATAATAGTTCTTCTATAAACAGAAGAAAAGTGGTATGCTACTTAGTTCTACGAAATTTTTATGGGTTGTTAGTTTCCTCTTTTATGGGATATAATTCTAACAAATAACTATATTACAATTATAAATTGTTACTGCCAAAAATGTGTATTGTAAAAGACAACGTATATCTATCATATTCCAGACGTTTCTATTAATTAGCTCTTTCATATTTACCTGGCGTATTTTTTCCCAACATTGATGACGCATAATTGCATTGTCCATGTATATTAATACTACCAATGGATCATAATTCGTAACAAACGTATAAATATAATACTAGAATACACAACGTATCAATATAATTGAATATATGTTACTGCTTGCGCAAATAATTTGCGTCAATATAAATATTTGTATAAACGGGAATAAAAATACTATCGCCTCCAATAATTTCCATCTGTACGCTTACGCTGTTTTAAATTACGCCTGTTTTCAATTAAAGTAGTGGACAAATCCGTGACAGCAGTTATCATCATAGGCGTGAAAAATTGCAAATAATTGACGCAAATCATTCTATGCAACCCATTCAGAATGAATTGTAATAATAATAATATTACAATAATAATAGCAATTATTTGCATTTTTGCTTCCAATTAGGGTAGCCCCAAACTTCTATACCCTGTTTGTATGCTATAAGTTATTGATAACAACAGTAGATAATGTTGAGAAGAACGCAAGAATACGTCAATTAATCTTTCAAATTTGTCAACTTCAGTGTCAACTAGTATTTCAGTTAAGTATTTTCAAATCGCTATCTAATTGTAAAACTTGTATATCCTTCAACTTATCACGATAAATTAAAAAGCACTTATACTTGACAGTGGTTTTGGGATTTTGACAAATACAACATATTTATTTTATTTTCCCTTACTCACGAATCATGTGCATGTGAATTCATGCATTTTACATCAGCTATATATGCATATTTCGATGGCGATGGTGCCAATGCTTTAACATAATATGTGATTTCTTAAATCTACAATTATTTATCTACGTTCTATTAGCTTACTGCCCATGCCATCAGAAATACTGGAGAGAATTGTGTATAAGCAAATAAGTTCATATTTTTGTAACGATGGTATTTATTTTCAGTCTGGCTCTCGCTCTGCCTATAATAGATCTACATCGTTTCTACATATACCTGATGTTCGTATAAAATTTAATGATCAAAATCAGGCTATAGTTTTAATTTCGTTAGATTTTTCGAAAACATTTCACTCTGTCACATCAAAACTAACTTACTATGGATTTTATACAATATGGACTTTATTTTTCAAAAACTACTTATTAGGTCGGCTTCAAAAAATTAAAATAATCATGATGCATTTGACCGAAAATTTATTTCCACAAAGTTCCACAAGGATCAATATCGGGCCCTCTCTTGCTCATTGCTTATGCGGCAAATATATTTTATCTTCCCAAGTATACCACGATACAGGCATATAGAGCTGATACTCAAATATTGCACCACTTCGAATATTCTAAGGTAAGTGAAATTTCTAATAATATTAATCAAAATCTTGAAAGTATTGTATGTTCCAAAAAAAAAAAAAATTATTTGAAATTAAATCCTCAAAAATCTAGCCCTATCTTATTCTGTCCTAATAAATAAAGACTTCGGTAACATTGTTAAACATACAGCTTAAATGTCAAAGTATTAATTTTACAAATTGTGCTAAAAATTTAGGTATCATGTTAGATAAAAATATTTGTCACCTTTACTATTAAAGAAAACAGTTAAGGCTATTAAGTAGCTAATGGTATTTATGTATATTTATATCCTTTTTGTGTTATGTGTATCTATATCCTTATTTGTGTCAATCTTTACTAAGTATTACGTAGCTCATTTAAATAAATTTCAAACTAACCCCGCATTGATTGATTAATTCAGTAGCATACAGCATCTGTATTAGATACTTAGAATAAGCACTAGTATCAGTAAAGTTTGTGACCCAAATTAACTGTTTATGTAATATTTTATATAATTTATTTTAGAGTTAAATGTAAAAGTAGCTTAATGGTTAAACTTTACCTCTTGTATTAGGACAAGCATTGTTATATTTTTCTATATTCAATAAAATATATTATTATTACTATGCCATTACAAATCTGATCATTCCATTTTTATTCACATTGTATACCAAATATCCCATACATCGAATATCCGATTGATTACATTACCTTTATCTTTAGATATCTCGTTTCGTACAGATTTTAGGTGAAGGAAGAGGGACAATTTACGACCCCTCTGTATGTAATATGTTACAGGAACGATTTCTTAAATTATGCAGGCAACAACTGTAAACTAATAAAGTCGGGCGAATTGGCTGACGTAAAAAATCGTGTAAATAAGTCTCAACTTGTCATTCCCCGGGGAAACGGGTAGATACCGAATATAAATTGGACAATATTTCATATTTTATAAATAATTTCCTACCTTAAGCCGTTACTGTGAAATGATTGATTGACGAAGTCGAAAGTAATTCCCTTAAATATTATTTTTTTAATAATTTAAGCAAACCAGTTTAGGAGAGTCTATAATATATATAGGAGAGCCTTAAATGTATCTTTACTTTTATTGGATTATAGATCTAATTTTATGCTATCATAACATCACATAACATCATTACATAATTAATTATGTAATGTCATTATGTTGCTGGAAGTACATTGCCACCTGTACAGTCTTGATAATATTAATGTATTATTATTAATAAGTAGACAATTAATAAGAATGGAATTATTATAATTACTCTTAATATTGTGATAAATTTCACGTTTACGTTAATCTAGTTACTTAATTATCGTTAAGCATGTAAATGTCCATGTAGGTTATACATAGGATGTTTCACAATCAATTGCATTTATAGGATTTGAATTGCGCGCCATTTGTGTTCTGTCAACGATAGGGCGTCAATATTTAATGACTGTTATCTACAGATCAAATGACGTCAGTATGCTGCGATTAACAGTTCAATTACAAATAGTTTGTGTACAACTGTTTTATGAAAGTGAGCGATCATTTACAGTTGCATTAAGAAAAATTCGCACAAAATTAGGCCAAAATAAAGTGCCCACAGAGTTAACAGTCCGTAGCTTAATTAAGACATTTTAAGACGCGGGTTCTGTTATTGATAAAGCAACACCAATACGTCTTCGTCATGGTTGGTCAGATGAAAATATTGCTGCAGTGAGAGAAAGTGTACGGGAGTATCCAAACACATCAATTCGACGTCGTGCACAACAATTGAATCTGTCACGAGCCACCACGCATCGCATTTTCAAGAAAGATCTGCATTATGTCAGCATAGAAAATTTAGACATAACAATTAAAAGTTACAAACTATTTACAGTGTCGTACATTTGTTAATTGGATGTTAGAAAAGAAAGAAGTTGATGCTGATTTTTGCAACATAACTTTGTTCAGCTATGAAGCACATTTTCATCTAGACGTATACGCCAGCAAACAAAATTTTCGAATTTGGAATACCGAAAATCTACATGCTGTTCACGAAAAACAAATGCATCCACAGAGATACACGGTTTGGTGCGTATTTTGTGGTGGTGGAGTAATTGGACCATACTTTTATACAAGTGCAACCATAACTCTGTTGAATATAAAATTTTCTGATCATGTTGTCTCGCAGAATGCTGACGTCAATTGGCCTACAAGATCATGTGATGTAACACCACGAGACTTTTTTCTTTAAAAGTTATGTTAAGGGAAATTGTACGCTACCCAGCCACCAACAATCAACGACCTCGAAGCAAGTTTTGAACGTGTTATTCGGCAAATAGGGCCATTTTTATGCGCCCGTGTTATGGACAATTTTTCCAAACGAATGACGTCATGCCAGATGAGTCGAGGTAACCATATGAAGGATATTCTTTTCCATTTGTAACCGTATCGTCTCCCTTTTATGTTGAAGTGTTTCTGAGTTTTACTTTATGTTGGTACGCCCACGATTTTAGTGGTTAACTTTGGATGCCCTTAAACAATAAATATTCCTATGTTCAATATCTTTCACGATTTTATCAGTGTAGAGAAGAAATAGTTCTAATAAATAATGAGTATTCCCTTGCATAGATAAGAGATTAATAATACTCATACCTACGTACTAAAAACACAGTGATGATAAAGGTTATTATTGGTAAAGACATAACTTAAGAAAATAGTGAAAACCCCTCGTCATGTATAAAAATTGTGCATTATATAAACCAAAGTATTTAGAATACGACGTCTATGATCATTGACGCCAATAGCATGACAATTACATGTCTCATTAATGTAGATTTCTCCAAATGAGCAAGGAATACTATAATATATCCTTTCTGTATTTAATAGAATATATTATTTTGTCTTACCGATCGAGTAGGTTTGGTAGAAAAAAAAAGACACGTAAATAAACACATAGAAACGTTTTGTCTTTTCAGAATCTTAGAATCACGATTTTACTATTAATGATGTGTTATAGATGAGAGAAGTTTCTGTGGTCTCCCTTAAAACAAATATGCGATGTGAGGACAGGTGTTAATTAATAAAGTTAAGATTCATGTGAGAGTGGCTCTGAGAAAGATACAGTTGTCTGGAGTTGCCAAGAGCAACTTATTACCGACTCTGTTACTGTATCAGGTGATAATCCATTTAAGTAGCGATGTAAGGAATTTAGATAATGTGGAAATAACTAATTGTAAGTTCTGAAAACGACGTTGCTGAATCATATATGTATGATCAGAATATTTAAACCGTTGAAATTTGAGAGAAATCGTTAGTGGCTTACTACTTAAAATATTTCATAATGACATAAAGGTGTTATGTAAAAATGAATACTTATTGATTTAATTTACTTACAAATCTTACTTTTCCAGTTGCGTTAGGTTAGGTTAGGTTAGGTTAGGTTACAAAAATTACATCAACTTTTTAACTCTACACGCACCTTTCCATCTTACTTACCGTTTGTATAACTTCATCAACTCCATTCTTTGGTTTTACGTGATATCACGATCCATAGGTACAACATCCTATAAGTGATGTTACAGTTTTAAATAAATAGGCCCGCGTACAATACTTTCCTATCTGTTTATGCCGTTGTGGCCCCATGGTAAAACTGCTGCGGATTTGAGGGTTTTTGTGGGCATGAGGGAATAAAAAAAAAACAAAAGGTCTTAGTTGATTGGTAGAAGCAGTGTCCTTTAGTGAAGATTATTTTGCAAAGATACATATTTGTGCATTTATAGTATAAAATAGTGTTCATTTTGGTGGATTTTGGTGGATTTTTGGACCCATTTTGGTGGATTTTTCGTTAAAAATAATCATCATCGAAGGACGCCTAATAACGAAGGTATGATATTTTAGACTTTGTGCCCGTAAAATCGATTAAAGACAGTAATAACAGTCAGAGACTAAGACTTGTCTCTTATTTCAAGCCTTTTTCTTTTTTGGGTTTTGCTCTTTATCTGTTCCCGTTGCTGTACCAGTTACGTAATTTTGAGGTTAGAGTACCTCTGAATGTTTGTTAGAAGCGAGGGAGCAGGTAGAATAGCAGGATCAACCTTGCCGAGCCGTACCCGGCAGTACGACCACTATAGCCGTAGAAGTCAACCATTTCAATCGGTTACCACGGAAGTTCGCAACACAGATAGTAGCACGTGTAAGAAGTAGATAGATGAATGTAATTGGGAAACGTAGAATTAGGTTAGAGTTATATTACTCTGTGATATGTATATGCATGTAAGGATAGAAAGGTTAGTACTGTAGTTTCATTGCTAATATAGGCACATTTCCCGTTTTTTTGTATAATTAAAGTTTCTCTCCCTTGACCACGGCTGAAAAACGGGTGGCGCTCCTTGGCATCCACTCCCACCTCCACTGCAGCTAGCGGGTAGCCAAAGTGAAGGAGAGAAATCACGAAAGAGAATTCAGGACTTACTTTTCCAGACTTCCACCCGTACAACCCTTGCTACGGCACAACCCCTTTCCTGGGGCGTAGCAGTGAGCTGGTTGATTTTTTAACGTTCAGGTCCGAGGATCCCCTACCGAGGTAATTGGCACGTGGTTCATAGATGCACACAACCAACGTATACATTTTTTTCACATGATTATCAGAAGGAATTTGATGAGCTACCCAATTTTTATATGTTCATATTTTTCTTTTTATTCTCCAAATAATTATTTCAAAAACTGAAACGTCAATCAGATAGAATATCGATCTCTCGAACGCAAACGAGATATCCCCAAATATAATACGACTTTCTACTTACATTACATCCGATATCATCTTATAAAGATACAGGAGTTTACTGTTTCATTAATTTCACGCTGAGACATGAATCGAATTTCCTAATTCTACATTCACTGCTCCAGCAACCTTCCTTACCTTTCCATTTCCATTCACAGTTGATAATGAATTCTCGAACTCAACGTTATTTGATAAACGTATTTAGATGTCTCACGGCTGAGCAAACATCGTTGAGATGAAACTGTCGTTCGGTCTTATTAATTACAAGGAAAATAATATTGTTACTATTGTTTCGCGTTCACGTAGATGGATGCAGGTAATTGTATACAAGATGTACTTGCGTGCAATTCAACCTGAGTTCGCTCCGTGATAGCTGATAGCGAACGAGTATTATTTCAGACTTAGTCATTAAGTTTATCGTATAGTATTTCGTATAGAGCGTACCACAATTGCGGGATTTCATGTGCGACTCGACGCGCAGTGGACGAAAACGCCGAAAAGCTGGCCAAAATTCAAAAAATGAAGGTTCCAGTTTAGGAATTTTTTATCTCCCAATGTTTAGTAGGGTATCCTAAGTGTAATAAAAGCCGGTTCCGAGGGGTCGCCAACGGCTCTACACTTTGTAAGGATGTAAGGGCATTCTGAAATTGACCGTTGCAGCAAGCGCTTCGTGTATTTCGCATCGCATGTTTCGTAAGCCTTTGTGAAAAGTACAATAAAAAGTGAGCTATAATCGTTAGAACAGTTTTGCAAAATGGATTCTTCTCCGCAAGGTATGTATAATTAACAGGTGAAAGCCGAAGTTGTTAATTCTTGATATGAAAAAAATTATTAACAATGTAATGGAGATGGTTTTTTTGAAAAAAAAAATTGTTTTCTTTAGCATATCGTGAAAAAAGTTTACCACTCGTTCACAC
The DNA here is from genome assembly GCA_037954035.1 of Rosalia funebris. Taxonomy (NCBI): domain Eukaryota; kingdom Metazoa; phylum Arthropoda; class Insecta; order Coleoptera; family Cerambycidae; genus Rosalia; species Rosalia funebris. The sequence goes on along the minus strand of JAZFAV010000001.1, from coordinate 12,495,821 downwards.
TCGTCTAATAATTTTTATTTTGTGATACACCCTGAATATTTATCTTACAAAAAATTGAAGAATTGACTGCGGCCATCTGCGGCTGTGCCTGTAATGATACTTATTGTTACGCGGTGTCAAATGTAGCAACCCGTAAAATTCGATTTATAACATTACTTTCAGACATATTCATTATTAAATTCCATTGCATTATACAAATAAATGATTTTATTTTGTTATTAACAATTTTTACATAAAACAATGAATTATTTTATGAAACAAAATACATTTTTTATGATATTTATTGCAAGTAAATAGCGATGATTTTTATTTTTGCTTTTATCAACATCCATATGATTCGAAAAATAATGTGTTCGTACATATTTCCTCTGTTTCAGATATTGTGAGCAGTGGAAAACCAATTTCTATAACGAGAAAGGAACTGTTTCTCTTATTGAAAACACATTTGAATGATGAGTTGCAAATTACAATAGATATAATGTCATAATAATGAGTTTTAGGCCGATTAAAAAATGTTTCTGCCTTCAATATTGTATATTTCTTCAATATTGTCTGTATTTTTATAATTATATGTAATAAAATGTAGACTTTAATGAATGCTATTTTACTTTTCTCCCACTATACGTCCGATAACAAATTGTCAGTAGTAATGATCAATTTTTTTATTTTGTGGTCTCCATATTGGAGTCGCCAGTTTGTTTTTTGAATAACAGTTGCCAAATTCGTACTCAGCGGCCTCGAAAAGCCCCAGGTACCAATTTGTACTAAGAATAATTAGCTTTTGAATAATTTAGGACGCCATATTGGAGCCGCCATTTTATTTTTTTTTGAAAAACCATTATCAAATTCGTGCTCAGCGATCTCAAAAACCCCCGGGTATCAATTTTCACTAAGAATAATAAGCTTCTTAATAATTTCGGAAGCCGCCATTTTGTTTTATGAAAAACCATTGTCAAATTTGTAGTCAACGACCTTGAAAACCCTCGAGGCACTAATTTTTACTAAGAGTAATAAGTTTTTGAATAATTTCGGTCGCCATATTGGAGCCGCCATTTTATTTTTGATTGGATACATGAGTTTTATGTATTTCCTCATGCGACCAGCTATACATTTATAGCATTACATACGCCTCTACAATTGACTCTTTCAATGATGTTCGACGTGGAGAAAAAATATTTTTATATATAGAGAAAGACCGTTCCGCATCAAATGACGTAGTTTTTGCATAATAATAATTGTTTTCACTACAATTGTTGTCACTTAAAGGTTCACTATTGCTACACTTTTGGTAAATAGTTTCCAGAACACAAATCAGGGTTTTTTATTAAAACATTTTTCAACTTTTCACTAGTGCGTATTCCCGTAGAATCAGTTAATATCTGTAGTTTATTGTTTACAGTTTTCACTACATATACCGCGTCATTCAATAAAAGTTCCTTTTTTCAAGAGTCTGTATGGCTTCATATAATATTTTGTAATTTGCTAATATTGTATGTAAGTCGTCCAAAGTCTGCGGATTTTCAAATTGTTTTTGGCTCTTCTTTAGCGGCTTCTGTAGAATCGCGCGCCATGCGTCGGTAAACCCATCCGTCCAGTCGCACATGAAATCCCGCAATTGTAGTACGCTCTAATTTCGTATCTTGTAAAGTAAAAAAGTAATCGGAAAATTAGGTAAAGCGCTTTCGATAAATACTCAAAGACTATCTGCTACTCGACGTGCATTTCGCTATCGAATTTGGTAATCACTCTCCCATAATATGAAAGTTATTGAAACTGTTCATAATAAATATTTAAAACAGGTTCACTGAAACTGAGTAGATTCACTGACGGTACGTCTAATGGTATCGATCTAAGCATTACCAGTAGGATGAGGATCACAGGCACAACAACTTTAGGAACTGCCTTAAACTTAATTCCTCTTGGATTGTATGTAGAGGATAACGCGCTGAGGACGTTCTTGAGAGAGGGTGGATGAGATCTTATGTGCAAGAAGTCTGTGAGCAAGACCATCCAGATCAAACCTCTCCCACTTTTATAGCTGAAAATAAATATCAAAGTAGATTAAACTGGCCAAGATAATTAAATATATATTAAAAACATTATAGTCAAAGAAAACATATGGTGTTTAATAATTTTAGGAAGAATTTCTGTCTGACTATACAACATAGATAGTAACATTGACTGTGCTAGAGAAGACAACGTGGTGTCACCTTCTATATGGAGAAAAATCATGTACGGCATAATGGAAATGAAGAGACCGACACCTTAGTACGTCAAGGTTGGAAGGACTTTTTGTTGGGACTGGAACCATCGATAGCGCTATGCGAGGCCAATCTAAATTCCATGATAAGAGACTAGATACTTAAAATGCCCTAAAGATAGATGGACCAATATTTGAGACACATGAAACTGATTTAATTGTATTCTACATAAAGGTAACAAATCGATTGAATCTGTCTCATACAAATTTACAGATGCTACTAGGAATGATTATGGGACATTCTAGGTTAAATAAGATCTACATTATGGACTATATTCACAGACCTATGCATCTAAGGTTCAAACTCGAAAAAGAGACCATGTAAGCTATTCTATGGAGATGTCCCGCAGTCTTAACAAAAGGTGTAACTATTGGTGAGATCATTGGCGGGAAATGAACATTTACTTCCACTACCATCGAGCCATGTTCTTTAATACATCAACCCAGTGGGACGGCTATGGGTATAAGGTCGGTGTTGTGAGAATATGGCGACTTGGATGGAGTGGATATGGCGATAACACAATGGGTTCTATATGATAGTCTAAGTACACATGGATTATGTCTTCTTCCTATACACAATCTGAATATCGGCATGAGTTTGAGTACTTTAATTGAATTATACACTACATAATCATAAAGAGATACACAAGAAGAATAGTGAAATATGTAATCGATTAATAGAAACACCCTCCATAGTATTAAGATCTCAAATTGTTTTAATCGAGAATTATATTTATTTAAAAAACTATATTTATCTGAGTATCTGACTTCTTTGGTACAATTTATTCTTTTAAATATGTGTCGTACTTAGTCTCCACTGCCAAATAAAGTTTCTTAGTGTCTTACAGTTTATTCAGTCATTGCTTGCTTTGAGATAACCAGCTCCAGAATCATAGCCCTCAATAATTTATTAGTCTTTCCTTATCTTTGTTTATGGATAATGCATCAGTTTTTATTACTTTTTTCTTTCATTCGTGGATTCATATTTTAACAGCCTACTCAAATAAAAGCTTTTTCATAAAATTATTTTTTTATTAGTCTTTATTCCATGTCAGTGTCGTAGGCATATTAATGATGCACGTGTATGCTCGGTCTCACAAATTGAAAGGTAAGTGATTTACCCTAATATGTTGAATTTAAACCTCACTACAAAACCCCAGGGTAACGCTATAGAGAATGGAGAAGAAGGAAGTGTAGACCTTTTTAGTACAGTTTACGAAAAACTATAATGCCCACATTTAAGTAAAATAAACAAATATGTTTCTCCCACTATATTACAGTTAAGTCGGAGATCATGAAAATGTAAGTTTCGTTTTTAACTTGATACCTCTTTTTATTTCAGTTGTGTTTCATCCAAATGCTTCTTTCGAACTTTTTGAGCGAATTCAAGATATAATTTTTCTCTTTGAGAAATAGTTCTTCCTTACATACCCAATTTCTGTCACATTGAAAATGATAAGATCATTTTAATGTGCGACGAAGCCAGACACTAAATCATATTAAATTTAGATGTCCAAAGAATTACGCTCCCCTTCCTGAATTAATTTGTCGGGATCTGTTCCAGAAGCCCTAGACAAAACACAAGACCGATACAGTCTTCAAGATGTCCGACGTAATATCAGGGGATTGCCCTAAATTGATTTTCCGCTGTTGCCAGTGACCGCAATACTGACCACTGGACGGTATGGATGGGATTTTGTAAAGTATCCAGAGTTTAGGTTGTAATTGAAACTTAATCTACACATGCGGACGAAGGAGAGAGCCGGAAAGTGGAAAACTTTATCTAAATTACACGTTTGGGGAAGAAGAATGACAAGAATATGTAATAGTCGCAGTACATCGATAGTACAAAAGTTCATGTATTATTCGTGACCTAGACTAACACAATTTATAACAGGAACCTTTTTCTTGTCAATGCAACGTAAGCACAAATGAGTAGAAGGAAGTAATCACTTACAGAACTAAATTATTTTTTGCATTCAATATATTCAATATATTTTTACAGCATATCACTTTTTACATCAAATCATAATATCGCCGAGTCCTTAAATATTTGGGCGTACTTCGTAACTCATTTTATAACGTCTTCTTTGTTAAAATATTTAATAAACTTGGCCAACACGATAAATTTTTTCATCATGAGACAACATAACAGGATTTAGGCATACTTCAGTTAATCAAAAATCAGAAATAGCCATGTTGCCTCACATTTCAATAGTATCTACATGCAGACTATATACCGTGCTTTCATTTTAAAACTGTACATAGGTTCCACCGTTCGGTCCTTCTCGGAAAATTAGCCACCGCTCAGGTGGGGACTCCGGCCGTACGCCGTAATGATCGACGACTTAGATTTCACATTTACCGTCGCATACGTGTTTGGCATTTAGACGAGTGAGTTTCGCAGTAATACGTGTAATTTTAAATAGAGTATTTTAATTCAAAACTTAGTAATTATGACGTACTCACTTGAGAAAAAAGTTGATTTGATATCATGGTCTCTTCAAGGACATTCATTACGTGCAATAAGGGACCTTTTCTCAGTCAAATATGTAAATCGTCTGATCCCTGCCTTGAACACAATATCGACAGTAGTCGAAAAGTTTAAGTCAACGGAATGCATTTTAGGTTGTAAATGCCACAAGACACCTAGAATTAACGAGGATGCTGAAATGCAGGAATTAATGGTGTGTGCAATGGTAGAAGAAGATTCAAATATTTCTATCCCAAAAATTTCCGAGGAGACTGGTTTTAGTGTGGGTAAATTCACAAAATTTTAAAGAAAAATAAATATCATTCCTATAAATATGAAGCCCATCAATAAATTTTCGATAAAGACCAGTACCGTGGAATGGAATTTTATAACACGGCAATAGAACGTGCAAATGACAATTTTATTTATAACATCGTGTTCACCGATGATTCCACGTTTCCGTTACATGGTAGGCACAATCCATCAATTCTACGGTATTGGGCTATTGAAAATCAGTATCACCTGTTAAATACAAGGACACGATATCCCGAAAAATTGAATGTTTGGAATGGTATTTATGGGAAAGATATTATTGGACCATTCTTTATTGATGGAAATTTAAATGGGGAGACTTATTTGAATCTTCTTCAAAACCAAATTGTTCCTGCATTGGTAAATATTAACCCCAATTTTGACAACGTTTGGTTCCAGCACGATGGGTGTCCGTCCCATAACTCAAGAATAGTCATTGACTATTTGAATACGATATTCCTCCAAAGAATTATATCTACGAGAGGCGTAATTCAATGGCCACCAAGATCGCCAGACTTGGCCCCTAATAATTTTTTCTTATGGGGGTATATTAAATCAAAGTTATACGGGCATCCTCATGAAAGAGCTAATAACTTAAATCAACTGAGGGCTAATATTGAAAATTTATTTCAAACTATTAGCCCTCTTATGCTGGCCAACGCTCGTTCAGAATTTTACGACAGGTTGGGTTATTGTTTGGCGCAAGACGGAGGCATCTTCGAAAATTTTCTTTCGTTTTTTTCTTATTCAAGGGGATATTTTTTAAGTTTTAAGAGTTTGTATTTTATTTTTAATTATTTTAAGAGAATCTATTTATTTTTAAACGTTTTATTAGAAGGCACTTTTTTTAATGCAAAACCAATTATAAAAATAATGCAAAAAATATCATAGTTTGCTGTTAAATATGGCCAAGATATTTTTTCTTTAAATACCTTGATCATCTTTTAACAGTAAACCCATCAACATCACTTCCCACGTAAAAGTTTTTCCCCGTTACAAATACGATGTACACTGCCTCACGTGTAGAACGTAACTGTCGTAGCGCCGCTAATTATCAACACTGGACAACCTGAAGCAGGGCGTACCGTCCACGTCCCCTCCCTACACATTATACGAAATCGACCGATTGACTTGCTGTCTAGTAAAAAAATGAAAGAAGGTCGATACGGACTAATTTACTCCACGCGGAATAAAGTGTACTATACTATGGTGTATTTATATTATTTTTATACCTAAAATATATAAATGTTATTAATTATAGTGTTGTAAGATTTTACTAATTACACTGGTGTTAAGCTTTATACTAGAAATAATGAAATTTTACACAATTTTCATAACATTGGAAGTGGTAAAATGTTTCTACGATTCTCAACAGTGTGTCGACAAATATAGGCAATGGAAAATTCAAAAAGAGAATTGGTTACAAAGAAATTAGCCTTGTATTTAAAGAGCACGTTGAATAATTAAGCAGTCTGATTAATTTTAAATGAATGGTAAAGTTAGAGAAACAACAACATGGAAATAATTCATTTGTTTTGTACAACAAAAGCCTACAACTCGATTTATTAGGAGCATAAACATTGCGAACAGATAGTTAAAGATCTCAAATGATATCTAGAATTCCCCATTACTTGAACATATTTTTATTCACACTGACTTTATGATCCGCTTAAAGCTACTTTTCGTTTATCTGATATTCAACAGATTATTTAAATATCAGTTTGATTCCTTTTTTCTATTGTCTGTTTGAAGTCACTTCATAATGACTTGGTTTATTCGAAACTGCAATAGCATTACTGTTGACAATTAAAAATTTCTGAAAATTGCATTTTTCGGGCGTTTGTATACATATAATATACAGTATGCACAAAATATAGTAAGTTAAAAATGACAGAAAAATTTATAAAATTATTAATTCTATACATATCTATCTCATATATTCAAATCAATAAGCTGTTGTCATGTAAGTGTTTTTATGTCACGCCTGAATATATGAAATCATTAAATTAATCATTCAAATTGATTATGATTTGCCTAGCACATCCTCTTGTAATTAAAAAGAAAACCCTATCCGGGATATTTGTAGGATGAAGGCTAGCACGTTTTATACAAATATACTCCTTTTTACAAAAGATTTCTGTACCTGTCAGATTTTATTTTTATATTTTATTTTAATTTCAATTGTTAATTAACATATTTCACCCCTTCTAAAAGTTTCACTAAGTCCTAAAGCAGTATACAAGTTATAGCGTAAGAACTAATTCGTGTACACAAAAAAATTATAAATTAAATTCAAATTATAAAATTAAAATATTTTTTAATCTATTTATAAATAAATTTGACTTCGTGCCGAATTGGAAAAGCTATTAAAATCTAATACTTTATTAGAGACCATAACATCGCAGATTTACTTCAGATATTTTAAATCAGGAAAATATTAGCTGAAAATGATTTTGTTTTTTGCTTGTTTAAATTCACATCCATGCAAGTTTCATACCTCTCTTTTGATATTGAAAGACAAAATAATTTATGAAATCTCAACATCTTTTTTTGGTACTTTGATAGGTGTATTTTCACTTTTACCTTCGCTTATAATTTTAACATAATTATTACTCATTTTTATTACCCTAAATGACGACAATGGAACTAAAGGTTTTTTAATTACAATTAGTAATTAATAATCATAGCAATTAATAATCATATAATTATATATTGTTTATACAAAGCACTTGCACTGAACAATGTGAATTTTCCTCAATACAATACATTTATTATATTCCCCTTAACCATATATTTAGGGTGTCTCAGTTGAAGCTATAGGATTTGAATTTTGCGCCATTTGTGTTCTGTCAAAGAAGGGGCGTCAATATTAGACAACTATCATTTACAAACCTAAAACGCCAACATGCCGCGATTAACAGTGCAACAACGAATAGTTTGTGTACAACTGTTTTATGAAAGTGAGCGATTATTTACTGTTGCATTAAAAATAATTCTGTTATTGATAAGGCAACATCAATACGTCCTCGACGTGGTAGATCATATGAAAATATTGCTGCAGTGAGAGATAGAGTACGGGAGTATCCAAACATCAATTCGACGTGATCGTGCATCACAATTGAACGTGTCAAGAGCCACCACATATCGGATTTTAAAGAAAGATCTACATCTGTCAGCATCAAAATTCGGTTGACACAACTGTTAAAAGTTACAATCTGTTTATAACGTCCTACATTTGTTAAATGGACGTGTCCTACATTTTGGAGTGGTGGACAATAATTAATATAACGAAGACAATGAAGTTCTAAATGAGACACCCAGGCATGTTGTAGATGACAGTCGTTATATATTGACGCCCTACTTTGACAGAACAGAAATGGCGCGCAATTAAAATCTTATAGTTCCAACTAAGAAACCCTATATTAACTACTTATGTTTAGTTGCAGTTGTTCTATTGTATTCCCATTTTTCCCATTAACATGAGACGTTGTGCGTTCCGTGGATAAAATACATACATTATATCCTACAATAAAATACACCATACCATTATGTGCACCACAAATTCTACCATTATGTGTACTAATTAATTCTCGTTAAGTTACGGTCTCTCCATTTTCTTACATAATATCTTGTATCTTTTCATCATCTAGGTTTCATGGGATTTCCCTTAGTTAAATAAATAAAAAGGGTTTTTAATCTTATAAATATAGACTCTAAATCCGTTGAAAAGATTTAAAGTCTATAACGACAGTAACGACACTTCGGTCCTTGGGCAATTAGTTGAGAGCTGTGGGTCGGCATGGCAGGTAGTTAAGTTTATCTCTCGCCTCTCGCTAGTTACGTTTACGTATTATATAGTTGATTTGCTTGAGCCCCAGTTTTATTAAGTACTGTTTTATGTGTGCTATATTATACGAAATGGCGATTATATTACCTTGGATAACTACCCCGGATAGGCATTGAACTTCAGACGTACTTCTTGTAAGTAGAACATCCATTATGTAAACAGGGCGTGCTTTTATTCCTCGCTGTATGTCAGACGTCAAAATATGAGTGAAATGTATACGAGTTTAAAACGTCAGAACGTCATATTCGGTCATGGAGCTAAGAAGTATGTTTTACTTCTAGGGTATGTTTAAAATAGGGTGACATGTTGGATTTTACGTTACTGTTCTTGCAATGAAAGATGTGTTCATTCGATGGTATTGGCATCTGAAGTGGTCGTAATATCGACATTGAGAGGTTTAGGGACTTTAAAGTGTCAAAAGTGGTAAAAGGGAGGGTCATTTAAATGCACAATGGGATCCAACATATTTATATTTGACTCTTATTTAAACAATAACTAAACGAAGAGAAACTACATAACGTCATCACGAATGCATTTACAGTATGTGGCTTATATTATTACAGAGAAATGACAAACTATACCGCTAGAACATCAGAGAAGGTTATGTTACAAGAAATGAGTAACATAAGCAGGTCATTTACATACAATGTAAACAATTGTGGGTCCATTAAGGAACCTTGTATCATCATATATGCGAAACATTATTTTTATATGTTGGGCAAATATATTTACTATAAATAACCAGTAAGGTTTCAGTAATAAAGTTTTATTTCAGACCTAACATTTCAAGCGTTAAATTATTTAAACCCCATTCGAAGCTATTAGCTTCTATTGAGTTGCGTTACCTTAATTGCGGTCTTATAAAATAGTTAATAACATAATATATTACACCCCTAAATAGTTCAAGTGACATGAGTTATTAACAATTACGATATGTAACAACTCATTCGAAGCAGGGCATGTATTTTTATCACCATAAATTTTAAAAATATTGGTGGGTAAAGTACTATATAAGACAGTGGCGGCTGGTCAGGGGAGGCAGAGGAGGCTAAACCTCCTCTGCAATTTTAGAGAAAAAATACTTACCTATATAAGATAGGTCAAAATTTCGATTTTATAATCGAATAGTTTTATTCGATTTTAAAATTATTTTCAGGTTATTTTAAAAAATAAATATTTTAAGGAGTGTTAATTAGCGTTATTTTTTTAATATAATTTACTTTTTTGTATATTTCAATTAATAATTATTATGATAATAATTTAATAACAGTTTATTTCATATTTGATTAATTTAAATATGCGCCTAGTTTGCCAAGTTATGTATTTATACGTCTCATGTTACGTATTTTACCACCCGCTCATCGACAGGATGCAGCCTCCAGTTAAATCTATTTCCATACGTGACGAATGACCTTGAGCTAATACAGAGACCGAGTAGTTTTTATTCCTAAATCGCCACTAATTCACTGGCAGCTAGCTGCCAGCACTCCCACTCCCATTTGGAATGCTTGATACAAAATAAGTTTTTCTCCCTTGCACCTATCTCAGTTCGACGCGGTGGGGGGACACCTGTTTATCTACAAAGAATACATATTTTATTTTTCTCTGCGTTTTCCTCGTACTATTTTAATTTATTTTGCAGATGTGTTATTTAGTTTAAGTGGGACAATATGGCTACCGGCGAACAACCCACAACAAAAAAAAGTAACGCTCTGTAGCACTACTTCAAGGGTGGTGGGGAAATGTGCTAATTGTGCTGAAAGTGACAATTTCGAGGTTTGTTTTAAATTTTAGGTATTGATCGTAAACTTCACAAACTAATTTTTGATTTATAAACAATATTTAACTTCAATAAAACATATTTTGTTTATTCCCTTAGTTGCTGTAATTCGTAAGTAAATATGTAAATAAATAAAATTATAATTATTTCGAAAAGGTAATAAGATTTATTATTCCAAAAATTATTAATTATGTAATGAAATGATCTCATTACATAATTAATGAAAACAAATTGCGAGAAAGTCAATTTTAGGCGAACGGAATACGTTTTTTGATTCTCCTGTCATCATCATTAGGTCATCAGTCCTAAGACTGGTTGGACGCTAACCTCCAGCTTCTCCTATCTTGTGCTAACCTACGCATTTCGCTAATTGTGCTACAACCTACATCCCTTACTATTTGCGAGCAGTAGTCTAATCTAGGCCTACCTCTGCCTTTCTTCACTCCTATTTCTGCCTCCAAAATATCGCGGACTATTCCCCCATGTCTCAGCAAGTGGCCTACCATTCTATCTCTTCTCTTCTTTAAGTTTTTCCACATACTCCTTTTCTCGCCGACTTTCTCCAATACTTCTTCGTTTCTAACCCTATCAGTCCATGGTATTTTCATCATTCTTCGGTAACACCACATCTCAAAAGCTTCTAATTTCTTCCTACTTGCTTCCCCTACCGTCCAGGTTTCGCAGCCGTAAAGTGCCGTGCTCCATACATATGTTTTCAAAAATCTCTTCCTTGTTTCTAAGTTTATTACCCCCGAGCATAAAAGTGCTTTCTTTTTGTTAAAAGCTACTCGACCCTGCGCTATTCTTTGTTTTATGTCTTTATCGCTTCTTCCATCCCAATTTATTTTACTTCCTAAATAAGTGAAGTCTTTAACTTCCTCCAATCTTTCATTATTAATTTGTACTTTCGTTTTTGCTCTGCTCTCGCGCCCTCTGCACACTAACACTTTAGTTTTGTTTTTATTCACCCTCATTCCGTATTCTTCTGTCAACACTGCCTCCATTTCGTTCAATGCTGATTCTAGTTCCTCCTTACTAGATGCTAATACTGCTATATCATCCGCGAATCTCAGCATTTTTAGTTTCTGTCCCTGTACTTTAATCCCGAAATCTACTCTATCTTTTACCACATTAATCGCCTCTTCGATGTACAGATTAAAAATTAGTGGTGATAGCGTACATCCTTGTCTTACTCCTTTCCTAATACCTACTTCCCTTTCTTCCCCTTCTACTTCTATAACAGCAGTTTGCTCTATGTATAGATTGTGTACTACTCTCCTATCTCTATACTTCATTCCCGCGCTCTTTAGTATCTCGAACATTTTTTCCCATCTTACGTTATCAAAAGCTTTTTCTAAATCTACAAATCCTATATAAGCGTTCTTTCCTTTTTCTATTGTTTTCTCTAACATTACTCTTAGCGCCAGAATAGCTTCGCGAGTTCCCCTATTTCGCCTAAACCCGAATTGGTCTTCTCCTAGTATTTCCTCCGCTCTATTTTCCATCCTCTTCTGCACTATTCTAGTTAAGATTTTTGACGCATGGGAAGTTAGGCTAATCGTTCTAAAGTTCTCGCATTTGTCGGCTCCTCTCTTTTTCGGTATAGTAACGATAATGTTCCTCTTATAATCCTCCGGCATCTCGCCCGTTTCGTATATGTATTTTACCAGTTCAAACATCTTATTTACTACTTTCTGTCCCGCACATTTCAAAATTTCCGCCTGTATTTTATCTACACCCGGCGCTCTATTATTCTTTAGCCCCCTTAGTGCTATTTCAAATTCCTCTCTCAATATAGGTTTTCCTACATCTTCCCTATCGATGCTAGATTCTTCCTCTAATATCTCTCCTAATTCCTGACCCTCGTATAAATTTCCTAAGTACTGCTTCCATCTATCCGCTTTCTCCTCTCTTCCTATCAGTATGTCCCCCGATTGACTCCTAACATTTCTACTTATTGTTCCTACATCCCGGAAGTTCCTCTTAATTATTTTGTAAGCCTCATCGGTCTTACCTACTTGCAACTTATCTTCTACTTCTTTGCATTTCTCCTCTATCCATTGTTCTTTCGCTTTTCTACATTTTCTAATGATTTCCCACTTTATTGCCTTATACGTTTTCAGTCCTTCTTCGTCTCGTCTGTTTTTGTAGCCTCGTCTCTTTTGCATTAAGTTTAAGATTTCGTCCGTTATCCAGGGCTTCCTAGCTTCCCTTTTATCGTGTCCTAAAACGTCCGTAGCCGCGGAAGCTAGACTATTCTTGATACCCTCCCACTCAGTTTCTGCGTTCTTGATTTCGTCCTTACTCGTTTTATTTATTAATTGATCTGTTTTCTCCTGGAACTTATCTTTCATATTCTGATCCCTCAATATGTCTACATTTATACGTTTCTTATCCTTCCGGGTTTTCAGATTTTTGAACTTTAATCTAGCTTTCATGACTACCAAGTTGTGATCGCTGTCTACATCTGCTCCTGGATAACTCTTACAGTCTTTTACTTGATTTCTAAATCTCTTCCTAACCAGAATGTAGTCTATCTGATACCTGTCTATCCCTCCTGGCATTTTCCATGTGTACCGCCTCCTAACGTGATTCTTGAACAATGTGTTCGCGACTACCATCTTGTGCTTCTCACAGAATTCTATCAGTCTGCTACCTCTCTCGTTTCTGTTTCCTAATCCATAAGGCCCTACAAATTCTCCTTCTTTCCCCTCACCTACGACTGCGTTAAAATCTCCTACTATTATTAAATTTTCATGACCCTTCACAAATCCTATTACCTGCTCTATGTCCGAATAAACGGCTTCTAACTCTTCCTCGCTGTGGTTAGAAGTAGGCATGTATACTTGCACTATTACTGTTTCCACTGGCTTCGAATCTAACCTAACCATCATTACTCTCTCGCTGTATTGTAGGTAGCTATCTACACACTGTCCTGCGTTCTTCCGCATCCTGCGCTTCTCCTGTAAAGTTGCCAAAAGTGAGTTAGCACATGTGGCATCTTAAGCGACAATATAATTTTTTCATTATTATATATCATTATTACAATAAATTTTATACTTTCGTTCTATCGGATATATTCTGCTGCTTTTGTATTATTTAGGATATATTTATAAATATATTTACTAAGCAATTTTAAATTATCTTTAACTATCTACGTAAAGCGAATTGCACACAAGAAGAGAAGTAATTGAAATTTGGATGCATATTTGAAAAATAAATAATTTTTTACTTAATAATAATGTTTTACTGTAATTATATACATGTTTTATCAATTTCTGGAATATTGAATGTTTTCCACAATATACAACAAAATATTTATTATCCAATTTTTAAACTTTCTGATCTCTCACTTTAAAGGGTCTCAGTATCTTTATGACACTGATTCAAATGTATGCAAAAATTAATAATTAAAGTATAGCAAGTAATTAAATGACACTATATATTTTTTCTTATACCATATTTTGCCATCCTGATAGGCGACAAGACATTTGTCGCTTATCCATAGACATTCTCAAACATTTATTTAAAGTCCATTTAAAATTTTTGACGTTATTAAATTTCGTATGTTTAGGAATGACTCTTAATTAAATAGAGCTGCATTTAATTAAATACAGATATAGCTAATTAATTAATATTGAAACTAGTCTTCAAATCTGTCTATAGTCAAAAAGTATGAACAGATATTCTTATTAAACTACTATACTTATTAAAACAAAAAACATTATATTTGAATGTTTGAATATGAAGCTTAGTATAGAATATGAAAACGAGACTTAGAAAGTTACAAAACCCATGTAGTTAAAACATCGTGAGCATCTTGTGGCAAAGTACGAAAACAACTTGTTATTTAACCTTTTAGAAATATTAAGAGCTCTCATGAATGCGTCAAATGAGAAACAAAAACTTGTGCTAAAAATATCTTTATAAGATGAAGTTGTAAATGTAATTCTATTCCACATTCAGAACTTCATACCAAAGTTTTATCACGTGGGAGCAACGAAGGTGGGGAAACTTATGGCGGGAAATCAGTAGGTAAACAATAAGATCTGTTACTTCAAACAAAAGTAGGTAAATAAGAGATATTCTTATAAGTTTAATTCCACCTAGAAGTGGCAATGATAGATTTATTATTTCAAAACTTACTTGTTTAGCAAATTATTATTAAACAGAAAACATTGTGAACATTATTATAAAAATGTTTTAAATTTTCGGGTTTAGAAAATTATCGTCCATAGCTTTTGAAAATACAAAAATCCACCCATATAAAATTAGACTGATTGAAGAACTTAATGACTATAGTGCTGATCGCTGAAATTTATAAAGCCATGGTAAATAAATGTCAAGAATATTCCATATTTAAATAAGAAAAATATGTTTAAAATGGAATATCAAGCAAATAAGGAAAAACTAGAGAAACGTCATACTAGACATTTACTAATGACACCTACATGCAATAAGACACTGGATAATATTACTTGGATTTCTCGCACAATTTTTTAGTTCCAGAGTTAAGAAGACGTTTCCCTGATGAGGGTAGCCCTAATAAAAATATTGGAAGCCTTTGGTAGCAGCAGGACGTAATTATTTTACAATAGAAGTAAGAGCCTATCTCAATCAAGATTCTCCCAATAAGTCGATCGGTAAACGCAGTGACATTGAGTGACCAATCCGTATTGCCGATTTAACCCTTCTTGATTATTCTTTATAAACTGGCTTATGTAGACTGACCTTTATTTGGAACAGATCAAATAACATAGATGATCGATGAAGACCAGAACAACGTTCCATGGACCAAGTCATAATAGATACTAAAGGAAGAGATACATTTTTGCAGACATAAACACATTCATCAAAGTCCAAGGCTAATCATGAAATACACACCAATTCTGTTTAGATATAAAACGTTTTTGAAGTAATTCTTGACAAAATCCTGACCTGGCATGATCATACTATCGATTTAGTAGCAATATGTAAGAGCATGATAGATGTGATAAATTGTGTCAATCTAATCTGAGGTGCTAATAGAAAAGTAATATTAAAGCTTTATTCCAGTTTAGTTCAGTCGAGAATAGATCATACTCATCAGCACCTAATTATATACTCAACATATTAAAAAGTATTTTCCACAGTGATTTAAGGTACGCTACGGGATCATTTAGATCCCGTATCACCAGTCAAGTCAGGAGTACCACGCCTTGATATCAAATTTAATTAAAATCTATTAAAATATGGAATAAAAATTTGGGAAAACCCTAGTACTACGGAATACGAATCATCAGTTAGTGGAAGGTATATAGTCTCTTTCGTTAACTCTCCAGACAGAATCCATAATTTCTTTACAGAAATGATGGATCGCAATGAAAGAAGCAGGTATAAATAGTGTACATATAAACGCCGTAAAAGCATCGTATAGAGAAAACCAAGCGGTTGTTAAGGTCGGAAATCAAACTTCTGAGGCTTTCTCACAAACAAAAGGCGTTACAAAGTGCTCCTGCCTCCCTCCAATCATGTTTAAAATTTATCTCTGCAGCGCTTTAAAGCAATGGATAAGAAAATGCAATCCCATGGGGATATGGATAGTAGATATTCACTTGTATACAATCCTCTTTGCAGATGATCAGGTAGTTCTTGTGGAAGACCAGCAAGACATGACTTACATGATTAATAAACTCATAGAAGAATTCACAAAACATACAAAAGATACAATATGACTATAGGAGGCACAGGACAAGACATCTAAACAGGAAGAGGAATAATAAAAAACGTTAGATAGTACGAATACCTAGCAGTTACAATAGATGAAGACGGAAAGGATAATAAATATATACTATAGAAGATAGGAAAAGGAAAAAATATGATTAAAGCAGTACACCCAATCCTGTGGAGTAAGAACCTAACAAAAAAAAAGTATATATCAGGCTATGATTCAGCCAGCACTGAGGTAGCACTGACAGAAGTATGGGTTATAAATAAAAATATGTCACAAAAATTTCTCTCAACCGAAATGATGTACTGGAGAAGATGTTCCGGTTGAACTTTACTTGACCATGTAAGAAATGAGACTATCAGTGAAAAAATGGAAGTAAAAAATACGATAATAGATGACATAACTGAAAAGCAGTTAAAATGGTATGGGCACCTGCAACGAATGAATGAAGAAAGGATACCATTAAAGATTTGGAACTGGACACCAGCAAAAGGGTTTCAAATATCCGCACCGCAATGGAAAGTAAAGGACTCCACGAAGGAGACTGGAATGATAGGAAACGATGGCGTCTGGGATGCGAGAAGCGACACTAAAGGTTGCAAAAACTCGCCTTAAAAAATATATAGGAATATTAAAAATGTTATATTTTCGATTAAGTAGATTGCGACAATTTGAAGAAACCTCGTATTACTGCACAGATGTTAACAACTCTCTTAAATGAGATATATACCTTTACACATATACCTTTATGCGACTTAGAAATTTCAAGAAGTAACTTAGGGGTGTTGAGGAGAATCGCATTTATGCAAAAAGTAAATTTATCAATTACTTACGGATCATAGTGTGCCCAATAGATACTGTGTGCAATAATAATATGTATAGACATCGATATGTTAAAAAAAAAGATGAGGAGAAATTCAGTTCATTCAGTTTTCTGAGTTTCGTTATTAGTACTGCTAGCAAAATGATAAATTACGTTGCTTTCTCCCCAAATTGTCATAGCATTACTGGAATTTTCGCTACAATAAATATCCGGTTGCCAAAATAACCCAATTAAAAACCTTCAACAGAAATCTCCATTCCAATTAGCATTATTATTCCATGATTTATCGGAAGAGATTTCCATTAGCAAGAGTTTAATCGTTTGTTTCATTATTACGCTTACGAATAGGTCGCGACGATATCATTCTGCACTCCCTTAATGCATAATCGATAACTCAGGTTTTCGGGTTGCGTCTTTAGCCTCGCGTCTAATTATTTCAAGACAATAAGCCGCAGAAGACTGTCCAATTAAAGGCTGTGCGTGTGCTGCGTTAGAAAAAGCGGCTTAGACGCATTATAAAAATTATTATTTCGGGAGCTACCAGGCAGCTCCCCGCAGGTTTGCGCGCGGAGTTGTCCACGAAATCGCGGAGATATGCGAGGATAATTCCGTTGATTACACAGGGCTTTACGTTTGGGGTAAAACGACTTTGAAATATGGTGAAAGCGGGCTGTTTACGCTTCCAGGAAATTTATTTACCTTTGGTCAGTGGCAGTTTGTAGTGTACTTCGGCTAATGAAGGAAGGTAAAACATTAACAGATTTTATTCGTGGGTTTTTTACGTTCTCGTTTAACTAAATTTAAGGGATGCCAAATCCATAATTATGAAATAGATAAAAAGACAATAATTAGTAATTCGTATAGTCCAATTTATGTACTGAGGTACATACCACTGACAGAAGAAAAGGCACTGTGCACATTTTAATAATAAATTCTTTATATTGGTTGTAATGTTTGCCGTCTTATCTATAATTACGGGATTTTTAGATTACACACTAAAGACAGCAACTTAAAGAACCTGCAACATCCAAGGGCAACATGAAAGTTGCAGGTTTATGAAGTTATGAACTTTCAAGTGAAATTGCACAGAGATACAGCTAAAGCCTGCATGCATTTCAGTTCGATAAAGAACTCATTATTTATATGTAATAACAAAGGGTCTTTCAATAGGGGCATTCGAAATTTCTTAGCAGCTTAGCATATTTATTATAGCAGCCATGTTGGTAAAGAAACATCGGTCAAATTTATTGTGAATTATTTAGTAGTGTATGGCAAATCACTATGGGAGGTTACAGCGTTCAACAACGTGTTCAAATCATCAAATTATGTTTTCAAAATCTGTGCTCCGTTCGCGAAATGTTCCGCGCATTTCGTCATTTTTATCCTCGCCATAACCGTCCCGCCGACTCGATTATTCGACGTCTGGTGACCAAATATAAGTCAACTGGTTTCATAAATGATCAGCCAACACCCGTACGTCACCGAAACGCAAATTCTGCTAAAAACATCGCTGCTGTGCATCAGAGTGTACGGGAAAACCCAAGGCAGTCCTCGTCGTTCACAAGAACTTGGCCTTTCTGCAACTTATATTTGACGAATTTTACGTCAGGACTTGGGTCTGCACCCATATAAAATCCAACTGACTAAGGAACTTAGGGTAAACGACAATAGGCAACACTGTGAGTTCGCTGATTGGACTCTAGAGCAATTGAAAGTTAACCCAAATTTCGCCAAAGAAATCATCTTTAGCGACGATGCGCATTTTTGGATGAATATATATGTGAAGAAGCAAAATTGTCAGATTTGGGACGATGCCAACCCACAAGAGATACACAAGCACCAAATGCATCCCGAGAAAGTCACTGTTTGATGCGGACTTTGGTCTGGCGGAATCATCGGTCCATCCTTCTTCGAAAACGAAACTGGCATGGCTATAATCGTCAATGGTGAGCTCTACAGATCGATGATAAGCAACTTCTTGTGACCTAAACTGGATGACATGGATACCGACGACATGTGGTTTCAACAGGACGACGCTACGTGCCACACATCCCATGCCACGATGGCCATTTTGCACGAGCGATTTGAGGGTATTATTTTTCGCGCAGCGGTGACGTGAACTCGCCACCGAGCTCGTGTGTTTTAACACCTTTGGACTTTTTTCTTTGGGGCTACCTTAAATGCAGGTCTATGCCAATAAATCGAAAACAATTGATGCCCTCAAAGTCAACATGACGAACGCCATCCAGCAAATTCAGTCAGATTCATGCGACAAAGTCATCGAAGATTGGACCTCCGGAATACGTGCCACCAAACAAAGCCCCGGCGGAGATTTGAACGACTTTATATTGCATACTTAATGCCATAAAACGTTCTTTCATATAAAAACAAAGAAGGAAAAATTGAGTGGATACCTCAGACACCACTGGTTTTATTTACGTTTAAAAATCGAGCGTCCTTATTAAAAGACTGTATCTCATTGAATGGTGTTTGATTAAACGGCTGTAAAATTACCGGACTGCATAAAGAACGTTTCAAATTCAAGACGGACTACTAGATTTATTTTAGTATTACGTAAGTTGCGAGAATGAATCCACGTTGAGTAAAATGAGTGTTATTTATATTAAAAGGTAGAAAGCGGTATTCTTAGTGAGTCATCCATACTAGATTGAAATTCTACTATGTACGGAATGAAAGAATCAGCATGTTATGATACCGTTAAACTTTAGCAAGCAGGTCTAAAGCGTCTTTCAATAAGGACACTCGATTTTTAATCGTAGATAAAACAAGTTGTTTATGAGGTATCCACCCATTTTTTTTTTATTTGAAAGAATATTTTATGGCATTAAGTATGGAATCTAATGTTGATCAAATGCTTTGCCACCGCAGCTTTGCATGGTGGTACGTATTCGGGATTTCCAATTTCCGATGACTTTGTCGCATAAATCTGGCTGAATTTTCTGGATGTGGGACAGATACTCATTGCCAACAGATATTCTTATTAGGATAATAAAAATCCTAGCTAATAATGGTATTAATGAATTTCTTATTCATAAATATTTGTAAATTCACCTGTTTATCAAATTTATTAACAGAAGGAAATAGTTGAAAGTTGCACAAACAGATATGAACATATTAAATTAATATGAGTATATTAAAGCATAAACTGTCAAATGTTTTTATCAAACCTGTAAAGTTTTGTTAAAAATATTAGTTTTAAAAGTTCTTCACTATAAATTAAACATAAATTTCATGCATTTTAAAATAAAATTTTGCTTTATAAAAATGAATTAAAATCAATTATAATTAAAACTGATAACTACAGTAATGTTGCATTTTTTAGTAACTTTAATAATTAAAAACTATGTCCACTTTAGTTAACAGACGCTAGTACCAAAAATATGTATAGAAATTGTAACAACTTGAAAGTGTCGTACATATATGAACTCTCTAAATTGCGCTTAATCTCCTAAAAGTTTATATTTGACTCAGTCGTTATGAGATGAAAATTAAAGCCAGTAATTAATTACGACGCATTCGCTGTCTTCTCTTCAACCAAACTCAAATAGCAGAAAACATGGCAGCGGTTAGAGCTGCCGCAGTGCCCTCGGTTGTGTTTGTTTTTCAGCTTTTATGGCCTTATAACAAGGCCGGAACTGCTGTAATACTGCATGCAACAGACGCGCGTCAAGTTAGATAGTTCTAATTAAGTTCAAATGCAAATACTCGTTAATTAAATTCATGGTGTTAGACAAATTATGGGTACTAACTTTCTTATGTAAATTGTTGTACTTCTTTCCAACCGTTTCGTTTGAGTTTTCCAACCCTTCAATTATCCAGTACATTTTTTCCTACTACGCCACTGATATGACAGTCAGAACAAGACCTAAACATTTCATTACAGTTTTTTCATTTGTTGTGAAAGTGTATAGATAAAACCCTCGGCCGGTCGCGTCCCTTCCCATGACACCACCGATCGCGCGTTGCACAAAATGCAATGCCAACAAAAAATGTGATTATTTAGCGAATTTTTTTGTATCTTTCTAATTAATGTAATCAACAAATTAAATGATAAATGGGGAGAATACGAGAGAGTGAAACAATCACGATCTCTCCCGTAATTTGCTTTCTTTGTTTGGATGTACATGTTCGTAAAATATATAATTTTATCAATAAATAATCGTGTGGTCAAAAAATATGGAAAGAGCATCGAGCAGCGTGGATATATTACCAGCACCTTTTTTTGACCCTGGCAAAATTTTTATTATGTTCTTGGATCTGGTTTTACCTTTCTTCTTTGGCAACTTGTCCCGTTTAGCATTTCTGTCCTTTCCGGCATAAAAAGAACAAGGATTCTCATGTTCGACGATTTCATCACCGGACTGTTCTGACTCACTGAAGTGATCATCAAGTTGAATTTCTTCATCTTCACTTAGGTCACTTTCATTATCAATTGCATCACGTTCTTCGTCTGATAACTCTTGCAGGGACATCATCTAAACTAATTGTTTCCCCACCGGCCTTATCACAAAAGCACAATAAAAAAACAAAAAAGAGTAGAAATTAAAAATAAAAACTCACATAGGTGGTCGCGGGTAGCACAAAATAGAATAAACGCTCAAAGTTACAAAAACTCCTGCGAGCGGTCTACGATGCTAACCGCTTCTCAACCAAATTGCGACCAACGCGATGGGAAAAAAGTCGGTCGGAAAACGTTGCCTGTTTCAGGAAGGGTTGACTAACAAACACCTCAATTGTAAGGGGAAACCGATCACCGAGCTAAAAATAGAACAGCGAAAGTGAAAATTATGGCACTGAGTACAACAACGCGACCGACCGAGGGTGCCCATTGACAGGAATAGTCATCATGACTAAATAGAAAAATGGAATTTATCGTTGACGTATTACCTACACGCCAACTATATGCACAGGCCTATTGCTTAACATCTCTATTAGATATTATAAATGGACTGTAATATAATTGGGAACCAATAAAAAAAAATGTTAAAAAGCAATTACTATACCATTGAAATGAATAACGGTAAACATTATTCAAACTCGTTATTAACCTTCATATGTTTTACTTGATATCACATACAAAAGCTCTTTATTAATCTAAGAAAAAATAAGATAAATAATGAAGATTGTATATCGAAAAATGTCATCTGATTGATGTTTCCACAATTTACTATTCTCTGAACTTCTCCCAACGAAGAACCAAATTCTAAATCAGTAGTTATGACATATTAAGGAGATTGATTAAGAAACTGGGACCAATGGGAGAAATATCTGCAAATTTGGAGGTTTAAGATCAGCAACCAATGATTAGAACTCATTAGGTTCATTGTAAAATGCAACTAACCAATCATAAACGTCCTGTACACTACATTCTACAATCTTCATTTCTTGATATGATAAATTCTCCATCACATTTTAGAGAAAGCAATTTCATATCTTATCCATGACATGAAATAAATATAATATGAGTTGGTATCTATAAGTTCTTCTGAAGTTATACTTTACTATGATTAGTCTTTATCTCGAAGTATGTAAGTCATTAGGTATATGATGTATGGTAAGTAAGGTTTAGTAATAAGGTAATAAGGTAATATTTAATAGTCAAGAGGAATTAACATAGTAGATTTAATGTCTTCTATTCCATCTATCTGAAATAAAGAATATATTTCAGAAATAACTAATAAAAGCAAATAAAATAGTGGTGCAGCATTTTTAATATTACCCACCAAAAGTATGAAGCACATGTCTTTGTTTAAATAAAATGACTTCTTTACTGAAAAGTATTAAAGATAAAAAACAAACATAGCGGGCATAATGAGATTTTATGGAACCAAAGTTCATCAACAGTCATATCTGGATCATTTTTGCTTAGATACAAATATATTGGCTCAAGAACTTTCTTAAACATGTGGATTTGCTTCTTGGGAATATAGTACTTCATGCATTTTACCAGAATGGAAAAATACTCATACCTGATACTAGTTCTATTTGTTACAAATTTTATTATGAAGTAATAAAACTGTCAACTGTCCTTTTCTCCGAAAAGGGCAGGCTATTAATACATGTTCACTACTTACTAGGATATATTTTTGATTATGACAACTTTTTGTATATCTCAGTTATTATATCTTTCTTGCAGAAAGGTATAAACTATATTATGTATGGAACACTAAGAAAGATAGATTGACTTAATTAATTTTAAGTAAAGAAAAATATGGTGTTCACTAAGTATTAATACAATATATTTAACTATGAATAAATAGAATAGCACATGGTGGACCACGGGAGCGGGAAGATTTGAAGACAATATAATCCAGAAAGTAACTGTATTTAATTAAAACAAAGTATAACTATAAAAAGATAATTGTCTGCCATTTTTATTTCTTAAATATTATGTCGAACAAATGGGGTCCTCTTCTCTCTACACACTCTTGAAGTCGAACGTTGAAATTCTGCATAACGCGACGCAACATATTCAGTGGTATGTTAGCAATTTCTTCACTAATTTTCATTTTGAGCTCCCGAGTATCTCGTGGTTTATCAATAAAAACATTACTTTTTAGGTAACCCCACAAGAAGTAGTCGCATGCCTTGAGATCTGGCGATCTTGAGGGCCACTGAATGTCCCCGCGATTGGAAATAACGCTACCTGGAAACAATATTTGCAGAGCATCCATTGATGTTCTTGCGGTATGAGAAGTAGCGCCATCTTGCTGGAACCAGCTGTTTGGGTTGTTCTGTGGAAACATGTTCAATTGCTGTGTGAGAAACTGGTTAATCATTTCAGTATAGCGCGCAGAATTGACTGTCAAAGAATTTCCATTGTGATCTTCAAAAAAGTAAGGACCGATAATTCCCATTGAAGACATTGCACACCATACTGTTACCTTGAGGCTGTGTAACGACTGTTGGTGAAGTTCCTGTGGATTTTCCAAAGCCCAATAACGGCAGTTTTGGTTGTTGGTATGGCGGCATAAATGGAAATGTGCTTCATCAGACATCCATAAATTGTGAACATCAATTTCTTGCTCCATCATCGCTTCAGCAAAATGCAGGCGAATAGGGGGATCAGTTGATTTCAGTGCTTGCACAATCTAGATTTTGTAAGGATGGAAATGGAGATCCTTGTGCAAAATTCGAAGAAAAGTGGTCCTAGATAAACCCAAAGCCTGGCTTTGTTTTCGACTTGAACGTTTTGGACTGCGCTCTATAGCTGCTCTAACGCGATCAATGTTAACAAGGCTTCTGACGCTTCTGTCTGGTCCCTTATATTTGACATCTTTAGCTGATCCAGTTTCTTCAAATTTACGAATCCATTCCTTTATGGCATGGGCAGATGGAACTGTTCCGTGACGCGGAATATTGAAGTGAATTCGAAATTGACGCTGCACTGCGACTACACAGTCATGATTTTTGTAGTAAGATTTAATCACAAACGAACGTTGTTCACCGGACCACTGTTCCATGATTACTAAATGGCATAAAATGACAGATAAGATGACAAGCAAATCCACAGCAACCTATGCATAATTACGAAATAACAATATTTTCAAAACTTTCCGCTCCCGTGGTCCACCTTGTATAAAACTCCCTACAATATAGAAGTCAGTCTTCATTGAGTACCGGTGGGTCACTGAATATAGGGTTGAGCAAGACTATTGCATTTTACCTAATCATTATAACAATACAAATTGGTTACCGATATTGATTAACAAATTCTTTGTCATGACCCCAATAGGTTTTTGTCATAAGGTAGTTATTATACAAATTCCAGTACACTATTTTTCCCGATTTTTTAAAACTATTAATAACGATTATTTGATGTATTAATTACTATGTGGCAGTTTTTCCATTCACAGAAATATAAGTAAAACTCCACGCTGGTATTTTAACCAATATAGTAGTAAACAATTTAATACTGTTTTACTCATAATTAGGTATTTTAAAAACAAGTCGTCAGAGACGCACTAAATAACACACTTTATACAATAAATTCAGATATATTGAGAAGACTATTTCAATAGAAAACATCTTTATAGGTGTATCAATTAATCACCATACTATTTAGTCTGTGAGAGATAGCTCCCACATTTTAATCCATAAAATAATAATATAACTACATAATAATTTCCTCGGCTCCACTATCTGAATTATAAAGTGATCCAACTAGCATCAGACACCTACTCAACCATTCAAAGCGTGGTGGAAACTTATAAAGACAGTGAACCGTGTGCAAAGGGAATAGTTAATGCCTTGCATAAAACGAGCTAATCTCGAAGTCGTGAATGCAAGAGAAGATGATTCTGTATACTTTAAGTCTTCTAAAACAGATAAAGCTCTGACATCCTCGCGATAACGCGTTTCAGCTTGAATTACAAACGACATACCGGTCCGCTATGCAACAGGGCTTAACTCTACCACCATATCGTAATATCTGTACGAGCAAAAAGCGGCATTAGCCTTTATGGATGCAATTAATTTCGTAATTTACGAGGCTCGTGAGTAAATAAATTTTACCGAATGAAAATCATCCCTACTTTGTATCACGTTTTCTATCCCTGGCCACAGAGGGAGGCTCGGTTTTTGCCAAATTGTAATTCGGACTCTAATTATCGTTCGAGCTACAATTTGGGAATTCTCTAGGGGATGTAAGTGACAATTACTTCGGTCTGAGCTACCCACTTTTTGCGCGAAGAATGGAGGTTGAAAGTAACCACTTACGAGGAACAAAATTAAATATATCGTCCTTTGGGAAAAATATAAAACCAGATATAATCCATGGAAAAGTCTACAATTTTACACTGGAAACGTTGGATATAATGTCTTCTACCCAACTCACGATTTGCCTACGAAGCTAACTAAAGGGTGGTCCAACCATAATGCACGATGTTAATTGTGAGTCACACCTTAACGTCAAGTTTTTTGCCCAACTTAATTTGACATTTCTTTGTTTCAGTGTTTGACAAATTCAGCCATGGAGAAGTGTATAATTGAGTAGCGCGTTAAGATTCTTGAAGCCTTTTACGAAAATTGGCGTTCAAATCAAAATGCATTTCGTGCACTTCGTGACTTTCTTGGTCAGCATAATCGACCAAATGTGTCCACAATCGGGAGAATTTTGCGCAAATTTCAGCAAACCGGGTCTGTAGGAAATGTGAAAACACCTGTGCATGCTCGCCCAGTTCGTTCTGCGGAAAACATTGCTGTTGTTCGTGATTGTTGAAAAGCCGATTTATCCACAAAGAGTGACTGTTTGGTGCGGTTTATGGGCTGGCGGCGTCATCGGGCCGTACTTTTTCGAAAATGAGGTCGGCCAAGCAGTTACCGTGAATGGTGTTCGCTATCGCGAGATGATAACGGACTTCTTGTGGCCAGAAATTGAGGATATGGACCTGGACGGTATGTGGTGCCAACAGGATGGTGCCACTTGCCACACAGCCAACGAAACAATGGCACTTTTGCGCGAGAAATTCAATGGCCGTGTTATCTCACCTCGTGACGATGTTAATTGGCCGCCACGATCATGTGATTTGACACCGTTGGACTTTTTTCTTTGGGGATATTTAAAAGAGAAAGTGTACGTCAATAAGCCAAGAACAATTCAAGAGCTAAAGGATGAGATAATTCGGCACATTAACGACATTGAACCTCAATTATGTCTCAGAGTCATTGAAAATATGGACCATCGGATAGAGGTACGCCACCGAAGCCGTGGCGAGCATTTGGCCGATATTTCGTTTCACACATAATTGTCATAGATCCTTCTATCATAATAACAAATATTAAGGTAATTCTCTGAAAACTTTATGTTTTATTTACAATTAACATCGTGCGTTTTGGTTGGACCACCTTTTATTCATCAAAAGATTATGATGATGAGATAAAATGGTTAATAGGTAATTTAATTCGGTTTAATCCACTCTAACTAATTCATAATAGCAAATAAATCAGACAGCACAAGATCAGATGATGATTGAAAGATGATGTCAAAATATCTTGATAGTCTCGTGATTTTTAATTGCTAAGGACCAAGGTTGTTTTCAATGGCAGCTCATCAGGATATCTCAGCCATAAGAGTTAATTTATGTTTTAATCTCTTGTGTTAATTACTTATAATCATAAATTGAATATACATAATTGCCATCCATTATTTAAGGCCATATTAACAAAATATGGGGCTGATATAATCTGATACAGAAAAATAATCAAAGAGGAAGTAGTATGCATTTACATCACACTTTTACACCTGGTAAGAAGCGAGCGGTTCCGAATTCTAACGAGGCTGAATAACAGGCAAACTTTCGTTCTTATATTGATTTAATAGACCTCAGAATACAAAACTTATCTAAACATTAATCATCTAATATTTCTGCGACTCGTAATACAATTACGGAGGTTGCCTGTATCGTGCTTCTAAGTGATTAAGTTTCATTGTAGAACGTGTGTGTATTTATATTACTCTCTAAAATATTTAATTAGTAAGTAACTGCATATCACCCGATTGAATATTTTCTTTATATGTTGCTTGTATTTATTAAAAATAGATCGCAATAAATAATGAATCAAGTAATAATATACCTTCATTGGAACATCAAAAATTGCAAAGCTTTAAGTGCTAAAATCGCCAATCATAATTATTTTTTGAAGATTTCTCATAACGAAATACTTTGTTGACTAAATAAAGTCCCTACCTAATATACCTTATCAATGTTTTTAATCTCAATCCACCGTTGAATCTTGCACTACTTTCAATCCTTATCTGTTATCGTATTCCATTCTAGCAATTTTAAGTAATCTTTTTGACAGTAACAGTTTCGGTCAAATCATCACAATATAGTATGAATGCGTTTATGAGATTGTAATTAAAAAGTACAAAGACCTTTTAATTATTATTATTTAAAAAATATACGAAAAGTATAGATAAAATATAAAAAATATAGATATTATTTGTAATAATACAAGAAAAGTCATATATAATTAACCCCATTGATTAATCCATTTAGAGTGAAAAATTGTGATAAGCAAGTGAGAAACAAATAACTGGATATTTTATAACTGTAGTATGATAGAACTATTTATCAGTTAATAAAATAAATTATTATTATCGACAATTTAAAAAATAATATTCTTCTACATGAAAGCCATTGAGTATATTTGATGAGTAACCCCTTCCTTTAGCTATTTCTTATTAAACCTTTGTTTGCTCAGCAGAAGCTACCATCGAAAATTTGTGTACAGTTGTGCAAAATTGACTAGTCATACATGAAATAAATATAAATGACTGTACTTGTTGATTAATGTTCCTGTCCTTCAAGGTCAAAATAGGATAATATATTACCTTTCAAGAACAGTACATACCTCGAGCTCTTTTACGATGTTCATTTTATGAAATATATAAATAATAAGCCCATATGTTGATGAAAGTCAAGGATTATCTACTCCATTCTAATATTGGTAGTTTGAGTTCATATTTCCCTGGTGTGAGTTACTTTATAAGCTAATACCACAGCGTTCAAGTACAATAATCAATAAATCAGTAACTGTAGATCGTAACTTATAAAAACCTTGTCAGTATTCAGTTATTTAATTTTTCACATGCGAATAAATTTCTTCATGTAACATCTCTAGAACTCTAGAGATATTATTCAATTGAATAATGGGCCGATAAATAGTTATGAATGTTCTGTCTCCTTTCTTAAAAACTGTAACCATTTTTGACTTCTTCCAACAGTGTAGAGATGTTGATGTCTGATCTGATTTGAATAGACAAATTAAAAAGAATTGATAAGGGTATGGCAAAAACAGAAGCGCAGTCACGTACTACAAACGATTATATCATATCAGGACCACATATTACTTTTGGTTTTAACTTTTCTATTGCCTCGTATACCATCTCTACGGGAAATTGGCGATCAGGTAAGCAGATATTGTTACAAGTTTCCAATTTATTAATAGAAGCATCATTCTGTTCGGGAAAAGTGTGTGATTGGTGAAAAAAATTATATTGCGTATAATTTGAGGGTTAGAAATGAATTCTTCATTATGTAT
The DNA here is from genome assembly GCA_037954035.1 of Rosalia funebris. NCBI lineage: Eukaryota > Metazoa > Arthropoda > Insecta > Coleoptera > Cerambycidae > Rosalia > Rosalia funebris. Next base: position 12,466,550 of record JAZFAV010000001.1, on the reverse strand, counting down.
TGTACTCTTAGATAGGTTAGATAAATTTATCTTATAGTTCGCATATTGCCTTTTTACCAGTAATGAAGTAAATCAGCATCACATCTGATGAAAATTGCATCAACTATTACCAATGACGATTACCTATTACATCATAGCGTAAAATCAACAACTACTTGGTTTAAACGTTAATTCAATATACGATAATATTGCAATATACATATGTACACAAAAATCCCTACTATTCATATTATTTAAAATAGAAAAATAAAACAGTTTGAAATGAAATACACAACGAACACAAAATCCAGCTACAATATACTATGTTTAATAAAACTAAGTTTAAAAATACTCTTCAGTACTTTTCAATGTTATTCAATTATATTCATTAACAATAATTGTTAAAACCTGACGCAATGTTCCTTTTTATGAAAACTCAACTTATGCCCAAATGTTAGTTAAATATTAGTTATTGTCATGACCAAGTTCATTAAAACTAATAAATATTAGATGTCCAAAAAATATGTTAAATTTTGACAGATTCTTTGTAGGATTTAGTGGTTTCGATAAATTAACACTTTGCACGTTAAAAAGAAAAATATAAAGTGTATTATAATATTTCAAAGGTGTTTTATTTTCCTCCAACAGTAAAATGAGTAAAATTTAAACCAAAAAGTTTATACCAGACTTCGTGCTAATTTTACTCCATCTCTGATATAAAACCACACCAGCGAATGGTAAAATTCTACCATGGCCTTGTGATGATCATTTTACACTCAACTAGTGTATATGTATCACATTTGTGAAATTAATATCAAATTTTACACCGCATTTCAGACAACGTGATATATTTATTTACATATGATGATGGTTTATTTTCTAGACACTAAAATGACTAGAACTAAATGACAATAGTATCTAAAATATACATATTAATCTTATGCAGTCATTGATAAATGATCGCGTTTATTTCACCAATCAAATGGCCATCCACGTGAGATAATTACGCCATTTGCGTCACGATTATTTCCGTAACATACGTCAGCCGGCGATCATCTAAGACTAAATGTTTCCCTAGCGCGCATCCCTTGTCACTTATATCATTCCAAGTAAATTACCACCTTAACTTAAACGGCCCAGCCGTCACCGACAACGGCTGAGCTCCAAACAATTTCTCCGCCAAGCCGCAGCATCACAGATCACATAAATCCCCCCGAACATATGTCTTCTCCGGGTAAACCTTCTTACACCGTACTACATCATTTAGGGGGCGAATCTGCGAATATCAAAGCGAGACGGGGCGAGACTCCACGTGTAAGTGTACGGATGTACACGTTTTATTTCTAATGTGCAGGTTATAAACCATAAATAACAAAACCAACTTACTTGTCTTGCCTGAAAATTATGCTCATGTCGCGTCGCCTTACTTGTCGCGCCCTCTCCGATGGTAAATTATCCCGGACCGCACGACCCTGCCTGTTATAGCCCAGGAAATGTGGCCGTTAGACGGAAGGAGAATGCTTACAAGACAAACAGCAACTAATTGCCTGCATATGCACAGAATATCAACTAACAGAAATAATAAACATATCGGTTCATCATAGTGGATACTAAAGTGATTCTCAATCTCAGAAAGAGACTGAAACCTTCGATGCAGCAACAAGATCAGGAGACCAATTTTCCACGAACACCAGAAGGTTACATGCTTCTTGATGCGCGTTTCGCCAACCAAAGTATTGTTTATTTCATCTTTATTTGCCAAATAAAAAATCCCAAACGGCTCTTATACCGTGGTTTGTTTTTATGGCTAGACTCAGGTAGACTGAGTCTAAAACGATTATAATTTTTGTAAAAGAGTACTATTGGAAAAAGTCATGAACTGATAGATGACGTCGCTGATTCATGGACAGTGAAACAACCATAAGGGATCTGTTTTCTACGAATGCCGAAATATTACGCGCGTTTCACCCACGCGCGTTTCACCCACCACGTTAACATCATCGCCCTGCAATGCACGTTGCGTGGCGATGATTGAGCGACCGTTAGAAAAGTATGCCTCGACAGCGAACACGCGCTCCACCTTCGTCTACTCTATGATGCTAACTAAATCAGGTGGAGCTACAACTTTACGACCCGCCCTCTCGAATGTGCCTACTCCCACCCTTCTAGAAGCAACCATCGCTTCAGAGCGCCAAATTCAAATAAGCAAGTTGCTCTGTCCCACCCTGTATTACGCGTTATTTGACCCGCGCTTAGCTTAAGTTGGCATTATCGGAAGATTATTTATTCCCGATTTAAGATGATAAGTACTGATTGAAGATGATAAGTACAATTTACTACATTCCACTACTGCCATAGTAGAATAGAGTGATCTATATGAATAGATCATCCATCCCAGAATTCCCACCATATTTTCTAGTGCCTTTAGTACTACAAATTTAATAAGCACTTGAAGGCAGAGTGAAGTGCAGAATGATATTATCACTAGAGCATTGCCCACTATTGTGTCAATATATCAGTAATATAAAATAATCGACATTTTATTGGAACAAGAAGAGAATTCATTATTAAAGATGATCAATAATTTTTATTATTTTATAATAATTCAAAATAATTGTTGGGTGTTCATCGAATTTTAAAGTAAAGATATTTTTTAAATTAATTCTATTATTCCCTTAAATGAGTTTAGGCTCACAGCTAAAAACTATCATGTTATTATAATAATCGTTATTCTTTATTTATTATGTACTTATAAAATTAATAACATCTAATTTTATCAAAAATGCATGAGTTTGGCTTTACTGTTTATTTCATTATTCTTGCAAAGATGAGCTATTAATATGTACAATATAACAGTTTTATATTTTCTGCATTTGTATTCAGTTCTGGAGTACCTCAGAGATCAAATTTAGATTCAGTATTGCTCTTAACATTAATAAAATAATGTTATTTCTATGAAAAACAATTGACTTAAAATTATAATATAAATTATGTGTCGTATTACACCACATTACAATATTTTTAAAATTAGTCAGTATAACCATCCTAATAATGGAATTTGAATGAATGAAATTTGAAAGTAAGTAAATATAAGTATGTAATTGCTACCCACAGATAAAACTATTGAGTATTAATATCGCCCTTGTAGGAATATAAATACATATACTAAAACGAAAACAATTAAAAGTAAAAATTGTCTCGAACTCGTGCTAGTTCTCTAAATATAGCTCCTTAAGTTCCTCTACTTTAATAACTTATTACGTAGATTAGTAACGTAATTACCCGACACAATAAAGTAAAATAAAACGACAATAATAACAAAAAATAACAATAAGTGAACCACAGTACAGGCCAAGCAAAGTGGAATCTTTAATATATGATAGTCAGGAAGGATTGAATAGAAGGAACTGAAAAGATTTGATCCAGATGTTTTAATGTCCTTGTTCGTCCCCCACATTCACTATGATAAAAGTTCCGAAAGCAATAATAAATTCTCTAGTAAATCGTTAAATCAGTTATCATTTCTAATACTAATACAATTTCAAACAATTCTACTAGTTCGATTTTAGTTTCGCTTCATAACACTCGTACTATAAGAGACAGTAGCGCGTTAAAAGAAGGAAACAGCAAGGGCATACGTCAAAATAAGCGTTACATATTGCTCACATCGTATCTTTTATGGCCCTCGTTCGCCGTTTCCCTGATATTTCCTACAGTTTGCATGTTTGGATGGCTCTTTCATGTTCACCGTTATAACAGTTATGTTTTTTTCTGCATAACTAACCTGAACACAAAAGACCTTTTTGCTAATACGTTATGTTTTATACTAAAATATATATTCGCGGTGGACAACACGTTTTACAGTTATGGTTCTGTTTTGTTTCAGAAATATGTGGCGCCCCTTGACTGTATCCGTTGTGGTTTTGGTTCTTCTCTTCAAAGGTAAGTCTATAATCGTCGAAGATAACTGTAATGTATTATCGCTAAACGCGTGTTAAACTACCGAACTTCCGTTCCCAGGAGTTAATTAGGGATACAGTATATGAACCTGATAGCGTAAACAATTTACCTCAAGGGATAATTAACTAATCGTAATATCATAATTGCGGATTTTGGGTGAGGACATCCAGTTAGCAATTTTTAAATAAATGGCGAAGGTGCCGATATAAATCAAGGCATAAGGTAAAGTAAAAAAAATCCTAAATTTTTAGGTGATTTTCAAGGGGCTGTAACGTGGAGAAAAATATTCGCAAAGCAATTTTAAAAAAGCAAATTGAAGCTCCAAGTGTCTAGTTTTCAGATCTTCTGAGTTATTTTTTTTTGCCATCAGCAGTTTTTTAGTAATTATAAGAAAACCGTCGGAAAACAAAATTCCAAATTTTTGCTTGCCTTTCAAAATGTCCACGGACTTCAATAAATGTTTTTCAGTGATTTTATCATAAAGCATTTTTATATAATTTTATCCTTTTCAATTGCGGTCTAATAGCATTGTACGATGATTTTTCATTGAGTTATCGTCGTTCAAAGCAAAAAAGTCCGTTTTGACTTTGGTAATTAATTGCTCGGGAAATAATAATCATACAGAAAATTCAAGTAGGGTTTTAAAAACTGCGAAGTATTCTTTACAAGTTGTAGTTATTAGTTTTTGATAAACAAAAATTTCGGCAGGAGGATATTGATTGAAAAGGAGGTAAATAATTATTACATATTTAGGGATATTCATTTAACTTGGCATAACTTTGCAAATAATGGATAGACTAAGCATATTGACTGTTTCTTTTCAACTTCGAAATGTCCAAAAAAATATCATGTGCAGCACAGTACACGTGATAGAAGTGAATACTTCTTTAGAATAGAGAATGAGAGAGATTAAGAGTGAGAGATTGAAAGAGAGAGAGAGAGAAAGGGAGAGGGATAATTTCAAAAGAAATATAACAATATAAAATTTGTGTAAAAAATATTCGTTTTATTCATTATCTACACTATCATCGGCTGGTGGTTCAATTGGTAATACTGATATGATTGGTTTGTGATAACTAAAATATGAAATATATGTTCGTGATTCGATATTTTCTAGACAACATGTAAAAATTGCATCTATTGTTGTTCCGGATTTTGTTGTTGATTCTTTGGGATTGTTATAAGCAGACCAAGTGTTTCTCGAAGAAAGTTAATCAACGTCAACGAATCATTGGATCCGAAATTTACATTGAAATCTCCCCCGAGAATCAAAGGGATTTTGTCTAAGCCTCTTACAAGTGCATTTGCACCTGTGTGGGTGTAAACCAATAGGGAGCCGGTGAATGAAATATATTATATCTTCTAGATTTTAACAAGTTAAACGGTTCAAGGATATTATCAAATAATCACAGAACACAAATGTAAATAACGTAAATAATTACAAAACACAATGATAAATATTCGGTACACACGCGTGCTGCTTCAGTTGTTAATATATAGCGTTTGGACGCGTACATCTATAACGCGCGCATGCGCGACAATAGGGAGACGCGGATCAAGGCTTGTGTAGGGAGTAGGATAGCTGGATCGGCCGAATTCTTCGTCCGCGGTAGTGGAGATAGTGACGTCACCGCGGACTACGGGTTATAATATTCATATGGTTTTATTGACGTTTCCTTCTGTTTTAATCTACTTTAATTAGATTTTGAAATGGTATAGGTATAATTAAAATATATATTAGTTCTACATTAGGTAGAGTATTGTAATTTGAATTATGTACATACAGCTTTTTTGAAACTGCTATTAAAATTAGAAGCAAGTGTATACTCACGAGAAACAAAATGCTTTATGGGCTGTATCTGTTCTTAAAACTGCAATGCTGTTTCTTGATAATAAAATATATTTTATACCTATTAGGTAAATAAATAAATGAAATAGGTAGTTATTTTATCATTATTTATTTAGCAAACTGCATATTATAAAGGACCTTATAATTCAGTGTAGTGAAGAAATTAAAATGGACATAAAATACATTCTCTACCATATTATTTTTCAAAACTTTATACCTAAGGGTTAAAATCTACTCTTAAAGTTACGATTAGTTATCGTAATTATTTTCAATAAAGCAATATAGGTACATATTACACTGCCATTAAGTACTTATTACGTACTTATAGGTATTTTATTTTTGTACCTATATCAGTATATCATACTTGTACATATCATTTACCTACACAGAACAAATAAATCATCTAATTAATTAAATATTTAAATGTATTTAAGGTACCTATCTATTCTACCCATATACCTACCTCCATATTTTTACTACTGAAAAGTACCTATATAAAATCTATTATACCTTATTAGGTAGATATAAGTCAAATAACAGATCTATTGTTAATCTATTAAGCACTATTAGTATCCTCTATCTCTATTTTTAGCCTTATTCTTTTAAATTATTTCTCGAAACCCCACCGAATATTTCGTCAGATATGGAACAAGTTTTTAGTCATTAAATAACATTCTGCTATTTACTCAAACTTAAATCAATACTTACGCAAACAATAACGTTCCCTTTAATATCACCTCACCACTCAAATGCACGAAAAATATTAAATATTATCCAAATTGCCTGAATTTACACAGCACTTCTGAATACGTTTAATAACGTTTTAACGATTATAGTCCGCGATGACGTCAAAACATGTTTTAAAGGAGTGGGGCGCTGTCTACATTGAAAGATAGAGATCGAGCAATCCTATTCCCTATACAATCCTTGGACGCGGATACCCTAAACTGATATATATGATGTATAGCTCTCTTTCTCCTTCTCTTTACGTTATATCTTTTTTCTTTCTCGTGTAACGAAATCTTGAAACGTTACATTTTTTCCAATTCGCTCTCTATTCTCGTCAAATATCAGAACGCCGCCAAAGAAGTATTCACTTCAAAAACGTTAAATATTTCAAATCCCTGCGTTTTTTATTCATTATGTTCGGAATTATTGAATTTTTTGAATTGATGTTTTTGCTAAAAATCGGTTTAGGATGAATTTTTCATTTTGTATTCATTTTTTGAGGTTGAAAATATTTTTTTAGCAATAATATGTGGATATAGAGATTATGGAAAACCTACTACAGGTGTGATTAGTTTTTCTAATTATCTTTCCTAAAAGTCTTGTGCATTTTCCATTAAAAATTTGTAACGTCTGTAAAAAATATTACCATGGTTTTATTTTTGAATAACATAATAGAATCTCTTAGAGTTTTCTGTCGTGAATATATACATTTTGGAGAGCCTACCAATGGTGTGGTCATTTTGTTTAATTCTCTTCTCTAAAAATCTTTTTTCGTAAAAAAAATCGTAACATCTATAAAAAAATATTAAAATGCTATTATTTTTGTAATACTCGTAACTTAATAGAGGTTCTAAAAATAGGCCGTCGTGAATATAAAGATTTTGGAGAACCTGTTAAGGATGTAATGATTTTTTTATGTATTCCGTAAAAATGTTGTGCTTTTTTCATAAGAAAAGTTCGTAATGTCTGTATAAACATATTAGGACGGTATTATTTTTAAAATAACCTCTAAGGACTAGACATCTTGAATATAAAGATTGTACAGAGCCCACTAAGGGATGTGTTTATTTTTTTTTGTTAGTCTGTTCTAAAAATATTGCGTTTCTTTCTCTAAAAAATCCGTAGCGCGTGTACAAAAAATTAGGAGAGCTTTGTTTTTAGAATTATTTAATAGAGGCTCTAAGGATCGGCTGTTGGAAATATATACGACTAGATTGTGGAGAATTTACTAAGGGTGTAACATTCCATTCACATTCAAGTACCTATATGTGAAAAAATGTGAGTTTTTTATTCATAAGTTCTTATCCGTATAAAATACTGTTATCCTTCTGTCATCGAATTATGTTTACAATATCGACATTAATGAAAAATAAAATGTAAATTAGTTAGAATAAATATTTTATATTCACTCCCATTTCTGTAAAAATAGTCAACATTCAAACTTAGTTACGGAAAACCAGCGTTGCATTAATACGAAAACTATTTCCATCTGACAATCTGTAAAATCTCCATGAAATAATGCGAGATCCACTATGGATTATGTAGATTAAGCCCGACGCTAAGACCTCTCTCGCAGACAGTCGAGGACGAGATATGTCTTTTCTTTAAAGCGCACAGCGAAACAGTTTGGAATGTACGTCAGTGTTTTTCGCCCATCAGTGCACCCGGAAATGTAACGTTGTCAAAATATGAAAGGAAAATAATTTCGTTACTTTTTGCACAAAGAGCAACTTGTGTTTCAAGTGGCGAGCTAAATTGCCGAGACGTTATCTACGACTACAGAGAGAGAGAAATTTCTTTAGTGGGAAGTTGCTAGAAGAGAAATATGTAACGTGTTGATGTGCAAAGGGAGACAATTATTAGACATAATTAGTAGAAGAAGAGAATGCTTGAAATCATTAAAAAAATCTATTCGTAGAGGGGTAGAGTAAATTGGCTTTTGTGAAAAATAAGTATATTGGCTTTGTAGGCATTTATTGTTCTGTTATTATTGTTATAGTTATTTGTAGGCATAATCGAGAATAAATACAGGTGTAAGAACTGAGGAACATATAGGACATATATAATTCTTAAGCTAGTAAAATGAGGATATGGTTTTTATACTCGACTTCATCTGTAAGAGCCTTATACAATAAGGACTAAAACAAATTAGACCAAAACAGCTATTCTCTCGGTTACATGTCGACGACGAGCACTGAATTGTATGGCGAAATTTGCCGTATTTTGTCTAACAACATTGTTAGCACTAAAATATAGTGGTTCGGATTGCTTGAAAACCACAAGGAAGATGCAAAATGTCCTCAATCTCAGGATATCGCTAACTGCAGACCGGTTTCGACCCTATCTTGGGTTTCGTCAGTGCAGCGTGAGCGAATATACCTTTGACAAACGAGGCTCGCATCTTATAGACGCTGACGCCATTACGTTCTTCCATAGTAGTACGTACCCAGCGCCATCTCTTGGTAATCTCGAAAACAATCCAACTCGTAAGTAATCGTAAGTAAAGCTAAATCATCAATACAATGCAGAAGTTTTCAGATGGTAATTTTATAAACTACTGAAATGAGAAGGTTCTGATATTCCACTCCATCCGTAAGTACCTTATACAATAATGAATAAAAGAAATTAGTCCAAAACAGCTATTCTTCCGGCTACATGTCGACGACGAGCGCTGCATTTTATGGCGAAATTGATAGTTTAAGTATACCTTTTTTATTTGTTTAAAATTAAATTGTCACAAATTTTACTAAACTTCTGCAAACAAATTAATAACTTCCATAAAGAAAATTTGTATTGATCTTATACGTTATAATATGTTCAAACTGATTTAGTCGGTTCGTTGTTGAAGATTTAAGACTGGTATACAACCGGTTTTTAAAACACCTTTACATACCAGAAACATGAAACATGGTAATTATAGAATCCCGCCATCTAATTTTCTCAGGTTATCAGGCATCGAGTACGCTGCACTGATGATTCCCAATACAAATGAAATCATGTTAATGATACACAGAAGATAAGGAGAGGCAAATGATTTATGATGTGATGAACTTCTGCTAGATCTAAATATTCATACTTTCAAGGGTTCTGAAGGTTTAACTCTGAAGGTGTTGAAGACTAGTATTTTGATAAAGTTTAAAAATAATGAAATCTCTATTGAATGCTTATTATTTTTAAAATAGTACAATAATACGGTCGAGAAAGAACAAAGGTTTCTAAGGGATTGAATCTATGAGGACTATTAAACTTTTATTTAATCCTTGGATAAAAATAAACTAGTCCTTTGATTCATATCAAAAATGGATCTGTATTAAATTTCCCTAATTTTTAAAATGTTTCACAGCCTTTCTTTCTATTAAATTGAATATGAAAATAGTGAAATTGAAAAGTTGTTGTAATCAGCTTTTTATCTTTCTGGTATTACTTAAGAGTTACCTTAATAAGATATTATATAATCGATAGTAACACACAAATGCATTTGCTATTAGAAATATGTTAACCTTTAGAATTGAAACTGGAATTGTATTTATATAATTGAATTTTATTACACGTTAAAAAGAGTATAAAAATCATATATTTTCGTAATTCAAAATCCAGTAATACTTACCGTCGCGATCAGAGCTTGGAAGTTTGCTATTCGTGAAAATATTTCGGAACGAAGCGGGGACGTTCTCCTGAAAGCAAAGTTTCCTGCACAGTTGAACCGAGAAAAATTGAATTATCCTTCCAATACTATTATTGGCTGAACTTGTTATAAGAAGGAAGTTAGGATCGAAAGTAATGAGTTGCTTCCATGGAATGTATTTCTCCGGTAATTGTATATTCAAGTCTTTCTTTGTTAATAAAGCAAGGCATATATTACTGAAGTATGCACTAATAGTATTTATTTTGTAAAAAAATTCTGGATTGCTTGATCAATGGATTCTAAGTGGAAACCATATTGTGTCTATTATTGTTTAACTGTAATATAATAATAATAATAATAAGAAGAAGAAGAAAATAATCAATAAAAGCATATTATAACCAAAGTCTTTCATCCAGGTCCTGAAAAGTATTAGACACTAAACCATTATTACATTCTATATATTATTAATCTTTAATGCCAGGCTGATTTTTTGGATACCAAAGTATTCCACAACCTATAAAAATTCACTATACGTTATATCTCCATAATGGTTTTCATCCATGTATAACAAATAGCATATATCTGAGATATATGTTATGTCATTAATAAATGTATTAAGTAGTATAGGCCTTAGAGCAGTACCCTGAAGCACTCCAGATAATACACAGAATTAGACAGACGGAATACCATTATATATATATATATACATCTGATTTTTAAATTTAATTTTAATTTTAATTTTAAGCAAAAATGAAAACTCCATTTGATTTAGTTTGCACAAAAGTGGACCATGGTTAAGTTTGTCCTGTTTTTTAAGGAAAACAATATATATTATATCAATTTAAGACTAGATATAAATATTTTACAATATATTGAGTAGTGCGTACTATGTTAGAGTAGGTATTTAACCTGACACATGGATATAAAATCTTCAATATTTTACACCAATTACAAATAATTTTTATTGATATATAATTAAGTTATATATCATCTAGTTATATAATTAAGTTATAATCTAGTTATACAGGGTGGACCAGGTTTTTTCGTGACAAACTTTGACAGTCGCTAGGAAACGTTTTTTTATGAAAAAAGTCCATATAAACAAATTTCATAAATTGCTTTGTTTTCGATACACAAGGTGTTAAAGATTAATTTTTTTTAACAGTGTATTAACAATCTTTATTTTCAGAATTAACTATACCGTGATGAGTAAAGCAGGACTCATCAGTACACAGTATATTGTTCAAAAAATCCCTATTTTCTTGAACTGGGTGAAGGACCCAGCGACAAAGTCATTATTTTCTTATCGTCTCCTGAATGTAAGCCTTGAACATGTTGTAGGTGAAATGGACGCCTGTGATCTCGTCTTAGAGTATGAAGTACATTGAATTTAGAGGTACGGAGAATACAAGAAGGTATAGCTTCTTGTATTTTCCTTGTATTCTGGGAACTCATTGTTGGATCTCTGTCAAACTCATTTAATATCCGTGGAGAAATTCTTCTTTGTTGTTGGTTTTGGTTGGCACGATTTCGATCCCCATGTAAATTTCTTAAACCTTTCTCTATTAATTGCTAGTGAACTCTTGTGAACATATTACGACTAGGATGTGTTCTTTGCAGATGTCTCTTTCTGCATTCTCTAGCGGCCGCCCTTGAGTTTTCATTAGCAAATCCATACACAAAATGGATATCCAGTATTTCTCGATTTGAAAATCTAAACGGCATTTTGACACTACTGGACAAGTCTTATGTTAAAATTGTTAAAAGGTTGTCATGAAAGCCAACGCCAGCCAAGCGTGGCAAATATTGATTATCTCGAAAAGAGACAGAGAAAAAAATTATAAACTGACAAAAAAATTTTAACACTTTGTATATCGAAAACAAAGCAATTTAGGAAATTTGTTTATATGGATTATTTTTGATAAAAAAGCGTTTCCTATCGACTGTCAAAGTTTATCACGAAAAACCTGGTCCACCCTGTATAGTATAAAGTAGTGATATGTAACACACAGTCACAGTACTCGTACTTTTAAATGACAAAAATTGTAAACCACTTACGTATATAAGCTGTTAAAGCGTAATTACGTATCCATGTCGGTTAATTACTATTTAAGGCATACAGAATTGAAATTGCAAATAAAAAGTAATCTGCTCCAGGAAAATCGGGGAATGGGAAATTAGAATTTAATGGAGGGATACATTTTTAAAACTGGAACGGATTTCAGGCAGGTTTATACAAGCAAATAATTTCATCGTAGATTTTAAACTTTCATGCAAACAAAACAAAATTATTTTAAATCAACTTATCAAACCGGAAACAACTTTTATTTGTAGATGTATATGCAGTACACCAATATTTTATTTGATGTAATTAAATTAACCTCTTAACTGGCACACAACATTTACGTTAGTCAATAATGTAATGAAACCTCAAATTACCACTAGCAAACATATCTGTCTTAGTCACTGCGCACCCACACACGTGCATATATTCCCTTCAACCATTGTAAAATAGGGTACGCAAATAATGGAAATACAGAGTGATGAGTTTTATTGACAGTACTAAGTTTAATTATCATATCAAAAGTATTTTAATTTATATTACATGTACCAAAACATGGTGCTGGACATAGCCGGTCCTGCATTCCAGACACCAGTACCTCGATTCTTTTCGTGTCCCATATTTAGAGCATATTACGCATCTTTTCGTAGGTTTTTCTTTATGGGTTGCAGGCAGAATAATCGTAGGAAGATGCCTTTCAGTAAGTCTGGTAACATTACCTACTTTGGAGTAGGTAATGTTACCAGATTTACTGAAACATGTTATAGAGATATAGAGTTGGAGTATAAACTCCTTATTTCTGTAGTTATAGTTTCAGCTTCATAATATCTCTATTGTTTCGTAGACAATATAATAAGAACCTATTACCCATTAAATATAGTGTAAAAATATGTAACATATGTAAATGCGAATGTTTCTCTCTTTATTTTTAAATATTCTAAGAAAAATCGTGTAAATATACCGCATTGTATTTAAACATGCTATAAATTGTTATAACCTCACTTAACTGTAATCGTAAAAAGATACATCGCATGGAAAAATATTGCCTTCTACTATTGCCTAATAATATATAGCACACCTTTAGAGTATTGACGGCATTTACAACGCTTCATTGGTATTAAGCGCTGTTCGCTGCAAGCTCTATAAGTAGCATTAAAACGAAATAAGAATTTAAATCGCATTATACATGCTGCAAGTAACTCGCTGAAAGCCTGCCCTGAATGCATAATTCCGCGGCCTGGTAGCAGTAAACTCTAAATTAAGAGGAATAATTACGTTTCGAAGAAATATCGTACGGAAACTGATGCATATTTTATCTGAATAAAAGTTCTAGATTGGTTCTCCGAAGGGAAAACAGAAATAAAGACGAATATTCCATCGTTGCTTGTGCAGTTGTAATCTTTAGTGTCGCTGAATGACTCTGTTTTATCCGTGATATAAGTACATCAAAATCATCATCAGTACATCAATCAATAGTATAAGAATAAGAATGATTTGTGTACATTTACGGTGAAATGACTAAATTTTATGAGAACATTTCTTTTTTCAAAATATTCGCACCCTTCCAGGTTTGAAGTAACATTCTTTTACCTGTAAGACGATAACTACAATATTTTACATTCAGAAAGTGACAGTGAACTTTATTGTATATTGAACTAAAAATCTGAGAAGTTAATAGAAATATATATATATATATATATATATATATATATATATATATATATATATATAGAATGAGTTTATCCGTTACTTATGAACTACAATGTATAATAAAATTGAACTACGAGGGGTATTCAAATATAAACGAGAATTTCAGCCGGCCGGTCTTGGAAGAAGCAGGGTTGGGTTCGGTATTAGTAGGAACTGTAGGAAGGGGTAAAGGAATGGCGAAAGCAAGTCCGTCCCGAAGAAGGCCAAAATGCGTTTGTAGTGGGGAAAGTTATCGCGACTGTCTTTTGGGATTTAAAAGGCGTTAGTTCGCAAGATTTCCTTCATGACCAGAGAATAATTAATTCTTCTTATTTCTGCACTCTCTTGGACCCAAGTGAAAGCCATTTATTGGTATAAAAGATGACGATAATCCATTAGGGAAGCCATTTTGCTTCACAACAATGCCAGGCTCCATACGGTGAACCAAACACGTTGAAAATTGAAGCAAATCTTTAGGAGGCCCTTGAATACTCGACATATAGTCCGGACCTATCGCCCTGTGATTTTCACATATTTAGGCCATTAAGAAAGATTTTAGGAGGGCACATTTTCATTTAACTATGATGCCGAAGTAGAAGCGTTTGTGCGCAATCAGCTCCAGACCCGCCCTCTCTTTTTTCACAGTGTAAAAAGGGGAATGACTATGTAGAAAGAAGAATTTTTGGTTAATTTTGATGGCCTTCAATAAATCTAAAAAAAAATGTTTCTTTTATTATTGAACGCCCCTCGTATAGGGACAATGAAAATTTCTCAACCGTTTCATATATTATGCTTTTAAAAGCAGTTTGGCTTTAGGGGTTATGTTATTAATGCTATTATTACAGTTGTCCACTTGGATGCCTCATCAGCTGATCACTGATAACTCCGCATATAAGCAACTATGTATGTATAGGTGGAGTCTAAATTTTAAGCCTTATACAAGTTATGTCTGTGTCTATGTCTCTAAAGTCATTTTCAAGAGTGACACTCGGTGAATAAATATTCTTGTATTAAGAAAGGAAACGACCATTCGTCATCTAAAGGTGTAATATTTGTTTAGTTAAAATGGTCGCTTATTTAAATTATTTAACAGTTTAACGTTGGCACTGTTACTAGAAGTTTGTCTAATCTGGTACAATTTGGATTTTCCGATTTACACTGCCAATTACTTCTCTAACAAAAATACTACAATTTAAATCTGTATCACTTTTTGCACGACGCCGACGTCTTATATGTCTTATGAATTATACGCAATAATTCATCTTAGGATAATGTAGTATCTTGTAGCATCTGCCAGTTATGCGCAATTACTAAGGATAGTTTTTAAATCTGCTTCCGCTTGAACATCTTAAAAGTTTATCTAACTTTACTGAGAATACAATTCTTAATTTTGCAAATAATAAAACGCGGCCTCTAAGTATGTTCTTCTGGGTTCTGGAATAGCAAGATACTGTTTATGATAATCGCTTTGGTGTTTACTTTTAATGAATTTACATCCCGATATTAGGACTGTTAAATTAGGACATACATATTTATAGATGTTGGTGGTTGAAATTTTTGTAAATGTAGTAAAGTATCAGATGTTGAATTCCTTCATAAGTACTCAGATGACAATCAAAGTAGATCAAGTGTACGTACTACAGCATTGGACGCATCATGTTTTTAGAATATGTTGGAGTTTTGTCACACGACAGCAAAGCTAAACTAAATTGCTCGTACCTACAACGATTCAAGTGTCTACGCAACGACACTTCGAATGCCGCTGAGTCACCCAAGTGTAGGATCAGAAGCAAATCACGACGGGTAGTTTTAGTGATTACGTAACACATTTTAATATGCGATTCGACTTGATATCGAATCGGAGAACGTAGCTTCCTAAAACCGTAACGAACACTAAATCACTTGCAGTAAGTTTTTAGGTGTACGCCAGATGATTCCGTCGTTTGCACTTTAAAGAAAAATTGTGCACAAATAGCTTTACCTTAAGCCGCGCAAATCCAGAAAAGACGGATGGAAATCATTTTCACATCAATACCACGGATTGGGGGATTCCGCAGCTGGGCGGCTCACTCACTACTCAATCATCTCGATGCAGTAGTATACAGTGGTTCTAAATCAGAGAAGCGAAATTCTAAATTGAATCTTACATTACTGTTTTATTTTGTATTAAAGTCGAGTCGATAAAGCGCTTTCAGTTTATTGCGTTCCGTTTTTAAAATACTATGAATTGGTTGGTTTTTAACCTCAAAGGTTCGAATAATATTAAAACTAATCTAATATTGAAAGAAATCAAATATCGCTTTGTACCTTTTTTACATCTTGTATGACGAGTAACAAAATAATGATTAATTTACCCTTAAACATTGGAATCCCAAACCTAATACTTATTAAATTCTGTCTACAAAACGCCTATCATTGGACTAAACGAAAAGCAGAAAAAGTCTGTTTTTAGGGTGTTTTTAGAACCACTGTTTGGCGGCGGGCCGTCAGCATCATGAATAATTACATTCTCTTTTCGCTTCTATAACTTGATTTATCGTACATCGCTCCGCGATATCCTTTTCTAAAATTCATATTGATCGATCCTTAAATCATTCATGTTTTATGGCTCTTATAACAAAGACCCTTGTTATTTACTTTCGTCAGTTTCGTCTAAAGCTGACTGAGTGGTGTCGCAATATCGAGGAGACTCGGTTATTCTTTTCGTGGTCCGTGCAACTTCAGTGGATAATTTTTCTGTTTCAATAATATGCAAAATATTTTCACCATTAACTGACCCGAAGGGCCGCCCACGTAAGAACAATAATAACATGGTTTCTAATATAAATGTTTTCTTTTGGAACTAGGGGAAGAATATTCAAGTCCAGTCTCTTCGAGAATATTTAAAATAGCGACCTAGTTAATTTGTTTGGGGTAAGTACTGTTCAATGCATTACCTACACATCTGTGTCTCTATGATACGTATCTGGGAACAAGTGAACTATTAGAAAGATCAAAAAAATATCTACTAAATTTAGTAAGACCTACTAAATTTGATTTTTCGTCTATATGTATATGTAATAAAGAAATAGAAGATAACTAGGTCTTTGAAAATCATACTACTTCTCTAATAAACTCCTAAAATAAACTACTTCCTATATACCTTCTTTATAACAATATTTTATAAACTTGAAAATTATTCTAATATTGGGTTTTCCAAGAAGTTCGTTCGGTTTTCTGAGTTAACCATTTACGTCATGGCCTATGATGTCATGCGCACAGATGTAGCCTCGAAGCCTTCCTCCCTATTTAACCCTGATATTTAACTGTTGTTTACTGCCGTTACACTCGTGAACTTGTTTTATTATTTTTGTGCGATAGCTTATCTGAAAATGAGTGAAACCGAGCATTTTGGGCACATGATGCTTTTTTATTTTAAAAAAGGCAAAAGAGCCGCTGAAACTTGCCGGAAATAGTGTTCTGTGTACGGCAACAATTTTATTCAAGATCGAACGTGTCAAAAGTGGTTCAAAAGATTTCGATCTGGCGATTTTTCCCTCACGAGCGCCCCGCGGTCAGGCCGACCTAAAGAAGTCATTCCCAAGCATTTACGAGCCTTATTTGAGACAAATCCTCGCCAAACCATACGTGAGCTTGCAGAAAAAATCAGGAAATCAAGATCTAGTGTACAAAATCACTTTAAACAGCTTGTTTGTCAGTAGCCTCGATGTTTGGGTTACTCACGAACTTAGCCAATCCAATTTAATGGATCGCATCAATATCTGCGATATGTTAAAGATTCGTCAACGTAGCGATCCGTTTTTTGAGAAATATGGTTACTGGAAATGAAAAATGGATCATTTACGACAACATCGGGCGAAAAAGATCGTGGAGAATTTTGTAGCTAAGAATGAATATACATAGATCCCGTGCCCAGAGTTGTTCAATCTATCTCTATGTGCCCTGAACCTTGTCAATCCACACCAAAGACAGGGCTTCACCCCAGGAAAATTTTTTTATCCATCTGGTGGGGTTTCAAAGGAATCATTTATTTTGAGCCACTCCCGAGGAACCAAATAATAAATTTATTACGAACGTTTAATGCGAACAACTACAAAAATTGAGCCAAGCCATGCAGGAAAAACGCTCAGGGCTTGTAAATCATAAGAAGGTCATTTTCCATCACGACAACGCTCGAATTTACACATCCCTATAGACCTGGAGGAAATTGTTGGAGTTAGAGTGTATTCCACCGTATTCTCCAGACCTCGCGCCCTCGGATTTTTACCTATTCCGCTCCATGGATAACAGTTTACGAAACTTAACATTTGCCAATGATCAGGTCAGAAATCATTTAAAAACGCATTTTGCGAGCAAACCGCAAAGTTTTTATGAAATGGTATTATGAGGCTTACAGAGAGATGTGAGAATGTTATTGAAAATAGGGGAATGTACATTATTGATTAAAATAATTTATATAACAACTATAATGTTAATAATAAATACTTATGAAAAAACCCTAGGAACTTTTTGGACAATCGATATATCATTCTAATCCATTGATAAAATTACTATCAAAGAATATGAACATACGTTCATATTCATTAAGTTCATTACAAGTTCTATTAAAATAATTTAATTCTGATCCGCTTATCCACCAAATCCAGAATCTGTAAAAAGCAAGATCGTGTGGTGAAGATCGTAGTAGAATTGTACATTCACGCTTTCTTTAAATGTGATATCATATTCAAAAGAAAAAAAAAGGAAACAGCCAAGAAGTTGTATATAACTTCTACTTAATAACGTAGTGAATCTATTTTGATGCACATGACATTATTTATGTACAAAACACAAAATGCTGCAATGCAGACATACAACGCGAAGAGACGATGCAAATTCAGGATGCTATTTGAATTGAATTACATACATGTTTTCATCAGATACTATAAAAACGATGATAATATCAACGGCAATTCGGCAGACCGATTTCACTCCGCATATTAGCCTCCTCGGTAAATTATCGCATGTTGGCAATCCACTCCGTTAACAGCAATCTCCCTTAATGTTATTTAACGTCGTTTGCCTCCGTATTTGATCAATTTGCACTACATAAATTGGCTTTCCACTAGAAATTTACATGGCGCAAACAACAAGATGAAATTAAACAACACAGTACGCTGGGCAAATGTAAATGTACTATTACGTCAATGTACACTAGAAATATGCAATTCGTGACGAAATGGAATAGTTATTTACTGGTATTGTTATTTACTTAATATTGACCGACTTGTGTTACCATTTTGCTTACTAGTAGTGAATTTTCCTTCATATCGTACAGCTTGTTATTGTTCTTGATAATGAGTATTTAGAATCATATAATAAGTATGCTTGAATGCTAAAGCGGCATATCTGAAAAATATATTAGAGCTTACATCTAGGATTAAATACAAGAAAATCTAAAATGAATTAAAAATATTCGTTACAAATAAATTTTTATTTATAAAGGCTTGATACGTATTTAAAATTTGGTATTCTCTTTGTTATCCTATTCTAACGTAAAGAACATATTTCCCGTTTATTATTATTCCAACACAAAATCCGAGCATTTCTTGTTAGATTAATATTGTAGTGGAAATATCGATACTCTCGACATCTTTAACAGATTCGCCCTCGTTCAGTTGATGCATTCTTTAACTTATAAGTTGTCACGTATGTTTCTTTGTAGCGAATCAAAGTATGCCTTTCAAATATTCTATATTTCATTTATGTCACTTGTGTAGAATCGTACACATCAGTCAGTTGAAACTCTCAACATATCAATGATACATATTCATACACATCCGTATAAACTCCATGCTTCGTGAGGTGACCAAGTGTGCAAAAAATAAAGAATTTTTAAATTAATATTCATATTTAAAGTAACCAAAATATTGTGACCGAGAATATAAAATAGATACACTAGGCACAAAAATTAAGGGATGTAAAAAAATCCAAAGTTTTTAGGTGATTTTCAAAGAGCTGTAACTTGGACAAAAACAGTCGCAGAGTAATTTAAAAAAAAGTATATTACAACTCTAAGTTCTTAATTCTCAGACCTTGAGTTCAAAATGTTTTACCATCAACAGTTTTTATGGGAATATCATCGGAAGAAAATGTTTCCAAATATTTGCTTGCCTTTCATAAGGTCCACGGACTTCTATAAAGTTTTTGCATTGATATCATCATAAAACTTTTTTGTTAATTTCATTCTCTTTAATTTGAGCGTCTAAAAGCCTTGTACGATGATTTTTCGCTGTCATTGAAGCAAAAAAGTCGGTTTTGAGTTTGGTAATTAATTACTGGGGAAATTAATTACCAAATTAATGATCGTAGAGAAAATTCAAGTAGGGTTTTAAAACCTGAAAAGTATTCTTTAGATGTCGTAGTTATTGGTTTTTGTTCGGAAATTTAGGTGCAAGTGTGCTGATTGAAAAAGAGATAAAACAATTTAATTATTGAAATGATTGAATTTGTCGTTTTTGCTAAAAATCGATTTTTTTATAGCAATACGACGATAATTCATCATGCAAAGCTTTTAGACCACTCAAATTGAAGAAGATAAAAGTATCTAAAGAACCTTTATAATAAAATCACTGAAAAAAATTTATTGAAGTCCGTGGAGCTTTTGAAAGGCAAGCAAATATTTAGAGTGTTTTCCGATGGTTTTCTTATGATTACTCAAAAACTGCTGATGATGAGTACAAATTTTGAACTCAATCTCTGAAAACTAGAGACTTGGAGCTTCAATTTGCTTTTTTAAAATTTCTCTGTGACTATCTTGCTCCAAGTTACAGCCCTATGAGAAGTAGTATCGCTAAAGACAACTGCACTTATTATTATGCAGGTCGTTGCTCTCTCTCTCTCTCTCTCCGTTAGGCTTATAATCATTTGTCTGAGAATAATTATCTCCTCGTTTTTCTAAACGATTTATTTTTACAGAATGCTGCAGAGGGTCTATAATGAGGAGTGGAGATAAAGACGCTGTTTTCTCGGCAATTGAAACATCCTCAACAGATTAACTAAACTGCTGATATTTATCACACGGTGTACGGTGTTATCGCGCAATTTTGGGATTGGATGAGCGCACTGTATTTATTTCCCCAAATGTTATCTGAAGAGGCGTAATTAAGTTCTTTTCTATTTGAGGCATTGTCGCAAATGACGGCTGAGCGTCGTCTCTCGTCTATTTATTGAACAAATACACTCTGGATGTCTGTAGACGTATTTCATTGAGGAGTGACAGTGATTCGTGAAATTTGAAACGAAAATAACGAAATAGAGACAGAGAAAATCCGCGCTCGCCGTATATACCAAAGGTAGTTTCCTATGATGAAATAATTTCAAATTTAGCAGATGCTTTTAACGGGAGATTAGTCACAGTTATTCAAGTCAGTTATACGCGAGCTATTATCGAAATGTATCTAATAAAATAATTAGAGTGGCAGGGAAAAATCTCCTGAGGATACCGTAATAAATATTTATCCGATGATCCAATGGACTAAAATTTCTAAAGCTCTCATCTAAAATTGGTTTGAAATGGATTAGACATTTGATGATAGACATGCATACTATATCATCCTATAAATACTAAAAAACACTAGGAAGGAAAAACACAAAAACGAATATTGTTTAGCATTAATTTTTTAGGACATAGATGAATTCATTTTCCTTTAAATATAGATAGATTTTATAACAATAATTACCAAAATTGAAAGAAATAATAACATTAAATGATTATAATCCGACCAAAATGTTCAATATAAAAAAATATAAAGTCACTGTAACGTTGCTTTCGCGAAGGGAGTTGTAAAATATATAAAACTGCACTACGATATGTACTATATAAAGTACAAAGAATAATATTTTAAAATTGTTTAAAAAATGAACAAGAGTCTGCATAATGTATAAGCAATAGGGAGCACTAAAGAAAAAACAGAAAAGTAATAAGTCCAAAATACTCGTATACAAAATCCATTGTAATAATTTCGGCCGATTTAACGTAAGATAGACAAAGGAGGAATAAATAGTAGATTAGACACAAAGTAAATAAAAAGAAATGTATTCTTTTAATATATGTATGATAATGGGAAGGTTTATTGTTGGAAAACAATATACAATGTGACCCAGGACAT
Source organism: Rosalia funebris (assembly GCA_037954035.1). Classification (NCBI taxonomy): domain Eukaryota; kingdom Metazoa; phylum Arthropoda; class Insecta; order Coleoptera; family Cerambycidae; genus Rosalia; species Rosalia funebris. The sequence goes on along the minus strand of JAZFAV010000001.1, from coordinate 12,444,507 downwards.
AGGAAGTTGCTGCAACTAAACAGCTATCCTTTCTAAACCCATGCAGTCAGAGAGAAACTCGGTTTGTTTTGAAAAGAGCAAGGTTTGCAGATTTTAATAACGATAAATAAAATACAAAAAGGCGCTTAGCACATTGGTTTATTTTACACAACAAATATCAAGGAAAAATTACAAGTTTAATTATAAATATTTGTGCCCCATCGCAATTTGCACAATATTCCATCATCTTATGCCACTAACCACTTTTTTAGTTTCCATGGCTAGATCGTTTACTATATTTGGGATTTCCACATAACAGTGATAATTTATAACCGCAAATACGTGGATTCAAATCGGGCGACTGTGGAGACTATTCTACGCAAAATAACGCGAAAAATTGTATTTAGTTGATATACATTTTATGAACCACGTCCTCGGTGACGTGGTGCATGTGTATACATGGTTGATAAATTCTCACCTTTGCAGGGAGCTTTCGCTTGCAACTCTGTAAGTTCCAAATTTATCAAGTACGAAATCCTCTATACGTGTTACTATATACTTTGTCTCGAAAAAAGACATGTTTGGAATGAAAAACAAGAACTCGATGACTTTTTCGCCCATCTTTAGGTCACTCATTTTGATGTACGCGTTCTGGCTTCTAGCAAGGCTAGAATAAAACTGCAGAGTCTTGAGTAACTAGTAGTTAACAAAGGGACTTTTGCTGAGATTATGGTGGAGGGAGGCAGCTGTTTAGTTTCGGTAACTTCCTATGGGAGCCTCTGGATATCAGTAAGGTGTACAAAATATATTGAATTCAGATTTATCTTTCATACTACGATCAGATCTTTTTTCATTTCCATTTAATTAATAATAAATATCATATCCACCGTAATATTTCTACCAAAACCTTCCTAATTGCGTGTACCCCTGTTTTGTTCTCTTCTCAATGACTAATTCTGAGGGAAGTAATTGTTTGTAAAAAAAATAATTAAATGTATTTCCTATTACGCATAAATTTCACATTATTATGACATTTTCATGTACAATTTATAATATTCCAAATTATACCCTTATTTAATTTTCTTCTCGAGACGGACAGTTTTCCGTCTTGCTCCCCATCTTAACACGTGCAACCGTATCAAGGAAATTACAATGATTCAATCAAGCTAAGTGAAAATCCCTGTTTAAATCAGCTAGAGATGCATATACTGCACAGTGCATAACGGAGCGTTTGTTTAAGCCAATTTTCCAGAGACCGAATTAAATACGAGTCCCTAATCTTATAATTATCGTAATCCGAGTGCGATACAAAAGAAAATGGTGTCTGCCTTACTTAGTAAATTGAATTTCAGTGTTACACTAACATTGCAGTTTATTTAATGAACATTTGAATAGAATGCGAATAGAATAGTTCACATATCGATTTGGTGATTCTGTTGCCGAAACAGAAAACTATTGAAAATAGTTTGTTAGCATTGTTTTTATTGTACTGTTTAATCATATGGTTTAGAACCATGAGTTGGCTCATTCAGCAAGTAATGAAAGATTATCTAGCAATTAATGGTAGCCATTCCATGACAATGACGATTATAGTGTCATGCTAGTGAACAGGTGAACTGTCGTCAAGAGAAACCATTACCTTAGTGAACCTCTATACCATATGATAGGCCACATTCTTTTCTCGATGGAAAGATAAGGTATGACTTAAAATATTGCTCATTGTTGTTGTTTCCCAAAAATGTACATGTGGACTTACCTTCTGAAGAACTTGATATATCAAATCAAGATTTGGTATGACATCTGAATTGATGATAGTTATTAGCCAACTAAAGAGATTGAAAGATATGTTAGAGAAAATCAGCAAAAAATAAATAAATAATATACCAATCCTAGACTGAATTCCCTTCTGACAGACTGGGTCTTCGACGATACTGAATTTCTTTGATAATAGGGACATAATGAAGTGGGGGGGGGGGGGGGTAATACAATGCATATGCGCCCATGACACACACACTTTCAATATCATATTTATATATATTTGGGAAATTAATAGGATACAACTATATTGGGAAACTAATAGCATACAAGTCACTTTCTGTGACTTAGTAAATTTATATTGAAACAAAAAAGGATTTGCCTACTAGATATATAATTAAATTAGAAACCTAAAAGGCTACAAATATTCCTAGTTTGCTTTAAACAATAATTGATAAGTATAACATACTATATTGTTATTTTATATACAACTAGAGGGCGATTATCTTTTTGAGCGAACCCTTCCCCTAACGACCAATACATCATTATATATATAAAAGAGGGAAAAGGTATAACTCAAGAAAAATGTCCCGGATCACGCTACCGCAAATTTTTATATAAAAGACAAATTCAAGACAGCGCCGAAATAAGGCGCAACATCGTGGTATATTTTTTGCTCGTAAATTTTGGTTAGGTTAGCATTCTCCCCGTTAACTTTACGTAAGCGGAAACCTAGTTGTAAAGATATACGACGGGAACGAGAGAGGCGAAGGAGATCGAGCCAACTCTTCCCTTCCATCGAGTCGTTGCACGGAAAGTTTTTATCTTATTAAACTGATTTGGATTTGCCTGATCTAATTTAGCACTGCCAAGGTTTCGCGCTGAAATTGGGTGTAAATAAAAATGCCCTAGGTAGAACGACACGTAGTCATAACACGATTTCACGGGTTAATCGAATCATGTTTATTTATCCAGTGCTCAGTCAGGTTAATTTATCTACGAATAGGGAAAAAGTTCGCCGAAAGTAAGAATTCGAATATTTATGTAGTTCTATATGCCTATTGTATTGCTGTTTTCTACGTAGTGTATGCTCGTTTCTCCAAGTATTTCAGAACCAAGTATTTCTAAAACAACTTTAACGAACGAGAGGATGCAAACCGAGCAGAATTACTGTTCTTTAATCACTCATCGTTGTAGACCAGGACTAGCCTCGTTTAAGGGTGGGGCCTCGTTTCCATCTGCTTCGCCTACTTCATTCGCGAAAGACCAAATATGCCTCTCGCTTTTTAGAACGATGACCTGAGGATGATTGTAGGTAGGCCTTCCTTGGTTCTAGCTGGGTGGTCTCAGATGAGGCCTTTTCTGGGGCTTTTCATGTCATCTGGTTTTATTTCTTTGCCATTAATCTACCCTAGAGATGCCCGGTCTGTCAAAAGTCTCGGGCGGATTTCTGATATACCATAGATAGTCTAGTGAAGTTGTCCCCAAGACGCTCAACATCTTTTCGATTTTGGTTGCTTAGCAGGATGTAAGGCAAATCAAAATGTCGAGCAGTCCGGAGTCCTTAAATACCGAGAGCAGTTCTCAAGATTTCGGGATTCAAGAAGAATAGTCTTGTCTTCCTGAGGTACAAAGGTATATATATATATATATATATATATATATATATATATATATATATATATATATATATATATATATATAATAGACTACCTGAAAGAAAAGTTTAGTTTTTGCTTGTTACCTCTTAAGTATTTTTGTGTGAGCGTGGTTCCTCTGAAGCATAGGTGGGTTTAAATTATCTTCCACCTCGATATGAATTTACTTTGTAGTATATCTTTAGAAATAGTATAATTGGGAAGAAGATACCGTAAGAATAGTACAAGATAGCAGAAATAGATATAGGCAAGAATAGCAAAGAAGGAACATGGATGAAAGTAGAATAGATGAAACACATAATAATGTGCTAATAAACATAGTAGAATGGCCAAAATGTGCAAGTTTCCTTGCCTAATTTTCGTTAAAATATTATATTTCTGTATCGAAACTTAAATTTCTCATTTTGTAACTGGTATCAACTACACAGTGGATGGCCTAGACATATGGCTGTCTTGATCTTGGCCCTTATCTTGATTTTTTAACAATATCAGTACTGTGAGTAGCTATGACATCTTCAAGGACACCATCTAAGAGTCTACATGTGAGATGAAGTAATAAATTACCAGTAAACGTAGAAATAGTTAATTTTATTATTTACAAAAAAACTTAATGCTTCGATATCACTACGAGTATACCAACGACAATGAAATCTAGAAGAATCAATAACCTTTGGATAATTGAAAATTACCTTTAACGCAAAATTTGCTTTCAGATATCAAACCGATGTCATAGTTTCTGAAGCAAATAAAACATGATTTCTTAGTTCCACACTGCCGTGCATTTAATGATATTAATGGTTTAAAAATATTTATTTTTCGTTTGGAAACACCGAGGCTAGAATATTTTGTTATTTACTAGTAGTTAGCTTAAAAACATAATGTAAATATTTGTCTGAAGTATGTATTTTTAAAGCAACGCATAACAAGTGTAACTCCCAAGAACGATTACATAAATTAAATCTCATAGTTTTTAGACCAACTTTTAAGAGAAAATTTAACGTTTTATTTATCAACGCAACAATATCAACTTAATATTAAGTGTACTAATAAAGTGAATTAGATTCTATTCCCAATTGTTGTATTTTCCTAAAATAAATTGGAAGGAGAATTTCTAAAAGTAAGTAATATCCTAATAATAGATCAATTTTTACAACAAAATACAAATTGTGTAGACATCATGATTTGTACCCTTTTTCTGGTTCATCAAACCATTTCCCTTAGACTTTGTTTTATTTAAACTGCTACTGCATTTAGCTATATCAAAACTTTAAAAAGTATAATGTAGGTAATTTAGGTAATTGCAACAATTATATGCGGTCTACTGTAGTGGGGAATACTCGTACTATTACCCACACCCATGTGGTTAAATGGCAAGTTATAGTTAGGTTACATCAGATAACTTTAGTACACACTTTTTTTATAAATACCCGAAACATTTTTAGAAAGTAATTATTTTCAAATTATAGTTATTGATGTACAAAGATATTAATCAGCAATTCACACATTATTTCACTGTTATAACGCATTAACGAATACATTAGGCAACTTACTAAAGTGTATATAATAGATTCCATAACGGACGCTGTATTATTCATGGAATAATGCCTAAAAACATTAAAATCGATTTATAATTAGTCCGAAATTATAGAGAATAGCGACAGTGTACACGCGATCCACGTATTTCATAAAATATTCGGATTTATTAAACAATTATTCTGTGCAAGGAAAACAATACATTATGAAAGCAATTTCATGTCGCGCGATTCTGGTGCACCGACGCGACACGACGTCCAATACCCATTTAAATAACTACGTTACATAGGCAGGTGCACGTGCGTCTAACGCAAAACAGGGGCCATGCAATTTCTGTCAGTCGACGTTTAGGGGATATCGATTTTATTTAAAATTCATGAACGTGTTTTAGTTATACTAATATACACACGCATAACATATACGTATGCAATCTAGATTTACATAATACATACACAGTGTTCGCATAATTCACACATGATAATTCCCTCTTCGATCCCTGCAATTACAATGAGGGAATGGCCGAAGACTGATGTAGACTGCATACTATTAATGGGTATTTATTTATTTTTTCATATCTACTTGCAACATAAGAGAATGTCTTGTATTGCTGACAATATAAACCGCGATCCAAGAAATCCATGTACGAGGGTGGATCAAGTATAAGCGAGACTTTTATTGTCATGGTTTAAAAAGAGACGGTAAAGGAGAAATTTTCAGGTCTCACGGAGGAACATGTGAGGAGGAGGGAGAGCCCGTGATCGATCAAGGTTCACCTGTTTCTTAGTTGTCAACACAATGTCAGAGAAGAATGTTCACCTGCCGGTGGCGCAACCTGTTATAATCAATTTTTTGGCTCTTGAAGGTGAAAAAGCGGCCGAAATTCCTCGAAGATAAACTTCTCAATTTCGATAAAAGACACTTTCAAGAACCCGAGTGTTCTCATGGCACAAAAATTTCGTTGAAGGCCGAGAAAACCCACCAACGACGCCCTCAGACTAGCATTACGGAAGCACACATTGAAGTCATCCGAAGGTTTATTCAGGACTCCCGTCGGCTTACTATAGCTAAAATCTCTCTCGAATTAGGCTTAAGTTATGGCAGCATACAAGACAATCGTAACAAACAATTTAATGTTTTGAAAAGTATCTGCTAAATGGGTCCCTCGGTTTTTGAACCCAGACCAAAAACAATGACGTTCAGATTTTTGTCAACTCCATCTCGAGCATTATGGAATGGAAGGTGAAACTTTTTTGGAATGCATAGTCACTGGTAATGAAACATGGGTGCACTATTTCACGCCTAAATTCAAACAGGTCAGTATGGAGTGGAGACGAAAAAAGAGGCTGCGTCTGTGAATGCCAATACGCGTCTGTCGGCCGGCAAAGTTCTTGCGACAGTTTTTTATTTCATTTTCCTGGAATTTTACTTGTAGTCTCTTTACATGAACATCGTACCATTCACACTGGATACTGTTGCAAGCTAGTGGACTGCACAAAGCATCCTTAGCAACAAAAAATAAAAAAATCAGTTCAGGACGTGATTTTCCTTTACGATAATGTAAGGCTGCATACGGCAGCTTTACTAATTAAATAAAGTCACTTCATTGGTCATCACGCAGCCCTTCCCCTATACTCCCGATTTGTCACCGTGTGATTTTCATCTGTTTGAACTACTAAAAGAAGCCCTAGGGGGCTAAAAATTCCACGACGACGGGTCGGCAGAAGTCTTTGTTTGCCAATCGCTCTCTACATTACATTACATTGTGTTATATGGGTTTGGGCCTCATTAGCCACTGATCGCACGGGTAGTCCCTTGGCGATCCCCTATTATCCGAGTCATTATCCAAAAATTCTATCCCATAAAAGGAGCAATTTAGGCACAGCCTCCGCCTTAAGCCTCGCCTCCTCTAGGATAACAGGGGTCCCTAATATCTTCTCCTCCAGTGTGGGGCAGGTGTAAAGAAGATGAATCGAGGTTTCCTCGTCTTCTTTACAGTATCTGCAGGCCGGGCTATCAGTTAGCCTCAGCTTGTGCTTATATGCATTCAAGCTACTATGATAGCCCGTTATGATTCCCATCAGGGTTCTGGCTTTGTGTCTGTTCCATTTAATGATTTCTTGGGCCCATTTTTCAATATCTGAGTATTCGATGAAGAGTTTGGTTATTCGACAACCCGTTACTCCTCTCCATCTTTTATTGTGCTGGTCTCTTGCCCAGCCACTGCAGGTTCTGGTCCATAGAGGTTTTCCCTGGTCCCTAGTCTGGCAAGGTCATCTGCAATTAGATTTCCCTTAATGCTATTATGCCCAGTTATCTATAGGAGTTCCACGTGTCCCTTACCTGCCAAGTGGTTCAATACTGCATAGCAATTATAGACCAGCTTCGACTTTGTCGTTGCTGAATTCAGGGCTGCCAATGCCGCCCTGCTATCTGAGCAGATACATACCTTCTCCTGGGTCCGACTTTGATCGGCCCCCAGAACACCATATGTAATTGCAACTAGCTCGGCCTGGAGTGCGGTAGTGTATTTGCCCAGGGTCAAGGTTTTACCTACCCATCGCGTCGCCTATACACCCCCGCATCCGCTCTGTTCCCACTCTTGGCTCCATCCGTGTATCAGATGAATCAAGTGAATCAAGTTGGCTTAATTAAAACTAGAATCGAGTTGTAATCATGCCCTTATGATGCCAACTTGATTCGCGAAATGCATGTCGAGCGACAGCTTGTGGTTGGTACAATGTTTATTGATAGTAAACGCGATAAATAAAGATTGTATTTTTTTTAAATTAATTACGCGATGTATTGGTGTTATCCTATTTGTATAATATTGTGAAATTGCAGTATTAATGTTTACACAGTTAATGTTTGAATATACGTATTGCTTACGGATATACATGCATATATATATGCTAAAGTGATGGCAAACCTCAGTTATTTTAAATAAGTACCGACGGAACGTTGTAGCAGGTAGTATATATTTTATTATTCATATTCACGTTTTTTTTTACAGTTATCTTTTCATCGAGCCTGAGCGTGGCAGGATATTATGATTACAAGGAAAATGTGACATCGAATATTTGTAAATAATATCGAAATCCAAATTTGATTGGTTTGTTGGTTACTCGCCCTCCCTTTCATAAATATTAATCGAATTTTTTCGTATCCCAATTTTATTGTTTTCTTCCGTACCTGTACGCCCTCTGGCCATAAATTTTAATAAGCCCGCTACATTCCCGTACAACAGGAGACAATAAGAGAAAATCGATAATCATTCCCGCGATCATCCACCCAAGGACGTAAAGAGCTGTAATATTTCTAACGAACGAGTAAGGAGAAAACGGGCAAATAAATGAATGGGCGGAGGATAAAGCGAGGTTCATACAGTATCACCGCGCGAACACAAAAGACAAAGGCAAAAGAGAAAAATATTTCAGGCCCTAATGGATAACAGATGTATTCGACAGGCAAAGCAAATATCTACCTCCAGTCTCGGTGTGCCGACCAATAATAGAGCGCAGATCCTGCAGACTATAAATCCCAGTTCTGTGTACGCTGCAGAAAGCAGAAACTTTAATCTTGCCACGCTCCCTTTATGCCGCTCCGCTTGACGTATCCCGCCGTTTTTAACGTCATATTTTCGTCTATACAAATCCGCCAGATATCCTACATTGTGCCACGAAGTTATTGTCACATAAAATATGTAACGAGAAGTAAAAACTAGATTCTTCTGCTACTCTCATCAACGCAGAGGTGCGGGCTATTCACGAAAAACTGACACGAATCCATTACTCAAGTGGTTGCACGAACATATGCGTCAATCTCTCCGGTCTCATATGACTGCAAATTTAATTCCCTTTTCATTTCCTCGTTAACGAATATTCTGCCAGGTGTGATGGCCGATGGCCTCTGGACGAAGGGGTAAGTCGAGGAGGTCTGCCGTTCTTTACTCACTCAGTTCTTTAAGTCGTTAACGTTTGTCAAATGGGACATTACAGTGATATACCCGAAAGCAAATACATTTGAAGAAGAGGAAGAAAAAACAATACCGAAGGAGATTTTAGAAAAGTGGACAGATATGGGCGGAAATATACAGAAAAGGATATACAGGAGATATACGTTAAGAAAAGTTTTTATAATTGTTTTAATCTATTTACTGACGGATTAATGGACTAATTTACATATAAAGTGTCTTTGAAAAACGACGCTCGATTTTTAAACAAATAAAACAAGTTGTGTGTGAGATATCCACTCAAGTTTTTTATTTAAAAGAATATTTTATGGCATTAAGTACGGAATATACAATCATTCAAATGTCCGCCGCGGCTTTGTTTGTTAAATATATCTTTATAAATATTAAATATTCTTGTGTTTTTGCGGTATAATAAAAACGAGTAAGCAAATCGCAATAATATTGGACCGCCCCATTGTTCATATCGAAGGCAAAAGCGGAGTATGCCTCTAGAGGCTTCGGATCAAAAAACAAAAGTTACCACGTTGTTCGCAAGGGTCGATTTACTATATTGATTTTGTCAAAATGTCGAAATTCTAACGAAAAGTATTTCGTACTTCGACCTAAAGATTTCGTGAGACACACACGAAAACAGACGTTTAGTAAATATAGAAACCACGTACGCTTTTAGAATCATCTTATAATCTATTAAATCAATCTTCTTACGTGGCATAATAAATAAAATATGAAACACCATTTCTCTTAATTACAGGTATACCATAACCTCACTTTTTTAATAAGTTTACTTATAAATAGTTTTTAGCGTATTCCCTCTTGATTAGGTCAGTACCACAAACATAGACAATTATAGCTCCGTTCTGTTTTTCATTTCTATATAAATGATTATGGAAAACAGTTTTGTCCCATTGATATTTAATACAGTCTGTTACATGAGACAAGTAAACAAAAAGCGAGAAACTAAAAGGGCCATACTGTCAGTCGAGGATTTACAATTATTTGCTTTTTAACATGATATTTGATATTAATATGAATTGAAAATTAAACAAATTAGAAATTGTTTTGCATCATATTCAAATTTACTTCCTTCAACTCTATCAAAATGTAGTTCCTATAACTATAAAAGAAAGTATAGAATTCTCATGTACATTACATTTACAGTACTATTGTAGACGGGGGTGGGGGGGGGGGGCAGATAGAGCCCACATACACTCAGATCTCAGATCAGATCGGTCCTTTATGCTACCTCCATCAGAACTACTAACATCCATCTCGTTCTCTTGAGAGTACGAGACAGCTCTTATATATATTCTACAGTCTCATTCTCCAGATTGCATCCTTTATACATAGCCTATCAGAATAGCCCATACGTAGAGATGTCTGTTTAGCCTGCAATATCCTCTCGTCGAGTCCTACCAACTTTTATGATACCCTACATGTCCCTAGCATATTCAGTGTCTACAGTGACCAACAATACAGCAATTGAAATTGTGTTGAACTGAGTTTTCAAATTTCAAACTGACTGTATAGTAATTTTACATTCTTATATGTATATGTTTTTATTAATCATCATCATCATTAGGTCATCAGTCCTAAGACTCGTTGGACGCTAACCTCCAGCTTCTCCTATCTTGTGCTAACCTACGCATTTCGCTAATTGTGCTACAACCTACATCCCATACTATTTGCAAGCAGTAGTCTAATCTAGGCCTACCTCTGCCTTTCTTCACTCCTATTTATTAATCAGTATAATATTTAATTCATTTATGTTTATCATCCTTTAAAATCAAATCTATCTTACTCAGACTCAAGACGTAAGGAGAATTTCTTTGTGACCTTTCCGCCACCGTCATAAAATTATTTATTTTTGGGTCAGGTCCTACGTCCTTATTTTACTTCTAACCATAAATTATTCCGACTGAGCTAGAGGACTTTAGATAAAAACCACCGTAATCCTTTCGTGTGGAGTGGTCGTAGGCCATCTACAAATAAAACAAAAATAAACCATTTTATAAAATCATTCTCGTCGGGTTCTAACGCACGTATCGCTTTTATTTCAATTTAAGTGAACAAAACAAACAGGGGCAGGCATGAAATCGTTACGATTAGATGATATTAAAGTAAAGAAATATATATCTGCATACACGTCTTAGGGGAGATTTTTTAAATAATAGTATTAATAAGATGACTTCAAGGCTTTAAGCTATGTGTTAAAACTTTTTACTTCAATTTTCCTAAATAAAATATGTCGTTAAGTCAGTGTCGTACAACTTGTTTCTCCAATTGTGTTATATCAAATTTGAGTTTGACAATATATTGTAAGTTGCAAGCATATTTGACCCATGAAATTCCCAACACTAAATCGAGTCCCACATAAGAAAGTATTTTCAACTAACTCATTAACTCAAAGTTAATTTGTGGAAAAAGTTAAACATTTCCAGGAGTTGTACACTTTCCCTTATTTCCAGCGGCATTCCGGCGTGTTAAATTAAGTAATTTTCTCCAAAATTTATTCCATGCATTTAAACAGAGGGGGTATTGATCGTCTCTTATATTGCATTCAATATTTAGCGGAACAAGCAACTTTTTAAAAAGTCTGGCGTTTCGGAAGCTACCTGGAAGTTCTCCTGAATTTTTCATTTTCAGTTGTTAAGCGGGCTGCGTCTTGTTGTATTAATTATTTACTATTTATAGTTCAGGTATTGCTTTTTATACTTTAAAAGTAATAGGGTTTATACAAACTTAATTAATATATATATATATATATAGAAGCAGATGAATCAGAGTCCGTAATCTAAAGATATTTGTTTGGTCTGTACTGTCCCATCAGTATTCCTATTAGGATCCGTAGATTGTAAGAAACATGTTGCAGTAGTAGTTGTTGTTGTTGCAGTTACCTAGTTTAGAAGTAGTTAAATGTCACTGAAAGATGAACCCCGCTCGAGTCGCCCCTCAACGTCCAGAAGAGAGGAAAATGTTCAAAAAGGTCACGATGCCATCATGTTTGATCATCATAGAACAATCGATGAATCGAAGAAAATAACTAGAATTTCCTGAGTTCATGTGAAAGAATCCTAATTGAAGATTTGAACATAAGACGCGCCATGACAAAATTTGTTCTACGGCTGTTTTGCAATGACCAAAGAGAGAGAAGCGCCTGAGAGTGTGTCAGTAATTGAAAGAACAGGCATAGACGGATTCTAATTTCCTATCAAAAGTCGTTGGTGTTACAAAGAGATGAATCTCGGTGTTACGGCTATGAGCCCAAATCAAAACAATTATTCAGCCAGCTGAAGACACCTTCATCGCCCAGACCAAAAAGAGCACGGCAGGTGAAACAAATGTGAAGTCCATCGTTCTCACCTTTGGCTCGTATGTTTATCGCTACAATTCTTGACAATCATGGGATTTCAAGTGAGTTCGCAAAGTGGTACTGTTGATTCCAGTCCTAGCAGAAGTTCTCTAGAATCCCAACATGCTAAGAAATCCGCCTACACAATACACGGTCTTTTACAGGTCCTTTTAGTTAACATAAAGTTGCATTATACATGTGCCTCGGCACATTCTAAAACTTGCATTTTATGATCAAACCGGAGTTGGTCTAGTTTTTGTAATAATCCCTTGATTGATTGGAATACTATGACATGGCCATCTAGTGACTCGCTGATTCAGAGGTTTAGAGAATATCCTATATACAAACCTTCCCAACTGTCTAGAACCATCAGTATGGACCAAGATGTTCAGCGTCTTGTAGTCAGCAAAATAAATAAACTTCAATCACTCGCCTGAAGCTTTAAATAAAAAAATGGAATAATTAGTAATAATTTATAATGTTACTGAAGTGGGTATGAACTTTTGGTATGAAGATAATTTGTCTGGAACAGGATTTTATTATTTTTCTTTTTCCTGATGAAATACAAATAACGAGAACAACCAAACATACAACAAATACAAATACATAAATAAATTAAATAACACTGGTTAATAGGTTATCTTGTAATAGTTAACACTGGTTAATAGGTAAAATGTTTGGGCATGGAATACTGACATTAAATACGTGTAAGTGTCCAGGATACGCAATAGAACTTAAATCACCGTACTATCTCATATAAATGTAGTCATTTAGAAAGTGATAAAATAATTTTAAAGTAAGGTATGAAGATAACATTGACGTAGTTTTCACAAAACATCAAAGCACTATACTCGGAATACATACACTACACTATCTACTACACTCCACTTTTGTGGAAAACTACGTTAGTGTTAATTTATAATGAATGGTATTGTATTATAAAATAAAATTTAGGTCTATAATTGTATTGTCACATCTCACGCCCATCTGTGTCTTATGTAATAATTTAAATAACAATTCATTATAAAATGCAAGGTGTATCCAAAAACGTAACATGTAGAGTACTCAGCTTGCCTGACATTTTTTTTTTTCGAGCCGCATTATCCCCTTCAAGCATTAATTAAATAAAATACAACAAGCGGACCTAAGACTAAAAGAATTTTAATATCTAAATATCTTATATCGCTGCCGAATTTTCGGCAAGTTAACGGAAAATTCCTCGCTAATTAATCATTCTGTCGTTTTGTGAGTCTGATAGGCGGGCATTAAAAATCTTCGCGCTTTTAAGTAGCTCGTAATTATATTAATTAATATTTTACAACTGTGGGTAAGGATGGCGGAGGCGGCGGCAACGCAAAATGACGAAATCATTAATAACAGCTGCCTTTCAACGTCGATGTTTAGACATCATCATTAGGGGGACTGATTCCACATCATGTTTTAACGAAATTTCGAAGTAATTTACTCGGAAATGGCAGTTTAACCCATTTGTATACGTGTGTTTAAGCTGGTTTTGGAGTTCTCAGCTGTTCGGTAATACATCACGCCAGGTAATTTGACACTGTCTGGTTCAGAACTCTGATGTCTTAATGCAAGTAGGCGTGCTCAGTAAAAAACCTCGTTTACCTTTACGAACTGAGAAATTGAAACCGAATTGAAAAATTCATATTTTTATATAATGGGCTTTATTAATTACCTTGTAGTTAGTGCAATAATAATATGTACGTGGGTCATTTAAATATGAATCGGAATTTTTAGTCGTTGGGAACGTCTGTTGCCCAACGAATAATTATTCTACTTCTCGCTAACGCTGAGTCAGATTACGACGAGACTCCAAGCAGAGTTAGGATGATACCCTGTTACAAACCCAGGTATTTGATTGGGCAAAAGATTTTAAAGTGACAGTGATGCAGTGGAGAATCAAAGACACAGTCGTAGACCTCGGTCGAGTGTCAACGACAACAACATTCGTGCCATTAAAAGCCTTGTGAAAACTAATCGACGTCTAATTGTGGAATAAATTGCATCAGAGACAGGCATAAGTGTTAAAAGTGTCTACACATATCTTTTTGCTTGGATTTTGTACAACGTCCGCGAGGTGGATCCCACGTTTTCTTACTGGACAACAGAAAAATGTTTGTCGAAGGCTTTTCAATCGATTTAAGGAAGAAAGAGAACCATCTTTAAAGGAATTGTGACTGTTGACGAGATATAGATCCATCACTATACTCCAGAAAACAAAAGAGTAAGCATGGAGTGGAGAAAATGTGAAGAGAGGCCCCGATCAATACCAAAACTCGTTTATCAGCAAGAAAAATTCCTGCGACCATATTTTGGGATTCCAAAGGTGATCGATTTTCTTCATAATCAGAGGACCGTGTATTCGGCCTACTGCTCCAACCTGCTAGGTAAGATGAAGGCTACTTATTGCCATAGACCACGTCGCCAAGCTATTCGCGATGTCGACCGCTTCACAACAATGCTCGTTAACATGCAAAAGGCCTAATCTCACGGAAATTCACTGAACGCCTCTTGAATGCCCTGCTTGCAGTCCTGACTTATCACCATGCGATTACCATATGTTTGGGCCGCAGGAGGCGTTAGAAGGGGAGAGATTCTGTGACGATACCCAAGTTGAACAGTATAAGCGTAATTGATTTCTAGAACCCCCCGCTTCTTTTTATGATTAGGTGATTAAGAATCTGCCAATTTTATAGTAAAAAATATATTTGTAGAAGGAGACTATATAGAAAAATAATATGTTATTGTCGTAATTGTATCGGTAACTAATAAGCCAGTATATAAAATTCCGGTTCATATTTATATGACCCTCGTATACTGAGAGGAATTGGCCAAATGCGCAGCTTTACTAAGATGAATTGCAGTAAGTATTGTAGCGACGCGTTAAATTGGCGGATTAGCAAGGATAATGAGTGTGCCTCGATAGCTCAACGGTCAGAGCAACCAACCGGCAATTGGAAGAGCCGGGTTCGATTCCCGGTCAAGGCATAAGCACTCTTTATCCTTGCTATCGCCAAAGTAAATTTATTGTTAGGATTATATAGACATTGTCGTCGATTTAACATATGAAAAATAATTTTGCTACGACACCTCTCTATTTACTACATGGCTGTTTTCGTGTGTGTGTCACGAAATTTTTAGGTCGATGTACGAAATGGTTTTCGTTCGAATTTCGGCATTTTGACAAAATCAACATAGTAAATCGACCCTTGCGAACAACGTGGTAACTTTTTTTTTATCCGAAGCTTCTAGAGGCATGCTCCGGAGGTGCCTTCGATATGAGCAAAGGGGGCGGCGCAATATTATTGCGATTTGCTTACTCGTTGTAATATTAAATCGCCGTTTATTTGTCCTAGTAACAACTTACACTGCACCGAAATAGTATTCCTTGCATTATTTCCACCAGAAGTTAGTAAATAACTTTTGGAGGGTCTTTAGTTGATATCCACTTATTAGAGGGTAAAGAATGCCTATAGTAAGTTCATGCCTTTGTCATTCAGCTCGAGAGCTTATTAAACTGGAGGCATAGTGTTCTGTAGATACCGATGCCTTTACCACTGCTCCGCTCCTATCCATCGATAAAAGAAAAACACATAAATCGTCATAGTGAATTATAAGGTCATCCCAACATTCTCTTAAATCCTCTCCTAGAACCACCGTGGTTCTAGGAGAGGATCCAAGAAGACTCCAAATAAATTGGTCATCTAGTTTGAAGGAAGGTAAAGGAAGAGTTTTTACTCGGGAAGACCTCCCCACTGATAGAAAACTATTATAATTTTAATTATGATTATTAATGAATAGTAATAAAAGAAAACTTTTACTTTTCCGCATTCAAGTATACTAGCGGAAAAGTAATGTAGTCGTGTAAAGAGAATTAGAAAAAAAAAATGTTTCTAATTCATTTTTCTAATTTCTTTTATTTTTCGTTTTTCGACCTAAAAACCACAAAAACATGGTTTTTAAAAAATTTTATCTGTGTGTGAGTCGTTGTCATTGTCGCCATTGTCGTCGGCATTAAAATTTCTTGTTATGACGATAACTCAACTAAATCATGTCGGATCGATCGGGTTTTGACTTATTCTGATCAGGGACGTCTCTCAGATGACACCTATTGACTCCGAGGTGGATAGGACACACCCCACCCTGTCCATGGGTCACGAAAAAGCACGATGATAGACTATTTGAGAAATTTTTTTGTTAGCACTATAACTCAACTAAATCGTATCGGATCGATCGGGTTTTGACTGATTCTGATCGGGGACGTCTCCCAGACGACATCTATTAATTTTGAGGTGGATAGGACACACCCCACCCTGTCTATGGGTCATGAGAACGCGCGACAGTGGACTATTTGAGAAATTTTTTTGTTAATACAATAACTCAACTAAATCGTGTCGGATCGATCGGATTTTGACTGATTCTGATTAGAAACGTCTGCCAGACGACCCCTATTGCTTTTGAGGTGGATATGACACACGCCACCCTGTCCATGGGTCATGAGAAAGCACGATGGTGGACTATTTGAAAAAAGTAAAACTGTCACATAAAATACATATTCTGCATTTATGTGTTGGTTTATTTTTTCTTGGCCACTCAATTTCGAGATATAGATTTTCTACGTGCGGAAAAGTCCGTTTTAAGGTTTTAAAACTATTTATTTATTATTATTTTTGTCATATTATTGAACGAAACAAAGACACAAGTACAGCATCATTGAAAAGAGCGGCACATTAACTCAATAATAAATAGAGATAGAAATAAAGATGGGGCAAAATAGTTTGGATTATTTATAATTTAATTTAATTCAAATGAATAGTTTTCGAAACATTATATTACTTCACTGTATTTTAGTAACCTTATAGAAACTTGTATCGTCAAGTTTTTATAAAACTTTTCAAAAATGCACATGACTCTATGTAAAGCTCAGTTATTGGATAGCACATAGAATGAGTTGTATATGAATAGTGAATGATCGTAACTATGTATTATGTATACAATTATTTCGTTTATTCAATCAAAATATCAATTTGCATAGTAACGTCTGAAAATTAGAATACAAAGGGAGTGTAACTGCAGGAGGAAACAATGTATTTAGTAAAATTAGCGTAAATTACCTCAGACTGCCTTCAAGAAGCAACTCGACTACTTCCCAAGCGCTATCATGATGTAATTTAGCCAAAATCGCAATTTTAAATAGGAGACACTTTGTATTGTGCCCCTAGGAGTAACCTAACGAAACAGAGGAGAACAATTTGCGTGCAAATCAGTGACAGAAAGAAAAACACAATTACTGGTACATTTTAAACTTTATTCTATTTTGAGTCACTTCCAAATTTGATATGCAGAGTTGCGTGGCAGCAGCTATATGCATATATAATTGTGCATTATGCAAATGTTCCACCATTTACAAGAAGCTTGTATGATTTGAATAATGGCGATGTAAATGTAGATGCACCTACATGTCACACATACTCTAAATGTGTGGTATACAGTAAGGGGCAAACTACTAGGCGAATACTTAGATATTTATGCTGTATTTTTATATTAAAATGGGGAAAATTTACCTACGTCCTATTAGCACACTCCGAGATTGGAGACTGACATTGTACATTAATCAGTCGGTAGATTAATTATATTATTTAACATTTTAGGAGCTTTGCCTTTAGCCTTATTTCTGTTTTTAAGTCTAAGAACACAAAAAGTCGCGTCAATCGTAAAGCAAACTACAAAGTGGCTGCCAAACATGATCTCTTTAACCGGTAATCATAAAAAAAGAACTTATTGTTCTTTCAAAATTTTCGCTATAGCGTTTAGGCCTATTAGCGCAAAGGTCCATTCTTGAACTCATATAAAATTAGCCCTTGTTGAACTAATCAGCTATAAGAAATGTTGTGATAAGTATTTATCCTAACACAATATATTCTTAAAAACAATAAAAATGGGAATCGAGAAAAGATAGGAAGGCCAATTATAACAAAATTTCAAATATTAAAAATTTTTAATATTGCCTATTAGAAATTTAGGTCAGAACCTAAAGTTAGTCAGTTTAGGTAGAATAGGTCAGAATGTTTGGTGTAAACATAACTTAATTTTCCACAAAACACTAAAATGCTATACACTACATTCGAAGCGCGTTTCGCCAACAAAGATGGCATCATCTGCAGATGATTAAAGATGATGATGTGATTTTTTTGTGAAAATCTACGTGTTATTAGAAACTTATTTGGAAATACTTCGTTAAAAATTCCCTTAACATCACCCATTGGTTATTCACTAAAATGGCTCTTAATTATGTGCACCTTTTCAGGAAATATCCATGTTTTAATTATTAACGACGTACTACACTTAAGATGATCTTATAACGTTATAATATACTTCTTTTTTCAAAGGGGATATAATATTTTGTTTCTCTCCATGCAACAATTTATATTCCCACTATTTTACTCATGCTGCTCGCTGTATCATGGTGGTTATACGCCCCATTCCGATTTGTACCGAAGGTCAATCGTTAATTCCCCCTGACTCCACCTAGTAGTCTGCCGCTGTCTGTATACTAGCAGTAAATTGAAGATAATGTAGAAATGTTAATTATAATATTTTTTCTTTGATGTTCTGCACAACAATATTTATTTCCGTATGCTATGTTTACTGTTAACCTAAATATGTCCAAGTCTAGTGCCTGTATGTAATATGTTAATTTAACATAGAAAATTTAAGCTTGCGAAACTCTCCTATATTAGTAAATCATGCAATTTATACTGTAACGATATTTAATATTTAATTAAGTATAAATAAATATTAAGTAGCGTCTACCTGAGTATAGAACTTTGATCCCTTATCGCATGGTGGGCCTATATGTATATTAGGTATACCGTGATAGCTTAAAGGCCGCTTCCCCTGTCCATTAATGTTTGAACCGCTGGAACACTCAAATATTGAACTGTGTAAACATTGATATCTGTAAATAAGAATAAAATAATTAGTTGACATAAAATGACTATGTAATTAAATGACGGTGGATGTCGTTGTCAAAGTTTTTTTCTTATGGAATCGATGGTCGAATACCTTCTGATAATCTTATGCTATACATCGCTTTAATCTTCCTTTAATACTATTTTTGTAACCATTCGTAATTATTATTCGTAAATAAATGAAACACAGAAAAAATAATAGCGAACGAAATCTTTACTTCTTATAGGATACAACCTACATATATATAATATAGGTTATAAATATTCATTATAATCTGTATTATAATATGTATTATACCTTTATATCCCTTTTTAGTAAAGGGCGTAGCGAAACGCGATTAATATAAATTCAATGATGAATTTTCAAACTATTCCACGATCGTGTTTGCTATCTGCCTGCAATTATTTTTAAGAGCATTTTTTCTTTGTTCGCTTTTAGTACAAATCGCTTATGCACGCTCCACGGCATCCAATCAAATTAATTGAGTCCAGCCACGAGGATTACGAGCGATCAAAAACGCGCAAGTATTCGCATTAATCTATTCAAATTTCTGTTTTAATATGAGCCGCACTTGAAACGATCGATGTTTGGCCAAATCCAATCCTTGTGTCAATACAAAGCAGAAGGGCGAATGCAGTAGATGAAAATTCGGATTATTACGTTTGTTATTTATTTAGACACATTTTTCTTGATAAATAGAATATTTATTAATTAATATCTAAACCCAGATATCAGAATCGAAAATTGTGATCTGATGGTGATCTTAGCCTTGGAATTGAAAAGGGCGTTAATTTACTAGATGCTCACTTGACAATGTTTTCGATATCAATGATCGTTTTCATCATATTCTTTTGTGTGAAAAATCAAAGAATGATTTAGATAGTTGCAGTAAACAAAATGTAGTGCTGAGGAGGGACAGGCGGTGTTTTCTAAAAAAATTACCTTGATATTAAGCATGTCGCAAATAAAGGGCAAATAAGTTAAAGACTTTTCGGTATCATTGATCACTTCACCATGTTTCCTTGTATGAAAAACCAAATAATCATCTTGATAGATGTAATCAGTGAAACGTAATACTAGGGAGAGACAATAGGTGTTTTTTAAAAAAATTACCTTGAAATTAAGCGTATCGCAAATGAAGAGCAAATAAGTTGAGAACTTCTTGGTATCATTAGTCATTTCACCATATCTTCTTATATAAATAGCTATAGACTCGTCTTGATAGTTACAGTCTGTGAAATGTAGCGCTGAGGGGAGACATGCACTGTTTTCTAATAAATTTATCTTGAAATTATGCGCATCGTAAATGAAAAGCAGTTGGAAACTTATCGGTATCATTGGTCGTTTCATTATATTTTCTTGTATGAATAACCAAAGAATCGTCTTGATGGTTGTAATCCGTGAAATGTAACACTAAGGAGAGACAGGTGGTATTTTCTAAAGAAAATTCAACAAAACATCCATGATACCATTCCTTTTGCAGAAACTGCAAAGAATGTTTGCAGAAACTGCTATCCCACATCGAAAAATTAATAGTCACCGCGAAGAAGACATTTTTAACAGCACCGTCTCGAAGAAAATTATTTCAAGACGAATTGCCGAATACACCATTGCCACTACAGCCTGTTGTGTACTACGCTTTGGACACATGGTTACAGGCGGCAACCTTCTATTATGTTAATTCTGGAGAGTGTGATCGACAAACTAAATGGAAACGAAGCACTCTCTATCTTATATGTTAGTAACTTATAAGTCGGAAATCGAGAAAGGAACCACCAAGCCGCCAAGCGGTTATCAAAGTAGTTCCCGAATAGCAAAGCTATTACATAATCGCTCTAGGAAACAACTACTCCTCGGGCTAAAGCCCCGACAAGCATTGAATTATACCCAGAAGCGATCCTCGACCCCTTTCTCGTGTTTCTGCATGATCAGATAAGGTTTCAAAAAACAAAACCCGCCACAGGCAGAATTCGACATTTGTCCCGGATCGGAACCGAACGACATACAGCTGTTTCGAACTTGTTAGTTCTCATCAGTGCCGCATACGGTACGCCGATTCAGGACAAATGCCGAATGAACTTTATGGCCTATACATCTTTATCGATACGATCTCTGTCAGTAACTTATAAGTCGGAAATCGAGAAAGGAACCACTAAGCCGCCAAGCGGTTATCAAAGTAGTTCCCGAATAGCATCCCGATCCCGATCTGATAACTACTTTGATAACCGCTTGGCGGCTTAGTGGTTCCTTTCTCGATTTCCGACTTATAAGTTACTGACAGAGATCGTATCGATAAAGATGTATAGGCCATAAAGTTCATTCGACATTTGTCCTCAATCGGCGTACCGTATGCGGCACTGATGAGAACTAACAAGTTCGAAACAGCTGCATATCGTTCGGTTTCGGTCCGGGACAAATGTCGAATTCTACCTGTGGCGGGTTTTATTTTTTGAAATCTTATATGTTAAAAAAACGTTCAATGACCTAGCTATTCAAGAAGATTTAATGTACATACATAGTAATTTTTACAGAATTTGTTTGTCAATAAGGAAGGAGTGTATACCTACTTCTCCTGGATATACAATAGTTAACGCAGTAAACGTTATATTTGACGTACGCCAATTCCTTTTTCTAGTTAACATGACACTGCTGAATGCATGAAAATTAAATTGAAAACATTTTTAGAGCACAATCCCGGATTTCGTATACTGTGTGACATTGTAAACCTCGTCGTAGGTAAAGACAGTCTTTTCACAACTAAACATACACGTGCTCTTTTTGAAAAATTGCATATATTCTAAATAAGCTCCCTTTATCTCTAGACACGTTGAAAGGTCGTGTTTTCTGCGTATAAATGAATAATAAGTGATCGGTTTCAATTTATTACATCAGAGCATTCAGAACAGAAAGATTATGGTAGAACTCTGATATTCTGGAACTATAAAAATTATTGGTCTGTGATATTGTGTGTTGTGACATTTACTGCTTCTGTTGGTTTGAATATAACAAAATCAACAATTAAAAAGTAATAAATATTCATATATTTATGTGTGTGTTAACGCGAAGCCCTGAATACGCCCCTGAGTTTTACGCCGTGTAAAAGTCAGGTACTCGAACATCACACGTCTAAAAGTTTTTCCTTCGTCGCGCAGATAAGGGTTTTAATGAATGGACGGATGTTTAATACAAACCGTGCTTGGATAAATACATTTTTATACAATGAAACAAATGACGAGTCAGAGAAACGAGAAAAACAAATCTAAAATAGGACAAAGCCCGGGGCAAGATTACCGTTGCCTGGTGCGTCTCAAACCGTACGAACCGCCTTTGACTGACGAAAGCGGTGTGCTGTGAATACGCGGATTACTGATATGGGGACGGCGATTGGGATCTCTCAGTTTCAATTACGAGCGGGCGAAGCTATCCCGGTTCTTGATTACTTGTCGTTCCGGACATCTCCCAGATTAGTTTTGGGCCGTTTCGCGACACCAACGTGCATGATATTTCACGCTGGCGACTCCATAAAGCCCAATTCGAGTATGACCGAGGGCTGGGTGGTGGAGTTTCCTTTATTTTTTTTCTGGTTACAGTTGCGCATTCAATGTTAACATGTGATTAAGAATTTCAGTCACCGCTGACTACTTGATGTAATTAAAAACAGCTGAACTGAAATATGAAACAAATGGCAAGCACAATCGGCCAGAGTTATCTACTTTGCGATATCCATTCACCAAATAATCATTAACATAATTTTTTGCAAACAAGGCACCAAAAGTCAAACATATACAGCTCGTCAAAGACAGGAACAAGTCTGAAAACTGCGATATCGGACCGCCCACGAGGTGCGCAGTAAATAGCCTGGTCTTTACTCAGTCGAATTGAGATCATTTCAGAGTGAATATCGATGAATATATATTGGATGTGAATGTACTATTCATTTCATCGCTATTTGCCAAATAAAGAACTCTCTTATCTTGCCGATAAATGGAACAGTCTACCTGAGCCTAGCCATAAAAACAAGCCACGGTATGTTTTGAGATTTTTTATTTGGCAAATAGCGATGAAATAAACTATATAGTTTATTTCATCGCTATTTGCCAAATAAAAAATCCCAAACGGCTCTTATCTCATACCGTGGCTTGTTTTTATGACCAGACTCAGGTAGACTGTTCCATTTATCGGCAAAATAAGAGAGTTTTATTTGGTAAATAGCGATGAAATGAATAGTACACAGAGTTCGATCTACCTCCGAATGCTGCCTCACTCTTTCTTCTAGGCATACCTAGAGAATCTCACACCTTTTCCTGTTTTCGATGAGCAGTAAACTTGCTTCTCTTATATTTCAGAGGTTTGATTTGTGTTCGATTTCTCTAATTTAACCCAGTATAGATTCAGTTTATAACAACTCTTTTTTTTTCTTATGCAATTGGCTAATCTTCTGAAGAAACAGTTGACCAGTAGATCTGGTTCATTTAGCAGGATGGGTTTGGCGTTGGAAACTATTGTGAAGTCAGTAGCGTCAGATACAAGATACAAAGTACCAGAATTTAATCATGGCCAGATAAACTTAAATTTAGATAGTACACGAGTTGATTTGATCTAAACAACATTATAAATGTACAAATACATATAATATGGTGAGGATGAGGATGAGGCAGCGTACTCCGTTCATTGTTGGACCTGCGCTGTTCGAAGCCAAGCAACGAATTGCACGGTTGCGACTTGGATGGGTGACGCATGGTCTTATTCTCATGGTGCCGCGGTGGTGTTGACTTGGTATTTGGTAACAGGGTGGCAACTGGGCCAAATACTGGGCACATTGTCTGCGTGAGTTCGATTCTCACCAGAGGGAACTCGGCACTTCCCTCAGGGCTGGGTGTTTGTCCGCGTTTATATGTGTAACCTTCCCCTACACAAAACCTGCCTGTAGGCTTTCTGAAGAAGGATGTTCTAATATCTGTGTGTCTAAAACATATAATATGATGAAGAGAAAACCAAATATTTTACAAACTGGACTACGAGTTTGTAGGAATATCTTCGGACCGAATGTAAATAATCTTAATGTCTTGTACGTAACCTGTTCCATGTTGCTTGTGTGGAATTCACTAATAGAATGTGCCTAGCTGAATTTTTGGTTGTTGCCTTTAGGTGGGAGTAGTCCCTACGTAGTTCGACTGTTAAGATATGCTTAAAACACTAATGGCTAAGACAAGATCCATTTCAGCTGACAAATTTCAGGTCTTATGACTTTCAGCTCACCAGGTTGAAGTATTTTTGACTACCTGATTTGAGTATATTCTTATTTAAATTATTCTCGTTTTTAAAAATATGTATGTAGATAAATCTGTAGGAAACAAAACATAAAAGGTGTCATCAATAAAAAATGCTGATGGGTATGTCAATGAATAAGTTATCTACAACAAATTTTATTTTCGCTATTTTCTTCCTATGTCACCTACGACAAATTTAATTGATAGGTTTGAATTGTTCTTATTATCGTGTTTCGGCAAATTTGATAACATGTTTATTATATCTTAAATATACGAAAATTTGGGCATAATAGTATATTGCTTTTTACGAAACATTCTTACCTATTAATATATTTTCGAACAAAAATTATTATTTGTCAAAGCGTATTGTCTCTAATAGGCAAAGGCTAGCGACATCGACGAACTGACATCGATACATCAAATAATCTCATTTATACGCTATTCATACACCTACGTAAAGCCTCCTTTGTATAGGATATCCTATAATTGATACTAACCCCACTTATTAATAGAAACAATTTTTCCTACAATTACATCGCGTATTCTGAAATCTTTCTCATTAAGTCTTATTCAGGCGGATATTAGATCAGCTTTCAAAAGATAGTAGCGACATCATTACGTAATTCTCGCTCTTCCATTCCAAATTGGGCATAGAAAAAGGTAATGAAAAGTAACGGGGTGTAATCTCGCGCGCCGTACCAAATGGAGTGTTTTCCGAGTTCTTTCAGTGCGCCAACAGAGCCGAAATAAATATCCCCGAATTGACGTTTGCTTTCACAATTGGTCGTATCGGAGTTAGCCCGGTCGAAAATGGTCAGACCACTCTCATAATCGGATCATCTGTAAAAGTCAACCACCTTGAATGCTTGAAAAATACTTTTAAAAATGTAATATTCATCAACACCATAGTTTATTGAATTTGAATATGAATATCACCTTTATGATCAACCTTGTTCGGTATTTTTTTAATTTTACTACCATGTTATGGAAGACTAATGAGAAGAATAGTAAACTTCAGAAGATCAACTGGTCGTTAACAATGAAGTACTTATTAAAACAAGTAGTATAGCTTTCCGTAGCTGACACTTTGTTTTGTAGCAGACAGATGGCGTTTGTCGAATTTCTACATGTATGTACCATGCGGGCTTGGTAGAAGACCTATCTAATAGTCTCAAAATGTTGGGTATAATCCGGTATACTTGCACTGATGATTCCTAATAAGGATAAATCGCGGTATCCAGTTCCGGGACAGCCTGGTGCAACTCACGATAAAATTAGATAGCAGTAACTCTTTTAATTACCCATTTACCTGATATCATGCCAAGGCTTGCATTAGATGAAATAATCTGTGTTAGAAATGTAAAATAACGTGGATAATGCTTTGTCGTGTAATAGGCAGATGGTGTTTGTCAAATTGCAACAGGGTTTATTGTTCCGAAAAATATGGAGTTAAATATATAATTAAAAAGTTAATCATGAAATGAGCGGTATTAGATATAAAGGTCATTGAGTCTGTTGGATTATCAGAGCTGTATTGAATATATTAAAATATCATGTACTTTAATTAATATTGTCTGTAATCTCAAAATTGCAAAGTAAGAAATTATTCTCCTAAATGAGATACTAGAAGACTGTCCCGACTTCCTCACTCGGTGGTACAAACAGTGAATAAAACAATTGATTTTCTTTAGTGCAGACCACATGCAAACTTCACCATGTTCTGCATCCTAAATCTTTAACTACAACATTCTGCTCTAATCTATCCTGTCCTGATATCTACGCTTGACATTTGATAAAAAAGTGGACATATGAAAGCGGCCATTAATTTCTCATTGTTAAGATGCACATCGCATCACAATGTCACAGATACTCTTAGCAGAAATTCGTTACAGCTTGTTGGTAGGTAATTCGTATGATATACACAGATTTTGTAAAAATTTCCAATACTTCTGTTATGATAGTGCCCATTTCTATATTAAATCTCTAACGGAATTTTGGGAGAGGATTTAACTTTAAAAGCACCTGGAAAAATGTCCCACGCCAGATGGCTTACAACAGCCAACAGAGGTTATATGTTGCTACTAAGAAACCATTTAAAAACCTTCAAATATTATAATTAATTTATAGTTAAAATATATGCCGTAAGTTCGTTTGAAATTAAATATAATTGGTCTTGTAAAGATGGTGTTAGGCACCTTTTCAACATAATTAGAAGATCTCGATACCTCCCTGATGAACTTAAAAAAGTGATAGATCCTGTAATAGAAAGGAACGGGTATTTTGCCCATTCAGAAAACCTTTTTATAGCAATGTTAGCCGATGAATGAAAATTCATTAGAGAGTTGGCTTTAAGGAGGATTCTAAAATGTAGAAAATCACAGGCGAGAACAGAGGACGTTAGAATATTTCAACTGGATGAACTAAATTTTGATTGTGAAGATTATGTGGACTTAGTTGATTGGCAGAATGTCAGTATAAGCGAACGTCCTTTGACAATGGGAATATCAGACGAAGAATTAACTAATATGATTTCTATGGTTCCAGATGAAATACCCCTATTAAAATTTCCCTACATTCGCAGACGGTTGAAAGATGTATAAAATTAATGACAGAGGCTTCTATAGCAGTTTTTGGGTCTGAAGCGCGAGATGGGTTCATAAAATTTCGTGTTGAATCAAAATAAATTTTGCCATAATTTGAAACAAAAAAAAGAGGGTTTTTGAAAGTGTTAGATAAAAAAAATCTGTAGGGGCGGGAGGGTTAAGCTGGAACTTGATATGCAGCCACCTCCATGTGGTGAGCGCAAGCAGGGAAAAGTTGCATTTTTTATGTTTTTTTTTATTAATTTTTTGAAAAATTCCTCCTTATTAAACTTTCAATGTCATTTCGGCAGCCAAAGAAATTGTTATAGGACACTCAGATTTTCTTCTCTTGCTAAGTATCTCATAAGACACCTATTGCGTACGCAGGCATTTTCATTTTCCAAAATTTTTTGTTTTACGTCTATTTTCACTCCGCCCTAGTGCCCATATACTCACGGTAACGCTACTGAAATCTGACTAAAATCGACGTTTAATTCATTACCTTCCACGCCATCCTATCCTTCTGATAGTTATAAACAAATTTGTTCAATAACAGTGTTTCATTACACCCATATTGCCCGAAATAATTTATCTTTGTTTGACGTTTACTCGATTCGCATTAGTATCTCGACACAGGGGAAATTCCCTTATTCTGTGTCCGTAATCCGATTAGGAATTGATAGAAATTCTCTTAGACGTGGCTGATGACATAGGTCCGTCCAAAAATCGGCCAGGCGGATGACTGTTATTATCCGAGCGGAAAATAGGTATACTCGTATTATAAACCCATACGGGTGGTTGGCTATTATAGAAAATTACCCTCTGGCTTCTGGATGACTGGCATTGACAGAAAATTATTATGAACATAGAGAATGGAATCATATTGGTCTATATAATCAATCACCTCACACTATTAGAAGTATAAGCATAACCTTTCTACTTGAAATGTAATTGATATCACTAAATCTCCGCTCCTCATAGCACTCCACTTTGTAACTGTACCATCTCATTTACTGTATAAAATTCAAAATTAATCCTTTTATAAAGTGCGGATCGAGTCCAGTTATTTCATCCCTTTGCCACATATTCATGGAGTAGTTGGCGACTGTCAGATACTTATGTAGGGTTAGCAACGCTGACATTCAATAAACAACATCATTTGTGTTGGTGTTCATCATGCCACGGCATAAGAAGAAAGCTCGGCGACACCCGTCATCGTCCAGCTTATCCTCCAGCTCGTCGTCCTCCTGCTCGTCAGAAACGTCCACCAGCAGCCGTAGTAGCAGGGACACTCATAAGCGTAAGACAAGAACAGAAAATACTCTAGCCGAAGAAATAAATATATAAGTAACACTAATTCGTGACAATCCTACTCTGCACAGCACCCATATTTACCCAGTATAATACCAGAATCGATCCTAAGACAATGGAAATTACCGATTGGATAGAAATAGTCCACTACAATGCGAAACTATATAAATGGTCAGATAATTTTATTGTGTATCAGGTTTTAAATAAAATCAAGGGCACAGCTAAGACTTGGTACAATAACTACATTGAGAGCGAGGTGATGTGGTCAAAATTTACATGGGCAAAGTGGCAAGACGTGCTTCAGACCTTTAAAAGCGGGCGCAATGCATATCAATTACTTAGTGACCTTATGAATCATATACCAAAAGAGGGCTGTTTGTTGTACGATTTCCACTTTGAACATCTAGCTAAAATTAATAAACGGAAATTAAATTTTTCTGATGCAGATAAGGTTTCTTTGATTGCCGGTGCTATCAATGATAGAACTATAATAGCCGCTTTGGATGCATCGAATATAAAAAAGCCTAATGAATTAGGCGCTTATTTAAAAAATAAAATATGTTCTAACACAGTCACAATCGACATAAATATCTAAATAATGATCCATTTTCATATTTTCTTTCCCCAAATCTACACCAAACTATTAAATCGGAATTTTTTTATTATAAAAATCGTTGTTTTGTCACCGAGATTATTTAAAGTGGGTTTTTTTTTCTAAAAAAAAAAAAAATACTGCCAGTAAATTGTCATGATTTAAAGAAAATCACATCGTAACAACGTCACGAATTGATTCTCCAATACACACAAAACGACACCTTGATAAGAATGGAAGCTAGAATGAAACAACAGATTAAGATCTGAAATATATTGCCATTATTTCTCTCTCCTGCTGTCCCTATCTCGAGCCTATTTCGATTAACAGAAATATCTAAATTGCCGTAATAAAATACATGTATTTCATTCAGTTGCCAACTTAACTTTTCTTTTTGCAGTTGTTATTAGTGTCGCTTTAAAATTTTCGGCTCTTCATACTTTTCAAGTTCAAATTGAATAGAAATATTTACTATTTCACTGCCAACTACAGGAAATTACAGAAACAAATCTGAACTAACTTTTCCGAGTCCCTCTCTCATTTCCACAATACATTAAACAATCTAAATATACAAATTGCAAGTTCTTTATAACTTCTATAGTTATTTAAAATAATGTTTTATTTTAAATAACTATAGAAGTTACATACTACAAGTTTTATATTAAATATCCCACCGTTGCCAAGAGTTGACATTATTATTATTCAAATCGTCGAAGTAATTACTGATATTTGTTCTTCTAGTCCACCATTCTATATATTTTCATTGTCTTCCTTGAAATGGTTACAATTTAAGTAGTATTGTACAATACTTTGAGTACATATTCTTACAAAGAAAAAAGTTATTATATAGTTACAATAAGAGCGCAAGATTTCAATTGTGCGCCTTTTTGTCTGTCATGATTTGACAGGGCAATAATTGTGACACGTCGATAGGAAACAGATAGGAGTTAGTAAACGTGGATCACTCCAAGATACTACAATGCGTCTTTATTATTAAACATTACTATCAAAATGGTGAAAGTTTGGTTGCTGCGATTCATAAAGTTCGTTCAATTTCAGTAGAAATAATATTCCAAATTTATGAACTATGAAAAAAATCTAAATTCGATAAATTCGAAAGTACTGGTTAAGTTATTGATGTGAAGTACACCAGCTCGTAGTAGTTGTTCAGAACAAAACATCACGGTAGTTCATGAGAGTGTGGCTGAGAGTCCAAGGACCTCGATTCTTCATCGTTCACAAGAATTGGACATATCACTCACTCCTCACCATATTCTCACTAAAGATTTGCATCTCCATGCTTACAACGTCCAATTAACTCAGTAACTTCTACCAACAGACTACACACAGCCAAGAGACTACACATAACAAGAAATAAATGCTGATTTTGTGGACAAAATTCTCTTCAGCGACGAGGCCCATTTTCAGTTTGTTCGTTTGGTGTACATTGTGGTCTGAAGAAATCATTGGACCATTTTTCTTTGAAAACAAAGCAGGAAATGCACTAACGGTAAATGGAGAACAGAAACCCAGCATGATAACACAGTTGTTTGGGCCTCAACTGGAAGATATTCCTCTTGAAGGCATGCAACTTCAGCAGTATGGTGCCACTTGCCATACCACCCTTCCAAACGTTCACGGCCTTATACGAGCCTTTTCCTGGTCGTGTCATCTCCCGTTTTGGTTGCCAGAATTGGCCGCCACGATCTTACGATTTAAGACCAATGGACATTTTTCTGTGTGATGTTCTGAAGTCTCAAGTTTACATCAAGAAATCCACGATCACCCAAACATTCAAGACCGAAATTGAACGCTGTATCGACGAAATACCACCACATTTATACAAAACCGTTATTAAAAGTTTCTCCAGAAGCGTGCTAGTGTGCTACCAAAGCCGTGGCGGTCATTTACCAAATGTATTGTTCCATACATAATTTCCAATTGTCTATATTATAAATCAATAAATATTTCAACATTTTGCTACAGAAAACCATGTTTTATCTTTTTTTTTGGCAATTTTTGTTTCTTGTGTTTGTGTTCGATTTTTGCTATTGGTTAACATAGCACGTTCCGCTTTGATTGCATGAAAAAGGCACATTATG
The DNA here is from genome assembly GCA_037954035.1 of Rosalia funebris. Taxonomy (NCBI): domain Eukaryota; kingdom Metazoa; phylum Arthropoda; class Insecta; order Coleoptera; family Cerambycidae; genus Rosalia; species Rosalia funebris. Next base: position 12,413,413 of record JAZFAV010000001.1, on the reverse strand, counting down.
CCAGTATTTGATTATACACTACTCAACCCTCTAAGGTCATTCGTTAAATTTTAATAGAGCCATGTTTTATTATGTAGTTTGAATCATTGGTAAATATATTTATATTGGCAACGATGGCAAGAGGCGATTAATGTGGTAAAAGATAGAGTGGATTTCGGGATTAAAGTACAGGGACAGAAACTAAAAATGCTGAGATTCGCGGATGATATACCAGTATTAGCATCTAGTAAGGAGGAATTAGAATCGGCATTGAACGAAATGGAGGCAGTGTTGACAGAGGAATACGGAATGAGGGCGAATAAAGACAAAACTAAAGTGTTAGTGTGCAGAGGGCGCGAGAGCAGAGCAAAAACGAAAGTACAAATTAATAATGAAAGATTGGAGGAAGTTAAAGACTTCACTTATTTAGGAAGTAAAATAAATTGGAATGGAAGAAGCGATAAAGACATAAAACAAAGAATAGCGCAGGGTCGAGTAGCTTTTAACAAAAAGAAAGCACTTTTATGCTCGGGGATAATAAACTTAAAAACAAGGAAGAGATTTTTGAAAACATATGTATGGAGCACGGCACTATACGGTTGCGAAACCTGGACGGTAGGGGAAGCAAGTAGGAAGAAATTAGAAGCTTCTGAGATGTGGTGTTACCGAAGAATGATGAAAATACCATGGACTGATAGGGTTAGAAACGAAGAAGTATTGGAGAAAGTCGGCGAGAAAATAAGTATGTGGAAAAACATACGGATGAGAAGAGATAGAATGGTAGGCCACTTGCTGAGACATGGGGGAATAATCCGCGATATTTTGGAGGCAGAAATAGGAGTGAAGAAAGGCAGAGGTAGGCCTAGATTAGACTACTGCTCGCAAATAGTAAGGGATGTAGGTTGTAGCACAATTAGCAAAATGCGTAGATTAGCACAAGATAGGAGAAGCTGGAGGTTAGCGTCCAACCAGTCTTAGGACTGATGACCTAATGATGATGATGATGGCAACGATATTATATAATCTATATTAAATCACTGAATTATCATATTTAATCATCATCATTGTTATAGTTCATTGAAGGAAAATCAAATATAACAATTCAAGTGCCACCGTTTATTCTTTTACTTTACTTTAATCAAGAAACCAATAATTTCCTGGCACCGAATAGCGATTCGGCGTATTATCAAATGTACGGATATGTTCGGATATGTTTTTAATCCAACGAGAGATAACCAGGTATATTTTTACCACGTACGCGTAATATAACTCCGAGTGAAGTAAGAATGGCGCACATAAGAAGAGAGGAACGACGTCCGATGTCGGCATCCTGAAATCGCACAAACAGGAACTGGGGACGCACGTCAAGCAGGATGGCAAGCAGGTCAGCCGGAACAACAAGCAGCCGGATTATAGCGTCACACTCACCGGGATTACATTACCGATATCGTTGATGGGAGGAGGAGAGATGCTAAGATCTGAATACAAATGTGCGGTTTTAATGCCCGCCCAATAATTCCCGGGCATTCGTGTTTCTCTGTATGCTAAGAGTTCCGCACGATTCATGTCATAAACAACCGTTACTCACGGTATTTTTATGCTCCATGCTAAATTGGAATTAAAACTGCCACACAATTGGCAACACTGTTATTCTTATTGGAAGTTACGAGAAAACCAGATCGGATGAAGAAATACTAGCACACAAACTGACTAATCTTTTTTTTTGTGAGAGGGGAAATCCTACATGGACACTAGGTACATTTGGTTCAATCGTACCTAGTAGTGTCGGACTCTTACCGACTAAAACCCCTCCTTTTTCCGAGGCTCAGCACCCTGGTATCATCTTGGGGTAGACATTCTTCACGGGCACTGTGCCGGTCAACCTTACCTTCTATTTCCCTCCTGCTGATCTCTCTCTTCTTTTTCCTTCCTAGTCATGATCTCTCTAATCATTTTTTTACATACTGTCCAGCATGTCCGATTTTCAATCATTCTATTTACCATTTCAGAGGCCTCGATCTGTTCCCCTAGGTGCGTCCTTACCTCGAGACGGTATCTCTCCCACCTATGACAGTACATAACGGTATGTTCCGGATCATCTATTTCATCACAATACAAACAGAATTCGGATTCCTGCTTGCCAAGTCTTTTTGTATATGTCTTGAACGATCCGTGGCCAGTTAAGAATTGTACCATGAAATAATCTATTTGTTTATGTTGGCATTTAACCCATCGTTCTATGTCCGGTATTAATGTCTTCGTCCATTGGGCAACCGTGGTGGTCTCTTCCCACATTGTTTGCAACCGTTCCATTGTACTGTCTCGAATAGTACTTCTCGTCCTCGTATTTCTCTCTATCGGAGTCATCTGCTCCATCTCACTTCTCTCTTCTACTAGTAGTTCGATCGGAGGAACAGCTGTTATCACCTGAAGTGCCCTTGCGGATACCGTGCGGTATGCGCTGGCCACCCTCAGGAGAGTCTTTCTCTGCCCGGACTCTAACATTTTTCTATATCTCTCGATCCAAACAGCCTTTTCCCAGATTGATGCTCCGTAGAGGACTGTGGAGAGAAACACACCTAGTAATATTTTCCTCTTGCCATACGACGGGCCTCCTATATTTGGCATAATACGCGCCAGCGCCTGCACCCTATTAGTTGACTTTTCGATTATTGCCTTTACATGATGTCCAAAGGTACGTTGGTCATCTATCCATAAGCCGAGGTACTTTACCGCCTTTGCAATCTGTATTTCGGTACCCTTCAGCATAAACTTCAAGGAACTTCTTTTTCTTGGACCTCTTATAATCACTACCTCCGTCTTTTCCGGCGCCACCTCTAGGTCATTTTCCGTCATCCAGCCATCTATTTGCTATAATGCCTCGTTGGCTTTACTGTTTATTTCTTCTATACTGCCTGCTCTAACTACAAGGCCGATGTCATCCGCATACCCTGTTACGTCAGCCCCATTGGGTAGATTAATCCTCAGTACGCCATCATATAAGGCGTTCCACAATGTGGGTCCCAGGACGGAGCCCTGTGGGACTCCCGCTGATATCTCCATTATCTCCCCATCGATCTTAATGGTCCTTTCTGTTAAGTAGCTCGAGATAATCCTTATCAAATATGAGGATATCCTTTTTTCTTTAAGGCTATTTATTATCCTCTTCCAACTGGCTGAATTAAAAGCGTTTCTGACATCTATGGTTATGAATACACACCACGTCGTAAAACCCGTTCTACTATTCTGTAGGACATTTTTGACCGCATCAATGGTAGATCTTCCTTTTCGAAAACCGAATTGTCTTTCTGACAACCTACCGTTTTCCTCCAGTACCTCACTTAACCGATACGGAATGAGATATTAATCAGAGATAGGTTATCTCTGATTAATATCTCATAAAGTTTGGCCGTGTCATTTATTAAGGAGATTGGCGTATACGTCTGTGTCACTGCAGGGTCTTTTTTGGGTTTAGGTATAAGAATAACCTTTGCCTCTTTCTACTCTTTTGGAAAACTTTGTTTCATGAGGAGTTCATTCAACATCCCCATGATTTGTTCTGGCACCACTTTCCATGCTGTTTTTACACATTCCGCCGGGATGCCATCCATTCCCGGGGCTTTTTTTGCCTTCAGCTTTTCTATGGCAGTTCTTACTTCCTCTACTGTAAAAGACTGAGGGGCTTCCGTCAGAATTTCTTCTTCCCAGGTATCGTGTCTCTGAGGGAAAAGACTTTTTGCTATTTCTATCTTTTTTTCAGTATTTATGTCATGACTCGGCGTCATTCCCTTCAACTCCTTCATTACAAGTTTATATCCCTGTCCCCAAATTTCGTGGTCAAGCTTATCACATAACTTTCTCCAATGTTTTTTCTTTGATTTGTTAATGAGGCTTTTTAGGTGTTTTTTGACCTTATAATCTTCGAGAGTCTCTTGTCGATTTATTTCTTCTGTTTCTCTTCTACGATTTATATGCGACAGTCTTCTTCTCAATGCTGTACATCTTGTCCTCTCCCTCTCAATGTCCTCGTTCCACCAGTATGGCACCGTAGCGCTACGGTGTCCAACTCTGATGGTAGATTCCTTGTGAGCCCTTTTAAAGATTTACTGCTTTACAAGCAGTGGGAGACCATATCTCTCCGTCTCCCCTTGCTCGCTCTTCTGACTAATCTGATCTACTATCAATCAAATTACATACAATTTAAATATCTGAATGGATGTTACGCACAACTTTGTTAGATATATAAGGATATCCTTCGGTACTATTGCAACCATTGGAAAATTATTGACATTTAACGAAAACGCATGCGTCACTGTAGAAATATCAATATATTGCAAAGTTTTACTATCAGAGGGTAACATTCAAACTATTCCTTATTTCTGTAGTTTGAATGTTACCCTTTCATAGTAAAACTTTGCATTATATTGATGATCTCAAGTTTTTACTTCGATTTAGATTGTTCGAAACTACCAAGAGATGGCGTTTGGTACGTTCTACTGCGGTGGAACGTACCAACGTCTACTAGATGTGAGCTTTATCTGTCGAAGGTATACTCGTTTACACTGCACTGACGTGATCCTAGATAGAAAGGTCGAAACCGGTCTGCAGTTAACGATATCCTGAAATAGGTGACACTTTGCATCTTTCTTGGTGGTTTTAGAACAATCACTGTATTTTTAGTGCTAACACTGTTATACAAAAATACGACAAATTTTGTCATGTAATTCAGTGCTAGGCGTTTGGCATATATCCAGGAGAATAGATGTTTTGACCTAATTTGTTTAGTCCTTATTATATACGGCATTTGCAGATGGGTTGGAGTATAAAACTCCTTATTTCTGTAGTAGAAATATCACTGTAAAACTTCACTCTTACAGGAGTGATGATATTTGAGAATAGATGACTATTATCGAATTACCGATCATAGAAAAAATAAAAGATATTGATAATAGATAGTTACGTTCAAAAGATCATATCTGTAATTTAATAAAGATATGTTAATATTAAAATAAAATTTGTTGAAAACTTACTGAGTACTTACTATATTAAATTCTTGTAACATTGTTTATTTTTTTCTCTTTCGATAATCATACAAAACAACGATCACAAAAAAAAAGTTCAAAATAGCTATGTAGATTCGTTTATAAGTTAAAAAACGACTATGTTTGAAAAAATGAATGAAATTAAAATGCATAATCTGTACAAATCTGAGTATGTTTATCAACGGTTTACTTAAAACTCCTTTACAATATTATCTCTGGGATAAAACAACATTTAGGTATAATATACATAAATATTCAAATCGAGCATTCGAATAAATATTCGAAAACTTCTTTTCCACATTATCGTACGTCTCTATATCGGCGATCATTTTTTATAATGTAGTCATTATTTAAAATAGTCTAAATGATTATCTCAAAATATATTTCAATAAATAGCTTGCAAAAAAAAACATAAGAATAACAAGTCAACAGCAATGAAATGTTGGTAGTGTTTAAATATTTTAAACGAAATGCTTTTTGTCATCAAGTTTAACGTCTTGTATATAATCTCTATTTTCTCTAGATTTATTTACTATCTTTTATAAATTTAATTACTTGCTCTCTACTGTACAGTGTACCATGGTACTTTATCCTGTAACCATTGCACATTACTTGGTTATTTTATTTTCTGTTTTGTATTTACTCCTATTGTATTTAATGTGGGGTTAATTTGAATAGGCTTTTGTCTATTTATTATTACTATTATTATAGCAATTTTCTTCTATATTCATTCTTCCATATTCTGTCTTCTTCGGCCTTCTCTCTCCTACTTCTAAAAACCGACTGAAAAATCACGTAGAACAAAATATCCACATGCATGAAGATGATAGCGGCGCATTCGCCATTTATATAAAAAATTTAACTAAAGCAGAAAATTGATCTTGATAACTTTGGTAATAGGTATGGATGACGTCAAAGTCTAGTCCATTCACTTATATACATTGGATCAGTATTATCTCATGAAGAGGGCCTAATTGATTATTTGTAATAATTAACTCTCTTTCCTTCTCTCGAATTCTAAATCTGTTGTCTCTAAGAATGTAGTTTGTATTAAGATACACTTTGAATGAATACAGATATGTGAATGTATTAAGATACACTCTTAAAATAACAGTCCTTATGGGTGACTCATTTAGTTAATAGTAATTTTATACAATTACCTGCCATAACAACTTAATATTGCCAATGCTGTTAATTACGTAAACACAGATAAAGTGCAATGCCAAGCAACATACTCTTAATAGTTTCTTCGTATTCCTAAATGAAAATTCGATCGCCTCGATCTAGTCATCGGAGTGGATACTTTGGGTCGTAATCGTTGTTGCCAGTTTTACAAGTAACTGTAGCAATTATTTTGAAGTATTCATTTTTTAAATTTCATTATTAAATATCAAGTACATAATAAATGGAAAAATAAGTGAAAGTTTTATTTTACACTAATATCCCTAGATGGTCCAGTCATAGACTCGAAAAGGGAATAGCATACACAGAAAAATAAATACTTAATCTGATTGAACGATGTCAGTGTTCAGATCTCGGTATGCGCATATAATACATAAGTAATTTTGCCCCACTGTAACATAAAAGTGCAGCATAAATGTCCAAGGATTCGCGCAGTTGCTTGTCACTCGCTATATATATTTCGATTGTACAAGTAAAATTTAGGTATATTCGTATAGTTTCCACGCGGAAATGAAATTTGGACGTATGTATTTTTCGTTACAAGCAAATAACGCAGAAAAATATTGCCGTAGCATTCGTCCTTTATGTTTCTGCTTGAGGAATTTTATATACTAGGGCGTTATTTATTTTATACTTAAATTTCTGAAGGGTATTATATTCACCTTGCCTCGTACAAAAGGCTGATGTAAAAACGGACTGCTGTGAATAAACATTTCAAAGCGGCTCTCATGGAAATATGCTTGTGGTCACATGTTTGTATGAAATAAATGAAACTTTAGACGCTTTTATGTACCGTATTCTTTAATATCAAAGGGCATCAGGGGTGTACAAGTTTTACTGAAACTGAAGGATTTCTTTATCCGTGATGTAGTTGTCTTCTTTGATCTACTTTGAATAGTTTTTGTTAAAGACAAAAATCTCAGGACATATGTATTGCAATATCAGAATCCTTGATAGCAGCTAAATTAAGTGTACATAGAAAAAAGTAACTGCAAAAATATATTAGTGTCATGTCAATAATAATTCAAGAAACATGTTCTGTAATTTTTTACCTTTTTACTTTTCCGCACTCCACTATACTAGCGGAAAAGTAATGTAATCGTGTAAAGAAAAAGTGAAAAAACTAATTTTTTTTGGGTTTATTTTTCGTTTTTCGGCCTAAAAACAAGAAAAACTGTTTTTAAAAAAAATTTGCTGTGTGTGCGTCGTCGTTGTCGGCGGCATTAAAATTTCTTGTTAGCACGATAAATCGTATCGGATCGATCGGGTTTTGACTGACTCTGATCGGGGACGTCTACTAGATGACACCTATTGATTTTGAGGTGGATAGCACACACCTTCCCCTTCCCTTGGGTCTATTTCAGAATGTTTTTGTTAGCACGATAACTCAACTAAATCGTGTCGGATCGAGAGGGTTTTGACTAATTCTGATCGGAGACGTCTCCCAGATGACACCTATTGATTTTGAAGTGGATAGGACACACCCCACCCTGTCCATGAGTCATGAGAGCACGATGATGGACTATTTGAGAAATCTGTTTTGTTAATTCGATAACTCAACTAAATCGTGTCGGATCAATTAGGTTTTGACTGATTCTTATCGGGAACATCCCCAGACGACACTTATTGATTTTGAGGTGGATAAGACACACCCCACCCTGTCCATGGGTCATGAGAGAGCACGACGGTGGACTATTTGAGAATTTTTTTTGTTAACACGATAAATCAACTAAATCATGTCGGATCGATCGGGTTTCGACTAATTCTGATCAGAGATGTCTCCCAGACGACACCTATTGATTTTGAGGTAGATAGAACACAGTCTACCTTGTTCATGGGTCATCATAAAGCACAATGGTGGACTATTTGAAAATATTTTTTTGTTAACACGATCACTCAATTAAATCGCGTCGGATCGATCGGGTTTTAACTGATTCTGATTAGGGACGTCTACCAGACGACATCTATTGATTTGAGGTGGATAGTACACACCTCACCCTGTTCAGTGGTCATGAGAAAGCACGAGGGTGGACTATTTGAAAAAAAGTAAAACTGTCGCATAAAACAGATATTCTGCATTAATGTGTTGGTTTATTTTTTCACTCAATTTCGAGATAGAGATGTTCTACGTGCAGAGAAGTTCCTTTTAAGGTTCTAAACTGTTTATTTATAAAATAAACCTATGGAATTACTAAAACGAATAAAATAATAAATTCTAAGGCGTAAAAAGTGTCATGTTGTCTTTGGTCTACAATTTTTAATATCAATTAAGTTGATTTGAACTTAATTGGTTGTTGAAATTTTTAATACTTGAGGAAATACTACATTGAAATTGTTGGATAAATTTGTGACTCCACAATCGTCGGTAACTTAGAAGTGTCCGACTATCAATTTTAAATTAATAGAAAGCGTAATACATTATTTTTATTAAAAAATTTTTCCCGAAAATTTTGAGTAAGGACAAAAACTTATTTTTGAAAATATAATTGTGGCATGCTGGCTTTACCACATCTGTACTATGAATAACGTAATTGTGTAAAGTGTATAATTACTTACATAGTGCTTTCCTGGAACTTTGAACAATATAACCCTTCTGAAGTGGCGAAGATGTACTTCACTACAAAGTTCAACTTTTACTTCGTTGCCCAATTACCAAATATAATCTATATGAAGTTAGCAAATTATAAAGTAAAACTTTTAATATTAATCATTTAGTTATAAAGAGTTATGAATAAAATTTAATTCCAAAAGATGAAGCAAATTTTATTCAGAACTGAACATTTTTGTTACATTGTTTGCGATCTAGTCCGTTCGGTGGCTACCTAAAAAATTTAATTTCAGCTCGATGAAAAATAAATTTGAGACACTTCTTTACCCCAGACTGTATACATCCGACAAAGGACCGTCCCACCAAGGATACTCGTCCGAAAATACCAAAATTTTAATATTAATCCAGGCAATAGATACAAATACCGATTCAAGACGCGTCCACTCCACTCAATCTCCATAAGTAAATATACGTGCAAAACATTCTACGTCAGCGCCAGTTGAAATTCGAAATGGTCCCTGCAAACAGCAATTTCCTCTGACCATTTGACACGAAGGAATTCTATTTTTATGTGTGAAGTCTGCGGAAATTTAATATACACGCAAATTTGCGCGGACGTGCCTTGCGAGGCTTGAATTTTATATAAATTTGAGGGCGTATTAATAGACAAAATAAAATGTCACTACACACATTGTAGACACCATAAAAATTATAATTTAGAAAATGGCATAAACGTTACAAGTTACGCAAGACTTTAGTTTTAATATTGTTCGAATCAATACGGTGTCTAAAAAAATTTACTCGAAAATCTGTATAATATACTGAATATTTCCCCAAGAATTGATTTTCTTTATAATTGAAACTGTTTTTCATCAACATATTAATATATTGGAGTGATCAAAGATCAGGAAGTAGGTACATAACGAAGAATATTATCGTAGTTGTTTTAATTATTATTGCCTCGTAGGTTTTTCCTCCTCCCATATTTCTCTAAAAACTATTTTTATTTTTTTTTTAAGTATATGTTACTTAAAGACGAGTTAATAAACTCCTCTCTTACAAGAGGATTTTCTTAATTCCTCTTTTGCAAGAGAAATTCATTATATCGTCTTTTGCAATAAGATACCATTATACGGTACATTCTGTATATAAGGATACGAGAACGTATAACCAACCTACTTATGAAAGAAGAAAGAAGAAGAAGACAAAGTTGTAGGGTAAAGTTGAAAACCAGTGATACTACCGATACTTCATTATACCTGTAGGCTATTTAATCTTTTTGTTAATTACTCAAATCTCCCTGTTATTATTTTTATTTTCATTAAATAATTCATTGTTTTTATTTAACTAGCGTATTTAAATTATCGCATGACCAACACTTTTTTGGAGACACATATTTTCGTAATTTAAAATTATCCAATTATAATTTGAAACAATGGATACTTCTTCACCTCTCTCCCTCCTTCTTCTTTTCCCCCCCCCCCTATTTATCTCCTCCATTCTCTATTTCTCTCTCCACTGTTTCTCCACTCTCACTCTCAATGTACACAGAGAGAGGAGTAAATTAAAACAATGGAAGGAATAAGCGAAAACAAAAGTACTCCACTTATTCCTCGACCTCTGTCTCTAGATCTACCCCCCTCCCTCCTTCTTCTTTCTCTCTTCCCCCCTCTCCTCTATTTCAGTTCTCCATTATTTCTTCTCTCTCCCCTTGCTACTCTTCAAAAACTGTTCCACTTTTACTACTTTTAAATTGAATTACCACTTTTTAAATCTGGAAAACTATTTTCCTTTTGTAATAAATTAAATCGATAAATGTTAAAAATGATATATTCGTTTAATATATATATATATATATATATATATATATATATATATATATATATAAAGAAATTGTATTACTTATTACTTAACCATAGAATTTTTAAGACTACATTACATAAATTAGGAAAGCAGAATTTACTTAAAACGGTTTATTACTGAAAAGGTAGCTAATTGCGTTGGATTGACAATCGATACGTTGTATATGAAAAAATGGTTCTTTAAATGAGGGGATAAAAGCGCCCATGCTGAAATAAAGTCGTCGATGAAGTGGTTCATTTTATATACACAGTTACACAGCATGATTGTTTTCAATAAATAAAAAATAATACTACTTTTAGACGATTTAGTCAACCAAGTATGTAATTTTAACTATAAGTTTATAGTTAAAATTGTCCGGAATGCACTCCCTATTGTTTTACATTCTATTCACAAGTGAACAAGAATTTACATCTCTGATAAAATTTCACAAGTGCCTCGCCAAGATGTTTACAAAGATATTGTGCATAGCAGTAAGTGGTCAATATATGGAGCATATTGTTCGTATACGATATTTTAATTCTCGCTTTAAAAGTTCAAGTGTCTAGGAAAAACGGTAGCGAACTTCGCCTGGATATGAAGTAAGCCACCAGAATAGTTCCTCTAAAGTGGGAAACAATATACTTTTCCGGATCAGGAAACGATATACTTGTTCACTTGTCTTTTAGAGGAGAAACGATTTTATGTAATGTAAAGACGGTGGAAAATAGGTTTTCCGTATGCAGGTTTAGTGTGTGATTATCGTTATACTAATGAATAATAATATTCTCGAAATAAACCAAATTATGATATATATGATATTGATAAATTCTAACAATTTAGACATCAAAACATATCTATAAATATCGTGAATGAACATGCATATCACAATTATCTCCAAATTTAGTCAAATAAAAATGAATTTTTATAATTAAATTTTTATCATCACCTTTGTAAGGAATGCTATTGTAAGGAATATGTTTTTCTTAGGTCAGAGACGAATTATGTCCATCGTAACTTACATTTTTTTTTTTTTAGTTGTTTCTTTAAAACAGTTTATGATTTATCAAAGAAAAGTATTCTTCAACAAATCCAACAGCGTCATATCGTTATTTAGAATTTCATTTCACAACTTCTACTAAAGTAATGGTTTTGTTAATAAATGTAGCTGATATATTTTTAAATATCCAATTATGTGAATCTTTATTAGACCAAAATTTCATAGATTCGATAGATAACAGGAGAAATATTTGGGTCAGAATTTTCGATATTGTTTTTCAAAATTGAATATTCAAAAATACAAGTTACAACATTTTGTGTGCGAAACCTGTTAGTTGACGATATAATGAAATAAATCAGTGTTATATTAAATTATAAAACGAAGAGCTGTAATTGGTTGAAACAAAAATTTGGAGTGTCAAATAGTTACATAAAGACAAAGAAAGACATTGAGTATTGACATTAACATAATCTTTAATACGTATTGATATTACCTGAATTTCTTAAAAGTATTAATGGTATTGCTGTTATTCGAGTGTAATAAAGATGTTTTCTGTCACATTGAACAAAATCGATGCCAACATTTTGGACAAATATATTATTTATTATCTGAGGTTTCCAAACACGATTTTCTTATTTTGTTATCTGAGTTTACGGAAACAGATCCAATTATATTTGCTGTATTTTTCCCAAACAATTCAATATTATAACTTCACAAATAAAGGCGTGTTTTCTCTTACCAATACTGTTATATATGCATTGAATATATTAACTAGTTTTCTGGCTAAATGCATTTTTCAATATTTCAAGAAGTATACATTGGAGTCAGCGCGTAAGCATGGAAATTATTTCAGAAATAGGTAAATATTGTAAACAAATGCAAAAAAATATTTGTAAATCGAGTGCTCTAAATTTTTTTTCAGTCTGATAAATTCACTGATTCGGTTTGTATATCATTTAACTAGTAACGTTTCAATCATCCCAAATGTTGTCTATTGGTAGCAGCTGTAAACAATATTTAAATTTTTCCGCTATGCACACATAGATCTGCATCAATGTTTCATATGACTGTAAAGAAAATGTAGCATGTCATAAAATACACTCCTCATATAAAATAATGAATATGTTTCAATGATTCCAATAAAAATATTCAATTATACAAGAATAAATACGTTTTACTTGTACTAGAATGTAACCCCAATATACAGGGTGATTCAGCTAACCCGTTCATTAAAAGTTTATGAACTTCCCATTGGAATTCATTTTTTAAAATTTGGAATTAGGGGTTAGCGAGGACGATCTATTCAACTAAAGTAGTTTTGCTTTTCTGACACTTCCAATTATACCGGAAGTAGCTATCAACTTCCTTATTTTAAATAGAACATCCAGTATATTATTACATTTTTGAATTACACTGCTGAAGATAGGTATAGGGAATTGTTAAGAAAGTTCACTTAAAATCAGCAGGGTAATTCAAAAATGTAATAAAATACTGGGTGTTCCATTTAAAATAAGGAAGTTGATAGCTACTTCCGGTATAATCGGAAGTATCAGAAGAACAAAAATACTTTAGTTGAATAGATCGTCCTCGCTAACCCCTGATTCCAATAATGAATTTCAATTGGAAGTTCATAAACTTTTAATGAACGGGTTAGCTGAATCACCCTGTATAATCGATATATTTTTGTTTTTACAAAGTTTTCACATTTGTTATTACATAGTTCAATTCAATCAGATGATTTTATTATATATTCTCTTCTTCTGAGATCGTTTTCACAGTAAAATTAAAATTACATATTAACTAACTCCTCTCGTTTTCATCGATCGACAATTTATTAGCATTTAATACGCTATCAACATAAGCTATATGATGTACACGTAATTATCTTTCAGCTTTCATAATAAAACAGGCCGTTTCTTCGCTATTTGCCAACCAATTACCAATGAAAAAAATATTCGTTTCTCCCATACATAAAAACAAAGTATATGACATCGTATAGAATCAATCTCCGGTTTTTCTGTTGTTCTCGAAGTCGCCCAATTTGTAAATGCCTCGTATAACAGACATTTTTTGTAGTATAATAGACCAAGAGGCTTTTGAGTAGACTTAGTTTTTGTTCATTTTTCTTGTCAGTCTTAAATGTTGGCCATGTGATAAATTGAATGGGAGATTTATTGTCGAACGTGTTAAAGGCTATGGCAAGACCATATGTATGTGGTTCCGGAATTTTAGACAAATTTAAGATGTCGTCAACAGCACAATATACGGGTAGACTGCCAGGAATGTTGCGGTCGCTTAATCGCCGTAGTCTTTATTAACTTCAGAATCCATTATGTCACCGTGTACTAGTTTAATTAATCGCAATTAAATTAATTACTTAATATAAGGAGATTGTTTTTGAGTTTGTGGTCAATTATTAATACATTAATTTCTTAATAACGTTTCTGTTCTCAGGAAATTATCGTCAGAGAAAACACAAACTTGTAATTTTTATATTATACCATACGCGGAAATAAATGTTAAAAGTACGAGATTGATTTGATAATTGATTTAGTAATCGATCACGAATCTGAGAACTATTTTTGTATTATATATCGCAGTAAGACTTATAGGAGAAAACTATTAATTTCTAGTACAGGTAGTATGTGAAATGTACTTGATGATTTATATTTATTTGAAGAATACTAGCAAACAACAACCTACAAAAATAACAATTATTTAAATCTAATCTGTAATTGTTTTCGTCAAGATGTTGACCAACACGACAGGTTTCTATTTGCCAAGACTTTAAGTGAGCTATGTGCTATGTGCCTATCTTGAATCTAATTACAATTACTCTTTTCACCTGCCCAATATACTTTTAACTACAATCTTGACAACTAATCTCATAAATCCCGGACCATTCGTAGTTTTAAATTTTATCTTTGAAAGAGTTGCTGCAATTTGTGACCAGAGGAGTGCACTAATGCCATAATCAAATCTATGAAAACTACATTAATAAAGTAAAAATTTGTCTCATTTCTGGAGATAAGAATATTATTACTTTTCCGCACTCCACTATACTAGCGAAATATACTAAAAGAAATGTAATCGTGTAAGTGAAAAAACGAATTTTTTTTTGGGTTTATTTTTCGTTTTTCAGCCTAAAAACAAAATAGAAAATGATTTTTAAAAAAATGTTGCTGTGTGTGTGTCGTCGTTGTCGTCAGCATTAAAATTTCTTGTTAGCACGATAACTCAACTAAATCGTGTCGGATCCATCGGGTTTCGACTGATTCTGATCGGGGACGTCTGCCAAATGACACCTATTGATTTTGAGGTGGATAGCACACATCCTGTCCATGAGTCATGAGCGCACGATGGTGGACTATTTGAGAAATTTGTTTTGTTAATACCATAACTCAACTAAATCGTGTGGGATCGATCGGATTTTGACTAATTCTGATCGGGAACGTCTCCCAGACGACACCTATTGATTTTGAGGTGGATAAGATATACCTCACCCTGTCCATGGGTCATGAGAAAGCACCACGGTGAACTACTTGAGGAATTTTTGTTGTTAACACGATAACTCAACTAAATCATGTCGGATCGATCGGATTTTCACTGACTCTAATTGGGGACGTCTCCCAGACAACACCTATTGATTTTGAGGTGGATAGAACACACTCTACCATGTTCATGGCTCATGAGAAAGCACAATGGTGGACTATTTGAGAATTTTTTTTGTTAGCACGATCACTCAATTAAATCGTGTCGGATCGATCGGGTTTCCACTGATTCTGATTAAGGACGTCTACCAGACGACATCTATTGATTTTGAGGTGGATAGGACACACCCCACCCTGTTCAGTGGTCATGAGAAAGCACGAGGGTGGACTATTTGAAAAAAGTAGAACTGTCGCATAAAACAGATATTCTGCATTTATGTGCTGGTTTATTTTTTCTCGGTTACTCAATTTCGAGATAGAGATGTTCTGCGTGCGGAAAAGTCCGTTTTAAGGTTTTAAAACTGTTTATTTACCTTGTAATCAAGTAGTTGTTATAAGAAATTAGGTATTAGAAGTAGTGGTATAGTAAACCGATAGTTTATATAGAAATAATATGCATAAGCATCGCATAAACAACGCATCTCTTCATCATTCACTAACCATAAGGAAAAATAATTACAAGATTTGATTTGTTTTAAGAAATTTTATTAAACTGATTGTTCAAGGTGAAAATAAATTTGTGCAATACTTAATTTCGTGATACGAAATATCCTAGAAGTCTTTCATGTAGTTTCTTCTTACCACGTTACGTAATTTTCAATTGGCTAAATAATTTTGGTGGAAAAAACTGTGTATAAAGAATATTTATATTTACGTCATTTTGTTCTGATTGTTTATTCTCCATGCGATTTCCGTGAACCTCTAAATCATCTAATTCATTATTTTGATTATTTAAATCGAGTTGAGCTCAACTGACAATTAAAATTGATGAACGTTTAGATTTAACTAGAATCATTGCATTTCTGATAAACCACAGTTTTCATGTCAATGTATTACCAGGATATAATGCATACACTGCAAGTAGATACACCGGTGGCATTACATCTCTACTTAAATAAATAATTTAATTTAATTAATTTATTAAGTACTTAATTTTTTTTTAATTGTTGTTTTTATTTATATCTACTACCGTAAAGCAGTATTACATTTAATTCCTTTTATCAGAGGTTGCTCGCAAGGGAGGGATCAGTAACGGCAATAGATTTTATATCAAAATAGGTCCCTTAAACACAAAAATTGACTTTTCACAGCATATTAAACAGTTTTGGGGTAACTAATTTTAAATCGGACATCCGGTATATTGAAATAAACCCTAAATTAAATATTTACATATTCTTGTTCCTTTTCGACCATTTGCAATGTATTCCAGAGCGTTAATAAATTCCCATTCAATTTACAGTTACGAATTATACCCGTAACTACGGTCCAAACTTTTCGAATAAATGCCCGAATATATCGGGCGGGAACAAATCCATAATAAACTGTGTTTACCGAAAACGTTTACCTCCGCTTTTAAGTGTGCCAATTAATTAGATGCGCAGAGTGTAAATCTCCTGTTAGCAGATTTATCACCTAAGTTTATTTATTTTTTATGCCATTTTTAACTGTTTACTACTCCCCCGGGTCCGGATTATTTTAATTGACCCCAATTAATTGCTCTCTAACTAATAGCGAGAAATACTAGGGGATGTAGTGACATCCCCAGTAATTTCTTCTCAAGACAACTGCCTTTCTACAGAAATAACATCACAACCACCCCTCATTGTTAATAAATGAGCAACTGTTTAATAACAAGCCCTACGTGATAGCTATAGAGCTTTTATCTATAACATCAATGGAAGTTTGAACAAAAATAGTATATAATCAATTAGTTAATTAGTTTAAGTAGTTAGTTTATCCAGTACCATCCAGTCCAAAAATAAATACGCAGGTAAACGTAAAATGTTTGGAGTATCGGTAGTCTAGTTCATATATATATATATATATATATATATATATATATATATATATATATATATATATATACTTAACCTGAATAAGGAAAGAATAAACTTTCCGAAGGAAAGTTTATTCTTTATGTGTACCCCAATCTTGATGAAATTCTATAGAAAAGAGGGTTTCCGGAAAAGCTACCTTAATCAATAATTCGATTAATATAATGTTATGCCATTTCAAAACATTAGAATAAATATTTTAAGAGCAATTAATGTCACATAATAAAGATGTGTATTATTATTATTATTATATATTATTATTATATTATTATATTATGTATATCAAGACATTCGTGTCTGTTCCAACTCAAGCCGAACCCACGCATCCATTTGGTTGATGTGTTGTTTAAAAATCGCCTTGTGTTCTCCCAGCGATTCTGGTTAATGGTCCGTACTGAAATGTTCCAAACAGCAAATATATTAGCGGACGAATTCATTTGCCTGAGCGAAAATGGCGCTTTCCGCACAAGTTAGGGGATGAATGAGGATATACTCTTTATTTAAATATATGCCCGAATAAGTCTCTAAACTTTTCGGAATTATGGCTAACATGGGTTTACAGAAAAGGATTAACATACGTGGCGCTACTTTTAATTGGGCACGAGGAAGCAGGGACCGATATACTCTTTCGAGAGTTGTAGTTTATAATTTCGGTTACACGAGGGTCCCTACGAAAGTTTTGAAGTGTGCATGAGGTATAACAATATATTTTCTCAAAGTAGCCAACACGATATTCTACGCACTTTCCAAAACCACTTTTAAAACACAGTATATAACCTGTTCTAACATTATTTATAATGTGCAACGTTATTGTAATCTAAGAATCGATATTTTCGGAAATATAGTTTACTAATAATTCTAAAGTGTTATACCACTAGTTTATTTTACTCCGTGTACTTCATAAAAACCACCACATTTAATGTAAAATCTTATCTCACCTATTAAAGACTAAAAATTAAATGAAAATTATAAACTTTGGAGACTTTTTCCAAACCTTATACACCATACCGGGTGTATCAAGAAAAGCGCCCCAGCCTATAACTCTTTAATTATCGACGCTAGAAACGCCATTTTTTGGACTTCGGTGTTAAATTAGGTTTTTTACAAATTCTGCATATAATATGTAACATGTCGCTTCCGGAAGTGACCGGAAGTTATATCAACTTTTTTATTTTAAATAGAACACTCTGTATATTTTTACGGTATTAGATGGCACACTTTATTCTGAATCCATTGATATAATATTGTTTGTGCTTACTGTTAACGGTTAGCAAAATACAGATCTTTGTACATTGCATTACACTGTAGCACGAGGGAGCTGTGATACATATCTTGAATAATAAATATCATTATAATACCACATTTGTTTTTAGAAGAATGTGTGTTAATAGTTTGAGAATGACGGTAAATAAAATAAGAATATCTAAGTATAAACAAAACTATTTAATGAAGACAGCAACAAATCAATAACAAAAATAATCTAAGTAATCTAGAAAAAACAATAACGTTTCATTAAGAAAACCAACGAATAGTAGTAGTTCTAGTGTATCTGGGATTCTCATCACTCCAGTAGTAATGAACATTCCTATTAAAAATACCATTGTTACAAAAAGTACTTTCAACCGACCATAGTATGTTATTTAAAAATAAATAATCGTCATTTACCCTTTGCAGAAAAGTATTACAAAAATGAATTCTTCTAGGAGTATCAACTTCCTCTAGATGTTGAACTAAATCAGATTTGAAAGGCCGCATTTTATGCTTTCTTAATATTCTGTGTACTATTGAATACGACATATTTAAATTATTTCCAATTTGCCGACTTGAAGTTTAAGGATTTTCCTCAATTGCCAGTAAAATGTCCAATTGTTTCATTTCATTTGCTATTGTTGGATTTTCTTTTTTAATTTTCTTCAGTGATCCAATTCTTCTGAATATCTCATGTAAATGACTAAATCTTCTTCTAGATGGGACTTGCCTATCTGGAAATTTTTCAACGTACCTTCTGAAGACCTCACCACTACTTTTATTTGAAGCATAGTACACTTCCAACATATCTGATAGAACTATAATTTCATAGTACATAAAGCTATGTATTTTGCTAACCATTGACAGTAAGCACAAACAATATTATATCACTGGATTCAGAATAAAGTGTGCCATCTAATACCGTAAAAATATACAGAGTGTTCCATTTAAAATAAAAAAGTTGATATAACTTCCGGTCACTTCCGGAAGCGACATGTTACATATTATATGCAGAGCTTGTGAAAAAACCTAATTTAACACCGAAGTCCAAAAAATGACGTTTCTAGCGTCGATAATTAAAAAGTTATAGGTTAGGGCGTTTTTCTTGATACACCCGGTATATAATATAATTCTTACGACTTTTTGCTTTTCCACGGAATACGTAATCGACAGGTGACACAATGAGGCTTCTTGGAATCTGTATAATAAAAAAGTATCCATGATATCAACAACGAACACTTGCAGTTCATGAAAGTTTTTGTACCGGCAGCAAAGAACTAGCTAACGATTGGAGAGCAACCACCACAAATTCCTCATGGCAAGTAGTGGAATGCCTTATAATAGATATTTTCTTTTACTAATGATTACGTGTCTTATAAATCCCATCACCAATCTTAATAATCTTTTACGTATGTCCAATGGATAACAAAAAAATAAACTGTGTGTGGATACCATATGATTACCTTAACGTGTTCAGGCATACCAAACCACATTTGATATCCTCAAGCCATTATAGTAATAAATTTCTTATGTAAATAAACTCACTTTTTTAACGAAGCTGTTAATATTTCATACTAACTTGGTTTACTTGCGAACGTTCTAGAAATAATAGAGTTACAAAAAAACGGCACATCCTCGAATTAATTAAATTCGCCTTAAATTAGGTATTAACTTGCGCTGCACAACCACGAAAGGGGAATGTGAGAGAGGAGCCGAGGATTGCCTTTAACGTTGTCTAGAAATTTATCACGGTTGTTTTACCGAGAGCTAATCCAGACTTTTATTTTACTTACCATACTTCATTTGACTCCTTCTCGAACCATATCGCATTAATTAATTATATTATAATTACCTATAACTTCATGATGTCAAACTATTTTTAGGGTATCAATCGATTTCTGGCATAATACAAACAATTTTTGAGATTTCATGAATTTCCATCTTACAAAATCCAAAAAGTTTTGCTCACAATACTCCGAAACAGTATTTGGAATTTCGTGGATATTTAGCCAACCAAGTTGGTATCATTGAATGAAAATTATAGCTATGGTCATCACTGGATAATTAGGAGACCAACTGGTCAGTTTTTAGCTAGTTTTTTTATTGTTTTTTATTTTCAATTACCAATTGGGGAATATTTATTTTTCGTGACCCCTATATTATAATTAATATATTATAATAATATTTATATTCTGTTGATATACAGCAACATTTATATTAAGATAATTGGTTTACCTTTACCTTTAGAGTTTCTAGTAAGTGACCCTGAAGATAATATTGTCCTAATATATTTTTTACAGACGCTACGTTTTTTTTTTATGAAAGAAGTACAAGATTTTTATAGAGAGGAAACTAAAAAAAAATCTCTCAATATTCACCACATACAACCCTTAAAATCTCCAATAAGCCACCCTAAACATAAAACTGCCCTAATATTGTTGTTAAACTCCACGATTTTTGTAATGTAAAAAGTACAAGATTTTTAGGAAGAAACGATTTAAAAATTCATTACAGACAACCCTTCGACTTTCTAATAAGTATGTAACCCTAAACATAAGGTTACTCTAATATTTTCGTTGCAGACGCCATAATTCTTCTCATGAAAGAAATACAAAATTTTTAAGGAGAAAAAATTTAAAAAATTAGCACACACAGCAATACGCTCCCTGAAACCTGGATGTATGCCACTGATAACCCTTATTCTCTCTGCTGAGTTACTTTGAACATATTTATGACCATAATAATATTGTTTTTACACAGGCTATGATTTTCATGAAACAAGTATAAGATTTTTAAGGATAAAAAATAAATAAAATCATCACACCCCCTCAGTGGGTTCCCTGAAACCTCAATATTCACCACATACAACCCTTATACTCTCTACTAAATTATCTTAAACATAAAACCACCCTAATATTTTTTAAAACGCTATGAATTTTTTAATGTATGATATACAAGATTTTTAGGAAGAAAAAATTAAAAAAATCATCACAACTCTACTAAACAAATCTCGACATTAATTACAGACAACTCTTAGAGCTTCTAAAAATCAATGTTAAATATTGTTTTTATACTTTCTTTTTGTTATTATATACGTTACGTATATATACTATCTTTGTATACGCTACGATTTATTCATTAAAGAAGTACAAGCTTTTTAAGGAGAAGTAAAAAAAATTACCACATTCCCAGTAGGCTCTTTGACATCTTAATATTCATCACAAGTAATCTAGATATTCTTTACTGGGTCACCCTAAGCATACGACGGCTCTAACATTGTTTTTGCAGGCGCTATGCATTTCTTAATGTAAAAATATAAGGCTTTTAGGGAAAAAATAAAAAAATATCGCCATAACCACAATAAACTTTCTGAAATCTCGATATAAACGACTAATTTAATACACTTTCCAAGAATGTGTTGTTGATGTAACTAAATTATCCATAACTGTAAGCAACACATTCAGCGTTTTGTCTTGATTTGTTGCCGATTTGAGATATTTTGGTGATGGGATATGTTTTCTTTACATGCCCCGTATCTCTAAATATCCTAGCCAACCTTGATACAGTAAGTTGGACGCCAGTAGAGTTGGATTTAGCTCTGGATGAATAGTATTAAATACATCCTTAATACTATTAATCCAAATCCTTCATTAATAACACCTATTTGTCCTTAAACTAATCACGATAAACGAGAAGCTTTGTATATATAAAAATATTATGAATCCATCAATAAAAAAATAACGTTTATTTACGAAAATATTTACATAATTTAATGATAACGAAACCTACGATGATTCCTAATTCTAAACAATGTATCTTCCTTGTTTCAGGATGTTCCGCCAACTTGCCACCTCTCTTCACCTTGGATATGAACAATATCGTTATACCAGAGAATATTCCAGTAGGTACAGTGATATACACCTTGAAAGGTAACGATCCTGAAAACAGTCCCGTACATTACGACTTGCAAGGTACAGACGTCCTAGAAGTTAATCATTCTACGGGAGAAGTCATCGTTGTTAAGCCCTTAGATTATGAGGTTAGTATCGCCTAAAATACAGAAATGCAGTACATATGTCGCTATGTATATGGCCAGCATATATGACCAGTATATCGATATATCTATTAAAGATATATCGATAATTTTCCCCACTTCACATTACATATATATATATATATATATATATATATATATATATATATATATATATATATATATATATATATATATATAGATATATATATATATATATATATATATATATATATATATATATATATATATATATATATATATATATATATATATATATATATATATATATATATATATATATATATATATATATATATATATATATATATATTATTATATATATATATATATATATATATATATATATATATATATATATATATATATATATTTATATATATATATATATATATATATATATATATATATATATATATATATATATATATATATAATAACAGAAAGATCTGCTATGCTCTCTCCCTCTCTGACCCAGTACAGATATGTGGAGAATTACTGTGCATACCTGTATAAACAAAATCAGGGGGATGGCACTCCCTATATATCACGTAGTGCGATCTTGCAATTACGTGTACAACGGCCGCTAGGGGTGCTAGTGGTCTTGCAGGTCATGTAGTCTCGTTTCCCCCTTCCTCTTACGTCCTTAACCTACAATAACAGTAAACATAACCGTTATTTTCCCTTAGACCACAGAAAATATAGTATAGATATAAAATATATTTTCTATGCTTGAGACCATTGTGCAAATCTTAAACTTCACTTAAAGGGACAATGAAGCTTTCTGTCTATAGTCATTTCACAATACACTGGAACACATAATTTACACTAAAAATACCTACCATGTTAAATCGTCATCCACAATTGTACAAATTTTGAACATACTTGATGTTCAAAATTTGCGATATTGTGGCATGTTCTGTTTTCGATAAAGTACAGTGAAATAGATAGTTTCATTTTCCCTTCAACGATATTTGATTACTCCCAATTTACAATATTATAATTTGTAGTATATACTACAAACTTATATTATTTGCCTCTGTGAATTAATATTTTGAAATGATTTCTCTTATTTGTAACAGAAATATTCATAGAATAAGTTTCAGCACTTTTCAGCACGTATTTGTACATATTTCGTGTAAATAAAATATTATTGCAGGAACACAAGAAAACATATTTTTTATAATTGCAAATTAACCTAATTCAATTTCACCTATACGGTAAACAATAATAATCGTTACGTAATACATTGTGGCTCATTATAATTTTCCTATAAATCCATTTTGTTATTAATTTTACATCATCCGTTACGTATATATTAAAATTTAAAAACATTTATGTTCAAATTTAACAGCAATTTCACGCTGCATGACCTGCAAGACAAGTAGCGCCCCTTGTACGGTAATTTACGAGCGAACTACCGCAGTACCAGGGAGCTGAACAAGACATACATAGTGGATTTTCGTGATCTATTGTTCTCTCTCTAGTTTTCTCTCTCTTTGACTTTATATAGGGATACAGAGGATTACAGCGCATGCCTTTATAATTATGACATATACAGTAGACTTTTGTTATGTTTAGGTATGAAAGTTATTCAGAAATTACAAAAGAAAAAATCAATACAAAACATAACCAAAACTAATGACATTTCTGACGCGTGACGATCAGATAAGCTCACCCATAAACAACATTTATAAACCTCCCCTTATTACTAAGCATACGCATTAGAAGATCGGCCCTTCTGGATCCCTCCAACTGGTGAGACGGAAAATAATGAAAAATAATGGTTTTATCTTTACTACCGTACTACTCATATATTCCAAATGCATATGATGAACAGCAATATAACTTTTGACATATTACTGCAACAAGTCTGTCAAGTGATATAAATTATTCTGTAAACAAAATAAAGGATAAAATAACAGGTAAAATTTGCAGAACTAACATCTAATACACTGGTTTCAGTAAGAGGTTGCTCACGAATGTTTATAAGAGACACCTGAAATAAAAGTAGGCATGATGGTATCAGAGGAGGGGGCAATGTCTTGGCTAACATGCAATATACACAAAGCTGAGTCAGTAAAATCAAGCCTATAAAAGAAAACTTTTATTTATCAAGAATTCTGTTTAGGCGACTCTGTTAAAGGCAGTGTTCTTGTATGTGTCAGACAGTGGCATAGTAAGTGGTTTGGCCGAGCATGACCGACGGCGTGATATGACTAGGTCTAGGTCTAGAACTCTCTAGAATATCGGGAAATATTGTGGACTGCAAGAGCAACATCGTAAATGACCAAAACCGTCATTAACACCTAGACGTGTGCAATAGTTTTTGCAATTAGTACGGACTCTAGCATGCATACGCTATAATTTTCAGTAGTATATTTGGTGAGAATATCATGGCAGAGAGACTGGTTAACATCTACCGTCAAAGTCGGTTATCCTCCGTACAACAGTAATACTGTCGAGAGATTACGAGAGAACTGTTTGAAGAGAACGTCCAATCACTCCAATCAAAATATCGATCTTGATCCCGTGAAAGATGGACAATAATATTTTCACTTTGCCCTGATCGGACATATGTCTACACGCTAATCCCATAGAAAGTACCTATGGATACGGATACAACTATCACTGTTCCTAACCTTGCAGGGTCCTTAATCCTTAATTTGAATTTGATAGACATAAAAAACAAGAGTTTTGTGTTATCTTCGTAGTACATTTTACGATAGAACAACAAAATACTTATACGAGAAGTCGGTTACAATATTATGGAGACACGTATTTAGATTTTTCGATGAACGTCAGGAACATTTAGACATTTCGGTGCCAGGAGAACGTCGCACATCATGTTTTATTGGTATTACGAAGTCGCTTGTTTTCCGTAAATAACGAAATATTCGGAATTCTGTTGCATTCGGTCGTCAAATATAGCTCGTTCAGTTTCCGTTCGAATGACATAGAAAATGCACTTCCGGATTTTATGTCGATTGATTTACAAAATTTGCTTCAATTCAATTACTCGTACCATTTTATCCGATGCGTTATTTAAATTACAACATACGAGTATACTCTTCTATTCTCTTTCAATATAACTCACATAATAGATCAAACATACATATAATAATATTACAATAATTAACTGAGCGTTGATTCGAACATAACATTAATATGAACTACACAACATTAATATCACAATAAATGATATCTATAATTAGTGCTTAAATGAGAATGTAATACAAAATTTGACAAGATAATGTCTTAAATAAAAAAGAAATACAAATATTGTTTCTTCTGGATCAACAGAGACTATATACTGGATGTTTAAATATTTACATAATATAAGTTATATAGAAATAAACGAGGCCGATTCAAAAACATGTCACAGAAACAACACAAGATATAGATTGTTGTTCTACATCAAAAATATGACATAAGCTGTTATTCGTAGATATATGCATAGATAGTATAAGATATATTTTTTGTAGTTTATTGTTAGTCATAGTTCCTTTTCATTCGTGATTCGATTATATATTATATTTTTAACATTACATGTATAATAATTAATATTTCCTTCTCGCATATTAGTTATAAAGAATCGTAATCAGCTTAAACATTCGATTGCCCTCTCGCAACTTCTAAGGTTGCAAAACGAGTTACGTGAAGAAATAGGTTACGTGAGCCTTTTGAAAAGGCTACGTGCCCAAAAAGTAAACAATTAAAAAATACAAACACATCACAATAATATTTTTAGGGATGTAAAAAATTGTTTGTTTTTCTGGAATTATTAAATTCTAATGATGTGAATTCCAAGTCAAATTAACAAAAGGACTAAATTGTAATAAAAATAAATATAGGGGTGATTTACGCATATAAATAAAACGGATAGTAACAGTATAAATTTTGATTTACGAGTATAATTTGCATATTGAAATATTATTTTTCATTTATTTGTATTAGATACCCCGATAAAAATGCACGCCTCTGCTTACAATTATATACAGGAAGTAGATATTCACCCCTGATCTTGGTATATTTGCGCCCTCTAGAGATACCAAACAAATATAAGGCTTTATAATATCCTTAATCAAACGGTTAAAATATATATGATTTATATAAAGATTCATGTTTAGTTTCTTTAAATGATTTAAGTCAAATAGAGGATTTTGTTAGCAATATTAGCAGAACCTTAATCTGCATGACTTGTATTGAACTAATATAAATATATATTATCAATATTCGGAAAAAATACGCAGGACATTAAACTATCCAAGTTATTAGCTATATTTTAATTATGTCATAACTAAAAATTCTATGATTTTATCGACATATATTTTTCAAACAATATGTCTATTTCGTTTATAAAAGCTATATTTTCTATAAGCTATGTTAGAAAATGTTATATTTTCCTTAGCTAAATTCTTATATTCTTATTATATAATCTTACTATACTTAAAAAATGTATCAATTGTTATATCTTATTAAAATTCTTTAATAGAGGTTTTTACTGTTCACAAAGATTAAAGTGTATTCTATGATTTGCCCGTATATTGATTATTTGTTATACTTGTACTATCTTATGTGCAACTATTTTAATTCGTGTTAAAAATAGTGAAAATATCACTGCATTGTTTTTCTCAACAACTGTAAAATTACAAGGCATTATTTTACGACTAGTTTTAGAGAAATTAATTATTAACATAACCATCGTTATACCAAATATAAAGCCGAAATTGGATATATTTTTGCATCATAATTGACTATTTCGAGAATTACAACAACGATTAGGAAATATAAAATAATTCATGTAGTAGATGTACAAGGTGGGGGCAGAGCAACTTGCGTATTTGAATTTAGTGCTCTAGAGCGATGGTTGCTCCTAGGAGTGTGGGGGTGGGCACATTCGAGAGGACAGGGCGTAAAGTTATAGCTCCGCTTGGTTTAGTTAGCATCATGGAGTGCACAAAAATGGAGTGCGCGTTCGTTATCGAGGAATACTTTTCTAACGGTCGCTCAATCATCGTCACGTAACGTACATTCCGTACCCATTTCAATATTGTGTCCCGTGGTCGTGTTCCTGGCCGGTAGTCAATTGTTTCATGGAAAAACAACTGCAGATAAACTGGTGATCTGAAGAAACAAAACCTGGGCTTCCAATAACAGCAAGGTCACCCCAAGACATTGACATGGTAAGGCTTTCTGTTTTGCTATCCACTCAGCGCTCTGTCCGCAAACATGCAGCTGCTGTTGGGTTGAACAACAGTTGAATCCTTCATGAAGAACTAAAATTTCATCCCTACAAATTGACTGTGGTACAGGAACTTAATTCACGCGATTTTGTTACTTAATAAAGTGCATATGAGGTGCTTCTTGGCATGCCTTACGACATACTTCAATATTCGTCAGGCTGTCGCCAATATACCCGTAAATATGCTGGAAAGAGTTGAACGAAACTTCCAAGTTCGAACTATCGCAGTATATTGAGAATAATGGACGCCACCGGCCTGATATTATCTTTAAAACTATGTAATCAAAAATTTAGATGTTGTACTTGATGCTGTTTAGATAATTAAATATATATCTGCATTACTTTTTTTTTAATTGAATTTTTAAATAACCAAGTTGCTCTGCCCCGCCCTGTATGAAACGGTAATTCGTACGTTTATTTTTGTGGATGTTCAGAGTAAGTTAACAATTTTTTAAAACATATAGTAGATAAATACACCTTATATTATTGTTTTTAATATAAACCCATAAATTTATAGCTCAAATTATAAAGAATAAATAAAATATTATGAACGTATAAAAACTCCTAAATTGATTTATAATGACAATTATCGTATTCTGCAGGTAAACCCGCGATAATTTCAGAATACGACTCGGACGAGTTCCTTTATCTTTTAAATTACACATCGGCCTCCTCGCGAAACCTAAATAACGCAACTTTGTTTCGTTTTGTTTCCTTACAGCCGGGAGAATAATCAAGATCCGACATTTTTAGGTAACTTAATTAAAATTCGCTCCATTCATTCCCACCTTATACCAAAGATTTTAATTTAATTTTGAAATAATGCAATTTCCTTTACAGAAGAACACCACGTTGAACGTTAACGTCAGCATAGAGGACGAGGTGCAGGGGGGCGGCAAGAACAATGTCGTTGTGGTGCCGATAACGGTGATCATTTCGGACGAAAACGACAACGCTCCGGAATTTCAAAAAGTAATTATTTTCTTAAGATACATTAGCAAATGTCAATCATCATTATATAAGATCAATACTGTTATATCATAAACTTTTTCTTCGTTTTCAAGCTCGTTCTCATTCTATTTTCTACATCTGTGAGATTAAACATACAGTGCTATTCAAAAGTCCCCTCCCCCCCTCTTATCTTTGGAACGATTATACATAAACTAGTGAAATTTGGTAACTGAATATTAAGGGTTGTAAACTTCCCTACTAGTGATGATAGATAACGTATGCGTCAAAGATGACGTCACAAGGTCATTGTGACCAATAATTTTAAATGGAACCCTATGGCAAGCGACACCTCTTTTAAAAGGTATCGAAAAAACCTATTCAATGATACTAGTATTGTGTCTGTTTACGGCAGTTTTGACAACTGGCTTTCAAAAACCGCAAAGCTGTGATGAATTAAATCAGTTAATAATAAAATTTAAAATTCAAGATCCGCCACTGGATAGTTGGATAGTAAATAATCTGACGTTTTTGCAAGTCTCCCCAATTTGATGTTTTTTTAGCTGTCAAAGTTTTTATACATTTAATAATTTGTGTATTGTTGATCGAACGTTTAACTATGTTAGTACCTTGTGGTAATTTTAAAATATTTGTACATTCAATAATTTGTTAAACTGTTGTGAGCTGAACGTTTAAGTGCCTCAAGAAGAGAAATGGTACGTGTTTTAGGTGACAAAGTAGCAGCGATCCTAATACTTGGTGAAACTGGAGAAAATATTCATGCAGCAGAACGCATTTTTAATGAAAGGTTTCCCGATCGCCCAGTTTCGAGGACTTATTTGAGAGAGCTTCTTCGTAAGTTTAAAACAACGGGTAGTATTAATGATGCAAAACGATCTGGCAGACCACAAATTTCTGATGAGAAAAAAATTGATATACTGGCAGAAGTAATAGTAAATCTTACTTCTTCAACAACTCAAGTTGCATCAACCTATGAAGTCAGTCAAAGTACAGTGCACAGGGTGTTGAAAAACAAACAAATTTCACCCATACAAATTAAAAATGGTTCATCAACTCTCAGACGACAATCCAGACCGAAGACTGCAATTTTGTGAAAATATGGAGACTAAAATTAACCAACAGCCAGACTATGTCAAAATAATTTGTTTTAGTGACGAAAGTACTTTCTATCTAAATGGAAATGTAAATACACAAAACGTGAGATATTGGAGTGACGCAAATCCTCACATGTTTTGTGAAACACATACTCAGTATCCTGAGAAGGTCAATGTTTGGGCAGGTATACTGGGAAACCACATCGTTGGCCCTGTTTTTTTAAATACCAACTTAACCGGTGAGGTGTATCTGCAGATGTTGCAAAATGCAATAGAACCGTTAATCCTTGAAATTTTGGAAGATAATCAAGATGAATTCGACATTTTGGAAATAAAATTCCAACAGATGGTGATCCTCCACACTATTACGGTGCAGTAAGACGGTATTTGGATGAAGAATATCCTGGTAGATGGATTGGACGACGAGGTTCAATGGAATGGCCGCCTCGATCACCGGACCTCACACCTTTAGATTTTTTTCTGTGGGGGTATCTTAAATCGAAGGTTTACGCCACTCAGCCTGACAATATTGATGTTTTAAAACAACGTATTGTTACAGAATGTAGGGCTATTTCCGAAGACACATTTGAAAAAGTACGAGAAGAGTTTCGCAATAGGATGTTTTACTGTCAGGAAGTAGATGGAGCTCACTTCGAACAATTACTATAAGTAGGTACTGATTCTTGAATCTGTAATTAAAATTATTATCCAAGTTTACTGATTACTGACTTAATACATCAAAACTACCATAAATACAAACAATATTAGTATCATTGAATAGGTTTTTTCGATACCTTTTAAAAGAGGTGTCGCTTGCCATAGGGTTCCATTTAAAATTATTGGTCACAATGACCTTGTGACGTCATCTTTGACGCATACGTCATCTATCATCACTAGTGGGGAAGTTTACAACCCTTAATATTCAGTTACCAAATTTCACTAGTTTATGTATAATCGTTAAAAAGATAAAAGGGGGGAGGGGACTTTTGAATAGCACTGTATAACTGCATCATTAACATGCCTTCATTCCACATCCAAATGTGTCAGCTATGCACATGCTTGCAAATTCACTCATTCACTGTCCATTACTTAGACACGACAATTGATCCAAGTTTGAATTTTTTGCCAGTATGGCATCAAATTGTATTGTAGCTTGAATTCCAGTGACATTGGTTAACTGCTTAATATCGTAGTTAATACCATGTTTAAATTATTGTTATTATGTCCAGCGACTCACTGAAAGGATAAAACCATCTTTTGTTGATCAATAACTACTCTACCGGAGATTCCTTGTGTTGTATAAATCTATATTTGGTTTGCAAACAACTGTCGGCGGAAATGGATTATTACCTTCTGTGCAACAGACTTATTGTTAGTGCACCTGGACTGCATTAAATAATATCTAAGTAATAGACAGTACACCTTCGAAAATATTATCCGTGCGCAAAGAAATATTCACAGATAATCTTTCAAATGTAACAAATCGCTAATCCTTCATTTTTCTTATCAACAAACTACCCATTTCCACATATAAACATATGGTTGCCATTAAGCTTTCTACTGTAAATATCCTTTTTCAAAATTAGTAGGGTAAATTTGTGGTTGGTTAACTGTATTAGTCATCTGGCGACAACATAATTTTACGAGTGTTTAAATGCCCTAACACTTGCCTGAATTTGGATAACTACATACAGTCAAGTAGTTTGAATGATTCCATTATTTCTTAAACGTAAGTAGACACAGAAATAAATCATAAATACATTCATTTATAATATTTTTTATGTATTGCATACTCTTTAGATAGTCAACATGCCTGAGCTAATAAAGTAATTCTGTAAACGACGCCAATCATGTTTTTAATTATTTGTTAAACTCAGAATATTTATTGTTTTATACAAGAAGACCACTTTTAATGGTATATTAATGATGCAGATTTATATATGGTATCATTTATTGCAGGCAATGGAATGAATGAATTAGAGTAATACAGTGCTACGAAATAATATAGACTCACCCTTAATTTGGACTACCCATATCATGAGTAAAACTCAAACTGAAAATAACTTTATAGATGTATTGGAACGGTATATTACGTGAAATCACTGTTTTTTTTTTATATTACGAGTTTTTAGGATCTCATGTATTGGTGAATAACAGAGATTTATGAAAAAAACAGGTCTGTAGTTTGTGGAAAATTGAAAACTAAATGGTGTTTTTATATTTTACTTGGACTAATCTTTGGTCCATTTACCCTTACTGTTTATTTCATTTAATCAGCGAATGTTCATACTATTTATTAAATTGTTTAAAGTTGCCTCTAGAAGTTTGTCCCAGGCAGCTACAATTCGACGCTTCAGTTCGACACTTTGAATTGAAGGCTTTATTGGATTATATACTGCCTTTGCCAAAATCTCCCATATATTTTCTATTGGGTTGAGATCAGTACTTAATGCTGGCCATGACAATGTCGATTCCATACTGAAACCAATTTCTTGTAAAGTTTGCAGAATGAATAGGTGCTCTGTGGAAATATTGCAGCATCGTCTTCAGTAAAGGTTAAAAATAGTAACAGGTAATCTTTTAACAGGTTCTGATAAGCAGTCACCATTTTAAGGTTCTGATAAACAGCAACTGTCATTTATAAATGCCAGTTGGCTTTTCATACCCTTTTTGAAAGCCGCCCATATCATAATAGAACCATACTGTTTGAGGTCTTCTTGACATAATTTTCGCTCATTTTGTAAATCATCCCAATAATAGCTAAAGCCATCCGGTCCATCCAAATAATTTTTTGCTCGTCGCTAAAGATTACATGACTCCAAAATTTTTGTTTTGTATATACTCCTCTGTAAATTATAATCCGGCCTGTATGTGATGCTGTTTAAGTGCAATTTGTTTAAACATTTTTTGTATTTAAAATTATTTTGCATTTTCTTATGAGACTGGGATCACGGACTAAATTAAAACGACGGACATCCTGAGAAGATGACGCTTCTGTAGTTGACAATTCCCTCAGAATAGCACGCTTTGTCGTCGGTGAAAATTTAGACGACCACCTCGAACGCTTTCTTTTACCATAATTTTTGATAATTTCTTGAATTTAAGTTCAAGAAATTTTTTACAGCACTATATGAATGATTAATAATTGCAGCGATCTATCGCTGTGTTTTCCAGAACTCCATAAATTGATTATTCGTTGTTTTTCTAAATCAATCAATTCTTGACCACATGCCATAATAAAAACATAGTTTAACTTATTCACACATACGTGGCAGGACTTGCCAAATGCGCAGTAGTAACCCATAAGCACGTTATATTTCGAGAGAAATAGCGCTATGTATTTATTAGTAGCCTGTTCAATTCATCATCATGAGGTCATCAGTCCTAAGACTGGTTGGACGCCAACCTCCAGCTTCTCCTATCTTGTGCTAACCTACGCATTTCGCTAATTGTGCTACAACCTACATCCCTTACTATTTGCGAGCAGTAGTCTAATCTAGGCCTACCTCTGCCTTTCTTCACTCCTATTTCTGCCTCCAAAATATCGCGGACTATTCCCCCATGTCTCAGCAAGTGGCCTACCATTCTATCTCTTCTCATCTTTATGTTTTTCCACATACTTCTTTTCTCGCCGACTTTCTCCAATACTTCTTCGTTTCTAACCCTATCAGTCCATGGTATTTTCATCATTCTTCGGTAACACCACATCTCAAAAGCTTCTATTTTCTTCCTACTTGCTTCCCCTACCGTCCAGGTTTCGCAACCGTATAGTGCCGTGCTCCATACATATGTTTTCAAAAATCTCTTCCTTGTTTCTAAGTTTATTACTCCCGAGCATAAAAGTGCTTTCTTTTTGTTAAAAGCTACTCGACCCTGCGCTATTCTTTGTTTTATGTCTTTATCGCTTCTTCCATCCCAATTTATTTTTCTTCCTAAATAAGTGAAGTTCCTTACTAGATGCTAATACTGCTATATCCTCCGCGAATCTCAGCATTTTTAGTTTCTGTCCCTGTACTTTAATCCCGAAATCCACTCTATCTTTTACCACATTAATCGCCTCTTCGATGTACAGATTAAAAATTAGTGGTGATAGCGTAACATCCTTGTCTTACTCATTTCCTGATACCTACTTCCCTTCTCTCCCCTTCTACTTCTATAACAGCAGTTTGCTCTTTGTATAGATTGTGTACTACTCTCCTATCTCTATACTTCATTCCCGCGCTCTTTAGTATCTCGAACATTTTTTCCCACCTTAGATTATCAAAAGCTTTTTCTAAATCTACAAATCCTATATAAACGTTCTTTCCTATTTCTATTGTTTTCTCTAACATTACTCTTAGCGCCAGGATAGCTACACGAGTTCCCCTATTTCGCCTAAAGCCGAATTGGTCTTCTCCTAGTATTTCCTCCGCTCTATTTTCCACCCTCTTCTGCACTATTCTGGTTAAGATTTTTGACGCATGGGAGGTTAGGCTAATCGTTCTAAAGTTCTCGCATTTGTCAGCTCCTCTCTTTTTCGGTATAGTAACGATAATGTTCCTCTTATAATCCTCCGGCATCTCGCCCGTTTCGTATATGTATTTTACCAGTTCAAATATCCTATTTACTACTTTCTGTCCCGCACATTTCAAAATTTCCGCCTGTATTTTATCTACACCCGGTGCTTTATTGTTCTTTAGCCCCCTTAGTGCTATTTCAAATTCCTCCCTCAATATAGGTTGTCCTACGTCTTCCCTATCTATGCTAGATTCTTCCTCTAATATCTCTCCTAATTCCTGACCCTCGTATAAATTTCCTAAGTACTACTTCCATCTATCCGATTTCTCCTCTCTTCTAATCAGTATGTCCCCAGATTGACTCCTAACGTTTCTACTTATTGGTCCTGTTCTATTAGATAATATATATTAAGGACTCTTTCTTGCGGAAGATATGATAAATGCCCTTAAATATAAGCTTGAGTCTATACTTTTTCACAGCACTACATGTTCAATTTAAACCCCCCTACAAAACCCCATGGTAACGTTACTGAACACGCAGGAAAAATTTACACTTTATGGTATTATTAAAACACAGTTTACTCTCATTTACTTTAATATTACTTACATAAATCTACCAACATTCATGAGGGTATGTAACTGACTAAACATTTTTTATTTTACATTTTATTTTACAAGCTTTGTCAAAAGCAACATTGAAAAATCCGTTACATATAATCTGACTGCTATTTCCAGACACCCTACAAAATAGCGATAGACGAGGACACGCCCCTAAACACCGAGATATTTTCCAACATCACCATCACCGATAGGGACACGACGGGGGCGAACATCGAGGTGGAATGTATAAATTTGCCCCAGTATCAGGATGCATGCGAAATTTTTAATATTGAAACGCTTAGTTCCGAACAGAATTCATATCAGGGCGCGATTATTCTGAGAAGAAAATTAAACTACGCCGTTCAGCAGGAATACGAATTCCTGCTGAGAGCAACGGTAAGTATTTATGCATCGGAATGGTTTAGTTTGCATTCGTGTAACGAAGAAGAAAAGTACGCGTTAGCGGATGAGATATGAAAACTATAAGAGGAATGTACATTTTCTGAATATCGAAATTGCAGACTTATAGTTTCCATCGTTAAAATGATTTTGAGATGTATAATGTTAATTTAGGTGGCTGGATGAAAGTTAAGACTAAATAATGAAGTTCCAGATCTAAGGTTGCATTTGGAAACATTATGCAGCTTACATGATAGGTATAATATTACGTAATAATTCAATTTATATAATTAATTCGACATTACCTATAACACAAGTTCTAAAATTAAACTCATTGATTACATAATCGGCACCTTTATCTAGCCACGTACATTAACAGTGCTCTTCTTTTTTTTATTATTATAACTCCTAGAGCAAACAATCTATCTATATGGACAAAAAGCCATTGCTTAACATAGCCCAATGACATGTATGTGCAGGGCATTTCAGCAAATACTCTGCAATTTATAATAAGTAAAAGTTCCTATAGTTTGTATTAAGTATTTAGTTAAGTCAACGATTTAATTAAATCTATGTAAAGGGTGTTCCAATAAAGACGCACGATTTCTACGCATAAATAAAAGAAGCTGTGTGTGAGATATCCTCTCAATTCTTCTTATTTTAAATTATTTGAAATTTATTTGAAATAGCGTTCATGGCATTAAATATTCCATTAATGTCATAAACGTTCTTTCAACGTTGCCAAAAACGCCGTTCAAATGTTCGCCGCGGCTTTGCTTGCTGGCACGTATTCGAAAGATCCAATATTCGATGACTTTGTCGCATAAATATGGTTGAATTTGATTGACGGTGTTCGTTATGTTCACTGCGATTTAAGATAGCCCCAAAGGAAAAAGTCTAAAGTCGTCAAATTGCACGATGTCGGTGGCCAGTTCACATCGCCGCTGCACGAAATAATCATGCCCTCGAATCGCTCGTCGAATGTCCATCGTGGCATGCGCTGTGTGGTACGTAGCGCCGTCCTGTTGGAACCACATGTCGTCGGTATCCATATCATCTAGTTTAGGCCACAAGAAGTTGCTTATCATCTGTAAGGCTCGCTGTTAACTGTTATAGCAATGCCAGTTTCGTTTTGGAAGAAGCACGGACCGATGATTCCGACAGACTAAAATTCGCAACAAACAGTGACTTTTTGATGCATTTGATGCTAGTATATCTCGTGTGGATTGGTATCGTCCCAAATCCGACAATTGCTTGTTTACATATCCATTCATCCAGAAATGAGCCTCGTCGCTGAAGACGATTTTTTTAACGAAATTTAGATCAACTTTCAACTGCTCTAGAGCCCAATCAGCGAAAACACGGCGTTGTCTATGGTCTTTTACCTTAAGTGCCTGGGTCAGTTGGATTTTATATGGATGTATATCCAAGTTCCGACGTAAAATTCATCAAGTTGACGTCACAGAATTGCCAAGTTCTTGTGAACGACGAGGAATTGAAAGCCTCGGATTTTCCCGTGCACTCTTACGCACAGCAGCGATATTTTCAGCCGATATTGCGTTTCTGTGATGTATGGGTTTTTTATCAAACCGATTGCCTCGAATTTGGCCACCAAACGTTAAATAGTCCACTCGGCGGAACAGTTCTAGCGAGGATAAAAATCACGTAATCGCAGAATGTCTCTCGACTTTGAGAATAAAATTTGATGATTTGCACATATTGTTGAACGCTATAACCTTCCATGATAATTTTACATACACAACTGGACAATTTACAATAAATTTGGCAGATGTTGCTTTAACAACATGGCCACCATAACCTAACAAATTTCGGGCGTCCCTATTGAAAGACCCTATATAAGATCTGAGGGTTTAAACCTCTTGAGTCTGCGCTTCATTATTGGACATGAATATTTGGCTAGTATATAAGAATGCACTTTGACGATATTTAACACTAAAAGATTTGATTTTCTTTTTGATGGAAACTAATGGGATGTCACGTTGGACGATATTGTTGAGCATATACCATGACGCTTCCACAGTTATTCGCAATATTTTATTTTGAAATCTGTGTAGTATGTCCAGGTTAGAGTTGGCTACTCATCCCCAGGCCCGTATGCCATAAGTTATAACAACGGGTGAACTTGCAGAAGTAAAAGCAAATTAATACAATATATATTTATCTATAATCTTAATAAACGATACTATGTATGCAGATTACAAACAACATAACCAACATTACAGTTCTTGGTAGAAGAATTATGAGCTGAATTTCCAACGGACGTTTACATAATCATTTTACCGCGGTGGTAAATAGACCATTGAAGTTGTCTTTAAGAAATAAGCAAGCGAATACGCCTTAGTGAACTACATATTTAAAAAATAGAGTTCATTCAGAAAAATCTAAAATCCTCACTTAAATAAATTTCACCTTAAATAGTGTCAGAGTATGAATAGAAAACGATTTTGAATTAATGTAATTTAGGTCTAAAATTTTACCTTTTAAATGTTTTATTGAATTTTCAGCGTAAATGATATGCTGAAAATTCAAGAGGTAAGTAGGGTAAACTGTAAAATTGTTAATAGATGAAGTCAAGTCACTCCTCTACGACAATTACACGATATATATGAACACAATTTTAGATCTAAATGTATATACCTACTTTAATTTGGTATGTATAACTTTTGTTTTAAGGACGGCGAACTAAATAGTACCACCCCGGTTTCGGTGAAAGTAGGCGATGTCCAGGACACTGCTCCATATTTTGTAGGTAACTTAACCGCTGAAATAGACGAAGATGCTCCCATAAATACACTGGTCATGACCGTCCACGCTGAAGATGGTGATAGAGGCATACCCAGAAAAATTGAATACGAATTGGTTAATAGTAAGTATCACCATCTGCATGTTTGATTCAGATTCATAGATTCATAACTGATGATAGCCTCTTATATATATATATATATATATATATATATATATATATATATATATATATATATATATATATATATATATATATATATATATATATATATATATATATATTATACATGTATAAAAATTTACTAGTGAAGTTGATAGATGTAAGTGAATTTATAGACGTCTAAGACGTCTTTTTTTGTAGACGTCTAATTTGTAGACGTCTAATTTTTAAATAAGTCTATAGAAACACTTTTGAGATCTAAATAATACATAGATATTAAAGTACATTATTTTAACCACGATATAAGTTATGTCGGAAAAGGTAATAATCAACAATGTCACATAACCAGTTAATATCAAGGAGTTCGAACTTCAGATGTAAGTACTTAACACTAGGCCAGACATTAAATAAGTATCTTGAAAGTGGGGTACAGTATCTTGAAACCAAAAAGCCAAATGTACAAAAGCTTAATGGAAAGAGTAAAGGTGAAGTAAGTACATTCTAGTGTGAGCAAATGGAACACGCGAACATTATCTGTATCAAATGGACTACGAATGAAATAGAAATTTAGACTGAAGAGAATGTTAATTACGAAAAAAAGTAGATGTAAATAAGAAGATAAGTAAAGAATTATGTACGAGTATCTATAATAGTAGATAATATCAAAAGATACTTATTAATGTAGTAGTTGAGTTTATTACGTAGTTTATGAAAAATATTATCAAATTTATAAGGAGTAATTTTTACCTGCGCCAAATTTTATAAAATAGAAATTGTTTCGGCAACAATTGTTAAAAATATCATCACAGAACTTTCGTTTAGTATTTAGTTATCACTGAACTTTTAACTTGTTTTTTTATTACATATTTCATATTTTTCAATGGTTCCTGAAAATACTTTTCAATGAATCTCTTAAATGTTGTTTAACTGTAAATTATAACATTTCAATATCACCTGAAAATCATATTCAAGGTTAGAGAAAACTGAAAGACGATATAATTACATTCAACTAAAACTTTATGACTAATTTAATGTAACCAATCGTAAATTTTACCTCGACCTGATTGTACTCTAACTTATTTCATGACCTTCGTCTCTCGAGGGAGCTATTGATCTATATTTGACTTGCACTATGGGCAACAGACAGGGGATAAATTTGACTTGACTTCATGCTTGTAACACTTGGGTACT
Source organism: Rosalia funebris (assembly GCA_037954035.1). NCBI lineage: Eukaryota > Metazoa > Arthropoda > Insecta > Coleoptera > Cerambycidae > Rosalia > Rosalia funebris. Next base: position 12,374,056 of record JAZFAV010000001.1, on the reverse strand, counting down.
TATTTTGAAAACACCTCGAATAGTATGCTTGCTTATTTCATATGTAATAATAGTAATCTACCTTTATTTGCATAGCAGTAATACAATAACATACAAACACAAATACAAACGAGTATACTATACAAATAAATCTAGTTTTGGCTTTGTAACTATTCTTATACTTAACTTAAACCAACACTAGATAATTATCATATTATTTCACTATATTTAATACACATAAAATTTACTTAATACTGGCAAGACTTTACTACCTCAATGCTTTTGATGATCCTGTTTACGTAAGTCGAAAATTTCGAGTAATTTCGAAAATAGTAGCAACACTGATAAGCTGAAAATCATAAATCTCAAATACAGCTTGTCAAGAATAGGAATAAGTATGAAAACTGCTATATCAGATCATCTACGAAGTGCACAGTATATAGCCTGGTCTTTACTCAGTCGAATTGAGACTCTTGCAGAGTGAATATGGAGTATGTATGAATGTACATAGAGTTCGATCTGGCCGCGCGTAGAGTTACAAAGAAGAATCTCACACTCTTTTCTATTCTTGACCAGCTATAAGTATTTTGTCGTCTTTAAATATTTTTCTATCAATACGTAATGCCTATGAATTCACTTACAATGAGCTAGTTCTATTTACGTCATATTGTAAATAATTAGTTTCGAATTGACATATTTTCATAGCTAAAATATTTAGAATAATGTTAGATAGTCTGGGAGGTTTTACTGTCACCAACTAACCAACCTCATTATGACTAATTGGATCAAATAGAGAAGTTGACATTCTAAATATTTTAGTTTTGCTAATCCAGCTGTCTATTGTATTCAAATTCGAATACAGTTCAATTCGCAAGGACCAATGCTTCGACAAATTATTTAATCTAAAATTTTACTGCTTGGCATGGCAGCCTTGTACTGAATATGCAGAGAGGGAAATCTCAAGGAAAAATGTTGTTACAGACCCGATGAGCTACTTTCTCCTTGATGCTGTGACTGGGGAATTGAGGACCGCAAGACCCCTGGATAAGGAGTCTATTGACAATCCCGAGGGCATTTTAAAACTAAATATAAGGGTAATGATTATAACTTTACGATACGTTCAAGTTCTACTTGCTGTCCCTTCTCCGACATAAACGCCCAACTTGGGCGCCCATAATCGATGATAACGCCTTTAACGTAGTCATTTTTTAAACGCTTTATTCTCTGTGTTACAGTAAGAATTTTTCCCACGGAGAGAATTTTCGTACCCTCATTCAAATATTAACATAACTGGAACATAAATTATTGCATAACTACCACTGTATGCAAGGTGCCGAATTTGAAGCCAAACACCCAGATTAACTATTTGCAATTTTTTTTTTATTTGTCCTGTCTGTAAAGATAGAGAAATTAATTTCGGTCATCTAAATGGCATGTCATTAAACTGTAAATAAAGGACCCATATGGAACAAATGAATTTCCATAACAGTTTTATTAAATATCCGTATTATGACCCAGAGATCTTTCAAAGGATGTCGCTCGATTATCACTCGATCTATGTTCCCTCTGGATATTTTAAGAGAGTGTCAGTGACAGTAACGAATTTTATATCCAAGGATGTCCCCTAGAAAACAAAAATTAACGTGTCACGGAATTTTCCTACAAAATAATTATCTCAACAGTTAGTTATAGGTGTTTAGTGTTAAATGCAACACTCTGTATAAAGGTAGATACATATAGGTATCCCTTGGCTCCTTTGCATTGCAAATAAACTAGGAACGAAAATTAAGGAATATAAAAAAATCGTAAATTTTTAGATGATGTTCAAAGGGCTGTAATTTGGAGAAAAATAGTTGCAGAGTAATTTTACAAAAAGAAAAGAAACATGAAGCTTTAATCCATGTTTTTAGTTTTCAGATATTCAGTTAATTTTCAACTGAATTTTAAATTAGCAGCTTTTCAGTAATCCTAAGAAAACCATCGGGAAAAAAATCCAAATTTTTGCATGCCTTTCAAAAGTAAGAATGTTGACATCCCAAAGAAACTCTGAAAATTTCAAAGCGCTACGGTTATTTTTTCAGTGTGTTCGGAATGATTGAATTTGTCGTTTTTGCTAAAAATTTAAGGATGAATTTTTCATTTTTTATTAATTTTTTGGGGTTGAATATGTTTTTTAGCATTATCTATATTTTTTTATCAAAAAATGTTAATTATTGTAAGAAAGAAAATTAACAAAAAATTAAGAGAAAAAGGTCAAAACTGACTTTTGCTTTGAAGAACGATAACTCCGCGAAAAATTATAGTAATTTTTTTATAAGACTTACACTATTTCAAAAAATAAAACCCGCCACAGGTAGGATTCAACATTTGTCCCGGATCGGAACCGAACAACATACAGCTGTTTCGAACTTATTAGTTCTCATCAGTGCCGTACACGGTACGCCGATTCAGGACAAATGCCGAATGAACTTTATGGCGTATACATCTTTATCGATACGATCTCTGTCGGTAACATATAAGTCGGAAATCGAGAAAGGAACCACCAAACTGCCAAGCGGTTATCAAAGTAGTTCCCGAATAGCAAAGGCTTCGAGGATCGCTTCTGGGTATAATTCAATGCCTGGCGAGGCTTTAGCCCGAGGAGTAGTTGTTTCCTAAAGCGATTATGTAATAGCTTTGCTATTCGGGAACTACTTTGATAACCGCTTGGCGGTTTGGTGGTTCCTTTCTCGATTTCCGACTTATATGTTACTGACAGAGGTCGTATCGATAAAGATGTATACGCCATAAAGTTCATTCGGCATTTGTCCGGAATCGGCGTACCGCGTACGGCACTGATGAGAATTAATAAGTTCGAAACAGCTGTATGTCGTTCGGTTCCGATCCGGGACAAATGTCGAATCCTACCTGTGGCGGGTTTTATTTTTTGAAACCTTATCTGATCGTGCAGAAACACGAGAAAGGGGTCGAGGATCGCTTCTGGGTAAAATTCAATGCCTGGAGGGGCTTTAGCCCGAGGAGTAGTTGTTTCCTAGAGCGATTATGTAATAGCTTTGCTATTCGGGAACTACTTTGATAACCGCTTGGCGGTTTGGTGGTTCCTTTCTCGATTTCCGACTTATATGTTACTGACAGAGGTCGTATCGATAAAGATGTATACGTCATAAAGTTCATTCGGCATTTGTCCTGAATCGGCGTACCGTGTACGGCACTGATGAGAACTAATAAGTTCGAAACAGCTATATGTCGTTCGGTTCCGATCCGGGACAAATGTCGAATCCTACCTGTGGCGGGTTTTATTTTTTGAAACCTTATCTGATCGTGCAAAAACACGAGAAAGGAGTCGAGGATCGCTGCTGGGTATAATTCAATGCCTGGCGGGGCTTTAGCCCGTGGAGTAGTTGTTTCCTAGAGCGATTATGTAATAGCGTTGCTATTCGGGAACTACTTTGATAACCGCTTGGCGGTTTGGTGGTTCCTTTCTCGATTTCCGACTTATATGTTACTGACTTTTACACTACTCAAACTAAAGAGGATAAAAGTATCTAAAAAAGCTTTAAGATGAACTCACTCAAATCAGTTTATTGAAGTCCGTGAAACTTTGGAGAGGCAAGCAAAAATTTGAAATCTAAGAACTAGAAACTTGAGACTTTAAAAATTATTCAATTTTTGTAAATTGCTCTGCAATTATTTTTCTCCAAGTTACAGCCCTTAGAAAATCATCTAAAAGTTTAGGGTTTCTTTACATCCCTTAATTTTTGTGTGTAGTGTATTTTATTATTTACTTGTTGTCAACCATCTTTAGAAGTGCCGTTGACAATAATTCGTTCTAAATCTAATAATATGTAAATATTTGAATAAAGTATTCAAAAGGATAACGTACAACACTGTGCCGAATATTTTGCATGTTTAATCAGACGCAAATTATTTTCTGTGCCGGTAAATTTCAACATTCGGCACACGTTTTGCAGAATCTCATCGCACTGCCATATCCAACATTCAAACTATTCGGCGTGAAGACCTTTTTCTCCGATATTAAATTAGACAGGGAATTCCAGCTCTTCGGAATTTAAACTGACCTTTTCTCAGATCAATTTTATCCGTTCATTATTCAATCATAAATTAATTGTGTTTTGCTAACCGTCTGTACTGACGACTAATATTGTAGAGAGAAAGTTATCTCAGAAGAACTTATCTCATTACATTCTTGCTCAGTGGCACATTCTAGCCCAAATTATTGTCCAAGGTGGCCCTAATGTGTGTTGTATCTACTTGTTATCCATAACAAGTAGATTTACTAAAGTAACATTGTAAAGGGTTTTTGAATCAAGACGCTCGATTTTTAAATGTACATAAAACAAGTTGTGTGAGATATCCACATATTTTTTTTATTTGAAAGAATATTTTATGGTATTAAGTATGAAATATGTCTAACGTGGTTCAAACGTCCGCAGCGGCTTTGCTTGATGGCACGTATTTGGAAGGTCCAATTTTCGATGACTTTGTCACATAAATCTAGCTTAATTTGCTAGATGGCATTCGTTGTGTTGAGAACATCAATTGTTTGCGGTTTATTCGCATAGACCTGCGATTTAAGATAGCCCCAAAGAAAGAAGTCTAAAGACGTTAAATCGCACGATCTCGGTGGCCAGTACACGTCGCCACCGCACGAGATAACCATGCCCTCAAGTCGTTCGTACAGAATGTCCATCGTGACATGCGCTGTGTGGCACGTAGCGCCGTCCTTTTGAAACCACATGTCGTCGGTATCCATATCATCTAGTTTAGGCCACAAGAAGTTGCTTATTATCGATCTGTAGCGCTCGTTGTTGACGGTTATGGCAATGTCAGTTTCGTTTTGGAGGAAGTACTGTAATTCGTTTGGAGGAATTTTGTAAATTAAATAAATTTTCTAGGAAATGTCATAATGTCATAACAAAAACATAAATTTCATATATCATTATCTTCATATGATAAAAAAAATTATTCCATAAGGATCCGTCTCGAATAAAATAACCGAGTACCACCAAAATGCTTTTATTTCGACAATTTTTCTCTATTATGTGTTAAGTCGTTAAAGGTGATCGTTTTGCCTACTATACCATTACACCTAACCTCTGGTTAAATTTCTAAAGTGGACATATAATTTCTAAGTAATTTACGAGACAAAGGTATGGATGTCATTAGATATTGTATAATTGTACAATTTATTTGTAAAATCGGGACAAAATACAAAACATGAAGTCAATATACTTCATTCTTTCCCTATCAACACGGTGGCGTAGAGTGCTGTCATCAAAGAAAACCACCCACCATAGATCTCTACTAATAACCGACCTAACGATATTGCTAATGGCCGGAGATTGATACCAAACATCCATTAGATACACCCGTTGAAGTAATATCAAGCATTCTTGTTAATAGGCCCACGAATTAATAGATGGGGTGAGAGGGAATGACCCCTTGACCGTAACCGGTACAGAAGCAACTGTGAAAATTAGAGACGTGAACGACGAACCGCCTTCGTTTAATAAGAGGGAGTATTTCGTCGAGATACCGGAGAATATACAGGAAGGAACAGCGCTCCCCGGACTCGACATGACCGTTAAGGATCCCGATGAGGTAAAAATAAATATCATTTTAGTACTAATCCAATACAGCTAGTTTAACAGAAATAATTTTCTATTATTTGTCTAGGGGAAAAACTCGGTTTTTTCCTTGGAACTGAACGACATCTCTGGAGTATTTTTCATCGAACCAAAGGCAGGCGTCGGTTCGACTCCAGTAACAGTCCGCGTGGCGAACAGCTCCTTGGATTACGAGGATCCAAACCAGAGGAAATTCATCATTCTGGTGGTGGCGAGGGAGTTGTACACCGAGAAGAAGTTATCATCAACCGCTACAATAACAGTGACTGTTCTCGACATCAACGACAACGCTCCTACTTTCGATCAAGAAGGCTATTCCGCGGTGATATCGGAAATAGCCACGCCAGGTACACTGGTTCATACGATCATCGCCAAAGACAGGGACAGCGGGAAATTTGGAGAAAATGGAATTATCTATAAGTTAGGGGGAAACGGAGCGGATAAGTTTGCAGTGAACAACAGGACGGGCACTGTTACTGTTGCCTTTTGCGAGCACCCAGGAAAGCCTGACTGCTTGGATTTCGAGACTAAATCTGAGTACCAGCTTCAGTTTATCGTAAGTACCACAACACTTTTGATAGCTTCAGTATACCGTCAACACCACAACGCTTTTGATAATTAAATCGTTACACTTGTATCTATATTGTGAAAAATATTTCTGAAGAAATATATTTAATTTCTTAAGAAAAGTGTTTTTATTTTAAATGTTTCTTAAGAAAATTTAATCAAACTCGTCAATGGATTAGTGGAGCATCTCACGCTAGTGAGATTGGATAGCCACTAGTTTCTGATTTTAGTTCTCTAACTACGTCTGTGAGAATCTGTAATCATGAACTTAGTTTGAATTGTCAGAAAACAATATTCGAAACTATTTAATATTTTAGGCAACCGACGACGACGGAACTGGACAAACGACGACGGTGCCGCTGAAAGTCAGCCTAATCGATAGTAACGACAATCCGCCCGTATTCAGTCAGCCTATATACAGGGCGTTTATAAATGAAGAAACCGTCAAATTCATACCGGACCTTTTAGTAGAGGCCACCGACGCTGACAAATCCTCGCACGTTACTTACTCGATAATATCAGGAAACGAGGAAAATTTATTTAGTATCGATCCCGCATTAGGTCGGATCAGGATTACGAACAATAAGGGACTGGAAGTCAACAACGATACCGATAATGTTATAACCCTCAGTGTTATGGTAATTATATATACAAAGTTATAGGAATGAGTACATACGAGTATATGCTACTGTCTTTGATCTAACTCGTAAAAACCTTTTTATATAACATATTGAAAACATTAAGTTAATAAATACTTAAAAGCCAACTGTTCTCTTAAAGGTAAAATCTTACATTTTCAAATACATTTTTAGGCTAGTGACACAAAATATACAGCCACTGCAATAGTCAACATCACCGTTCTTGACGTGAACAACAACGCACCTGTATTCAAACAATCTACCTACGTCAATTCCATACCGGAAGATGTTGAACTCGGTAAGCATTTCCATGGATCTGTAACGTATTTGCTCTATTTAATATTATATCTTTCAGATATGCCTGTTGTTAAAGTAGAGGCAACAGATGGCGACAATGGATTGAACGCCGAAATAGAATATTTTATCCAAAAGGGGGCGTACGAAGATTTCCGGTTAGATAACAGTACGGGCGTCGTATCAGTATCAACTAAGTTGGATTTTGATAGGAGAAATAAGTACAATATAGAAATAATAGCAGTCGATCATGGTACTCCGAGCTTAACTGGTACCACAACTCTGGTCGTAAATATTATCAACACAAACGATAAGTTACCTTACTTTGTTCCAACAACACAAACAGCTGATGTAAGTACAAAATACAAATGTTTCATTAGATTACTGATTTTGTATTTTAATTTTTCATTAAGGTAATGGAAGATGCGGAAGTTGGAACCGTCATCCATTCCCTAATAGCCTTAGATCCAGACGTAAACTCGTCAGAAGCCTTAAACTTTGCAGCCACAGAACCAATTACAGCTCTAGATAAACACGGCAATGAAGTCGTTGGTAACGAAGCGTTCAAAGAATTCTTCTCTGTAGACAAAAACACCGGCAAAGTTTCCGTTCTTAATCCACTGCAGAGAAATCTAGCAGCTGTGGTGACGATAACGGTCTTAGTTACTGATATAACTGCCCCTACAGTTCAACAAGGCCAAGGCCTATTAGTGATCACCATAGGCGATGTGAACGACTCTCCTCCCATGTTTCTACCTCCTTGGACCATTGAAAATCCGATATATTATTTGGAATTAAAAGAAGAACAGCCTGTCGGCACTATAGTGGCGACATACAATGCCCTAGATGAAGATTCTGACATTGCCGGTTATGCTATTATACCAGAAAATGAGCACTTCCAAATCAATAATGGTACGGGAATAGTTCAAATTAAGAAGCAAATTGACTACGAGAAAACAAAGGAGCTGAATTTTACTGTGCTGGCGTTCGATAGCGGCGTGCCACAGCTTAACGCTTCGGCGATAATTATCGTAAAAGTTGTTAATTTGAATGACAACGATCCCATATTCAGTGCTCGCGATTACAATGCAAGCGTCGACGAGAATTCCCCCAACGGTACTTTCGTTGTAGCTGTGCGGGCTACTGATCTAGATGCTGACGAATATGGTGAGATTAGTTATACCTTAACTGGGGAGCACAGTGAAAATTTCAGTATAGACGACAAAACTGGTTATATAACGGTCGCCAATGCGGACTTCTTAGACCACGAGAAGATTAACGAGACAGTTATACAAGTGGTGGCGTCTGACAGAGCCCCAGGTAATTTGAAGAGATCGGTCACCGTTCCGGTTTACATAAAAATAAACGACTTGAACGACAATGCGCCGAAATTTTCTCAGAAAGAGTACAATGTGACTATCGTGGAAAACGTTCGATTGAATCCTCCCATGAGGCTGATTCAGATCAACGCAACAGATGAGGATACCGGCATCAACGGGAATATACACTACAATATAATTTCGGGCAATGATAATGGTAAGTGGTGTTTTAACGTGATATCAAACTTATTGACTGCCTTGGAACATGATAACGTACTCGTATGTGTTTTTAGACATATTTATACTAGGAATAGAAACTGGTATTCTCTACCCTCACAAGTCGTTATTAGGCCAAACAAGAGACTTCCATTTGGACGTAGAGGCCAGAGATGGAGGTGGCAATGGGCGACTTTCTGACAGAGCTACAATTAATGTACACGTGTTGAATATCAACGAACACGAACCGGAATTTGTTATGCCTTCTCTTACTACTGCCACTGTAGAAATATTGGAGGTGAGTAATTTGTGCAGTTACTGATTAAACGACGATAAGATATATTAAATATATGAGCGACTAATTTACGACAAAAACTTGCAGTTAACACTTGTGGTGAAATATACTACTTTTTCAGAATGAGGCCACGGAGGATTACCAGGTGATGACAGTCAAGGCGAAAGACAAAGATGAAAATGAAAATGGAAGACTCACCTATCATTTTAAAGTAAACGGAGAGAATGTTCAGGAAACGAAAGAGTTCCACATCGATGCAAATACTGGAGAACTGAGGACTAAACAAAGTTTGGACCGAGAAATGCAACCAAAATATGAGGTATGTATACTGCAATGTGAGCGAAATTTGGCGCGTTCCAGTACAGGCTTTTACATATTTTAAACTTTTGATTAAATGACATTTGGAATATATGTCAGCCAGTTAATCTACACAAATTATACAATTATAGCAAGAGAATGTACTACATCTAGCGTTCATAAATTGTATCGGATCCAAATTTACATCAAAGTTTCTTCTAATTTTGAAAATCGTATTTCCTCTTTCAGTTGGTGTTGGTAGCGAGAGACCACGGTTCGCCCAAATGGTACGAAACAGTGAGACATCTAACAGTGCTTCTCGTAGACGAGAACGATAACCGTCCCGAATTTCCTGGCTCCAAATCTACCAATCCCTACCACTTCTACGTAGCCGAGAATAACGAGAGGAATATTTTAATAGGTATGTAAAATTTACCATGGATGTGAATATAATTGGCCACAATTGACGTTGAATTTTGTTTTTAAATTAAAGGTCGCGTCAAAGCCCTGGACAGGGACGAGGGCAAACACGCGAAAGTCTACTACTACTTACTCTCTGGAAACGATGACGGGGCTTTCTACCTAGACCGATCCGATGGCGGCCTGTTCGCTAATAGATCGTTCGACCGAGAACAAAAAGACGAGTACAACCTGCTCGTAATAGCAAACAACGACCCCAATTTCCACCTGACTCCCGAGCAAATCAGCCAAATGGGGGAGGAGGAGGTAATGCACGACAGGAGCATCGCCAACGTGAGGGTAACCATAATCGACATCAACGACAACGCTCCCGTTTTCGAACAGCCGGTTTACTACTCGGCCGTAAACGCGATGGCGAACATCAATGACTTCGTGACGAACGTCACGGCGTTTGATCCCGATTTCGGGCTGAATGGCTCCCTGACTTATTACATAAGGGCCTCGAATTTGTATAAATTCAACTCGAATAGAAGCTCTGGGTCCATCATTCCGTCACCGTTCAATATCAGCGACAAAGGCGAGATTTATACGGCGACGTACTTGGCCGAAAACAACCAGCATCGGTTTGTTATCGATGTGATCGCCAGGGAGAACGCCTTTCCGGAACGGGAAGCGTACGCCCAAGTATATGTAAGTATAATTTTTTCCCAATATATCTAATTAGGTGTTGAAGAAATTATCATTTATTTTGAATTTCCCTTAATTATTTATTACAAATAAAACAGTTTTGGCTGCAGCTTATCTTCGAATCATACATGCACTAATTAGTTACTGCAGTAATTATTATAACAGAGTCATTGCACAAAGATACAACAACATTATATTTAAATTAAACTTGTATTACCTTCTGAAAGAATCGAAACCTTCGATGCAGTAACAAAAAACAAGCTTTCTATAAACGCTGAAAAACACTTTATTCGACATGCTTTTCTCCAACCAAATTGGTACCATCAGAACTTGATTCAAAGTTTACTCAACCTTAATCAATAAAATAATTTTAATCGTCTCCTGATGATGCCAACTTAGGACGAAACGTACGTCGCTTGACGTATAATCTTGTCATATTTGTAGAAAACTGATCTCTTGCTTTTTCTTCAATTAAATACTTTTTGTATCAGTTATACAATAAAAAAAAATTGTTATTACATAATTACATTTTTACTTCACAAAAGTTATCGGAATGTGGTTATTTAATTTTGCAGGATTTTATATAGCTTTTCCATACAGTATGTTATCGATGACTAAGGAAAAATTTGTAAGTAATGAGTGAATTAATTAGTTTATTAATATTATGAATAAGGTATATTCATAATATTAAATATAATTTTGCTGTATATGATGTGTATTCTTTGTTATGTTTTTACACAAAAAAGCAGTTTAATTCTATACTCTCAGTTTCTTTAAATTCTACTTCGTTATGTTAAAACATATCTTTTATTCGAATAAGAATTTGTTTTTACAAATAAATAATTTTTATTCTTTGACTTTAAAGGATGCATTTTTAAGTTAATGTCTCATTGACTTAAAAAACTAAATCTTATATATCTTTAAATATAAGTTAGCAATATTTGATTCAATAACGAGTTTTATTAATTAAAATAATTATTTGTTTGACATTTATAAGAATTCCGGCCATTGTTCTAATACACATATTTTATTAACTTTACTGAGAGAGAGAAATTTATTTCAAGCAAAAAATGTTTGTTCAAATTATATTTAATTTGATCCTGCTTGTCTCCATCTTATTTTGAATCATTATTCAGAAGTACCTCGTATATTTTTAATTGAGGAACGCCATTAGAGCTCATTAGTACATACATATTTTGTAATACATCGAACATTTTCCTCGATAACTGAAATAAAAAAAATTCAATCACTAATTTAACCATTTAAAATAATTTTTTCAATAGCACAACTTCATAAAAATTTGACACATAATTTTTTAGTTAGTCAATTTTTACTTTCTAAACTATTCTAAACTAATAAAAATAATTGAAAGTACCTTTAATTATAGGTTGTTTACTTCAATACTACGACAATGAGAAAAAGTACAATTCTTCATAAAATTCTTCCCCTTTTAGAGTTTACTCCTTACTTAGATATTAATATTTACTCATAAAAGATGGGGAATATTGATATTCCTCATCTTCCTCTATTAATATATTTAAAAATGTATACATTTGAGTAGCAACAAAAGTATATAATAACATTCCACAATATTTTATAATTTAGCTATGTAATAAATATGTTTATCATCTTTTCCACTCAGGTATGGATATTTGAGCCAGAGCAACTAATAAGGCTGATTTTATCAAGACCTAGAGAAGAGGTCACCAAAGAAAGAGACGAAATAGTTGCAGAATTAAGCAATGCAACTCAAAGTCTAGTGATCGTCGATGAAATCAGATATCACATCGACGACAATGGAGTGAAAAATGAAGACTGGTAAGTACTGCTCGTCAATAATAGCCAAAAGTGTGAGATTTCTCTATGTATGCATAAAGGAGAGAATGAAGGCAGCATTCGGCTATTTACTTACTTGGACCAGGCTATTTACTGCGCACCTCGTGGGCGGTCCGATAGAGACTTATTTCTATTCTTGACTAGTAGTATTTAATAATCCGTATCACTAATACTTATACATAAGACGTATGTATTTTTAGGTCGGACCTTTACATCCTGGTGGTGAATCCGAAAACCCAGAAGCTGTTGCCTGTACCTGAAGTACTGAAAATCATCGATTCCAAGTACGATTTCCTGAAGGATTACTACGCGGGATTTGCCATCGAGAACGTCGTTCCCGCCTTCGTGTCGGAAAAAGACGAGGCATTCGACCCAGCTCTAGCCGCTCTAATAGCTCTTTTAATCGTTATCTTCGTGGGCATTATAACATTCATTATCGTGTGTTGCTGCCTCAGGCATTGGGTCATTTCGCCGACAGACCTTAAGAAGAAGGACGCCCTGATTAAGAAGGCCATCATCGATGATCTCAATACAACGGAAAACCCTCTGTGGATTGAACAGTAAGTGGAGATTGCTTGATCTTACGAAACGCGAAATTAACGCATCACGTTTAGCTCCATAATCTCACATTAACTACTATTATACAATGTCATCCACCGTAATCGAAAATGACTGAATACCTACCATGGCTTACTTAGTACAAATTTATTTTTTTCTCACATTCATAATATTAGAGCAGTCAGCTGTTGGCTGTCAGTCGCATCAGATTAGAAAAGGATGTTTATCATCTATATTTATTAAACGGCTGTCTTCCTGTGTGTGTCACGAAATTTTTAGGTCGATGTACAAACTGCTTTTCGTTCGAATTTCGGCACTTTGACAAAATCAATATAGTAAATCGACCCTTGCGACTACGTGGTAACTTTTGTTTTTTTATCCGAAGCCTCTAGAGGCATGCTTCGGAGCGGAGCTGCCATCTCGATTTGAGCGAGGGTGCGGCACAATATTATTGCGATTTGCTTTCTCGTCAATTTCTCATCACGTCGGGGTCACCACTTTGGCGTTAGCAAGGATAAAAGTGCATTTTGCCTCGACCGGGAATCGAACCCGGCGCTTCCAATTTCCGGTTAGTTGCTCTGACCGCTGAGCTATCGAGGCACACTCATTATCCCTGCTAATGCGCCAGTTTAATGCGTCACTACAACTGTTAAAAACATTATGCCATGCCATATGTTAATGTGTCAACTATCACATAATAAATTTGTCCAGGCAGTTTATAAATTAGTCAAGATTAATAAACATTACTAAGCAATTTAATAACAATATGTTAAATCTTAATCTAGAAAACGGAAGAATGCTTACCTATGTAGGAGTATGTCAGGAAATTTAACTAGTAGGCTCGAGCTTAAAATATTTTAATATAGAATTGTAAATGAATTGCAACAAAATAGAAAATTATATATAACAGATAATCACCGAACTAAATAAGAGTCCGTTTCATCACCCGAGATGACATCTGAAAGTAAACAAAAAAATATCTGAGCAACCAATTCCCTGTAATAATACTAGCATAAATATTTATGTGAAAATCAGCACTACTTCAATGTAGGTAAACAATAATAGGTATCTCCAAATTCGTATGTCTTGTCTGGATCTACTGTCTTAAGGGTCAACTCGCGAAAGACCTGCCCAGACGTTAAGCTAGTCAGAGTATCTACCATGGTAAACAGTGGAATAGCATGCCTTCACTAAAGTACTAAGTGTCAACTCGCATAGTACCCACTCTATACAACTAGCAGAGCATGAAAGGTTGCGACGCCCTCTGAACGAAATACTGAGTTTGTAGTAAAACATTTAGTTTATGTTATTTAATAAGTTATTATGCAACTGACTAATAAAATAGTCGTGTAAATCGACATTACAATGCAATAGAATTGACTGCCCTGTGAGATAAACTCACCTGTTGGATATTACACTAATCAGCTATCATCATCTATCATATATATCATCATCAGCTGTACGCGCATGCGCACAGCTGATTTACTGTTTACTTAATCGTTTCTGTAGTTCTCCAAAGTTCCCATGTTGCCACATCAACTTTTGTACAACTATCATAATATACAATATAACTTCAAATATTCTTGCGCATCGAATGCGACAAAAATATGAGTGAAAAGTAAACAGAGTATTGACTGTGAATCTTATACCTGTGCCTGTGCGGTTTTGTGATTTCAACACCTGTGACTCTTGCGATGTCACTTACGCGAAATTTTATGCTCTTACAGCATCAAATGAAGGACTTACATCGTTCTTAAATAGACATGGCGTTTTAATAATTAGAATACAACATGTGAGTAAACTAATTAAATATACATCAATTTAAATAATGACCGTATCACGTGCATAAAAAAGGGTCAGGCAGATTATAACAAATAGAAACAATTAGGATTCACGATTATTTCAACCCTTACAAACTATCCCTCTATCTTGTAAATTATTTTTGAACATTGATCATTTATATACCAAATTTATCCCTTGCCCTTGAACAACAGACGCCAAAATTTAACAAACAAAAAAAGCATGATATTTAATTTTGCGGTCTCTATGTGCACACAACGCCATATCCTTTCACCACACAAATATTGCTTCAACCCTTAAAAACTGCCCCTGTATGTTGAATATTTTCAAAAATTTACATTTTTTTAATGTACCCTTGCTAAATTAACATTCCTCGATACACCCACCTCTTTACCCCACCCAGCACCCCTATTCGCTCCCACCTCCCGTTAGCTACATGGGTTATTATTAATTTGCGCAGTTTTGTTTGTGAAAAACTGTTCTTATAGCAACCTACAACACGTCGATGAAAAAAAGGCGAAAATTTAGAAGGGGATGTTTCAACCTTTAAAAACTACCCCTATATTTTGAATATTTTCAAAAATTTACATTTTTTTATGTACCTTTGCAAAATTAACATTCCTCAATACACCTGTTTACCCCACCTAGCACCCCTATTCGCTCCCACCTCCCGTTAGCTAGATAGGTTATTATTAATTTGCGCAAAGTTTCGTTTGTGAAAAACTGTTCCTATAGCAACCTACAACACGTCCATAAAAATAAAACGCGAAAATCCAGAAGGGGGCGTTCTATACAATTACCAGTATCGGATTTCTTTTATCTAACGCTGGCAAAAGACGTCGAGATTAAAGTTAATTTTAAAGGTTAAAATTGCTGCCTTCTTACACTTAGGTTATTTACAGAACAACTAATTAAATAGGAATAGTAAAAAATACTACAGCAAATTTATGTCCACAAAACTACTTCCAGATAGTTTGAGGATTATTATTTTGGTTTGGAATACTTTTTGGGTTTTTAGAGTGTTCTTCTATGTAGTGATATAGTGTTATATATGTAGTGCAGTATTGTATAGTTCCTATTGCTAGTAAAAGATAAATACTTTGATTAATATCTCACAGACCAAGTATTTTACCAAATAAGTTTTTTAAAACGTTTTGAATAAACATTTTCATTTTTAATTGATTTAACAAATATTCGCTGAGTTATCAAAATGACTGTTTTGTAAATATAAATCTTAACAATCAATAAAGAATAGTACAAGTAAATAATGCAAAGGTAAATAAAACCACAAATACCAACGAATACTAATAATGACTAATCAAACTTCAAAAACAGTCATAGTTGTAATGCTGTCAATAACTAGAATAAAATTCATTATTTTGTTGGTTACGTGGTGTTCAATCATTTTCGATGGTAGTGTACTTATAATAGGCAATGTTTCGTTTGTGGTTTGTATAATGATTCTTTGCGTGTACGTCACAGGTAACGATCGTATGAATCAATCAACTGACATGAACTGAACAGTGCCGTGCCGAAAACATATTTTATGATAACAGTTAGTACAATACAAATCTGTCAACCTATGATAGAGTAATGAAAAGGTTCTCCACAAAAACATTCAATGAAAGTGATACTTACAAAAAAATAAATGAAATAAATTCAACAAAAATCAAAATAAATAAAACAAGAATTAAATAAATTTTACAGAAATGTTGAGACGCCATTGAATCAAATTATACAATGAAACAAATACGTGACTTCATAATTGCATTTTATTCGGCAAATTATTAACTGTCTATGCCATACGTAGTTGGTTGAGACTTATGTCGCTAGACACACGTGCTGGTAATTGTGGCATATTAGTAACAATTGCGAGTGATGTATCATGTGATCCGTGCGTCGTCAATAAATTGATACACGCACAAAGATCCATTATACAAATTATAGATCTAAATGACATATTGTATTTGGCAGGAAACTAAAAATTTATGAAGAACAAGAGTTGACAATGCAAGTGTTCAACGAACCCGAACAGAATGTTTTGGGTAGAAGAGGCAGTGATGACTATGTACCTGTAAGTATCTTAGTATAATAAAAACTAAAACAGTGAAAGAAAATAATGGAATGTTAACTGGATTTAAAATCAGTCACCTCTCTATGTGGGCTATTTATGGCCTACTAATGTATATTTATTAATAAAAATCTATAACATGCATCTAAATCTGTAGTCGATACTTGTCATTGGAAAAAAATTCTGTGTACATATCATAAGCATTCACAAATTACTTAGGCCAATATTGACCACTGTAATAATAAATTACCGCCTCGTAAACCCTATTTGTTAACTGTATTCAAAACTACACGATAACACAAATGCAAAGAGATCCATGTAACATATTCAACTACTGATGATATACTTAATTCACATAAATACTAGTCATTTCATTAACATCTGAGTATTATTCTAGAAATAAATTTTTCGCATTTTCTTCTATGTTTCTGACTTTGAAATAAGTAATTGTTTCGCCAATATGTGTGAATAAAAGTGATTTGGTAATGTGAAGAAGATTACACATAACCACATGAAGATTACACATTACAAACCTTCCACTTCTCCCTCGTTTTGCACATCTCCTGAGATACCCCTAATCACTAAATTTTTTATTTGAATTTCCAATCCGAAACATAAATTTAGTCAGTTTGAGAATTTATTGCTACTTAACAAACCTAGGGAATGGAGACTAATAGTCAGAAATTGATATTTAAAATAATTCGAAAGGCTCATACTACTACCCACATCAACGTAGGGAGTAAACTGATGTATATGTAAAAGACGGGTATAACAACAGGCAGTGTAACATATTTATACATGCGCGTTTGTCGAATGAGGTGGTCTATTCGTATGGTAAAATTATTAAAATTTTCCCGTTGAAGACAACAATACCTAGATACAAACTAACCGCTATTTTAATAATTAACCTTCGATGCAGTAAAAATAGAATTAAAATATTATAATAAATATTGAATGACCTTTTAGGACGACAATACATATGCAACTATCCAGCACCCCAATAGGAGAGCATCTTCACATATGGCCACCATGTCGTTGGCAGATGATTTAGCTGATTATGCGACATTATCGGGAGTCACCCACCGTCCGCCTGGTAGTAATAACAGCTCCTTAAGGGGAGCACCCAATGTAAGCAACAACTTTCTTCTAAATTTTCGGTCATAATCAATAATCAACGACTTTCTTTCAGTATTACGAGGCGGCGATGGGTTTTCAGGGTTCCACCTTTCAAGTTCCGGATCGATTGAGTAACTCGACGGATTACGATCCCTGCCGGGCTAGGTTTAAGGGCTCCGAGTTGACCATCAACCACGAGGGACAACCGGAATATGTCGCCGAACTGATTTAGGATAATTTTGAATAGTTTTTCTTTTTTACTTGGACTGTTTTTAAAGTGACAATATTGATTGAAGTGCTGTTTGATCATACGCAATTATCGATAGACTGTTTAATAATTTATTAATGGTTTTTAGACAGCTCCTTGTAAATCGAATGGCAGGATCTTTCACAATAGAAATGATGCAGGATAATAATTAATTCGTATAGTTTAAGAGCGACTCGTCTAGAGCAATTATTTATTTTCAATTGTAAGTATTTTTATACATTTCTTTTATAATTAATTACCTAGTATGAAATGGCCATATCATACCCTTATTATGTTAACATAAGTTTCTACATTGTTATTTATTAACTCAAATTTAGATAAATTAAATGATATTGTATACATTTGTACATATGAAAATAAATATCTTTATGTATTCGTTGTCCTTACTTATTTCTAAATAAATATGACCTCTCCTTAATTTGTGCATCCTCTTAAAAATACCTTCATGGAATCGTTACTGTCGATTACTGCAGAAGCTGCAATATGTAGGTAGAATGCTGCATTCAAGATGACGTATATACAAAATAAATCCTTCGAAACAGGTCTGTATTGAAAATACAGGTGACGGTGAAAATGATCTGATCGACTTTACGAGTAATTTATTCCCGCTACACAATTTTGAAACACATTTTACCTCTAAATAACATATTTTTGATAACTCGATCGGAAAAGTATCTTACTTAAAAAATTATGGCGGTTATAAGGGGGATTATAAATTATACGGGTTATAAGGGAGATTATAATCGAGTTTTACATTAGATAAAATATGTATTAGTGAAAATACCAAAATATTAACAAAAAGAAGAAAAATAACAAAGTCTCATCCATTGAGGAAAATTATTTTATAGCTTCATTATATTACATATTATAAATTGTGTATATAATGCATATTTTAAGTTTAATGGCGAAGGCGACGTATTAACTATTTTAACTATCGTATTTCTATTTTACTATTTACTATATTATTACTTTATTTACTATAAAATTCACAAAGATACAGAACAATAAAAAAACTTGATCGGGAGTGTCACTGAGACTGAACTAATATGTCACTGATGTGTGTGAATAGACCTTTAAATATACCGTTCTTTCATTTTTTTACTAGACAGCAAGTCAATCGGTCGATTTCGTATAATGTGTAGGGAGGCGACGCGGTACGGTATGCCCTGCTTCAGGTTGTCCAGTGTCGATAATTAGCGGCGCTACGACAGTCACGTTCTACACGTGAGGGAGTGTACATCGTATTTGTAACGGGGAAAAACTTTTACGTGGGAAATGATGTTGATGGGTTTACTGTTAAAAGATGATCAAGGTATTTAAAGAAAAAATATCTTGGCCATATTTAACAGCAAACTATGATCTTTTTGCATTATTTTTATAATTGGTTTTGCATTAAAAAAAGTGCCTTCTAATAAAACGTTTAAAAATGAATAGATTCTCTTAAAATAATTAAAAATAAAATATAAAACTCTTAAAACTTAAAAAACATAAAAAAAATTTTCGAAGATGCCTCCGTCTTGCGCCAAACAATAACCCAACCTGTCGTAAAATTCTGAACGAACGTTGGTCAGTATAAGAGGACTAATAGTTTGAAATAAATTTTCAATATTAGCCCTCAGCTGATTTAAAGTATTAGCTCTTTCATGAGGATGCCCGTATAACTTTGATTTAATATACCCCCATAAGAAAAAATCATTAGGGGCCAAGTCTGGCGATCTTGGTGGCCATTGAATTACGCCTCTCGTAGATATAATTCTTTGTGGGAATATCGTATTCAAATAGTCAATGACTATTCTTGAGTTATGGGCCGGACACCTATAGTGCTGGAACCAAACGTTGTCAAAATTGGGGTTAATGTTTGCCAATGCAGGAAAAATTTGGTTTTGAAGAAGAATCAAAGTCTCCCCATTTAAATTTCCATCAATAAAGAATGGTCCAATAATATCATTCCCATAAATACCAGCCCAAACATTCAATTTTTCGGGATATTGTGTCCTTGTATTTAACAGGCGATACTGATTTTCAATAGCCCAATACCGTAGAATTGATGGATTGTGCCTACCATGTAACGGAAACGTGGATTCATCGGTGAACACGATGTTATAAATAAAATTGTCATCCGCATTTGCACGTTCCATTACCGTGTTACAAAATTCCATTCTACGGTACTGGTCTTCATCGAAAATTTCTTGATGGGCTTCGTATTTATAAGAATGATATTTATTTTTCTTTAAAACTTTGTGAATTTTACCCACACTAAAACCAGTCTCCTCAGAAATTTTTGGGATAAAAATATTTGAATCTTCTTCTACCATTGCACACACCATTAATTCCTGCATTTCAGCATCCTCGTTAATTCTAGGTGTCTTGTGGCATTTACAACCTAAAATGCATCCCGTTGACTTAAACTTTTCCACTACTGTCGATATTGTGTTCAAGGCAGGGATCGGACGATTTACATATTTGACTGAGAAAAGGTCCCTTATTGCACGTAATGAATGTCCTTGAAGAGACCATGATATCAAATCAATTTCTTCCTCAAGTGAGTACGTCATAATTACTAAGTTTTGAATTAAAAGAATCTATTTAAAATTACACGTATTACTACGAAGTTCACTCGTCTAAATGCCAAACACGTATGCGACGGTAAATGTGAAATCTAAGTCGTCGATCATCACGGCCGGCGTACGGCCGGACTCCCCACCTCAGCGGTGGCTAATTTTCCGAGAAGGACCGAACGGTGGAACCTATGTACAGTTTTAAAATGAAAGCACGGTATAGAAATAGTCATAGTCCGGGGGAGATAATATCTGGAGGATGAGGAGGTTAGTTCCAAATCAATGTACAACTGTACAGCAAATGTTACCGAACTCTGAGACATGATATTATCTGGATATCGAGAAAAAGGACGTTCCTTTTATATTTCCGGGGTTTTTCTGTATTCTAGAAGAAATTCTGAAATTCTAGACAAGGTTAGGCAGAAACTAAAAATATCACTCCGTTGTCAATTAACATGCACTTATGTTTTACCCTTTGTCTATGAGAAATTTGTGACGATTGCACTTAAATCGCTAAATATCTTTCGGGTCTGGTCTTGTTCAAGGGGGTCTGTGCAATAACACTTTCATTCGCCACTAATGTATTCCGGTAATATTATAGATGCTTCCTTAAGAAACACAAATTCTACTACTTACTAGTGTACTTCTACTTACATACTATTGTCCGTCCTGCCCTTACTGAATGTTTTCACCCAATCCTGCACTGCTGTTAAAGAACATAAAGACTTGCATTATGCTTTCACTGACTTTGCAGCCTTATCCAGTAGCACACCACTTTATATAATTGTGTTGATCAATGTCACTAGCTAAATGTCCTTGTCTAGTAAACACTAACTGAATTTTCCACAAAACACTATACCTTACACTCGACGCGCATATCGCCTACAAAGTTGGCATCATCTGGAGATGATTAAAAACTCAAACTCATTATCTAGTTAGTTATTATTTTCTTGTCAGAGACTATTGACATGTCGTATAGATGCGCGCTTAAAGGATAAGTCACCTTTATACATATAAATCTTTGAGTGTTATCACTCGGAATAAGTTAATGACAGAGAATCTGAAAACAACGTCTGTGAAAAATATTGCAGAAAGGATATTGTCTGTCCTAGCATATACAAAAACTGTATTGCAAAAATATTTATAAAACATTTTTACAACCTAGAGAACAATACAAATACCGGATTATAAATTTTTGTTCTTGATTTTTAATTTGTATTGAAGTTATGACTATTTTAATTTAGTTCGGTATAGATCTTATATTTCTCAAACTTAAAATTCTTGTAACATTTCATAAATCGGTTTAGAGATTCCTTCAATTTTTGTGCGTTTTTGTTTGTATGGATTTTTTGTGTCGCTATTGAGATATGGCCATTTTAAATGTTATCACTTGCCACCGGCAATAATAGGCCACTAAGTAATGTAAGTAAATAGTTCTGTTTACTTTAAACAAATTGAGAGTTATCCGTTGGGAGGGATTCTGCGCTAGTAGCTAGACGCATTCCCTGCCCATTAAAGCTACTAGTAACTATTTTGTCAGGTTACAAAGAAACAGATTTAACTAAAATAATTTTATTGTAATCTGTAAAAGAACGCAGATGTGCGCATACAATACAACAGTACAATATTGAATATAAACCCACAATTAAATTACAGAATTAAATAGGTCAGTCATTATAATAAAGGATTAACTCATACAGAACCTAAAGTCTTAAAAATATTTTATTTAGAAAACTATCTACAAACTATTTATGAACTGGTGTCGACCCCATTTGAGTTTTTCTTGGAGTTCCTGATATTAGCTCTGGACGGCTGGATATTGATTTGGGGAATTGATAGCGCCGATTTGGGAGTCTCTTGGGTCGCCAGACTTTGTGCCAGTTGTTCCTGTAAATAATGCAAAACTGTGTATTACTCTAAAAACTTTTAATTGGTAACTAAATATCGGTTAAGGCTTTACTGATATTAATTTATGCAAATAATATTAATAACTTCAGTGTCACATTAATATTGAAAGTGAGAAGTCAGTATTTCTTTATATGTCGACTATTTTCTTAAACTCATAGCCTATGAAATATGCCATGAGTTATAGCCTAAGGTTAGACTA
Source organism: Rosalia funebris (assembly GCA_037954035.1). NCBI lineage: Eukaryota > Metazoa > Arthropoda > Insecta > Coleoptera > Cerambycidae > Rosalia > Rosalia funebris. The sequence continues at coordinate 12,351,382 of JAZFAV010000001.1, read as the reverse complement.
GCTAAAACAGGATTATTGGTTATATTTTCAATACCTGTTGTCTCGTATATTTATGCATACAGGTATATGAGGAATGAATAACAAAATACATATAGAACAATGTATTGAATATAAAGTCAAATTTTTGGTACATATCGCATACTGTGGAATACACGAACTGTAAAGTAACAAAGAATAATTACTGCGTGTAATGCAATGATGGTGTTTTCAATGAAGAAGACCATCAAACTTTCCCTAAAGATATATAATTAAAAAACAAGCCAAGAGTTTTTCTAAAATACATATTTCCAAGATAACTAATTTGTGCCTTGCTTGACACACAAGGTCCGCCTTCTTTTTATTTTCTTTTTTTTGTTCTTAATTCCTCATCTTCATTGGAAGGTTCATCCTCAGTAGATAAGCTATCAAGGCGAAGACGAAGGATAGAAGAAAATTTCTATACTTCATCTTCATATTAGTCGTTCATCGCCATCATCATATTCATATTTCATATTCATTCCTCATCTCATGTCATATAATCATCTGTATCGTCTCTTCATTCTATGAAATGTATTCTTTGTTTTTATTTTTCACATTCATTCGTCAATTTTATTTTACATCTCCATTTAATTTTTATGCCTCATTTAAATTTTTCAATGTTATTTTTCGTCTGTATTCCTCATCTGTTCCATATTTAAAATCGCTGTGCCTCTAAATAGTTTCCCCATGCTTTGTAACGAATTTGTATGTGTAATCTATTTGAAAATGAAATTCTGTATTTTGTCCATTATTTGAATTTTTATGAGTTTTGAAAGTGTACTCTCTTATATAGTGATATTATGAAAAACAGTATTCAGTTTATTTATTTTGCAAATAGTCCAGAGGAAACATTTATATTTAAATTACCACAACAGGATTAATATAAATGAAAGAAATTCCTAATATGTACAAAAGTATATATAAAAATATGATTTTATTTATATTTTTTCAATTTCAATTACGAGATACGGTTATAAAAATGCAACCCAATAATCTACGCTCTTTGCTGGAGTGCTCATTTTAATAGCAGTAAGAAATATCATCTAATACTAACAGAACCAAAGTACTTTAACTAGAAATATAAACAAAAGACTTACCAAGTAATCGATGAGGTGGACATTTAGTTCCTTAAGCACGATTACATAATGACGAGCATGGACCTTGAAGCTAGCTGTGATGGTCTTCTGAGCGTCTTCCAGGTGGACAGTCTAAGAAAGTAAATCAAATAACTGTCTGCACCAAGAGCTACCATACTTGTCTTGATGCTAATAACAATATTTTTGAAAAGGGGCAAGATTTGCGCTAGTTTTTGACCTTTGGTTCTATTAGTAATGATACTTTGCGAAATATACATGTAAATGATGCGTATTTACACCACGTGAAATATTTGTGCTTACGTTAAAAGATTTAAGAATGTTTTTAACAAAATATCGATATGCCAATCTAGAAGTAGATTTGAATGGAATATTCATTAAAAATGTTTATACAAAGACAGATACGAATATGAGCCTAATGAGGATATTTGAGAGATAAACTTTATGTGCAATTTTAACTAGGTTTCATGACCTGTGACTTCATAATTTCGATTTTACATATCTTAAATGATAATAGGGATACATTGTAGGTATTACTTACTATATCTATTGACGAGGTGAAGACGATATCAATAATATTAATATTCATATGTCGATTTTAGGTATGAATTAAAATTGTATATTCACAGACACAATTATCATTCATTTTGCAAGAACTCAGGAAAGTAGTACGACGTAAACGATTTGTAAAAGTTCTAAGCCAGTCCAAACTTGGTTTATGTTTAATGGATATATTATTGTGGCGTCTTGCATTCGGTTAATTGCATTCCACTAACTCTCTCTCACCTAATATTGCATGATGATGACAAATTAAAATAGTTGTGTATTAGAAGAATGGTGCCAAGAAGTATTTTCCTCATGTTACTTTTTGTGGAAAAAAATCATTTGGTACAATGAATATATTACGGGAGAAAAATAAAAATAAAAATTGCAAGATTTATGGAATTCCTCAAATAATAAAAGATTGAAAAGTCAATAACAAATGTTGTCTACAAATTAAATTATGTTGAATATGAAATATTACTCTGTTACACAACAAATACTCATATATTTAGCCAGAGCGTTTCTGTCGACTTTCGATTTCATCCTCACAAAACCAAGTTGTGCACAAACCCTTCCTTAAAGTTCTCCAATAAATATTGGCCTTTTATAATCATTTCATAAGAATAATGACTAAAAATCCAGATGTTGTTAAATTTGCACTGCCTGACGATTCTGATTTCACTTTTATATACTTTCGACGCAAATATTAGTTAAAAAATCTCTAGTTGTGTAAATACAGTGTCATTGTAGAAAGATAACTATTTAATGATGAATATTCACCTGGGGATTATATAGTTCATTACTTTTTGAAGATGAACGAACATTTTGGTCATTTTATCAACTTGTCTGGTGTTGTATCACGACTTTTTATCTACCGTATTTGTATCAAAAATTTCAACTGATAAAATGAAAGTAAAAATTCACAAAATTATAGTAAAAATAATATATTGTTACAACAGATGGTAATGGAAAACTTTCATGGTCATATACAATTATAGAAGCGAGGAAGAAGCGATTTAAGAAACGTAATTTTCTAAAAAGAAAATCTTTGGTCTCTTTGAAATCTGTTATAAAATTTTCAATTTTAAGAATGAGATTGATAAGTCTGACGTAATTTAAATAGACATTTCACTTTGCTTCCGTGTTACCAATAGAAACGGTCACGATCGATACCCATGTTCATCAAGATCCAAAGAACTAAAATGTGCCGAATTTAAGGTTTGAAAACATCAATATAATACGACAATTTCTCAGTGAAAATACATAGTAAGTGCTATTAGCTATCGGAAAATTCCTAAATATTTTACCTTGACCATTGAATCAACGATGTTCAAAATTTTTCTCGTATTAGAAACGACCGAGTGAGAGACCCTCCTGGACACCTTGTCTAGTAAGGCCCTGGAGAAGTTGACCAGATGCACCATTTTCCTGGCCGATTCCCTTGTCAGCAGGACGAGCAACTGCTCTAAATTCTCTGGCCGAGCTTGATTTTCAGGCTCATCTTTGCTCAAAGTCGCCCATAGTTCTTTCCCTTTTTGAAATGCCAGGACGGGATCTGTCGCAACCTGTATCAGAAACAACATAATATATAAAACGGCATTTTTCGATCCTCTATTAAATCTCGATATTAAAAACAGTACAATTACTAATGAAGCTAAAGTTCCGATTACCCTTAGTCAAGGAAAGCTACGGTTCCCCTTTCCCTAAAATTTCCACATTTTACTAAAGATTTCAGTGGGGGGAACAACTCAAATAAGTATTTAAGAATTTCTTTAGATCTAGTATGAATGAGGGTGACTATAAATAGCAGTACTATTCTAAAAATATGTAAAGTTTACTTATTATACTACAGAAATAAGGAGTTTATACTCCAACCCATCTGCAAATGCCTTATATAATAAGGACTAAAGAAATTAGGTTAAAACAGTTATTCTCCTGGCTATATGCCAAACGAAACCCAAAATAGAGAGGTCGAAACCGGTCTGCAGTTAACGATATCCTGAGATAGGTGACACTTTGCATCTTTCTTGGTGGTTTAGAACAATCACTGTATTTTTAGTGCTAACTCTGTTAGACAAAAATACGACAAATTTTGTCATGTAATTCAGTGCTTGGCGTTTGGCATATAGCCAGGAGAATAGCTGTTTTAACCTAATTTGTTTGGTCCTTATTATATAAGGCATTTGCAGATGGGTTGGAGTATAAACTCCTTATTTCTGTAGTTTGAATGTTACCCTCTGATAGTAAAACTTTGCATTATATTGATTTACTTATTATGTTAACAATGTTTGTACAATTAGAAATAATATTTACCAATTGAGCTACATAAGTTAAAACATGAACAGCTTCGGCACTCTGCTCTTTCAGAGCCTTGACTTCTGCAATAGTCCTCTGCGTCAGTCTTCTTGTCAACTTCCTGGAAAGTCTATCTGCATGATGTATGGTATGTATCGCCTTTCCCGTGGGACCATCAGCTCGAGCGTCAACTTCTAGAGAAAGAAAAATTTGTATCTGTCTATATTAAGCCTCCTATATTATCTCCTTTTAATAACAAACGTAGAGATACACTCGATTATTTACAATTAGAACGCATCGATTGAATATTTTATATTTGAAAATTTTGTTAATGTAGTAATATAGTTTTGCTTAGTTACAATGTACTGTTATATTTAAACCATTGAATTTTCTGGTACACAAGGTTTTCGATACAGTGCGAACATCTTTAAATTGTTTTCACTATTAAAAACACTTTCAATAAGATAATGGGCCTAAGGGGTCGTACTATCGATAATACCAATCCACACATCAACTTTCTGAGTTCAAACATTTTCATATGTTCAGATTCGACAGACATGCCTCTCTACAGTGACATTTAAATGGAGTTGCCACATAAGAGAAAGTCATATCGTAAAATTGTCACTTATATACCCAAAATTAATAAATTCCACTCTGCTAACAGTTTATTGTTTTTGTAATATGCCGAACAACATATTTATCTGTAAATAATTCACAAACTAAAAGAAAAGAAGAACCATAAACATCAAAGCAATTAGAAGGCTCAAAAAATAACTTCAACCAATGTCAGCTTATTACATTGAAATATGCCGATGTTAAAAATTATCTTGGTCAATTATTATTTTATTCTACAAATTTGTGAAACATTTTTGGAGAAGTTATCTTGCTATTGTAATTTGAAGCAGTTTCCAATCATTATTATGATTTTCACCACAGAGCATAATATTTACATGATTTTCTATAATCATCCAGTCAGCAACTATTCTTGGCAATTTGTAATGCTTAATGCTTGAGGTACATAGGGCAGACTTAAAGAGGTTTATACAAATCGTTTCAAGTATGCAAGACATTTCATTTCTATTTAAATGTATTTCAAATATTATTATTCGTAATATTGTCATTAAAAAATTATGAAATGCCTATCTTATAGTCTTAGTAATCAGGACTACAGATACACAAAATATTTTGAAACCATTATAGGTATCCAGAAGAAGCCAGTATGAAGGATTGATAGATATATAGATGGTAACTATTATCTTAACAGACAATAAAGTGAAAGTTAAAACTAAACATGTTTTTTGAGATAATAGTTTCTATATTACGTGTCTTTAAGTCTTCGTGTTTTTAGTAAATAACAAAGATACACCGATGTTATTACATGTTATTTGTTATACTTCATTTTATTTAATTTTATTGTATAAGGTTAAATAATTTTGATAAATGTGAGGATAAATATAAATAATGAAATCATTTCATACCTTTATGCCAACTTGCCAATTAAAAACGAAATAGACTGCTATAAAGATTAGAATGTTTAGTGTCAAGTTAGTTTTAAGATACCATATACTCGTATGTGTATAACACGTGAAAAATATGTCAAATCTGCATGTATGTTGTAAACTGTACTGCTAGTACCTTTCTGCTAGTATTGAAAAACTAAAACTATATAGAGAAAGCTGAAAGAAACAGTTATAGGAACAGTATATACATTTTATTCGGAATTTAAGAGTGCAAATGGGAGGAGAAGAGGTATCTTATATTAGGGACCCCGTTATCCTACAGGAGTCGAGGCTTAAGGCGGGGGACGTGCCTAAATTGCTCCTTTTATGGGATAGCATTCTTGGATAATGACCCGGATAAGAGGGGATCGCCAAGGGACTACCCATGCGATCAGTGGCTGATGAGGCCCAAACCTATATAATATAATAATAATAAGAGTACAAATACAAATAATCCCAAATTATAATTTTTATTATCTTGAAACATCTTTATGGAATGCTTGTTATTGTATCCTCTATCAGGTACTAATGAACTAGAAATAATTGCGGAGCACCTCATTTCTCTAATTCGAATAAATCACCCTACACAAATAAGAACTTGGTAATCACACCAACATCTAGGATTATCTGGCCACCTTAAATGTGTATCACGCTTAAAACCTATTCCCATATTTATACACCTCATAAAAATACAATAAAATCTGATAGAGGCCTCTTCCTTATCAATGTGTATATTCAGTGATTGCGAGCAGAAAAAAATATCAAAACATTTGATTACCATACACTTAATAATACGCACCAAAATAGTAATACCGTTTATAGATAAGATTACTTTTGACGAGGCAAATCAGTAATACTCTCACGTACTCACCATCAACTGTTTGATCATCGTATGCGGGCAAATATTTGTCGACGTACTTTTCGGCTACGACTAATGCACCATCCAATCGATCCGCTGCAAATACGGTGTACTTGCTGGCTAGAACCGTGTTGCTGATTTGCTTTACAGAATCGGCCCTCTTCAGGGCCTTACGGGCGATTTTTGTGCCCACGTCGTTGACGTATTGCTTGGTGTTCCAGTAGATCTAAAAAAATATCTTACAATATATAAAATATTTTAAAACAAAATATGATATGATATCCACTATTTGTTGTCGATCGATACGATCTGCGATTGATAAGTCTGGTTATTTTCATCAAAATAGACAGAATATATTTCCAAGAACCACGTATTATAGTCATTATATTAATAAAATATACACTAAAATGATTCATTCAAACTTTATGTACATAGTTCGTAAAATAGTTTACGTAGGTTTCTATAAGTTCAAAGTAGACTAAATCGACTTTCACAAAATTTATATTTTCCAAAACAACAAGAATTTAGTCGCAGTAAATAATTGATACATGTATGAATTGATAGTACGTAAAAATTAAATTCAATTTGTTCTTGTAGTATCGTCAACTGGGGTTACTTTGCCCACCGGGGTAACTTTACCTATTTTTGAAAAAAAGTTTGAGCGCCAAATATTAATTACTTGAATGGTCGCTGGATGCGCAGCAATAATCAGGGCTACTAGTTGTGACGTTGGCAAGGGTGGCTCTTAAATTTTTCCATGTGGTGATAGTTTATCAGTGTGAAACTGTGAGCTGTATAAGGGAACTCCAACACAGATAATTGGAGTACCTAAGCAACTTTCATCAGAGCAGCCAATAACGAATGCTGGTAAGTTTTTTAAATTATTTCTATTTGTGTCGCATATAATAACGATTAGAGTAATATGATAGGGGAATTTTGATATCTTCATTTTCATGTGTTTGTTTTGATGGACAATATTACCTCATGGTCTGTGGGCAAATTGGGGTTATCTTGTCCACCCCTCAATGTATGGACGAACTATGAAGATTTTTAAGTAGGTTGTCATAGTGTTTTCAGCCACATAGTTTTCATTCGTAGTGCTCACTGTATAGTTGGCTAGTATACCTTCCTCCCACCCTATATTAGTATGCAGGGTGATTGGGGGGAGGTGCAAAATACAGCACAAAGTACGAAGTTGCTAAACCTACCTAAATTTTTGATACCTACCTACCTAAAGATAGATGCCTACCTAACTTCTTATTTCAGAATAATGTCAGGAAAATACACACCGAAGTTGGGGCGCCGTCAATACAAGAATTATTCTCAACAGGATCTTGAAGAGGCCCTGAATACTGTTGCCAACGGAGAAATGTCAATAATGCAAGCTGCATCAAAGTTCAACATGCCAAGAAAGACCATTGGCAATAAATTCACAGGAAAGCATACAAAGTCTGTTGGTCACCCAACTACACTTTCTCCAACTGAAGAGTCTAAAATTCTCCACCAAATTCTTGTACGTTCTGACTGGGGGATGCTTTAGCTGTTTTGGAAGTGATACTAATCGTGAGAGACTACTTGGTGAGATGAGAGAGCCGGGGTTTTAATTTTAAAGATGGTAACCTACCAGGAGAAGATTGGTACAGCTCATTCATTCAACGCCACAGAGATGAGTTAACAGTCAGAAAATGTCAAAATATATCTCGAAAACGAGCCACTGCACGTGAACTACGACGAAACTTATCTCATGAAGTTTATTGCTTCAGAGGTGACAAAATAAATTTTGAACTATTCTCATGTTCGTCTTGGCTTATTTTATCCCCTATAAAGGGAATATTGCCCAAAAGAGACTTTAAAGGCAGTTTTCAATAGAAAACCAAAGTTGCCTCTCTTGTGGACAAAGATACCTCTCTTGTCCAGGTAAGTTTGCCCACCAGGTTTTTGAATTTTTACAGAAAGACAAAGCAACGAAAATATATTTTAACATGGTGAATCAATTCTACAAGCCCTCCCCAGATCCTAGAAAAATTTCCCCCTCTCCAACCTATGGGGAACTACACGAATTTTTTACTTGAAATTTAGTAAATTTAGTAGGTAAAGTAACCCAGGTTTAAGTATATTTTGTTACATAAATTTTGATTTACATAACTAAACTTTTCCTAATTAGATTATACGAAAATATTCTTTGTAAATTGAGGATTTTCGTGGAACACATTTACCATGATTTCGAAACATTCTAATATTCCAATTTTCTTTTTAGAACACATAATTTTACTAATCTGATTATATAAATTAAAACACTCATGGTACTTATTATTGATTGCATGTACTGTTGTTTATCACTTCGTCCTTGTAATATTAAAATTTCTATTCTCTAAATTAAAAAAAAACATTGCTGAAAATTGCGAAGTATATCAATTTGAAAATATATAATAAATGACATAAATTACCTTATAAATGAGGTATCATACGCATGCTTATTCCCTAGTCTACTAAAGTGGTAACTGTTAGAGAGATACAACATTTTTCTATAATGTCATTTTATAATTGCTATTTTGTTTCAGGATTTTACTAAATAAATTACAATGTAATTATGTGGAAAATTGTTACTTGGACTACAGTAATAAAGTATACAATATAAGACACAGTAATTAAGGGATTATTTTAATCTCTGTTTATATTTTTTACTTCTGCATATCACTGCAATTAGTTCACTTTCACACTTACGATAATAACGTATAACAAGCAACTAAAACATTGAAAATATCAGCCTGGGCCCAGCAATTATTTATTCATATAACTACTCTAAGGAAGGTACCTGCAATGGACCAATAAACATTGATAATAAATTCCAGTTTATTGAGAAAACAACAAGAAACTATTCATATCACTATTTTTAAAATGAAATAAGAAATATAGTATTAATTCTGTCAAAATAAAAAGGAAAATTAACCCTATAAGCTTTAGAAGATCTATCCCTGAATAATGTGTTCTATATAAAAGTATATCAACGCACACATCTTCCTCTTCTAAGGCATATTATTTTTTCCATAACCGTAATAATCATAAACACGACAGAAGTTTCTATTTGGTTTATCGTTTATAAAACTAGAATTATTTTGGAAAATTTAAGTATGTGAAGAATTTACCTACCTATAAATAATAATATATACATATATACATAGTGGTCCATAAGTAACTAGTACATATTTTTCTACATAATTTATGTATTTATTTGTAATTCATTTTTAACCCCATAGCAGTAACTTTTACGCCTTTAAAAGCCTATTAATTGAATAAGGGTTCTATGGTGGCCCATTTCAAATATTTTTTGTTCTCTTTTCGCTCGTTATACAAGGTGTTTTTAATTGTGTCTAATCTCTATCATCAAAATTAAGTTTGAGCGTGTTTAAATGTTAATAACATTTATAATCGGCAATAAGAACCAAGAATCAAATGAGAAACAAACTCTAAAATAATCGTGATATTTTCTGGTAGAGTAAAAGTTTCCACGATCTGTGGGCAACAAGGGGAATTTTGGGGGGTTATTTACTGGGCATTGGTAAACTCGTTCACGTTTTCTTGATTATTCTAGTTCATCAGTTTCTTCTTAAGAAATATAAAGCTCTGAATCTAGTACGGAAGAATTTACTTACTAATTATTCGATACTTTCTATTCAAATTTTGGATTTTCAAAACACGCTCCATACAAAAAAATAGTTTTTGGTTATTAAAATCGTATTTTCTCATGAAGCAGAATATTTTACAAAGATATTTTTCATAAATTCGTAATAAGCACTATTTGTCCTCGGTCAGACTTAATCCTTAGGCACACTGCATAATATATTGATTTTTATAACCATAGAATAGCAGTCTTACCATTTCTGGTGGTAAATTGATTGACGGAACTGTATACTCGACAATATCTAAACTCTTGCACACGAGTTTGTCTATAGAGGAGATGGGCCCCTGAAAGAAAACTATAGCCGGCGTTGCCACATCTACCATCGTCTGAAGCGATTCCTCGGCGCGACCTAGAGTCCATTGCACGAGGGAGTTGGACGTCTGAAAAGGAAAACAGAGCTGAGGTCCTTGTAAGCAAATCATGTATTTATAAGGGTTAGTCGGGGCACTTTTTCGTCAAGCTCAAGGGTTGATTGAAATATACATCGTTCTTCCATCAACGTAGCGATAAGATCCAGACACATTTATTATAAGGGTTTCAGCTGAAACGTGGCAAGTATACACATAAATTTCCAATACGAATATAAAGGGTGGTCCAACCATAATGCACGATGTTAATTGTGAGTCACACCTCAACTTCAAGTTTTTTGCCCAACTTAATTTGACATTTCTTTGTTTCAGTATTTGACAAATTCAACCATGGAGAGGTACACAATTGAGCAGCGCGTTAAGATTGTTGAAGCCTTTTACGAAAATGGGCGTTCAAATCAAAATGCATTTCGTGCAGTTCGTGACTTTTTTGGTCAGCATAATCGACCAAATGTGTCCACAATCGGGAGAATTGTGCACAAATTTCAGCAAACCGGATCTGTAGGAAATGTGAAAACACCTGTGCATGCTCGCCCAGTTCGTTCTGCGGAAAACATTGATGTTGTTCGCGATAGTGTAGCAGAAGAGCCGTCAACCTCGACTCGTCGTCGTGCCCAACAATTGAACATCTCACGAACATCACTGATGCGAATTTTGAATAAAGATTTGAATTTACACGCTTACAAGGTTCAATTGACTCAAGAGCTGAAGCCTACTGACCATTTCGAACGTCGTCAATACGCCGAATTCTTGGTTGAACAGATAGAAGTGAATGGTGAACTTTACAAAGAAAATCATCTTCAGCGACGAGGCACACTTTCACCTCAGTGGATTTGTTAACAAGCAGAATTGCCGCATTTTGGCAAATGAGAATCTACGAGTGATTGTTGAAAAGCCGATGCATCCACAAAGAGTGACTATTTGGTGCGGTTTATGGGCTGGCGGCGTCATCGGGCCGTACTTCTTCGAAAATGAGGTCGGCCAAGCAGTTACCGTGAATGGTGTTCGCTATCGCGAGATGATAACGGACTTCTTGTGGCCAGAAATTGAGGATATGGACCTGGACGATATGTGGTTCCAACAGGATGGTGCCACTTGCCACACAGCCAACGAAACAATGGCACTTTTGCGCAAGAAATTCAATGGCCGTGTTATCTCACGTCGTGACGATGTTAATTGGCCGCCACGATCATGTAATTTGACACCGTTGGACTTCTTTCTTTGGGGATATTTAAAGGAAAACGTGTACGTCAATAAGCCAAGAACAATTCAAGAGCTAAAGGATGAGATAATTCGGCATATTAACGACATTGAACCTCAATTATGTCTCAGAGTCATTGAAAATATGGACCATGGGATAGAGGTATGCCACAGAAGCCGTGGCGAGCATTTGGCCGAAATTTTGTATCATACATAATTGTCATAGATCCTTCTACCATAATAAAAGATATTAAAATAATTCTCTGAAAACTTTTTATTTTATTTACAATTAACATCGTGCGTTTTGGTTGGATCACCTTTTACATATATGCATTTAATTTCATGTCGCATAATAATTTTGGCTTTAAATTTAAATCTATTTAGACATTAATAGAATACGTCCAGGTGTGAGTAGGTTATGTGCATATTCAACTATGTGCAGAACTAATTTAGTGGAATTAAATTCTACATCGAGAGTACAATTTTTTTATTGCTAATTAATCATCATAGCGAAATCATTATAGATTTCTCGTAGAGAAATTATAACTATTAATATTTTGAACTAGGGTTCATTTAAGTTATCCTCTAAACGTATGGATAGGATGTAATAGATCAGAAAAAACACATTTGTTATGCCATATAAATAGTATCCTCGAAGTAAACCTGTTGGTGAATATTTTGTGTAACAGTTAGTGATATACTAATCGCGCTAATAATTCACATGAACGTCCCTAGTTTATTTTAATAAAACATCTGTTTCCAGTATTCTCTTTCACACAAATATCATTTTAGCTTATGAAATGAATTTCCCACCCCTAGAAATCGCGATTCTGTAGAGCGAGTAACCAGACGAGGAAATTGATATATATGCCACTACACTATTAAGAATCTGAAACCCCTAAATAATATGCTGGCATAAATTTTGACAAGAACAGTAATCAATATAAAAAATTCTAATACACCATTATATTCAATTATAATACAGCACGTGCATATTATAATAGTACGAAAACAGGTGAAGTATATATAGTTATAATATATTAAATTTAAAATTTGTGTATTAAAACATTGTGCACTCCGCAGAATTTTTTCTTAATTTTCATATAGTTTTTTCCAAACGAAATATTCAGTTGTAGGACACACAGTCTAGTAGAAATTGAGTTATTCCGCACATTTCCGCATAATTCGTAATTGTTTTCCAGCATAATTTAAGGCGGGAGGATCAGTGCCGGCTATTCCTTATGTGCTGATGAGCTGCAGAACTACCAAACCACCATAGTAAATCTTAATTATTAATAATAATTAATATTAATTAATCCCTATTCTAAAGACTTCACTTATTTAGGAAGTAAAATAAATTGGGATGGAAGAAGCGATAAAGACATAAAACAAAGAATAGCGCAGGGTCGAGTAGCTTTTAACAAAAAGAAAGCACTTTTATGCTCGGGGGTAATAAACTTAGAAACAAGGAAGAGATTTTTGAAAACATATGTATGGAGCACGGCACTTTACGGCTGCGAAACCTGGACGGTAGGGGAAGCAAGTAGGAAGAAATTAGAAGCTTTTGAGATGTGGTGTTACCGAAGAATGATGAAAATACCATGGATTGATAGGGTTAGAAACGAAGAAGTATTGGAGAAAGTCGGCGAGAAAAGGAGTATGTGGAAAAACTTAAAGAAGAGAAGAGATAGAATGGTAGGCCACTTGCTGAGACATGGGGGAATAGTCCGCGATATTTTGGAGGCAGAAATAGGAGTGAAGAAAGGCAGAGGTAGGCCTAGATTAGACTACTGCTCGCAAATAGTAAGGGATGTAGGTTGTAGCACAATTAGCGAAATGCGTAGGTTAACACAAGATAGGAGAAGCTGGAGGTTAGCGTCCAACCAGTCTTAGGACTGATGACCTAATGATGATGAATCCCTATTCAATTCCTACACGCTGGAATCTCAATATTCGTACAGTAAATGTTGTTTACGAATATAGAGACTTTATTATTGAGTGTATGGAGCAACTGGAAGAAGAGTCAAATGATGTTACTTCCAAGGAAGCAAGAGGGCTTCGACGTATTCTGGAAGATCAAAATTTTACCTTCTGGCTGACTGATTTCCATTATATTATGCCACATGTTGACGTTTTGTATAATAAGCTTTAAAAAAACATGAACCCAACCGAAGCACAGAAAGCTATACATGTTTTCGAGCAAGGTATTAACAAAGTCCGAAATAAAATAGACCCTATCGTACATCAAGCTTTGCGGCAAACAAAGACCAGCTTATTAATCTCCGATTTAAGAAAATGCAATAACGTAAGTTGCTCAGATTTTTATATTATGCCATTATTAATAATTACTATTAGAGCTAATTTAATTGTTTTTGGTTTTCCTCTGTTATTCTCTTTCTATTATTTTATATATTGGTCGTGATTCATGCAGCACACTCAATAACAATTGTCACGAGCCCCCACTGGGGAGGATATTATATAAAATTATTATTCGTCGACCTATTACAATTATGGTGAATGCGCCGGAGGAAGAGCAAATCCTTGGTAATTTCTTTTCAAATATGTATGTAGAGCTTTATCAGGTATTTACATTTGTAAATGTAACTAATGAAGTAAAAATTCTTAAATATTCACATAACGTATCCATTTTATTGAAGAGTTAATAAGTTTTCCATTTAATTTTGCATTGCTACAACTCTAAAGTATAAAATATACGTAAATTCCTTGTTATTGAAAACAATCACATAAAATTAGCAGCGTCAGCTATTGGAAGGTAAATTTAAAAATGTTATAAATATTTACATATTATACATATCACAAATGTATACGTACATAAGCCTATATTATTTATTTCCGTTTACAGTAAAAATTAAAATATTAGAACATGCAATTACAACGTTATTGAATGATAAGTATTAAAAGATATTGAAAAATATTTTCATTACTTAATTCATTATCAATAAGGGAAACAACGTAAGCAAGCAATAGTTACCTATATGAGTATAATACAACGAGTGTCAATTAAATGATCCATTTTTTCGTAAATAAAGAAAAATTCGTGTTGCAACTAGAAACTGCCTGATAAAAATAGTAAATTAATCAATAAATTTAGAGTGTAGTATAGTAATGATTAATTAATTTAGAGAAAATCTTGCAAATTTACTAAAAGATATGTCAAATAATTAGAGACGAATATAATAATAAAACTGTGGTAAACAATAAACGTATTTTTATGCTAACAATTGTATAATTGTATAAACCACAAACGCCTAGAATCCAATACAATTTTCGATATGGGTTTCATGAAAGGGAAATCTGTATCTGAACATATCTGGATATTGAAAAATGAGTTCAATCTCACCTTTATTTTCTTGTAGATGTTCTCGGCATAGTTCCATCCCGACTCTACTATTGGCAAATTTGTTATTCGCTGGAGCGACTCCAGTTCCTGAATATCAAATGGCTTCTTCTTCGCCTGTGTCACTGAAAAATAAACAGAAAATACTTCCATATCTGTGTAAAGGACGCTAAAGGTAGTTTAAAATAATTTAAATTGTATGTACTTACACACAACTTACTACTTTAAATTATCTAATTCCTTGCCATCTTTACTTCATTTCATTAATTTGTTTCATATCCCCAATATTGCATAACCCTTGCCAAAACACAGCGTGATGTATTAGAAGTACACAACATAGTGTTTCTTATAGAAAAGTGAAAAATAAAGTGTAACTTCTCTGTTAATAAACGAATGCAATTGTTTAAATAATGTATTTTTATGATACGTTTTTCCTGTATATTGTAAAATATAGCCTTTTTCATAAAATTTAGCAATTTTCCTATACTTGTAAACCTGGACTTAGCATAAGCAGGGATTTAGGAATCGCGAATAACGAGAGGAGAGAGTACAGATATAGAATGGACATATGTATCTGATATAGAATGTGCCAGTGGCTTATTCCATAAGATGGGCCATCTAATGACATTAGAACTATTTCTATTCCTTCTTACATTATGTCGAAAACAATAAAGGAATAATGTGCGACGAGACATCTGATGAACTGACAAATGCTGCCCATGGTGTAAAGTAATATATGTATATTTATTTATTAGGGTTGCATTCTTTTGTTGATAATTCATCTAACCTAGAGCAAGTAACCAAAGGCATAGTTCCACGATATAAATTTTTATTGATAAAATTTCAATTCAAATATAAATAAAACATGAAACATGGATGTATATACTGGATATTTGCGCGAATTTCATACGGGACAATAAAATAAAATAATCGTCTCAAAATTAAATCCTGCATAGATTAGCACAAAAAAGCCTTTTAATAGTTTTAACAGCATTAAATGCTTGGGCTTAAGGCTAGTATTAGTTTTATTGTAACAGCCCATGTCTCATAAATACTACCACTACACTGCTGACGATAGTTTCCGGTATTTTAAACCTCTGGTTTTTAGACGCAATCAAAAGATCGAAATTACAAATTAATATTTTCCAATAATAGACCCAGCACTTCAAGACTGATAAGAACTCGTTAGAGGAAAATTTACCATTACTTCAAAATATCCGCTACACTCGAAATTAATAGCCCCTGAATTTCATCTACCCTAAAAGATCTCCAATAGACAGTACTTACTACACTACCTTATTCTCTTGTGAATTCTTATGAAGGAGATTATAAATTAAGGTATCTGCCTTATCAGACTATACTTCCATGGATGCCTTAGAACAGTCCACTCTTGGACTAGTCTACAGACTACGAAGTCAAGGTAAAATAGCAGTCTTTATTTAGACGCCAAGCCATGTAGAAGTACAGGAAAATAAGTTTGTGGATAAAGCAGTGAAGACAACAGCATAGGTTAGTTCACCAGAGGACATAGTTCTACGGACTTAAAAAATAAAATTGAAGCAGTGTTATGGATCAATGAGAAGACGAATAGAATACAATAAAGTCCAAACTAAATCAGACAAAAATCCATGTGAGTAAATGGAATTCCATACGACTAGCGGCAACAAATAGAAGAGAACAATATGTAGAACAATATGGAGAATAATATGAAGATTAGGAATTTGAGGTCACACAAATTTATCACCTAGCTATATTCTAATAGAAGATCAACAACCTTAATAGTAAAATAGCTAGCCCTAGAGCATCCAGTCTATGAATACGATAGATATAGCCAATGAATCTATTAAACACACTAACTTAAATTGTACTACAATAATGAATATAAAACTTAAAGAATACACTAGAATTACTAAAGAGAATTAATACATTTAATGAACATGGGAACATACTCAAATTGGGAAAGAGAGTTAGTAGCCTTTTCTGGCAATGTCCACAAAAATAGATTTTCTTAAATACCTATATTATTTAAAGATGGATATATTTGGAGAACCATATGAATTGATATACACTTCGTATGTGTAGATGAAAGCTAAAACCAAAAGATATTCGGGATTTATTCCTATTTTATCGGCATTTTTTAAATTGAGGTTAATAATCTTGGTAAGAGGATACCAGTTTTACAGTTTCAAAAATCTGCTATAATGGGACTAATCTAATGGGTCGAATGAAGAACAGACGACGCGATAAAGATAGATAGATATACTGTGCCAATTTCAATACGTAATGTTGAACATTGAGTTAAAAAATCTTAACTCTTCACTCTTTCTTAACTGTACACCTCTCAAACTTGGTTGCTGTTAAGTTTCATCAACATTGATTTCCGTTTTAGTTTACAAATTGTCATAACGTTCTTCTCTTTAACCTCAAAATCATATTTGTCGTAAAATACGCTCTCAGTATTCTAATTATCATTAGTATTATTATTTATTATGATTAAATTACATATTTATGATGTAAATAAGGAAACATAAATGTTATGACTGTACTAAGTTGTTCATACGCAGATTAGATTATTTCCTGTATTGAATAGAACAACATTACATTCTTGAATAAGAAATAGTTATTTATATATCCCACAAAACATAATTCTAATATGTCATGTATATTACTAAATAAAAAGTAATAATACAGAACAAAATTCATATTGCCATCCATTTCAATATTTTATTCAAATGGATGTGTGCAACATTTGCGATACATTCCTCTACTCTAAAATATAGAGACTAATTAATTAATTATTGAATTAATCATTGCATTTTTTTCTTGGTGGTACACAAGAATGTTAGACATTTATTCCAGATTTAAGCGGAACACTCTGTAGATGAAAAATATGTTTATATATTAGTTTAATTAGTACATCTGTGTACATATGAAGAGATACAGAACTTATATATTAACTAACCTATGTTAACTTATAACTAGTCGAGTTTGCTATCTGAAGTCTTAAGTTATTTACAATTTTATTGTATTTTTTTGGATATTAACGTACTTGGTAACTTGATAGTTAATAAAATGCTCTTATGTATAAAACTGTTATCGATTTATGCGACATTTTTATCATTAAGGTTATATTTGTTTACGTTTTTTTCTGCGCGTTCCATATTAATTTAAAATTATTTTGACTGATTAAGTGATCACGCGTACTTTCATTTCTATACAGAATCCGAGAATACAGTTAAGTCGTGATTAGAGCGTTTTATTTTGTCATTGCCTCTAATATGCAAAGTCTATTAAATTATATTTGAAACATAATTCACCATATTACTAAGATAATTGCCTTTATTTGCATAGATAATAGAATAAATATTCAGTTGAATGTAAAACTGTTAATTATAAAAGAAAAGGAAGTATAGTGGAATATTATGATTTTTTATTTAATTTATTGTATGTATTTCAACACCATATTATTTTGTAACACCATTTATCACACATTTTTGAATCTAGTAAAAATCTGGATTTTTTCTAACTTGATTAAAGTTCCTTTGAGACAAAGTCCAAGTTAAATACAAATATGTAAATGTGAAAGAAAATTTAAAGAATTGACAATCAAACTAACATGAGAAATATAATTAATTGTGAAAATATTCTGCCAAAAACTGTCTCATATGTATTATAAAAAACTGCATTTAACATGCAAAATTATTTACATATTATATAAGTAATGTAAGCATTTAGATATGTATAATTCATAAGTATTTTCGTATTTATGTATAATATTTATGTACAATGCATTATTATTATTATATAATATTGTATAATTATATTATACAATATTAATAGTTATTTTTATTATTATGCTCTTAATATTGACAATGAAACGAGCCATTCACAGTAACTGCGGTTGAAAAATAAGGCAATATTATTTATAAGTTAAGATATCATACACTGAAGGTAATAACGAACTTGTTTAAGAATATTTTTTCATTGTTAATGATGAAAAGAAAGCTTTTTATTGTTAATAATGAAAAGAATAAATATACATTTTGAGACATGTATGTAAAACGAATTATTGTTATTTTGCACTTTATAAATTCTGTGACGGATATTCATTTGCCATACGAACCAATTAATTAAATCAATTTTAAGGATATACATAAGAAAATATTACGAAAAAAATATTTTCCTAGCTTTCCATTCATCTTGATGACATATTTAAATTAATTTACAAAATTAAAGCTTGATACTAATGCCAGAGGTATGGAGCTGATGAAGTATCTGGTAAGTACGGAGCTATCTATTTTAAATGTGGGAAACACATTTGTATTTGGGGTGGTAGACGGGGATACCACCTCTTGATATCACCCTAAAAGCGGAAGCCGTAAAGGCAATGCACAGGGTGGGAAACATGAATAAGAAGATGAGGGGCCTGAATAGACTCTCAACAGAGCTAACTGTGGAGGGACTCTTCTGGATGCCCTCTGATAGTACGGGTGTCCACTTCCTGTTTGACAAGAAATATAAGATCACCCTCACCAGTAAGACCGATTGAATGGAGGGCATTACCTGACATCTGGTACACGGATGGAGCCAATAGTGGGAACAGAGCGGGTGCGGGGGTGTATAGGCGATGCGATGGGATAGGTAAAACCTTCCCCTTGGGCAAATACACTACCGCACTCCAGGCCGAGCTAGTTGCAATTACATACGGTGTTCTGGGGGCCGACAAAAACCGGACCCAGGAGAAGGTATGTATCTGCTCGGATAGCAGGGCGGCGTTGGTAGCCCTGAATTTAGCAACGACAAAGTCGAAGTTAGTCTATAATTGCTATGAAGCATTGAACCACTTGGCAGGGAAGGGACCGGTGGAACTCGTATGGATACCTGAGCATAATAGCATTAAGGAAAGTCTAATTGGAGATGACCTCGCTAGACTAGGAACCAGAGAAAACCTCTATTGACCAGAACCTGCAGTGGGAATAAGTCGGAATCTGATCAGAGACCGTACCAATGGCTGGAAAAGAGACCAGCACAATAAAAAATGGAGAAGAGTAACGGGTTGTCGAATAACCAAACTTTTCATCGACTACTCAGAGATTGAGAAATGGATCCAAGAATTCATTAAGTTGAACAGGCACAAAGCCAGAACCCTGGTGGGAATCATAACGGGCCACCATAGTAGCCTGAATGCATATAAGCACAAGCTGAGGCTGACTGACAGCCCGGCCTGCAGATATCGTAAAATAGACGAGGAAACCTCGATTCATCTTCTTTGCACCTGCCCCGCACTGGAAGAGAAGAGGTACCTTATATTGGGGACCCCTGTTATCCTAGAGGAAGCTAGGCTTAAGGCGGGGGACGTGCCTAAATTACTCCTTTTATGAGATAACATTTTTGGATAATGACCCGGATAAGAGGGGATCGTCCTGATGATGCCCAAACCTATATAACATAATAATAATAAAGCTTGATATATCTTACATGATAATATCTTACGCTTTCGTTGGAGATATTGTTTCCATATATAATACAACATATTGTTATAACCTACGAAAATATTTAATTCATTTTATATTTTGTTTATGAGGTTACATTTTAATTCATTTACGAGGTTACACTCATGTATCTTATAAATAAACAAGCTTGGTATGTTTCAAAATATTTACAAATTCTCCTGCTCCGGTTTAGCAGAAAATTACTTTCAATTTAATAGTAAAATTTTATATTTAGTAGAACCCATTAAGCCACATAAACTATCTTCATAAAATAATACTCCTCTATGTATGTAATAAAACTTAAAACAAAAAAATTTATACTAAATAAGAATACTTGAATACTTCGACTCCTCAAGGTTTTTAGTTATTGTAGAGTGCTATCCTCTTCAAAATATTATCTTATCAATTACTAGTTTAGAATATCCATTGTTATATTAAACAACATTTTTACAATATAGTTATGAATAGTAATTATAGTAAGTTAAATATAATACGGCGAATTTTAGCCCAATATTAAGATTTATTTTATAATTTAGGATGCAAATGTATTTTGTTGAAAGATATAGATATATTAAAAAGTTGAAAACGATTTATTAACGTCTGTATATGTCTAGTATATCTAAGTCAAGATTATTAAGTCTTTCAATAAGGACGCTCCATTTTTAAATGCCAATAAAATAAGTTGTATGTGAGAAATCCACTCATTTATTTTTATTTGAAAGAATATTTTATGGTATTAAATATGAAATATAACGTCGTTCGAGTGTCCGCCGCGGCTTTGCATGGTGGCATGTATTCGGGAGGTCTAATTTTCGATGACTTTGTCGAATAAATCCAGATGAATTTGCTGGATGGCGTTCGTTATGTTGACTTTAAGGGCATCAGTTATTTGCGGTTCATTTGCATAGACCTGCGATTTAAGATAGCCCTATAATAAAGAAGTCTAAAGGCGTTAAACCGCATGATCTCGATGGGTAGTTCATGTCGCCGTTGTCTGAGATAACGATGCCCTCAAATCACTCGTGCAGAGTGTACATCGTGGAATGCGTTGTGTGGCACGTAGCACCGTCCTGTTGAAACCACATGTCGTCCATATCCATATCATCCATTTTAGGC
This sequence comes from Rosalia funebris, assembly GCA_037954035.1. NCBI lineage: Eukaryota > Metazoa > Arthropoda > Insecta > Coleoptera > Cerambycidae > Rosalia > Rosalia funebris. The sequence continues at coordinate 12,329,858 of JAZFAV010000001.1, read as the reverse complement.
CACAAGAAATTGCTTATCATCGATCTGTAGCGCTCGCCGTCGACGGTTATGACAATGCCAGTTTCGTTTTGGAAGAAGTACGGACCGATAATCCCTCCAGACCAAAATTCGCACCAAACAGTGACTTTCTCGGGATGAATTTGATGTTGGTATATCTTGTGTGGATTGGTATCGTCCCAAATCCAACAATTTTGCTTGTTTATTTATGCAAAGAAGGGCCTCGTCGCTAAAGATGATTTTTTTGACGAAATTTGGATCAACGTCCAACTGCTCCAGAGACCAATCAGCGTACATATGGCGTTGTCTATGGTCGTTTACCTTAAGTTCCTGGGTCAGTTGAATTTTATACGGATGCATACCCAAGTCCCGACGCAAAATTTGTCAAGTTGAAGTCGCCGAAAGGCCAAGTTCCTATGAATGACGAGAAATTGACTGCCTAGGGTTTAGGGTTTTCCCGTACACTCTCACGCATAGCACCGATGTTTTCAGTAAACCTTGCGTTTCAGTAACGTACGGGTGTTGGTTGATTGTTTGTCAAACCGGTTGACTCGAACTTGGCTACCAAAGGTCGAATAGTCGTCTCGGAGGGACGGTTGTGGCGAGGATAAATGTCACGTAATACGCGGAACATTTCTCGAACGGAGCACTGATTTTGAAAATAAAATTTGATGATTTGTAGGTACATGCTGTTGAATGTTATCACCCTCCATGGTAATTTGCCATGCACTACTGAATTCACAATAAATTTGACATATATTACTTCAACAACATGGCCGCTATAACCTAACAAATTTCCAGCGTTCCTATTAAAAAAACCCTTTATATACAGTATCAGTCAATATATATGTCGCTGGTATAACTTTTCCTACAAACACAGTAGTGTATAGATAGCATTTAATGTTTAAATTTTTTAGGTTAGAGTTATATTAGAGATATTTAAATTGCACAATACTATACATTAATTATAATGTTCAAGCAACCAATTTTCTTGAATTGATTCAAGAGCAAATTATTGAACATAACCAATTTATGAATAGTATTTTATTATCGCATTATATTATAATAAAAATATCTACACAAGGAAGTATGCATCATAAAAAATATCATACGTTCGTTCTCAGTCTGGACAGAACATGTTACATATCTCTTAATAATAACAGACGGTGGTGGTGGTATAGATGTTGAAGATGGCGCATCATAAAGGGTTCTGGTTAAATATTTCCAAGTGCGCTTGCGACTTCTACGTGTACCATGCACCATATTGTTCTGTAAAGAAACGATCAGTTTTAGATTTTTATCATTACAACCTTCTCCATTTGATCACAAACTTGTTTAACTAGAATTATCCTTGAACAAAGATATTCGGCAGATTGTATGATAGTTTATTACTTTTATAACTTTGTACGTTATAATGTAGTTGGTTTTTATTTTCTTGGTCATAAATTAATTATAGTTTGTTTATTTTTTAAATTTGGGTCAGTCAAAATAGAACAAAACGTTTTTGTTGTTAACGTTTCGCGTTTTACAACCATCTTTAGAGAAAATATTTATCACATAGTACGTCTTTATTTGCTCTATGTGAACACTAGTAGACGTTAAAGCCTTCAAATGACTAAAAAAGGGTATGAACTGAGAAATTGACCTCCTTCTTCTAAAGCCTAAGGCTGTGGAGGAGACGGTTATGCATAGAGATGAGGGCAAACACACCTACACTCAGGGAGAGATGTTAAACTATCCCTTTGGGACTTGAACTCAAGCATACAATAAAATCCCCAACTAGTTCCATTCCTTCACCCCAAACCACAGTATGAATTATATCATTACATACATCTTATGAAAAAGTGCAATAGGCCTCTCCTCTGTTTTGTAGACGCTAAACTAAACCTGAATATCCATATCTTTTTATTAAATAAGTACTCTCATTCTTTGTTATGAATTAAGTATAATATACCCTAATCATTTAATAGATATACGAACACTTCTCTAAAGATTGTTATTAAAATCGAAACATAACAAAAAACTGTATTATCTCACAATAAGATATAATAATAATTTTGATAATTTTGACCTCAGATACTCATTTTCACTACTTTGACTATTTTAAATATGTAAGATCAAAGTACATCTATATTTATTTTTAAAGTACAATTTGAATTTTGGTTTTCTAACTAACGAGATATAGCCATATCTTAATGATCATTTATAATTATTTTCTACTTATATCATAAAATTAACACACACACACACACACACACACACACACAAATACTAAATCGTTTTTTTCTTTCTTGAGAGCATGATAGAATAATATAGCTAATTTACCATTGTGTGTTTAAAATCGATGGTATTACCTATTAGATTACTTTAATAATCAATTCATTTGAATATAATACATCAGAGCTTATTACTGTCAAGGTAATGGTTTATTGATTATAGTAATATACTTAAATATAAAAGGTAGCTTATCGAAATTGAATTGAAACAGGTATTTTTGAGTTTAACACCACCTCTAATGTGCCTACTATGATCTATTGGATAAAATGTTGAGTGGCGAAGTGAGCTCCATAAACTTTGTACTGATTACAGTAAAAGTAAAAAAACTTTACTTAAAACAATGAAAATTATGGTTTATTAAGTCAATTACCATAATTGTCGTTAATGGTCATATAGATACTAATCTAAAAATATTTCTGTCTGAATAAGTCTGAACTCATTAAGTAACATAATTAAATATTTTGTATTCTGAACTGAAACAAAAGGCCTCTCTGACCTTAGGGCTTGAAATAAATAGACTGAACATTTCACCTGATCAAATTATCTTTCCAAAATTATTTCAAACAAGTCACTTAATGCGTGACGAAAGGTAAGAAATTTTAAAGCGAAATCGAAAAAAAAATGTAAAAAAAGCAGTATTTTATCATTTCTTTCAAATATGCTGTTTTAATATCGAAAATGTCACAAATATAGTCTCGATAAGCCACTTTATATATACTATTAATGGAAAGTTTTATTATAACTTTTATAAATTCTATTATAACTATGACAAGAATTCTAGAAGTAGATCAATAACTTTCCGGATTGTGTTTTAATAGCATTGTACATGCAAATAAGCAATCAGCCATGTGCTATTATAATAATTAATGCATTAAATAACACCATTTCCACAAGATAATAAATGTTATAAATATAGCATTTATTGTACTGACTTGTTTAAAATATCATATTTAAAGAGGCATCTATGCAACAACCCACCTGATTAGTTTTCTCAAGCAATTATTACAGAGAGGAAAATCGTAAAGTATAGCCCAAAAATCTTATTACTTTTTATAGTGCTACGGGAAATTGGCACATTCCCCTTCGAAATGTAACAACAGTTATTGGTATACGGTAGATGTAATAGGAATTACATTACGAATAATTCTTTTCTAGTCATCTTGGGTATTATCGATATGCTTTTTATGGTTATTTTATGTATATCAAAAACATATACAAACAAATCCATTACTACCAATCAATTAATTAAATTATTATAACCACAATGCAAACTACTCTTCAATGAAACACTAAACAATACTATTTTAGTACGAATTTAAATTTCACCCTGTACATTATCAAGTAACTGGGAGTTTGAGAATAAGAGACAGTGTATAATATAACCCAACTAGCGTTGCTTTATTAACACCTATACTTATACATTAAATCATAAAACAGTACTAATTATGTTACATATTTTAGCAGATTTAGTAGTTACCTTAGACAGTTTTAATAGAAAAGAAACAAATAATAAATAGACACCCAAGTAATGGTGTCTTAACAATGTTAAGAGCTCTTAACACGACACATTGTTCAATTTTAACTAATATTGATAAGACTACTACTGTCTTACATACTAGATGAATTATTGCTAACGTTCAGCTAAAATCAGCGCATTAACAACTGTTCTGTTTTAATGCCAATTATATGAAATATGTACAACGGATTCGAGGGAAATCGAAACACCGTTTGATTCTATTATCTCGTCATTACGTTTTATCGACGAAGAAATGAAATAAAAAAATATGTAAATACCAATTTTGCAAAATACTTTGAATGTATTGATCAGCCATTGCGTATTTCATCAAAAAATTTCATCACGTTCCAAAAATCTTCTCGTATAAAAATAAGCATCTAGAGTTCTATCTATAGATTTGTGAGATAATAAAAGAAAAAATGTACACAAAAATGTTTTAATTCAAGTTATTCAATTGATATTACAAACTAAAAAAAGATTAAACTTATAGAAAAGGTCTGTATAAACGCTTATAATCAAAAATAGTCTTCCAAAATTAATTCTTCTTCATGTATCCCATTCAGCTCTGATTGAATAACTATAATATTTTATAGACTTATTATTATTAACAAACCAGGAGAGAATACCTTCAACATACAAGGTAACTATATATCAATGAGAAACAACAGAGTGTCCTACCAAATAGATATTGATCAGTGATTGACCAACGTACAAGTTTGATTGACTAAATATAGTATTTTTGCTTCCTGTCCCACATATACCACAATAAATACAATTCGCAGCAATATTTCTACAGAAGTAAACATGTTATTAATCAAATTTCTTTAAATATTGTCGATATTTAAAATTATCAATATAATTATTTCTATATATTTTTTGATAAAAAGGTATATAGATACATGGTAATTGTTTATTTTGGAGCTTAGTGAGTCACATATATATTATTATACCCCAGTAGTATTTACGGTTCTATCAGATATCACTTAAAATATTTCCGATTGATTAATTATAAAGAAGTAATTGAAGAAATGATTTGCATTGTCAAACTAATTCGGTAATATAAAGTTAAAGGAGTACTTGCGAAAACAGTTTAAGTCATGTCTATTTTTAGGTCATCGAAATGGAATAAAAATGATATAAACTCCTAAAAAGATATCGATGCCTCTTTCAAAATTTACATATTCTGACCCAAATACCAAATAGTCTTTTCAAATACTACATTTATCGCCCGTATTCTCTTAATCCGCTAAAAATATCGTTTTATTCTCCAGTTCTTTCACTTAAACTTTTGTTTTTTTTTTTATAGATTTTCCTCTCTGCATTGTTTAACTAAAAAAATCTTTGGGAAATATCCCTTAAATTCTGATGATTAGCTATCAAATTGACGTTAATAATACAATATGTAATCTGTTATAAATTATAAATGAGGAACGCCTTAAACTTTCTCTGTACCTATTTCTGCAAATGATGCCTACTTCAAAATAAATATTAACGCTAAAGATAGCTAAATATAGGTAACATAGCTAAACATAGCTAATAAGTAACAATACACACGTATAATTATTCTAACTTACAGTTTTTAATAGTACACAATATGTAATCAGCCACAAAAATGTATCTCAGTACCTCACCACCGTCTGTAGCACACTCAGGACGCTTGTTCTTCTTACAAATATTAATAAACATCTAATCGTATGTAATTTATTATTAATAATAAACCATTCATAACTTTAATTAGCGTCTTACATCATATTTTTTATCATTTGCCTCGTCCATGAAGAATAGTGTATGAAGAAAAATATAAATATAGCGCTGACGAATTTGGAAGACCTCTGTAAAAATTCCATGATATCGTATCTGGATAAGACTCAGGTGCAGTTCTAGATTGAGATTAATGCCTCGCTGGTAGATTTGGATAAGCGAAACATGACACTATGATGTTATGTTATCTGTAGTTTTACAATATGAATATGCATCTAAATAGTAGCTTAATTACACTTTATGTTTAAAATAACCTAGTACTATTAACTTCATCGCTATTTGCCAAATAAAAAACTCGCTTACCTTGCCGATAAATGGAACAGTCTACCTGAGCCTAGCCATAAAAACAAGTCACGGTATGTTTTGAGATTTTTTATTTGGCAAATAGCGATGAAATAAACTATACACATATTATTTTGAAGCCGGTGATTGATCTTGGTAAGGATGATGTGGTGCAGAAATGGGGAGAATTTCTGTACTACCCAAGTGCCAAGTGATATCAGTAATACCTTTGTCGATTACAGAATTGGCGAAGTTGTTTTTTTTTGAAGTTTTAATATACAAAAAATCTTCGTCTACATTTATAATTTATATATTGATTCCTAGAGTAAGTTTCGTTTAACAATCCGTAACAATAGTAAAGTAATTTATCTATAACACTAACTGAGTTTTCCACAAAACATCAAAACACTATACACTACAATCGACGCGCGTTTCGTCAACGAAGTTGGCATCATCTGGAGATGATTAAAACTCAAACTGAGTTTTATCTTCACACCAAAAGTTCCAACCTACTCCAGTATAATATATCTATATAGTATGTACGAAAAATATAACTTCTCTTTATTTGATAAATATGTTAAAATTCGTGATTAAATACAAAATATCATTAGCAAGGATTTATCCGTATCATATATGCTGCTATTGCAAAAATTTACCACAATCGTATCAAATATCACAATAGGTAATTATCAAATTACCTATTATATTATAAAATATAGATTGGCGATAATTAGTTATGTAATATAATGCAAAGTTTTACCACCAGAGGGTAACATTCAAACTACATAAATAAGGGGTTTATACTCCAACCCATCTGCAAATGCCTTATATAATAAGGACTAAACAAATTAGGTCAAAACAGCTATTCTCCTGGCTATATGTCAAACGCCGAGCGCTGAATTACATGAGACAATTTGTCGTATTCTTGTCTAACAGAGTTAGCACTAAAAATACAATGATTGTTCCAAAACCACCAAGAAAGATGCAAAGTGTCGCCTACCTCAGGATATCGTTAACTGCAGACCGGTTTCGACCTTTCTATATTGGGTCTCGTCAGTGTAGTATAAACGAGTATACATTCGACAGATAAAGCTTAAAACTTTGCATTATATTGATGATCTCAAGTTTTTACTTCGATTTACATTGTTCAAAACTACCAAGAGATGGCGTTTGGTACGTTCTACTGCCGTGGAACGTAGCAACGTCTACTAGAGTGAGCTTTATCTGTCGAAGGTATACTCGTTTACACTGCACTGACGAGACCGAAGATAGATAGGTCGAAACCGGTCTGCAGTTAACGATATCCTGAGATAGGTGACAATTTGCATCTTTCGTGGTGGTTTTGGAACAATCACTGTATTTTTGGTGCTAACTCTGTTAGACAAAAATACGGCAAATTTTGTCGTGTAATTCAGCGCTCGGCGTTTGGCATATAGCCAGGAGAGTAGCTGTCTTGACCTAATTTGTTTAGTCTTTGTTATATAAAATATCTGCAGATGGGTTGGAGTATAAACTCCTTATTTATGTAGTTTAATTAGTTATGTATTTTACATGACCTATTTGCACCTCTAACCTTGGGAAAAAGAAAGATGTGCAATGTGAACAAACAAATTGTAATCAAAATTACAACATATATTATTTATTAGCAATAACTAATTGTGTTTTACACAAACCTTCTACATATGTAAACTTATATATGTAGATCTATAAAGTGAATATATGCAAATTGAAATATATATGTCTCTTTTTAGAAAGAATTTTAGAGTTTTAGAAAGAACTGAGAATTAGTAATGATAAAATAACGGAAAAAGAAAGGATACTGGGATGTACAAAAATTAGATGTAGAAGAAACAAACAAGAAATTCTCAACAACCATGGAAAATAAACTAAGATAAACATGAGGAAACCGACATAGAAACAGAATGAAAACACAGGAAAACTAGTTTATTAAAAGCAACAGGGCAAATAGTTGAACTACGAAGACATGAAACTGCAAAAGAATGGTTTGACGACGAGTGCCAAAACAAGAGATAAATTAAAACTGAAACGAGACGTAAGCTACCACAAACTCAAGGAAGACGGACAGAGCAGATATGAAATTAGGAGGCAACTATATAACTTACCGTAACTTCAATACGTTGGTGTTATGGTAAATGGAAGACAAATATACAAGCACAGAAATAAATAAATGAATAAGGATAGGAAACAGAAAATATTGGCAATATTAAATACTGTTAAAAGATAATAACACTAAAACAACTAAAATAAAGATATATAAAGCAGCGATCAGACCAATAATAACATACACAACAGAATCAAGGTCTCTTATAAACAAAAATGAAAAACGATTGAGAATATTAGAAATAAAGATCTGAAGACGAATTTTAGAGCCAAAAGAGGTAGAAGGCGAATTCAGGACATTTATAAATCATGAAATCAAGATTTTAATAGATGGAGACGACATTATGATATACATAAAAGGTCAAATATTGAATTGGTTTGGTCATGCCACACACAAAGGAGAGAACCTGAGGAGCCAATAAGCAAAATAATTAATTGGAAGACCATGGAAACTAGACCGAGAGGGAGGCCAAGAATTAGGTGGCGACTCCAATTAATAGAAGACATAATAACGATAGTAGACATAATAACGATATAGAGACATAATAACGATAACAAGACATAATAACGATAATAGAGAGAAAGTAGGTGATTGGAGACACAAAATTAAGGACAGGAACGAGTGAAGCATAATAACAATTGAGACTAAACACGCCAGGATTTGTAAGAAAGAACATCAACAAAAAGGAATATGCGGACCGATCTCCTGGGCCAACTAATAAAAAAAAATCCCAGGCAATCAACGGCCTATGCTCCAAACTGGAACATTTACCCTAAATATGTTCCAATTAACAGTTTTGTTAATTGGTAAATATTTATAAGGTGTTTATTAGTATTTTGGTGTTTTTAAAAGTTACATTTATACATGTTGATTCGTTTATAATAATTACATTGTAATTTTATGCAAAGCAATTATTTACCAATTAATAATAATTACTATATTCCGATTAACATATCTTATATATTAGGCACAATTTGTATCGAGTTACAATATATGACATTTTACTAGTTGTTAAAATGTAAATACTATCTCAGATATAAAATTAAACTGGCAATCCATCCGAAAAATATATTTATGAAAATTTTAAATATAAACATACCAATAAGGATTTGTAACAAATATTATTGAAAATTATACCCAATTATATTGTCAATAAATACTTCATATTAATTTTATAGCTTTAGTGAAAATTTCAGAATTTATTTTGATGCAATTAAAAATGATAGTATTGTAAAACCATATTTGAATATGTTATTAAATATCTAAATTATTCATTAGTCGTTTATTTCTACTAAGTAATAGCAATAAATAACACATATTCTTAAGTAAAAATAACAATTCATAAAATATAAAATATATTCCACAATGCATGAGAACTGATAAACAAGAACATAAGAACTAGAATAAATAAAATACCGTAAAACTGGGTGGATAGATACTTGAGGGCCAAAAGAAACAAAAGTGGTCAAAGTTTTTTAAGTGACTGTAGCTTCTATAGTTCTTTACTTAAATATTTCGGAATAAGTTTATTTTATAGTAAATAGTGTTGGCAATATGGGAATGGCCATATTTAGGTTTAGGGGATTGGCAACATTGCTAAGTTGCTACCTAATTTTTAAGGAATAATTCGCGCCAAATTTTTATCTCTACAAACTTCACTTAGTTAAGGGGGAAAAAATAAGGTAAGGAGCATCATTTTTTGTCTATGTCATCTCTCATATCCCTAGTCAACAGATATATATAAAAGAAACTCAAATATTTAAGGGATTTTTATAAAATTACATAATAGTAAATAACGACTATTTGGTTACTAAATTGGGGTGAATAAAAAAATGTTTTTTATTAAAAATAGATTGCTGTTGTCCAATCGAGTCACTGAGACTGATGAAAATGGCGTGTTTGAAAATGGAACATATTTTAAAAATGTATATTTTATATCAAACAAAGAAATTAAACCGGTTGGTAGTTGAGTTTAATATAAGCAGGTCACTTGCACACAAAAAAAATAAATATTACATAGGAAAAGTTCTAAAAACTGTTGATGGAGAATTTGAAGGTAGTTTTGTTCGGCCCAGACCGATCAAAAATAATTTTGGATACATTTACGGATTCCCTAAAGTGCCTGATGTCTCCTTGTTTTCATATGAACAAGTGATTGGAATAATATACCCTGTTGAATCTAACCAACCCAAACGAGGATTATTAAGATTTATGATAAACCACAATACTTTTAAATGATGTGATAATAACTTCCAGAAGACGTTTGTTATTACCTACCTAAGAATTTTTATTTTTATTTTTGTCATTTTTAAGCAACATATGTTATGTTTTTATTTAGTTTATTAGTGTTTGTGTGATAAAAGAATAACGTGATATAATATAATAACTGATAAAAAGTCTAGTTTTATTTTTTAAAAACATATATGTTATTTTCATTCACCTACAGCCTAGGAGAATCGCAAATAGCTATTAAAACACAAGTGTGCTTCTTTCCACCCCGTTTCACAGGTGAATAGAAACAATGAACAAAAAATATATATGCGGATGAGAGAATTAAAAAGAAAAAATGCAGTTGAGCATAGGGTGTACTAAGTGAGACCAGACTTTTGACATAAAAACTGCTCATTTAAAAGTGTTTGACTTGGAGATATACGGTGATATATGTTGGAAATTGTTTCTATCCACCCATTTTTACGGTAGTGGATTTTTTTAAAATAATTATGCAAAATAATAAGCAATCTATCTATATCTATTTAGAAATAGTACGACTTTCCTACTTTTCGGACTATGTGTATATAATTATACATTATAGGCTGCCAAAAAACTGAAAAATTATGTCAATTTCATTTTTTATAAATGTATTGAAATCAAATTGTATTATTTCTTGAAATCTAACAAATAGTATTCAACTATATCATTGAAAAAATACCTCTTCATTCAACAGACGGAGAATAACAGAAAAAGGTAAAGAAAATATTTACATAAGCTTTTAGAAATGAATACTCAGTACTTTAATATAAATGAACGAGTAGAATAAGTTTTAGGCGTACAATTTAGTGTGATTTTATCCTTAGTATTCAGTGGTCTTCTATTCGAATTATTGGAATAAAAAGTCATCGTTATATTAAAAATCAGAAATCCCCCCTCCCCTAACGCCTACATCAAATTTAAGTTAACTAGTGATCAATTGTAATTTTGGAGACTAACATATTCATAACCTCTAACTAATACTTAAAATATGTAAAATGTGTAATAGAAACATTACTTAAAAACGTGTTTATATGTAATGTAACAAAAACAAATCATTAAATTAAAAATTACAATCGTTTATATCATTTCCTTAACATCTCATTGAAGTCATGATGTACTTTGGAGTTTGTCACCAGGCCAGTCGTCTTTCCACTGCGAAATTTAAATCGCGTCTCAAATTAAATTTATCGCATGTACAATATCCGCAAATTTTGATAATACGGTGATTTGATTATATAATTGTATCTTAATCATTATAGAGAATATGTAACAATACTATATTATAAAACCAACAGTGGCGTAACTAATTTTTTTTCGGGGAACATTTTTACATAATTTTTAAAATGGCGTCTATTGGAAGTGTCAGAACATTATCAAATTCTGTTCATTTTCACCGTCAACACTTCATATTCAAGCTGAATTACATATTGTTTTTTTACATTTCTACTATACATAATAGTATATTATTAATCTGATTACATACTATATACATTGTTATTCTACGACCAGTCATAATAATGAAAAACAATCACTGATTTATTAAAACAGAAAGCAGATATTTCAGCAATGTACAAAGTAAACAGTAAGAATAAACTGTCAAAATAGATCATTTTAAATCTGTCATACTCATGACAATGTTCCATATTGATTGAATGTTGTTGTGATATTGCATTTCTACTGGTTATAAATTTGTTTGGGAGTAGGAGAAATTACATTTATTGTGGTTCTTATTAAAGTGGTGGTCATATTTTAGAGGGACGGGGGGAGTTTATAGTTTTCAATGTTTACTTGTGCCTATTTCTGGTTATATATTTATCAATATATTGAAGCAAAAAGACAGATAAATATAAAAGGCACTAAATTACATTGGACATTTGTAGATTGTTAACTTCGTTTCTGTCCAGTCTCAGCAACGAATTATTTATAATCTTATGATCGTATTTTAAAGAACTACAGTAAGGTACTTTACTGAAATTCTTCTACTTGACTGACTATTGTATTTCTTATCTGATGTAGATATGTCATTTACGCATTAACATTCATAGGGAAAAGTACAGGAAGCTAATGATACTGATGGATTAAACAAAGATGCAACAAACAGATAAACAAGTTGTTGCTAAAATAATGCTAAATTAAAACAGTATTCGCACAATACATAAAAATTAACATTATAAAGTATAACATATACGTACAGCATCTCAATCAGATATTATATTTTGCGGCAGCAAAATTAATTAACAATTACCTATAGAGATAATTTAATACATACATGTTTTTTATTGTCTCAAATGCACGTTCTGAAGGTTTTCATCTACGATGATCATAACAACTGATTGTATATTATTGGGGGTTATGATATTACTTAATATCATAACCCCCCGCCCCTTTAACTGGAATTTAGAGACTTAAAAGAACAAACACTAGCATACAATATTAATGCTACAGAAATAAAGAGTTTTTATACTACAAACCATCTGCAAATGCCTTATATAATAAGGACTAAACAAATTAAGTCAAAACAGCTATTCTCCTGGCTATATGCCAAACGCCGAGCGCTGAATTACATGACAAAATTTGCCGCATTCTTATCTAACAGAGTTAGCACTAAAATACAGCGATTGTTCTAAAACCACAAGAAAGATGCAAAATTACTGATGATCTCAAGTTTTTACTTCAATTTAGATTTAAAAACTAGCAAGAGATGGCATTTGGTACGTTCTACTGCGGTGGAACGTAGCAACGTCTACTAGATGTGAGCTTCATCTGTCAAAAGTATACTCGTTTACACTGCACTGACGGGACCCAAGATAGAAACCGGTCTGAAGTTAACGATATCCTGAGATGGGTGACATTTTGCATCTATCTTGCGGTTTTCGAACAATAACTGTATCTTAGTGCTAACTGTTAGGCAAAAATACGGCAAATCTTATCATGTAATTCAGCGCTCGGCGTTTGGCATATAGCCAGGAGAATAGCTGTTTTGACCTAATTTGTTTAGTCTCCAATCTCCAAAATTAGCTGCTTAATAGCATTCTGCAATATACCCAAATATATGTCTTCCATTAAATTTCGATTTAAAAATACAGGTCCAACCATGTGATTACCCAAAAATCCCTACTCACTCGTTAACACCTAAACAGACGGTGGTATGCCAATATTAAGTTTGATAGATTAATTCAAAAATCGAAAGGCAAATCAAAATATATTTGAATAAACATTCGAAACAGCTTACCAATGAGGTGGTATATGGAATGTGTCGATTAAACGAGTAGCATTTATATAATATGTGAACGTGAATTATTGATGGGAGTCCACTGGCGTTCGAGCAGAACTCCCCCGCAAAGATAACTAGGTAAGAACACTTTTATTATATTTATTTTAATACTTTTTACTATGTTTTTTTGTGTTGAATAAATATTTGTAGAAGTAATAATTAATTTACTGATAAAGGGTAACCTCGTCTGGCCAAGTCCCCCCAGGTCGTGACACTGTTTTAAATATTATCAAAAATGTATTTTCAAAATAAGGCCGCAACGCTATCTGTGATAATTATATCGTTCTTTATAAACTAAAATATTATTTTTATACTTTAAACTATAAGTCCCCATTTTTGATGTTCTCTTACCTCTCAGAAAGGGGAGGAAGATTCTATGTAGATACACACTGTATATAGAAAATAATGGTATAATCATATCACTAATAAAATTCGGTGAATTTAAGGCATGATCTATGACACTTAGCTAAATGACGATATAATCATTAAACTATTAATCTAATAGTTTAAATAAATATACAGCGAACTTGTATCCTTTGTAAATGCGTTCGTTTTCTAATATTTACATTATTTTTTTTTTGTTCTCTTAATCTGTAAACCTATTTCTTTTAAACTATAAATTATGTTTTATATTATTAAACACCTGACATGTGCTAAGTTTGTTCCGAACGTTCGTTGTAGTCCAACTTTTAAAAAATTCTAATAATAATATATAAGATTCTGTAATTAAGATCAGCAAATAAATTTATGTATTATTATATATTATTCTGTCAGTAACTTATAAGTCGGAAATCGAGAAAGGAACCACCAAGCCGCCAAGCGGCTATCAAAGTAGTTCCCGAATAGCAAAGCTATTACATAATCGCTCTAGGAAACAACTACTCCTCGGGCTAAAGCCCCGGCAGGCATTGAATTATACCCAGAAGCGATCCTCGACCCCTTGGTGGTTCCTTTCTCGATTTCCGACATAAGTTATTGACAGAGATCGTATCGATAAAGATGTATAGGCCATAAAGTTCATTCGGCATTTGTCCTGAATCGGCGTACCGTATGCGGCACTGATGAGAACTAATAAGTTCGAAACAGCTGTATGTCGTTCGGTTCCGATCCGGGACAAATGTCGAATCCTACCTGTGGCTGGTTTTATTTTTTGAAACCTTATCTGATCGTGCAGAAACACGAGAAAGGGGTCGAGGATCGCTTCTGGGTATAATTCAATGCCTGCCGGGGCTTTAGCCCGAGGAGTAGTTGTTTCCTAGAGCGATTATGTAATAGCTTTGCTATTCGGGAACTACTTTGATAGCCGCTTGGCGGCTTGGTGGTTCCTTTCTCGATTTCCGACTTATAAGTTACTGACAGAGATCGTATCGATAAAGATGTATAGGCCATAAAGTTCATTCGGCATTTGTCCTGAATCGGCGTACCGTATGCGGCACTGATGAGAACTAACAAGTTCGAAACAGCTGTATGTCGTTCGGTTCCGATCCGGGACAAATGTCGAATCCTACCTGTGGCTGGTTTTATTTTTTGAAAAAAATATATTATTCTAATATTTTATATCAACATTGTTTCTACTGCTACACCACTGGTTCTAATAAATTCATTCTAATACATAATATTATTTTTAAGCTTGACAGCGTAATTAAAAATAAATTATCCTGTAATTAATGTCCAATTAAAATAAGCATTAAATACTTCAAATGTGGTCCGAAAAATTATGAAAAATATTTCCGAATCGTTAGGATAAACATTCAAAGTACAGCAACATTCTGATAAGAAATAACAGGATATTCTAAAGTGATATGTAAAGCGTTGAATCACCGTCGACTGAACTATTGATCTATGGATCAGACATGTCTACAAAATGTCGACATACAGTGTTGTCTATGTTATATGTAGGTATCATATAACATCATATAATTACATTAGTCTTGTTACTTAATGTAACATAATTATTTAAATTATTTATGTAACAAGCTTCACTTGTTAACTTGTAATGGGGCATTAACATTAAACTGAAGTTCTGAATGCTCAATTTAACCTTCCGTTGATCGGGCGCAGCCGATCTGCGAGATCCGGCAGTCACTTTTTTTGTTTGCCCTTTCATGTGTATTACGAATATTAACTCGAACTCTCTCATAACTTCCCAGCTCCAAACCACTTTTCTCGATATGGTGTCTTTTTTTTAGTGCATCCCCTGGCCTTGTATCGACCGCCCGGATTTGTCAGATGCATTGCGCCTAATTACGTTATTATTTTCACTTTTATATTTTGTTAGATTTCATTTATTATTTAAATTAATAATATTTTTTGGGATCTCTACACTTACTTATTCTGGCTCTTTATGGTATTATTATTCAAAATAAACACATTTGGGTGTTAAATTAGTGGTTTATACTAAATATCGTTACCAAGAATGTGACGTTTATTTTTGTTCGAAACATGCTAAAATGATGAAGAGGATTTATAGTTCTTTATACTTAAAATAAGCAGTTACTTATAACTTTTCTTTGTAATTCACGTCCAATATTTTTTATATATGACTTTTTGACTTTTATATAAAAAATAGGTGGTTTGTTTTCTGTATTCAAAATATTGTTCAATATTAATTTATGTGTGTTTTGTCCTTAAAACAGAAAAAAACATTGTTAATAGCTGGTTCTCATATGAAAACATTCCAAATTTATTGTATTAATTAGAATAATCGTTTAATTGAGTCTCCACCTCATAAAAATCTAAATTGTGTAAAATTTGATTATGGGATCTCTCAGATGCATTGCGCCCGAATGTGTCTTTATTCCGACTGCGCCTGACGGAAAGTTAAAAAAATTATTTACGCATACTTCTTTATGTAAATATGTTGATTGAACCGAGCAACTATATTTTTTAACAGAAATTCACACTCACCATATTGCACAAGTTCCTCTAAGTCCCTTGAATACATCTGCAATGTACATATACAAATCTCTCAGAAAATGTCCAGCACAATTTTGTATTTTTACAGAAAGAAGACATATTTCCTAGAGAATATACCGTTCGTTACTTAATTCTCATTTTTAATGGATAATTTAATATCAAACAATTTTCATATCTTCTTTCTGTAAAATAAATAGCCGAATATATGTGAATTTATTGATGAAAATTATATCAAGTCGGAATTAAATAGTGACTTTTAAGTAATTTAGAAGAAGTTCTGTTCGCGAACAATAACTTGCGGAATTTAAAATAAAAATCTCACGTTCATAGATATAGAAATATTAATATTTATTTTAGTTATTATATAAAATTAACTACTACTCGAAATTCATATTTCATGGTGGGTACTTGTTAGTATAGATATTTATATAAAAATTATGATGAGAGTGATTTTAAAATGAGATATGAATACTGATAAAATAATGCTGTCAAAGAATACAGGTTAATTATAGATGTATACATATATATTGATATATGCATAATCGTTTGTGAATTTCCAAAATTTGCGTTAAAAATAGTATGTTGCATATTTAATTTACCTAAGAAAATATAGATGTGCTAAAACATATTTTTTCCAAGAACATCGATGACTGAAAACTGATAACCGTATATATATATATATATATATATATATATATATATATATATATATATATATATATATATATATATATATATATATATACATATATATATATATACGTATATATATATATATATACGTATATATATATATATATATATATGTATATATATATATATATATATATATATATATATATATATATATATATATATATATATATATATAAGATAAAACTTATTTTTACTCTCTCTACAATTAGAAAAGTTTGTTATGTTAGTACTTAATTACGTGAATAAGCATCCTTAGCTGAATTAAAATATTAAAATGCACAATTTATTTTTGGCAATAATAAAAATGTTATCTTGTAAATGTTAACATCGTATAAAGTAACTGATAATAACAAATTGCATATATATATATATATATATATATATATATATATATATATATATATATATATATATATATATATATATATATATATATAAACCTGCGTTTTGTATTTTTTTTATTTATAATATTCTTGTGATGCGCATAAAATTTCTAGCAGCAGATGATGTAATTCTATAGGAGTCGGAGATTATCTCATATTAGAGCGTTAATGACTTGGTACGTTAATTATTAACATAATTAATGAGAGTGATAATGAAGAAGCTAAAAACCTTCAAGCTCAATAACTCTAATTACTAAAGTGTAATTTAAAACAGAGGAGAAGAATGAAATTATTTTAGGTCAATAACTTTGTATTTAATTACATATACATGCAATTATAATTTGTTTATACATCACAGTTACGAAGATTATAACTTTTTTAGTATTACGTGCACTTACTGTTGTTACTTTTGTCTATTTAATTACTCACCCACGCTTTTTGAAAATTCAGAAAATCTTAATAGAAGGAGGTCTTCTTGCACGAATTCCTTATTAACTTTGACAAGACTATTACCCATTCAAGAATTTTTGAATATTGAACTATCCACTGGCTAGTTTGCAATCGTCCGAATTTAAATATAACAGGGCTTTCTTTACATTCACAAAATTTATAGCAAACTAATATGCAGCATGAATCTATATAATATAATTACAGATAAAGTTTGAGGAATTTAATTTTTCTAATTAAGTATATTTACGTTATTGCTAAAGAGTCGCCAACTAGATAGTATTTAGGTATTCCTCTCTTATGAGATTTAAGACCGTTGGAAGGAACACACAACACTGAGAAGCATATATCTGAAATACTTTTTCCATCATGAATCATGTGATCGGCTGTTTCCGTTACTAACATTAGAACATTGGTTTTGAACATTCATGATGTATAATCTAAAATTCTGCTATTGTTTATTCTATTTCTCAACCACAAAAGTTACTTCCGTATGCACTGTATTGCCCAAATTTTATACTTATAATGTCTTCAACAACTGAGATCAGTTGATAGACAAATTACAGTTTAATACTAAAGAATGGATTTATTTGGAAAACAACGTAGCCTTAAGAATACTATTTTACAACGTAAAACCACCACTTTATTTAAATCAGCCTAAGTGAGCAAACATTTTCAATTGCTACAATATCAATTCTCGTATTAATTATCTTATAAAAAGTCGCTTCCATATATTTCAGAATGAACAAATTGGAAGATTTTCTGATAAGCCATGTCTCATAAAGACCTACTAGATTTCTTCCTTTATTATTTCGATACATAAACTTTATAAAAATAGTATTGCGAACTATTTAGAGAATTCAACCCATTAGAGAACAAACAGCACTTTTTTGAAAATCAAATAAAAAATATATAAAGTCAATATCAGCAAAAACGTGTCTTATTTTAAAGTACACTGTGTATTGAAAATATATCATGCCTTCAACGCCGTATCAAGTAGAGTAATATTACAAAATATATAAATCTGGAATCACTCGTATATTAATAACAATTGCGTATAATTAAATTCTTTAGACAGATATGCAAAAGTTGCACTTGTTTATAAATAGATATTTTTAAAACGTTATCTATTCTATTAACAGTCGTATTATAGTTTACAAACATGTCCAAGTTTTCGAACCAGTTCTGTTTTATATCTTGCAATAAGTCCAATATGAACGTTGTTTTAAATAGAATTTTCTAATGTAGGAACACATATTAGTTTTCATGGTTTTCAATTAAGGTATCCATCCTCTACCAACGTTTACTGTGATTTGTAATTCTAGAACTCCTGTAAATCTGACTTAAAAAATGAATGACAGATTGTTTTCAGTTAGAACTAACTCAAAATTAGCTATACATGCTTGGCGTATTGCTTATTTTTATTAATTCTGTAAATAATACCATTACGTGTCATTAACAACATGTTTCATGGACATACGGATATTCTATATAGAATTTAGAAGTTGAACAATTACTATACATAAAATATGAGGCGGTATGTAGATACCAAAAGCAGTTTTAATAAGTGCTCTGATTTATTTGGTAACGAAATATCCACTGAAACAAGATCTTTTATCTTTCTTACTTGAGCGGGCATCTTTTTTCATTTAAAATATTCGCAACTTCACGAAATCAAATTTTGGTATTATAAAATTCTTTTACTTATTGTGAATTAATTTGTTTATTACTGTGATTGATTATCTTTAAGTATTTATTATTTTCATACCATCCTACATATCCTAAATAAATGCATACCGAGACTTCCCGACCAAACTGATAAAACTGAAATGAATTGAACTGAAATGAAGCATATGCAAATTAGAATAGATTACATAATAATATATTACCCACCAACGCCTTTGAATGCGTTTATTTGTCGGGAAGATATTATAGTTGCATTTCATCAGAGCCTCAATACATACTCCATTTTCAATACTAATAAAATCTCTTCTGCTACTCTGGTTAATGCATATACTATATCCCGTAATATTGTATGGATTAGAATAAACTTTCAAGAATGACTTATTTTTAGATATATATGATGCAAGTTCTATTACAAACATTAATGCATTATTACTTTTCCGCACTCCACTATAAGTGGAAAAGTAATGTAATCGTGTAAAGAAAAAGTGAAAATTTTTTTTTTGGTTTATTTTTCGTCTTTCGGATTAAAAACAAAAAAAAAACGGTTTTTAAAATTTTTTTACTGTGTGTGTGTCGTCGTTGTCGTCGGAATTTATTCTTGTTAGCATGATAACTCAACTAAATCGTGTTGGATCGATCAGGTTTTGACTGATTCTCATCGGGGACGTCTTCCAGATGACACCTATTGATTTTGAGGTGAATAGCACACACCACCCCCCCACCCTTGGGTCTAATTTGAGAAATTTTTTTTGTTAGCACGATAACTCAACTAAATCGTATCGGATCGATCGAGTTTTGACTAATTCTGATCGGGGACGTCTCCCAGACGACACCTGTTGATTTTGAGGTGGATAAGACACACCCCACCCTGTCCATGGGTCATGGAAAAGCACGACGGTGGACTATTTGAGAATTTTTTTATTAACACGATAAATCAACTAAGTCATGTCGGATCGATCGGGTTTTGACTGATTCGGATCGAGGACGTCTCCCAGAGACACCTATTGATTTTGAGGTGGATAGAACACACTTTACCATGTTCATGTGTCATGAGAAGACACAATTGTGGACTATTTGAGAGATTTGTTTGTTAGCACAATCACTCAATTAAATCATATCGGATCGATCAGGTTTCGACTGATTCTGATTAGGGGCATCTACCAGACGACATCTATTGATTTTGAGGTGGATAGAACACACCCCACCCTGTTAATGGGTCATGAGAAAGCACGAGAGTGAACTATTTGAAAAAAGTAAAACATATTCGGATTTAATGTGTTGGCTTATTTTTTCTCCGCCATTCTATTTCGAGATAGAGTTGTTCTGCGTGCAGAAAAGTCCGTTTTAAGGTTTTAAAATTGTTTTATTTTTGTTACCACTCTACTGCCTACCCAAGGAAATTGTAACGAATCATTACCTTACAATACAGGCTTATTGAATATTTCAGCTTTTCACTTAAATATGTTTGTTAGATAGAACTGAATAACCCTGACATTTCACTTGAACAAAATATATAAAGAGGAAAGTATGTTGTGGTTCTTAACAGTGATTTTATTAACATATTGCATATGCCATAATTATCATTATCACTACTAGTAGGTTTTAGTGATTTATTTGTTTAAATCGTTAGTAAAAGGCATATTTTTTGCTGCAAGTAGTATCATTTTACAATTTATAATAATTGTTCTACTTTATTCATAGTTTGTTTTTCAAAAACAACTGCTATCTTTGACAGTTTGCATATAGTGATAAACTACAGCTTTTAATAATTTAAAAATAGATTCTATAACTTTAATATGCAATTAATGGAGTTAAGTATAGCTAGATTTTCTTAACTCTTATCGGGAACGTGGCACAAAAAGTAGACCACCAAAAACTGGTGCGCTAAATTTAGACCACCGCACCAGTTCAAAATCACTTTTCTACTCTCGCAGCCGTACACAGTTTAAACCACCATCATTGTGTCATATTTTGCTGCATGGCAAATAGTGAAACGTGGCGTATGATTCGTAGAAACCTGTTTGAGCGAATAGTTGGTAAATTGTTGTCTAAATTCGGGTAATTCATATGGTTGTCTATAAGCTGGTGTATATTTATTAAATATTATGTCTGTTTCATCAATTTGTCTTCAGAATAGAGCATCATCGCAACTGAGTAGAATATATTCTGTTTCTAATATTTCTTATTGATAAGTAAAAATTTAGTTTGATTGTCTGGTTCAATATTTGTACCACCGCTCCACTAGTGTGTTTTTTATGAGAATGAAAACTTCTGAAAAATAAATTTTTATGTAGGAAATGTCGGGCAATAGCGATATACCATTCCGTCTAGTACGAATGAGCCGAGAGGAATTAGAGAGAGAGCTTGAGGAAGACATTGATGCTTACTCTTTGCTATCTGGTGACGAGTCGGTATTAGGAGACATAAAGGAGGGGGCACAGATGGAGATGTAAATGCAAATAATGATATTTATGTGAGCGAAAGTGATTCAGAAGACAATGAACCTCTATCTGCATTTCAAGAAAGAATAAAAAAGGAATGTACATATAATTCAGCGACCATTTGGAGTAAAACAGAAAGACGGCTTCGTTTGGGGGTACCGCTTTATTTGGGGAAACAAAAATCCTGCTTCCAAGCATGTTACAATAAATAATGCTTTTATATATTGTGATTTTGTTTTTTGATTATTGATAAAGAATGTATTTTTTGTTTCTGTAAAAGTTTTGTCAAAATATACATCTATATGTATAAAAAGATATTAAAAATATATTTGTTTCATTTCTATGCAAATGAAGTATTGGTACAAAAAGAAGACCTCCAGTTTTTGAAAATATCTTACGTACTATGATAAAATATCTAGTGATTTTAACTTATGTACCATCTTTTACAATCAATTAAATAAAGGAATCTGAAAAAGCAAACTCAAAAGAAATCTGCTCCAGTTGAGAGTTAAACAATGATAATAAATATTAATAAGACATATTATTTGAAGGACTGGTAATAATTGAATGATTATGGAAAACCTTGTATGTACTAGTTTGAGAGAATCATCTATGACTGAAGACTCTTTTTCAATTTATGATATATATATATATATATATATATATATATATATATATATATATATATATATATATATATATATATATATATATATATATATATATATATATATATATATATATATCATAAATTATAATCATTGCAATAATATTTTTCTATGAAATTGAAACAGTTTTTTTGGGGTTCTACAAGGTCTCCAATTTACCACCACTATCTTATATAAAAACAACTGTGCATAAAAAAGTAACGAAAAATAGGCATACCTACAAACAATTTGCAAGACACTCTGATTGTAAAAAACGTATACATTTCACATAACAATTATTTATTTTATTTAATTGAATTGTAAAGTACTAGAACTGAATTTAGGAAATTGATTAATAAATAAAACTTTGTATCTAACACATAATATTTATCTTACTTTTTAGAGATCTATTAAGTGATCACCACATTTTCTTAATTTATTTATAATACACTGATTTATTTATAATATACTTTCCTATTGTAAATTATGGTTTTGGCATATTGGTGAATTAACGGGGAACCAAACTGTTAATTATCAAAATGCTATGACACTTTTTTGAACATTTATCCTAACAGATGGTATTACAATACCGTCACCTCCACTCACATCAATATTTTGGCACGCATAACAGCGTTGAAGGGCGCGGAGCGAGCATGACTACTGCTGTTTACAGTTCCCTTAAGTATTGCAACGATTGTTATATGTAGGTTTAATCTTAATCACCAAATTAGTATTTAAGGGTATTATGAATTATAGAACTAGGACGCTAGATTTAAAATGCATGATTTGGCAAAAATATACATTTCAGTATTACTAATGTCGCCATTGCGAAAAATACAAAGTTTTGGTAGGAAATCGCAAAAAGAAACTTCTGATTTTTACTAATGTTAAATTAATGAATAATTTAATTAATATTAAACATCTTAATATCCGTCGCAATGAAATAGGGAACTTTATGGAATATAATAAAAACTAGGAAAGTAATTGTAGATTATCGCGAACAAATAAATAAATATTGTGTATAAATAAAAAGATCCTACTTACTTTTGAAGGCGAGAAAACTGCTGAAGACCAACACTACTGATTCTGTTGTGTTTGATTTGTGAAGCGTTCGTGACTGAACTGTAAGACCTATGACTCCAGATTGCGATACCCCTATTCAACCTTAGATAACGCCGTTAATATATTCGAAAATATGTGATATATATTGATGTTAGGTGAAAATGTAATTTGCCTCTCCGGGCTCATGACATGACTACATCAGTTTAATGCGAATAACATAGCATTTGCTGTAACGTGATTTTACACGCTGCACGTACAAAGTTTCGAACCAATGTAGTTGTATCTAAATGTTGTAAAACTCTTCTAGTTAAACTCTCTTCTGATAATTCTTCACAATGAGTATATTATTGTTATTAAAGTTATTTGCTCACCTTGATCTGTCTTTGAATTACGACGTCATTGACTTTTAAAATATCAGTAATAAAGTAAAATAAACATGACATCTGATGTAAACATCGCCACATTTTGGTATAAACTTTATTTAAATTTTACGCCTGTTGCAGTCAATATTCTATAATGAAGGAAAATAGAACGCCTTTAAATAGAAAACACTTTATTTCAATTTTTCTTGTTAATAATCAACAGTTAATTTCTTTATTGCGCTAATGAAATATTGGAATATATGTATAGCGTGTCTCAGTTGGAACTATAGGATTTGAATTGCGCGCCATTTGTGTTCTGTCAAGGATAGGGCGTCAACATTTAACGACTGTCATCTACAAACCATACAACGTCAGCAAACTACCGTTCAACAACGAATAACTTTCGTACAACTGTTTTATGAAAATAGGCGATCAAGAAAGAAAAGACGGGTTCTGTTATTGATAACCTAACATCAATACGCCCTCGTGGTAGTCTGTCAGATGAAAATATTGTCGCAGTAAGAGAAAGTGTACTGGAGTATCTAAACACATCAGTTCGACGTCGTACACAACAATTAAATCTATCAAGAGCCGCCACGCAACGGATTTTAAAGAAAGATCGGCATCTGTCAGCATACAAAGTTCACTTGACAACAATTAAAAGTAAAATCATGTTAGTAGTAAGCATATTTTACTTGAAGCGTTTGTTATTTATTGTTTATTTTTAATAAATATACTTATTGAAATAAAACCACGAGTTTATATGACGATCCCCATCCCCCATGGTCTAGCGAGATGAAACAAGATTATAATTAAAAACACACATTGAGAATTCAAAATGTATATAACAAATTACACAAAACCTTCAAATAATTCACATATAGACAAGAATTGAGAACAATCGTTTTTTATCGTGATCTTGTTTCGTATCACTGGGGCGTACTGTTGTACCATATCTGTTGTTGTTGCCTTAAAGGTTGTGAAATAAACAGTGGCGTTTACTTCAATACATAGATTTATTAAAACTAAGCAACAACGGTGAACACTTTACATTTAAGGGAACTAAATATCTACCTACAGTGACCCTAATAAACTCACTGTAATAAACTAAATAGAAGTCTTAACAACAATTGAACCGTATGACCTTACTTTCTTAAAGAAAACTAAAGGAAACATTTTTCTTAGAGTTTATTCAGTCTGTTTATTCACTTCTTAATGCAAAAATTATTTCGCCTCTTCTTCTTCCTCGAATTATGTAATTTGGTTTCAACAAGATGGAGCCTCCCACCATGCAATCGCACTTGATAGATTTCTAAATACAGCATTCACCAATAGGTGGATTAAAAGGAGAAAATGTATTGAGTAACAGACTAGGTCACCTGACCTAACCTCTTCAATGTTGTTCTTAATCCCTTGTTTTGTTTAAATTTAAATTTGTCTGTCCCTTGTTTTTAAGTTCTTGTCGAGGCCTCAATCTACCGACAAGAACTAGTAACGAGCCCTGGGGAGTAGGCAGACTGAGACTCCGGTGGCAAGTTACATACCCTTCCTGGACCAAATTCCTTCCTTCTCAATTCGAACCGAGGAGTAGGCAGATTAAGGACGTGGTAAGAACACTTCTTTAATCCTCCAATTCTTGAATATTGCTTCAAAATGGGAGTCGAACGTCGAATTAACAATTATAGACCCGGTTCAACAAACAAAACTAGATATTGTTTATTTAATCTGATGAGGTTAAATGAAAATGTATTGTTTCAGATTTATTGATTGAAAATAACCAACAAAAAATATTTTTTCGATTAAAAAATGCATTCTAAAGTCATGCCATAAGTTAAATAAAAGTTGAAAGTTTTTTTTTTAAATGATAACATAAACTATTCATAATAAAACTATTATAATGTACTTACTGAAAACATCTTTTTATCGTATACCCTAAACCGTGTGAAATACAGGGCATTGCATTCAAAATAAGAAGTTGTTAACACATTTTTAATCAGATAGATAATTTAATGATTGTTTGACACTCCCAATTGTCAAATTAATATTCTATAGGGCAAGTAAATAACTGAAAAGCATATAATTCCATGGCCATCTATGAGATCATAATCTCTCCATTTAAATACAAGTATCTTTAAACACATAAGATAGTAAATATGTAAGAAAAATTAAAATCGCCTATTCGACAATAATTTCATCCCCCTGACTTGACTGCTCTCTGCGGTCAAATCACGAACTATTCCAAACTTACACCTCACTTAATTTTAAAATTAGTTAATCTAATGATATTCATCATCTCCAATACAAAATAAAAAAAAAACATTCGCAGAATTGGAAAATAACAGTTCTAACCACGATGATGAATTGATATGGAGATGCCTTTGTTTTATTATCTTTTGATCAATAAATAATTGTTAAAATTGGCGATACCTTATCTCTGTGTCAGATAGAAAATTAACATGTGGATAAAATTCACACATTTAGTACCTAATATCTAGTATAGTAGTGAGGTAACGATCAGTGAAATCAGTTATTAAGTGCAATTTTGTGTTTCTGCTTTTTATTTTGTGCATGTACATACATGGATATACATTACAATTCAGTAAGCTATATCATCTCAAATTTCAAACAAAACTAGATATAATGATATAATAATATATATGTTTCAGAGAAAATGTTTTTCTCATCAAAATATATATAGCTGAATGTTATATATTTTTATATTAATATAGTCGATCATACTATTATTTATTTACACATATATTGATTTAATTCAGCCGTTCGCTTTTATATTATGTAGGTTGCTGTCGCTACTTAATTCATGAAAATAATACAGTTCAACCATTTCAGCAATACGTACGTCATATCTATTTTGAAGATATTTCTTGATACATCCAGATAAAAATGAGTGTTTGTCTTTTGAAATGCGATAAAGATTAAGTAGCCACCTATGTATGTGTTATACAGTACCAAACTTATAGATAATTTTCCCTGGTACGTACATTAAATATTTCTGATATGAAACGTTGCAAAGGGTTCTGATCTAGCTTAACAGCAATGATAATACTTTTGAAGACAAATATGTCCCACCTTTGATATATAATACTAATAATATAATATACATACTACATACGGATTAACGTTTACTGTTTCCATTATTTAGACGATGCTTAAATAAATATATAGTAAAATAAAAATGAATCATATAAAAATGTCAGTATTATCTAGATAAGCTTCCTAACTGTCACGGCTTATCTCATGAGTAATGATGAGAATGAGATTTAAACTATAGCGACTCTTACATCTGCACTCGTACAAAAATAAGTAATTATAAGAAAAAATACTGAATTCCTTATTATTTGTAAGCAATAAAGTTATTTTCAATTTAGCTCTCTCAGTGAACAGGATCACAATTTATTTTAATATACACCTAAGTATTATACTGTAAGGTGGGATAAAAGTAGGTTACCCATTTATTTTTCAAGTATTATATTTAATAACTCCGATATAACATTTTTTCAAACGATAGCAGAAAGTAAATTCCTTAGTGATTTATTTGCGAAAAATAACATTTTGGTGACCACCTTCTTCTTCTTAAAACAGTCTTACTCTAACCACTACATTTTCCATTACAAACTTAAAAATTTCTGTTGCTATTGCCCAGATTTCGTTTCTAAAGCTGTCTTTCAGTTTCAGAAGTATCCGCGGTTTACTTTTGTATATACTCTTTCTTTTAGATTGCCCCTGAGAATGAGATCGAACGCCAAGTCGGACAATCTTCAAGGCTAGTTCAAGTCTCAATTTCAAGAAATTATTCTGTTAG
Organism: Rosalia funebris; assembly: GCA_037954035.1. NCBI lineage: Eukaryota > Metazoa > Arthropoda > Insecta > Coleoptera > Cerambycidae > Rosalia > Rosalia funebris. Next base: position 12,301,919 of record JAZFAV010000001.1, on the reverse strand, counting down.
GAAACACAGCTCTTAAAAGGGCAATACTCTATCTAGCAGTATGGTATGTGGCACCGTCCTGCTGAAACCATAAATTCTCGGGGTTTTGTAAAGCTGCCATTGCCTTGCCTTCATTATCCTCAAAAATATATAGCCCAATCACTCTAGTTGCAGTCATTCCATACCAAACAGTTACCCAAATTGTATATTGTATTTCTCTTGAATTATTAGAGGATCTTCAATGATCCAGAATCACATATTCTGTTTATTAACATGTCCGTTCATATGAGAGTGTGCCTGGTCACTCTTAATTAATTGATAATTAAATTAGGATCTTCTGCAGTTAATTGTTGTAGGCTACGCTATGCTGTAGACGCTGTTGTTTATTGCGAGGCTCAATATCATGAACAAGCTATATTTTGTAAAAGAAGTGCAAATCAAGTTTCAATACCCGTTTGAGGCTAGTCTTGGTCGATTTCATTTGATAGTCTTGCGGTTCAACTTGATTGGGATTGTCATTAGGACTTTTGGTTTGAGCGGTTGTCATTTATACTCTCACTTATTCTCTCGATTTTCTACGAATTTTTAGCTGAACTTGGTCTACCTGTTTTAGAGCAATCTTTCACACTTCCCGTTTCTTCAAACGGAGTGGCAACATTACAAATTGTTTTTTAGTGGCGCATCTCTGGTATTAAAATGTGCACGATATTGACGCCAGTAGTATAGCAAAACCAGTTCTGGCTCACCCTCGGATTTGTCCGCGGACATTTGATGCGGATGGCATGTGGTCATTGTTGATCTGAAGAACTCTTGGCGCAGGTATAAAACAGGTGTGTACAGGTATAAAACAGGTCTGTACCGGTTTAAAACAGGTATGGTAACCTGTTTAATGACGTCATGGTTTTTTCCTAATACCATCATACCTGTTTTAAACCGGTACAGACCTGTTTTATACCTGTACACACCTGTTTTATACCTGCGCCAAGAGTTCTTCAGATGAACAATGATCACATGCCATCCGCATCAAATGTCCGCGGACAATTCCGAGGGTGAGCCAGAACTGGTTTTGTTATACTACTGACGCCGGGTTAAAATTGTGGATTTCTGATATGGAAAATAAAATTCCCCAATTTTTGTGCGTTTGAGAACTGATAGATATCCATTATGAAGTTCCCAAGTTTTCTTTACAATTCTGAAACAAAATTGAAACGATTAAAAAATAAGGAAAAGGTAGAATCGATTAAAATGGGTCTAAAATCTACTTTTGGTACATCCTTTATATTCGACACTGTTTCACTAATCAACTTGACATCATCAGCGGGGATCACATTTTTTAAATTACTGTTTATTCAAATTCATGTTTGTCCTTATTTATAAGTACTTCTTGGTCAGAGCCAATTATTATAAGTAGTTTTTTGCAATTTAATAGTTGAACCGTTACCTAGTAGACCTTATTTGAAAAATAGTAAAAATTATTGTCTCAATTTATACCAAATGGAGACCAGCCATGATTTCATAAATAGTTTCATACTAGTTGTTAGTAAATTCAGTATAACATGTGGTATTTCCCTTCATGCTGTTGCATTGGTTAATATGCAATGTTTAATTCATACATTCCACGTTACTGAATTTTTATGGTGTAAAACAAATGTTACTTTCAATATAACTAAGATATTATGATACCAATACACTTCCATTCATACTACCCATATTGTTTGGAAAAATTAAATATAACAGATTTGATATAGAATATACCTTGTTGTAATTTCTCTGATATCTTATTTATGAAATGTTAAAATATATGTATGTAGAAGTATTTCTTTTATGAAACTTTTGTTTAAGACGTTTCTGCTTACTGTTTATGCTCTTCCGGGTCAGTAGCTAATAAGTATACCGTTACACTACACTTGACGCGCGTTTCGCTAATAAAGTTGGTATCATCTGGAGATAATTAAAACTGTTTTTTATCCAAGATAACAACCTTATTACCTCTATCAGCTTTTAAATATACACATTCTCATCAAGTCCTTCTCTCGAAATCATTTGATAATTTTTCTATTCTTCGTGGATTTTGACTTTTTATTGTTTACAATATTTGTGGAGGTTTGATTCCTGCAAGCTTCTCTCACGAATCCTTTAGAAAGATCAGACAAATGTTGAATTGAACTTTCAATACTTGCAACAATCTCATCTAGGCTCTTGACAGAGGCAGGTAATGCAAAATTTAACCCCTTATTGAGGAGATCAATTTCTTCTTTATCCAACGATTGGGAGGAATGATTTTCTACAATAGAAGTATATTTCTGAGGAACTCTTTCTTTTACTGAAGCTATTTCTTGTTGCTCACTGACTAATTTTTTTTATTTATTGTTTTGTGACAATTTCTTAATAAACTTTGTGTTAATTGATAGAAACGTGTGCCTCTGAAAGTCACACCACTGTTCATGTTCTAAATTATTCAAAATATGGATAAGCTTTTTGTAAAGTCCATATGCTTGTAATTCCAGCATACTTTGTTTACTATGCATATACTTGATTTCTAGTTCTAGATTTATAGTTCAATTTTAATCCTCGAAAGATGATGCCAAATTTGTTGACTAAACACGCATCGAATCTAGTGTATTGTGTTTTGGTGTTTTGCGAAACACTAAGTCAGTGTTAAATATACCGTTGATATCCTAAATCCCTCAGATGTTTGCTAATCATTCTAGATGATTCTAGTTAAGAAGAGAAAACTTAGTGATTCCTGTAATAAGAATCACAGATTTCCAGTTTCAATGAGATTTACGATGTATCAGCACAATTCATTATTTACGGATTGCGTTGACATTGTTGACCCTATTACAATATATATCAAAATTAATAAATATGTAATAAAATGTCAAATGACAAACATAAAATGCGTTCTCTGTTTACTTCATTTAATATCGTCGTTTAATTTCGTTTGAAATCCTTAAGCGATTAAGATTCCATACATTAAGAGTCTACTGAGAAATTATTATTAATGAACCATCACTATTAACGTTTATTGTTTGAGATAAAAAGATAACAGCATTCGAGGAAAAGTTGGTCGAATATTACGAAGAGGTACATTGCTTCAGCATTGGAGAATAGTTATATCACATGAATTATAATTTACCCTCTGCTGTATAAAATGTACTACCCTGTGATGTATTTATGTCAGTTTTATATCCCATATTAAATTATTACTTTTACTATTAATTATAAATGGTTAGGTATTGGTCTCATCTTCTTGTTCGTGCTATTGTTACGTTCATCTATTTCAATAATTTCATCAAATTCACATTGGATCAATTGATTCAATTTCAAATTAACATTGGTTATAAAAGGTGGTCCAACCAAAACGCACGATGTTAATTATAAATAAAACAAAAAGTTTTCAGAGAATTATCTTAATATCTCTTATTATGATAGAAAGATCTATGACAATTATGTGTGATACAAAATATCGGCCAAATGCTCGCCACGGCTTCGGTGGCATACCTGCATGGACCGATGGTCCATATTTTCAATATCTCTGAGACATAATTGAGGTTCAATGTCGTTAATGTGCCGAATTATCTCATCCTTTAGCTCTTGAATTGTTCTTGGCTTATTGACGTACACTTTTTCTTTTAAATATCCCCAAAGAAAGAAGTCCAACGGTGTCAAATCACATGATCGTGGCGGCCAATTAACATCGCCACGACGTGAGATAACACGGCCATTGAATTTCTCGCGCAAAAGTGCCATTGTTTCGTTGGCTGTGTGGCAAGTGGCACCATCCTGTTGGAACCACATATCGTCCAGGTCCATATCCTCAATTTCTGGCCACAAGAAATCCGTTATCATCTCGCGATAGCGAACACCATTCACGGTAACTGCTTGGCCGACCTTATCGCGAACAACAGCAATGTTTTCCGCAGAACGAACTGAGCGAGCACGCACAGGTGTTTTCACATTTCCTACAGACCCGGTTTGCTGAAATTTGCACACAATTCTCCCGATTATGGACACATTTGGTCGATTATGCTGATCAAAAAAGTCACGAAGTGCACGAAATGCATTTTGATTTGAACGCCCATTTTCGTAAAAGGCTTCAATCTTAACGCGCTGCTCAATTGTGTACCTCTCCATGGTTGAATTTGTCAAATACTGAAGCAAAGAAATGTCAAATTAAGTTGGGCAAAAAACTTGACGTTAAGGTGTGACTCACAATTAACATCGTGCATTATGGTTGGACCACCCTTTACTTTGAAAAAATTTCAAATTATACTAGACTATAGATCAACTTCTGTTGGTAAAACGCCATCTATCTGCTAAACGACGAAGTGTCGACGAAAACGACACACTGCGGAAAGCTATGCTGCTTTTCATTCTTGACGCAGATTTCCTTCGTCTAATGCAAGCTCTCGCGTACACCACTTGAGGCGGTAATAATTTGAAATAAATTATTGCCATCCAATTGACTCTCACTTGAGAACACAAAGCCACAGCCGTATGGGAACTACATATCTTAATTTCATCTTTAAAATTAGTGAAATGGTTCAAATGATCATGATATGATTTCATAAAAGTTAATTAGCTTAATTAATCTAAGATTAAAAATAACTGCTCATGTAAACTATTGAGCATGTAGTGGTTCCTCATCTCAAATGTAATCAATTGAATCGTTGGGTTTAGAGATTTTATTCTTTATTATACATAATATATATTTTAATTTTTTATTCTTTCAGAGATGGGATACGCCTCGAAACTTTTAGCAATAGGTTTAATTTTGTTCGTTTCCTCATGTAAGTATTTAATACGTTATTACTACTTTTTTCGTTGCCTTATGATTGTTGTATCTTAAAAATGAAGTCATTTTCGCCTGTAATATTTTGCGCTGAAAGAATTCAGTGCAGAATATTGCTGTTATATCACTTTTCTCACATACATATTGCAAGAATCATAATTTACTATATCGTACAATTCTTGCACTCCTATTTTCAATTGCTTTTCTAACCTACTAATCCCGAATATACATAAACTTAAGTTTTGCTGATTAATTATTTCAATTTAATTTAATCATCTTTTATCAATCAACGATAAATGCAAACTGCACCAATTTCTAAAATCGAAGAAACTGAATACACAATCAATAAAGCAATTTATGTTGAAAACGGAGAATTAGATAATGCATCTGTTGCAGCAAATTGTCAGTTCATTGTGCCAGCAAATCCTGAGGTGAACGTTACAACTCTCGACAATGGCAATTACTTAGTTTCGATGAATGAGAACAACCATGAGTTTGATAATGGAGACACACCGCATACTCTACTGTTTAATATTATTGACAGTAAGTTCTAATATCATATATATAAATAAATATACATATCATATAAATAATCTGTAGAAGAGCCAGCGGACTCGATTACTAAAGTCCAATAAATCGACCGCGAAATACCAACCCAGATGTAGAATCTCACGCAGTTTTATGTCACGAAAATTTAAAAACAATAATAATGATAATGGCAAAGAGTTGAAGTAGATTTTTTTCAATAAATATATACTTACAGACAAACAACATATTGAAATAAATAAGTAATACGCTCTAGTTCTACATATGACCTTAGTTATATGTTTAGTTATTATAGCCGGGGGTGATTTAATCATCCCCAATTGAGTAGGCCAGTTGCAAATTGGATTGTCTGCGTCCCAAATGAAACGGAGAGAAGCCCAGAAAAAATCTATAAATTTTTGCTGCAAAATTTCACCACTTTTACAATTGAACGAAAATTGTTATTTAATTTTGATTAAAAAACCTATTACAGTTGCAGGTTATTCTTGCAACCATAATGGGTTTTTAAAACTTTTTGCTTCTGTAGGGTCAGTCATTTGCAAAATTTGTCCCATTGCAAAATGTGACAATTTTTATGTCCAGTTGCAAAACGGGTCAATTTTAATAGTCGGCATTTTAATAACATTTTTCTTTTTAATAGAATATAATTTTTTATTACAATTTTATGTTTAAACTAAAAATGGTTCCCACTATGAGTATAGTAACCTAACTTTGATAGTTTTATTATATTTTTCCAATATTATAAACGAAAATGAGAATTCAAAATTAAAGTGAGTTTTACAATAGAAAAAATTCTTAAAAATTCATTGCAGGTAAGAAGATTGAATAAAGAGATTTTGTATGAACCAAACTAGTTTAAATAATTTCTTTACAGTCGTTCTCCATTAGATCAAAAATATTTCAGTGGTTCTTCAAGATCATTTTCTAGATATTCATTTCTTCCACTATATGAACTTTATCTCCAATAATTTTCAGTTCCATGACTACGTTTCTAACCCCTTCTTCTTCCTCAACTTTCTGAGTAGGTATCACGATACCAGATGATGTGCTTGGAGTAGAAGACTGAGTTTTGATCCCCTCCACCAGAATAATAATCAAGTAGAGGATTTTCCTTCCAATTTTCCCCGTAATGTAACTCTAACAGCTTCAACACATCTATATTAGCTAGTTCAATATCAACTCTTTTTGCAACCTTTCGCAATTTTAAATTGCGTATGGGTCGGTTTTTTTTGGTTATAAATTTTTGTTCCCCAGCTTCGTAGTTGTAGAAGGATTCTCCCTGAACCAACACCCCTCGCTGGGGTCTGCCTTTAGTCAGTACGATTTTTTTTATATCTGAAACTTGAAATGCCAAGATGTGGGTTTCAAAGTCTTATTACTTTGCTCTTTCCGATCCAGTACAAATATATTGAGGTAAGTTTCGGGTTAGGTATCACGCTTAGGGACTTTAACTCCCTCTCTAAATTTCCAAAAACCCTGTCAGGGGTGAAAAATTAATAAAACAACCAGTAATCCATCCATCCATCCATCCAACCATCCATCCGTAATCAGCTACTAACTCCAGCGTATATACATTGTGCATGTGATTATCAGTCGCAGATACCGTCAATGCAGTTTCTGATAGACAACAGACAGGCGGAAACCTTGTAGTAACAGTAGAATATGTATTTTTAGGGTATTCTACCACTGTGCCTGCTTTTAAGGGGAGAATAACTTGTGTTTACTTAAATAAACGTTTTTTAAAATCCTGGTGTCACCTTATATCTGAATTTCTTAACGAAAGCATTGCCTGTACAAGTAAAATTCTAGGATGTGGCAAAGCGCCTTCGTACTCTTTCCTTTCTTCGGGAAATTATTGTTTCTCTAGAGTTTTAATTCTCTATACTTCTGGTCTAGAACGAAGCAGTTCCTTTATTTTTAACCTAAACTTCTTGGCTTTGCAAAACCAGCCCCTTGTAACTTATTTTACTTTTCATCTGGGAGAAAGATGGATTGTGACTAGCAACAGGGCAGGGTTACTACGAGGGGGCTACATTAGAAGTGGAAGACGTCTGGTCTGGGCGCCTAGTCACACTTAGAGACCTGCTTTATTGGACCATTCATTTTCGTTGGGATTTTTTATGAGGTGATCTCCCCATGGAAGGTTATCATTCTACTAGGATTATAAGGTAAGAGAATTTTAAGTTTAGTACAAATGCTCCGCTTAGCCGCCCATTACGACAGGAGCTTCCTTGGGATATTCGACTTTTATATATCTATTCCCACACTATAACGCACAGTATTTGTAAAATTCCAGGAAAGAAATGTTACATATGAAGTGTGTCGCTTTTTTCTTCCGCTTAGCTCTTCTACAGAAGTAACATTACATATATTATAAGGATTTTAATGGATCATCCAAAAGCAGCGTTTAAGTATTAAAAATTACAATTGTCGATGACACGTATTTTTCTAGCCAGCAGTGAACCTATTTTGTCTTTTATTGGAACGCCGTTTATATATAACATCGAATCGGACAGTGGATCTTCTACGTATTCATTTTATGCCATTCAATCTTTTGATTATGAAACGCAACAGAGAATATACGGATTCAACTTGGTACTCGGAAATGGTATAACACCGTTTGTTAGTTTCTCTATAAATAATATAGACGATGAGGCACCGTCGCTAACATCTCCGCAATGTAGATTTGATGTAAGTTTCCTTAAATAAAATAATTGTAATAAAGATGGCAATAAGTAACTCGATTATGTAAAGGATTTTTCAATAAGAACGCTCGATTTTTAATCGCAAATAAAACAAGTTGTGTACGAGATATCCACTAATTTTGTCTTTATTTATTATGAATACAACGTCGTTCAAATGTCCGCCGCGACTTTGTTTGGTGGCACGCATTCGTGAGGTCCAGTTTTCCATGACTTTGTCGCATAAATCTGGTTCAACTTGCTGGATGGCCATACATGGAACAACATGGCCATAACCTAGCAAATTTCGAGTTTCCCTATTGAAAGACCTTGTACTTACTATTAGGCCTTATTTAATAATTATGTTATAGAATACAGGAATACTACTCTTAGATATATATTTTAGGAAAATACTATATACGCATTAGAGAACAGTAGCTGTTCGTGTATAGTTACAGATCCGGATGGTTGGCTGGCTCAAATGGTTTTCGAAATAGTCCCCAACACAGGGGTAAGTAAAATTTGTCCACCCACTATACGTTAATTTAGTTTCTTCTGTTTGGGTTGTGATTGTTGTTGCTTTAAATTGCAACAGCCTCTGTTAAAAAAAATACCACATTGGATAGAACATGTAGAAGATATAAACAGCAAAATAGGAACAGGAAATCTTTAATATGAGATTTCGTTGTATGATATTCGGAAAACTTCCACATGAAAAAGATAGCGTACAAAAGAAATTCTACAGTGTCTCAGCTTTAACGCGAAATCTGAAGAAAACAGTAAAATTCGTACATCAGTTAATGTCCTTTAAAAATTAACACTGATGTATTTTGTTCTTTAAAAAACCAATTAATAATAAAATTATGTTTATTGTGCGAAACTTTGTTATAAATAGCAGCAAAGATGTTTTCCACAAAACATCTGGAGATGATGCTAACTTTGTTGTCGAAACGCGCGTCAAGTGTAGTGTATAGTGTTTTGTGGAAACTAAAGCCAGTGTTATTGTTATTATTTACGTGAATGTTACTTACGTGAATGATTAAAATTGAAATTTACAGCATATGTAATTCATAAACCGAATATAATGGTCGGGCTATGTTTTAGGGTGAAGAGGATATTTTTGCATTAGAATACAGAGAAACACCAACTGATGACGTGTACACGTCTCCAGTCTATGTAACAGTCAGGAAAGAACTGAACTATCAAGAAGTGACATTCTATCTTTTTGATATTAAAGCAAAGGTACGGTAGATAATATTCAATTTATAGTATTAAGAAAGACGTTCAGAATACGCGAAGACGCAAACCTATTCAGAATAGTTTTCATTGTTAAAATATTTTTTAGAGGACTATTGTTAATTTGCACAGCAAGATGAGGGTTTAGACTAGGTAATAAAGAAGATTCAGATCGTAGATTACAATTGAGGATAAATTTGTAGTCCGATTTAATGGATTTATGTTTACATTTTCAAAATGTATATTACTAATGTGTGTTAAACCTTATTTTATTCAAAACAGATACGGATATATACTTTCTACCATCAATAATAATCCAACATATTTATTACATCTCCCTTAACTATAATCAATAGATTAAGCCACCTGTATTTACAATTTCGACAGTAGTGCTTTGGTAACTACCTTGGCGCTCGGAAAAATGGATGTTTTTTTTTTGACGCAGCAATTAAATATATAAATAATTTCTATTTTATATAAATACATTATAATTTTATGAACAATTAAAAAAAACGTATATAAATATTAAAAATTGGCGGAGATATGAGGCGTCAAGTAGGACCCTCTTTTGAAATTCCTTGCCGATGGTAGAATTATTTTTCTATCAAGTATCGTCTGAAAAGTAAAAACAAAATTTATCTTTCTCAGAAAGGTAATAGCTAAAATATAGCCCAGGGACTTTTTGTTTGAGATGGATCATCAAATTTTTACCAAAATTTTGAGTCTTAAAAAATTATAAAAAATTAACGCAGCATCTGATCAAGAAATCTATGCTACATTTTAGATGATATTATAAAGAATCCGTTTCAAAAAATAAAACCCGCCACAGATAGGATTCGACATTTGTACCGGATCGGAACCGAACGACATACAGCTGTTTCGAACTTATTAGTCCTCATCAGTGTACACGGTACGCCGATTCAAGACAAATGCCGAATGAACTCTATGGGGTATACATCTTTATCGATACGATCTCTGTCAGTAACATATAAGTCGGAAATCGAGAAAGGAACCACCAAACCGCCAAGCGGTTATCAAAGTAGTTCCCGAATAGCAAAGCTATTACATAATCGCTCTAGGAAACAACTACTCCTCGGGCTAAAGCTCCGCCAGGCATTGAATTATACCCAGAAGCGATCCTCGGCCCCTTTCTCGTGTTTCTGCACGATCAGATAAGGCTTCAAAAAATAAAACCCGCCACAGGTAGGATTCGACATTTGTCCCGGATCGGAACCGAACGACATACAGCTGTTTCGAACTTATTAGTTCTCATCAGTGCCTTACACGGTACGCCGATTCAGGACAAATGCCGAATGAACTCTATGGGGTATAATTCCTTTACATGAGGTCTTCTATTAATACCGCGATGTTCTCTGACTCCTTTTAAGCAGCTCTTTTCAACTTGCTGGCCTCTTTAATCTGGTGTTGGGCTCTCATGTTGACTGTAGATATCCGATGGGCATCCAATTTCTCGGAGAATCGGATCTCAGACTTGAATTTTCATATAGTCCAATGCTTAAAATGCTCTTAAAAGTATAAACAATAAATCGAGCTGAAAGAAATGATTTTCTGAAAATCTCAAGATGGTATAACCCCTTAATACTTTGTAATTAACAATAATTATCACTGACCTTAATTATATTTAAATTATATTGAATTATTATTATCGATAGGATCTTATATTAAAGATAAGTACCATATACTTCGACAATTTAAAAGAAACAAACAGGCAAGGTATGTGAAACTTAAAATACGAAAATATAAAATGCACTATAAGATTGGTACATCCCCCAAATCCAAAAAGTATCATCTGAAATACTATACTTGACAAATTTTTATTAAGCATTTTATTTGATACTTTCTGCATGGCATTTACATAAAATACCTTGTGATTTTAAATCACCACCACATTTCCAATTAGAACTTATATTACTCATTTATGTGAAAAATAGTCTTAACTAGGTTAGTTTTAACTTCTTGCGAATCCTTAATTTATAAACGAAAACAATTCATTTTATTAACTTTAAAGAACAGTATGCATTTAAATAAAATTCTAATATTTTCCCCTTCCCAAATCTTTAGGACGGCGCCGGCCACCCTACAGAACCAAACGCATTAGTAAGGGCAATTGTGAATGTAAACGACTTGCCAGATACACCTCCAGAATGGACCAATTATTTTACTTTTAAGCAATTCAAAGAACAGGAAGAACAAGTAAGTTCTGTTTATCTTATCAGTAATACAAATAATAATGTTCGTATTATTTATGTTTAAATAAACATAAATAAATATATTATTTTAGACATTTGCTGTTACTGCTGTAGATGGGGATCATGGACTAAATTATGAAATAAATTATGAAAAACTTTGGGAAGATGATGAAGATGGTAAATATTATTTCACTTTGGTAGTAGGTAACATTTTAAATATTTCTCTATTGCAGCTGACTACATTAGCATTGATCGAAAATCTGGAGAAATTAAAGTTAAGAAAATTGATAGGGATAAAAATGATATATCAATGTACAACTTCGAAATCATGGCATATGAGGTGCCTAATCAACCTATTTGGAATAACACCTTAAATATAAGTTTTTATATAAGTGATATAGACAATAATCCGCCTTTAGTTAGATGGATTGTGGATTCTTCATCTGAAAATATAACTTTTACTAATGAACCTGATAAATCAACAAGTATGGAATTTCTTGAAAATTATGCTGGAACTTTGGATCTAGTAATTTTTATTAGAGATATTGACACTGTAAGTTGACTAAAAATCGATATTAAATAAACAGTAGATAACTTATATGATTACAGGGTGAAAATGCCCAATTTGATGTCCAACTAGAGGATGTAGAGAATGAATACAACATTCAGTATACAGATGCATTTATTATAGTACCAACTGCAGGCTATAGAACTGGCGAGTTTCAAATAAGTGTAAGAAATGCAACTTATTTGGATTATGAGGTACCTGAATGGGATCATATTAAATTTAATGTAAGTATATATTTCTACATGCATTTTATGAATCTGTAGATGTTTAGTCAATTATATTAAATAAAATTGGAATAAGAATTGCAAGATATGTTATTCAGATTTAGAAACAATCTTGAGACACATCATTTTTTATTTATAACAAGTCACTGGCTGACATGTATTTCTCTTGTTGTTCTTTTTTGTGTAGTGACAGCTTTATAGCTGTCACAAACAACTCTCCCACTCACGACCTCATTAAATCATCAAATGATACTTATCTCATAATTAATATGAGACATTCTGGGGCACAAAATATTCAGTAGAATACTTTGTATAAAAATGTGTAAAAACACTTTGTCAGTATAAAATTGTTATGATTCAGTACTATGCTTAATTTTGCAATAGTTTCATATTTAAATATATTTCACTCTTAGGTCTTAACTATAGGACTTCTAGATAAAAGCAAACAGGATAGATTATTAGTGGAAATCGATTTAATAGACTATAACGATGAAATACCTAAATTTGACCAAACGGAATATGAGATTTCTATTAATGAGACTGCAAAAAATGGAGAGTTTATAATAAAAGTGATGGCAACTGACCGTGATGCAGAAGATGCAAACTTAATGTGAGTATCTCTTAATATACAAAACAAAGAATAATAAATTTCTATGAAGATTAATTAGAATTTCTAATTTCTCCATAACAATATAAAATGTCTTAATTAATTGAAAAAACATCACACTAAAAATAGGTATAAAGGTTATAATCCTCCCTATAAATTTTGACTTTTCACGTTTATTTCAACAGAATAAATACCTTTCTGGTAGGTTGTTTCAAAAGTGAATCTGGGAATTTATTTATAATTTTCAATTTGAGACTTTTAGTTCCATCACATCACGACTTCCTACAATAGGTCATATAAATAATTCTTCACTATCTTATGTATTTCCCATATCCTAACCTTCTTGCCAAATTCTAAGCATGTTCTATATAAAAAAATCACAATCTGTGACTGTTTATTAAGTAATGTAATAATTATATACAAATTTCTAGGATGTTAGTAGTAGATTCTATACAGAGCAATTCACCAGTTTTAAGATAATGTTTCATTGAAGGAGGATGTACAAAATGTATTTTTATCATGACACTTTTATTTTCTGGGAATTATAAAATACAAAAATACATCTTGATATAAAAATTAACTAAGCAATGTCAGCGATATCTTTCTGTTTTGTTATTTAGAAGACACTGGTTCCTTTTCCATTTTATTTTGTTGGATGCTTACTTTAAATCATGAAAATTAAAGAAGAGTTATATATAATTAGTCAATTAAAAAATACATATGACTTTTTGTGTAACTTTTGGTGACACCGCATCAATCTCATCAAGAATTGTTCTCTATTCCCTAGTACATCTAAAATATACTATTTTTCATCCTCGCTTATAATACTTGTTGAAAACTGTTTCATTAAAAACAAATAAGCGATACAGAGGGGCATTTTAAGTCCCGCAATAAGAAAATTCAAGAATGAAATCAATTATATAAGTGACAAAAAGCATATAGCTGTATTTACGTCTTCTTTTCTCTTTCTGGACATTTTTCACACACATAGAATGTCATGCATTTTTACAATTGTTGTCCTTATTTTTAAAAGGTGGGCGCTTTGAAAAGTTCACGTCAAGTCAAGATAGTTGCAATTTCCAGAGTACCTCCATTTTATTAAAATGTTCAAATTTTATTTTGGATAACTTTATTAATATATGCAGGTCAAATGTTCTATGTATTGATTTAAGGAGAAAGAAAAGAATAAACCCTTGCATAAGGCAGTTAGAGAAATATCATACTTAGTTGTCAAAGTTTAGATATTGTTTTGTCATAAACACACCTGCGAGTGAAAATGCACGTGCAAGATCGTGAAACAATGTGAAATCTAACCGTCTATCGTTACTGATGTCTATTAACTTACTTTATTCCTCATATATAGGCTAATAAACTTATGAACTTGCCAACTATGTATACATTAGTGTGTATGTACTAGAGTATATTTAATACCAAGTTCAAACGTCTCAATTTGACCGTAATTGTAGTGAAGATTACAACCCATGTTTTTTTGGGTTTCTTCCTGTATTTCAATCTCATAAAATATTTTTAGTATAAAGCCGTTATGTGCTATTGGAGTTTATCTAATTCTGACCTTCACACTATATATCAGTTACTGATAACGCAATTAACCGCAGTGTTTAGGCCATTGTGCACACAGTTATATATTATGTTACTATTACTGGAATGAAAAATGTTGTTTTTGTTATTTTCCATTTATATATTCACGTATGTATAACTGCCCTTATTTATATAAAAAAATAAACAGCTTTAAAATCTTAAAACGGACTTTTCCGCATGTAGAACAACTCTATCTCGAAATTGAGTGGCGGAGAAAAAATAAACCAACACATAAATGCAGAATATGTGTTTCATGCGACAGTTTTTTAAAATAGTTCACCCTCGTGCTTTCTCATGACCCATGAACAGGGTGGGGTGTGTCCTATCTACCTCAGTATCGATAGATGTCGTCTGGTAGACGCCCCTAATCAGAATCAGTTGAAACCCGATCGATCCGACACTATTTAATTGAGTGATCGTGCTAGCAAACAAATTTCTCAAATAGTCCACCATTGTGGTTTCTCGTGACCCATGAACATGGTAGAGTGTGTTCTATCTACCTCAAAATCAATAAGTGTCGTCTGGGAGACGTCCCCGATCAGAATTAGTCAAAATCCGATCGATCCGACACGATTTAGTTGAGTTATCGTGCTAACAAAACAAATTTCTCAAATAGACCCAAGGGAAGGGGTAGTGTGTGTTATCCACCTCAAAATCAATAGATGCCGTCTGGGAGACGTCTCCGGTCAGAATCAGTCAAAACCCTTTCGATCTGACACGATTTAGTTGAGTTATCGTGTTAACAAGAATAAATGCCGACGACAACGACGACACACACACACACAGCAAAAAAAAATTAAAAACCATTTTTTTTTTGTTTTTAGGCCGAAAAACGAAAAATTATCCCAAAAAAAAATTTGTTTTTTCACTTTTTCTTTACACGATTAGATTACGTTTCCGCTTATAGTGGAGTGCGGAAAAGTAATATAAAAATTCCTTTTATATATAGATTACCACAGTACTGTAAATTGATCAATTGAAATGTTACTTTACAACCATCTATTAGGCATGAAATTATCTGTCCTGAAGAGATCCGTTTAAATACATAAATTAAAATTATTTCTGACATTATTATTATTAGGAATAATGATTGTTCACTAACCTAAATATTTTAAACTTTAGACACACATTGGTTGGTTCAAGATATACAGACAGAGTGCTGAGGATTGAAACAGTTTCTGGCGATATATATGTAAATGATGATAACGCTTTTGATTACGATACAGTTAATCCCATATTCGTTCAAGTTAGAGCGACGGATAAAGTGGGGCATGCAACCACAGTACCCCTAACGATAAATTTATTGGACGTGAACAATAAGGCTCCAACTATTACTGTCGTAAGTTCTCGTTCCTCGTACATTACGTATTCAAGAAACTTTGAATTTGTTGTATAGAGATTTAAATAATATTTTAACTTGTATCATTGTGACATTCCTTAGGCAAGACTCACTAATTAAAAGCAATTGCTAATTTTAGGGAAAACCCATAAACGTTGACGAAAATCAAAATTCAACCACGTTGTTAAACGGAACTATTACAGCGTCTGATATGGACACCACAGCAAAGTTAACTGCGGAAATTTCTTGGGAAAACTCCTATGCTACTAAGAATTCGAGAAGATTGGATATGAGCAATGAAACTATTAGCCGACAAGTACGGTAAGCAACATATTCTTATCATTTTGTATATAAAGTAACGAATGCCGTAGAAAAGTGTATATATTTGATGTACCTTCGCAATACTAGTTTAGTTCCAATTTATTATAGGAAGTCAGAGCATGTAATATCGCAAAATTATACAAGAATATAACTAGTTGCTATGAATGATGTAAGTAGGGAAAATATATTACAATATAACAATGAATATAACATATCAATCACAGTCAATAAAATACTCTACTTTCTTTTACTTCACTTTTAGCGTTTGACACTGAAATAACTTCTAAAATATATAATTATATAACGGGCATAAATACATCAAGAGCTGGCCAAGTAGTATGGCCAGATATTCTAAGGGTAAGTTATCCCACAATTACCTCGCAGAAGGTCTCCGAGTTCTCTGTATTAATTTGAGTTTCCTGTATTAATTTGAGATAATAATGAAAATCACTCTGAGCTACCCTAGATTGCTGGTTCGTAATAATCCAGGCGTGGATTCGATTCCCACATAAATCGATTTTATTTGTCCGTGTGAATGTCGAGGCATAGGTGAAGGAACAGATAATCCTCGCCTCCGGAAAAATAAAGGCGAAAAGAGCTACATGGCAGTATCAAAGTTCACACCACAATCCTCTAATCTGTGTTTCTGAAAATTTATTTGCATTCTTGGAATTTTCAACTTTTCAATAGGAAGTACAAAATCTTGGCAAATGCCCCTAACTTTTACTACTAGTATCCCAACAAATTCATTATTCTTCTGGCTAAATGTCTCAAAAAATGACTGCGTTCCGTCTTATTTGGTGTTGTTCTTTATGCTATTTCTTTTACTTTTACGAACAATTAAGCTATTTGTTGATTACCGCAGTTCACTACCCGTCCACCATATACTTGTATTTCTAAATACAGTACAGAAATATACAATAAGATTTCCAGGGCTAGTTTTAATCTTAGGTTAATTTAATCGATGTTTGAATTGTTATTCGCTTATCTCGTCAGAATAGCAACATAGTCTTAACATGGTTTATATCAACCTCAGATTAAAACAGTTCAACGGGGTAAAGATACAATTCCTTAACCAATTTTAAATATGTCAGCAATTTGAAGCTATCAGTCCGAAGCCTGTGTTTTAAAATATAACAGGAAGTGTCTCACTTAAAAATTACGCTTTAAAAATGTGAAATGAAGTGCGTACTTTATCTAATGTAACTGCGCGAGCCGAAGAACAACTGTTGCAATTAGTGAAGGAGAAAGATTAGTGCAAAGCAATAATTGACAGGACATGAAATATCAACATCAACTGCACTAGCTGTATTCATCCTAAACCTAACAGTTATGTCGTAGGGTACATGAGGTATTCATTGGATTATCTTACAAGTCAAATTTAGGTATCTGCTAGTGGGGTTATTATTCAGAAACTATCATGAACGCCTTTATTTATATATTTAGAAATTACTTTAAGTCTACGAAATACGCGGATTGCGTTATAGGAATAAATCGATTTTCAATTATAACTTATGATGCGAAAATAAAATTTTCTATGTTTAGTTGGAAACCTATATTAGTCGGTCACCCTTAGCCGGAAATGTATTATGCTTTGACTTAACGAAACAAATTTCTTGGTTACCTCGCTTTTCTCTACAGTATCACCAATGGAACGTTTAAATAATTTACGTAAACTAGACATAAAAATTAAGGGATGTAAAAAAATTCTAAATTTGGTGATTTTCAAAGGGCTGTAATTTCAAAATGCTGCGATTCGTTATCATTGGAATGTTTTTGGAACGATTGAATTTGTCGTTTTTGCTAAAAATCAATTTAAGGATGAATTTTTCATTTTTTATTCATATTTTGAAGTTGAAAATGTCTTTTTATCGGTAATCCATTTTTTAAATCAAAAAATGTTAATTATTGTAAGAAAAAAAGTGGAAAAAATTATTTCCCTATGAATTAATTACCAAAGTCAAAACTGACTTTTTTGCTTTGAACAATGATAACTCAGTGCAATATCATCGTATGTACAAAGCTTTTAGACCGCTCGAATTAAACAGGATAAAATTATCTAAAAAAAGCTGTATCACGAAATCACTGAAAAAAATGTATTGAAGTCCGTGGAATGTTTGTGGATGAAGACAAAATGTGGATTTTTCTGATAGTTTTCTTATGATTACTCAAAAACTGCCGATGATAGAAAAATTTGAAAATTTGAGTTTCTAGTTTTGAGTTTCAAGATATAAAAACTAGAAACTTGGAGCTTCAATTTGCTTATTTTAATATTTCTCTACGACGATTTTTCTCCATGTTACAGTCCTTTGAAAATAAATAAAAATTTAGAATTTCGTTTATAGCTCTAATGATAGGATAATTTTTGTTTTGTATGATTTATCACAATGTTATTTATAAATATATATACATATATAGATTCTACATTGTAATTTACAATTTTTAAATAAACTCATGGAACATGTCAAACATTCTTGTTTATTATGGTATAATATTTTTTTGTTTTATAGATTCATAGATGCTGTTTACAGCCAATCAGACGATGATCCTGAATATGTTAGGGACATAAATATCTACTTGGTAGTTAACGATAATAATCCTGATGGAGAAGCCCCTGATTTTGAACTATTTGATTCCCTATATATTTCCCTAGTTGTTACAGACTGGAATACAGATCCAGAATTTTTAGATCAAATGAATACATCAGGTACTGAACTATGACTTTATCTTGTTTAATAGTCTAATAATAATTTTTATTTCAGTGATTATATTAATTAGCATCAACGATATAAATGACAATACTCCATACTTCCCTGAAGCAAATCTCCCTGAGTCAGAGAGAGAAAATAGAACCGTTCAGGAGAATGCTCCAGGAGGCACATCTGTCGGTGCGATAATTGCAATCGATCTTGATGTAGGTGATACTGTGACATACGATTGCTCGTAAGTTTTTGTATTCTCTATTATATACGTCTGAAATAAATAGTTGCGCATAAATAATTTTTATATTTTAGGGCGTTAGATCCCAATTTCGATTGGGTGAATATCAATGGTAGAACTGGTGCCTTTACAGTAAAAGAGAACAATCTGATAGATGCTGATACCCATAAAACATTTTACTTTAATTACTCCTGTACGGCAAGCGATGATAACTATACGCACACCTCAGACCCTATAACGGTATATTTTTCTGCTTTTATTACTTTGTAAACCATTACGATAGCACAGTTGGTTAGATCGCGCTATGTGGCAAATGTTACTGTCTGATCTTGGTTCGATTCTAAGCCTCGGTACTGGCAATTACGGTGGGAATGGGTGGGTGTTGTTCACGTTTTTCATCGTGTATGCCCCCACCCCAAATAGCTTTAGCTTTAGATTTGGTGAACTTTGGATATGAAGGAATCTTTAATTTATGTGCTGTGGTTTATGTATATTTAAGCTTTTCCTTAACCAAACCAATAAAAATATCCTTCCACGTCACAGATTCTCTTCTAAATCTTTATCGTTTTTATCCTCTCCTACATTTAAAATTCCGCGGCTACGGACGTCTTAGGACACGAGAGAAGGGAAGCTAGGAAGCCCTGGATAACGGACGAAATCTTAAACTTAATACAAGAAAGACGAGGCTACAAAAACAGACGAAACGAGGAAGGACTGAAAACTTATAAGTGAATAAAGTGGTAAATCATTAGAAAGTGTAGAAAAACGAAAGAACAATGGATAGAGGATAAATGCAAAGAAGTAGAAGATAAGCTCCAAGTAGGTGAGACTGATGAGGCTTACAAAATAATTAAGAGGAACTTCAGGGATATAGGACCAATAAGTAGAAACATTAGGAGTCAATCGAGGGACATACTGATCGGAAGAGAGGAGAAAGCGGATAGATGGGAGCAGTACTTAGGAAATTTATACGAGGATCAGGAATTAGGAGAGATATTAGAGGAAGAATCTAGCATCGATAGGGAAGATGTAGAAAAACCTATATTGAGAGAGGAAATTGAAATAGCACTAAGGGGGCTAAACAACAATAAAGCGCCGGGTGTATAAAATACAGGCGGAAATTTTGAAATGTGTAGGACAGAAAGTAGTAAATAGGATGTTTGAACTGGTAAAATACATATACGAAACGGGCGAGATGCCGGAGGATTATAAGAGGAACATTATCGTTACTATACCGAAAAAGAGAGGAGCCGACAAATGCGAGAACTTTAGAACTTTAGAACGATTAGCCTAACTTCCCACGCGTCAAAAATCTTAACGAGAATAGTGCAGAAGAGGATGGAAAATAGAGCGGAGGAAATAGTAGGAGAAGACCAATTCGGGTTTAGGCGAAATAGGGGAACTCGCGAAGCTATTCTGGCGCTAAGAGTAATGTTAGAGAGAACAATAGAAAAAGGAAAGAACGCTTGTATAGGATTTGTGGATTTAGAAAAAGCTTTTGATAATGTAAGATGGGAAAAAATGTTCGAGATATTAAAGAGCGCGGGAATGAAGTATAGAGATATGAGAGTAGTACACAATCTATACAAAGAGCAAACTGCTGTTATAGAAGTAGAAGGGGAAAGAAGGAAAGTAGGTATTAGGAAAGGAGTAAGACAAGGATGTACGCTATCACCACTAATTTTTAATCTGTATATCGAAGAGGCGATTAATGTCGTAAAAAATAGAGGGCGTGAGAGTAGAGCAAAAACGAAAGTACAAATTAATAATGAAAGATTGGAGGAAGTTAAGGACTTCACTTAAACACTTATTTAGGAAGTAAAATATATTGGAATGGAAGAAGCGATAAAGATATAAAACAAAGAATATCGCAGGTTGAAGTAGCTTTTAACAAAAAGAAAGCACTTTTATGCTCGGGGTTAATAAATTTAGAAACAAGGAAGAGATTTTTGAAAACATATGTATGGAGCCCGGCACTATACGGTTGCGAAACCTGGACGGTACGGGAAGCAAGTAGGCAAGGGGAAGAAATTAGAAGCTTTTGAGATGTGGTGTTACCGAAGAATGATGAAAATACCGTGGACTGATAGGGTTAGAAACGAAGAAGTGTTAGAGAAAGTCGGCGAGAAAAGAAATATGTGGAAAAACATAAAGAAGAGAAGAGATAGAATGGTAGGCCACTTGCAGAGACATGGGGGAATAGTCAGCGATATTTTGGAGGCAGAAATAGGTGTAAAAAAAAAGGCAGAGGTAGGCCTAGATTAGACTACTGCTTGCAAATAGTAAGGGATGTAGGTCGTAGCACAATTAGCGAAATGCCTAGGTTAGCACAAGGTAGGAGAAGCTGGAGGTTAGCGTCCAACCAGTCTTAGGACTGATGACCACATGATGATGACATTTAATAATCAGATTCCTCAAAGGCAATTCATATTAGTACCTATTCCTTTATAATGTCATCACAATGTGTTTCGTTCCCAAGATTTTTAATGTGTTAATATTTAATATATTATAAACTTGATTCCCATTGGCTCATTACATTAATACTTAACTATTATTCATGAAGTGGTGCTTAAATAATGAAATCAAGATTCGTGAATCTTGTTAGTATAAGTGAATTGGCTCTATTCACCATTAACCATCTATCATAGTTTTAGCTATGTTAAAAGCATCGGAAACCACGTTTATAAACATTTGTTTTAATACTATCGTGAAAATATCGAGTGGTATCAAATCAAGTGAATACACTGGTCTACTGTGTAGAATTCCATGTCTTATTAAATTATCTTTTTACCATTATTTTTTAGGTGCACTTTTATATAATAGACACAAATAATAAAATTCCCGAAATAACGATAGATACAGACGTTTATGTGGATGAGAAAAGTCCACCGTCCACGGTTGTGTATGAAATAGGAACAAAAGATGACGACAGAGATAGTAAGCATCTCTTCTGAAAATACAGACTATTAACACTTTGGTATAATCATAATAAGAAAAAGAAAATAAGATATTTAAATATCAAAAATCTAAAAAAAGCACTTAAAGAAATTATATTCATTAAGTAATTAATTACAGTGTATATTTCTTTCTTTTCTTTCACATCTCATTGTTCTTTTTTTATGTTTTAGTGCCCTACCATGCAGTAAGATGCACATTGATAAATGATATAAATCATGCTTGCTTTGACTCATTCATCATCGATGAAAATGTAGTAAAAGTAAATCGTGGATATGGGGATATAAACCGAGATGAAGGACTAACAAATTACACTTGTAGTATGAGCTGTCAAGACAATCCTGACCGGTTGCAAAGTGAGTACTTGATATCTATGTGATAGTGGAGAACGCATGTTGTGATAATTTCCAGTTTATGTCGAATATTTTAAACGTTAACATTTTTATAATCTTGTATTGTGTATTTTGTTTCCAAATTTTTTGAAAAATAATAAATTTGCTCCCTCGGACGATATACTCTCAGAAAACAAGACTAAACTTTTGAGAGATTACCGTAGGTCAGATGAAAATATCAGGTTCATATAATGATTAACCTAAAATAATGATACCAAGTTGTTTTAATAACATTAGTTTATACTAGGATAATTTTTGAGAGATACGCACAACAAAATAAAGTCGTTAGGCTGGTATAATATAATTTTTGATAATCATAAATGATCCAAACCCAGTATAGAACAAAAAAAATGTTACTTGTTTTTCTTGCCATTAAGAGCAATTCTCTTAATCAGGTAAGTCTTTCAATAAGGACGCTCGATTTTTAAATTTAAACAAAATAAGTTGTTTAGAGACATCCACTAATTTTATTATTTGAAAGAATACTTTATAGCATTAAATATGGAATATAACATTGTTCAAATGACCGCCTCGGCTTTGCTTGGTGGCACGTATTCGAGAGGTCCAATTTTCGATGACTTTGTCCCATAAATCTGGCTGAATTTGCTAGATGGCGTTCGTAATGTCGACATTCAGGACATCAACTGTTTGTAGTTTATTCACATAGACCTGCGATTTAAGATAATCCCAAAGGAAGTAGTCTAGAGGCATTAAATCGCACTATCTCGGTGGTCAGTTCACAGTTCCTGGGTCAGTTGGATTTTATACCTCGCTCCCATAAAAACAAATGTGCAAAAAATTAAAAATAATATAGAATTAAGAAGCAATACTAAGTAAACAATACTAAGTAAGTTGTATATTTTATGAAGTACTTATTATATGTGAACACGAATATAATCGTGAATGATGTATGTATAAAAATGTATAGAAGCCTGAATGTATAGAAACTTTTTTGTGCGATAAATTTCCACTTGACTTTAATAGAAAATTGTTAGCCTCCTATTCACAATATGTTTTTTACAGATGACCGGAATCAACACACTGTTCTTAATGATTTCATCATTCACCTTAAGGATATTAATGATCACACGCCAGTGGTGGTTACTACAGAAATAAAGACAACAGAAAATGTGAATGAGGTAAATCAGTGATCAGCCCCGGATCTACGATTTTTCCGATCCGGGGCAAAAACTTGACATTGGCGTCCCTTCCTTTCAGCATTTGTAATTAATATTTTTTAAAAACTCACAAAACGAATATACTGGGTGGGGTTTTTTTGTGACCGGGAGAATAAAAACCCTTAAATTAATTTGCACTCTTTACTATGTATTTGCTAATAACTTTTATTTATATGTGACATTTATATAGAATACATACAACCAGTGTAGACAATGCACATGCTAGACTGTACACAGACCTTCAATTCTTATGTCGCAGCAAATTTTACTATCTAGTCTATAGCTTTACACCGTGTAAAAGCTCGACGTGTAAATTACACGTCGAGCTTTTCTTTCCGCGAAAGAATCTATTACCCTCAAAAGAATTTATTACCTCATCAAGGTTCATCTTATAGGCAGTTTCATTTTCGATGTCTATAATCGAGAGGCCAGATAGACGTTCCTGACTCATTGTTGAATACAGTTAGGTTTTAATTATTTTTAGTTTGCTGAGATTTCGCTCACAGCTTATAGATGTCATCGGTAATGTGCGGTATATCCTTAAGATTTTACTAATATTAAGAAATGCTTCCTGCAAGTCATGTTTGCATATACATATGTTGCAACAAGTCTAATGCACTTGTCTCCTTTCGGTGATTCTGATCTGCTTGGTGGAGCTTGCTTTTTAAATACGGCGAATTCCTGGCAGAAATCAACTGCGTTTAAGTCTCTGGAATATTTTCGAGCTAGATCGGCTCCATTTTTCTTCAGCCATTCAGTGGATATATTTTTAAACGCGTGGCCACTGAGTAAGGCAAAATTTTCATTCAGGTTCTTCCCGCTTTCTACCCTTGTTCCTATTACTGATAAAACTTTGTCAAATACTACTTTTGTGTCTTTGGAAAACAGCTGAGTCGGGTCTAGTGTTCTTGATTCGTCTTCACAGATTTCGTCGTGTCGTGCTTTTCGTTTTGCTTTTTAGGACTGGCACGATTCCCAACTTTGCTAATAAAGGTAGTGCTTCTTCGATCCAGTATTCTATTGGTTTTTCCCTTATTTCTCATCTCATTTCTTGCAAGACCTTAACAAGCTCTTGTATTAGTGCCACAGAACGCGAAATGATTATGTTCTCTTTTCGTATTTCGACGTTAACTCAATTAATTTCTCGAACTATATTAGAACAAAATGAATATTAGCCTCGAATGAACACTCAGTAGTACGACGCGCTCTGAATTTCACTAGAGCGAGAGTTGTTTCACTAAAGCGCCTAGTGTTTTAGTGAAAACTGCTTTTAGTGAAACAACTTTTTTTTCATGAATTTGACCCCCCCTTAAATTGTCACCCGAGATAAGTACTCCGGTTTGTCCCCCCTCCCCTGAATTCAGGGCCATCAGTAATACGATGTACTATTATTATTATTATATATTTTCTCTTTTCTTAGGGTGAAATAATTGACATAATTCTGGCGACCGACATAGATGAAGGCAACAATGCTGAAATAGTCTTTAACATATCATCGGTTACTAAATCAGACGGTAGTGACGTTTTTGGTTTATTTGATATTGTAACTGACGATGATTATTTCGTAAATTTAACGTTCAAGCAGGCAAACTTAATTGCCCTAAAAGATTTAAGGGGACATCATGGAAGTTATATTATTAAAGTCGGGGTACGTAAAAGTTTTCAGTCGTATAGTTATTACAGAAATATTCTCACAGAGTGTTTTCATTTCAACGTAAATTTGATAATTTTGCAGGTGACGGATAAGGGCGAGGAACCCAGATCTGATTTTTATAGTGTTTCTGTAGAAGTGCAAATGTTTAACTTTGAGGCACCAAGGTTTATTTTCCCATCAGTGGACAACCAGCCTTTTGTACTCTTATCGGTAAAGTCCGCTCGCATTTTGATCGCACGGTAGACCGTTAACGAAGGCATTTTTGTTTTAGTCACAGCAAGTGAATAGCCCCCTTATTCTATTTAGAAGCAATGACTCTGAGTACCTAGATAACCTGTTGGCCTCGGACAATTCCAAGAGTGACATTTGCGAGAAATGGAACATATTTTTCACCTTTGAACAAATTTCTCCAGGTAACTATTACATAAATCTATTTGTATATAGTGATTTTCATATATCTTTACTATACTGACAAGAAGTGACTGTGTCACGAGTTTTGCTAATATTATCTGCATTGTAATGATAAGTATATTTTTGTTAAGATTATATCATCAATTTACCACAAGAAAAATCATTTTCCTAAGATGATTTAAAATATCAAATAGCCGTTTATTTGTCCTACTAACACAACTCTCTTAAACTACACTAAAGCATTATTCCTTGCATTATTTCTATCAGAGGTTCTCCTCAATCTGGAAATGATAGAAGGGGAGTCTACTTTTAAGCATTTACTTAGTGTGTAGCATTATAGCACGATGAGCTATAATACGTTTTAAGACTTATTAACGAATAAAGCCCTCTCAGAAATAGCAAATACTTTATTCAGAGACATAGTGGGTGCTGAAGAATATTTTATTGTCTTTAAAAGACGTTTATATTTCTTAGCTTAAGACATTTTTTGTATTATAAAAACCTTTATATTTCAATAGAATGATAATAAAACCTTGGTAGGTCACACAACCAATTGTGAAGATATTATAGCTGCTAATAGAGAGTTACCTACTAAGAATAGAATCTATCTTTCAATGACACACTCATTAGTGATAAGAATAAAGTTGACTTATGACACTAAACAAGATTTTGGTGAAACTTTTTTGAACGTTTAGTAAAATTTCTTAGCAAAATCATTTTTACTGTGGTAAAAACATTTGTAGGTATACTTGGAGTCTATTTAGACCAGATATTCTTGTTGGAATTAGCTAATGTTTTATTTATCGGTGTACTGTGAATTGATCATTTCTATAATAAATTTGTATATGAATCGATAGAAGAGAAAATAGGGAATTTCTGTTTTTTTGCTCTTTTGAATAGTTGTGTTTTGATAAGTTATTTTCATTTTTGTACAGTTCTTCTGAACGTATCGCCCTTTTTTATTTGTTAGTAATAAGTTAGTAGATAACTGCTATTGAGGTCTTTAAATAGTATTTAATATTTTTTAAGAATAGAAAATCCGGAATGAGCATAATTGTTTATTTTTCTTAAAAGGTTATACTTTCTTGTTTTTCAAAATTAGAAAAAATCATCAATACTGTTTATTCATTTAGCAGTATAAATTAAAAGTTTAAAATTTGGTTCGATCTCTCAAAATCTGTTGAGAGGTTTCCAATAAAAAAAAAAACATAAAAATGGTCATTTTCTTACGTGGATAAGAACGGGTGGTGACCCCCTCAAGCTTCAGTAAAGAGGCACGTTTAAAATGATGAAAGTTTCCGAACAAAATTCCATAGTGTTAAATTTTCATTGCGATTATTATATTTTCCAAGGTCAATATGTTCCTTCAATACGTTTCTTGCGATTGTATGTGTATTTCTATCTTTCTATCTTTTATGAAATCTATAATTCCATATCTTCATAAAGTATAGTGTTTTTTTGAATAGTTGCATACTAATCCAATTGAATAGCATATTTCTTTGGAAATCAAATATGTTTGATTGTTGTTTTATTTCAAGCTTGTATTTGAGATTTTCTCTTGGTAGTATGAATAGTATGAGGCATTATCTAAAACTATAATACTATTTCTTACCCGTGACAATGTCACGTGTACTACAATCCGGGGTGGCAGACTGGCTCCATTGCGGTGTCATTGAATGCTTAAGTTCAAGTCCCAAAGGGGAGAGTTTGGCTTCTCTTCCTGGCTCCCCGAGCATGAATCTGTTTGTCCTTGTCTTGATGGGTAACCTTCCCTTCCTAAAGCTTCCCTTAAGGCTGCCTGAAGCTATAGGAGAAATTGATTTCTGCGTGTCCAAACTCATTTTTCGCCTTTGAAAGTAAGGAATTTCTATGTCCCTCCTGAAAAATATCAGCATTCATATTTTGGTACTAATAATGTTTATCATCAGTAGTCTTTGTTTTGCCTCAGGTATAGGTTCTGTATTAAAATGACGTATAGTAATTTATCGAAACATCATCTATTAAATTTATGCTGCCTGTTTTTGACATCCTATAAATATAGCTTTAAACCAATTTATATGCTCTAAGATCTCTTATGCTATAAATAAATATTAAATCATTTTGAATATAACTTTTTCCCCAGAGGAGGACACTATATTTACTATAGCCACGAATGAGACCTGTTCATCACAGCTACAAGTTAACAACAGATTTAACACGGAAGCCGTATTAGGAAAAACTTACAATGTAAGGCAGACTAATCCCAACATGCTGTTGCTAACACGAACATTTTCAGCTTCGATTAACAGCCAACGTCAAGGAAGGCGAACCTCAGGAAGGTGAGGAACCATATACAGCTGAAAGAAATATAGTAATAAACTTCCTGGATAATAACCAGAAGCCGGTGTTCCCTCAGGATAAATGGGAATTTGAATTTTTCGAGGAAGACGCATCTCAAACACAGACACTTGAGTTTAATGCCACTTATGAGGTTGAAGACACCTTGCCAGTGTTTTACTTTTTAATATCACCAAACGCTACTATAACGGCACTTTTCAATGTTGATATGATCACTGGACTCATATCTCTGAACGACAAACTTGATTATGAGACGGATGAGGAATTTAAATTCCAAATAGTGGCATCCAATGATACATCACCGACTAGCAATAATCCAAAGTCATATTTAGATGTCACATGTAAGGTAGGCACATTATTTGTTTTTTATTCATTACAAATGGTTTTTGGTATTTTAGAAAGTAACGGTTAACTTTTAAATTCTATATTCAATACAATTACAAGTTCACGAGTTCACTGTTAAAGTATTATATCACTCAATTTTGATTATTGTGATATATACCACACATTGGTTTGTATTTTTATTCTATCTTTTGATATTGTAAACACGAATATAATGTATTTATTCTACAGTGAGCAAAAAGTTAATTTATACATTTCCAACAATGTATACAGTAAGCCTTTATTGCACAAGTGTGTAAAATACTCATCACATGCAAACATGCCAACGATATAATTTAATAATGATTGTTGTAATTTTATTGTCAAGTATTGAGCATCGTAGATTTTTTTTACATTTCTGGCAACATACGGAACACGTATTCTATAACTGAAGTTCGTGTAATAATCTTAGGTGAAATTTGTTTGCCCTTTGTTCCCCTTTGTTCCCCTTTTTGAAAATATTCACTCATGCCTAACACCAAGGTTTTACGCATTATATTAAAGATAACTATTTTAGTATAATTTATTTATAGGTAGTCGACATTAATGACAATGTCCCACAATGGGACAATCCATTTTTCTTTGGCGCTTTAATGTCAGGATATATCATAAACACGCCTGTTTTGACTCTAAGGGTAAGAATTATTTTTTTAGAGTAGTTTTATTTAGAGTATTTTATTATTTAGTTAGAGTATGACTCAATTAATTTTAATATGTAAAAAAGTATCTGTTAACCACATTGCTGTAGCCAGAGCAATTTTCAAAAATACACTTCTGACCAAAATTAGCTTATCACCAAAACTTTTCATTATTTATAATTTTTCGAAGTTTTAAATCTTTAAACAATTTATGTATATGGTCCAGGATATTCTCTGTCACTACTGGTAAACAATTGCAATTGATAACCAATTGCAACTGTTTTAAGAAACAGACATTTTACCAGCGTAGAGTTAAACAGAGCTATAGCAAGTAGTTTAAAATGTAGCAATTTCTAGACAAACGGTCAAGAGAATATTTAATGGGAGGCTTGCACAACAGAAGAACATATATTGCACCACTGCTCACCAGACAACATAGACTTACTAGACTGTGTTTAGCAAGAGAACTAGTATATTAGACCATCGATGACTGGAAACGAACTTTATTTTCAGACGAGATAAGATTAAGTCTCTATTCGCCAGCTGGTAGTCAACGAGTCTAACGGGGGCCAGGAGAGAGGTTTGCTGCCTACGCCATCTATCCGAGGATCTCATTTTTTGGTAGATCAACAATGTTTTGGAAAGAAATTTGTTTCCAATCAAATCCATGCGGTCATCGGATTTGATTCCTATATAGGGGAGATCCATGGATGCACATTCCTGCGTAGAAGCATCCTACAAGAACATGTGATACCATTTGGCGTGTTTTCTGGGGACAATCTCATTTTTATGCAGGATAGAGCTCGGTCCCACGGTGCTGGAGAGTTGCTGACTGGACTACCTTCGATTTGTGAACATTTCATATATGGGCTGGCCACCAAGAAGCCCACATATGAACCTCATAATGCATTAATGTATTGCACTAGATCAATCAGTAAGGCACCACATACCTGCCCCTATGATTCTTAGGGAACTCGAACAAGTCGTTATTGCCGAATGGGAGAATATTCCTCGGGGAACCATTTACCACTTGATTAATAGCATGTCCAGACGAGTGGAAGCAATTATAAGAGCTAGTGGAGGAGCTACATGCTGCTGAATTCAAATTCTTACGATTTAAGTTCACTTCCAATTGTTTTTCAAGTTTTTCTTTAACGCCGTTTTCATTGCATGTTACATTATTATTCATTTGTGTTATTTATCTTAATTTTAATATGTAGTTGTAATATGTAGTATAATTTAAATCTTCGAAAAAATAAAAAGTTATAATGTGAAATTTCACTGAGGCGTTAATTTTGTCCAGGAGTTTATATATAAATTTTTTATCAATACTAAGGTTACCAACATAAAATTTGTATTTAAAGGCTACCGACGCCGATAAAATTGATGAGGGTAAGTTGACGTATAACCTAAATGGTACTTTTGAAAAATTTGGCACTGGATTGGATAATATACCATCCGCCCCGTTCGTCATTGTCAATACTACTGGGGAAGTCAAATTGAACTTCCAAGTTGACAGCACAATGGCAGGTTATTTTCAGTTTGATGTTACCGTTTGGGATGTGCAAGATCCGTATGGAAATGGTAAGTAGCCATTCTGCTATGTTATCTAAATTCTCTCATAACTTAATAAAAAATATTAGTAACTTTGATAAAGTGCATCGAACTCGTATCCATAAAAATTACCAAATATTATGGAAAGCAATAATGTCGCTATTGCCGAATATATCTTTCCTTTACATAGAAGTATCATTACTAAAACAACTGAACGTATTCATAATAAAGGTATTTAAACTCCTCTAAAGGTTATACCTTTGGGTTAGTTATTTGACGGAATGAATAATGTATATGTAATTAGTAACATATCGAAACAAAGTCGGAAATCGAGAAAGGAACCACCAAACTGTCAAGCGGTTATCAAAGTAGTTCCCGAATAGCAAAGCTATTACATAATCGCTCTAGGAAACAACTACTTCTCGGGCTAAACCCCGCCAGGCATTGAATTATACCTTGAAGCGATCCTCAACACATGTCGAATCCTACCTGTGGAGGGTTTTATTTTTTGAAACCTTATCTGATCGTGCAGAAACACAAGAAAGGAGTCGAGGATTGCTTCAAGGTATAATTCAATGCCTGACAGGGCTTTAGCCCGAGGAGTAATTGTTTCCTAGAGCGATTATGTAATAGCTTTGCTATTCGGGAACTACTTTGATAACCACTTGGCGGTTTGGTGGTTCCTTTCTTGATTTCCGACTTATGTGTTACTGACAGAGATCGTATCGATAAAGACATCATAGAGTTCATTCGGCATTTGTCCTGGATCGGCGTACCGTGTACGGCACTGATGAGAACTAATAAGTTCGAAACAGCTGTGTGTCGTTCGGTTCCGATTCGGGACAGATGTCGAATCCTACTTGTGCGGGTTTTATTTTTTGAAAAATATATGTAATTAAACAAATAATTTTACAAGTGAATTCCACTATTATTTTCATTATATCAAAATAACACTCCAAATAAAATCATATTTGGGTTAAAAACCTATTTTTTCTCACTCCTAGGACCCCACTGTAACACTACATCTGTAACGGTATTTATAATAACCAGCGATAATACTGTTGACTTCCGATTCTACAACACCATTGAGGAAGTACAGAATAAAGAGCAGGAGGTACTGTTTCAGCTAATAAACAGTTTTTTTTTTCAGTTATAATGAACATTAAAATTGAACCCAATATTTTTTTTTCAGATGTTGAACATAATTTCGGGTATATTAAATTATGATGCTTATAGGCAAAATACCAAAAAAGATACACAAGACGGTGTTGAGCAAGACGAGCAGACGATTGCCAGTTTATACTTCATTAATGGCAGTATTATCGAGGCTATACCGTCTTCTATAATCTTGAGGTTAAAATTGTTTTGATTACAATATATTTCAGCCTAAACAGTTTTTCATTTATATCATAGGTTAGTTTCCAATATCAACATTTTCTCTCAGTTAGTGGGACAATTGAGGAATGAAACAGGTCTGATTCTAATGGCTTTTCCCCCTTCTGATTCGTCATCAGAAAACTTGGAGCAGGAGTTAAGAGCTTGGCTTGTAGGCGTATCTGTTGTACTCGGTGCTCTCTGTCTAATACTGCTGGTTACATTTATCTTGAAAACAAGAGAGTGAGTACTGTTGTTTTAAAACGTTTTCAAGACATTGTTTTTTTCCCAAGAATAAATTACTATTTATTTTATTTTAGACTGAATAATAGGATAACTAGTCTGACGACTAGAAAGTTCGGCTCTCAAGAATCAGGCTTAAATAGGCTAGGAATATCGGCCCCTACAACAA
Source organism: Rosalia funebris (assembly GCA_037954035.1). Classification (NCBI taxonomy): domain Eukaryota; kingdom Metazoa; phylum Arthropoda; class Insecta; order Coleoptera; family Cerambycidae; genus Rosalia; species Rosalia funebris. The sequence goes on along the minus strand of JAZFAV010000001.1, from coordinate 12,269,588 downwards.
ATAAACATGCAATTGAAGGTTCGAATCCGATATTCAATCTTAGCGGCGAAGAAGCGAAAAAGGATCTAAGAGAGTTTGATCAAGCCAGGTAAAAAAGATAATTTTTTAGGGCTGTGCCAAATGTCACAAACGTTTTCTATTTTTTTTTTTACCTGTTTCAGTGTGAGAAGTGGTGATTCAGATCTTATAGGTGTTGAAGATAGCCCACAGTTTGACTATGATCCAGGTAAATCAAATGGCTCCACTAATTATTTCTAAGCTATATTTTCCCTTATTTTTAGCAGTTAAGTAATTTAAATAGTTAAGTTTCATACTGTATATACAATGTAAATAAAGTTAATTTAAGAAATTGTGTAGATATCTATTTTTTGAAATATAGTTGGAGTGACTAATGAAAAACAAGTAATTAAATTTCCTATTTTATAGTGAATTATCCTCATACACAATCCAATTCACGTGAAGATAATCTTTGATAAATATTATTTACATCTTTAACATTCCTAATAAAATCATGCCTATCACAAAAGTCTTTTTAACAATTTTTTATACATTTTTCATAAATCTAGTATTTTCCGTACAGCCAGTGTGACCAAAAGTGATGTTCCCAACATTAACATAATATAATTTTAAGAAATGTATCAGAATATACACATTCACATTGACTGACAAATAATATTCCTAATATTCGTTCTGATGTTCCCATTTCATTGTGATCATCCTCGTATAAAATCCAACTCTAGATAAGATAATTTTTGATAAATATTATCTTCGTCTTTAACACGTTTAAAACCTTATTGTAAGCCTCGCCTTAGTATAAACATTCCCAATAAAATCATGCTTAAGATAAAAGTCATTTTAGTAGTTTTCTGTACATTTTTTACACAGTCTTACAGCCAATGTGATCATGACGAATGTTATCGACATTATCAGGACACCATTAAAAATATCAAAGGTATATTTATTATATATATATATATATATATATATATATATATATATATATATATATATATATATATATATATATAATAAATATATATATATATATATATATATATATATATATATATATATATATATATATATATATATATGTATATATATATATATATATATATATATATATATATATATATATATATATATATATATATATATATTAATTTAAAGCATTTATGCTTTAAATTAATTTTGATTTATTTAAAACCATTTCATAGAAACAGTGTTTGATGGAATATTAAAGAAATATGGAGATGTGGACGGAATTCTACGAAATTTATTAGACAAATTAAATAAGACAGTTCTTACAGCTGAACTTGATCTGAATAATTTTCAAAATGATAACAATAAAATAAAGAAAGACAATGAGGTGTCAAACTCTACTTTACATAATTTATTAAATCTTACACGAATTATCGAAGGTGATATAATAAATATTGACGAGTCAAGAAATTGGTTTAATGACATGGAAGACGCCAATACTACTGCAAGTGTAAGTAAAACTAATAAAAACAGTATATAAATTATAGGATATAAATAAATAAAAAAGTCTTATTCCTTCCAAATATTTTTGTCAATTAGTTTTTCAGTTAATTATTCCTAATCCCCCAACCCTAAACAATATAAAGACCGTTGAAGATGAACTAGACAAATGGAAAAAATTTCTAGAAAAATTTCAGGAAGAGAATTATTCTAAAGATATTATGATTATACCACACAGTGTTTCTGATGATCTGGATTTGCTAGAAGCATTATTTAAGGAGGTGGGTAAAACTTGAATTAATAATAATCATAATTTAAACTCTAAATTACTTATATTTATATTTAAAAAAGTATATAATGTTGTATATTAATTAATGATCAACATCTATAATTTAGCTGTTAACAGCAATTAGCCTGAAGAATATTGTTTTAGGAATATGACACAAGTTGCCTAAATGAGTTTCATGAAGATCTAAACAAGTTGTTTGCACAACTTGCTAATATATCAAATTTTGATGAAGTTAAACAAGCATTAACAAAACTGAAAAATCGAACAGAAAAGGCCAAGTAAGTTATTTAATATAGATTTAATTTAAAAGTGCTATGAAACATCAGGTAACAGATATTTTAGTGTCTAGTTTTTTTTTTATTTTAGAGAAAGAGCTAACGACGTCCTTGTGAAAACTGAAGACGTTCTAGAAAAGGAGAAAAATCTCCAAAATATCCAAAATCTAACTAACGGAACCCTTATTCTTGCAGGAGAAATTGAGGAACTGAAAAATAACATCAATCGATTAATGCAAAACAATGAAGAAATATTTGATGAGAAACTCAATGAACTGGCAAAGTCACACGAAGATGATTTGGAGAAATTGTATAAAAAGTATAACATAGAAGAGTACCAAATGTTGTTGAATGAATTGGATGACATTAACAAGCAAATAGAGGAAATTGGTGGCGCCAAGAATATTGATGTAGCTGATATTGAGAAAGATATTGAAAACTATTTAGATGATGTGGATTATTATTCTTGTATTCTCAATGACTGTAGGTATAGGAAACCTGCTGAGGCTGTAGGCTCATTCAATTGTAACAGAAAAAAATAACTTTAATAAATGTTTCATATACATACCTACATATATATATATATATATATATATATATATATATATATATATATATATATATATATATATATATATATATATATATATATATATATATAGTACAAAATACAAATATATATACAGAAACTTAATACTTGTAATATATTCTATAGCTAACAATGTAAGTACGTTCAATTATATTGGTTACATATGCCCACAAACGTACGTGTATACTATATACTACTAATTTTTAAAGTTCCGGCAAACTGTGTCCGAAAAGTATAAAGTTTTCTCTTCATCCATTTTCCGACACTAATATATTCTGATATCATCCGGAATTGAACCATTCTATACTTGGTTCAGTTACAAGAGTTGTACCATCGAATACAATAAATAGAATTTTAATTAAAATTAAAATGATTAAAAACGTTGAACTCTCAAGTTTTCACTGACAGCATTAAAACACTTTTTCTGTAAAATCTATATACATATGTTCCTATTCGAAGTTATAGTTATTTCTATTCAAAATAGAAGAGAATAAAAGTGAAACTGAACACATTACCTGACAATTGTAAATCCAAATTTTAATATAACATAATCAGCTATATCAGGAGTCAATCGGGGGACATACTGATCGGAAGAGAGGAGAAAGCGAATAGATGGAAGCAGTACTTAGGAAATTTATACGAGGGTCAGGATTTAGGAGAGATATTAGAGGAAGAATCTAGCATCGATAAGGAAGATATAGGAAAACCTATATTGAGAGGAATTTGAAATAGCACTAAGGGGGCTAAAGAACAATACAGCGCCGGGTGTAGATAAAATACAGGCGGAAATTTTGAAATGTGTGGGACAAAAAGTAGTAAATAGGATGTTTGAACTGGTAAAATACATATACGAAACGGGCGAGATGCCGGAGGATTATAAGAGGAACATTATGGTTACTATACCGAAAAAGAGAGGAGCCGACAAATGCAAGAACTTTAGAACGATTAGCCTAACTTCCCATACGTCAAAAATCTTAACCAGAATGGTGCAGAAGAGGATGGAAAATAGAGCGGAGGAAATACTAGGGAAAGACCAATTCGGGTTTAGACGAAATAGGGGAACTCGCGAAGCTATTCTGGCGCTAAGAGTAATGTTAGAGAAAACAATAGAAAAAGGAAAGAACACTTATATATGATTTGTAGATTTAGAAAAAGCTTTTGATAATGTAAGATGGGAAAAATGTATGAGATACTAAAGAGCGCGGGAATGAAGTATAGAGATAGGAGAGTAGTACACAATCTATACAAAGAGCAAACTGCTGTTATAGAAGTAGAAGGGGAAAGAAGGGAAGTATGTATTAGGAAAGGAGTAAGACAAGGATGTACGCTATCACCACTAATTTTTAATCTGTACATTGAAGAGGCGATTGATGTGGTAAAAGATAAAGTGGATTTTGGGATTAAAGTACAGGGACAGAAACTAAAAATGCTGAAATTCGCGGATGATATAGCAGTATTGGCATTTAGTAAGGAGGAATTAGAATCAGCGTTGAACGAAATGGAGACAGTGTTGACAGAGGAATACGGAATGAGGGTGAATAAAAACAAAACTAAAGTGTTAGTATGCAGAGGGCGCGATAACAGAGCAAAAACGAAAATACAAATTAATAATGAAAGATTGGAGGAAGTTTAAAGACTTCACTTACTTAGGAAATAAATTGGGATGGAAGAAGCGATAAAGATATAAAACCAAGAATAGCGTAGGGTCTAGTAGCTTTTAACAAAAAGAAAGCACTTTTATGCTCGGGGGTAATAAACTTAGAAACAAGGAAGAGATTTTTGAAAACGTATGTATGAAGGACGGCACTACACGGTTGCGAAACCTGGATGGTAGGGGAAGCAAGTAGGAAGAAATTAGAAGCTTTTGAGATGTGGTGTTACCGAAGAATGATGAAAATACCGTGGACTGATAGTGTTAGAAACGAAGTAGTATTAGAGCAAGTCGGCGAGAAAAGAAGTATGTGGAAAAACATAAAGAAGAGAAGAGATAGAATGGTAGGCCACTTACTGAGACATGGGGGAATAGTCTGCGATATTTTGGAGGCACAAATAAGAGTGAAGAAAGGCAGACATGGGCCTAGATTAAACTACTGCTCCCAAATAGTAAGGAATGTAGGTTGTAGCACAGTTAGCGAAATGCGTAGATTATCACAAGATAGGATAAGCTGGAGGTTAGCGTCCAACCAGTCTTAGGACTGATGACCTCATGATGATGATAATCAGTTTTGTTTTCTAATTACTACATGGCTATTCCATATAAAAACATTTAAACACTAATATTCGTATTCAAGAATGTACACTCAGGATTCCTACCCTCACTCAAGGATGTAAACATATAAATATTATTTATTTGACATTAATACAATTCAAAAATTTGTAATTTATTGTAAAAAATACATCTTTATAATGTTTACTGATAATAAGTATAGTTTTTAATCATTGTTATTATTATTATTGTAGTTTGCTTTATTCGTACTAGTTTTAATTGGTGCAGATCCCTGAAGAATATTAATGACGATAATGATAAACTATAGTTAGAGTTAGAGTAACTTGTGTTTTTTAATCAAAGCAACACAGAGGAATTTGAAATACACCTCCGTTAAAACATAAACGAATAGAATGGGCCTAATTAATTTAGTACACACAATTTAGTTCAGATAAATTTTAATCAGATGTTGAGCATGGTTCAGATCGTTCAGATGTTGAACGTTACATTGCTATTATGTGTATTTTAAATTTTATCAGTAAGAAATGAATCGTGGACCGTGGTGATCACAGACCAACACCAGTAAAATGGAAATATTAATCTTTTATTAGCTGTTCTGTGATTTGACAGGTTAAATTTTAGGTTAATAGTTTTATTTTAAATGTGTATTGTTTACAAGAAGTTGATTTTCATTTTTAGATAAAAAATGGTAGTTGTTCAGATAAAAGGTATTTATCTAAAATATATATAAAGAGATATATATATATATAAAAGGATTTGTTCTAGAAATTATTTGAAATGAGAGTAATAAGTGCCGATTTTCAAAATGGTTATGCATCGAGCTCTGTTCACTTGGTTTATTTTACTAATATTTTTTATACTACTGTGTTTAAGACTGGAGGGAAGAACACGTTGGAACTGGTTTCTAATATTTTTACCGATGTGGATATATGATTTAATTTTACTCATCGATGCCCTATTTAACATTTTTATCCGATGCAAACATGAAAATATTAGGAATCTATTTAAGAACAAGAATATTTTACTGGTAGCTGTGGTTCTGTTAAAAATAGCTGCACAGATAACTCTTTGTTTGAAATTGGAGTATTTGTCATTGAATTTGCAGCTATTCCATGTACTTCTACCTTTTTGGGTCCTTATACCTATACTCATTGCTGATGTGTCGGTCACATTGTTCAAAAATAATTACAATTATTAAGAGACAGGATTGTGTCCATGACAGGTCTTAGTTTAAATATTAAGGTATAATTATTAAATATTTTTGTAAACATATTTATCATAACCTGCTAGAAACAATTTTAGTTGTTAGCCGTGTACATTAGATAGTATATCTATGTGAAAAGAATGATATATTTATGTGATTATCAGTGAAAGGGATGAATATTTATAAATTGTTTTCTAATATGTTTTATAGATTTTTATTTTCGTATTATACTAGAGGAATATATTAAAAAAAAATTTCTCCATTTATTTTCTGCGTGAGGAAATTTTGAAATGCTAGAGATTATTTGCTTTTATCTGTTTAAATAAATGAAATAGTGCAAACTAGATTACCAGATATTTCTCGCTTCACCTATTGTAATCTATATAGACACAAGTAAGTAGTCCCTTAAGGTCATTTAGAATTTCGAAATCTCAATTTTGTTATTTTATAAAATCGTTGAATTGGTGAAGAGTAGAGGTTCTAGACCATAAACCATCATCACAGTTGTATTGAGATTTCTTGAAAGTAACAAGTGGGATTAAAACAGGATCGGAAGACACACATATTCATAAATTTTTTATTTGACATTTTTGAAATGGAACATCCAGACAAAAAAAAAGGACATAAGTCTTGCTATCACAATATGACTAGATGATGACCAATATATTAATGTCAAATGTATACAAAATTGAAATACAATAATTATTATGGACAATAATACAACAACACATGTCTATAATAATACATAAGAAGTCAGTACAAAAATTGTCACACAGGTACTTGAAAATAAGTACTTCAAATTAGTAATTTTATCTGTTACACTTAGGTATATCATACCAGCTTATAAAAATACAAATACTTTTCATTTAATTAACTACATAATCTACAGGTCTCAATAAGGCACCCATAGGATGAGCTACCACATTTGAAAAGAATTAAAAACACCTCGGTACATGAATGATAAAAATGCCCATATGTATCACATATCTAATGGGAAAAGAATAACAAATATAACAAAAAATAAATAAGAGTATTAATACAAAACCAACTATCACTTTTATTGTTAGTACCTAAATTAGAATTTTTTTAAAGTGATTAGATATGTTTAAATTTCTTCTAACAAATCCCAATTTCTTGATACATAGGCGATTTGTTTAAAACAATTACAATACACATGAATTTACATATAAATATAATTTGATTTGTAAAAATATTCAGAATTTTTTTTGAGAATATCAATAATATTATTAGTATACATCATTAAAGAGAATAATATCCTCTATACAAATATATTATTTGTCAAGGTACAAAGATTTATAAAACTTCAGTAAACATATAATAGTGCCCTAGTACAGCTTGAATAAATCTTTCAAACAGATTTATTTAATATATCACTATACAAAATATTTCAATTACATAATACAAAAAATCACTAGACGTTGCACGTAGTGTCCCAACCTTTAAAAAGACTAAGCATTTTACATTATTTCGATTAGTTCTACAATGGCAGTTTAAGGAGAATGAAATTTAACCTATATAGTGAGATCTTCCCAGTCCTCTTTCTCTCTCGGAGACAGTGATATCCTAATGCTGGTGATGTTTGATAAGGATTCGTGGATTCTTGGTGCTATAGGATTATTGGTAAGATCCGCAGTTTCCAACGATGGGGCTTCTTGTAGACATTCTACCTCTACATCTGAAAAGAAGAGTAAAATGAATACCCCTGCTTTCAGTTTTTAATTAAAAATCTATCAACATAAGTGAAGATAATTAAGATGTACGTAAATCTACTTACCAACTATATGGTTGTTACTGGCATTTAGATATCGAAGTTGGGGTATTTTAAATATACAATTTGGTAAGGCGATGAACGTATTGTGTGATATATCCAGTCGTTGTAAAGAACCCATCTCCGCACATTCATCGGGTAATTTAGACATTTGGTTGTGCGATAAGTTAAGATCCGTTATGAGATTAAATTTGGCTGCGAATTTGGGAGGTATTTTGGTAATGACATTATCACTTAGATCACAGGTTTTCAGTTCGGTGTGTCTCATCAGGTGGTAGACGGCGTCTGGTACTTGCATTAGCTGACAATTAGAAAGATCTGAAATAAAGATTTTAGTTTAGTTTTCTTTCCAATGGAACACAATTATTTAATAAAAGCATATTTATATAAAATTATTGGTAGACTAAGCATGATTATTCTCAGGTTTTGTTGTTGATGAAAGAATTAATTTATTATTGCCTATATCTCATGGAAATTAATGGAAGGTGTCTTATTACATTACTCTCCAATGGTGCCCAATTTAATATTTCCCTGTACCTCTATTATAAAATATATTATTTAATAAATAATTTCACATCCATGTAAATTCAGGGCTCCACGAAATTGCTAATAATTTTAAAATTTATTGTTTCATTTCGCGCTCTACTTCGTACATACATATATAGCTATAGAATGATGTAACTTATTGCAACCCATTCCTTTTATACAATGTTGAAATTTGTATAAAAGTCAGTACATGCATAATTAAAATTAGCAAATTAAATAACTGATAATTAAAGTATACTAGAATTATGTAATCAAATATAACATAACAATTTTACATTTATTCTCGTATTAATGATTGCAATATTTTATGCGCATTTGTAATCGTTTAAAAAACGTGTACAATTTCCGAGATGCGTAATTGTTCGTTTTCTTTGCTAATTCTCGCACCAGAATGCAAAAATTAATATAAAAAGTCACCCTTTGGGCTACCTTCACGACTTCTTAAAGTTTGGCCATCTACATAGGTATGCCTATACACAGGGATATGTGAATAATTAAATGAAGCTTTATTTGGTAATTGAATTATAAAACGTTAGCAATATGTTATATTTATATGCGTCTGTTAATAAGGAGAGAAAATTAAAAAAGCAGCACTGTCATCTGACAATGAATACCTAAATTTTGATTTTCCTGAGCATCCTCGCACCTATGAATCACCCTGGTTACAGCGGAGGCCATTAATACTAAGCGAAAAATAAAACGAATATCGAACGCTCTAGCGCGGACGCATATTCTAGACTATTTCCGTTTTGCCTTGTATCTCGTTTATTTTTATATATAATGTCGGAGCGATTTCTATTTTCTCGTTTGTTCAACAAGGTTTCACCGATCATTAGCTTACGTTCAGTTACAGAAGCGTGTAGACGCAAAAAATGGCCTATATTACCATTGAGATACAGCACAAAATCCTATCGCATATTATTTTGTGATAAAAGAAAAGCAAAACTGTCACACTATAAATAAAATTACGTATCTATTGTACCTACTGAAAGTCGTAACTTATATACATACAAACTATGTAATGAGAAATCGCAGTATTCTTTATCTGTATTCTGTATGTGGGACCCTACGAGCAAAAGTCTCTTTGCTCGTAGGTGGGACCTGTACTGTACACCTATGTATACCTACAAATGTACAATATTTATTTATCCTTGATAATAGAATAGATCTTTTGATTATACTATTCTCATCTCACTTGAAGTACAGAGTGGAGAAACGTAATATTCAGAGGAGTTTCCATGCATAGGGTAATGGGAATATATCTATTTCGTATTTGTATACAGAATACCTATGCAGAGCTTGTGTATTCTACTGAAATAAGAGAATTATTTATGGATGAAGAAATTTTAAATCTTGATCTAATATAAACATAAAAATATATATATTTTTAAATGTAGACAACTATTTATGGATTACATTTAGACCTTTGTAAAATTGCTGTCATACAATAATAATAACAACCAAACCACCACTGAGCTTCCATTCGAAATGACTTTTCAATTGAATCGCTGAATGGAATAACCATATAACTCCAAAATCTTAGTTTTGAGGAAAACGCTAAAATCTGTTTTGTGGAAAAAGTATACATGTTACAACAATTAGATGTACAGAAGAGTTGTAGAGGATGACATCATCTATACGAATGTGAACATAGATTTATAAATACAGTATTAGAACCAGCTGGGTATCAAAAAAAAATTTTTTCAGTTATACTGTTTTTCCACTCATTTTTTTTAAACGTAAAAAAAGGCACCAAAACGCTGTTATTAAGAACTTTGTTTATTACTAATGGTATTCATAGTGTTATACTGTATTGATTATTATATTTATTCCTGCTGCTCTTCGTTGGTTGTCTCCCAAGACGTAATATGGTAGTAAAACTCTAGACCTTGTAGGCTGACTCATTGGGCAATGTTGGGTTCACGTGAGGCTTCAGTAGTTTGAACATATTCGTGGAAAGTCCTCCAATATAACAACTGGTTGAAATATAACCTGACGTAGAGCTGTCGTAGATTAACTGATTGTATGACGAAATAGCAAAGGTTTCAGTACGTCCTTGAACCACAGACTTACAGGTCTTTTTATAATATTTTGGTCACCAGTTTTTGAAGTCAGTGACATCTGTGTAGTTGATTGTTGATACCGTGAATGGTTTTAATTTTCGACTACTCAAAATCATGCTTATATAATCTTCTGGTAGATAAATGCGATCATGTCTCCTGATTACCCGTTTCACATTTCCGAAATCTCGATCACATGGCAAAAAAGAGTGTCCGCGAATAGGGAAATATTGGTAAATTTTACGGAAACGTTTAGTAGCAACAAGGCATAATAGAAATCTCACAACTGTGTGGTTGCGGTTTTGCCCTGGGCAACCATCTGAAAAAATGTGAAGTTCTTGTATCTCTGGAGGAATTTTTCTTATGTAGTCATAAATGAAACTGCAAACTTCATTCGGACCTTTCAGGGCTTGACCTTCATGGTATGTGTAGAAGTGCCCAGTATTATTTTTCAAGTCATGAATTTCGAATCCGTAGAGCCACAGTTGCCTGTAGTAAAACATTTCTTGAACAGGTATCACAGGAAGAGGCATATTCTGAATGTAATCAAAAACTATTCCACCAACATCGTCACGCTCTTGGCATAAAGTTATGACTTCCTTCAGTTTGGCGTCAAACTTATTAGCTCTTCTTTTGTGGACAAGCAATTCAGCGGCAGCAACTCGTTTTGCATTTTCATTAAGACTCTGATTTCTTAGCTTTGTACCGAGTTGTTCGCACTCACCACATACATCAACCTGAGGCCTGCCAAACCTCAGTGCAAAATTTTCCTTGAAAAATTTAAAAAAAAATTCGTATTTGACTTTTTTTTCTAGTTCTGGGTATTTCTTGGTGAACATCTCATACATGATCTTCACATTCAAAGTCACGTCAAGGTAGTGGACTTCTTTGGAACTATAATGGGAAGTCTTTAGGGGAAATGACTCTATGTGATGTTTTATTTTCGCGATAATTTCAGGCGGCAAAACATGTGGTCTATTGTTGTGCCTACCACGCAAATCCTTAGGAGTTTGTCCTGAAACCAGCAATTTATTAAGTCGCTGAAGTCGTGAATTGGTTATTGAATGCACACTCAAAAAAGCCACTTTGCAAACCAATTGTCTCTCTGTATCTTTTCTTATAAAATATGAAAATGTTTTGGTTCTGTCTTTTTGCTTGGCTTCTCCTTGTGGACGACTTCTACCTATTTGTCTACATTCCATTAGACCAAGCAAATATGTGTCTTGCTCGTCCTTGGATTCTCGTTGATAGAGTTGAATCAATATTAATTCTATTTCTGTCTGAGTGAGATTAGACATGCATTTTTTCTTGCATCTGAGCAATAAAGAAAAAGAAAACGTTAATTTATTACTTAATGAACAATAATGTAAGAAACTTACATGCAATTCGGCCCAGTAACTTTCGCATTCACCAGACTCCCTTTTTCAGTGGTGTATTGTTTACCATGAAGACGGGCCTGCTTTCTCACAGTTTTTTTCCAAGCTTCTGGATACCGTTTACGCTTAATGAATTTTGCTGGTTATATTCTGTAGCACTGTCATTATAATTATCACCACTAGACATTTTATTAATTATTAAGACTCCACGTACACGCGAGGACAACAAAATTTGTTGTTTATATTTAATATAAACAACCTGCACTAACGAGATTACAAGTTGAGTGACATAACGACCCTAACAGGAACAGCTGCGCAGAATGACATCATATTGGGCGGAAGAATAATATAACTCCTAGATTTGTACCGTTATTCCACTCAACACTGGGATAGATAGCCTCGTACAAGCGCACCGAGTGTGGTAGTTATACTGGTAGTTATTCTTTAGGTCATCTTAAAGAGCTTCGTTTAAATACGGTTTAGGCTATCTCAGTTAAAAATCGTTGATTTTGGAGTTATACTGTTTTTCCACTCACCATTTCAATTATACTATGTAAATATATTTGTTTTCCTGACAGACAACTGGCACTAACTTGTCAGCTTTAATTCTATTTTAAACATGAGTCTCACGATATTGAAATATTTGAAAAATAAAGGAAACACTGGGAAATTAACTACTTTGAATACCTTGAACTTTTGGTTTCAATTAAAAAAGTTGCACAAAGAAAATTGCAATACTTTGCATCAACATCGGCTTTATATTTGAATATTGTTATTTTTTGTTTTTATATTTTATTCAGTCTATCTTATAAAACTTAGGTGCTTTAGGAGTAATTTCGCCTTATAGTTTATAACACTTATAAATAAGACATCCCTGCATATTTTGTATGTACCTTTGCGAAATAATATAATGAGACACTTGATACATTCCCCTGAAATATAGGCAATGGTTAATACATTTTAAAGTTAATTATGCTATTGGTCAATAGAGGGTGCACAAATTGAATTCTGTATGTATAAAAACAAGAGAAAACGTTCCCCGTTTCTTTTTATTGTTGCTTTGAAAGTTCTTGTCGTATACCAAGACTGCATGAATAAATTATTTTAAAATACCTTTTCCACACGAGGCAAATTGAATTGTAATCCCAAAGAGGCCTAAGTACCTAATTAAAAATTTTCATTTATTTGAGTACCTACATGAATATGTATTAAAAATGTTTTTTTTTGTTCCCAAAATTCTGTTAGACTTAAACCTTAGACGTATACAGTTTTTTCTTCTACAATATCCCTGAATTTAAACATGTACTTTATGACTCCTATTTGCTTATGTACATATATCTTGATCTTGGCTCTCTTGGCAACCTCCCGCTTCATCGGCGTTTTGCTTAAGTGTAAAGCGATTCTAAAAATAACCGGTTAATTATGGTATACAGTACATTCGTGCCGTTACTTCCGTAGCAGTTTATACTTGCATACTCCACTTGCTACCGAGATTCTATCTATTCTTAGAACCCTGTATCAGCTGATATTTGTAAACATAAATCCCAGATGATACCGCGGGCCATAAAATATAGGTTTACGTGTGTATGCGATAAAAATAATCCTATCCTATCTTACGCCAGCTTTGATATATCCAATCGGAAATGAAATTGACAACGAGGAAGTCCGGAGATTTTTCATCGATAATTCATCAATTACAAATAGAAGCAAAATATTTATGTGTGTTTTCGCAATTACATATTTTGGTACCCTTATTCTGCTCCTGGCATTAAACGTTTTTGTAGTACGAGGGGCACTATTTATATTTTGAGCCTAATAATAAAAAACATTAATTTGTCATTGAAAATTACATTATCGTTTTTCAAAATACTTTCCTTCATGATCTATACACTTTTACATGCGTTCGAAGGATTTGTCAAAGCATTTTTCCATTCCGCTTGATATATCTCCAAAACATGGCTTTTGAACGCATCAAACGGCTTCTTCTGCCAATGAAAATCGTTGTCCACGAAATTTATTTTTGACGTTCGGGAACAAAAAGAAGTGTTTGAGTGCTAAATCAGGACTGTACGGCGGATGATTCATTAATACGATTTTTTGAGTGTTCAAACATTCGGTTGTTAGGCAAGATGTGTGAGAGCTCGCATTGTCATGATGAAGAATGATTTGTTTTTCTTATTTCACCGAAAACTTCCGGCAAACAAATGGCTCTGTACCATTCAGAATTGACCGTTTTACGTTCCTCTAAAGGCACTCTTGCCACATGACTAGTTTTTCCGAAAAAACAGGCAACCATTTGTTTCGAAGTGCTTCGAGCGCGAACAACTTTTGTTGGATTTGGTTCATCTTGGAGCACCCATACAGTCTACTGCTGTTTACTTTCCGGATCATACGTTTAGATCCATGATTCGTCACCTGTTACAGTGTTATTTATATACGTCTTTTGAAGCACCGCCTTTGTATTTCTTGAGCATCTGTTTGCACCAATCGACAGGAGCATCTTTTTGAGATTTCTTCAAATTATGTGGGGTCCAACGAGAACAAACCTTTTTTAGATCAAAATGATCATGCAATATTTTATAATTATGCTAGTCGAACTAATACGTAAGGTTGTCTCAATCTTACAGTATGTCACATGACGATTTTGCATTATCAGTTTTTGCACAGCATCAATGTTTTCTGGCACAACAACTGATTTTGGACGACCTTCACGACTTTCATCGGTGAGTGAATGGCAGCCACGATTAAACTCGTTATACTAGCGTTTCACAGTAGTAAAGGATGGTGCTTTATCGCCAAAAGTGGAAGTAAGTTGTTCGATACAATCTTGTCTTGATAATGTTAATCCACGTCGAAAGTCGTAATAAATCGTCTCACGAAAAATTTCACTAAGTAATTCCATTTTTTCGCTGAGGTACAATTGGAAACATCAGATGGCGTCTGACAACACTTAGTGTTGCCAAGGCTCAAAATATAAATAGTGCCCCTCGTATAGTACCATTTTCATAGATTGTTGACTGTTTCCAACAAACTTGGTGCTAAAGAGTCGTGAGTTCTAGTATGAAATCGTTCTTGTTTTATACTACTAAGAGAAATGTTATTTTCTTTTCTTCTTTCGAATAATGAAGCGGTCTTTAAATCTTCTATTATACATTCACGTAATAACTATTTTTTCATTAACTAGAAAGTATGTATCAAATACGTATGAATATTACACGCCATCTCTGATATTTAATTTCTTATCCGCATCCAAATCAACTTGCCTTTGATAAAGAACATTTTAATGATATATTAATTAATTGAAAGTGTTTGTTTAAATGAACAATTATTAAAATAATAACAATCAACGACGTGAAATTATTGTGGATATCTATCAGAAGCCACTATACCTTGAAAGTTCAATTACGAAAGTAATCTCATTACGTTATTGCACTTTCATTTTCACCAGGAAACGCAGCAAAGCCTGTAAAGACAATGAAACAAATACTGTTAAAAATGCTAATTATTCTTCTATTATATTGTAATGTGATGCTGAATTACTTACCGGGAGACTGCTGTATTTATATTATTTTATATGTCCTTAAAAATAATATATGAATAGGTATTATTTGACGTACAACTCTTTAATTTATGTTTAAATCAAGATGCATATTATAGATTGTTCCTGCATTAAAATTATACATAACTACACACATTTTTTTTTATTTTAAATTTAGTAGACTACATTTTTGGTGTTTGTTTTTATCTATAGATAAATTGGGTTTATTTACATCTACAATCTGTACGACCTAGGACATTTAAATGCGTAATTTTTATAAACAAAGGAGAAATAAAACAGTTCCTCCAAGCGGTTATTAATTTATTGTTAAATACGAATTAAACATACATATTTAAAAGGATATTTTGTCCTCGGTTGTTACCTTGGCACAAAGTATATAAAATGCGTATGTTTTAGACTTGAACAAAAAGAAATCAAGGAACTGAGTCGATATTAAAGAAATAAATAAGAAAATTAATCATATTGATTATAAATCGGCACAAAAAATGTAATCTGCAAACCTATAATAAATAATATACATATGTATAAATGAATGATATGGCAAGGTATAAGAAGTTGAGTACAATCTACAGATTATTGACATGATGTTTTTAAAACAACTTTCTTGTAGTAGGTACACCTTTTTTCGTTTTTCAGATCTTCGGAAAATTTCATGTCAGTCAGTGTTTTGTTAGATTGGTCTGAATATGTGCGTATAAAAAGGGTTAACTAGGGTCATAAGCACTTAAGTTCGTGACTTCCCACGTATTGCCTGTATTTAATGATTTAATATATAAAAATACCTTGATATCTAAAAAACTAAATAATTTTATACACAGACTGGAGTCTTTAGAAACATATAAATATTTCTCTTATAAGAACATACGCCAATCTTGATCTGAAGTTTTCCTGCTTAGACCATAAATAGTATTGAATCGTTATTTTACTCTTAATCCCAGTTCAATTGTCCTTTGCATTCCTTTTAAGGAATAGTTGAGGTTGACCGGTGATCAGAATTTATTTCAGGTATTCGTAGTATTTTTACGCTCTGATTCGTCGTGGGGAAGATATCCAATTAAAACTTTCATTACGTAAGCCAATACGTATTAAATATGCGTAAACTAAATATAGTACCCCTATTTTTCTTTTGTTTTAAATCATCTCCCAAAGGGGATGGATGGAAATATAATTTGGAGAGAAATATTAGAGACCAAGTAGGTACTTTGTTATGGATTGAAATTGATTTTAATCTGATAAAGTTTCTTATATTTCGTTATACTATTATGATACACGATGAAGTGGCAAGAAAAAAATATGTTTTTAATATTCAATATCTAATATTTTTAAAACCCTGTAATATCGGTGTTTACAATCGTGTTTGTATACAGTAAATACTTAAACTGTTTATCACAATGATCCAAAACATTATACACATTGTATTGTATTGAATCTTATTGTTCCTAATCAATTATAATAATTAGACTTATTAACTGCTGAGTTTTTAAAGTAGTAGGCGCAACAAAAACTGTTCAAAGTAAAAACGACGTTGTTAAAATCTATTAAACATGATCCATATTCTATATCTATAACGGAAAAAGAAAATATTGGAAATCAAAATTAAAAATATATACTAAGTACTACCATTAACTGAAACCAAACCACCTGTTTTAATGGTTTATCTGATAATATACAAATAACGTTTCCTTTAATAAATGACTTATTTATTAAAGAAATCAGTAATTCATTTTAAAAAAGATATATTTAAGCAACTCTACTTGTGGACACCCATTTTATATACGTATGTATGTGACTCATGTGGCCATATACGATTAATTTGATTTGTCTTTATTAAATAATTCCTTGGATTTGTCCTTTTTTATAAAACATCAACGATATAATAAAAACAATAAATAAAAATAAACAATCTATTTTTTTTTTGTTTTTATAAAAAAGAACAATGATTCCAAAATTAGCTGATAACTAAATAACGTGCTGGTAGAGAAAACCAAATCCTAAATAAACGACTCCTAGCTTTCAAATTTCTAGGTTATTTTGAAAACATTGTGGATCAGTAGAGTGTTTTCGAAGGTATTTGTAAGCAAATATTTTGGTCGATTGATCTGAAGCGAATATTCCAAAGACAAAGCAAGTTATTAGAGGAATTTGTTAGAAGTAACCCACATCATAAATTTACTCAAAATAATCAGTTAATATTGATGAATTACGACCAGGTTTACTGGAACTATTAATTAACAAGTTATTTGTTATCTATCTTATCTTAGGCAAAGTATTTTTTGACAACAAAGTATAATACGTACTTTTACAAAGTTCAAATAAATAGCATTATCAGAGTTGTAAAAATGCTTTCAAATTTTATCCAAACGTGAACTTTTTTGCACGAAATAAATAGGACACTGCATTGTCCATGCGTGGTGGTGTTTGGGTTACGTTGCTAGTTGAACATGTTTAGATTTGCTTAGTAGAAAGTATTCCTTCGAAAACAAGACATCTTATCCACTTATCCGTTAATCCACTGATTATCCACCGCACGTTTCACTTAATCACGGCTCTAGGCACTGGTGACTCACCAAGATTTTCATTTTCTTGGGCCTCATTGCACCGTCCTACCACCCTGATGACCGCCCTTCCGGCCAGCCTCGTGCAGATCATCATCGCTCCAAGCCTGGGGTCCGGCTCATTCTCATCGGCCTCGGTGGCGATTTCCTGATTGTACTGTGTTGGGGGACGCATATTTGTTTTAGCACTTAAACTGTACCAACGAACAAATCAGAGTTCATGCACTTTTTGGTATCACTTTTGAGCGAGTTAAATCAAATGTTTGTTATTTGGCATGGCGGGTGCTTTTTATAGTTTGACGAGTCTTTGTTTACGGTCCTCCCCCCTTTCGAGCGTCATTCCACGTGAGATGAGCAGATGCTGCGTTGTCGATGAACGTTGCCGGTGATTAAGTGAAGGTGTTTTTTGTGTTCATTTTCTCGCGGTTTTATCGTTACTGTTTATTTACAAAAATTTGTAAATAAACAATACGCATTTGAACATCGTATATTATCAAATGAAATAATATAATTCTGTTGTCTGTTCATTATCTCCTCGAGTGATAAGAGAAATCGGTATCTTTGGTGAACTTAATTTGAACATTGTACTCTCAAAATATTCTTGTGAATTTTTATGCAGAACATTGTTTGTTATAATAAATTATTATTTCTTAATAAATTATGAAGTATAGGTATTGCAAAGGATACATATATTTTTAAATTATTTCAGTATATATGTACGGGGTGAGCCAAATATTTCTTCCACCCCCACGAAAACATTCACCCTCCTCCCATACGAAAAAACCAAATACGCCAACTGAGGATTTTTACAGAGACATTTAAATGTCTTAATGGAAAAGCAATAGACGTCAAAAAAGGTGGCATCCAAACAATATTTTTGTTCAAATACAACCCCTTCTAGTTTTTAACAATAGTTGCAGAATCATATTATTCTAAGTTGAGCAATAAATATTTCTGTGTATAATGTTTAGTAATAATCGTCCTACTGACTAAAAATCGTGTCTAATATTCTATATTCTTTATTATTAAAAATGATGATTTAACATTAAATTCTTTATATAATATCAAAGGCAATTATAATGGTATTAAATGACAGACAGCAATGATAACATTAGTAGCAATAATAGTTTATGATTTCAACGCAATATTATTATTATTATTTATTAACTCTTTTTAGACTTTAAAGTAATTCATACAATAGCGTGACCCATTTATTCACTACTCACCTAATAAAATATCTATTGTGCGATTTTAATCGAATTTATTTGTAATTGTATAGCTTGATGAACTACGTTTTTGAAAGATGTGCGACATTTCTACAAAATACGAAGCCTACTACGTCTGTTTTAGAATTTACATTACAGATTGTTTTAGATAAAATCTATGTACGTCACTAGATTCACCTGTCAAAATGGACCTGCACTAAATTTCATTGAAAACCTTTTACGTAATAGAAGAAATTATTTAATTAGCAATAAAGTCTCGTTAGCAATAATTTAATTAGCAACAAATAGGTATTTAGAATCTGAATTCTCGATTTATTATAGTTTTTTTATTGTTACTATAACGTAACCTGTTTTTAAACATTCATAGCCGATCCTGATTAGTGATTACTCCCAAATAAAAGTAGAATGCTTATATTATTCACATATCAATTTTATAAAATACTTATTGTAGATAGAGTAGGTTTCCATATAATAATAAGATATCGACTGTTTCCAGATAATGATTATTAAGTATATTTGTATTTAATAATTGTTGAAAACTTAATACAAGATATTTTGTTGTATACTTTTGTGCTAATTTTAGAAAGACATCTGTAATTTAAAGACGGCTAAAACTACTGAAATTATAGCGTGTACGTAATTACATAAATTTTGTTGTTTTATTTCTTGGAGTGCTTCAAATTCTAAGCACACTTTGATTTCTAAATTTATGTGCGAAAACCAACAGTGAATAAAAATAAAATGTAACTGTTGTGTGAAACCCGTCGGTTGTTTAGGATTATTTAACATATACTATAAACATATTAATAAATGTACGTTTTCGTTTTTAAATAACCTGTAAAGTTAGTTGTACTATTATACAATGCATGTTATATATATATATATATATATATATATATATATATATATATATATATATATATATATATATATATATATATTATGTCTGCAATTTATTGCAAATATGAGTTCATTTCCGTGTTTCATGTGTTATTCATTAGAATGACTGAATAGTTACCTAATTACCTAAATGTCGGTACCCATGAAGGCTTTTTTATAAACTATTGGGACAAAAATTGCAAGAAGCGAAGTCACAGTTAAAAATTAAAAACAAAATTAAAATATTGCCTGATTGATTTACACACTGTATACAATAATTTACGACTATTACGTACCTACTTAACGCCCTTAGGGTGATATAACTTACAAATATATTTTAAAATTAACTTTCTTGTTAAAGAATATAAAAAATTTCAAAAACTCTTCACTTTTTCAAAACTATTCAAAAATTTCACTTTGGCCTTCATTGTAATATTTATTTTCTTAAATTATGGTTTTAAATCGAATTAATCACAATTTCAATAAGAGCATACACGTATTTATTTATTATTATACACGTCATTAACTAATTAATTTCATCCTAATTATAACTATACCATATCTAGTGACATTTTCTGGAGAAAAATCTTCTGAAAGCGAGAATCGTTATAAAACGAATTAATATAGAAAGATTATCAGTACAACGGCAGCAAAATAGTCGAGGCAATTTTATTATCTACCCACGGACACGGAAGAACAGCAATAATAGGAAAATTAGAATAGAATCGGATATAATAGAAGATTTGAATAGAAAACACTGCAAAACTAATTTAAGTAGTGCTTCACTGAACTCTATTGCTATTCATGAATATTGGTATTTATTTCCTACGGACCCGGAGGAATATCTCGGTAACAGAACAATTGATAGAGGATGGGAAAATTTGAACGAAAAACAAACGCAATTAGTACTTTATATATAATATTTTGTATATTACTGTTACTCATGAATATACGGGTATTTTTATTTTTCTAATTTGCACCACTATACATATTCCGATATTTCATCAGTGAAATAGAGACCAGAAAGAGTAAATACAATAAAGGATATTTCATTACCAAGGTGTTTTATTTTTCTTTTAAACAATATAGATAGTAGACAGTGAAAAGTGTATACCTTTCACTAATACAAACAACGTAATGTCTATACTAAATAGTGGTCGATGTAACACCATGAAGGTGTAAAGATAACCTTACAATGTGAAATTTACGCCAGACATCATGTTGGCTTCAACTACTAGTATGACATTTCACATCAACTGGTAGTTAAACACAGTGCTCCTTACAATGCTTAATTCACACTAAATAATGTACCCCAGTATATACCCCATTTGGTGTCTAGTTTTACGGAGACTTTTTGACAGTCTATTGTCTATGATGGTGGAAGCATTAAAGAAGTAGGTATCTATTATTTTAATAGACATGGTCTAAATCACTCCAGTGACTGATGACTTGTAGTGTCTACAACATGACGCCACCTCCATGATACCATAATGGGGGAAATTTTGACATTCCAAGTAGTTAGATTGGTAGCTACTAATCTATCAAGTGGTCATTAGGTTCGTCGAAAATTACTTCATTTTATTTTTATCTCTGAGACCAATTAATAATGGTGACTTGTAAAAGTAATATTCATGTTTTCTTTGCACAATTTAAAAATCCAAGAGGACTTTCAGTTTGTGCATTTACTATATCAATTTTCAGTATATGTTATTTCATTTTCACTACCATTTGATATCATTAAACAACACTATAAAATTATTAACAGTAGTCATATAAACGTTTACATTTAATTATGACCCTTATTTCCATGTTAACAATTAATTCAATTCAATTCAAAGTTCCAATTAACTTTAGGTACTTAAATCCAGTCACTTCTTCCATAGTACCAAAAGAATTGAAGACTAGCCTACGGAATAAAATGGTCCAAAGCTACAAAATACTTTTTACATAACACATGGTGTAGAAAAAGTCCTTTTTCTACACTAGTTATAAATTAAATGTTACGTTGGTATTTTACAGGTATCAATAACGCATATCTTTCTTATATCTATTAGATGTGGTTAAATAAAACTAGGTATTGGAAATATGGACATTATAATAAAAGGTGCATGTTTAAAAGTGCATATTTTGTTAATAAAATGTTTCATGAATAGTTTTCCTTTATTATCACTGATTTTCAGACATATCAGTCCATAATAATGCTTTTCAAACCCCGCCTATGATCCGTACATTTAGAAAATTTTATCTTTGTATTCATTTCTTAAGTAAAATAAATTGGGATGGAAGAAGCGATGAAGCGATAAAGACATAAAACAAAGAATAGCGCAGGGTCGAGTAGCTTTTAACAAAAAGAAAGCACTTTTATGCTCGGGGGTAATAAACTTAGAAACAAGGAAGAGATTTTTGAAAACATATGTATGGAGCACGGCACTTTACGGCTGCGAAACCTGGACGGTAGGGGAAGCAAGTAGGAAGAAATTAGAAGCTTTTGAGATGTGGTGTTACCGAAGAATGATGAAAATACCATGGACTGATAGGGTTAGAAACGAAGAAGTATTGGAGAAAGTCGGCGAGAAAAGGAGTATGTGGAAAAACTTAAAGAAGAGAAGAGATAGAATGGTAGGCCACTTGCTGAGACATGGGGGAATAGTCCGCGATATTTTGGAGGCAGAAATAGGAGTGAAGAAAGGCAGAGGTAGGCCTAGATTAGACTACTGCTCGCAAATAGTAAGGGATGTAGGTTGTAGCACAATTAGCGAAATGCGTAGGTTAGCACAAGATAGGAGAAGCTGGAGGTTAGCGTCCAACCAGTCTTAGGACTGATGACCTAATGATGATGATGATGATTCATTTCTTCTTTATTCAAACCTATATTTCACTTTCATAATCTCGCAATGTTCTACAAACTTCCTACAATTTTATTTACAACTACTTCAAATGCTCGTTGACCCCATTTCACGCGCTACATTTACGTAATTCAATAAAAAATATGAGAAAAGGAACGTCAACAGGCACGAGATATTTTGTAGGTTATTATTTGTGTTTTTTTTTGCAGAGCTCGCCTAGTTTTTATTATTTTTAAGACGATTAATTCCTGTACTGCATATGGTAGCATTTTCGACGCTTATGAACAAACATATTATATAGAAAAAGATGAATTACTATTGTAATTACAGCTTTATATACTTTTATAGATTTGTGATGTAGGTATACAGAGATTGTGAAAAGGTTGCTGTTATGAGAAATAATTCGTAGTGAACTGAGAAACAGACATTCTCAATATTTCAATAAACCTGATATTTTACTATTTAATTTTACATCTTTATTAATGCTAT
Organism: Rosalia funebris; assembly: GCA_037954035.1. Lineage (NCBI taxonomy): Eukaryota > Metazoa > Arthropoda > Insecta > Coleoptera > Cerambycidae > Rosalia > Rosalia funebris. Next base: position 12,246,197 of record JAZFAV010000001.1, on the reverse strand, counting down.
CAAGTACATTTGTTATATATTGATTGTTTTCCTCGTTCGATGTTTTCAGGAAAATACGACAATGTTGCGTCATGAACACAGATGTATTTAAATTGAAGTCTGACATACTGAGAGAAATACGTATGTCAATTTGGCAACGTACAAAGAAATATATTTTGCAGCATCAAGGGAAATTCCAAAAAGCACAACTGCGCATTTATTCTAAAGGTGGAAGGCGTTTGCCCGACCTCAATAAAAGATTTTTTCACAGAATGTCTTGGCGCCGGTCCAAATCCACTCTAAAAATAACTATTTACGTCTGCTCTTGGTCTAAACTGCCAGAGCACTTCAGCAATTATTCTAGATTAGGAGCTTACTTAAAAAATATCGAGATTTTTCTCTCTTAGCCGAGTCTCCCTTCAGTAAACTACCACAAACTCTTAATCACCAGAGATATGTCTAAATCTCCTTTATTCCTCCCGTTCGTCATATAATTAAAAGCACCCATTGAGATTAACACTTGTAGTCCACATTTGAAAAAAATTAAAAATCACATTGGATCAAAATTTCACCCTGACTTCAACTCCTTTCAAATTGTTATTACATCTAGATTTTTAACTGGATGGCAGTTTGTAATAACTTGTATTAAAGTTATTTTATTAAATCAGATATCAGAGACACGCCATCATGATCGTTGTTTCAATCATATGTACTTTTTTATACAGCTCCAAACTGTTAGTATATGTTTCTATAAACATGATATGTTAGTTGTTTATAGGACTGTGCCTTTAGAGAACTTAAACTTGTGTACTACAATATGGAGGAGATTGAACGAGTTGTGATGCAAAAACAACTCAACATTTGCATATTTAGGGCGATTTGTTATTTATTGGAGATAATAAATCGTTGTATGTTATTAAAGGTATCATAGTCTAATTACTAAAGAAAAACCTGTTCCAATTATGCTACATCTATAAATGTATATCTCCAAAACCTTAACTACCAAAGTCTGGAAGTAGCAAAAGCAAAAACTTTTAGACAAAGTTAATAAACAAAGTTAATAAACCTTTTTATATAACTTTTATTATCTTCTCGAAAAATAATCTAACCTCAATATAATTACTATTATTATTTACATTTTCATTACATTTCGGATGATCCCAGAAACAAATCGACAGGGTTAAAGTCGAGAGAATAAGGTGGCAAATCTACATCCTTACCGACACCTTGAAATATTTAATTCTGAATACAAATAATTAGAAAATCTTTGTGATATTAATACATAAGGCTTTGCAATTTCTACTATTGGAAATAACGTTTATTTCCAATAGTAGAAATTATGAATTTTATGAACTTCGATCTATCAAAGTAATTTTCAAAACAAAATCCAAAATACAATTTTAATACCTAAAGATGTTAGTGTATTATAAAAATAATTATTACAACTTGGAACAATGAGGGAGATTGGGTTAATTGGGGGATAAAATTAAACGCAATGTTTTTTTATTTTCCATATATTCATCGTGAGACAAATTTTAACAAAAGACAAATAATTGTGCTAATTTGCTTGGCTAGCAATATTTCAAAGAATGATGTACTGTTTTTGCACTACCTCACAACTCGCCCCTTTCCCCGTCAACTTTATCCTGCCTCTACCATATGATAAATGTATGCAGTTATCGCCTAATCTAATGCATATCTAGAACTTCTTTGTCTTTTTTTTAAGCGCGCTCAAAGATTTTCCAAAGTTCATTAAATTTCTCGGAAGGTCGTTCGCGTCGCTTGCCAGCTGAGTACGAAACAAAGATGAAATGGCCGAAACTGACGCTATACAGAATGAGCCTGTGACCTTGCCAGCGTCGAAAATAGCGTCTAAACGTTATAAACCAACTGCGCGTTTTACGTTTAATTTCTATATTTTTCACATCCGCAGTTTATTTTTAAACATCCTAGTATATTAGATGTTAGGATCACAAATAATTACTATGATGACTGAATAATTTGGTAGAAGTAAAATTACAAATCGTGTTGTTGATATGCTAGAGGATACTCAAATATACCCCTAATTATTTTCGTAAGTATTAGGGATGTATTTTATAAAATATTTACCCTATTAAACTGCATTATCAGCTGGATTAGTTTGATTAAACATCTGCACCATTGGGTATGTTTCTATAGTTGTTTCGGAGATGTTATGTTCTCCATGGTGGAGAAATGTTCTTTTATGAAGAAAACGACCGGTCGACATCTAGTGATGTAATAGCATAAGTAAAATAATCGTTGCCTGGTAACACAACTAAAGTAGCAGTGGTCGCAAAACTGAACCTTGTGGTATTTCGGAACTTACTCAACGGATTTGGCGCCATTGCTTTCGACGTTATTCTTTAGAGATGTGGATTTTTAGACGATATTTCTGATATATTTCTCAACATTGTATACTTATCTACCTAAAACTTAATCTATTTGCATAACGTCAAATGAAAAGATCAAGTGGGGCCATCAAATCAGGTGGCTTAGTGGGCAATTAAATTGGCCCTCACCATCTTTCCGTTTATTAGGGCTCTCTTTACTAGTAATTATAGCAAAAGTGACATTGAGAGTGACATTTACGAGACTTTTGTCTCTTTGTGATTAGTGAAGTTATTATTATTATTAGCTGTTAGGCACAACTAGGCTGTTATCAGTTATTATGAGTTATTATTATAAGTTGAGGCACATAAGTTGATTGCACAAAGGTTGCACATATCTTTTGATATACCTACATATGTATCTATTCAGTTGTATCATACATATACTGAAAAATCATGTTTCTGATTTAGTAAAAATAACTGCTTGATTTGTCTAAAGATGTTAGATAAACCCCTGCTTTTAATGTTAGTAATATATTTCTAAAAAGGCAAGCCTTTTAGTAAAAAACAAAATAAAAAGTCAAAGACAACATTGAAATAGTGAAAGTTATTTAAATATATCTGCCAATTTCCAATTTTTAACTAGAAAACACATTTTTTTTGATAGAGTAAATAAGACAAAAATAAATTTATGATTGGAAAAAACAATATTCTCTTAAAAAAAAAAAATTAGAAAAGTGGAAGATTTTCTTTTATTTTCAGTAAAAAGTATTAATAGCTGGATATAATAAATAAAATGTTTTGTTTAACAAATATTTCTGTCTAGTTCATTATTTTACTTTATTATACCAATTGATTATTTTATTTTAGATTTCACAATTCTGATTGGGGGCGTCTCCCAGACGACACCTATTGATTTTGAGGTGGATAGAACACACTCTACCATGTACATGGGTCATGAGAAAGTACAACGGTGGACTATTTGAGAAATTTTGTTTGTTAGCACGATCACTCAATTTAATCGTGTCGGATCGATCGGGTTTCGTCATCGGTTAGGGACGTCTACCAGACGACATCTATTGATTTTGAGGTGGATAGGACATACCCCACCCTGTCCATGGATCATGAGAAAGCACGATGGTGGACTATTTGAAAAAAGTAAAACTGTCGCATAAAACACATATTCTGCATTTATGTGTTGGTTTATTTTTCTTGACCACTCAATTTCGAGATAGAGAATATAGAGATGTTCTACGTGCGGAAAAGTTCGTTTTAAGGTTTTAAAACTGTTTATCTTCTTTTGCATACGTTACCTCTCTTTATTGAAGCATATATATCAAGACATATACATACTTCTATGGTTAAATTAATACATAAGCTATCTAGGATGTAGCATTTACCGAGTTAATTGACTTACATTTGGAAATAAACAAATTATAAATTGACAACTTAAAACATTTAATTAGAATTGGTTGGATCATAAATCCTTGTAAAATTTTCCCATGAGCCATGAGAAAGAAACAACTCAATAGCATCGTCCGTTAAAATCAGTCATGTTATAAGCCACACATCAAAAATTATTATTCATCATGTTATTAATATATTATATCGATACTCTTGTCTGCTTTCGACTGGATCGTAACGAACCCACATGTCGATAATTATTTGGTTTCATGCAATGAACAAATTAAAATTTCTAAATATATACCCCAGTCTAAAAGTTTCCTTAGGAAATAATTTTAAAATCAACGTAAATAAATTTGGCAACTGGTCATTCGTTTGCACCCAATTCCACTAATGAATAGCACCTTCCGGGATTTCGTTAGGTTAACTTTATAAATATTATTCATTAACTATCGCTACCGAGAAATCATATATTTATATGAATATTTTTTCATATGTTTTATTTGAAGTGTCAATTTTTTTAAACAGTTTCACTGACAATGAGTATTAATTTGTCTAATTAAGTGAGTAATAGCCAAAATTTGGATACGACGTGTAATACCTAAAAGTTCTTTGACAGAAAAATTGTGAAATCTAAAATAAAATAATCAATTGGTATAATAAAGTAAAATAATGAACTAGACAGAAATATTTGTTAAACAAAACATTTTATTTATTATATCCAGCTATTAATACTTTTTACTGAAAATAAAAGAAAATCTTCCACTTTTCTAATTTTTTTTTTTTTAAGAGAATATTGTTTTTTCCAATCATAAATTTATTTTTGTCTTATTTACTCTATCAAAAAAAATGTGTTTTCTAGTTAAAAATTGGAAATTGGCAGATATATTTAAATAACTTTCACTATTTCAATGTTGTCTTTGACTTTTTATTTTGTTTTTTACTAAAAGGCTTGCCTTTTTAGAAATATATTACTAACATTAAAAGTTATTATTAACATATTGCTGCTAATGTAAAGTCAGCTTAACTATTACAGTCAGTGGTTACCTCAATTAAGGAGCTTCTAATTCTTATTATCATTAAAATTAAATATTATTATTATTATTATTTCAAAGAGGTAACAAATTTTAAAAAGTATTACTGTGAAAGTCAATATTTTTGTAAAAGTGAATTTATCATTGAAATTAGGAAAACGCGTGAAATTGAAAATTTAAAAAATTTTCGCCTGCGGCGCTATAGCTTGGCGTCTAACGACGCCCTTGATTTGCACGCGCCCCCCTCCCAAGACCATATCCTAAAACCGCCATTGTCCTCCCCTGTTCAAAATCCTGGCTACGCCCATGACAGGAACCGTTACATCTTAGTTACTAAAAGGAATTGCATTTTGCCAAAAGAATAAAAAATTACATTTAAATATAGTCCTTTTAGAAAATATCATTGAATGACATTTTATGGTAAAATGAATAAAGATTGTAAAGACAGGCGATTTACCATCCTTAGTTTTACCTTTAAAACCATTACCCTTATTAACAACTTAATGTGCGTATAGTTTATTTCATCGCTATTTGCTAAATAAAAAATACCAAACAACTCTTATCTCATACCGTTGCTTGTTTTATGGCTAGGCTCAGGTAAACTGTTCCATTTATCGGCAAGATAGGAGAGTTTTTTATTTGGCAAATAGCGATGAAATGAATAGTATACAGCTTAATGAAGTGCCAAGACGTTTAATAACGTTTTTACTGTACTTATTAAATAAAAGTAGATATTTTGGACATTTAATGTAAAGAAATGTTGGTGCTATTATTTCTGTCGTTCTTAAATTTATTGTTAATAAAAATAGTGTAAATTATAAATTATAATTCAGAAAACAGAATAAATACACAGCAGGAATCAGCCCAATTGGAATTCAGGAGTGGAAAGAATATTATAAAGACCTGCTGATAGAAAAGAGACCGGAATACATAACGCAGGAAAGGGAACAACAAGAAACCAACGAAAGTCACACTGTACAGGAAATAACATCACATGAAGTAAGAGAAGCTGTGATACAGATGAAAACTGGGAAAACACCTGGCCCGGGGAACATAAGTGCGGAACTACTCAAAGCCGCCCCCGATAGACTCATGGAGCTGCTGGCCTGTATATTTAAGAAGTGCCTAAATGGAGACGCGCCACCTCTAGAATGGAAAAGAGCAACAATTACATCTATATACAAGAAGGGAAGTAGACAAAAGTGTGTGAATTACCGAGGGATTAGTGTCATATGTACAGTGGCAAGACTGTATGGGCGCGTGCTAAAGCAGAGAATCGAAGACGAATTTAGTGTATGCGAGGAACAAAATGGATTTAGAGCAGGGCGCTCATGTATAGACGGCATATTCACTATTAAAAGCGTCATAGATAAGAAAATAGAAAGGGGAAGAACGGTCCATATGGCGTTTGTAGATCTCCAAAAGGCATACGACACCGTGCCATTAAATAAGTTATGGCCTTGTATGAAAAAAAGCAAAATCTCCAGAGCCTATATTCACGCGGTGAAAAAACTATATTGCGGATGTACCAGTGCAATGAAAGTTAATAGTGAAGTCTCCGAAGACTTTGAGTTATCTGAACGCCTGAGACAAGGATGTACACTGGCTCCGCTATTATTCAAGATTTATTTAGAAGAAGCACTAAGGTATTGGAAGCGAAAATGTGGCAGTATGGGTATACCCATCGGTGACGAAGTGCTATACACTTTATTGTTCGTTGACGATCAAGTAGTGATGGCTACAGATAGAGAAGATGCAGGCTATATGCTGCGAAAACTAAAAGAGGAGTATGGAAGTGGGGCCTCATCATAAATCCTGAAAAAACAGAATATATGATAGCAGGCAAAGAAAATGATCAAAGAGACCTAAATCTAGATAACTGCATGATAAGACATTGTTCCTCATTTAAATATTTAGGTGTAACTCTCTCCTCAAACGGAAGAAGCAGCGAGGATATTTCAAATAAAATAGGACAGGGAAGAAGAGCAATCCGGCAACTAAACTCACTGTTGTGGAGTAAAAATGTTAACAAGAAAACTAAAACCACCTTGTATAAAACTATTGTGCAGAGTATTTCTACATATGGCTCCGAAATATGGGAATTGAACAAAAGAGACCGACAGAAGTTACTATCCCTCGAAATGGACTTCTGGAGAAGAAGTGCAAGGATCTCAAAATTAGACCACGTTAGGAATGAGAGAATACGGGAGATCATGAATGTGAAAGAAAATATATTGGATATAATTGGAACAAAACGACTAATATGGTATGGACACCTTCAACGCATGAAAACAATAGATGGCCCAAAAAAGTATGGAGCTGGATACCACCAGAACGCAGAAAAAGAGAGAGACCACCTAGAAATTGGAAAGAGGATGTAGAAGAAGCTATGGAGGCCAAAGGATTTCAGAAAGGAGATTGGCAAAATAGGGACTACTGGAAGTTGAGATGCGAGAAACGGCCAAGACCGTAGAACCTCGCTATATATATATATATATATATATATATATATATATATATATATATATATATATATATATATAAATTAAAATTCAAATCTACAGCAAATGAAGAATTTGTACATATGTATATATTTTTTCATACACAACCGATTATCAACTGAACTACTGAGTAGTTTATCTATAGGCAAGATGATATCGAACAATTTTTAATTGTAACAAAATAAGTTGATCATGTAAAATGGACAACTGTATTGTGTTAACTTTTAGCTTCAATGCCCAATGGGCTATAATGGGTTATAATTGCATAGGCAATGTAATGGGTTATAAACATACTTTCATAGTTCGTTTATCAATAGAGCAAATTAAGCTTGTCACTGTGACAGCAAATGAAATTTGGGCAGTGATGGGGGATGATCGGGCAAAACATTACGCTTCGTTCGAACAGTATCTAAAAACCGCGAAGAGGGAATTCGAGGCCAGGTTACATGCAAAACTGAATGACAATGCAAAGCTTGAGGACTTTAATATAATGAAAATCGTGGGAAGTGGTTCCTTCGGAAAAGTGGTGCTCTGTTCCTATCGTCTCCACGAGGATAGACTATATGCCATGAAAATAATGGAAAAGAAGGACATAATAAAAAATAAACAGTTAAATCACACCATAGCGGAAATTCGATTTTTGGACGCCTTGAAGTTTCCGTTCTTGATAGGCCTGAATTACTTCTTTCGAAATAACGTCCACGTTTTTCTCGTGATGCCCTTTGTAAGCGGCGGCGAAATGTTTTTCCACTTGAGGAACGTCGGAAAATTCACGGAACCACTTTGTAAATTTTACGCTGCCCAAGTTATATTGGTTTTTGAGTATTTTCACTATATGGGTATTATTTATAGAGATTTGAAGCCGGAAAACATCTTAATAGACGCAGAAGGTTATCTGAAAGTAGTAGATTTGGGGTTCTGCAAAAAGATAGACACCTCGAGGACTTACACTCTTTGCGGTAAGTGATCTTCATTGTTGTAAAGTATGGTATATTACGTGTCTTCGTTGTTATTGATTAAAAATATGAATATATTACAAATAGAGCTTCCCACTTAGATGACTTGATCAGTGGCGATGCCGTATATAAGCAACTATGTACAAGTTATAATAATTTATATAACATCTATTACTACATTCATATAGTAAGCAGGTGATACATTATAACAAACCTAAACTAAATTATTTATACCTACATCGATTCAAATGTCTCAAGTCTACGTGACAGCATCTCAGTTGCTGCGGAATTATATGAGTGTAACACCACTGATACAGGAATCATAATAGGCAGCTTTAATTAATAAAGTATTTTGAATCATTTTTATGTTTCTTTTACCATATCAAAACTCAGCAATTATTTCATAAAAGATACATAAATTGTTATCTCTGTGTATCTAGTGTATTATTACTAATTATATAGAGAGATTGTTAGAAAGACCAAAATCTGCAGAAGGATGAGGTGCATTTTACAATTGTAACGGCATTACTGAAAAAAACTCTGTATATATCTGATATACATAGATTATTTTTGGTAATTTCCTTACAATTATAAAATGTGTGTAATGGTTTGACAGATTTTGGTATTCTTAATAATCTATCTTAAATAATAAGATAAATATCAAATAAATAATTTATTCAACTTCAATGAAATAATGTTCAATGTTTATTTTTATATGGTGGAATAAATATAAACATCTTTAATAATACCAATTACAACGAACAGAATTTGACAATATAGAAGAGGAGTATGAGTATATAAAAACGTGTATACAGTCGGCAGCATCAGAGGCATTAGGGCGCTATGAAAAAGGAGGAAAACAGCGGAAACCATATTGGTGGGATGACGAAATTGAGGTTGAAATAGAGGAAAAACGAAAAAAATATCATGCATACTTAAGCTCAAAAAATATGAATGACAAACTGATATATAAAGAAGCCCAAGCAAAAGTGCGTGAAATAATATGTACAAAAAAGAATGAAAAATGGGAGGCGACATGTTCTAGACTTAACACATATATAGGAGGTAGGAAAAGTACGGAAAGCTGGAGACTCCTCAGGAAAATGAGGCAGGAGCGGAAGGAAGATATCATCTCACCAATACCAGCGCAAACATGGAATCAATATTTTGAAAAAATGTTATCAGAAGATAGAACAAAATTTAAAAACATAGAAAACGTTAATCCCAATATAGTTACTTAAGGATCTCCGATAAGAATAAGTATATCAGAAGTTAAGGAAGTATGTAGATCACTAAAGAATGGCAGAGTCCCAGGACCAGGAAATATTCCTGGAGAACTTATAAAATATGGAACAGACAAACTATACCATTCACTGAAAGACCTTTTCCAAAGATGTACGAGTAGATCAAAAGTACCAGAAGAGTGGAAGGTATCATATATATCCACAATTCATAAGAAAGGGGATAAAAGTGAGTGTGACAATTACCGAGGAATATCTGTTACAAATTCCATCAGCAGAATATATGGGAATATATTAAAAAACCTTATAGAGAACGAATATTGTGAAATGGAGACAGAAGAACAGGCCGGTTTCAGAGCAGGAAGATTCACAATCGATCACTTATATACAGTCACACAAATCTTGGAGAAGAAGATAGCATTTAACCAAGAAGTACATCTACTATATGTGGATTTAAAAAAAAACATATGATAGCATTCCTCTGGTAAAACTCTGGGAAACTTTACAAAACACTAATATAAATGTAGAATTAATAATAGATGTAAAGTCTCTGTATGATAATACCAGATCTAGAATAAAAGTAGGACACAATATAACAACGGGATTTATAGTAACTAAGGGACTTAAACAAGGATGCTGCCTATCTCCTACACTATTTAAGATATATCTAGAACGCGCATTGATGACTTGGAAAAGAAAATGTCACAATATGGGCATATCAATAAATGATACATCAACACTATACACATTATCCTTTGCGGATGACCAAGTTGTTATTACACAAGATATCGATCATATGGAATATATGACACGCAAACTTATCGAGGAGTATGAAAAATGGGGTTTAGAAGTTAATGTGAAGAAAACGGAATATATGTGTATTGGAGGACAACAACAAGATCTACTTCTGTCAACCGGGCAAAACATCAAACACTGCAATGAATATAAGTATCTAGGCATGAAAATATCAAACGACGGGACACTTGATGAAGCGATTTCGGAAAGAAACACTCAAGGAAGGAGAGCAATTACAATGTTGAACAACATTCTATGGGATAAACAAATAACAAAAGAAAATAAAAGAAGAATATATAATTCAATAATTAAAAGTATAGTAACCTATAGTTGTGAAGTATGGCCAATAAAAGAAAGAACAGAAAGAATGATAAGAACCACAGAAATGGACTTCTGGAGGAGGTCAGCTGGAAAATCAAAGAGAGAAAGGGTAACAAATGAGACAATAAGAAATATAATAACAATGACATTGTAGATGATATAAGAACCAAACAACTCGTATGGTACGGGCATGTTCAGCGAATGCCAAATGACAGAATACCCAAAAAAATTCTAAACTGGAAACCACAAGGAAGAAGAAGGCGAGGAAGACCACGAAAGAGCTGGAGAGAGGGCATTGATAATGAAATTCGGAAGAGAGGTCTGGACGGGGACATGTGGAGAACTAGAGAGGAATGGAGATTAGGAATTGGAAGACGGCCAAGGACGTTATAAACCGATATGATGATGATGATAATAATACCAATTCTGAGTAAACATGTTAAATAGGATATAATATTCTCATGTATTTTAGTATTGGTAAAATTCACAGTTAGTTATGTGAAGGAAATATTACATTTAAAATAAAGTTATATATATATATATATATATATATATATATATATATATATATATACGAGTATAGTTGTGATGCCCAAAAATTTAATTTTTGTAAAACACCTACTACGTTTAGTATTAATGTGTGGATTACTGTTGGATAGTTGCCAGTGAATAGGGCAGACGACTCATAAATTTCAAGCCCAGTTCATTAATCTCTTGTAAAATAACCAAATAATTCTAAACCAGTACATTGTCTAGAAAAGCATACTTTTTCCACCAACTATAAGACATAACACTCATCTCTTCTAACAGCTCTTCTTTATTGCGGAAAATAGACACAAGAACCTTTCCCGTCGAGTTTTGGACTCAAAATTTATTATCATAACGACTATGCTGCATTTTATATATGAAAATTGTACTAAGCTAACTAAATATCAAATCTTGTGCATTATATTCAAATAAATGTCTATAGTTATCAGTGAAATTTAGAGTGATAAAATATTTACAACAGCACTCGAACGTCATACGAAAGTTATTTAAAAAATATTTGGAAACGTTTCTTGGTGTCCAGGAAGCTAGTAAAATTTTATTTTAATATATAAGCTTAATATATAGGGTCAATAAAACGGGGTTGCTACAAAAATTTATAAACCGTTCATAAGGACTTAATTTTTTATTTCTATTTACTTTAGAGATACAAAGCCAATTTGATTTTTTTTTGACTGACAATTTGAATTTTAGTTACCTTTGAAAACAATATAAGCTGTCTATAATTACGAAGTTACGCCTACATCTATTGAAATTTTCCGTAAATATATCATCTAAAAAATATTATTGCTGTAGTTTTTTCCATTTCTATCATTTTGGATAAATTAATATATTTTTGAAGCTAGCTACTTGGTTTATTTTGTCTACTGTCTACTTGATTATTCAGTCTACTTAACTTTCTGAGTTCACGCTATCATATTAGAGATACTATTAGGAAAGGATCAAAGAGCAAAACATCATGTTATTAGAAAAGTCACTAACTACAGAGTGGCGGCACTAAGTATATCATCTTCGGCACAGCTTAAGAATATTATCTTCAACAAGCATGACTCATAAAATATTTTTTTAACGAGGACATGTTGCGTCGAACAAAAATAGATCTTCCAATGAACCCGAGAGGTGAATGTTCTGCGTGCTGCAGACGCCAAATAGTCTGTTATAATATAAGAAATACATATAGTACATAGGTAACGTACAGATAAATTTATAGTTAAGGGCTAAATATATATTATCCTTGTACCCTTAATTCTTTAAAAAGTATTTAATAAAATATTTCTTCATAATATGGATTTATTTTTGTACGGAAACTGACACAGTACTTTTATGCGACAAAATTTAAGATATCACCTAAATAACGGGGTCGTAATAAGGGGAGTGAACAAGTACATGATGTTTACATATATTGTGCACTGTTTTATTATATTACGAGGGTGGTCTGAAAAGTTTCCGACCTTACAAAGATACAAGACAGTTTTCTTCAAATTTATTTTTATTTTTCTACACAGTCGCCTTGTAAGTTTACACACTTCTCGCAGCGATGCTCTCAAGTCTAAATAGTACTCGGCGTCTTTCTCTGCAAAATAATTGTTTACGAAGGTGATGGAGGAGGCCATCACCTTCGTAAATGTGACGAAAAACTGTGTCCGCCGAGACCAACTTTTAGCTAAGAGAAAAAGTCGCTTGGGGCTAGATCTAATGAGTAAGGAGGGTGGTCAAGCGGTTCAAACCATAATTCGTGGATTTTCGCAATGACTACCGATGAGGTGTGAGACGACGCATTGTCTTAGTGAAACAAATTTTTCTTTCTGTAAATGTGGCCCCTTTTCCGCATTTCCTGCCTACAGCTTGTCAAGTAATGATGCGTAGTATGCTCCTGTAATAGTTTGTCCTTTTTGAAGATCGATTAAGATAACTCCATGACTATCCCAAAGAAAAAACCAGTAACTATCACTTTCCCAGCCGAAAAAACTTTTTTTGTTTTTTTTTTGGAGTCGATTTTTCATTCGCAGTCCATTGTTTTGACTGTATTATTGTTTCTGGGATATAATGGTGTATCCAAGTTTCATCTACAGTAATTAATCGGCGTAAAGACTCTGATTTATTGCGCCTAAACTGCGCCAACAGAGCCTTGGAAATGTTCATTCGAACACGTTTTTGGTCTAACGTGAGCAAACGCGGCACCCAACACGCGGACAGATTTCTTATGCCTAAATCTTGATTCAATATATGACAAACACGATCTTTGGACATATTCATAGCGGCTGCTATCTGTCTCACTTTAATTCGATGGTTGTCTAGCACCATTTGGTGAACTTGAGCGATGTTTTCGTCAGTGGTTGTAGTTTCTGGACGTCCCGAACATTCATCGTTTCCCAAACTGATACGGCCACGTTTAAATTCAGCTGCCCAAAATTTCACGGTTGTAAATAATGGTGCAGAGTCCCCGTACACAGCGTCCAACTCCTTTTTGATTTGCGTAGGCGTATTGCCTTTTAAAAACAAATACCTATTTAATGACAGCTCTAAACGTTGTCAAACAACAACTGGGCTTCCAAAATGGCCGAAATCTGGTGAGTACCTTTCAAGAGATGCGCAAACACATTCTCTAGCGTTTGTTGACGAGTGCTGTCTTCATGTTGAGGTGGGAAACTATACAGACCACCCTCGTAAATGGATACAAACCCCATTAGAGTAAAACATATTTTCAAATTGAACACAATAAAATATAACATATCAATAATAGAACATACTCCTTTATCTCGTCTTACTTCCTTGACACGGCGACAGTAACAAAGTACATTCCTAAAAGATAAAATAAAATTTGAAATGTCTTATTTGAGAATACAAATAATAACCACATTTTTTACAGGCACTCCTGAATACTTAGCCCCAGAAATAATTCTCAGTCAAGGTTATAACTATTCGGTGGATTGGTGGACATTGGGAATATTAATATTCGAAATGGCGGCCGGATTTCCTCCATTCTACGACAAAGAAACTATGAAACTGTACGAGAAAATAGTCTCAGGAAAATTTATATGTCCCCCGCACTTTTCTAGACCACTGAAGGATTTGGTAGAGAAGATAATACAAGTGGACAGAACGAAAAGGCGAGTACTCATAATTGTGTTATTCTTCATCATACCCTCACAAGAAAGATGACCTCTGAACTGTCCCTCTCCACATAAATTTGATAAAGCTCTATACAGAGACAAGACATCGAAAAATAAGATATGCATATTTTTCCCGTATTGATATTTAGTTTGAAAGCGGCGTCAGAAACTCCTCTCTTCCCAAGACCATTCGGCTATATCTGAAACCACGTGAGATATCGACATCAGTCAGAAACCATAAAATTCTACTCCAATAGAACGGCTATAATATATGGTGGTCCAACCAAAACGCACGATGTTAATTGTAAATAAAACAAAGAGTTTTCAGAGAATTATCTTAATATTTTTTATTATGATAGAAGGATCTATGACAATTATGTGTGAAACAAAATATCGGCTAAATGCTCGCCACGGCTTCGGTGGCATACCTCTATCCGATGGTCCATATTTTCAATGACTCTGAGACATAATTGAGGTTCAATGTCGTTGAACATATTGACGTACATTTTTTCTTTTAAATATCCCCAAAGAAAGAAGTCCAACGGTGTTAAATCACATGATCATGGCGGCCAATTAACATCGCCACAACGTGAGATAACACGGCCATTGAATTTCTCGCGCAAAAGTGCCATTGTTTCGTTGGCTGTGTGGCAAGTGGCACCATCCTGTTGGAACCACATATCGTCCAGGTCCATATCCTCAATTTATGGCCACAAGAAGTCCGTTATCATCTCGCGATAGCGAACACCATTCACGGTAACTGCTTGGCCGACCTCATTTTCGAAGAAGTACGGCCCGATGACGCCGCCAGCCCATAAACCGCAGAAAACAGTCACTCTTTGTGGATGCATCGGCTTTTCAACAATCACTCGTGGATTTTCATTTGCCCAAATGCGGCAATTCTGCTTGTTAACGAATCCACTGAGGTGGAAGTGTGCCTCGTCGCTGAAGATCATTTTCTTTGTAAAGTCACCATTCACTTCTGTCTGTTCAACCAACCATTCGGCGTATTGACGACGCTTGAAATGGTCAGTAGGCTTCAGCTCTTGAGTCAATTGAACCTTGTAAGAGTGTAAATTCAAATCTTTATTCAAAATTCGCATCAGTGATGTTCGTGAGATGTTCAATTGTTGGGCACGACGACGAGTCGAGGTTGACGGCTCTTCTGCTACACTATCGCGAACAACAGCAATGTTTTCCGCAGAACGAACTGGGCGAGCATGCACAGGTGTTTTCACATTTCCTACAGACCCGGTTTGCTGAAATTTGCGCACAATTCTCTCGATTGTGGACACATTTGGTCGATTATGCTGACCAAAAAAGTCACGAAGTGCACGAAATGCATTTTGATTTGAACGCCCATTTTCGTAAAAGGCTTCAACAATCTTAACGCGCTGCTCAATTGTGTTACCTCTCCATGGTTGAAACACTGAAACAAAGAAATGTCAAATTCAGTTAGGCAAAAAACTTAACGTTATAGTGTGACTCACAATTAACATCGTGCATTATGGTTAGACCACCCTTTATAATTCTCTCTTGAGAGGAGATAAGGGAGGGCCACTTTTTAATACCCTTTCTCCCTCTCGGCTCCAACATTTTCACTGGAACGGCTGTTCTTACAAGTATACTACCTAAATGAATTAAAGTCACCTGTTCTTGAATTCCTTTCATGGTTACATATAGGAACACACTTCTTATATTTACAATGTCCTGCTCGCTTATTGGCGTTTTATATATATGGCCATACTTGCACACTAGTTATCTTTAAATAATTTAAGTTATCATGTGAATTGATATCCTTCATACAAATTACATCCATGAACGATGTTCTCTTACTCGAACGATGAACTCTTTAAAAGTTATAAAAAATGCGAAAATGGCTGCCACTAGCACTGTTAGGTTATAATGCATGAATAAAAAAAATTACCACTGAACGTTCACATGCGTTAGTTGCTTCGTCTATCATGAATAATGAAGTACACATTTTTCCCAACGTGGTTACGAATGGTTTGCAATACGTACTCGTATATCTGCCATTTTCTCACCCTTAAACCAAACACCACCACGTTAACAAATTTGTGTATCTTATTTTTCAATGATTTCGTCACAATTAAACAAAAAATTTGTATATCAGCCAATGATCTTTGCAAAAAAAGATTGGCGCGATTCAGTCTCTAAAAAATTCTAAATATTGTGCGAAACTTTAACACCACGCTGCGTATAAAATAGAAATTACTATTTCCAAAATATTAAATTGCAGGATGGACCAAAAATATTACATTAATTATTCTACATGTCGATAATAGGAACAAGTCTCAAAACTGCGATATCGAACCGCCCACGAGGTTCGCAGTACATAGCCTGGTCTTTGCTCAGTTGCATTGAGACCTTTGCAGAATAGCCGTGTACAGACTGAGCGAGCAGCCTCGCGAGGCATGCTTCGCCCCGAGTCATGCCTCGCGAGGCTGCTCGCAGCTTTAAAAATTTACAGTGAGGCATCCTCGCGAAGTATGGTGAGCCATGACTTTTCCGAGGCATGTAATCAGTTTTGTACGATTTCCGGGGCATTCTTATTTCTCATAAATTGGAAGTATGCATACCAATGCGATGTGTACACGTCTTGAATTCCTTTAACAAAAATAGTAAGATACACATGAAATAAATGTTTTTTATGAAGATATATTTTTAAATTACCCCTATTTGTCCCCAACCCTTCAACGGTATAACTTCAAAATATAACCTAGTTACAAATCTCGTTATAATACATAGGTAGACGAGTCTACCGTTCTGTATGAGCCTAATAAACAATCCATTTTTTTTTAATTCCGCAACTGGTAATCCCATTTCATGACTTATATTTTTCCATGCATCTTGCCTTATACCTTTATTTGCAAAATTTGCATCCTGTGAATCCCAAAGTTGTCTATAATTCCCATAAAGTTCTATTAATTTTAAGCACTGATCTTTTTTCATTTTTAAACAAATCTTAGTGCTCGAGAACTGGCATAAACAAGTCACAACACACGTCCAGAGTGACGATGACGAGTTGACTGAGGCGCCTTTGAGCATGGACGAAAAACCGACAATGTTCGGCTCAACGTCGAGGCATCCTCGACCGCGGCATCGCGTGGGCTTGAGCAAGCGAGGCACGTCCACACAGCCAGAGTAATTGCCTCGCGAAACATGCCTCGCGAGGCTGCTCGCTCAGTCTGTACGCGGCTAATGAAAATCGAGTGTATTGAATATACACACAGTTCGGTCTGGCTGCGCGTGAAGTGCATCCTTTTCTTTCCTGCTGCCTCACTCTTTCGTCTACGTATTATAGAGGTTCTTACACTTTTTCCTATTCTTGACAAGTTGTATTTTTTATCATCATTTTTTAAATCGAAATTGACTTCTTGTACATTACATGGACACAAAGTGCAAAGAAATATCAGAAATAGGCAAGTAATTTTTAATTGAATGCCAACTGGCTTTAAAAAATATAAAAATATTTAAATGCATTAAATATCATATCTTTATTTCATTATATATATTTTAATAAATTAAATATACGATAGTATTCCACAATATAATTATGATTTAAGTTTAAAATTACATATAGAGGTTTAATAATGTTCATCCACCCTGTGGTTGCATATTATAGAGTTATTGAAATTATTCTGGATTTCATTGTGAAATATAAGATCTTAGTTTAGTTTGTCATGTTTTACTACATTTTTCCTAAATCTATATTTTTTAAATCGATAATGACTTATAGAGCAACAATTCGATAACAAATATCAGATACGTTGACAGAAAATATAACCTCTTGCGCAGAAAACAACAGTGATGCCCTCCTTTGTATTGTTTCATGCTCAATTTTTGAAAACTTGAATAATTTTCAAAAAACATTTCGCTTTATTTGTAACTATTCGATTAAACAATTTCTTTCATTATTTACATTCAGTACGTCATTCACATTAACAAGGAACCCTGTATATTTTTCTTAGATTGTAGTGTAATTATAATGAAAATAAAAGAGGATTTGAAAGGACTTAATGGAAGTTTTTGAAATTTAAATTAAGGTATTGGCTGAACTCTCCATTCTTATTCACACGAACTATATATATAGTTCCTGGTTTGGTCTCTAGGTATGTATAAAAAAATCATTTACCTATTTATCATAGAGTTGCTCAAAACCTTTTTGTAAGTACATAAAATATATTTAAAGATCCCTAATTCTAAAGCGTTGTATGTGAGAGAGTATACATTTCTATCAATGTATCTGCTTGATTATAAATATCTGAAGCGATAAACAATTTTCTATTTGAAAACGCAGAAAACACTAGTCGCTTCCAAAAGGTCTACAAAAATATATTTTCTAGGTTCGGCTACCTGAAAGATAGAGCCAAGGATATCAAAGACCACGAGTGGCTAAAGGACGTAAATCTCGATCAAATCATTCAACGCAAGTTCATTCCATCTTACAAACCACCAGGCGTGAGAGGAGGCGATCAAAAGTTTTTCGAAAAGTCAACCAAACCATTGGTTCTTAGAAAATCCTCACATAACGAATATGACGAAATATTTAACGATTTAAAAATAGCATAAGGGGATTCTGGTTTTAACGAATATTTTTAGTTGTGAATATATCTAATTTATTATCATTTACTTTCATTTACTAATTTTAAAATATAATTGAAACTTTATTTTTAATAAAAATATGAGTCAAAATTGGCATAGTTTTTATTTTATAAAGTTTCTATATGAGGACAGCTTAAATGTGGATTGCTTTTATTTACTACAGAGGTAATAAAAAAGTATTTCGAATTATTTTTTTTATGTAAGTAAACATATTTTTTCCCAAAGTAAGCATATGTGTATAGTTTTCAAGAATTGGGCTAGACATGCAAAACTAGGGTTAATCTGTAGTTGATAATATTATATTCGTATAGTGTGCAGGTATAGTTTATTTCATCGCTATTTGCCAAATAAAAAATCCCAAACGGCTCTTATCTCATACAGTGGCCTATTTTTATGGCTAGGCTCAGGTAGACTGCTCCGTTTATCGGTAAGATAGGACAGCTTTTTATTTGGCAAATAGCGATTAAATGAATAGTAAAGATTCGAAGAATAAGAACAGATTCGATAAAACCGTTACCAGTCAAGTGAAAAAAAAAATGCTCAGATAGATCGAATTTGTTTTTTAAATGCGCATTTTTTGGTATATGTACATATATATTTCTTGAGCTGATTGATTTCACTGGAGTACGTCATCAACAGTTCTATGAAACGAAAATACCCTTATCTAATAAAGAGCACATTTTTTAAACAAATTGTGGTAGGTTACATAACAAATACTTTAGCAAATTTGTAGCATACATTACCCCAACAATATCACAATTCCTAAGGCAAAATTGATGTGTGTTTTTGTCCTGGAGTTACAAAAACTCGCTTTTTTATTAAATGAATAACAATTGGCATGTTTTGTCTCTATTTTTTCTCTTTATTTTCTTTTATTTGTAGTCTAATAATACTACGTTAGACATATGGACCTAACCCCTTCATGTAAGTTCACTTATAGTTTTAAATTGAATAAAAGATTACATTAAATTGCTCCATCATTGATTTCTGAGCTTGTTTCCTACTTGCCGGTAACAGTTTTGTCGAACTTGTTCCACCCGGAATTGTTACGTGCCCGCTGTATATTTCCTTTAAGCATGAATTTTATAATGAAATTGTCAAGAAAGTTTCATAGTTCTTTATTGTAAATATCAATAGATATATTTATGACATTTTTATTTTTTGATTGTTGTAAATGAAATAATTGTTTTGTGATCAATTTGCTTATTAACTTTAAATTGAATTACGTGAATTAATTTAACTTAGTTATGTGAACAATAATGGTACCGACCATGACAATGTTACACATCCCACGGCAGAAATTATAGTACATATTGAATGGGTATATATTAATTAGAAATGTTACACAACGGGAGTTTCCACATATTCTAAACGTTCGATGTTCTACTCCGAAATATTATTTGGGACTTTTGCGTCTAATATAAACAATAACAGGAATGAGAAAACGAAAACGCAGAATAATATTCTCTGACGAAAACAGTTCAATGCTATTAAATATTTTGGAACGCGTTAAATATAAAATCCACGTGTTTAACATAAACGCGCATTATCTAAATTTAAAGAAAACATCAATTACGATACCTTCTGCACAGGGAAGAGTGAATTTATAAAATATTATCGAAAGTGTACAGCTGAACAAAAGGATGGGATAGTAAGAACAGAAGTTAAGTAGTTCGAATCCTTGGCTAAATTAAAAGCATTCATCTTTTATACAAATATTTAAGCAGATATTTACATTAAATAAGCATTGTAAATCATATAACTGGAATAGTCTTATTTTAATATTTGATTTCGTATTTGGTCTAGCTAACATTTATTTTTCAAAATTTAGTGTAGAAACCATTCTGTCAGAAGTCTTTATCCAATATAGAAAGTATTTAAATTCAATATGCACACATTATTCTTGGAAAAAATCGTATTTAAAGCGGCAAATACATTTTATAGGTTAGGCATGTTAAAGGGTGGTGGACAAGATATAAAAAATCACATTTGGTTTAGGACTATCAATTTCGAGCTCATTTTCCAGAAGAAAATTCAACCACCCATCAAACTGTCAAAGGGAATGGAATCCTCCAAGGAATATTACGAGGGATCATATAGCAATTTTTTGCGCTATTGTTCTCGTAATGAATATGAGGAAGATTTTAGAGATATAAAAATTTAGAATAGGGAATGTATTGTAACGCAAACATTTTTTATTGTATTTATTATTTAATTTTAACATATATTAACGTTTTATCTTAATAAAACTATTGTATATTTCATGTTTCGTTGCCTTTAATTTATTTACGGCGTATTTGCAAAAATTGAGATGCGTTAGAATTTATTCTAAATTTAACATTTTCCAGTTGATTATATTTGGCACAAATTTAAGGTTTTGTATATTTGGATTTGTCCCAGTAGACATACATATTTTTTTAGGGAACTGAAAATAACTTTTTCTAATAATAATATAATGAAAAGTTAAATGCTTTCTACAACTGTTTTCTATTTTTTTTTTTTTTTCAAAAACATCTACATACGTAAAGGAGAAGATAAACTTTATTGCATAACTAAATAAACAGTTTAGTTATGCAATAAAGCCTTTATTGCATAACTAAAATAAACAGTTTTAAAACGGACTTAAAGCGGACTTTTCCGCACGTATCTCGATCTCGAAATTGAGTGACCGAGAAAAAATAAACCAACACATAAATGCAGAATATCTGTTTTATGCGACAGTTTTACGTTTTTCAAATAGTCCACCCTCGTGTTTCCTCATGACCACTGAACAGGGTGAGGTGTGTCCTATCCACCTCAAAATCAATAGATGTCGTCTGATAGACGTCCCTAATTAGAATCAGTTGAAACCCGATCGATCCGACACGATTTAAGTTAATGATCGTGCTAACAAAAAAAAATCTCGAATAGTCCACCATTGTGCTTTCTCATGACCCATGCACATGGTAGAGTGTGTTCTATTTCTATTTGAGTAAAAAATTTCTCAAATAGACCCAAGGGAGGGGGTGGTGCGTGCTATTCACCTCAAAATCAATAGGTGTCATCTGGGAGACGTCCCCGATTAGAATCAGTCATAACCCGATCGATCCGACACGATTTAATTGAGTTATCGTATTAACAAAACAAATTTCTCAAATAGTCCACCATCGTGCTCTCATGACTCATAGACAGGGTGGGGTGTGTCCCATCCACCTCCAAATCAATAGGTGTCGTCTGGGAGACGTCCCCGATCAGAATTAGTCAAAACCCGATTGATCCGACACGGTTTAGTTGAGTTATCGTGCTAACAAAAAAAATTTCTCAAATAGATCCAAGGGAGGAGGTGGTGTGTGCTATCCACCTCAAAATCAATAGGTGTCATCTGGGAGACGTCCCCGATCAAGATCAGTTAAAACTCGATTGATCCGACACGATTTAGTTGAGTTATTGTGCTAACAAGAAATTTTAATGCCGACGACACACACACCAAAGAAATTTTTAAACCCATTTTTTTTTTGTTTTTTAGGCCGAAAAACGAAAAATAAACCCAAAAAAAATTTTGTTTTTTTACTTTTTCTTTACACGATTACATTACTTTTCCGCTAGTATAGTGGAGTGCGGAAAAGTAAAAATGTTCATTTATAATAATACTTAGACCTGCCCAATTGTAAAATAACGTACTCAAGTTATTAAAATTTAAAAAGATTAAAATATATAAACATTAGATGATTATACTACATTGTAGATTAGACTCCCAATAAATATCTCTGTATGATCTTCGAAATAATTGATAATGTTTTTAGAGATTGTAGAAGACATGGCAATTTTCGGGTAGGCCTAGTGATGCAAGCAGAATTTTGTTCTACTTGCATCTATTGCTCTATACCAGCACCTACAGAGGGTCTAATACCAACAGATTAGTTAAATTCAGGCTTGTATTTCGTGTTTATGAATAAGCAAAATGCTTATCGAGATTTTGTTGCAATTTTAAATTAAATCAAGAATGGACTTTTACCTGGATATTAAAATTAATTACTTCATTTAAATGATCGATCTAAAATTTGTTCAAAAGCAATATTTATCAAAATATTTTTTTAAGCTATATCTCGTACTGTGGTGATATCGATAAATTACTTCTAAACATTATGGCACCATATTATAAATGTTGGAGTTTTTTTAATGTCGATGAAACGATATTTCATGCTGTGGTGAGTTCATCAATAAATCATTTCAGATCGTTTTAGGGCCGTACTATAAATGTATATAAAAATATATATTTATATGAAGCTTTATCCCGTACTGTCGCAACTTATGAAGCTATATCCCGTACTGTGACAACTTATGAAGCTATATCCCGTACTGTGGCAACTTATGAAGGTATATCCCGTACTATAGCGACATCACTGATAAATGTTTGTACTGTGGCAACATTACTTTAGATCATTTTGGGACCGTTTTTTAAATGTATGTAAACATAGGATTTTTTAAACGTCGATGAAGCTGTAGCTCATACTATGGTGACGTAATCAATAAATCACTTCAAATCGTTTTGGTACCGTACTATAAATGTATGTAAAAATAGGATTTTTTTATTATCTATAAAGCTATGTCATACTGTGGTGACATCATCGATAAATCATTTCAGATCGTTTTGGTACCGTACTATATATGTAAAAAAAGAATTTTTGAATGTCGATGAAACTATCTCATACTGTGGTGATGTCATTGATAAGTCGTTTCAGATCGTCGTCGGTCGACACCATACTATAAATGTATGTGAAAATAGGGTTTCTTAATGTCGAAGTTGTATCCCGTACTATGACGACGTCATCGATATATTAGTCCCTTCAAATTAGGAAAATTGAGGGAAATTTTACTACAGCTAAGCGACCTATACAGAAAGTTGTGTTGGAGTTATGTCAACATATTTTTCACCTAACGCATGATAAAAAAAGGGTTGCTTTTTAGATATAGACATATATATATATATATATATATATATATATATATATATATATATATATATATATATATATATACATATATATATATATATATATATATATATATATATATATATATATATATATATATATACATATATATATATATATATATATATATATATATATATATATATATATATATACATATATATATATATATATATATATATATATATATATATATATATATATATATACATATATATATATATATATATATATATATATATATATATATATATATATATATATATATATATATATATATATACGCGTTTTTGGCAGTTTTTTGGCAAAAACTATACATTTTTGGGAAAACATGATCTGATTCGGTGTTGTAGATTTTGCGATTCTCCACAATTTTTCTTCTTTTCATTTTTTCGAAATTCTGCTTAGTTGCGCCGCTAGAGCGCGCTGAAATATTTTTGAGCTGTTTTTCGATTTTGAGCCAAAACTATGTATTGTAGAGAAACATATCAAGAGATCAAAGTTGTAGATATAAAAATTTACGACACATTTTGTTCTTTTTTTTTAAAGTCGCACGGTTTTGCCACTAGAGGGCGAAAACCGTTTTATTTTTTTTTGTAATACTCTTGTACGAATGAAAAAAACAGTCTAGCGCATTATTTTTAATTTGTAGGCAATACTATGCATTTTTTGTAAAAAACAAAAAAGTAAGACAATTTGTAGGAAGTTTTTTGCTCTCCAACTTTTTTTGTGATTGAGCTTTCTAAAAAATGCGTAGTTTTGCCTATAAATCAAAAATAATGCGCTAGTGTTTTTTTCATTTGCACAAGTGTATTACAAAAAAAAACGGTTTTCGCCCTCTAGTGGCAAAACCGTGCGACTTAAAAAAAACAAAAGAACAAAATGTGTCGCAAATTTTTATATCTACAACTTTGATCTCTTGAAATGTTCCTCTCCAATTCATAGTTTTGGCTTAAAATCAAAAAAACAGCTCAAAAATACTTCAGCGCGCTCTAGCGGCGCAACTAAGCAGAATTTCGAAAAAATTAAAAGAACTAAAAATTGTGGAGAATCACAAAATCTACAACATCAAATCAGATCATTTCAAAAAATAAAACCCGCCACAGGTAGGATTCGACATATCGACATTTGTCCCGGATCGGAACCGAACGACATACAGCTGTTTCGAGCTTGTTAGTTCTCATCAGTGCCGCATACGGTACGCCGATTCAGGACAATTGCCGAATGTTTATCTGATCGTGTTTCTGCACGATCAGATAAGGTTTCAAACGGATAAGGATAAAGATGTATAGGCCATAAAGTTCATTCGGCATTTGTCGTTCGGTTCCGATCCGGGACAAATGTCGAATCCTACCTGTGGCGGGTTTTATTTTTTGAAACCTTATCTGATCGTGCAGAAACACGAGAAAGGGGTCGAGGATCGCTTCTGGGTATAATTCAATGCCTGGCGGGGCTTTCGCCCCAGGAGTAGTTGTTTCCTAGAGCGATTATGTAATAGCTTTGCTATTCGGGAACTACTTTTATAACCGCTTGGCGGCTTGGTGGTTCGTTTCTCGATTTCCGACTTATAAGTTACTGACAGAGATCGTATCGATAAAGATGTATAGGCCATAAAGTTCATTCGGCATTTGTCCTGAATCGGTGTACCGTGTGCGGCACAGATGAGAACAAGTTCGAAACAGCTGTGTTTCCGACTTATATGTTACTGCCAGGTGCATTGTCCAAGATTAAAATTGTCTCTGGACTAAGGTTGAGCTCCTTCATTTTGCACCTTACTGATGGAACAAACTTATTGTGGCACCAGTCGGTAACAATATCTCTGGTTACTCAAGCTCTTCGTTGACCTTTGTATGAAACAGGAATTTGAACGTTGCTAAAAGCGCGGGCTTTCATACTTTTACTGAGGACCAACACTTTTAGCTTATGAGACCCAGATGCATTGGAACAGGACATAAAGGTGATGCGTTCTTTGTTTACTTTTCGTCCTGGGGCATATTTTTCCCCTGAATGCGCCAAGGTTTTATCTGGTAAAACTCTCCAGAAAAGCCCACTTTCATCGGCATTGTAAGTCTGATGAAGTGATATTTTTTTCTTTTATTAATGTTGCAAGCTTTTCCACAAATCGCAATACTGCATCATAATCGCTAGATAATGATTCTCCGCAAACTGTTAACGGCAGTGCGATCCGAGAGCGACGACGAGTCTCGTTCGGATTATCGAGGCAGCGTTCGGACTAGCGTATATGTTCGGTTTAACGAGATTGCACTGTATATCTCATACTGTGATTTCATCAATTAATGACCATACCGTCTTTACATACATAGATGTATGTAAAAATAGGACGTTTTTATCTCGATGAAGCTATATCTTATATTGCGATGATGTAATGAATAAATTGATATAATTTTAGCTCAGTATTATAAATGTACGTAAAAATAGGTTTTTTTTTTTTGTGAATTAAACTATATCGTGCACTGTGTTGACATCATCAATAATTAACTCCAAAAAAAAAATGCAAAAGAAACTGAAAAAAAAAACAGCAAATTGTACCCAGAATATTTGATTTATTATATAGCACTACTATACATATCCCTGTATTACATCAACATAAAACTGATGCAAGCAATGGAAAATTATAAACTTCATTACAAAATGAAAATTAGCAATTACCATACATAATACAAAGTTAAATCTGTAAAATTTTTATATATCTATAAAGCAGCATTAAATCAATAAAAAGGTAAAAATAAAAAAATTCTCAATATAAAATAGTATACATTCTGACAGAAATACTAGATTACATTTTGCTCAGCTCTTATTTCATTAGTTAGAAATTTATAATATAGTTTTTGAAGTAAATAAGACTCGATAGAAATTTAATATTTTATGTATTAAAATTAAAAAATAATACCGTTTTAGATCATGGACTTACTTTATGTGGAATTAATGAAAATTTTTATCTTTAAAACCATTTAAAATGATTTTCTGCTCCAAAATATAATAAATTCACACGTAAGTTGAATTTAATCACAGAAAATCTTCTGTAATTGACCGAAGTGTATTGAAAATAATACTTAACAAAGATGAAACTTCATCAAGGTATGCCACAAATATTTAAAGTTTAAGTTAAGAAACTTATCCATACAATTTTAGATCCTCGTCTTAACCCTTTCACTACTGGCGTACAAGATCACGTACGTCAACTTTGAGCTACTAAATAAAACATATTTTATTATTTTTGTTTCATGTGTGTATTTGTACATGTGTGTGGACACTTATTCAGTTATAAAACTTAATACTTGAGTCACCATCTAGTATCTGTTCTATAAAATAAAGATTTATTTGCAACATGGCTTCCACAAGTAAAAACGGGCAAGGTAAGTACCACTAATTTAATTATTTTTCTGATGATAACAGTAAATAATGTCCATTAAACTATCGAAAGTGTTTAAAAATAAGGTTTCATATAGTGGGTTTCAGTAATTATTTTCATAAATAATTGAATATTTGATGCTGTACGACGTTGTAAAACAGCACGTACACGATCATGTACAATTGGAGTCAACGGTTGTAAATGAGACGCCTTATTTCTAAGGATAAATGGGACTACTGTTTACCCCTTTTTTATTTTTGTAATAGAAATATGCAACACATGTAAAAATGAAACAGTTTCTATCTTTTCAAGGTACACAGCAATATCGGAATAGACAAACAGTTCTTTGGGGAGATGTTAGAGTGGAAAAATCGCTCGTAGATCTGTTTGAAAAGTTGGAAAATGGTGATTTCTCCGATTTATCAGATCTAGAAAATGATGAGTCGGATGACGAAACTATTTTAAAAAATGCCAAGAACCTTGAAGATAGCCTAAATGATATAATCGCACAAGAAGGAGGTGACTCGGAAGCAGAAAATAATGAGGAGAATAATTTAGAAGGAAATGAAATAGTGGAACCAGAAACAGCTAATACACAAAATACTGATAATCTCAACTTGATGGTGGAGAATATATAATTTACGGAAAAAAGGAAATACAGTGGGCCAGAAGAAATGTTTTGGAGTTCAGGAAGTGACGATCGTGTAAATATAGACCAGGAAATAAAACAGCCATTTGAGTATTTCAAAAAGTATATAACAGCTGATTCAATTACTGAAATGGTCGAGAAAACAAATCTGTATGCCCAACAGCAGAATACGTCAAATTTCCCCCCAACAAATAAACAGGAAATTGAAACATTATTGGGAGTACACATCATTATGGGTTGTCTCGGATTCCATAGAATAAGTATGTATTGGGATAAATCAATTGGTATGGCTACATTTTTGGAGAACACGACTCGCAACAGATTTTATATACTACGAACAAACTTGCACTTGGTGAACAATTTAAAAATAAATAGGAAATAAATAAGCAAAAATAAATAAGAAGGGGCAATCCACTTCAAATTAGATATAGGGAATTATTTAGTGAAGGTAGGAAAGACTGTTCCTAAAAGAACGGTAGGAAGACCAAGTTTAGAAGAATCAGAAGAACTAAGAAATCCAAAACGAGGAAAGTATGAAGTACGTCCATCTTTCAACGTCAGACTTGATACCGTGGATCATTTGCCGATTCATAATGAGCGAAAGGAAAGTGGAAGATGCAAAAACAAGAACCGTTCCGGTAGATCTCACTTTAAATGCCTAAAGTGCAATGCACACCTATGTTTGGGAAAACAAAGGAATTATCTCACTGATTTTCATACCGAAAAATAGTTTTTTTTT
This sequence comes from Rosalia funebris, assembly GCA_037954035.1. NCBI lineage: Eukaryota > Metazoa > Arthropoda > Insecta > Coleoptera > Cerambycidae > Rosalia > Rosalia funebris. Next base: position 12,217,599 of record JAZFAV010000001.1, on the reverse strand, counting down.
TTGGTACGAAAATCAGTGGAACGGTGTTTGTTTTCTATGTTACCCTCTTTGTTCATATGTACAAGTTATTGTTGAAAAAATGTGAAAAAGCCTAATAATTTTGCAATAAAATATGTTTTATTTCCATCTCTTCCATTTTTAATTTTCAACAATGTTACTCCCCTTGACTAATTTTGTACAGAATCATGAACACAATTTTTTTACTGAAAAAAAGCAAAAAATATAGCAAATAGTAACATTTTATACTATTTAAGCTCTAATTAATAACAATTACAACGAAAAATAATTTTTTTAACAGCCCTTTCAGGCTCTGGTAGTGAAAGGGTGAAACTGTTCAAAATCTTTCCATCAGGTAATTTATACATACCATCCGCAGGAACACAACAAACTAAAAAAAATAATGGAAGGATTTGCATGTTGAAATGTGCGAAACATGAAATTAATTTTGAGAAATACGAAAAGATACACTAACATTAAAACAAGACTGGCAAAAAGTAACACCTGCAAATGTAAAAAATTACTCCTACAGAGTCTACAAAACTGGTATACATTAATAAATGTCATCTAAAAAAGAGTCTAATCGTCATCATCATCCTCGTCCGAAATGTACTTCTTAACTACGCGTTTAGGCCGTCCCGGCCTCCGCTTAATTTTAGTCTTGCCCTTTCCCCTGCTGGAAGCATCCACGTCCGAATTATTATCGTCATCTGTGTCGGGGGCAGACTCAATCTTTTGTTTGGCATTCGAGAATACTGACTGCAGCACGATACTGTCCTCGTGGATTATGGATGCCTCCTCGTTGTAGATCTGGGCGTTCTGGCAGAGGAGCATAAAGTCCCTCTCCAGATCCATGAAATCCGAATACTGGAAAACATAAATTTTCCCGTCAAATCTCTGTAGATTTTTGTTTTTTCAAAATTAAACTGTTAAAAAATATGGGACAGTTCCACAAATCATAGCTTTCCATAAAGAAAATATGTTTCCTGTTGCGTAAAAAAATTTATTCGTATTAAATACTGTAGTATTTTTCTTGAAATAAGATAATTTCTCGAAAATCGTTTAAGATGTTAAAATAAATATTAGTCAGAGGCCTAATAATTTTGGTATGACGATACTATAGTAATTGCTATAGTAGTTTAAGACGTTTTTTTCAAATTTAAACAAAATTGATTGAAACGTAAAAAAATATATGTTGCCACAATAAAAACGAAAATTTTCAAACATCCCAATTTACAAAAGATTGTATTTTCCGCAGATTGCTGAAACGAAAACTTTTCAATGTTACCTTTCCATCATCAATATAATTCATAATCTTGGAAATATCAATCGGCTTCTTAATAATAGTATAGTAATCCGGGTATTCTTTCCTCGGGGGCAATTTAATAAACTGGTCACTTAACTGTCTTCCATCCCTAAAAACACAAAATGAATCTGGCATTCAACGCTATCAACTCCTTTACCTGTCAGTATAATTTATTATAACGTTCATGAGTTTCTTCATTTTCTTTTTCAACTTGAGTTCGGACTGATTTTGTGGTGGGCGCCGTTTCCGACCGTTGCTTCCAACCTCGTCGTCGGAATCGTCACGTTTCCTCTTCTTTCTGCCCCTCTTCTTTTTCACCTCTTTCTCTTCTTCCTCTTCATCGTCGTAATCGCCGTCCTCGTCAATCGCCTGCAATATTAACGTTTAAATACGATTCCAATTAAAAATAATTACGTTACCTTCAACCATTCTTTCTCTGTAAGACTATCAGCGTAATCGACCTCCTTTCTCTGTCTGGTACCTCTTCCTAGTAAGGCGTCTGTGTCGTCAAAGTTCCAAGTTTCCACCTCGTCATCTTTCTTTATCAACCAGTCGGGAAGCTCACTCTCCTGTATAAGACGATGTTTCCTGTGCGCACCCAATTTTTCCTCCTCTATTTTCCTCTCCATGTCCATCTTTTGGAAAAGTTGAAACTCGTCCTCATTACGAGCTACCATTTGATTTACGGTCTCATCATCTGGCACCTCATTTTCTTCCTACAAGAAAAAAGATTAAAGCCACAAATCCACGAGCAACAAAACAAAAAAATACCTCTTCGTCACTTCCGTCATTATGCAAAATACTTTGCAAAAACTGCTGCCTCTCCGAACCCGTCGATTTTTGATCAAACATTCCAGCTTGGATGACTTTTTCATCCATAGTCAACTTGTACTTTGCAGCAGCCAAAATACGTTCTTCTACAGAATTCACAGTCATGAGACGCAATACCCTGACTTCATTCTGTTGTCCGATACGGTGAGCACGATCTTGAGCTTGCAAATCCTAAAAAATTTTTAATTAAACATTTGCTATGGATCCGGATATTTTCAGGCATTTTAAAGACCGCACACTTAGCCATTTCGCAAATTATATTGATTTGTTTTGTATAAAATTTAAAATCACCCTTATTAAAAACAGGATTATATTGTCCAAACTTTCGCACAGTATTTAATAAATGCAGTTACATCTCCGCCAATCATATTGTTCCTTGAAACAATCAGATATGACTAATCCCCACCCTATGACCAATCAAATTACAATGTCTGTTCCATATTACCTAAATTGGCCCCCACTCAATAATTGTTTAATACCACTGTTAATCTTGCATAAAATAAACATACTTCAGTAACTTTGTTATTTAAAAGATGCACTAGACCACTCGAGATAAATATCTAATACAGAACAAGGAATAATAAAGCTTCATAATTCTCTCAGTATCGCAATATATTTCATTATTTAAAAGCAAAATGTGCATTATAACATTAACTAAAAGAATTACTCTTCAAGTTTTGACATAATAAAATTTTTTTAAGTCAGTCTCTGAACAACTTTTTGCTTCACCTGCAACTGGCTGTTTTAAAAATACCCACTCATACCCACTTATGTATGCCCACTCCTAGAGCGATTTCTTCCAATCAATATCTACGTCCCTCCCCCATTCCCATGTAGCACCGCCCATTCACCAATAAAATTACTAGCCTTACCTTATACACGCCTTAAACATATTTGTGACAATATAGCAAAGTGATCCACTGCTTACTATTACTAAACGAATTTTTCGTGATAACATAATAAAATTACCTGGTGGGGGTTCCAGTCTGAATCAAATATGATAACCGTGTCGGCGGTTTGCAGATTCAGACCTAGGCCACCGGCCCTGGTAGAGAGCAAGAACAAAAAGTATTCGCTACATTTGTCGTTGAATTTCTTAAGAAGATCACCGCGATCCTCTGACTTGATGGTGCCGTCGAGGCGAAGGTACTTGAATCCTCTCCAATTCAAGTAGTCCTCCATGATGGTCATCAGCTGAGTCATCTGACAGAACAGCAGTACGCGATGATTGGTCGTCTTCAATTTGGGCAAAATGCGGTCTAGCAGCTCAAATTTTCCAGATGCGCGGTAAGTATCGGGGCCCGACATAACCCCTCCCGCTATTCCAACGTGGTCGCAGTATTTCTCTTCGATGTTTTGGAACATGAAGGGGTGGTTGCAGAGCTTGCGAAGTTGAACGATTGTGTTCATGAGAGCTTTAGCGCCGCCCTTGCCTTTGGTGCCCTTTTCGGAACCGTCTGTAAGGAGGACGCCCTTGCTCTGCATGTGCTGGTATAGCACTTTTTGCAAGCCCGACATGTCGCACTTGATGATGTATTCGACTTTATCTGGCAATTGAGATTCTACTTCTTTCTTTAGACGTCTCAAGAGGAAAGGGCGGAGGACTTTGTGCAAACGTCGAATAATGAGAATTGTTTCTTCTTCGTTTAGTTCGACCTAAGGTAAAATGCGAGTTTGAATATATAGAGGTTAATTAAACTATCGTTTACCTTTTCTCCTGTTGTGGCGAAGGGGGCATTAAACCACTGTTCAAACGTGGAACAACTCTTGAAAATGGACGGGAGAAGGAAATTTAACAACGCCCATAATTCTGGCAATTTATTTTGTAGGGGGGTGCCAGTTAATAATAAACGGTAAGGAGCGAGGTAGTGAGTGTTTAGAACTTGAGTTAATTTGCAGTGATGGTTTTTCATACGATGGCCCTCATCAATGATCATGTATTTGAAAGGCAACTGAAAAATTTGCAAAATCAGCAACCTGCTAGAGTTTATATAGAGTCGTTTCTTCATACAGGGTCGGTCGAAAGATTGGAATACTGACAATAATACATTTCTTTTTACAAGTGGTTAAAAATAATCTAATTATGCTAATTTTCTACAATGAATTAAAGATATATATTACAAAAATTCAATGTACTACTAGTTTTGTGTAATAGAAATATTAAAAGTTAACGAATGCCGTAAAGGAATTTTACTGTTCTGAGCATTCCATTTTATTCAAATGCTTTTTAATTATTTACACATTTTAGTTACGCTGCATAAGACCAGATTATAAAATGCAGTATAGGAAAATTCACGCCATAAATTGTCTCAAATTTTTTTGACCCTATCATAATTTAGAGATATTGGGAAAATGAAAGATCAAATCACCATATACTCATGAGAACATACCTTGGCTAGGACACTTTTATCTTTAATAATATATTCGTAAGTAGTCAATAAGACATTGAACTTAGCAGCCCTCATTTGACTCTGTATGATCCGCCTGACTGCTGGCGATCCTTTATAAGAAATAACCACAACTGAAGGGGCCCACTTTTCAAACTCCAACATCCAGTTCGATATGGTGCTAAAATATATTTACCAACGTATAAGAAAAAAAAAGAAAGAGCATCCTATCTGTACTTACGACAGTGGAACTATAATCAAATATGGCCCATTCAACTTCTTTTTCTCCATTAAATGTGTGATAAGCGCGATGGTTTGGATAGTTTTTCCAAGACCCATTTCGTCGGCGAGGATTCCATTAAGATTATTATTGTATAATGATACCATCCACTCCAAGCCCCTGATTTGGTACTCCTTGAGTTTCCCGTTAACCAAAATCGATGCCTGTTCTGTTACAATTTCGTGAACAGTGTGAGCAATGCTGTAATAAGTTTGTTCTTCCACAGAATTCTTGTGGTATTCGTCATCCTCTACCTATTATAATAAATAATAAAATAATTACATTCATGATAACCAAATGTGTACATTCACCTTAGCTTTTTTAATAATATCCTTTACATGGGCCATGTCTTTTTCATCTTCTCTGTCGTCGCGTCTACCGTCCCTATCTTCATCGTCGTCTTCGTCATCCGTGTCCACCATTTCCCAGCCAGGATGTTGTTGGAGCCAGTCCTGAATTTGTCTAAATGTTGGCGCATTTTCACCGGAGACTTTCTTGCCAGTTGCTATTTCCATAACGGTAACTTTCCTGTCGGGTTCTTGCATTCTCATCTGTTTCTTCTTGCGTCTTTCCTCTTCTCTCTTCTTATTGGTCTGCTCCAGCTTATGCTGCTTCACCATCTCGGTAAGATTTCCAATGTATTCGTCTGTTTGCGAAAGCAAGAAAGCTAGACGTTTGTCTTTTTTCTGATCAATAAGTTTACGGTATCCCTCTTCATCCTCCGCCATTAATCTAGGAATGATTTGAGGTGCTTTACAATTTGTCAATCTCAAATAACATGTTTTTGTTCACGCTATTATAATAAAACTTATTTACCAGAATGTTTCTAATCTGTTAAACGAAACATTACAAACAGTATTCAAAGCAGAACTTTGTATCACCATTATTCAGTAAGTGGTGTAAAATCAAGTCCATTTTTAATTTCTTATTTGATAGAAAACAAATATTTCACAACTTTGGTACATTTTTAAATTTAAGTGTCCAAATACAAGACTTTTCTTTCCCACTTTGTGCCTTTAACGTGGAAATTTATAGGAACAAAACTTGACAGGACAAGGTGAAATTTATAGAAACAAAAGGAATAATATGAAAGAAAACACTAAATGGGTCACAAGCCGATTCAAGGCAAATCTACTCGAGATGCAAATACTTTTCTTAGTACTTATTCTTCTGCAACTAATTTAAAATATTGATTTAATAATATTTTCAATAAAATATCGCCAGAGTGTTTTAAACATAATTTCAGTTGTTTTCTGTACATAAATTGTAGAAGGCAGATAATAATTCATTCATTATACTGTCCTCATGAAAAGTAAAAAAAAATCACAGGTTTTCAAGACATCAAACAGGTCAATACAATTTTTGAAATAATTTAACTGTTCAACTTACCTTCTCATGCGTTCTTTCTCGATTCTCTCCTGTTCCTTCTTCTGTTCTCTCTCAGCATTAGCATGATAATTAATAATTGCCTTATTGATTTTCGCCAGCTTGGCTTGGTTCTGACGATGAAACTCTTTGAATTCCTTGCCATGACTTAAGACAGAATTAAGGAACTCTTGATTTTTCTGCCTACGCTTACGTTCCGCCTCCAATTTTTGTTGTTTCTCCAGCTTCTCTGTAGCCCTAGCTTCTCTGAGCCCCTGCCTTTTAGTTCTCTTGTAAGCCTTAATGTTCACGGCAGTCTCCAAGGTAGTGTCACGTCTTATGCAACTTAAGATTTCACTGCGCAATTGCCTCTGGAAATTAAGGCATCGCAAAGCTCTAAGCTCTATTTGGGCCTGTATTCGCAACTTCTCTGACATATCGGTAGGTAAGTTGCTGACCTGTTCAATCCTAGCCGCTATACGAGCTGCGACCCTATTCTCTCTCTCCTGGAGAAGTACTATAGGATCGATCCCACATGGCTTGGGTAACGTTGTCACCCTATTTTGTTTGTTGGCCATCAGTTGGCCTCGCGCTTGCTGCTGCTGTTGTGCACCAGCATTTGGAAGCCCCGGTTTAACGCCCTGCATAGCAGCCCCATTGGCCGCATCTGGAGTATCACTGCTGGTGGATGGCTGTTCAATTGAGGGCTGTCCGCTGTTTTGCGGTTGGAATGGACTTGATGGAGGTGTTGGAAATTGAGGTGCACCATCAGGGCGCTTCCCTTGAAGCCCTAAGAGTATGGTGGATGGAATGGGTTGATTTCTTGCTAAATAGCGATAAGCCATAATTTGACTTCTAAGTTGGCCCATTTGTATGGGCGACAATAGGGAATTGCCTGCTGCGGCTGCATTAGTCCTTGCTCTCAGAGCAAGCAGCTGAGAATAACGCTGGTCATCTTGCATGCCTTTTTCCTCCATCGTATCGATAGCCTTTTGAAGTGCATGTAAATTTTCCGAAACTTGAGATCTAGGAGGCTGTGCAGCTGCTGGATGCCCTTGAGGTCCAGGGGATACAGGATTCTGCCTCTGCACAGAATGGTTGGGGTAGGCACCCTGGTGCATACCATGAGGTGCGGTTCCAGTAGTAGGCATTCCGGGATGGCCATGACTTTGAGGAGGATGCGGTGCTCCAGGGTGACCTTGGGGTACAGAGTGTCCTTGGGGTATAGGATGTCCTTGGGATATAGGGTGGCCTTGAGGCACAGGGTGACCTCCGGGATGCCCTTGAGGCCCCTGTGGATGGCCTGGATGCCCTTGAGGAGCACCAACATGGCTCTATGGAATATGTAAAATTTCGTTGAATAGATACTGGTTCCTTTATAAAAATTTTGTAAATAAATAGATGTAGCTATTTATTTTATGGATAGTTATTACAACAATACATTGTAACGTTATATGCCAATTAGCAATATTATGAATATTAATGAATTAATTTTTTTGTTACACTAAATAAAATTATGGTTTTAATAATAGCTAAATAATATTATTAACTAATAACATCAAATATAGCATTTATCTGGTTAAAATAGCCTTTAAGTGTAACATGACTAGAAATTGACAATATTTCTATACAAGAATAATATTTCTATTCAAAATAACTGTGAATTAATTAGTATACTAAAGAATCTTATTTCCTTTACTTTATTAATATAATACAGTTTTCTTCTATAGAAAATTCTGACTTATTTGTATTATATTCTTGTTTAAAAATATAATAAAACACACAATCGATATCCCTCTTACCTGTGGATGATTCTGGGGAGAATTAGAATGACCAGATGGAGCATGGCCTTGTGGTGGTGCGCCCCCTTGCTGGGGATAACCCATATTGGGGTATGGATTGGAATGACTGGGATGTTGATTAGGTGGAGGTGCTCCTTGTGGCATATGCATTGGTGGTCCTGCTGGGTGAGGTTCAGGACCTCCTGAAGGTATACTGGAATGTCCAGAGTAGGAGTTTGCGTAAGGTGCCTGTGGTGCTCCACTGCTATGACCTGGAGGTGGTGGGCCTGCCTGATACGCATTTTGAGATGCTGGTGAGGGTGGTGCTGGACTTTGTGAAGGAGGCGGCCCCATAGGGCTTGGGGCCTGAGGTGGCGGCATTGGACTATTTTGGGGTGATGGGCTAGCCATTATTACTGCAATACAGTGTAATTCAATTATCTTATATAAAGAAAATTCCAGAAAGCCAGCATCCCTCAATAAAATTAACTACTAAAAAAATATGTTATTGGTTTAAATATGTAGAAACCTAATAAAGTAAAAATCTTTTTCTGTAATTGACAACGGAAATATATACTTGATCCACTAAAACTGTATATTGAACAATGAAAAATGGAAGACTATGTTCCAATTTAATTTATAAAATAATTTTAGATAAAGCCGATTTATATTTATATACAAATCATTATACTAACATTAAAATATTATTATTTATTATGATAAAGATGTCCATTCATTTACTTTAATACATAATGAATTATGAAACAAGCCAAGCATAAATCAGTCATCCATCACAAGCTACAAGACTATACCTTAAAATCCATGTCAACTACTTACATTTGAATTTTAAGTACTCCTCGTAGTAAATACGCTACTACCAACACTCACACCTCATTATCTAGGCACTAAACACGATAAAAAAGAACTGATTTACTAATTTATAAAAATAAATACGTCACTGTGACCTACCCCGCATAACACTTCGTTCTTTGGGGTTATAATATAATATTTTCCTTCTTTTACGCTCTAGTGAAATTAGACCGTAATATAAGAGAGATAAATAGAATTGATGAATATACGCTTGCGCTTTGTACTTACCGGATAATCCAGGAGTGGCTTTCCAATTTTATAGCAACCACAGAATACCTAAATTTATCCGTCACTAAATTAAGGAACGTACTCAGAATCTGATTGCAATTAAGCAAAGGTTTTTCAGTAATTGTTTACATATATCGCTGTTTCTATACAGATTTTGAATAATGTTTGAATTTTTAGTTAAATTTAGTATTTTCAACATACGTGTATTGTACAATTGCTCCGTGATGTCGTGCCCTTTATTAAAGATTATCTATGCTTGTGTCACCAAAATATAGACAATAATTGTATGATTTGAAAATATATTTTTTCAGTACTTTGGGATTACATAAATACAATCACAAAATTTCATACATAAATTTGATATACGAGTTTCACATAGATAAATTTCCTACCTTATCGAACTCGAAATTGGTATTTAAAACATTTCATTAAAGTTCGACAACGCGGCTACTTTCCGTTATATTTATTTATGTCGGAGATTCTCGACCTAAGAAATGTACAACGATTTTGTCCTCGAATAATAGTACTATATCAACAACAGGTCGATACACTTTTTAACAAAATGTTTCTGAGCGTTTGTGAGAAACATTATTTAATACGTTTTATTAAAAAGATACAAGAATTTTGATTTCAATATGGAAATTTTCGAGTGACTTTTTAGGAATTCTAAAAAAAAATATTGTAAGGAACTAACACCGTGTTTCGATTGCAGTTAAATACTTAATTAAATTAAATTAAAACGAACAGAAAATCTATCAGTACCATAGAGTTTTGTGTTGATAACCGTGTTCCACTGAATTACATTTCTGAACGTACTAGACGCTTCAAGTTGCATGCGATTTCTTGCAACTCCTAACGTGAAATTCAAAAATTCAATAGAAAGTTGAATATTTGGTTTTATATAAACTACAACTTTAAGTGCTACCCAAAAAGAAGTTTACATATAGAAGAAGGGAATAGGCGGTATGTACAAAATAATATTTTATATTTTCCTTACCATTTAAACTAGTAATTAAGGAAATCAACTTTGCGATATAATTTTAGTACCAAGTTATGCTATCTCAAAGACGAATTTAATATAAAAAAGATGAAGAAATAACACTGATTTTCATATTCTATTACATTTATTATAGATTCACAAATGTCACACATTAAGAAACAGATAGATTAAAGCATTATTTATTCAAAGATATAAACAATAAACATATTGCTGCCGTTTAAAATTGATATTTTTATAACATTAATTCAAAAGTTAGTTTTCATTTTAATAAGTAAAATAAAATTTAAAACTGGAACAATACATCTTCCATGTCAATAACAATAGTACACAAGCTTTTGACCGAAAAAAGTTGCTTAACATTTTTTTTAACATACATTTAGACAGACTCAGGTAAATTAATAGGTTGCCCTCGGCAAAATTGTCTTACAATTTTGGCAACATCCAACTCCTTTAGCCATAAATTTTAAATACTTGATAAAATATTTAATATCACAATTTAGTTATTTTTTTCTAAATAATATTGGATTAAAAAAAATAAAATGACTGCTAATAGCACAATTAGAATCTTTCACATCGTGAATATAAAAATAATACTAAATAAATTTAATTTATTTATTGTTAATTTATATAAAACAATAAATCATTTCATTTGGGAAATTAATATTTTTATATCCACTCTAGCTGCCAACCTTATTAAGATAGATGGTCTGTGGATTAAAAATTGAAAATTCTAACACTTTAAACATTATATTACTTTAATCATCATCATCTTCATCATCGTCAGAGACATATCTCTTCTGGCTACGTTTACGCCTACTAGGTTGCTTTTTATTTTTGAGCTTGATCCTCATTTTAACTGTAGAATCAGTATCAGACTTGCTTCCATCTTCTTTATCATCTTCTCCTTCAGATTCTCCACCATCTAGTTCAATGCGCTGTTTGGCATTGGAGAAGACTGATTGCAAAACAATGCTATCCTCATGGATAAGGGACGCCTCTTCATTGTAAATTTGAGCATTTTGACAGAGGAGCATGAAGTCTCTTTCTAAATCAACAAAATCGGTGTACTGAAAAAAATAAGTTCTCATCTAATCAGGTGTATAAACTATCTAAAGAAGTATATAATATGAAATATTTATGCTACATTTTCAAAAGTGTGTAATTTAAAGAGAGTATAAATTAATAATAATGCTATTATACCTTGCCATCCTCAATTCTGTTAAGTATCTTGTTGATATCAATTGGTTTTTTGATAATCTCGTAATAATCAGGATATTCTTTTCTTGGTGGTAGTTTCATGAACGGTTCGCTGAGAAGTCGACCATCACTAAAATAAACCAAAATATTTATGGCAAAATATTTAAAGAAGAAATGCTCAATTTAGGCAATTTTGAGCGTAATATTAAACTGGAATGTATATAAATCAATGTATTATGTTTGTTTGTAATAATGTGATATTAAAATATAAATTATTACATGTAACATCTATAATTACTATTATTTCAAAATAGCAGTATTTAATAAAAAAAAAAGTGGTTAACAGTGAGTATCTATTAGCTTATGTTGTTTACAACTTACCTGTCTGTGTACTTAGTAACTATTGCCATAAGCTTTCGCATTTGTTTTTTGAACTTTGTATCAGTGGCCGATTGACTTCGGCTTTTTCTTTTATTACTGGTTCCCACCTCGCTGTCTGAATCCTCTCCACGCCTCCTCCTCTTACGAGTTCTCTTCTTTTTGGTCTTCTCTTCCTCCTCCTCTTCCTCTTCGAAGTCTCCAGTCTCATCTATTGCCTTTTTAAACAACAATTTTTTTTTGTTTCTATTACTACTTACTTACGTTAAGTCTATTTTGTGACACTTACTTTTAACCACTCTTTCTCTGTTAAACTGTCCGTATAATCAACTTCTTTTCGTTGTCGTGTACCTCTCCCTAGGTAGCTGTCATTGTCATCATAATTCCAAGGATCAACTTCATCATCTTCTTTTACAAGCCAATCAGGAAGTTCACTGACTTCTATTAGTCTAGGTTTTCTCGCTGGTCCCAACTTGGCTTCTTCTCGTCTCCTTTCCAAGTCCATTTTTTGAAATAGTTCAAATTCCGCTTCTGACCGGGCCACCATCTGATTGACTGTTTCGTCGTCTGGTACTTCATTTTCTTCCTAAGAGAAAAATAAAATGAATGTGTTTATGAGATATTTACACTTCGATGTAATTTACCTCTTCATCATCTCCATCTTGATGTAAAATATGTTGAAGGAATTGCTGCCGCTCAGTGCCAGTGGACTTTTGGTCAAACATGCCAGCTTGTATGACCTTCTCATCCATATTTAATTTGTATCTGGCAGCAGCTAGAATACGTTCTTCCACAGAATTGACGGTCATCAGACGCAGAACACGAACTTCATTTTGTTGTCCAATACGATGAGCCCTATCCTGAGCTTGTAAATCCTGGACAGATTTATTTGTTTGGTAAAATTTCCTATTTATTTTCTAATAAAAATTGTTAGTCATCGGTTTTCTTTTTCTAGATGAAGTTGCCATTAAATAAATTTTATAGATAATAGTATTCATTACGTGAAAATACACTTAGGAAATTTCTCAAACAGTACAAGGTCTTGAAAGTTATTTTTTCCATATAGTATTTGTCACTAAAATTTTAGTTATTTGATAACATACTCACTTGATGTGGATTCCAATCCGAATCAAAAATTATCACAGTGTCTGCACTTTGTAAATTCAACCCCAATCCACCAGCTCTAGTCGAAAGCAAGAATAGAAAATATTCACTATGCATATCGTTAAATTTCTTGAGCAAATCTCCGCGATCCTCTGCTTTCGTAGTACCATCTAATCTAAGATAACCAAAGCCACGCCAGCTTAAATAATCCTCCATGATGGTCATAAGTTGAGTCATTTGGCAGAAGAGTAAAACGCGATGGTTCGTGGCCTTTAGTTTGGGCAAAATACGATCCAGAAGTTCGAATTTACCAGAAGCACGGTAAATGTCTGGCCTGTAATATGGTAGGAATATATAATCAATGATATTATGTTTCAAAAATTTTACCCAGATATAACTCCTCCAGCTATACCGACGTGATCGCAATATTTCTCCTCTATATTTTGGAACATAAACGGATGATTGCACAGTTTTCGGAGCTGCACAATTGTGTTCATTAAGGCTTTAGCTCCACCCTTGCCTTTGTTACCTTTTTCTGACCCGTCCGTAAGCAAAACTCCTTTACTTTGCATATGCCTTCAAATAAGATTAATTTAATATCGATAGAAGAACATTTCTTATATATTTACTTGTACAAAACTCTCTGCAATCCTGACATGTCACATTTAATGATATATTCAACTTTGTCTGGAAGCTGAGATTCAACTTCTTTCTTTAAACGTCTAAGAAGAAACGGTCGGAGCACTTTATGTAGACGGCGGATGATAAGGATCGTTTCTTCTTCATTCAGCTCGACCTACATTTGAGAAATAAGATAACAATCACTTAAGGTAACCTTATATTTGCGTTTTTTTGTTTTTCTATTGCCATCTAAGAAATTTCTTGAATAAAAGTTCCTTAGTTACATTTTAAAGTAATTACCTTTTCCCCAGTTGTGGCAAAGGGTGCATTGAACCATTGTTCGAATGTGGAACAGCTTTTAAAAATAGACGGTAGAAGAAAATTCAGCAGTGCCCACAATTCAGGAAGCTTATTTTGCAATGGGGTGCCGGTTAGTAAAAGTCGATGTGATGCTAGATAATGGGTATTTAAAACTTGTGTCAATTTACAGTGATGATTTTTCATTCTATGACCTTCATCGATAATCATATACTTCCAAGGCAACTAATTAAATAAAAAGAAAAAGTACAGGAATATTATAATACAATTCAAAATTACTGAAACTGTATACCTTCGCTAGAACTCCTTTGTCTTTAATGACGTACTCATATGTTGTTAAGAGAACATTGAATTTCGTCGACCTCATCTGGCTCTGAATCTGTCTACGTCCAGTCGGGGAACCTTTGTAGGACACGACCACAACTGAGGGGGACCATTTTTCAAATTCCAAAACCCAATTGGATAATGTTCTAAACAAATAATTTTTTTTTTAATCATGAGAAAAGAATATTAATTCTTGCATAATATATAAGAACAGATATATATTCAGAAACGTATAAATGTAGACATATTGAGGGACCACAATATGAAAGATAAGTTCCAGGAGAAAATAGATCAATTAATAAATAAAGCGAGTCATGACGAAATTAAGAACGCAGAAACTGAGTGGGAGGGTATCAAGAATAGTCTATATTCCGCGGCTACGGACGTTTTAGGACACGAGAAAAGGGAAGCTAGGAAGCCCTGGATAACGGACGAAATCTTAAACTTAATGCAAAAGAGACGGGGCTACAAAAACAGACGAGACGAGGAAGGACTGAAAACTTATAAGGCAATAAAGTGAGAAATCATTAGAAAATGTAAAAAAGCGAAAGAACAATGGATAGAGGATAAATGCAAAGAAGTAGAAGATAAGCTGCAAGTAGGTAAGACCGATGAGGCTTACAAAATAATTAAGAGGAACTTCAGGGATGTAGGAACAATAAGTAGAAATGTTAGGAGTCAATCGGGGGACATACTGGTCGGAAGAGAGGAGAAAGCGGATTGATGGAAGCAGTACTTAGGAAATTTATACGAGGGTCAGGAATTAGGAGAGATATTAGAGGAAGAATCTAGCATCGATAGGGAAGATGTAGGAAAACCTATATTGAGAGAGGAATTTAAAATAGCACTAAGGGGGCTAAAGAACAATAGAGCGCCGGGTGTAGATAAAATACAGGCGGAAATTTTGAAATGTGCGGGACAGAAAGTAGTAAATAGGATGTTTGAACTGGTAAAATACATACACGAAACGGGCGAGATGCCGGAGGATTATAAGAGGAACAGTATCGTTACTATACCGAAAAAGAGAGGAGCCGACAAATGCGAGAACTTTAGAACGATTAGCCTAACCTCCCATGCGTCAAAAATCTTAACCAGAATAGTGCAGAAGAGGATGGAAAATAGAGCGGAGGAAATACTATTAGAAGACCAATTCGGGTTTAGGCGAAATAGAGGAACTCGCGAAGCTATTCTAGCGCCAAGAGTAATGTTAGAGAAAACAATAGAAAAAGGAAAGAACGCTTATATAGGATTTGTAGATTTAGAAAAAGCTTTTGATAACATAAGATGGGAAAAAATGTTCAAGATACTAAAGAGCGCGGGAATGAAGTATAGAGATAGGAGAGTAGTACACAATCTATACAAAGAGCAAACTGCTGTTATAGAAGTAGAAGGGGAAAAAGGGAAGTAGGTATTAGGAAAGGAGTAAGACAAGGATGTACGCTATCACCACTAATTTTTAATCTGTACATCGAAGAGATGATTAATGTGGTAAAAGATAGAGTGGATTTCGGGATTAAAGTACACGGACAGAAACTAAAAATGCTGAGATTCGCGGATGATATAGCAGTATTAGCATCTAGTAAAGAGGAATTAGAATCAGCGTTGAACAAAATGGAGGCAGTGTTGACAGAGGAATACGGAATGAGGCTGAATAAAAACAAAACTAAAGTGTTAGTGTGCAGAGGGCGCGAGAGCAGAGCAAAAACGAAAGTACAAATTAATAATGAAAGATTGGAGAAAGTTAAAGACTTCACTTATTTAGGAAGTAAAATAAATTGGGAGGAAGAAGCGATAAAGACATAAAACAAAGAATAGCGCAGGGTCGAGTAGCTTTTAACAAAAAGAAAGCACTTTTATGCTCGGGGGTAATAAACTTAAAAACAAGGAAGAGATTTTTGAAAACATATGTATGGAGCACGGCACTATACGGCTGCGAAACCTGGACGGTAGGGGAAGCAAGTAGGAAGAAATTAGAAGCTTTTGAGATGTGGTGTTACCGAAGAATAATGAAAATACCATGGACTGATAGGGTTAGAAACGAAGAAGTATTGGAGAAAGTCGGCGAGAAAAGAAGTATGTGGAAAAACTTAAAGAAGAGAAGAGATAGAATGGTAGGCCACTTGCTGAGACATGGGGGAATAGTCCACGATATTTTGGAGGCAGAAATAAGAGTGAAGAAAGGCAAAGGTAGGCCTAGATTAGACTACTGCTCGCAAATAGTAAGGGATGTAGGTTGTAGCACAATTAGCGAAATGTGTAGGTTAGCACAAGATAGGAGAAGCTGGAGGTTAACGTCCAACCAGTCTTAGGACTGATGACCTCATGATGATGATGATATAAGAACATATTATTTGTTTCAGTATCACATTTAAGATTTAATGTTGCTATCTTGTTATTGTTACTGAGAAATTTTGTGATAAATAGATATAAAAGTGTCTACATATTAAAAGAACTTAAATATCTTTCTATAAGTAACTGTTAAGTATGCCTTCTTTTTTGTTTTATTTTTATTTTGGGAAAATAATTTTTTTAATCTAAAACTGAGTTCAGGCCTATTTATTGGAATTTTCATAATTAATTCAAATATAAACACACTATTTATGGCTCAATATCATCAATAAGATTAGACACACAATACTATGATCTCTGTTAAGTTTGTAATTTATAAATTTTAATATATTCATAATTTGGTATTTTTGTGTTAATATTTGTTAACAATTGATTACCAAAACTTGCGTATATAATACCAATTTAATGTATTTTTTAATAGCTCTATTAGTTTTTTAAGATGATTTAGTAAGTACTTACGACAACGGCACAATAATTAGAAAAGGCCCATTGACCTTCTTTTTTTCCATGAGATAAGTAATTAGCCCTATGGTTTGAATAGTTTTTCCGAGACCCATTTCATCTGCTAAAATCCCATTCAAATTATTATTATACAATGACACTAACCATTCCAAGCCCTTAATCTGATATTCTTTAAGCATTCCGTTGATCATACTTGAAGCCTGTTCAGTTACTATTTCATGAACTGTGTGAGCAATACTGTAGTAGGTTTGTTCCTCAATTGAATTTTTATGATATTCATCGTCTTCCACCCTAGCCTTTTGTATGACTTCCTTAGCTTTATCTTCTTCTGTTTTGGATTCCTCCCTCTGAGCTAAATTTCAATAGAAGAGCCATTAAATCTACTGCAATAAGATATGAGCTGAAAAGTCGAATTTCATACTAACCATCGTCGTAATCATCAGAATCTTCATCGTCTGTATCAGCAACTTCCCAACCAGGATTTTGTGTGAGCCATTCCTGTAGTTGACTCAACATCGGAGCTTCTTCACCAGAAAGCTTTTTCCCGGTTGCAAGTTCAATAACCGTTATAGGTCGATCAGAGCCTTGCGACACGTCTTCGTCTGGATCCAGTAATCCTTCTAATCCCAAACGTCTCCTCTTTTTCTGAAATAGTGCAATTGTTTTCAAACTTTAGAGGTACAAAGAATATTTAGGCATTCAAATAGTAATTAAAAATTATTATAATCAATTATTCCTTCACATTTTAGATTTACCTTCTTTCGTTTCTCTTCTTCTTGCTGCTTCCGTTTCTGTTCCAATTTATGTTGTTTTACCATTTCAGTTAAATTGCTTATATATTCGTCAGTTTGTGACAATAAGAACGCAAGACGTTTATCTTTTTTCTGGTCAATGAGCTTTCTGTAACCCTCCTCATCTTCGGCCATCAATCTAGTAAAATAAATATGGAGGATTTCTTACATAAAAATAAATAACCGTTACCTTCGCATACGTTCCTTCTCGATTCGTTCTTGTTCTTTCTTCTGCTCCCTCTCAGCGTTAGCGTGATAATTCATAACAGCTTTGTTCAATCGCGTCAACTTGGCTTGATTATTCCTATGGAATTCCTTGAAGTCTTTTCCATGTTGTAAAACGGAAGTAAGAAACTCCTGATGTTTTTGTCTTCGCTTACGTTCAGCTTCTAATTTTTGTTGCTTCTCCAATTTTTCTGTCGCTCTTGCTTCACGTAAGCCTTGGCGTTTAGTACGTTTATACTGCTTCACGTTCACTGCAGTTTCTAGAGTGGTATCCCTCCTGGTGCAAGCTATTATCTCACTTCGCAACTGCCTTTGAAAATTAAGACAACGTAAGGCTCTTAATTCTATTTGAGCTTGGATACGTAGTTCGTCAGACATATTGCTGGGCAGGTTTGATAGCTGCTCCATTCTGGCAGCTATTCTAGCTGCCACCCTAGCAAAATAAATACATAAATATATTTTGGTGATATAGATCAAGTTATTTCTACTTCTTGTTTCTCAAAAAAAAAAACAAAAAACAGTGAAGTAGATTTTATTTTTTAAGGGGGTATTATATGAATATAATAAATTCAACGTTTACTTCATTTTTATGCAAGAAAAAAGGTAATGCTTAATAAGTTAATATGTTTTTTAATTAAGATAATTGCGTTTGGGATTAGTATGGCTAACGAATAACAATTGGCAATTTAATAATAATTTACTTAAATGTTTAATATGCACACTACCAATTTCCTTTCAATAGCATAATCTTTTTTGTAAACTATTTAACATTTTATAGCATTCAACCCCTAGTTCCATGAAATGGCATTAGAGTTTATATTAATTATAAAATACAATAAATTATAAAATTAAATAAAACTATTATCTGTAATACAATGTACAGAATTTAAGGAATTGGAAAAGAAAAGGTGAAACGTGTGAAATGACTTACCCTGTATATTATATCATTCACGTTAATTAGATTTTTTTCAATTTAACTTACCTATTTTCACGTTCTTGCAATATAATCAGTGGGTCTATTCCACATGGCTTGGGCAGAGTAGTGATGCGGTTTTGCTTGACTGGTTGATGATGGTGGGGTTGAGGTTGATGTTGGCCCTGCTGGTGCATTTGTCCACTAGAACGCGTAGTCGTACTTTGCATTCCTGGTTGTGGAGGTCCACAGTGTGGTTTGAAATTTTGCATTGGTGGCTTATATATAAGAAAAAATGTTTAAACATTTTTTTTTGATAACCTCCTGTTTTATGATGTGTGTGAAATGTTTTGATGGCAAGATGTATATGATCTGGATATGAGAGATGATAAAATGAATATAATTCAATGTAAATTTACTGTAATTTTTAAGATACTAAAATTCTTTCAACCAATTCATTCATATGCAGCTAAATGGGTCCAAATTGTGATCCCTGTGGCATACCATATTGGAATGTTCTATTCCTTAGTGTAAAGTTATATACATTTGCCAAGGCTAAAATACTATGCTTTTTCTTCGTTAAAGGTGAATGAGAATCTCATTTGATTACCTGCGGCGGTAGGTGTACGGGAGGGGGGGCCGGTGGACCTGGAGGAACCCCAGGCTGTGAGCTTGGGGGTCCAGGGGGTCTCATCGGTTGAGGCTGTAGTGGCCCACTCTCAGAAGTTGGTGTCTCGGGGGCTTCGCTAGAGGGGGGACCTCCCTATAATTGTAGTCGAGCACACTTGATTTATTTGCATTCTGATGTGCATGCACTTTTTAGTTAATATCCTGCATATTTGCAGAAGTGAAAATTAATTAAGCCAGAACGGGTTTTTAAAATAACTGGATCTACTAAGCAACTAGCGTCTATTTTATATTAATTCATTTGGTAATATCCACCTAGAATAATCTATATATTTATATTACACAAAACATTAGAATGACTTGTACTGAACAATGCATGGATCCATGGATGGGGTTACATACTGATAATTTTTTGTTAAAAAGAATTGGTAAGAACTATTGCTATTTATGCAAAAAAGAAATAAGCATTACATATTTAATTTTTCACTTTTAATCCATGGTATTAAAAGCAGGAATATTTCATAATTACAAGACTTTTTCTTTTCACGAAACATGATAATTAATTTTACTAATGAATATTACTTTTAC
The DNA here is from genome assembly GCA_037954035.1 of Rosalia funebris. Taxonomy (NCBI): domain Eukaryota; kingdom Metazoa; phylum Arthropoda; class Insecta; order Coleoptera; family Cerambycidae; genus Rosalia; species Rosalia funebris. The sequence continues at coordinate 12,197,657 of JAZFAV010000001.1, read as the reverse complement.
TATTATTACTATGAATATTACAGTTCTGTCCTAGTAATAATTAATTCCTAATTACCTGGCTATGTAATTAATACAACTTTGTTATAAATGCACTTGTACCAATACTGTGTTATTAAAATTATGTATCAGTAATGCATTTTACTATATTTTAAAAGAAAAACCTCAAAAACCAAAATCTCTTACACCTAAATATTTTTCCATGTGCACAACAGTTACACAAAACCAACTTTAATTACTGTGTGTAAGTGTACTAAAATAAAACAATAATTTGATAAATTCATGGTCATATTTTAATAAATATTCATGGTATCATTGTCAACTATTTTAATTACTAATATTCTATGGAAAATGTTAATGATAATTTATAATACCTACTAAATGTAAAAAGCATAGCATAAAAGCAGAGGCAAAGTAAACATGCAAACACATGCATTTGAATAAATTGTAAAGTCTCAAATACGCTGTTTCAATCTTTGTTTAAATTAAATATCGGTACCTCCATTTCATGTGAAATTTAAATTGTTACATTATTACCAAAATTGTGAATATTTTTAGTGGCAAGTGCAAAACAAAATATTTTAGTACTACACTAAACTAATAAAAAGATAACAAAAGTGGACATAAACTTTTGATGGATAAAATGGAATATGGTATATTTGGCAGTAACTAATAAGATTAAGAACCGAAATAAAATAGGTATGTACCATTAAGAAACAATGTGATGAATAGAACTGCTCGATTTTTTCAGCGGGGCATTGTCGCCGTATATGTGTCCATATCTGAGGAAGGCAAGTCAGTGAATCAGCGTCGACTGATCGATTTTTCGCAGTAGTTGTTAAAAGTCTGTTTAGTGGTGATATTTTGATATGAATTGTTTTTGTATTATTTTTGCAATATAAAGTGCTAATTTATTATGTCCAATGTACGTAGTGTTAAAAAACGATCACTTGTTGATCTAGTAAATACGTTTATATGGGATTTAGACTTAAGATATGATGGAACAAAAATAATGTTTAGTTTGCATTTGTGCTAAAACAAAACGGATGGTAGAAAACATGTAACAATGCAGAATACAAATATAAAAAAACGGCTCAAGACCGAGGTTTCAATTTATATTTGACTTAATTCTTATGTTGAATTGCAATTTCCCATTTACTTTATGTATTTTGGTACTTCTGGGATAAACAATTCCACCATTTTGATACATTCCCCTGATATGTAGGCAATACTGAATTCTTTTTTGAGTTAATTATGCTTTAGGCTAATATAGGTTATTTCTATTTTAATACCAACATAACTAATTCCAAAAATTATTCTATTATGTCCTATATTTAAGGAGAGTGGAGGCGAACGAAGAGTGTCTTACATTATTTCTTGACCGTACATAGCCGAATGCTGAGATAAAAGTCAATATATTTATCTACAGAACTTAAAAATTCCAAATTATACTTTCAAATCGCTAGGCCATACTTGTAATGAAATGTGAAATTCTAATGAAGCATTTAGTAGGGACTACTGGATAAGATTTTGATCTGGATACTGGATCTAGATACTGGATGAGATGAACTTTTGAAAGTTTGTGAAGTCAATTTACCTACATAAAGAATAATGGTGTCTTATACTAAATACACTACATCTTGAGACTGCGCAGGATCATTCGGGAACATGCACAGATTCTACAACGATCAGACACATTCCAGGATTTTAATGCATACCGTGCCTTACCTGGTGCATTCCAGTACCTCCCTGGGGGAACGGCGATGAAGGTGGGGGAGTAGGACATTGTGGAGTACCATCGGGTCTTTTCCCTTGCAGTACCATACTAACTTGGGGCGGTATAGGTTGATTTCTTGCCAAATAACGGTAAGCCATTATTTGATGCCTGAAGAGAAAAATGGAAAATTGTTAAAATTTAAGACAACATAAAATATTAATTTCTCTACATATAAAAATAAATTACCTTAATTGTGACATTTGTGTCGGACTGAAGATAGAATTGGAGCCATTGCTTCTTGCCCTAAGAGCCAACAGTTGGGAGTATCTCGGATCCTCCTGCATGCCCTTCTCTTCCATGGAATCAATAGCCCTTTGAAGAGCGTTTAAGTTCTCCTGTCCTTGAGGTGGAGCCCCTGGAGGGCCAGGTACCGTCGATGGAGGTCCTTGGGGACCAGGTGATGGGGATGGGTTCTAAACAGTTAATTTTGGAGTAATTTATATATTTAAATTATTATACATATTATATAACAAACTTATCAAATGTAACTAATAAAAATATTATCATATCTAAAAACTTACAAAGTACATTTTGAAACTCGATGTATATTCTTTTAACCTTATTAATAACGTATAAAGACGTCAGATAACACCCAACAGTAATTCGTTGTATAATAAAACGAATAGTATATAATATAAAAACTTATCAAACATTCGTAAATATCTTAGTGTTTCTTCTAAAACTCTATTTGTAGATGTTGTAGACAATCATATCAAATAAAAAACATGTAAGATAAAATATGTGTCATAACGGTGTAGAGATAATAAATATTAGATAAAATTAAGGAGACTACATTTATATCGTTTCATGGATGTCTGGCAATTTCTGCACCCAGAAATAAATTATGAAAAATATATAAACGAATAAAAATAATTTTCATGGACTTGTAGACAATACCTATTTACTATTTATTTAACACCTTGATTCTTGTGAAACATATTTGTAATGAATGTAATGATATGTATTTAACTAAAATTACATAATAAATAAACAACCTCTTTTAATTCATTGTTAAACCTTGATGTCTGTTTTTACACCTAGATGAAATTATTTGTCGTATAATGTTGTACCTACAATAAGTTGTATGTAGACAAACTATATCAGTTTTAACAACCTAGAAATAGTATGTATAAAAGATTTGCGGAAAAGATGAAATTTAAAAAACAATATTTACTTCTGTATATCTTCAACTGTGTACCTACTTTTTAATAAATTATTAATAATAAAATAACAGTGGCATAATAAAAAAATAAAGCAGTTAGTCCTATATACAGTAAGTTATTATTAATCAATACAGTAACCAATCTTATACCAACGGAACTTTGGTTATTTAATGGAAATATCTGTTTAACATATTAAACTATGTATGTATATATTTTTTTCTACAATATAAATTCGTGTATGCTAGAAATAAAAGTTGCCCGCAGCATTTCTGATGCAAATGTTTTTTACATTGCATCATTTTTATGAATTAAAGCTAATAAAATATTTCGCAGGTAAGTATATATTTGAAACTTAGAACAATGGAACTTAAACCTTTAAATATTCCTGAATCAATATACAGGGCCATTAGACTTTGTTTTAGTCTTAAACAAGATATGGCAATAATACTCAGAAGAACTTCAGTTCAGACTTTTCTAAATTTCACAAAAAACAAAAATAACATCAAAAAGAATTATATGCATTTATGGAGAGATGTTTGTAATTGTATAAAATATTGTTTACATATGATATTATAAACTATTTGTTTGGTGTCCGCTCTTGACCAAAATCACTGATGTTAGTGATTTGAGGGATATTTAATTCTACTTGTATATACACAGACTTTTCCAAAAGGTGTAGGTAGTAACTTCGTTTGTATTGAAATTTTTAATATTACGTGTTTCTACGTATCATATCAGTTATATCATATTTCATATAACAATTATCCTATAAAACATCATCTACTTCAATATCAAATAGATAATTCCAATTTATTTCTTATGTAATACATTTAAAGTTTCTAATGCATGTTCTACTGCACTATTTTGAATTCTCTGAAAGTACTTTTCCAAAAGATTGAAATTTATTTAGGTTGGATCAATAAAATTTTGATTATTAATCTTCAAATTATGACAAAAAAATAAAACCAAAATTATACAGTGTCGACAAAAATAATAGATGGCATGAAATATATTGAATATGAATAACGTTGATTTTTTTTATTTTACTATCTGTTAATATAGACAATTGCAACATATATATATATATATATATATATATATATATATATATATATATATATATATATATATATATATATATATATATATATATATATATATATTTTAAATAGTTGCCCTCAGTTTTTCTTAGATTTTCTTTTTATTATTGAAGCTTAAACATTCTATGAAGATACTATCACAGATAGCAAATTTTACTTAAAAAATTATGTGCTCAAACACTTTTGTAAAATTATTTGAAAATGTTTTATGTATAGTTTATTTCATCGCTATTTGCCAAATAAAAAATCCCAAACGACTCTTATCTCATAGCGTAGCTTGTTTTTATGGATAGGATCAGGTAGACTGTTCCGTTTATCGGCAAGATAAGAGAGTCCTTTATTTGGCAAATAGCGATGAAATAAATAGTACTTGTATACAATTACTGCATTGTATACAAGGGAGTTGAATCTTTAGCAAGACTTAAAATATAACAAAAAGAACTATAGTAGAAGAGAGAGGCACTAGTTTTATGAAGGGCGAGTTTGGAGGTTGATATTTTTCAATGTAATTTATTACTCCGGAAAACTGTTTGCTTCCTAATGGCGCAGGCTTAAAATGCAACTACATTATAGATATACAGTGAGTCCGAAAAGTAATGTATAAATTCTATAAAATTGTTAGTTTTCTTTAATCGCTCGGATGTCAAAAGATGTATTTAAAATCCAACTTTGAGAGTTTAATTTTTTCGAGCCAAGGAAAACAAGGGATTGGTCGCATAAAAATTTTTATGAGTGGATTTTTGAAATCAACAGGAAAAAAGCATTATAACAAAATTATTAAAAGAAAACAAAATCCTTTGATGACATGTAATATTGAGCAGTATTAGCATAATACGAATTATTAATTTTCTTAATAAATCATATTTAATTAAATTTCTTGTTTTAAATTTCGATAATCACTGAATTTTCATTTGCTTTTATCGAATTATTACTCCAAAAGAAATTATGCAACCAGGTCATTTTTTACATTACTGTACATAGAAAACGGTTCTTCCAAATGGCGCAACTAGAAATGGGGCTTTCCATTAAAAACAAATATCGATGGCGTCATGACTTAAAAATATGGCTCGAAAAAGTTAAAGGGTACTTCTCTAAATGGCATTTCAAATACATCCTTTGACATGTCCGAGGGATTTTCAAAAAGAGATACCGGCACCAATTTTGTCGCATTACTTTTCGCACTCACTGTATAATATTACAATATATTATGTATTGTATGTAGCGTATTATTTATCATTTGTGTATACTTTTGTATTTCCATTTAGTTAAATTATTATTATTATTATATATTGCTTAAGTTTGGATTAAATGGTTTAAATGGCAATTTGGTATAATATTAAAAATAGATTAAAAATATTTCCATTTTCATTTGTCTGCGAATATTATGCTATGTAGTAGGATAACCTCCAACTTTATCCTAAAAAAACATTTTACGCCTGCATCCTCCAGTCTTTGCTAATTGGATTAAGTAAACCGCGTCTTAATTCTGACAATTGAAATATAATTCGGCAAACAAGCAACAATGGCTAGGTGCTTAGTTATGTAAACAGCAGATTTATACCAAAAAGAAAGACGACACTCTCTTTTGTGCGTGATATCACACAGAGAAAATACTAAAAGCGAAATAAAGTACCTGTCCAATAGACTCAAGGTCTATCCCTGCGCTTATTTAAAAGACGGCGACTACTTCACGAAAACTTTTATTGTGCTGTGTTCTTACGAAGATGTGTGACCAAATCCAGGAATACTTCGACTTCGTCTTGCCGCTCGTAAAGGAGTCGGGAAAAGTGAGTTTAATTTTACCACAACAATCCCTGAAATTGCCTTAAATTGTTTTCATCGAATTATAGGAACTGTTGACGGCGGAAAATTACGAGGTGGAAACCAAAGGGTTTGTTTATGATTTGGTAACAATTTACGATAGGAAGATTGAGGAGATACTCATTGAGAAAATCAAGAAAAAATGGCCTAATCACAAGTAAGTTTAAAACGTCAGTTATATGTTACAAAAGACTAAATATTCGAAGAAAGTATTAACTAAGATGAAATTAATATTAAAATACTTTACAATGTAATTATATCAAAACTTATATAAATAACCTTGACTGTTCAGAACAGATATATATCCCGGTATTTCTGCAATAATAATGTAATTAATATAACGTATACAGTGTATTGTTGGATATGCATGACTTGCTTGGAACTATTTAAATATTTTAGTTTTTTTCGTTAGACCTTAAATGTTACATTATATACTCCACATTTCAAACATTTGTAGATTTTTTAATCGTGTGGCTATTTCTGAGTATAAACTTGAATGAGTGAACTTTTGAATTTGTAAAAAAAGTAATTATTGTATATTTTGAAAAACAAAATCAAATGAGAAAAAATGTAGATGTATATGATGAGAATCACTTATTATATACACTTATCATAATTACTTCAACAAAGATATATTATGTGTCTGTTCATTATCAAGTCTATAATATAAATAGTTTATGATACGGTGCAAAAAACTACATATACTACAAATTTTAATAATAAAAATTAAACTCGTAATTTATATATTACCATTATTACCTTTTATTACGCAAAATTGGACTATTAAGAACAGTCTAATTATAGATCAAATTTCACGCTATATCTACGCAGATATCAATTACTAACAATGCCATTTTTTTTCTATATTCCGTTAATAAGGAAGTCTGAACTGTTGAGAAGGACAATACATTAAAAACTGTTACTAAACCATTGTTATTTTGTAGGTATTTCTGTTTGTTTACGTGAATGATTTTACAGTCGTCGGTTTCATTCATCGACGAAAATTTATTTCTCGTTTCGGCACTGTTTTTTGATATTTCTTTATCTTTATTTTTGTTTCTGCCTCCGAGTGTCTCTTTGTTTATTGCACGTTTTTTTTATTTAAAACTATGACTTTCCAAAATTAAAAATGCCAAATGAAATGAAACCATTTTTAAAAATGTAAATTTAAAAGCCAAGAAGATTGTGTATTTTTTATCATAACTAAAAAAAAAAGAATATATGTACAGCTCGTCAATAATAGGAATAAGTCTTAAAACTGCGATCTCGGATCACCCACGAGGTGCGCAGTGAATAGCCTGGTCTTTACTCAGTCGCATTGAGACCTTTGCAGCGTGAATATCGATGAATGTACATATAACGTACACAGAGTTCGATCTGGTCGCGCGTAAAGGGCATCCTTTTTCCTCCGAATGCTGCATCACTCTTTCTTCTATGCATACCTAGAGAATCACACACTTTTTTTCTATTTTTTACGAGCAGTATAGACTAACTGTCACTAAAAATACTGTAGTGTTAACTTTGCTATGAATTACGTTTTTCTTTGTCAAATTATAAATGTTATTTGCGTGACAACTTATGCAATTAGTTGCTTCAAAAACAGTTTACGATTATCTACAAAAATATATATTAATAGTAAAAAAAAAAAAATAGTAAAATAAATATCTACATGGAAAATACAACACAATCCGTCATTATCGTTCCCTAATTACCTTAATTGCTATCGAATACAATTTAGAAAGGATTTTGGAAATTACTGGGGAATCATTACAACGCTAATTTGCAGTTACGTACTTCAAAAATCCCATAAAATTCATATCAAGATGTCCGACGGAAAATCCGCTTAATTGTAGTCTACAGAACGAACGTCGTTAAAAAATGAAGTAATCGTAATGAATATTCAATTCGCATTGAAATTTTGTAATCGTTAAAGTAAAAGAGAAACGAATGACCACATTAATTACATCCAATTATAGATTCATTGGCGAAGAAGAATCGGAAATAAATGGCGTGAACGATCTAACCGACGATCCAACATGGATTATCGACCCCATCGATGGTACGGGAAATTTCGTGAGGAACTTGAAAATTACATGTATTTCCATTGGCCTCGTAATAAATAAAGAACAGACATTAGGGATCGTTTACAATCCGTTTTTGAATGATCTGTATACGGCTATTAAAGGACGCGGGGCCTACTTGAATGGAAAGAGAATAACCACCAATGGATTAACAGGTGTTATTATTCTGTCTTTTATTTTTATCGCCATGGCTGACTTGGACCTTTCTTTTTCAGATATCGAAAAGGCTGTGTTTAATTATGAAATATCAATCGCTAGAAAACCAAAGTACTACGACTTATACATGTACAGATTCAAACACTTGATTAAAGTTATAATGGCGTAAGTAAATAACAGTATAATTTACAACAATTTATGAAACGAGTATTAAATTTTTAACTCGCATTTTATCGTCGTAGATTTCGATCTTTGGGATGCGCCGTTCTAGGCCTATGTTATGTAGCCGATGGTCGCCTTGACGCCTATCAGTGTGACGGATTGTACCCATGGGACGCCGCTGCCGGTGTGCTAATTGTTAGAGAAGCTGGTGGATACGTGTGCGACTCCAGGGGTAAGAGAAAGTAAATTAGACATTAATTATCTTAATCAATTGAAAGTTTCACTAGGTTCCGTGTACTTAAGTGAAAGTGTATTGTCTATTCCAGGAAAGGAATTCAATTTAATGGACCCAAATTTCTTAGCCACATCTACAAAGGCTTTGGGAGATCAATTTATGGCAATTGAAAGGAAGGCAGACCAGGAGAGGTTAAACGCTCGAAATTCTAAGTTGGAGTTTACTCCCTAGTTTTCTACAATTTACTCCCGAGTCCCGAGAGATTAGACAACATTTTTAGTATACATGTTATTTTCCATGTATCGAGTATTATTTTGTAAATGTAACTTTTTTACATTAAAAAGACTATCAATGTAAAATGTGATTATAAAAAAATGAATACGTAATAATAACATAAAGTATTATATAAAACTCTGTATTCTTAAAAACAATATATTGTCATGCATTTTATTTTTCACCTAGCGATTTAATATAATACGGAATTGTGTATGACAATTGACAGGGGTCTGAAGTGCTTTATTTAGTCTTCTGCGAGAAAGTTATAATTATACGAGAGATTAAATGAAACACTTCAGTCATGTAGTTTATACGATATTTTTTTCGATTCTGATTGATATGACGGCAGAAAAGGTGAAAATTTCAAATATACTGCCATTAAATTTCCAGATTTGAAAATTAAAATTAAGATAGTAGTCTTATATATCTACAAGACTATGTTATTATTACTAATATTACAAATTGGCAATAACATTGCAAAGTGCGTAAAGAATTTTCTTTCTGTGACCTATAATTGTCTGCGAAAACTTAATTGGTCTCTAGCCTAGTCTAGTGTTTCATCAAAATTTCCAGGTATGAGGTCGACCTGGCTGTGAAGTATATTCTTATAGTGATTACACAGTGATGATGCAAAATAAATATCCGAATCGAGAATTCCATGATTTTAAATATTTTAATATTAAATAATGGTATAAACGACACAGACATAAGTGATAACTCCGTTAATTTTTGTGGTATCCAAATGATGTTTACAAATACTGATCGTCTTTTAAATGCTGTGTTTGTTACTCGTATACCAGATGTCCCGCGAATAGTCGGAAAAGATATATCAGGTATGTAAATATGAAACAGGAATTTTTTTGTATAGAAAATACGCGTTTATTGTATGAAAATGGTAAAAAATATATTATTCGAGGTGTTGCCCAGTGCTAGCTATACATTTTTCCCATCTCTCTGGACATTTGTGGATTCCGTGCCAAAAACATTCTTGCTCCTTTAAGGCAAACCAGTCATCGAGCCATTTTCGTATATTTTCGTAAGAAGTGAAGTGACTTGCCTGCTCAGCAATTTCATGTCTCATCGATGCAAATAAGTAGTAATCGGACGGAGCCAAGTCTGGTGAGTAAGCCGCATGCGAAAGTATGTTCCAACTAAACGCCTCAATCGTTTCCTTGACCAGTTTTGCTGTGTGTGATGGCGCATTATCACGAAACAAAATCACTTTGTGTTGCCTATTCTCTAATTCTGGTCGTTTTTCACGCCAACCTTGATTCAAATCGATTATTTGTTGTCGATAGCGTTCAGTATTAACGGTTTGATCAGGTTTTAGCAGCCCATAATATATCACACTCTTCTGATCCCACCAAACAAAGAGTCCATAGCGACTTGGCCTTGCAATTGATGTTGATCGTTCGCCTGAAGTTACCCATGAATTTTTACGCTTAGGATTATCGAAATATGTATATCCACGTTTCATCGCTAGTCATAATTCGATGGAGAAATGACTTTCTTCTGTACCTGGCGAGCAGCATTTCGCAAATGGTTTTTCGGGTTTCCTGCTGTCTTTCATTCAGTTTATGTTGTGGAACCCATTTTCCCATCTTCTGGATCTTTCCCATAGCTTTCAAACGTATGGAGACGGCTTTTCGTGTCACATTTAATTCGAATCCGCGAGTTCTTGTTGCGTTTGAGCGTCATTCTCATCAAACAATGCTTCCAATTCGCTATCTTCAAACATTTTCGGTGGTCTTCCACGTTCTTCGTTTCTCACGTCAAAATTGCCACGTTTGAATTTGTTTAAACCACTCAAAGCACTGTGATTTACCAGGAGCATGCTCACCGTAGGCTTCGACAAGCATTCGATGTGATTCTACAGCAGTTCTCTTCAAATAATAACAGAAAATCAATGTTGTCCGCAAATCGTAGCTTCCAGGCACAAAATTCGACATGTTTAACGCTATTAAAAACGATGTTGTTGTATGAAACTTGTATTCTTGTGATATAAAAACCTTTATCACAGATATCAAAACAAGAAAATGGCGCCAATGATGCGGTATGATGACGGACTAAATTAGCAGCTAGGCCATCTATGGGCAAATTCCGGGTTTCATATTTACATACTTGGTAAACTACATGTAAATATTTTTACGTCGGGCTTTAGTGTAAGAACTGCTTGGTTTCCAGTAAAGACTACAACAAAATTAACGAAAGTAGCCTTATACAGGGTGAGTCATGAATATATATCAAAAATGTTTCCGCTATTTCCATAAATATAATAGCTGTTTAGAATGATATTAATCACTAAAGTTAATTTTTCAATCGATTTGGCTAACTTCTTCATTCTTACAAATTTTTTTTGTTCGAAAAAAACAGTTTCAAACTTTTTATTACAATGTCAGAACTCAATGTGCACTAGTTTGTATGTACTTTTTCATATAAAAAGTGTCGATATAATATTGAAATAAAATAATGTTAAGGTCGAAATTTTATTCAGTTAAATACTTTTATTCTAAGTACATTTTCCTATAAGGTATGTACGTACCTGCCAAAATAAGGTTAGTTTAAAGTTTCTTAATGTATTCCTAACTTTCCTATATAATTTTTTATCTCGATTATGCCAACTTGGTTGGCGAAAAGCGCCAAACGTCGAAAAACGTGTAATCTTTCGGTGCTCGTAGAAAACTGGTCTACTGCTTTTGTTGCTGCATCGAAGGTTTCAGCCTTTTCTCAGGTCATAGTATAGAGATACGTGTAACATGAATGCGTGAAATTCGGCATATTTGCAAAAAAACTCAATCAACTCTTTAAACTTCGTTTTTTGAATACAATAAACAATTTCTCGAATTAAAAAAATATCCCATAATTAATCTATTTAATAGTGACATAACACTTACTTGTCTCTGCTGGGGATGACCCATCGGCATTGGGGGATGTCCGGGATACGGTTGACCCTGTTGCATGCCACCTCCATGCGGCGGCATCCCAGGGGGCATATCTGGGTGCCCTTGCGCACCCGGATGCCCCTGGGAGGAACCACCAGGGTGTCCTTGAACGCCCGAATGTCCTTGGGGAGGCGGCGGAGGACCTCCGTGGTGAGGACCTGACGAGTGATTCTGTGGAGGCGGCCCTCCAGGCATCATTTGCATCGGCGGACCACCTGGATGCTGCTGAGGAACGCCCAGATGAGAGGGAGGATGGCCTGGATGTCCCTGTGGCGGAGGAGGATGGTTGGAGTGAGGGGGACCGCCCGGATGCCCTTGAGAATGAGGAGGCATGTTGCCGTGGCCTTGGGGGCCATGTGGTGGCATGTTGGGGTGCGACATATGCGGTGGCAAGGAATTTATGGGGTGAGAATGACTAGGGCTTGGCACCGAAGTCGGGGGCATTTGGCCCATGCCTGGGTGGCCTGGGGACGGTATCGGGGGCATCGAGTGTGGTGGGCCGTTCATGTGACTCATTGGCTGGTATGGACTGTGAGGAGAGTGAGAAGGGGCGGGGCTTTGAGTAGGAGGCCCCATAGGGCTCGGCGCTTGTGGGGGCGGCATAGGACTGCTTTGTGGAGATGGACTAGTCATGTTCTAGAAAAAATCATATTGGCTTTACTTCTTTAATAATTTTTGTGTTCTTAATTTGTTATGACATTTTAATATAGTATTTGGAAGCATAAGGAATAAAACTAAGCATTTTTATTTTGATTTCATTATGCTTTCGATTTTTTTATTTCGCTATGTTAGTTTATGTGAGGCGCTTAAATTTCATTATTAATCCGTATTAATGAAAACTACTTAAATTGCTTTTAAATAGGTAGGTATACATTTTTACAGAACAATTGACCCCGTACAATGTTTTAATCATTTAAACATATTAATAAAATATATTTAAAAATTAGCCATATCAGCAACATGGATAATAATGCATTCGATTAGCTCAATAATACACAATAACATTAATAACTGATATTTATGCATAGATCAAACATAAATCTAGATCATACTATGTATAAAATCGGGCTTTGTATATTTAATTTTAGCCAAGTTCTACTGTATTTTCAGCTACGTGTACGAATATCGAACAAAGGAACAGAGCGTAAGCATTAATTATGCGTTAGAGACTAAGCTTTGATTGCTAACGATCGATTAAAAACAAAAGCTCTCAAACGGATATGATTTATTTCTGCAAGTTTGTTTCTTGTGGGGGTGACGCTGTGTCCGTCGTCACTCGACCAATCTTTTTGATCTATGACCGCTCTGAATCTCATTGGTAAAAAAATTCAACCGCCGTTTCAGTCGAGTATTTGAAGGTTACGGCTGTCGCCCTAAAGAAAGCCGGTTAAATATTCTAAACAAATGAGGTGAGTTAGAAAAAGCTACGGCCTTTTGTCTTCGTTTTACGGTGGTTAGTTTCAGTAAATAAAGGCAATTTCATTGCATAAATTGACAAGTGACCTTAGAATAACTAATAATTTTTCAAGAACAGAACAAGCATATTCTACTCACTTTTACGGTATTATTTAAGATATTTTTTGTTCTGCAATAGAGATGGTATATTTTTAGTGTCGTGTGTGGTTACTTTAACATTATAATGTTTTTCGATGTATTTTTTCCACTTAAATTAGAAATCACAACACTTCGCCATTTTCTACTCTAGCCGTAATCATTTGTTTTCTTGTTTTGATTTCTCTGTCTTCCTTTAGCTGACAATTACACCGGTGGAGTAATAGAGAAAGGAGAAGACTGTCGGACGCGTGCTCTGCATTCTAAGGCGGAAAATTTGAAATGGCAGATGCAAAAATGGAGAAGTACTTTTCTTTTATAAAAGACTGCTTATTGAAGTTCAACTATCCTCTTGCACATAGTATGACGGATGAAGAGCTTGGAGAGATATTCAAATCAGCCAATAGATGCTTTTTAATAAGTTGGATACTGAAATTGATGGATAGTATTTACGAAGAGATTTTGGAGCATGCCGAGAATGATAAAGAATTTTTAGGGAACATTGTGCATGAACTTGGTTTCTGTGCAAAAAGAGAACGATTACCCTTTATGACTGGGGAATTGCCTGTTAGTGAACAAGTAAGGGAAACGCAATACTGAAAAATATATGTTCTATTTGATTTCTTTTTTAGGTGAAGATTATATTCAATATATTCACTTTTGTATCGGATATAAAGAGATTTGACACTGAGCAGAGGAATGATGTAGTTACTAACGAGGAGCTGGCAGATTTAAAAAATAGAAACTTAAATTTATTTCCTATGTACGGTGATATAAAGGTTATAAAATCAACAGAAAGATGTAATAAACTGCTAGAATTAAGAAGGGAAGTTGATAGTATCAAAATTTCCACAGAGAACGAAACTGAGACTGTTGGCACTGCTAATTATAAATTTAACCATCTTGTTGAGGAGTTTTTAATAAAGCTCGAGGCTGATTTTCCAAAGATTGCGGCTGTTATAAAAACCCTGACAAAAGATGATAATGTGAACAAAAAACATGTTTTCCAATTGTATTCAAATTCTTCTGAATTAATGAGGGAGTGTAGTGAAAATATAAGAATCATTTCACAGGTATGTGAGTTTTTCGTTACATATATACTAAATAAATATTACCGAGATCCATATTTGCTAGTGACGTCCTTCATATTTAGGTATGTAGTTATATTGTGCGCTAGTTGGTAATTGTATAGAACACCCCCTTCTGGATTTTCGCGGTTTTTTTTTATGGACATGTAGGTTGCTATAGGAACAGTTTTTCACAAACGAAACTTTGCGCAAATTAATAATAACCCATCTAGCTAATGGGAGGTGGAAGCGAATAGGGTTGCTGGGTGGGGTAAACAGGTGTATTGAGGAATGTTAATTTAGCAAGGGTACATTAAAAAAATGTAAATTTTTTAAAATATTCAACATATAGGGGTAGTTTTTAAGGGTTGAAGCAATATTTGTGTGGTGAAAGGATGTGGCATTGTGTGCACATTGTGTGTGTGAGACCGCAAAATTAAATATCTTGTTTCTTTTTTGTTAAATTTTGGCGTCTGTTGTTGAAGGGCAAGGGATATATTTGGTATATAAATGATCAATGTTCAAAAATAATTTACAAGATAGAGGGATAGTTTGTAAGGGTTGAAATAATCGTGAATCCTAATTGTTTCTGTTTGTCATAATCTGCCTGACCTTTTTTTATGCACGTGATACGGTCATTATTTAAATTGATGTATATTTAATTAATTTACTCACATGTATTCCAATTATTAAAACGCCATGTCTATTTAAGAACGATGTAAGTCCTTCATTTGATGCTGTAATAGCATACAATTTCGCGTAAGTGACATCGCAAGAGTCACAGGTGTTGAAATCACAAAACCGCACAGGCACAGGTGTAAGGTAAGATTCACAGTCAATACTCTGTATTCACTCATATTTTTGTCGCATTCGACGCGCAAGAATATTTTAAGTTTAAGTTCTAGCTGTGAACAAAGAACTGAATAGCTCTGGTATGATAAGTGTCTTTTCAGCATCCCTTGGCGCGTGAAGACGTTTCCAACCAATCAGGGCGTCTGATTTTGTTTACATATTTGTAAATTCAATAGACAGTGATGTCTGCGCTTTAGGTAAGCAAGTAATTTGTAGCCTATATTGTATATTATGATAGTTGTACAAAAGTTGATGTGGCAACATGGGAACTTTGGTGAACTACAGAAACGATTAAGTAAACAGTAAATCAGCTGTGCGCATGGAGAAATGTTCCAATTTTAATTTATTTATAAAAAATACTTAACGCCATTTGCGCAAGATATGATAAGGTGCGCTGTACTCGTGATGGAATGTAGAATGTGTGAGTAAGTTTAGTTTTTCGATAGGGCAGAAGGGGGTGTTCTATACAATGACCCGCTAGTTTTATTCTGTGCACAGCGTGAATGAAAATTCAAGTAATAAGGCCCATTTATAATTCTTATAATATTTGCCTAGTCTTCGTATACTTCAACCTTTTTTATCGGTAACATACATGTCATATTTTATTGCGTATTTCTGTTTCAGTTCATAAGGGATATAGTGATTGTTAGAGGGTTTTTAGAAACTAATGTTAAGATAAATGAACTGACGGAAGAAATAGCCGATGAGACCGCTGAAATGGTCCAAACCCTTTATCAAGAAATACTAAGTGTTCGAAAATATGCCAGATGTTTATAATGTTATGCTTCTGAGAGAGAATTCGTGTTTATTTTTGTAATAGAAACATGGTTTGTTATTTTTGTAATTCCGTTTATACTTACCTAATAAATTCGGATTGAATATGTTATTGTAATAAATTTTGTGGTGGTTATTTTTAATTTTAATTCGTACGGTAATAAAGGTTTCTTGCTAACTTACATGAGAACAACAAGGCGAGATGTGCTGATAGAGTTACTACTCGATAGATGTCGCTACAGTTAATTGCGAGTACCCGAGTAGAATTTGTAGTAATTCATTTTTGCGCCTATAAGTATAAGTTTACATGTTTACAACTCATCAATGATAATTATGAAACAAATTATTGTATTCTGTAGCAAGAATGTTGGAATGTGATACCCATAAAGCAAATGCACAAAACAGATTTATATAGTGTTTTATTCCCAGTTTTAATTCAATAGTTGGCATAGTTCCTAAATATATAAGTATGGCCTTTTTAAATCTAATTACTCAATATGGTATTTATTATAAGTTTGGTAAGTTGAAAGTCCTCCTCAATCAATTTTTCGACGATATTAAAATGGTCGACGTTTTTAATAAATACATAGTTCGATGTAATTCCCAAACTCAAGAGGTGTTGATATAATTTTTCTCCTGATTCTATAAACGGTGGACTGTCATTTTGTACAACCACTACATAAAACACGGTATTTTCAGCCGGAGATAATTTGATATAAAGCGGACTGACGGCTTTGGCTGAGGCCTCGTCAAGTCTGGCAAGTATGTTGGTTTCCGTTTCAAGAAGGGGTAGTAAATCGTAGACTCCGCACAGGAGGAAAACCGCTTTGATTAGTTTTTGATCGTCTTTCGGTAAAGAGGGTACGAAATTTTCAAATACAACTGCAACCAGCTGGGCTCCTACTGAGTGGCCAGATAAATATATTCCCCTAGAAAAGAACTTTCAGTAAAATGTGTCCTGTGTAGAAAGCAACTGGGCCTTACCTAGGTTTGTGTTCTCTGATATACTCGAAACATTTCAGTAGGGCTCTTTCAATGTTCTTGGAAATTTCGGGTACGGTAACTTTCGGACACAATTCGTACCCAATGAATATTGATTTTATGCCATTCTTATGTAGAGATTTGGATATAAATGAAGTATTGGTGTGCGCTATTAGAGGCTCCTGCCAATAACCACCATGAATGTGGATGAAAATCGGTGCGTCTAAAAAGTTGTAAATGTGTTAATAAATTAAATTCAATAATTTTTTATTAGTAATATATTTTATGTATTACAAATGAAACTATAATTTCAACTTAGTATGTGTTCTGATTAAAGAGAGCTTAATCAAATTATATTAAAGTGCGCCTATACATAATAATACACTCAAACAAAAATATTGCATATTTTATTTTAAGTCATTCTTTTCATTTTATTTTTTCCTTTAAAACTTTTTGTAATTTTTATTGCTAGATACTGTGCACTAGAATATTTTAAGTATACTGAAAATTATTTTGGATAAAAGAAAGTTTAGATATAGCCTTTATGGCTGAATAAGCAATAATGTTCCAAATTACAAACATATCATTGTGCACAATAGTACAACTATATAAATAGTTACCAACTAGTGTGATTTGAGTTATGACATGATAATTTAAATTATCAAGAAAGTTGGTTAAATATTTGAAAAAAATAAGGTGAGTTAGAAAAAGCTACGACCTTTTTGTCTTCATTTCTTGCTGACAGGTCTAGCAATTTCGTTGTACAAATTTGACAAATGACCTTAGAATAACTAACAATTTCCCCCTACCCTCATTTCTATAGGGAAATAAATTTGCTATGTTCTGGGTAGAATAGTTTTCGATAAAGTTTTGCTTTGTAAAGAGGCAGATACATCAGATATATGTATCTGCAGCAAAAGTTCTAAAAAATTAAACCATACCAAATTTTATTTTATGCAGATTTGTATTACTACTTTCTGTATTTATTTCAAGGATAGTTTATAAATTCGTATTTCTGTTGTACTTGTTCTGTCGTTGAAAAAAATCGAAACATAATACTCACCATTGCCCAAGTCCGTCCCGTATATATCAATAACTTCCCTCTGTCCAGTGCCGTAGGCTATATTTAATTCGCATTTTATTTGCCTTCTAGCTTCTTCGCTGTCTAATATAAAAAAAACAAGTTATAGTTAGTTACATGAGTGGTAAACACAATTTAAAAAATGGAAAATAACAAATATGTATTATTTGTGTACAATTTATTCACATAATATAGGTACTTACATTTAGTAATAAGTTCTATATGGTTTTCGGCGATAACATCCGGGTGTAAACGTTTAGACCATCTGCTTGGTGAATATAAAATATCTAATTCAGTCAGTTCTGTGTTTGAACTCATTGCAGCGAAGTCGTAAATTAGAATGTGGATGTTGTAACTCTATCATATTTTTCTCGGTTGACTGGCGAAGGCAAAAGGCAGGGCAGGACTATAATGTGTTTCATAGCGATCCTAAATCTACTATGATTTTAAATACTTCATGAATACATGCATACATTTGCGTATGTTCTTTTTTACTTTTCCGCACTCCACTATACGCGGAAAAGTAATGTAATCGTGTAAAGAAAAAATGAAAAAACAAATTTTTTTTTGGGTTTATTTTTCGTTTTTTGGCCTAAATACAAAAAAAATGGTTTTAAAAAATTTTTACTGTGTGTGTGTCGTTGTCGTCGACATTTATTCTTGTTAGCACGATAACATCGATCGTCTTTTGACTGATTCTGATTGGGAACATCTCCCAGACGACACATTGATTTTGAGGTGGATAGAACACACTTTACCATGTACATGGGCCATGAGAAAGTACAATGGTGGACTATTTGAGAAATTTTTTTGTTAGCACGATCACTCGATTAAATCGTGTCGGATCGATCGGGTTTCGATTGATTCTGATTAGGGACGTCTACCAGACGACATCTGTTGATTTTGAGGTGGATATGACACACCCCACACTGTCCATGAGTCATGAGAATGCACGATGGTGGACTATTTGAAAAAATAAAACGATCGCATAAAACACATATTCTGCATTTATGTGTTGGTTTATTCTCTCTCTGTCACTCAATGTCGAGATAGAGGTGTTCTACGTGCGGAAAAGTTCGTTTTAAGGTTTTAAAACTGTTTATTCTTTTAGTTCAAATTCGTTTTCTTCAACTTGGGTATAGTACAGTCAATATTACATGAATTAAAAGAAATAAATTGTGCATGTTTTGTTCGTTTAGTATAAAATAGTTTTAGGAGATTTTTCAGTTCCAAGTTGATACAAGGACTGTATAAAATTTTGATTAAAAAAATATTCGCATCGATTTGCTATGGTATCAGAATATATAAATTATGATTCCTCAAAGTTACACATTAATACATTAATAACATAAATAAATTAAAGTTACACAATTTTCCAAATGTCACTATTACATTGCCTCATGGGGTTTTAGAAAAAATACGGTACATTTCGAATTCCTAATAAATAATATTATTAAAAAAATAAAGTAATAAATGCCTAATCATTGTTTACAGTTTATTATATATTGATATAATTATTTGTATCTCTACATTATCAGAGTAATATTTTGGCTTGTCGCCTTAATTTATAATTGGAATTACGGATATGGGTCAGATGACTGTTGATATTTTTATTGGCTTATGAAAATGATAAGTTAACAAACATCGTATAAATTAAATATTCAAAATTTATTTCTATTTTTATTTAACTTTGAGGTAAACTTTTATACTAAGCAATATATAAAGTGCTACCAATAAATGCCACAAAATATGGGAAACATTTTTTTAATTAATTTAGGTGCATTCTTATTCTGTCAATAGCGTTAGCTTATAAAAGTAATACCACGTAATGTACACAAAATCAATTACGTAATTTGGCTTATCTGCATTTAGGAAAAAAATTGTGAAGAAATGTGTAATTAGTGATTAATTTATAAATATTTTTAATGTGTACATGATAAAATGGTTAAGTATGTGGTACATATAGTAAAAAAGTATTGTATTACACCAAATAATGAAAGAATATAATATATTAGGAAAATATATACACCAAGTATAATGAAATATAAACAAAACCAGTGGCGGCTCGTGATGAAATGAAACGGGTGTTCTGCACAGGGCCGATCCTAGGGTATTGGCCGCCCGCGTGCAAATTTCAAACGTATTCAAACTACTTGCGCCATAGGGGCCGTAAAAAAAATTTGAAAATTTTCAAGGTCACGCGTTTTCCTGATACTTCAAAATTTTTATGTAAAATCCATTTATACAAAAATATAGACTTTCACAAGAAAAATTTTTGGAATTTAATACCTTTTTGAAGAACATTCATGTTTGTCGTCATATTCTTTGGTTAAGAGAAAAGGCTTGTAAGATGAATTTTCTACTAGAGGATCTATAACACTTAAAATATTTTCCGAAAGAGTTTTAGCGTCACATTTTGTAGGTTTCAAGTATGTCCAAAAACTTTCAATCGGTTCACCATCGAGAATATATCTTAAAACTACCACTAAGATACATCAGTTGTTTCGTCTGCCATAACTGCCAAAAATGAAGGTTTGTTAATTTCTTTAATTATTTCTTCATGACATACTTTTAATATACAGTCTAAAAGATCATTTTGTATTTCTTTAGACGTTCCTTCAAATACTGAAGCATTTTGTAGATGCTCGCTTAAAGTTACATCAAGCTCAGCAGAAAAATTTATCAAATCACGAAATATCCCCGGGTTTTGAGAGGTTTCAGCTTCGTCATGTCCTCGCAGCGCCAGTTCAAAGGCCCCACAAAACTTTATGCAGTTTATAATTTTTGACAAAACGTATCTCTTTTTTGTCACATTATCATTATGCTTTTGTACATTTATCCAATAAGCTGAATCTACCTGCGCTTTAATATTAATTGTTCCTAATAAAGCTAATTCCATTGTATCATATAGATGGCTTTTGGAGTTGTCGTGCTTTTTTATTTTTTCAGTTAAATGTACCAAATCTGTCACCCCTACCTCCGTCCATGCTTTATCACCGCCAAAAAGTAAACAAGGAAAACAAAATAACGCATTTTTTTTGTTGCACCCACAAATCCAATTGTTCTTCGAATAAAATGTCTCTATTAAATTGACGTTTATATGCTTTTCCGCGGCTAACACCTGCAGTCTCAATAACAATATCGGGCAATGGCCTACCATTGTTTTTTAAATCAATTTTTTCTTCATAAGAGCATTTAAAAAATCGCTTCACATGAACTAAATTATAAACTAAATCCATTGTCACTATCACAGTATATAAATATTAATAATTAGTACAATAAATCACTACACAAATTCACAAAACAGTATTTAAAATCTCAAATTAACACGAAATACGAAATAGGTACGATTTACGCCCGCCACTGTACGAGGAGTAAACATTCACTGATGTTGCCTTAGCTGGAAAAAATACAGCTCACTGACCGTGTAAATTCGCTTATTTCGAGCGTCAAGTGTGGATTGTCGCGGGAGTTGAGGGGGAGAATGGGTGTGCCGAGAACTACCTCGTGTGGCCCAGTTCAATGTACCGCGACGCGCTCGCGTAGAGACTCAGATAATTCATCTGGTTTACTACTCAATAGAGGGCGACGGGCAGAATGCGACTTTAACGCAAGCACGTGCGGTTTAGCTGCACCAACTAACCAAATTATTTTATTAATACATTTTAGTAATTATTACGTCGCGAAAATATACAAATATCTAATTTTTTTGGCAGTTCTGCAGCTCTGCAGCACCTATACACCAGCCGCCCCTGAACAAAACTCATATTGAATTAAGGGAGAATGTAAATACAGGATAACGTAAAACAACTAAGCTTTAGTTTATACTTAGAAAAAATAGCATAACATAGTATTTGCTTAAACAATGTTTCAAAGTATGTGCTGAATATTTAGCGACTGATAAAATAACAAGATTTATGTTTATAAATTGATATGATACTTTGGTATCGTCCCAAATGCATGAATTATTTAAGATTTTATTTTATTAAAAATATCGGCAATATATAAAATAAACGAAATAGGGCTCAAAACAGACCCTTGAGGTACCCTTGAAGTTACACGACCAACTGGTGACGACTTAGTACCTACTCTTACTATTTGCTGTCTATTTGTAAGATATGATTTCAAGAAATTTATAGCTATAAATTTATACTATCTAATATTGTTTTTCGGAAGACGTTTTAATAAGGAAAGTTCCCGATTTGATGGAAAATAGTCGTATCCTAAACAGGAGTTTACAATGTGAGTAATTTCAAAGCCTTTAGTAAAGTTTTAACTTTTTTGTCACATTTGTTAAGCCCCTATTTTTTTAACTTAACAAAAGTATATCTAAAAATAAAGTTCGCAACGTATATAATTTTAGTTTAATAAAAAATGTATCCACAATATATTATTATTATGTTTTGTGGGTTTGGGCCTCATCAGCCACTGATCGCATGGGTAGTCCCTTGGCGATCCCCTCTTGTCCGGGTCATTTTCCAAAAATGCTATCCCATAAGAGGAGCAATTTGGGCACGTCCCTCGCCTTAAGCCTCACCTCTTCTAGGATAACAGGGGTCCCTAATATAGGGCACCTCCTCTCCTCCAGTGCGGGGCAGGTGTAAAGAAGATGAATCGAGGTTTCCTCGTCTTCTCTGCAGTATCTGCATGCCGGGCTGTCAGTCAGTCCCAGCTTATGCTTATATGCATTCAGGCTACTATGGTGGCCCGTTATGATTCCTACCAGGATTCTGGCTTTTTGCCTGTTCGATTTAATGAATTCTTGGGCCCATTTCTCAATCTCTGAGTATTCGATGAAGAGTTTGGTTATTCGACAACCCGTTACTCTTTTCCATCTTTCTCTATGCTGGTCTCTTGCCCAGTCATCGATGCGGTCTTTGATCAGATTCCGACTTATTCCCACTGCAGGTTCTGGTCCATAGAGGTTTTCCCTGGTCCCTAGTCTGGCAAGGTCATCTGCAATTAGATTTCCCTTAATGCCATTATGCCCAGGTATCCATAAGAGTTCCACCGGTCCCTTCCCTGCTAAGTGGTTCATCCACAATATAAATGACACAGGAAAATTAATTCATTTTTTTAATTATAATTTTAGAAGGAAAATTAAAAGAAAACAAATAACAGAGAACTGATTTTTTATTCACACACAAATCTTTAAAGTACGTATAGTGGTATCACAGAATAAATTCCGATTTACTTTTAATTCTGCTTCATAAATTAAGAAGATATAATCCCACATAGGTACATATTTACAAGATAGATTTTATATAGGAGTTTAGAAAAAATCGGTGTAAATATTTCTCGATGAAGTAATGTTTTCAAGATAAACATTATAAATGATTACACATTTAAATTATTTTAATGGTGTATTTACATTATTTTATATTTTTTACGTAGCCATGAAATGAGTGATGAAACAATGACGATTGCTTATACAGTGCTATTCAAAAGTCCCCTCCCCCCCTCTTATCCTTGGAACGATTATACATAAACTAGTGAAATTTTGTAACTGAATATTAAGGGTTGTAAACTTCCCTACTAGTGATGATAGATGACGTATGCGTCAAAGATGACGTCACAAGGTCATTGTAACCAATAATTTTAAATGGAACCCTATGGCAAGCGACACCTCTTTTAAAAGGTATCGAAAAAACCTATTCAATGATACTAATATTGTGTCTGTTTACGGCAGTTTTAACAACTGGCTTTCAAAAACCGCAAAGATGTGATGAATTAAATCAGTTAATAATAAAATTTAAAATTCAAGCTCCGCCACTGGATAGTTGGATAGTAAGTAATCTGACGTTTTTGCAAGTCTCCCCAATTTGATGTTTTTTTAGCTGTCAAAGTTTTTATACATTTAATAATTTGTGTATTGTTGATCGAACGTTTAACTGTTTTAGTACCTTGTGGTAATTTTAAAATATTTGTACATTCAATAATTTGTTAAACTGTTGTGAGCTGAACGTTTAAGTGCCTCAAGAAGAGAAATGGTACGTGTTTTAGGTGATAAAGTAGCAGCGATCCTAATACTTGGTGAAACTGGAGAAAATATTCATGCAGCAGAAAGGTTTCCCGATCGCCCAGTTTCGAGGACTTATTTGAGAGAGCTTCTTCGTAAGTTTAAAACAACGGGTAGTATTAATGATGCAAAACGATCTGGCAGACCACAAATTTCTGATGAGAAAAAAATTGATATACTGGCAGAAGTAATAGTAAATCCTACTTCTTCAACAACTCAAGTTGCATCAACCTGTGAAGTCAGTCAAAGTACAGTGCACAGGGTGTTGAAAGAAAAAAACAAATTTCACCCATACAAATTAAAAATGGTTCATCAACTCTCAGACGCCGATCCAGACCGAAGACTGCAATTTTGTGAAAATATGGAGACTAAAATTAACCAACAGCCAGACTATGTCAAAACAATTTGTTTTAGTGACGAAAGTACTTTCTATCTAAATGGAAATGTAAATACACAAAACGTGAGATATTGGAGTGACGCAAATCCTCACATGTTTCGTGAAACACATACTCAGTATCCCGAGAAGGTCAATGTTTGGGCAGGTATACTGGGAAACCACATCGTTGGGCCTGTTTTTTTAAATACCAACTTAACCGGTGAGGTGTATCTGCAGATGTTGCAAAATGCAATAGAACCGTTAATCCTTGAAATTTTGGAAGATAATCAAGATGAATTCGACATTTTGGAAATAACATTCCAACTTTTGAATAGCACTGTATATATAAATATGTATTCAACATTCAGTAGAAAATGCTAAAAAGTAAATATAGTGGCAATCCTGGGAAAAGTGGAAGAGCAAAATGTATTCCATATCGCTGAACACATATTTGCAAAAAATCAAGAACAATACTAATAGCATTAGGAATAAAAATTCAAGGCGAGTACGCACGAAATATTATTTCTCGCTCGAGCTTGTACAGAATTAAAAGTAAATCGAATGTAACCAATACAGTAAGACAGAGAAAATAGGAGATGGCCGATAACGTTGATACAGTTACTTATTATTCTCAAGTTTATGTACGAGACGTAACAGAGATAGCCAATTAACCCGTTTTCCCGAACTCAGCGGTCTCATGAGAAAGACAGTAGGTAGAGAAACACAAGGGCGTATGTAGATGCAGCAGGGGATGATTAGGCGTTACATCTGATTGTTCTGATCCAGAATACGCTCCCTTGAGGCACGATCTACGACACCCTTGAAAAAAACGCTAAAAAGAAAGTAAGATTATGTACAAATACATCTTCCATTAAAAATGATGGTATTTTATATGAAAAGTCCAGGCTAACAAAGAGTATATCTACGTTTAGAACATTTCTGATTTCAGATACTGATGTAAAAGTAAATTTAATTGTAATCCTTGAAAGAAAACTAAACGGCCCCTAATTAAAGGTTCCTTTAGAATAAAAATAGTACACATAGAGAATTCGGAAAAAATAGGCATTTAAGTACTTAAAAAATATACATATGCAACACACTTAATACTATAGGATTTATTTTAGGTAGTTATAAAACAGATTTGGTAACTCGTTATCAAAGTCCTTCAGATTTTAAATATATTCTTAACATTATAATACTAATTAATTCATTTACACTTATATCACAAAAATAATTAAAAGTATTTCATCATGTATCATATAATAAATATATATATTTCTGATACCAAAAAGCAATGTGTTGCAGTGGTGAAGCGTCCATTAAGGCTGTGAAGCTGGCAGGATTGCATATCATTCTTCGCGTCAGCATGCCGGTAATCGGTAATGCGCATGCGCTGTTTGGGCTAACTCACCGTCGCCTTGGCTTTAACGGACTTTATTGAGATCCGCCGTGCAGTGACGGGGAGAGGGGAGTACACGAGGAGTGATGTGCAATTTAACTAGCTTTACAGCCTAAATGGACGCTTCGCCACTGATGTGTTGTATTAGTATAGAATTGAACGATGAAATGAATTTATTGCATTATATTATTAAAGTTTTCAGGCATTCACTTTCAAACATATAAGTAGCAGTTAATAAACTAATATAAGTTAATAAACTGTTCTTTATATTTCATAATACTTATGCTCAATTTAATAATTTGAGGCTGTTTCAAGTACTAAAATAGTTTTAAAATAATTGTGTATAAAACATGGAGGATAGGATAGCTAAATTGTAATATGTACTACGTTTTTCTTTAATTATTGTGACGTCACCACGCGACTATTTTTGCGGTTGTATACATATAAGCGTACTATTTTCATGTGCCTGTTTTGTATTTGCTTTATTTTGCTCTCAATTTTTATGCCTAGTCATTATACTCGTTTTGAAGGTGTAACAGAATAATATCATCTGCTAGTACTATAAAAAATATTTTCATATGTTAGTACTGAACTTTTTATTGATATAAATCAGTTACAAGGTGGGGCAGAGCAACTTGTTTATTTGAATTTGGCGCCCTGAAGCGATGGTAGCTCCTAGGAGAGTGAGGGTAGGCACATTCGAGAAGGCGGGGCATAAAGTTGTAGCTCCGCTTAGTTTAGTTAATAACCCCTCCTCGCCCTCTCGAATGTGCCTACCCCCACCCTCCTAGGCGCAACCATCGCTTCAGAGCGCCAGATTTAAATAAGCAAGTTGCTCTGCCCCACATTGTACATTACACAAAACATAGGATTTACGTTCTACCAACTGTAATCTAAGCAAGCTGGACAAAATTAAGAGAAAAAAAATTCTTGGCAGCGTATGTAATAATAGTTTTAATCAATTGTGTGGTATGAAAACACAAATATGTAATTCCTACTTCATATGGTGTAAGAGGTAACCGCAGCTACGCTTGTGAGTGAGATATAGTCCAGTACTCGTATGTAGCTTCACGTGTAAAAGAAATGGTGTAGTTCATTTCTCTTTCGTTCCATAGATTTTTTGGGGTGCTGCCCGGATCCCGGACCCGGTTTTGCCCTGATTTTCATCACTTGAAAAATACGTACATTTAAGGGAAGAGCTCTTATACAAAAATAGACTAAGTATATTAAATTTCCTATAAAGTAAATCCAGTAAGATTTTACACCAGACCAATGGTTTAAGCAGGGGAGCGTATTGAAGTTTGACAATAATTTCTAAATCGGCCAAAAAAAACGATATTTGTTTAGTTTTCCCTCGAAAACTATGTACATATATGTACAAAAGTCAACATTATTAAATTTCCACAAAATCATACATCTTATTCGTCAAGCGACCAATTCGTATTCCCAAAAAAATTTTCCACCAAGATGTCCACCCAAAAATTTGTTTTTCCACCAAATGCCGTTTTCTATACCCTAGTAACTGAACTAATAATTTAGCATGCGGTACGAATTTGACAAACTAGCTATCCTTTCCTATTATTTGCTGTCACATTATAGGTACTCTTATACGTTTTCAGAAAAAATAGGAACAGTATAAGACTTTTTTTCATTAAATCGTTCACTGAAAATTAATAATGTAAAAATTGAACGGAGTCCCAATTTCAATAAAAGGTTATGTTTTACTAAAGTACATGATATGCAGGGTGACTATAGTTTTCAACGATTATCAATTTAATTCAGCACACAATTTATAAATAATATCACCCTGTGTGTTAGTAGTTAAAATTCTTTATACGCAAGTATATAAGTACATACTACTTAACTAGACTACTTATTAATGATCTAACTTCAAACTACATAAAATCAGAAAACACACAACAAGAAATAAAAATCTATATGTAAAACATAACAGCACACTCTTGCACGCCTTATGTACAGAAATGACATGTATATTTTGTACGTATAACGACAGATATCAAGAAGAACTACAGTACATATTTATAAAACGTTAGTCGCGACCATCTCAAAATAGTCCGGTGGTTCGGTCCGTGGAGGAAAAAAATAGCCAGCGTGAGAAAAACTTTATTTGGACAGTGAATTTATCAAATTATAGTGACAATCGTAAATACTTTTTTCAGAGTGAAGTTTCCTTGCGTTTACGAGCACATAATGTTGCCTGTTAAAGAGTTGAAAATTCATCATGACGGTATGAATCATAAGATGTACTGTTTGTCAATAATAGGAAAGAGTGTGAGATTCATCTATGTCTGCGTAGAAGAAAGAGTGAGGGTAGCATTCGGCTATTTATTTAGACCAGGCTATTTACTGCGCACCTCGTGGCTGGTCCGATAGAGACTTGTTCCTATTTTTGACGAGCAGTAAATATAAATTTACATCTTATACATTTATATGCAGACTTCTCAGCAAAACCACTTTAGCATGTCACAAATGGCAGTTGAAAATTAGTAAAATAGTAGAAGGAAAAGTAAATAGTAACTGACAATAGTAGAATAGAAGGAAACTGATTTCGTTGTACATACAGGCACATCGTAAGGAAAATATATTGCAAATCGACATCGCAAAGCAGACAAAATAGATATCGTTCTATAATATTGCAATGAAAGGTAAATAATTATTTCGGATGTTATGAAAATTAAAATCAACAAAGAAATATTCTTATTAATCGACAAATTTTGTTATGATTATTCTTTCTCAAACAATACTTTAAGTTCGTAAACATCTTGTATATTTAGTGTTACCTATATATTTAATTTAGGAGAAAAATTGTATAAATTAATGTTCAAAATAAATTTCTTTTTTTGGTCGAGTCTTAAGTAAATTTTCATGCTAATAAATATATACAGTAGCATCAATAAAAGCTTACTTATATTTTCTTACTTAATTTAGGCTATTTTCTGATTTTGTCAATAACTTTTGCTTACACAGGTAATGCCAAATAGCATGCATAAAAATAATTACGTTTTCCAATCACAATTTGACCTTCCATTATGTCTGATTTAAGAAGGATGCTGTAAAATGGGTTAATTTCCCAATATTTTGAAACACGCTACTAAAAAATTTATTAGTTTTTATTAATTTTTGAATTTTACGCACATAATTATTTCCAACTCTACTCAAAATTAACGGAATTTAAGCAAACCTATATAAAACTAATTATTTTGACTAGATTCGTGAATAATAATAAATATATTTTTAAATGTTCAATACAAAATTCTAATTTTGCTTGGCACTACAAAACATAAATAATAATAAAAAAAATATATGAGAAAGACAGATTCCAATATCAAATGTTTTGTTCATTTTAATTCTGGAAGGAAAAATAAAAGTTTCTTGTATGGTGATTAAACCAAAATAATCGGTATATCACCAAGAAAACATATTGAAAACAAATACATCGCAAATCAGCATCTTGCCCACATTTATCCACATGTACCATAACATTGCAACAAAAGGTAAATGACCATTTCAGATGTTATGAAAATTAACATCAAGAGTGAAATATTTCTTTATTAAATGCTTTAGTAAGACGTACTTTTCACAAGCAATATTGATTTAATCCTCAAACATCCTGTACATTCAGCGTTCTAAAATATAAACACAAATGCAACCGGTATGTTTTTCAATACAACGCTTTAATTTTGTTTTTCCCCAACGGGCCTTAATGAGATAGAACTAGCCTATTAGATTAAATACGAAGTGTTTCTTAATTATCATTTAATGGCCCCCGGTAACTGTTTCCCCTTGGGAGGCACTGGCGAACTGGTGGCGCTCCTGGACACGCGCGACTGTTCCGGAACGGCCAGCTTGGTCTCTGGGGATTTCCACGTTGTGGGGGAACCCCCGGATACGCAGGCACTGTCTGGGTTCACGCTCTTACTCAACGCATGGATGGGTATGCGGTAGATCCGTAGCGGTCGAATTTCCGGGGAGGCTGGAAAATATTAATTCATTAATTACGAAGACCGAATGATACCGAAGAAACTTCGGACCGACTGAGACATGTTTGGTAAGTTTTTAAAGTGAAACTTTTTTTTCCATCGCCTCAAATATTTTCGTCCATCTACAGCATGTCGCATTACAGTCGGCCGCGGAGTAGAGGTAAAGTGAAAGGCGCTCGGCAGAGCAGCCAAGGCCAATATGGCGGCGCCCATGGCTCGCATCAGCTGACCGTGTAGCATTTATATTCTCACTCATTCGTGCAAGTGCTCCGCGGTATTTGTGTGTTTTGATCAGTGTATTGATGTAAATATTGTTGTTCACTTGATCGTAATGGACAACGATACAGCTAGTGAGTCAAATATACCGGTCAACGAGGGATCAATCAACACCCTTGTTTTATCCGAAATTAATTTAAAAAATACTTGGCAGATAAATATTCCCAATTTCCATTGTGTGAGTCGACAGAAACATATTAATTCTCGATATGGTGGAGTAGCTATGTTACAAAACAATGACAGTTCATTGAGAGTTCAGTCGGCAATGCAAGCATACATAAATAACATGAGTATTGGTCAAGCAACTACTTCCGAATCTGCTGTGGGAGATTTTTGTGCAACTATTTGTCAACTTGATGACAACAGGAAACTTTTAATCGCGTCAATTTATATTAAAATCAATCAAAGAATAGATGACATCATGGATTTTCTAGGTTTTCATCTAGCTCCATTTGCTACGTCTTCAGCACAAATTTTCCGTTCTCGAGAAATATATTCGCGAATGCCTGTTATTTTATCTGGTGATTTCAATCCAGATTTTAGGAAAGAGGAATCTACTCCACTTACTGAATACTTGAGAGAAGTATTTAATCTTGAAATAAAAAATGATAGAAATATACCAACCACGAGATATAGTACTAGGATCGATGCGGTTTTTTCTAGATACATTGAAAAAATAGAATGTAAGTCATTGTTTACTTATTTTAGTTACCATAAAATATTAGTTACATTTATAGACTGTGAGACTCAAGGCGAAGATGAAGTTATTGATAGAATAATTGAAGTTCAAAATGATTCAATGATTTAAATAAATATTGGTCTCAGTTTTTAACATGCGTCTATCATCTGAATGATTGTATTTATTATGTATTCCGTACTCTAATACGCAGATTGAAATTAAAATTTATAGTTGGATATCTTGTCTACTATTGATTTCCCATTATCATTCCCATTTTCCAATTATTAAGTTAAGATTTAAAACGCGATTTTAATACCCTAAATCGAATAATTTTCCGAAAATTTTCAGTTAAATGCCTACAATCCGAAAAAAAGTTTCACTTGCATCGTGGTTTCATAAACCACACATTGTTTTTTTTTTATTTATTCTGTTGCGGCTCTCTAGAATAGACCCTTTTTATTAAATTAGTTTTCGATAGTACACCACCATAGCCAAAATAATTTTTGTGAACGTCGCCACATTTTAATGATTAATTGATTAATAATAAATAATAAATATACAAGAAAAAATAAATATTTAATAAAAATGTCGTACCATTCGGACTAGACGGCGGCGAATGTTTCTGCAACTCCTGTTGCCTGACATCAACGAACAGCCTATCAGTTTTATTAGGGAAGAATTCCGGCGCAGTTGTGGCGAAGAATATATCGTTTTTGGACGCTATTAGCTGCAGCTTTGGCATCGTCATGGTGTGGATGAGATTTCCATTCACAATGAGTCTAATCTCCATGGAATTCGAAGTAAACGCGATCACGTACGGAAAAGCACAAACTGAAATCGCAAAGAGACGAATTATGCAGATAGATTTTATTGGAATACTAAAGCTGTTTTATATTTCTGTCATATCGCAGGATAGGCAGAAAAATAGCTGAACATTTTATGTTAAATCATTTAGAGTGAAATGAATAATGTATTTATTGAACGTTTTATAACTTCTGATATTCTTTTAACAGTTGATAGATTTTATTCCTTAAATTTAGTTTGCGAAACAGTAATAGTATTCTGTGAATATTTCTTTGTGTTGAATTTTATTTGATTTGGAGAATTACAAAGTTATTGAAATAATATTAACTGGGATCAAAGCATCTGCAAAAAATGAAAATGGATAGATCCTTTTTCATACCTAAAAATAGTAAACACTGAATTTTAGTTTCTCACCTATATCTGTAGGCACAGAGTTCCAGTGAAAGTCAAAGTTAGATGATGACGAGTTTTCTTCGTTTATTTTTTGAAAATGGCAAGTATCTGTAACAACGATTTAATGTTAATGTCCACGTATATTAAATAAGTATGCCTGAAAACATCTTATGATCACATTTTATCATATGTCTGAATATTATGACAATATTTTTTATTAAAGTGATGATAAATATTTCATGTTCCATACAAATTCATACACTAGGTATTAGTAAATGAGGGCAAGCTGAATAGAACAACTGAGGTCTTATCAAAGCGGCGTTATATATATATATATATATATATATATATATATATATATATATATATATATATATATATATATATATATATATATATATATATATATATATATATATATATATATATATATATAGTAGATGGTGTAATATATCAAAGAATATGGATCAACCGTTTTCAAGACATTATATTGCAGAAGCGTTCGGTGATAAAAAAAACTTTGACAACGCGTACCTTGATGCATTTGCTTACTTTAGGCAAGAAAATTATCATATGATATGTCACCATTCAGTTATGATAATGTATGGACAAAAATGCGCAAGATAAAAAATGTGAGTGGTAATAAATATTCATACAATCTTCATAATTTGATTACAACATTATTTTAAGAAACGTCGTTGACTGCTGTACAACTTTTTCCAGCTATGCGTTTGAGTTGTGACTGCCATAATCAATATTTCCTTAAATTGTAATCCTCTCTTTTTTTTTTAAACAAACATGAGTTCTTTTAAAATGAATACGTTATATAAAATAAAGGGTGTTGGAAAATCGTGTATTTTAATAGGTTAAATAATTTAGAGAATATGAACCAGTGGCGTACAATCTTCATACAATGATCGATAAGATACAAAAAGTAAAGCGTAATACATTTTAGATGTTTTCGAACCTAAAAGCTCCATTTACTTTTTGAGGGGGACACATTTTCAATATCAAGCCTGTGATGAAGATTATTCCGTAGTTTAGTCGTTTATTTTTATTTGACGTCGAGTCTTGTTGCTTTTTCCACACTGGAGGTCAATTAATTTTCTAATATTGGAATATAGTTGTTGACTATTTAGTTTATAACGTTTATTTCCAAAGAGCACATTCTCTTTTCGCATCATTATGAGGTCATCAGTCCTAAGACTGATACGCTAACGTCCAGGTTCTCCTATCTTGTGCTAACCTACACATTTCGCTAATTGTGCTCCAACCTACATCCCTTATTATTTGCGAGCAGTAGTCTAATCTAGGCCTACCTCTTCCTTTCTTCACTCCTATTTCTGCCTCCAAAATATCGCAGACTATTCCCCTATGTCTCAGCAAGTGGCCTACCATTCTATCTCTTCTCTTCTTTATGTTTTTCCTCATACTTCTTTTCTCGCCAACTTTCTCTAATACTTCTTCGTTTCTAACCCTATCAGTCCACGGTATTTTCATCATTCTTCGGTAACACCACATCTCAAAAGCTTCTAATTTCTTCCTAGTTGCTTCCCATATCGTCCAGGTTTCGCAACCGTATAGTGCCGTGCTCCATACATACCTTTTCAAAAATCTCTTCCTTGTTCCTAAGTTTATTACCCCCGAATCTAAAAGTGTTTGCTTTTTGTTAAGAGCTACTCGACCCTGCGCTATTCTTTGTTTTATATCTTTATCGCTTCTTCCATCCCAATTTATTTTACTTCCTAAATAAGTGAAGTCTTTAACCTCCTCCAATCTTTCATTATTAATTTGTACTTTCGTTTTTGCTCTGCTCTCGTGCCCTCTGCACACTAACACTATAGTTTTGTTTTTATTCACCCTCATTCCGTATTCCTCTGTCAACACTGCCTCCATTTCGTTCAACGCTGATTCTAATTCCTCCTTACTAGATGCTAATACTGCTATATCATCCGCGAATCTCAGCATTTTTAGTTTCTGTCCCTGTACTTTAATCCCGAAATCCACTCTATCTTTTACCACATTAATCGATGTACAGATTAAAAATTAGTGGTGATAGTGGTGGCGTACATCCTTGTCTTACTCCTTTCCTAATACCTACTCCCCTTCTTTCCCCTTCTACTTCTATTTTCTTCTTTCCTTCTATATCCGCATTGTAAGTAAATTAAATTTATTCCCGGGACCGAATAATGGAATTTAGTGACGAATAATTGAATAAGAGACTTATAAGTGACATACTTATTCCACAAAATTTTTAAAGGTAAAATATTTTTAGGCCATTATTTTAAATTCCGATTTTAAAATTAAAATCGAATGCTGAAGAAGATTTGATTGAATGAAAAAAGATAGCCAACGCTTTACTTTTCCAAAACCATAACTTTAAAAGCACTTGAAAGATGAGTTAGGCAGCTAAGACCTTATTATTTTTTATCCATTATTTTTTTAACGATTGTTAAGATCACCATGACCCTATTTAAACCCAATATTTTTAGCTGAAGATAACAATCACGGTCAATAAAATAAGATCTGATTAAAGCTGATGAGTTTTATGAGTTTTAATCATAAGATTAAAACTCATGAGTTTTTATCATGTGATGAATCAACTTAAGATGAAGCAGCGAAAGCGGTGACTCTGGTTAACGAGGGATATAACCACCTGTATGTGGCTAATTTGTTACAAGTTAGACAATCAACAATTAGTTGAACAGTTAAACATTTTAATAAACTTGGAAGTTACTGTAGAACCCCAGGACAAGGTCATTAGAAGTCTACAGGTGCAAGGAATCAGCGACATCTTGCAATTCGCCTTAAGAAACAGGCATCCTACCAATTTAGAGCCAAGCAGAGTCCTAGCAGCAGGTCGAAATGGTACAACTTCTGGAGAAACAGGAGAAGGCCTAATGAAGAAAGATTGAAAAGTAGAAGACAAGCTACTGCTACCAGCTATTGCACTACTGTTCACTAGAGAACATAGAGTTACTACACTGCGTTTTGCAAGAGAGTTCGTAAATTGAACAACTGCCGACTGGAAGCTAGTTTTGGTTTTAGACGAAACAGGAAAGGGATTTTTTGTCTGGAAACTCTCCGAGGATCCCATTTTTTGTTGGATCAATAATATCCAGGGGTGGAATTTGGTTCGATCGTCGCATAAATTTGGTTCCTATACGGGGGAAATCAATGAATTCACATTTCACATTTCCGCGTAGAAAATATCGTAGAAGAATATGTGATGCTATTTGTCCTATTTTTCGGGGACAACTTCATTTTTATGCTCGGTTTATTTATATTTTCTTTATACCGCTCGGCCCCACGTTGCTAGAGAGATACTGGACTACCTTCAATTCGTCAATATTCCATCTATGGACTGGCCACCAAGGAGCCTAGATACGAACCCCATACAGCATGTATAGGATGCATTATGATTCTTAGGGAACTCGAAAAAGTCGCTCGTGTCGAATAGGAGAACATTCCACAGGAAACCATTCACCACTTGATCAATCGCATGCCCAGACGAATAGAAGCAGTAATAAGAGCTAGAAGAGGATCTACACGCTACAGAATGCAAATTCTTACGATTTAATTTCATCTCCAGTTTCATTAACATCGATTTCATTGCTTTTGACACTAATGTTCCTTTCTGTTTTTATTCATGTTTTTTATTCGATAATACCTGCATTCTGAATTGTGAATTGATAAACACTATGATAAATTGAACAATTGAAATCACATAGGTACATCACATGATTTAATTCTTCGAAAAAATACACAGTAATAATGCGAAATTTCACTGATGTGCTAATTTTGTCCAGGAGTTTATTAACCAACTGGCGCCGGTGACCAATTTGTACCGTTTCCAGAATTATTGTTATTATAGATTCACTTAAATCGTAACGTTAAATGTCCAAAAATATTTAACATATAATTTGTCATAGGTACGGAAGATGATTGAACAAAGATTTGTTCAAAAATTTACGATAAATTTTGTCCCCTATCCTATGTTGAATGGAAGAAAATGACCTGCTGTAACAAACCGCCTCCGTCTTATTAATTCAAAAAAATCGCTGTTAATTTTGCGCTCCATTCTAAGATAACACTAATAAAATAAGAACCGGCTCCTGTCTTGGCATTAAAAAGTAAAATATGACTTACGATTATAACACAAAAGCAACTGAATTTCCTGGTCTTCGTAAAGGTCGAGGGCGGTGACTAGGTGAGCTTTCGTACTCTCGACGGTGTGCAGATGCTGGGCGTAGCCCGTCCTGCCATTCACGATGTCCCAGTGGTTTTTATAACCAACGCAGACCAATATATCGCCATGGGACGGCGAATTTGGACTCCAGCCGCTGTCGAGTATTGTCATCATCGTTGGCGTTTCGTTCAGATTAATTTCCTGAAGAAGGAAACATGGATATTTAATTAATGCTCGTATGAATTTAATTACTAGAAACGGCAGGTTATTAAGAATGATAGATGAGTTGAATTAAGTGAAATAAGAGAATCTCTAAATAAAATTAAAAGTCGCATTATTTAGAGCAGGGGTCTCAAAACTTTTTAATCCAAGGGCCACACTGATGTCTCCTACATCCAAGGAGATATAGGAGACTCACCAAAACTCCTACCAAGAACCAAGACACACTACTAGCTCATCATACTAACATACTGTAGTTTCAGCCCATCATACTAACTGTATAGTATGTATGATACATTATTTTCATAATTATATTAGTAATTCATAATAATATTCATTAGTGTTTCATAATTGGTCGTTAAATAAAAACATAAAACACTGTAAATCTTAAAATGTAATCAAAATAAACTATGGCGTAGGCCGGATTCCAGCCTCTACCGTAGGCCGGATTGGTAGCACTGGCGGGCCGTAGTTTAGAAACCCCTGATTTAGAGCACAACCTTCAGTCACGAGGGCTTACTTAAAGAGTACATATGAATCACCCTCTTAAAACAGATCTAGAAAGTTTATGTATATGCAGAAGAATTTTTAAAATAAATTTGAAAAAATAAACCCCAAAAGCTGCATTCCAACGACATAATTGTTTGTATTTACTGTCAGGAATATTCACACATATCAGTAATTAAATTTCTATGATAGGGATACTTGCAAAAAAGGCGAAATAGTTTGCAAGGTTAATAATTAATGAAAGGACATGAGAATTTTTATATAAATAAATGAAAACAAAGCAAACATTCTCTAACAAAAGTGAACTTTGTAAGATTGTGTTCACTAAAACCAAAATTAAATGTGGCAAAAAGTAAATACAGATTGTGTTCGTTAAAAGAACGGAATAATTTGCGTCGATGGGTTAATCTAGGACGGCGATATATTTTTCAATTTCTTAATGAATGGGGTATCATCTATTTGCGAAAACAACTACATGTCTTAAATACATCGAGGAAAATACAGCCTTAAATAAAGTGAGGACATTACGAGCAAAATGTTTGCAAATATTTTTGGGGATGAACTGGACCAACACGAAACTATCAATAGTTAGAATGTCTAATTCGATTTCCTTATTTATGGAAATTCATATCTCACTTATCAATTAACGCATGTACATAGTTTTTCTCTACTATATTCATGTCGAACTCTAATCAATTTAAGCGTTCTATTCTATCTACTCTCTATATTATATCTGCTTTATTTATTTCATATATTTTTACTATCTTATCTACTGTCTCTGTAGTCTGTATCATCTATTTTACCTACTCTTTATTAGTTTCTTTCTGACAAATCCTTTGTTTCTAATTCAGGATGCAATTTTCTCAAGATACTGATGTTTCAGCAGCAATGCTCAACATATTTTTTGGCTTGCATGTGGTTTGTGACTATTTTGAGGTTCTTGACTCTTTCAAATATCCCAGCAGTGGACTTTAATTTTTCTTCCTACGTTTTCTTATAAATTTGTGATGTATTTTATTAAATAATGCCAATAAACAAAGAACCAAGACGTGATGAAATACTGTTACGAATAAGAAATCTAGTTATTTTTCTTATTATATGTTTTGATGGTCAGATTCTGAGAAAGAGAACATATATAAAATACTTCTTCAACATACCAAATAATGTTGATAATTTAAAAACAGAACAAGGAAGTAAGTTAATGACTCCAGAGGCGATAAAATATGTTTTAGGAGAAGTTCACAACGTCTCTATTGTTTTATTTAATTTAAACTAGTTAATTTAAACTATATAACTGATTAATCAACATAATAACTCATGATACATGAGATTCTGGAAAATGTATACAATAGAATGTACACGCAGGAAATTTGTAGGATATCAATAAGGCTCAGTAAATATATTTTATTTGTATTCGTACGTGATCGAGTGCAATAATAGTAAGTGTAGCATTTCACGAGTCGGAGCGTGGAATGTCAGAAGCATGAGACAGGCAGGGAAGCTAGAAAATCTGAAGATAGAAATGGATAGGTTAGGATTAGATATAGTAGGTATAAGTGAGATGCGCTGGCCGGAAGTAGGAGATTTTTGGAGCGGTGACTATAGGGTAATACACACAGGATCGGTAAATGGAAACGCGGGAGTAGGGATCGTTATGCGGAAGAACGCAGGACAGTGTGTAGATAGTTACCTACAATACAGCGAGAGAGTAATGATGGTTAGGTTAGATTCGAAGCCAGTGGAAACAGTAATACTGCAAGTATACATGCCTACTTCTAGCCATAGTGAGGAAGAGTTAGAAGCCGTTTATTCGGACATAGAGCAGGTAATAGGATTTGTGAAGGGTCATGAAAATTTAATAATAGTAGGAGATTTTAACGCAGTCGTAGGTGAGGGGAAAGAAGGAGAATTTGTAGGTCCTTATGGATTAGGAAACAGAAACGAGAGAGGTAGCAGACTGATAGAATTCTGTGAGAAGCACAAGATGGTAGTCGCGAACACATTGTTCAAGAATCACGTTAGGAGGCGGTGCACATGGAAAATGCCAAGAGGGATAGACAGGTATCAGATAGACTACATTCTGGTTAGGAAGAGATTTAGAAATCAAGTAAAAGACTGTAAGAGTTATCCAGGAGCAGATGTAGACAGCGACCACAACTTGGTAGTCATGAAAGCTAGATTAAAGTTCAAAAATCTGAAAATCCGGAAGGATAAGAAACGTATAAATGTAGACATATTGAGGGATCAGAATATGAAAGATAAGTTCCAGGATAAAACAGATCAATTAATAAATAAAACGAGTAAGGACGAAATCAAGAATGCAGAAACTGAGTGGGAGGGTATCAAGAATAGTCTAGCTTCCGCGGCTACGGACGTTTTAGGACACGATAAAAGGGAAGCTAGGAAGCCCTGGATAACGGACGAAATCTTAAACTTAATGCAAAAGAGACGAGGCTACAAAAACAGACGAGACGAAGAAGGACTGAAAACTTATAAGTCAATAAAGTGGGAAATCATTAGAAAATGTAGAAAAGCGAAAGAACAATGGATAGAGGATAAATGCAAAGAAGTAGAAGATAAGTTGCAAGTAGGTAAGACCGATGAGGCTTACAAAATAATTAAGAGGAACTTCAGGGATATAGGAACAATAAGTAGAAACGTTAGGAGTCAATCGGGGGACATACTGATCGGAAGAGAGGAGAAAGCGGATAGATGGAAGCAGTACTTAGGAAATTTATACGAGGGTCAGGAATTAGGAGAGATATTAGGAGAAGAATCTAGCATCGATAGGGAAGGTGTAGGAAAACCTATATTGAGAGAGGAATTTGAAATAGCACTAAGGGGGCTAAAGAATAATAGAGCGCCGGGTGTAGATAAAATACAGGCGGAAATTTTGAAATGTGCGGGACAGAAAGTAGTAAATAGGATGTTTGAACTGGTAAAATACATATAGGAAACGGGCGAGATGCCGGAGGATTATAAGAGGAACATTATCGTTACTATACCGAAAAAGAGAGGAGCCGACAAATGCGAGAACTTTAGAACGATTAGCCTAACTTCCCATGCGTCAAAAATCTTAACTAGAATAGTGCAGAAGAGGATGGAAAATAGAGCGGAGGAAATACTAGGAGAAGACCAATTCGGCTTTAGGCGAAATAGAGGAACTCGCGAATCTATTCTGGCGATAAGAGTAATGTTAGAGAAAACAATAGAAAAAGGAAAGAACGCTTATATAGGATTTGTAGATTTAGAAAAAGCTTTTGATAACGTAAGATGGGAAAAAATGTTCGAGATACTAAAGAGCGCGGGAATGAAGTATAGAGATAGGAGAGTAGTACACAATCTATACAAAGAGCAAACTGCTGTTATAGAAGTAGAAGGGGAAAAAAGGGAAGTAGGTATTAGGAAAGGAGTAAGACAAGGATGTACGCTATCACCACTAATTTTTAATCTGTACATCGAAGAGGCGATTAATGTGGTAAAAGATAGAGTGGATTTCGGGATTAAAGTACAGGGACAGAAACTAAAAATGCTGAGATTCGCGGATGATATCGCAGTATTAGCATCTAGTAAGGAGGAATTAGAATCAGCATTGAACGAAATGGAGGCAGTGTTGACAGAGGAATACGGAATGAGGGTGAATAAAAACAAAACTAAAGTGTTAGTGTGCAGAGGGCGCGAGAGCAGAGCAAAAACGAAAGTACAAATTAATAATGAAAGGTTGGAGGAAGTTAAAGACTTCACTTATTTAGGAAGTAAAATAAATTGGGATGGAAGAAGCGATAAAGGCATAAAACAAAGAATAGCGCAGGGTCGAGTAGCTTTTAACAAAAAGAAAGCACTTTTATGCTCGGGGGTAATAAACTTAGAAACAAGGAAGAGATTTTTGAAAACATATGTATGGAGCACGGCACTTTACGGCTGCGAAACCTGGACGGTAGGGGAAGCAAGTAGGAAGAAATTAGAAGCTTTTGAGATGTGGTGTTACCGAAGAATGATGAAAATACCATGGACTGATAGGGTTAGAAACGAAGAAGTATTGGAGAAAGTCGACGAGAAAAGAAGTATGTGGAAAAACTTAAAGAAGAGAAGAGATAGAATGGTAGGCTACTTGCTGAGACATGGGGGAATAGTCCGCGATATTTTGGAGGCAGAAATAGGAGTGAAGAAAGGCAGAGGTAGGCCGAGATTAGACTACTGCTCGCAAATAGTAAGGGATGTAGGTTGTAGCACAATTAGCGAAATGCGTAGGTTAGCACAAGATAGGAGAAGCTGGAGGTTAGCGTCCAACCAGTCTTAGGACTGATGACCTAATGATGATGTATTCGTACCCAGAGGAACGTGAAACCCTCTATGGTGTCGGTATCGCTAGAGGGACACCATGCTGTCCAAGCGGCTGAATGTTTCCACTGGAACATGATCAGTTTTCTACTCACAGCCACGCACATCCTAAGCCGAGCTCCACCTGAAAAACAAATCATATACACTATTTTAAATTCGCTCTAGTTGCATGTTAATTAAATAAAAACCAATCCGCAGTTTAAAACCATAACGTTTTAATTTGCTCACATTCATCAGGTTCATTATAACTATCGTTTACATCAAAACCAAATTCGACGGCAAAATCAACAGTTAACACAGTTTATGCACGAAAGTCTAACTTTCCTTGCCAATTAAATACGGCAAGGTAATTTATACGTTCAAGGGACTGTTGTTTTAGTTGGTTGCTGACATCAACGGCATAGGAAACGCCCCAGGAAATTGTGCTTTACAGCTTGCATATTGTACGTATCAGTAAACATGGAAACAGCTGGATAGTTTCTGTATTCGTTAAACTTTCTAGGAACTGCTGCTGTTTCAATTTGATATATTGACAAATTTAACTCGAGATCGAGCTACTTAATTATCAACATCAAAGTGGTACTGTACTCGTATAATATATAAACGTGTATGTAGAATAATGTATAAAACTGTTTTAATAATATGAGATGCATGTCTACATAATATTTTGAGTTAATTCCCGTTAAATAATAGGATTTACAAAGTTAATTACTCTGAGATACTTTTGAAATAATTAATAACTTATTATCATGATAAATTTAGAAAAATATACCTTAAATGTTCGCAATAAATTCAAACAGTTATAAGGAATTTCAAAAATCAAATATTAACTGCTTTTAAGAATTATTTAACCTCGATTTTGGTCTCTCGTTCAAAGCAGAAAGGATTCTAAACGCATTCCGTCAATTATGATTTTACATGAAGAGAAATTTGTCATGGTGCAAGAAATTGTAAACGGTTTTGCAAATTATGTTTCCAGTGTTTATTCTGCCGATGATACTGTTCATTTAATTACAACACCAGTACCTAATCATCTGTAAACTTTACAAAAAAGTATATTGGAAATGATAGATTCGGATGTAATAGTAAGTTATTATAAACCAAAAAATAAAATTACTCTTGCGGACGATCAAATTCCTAGCTCTGTCTTGTAAAAAATATGCTGGAGCCTTATTGAAACAACTTGTCATACTATTTAATCTTGTAGTTATATGCTATGCCTTCTTCTATGCTTAAAAAATAATAATGGTGTATCTTATTCAGTGGTAATCTGTGCAAAAAACTATTGTCCATTTATAACATTATTAAATCTTGCAAAGATCGCAGAATTTGCGTTTGTTTACCGACTTATTCCCAGATGGACATGGATTTGTGTAAAAGCATTAAACTGTTGCAAATTATAATCCGAATTCACACTTATAGATAATATATCATAAGTCGATGAATGTGTACAGATTTTTCGAAAGCATTTATCGATGTGAATTACATTTTCTGTTCTAAATGGACCTGTTTGAATGTAGTAGTGATTTTTGTCTACTAATTCAGTTGTAAAAGGTCTTCCAATAAGGACGCTCGATTTTTAAACGTAAATAAGCCAAGTTGTGTATGATATCCATTCAATTTTTTTATTTGAAGGAATATTTTATGGCATTAAGTATGGAATATAACGTCGTTCGTATTCGGGAGGTTCAATTTTCGATGACTGTGTCGCATAAATCTGACTGAATTTGCTGGATGAAGTTCGTTATGTTGACTTTGAGGGCATCAATTGTTTGCGGTTTATTCGTATAGACCTACGATTTAATATACTCCCAAATGAAGATGTCTAAAGGTGTTAAATCGCACAACTTCGGTGGCCAGTTCACGTCTCCGCTGCGCGAGATAACCGTGCTTTCAAATCGCTCATGCAGAATGTCCATCGTGACATGCGCTGTGTGACACGTAGCGCCATCCTGTTGGAACCACATGTCGTCGGTATCTATATAGTCCAGTTTAGGCCACAAGAAGTTGCTTATCATCGATCTGTAGCACTCGCCGTTGACGGATATGACAATGCCAGTTTCGTTTTGGAAGAAGTATGAACCGATGATTCCGCTCTCGGGTGCATTTGGTGCTGGTGTATCTCGTGGGGATTAATATCGTCCCAAATCCAACAATTTTGCTTCTTCACATACCTATTCATCCAAAAATTGGTCGTAAATTTGTCGCTAAAGATAATTTTCTTGGCGAAATTTGGGTCAACTTCCAACTGCTCCAGAGCCGAATCAGCGAACACACGGCGTTATCTATGGCCGTTTACCTTAAGTTCCTGGGTTAGTTAGTTATTTTATATGTGTGCAGACCTAGATCCCGGTGCAAAATTCTCCAAGTTGAAGTCGCAGAAAGCCCAACTTCTTATGAACAACGAGAAATTGACTGCCTTGGGGTTTCTCGTACACTCTCACGCACAGTAGCGATGTTTTTAGCAGACCTTGCGTTTTGGTGACGTACGGGTGTTGGACGATTATTTATCAAACCGGTTGACTCGAATGTGGCCACAAAATGTCGAATAGTCGACTCGGCGGGACGGTTGTGGCGAGGATAAAAATCACGTAATGCACGTAACGTAATGTATTAACGGCATAAATTACAATAATTTTGACAGATATTACTTAACAACGTGGTCGCCATAACCTAACAAATTTCGAACGTCCCTATTGAAAGACCCCATACTTATCATATTTATCTCAACCCGAAATGTTTGTTTCAAATCGAAAACTTACATCGCCATATCTGTTATGCTTCAAGGCTC
This sequence comes from Rosalia funebris, assembly GCA_037954035.1. NCBI lineage: Eukaryota > Metazoa > Arthropoda > Insecta > Coleoptera > Cerambycidae > Rosalia > Rosalia funebris. The sequence goes on along the minus strand of JAZFAV010000001.1, from coordinate 12,153,647 downwards.
GACATTAGGGCCACTTCTATTTCCTATATCCATTAATAACTTATCTTTAACTTTCCAATCGATTTAATTTTTATCTGCTTATAATTTACAATTATGTTTTGCGTATAAATTGTATAAACGACTTCAGTATTACAAAACGCTTGTACTGTTAACGTCTCCAGTGTATAAAATGTCGAATAATTTTAATCAAATATCCAGTACTTCGAAATTGTCACCTAAAGAAATAAATTTATTGCCAAATAAAAACAACATATTAATTCATATTCATTTATACTGCAATTATTTCATATATATTTTTTACTTTTAGTATATTGTTATTGTGTATTTATATTTGTACGTATAATATTTATTTAAGTATACTGCTTAATTACTATTTATATTGTCCTGCAATTGAATTTCAATCTATTGGCAATACATCCATTATTATTATAACGTAATCTTAAAATTCCTATTAGACAGTTGAGGCAACGTAGTTAATCGTTGAACAAAGTTTACGCATATAAAGTGATAGTACACTTTATTTGTAATCGTTCTATTTTAGAGAAGTGTATTTAATCAGACTTGTGCCTGCTGTTGCGAAAACTGTTAGATGCCATTACTGCACCAATTTGTAACTGTCTACTGCACACGTATCCGTGTTTGTGTTCGGTTAAGGTATTTCACAAGAAGAATCGTTGAAAAGATTTTAGTGAGAATGAAAAGTTTATTGTCACTGATAAGCATCCTGTTATGAACCATTTATTATTGGAATATTTCGGAATGTATCACTGATAGTGATATAACATATTTGTATGGAGTATGTCTTCAGATTTATGACTAATCGATAAAAATGATGGTAAAGGATAATTAAGCAAATAAAATACGCATGTAATAAAAAATAAAGCAGGTAACTGTTGCAAAAAATTTGATAAAATCTCCATTGGGCACAGAGAAAAATTTTTGCGTGAAAGTTTTAGTTTTAATATAAATATCTGATGTTATAAATAGTTGTAGTTTAATAGAACGTCACTTGAAAGAGTGATTTCTTTTGCGTATAATATTGTACATGTTATATAATGAATATGTTTAGAAAAAATATCGTTAGTACTCATAACAGTGTAATGTTACACAAATACTTTTTAAAAATACGTATTCATTATACACCGAATAACACAAAAATTCTATTTACACCTAATTTTTTACTTAAAAATAAAATTTTAAACACATCACTGATTGATTATAAAATAACATTTTGAGTAGAACTTCAGCCTCCTCAAAGTTGCAGAAGCACTTACCCTTTTATAGCTTTTGAAGGTAATTCTCCTTTCAGAAAGGTTTTTTTTTTAATTTTGTATTTGCTTCCAAAAATATTAAGTTTCTGTCTGTGCTAAAATGTGTCTTAATTTTGTTATAATGTATTTGTATACAATCTAATATGTTCTGAAACTAAGGAATCCTAAATTGTTTTTGCCTATTCCTGCAACATCTGTTAAAACTGACCAGTATGTTAAATATAATGTCATATTTAGAAGTATAGTCTATTTCATCGCTATTTTCCAAATAAAAGATCTCAAAACATACCGTGGCTTGTTTTTTATGGCTAGGCTCAGGTAGACTGTTCCGTTTATCGGCAAGATAAGAGAGTTTTTTGGCAAATAGCGATGAAATGAATAGTATTTAACGGGTACGAAATGGGAAAATGTTTAGAAATTGTTTATTTCGTATGGAAAATCTTAATATAAACTAAAACATTAAAGTAACTTGCTAATAAATAGTTTTACTTACACCAATTTAGAACTGAACTTATATTAAAACGATATATAGGAGAAAAAGGTGGGTTATTAGTTGAAAAAAAAAAAGAAGGAAATATTTATGGCAACTATGTACGAGTTACCACTTAAAAATACTAAAAATACCGAAAGTATTTCGCTGACACCTATTATATCTCATACATCAACATGTGGCTAACATAGTAGTGGTAAATATGATAAAATAACCCATGTGTATTGTAATTATAAAGGTAAGGAAATATTAAATACTTTGAAGTTGTTATTCCATTAAACGATTCAATAACAGTAGCAGGTATAAAACTGTAACTAAATAATAATTAACCTACATATACAGCAAAAAAGTTTATGGCCACGTTTAAGACAACTGAATACAATGTTAAGGTCAATACAAATTTACGTGAACGTTAAAACACAACACCGGTATTCGGTGATATAAACAGAATAGTTGTGTTGCAGTTACACGCCTGGTAAAATAGAAACCTCAGTAAACTTCTCAACTATGTGGAACACAAAGTGTGTTATCTCGAATTTATGGATATTACATTCAGTGACTATGTCCGTAATACGCATTTTATACACACGTTTATAGATAAAACCGATCATCCCTCATCCCACGGCAATATTTTATTTTCTGGGTTAATACTTTCCTGTAACTGGCTTTCATTCATTATTTATTGGCTCTTACCGGGCCTCGAGATTGCGTAAAGATTCGTTCCCCTCGTGCGCTCCATCCTGTGCTCCTTGACTTCCATGCGGGACCTCGTATCGTATAGGGACTCTATTTGAGACAGCCTGAAGACGTAAATTTTACCCTCCTTGTTCGAGTGCCCGCCTCGCAGTAGCAATATTCCGTGGGGCTCGACTACGTTCAGCTGCCGCACTTGAAGGCTCTTGTCGAATATCATACGGTGCGAACTTCCATCTGAAAAACAAGATTTTACTCTTGCAATACGCCGTTGTGATTGAAGGTCGGTGTGGAAGTAATTATTTCGGCCACAACTCTTGTTATGGTGGTAAAATAAGATACTTTAAAACACTTTATTTTGTCTGTATTATGGTTTTTCTAAGTTGACGCTACCATAATTTCATTAGTCATCATCTTCAAAGAGATTCAAGTCGACGTATTTGTAAATAATGCTGTTTGGACTATTTACACAGCTGAAAATCTTTTATATGTTTTAGGTATAAAGCTAATCTAAAAGCGCAAAAATATAGTATGTTTTACTCCCCGTGGGGTAGGTTATAATCTCCATGTGTTGTTCTACATACTACATATCCATGTAATTTTACATTGACACTGTTGAAGCGTGGGGCAATATTGTTGTTCTTGATTTCTGATTATAACCAAACTTATGTCCAAATACTGTGTCTAAAGAAGCAAATTGTGTTGGCCAAGTATATGAAAATTTTTTGCTAAGATGGCTGAATCATTTGCTGAATTTTATCGCTGGATGATTTAATTGAATAAATATTATGTATTTGTACCTAACCTATTTATGCTTCGCGACGATGAAGTAAGGTGAATAAATGCATGTTTTGTATCTATCAGGTGTATCTACCAGGTTATATAACAAACAGAAGAAGAGTAACCTTCAAAAGTAAGAGTGACGAAGAATTGAAATATTAGAATCCTATCAATACTTACCCTCCACAGTATACACTCCGTCCTCAGTGCCGATGATCAGCCTGTTGTCGCCCCAGGAGTCCGCACACAGGATGCTCTGCGACGGGAACACCGGGTAGAAGCAATTCGCCTCCCAGGGAGACCTCTTGAAGACGGTGCCGGCGCTGCCGGCGGAGGCCAGACTCGTGGGAGCGTCGCCTCTCACTATCGCCTCCAGCTTTAGAGCCTGACCTATGCGAACAAATTCGATTTGTCGGGAGTCCTCTTTCAACCGGGAATGTCGTGGCGTCTCCGCTAATACGTCGGAGAATGCTCTGCGATTTAGCATTGTCTGAAAGGCAGTTAATTCATAGTTAATGAATTAATTACACTGGCTACACACACATACACGTTCTCTTCAAATTCTGTGCGATCTCGTCGTTAGTCTGTCGTAGTTAAAAAATCATAATTTTATCGAAGATAAATTTGTTTGTTACGAGGGTTGTCAGACCCTTGGAACTTCTTAAAAATAAACATTCTTAAAGAAATATTTAAATAATCCAATGAAATTTATTTGAAATATTTAAATAGGTTGTCCAGGATACGTTGTAATCATTACTCCATTAGATTTTAAATAACTGGCGAAGGCGCCGATTTCAATTTCATTGAATTTGAAAATATTTTTCTTTCTTGATTTTATACATTTCAACACATAGCCATCAGTTTAAAATAACCACGGCACTTTTGCAATTCATTAAATAATGTTTTCAAGATACTTATATTTTATGAAAATGGGTTACACAGAAGTTTGGCTTATTTTCTTTTTATGTAAAAAATAATAATAATAAAAAAAAGTAGAAGCTGTAGACCATGACGAGCTGGCAGTTACAATATCGTCAAAGATATTGTCACTGTAAGTTCGACATTTTTGATTACTTACTGTTATGCAAGAGACACTAAACTTTGATGTTTTACTTTATTTTGAAGATAACCGAAAACTAAATTTAAAAGTTTTTATTGCCGCCCTCTATTCCTACCAAATTTATTATAAAGAAAGCCTTTGTGACTTGTTCAGGCAACCTTTTTGAGATGTTTGACTATACAAGGAAATATTTCCAATGTTGCAAATAAAATCCAAGCACATAAAGATTAGTCACTACAGATATTATAGATTATCGATACAGGAAATTATAGAATATTACACGGGGAAAGTATTAGAATAATGGCAGTAAATGCTCCAAATACTGGATAAAGGTCCTAATATTTTAAACTCATAATATAGACAGAACATCGTTGCTGTTTCTTGTTGTAGAGATTTTTAATAAAAATAATAGATGTTCGTAATAAACATTTACAATGAAGAAAATTCTTCCACAAAAAAGGAATAAAGAAAAATCTGGAAAAAGTGGTTCAAGTTTGGTGCGAAATTCTGTTCTTCTCAGTTACCCTTGTAATATTTTTAAGTCTTCTACCTTTATAGTATAATCCCTATTGATAAGATAATACCAAAGAATATCAAACTATAATAATATAATATTGACCTATTGCCGCCAATTTGATAGCCGTGGATATTTATAAGGAACTTGAGGCATATTTCATGTCTGCTATATTGAAATCAGGAATATAATATCTAAGAGAAAGCGAAAAATATTTAGGGTGTTATTTAGAAAAAATCAACTTAATTCTTATATTATTTGCCATACGTAGTGGACCATTAGGAGCTCTAGCTATATTCAGAAAAAAGATGCAACTCTACAATTTTTATTTTTAACTTTTTTTTAACTCGTTAATATAAATCGATGTAAAATATAATAAGTACCCTCTACATGTGATCAATAGGTGTGATAATTCGAAACTTTGCCGCATAAAAACATTTTCTACAAATTTTGGGAAATGGTTTGCTTTAAAGCAAATACCTACTAAATTAACGTCGTATAATCAAAGGCTTACCATCCTAGCATCCGTCATGTGTTCTGAATACAAATCCTTGATGAGCATGTCGAGGGTCCTCTGCCTTTTTCTTGCGAACGTGGGCGTTTCGAATGTGGCCTTCTCCCCGTTGATGAGCTTCACCAAGAGGAATTCCCTGAAGAGGTACGGGTCACTGAACACCGGTGGACACGGCAGGCCAGGACCGAAGAGGGGCACCGCTTCGTCTGAGAATACCGACAGGCGATATTGATTATCGCCATCCATTGTTACCACCGCAAAAACGTCTAGAATGCTTAAGGAAATTCTAAAACGGGACTCGAGGAAGTATTTTTTTTTATTAAAATGCAAAGTAACGAATTATGTAAATGTTTAAAGCGTTGAGCGTTAGATGAATGTACTGAAAGGTTCGAGGGCAGAATGATGGGATGTCTTCCTTGAACGTTGAACAAATATTGATGTGGATTACTTTTTATTTCTTCATGAATACGCTTCTCGCAGAGTATTATATAATATGTGAAATGTATTATATCTACTCGTTAATAAACAGAGCGTCTCCCGAAGTGAAAGGAGCACGTAAGTTTTCAATTTTACGAAGATATTTATAATTGTATACCTCTCTCTTAAATTCTCTTTAACTAAACTTACGCTCTTAACATTTTAAATTGACGCAAAATGAATTTTCTTTTAACTACATAAAATTAAAACATTTACTGGTTAGATTTTCACCTATTATTTGTTAAATATAACAATTGTTTCGCCAACACAGGGCTTCGTCAGATGTTGAGTATATCTGACGAAGACTAAATTTTACAATGTGGAACTGCGTTTATATAACTAGGGTAATTCTAGGTTTATTACTATGGAGATTCCTACTCTTAAAATATTGTATGTAAGTTATAAAATTTCAACCGATGGTATATATATATATATATATATATATATATATATATATATATATATATATATATATATATACAGTGCTATTCAAAAGTCCCCTCCCCCCCTCTTATCTTTGGAACGATTATACATAAACTAGTGAAATTTGGTAACTGAATATTAAGGGTTGTAAACTTCCCTACTAGTGATGATAGATGACGTATGCGTCAAAGATGACGTCACAAGGTCATTGTGACCAATAATTTTAAATGGAACCCTATGGCAATCGACTCCTCTTTTAAAAGGTATCGAAAAAACGTATTCAATGAAACTAATATTGTGTCTGTTTACGGCAGTTTTGACAACTGGCTTTCAAAAACCGCTGGTTTTTGTTGAAAAAAAAAACAAATTTCACCCATACAAATTAAAAATGGTTCATCAACTCTCAGACGACGATCCAGACCGAAGACTGCAATTTTGTGAAAATATGGAGACTAAAATTAACCAACAGCCAGACTATGTCAAAACAATTTGTTAGTGACGAAAGTACTTTCTATCTAAATGGAAATGTAAATACACAAAACGTGAGATATTGGAGTGACGCAAATCCTCACATGTTTCATGAAACACATACTCAGTATCCCGAGAAGGTCAATGTTTGGGCAGGTATACTGGGAAACCACATCGTTGGGCCTGTTTTTTTAAATACCAACTTAACCGGTGAGGTGTATCTGCAGATGTTGCAAAATGCAATAGAACCGTTAATCCTTGAAATTTTGGAAGATAATCAAGATGAATCATTTTGGAAATAACATTCCAACAGGATGGTGCTCCTCCACACTATTACGGTGCAGTAAGACGGTATTTGGATGAAGAATATCCTGGTAGATGGATTGGATGATGAGGTTCAATGGAATGGCCGCCTCGATCACCGGACCTCACACCTTTAGATTTTTTTCTGTGGGGGTATCTTAAATCGAAGGTTTATGCCACTCAGCCTGACAATATTGATGTTTCAAAACAACGTATTGTTACAGAATGTAGGGCTATTTCCGCAGACACATTTGAAAAAGTACGAGAAGAGTTTCGCAACAGGATGTTTTACTGTCAGGAAGTAGATGGAGCTCACTTCGAACAATTACTATAAGTAGATACTGATTCTTGAATCTGTAATTAAAATTATTATCCAAGTTTACTGATTACTGATTTAATCCATCAAAACTACCATAAATACAAACAATATTAGTATCATTGAATACGTTTTGCGATACCTTTTAAAAGAGGTGTCGCATGCCATAGGGTTTCATTTAAAATTATTGGTCACAATGACCTTGTGACGTCATCTTTGACGCATACGTCATCTATCATCACTAGTAGGGAAGTTTACAACCCTTAATATTCAGTTACCAAATTTCACTGGTTTATGTATAATCGTTAAAAAGATAAGAGGGGGGGAGGGTACTTTTGAATAGCACTGTATATATATATATATATATATATATATATACATCAATAGTTTTGTTATATATATATATATATATATATATATATATATATATATATATATATATATATATATATATATATATAACAAAACTATTGATGTAAATTTTGTTTTAGGGCTAGTATTCTTTTTCATATTTATTAACTAAAATTCATAAATATGTATAGATTAAAGAAAACTTATACTCATTTACGATCATTTAAACAATGATATTAATTGAAAGAAATATTCTCAAAGATGCAGTAGGCACTTAATTGTCCTCACATGACTTTTTGCCTTGAAAATATTATTATCAGGATCTGGATGCTCTGATGATATATTCTAGTTATATAAAACTACATAATATACCAAGAAATGCGTGTTTGATTTATTTGTATTCTCAATTATCTGATTTTACGTAACCAGAAGAGCTTATGATTGTATTTCCATGTAATTATTTGAATCCGTATGATGGCCTTAGAAGTTGTGAGCCGTCGGTCTATATAAAAAAGTTCCTGTAAAGTATCTTAATGACCGTATACGAAGTAGCTTCACTATAACACATAGTCAAATACAGCATAACAAAGCGTTTGAGAATATGAACAAAATTTTAGTAAAAAATATTTGAACTACAGAAATAAGGAGATTATACTCCAACCCATCTGCAAATGCCTTATGTAATAAGGACTAAACAAATTAGGTCAAAATAGCTATTCTCTTGGCTATATGTTAAACGCCGAGCGCTGAATTACATGCCAATATTTGTAGTATTTTATCTAACACAGTTAGCACTAAAATATAGTGATTCAGATTATACCAAAACCACAAGGAAGGTGCAAAGTGTCACCTGCCTTAGGATATCGCTAACTGCAGACCGGTTTCGACCTTATCTTGGGTCTCGTCAGTGAAGTGTAAACGAGTAGATCTTTGCCAAATGAAGCTCAGATCTAATAGACGTTGCTACGTCCCACCGCAGTAGAACGTACCAAACGCCATCTCTTGGTAGTTTCGAGAACGCTCTAAATCGGAGTGAAAACTTAAGATCATCATTATAATGCAAAGTTTTACTCCGCAGAGGGTAATTTTCTTATTATTTCTGTATATAATAATAATCTCCTTATTTCTGTATAATTTCGGTATAATTTCTTTATTTCTGTAGTTTGAAAATTACCCTCTGCGGAGTAAAACTTTGCATTATAAAAAATATTTGTTTACTAGGTACGTCAGTAATTATTTTTGTATGCGTAGGCAAAGAGACTTTATGCCATCCACGAGTGATATAATTTCTTACAACTCTCTTATCATAATGAGATTCATCATTACATATTTTTACACAATGAAAGTAGATAGAAATATTTTTCTTGCGTAGGTATATGCAGGTAATCAATATACCCCTTGAAACTGTGATGCTGGATGGAAGTAACACAAATTATTAACGATTTGAAACTTTTCGCTCAATATCGAGATATTGTCGTCGGCGATAAGTTGCGAAATGTAAGCAGTTAACCAAAATCTATGTGATCTAATTTCGCTTGTTTGTTGCATTGCCCCAAACTACTAATTGGATATTTAATCAATTTGCAATCCAGCGGAAATGGATGTATTTCCATCTCGCTGGCCTAGCTTGAAACTTCGGCGACTGAAAAGGCTCTCATTTCATACGAAGTTGGAGTTAATACAATTCTAATTCTTGTAAAGAAATCTACAACCATGACTTGATGTCTTTGGAATGATATTCCATAGTTAAACGATAATTAAGTAATCGAGAGTTTTAACACTTCCACTCACGTATCGTGCGATGAGCGAAACGCGTAGAAAAAGAAGTAACACAAACAGCTAGAAGTAATTTATATCTTATTATCAAAGTAGGGGTTAACACGCAGACTGTGACAATTATTAATGAGAGACAAAACAGGTATAAAAGTTATTTCACAGGCAGTATTGTATTATTTTTTTTGGTTTTTCGGGTTTGATTAAAGTCTTATGAGTATTTTTGTAGAACAGTGAGAAGCTAATGTTCAGGGGCGGCTGGTGTATAGGTGCTGCAGAGCTGCAGAACTGCCAAAAAAATTAGATATTTGTATATTTTCGCGACATAATAATTATTGAAATTTATTAATAAAATAATTTGGTTAGTTGGTGCAGCTAACCAAATTATTGCGTTAAAGTCGCATTCTTCCCGCCGTCCTCTATTGAGTAGTAAACCAGATGAATTATCTGGGTCTCTATGCCAGCGCGTCGCAGTACATTGAACTGGGCCACACGAGGTAGTGCTCAGCACGGCTCGGCACGCCCGTCCTCCCCCTCAACTCCCGCAACAATCCACACTTGGCGCTCGTAAATGCGCGAATTTACACGGTCAGTGAGCTGTATTTTTTCCAGCTAAGGCAACATCAGTGAATATTTACTCCTTCCTACTCCTCGAGCGGGCGTAAATCGTACCTATTTCGTATTTCGTGTTAATTTGATATTTTAAATACTGTTTTGTGAATTTGTGTAGTGATTTATTGTACTAATTATTAATATTTATATACTGTGATAGTGACAATGGATTTAGTTTATAATTTAGTTCATGTGAAGCGATTTTTTAAATACTCTCATGAAGAAAAAATTGATTTAAAAAACAATGGTAGGCCATTGCCCCATATTGTTATTGAGACTGCAGGTGTTAGCCGCGGAAAAGCATATAAACGTCAATTTAATAGAGACATTTATTCGAAGAACAATTGGATTTGTGGGTGCAACAAAAAAAATGCGTTATTTTGTTTTCCTTGTTTACTTTTTGGCGGTGATAACGCATGGACGGAGGTAGGGGTGACAGATTTGGTGAACTTAACTGAAAAAATAAAAAAGCACGACAACTCCAAAAGCCATCTACATAATACAATGGAATTAGCTTTATTAGGAACAACTAATATTAAAGCGCAGGTAGATTCAGCTTATTGGATAAATGTGCAAAAGCATAATGATAATGTGACAAAAAAGAGATACGTTTTGTCAACAATTATAAACTGCATAAAGTTTTGTGGGGCATTTGAACTGGCGCTGCGAGGACATGACGAAGCTGAAACCTCTCAAAACCCGGGGATATTTCGTGGTTTGATAAATTTTTCTGCTGAGTTTGATGTAACTTTTATCGAGCATCTACAAAATGCTTCAGTATTTAAAGGAACCTCTAAAGAAATACAAAATGATCTTTTAGACTGTATATTAAAAGTACGTCATGAAGAAATAATTAAAGAAATTAACAAACCTTCATTTTTGGCAGTTATGGCAGACGAGACAACTGATGTATCTGCAAGAACTCAGTTAGTGGTAGTTTTAAGATATATTCTCGATGGTGAGCCGATTGAACGTTTTTGGACATACCTGAAACCTACAAAATGTGACGCTGAAACTCTTTCGGAAAATATTTTATGTGTTATAGACCCTCTAGTAGAAAATTCACCTTACAAGCCTTTTCTCTTAACCAAAGAATATGACTTGAGACTTGAGAATTCATCTAATGAATTTGTTGGAGGAAATAATTTTCTTGGAAGTCGTTCTTATATATATATATATATATATATATATATATATATATATATATATATATATATATATATATATATATATATATATATATATATATATATCCATATCATAATAGCATTGAGATGATACAAGAGACAGAATTTAACAAAATAAATATGAAATAATAACTGTTTGGAAAATTTGAAGTTGTAAAGCTCGTTGCATTTTAAAGGCCCTGTATACAAATAAACAATTTTAAAACCTTAAAATGGACTTTCCCGCAAGTAGAACATCTCTATCTCGAAATTTAGTGGCTGAGAAAAAATAAACCAACACATAAATGCAGGATATGTATTTAATGCGACAGTTTTACTTTTTTCAAATAGTTCACCCTCGTGCTTTCTCATGACCCATGAATAGGGTGGAGTGTATCCCATCCACCTCAAAATCAATAGATGTCGTCTGGTAGACGTCCCTAATCAGAATTAGTCGAAACCCGATCGATCCGACACGATTTAATTGAGTGATCGTGCTAACACACAAATTTCTCAAATAGTCCACCATTGTGCTTTCTCATGACGCATGAACATGGTAGAGTGTGTTCTATCCACCTCAACATCAATAGGTGTCATCTGGGAGACGTCATCGATCCGAATTAGTCAAAACCCGAACGGTCCGACATGACTTAGTTGAGTTATCGTGTTAACAAAAAAGAATTCTCAAATAGTCCACCGTCGTGCTTTCTCATGACCCATGGACAGGCCGTGGTGTGTCCTATCCACCTCAAAATCAATAGACGTCGTCTGGGAGACGTCCCCGATCAGAATTAGTCAAAACCCGATCGATCCGACACGATTTAGTTGTGTTGTCGTGCTAACAAAAAAATATTCTCAAATAGACCCAAGGGAGGGGGTGATGTGTACTATCCACCACAAAATCAATAGGTGTCATCTGGGAGATGTCCCCGATCAGAATCAGTCAAAACCCGATCGATCCGACATGATTTAGTTGAGTTATCGTGCTAACAAGAATAAATGTCGACGACAACGACGACACACACACAGCAAACATTTTTTAAAAACCATTTTTCGGTTTTTATGTCGAAAAACGAAAAATAAACCCAAAACAAATTTTTGTATTTTCGATTTTTCTTTACACGATAACATTATTTTTCCGCTAATAGTGGAGTGCGGAAAAGCAAAAATATTGATATTTTAAATAGAACATAAGTAATAGAACATAAGAAGTACATTTTTTTACCTATTAAACGTTAGGGAGATATGTATGTCATCATCATCATGTACTGTTTGCGAGCAGTAGTCTAATCTAGGCCTACCTCTGCCTTTCTTCACTCCTATTTCTGCCTCCAATATATCGCAGACTATTCCCCCATGTCTCAGCTAGTGGCCTACCATTCTATCTCTTCTCTTCTTTATGTTTTTCTACATACTTCTTTTCTCGCTGACGTTCTCTAATACTTCTTCGTTTCTAACCCTATCAGTCCACGGTATTTTCATCATTCTTCGGTAACACCACATCTCAAAAGCTTCTAATTTCTTCCTACTTGCTTCCCCTACCGTCCAGGTTTCGCAACCGTATAGTGCCGTGCTCCATACATACGCTTTCAAAAATTTCTTCCTTGTTTCTTATTAAGTTTATTACCTCCGAGCATAAAAGTGCTTTCTTTTTGTTAAAAGCTACTCGACCCTGCGCTATTCTTTGTTTTATATCTGTATCGCTTCTTTCATCCCAATTTATTTTACTTCCTCAATAAGTGAAGTCTTTAACTTCCTCCAATCTTTCATTATTAAAGATATGTATGTAGTACTTGTAAAATTATTTCGTTCTCAAGTCTGAAGGCGTTCATAAGTGAGACACCTCGTGTCTTTTCTTCCTAAATTGAGATTAATTACTTACATGTTACCTTCTTATATCACACGTCACAAAGCATTAATTTTGAAAATTTGTAGTCTTCACCGCCTTGTTCAATAGTATAATGTTACTCTCAAATTTAACCAGGAGTAGAACGTTATCAAATTATACGGATTATCTGTAGTGATTCGATTATTGTTAGCAAACAAGATGCCCTTCTTGATAAACTTGATGAAAGGATTTCTAGCGTGTGATATCATATAAGAGTATATTTATGTTCGAGCTTTATAGGAAATATGATTTACAAAGATTTATGTGTTCGTAACTGAAGCTTACGAAATGAAGTTATCTGAAAACAACGAACGCGATGCGGTGCATTATTTATGCTACTTATTATGGTGAAGTATGCCATATATTATCAGTCGATAATAAATATAATATCATTAAATTGATAAGAGTTATTTCTATAATTGTATGGGAAATATTTTCAATGTCACTGAAATATACCACTCAAATATATTCATACATGACGATTGATAGAAATAACTGTCTTTATTATTATTTTTTTAGTAATAAAGACAGGTTCTGTACTGTGGAAAAGTTTATATGCTAAGAAAAAATATGAAGGAATAAACTAGAGACATGTGTGTCATGCATAATTCTGTGTCCTATTATTTATATTTTTCTATCATAAAATTAAAGAAATTACATCTGCTATCTGTCTAACAACGGCATATCTAATATCCCGAATCATTTAGGTAATCTTGACAGTATGAATTATTATTTTTCCATCATACGTTCTGTGAATATTCTCACAGCTTTCTCAAGAGTTTTGGAAAAAAACTATAACTAACCAGTTTATTAGACCTTTTGTCTCGTAAATAAAATAAATAATAAAATAATTCATGAGTGTTAGTTTAGTTTCAGGCATAGTTATAATAGTTCTACCTCTTTCAAAAGTATGTGGTGATATTGTAAAAGCTATAGATAATAGAGAAATGCCAGTATTAGACTTTTGAAAGTTTTTGATAATACTAGTACATATAATGAATTTTGTTTTTCCAAATTAAATTGTTAAGCCCATTCTGATAACGTTGTAAAACCATTTCTTCTTGCTTAATTGAATACAAAGAGTCAGTATAAATAAACATTTATCATCTAACAAAAATGTGTTATTTCGAGTTCCGCAAGGTTTCCTATTGGGACCTTTACTTATTTAGTTTGTACAAGCGATATTTTAGGATAATTACAGCTCTGTAAAATCAGGCATCTTCCGATGACACTCGAATGTGTTATAGCTTCAGAATAAAGTATGATAAACATGCTGAAAATTTTATAAACGATTACTATAATTTAAAAATGATCAGAGATAAGCATAATGTTTTAATTCTTGAAAATAAGGTCTAATTTAAATGCAAAATTGATGTTGAAACCTAAGAATCCTAATTTTAAGCAAAAAATCTGAGATTAATATTGGATTTTTTTTTGTTTATTATGCAATCTGTCTATACAACTACAAAAACTAAATAATAAGAATATTTGTTGAGATTAAAGTGAATGCCATAATAGAGAATTATTCCAATGAATAAAATTCTGCGGCTTTTATTATAAAGTTCTTATCTTAGAATAACTGATAGTATTTCCTTCAGTATTTAAATAGTAAATCCAGTGACGTCGTACATCTGAGTCTTTTCATTTGTGCACTATTGCCCAACAGATTTAATGCGAGGATATTTGGGTGACAGTTTAAATGTGTTATGTATTTACTGTAGGTCACGACAGATATCCTTATTTGTGACAAAGTATGAAGCATCAACAATTGAGCGTAAAAGTTTTGATTCAAATCTTTCAAGGACGGCGATGTTGGATTTAGCATATATTTGATTGACTTAAAATTTACATGTAAGAAATTTTATGAAAAGTTCTTTTACCATAGTCCAAGCTTTTCACCCCTTCCGATATTGTTTACACATTATTTCGAAATATTAGCGCGTAGTATAAGATCGACCAGATAGATAAAACCAGGTTTCCACAGACACAGAAATATATATTTTTTTAATTTAATATATTTAACCTAAATTTTAGTATTGTATATAGTATTTAATTTCAAGCATGTTTCATTTATTATGCTTGGTTTCTAAATTAAGTCATATTTCCTTGGTAATAAAATAAAAAATAGGCAACTTTATTTAGGGACATGTGCGATGATTTTCATAACTTGAGTTATATAAAATTTGGACAAAATGAATTACGTTTACAAGATTTTAGAAATTAAATATCTACACCTAATAACTTCATTCTAGTAGTGCACTTACGATACAAATTCAGGTCTGTTGACAGTGAAGCCATGTTAATCTTAGGAGAGGGTCACAACCTTAGATTCGTCAGTAAAAAACAGGAGACTAGGTTTCCAAAAACAACGAAAAATTACCACTAATCTTAACTACAGAAATCTAGTAGACGTTGCTACGTTCCACCGTAGTAGAACGTACCAACGTAGTAGAATGTACCAACGTAGTAGAATGTACGTCTACTAGATGTGAGTTTTATCTGTCGAAGGTATACTCGTTTACACTGCACTGACGAGACCCAAGATAGAAAGGTCGAAGCCGGTCTGCAGTTAACGATATCCTAAGATAGGTGACATTATGCATCTTTCTTGGTGGTTTTGGAACAATCACTGTATTTTTAGTGCTAACTCTGTTAGACAAAAATACGACAAATTTTGTCATGTAATTCAGCACTCGACATTTAGAATATAGCCAGGAGAATAGCTGTTTTGACCTAATTTGTTTAGTCCTTATTATATAAGGCATTTTCAGATGGGCTGGAGTATAAACTCCTTATTTCTGTAGTTTGAATATTACTCTCTGGTAGTAAAACTTCGCATTATATTGACTAATCTTAATATAATCTTCTGACGATACCAACTTGGTTGGCGAAACACGCGTATCGCTCGCTCAGATCTCTCGGTACTTATGGAAAGCTTAACTTATGGTTATTTTATTGTATAATGAGTTAAATACAAAAATGTAGTATAACACTAACAGTTTTAATAACTGCAAAACTATATCTTACATGACCGCAATTAAACCTCGCACCAATTCATTCATTCTCGCACCAATAGCTAATCAAAGTTAATATCCTCTGCCTCTATTGGTATCATCAACGCTACGCAGCGAACAGAATGTTACCTTTGAACCCTTATGAACCCCTTACAAATAATGGGGCATATCATGGAAAAGGATACGAGTAAACTGCGACTTTATACACGTGGGGTTGAATTGGGAATGTGCACTTTCCGGCTCTTCTGCATCGATGAACACAATGTTCACGATGTCGTTTCCGATATGCCGCTTCCTTTCCACCTGCTGGCGGTTGTCTCTCGAATAGGGCAGGAGCGTCGATACGTGGAACATTATCTCGTGGCCTTCGTAGATGGTGTACACTGAATATTTTCCAGTCATGTCGCCTGTAAGAGGATAAAAGTGCTACTAGACGTATTAAACTTAAAGATTTAGCAATGCCGCAATTTATATTAGAAAGTTCTTGTCCATTTAGAGGGTCTGAAATATAATGAACAACTATTTAATTTTAAATGCAGTACAAAAAGCTTATTCAATTGGATTATAAAAGAATATCACGATGAATAACAAGGATATGAAATTTAAGAATGAGTTGTTTTGTGCTTTTCATTTTTTTAAAATGACAAGTCAGTTCTGAACGAAAATGGTTTCCTGTGATATATATTCCATTTCAACTCCTATTTTGCTGAAAATTCTGCTGCTTGAGCAAGGGAACTCAAAACAGCCCATAACAGTCAAATATGGAAACAGTAGAGGAAAATTAGTTTGTTCGCAAATGTAAATGTGCAGAGACTTGCTGAAAATAGTCATGGTGAAGTTGTATATATATGAAAGTATATTATATGGCTGCATTCCCAAGTTCTTCACAATCGTCGGACTACCTAATTTTATTTTTAATAAACTTAACAGTATCGCGTAAAATCGGGATTCTACCTTCTTCCCATTGTTAAAGGTCTCACATCCTTCCTTACGTGTTCGTGTCAAGTAGCCAAAAATTTGATGTAAAGAAAACATGTATCCCATATAATAGGCCTTTAATTTTACTCGTCACCATATCCCTAATAAATATGCCATCCTATTATTTCTCATCAATGATTTATCTTATTCCTTATTGGTAGAGTTATATTGTCTTTAGGGAAACAATAACTTTTTACTGTCCCGTAACTTATATGTTAATGTAGTATTCCATTATATATTCATGTTATAGTCATTTAGAGTTGCTTCTTCTTCTTAGGCATACATATATATTTTATTTATATTTATGGGCACATCCATTACTCTTCGACGAAACTTTGCGCACTTAGATCAGCGATTTGCCTCATGATTTTTTATATGAAAGTAGGTCCTAATATATGGGGGTTTCCAAAGTCTCAGCTAAATCAAGGCAAATTTGGCTTCAGGAAATTTTTTTTTTAATTTAAAATCTAGCAATTTCCAAATATTTATTTCTCTGAGTTTTAAAATGCTGCTATTTGTACAAATTTTAAAATTAAAAACTATGTATGGGCTCATAGTGTTTGGCATGATTCATAGTTTCAAAATTAGTAAAAATTTAAGTATCTAATGATTACACTTCATAATATGACTTGTCAAATTTAATCGATTTTCAACAAATAGCTATTTTCAATTAGCTTCAACTTTTTTCTTTGAATTTAGAATTATTCGAAACTTTCACAAAAATTTATCTATCATATTCTTAAAAAGCCCTGAAAATTTGAACTTTCGAATCGAGCCAGAATATAAGTTACAAATTTTCAAATAACCTGAAAATCGTATTGTAACAACCCAGCAATTCATTCATTTTTAGACTCATTCATAATACTTTAGAAAGTAAGTAAGTTTAATTAATGATATGTAATCATTAGACATAATACTTTAGACACTATGATTCGAGCCAAGCAATATGAGCCTATACATAATTTAATTTTAAAATTTGTACAAGTAGCGGCATTTTAAAGAAGGGTAAAATTTTATGAAATTAACGGATCAGTTAAAATCTTCTCCCGAAAGCGTGCATACGATCTAAGCTCTAATATAATTCTTTTCAATAAATAGAGAGTTCAGCGAAAAAAAATGCGATCAGGTTGAGATCAATCGGTTAAATAGACTCAGAGAAATAAATTTTTGAAAATTGCTTGATTTAAAATTAAAAAAAAATTCTCCTGATGCCAAATTTGCCTTGATTGGGCTGAAACTTTGGAAAACCCCATGTATTAGGACATACTTTCATATAAAAGATCATGAGCCAAATCGCTAATCCAAGGGCGCAAAGTTTCGTCGAAAAGTAATGGATGTGTTCTTCTAAATATATTTATATTTAGTTATTTAATTTTGTAGTTATAGATATATGTGCATTTCATATTTTATCCTATAAGTGGACATTCCTTTCTGTTGGACATAAAAGCATTATTATTATTATATGTACAGGGTTATCCACATAATATTCTACCCCCCTTTAACTGTAATATGTTTTGAAATAGAAAAAACTGGTAAATACGAAAGTTGTAGGAAATTTTACTGCGATCTCAGATATGTATCTACATATTTCTCAGGTTCTACGGTTCTCAGATATATAATTATTATTTCAAATTTTCCATGGCGATCTTGATTTGTTTAATATTCGATATTTCAAAGGGCGATACTGTGCAAACTACTAGAGCAAAGATATAATATGTATATATTATTGTAATTGAAAAAGTACGTAGATTTAAAAAATCGAAAAATAAATAGGATGTTCCATTTAAAAAAACACAAGTTTGGTCTAGATTTCTGACCCGCAAGATTCTATTGTTTTTCTAAATACATGTCTGAGATCGCAATACAATTTCCTACAATTTTCGTATTTACCATTTTTTTCTATTTCAAAAACTAAAACAATTAAGGGGGGGTAGAATGTCACGTGGACAACCCTGTACAAATAACTCACTCATAATATTTACTCTAACTCTCTCTAACTATGGAAACCAGAAAATCGACTGGAAATTACATATCATTAATGAAAATATGTTTATAGTGTAAGTCTCGTTTTAGTAAAAAGCATTTTATTAATTTATACGTATTTTGCTTCCTATTCCTATTTCTTTTAGTGCTATTAAACGTGGTATTGAACAAACCATAAAGGATTCCAATACCAAATATTTAAACGTACAGGGCGTCCCATTGAAATAAAAAAGTAACTCATTATATTTTAGAACCTCTAATATTAAATACATCAATTATATATAAAAATTGAATATAACTCGATCGCGGATGATGCAGTCCCGTTTTATCTAGCCCATGCAAATAGTAATATGTTTGATATCAATTTAATCCCACGTTATTCATATTAAATACTAAAATATCAATAGCGCCACAAAAGTAATCTTTACTACCTTTTATATCCAGTCCTCCTCTATATTTATCCCATCCTTTTAATTTGATTTTGTCTCCTAGTAAAGATAGAAATTGTTCGAATTTATAGCTACCATATTCTGAAACAAACAATATATGCGACAGTTAATAACCAGGTTAATGGCTTCTTAATAATGACGAAGTTATATTAGTAGATTAGTGGAGGGTATTGAATAGTCGCAAATCTTGTGGTTTGCTATATTGTTTGTAATATTATTTCGGAGAGAATTATAATTTAACATTTATTAATACTTGCTTGGGTATTAACGTAAAACGTTAATAACGTAACGTAAAAATTAACGTAAAACTCTAGATACTTTTTTTTATTTATATTTTTTCTATTCGGGATAAGATTTAATTTTCTTCTCAATTGATCGTAATTTTAATAAAGATGAGTTCTAGAGACGAGTTGTGAATATATAATGCAGTTTGTGAATTATTTCGGACCTTTCTCGAACTATTATTTATTTCAAAAAATAAAACCCGCCATAGATAGGATTCGACATTTGTCCCGGATCGGAACCGAACGACATACAGCTGTTTCGAACTTGTTAGTTCTCATTAGTGCCGCACGCGGTACGCCGATTCAGGACAAATGCCGAATGAACTTTATGGCCTATACATCTTTATCGATACGATCTCTATCAGTAACTTATAAGTCGGAAATCGAGAAAGGAACCACCAAGCCGCCAAGCGATTATCAAAGTAGTTCCCGAATAGCAAAGCTATTACATAATCGCTCTAGGAAACAACTACTCCTCGGGCTAAAACCCCGCCAGGTATTGAATTATACCCAGAAGCGATCCTCGACCCCTTTCTCGTGTTTCTGCACGATCAGATAAGGTTCAAAAAATAAAACCTGACTTTATGGCCTATACATCTTTATCGATACGATCTCTGTCAGTAACTTATAAGTCGGAAATCGAGAAAGGAACCACCAAGCCGCCAAGCGGTTATCAAAGTAGTTCCCGAATAGCAAAGCTATTACATAATCGCTCTAGGAAACAACTACTCCTCGGGCTAAAACCCCGCCAGGCATTGAATTATACCCAGAAGCGATCCTCGACCCCTTTCTCGTTTTAAAAAATAAAACCCGGGTATATCTACCGAATTTCATTTTTATCCTACAAAGAGTTTCCGACGTCGCTTGGGGGAAATATCTTGAACTATTCTGTATATATCATATGGCATATATATTATATTACCTACCCCAACATTGTATTGAGAAATATAGTGCCCGACTTCAAACAGGCTAATCCCGAAGGAGCAATATTAAATACGTGTTCATAGTTTGTGGGGGTAATATATCTCGAATGGCTCTTATCAAATGATTTAAACGTAGAACTATGCAAACAATGTAATAATACTGAAACAATGTTCCTTAGTGTACCCGTTGAATCTCCTCAAAATTAATGTTGTTCTTAAGAAGGCTCTGTTTGTCGGGAAAACAGCGGAGTACAATCTTTACAGAAAAACAGATCAATGTATTGAAACCATAAAATTGTATGAACATTTTATTGGGGAACTCCAACTTCTCTGTTATCTCGCTAATATCATACAGCGATAAATATTATGAATAAATTGAAATCCGAAATGAAACTATACGACACTGGTTGTCGACAAATAGAGCTAACTTGGTAATAAAATATAATTTGTGTTGCTCACAAGAATTACGCTATTTTTGGCAGTGTATTTTTATGTATTAATGGAATAGAAATAATAAATGTAGTAATGATTTTTATTGTCACTTACCATTGCTTAAAATTTCGTCGTCAGTTACTTGCCCTTGTTTCATGTAGATGACCCCGAATTTGAAGTTGACAGATCCCTCTTGCTCCTCTAACAGCAACAAGTCCTTCTGAATATCAGGCGAGAATATCTCTTTCGGACCTTTCTCAACTTTGTCCATGTTCGGGAAGTTCGACAGGATTTGCTTGACAGTCAGGACTTTGTTCTGGAGTATGGGTAACGATATTTTCTGGGCACCCTAAAGGTTAGGTATATATTTCTAGGCGGAAGTTACGCAATTGTCTTATGTAGGCGCAACGTGTACTGTATATTACATGCATTTTCCTGATGTGAAACTAAACTAATAAAGTGATGTTGCTAAACTTTGTGTTATGTATGGCTATTCGCAAATTTCCACTTGAAGTTACACATCAACTTCGGTTTAGATATAGTAGTTTTAGGTTGAAATATGGAGAATAACTTCGGAGATTGTGATGAATGCGCAAAATGGTCCATTATGTATAATAAATTAAACAGCATATAGTAAGCGAGGACTATATAATATGTCGACTGGAAATATAAAGGATGATATTAAAGAAAATAATGTAAGAGCAAAAATAATGGCATGCTTTTGGTAATACTAATTGGAGCATTATTTATATTTTAAGGAAGTTTTTAATTTTAAATATGAGTCATAGGCGTTAAGCAGAATAGTAATAAGCGCTCGTCATAAAATAGATAGCAATTACAGACAATGACATCGTCTTTTGAAAAGACATAATTAATAATGACGGAATTGAATCCTTAGGTTTTGCAAATCGTCAAGCTTTACCATCATTTATATTAATTTTTGTATAATTGATTTCCTTAGCTCTATCTTCAGAAGATTATCTTCTTCCAAGATAGTCCCATAAGTCTAATAATATTAGGTTTCGTTTGGTTCAGTCGGACCTCTTCTGTGAATGAATTTATCATCCACCAAGCACAGGACTTTACACAATAGGAATTGTTAAAGTTAAATTATTTAGAAGTGATAAATATTGAACACTAGTTAAGCTATTATAGATTATAACATTAAAAGTTTTGGATGTAGCAGTTCCTTATTCCACACGGACTTAGTCCGACCAATAATTTTGATAGTCCACATTACCGTTTACGTCTTTTATTAAAAGACATATATTATTATTTATGTTTAATAAAAATAAATTTTGTTACATTTCTCCCATGGCGTTTTGAATACTATCGATTAAAAAAGAATTGAGCGTGACACTTCATTTGAAAAGCATTTTATTATATCATCAAGTTTGCCATGAATTCATAAAAACAAGATGGCCTCGAAAATGAAATAAAGTATATTTTCAAATGTTATATCATGTGATTCTCCTGTTTTATTTTATTTTTTTAGTTGGTAGTCCCTAATCTCAATCTATGATACAATACAATTTATTTTCGTGTTAAATGGTAATATTAATGATGCAATTTATCTTGGTTTTTGTCGATATATTGCGTGGTTTTGAAATTGGAAAGGGTGGGGGACTATTTACACGTACGTTGTTTATGAAGAAAAGACAGTACCCAATTCGTTCATTTTTAGTCACTAATTTTTTTTATTTTTGCGTGTGCTGTCCATAAATTTACCTTCTACAGTATAATGTAAAATATGCACCGCTACAGTGTACCGTTTTTCCTACAGGTTATTCATCTAATCAAAAATTTACTAATCCTAATACTATTGTGTTTATTTTCTCCATTATTGTAATACTTCATTCCCAAAAATAACGGTTTGATTGAAATTTCAGAAAATGAAACATCTGGAAACAACAACTATCTAAATCCATTGTTAGACAACTGCCAATTCGGTCCCTGTTCAGTCTGAATTCAAACTTCGTGTTTACATACGAATTTACATATGAATTCTCAAATTATGCTACAACTAGAACAGTTAATTTCCTATAATAACAATTCAACAGCTAAATCTCATTATGAGAGAAAAGTAAGCATTAGAAATTAATGAAATAAACTTTACTAAACAGCAGATTAATTGTAAAGTAATGAAGTAGCTTCTATATAACATACTTACTGTTTTTTTGAATAAAATGGCTCGACATAGGGGCACGCAGGTGTTGTTATCTTCATTTAGAACTATACTTAGAAAAAACGGTTGCTTGTCATTGTCCAGTCCGACGTAGTTTTGGTGTACTAAAATAGAAATGAGACGAAATTATCCAACAAAGGAATTAATCTGAAGGATATCTATCAGTTGTAATAAATATAAGTATTCATTTGTCGTAAAAGGAATTTATTTACATTAAATAAGTTGTTTTCTTAGTGTAGTGTTAAATCTAAAGTTAGTTAGCTTAACGCTAATATCAGGTTTAGATTTATTACATTTATTATTCAAAGTATGTGGACTATAGTAGAACAAAAAAACTCAGCATTGCATACTGTTCATGTCTACTGAATAATATTCAATTTACCGTTTTGTATTTGCATTCTTTATCAAGCATTCGCCTTCTGTTGACACTGAAAAGCGCTTAGTGAATAACAACGGCTTGCTCGTTTGCGCGGTTGCTTCTAGATAATTAATTTTTTACCGTTCAGAAATGTTAATGGAAAATGCACCAGTAATTATATAAAATGCATCTGCTTACATAACATGTCCGCTATTAAACAATGAAGCGGCTAGTGATATAATACAAGTGTTATTAAAAACAGCTTATGCAATCGAAATAGATTTCTGAAGTAGATTATATAGAATATGAATCAATCATATGCAAAATTCTGTGCTTAATACAGTTTATGACATACATTTTCTCTAGTACACTTATTTCAATATATTTCTTGACTAAGTAGAAGAATTGACAGGCCAAATTCTTGTTAATAGGGTGTCCTATAATGTATGGCATATTATAATACAGGAACGAAGTTACATCAGTAAATACCTTTATATATCACAACGGTAATGAGTAAAACACCTACTACGTTCTTATGTCACTATATTTTCACAGAAACGTGACTGAAGTTTCGACAACTATGTCATTTTCAAACGATGATTCAACTAAGAATAAAATACAAACATTCTGTTCCTATAATACATATTATCCAAATACAGAGACTAAAAATTATATGCCACCCATATTCGCATAAAACAGCTGCATATAATTCAATGTTACATAGAGTTTTTTCACTACCTTTATCAGAAACACAGATAAAAACAGAACTTATAACAATTAAAAATATAGCCAAAAACAATGGTGTCCCAACAAAAACTATTACCAAATTAAAAAACAAAAAACAAAATCAGTATACTTTTAAATTAATTTATCCAAATATTAGAGAAGATAAACAAATGCCTTATGCCACCATCACATATTATGATACATTGTCAACACGAATATCAAATATTCTCAAAAAACATAATATCAAAGTAGCATTGAAACCCCAACAAGGGTTATCAAATTTAGTTTATAACGCCAAAGATAAAACTAATAAATATGAAAAATCGGGAGTTTATAGGTTAAATTGCTTGGAATGCAATAGCACGTATATAGGATAAACAGGACGTAAATTTAGAACTAGATACCTTGATCATAATAGACCCTTCAGATTACAGAAAACATATTATACTTTTGCTAATCATATCATGGAAAGTGGACATAATTTCCCAGATATTAATAATATGAAAATCCTACACTATGCCAGCAAAGGTTTAAAACTTAATTGGTTAGAAGCAATAGAAATCTATAAATACAACCATAGTGATAATTTTAGCTTGTTAAATGATCAAGTAGATATACTATATTCTCCTCTTTTTACTGTTACCCAAATTAATAAACCCCCTGTATAATAGTTATTAATAATATTCATAAAATTTCCCACAACTTGATGGTCGGGATTCCACCATTTGGAAAACACGTTTCTTATAAACCTTAAATACATGTTTCTGTCATAACACTTAGTCTCTGTATTTGGATAGTATATATTATAGGAACAGAATGTTTGTATTTTATTCTTAGTTGAATCATCGTTTGAAAATGACATAATTGTCGAAACTGCAGCCACGTTTCTGTGAAAATATAGTGGTATAAAAACGTAGTAGTTGTTTTACTTATTTCCGTTGTGAATTATGAACTACCACAGAGTAACGGCTTCCTCGATTAATACCTTTATATATTATTACCATGTATGATTGTAACGAATACTAAGTAACATAGAAAAGTATCCAGTAAACGTGGTGTAATGCTGTCGATATTTTTTGAATATGTTGATGCACTAGGCAACAAAGAAATATGTGATTACAATCTGGGTTAAAATACTTGAGAATTTCCAAAATATTTAAGCAGTTCTGAACGCAGTATTGAGGTATCTCGTCCAAGGTTACAAGAGTCAATCGAATAGAGGTAGGTGGATCATGATGTCCATTATATCCTTATATGTTTTCAAACTGTATGTCTACTAAGAAGAAAGACTTTCAAAAAGTTGGACATTACTCTTACAACATGTAATTGTTGTATCGAAATGGCTTATTGAAACACAGGAATGGGTAAGGCTCTGAGAAATAGAAGTAATGCTGGTAGTTTATATTTCATCGAATGAAGACAATCACGGCCTTATGATAGATTGTATCCTCCACAACTTTCACATTATAATAGGGTTGTGTATATGTGGTGATGCTCTTTTTCCGCGCCTTCTTATACAGTCGTCATGTATTCCCTAACGGAAACGAAATTCATCACTGAGCATGTCATTTCAATTCCACTTTATCTAGTCTCTATTCGACTGTAATCGTTGATGTCTGTAGATGGATAGTAAATGGTGACTAAAATGCCTTATTTTTCAATATACTCTTATTGATCTCTTTGTCATTAAACTATAGATTTGAAGTAGCTCGAATAGATAGAGAATCAGTCTCCTACAAGCTTCTGTAGTCCTGTGGTACGCCTATTTTCCTCAAATTATATTCCACAATATTTCATTTAATGGTTCATTTCCACTCACACGTTTAATAGTTTCCCTCAACAATATACCAGATTTATACAATTAATTAGTAGAAGGGGAAGGAAGGGAGGTAGGTATTAGGAAAGGAGTAAGACAAGGATGTCACCACTAATTTTTAATCTGTACATCGAAGAGGCGATTAATGTGGTAAAAGATAGAGTGGATTTCGGGATTAAAGTACAGGGACAGAAACTAAAAATGCTGAGATTCGCGGATTATATAGCAGTATTAGCATCTAGTAAGGAGGAATTAGAATCAGCGTTGAACGAAATGGAGGCAGTGTTGACAGAGGAATACGGAATGAGGGTGAATAAGAACACAACTAAAGTGTTAAACTAAAGTGTGCAGAGGGCGCGAGAGCAGAGCAAAAACTAAAGTACAAATTAATAATGAAAGATTGGAGGAAGTTTAAAGACTTCACTTATTTAGGAAGTAAAATAAATTGGGATGGAAGAAGCGATAAAGATATAATACAAAGAATAGCGCAGGGTCGAGTAGCTTTTAACAAAAAGAAAGCACTTTCATGCTCGGGGGTAATAAACTTAGAAACAAGGAAGAGATTTTTGAAAACGTATGTATGGAGCACGGCACTATATGGTTGAGAACCCTGGACGGTAGGGGAAGCAAGTAGGAAGAAATTAGAAGCTTTTGAGATGTGGTGTTACCGAAGAATGATGAAAATACCGTGGACTGATAGGGTTAGAAACGAAGAAGTATTAGAGAAAGTCGGCGACAAAAGAAGTATGTGGAAAAACATAAAGAAGAGAAGAGATAGAATAATAGGCCACTTGCTGAGACATAGGGGAACAGTGCGCGATATTTTGGAGGCAGAAATAGGAGTGAAGAAAGGCAGAGGTAGGTCTAAATTAGACTACTGCTCGCAAATAGTAACGGATGTAGGTTGTAGCACAATTAGCGAAATGCGTAGGTTAGCACAAGATAGGAGAAGCTGGAGGTTAGCGTCCAACCAGTCTTAGGACTGATGACCTCATGATGATGATACAGTTAATACAGAAAACGAGAATAAACCAAAACAGAGTAAATTAAACTACTAATACTGTGTAAATGTTGACCTTTTATTTCTTAGCTTCATATTTTTGTTTATAAATTGTTACTAATTAGCTTAATTTACTTATTTATATGTATAAGTTTTTATATTTAAATCCATTAATGTCTTCCCGCAATCTACTTCACTGCTTTCTACCAAAACTTTTATTGAATACAATATTCAGTGTGCTTCCCATATTAGTTACTATATTAGTTATGTACTATTTATGTAATATGTTCCCATATTAGTTATGTACTGCAATACAATGGTAATTATAGAAACTGGCCGCGATTAAATATTCCCAAACTGGAATGTAATTAATATCCACGCATACGCTGCCATTAATTGAATTTCAGTTTGGTGGTGATTATATTTACTCAAAATAGGTGATTATTCATCGAGCCAGCTGGTTTCGAAGTGTCATCACAATGGTCGCTTGCCTGAAACTAATATCTGTCTGATAAACGCTGGTGGTTAGTGTGCCGTAAAAAATCGAAAATCACCCCTAATAATATGGGTATATAACAAATTAAAAATTATTGATGATGGCGTGTACCAGTTCGATGCTGTTCGCTGTTTTAAAGTAGATCGTTGACTGTATATTTAATTCAATTTAATGAACACATTTCCCTGAGTTTTTAAGCATTTAAAATTATTATAGAGTAGATTATAGATCTACTCTAAATAGATTATTTTGGATATATTATTATTATACCGATAAATTATTGAAACGGAAACAACTTTGTCACAAATACTTTTCTCTTTATGACACTGACAAGCTAGATTGGGATGCACAATAGCTTAGCCAATGCATACGACAACTGCTATTATACTAGCTGAACATACGAAAACTTGAGAAATCTAAACAATTCAACGACGAAGGTATTACTCACAAAAATATTTTGAGTTATTGTCAACTGTTATAATAGCTGTTCATAATATTCCGTTTAACGATAATTTTGTCTCCATAGCATTAAAGAAAATTATTTAAAATATTTCTTAGAAATAATCAGAGCACCCCAAGACCTAATAGTAGTTCGATTTATGGTGAATGAATATATCATTTTTATAATTCAAATAAATAAGTCTTTTGGGGGGATATTTTGAGACTATTTAAAGGCTGTAACATATAAGTCGGAAATCGAGGATGGAACTACCAAACCCCCAAGCAGTTATCAAAGTAGTTCCCGAATAGCAAGGCCATTACATAATCACTATAGGAAACAACTACTATCGAAATAAAACCCGTTTTATTTCGGGTTTTATTTTTTAAAACCTTATCTGATCGTGCAGAAACATGAGAAAGGGGTCGAGAATCACTTTTAGGTATAATTCAATACCTGGCGGGGCTTTAGCCCGAGGAGTAGTTGTTTCCTATAGCGATTATGTAATAGCCTTGTTATTCGGGAACTACTTTGATAACTTCTTGGCGGTTTGGTAGTTCCTTCCTCGATTTCCGACTTATATGTTACTGACATAGATCAAATCGATAAAGATGTATACCCCACAACGTTTATTCGGCATTTGTCCTGGATCGGCGTACCGTGTACGGCACTGATGAGAATTAATAAGTTCGAAATAGCTCTATGTCGTTCGGTTCCGATCCGGGACAAATGTCGAATCCTACCTGTGGCGGGTTTTATTTTTTTTTAAATATTTAAAGGCTATTTAATTTCTTTAACAGAGCCAAAAACAACTATTATCCCACGAATAAAATTATCATTTCTATTTGAAATTTGTCTATAGATATTCAATTTTAAAATTTAATGTCTTTGACTTCATATGCATAATTTGAAAACCTTTAATTTATGAAATTAATAAATCATTTATTCAAACAAAATATGATCTACGAGTAGAAGCTATATGTTTAAGTTAGTTGTAAATTTCATTTCAGTTTTCTTTTATTTCTTGAGATTTATGTTTCATTAAAATACACTTTTTTACGTTTGGGTTATTATAATATCGATTTCAATTTTCAAAGAGAATTAGAATACCTGTTACATGGATGTTACTAATTACTAATAAATTTTTCATATTTGATGCCTTTGGTGTAACTCACGTAGAATAGATAAAAGTAAATAATTTTTATTTGAAATATTGTTTAAATATTTAGTTAACTATACATTTTTTTGTTTTTAGTGTTTGACTGACACTATATAGGGTGAATTGGTTTTAACCTGGCAAAATTTAATGCTGTCCTCTGGTGATATAGGGTCTTTCAATAGGGACGCTAGAAATTTGTTATGTTATAGCAGACATATTGTTAAAACAACTTCTCTCAAATTTATTTTGAATTGTTCAACAATGTATGGCAAATCACTACGGAAGATTACAGCATTCATCAAATTATGCAAAATCATCGAATTTTATTATCAATATCAGTGTTACGTTTGAGAAACGGTCCGAGGGTTACATGATATTTATCCTCGCCACAACCGTTCCGCTGAGTCGGGTATTCGACGTTTGGTGGCCGAATTCGATAAATAATCAGTTAACACCCGTACGAGACCGAAATGCAAAGTCTGCTGAAGACACGGCTGCTGTGCGTGAGAGTGTACGGGAACACCCGCTGCAGTCAGTTTCTCGTCGTTCACAAGAACTTGGTCCTTCTGCGACTTCAACTTGGCGAATTTGGCGTCGCGACTTGGGTCTACACCTTCCAACTAACCCAGGAGCTCAAGATAAACGACCATAGACAACGCCGTGTGTTCGCTGATTGGGCTCTGGAGCAATTGGAAGTGGACCCAAATTTCATCAAGAAAATCATCTTTAGCGACGAGACCCAATTTTGGATGAATGGATATGTGAACAAGCAAAATTGTGGGGTTACAATCTACACGGGATACACTAGTACCAAATGCATCCCGAGAAAGTTACTGTTTGGTGCGGATTCTGGTCCGGCGGAATCATCGGACCGTACTTCTTCCAAAACGAAACTGGCATTGCCATAACCGTCAACGGCAAGCGCTACAGATCGATGATAAGCAACTTCGTCACTCCAACAGGACGGGGCCACGTGCCACACAACACAAGCCATGATGGACATTCTGCACAAACGATTTGAGGGCATGGTTATCTCGTGCAGCGGCGACGTGAACTGGCTACAGAGATCGTTCGATTTAACGCCTTTGGACGTCCCTTAGGGCTATCTTAATTAGCAGGTCTATGCGAATAAACCGCAAACAATTGATCAATTGACCCTCAAATTCAACACAACGAACGCCATCCAGCGAATTTAGCCAGATCTATGCGACAAAGTAATCGAAAATTGCACCTCCTGAATATGTGCCACCAAGCAAATCCGCGGAGGACATTTGAATTACTTTATATTCCATACTAAATGCCATAAAATATTCTTTCAAATAAAAAACAATTGAATGGATATCTCACACACAACCTGCTTTATTTACGTTTAAAAGTCGAGCATCCTTATTGAAAGACCATTTATATACCCATGTTTTCTGCGACTTTTATGTCTCGACAATTTATAATGGTTTGTCGTGTTTTAGTTTTATGATGGAAAGTAGTTTAGTCCCCTCACTCATCTTTACCCCTTAGTATCCAATAATATTGGATGAAGTTAAGCTATTATAAGCTTGTAAATGAGTAAATATTCGTATCATATTTTAAAACGAAGTCTTAATTATATTCAGAGATAAGTGATCCTTATCATCAAAACGTAATGTTTTACAGCTTCTGTTTAAATATCCAATATATTTGGGCTTATACAGTGCTATTTAAAAGTCCCCTCCTCCCCTCTTATCTTTTTAACGATTATACATAAACTAGTGAAATTTGGTAACTGAATATTAAGGGTTGTAAACTTCCCTACTAGTGATGATAGATGACGTATGCGTCAAATATGACGTCACAAGGTCATTGTGACCAATAATTTTAAATGGAACCCTATGGCAAGCGACACCTCTTTTAAATGGTATCGAAAAACCGTATTCAATGATACTAATATTGTTTGTATTTATGGTAGTTTTGATGGATTAAATCAGTAATCAGTAAACTTGGATAATAATTTTAATTACAGATTCAAGAATCAGTACCTACTTATAGTAATTGTTCGAAGTGAGCTCCATCTACTTCCTGACAGTAAAACATCCTATTGCGAAACTCTTCTCGTACTTTTTCAAATGTGTCTCCGGAAATAACCCTACATTCTGTAACAATACGTTGTTTTAAAACATCAATATTGTCAAGCTGAGTAGCGTAAACCTTCGATTTAAGATACCCCCACAGAAAAAAATCTAAAGGTGTGAGGTCCGGTGATCGAGGCGGCCATTCCATTGAACCTCGTCGTCCAATCCATCTACCAGGATATTCTTCATCCAAATACCGTCTTACTGCACCGTAATAGTGTGGAGGAGCACCATCCTGTTGGAATGTTCTTTCCAAAATGTCGAATTCATCTTGATTATCTTCCAAAATTTCAAGGATTAACGGTTCTATTGCATTTTGCAACATCTGCAGATACACCTCACCGGTTAAGTTGGTATTTAAAAAAGCAGGCCCAACGATGTGGTTTCCCAGTATACCTGCCCAAACATTGACCTTCTCGGGATACTGAGTATGTGTTTCACGAAACATGTGAGGATTTGCGTCACTCCAATATCTCACGTTTTGTGTATTTACATTTTCATTTAGATAGAAAGTACTTTCGTCACTAAAACAAATTGTTTTGACATAGTCTGGTTGTTGGTTAATTTTAGTCTCTATATTTTCACAAAATTGCAGTCTTCGGTCTGGATCGTCGTCTGAGAGTTAATGAACCATTTTTAATTTGTATGGGTGAAATTTGTTTTTCTTTCAGCACCCTGTGCACTGTACTTTGACTGACTTCACAGGTTGATGCAACTTGAGTTGTTGAAGAAGTAGGATTTACTATTACTTCTGCCAGTATATCAATTTTTTTTTCATCAGAAATTTGTGGTCTGCCAGATCGTTTTGCATCATTAATACTACCCGTTGTTTTAAACTTACGAAGAAGCTCTCTCAAATAAATCCTCGAAACTGGGCGATCGGGAAACCTTTCATTAAAAATGCGTTCTGCTGCATGAATCTTTTCTCCAGTTTCACCAAGTATTAGGATCGCTGCTACTTTATCACCTAAAACACGTACCATTTCTCTTCTTGAAGCACTTAAATGTTCAGCTCACAACAGTTTAACAAATTATTGAATGTACAAATATTTTAAAATTACCACAAGGTACTAAAACAGTTAAACGTTCGATTAACAATACACAAATTATTAAATGTATAAAAACTTTGACAGCTAAAGAAACATCAAATTGGGGAGACTTGCAAAAACGTCAGATTATTTACTATCCAACTATCCAGTGGCGGAGCTTGAATTTTAAATTTTATTACTAACTGATTTAATTCATCACAGCTTTGCGGTTTTTGAAAGCCAGTTGTCAAAACTGCCGTAAACAGATACAATATTAGTATCATTGAATAGGTTTTTTCGATACCTTTTAAAAGAGGTGTCGCTTGCCATAGAGTTACATTTAAAATTATTGGTCATAATGACCTTGTGACGTCATATTTGACGCATACGTCATCTATCATCACTAGTAGGGAAGTTTACATCCCTTAATATTCAGTTACCAAATTTTACTAGTTTATGTATAATCGTTCCAAAGATAAGAGGGGGGGGGAGGGGACTTTTGAATAGCACTGTATAGAGCAACCTAAGATTGCTTTGACGTAATCTATCGATCTTTAAAGTTTGACAGTGAAGAAGGACTCTATAATCATTCCAAATTTTTGGGATGAAGAAAAAGTATACATACAAGATTAATTATAACCTCCTTTCTCCTTTATAGATATCATATCATGTTCAATATTCACGTTCTGATATTCAGTTCAAACAGAAAGTTAAAAAATTACTTTGGTAACGAGTTTATTCGGCTTCTACATTCTTTCCATGTTTATATTTAAAATTATTACGAAGGATGTCGATATACTTACATTTGCCAAGAAAATATTTGAAGTACCATCTGGTCTGGTATTCGGGATTTTCAAGTACGGGCGTGCTCGGTGACCCAAACATCTGAAAAGCAAATTAAGTATGGATGGTTGTTATTTAAGGGAAATTCGAAAGTAGACAACGTGCGAGAGCAGTTCGAAGACCTTTAATAAAAAATACGGCGTGAAATACTGGGGACTCTTGACGTGAATATGTACTTTTTTCGATGTCTGTTTTTTGTTAAGTCACCCACGTAAACGCGAGTGTGCTTACACGGTGTGCTCACACGGTGGTGAGCTATGGCTGGTCGTTACATTGTTTTAAGGCATTTCTGATATACACAAGAGAAGAAAATGAGTTTCAGATATATTAAGTTCCCTTAGATCTCTTGAGGTTGTGACCTTTTAACGTATGTTTTATTTTAAATTAATTCATTAAAATAATTATGACCTTAAATGGAGACAGTTTGTTGCATATTTCAGATTAGTATTTCTATCTTTATACAAAATAAATATAACAATTATTATGGAATGATATAAAATTATTATACCAATACAGAATTGTATAATAAATAATATAGAAATTGATCCGAAAATATAATATTTGTAAATTTAAAAGGCGTACGTTAGACCCTGTATAAAACTAAACTATTTATACAAAATTATTTGTAAAAATATTGTATAGGTAATATATTTAGTCGAAAATTTACTGAAGTGAAAAATTGTTGAATTCCTGTCTAAAGAAATAAAAAATAAAAAAAGTCATATATGCGTTGTTAAAAAAATCGTTTTTTAAAAATATACTGATATAAATTAACAGTATATAACGTCATGCTACAAGGAGTCTTCCATAAGAAAGTCGATTATTTTTTTTTATGTTTACTGTGTTAAATAATAAGGCAACCAATTTATTTTGAAAAAAAAAAATCTCGAACGTCTTGATTATTATTTAATTATGCATTTGACTTCATAATTTACTTATTTTAAGCTAACAAGTGTGATATTAATAATAAACTAAAAATAATATTTAGAAATATCCTTTCATTGGAACATGTTTATTCACTTACTTCATCTTTTTCACCTGGAGAGTCGCCATTTTCTATCCTGAATCTTCTGCAGTGTTCCTGTCCATCTACTTCTGGTTGTTGCAACTGAAAAAAGAACAACGCAGTTCAATAATCTTGAATTTGGTTTGCGATTATAACATAAGAATATCTTCTTATGGATACGATATTTTTTTATCACAGTATTTCTCGCTTAATTACTATACTAGCTGCAGTTAATATATAGAAAACAATGATAAATATTTTCAAAATTTGGGGCTATAAATAGAGCTATATTATCGAAATTTGGGGCAATAGATACAGCTAGAAAGGGGAAGAAACGAAGATAAATACAGTTATGTTCAGGGAAAGGTGTCAAACTCCCTCCGCTGGGACTCGAATCCATCCATACATTGACACCCTTGATGCTGGACCAATTTCCCTACCTTGGACTAAAGTATAAATGACTATGTTCTAACTACCTCCATGAGTGACTACGATAGGTCACTCATTCATATAATGGCCGCCAAGCGCTTTGCTTGGCTCTACTTTTATTAGTTCCGTATTGGACAATTGACCTGAATGCCCATCGTATTCTCTAATATAGGTAAAATAGGTTTAACTTACTCGTTTTGAAGGTAAATGAATACATGACTATAATACCGGTTATTTTAAGAATATTTTTTTGAAGACATCTATTTTATAAATATATAGAAAAATATTTAAGATCATTGATTTTAAATGATAGGTCTTGATGATCTTATTCAAGACTGCGCATGTACAACGGTGATCTGCCTTTAAACATACTATTCATTTCATCGCTATTTGCCAAATAAAAGACTTTTTTATCTTGCCGATAAACGAAACAATCTACCTGAGCCTAGCCATAAAACAGGCCACGGTATGAGATAAGAGTCGTTTGATATTTTTTATTTGGCAAATAGCGATGAAATAAACTATACATAATACCACTGTGGTTGATATGGGGAATAGTGCGAATCTTCCGCATTATCTAAAGAAAAGCCATGGCATAATAATGTCCAAGTAACGCGATGTAAAAATTCGCAGCGTCAGTTTTCTCCATGACAATGCTATATTCAATAAAACCCGTAAAGAAAACTTTAAAGAAAATTACTGAAAGTGGCATAATTAAGCAAATTTCCTGTGAATCTTCGATACAAAAATAAAATACGGACAGACAGAATGATTTGAAATGAACATTTTGAAAGTCCTTTTTTGATTTTAATGAAATTTTCTCCGATAAAAAAAGGTTACAGATTTCAGCAACGTATGCGCCCCAATTAAGTGATGCCATGCTTAAAATAGACGCCCACTCTGTCAAATCTATAAAATTTGAATAGCGCTCGTCTTGATTGAAAAATTAAGTTAGTGCCCTATCAGTTACGATCTTAATTAAGGCCTTTGTTATTTCCAGCAAGAAAAGGGTTATAACACCAGTGATTGATAATCTTATTTAACCAACTAGGTCGCCTATTTCATCAAAACACTCCTCCATCTGCTTATACTTTTTCTGTATAATATATGAGTTTAAAACGCATTTTCCCCGGTTCTGTGAACCGCATTTTTTTTTGTGCAGGAGGCATCCATTCCGAAATGAAATATTGCAAGTTAAGGAGTGGACTAACGACATATAGACAAGATAAATAGGGTTAATTTATCACTTCTGCCCGAATTTCCTGCTGATTCGATGGCAGTTTCTTTTAAATGGCCTAAAATATGTACCGGAGTTTTAGTTCTGATTCGAGTACACAGGGTGCTACGAATTATTGTATAAAGCTATCCCAAGAATGTTTAGTTTCAATCTTTGTTCTGATTTTCGCCTACGATGTAATTTTTGTACGTACAAAGGTGAGAGGGATGAAACGTCGTGCTGTATACATTATGCATCATGTATAATACATACATACAGTAAAAACATGTGATGTTTTGGATTTACAATTTCCTGTCAACAAAATTAATATGTAATATAAGCAAAAGTATTAAATAGGAAGAGTTTTACTTTCTCTTAAAGTAAATTGGTATACAAACATACTAAGAACATCTAAAAGATAATTTGCTTAACACAAGATTGAGGATAACCATACTCTAAATAATTTCAAGGGTATATTTAGTTGGAAACTTAAGAAACATCAAATATCAAATAGTAGGCCTAGATTGCTGTCACTCAGTGATCTATGTCTTATTTTGATTAATACAAAGTCAGTTGGATGAAATTTACGGCAAGAATATATAGTCTTTTAGGTATAAGGGTAATTATGATATACCTCATAATTGTTATTATATTTTGGATGAATATGCACTGTTGAAAATCTGCCGTGGCATTAAAACTTTACCACTTGTAATGGTATGAAAATGATGTAAAATTTTACTATTTCTGAGATAAAACTTAAATAAATATACACCATAGTAATGGATAAAATTTTACATGACTATAATTGTAAACATTTATACATTTCAGGTAAAAAACTAATATAAATACGCTATAATATAGTACATTTTACTTTTCGTGGAATAGATTAGAATTCCTGCGTAGTACTAGTCTAGAGTAAGCATGTAGTGCTATTATGTTATTATAGTGCCCAACTGCTATTATGTAGCTCACGAAGAAAATATTAAAGTTGGCCAAATATGTTGTTAAAGTGATTTGCCAAGTAGACTGAGTAATGTGTCTTTGCTGGATGATTTCACCGAATAGATATTATGTGTATGTACCTAACCCAACATTATTATTCTCTCATTTATTCTCAGTTAGCTAATTGTTGTTGGTTACATTTCGGTCTATAAACAAAGGAATGCACAGTATTACGAGTTAACGTCAATTCATAAAACGGCTGCATGTGAAAGCAAAGCTTTTAAGCAAACATTTCGGGTTATACAATACATCTCCTTTTCGTATACAGTATCCATAAAAATGTTTGCATTGTACGGGAAAAAGTCTATTATTAGGTACATTTCTTGTACTAGGTAAGGATGTTATTGAATGTTAACTCATAAAACTTCCACTAATGACCTTTCGTCTATTAGTCTTTATTGTCAGAATCCTCTGGTCTACGCTGCTTCCATTTGACATATACAGTGCGCTTTAGAATGTCTTAAATATGTGAAGAAATTACGATTTTAAAAAATATGTTTTTGACAATTTGCACCTTTAGCATATAATTAATTGACTGGATATATTACCTAAGTACTAGTTGTAGAAAAATCGGGAAATGTCGAATAAAATCTCAGAAAGTATTTTTTCTACTAGGCATTGAAAAATGTTTCTTAGAGAAATTTAATTTCTCAAAAATTTAAATAAAAAATACTTCATAATGCAAAATGAGGTATTGTTCGTAGCCAGGATTGTAGTGTATTTAAATTCCGTTATATGGATTTAGGTAATACATGGATGGCAAAGGTATCTAAATCTCAAAAACTTAAAATATTTGATAATATGAAGGAACTGGTTTCTGGACTGAACACTAAGAAACATTTCGTCTACTCTTTCTGATATTCTATGAATTCTAAAGATATTGTAAATATCAAATAGCTGGCTTAAATCCCTGGCTGGGAATAATATGAGCGTTGGTTTTTGGTTGTTGATTTTTCCTATTTATTGTCTATAAGATAGAGACATAATTGACAGAAATTTTAATATTATTCAAAATATTCTCCCGTAACATCGAACATCAACTGATACACGTACAAACCCTTTTTGTTAAACCTTCAATAATTTTCAGACTGATATTTTCATAGTTTTAAGTGATTGCATAACAATAAATCCAAGGGAGTCGGTTAAAATGAATATGGTGGCCACTCAGTTGGTTTGAGTCGCTTTTACCTACCTTCGGTTTGTGTATGTACCAAGGAAAATTTCGATTGTTAGTAAATCACTAGACACTACCAAAATAAGGAGAAATTTGGCCTTGTTGAAAATAAATTCGATAGTGGAGTTTAAATTACATCTAGCAGACGTCAAATTTTGTTCAAAGTTGTAAGGCACTACGAGACTTGCTATCATTCTAGCATATACGATTCCTGAAATAAATAAGGACTTTCTTGATATCAATACAGTTACGACAATATACTATTTCATTCAACGGAAACGTCACTTCGTCGAAAAAAAATACGTCGTGATTTTCATTACAATTTAACATTATATCTACGCAAATTTTATTTAATGATCAAGATCGTGAATTTTTAGTTGAATAAGAATGTACTGTTGGTTTAAATGTACATATTTTATAAGGATGGTATTTCAACTGTGTATTGATTGGTGTGATTTAAATCTGGATATCTAGAATTCAGACTGAAATGATCCATTTGTGTAATCGATAGAAAATCGGCCAAGGTCAAGTAGGCAGTAATACTAATAATATAATCAATCAGTTTTATGATCTCATAGTTCTTTAATAGTTTTGATTTAGAATAGTATTGCTTATTTTTTGCCTATGAGCCAAACATTTCCTTAGACATTAATGTAGCCTTTTCAGCCACAATCTGATTTTATTTACGTTATCAATTTTGAAATTAAAATTAATGTACGGTACTAAACTGATATTTAGGAAAAATATCTATCAGGTTGTTGATAAGACATGTTGTTGCAAAACATTTTTGTCAATATAATTATCTTGTTGTTGATCTTATAAATGATATATAGGAAACTCTAA
Organism: Rosalia funebris; assembly: GCA_037954035.1. Classification (NCBI taxonomy): domain Eukaryota; kingdom Metazoa; phylum Arthropoda; class Insecta; order Coleoptera; family Cerambycidae; genus Rosalia; species Rosalia funebris. The sequence goes on along the minus strand of JAZFAV010000001.1, from coordinate 12,114,660 downwards.
TACGTGGTACAATTGTATTTGGAAAACTAAAAAAATAACTTTTATTAAAGAAAGAATAGATATATATTATATAGATTATATTATCTACAATAGCGCGAAGGATCATGAAATTTTGTAATAGTGTTAAATTTCTATATAACTTTCTATCTCTTGTCAGCGATTGATTTGATTGGTTGAAGTTGATATCGATTTTCTATCACCACCATTTGAAGCGTTTACGACATATAGTAATGTTCGTTACTAATAACGAAATGAAACTGGAGTTGTAGTTAAGTTGAAAGTTAAGAAAATTGTTGTTTTAAAATTAGACATGTATTTCTGGTTAAAATGGAGTTTATTGAAAATATTGTTTTTTATATTTTTATGTTCAATTTAATAATCAAGAGTTTGAATTAACAAATATGTCGAATAACAGTGATAGATATATTAGAAAATTGAACAGCATATTAATTACCCAAATTTTTGAATAAATGGCGAATGCGCCAGTTGAATTTTAATGTAGAATAGGGAATTGTAATTAAAGAAGAGATTATGATAACTTCACAGTTCAAACACAAATTATAGAAGAACATAATTTTTATGTCGGTCAATATCTTATAAAAATAGGTTGATTTATTTAACAGCTTTATTGGTTGTAGCTGAATTATTATAAGACATTCTCAAACACTCTTGTAATGAGTAAATTATACAAACTGCGCAAAGTGTTATTGTGAGTCAATTAATGGAAAATACTATAAGACAGACACAAGACTATTTTACAAGACTATATTACAAGAGTATTTTGTAAATAACTGCTAAATGTAACTACCACAGCATAGTAATTAAAAAAAGTTTCGAATGAATATTGCCCTTTTCTCTATCTTATTAAACAGAATAGAACTTAATTAAATTACTAAATTAACTTCGAAAACATTTCCTGGCTCCTGAAGTGCATTTAGTGATCGCCTTTTAATGCCCTCTCAAACATTGTACGCATTTTGTGCTTTCTTAGATTCCGCCAATGAAAACTACAAGCAGTAATGGTTTGAAATAAAAGAATTTCCGAGAATATATCAGTTCGCCAGTTTTATGTCTGGAAAACTGTTATAACTGTGTGTAACTCTCGGGAAAAGTTTTTAATCTGATTTGCGGCACGATCTGGCGAATCTTTTATTTTCGTCGTTCGCTTTCGCACCAAAACTTGTAAAAAGACGTACTGGTAATTGTACGAATGTAACAGGAGTATATCATGGACGTTCAAAAGGTTATTCTAAGGGAATTTTATTCTTACTTTGAAGTTTATAAGACGGAAGCGCTTCGTTCATCACAAATAATAGGAAACAGGAGTAAACTTAGTTGTTTAAAGTACGTAATCTTTTCTTATTTTGTGAGACGGAGTAATGGTAAGATAGATAACATTTTGAATAAAAACTGGGATAACAATTTATTATTGCTTTACGTTTGAGCTTAATTCATTGTTATTTAAATTAAACTTGTTCTTCTTGTTCAAATTACCAATGACAACAAAGCACTATTACTTTAAAGTTTTAAGTTTTATTAGTTAGTCACTAGTTTTATTGATTATTTAATAGTTATTTACAATTATCTCCAATAGCGCGAGGGATCATGAAGTTTTGTAATAATGTTAAATTTTCTATCTCTTGTAAGTCACCGATTGGTTTGATTGATTGAAATTGATATCGATTTTCTATCACCACCATTTGAAGCGTTTACGACATATAGCAATGTTCGTTATTAATAACGAAATGAAACTGGAGTTATAGTTGAGTTGAAAGTTAAGAAAATTGTTGTTTTTATGTCCAATTTAATAATCAAGAGTTTGAATTAAAAAATCTGTCGAATAACAGTGCAATATATATTAGATATTAAAAAGCATATTAACCACACAAATTTTTAAAGAAATGGCGAATGCGCCAGTTGAATTTTAATGCGAATATTTTGATTTATTTGATTTATCCGAATACTGTTTGCGATTTCTTCTTTCTAATTTATGAGCATATTGAATAGCTGTACATAGTGATCTTACAGTGGTGATTATGGAACATAAGAATGCATTACCAGTAAATAAAAACGTAAAACGAGTCCATTAAAACTGTGTATCTAATACTAAAATTTTGGTGACACTCGCGTCATTTTTTTTAAATTCAGACCGGGTAAGTTATGTAATTAAAAAAAAATACACTACAATATTGTATTGCACTGCGTTCTCGTATTACGTTGTTCTTCCTATTTAACGAAGTACAAAATTTTCGTATGTTCACAATATTTATATAAGATACTCGTTTTCGTAAGATTTATTTAAGAAGATTTTATTTCATGTTAATGTGTTCAGCATATTCACATTGTAAAGGATTTCATACGTGTTTGAAAATTATAAATTTATAATTTAGTGAGGCGCATTCACCATATTTTTAACTCGTTTCTGACTAATTTTTAGTAATGTTTCATTACTGTTTTTTATAAAATTTCCTCAATGCTGTTGATAATTCAAAACTAAAATATATAAACATACTCAAATAAGTTATTAAAATTTTCACATAGTTATATAGTGCTTTAAATGTAGTTATTATATAGTAAATTTTATATTTTTCTTTTGAAAACTACTTTGAAATTACAGTGAGTAGTATAGAAAAAGAATAGGGATCTTGGTTAGTTTTCTCGATAACATTCATATTTCATTATTTCTTTCAGAGCGTCTCTCGAATATTTAATTTATTTTTTTTAGCTTTAAGTTCAATAATTGATTTAAATATATATTTTTTAATTCAATGTACTTTTTAGAAAAAAACTCTGATTTAAATTACTTTAATTAACCTCATCATGCGTAAAACTGAGCTTTATCAAAGCCCACATATAACTTAGGATTGTAACTAAAACGATGTTAGAGGTTCCAGAACATAAAGAATCCTCTAGAAGAAGAGAAATAACTATTAAACATCTGAAAGGTACTAATTTTGTCGAACTCTTCATTATAGCATCCATGCAATGCAATCATTGCATGGATGCTTCTTAAAAACATTCTTATATAATTTTTTACCTAAAAATCTTGATGGAATTTAAATGGCTTCAGTATTTTATATTTTTGATGAAATATTGATTAGTATACTCAAAAATATAACTTAATTTAATACTAAGTTATTTGAGGAGGTACTTACATTACTACTTTTATCATTGCTTACAGGAGATGATTTAAATAAAAATTATTATAGATGTAACATACAGGGTATAACAAGTATGATTGCCATTTATTTTAACAGTTGATAATTTGGACTTAAAGAAAAAAGTGTTTTTGCAAAAATATTGCAATTTTTACTTTTATCTTTGTCTCATTCTGTATTGATTATAGTTATAATTAGGTGATTTATATTTTTTCTCGTAAATTGTAGAGTTCATCGCCTATGTCATATAACACTTTTTGGTTTGTTTAGGTCCAAATGTTAAAATAATAATAGTTATACTTATTATACTCTGTATAGCGTTTTACTGGATTTGGTATTTTTTATATATTTTTAATAACAACAAAATTGTATCTATTTCAGATTCTGAATTGTATACAGTAGTATGTCAACTATTTAATTAGTTTGATTACATTTTAGTCAACTCATACATATGGTAAAACTGCATACTTATGGTTTTATGGGTATATATTATAATTTCTAAATTAATGCAAATACCCCAAGAGAGACGGTTTCAATAGAAGCAACGATATTGTAGACACAATTATTATGATAATTATCATAATAGGGTTATTCTAGTGGAAAGCATCCGTTGTAGTAATTTAGATAAAGCATAATCAAAAGGTCATTAGATTTGACATTTTATATATATATATATATATATATATATATATATATATATATATATATATATATATGTATATATATATATATATATATATATATATATATATATATATATATATATATATATATATATATATATATATATAATGGATTATACGTTCCATAGCAACTTGTAATGTAAGGCAAATAATACACTTGCACTATACAAGCACTATGTAAACTTACATAGATATTATAAAGAGAAGCTACGAATGACCGTCAATCTTTTCAGATATAACATTAACAGCATTTAATGCATAACTATTCAAAGCAACTAAAGTTAATTGTATTAAATCATCATTCATTGTACTTCAGTACTCAATGAGGATATCAATTTATTCATTTGAAAATAAAATATTATAAAGGTATTAACTTCATTTGTTTTTATAATATTATATTTTTTTAAACTCTATTGTAGCCAGTTATTTTCTTTTTACATGAACGGCCAGAACCAGAATCGGTATCTCTGCCTTATTATATACCGTGGTTAATTATAGTTAATAAAAAAACATTATGTTGTGTTCAAGGAAATTCTCAACAAATTTATGCGGTAATTATATATGTATTTTAAATATACTGTTAAAGAAAATCCTATTATAGTTCCAGCTGCGAGCTATCACATGATATTGATACGCATATTGCCCAGCTCTATATAAGTGCATAGACCACTATGAATTTCCAATTTCCAATTCTATTATCAGTGGTTTCGATATTGGAATACATTAGATATTATCAAAAGTTTATAGAAGCATAATCTACATTTAACCATTGTAATTATAACAGTATAATATTTCATTTATCCTCCTTGGGCTTGTTTTCGTATGTATTATATTGCGATTTATAAATATATTGGAAAATCTAAACCTCTAAGAAGAAAGGTAACAATTGTATAATTTTAATAATAAATCATGTAATAAATTTTAAAATTGTCAATTACGTGTAAAGTCTCATGTATACAATGTATCTCAAAGGAATTTTTTGCACGGGGCTGTCACATAGTAATATTGAACCTTTTTGGTAATGTAAGGTTGTATTTTATTTAGTTATTGATAAATTTATGCTCGGGGGTAATAAACTTAGAAACAAGGAAGAGATTTTTGAAAATATATGTATGGAGCACGGCACTATACGGTTGCGAAACCTGGACGGTAGGGGAAGCAAGTAGGAAGAAATTAGAAGCTTTTGAGATGTGGTGTTACCGAAGAATGATGAAAATACCGTGGACTGATAGGGTTAGAAACGAAGAAGTATTGGAGAAAGTCGGCGAGAAAAGAAGTATGTGGAAAAACATAAAGAAGAGAAGAGATAGAATGGTAGGCCACTTGCTGAGACATGGGGGAATAGTCCGCGATATCTTGGAGGCAGAAATAGGAGTGAAGAAAGGCCTAGGAGGTAGGCCTAGATTAGACTACTGCTCGCAAATAGTAAGGGATGTAGGTTGTAGCACAATTAACGAAATGCGTAGGTTAGCACAAGATAGAAGAAGCTGGAGGTTAGCGTCCAACCAGTCTTAGGACTGATGACCTCATGATGATGATGATGAATTATATAGTTTTGTTTGAAGAATTATATAGTATCTGTTGCTTGGTCCACATAGGTATTCATATATTCTTGTTTTTATCCTAACGGGTATGGTATTTTTTAAAGATGTTTCACTTGTAATGTAATGTAATGTAATTTCCAATTTGGGACATAGTTTTCCCAAAACTCATGAAAGGTGACACTTTTCACAATGTCCACTTGCATGATATGCAAGTCATTTACTACACCTAGGAGGTGCGACGAAATGTATGTTTATTTATATTATACAATATCACTAAGTGAGAAGATATTAAATATAAGAAATGGTTTTCTTATACGAGTATTTAATATCTTCAGTGGTTGCCCAATCCATTGCTTTTATTTTTTCTGCATCTTTTTTAGCTTGATTCATGTAATACTGGTGTTTTTGGAGGGGTCTTTAAGAACTAGGTGTTAGCGACGGAACCGTAATATCCTTCAAATCTTCCTTCAAACTTAAAATAATATTAGAATAACAACAATACCAAGACAATTTCTAATGGCACTCATATATTCACATAACTCAAATAAAATGCATTATAACAGCCCTACCCTATAAAAGCCCTAGCAATATACATATCGCTCATTTGAAAGAACAATGACATAACTCAAAAAACTAAAGTTTTCAGGAAACATATTTAAAGTTTTTGGTAATCATTTTTATATAATTTCTTATACTGAAGTTTCTATTTTCGGACTAAAACTTTAATAGATAGTATGGTTTGAGAATACTTTACATACCAACAATACCAGTTTGACAAAAAAAATTTGTCAAGTTTATTTTTTCTAAATTTTTTTTATTTTTGTTTTGATTTGTGACGGTATTCCTTATAAAACATCTGGTGTTTCTGTGAATAATAGAAATGACACAAATGGCTAAAAAAGTGGTTTATCGTCTAAAAGAACTTTTTTACAAAAGTGAAAATAAAGCAACACAAACATAACCCTATAAATTGCTAGTATGGAAATTTATAGTTCACGGATAAAAGAATATCAACAATATTAAAACAGTACAAATAATGCAACAATATTAAATGGCATCTATTAAAGGTTATTGTAATATTCGTTGTAGATTTTAGGAACAGCAGAACTTTTATTCGGATTTTCATCAAATAATGAAAGCAGACCTTTCTTTCTATTTTCACTAATTCTAATTTTTTTTCTTGTAAGCTGGTAACAATGTGATGGTTTCTATACTTTGCGTCCTTTAACACTTTTCGGCTTTTCTATATTTGCCTCATTAAAATGTTCTTGATCAAAAGACGTTTTGTACAAAATTTAGTTTTTCTGATTCTTCAACCTTCAAAATTTGTATCTCCGAAATTTTAAATGGCAAACTAGTTCCTAAGCCTACGGAGTTAGCCAAATTTTTTAAATCATAGAAATCATTGTATGCTAATTCTTGAATTTTGAAAGGTTCCCCGTTTTTATTCGCAGTTCTAATTAGTGTCACATACTGCTCTGGTAAGTATCATATATTGGTTCAGATAGTAAAGAACGTTTTATGTTTTTTTCAATCAATGCATGGGCATTGTCACCCTCATTTTGAGTGTGTCCCGGAACGAGGTATTTATGTGTGATACTATTAATTTCTGGTAAATATGTTACAGCATAAATGTAAACGGAAAGTAAAAACCTGGTTTTTGTTGGCCAGCGCAGTTATCTGAGTAAAATATCACGTTTCTGTCTGTCTTCAAAGTTCTCATTTAAATGTTCTGTTCACCAATTCTGTTCACCAATTTCACCATTATTTTTATCAGTTATTAATGCAGTTTCGTTTTTTTTAGGTAATCATTCTTACCGTACGTAGCGTCCAATTTGAAAACATTGCTATCATGAAATATCTTAATACCTACAAATTGATAATAGTCCTAATGAAAGCTGTAACATCATAAGTTCTGCAAAAACTACAATATTCAACACTGACATAAGTCCAATTAAGTCAAATAAACATTACTATTATTTAAAGCATAATGACACAACATAAAATGTGACGTTATTTCTTAAAATAGATTTGAAGAACTTCTTTCAAAATTATAGAAAACAACGACATAACTCAACATATGTCGGTGTTGTCCTGAATATTTATTATATTTTTACTTACCTGTAAAGCACTTTTTGAAATATGACACTATTTCGTATAATCGATGTGATCTTTTTTGTAAAACACTGAAACAATACTAGTTGCGACAGTGTTGTATAAAACATAGGTTCGTTTCCGCCTGACAGGAATAACGACATTTCTGCTATATCATGGTCGATATAGCAGAAATAACCGAAACATAATTGTGTCGTTATTCCACAGTAATATTTAGGAGTTTTGGGCACTAATTTACAATCTAACTGAAATTTTATAAATTTTGACTTATGTCACTGTTCTTTCGAATGAACGATATATACCTACGTAATTCCTCTCTCTCTCTCTCTGTGATACCAGTTACTAAAAAGAAACAAATTACCGATTTCATGATCTTAAATATATCATGAAATCGGTAATCTGTAATGAAGATCCTTCAACTTTCGCAGTTATCGCCAAGAAAGTAATCAGCATATCGAACAAGGGCATAGAAGAACATTCAGAAAAAATATGTAGGTTTAAAATAACTAAAGACAACTAATAGGCGTAGTATTACCCCTAATGTAATGATCTAACAGTTTCAATCATCTGAAATTGAGTTTTAATAATCTCACGATTATGCCAACTTGATTGGCGAAAGGTGTGTCGAGTAACGTGTAATCTTTTGGTGTCTGTGGAAGATTGATATTCTGTTTTTTGCTGTTGCATCGATGGTTATAGCTCCTTACCAGGATTAAAGAGAACAGTCAAAACAAAATTGTATAAATCGGAGTAGAGAAAATACGTACTGGATAATGGATGCCCATAAGTTTTCGTGGGATTTATAAATAATCAAATTGTGGTATCACATTTTCTTCATGACATAGTATCGAACGTTAGTTATGCTACGTGAACAGTTTCCTGAACCTTAATAAAATTGTTAGGAATATTTAGTATCAGTAATCCAGAGCTACACTGTATTTTACAGTAGAGTTAGAGCCTCAGTGAATTTTTATCAATGGATGTAGAGACAGTAGAAGCGAGTGCTGACTCCATTCTCTCGATTTGACTCCGCGCGATTATTTTCACGAGGAATGTGAACAGATGAAATAGCTTCGATAATTTACAAAGCAGAATAAGTCAAAAATTGTGTGAAAATGTCACATGAAGCTTACTAAAGGAAATTAAATACCGTGATCAAGAAAACTCATAATATATCACATACCTGAATTAAAATGGAGACGTATCCACAGTCCTTATGACAATTTGTATAGCTCGGAGCTATGCGGAATTGAAGTCATATTAATTATGAATTCCAAAATACTTTATTAATAATATCAATAGGTAATAGTTATTTGTGAAAATAACAAATCTAAGCGATGATTTAATTGATTTATTAATTTATATCCACAAACAATAATGCGCCCAACACGATGTCCTTACAAACAAAACGTGGTTCTTTATTAAACTGTTTTTCTAATTTCGTGAAAATACAGCTTTTCAAAACTGAAACTAGATAGCAGATAATATGCAGAGATCGAGAGTATCAGCCGAATCAAATAATTTTACTATGAATATTTATGTGGAGTGGAACAACATTGATTTGCATTTTAAATTGATGTTAGTGATGACTGACTTTATCTATGCTTTATTTTTTATTGTGCGAAGGCTGTACGCCACTGATCAGACAACCAGTCAATTACTTATTACGAATTCAGTGGTCCATTACTTGATGAAAATATACATTTATACTAAGTGGAAACACTTTGTTCAAGTTGGAAAGAGGATAAATTATTTACCAACATTGTTGCCTTGTCAGATATCGAATATAATGTACATAATTATACTTACTTAACGTAAAATTTGTTCATTATATTAAAAAAGTAACATCTAATTATGAAAATTTAATCTCAAAATAATTTAATTCGGGTTTAATCATAGTTTTTGATGTTACTCACGTCGCGAACGTAACCGTCTATATGAAAATGGCTCACATCTACACGTATTAGTGTAAAACGCGCGTTACCTTCAAACAGAAATTCTACTTCAATAACGTTCTCGAATCCAGCGCGCCACCAAAACCGTAATTCCCGTGAATTCAATTTTAAAACACACATTTACAGCGAAATCCATCCCGTCTATAAGCCGGCCAGTCCTTAGGGTAATTCCATCTCAAGAGATGAACACGACCTTTTAGTCTACGTGACCTGGACAGCTTCATGAGTGTCTAAAATTAGCAGCCGTTCTATTAGGGATTCCTTTTCAATGCACAATTTAAATAGATACTCAGTATCCAATAATTTTCCGGTATACGTAGTAAATGTTTATGTTTTTATAAAATTAAAATTAAAATTTTATTAAAGTATTATATATTTTTTTTTACTCAACGCCCGTCAATACCGGAGATGACTTATTACATCGAGTTAGAACTGCCTTCACCAAACTAGATGAAGGAATGGTATTGAAATCTACGACCGTTGAGGTTAATAAACGAGTTTTATTGTGCTTAGAACACAACGGACGGCACATAGAACAGTTGTTGGACCAATAAGACCCAATTGTTAACATTTAGTTATTATTGTTATTATGTTTTATGGTTTAGGCTAATGTAAGTTCCAAATCGTTTAAAATATGCTTTTTATTCATGATGATTTATTTTTGCTCAATAATTTTGCACCACTGTTTATGATAAAAAATTAATATAAATATTACGTTGTTTTAATTTTCATGGCCCGCTGGTCAGAAGTAAATTAATAAAATGGAATACTATGGTATCGAATAAAAAATACCTCTATAGCAAGAAAACGGTAGCAGATAGGTATGGGAAATCCTAATACAGATTGAAATATAACTTAATTCTCCATCACAGAAAGCAATAAAATACTATAAAAACTATAAATAAATTATAGTTTCATTTAAGAAAATTGACTTTTGAGCAGTTGAAGTTTGCCAGAATGATCTAAATTTTTTGGACACCCTGTGAATAATAAAATATCAAACTACATATCACCTAAAAGCTTAATAGTCCGCCTAATTACAGCCCAAAATTTGCTACTATAACTTTTGTTTTGAATAAGTGACGACAATTGCTCAACATTGGTAATGGCAAAATTCCTGTTGACACATCGTCTGAATACATTACACTCCCTGCCAATTTTTGTCACTTTACTGAATCAAAGACCGAACTCATCGACATGGTGTTCCCAAACATTGCTCAAAATTACAAAAATTATGTTTGGTTCAGCGAACGTGTTATATTGGCTGCAAAAAACGTTCATGTCAATGCAATGAATTTTCGGATTCAAAATAAGATAGCTGGCGAATTGATGACATACAAATCAGTTGATTTCGTAACTAACCAAGATGATGTTGTCAACTATCCAACGGAATTTTGAAATTCGCTGGAATTGCCCGGATTACCACCTCATAATCTGCAATTAAACGTCGCATCGGTAATAATTATGCTGCGGAACATAAACCAGCTACGTCTTTGTAATGGCACCCGCCTTGCGGTGAAGAAATTAATGAACAGCGTCATCGAAGCCACAATTTTGAAAGGAAAGTACAAAGGCGAAGACGTTTTAATTCCACGCATCCCTATGATTCCGAACGACATGCCATTCAACTTTAAATGGTTACAATTTTCAGTTCAGCTAGCAATGTCGATAAATAAATCGCAAGGGCAGTTGTTAAGTGTTTGTAGCATTAATCTTGAAAATCCATGTTTTTCACATGGTGAATTGTATGTCGTATGTTCCCGTGTGGGAAAACCATCAACATTATTTATTTACGCGCCAGAAAACAAAGCTATCAATGTTGTGTATCAAAAAGCATTACAATAAACACTATGTTTTTGAAATAATTTTTTTTATTATTAATTCCAGTTCGAATTGAATATTCATAGATAAGACAGGACAACGTCTGTCGGGTCAGCTAGTTTTGTATAGATTTGTAGATCATATATACTTTATCTATTATGTATGCTAATGGAAATATATTATAATTTTTATAGGTTATTTTTTTATGAATTTAATTATTTTCAGAGGTTATAAAATACAGAAATGCATTTTTTTTTGTTTATTTTCATATTGAATCAATGGGAACTGAGTTGCCAGTACTTTACCGATATATACATTTTCCACTACTGCATGCATTGTAGTTTCTGTAACAATAAAAAACATAACATAAATAAAATATATCATACCTGTTCAACAGATCCGTAATAACGCCTGGAAAAAACTCCTCTTCGGGATATGAGATCACTGGCCGTTGAGCTGAAAAGAAAATTATGCAATTATAAGTATTTATCGTTGCGAGTTCCGCTGAAATACATAATCAAATAAACGATAAACAAGAACTCTACATCTAACATCTGGTTACATCTAAATATACTGAGATGGATGGATTGATGGATAGGAATTATATCCCACATAGAAAGGGTTGTAAAATAGGGTTGTAAATTTTTTTAAATAAATAAAGATGTGTCAATATGTTATAATATTGTCATTATTTTGTAGAAGCGTAGCTAAAATATTACGATTAAAAATTTCAATATAATAGTAGAGCGTGGTGCTTTGCAGTGTGGACAGTGTAGAGAGTGAAGTTAGTTAATAAGGCACGTGAAAAAGTCACTACGTGTTATTGCTGAAAAATAATCCATACAAATAGGATTTAGATAAGATTACTTGAAGTCAAATCTAATTGGTCAACTTAAGAGTATCTTTCTTAGAGGAATACCATGAACTGTTGATGGTATTGAAAGTAGATGCACGTCACTTTTACCTCTGTCATCAGAAGCAAAAAAGGAAGAAGAATTAAAGCATGAAGGTCAGTTAGTATTCTTTACAATAGCTAATAGTGATGCACATTTAATTCTCACTATAAATGTGATGCAAGAAACAGTTTAGTTTTCGACTGGTAGGTATGTGTAACTGCATAAGCTGTATGATGTCTTTAACACAGTTTATACAGAAATATGTTGTGGTGACCTAGAAGAAGAGATATTTATGAAACAGCCCAAGAGTTATTTATGAAGATGGTACAAGTTAAATTTATCATCTCCAAAATAGTCTGTATGGTTTAAAACAGTCATGTTTAGTCAGAATCATAAAATTTTGCAGGTTTTATTATAAACCAAAATTTTAATAGTGATTAACTATTATTAATTAATTAAATGTGTAATAGTCATTAAGTGATAGTGTTTATGTGATAATGATTAAGTGACAGAGATTAAGTGATAATCACTAAGTTATAGTGATTAAGTGTAAGTAATTAAGTGATAGTGATTCCTGCTTATTTATTAAAAGAGAAGGGAAGATATATTACTTTTTGCTTTGTAGACTTTGTAGATTGATGATGGTTTATTAGATTCAAATAATAACGTTTCAAAACAAGAATACTAAGAGATCTTAAGAAAAAAATTTAAAATGGTTATAAAATATATTTTCTGTCTTAAAATTAGAAATTGACATTGATTGAGTTGGAATTGAAATTGAAAGTGGAGTAATTTGAATATATCAAACAGTCTATACGAAGAAGTTGTTAAAATTAATATTTATTTAATATGAACGATTGTATCGTACCAATATTACATCAGCAATTAACACTTAAGTAAGCAAATCAAAAGAAAATGATATGCAAAACTTTAAACTAGTCACTTTTGTCACTTGATTTCCTTAAAATTTCCTAGAGAATGAGAATGTCTAGAAGCAGAATGGATGTGTTCTACATTTTATCTTAAACTAATCGCTTTGTGCATCCGTCTTGGTTTCAATAGACCACAGTGTATATGACAAATATCTACACAAACACAACTTCTCGTCGCATTAATGCGTTATCTTTCACCGGTTATATTTAGTGTCACGCCTGGAACATAATTGAGTTATTTTTACTGTAATTTCTTTCTATTAAAACAGTTTATACGGCTGTTCCGAAACTGACGGAGAATATTGATTCAAAACTAAAATTCATGACACTTAGTGCGCCCACGCCTCAATTTATGTACGTTTTGCCATTAGGCCACAAATTGAACGATGGAAAATTATTCTTACATTGAACGGAAGACGTCTCGTGATGGAAAATCCGTATCGCCCATATAGATTGGAGAACGTAATTCCAGACATACTTTGATTAGTATATACTTTACCTCAGCGATTTTAATGAGCCGTTTTTTAAGGAGAAATAAATACGCTGCTTGATATGTTCTTTAACATAGAACCACTCTTATTTATTCCGCAATGTTTTAGACGACTTCCAAATTATTCTTGTGTATATATTTATTCCACAAAAAAAATTCCTCTTAATCATATTTTCCCCAATTTAAAAAAATGTATAGATAGATAATATAAAGTATCGCTCTGGTTGGTTACAGTGCAAATAGTAAGAGTTGAACTAGATTAGATATGTTTTCATAAATAGTTATTTCAAGCTGAGTGCGTCTCTAAAGGACTTTTATTAAATCATTCACTATTACAAGATGTCAATCCCAATCAATCTCAGGAAATAAATATATTTCAGTTTGTTACTGTATAACAGATTTCTGCCATTGCATGCTGAGACAACAGTATTTTATTAAAATTTATGGTTTACACTAATTTCTAGCCAAAATCTATGAATTATAGTAATACATTTACAAATATTTTTGCACAGTTCTACAATGTATCCTTGTGAACATATTTTTTATTTGAACATCAAAATATAATTTAACGTTTAACAAATCTTGTTTAATACTAATTTCTGTTATACTATCCTCTATCTCCCACCTATGTATTAAAATGATAACTCCCATTGCGCTGAGTACATACTGGATGCTTGAGATGCGTTCTAAGGAGCGGTGCTTTATATTCCGCTAACATAAGCCACCCGGGCATCGGACATTGAAAAATATTTGTGATACTTATAGTCCCTTATAGTAATAATTAGGAAAATTGAGGAAAATTTTTCCTACAGCTAAGCGACCTGTACAAAAAGTTGTGTCGAGATTGTGTCAACATACTTTTCATCTAGCGCATGATATCAAAAGGGTTGTTTTTAGATATAGACATATATATATATATATATATATATATATATATATATATATATATATATATATATATATATATATATATATATATATACAAGTATATGCGTTTTTGGCCGTTTTTTCGTTTAATTGCGCTTTTCTGAAAAACTATGCATTTTTGAGAAAACATGACCTGATCTGATTTTGTAGATTTTGCGATTATCCATATTTTTTGTTCTTCTCATTTTTTCAAAATTCTGCTTTAGAAGTATTGTAATACTTCTAAAGTATTGGAAAGAAGTAGGTAAGTATTAAAGAAGTAGGTAATACGCCTAAAATTACTAGAGCAGTCGATATATTTTTTAAACTACACATTTTGACGTTATTTATGCCAATTTATTTGCGTAATGAATTTTGTAAATAAAAATAGGACCTTAAGATATGCTTTTTGAATGTCATATTTGAATAGAAAATGCTTTATGTTGCTTTTAAGTACCACTATCTATTTAATAACGGCATGTATCTTCATACCAATATGGGTAAAAGGGTTCTAATTTATTATCATAATGAAAAAAAGTTAGAGGAGAACGATAGATTTATGAAGCAACGTATTTTTTTACATTTAAGATTAAAGCAATGAATATTTTAAAACTTAAAGCCATCAGTATAAAGTTATTTTATAGCAATACTGTACATATTAAAACAATTTATATAATAATTAGATCAAAGTCATTTGAATCCTCTATAAAACACGTTTATCGCCTCCACTCTTCCCTTAAAGCAATATTATGGAAAGTCATTCTGGCTAAGCATAAAACGGTCTGAGTAAACGAGGGGGAAGTCCTGCTTTAACGCCGGTTGTATAAAACCGAAGAAAATATGCATTAAACATTCAAAGGAAATTATCTAAAACGGCATTTTGGCAGACATTAAAAGAGGTATACCAATAACAGTTGCCGTAGGGGAAGGCTGGAGAAATGTACAGTTTCACGATTTTTAAGGCAGAACATCCGTTTCGTTTCCCCAGAGGCTTCTGGAGGCTGGAGAAAACAGTGGTGTACATCGCGGTCCATGAAAAACTGACCGCATTCTATTTTGATAATTTTTAATATACTATAACGTTTAAAAAATCATATCTATGTGATTTTTCTGTAGATTTTGAGTATGATGGCAGTACTTTAATTTTCTAAAAATGTACAAGGTATAACGAATAACAACTTTATTTAATGGCTTTAAATCGGAGACCTCTGGAGTACCTCAAAGCTCAAATTTGGGACCACTATTACATATATTGTTGATTAACGATTTAATCTTAATGTTCATATCGTACCACCTTCTTTTGGCAGATGACTTAAAATTAAATATAACCTGTTTAGTTTATAAGTTTGCTCGTATACCTTAAAAAAACAACCACTGATTTATGATTATTCTTTTGATGGTACAGTTTTAACGCGTTCTGAAAATATTAACGATCTTGGTGTGTACTTTGATGATAAATTTCTTGCTCTGGGCATATCAATCACGTGGATTTTGCATATAGAACCTTGGGTTTCGTGATTAGAAACACGGCATCATTTAATAACATTGCTATCTTAAAATGTTTATATTTTGCGTTAGTTCGCTCGAAATTAGAATATTGTAGACTTAGTGTTCGTAATGTCGTAAGTGCTAGTGTCCGTAATGTCAGAAAATTTTAATGTAATATCTAGCACTTATGACTTGAACAATTGTACTTATAATGAGTTACTCTCTTTAGGGAAACAACAATTTTAGTACCCTAGATATATATATATATATATATATATATATATATATATATATATATATATATATATATATATATATATATATATATATATATATATATATATATATAGAACATAAATAAATACTAAATAATTTAGTATTTATTTATGTTTAAAGTTATTTAGAGTTACTTATTGTTTTTAGTTATACATATATATTATTTATTGAAGTGAATACTTCTTTGGCGGTGTTCTGATATTTGACGAGAATGGAGAGTGAATTGGAAAAAATGTAACGTTTCGAGATTTCGTTACACGAGAGAGAAAAAAGATATAACGCAGAGAGAAGGAGAAAGAGAGCTATATATCATATATATCAGTTTAGGCTATCCGCGTCTCCCTTTTGTGCGGTCCTTCATCTTTAACGCCCACTCATATGCTAAGTCCATGGTCTAAGTTACTTGAAAGGGGAATAGTTTAGGAAGAATCGTACGAGCAAGAGAGAGAGCCACGTATTTATTGAATACTAGGCAATAGAAGAAAATATAGTATGACGCGCATGCGCGCGAGTACGTACAACTCTGACGCCACACGGGAATGGAGCAAGAAAGAGCGATATAAACTCAGTACGAAGCGATGAAAAAATATCGTCATCGCAGCCATCTATATCTGATCGAACCAAAATCTAGAAGATATAATATATTTCATTCACCGCTCCTTACTGGTTTACAGCCACACAGGTGCAAATGCACTTGGAAGAGGCGAAGACAAAATCCCTTTGAATCTCGGGGGAGATTTCAATGTAAATTTCGGATCTAATGATTATTTGACGTTGATTAACTTTCTTTGAGAAACATTTGGTCTGCTTATAAATAACAATCCCAAAGAATCAACAACAAAATCCGAAACAACAATAGATGCAATTTTTACACGTTATCTAGAAAATATCGAATCACGAACATATATTTCATATTTTAGTTATCACAAACCAATCATATCAGTATTACCAATTGAACCACCAGCCGATGATAGTGTAGATAATGAATAAACCGAATATCTTTTACACAAATTTTATATTGTTATATTTCTTTTGAAATTATCCCTCTCCCTTTCTCTCTCTCTCTCTCTCTTTCAATCTCTCACTCTTAATCTCTCTCATTCTCTATCCTAAGAAGTACTCACTTCTATCACGTGTACTGTGCTGCACATGATATATTTTTTTATAAATATATTTATATTCAGTTATTTAATTGTTTAATTATAGATATATATGTATTCCGTATTTTGTCCTGTAAATGGATTTTTCTGTTGGACAATAAAAGCATTATACTATTACTTTAATGAAACATCTTATATATAGAGTGATCTATTTAAAAATGGACATATCTCTGAAGGATCACATTTTTTTTCTGAAGGATAACGTTTCAATAAGCTTACAGTGGTGTCAAATTTCAGAATGAAATTCTATTTCACATTTATTTCAAGACCTAAAATCTAAAAAAAAAAAACTTTTAACCTATACGTTTAATCTATAATATTCCTACGCCACTGAATTTAGGATACTTTCAAATAGGTGTGACCGAAATTTAAGAAAAGAATATTAGTTTTTAATAGAAATATAACACAATTAAAAATAAAACTGTCGTGAAGTCAATACTTTATTCATACGACAAAACTCATATAGTATTTTTTGGTTTCCTTGCAAACTAAAACAGATGAAATTTCAATTTAATTATTTTCCAGTTTGTAATTGAACAATAAAGTTGATTGATAAAAACTAGTCCACTAAAAAACTCTCTCTAATTATTCTTAATTTTTACTTATAGGTAATATATGTATTTCATTTGTTCTTAAGAGATTCTAGTATATACTATCAGATACATTAGAATCTGTTGGAATTTTCCTTAATAATGTTTAAATTGTTATATGTTTCTTACGTTATGGCATTTAAATTTGATTTATTCAATACAACAGTTACAGTTTTTTAAACATTAATAATATCAGTAGGATTGCGATTAAATAATGGCGTAATTTAATGACGGCTCTTAAAATAACTGTGTTATATATAGCTAGTTGTGTTTGGATCCTTGGAACTATTGTTTATATAAAAGGTTATGAACTAGTTGGGAGCTATTCTGCCAGTTATACAAACTGAACATTATCAATTATTACTAAGTTTATCAATGTTTATTATTAAAATTGGATCAAATTATGTGAAAATATTGTATATATTTCGCCCACTGAGCCTATGTAACTTTCTTCGATTCTTTAGGTATTTTTTATGTAACTTTCTTGCTGTATTTCTCTTTATAATACCGGTTAAGGCTTGAAAAACCTCCTTCTGCCTTCATTATTTTAAATATCATAATTTCTAGTGGTGAATATAATATATGCGTCTTAACATTATTGCAGTTTCAAAAGCTATTATAAACTAAACGTTAAGGAAATATAATAAATAAAATATCTATGGTAGCGTCACAAGTATATACGTAAGTAAATTAGTGAAAATAAAGCACATATTGAAAAGCCAGCTCATTTTTAACTCTTATTCCATTAGTCTCCCTAGTGTTTAACACATTAAGAGAATATGACTCTTTTCAGTGTTTACCACTCATGTATTTTATGTATGAAGCTCCTTTAGAATCCGTTTAATTAATTCCTTTTTATTGTGCTGTTTCAGGAAGAGTAGATATGTACATTGTAAAAAGTAATTTGTGTGAAGGACGTATAATTACAATAGAAAGCTTACACCTCGGCAAGAAGGTTTTCAACGAAGGAAAACAAGTATAAATAGAAGATAACACGGAAACCAGTTGAAGCAGAAAATTAAGTGTAAATTAATAAAATAAAATTACATCTATATGGCACATATTGTATCACACATAAATTTATCAAACCATACCTGTCGAGCACTTCATTCACCACACATTCGCACGACATTTTTTGTACGGTTGTACAAAGTAACGGTCCCCGGGATACTGTTAAATTTTAATTATTAACGTAAACAAAAATGTTATAATTTAAGAGCCCATGAATATCTGCTTCCTTTTGCTAATCAACTGACGTACCGGATACTCGGTATTACATGAGAATGCAAACTAAGGCCAATACACCGATATTAATTAGAGTTTGTTAAAAATCATGTTAGATTACTTACATTTATTCGACTTCGCTGTTATTTTTCATTAATCGACTATCGGGGGAATGACTATGGAGAAATATGTTGATAAATGTGTTTGAAGTAGTAGACGGATTTAACTGAACCAAGCAGTGGCGGTACGTGAGAGGTATAACTATTTAAAAAATATTAATTTGTTTATTATCTTGTGAGTTATCACACATATAGTTGTTACCGACTTAAACCTTAAGATGGTCACCAATTTTTCTCTCAAATATTTATAGATCTCTTTATATTAAAATGTTAAATTGTAATGTGTATAGCGGGTGATCCAAATTGAATTTTAGGATTTGCTTCCTGAATAAAAATCAAAATACTGGAAAAATCCGAATTTTATTGCTATCAGTATGACGTACAAACTTAGAAGTTAGATATGAAATATAATGTCAGACAAATGCCCTCCACGGCTCCGCTGACATCATACCATTCTTTTAGCGATGTTTGTCATAACGCTTTCGCATAAATGCGGCTCTATTTCAGCAATTCCACGTCTGATGTTCTCTTTTAGCTCTGGAATCGTAGCAGGTTTGTGGACATAAACCCTTTCCTTCAAATAGCCCCACAGAAAAAAGTCTAATGGGTTTAGATCGCAAAACCTCGGTGGCCAATCGATGTCACCTCTCTGAGAGATAACACGACCAGGATATTTGGTTTGAAGTAAAGTGACTGTTTCACGTGCGGTGTGACATGTGGCTCCATCCTGTTGAAACCACATGTCATTCAAGTTCAAATCGTTGGTTTTATTGAAGAAGTAGCCGTTTACTATCTCCCGATAGTAAACGGTACACCATTGACAGTAACGGCGTTGTCACCTTCAGTCCTCAAAAAAGTATGGGCCAATGATTCCTCCAGCCCATAGTGCTCACCAGGTAGTGCATTTTTTGTGGATGCATTGGTTTCTCTTGAATAATTTGGGGATTATCACTACCCCAAATTCGACAATTTTGGCGATTCACAAAGCCATTTAAATGGAAATGGACTTCATCGGACAATATGATTTTTTTTATAAAAATCAGCATCAATTTCGGTGTTCCCTAAAACCTAGTTCACAAATGTACGGCGTTACTGGTGGTCCGTTTGTTTAAGTTCTTATGTCAATTGAATTTTGTACGCCTTTAAACGCGGATCTTTTGTTAAAATTCGTTGCGTAGTGCCGTGTGAAAGAGTCAATTGCTGCGAACGGCGACGAATTGACGAAGTGACCTATCACATACGCGAGCAATAGTTTCATCTGACCGACCTCTGCGTTAATATCGGACCCTTGGTTTATCAATAAGCATACCAATTGTTTAAAACTTTTGCACTAGATCACGAATTGCACGATCACTTGGCACATTATTGCGTCCAAAAAGTGGTCGAAGTTTTCTTAATGTAATCGTAACTGATCGCTTGTTTTCATAACAAATTTGTATGGTATTTACGCGTTGGTGTACAGTATATGGTACCATGATGAATTTGCCATGTGTTTCGATACCAACTGTAAAAATGCAAACTCCCAACGTTCACACAACGCAAATGGCCCTTAATTCAAATCCTAAAATTCACTAAATTTGCAATATTTTTTAACGGACTAGAACACGAAAGTTAATATGTCATAACTACATACAGCTGCTGGATTTTGTCAGCGGAGCATTGCCGTCGTATATCAGTGAATCAGCGTCTCCGCTCCACTTTTACAGTAGTTGTTTAATGATAAACTTTGCATTTTGATACAAATTTTTTTCATAAAATGCCACTTCATTATGTTGTAATATATGTACGTAGGGCTAAAGAACGACCACTTATTGATCAAGTAAATAAATTTATATAGGAATTTACAAATATAATACAATATGTTTAGTTTGCGATGAAACTTTAGCGCGCTGGGACCAAACAAACTGTAGGAAATATAAAAGTGCATAGCATAAGTATTAAAAAAATAGCATAATACTTTAATTCATCAACAATCATTTCGGTACTGCTGTGATAAAGATACAGATTTTTCCCGGGTAAATGTATAATATTTCTGCATCTACAGATCCAGTGCATAATTGCAACGATTATTTTAATTATGTCAATATTATATCATTAGATGTCGAACGGTCGTTGTCTTCATGTAAAAATATTTTTTCACCACGACCAACATCGCTCGCTGAAACAACTGTAGAGACATACCTAATGCTATAGATTTTTAACCGAGCTAATCCGGCTGATAACGCTGCTTAGGAGGGTAAGTGTTTTAAAGTGTTTTATAAATTATAACATGTAACTAGGGGCTTATTATTACTTCATTACCTAGCATCATTTATTCTATTTTATTTGATTTATTATGGAGCTGTGAGGGTGACGCCTCTGGTGCGCTGACGAAACGAGCGGCTCTAGCAAAGACAATTGTTATACATATAAAGTACGAACATATGCTGACAGTTTTCTGTCGACAGGGTGTCGATAGATAGACAGCAACGTTAGCTAGCTATTGAATACAGAAATAAGTATAGAGTAATCATATGGAAGTGTTCGTCAAAATGCTAAACACCTATATACGTTATACAAAACTAAAGTCACCTTTAACTTTTGAAAGAGCCCGATTGTTCGTATTCAACTTTCAACTTTCTGTGGCAACGCCGTTGGATTAGCGATTTCAAATTAAGGACCAGCTGTTTCTGTATAAGAATATCCCTTTTAGTTTTTATAGCTTGTACCGTTCTTTTTAGAACTTTTAAAAGAAATTTTAATTATTCTAATTTGTAAGCGCTTCGGAATTCAAGATGATTGGAGTTGAAAGAAAAGTTACGTATAAAATAAATATAGAAGAATGTTTAACGTTTTCTAAATTTGTATTAAATAAGTACAATTACGGTTTACAGTGTTTTGGAATCGTTATATTTATACAAACATTCCAAGACATATTATGTTAAGTTATTTAACGACTTACTTGTGAAACACATCCATTTGGTGGTACTTATGTTAACATTTTCGAAACACTTGAAATGGAGAAAGATATCACGCAGTATAATATTTAAGTTTCTAACTTATATTCTTGTTCAGTGCTATTATTGTTAAAGTTATTATGTTATGGGTAATTACAAATTTGGAAAGAAAATTGACGTTGAAATTACTTTTACTCATAGTTCTCCATAAATTCGATTTAATCTAAAGAACCTGCCGAATTATATATGGGGTATTAAATATTTTAATGTATTAAATTCTTTAAATGTTAATATGCTGATGTAAATATTATTTTATTTTACATATTTTATGGTACATTTCTTTTATTCAGCTCTGGCTTTGATAAAAACATCTAGCCAGAAAATGTCAGAATATTTACAGTATATGGGAAAAATATTACGGGACTTTTCCGAATAATTACATTAAGGTTCTTCTTTATATGCGGTTTAAAATTTAATAAACTGAGTGTTTGAGAAATTGCGTAAGTACATCGAAATGGTATAGTATAAAATCGCAAAAAGTTATTTTTCCTCTTGCATAAATACGCAATAAATGTAATTAGAGAAAAAAATACAAATCGATTTTATCATGTTTTACAAAAATTAGTGTAAAGAAATAAAATTGAAATTGTTTACTTTGTGATATACTTACTCTTGTATCAGTACCGTTAGACCACATGTTATGATTTTATTTCAAACTATAGGCAAAGAAATTATGGTTATGGATAATATTTCGAAAACATCAAAATAAATTTTTCATGTTTGGTAAACATTTTGGCCGACATTTTATATGATACTTCATGAGTTATATAAATCGGGCTTAGTTTTCTCCAAGTCCATCATAAATAAATACAACTTATAATTTATTTGTAAGCCCTTGCTGTTATGTAAGCTGTTCCGTGATCGAAAAGGCCTCTATCAAATACATTTCGTATTGCGTTTTGTTTTTCAATCATCGTCAAATGCCTTTCCTTTCGGAAAAATTTGAATTTGAGATGCATATTCGGGGAATCATGTCCATGAAAAATTATATTACAATCTATACTGTAATCACTTGGGTATAAAATGCCCTATTTTAATTCGATTTCAGATAATGTATATGGTGAGCATGCTTCAAGCATGTAGTAAATGCTGAAAAGCAATAATTTAGTTCAAAAGTTTTACGACTTATTTCCTTTAATACTCATTTATTTTACTAGAAGGCACATACTGATGTGCATCTCTAATGTATATTATAATGTGATGAATATAGTGATCATAATTGTCAAACATTCCCAGATAACTTGACATTTTTCTGGTAAAGAATGTAAATCAATATCACAGAAATATTTAAAACATTCCAAATCCCGCAAATAATCGCGAGGGTCATAAGGAATGTAAGGATTTCTTTTTACTCAAAACTTGAGATAGGGTAGCGTGCTAAAATTGTGCCTGAGATCTGGTACAAATCTCACTCGATTTGATGCTTTTCTTGACGAGAAATCGGATAATTATCCATTGTGCAGTAGACTTAGGTACCTTTTGGTCGCTCATGGTACTACTAACGTGAGAATAGGGAAGAAGGAGATCATCGGAAGGGCGGTCTCCTACCTAACTACCACTGGAGCCCTCTCGTCGATCTTTCATAGTTTGCAGATCAGTGGTTTATATCTGACAGTTCCCGGGCGCCATGCTGGTCGCGGCGCTTACGTCAAGTCACCCTCTGGGGGGGGGGGGGGGCTGACGCTGGCGAAACGATGCGGCAAAACAAGGCGACCAAATATTAAGAAAAAGCCGAGAAGTCCCTACCAGCGGGATCTAAAGGCGTCAGGACCAAAGGAGGTCGAGGGGAGCGAACCGCTGCCAGTCGCGTGGGTCTTGTTTGCGGGCGGCACTTGCCTCTCGCGTAGGGACACGCGAAACCGGAAGCAAAGCCCGGCCTACCTTCGTACGACGGTCCCGGTCTACACGATGGGCGTGCAAAGAGCGGTAATCTCGCTCGACTTGCCGACAAAACCCATCAAGGCCATTACACCTGCCAATTAATATTGGCAAAGTATATATCTGAATGACACTCGTATAGACATTCTGCTAGACTAAAAATGCAATTTTATCATGCAATGTATGTTTATATATGTACATATCTAAACTTATGCTATAATTATAATACATGAAAATAATAATGCACTTTATTCTTATTTTTGTGGAATATTACTTTTACTTTCCCCATTATCGTGACTCGGTTTTCGACAAATGTGATTGTGAGTTTTAGCTAAATTTACAATTTTGATTTAATTCAGAACCTATGCTAGGATTCGTGGGGAGAATTCATTTATAATCAAGTAAAAATAAGCATAACTGACGTCCTTTTTTAATTTCCGATGAGGTACGTATTTGCACATCCACCGCCGCAAAGTTTAAATTACTCATTATTTTGTGTAAAACACGTTTAGGGTCCTACGAAATTTGATTAGAAGCTTTCAGAGCCATCGGTTCCCAATTAATCTGGTAATTAAGGATCAATTGTCCTCAAAGCAAGAATCATCTGAGCTTCTCGATTACACGTTCTATCAAATTATTTTTATTAGACGTAGCCTTCAGCAAATAATAATTGACTAATATACGCATCAAAATAAATTGTTAATTATTAGGCATGGGCGTTATCTGATAAAATATAAAGTAATAAAAAAATTGGTTTTAGATATCTTGAATATATACAAAAATTAATTGTTTCATTAATTTTTGGCACAACTATTTGCAGATATTAAATATTGCATTTAATTGGGAGAACATGACAAAACATCTTTCTATAATGTATAGTAAATTTTTCCCAATATTTAACCCTGTATGGCCCGAATTGAAAAAATGTTTAATATTTCGTTTGATTTTGTATATAAAATGTTTGAAAGTAATATTTTTCATAGAAATTACTAGTAATTTACCCCCTCATTTCATTTTGGGGTAATGTGACTTTCAAGTAACATTGTACATCAAAGATTCTCAGTATTTTATTCAGTATGAAATTTTGTATCGTCATTATCGCTGAAATGTAGTTTGGCTTTTATTTCTTCCCCAACAATTTCTACTCATAGTTTCTGAAACCCTTGAGACCTGAGTTTCCCTTTGCCAAAACGTTCAAGTTCATGGTAAACCATAAATAAACATAATAAAAATAATACCTATAAATCCTTGTAATTCCTCGATTGGTAGGGAAAGGGGTTTATTCACATCACACTGAAGAGCATAGAGGTTACTTTGCTCTGCAATGTTTTTTAGTACAGTTCTATCTACTAACTTTTCAAAGTAACTTCTTGGTGTGTCTGGTTGAGTTTCTGGCAAGCAATTTCTTCAAGCAAAACTGGTTTTCTAGCAGCCGAATACTAATCTTCCAATATAAGTCAGGTTCTTCTCTCTTTTTTGCTGATGGATTCATTTTATTTCTGTGAATTTCTGTTTTATTAATTTTGCCATGGATTAATTGGGCTAGAGGGATGTCGTGCTCTGGGTCCCAAAGAGTCTCACTGTTCTGATGATAATTCTATTTATTTTCTGATACAAGCACGTCTTCTTCAACTTCAGAATTTTCTTCGTCTGTGCTGCTTTTAATCTCCAACTTCAGTAACTCTGCATTGTTGCTAACCTCATTACACATATTAGCTAATGACTTCCCCTCATCTTCACTAGTATCATTTAAAGCCGAATCTTCATAATCTTCAACATTTTGTATTATTCTGGAAAGTATATCAGGATATTTGTGCTTGGTCTTTCTCCCATAAAATGTACGACAATTTATTTGTATGGCTGCAATTCGGAATCATTTTTATCCACTTTATAGTCTACCGTAATTTAGAAGTAACATACCTGTTTGCTAAAGTAAATGTCCTTATATTTACAATTTCTATAAGACTGCTACAATATTTAAAGTCTGAAAATCTTACACAATACAATAACAATTTTGTTTACACAATATCTTAAGATTTTACACAAAATAAAATTAAAATAAGTCGCATTTATATGTTGTATACCATCTTGGTAGCCAACAAATCTAGAGATAAGATTATTTTCAACATAAATCTTCAGATGGCGCTGGAATACTATTAAATGCAATTCCATATCTTTCTTTGAAGCAACAGTGGGCTATAACGGGGGAATGTACCAATAATTTCAATATTTTAAGTAAAATGTATTATGTTACTTTGAAGTTACATACGGCCATACAGGGTTAAAAACGTACTATCCATTTTAACACCTTACTTTTATTTAAGTATCAGATCCTTTATTTAAGTATCATAAGTTTGTTATTATACTATACTACTTTTTATATTTTTATGTCCATTAAATAAATTAATTGGTTATGTAATAGTTTCCAAAGAAATTGCTAAAAATTGTGTCAAACAGTGAATTTAAATAAAAATTTTAAAAATTAAATTTGCAATAATTTTAAGGAATGTATATACTATTTTTTTCTTGCGCTATACTTGTATACTTAATCACATACTTTACACCTACATTTAGTCATTGGTTATCACTTAAATTTATATAATATTAACATTATTATTGTATTTAAATCGCTGAAACAATTTTGATAACAAGATAATAATAATATACTTACTTTAAATTCTACTAACAAACTATATATTATATTGGCCAATCAGTGTAAATTTACTTTTGCTACAGTTTGTTTCATTTCGTACCTGGTATAACGATTCCCTTTTATTGCTCTTATTTTAAACTTCCGATATCTCCGTTGAATTATCATCCAAGTTCGTATCTGTAGAATACTTGAGCCTGAACAAATTGATTCTCAGAACTCATTTCAGGAAATCGTAACGAAGAGTCTGTCGTTGCACCAAAGAATATCATTTCAAAATCTATACTTTCTCATGATTTCAAACAGATTTATGTACAATATTTTACGTCTCCAGATTTATAGAAAGTTGAATTTATATGATTTACTTCTCTGATAGTTTAATTCCGAAGTATTCAATATCTACTTGAAAATAAAACACTAACTTCATGTTTATACAAGGTAAATTAGGCGAGACTCATTTGGAAATAAATTGAACATTTTTTGGAAATACAGTTTGGATGGATGAATTAATAATGCTGCAATTACTGTTTACTAATCAACCGATTAGTAAGTAGTTTTGGTGCGACGCTAATGTCCATCGCACTTTTGATGTACAATCTCCATCAAGGATACTTTGGGCTTTAGTATTCGATGAGCTTTGTAAAGTAATTGCATTTTAGCTTACCAAATTTGTGGAAAAAGTTAAATATATGTTTGTGTTTAGCTTTTAATCTGATTATAAATCATCATATATCTGAGGAATTTTTAGACAGACTGCAACTCAATAAGAGATTAAGTAGCTTTTTTAACAAGGTGGAGTACCATATCATAACACTAGAATCGTATCTGAATTCTTGACTAACAATTTCGAAAACAACTGCATAAGGATCAGTAAAGTGGCCACTATGTTCTCTGGATATCTTACCACTAGATTTCTCTTGCTTTGAGGAATTATTAAAGACAACTTATATAAAAAAACTAGCGCCACTACGAATGAACTAAGAAAAATTTGTAAAGTATATCAATTATGTTTCTAATGTTCATATACATATATAACGCACTTAGTTATATACAAGTTTACGTTATAACTCGAAGATGTACTTAAAACAAAAAATATATTTTGATTTATAATTTGAAACTGAAAAGAAATACCCGATTCTAGTTTCCACCAATGAGTTTCCTTCGTAAAAAATAGATTAAGAATGGGTGTCCACTTCCTATATACAGATAATTTAATTCTCTATAAATTTAAATTTAATTATCTATAAAAATATCGAAAGTCTCTCCCTCGGTATAACTCAAAACCCTACTACATGTAGGATACTCATTATTTCGGATTATATAATTACACAGACCCACAAAAAAGTAACAGATACGTGTGCCAAGTTTTTGTATTTTGTATTTTGCATTCTTGTTTTTGTATTTTTTCGCGCCGAACGCGAATTTAAAGTCAGAATTAGGGGTTACTGATCAAACTTCTAAGAAAAACCATAAAAAATCATATTTGCCACAATGTTTCTGTAAGTAGCATCTTTATTATTGCCTAAAAATTTAGTTGACTCTCCTTCAAAACTCCATCATGTCTTTTCTTGATCACTCATAGTTGTAATGAATTTTTTATCTTTAAGGAAAATTTCTATAAGCAAATAGCATTAGAAACCATGGAACTCTTTATATTATGCCGGCTTCTATATAGCGAAGACAATTTTATAACCACATAGTTTTGATAGAGCCCAAATTTACGCTGAACAGATTTTTGCGTTATTTTTGTCGTTTATGTTTTTGTTTTTTTACACAATCTGTACAAGTACCGCCAGAATTCTCCTACCACGGAGTGTTTGGACTGCGATGACAACTGCTCTAAAAATGGGATGTTTAGAATGATTCAATTAGTCTACATCTTCGTGGTATCGAAGCCTACGAATGCGTGATGTTTTGCAGAGAGAAGCCAACAAAAGAGGAAAGAAACGAATCAGAAATCTGTTACACGGATGATTTGAAGAGAAACTGTCGGTTTTTATGGTTTTTCTTAGAAGTTTGATCAGTATTCCCTAATTATGACTTTAAAATCGTGTTCAGTAGGAAAAAATTAAAACAATAAGTATTGTTTATTCCTTAGTACACTCAACTTTTATTTTTGTGGGCCTGTATTATTAATATCTATGATTTGTCCAGAAGGTAGTTTCGCAGCGATTCCTACCACTCACATTTGCCAGCTATTACCGCACAGATTGCCTTGTGCGTTCCGTTGGAATTTTCCGATATTTACTAGGAAACAGTTCAGGTGTTCACTAATGATGAAATCGTGTGCGTGCCTTTCCAAACTATCTACCTCCTCGTGGAAGATCGCGTTTAATCTTGTTTCCACATTTAGTGTTTGCCTATAAAACGGTTCCCATCAACTTGACGCATATCACTTAAAGTACACCCATTCTCCCTAACATTATCTCAAGTTAATGATACGCTCTGGTCGTTAAGGCGAAATGAGTTAGGGTAAGCCCTTAATTGGGGTGGCCCGCAGAAAAATAATGTACCTTTTAGATTTCTGATTGTATTTATGTATGTACAAATTAGTTACGCATATATATACGAGCATATTTTTTGTGTAAGTAATATTTATATATTATGAATATTGTGAACAATTTTTCTTTGTTGAGGCATATAAGGACGATCTTAAGTTCCATGAAATTGACATAACAGAGGCGTGGATTTAAAAGAACACAGATCTCAAGACATATTTACTCAGAAAATGAAAAATCACTAATAATATTTCGAAACTAGAACGTTCTACATTAACAGATGCAGTAGATCTATAAAATAGTATATTATATATCTAGTCGTAAATGGTGATACAATGACCACGAAGCTGAAAAGACGGGGGTTAAAGATAATGACAGAAGCTGCTGAAGACATAATCGGAGTCAGAGGTTGTTAAATACATGGCTGATATCTTCAGAAACCTCTGATTATTGTCTTCAGACTTCGAGCATGTTTTCAGCAGCCACTCGACATTGTTTTCAACCTCCATATCTTCAGGTCTTGTGGACACTCCGGATGGACACATACCATCCATTTCCAAGTGGTCCCATATGAACATTGTTTCACTGCTGTAGTAAAAACAATGTGGATGATGATATAAACTGTTGGCCAAGGCTGTCTGCTAAGTCAAAGGAATGTGTGAAGTAATTTTTATGAATGCATATTTTTTATTATGATTTCTAATTGTTTATGAAATCATTTACTTTACAATCACTGTTTATTTATATATTGTCGTATACAAAACTTTATAACATTGTATAGAAACTATGTTGTATATTGTAGAAAAGAAAAGTTTAAAACTTTTTGTTTAACTAATCAAATGGAAAAAGTTGCAGTCAAGTAGTGGGAGTACATTAGTTTGGCAAAATTCTTCAAATTTTAGCAATTGCCTTAAATATTTGCCGACATTGCTTCCATCCGCCCTATGTGATATGGAGGATAGATACTCCCATGTCGCATACCCCAAGAAGTACAGACCGATGATTCCGCCAAAACCCGACCAGTGACTAAAATCCGCACCAGTGACTTTTTCGGGATGTACTTGGTGCTTGTGTATCTCGTATGGATTGGTATCAGATCTGATAATTTTCCTTGTTCACATATCCACTCATCCAAAAATGGGTCTCGTCGCTGAAGATGATTTTTTTTGCGAAATTTGTGTCAACTTCCAACTGCTCTAGAGCCTAGCCAGCGAACGCACGGCGTTGTCTGTGGTCGCTTTTCTTAAGTTCCTGGGTCAGTTGGATTTTATACGGGTGCAGACCCAAGTCCCGACGAAAAATTCGCCAAGTTGAAGTTGCGGAAAGGCTAAGTTCTTGTGAACGTCGATAAATTGACTGCCTCGGGTGTTCCCGTACACTATCACTCACAGCAGCGATGTTTTCAGCAGACCTTGCGTTTCGGTGATGTACGGGTATTAACTAATTCTATATTAAACAGGTTGACTCAAATATGGCCACCAAACGTCGAATAGTCGACTCGGCAGGACGGTTGTAGCGAGGATAACGTTTCTCGAACGGAGCACTGATTCTAAAAATAAAATTTGATGATTTGTATATAGCCTTGAAAGGTATAGCCTTCTGTGGTGATTTGCAATACACTACTGAACAATTCGCAATAATCTTGATAGATTTTGCTTTAACAACATGGCCGCTATAATCTAACAAATTTCAAGCATCCCTATTGAAGGACCCTGTATATAAAAGTACTGGTATAAGACAGTTTTTAGCTTACATCGTAGAAGTAACGTTCTTGTACTCTTTTGTATTGGTTGCTTAGCAACAGACTGAGATATTAGAATATTTAGAAGTCCGAAATTGCGTCGAGAAAGCTCTTAGTGATGCCAGACAAAAAAATATATATTTTCTAAATAGCACTCCTCTGAGTAGTTCTCACTTTAATCGGTATTACCGTGGAGTCAGTTGCGTAATTTTCCTTTTTAACTCCAGCGGTTGCCTTCGTTACACTTCATTCACAAAGGGTGACACACAAAAAAAATATACCTACCTAGTTACTAAGGAATATCTTATTTAAATATTCTGCGAATGAAAGAAAAATGTGGCGATTGAAACCATAAAGCGAATTGTTAACTCTGAATTGACTGAGTTTAATTGAATTAGCGATTCGCTTTGTGGTTTCGAAAGGAAGGCGAGTTTAATTTTGTTCGAGTTGCTAACTTAAATAAATAGTCCACAAGTATTCGAGACCGTAAAGCCTAATTAATTAAAAATAATCCTTGGACAAGAAAAAACCCAGCAAAACCTGATCGTTGAAATAAAATTGATACATGTGAGAGGACCTGGAGGTGTGTCAGAGTAGACGTTAAATAAGAATTTAGAGTTAATAAAATAAAATATAGGTTAGTCCAAATTAATATTTCAGTTTTATTTGAATCATGAAGAAGAAATTTATGAAATATTTTTCATTTACCAGAAGTTTGAGCATGCAGTATATGATTCGCAATTTGAATAAACAGTTATAATAAATAATAGATTACGTACTTACTAATACTATTTCAAAATTTAAAATATAAGTGATTGCGGTAGGGTACATTGTTTGGATGAATTTCGTGGTATCTACGAATTCTTTTCTTTTGAATTTGAATACAGCCGAAAGCATAAGATGCTTTCCATTGTATCCAGTACGAAATATGTTGGAAACTATACAGCGCAGTTTATAGTTATGTACAATATTGTTTCTGTTTTCAATTATTTTGTAAACTGATACAAAAATTATGAATATTGTGCGAAATTTTATCACTATGCTGTGCAATATCCAATGAAATAATTGTCTTAAGACAGATACTGGAGTAGGTTGAAACCTTTGGTGTGAAGATAACATTGACTGAATTTTTCACAATATACCAAACCACTATACACTACACTCGACGCGCGTTTCGCCAACAAAGTTGGCATCATCTGGAGGTGATTAAAACTCGGTTTTAATAATCTCCAGATGATGCCAACTTTGTTGGCGAAACGCGCGTCGAGTGCAGTGTATACTGTCTTGGTGTTTTGTGGAAAACTCAGTTAGTCTTATCTTCACACCCAAGGTCCCAAATTGTTAGTCAAGGATGCTGGCACGATTCTAGTGTTATGATATGGTACTCCATCTTGTTAAAAAAATTACTTACTCTCTTACTGAGTTGCAGGCTGTATAACAATTTCTCAATTATATGATGGTTTATAATCAGATTAAAAACTAAACACAAACATATATTTAACTTTTTCCATAAATTTGGTAAGCTAAAATGCAATTACTTTACAAAGCTCATCGAATACTAAAAGCCCAAAGTATCCTTGATGGAGATTGTACATCAAAAGTGCGATGGACATTAGCGTCGCACCAAAACTACTTACTAATCGGTTGATTAGTAAACAGTAATTGCAGCATTATTAATTCATCCATCCAAACTGTATTTCCAAAAAATGTTCAATTTATTTCCAAATGAGTCTCGCCTAATTTAATTTGTATAAACATGAAGTTAGTGTTTTATTTTCAAGTAGATATTGAATACTTCGGAATTAAACTATCAGAGAAGTAAATCATATAAATTCAACTTAAAATATTGTACATAAATCTGTTTGAATTCATGAGAAAGTATAGATTTTGGAATGATATTCTTTGGTGGAACGACAGACTCTTCGTTACGATTTCCTGAAATGAGTTCTGAGAATCAATTTGTTCAGGCTCAAGTATTCTACAGATACGAACTTGGATGATAATTCAACGGAGATATCGGAAGTTTAAAATAAGAGCAATAAAAGGGAATCGTTATACCAGGTACGAAGTGAAACAAACTGTAGCAAAAGTAAATTTACACTGATTGGCCAATATAATAGATAGTTTGTTGGTAGAATTTAATGTAAGTATATTATTATTATCTTGTTATCAAAATTGTTTCAGCGATTTAAATACAATAACGATGTTAATATTATATAAATTTAAGTGATAAACAATAACTAAATGTAGGTGTAAGGTATATGATTAAGTATACGAGTATAGTGCAAGAGAAAAATAGTATATACATTCCTTAAAATTATTGCAAATTTAATTTTTAAAATTTTTATTGAAATGCACTGTTTGACATAATTTTATCAATTTCTTTGGAAATTATTACATAACCAATTAATTTATTTAGTAAACATAAAAATATAAAAAGTAGTATAGTATAACAACAAACTTATGATACTTAAATAAAGGATCTGATACTTAAATAAAAGTAAGGTGTTAAAATGGATGGTACGCTTTTAACCCTCTATGGCCGTATAAAACTTCAAAGTAACATAATACATTTTACTTAAAATATTGAAATTATTCGTACATTCCCCCGTTATAGCCCACTGTTGCTTCAAAGAAATGATATGGAATTGCATTTAATAGTATTCCAGCGCCATCTGAAGATTTATGTTGAAAATAATCTTATCTCTAGATTTGTTGGCTACCAAGATGGTATACAACATATAAATGCGACTTATTTTAATTTTATTTTGTGTAAAATATTAAGATATTGTGTAAACAAAATTGTTACTGTATTGTGTAACGTTTACAGGTTTTAAATATTGTAGCACTCCTATGGAAATTTGTAAATATAAAGACATTTACTTTAGCAAACAGGTATGTTACTTCTAAGTTACGGTGGGCTATAAGGTGGATAAAAAGGATTCTGAATTGTGTTTTGGTGCTTTATGGAAAACTAAGTCAGTGTTTTCTTAAGACAGATGTTGAATTTTCGAGCTTATTTTGAAATAACAATTTTTTGCATATGAAAATACGGCTTTTCGTAGTAAAATATACGCCCTAAATTTTTTATTTGAAGGAACGTATAAAAGTGAGCCGGGTAATTTTTCGCTATAACTTTTCTAGGTAATACTTAAATTCAAAATAACTTAATTCATCAAAAAGATAATAAATTAGTCTGTTAATGGACATTAATAGCCAATGGACATTAGCAGA
Source organism: Rosalia funebris (assembly GCA_037954035.1). Classification (NCBI taxonomy): domain Eukaryota; kingdom Metazoa; phylum Arthropoda; class Insecta; order Coleoptera; family Cerambycidae; genus Rosalia; species Rosalia funebris. Next base: position 12,080,306 of record JAZFAV010000001.1, on the reverse strand, counting down.
CATTGACGTCTATTAATATCCATTGACTTCTGCATAAATAGCTCCACCTGAACACCGATATAACCGATTCTATTTATTATATTATTAAACGTAGTTTAGAAAATTAAACTGGTAATAATCAATAAATTTATAGCAGAAGAAAATATTTTTCCTGATTAAAGAAACGAAATATAGAGTTAGGAAAACCAAAATCAACTATTTACCTTCGTATTTGCCATTATGGCCATCTGATATGACCCCTATTTATTCTGAAACAAGCTAACAGTTCTCAGCAACATTTATAGCGATATTTGAAAAAAATAGTATAATTTGCATTGTTGGGTATTTTAGACTAAGGAGATTTTTTTCATATTATTAACTATGATGATATTGATTTTTTGCACATATATACTACCCTATGAAATAATTACTCTCATAAAAATTACGTGCACGTCAATGGGTATGTTTAACTTAAAATTCAAAATAACATTTTATTTCAGACATCACAGTTTTCTAAATCTCCAACAATTCATAAAGATCACCTAATTAATTACAGTCTACGTTCTAACATAACGAACGAATTTATTCTAAATACCACATCGTTCCCGTAAAACTTGATTTATTTTACGAAATGCGCACATAGAGCTCAAATAGTAATTAGGACGTTTAATTGGCAACGCAAAAACTTATACTATTATAAAATCTTCCAACGGGAACGCTCCCTATAAAGGAGATTACTAATTTAATTTCAAAACTGTCTTTTATTGTTTTAATAAAATTATTTTAAGATTCATTAACATCTTCTCCTGTTATCCTCGCTCTAAAGAAGTTATAATTACCTACCTAAAGTCAACTATAGAATTATAAGAAATTATTATGGACTTCAACATTTTGCGAAAACTGCTGTTAATTTTACAATTTTGGTAACACGAAATCCATCCAATTTCATATATGTAGACAAAATTCGGACATTGTTTGACATTTATTTATTACCCCCAAATGATTCAATTTATGAGACTATCAAATATTTGTTAAACATACAGTTACATGTAATAAACCGTAAAGGTCGGTAATAAAAAAATCGTGAAACATAATAGCATTTCATACAAATGCATGAACAAGTCGACAACAAATTTAAAATTCTCATTACGTGCTGAAATCTAATTTTCCTGTTTATATGTCAACCTGGTCGATGCTATCATACGAATAGGACTATTTTTAAACACTTGGTATACCTGAATGATTAAGAATAATTAATAAGGTCACACTAAATCGAGTAACGCACGGACTTATGTTGTCGTTCATTATGCAACAAATACAACATCTCATTTCGTTTTTATATAGTGGGAATATCAGAACCAGAACTGCAGATATCAGTAATGGATTTGTCTATTTGTTATTTATTATGTCACATACGTCTATTAATAGTGGATTGTTAATAGTTTATTTTCTGCAAATTTAATCGTGTTGATGTAAAATACGGTATATTATTAGTTAGTTATTGTTATTGTTGGTTATTTCTTAGGTCTCTTCCAAAGTAGTTGTGTGGTCGAATCATTCATCATTACCTAAAACAAATATTTCGGATAATCCTACCATTCTCTTAAATGTTAGTGCCACTCTCTTAAAGTAAATTAACTAAGGATAGTTACTGAGTAGTTATTTTAAGATGTATCTGGATTTTTATTGAACAGACTTATGCTTGACACACATGGAGGATGACTCAGTATAGAAGAGTTCAAGAGTAGAAGCATCACTTCGAACTTTGTGGAACGCCGTTGAATTTCTATTTCTATCTATGTGGAAAGTGAATTGTTTTAATAAAACATGGCCAAGATGATAGAATTAAGTTGGAGTAGTTAAGAAGTTAAGGTTGATAATATCTCACCATTTGTTTTACCTAACGTTTCACAAATATAATTCACCTAAGATTCAAGCCTTTTTCTGTAATTTTACTGTTTGTTTAATGAATGTATGACTTATTGTTTTAATGGTATGAGCGCTTTGTTAATAAATAAGTATGTTGATGTTACTCATTGATAAAAATGAATCACATATGTATTGGCTAAAAGTATTTATATTACGTATTGGATTAATAGGAAATAGTGCCACAGAATTTCTTTAGAAATGTATTACTTTTCCGCACTCCACTATACGCGGAAAAGTAATGTAATCGTCTAAAAATTTAGTTTTCTAGGGTTTATTTTTCGTTTATCGGCCTAAAAAAAAATGGTTTTTAAACCATTTTGTGTGTGTGTATGTCGTTGTCGTTGTCGTCGGAACTTATTCTCGTTAGCACGATAACTCAACTAAATCGTGTCGAATAAATCGGATTTTGACTGATTCTGATCGAGGACGTCTCCCAGACGACAACTATTGACTCTGAGGTGTATAGAACAAATTCTATCATGTTTATGGGTCATGAAGAAGCACAATGATGGAATATTTGAGAAATTGTTTTCGTTAGCACGATCACTCAATTAAATTGTGTCGGATCGATCGGGTCTCGACTGATCCCCATTACGGACGTCTACTAAACGACATCTTTTGATTTTGAGGTGGATAGGATACACCCCACCCTGTTGATGGGTCATGAGAAATCACGATGGTGGATTATTTGAGAAAAATTGGAAAAAGTAAAACTGCTCCATAAAACACCTATTCTGTATTTATGTGTTGGTTTATTTTTTCTCGGCCACTCAATTTCAAGATAGAGATGTTCTACGTGCGAAGAAGTCCATTTTAAGGTTTAAAAACTATTTATTTTATATTTGTATCTGTTGTTTAGAAGTACTAACAATAAGAATAATCAATCTTTAAATAAATCACACATAAATTCGCTTAACATTATCGTGTCGTTGTCTGTATTTACTCCCTTTTATAATTTTGTGAAACCTATGTTGTTATCTCATTTACAAAGCAAGAATGTTTGAAGTTTCTACAACGTTTTTAAATAATAAGTCATTCAAATATGCGTATATGTACGGCTTGTTAAGAATAAGAACACGTCTTGAAATTGCGGTATCGAATCGCCCACGAGATGTGCAGTAAATAGCCTGATCTTTACTCAGTCGTATTGGGATCTTTACAGAGTGAATATCGAGTATTGTGAATATACACAGAGTATTATGAATGTACGATCTGCCCGCGCATAAAGTGCATCCTTTTTCCTCCGAATGCTGCCTCACTCTTTCTTCTACGCATACAGAGATATTCTCATACTTTTTACTATTCTTGACAAGCTGTTCAGGTGATCTGTTCTCTAAATATAAATCAGTTTATTATGGAAAATGTGTGTAATATTCGATAGAAATGCATCCATTTTCATAAAAAGTGATAGAAAGCGTTAAACTAGTTTACATATTCATTAAAAATAATATAGGCTTGGAAGATCTGGTGGAAGATCTTCTGTAATATATAGGTATGTACGAAGAAACTGTACTGTCGTTGGCCTGTCCCTTCAATTGTAAATTCTCACCACAGCCATATAACGTATTAAGGGAACCCGTCAATATGAGACCGTAGATTAAATGGTTATTTTGGGATGTGATCATGTTTTTCTTCTTCTTTGTGGCAATACTATTATTATATTATATAGGTTTGGGCCTCATCAGCCACTGATTGCATGGGTAGTCCCTTGGCGATCCCCTCTTATAAGAGTCATTATCCAAAAATGCTATCCCATAAAAGGAGCAATTTAGGCACGTCCCCCGCCTTAAGTCTCGCATCCTCTAGGATAACAGGGGTCCCTAATATAAGATACCTCTTCTCCTCCAGTGCGGGGCAGGTGTAAAGAAGATGAATCGAGGTTTCCTCGTCTTCTTTACAGTATCTGCAGGCCGGGCTATCAGTCAGCCTCAGCTTGTGCTTATATGCATTCAGGCTACTATGGTGACCCGTTATGATTCCCACCAGGGTTCTGGCTTTGTGCCTGTTAAATTTAATGAATTCTTGGGCCCATTTCTCAATCTCTGAGTATTTGATGAAGAGTTTGGTTATTCGACAACCCGTTACTCCTCTCCATCTTTTATTGTGCTGGTCTCTTGCCCAGCCATTGATGCGGTCTCTGATCAGATTCCGACTTATTCCCACTGCAGGTTCTGGTCCATAGAGGTTTTCCCTGGTCCCTAGTCTGGCGAGGTCATCTGCAATTAGATTTCCCTTAATGCCATTATGCCCAGGTATTCATAAGAGTTCCACCGGCCCCTTCCCTGCTGGCAATACTAAATAATATGAAATCCACATTGTGCCAGAGTTTTTGCTTTACAAATATATTTAAACTTCCGCTTATTCTTCAGATGTTGGCTACACTTGTGAGGTATATAGAAGTTAAAATTCAAGATGGGAATCACGAACGGATGTTTGAGGCGCTGCGTAAGTTGGAGGAGTCGAATTGTTAGGAATATGTAATGTGTAATATTGTCCTCCACAGCCTGAGGATTTACAGAAAAGAAGTTGATTTCTGTGTATCCAAACATTCTGAACTTGAATATTGACAACATTTTAAACTGATATAATTTTAAATCACTAAAGAAGGAAACTTTTAATTAATGTTATTATTATCATTTATTTACAAGAGTTATATTTACAAGAGACGTGGATGATAGAAGATGATGTTGAAGGTGAGGAAGAATCTTCTTGCACAGGAAGAAACTTACATCTTTTAAGATGCAAGATGCAAGTTATTCTTTAATACACATCGCAGGATTATTTGGCTAATATACATTAATTTAGCGAAAACGAATTTTCTCATGACATGCTTTTGCAAGGGAACAACATACCTACGACGAATTAAACAGCGATGACACTTCTTATCTTACACTCAGATAAACAGACAAGAGACTAAAGTATTTTAAAACCTTCGTCATTCTGGAAGCCTACCGATAAACCCGCCGTGATAAAGCATCACCATTTTCGCTTTCACGCCTTCCCGGCTAGATAGCAAAGTGCACTAGGAATCCTCCCTCTATCGAACTGCGAGTTTAAAATCTGTGATGTTGGCGAAGCTTAACAATGTTCTTAAACTGCTGAGCGCTTGACACGTTGGAAGGGATCTGTTAGTCAGCCGAGTGGAATTGTACTTGACCCTTTTTAATGCAAGAGACGCCAGAGGCGAAGCCGCTCCCTCTTCGGCACTTCTAAGGATTTAATTTGTCTCTTTCATTCTGATAATGGAAAAGCTAATGAAACAAATTATTCCCTGTAAGGTATTATTCGAGGGAAAAAATGTGCAGCTGAGTGGCTTTCAGGCCACCATTTCGCTGAAAGGCGAGGTGCGAAGCAAAATTATAAATTAAACTTTCAGCTCACGTATACATAATAATTGTACATGAGTTTGGTAACTGATGTAAAGAATTTGATCAATAAAGAAGAAAAAGAAAAAGAAAATTATGGTAAATTACAGCCGGATAGTAAAAGGGTATTTTTCATACTTAACGAGAATAATTCCGAAGTGTGTGTTACTGCTGGACGGATATTAATTTCTGAAGAATTCAGAGGTGTAATTCTGTTTCTGGATATATTAAAAATGTGTTGATACCACCAGAGACTGGAAAATCATCAAGTTAAAAGTCAGGTTAATTAATCAAATATTCATTAGTTGAATGAAATTCTCTACACTTAAGGTTATAGGTCAATTTTTCAGCCCATTATTGACTCAAATTTGTTTGAGCAATTCTATAACGGGATTTTCTTCTATAGTGGGATTTTTTTTATAAAATGTTTAAATGTATTGATAATTGCGGTAAAATTTGATTTGTTAATTAACTGACTGAGTAACTGATGTTTTTTATAATCAGTATTACTCAACATAGAGTAAAAATGTGGACTCAATATCTAATTTTGTTAATTCAAATGGCTATCTTTGATAAGTCACCGGAACCTATTTATTGTTTCAATACACATATTTAATTTACACTACTCAAAAAATTCCGAAATTCAGTAATTTTTGAAAGGCTGTAACTTTATGAAAACTGGTCGTATCGAAATGAAAGAAAAACTATATTGAAGCTTAAAGTTTCTAGTTTTAAAATTTTTTAGTAAAAAAATTTCTGAGCTACTGTTACTGCGCAAAACAAACAAATAATAAAAAATGCACTTGTTTTGCAGAGAATTGTATAACAATGATTTTCCAGACTACTAAAAAATAAAACAGATTTTGGAATTTCCCCAATAATAAAAGCAGCTATAGTATAAAATCACTAGATTTTTGGACGCTAACCTCCAGCTTCTCCTATCTTGTGCTAACCTACGCATTTCGCTAATTGTGCTACAACCTACATCCCTTACTATTTGCGAGCAGTAGTCTAATCTAGGCCTACCTCTGCCTTTCTTCACTCCTATTTCTGCCTCCAAAATATCGCGGACTATTCCCCCATGTCTCAGCAAGTGGCCTACCATTCTATCTCTTCTCTTCTTTATATTTTTCCACATACTTTTTTCTCGCCGATTTTTTCCAATACTTCTTCGTTTCTAACCCTATCAGTCCATGGTATTTTCATCATTCTTCGGTAACACCACATCTCAAAAGGTTCTAATTTCTTCCTACTTGCTTCCCCTACCGTCCAGGTTTCGCAACCGTATAGTGCCGTGCTCCATACATACGTTTTCAAAAATCTCTTCCTTGTTTCTAAGTGTATTACCCCCGAGCATAAAAGTGCTTTCTTTTTGTTAAAAGCTACTCCACCATGCGCTATTCTTTGTTTTATATCTTTATCGCCTCTTCCATCCCAATTTATTTTACTTCCTAAATAAGTGAAGTCTTTAACTTCCTATAATTTTTCATTATTAATTTGTACTTTCGTTTTTGCTCTGCTCTCGCGCCCTCTGCACACTAACACTTTAGTTTTGTTTTTATTCACCCTCATTCCGCATTCCTCTGCCAACACTGCCTCTATTTCGTTGAACGCTGATTCCAATTCCTCTTTACTATATGCTAATACTGCTATATTATCCGCGAATTTCAGTATTTTTAGTTTCTGTCCCTGTACTTTAATCCCGAAATCCACTTTATATTTTACGACATTAATCGCCTCTTCGATGTACAGATTAAAAATTAGTGGTGATAGCGTACCTACTTGTCTTACTCCTTTCCTAATACTTACTTCCCTTCTTTCCCCTTCTACTTCTATAACAGCAGTTTGCACTTTGTATAGATTGTGTACTACTCTACTATCTCTATACTTCATTGCCGCGCTCTTTAGTATCTCGAACATTTTTTCCCATCTTACGTCATCAAAAGTTTTTTCTAAATCTACAAATCCTATATAAGCGTTCTTTCCTTTTTCTATTATTTTCTCTAACATTACTCTTAGCGCCAGAATAGCTTCGCGAGTTCCCCTATTTTGCCTAAACCCGAATTGGTCTTCTCCTAGAATTTCCTCCGCTCTATTTGCCATCCTCTTCTGCACTATTCTGGTTAAGGTTTTTGACACGTGAGAAGTTAGGCTAATCGTTCTAAAGTTCTCGCATTTGTCGGCTCCTCTCTTTTTCGGTATAGTAACGATAATGTTCCTCTTATAATCCTCCGGCATCTCGCCCGTTTCATATATGTATTTTACCAGTTCGAACATCCTATTTACTACTTTCTGTCCCGCACATTTCAAAATTTCCGCCTGCATTTTATCTACACCCGGCGCTTTATTGTTCTTTAGCCCCCTTAGTGCTATTTCAATATAGGTTTTCCTACATCTTCCCTATCGATGTTAGATTCTTTCTCTAATATCTCTCCTAATTCCTGACCCTCGTATAAATTTCCTAAGTACTGCTTCCATCTATCCGCTTTCTCCTCTCTTCCGATCAGTATGTCCCCCGATTGACTCCTAACGTTTCTACTTATTGGTCCTATATCCCTGAAGTTCCTCTTAATTATTTTGTAAGCCTCATCGGTCTTACCTACTTGGAGCTTATACCTACCTGGAGCCTTTGAAAATATGATGTGTTTTATATCTATTCACTCTGTATAAGATATATCTGCAATTCTAACTTGGAAGTGGAAAATATAAATATGTAAAGTTTATTTGGTCGTGAAATTGTACGCGGAAAATCATCCGCACACACGAACTGGGAATATGAATCAGATAAAGGCCTAACTTCTTCCAATATTTTCGGGCTCAGAGGCAGGTATTACGTGTCTTTTATTAAAATTTCTTTCCGCGAATCGTCGAACTGTTGACGTACGTAAAATATTTGACTTTGCGACTCGAGCAGAGACATCGCCCTATTTGTGAGGAGATGAGACAAGTTTTATTGATATAGATGTAAATTGAGAACAACGGAAATCCTAATACTTTACGATTTTTCTATTCGGGCCTGGGCTTGTAGGAAGACTGATAAAATATAATATGAAATACAAAAATGCAGCGGTCCGCTGAAACCCCTAGGAATTGTTAAGAGGGTAGAACTGTATATAGCGATAAACATTGCAATCTGACGTTGGGAAATGAGAGTTTTATCTTTTCCGCGGCTCGCAAACCTGGACTAGCTTTCGGTTGTAATATGGGCGATGCCTTAGACACCATGCTTCCTTTATCTATTTTCGTCCATATATTTATGCGCAATATAACGTTAAAGCGATTGCGTACTAACATCATAATGAAGATTCAAATTTAAATAACTACACGAGGAATGCGTTACTGTAAATTGTAGTTTATCTATTCCAATATCCCACACATAGTGTGTATAAACTTAAATCACCATATACTCGTATAATACTAAGCTTTAAACTACATCTTCATAAGATAATTCCCAACAACGTAAGGAATAAAGAGATTGATTGGAATAAAGAGATGTTACTAGACATTTTACAAAAAGGTTTTAGTTTATTAGTATTATCCAACCACATCTAAATCGAAGTAAAACTTTCCTTATATTGATGATCTCAAGATTTTACTTCGATTTAGATTGTTCGAAACTACCAAGAGATGGCGTTTTGTACGTTCTAATGCGGTGGAACGTAGCAACGTCTACTAGATGTGAGCTTTATCTGTTGAAGGTATACTCGTTTACACTGCACTGACGAGACCCAAGATAGAAAGGTCGAAACCGGTCTGAAGTTAACGATATCCTGAGATAGGTGTCACTTTGCATCTTTCTTGGTGGTTTTGGAATAATCACTGTATTTTTAGTGCTAACTCTGTTAGACAAAAATACGACAAATTTTGTCATGTAATTCAACGCTCAACATTTGGCATATAGCCAAGAGAATATCTGTTTTGACCTAATTTGTATAGTCCTTATTATATAAGGCATTTGCAGATGGGTTGGAGTATAAACTCCTTGTTTCTGTAGTTTTATATAATAATGTGTGTTTTCGACGTGTCTGCCAAAATTTTCTAAAAAGTAGAGTGGTATTAAGTGACGATATGCGAAAATAAATTGTTAATGCTTATAAACACGGAATAACAAAATATCTGCTACATATTCGCTGTCTAAATCTACAGTGCAAGGCATTATCAATGTAATAAATATAAAACTGGATGCACACTTCAAAGGGAGAAAACTAGTCGACTATTCCAAATCTTACGCTTAAGTCAACATGATATAAAGAAGATTGTACGATAACAACAAACCGACGATCCAGTGCAAAATAGATTATGGTACTATGGAGACCAGCTATTGAAAAAAATATTTCTGTATCCACAGTTAAATGCTTAATAAAGAAAATAAAACACAAATTATGCAAGATACTGTTTGATTCTTAAAATTTAGTTATGAATTTACCGATTTCTCCTTCAAGCAAAAGAAAGTCGTTACTAACTAAACGACAGAAACTCAATCGTTTGCGGTGGGCCAGAGAACATAGGCATTGGTCACCAGGTAATTTGGAGAGACGAGTCCAAGTTTGAAATCTGTTTGAGTGGTACCAGAAAACGTGTGCTAAGAACACGACACTCATCATCCTGACTGTTTGATTAGGATTGTTCTCTGCACCTCTTATGATCTGGGGGTGTATGAGTGGTATGGGCGCAGGAAAATTGCATTTCGTAGGTGGTCCTGTGACAGCAGAAAATTATAAACCAATTTTGACAGACAGTTTATTGCCGTAAATACCAATATGTCAAGACACTGATGCGCTAGTAAATTATTTAGCAGGATGGTGCTGCGTGCCACACATCAAAAACTATCAAAGCTTGGTTTACAGAACATAATGGTCCTATTATGTAGTGGCTCTCTAGCAATCAAGATCTTTCGCTAATAGAAAAATTGTGGCTTAAAACGAAAAAACAGTTACACAAACATTAAGCCTGCTCAGTTAACGATCTACGCACCAAATTGCAAGATATTTGGGACAACATGCTTCCTGAAGATCGTTCTAAGGTGGTAGATATAATTACTACCACAATTGAAGCTGTTATTGATAATAAGGGCGATGTAACACTGTTTTGATAAAGCGGCCGAACTATTCTGAACCGCGAATTTTAATGTTTTTTATTAACAAACTTGTCACTGACACATCATAACCTAGTAATATTTTACCGTATTTAAGTTAAAAGTTTATACTTTGTTTCGGTTACCAATATTTTTCTTTAACAAAATAGTTTTGAGAGTATTATTACTTTTATTTAAGTATATTGGTTGTAAAATTATGCCTGGCCGAGCTATTATGAGCCTGGATTCGTATATCGCTATATGCTTATATATTTTGTAACTGATGAACTTGTGGAGTTATATATTGAATTAACATACACGAGGCTGATCACTATCAGAAGAAAAATAATAAACAGCGACCACAAAAGTTCAATATAACAAAAAGAATAATAGGCGACCATATTGTCCTTGTTTTTCCAGAAAGATATGAGGGACACAGCATGCGAGTAAATGTGTAATAAATATGATATGTTCCCATTCGGATGAAATATTTGCCAATATTTCTATGGAATATACTCAAGCAGATGGATTGGAGAAAGAAGTGTTATGGTGTTAACAGTGCTGTACCCACAGATATATAACTCTAATGGATCTATTTTTGTGTAGTTATAAGTTAAAATATTAGGTTTAAAAGGAGAGCAAAGAGCTTTGTAAAATTGCAAAATAAGTGAACCAGAAATAAATAAAGTTTCGCTTATTATTTACTTATTATTTTTTTATTCGTGTTGTTTATTACCTGTAGTTTTCAGTCACCCTAACTAATCATATTTTCCATATTATTGTTATAAAAAATGATCAGCGATATCAATGAACAGTGATAATATTTCTAGTAATTCATACAAAGCTCCAATTTGTAGTAACTACACAGGAATATGAAATATTTAAGCAATAATAATTGAACTTGTGTTTCGCACAGATAAAAAGATCAATGGTTCATAAGTTTCATTATAGTTAATCGATCGTTCTAGTCACATACATGACAAGTTCATAAAACTAGGAACTTTAAAAAAAAATTGATACTGCACAAAAATAATGCATGTGTGCTACCTCGAACCATAATTTTCTATTCGATTATATGACTTAAAGAACTAAGAAAATATGTGTTCATAATCACTCTATACTTAATAGAAACCATTATTTTTAGAATTCTTGCGTTTTATACATAATAATATTGTTCAATTGCGACCTACATACAGATAGTGGTATTTGTGTAACTATTAGTAAATATAACTACATTTTTAACTTCCACTGTCATTTACACCGTTTACGGTAACGTACTATAAATGGAGAGATGCATAATAACAAATCAGGATACTGTTGCGTGATGCCTGGCAAAAACCTTTTTATCGCTTTAGACGGAGTTTCGTTCCTGTTGTGGTAAACAGTATGCCTGCAGTGGAAGTTGCATCACGTTATGCCAGCAAATGTATTTTTAGAAAATCCATTTAAAAGGCAACAGCAAATTGTTTCCAAGTGAACATAATTTTACTATTAATAAAAGCATATCAAAAAGAGACAATATGGTCTTCTATGTGACACCGTTATTTGATTTGTATCGACGGTAAGAAATGGTAACTAGACTCAGATTAAGTTAAGTTAAATTTCAATAAGAAAGTAGACAGGTATTTTCACAATGAATATTTGTAATACAATACTATACTAATTTATAACACTAATTTACTTTTCCCGAGAGAATCAGTATTTATTTTTATTACTTTCACTAAGTATATTACATTATAGTCAAGGAAATACTTTACAATATATAAGAAAATGAAGTTACTGGTCTAGAGATCTACAACTAACGACGTTTGTTGCAGCTTATTACTTTAGGCATTTATAGTGAATGGACATTTTACATTGTTTCTTTTGCATTTTGAAACAATTTTTCCTAAATTAAATTCCTCAAAATCATCTTGATTTATCGAGATGATCTTCAATAAAAGATATCCTACATAAAATTATTTTTAGTTCATGAATACCCCGTTTAGTAATACATCTAATTATTGTATAATTAATATTAAAATATATTAGTTAGGAATGCATCCACATGACTATATATATATATATATATATATATATATATATATATATATATATATATATATATATATATATATTGCAAATGGCAAATGATGATACAAGTAACAGAAGTTCAGAGCAAAATAATAGGTCCTTATTCTTCTTTAAAACGAGACGAGGAAGCTGTTTAAAAATGGTTTTCTAGATGGTATCACACTGAAAATATTTTAGATTAGGCTCTGGCAATAAGCTCTCCATTCTGTAGATCTCTTTGTGCAATAAACTCTAACCCACGTAATAAAGTTCAAGATACCCTACATTAGGAACAGACAAGGAGGTAGTTTACGGACTGCATACGTTTATCGCAACTCGTTTCAAGCTTAAATAAAACACCTCTTAAAGTATATTTTAGTGTGATAGTCGTTTTAACTGTGAATAAATTATATATTTTTGTATTTTAGGCAACAATGATTTAGAAAGTGATCATTGAAATACTAAGTGAATTTTAACATCGATCTGTACTGTATTTGACAAGTATGAAGTTATTTTAATAAAAATATACAAACAAAATAGCCAAAGGATATATAGAGATTACAAATTACAGTTCTAATTACTATTTTAAGTGGTTTAAGGGGACTATAGTTATAATAAAGATAAAACACACTACATTACAAATTAACATTAATAAATCAATATTTTAACTTCATTGCAAGCGAATCCATGATCATCAAGCAATAAATAATAGGAAATTCAGTTTTTGTTGACTCTGGATTCTTTTGAACATTAAACAACAGCAATACTCCTATTTGTAACATATATTTGAAACAAGAGTTCTGTATGAGGCATTTTTTTTTAATTTATGATATAAATAGATAGATATGCAGTTTTTGATACTGGATAACTGAATTGAAATCGAGAAAGAGAATCAACAAAATGTGAAGTAATTAACAAACATGATATGGAATGGAATCGCTAAAACCTGTTTTACTTATGGAAGACACAATTTCAGCCATAGTTGATATTTGACTGTATTTAGCTACAATGGAACTATTAATTTTATAGGGTGTCTCACTTAGAGCCATAGAATGTGATTTGTGAATAGAACTAATAATATTTCTCAAACTGATGTTTTTTATTTTTCAATATAAAGTGGAAATGATATGGAAAAGAATATCGTTCATATGGTCATCTCGACTTATTTGAAATGATGTCATTTGTATAGTAAAATTGTTCCACATAAAACACGGGCACATAAAACTGGTTCTAAAGGGTGGTCCAACCATAATGCACGATGTTAATTGTGAGTCACACCTTAACGTCAAGTTTTTTGCCCAACTTAATTTGACATTTCTTTGTTTCAGTGTTTGACAAATTCAACCATGGAGAGGTACACAATTGAGCAGCGCGTTAAGATTGTTGAAGCCTTTTACGAAAATGGGCGTTCAGATCAAAATGCATTTCGTGCACTTCGTGACTTTTTTGATCAGCATAATCGACCAAATGTGTCCACAATCGGGAGAATTGTGCACAAATTTCAGCAAACCGGGTCTGTACGAAATGTGAAAACACCTGTGCATGCTCGCCCAGTTCGTTCTGCGAAAAACATTGCTGTTGTTCGCGATAGTGTAGCAGAAGAGCCGTCAACCTCGACTCGTCGTCGTGCCCAACAATTGTGGCCAGAAATTGAGGATATGGACCTGGACGATATGTGGTTCCAACAGGATGGTGCCACTTGCCACACAGCCAACGAAACAATGGCACTTTTGCGCGAGACATTCAATGGCCGTGTTATCTCATGTCGTGGCGATGTTAATTGGCCGCCACGATCATGTGATTTGACATCGTTGGACTTCTTTCTTTGGGAATATTTAAAAGAAAAAGTGTACGTCAATAAGCCAAGAACAATTCAAGAGCTAGAGGATGAGATAATTCGGCACATTAACGACATTGAACTTCAATTATGTCTCAATCATTGAAAATATGGACCATCGGATAGAGGTATGCCACTGAAGCCGTGGCGAGAATTTGGCCGATATATTGTTTCACATATAATTGTCATAGATCCTTCTATCATAACAAAAAATATTAAGACAAGTCTCTGAAGACTTTTTGTTTTATTTACAATTAACATCGTGCGTTTTGGTTGGACCAGCCTTTATTTCCCGAACAACACGTTGCATGTTTGCTTCGAGGTCATTGATTGTTGCTAGCTGGGTGGCGTACACTTTTACTTTGACGAAACTACAAAGAGAAAAGTCCAGTGTTGGTAAATCATAGGATCTTGTAGGCCAATTGAAGTCTGCGTTCCGCGAGACAATATGATCAGGAATTCTGTATGCAACAGAATCATAGTTGCACGTGGTGTATGACACGTTGCACTATCTTACTGAAACCATATGTTGTTCAAATCATCAATTTGGTGGAAAAATATATTATTGCCGTCGTATGGTTTGTAGATAACAGTCGTTAAATATTGACGCCCTATCATTGACAGAACACAAATGCGTGCAATTCAATTCCTATAGTTCCAACTGAGACGCCCTGTATTACCAGTTATAGAGCCTATGTGATTGGATGCACCAAAAAGTGTTATACGAAATATTGTATATTAAAACGCAATTAAATAATACAGACCTGTGTTTCAGTTAAACAGTTACTTAAGGAATTATTTAAGTAGTTTTCTGCCTTACAATGCTCCACCAAATCATTAAATAAAATGAAAGAAATTATAAAGACAAAAATAAAAAGGAAGTGCAAGTTGTACGTGACACCGCAATAGACATTTCTACGACTTATAGACATCTTAGCTGTTCTGAACCTGTTAATAAAACGAAGCGGGTAACACTACCGGCTCACTTTTCCATTTTAAAATGCGTTTGAAATGCACTCCTGCTGTTGCACGCGATTCTGATTTCGACCCGCTTTGGAGGAGATCCGTTTCTATATGACGCCGACTCAGCGACGAGTCTCTGGAAGTACAATGCAGGCCCATAAGTTTCGCTTTGTTAGGATAAGTTGATACATGAGCAAATCGATGAGGGTTGTCTAGGAACACAAATCTACGTTAGTGACTATTTATTTGTTTTGGATGTCGTTGTACCGGAAGACACACCTATTGTATTACACTCATTATTCACGGGTATTAAGAAAAACACTAGTAAACAGTATTCTCTTGTTTACACGATAGTCTGGAGGTAATTGAATTCTATTAAGTACCTATAACAGTTTTAACAATTTTGTTTCAGAATAGATACTTTCGAGACCACCTGAAGCACAGCTAGAAGAAGAAATAATGAACTTTTATTGTAGAACTTGTATTCTGGAAGACTATTGAGCTTCCTGACTTGTCCATAAAATCATATGGTATTGAAATTCTAAAGCAGATGATGCAGAGACTTTGAAAGTTAGTTAAGATAAAGGTGTAGAATTATATCAGAATACCACTTTGTTACTAGAGATATTAAAATATAAAAGATTTTAGAAATATATGACTGGTAGTTTCTAGAAATGAGACGAGACTAGTTTTTTTGTAAGTTATTTTGCAAATAGGATAGTAAATTTTTAATTCTGGAAAATAATGGTTAATGAATGTTTTTAAACCACTGCTTAAAAACATTAAATATTAAAAAAAGTAATGGAATATGGTATATTAAAATATTAAAATATGGTATAAAAAATAAATAAAAAGCAGAAATCTATGGTAAATATGAACTTAAAATAATAGTTTAGTATTTGCAGACAGTATATATTACAATCTTATTGAAACTACTTTTTAAATACATGGACTTAACTGTGCAAGAATATAACGGACTATTTATTAATATAAATAGTGTCATCAATATATAAAAGAAATATAATAATTCTATACGAGTATATGTATATATTTTTTAAATATTTATAATGTAAACTTCTTCATCATTTTCATTATTTTAGTTTATTTTGCCTTAATTATTTAAGATGTTTTAACAGTGAAACATCATAATGTGATTACTTTAAACCAGGTATTTAAAATATTGTATTAATATTACAAAATATGATGTGTTTAATTTAAAAAAAAAATAATTATTCACAATTCTTTTATTTGATAGTTTTTCTTGTTTTGCAGCTAGTTTGTGATGTAGCATTTTAAAAGTATGATATGATATTATACTTTTGAAGATTTAATAAACTAAAAAGTTACGAAGATCTAATTTTTCATAATAATTTTCATCGAAACCTCCAGATTAAATTATATAATAATTTTCAATGAATGTCTTATAAATAAATAGTCTATTTTTGCGAGCCGCAACAGAGTCCAACTCAGGTCACCATTATTACATAACTCATAAAATAGATAGTTCATAGAAAATATATTGCCCCACAAATAAAAACATATAAATTCAAACACATCACGTGATTCGCAAGGCCGCGTAAACAGTGGAAACAACGTTGAGATGAAAGCAAACCCATAACAGGCATCTGTGTAACATGAAGTGGCAATGCCATTCAATACCATAGAAACGGACATCGACGGCATGCAGATTATTAGCCTTTCTGTTGTAACTCGCTAAAATAGACGCTTTAGTTATGAATACTAAATTGAAAGACTAAAAAAGCATTTAATAAAGAAATGCTATTAATTTATAACGACATGTTTTTTTACTATAAAATTCACATTTAATCTAGCATTCAGTTTCTAGAAGGATCATAGAAAAAATATAGTTTCAGCATAATTAATCATAACTAATCATAAAGTAGTGTGTTATCACTTTGCGATAACACACTACTTTATTATTGATTGAAAATATGCTGCGTAAAATCAGGACTATTTAAAGTACCATTTCTAGGTAGTCTTAATTTTCTATCGCGAATATGACAGAGCAGGAATATTGATAAAGGTTTTGGCTTAATTAATTTTGTCGGCACGTAAATAAATATTTACCTGTTTGACTGTATTGTCACTAAAAATAAATGACATGTGTAATGCTGTGTTAGATCATATTATTTTAGGAGAGTTTCCAGAAAATATGAATCATATCTGTGTGTTTAACCACTTTATCTACATATGCATGTTATAATTGATTTTCTAATCAGAATCTGAATTTATTTCCATAAGAGATATATCCATATAATTTACGCATACGTACATAAGTAGAGCCAAAATGCCTTATTCGTCTTTTTTTATATCAAATATGAATTTTTATGTACACATATAGACAATATATGTTTATTGAGATTCTGTAAGTAGATAACAAAAAGAACGTTAAAAAGTTTCGAACTTCTGAATGAATAGAAAGTTATAAAAATCTAACGGTCGATATAAGAGCACAAAGCCCAGATACGTGCTATTGTCTATTCAATAAAAGATATAGAAAAAAGTTTCCAATTTTCTTACAAAGACTGCAAGAGTTGTCTCATTTACGGCCAACTTTTTATTGGATCTACTGAACTTGGAAAACTTCGAATTGTTTTTTAAGTATAACTTGAAATAGTCGGTGAGATATTAAAGATAATGGAATTATATTTAAGAAATTTTAGTAAAGCGTCAATGCTATTTGAAAAATTATTTTCTGAAGTCGATCACTCATTTTGCTATCACAAACTGTTGAAAATAAATAAATTATAATATAACTTGTATGGCTTTATCTAGAGATATTTCTAGATAAATCATTTTTATCAGTGGTGGAGCATCAGGGTAATCAATTGAGGCATTTCCTCATATATAAGAAAGTAAAGAAATATTTTTACTTGGTTTATTGTTGTAATTTATTTTTTACTTATAATCACAATTATAATATCCATAATTACCAATAATTACCTAATATATCTGGTAGTACCTATTAGTTCTAATATTAGTTTTAAATTGATATAATATTCCATAGACACTTATATAATATAGTATACTATATAGACTCCATGTATATATTGTCGAGTAATTGTTAGAAGTCCCTTTTCAATATACGTCAGATATACTACAAGATGGGAAGGTAGATGGACTCCACATGCACTGGGACCGTTATATTATATGTAGTAAATAATATTTGTAACATTGTACATAGTCTTTAGTTTTTCGCAATATATTGTATAAGTGATATTAAAATATTATCGAAATTTACAAATGTTTGTGGGATATTAAAATGTTGTGTAATAATAAATAAAACGTATGTGACCTTTGAATTATATGAATTGGTTCATAAGGAATTAGTATAATTGATAATAAAAATGAAATTCAAAAGTACTAACCTGTCTAAAATTAGTATTTATTAAATAGTTCCTAAACTATATGATTATTCACGTTGAAAAAAATATATGTACCATTCAAGACATAAGAGAGTCTGAGAGCGCGAAAAAAGTATATTCCAAACAATTTAACATAGTTCTAGTACTAATTAACATAACAAGAATAAATAAAAACAATATATTTTGAAGGTTTTGAAAATATAACAGCAAATATGACACATACGTGATGAAATTGAGAAAACAAAAAGAGGATGATATAGAATTATGCTATTATAACAAATTGGAAAATTACATAAATTTCTGTATTGTTATAGTTTACGAATTTTTTTAATCACATTGAAAAGCTAAAGTAGAGGAAAGGTATCCTGCCATGATTTCTATAAGCTTCTATATTCAATTAGTTAGTACATTTGGGCAGTAATGACTTCTTTTCTGCTTTACCCTGATTTAAGTGGATTTGAGTACGCTTCTGTTTTGCAACAAATGGTTAGTATTACAGTACTTGAGAATGCATTTTCTAAATGTAAAGATTAAGCCATTTAATTAAACTAAATACAAATATCCTTCTTCATTCTGATTGAAAAACACCGCTGAATCTTTAGAAATGGTATCTTTTTAAAATCTTCAAATTTAAAAAATATAATTACTATCTATGTATAAAACTTGATATGTTCTTTACACAGTCAGAGAATGATCAAAAAGCAAAGTTAGGAGCTATAAAATCCTGATAATATCTCTAAAATTTATATACAAATAATAAACTTTTAATGGCCACAACAATTACCCATTTGTATGTGCAAATGGGTAATTGTTGCAAAAACTCAAATAAAAAATATATATCTCCATAGCTTAGTGTAATGATAAAATATAATAGACACTCCATTTTCTTATCATACTAACATATGTTGCGGGCGAAACGTTTTTTTACAGACCTTATAAAACTGAAGCAGCTTGAAATATACCCAACTCATGATACCGACTGTGGCACTGTTTGCAAAATACATAGCAGTGTCAATTTTTAATTATATAAAAAGCACTAGTTATATTTAAAAGATATATTTAACTGTAATAACGTTTGAACTTGTGTATAAATTGCGTAGAACACATTAATAATGACGTATTCAATATAAAAACAAAACTGGAAAAAATCGTATTTTCATTACCAGTTATTTATTTTTATTTATTTATTTATTTGTTCTTCGTAAAGTTCATAAACACCCTATGTTGTACAGCTTATTCCCTATAAAATAGCAGTAGGCTTTGGAACAGAATATAAATTATTAAATAAACATGTCAACGACAATTTCAACTATTTTAATAAATATTCATTATTGAACCTCTCGCGTATTATAGTATAGTTGCGTATTAAAAATATAACAAAGTACCCAACTAGATAGTTCTTCTCGGAGACTATCAGCCTTTCATGTAAAGTTTTCAGTTAAACTTTTATTTTGTTGGATTTGTTCGGAGTTTCTGAAAGTTTTAATATTTCGAATAATTTTTCGGTCTGTAAGTTTCCCTATACAGAACTGGAATATTGAAGTTATGAGATAGAAGCTTCACCGCATAATTGACAAAGCAGTCTTGGGCGGTCGAGAATTTAATTATCTTCGGATAATAACTGGATGAAACATAATTATTTTAAGATAATATACGATGCCTTCGCTTTGAAGCCTGCCATCTAGAATATATTTTCCAGTAATTGAAGATGTGATTCATAACTCAAAGGATTTTCGAGTATGACCTACATTTTACGTTCTTCCTTCTCATCTCCTTTTCTAGTATTTTTTTGTATTTTGATTTTTAGCTTTTAACCTTATATTTTATGCTTATACACTGAAATATCGATGCTTTCCCGAGGTATCTCTTCCCAAGCAACCTGAACTTTATACTGAGGATCCGCTAGAGTTAAAGGAGGGTAGAGGAGAGTTCTTAGTTTTTTCTCCATAATATTCCATATGTTTCCAATGGGGAAATGGTCGGCGGTCCATGGTGATCATAAAAGAAGATCCATTGGGAAACTTGTAAAATGTCACATAAACAATGGAAGAAGGGAGTCATAGAAAATCTTCAACGTTCGTATTTCCTTGAATACGGACCAACCATGACATGATACGATATATAGCAGCCTACATTTCCCAAAGTGTTGGTATATATGCAGGTCCACAGAATAGTGGATAGTCATCTTTCTCAATGTCCTCTACTCATTCTGATATGGCTGTTGTGCATGTCCGAACAGAACAAGACCGAACATAATACCACTCTATTACATAACTAGGTATACTGTACCTGCCATTGCGTTATATGGTTCATTTTATTGTTTATCTATCTTCATCGTTAAGCCACGGATTCGACATTTGAAGATCTTTTTATTTTATATATTTATTTAATTTCGGCCTATTTCCATTACGAAGACCTATTACCGAAACCTAGGAAATTTTTCTGAACCCCCACTATTGTAGGGAGGTAAAAATCTTCTATTTGCCTAACATGTAATAGACAAAGGACCTATGGTTTTACACCCTATCCGAGTGATGGTACGTCTTCTACACAAACCTCGCATACGTTTGTGTAGCTTCTGGATGGATGACTCGGTCTGTGCTTGCCCATTTTAATAGTAACCGCGCCAACTGTTGCTTGACTCATATAAATTTTTTTCTTAATTTTTTTAATTTATTTTTTTATTATTATTAGTACAGTATTATTTTACGACTATATGATTTATGTGATGCTGTTATATTTATGTCTACAATCAGTGGCGGCTCGTGATGATATGAAACGGGTGTTCTGCACAGAGCCGATCCTAGGGTATTGGCCGCCCGCGTGCAAATTTCAAACGTATCCAAACTATTGGCGCCGTAGGGGCCGCAAAAAAATTGCGCCACAGCGAAAAATTTAGAAAATTTTCAAGGTCACGCGTTTTTCTGATACTTCAGAATTTTCATGTAAAATCCGTTTATACAAAAATATAGACTTTCACAAGAAAAATTTTTGGAATTTAATACATATATATATATATATATATATATATATATATATATATATATATATATATATATATATATATATATATATATATATATATATATATATATATTGCAGACATCTTTTTGCTGACAGCTCCTCTCCACCCGTAACGGAAAGGGGGATGACGGGGCTGTCCGGCTGTTGTTATGGCCTCATAAAAAATAATCGTTTATCTGTTAACTTTATTTATTCACCCTGTTCCGTCATACAAGGCATTGAAGTATTGATGACACTGGGTAGCTTTTAATTTTTTCATTAAATATATATTTTTAATCAATTGTAGGAGTTATCTGTAAGTATTTGACTAATCGATGATCTTGCAATAATTATAAGCCAACCTTAGTGCCTTCATGCTGTAAGCAGTGACAGCACTCGACCTTCATTCCGTATTACCAATTCCGTACAGCATAATACCCGATGACAATACATTTCAATAATTTCTCTTTACGTAGTGAGTCATTTCTCTGGATAAATAACAGATCAGCTTCACGCAACCAATTACGCCACCTGTTTCCATCTTACTAGGCTGAATAAAATTGCTATGACTTTATATGAATTGATTCAATGAGAAAAGAGGAAATAAATGAGAACTGAATACACTAAACTATTAATATTGTGTTTATTTGCGACAATATTAAGATTGAGTGACATTGAAACCATAAGTACTAATTGTTTTAACACATTTAGCATTTTCTTAGTTCTCGTTTATAAAATAGTAAAGATGTATAGAAAGCTTCATTAATAAATATCAATTATTTCTATTTTTAGGCATTGGATCTTTTACCGTTTAGTGTTAATAAACATTTTCCTTTCATTTTTCGATGTATCCAGAAGACCATTTATACTTTATTTTATATTTCATATTTACATTTAATGTTTTATAAACTTTGTATCATACTTACAGTAAATTTATTAACGGAGAAAATAATTAAGATCGAAGATCGAGAATAAAGTCAATATAAAATAAAAAATATATCTTCAGTTCAACATCTAAAGTATATTTTATGAAGTTTTTCTAATTATTGTTTCATTTACTTAATTTACCTTTAGCAGTTCCTTTACTCCTACTTTACGTAGGAGTCTCTTTACTCCTACAGTTTAGTAAAAATTCAAGAGGCCTTGAAATATTCCAGAATATAAAATGGTCTAATTTCTCTGGTCACGTTTAATTAAAATACGGATTCGTTACAATATTGTCATACTCCCTAAGGACGCTCTTGTATCCCTTATGATCCCCCTTGGGTACTCTTTATTTTCGTCCCACTTATGAAAATATATAAATCAATTTTATCATCGTGAATGATTGAAGTGAGAATCCAAAAAGGGTCGTGAACTTTACTGACTACTGTGTGTTTTCATTAAGAAAAGAAAGCCGAGTTTCATACGCTATTATAGCTCTAACCTAATGCTAAAACGCTTTCTATTAGATAAAGGAAGATCATCTTATCATCCGGGATTACGATTCACAAAGAAGAGAGCATTACCCGGATGGATATTATACAAGCATATAGGAAATGGAATGCGATAATGAGAATATGAAATGTTAGCAGCTTGAAAAACAAAGCTAATTTCATAAAGATAATTATTTCGTGAAACATATACGTTTATTTACTAACGTATTTACTGTGGTGGTAACATATTATTTTTGAGAAATGTACAAAGGGTGAGTCATGGGAAACGGACGTTTTTCAACAACGAATAACTCTTGCAATTTTAGGAAAAAATAAGTTTTATTTGTAAAGAATTAAACGTTAAACTATGCCATTTTATATGCCTAAGTGCGAGAAATAATATCTGATAAATGACGGCTATTTTCACGTATACACAGCTGAAGTAGTTTTCGAAAGTTTGATTCTACCTTTCGCAACGTATCTAGGTTGATCTCTGCAATTTTTTCACGTATTGCTGTCTTCAGGTCCTCTCATGTACGGGAATTACGCTCATATACCCTTGATCTTAAATACCCCCAAAGATAATAATCACAAATGGAAAGATCGGGCGAGCGCGGCGGCCAAGAAAATTCTCCGAAGCGTGAAATGAGGCGATTAGGAAATGCAGTTCAAACAACAGCCAGGGAAGCTCTTGCTGTATGAGCGGTCGTCCCGTCCTGTTGAAACCACACCTCTGCCCTATTCATTCTTAGCCTGCAAAGTTCAGGTAAGAAAAAAGTTTCAAACATGTTCACATAGCGATCAAAATTAACAGTCACCGTCCTCTCGTTTTCTTCAAAAAAAAAAAAAAAAAAATGGTCCGATAATCCCGCACCGGTCTCTCATGTAATCCCCGAGGATTATCTGCAGCCCAATATCGACAGTTTTGCTTATTAACCGCCCCTTCTAGGTGAAAATGGGCTTCGTCGCTCATTATGATAATCAAATTTTCATTTTCTTCGTATAGGTGAAGCATTGCTTGACAAAAAGTCATTCGTTGCTGATAGTCTCTCTCATTTAGCTTCTGAACCATCATAATTTTATAGGGATGAAATGCAAGGTCTTTGTG
This sequence comes from Rosalia funebris, assembly GCA_037954035.1. Taxonomy (NCBI): domain Eukaryota; kingdom Metazoa; phylum Arthropoda; class Insecta; order Coleoptera; family Cerambycidae; genus Rosalia; species Rosalia funebris. The sequence goes on along the minus strand of JAZFAV010000001.1, from coordinate 12,056,195 downwards.
TAAAATTCTCTGCATCGTGGATTGACTTATTTGCAGTTCCCTAGAATGTCGTCTAGCAGAACGAGTGGGGCTTCGGTTCATGGCTTCCCTTACTCGATCCACATTTTCAGCTGTTCGGGCCGTTCGAACTGGGCCGGGTGATTTCCTTTTAAACAGTGACCCTGTCGTTCGCAATGAATTAACCCATCTAAGAATGGTATTGGAGGGAGGGCACCATGACGGCCGATGTTGAAACGCCGTCTGAAAAGACGTTGCACTATTGTCACTGAACCTCCACTTTTTACAAACTCGTCGTAAACAAACCCTTGCCCACAACGGCATGATGTATACTAACTAAATGCCAACTCAAGGAGTGTTGACTTTCATTTCTCCCACTTACATACGCCTGACACAAGCTGTGTACTATTCGTTCTAAAAACGTCCGTTTCCCATGACTCACCATGCACATCCACAAAATAAACTTTCGTTTATATCGCAAAATATCGCCCATATAATGAAATGACTATGTTTTGCATAGTTAGGTTTACGACGAATTATTCCTTGACGCATTCTTTAAAACTGTATATCTAATAAACCTTTTTGTAGGCTACACTTTGTTGATTATAATTTCAATTATTTAGCAAGGGGCTTTAAGTGCTCAGGGGAAGTCAAAAATAAATTACTATCCCATGTAACAACGGAGAATTTATAGCACAAATATTTTTACTTGCTTCTTTAGTAAAAGCCCAACGTACACAAGAAAGCTTCCTTAAGGTTAATTAATTTAGTCTTGGGAACAAGGAAAAGGAGATATCTGTGAACTGTAGTAGTCTATACGAGCTACAATGTTCCAGCGCTGCCTGGCGTGAAGTTTATCGAAGGGTAAATATTTGAACTAAATTGAGACTTGGTCTAGACAAATTTCAAATTTGTTTTATATGTTTTTGCTGTGAGGATAGCCGCGCTATTTCTTGTCGAAATGAGTAATATAACATAAGGTGTTCACGTACCATAATGAGTGATGTGGTATCACTTATCTCCTTGTGAACCCTGAAAACCCTAAAAGGTACACAATGTGTTATGTACTAGGTATGTAAATATGAAATAGGGATTTTTTGTATAGAAAATACACGTTTATTGTATGAAAATGATAAAAAATATACATTTTTCCCATCCCTCTGACAATTTGTGGATTCCATGCCAAAAAAATTCTTGCTCTTTTGAGGCAAACCAGTCATCGAGCCATTTTCGTACATTTTCGTAAGTAGTAAAGCGCTGCTTAGCAAGTCCATGTCCCATCGACACAAATAAGTAGTAATCGGACGGAGCCAAGTCTGGTGAGTAAGCGACATGCGAAAGTATTTCCCAACTAAACGCTTCAATCGTTTCCTTCACCGGTTTTGCTGTGTCCGATGGCGCATTATAATGAAGCGAAATCACTTTACGTCGTCGCTTTTGATATTCTGGTCGTTGTTCACGCAAACCTTGATTCAAATCGATGTTAATTTGTTGTCGATGGTTCAGTATTAACGATTTGGCCAGGTTTTAGCAACCCATAATAGATCATACCCTTCTGATCCCTGATGCTGTTGTATGAAACTTGTATTGTTGTGAGATAAATACCTTTATTAGACGTGAAAACAAGAAAATAGAGCCAATAACGTGATATGACGTAAAATACATTAGCAGCTAGGTCTATAAGAAAATTCCGGTTTCATATTAACATACCAGGATATATGGAATGTTTCAATATATAATGGTTATGATTTGTTAGTTTGCTCTTTAGAGAAAAAAAAACCTTTGCGAATGTTATAAGAATTGAAATGCATGAAAAACAAATATGGTTCCTTAAATCAAATCTTTGATTCCATAAAACTTTAATTCCTTAATTAGTTCGCTGATTAAAATACAATAAGACCCATATTGTATAATCATAGTGGACTGAAAATGAATAATTATAAAACGATTCAACAACTTCTATTTAGGACAAACAACCATTGTATTTATGAGGGAATTGATGATAAATGAGGTAAATTATTTTATTAGCATAGTTAATAAAATGAGGTGGCATAATATTAAATTATGTTACAATTACTTATTAACAAGATGTAAAAGCAGTCGTGACTTTGGTATTACCTTCCGTCCTAACCTATATATATATATATATACATATATATATATATACATATATATATATATATATATATATATATATATATATATATATATATATATATATATATATATATATATATGTTCACTCATTTAAAGTATCTTAGATGACGCCCTTAAGTCTCTGGGCTATAATTCCCAACTTTCAAAATTCCAGTCACGTACATTTAAATAGTCTCCTTCATACAATATACATATTAATGCCTTATAGTGTTGCCCAAAGTTTTCTTAAATTTCTGTCATTTAAAGTGGATGGTATATACTGCTATAGGTATTCTACATGAAAGGCTTGCAGTTAGATCAGTTGAGTGTCGATAATTCAGTCATATACAAATAATTTTTATAAATAGGCCAATACATTGTAAAACAGATTGGAGCGAATTACTGATAAGATTGTGATTTAATATTTCTAGACTTGTTTCCCTACAAAATGTTATTTTCCGTGTACTAACATAACAACAAATATACTCATTTCCCAGTATTTTAAATATTTAGAAATTGCTATGGCTATGATGCTACAACTCTTACAGACATAATTAACTGCAGCCACTATTTTATAAACTTAATAATCATTCTATATTTTATTTTGTTTTTTGTTTTGTTTTTCATGTTTTTATAATACTAGTTTTCCTTCTTTTTTATTTAATGTACATTATAGTAAATATTTATTTAAGACTTTCGTTTGAATTGCTGTAATATAAAACTAAAAATACCATAATTTGTTACAATTTCCTGTGTTTAGTGCGTATAAGAGTAAAATAAAAAAAATTGACTTTGTGTTAACATTTACGTATTTTTTTATTTTTGTGAATTATTTTTGCGATTAATGTATTCACTGATTTTTCACATATTATAACTTGCCCCGGATATATATTGAAGGTCTACGACTTAAATATAAATGTAAACTTCGAACTTTTATGGAAATCCTGGGGTTATTCATCTGAGAGGATGCCCTTAGGTATAAAATTTTTCAAGTAAACTTGACATTCATAAAGTAAACATATTTTTTTCAAATATTGAATTTTATTTTATTACCTTTCACAAACAATATAGGAAAATTCTGTAAAGCATTGCGTATTATCTTGTGCGAAAAAAACTCAATAAAGAAGACATACGCAGTTACCTATAATTAGCCTATCAAACACAGCAAAAGCATTTCTTTGGTAAACAATCTTCTCAAAGCGATCGTTTCTCACACCCCATTTTTGCTTACAGAATAAGGAACCGTTTCACCAGGCAGGCGGTAAAATCCCGTGATTGATCGTGTTTATTTAGGCCGCGCGTTGTGTATCTGCCTAGAATGCCAACTTTAAGGTGAAGTAACTTATAATTTCTACGCAAGGCTTGCTGAAACCTCCTCTCGTCCACATCATTTCATCCATATGGTACATACTTTTCCTGTGTGGAGTTAAAGATTTTGAAATCTCTAACTTTGATAGGATCTGCGAGTGAAATGTTCATAGTTTAGAATAGCTGTGGTAAATTCTACGAAACTCTTTGCATTGGCGTCGTTGTATTCAACTATTACTTATAAGGTACAAGAATTTTAAACTACTAGCAAACATTGAATAACAAACATTTACGAGTGAAAATAAAAACAGATATTCAGATCAATTATGTTAGTATGGACTCAAGTTGTAGAAGTACTCGAAACTATAAATGAGGAAATAATTATGTTCTCAATTGTTGAGTATTTTGTCATATTGCATACAATTCCACAAATATTCCAATAATGAGCTACTCCCGAAACTATGAGTCGATTTCACCATGTAATATCTGTAATTAGTCTAATGATATTAAACCCTATTAATATTAAGTTATATTAAGTTATATTTCAAATATTAGTATGAATTTGCTGTCAACGATATTTATTCTTATCATTTTTGCTACTGTAACATATTTATTGTATGTTGTCCTCTTCTGTAATTGGTAACAACTTGTTGAACAATGTAGTAATACGAGTAAGTAAATAAATAATGTTGATTTGCTCTTCGCTTCCTTTTATCTTAATTTTGCTCTTCATTTGCGATTGGATCCCGATTCGTACGTTTCGTGGCACAGATTTCTTGCCCAGGTTCCGTTTCTTCAATCCAATGATCAATAATATGATTATTACGAACTCGTCCACCACAGACCAACATATTTATAATTGTTTTGTATCTTGTATATTTTGTATCTGTAAAGTGCAATACTGAAACTATAGATGAAATTAATTATCCGGAGATAATTTATTTTTAAGTGGCATACATAAAAATTCAAAGGGTTTCATATAGTTTATTTCATCGCTATTTGCCAGCTAAAAAATCTCAAAACATACCGTTGCTTGATTTTATGGCTAGGCTCAGGTAACCTATCCGTTTATCGGCAAGATAAGAGAGTTTTCTTATTTGGCAAATAGCGATGAAATGAATAATACAAGTTATCTTTTACACGCGTTGGAGTTATTCCATAATAATTATCCCGATTTCTTGTCTATGGTCAGTAAAATGGCATAAATATTGATTACTATAATTAACTGTTAAGCTACGTGAATATATTAATATTATAAGTATTTAATTTTCTTATTCATACTGTATTTTATATTATCAAAGTATTTAATTTTAATTAGTAACTCCCCTTAAACTAGATGCGAGACAAAGAAGCTTCCTTATCTAGGAAATATTCCTATTCAAGTTTTACGAAATATTTAGCTCGATATTCAAACTTTCGCACATAGTAATTAGTTAGTGGATTACTTGTGGCGGTATCGAAGTTTTATTGGAAAAGTTTAAAAGTTTTGCAACTTATGTATGGCGACTTACGTTTACTGTCTTAAATTCTATTTAGCGGATAAGATCCCCTCGTTCGGAAAATCTATTTGCACGACCTAGCCTATGATCTAGGTTGAACGGATGCACTGAGACGATTATATTGAATCATGTCTATAATGGATTACGCTGAACTTTAATAACGAATTAGCTGACTTGTTTACATAAGGGATTTATTGCATAAATTGGTTCTGGGTCGAGATCGAAAAGTAATCCCGTGTGTGTACTCTGAGAGTATAATTTTTAAAACGAAACTGCTATAACTAAATAACGTACTAGAAAGAATAAGTGCATATACTTTTGCCTTAAAATAACTTAGTTCTAATCATTGATTATTCTTATTCGCCCGTTCGTTGATTCAGTTGAAATAATTTAGTCATTTATTCGTTCAGAGAACATTCACCATATTTACGACAAATTTTAGTGATGAATAAAAGGTTGACTACCGACCTCTCGAACAAAATCAGGCTTGATTGGTCTGTGGATAGCTGTAAAAATAAACCATCACAAATTGGTCACTAACAAGAGTAAAACATAAATGTACGTTAATCATTGTAATGGATTTGAATAACGTTACTTATCAGTATTTCTACAATAAGGGACAAAATATCACATCGAAGTGGTATCAGCTTCGATACAGTTTCTGATTGATTTGGAGAGTTTGTTTACAAAATTTTACAATGGATAGAAACACTAACAACGTCCTTCTCCACGAGAATATCAAAGTGAAAATATGAAATTCACGGCGATATTCGATAATTATATACATTCATTAATTAAATACCAGACTACTTTATTTCCGTGCAAAAAAGATTCAATATCTAAATTTATTAAATAATTGAGAGGATAATAAATGGAACGTTTTTTAGGCGTCTGGAAGTTTTTAACAATTCATAATTACCAGCGTCTAGATATATTTTGCAAGGAGTGTATAATTTACGTAACAAGAATTTCCTGTTTTAAAAATTCATTTTACTACAGATCTGCTATATCATGCACGTGTTCCTGTTTAACAACTTCTTTAGATTTGATCGTTATTGCACCTAATGGCATGCGGAACGGCATATAATATGAATCTTTAATGGAAAGGGTATTAAATCCCAAATGAAGTACGGGAAAATACTTGCACGTGTATAATCTGTGCAATATGATCATCGGTATTGCTCTGCATACAATATTTAAAACTTTTGATAACATCTCAACTATATATACATACATTTCACTTAGTTTAACACAATTTATCTGAAGGTAAATTCCAGTAATAATTTAATTAAAAGATAAATTAAAATTCAAGTAGAATTAGAAACTTAAGTGACGAGGTTCAGGCGACATCCTATTTGCTTGAAAGTTTTTTTAAGTTATTTTATTTTGATGTAGTACATCTGTTGCAGATTTGTGTATGCTTTTTAAGAACAAACTAACTCCGTAACAAGTAATAATTATAAAAGTGAGAAACTTGTGAAGTAAACGCTGTTGACGTTTTTCTCATCCCTAAGCAAATTTGTTTGTAAAGAAATAAAGCATTTCAAAAACACTACAACAATTAAATTAAAACTTCAGTACCTATGTAAGTAGATTATATTGATAGAATGTGGCAGGAACATTACTGTAATTATATTTGGTCAAACTTGTCGACAGTTTTGATATCAGATGTTGTTGCAATTAGAAATTTAAATTAACAATTAGAAAGATTAGGTGTATTTAAATGCAAGTAGAATGTTCAGTTCATTATGAGATTTGTACTTATCATCTAAATATATCACAGAAGAATACCAGTTACCTATATGTATTGCAATTTCTTAGGTATAAAATAACTTTACACAAGCTTATACCGGGTGTATCAAGAAAAACGCGCCAGCCTATAACTTATTAATTATCGACGCTAGAAACGCCATCTTTTGGACTTCGGTATAAAAGTAGGTTTTTTACAAGCTCTGCATATAATATGTAACATGTCGCTTGCGGAAGTGACCGGAAGTTATATCAACTTTTTTATTTTAAATGGAACACCCTGTATATTTTTACGGTATTAGATGGAACAATCTATTCTGAATCCATTGATATAATATTATTTGTGCTTACTGTCAACGGTTAGCAAAATACAGACCTTTGTACATTGCATTACATTGTAGCACTAGGGAGCTGTGAGACATATCTTGAATAATGAATATCATTATAATATCACATTTTCTTTTTTAGAAGAATGTGTGTTAATAGTTTGAGAATGACGGTAAATAAAATAAGAATATCTAGGTATAAACAAAACTATTTAATGAAAAACAGCAGCAAAACCAACAAATCAATAACAAAAATAATCTAAGGATACTAGAAAAAACAAATAAAACGTTTCATTAAGAAAACCAACGAATAATAATGTACCTAGTAGTTCAAAATCTGTTAGTATTTATTAATTTATCAATTTAAATATCGTTCAAATTGCCAACCTTCATTTTCAATGTATAACTGACACCTTCGTATTACCTCATTTACGGTATTTTGGACAAATTGAGGTGATATGTTATCAACAGCCACTCTAATCCTTTGCTTTAGGTCTTTAAGGTTTTGCGGAATTGTTAGGTACACCTGGTCCTTTAAATGGCCCCATAAGAAAAAATCTAATGGGTTGAGATCAGGTGATCTAGCTGGCCATCTTGTTCGGCCATTCGTTCCGATCCAGTTTTCCCCAAATCGCCCATTTAAATAGCTTACATTTATACGACCATTATGGCTAGAGGTCCCGTCTTGATGGAAAATCACATTCGCGTATTCATTGACAGGCAATTGTTCTAAATAGTTCTCCAAATCGTTTCTTAAAAAGTCATTATAAATAATAGCATTTAAATGCCGATTAAAAAAGTGAGGCCCTATTATTTTATTGCCTTTCATCCCGCACCAAACATTTACACTGAAACACTGCTGAAAATTTGCAGTTCTAGTGTGTCTGGGATTCTCATCACTCCAGCAGTAATGAACATTCCTATTAAAAATACCATTGTTATAAAAAGTACTTTCATTCAACCATAATATGATATTTAAAAATTAATAATCGTCATTTATTCTTCGCAGAAAAGTATTACAAAAATGAATTCTTCTAGGAGCATCAACTTCTTGTAGATGTTGAACTAAATTAGATTTGAAAGGCCGCATTTTATGCTTTCTTAAAATTCTGTGCACCATTGAATGCGACATATTTAAATTATTTCCAATTTGCCGAGTTGAAGTTTGAGGATTTTCCTCAATTGCCAGTAAAACGTCCAACTGTTTCATTTCATTTGCTATTGTTGGATTTTCTTTTTTAATTTTCTTCAGTGATCCAGTTCTTCTGAATTTCTCATGTAAATGACTAAATTTTCTTCTAATGGGACTTGTCTGTCAGGAAATTTTTCAACGTACCTTCTTAAGGCCTCACCACTATTTTTATTTGAAGCATAGTACACTTCCAACATATCTGATAGAACTATTATTTCATCATGCATTATTCCGAAAGATTTTTAAATTAATTCTATTCGTTTACTTTGTGACAATAAACAGAAAGGTCAGTTTAAACAGAATTGTGAAACTAGCATCACTTGTAACTATTGTTTTAAAATTGTAGTCATAGGCCCTCTTAGATTATAGTGTACTATATTTATTAGTCATTACCGCAATATAGTACATAAAGCTATGTATTTTGCTAACCGTTGACAGTAAACACAAACAATATTATATCAATGGATTCAGAATAAAGTGTGCCATCTAATACCGTAAAAATATACAGGGTGTTCCATTTAAAATAAAAAAGTTGATATAACTTCCGGTCACTTCTGGAACAGACATGTTATATATTATATGCAGAGCTTGTAAAAAACCTACTTTAACACCGAAGTCCAAAAAATGGCGTTTCTAGCGTCGATAATTAAAAAGTAATAGGCTGGGGCGTTTTTCTTGATACACCCGGTATTATGATCAGATTGTGCATTTAATAAAATTGATATGATTCTTGTTATCGTCCCGTCTTTTATATTTTCTCAAAATGTCGTATTTGCATTTGGTGTTTAAAAATGGCGGAGGTGTCAGGAATATCTTGTATAAGTCCTAAAAACTATGGAGGTGCCCAATAGTGAACATAAAATCGAAGTCAAATTCGATTGTGTATAGTTCCAGTGTGGCCAAGTGTATAGTTCCCACTTGGGAACTATAATAACTATATAAATTAACTGAGAAGAGTTGAAGGCAAATTAAGTTAACTTGCTAACAAGGGGAACGTCCGTCGCTTCCCTCTTTCCCTCTCCGATTTCAATGAAATTTTGTCTGGTGATTCCAGGTCGAAAATGAGTCGACACTTGTCAGACCGTTCTTCAGATCGGGCACCAGGGACCCCAGGAAAAAATGTTTTAGGTTAAAAAATGGTTAAAAATGGCTAAAAATGGCGTTCTCGAAACAGATACTTGTCCTAGCTCTCTGAATGGATTTTAATGAAATTTTTAGGGATGTGTTTACATTAAGAAATATCAGATACGATATGAGGGTTTATCAAAATATGCCTTGCGAAGGCTAAAACGAGATATTTAACATGAGGCTTACGTCAATAGTGTTAAGCGGCTATATTGCAGCAAAGGGTGCTTTTAATCAATATTATTTTTTCGTCAAAATCTATTCTTAAAGAGCAATACACAGAATAATTCGCAATTTTCTCGCCCATTAACTTTAACCTTTCGGATATATAACTGGGAGACTCATCCATTAGTCCACCTTCACGCAGCAAATCGATGCAATATATTATCCCTCCACCAATTCCACCCGGAGTCATACTATCGTTAGTCTCTAATACTGGTATGGTATTCATACTGACGATGAAACCAGCCGACCCAGCGAAAGAAATACTACTGCATTTGAAAACCAATATCATCGTCGTTCTTCGAACTGCTCACGTCCTCAAAAATAAACAAGAAACCAAAGGACAGTTGTTTCCTTTATATTATTATTAGGTATTCGTATACATTCGTATCTTATCTGTGCTTTGACACGTTGGAATACATTTTGACGAAAAAACAATATTCTTCTTTTTTGGGGGAAAATTGTATACTGGGGGTTTCTTGGGGTACAAAATACGAATCTGATATCAGTCTTTTGATTAAATGGACCCTTTGCTGCAATATAGCTGCTTAACACTATTGACGTAAACCTCATGTTAAATATCTCGTTCTGGCTTTAGTAGGGCATATTTTGATCAACCCCTACACATTTGTCTGATATTTTTTAATGTAAGAACATCCCTGAAAATTTCATTAAAATCCATTCAGGGAGTTAGAGCAGTACCTGTTTCCAGAATGCCAGTTTTCGGTGTAAAGCATGTTTTCCTAGGGTCCCTGATGCCCATTCTATAGAACGGCCGAGCAGGTGTTGACTTATCTTCGACCTAGAATCACCAGACAAAATTTCATTGAAATCTGAGAGGGAAGCTGAACGGAAGCGGAATCTGACATTCTGCTTGCAAGTTAACTTAATTTTCTCTGTCATTTAAAATTTACCTGTAAAATTTAAACACGTAAACGTTTTCACCCTCTCTCAATTTTGCTGGAGAGGACGCCTTAATTTTTGTTTTTAGCAGAACTTGATATTTAATTTGAGGAATTTTAATTCTATTTTGAACAATAAGCTAAGTAGAATGGCCAAGTTAGGGTATGAACACTCAGAGACGATAGTCTATTTGATTGAATGTTGTTTATTCCTGGTATAATTTCGAAAATAGTACGAACCTCTGAAACATCTAAACTAAGGCGAAAATAAATAATAACTGTACAGGAACTTTACCATACTACTTTAAACTAATGTATTATGAATATTAATAACTGAACTTGCTACTAACCTGAATAATTAATCGTGAATAATTTTGGGATAGTAATGCTAATAAATAAGTATTATTTATACGTTATTGTGATAGAAATAAATTCGTAACAAGAATAATGTAAATAGTTATTAATACTGAACTTGTTTGTTGTGAAAAAACTAAAATTATATGATTTAAAATATACTTCCATGTTTAATGAACTAATAAAATATTGATAAGAAAAAGCCGTATGAATATGAAATGAAAAATGCATATCTTACATGGCGCTGCTAGCTCTGCGATGGAAGAGTTTGAAGGCGCTGACATCTCTGGGAGGTTTACTTCTAAAGCTTGTTACACACACACTTTTCGAACGGTCCCTATCCCTCGTCGTAGCATTATCGGAAGTCCTGTCACCTCGCAATCGTTGCACCAAACGCATATCCAGGCACAACATCACTCACCACAAAGTACACGCACCGACAGCCTTATTTGAGCAAAATTAAATTTTCATCGATTATACTACTGACTGTGTGACACACATGAGCTATGATGAAGGTTTTATTAGGGCTGTTCAAGACTAAAGTATTTTCGAATTGTAACTGTGAGCATCGTATTTGCTTTTATCAGTTGGAAATAAATAAATACAAACCATTTGATTAGTATATTTTCCCAACTTAACTCAAATGTGGCAAATTTCAAGCGTCTGATTACAATAATATTTACTTAGATAGCACAAGTCTTTCTCAACCCTGTAGAACTTTTATAGCTTTAATATAAGCTTTTATTACTATTTGTAGTAATAGTTTAAGAACAATCTATTTAAACAATTATTGAATATATTTAAATGCAAGTAAATTGTTAAGTTGATGATTTTTACGTGGCTTGTTTTTGAAATACAAGCGAGTATACATATCATAGAATGTCAAAACGTTAATTACATATATTCCAAATAATAACCCAGATGTGAAATCAATTTACATAAAGAATTTTACTATACTATGCATGTACATATTCTAAGAAATGGCGGAGGCGCCAATACTACAATTAGACAAAATCGAATTTTTTCTGCATTAAATTAGTTAGAAAAATGAAAGAAAGTTACAGATTTATGAAATAAAGTACATCGCTAGTCATTACTCACAAGTGATAGGGTTCTACTCATTATTAATATCTGATATAAAATAATGTATTTGTTTTTGATAAATTGATGTTTCATTATATAAATCAATCTGAAACATATACATTTGATCAATCAGAACCAGTATTCAAGAGATTCTTCAATTTTTCATATAAACATTATTTAAGTTTTAATTCTAACTCCTAACTGGAGAAATTATTTAGCACACCGCAATAATCCATATTCTCTGATCATTTAAGTTAATTTTAATACTTTGAACTTATAACTACGTTTGATACTAAAAAAAAAAAAACGACAATTTTATAACGTAATAAAATTGTTGCACATTAGGTACATCCCTTATGTCAAATATTAAAATATTTTATTTACAGTTAGCTTTTTTGCCTTACTATATTTGTACTTATTTATTTTTAATTTTTTTTACACATTTCCACTATTCCATAACTAAATTAAATATTTATTTTGCTTTTTGTAGTAACAATAAGTATTTTAAGTCACATTACAAAAAATTATAATCACTTTCAGTTAATTGCAAAAAATGTATTGATATACACCACCGGACAAGGTTTAGTTGAGTTTCTCTCGAAGTATTAAATGGAAAAAGGAGAGAGAGTTAATTTTAATGCATCTCTTATAGGGATTCCCTATGAAAACATCAAAATTCTCTCCCCACATACAATAAGACATAATAGAGTTTTAGACTTTTTTGTATGATATTTCCATCTATTTATTAGAATTACAAAATAATTATGATTAAAATAAATTGTGGTTTAGTTAGTATTTGAATTATATCAGTGACTATCTCCAGGCTTTTATTTCTACCTTTAAACAAAGACATCCACATTTACAATATCTATATTTAGAACAATATATAATTACCTGTCTTAATTATCATATTTTCATCCAATACATAAATATTCACTTAATATATTTAATCAAGATCTATAATGTCAGTTGAAGAGATAACGAGACTCGATGGTGAGTATACAAATTTATTTTCATAATACAAGACTACCTACATAAATGTCAAAGGAAAATCAGTATTGTGCTTGAACAATGCTCTTTTTGACCTTTGTCGAAAATATATTATTAAGCGGAATTAATACATAGATTATTTGACTTGAACAGCCCTAAGCTATTATATATTCTCACTTCTGTATCTAATATTAGAATTTATTAACCTTTATGTCCGGAATTAATTACTTTCCACACCTATAGTGCATCAGTAAATTTTATACTAAATCATTGTATGCACTGCAACTTAATATCGCGGTGTATTTTAATGTATCGATAATAAGTTGGCCATTAACTGTGTAGTTATGGCTTTGTCAATTCTAATTCCTCATAATATTGTTAACATATGTTGTTAATTAATTAGAAAATTTATTTAGGTTTGGTTGGTAAGAACTGTGAAAAGCTGCGTCCTAAAAATGGACATATTTTAATATGGACAGAACGTCATATGTAAAGATCTATAGCAAACGAAAATGTAGTGTATATTACACAGTGTTTTTGTAATTATATAATATGTTTATTTATTTAATGTTTTTACTTATAATATTCCACGGGATAACCCCAGTTAAGGGATTGACAACAAAATATACAATTTTTGTGCGTTTATATCATACTATAATAACATGGAATATATCTAAATAAATACGATAAACCCTATAACTAATATCGACCACCGCTAGTGCTGCATTAGTGGCTAAACCGCGACAGCTGAGATTCCTCGGACTGAGATATTTGAATCGATGTAGGTACAGGCAATTTAGTTTATGTGACTGTTTCAAGGATATATGATACGGGGTACAATATCTTGGGCTGTTTTAAAATATGGCGGATTTTAAATAATATATTTGGTGTGTAATTGAACGTGTCAAGAAATTGCTGAAATGTATGGAGCATACAAACAGTGCAACACAAATAAAATAAGTGACTAAAGATCTTATACCGAATTAATTTTCGATTTAATTTTTATGCTGTATTCGTGTAATGTGCCCTTTTTATATCGAATAAGGAACTACTTCATCAGGTTTGGAGAAAATATAATATAAGGAGATTGCTCAAACAAAGGACGTTGCACATATTTACTGTGTGTGAATCAGAGACTGGAAAATGATATTAAATTCTATATATAACAATAAAACTGTGGTTAATCGTGAACGAGACAACCGATTAAAAAAAAAACGATTGTTTTCTATGGGTAACGTTAGAATAGGTACACTTGATTGTCGTTTTGATTGTCTGCGTATTTACTAGCTAGAAAAAAATTACAAAAATGTACTAACCAGACAATTCAGTAACTGCACTAAAAATCTATTTTACTCAATTAATTAAAACAACTGAATTAGTTAATAATAATGTTGTGCTATAAAATATAAAAAGTACATGTCCAATTAATATGTCATATCTTTTTGTGGAAATTTATAATGAAATATAAATATATATGTCCTATAACGATTGTAATGTTTACACTTGGATTAGCGTAAACAATTCGCAAATCCTGCCCTGGTAAGCATATGATGAGAACAAAAAATAATTTAAAGAATAAAAATGCGATCCAATCGGTAACCTCGTGGAAGCTCTTATCGTTTTTCACTCCTTTTTATAAATTAAGGTCATATAACTTCGACTATAACAAATAGGGGTAGAACCTTTTACATATCCGTCTACATAAAGCGTATCAGTGAAAATATCGAAAACAAGGCTATTTGTTTCGAGTAGTTTTAAAGCAATTTATCTCCATTAAAGGTAACTTTTCAGAAAGTTAAAATGTCTTGTATTTCTTGTATACACATTACTGGATTAGATTAATTGCTTCTGCTTCGTTGAAGCTTTATAGCAAATGATTTTATGAATTCTTAATTAATTTGTTTGATCTTTTTTATGTTTAGAGATCTATAATATATTACTTAAACTGTTTGATGTATTAAACCCACAAAAACATCTTTATACACTGTTTGTATAATTTAAATATTAAAGCGCTTCCACAAAACGTTCTCCAATTAGTTCTGGTTCACTCTAAAGTTAAATAACACTGATTGAATTATCTTTATTAAATTGCCTATTATTTATTTAGAATATCTATAACTTTAACTATGATTTTACACGTCTTATTGTTTTTTATGTATCGTGATCTGAATCACAATTAAACTCATTAATTACTGGATTGTTCCGCATGATTTTCTTCTATATATTATAAATATAAACAAAACAAATTTGAAAAAAGTTACTTACTACTTGTTAAAAATTCAAATTGCATCATAATGCAAGAGAGTCTTCATTCAAATCATTTCTAATAAAACAATCTTCAAGAAAATGTAAACTGCAAATTTTTATTCTACTATTACATTAATCCTTTATAAGATTAGCATATCAATGGGTGTCAGCAAATCCTAATGTTTTTTTCCAACTCTGACATCTAAAAAGTACTTTATATAATATCTATACGACATAAATTTAATGTATCTAATCCGAGCTATAACCCTATTAAATATGTACGTAATCAACTATCTTAACGTCATCTTTTGGACACCGAAAAAATGAGATACTAAATCCTGTTTTAATGTTACAGTCATCAGCAGAACACAGCGTCATTTTTAGCTATTCAAACGCATATTAATAACATTCACAATCTAACATCAGACCGGTATAACACTTCGCCTGCGGCAATCGGTTCGGTATCGAGACTGACAGTATACATGGGCCATGTGCTAGTTAACTAATTTTCGCTGGACGGGAAGACGGGGTAAGGAGGAAAACTTAGCGTGCGGAACTTAGAACCTTCTAGTCTTAGTTTCTGCTCGGTGCCCCTACTAAGGTAGCAACCTAAGCATTTCTGATACAGGAATTTTGAAACGTCGGTAAAATAACCTTGAAAAATTATGAATATTGCTCATAATTTAGCTTAAACATCTACTTGAGTTAACAAGGAGGAAAAATACAAAACCTACATATTTCACTAAATTATCGTTAATGGAGTCGATGACTAACAACAATTAATCTTTAATTTTTTCATGCTAAAAATATTCAAATTTCTCAAATTGTAGGAGACACAAAATACCGAAACCATCATCAAAGCTCGCCAATTTAAATGTGGGCTACGTTATCTTTAATTAAATTTTTCGTCTGCATAACATAAACTTAAGACAAGCGTGAATAAACAGATTTGTGTAACTGAGATTTAGGTCAGGAATATATATTTATCTCGTCATCGATAATTACGAAATTTGCTTGGATGATTTCGATTGTCATTACATCCACAGCTATGCGTTAATGCGATTATAATAACTATTGCTTACACGCCTGCAACTTTAGAGCGTATTTTACACAAAGTGGCAATCGTCACCATCGACATTACAGCGTACGATCTTCATCGCTCGTCACGCTAATGGGACTTTTGCACAGGATTTTGGGGGAGAAGGTGAATGTGCGAATGAATTGGGCGAACTAGAGGGTCGGTGAAAACAATGTCGAGAGTTTGTCGCTTGCCATTTGATTTTAGGTTGATTATTGTGTGCGAGATGGTTTACTATACGTTTAATTTTTGTAAAATTTTAGTATACGAACCTTCGTCGAGGCAGCGCAGAATACAATGGCTGTGAGAAATAATGTTGTGTATCTGATGCTATCTTTTGTCGTATAATCTTTACTGGTGACTATTGATTTTTATGAACACTTATGTGAGATCAGTAGCTTCCAGGAAATAGGCTCCATAATGATGAGTCAGTTCGATAACCTGACTTATCTGCGCAGTTACTGAGATTAGTGAACGACATAAATCTGTTAGATACTATTACAAAAATGTATATCACCTTAGTATTTTAATGTCATCACTTTTATTAGGATATAATGTACCAACAATGACATTGCCAATAGCACGTCCTTGACCATCTGTAGTTTCATCAACAGATACCCATAAATATCTGTCTTTGAGTATTTGTCGAATATTTTACATTTTCTTGTCATACACAGGCGCTAAATAAAGTTTTCTCACAGTGGACGCTTTAGGTATTTTACGTTCGCAATATTTTTCTAGAAAGTTCTTAAATTTAACATTATTTAGTTTATTAAATGTAATGTTTGCAGATATAAAAGCTTCAAGCTGAAACTTGGTGGCCAAGAACTAAGCTATAATAGCGAAGTGAAATACTTAGGAGTAATCCTGGACGGGAAACTGTCATGGAGAAAACATCTAAGTCACATATGTTCCAAGATCACAGCAACACTTTGGTAACTGAGAAGAGCCATTGTTAATAGTTGGGGCTTGAAACCGGAAACCATGAAATGGATGTATGAGGCAATTCTCAAACCCAGACTGACGTATGCAGCACTGGTCTGGTGGGAGAGAGCCTGTTTAAAGTCGGAAGCCAACCGACTTAACAAATTAACAGGATTGATTCTTAGAAGTATAACCGGAGCCCCAAGATCAACACCGATCGAGGCGATGGGGATACTGACGGGGATACCACCTCTTGATGTTATCCTGAAAGCGGAAGCCGCAAAGGCAATGCACAGGCTGGGAAACATGAATAAGTAGGTAAGGGACCTGAATAGACTCTCAAGAGAGCTAGCTGAGGAAGGACTCCTATGGATGCCCTCTGACAGTACGGGTGTCCACTTCCGGTTTGACAAGAAATATAAGATCACCCTCACCAGTAAGACCGACTGGATGGAGGGTCCAGCTGGATTGTCGCTCAATAGAGACATCTGGTACACGGATGGAGCCAAGAGTGGGAACAGAGCGGGTGCGGGGGTATATAGGCGACGCGACGGGATAGGTAAAACCTTCCCCTTGGGCAAATACACTACCGTACTCCAGGCCGAGCTAGTTGGAATTACATACGGTGTTCTGGGGGCCGACCAAAATCGGACCCAGGAGAAGGTATGTATCTGTCCGGATAGCAGGGCGGCGTTAGCAGCCCTGAATTCAGCAACGACAAAGTCGAAGCCAGCCTATAATTGCTATGAAGCATTGAACCACTTGGCAGTGAAGGGACCGGTGGAACTCTTATGGATACCTGGGCATAATGGCATTAAGGGAAATCTAATTGCAGATGACCTTGCCAGACTAGGGACCAGGGAAAACCTATATGGACCAGAACCTGCAGTGGGAATAAGTCGGAATCTGATCAGAGACCGCATCAATGGCTGGGCAAGAGACCAGCACAATAAAAGATGGAGAGGAGTAACGGGTTGTCGAATAACCAAACTCTTCATCGAATACTCAGAGATTGAGAAATGGGCCCAAGAATTCATTAAATTGAACAGGCACAAATCTAGAACCCTGGTAGGAATCATAACGGGCCACCATAGTAGCCTGAATGCATATAAGCACAAGCTGAGGCTGACTGATAGCCCGGCCTGCAGATACTGTAAAGAAGACGAGGAAACCTCGGTTCATCTTCTTTACACCTGCCCCGCACTGGAGGAGAAGAGGTATCTTATATTAGGGACCCCTGTTATCCTAGAGGAGGTGAGGCTTAAGGCGGGAGACGTGCCTAAATTGCTCCTTTTATGGGATAGCATTTTTGGATAATGACCCGGATAAGAGGGGATCGCCAAGGGACTACCCATGCGATCAGTGGCTGATGAGGCCCAAACCTATATAATATAATAATAATAATAATAAAAGCCTCAAAAAGGTCACTAAAAAACTCACTGTCACTAGTGGACTGCCCTTTTGACTGTTATGCATTACGACCACTATGCATTTGAGAAATAATATGACGGTCCACATCCCGTTGTCTATTACACTGGAAAACTATTTCACATATAGTACATATCACAGTAACACCGTTCTCGGCTAATTTTAAAAAGTTTGAACATTGGGCAATATATGAACCGAGACTTGTGCGTGACATTTTTATGCGTAATGTTCACGAAGCGTACTCTTCGGAAGCAACAAACGAACCGAATTAAATTACCACCTGCGTTCTAACATGTAGATACATATTAGAACGCAGGTGTATGCAGTATGGTTTTTGCGTTGTGTAATATTGTACAAGTATCTTGAATTTGTTTGCATAGAATGCATTATTGTGGGTAACGTTCAGATACAAATTATAAAAACTCCATTTGCAGACTCAGTGTTTGCCTGAGTGTGAGAAATATAGCATTATATCATTATTAATACGTGATATTGTAGAACATATAATTTTCAGTACAAATAGCAACTTGTTAACTAAATACGAGCCACGCCTATGGTTTGGGACGGGGATTATGACTCATCTGTACCTGAATCCGCGCTCTAGTCATCAGTAATTGCTCTTGTATATTCGCATGGCAAACTAAATGACAGTGAACTAAATAGAGGTACTGACGCAATATTGAACAAAACGTATCTAGTCACCAATCGAAATATAATTTGGAGATATTTTTGGTGTTTCCCAATTCTATGATGGCATTTGGGATTATTTCTTGATATTCTATGATTATAAGACAGTCAAGTATGACTTTTAGTTATTCTATTGTATGGATATTATTATTATTTATTTGGTTATAATTAAGGACTGTTAATTTTGATATGGCTCTCATCACTATCATCGAATAATTCATATGCAAACGAGGTATTAATTCGCCAGCTCGTCATCTGGCAAACCGAATCATTTTACCTTCGGTATATGTCGTCAGATTAGTCTCTATAAGTACCTAGACTGTATGGTTGTTGATCCGTTTCGTTTTGTGTGTGTTTACAAAAAAGTATAGATGTAATTTGTCGTGTCTTCTCTGGACCCTCCTCTACTACGGTCCGGTTGGATTCGACCCACTCGATTAATCGATTGAAGACATTATGAAGACATTTTTATGGTGTGTTGGATATCGCAGTAATCAACAGCCTGTTTTTTCATAAGTTAAATATTGACAATCAGCCATATCCAAACGACATGCTTTCCTAATTCCTGAAAAGAAGGACTACTTCCTACTATCATTCGTCATGGTAGTACCGTTAATAGAGAAGAGATTTTTGAACCAGCATCTACCCAGAAATCTCCGAGGAACTATCGGCGAAGTGTTGGGAAATAAATTGAAAAGATCTGTACTTTCTCTGTCGATTGAAAAAAGTCAGCAGAAAGAGGACGGCCGACTACTGTACTAACGACAGAAAAGGTAATTCCTTTTGTTCAAAATGTTGTGTACACACAAAGTCATCATTTGTCATGAATGTTCGTCGACCCTGAAGAAATTGATCTGTGATATTTGAAAGTCATTCTATTCTATTCTGCTACTAAATAAGAAAAGTCTATATAATTTTAAATACTTGAAGAATGAATGAAGGATTCCAGGTTATTTTTCTATCTTGGGTATTTACCAAAATTAGTGTAGTTAATGTTTCTATCAATTCCACTTCTTGTTCCTTCTTTTTCTAGTTTCTTAAGCAGATGATAAGACTGCCAATTTTAACAATGTTCATTAACTATGTTATTGAATTCTACTACTTCATTCTATTTTAGAATTAAGAATTCTAGGTTATTTTTTATCTTGGGTATTTACCAAAATTAGTGTAGCTAATGTTTCTATTAATTCCACCTCTTGTTCCTTCTTTTTCTAGTTTCTTAAGCAGATAATAAGACTGCCAATTTCAACAATGTTCATTAACAATGTTATTGAATCCTACTACTTTATTCTATTTTAAAATTAAGAATTTTAGGTTACTTTTTTATCTTGGGTATTTTCCAAAATTAGTGTAGTTAATGTTTCTATCAATTCTACCTCTTGTTCCTTCTTTTCCTACTTTCTTAAGCAGATGATCCAATCATCTGCAATTGGCAGAAGACTGCCAATTTTAACAATGTTCATTAACTATGTTATTGAATTCTACTACTTCATTCTATTTTAGAAGTAAGAATTCTAGGTTATTTATTTATCTTGGATATTTTCCAAAATTGGTGTAGTTAACGTTTCTATAAATTCCACCTTTTGTTCCTTCTTTTTCTAGTTTCTTAAGCAGATGATAAGACTGTTAATTTCACTAATCTTCATTAACTATCAAGACTGCAGTACCACTGTTAATATTTAATCGTCAGAGTTTATGTTAATAAATCACAATAAAACTTGTTTCGAGTAAAAACTGTTCTTTGATCGATCGCTCACCTTTTTCTACGTAATTAATGTGTTTTTCACTTTAAAACTAGCCTGGGATTGGATCCAACCCCACAATAGTAAATGTATGATTTAAAATCACGGTAGTAGTGGAGGGTTAAAATTATTTACCAATCGTCAGACTTACAACATATTGATGGTTAGCAGGAAATGGACTTTCTAAAATTCCTATGCATTCCTTGCCATTACACTGTAATTATTTAGTTTTGTTTGAGCCTATTATAAATTTAGAAAACGTAGCGTTTCTTGGTCAAGTTAGTTCCTTTAGGGAAAAAATAATCGAAAAAATCCAATAATCAGAATATGGTATGGGCTGGTAGATATGTTTCTTTTGTTTTAATTCATATTATTCCTAAAATTACAGCCAGTTAGTTATTTTCATGCTTTCAGAAGCATCTACTCTATTTATTTAAAACTTCTATATTCTTTTTTGTATTGAGTCAGGAATATATGCTTGTTTAAACCTATTTCTTAGTTTGCCCAATATAGTTATAATCTACGAAAGTTCATTGATTTCCATATTGTCTTTAGAATCACCTATAAAATGCTTTAATCTGTTATACAAGATGTACGATAACATCATTCCCAAACTTTCGAAAATATTAATAAGGTTTCTGAAAATTTGTAGCTGCTAAAAACTTAATATTTTTCCCTTATCTTGAAAGATCATAGTAGTGTTAAATTAAATTTTAAATCATAAAATTTTCAAATTTGAGCCTCTACAGTTAAATATCCCTAGTAATCTAGCTGTTTCTTACAAAATTGATAAAGATATAAATCTGATAGTGCCTAGGATATATTTTCAAAGGTTCTTGTATTGAGGAATATTTCCTTACATGAATAATTTTTTAACATGCCATATTAAATTTTTATACAACGCCAATCATGCAACATATACATTAATAGAGGGTCTGTCTGATTTATTACTCAAAATTACAGAAACCCGCTCACTAAACTTCTTGATGTAAATGAATTGGCAAGATTCCCATTAGCTACAGTATATCTGCATTATTCTACGGTATGCCTTCTAGATAAAAAATACGTTAACAGGCCGGAATTAAAAACTATTAGATTGTAGGTTATATACAATTATAACTCATATTTCTTATTAATAAGTACAACTTCATTGTTATTGTATAACTGTATAACAATATCATTGTTACATAAGTAAGCTGTTTCAATTCATGGATTACATAACTAGAGATAATTTAAAGCATTTTAGAATAGTGATCGGACCAAATAAATATTCATATATAGATATATTCTATCTATCCCTATTTTAGTTTTAAATGTTGTAACGAATTTACTAGAAGGTTCTTTATTTCGAACACTTATTTATAACTCAACTATTTACAAGTCCGACTAACTAACTAACTTTCTTTCTACTTCAACTTTATAAACTAATTTTCGTACTGTATTACACAATGTCACTTTCTTCGCACCGTATTGCTCACTATCGCAGTCCAGATTCAACTAACTCTTCGCTGGACGACACAATTCTTATACAGGCAGTAGAACGTCTCTCCAGACGTTTGTAGATAAAAAACTTTGGCGAACCTTCTAGTATAGAACGCACTGGAAGTCAACTCCACACGCTCTTGATGGTTTCGAATATTCCCGGCGTTCGGGATCGCTCGAGGCGTTCGTGACAATATTATAGTTTCATATAGTTTCAAAACATTCAAACTTGTATATAAAACGGTTTGGTGGTAATGCTTTGTTTGTCGGTCACTTTAATATTTGTGAAATAGTTGTGGGAATGATATAGCTATCAGTGGATGCATCGAATCGAATTCATTTTAAATAAATATGCAGTGCACAACCGTATTTAATTTTGTATCAAATTGGAAATGTATAAATAAATAAACGTTTCCAATTTCCGGCAATGTTGCAGTTTAAATTATATATGGAAAACAGCATAAGAATAATATACATGGTATCAATTACACATTAGAAGTAGACAAGTTAATTGTGATAAACTTTATAATATTGAAGTCTGGTTATATTAAATATATACATAATATACCAGCGCTCGATGGTAATAATTAAGCAAAAAAATTAGAATGGGTAATAGTGCCTTTAACTGCTAACATTATTTTACGGAATGAATCCAGAAAGAAGAAGACAAAGAACAGGGGGGAAAGGAAGAAGAAGGATATTTAAACAGGTTGGAAAAATATATAAAACTATCCGATTGGATTATACAGATTCGTTTCTTTTACGTTAGCCGTTCATTACATACAGTGCTATTCAAAAGTCCCCTCCCCCCTCTTATCTTTTTAACGATTATACATAAACTAGTGAAATTTGGTAACTGAATATTAAGGGTTGTAAACTTCCCTACTAGTGATGATAGATGACCTATGCGTCAAAGATGACGTCACAAGGTCATTGTCACCAATAATTTTAAATGGAACCCTATGGCAAGCGACACCTCGTTTAAAAGGTATCGAAAAAACGTATTCAATGATACTAATATTGTTTGTATTTATGGTAGTTTTGATGGATTAAATCAGTAATCAGTAAACTTGGATAATAATTTTAATTACAGATTCAAGAATCAGTACCTACTTATAGTAATTGTTCGAAGTGAGCTCCATCTACTTCCTGACAGTAAAACATCCTATTGCGAAACTCTTCTCGTACTTTCTCAAATGTGTCTGCGGAAATAGCCCTACATTCTGTAACAATACGTTGTTTTAAAACATCAATATTGTCAGGCTGAGTGGCGTAAACCTTCGATTTAAGATACCCCCACAGAAAAAATCTAGAGGTGTGAGGTCCGGTGATCGAGGCGGCCATTCCATTGAACCTCGTCGTCCAATCCATCTACCATCTACCATATTCTTCATCCAAATATCCTTACTGCACCGTAATAGTGTGGAGGAGCACCGTCCTGTTGGAATGTTGTTTCATTTCCAAAATGTCGAATTCATCTTGATTATCTTCCAAAATTTCAAGGATTAACGGTTCTATTGCATTTTGCAACATCTGCAGATACACCTCACCGGTTAAGTTGGTATTTAAAAAAACAGGCACAACGATGTGGTTTCCCAGTATACCTGCCCAAACATTGACCTTCTCGGGATACTGAGTATGTATTTCACGAAACATGTGAGGATTTGCGTCACTCCAATATCTCACGTTTTACATTGTATTTACATTTCCATTTAGATAAAAAGTACTTTCGTCACTAAAACAAATCGTTTTGACATAGTCTGGCTAGTTGGTTAATTTTAGTCTCCATATTTTCACAAAATTGCAGTCTTCGGTCTGAATCGTTGCCTGAGAGATGATGAACCATTTTGAATTTGTATGGGTGAAATTTGTTTTTTTCAACACCCTGTGCACTGTACTTTGACTGACTTCACAGGTTGATGCAACTTGAGTTGTTGAAGAAGTAGGATTTACTATTACTTCTGCCAGTATATCAATTTTTTTCTCATCAGAAATTTGTGGTCTGCCAGATCGTTTTGCATCATTAATACTACCCGTTGTTTTAAACTTACGAAGAAGCTATCTCAAATAAGTCCTCGAAACTGGGCGATCGGGAAACCTTTCATTAAAAATGCGTTCTGCTGCATGAATATTTTCTCCAGTTTCACCAAGTATTAGGATCGCTGCTACTTTATCACCTAAAACACGTACCAATTCTCTTCTTGAAGCACTTAAACGTTCAGCTCACAACAGTTTAACAAATTATTGAATGTACAAATATTTTAAAATTACCACAAGGTACTAAAACAGTTAAACGTTCGATCAACAATACACAAATTATTAAATGTATAAAAACTTTGACAGCTAAAAAAACATCAAATTGGGGAGACTTGCAAAAACGTCAGATTATTTACTATCCAACTATCCAGTGGCGGCGCTTGAATTTTAAATTTTTATTATTAACGGATTTAATTCATCACAGCTTTGGGGTTTTTGAAAGCCAGTTGTTAAAATTGCCGTAAACAGACACAATATTAGTATCATTGAATAGGTTTTTTCGATACCTCTTAAAAGAGGTATCGCTTGCCATAGGGTTCCATTTAAAATTATTGATCACAATGACCTTGTGACGTCATCTTTGACGCATACGTCATCTATCATCACTAGTAGGGAAGTTTACAACCCTTAATATTCAGTTACCAAATTTCACTAGTTTATGTATAATCGTTCCAAAGATAAGAGGGGGGGGAGGAGACTTTTGAATAGCACTGTACATGTATATGCCATACGTGCCATAGCTTTTTACATTAAGGACATAAATAATTCCGTTGCACAGCAGTCTATGCTGCACGTAGACGGAACATCATTTGGCCTCCGTCAGGGTGCATAATGGAAAAACAAACCCATACTGCATCGATTTGTGTTGGCAGAAAGAAAAGCGGTAATGAGTTCCTGAAATAGTGTGGTGATGTGAAAAACGGTCACGATAAAAATAGGTCATGAGAAGAACTGTGCAGCTCATCGTTTACGGTATCCCAGCTTAAAATAGCGCTCAACCATCACGGCTTGTTGAACGATCAAATTGGAACAGTACATTTTAATTAAAACGACGGTTTTTTAAATTGAAACTCGGATTTCTCTTAAAAAAAGTGAACCTTGATTTTGTTTTGTAGCAGTTAGTCGGGACAAGTGGATGAAACTAAATAAAAGAATCGTTAATTTCTTATAATTTCATATTTAGAGAAGCATTATACATATTTTGAATGTTGTACTCAATATGTTTCGCATTTTATTCAAGTATTGTAACGTAAATATGTTAATAAAATAAAAGGACACACGATGTAAGATTACACTCATTATAAGTAACGAAATGTAATTATATACATATATGTAGATTACAGAGATTAGAAGGAGAACATACGGTCGGCATATAGGTCAGCTGCCTGACATGGAGCTAAGTAAAGTCCAGCACTTTGCTTCATGCCCACAACATAGATTACCTATCTTATGCTCCTATAGAAGAGACTGCGACATGCCTTTCTTACTGTGGGGATTTATCGGAGTGGATTTATGTCCAAACTTTTATTAATTACGATTATATGTATTTATTTTTAAGCAACGTAGCTCTCCCACAACATACTTTTTTCTTCATATATATATTTTTATATTTGATTATAATATATCTAAGGTTTAATGCAATATGAATAGTTTATCTTTTTCACTCAATTTTTAAGCAGTCGCTCCAAAAGTGATGAATGTTACGCGCAACCCTATGTATTGTCCTCATTCCCACCTTGAATATGTTCTTTTAACCCGACGACGCTCGCGCTATTTTTGAAACACAAATGCTCGCAATGGGTAAAATTTACCCACATTCAAACAAAAATGTTTTCTTAATATTATTTATTGAATGGCAGTAGTATTATACAAAAAAAAAAAAAAACGTTTTAGAGTTAACATTTGGTGTGTGGGTACATGTATTTCAAGAGTCTGACATTTGTTTTGCGCAATTTTCACAGAAAAAAAATTGATGTTCACGGCAAATGTAAATTTTGCAACTAGCACAACAAATTGTGCTATAAATTACCTGCATTTTGAACGTTGTTTTTAATTTCGATGCCAGCATACTTCTTTATTTTTTGGATTAACTCTCTTGGTAACGTAGGAATCTTTCCTCGATTTTCCATGTGTTCTTGACATAATGAAAGCCCCAATTCCTTCAAAAATTTTCTCCTGGCTATTTTGTTTCAAGTATTTTCTGCACAAATCACTTGTGCATTGATTCCCGCAATATTCAATATTGAAAAAAATATTATGAGGGGCCAGCGACTCGTTTTCCGAGCAACACTATAAGATCCCTTCATTTCATCTACAACATCAACTGCGGCTTTAGTTTTGTTGTAGCATGTAATAATTTCAGGTTTTAATTTTTCATTGGTTTGAGAACCTATCGCATCATCATGATGCATAGTGGATAATAGTAAAACCAGCTTTCGTTTTGGTGATGTATGTGAGACCAAAGTTGTAAAATCTTTTTTGAATCAGAACATATTGCAAGAAATTTCAGATTTCTTCTTTTTGGAACAGAACTCAGTAGGTATTTCTCTCTTATTCTTCCTCATTGTACGTACCAGAGTAAGGTTACGATTTCTTGTGAGTTCCTTGGATAAAGGCACACTTGTAAACCAATTATCCATGGTCACGTTCCGTGCTGTGCCGGATATTGGGAAAGCTAACCTCTTTACCATTTCAAATGCCGAAATATCGACGTAGTATAGTCCCTGAGGTAGTTTGTCGGCATATATTTCTAAATTAGACGCGTAGAAAGAATTCCAATCAATAATGTCAAAGACTTCTATACCATATCGCGCCGGTTTACTTTTGATGTACTACCGGAACGAAGAACGATCACGAAATGCTTCCAACATCTCATCAACTGTTACATTCTCTGAAACTGTGTATATGTTCGACAACTATCGACAAATTGTTCAAACATCTCCCAAACCGGTGCTAATTTGTATTCCAATTTTCTCGCTTAGCGATCCAAGATATTGTCACACCTCATCAAAAACTTAAATCGAGATATTGACATTACCGCAGGAAATATATCCAAACCCATACCATCGGTTTGATCATAAATCACATATATTAACATGAGACGACTTAGCAATGCCGGCGATCCCGTTCCCGAGCCAAATTGGGTCTTATTTTCTCAATATATATGTTCGTGTAATATGTAATTTTGTCAAGAAAATCATTAGATAAAAAAAGGGCAAGTGCTTCTTGAGGTGTCTTTGCGCTTCTCGCTTCAGGTCGCACACCTAATTTGTGTCTATCAGTGACCTTGTTGTGGTTATGTGTGCACACAGTTTGTCTTGGGCGATTTTTGTTCCATTTGGTGAATCTATCCCGGCCGATATAGCTCTGCACAAGACATGAAAGAAAAATTTCATCAGGTACGGTTTCCATTTCTTCATTTTCTTCGAAAGATTCATCCTCTGAAGCTGAATCATGATCACTAATATTTAGATCATCTTCTTCATCTGTTTCTTCACCACCGATAATATCTTCGTCACTTTCTAGCTCGTCGTACCATTTTAGCAACTGCTCCTCCAGTCTTTTATCCATTTTAAAGATTTTTATGCCTACAACATGTATTCCCTAGCACACACGAGCTAAATATGAAAAAAGTAATAATAACGTATTGGCAATAGTTCACAGAAAATGGGGACCTTAAAACGCTCGCGCTATGGGTAAATATTACCCAGACAGATATAAATCACGACAACGAATTTACAAACGTGTTCCTTCGACGGTCACCGATATAACATCGACGAATAATGTGTTTTGAGCAGCTACTATGCGCGGGAGACGTGTATGCGCGCGCTTCAACTAAATACAGATTAAACACAAAAGCCTGGGTAAATTATACTCATGCGCGAGCGCTATAGGGTTAATGAGATTTCGTTTTAATCGTTTTCGTTGTCTTCCTTATAGTATGCAATATGCAATGCCATCAAAATCCATCTAGACTATTAACATGCGCATTATGTTCTATTCTTTGAATTTGATGAGGAATTTGTAGCGGTTACTCTCTGATTACTTGCCGAAATTTTGCTTCATTTATTTAATAAAGTAAAGTGGTTATGTTAAAATGATGTTTTATATTTCCTTTCAATCATTGCTACGTACGTAAATTTTAGACATTATGATTTCCTTCAACATTTATTCCAGCCCTCTCATGTAAACGAACAGAATTTTGTAAATCCTAATTAGATTCGTGCATAATATTATCCATTAATTTGTTGATATTTCGAAAATTAAAAATTCCCCATTCAAAGCATGTATAACTGTCTACAAATATAAATACATATCCTATATACATTTTTTTATGAAAGGCGATATACTTGTTTGTATCAAAGGCACACATAAATTTTATTAGCGACAAAAATATGCCTCGTACGATTGAGTGGGTTTTGCCTAATTCCTTGTCGAGGGTCACCCACATATATAATTTCCAGGGCAACTTATTCTATTATGGCGATCTAGACTGGTTGCTATATACCGAAGTTATTCTATAGGGATTAGTAAAGCAAACATAGAACCAGAAGTAAAAACAAAATTAAAATCGAAATATTACATGATTTTCCTTCATCACAGCTCTTCATATGCCTACAGAGAAGTTGTTTATTAAACACCAGAAGTAGTTAAACTTAAGATAACTAATATATGCCACATAAATTAAAAATATCATGCATTATTATAAAAATGTTCTTTGCAAGAGCGTCCGATATGTGTCGATCTAAAAATTTATCTTGGTGATCATGAAATGGAGCACGTCCTTCTTAACTTGTATTATTGTTTTTAAATAATTCACCCATCCTGTGCAATGAGCAACGATGCCCATTATTATGCTATCAGAAGCATTTACATATATATATATATATATATATATATATATATATATATATATATACTGATATTTATAATGATGTGCTATATATTGACGATAGGTCAGGCACCTGTGTTGTAAGCACAGAGGATACGCTTAGTTAGCTTTTGTCAGGCACATAACTGAATGCCCACCGTATTCCATCCTATTTCTTAGTTCAATTGATATCACTAAATAGTGTACGAATTTCGATAAAAATAGTATCAGCATAAGTTGTCGAATTTATTTAGTCTCATATCTAAAATGAATTTTGAATTAAGGAATAACGCGTTGTGAAAAACTTCCAGCAAACCTTTTAGTAGCAATAGATGCACCGCCCAATTTCCTTTCGCCCATTCGCGTGGGCTTTTCACGAAAATCCACCATATTCACCGAACATAATAGAGGCTAACCGCAGAAAATCTACATGAATGGAAATCATTTAGTTTTATTAGAACGGGTAATTGGATTGCTGTACCTGACGCTGTTTTAGGTGATTTATACCGGCCTTAATATAACCAACAAGATTCTGATTATGATATCACAATTTCGGGGGGTGAAAGCAAATTAATCACGAGACGTGAACATCGAAAATTGGGGCGTTGGAGCCTTGTCGAAAGTTCCCCTCTCGCAGTGTTTATTTTTAAACGAACGGACAGTGCGGAAGCAGTATTATATGCATAAAAAAAATAATCAAAGATGCTTTAATTAAAATCAGTGGCGTGCAATAAGTTAAAATAAAAAACACGAAAAAGATTCAGAACAGAAACAGAAACAAAATAACTTAATTCAACGAAAAATGTTGGAACTGTTCCCGTTTCTTACCTAATCGATATAAAGGCACTGATTTTACCATAGAGTGAATGACAACTGATTAACTGACTGTAGGATACCAAATGAAATATTGGTATAGGAAAAAAAGATCCAAAAACACATTCAGTAGGAAAATAAAATAAAATAAGTTATTGTTCAAAAATTAAAAAAAATGCGTTTATGGAAAATCCTTCACTGAATATATGCAGTTCCTTTGAATAGATCCGAGGTAACGATGTCAATTGCTTGGAGTTGATCTAGATTATCGGCTTGGTATAATCCGAGCGTGGGTTCGATTCGCGCATCAGTCAGTTGGGTGTATATATGTCTAAGTGGTTATTTGAGGCTAACATTTATTTGCATTAACACATTAAATCACCTTTTACATTAAGAACCTTACTGGCTGTGAATAAGCACTGCATATGTGGTTTTACTGTTAATTTTATTATTAGTAATTCCCTGTCACTCGTCGATTCCAAGATTTAGACTAGAGAATACCCGCCTACTCAGTATCATCTTGAATCATCAATGTAGACATCAGAGGGTCACTGAAATTTGGTTTAGCCTAATACTATCAATCATTGAACAGAATAAAGACAAATTACTGAGTACGAGTACATCGAAAATGTAAAAAGAGGCAGTTCTAATAAATTATTGAAAGCTCTAAGGCAAATAAAATCAGTAAATTCTTCAATTCTCCAGACATTAGAGGAAAATGCAGCTATCGTTCCCTACAAGGAACTCTCGATGATCACGTTAGTTAAATACGAAATCGTGACAATGTTAGCAAAGTTATCTATTAATTCTTGTAGCTATGATTTATATGAAGCCTATGGAATTTATAGTACCGCCATTGATAAATGTCTAGAAGAGTAGGTTCAAAACGTCAAGACATTAATTGAAAAATGTTTCATAGTACAACCAAATAAATTTTCTTAATAAAAAACCTGTTTACTGAAGTAAAACAAACAGCTTCAGCGGATTTATAAGCCTTCGTGATGATGAATGATACGTGTTAAGAATGAGCAAGGGTCTCCGAGATATTCACCATGAGGCAAGTGTTTAACAAGTTAGCTGTAACTTTCATTCAGAGAATATATCACCTCATCAAACAATAAAGCACGTCCGCGTACACAATTTCTCTCCACATTATTAAACTAGATAAAGTGACACCATCATAATGTCATTCCTTCTCCCGTTCAAGTAACTTATTATATCTGAAGGACCAAATAAATGCACCGATCACATATCGAGTAATGGAAAACCTTATTTTCCCGCCTTTAGAGTGTAGTAAGAACATAAGGGAAGTTTTCTAGGGGTATTATCCGATGATAAATGGATTTCCATTGTTGATGTCTATACAGATTGGGGCCATTCAGGCCGTCTAAAAATATCTTTGACTAGATGTCAACAGGAGAAAATAAATTACTTATATCAGGAGTTACAGAGTCGTGTTTTCAGTATGACAGGAATAACAATCGGGTCAATACGCGGCGAGGTACGAATACTACCTTAAATGGAGGTTTTTAATGTGTTAGAGCGAGCGACATGACCCCGCGATTGATGTCAAATATCACCAACGTTGAAGATTGTATTTATTGAGAAATAAAGTTCGAATAAAAACGAGTCGTTTAACTGAACGCCACAGAATTGAAGTATTACTGGCGGTGGCATAATAACAGATTAAGATCTCCTGAGGAGACCCGAAATTAAATTAGAAATTGACCACACCAAGTGACCAAAATAAGTGAAATTCTTAAATGACTTGATTGCGTTACTGGTTCATTATTCGCGACGTTTTTCTACTAGCATCAATCTATGTATATATGTATATAAACGCAAAGTTTTCAGATGGTAAGTTTTACAAGATGTCGTAAGGAGGGCTTATACTCCAACCATCTGTAAGTCCTTAAACATTAAGAATTAAACAAATTAAGCCACAACAGCTACTCCCCTGGATAGCTATAAATTATAAAAATAAAATATTGTGACTTGGATTGCTCGAAAACCACAAGAAAAATGCAAAGCGTCCTCTATCTCAGGATACCGCTAACTGTAGACCGGTTTCGACCTTATCTTGGGTCTCGTCAGTACAGTGTAAGCGAGTATGACTTTGACAAATGAGGCTTCACATCTTGTAGACACCGTTACGTTCTACAGTAGTAAATTGTAAAACGTAACCAAGCGCCATCTCTCGGTGGTTTCGGAAATAATCCAAATCGATATAAAACTTAAGTCCTATAGAATGACAGGTATCATCTATAAACGTAAAGTTTTCAGATGGTTTTCAGTCCTTAATGTTTAAGGACTTACAGATGGTTGGAGTGTAAGCCTCCTTACGACATGTATATTTTATCCTCTATATAAAACAACAGCCGGTTGTATTTTCCCTGAACATATTATCAAAATGTTATGCATCTATTTAGCACAGTTTTATTTAAAAATAGGTATTTGCAAGAACTAATTTAACGAGGTTACGTTAGGTTAATTTTACATGTAAATAAATTCACTACGAAAACCTGCAACAACGAAGGATTTTGGCCTCGTTGCGATATATTTTATCTCTATTTAACATACCGATTAGCATAAACACATTTCACATTATCTATTGCCGCTTTATATAATTTAACATGCAACTGCCAGCTGGTGGCTATAATGCTGCTACAAAACCCCAGCGGCATTTCCACTGACAATTCTGTGATAACGCGAAACTCGATAGTAGGATTTTTATTTATAATAGGCCACACGGTCATTAGGGAAATATTTAATCTAGACACATTCCAACTGTTATCTTTATTGCAGTATTTATTAGTTTGTGGTATTTATTTCTGGAGCGGTGTTAATTATTTAACGTTTATGGTGTCCTTTATAGATGCACTACGTAGTCTACCATATTGTAAATTATATAAATACGTCTACATTAATTCGCTTTGTGTACTATTCACTTCATCGCCATTGGCCATATAAAAAACTCTCTTATCTTTCCGATAAACAGTCTACCTGAGCCTAGCCATAAAGACAAGCCACGGTATGTTTTGAGTTTTTTTTATTTGGAAAATAGCGATGAAATAAGCTATAGTTGGTTATCTAATTAAAATATGGCGATGTACAAAGGTGACCTGCATTTTCAGTACCCATCAATTTACTAGTGACGCTATTATAAGTAGTAGGCGAGTCTTCGACACTATAGCAACTTATATATTATTTATGCATCGTGAACAATCGACAATAGTTGCAAAACTTAAATAGTAAAAACGATGAACACACCATATAGAAGTTGGTATACTATTCAGTAAGAGTGCATATACTAGTTACTAAGAGTTACACCTCTTCTGTCAATGACACTACAGCCTTAGCTGAGTCTCCTTTATCTTTTACTTTAGTTTCACTCTAAAGACACTTCATGGTCCCAGTGTTTTCGATGTCTACCTACTGGTTATATTTCATGCATCCTAGTATTAACAGTTTTCTTCGATAGTCCCTGTAATATTCCATGCTGCTCACACATCTAGCCTATAGCCTATAGTAGTATCTGAAGTCTGATTATAATTCATCGGCGACATAATTTATTGTTTGATCGATCTCTCCCGAGCTCTATCTTCCTTAATAAGCCTTAGTATTCACCACAGTACCTTCATCTTAAAGACATTAAACGACGTTAAACAGCTCTTTGTTGTCATTGTGGTTGCTATTGGGTGAACAAACTTCTTGAGGATGATACCTCGTATTTGCCGGCAACAGGGGTGATATTTATAGTTATGTACATACATATATGTTGAGTCACAGTCACGCGGTTACTTTGAGTAATAATCAAGTTTGTTAAAAAGACAGAACTAACACAATGTGTTATCATGGATACTTTGATGAGTCTGATTTGTCTGTAAGAAGCTTTCACGGATTGAATAAATTTCATCTTGGTTTTCGGATTCTCGTAATCCTTATAAAAAATACAGTTTGAGTCGATTCTGAGACTATCATTTTTCCTACCAGAATTCGCTTACTAATCGATTTTTTCCGAAAAAATATTTTGGCGACAAAAAATCTAAAACAATTGTATAGACACAACAAGGATAGACAAATTTAACGGCGCCTTCAGATTACCCATAAATCCAGAGGTTCTCTAAGTAGACATGAATATCGAAGTTGTTACTTTAAATCTGCAGTTCTAAATTTAGTTTTACGAGAAAATCAGCAGTTTATTGTTAAAGCAGAGGTTGCTATCGTATCTAGAGGGTTAATTTACGTTATATTCAATATAACTTGCGGCGACTTTGATATTATCATTTTTCCAATAGAATTGCTTTACTTTTTTGTCTTATTTTTTTTATGCAAAAAACGTTTTAATGGGAAACAATCTAAATATGAAACAGTATAGATCAAAGAAGGATAGACAAATTCAACAGCGCCATCAGAGTACTTATAAATCCGGAGGTTCTCTTGGTAGATATGGATTTCGAAATTTTTACTTTGAATCTGTAGTTCTAATTTTTTTTTTCAAGTTTTACGAGAAAACCGACAGTTTTTGGTTACAACGGGGTTTGTTATATTTAGACGGTCAATTTAAACGCGTACAGTTTTGAAGTCTTCCTTATTCCTTATCCTTGAATATTTTATATTTTATGTTAGAGCATATCTTTTTTGCTGCATCTATCAAAAACATTTCGGAGTGTTTGATCCGCTTAGCATCGGTTTCTAAATAAGAATTGTATGATTAGACGCCAATATCGATTTTCAAAACTCTCATAATTCCAATAATATTAATCAGATCATCATTAAGAGTGCACACAGCAATGTCAGGCGCTATATTCAAAACTTTCTTGTCACTTGAATAAGATATTGGAGCCAATTACCAAACAGTAGCATTCAAAGTTTCATTGCTGTTTTGCGTATAGCCTCCTAAGCAACGGTTTAGCAAATCGTCTCCACTCAGGTCCCCATAAATCGGTTTGATGGCTTTAAAAACTTCCTTAGGAAGCGGCGGTGTATGATAAAAGGTGTCCAGGGAATTCGCCGCATGTGGTTTCTTCCAGTCACACCAAAACTCTGAACACTTCTCGTGCTGCGGATTTTCGTCGGTTGATAACTTATGAAACAAGGTCGCCCATATTCAATTTCTATATTTCCCAAGAAGTTCGCATTCTGACATATTACCAAGCCATAATAAATTGTTAATTGATCAATTAATATGGCAGTTAATTTACCTTTCCTCCGAGGCCATGCACGTCTTTTTTAAATGTTTTTGACTAAACATAAACATATTTTAACGATATCTGTTGTGTATTAGAGAAGTTAGAAATCATAAGGCAAAACATTAGGCTGTACCTAGACTGTACTTGCCCAGTAGATATTTATTTGACGCAGTCCGACACGCTTTGGAAAGAACGCGAAATTTCAAAGAAAAAAAATTCTGCTCCATATTCTGAAGGATTCAAAGAATTTTTTAAACTAATAAAAGAAATCAAGAAATCGATTTTTTGAAAAATTTACAATGGTGTTACCCCTCCTGAGAAGAATAAAATTAGATTTTCTTTTCTCATGTTGCACAACGATCACTTTTTGAAACTATCCTTTGCACAAGAAAGCGAAATAATAAAGGCTATGAGATGAGATGAAATACAGTGACATAATTTATTTGATATGAATTTCCGACTGCTCAAACATATACGTTTTCGGTTTCAGATAAAGATAGATCTTCATATCTTTTATGAAAGTAAGAGGGTAGTAATTCTACGGAGACAGGTATTGCATATATGAGATATTATCTTACAATTCCTTTGACCTACCGATTTGCAACGAAATTGGTTTATAAAAACGATCACCACAACTCTCTTTGAACCCTCCTCTTTCTCAGTATATATATATATATATATATATATATATATATATATATATATATATATATATATATATATATATATGTTTTTATATCCACATTTGAATGCATGTAATTGAAATAAATCTGTCCATGTCCCAATATACGTACAAATACGTATATGTTACAAGCTCGAGTATTTTTGTATTTTTTGCACATATAGACTAGAAGTGTATTTCATGTCGCAACGTATTGTGGATTACGTGGCTATACTTGATATTCCCGAGGGAGATGCTGAGTCCACTGTGTATTCCTGCGGCCTACTTTATTTCGTTGACCGAAGATCAAATGTAATTTAATTGCCCAGGCTTTCCAGACGAATCACGGCCTTGCAAATGAAAATTTAGTGGTCCATATACAACTTTTCTCCATTCCGTATTAGGCTGAATTGTGCGTGGGCGTTTACTCTATAAGGCATAGCACGAATAGAACTGGATAATTCCAGTAGGCTTACTACGTGACGTGGAATTGATTTTAATGAAAAATGTCTTAGATTACGCAAATAAGAACTGTCTGTCTACAAGCTGTAAATACATCAGCGTAAAACTTGGGTGTATATCTGTAATCCAGTTGATGGGGATTTGGGAACGCTACTTTTCCTTGACGTATTTTGGGAGGACTGAAAACGTGTCTTACGGGATGAAACAGTATATTACAATAACACAGGGCTACAAATTTTGATATTTTTAAAGTTGATTTGGATTTGATAAATGATTATAAGTGAGTTATTTAGGCTGATTTCATATCTACCTTCCATTTTTGCCCCTCACGTAAAGTTTTTGATCAACTGAATAATGAGATAAATTAAAAGCTAAAGGAAAAATTACATTCTAATAAACATTGTATTTAATGAACTTTAAAAAACATAGTAAAAAGCAACAGAACAAATTGTTCTGAGTCTATAATTTCTTTTTTACTTTGAAAATATATTTTCGTTAGTTAGGACTTCGTTTCGTTAGTAATTAGGACTTCGTTAGTAATTAGGAATTTTCGTTAGTAATTAGGACTTCGTTTTATAGTTTTTCTTGTGTAATCATTAGTTGGATGTTCTCTTTTCTGCATCCAGCAGCAATCTGCCATCATCGCCATATCCCATTGACCCTAGTATCTCCATTCCATCTCCTTTATGTCATAATGGAAACTTTCACCTTGTTTCTCACTAACAGCATGAAGATATTCTGGAAGGTAGTCCAAATGAGCATGCAGAAAAGAATGTTTATGCTCATATTACAACCAAGTTGCTTAAACTTATCAAGCACTTTGTTGACAATTTTCTCATATTGCGGACGTTTATAATTTCCTAAAAAATGTTCTGTTACATTTTTAAAGCATATCCAAGATTATTTTTCAATTTCTGTCATTGTTTGATCCTGCATTAATTTTCTTATTTGTGGTCTTACGTAAATGCTTTCATTTAATTTGCTTCAGAAAGAGCTGACATTTGTCACATAAGTACTTAAAACAATTCCCATTTTTATCTATAGCTTTTACATATTGTGGGGCCTAATTTAATATGAAGTGGCGGCGAAAGAATTTTTTCCGGATCAACCAAATTTGCATAAATAACGTTTTTTGAACCGGGTGTTAAGTTCATAACAAAATATATTTGGTGTATTTTTACAACTTCTAGGCATTTTTAAAATAAAATAAAAACACACAACGCGATATCACGAGTAAACGTACACATATTAAAAATGTACTACAGCGACTATGGATATACCCAATTAGTATAAAACCGGAATATCCTCCTCGGCCTACTCTGTTTCGGTAAATCCCGCACACTTGTGTGTACGTTTCAAATCGATTAAACACGGGAGCGCCGCAAAGATCGAGATAAATTTAATTTTATAGAACCTCGGTTTTAAAAACTACAAATTATTGTACAATGTACATTTATAAATACTGGTGCGTGATGGAAACAAAAAAAATAGTGTTTCTGTAGTTTATGGTATGTAACTAAGCCAAAAAGTAAAAAAAATTCCGATTACAAAACCTTTGTTGGCCTGTGTAATTATTGGAATTCACTTCTTGTTGTTCAGTGATCCAATTGGTGAACTGCCTTTGCCGTGCATGGTCTATTGGCAGAAGTTGTGGAGTCAATTGAACTCTGTAAGCATGGATATGCAAGTCCTTAGTGACAATACGGTGGAGAGTGGCTGTTGAAATGTTCAACTCTTGTGTACGATGACGAACTGAGACCCCTGGACTCTCGGCCACACTCTCGCGAACTGCCGTGATATTTTATTCCGAACGACCACTACGAGATCTTGTCGTTTGTTTCAGACAACAATAACTGAACCAATAGTTTTTTAATTTTTCGATTATTCTTTTCACAGCTGACAAATTTGGAACAGTATTTCTACTGAAAATTGGATGCAGTTTACGAATCGTAAGAACCAAACTTTCACTATTTTGATAATAATATTTTACAATAAGGGCGCTACAAGATACAACAATCTTGTAGCACTCCATTTTTAGTAACTCTTATCTGTCTCTTATCGACCTGTCACAATTATTGACCTATCGACTCATTACAGCCAAAATGGCGCGCAAATTGAATCTTGTACTCCTATTGTAACACCTTTTATTTACTTCCAAACCCCTATCCGTAAATTTACATTTCATATTTCTTGAATAATTTTATTTTATTGATTATAGCGTCCCGCACCACCTGTTATTTGGTACGTTTTCCATATCATAATGGTTTTTATCCACACATGTACTTATGTCGTCACTACTTCCGCCTTCACAAACGTACAAAATTATAAAACCAAATACATAGAAGTCGAATCTGATTTAAAATTATAATTTTACCATGCCTTAAAATTAGCGAGTCGGATAATAATGGACTGTAGTGCCCCAACTTTTTTACTTCATATCTTATTTCCTAAACGAGAAAATTACAGTTTGGTTTAAACGCAGAAAAACAACTACATCATCAACTGCAATTATTGAATTCGCCAGGAATTATATGAAATCTTAACCCCTTCGGTTTATTCAATATGGGAGAATCGATAGAAATAAGTTGTAGAATGCGAGAAATTCAAATCAACTCTAGTGATTAATCGAGCCAAACTGGATCTATTACAGGAACCCAAAATATTCATGTCATCTCCAAAACAATAGTTATTACTTTGCTATTTTATTCTCTATTTTATTCGCTATTTCCATTACTTCCTTGAAATCGATAATAAAATGTATAAGTTTATTACCTATCATTGGCATCACTAATATAGTGTCCCTTGTAATAGTGATGCATATCTATCGTATATAATATTCTGTTCGTTTAAAAAATGTTTTGTGTGCGATGTCGTATTTCCGAGAATATTTTTCTCCCGTTCTACTCACAATCGGCACGAATGCAATAGGCGAATAATAAATTAGCCTTATTATTAATAGCTTATCTCTAAGGAGTCCAAGCGCTTTAATCGGTGCATCTATTGGTTGTTATCCAGGAGGCTGACAGCGAGGGACTTTGAATATACTTCAAGCCACGATAGGTGTTTTGCACTCGGGCGCTTGGCTTCTATCTTGGCTGGGATAGGTTTTATTTGAAATTGTAATGTTTGATTAGTCACAAATCAGGGGTACCTGTAATACATAATTTGTAAAGTTTTCGACTGGAACCTACCCCACAGCTTTACGTCATAATACGTACACGGGTTTCAGGATCAATTTATGAATAATTAACTTATTAATCAAAGATAACTTAGATTCAAGAAAAGTTTTAACGGCGTGAACTTAGTTGCTTTATTTTCATGAAGATGCGGTGTCTCCAGTTTAGTCTTCTGCCGAGATGCATACCAAGATGTTTGACGATTCTGTTTGTAGAAGTTGATGTCCAGTAAAATTAACACAGCAGAATTACTTTCTGACAGTAAAGATTATGTGATGTAATCTAGATTCGTTCACGCTTATTTAACAATTTTACAACCATATCTGTATATTATCATGAGCTTCTTGAAGTTTATTGGATGCGTGTATGGATACTTCGCTTATTGCTATAACTGATGTGTCATCTGCTAATGCAGCTGTTCATGCTGCTGTAGTAGTAGGTAGATTAGAAGTGAAAAGTTGATAAAGAACAGGGCCTAGTACGACACCTTGATGTACTCCTGACTAAAAAAATGTGTATTTGATGCCGTCTTTTCGAGAATATGCACAAATATGTTTATATTTTGTGTGATATCAAAGACATTTTGTCCATGCCATAAGTTAACTATCACTATTGTCATATTACTATAACCATAAAATAAAATTATTATTAAGTAGAGCAAAACAGTAAAATATACGTATATAAAGATGTATACCATCCAAAAGCACTACTTCTTGTAGTAGTACAACAATAGCAGTACATTATCCCAATTGCATATCATTAAGCGATTGAACGACTCTCTTAAAATGGAAAGCAAGATGCAAACGAATTTTCATTTATTTTGCTTCTAATTTCACGTCCAATACTCATTAAATTTAAAAATTTAGCTGGGCTCGGGGACGCTCGTAAAAAAAATGAAAAATGTTTGGCTTGCGGTATTTCTTTGAATTGAGTAGTGACCGTAACTCTTTTCATCTCGAAATAACCGTTTTTTGTAAAGTTACAACATTTCAAGTCACTAAAAAATTTTCAGAATTTTTTGTTCCTTTAATTTTTTTGAGCAGTGTATTAGTGTATTATAAAATGCAATTTTATACTGAACCTCGTATGTGGATTTACATTATTGGAATTTTTCTGAAGCTTTTACAACGCATACTACTACTTTAAGTTTACACATGCATGCCTATTTCCCTATAATAATGTTGGACAAGATTAAAAGGTAACATATAAGTCGGAAATCGAGAAAGGAACCACCAAGCCGCCAAGCGGCTATCAAAGTAGTTCCCGAATAGCAAAGCTATTACATGATCGCTCTAGGAAACAACTACTCCTCGGGCTAAAGCCCCGCCAGGCATTGAATTATACCCAGTAGCGATCCTCGACCCCTTTATCGTGTTTTTGCACGATCAGATAAGGTTTCAAAAAATAAAACCCGCCACAGGTAGGATTCGAATCCTACCTGTGGCGGGTTTTATTTTTTGAAACTTGAAGCTCTACATACAGAGTTGCTTCCAATATCAGGTTTATGGGTAATACCTTTGATGGGCCTTATTTATATTCCCGAACGTATTTTCTTTGAAAATGCATTTTGCATTCATGGAACAATTTCCATAAACGCAATGTTAAGAAATTTTATCTTGGATCTGGATTAAATACAACAACTAATTTTCTTAACTAGACGTATAGAAAATTGACAGCGTTAGAAGGTGTTCTAAAAGTTTGAGTGTCTTGAACTTATTGAGTGACAAGTAAATTATATGGTTCAAAGCCACGAAAATGTATATATTTCTTTATTTTTCAAAGTTTTGAACATAAGTCTGTATATATCAGT
This sequence comes from Rosalia funebris, assembly GCA_037954035.1. Classification (NCBI taxonomy): domain Eukaryota; kingdom Metazoa; phylum Arthropoda; class Insecta; order Coleoptera; family Cerambycidae; genus Rosalia; species Rosalia funebris. The sequence goes on along the minus strand of JAZFAV010000001.1, from coordinate 12,014,703 downwards.
TATAATGAGCCAAATTATTTGTTGTTTACAAACATATAGTTATATAAAACGAAAAACAGAATCTTAATTGACGCAATAAGACTCTTCATTTTATTTCGCAGAACTTCTCTTCAGAATGTTCGTTTGAGACGAAAATTGATAACTTTATTTACGAGAGACTCTTTTCATTCATTTTTATTTACGTTCTGTTACTTCTATATTTAGCTTACTCGTTTAATAAAGTCACGATGAATTTTTTATCTGATGCGTAGGTGTCACTTTTATAAGCATGTAATGTTCATATCCGGTATTCCTATGATTTTATATATAACTATAGATAAGGTGGAATAACCGTGAATAGACTTCAATCAAAGAAGAACGTTGGGAAGGGTAAAATATAAATATTTCCATTCTCTTTTTAATAATATGCTTTAAAACATATTAAATAAAGGAAGGTATAGTCAACCCTTTAAAATATCTTCTTCACATTTATTTTTATTTTGAGATTTGGGCAATTTCTACTGAAACCGTTTTCCTATGTAAATAAATAAATAAATAAATATAATATCACTAATTCAGAATATGTTGTTGTATATGCAGCATACCAATAAATGTGACAAGAGAAACTATGAAAGATAAAAAAATATCCAAAACCTGAATAGAATGTGAGATCACTGTTTTCTAATACATTTTTTGTGCACAAATCGTACAAATTACATTGAAAATATTGACTAAAGATTGAGTATATAAAAGTGATCCCTTAAAGCACCGGGCTTAACAACCATGGAATGTTTGTTATTGAAGAGTGAGAGATATAATGGTAGACCACCAAACTGTTCCTAGAAGATATTATTTGATGATAGTTTAATGATAAGTGTCCTGTGACTGGAGATTTAATATTATACTGATAAAATAATCTGATTTACTATTTAATATCGTTTTCCTTATAATATTTACTGACCATTTTTATTATTATTTTAGTGACTCTTTGACTTATTAATTTCTATAATTTAGAATTTTTTGTTAACATTTCGAAAATCGTTATGACATGTTAGTTTTTGTGCATATTGTGTACATAAAGCTTCTTTTTTAAATAAATGAAAAAAGTTGTAGTTTCCAGAAGATATTTCCAGAGAAATATATCAATAAGTGTAGAAAACATTTTCCGATATCTAAATGTCTATATAGCTAACATTTTTTGACATTACCTTTTTCACAATATGTAAGTCTAATTAAATTAACGTTTAATAAAAAACAGTTTCATTAAAAGAATACTTAATGTAATTAAAATTCAAGACCACTTTTGCATAAAGGCATTTAATTATTCAGCAATAGGTCTTAATATAACAATAAATTAAAAAAAAACATTTACTCTTAATTACTTTAAAATTAGAAAAAATAACTTGTATATCTAAAAATATTTTTATTTAATAGATGAAATATGCTTAACAATTTTCTAAAGAACCTTGCAGTCTTAAAACTTTCTCTAATATTATTCTTTATTTTTTTTAATTTAAAGCTTATAAAAAATATGCATTATAATATATATATATATATATATATATATATATATATATATATATATATATATATATATATATATATATATATTTTCTGTATACATATAATACATATTTTATAAAATATATATTTTTTATATAACGAAATAGAAACAATATTTTGAAAATATTATCTATTGAATAAAATACAGGAATGTTGGGTCTAATTATACTGTCTTTTTATAATAGAAAATGAAATGAAGAAATAACTTTCAGTGTTGTGAAAAGTAGTTAAATAATGATAATAACAATTCAATATTTTTAAATATAATAGCCGAATTTTGGGTAACTACCCATAGAATCACTATTTCATAGAATTGACTGAACATCTTAATGAATATATTAAAAAAAAACAATATAAACTCAATTATGATTTTTACTCGTTTAGAAATGAAGAGCATGTTAATATATTTACATGGGAAAAAATTGTAATATATTTTGCTGCGCATTATTACTTATTATGAAGCAGTTTATATTCCAAAATTTTTCGAAAATCCTATGCAGATTCTTACCAACCAACCTAAATAGATTTAGTTAACATATGTACGGAATCAACTTACACAGATCGCAAAAATTTAAGGGTTTCTAGACGTGGTGGCTATCAAACACAAATATGAGTCTGCCGCATCGCGCGTTGCATTTGTTAACCGAGGTCAGCGACCTTTAACCCGAAAAGCAAAGCTTGGACTGAGTTTGGAGCTTTGCCGCGCGCTTTGATATCGCTCGGCTATCTTTGAAAGTGTAATTTTCACTTAGCGTGGCGCACGCGTCATTGGGAGTGGACGCATCAGGTGGCGGTACCAGGTTTCATAGTTGTTAAACTGTACCATACTATTGGCCAACTTCCATGTAACAAAATGCTATACTGTTAAATAATGGTTATTTCATGAAACAGTTGTGAATATCGAGTAGATATGGCTACGGGATGAAAGTGGATTCTGGAACGCAGATGTAACAACACTCTTAATATATGATCTATAGGAATAAGAACAAATGCCAAAAGATTTAATATAGAGAATTATAATTTAAGATCTCCACGAAAGGAGATATAACAAAATGTAGTAAGTGGAGAGGAATAATGAAAAGTCCAAAAAGTAGCTGTTATCTAGCGAGCGTCATAAATGTAAAAGAAGGAACAAGATAAAGGTAAGATAGTATACAATACAGGTTAACAAAATCGAGTATAGGAGATAATGACTAGCAGATAGAGATCTACACAAATTAGTAAAAATACTAAAAGTGAAATGTAAAATAATAAAACTACAGAAATAAGGAGTTTATACTCCAACCCATCTGCAAATGCCTTATATAATAAGGACAAAACAAATTAGGTCAAAACAGCTATTCTCCTGGCTATATGCAAAACGGCAAGCACTGAATTACACGACAAGAATTTGTCGTACTTTTGTCTAACAGAGTTAGCACTAAAAATACAGTGATTGTTCTAAAACCACCAAGAAAGATGCAAAGTGTCACATATCTTAGGATATCGTTAACTGCAGACCGGTTTCGACCTTTCTATCTTGGGTCTCATCAGTTTCAATGTTACCCTCTGATAGTAAAACTGCATTATATTGATAAAATAATAAAATTGAAATAATTTAGTAGTAACCTGAAGTCGTGCATCCCATTGTATGGATGTGAAGCATGGGCAATAACAAAGCAAGAAACAAAGGCATACATAAATTTAAACAATTTATACAAATAGATATTTAAGAAACATATTCAAAAGGTATTGGGCACACATTATAAGATATGAATAACTGAAGGAAATGAAGAATGGAGGAAAACAAACTAAAGACAAATCACAAATTTGATAGGACAGAGGGAACGAACACTCATACACACAAGGAATATCCACAGGAAGAAGTAGGGAAGACGGAAAAGTACCTGGGGAAGAATTTCATGTGCTTAATGGAGGTCTAGTGCTCTGCAAAAGGATAAAAGAAGCTATTTTCGTCATCTGTAGATTTTTCAGATATAACTGCATTATTTTTACTGATAATAAGATGTTGAATTGATGGGTCATTTTTTTAATTTTCAATTCTTTCTCCCCCCCCCTCCCCCCCTCTCCCCCTTACCAAGAGATCCAGTGGATTTAGGGGGAATTCATAATCAATTCAATTAGTCCGTTTTAACACAGGAAGTAAATTCAAGTCTCAAAACGGACGCTAATTACATTGAATATAACATAAGCCGATCTTTTGGATCCATAGTAATATCTGTTTTAATGATAAACGATTGGTTTTATCGGAACAGCGAAAACGGTTTGTCGAACCGCACATTCGAAATAACAGTGTAATATTCAGTGTAGATCTCAAGGCGTCATTGAATTTATTTATTCTCCTTTGTTGTATACGGATTTTTTAAAATTTTTACTGGAACAAACGTTTTTTGGAGAAGATAATCGATGGACAGTAAGGGAATTTTGTAGAAAATATGAAAGTATCATAATCGACGCCAATTACATTGAATACAATATAAAGCAGCCTTCAAAATACGATAGTAAAATCTGCTTTAATGAGAAACTCTTTTTTTTTTCGGAAAAAAAATTCCAAATTTGTGGAACTACACATTCGAAGTAATAACTCAGAAATGCGTTAATTCGAAGTAATAACTTCTATCAAGGGAAACGCTGAAGTTAGGAAAAATCCGAAGGCACCACTAAATTTCTCTATCCTTATTTGTTGCATATGAATTTTTTGAGATTTTTACTCGAAAAGAAAATTCTTTTGGCAAAGAAAATCGATATAGTAGGGGAATTTTGTAGAAAATATGAAAGTCTCCATTTTTATTTTCATAGAACAAGTTTTATTATAATTAAGGTCTTAGTAATACCTTATTCAATTATTTTAAGGATAATTAATTTATTTGAAAGTGTATCATAAATACGGGAATATGTATAGAAGTTATATGGAAGTTACTAAAGTTATACAGGTAAATAAGAAGTATCGTGACTTGAGTCTAACATTTCATGGGGACCCGTTTAATTCATTCGCAGTTCAGGAGATCCAGAAATGATATGTTAAATCGTTAAAATGCAAACCTTATATCGTAAGAGATGATGTGAAATTAGACATATTCAGATGTTTTCCAGGCAATCCAAAATTAAGTTTACTATACTATAACTAAATTGCCCTATAAAATAATGGTGGTTATACTGTTTTGAAATAACTCCATAAAGAAATCCTCATAAAACATTTTCGTGTTTCCATTTCTGTTAGTTACTGTTTTCTCAGAAACTAACAAAAGACAGTCCATAGAGGGAATATGCTGGATAGGAATAAGGTAGCTCTTGGATCCATTTCTCTTGAGAAGAGATACATATATGTATAGATCGGAAGAATTATATTGGGCCTAGAAGTATTGAGCCTGTTATTGTTGTTTTATTCCATTAACTCTTTCTGAGGATTATAATTGTTATTTCATACTAGTATCTGTACCATAAGTGGAAAAATGTTACAGTGGAGTGTCATTATCATCATTAGTGTCTAAATGGCGTGGCGCTGAATTTCAGGTAATTCCTTCTCCTCTATGATAATTATCCATTAGTTAAGGAAATGGCTAGACTTTTGCTCCACGTTAGAAATTAAAGTGCAAGAAAGAAAACCAAGATGGAACCAACAAAATTTCAGAGCATGCATCACTTGAAAGAGAGGTGACAAGCTACTTTTGAGTAGAAGAAACAATAGTTGTAGTTATCTGTTGTAGTTATGTGTGTAAAGTTCTATCATTTATTTTATAAGGTTATTTTTCGTAATACATGTTTTTCTCTACTCATGTCATTAAATTACTTGAAGAAAAACAGAATTATGAGTAAAATATTCATTAGATTATACAGATAGATTCTTTGTTTCAATATTTGTTTGAGAATGGCCTAATAGTTCAAACTGCAGTCACAATTTTTGTATAAACATAATGATAACGAATTTTTACTCATTTTGATTTTAATTTACTAATAAACTACTACATAGTAATAGCTACGCATTTTCTTGTATAAAAATAGTATTTAAACGCAATTATTCGCAAAACATTGTAAATCTTGCGCTATTATAGTAGGAGTATACATGTTGCGGCAAGAGTGCGAATTCGGTGAATGTGTACATTGCCCGGTTAAAGTGAACGTCATCCATATTGAGTGGTAATTGTAAGTACAACGAATATTGCCACTTTTACCGGAGAATGTACACATTCACTTATGGATGGTGGTAAATGTGAGTATACTAGGCAATTGTATCTACAGAATTTCGGATTCCAGATTTGAAAATAAAAATGGAGTAAAAAAACATGGTCTATTCAATGAAATGTACAATAGTTATAAATATACAAAAGAAAATCATTATGAAACTGTTAACTAGCTATTACATCGATTCAGACCTAACCTAACTTCTCTCATAAAGAGTCGACCCTTTACCCGTGCAGGAGGAGGTATGCCTACTTTTACCGGGTGTGCTTGGGAAGAGTGCACATGTACCGTTTTACACCGGCCAAAGTAAGTTGACCGACTGATGCATAAAGTTTTACACACTTTTACCAACAAGGCAGACAAGAGTATACATTTTCCGGCGAATGTGTATATTTGCCGTTATACGTACTTTTACCGTAACATACATATTTACACATGTAGAGATAACATGAGTATTTATGCAAACAATGTTTAACAAAATATATAATATACTAAGGCAAATATATATATATATATATATATATATATATATATATATATATATATATATATATATATATATATATATATATATACATATACATATACATATACATATACATATACATATACATATACATATACATATACATATACATATACATATACATATACATATACATATACATATACATATACATATAAAGAAGGTAATTAAAATTCTTTCAGATTTTTATTTACTTTAACTAGGATTTTATTAGAATTTTTTTAAACTTTGAACGTGTTGAGTATTTGTATTTATTCTTATTTTTTTATTTCCATAGGTAACTTATCGAATCGATCAATTCCCTTAAAAATAAAAAAATCATAGATTCTTTATACTCTGTATTAGATATATAAATATTGGTGTTTATTTCAGTACTATAATTATAAATTTCATTGTTGAACATAAGTTACTAAAATGCTTAGGCATTACGTTATTCAGAATTTTATAAATAAATATCATGACACTCTAATATTATCTATTTGTAATATTTATCCATTGCAAAGCAAACCACATAGTAGTTATGGAAGTGTATTTATTAAGTTTTAAAATTGTTTGTAACGTTTGTTATATTGTAATGATAAAAAGTAGTGAAGTACACCAAAATTATTTTGCTATGGACTGGAAAAATAATCTCTCACAGTAGCTTTTTGTTGTCTATCTAATCAACAATCTCGTATCCAGTTTAACGCGGTACCCTTTATTTCATATATTTGTAATTTCTTTAATAATATATTCCTGCCAATCATCTCAAATGTCCTTTTCGAATCTAGGAAAACTGCTACAACATAATTGTTTTTATCAATATAACTTCTAAATTTAGATAAAGCAAGCTGAATTGACGTTTCCCATGACTGGTTGTGTCTAAAGCCCGATTGATTGAAATATATTTTATTCATATTAAAATATTGAAGTACATGATCGTAAACGGTCAGTTCTAATATTTTTTCCACAGTATGTAATGCATTTATTGACCTAAATTCAGCAGCTATTATAGTACCCGTATTTGGAACTTTTTGAATTGGATGAATTGTTCTACTTCTAAACATAACTAATTCTGTAATATATTAACAATTTAATACATGACAGTTTTGTCAACCTTATTGACATACTCCTAATATTTATCTTTTTTATTCTGGAATAAATTAACAACTGAGTTTATTAAAAATTTATAAATACTCCAATAATTATTTCTACCATTCAAATATTGTTAACATCGTAACAATTTTACGCAGTGGGTCCATGAAAAAATGAAAAAAGTGCAGAGAAATATATCCTTTCTGTGGACTGTAAAAATAAATTGTCAAAAGCGAACCAATTAATATATAGATATTGTAACCATTCAGCCATATTTAACTATTAATATTCTCACTATGTTTCACGAGTTGTGGTAGGCATTACTGCTTCTATTAAAATTCCACATGATGTAATATATTTGTATGTAATTGTGAATGTAACGGGCTATATTATCGAAGATGTGATGCAGTCTCATTAATTCAAGTCAGAACATAATTTTATCAGAGTATATTTTTAGAACTACGTTATTCGAAAATAGCAGCTTTTACTGCGGCTCGACATAACGCAGGCGTAAGCGTTTTGTTTGTACACAAACTTTTATCGCCGTTAACAGATTGTGGAGCTAGATTATCACGAAGTCAAACTATTTACCGAAATGCCTTCACGGGAAGGTGATGAATGGTTATAATTTTCGATTAGAATTTTAGTAAGACCATTATACGTATTAAAAGCTGACGCTAAGATTGTTTAGAAGTTAGAGCTTCTGTTAACTTAAATTGAATACCCGAACGGGATATACCAAGATAGTTAGCGGAAATTAGTACATTTTAGACCCGCGTTTATTGTTACTTCACCGAGCAAGTGGAGAGAAAAGTTTTCAAACTGCGTTAATTTACACATACTATTCTTTAATGACATTATCTTTGAAATGATAATGACAATTGGGTGTCACTAAAGTTGTAATAATAGGTCATAGATTATTCCAACTTCGACCGCATGGAGGTGATGAAACTTACGAGCATTGTCTCTGCTGCTGAAGGCGAGTTTGCTTTCAATTTGCGTATCTTTAGAAATATCCCAATTGATGTGTTGTTTTCATTTTCAATTTGAATTTCTGAAGTAGAAATATAATTACCTTATTTTTAGTATAAATATAATTAACGAGAATGGATTGTCATCTAATGAACGTTTTAAAGTATGAAAACAGCCTTAGTCTGTGGATCTAATGTCTGGACAATAATGGGATTGGTTCCACGTCAAAATATGATTGATTATCTACCAAAACTGTGATACAATGCCGGTTTTATGGAAGTTTGCTTTGTCGTTGTAGAGGAAAGCGTTGTTGTTCTTCTATTTTCTGAAATCGTATACCACATTAATCATAAACGAAAGGTATTGTTTCACTGTTATATTTTCTCACTCTCTCATTCATGATACAACTAACATAAAACGTTATTAAAATGCATTGCGATTATTAACGAGCAGTTGTATTATGCTTATTGTCGATGAGAAATTTATGGCAGCTACGATCTGATCGCTATCCAAAATCGGGTTTGCTCTTGTGCAGAGGGTTGATAAAGAAACACCCAACGGAACATACCAGAACACCAAAATTCACCTCCCATGTGCGTCATAAATATAATGGAAACTATTTGAATGACAAGATTCTAGTAAGCTACATCTTAGGAAGCAGATCTCTGTACAAATTACCTTATCCAGGAGGAAATGGAATTACCAATTCGGTATATTGAAATATTACTTGAATCGATGAAAAATTGTGGTTTTCTACGAAATGGTTGGGGTTGAAGTGAAATTTCAGCGAAGAAACAGTCCAATCTCTTTGCTGTTTTAAAGTATCACAAATGAGACAATATCTTTAAAACTACAAACTAAAATTTGAATATCAAACCTCTGCTTGTGCTGATAGCACTAAAGAAATTAAAATTTACTAATATTCTTCATTTAATGTTTTTTGATTATATATTAAAGTGAATGTGTATTTGGTACCCACTCAATAATATATCTTCATCCAGGCTTCTTACTATCACTCAATAAAGTCAGATCTATTATTTTCTATACGAAGCAATGATTATCCACTGATCAAAATTTATAGTGCTGCCGATTTACTCCCATTCAATGTGAAGATGATTCGCCTGACACAAGACATTTAATCAAGAGTGCTTGTTAATTTTTTCATAGAAATAACCTCCATGATATGGATCATCTTGTGTTAATTATTGCATAAATATTGTTCTATAGAGATGGAGGTTTTATTTATGGGCATCCTTCAAAATATTTATGTGGTTACAACATTACTTTCTACGATAATTTGATGTAAACTAGTTGAATTATCTTAAACGTTTAATATTGCTTATATTTTCATATCGTCTTCTACGAAATAAGTGCTTGCTAACGGTTTAAAATGTTTAAATCCCCTGAACTGAGTATGTATTTTAGGCATGATATCTTTAGTCCAATGAACCTGTCTGAGCCCCTATGTTAAATGGTCACTAATTGTAAGCAGCGAAAAAAGAATTTGAGCATATAGAGAATAAAATTTCAAGAAACTTACAGTTTTTTGCTCTCAAACTGGCGGCCGCTAACATAACCTAAGAAATTCGCAAAAGTCAAAAAACCAGTTATTCGCGAATAAATAAGAAAGTTGTGCTCGGATTGGAAAAATTTAAATGAGAAAGTTGTAGATAATGAAGAAATCTTTCGATTCAATTTTTATGAGCTGAAATCTATTCATTACTTTTCGAGATATATCGAAAAAACCGTTGAAAATTGCGTTTTTTTGATTTTGCTCTAAAAATAATAATATCTGATGAAAACATTTAATAATTTCAGAAAATGGAGTCCTAAGTAAGGCGAAAACAATCGTTTTTGTACAATTCCAAAATATTTTTTTTTCAAAGTTATAGCTGTTTTAGAAAAAAAAGGTGTTTTCGTAAAACGGCTCTTCCATCGAAACGGATGATCCTACAGACTTGTTCGAGGGCTTATTTTCTTCGCTAGGAGTTGTACTACAAACATATTTTCAGCAAAAATCGATTTCTTTAATTTTTTATATAAGAAATCGCGTTTGAAGATGGCGTGATTTTCGTAAATCGGTTTTATTACAAGAATTTATTGCCAAAAAAAAACCGATGTACGAAAATTACGTCATTTACAAACGCGATATGTTATATAAAGAGTTAAAGAAATTGATTTCTGCTGAAAATATGTTTGTAATACAACTCCTAACAAAGAAAATAAGCCCTAGAACAAGCCTGTAGGACCATCCGTTTCGATGGAAAAGCCGTTTTACGAAAACACCTTTTTTTACGAAAACAGCTATAACAATATTTTGGAATTGTAAAAAAGCAATTGTTTTCATCTCACTTAGGACTACATTTTCTGAAATTATTAAGTGTTTTCATCAAATATTGTTATTTTTAGAGCAGAAGAACGCAATTTTCAACGGTTTTTTCGATATATCTCGAAAAGTAATTTTGCGAATTGTTTAGGTTATGTTAGCGGCCGCCAGCTAAAAGACTAACTGTTTACAATTAAGACTCCCTATTGACTGGGCTACTTGTAAGATATTGGGTAAATCAGGATACCTGATTAAGAATAAAGTTGATTAAACATATCAGATCCAATCTGTGTCACTAAAAATCTGACTATGCTGCTAATATCTGGTCTCCATGTTATAGATCTCATATTATTAAAATTGGATGGATACAAGTCAAACACAAATACAGAAAAATTACATATTTCTAGGCGTGCCTTTCGCCAACCAAATTGGCATAATCAGGAGATTATTAAAACTGGTTTTAAGTATTAATCATTTCCCAATAATGTTCGATGTTCGTGAAGAACTGGTCTCCTGTTTTTAATGTAAACAAGCTTATCACATTACCAAAAAAATTGTCAGATAAATGAAAAATAATTTTAAGCATGTTTCAACAGTGTATAACATTTTTAACTTTATTATTCTTGAGACAGATATTACAAAATTCATACGGATAGGTACGATGTTTTGGTATAAATGTCTGGATGTCTGGGGTCGTGAAAGTTCAGTTGGATGGTCTTATCGAACAGCCGATTTAATCTTCTTAAACTTTCTTGCGTAAGATCCCCCAAGTAAGAGGTTTACTCCAATAATATTTACTTCGAATAAGTTGCTAAATTGTTTTAAAACTTGTTTGTCTTTTCTTGTTTAATAATACCTTGTGATGTATGAAAATAAACTTTGGTTAAACTTAATTTATTTACTTAGTGGGCAGAACGACATCAAAGACGGCAATTAAATTTAATAAAACAAAACAATTAAACGCCTGTGATACTGAAGTCGCATTGTCTCATTAAGTACCTTTTGATCTTTTAAGTGTCGTGAAAATATAATAAAGTCAGTATTTTGTATCTGTTCCATAAATTTATTTTAGATTTCGACTGAAATTGGATAGTCTCCGAAGATAATAAAATTTAATGGGCTTAAACTAGGAAATTTAGGAGGCCGCGAATTTCAAAATTTGCGATGAACGTAATAGGAAGAAAAGCCGTATTGTCCCTCGCACGATTTTGTTCCAATGATCTACAGTTATTTGCTGATGTGCATGTAATATCTAAATGATGTAAGCCAAGCCGAGCTAAGCCAAGGGTAGGTCTATCATCTATATGGATAGTTATTGATGATGGATATTATTTCTAGTTATTAAATATTATTAAATTATTTCTAGTTGGAGTTACTATTACATCCTTTTTTAAGTCTACTTCAAATGTGCTTGGAATGAAGTTGTAACCCTTAAAATTCCAATTCAAAACATAATTTAAAATATAATAAACGGGTTACAGCAGTAAAAATAATTCTTTTAATTAATATTATATTTTCAGTTATTCATTATTGTGATTTGTATAAATAACATTCAGTTAATACTTTTACTATCATTTGAAAAGTTTGTTAGTTTTCAGAAGAGCACCATGAAATATACATAAAGTATGACGTGATTCAAATTATTTCATGTCATTTAAATTCTTATTAAACAGTTACTTATTATAAGTTAAAATGGCGAAATGAGAAACACCTAAAGTTTTCATTGTAAACAAAATATTGCAAATAAAAAAGCATCAAATTTACTTTGAGTAATTAAGTTTAAAAACTTCAACGCTCGCCTCTGTTTATGTACATATTCACGAACTGATATAATTTATATTTATAACATAAATTTTTAGCTCAATTGAAAAAGCGCAATGATATGTATTTTTGAGTTTCCAGTTATATGAATTTATTTATATATGTACGTATGTATAATGAGTATTTAGTGAATGTATTTCCGATTACAAAAAATAAGAAATTGTAAGTAGGTTTTTTATTTTCATCATCATATATCTTACAAATAAAAAATATAATTAAATTCTTACTTATTTGAACTTTATTCGAACAATCAATGTTAAGGATTTAAAATTAAAACCGTTCAAGTACAAGTCAAATATTATCATTTGCTACCTTCCCTTTAACCTTTCCTTTCCATAGCACATTACTCAATTTTATATTTTACTCCCATTCATAAGCGTCTAATGAAGCGAAGTTTCTTGAGCATTATTCTCGGATTCGTATTGCACTTAGAGTACACAGAATATAGAAGTAGATCCGACACGTTTAGCAATGCAGATTTTGATGTGCTACCACTTGCAAATAGGGTAGAAACTTTGAAGTTTATCTTGAGTTAATCCGTTCTTACGGAGATGCAAACATTACGTATAAAATACCAACTATGCAGATTTTAACGTGGACAAGAATTTAAGTGTTTCAGCAATTTATTGATTTCAAGTAATAGAGATTACACATTTCAAAACTACTTAGAGACGTTTAGTTCTCTGTTTTCTATTATTACTAGCCTAACTAAACATTATAAATCTCAAAACAATCCTATATAATAAAGGAGGATAGACAAATACAATGGCGCCTTCGAATTTACCTTATATACAGTTCGACAGACGTTTTCCGCATTTCCGAGAAAACGATCGTTTCTCATTAAACCAGACATTACCACTGTGTTCAGAAGGCCACCTTACGTTATATTCAATATAATTCGAGTTTAAGTCACGTTTTCTTGAGTAAAACTCTCGAGATATTCGTATACAACAGAGGACAAACCTTTTTCGCTTTTCCGAGAAATTCGACGAGTTTGAATATTACCCTCTGCGCAGCAAAACTTTGCACTATACTGATTATCTCAAGTTTTTACACCCATTTAGATTGTTCTCCAAACTACTAAGAGATGGCGTTTGGTACGTTCTACTGCGGTGGAACGTAGCAACGTCTACTAGATGTGAGCTTCATCTGTCGAAAGTGTCGAAGGTATACTCGTACTACACTGACGAAACCTAAGATAGAAAAGTCGAAACTGGTCTGCAGTGAACGATATCCTGAGATAGGTGACACTTTGCATCTTCTTGGTGATTTTGGAATAATCACTGTATTTTTAGTGCTAACTCTGTTAGACAAAATACGGCAAATTTTGTCATGTAATTCAGCGCTCGACGTTTGGCATATAGCCAGGAGAATAGCTATTTTGACCTAATTTGTTTAGTTCTTATTATATAAGGCATTTGCAGATGGGTTGGAGTATAATCTCCTTATTTCTGGAGTTTGAATATTACCCTCTGCGGAGTAAAACTTTACATTACACTGAAGATCGACTATTTCTCATTAAAGCATATAATGCTATTGCATTTAGAACGTCGACTTAGTTTATATTCAGTGTAATTTGAGTCAATTTTGTAACTCATATTTTCTATAAAATTACGTTACCAAAAAAAAAAAACGTTTCTTCGAGTGAAAATCTCAAAAAATTCGTTTACAACAAAGAAGCGTAAATAAATTCAACGGCGTCTTCAAATTTCCCCAAACTCTAACAGTCATCTTGAAAAAGATGAATTTCTGAGTTGTTACTTCGAATGTGTATTTAAACAAACCTTTTTCACTTTTTCGAGAAAATCAACCAAGTTTCATTGAAGTAAACATTACTATCGTATTCAAAAGGTCGGCATACATTATATTCAATGTAATTTGCATCGATATTGACACTGTTATATTTTCTACAAAATTTCTTTACTATAAGCTTAATATACTCCATCGCTTTTCTCCTCCAAAAAACGTGTTTTCGCTTAAAAATAAAAAAATTCGTATGCAAAAAAAAATAATAGACAAATTCAAAGGTACTTTAGAATCTTCTCGAACTCCAACAGTTCATTTGGTAAAGAAGAATTATTAAAGTTTTTACTTTAAATGTTCAACAAAACCGTGTTCGACCAAATTTTTTAATTTCTCCGAGAAAGCCAGTCTCGGTTCTCATTAAAACAAATATTACTATCGTATTTCGAACGTTCGATTACTTTACAATTAATATAATTTGCGCCGATTTTGAGACTCATATTTCCTACTATAATTTTCTAAAATTTCAAAATATTGTTCATTGATTTTATTCCTCAAAAAAAGGAAAACGTTTTTTCTAGTAAAAAGATTAAAATATTCGTATATAACAAAGAGAAATAGGTAAAATCAACGGTACATATTTACTATCGTGGTAAAGATGAAGTTCTGAGTGATCACTTCAAATGTGCAGTTCAACAAAACTTTTTCGCTTTTCCAAGGAAACCGGTCGTTTCTCATTAAAGCAGACATTACTATTATATTCAGAAGGTCGATTATTTGTAAATTATTAAACCCGTAAATTATTTTGTGAATAATCTAAGTACTAGCACTAATGTATATAAAATTAAAAATAACAGGAATATAAATTTTCGAAATTGTGGCGAAGGTGCCGCTGTAAATTCCTTTATGTAGACTACATATAAGTATTTATTATCTGAAAAAACTACACCATTTCTAAATAAAAATTAATTAAATTAAAAATATGTACACCACATAGAATAGACAATGAAAGATATTGGAGACAAAATGGATTGAGAAATAAGAAGTTTTTGTATTATATTAATATACATACATGTGTATAATGTATTACTGTTAGGTTATTACTATATGTTATTACTGTATGTTATTACTATATTTGTAACATTTTCTCAGAAACACATTTATGTTAGTTTTGATTTATTGTATTTTCTTATTAGAGAAATAAATAATTCAAAAATTTGAAGGAGCAAAAATATCTACTACAGTCAATAAACTTGCAAAATAGGTGTTGTTATAGTAACTGTTATGGTAAAATAAGGATAATACCCGTATGTTTCACACAGCTGTAATGAATTAATTATAAATGGCTCATTATAATATGGCAGTATTACGTCATCCTTGCTCATTAACAATTCAGGTCAGTTATTAATATACCTAATTTAAATATCTTTACATATACAAGGTGAAAGGCTTTAACTTTGATAGTTCCAAAGGTTATAAAATATATGGTGTATTATTTGTAAAAAATATCATTATAATTTTCAAACAATTTATTACTTGTAAGGTAGCTAAAAATGCAATAAATATAATACATCCAATTAATAAACTGACTGTTACTGAATTTAGTAATTTTTTGTGGGGATAAAACAATCGTTTATATACCTATTAATTAACTTAAAACATTAGAAAACTACTCTCGAAATAAATACGTATAAATGCGTTACGTTATGGTACGTTACATATATAAAATGATATTTAAAATAAATCAGAAACACTATATGAGTTTATTATTACTTTCTGCGATCTCATATATTTTTCAGTTTTGCAGCATTATTAATACACTACATTATTTAATTGAGAGTCTATCCTATAAGGGAATAATATTATTTTCTGCTTTCACTAAAGCCTACGAAATCTCTAACACTATCTCTATCTACGAAAGATAGGGTTACACATACAGATGAGGATAAATCGACTTATGTTCAACAAGAGCTGTCAAACTCTGATGCTGGAACTCAAATCCAAGCATACTATTATAACACACCTAGTAATGGATAATACAGCCCAGAAGTCACTTACTAATATTGTCGACTTATTAGTCTTGCGTCAGGCACTGAATTGAATGCCGACTGTACTCTCTATTGCGGAACCAAACATTCACATTGATCTCACAGCCAAAATTTTATTTTCAAATTTCGAGTATAAGAAAAAACGGGAAATTAATATTGATATTTACTGAAATTCGATTAGAGATAATATCATCAAATTAGATCCAAGTCATGATATATTGGATATACAACTGCCATAATGTTGAGAAATTTAACACATGGTGATTGCTGATTGCAGTTTATTCCAAGACAAACTGTTTTAATATTGTTTGAAGGACGACTATTTTGTTCTATGATATTAAGAATATTTATATGAATAAAAAATAAGTATATTAATGTGTTTAAAAGTGTTATTGTAAGTTGTCTAGAACACCATAGATTCACTTCAAGTATTACTTAAAAAAAGTAATTTCGTGGTTTAGAACACAATTTAATTACAGATGTGGTAATTTGAGGATCATGTTTTATGATATGCATTAAGTTTATGTTTATGTTAGTTTTTAGAGAACAAAATAAACATAAGTTTATTTAAATACAGGCATAATTAAACCCTAGCGTATTTGTACCTATGCTAATGAAGGCGGTGTATTTCCAATACATATTCAAGTGCCATAATGAGTTTAAAAAAAAATTCGACTTAAAAAAAAGTAACAACTAAAAAGAAAGAAATAAATGTTTTCTGCAACAATTTAGTACTTATTTGTTGTTTCATTTAATGTAATTAAGAAATTATTGTTTACTATGTAATTGTTGTTAATTGTTTTATATAATTTTGAAGTGTCGGTGCCAAGTAAAACAAAAATATATACCTTGCTACTATAACAAGGAATTTACATTTAAAATTGCCGAGGGTTGGCATTCGCATTACTAATATTGTATTTAAACATTTATTTCTTGCTATTTAGTTAAGGTACTTTTGTTCTGAAGTGGGTTTCTTTTTTTAAACTTATTATTTTACAATTTTAAGTGATGTGTAGATCTACTTGGTGTGTAGATCTAGTTGGATGTTTTGTGAATGAGAAAACGACGGCTACTTGAACAAGGAGCTCCGTTGTGTATCTTCGAAATTCAAGGTCCAATATCAATAAAATTAAGATGGGACCAGCTTCGAGAATTATTAACAAGTTATGGTCTTTTACAAATGATTTTGAAACTATTTCATATTCCGTTAATCTTTCATATTAACAAAACAAATTCTCTTTCAAATGATCTTGTTATTATCAATATCTGACCTAGCTCTAAATCTATTTCTTTTTCAAATCTATAATAACCAGAAATTCCTGATTATATTTTAATCAAATTGATTAAAATATAATCAGGACTCCTAGCGACTTTCCGGAATAATTCCATTTAATACATCTACAGCTGTAATTAGTTACTACTAACGCCACCCCTGCCGGTTTGTGTAAGTTGTTCTTAATGCGAATACTCTGTAACTGAAGTATCCTCCGTTAGGGGTTTATTGATTACAAGGCGGTCGTGAAAATCCATAGTTGTCCTGCTGAGATTCCTGCTGCGCCTTACGGTCGTGCTCCGGACAGCAGTACCCGGTTCGGGTAAATGCTAACAGTTGGCGCCACTTGCTATTTACAGTACAATCGAAGCAATTTTAATTAGTTAAATAACCAAATAATAATGTAATAGGTCTACATCGAAAATGTAGATATGATACAAATATAATTTTCTGTGCTTAAAATATAAACTATTTCATAAAAATTAGCCTGTCTTCTTTATAGCAATATTAATATTATAATAAAGTATTTCTACTGCCATTGTTTAGTTAATAAAAAATATCCTACAATTATAATTTACAAATAATCAATTCATTCTATTGAGTGTTGTATGTTTCTGTTACTCCAAATTTGTATTACTAGGCAATTAGCATTTAAAAAATGGCGAATGCGCCAATGTGATTTTGTAATATACGTATCTAAATACTGTTATAAGTATTTAAATATCAGTAAGTATTTAATATATTCAAAATTAGAGTGACTCGACATTTATTTAGAAATAGTTAAATGGGTAAATACTGTAGCATCATTGTAGCTCTCTCGCCATTTCTTCAAAAATCGCTAACTGCGGTAGCTACTTAATGATTTCACAGTAATTATTTTGTGTGGATATCACTTATTTCTCTCAAGAACTTAAATCATATCCAAACCCCAATCGAATGTACTTCAGAAAGATATAGATTTAATATTATCTTAATATATTTCGAGTGTCATAAACAACTATTGTTATATTGTGAGATCTATTGCATGTTATTTTTTAAGACGAGACGCAACATGAGTTGGTACCCAGTTCAGTTGTTTGAGAAGGTATCAGGAAAATGTTTAAACCTGAAGAGAAGCTCTAAGCATTTAAAAAGACGTTGAATGTGTGACATTGTACATATTAACTAGTCTTGTTTATCGTTAGAGTAAATTGATAGTGTTACCTTCGCTATTTATTTAAGAATTGATAACTGGGAATGTAAAAGTAATGGCACCTTCGTGTTTATATTTATATAAAAATAGCTGAATAAATATTGTGGTATTACTGTAGCTCTTTCATCATTTCTTTTAAATTGATAAGATAGTTTTTTTTGCTATTTTCACAGCAATGATTTCATTTAGGTATGATTTAATTCTCATATAAGTTAAATCATACTAAAACTCATTACGAAAGTGTTCTAGAAATGTATACAAATAGTATATCATCATATTTTTACAAATGATCTTGTTCGTTGAAATTGTGATATGACCCCAAACACGAAATGGTACTCAGTTCACTTGTTTGATGAAATACCGAGAAACGTTTGAAACCTTCAGAATATAACGCATAGAGAGAAAATTTATTTAGGCAGAGAAGTTATGCCATAATGCTGCGTTGGGTTTGAAAAAGGCTATATTAAATATGAATAATTTTACAGATTAACTAATTATGTCTCTTGCTAGAGTATATTGATAGTAGGATCTTAACCATTTCTTTAAAAATTATAAATGAGAATTTTAAATAGAGTGACTTCTTCTCGATTTATACACAAGCTTACTTACATGAGAAAATACTGTTATATTTCTATAGCATTTTTCAATTTCTCTAAAGGAAATTGCAATTACAATTTTCGCTTCTTCGTTGTTTCATTGGCAATATTTTATTCAGTTATGATCTGATTTTTACGAGAGAAAAATTATACCCTGACATCAAAGATATTTCAGAAACGTCTACAGATTTATATCACGCCATCTTACCGTTGAAAACTATTAAGACATTATGTTATAAAACTTTATTACGTCCTTAAAATATCTTTAAATTTAAGATGTTTTACAGGTTAACCAATTGTGTTTCACACGAGTCTAACATTAATAGTGAGCATTCAGAGAAATTTATTTACATCCAACCAAAAGTTTTTGAAATATAGTAGTTCAAGATTTTAATCATCTTCTCTAAGAATGACGTATACATTTTTGAAATATTTTCGATGCAAGTTTGGAAATCACTTAACTCTCTAATAAGATCTAATAAGAATTAGATCATACCTAATTGAAATAATTGCTGGCAAAATAACTAAGGAACCATTCTATCCATATAAAAGAAATGACGAAAAACATAGTCACATGGCCATATGAAAATGGCATGGCATGAAGAAATGGCCACAGTAATACCACAGTATTTACTCAGGTATTTTTATATAAATGGTGAAGGTGCGATTATAAATTCTCAGTTATCAGTTTTTAAAGAAATGACGAAGTGATACTATCAATTTATGATTCTTTATAAAGACATTGATGATGTCTTTATAAAGACATTCCTGGTAAAGTAAGAATATATCTCTATCATAAGAATAATAAGACCATTAAAAACAATGTATTTAAATACTTATAAGAGTATTTAGATAGGAATATTTTAAAATTACACTGACACCTTCGCCATTTCTTTGAACATCTAATTCAACGGTAATGTAAATTTGGTGTGTGTCGTAATAAAAACACACAACACTCAATAGAATAAATAAATTATTTGTAAATTAATGTTGTAGGACCTCTTTTGATTGAAATGATAGGAGGAAATGTAGGACCTTTTTTGATTGATCGATGATTGAAATTATCTATGGTGACTTGAAGAGATAAGTTCTCTTTGTAGATAATTTTATTTTTCTTCAAAGCCATTCCAGTATTATCATGAAAGAGCTAGCTGAAAATCGTACGAATTGTGGGAGATGTTTTGGAAGAACATATAATCTCTCGGATAGAGGGATTTTCGGAAGAGGGGGATTTTATTTTCGAATTTCCAGGTTAAAGAAAGATATATTAAATCGCTCGATTTAAGAAATATCCAATAATTTTCGAAACACCTCTTCCAAGTGCTATAATTGGAAAACACATCTATTTTTAATTTAAAATATAATTTTTATATATTCGTTATGCATTTTCAAAGCAAGATATCTCTAACTAGAATATTTGTAATAATTTTGAATTTGTAATAATCTATTTTAATAATCAAGGAGACGCCAGATATAGAAATAATTTTACATGCTTATAAGTCAAGAAGTTTATAGATTTTCAGAATGCTTAAATTAACACTATTATGAAAATATAGTACTATTTTTTACCAAGATTCTAATTTTCTTTTATTTTAATAACGGTACACCAGCTTTCCACAAAAATGAAAGATACGTCGCTCTGAGAGGAGATGATAAAAACTTCAGTTTTAATCATCTCCCCATTTTATCAGGAGATGATCTGGAGATAATTAAAGCTGAAGTTTTTGTCATCTCCGGAAGATGCCAACTTCATTGACGCCTCTTCAGTGACATATAAGCTTTCAGTGTACAAAGCTGGTATTCTGTTATTTTCTGTTACTGCATCGAAGACTTCAGCCCTCAAAAATCAGTATCAATTATATTGAATACGTTATATGTAAATTATTAGACTATATAGTATTATATAGTATATTAGATTCACAAAACTAACCTAGTAGAGAAAATTCGCTAACATCAATGGATTATGAGATTTGTCATTCAGAACTTCAACTATTTCATTTCATCTATTTAATTATTCTCCTCGTTAGGCCTGAGTACGTTCACAGAAAAATGAAATACTACTTAGTAGAAGTATTCATTTCTGAAATCCTTTTCGGTTAGTAAAGACTTGTTATCAAGTTAATACATTTTACAGGGACCATACCAAGATATTATGTAGTTCCATTCCAGGAATATTTCATTAATTTTTTTCAACTTTTGCGTCTGACTGTTGGTGCTATTTCAATTCTTCGCCGTAATTGCATTTAAAATTTAATTTTCTTCCACTATATTTATTGTTTGCGAATGACGTGTGCGCGAAATCATGTTAAAGCAGAAAGACGAATGGGGAAAGGCACAGTAATTTAATATACCGTCAGGCTATTTAATAAGTTTAGAAAGAAAAAATCATTTCGTATTATAACTACATATGAATTTATTTCAGCTCCTGGATTTGATAGACGTGATATGTGCCCTATAGAATGGCTCAAAACTTTTTAATTTTGGAAAGCGAATTATAATTTAGAGGCGAGATGGCGCAATGCAGAGTGAAATTTCAAATATCAACTTTTGGATAAGTTTCGAGAGTTCGCCCAAAATTATTTATATTTAACTTTTAACTACACGAATGAAGATGATATAAAAACATAAGCGTTAAAATCCTTCTTGTCGTTAAAACTATAAAATTTATACAGTGACGATAAAAAATATTTTAGCTTCATTGGGCCCATCATTTTTGATATACATATCTACAAATCAAAGTAAAAATATATGCAATGCTCTCATATCAAAAATACCCCTTATTCAGAACTACCCTTACTTAAAAAAGTACCCCTATCTTGTAACATATCCTTTTAGAAGTTTTAAAAATTCTGTTCCAACTCCATTTCGAACACAGGAAACGGTTGAGGTATATTGTTGAATCGATTCGTTCAGTAGTAATAGAAGAAAAAATAAAATAATTTTAATAAAATAAAATAAATTAATAAAATACTCTAAGGATTGTGTTTATCAGTTCAGTGAAAGTAAGAAGTACTGTTTTTGTGGAATCTGTTATTCTATTCTTACAAAATTAGTATTTTCACAGGTCAGCGAAAATTAATATGATCGAAGGATTTAATTTTGTTAAACGATGGCGCAAATTCAAAATGACCTAAATTTAATAAAGAATATTTGTTTTAGTGATGAAGCAATATTTTTTTCTTAAATAAACATAACTATTGTTAGGGACCTTGATCTACTCGACGCTACGAGTTTACAATATTTGTCATAACAGCTATAAATCTCTAAAATAATGATTCGGCGAAATGCTTGCAGGCACATATTAGTAGAATAGTATATTAATTTCTTTCTTAGCTTTCATATTACACTGTCCACTGAAGTTTTGTAATAGTAAAATATATATTTCTTTAATAAAAATTGTTAATTTTGAAACGTGTTTTACACTATATATACCCGAACAATGAAAATCCACATATCTTTCAAGAGGATCATACTCAGTTTCCTCAAAAAATCAACGTCTCTGCTGAAATTCTTGGAAACGAAATAATAAAATCTATTTTCATTGAAGAAAATTCAACTGGTGAATTGTATGCAAAATTATTGGAAAATGAAATCGACCCTCTCACAACACAGTCCTTAGAAAACCAAATCGATTATGAATAAAACTCACTGCTAGATGAACAAGCTTTACAGTTTCAATAAGAAAGCGACCACCACTCTAGGTATTATACGTGTTACAATGACTGGATAAGAGGTTTTCCAATAAATGGATTCCATTCCATCTGGAATGGCCAGCAGGATCTTCAGATATAACTCCACTGGATTTATGTCTCTGGAGCGATTTTAACACAATTATGTACAAAATTTCGCCCCAAAATATTTAAGACATAGGAAATATGATTTCTCATACAAGCAGGCGTATTGCTCAAGACACATTTAAAAACGTCCAACAAGAGTTTAAGAATATTGTTTCGTCAGTTGTTTAGTCAATTTAGAGAATTTTTTTAGTCAATATTGGTGGGAATTTTGAATACTTAGTAATATTTCAAATCATACTGTAAAATAAATTTATTTCATTAATTTATTATGTGTTTTATTTAAATTATTCTATTCTATTCCAAATGGAGTTGAATAAGATTTTTTAAGACCTTTAAAATGATATTACAAGATAGAGTCGTTTAAAATATTTAAGTAGGGGTAGATGAGGGCGAAACTTAGACTACAATAGACACTGGCTTTAAATTTTCCCTTCAATATCTAAATGTACGTTCTTGCTAAAGGAAGTAATGGATACAGGTATTCTTGAAATGAAATTACAATTCCATAAAAAAATTAATTCAAGGGAATGTTAATTTTATTTTATTTTTTAATTAATTTTATTAAATAATTATCAGTATATCAAAAACTATATAAATTAACATTATATCTTCCATATTGCTTTGTTTTTTCTCACGTCCAATACCGTTTTTCTTAGAGCTTCTTGAATGTTCATTAAACAGTAAATAATACATTATCAAATACTGACATTGATATAATTCTACTCAATGGTTCTCTTTGTAGGTAATTTTATTTTTCTTCAAAGCCATTCCAGTATTATCATAAACTCTCATTTATAATTTTATAAATTTTCTTGCATATATGATGAAAAAAATGAGTTGACTTAATCGAGACTATATACTCTGACCGAAAGAAAGTTGACTTGTTTCTCAAAACTACTAAACAATAATAAAAAGAGATGAAAATTCTTAAATTACCAACCCTAAATATTAATTTTTTTTATAGTGAAAAATGTTAAATTTATATATAGCCTATATCCAGAAATATTCATTTTCCCTAGTTGATCTCAAATAACCCTTTAATGTATTTTATTTACTTAAGTTATGGCTAAGAAATGCCCTGCAAGTTCAGACATGTAAAAGGAAAGGGTCCGTCTTTGAACTTAACTTCAACTATGGACATAATCAAGGAGGCAAAAGCAACCAAACTCCAAGCTGTGATAGTTCCTGTATTCAAGGTTATTTAAACCAGTTTACAAATACATTTGAAGAGACCGTGTGCCAGTTTTAACGTATCAAATTTATCTTCAGGGTCTGATCGCGAGTGTAATCATAATTAATGAATTCATTTAATATTGTGTATTAATCGCGATGATGGTAATTTATTAAGGAACTCGGTGTAAATGCAATTCTAGATACGCCAGAACATGATATACAGATGAGTCCGCGTCTTATACAGGAATATAATAAATGATCCGTAGTTGCACTTTATGTACAGATATAAATTACTCTTGTATTTGTCTACTCTATCTTCCAAATAAAGCGAAACGAAACTGTAATAACTCATGTTCTTTATTGTATATTTTATGGAAACTATTTGTAGACTTAAATAAATATGCCATATTTTTCAGGATTAGGTTTAGCCGTAGATGACATATTTCCTCATTCAAATGGCGCTATCATTAATATCTTTAATATCAGTAATATACGCATGAGTGTTTTGATTATATAGAAAAGTGTTGATATTCCTTATTTATTAAAAATATTATTATTTTCGAAATATTTAAACGGAATAATTCACATATTTTCGTATACAATTGACATAATTCAATCGAGTAGCTTCTCAAAGCATTCTTTTATGGAAAATTCAATAACGAACGTTTTTTATTCTTTTGAAATATCTGGTTAAATAAGGCTGTTCATTTACATATACATAAAGTTCTAAGTTTATTCCGTTTTACTGCAAATACGAACATTGTGCAACCTGCTCAAACAATTTAAATTAAATATTCAACACTTCTCTCAGTATTTCGCTCGTTTACACCACGTGAAAAACAGAAAACGTTAACCCATATACATACTTAAATGCTCGTTGATACTGGAAAACACAAACAATTAATCTTTTTTTATGAAAACGTAGTACGATACATGAATACGAATTGGGGAACAATGGTTCAGTTATGATTCATTTTATTGTGCCAACAAAGCCGATCGCCGCGTTGGGTTTGATCCGACGGCTCTGAATATTCATGAAAACATTCCAAAATAGGGGCTGGTGTTTAATGGTGCATAGGCTAAGTCATCAAAATAATTTGTATTAAAATTGCTTCCATAATTTGAGAGGCAAGGTAGTAGAAATTCCAGAAAAACGTTTTTAGGAAGGGTCATTCCTCAACGTATTTTACTTGGATTTATCTCCAAATAATATTCATATAAAACATATTTAATAAACACAAGAAGAGTTGACTTCCCAGAGCGCTACAGTGATATTACATTTGGGTAATTCTCCACTGCTAAGATTCCATCGTGTAGACTTGACAGATTTGAATCGATGTAGGCACAAGTAATCCAGTACGATTCAGTTTGGCATTTTTTTTTGTCTATCTACGTACTATATAAATAAAATAATTAATAGTATCTTATTATGTAACTGATTATAACTTATATATAGTTTTTTATGCTTACACCTTCTTTATCCTTCGCACTCGTTATTTCACTACTCGAGCAGCCATTAAACATGCTGCGTATAGTCTTCCATAATTGTTTAGTATATTTTTTGTTATTTTTGTGGTTTTTAAAATTATCATTTTTTGTCCGTTTATTCATTTTTATCTTCAGAATGTTTTTATAATACTCATAGTCAGTCTTTAATTTAATTTTTTATAAGGGTAATTTTAATTGCAGGAACGTTCAGCTTTGTGTATTTACAATTTTTATTAAAGAGTTTGTTATCCAACATTTCCCTTTCTTCTCGTTAGGCTTAATTTGAATACAAATGGTGAAGTTTTAAATCATCTATGGAAATAAATATTCCTCAATAGCATTAGTATCTTTTTATTGTCTTTGAATAATAATATATATATATATATATATATATATATATATATATATATATATATATATATATATATATATATATATATATAGTAGTCTATAATACTTGATTGGATGAAAATATTGCATTATTTTAAAAGTTATATAGGGTGTCTTAATTTAAACTATAGGATTTGAATTGCGTTCCATTTGTGTTCTGTTAAAAATAGGGCGTCAATATGTAACGGCTATTATATACAAACCATACGACGTCAATACGCTGCAATTAACAGTTCAACAACGAATAGTTTATGTACAACTGTCTTATGAAAGTGAGCAATGATTTACAGTGGCAATAAGAAAAAGCTGATAATACTATCACAGTAAATGGGGAAGGCTATCGTGACATGTCAAAGAATTTATTTTTCCACCAAAGTGATGAGTTAGATTTGAACAACATTTGGTTTCAGCAAGACGGTGCAATGTGTTATACAGCAAGTGCAACCATAACTCTGTTTCATACAAAATTTCCTGATCATGTTGTCTCGCGGAATGTTGACATTAATCGTCCTGCAAGGTCACGTGATTTAACACCACTGGACTTTTTCCTTTGGGGTTATGTCGAGGGAAAAGTGTACGCCATCTAGCCAGCAAAAATCGGTAACTCCAAAGCAAACATTCAATGTGTTATTTGGAAAAAGTTGTCATTTATTTTTAAGGAGTAGAGTGGCAGGTATAAATTCAGAAAGTATTTCGTATGATCGGAGTCAAAATTGCAATATTTTGATTCATGCGAGCCCTGTGATATACCTAACGCATACCCTTTAACTTAGATAGATTTGCTTTGTACCAGGGCTGCTTATAATGAATATTATACGCTAATTAGTAACTGAATTCGTATGTATACATTTATGAATGTATGCATACGAATGCATTATGGACAGTTTGCTCTAATGTTTATATATTAATATACTAATAAACTGTATTTCAATGTAATGTAGTATTGATTATTATGCAAGCAATACTACATTACATTGAAATACAGTTTATTAGTATATTAATATATAAACATTAGAGCAGACTATCCAATCAAACTTTACTAATATTGATTTTCATGACTCAATAATATGAAGTCTTTAGACCTGAAACAGTATTCATTGTTCTAATTCTCACAAAAGAATGTTACATAAGAAAGGAATCATAAAAACTTTCTCTAATCAATTATCTTCTGTCCCGATTTGTACATTCGTGGGAAAAGCTCGTTTTCTCGCCCATTTATTGATGAAAGTTGGCTGCTTTGTCGACAGAATTTCAGTGAACGTTATCTCTTTGAAATTGGCTAGCAATCGCTGTAACAGGTTGCAATAACATTTGTAAATCAACTTCGGTAGATCAGTACTATGTGTTCGATGGAGTGTCGAATCTGATTTAATAATGTCAAAAGTAAAAGCCTTTAATAACTGTTTTGTTTTCTCTGGAAGAGAATACAATAACAACATTGGCCGTTCCTAGAACTGTTAAAAATCTATTATATGTAAGGTATATAAATCGATATTTGCAAAAGTAAAGGTTAGAGACATATTCCTGGAAGTAACAGTAAACTTCTTAAATTTTTATACCTCATTCGAAAGGTGATGAAGCATGACAGTTTTTAAAATAATTTTTACGTTTAATGTATTTACAAATTTTTGAAATAAATCCTGGTGAATGTACAATTAGGTTAAAAATTCTATCAACCCTTGCGGGTTTTAGCTCCTGTATGTTTGTCATATCAAACTATAACATAATTTTAACGGTATAAGCAAAACAAATTACAAAACAAATAATTCTTTTTTTTTTTATTTTACCATTAGTAATATTAGGTAGTACATTTCTAAGAAAACACAAGAATTGAAATATTTCAAAAACTATCAACAATGGTATTATGCATATTATGATTCAATTAACTGTCAATTGTCTCTACTAATACCTCTTCAAAGAAATACGTCGCGGTACCAGTCACACTGTATATGTACACAAATTTCGATCTGGCCGCGCGTAAAGTAGATCCTTTTCCCTTCGAATGCTGCCTCACTCTTTCTACGCATACCTAATGAATATCATACTTTTTCCTATTCTTGGTGAGCAATATATTAAGTATTGTACAAGATATATTATCTTACAGATCTTATACATTCAGAAGACTAATTCCTAATAAATCTGCGTCACTAATTGATGTTTAAAGGATTCATCTTTAATATTGTATACAAGTATATTTTACCTTTCACTTATTTTCATTACGAAAATACAATGCCGTCCAATTTCTTAACAGAATCCATAAATTCAAAGACACAGTCCAAGAAGAATACCTACCCTTAATTCCTCAGAATATCGCTTATTGATGAAAGCTTCTAAACGGGGGAGACTTTAATTTGAAAGCCTGCAATAAACACAGAGGCTCGCTTCAACGAAATAAGTAATTCGGTTCAAATTGTGCCGTGTCTACAATTACAAACCGACTTTGCGCCTAAGCGCGTCGTGGTTTGTTGCACATCCCTCTATGCCATTACAAGCGAGACTGAAGGTGTATAACTGGGTCAAAAGAGGTGCTTTCAGTTTAAATAAGAGTAAACGGGGGCAAAGGGACTTATTTCACGTCAAATGAATGGCTACAAAGGGGGCTCTTGAACTGGATGCACGCTATAATTACCTTTTGTGGGGCTGTAATCAACTGGGGACTATACGAGGGGCGCCCCGTGTCTTTCTTGGTGTGATTATGTGTAAATGTAAGGGGTTTGTATCCGCGTCCCATTTTAAAGAAATAGAAAAACGATACGAAATTAATTTTAAAATACTAACATATCCTAATTATTATATGATATAATATATTTAAAAATATTGACTTGACTCAAAGAGTATGGTTGAGAAATTGAAAAAAGTTAGTTTCTTTTTTATTTGTACATATTGGTTTATCATAACAGCAAGGAGGGCATAAAAAGTTTAGTATACAGGTTAAATACAGGCTAAATAAATAATATA
Source organism: Rosalia funebris (assembly GCA_037954035.1). Classification (NCBI taxonomy): domain Eukaryota; kingdom Metazoa; phylum Arthropoda; class Insecta; order Coleoptera; family Cerambycidae; genus Rosalia; species Rosalia funebris. The sequence continues at coordinate 11,985,602 of JAZFAV010000001.1, read as the reverse complement.
CTAGTACAGTATACATTTTCAATTATATGACTAATGTTTAGACACAAGAAACGTCAATTATTGTTTATCATTTATAACTGAATAGTTTTGACAGTTTTGAAAGCAAAAATGTTGGCAGCCTAATTAATGGAGGCAGCCTATCTATTAATCAAATTGAACCCCTTAGACTTTTTTCTGGAAATCAAAATTGAGAATTGTAACATATGTCAAAATCTCAAGAATGTTGACTATGAAATATGGAGATTATTGTTTGTGAATTGGAGAATAGTGTGTAATTCTATGCAGTTATCGTTCACTAATTATTATTGTTCCTGTTTTCTTTATTTTCGTCAATGACAGCGATACAGAAACAATAATTATTTGACTACCAGGCTCAGAATAGTTCGGCCTGGCATAATTTTACAACTAATATATTTAAATAAAAGTAATAACACTCTCAAAACTATTTCATTAAAGAAAAATATTGGTACTTTTAACTTAAATACGATAAAATATTACTATGTAATATTTCATCATCAGATCATGACGTTATGATCTGTCAGTGATAATTTTGTTGATAAAAAACATTAAGGTTCGCCGTTCAGATTAGTTTGGTCGCTTCATCAAAACTGTGTTATACCACCTGTGTTTTTATTTTTTTATTTATTTTTCTTTTATTTATTATTCTTCTTCCAACAGGAAAAAATCCCAATTACAGGAATAAACTAAATATACAGTAAATAAGTAAAATAACAAAAAAGAGAAAGAATGTCAAATAGTACAATTAATAAACCTAAGCAATACGGTAAAAGTTAGTTACAGCGCCAATTTACGTACATATGCAATATACCACATAGAACATCTTAACCTATATTAGCTACGTAATTGCAAACACACTTTAAACTATCGTTAAATATATCGCAATTCGCTGCAATTTTGTTGTACAGTGAGCACATAAGAAATACAGGAGCTTTCGCTAATATATATTCGTTCTAGGAGTAATACAATATAAATGCGCCTGATGTCTGACATTACCACGTGGGACCCTAAAGTTAATCTTACTAAGCAATTTAGAACAGTCAACCTTATCATTTAGAAGATTAAATAAATATTTAATTAGTGAAATATTGCGAAACAGATAATGATTGAATATTAAATCTGTCCAATAGTTGTAAGTGGTAACAGTCTCGAGGCGGATATACGTTATCCAGTAAAAAAGACAAAAATTTAAGAAACCTCTTTTGAATTACCTCCAGCCTTTGGCAATGGACATTGTATAAAGGAGGCCATATAATGGAACCATACTCTAAGCGAGATCTCACTAGAGAAAAAAATAACGCTTTAAGGGCACGTACCTCGGAAAACTCCCTACAATTACGTAAATGAAGCCATAAGTTCTAAATGCAGCAGAAACAATATCATTGATATGTTCCAGAAAAGTAAATTTAGCGTCATATATTGTGCTTAGGTCCTTAAACAACTCAACTCGACCAATAATGTGGTCGTTAATCGCATAATCATGAGAAATAAAGTTGACTTTTCTGGTAAAACTTATTACCTTGCATTTTGATAAATTTAGTGATAAGCGATGTAGCTCACACCATGACGCCATGTATTTATACATTATAATGTATACATTTTTGGATATAAAAGCAATCCGAAGGTGAAGATATTTCAGTAAAAAGTTTATAATCATCTGCAAATAATAACTGTTGGCACGATATAACTTCAGGAAGATTATTGATAAAGAACAGGAATAGAAGAGGCCCCAGATTCGACCCTTGAGGTACACCCGATGAAGGAGAGAAATAATTAGAAGTAAAGTTTTGGTATCTGACCGTGAAACTTCTATTGGACAAATAGGACCTAAACAAGTCCAACAAAGAATCTGAGAAACCAAAACTTCTGAGTTTAAGGAGCAAAATATTGTGATCAATCTGGTCGAAAGCCTTTTGAAAATCTGTATAAATGGTGTCGACTTGTCCTTCCCTGTCCAGGATTTCGGAAACGTATTCCGAGAACAGAGCCAAATTTGATGTAGTCGACCTCCCTTGCATGAATCCGTGTTGGTGTGATGATACAAGCTGCTTAGTAAAAGCATATAGCACATTGTACAGCACCGTCTCGAAGACCTTTTAAAAATTGCACAGCAATGAGATTCCTCTGTAGTTTGACACATCATTAATATTGCCTTTCTTAAATATGGGACAAATGCACGCCTCCTTCCACCGCGATGGAAAGGTTGAATGTTTCAGAACGTTGTTGAATAGGATAGACAAAACCTCCGTAAGTGCATATGCACAGTCTCTAAGAATAAAACTGGGTATTCCATCAACCCCCATAGTGAAGGTGTCTTTACATCGTTTGAGACTTTGTAGAACATCCTCGTGTTCCATTCCCTGAACAGTAATTGATAATCCTGGATTAGCCTCAGGGAACCGAGCAGAGTCAGCTGGAAGAGACTGAATGAAGACACTGTTGAAGTAAGCACCAAACGCATTTACAATCTCTGTGTAATGTATTGATCATTGTAATGTATCATTGTAATGTATTGACAATAACGGTTTTAATTCTGGCAGGCATTGTATCTACCAGCTTATCTATATCTTCTATATGCACTCTTCAGGAAACGCGCTATCCCAAATTTCTTGCAATTTGCTACGTAGATCGTTAACTGAAGGGGCTGGATGTTTGCGCAACTGTCTTTTCATTTTACACCATAATTCTTCTATTGGCGAGAGGTCTGGACTGCTAGAGGGCTATTCCATAATAGGGACATTATGTTCTGTAAACCAAGCTTTGACAGTTTTTGCTGTGTGACACGCAGCACCATCCTGCTGAAAAATGTACTGCGCGTCAGTGTGTTGGCACATTCGTATCGACGGCAGTAAACTGTCTGTCAATATGTGTTTATATATTTCTACTCTATCTGCTGGTATCTACACAGTACCATCTATGAATTTCAATTTTCTTAATACCACTCATACACCCCCAGATTATAAGAGACGCAGAGAACTTCAGTTTCTTAACCAAACAATCAGGATGATAAGTTTCCTGTGGGGTTCTTAACACACATTTTCTAGTATCACCCAAACAGATTTCAAATTTGGATTCGTCACTTTAAATTACCTGGTGTCATTGTTGTAAAGTTCAGTGGCTATGCTCTCTAGCGCACCATAATGGTTTTCTGTCGTTTAGTTAATAACGGCTTTCCTTTTGCCTGAAGGAGAAACCGGTAAGTTCAAAAGTAAACTGTAAAGAATCAAACTTTACATTGTAGAATTTGTATCCTATTTTCGTCGGTCTGTTGTTAGAATCCTCTTCAGAGCATGTTGATTTAAGCATGAAATTTGGGATGGATCCACCAGTTTTCTTCCTTTGGGCTGTGTTTTTCCAGTTTTTTATACAAGTTGATAATGCCTTGCACTATAGATTTAGGCAGCAAATACGCAGATATTTTTCGAACCGAAATTCCTTGATTATAAGCATTAATAATTGATTTTCGCATATAGTCACTTAATGCCAGGCCACATGCTATGTTTTTAGAAAATTTTAGCAAAACAAACATTATAATATCCATTTTACTTTGACAACAATTGAGATTTTATTTTATTAAGAAAACGCTACAAATTTTTAGCCTACTATGAATTTCAGCAACTGGCCGAACTATTCTGAACCGCGAATCTTAATATATTTTATTAACAAACTTGTTATTGACATATCATAACGTAGTAATATTTCATCGTATTTATGTTAAAAGTATACTTTATTTCTGTTACCAATATTTTTCTTTAATCAAATAGTTTTGAGAGTATTATTACTTTTATTCTAATATATTAATTGTAAAATTATGCCTCACCAAGCTATTATGAGCTTGGGCTCGTATTTAAATCTGAATTTCGTAATTTCGTGTTAGTAGACTAACTAGCTATTTTCAATTAAGCCCTATTGATATTAAATTTGATCACATAAACTGAAAAAATATGTAATAAATTTATTCGCCTTGCAATAAATTTTACATACCTATTGTATATTAAAGGAGGTGGTTCAAATATAGTGAATGCTTACCAACATCAAAATTTGCAAACTTTGAAAATGCTATGTATAAAGAAGGACCCCACAACTTATGCACACTGTTACAGAAGTTCACCCTAATTCGAATTGTGTACTCAGTAAGTAGATCATTTACAGCCTGCATCATTACGTGGAGTAATCTGCAAAGTAAGTACCTAATTAGCGTCTTAATTACCTGAGTGAGTTAGAAGTCCAAGACTGCAAACTTGTGCTACGGGTATCTAACTTTCGATGAGCCGCCACCAAGGCCATCCTTCTGAAGTTACGCCCTCTGTCAAATGCTCCGCGGCCTCTCGGGGGATATTTCATACTCATTCTGGGCGAAGCACAACACGAACACTGTTCGTCACATTATATTAGTCAATATTATTGTAATTTAAAGTTTATGGTTAATATCACCGTTCCTGTGCGAGCACTAAACTTTAACAGAGTTCAAATTGAATAATCAATATTAGGTTATTAATATTAAGATATTAGCTACTCAGATTGAGGGTTCTAATAATTTAAAATAATATACTGTGTTAGTATAATGAGTTATTTGAGATTCACTACATTATTCTCTTTCAATTGTTATTACAGATTAAAAGAGAATTGTTAAAACCTTTTGAGGTAAAGGTTATAGAGAGCAACTTGTCACGATGACTAGAGAGTGAATACTTCTGTTTGTTTTTCTAGGTAAGAGCACCATCAAGAAGCTCTATAATGAAACACTTTCAATGTCTTAAGCGTAGGCAATATGAAATTAATTTTAGATTAATTATGCTTTTGTTGTCAAGTTATTTGCGCTTTCTAGTTACATAAGCATAATAAACTCAAAAGTTTATTAATTATTACTAGAAATGCTCGACTTTTGTCAGCTAGGTATTGCCACCGTATATGTGGACACACGCGAGGACGGTAAGTCGGTGAATCAGCATCTCCATTCGATCGGCCACTTTCGCAGTAGTAGTTAAACATTTGTTTTGGTGGTGCACTATGCATTTTGATATTAATGTTTTTTCTTTGGAAGTGCTAATTAATTGTACTGAATGTATGTAGTGCTAAAAAGCAACCATTATGAGTTTATGGAGAACTTACAGACTTAAAATACAATGATTCGGTTGTCCAAAAAATAACTTTTATGTTATTAGGGAAGCGTTGGGTATTTTATATTTTATCAGAATTTTCTGATTTGTAATATGGGTTGGCTTTATTTATTTTTATTTACTTTTGTAATATTATTTTTCTGTACATATGTGTATTCAATACAAATATAAATAATATCTCAATTATTTACTAGTTTCTTGAAATAAATATTAATGTAAATTTTAAGTAAATTGTAACTAAATAAATTTTAATGACGGTATGAATTATAGAATTTAAACAGACTTAATAGTTTATTTTTGGAAACATATTCCTGAAAATGAAAGACAATTATTACCAAATATTTAGTTCAGTATGGGTTTCCCGATTTCCCATGTCCCTCTTCTTTAGTAGTTTTTGCCACGCAAACAATATATAATTAATTTTATATAAAAGAACTTTATTAAGACAACTTAAATGCAAGGCTAATAATAATACAGGAAAAGTAGAGAAGTGCAGATTATATTTACGTTTATATAGGCAATGTTTTGTTTATAGAAACAAAAAAATCAAAAAGAGACTAGATCTCGATGGACACTGAAGGATTACACTTTATCAGATGTGCGTTTCACCATCAAAATGTGCATCATCAGGACATAATCAAAGCTTAGTTGGCGAAAAGCATGTTGCGCTAAAAGCGTATGGCAAATAATACTTTAACTAATTTCTTAAACTCCAAAATTTTCTGTTTAACTCATGAATAGTTCTGCAAGATTAATGCAATAATTTAGTGAATGATTTGTTAAATTTTGCGAAGTTTACTTTTCAACTTTTAACTCGTAAACTAAAATAATAGATACAATGAAATAAAAAAAAATAAAATACAAAAACAAAATAGAATTCATTGTTGATATTACATTTGAAGGGGTAAGAAGCAATAGGGTACAAGTGCATTCTAGCATGAAAATGAGTTAAGTGCAGAATTGGGTAGTCTAGAGTCCAAATTGTTTAGTGGCATATAGATACAAGAGCATTTGTTGCATTTAATGCAATCTATTAATGAGTGAAAAAACCATGTTACTGAAATCTAGCAAGTCGTTGGTGAAAAATTATATATTTATATAAATATATAGAATTGGGGTAAAATTGTCAAAAACACTGAAATGAAGTTTCTGGAACATACCTGCAGACATGACTGCAAAGAAATTTCAGAAAATGATGCAAGAAAAATTTTTGCTAAGTTCTATACACTTGAAAACTATGACTTACAAACAAATTACATTGGGCCTTGCGTAAAGAAGGTGTTGCCTAAGAGAATAAAAACTGATGCACACTCCAGTAAAAGTTATATCACCCAGACTTTCTTGATGAACTTTAGAGTATGCAATCAGTTATTTTTAAATACCTTAGGAATAACCAACGGAAGATTCACTACAGTGTGCAATGAAATATCAAAGGAAGGATTTGTGCAAACAGATCAACGTGGTAAACGTCCTCCATCCAATAAAATGGGTGAGCAAAGGCGTAATGATGTTATTTCACACATCACAATGTTTCCAAGATATAGGAGCCATTATTCTAGATTACAAAGTTCTGCCTCTCGATATCTATCTCCAGATTTAAATATTAAAAAGATGTATTCTCTTTATCGTGAATGGTACTCAGAACTGGATAAGTCACCAGTGAAGGAATCATACTACAGATATATTTTTTGCACTCAGTTTAACCTGAAATTCCACAAACACATTCGGATACATGCGACCACTTAAATAATTTAATAAAAAATGGTCGTAGTGAAGTGGTAATCACAAGAAATAAGACAGATCTGGAAGTTCATCACAGAATTGTTGAAAGTGTTACAGCAAGCTAAAAAAAGAGACCCTGAATATTGCACGGGAAATTCAATGTCTACTCGCTTAATAAGCTTTGATTTGGAAAATACGCTTGCTACACCTCTGCTCACCACTAATAAAGTATACTATTTAAGGCAACCATGGACGTATAATTTCTGCATTTATGAAGTTATATCTGGAAAATCTTACATGTATGTTTGGTGTGAAACAACAGCTTCACGAGGCTCTCAAGAAATTGAATCCTGTTTGTTGAAGGTGAAAAATAATGTTCTTACTTTTACAATAATGTTTTACGCTTTTATTTTTTTTTGTAGTATATTTAGCAGCTTCCACCAGAAGTTGAACAATTAATTGCCTACTCTGATTCTTGCGGAGGCCAAAATAAAAATAAAAACAGCTAAACTTATCATGTTTCTGGTCCAATGTACTAATCTGGAAGGAATAGACCATAAATTCTTTGAATCCGGGCATTCTTACATGGAGTATGATAGATCCTTTGCGCGAATTGAGAAAAGAAAGAAAAACAATCCTTCCATATTTGTACCAGATGATTGGGTTGATTTTATTAAAAATTCTAGTAAAAATTTTATCGTCAAATGCATGAATAGTGATAATTTTGTGTCATTCCAATACATTCATGACCACATAAAAGATCCTAAGAAGGATGAGGAAAACAAGACATTCAGATGGCGCGAGATTGTATGGTTCACTTATAAAAAGGAACACTTTTTGAAGTTTTCGTTTAATATGTCAAAAAATGAATGTTGGCCTTCCAATAATACAGAAAACTACTCCCTGCTGAAAAAAGGAAGAACAACTTCAAATTGGACAGTTTCAATGAAAAATTATACAAACACACTTTGAAGATTTCTTTTGAAAAGTTTAACAATTTAAAGACACTGTTAGACTACATATCTCCTATCCATCACCAGTTTTATTCTAATTTGCCTTACGAGAATAAGAAAGTCAAGGAAACTAGAAAAAATCAGACAGAGGCAGAAATACCGTCAACTCAAGTATCAGAAATAAGAGAGCATGATGCCATAGAGGAAGAAGGAAGGGAAGTGTTGATATCTGATTATGATGACTGAATTTGTTTTGCATTAAGTTTTAAAATTATTACTTTTTTCTTTAATAAAACATCTCAAACCATAAACAACATTTTTACTTTCATTTGGTGGTAAAACGATACAAGTGCAAGCAAAAGAAAATTTGGAGCCTTTTTTGAAAATGTGCTCATAAGATGAAAATTGTACGAATTTTACATGTTGATTAATGCAAACAACAAGATTCAATAAAGTATCCAGATTTTTGTATAAAGCAATAACTTTAACAGTTAATTACTCCACTTCTCTTTCTTTGCACTTATACCCTTTTGCTTCTTACCCCTTCATTTATATTAAGTTAATACTTTGTTGTAGCCTATTTACGTATGTGTAAATATCATGATCAAATACGCATATAAAAATTGCTTATGTATCATAGAAATAGCATCAGGATGGTTATTAAACATATGATGAATATATCATCATATATTTGAGCTGTTATGTTACATTGACGTTGATGGATTCGATATCGAAGACTACATAAAATATGCAGAGGGAAAAAATTAGAGCCACGTAATTTGTAAAATAAAATATTCAGAAATGTGCTACATCATAAAAGTTTTTGAAAGTACTTCAGAAATCAGGTTCTGTAATAAAATATATTACACAAAATATACCTCACATTATAGATCCACAACATTGTAGCAGAACTTAAGTAAAATACAAATTTCGTTAGTGTATATTGAAAGCTATTCAATGTTGAACAGTTGTTAATATTTCTCGCTAAAAAAGTATTAGTATTCATTTGCTTTATGAAATGATCATTTCTAGGGTAATGTTGAAAACTGTACTATACGAAAAAGAAAATAATAGTCTATAAAGTCTTTAAAGCTTAACTGGCAAGGATACTGTCTATCATCTTTTTAGACATTGAATAACTACTAAATTTTTAAGTAAATATTTGAAACAATATAGTGGCATTGGATATGTAATATCAGTAGTATAGCAAAGTTGGTTCTTGGCCACTTTCGGGCCGCTATCAGCTCAACCTCGATGCGGATGGCATGTGGTCATGGTTGATCCCAAGAACTCGGTGAAGGTATAAAACAGGTCTGTATCGGTTTAAAACAAGTATGTAAAAGTCTGAAACAAGTTTTAAAGCTATAAAACAGGTTACTATACCTGTATTTGTAATATTTTTATTATAAAAAAGTTCAAATAAAAAATCTTTTGAAATTTGTATAGAGAAAACAACTTTCAGACATGATGATACACTTTCAAAGATGACTGAATACTTTAAATTTAATCAGACTAAAAATAAGTATACACTCACAGAAAAATATATATTTTATATCATATATATTCTAATATTGTGAGTATTTTATTTATAAAAAAAAAAATAAAGAGCGATATTCAGCTTAAAGAAGTGCATGTTTTATCAACTTAATTTGTGTTTCACGTGATTATCTACGCTGACTTGGCACATATATCATTGAAGTGAATAGCAAAGTAACAAAAATCGCTAACATCACTTTGATGTATGAAGAACGGGCCTATCGGCTTTTAGTAGTTTTTACAGTCACTCTTTCTTTGTTGTCATTTGAGACCGCTTACAGCTTAAATGCCTAATAGACAAAAGAATAAAATTGAGGATAGTAATAAATTCATACTTTAGTACTCGTTTTGCATTTAAAAGTAATTATTTAACCGATTGAATTGATTTTACGATGCACATTTAACTAAACTTGGAAATGGACCCATAACACGAATTAGCCTGGGTAAAGCAAAATGGTAGGTAATAACAGTTATTTGTTCAATATAAATGCAACTAAGTAGAAACGAATTACCTACATTGCACGAGAATTTATAGTCGATCTATAATAACAGGTGCATCGGTCAATGTATATGTTAAACAAGCAATTTTCAATTTAAGTTTTATGTGCTTCGCCACGTTTCATTAATATCAGGTGAAGTAATTTAGTTGTCGAAATTCAAATTGATCCTGAATTAATAATAGCCATTAATAAATAATGGCAGACCACAGTGGATATTCCACCTATAAATTAATGGTAGTTATTAGTTAACCCAAGTAATAAGCAAAAATAAATAATAGCCGGTTTCATAAAATTATAAAACTACCTTTAATTAGTGGCTATGTTTATATTTACTTCATTACTCTTATTGTGTGTACGTATATCTGTACTTTATATATCATAAAAATAAAAATTATGAAGTTGTATATGAAATGAACAATAATCCAGAATGCAACAGGCAAAACTAAAGATGAAACAGAAAGTGATAACAAGTGGAGTATATACAAAGTCAGTGGTCACAATTTCGACAGTTATTACGTAGCACTGAAAAGTAATAGACACTACATTCAACAAATATGCAGCGTATATTAAATATGGTGAAATTGATCGGAATCTGAACAGCCAGACATAAAAGAAATCAAAATATAGGTCACAAAATATAAAGGAAATAGATACAATTTAGATTTGGGCGCCTTATCGTGATTCGATCTCCTTTTATATCACTTCAATTAAAGATATTTTTCGTTACTGAAACAAATGTGATTGAATAAGAAATTTGTCTATATAAAGGGTGGTCTAACCATAATGCACGATGTTAATTGTGAGTCACACCTTAACGTCAAGTTTTTTGCCCAACTTAATTTGACATTTCCTTGTTTCAGTGTTTGACAAATTCAACCATGGAGAGGTACACAATTGAGCAGCGTGTTAAGATTGTTGAAGCCTTTTACGAAAATGGGCGTTCAAATCAAAATGCATTTCGTGCACTTCGTGACTCTTTTAGTCAGCATAATCGACCAAATGTGTCCAAAATCGGGAGAATTGTGCGCAAATTTCAGCAAACCGGGTCTGTAAGAAATGTGAAAATACCTGTGCATGCTCGCCCAGTTCGTTCTGCGGAAAACATTGCTGTTGTTCGCGATAGTGTAGCAGAAGAGCCGTCAACCTCGACTCGTCGTCGTGCCCAACAACTGAACATCTCACGAACATCACTGATGCGAATTTTGAATAAAGATTTGAATTTACACTTACAAGGTTCAATTGACTCAAGAGCTGAAGCTTACTGACCATTTCAAGCGTCGCCAATACGCCGAATGGTTGATTGAACAGACAGAAGTGAATGGTGACTTTACAAAGAAAATCATCTTCAGCCACGAGGCACACTTTCACCTCAGTGGATTCGTTAACAAGCAGAATTGCCGCATTTGGGCAAATGAGAATCCACGAGTGATTGTTGAAAATCCGATGCATCCACAAAGAGTGACTGTTTGGTGCGGTTTATGGGTTGGCGGCGTCATCGGGCCGTACTTCTTCGAAAATGAGGTCGGCCAAGCTGTTACCGTGAATGGTGTTCGCTGTTGCGAGATGATAACGGACTTCTTGTGGCCAGAAATTGTGGATATGGACCTGGACGATATGTGGTTCCAACAGGATGGTGCCACTTGCCACACAGCCAACGAAACAATGGCACTTTTGCGCGAGAAATTCAATGGCCGTGTTATCTCACGTCGTGGCGATGTTAATGGACCGCCACGATCATGTAACTTGACACCGTTGGACTTCTTTCTTTGGGGATATTTAAAAGAAAAAGTGTACGTCAATAAGCCAAGAACAATTCAAGAGCTAAAGGATGAGATGATTCGGCAAATTAACGACATTGAACCTCAATTATGTCTCAGAGTCATTGAAAATATGGACCATCGGATAGAGGTATGCCACCGAAGCCGTGGCGAGCATTTGGCTGATATTTTGTTTCACACATAATTGTCATAGATCCTTCTATCATAATAAAAAATATTAAGATAATTCTCTGAAAATCTTTTGTTTTATTTACAATTAACATCGTGCGTTTTGGTTGGACCACCTTTTACTATGAATGTATGTATGGGTAAGAGAAGGTATATATGTGTATTTACAGTACCGTGTACATCTCTGCTGATAATTTTGGTGGGTTGAGTATCGTATGCCTTAGATTTTAAATAGCTCCACAAATAGAAATCTAAGGACTTTAAATCTGGAGACCAAGCAAGCCACTTTATTGTATTCCGACATCAAAGTCACCTGTATATACCATTCATTGAAATGAAAAGTATTCTTGATGATTTTACTCTTTGATTTCTTCCATTTTTCTAAGTGAATTGATTCTTACTGCGCTGTAATAGTGTCTTAGTGTGGAGGAGTACCATTCTAATGAAAAGCTATTTCTAGATCTCAATATTCATCAGAATTCTGTACCTCTCTTGTTAAATTTAGATTTAAAAACACTATTTCAACTTTATAATTACCTGATTATTTAAGACGTTTTAAAATTTTCAGTTTCATGACTACTACCTTTGACAAAAAACAATATCTACATAAATATTAACTATTAGTAGTATTACAAATATTAACTTGAACTCCCTCATAGCTTCCTAGCTCTAACTACTCTTCTCGATATGGTGTCGATTTTTTTAGTGCATTCCCTGGCCTTGCTTAGATCTTCCAGATGCATTGCGCCTGATTACGTCATTACCTTCACTTTTATATTTTGTTAGATTTCATTTATTATTTAAATTACTAATATTTTTTGGGACATCTATCTACACTTACTTATTCTGGCTTTTGTGGTATTATTATTATTCAAAATTAACATATTTGGGTGTTGAATTATTGATTTATACTAAATATTGTTATCAACAATGTGACGTTTATTTTTGTTTGAAACATGCTAAAATGATTTTTATAAAAGAGAATTTATAATTCTTTACACTTAAAATAGGCAGTTACTTTTAACTTCTCTTTATAATTCACGTTAATATTTTTTCATATATAATTTTATGACTTTTACATGAAAAAATAAGTGATTTTTTTTCTATAATCAATAGAAAACAAATCACAAATATTGTTCAACACTAATTTATGTTTGTGTTTTGTTCTTAAAATATAAAAGAAACTTGTCAATAGCTGGTTTCCTATAAAAATCTTCCAAATTGTTTTACAACAATAAATAAGTTCCTTTATGTAAATGTAATAATTGCGATTAAAAACTAGTGTGAATTATTTATTATTGTATTGTTTTAATTAAAATAAGCGTTCAATTATGTCTCCACCTCATTAAAATCTAAATTGTGTAATGTTTGATTATGGGATCTCTCAGATGCATTGCGCCTGAATGTATTTGAATTCCGACTGCGCTCGATAGACAGTTACTGTACTTAAGTATATAGATTTATATACAAATAGGTTTCTTTAGTGTGGAACATGAATACGAAATATAATTCATGACACGCCTATGCATTCATAAAATATTGAAAAATGTGTTGAAATGTTATAAAACCACCATATTGCTAGGCAATAGTCAGTAAACGATCAGAAATTTCACGTACAAAAGAAATAATCTCTATTACAATGAAATAAATAATAATTTGTAAACTTATGTAAGTAGTAGAATAGACTATTAGTATAATTCTCAATGGAATAAAAAACAACATATCCTGCTGACAAATATAGCAGCATTATCGAAATATGCATATATAATTGCATTATAATATCGATCGTGGTTAAAACAAATACAAAAAATATGTTTACACACAGAAACGTTATACAGAATAAGCGTAGCTTTTTAGAAATTCCTCGTTATTTGTCTAGCTTTATTCGACTCCCTTCTAAGGAGTCTAGTAAAGCGGAGGGAGAATAGACGACGCAAGGGTCGTCTGTTCACCCCAGTTAAAATATATTTCTTATTGTCTGCTCATCTGCTCATTGTTGACTCATTCGCTATATCTTACGTTACATTTTCATTATACTAACAAGTAAAATTCTATTTCATCTACATAAATAAGCAACTGTATCATATAAACAGATCCTTTTAAAATATTTAGCAATCACCTACGAGCTTAATTTTAACAATATTTGTGTTTAATAGAAGTTCCTGTTTGGCCTTTGCAAATCGCAGTGCGAAACTATTTGTTTGTAGAATGTCATTGTTGAATCGATTCACTACACACGATAAATTAATAGAAGGAATTGCCGCAGTCCAAACAAATTGGCAGCCGCTCCACGCCAGCCCTTACCGGTTGGCCATAATTTAATTAAACGCAAATCACAATTTCGCCAGCCGAATTAACGTGTCAGCGGAGGCTGCGGCTTCACCGGCCCGACACTTCAACACAAGTCCGTGCGGAGACGAACATAATTGGAGGTGTTAACTGATCTAGATCAAATAAAAGTTTGTTGAGCATATGAAATTTAGTAAATAGCGCGCATGTCCTTCGGTAAAGCCTCCTTTTTTTTTGAAGCGCTGACACTGCCACCGTCAAAGCTTTCGTCGACCGTGTTTATACGCCTCGTTTGCCGCAGATCCGACAATGGGCTGGAGGAAATGCAGATGGAAGGATTCATCCTTAATCGGATGGAATTCGTTTGTTCGTTTTTCTGTGCCAGTAGAGAGTGAATTATCGGAAGGTATACAAAAGATATCCTGGAAATATTTCAAGTAGTCGCAATGTCGTCGAGTTAACTGTGGTTCAGAGTACTCCTACAGGTGTTACGAATACGGTTAAGCTTTGTCGAACGATTTCTATACGGGAGCTCAAATACAGTGAGCATGAATAAGTAATATTACAATGTATTCTTCTTGCAAATATAAAGGCATATTAATATTGGCTGGAAAAGACATACATAACTTAATATCGCTTTAACTTTGTTTAACATTCCGACACGTACTTCGTACATTTCTTCCTACAATCGGGTTGTGGAAGAGAAGATTACCCATGGAGATGAGGACAAGTACGCATATGCTTATAGAAAGGTACCAAATTTCCCCGTTAGGACTCAAAGTCAGGAAGTTTTGACTATGCGCTATGCCATACTACAGTGATTGTTGCAAACCTTTATAGGAGAATCCATCTACGTTGTAAAGGCAAAAGAAAACTTCCATCTTGAGCCTCCATTTTGGCCATCGAATTTTCAATACGTTGGTCAATTCCCAACATCTTCTTCGTCATTTGTTCTACAATGATGACGTTAATAATTATTTTGTGTAAATAGTAAACCCTTTTCTATTATGGCACATCTGGCAGTTGCTGAAAGTATTACACGGAAGATTCTACAAAAAAATACCATATATAAACGTCTGCGAAAGATATTAATTTGTTTAACCGCTACTAGTATGATAAGAACCACACCTACAACAGTTATAGAATCTGACTTGGGATTGACAACTCTTAACTTGTATGTGGAGGTGAACCATAAAAACGACTTTGAGGACTACATGCGACTAGTTTATTGAAAATGAGCAGGTGGTCTGTAAGACATGCACGTGTTATGAACGAAGCAAATAAGCAACTCCATCTGCTTGGGGCGAGCGTGGATCAGACTTCCTCCATTTTTGAAAATTTCGACGACTTCTTGAAGCCAGCCAACTGGCCCTACATTGTTGGAAACGATCATTGTGATACTCCCGATTTATGTTAATTGTTAGAAAATATCGTAATGCTCTTCATCACGTAAAACTGAATTAATTATGTCAAGAGCAACGTTTTATGAACTAATAGACAAGTATATTATGTGTATACACCACTAGAAAGTGAAATAATGTCATTACGCCTTTGTTCGTCATTCTTTCATATAAAGAAATACATTACGTTATTTTGTATCATATTCGTAAAAATACTTCATAAATAATTTTATTTTCTAGCAAAGATTATAGGGGCATAAGTAAAATAAGAAAATGAATATTATGAATTTTATGAATAGTCATAATAATGAAATGACTAAATATAATTTACTTTTTATTATTCACTATTATTCATTTTAAACTTTGTTTTATAGTATCCTGAAATACACTTTGACAGAGCTACATCTCACAATTTATTGTTGTATATATTTCTTTCATAAATGTACCGCTTATCTATTGCTTAGTCGATTTATTATTCAGATATTTGTTGTCAAAGGCAACAAGTTGATACTTTTCATATTATCCCTAGGGAAATGAGGAAAATTATTTTATGATGAATACGGTAGAGATAGTAGGCTAATTAACAAAAGTGCAATTTAAGTAAATTATATCTGTATTATCAAGTCATCCCAGTTCGTTATATTAAAAATATGACGTGAAATAGAACTATTAGAAAGTTGAACTATTGAGTACAATTTCCCTTACTTGTATGCATAGATTGAATAGCTGAAGATAAAGCGGAAGCCAAATCGATGAACATATTTTAATTATATATAATTTTGTTAATAACATTTAACTTCTTACACATTCGATTCGAAATACAATTTCATGATACTGCAAAGGACTCTAATTTTTGCCTCAGTCAGGAAAGTTGTAACTGTAATTTTAAAAGAATACTCAGTGTAGGAATTAAAGTTTTTTAAATTCTGTTCGCAAAAGCTTTTTCTTTGTAGTTCATACCAAAAATTCACTCATTGGAATGTTCTATTTTTACGATATGCTCCAATATATTTAGAGATTCGCGTAACTATGATCATAAACATGTGAAAAATGTACATGAATATTGCCACATTTTGTTCATATTTTATAATTCTACCCAGTCGTATTTATGCGCTACACCTGACAACCTCCTCATGTAAAGAGATCTCATAATCTCATATTATATATAACATAATATAACATACATTATATTAACAAATGTTTTTAATGTTCCTTGCATAAATCTAAATCTACAAACATTACTTTATTAAAATGAGGGTATTCGGCTTGATAAGTGTTTAAATATTAAATTTTACCAAACTCTTATTTCACGAACTATCTATCAATATATCCGGAACACATCTACCCGCTTATCTAGCTTTAAAATTTAATAAGCATTTTCCAGTACTTCCCTTGCGGTAAATCGAGCAAAACACTAAAAGTCTTCCCCAGCTGGGAAAGTTCCAAATAGTTTATGGAGAGAATACGCAACAATGTTGCCGGAGTAACTTTTATTTCCTCTGAATGTTGTAACAGGCACCTATCTCTTGACACTTGGAGATGACTTTATAATAGAATGGAATTTATCTTCTTTAAGTAAACAGGCACCGCTAGCTAGTTAGTGACACGCCTGAGTTAGAATACTTTGTTTATTCGTTAAATTAATGTTTACAGAAAGCTACCGCTTTCATAACTTATCCGATCAACGTAATTAAAAATGTTATAATAAAAGATGATAAAATAATACGAAAATATATTTACAGCATAATTGGTGAAAATTTACATTAAAATTTATATTTACATATTAGAACATTTTACCATGTTTCTATAAAAAAAATTATTATTATTATTTTAGTATTCTAACGCATCATCAAGGAAAATCAAACTATCGAATGAAGCAATAGGGAGGTGTAAAACCCATGGTTTGATTTCAGACACCGGTACTGGCAATTTTGGTGGGAATGGATGTCGTCTGCGTTTTTTTCAATGTGTATTCCCTACCCAGACAGCTGCTGCTTTAGATTTTAGAAGATTGTGCAATATATGTGGTGTGTTTTATATATATATTTGCTTATATTCAACAAGTATCTCTAGTTACAACAATTGAAAATACCTGTGGAATTTTCTCCACAATTTCCCATTTTCCTCTTGGAAACCATTCACTGCTGTTATTATTTCTCTGAGTTTAAAATACTTCCACCAAAAATGGTGAATCTATATACGAGTATATCATAGAGATGTATATTATACGAGGATAAGTCTCACACCCCCTAACAGCTCTCAAGTATCCTGTTAAGAAAGTTATAGAATATGTTAGTTTAAGATCACTTAGATTTTTTACTTTATTACTCTTCCATTTATTAAAGTAAAACTCTTTTACACCGATGAATAGGTACATCGGTGTAAAAGAGTTTTACTTTAATAAATAGAAGAGTAATAAAGTAAAAAATCTAAGTGATCTTAAACTAATATAGTTAGCAAAATAAATATAACCTATCAAAGAAGGTGCTTCCGTAAAGTTTTATATAACCGGAAAAATGAATTAAATATAAAACTTTTTACGGTAACAAAGTATGTTAATTTAAAAGGACCACTTGAGATTTATGACTGGCGCATCCACCAAAATTTAAAATGTACCTTATGGATATGAAAATACATACGAAATGTTTTACGTATATACATTTGCATATAATAAGGTATACAATAGTAGAATTAAATAGAATAGATATATATTTATACAATTTCACATTATAATCAAATCAATTATTAGTCTACTTAAGAGCTCTTAAGGGTTACACCACATTGAGATGTTAAAAAAATCGTATTACTTTTTCTGCTAGATAAATTGTTTATACTTTTAAGAATATTTTAAACGTTTAACCATTTCAAAACTCAAATTATCTCCGAAGTTATAACATTTAGAAGTGAGCGCCGCAGAGACGGTCCGAAACTCAGGAAGCGATAGGAGAACTTTGGATTCTTATAAGCATAAAAATTCTATGCCTGTAGTTGTCCAAAAAGTAATTGAACCGGTGTACGATAGATTAACTGATACCGATTTGTTATAACGCTTGTTAGAAATCAAATTTTTGTTTAAGACGCTGACGTCATACTCTTTCTTCTTTTACGTTTCTTTCGAAACTACTTCTTTCAAACCAGTGTACAAGATATCTCACTGTATTTACTTAACCGACTTTGTTAAAATTTACAACACATATTCCTTATAATATTATCTAACATGAAGTAGAAGATTTTCTTGATTGGGTGTAACCCTCATGAGTTATAAATTTTTGAAACTTAAAAATTCGTTTAAAATTAGAGTTTTTCTTTAAATAGCTGTGATATCTACAAAAATTTATTTTTTTTTTCCTATACCACATCTCTTCACTAATACCTTTCTAAATAAGAAAAAAAAATAACTTTTTATTTTTCACACGATGAATGAGAGAGAAAATAAGTACACCATCAGCAAGGATTTTCAAAAGAGGGCTCATTTACGTTAATTTAAGGGAACTACTTCGATTTTAGTATTTGCACCTCCGCCATAAAGTAAAAGCTGTTTTACAATATCATGAAATATTTTGAAGACGCATACAAAATATTTTAAAGTACGTACAAGTTAGAAAATTTCGCAATTACATACAAAATATTTTAAGGTATATACAACAGTGGAACGAAGTAAAATAGATCTACCAATGTGTATGGTATGTGATATTTTTAAATATCATTTCTAATAATTAGTTCGGACCAACATTCAAGGTTATTACCGGCGACTCCGCCAGAATTCAAAAACTACTTTACAAGCAAATCTATAAAAATTTTGAAATCATATACGAAATATTCTAAAGTATGTATATGCAACAATAGAATTACATAAAGTAGATCTACCAAGAAGACTGGATTCTTTTAAATATTATTTGTATGCATTTTTTTAAAAACGATATTACTGGCATTGAAATAATTCATACGAGTATGTATTAAGAAATTCATTTTATTTGATACCACTATTGTACATGCCTTAAGTCTGTTTTCGTTCGTTTACCTTACATCTTTTTGTAAAGTATCTCTTCTCGGTAACCATTTGACCAAATTCGAATTTCTCTAGACCAATACTTATGTAATTACAAATCCTTTTGAAGGGAGTACAACTTGATATCCCTTATTATTTATAAGAATTGAAGAGCTAGCTGTCACGTGAAGTGGTTGGTAGTCGGGATGAATTTTTTTTACAAACTCACACTCATCAAAATAGACATGTCCAAGCGATTTCTCCTCTTCTAAATAAAAGAGTTAAATAGGGGGAGTAATACTTAATCCCCATACTATATAGTTAATTTATGTAATTTCTAAACTATATGAAATTTATACGTCAAATAGCTATCATCAATGTGATTAGTTATTATTAATTAACACAATTTGCGTTAAATATGTATTTTTCAAACTTAATCCTACATCCTCAGTTATTAATACATTTTAACATTGTTCATTATTTAAATGACTTTTATGATTCAGTTTGACATTTCTTTGACTTTGACAACATTTATAAGCTCAAGAGACACTAAACCTTTATCTATGTTTAATCTCGGCTTGGCCTTTGTATGTAAATCTTTCTCTTCTCCTATGTCCCTTGAAGTCCCTTTTTTAGATTCGATTTTCACGTATGTTGAAAAAATCATTGTTAAATTTCATATTAAAGGATCTTGGCTCCTTTTGTGTCGTTGAGAGACGTATGCGAAGGAATTTAACGGGGAAATTGGGGACGAACCGCTTTTTGTCGTTAGTGTAGTATATAATACAATCTCACCCAAACATATTCGTTTACCTTACATCAAACAGGTACCGTCTTTTCTGCATTATGTATATACGAATTTTATGTAAACAGGACCTGGAATATTTGCGAAGTAATAGCATGGGTTAATGTACGCTAATTATGTAGAAGGTCCACCAAGCTTTAAAATACAGATCTATGATTTTGTGAATTGAAAAATAACTCAAATAAATTCAAAACTAATTTCTTTTGGTGAAATAAATTAACATATTTAAATATTACCTCCGTTTAAAGTAAACACATATTTAATTCAACAATAATGGCATATTATTGTTGAATTAGATAGAGATGTGTTTACTTTAAATGGAGTGATGTGCATAGGTACATAGATTTTTTAATTATAGAAAATTCTGAAAATTCCTACTATTACCTCATATATTTATGGACTATATAGAAAATATCAATCAAAATAATAAATTTTTAAATTTTTGGACACGAACTGACAAATTCATTAGTTTATTAATTTACCTTAATAACTCACTTTTTATTATCAACTTAGTCATAGAGGACCTAAATAATTTTTTATATTACCTAAATCAGATCACCTACATACATGTCTTTATAAAGTTTGGGCCAAAAGCAGGTAACCCATTGTAATAGCTTCTAGTTTTTCTAATTGTTTCCATTTTGTTTCAGAGTTTTAAAGAAAACTTGGCTATTCTAACAGAATAATTTCTCGAAATTGCGACTTCAACTGGCATTCAAGATCGCCCGACTTTGTCTGGCATCTTTCTCTGGGCTTCCTAAAAGAAAGAGTATACAAATATAAACGGCGACACTTCTGGAACTGAAAGACAAATATTAGAAATGAAATTTGGGCAATACCAACAGAAACTTTGGCATTATTGGAGGAAAGTATAGTAGGCAGAGCAAGACTATTTAAGGAAGTAGAAGAAGAAGAGGGCAGTCCCCTACAAGAGGTTATTCTTCACAAATAAATCTCCAAAAGGTATACTTTTTGTTATACATTGAAAAAGATATTATATTGAACTTATTAAATACTAAATAATATTTGAAAATGAATGGGTTAGCTACTTTTGGTCCACCTCGTATATATATTTAAAGAGAAAAATCTACCTATCAGTTATATTAAGACATGTAGAGCAACGTACTACTCATATATTTATTTTATTGTTATATATTTATTAATGTTCTATATCTATTTATTTATGGTACATCAAACCTTAGTTGCCTTTTTAAGGAATACACAGTTAGAGATATAATAGTATAGTCAGGTTAGAATTTATTTTTCCTATTTGTGGCTTACCTATTTGTATACGTATTCCAGCCATATCGTAGTCTACCTGTCTGTGTATAATATCCTGACTGACTCCTGGGCAAGAGGAGTGTTATACCCATAGTACTTCCCTCAGTAATCGTGGCTAGTGTTAAAAAAAATTCTACTGTCTGTGGAAAAAGAGTTTTTTTTTATAAAAACCCGAAGCAAGAGAGAAACAAACAGTTTTAAAACTTTAAAATGGACTTTTCCGCACGTAGAACATCTCTATCTTGAAATTGAGTCGTCGAGAAAAAATAAAACAACGCATAAATTCAGAATATGTGTTTTACGCGACAGTTTTACTTTATGGACAGGGTGAGGTGTGTCCTATCCACCTCCAAATCAATAGATGTCATCTGGTAGACGTCCCTAATCAGAATCAGTCGAAACCCGATCGATGCGACACGATTTAATTGAGTGATCATGCTAACAAAAAAAATTCTCAAATAGTCCACCATCGTGCTTTATCATGACCCATGGACAGGGTCGGGTGTGTCCTGTCCACCCCAAAATCAATAGATGTCGTCTGGTAGACGTCCCCGATAAGAATCAGTCAAAACCCGATCGATCCGATATGATTTAGTTGAGTTATCGTACTAGCAAAAAAGCCTTCTCATGACCCATAGACAGTATGGGGTGTGTCCTATCCACCTTAAAATCAATAGGTGTCGCCTGGGAGACGTCACCGATCAGAATCAGTTAAAACTCGATCGATCCGACCCGATTTAGTTGAGTTACCGTGCTCAGAAGAATAAATGCCGACGACAACGACACACACACACACTCACACAAAATGATTTAAAAACCATTTTTTTTTGTTTTTAGGTCGAAAAATAAACCCTAGAAAAAAAATTTTTACACAGTTACATTACTTTTCCGCGTATAGTGGAGAGCGGAAAAGTAAAAAATTATGGGCTCTTATTTTTACGAGGGCGGGGTTTACTTTAGTGCTATTTTCCACCAAAGCGCCGAAAATTCACACAGATACACACAAACACATCCAGACAGAAATGATGTGGGAATCAAAACCGCGCACAGATGACACCGAGTCGGAAATATAAGGCAACTCTTATCTGTATGTGTTCCAGACTTTCTTGCAATATAATGTTTTAGTGGTGAATTAAAGAAATCATCAAAAACAAAATCAACTAGTCCCAGAGCTTAAAAAGAATATCTTCTAAGTCGGAAAACTTAGGAATCCCTTGCTTGTTTTTGTTGATCCACCTTGTTTATAACATAACACAGGTCTCTTGCAGGCACATATCATTCTCCAGGGTTATTAGTAGATTAAGTTTGAACTGCAGGAGACAAATTCAGGGTAATACGATTTATCCGTTAATTGCTTTGTAATTCTCTACATAACACATTTACGTGCACAATAGAACCATAATAGCAGATGTGGTTTGCATTAATGCACTAGCTGCAATTCGTCGATGCAGAAGAACGCTCTCCTAGAAATATCAAATATAAATAGGAATTTATGTCAAAACGTTTCTGTGAAGTCAAATCGAGTTGTTGGAAACATATTTACATTGCATTGTACATGTAGCGTCTGTTTATTTTTAGCTAATGTAGCGTTTGGATCAAAATTTTCAAGCAGAAAATTTTAAAATAATTATATGTATATGTGTCTTTTTATTATTGCGTACAGTGTTGGATAAGGCATCTAATATTGATTGGAATTCTGAAATACATAATAATTATGTTTTATTTATCACTCTGGCATGTTTGAATTCTTTCACGTTATGTCAATAAATATTGACTGTATCATATTTGTAAATATTTTATTTTCTTGGGTAGCGTAGTTGAGATCACCACTGTAATCCTAACATAGTATATATTAAAAATGTATCAGTACTATTCATTTCATCGCTATTTGCTAAATAAAAGACTCTCTTATCTTGCCGATAAACGGAACAGTCTACCTAAGCCTAGCCATAAAAGCAAGCCACGGTATGAGATAAGAGCTGTTTGGGCTTTTTTATTTGACAAATAGCAATGAAATAAACTATATAATAACTTTTATAGGAATGTTAGCAGAGGTCTTTTGTTAGTGAGAAACGCAGATAATTTATACATATATATTTTCGAAGAAATGGAGAGGTCGCTGGACACTAGGTGAAATATTTTTGACAAGTAAATGAACTAAAACACTTGGCAGGTTTCACAAAAATAGCAAATTATATTTCTAACAATTGTTGCGGCTTCTATGCCATTCTCAAAAGGTAAAAAATGTTTACTAAAAAGTATAAAATTCAGTCTATATAGACAGGTAACAACATCTGGTGATTTTGTGCTATGGCTGCTTTTATTATTGGGAGAATTCGAAAATCTGTTTGGTAATTGGTTGCTCCTTTTTTACTAAACAATACTTCCTTATGCCTTTGCGTTCATTGTGTAAAATTTTTATTTTTTGTTAGTCCGGAAAGTGATTGTTTATTATATAATGCTCTGCAAAACTAGTGCATTTTTTATTATTTAAAATAGATATTTTGTGTTTATCATAATGCTTTTTTGTAGAACGACCAGATTGGTCGATATAAATAGCGTCACAAATATTACATCCTATTTCATAAACGCCACTTCTTTGCGATTTGTTTAACTTTTTCTAATTTATTATTTACTTATAAAGAGCCTAAATTATTTTTATTTACACATATAGCTTTTATGTTGCGTTTTCTTAATCTATTGCATATTTTATTACTAACATTTGAAGAAATGTTTATATAGTGATATTATTTTTCATCTTTTTCATTTGGCACCGAATAGAAATAATTTATAGAAGATGATATTCTTCTGTTTCTTGTTTATAATATTGTCTATCATATTTATATTATAACCATTATTTTCAGTTATTGTCTTTAAGGTAAAAAACTCCTTTCCATAATATTGTTTAGTTAAGGGTAAGGATAAAATATATATTTTCAAGAACTTATTTTTTATTAACGATATGTACTACGATCTAGTATTAGTTTATTTATTGTTATTATTTGTTTTTTGTTATTTACGATCAATATATTGAAGGTTTTCAATAAGTTGAAAGAAGTTTTAATCATCTGCAGATGATGTCAACTGTGTTGGCGAAACGCGCATCGAGTGTAGTGTATAGTGTTTTTGTGTTCTGTGGAAAACTAAGTCAGGTTCCAACCTACTCCAGTATCAATATATTGATCTATTTATTTATTATTACTACTATAATTTTACCATTCTAAAGTACGAATTCTACTAAGCTCATTTGTTGTCATTTCACACATCAGGATATATGTTTACATATTAACAAAAAAATAGTTACTACTACATATACTAGTGAGGTAAAGACAAATTAAGCAGATATTTACAGAAACACTATTATTAATTAATAAACGTAATTAGAATGAATATAAATTTACCCTATAAATGATATACCTAAAATAATCAGTGACAATTTTGATAAAATTATTTATTGTTTTTAATTCAGTTCTCTCTATTTACCTACCAATTTTTGCAGGTAAAATAGATAACTATACAATTTTACCTTAAATAGCAGATTTAAGAAAGAAGTAAGGCTAGCGACCATTCACTACGAGGTAATATATTTAAGATTTAGTCGTAAATATTTCGTAAAACGTGATCATTATTTCTTGTTGCATTAGATAGAGAAGGGTTTGAAAAAAATAAAAAGAAATACATATATATATATATATATATATATATATATATATATATATATATATATATATATATATATATATATAAAGGTAGCCGCAGTGAGTTATGTATTAGTTGTAATAAAATGTATGTCGCATTTGTACTTGATTGGAAGTAATTTAACGTGATACAAAGTAATAGGTGGCTATGTTATATATATTATTATGTATTTACATGGGCATGGACAAAGCTTATAGATATAATAAATTGGGTTAATCTAATTTATTTTATTAGTTAATGAACGTTTCTTTATTTACAAAACCACTGAGTAAACAGTCATGTCTTTTTTACAACGTTTTTTTATATTAATTCATTTTATTTATATATTATTTGTTCACCTAAAATATACAACGGGGTAGTATCGCTAATCATTTTGTTACCCATTTTGAAAGCTCATAATTCAAATATTTATTAGCGAAAATCTATGACATCGACTAATGCAGATTCTGTTTAAAATATGCAAAGTAGAGTAGAATATATGCAAAACATAAATCCATCAATATGAAAATTATAACACAATAATTGACTGCCACTGAAAAGTCTCATTACTAGCAAAAAAGAGCTAATAGTCAAATTATTGAACTCCATGAGAAAATTATCATCACTGTATTATGCTATAAGTTCTTATTCAGTTACAATCTTCAGCCTTCAGAGATAGATATTTATTTATTTAGGTACTTCAGATATAAAAGTAGCTTCCTTCCTAATCATATCATGTCCCGGAGAGCGACTAAAACCTTCTATGCAGCAACAAGAACAGGAGATCAGTTTTCTACGAACACCGAAAGATTTCATTTCTAGACGCGCGATTGGCCACCCAAATTGCAATTATTGGGAGATTTTTAAAATGAAGGAGAGAGTGAGGTGAAGCATTTCCCGATGATGTCAACTTGGCATCCTACTTTTGTTTTTTCTTTCATATTATAAGTAATTAACATTTTTCCTTTAAAGTTACATAAAACCGTCAGTTTCTCACATATACATTAACATAGTAATTGGTTGTATAATAACAATATAAAAAATATTTTCTTTTGTATGGTTAGTTGATGAGTTACGAAATAAATCAAGAAGATGAGAAGGAGATGAACAATTATTCACTTCTCCTACTACTGTGAAAAATATCACAGAATAGCGGTAAGACCTTTTCAGAGGAATACATCGTGATTTTTGTTCCATGTCGGTATTTCAAGTGATTTTCAACGTATAGCAGATGTAGCAGATGTTATTTCAGATTCTATTTTTATTTATTTAAACCAAATTGGGGTATTAAAGAAATCGTGACCATATTTCTATAGTTCTTGTAGCATACTTTTTCAATAATTTTATTCAATGTTGTTTTTTATATCAATAATACTGTACGTTATCTCAATATTGTATCCATTATCAGCATTTCCTTTAAATGTATTTAACTCCTTTTACAATTTCTATTTGATAAGAACATATCCGATATGATACTATCGTAATCTGTCATTTTGTTTTGAAAAGGATCCGGGAAATGTTATGATATATCTATATAGGAAGGTATGTGGAAAAAGCAGCAAGAGAAAAAATTATTTACTGTTATTTTTTATGGTTTTATGTTTCTAGAATAAAGTTTTCTCGTGATGTATGTAAAATAACCAATAAATAAATTTACTGCTATGTGGATGTGTAAAAGTATTTGATGTTCTAATCGAACGTGTTTTCAAAGAATTGGCGAAGGCGCCACTATCATTTTCGATATATTCGAAGATTTCGATATATTGCTGTAATAAACTTTGTTAAATTATTCATTTAATGCTAAAGTAACCTTGCTCGTTTTTATCGCCGCTGAACTATAAATTATGTATTATAGGGAATTATAAAATTCCCAGTATTATTTAAATATATCGTTACCGCACCACATAAAGCAATTTACGTCGAAATAGCACACATACCATGACCTTATTCGTGTATACTATTGCTACCAAAATTAAAATAAAATTAAATGATCAACTATCAAAATATTGTCTCAGTGGTGTACGCTCGTAATTTATGTTGGCTGTAAGAAAGTATGAACAACGCGTTAAAACAAAATTTTATGTTAAATTAGACAATAATTTAAGTGAAACTTTATAAATACTAAGAGTAGCATATGGTAAGAGGACTATGATTAAGTCTACAGTGTTTGAATGGCATAAAATATTCAAAGGACGAGAAGCGTGAGAGATGATGGAAGGTCTCGGCGTCCGAAGTGTGAAAATATGTAAAAGGCGCGACAATTCGAGGTATTCAATAACCGACTGAGTATACAGGGTATTGCAGAAGAATTTAATTTAGACATTTTGGCAAGTTAGTTCAGATAATTCTTATTGATGTATAGTTTATTTCATCGCTATTTACCAAATAAAAAATCCCAAAACATAGCGTAGATTGTTTTTATGACTAGGCTCAGGTAGACTGTTCCGCTTATCGGCAAGATAAGTGAGTTTGCAAATATTTTATTTGGCAAATAACGATGAATTGAATAGTACAAATGCAGCAACAGTTTGAAATTTCATCTGATTTTTCATCCTACTTGGATGTTATTGACAGTAATTACTGGAGAAAAATGTCACAGCAAGCGATGGAAAACAAAAGGTTTACTTAGACAAAAATAAAACAAAAGAACGATCACACACTGAAACCATGCTTGCTCATTTTTTCATTCACAAGGGCACCTCTCATTTTGAATTTGTTAAACAAATACGAACAAAACTACGTAATATTGTTTGCAAAACGAGCCCAGAACTTTGGCGATGGATTAATTGATTCTTTCACCACGACAATGATACAGCTCATGATGCACAACCATTCACTTCGTTTTGGTTAAAAACTAATTTGTAAAGTTGGATTATCTGTCTTATGAAAAATGAGAACTGCAACGAAGGATGCCAATTTTCTTATATTTCTTATACTCAAAGGCATGTAGCTAAAATACTGAAGGGTATTCCAGAGACGAATTCCTGAAATGATTTAAATAGTGACAGCTAACATCATCTAACGCTACCAGTGTTGAGTGCGAGTGTATCGCAACTCAAGAGGAGTACCTTGTAACTTTGAAGGGGATAATGGTTATTAATTTCCAAATGTGTAAATAAAGCGCTATCAGAATTAATTCTGGAAATTCTTTTGTCAGACTCTGTACAATCGTTATATGAGACAGTTAGGGATTAAAGGGACTTGGAAAATCACGACATCCTCGTTAACCTGATCCCTAATGTATCTTTTTTGTTGTACGCTATCTCTAAATATACACATCACATATATACAATGAGACACAAAACTATTGCATATATTCATTGAAATTTTATTTTTTTTTCCAATTTCGATATTTAAAAGTTGCTAAAAGTAAATATTTAGTATATATGTTGCACACTTGAAAACGTAAATTTGAGTATCGTTTATGTAAATTAAAAATTGTGCCACTAAATAAATACGACATCCATTAAAATTTCTAGAATTGAATTATGTATAGTTTATTTCATCTCTATTTCAGTAACATATAAGTCGGGAATCGAGAAAGGAACTATGAAAACCGCCAAGCGGTTATATATATTACTGACATAGATCGTATCGATATACTCGTAGATGTATACCGCTTGAGTTTTAGTCGGCATTTCTCCTGGATCGGCGTACCGTGTACGGCACTGATGAGAACTAATAAGTTCGAAATAGCTGTATGTCGTTCGGTTCCCATCCGGGACAATTGTCGAATCCTACTCGTGGCTGGTTTTATTTTGAAACAATCTCTATTTGCCAAATAAAAAATCCCAAATGTATTCGTTAAAGTTATGGTTAAAGAAAGCATTCAAGAAAGTGTAATAAAACAGTAGAAACAATCGCTAGGTTAACGTTTCTTGAAAATAAATTGCTATCGGTAATTGAGATAGATACTAAATTGTTTGTCTTTATCCACAAATATGATATGGTCCAAGATTTTTCAAAGACAAACAATTACGTCAATAATTCCTGTTCAATATACAACAGTGAGTGATTGGGTTATTTGATCTACGGGTTTTTATAATGGCGATCAAAACTAATGCTTTCAGTTTTCTTGGATATATTTTTCATTTCATTTTTTTAATTTTGTTTATTTTGGTTCAGGAACTTTTTAAACTACTGAACTATATAAATTAGAAATCACGTAAACTATTATGTGGTGGAGTATTATCCAAATCCCAAGCTTAAGTTGTATAAGCAAAATTATTTTCCTAGAAGAAACGGAAACTACTGTAGAAGAGGAATTATTGACTTCGCGGAGAAAATTATGATCGCTGAAGGTTCATTGTTATGCATGAATATTATTTGAGAATTGTGTTAAAGTATTGGTTGTCATTAATACGATAATAGTTTCGCCATAAACGTATAATATAATGTATATAAAATAAGTTTATATTATTTTTATTTAAATAATGTTTAATTATATTTATTGAATATTTTGGAGGTATATCAAGGAAATCGTTTAGAATCAGAGGTGTACTAGGGTAAAGATCTAATCATAGGAAGAAGACCAAGAAATTCATTTAAAACTTTAGATGATATTTTTAGTATACGGAAGAAGTCCCTATGAGGATGAAATGATTATAATGTTGATAAAGATAAAAGCGTAGGAAAACTCTTTGTTTCTTATATTGTAAAATAAAGTAAATGTGAGCAAATGTTAACAACAAATTGAGAATGATGCTGGTTACTACTCCAAACCTAAATCTAAATACCTAAAATATTTAACAATAATAATATAAATACCTATCAAAGAAGTATGTTCTTTGAAACGCGCAACGCAAAGCTCTTTTCTATTATTTTTCTACTATTATCTACTTTTTATGTCCTAGTTTTATACTACGCATAAAACTAGACTGAAAACACTGCAACGAAACATCGGGCAAACTTTTTCGAATTGAGATAATTGCTGCAAAAAGGCTCACTTACCTGGATACGCTATTAAGGAGGTCCGGCCAGGCCAAGGTGAGCAACGAGTCCCTGACGAAGAGCTCCCAGGAGGTCAGATGCGACTCGCTGAAAACTCTCTCGGACCGCTGCAATCGCGGTCGGCCGGTCCTTGGTTTATTTTCCATTTTCGCGGATCCTGCTTTCTATTCCTCGCCCTGCAAAGCAAACAGGAACTGTTGACTGTACATTAAGCAGATTGTTTTAAATGTGCCACGTTAGTGTGGGACGACTAACGGAGAACCTCGTTCTGTGGAAATGTTCAGAGCCATTCCAAATTAACTACCCTTTCCGGTATACTGCGATAATAAGCGGTGGGTCGCGATCAAGGTTGTACGGTAAATAAGATTTCTTAAAATTCCATCGGGCGCAGTTTGAACCCAACACATTCGGGCGCAATGCATCTGTGAGATCACATATCATATCTTACACAAATTAGATTTTAATGAGGTGGAGACTCAATTAAATGCTTACTTAAATTAATATAATATAATAATAAATATTTCACACTATTTTTTAATCGCCATAATTAAATTTACATAAAGAAACTCATTTCATGTTGTAAAACAATAAATTTAGAATATTTTTATATGAGAACCACCTATTGATAAGTTTTTTTTCTGTGTTAAAGACACACACATAAATTAGTATTGAATAATATTTTGAATACAGAAAACAAACCACCTATTTCTTCTTTTTCTTCATCATATTTCAAACAAACATAAACGTGACATTGTAACGATATGTAGTATAAACCACTAATGTAAACACCCTTAATATAAACACTTAAATGTGTTAACTTTGAATAAAAAGCCAGAATAAATAAGTGTTGATATCCCAAAAAATATTATTAATTTAAATAATAAAAGAAAGCTAACAAAATTGTAACGTAATTGTGAAAAAGTGAAAATAATGACGTAATCAGGCGCAATGCATCTGAGAGATCCGGTCGTCCCATACAAGGCCAGGGAATGCACTAAAAAAAATCGACATCATATCGAAAAGAGTGGTTTGGAGCCAGAAAACTATGAGGGAGTTCGAGTTAATATTCGTAATACACATGAAACGACAGAGAAGAAAGCGACTACCAGATCTCACAGATCGGCTGCGCCCGACGGAAGGTTAACACAGATTTTGAATTCTCTATTAGGAAATACTTACTGTTTATCTTCTTTATATCACAAATTATTGAATCAATATTTCTACTAAATATTTACAAGCTCGTAAAACCATTTATAATGGATGAGACATTTGTAAGAATTAAACTCTTTGCAGAGTAGTGAACCACACGTATGGAAGTACGATTTCTATATTTGGAGTTTCAATATTAAATTTTAATTTCAGCTGGTTTGTCTAGCTTAACCAGGGTTTATTTTTACAAAATGCTTGTAATATTGTGAATGGGGGCGAGTTACCCTCATTTGTTTAGCCACAAAGTAATTCCATATTTATGTAGCTTCACCTTCATCCTTTCAGGGTTGAGTTAAATAAATTTAGAACGTACCTAACTTAATTTTTTTAGAACCTTCATCTGAGGTCAAATACTTGACTCGTAATACTTCTAATTTGCCCTCGCAATGGTATATCTCACTCTGAAACTTTTTTATACAGGATATTGGGAAATAAGGCTTATATATTTCGCGAGGTGTGTGTATGGGCGACATGCGTTTTATGAAATTATCATGTATGTGAGGTACATGACAGCAATCACATTAATAATGTTTGTTTCGAAACAGAATATTCCTTTGGTTTCACAACAAAGCTTCCTATTTTGGAAAGGGTGGATACCTTTTCTATTGTAGGAAAAAGTCATGAAAATCTTATTTTCGATCCAAAAAGTGACTACAATTCAAGATAAATTAATAAAGGTATTTTACTGAAAGGCTCCTGAATTATCTACGTCCCTGGAAACACTTTTAGGTTTCCACCAAACATTTCTCATTATACGGAAAACTTTTTTGATAATAGCTTCTGTAACCTTATTTGTGGATAGTCTCTATAACTTGTATAAAAAATTAATAACAATTTTATACCAATTACACTGGACTGACGCATTATTTAGAAAAATTTTGAACAATTTTTTATCATTGGTTATATTCGTTATTATTCGAAACTGAAGTCTTTCAATGTCAATTTAATTGATAGATAGTCTGTCGAGTATAACCTAGCGTTTATACTTCTTTTATCAAATTGATATTCTGAAGCCAAAGTTAATTCAATAGTATTTCTACTAGTTTTCATTTCATTGACAATAATCGTATGTCCAAATTCATAATTTGGACATATAATAATTCAAAGATAATATCAACACTATCATGTATAATTAGAAATTTAAATTGACTTATGCATATTCAGCTTAGACTTAAAATTGATGATGTGGTGATACGGTGCGTAATACGAAGTTAATCTAAAGTCAACGAACAAGGTCCTTTCCTCTTTTCCGTTCTTAGCTAATTGATAAATCAGACGGAAATCTATCGGTTGGTTCTAAACCGAGTAAATAAGCCTTTGAAAGGCATTTCATTACCGTCCGATGAATACTTAACGGCAAGTGATATTCCTGCAAAATTCCGAATCGGGAATCGGCCTTTGATGTGGCGCAATTAGTTGTTTGTGCCTGCAAAATCTATATTTCATGAACTAGGAACTATTTCGACCTTTATTTCGATTAGGCGTGGCTAGCGTGATCTGGCTGAACGTTTGGAAAGGGAATGCGTGAATAGGGTAATAATCAGTGTTAGGGAGAGGATAGCTTCATTATATTTATCAAGAAGTATTTCCTCCTATTTGCTGGATTAAAATCTTTATTAAACCAGCGTATGGCCTGAGTTTCGGATATTTGGATAAAATTCATTATTCGTTATAAGTTTACATTGTATTATATTTTGTTTAGACAACCACACTTACAGTAGTATAGAGTCTTCTCACAAAAATAAATAGAACAAAAAATAAAACCTATAAATATGCATACCTCTGAATACACAAGCGTGGAGACGTCTGAAGATAGAATACCTTGCGATGACCTTCGGATCGAGTGACAAAAATAATTATTCTTAGGACTGGATTGAGTCAATACAAGAAGATATCGTTCACCAAAAGAAGTATGTGTTTGAGTTAAAATCAACATCAATCCGAGAAGAGTTCATAGCTTTGATCTAATTACCGGAGATACCTTAAAACAACTTTCAAAAGCCACCGCAAAAACTGATCAATCTTGTCAATACGTCCTTCAGGCTAGGTATACATCTTTATCGATACGATCCCTGTCAGTAACATGTCATGATGCCTAGCGGGGCTTTAGCCCGAGGAGTACTTGTTTTTCTAGAGCGGTTATGTAATTATTTCCTTCTTCAAGCAACAGTTCTACTTCTGAGCTCAATTTATCTTGGGCCTTTATTAATTTTTTGTATAAAAACTGTATACATTTTTCTCTAGCGGAATTGTCATCAGTACTATGTACATGATTAAATATAGCTTTAGTTGTGTTTACTGGATCTTCTTTGAATAGCTTTGCTATTCGGGAACTACTTTGCTAACCGCTTGGCGGTTTGGTGCTTCCTATCTCGATTTTCGACTTATATGTTACTAACAGAGATCGTATCGATAAAGATGTATACCCCATAGAGTTCATTCGGCATTTGCTCTGGATCGGCGTACCGTGTACGGCACTGATGAGAACTAATAAGTTAGAAACAGCTGTACGTCGTTCGGTTCCGATCCGGGACAGATGTCGAATCCTACCTGTGGCGGGTTTTATTTTTTGAAAAGTATGTCATTGAAAAAGTGCAAACAAAATTGCATTTCTTGTTTTTTCATTATTCGAGTTTGTGGAATAATAATTTTTCCAACCATATATTTTTTCACTTGTGTGAGGTAGAGCTTCTTCACCAGTCTTTGTACAGTCTGTTTTCAAAACGTGTACTTGTATAGAAATAACCAACAAGGTGTTTAATTGCACAGTATCTGTCGCTACTTTAAATATGTTTTTCATAGTCATATGAATCGCTTGCCAGAAGACCTATAATATACTGCAGTAAATTGCAGTGTTGTTCATTTCATACACCAATGGATATCGTAAATAGATAATTCTTAATAAAGCCAAAACGGTAAACAAATAATTCTAGGGGCGTTTGTATTAGGTACGTTGTTTGGTTTTCCGAGGACACGCATTACATAGATTCCTATGTACTCAACTCTCAAGCTTAGTACTCTACTATGTACTTAACTCTCAACATTAGACTCAAGAGTCTATGTACTCAACATCTGAAGAAGCCACTGTATTGGCGAAACAATTGTTATGTTTAACAAATGAAAAGTGAAAATCTAAGCAGCAAAGGTTTTATTTTTGTATTGTATCTATTTTTTCTTGAATAGTTAACAATATAATAAGTTAATAGATGCTTTTTACCAACGTATTTATACACTATAATTAATTATTTATTAAACCTCAAAAACCAGTAACTAATGAGACCTATACCCAACTTCCCCCCCCCCCCCAACACGCTCTAAGCTTTTTTAAAGAACCGTATCGGATCCACCAATCTTTCAAACAAGTACCACAATCAATCTTGTACATAATATAGCCGCAAATAAATCTACACGTGCTTACCATGTTCCTCGATGCTTTTTCTTGTGAGACAGTGATGGAGAAGCTTGAATCCAGTAGGGATCAAGTCTCCCTTATATCGAGGAGACCGCTTTAGCCGGCCTAATTTTTTTGCACATTATCGACTACACCACTTTCCAAACAATACACCGTCGACACTTCGGCATCGGTTCGGTAACCTAAAAATATATAGAGTTAGCTCAGAAGGGAGATGTTTGTCTTTGGATGAAGGCGAGTCGTATATTTAAACTTGCTTAAGTGGATTTGTTCGTGGAAGAAATCTGGTTTCAGATTCGGTTCACATATATCCGTAAAGATAATATTAACGTTTTCTTTCTACATACATATTTATTAAGCAACGCATTAATTTGATTTGATTTAATAGTTCCTAATAGGTTGTTAAATGTAATTAATAATAATAGTAACCCAATAACCATTTAATTATACAACAATACCATATGAGACGCACGACATCTAATAAAAATCAGATTAAATGCTATAATGTATACTACCATAAGATTTTACACATATTTTGGAGAACTTAGAAATCGTCTACAATGATATAATTTGCAACGCAGTTTTGTTTTGGGATGATTGCAAACATACCAGTGGATGAATTGATTGGTTTAATACGTCTACGACTAGTACGATGAGTTTAAAATAAGATATCCCTGGTCTAGCCCAATTATGTTTATCAGTTACATATTTTTTAAGGAATGAAAGGTTTTATGAGCAGAAGGAATGATCAGCTATCAAATTACTACGTTTCCTACTAGGAGCTGATATATTTATGAAGGCATGCGAAGAAGAGGCGATACGTTGCATTGTCACCGAAATACTGGCTACGATATATGGACGATACCTGCGTCATTTGGCCGCACGGAAAATCATCTTTAACAAATTTTTTTTTATCATTTTAACAACCTGCATCGAAGGATCAAGTTCGTTATATCAAATTTACAACTACAAACTGGCCTGTGAAGTATACAAAAATGCAGGAATGAAACACAAATATCTAGCATATAAATATGAAACAGGAATTTATCCATATATGGCCCAATTGCTAACGTAGTTACCATCATACCGCGTAATTGGCGCCATTCTCTTATTTTAACATCTGATAAAGGTTTTTATCTCGCAACAATACAAGTTTCATACAACAAAATCGTTTTTAATAGCGTTGAACATTGATTTTCTGTTACCATTTGAAGAAAACTGCTGCATAATCGAATGTTTGTCGATGCCTACGGTGGGCATGCTCTTGGTAAATCATATTACTATGAGTGGTTTACAAAATTCAATAACGGAAAGTATGACGTGAGAAACGAAGAACGTGAAAAACCATCGA
Source organism: Rosalia funebris (assembly GCA_037954035.1). Lineage (NCBI taxonomy): Eukaryota > Metazoa > Arthropoda > Insecta > Coleoptera > Cerambycidae > Rosalia > Rosalia funebris. The sequence continues at coordinate 11,949,444 of JAZFAV010000001.1, read as the reverse complement.
AAAAGTTTGAAGATAGGGAACGGAAAGCATCGTTGGATGAGAATGACACTCAAACGCAACAAGAACTCGGGGATCAATTAAATGTGACACGAGAAGCCGTCTCCATACGTTTGAAAGCCATGGGAAAGATCTAGAAGATATGAAAATGGGTTCCATATGAAATGAATAAAAGATAGCATGAAAACCGAAAACCATTGTCGAAATGCTGTTCGCCAGGTACAAGAGAAACTCATTTCTACACCGAATTGTGACTGGCGATAAAAAATGGATACATTTCGAGAACCCTAAGCGTAAAAGATCATGGGTAACTCCAGGCGAATCATCGATATCGACTGCAGGGCTAAATCGCTATGGACGGAAGACAATGCTCTGTGTTTGGTGGGATCAGAAGTGTGTGATCTACTATGAGCTGCTAAAACCTGGCTAAATCATTAATACTGAACACTACCGACAACAAATGATCGATTTGAATCAAGCTTTACATGAAAATGACCAGAATATCAAAAAAGGCAACCCAAAATTATTTTGCTTCATGATAATGCGCCATTACACACAGCAATACTGGTCAAGGAAATAATTGAGGCATTTAGTTGGGAAATATTTTCGCGGCTTATTTACCAGACTTGGCTCCATCCGATCACTACTTATTTGCATCAATGGAACACGCACTTGTTGAGCATGACTTCACTTCTTACGAAAATGGCTGGATGACTGATTTGACTCAAAAGAGCAAGAATTTTTTTGGCATAGAATCCACAAATTGTCAGAAAGATGGGAAAAATGTATAATCTAATAATGGGTTATACTTCGAATAAAATATTTTTATCGTTTTCCTACAATGAACGTGTATTTTTTATATAAAAAATTTCTGTTTCATACTACTGTAGCATGTTTATATGGACAATGAGAACATGAGAATTTTAGACTCAGGATAACCAGCGAGTTCTTTATGTCCGCCTAATAAAAATATTATACAAGAAAGAGATGTACATTTCTTTCAGCGAGGAATAGAAAGTGTTCCTGTGGAAGCTATATTAATCAATCTAGTAGGAGCATCCAGTGCAGAATTATGGAACATAAAAGGCACACGAGTCTAGGATGAACAGATAATTTGGAAGTAGGAGAATAGGAGTAGTATTGTCAAGGACCGATGGAACTGAAAATTCTCAACAACGGAGCATAATCACCATTAAATCATATGACAAAGCACATAGCCACACGAAGCACAGCCATGATGTATAACGAGGAACAGGAGATAGTAATAGTAGCCTGGATATCTTCTAAACAATGAACTGATCAGAGAAACGTCAAAATGAATTCAACTACGACCACAGTATAACTGAAAAATTATATTTCAATGGTAATGAAATCCATGTATTCCACCAAACAGGGCTGTTAATATTTTAGCATCAATTCACAAGAACAAGACGGCGTTGAATACTGAAATGGTATAGAATAGTAAAATGGCATTATATCTTGATGGTACATACATAAATACAAACTTTATATAGTCACTGTATATGTGGTCGATATACATTTTTAATAAACATTTATACGACTAAGAGTTAATTTATATTTAACTAAATTAGCATTGTCAATGTAATTTTTTAAACATATTTTTGCGATTTAATAAACGAATTTCAAATATTGAAATTATATTTCTGTTTACTTGAAACACATAGGAGTTAATCGTATATTTCCTTTATTTTCAAATGATTGAGCAGAAATCAACACACTTCATCACATTCCTCCACAGAATGAAACCCTTTAAGTGAACATCAGCCCTGTCATTTGTATGAGAACCAATGATGGCTGACTACCCTGGGAAATAAAATGTAGATTTCTCAATTTCAGGCTTCACTTGAGGATGCACACATATTGACTATAGATAAAAACGTTATTTATGTAAAAACAACTTTTCAATATTGACTGACTGAATACTAAGCTGGAAAAATAATACTTTAGCAGGAGATTCGCGGATGGAGATCAAGCTAGAAATAATGACGCTCCATTTTAAACAAATATACTGGCGGAAGATTAGGAAGAAAGAAAAACACGAAAATCAAATAATACAAAGCTAGCACTATTCATATAAGGAGGATCATTACTCAGCGGTTCAGAAGGGAGAGGAACAAAGTTATATGATAAGGGATGCAATCGTTCTCTAGGGATTATTTACTGTTTACTCAAAATACAGAAAGTGTCCAGCATAAAGATAAGATAGTAATGGAATTAGAAATGGTATAAGTTACAATGTTGGTTAAATTAGGAAACAATTACAAAATTTGATCTTTTATATGAAAGTTGTAAAAGTTAGTTATCTTTTTCGATTTTTTGAAGAAAAGTATATATTTTATTTGCAAATATTTATTTCACCAGCTGTTAACAGTTACTATCTTATGGAATTCTTAAGTGTCTTAATAATTTAATAACGCCAATTTTATCCTAGCTTCTCCATTGTCCTTCATAAGTTATGTTGTAGTCTGTAGAGTTATTACACACAATATTAGCCTAACGTTGCATTGCCATTGTTGTGATTCAATTAATTTATATTTTATCTCGTAGACATGAACGAAAGGTTGCTCATAAGTAATTTTCAACTACGTCTGACCTATATTTCGGCATTCCAGGATTTAATGTTCCAGTTCAAGGATAAGTGCATATTTGAATAGCTCATAAATTAATAAATATCTTTTGATGGATTGCAACACGGAGAATTCGAGGTGCACACGTCATTTTAATTTACCTTGCGTGCTAGAAAACCTATCACGGCTCAGTAATTTTCATTTGGCTTCTCCATGATTATCTATTCGTGCGGTAATGGTTAACATTCATGCCCTTATGAACTGTCGAATAAAAACTCATGGTTTTTGTTTAATAAGAAACAGAATAATTTATGATTTAGATAAAAGACAATGTAGATCCAGCTCCCAATACAAAGTCGTGGAATTATTGACACACCATCGTCTAAAATTTTTCGTATAATTACAGATTATTTATTGAAAACATTTGCCGACAGTGTTCCTAACCAATAATTGTGATATGTGGTAGTCTATAGACTTACAGAATTTATTACCCTTGTATCTAAATTTGGACCATTTAAATTTGTCAAATAGGCTAATTTTAATGACAGCGAATATTAATGAACTTCGATAAAATATTGTTTGAAGTAACAAAAGTTTAAAGCAGAAACAGCAACAGGCAAGATAACAGATGTAACACTAGCATTTGGTAATAAATGACAGCGAATAAAGCAGTACCTGTTATGAAATTATTTACATTATTTTTAGAGATTTATGGGAAATGCTTGCACAGCTTTCTTCACTCTGTATGATGAGAATTAGCTTGACATACAAATTTTAACAATATGCATATGTAAGAAACCTTATTCCATAAGTTATCAATCGACGAAAATCCGCAACACGAGAAGGTCAGAGTCTTGGTGTGACTGAATGGAGGCGCATGCAGCGGATTCCTTGGACACCTTCTATCATTAATCGCTACTTCCTAAGGAAGTTTTTAAAACCATCAAACTGGTTTATGAGCACATGAGTCGAGACGAGTTTTTAAAACGTTACTTATGGGCTACACGCAAAATAGCAACGAAAGTTTCAACGCTAATGTTTGGAAATTGGCTCCAAAATCTTATTCAAGTGGCAAAAAAGTCTTGAATGTGGCGACTGATATTACTATGTGCACTTTTAATGGTGGTTTGACATATATCCTTCGAATTAGTAAAGATTTGGAGATGGATATTGGCGTCATTCATACAATTTCTGTCCAGCAGTCGATGCTAAGCGGATCAAGCACTCCAAATGTATTTGCCAGATGCAGCGAAAGAGGTACGCTCTTACATAAATTGTTCGAGGAAAGATAATGAGAAGGAATATTTAAATATAGCAGCTTTATGGTCCTGGAATAACAGATTAACGGTAAACAATTTTAAATAGTCGGATTTTTCATTTGTTCATGTCTATAGCAGATTTCAAAACTTTAAGCGCGTTTTTCTCGAAAAATGACTTTTCAAAACGGCACGCAGCATAACGCCAACAATATTCATTCTTTTCGGGCAAACTTTTAACAACATCTTTAAAATAATATTATGAAGTGAATTTACATACGGAATTTTCGATAAGTTAATTTAAACATTATTTATTAACATATAATTGCCCTCTTCTGTAGAAAATTTAAAGTCTTTATATAGATACTTGCTAATCACACAAAAATCAATATTTTCAAAATTCCCTACGTATTTCAATACCTATAAACAATATATTAAGTAATTTTCCAGACTTAAATTTGCACCAGGTACACTACGTGCTGTAGAGCGCCTTAAATTCGACATGCCTGGCAAGAATGGCTCCAGTGTCGTCATTTTTGAAAATTTATTGATATTAATTATTTTGTATTATACCTAAATAAAAGGTGGTCCAACCAAAACGCACGATGTTAATTGTAAATAAATCAAAAAGTTTTTAGAGAATTATCTTAATATTATTTATTATGATAGAAGGATCTATGACAATTATGTGTGAAACAAAATATCGGCCAAATGCTCGCCACGGCTTCGGTGGCATACCTCTATCCGATGGTCCATATTTTCAATGACTCTGAGACATAATTGAGGTTCAATGTCGTTAATGTGCCGAATTATCTCATCCTTTACCTCTTGAATCGTTCTTGGCTTATTGACGTACACTTTTTCTTTTAAATATCCCCAAAGAAAGAAGTCCAACGGTGTCAAATCACATGATCGTGGAGGCCAATTAACATCGCCACGACGTGAGATAACACCGCCATTGAATTTCTCGCGAAAAAGTGCCATTGTTTCGTTGGCTGTGTGGCAAGTGGCACCATCCTGTTGGAACTACATATCGTCCAGGTCCATATCCTCAATTTCTGGCCACAAGAAGTCTGTTATCATCTCGCGATAGCGAACACCATTCACGGTAACTGCTTGGCCGATCTCATTTTCGAAGAAGTACGGCCCGATGACGTCGCCAGCCCATAAACCACACCAAATAGTCACTCTTTGTGGATGCATCGACTTTTCAACAATCACTCGTGGATTCTCATTTGCCCAAATGTGGCAATTCTGCTTGTTAACGAATCCACTGAGGTGAACGTGTGCCTCGTCGCTGAAGATGATTTTCTTTGTAAAGTCACCATTCACTTCTGTCTGTTCAACCAACCATTCGGCGTATTAACGACGCTTGAAATGGTCAGTAGGCTTCAGCTCTTGAGTCAGTTGAACCTTGTAAGCGTGTAAATTCAAACCTTTATTCAAAATTCGCATCAGTGATGTTCGTGAGATATTCAATTGTTGGACACGACGACGAGTTGAGGTTGACGGCTCTTCTGCTACATTATCGCGAACAACAGCAATGTATTCCGCAGAGCGAACTGGGCGAGCATGCACAGGTGTTTTCACATTTCCTACAGACCCGGTTTGCTGAAATGTGCGCAAAATTCTCTCGATTGTGGACACATTTGGTCGATTATGCTGACCAAAAAAGTCACGAAGTGCACGAAGCGCATTTTGATTTGAACGCCCATTTTCATAAAAGGCTTCAACAATCTTAACGCGTTGCTCAATTGTGTACCTCTCCGTGGTTGAATTTGTCAAAGACTGAAACAAAGAAATGTCAAATTAAGTTGGGCAAAAAACTTGACGTTAAGGTGTGACTCACAATTAACATCGTGCATTATGGTTGGACCACCCTTTATATGCCTAATAACTTCCTTAAATAATATTATTTTATTACCTTTTCTTTTATCCAAGAAAATTTGTCAAAGAAGCCCCTTTTTTAGCCTAATACAGTGGTGTTACCCGTTAAACATAAAACACGCTACATAAATCAAACAATTCTCCAATATTAAAACAGGATCATCATGGCGCTGGAGTGTACATATAGAAATAAAGAACACCCATGTTCTATGAATAATAGTAATAATACTATTATTCCAATAATAATACTATTAATACTATATTATAAAAATGTCATTTTCTTAATATAAAGTAATAAAATGACATCTTTATTAGCAATACGTTCTAATTCCATGTCTAGTTATGAAAATAAATTCGTATAATACGCCCCTCCTCATTAAGCCTTCTCACTCTTATCCAATTACCCTTTTAATTCCCCCTCCAGTTCTTAAAACTTTTCCTTTGATAAAAAATGAGACTTTAATTAAACAATTTTTTTACCTCTTCTTTAACCCTGCACGCTTAATTTAATCTTCATCAAGTCGTATTGGTAGACGTATTTAATTCATGTCAACGGTAAAGTTATATTGAAAGTATCAGTCGAGTGTCGCTAATGAAAAAACTTTCCACAACACGAATATGGACGAGAAATTGTTCTTTTTTTTTCTGGAACTAGTTAGCAGTAAGCTCTATGTGAAGTTTTGAAGTGAATTATTGCGGAATTAGGTATCCGATATTATTAAAAGAACTTTTGTTCGATACAGATTTAGATGTAGCGAGAGTTTGTTGATGTTAGTGGAGCTTCAAGGTGAAATTTTAGAATACAAACTGACATACTGACATCCTGACATCATGAAGTGAAATATTGCAAAGATTTGACATTACTACAAATCATAGTATCTACAAATCTTATGTTACATGTTATAAGTCTTAAATTTACTAACAGTTTACTGAGTAAAATGTTTAACAATTTAATTTATTCATTAAAATATATTATTATATTCAAATTCTTCCGATCCGATAGGACTTGCACCTTGACGAAGTTCTAGTGCAAACTAGACACGACTACGATGTGGAAGGTAAGAGGAAACCACCACATTATAATCCTCAGAACAACTAACGAAAGGCTTATCCCAAATAATGATGGCGTCTCCTGGGGCAAGGAACACCGTAGGTAAAATAGTCCTCCATTCGGATCTCCGGGTAAGGACTGTTCCGGGAGACGTGATCGAGTGCAGCACAAGATAGGAGAAGCTGGAGATTAGCGTCCAACCAGTCTTAGGACTGATGACCTCATGATGATGATTCAAATTCTTGCCCCCTTGTTTGTTATTGACGATAACATCAAATTAAATACAAACAGAGACCAGACAGTATAATAACTTATATACTCATGAATTATATCTAAAACTGTGGGTACGTGAACGTGTGCTGATATTGATCGAAAATTTAGATTCTGTTAAATTATGCAACTAAACTTTAAGAAATGAAAATAAAATCAGAAATAAGTGGTGAATGTGAATCAATAAAGCTGACTATCGGGGATGTTACAATTGAGTAACTACGCCGTTGCCGATATGCTGTCGCGTAGATTTGAAATATTTGACTCGATGTAGGTACAATAAATTCAATGCAATTCAGTTTAGTTTTGTATTCTGTAGTTATAAATATATAGCCTAAAGATTATTTTAAGATTCAATGTTGATTTTAACAAATATATATATATATATATATATATATATATATATATATATATATATATATATATATATATATATATATATATATATATATATAAGCGGCATTATACATATTGGTTTCTGAAAAATGTTCAATATGTTTCAACATCTTACACTATAGAAATTTGTTTCCCAGATTCTTATAACGGGCATGTACCATAATCGGTTCGACATTCTTTTATAGGCCATACTACTACTCATAGGGTCACTTGTGTCAGACAGTGACGTCACAGACTCTGGCGCCACTGGCGTACGGCATTAGTATTCTTATTTCATGGATCACTGCATCTAACTACACTATATGTGACCATACTCACAATTGAGATTTTTATTAAACATATAACCTTATTCCCAGTTTATTCCCAGAAATATCCCTTGTTACATTGAGAGTATGGTACAAATTATCATCCCATTCTTTCTATAACGCCATAGAATATTTAGATAAAGAATTTTTACTTATAGTTAAAGACAAATATAAGAAATATTCTGGAATGGCCAGCAAGTTCGCCAAATATGTACCCACTGCACTCACACTGTGGAGGAGGGAGTCCTCTAAAAACAATTAGTAGCTATTTTGTGTAGAATATAACTGCCTAGATAAGAGCGATGTAGTCGAGGCGTTACATTGCCGTGAACCTAGCCTTTAACGTTTTACTGCCAGTGTCAGATTGTCAATGAAGAACGTAGTGAAAGTCTTTACAGTTTAAAGTCATTTCAATACATATTTGTAGAGTTCCTCTGTAATTCAAACATACGTTATTATGTTAAAGATATTTTAATCGTTGATTAGGTGTAATTGAAGCCAACTACTATAAGTATCACACCATCTATGAGATTAGTGATTTTAGTCTGTAAAACAAGTGATCACAGAAGTTTGGGCGAATTAACGAATGTTCGTTTATTTCTTTATTGATTTTCTTTCTTTATTATTATTACACTTAAGGCTCTTACTTTATCATACGCCTTGAAAATGATTTGTTCATAAGAGATAAGAAAAGTAAAATTTGTTCATCAGCCATTTCAGTATTTTCAGTGATTGTATTAAACATTTGGACTAAAGTTTCAAACTAATTGTGCCATTGGCCAAGTATTCGCCAAAATAAAATATCGTAAAATGTAAAAAAATCTATTCCACTTTAAGAATTCTTTGATAGCAAATATGATACAGTATTAAATTTGCCTCATCAAGTTCTCTTAGGATAGTGCTATTCATTTCATCGCTATTTGCCAAATAAAAAACTTTATTATATTGCCGATAAGCGGAACAGTCTACCTGAGCCTAGCCATAAAAACAAGCCACGGTATGAGATAAGAGCGGTTTGGGATATTTTATTTGGCAAATAGCGATGAAATAAACTATGCTAGCATGTATTTCGATTACAAGAGTTTGGCCGCTATCTGCTGAGTTTTACATAGGTTGCTGCACTGCGATATACTACATATTTTGGCTGAAATTGTACCAATTTTCTTCACGTCACAGCTATCTTTACAGCGTGGCAATACTGAAAGAGCAGAACTCGGTGTTTGCCGTATCGCGATATCGTAATTTTGTTTATTCATGCGCCTTTTTCGATCGTGTTGTTCCTCAATATTGCATTGAATATGCCAACAATAAAAGAGTCAGGAAGTATGTTTAACGACGTCTGGAAGCGGTGAAAGCATTGAATGACGCGAAAAAGCTTCAAATCTAACCGCGAAAAAAATCCAACTTGGAATTCGGATCATCGATTTAGATGAGTTGCAGCAGAATTTGAAGTGTCATTCATGTAAAACGTTATTGTCATTAGAAAATACCGAGAGTGAGGTAAGAAATGGTTTACAATCCATTTGGACAGTGCGATGTGATTCCTGCGATAAAGTTATCTCAGTTGACAGTGGCAGGCATCATTCTCCAGAAAATTCTGTCAAAAGATGCTATGATGTAAATTCTTCTGCCTTACTTGGTATTATTTTCATTTTTGTTTTTTCTTTAATTTTAAAATAGAACTAATTAGAATTTTATGTTTATTTTATTAGATGCTACTCATAATCGGACATACATACAGCTTTCAATAAATTACTGACATATTTGAATATACCAACTATTTCGGAATCGTTATTCAAACGTTACGAAAGGAAAGTCAGACTAGCCGTCGAAAAAGCTGCATCTGAAAATTGCACATAAGTTGTAGAAGAGGAACGGCGTTTCGTATTAGAGAATATAGATTGTTTGTGTGGAGGGTTGTAAGTTTTTTTGACGGTGTCCTTTTTTTAATTTCGATTGTGTAATAGGTGAAATGATTTGAAAAGTTTATTTTCTATATTTTTTAAAGCCCATTCTATGAAATTAATGAACTATATGTTCCGAATTTATATATTTAAGTAGGAGAACGTCAAATCAAATATCGTATCGATTTTTAATATTTTTGACTTTTGTTTGTTTTAGATGATTTTTTTCAATCAAATTATATAGGAAAGAGAAACAATTACATAGAAACGTTAGCAAATTATTGTAAAACATGATTTATAGCTATTTTATATTGATTTAGATATACTATAAGTACAAAAAATTAAATTAAAAGCATTTGTATATATCTTGTACGGAAATGAATATTGAATTTTGATTATATTAATTTTATGTATGCTCATGTCCTGATTTGAGTATTCGGCAAATTTTATATTATACTATCAGTTCTTTCATTGCACGATTTAAATATTGCCGCTTTTAAGCGAACAGCTGTAGAGCAACGTTGCCACGAGAGTACGTGATGTAAATTGAAAAAAATTTTAACTTTTTATTATGATTATGAAATGAACTATGTAGTCGATCAAGCTCATTTTGGGTTCACATATTTTTGGTTAGTTCATAAACAAAATATTAGTTTTATATAAAAATCTAAAGAAAAGTTTCTGAGATATAATGGAATGACTGTCACCATGTTTCGAGGTCTCTATACCTCCCATGTTGACAAGGTCAACTTTAGGTTTAATTATTGAGAAACTGATGTAGATGAACGCTTCCAGACTTCACAAAATTATTTAATAACTATTCATTTAGTAAATACTCGGCGAGTTCATATGAAAACTTGAAACTACTAGTACTACCTTAACAGAAGCTGTTTGTTTTCATGCGCTCAGCTTTCTTTGTAAATTGATGTGCAATGCTGTTAAATACATGAATTATTTAACTTCCAGTATATGAGATAGCACCGGCCCCTCGGCCAAAAATGAAACAAGATTTAGAATAACCATTTGTTGTTCTTTATGCTCTTTACATCGATTTCTATTTCATCACACTATTTATTGCGTTTCTATTGTACGTTGAATTATCCTTAATCTCTGCTTGATACAGAGCCCTAAACTCGTTACAATAGACTTATTAGATTCTATTGTCAACTATATTAAATTAAACTATTAAATTGTATTGTCAAGTTCTACGAACTTAACGATAAGTGCTTCGAAAAGTTAATCATAATTGGTCTTCTGTTTGCGAACCGAAACAAATGTTTATTTAATTTTCTTCGCGGAGATCCCTGAATGTACAGAGATTTAAGCGTCGCCGTCGGCGTCGCTCAGAATTTCACGTTGACAAAAGTTCACACAATGAGTTTGTACTTAAAGTTTAAGTATACCATGTGGCGTATTCGTGCCGTCCTTTGTTTCTAAGATTAATAATGGGAAAACTTGCCGACGAACTTTATTTTGATCGATATTCGTAAATAACTGATGATCCGATTCGGATTTGTTTACTAGCGACGCGGACAATGACGAAATGAGAGAAACTTACGAAAGAAGTTTAGCCCATCTCTTGTGTCTACGTTATATTGGACGCGTTTTTCTAGTACACGAGCATAATTAAGTGATGCCAGAGAAAGCGTCTGAAAAGTTTTTGTTAGAAATAAATTTTAAATTAATATAGTATATTATTTACAGCTCTAATGTCCTCTTTGTCTCAAGTCTCCATTGTGAAATACTTTATAAGAAAAAATTAAAGTTTACTCCGATATAACGTTTATTTTTGATAAGAAAATTCATTCATTTGACCTTAAGTTGTTCAACATAAATATGCTATAAAGGTTATAGCCAATGCATTGCATTTTATCACAAAATGGTAGCAATCAGCCATTCAGTCATGTATTCAATATTTGCACATTTTCAGAAATATGTTTACTGATTGTAAAATCAGAGCCCCCATATTTTCTAGACAAAAATGACTGTCATTTTTATCAGATAATTCGTACTTATTTCGCAAAATTCTACATCAACTATTCTCGCGAACAAATAATTCTTTGGAAGCTAATTTAACAAATGTTTTACTAATTTGGTCTTAGTCATAATCTATCTTTCTATGATATATTAAAACATTAATAAACACATTATAAAGTACGGCGATTTATATTGAGTTGACATAAGGTACCTGGACATTAATATGTACAGGTGCACATTGAGGTAATGTGTACTTACTTCCCTTTTATAGTGACTAAATGATGATTTGATTTTTATTTCTACTACTACTACTACTAATGGACACATGGAAAGTGGACATCCTTGCCCAGAAAGCCTACAGGCAAGCTTGTGTAGGAGAAGGTTACACATATAAACGCGGATAAACAACCAGCCCTGAGGGAAGTGCCAAGTTCCCTTTGGTGATAATCGAACTCACGCAGACAATGTGCCCAGTATTTGGCCCAGTCGCCGCCCTGTTACTAAATACATAGTCAGCACTTCTGCGGCACCATGAGGATGAGACCATGGTGACCCATCCAAGTCATAACTGTACAATTCATAGTTTAGACTGAAACAAATAATAAAGTGTTTTACAACATGGGTGCTCAGGTCTACCATTTACAAGAAAATAAAGTGTAAATCATCTAATTATGGGTAAATAAATTTACATGTGGAATTTCTTAAATAATAAAGCAATATTTCATGTTAAAATGATTTAATTTGTAGAGAACATTTCTCACTACTTTAAAAATAGCTGTATTATCCAAAGTTAGCATTTATTTGTCACAAGCATAATTTATTAACAACAAGTGAATTCTTTTCTTGGTATAATATACTAAAACGTATAACTTCATGAAATATTTATCAAGAACAGATAATTAAAAATAAATATATAAAAATTAAAATCTGCTTTTCAACTGATTTGAAATTATCCTCGGAGAAAGTATTCAAGACAGTATACAAAATAGTACCACATCGATTGAAATAATTTCCAAAGATATCTACCGAAACGTTTTACGAGTAAAATCTGATGAGTTTTATAACACCGAAACAATTTTTTGCAGATGTTAGATGCTCAGAAGTGTCAGATTCTCATTAAAACAATGTTTATTATTACAACAGATTCTGATTCTTTCCAGTTTCATGCTGCGCCCTCACTTGAAAGCAAAATAAAATTTTTATAAAATTATTAATTATGACAACTTAATTCCATCTACGTATTTCTAGTAACCCATCTACTTTAATATAAACTGCCAAACCAAACTTCCATTTAATGAACTAAGGCATTTTCCTCAAGAGCAACTATAATTCGATAGATCAAATAGCTTATCATTGTGTACCTTATTGTTCAGGTATAATCATAAAGATATATCAAGTGGACCATCAAGAGAAGTTAACTCTAAATATGTCGTAGGAGTATCTATAAGCTCTTTTCTTCCAATGCAATCAATAACAGTTACTGAAATATTTTACTTTTCCGCATTCCACTATACGCGGAAAAGTAATGTAATCGTGTAAGAAAACAATTTTTTTCTAGAGTTTATTTTTCGTTTTCCGGCCTAAAAACCAAAAAAAAATTGTTTTTGAACCATTTTGTGTGTGTGCGTGTGTTGTTGTCGTTGTCGTCGGCATTCATTCTTGTTAGCACGATAACTCAACTAAATCGTGTCGCATCGGTCGGGTTTTGACTAATTCTGACCGGGGACGTCTCCCAGACGACACATATTGATTTTGAGGTGGATAGGACATACCCCACCCTGTCCATGGGTCATAAGAAAGCACAATGGTGGACTATTTGAATTTTTTTTGTTACCACGATAACTCAACTAAATCGTGCCGGATGCATCAAGTTTTGACTGATTCTGATCGGGTACGTCTCCTAGACGACACCTATTGATTTTGAGGTAGATAGGACACACCCCACCCTGTCTATGGGTCATGAGAATGCACTACTAAGATGGTGGACTATTTGAAAAAAAAATTGAAAAAAGTAAAACTGTCGTATAAAACACATATTCTACATTTATGTGTTGGTTTATTTTTTCTCAGCCACTCAATTTCGAGACATAGATGTTCTACGTGCGGAAAAGTCCGTTTTAAGGTTTTAAAACTGTTTATTTGGAGTAAGATATAGACATTATGGTTTCTCTATACTTTTAAAGCGTTTACATATGACACTCTGGGCATTAACAGACATTAATATATCTACATATAACAGACATTTCAATTAAGAAGAAATTAAAATACACACCACAGATGTAAAAAAAATTCTGCTATAATTACTTTGATCACTTTAGGGACAAAGTAAATAAAAATATGAGACATATAAACAATCCCTAATACAGATGCCAAATTCCTCAGCCGATGACGATCTCATCGTCTGGCGAGGTGACGACTATGGAGTTAAATTCAGAATAAGTAGTTCAACTCAGAAAATCTCTAGAATTGACACAACTTCGCAGAATTGTTGGCCTATTATATTTACTGTAAAATGTAATAACACCGAACAATGTAGTTTAATGTGTTACACAAAGCTTGTTTCCCTTTTATTAAAAAGGAAAATATCGACAAAAGCCATTAGTCGAACACAACTTTTCCATCTACTGTGAAAATTCATTGCGAGAAAATGTATATTCCACGTATATATTAGAATTCGTCGTAGACATTTTACGTTATAAGTATTGATGTGGATTAAACGGTTTCATTGAGAAGATACACCGGTTCTAATATGCTAAAATAAGGTTCTATTTAGAGAAGATTTATATTTTTGCCATAATAATTTGCTCAACGTGTGCACCATAAAAAATACTACTTGCATCCGAGATTTCTAAAGTGGATAGTTGACACGAATCTGATAACATAAAATTTGTATAGATGAATGGATTGATGAATGGAATGAATGGAGCGGATAGATGGAAGCAGTACTTAGGAAATTTATACGAGGATCAGGAATTAGGAGAGATATTAGAGGAAGAATCTAGCATCGATAGGGAAGATGTAGGAAAACCTATATTGAGAGAGGAATTTGAAATAGCACTAAGGGGGCTAAAGAATAATAGAGCGCCGGGTGTAGATAAAATACAGGCGGAAATTTTGAAATGTGCGGGACAGAAAGTAGTAAATAGGATGTTTGAACTGGTAAAATACATATATGAAACGGGCGAGATGCCGGAGGATTATAAGAGGAATATTATCGTTACTATACCGAAAAAGAGAGGAGCCGACAAATGCGAGAACTTTAGAACGATTAGCCTAACTTCCCACGCGTCAAAAATCTTAACTAGAATAGTGCAGAAGAGGATGGAAAATAGAGCGGAGGAAATACTAGGAGAAGACCAATTCGGCTTTAGGCGAAATAGGGGAACTCGCGAAGCTATTCTGGCGCTAAGAGTAATGTTAGAGAAAACAATAGAAAAAGGAAAGAACGCTTATATAGGATTTGTAGATTTAGAAAAAGCTTTTGATAACGTAAGATGGGAAAAAATGTTCGAGATACTAAAGAGCGCGGGAATGAAGTATAGAGATAGGAGAGTAGTACACAATCTATACAAAGAGCAAACTGCTGTTATAGAAGTAGAAGGGGAAAAAGGGAAGTAGGTATTAGGAAAGGAGTAAGACAAGGATGTACGCTATCACCACTAATTTTTAATCTGTACATCGAAGAGGCGATTAATGTGGTAAAAGATAGAGTGGATTTCGGGATTAAAGTACAGGGACAGAAACTAAAAATGCTGAGATTCGCGGATGATATAGCAGTATTAGCATCTAGTAAGGAGGAATTAGAATCAGCATTGAACGAAATGGAGGCAGTGTTGACAGAGGAATACGGAATGAGGGTGAATAAAAACAAAACTAAAGTGTTAGTGTGCAGAGGGCGCGAGAGCAGAGCAAAAACGAAAGTACAAATTAAAAATGAAAGGTTGGAGGAAGTTAAAGACTTCACTTATTTAGGAAGTAAAATAAATTGGGATGGAAGAAGCGATAAAGACATAAAACAAAGAATAGCGCAGGGTCGAGTAGCTTTTAACGAAAAGAAAGCACTTTTATGCTCGGGGGTAATAAACTTAGAAACAAGGAAGAGATTTTTGAAAACATATGTATGGAGCACGGCACTATACGGCTGCGAAACCTGGACGGTAGGGGAAGCAAGTAGGAAGAAATTAGAAGCTTTTGAGATGTGGTGTTACCGAAGAATGATGAAAATACCATGGACTGATAGGGTTAGAAACGAAGAAGTATTGGAGAAAGTCAGCGAGAAAAGAAGTATGTGGAAAAACTTAAAGAAGAGAAGAGATAGAATGGTAGGCCACTTGCTGAGACATGGGGGAATAGTCCGCGATATTTTGGAGGCAGAAATAGGAGTGAAGAAAGGCAGAGGTAGGCCGAGATTAGACTACTGCTCGCAAATAGTAAGGGATGTAGGTTGTAGCACAATTAGCGAAATGCGTAGGTTAGCACAAGATAGGAGAAGCTGGAGGTTAGCGTCCAACCAGTCTTAGGACTGATGACCTAATGATGATGATGAATGGATATTTCCGCTGAATTTGTTTTAAATGTTTCACGTAGTAAAATTTCTTGTACCGCTGCAGCTGTGAAATGTTAATTTCCTAGCTTTTTAAGTAAAAATGATGGATGTTACTTTACACAGGTGTAAGCTGTGAGTACACATCAATGGTATTCTATTATCAACTGAACTGCGCCAATATGCTGGCAGGCACAGTAGGCTTTAAATGAGAGGTTACAAACTGAGCGGGATTATTGCTCTTAACCAACTCCGTTGATATGTAACATCGTTTAAATAAATTTAAGTAATAACCATGTGACTCAAACGTATACTAAAATAATATTAAATATAAAAAATACTCAATCATTATTAAATAGATATTATTGAGTTCCAAACGACAAAATTGAGGTTTTAAACCAATTTATGCATAACGATAAATAGGATCATAAAAACTAACTACATCGAACTGTGTGTGTGGAAAAATATTAACCATACAACGCTGTTTAGTAATGACCAGTCTAGGGACAACATGCTTCTGTTAATTCCTGGCCCTGTATATTCCTCTCCTGAGAAGAATAGACTCATATACGGGGTACGATTTCAGTGTCAGTATCTGAATGATATTACTGTTAAGGTTTGTTAAGGACTAATTCGACATATTCATTTAAACTTATGAAGAGGCAAGAAAATTACAATTCGATAGAATTACCTCAATATATGTATAAATTGTAGTATTTTACTATACATATATACATATACACATCATACATATCATACTATACTCGTATGTGTACACATCAGCCACATGACTAATTGAGTAATGTTTGATTTAATAATATGATCACTTTTTAACTAGGATCTTCCAAATTTTGTTAATATTAATTAACGTTATCTTATATGTCACTTACATTATACACTATAGCTACCTATAACCAAATTTTGCCAAACAGTATCTATAACAGAATGTTTTTGGTGTATCTCTACGTATCTCTTTGTACATGATCTTATCTTTTACAAATTCATCAGACTTATTCAGCGGCATCGATAGAAATCGCCAACACGTGTATCTTTCATTTACCTCGATTTGCTCCCACTGTAATATCTTGGTTTTCCTATTCAGGAGAATATCGACTGACCACTCCACTTCAACTGAATTGACCTATTTACTTAACATACAATTAAATCCTTTGAGGAACGGAATCTAAATCGAGTAAATGTTTGTGGTTCCATATCTGTAAATAAGACAAATTATAGTAGTAGTAAATCAGTCTATGCGAACAGAACTATTATGCGTAAACTTAATGCTGCATCTCTGGTAGATATATTTCCTCCATTAAAGGAAAACATACCAGAGTGGTTGATATATATGGTTGAACAAGTGCGTTGGAGCTACTGATTTATATGTTGAAAAAATATTAGCTCATGAATGTTTTTGCAGGTCGTTAATTTAATTACTAACGTATTTTAGTTTATTATACTTTATAAATAGACATATAGTTTTGTTGCCTATACTTGAGAAAGAAATGAATTGACAATCGTATGTTTTCCTTACAATAAAATTCCATGTCGTTTTATTCCTAGTGTATTTCATATTTCATTTCATTTTATTTGGCACCACTCATTCTTTTTCGACTGTTTTATTTGACTGCATCTATATGTAAGAAATAATATACATTGTAGATGTATATATATATTATTAAACTAGGATCCTTACGGATCTTGCTTAAGTGTAACTTAAGCAGGAGATGTAATAATTCAATGTAAATCATACACCTTAGAAATAATGTATAAAGAGTGGCTCAAGGATAGAGCCCTGAGACATCTCGGAAATGAGAGTGGTTTCATTTGATATAAGTCCACGAAATTTGGTCTACTGCTTCTGTTTGGATAGCGTATTAAACAAGTGCGTAGAATTTTATTTTTAATAATATTTAAAAGCCATATTCCATGATTTAGTTTCCCAAACGCCTTCTAGAGATATTCGAGAGTAAATCGCATCCATCAGGCTATTAAAATTAAACACTATGCTATAAATAACAATACACAGGAGGTTGAAGATAGTTTTATTGTGAACTAATGGTTTTTAAGTCTTATAGAATTTATATGTGTATGGCATGATCAAATACGCATGGATTAGTAACCAGATATTTAACATGTTATAATGGAGCAGGTTATCTATTATTACACTGAAACACAATTATTTAGAGGGTTTCTACAGAAAAATACAAAAAAGCTATTTTTCTAGTAAATATTGGCTACTTCTAGTGTTTTTTTTTATTAATTTAGAAGGGAGATTTTTAATCACAATCATGAAACAATAACATGCACTGCTAAATTGTTATGTGTAAATGAATGTTTCATTATCACAATTTGGCAGTGTCAACTTATCCTGAGGTTAATTGACGACCTCCTAACGGGAAACAGGAATGCGTTCTCAAAAAAGCTTGACGGAAGTTAATCGTCCAAAGGAGTGTTAATTATCCCCGGCTGTGACGTCAGAATTGCGGCTTTCATTTGTTTTAAGCTCTTAAC
Source organism: Rosalia funebris (assembly GCA_037954035.1). NCBI lineage: Eukaryota > Metazoa > Arthropoda > Insecta > Coleoptera > Cerambycidae > Rosalia > Rosalia funebris. Next base: position 11,930,756 of record JAZFAV010000001.1, on the reverse strand, counting down.
TAGAGCATTAAATGGGCGCATGACAAGGACGCGATTTTTTTCCTGATTAAATTCTTTAATTTCACGACGGGGGGGGAAATCAAAATTGGGAGAACAATACGCCGCATTTCAATGGATAAACGTCGGGGTAAAAGCGTTGAATACTACATACGCATCAAGATAAAACAGCAATCTCGTTTATCGAAAATGTGAAATTACAGCGTGACTGAAAAAATATTAGAAATTTAAAAAATGTTCTCAAAAGACGTATCAAATAGAATATGTATCTACTGTAATTAATATAGAGTGTATTGTTTCAATTCACGAAGTTTAACCATAATGGGAGATATCGCGTCACACATGGAGGTTGGTAAATTATCGTAAATGTTATCTTTCAGATGACCATACAGAAAAAAATGAGGTTTAAATCATAGAAATAAATGATCTAATCTACATCCTACTATTATCGATAAATTTAGACTATTCTAATCCTATTCCACGGTGACCAAAATCAGTTTCTAGTCTAAAAATCTGGATGAAAATTGGAAGCTGTACAATGAGATTGAACACTACGATGATAAAGGGAGGTTAAAAAAATTAGAAAAATCACTCTGTATATTTGGATATTCTCTTCGTACTGACTACTGATCATTTTAAATATCTATTCATTAATTTTTTACTTCGTATTTATTCATTAGAAACAGGTCACGTGTTCTAATTGAATAAAAAATATATACTGGAGTAGGTCGGAAACATTCGTGTGAAGATAATACTTACTTAGTTTTCCAAAAAAACACCAAAACACTATACACTACATTTGACGCGCGTTTCGCCAACAAAGTTGGCATCAACTGGAGATAATTGAAACTGAGTTTTTGTTTTAGTCATCTCCATATGATGCCAAACATTGTTGGCGAGACGCGCGTCGAGTGTGTAGTAGTATATAATGTTATCTTGGTGTTTTGTGGAAAACTAAGTCAGTGTTAAATAAACAGTTTTAAGACCTTAAAACGAACTTTTACGCACGTAGAACATCTCTATCTCGAAATTGAGTGACCGAGAAAAAATAATAAACCAACACATAAATGCAGAATATCTATTTTATGCGACAGTTTTATTTTTTCAAATAGTCCACCCTTGTGCTTTCTCATGACCCACGAACAGGGTGGGGTGTGTCCTATACACCTTAAAATCAATAGATGTCGTCTGATAGATGCCCCTAATCAGAATCAGTCGAAACCGACACGATTTAATTGAGTGATTGTGCTAAAAAAAAATTCTCAAATAGTCCACCATTGTGCTTTCTCATGACCCATGAACATGGTAGAATGTGTTCTATCCACCTCAAAATCAATAAGTGTCGTCTGGGAGATGTCCCCGATAAGAATTAGTCAAAACCCGATCGATCCCACACGAGTTAGTTGACTTATCGTGCTAACAAAAAAAATTTCTCAAATAGACCTAAGGGAGGGGGTGGTGTGTGCTATCCACCTCAAAATCAACAGGTTTCATCTGAGAGACGTCCCCGATCAGAATCAGTCAAAATCCGATCGATCTGACACGATTTAGTTGAGTTACTGTGCTAACAATAAATTTTAATGCCGACGACAACGACGACACACACACAGCAAACAATTTATATAATCCTTTTTTTTAGATTTAAAAACGAAAAATAAAAAAAAAATTGTTTCTTCACTTTTTCTTTACACGATTACATTACTTTTTCGCTAGTATAGTGGAGTGCGGAAAAATAAAAATCTATAATCTGACTATTAAGCAAATATTGTCTCCAACTTTACTTATTGAATTCTTCCCAGTATAATAGTGCTCTACTATTACTGTAGATACCTCTGTAATATCATATTCTTGTAAAATTCTGTATGCCAGTTAACATTCAGAAGAAGAAAAATAAATGTTTTGCTCTGATGTATGTAAATGTTGATATTTGTAGAAACTAAATATAGAAATAACACTAAAAGGAAGTTACAATTTGTATAATGAATCTTTGCGTATGTATCAATTTAGTGACGACGCGACGCACGGATCACATGCTACACCACTCGCAATTGTTACCAATATGCCACAATTACCAGCACGTATGTCTAGCGACATATGTTTCAATCAACTACGTACGACATAGACAGTTAATAATTGTGGAACAAAATGCAATTATAAAGTCACGCCTTAGCTTCATTGTATAATTTGATTCATTGGTGTCTTAATATTTCTGTAAAATTTATTTAATTTTTGTTTCATGTATTTTGATTTTTGTTGAATTCATTTCATTTATTTTAATGGAAATATCACGCCCATTGAATGTTTTTGTGGAAAATCTTTTCATTACTCTATGATAGTTGGACGGATTTGTATTGTAGTAACTATTATCCTAAAATGTGTTTTCGCCACGACACTGTTCAAAAATGTCAGTTGATTGACTCATACGATTGTTGCCTATGATGCACACGCAAAGAATCATTATACAAACCACAGATAAATTCATAAGTTTCCTAACTATTTATTGCGCCTATCCAAATAACGAGATAACAACGTAGAACTATTGATTAGCGGATACCGTGACCAGATGGCCTAGTTTCCGGCAATAGCTTTACTTTTTTTTATGACGTTCTCAGATGTCCTCACCAACGATTCAAATTCGCCCTAGTTTTATATTTTCTGTCTCCTATGCAGTCTCGGCCAAACTTTTATTGTTGAGAATTAACAGCTGAATGTCAGTTGTATGAGTTAAGTCATTTATATACAAATTAAAACTGCATGAAAAGTGTAAACAAAATTGTTAAAAATAAAACCTTAATAAAAATATATTCTTTTAAGGATACGGATAGGGTCATATACTTTGTTTTAAGGCGTGTTAAAAATATCATAATATCTATTTAGATAATGAAATGAAACTCTAGGATGAAATATTTAGGAAGGTATTTCCTTATTCCGAGGCAAAAGGAAAAACGTATTATGAAAGGATGGATAAATATATTGAAACACCTGAGCTCAGGCTCAATGTGCATCAAATTAGGATAATCGTTCAATAAATATTTGCTTAGAACTCTAAGAGCCTTTGCTGATCGATATGAGGTGTATAGCGGAACTTTGAAGTATTATTGTGGTTGTCTTTGCGTTAAATTTCTAGGCGTAGAACAGATTTTTATTAGCATCTGTCAAAGCACAAGAAAAAAAGTTGCACTATATTAATTTTAAAGTATTTATTTTCCAATAATTTTATAGAGACAATATTTCCTATTTTGATATCGACGTTACATAAAAATTTATATTATTATTATGCATATTAAATAAAGGAATTGTACCTGTATAAGATATATTAAAGTATAAATGGTCATTGTTTTGGGGCGATACAGTAATTAGAAAATAATAATACTACAGATTACACAAATTTAACATAACGTGGAAATAATGTGTTTCAGTGTGTATAAAACGGAACTTGTTGTTTGGATTGAATTTATTTAAAATGTAAATCTATTGCGTCCAGTTCTGAAGAGGAACTAGCATTTGACTTCATAATGGGGTCATACAGCCATAGAGAGATATATGTTTTTATGTTGGTTTATTTTAGTTAATACCATGTTTAATAGAAATATGTTTCATTTAGTTACTAAAACATTGATTAAACGTCAAAAAATTCAATAAATTTAAAATTCAACTATTCTGCAAGTACGTAAATACATATAGTGTTGTATAAAGCATACCAAAGGATGAGTGCAAAATAGTAAGAAATAAAACAAATGTACATCTATCATACACAGATTAAACTAGACTAAGAAGTAATCACTTAAAAGCATGATAGGTTATAATAATACTATTCCAATATTCAAAACAAGGAAAACATATTTATAAATTAATATTTATTAGATGTATACAATAGATGTTCTTGAATTAATTCAGATTCATGTGATGTACCTAGTGAGTGTTCTGAAAATTAATTGAGTAACGACAATATGTATATAATTTTTCTGTTTTGAAATTTTCTTTAAAAAATATGAAATATTTATTTCTGTAATTTAATTGAATGCTGATTTTTGCCTCTGTGCATCTGGTGCCTTATAGAGCATCAAAAGTCTCGATAAATTCATCTTGTCTCCTTATCATTGAATCAAATAAATTTGTACATTATCCAAAATCCCTTTAATCTCTCTATTTCGTTAAAATATAGTTCGATTCTAAAATTTATATTTCAAAGAAAGAAAACTTTCAAAGATTTGTTATGATATTATCGCTGGCATTAGAATTTAGACACATAAAAAGCCTTAGGCTGCGAAAGTCGTGGACGATGACTTGGAAGACGACAAATACCCCCAAGCTTAGGGAGAGTTGCTAAAACTCGAACCTAAGCCTATGCACCATGACACTCCCAATACTTGGCGCAGTCCACCCACCTTGGACCAGAGTATAAATGACATTGGTGTAATTACTTCTATAATTATCTACGATAAGAGAATACGATAGGTCACCATGTTGCGGATGCGGAGCAAAGTGCTGTACGTTCATTGGTTCCACGTCGGACAACAAAATCAATCGACAACAAGGATGCCCATCGTTTTGGAGTATACATAAAATTTTAAGGCAATGATACCTGTTGCACGTTAGAACCTTCGATCCGAAAACAAAAAATCAACTTTCTATTGTAACTTAAAGTAGTAACAGGAAAATAATTAAAGTTGACATCATATTCAAGTTCCAAAGTTTTAATAATTTCTCCATAATTCCACTTAATACGAAATTCCTATGTTTTGTGGAAATTTGAACTATACGTTTACAAAAACAAAATAAATCTGGCAACTGTATTATATTTTCTACAAGCAGGGCATTTCTCAATCACATGAACGATGAAAAGTGTACGGCGAAGAGAAGTGTTCTATTGTATACTACTGATTTTGTACTGACTCAAATTTCGCTTATTGATCGTATATTAGTCACCAAGATACTACTTAAGATTGTTGTACTCCTTTGCACCAATGAGGAGTTAGAATTATTGGTCATTTCAAACAAAAAGTCTGTATGGATTCACCCTACATTATCGGTAACAACGTGAGGATGCTCCGCAATGCTCCACAATCAATCTCATTCAATATTAAGGCTACATTTAAGTAGATGATTTATATGTATTTCATTTTCAAAAAAGATTTTAGTTTTCATAAAAAACGGCACTTGCTTTTTTCATAAAATCAATGAAATTCAATCAAATTCATTTAAGTTATTCATATTTTTCGACGCGGAAAAAAGCGACAAGTTTTCTATTCAAATTAATTTACACCCCGTATAAAATCTAGTCTTAATGAATTTATCACTTAACTAGTTTAAATATTCCTTAATTCACTTTATGCAACAGATTGCAGTTCCGCTGTTAAATTATCTATCTGTTTTCACAATAGACATCTGAATTCGCGCCCGGAAGGTTGAGGAGTGAAACTCCTCCGTTTCCACGAGATTTTAAACTATTACAACGGGGACCGAGGAAGATTATCCGGATAAGGCTAAGCGTTATTTTGAACTTTGTACTTATTTTATGGTATGAATATTACACGTATGCAGAAAGCTTTTGTAATTGTTAATTACCTATTAGCTCTAATGAAGGATATATAGAGCAAAGTACGTCGTTAATCCAATGTTAGGTCTACTAATACCCCCTTTTCAATGTAGATATATGTAATTGGTCATGAAGCTAAATTTAATAAAGGTGTTTTATCTTTTATATCCTGTTATTAACTCAAGTGCAGCTTGTATTGTTGTTTCTTACAGTTTCAACAAATTTATTTGAACATGACTATAATATATATTAAATATAAACCAACAGCTTTATTTCAAAGTCAGCATTTATTCCATGTCTCGAATGTGTTTCTCATATAATAGGCGAAAATATTTTTTTTTTTTAATATATTTTTTAATTAATTTTTAGAGATAGTTCAACTCTGTTTCTTATAGCAAAAAAGTGTATCCCTAATGTAAACTGTATACATCCTTTACAAAATATCTTCAACATTTTCATTTTTCACATATTCTTTGTTAACTTTGACAATATACTCGTAGTTTTCCTGTTCTCTGATATCGAGAACATCGATGCTTTTCAATGGCAGCCGAATTTGTTTTTATTTTACATTTCTTACTTCGGAGACCTCGCCGTAAGGTCCTTTGTGTACGCTTCGTCTACTAATAATGTCGTCCCGTCCCAAATAATTATTGTTGCGGTTGCTAAACAACAAGGCGTCAAGATGAATCGCAGACGTCGGCATCACGCGGATAGATAATAAAGTGTGATCAAGAAAGTCAAGTTTGTTTCAAATATGTTTCTGTAAATCTAATTGTGGGTCTTGGGGACTTCATTAAGTATGGCTAGGCCGTTAAATATTTACGAGATATCCGCGATTCCGAAAGTTCAATAAAAAGACCTTTTGTGTGGCTAAATATTAAGATGAAATTTCGTGGCAGGCTCTTGAAACAAATCCGAACTCATATTCAAGTCTCTAACAAGTCTCAAAACTGCGATATCGGACAGCCCACGAGGTGCGCAGTAAATAGTCTGGTCTTTACGTAATGGCATTGAGACTTTTGCAGAGTGAGTATCGATGAATATATATTGACACCAGAGTTCGATCTGGCTGCGCGTAAAATGCATCATTTTCCCTCCGAGTCCTGCCTCACTCTTTCTTCTACACATACAGAGATAATCTTACATTTTTTCCTATTCTTCCTAAGCTCTACAGAGTACTACGACGAATGATAAAATATTCGGTGATTGGTTTATCGTGCTGTTTAGACTACGAATTTTTGTACATTTTTATGGATTCAATACACTATCTCAGCAGAATTGAGGGAAAGCATCCATCTGTTCCTGAAATTGTCTTAGAAATCAGCCTGGGACGATAGGAAAGAGTATTCACTCTATCCTAGTCCGCTCTATTTTGTCAATTAATATAGGTTCAAGTTCTTATGTGGGAAATCTGCTTTTCTGTATTAATTTAAAGATGTAGTTAGAAGTCTCAGCTTCTCGATGTTAGGTTCTCAGGTTTTGGTCATTACACATGTTGCCGAGATGGCTATTGATATAATTACTACGTTTTCCAGGCCTCAAATGTGTCTTCGCCATAAATTCTATGGCGAAGTTTTCGTACTTCTTTATCTTCTCCGTTTTTCTGATAGTTTGGGTAAGTGAGCAAGCTATGTCTATAACTTGTCCTTTTGGTTGATCTTACTTAGTCTGCCGGGGCCAGGAATTTCCTAACGAAATGGTCGATTGTTTTCCCTAATTTGCTGCATTTACATCACTTCCCTTCCACCTTGATTTTCAATATATATTACCATACTAGTACCATAATAGTTTAATTTTTCTTCCTTTTGCTCTAATAATACATCGTAACTTATATGGTAAACAACTAACATTTTTTACGTTTTATAATAATTTGTTAATTAGTATGGTTCACTTTATTATTACATTTATATATTTCATAATTGAGTAGTACTTTTTATATTTCTTCTACGTGCATATTTTAACTCTCCCTCTAGTTCCTCTGCTTTCGACAACTGTGTTCTCTAACAAAATCTGCTTTAGACAACAACCATGAAGGTATCCACAGCTCATCAAGAATAGGAACAAGTCTCGAAACTGATATATCGGACAGCCCACGAGGTGCGCAGTAAATAGCCTGGTCTTTATTCAGTCTCAATGAGATCTTTGCAGAGTGAATATAGATAAATGAATATGCCGGGTGATCCAGGTTAAACGTCATTAATTTTAATGAGTGATAGAACAATAAGAAAAAAGTAGGCTCTCATAAGAAAACTTTGTTCAAAAATGTTTCCTAACAAAGATAGAGAGTGTCAAAGTTGTAAAAAAAAAACTGGTTTTCTCATCATAACTTCTAAACCACTCGATAGATTTCCATCAAATTTCTCACACAGACTACTGTGGTACATCTCTAAGTAATGATTAAAATCATTTAAGGAAATTCTCCAGTGTTGTAGATACTGGGGGATACGGCAGCCCCTTCTCCCCTCCGAGTCTTCGGCGCCACTGGATATTTTACAAAGAAGATTCAATTTTTGGATTCACTGTTTAATTTAGAAAAAAATTGGCCTTGCAAATTTTTGATTTATGGCTTCGTTTTTGAGATACTTATTTTAATTTAAAGTGCTGCAAGCAGACCAATACTTATGAACTGAACTACTTTAATCATTACTTAGAGATATACTACATTAGTCTGTGTGAGAAGTTTGATGGAAATCGAAGTGGTTTAGAAGTTATGATGAGAGAACCAGTTTTTTTTTCAAAACTTTGACACCCTGTATCTTTGTTAGGAAACATTTTTGAACAAAGTTTTCTTATGAAAATTTACTTTTTTCTTGTTGTTCTATTAATCTATCACCTATTAAAATTAATGACGTTTAACCTGGACCACCCTGTATATGTACACAAAGTTCGACCTGGCCGCGCGTAAAGTGCGTCCTTTTTCCTCCGAATGCTGCCTCACTCTTTCTTCTACGCATACATAGAGAATCTCATACTTTTTCCTATTCTCCATGAGCAGTACCTAACATATATTTTTTTCAAAGTGAAACGATAAAGCGGAATGTAAAAATATTAGAATCATAAACGCTCTCATTTCCTCTACCTAAACATCAATCTAACTTTGTTCATAATTATCCCCACGCTCACAATATTCATGTTGGCGAAGTCTCATTCCACGGGGCTATCCTTCGAATTGAAATTACCCGGAACAGACGCAACGATACTCCGTAAATAATATATTCCATTGCTTTTGTCTGCTACCGCGAGCCGAGAAGTCATTAGAAATTTTAATGAATTTAAATCAGCTCCCCGAAAAAGTCTCTGATAAATTAAGGGCGAAACTTCGTTGATGAAAATTCCAGCCGACGCAATTAGATAAGTAAAACCATCCACGGGATAATATTCTCCGAAACCGTGTTTATGTCGTTTAAACGTACCGCAAGTCGCGTAAAATTTTAGAGGAATGAAATTGGGGTTTCAGAGGGTATATACGCACAGCTACGACGTGTATTATTTATATTACATCAAACCCTTCCTATAAAAGTACATGTATAAACGCTATTGGAGGTAACACCAAACGTGTCCGTAAAGTTACACCCTCACATGAGCCATGTTCCCGCTAAACCGTTTATTTATTAATCAGGACAGTAATGTCTATCCATGCCCTGTTGGCTCAAAATTGCACTGTTTATTATAAACTGGCTTGAATTTTATGCATACATGTTTCAATGAGTAGAGGAACTCTAAAGCTAGTGCTTACTACACTGAAATGAGTCAAAAGGGTTAAATATCAAATCATACACTCCCCAGTTAAGTTATCAGAAGCTGAAAAAGTATACTCCACCACAAGCCTGTTCAATCTATCAAAATGTTTGTAAACGTATTAAAATATGTTGATAATTTTGCGTGCATAAGTATATTAATCAATTGATAAAAAGTAAAATATCCTATAGGATGGCACACTGAGAATATTACACATAGATTATGATGTCGGTGGTAAGTATGCAAAACGAAGATGTAATAATTACAAAATTATCAATATAATCAAAGTTTTACTACCAGAGGGTAACATATAACCAGGAGAATAGCTGTTTTGACCTAATTTATTTAGTCCTTATTATATAAGGCATTTGCAGATGGGTTGAAGTATAAACTCCTTATTTCTGTAATTACAAAATTAACTTATTGAGAATATATTAAGAAGTTGTTTGTATGTACAACATTAATGAGAGTCTATTTCTTTATCAGGTTACAACCCCATTTAATGATGAATCAATGATAAATTGAAGACGTACTGTTTTTGTATTACAGCTAGTAGAAAAAAAATAAATAAAAAGTTAACACCAACAAATAATTTTGTACCATATAATTTGCATCTGAAAAAACCAATTTGATTCATAAAATAAAAAATTAACATAGAGAAACGTATCAAATCATTATTTACTATAAAATAATAATGTATGTGCTACCCTTATGTCTTTATGACACCACGAATTTTTCGACGTAAAAATTAGCAGTAATCTCCCAATATAGCTCCATTCCAGCCACTTTGGAGGCATTCTTTAGTCCTCTTTATACCCTAATGTAAACGCTCCCCCTGTTCGTCACTAACGGCGCCAAGATTTGTTGGGAAATATCAAAACGTTATTACAGAAAATATGTTTTCAATGATATTCTCAAACATTATTATTACTATTAAAACACTCATATCTCTGTAAAGAAACAATGACATTCATTATCGTTAATATTATCAAAACCTTGTTGATAAAATTACCATTGTCATTAAAATCTAGTCTTATACAAATTAATTATGTCAATATTTTAAATCAGATAAATTTGAGGTCTTATAAATCAGACAAATACTTCATCATCTGGACGATTTCATGTTGGTTTCTAAATAAATCTGATGCAAGTTTAGCCCCGGCAAAATGTTCAGAACCCTACTTTAAGAAAGGCACCTGTAAATAATCCTCTTGGGACTCCAGCAGCATTAAATATATTTTTAACAGCGAATAATAGGATATCAATTTTAACAAAAATTGTAAAAACCCCGCCCCGTCTTTTATATTTAAAAAAAATTATGCTGAGAATTTTTGACAGCCTCAATTCTTTAAAATTATGGGATAAAATTACTATAAATTCTTCTTCTATATTACTAAAGTTTATTTCTATATTTATCAACAAATACTTATAATAAATTATGTGAAATATCAAGGGAAATCAAATATTTCATATTGGCGGGAGATATATTTCAAGAAAGAGATTTCAATAGTTTTAAACAATCTTCAATATTACCTAGATAACGTACGAAAACTGGATACTGGAGTAGGTTGAAACCTTTGATGTGAAGATAACACTAACTCAGTTTTCCATAAAACACCAAAACACTATACACTACACTCAACGCGCCTTTCGCCGATAAACGCCAACCGCATCATCTGGAGGTTATTAAGACTGTAACTGGACATTTAATCATCTCTATATGATGCCAACTTTGTTGGCGTCGAGTGTAGTGTATAGTATTTTGGTGTTTTGTGGAAAACTAAGTTAGTGTTAAATACCAAAGAGGTAAAATGTTACATATTTATATAACATATATAGTTATAAGAGAGTTCATAATTATACTGAATTTAAAAAGTTGAAGGAATTCTTTTTGAAATGACGATGAAAGGGGCGTAGAATCAATCACTCATGTTGAAAATGTCAGGAATGTTAAAAATTCCTTCAAATCCTTTGAGACCAATTAGCCGAACCAATTCTAAAATCGTGTCATGTATTAAAGTTTTCTGGGGTGGGCACACGAGTAAGTCTTTTAACACTTTGTTCATGATTTGCGTTTGGTGTTTCAAGTCAAAATTTCTGATAACATTTTTGACTGCTGTGTAATGGCGTACAAAAATACTGCGCCAATATACGACTAAAATTTTTACTACTAAAATAGAAAATATTGATCCCTCTTTCGCAGAACTTAATGTTTTCTTTGCAACTTGACAAACTTGAATAATATGACCTAGACAAAATATTTTTAATGTTTTGAGAGATATTTAAGGTAAGCTGATATGAAAGTTGACTAGAGGCAAGTAGTCTAAGAGACGGACTGCTTTTATGTCTGTGGTATGAGTATAAAATTATAACGGAGTTGTTAATCATGGGATGGCCGAATATGCTATAAATAATAAGCAAAGCCGAGGCAAGCAAATTTTGTTAAATGGCCCGTAAAAGCTATTCACACCCTATTATCTACCCTAATATTTACGATGTATGTATTATATATATGAGCCTAAAACCCCGTAGGAAATAACTTTATGGATACAAATTGCCGGATATTCATTTACAAGTTGTTTATAACAATATATCTTTACTTTCTAGCAAATTCATTACGCAAAGTGAGCCTTCCATTTAACAAAGGAAACTTCTGGAAAACAAATAGAAAAACATATATACCGTAAATAGGCTATATTGTTGAAAATTTTACCACTTTTAATAATGTGAGAATTGTATAAAATTTTACGACTTCTGGTATAAAATTTAACACCAATATAACTTGTAATATTTTACACCATCATAACTGCAAACTTTTATATGTGTCAGATATAAGACTAATACCAATACACCCCAAGATAATACACTTTACTTCGAGTGGGGCGAATAATATTTTCTACATGGTAACTATTCTAAAGTAAGGCAACATGGCTGTTCATGATTCCTGATTAACCAAATTATGTCCAAAAGCTGTTATGTGTCTTAAGGGGCTACATCCACCTCGAAACATGAAAAAATAGTCGATCTTCGGGAAGAGTTTTCTTGGGAACTATTAGTGATAAATAAGCATTTTTTTATTGAAGATAAATTTATTGTAAACATGATGAAATGAACAGAATTTAAGAATATTTAAAATCGGAAGAAATATGCCCGCCGGAAGTGAAGCGTCTATTTCGAGACCCAGTTTGCGGTGACCCATCTCCTGCTAAAACTGTTCATCTGATATCAAAGATAGTAAACTGTCGTGAAGTCAAGTGCATACCAAACATATTGACGATTGCCGTTTCCGAAAATTCTTCTTAGAAAGAACGGTACGTCATGGAACTGAAGAACGAAAATTCGGTAAAAAACTTAGTTATTATCGTAATTTGTTTAAACAATTTTCATTATTTCTGCAAAATGCGATCGTTGTTCTGTTCTGAATGAAGCATGACTATGTCAAATTTTAAAAGAATTTGTCGATCGTTTCTCGAGATTTGACGGGCACGGTTTCGGATTCAAAGGACGATCGACTTCTTTTAGAATGATGAATTCTCGTGCTTGTTTCATCTTTCTTAGCCCGAGAAATTTTGTGTGTATACATTATTACAACACAGTAGGAAGAAAATTCATGAAATAATGATTCCTCAAGTTTGTCGCTGATTAGTTACGTCGATCATTGTTCCACACCCGACGAGGGCGTTATTGAGGGACGCACATAGCAGCATTAGCCCCCTCAATCGCCTGAATCGACTGAATGCTTTGTATCTCTGTAAGTTTTAAAGATATCGACTTGAAACTTTCAGAATATATTCTTAATCCTTCATACTATAATAATGTGTAAAGAAAATTATCTGAAGATAATTGTTTGAAAATTTTAGGTGGATGTTGCCCCTTAAGAAGCAAAAATTAATTGTATTGGCAAAATTTATTAACAGGTTTTGACAAAGTCACCGCGTATGTTGAATGAGTCGCTGGATGATTTCACCGAATAGATATGTATATATACCTAACCTATTTATGTTTCGCGATGATAAATAAACAATGCATAGTTTAGGTCTGTTATTTCCCAAATTTTAAATTTCAGGGAGATTTAAATAATTCAAATAAGACGAATTGTTAACAATTTTTAAAACTTGTGCTCGAATGGTTTGTTTATCCTAATAATCAAACACAGTCATTGTCATGGCCAAGTTTATTAAAAATAATAAATATGAGGTATCTGAAAAATATGTTAAATTTTAACAAATTTGCTGGAGGATTTTGTTGGGTAGGTAGTTAAATGATATCTTAGATCTACCATACTTTTGCGCTTACTAATAATGATACATTAATCATATCAAGAATGTACCCAATTATTAAACAATTGGATACATTTCTTTATTATCTTAGTACTATATTAAAACTGTTTAAATTATAATATTTATTTTCAGTAAGGACGAAATCCCCTTATTATAAGAAGAATTATTAGCAAATATCCAAAGGCATCTGGATATCAAGGAAGCATCATAATATTTCATTGGAAAGCTCAATAATACGAGTACTATTCCGAATGTGATAGTTAGGAATTTGGTTGCGCTGTTCAAGAATATATATATATATATATATATATATATATATATATATATATATATATATATATATATATATATATATATATATATATACTAGAATTTCTAGACTTCACTAGCATATAATAAATACCAATATTTCATTGGTGAAATAGAGAAAGTAACTTTGTATATTAAACAGAAAAATATAATAAAGTAGATATATTGTATTTCATTGAAATAAGGTTTACACCAGTCTTGTCGATTTTACTCCATTACTGGTATGACAATTCCACCTTTGAATACTGCAATTCTACCATGGTCTTGAGGTGTTTATTTCACCTTATTTTTTGTCACAATTGGTGTCATATTTTAAACCATATTTTATATAGTGTACAAATGAAGAATATTATAAATACCATAATTTATACGAAATGCGTACAAATGCTGAAAGTAATATTCCAAAAAACTTTCAGTTATGTAAGGAGCATGAACGCTGTGTAAAAAGTGGGTTTTACTATAATATAGGAACCAGTAAGCAAATCGCAATAGTGTTGCGCCGCCCCCTCGTTCATATCGAAGGCATCTCTGGAGCATGGCGTTAAAGGCTTCGGATCAAAAAACAAAAGTTACCACGTCGTTCGCAGGGGTCGATATACTATATTGATTCTGTCAAAATTACGTCGTGACACACACACGAAAACAGACGTTTAGTAAATAGAGATGTCTGACAACCTTTTTAGTTCTATTCAAAATAATCTAATATATCTTTCTATTTGAAAAATGTCCAAAAAAATTTTAATAATAAGTGCTGTTACACAAATAAGAATTGTTACATACATAAATTGTAATCGATAACGAAATTAAATGCCAAGTTTGATAACATACATATAAAAAATAGTGTCACGTAGTTGTCATTGAAACTTCTAGGTAGCGGGTAGGTAATAAATGATAGTACACAAGGAAACGTTGAATAATGGCATATAATAATAGTTATTAATTATATAAGGGAATTAACAAGCTTTTAATCCACAAGAAAAAATGGGCACTCCAGGCGTAGCCGAGAGCACGTAGCCATTTTTTCGAGCGGATTAAAGGCTGTTAATTTCCCGAATGTAATTCAACGTTTTATCCACGACCACGGGAAAGACCGGTCAAGGCAGTGAAAAATTCTTGTTTTGCAAAACGTCATATTTGACGGATGTATCTGATCAAGAATATTGATTTTCAGTTGAATACTAGAAAGTCTTGGAGTCGTTTCTAGGACATGCGGGGTATTATGAACTTTAATCCACTAGTGTATTAGAAGGCCTTCAATCCACGGAAAACAGGCCTATTAAACCTTCCTAATATAGTGGTCGTAGATAAATGTCATTTATTATGATTCGTTGGATCATACAAAGGAACACAAATAAGTTTAAATATTGTCTTGTAAAACCTCCGTGAGCCCCAACGTATACAATCGAGTAACTTGATGTTATTAATGTCCGAAAGTTAAACACGTAACTTTATCCCTTGTTTATCTCATTCAGTTTTCCCGTTTTTATCAATTTTAGTACAGCGTTATAGAAACTCCAATAATATATAGCTCAAGTTGGGTGACCTCAGAGCTCTATTAGTCTCTTCTCCAATCCACCTCTGGGGATAGGTGTCGTATTTTTATGAATTCAATTTTGTATTATTGTTGCACAGCGTATTACAGCATCGTCTTGAAAAGAGAACATGTAAAAGGCAAGTTATCTATTTCGCTTGAAAAGTCGTTTTCCATAGGAATTCGGTTCGTACATGAACTTTCCACAAGGGATTATTCCCGGATGATGCGGTTAGTCGGAATTCTGCACCACACATTTACCTTTTCAGAATACTCGTATTGTGAGTTTATGGCTGGATAAAAGTTTTCATTTCATCGGTTTCGTATATTTTCAGAACAAACTAAATCAATTGTAAGAGCAATATTCCCGTTTGTATACGAATTTTGTCTACTTTAAAAAATATATATGAAGGAATGAAAACTATTTAATGGATGTTAGAATTATACAGTAATAAAAAAAATTAAGGGAACAAAAAATCCGAAAAATATTTAGTGATTTTCGAAAGGGTGTAACTTTATGAAAAATGGTCGTATCCAGATGAAAAATTTTTGAAGCTTTTAAGATTCTAGTTTTGAAATATTTTGGCCAAAAAGCTTTCTAAGCTAGTTACTGCGCAATTCAAAGAAATACTGCGAGACAAGAATTTTCCATTTCTTTAATAGGGTCCCCGGGCTTGGAAAATTTTTTCGGACTAAATCAAATCAAATGTCGATTAGCCTGTTTATTTAGCTTTAATTTGATCCTTTAGGGGACTCTGTACGACAATTTTTTGCGAAGATATCTGTGGTTGAATAGAAATTCAAGTTTTTGTCTTTAATCATCAATATCCCAGGAAGGATGGTTTTGAAAACGTGAATTAAACGTGAATTAATAAATGACGAATGTCGTGCTTGAACACAACCATTTTGTTTTACTCTCACTATTAATTTGAAAAAAGGCCAAGAAAATTACTTTTCTGACATTTTAAAAAATCTACCACCACTTTGAAAATATTGAGGAAAAAATTAATATTGCCAGGTTTTTTTTTACTTGGCTTACAATTTCGCTTACAATACTCATTCTTCTTATCGATCTTTCCTTAATATTGTTATATAGAGCTATCTTTTATACTGAAGTTTTTCCTCTTAAAGATTAGGATTAAGTACTTTATACGCATTTGTTATTGACTTGCCTGAATCCACTTCTGGTCAAGTTTTAGCACTTACCACAATAAAACTCCCGAGTAACTCCAGAAGCTTTCTTGAAAACTGCAAATCATAAATCCTTCAAGTTTTATACAACTACTTTTATCAAGCCATATGAATAATATCGACGTTACTTATATATTGTCCAAGGCTACACACAAATATATATTCGTTACCTTGTTTTATCCCTCTAGTCTTATTTGAGATATTTTTTGAGATTACTAATTCGTTTGGAAGGGACAAAGACTATGGACCATTCTTATTTCCTTTATTTAATGCTACGTTAAGCAGCGTTCAAATTAGGACCTAATATCAGGAGTGATTGAATTACGAACTTATTAAAACGAAATTACATTTTCCCTGCTTTCCGTTATAACATGTATTAAATCATTAAATATAGCCACTGTAGCGAAATAGGTATTTAATTTAACGAACCAAAATATTAATGCCAAACTGAGCCAGCTTTTGCGAAACTAATTAGGAATAATATAATTTCGACTTTTCAAAATGTTTCTTTTGGGCATTTATGTATATATACTTGTATATTAAACTAAGAATGCTGAGATTCGCGGATGATATAACAGTATTAGCATCTAGTAAGGAGGAATTAGAATCAGCATTGAACGAAATGGAGGCAGTGTTGACAGAGGAATACGGAATGGGAATGAGGGTGAATAAAAACAAAACTAAAGTGTTAGTGTACAGAGGGCGCGAGAGCAGAGCAAAAACGAAAGTACAAATTAATAATGAAAGATTGGAGGAAGTTAAAGACTTCACTTATTTAGGAAGTAAAATAAGTTGGGATGGAAGAAGCGATAAAGACATAAAACAAAGAATAGCGATGGGTCAAGTAACTTTTAACAAAAAGAAAGCACTTTTATGCTCGGGGGTAATAAACTTAGAAACAAGGAAGAGATTTTTGAAAACATATGTATGGAGCACGGCACTATACGGTTGCGAAACCTGGACGGTAGGGGAAGCAAGTAGGAAGAAATTAGAAGCTTTTGAGATGTGGTGTTACCGAATAATGATGAAAATACCATGGACTGATAGGGTTAGAAACGAAGAAGTATTGGAGAAAGTCGGCGAGAAAAGAAGTATGTGGAAAAACATAAAGAAGAGAAGAGATAGAATGGTAGGCCACTTGCTGAGACATAGGGGAATAGTCCGCGATATTTTGGAGGCAGAAATAGGAGTGAAGAAAGGCAGAGGTAGGCCTAGATTAGGCTACTGCTCGCAAATAGTAAGGGATGTAGGTTGTAGCACAATTAGCGAAATGCGTAGATTAGCACAAGATAGGAGAAGCTGGAGGTTAGCGTCCAACCAGTCTTAGGACTGATGACCTCATGATGATGACTTGTATATTCAGCAGAATACACAAGTGAGGCAATGGTAATGAAAATATCCGTGTTGCGTCTATTAAAGTAAATTTTCTTGGATTCTTAGGAATTAGGGAATTAGGATTTTCACAATTCAATGTTTCTGTACCAGAGAGACTTGAGTAGATTATATAAGGCTTGCAAGTTTTAGTTACTTATGGGGCTTAAAAAATATTGCACATTTCTTCAAATATAAAAAAATATTTTAATTTCTCTTATAGAAAATTAGAAATTCCTCGATTAGAAAAATAAAAATCAGTATTTGTATAGTTACAATGAATCTATTCACTCATTAACAAGACGTCTACGTTAACATCTTCGTTTATTCTGAGGAAAATCCTCGGAAAGGGCTTTAACCTTCGATGCAGCAACAAAGGAAGGGAATAATTTTCCACGCACGAACACCGAGATACACTATTACACGTTTCTCGATGCACGTTTCGCCAAGCAAGTTAATGAGACGATTAGAATTCATGCATAGAGTTTTAATCATCTCCTGATGATTGCAACATGGTTGACGAAACGCACATCGAGTCACGTGTAATACTTCGGTGTTGGTGGAAAATTTGTCCTCTGTTTGTATAATAACAAATGTTAATACATGTATCGGAAAAGAAGTAGCATCCTCAGAAATAATTTCCGTCATCTCGTCATTTGCGGCCCATTAATTATTTTACTCCTGTTTTCAAGTTATGATGTCAGTATAATTGAGAAATGGCAAACACGAAAAGATATGTATGAATATAATATTGTCCTGTTTTGTCTATAAATACCATATAATAACTCTATTGTAGGAAATTAATGAAACCAGTTAAAGATTAACAGTATGGATGGCATGCCATTTTAAACCAATAATATAACGAACCTACCTACAAAAAACATAATAAAAAGTAAGATTTTTATTAAAAAGAGATTTTACTTTCTTTATTTTCTAATCGGACAACAAAAATAAAATTTGTATCCCACATCAACTTAAATTCTAATGGTGTTTAAAATAAGCACATAATGCGTGAAGAAGCGATGCAATGCAATTAATAACTCTTATAACTTCTGCAGATTACAGAAACTTACAAGACTTTTAGAAGTCCAATTTGAACTTTATTTCTACTGAAACGAACAATATGTAAATGATTAAAATGATAGTGGCAACAAATAGAAAGAGTAAGGTTAAGTCGAGAGCTGAATGAGACACGAAGCGTCTTCTACCACGAAAATTTAGGTATTTCTGTCAATCGCAATATGCTTGCAAGAGATAAATAATAGCAACAGGTGTCAGGTCCTAACTTATCTAGGTTATTTTAGACTCTTTAAGGTGTCAATTTATGCTTATTGAAGTCCCGTCATAACTTCACGATGGGAATTTTAAACCACAAAGCGTAAACTGACGAATAGTGTTCTTAAAAAACAATAACTTAGCGGATAAATCAATAAGTGATTATTTGAGTGACATATTAACGTTCAAGTTCAATCCTCGACTGAGATAATCAATACGCTAAATGACAGGGATTGGTTGTATGTCCAACGTTTTCATATTCATCTATAGCCTCCCTCTATAACAATCGAAACGATGGTAGAACCTTAAACGTTTATTTCTCTGGCGTGAATTTCGTTGTTTTAATAAATTATGTTATTTATTAACAAATGAATGCCTACATTCTTGGCGTTTAATCAATGGATAATGTAAATTGTTTTCATTACAAAAATATGTGGGAAAAAGGAAATACTAAATGATGGGTAATAAGAAATATCATTATTACAAAAAGCATATATATTGAAACAAGCATACAAAATTTTAAACCTATATATTTCTATAGGTTGTCTCAGTTGGAACTGTAGGATTTCAATTGCGCGTCATTCGTGTTCTGTTAAAAATAGGGTGTCAATATTTAACGACTACCATCTACAAGCCATACGATGTCAACAAGCCTCGCTAACAGTTCAACAAAAAATAGTTTGTGTACAACTGTTTTATGAAAGTGAGGGATCATTTACACCCTATGACTACCTTTGAAAATGAAGCTGGTAATGCTGTCACAGTCAATGGATACGCTATCGTGACATATAAGACGTACAACGTCTTGTCAATATCGTGACAAAACAATAGTACAACGGTGTCATACAACACATGCAGCCAAAAGTCTACCATACTAAACTTCCGGATCATATTGTCTCACGGAATACTGACATCAATTTTTCCTGCAAGTTCATGTGATTTAATACCACTGAAATTTCTTCTTTGGGGTTACGTTAAGGGAAAAGTGTACGTCACCCAACCAGCAACAATCAATGACCTCAAACAAAGATCGAACGTGTTATTCGGGGAATAGAGCCAGTTTTATGTACCCTGGACACATCTGGAATTACAACATTCCAGATAACTCGAGGCGGTCATATATGAGCGATATTCTTTCCCATTTCTAGCCGTATTGTCTCCATTTTATGTTGAATAATTAAGAAAAAAACAAATATTAGTTTTATTCACAAATCACATTATACAGTTCCAAATGAAATACCTAGGCATGTTTACGTCATATGGTTTGTAGATGATAGTCGTTAAATATTGACGTTCTATCTTTGTTTGACAGAACACAATTGGCTCACAATTCAAATCCTACAGTTCCAACTGAGACACCCTATATAATGGGAAACTTTTAATATTTCGCCTCTAGAATTTTCATAAAACTTAGAAATTTCCAAACTTACTGCAATGTTGAGATAAAAGGAACTTTAAAAGCCATACCCGTAATCGTCTAGTTATTATTAAATGAAGTGAATGTTATTAAAATACTGCAAAGATGAATGAATACCTGTGAGCACATTTAAGTTAATTTATGAAAGAGAAAGGCTCTCATAAGAAAGTTACAAAGGAATAGTGCACATCAAATGTAATCAATAAAAGTACATCACATAATGTAATATTATCTACCTAAAATTCTGTTTTAATTTTTACGTTACATATAGAAGGTATGTATAATGAACGGTAGTTTTATAAAAATAAATTCATAAAATCATCAAATGCATACACTTGTTGTAAAGAAATGAATAAGAGGATATTCAAATCTTCAGGATTGGAAGAGATAAAAGTTCTAATTCTTTTTACTATTTACTACTAAACCAATTAGTTTTATATTTTATTTATCAATATAGTCCAATATACCAGTAATGTCTAATACAAGAACTAACAACCACCGGACACATATGGAAGAAATAAAATTATAAAATGAATTCCTAGCTAACAAATGAATCAGTTAGGAGGAGGTTTTTTAAAGAAGCTAAGAATTTACTCTTTACATTAGAAGTCTACATCAGTGTATGTTTATTTATTTAATATATTTTTGTTATAGGTCCTGTACTATCTACTGAATTACTTCCCTCTTTTCTGCAGCCAAACGTTATTACCGTAATATTATTAACCGAGTTAAAATCGATATCCGAGACAAGAAAATGATCTTCAGCTAAGACGCCACCCGCTTCTTATATGTTTACGTAAGTTAAACTTTGCGCAAACATCATACGCGAATAAATATACCACAGTTTTACCGCAGTTTAATCCTATCGCTCGAAAATAACTTATTACTGCTGGCTGCTACCAGGAGTGAACGTAACCTTCAATATAGCAACAAAAATAAATTAGTCTTGTACGAATCTCTGCCCTATATTTGGCATGCGCTTCGTCCGCCATGTTTACATTATCAGGAGATATTAATACTGAAAAAAAGAGCATTTAAAATGTAAAAGTTGGCGAAGAATTCCAAGTAATAAATCGAAATGTTCTCTAATGCAATACCTAACAGGTTTATATGATACTGTTGAGGTATTCAGTGTATTCTTTCATTCTCTCGTTGAAACCATATTTCCAGTTGGTTTCTCTCTACTGACAGTAATGATACCACAATAAAACACTAAAATGTGTATCTCCCGTTTCCGGCTTCCGCATAAAATATGTAATGTAACGTTTGAAACCGAGAGGCGTTTCGTTTGTTCTATATCATATATAATTTGGACCACAGATGTGAAATTTAAATTGCATTACATTTGCGTAAAAGGAACTTGCCAACAAATTGCACTTTCAATGGAGTATAGCTGAACAATGAAATATGGAAGTATATACAGAATGTCATACCTATGTGAGTAGGGAAGACAAACGGTGAATAGAAATACATTTCAGTAGAATAATACTCGTTTTTAATCTACTCGTATAAGGTATTTCTGTTGTGTTAAGTGCTCTGAGGAAAGTCAGTGTGCTACAGTTTTCTACTTATAATATCTATATATATAAATTGTAGTATTCTAAATCTTCAAGGGTCAAAGAACAATTTCTCTGGTTAAAAAAGTTTATATTCTTTATTTTAAATCGTTTATGAGGCTTGTAATATCACATGGATGTACTTCTAAAAATGTCACTTCTAAATTTGTAATACAATTTCTAGTTCTAGTCTGTATTATATTTTATCTTATTTCTAATTCTGGTCTGTAATTCTAATAATATATGCTATTTCTATATCGCATTATTTAAATTCGTAATATTATTTCTTTTCACATTTTTAAATGGGAATTTTTTAACTACTCCTCAAAAATATGGGTAAGATGGTAACAAACATTTATTTTTTTCCATTGTGCTTAACATAAAAAAAAATTAGACGCACTTCACAAAGTACTTATCTGTCACCAAACGACTTATTTCAAATTCAAAATATCAAATAAGTTCCGAAGATTATCCCTATTGCTCTTCTTACCTTAAATATTTTATTTATTGCATGTCATTAAATGTTACATTGCATTAAATATGCTCCCCCTAACCACAATCAATATTTTCATCACCTTTGTATGCATATTCCGATAGCAATGTCATCCGCATCAGCAGGATGTATATCATACATCCTGCTGATATTCTTGGCTCCCATTATCCCTTCCTACAGTTTCCATCAGTACCCAATACAACTCTGCTTCTTCCAAGATCACCTGCCTGATATACTCGATGAAATGAATCTCCCTCGTACATTCCTATATAAATATACTTAAACAATAATAACATTCTTTAAACGTAATAATTTTATTACCACTACTAACTAATTAGTAATAGTATTAACTAATAATACTAATTAATTACTATTATTGATTTGAGTTGAAGTAACTGAAATAACGTTTCACGCACACAACCATTACTTCTCACTATACAGTGTTAACTGTCCTATGATGAATACTATGGTTTAAAGGCAGAACTTGGAAGTAAAGATCTTGTCAAACAAGAGTGACGATATTTGGTTATATTGAGTAGAGATAATACAAAGCAACTTCGCTCCCTAAAATTATTCTCTTTCAAATCTTCGTTAAATAACCATATTCATATATGGTTTATTGGGCGACCCCGATTCAAGTAATGTATGCATTCATTTCCTAACAACTCTCTTCGCAAAACCCTTTTGCTTCATACCCATCTAAAATATTGAAATATCCTCCTTAAGGAGTATTATAAAAATGCAAACTCAAAAGGTTAACAACGCTGTTGTCCTCGAAAAGGATATCTAAAGCGCCATTGTCATGTTGAAAAGTCGCCTATCATTGTACTTGGAAGATCTATGACTCCTCTTTGTACGGATTGGAATACACATCGATTTTCTTTTCAGCTGCATGCATTCCGATTCGGTGGCATACGTCGTTGAACAATTTAAAATGGGTGAGGCGAATTTGCGCCACTTTTGTGCCGTCAATTTGTGATAACAATCATAATACTGTATTGGCAATCGGAGACCTTCCCGATTCAATCGTAAACAGGACAAATAAGCAGGCTTTATAGAGGGGTAAAATGTTCGATGGAAACTGTATTTCTAGGGTGAAATATGTAAATCAAGGACTATAGTATGTATTTTAACTGAGGAATAGGTTTAAGTTAGAATATTGGTCGTATATTTCAGTGGTGGTAAGGTTTTATACCGTGGTTTATGCAATGAGAGTTATATTTATGATTATATTATTTATGTTTATACTTTGAAATTACTTAACTCACAGTACTACAAAAATAACTATATGGTATTGATTACCAAAATTAAAAAAGTATATTGTTGGTAATGTGCTTTCAATGGAGTGAAAATAATTATATTATACGCTCTTTAACAAAATTAACGCACCAGAAAAACTTTTCATTATTTGTTATAATTTTTCGAAGTTTTAAATATTTACCTATAAAACATATTTTATACGTAACCCAGGATATCTTCTGCTACTATTGATATCATCATCATCATGAGATCATCAGTCCTAAGACTGGTTGGAAGCTAACCTCCAGCTTCTCCTATCTTGTACTAACCTACGCATTTCGCTAATTGTGCTACAACCTACATCCCTTACTATTTGCGAGCAGTAGTCTAATCTAGGCCTACCTCTGCCTTTCTTCACTCTTATTTCTGCCTCCAAAATATCGCGAACTATTCCCCCATGTCTCAGCAAGTGGCTTACCATTCTATCTCTTCTCTTCTTTATGTTTTTCCACATACTTCTTTTCTCGCCGACTTTCTCTAATACTTCTTCGTTTCTAACCCTATCAGTCCACGGTATTTTCATCATTCTTCGGTAACACCACATCTCAAAAGCTTCTAATTTCTTCCTACTTGTTTCCCCTACCGTCCAGGTTTCGCAACCGTATAGTGCCGTGCTCCATACATACGTTTTCAAAAATTTCTTCCTTGTTTCTAAGTTTATTACCCCCGAGCATAGAAGTGCTTTCTTTTTGTTAAAATCTACTCGACTCTGCGCTATTTTTTGTTTTATATCTTTATCGCTTCTTCCATCCCAATTTATTTTACTTCCTAAATAAGTGAAGTCTTTAACTTCCTCCAATCTTTCATTATTAATTTGTACTTTCGTTTTTGCTCTGCTCTCGCGCCCTCTGCACACTAACACTTTAGTTTTGTTTTTATTCACCCTCATTCCGTATTCCTCTGTCAACACTGCCTCCATTTCGTTCAACGCTGATTCTAATTCCTCTTTACTAGATGCTAATACTGCTATATCATCCGCGAATCTCAGAATTTTTAGTTTCTGTCCCTGTACTTTAATCCCGGAATCCACTCTATCTTTTACCACATTAATCGCCTCTTCGATGTACAGATTAAAAATCAGTGGTGATAGCGTACATCCTTGTCTTACTCCTTTCCTAATACCTACTTCCCTTCTTTCCCCTTCTACTTCTATAACAGCAGTTTGCTCTTTGTATAGATCTAGTCTCCTATCTCTATACTTCATTCCCGCGCTCTTTAGTATCTCGAACATTTTTTCCCATCTTACGTTATCAAAAGCTTTTTCTAAATCTACAAATCCTATATAAGCGTTCTTTCCTTTTTCTATCGTTTTCTCAAATGCAATTATTTGACAGATGTACACTAATGTTCTGTAGTTAATTATTAATAATACATTTAACGCTATTCAAACGTGATTTGTAAAAGGCAATAAATTCAGTTACGCTAATGATTTCTTTTAATTGATGTCATCAAATGAATGAAACACTTTGTTCAGTACACTTAGAGTAGAAGAAATAAATCTTCCACACAAATTAATAGAAGATGAGGCAGTGAAAGAGGTAATTCTGGCCTACGAGAAACGTAACAAGGGATATGTGGTTAATTTGTTAGGAGTCAGATAATGAACAATTAGTCAAACAGTTAAACATTTCACTGAACTTAGATGTTACTTTAGAATCTCAGGACAAGGTTGTAAAAAGTCTACAGATGCAAGAGTGATATGTTATGCAAACCGCCTTAAGAAACAGGCATTATACCAGTTTAGAGCTAAGCAGAGCCCTAGCAGTGGCTCGAAATGTAGCAATTTCTAGACGAACGATCAGATGAAGACTTAATGAATTAATGAAAGAAGATTGAATAGTACAACATCAGCCATTTCACGGCTGCTCACCAGAGAACATAAAGTCACTGACTACGTTTTGCAAGAGAACACACAAATTGGGCTATTGACGACTGGAAGCGAGTTTTGTTTTCAGACGAAATAAGAGTCTTAATTCACCAGACGGGCGTCAACAAGTCTGACGGTAGCCTAAAGAGTGATTTGCTGTCTGCTATATCTCTCCGAGGATGTAATTTTTTGGTGAATCAGTAATGTTCTGGGGAGGAATTTGTTACGATGGTCGCACGGATTTGGTTCTACACGGAGGAGATCAATGAATGGACAATTCTACTTAACAAAAACATTGTAAAAGAAAACGTGATGTAATTTGCTCCGCTTATTGTGGACAATTTAATTGTTATGTAGGATAATGCTCGGACGCACGTTGCTAGAAAGGTACTGGACTACCATCGATTTGTGAATACATATTCCAACTGTGGACTGGCCACCAAGAAGCCCAGATATGAACCGCATAAAGCCATCTATGAGATGCACTGAAACGATCAGTTAAGCGCCAGATACATTTCTCTATGACTCTCAGGAAACTCGAACAAGCCGTTCTTGTTGAATGGGAGAATATTCCTCAAGAAACCATTCATCACTTTATTAATAGCATCCCCAGACAAGCGGAAGCAGTGATAGGAACTACAGAAAGATCTACACGCTACCGAATTCAAATTCTTACGATTTAATTTCGCCTCCAGTTTTTGTCTAAAGTTTTTCATTAACACCATTTCCATTGTATTTGACATTATTATTCCCTTCTGTTATTTATTGACGTTTTCCCGATAATACCATTCTAATTTGTTAAAAATTAGTTGAAATAATTTAATAATAATATCACATAGGTATTATAATTTAAATCTTCAATAAAATAAAAGTATTAATGTGACGTTTAACTGATTTTGATTTTAATGAGTTTTAATGATGAGCTTTAATTTTGTCCATGAGTTTATATTATGTATAAACGATCTCTTGGAATCCAGATTATAACATTAACCATTCTTGGAATCAGTTCAAAGGCAATTTAAAAATATTTTGATTTTCATGCAGGAATGGACCATCCTGCATCCACTCCAAGGATCTGATCATTTACAACTCTGGAATCGATTAAACTTCGATACACTGGGGATTCGCTCTAATATATTATTGATACGATACCTGTATAACCTAAACTAATTGATCTAACCGTTCGGAATTGATAAGTAGAATATATTTTCTTATACCCTGCAATGCAGCAATTCGAGGCAACAAATGTTGTTTTATTATGCCTTTCCTAAAACGAATATTCTAACCAAATCCCCAATTTCAGTTATGTACAGGGTTAGTCACCTAAAATTGCCCTCCCGCCCCCTTTATTTTTCTTAATTTCAATCGAATCGAAAAATTCAAACAAAGATTTTACATGATTTTTTATGCTTTTTTTGAATATTTAAACAAATTTTCAAAAACTCTGCAAATTGAAAGGGGGCGAACAATTCTTTATTTTTTTTTAATGGAACACCCTGTATTTTAAAAAAGTTACCCAGAGTTTTCTGATCACAAAAATATATAATTGTTGTATCTTGGTAAGTATAGTTCTTGAGATATTCATACAAATATATAGTCACATCACAGGAATAAGTTTGGCATAAGACCATAAATCAGGAGAGCTTGTTTCTGAGATATAGCGACACATCTTGTTTTTTAAGAAAAAAGTATGAAAATTCTCTGATGCGGCAACACATAATAATTATAATAAAGAAATAAACCTTTATTAAAATGACAACAACAAAGTTTAATTGACACAAAACATAAATAACGAAATAATGATAAAAAAAACAATGCGCAACAATAAATAACTTTATTAAAATTAAACATAAATATATATATATATATATATATATATATATATATATATATATATATATATATATATGTTCTCCACGTATTTATTCTCCGTTTCTATCAAGGCACAGTTGGCATCTTTTAATAAATTCATTTCTAACGTTTTCAAATAAATGAACATTTTGCCGCTAATTTTCTATTTCTTGACTGATACAGTCCTTCAACTCATCCGAGTTATTATATACCGAATTTTCGTATATGTTTTGTTTTAGTCTTCCCCACAAAAAGAAGGACTCAAGTCTGGGCTATTAGCAGGCCAATGTATAGCACCGTATCTTCCTATCCAAAATAGATATTTGTCATTTAAATATTCCGTTACGTTCCATACAGAGTGTGGAGGAGCACCATTCTGTTGCCAAATAACAGAATTTCTGGTTGAAAGGGGAATATTATCTAAATGGTTCTCTACTTCACCTCGAAGAATATTCAAATACTGAACTGCACTCAAGGACCCATTAATGAATACGGGACCCACAATTGTATTTTAATGAATACCGCACCACAAATTTACTGTATTATATCCTTGGGCTTTTATATTTTTTAAAATATGTAGATTTGCGGGGGCCCAATAACGTGCATTTTTCCTATTAAAAAGTCCAGCCGTTGAAAAGCTACTTTCATCGGTCCAAAATAAGTTTTTTAAAAAGTTATTGTCGTTTTCTGCTCTCTCAATCATCTCTCTACAAAAAGCTCTTCTGTCGGCAAAGTTATTTTCAGTTAAAAGCTGAAATGGCAAAATCTATAAGGTTTATATTTGTGATGTTTTAATATACGTCTTATACTTGCTTGAGAAATATTAAATTCTTCTGCAGCAGCGTTAGTAGATTTATTAGGGTGTTCGGTAAAAAAAAGGAAAACGTCCATTTCCATATCTTCTCCTGTTTTGGGCTTCTTTCTTTCTCGTTTCTTATCTTTTAAGGATTCGCTGACCCCAAATTTGAGATAAATATTAGAGAAAGTGTTCTTGGAGGGAACGCCTCTTTCAGGATATTTTCTTGCATATTCTCTTTTAGCTATATATTTGTTTTTATTGCTGGTTAAGTAAATTTCTAATATTTCTTTCCTTTCGACTAATGAATATCCCATATCAATATATTAGATATATTAACAAGTGTATTAAAACTTAACTTAAAGCGTATTAATAATATAACAATCAAACATAAGGCAAACATAACACAACTGTCAAACAAAGCATTACTGTTTCTTTAAATCATTTCGGTTCATAGCTCTCCTGATTTATGGTCTTATGCTAAATATATTCCTGTGATGTGACTATATATTTATATGAATATCTCAAGAACTATCCTTACCAAGATACAACAATTACATATTTTTGTGATCAGAAAACTGTAGGTAACTTTTTTAAGTAAAAAAATACAGGGTATTCCATTAAAAAAGAAAATGAAAGAATGTTCGCCCCCTTTCAATTTGCGGAGTTTTTGAAAATTTGTTTAAATATTTATAAAAAATCATGTAAAATCCTTGTTTGAATTTTTCGATTCGTTTGAAATTAAGAGAAATAAAGGGGGGGTCAATTTTAGGTGACTAATACTGTATAGCACAGGTTTATAGAACAAAATTACAAACAACTGCGATGTATTTAATGATAGTTATAACTTCTATTATACTTAAAATGAAAGTAAAAAATGTACTTAATAATTATGGATTTTCAGTCATGTATATTATTTACCGACCTTTTATTATATCAATCAATCCTTACTATAATATTAAATGTATCTCTTGTAATTGGGAACCTGTAACTGTAACTGGGAATTTTAACTATTGGAATAATTAATATCATTATTATTATTATTATTATTATTACTATTAATCTATGACTACCAAACTTTAGCTTTGATCATTCTTTGTCGTCTCTTTAACAATATATTTCTTGCGAATCAATTATTTTAAGTATCATTCACCATATCCTCAATTAATATCTCCAACTACTGATACTATTGGAATTATTCCAGCTGCATTTATAATATAATTACGTTTCAATTACAGCAGGAATTACGCCAGATCAATCGATCGATGGATGCTGTTGTAAATTAGCGCAACAGATTTTATTACATGTTTCAAAATACTGCTGCCTACGAAAGCATGGCATTGATTACACTTCAGTAAAGTTCTGCAAGTGCTCTCCCCGCTTTGCGTTTATTTTCTCAAGTTTTACCGGGTTTTCTCTTTAATGTTGCAATTCGAGAAACCGTCGCTTGATAATGTTACATGCTCAAATTCTGGCAACTTCCATAGAGTTCGCTGCAGTAATTTACATAACGCCTATTGCATAGGATGGTGTAATATTACTGACAGATGCATTGCTCTGCGCCTCTAGCTATATCCAGGCAAGGACCTAATGTTTATCATACTATTACGCAGTCAAGGATGAGTGATAAAGGCAGTTCACCTCGTAAGTCTTTTAAGGTCACATATATGTCTATAAAGTGGTTATTAAATTTAGATTTGCTTCTACACTACATGAGATGTTAAGTTTGGATTTATGTGTGGTGTAAAATACATTCTTACATATAATTAATCTTGAAAAACTGACAGTTTCTCAGTGAAATGGTCAATATCGATTTTAGGAGGTCGATTTAAGTATGTTACAATAATAGGGCTAGATTTGAATTGCGTGCTATTTTAGCTGTCACGATTGGATATGTCAATAAATATTGCAGGTCGATAGGAGACAGATAGGAGTTGTTAAATATTACTATCAAAATGGTGAAATTTTGGTTGCTGTGATTTGTAAAGTGCCTATAATTTCTAGTAGCAATAATATTCCAAATTATCAACTGTGAAAAGAATAATCGATAAATTCAAAAGTACTGGTTCAGTTATTGATGGAAAACACACGACACGAGCTTTCAGCTTAAGGTTGTTCAGAATAAAACAACACGGCAGTTCGTGAGGATCTGGCCCAGAGTCCACGGACCTCGATTTGTCACCGTGCACAAGAACTAAACATTTCAACAGCCACTTTAACCGTATTCTGACTAAATATTTAAATCTCCGTGCTTACAAAGTCCAATTGACTCAACAACTTCTGCCATTAGACCATGCACAGCGAAGATAGTTCACCAATTAGATCATTGAACAAGAATAAGTGAATGCCCATTTTGTGAACAAAATAATCCTCAGCGACGAGGCCCATTTTCGCCTTGATGGCTTCATTAATAGGCAAAATTTATACATTTGGGGTTCAGAAATCCACGACTGATTCACGAGAAACAAATGAATCCCCAATGTGTCACTCTTTGGTGCGCATTGTGGTCTGAAGGAGTTATTAGACCATTTTTCTTTGAAAATGAGGCAGGCTATAACATTAACAAAATATATTCTGACGTATAATAATTTTTTTGTACGAGAATAACAAAAAATATAAATGCATTAACATGTTGGAAAATGTTGTGAAATATCCTATTCATCTATCACTAGCATTTTATGTACCTGCCTTCAAAAAAGGAACTGTTAGGAACTAAACTACTGTTAATAATTAACTAATACTGCTGTTAATAATTAACTAATAAAGGAACTAAATACTGTTAATAATTAAAAATCTGTTAACTGAACTATCTAAGTCCGATAATTCCTGCTCGGTACATAAAAATGTTACAGAGTAAATAATTTTACAATTGACATTATTCATTATACAAACTATAAATGTTTTAATTTCCTCACGATCTAAACTAATATTTGCTGTTATCTACCCCACTTAAGTAATTTTTTACAGTAGGAAAATATGTTTGCCTGTATGGGCTC
This sequence comes from Rosalia funebris, assembly GCA_037954035.1. Taxonomy (NCBI): domain Eukaryota; kingdom Metazoa; phylum Arthropoda; class Insecta; order Coleoptera; family Cerambycidae; genus Rosalia; species Rosalia funebris. Next base: position 11,899,250 of record JAZFAV010000001.1, on the reverse strand, counting down.
CTTTATAGTGAATATTTTATTTCTTTGGAATAATTAATATTGTAACGAATTTACTAGAAAGTTCTTTATTTCGAACACTTATTTACAAATCAACTATTGACGCCTAACTAACAACTAACTTTCTATCTACTTTAACTAATTCTCGCACTGTATTACACAATGTCACTTTCTTCGCACCGTATCGCTCACCATAGCGGTCCAGATTGAACTAACTCCTGGCTGGACGACACAATTCTTATATAGGCAGTAGGACGTCTCTCCAGACATTTCTAGATAAAGAACTTTGGCGAACCTTCTAGTATAGAACGCACTGGAAGTCAACTCCACACGCTCTTGGTGGTTTCGAATATTCCCGGCGTTCGGGATCGCTCGAGGCGTTCGTGACACTATGCATTGTTCAAAAATGTTTATTTTTTATACAGTTGAAACCTATCGCTACTATAAACAGTGGACTATAATAATATAATCAGGGCTTTCACATGCCACTGCAGGTCAACTAATCATAATCACCTTCTTCAGACTTATAGTCGTATGTCCTCTTTAGAACATATTCTAAAAAGCTTATTACCTCCCCTACCAAAAGAGGGGCCAATCGGCTGCCTTACATCGAATACCAGCTAGGATATTTTGTCAGTACCTTCACAAAGAGGGATGACTAGAAGAGTGGGGTGATGTCAAGTGGCGATGCTAATGAACGCCATTATTTAATATCCGTGTGAAACCACTTGTCCACTTTATTATGGAGTTAATATTATCTAAACCAAACTTTTCCACAAAAATGCGTATATCGAAAACATGTTTAAGGTTACCATCGATATTGAACTTATATTACATTATAAAACCATTATATTATTTTTGTTGGGGCCTACTGATGGACACAATCCATCCAATTGATGCTTCTGTGATAGAAAAATTCTGATAAGATGGTAATCTGTTTAAAGGTCAATACTTAGTCTCCATTATATTCCTTATACTTCATTATATTCCCTGTTAACTGGTCTATGCTGTCAAAACAGCTTAGGGGAAGTTTCTCTATATTGACCAGTTTTCCCATCGTTCACTCAAAAGGGAATCACTAGTGGTTGAACGGACAGTAAAGAATAGGAAACAGTAGATATGGCAACAATTAGTCACAGTATCAAAGACTGTGTCAATGTCACATTGTGAAGATGCTTGGCTCAGCGGACAGTCATATTTAAATCCCTGTTACAAGAGAATTATAAATTTACTACTATATTCAGCATGACACCAAATGAAATAAAAAAGCTGTAATCTACCAGATATCAGTAATCAATTACTCACATTACTTTTTGTGGAACACGAAAGAACTGTTTGGATGATTGCAATCTGTAAGATCTAACGCTGAGTAGAGGCAGGTGATGTTTTCTCAAAAATTACTACTAAAGGGTGGTCCAACCATAATGCACGATGTTAACTGTCAGTCACACCTCAACGTCAAGTTTTTTGCCCAACTTAATTTGACATTTCTTTGTTTCAGTGTTTGACAAATTCAACCATGAGGTACACAATTGAGCAGCGCGTTAAGATTGTTGAAGCATTTTACGAAAATGGGCATTCAAATCAAAATGCATTTCGTGCACTTTGTGCCTTTTTTGGTCAGCATAATCGACCAATTGTCTACAATCTACAATAATGTGTCTACAATCAGAAGAATTGTGCGCAAATTTCAGCAAACCGGGTCTGTAGGAAATGTGAAAACACCTGTGCATTATCGCTCAGTTTGTTGTGCGGAAAACATTGCTGTTGTTCGCGATAGTGTAGCAGAAGAGCCGTCAACCTCGACTCGTCGTCGTGCCCAACAATTAAACATCTCACGAACATCACTGATGCGAATCTTGAATAAAGATTTGAATTTACATGCTTACAAGGTTCAATTGACTCAAGAGCTGAAACCTACTGACCAATTCAAGCGTCGTCAATACGTCGAATGGTTGGTTGAACAGACAGAAGTGAATGGTGAATTTATAAAGAAAATCATCTTCAGCGACGAGGCACACTTTCACCTCAGTGGATTCGTTAACAAGCAGAATTGCCGCATTTGGGCAAATGAGAATCCACGAGTGATTGTTGAAAAGCCGATGCATCCACAAAGAGTGACTGTTTGGTGCGGTTTATGGGCTGGCGGCGTCATCGGGCCGTACTTCTTCGAAAATGAGGTCGGCCAAGCAGTTACCGTGAATGGTGTTCGCTATCGCGAGATGATAACGGACTTCTTGTGGCCAGAAATTGAGGATATGGACCTGGACGATATGTGGTTCCAACAGGATGGTGCCACTTGCCACACAGCCAACGAAACAATGGCACTTTTGCGCGAGAAATTCAATGGCCGTGTTATCTCACGTCGTGGCGATGTTAATTGGCCGCCACGATCATGTGATTTGACACCGTTGGACTTCTTTCTTTGGGGATATTTAAAAGAAAAAGTGTACGTCAATAAGCCAAGAACAATTCAAGAGCTAAAGGATGAGATAATTCGGCACATTAACGACATTGAACCTCAATTATGTCTCAGAGTAATTGAAAATATGGACCATCGGATAGAGGTATGCCACCGAAGCGGTGGCGAGCATTTGGCCGATATTTTGTTTCACACATAATTGTCATAGATCCTTCTATCGTAATAAAAAATATTAAGATAATTCTCTGAAAACTTTTTGTTTTATTTACAATTAACATCGTGCGTTGTGGTTGGACCACTTTTTATATACAGCATATTGCCAAATGAAAATAAAAAAGTTGCATTCCTTTAAATATCATTAATCAAGTCATCATATTTTCTTTTATAGAAAATGAAAGAATTGATAATTGCAACCTGTGAGACATAGCCCTGAGAAGAGACAGGTGATGTTTTCTAAAAAATTTACTACTTCATACTTTACTATTCAGCATGTCATCAAATGAAAATAAAAAAGCTATAACATTCTAAATACCAGAAGTCATTTATTCATATTATCTTTAGTAGACCCCGAAATAACTTCCACAAAGAACGTCTTCATAATTGCAATCTGTTAGACAGAACGATGAGAAGAGACAGGTGATATTTTTTTTTAAATTGCTTACTATATTCAGTATGTTGCCGACTGATAATAAAAAAGCTACTATATTCTATTAAATATCGTTAATCAATTCATCATATTTTATTTTATAGAAAACGAAAGAATTGTCTTGATAATTGTAATCTGTGAGAAATAGCGCTGAGGAGAGACAGGTAATGTTTTCTCAAGAATTTACTATTGTATTAAGTTGCTCATATTGTTTTTTGTAGAACACATAAGAAATGTTTTGTTGTAGAGAACTATTCTAGAGGTATGTGGCAGCCTTAAGTTAATCAAAAATGGTCGATCTTAATTTACGTAAATTTATACTTCTTCTCTATTATTTACTTATATTTTATTATATCTCTCAGCTCAGTTATCATTTACAATGTATTTACATCGCAAAGAATGTCCACAACTGGCACCAATACAATGCGTTGAACTAAAAACAGCACGTCTAAATCGTTTTACAAAAAAAATGGTATTTTAATTTCAGGAAACAGGAAATACCGTCTGCAATTAAAAGTATATCGTTACCACTCTCTGTTTTATTAAGCCGAGGCGTCTCTTGAATTGCGGAAGTAGAGAATAGCAGCGGCAATTTTCCTTTGCAATTAATATATGTGTTGCCCCGGAAAGACATCGTTGCTACTGGATGAGTTTAACGTTAAACACCATCTGTGAAACAAGTACAAAAGTGGCTCACCAATTCTTTAACCTACTTAACCTATTTTCTTAACTAACCGTGTATTAGCTCTTGAAAATTTAATGAAATTTAGAGTACATTTTAGCTACGATTGTGATAAATTTGAAGTTCGGAATAGATATATTATAAGTACAATATTTTCGCTACCCCCTTCGTCAAATATTATAGAGCACTTTATTATATAAAGCGTTTCGGAATAAGTTAGAAATAAGAGAAATATTTTTTAGTTCATTTTAGTAATGATTCGTATAAGGTCCCATTGAAAACGATACAATATATTGAAGCTGTACCAATGAATATAATTCAGTTCTTAAAGTAATTCTAAATTATTTAAAGGAAAGTTGAGCTTGACTTGATAGAAATATAAGTCAAGCATTACCGTATTTTATCCACTTTTACTATAAGAGGGTAGTAACGATTTCTTTTATTTCTACGCTTTACCTAAACTTTTTAATAGGTAATCCATACAAGCACATGAAATGAATTTGAACACATGCAATCACACAGGCAGCAGTTTGTTGACAATAAATTACTTCGACTTAATATATCGATCTTTATATATCGAAGATAAAAATAAAAATCTAATACTTTTTATACCACTCATAAACAACAAAAAATAATAATATATTAGTCGACTTATTTTATACCACTCATAAACAACAAAAAATAATAATATATTAGTCGACTTTAGTGTTATTGAATTTAATATTTGTAATCATTTAGTAAACTGATATTGATTCACTTGTTTAACCAGAGATGTCCAGATTTTCCTTGTAGAACATTCATAAACTCACATTTTTTACTTTTAAGCGCTTTTTAGACAAACTGAGGATTGTATCGCAATTATACATTTTTTCATTCGAATATGTTCATTTCAACAAATCACTGTAACAACTTCTCTAATTTATTTATATGTTTAAATTCTTCAGAGGAAGTACATAAAATTTAGTAGAAATAACATAATCGCTAGTCATTTTACAAAGTGAATTAATTCCACAAAAACAGTTAATTTTAAATTCCACCAGCACTCAGGACCACGTAATTTTAATTTACTTGAAATTCGCTGATTAAAATTTAAGGCAAAAATGTCTCAAAAGTCCCATTTCGTAACTTCCTCTTCAGTCGTTTCTTACATTTAGGCATTTACCTCAAATATTCGTCTCGTAATTTAGATGGCACTGTTTGAGTTACTTTAATTTTATTCTCAAAAGGTTAAAATAAAAGATTTGCTGTCGCCGTATTCAGCTTAAGGCAATTTAAAACAAAATGTCTTACTTTTTGAGGTGAATACTTCTTTGGCGGCGTTCTGATATTGACGAGAATGGAGAGTGAATTGGAAAAAATGTAACGTTTCGAGATTTCGTTACACGAGAGAGAAAAAATATATAACGTAGAGAGAAGGAGAAAGAGAGCTATACATTTGGTATACCTAAAACACAGGTTTCGTTATAAGACAGAGTACACAGATATATAACATAGAGAGAAAGAGAAAGAGAGCTATACATCATATATATCAGTTTAGGCTATCCGCGTCTCCCTTTTGTGCGGTCCTTCGTCTTTAACGCCCACTCATACGCTAAGTCCAAGGTCTAAGTTGCTTGAAGGGGGAATAGTTTAGGAAGCATCGTACGAGCAAGAGAGAGAGAGAGAGCCACGTATTCATTGAATACTAGGCAATAGAAGAAAATATAGTATGACGCGCATGCGTGCGAGTACGTACAACTCTGACGCCACATGGTAGTGGAGCAAGAGAGAGCGATATAAACTCAGTACGAAGCGATGAAAAAATATCGTCATCGCAGCCATCTATATCTCACCGAACCAAAATCTAGAAGATATAATATATTTCATTCACCGCTCCCTACTGGTTTACAGCCACACAGGTGCAAATACACTTGGAAGAGGCGAAGGCAAAATCCCTTTGATTCTCGGCGGAGATTTCAATGTAAATTTCGGATCCAATGATTCTTTGACGTTGATTAACTTTCTTCGAGAAACATTTGGTCTGCTTATACATAACAATCCCAAAGAATCAACAACAAAATCCGGAACAATAATAGATGCAATTTTTACACATTATCTAGAAAATATCGAATCACGAACATATATTTCATATTTTAGTTATCACAAACCAATCATATCAGTATTACACCAATTGAACCACCAGCCGATGATAGTGTAGATAATGAATAAACCGAATATTTTTTACACAAATTTTATATTGTTATATTTCTTTTGAAATTATCCCTCTCCTTTTCTCTCTATCTCTCTCTCCCACTTTCTCTCTTTCAATCTCTCACTCTTAATCTCTGTCATTCTCTATTCTAAAAAAGTATTCACTTCTATCACGTGTACTGTGCTGCACATGATATTTTTTTTACAAAATTCTCAAAAATATATAAGGCGGCTAAGAGATATTTGGATATTTTTCCCTAAGTAATCATCTTATTTAAGAAAATCGTCGTGGCGTCTTTCGAATTTAGATTAGATTTCATAAATTGTCTCAGAGAATCGTTATATTGTTAACATTATCAATAATTAACTAACCCCTTTCCGGGTTAGCAGGATTAATTAATATTATTTAAAATTGCTAAACGATGATAACACTGTACCAATCAAAATTGTAAATAAAGCAAATATTTTATCTTTAATAAAACATGCAAACAATTATGGATATTTAAAAAAACAAAAATCGTATCATAAATACAAATAGGGAATGTTCCAATTCAAACAAACACCTTATATTCCCGACGAAAAACTTTCTGCTTATTAATAAATCAATAAAATTCGCAGTTGTATTTCCACCTTGCTCATTTTTTTAGTGTTATTTTTATAGCATCTTCAAAATTCTATATTCGAAATCTTCAATCTTCACGAAGTTCAATCAGTGTATCTTGATTATGTTCATATCTTGTGTTTGAGAAGTTGATGTTCTATATAATTTCTGAATAATACGAGATCTGGATTTGTCAATATTAATTATTATTTTAAAGCAGTTTTTCTATTCCACTACGTTTGAATCTTACGAACTACTGTCTATATGAGCTACCTATAATTTTTGTAAAATAAATTTTAAATCAATATTTGTTTATAATCTTCCAGTTTTATGATCTCGTTTATGAACCACTGCAGCTTTCTACAAATGCTTGTCAGGAAGTCTTTATTTTCTTATCTCATTAAACATTTCACTAATTTCTTCTTCATTAAGTCGAGTTTCATCTAAACACCAGATTCCTTTTTTCCCGTAGCAAACAAGAGAGAATAAAGGAATTTAGTTACACATATTCCTTTGGGAAGATATCTTAAATTATTTCAGACGTCGCATCATTAAATAAATAAATAACGCGATATCTTTGTTCAAAATATCGCCGGCAAGATATGGGTCTTTAACATATTGTCGACTATATATCATATCCTTTTTATTATACTAACAATCGTATTGCAAATTCTCGGTTTATATCGGTCTATAAATCTCTTCAAACGCCGTTCCGCCTACCACTGAATTTAAAAGATAAATCTGAAGAAAACATATAACCTCCGTTTCCTCTAGGTTACGCCCCGTAAAATGATTTACGATAGACGTAAGGCAGCAGGATTATATTGTGCGTAGGTAAGCCGTTCGAATTTGAAGAATAGCTGTCGCGAAGTGTTTTTAATAATCCTGCTGTTGTGAAGATATCAGGACGCGCTCGAATCAATTTGAATGATGATAACCGAAGAGCGATATTTTTTTTAATAAATCTGATATCTTAATAGTAATTTATCTTAATAATTTGTTAGACGTCACGTCGCGACGTGTAACAAATTATGCCGACGTTACATCAGTATTATCACTTTTAATATATTTTTTGCAGAAGTAAATTTAACATCAAAGTATTAGGAAAAAATTTATACATGTGTGAGAACTTCACACGTATTAGATATACTCAACAATGTTTACTAACAAAAAAGGATCCTTCAGATAAACCAACAAAAAGTCAAGTGGATTGAATTTCGAGGATCTCATTGTCAACATTATAGAACCATTAGTGCTAATACAGTTTGCATCAATCTCGATTCTCGATTCCCGACTTATGAGACTACAGACATAGATCTTATCGATTTAGATGAAAACCCCATGGATTTGTTTCGGCATTTGTCCTAGATCGGCGTACCGTGTACGGCACTGATGAGAACTAATAAGTTCGAAACAACTGTCTGTCGTTTGGATTCCATCCGGGACAAATGTCGAATCCTACCCGTGGCGGTGTCACTTTTTCATCAAACTTGTTATTTAAATATTTTACATTTATATGGATATTGTGACTGAATGCGCTACCTTGATGGCATATTGTGTTCGCATATTGCATTTTATTATTATTTACAACTGAAGTACCGGGAAACATTCAAGAAGAAAAAGAGAAAAGAAGTGAAAGTATCGTTAAAACCTCTAAAACAATACAAAATATTAAAACAAAATTTAATAAAACCTAATGTCTACTATTATCAAGAAATAACCAGCTCCTAGTTTCATTATTTTATTTGAACTTAATAATTTAAATTATTGTATACACAATAACTTTTTTTCTTTACTGTATAATTGTCCAATGCTTTTATTATGTCTAACAGATACAAACCTAACATTATAAATTATTTATATAACGTATAAATAATTTACATTTATGTAATGAGTTGGTGAATACACAATAAAATCGATAACAATGAGACGACTGGCCCCGACATTTATATTACTTTTCTGCACTCCACTATACTAGCGGAAAATTAATGTAATCGTGTAAAGAAAAAGTGAAAACACAACATTTTTTTTGTGTTCATTTTTCGATATTCGGCCTAAAAACAAAAAAAAAATGGTTTTTAAAATTTTTTTGCTGTGTGTGTGTCGTCGTTGTCGTCGGCATTAAAATTTATTGTTAGTACGGTAACTCAACTGAATCGTGTCGGATCGATCGGGTTTTGACTGATCCTGATCAGGGACGTCTCCCAGATGAGACCTATTGATTTTGAGGTGGATAGCACACACCACCCCCTCCCTTGGGTCTATTTGAGAAGTAATTTTTGTTAGCACGATAACTCAACTAAATCGTGTCGGATCGATCGGGTTTTGACTAATTCTGATCGGGGACGTCTTCCAGACGACACCTATTGATTTGGAGGTGGATGGGACACACCCCACCCTGTCCATGAGTCATGAGAGCACGATGGTGGACTATTTGAGAAATTTGTTTTGTTAATACGATAACTCAACTAAATCGTGTCGGATCGACAGGGTTTTGACTGATTCTGATCGGGAACGTCTCCCAGATGATATCTGTTGATTTTGAGGTGGATAAGACACACCCCACCCTGTCCATGGGTCATGAGAATGCACGACGGTGGACTATTTGAGAAAATTTTTTGTTAACACGATGACTTAACTAAATCACGTCGGATCGATCGGCTTTTGACCGATTCTGATCTGGGACGTCCCCCAGACGACACCTATTGATTTTGAGGTCGATAGAACACTCTGTACCATGTGCATGGGTCATGAGAAAGCACAATGGTAGACTATTTGAGAATTTTTTTGTTAGCACGATCACTCAATAAAATCGTGTCGGATTGATCGGGTTTCAACTGATTCTGATTAGGGATGTCTACCAGACGACATTGATTTGAGGTGGATAGGACATACCCCATCCTGTTTAGTGGTCATGAGAAAGAACGAGGGTGGACTATTTGAAGAAAGTGAAACTGTCGCATAAAACAGATATTCTGCATTTATGTGTTAGTGTATTTTTTCTCGGTTACTTAATTTAAAGAAAGAGATGTTCTACGGACGGAAAAGTCCGTTTGAAGGTTTTAAAATTGTTTATTTAGATACTGTGCTATTATCTTTTCTATAATCTCTATGATTTTTAATTTAATAAAAAAATCAGTCCCCTTCTAATTGTATTATAATCTGGTATATGTAATCGTATCCAGTTTTTACGATATTGCGGTAAGCAATCTAGACAGTTTGGTTAAACCTCTGGCGTGCATCAAGGTTCCATGCTAAAACCGCTTTTGTTAGAGTTTCATTTATTAATGACATAACTAATCATCTTTATGTAAATTACTTACTCTATGTAGATAATTTAAAATTGTAATGTTACGTAAGTTATGAACGGTTGAATTTCAATACTGATTTCAGTACTTCAGCTTCTATATATCGATTTGTTGAAGATGTAGTATAGTAACAATATGCTCCCAATAAGAGCAGCTAATGTTGGCTTCAAGTCAAGTCAAATTAATTTAATTTTAATTATATATGGATAATCATAGAATACTTTTGTCAAAGATCTTTATCTTCGGCAGTAATCATTTTCCAGCTACGTAGAAGAATGTATGGTTAATCCATGCAGGAGTTTGGGTTATATGCTGAATAACAGGTTCACATGTTCAACACATCACAGATTCAATGCCGACTGGTTGCAAGAAATCGTAAGTTTTTTTTACATGACTACTTGACTTTCGGTTCAAATCCGAATTGACATGGCTGTTTATAAGTATGGCCAGAGCGTCTGAAGGTAAATTACCTCGCAGAAGGTTTTCAAGTTCCCTGGGTTGGTCCAAGGTAAGGATGTCAATTGCTTGGAGCTGAGAATGGCTTCAGCTCGAAGTAATCCGGTCTTCGGGTTTGGGTTCGATTCTCACATGAATCGGCTGGGTATCCATGTGTGTCTCGTGTGAATATGTGTGAATTAGGTAGAAGAATAGCACTAAGTTAAACCTCGCCCTCGTAAAAAAGCCGCAGCGAAAGAAACCCAACCAAGTACTTCGGGGTATAATTGTATGAAGTACTTGTCAGTATAGTGATCCTCCAGGGACTCTTACTTCTGTCTATGTAATTTTAGTTTGCGTTCCAGATTTTCTATCCAAAACCTAAAAAAACATATTGCCTATTTATCCTAATATATATATATATATATATATATATATATATATATATATATATATATATATATATATATATATATATATATATATATATATATATATCCGATGACTTTCTTTATATGTAAAACAGCTCTATCGCAAGTTATCTCTTCTAGTAATTTTCTTTTTGAGAGAATATTTTACAGCTGTCGACTCGACTGGCATAGATAAAAAAAAAGACATCGGAAAGTTCCAAATTGGAAAATCAAGTACGTGCGCTGAATATTTTGAAATCTCCAACGAAATGTTTCGTAAGTAGAGTATAATTACATAGCATTGTTTACAAGAAGTATAAGAACTGTTATTTATAAACGCAGAAAATATAATAAATTATGTTGGGAAATAAAAAGCCAAATGCAAATTATTATCTTATTCCAAATTATTATTATTATTACCTTGCTACAAATATTAAATATTTGTATACCAATTTTGGGTTTAGATAAATTCATAAATTTAACAATTTATCGTTTACTTTGGTTAAATTTATCGCCTAAATACTAGAATTAAACTGAACACCGAACGATTACACGTTTTTCGATATGCAATTTCGCCAACTGAGTTGGCATTATCGAGCAATAATTAAAGCTTCCATCATCAATTTTAATTATCTCCCGATTGTGCCAACTTGGTTGGCAAACGCGTCTTGAAAAACTCTTTTGGTGTTCATGGAAAGTTGGTCTTCTACTTTTGTTATTGCATCGAAGGTTCTAGCTCCTTCCCAGGATTATGCCACTTGTGACCGAATTTGAAATACATATTATTCCAGTTAATAATAATTAGGTTACTTTATACTCACTACTATTATATTATGTTTTGTGGGTTTGAGCCTCATCAGTCACTGATCGCATGGGTAGTCCCTTGGCGATCCCCTCTTGTCCGGGCCATTATCCAAAAATGCTATCCCATAAAAGGAGCAATTTGGGCACGTCCCTCGCCTTAAGCCTCGCCTCTTCTAGGATAACAGGGGTCCCTAATATAAGGCACCTCCTCTCCTCCAGTGCGGGGCAGGTGTAAAGAAGAAGAATCGAGGTTTCCTCGTCTTCTCTGCAATATCTGCATGCCGGGCTATCAGTCAGCCTCAGCTTGTGCTTATATATGCATCCAGGCTACTCGTTATGATCCCTACCAGCGTTCTGACTTTTTGCCTGTTCAATGTAATGAATTCTTGGGCCCATTTCTCAATCTCTGAGTATTCGATGAAAAGTTTGGTTATTCGACAACCCGCTACCCCTCTCAATCTCTGTCTATACTGGTCTCTTGCCCAGTCATTGATGCGGTCTTTGATCAGATTCCGACTTATTCCCACTGCAGGTTCTGATCCATAGATGTTTTCCCTGGTCCCTAGTTTGGCAAGGTCATCTGCAATTAGATTTCCCTTAATGCCATTATGCCCAGGTATCCATAAGAGTTCCATCGGTCCCTTCCCTGCCATACTTACTACTATATTCTTCATGAAAATTTACTTTACAAATCCGTATTAAGATATTACGAATATTTTATTCTGTTTTAAAATGGAACGTTACAAAAACTTAATGCACAGTGCATACATATATTTTATTACGCCAGGGACATGGACAATTCTAGAGAGTGACATTCTAGGAAATGGAGCAATTATTTATTCTAGCTTGATATGTTTCCTTTGTATATCGGATTCAGTACCTACCAAAAGTGTCGCTGCGAGTGTAATGGTGAAAAATGTGTTTGTTTATCGTAGATTTAGAGTCTGCTTTTCTTGTTGCTGCACTTTCCTAGATTTATGGATTAAAGTTAAGAAAGATGAAGAGCAGTTACTGCAAGTCGCAAGTCGCATAAAGTAAATAGTTTTTAAAGTTAGTAAGATCATATATCAAAAATAAATGAGATTAATCATTGTTTCATTTTGACTTCTGTATTAACATACCGCATAAATGATACAGGTTAACTATTAACGAAGTACAACGTAGAGAGATTTCGTGATTAGTAGCTCTTAGTAAGAAATTCAGCGGGGTAATATTGTCTGACAGTTAATGACGTTACGGGGTAACATGAAAAAGCTTTCTTCTATAAAAACGCTACCTGACGCAGTATTTTCCTTAAATAAGAACATTCAGAATAATTCCTTTCACCACCAGCAACATACGTTAATAATTCGTAAAAATGTACATAATTAATTTATAGTTTTAGTTCATCACAAACAATTTAACATGTAGGTTAAAAGAAGAATGTAGCTTAAACATTGTAAACTAACAAAGCGAACAAAGAAGCGCTATATATAATTAAATCTTATACAAGTATAATTACATCTTATACAATTGCAAAATCATCCATAAGTTAATCACAATATTGTATATATAACAGCACTTGGCAGTTGATAAACGTAAGGGCGGCTTTAATTTAATCAATAAATAAAGTTAGTAATCAAAAGTTAATAATTTTCACATGGCAAACATATGTATGCACGTACCTACATATCATTAAATTCATTATCTATTAATTTAATTCATTATCTATTAAAAACAAATTCATAAATACCTTGTATAGTACCACAAAGTGTTTATTCGTATTTAAATATTATATTTCTGTTCTTCTCTAACTGATTATCATTTTATTGATGATCGTCTTAAATGAAGCCTTACGTTATTCAAGCTCATGAAATAAAATCTGATAAATTGTAATACGATAATTATTTCAGAAAACCAAAATCATTAGCGTTATTTGATTCATGTCTCGTATCAAAGGAAGTAATAAATCACTAGGACTATAAAAGTACTGTGCATGTCTGATAACCGCGAAAATTGCTCTAGAAAAGTTTGCATTTACTTCTTGAATATGGAGAGGTAATAAATCACTAGAAGCATGCAAGTAATATACATATTTATGTATTTGCAATCAAAACTAGCTTTCATATTGCTATACCATATAGAAACTGGACTATTAACTACTTTCATGATATGCATTTTATTATTGTTTTATTAAATATTATTAAATACCAGTGCCCATCTTATTTAATAATACGGTGGGCATTCAGAATAGTTGCCCGATGTGAATCAGCGTCTACAATATGAATGGGGAATGTTGGGATTCTTTAATCTGTTCATAGAATCTTATCCTTTCGTTTAATATATTATCTACATTTTTATACAATTTGTAAATTAAGTTTTTGACTTTCAATCCGTATTTAATAAGGCTTTCATATATTTAGTGTTAATAGGACAGAATATGATAGCAGTATATTTTTTAATATTATAAGGATTTAATTTCAAAATTTGTATTTTTGAAAGTGAGCAATACTTTCAGGAGCTTCGTCATATGTGCCTGTATATCATCATATGCCTGTATCGTAGTATATTCTGGAAATTAAAATATATTTGCCGTGTAAACAATGAACAAAAGGGGCCCAATATTGACCCCTGTGGAACTCCAGAAGAAAGTATCATGAGTCCCAACAGCCAGATATATTACTGCTTTTAAAAGTATTTAGTACTCTTTCCTTCCCCTTCACAGCTTGAGAGGAAGGAGGTCGGTTCCAGGAGTTAAGTGAGAATTGCATAACTTTGAATTAAGACCATCAATTGTATTGTTTAATTATGTTTAGTAGCCACAAAATATGGTAAAGATGCACAAATTATAATTTCCGCAATGACTGTGTTCGTAAATTTTTATTGCTTCGTATAAGTTTTAAGTTTTTATTAGTCAATTGTATGACTTCAATTATTAATGTCTAATTAGTTCTTTAAAACCTGCTTTTACTTTTCCGCACCCAACTATACTCTAACTTCTGATATTTTACCTTTCCGCACTCCGGAAAAGTAATGTAATCGTGTAAAGAAAAATGGAAAAAAATTTTTCGTTTATTTTTCGTTTTTCGGCCTAAAAACAAAAAAAAATGAGTTTTAAAAAATTTTGTCTGTGTGTGTCGTCGTTGTAGTTGTCGTCGACATTAAAATTTCTTGTGAGCACGATAACTCAACTAAATCGTGTCGGATCGATTGGATTTTGACTGATTTTGATCGGAGACGTCTCCCAGATGACACCTATTGATTTTGAGGTGGATAGCACATACCACCCCCTCCCTTGGGTTTATTTGAAATTTTTTTTTGTTAGCACGATAACTCAACTAAATCGTATCGGATCGATCGGGTTTTGACTAATTCTGATCGGTAACGTCTCCCAGATGACATCTATTGATTTTGAGGTGGATAGGACACACCCAACCCTGTCCGTGGGTCATGAGAAAGCACGACGGTGGACTATTTGAGAAATTTTTTTTGTTAACACGATAACTCAACTAAATCATGTCGGAACGATCGGGTTTTGACTGATTCTGATCGGGGACGTCTCCCAGACGACACGTATTGATTTTGAGGTGGATAGAACACGCATTACCATGTACATGGATCATGAGAATGTACAATGGCGGACTTTTTGAGAAATTTTTTTGTTAGCACGATCACTCAATTAAATCGTGTCGGATCGAACGGGTTTCGACTGATTCTGATTAGGTACGTCTACCAGACGACATCTATTGATTTTGAGGTGGATATGACACACCCCACCCAGTTCATGGAAAGCACGAGGGTGGACTATTTGAAAAAAGTAAAACTGTCGCATTTATGTGCTGGTTTATTTTTTCTCGGCCACTCAATTTCGAGATAGAGATGTTCTACGTGCCGAAAAGTCCGTTTTAAACTTTGAAAACTGTTTATTTTATATGTATTTTTAGCACAATAAATTAGAACATCGTACGTCAAATTTAAATTGCGTTTTCGTTAAATTTATGAAGAATTATTGAATCTGTATTACAAATATACCTCTTGAGAATATTTTCCGAGGTATACATGCAAATAATTCAAAATAACTTAATTAACCTTGTTTTAAATTACTTTTCGTGTTTATTATTTTTCTTGTGGCCGGTTGAAATTGCTTGTCGCTACTTACAAATCACCCCACCATCATGCAATTACCTTGAATAATATTTCGAAAACTTTTCATGGAAACGTTTATTTTCAATTTACAAGTGTTTGTTTTAATTCTACACAGAACGTGCTACAAATTTACAAGTATCAAAAGCGCACGTTTTTTTTTTTTGTACGAGATTAAAATAGAGTTCCAATTGTTTTGCTTTACCCTTTTACGTGGCAGGGGCAAGTCAGTTAAAAAATGTTATAACGGAGGTCCTGCGTCGACATTAGCATCTATTAATATTCTAATATGTCAAGGCATCCCCTCGTGATGCTCAAACCATGTTGACTGGTTAAATAATTAATTCATTTTTGATTTGAGCGGGTAGTACTAGAATCCAGTCCCTAAAGGCTTCCCAACCCCCTTATTTATTCATTATGCACGTTAAGCGTCCTATCCTGTATAATCATAAACTACAAAGGATTCGACAAATAAAGAATTAATACAACCACAAGGTCAGTTCGGTAAAGTGAAAAGTGATTTCTAAATCTGATGTTCAAAAGAACTTTCTCGGTAAAACGAGAAGACCGACAGTTTCTCATTGAAACAATTGGTCATTTATATCGCGCTTGGAAGGTCGATTTAAGGATGTTACAATAGAAGCGCAAGATTTGAATTGCGCGCTATTTTGGCTGTCATGATTCGATAGGTCAATAATTATGACAGGTCGATAGGAGATAGATAAGGGTTAGTAAATATTGTGCGCTACATGATACAGCAACTTCCTTCTTGTTAAACATTACTATCAAAATGGTGAAAGTTTGATTGCTAGGATTTGTAGAGTGCGTCCAATTTTCGGCAAAAGTAATGTTCCAAATTTATCAACTGTGAAAATAATAATCGAAAAATTCAAAAGTACTGGTTCAGTTATTGAGGTGAAACATACGACACGAGCTCATAGTGGTCGTTCAGAACAAAATGTCAAGGCAGTTCGGGAGAGTGTAGCCGAGAATCCAGGGACCGCGATTCGTCATCGTACACAAGAATTGGACAATTTAACAGCCACTCTTCACCGTCTCCTTACTACAAATTTGCACCTAGATACAGAGGCCAACTGACTCAATAACTTCTGCCCACAGACCATACACAATAGAAAGCGTTCAGTAATTGAATCATTGAACAATAAGAAGTGAATGCCAATTTTGTGGACAAAATTATCTTCAGCTTCAGCGACGAGGCCCACTTTCATCTTTATGGCTTCGTTAAAAGGGAGAATTAAGGAATTTGGAGCTTAGAAGGTCCACGAATGATTCAGGAGAAACAAATGCTTCCCCAACCTATCACTATTTGGTGTGCATTGTTGTCTGAAGGAATCACTGGACCATTTCTCTTTGAGAACGTGACAGATAATACCGAACGCTATCGTGACATGGTAATCCAGTTCTTTGTGCCTGAATTGGAAGATATTGCTCTTCAAGACATGTGATTTCAACAGGACGATGCCACTTGCCATACCAGCCGTGAAACGTTGACAATTTTGCACGAGTCTTTTCCTGGTCGTATCATCTCCCATTTTGGTGACTAGAATTGCCCACCACGATCTTGCAATTTAACTCCTATGGCCATTTTTCTGTAGGGTTTTCTGAAGGTTCAAGTTTATAGCAACAAGCCCACGACTACCCAAGCATTGAAGACTGAAATTGAACGCTGTATCAACGAAATACCACCACATTTATGAAAAACCGTTATTGAAAACTGCCAGAAGAGTACTCGTGTACCACCAAAGCCATGGCGGCCATTTACCGAATGCGTTATTTCATACATAATTCTTAAATATTTACATTATATATCAAAAAATATATCAATAATTTGCTACAGAAAGCCACGTTTTATTTATAATTCATATCTTGTACTCTTATTGTAACACCTATTACTTTATATTGAATTTGAATTTATTAAACCAAAATTTACATAGTAAATCGTATAAGAGGTAAACATAGTTACCTGTACATAGGCTGGTACATACAAAACATAATTAAACTTTAGAACTTAAAACTAAACTAAAATAAAAATAAAATAAAACTATACAATAGAATATATAGGTTTACAAAGTTCTCACGGTAGTTCATACTTCACGTATTCGTCCTTATTGACTAGCAATAAAGTTCTTTATTTTATTTATAATACTTATTTTATTTATATTTAAACACTTCAACCCTTTTGGCAAGGTATTAAAAATTTTGATAGCTACAATATAACTATTTTTATCACTTATCGTTTTTTCCATTTTAGGCGGTATAATGTACCTATTTCTAGTCTTTGATGTACTGTTTACATATGTATATATCCTTTAGTTTTTCGTAATGATACATTACATACTCTAGTGTAAATAATTGATTTATATTCAGAGGAAAGCTACACCCAGGAAAATTATATTTTCGTTTGTACACTTTGTATTAGATTTAAATTATTTTTATATGCATCACCCCAAGCAATTATTCCATAATTTATTATACTATGAAAAAATGCAAAATATATCTTCATTAGAGTTTCTGTATCCATTATCTTTTTTATCTTGGCAAAAATATATATCAAATATTTAGTTTTATTTATCATGTACTCAATATGTTTATCCTATTTCACGTTGTAGTCTATAAATATCCCTGAGTACTTATGACTCTCGACTCTTTCTATTTTTTGATTATGTATTTTTATATTTATTTCAGTTGGAATACTATCACAATAGTTTCCAAAAGTCATAAATACAGTTTCTTTATATTCAGAGACAGTTTATTTAATGCTAACCAATTTGCTACCCTATCTAAGTACGCATTTATCTTATCTTGCGCTGAAGGCCACGTTTCATCTTCGGAGATGATGACAGTGCCAGTGTCTTGGACCAAAAGTGGTCCAAGAATTGTTCCTTGTGGGACACCCGTATCAATTATTCTTATAGTACTGTGCTTTTCTTTTATCCTTACCTTTTGTTGTCTATTCATTAGATAGCTTTTCAATAAATCAAATATAATTTTTCAATGTAATTTTCAAATATTCAATGTAATTTTTTGTTTTTTAGATTTACGAGAGAACTGGCAGATTTTCATTAAGACGGACGTTGCTATATTATTTAGGAAATTAAATACTTGCGTCCTATTCAATGAAATTTGCCTCGACTTCATATTTTCAATAAAATTCACTTTCTGCAGTTCCATCCGGTAAATATATCGCCTTTTACAAACATAATATGACGTCATGTAAGTTAACTTTTCGAATTTTATTCAAATATATATATATATATATATATATATATATATATATATATATATATATATATATATATATATATATATATAGTTACGACTACTTAGCAGGTTTTGCCCATATTAATAAAATGGTAACAAACAGCCAATATATTTCATACGGTATATCGTTAAGATGTATTTTCATCAACAGTTAAATCCAATGTACAGTAATTATTTGTTTTCAGTTAATGTTTACAACTGCTGAAGATGTTATCTTGGAGTAAATACTATGAAATGATCTAACACTTAAGGATTAATTAAAAACTCTCGAATACAATAGTTCAATCAAAACATAATAGATAGTCTTTGTGTTAACCATAGATTATTAATTAGTACAAAAAATTATTGCCTAGACATATGTCTATTTTTACCCGCAGAAAAAGTTTCATATTGTATGAAATAAAATTTGTAAAATTTAAACTAGTGAAACAATTAGCAGATCAAAATATGTACAAAAACCATGAAAACATCGTGAAGATACTTATTGTCGTTATTATGGATTTTTACTTGATAAAATTCTACTGGCAATGACTGATTGTTCATATTGTATGAAATAAAATTTGTAGAATTTACACTAGTGAAACAATTAGCAGATCAAAATAAAAAAAACACGCAAAAATCGTGGAGAAAGGTATTGTTTTTAAGTTCACTGACAATGATTCATTAAGAATTGATAGAATCAATAAAGTTTATGGTTTAAATAAACCGAAAATATAACATGTTTATATTTTTAATTTATTTTTAATATCAATGTTCATTCATAAATAATAAAAATGTATTACTTTTAGATAACAAATAACTGAAAACTTATCCATTAAAAATTTGCACACTATTCTGTACTTTTGTAAAATCTTCAACAATAATTTCAGTGCAGTAGGCATTATGAAAGAACTCAAAATAATATTATTTTGGGTCTTTCTTTCTGGGTCTTCAAATATGATTGTCAAATAGGATATGATTTTGAAGCCAAAATGGCTAATTTCATACGGAAAATGAAATAAAAATTACGCAAAAAATGAGCAAACCTATGTTGTTATTATTACAGCTTTTTAATTTATTGTTGCCATGTATATATGATACTGAAAACGATAATGAAATAAGATTTGTAAAATTCAAAATAGTAGATTTAATTAGCTGTGAAAGCGAAATAAAAATACTACGCAAATTTATTAGAATTTGGTTGTTACTTTGAGGTCTGCATTGCATTTAATAATTAGGAAAATATTTAATGAAAATAAATAGTCCTTTAAAACAATGCACCAATTCACTCGGGACAAATTGCAGAATATATTAGAAACACTAGCAGAAGTTCGGCGAATATAAAAATAAAATAGCGTATTGTCGGCGTCGTCCTTGAAAGGGCGATGCAATAAAAAAGTTGAACAACGCCGTACAGGTCATCGCAGGCACCCAGTGTGTGTGTGTGATATTATAGCACTCACCCTATGCTGTCGGGCTCTCCTGCACTCACAGCCCGCTGCGTGACGTCACAGCTGGACGCTCGCGGTTCACTAAGAGGCAGGATAACCTGTGGCTCTACGGCAGGCGTCGGAAGCGTTTCCCCAAACCGACGCAGGGTTATTCGTTACGCATGGGTCCTATTCACTAGGAATTCGTGTGCATGTTCTACAAGTAGGCGACCTTGTCGGCCGTTTTTGAGCGAAACTGAAAGTTTCCAAGCGCTCGAGATCGAGCACGAGGCGTAGATCAGACCGACGCCGACGTCTGGTGTCGGTAACTGGTGTTTCGCAGGACTAAACGAAGATTTTTGGAGGATTTATAAGCAGCCACAAAAAGTCACCATAAGAGCACCATTTGTGGCCGCAGAAGAACAAAAGAAATGCAAAATTAAAACCTTTGCTGTTACAATTGTTACTTTGCAATACAATAAGAATTGTTTCGCCAACACAGTGGCTTCATCAGATGTTGAGTACATAGACTGTCTATGTCTATGTTCAGTCTATGTACTCAACATCTGATGAAGCCCCTGTGTTGACGAAACAATTGTTATGTTTAGCAAATAATAAGTGAAATTCTAACCAGCAAAGGTTTTAATTTTGTATAAATATGGATTTTCATCAAGTAACGGCCCAATAAATTCAAAACAAAAGAAATGCATGGTTTTGATAGTTATTACTATTTTTATTTATACTACGAATATACTAGGTGTCAACGAGAACACCGGCATTATTTGGTAATTATTTATATTAAAAATTGCAATAATTCCAACAGAATTGAGTAAAACACTACTAAGTTTTATACTGTTTGCTAAAAAATCTACAATATTTGCACAACTAAATAGAATAAAGGGTTATTACAATAAACAGGTAATTAAGATTTACAGCAAAACGTATTTATAATATGGTAGAATACCGACCATCAAATTGTGGGAATTTCCCGAAATAGTATTAAGAAATATTATACAGGGGTTAATTAAATTTGGTAACAGTAAAAAGAGGAGAATACGTTGATTATTGATCATTGATCATACAATATATTGATCATTTAACAAGTTAAAGTTATCATTAATGTTGTATATTTCTAATACCAACAAATTAAGTTTTAAATATTTCCTGACATAGTGTAGGATTTTCATATTATTAATATTTGATAAATTATATCCACTTTCTAAAATATAATTGGGAAAAGTGGAATCTGTTTCCTGTTCCACTTTTCTTTGAAAGTGAACAATTTAACCTTTGACTTGTCTAGATTCAGCTTTAATTTATGTGTAGCAAATATGTTTAATAAATAATTCAAGTCAACTATTTGCTTCATTTGATAGATTTATATTATTATTAGCAAAACTAAGAAAAACTTCCTAGTCATCAGCATAGTTATGTACGTTGCAGCGTTTAAGATATGTATATATAAAAATCATAAATATATACGCAAAATAATAGAGGTCCGTGTATAGACCCCTGAGGGATTCCATAATTTATGAGCATCACATCAGATACATTCGAATATACAACGACTTTTATGCCGTCAAATAAATAGCTGTAACTATAAGAAGCAGCTCTGATATTAAAACCAAAATACTTCAGCTAATTATATAAAATATTACGGTCTAAGATATGAAAAGCCTTAATACTGTGAAATAAAACTTTAATATTTAAAACCCATGTATGAGACTCTTAGAAACCATCAAGTATTCCGGTTTCCTGTATGAAATTCTCTATACTCGTACAATAATGAAGCTAATAATAATAATTTTTATTTAAACGAACATATTTTCCACAAAAATTAAATGACAAATAAAGAGAGTGAATAAACAAGGGAACTCAAATACGAACCAGTTCGCTGTTTATTTGTTAATTCACATTTATTTGTTATTCCATGTTTAAAGTTATCAGTTAGTAGTATAGCAAAACCAGTACTAGACCACCCTCGGATTTGTCCGCGGACATTTGATGCGGATAGCATGTGGTCATTGTTGATCTGAAGAACTCTTGACGCAGGTATAAAACAGGTGTGTATCGATTTAAAACAGGTATGGTGGTATTAGGAAAAAAACATGACGTCATTAAACAGGTTACCATACCTGTTTTAAACCGATACACACCTGTTTTATACCTGTACAGACCTGTTTTATACCTGCGCCAAGAGTTCTTCAGATGAACAATGACCACATGCCATCCGCATCAAATGTCCGCGGACAAATCCGAGGGTGGTCTGGTACTGGTTTTGCTCTACTACTTCAGTTTGTTAGGAAACTGCAATATAATACTTTAGCCAATTTAAAATATTTATTGATTTATTTATTCTAGTTTTCTATAGTCACTTATTTTTATACCTATACATTTATCAATTTCTCTCCTACTAAATTAAATACAAATTTAATTTTGAACTTATTTATTATTTCAGCACTGCGTATTTCAATGGTTTCAATTTTTAACTATTTTATATAATATCAGGGCAACAAAGGACTAACTACTAATATATTGTGTCTTATAAGGTATTTATGCTTTTGAAATATTAGATGGTTTCTGTTCTTATGTTGCTGAGAGGCGACTTTGAAAAAGCGACTTTGTCTTTATCGTTTAACCGAATTTACCTAACTAGAGATCATCTGTGGCGTGCATACAGTTTCTGCCTAATAATATCTTCCTTTCAGATAACACAGACTTAGTTTTCCACAATACATCAAAACACTATACACTACACACGACGCGCGTTCCGCCAACAAAATTGGCATCATCTGGAGATGATTAAAACTCACTTTTAATAATCTTCAGATGATGTCAGCTTTATTGGCGAAACTCGCAAATTTAAAATGATGCTGTGATAGTTTTATTGTTTGCAATTTGTGTAAACAATAATATCCAAACTGACTAAATGGATATATCCAACGTTGCTAAATCTTCACTCACACACCAGACATTCTAATGGGACAGTTTCTGCTAGTCACCGCTACTTATGTAACATTGTTGTAATTATAATTTCAAATGGAATAAGATGGTCCACATCATCAGCGTTAACATTTCGTGCAATGTACATGTAAATGGGAATACGACGGTAACTGCGTTACGTGAACAAGGTCCGCCTGGAACTCTAATTACAATCAGAAGAAAAATTTTAATTTTATGTGTCGCTATTCCAACTTAGAAAGGCAAATCATATGGATATTTCAGCTCCAGCTATTTCAATTAACATTAAAATAACTCACGGTATTTTGTACTTCGTAGCAATTTAACATATAAAACAGTGCCTTCAAAATTATGTTATTATCTTTTCTCAGGACACTAACAATAAGAGTATTGTGTTAAAATTCACTACACTCCTCAATAACGTCAACATCGCATAATATCGTTTTCTATGATTGGTAATAATAATCTCCCGTAATTGCTAGATGTAGTATAAAGCCCATTTGTTATATTAGTTATAATAATTCTAATAATGTTAATGAATATATTAGCTAATCATTAGACATGTCCACTTGAATGATTTATCAGTAGGTTACCACCATATACAGACTTGTCAAGTACAAATCTTGAATGGACTACTTGTGTGTAGTAGAAAGGAACTGAAGTGGAAATGGACGATTTACCTCTGCATTTAACCCATTTCGATGATTCAAACAATTATGAATATCGTTCCCAAGACTTGATCTTCTGGACGTCTGAACGTCTTGTAGAAAGTGTAATAATGTTCACGATGATAATGATAAGGTTCGATTAAATGAAGTACTCAAACAACAAGAGGTACTCAAATGCTTGTGGCTTCGCAGAAGAAATGTTGTGAATGCACCCTGTTCCGGTAGGCAAATCTCTACCGAATTTGGTGTACCTGATCCAACAGAAGAAACGAAGAGTGTTGCTATACTGTTGGCATTAGTCTTTTCTCAAAATTGTAATAAGACAGATTAAATTTTGTGAAAGTATTATTGAGAAGGCCAGTGAAAATAATAGTTTGCTAAGAAATATATTATTCACAGACGAAAGTTTATTTGCGTTGACATATCACCAAATCCATCTACATCTGGGTACTGTTCAAGGGAAAATATGCATGAAAATTTACCGGTATGTATACAGTACTCTGAAAAAA
Organism: Rosalia funebris; assembly: GCA_037954035.1. Classification (NCBI taxonomy): domain Eukaryota; kingdom Metazoa; phylum Arthropoda; class Insecta; order Coleoptera; family Cerambycidae; genus Rosalia; species Rosalia funebris. Next base: position 11,874,804 of record JAZFAV010000001.1, on the reverse strand, counting down.
ATAACGTGTGGACTAGAATTCTAAGGGATCACATTATTGGCCTTATTTGCATTGACGACAACCTTACAGGAAATATTTAAATTTGTTAGGAAATCTCCTTCATCAATATTTGGTATCAGCAAGATGATTGTCCTGTTCATAATGTGCTAAGAGGTACAACGAACGTTTTTTAGAGAATACATTCCTGTTGAGGCCACTTTAGGTCAACGCGGATTGTTTTGAATTTAAATATGTCACGCCACACAGTTGGCAATGGACAGTTGGCAATTCCGCAGTATCCCCCCTAAATTTTCCTAGTTCCTGGAATTCATGGATTTTTCCTTTCGAGAACGCACGTGTGATCTGTAATCAAATATCATCGTAGTGAAATCAAAAACTAAACAATCTTTACAAGTGACTATACGACCGATATATATTCTCAAAATTAGTGCCACGAATATTCTTCACGGAGCCCCCATCGTTGATAATACATCAAGAACTGGAAGTCGACAGCTACCGGCCATTTGGAGTTTCGTGCCTCGCCATCCACTGGTAAATAAATTCCTACTGGTTTGCTCCTCCATACATGTACGTTGCCAATTGGACAGAATCTAAGGTCCTTCGTTCCAAGTTGTATCTTTTCGTAAGGCCTACAGCCGACCATTCTTCGTATTTACCCGTCAGGTTTATACAATTCCCATGCATTATTAAATGACCTAAGATTCCCCAACTTAACTCCAAATGATTTAGTTCTATGGGGATCACGAATAATATAACAATATAAAAAATAACTATTGTTCTTCCATGAGGTTTCGCTTTTTTTATATAAGCAACAGCAAATAGCGGTCATTAGTGTAGAAAGTTCAAATTTACTACCTCTGATCATGACAAGAACTTTGGGAAGAACATACATGTCCAATGCAGTACCAATACTAAAAATACCCAGGAATGGTAACTAGCTACATATGCATGTAAAACAAAGGAGAGCCCTAGATGTTACCGTTTCAGCTCGCCATAACAATTGCTAATCAACCCCTAACAGAGTTAGAGCAAGTCTATCAAGTCTTTCTAGATGTTTATTAAGGAGGCTGGTGCCCAACATACTAAATATACTTGCTGCTGACACTGTTACTAATGAGTGGGAGGTGCTTCAACTGCACCTGGTAACATGCCCAACTAAAGCAGAGGCGGCCACAAACATCAAAGAGCTTCCTAACTTTGATGAACTGCGTGCTAAAATTGTAGCTATTCTGGAAAGCGTGATGGCAGGGATGCAAAAATTAGAAAAGAATTCTCGTTAGATATTGTCTAGTGCAGCAAGGAGAGACGCAGAACGATTTTTATACTGGAATGTATAAATAAATAAAGTTTATTTGAGAATAAGTGCGTTTTTATATTTTTTACGAATATTGTTAATTTACTCTACAATGTATCACTTTCTATTAAAAATACAATGTCCGTCTACCCAAACGATTCGAGATCGTTACTGTGTGATGACGATATTTTATTTTATACGCTCGACTGACAGATCTATAGCGTAGAGTATAATGTGTATAACTGAAACTCCTCATACAATAACTACCCCCTACTAGATGTCATGTCAAGGCATTCACTGAACATCAAATCAAACAAGTGTGAATATACGTCTAAGGCATACCATGTTTCACCGACAGTAACCCTTTGTATGCAACGGGTATTTCCTAAGAGGGATCTAAACTCACTGAATATTACAGCGATGTCATGTATATCACGAATGATGCAACAAAAAGTATATTATACAGGAGTAATCTGTTTCGCACTGAGTTGAAATAAATTCTCTTAAACGTTTACTAAAATAGATTCAAAATTCCATTGTAAAATCATAATCGTATCTTAATATTCAACGAGAATGTACCTTAAGCATTGTACTTGATTTTTTTCTAGTCTAAACAAATTTATACAAATATCATCAAATTAATTATTACAAAATAAAATTGATTATAGCACAGCGTTTTCTTATATTATATATATATATGATCCATAAAATATACTAAGGATGTTATACCGTGTAAATATATAACATGATATTCCTGACTGCCTGCGATTTGCAGAGGTCTATGCAGCGAATGGCTTCTTAGACGCCCTATCAAAACACAGTTGCTTTACTATTTAGTAGATAGATGGCGATAGTACTATTTATTATACGTAAAATATTATTATACGGTACATTATTTGTAATATACATTTTATTGAATATATTCAATTACTATTTTTAAATATTGTAAGTATACTGGTAACTGAATAAAATATACAAATATAGAAAATTAATCAAAATCTTCTTTTTAAATCTGGAAAATGTATTAATGAAAAATATACATTGTCTCTTACATTTAACGGAAAATTTAATAGATCCATGTGCAATATTGTGGACGTGATAACAATGAGAGTAGTCACTTGCGCTTTAGCTAACTTACTATCGTCTGAATGTACGCAAATTTGTATAGACATCACTTTTATGCATTTCGGAAAAATCACCCCTTTACAACCGAACACGTCGACGTGACAATATTCACCCTCGCCCAAGTGTATCTCGGTGCATTGAAATATATCACGCTACCTCTTTCCCGCTATCTTGGATTACAACCGCAAGATAAATTGTCGTGTTCCTTGCGATGCCGAGTCTTTGCAATCTATCTCGGCGGATAATCCATTTACAAAAATGCAAAATGACGCCCGCGTCTGGCATTAGAATATCTGCGGGATGATTGAGTGATGGCAGACAAATTTGAGTTTGAACGTGAGGGGTTTTCAAAGGGGGTTGCGACAAATTTATTAAGCAAGGCGTTAGACCGACATTATTGAGTAACGGTCGGAAAAGTGTCCATTATATTGGGTAATAAAACAATACGTTTAAAAGAAAACATTTTAGTTTAAAAAAAAATTAATATACCAACAAGTTCATTAATTTGTATAAATAGAACAATGTACGGGAGTTTTAAAATAGTGTAATTGGTGGGCCAAAAGTAGGTCACCCATTTTCATTGAGTTTACTTTCTTTCTTATTTCTTAATTGTTTCCATTTTGTTTCAAAATTATAAGGAAAGCTTGCGAAATTCATAATGGAGCATCTATTAATTTTTCAACGCACAAAAATTGTCGAAGTTTAGTTTCTAAATCAGAAAGTCATAATTTTAACCCAGCGCTTGTAACTCAAACAATTGGTACAAATTGTACCAACAATTCGTAATGTTCTCGCTATGTTTCTAGAAGCAGGAAGTGTAATGGATAGAATAGAAACTATAAAACATTTAGACCATGTTAAGCCAGAAATTTAGAGAACATCGAGTGGGTAATGGCGATCCCCCAACTTCGACCCAAAAAATTATCAAATGAGCTTGAGTTGCCCAGGACTATCCTGAGATGGGTATTGAAACTTAATTTCCACTTTTTCCTTTACAGAATACAGTTAATTCATGAAATTAAGCCTCACGATAAACAACAGCGTTTAAAGTAAAGCGTAGTATTTATCTCATCGTGATACTTTGCATAAAATGAATATATAAACTACAGAAGTATAGTCACAGAACATCCCTCTCCAACCATGGCAAAATACATTTTACATAAAAATCAAACCCTATATGAAGACACGTACTTTGCATTAATTCCATAAGCTTCTACCGTGATATTAATATTTCCTCTTTCAATACGCCCTTTTATCCAATTATGTAGACGACGGTTTTTCTTTTCTGAAACAATATCTGATACAGTCCCGATGTATTTGCGAAACATTTCTCTCATCCAAATAAGAAATAAAATAATAATTTTCCTTTATTGCACCAGTATCAATGTTTTATGACATGCGTCTATTACTATGTGTATTTATTATACTACGTGTATTATTACCTTTCAGAATTACCACAATGAAAACATTATTTTATCTATCTTTTTGTGAACTAAGCTTTCGAAAACGTTGGGTTTCTCTAAGCACCTAAGTACCTCTAAGACCAATCAACTGTTGTTTAAATAAATAATATGTTTCGCATAAATCTTAACAGTTATTGAGTCTGCCTCTATCTTTTGAAGATACAGCATTAAAATTATTGTGAAAGCGCTTTATCACTGCAAATTTATTTATTGACCCAAGACTCTTTGTTGAGTCTTTGTTATTTAATCCCGCTGTGGATATTTCGTCGTAATGTTGACCTCCCCTATCTTTTTTTATTCTTGGTTATTTTATATGTTATGTTCTTCTATCTATACTACAGCAATTTTATAATAAACTTTGCTCCTGAATGAGCTTATTTTGAAGAATAAACTCTATAAAAGCCTGTATTTAATCAATTATTAACTATTACTGCATAAAGTTGGAATTCTGTATTTGTGATGACATCTAACTATTGTCTAACTAACATCGTGTTAAAATGTTTCTAAGAAATATTTGAAAATGAAGAATATTATCAAAGAAGAGAATTATCAACAAAATTCTTCTTTAGCATCATTTTCTTGTAAGGTTGGACACACAGAACTTCCTTTCCCTGAAGCCTCAGGGTTACACATAAAGATAAGACCTCATCTGTCTTTAAAATCCAATGCGTGGTAGCTCTTGACAGATTCAATTGTTGTGCACAACGTCGAATTAATGTGTTTGCATACTCCCGTACACTTTTTATCACTGCAGCAATATTTGCGTCTGACCGACCACTACGAGGACATATTAAAATTTTATTGTAAATAACAGAACCCATCTATTCAAGTTTCTTGATTAAGTTACGAACTGTTAACTCTGTAGGTGCTTTATTTTGTCCTAATTTTGTGCTAAATTTTCTTAATTCGACTATAAATGATCGCTCGCTTTCATGAAATATAGTTCCAAGTGGGACACCCTATATATAGATATACTAAATGGATAGGCTCATCCATCTGGCGGCCGCAAAGTGCGCATTTTATCCGCAAGGATAATATGAGTACCAAATTCTGATTAAAATTTGAATAGCACCCTGCGTTGGGATGGTTTTTTTAAAGGCAAATTAATTTTTCCTTCCATACTTGGCAAACTGGAAGAAGACACGTACTTCTTGGAGCTTAGTTAACGTCGAGTGAGTCTTTCATACGCCAATTTCGTAACAGGCCTACCCCGATAAACAGAATAGATGTCCGATAACAAACAAAAACAAATTTCCACTCCACCACAGATCTACAGTAAATTTACCGAAACGGATTATTTAAATTTATCCCGCTTGTACTTTATTAAACTGGAAAAATTGCTTTCCAAGCGAGTGAGCTTGCGGCGAAATATTTATTAAAACCGTATCGGCCGCTCCATCGAATGCTCGTTAATTTTGCGTACACGAACATTAGGACCCCGTTACAAATATGAAAAAGGGAAATTATGCTTCATCTTTTATTTAAACGGTAGACGATTGTGTAAATATTCCGGCCACATTTTGGATGTGTGGATAGAACAAAAAAATGGTTATGTACTTGGAGAAATCGAACTAATGGAAATTACTTTATAACCAAGAACCAATATTTAACGTATACATATATAGAGTATATTATTAAAGTGGCTAGATCTGTATATTAAAGATAATACCCTTGGCCAGAACAATAATTAATTAATTAATTGTACCTTAAATTATGTTAGTGTACTCAAACAGTTTTGAGTGTTTTTTTATCAAAGTTTCTTGTAAGTTTGAGAAACATTTACATACACGTTTATGAACGTAGTGAATAGTTATTAAAATGATACTATATGAGTTAAAAATTTATAAATATTAAGTAAATCGTCTATTCAGCAACAGAGACGAACTGACCATCGATACGCTACCGATTTTCATTTCTATAGCAACGACATTGCCACCGCATGTTACACAGAGGCCTGTTATCGGTTTGTTTTCATTTCGTCGATGTTTTCACTATTTACACGGCCTTTTAGATCACGTCATGTGTTTGAATTTGTATTTTTATTTATGCTGTAACGTGAAGTCATTATCTGGCAAAACTGGGACAAGGTGAATCCTGAATCCAGAAGTCGTCGACGTCCTTGTATGTTTGATATTGAATAAGCATAACTTATGCTGGACAAACTACCGCACCTTATCTTTACTAGGGGATAATATATGTAATTTTATTAATGCGTTGTATACGAGGGTAGGGTGAAAAGTTTTCGGCCTGAGCCATATAGCTAGTGCAATCCGTTGCTTGACTTCCAACAGCGCAGGTCCAACAATGAACGGAGTACGCTGCCTCATCCTCTATTCATGATATGATATTCATGCTATGATATTCAACAGCCAAACAGTGGATTTCTGAATTTAAGAAAACTCGCACGAGCACTGACGGTGAACCATGTTCAAGACGCCCCGTGGAAGTTACAACTGCCAAAATGATCGAGAAAATTCATAAAATTGTGTTAGTGGACAGCAGATTAAAAATTAGTGAGATAGCTGAGACTACTGGGATGTGAACTGAACGTGTATGCAATATTTTTTGCAACATTTGTGCATGGAGAGGCTCTGTGATAGGTGGGTGCCACACTTGCTAACTCGCGAGCAAAAATTCACCGGAGGACTTTTATACCGAGAATTTGGCCCTATATAAGTGAAATTCTAGCGAATTTTTGCGTCGATTTATAACTGGTGATGAAACTTGGGTCTACCATTACACTCCTAGTAGTAAACAACAGTCAGAACAATGGACTGGAGCAGGTAAATCAAGCTCAAAGAACCATCAATGGTGAATACTACGCAGAGTTATTAAATAAATTGATTGACTAAATGAAGGAACAATGACATTATTTGGCAAAGAAAGAGATCGTGTTCCACCATGACAATGCACCTGCTCATTCATGAGTCATTGCAATGACTAAAATCAACGAATTGAAGTTCGAGTTGTTCCCCCATCCAGCATATTCACTAGATTTAGCCCCCAGCGACTCTTATCTGTTTCCTAACCTCAAAACAGGAGGTAGAAGATTTGTAAGCAACGAGGAAGTCATCAATACTGTATATGCGTTTTTTGAGGGGCTCGACAAATCCTAAAAAATGGTATCACTGCATTATAACATTGTTATGAAAAATGTATTAGACTTGACGAAGATTATGTAATAACAAAAAATAAAAAAACTTTTTTCTTCATCAGGCTTGAAACTTTTCACCCCACCCTCGTATTTCACGTTCATATTGAGAAATGTTTCATATTAAATAGCTGGCATACTAGTATAAGTTTTGAAGATTCTCTTGTTTTAATTATTTGTATATTTATTTATAACCATAACCTGTAATTTTTCAATAGGTATACATTTTTAAGTAATAATGATATTCTTTGAACTTACCTTAACTATAAATAGATGTATACTAATGTAGTATTATAGGGAGTCATAGACAAACTAAGTCAGTCTAAATTGGCTCTGTACACTTCGCTTTGTAGATCGTAGAGGTAGATCGATACAGGTACCAGTAAATGTCCCTCAAAGTTTGCACTTTATGTAAATTTATGCGTCATTTCACAAAGTCTGTGCTTCATGGAATACTAATTTTATATGTTTACCAATAAATTAATAAATTACAGGGTTCCCTATCACAACATATTTACAGTTTGTGTGAACTATAAGGGTGGGATGATGTAAACGGAAATAGAAATGTAGCTGTATATTAAAATGACACGACCGTTTTAGCGTTTTCAGTGCCATTCTGTGATTTAAAATATGTACATCTAACTTATTTCAAAATGGAAAGTTGCACATCTTGATCAGTTCCTACAATAGTTAGTCTAAAATGTCAGTTCGACTATAATGTGAGCTAATGTGAAATTTGTTGTACTGAAAATGACACCTCAATTTGCGTTAAAAGCATATAATTCCAATTTCAGATTGTAAAGTTTCCTTCATAAATAATTTATGGACTGACTGATAACTTGGGTATGCAAATTAATTACCTGAAGTTTTGTCTGATCTCTACCCATGAGAACGTCAAAAACTAACTTTTTTATATAAAAAAGATCAAATTCAGTTAAGCCAAGTTTTTCTCGTAAATAAATTATTTTTTAAAGTGTGCTAAATAAGTAACGAAATGCTTGTATTATTGTCATAATTTACTAAAGGAAATTTAAATATGGATCATAATTACGGTTTTCATAACAATTTCCGGTAAGGAATTGTAGTTCCGTAAAATAAAAAATGCACACTATAACTACGAAAAATAGTAACATATCAATTACTTATCAGTCTTAGCACCACTGAACATAATCTGAATATATTGTATTGTAGCCAAAATTACTACATTAGTGATATTGATTGAATACTACAGGACTGATACGAGTATACATTAATTAAGAAATAAATTTCTTTTGCGATATAAAGAAGTGTCACCAAGTGCAAGTACATTATCTGTATATATGTGTCTCAGAATTATAGGATTTCAATTACACGCCATTTGTGTGCTGTGAAAAATAGAACTACAATGACTGCCACCTACAAACCATACGACGTCAATATGCCATTACTGTGATGGCATAATGATTACCAGCTTCAAATGAGTATTGTCCAATTACTCCACAACTCCAAAATGCGCACCGAACCATGCATCTCTGTGGATGCCGTTCACAGCATGTGGATTTTCAGCACCCCAAATTCGACAATTTTGTTTGCTGACGTATCCATCAAGATGAAAATGTACTTCATCACTGAATAAAATGTTATTGTAAATATCAGTATCGCCGTCTTTGTTCTCTAACACCTAATTAACAAATTTACGACATTGTAAGTGCTCGAACTTTTAATTGTTGTATCAACTGAATTTTGTATTCTAAAAGACGCAGATCTTTCTTTAAAATCCGATGCGTGGTAGCTCTTGGCATAGTTAATTGTCACGAACAACGTCGAATTGATGTGTTTGGATACTTCCGTGCACTTCTTCTAAATGCAGTAATATTTTTGTCTAACCGACCACGACGGGGACGTATTGGTATTGCCTTATCAATGACAGAACCCATCTCTTCAAAACTTATCGGTTAACTTACGAACTGTTAACTCTGAAGGCGCTTAATTTTGTTCTAATTTTGTGCGATTTTTTAATGCAACTGTAAAGGATCGCTCACTTTCATAAAACAGTTGTATACAAACGATTCGTTATTGAACTGTTAATGTCGCCGCTGTGATGACAGTAGTCAAGTATTGATGTTCAGTCTTTGACAGAACACAAACGTATATTTAGATCTAAATAAAACATAAATTTGGACAGACACCATATATTTAACAAATAATAATTCAATTAAACCTTACCTTTCTGAAAAATATTATTTTAATATAACAAATATATTCAAAATTCGTATTTAATAACTAGTAATTTTGGCAATACATATAACAATAAATCCACTGTTATTAGAGGTCATTGATGTTACTGCATAATGTTGAATTAAGTAAAATATTAGTAATTATTTTACTACTGTTACTGTAGTAGAATAATCACTAATATTTATGCTTTTATATATTATAATGTTGATGCTTTTTATTATTCTATTTAAGTCTCCTTTGTAACCCTATAGTGTGTTACATATATAAGACGCATATACAGAAACAGATCGGAGAGATGCAATATAGTAGATTATTCTTCCTTGGAATATATTTATTTAGGAGACATTATTCATTTAGGTTACATGTGTCTTATATCACACCCTAAACTATTATTTAACAAAGAAAATAATAGGTAGTGTTGTAAGCTTTTTATTAAATTACTTTTATTTCATAAAAAAGTTACGTACAATGTATACATATAAACATATAAGTAGCACCGCATCAAAATATTCCACTTCGTAAAATATCTTTAGAAACACGTTTAGTCGTTTTTAGGAGCGAGTTTAGTAAATGCACACAGAAGCCCGTTTCCCTTCACCCATAGAGCAGATTGAGCAGTTTAGAGGCAGTAGATAGGGTTATTCCAAAAAGGTTACGATAATTTTAAAACAATATGGCTGGTGTTATACGTTATCTTATTAACCACCTGGAAATAACGCGCGAAAAACCAAAGAAAACGAAACAGTTAAATATACCCAACTCTACAGTGTTCCACGATTTGATTGTGGAAAAGTGGAAAGCCGGGTAAAGCCCTTTAACTCGTAATTAGATAAAAAGAGATATCGAACCTGTATATATCCTTACATTTCGTTATCACAGCGTTCTAGTTACTAAAAAATAATTAAAAAGACGTTACAAATTCTAAAAAAAAATTACTAAAAACATGTATAAAAATAATAAGGGCAGTTTTGTTACCGGTTAAAATCTTCTATTAGCACATTATACGGAATGATTCGGATTATTTAAAACTAGCTTCACTATCATTATCGGCGAACCAGTTTTTTCGTGGAGGATGCCCCATGAAGCTAGTCGTCGCTTGACTCCTAAATTCCTGCGCTACCACTTGAGTGGTAGCACTAGGTCCTTGCATGGTCCTGCTGGTCTGAGAAGCCTGCCACATGGAACTGTGTCCACCGCCTCCAATTGGCAAATGCGGTTGCTGGAACCTAGTACTTCTCTGCGATTTAGGAGTGCCCTCGGGGGAGGTAAACTCGCTAGCAGTATCGTACCTTGATGGAGCTATCCATCTCTCAGTAAACTCACTGGCCGATCTAGCTAAACTAGGTTGACTTAACGATCTAGCTAAGGAGGGGTGACCCGTCTCGGAGTCGGCATAATACCTCCTATCGGGATAGTAACTCGAGGTTTCGGAGTATCGGTCGTTATCGGGACGCCCGAAGTCGACAATAACTTCAGACATCGACCTTAAATCAGCTTCGCTTCTGTAACTGGATCTAGAGTTCTTTCTAGACCTTTGTGGAACCAACGGATGCACCATGGGTTCCTGCGTAAGAGTTCTGACAGAACTGCCTCCGTCGGAATCGTACTCATATAATGTTGGCAAGCTACTTCGGCGGCTTCTGGTATCCCAGTCATTCCTCTTTCTAAAGCGGCTCTTAGATTGCTTGTCGAGCGGCGTCAAAATTCTTATAATAACGTCCCACTTGGGAGGTTCGAATAATTTTTCGTATCTGGCATCATATCGGACCCTTTCATAATCTTCGCGTACAACGCACTCGGTTAGTAACGTACGCAGCGTAGATTCGGTTGTTATAATCTGACGCCACTTCATCTTATCCGCCATCGTCAACTGCGAGTTAAACGTCTCTGCGCTCTCAATTACAAGTCCTTCTTCCTGTTCTGTTGGCTGTAATACTCGTATAAGTACATTCCAGTTGGGAACACTAGGGTTCTCTAAAGGTATGTTGAATGTGGATAAGAAACTTTCATCGGCTGGTGGAATATGCAAAGTTGCAGTATGTCTAGGCGGTTGGTGGCCAAGATTAGCCACTATCTCGGGGGCATTTAATGGCAGCTTATCGTCGACAATTGTATTTTTCGGAGGTAAACTCATTGTAGCTCTTTCGGGCTTTGGAGTCAAAGTCAGTCCGGAAGCGGACGATATATCAGAGAAGTTCTCCCAGTCTGGAGGTTCGGGCATTTCAGCCGGATAGTTCTTAATAGTTACATTCCATCTCTGATCCTCGACTGGTTTAGGACGAGTGTGGTATTCGGTTATTAGTCGTTTATGTCTCTCGATATCTTCGATAGTCTTCTTTTCGGTTATAGTGCGCAAGAACACATCGTCTACTACATGGGAGGTAATCTCAGGTTTATGCACAACAGCAATTGGTGGTTCAAGCGAACGGGGTTCCGACATATCCATAATGTATTCTTGTCTTGGTATAATAGGTGGAGGTGGCGGTGGTGTAGGTGCAACAAATTTGTTGTGAGAATCATCAACAATTTCCGTCATCGAATGTGTATCGGTCATTTCAGTATTAAGAGATGCTATAGACCTAGCTGGAGTGATCCTCACTGGTTCTTCCTGCAGCTCGAACTTCCTAAGGATTTTATTATACGTAGGTGCCGGTTGAATGTGTCTTGGAGGCGGATGCAATTCAGGAATGTAGCTAAATTGAGTCCTCTCCATAGGCGGAGGAGTATCCAGGGATCGTACACTTTCTTCGCGTTGCTCAAGTATAGTAGACAAGTTTCTATCGGTCCTCGTGCTCTCCGTATCGGACATTGATATACTCGGGGGGGACGGTGGCGCCCTCTTGACGCGCACTTGCACATCGAACTTGGGCTGATCTTTGACCGCCATGGGCAATCGGGGTACCATTGTTGGAGTAGCGACGGCATTATGCATTTGCTGTTCTTGCGTGTGTCCATAACCCTCACTGTAGAAGCTGCTGTTGTCTTGAGCGTAGGCTTTGTTATCGTAACTTCCAGCCGAGGATACTGGGAGGGACCTAACGTCGACATCCTCGATTTCGGAATGTGATTCCGAGGGATAATCCGAGGGAAGGGTATCGCGCGGTCCCTCGCTCTCCGAACTGCTTCCTGAGGCCATGACGAGCGGAACATTGGCGCGAGGAATCTTGAAGCCGTCTATAGGCGCCGAAATAGTACCTGAAATAAGACGTTGATGTACAATCTAAGATTTGAAAACTTTTTCCATAACTTATATATTTAGTACAATACTTACTTGGAGAACTTCCACTTAAAGTGATGACCGAGCCGCTTCCAAGCGACGAAAACGGAGGCATAATGACGGGACGCCTACGCAAGCAATAATATGAACATCCTAGACCCAGTAAAAGAAGGGACAGGAACAAGATTCCGCATATTATGAGTAGAATTTGGAATCCTTTTAATGGAGGAGCTATGGGCTCTGGCATTATTCTAAAAAATGTAAATAAGGTAACAATTAGAGGTTGTAATCAGTAGAATCTTATATAAACAGAATATCTTTCACTGAGTAATCATTTTTCAAATTACATATGAAATATAATATACTTTACAAATGTTTTTATAGCAGACATTTATTGACTATTTAAGATGATTTTAATGCCTACTTACCCTCCACGACTATCGGGTGAAATTAATGGTGGAGGCAAAGGGGTAACAGGTGGTGGATATCGACAAACGATGGTAATAATTTCATCTCCATCTATCTCCAGTCCAGGATGGAACCTCACTACGATGTTATTGGTGAAAACACGCTGAGGACCCTACAAAAAATAGTTACATATATTGTGATGTGTTCTAATACAATTTTTAAGTATTAATCATGACAATTTCTAGAATATTTTTATGTGCGAAGAAGACAATGGCTCATTTAATTTATTGTTCAGAGTTGATATATTTTTTGCATGATGAAGTAGAATGGAAAGTTATACTCTATTTTTATAGGCTAGTATAGAATTGGAATATTTGATGCAGAGACGAAAACAGGAGCACAAATTTCCTGCCTGATCAAAACTGTAATGTTAGTTTTATCACCTTCTGATTGTGTCAACTTAGGCAATAAACGATTGATGTTTTGGAGAAGATGTAAAATATATTATTTATTAGTTTGATAAACCGCAATAGTGCTTGCATTAAGATGAAACTTGATACTAAACTATCTTTGTGAATGTAGAAAAGCTTTAACTTTATAAAATAAATTTTGACTAACTGGTTAACGTGTTTATTAAATCAGATCAGTGTCGATTCAAATACGACTTGTCAAGAATAAGAAAAAGTGTGAGATTCTCTGTATATGTGTAGAAGAAAAAGTGATGCAGTATTCGGAGAGAAAACAATTCACTTTACGAGCGGCCAGATCGAACACTGTGTTCATTCATACATAGTCGATACTCACTCTGAAAAGGTCTCAATAAGACTGAATAAAGACCAGGCTGTTTACTGCGCACCTCGTGGGCGGTTCGATATGGCAGTTTTGAGACTTGTTCATATTCTTGACAAGTTGTACGTAAAAGAAGTCCGCTATATCTCTTTCTGACTTTAGTTTCCACTTCCATTATCTAATTAAATTTTATCAATCAATTGACTACAACCAGACTTACTTGCTTCGTACCGCACCCTTTGAGGGGCAGCTCCAGCTTGTAGCTGTATCCCCCTTTTCCATAGACCTGGCACGCCGAGTTCCTGTCGAAGTCCGCGTAAGCGATACCATAGAATTTGTCTTTGAACTTCAGCTCGATCTCCATCGATCCCGCGGCACAGTTGAGGGCGGCCTTTGTGCGATTGAGGAATATCTCGGGACTGAGGTCGTCAAGCTGGGTGACCTTTCCATCGAGTGTTGCCTGGCCGGGCAGCCCTTCCCCTTGGTATTCGATGTTGTTGGCCTGGTCGGCGTAATTGGACTGGGCTGCCGCGGACGTCCACAGACAGACGCACGCCGCCGCTATCAGGTACTGAATCATCTGAAATACAAAAGATACACTAATCTAAAAGAGCAGATCATGCGTTATATGCGCTATTTATGAGTACAGAGCAACCAAGATCAGATGCGAATAAGAAGACGATGCGCCAATATTCTGGCAGGCGTAACGAGCAGCTGTAAGCCGAGCAGAATTACTGCTCTTTATAATAATCTCAAAGATAAAAGATAATTGTTCAATCATAGTTTGTTGGATTCTTATCTAACGAGTTTATGGAAATAAGGTTAAGTACTTAACCCTCCGTCGGGCGCAGCCGATCTGTGAGATTAGGCAGTTAATTTTTTCTTTGCCCTTTCGTGTGTATTATGAATATTAACTCCCTCATAGCTTCCTAGCTCCAAACTACTCTTCTCGATATGGTGTCGATTTTTTTTAGTGTATTTCCTGGCCTTGTATAGGCCGCCCAGATCTGTCAGACGCATTGCGCCTGATTACGTCATTATTTTCAGTAACTTATAAGTCGGAAATCGAGAAAGGAACCACCAAGCCGCCAAGCGGCTATCAAAGTAGTTCCCGAATAGCAAAGCTATTACATAATCGCTCTAGGAAACAACTACTCCTCGGGCTAAAGCCCCAGCAGTCGAATCCTACCTGTGGCTGGTTTTATTTTTTGAAACCTTATCTGATCATGCAGAAACACGAGAAAGGGGTCGAGGATCGCTTCTGGGTATAATTCAATGCCTGGCGGGGCTTTAGCCCGAGGAGTAGTTGTTTCCTAGAGCGATTATGTAATAGCTTTGCTATTCGGGAACTACTTTGATAGTCGCTTGGCGGCTTGGTGGTTCCTTTCTCGATTTCCGACTTATAAGTTACTGACAGAGATCGTATCGATAAAGATGTATAGGCCATAAAGTTCATTCGGCATTTGTCCTGAATCGGCGTACCGTATGCGGCACTGATGAGAACTAACAAGTTCGAAACAGCTGTATGTCGTTCGGTTCCGATCCGGGACAAATGTCGAATCCTACCTGTGGCTGGTTTTATTTTTTGAAATCATTATTTTCACTTTTATATTTTGTTAGATTTTTTGTTATGTAAGTTCATAATATTTTTTGGGATCTCTACACTTACTTATTCTGACTTTTTATGGTATTATTATTCAAAATTAACACACATAGATGTTAAATTATTGGTTTATACTAAGTATCGTTACCAACAATGTGACAATTATTTTTGTTTGGAACATGCTATAATGGTGAAGAGGATTTATAATTCTTTACACTTAAAATGGGCCGTTACTTATAACTTTTCTTTGTAATTCACGACCAATATTTTTTTATATATAACTTTTACATGAAAAAATAAATTGTTTGTTTTCTGTATTCAAAATATTGTTCAATACTAATTTATAAAACTTGTCAATAGCTGGTTTCTCTATAAGAATCTTCCAATTTTATTGTTTTACAACATTAAATAAGTTCCTTGATGTAAATTTAATTATTGCGATTAAAACTAGTGTGAAATATTTATTACTGTATTGTATTAATTAAAATAAGCGTTTAAGTGAGTCTTCGCCTCATTAAAATATAAATTGTGTAAGATTTGATATGGGATCTCTCAGATGCATTGCGCCCGAATGTGTTTGGATTTAGACTGTGTCCGACGGAAGGTTAAGAATGCGATATCTTATAAAATTGGTATGCGATGGTCTGGACCAACTTTGTTCAACTTTTATAGTAAATGTACGTAGTTTATTATGTTGAAACTGTTTAATAATTTTGCAAGTATGGAATTATTTATTGGTCTTTATTTTTATGTGGGTGACATTTATATCAGTGCTACTATTCTACATAACCTCTAGACTGTTACGGACACGCACAGACATATCCAGCCAACTAACGTAGGAATCGAACTGATGTCCAGATTACTCATGTAGACCAGCTCTGGGAACCTTCTTCGTGTTAATTATGAAACAATTTACGGTCAGAAGATCTGGCCACGCCTCTAGCATCCATGCCAATCCAGATTCGAACCGGAAATCGAGTAGTCCTTGTGAAATAAACCCCGACGAAATCTTTTCACAACTGCATTGAACCCGTTGAATAAAACCCTGTTTGTTTAAACCATCGCAAAAGAGAAAGCAATAATACTTGTATTAAAAAAATCTTGATTATTCATATTCTGCATCATTAGTTTAGTTTGTTTTAATTTTGGAAAATTTGCATTTTCCAAAATTAATGCGAAATTCTGCACTATCAAATCAGTCAATATTTCCAGCAATTGTCTGTTTAGTAACTCTTTAAAATTACCCAATATAACCCTTTTCGTGTATTTTGATACACGTAGCTTTGAGGAGATTGGCAGTGTTTTTTTCAAAGTCTCCTTTAAATTCTTAAAGCTTGTTTCTAAATGAAAAAAGAAGCTATAATTTTCTCGATATCACCTGTCGATTACTCATTTATTCTTATGTAAAAAACAAGAAACCATTTTGATAGTTCCAATGGCTGAAACGTAGCGTTGGGAGAGACAGGCGGTATTTTCCTAAAAATTATCCCATCAATTCGGCTTGTTGCCAAATTAAAGCAAAATAAGTTATAATTTTTTCGATTTCACTTATCGCTTCCTCGCATATTTTTCTGTGAAGAAAACAAAAAAACTGTCTTCATATGTGTAATAGCTGAAGTGCAGCGTTAAAGAGAGAAGGTTAGTGTTTTCCCAAAAATTGCCCCTTCAATTCAGCTTGTTGGAAAATGAAAACAAAATAAGTTATAATTTTGTCGATATCATTCGTCGTTTTTTCGTATATTCTTCTATGAAAAAACAAAATCCCGTATTCATATTTGCAATGGCTGAAACGTAGTGCTGAGGAGAGGCAGCTGATGTTTTATCAAAAGTTGTCCTTTAAATTCAGCTTATCGCCAAATGAAAAGAAAAGAAGCTATAATTATTTATATATCACCTACCATTTCCCCACTTATTCTTCTGCGAACAAGTAAGATACTATCTTGATACTTGCAACGGCGGCTGAGACGTAGCGTTGAGGCTCTCCTCAACGCTACACTCAACGCTACTCAAGAATACACCGCTTGCCTCTGCAAGCGGTGTATTCTCAAGAATTGTTGACTTCTTTATTCTTCTTTATTCTTTAGACAAAATTATTCTCAAGAATAATTTTGTCGATACCACTTATCGTTTGCAAGTATATTCTTCTATAGAAAACCGAAAAACCGGTGTGATAGTAGCAATGGATGAAACGTAGCATTAAGGCGAGACAGACGGTGTTTTCCCAAAAGTCGTCTCTTCAATTCAGTGTGTTGCCAAATGAAAACAAAACAAGGTATAATTTGTTCGATATCATTTGTTGTTTTCTCACATATTCTTCTGTGAAGACACAAATAACCATCTTCATATTTGCAATGACAGAAATGTAGCGTTGAGAAAAGACAAGCGATGTTTTGTCAACATTATTCTTTAAATTCATCTTGCGTCCAAATGAAAACAAAAGAAGATATAATTTTCTCGATATCACTTATCGTTTCCTCGCGTATTTTTCGTAAAAAAAAAATTAGAAACCGTTTTGATAGTTGCAATGGCTAAAACGTAGCGTTGAGGAGAAACAGGGAATTTGTTTTCTTAATAATTGTCCTTTAAATTCAGCTTGTCGCCAAATGAAGACAGAAGAAGCTATAATATTCTCGATATCAGCAGTAGTTTTTTCACTTATTCTTCTGTAGAAAATACAAATAACCGGGGGCTGATATTTGCAATAACTGAGATATAGCGTTGAGGAAAGACCGGCAGTATTTTCTCGAAAATAATTCTTTCAATTCAGCTTGTCGCCAAATGGAAACAAAGCTTCATCACTTATTCTTTTGTGATAATTAATACTTTAATCATGTACCACTAACCTGATTTATCTTAGTGGTATCTCTGTAGAATTTATCACATGATTAATGTACATAGGTATGTAATTCTGGTTATAATACGTTTATGTTGTACATCTTTGGTTTTTTTTTCATTAATTAGAATCGCTTTGGAAATGAAATGCTATATAAACTATAGTTAAATTAAGTGACGTAATATAACATATAATCAATCCTCTGATCGTGTCTATAAATAGACAGGCGATAATGTAAAATGATTATTCACATTAATACACGTCGACTTTGCCTTATCTTCTTCGACAACAACATTTGCAATTACGATAATGTGTGGCACAATTTAAAATTTGCCATTGTTAAAATAGCTTTTAGGTTATTTCCTCCATAGCGGAGAATTTATTATTTTTAATAAAATAGAACAGACTATGCTCGAAACTCATTACCGCTATTATAACAGTTTTTTTTGCTTCCTTCACATTTTCAGCTGGATAATTTTCGTCGCGATTGTTCCAGTACAATACCTGCGAGAAACATTATTACGCTTCATTTAAAGCATTTAAATAATTTGATGGGGCTCTGCGTTGAAATTGAAACATTGAGGCGCATTCCCATTGTTCCATTTAAGTTGTAATTTTGCCTAACAACAGGTACGCACCTGCTACAAAATAGTCATTACATTCTGAACAAGATTTTCATAGTACAAACAAAGGTCGATGAGTTTAAATTTAGATCATAATGCTGGTTAAGTGATATAGAAGAAAATATTTGGATTTACAAAAAAAGCCCGCGATCGTTGTTGATTAAAATTGGCTTTAAATAAAGTTGTTACGTTCTTACAGTGAATATTAATATTGGAAATTAAGTAGCTCATTGTTTGTTACATTCCAATTATTTTTCTTGAATTTGAGAATTCTAGACATTTACCCAGACATTTTCATGGTCGATAAAGACGAGGAATTAAGAGAGTAATAAATAATCAATCTTCGTTTTACCAAACACTCATATGAAAATAACGAGCTTTCTGATGTCCTAATATTACATAAATTATAATATCAAGAACTTCTGTTATTAAGAATCTTAAGAATTAAGGAAGTAATTAACGAGAATTACAGAAATTAAGAAATCGACAGTATACATTCAATATATCAGGAAATAATTGAAATTAACGGACAAGGCAATACTAAATTAATAACAAACACTCTTTAGATTGCATTTTCAGAAAGAGGAAGATAATAACCAAGAAATAACAGAGTATCTAATACTTTATCTGTAAAGCTGTAACGCAAATTATGTAATTTTTATCTTTCATTGTTATTTTAGTTTTCAGCGAATTCATTATACCATGCGGGTCTATCGATGAATATCATAATAATCTATATAGATATTCTGTGAAAATCTCGAAAATCCTGGATCATATTAATGATCAGTGTCGACTAAAGCTGGACTAGAAATTGATCGGAATCTTAGGATCCCGAGACTGAAACAAAATTAAGAAGTTAATAAATTCAGATAATATTTTATTGATGATCAATTAATATAATTCCAACGACAAACGCTTTAGAAAAAAAACTCTAACTAAAGATAACTTAGTTATATAATATATCAGCAAGATATAAAGCATAAAAAAATTAACAGTTGTTAATTGCTCATTTATATACAATAATAATGATATAGAGTGACTATTAGAAACCCCCCACCCTATCTCATTATGCCACAAATTCTTCAGAAAACCTCGTGAACATATAAATCTCATTTTCGACAAAATAGATAACTGCGATAAATTCAGTTATTTATGTTAATAGTATAAAATATAAAAAAATACAAAAGTATATAATACAAGAAAGGAATAGGCCCAATATAATAGCCCGAGTGTCTGTGGATTCTGTCAAGAATTACTTCAAGATATTGATTCACATAACTCCATACTCATCTCTCTTGATAGATTTTAAGAATACTTGAAATCTCAGAATTTCAGAGGGGTAATTTTTGGAGAATTATATCATAGCACCCTTCTATTATTCATTGGTGTAATATACTAAAGGGTGTGGCTTAAAGGGCAGACATTATACTTTTTATATGTCTTAAAATAAGAATAAAATAACTCTCGGGAAGTTTGTGTAAGAAGCTAAGAATATTATTTATTATTCAGTAAAAATCCACTTATTTTCTCGATATATTGGAAACACGATCGCTATCATCTTACAGTTCCAATACGTTTTTTATTAGCTACTGTCTGAGCTCCCATAAGTTGATTCAGTCTCATACAAAGCTTGCAACATATTTCGGTTTGGATGTCTATTATTAAAAATTGATGTTGATCTTAAGTATAATTACTGTTAAGATGTAACATTTCTTTTTGTACAATAATATCTACCATTTTTAATTAAGAAATTGAAAAGTTTTAATTAACTGAAGTTTTTTTATTTTATTATTTTCATTAAGTATAATAGACATGGTCTGAGACAGAATCTGATGACTAGAGGCATCTGCAAGAACTAATTTTACTGTTTAAATAAAAATTTTCATATTTTGAAGGCAGTTTGAATATCGATTGGTAACTAATAGGTTCTTGTTATAACGGATATATATTTCTACTTTTTAATACAGGTAATTACCAAACATTTTGTGATAATAAATACATCAGATTGCGTTCCAAAAACATAAACTTCGATAGAAGCAAACATATTTCGAAATATTTCTTCTCCTGAAAACTGCAAATGTATGTAATATTTAAAAACCCTTTTTTCATTCCTAATTATACTAATGTCGCCAGAGAAAAATTGTATGCAGGATGTTGAAACCTGTGATGATCAAATAGTTATATTTTCAAAATAAAGTGGTTGGCACACATGTTTTTAAAAGCAATGGCTGTTTTAATTTAGGCTGCAAAATATCCTCAAAAAAGCTCCTAAACTTTGGTAAGTTTTAAATTTATCTTCCATATCCAGGTTGTATTCTATGTAACTGAATACATTAGTCTTGCTTCGTTATCGTAAATGTTCAAGTATATTTTTGCTGTTATGTCCTTTGTTTGTGTTTTTTAAGTTTATGTAGAATTTCTATGCACTCTCAGATACTAGTGCAGTTAAAGCCCGCACAGACTATTACGGCTCACATAAAACGATAATATAAATTCGGACGATTTAAACAATGCAGATATTTAATACATTTTATAGTCGTTGTAACTCGTTCATATATATTTCTGCCTACTACTACCGCTTAATAAAATGTATCCTGTAGTTTTACCCAAGGATAACAACTGTTACTTTCTGTTGCGTTATTATTGATATTAATTGACACAGTATGCCGTACCAGTGGGAAGGAATGTAATGAGATACTTTCGATACCCTTCCCCTGTGTATAAGCAATAATGAATCAAATTTAAAGATAATTATTCCATACATCTCAAAAATGAACGTATGTATGTATGTATCTCATTACATTTATCTTCAATAGCACAGTTGTATTTCTGAATATATTGAAAAACAATGTATACTATATCAAATAGTTGAGAAAGAATCATTATTTACATACACTACCCTCAATCTGAATAAGTTCATATAGATTTCTTATATATATATATATATATATATATATAACGTGAAAGATGGAAATGTCATGAAGGTGGGAATTTCGAAACTTTGTGTATGACAAATGATTTTCTAGATGCTTAGAATGTATCGAAGATTAACCTTTCTTATAATATATATTCAGCACATCTTTGGATCTGAACAATAAGAAAGTTGTTATGCTGAAGTTGGGTAACAACGACCTTGGTATTCAAAACAAATGCAAGTAGGAAACAAATATTTTACCGTCATATTTATAGTCAACTCAAAATAAAATATCTATTAAAATACCAAAGTATATAGGGAATAGTACTGTTCTATGAATTAAGTAAATTAGTTGCTAAGGAGACAAAAGTGAATGTTCAGAATATGTAGTTTTTATGATATTTTACTTTTAATGACAATTATATATGACGTACATAAATAAGAATGTTTTTCTTTTAGTTAAATTCAAGACTAATATATCAGTGAAATAAATATATTTTTTAACAGTATTTCAGAAGTACACGACATTTTTAAATTTATTTCATCATTTCAAGATAGTATTACAGAAACATTTCATCTTTAGGACCTTTTGACACCTCTCATAAGATCCGTCATTATAACAATCAGATTATTGTAGATCTTTAGTTACTATTTTTTTAATAGAAAGTATAAAAAAATATTACAAAAGTTATTCATGGGATATGAATGGGAAATGTTAATCATGTTAAAATTACTTAATTAGAAATTAAACAACCGGAACCATGGAACGTGGTGCAATATTTTGACTAGAGTTGGTGTCATGTCATAATTTCATTTGGTTCCGGTTAAAGAGAGGGCAATCAAGTTTTGATCAACAGCAGCGTCAAAACTTCCAGCCAACTATCATATTTCCTATAACAAAAAAATCCTATAATTTCTATATTGACTGCATATGTAAATATATAGACATCAGTTAGGGAAAATGTTGATGTACGTCTATGGATTATATGGATTCAATAAAGAGGAGTTCATAAAATTTTACTAATAATTTTTGTTGGGTTCCTATGGTTTTCCAATATTGGATAATATCAAAAATATCTGTATAAATTGGATTTTTCTAATTATGGTGTCTGAAATGGAATTATGGGATTTCAATTACACGCCATTTGTGTTCTGTCAAAGATAAGAGGTCAACATTTAATGACTAATATCTACAAACCACACGACGCCAACATGCCTGGGTGTCTTATTTGGAACTTTAGAATGGGATTTGTGTAAAACTAACAGTATTTGACAAACTGAGGTTTATTATTCTTCAACATAAAATGGAGACGATATGGCTACAAATGGAAGAGAATATCATTCACATGGCCGCCTCGACTCATCTGGCATGTCTTTCGTTTATCAAAATCGTCCATGGTACATAAAACTGGCTCTATTTTCCGAATAATACGTTGAATGTTTGCCTGGAGGTCATTGGTTGTTGCTGTCTGGGTGGTGTACACTATTCCCTTGACATAATCCCAAAGAGAAAAGTCCAGTGGTATTAAATCACATGATCTTGCAGGCCTATTGATGTCAGTAGTCCGCAAGACAACATAATCAGGAAATTTCGTATGGAACAAAGTTATGGTTGTACGTGTTATATGATACGTTGCACCGTCTTACTGAAACCACATGTTGTTCAAATCCAAATCATCAAATTGGCAGAAAAATAAATTGTTTGACATGTCACGATAGCGGTCCCCATTTATTGTGATGGCATGACCGACTCTTATCTCTGCAGACGCTGCAGTTTATTCTAATTTTGTGCGAATTTTTGCTAACGCAATGATCGAATCCCATTTTACACAAACTATGCGTTATTGAACTGTTAATCTAAGCATGTTGACTTCGTATGATTTGTAGATGACAGTCATTAAATATTGACACCCTGTCTTTGACAGAGCACAAAAGGAAAGCGCATTTCAAATCTTATAGTTCCAACTGAGACACGCTATAGTATATTCCTATATGCCTTATAAATACATAATAAGTGTATTTTTTTATTAGGGACTTTTTCTCACAGGCTCAATTCCACAATATGGGATTACTTCCATAAATTCATTATGACACAGAAGAGAAGGTTAGATAATCTACACGTTAATTGCTATGGACTCTTACCAATAATATACGCTCCAAATTTCATACACAACAATATGGATTACTTCGAACGAAAACCATATAAAATACTGGCAACATTAAAATAGAATATTAATAGAATATAAGACCATCTATTAGAACCTCAGATGGCCCTTAATTTTTATTTTAAAAGCTCTGCAAAATAATGGTATAACCATTGAATGTCAGTGGAATAAATAACTTTAGTGAAACGCTCAATAAAACATTAAAATATACTAGGTCACATTAGACACTCTAAGTCATTATGTAGTAAAATTGTAATGAAATAAAATACTTGTAGATTTGCATGCTGTACATTGAACACTCGTTTTTGTATTTTTCCTTGGTCCTGTATTTTAATGTCCACCTTGTAATTTGTAAAAAGAGATACATTTGCAAAAATAATTAACATCATTTTTGAACAACTTGAATTGTCAATACGCCTCAATAAATAATCATTAATGAGGGCCTTAAATGTTAAGACTTGATGATATAAACCGTCTTTTTTTTTATAAAACGTGTTCAACTCGTTTGTGGCCGTATTACCGTTTATGTCTTTCATTTCGGCTAGTCCTCGGATCAACAGGTACGATGACTCAAACAACACACCTACGAATTATCGGAAATTTGCAAGGTGGGCGAAGTCAAGCATGCAAGATTAAGAACTCGTATACACTCGATTATATAAACTCCAGAGGAATGTTAATCAATTCATTAACAGTGCTGTATTGCTGAAGTAACGCTTGACCGAATGATCGAAAATGAATGTTATATTATTTGCGAGTGAGATATTTCATACAATACTTACATCTAATATTCGTTTTCCGAGATGCAAAACTGATTCACGAATTTTATACCTGTTGAAATAAATTCGGTAATGATTACTTGATTGCAGTAACTTTGAGAAATAAGCATCGCTCTGGTCGTAATTCTTAATATTTAATCACAAGTCAAGTGATCAGCGTTTTGAAATTAAAGGACCGGTTTATTATTCGCTAAAACGTTGAGCATAACATATGAATTGTGAATATAACGTTTATAACTGTAAAACACCAACACGAGTCAATGAACTAAAATAAATGTTCGACACTTCCTGATGTCTTTACAAACTTTCATCTTGTAGAAAGCTCTACAAATAGATACATCACATACTCTTAGTATTAGTATTAGACACTCTTATAAATTTATATGACATGCAATGAATTAATTTTAACA
The DNA here is from genome assembly GCA_037954035.1 of Rosalia funebris. Lineage (NCBI taxonomy): Eukaryota > Metazoa > Arthropoda > Insecta > Coleoptera > Cerambycidae > Rosalia > Rosalia funebris. The sequence goes on along the minus strand of JAZFAV010000001.1, from coordinate 11,849,813 downwards.
TCATAATTCAAATCCATTTTGTAGAATACAAACAAGATGTGTATTTTAAATTTTCTTGAAGGAACTTGTTCTGGTCTTGTTTTCCTCCAGTGCGGGGCAGGTGTAAAGAACATGAATCGAAGTTTCCTCGTCCTCTTTACAGTATCTGTAGGTTGGTCTGTCAGTCAGCCTCAACTTTTGCTTATTTGCATTCAGGGTGCCCCGCAATGATTCCCACCAGAATTATGACTTTGTGCCTATTCAGTTTAATGAATTCTTGGGCCCATTTCTTAATCTCTGAGTATTCGATGAAAAGTTTGGTTATTCGACGACACGTTACTCTTCTCCATCTTTTATTGTGCTGGTCTCTTGCTCAGCCATTTATGTGGTCTCTGATAAGATTCTGACTTATTTCCACTGCAGGTTCTGGTTCATAGAGGTTTTCCCTGGTCCCTAGTCTGGCAAGGTCATCTGCAATTAGATTCCCCTTTATGTCATTATGCCCAGGTATCCATACGAGTTCCATCGGTCCCTTCCCTGCCAAGTGGTTCAATGCTTCATAGCAATTATAGACCAGCTTCAACTTTGTCGTTGCTGAATTCAAGGCTACCAACGCCGCCCTGCTATCCGAGCAGATATTCTCCTGGGTCCGGTTTAGGTCGGCATGTCCCAGAACACCGTATGTAATTCCAACTAGCTCGGCCTGGAATGCGGTAGTGTATTTGCCCAAAGGAAAGGTTTTACCTATCCCATCGCGTCGCCTATGCACCCCCGCACCCGCTCTATACCCAATCTTGGCTCCATCCGTGTATCAGATGTCTACATTTGGCGGTAATCCAGCTCTACCCTCCATCCAGTCGGTCTTACTGGTGAGGGTGATCTTGTATTTTTGTCAAACAAGAGGTGGACACCCGTACTGTCAGAGGGCATCCAAAAGGGCATTCATGATAACACACTGAACAAATTTGTTCAATTCTTCTGAGATAAATTGTTAATTGTAAAATGGTAAAATGTTGTTCCTTTTGAATAGTAGTACCATTTATTCTTGTGATCATCTAGAGGCTGTTGCAGTTGAAGCTATAGGATTTGAATTGAGCGGCATTTGTGTTCTGTCAAAAATAGGGCATCGATGTTCAACGACTGTCATCTACATTTGTGAATAAAGATGTATTTTGTGAATAAATATTTGACAAACTGAGGTTTTTCATTGTTCAACATAAAATGGAGGCGATACGGCAACAAATGGAAAAAAACATCATTCGTATGGCCGTTTCGACTCATCTGGCATGATGTCATTCACTTAGCAAAATTGTCCATAACGCGGGCACATAAAACTGGCTCTATTTCTTGGATAATACGTTGAATGTTTGCTTTGATTGATTGTTGCTGGCTGCGTGGCGTACATATTTTCCTTGATATAACCCCAAAGAAAGTTAGTCCAGTGGTGTTAAATCACATGATCTTGCAGATAAATTGATGCCACAATTCTGTAAGACAACATGATAAGGAAAATCGGTATGCAAGAGATTATGGTTTCACATGTCGAAACCAGATTTTGTTCAAATCCCAATCATCAACTTGGAGGAAAAAGAAATTGTCTAACAAATCACGATAGTGTTCCCCATTTACTGCGATAGCATTATCAGTTAACTGTTAACGGTGTAGGCGCTTCATATTGTCCTAATCTTGCACGATTTTTTCTTAATGCAACTGTATATAACCGATGATTTCCATAAAACAGTTGTACACAAACTGTTCTTTGTTGAACTCGCGGCATGTTGATCTCCAACTGAGACGCCCTATATATTATGTATAAGCTTATACATATTCATAATGATAATTAGTCCTTTCTAGTACTCAGAATCTCCCCAGATAAGCACATTTGTAATGTGAAGAGCAAAGTTTCTTTTTTCATATCTTCTTCTTATCCCGACACTGCCAGGTCCTTTGAAAATCTTTATTGTCTGACTCAGGTGCCAATACATGGTTAAATGCTATGACAAACGGATATAGTGACGGAATATTTATAATTCTATCTAAAAGATACAAGAAATACAATAAAAATACAAAATACATAAATAAAATTCAAAAAATATACAAGGAGAGATAAAAGAAAGAGAAAAGATGTTGAATGGAAGAAATTTGTTGCAATTAGAAAACAATAACTGAAAAAAGGAAATCCATCTGAATGTTATTAGGTTAAAATATAATTTTAAAAATTACAGTTACAATTTTGTACGTGTAACCATAATTGCTACACTCATCCTTGTTCTAAGGCACGAAATAATGTCATCTTTCACCACCAATTATGGTCGCTTCTTCAATAGCCTACTTGCAAAGTGCACTCTACAACAAGAGGACAACCTGGCACACACAACCATTACAAGAACGTTTTATAACCTTACATAATCAAACTTAATACGAGTATGTGAAACGAACGGCTGTATTGGCACCCATACGAGAGGCTGTATGCAAGCCTCATGTTTAAAAATGAAAGTTGTTGTAGTCGGACAATGCGTCGACCTCGATCCACACAAACTGAGGTGAGGTAAGAACACTTTCGATTTCACTCGTAGGTGATACTTTTTCGTTATTTAACAGTCGATATAATGCACGTGACGATATTTTATACGGCGAAACGTTACAGGACAAATGCGCGATTTACTTTTAAGCTAACTTCTTAGAGACCGAAAGGCATAATTATTATAATGAAGTGATTAGTAATGTAATAAATCATTATTAATGATGAAATATAGATATGATAGATAGGTTCTTGTGTGTAATATTAGCAATGTGCAGGGGCGGCTGGTGTATATGTGCCAAAAAAATTAGATATTTGTATATTTTCGCGACATAATAATTACTAAAATTTATTAATAAAATAATTTGGTTAGTTGGTGCAGCTAACCAAATTATTGCGTTAAAGTCGCATTCTGCCCACCGTCCTCTATTGAGTAGTAGACCAGATGAATTATGTGGGTCTCTACGCAAGCGCGTCGCGGTACATTGCACTGGGCCACACGAGGTAGTTCTCAGCACGGCTCGGCACACCCGTCCTCCCCCTCAACTCCCGCGACAATCCACACTTGGCGCTCGTAAATGCGCGAATTTACACGATCAGTGAGCTGTATTTTTTCCAGCTAAGGCAACATCAGTGAATGTTTACTCCTTCCTACTTCTCGTACAGTTGGCGGGCGTAAATCGTGCCTATTTCGTATTTCCTGTTAATTTGAGACTTTAAATACTTTTTGGTGAATTTGTGTAGTGATTTATTGTACTAATTATTAATATTTGTATACTGTGACAGTGACAATGGATTTAGTTTATAATTTAGTTCATGTGAAGCGATTTTTTAAATACTCTTATGAAGAAAAAATTGATTCAAAAAACAACGGTAGGCCATTGCCCGATATTGTTATTGAGACTGCAGGTGTTAGCCGCGGAAAAACATATAAACGTCAATTTAATAGAGACATTTATTCGAAGAACAATTGGATTTGTGGCTGCAACAAAAAAAAATGCGTTATTTTGTTTTCCTAGTTTACTTTTTGGCGGTGATAAAACGTGGACGGAGGTAGGGGTGACAGATTTGGTGCACTTAACTGAAAAATAAAAAATCACGACAACTCCAAAAGCCATCTACATAATACAATGTAGATGACTTGTATTTTGTAGATGGCTTGTAGATGGAATTAGCTTTATTAGGAACAACTAATATTAAAGCGCAGCTAGATTCAGCTTATTGGATAAATGTGCAAAAGCATAATGATAATGTGACAAAAAAGAGATATATTTTGTCAAAAATTATAAACTGCATAAAGTTTTGTGGGGCCTTTGAACTGGCGCTGCTAGGGCATGACGAAGCTGAAACCTCTCAAAACCCGGGGATATTTCGTGGTTTGATAAATTTTTCTGCTGAGCTTGATGTAACTTTAAGCGAGCATCTACAAAATGCTTCAGTATTTGAAGGAACGTCTAAAGAAATACAAAATGATCTTTTAGACTGTATATTAAAAGTATGTCATGAAGAAATAATTAAAGAAATTAACAAACCTTCATTTTTGGCAGTTATGGCAGACGAAACAACTGATGTATCTTAGTGGTAGTTTTAAGATATATTCTCGATGGTGAACCGATTGAACGTTTTTGAACATACCTGAAACCTACAAAATGTGACGCTGAAACTCTTTCGGAAAATATTTTAAGTGTTATAGACTCTCTAGTAGAAAATTCACCTTATAAGCCTTTTCTCTTAACCAAAGAATATGACGGCAAACATGAATGTTCTTCAAAAAGGTATTAAATCTCAAAAATGTTTCTTGTGAAAGTCCATATTTTTGTATAAACGGATTTTACATAAAAATTCTGAAGTATCAGGAAAACGCGTGACCTTGAAAATATTAAAAATTTTGTTGCGGCCCTTACGGCGCAAGTAGTTTGGATACGTTTGAAATTTGCACGCGGGCGGCCAATACCCTAGGATCGGCCCTGTGCAGAACACCCGTTTCATTTCATCACGAGCCGCCACTGGCAATGTGCATATATATTGTTGTAACTTATATAATATTAATTAATAGCAAACGTATGTTTAAAGTAGGTAGGTAATAATTGCATACACTCAAGTTGTTAGAGATAGTTCTATTAATTAGTTGTTCTATTAACTATTTCTTTTTATTTTTTTAAATTACCATCAACTTGTTTACCTTGTTGCAAATGAAGATAAATACGAGCCCAAAATCACATGAGTTCTCCCGTTACGTTATTTTCACGTCCACGCAGTACAAACGGAAAGGTAGAAATAAACTACGCTAATAAATACAACATATATTATTTGTACTTGAGAAATATAAGAACTGCACACACTTATTCACAATAACAAGAAAACTAGTGCCAAAAGAAAGCATAAAAACATGAAGTTGTTAAATCTCAAATTTTCAGTACCTGGTTTACACTGAGTTGTAAAGTCAATTGCCACTGTGTTACGTCACCTCTATTTTTCAAAACAGCATTTATACGCCTAGGCATGGTGTCTACAAGACTCTGGCAGTCTTCTAAAGAAATGGAGTCCCATATTTCTTGGCGACGATGTCGCAATGACTGAAGTGTTTTAGCCGGACGATTACGCAATTCTTTTTTCGTTCGATGCCGTAATGTCTCGATCGGAGAAAGATCAGGACTACTCGAGGGCCAACTGAAAACTGAAATATCGTTTTCGGACATCCAGGATTTCACACGTTCGGCTGTATGGCAAGCCGCGCCATCTTGTTGGAAGAGAAATTCCCGGTTAGCTAATTGCAGAGACTCGATTCATGGAAGAAGGCACTGATTTAAAATGACTATGTATTTTTCTGCATTTCCGGTGCCTTCAACAAAGCGAAGCCTACAAACGCCATTGGCGGGAAACGCGAACAGTGAATTCCTTTAACCTGTCTACGTAACCATCATAGGTAAAAATCTTTATTATTGTTAATATTTGTTTTTTACCCCAATGTATATTTTGCAGTTCACTTAGTTCTATATGTTTGAAATATATTCGGTTTCATTTATTAAATTGGGTCTCAAGTATGTCTCTAAATATCTCTGAATATTTTATTGAATAGTATCCATAGATATTGAGCTAAATATATATAGTCTATAGAAAATATATTGAACTTGTTATGATAATCGTGTAATAAATATTTAGCAATAGTATAATTCTATATTGAAATATATTAGTGACTATTAAAACATGTAGAAAGATGAAAATGCTGCAATTAAGTTTAGGCAATAAGAAAAAGAATAATCGCAGATATGCACAGAGAATGCTATACGAGTATGCAAGTCAGTGCATAATTTATTTAGCAGAATATGAATGTATTAGGAGCATTGTAACTGAAGGAAACAAGTGTTTTTGATTTAAATTGGCATCAAAACGAAATTATTTTCACCCAATTAAATGAAAAATCAAATTATCAGAGCACTAAATGTCACCTCTTATATTTCAAAAATTAGATGCTCACTAAAATCTTACTCATATATACTGCATACATGTCATATATACTGCTCTTTGAATAAAATAGACGAAATGAAGGTCATGGATTTAAATTTCATATCAAGCTGACTAACCAGATATCAGAAACATTAACCGCATAAAAGTGATAACCGTTTGTGGAAAATAAATAACTATCAACGAGAATTCGATAGTTTAATACAGTCGTTCACAATGAGAAAACAATTGTGGACATTATTCATAAATACGTTTGTAATTTATTGTGTTAAGGATGTAGACAGTGTTTGTGAAATAGAAGGTCTAAAAGTCGCATGTACGTCGGTGAGTGAAATTTCTAATGAAACGCTAATACTAAAGGGGAAAATCAGTATAAACAATATATTCGAGATATTTATTCAGAATACTACTGAGTTACGCATATTTCCGGGTGCGTTTCATTCAGCAACTCTTTTAAGACTCCTACATGTTAATTTTAACGAGTTAGACAGTATAGAACCTGGTACGTTTGTAAATCTACCTATAAGCCATCTGGACTTAAGACACAATAGTATAAAAGTTGTTTATCCTGGAGCTATTTTCGATTTACAAAATCTTTCCATATTGGATCTTAGCAACAACCGTTTACGGTCAATTCCAAAGAATGTCTTCAGTGATTTACCAATATGGGATTTGCAGTTCTCCGCTAATAGGATATATTTGATAGAGGACATGGCTTTGAAGAATATGCCGAATTTAATAAGATTGAAACTTGACAACAACAGGCTTAACTCAATATATATATACATAAAATCATAAGTTATCCCGAAAGATTACAAATACTATGGCTGCAAAATAATTTCTTATCAGAGATAGCTAGCACTATGTTCGCGAATATGTCTGCTTTAAAAGTTATAAACTTGAGTTCTAACTCGATCTCTCACTTACAACCATATACCTTCAATCACACCACGGAACTTAGAATTCTGGCATTAAGTCATAACCATTTGACGGAAATTTATGGTACGATGTTCCCGCTCAGAGGACTGAACTACTTGGAGAAACTTCAGTTGGACAACAACAGGTTGATGTTTCTGTCTCCCCTTCTCTTCTTGAATTTTCCCAACTTGAAGCAAATCACGCTGGTAGGCAACCCTTGGTTTTGTTCTTGTCTAAATGCACTACAGAGAATCTTAGTACAGAGACGTATTGAGGAGAAATGTACGGAACATTATGTTAGTGGAGAAAAACCGATATGCGTCGTTGGTAACGATAACAGATATCAAGATAATATCTGTTGGTACACTTACAGCGAAGAAATAAGAGAAATTTTTGAAACCCACAGGAGTGTGTACGAGTGTTCAAATTTATGAAAGGGGTAGATTGTAATAAGAGGATAAGTTAATAGTGCAAAAAATCGTAAATATTCTGTATTGGAATTTAAAAAGTATTGTTGAATATAGTAGCTTTAAATAAAATTAAAACTTAAATATCGCTAAATATATGTTATTTATTATCTCCCTTGTTCTCAATAGTGGACAAAAAACTACGCTAAACACATGATAATCCATGAAAAAATCAATTTGTATAAAATTTTCAGCAAAAAGAGCAGTGGTCAAGACAGTAACTCCGTTTTTCTCCAAACAACTATATACCTGAAGTCGGCAAGTTTTCAAGCCTACTTTGAGCAAAATTACTCCTAAATACACTATACACTCGACGCGCGTTTCGTCAGTAAAGTTGGCATCATATGGAGTGATTAAAACTGCTGGAGCATAATCTGGAGATGAATTAAAAAACTGGAGTTTTAATCAGCTCAAGATGATGCCAACTTTCTTGGTGAAACGCGCGTCGCGTGTAGTGTATAGTGTTTTGTGGAAAGCTAAGTCACACCAAAGGGTCTAACCTACTCCAGTAACAATATATTTATCGTTCAATGTTGTAAGAGCTTATTTTAATTGATTTTAGTAATATTTGTCTATCGCTTATTTCAAATCTGAATTTTTTTTTCGCTAGATGCTCTAGTTCAAATACAATTTGATGTTGAATATAAAGCGTATCATATTAGGTTGATATAACTTCTGATATTTTACTTTTCCACCCTCCGGAAAAGTAAAGTAATTGTGTAAAGAAAAATTGAAAAAAAAACATTTTTTAGCGTTTATTTTTCGTTTGTCGGCCTAAAAACAAAAAAAAAATGGTTTTTACAAAATTTTGCTGTGTGTGTGTCGTTGTAGTTGTCGTCGTTGTCGTCGGCATTTAAAAATCTTGTTAGCACGATAACTGAACTAAATCGTGTCAGATCGATCGGGTTTTGACTGATTCTGATCGGGGATGTCTTCCAAATGACACATATTGATTTTTAGGTGGATAGAATATACTCTACCATGTTCATAGGTCATGAGAAAGCACAATGGTGGACTATTTCAGAATTTTTCTTTGTCAGAACGATCACTTACTTAAATCGTGTCGGACCGATTGAGTTTCGACTGATTTTGATTAGGGACGTCTACCAGACGACATGTATTGATTTTGAGGTGGATAGGACACACCTCACCCTGTCCATGGATTATGAGAAAGCACGATAGTAGACTATTTGAGAAAAGTTGAAAGAAATAAAACTATCGCATAAAACACATATTCTGCATTTATGTGTTGGTTTATTTTTTCTCTGACACGCAATTTAGAGATAGATCTACGTGCGGAAAAGTCCGTTTTAAGATTTTAAAACTGTTTATTTTGGCAGGGTATTATGCCCTTAAGAATGCTTCGTTGATTTATTACATACTTTTTGTACTAACAGCCTTAAATGTGAGATAGTTTCATTTAAAAATCTATTGGTACCCCACTTTTACTCAACACGGGTACTTGAAGCGCCATCCGTCTTTAAGCAGATTTCTGCTTGTTTGTGGGCGAGCAATTCGTACTTACACGTTTGAAAGTATATGTATAGTTTTTTTTTACAATCTATCGTATTTATGTTAAAGTGTTAAAAAATGTATATATTAATTTAAAGTAACAATTATTTGCACCTACCCATATTTGAATATATGTATTTTATTTTGCGCAAATTTTTGATTTTTTTGCCATCATTTTTGTATACAAAGCGTCATATTTGGCAAAAACGAAAATCTCGAATTGTAGAAAAATCTAGAGCTTACTTGGAAAATTACTCACAGATTTGAACTCCTTGAAGCGCCTTCAAAGTAGGTAATAACAAGTAACAAATGTAACAGTTTTGTCCTCAAGGCTCAGTTCTGTTCTCAAGTTATTATTTATTTGAAGTATAAATCTCATACGCTTATTTACTATTTCATTTTTGTTCTCACAACTGTCTATTAGATATAGTTTTATGTACACTCTAGTAACTGTCTTAATAATACCTCTGATTTTTATTAAATATAAGTAATACGGCAAATGTTCCTCTGTTATCTTAATATGATAAAAAAAATTGTCTTACTTGAACGAATATCAAAGAATTTGGAAATTTCGATGCAACAACGAAACAAAGGAAGTAGATTAAATAAGAAATTATTAAAGTTGTTAAACATGCATCGAATGATGTATAATTTTTTTATATTCGTAGAAAACTACCCTCCATTATGGGCTAAAATTGAAACCCCTAATTGCCTTAACCGACGAACTATCTTTGTTTACTTTTCATATTTTGAAATACACTAAATGATATGGTTTTCTTCAAAAGGTGTTTCAGTTGAGGTGACTTTTATGACGCATTTTGATTTTAATAATGGACATAAACAGTACACTCTAAATAAAAAAACAATAAGTTTAGTAATCTCATTCTTCAAGTTGTAGATCATACATAGATAGATACAACAAATCATGTAAACATTATTTTGCATGGAACGGTCTATTATAAAAGACAGTCTACATTAGAAAAGAAAATAACAGGGAAGAATGTAATGAAAAACGCGACTTCAGTTACCGTAAAATAGTAAATAAATTTTTTATGATTTGTAAATAAGCCGACACCTTTGATGTTGAGTTATAAAAAAACCGACTTAACTGAAGTGATATGGATACTATATTACTTCCCTGGACCATCTTCACAAAATCTATTAAAAATAATGACACTATATAGAACGGAAATATTTTTCAGTTAAACTTTTAATGGAAAATAAACACTTTTCAAAATAAATATTTATCGTAATTCGGTATTTCTTAAAAGCGTAATATACGGGAATTTATTTTGCGATAAATCCCCTAAACCCAGATCACAAGAACAAACCGTACATGAGAGAGACGACCGATTAAGCGAAGGTTAAAGATTATACTTCTAGAAATACGTGTACAGTCCAACACAACCGTTTAAAATGACAAAACCACCGTGGACGTTCCTAATAAGTATATTAATATTAACAAGTCATATTAAAACTGCAAATAGTGCTTGTGAAAATCAAAATAACAGGGTGGAGTGCTCTTCAGTTAGTGATATATCTAATACGACATTAAGCCAAATAAATAATATAAAAAATGTGGTGCATATACGAATCTTAAATACGACAGCGTTGGATTTATCTCCTTCTGCGTTTAATCTAACGGAATCTTTAGAACGAGTTATCATATCATTCAATCAGTTCGATCCTCCAAAAATATGGCCACGGACCTTTAAAAACTTACCCCTAAAATATGTGGATTTAAGTTACAGTAATATAAACTTTATCTATCCCGATGCATTCTCAAACTTAACAAACCTTAATACGTTGTCTCTGAGACACAATAAACTGAAATCGATTCCCAAACACATTTTTAATAATTTACCAGTAAATGATCTAACGCTATCATTTAATGAAATATCTTCCCTAGAAGACATGGCCCTCGAGAACCTACCAAATCTAAAGAAACTAAAACTCGACAACAACAAAATTAGCACTGTAGTCGTACACACTATCTTAACTTACCCAGAAAAATTGGAAATATTATGGTTGCACAATAATTCGTTAACAATGGTAACCAACTATATGTTGCAACGAATGTCTAATTTAAGAATATTAAACTTGGGCTTCAACCAAATCTTCCTGATCGAACCAAATTCCTTCGATCAGACGCCGAATCTTACCACCCTGGTGCTAACTCACAATCTCCTGAAACAAGTCGACGGTACTATTTTTCCAAAGAGAGGACTAAGTTCTCTGGAGAAGCTTTACTTGGATAATAACCGACTCATGTTTTTATCTTCCAATTTTTTCTTTCGTCTTAATAACCTAAAGAAAATCACCATTATTGGAAATCCTTGGTTTTGCGTTTGCTTGGATGAGGTATATAAACTTTTACGGGAAAACAATATTGAGGATAAGTGTTCAGCACGTTACACCAGTGGAACGAGGCCGATATGTGTCAGTGAGAGTGTTTCAGTTACTATTTGCAGCTATAATTATAACGAAGAACTCCAAGAATCTTTTGAGACGTATAAAAAGGCGCATCCCTTGTATGTGTCAACTTTAGAGTGTATTTTGTAGAGAAAAACTAAGCCTTATCTATACTTAGGTATATCGGTCCACTTTGTTACTTACAAATGAAATTTATGTGCCTAAATCTAAATAAGAAACACTGGTTGTGAATACATATTTCTCTTACAATAGAAAATGTGTATGCTTCTAATTATGTTAGTATTTAATAATTATGTGGTTATAATCTCGCACACTGATCGTTTTAAATGCGAAAATATATTAACTACGTTACTGTGACCTATGAACTTGGCAGTTCATATCATGAATGTATTATCTGACCCTCAGCTTTAAATATTTACAACAATTATTCAATAAAAACATTGTTTCGCAGAATATTAAAATTAATAAAATTTGTTTTTTATAAAAACTTATATTTTCCCACTTTACTTTTAAAATATAATTATCTTGATTATTGTATCTGTATTATATAGTTTGATTTGCGATTGTTGTTCAGTTCATTGTTTTATTTTACCCTATATACACGTACATTTTGGCTTGTTACCTCCTTATTTCTACCTTCCCTTAACCGTTTTCCCTGCAAAAAAGAAGAAACTAAAGAAAGTTAAGATCACAGAGCTAATAGAAAATCAACTAGTGATCGACTACATTCCAAGCGCTTGTGATTTACATACATTTTGGTTAACTAAACTTAATTTAACTTTTCATTACTCCAATAGTAATTTTTCATTTTAGTCCAGTACCTAATACCTCGGTAAGACAAAACTTATGTTTTACTGTATATAAATTTCAATTCCGTTGAATGAAGAAGGATGAATATGAATGGAAATTGCTACAATATATATTCTTAATATCTCTATTGCTTGCGTCATATCAAAAGTTATGGAATATTTTAAATCTATTTATTAAAATTATAAGTAATTTCATAAATATAATTTTTAAAATACAAGGAAGTAAAATATTAATACAGAACCAATAATAGTGTAAGAGACTATTTAAATAAAAATAAAGAACAATATGAAATCCAATAAAAAAATCAAATGAATATTTATTTTAAGTATCATAATTCAAAATCCCTTTTTAACTTGATTTTAAATTTGAAATCCATTGGAGTCCATTGGATATTCATCATTTGACTTTGTTGCTATACTTATATAGTTTACTCATATGATACCTCATAGAAAGAAAATATTTGTCCTAAATCTATTAAATCTTTGTAGTAAAATTTTAGGAGTTACTTAAAAGTGTTCATAAAATAAAATCCTATTTACATAGTTTGAAGATGTACACATAACGATCACATCTAAATAAATAAACAGATTTAAAACCTTAAAGCGGACTTTTCTGCACGTAGAACATCTCTATCTCGAAATTGAGTGGCCGAGAAAAAATAAACCAACACATAAATGAAGAATATGTGTTTTATGCGACAGTTTTACTTTTTTAATTGGCAACTGCTTCAGTGCCATATCAATACGTTTGTGATCGAACGAAATTATTTTTTTCTCATTCATTCGTATATGGTATAGGCCTGAATGTATGTTTTTTTCGTTCAATGCAAAATTGGCAACTTTTTCTCAAATAGTCTACCATCGTGCTTTCTCATGACCCATGAACATGGTAGAGTGTGTTATATCCGCCTCAAAATCAATGTGTCGTCTGGGAGACGTCCCCGATCAGAATCAGTCAAAATCCGATCGGTCCGACATGATTTAGTTGATTTATCGTGCTAACAAGAAGTTTTTAAAATACCGACGATAACGACGACACACACAGACAAAATTTTCTAAAACCATTTTTTTGTCTTTAGGCCGAAAAACGAAAAATAAACGCTAGAAAAGAATTTTTATCCATTATTCTTTACACCATTACATTACTTTTCCGCTCTGGTATAGTTGAGTGCAGAGAAGTAAAAACACAAACTAGATATAAAATAAAAGGTACATCTTTCTATTTATTACGAAGGTACGAAATATTCAAAATGGGAATTTCTATCAATAACAATATACGTATACTACTTAAAGAAATTAAAGCAACAAAAAATTCCGAACAATTTTAAAAGCTGTAACTTTATGAAAAACAGTCATATCGAGATGACAAGAAACAATATTATGCTTAAAATTTTTAGTTTTGATATTTTTTGGCAAAAATAATACTGAGCTACAGTTACTACGCAATCGAAAGAAATACCGCGAGGCAATAATTTTTCAAATTTCTTTTTACGAGCGTAATCGTGCTCAAAAAATTTTTTTTTCGGACTAAATCAATGCAGAAACCGGTTAGCCTATTTATTCAGCTTTAATTTAGTTTTCTTTTAACGGACTGTGTATGCCTATTTGTTGTTGAAAATTGACTGTTGAATCTTTGTTGAATGAAATTGATGCTTTTGTCTTTGGTCATCGCGCATCGGTATCTCAGGAACTAATAATCATACAAGGAATTTATGGATGACAATATATATTTTCTGACGTTTTAAAATATCTACCGCCACTTTACAAATATTGAGGAAAAAACTAATGTTACCAAGTTCTTCTTTAGCTTATTATACTCCCAATAGCCCTGTACATTTTTAAATTGATCCATCGAATCGTTTTTCCCTGAATGGTCAACGTTTTGAATAAAATTATAGGAACAAGATGATTAGCAGGAAGGAAAATTTTTTTCTTTATTTTGCTTACAATTTTGCTTATAATGTTCATTTTCAAAAACTTTTGAAAAAATGTTGCATAAGGTTTCAAGACTAGAAACTTCAAGCTTCAAAATGGGTTTTTTCGTCCTTCAAGACTAGAAACTTCAAAAAGACAAGCTTCAAAATGGGTTTTTTCGTCCCGATACGACCATTTTTCATAAACTTGCAGCTTTTCAAAAATCAGTGAAATTTTTTCGGAATCTCTTTATTCCCTTAATTCTTTTTAGCAATGTATATCATCACGTATATCGAAATCTAGAATTATATATTTATTTGAAAAGTATAACATCATTTCTATATCATATGGTACATCACTGCATTAATATATTACATAAGCATAGTGATCAATTTAATACGTGTGTAAAAATTGAGTATATGACATCCGAATATTTAAGAACCACCAAGTGACAACTAAACTCTGATCGCGCCGTGTTTGTATTACTTCTGCTAGTTAATTGGTGACGCGTATTGCGAGTATTAATTACTGGACGAACAATACACTTACAAGATCTGCGACTGCCCATCCTTACGCTTGGTTGTCATTAGTTTGGCGTTTAAATTTGTAGTAACATATTCATGTACCCGCAATTAATTGAGTTATTAATTATTATTCCAAGTAACAGCTGTTATTTAAATGGTGTAAGTTATTATAAAACTTCAACACGTCAGTAATAATTTCCACCATGGTTCTGCGCATAAAACGAGCAACAAGTACTAGCTCAATTAGTCAATCGTCGCCGCCAGCTAGTCACGACATCATCTCGGAGGATGAGACTACCATGGTGGTATAATCTCGTACGATAATCTGGACGTATCTGGTGGGCATGTGGAAATGGTATTTATCATTGGATCAACAATTCATTGAAATTAATTTCGATAAATAAACGAGGCTAGTTGCGTTGTACATTTGTCAGCATTCAGGCATAACGTAGATCGTAAGGATTTTGCTCAGTTCATGGATGCGTCTCAAATTTCTAGAAGATAGTGATGGAATAAGTCATACCTTGTAAAAATATACTTTAAATTAATATGAATAAAAAGTTACCTTCGAAAATAATATACGTTTAAAGAGACCTTTATACGCTCTCAACACTCGAAATGTTAATTAAACGCACCAACTTTTGTGTAGTTTATAGTTCTGTAAAGGCAATGTAACATTGTCATAAATACTATTGATTGCATACAACTAATGTCAACATTGTCAAAACAACAATTTGGATTGAGGTTTGTATTGTGGTGGTGTTTTATTTTTAGTGGCTATTTATATTTAGTGGCTTTTATGTGGCTATTTTATTTTTAGAACATGCAATATACATTGATGTTTTATATTCTGTACTATTACCTTTCGATAAGTGTATGTTGAAATACTTTACATATCTATTACAATAAACAGATTTAAAACCTTAAAACAAACTTTTCCGCGCGTAGAACATCACTATCTCGAAATTGAGCGGCCGAGAAAATATAAACCAACACATAAATGCAGAATATGTGTTTTATGTGACAGTTTTACTTTTTTCAAATAGTTCACTCTCGTGTTTTCTCATGACCCATGAACAGGGTGGAGTGTGTCCTATCCACCTCAAAATCAATAGATGTCGTATAGACGTCCCTAATCGGAATCAGTCGAGACCCGATCGATTCGACACGATTTAATTGAGTGATCGTGCTAACAAACAGATTTCTAAAATAGTCCACCTTAGTGCTTTTTCATGACTCGTGAACATAGTAGAGTGTGTTTTATTTACCTCAAAATCAATAGGTATCGTCCCCGATTCGAATCAGTCAAAACCCGATCGTTTTACCGTGTTAACAAAAAAAATTTCTCAAATAGTCCACCGTCGTGCTTTCTCATGGTCCATGGACAGGGTCGGGTGTGTCCTATCCACCTCAAAATCGATAGCTGTCATCTGGGAGACGTTCCCGAACAGAATCAGTCAAAACCCGATCGATCCGACACGACTTAGTTGAGTTATCGTATTAACAAAACAAATTTCTCAAATAGCCACCACCGTGCTTTCTCATGACCCATGGACAAGGTGGGGTGTGTCGTATCCACTTCAAAATCAATAGGTGTCGTCTGGGGGACGTCCCCGTTCAGAATTATTCAAAACCCGATCGATCCGACACGGTTTAGTTGAGTTATCGTGCTAACAAAAAAAGATTCTCAAATAGAACCAAGGGAGGGGGGTGGTGTGTGCTATCCACCTCAAAATCAATAAGTGTCGTCTGGGAGACGTCCCCCATCAGAATCTGTCAAAACCCCATCGATCGGACACGATTTAGCTGAGTTATCGTGTTAACAAAAAAAAATTCTCAAATAGACCCAAGAGAGGGGGTGGTCTGTGCTATCCACCTCAAAATCAATAGGTGTCGTCTGGGAGACGTCCCCTATCAGAATCAGTCAAAACCCGATCGATCTGACACGATTTAGTTGAGTTATGGTGCTAACAAGAATAAATGCCGACGACAACGACGACAACGATGACACACACACAGCAAATAAATATTTTAAAAACCATTTTTTTTTTGTTTTTAGGCCGAAAAACGCAAAATAAACCCAAAAAAAATTTAGTTTTTTCACTTTTTCTTTACACGATTACATTACTTTTCCACTTATAGTGGAGTAGTGAAAAGTAATACATACTATAAATTTAAAATTGTCCCAAATTTTTTTTTTCAACTAACAGTAATTTACGGTATTCAACTACGTAGGTCAATTATTATGATTCCCATTAACGACAATGAATGATCATTATTAACAGATCAATTTTGTGAGTTACACATCTACCATTATTGTTTGCAGTCAGAGAACATCCTGTATATCCTATCATATGGGTCATGTAATTACTAATAGTCTGCACTCTAACAAGATGATCACTGGCACAAAGTATTCATTCTGTATATGGTACATATACTCGTACATCTTGTAGACTTAAGTTATAAACAGTATATTTATTTTTTATGATAAATAAAAATGCGCGTAATAGATAAAAACTTACATATTTCATATCACCATTCATTTGTCATATTATCAATGTTGATATAGCGAACAAAGCTTTAAAAAATAATTGTCAACTTTTACTTTTTATATAAATAATATTCCATATATACAAAATAAATATAATTATTTTGATAAAATAAAAAAGACTGCAAGACGAATTAAATCTACTAGATTATCTTTAAAATAAACAAGAAAATTTAACCTCTTTCCAATTTTTAAAAGCAATATCTTCTGACGGTGAACAAATACTCTAAAGACTGTAAGAGAATGTTGAGAACTACGTGAGTAGATATATAGAAACCAAAAAAAGGGATAGGTTATCTATTAGAGATGTAAAAAAGTAGTAAAGTTAATTATCGTATACATTTATTATTTTATATATTTATGTAGTAACGGTAGCCAAGTTGGTTAGGGCGCATTGTGTGGTAAATGCGAATAACTACTGACTATCATGGTCCTGGTTGGATTCCAAACGCCGGCACTGACGATGCCTATGGAAATAGATGTTGTCCGCATTTTTTCAATATGAATCGCTCATTTTACAGGCATATTTTAATCTTATGATAGTCCATTTAATTAAAGCTTATATAATTTTTCAATTGTATTAGTATTTCTACGTACATTACTTTAGTGCAATCAGTAACCACATTCCGTTTTAAAAATAGCATATTTACACTTTACGTTCATGAAGATCAAGCAAAGTACTTCCACTGAAGCTTCTAGTCGTCGAGGCGCTATCGTTAAATTCAATCTTGCATACGCACATAACACGTTTATGCATAACACATGTATGTGCGTTGAATGAATAAAATTAAATCTTCGCCAACACTTTACATACGCTTGATCTGCCGGAAACTCAGGAATAAAATGAAGTACCCCCACTAAGTTACGGTTATAAAGA
The DNA here is from genome assembly GCA_037954035.1 of Rosalia funebris. Taxonomy (NCBI): domain Eukaryota; kingdom Metazoa; phylum Arthropoda; class Insecta; order Coleoptera; family Cerambycidae; genus Rosalia; species Rosalia funebris. The sequence goes on along the minus strand of JAZFAV010000001.1, from coordinate 11,831,846 downwards.
TAAACCAATTTATATACTTATTTACCTATGATGAGAAAAGCGATTCTTCGTTTAATCAGTCATTCTGTGAATGGTTGATTGATTTTATAGCACCTATTCGATCTCTCCAAGAATGTAAAAAGGTATCTCTTCAATGAAACATTAAACTAACTAGATCAAATTGTCAGGTAAGTGAAAAATAATCAGTAGTCTTGTTATCATTTTTTTCAAAACTCGCAGTTTTATCCAAGCATGTATTTTTGTTTTATTTAAAAAGCTGATTTTTTTATTCTTAGAGTTTGGATTTTAATAACAGAAAAATTCTAAATTATATGTGTATTACCAGAAATATTTCTAAAAACGTAGTTTTAAAGTTAATATCCGCATCGCCCGATTGAAGGGGTTGTTTGATCTCGAACGGTTTTTCTATTAATAAAAAATACGCCACTCTATTTTTACTAAGAAAAAGGTTTATACTTTTATTTAAATATGTTAATTAATTTGCCACAGGGGTGATAAAAGAACAGCTAAAGGAGTAGTTTACCCCCTCAGATCATCCTCAATGAAAATAATAATAATTGTGCCCTTCAAACCATTTAGGTGGGAGCCAAAAATTGGAACTAAAAATCGGAGGGGGGCATTCAAAGTAACATTCAAAGCATTATATTGATTAGTACATCGTTCGTCATTTTATTTGATGAATATGTATTAAAACGGTATATAACTAAATAAAGATTATAAAATTATGAAATCGACGTAACCTGTATAGTTCATAAATATGTATGGCACACTTAAATTACGACTGCTTAAATTTCAGATAGTTATCATTTGTTGAAAAAATACCAATCTATCAAGGCAATACGACTACCTTGAGCACTTGTTTTCACTTCACAAGCAATTGTTCATGTTAATAAGAAACCCACACAAAAAATACATGAAACTTATTATTGTTAATTACTCACCTTCTATTTGGCTCAGCAGATTAAAAGACAAGTTATTTTCGCAGCCTCATGTTCACCTCACTGGACCTGAAAGAAAAAATAGATTCTTTTATAGAAAAATTGAGTTCCAAAAGTTTTTTTTTGTTTATTGAGTCTACATATTGATACAAATATGCAATATGTAATTTGCAAGTGACCTCAATAAATATTTTCGTTTAAATTACAGATCATCGAACCATTTTGGATCTGGACCCCTCTGAAGTCAGTTTAACAGCTATTATTTATTTAATTTGTTTAGGTTTGACCTTGAATTTTGAGTTGACCTCACGCTTACTCCGACGCACGGACAGCCTAAAAGAAGCCTACTCAGCCTATGAAATGACCACTACGTTTTTCTGATTTAAGTTCACTTGACTTTATTTTATAGAATAATTTAACAAGTGGCCTCAAACAGTTAATATACTTCACCAAAGTTATTTTTAAAACAACACTACAAATATGATGTCATAGTTTTCTCGAATAAAATAAAGAATATGCAGTCCTGAGCTAGGATTTTTAAGGTACTAATTAACATTTTACTTTAAAAAAAAATCAAGGTGGAGTATTTAAAATTGTATTACTCACTTTTGGAACACACTGTATATAAATGGTTGATAGACTCATAGACAAAAATGTTTCATATTTTATTTTAAGTCATTATTTTTTTACTTCATTTTCATTTAAAACTTTTTTTGCCTTTTATTGCTAGATACCCTGCAGTGGAGTGTTTGACGTATATTAGAGTCAAATAAATTAACATATTCAAGCTTTACAACAGATTTGTAGAGGAAATAATAAAATAGCCTGAATTTGGTTATTACATTTAAATAGAAAGAGTAAACGATAACGACAATATAACAATACTTTAAGGCAACATAATAAAAATTTAGTACTTAGCAGTATCCTCTTCTAGCTCTAGCGGTAGCCTGCATCTTCTATGCATGCTCCGCAGAAGATCTTTGATGGTCTCTTGCGGAATTTGATTCCATGCTTCCTGTGCAGCAATTCTTAATTGTGAAATTGAGTTAGGAGCTGGTTTTCGTGCTCGTATATGTCGCTTCAGAATGTCTATGTGATTAGCATCAGGACTCATTAGTGGCCACTCTAGTTCCTCAATCCCGACATCCTCAAAGATCACTGTTCTAGCAACATGAGCTCGGGCATTATCATACATTAGCACAAAGTTATCATACCCAATCAAACCGACATAAGGCAAGACATGCTCTTCAAGGATGTAGCGGTAGTGTATGTACTAGTCAGTATTCATTTTTAAATTTACCTCAATAAGCTCTCCCAACTAATGCCTCCCCAAAGCATAATGGAACCGCCATCAAAGCTAACGTTTTGTGTAAGATTGCATTCTGTAAAACATTCCCCAGACCTTCTGTATACTCGACCACGTCCATCTGGCTTCCATAATTGTATTCTTGTTTCGTCTGTGAAAAGGACTTTTCCCCATTGATGTTCATTTCAATTAGAATGGGCTCTTGCAAATTGTAGCCGTCTGGTTTTGTGACGTGGGAGAAGCCTAGGAACCTCGCAGGACATGTGGGGTTTAAACCGATTTCTTTAAGTCTCCTTATTAGTATTTGAACACTTACATTGGCTTGTCTTGTAATCAGTAATTCATTTTTTCAGATACGGAGCTGTAAGTAATTTCGCAAAGATAGAATTCTCAAATATTGGTCATCTCTTGGCGTTGTACATCTTTTACGTCCTTGGCCAAGCCATCTTCTTTATTCTTCAGTCTCGTTGTATCGTTTTACTTTAAGAGAAACAGTGAATTGATGAATATGAAGTATTCTCGCAATATATTCTTGTCCGTAACCTGTAACCCCTGTTGGCTGAAGCAATTTTAACAGAAACTAACTCCCTCAAATGTGATATATCACTAACCAAAACTACCGAAACAATAAATAAAGCACTAGAAATGTCATTCTGATAACAACAAATAAAACAGCAGTCGTTGTTAGTCGCCAAGGCACCACAATGATATTAAATTTACTAATTACTAAGTCACAGAGGCGACCCCGAAGCAGCAGCGACGCACACATGCACATGTACATAGATGTAGACAGCGAAAGCACGCAAAGAGGAGGAGATAGAGCTCGAGATCGTGCGAGAGAGGGGGAAGCCTCTGTCCGAAATACGGCTAGCGCTGTGGGTTAGAGTGAGAGAGGAGGAGCCTGCCTACCGCTGCCGTATGCGTGAGAGAAAGGGAAGCCAGACAGACTGGCGCTGTAACGCGATACGTAACGAAGCGGTTTACCCTCCCATAAGAAGTTATCACTTCAAAAATAATGACTTAAAATAAAATGTGCAATATTTTTGTCTGTGAGTGTATATGAACTGACTTATTATTTTATATTAAATACCTATTATCCACAATATATAATTATAACAATATCGCCTAAAAATACATAGATTTAATATTTCTCTGCTTAAATATGTGAATCATCGATTTCTAAGAAAGTGTATATGTAAGACGTCAGTAAATACTCGCCTATTTGTTTTTTGTTTTATAGACAAATAAAATAATGTTGAGTAGTATTTGCTTTATTACCTATACTTTATTTGAGGTGACAATTAGTTTTAGGTTATTTTTAACACACAGTCTATCTCATCCTCTTCGTGATTCATTTCCTGCTGGTAATCACTTCGCGCATTTCCTATGTTATTATTACCAACAAATTTATTTCACATCGCGCGGTTTTCCTTGGTTCAATTTATATTGCACGATTACGACGCAAGAAAAAAATGAAAACGTTATTATTTTGCACGTCAGTTACATTCCTGGCGTTATCTTTGCATTACTTTATAGTTGATAGCACACTTTGAGTTGTGTAATGAACAAAAAATGTTGAGATTAATTCAGCGAATCGGTAACATGGGAACTAGGTATATTTCAGAAAAAAATTAACATAACGGAAAATATCAGCATACTAGATTATGCCAGCGTTATAAAAGAATTGGAGCAAATATTTTTTAAATGAATAATTGTAACCGCTGGAATTCTAAAATAGACTATTTTATTATTACGAAAATAGTGGTAATTATTTACTGGCATTAACATAATATTTGGAAAGTTAAATAAGCCAACAATTGCTTAAAAAAATATTTATACGTGCATGAATGACATCGTTCTATATGCCCCTATATGACTAACAATACTTATTTAAATACTTTTGTGTGATCACACAGTGAGTCCTCATGAAACTGACGCACCTCGTTAATCTTTTTCAAGCCCAATCGCATTTATTAGAAATATTCGAAATAAATGGCCACGAACGATAATAGTATAGGTAATGTTTATTCTACATCGCATTTTTTTAATTACCTCATTTTACATTGCCACATTTCTCAGGCATTGTCATGAAGAAATATATGAATATCAATAGGTAATGAGTACCTCATGTGTTTGCTCAATAACGTACCACACACTGAGATATTGGAATGTCTGCATTTTTACAGACACATGCTAGATACTTTATGTCGACACGGAATATTTATTACTTGGCATAGTTCTGCATATATGCACTGTCTGTAAATAAAGATAAAGAAATTAGTTGCATATCTCCTGTTGCATGGGGAATATATTTAATTTATTTCTAGTTGTTATACAGGGTGTTAACCAATATAAAGATTTACTTTCAGTAGAAGGTAGGTTTGCAAATAAATTGGTTTATAAAATCCACTTCAAAATGTCAGAATAAGAGGTTTCTGTGTATTAAATAACTACTGTGCTTCTATCAGTGCTTACATAAAAATAAACAGTTTTAAAACTTTAAAACGGACTTTTCCGTTCTTATCTCTATCTCGAAATTGAGTGGCCGATAAAAAGCAAACCAACACATTAATGCAGAATACGTGTTTTATGCGACAGTTTTACTATTTTCAAATAGTCCACCATCGTGCTTTCTCATGGCCCATGGACAGGCTGGGGTGAGTCCTATGCACCTCACAATCAATATGTGTCATCTGGGAGACATTTCCGATCAGAATCAGTCAAAACCCGATCGATCCGACACGATTTAGTTGAGTTATCGTGCTAACAAAAACAATTCTCAAATAGTCCATAGTGCTCTTTCATGACCCATGGATAGGGTGGGGTGTGTCCTACCTCAAAATCAATAGGTGTCATATAGGAGACGTCCTCAATCAGAATCAGTTAAATCCCGATCGATCCGATACAATTTCGTTGAGTTATCGTGCTAACAAGAATAAATTACGACGACAACGACACACACACAGCAAAAATATTTAAAACATTTTTTAAAAACCTTTCTTTTGGTCTTTAGACAGAAAAACGAAAAATAAACCAAAACAATTTTTTTTACATTTTTCTTTACACGATTACATTACTTTTCCGCTAGTATAGTTGAGTTCGGAAAAGTAATAAAATATCTACATATGTGCATATTTGAAGCATATATAATATCGATATACAAATAAAATAAACAGTTTTAAAACCTAAGAGCGGACTTCTCTGCACATAGAACATCTCTATCTCGACATTAAGTGGCCGAGAAAAAGAAACCAACACATAAATGCAGAATATGTGTTTTATGCGATAGTTTTACTTTTTTCAAATAGTCCACCATAGTGCTTTCTCATGACCCATGGACAGGGTGGGGTGTGTCCTATCCACCTCAATATCAATAGATGTCGTATAGTAGACGTCTCTAATCAGAGTCAGTCGAAATTCGATCGATCCGACAGGATTTAATTGAGTGATCGTGTTAACAAAAAAAAATTCTCAAATAGCCCACCATTGTACTTTCTCATGACCCATGGATAGGGTAGGATGTGTCATATTTATCTTAAAATCAATAGATGTCATCTGGGAGACGTCCCCAATCAGAATCAGTCAAAACCCGATCGATCCGACACGATTTAGTTGAGTTATCGTGCTAACAAGAATAAATGTCGACGACAACGACAACGACACACACACAGCAAAAAATGTTTAAAACCCATTTTTATTTCTCCGCACTCCACTATACGCGGAAAAGTAATGTAATCGTGTAAAAAAAAAATTTTCTAGGGTTCATTTTTCGTTTTTCGGCCTAAAAATAACAAGAATTGTTTTTAAACCATTTTGTGTGTGTGTGTGTGTGTGTGTGTGTGTGTGTGTGTGTGTGTGTGTGTGTGTGTGTGTGTGTGTGTGTGTGTGTGTGTGTGTGTGTCGTTGTCGTCGTTGTCGTCGTTGTCGTCGTTGTCGTCGTTGTCGTCGTTGTCGTCATTGTCGTCGTTGTCGTCGTTGTCGTCGTTGTCGTCGTTGTCGTCGTTGTCGTTGTTGTCGTTGTCGTCGTTGTCATCGTTGTCGTCGTTGTCGTCGTTGTCGTCGTTGTCGTCGTTGTCGTCGTCGTTGTCTTCGTCGTCGTTGTCGTCGTTGTCGTCGTTGTCGTCGGCATTTATTTTTGTTAGCACGATAACTCAACTAAATCGTGTCGGATCGATCGGGTTTTGACTGATTCTGATCGGGGACGTCTCCCAGACGACACTCATTGGTTTTGAGGTAGATAGGACACACCCCACCCTGTCCATGGGTCATGACAAAGCACGATGGTGGACTATTTGAAAAAAATTTTTTGTTAGCACGATTACTCAATTAAATCGTGTCGGATCAATCGGGCTTCAACTGATTATGATTAGAGACGTCTACTAGGCGACATCTATTGATTTTGAGGTGGATAGGTACGACACACCCCACCCTGTCCATGGGTCATGAGAAAGCACGATGGTGGACTATTTGAAAAAAGTAAAACTGTCGCATAAAACACATATTATGCATTTGTGTGTTGGTTTATTTTTTCTCGACGACTCAATTGCGGGATAGAGATATTGTACGTACGGAAAAGACGGTTTTAAGGTTTTAAAACTGTTTATTTTTGTTTGTTTTTAGGTCGAAAAACGAATAATAAACGCAACAAAAATTTTTGTTTCTTCATTTTTTCTTTACACGATTACATTACTTTTCTACGTATAGTAGGTTGCGGAAAAGTAAAAACAAGAATATAGAGAGCACATTATAACTTTTGTTATATGTACCTTAAAAATGAAGGTTAAAGAGTGTCAAGAAAAGAAAGTCAAAATATAATCAATAACTTTGTGCACAGATGCCAGATTAGGGGATTTTTCCCTAGTTCTAGGGATTGTTGTCATTGAAAGGGGAAAGCAGACTCTTTCAATTATCTAGGGATTTTATTATTTTTTTTTTGTTTACTGTTATTTAATTCAGAATTAAGAAATGGTTACAATATTATTATTATTGTTGTGAGCGTCATCATAACCAATAACCATAGTTTCTCCAAGATAGTACCAGAGAATAGCAAAATATATTATAGAAGAACTTGTCTAAAGCCATTAACTACCAACCTAAGAAAAATTAACTAAAAAGGATCGCTGCATTATTAATATATCTGTACTTTAATTTAAACTTGATGGAAGTGAATAATTTATATAAATAAATGGCTGATATAAGAATATGTATGTAGATGTAAATAAAGCAATTTTGAATGATTTTCTGTTTTTATTTAGGACAATCTAAAAAAATTGTGTGACAATTTGGGTATGAGTACTTCCGCTCATCTGGCATCCTGCTGCATACCTTATCTCGAAACGAGATTTTATCTGTATCGACGCATTTATATCAGGAAAGTCGTAGTTAGTATATTGCAACACCAAAGTAGTTATCTGAAATAAACATCCTCGACAATGTTTCGTATTATAGTTAGATAAATAATTCTCCGTGTATTCCCTTATATAATGATACATGACAAAGGCATACTTTGCTTGTAGTTTGTTCCGGAATGTCGCAACAGAATATATTGGTTTCAATTCGCATTGTAGTATTTGTTGCCTATTGAATGGACCACATCGCTGAAATACCTCCTCATATCTCCTGCTAAATATAATTCTCCCTGTTAAGAGGCAAGTTCATAAAGTTCCTTTGCTGTCATTTAGAGTAATTTCTGAGAGATAATTACACTCTATCAGAAAATAATTGTTCAATGTTGGTATTCGAGTGATGGTATCGTCCGAAAGCACTTATTATATCCCTTTATTACGTACTCCATTATTACTGACCAATGATGAATAGACACTAGCAATATTAAACGTAAAACTTGTACAGCTCAAAGTATAATAAAAATTCTTTGCGTTTAGATATCAATCTGCGTATGGTGTAATATTCGTTGTATGATTTATAACGTGCCACCAATTCACTCAGAAGAATCGGTGTGACGTTATCTTATTTGTGTTTCTATGCTAGCTGTATTTCTCAAGATATAATAGACTTAAACGGTACTGTTAAGTACACAGATTTCATAACAGCCAACACCTCATAGCCGGTCCACCCAAATAAGGTTATACATTTTTATTCTTAACGTTGGTTTCAGCTTTATGCCTTCCATTATTAAGACTACAGCGCAAAACTTTGCAAGCTTTTGTTGATAAAATTGTCACTGAATTTTTAGGATGTAAGAAGTCGTTCGATTGTTGTGTATCGTTTTTTCGATATAAGTTATGTGTAAAATTTTCTTTTGAAAAACCATATTTTCTCATGCAGAGTGATAAATACAAGGGGCGCATGCAATAGCCATGATATCTCCCAGATTTAAGTCCACTGAAATTTCACAGGGTCGTTGAAAAATTGTTATAATATATGCTAATACACCAAATATTGTGAGACCACTTTGAAATCGAACATCGACTCAAAACAGAAGCTGCTTCACATTATTTTGGAAATAAATGGTTCTACAACAAAATAGTATATAAAGAGAAGTTGCTGATGATCTTTCCTGATCTAAAATCATTCACCACGTCAGTAAGAAACTGAAAATATCTCGTAATAGCGCCCACCCATGGTTAATTGATATAAACTTAAAGCACAGGTCACCTTTATATATTAACGTGTTTAAATGGGATAACCTGTTATAAGTTAGTATCACTTTCATATAAGTAATAAAAGTATTTCATTATAATATCGATGTTTTATATTTCAAGAAACATTTCTAGATTATTTAAGAAAATACCTAATATATGTTGCTGTGGTGGTTATTGCTGCTTTGTAAAACCATAGCCTGTCTAAATCCGAATTCCGGCTGCAGACTGCGGCTATATAAGATATTTTGCAAAGATGACACTTTCGAAAGTTAGACAATTGCTTCCTGTTATTATTGTTCCCTGGCTGGTAAACTTAGTCTCGCAAAATATGTTCGTCTTCGCAAGACATTTTTGAATCATTATAGATTATCAAAGACAATGACAATTAACTACAATATTTATTAAATACACATTTTATACCAGTATAACAAAGTATAGTTTATTTCATCGCTGTTTGCCAAATAGAAAATCCCAAACGGCTCTTATTTCATACCGTGGTTTGTTCTTATGGCTAAGCTCAGGTAGACTGTTTCATTTATCGACAAGATAACAGAATTTTTTATTCGGCAAATAGCGATGAAATGACTAGTACGTATTAATACCTTTTTTTTTTTATTGCGTCAACTGACCTCTTTTATTGAAACGCTTAAAATGTATTCTTAGTACATTGAAAATAAGTCAAGCGATCTAACCCGTGGCCTTGAAAGCTGTAAGGTCGTTGGTCAATACTAATATATAATACTAAAAGTAAAAAACTAATTGTGAATCTGTATTAAATTAAAATCTCTTCGATTTGTTGCATACAGATCGATCTCGAACGGGTATTATGAGGCCGGTTATCGCGGATGGCAGAAAATGGCATTTTTCAGATGGGAGATATTGGAATCCTCTTAAGTGTAATTATACCCATAAGAAGAGATTTGTATCTTTCAGCTGGCGTGAAAATACATTACCAGTGCCACCCGTCTGTTCTCGGAAATAAAAATTATGATACCTATGCATTATTAAAATGTCAATATATATTTGTTCAAAATAATAATTTATTACTATTGTACTACCCTAAGTTTTAATTGATTTAACAGACACTTTTAAGGTATTTTTAGAACATAAGGGTGTTCCAACCATAATGCACGATGTTAATTGTGAGTCACACCTTAACGTCAAGTTTTTTGCCCAACTTAATTTGACATTTCTTTGTTTCAGTGTTTGACAAATTCAACCATGGAGAGGTATACAATTGAGCAGCGCGTTAAGATTGTTGAAGCCTTTTACGAAAATGGGCGTTCAAATCAAAATGCATTTCGTGCACTTCGTGACTTTTTTGGTCAGCATAATCAACCAAATGTGTCCACAATCGGGAGAATTGTGCGCAAGTTTCAGCAAACCGGGTCTGCGGAAAATGTGAAAACACCTGTGCATGCTCGCCCAGTTCGTTCTGCGGAAAACATTGCTGTTGTTCGCGATAGTGTAGCAGAAGAGCCGTCAACCTCGACTCGTCGTCGTGCTCAACAATTGAACATCTCACGAACATCATTGATGCGAATTTTGAATAAAGATTTGAATTTACACGCTTACAAGGTTCAATTGACTCAAGAGCTGAAGCCTACTGACCAGTTTAAGCGTTGTCAATACGCCGAATGGTTGAAAAGCCGATGCATCCACAAAGAGTGACTGTTTGGTGCGGTTTATGGGCTGGCGGCGTCATCGGGCCGTACTTCTTCGAAAATGAGGTCGGCCAAGCAGTTACCGTGAATGGTGTTCGCTATCGCGAGATGATAACGGACTTCTTGTGGCCAGAAATTGAGGATATGGATCTGGACGATATGTGGTTTCAACAGGATGGTGCCACTTGCCACACAGCCAACGAAACAATGGCACTTTTGCGCGAGAAATTCAATGGCCATGTTATCTCACGTCGTGGCGATGTTAATTGGCCGCCACTATCATGTGATTTGACAGCGTTGGACTTCTCTCTTTGGGGATATTTAAAAGAAAAAGTGTACGTCAATAAGCCAAGAACAATTCAAGAGCTAAAGGATGAGATAATTCGGCACATTAACGACATTGAACCTCAATTATGTCTCAGTCATTGAAAATATGGACCATCGGATAGAGGTATGCCACCGAAGCCGTGGCGAGCGCTTGGCCGATATTTTGTTTCACACATAATTGTCATAAATTCTTCTACCATAATGAAAAATATTGAAATAATTCTCTGAAAACTTTTTGTTCTATTTATAATTAACATCGTGCGTTTTGGTTGGACCACCTTTTAGAAATAAATTTTTCGAAAAATAAACTATTTCCGCTGTACATGACATTCCAATTGAAATGCACAAATGAATTGTTTTCAATTCAAATTCAATATGCAACATCGAGTAAAAAAAGATTTCTTACTACGGATAGCACTGCTATCGAGATATGTAGATACAGGTGAACTAAAATATTGTTTTTGGTTGTGGAAAATTAATGTGTTTGTAATTTGACAAAACGGCGGACATATTGTCCAATGCAAGTATTTTCATTGCCTCTTAGTTATTTTCTTATCTCACTAAACATAGTTTATTTCCAACCCAATGATATGACCGACACTTGTTGAAAATGATATAGACTAAATTCCGATAAAAAATATTGAATTATACTTTGGCGATAGCAAGGATAAAGAGTGCTTATGCATCGACCGGGAATCGAACCGGGCTCTCCCAATTTCCGGTTGAGTGCTCTGACCGCTGAGCTATCGAGGCACACTCAATATCCTTGCTAATGCGCCAATTTAATGCGTCACTACAGTATTCCCTCCCTAGAGACATGATTTGTCTCGATACAATTTAACGGAATGTGACCGCGTTCGCCATTCTTACGAACCATTGTTCGATAACCCCCGGACTGTAGGGCGATGGATAGGACGGAAATCGAATCGCGAATTTGAGATGTAAGGGAGGTTGCATATACTGGAGCGACGAATCACGTCGGGGTCACCACTTTGGCGATAGCAAGGATAAAGAGTGCTTATGTATCGACCGGGAATCGAACCCGGCTCTCCCAATTTCTGGTTGAGTGCTCTGACCGCTGAGCTATCGAGGCACACTCAATATCCTTGCTAATGCGCCAATTTAACGCGTCACTACAGTACTCCCTCCCTAGAGACATGATTTGTCTCGATACAATTTAACGGAATATAACCGCGTTCGCCATTCTTACGAACCGTTGTTCGGTAACCCCCGGACTGTAGGGCGATGGATAGGACGAGAATCGAATCCGCGAATTTGAGATGTAAGGGAGGTTGCATATACTGGAATGAATCACATCACGTCGGAGTCACCACTTTGGCTTTAGCACGGATAAAAGTGCATTTTGCCTCGACCGGGAATCGAACCCGGCTCTCCCAGTTTCCGGCTAGTTGCTCTGACCGCTGAGCTATCGAGGCACACTCATTATCCCTGCTAATGCGCCAATTTTAATGCGTCACTACAATACCATTATTGAAATATCATTATACAATTTTTGAAATTTGACATGAGGAATTTGCGATGCAATACACGAATAATTAAAAATATAGCTAGTTATTTAGCAAACGTTTTCTCCATTAGTGTTTATAAAATAGTGTTTGTCACTATTTTATTGACTGGTAATATCACTAATATCATATCTGCGATTTAATGGTGAATTTGTTTCACACACTCTGAGATCTATTCGAAAAACCTGTGTTTATACGCCGAACTATTAGGATCTGGCATATTTCTCCCAGTTTAGTTCAGATTTTTTTTATTGTATCTCTTAGGTAAGTACTTAAGTTACCTATGCGTGCTTTCTACTTAGTGCCTGTACACACTCTGTTATTATAAGGTAATAAAATGGCCAATAAACTAACCACGATATACGACACGACTCTTACACAGGAGTAATAAACATGTCACAATTATTTCAGGCCGCTCGGAGGTTGAGTAGAATGCAAATCGCGGACAGTTGAAATATAAATAACCCTGACAACATTATAATTGTTTATCATACTCGTACATGAGTTTGTTCGTCAGGCTAACGCGAGGAATATTAATTGCTATTTGATTTATCGTTAAAGTTTCAAGGGACGCTTCACGGCGTGTCAATAACCTTTGAGTGCAGAAATGGATTTTTAACGATTCTCTGGTGAGGAGCATCATAGGTGGTCCATCGAATGCCAAAGCGTTCCACGTAGAAATATTTGGTTATTCCATTTCAAGGTTTTTTTATTTTCTTTCATTATACAATATTGACATTAATAGGTGTAGTTTATACCTAAATGTTAAATCAAGTAAAGGGTCTTTCAATAAGGACGTTCGATTTTTAAACGTAAATAAAACCAGTTGTGCGTGAGATATCCATACTAGTGGCAATGCCAGTCGTTTTGAAAGAAGTACGGACCAATTACTCCGCTAAACAAAAATCCGCACCAAACAGTGACTTTCTCGGGATGCATTTGGTACTGGTGTATCTCGTGTGGATTGGTATCGTCCCAAATCCGACAATTTGGCTTGTTTATATATCCAGTCATCCAAAAATGGTTCTCGTCGCTAAAGATAATTTCTTGGCGAAATTTGGGTCAAATTTCAACTGCCTTAGAGCCCAATCAGCGAACACACGGCGTTGTATATGGTCGTTTACCTTAAGTTACTGAGTCAGTTGGATTTTATATGGGTACAGACCCAAGTCCCGACGCAAGATTCGCCAAGTTGAAGTCGTAGAAAGGCCAGGTTCTTGTGAACGGCGATAAATTGACTCCGTCGGGTTTTCCCGTATACTCTCACGTACAGCAGCGATGTTTTCAGCAAACCTTGCGTTTCGGTGACGTACGGGTGTTGACTGATTATTTATCAAACCGATTGACTCGAATTTGGCCACCAAACTTGGAATAGTCGACTTGGACGGTTGTGACGAGGATAAGAATCATGTAGTGCATGGATCGCTTCGCGAACGTAGCACCGGTTTTCAAAACAAAATTTGATGATTTTTAAGCACTTTTGAACATTATAATCCTCCACAGTAATTTGCCGTACACTGCTGAACAGTTCTCGATACATTTGATAGATCTTGCTTTAATAATGTGGCCGCTATAATATAACAAATTTCGAGCGTCCCTATTGAAAGACCCTGATATACCTAAAGGTAAAGTATACACCAGATATCGTATTAACTTTACTTCATTACTAGTATGAAAAGTCACACCAGTGAGTGGTAAAATGCTACCATGGCTTTGTATGGTAAAATTGGTAGAAGCTGATATGTCCCTTCACACCGCTTGGTGTTAAATTGGTGTAAAATTGTACACCACATTTTAGACTGTACCGAAATACTTTATCAAAATGTGTTAAATAGATGAAAATTTTCTTTTGAATTTTAATCAAATAAACTCAATGAATCACGAATATTGAGATATATATTTGTCTTTGTACGCATTTCATCTTATATCCAAAGCACGTATAATATTTATTCCTACATAAATAAGATTATTAAAATTATCGATTCAGGCCTCGGTTAGGCAAACCATATCACTTAATTCCCCATTTATTTGACCCAAAAAATATCTACATTAAATTTAAAACTACAGAAACTACACGCTTTAGTTTTTTCTTCGTATGAAACCTTTCTGTTACTCAGCGTTATAAAGTAAAAATACGTACTATTACACGCGAAGAATATTAAATACATTGCGCTTTGTCACCATATTAATACTGGGACAATATTGAATCCAATACCAACAGTGCCACTACATATTTATGAGGCTTTCGCAAATATATTACTCATCATTTAATTACTCTAACCGATCACATCATCGGGTTTTTAAAACGTTACAAATTACATCGTGGCGCCGTTAATTTTGACGTTAATTATACGGGAAGACAATTAAGACAAAGAAAGACATCACCCGAGTTGTATACATATATCCATGAAAGTGGTTTTTTCCTTTTAGGTTATGCACGTTGACTTTTTTTCTGTGGAATGTGAATAGGTAAGATTCTATGAAAGGCCATAATGTTAGGTAAGTAGTTAGGAGATACTGTTAGCCACACAGTGGACAAGAACTATATTTTATTTCATCGCTATTTGCCCTTCGCTATATAGACTCTTCCGTTTATCGGCAAGCTAAGAGAGTTTTTTATTTGGCAAATAGCGATGAAATGAATAGTACTTAAGCATAGAAAATACATTGTAAAGTTTAAAATCTACTACTTTTTCTCTCAATGAATTATAAAATTAATCATAAAATCGTTCTTACCCTTAAAATGTTAAGGTCTTGGGAACACACATCTTGAAAGGAAATCATATTTTCTAATATAAGTACATAATGAAGAAAAAACTTTTTCGAAGCTTATACTTTGATGAAAGTGAGATTTAACGTTTTTCTATATCGGTCATCTGAAAAAGTATCCATGAAGTTTCATCATCATGAGGCTATCAGTCCTAAGACTGGTTGGACGCTAACCTCCAGCTTCTCCTATCTTGTGCTGACGTACGCATTTCGCTAATTGTGCTACAACCTACATCCCTTACTACTTGCGAGCAGTAGTCTAATCTAGACCTACCTCTGCCTTTTTTCACTTCTATTTCTGCCTCCAAAATATCGCGGACTATTCCCCCATGTCTCAGTAAGTGGCCTACCATTCTATCTCTTCTCTTCTTTATGTTCTTCCACATACTTCTCTTCTCGCCGACTTTCTCTAATACTTCTTCGTTTCTAACCCTATCAGTCAACGGTATTTTCATCATTCTTCGGTAACACCACATCTCAAAAGCTTCTAATTTCTTCCTACTTGCTTCCCCTACCGTCCAGATTTCGGAACCGTATAGTGCCTTGCTCCATACATACGTTTTCAAAAATCTCTTCCTTGTTTCTAAGTTTATTACTCCCGAGCATAAAAGTGCTTTCTTTTTGTTAAAAGCTACTCGACCCTGCGCTATTCTTTGTTTTATGTCTTTATCGCTTCTTCCATCCCAATTTATTTTACTTCCTAAATAATTGAAGTCTTTAAGTTCCTCCAATCTTTCACTATTAATTTGTACTTTCGTTTTTGCTCTGCTCTCGCTCCCTCTACACACTAACACTTTAGTTTTATTTTTATTCACCCTCATTTCGTATTCCTCTGTTAACACTGCCTCCATTTCGTTCAACGCTGATTCCAATTCCTCTTTACTAGATGCTAATACTGCTATATCATCCGCGAATCTCAGCATTTTTAGTTTCTGTCCCTGTACTTTAATCCCGAAATCCACTCTATCTTTTACGACATTAATCGCCTCTTCAATGTACAAATTAAAAATTAGTGGTGATAGCGTTAGCGTTATCCTTGTGTTACTCCTTTCCCAATACCTACTTCCCTTCTTTCCCCTTCTACTTCTATAACAGCAGTTTGCTCTTTGTATAGATTGTGTACTACTCTCCTATCTCTATACTTCATTCCAGCGCTCTTTAGTATCTCGAACATTTTTTCCCACCTTACATTATCAAAATCTTTTTCTAAATCTACAAATCCTTTATAAGCGTTCTTTCCTTTTTCTATTGTTTTCTCTAACATTACTCTTAGCGCCAGAGTAGCTTCGCGCGTTCCCCTATTTCGCCTAAACCCGAATTGGTCTTCTCCTAGTATTTCCTCCGCTCTATTTTCCATCCTCTTCTGCGCTATTCTGGTTAACATTTTTGACACGTGGGAAGTTAGATTAATCGTTCTAAAGTTCTCGCATTTGTCGGCTCCTCTCTTTTTCGATATAGTAACGATAATGATATTGCATGAAATTTATGCAATAAAAACAGTATTTAACGCAACATAGTATTTAATGTATGAAAAACTTTAAAACAACCATTAATATTGAACGAATGTTTCATTTACAAAAAAAAAACTGGATTGATGTTTCCGATATTGTCTTTATAACATTTTACTGACTGTTTTAGTTGTAATGGAAAAAATAGGCACTAAGGAATTGTAGTTTTGTTTTGAAGACCCACCCTCCTCATTACACATTGAAGTTTGTTTAATTAACAATATTATTATTGAGCAAGTATTTATTTGTGATGCACATATATAACTCAAACCGAGAACGAAACTATAAATTAATTTTACACCAATAAGTGAAACATCGCAACACAATTTCAATATATTAATTGTTATATAAAAAACAAAGTGGCCTGTAAATCTTTACTTGACATATTACCGAGAAAATTATTCAGAAGAAATTAGACAGATGGTTACTAGACAAATATGCAATTATCGAATATGTATCTAAACTAAATTTGTAAATAAGTGTCGAGGTGTTGCGTACACAATTTGCCCCAGATAAATATTTACTGAAGGAGATTGTAAGAGGTATATCTTCCTAGCTTATGTAGCCACAGATCTTGTTGCAGAGATGTTCTACATTATCTTAACGCAGCTTAGTAGCAACACAGATGCGCAACAGCGAATCTATCACAAAAAATAGGGTTTATAGTGATCAAAATAAATTAGCAGTGTGTTTAAACCAGAAACAACTTTTTACAGTTACGCTTGATGAAAAATATCAGCGATATCTGAAAATTATTAATGTTCACAATGAATAACAGTATTTTTTCTATATCCTGTACATTTAAATAGTTAATGGCTTACTTAACACAAATACTATGTATTTGTATTTCTATAAAATATTCTTACATGTTTCTATATCTACTGGAAATGTGTATATAATCAATAGTTTGATAACAGGTTTAGTTGATAGTATACTAGCTTATAGAATGGTTTAAGATAATTGTTAGAAAAAAAACAATAGAATATTAGAATACCTCAATCTTGAACAAGTAATAGTCTATAAAAGGATGTTTTTTAATATTTTTCCTTATTTTTGATACAGCCTCAACAATTTTTAACACCATTATTAATAAAACAACTTACTTCCTGCAAAATCGCTCTGTTAAAATATTCATTAAGTCATCCAAATTAGCATGTAGATTTATTACCTGAAAATAAAAAAAATTATTAATACACAATCCTCTATGATGAAAAGATAATAATATTCTTGAAAAAAAGATAGCTTTTGTCAAATGATGAGATAGAATTTGGACCTTAAGTATGATTATAAGTTATACTTTAACGCGATACAATATGATTATATATTAATGTCAATTTAATGATACAAGTAATGAGCGCATTTGAATGTATTAATCAGGATATAGTTTGAACACCTTTGACCTACATATTGATTTCTATAAGCAATTTTAATATTTGTATCCTAAAGTAAAGTTACAACACTTTTTACTATATAATTTTCGTTTAAGTATGATTAGATTAAACAATTCTTTAAATGAAATAACGTCGAAACTGGGCAAATTTTAATTAAAAATACATGTATTCGAAAGTATGAAATATATGGAACTAGTTCCTTGATTATTAATATTTGTATTTTATTCAAGGTTCACTATTTTATTAATCTTTTTGCAGACTATAATACCTAGAACTTAAATGTGAAAGTAAAATAAAGTAGAAGACATTTAAATGTTACTCACTTCATATTACATCACTGTATGGCATTTAATGTCTAACTAGAATGTGAATGAATTCCTGAAATATCACCATAAATATTGTTATTCCTTCTCAAGATTTATTTCAGTTTTACGTCAGAAGAAACCTAGCTCGAGTGTCCAGTATCGTTTAAGTTTTAATGTTAATCGATATTTTACTGAAGTCTTACCGCCTTTGCTATTGTGTACATTAAAAACAAAAGAATGTAACGCCTATTTTTATCCGCACATAGAACTAGGTGGCCTTGCAATAAATATAATCCTCAGTGAAATAGTTACAAAACTAATACAATCAATAATTATCGTTGCGATGTTAGCCTACTTTTTACAAGTGTTATTAAATTCAATACGTAACGGTATTTGTTTTATCTGCACATACGTACCGTGAAGAAAGATTATAGTGAGACACTTTCGTTATGTTCTTCTGAAATATCGACGATAATAAATTAATTTCTCGAGTTAATTAAGATTTCTTTGTAAATGGTCACGTCCTCTATTGACCACAAGCATAATTAAATTAAAAATTAATTGAGTGCTGATATTTCAGGTTATTGCATTGAACCTCTCATTATTTTATTTCTTTATGGTACATAAAGAATATCAGCAACTGTGGCAAGAATAGGATAGTGTGGACTAGCATAAAGGTGTATTTTAGAAACTATATTAATTTGATGTTATTGCATACCTTATATCCAAAATTATTGTTTGACATACATGTTCTTCTTCCTTTACAGTTCCAAAAATATTTGTTATTTATTAATTATTATTCGAACTGTTTCATGTAGTTGCTAGCCAATACAATGCAAGTATTGTGACCACTTGAAACTTGTTTCATGAATTTAATGCTCCTGTGCTTAACTACTACCCCTATTTTGATATGAATATTATGGATATTCTTCTCCATGAACTGTACAATTTGGATTTTATCATCTGAGAAAAATTATATTGTTACATTTTATTTCATTTTGAAATTATTAAATTAAATTGCAAAATCAAGTAATATTTTTTAATAACAAGGTGACCTATTCTCTGAAACTCATTATATATGAAAGAAGTATCTCTATGAAGGTGTAATTCAATGCCTGGCGGGGCTTTAGCCCGAGGAGTAGTTGTTTCCTGGAGCGATTATGTAATAGCTTTGCTATTCGGGAACTACTTTGATAACCGCTTGGTGGTTTGGTGGTTCCTTTCTCGATTTCCGACTTATATGTTACTGAAAGAAGTATATTAATACATAACAAAGAAATTAAGACATGCACTGCCGAAAATCTGTCTGATGCGAGTGCAATTTTATTGTAGTAGAATATGATTCCTTGTAAAATATAATAAAAAAAATATTATATCGTACAAGATATATAATCTACGTCTTTTATAGTAATATAAACTGTAATATACGGTACACATTGATATATCTATTTCGATGCATTTCATTTCTCTAGTCCTCTTCAGGTTAACCTTCTGCCTGAGCATTAACATCTCCACTGCCAACGCGACGCAGACCATTGCTATAGCGGTTTATGGTGAGATCACGGTTAAATTCAAACGAACTGGGATCGTTGACAACTTCCAACGAAGTATATTTATTAATGGTAATTACGTCATCGAAGAAATATCTGCGGTAGAGTGACGGGGTTCGATAGAAGAAGTATGTAGGTACAGTATGCAAAGTGGATACGATAAAAGGAACTATAGAATTCGATTCAAAAGCACTTCGGTTTTTAGGCGAGAACGTATCATCTTGAAACAATAGAATGAAAGTAGAGCATGCTATGGGTATTGTTTACAATGAATGCGAAATCAGAAATAAAGGATCTCTACCGGATATATAGGTATTTGGTATATTATTATTTTGATTTTATTAGATATTTATGATATATGCGTCGAAATTTAAAACACGATTAATTTTTTTTTATAGTAACTGTAAATATTATAGTGACTTTCTAGATATAGATACTTATTGAACCTATAAATAAATAGCTACTACAAATATTATGGTGTCTTTCTAGATCTTATCGAATATATATACAATATATATAAACAAAATTGAATTAACAATCTACTTGCCTGCGGCGAGTTTCTTTCGAAGCGATTTTTCAGAAAAATTATTTGAAAATCAGTCCAAGGATTGTTTTATTAACAATTTGGTAACTTAACTTTAATCAGCATTACTCAAATCTCCAGTACCTTAAATATAAAAAACTTCTTATTGCAGAATATTAACATAAAGCTTTAAAATTTTATGATCGTTCAAATTTATTTCTGAAAATCTAGGAGGTTTTGGAAAAGCTTTAAAATGGTGAAAACTTATTTTCAATGTATTACTGAAATATAAACTAAAGGCGTAATTGTACCTTTAGAATTCGTCCAGTGTCTTATTTTTTACTTGGTAGAACTTCTAAGAAATACTGAAATTTAAGGCTTTTTAAAAAATATTATCAGCAAGATAATTGGATGAAACTTGAAAAATTTACTTCCTAGCTTTAGAGATTGATTTACTCAAGCCTTCTTGCCATTGTGATCCTCCCTTGAATCCTGTGATCTTTAATCTGTGATGCTAATGATTATGTTGCCAGGTTTTTTTTTATAGAAAATTTCCTATTCCGAAAATCATTTTATGTGAAATCACGTATCACCGCAAACCATATATTAACAACTGAATCGTCATAATTACATCTGGAAAGTCATCCTCCTTCCTCCACTCCCAAAAAATTCTTATAGAACTAGTCCATCTTTTAATACATCACCCTTTTAATATAGTATGATATAGTTCAAATACAGTAAGTGTACAGTATGAATCTCGATATGGTCGAAATTTTAGGTATTCTTTAGAAATATTTTATAAATAGAGAAATTTTGCAACAAAAGTTACAGTCACTATTCCTACAACTTAAATAATAATTTTAACAAATCCTTAGAAATGCTTATATTCTTCAAAATTGTGAATTCATATAGTTCACAATTTGACTTCGCTATGAACAAAGACATTTATTCGATTGTCTTCTTTGAAAAAACTTCAATTGATAAACTGTCAAGTTTTTAAACCAAAAATAGTTTCCCTAGAATTGCTTGATATTTTGCACAATTTTTTTTACTCAATAAAATACTATTTTGAACTAACGATAAATAGGAAAAATTTTAGGAAAAATCTAAATCTAATTTCACGCAAAGATCTAACAAATGTTTTTTAAGCAAACAGTTATAAATGAATGGTAAAGTATTGGGATCCTCTCCATTACAAAATTGACTTCAATATAATCCAAAATTGATACGTCCCATCTGCCACCCATGCGTAAAAAAATATCCTCAGAAGACTGATAATTGAACAATTATGTTACACAAGGGTACAACCTTAAGCTGATCATCAAATATTCTAATTACAAATTCATCAAATACTTTACTTAATGTGATTAAGTTTTTCTTTTGTTTTTTATATCATTATATTAAAATATATGATCATATCTGATTATCCTCACATAGAAGTTTTGTAAAGCTTTGCACAGATATTATTATTGACTACGAGTAGTCGAGATACATAAAACTTAACTAAGAAAATTAATATTTCATGAAAAAGTCGTTTTACTTGTCATTTTATTATATACTATTCATTTTATCGCTATTTGCCGAATAAAAATCTCTCTTATCTTGCCGATAAACGGAACAGTCTACCTGAGCCTAGCCATAAAAATAATCCACTGTATGTTTCGAGATTTTTTATTTGGCAAATAGCGATGAAATAAACTCTACATTTGTCGACAATTAGGGAGAATATGCTTCCTTCATAATACTTTATCCTCGAATCACAACGGGTAAAGTACTGTTTCGGAAATAAAATACTATAAAAAGCGAGTCGAATTCGACCAGTAATCATGATGTAATAAAGCCGCAATAAAAATACATGTATTTTCCTTTTTTTGCTATATAACGCGATATTACCTGTCGGCGAAATTGACGATGGTACCTTTAACATAGCTATTTTAAAAGCTAAAAAATCCGTAATTCTCTGCAATTACAAGGGTAATAAACGGTAATTAGAAAATAATGGGTGGTTGTGGATCCGCAGGTTCAATGAAAATGATCTTTGCTATGTGACGTATAATTTTATAAACGTATGAATTTCACGTGATGAAAATTATATAACTGATATTATATGTTACCCTATCCGTGTTGAATTGATTTTAGTATCGATCGATTGGATGTATGAAAAAGTATCACTGGCGATAGTAGAGGTAGATTTTAAAATTATTATCGAAGAGTAACTATCGCCAATCATTTCTTGAACGTTAAATATTGTTAAGAGAAGAAACATTTCTTGTAATTGTCAATTTTTAGGCAATTTTCAAGAGCACTTAATAAATTAACAGTAAATACCAAATGATTTATATATGTGCCTGAAAAATTATGTTAATGTGTTTCGCTAAACTGACTTTGAAATCAAGTTGGTTAGACTGCAATATGTAGCAAGTGCGACTAGCTACTTACTGTTGTAATCTTGATTCAATTCTAAGCATCGACACTGGCAATGTCAGCAGGAGTGCATGTGGGCAACATTTCTTAAACTTGTATCCCCCACTCAGACAGATTATTGGTGATTTAACTCATTTATGTAGTGTTTTATACTTTGTTTAAGAGAGTTCAGTAATTGGTTAAACCATTGGTTTTACTGGTGACGAGTAGCATTACAGTATCGCGACGGTAATAGTCCGTCTGGTCTATGTTCCTGACCTCCCGTGTATATGTGTTTTATTATTTAGATGCATGATTCTGTTCCTTAATTTTGTTACAGGATATTTCTTTAATGGTACTTATAGCTTTAAAGACTATACGTTTTAATTACTTATACGTAGAGAAAGAAAACATTCATGCTTTATTTCGCTTTACAAGAAATAGTGAAACTTGTTTTTTTAGGAAACTGAGTTTTATTACCGTTTAACAGTTTTCATTTGAATGCGATTTTGATGTTTTGTTTTTCTGTAGGATATTTAGCATAGTTACTATCTTTATGTGTTTCTATTTATGGGTGTAGGAGAATCGGTATGCTCCCGAGAATCATCTCAGCTGTAGGCGTAATCACCAAGAACCTAAGAGGTAACATTGAAAGCTGATACTTCCAAATTACATCTTTAAACCAGTGCAAAAGACCGTCATATTGCGGATAAAAGAATCACATTCCTGACCACTATTAAAGGACAAAGTGAAGAGAACTGGGATAGAATTAATTCTTTCCCCTATAATCTAATCTCTTACCTTAGATAATCTCAGGAGTAGGTGAATGTTTTCTAGTTTTTTTTTTCTACATTTTAAGTCCATAATAATAAATGTATTTATTTAACACTATGACATATTAATAGTGATAAGTAACACGGACTGAATTACTCAATTAATTAATTAAATTCGCCTATCAGCAAATGAAACGATATCTTCAATTGCCTTCCATTAATTCGGCTATAATGGCGGGTTTTGATACGAGCTTAAAGCACTCAGGTAATCGATTGTTATATTTAGAATATACTATAAAAAATAACGCTTATATATATGGAGGGTACGGCACAGCTATCAAAAATGTTCCATAGCAATGAATTTTTTTAATACGAACCCATGGCCTATGAACAAGACAAACATTTTTGCCAAGTCACTGACACTGACAAAACACAAGAGGCAACAACTCAGTTGTATTATTTTCGACAACTAACGAGAGCAACCTTACAGGTAAGAGTAAAAAATAACAAAACTGTAGAACTAGTTTGAAATATTCCTCCTGTTATACATTATAAATATTAATTACTATAATGTAAAAACCACAATAAATTAGTGATTTCTGAATATTGTCAAGAAACAAGTTTCTTTGAAAAATCTTATATTTATATAAACTTTTCATACTGTATACGTTCTTTAGATCCTCAAAAATTATTTCAGATGTATTTCTTCTACTTTTTAGTGGAATGATTAATGTAAATTATTTTAAAATACAAACATTGCCTTTTACCCTAATGATTAAACCATTAGTTTTAGATAATAAATCAGGAATTCAGAGAATCCGTATACCTGGCTTTCCTATTTGATACCGCTAACTTCGCCTCTAAGCCAATTTTGTTGTAGTCGTCTAGCCTATACAAAAACTGAAATTTATTGAGAAACTTGCTTTGATAACATATGGTTTTATAATACCGGGACACTCTCACTAATTAATTTTAATCAAATGCGAAAGTTATATGTTTTGTATCGTATCACAACCTTAGATTAGAATACTAGATAATGTATATTTGCATTAGTTTCGGTTAACATATCTGGTAGATTGTCACTCCATTTTAAATACGCATGAGAAATGCGATTACTATAATCAAAATTAAAACCATAGTCACTAATCAATGTCAAAGTTGTCATGTGAGGATTTAGAAATATATATGTGGTAATATAATGATATACGTGATGTATTCAGAATGTAAAACTATAGTAGGTTTAATGCAACGGACTTATTTTATTTATTCTACAGACAAAAAAGCATCTATAGGTATTATCTATCTCATTTTATTAAATTCTCGAATTAACTTTTTCACAGAGAAACTCTATAACGAATCAATTTTAGTTTTCACATAGTTTTCTTTTGAAGATTTAAATGAAAATTGTATTTGTGCAGCTTCTGATGCATGTTGATATATATCTCTTTGCTAGCAGAATTAGGAGAAAGCTACTTAAAGAAATGTAAGCTATGTGTAACTATATTTTTCATATATATTTTAGTTTGTGAATTTGAGAATAGAAGGAAATGACACTAACAGTCAATTTTAATTTTCACAATTGAGTGTACCTCAGATTTGTCGATAAGAGAGATTGGTTTATCCAGTTTTTAATATCTCTCATGACTATCATCATTTACCATGAAACAAATCAAATTTGACTATAATGCGTGACTAATTCTTATTTCTAAAAAGGGGAGAAAATAATACTTTTTCTTAGCTTTTTATACAAATAGTTATCTTGCACCTCCAGAGTTCCTGTTTCAAATAAACTTACTTAATAGAATTTGCTGAATATCGATAATGTTGAGTGACCATTTTATGATTTTCTAATATATTAGAGGGGGGAGATCTTAATGAAGAATGAGAAATTCATTATTATTCAAGCATCGACGACCTAACGTAAGGACAGAATGAATATTAAACAGAGTTGGATTAAATTGTTTGAATCCACAAGTTCGGTATTATTGGCTATCGTCTGTACTTGAGAAAGAATGTAAGGTAAACCTGGCAATCGTGACCCGCCATTCGAAGAATTGAAATAAAAAACGGTATTATTTAGAACATATTTATTAAAGTAATTAGTCTTAACCTCTGACTCAATTTGCATAACAAAAACTAAAAAACTCTTGTAAAATGTAATTAAAGCAGCGGAGATCAACAATTTCTTAAAATCTAGGGTGGGGCATATTTCCAGCATTATGTGCCCCAATAAAGCCTCTCATTTTTTGTCTTTTAAATCCTGAATCTGTTGCATTAAATCCTGAAACGCCAATTGCTGGTATTGCAGACTTGTACCAGGCATCACCAATTATTCTTGAAATGTGGTATCGCCTTAAAGGCCTTCCTTTGTTGTTAGTAAACCAAGTGGTGACTTCTTTAGATAGGTAACTTTTTAATGGCTTGAAAAAGCTTCTGTCCAATGGTTGGAGAGCCTGGGTAGTGTGGCTGGGTAGACAAAGGATGATAACGTCATTTTCGTTAGCCAACTGTAGAATTTTATATGAATTGGAATCAGAGGAATGGCCATCTAGAATCAGAAGAACTTTCCCGTCTGGCTTTCGTGAAATGAAATGATCCTTCATCCAGTTGAAAAATAGTTCAGCGTTGATGTAAGATGATTTTTGATTCATAAACACATCTGAGCCAGGCGGTAGACACTCAGAAAATTCAGGTTTTTTATATTTTCCCATAAGTATCAAAACAGCCGGAAGAAAAGTGCCCTCAGTATTGCAACACGCAATTAAAGAAATATTTTCACCTTTTTCGGTGCTGGTTACAGTATTAACACATTTTGCACCCTTACTAGCTAGTACGCGTCCAGTTTTATTGTTAACTTGAATACCACTCTCGTCCATGTTGTAGATTCTTTCCGGTTTACCAATCAAATCATTATCAGTTAGTACTTTCAACATTTCAAAATAGTTATTGACATCTTATCGATTCATACCATTAGCTCTTGCCAGCGACAAACCTTCCGCTTTTCTTTTACTTAGATCTGGGTGCCTCTAGGTTCACGTCAAAGGAATAAAGACCCAGAATTCTTCCTTCGACTATAGCACCCCACAGACTGACACTCTGGAGATTTTAAGTATGATATTCCATCATTCATCAGGATTTTTCGGTGCGATTTCAAGTTTTTATCTTCAATGATAACATTGATAGATTGATTGACAGTAATAAAAAGTCACTAAGGCAACTATCAGGTGGTCAACAGTACACAATTTGAACATTTAATTTAGTTGGTGTTTTAAATAATCATTGTCATTAAACTTACTATTTTGAAATTGCAAAATGATTTTTCTTCATTTTTTTTATCTAACCTTATAATCACGCTAAAATATTCTCAATATCGATGACGTTATATCTCCTCCTACATTAATTACCCTGTATGCATTAATTATATTTTAAAAAATGCGCACCCAAAAATAATAATTGACCAGTTCGAGAGTTTTTTCCAAACGTTTTACGAAAGCACTGTATAGTATCTAGGAAAAAGAAAATATCTTCTTAAAGATATAAAAGCATAATCATTAAACGTTAAGTCAGACAGGTCACATTGAAAGGTTGCGGATTCATCAGATAAAATAGCATTGTCTGGTATCATTAAGGACTACATTTCCACAAACAGACAAAGACCGCGCTCTCCTCTACGCCAAGTAATTATGCCAGAGCTTTGCTAAAAACCAGCTCAAAAAAACAATGAAAAGAACCAACCCGCTGCGCTTCTTACAAAGCTAAAAGAACGCACAACTTCAGAGGCACATATCAGCCAGTTGTAAATCTCGCCGAGCAACAGCGGCTAAAGTGTTGTGACATTTGAAAAAGCGAATAAAAAACAAGGCTGCAGACCTTATATTCAGTGAAGGACATTCAGCGCGATTAACGTGGAATCATGCTCAAAGATTTTATACTCTAACGCGTTATGCCGCCTAGCCCCGGCACTTGTACCACCGTTTGTTCTTACTTCACCTTGACGATCTTTCATCAGAGTTAATAAAAATAAGCGACATGTGTGGGGGAAACATTAGCGATTAATGGACGACTGGAGCGGAACATAAAAATATTTCACAATAGACTGGCAATAAAGGTAAAGTTGCTGGTGCAATAGACGATTGAAAATTAACAAACGGATCTAAAAAGTGCCTGTTATGGGCTATACCAATGGTGTGGCGTGCCATAACAAAAGAAAAAAAATCGCATCGGATACGCTTGATTAATACTGGATTAGTTCAAATCTTTGGTAGCTAGAATAGTTCGGTAGATGTTTTGATTTACTTCGTCACGATTAATGCAAAATAGATATTATTCGATCATTAACACCTTGTAAATACTGTATTTTTTATTAGAATTCTCGGGTACAAAAAGAGTTTTATTTCATAGTGCTGATAATTGTTAACTATGTGGTTTTATAAGTTTCTTACAATATTATTAACTGAAAAAGAAAAGTTGAAAAAATTCACGTCTTTGGGGAGAATTGTCTAGTAATACGTTCATGGCTGAGGATAGATATTTCTATTTATCCAATTATAGACAAACATTGTGGCAGTTATTCTTCTAACTAATAACATCACCATTGAATATGCAGCAACGAAGCACAAAACGTTCGAAGAAGCGCAATTGTTTAAACCAATACAGCCCTGAAAATATTAGCCTAGATTCGAAGAATACCAGTAGTGATATCCTAAAACCACTGTATTTTTATTTATCATTATCTAATTAACTGATCTATAGGTGACATATCTGCACTATTCGTAGCATCTGAACCTTAACTCATGTAGTGGGGTACATATGTTTTACATACATAACATATAATATAAAAGGAGTTTTTATAGGTTACATGTATACAGGTTACAAGTATAGCGTACAGGTTTTACATTCTATTCAACGAATGATGATTTAAATACATAAAATATTTGCTATGTTCATGTATTTTCCGCAAGTCTACTGATATAAGAGCCGGTAGAAGTTATGGGCGAGTTTGTCCAATACTCATCCGAATGATGGATGTTACGGCGGTTGCTTGACATAATGCCGATAACATATACGCCAAATTAGCCTAAGCTACCACACTCCTATGACATGCCGTCTACTTAGAAGGAATATATCTGTATTTTTAGATAATAATTAATAGGATACTTATAATATAAACTCTTTAGGTAACTTTAAAACAATCTATTTAAAATTGAACCGTAAACAGAATATTTAATATCAATTTAGTGGTCGAAATAAGTGGTGAAGATAATTGAATTCCGATCTGGATCCGAATATGAGTGGTGAAAATACTATCAGTATCAGAGGTATACAGGACGTCAAACTATCGACAAATATCTTTTACCGTGTCCTTGCCTTCTGCTTTTTAAAAAACCATTACTTATCTCTCTTCATTCAATTATCATCCAATTTTTTTTAATCTATCAAGACGGTATGATTTCCAATGTCAAATATTTAATTACAATTTTTTCACCTATATTTTAACGCCACGAGATTTTCCACCCACCCTGCTTAGTCTATCTTATTATATATGTAGTGAGATGGACCTACCTAATGATAATCAATTAGATTTAACAATTTTCGTTATTAATTTCAATATGTTTTATGGAATTTGTTTCTTTCATAAACTTGTACATAGTCTAGTAGTAAATTTAGTATGCGATGATCAAAGTAATTAGTTTCAATTTTATGAACAGAAGAATTATATCACAACTGCCCAGTATATCATGCTTTCAAGTTCATAGATATATACAACTCGACTTCCTTCCCCTCGAACTATCAGGCTGTCAAGGAAAAGCTTACACATAAGGACAAGGACAGGCACACTTATGCTCAGGGATGGATGCTAAACGCCTCCCATTGAGACTTGAACCTAAGCATACAATAACATCCCTAATACTGGGCCCAGTTAGCCACCCTGGACCATAGAATACGATTGGTCGCCCATCTGTGTAGTGGCCGCCAAGTAGCGTGCTACACTTTTATAGCTCCGCGTTGGATAATTCGTCGGCGCCCATCGTATTCTATGTAAAGTAAGTAAAATTATTGTTTCAATTTGACTTCAACTATATTAAAGAACGTTAAGGAGATGATGTACTTCAAATTAATTAAAAGAAGAAAGAATATTTTAGCACAATAAGACTTCAACTAAGGCCATTAAAATTAAATTTGGTAGATTTCTGCCTTACAATCAATTCATCCATGATTGTTATATTTCAAGGTGTTCAATAATTCACACCATCGACAACTTCATAAATTTAAATTTAAACAAAACTTTGAGGATTTAATGATTACCAGTAAACGGCCATACATTATTACGAAATAAGTAAGGCAGTAGGCACCACACACGCACATCGACGATTATTTTTCAATTTCATCTCTCTTTGTCAGTCGCCTTCGTTGAGCAGATGTCATTTCCTAGATTTACAGTTATAATTGAAAAATAATTATTAACTTCCCACCGTGCCCTCTTTCTCTTTCTCTCTCTCTCTGCTAGTCATTACACGCATAGTTAATCCGAATAAAAGAAACTGATTGCGGTTGGTCAGTATTTCCATCCACTTCATTAACCTTGGATGTCGGTTAATTTGGCCTCACAAAAAAGATTTGGATAGTTGGAATTACTCATTAGTGAAACGTAATGTTATGTTAAAAGCGGGTACAAAAAAATCCAATTTTGTTATCTGCAAAAAGGTTTAGAGCGTTAATTGGGTTGCCGAGGCTATTTTAAAATGGTTGGTATACTTCAAACCCCCCGAACATCGTAAATATTCTTCATAGCATATTTGTCGGTAATATCTTTAAACAATTTTTCAATGAAACCAAATTTAAAAGATAAACAGTTTTAAAACCTTAAAACGGACTTTTCCGCACTCAAAACATCTCTGTCTCGAAATTGAGTGGCCGAGAAAAAATAAGCCAACACATAAATGCAGAATATGTGTTTTATGCGACAGTTTTACTTTTTTTCAAATAGTTCACCCTCGTGCTATCTCATGACCCATGAACATGGTATAGTGTGTTCTATCCACCTCAAAATCAATAGGTGTCGTCTGGAAGACGTCCCCGATCCGAGTCAGTTAAGACCCGATCGATCCGACACGATTTAGTTGAGTTATCGTATTAGCAAAAAATAATTCTCAAATAGTCCACTGTCGTGCTTTCTCATGACCCATGGACAGGGTGGGGTGTGTCCTATCCACCTCAAAATCAATAGATGTCGTCTGGGAGACGTCCCCGATCAGAATTAGTCAAGACCCGATCGATACGACACGATTTAGTTGAGTTATCGTATTAACAAAACAAATTTCTCGAATAGACCCAGGGGAGGAGGTGGTATGTGCTATCCACCTCAAAATCAATCGGTGTCGTCTGGGAGACGTCCCCGATCAGAATCAGTCAAAACCCGATCGATCCGACACGATTTAGTTGAGTTATCGCGCTAACCAGAATAAAAGCCGACGACAACGACGACACACACACACCAAAAAAATTTTAAAAACCATTTTTTTTTCTTAGACCGCAAAACGAAAAATAAACCCAAAAAAAAAATTTTTTTTCATTTTTTCTTTACACGATTACAATACTTTTCCGCTTATAGTGGAGTGCGGGAAAGTAAAAATTGTCTTTAACATAATTTGATATAAATAGATTTGAGAACAATACTCTTGTGGTTGTTTCAATGCAACAGAAAAACGATCATAGAATCTGAAAGGAATCCAAAAATAGTTCAAGATTATAATAAATAATACACATATTCTGGTCAAACGTTAAAGAAATTATATTTGGATCGTTCGGATTGTTTCCATTAAAAAATATCCAAGACATCATACCTCCTTCCACGAATCAACCTGTATATATAAAATATATTTTAAACAATACGCAACTAAAAATAAAATTTTCCAGGTCCGAAAATTTTTCCCAAAAGTCTTTCCACGAATTTTTAACGAATTTATTCATTATTTTACCTCAAAAGTTTTACAAGGTTATTCCTCATTTGATGGCACAATAATATGAATATTTGTAATACTTAAAGTATTTGCGTGACACATCTTAATAAATGGAAAATGCTTATAATTTGAGGTGAATTAAAATTAACCGCTACCTAGTAGTTATATTGAAATGTTTTCTTAGTAACAAAATCTTCTGAATATGAATCATATCCTTCATCAACTTTTTTTATATTTGTAATAATTTAAAACTGTTTTTATAACTATTATATTTTCCCTTATTTATTATTTAAGCACCATGTACACTTCCTTTAATTAAATAATAAAATAATCGCAAAGATTCGACTTAATAAAGGAAGTGAAATAACAATAATAATCGTAAATACTTATAATTTAAGGTGAATCAAAATTAACCGCTAGTTGTTTTATTTAAATATTTTCTTAGTAGGTAATAAACAATTTTGAGTGTGAATCATATCCTTTGTCCAACTCTTCCACTTTCTTTTGTATCTATAATAGTTTACAAGCGTTTTTGAAAATATAAAATTTTCCCTTATTTATTAAATAATATTACCTATCCCTTAATATTAAACCTCCATTTATTAAATAATATAAGGGTAACAGATATTGAGGTAAATAAGGAAAACCTTTTAGAGAAACCTAGATTACAGTTTACAAATAAATTTCTTATAAAAGTATCCCATAGTACATTTTCGTGTTTAACGAAAATATCATATTTCTCATTCATCCATTCGTTCTGCAAAATACAGAGATTGTATTAGATTTAACACACCATTTAAACTTGCATTTGACATTATTGCCAATTATTGCAAACTACAAAATATAACAATAATTGTTATGTTACTAGTATCATTATTATCATGATTTAATATAGAAAGGAAAATGCTATTCATCATTATTAATTATTAGACCGAAAAATACATTTGCTGCGACCCTGGTTTCAATTAGTTACACCAGATTAAATATCGAAACCCAAATATTGATCGGCCTCTATCAACATTCGAACAATTAAAAGTTGGTTAGTGGTGGGCATTGTATGCGAATAATTTATCGGCATATAAAATCGAATTGTGAGAGTAGAAAAGTTGTTTAAATCCGTTTGACTGCCATGTTCCATTGTCCGAATACTAATACATAATTAGAGCGACGAAAATATATTTAAATTGCTGGCTATTATCTAATAGTCTATGAGACACGACCAATACTTGCTCTTGATAATAATCACAAGTTATCCAATTACTTGGTGGTAGTTTAAAAATTGTTTGATACCTCTCATAGTGGTAAAGCTTTGTGCAAAGAAGAAGAATTGAAAAATAAGGTACACATATGTTCTTTCACATTGTAATATTTGACTCAACGGGGTGAAGATAGTGTCCGAAATTCCCCCTAAGACCACATTTTCAGTTATATCTCGGAAATCACTTAAAATAATAATAACAATATATCCTTTATTGCCCAATATGAAAATGTTTAAAAATAGAAATGAAATAGCCAGAAAATAAAAATACTGGTTGAAAAATAATCATAATTAGAAATAGCAACAATGATGGCAACAGGAAATACCATTAGTAAACTTGCTACATTCACTAACATCATTAGTATATTGTAAGTAATCAAACATCGTAAAGGTGATTAAAGTGGTATCTAAGAATTTATATTCTATAAAAATAAGTTTCCACGTACCTACTTAAATATAGTAAGTCAGTAAATTTTAATAATCATCCAACAAATATTGTTGAATAATTCTTGGTTGACAAAAATAGGTGCAAATAACGATTTAACAATAATTGTATTTGTATATCCTCAAATAGAAGAACTTTTCTATTTTTTTATGTCTTTTTTTTTTTTTAGAAAATGCCTTCTCTATTTACTAAACAGCTGCTTTCGTGTGTGTCACGAACTTTTTAGGTCGATGTACGAAATGCTTTTCGTTCGAATCTCGGCATTTTGACAAAACCAATATAGTAAATCGATCTTTGCGAACAACGTGGTAAGTTTTGTTTTTTGATCCGAAGCCTCTAGAAGCATGCTCCGGCGGTGTCTTCGATATGAGCGAGGGGACGGCGCAATATTATTGCGGTTTGCTTACTCGTTGCAATATTAATACTCTCATTTAACAGTCCATTTCTTGAAAGATAAATTTATTTTTCCACGCAAGTCTCATTCTTCTTTTAAGTATGTAACACTCATACATATATGACTCTAATTTAACTAATCATCCTAAATTACCAAAACAAGCAGAGAAACGGTATCTCAGTAAAGCAAACAACTAATGTACATATGTACCTACATATTCTGACCACGTTAACCATACTTTTGTTCTTAAATAAAACAAAAAAATGTGCCTTCTGTTGAAAGGAATGCAAGCAGTTTCACATATCTTCAGAACAATTGGATGGATTTTAATCTCACATAATAGTGGAATAAAGGAGAAAGTCCTAATTAGTTGTAGATTGAATACCGTCTTTAGATATTAGATTTGCCTATAAAGGTGCATAATGCCGCTTCAGAGCTATGTGAAAGGAGCAACAATAAAATCTTTGGGGAATATTAGAACCCACAAACCCCGATTAATAAACATTTAAGTTTAGAAAGTACAACTAAATGCATATTCAGATTTGTACGAGGGTGGATCAAATATAAACGGGATTTTTGTTGTCTACGGTTGTCAGGACCGGGCCCGAGGTCCTAGTATGCTTGGGTGAGGTCATTACGAATGGGAAGAGCTGACCATTACCCACTCTCAACCAGTTTGTCAGTAGCGCACACGATGTTAGGATGAGAGGTGCACCCCGCTGTTGCGCAACGTATTATTATAAAATTTCTTGTTCATAAAGGAGTTCAAGTTCAAGGGGCGGAAATTTTCCGTAGATTGACTGCACAGTTCAAGGACCAAACACTGTCAAGGACTCGCCTGGTATAAAGAGTTCAAGGAAGGGCGAGAACAAGTGGAAAATCAGGAACACGATCGCCATCCTCGAACCAGCACTACGGACGAACAAATTCGAGCGGTTCGAGACATCTTTGGAGAAGATCTACAGGTGACCGTATCCGAAATTGCAGAAAAAGTTGGAATAAGTTATGGGAGCTGTCAAGCGATCATCAAAAACGACCTGGAGATCCCTAAATTGTGTGCTAGATAGGTCCCTCGCCTTTGACCGTTGAAACATTTGGAGGTCTGTCAGAGACTTTCAGCAAGGTTTGTGGAAGAAAGTGATGTATGCTTTAGTCGGATTGTTACCTGCAACGAAACGTGGGTCCACCGCTACACGGTACACGCCCGACTACATACGAGGGATTCGTACGCAATTAGCTCTGACGCAACCAGCTTCATTCTACGATACTGGAATAAAAAACCCTCCTTCTGGCTGATAAAAAAGTATTTGTAAAGCAGGAGACTACGTAGAAAAATAAAATATCTTTGCCTTTTTTTATTCAATCTATATTTTTTTGAAATAAAGTCCTGTTTATATTTGATCCGTCCTCGTATATACAGTTTGCAAATACTATGCGCTTGTATTTGTTATTTACAGAAAACAACGTAACGAGTAGCAAAGGAGATTTTGTTTCATGAAACTATACTCATTAATTATAACAAAGCCGTAATTAAGAAGAATTAATCATACCGTTAATACGCCATTTCTGGTTAATTAATCCCCGGCACTAGAGAGCGGAATTTATTCGAAAACATAAACACTGACCAAGGAAACTTTTTGCGGTAATAAAGCCGGTGAACTGTAATTTAATACCCGTGCGGGCAATAACGAAAGTAAAGGTACTGTAAAGAGATACATGTACGTAGAGCTGGTGTTATGTTTATTAACAAACGGCGGATTTTTTCACTCTGTGACATATTTCCTAACGGTTCGCGTTGTTAGTTATCCTCCGGTGAGTTTGCAGCTGCTGTCCATTTGCGATATGGTCCGCTAAACACATCTTCTCTGGTCGCCGTAGTTTGTACGTAACGTACATCTTACATTGAATCTTAAAATGTTATACAATGTATGCGACATAAAAAGGAATACCCTAGAGAACTGTTGGGAATCTGATTGCAGGTCAAGTCAAAAGGCAATGCGTATCAGGAATTTAATAATTTGAAACTGTTTCTATGTCTACTAATGGCTAAACTACACTATGTACAAAAATTAAGGGATGTAAAAAATCTTAAATCTTTAAGTGATTTTCAAAGGGCTGTAATTTGGAGAAGAATACTTGCAGAGCAATTTTAACAACAGCAAATTGAAGCTCAAAGTTTCTACTTTTCAGATCTTGATTCAAAATTTATACCATCAGCAGATTTATCACAATCATAAGAAAGTAATCATATCGTAAGAATGCCATCGGAAAAAAATCCAAATTTATGCTTGCCCCTCAAAAATTCCACGGACTTCAATAATTTTTTTTTCAGTAATTTTATCATAAAGCGTTTTTAACTAATTTTATCCTCTTTAATTTGAGCGGTCTGAAAGCCTTGTACGATGATTATTCGCTGAGTTATCGTCGTCTAAAAGAAAAAAGTCAGTTTTGATTTTGGTAATTAATTACTCGGGAAATAATGATGTTAAACACATGACACTTAAAAATATATTCAAGAACTTTGTAAACGTCACATATATTTAAATGATACTAGAGCCGATGGATAACTAATAAAATTATGATAAATAATGGTAAAAAATTATGATAGAAAATAGAGACTATTATTATTATTATTATGTTTTGTGGGTTTGGGCCTCATCAGCCACTGATCGCATGGGTAGTCCCTTGGCGATCCCCTCTTGTCCGGGTCATTATCCAAAAATGCTATCCCATAAAAGGAGCAATTTGGGCACGTCCCTCGCCTTAAGCCTCGCCTCTTCTAGGATAACAGGGGTCCCTAATATAAGGCACCTCCTCTCCTTCAGTGCGGGGCAGGTGTAAAGAAGATGAATCGAGGTTTCCTCGTCTTCTTTGCAGTATCTGCATGCCGGGCTGTCAGTCAGTCACAGCTTGTGCTTATATGCATTCAGGCTACTATGGTGGCCCGTTGTGATTCCTACCAGGATTCTGGCTTTTTGCCTGTTCAATTTAATGAATTCTTGGGCCCATTTCTCAATCTCTGAGTATTCGATGAAGAGTTTGGTTATTCGACAACCCGTTACTCCTCTCCATCTTTCTCTATGCTGGTCTCTTGCCCAGTCATTGATGCGGTCTTTGATCAGATTCCGACTTATTCCCACTGCAGATTCTGGTCCACAGAGGTTTTCCCTTGTCCCTAGTTTGGCAAGGTCATCTGCAATTAGATTTCCCTTAATGCCATTATGCCCAGGTATCCACAAGAGTTCCACCGGTCCCTTCTCTGCCAAGTGGTTCAATGCTTCATGGCAATTATAGACCAGCTTCGACTTCGACCAGCTGTCGTTGCTGAATTCAGGGCTATCAACGCCTCCCTGCTATCCGAGCAGATACATACCCTCTTCTGGGTCAGATATTGGTCAGCCACCAGAACACCGTATGTAATTGCAACTAGCTCGGCCTGGAGTGCGGTAGTGTATTTACCCAGGGGGAAGGTTTTACCTATCCCATCACGTCGCTTATACACCCCCGCACCCGCTCTGTTCTCACTCTTGGCTCCATCCGTGTACCAGATGTCTCCATTGAGCGGTAATCCAGCTCGAACCTCTATCCAGTCGGTCTTACTGGTGAGGGTGATCTTATATTTCTTGTCAAACAGGAAGTGGACACCCGTACTGTCAGAGGGCATCCATAGGAGCCCCTCCTCAGCTAGGTCTCTTGAGAGTCTATTCAGGTTCCCTATCTTCCTGTTCAAGTTTCCCACCCTGTGCATTGCCTTTACAGCTTCCACTTTCAGGGTGGCATCAAGAGGTGGTATTCCCGTCAGTATCCCCATCGCCTCGATCGGTGTCGATCTTGAGGCTCCGGTTATACTTCTTAGAATCAATCCTCTTAGCTTGTTAAGTCGTTTGACTTCAGACTTTAGACAGGCTCTCTCCCACCAGACCAGTTGAGAGACTAATAAATGCTATAAAATAAAATTGAGGATATGCCTGAAGAATTGATTATTCAAGACAGTTATACAACTATACACATGAGTATTATGGTATAATAATTACTTGAGGCGTCAGTTCATAGTTAATGATAATTCTCCAAATATTTTGCTGATTATTACTGAAGCTCCTATCAGGAACTACCAAATTCGGTCTGAATCGCAACATGAAGAGTTGTATTCAATAATTTTCTGTTTTGTAATAACATATTATATTCATACTGGCGTTATTTTTTTTTTTTTTTTTCAGGTACTAACTAGTGAGTATATAGTAATCTTAGCTTACACGGTTTATACATTTAAGGATGAAATCATAAAGAATTCTAGAGGTTTGAGGATTTAGTAATACTCTGTTTACTCCTTAGATTATTTATTATCAGTTTTTGGACGTTGTGAACAAAAGATGGATGTCTTTAATTTATTTAATTCCTTTGCTAATTGGTGAATGAAACTATTTTGTTGATATTTTCAGTTAATCAACGATGTTTTTGGAAGTTTTTAATAGAATCGCAACTAATAGTTAGTAATATTCAGTTCGATTGTGCTGGACTCAAGCTGCTAGTTCTTTTACTTAATTTTAAGAAAAAATTGGATCTTTTATTACTTGCCGTATTTATAGTTGAACGAATATATACTGTATGAATTTTGCGTTCCTTAATTTTATAAATACATATTTTTAATATAAAATCCTTAGATTTTTATCCAAAGCGTTCACGAAACACATTTTTATGTATAAAGGAACCTCCATTTTATAGAGTAATCACAGATATATTTAGAATATTCATAACCTCTTTCTACTATACTCATTTTATTTTTCTTATACCCATTTATATGAACAGTCTGATGTAGATGAGTAAGTCGTCTCCGTCGATATTCTTCTGATGTTATCTTCACTTTGGTAGTCACTGATTTATTAATCATTTTTATAGTAGTATTGTCTTTATAGTAGTATAATCTTTATAGCAGTCAATACATAAATGACAATGTAAACATGATATCAGTATTACAAATGGCTGCTAAATTTTGTAAATTATTCCCCATTATATAATTTCCATAGTTAGTGTGTTAAATTTTCTCTTCAAACTTTTTTATGAATTACTAGTTCCACTGATTATTCTAGAATACATTGTTCGATTTTAACTTAACAAATATTTTTCAGGAACCTAATTATACGAGTAATCTGTAATGTTGAAGTAGAATACTAATTTTGCAAAACTAAGGAATTGAGTCAATTATAGTCTACAATACTGATGTATATCATATAGGAAAGTTAGTAAGACGAATTCATATTATTAATGAAATATAGAAAATGACAATAACGAAAATGTAAATTTATATCTCAAATATGAATATTATAAATTTATTATTAGAATTTTCACTTTTCTAACAGTAATTTTCTTTAAAGATGTTTCAAAACCTTATGAGCTTTGACCTTCATATGCGCAGAAACATAATTATGGCCAGTTCCTCTTTTCATAATAGTCTTACATAGTGGAATAATGGGGATAGCCCCGCCTTTCGCGCATTTTGTGGCTTATAAGGTTTTGAATCATCTCTACCCATATTATGTACATAAGTACGACTGTTTTAATATGATGTATCAAAAAACTTAGTAGAACATCTAAATCGCTTCATCTGATTCAAAGTATCGCAACTGAATGCTTGTCCGTTTTTAGTATTATTTACCTGCCCATGATGACAAGAAATAAGTATTTCAATAAAGTCTTATAGCCGTAGAAAAAGCTAGCCGAACAAATTACAAACAAAAGCGAAATTCGACAAGTAACTGGTGCTGCTCTATGGAATTAAGGAAAGCAACCTCATCACCTACCAAACATTAAATTGAACGCTTTTTTAAGTTAATTTAAATCAAAAGAAGTACACTCGAACAGTTTCACTTTGTAGTAAATTTTAATCTACATTATATTTAAGTTGAAAGCAAAATGTACGATGACGTAGCCATTTATTGATTTTTTTATATGAGAATTATATTTACAATAAAACCATACAGATGAGCTCTTTGCATAAAAAGATATTAGTCTAGAGCAAGTACGAAATATTGTACGCGATACTAAAGATTATATACATGTATATCGCTCGCAGCATATACCAATAAGCATTAACATACGAACATATTTGGTTTTTACTGGGCAATATATTAGATAATTCGCGAGTTCTCGTTTGCAAATGATCCTAGCTGGAACTTATACACGCATCAAATGCAAATATCATCCACAATGTATCTAATACCACAGCATTCCCAGTTTACAGTTAACTCTGAAAACTCGTAATTTTTTAGCCGTTCTGTTGCAAACTCGACTTCACGATCTCGCTAGAATTCTCTATCGAGTTACATCTCGCGGATGCCGGCATAAGCGTGCTTGAGGTTTAACGAAAGGAACGACATTAACGTGAGAATAAATTCGTTGCGAACGAGTTAGGATTTAAAAAAACTTTCACTTTTTTATGCACGATCCACAGGTCGTTAAATTGTATTTCGGGAACTGGAAACTATTGCATCATCGCCTAGCGATATTAATAAGTATTAGTTATAATACGTCTGGTTTCTCATTTACAAGATTCGAAAAAAATATGTATATATCTAACACAGTTTTGATCCATTTCTTCTAAATGATGTGATTTATGTAAACTACATTTCTTCATGTATAGTTTATTTCATCGCTATTTGCCAAATAAAAAATCTTAAAACATACCGTGGCTTGTTTTTATGGCTCAGGTAGACTGTTCCGTTTATCGGCAAGATAAGAGAGTGTTTTATTTGGCAAATAGCGATGAAATTAATAGTACATCGGATTTTAATTATTATCTATAATTCTATAAGTCTATTATAAATATAAGAATGCTCAGTATAGTTATTGGAAAACTTTGGAACTAAATTGGGCAGCGATTAATCATGAGAGAGCTTTCCAAGTCACAAAAGATTTTCTTACTCTATTTAACCTCCATTCTCGCCATGAGCACTTAAAATGATTATAACATTTTCTACAGACATTAAAAGTAAGTTAGAATGATTTTTTCAGCTTATTTCCTGAATAAAACCCCGTATCTACAAGAATATTGTAATTCTGTTATTGAGTGTGTCAATATTATCAGATGCAGTATTGAAACACATCATTTATAAAAATGTTGACAATGACAACCATTAGAAAAAATATAATAATTTATATTCAAACTTTAACGCACCAGCCACTTCACATTATTATTTTTATTTTTTCGAAAATTTAAATCATAGTACCTCCGTGATATTATAATTAAATTATCCCAACTATTATTTCATAAATTAGAATTATATTATTAGAAAAAACATTAATAAACAACAGAAACGAACAATAATGTCAAATGCAAAGAAAACAGTGTTTAGTTTTTTAGAAAAAGAATTGGAAGTGAAATTAACTAGTAATAATTTGAATTCAGTAGAACAGGAACGACTTATTCGAGTTTCCTAAGAGTCATAGGGGCAGATATAT
Organism: Rosalia funebris; assembly: GCA_037954035.1. Classification (NCBI taxonomy): domain Eukaryota; kingdom Metazoa; phylum Arthropoda; class Insecta; order Coleoptera; family Cerambycidae; genus Rosalia; species Rosalia funebris. The sequence continues at coordinate 11,790,748 of JAZFAV010000001.1, read as the reverse complement.
GTTGCCTAACTGATCGTTTTAGTGCATCCTATAGATGATCTATAGGGTTCATATCTGAGCTACTTGATGGCCATAGTTGTCCATAGTTGAAATATTAAAAAATCGAAGGTAGTCCAGTACCTCTGTAGCAACGTGGGGCCGAGTTTTGTCCTGCATAAAAATTAAATTCTCCCCATCAAATGAGGTAAATACCATCACATATTCTTCTACGATGTTTTCTACATAGAAATGTGCATTCATGGGTCTCCCCCATATAAGAACCAAATCCATGCGAAAAAAGATAAAAAGACGCCAAAAGAAACTTTTGAAAATAGACTAAAAAAAATGATTCAGGAAACTTGTCACAAAAGTTTTATTTATACGAAACAGTGAAATGTCACAAAGCAGTATACATTCTAGTTCATAATTTAACTAGTAAGTATAATATAGCCTACACTGCTTACAGATGATAGATTACACTGATGAATCCATAATAAGGACGAAATATAACTTGCAGTTCTCAATGCTCATGTTTTCATGCTCAGTAGTTAGAACATAGTCAGCTGTTAGCTCAGTAGTCAGGTTATAGCGTATCTGTGACTTTCTGTACTCTTTCTAGCAGGACTTCACCTTGATCTTTACCTTTAAGATCTGATTTAAATACACCAGGTTTCCATTTTTGATTTAAATATCTTTGTTTGTCGGGAATCATGTGAAAGGATGTTTAAATCATCTCTAAATTGCTTCAGTGGAGTGAATGTTCTTGAGGCAATTATTGCAAGTTTTAACAACTACTATGGATTATTATATATTATGTACATGGAGGTATGTCATCTAATATGATAATTATAGCTGTTTATCAAAAACATACAATTACACGATCCTTAATCTATAACATCATCATGAGGTCATCAGTCTTAAGACTGGTTGAACGCTAACCTCCAGCTTTTACAGTCAACAACAATTTAACAGACACACGATATATTTGAGGATTTGTAGAACAAACAGCAATTGTTCTAGAAGTAATAATGGTAGGTTCGCTAATAGATTTTATATTTTAATATCATAATGTAACAAGTTTATTTACCTTTGTGTAGTTATTATAAAAACTGACCTTGATGGAATAAATATGACGTCTATATTAAAGAATACTAATTTATAATGAAAGCTATATTAGCCTCTACGCCTATGAGTCTAATCAACAAACTCTTACACAAGCGTTTTGTTTGTCTACTTCTTTGATGTTGCCCAATGAGGTCTTATTCAGCTTTAAGGATATTTCTCAAGAGATGAGATAATATTGAACGTTTTTTGTGGGACCGATTTTCAACGGCTTTAATAGTCTTTGTTTGGTCAGTTCGTCTACTTAGGCCAGCCTCATATGGAATTGATTACTTTTCATTTTACTTTCGTGAGTCCGCCGGAATCACTCTTGACATTTTTGTTATTGTTTACGGCGTTTCTTCACACATCACGTGGCCGACACGTCACTTTGTTACAGTTTATGATACAGTCGAGCTATAAAGGTGTTTGGAACGTAATAACCTTATACTGGTATTAAGTATATGCTAGTCTCGTTTAAGATAATTCAAAAGTTATATCAAGTATTCTGGGAAATAAAATGTGTTAACAAACAGTAGTTGGTAGGGTTTTGAATAAGGAAAACTTTATAATCTTCTAGAGCCTTGTTTTGAATTAGTCTAATCATTTGGAGAATTTTCTGAGATATGCAAAATAACTTGGAGCTAAAGAAACACATAAAATTAATAGACTTTATACCTACAGTGCATACTATATTTCTTATGTACAGCACTGACATTAATTGGCGAAGGATATATTGCGAAAAAACTAATCTGAAAATATTAAAAATTCTTTTTGTAACAATTCTCTATTAAAATTATATCCGCAGATTCCACTATAGATTCCGATGGAGTGTATAGCCTAAATGTTTATAATGACAGGTTAAAAGACAGTTTTCCTACTAAAAAATTAAGTTCCTTGCTGAATAGCAATTATTGCCGAAATTAGATAATGGACCTGTCGGAACCAGGATTCAGTTTTGCTGTAAGAACTCAGTACTTGCTTTGTATCTCTATTACTCAATATAAATTATTTGTGAAATTGCAACAATACAACGCATTTTAACAGAACACCGCAATATACGAAATTTGTGTAATAAGTACCCAGCTTTATGGCTAGGCATTATCGAAGATGATCGAGCAGAAATATGACTGTCTTTTAAGAAAATATTCAAGATATTTACAACAAACATTGGTGGTAGATGAGAGTCAGACGTTTCTCTACCGACCCCCCGAATGAGACTTGACACGATTTTAATTAGTTATCAGAAACCAATGGCCATAAATTCCTCATCTACAAAAAGTAGAACATAGAGACCTGATAATCATCATGATATATTTTGTTAACGTTATTTACTGGTGTCTGCAATACGCGTGACACTATTACAGCAGGTCGATATCTATAGTTTCTGACTAAACACAGAAGGATATCTTGGAGTAGGTTGTAACCTCTGGTATGAAGATAACACTAACTAAGTTTTCCACAAAACACCAAAACACTATACACTACACACGACGCGCGTTTCGCCAACAAAGTTGGCATCATCTGGAGATGATTAAAACTGTGAGTTCAAAACTGTGAAACTATGAGTTTTAATCATCTCCAGATGATGCCAACTTTGTTGGCCAAACGCGCATCGAATGTAGTGTATAGTGTTTCAGTGTTTTGTGGTAAACTCAGTTAGTGTTACAGAAGGATATCAGTAATATCCTTCCTCTTCAAGACAACGTCGGGCCCCACAAAGTTTGTTCTGTCATAGGTTTTACTACAGAACAGTATATCGATTCAAAACCAACCCCCTTGTCCTCCAGATATTATGCCCTCCAAACTGTGGCTATCTTGACTGCTTTAAAATGTCATTAAGTTGCATTCGGTTCTCGATTAGGTTAGCCTCCTCCGCTACATTAAACATTCAAATCCCGTAACATGCTGATCCCCCATACACAAATTGGGAAGGTTGGTAAGTCAAGCAGAAAGGGCATTACTTTTAGTTATGTGTATGTGTAAATTTATTGTGGCACATTCTCTTCTGCACGCATGTATGCATGAGATAATCTTTAAAATGAGGTGATAACGAATATTCCGCGTCCTCTTATCACTCGTAAAGATCTAGCTCAATTTGTTGTACGTTTTCCACTTATCGAGCAACAGAGAAAAGGTCGTTGTACTTGTTAACAGTAGTAAAGAATGTTATCTTAAAACAATATAAAAATTAGTCGTAGTTAGCCCATTAGCAGTAGTCCTCCTCTCGCTAATCCTTTTAATCGCTTAATAAAAGTGAAAGTAACTGTTTTCGTTTGAAATCACTTTCAGTTGAAGAAGCGACCTCTAATATAGGCGGATATTGTCTATTGTTTTTATTGCACCGGATATAATGATAGACTCATCATTATATATAAGAAGAAATCTTCCATCTATATACATAAATCCAGGGTTGTAAATTTAACCCAAACTTTGTTGTCAGATTAACTATTAATCATTAGAGTTAAAACAGGATTGAAATCTGAACAAGAATAGTTCAAATTTTGTGAATTTAGCAATCAAATCAAATGGTAATTATTATCGATTTCACTAATATACAAAGAATAGTTATATAAATATTAGTTTGTTAAGTGAATTTCTGTAATTGAACTAAATGATTTATCATACAGCCAATTAATGCTATTTTGTGTGGTTATTTTTATGTCTACTATTACCATACTAATATGCGCAGTTGTAATTTAGCAATAATATAAATCTATTATTACAAAAAGCAATATAGAATTACAGAACAATTATTTGAATATAATTTAACATGACAAGTATATCCTTCGGGAAATTAATATTGTTATTTAATTATTTTACTGACCAATGTAATCAACTGTGTGTTAGGCCTTAATGAACAACTGAAATGCAGTAATTGCGGTTTGTAATTTAAGCACTAATACCGATTACTAATTGGTTAAAATTTCGTTTGTACACAATAACAATAATTCTATTCCAGAAAAAAGATAAAAAGCCAAAGATATGCTAGTTAAAAGCTTTATAACTAATTCAATCCAAAATTACTTTTTCAATTATCACCAAAATTGTTCCGAAATTTCTGAAATTTCATAACAGCGAGGCAGTAAGTTATTAACGAATATATTGTCTTAAGTTGATAATACCATTATTTTAATAATTGTATAAGCTTGATGATTTTCTATGAAGTCGGTAATCAGTTGAGTGTTGTGTTAAATGACCTCGAAAGCAACTAAATGATATATAACACCATTAAAAGTTTAATTACAAATACAATCAAGGCGCCCATATTTGCTTTTTGTCGTATTTTTTCAATAGTCTGTTTTACTTTGTTTTTGGAAATATTAGTGAGGCATGTTTGAATACATCTGCTCTACTATAACCATTCATAGTCAATATGCTTCACAAGAAGCTATTTGTATAATAGTTTTAGTTTTCAAATTAACCTGAAGAGTGAAAAATTCAAAAATAAATAACAAAGTTATATTGTCTTCATTTCCGTCATAAAAACATTTCGCTTTTTTCAACCACTAAATATTTGACAACGAAAATGAGTAAAATAACTACTAAGCCACTATATTTATTTTACCACTTTATTTACACTTTATACCACTATATTTACACATATGCAGTTTCGACAATTTTTATGTCATTTTCAAACGATGATTCAACTAAAAATGTTTCAACATCGTTTGAAAATGACATAAAAATTGTCGAAACTGCAGTCACGTTTCTGTGTAAATATAGTGGTATAAAACTTAGTAATCGTTTTATTCATTTCCGTTGTGAATTATGAACTATCACAGAGTAACGGCTTCCTCGATTAATTTATTAGATATTTGGTTATCGCAAAACTTGAGAATCTATAAGAGTCTATGTAAAACATTTCCTTCGCAGCGTTTGCGACATTACATAATTCTTAGATCTTTCATCAGATATTCTTTGATATAAAATTAGGGCAAAGTTAAGTTAGGTTCATTTGGAATTCCGGTTCTTATTTGTGCTTGAATATAAAGAAGAAAAATTGTTTGTCAAATACCGTTCTTACTATTGAAGATTTTAGTTTAGTAACTGATTCTGGGACTATAGTAGTAGCAAAATCTCGAGCAACGGAGGAGAGAAGACTTCCATAAAATAATGTTAATCCGAAGCCCGCTGTATTTAATGTGTTATTCTGATATTATTTAACGATATATTGCAACCAAACTAATATTAAAACAGACGCAGTTATCGCAAGCATACGATGGAAGCAATACAATAGATACCGTTGGCTATTGGGTCAGTACAGGAGCGCCTACTTAAAATGGAAATAAGCTATTTAACTGTTAGTCATGCGCTCATGCTTTTTACAGGAAAATGTAAAATAACCTTGCTTGCCTAATATTTATGCCGTACGTCACACGCGGCGGCTCATCTTTGTAGTTTTTCATACTTTGGCGGTTCAAATTATAATTGTTAATATTTACCTACCGTAACGTGGCATAGCTATTTCCTTATGCGCAACCTACTACCTACAGAAGTGCGTATTAATTTTCACTAGGCAGTGAAGAAAATTCATTAGTATTTCGTTTAGTATTACTGTAATGGATTTTCTCATCCCTTTATTACATAAATTCCAAAGGCTTTTCTTTTACAAATGTTGTAGTTAAGGTATTAAATGGTCCAAAAACGTTTGAATAAATGACAGATGCACCAAATAAACGAGTAGTTACATTTCAAATTTGATATACGTGAGGTACATTGAAGACTGGAACACTGAGGCAGACATTCACCTTTAAAGTTTACTAGTTAGCATTATCCAGTTTTTTATTGTTACTCCTTGTTACAAAAATGAAATTTTGAGTTAGTAAAACTTCTGTTTCAATCGTCACAGCCATCTTGAATTGATGACTGCGCAATCGCAAACACTGCGAAAACGACAATGAGATGACCCTATCCTAAAGGCTCATATTAGATACCTATAGTTTGCATTTTTTCAAACGCACGTCTAAACTAAAAGAGAACAATAAACCTATCAGACACAGAATAATATTTGCGTCCTTATGTACACAATTTCTTACAAATAATAAAACCTAGAGAATGTGTATGCAGTATAGAAGAATAGAACGAATAAGTTAGATAATTGAAAGAGGTCTAGAAGTACTTAACTCTAACTAACTACGTATTTAAAATAGGTATATCTATGTATGTAACAAAATAAACACATGGTATTTTGCATGGCTATGGAGACGTGCTTTGGTGATGTATTACGTGATGTAAGAAAGTATTAAGATCTTTCTTTCTACGACCATCTTCGTTTATCTGTTAATTATATGGTTGAAATATCAACAAGTTCGTATAACTAAAATTGGTAAAACGACGACTTCATGATAATCAGCAGGGGGTGGTGGGAAGGGGGCTTTTCGAAATCTACCAGGAAGAGGGTAAGTACCTCTTATTTAGAGAAGGAAAGTTAATGAAATTTTGAACGTCACTGGAGCACTTTGTTTGTAAGTTTTCGTTCTACTTTATAATTAAGTTAACAGCTTTCTTTAAGAAAGAACCCTATATAAGTAATTGATTACTCTTGCAATGCATCGCTAACTAGCAATGGAATCTCTCGGGGATCAATATTTTCACGAAGTTTGTGCTATACTTATAATGAAATACTTAGTGGCGATACCATCACATGTTTAGATGCACTATGTTTTAATGAATATGTGACTACAAGAGATTTACAGCATTGGATATCAGCACACATTAGTGCTATCAATGAAAATGATGAAACAATGACTCTGAAATCGATCTAGTTAGTAAGGTGTATGATGGAAATACCTCTAGAGAGTGATATTTTTAAACTAAAAGACGTGGTAATGTGTATTAATTGTGCTAAATACTAAACATAAAAATTTATAAGCATTACCAAATAAGCATCCGAGAAGTTATTTACTTTCGCCAATAAGATAATTTACGAGGGTAGCCCCAGAAGTACCCGACCTGACTGACATATAGATGGTGGTTGTTGCTTAAAATAACTATGGTAGAAAGTACCAACATTATAACGTTTAACTTTGAAGTTTGACGACGCTATGTTGTTTAGTATTTGTTTGCCAGCCATAGATAGTGAACGCTCTCAGTGAATTTGTAAGAATGGAAGAAATTGGTCATCGTCATGGGATACAATACTTTCATTTGAACGTCCTCAGTCCAACCGATATCAAAACGGAGCTAGATTCTACTCTGGGGAAATCTGCTCCTCCGTTTACAACAGTAAAATATTGGGTGGCAGAGTTTAAACAAAGCCATACGAGCTGCCAAGACGAACATTGCAGTGATCGACCAAATGAGGTGACCACGCCAGAAATGATGAAAAGATTCACAAAATGGTATTGGATGACCATCAACTGAAAGTGCGCGAGCTATCAGATATGGTAAGCATTTCAAAAAGTGCTGTACATCGCGTATTGACTAAAAATTTGAACATGAAAAAGCTGTGCGCAGGATGGGTGCCGCGATTCCTTACAATGGAACAAGAACATCGTTGTGAGGATGTTTCAATCGAATGTTTGGCGAAACTTGACAGGAATAAAGCCAATTTCTTGCATCGATTCATAACCATAGACGAAACATTTGTAAATTACTTCATACCTGAGACGAAGGAACAGTCAAAACAATGGACTGAAAGGGAAGAATCGGCTCCAAAGAAGGCGAAGACAAGTTGCATCTGCAGACAAGGCCATGGCGTCAGTTTTTTTGGATGAGCGCGTGGGATAATGTTCATTGATTATCTTCAGAAAGAAAAAACAATTAACGGCGAGTATTACGCGAACTTGTTGCAGAATTTGAGTGATGAAATCAAGAAAAAAAGGCTGCATTTGGCGAAAAGGAAGGTTTTGTTTCATCAAGACAATGCACTAGTTCATACATCCATTATCGCGATGGCCAAAATCAATAAGATAAAGTTCTAATTGCTTGCTCACATACCCTATTCGCCAGATTTAGCTTAATCGGATTATTTTCTGTTTCCAAACTTGTACAAATTGCTCGGTGGTAAAAGATTTGCCAACAATGAAGAGGTGGAATTTGCGGTTGATGGCTATTTTGAGGAGCTCGACGATTTTCATTATAAACGGGATATCGAAGCTATAGAATATCGATGGAAAAAGAGTATCGGGCTAAAAGGAGATTATGTAGAGTAAATATATTTTCTCCTTTATTGTGGTTTCTTTGTTAGGTTGAGTACTTCTTTGGACTACCCTCGTACATGCAGCACTGCTACTTATTCTTTATAAAACACAAATCTGATCATCAAAATACTGGTTACACATCTGGTGCTGTCCGCGAAAATCTGTTTTAAGCTTATACTCATGATAGTACATCCTGATAGTACTTAGACTTAACTCCTGCTTCTCGCTGTTTAATGTTTACGGCGTCTCCTTATCGAGAAATGCCACCCCACATTATAACTACTTGTTCAAACAACAGATTTTGCTTAAAAATCTTTAAAAACGCATCAGGCCTAACAATTTCTCTCATTTCAATTTAAGAAATTCTTCTCTCACCGAAGGTTTTCTCCAGATGCTCTTATTTCTTTCTCGCTTTAATTTTTTTTATTAGACCTCTTTAAAAGTTTTGAAAATAAATTTGAAACAATGAAATGGTCCTTTGGGTACAGGTGATTGAGTATAATTTGGGACAAAAGTCGAAACATACAATGCTTTAGATTTGAATGAAACTAAGCGTTACATCTCAAGTCTCTAACAGACAGGAAGAACATGTATGTATAACCTTGCAAATAATCATACACCATGATTTACATCCTGTAATTTAACTTTAATAAACTCGCTGATATTATACCAAATATTTGAGGAACTAAAGAGCGATAACATCCGGTTACCAATCCTTTCTTCGGTACGCTAACGTAATCCTGCGCAATGCTACACATTAATAAAACCTGAGAACTTGTTCCGCGAAAGGGTATCGGCGTTACATAACAAAACACCGACTTCCTGGTCCATCCAGCAGTTAAACCACTGGCGCGCTACCGTCAAGCGCCCTTCGTTAACCACCTGTTGATCGCGTGGTCTGGTCAGCCCCCACAAGAACTGCGATTACCCGCTACCAGGTGCACTTACCTAACAAAATGTGTATCCAAATTGGAATTTAAAGGCCGATAAAAGCACTCACTACCACAGCACAACTCTCACAGGTGAACCCAAGCGCGGCAGCCTCACACTGACATCTGCTTCTTTCTTGCACGAACGCGAATACCACGAGCTACGTCAGCGCGCCCAGGTGGGGTCAGTTCACTACCAGCAGGACCATGGGTGATCGTGCGTGGGCGAGCGCCGATTTGGCGACACCTAATGGGAGCTAATTATTTTTTAGGAGTGGTCGTCGGGCACCGGTGGCTGAAGAAAGTTGCGCATGAAAAGATGGAATAAAGGTATACGTAATTTATTGCAACCAATATGTACTTTCTATAATGCAGTATATAAAGAATGCTGAGTGACTATTACTCAAGGTAAACTATATATAGCTGTGGACAAATAATATAAATATCAAGGCTAGGTTAGAAATGTATGCATAGTTATAACATAACTGCCTAGGCGTTTAGTTTTTCGACCGAAGACATAGACATAATTTAAATTTATTAATAAGGAACATTACATTGGCGTCCCAGGCCCATGTTGCTAATTTTTGGGTATTTGAAACATAAAATAAGAGACATGGATTTTTTATCTGCTGTGAAATTACCCTCTAATGTTAAGCACGTCCGAGCGCAGTTTTATACTTGCTACAAATTGCATTTAAAGCCAAATGTATAGAAAAGCAAGCACATGAAATAGCAGTCAGGATTTATTATGGCACATGGCGGATCATATTTAATGTGGTAGACTTCCCCATTTCTCACAATGAGAGGCCTCTCATTTCTCACAACGGACAAAATAATTAATATATTTAAACAAAAGCTAGATAGGTAAGTGAAAAGTAGGGATGGTATATTTTCCTTGCATTCAAAAAACAATGCTTTAGGGTGGAAACAACCATTTCAATCAGCGTAGTAGATATTTTCTTTAAACCGTGTTTCTGTCAATTTTACTATTAGCGAAGCACCCAAACATATATTTTAAGCACAAAAGACATCCGTGATCCTATTGCCAATGCTTGGAGGGTAAACTACCCCTCCATCGATACTTAAGATAATTACAGTATAAAATAAAAGTTCTTAAGTGATAGTAAGTAGTCTCATGATAGTAAACAGAAGGTACCTGTGGTTTCTTTATTTATGTTAAATATATCAATAGCTGGTATATCGATATATTCAATATACGATACAGGGTAAACCACCCCTAATAAATGTGACCGGCAAAACCAACTAACGGTTGAGAATAAGGTGAAGTTGCCTCTGCACATTATGCAAGGTTATGCAAGAATGGGAAAATGTTGAAATTTCTTAAAGCAACCCTTAACCTTCCAATAATAACCTAAGGTATAATTTAACGAAGCCTATATAAATTGGGGTTAGTGGTAGTATTGTAGTACACTACAACTTCGTAGTGTAACCCTAGAAAAATATAACATAACCCAACCTTAGTTAAGTAATTAAATCTTACTTAAAATATAGCATTTTCAGAATTACTGTTTTTGTAACTAATTTAAAAGAACTGGGGCAAAGAAATAACTGTTTAATTTAGAACCTTCTCTTTGTTGAACTTTACTAGTCTTAATCTCAATAACTTTTATTTTAATATCGGATTTCAATGTTACTCTAATAAACCGGTAATTAAAAATGATGTAAATAAATCTAGATGAATTGAAACAGGACTATATAGTACTTACATCTTGCGTCATATGCATGATCTGTTTCTTGGTGGTATTTGCACTAACTTATAAATCATAATGGAAAAAATATTAATTTTTATCTATTAACAATATATATAGTGTTTCTCTAAACAAGTTTTTGTTCTTTTAAGTTTCTCAGTTTCAAAGCTAGAGGTGGAAAAGAGAAGAGATCTTAAGCGCACACTGTATAATGTTCACCCCGTATATACCTTTTGGTTAAGATTACTTCTGTTCGAATATAGTAAATAATATATACTTGAGGCGATATATTGAACATGTTTAACTTACTACGTGTATTCTGTTGAATAACAGGCTGTCGATTTCATATGGATTTATTCCCGAAACCTGTTAACCATTCATTAAATAGGAACAGCTTGGGTACGAAATGATTAGTTTAAGTGGTCCTAAAACTATGGAGATGAATAATTTATAACAAGAAAATCCGATTCTCAAGAACATGTCTAGTGGATATATGTATTGAGATTTATTAAGCCTTGAAAAATTATTGACAAGACACAAGAAATAATGGAATGTTATTTATTTAATGATAATACTTATTGGCTTATCTTAAGTACTATTTTACAATAATTCCTTGTATTTCAGTTGATTATACAGGTAACAGTTATAATAGGATGGTTTACGAATAACATAATGACCTAACAATATATTTAAAAATTGACATACAACAAAGTGCTTACAGAATCCTAATATTTATTATTTTCCATCAATTAAAGGCTCTATTTGTTTGTAATTATTATATTTGTTCTATTCACCTATTATATTTACTAATTACAGATACGTGCCTAGATTCACGAATCTACACTGATTTAAAAAAGTCATAAAACCATTTACATTACCACAATTGTGCGCTTCATATTTTCGTGAGTCACTTTTTTGACGCGGAGATTGATGGGATCTACAAGGTTAATGTAAAGGGTGGTAACATATTTTAATTCTCAAACACCCCTATAGAAGAAAATAATAGGTAACCTCTACCCACGTAGTAGATCAACTGTAAATCGGTCAACTGATTTGAATATTCATCGTATTCTCTCATTTAGTAGGCCCATATTGTTCCTGAAGATAATTTCGAAAATAGCGCTGTTTTACCAGTTGAATAAATGATCAATAAGATCATGCGTAGTCCAATGACTCGAATACCTTCATTCCTCACATCTCAAGTTACATTTGTAAGCATATTTTGAAAAAAATGGTTGATTTTGGAGCACACATAACTTAGTCATATCTCTTTATACACCCCTGCTATACAACCCATGTATGTACGTACCTAATGCGCACTTTTAGCATGTCTATGTAGTCTATTCCAGACATAAGCATATGAACATGATACCATGTCTGTTACATTCTATGTAAATGACAAAGTGTTAAACTTAGATATGCGCAAACGCTTCCAACTGTAAGTTCTAGACCAGGCATTACGCAAGAGAAGTCAATATCCCCCTTTTATTAAAGATATAGCGTGTTTATATTCCGAAATAATGTACGTTCGGGTGAAAAATTCTGAATGATATTATGATAACGAAAGTGATTCTGAAATGGGTAGACCGCAGGGCTACAATACGTAGGTAATAAAAATATATGTTGCAATAAATAATACAAATGGACCGATAACAAGAAACAACAGTTGGCAATAAAAATAATGGTTGTAACTGATATGCTGTGTTGTAGAAGACAAAGGCGCGAGGAACGGTAATGTTTCTGCTAATGCTAGCTGATAATATTGTGAGCAGACACGAAAGTAATAGGTGATAACTTTCCTATAAAATTAAATTTAATAACAGTAAATTGGATACTTGAGAAATAATACTATGGCTAGTACGTTTATGTATCTACTTTCATTTTGAACTTCGAAAATAATTATATTACTAACTATTAAAAACTAACTTACCGTTTATATGGTTACAAATGGTGTTGAACAAGAATGGTGTTTTAGTGTACTGATTTATATTTTGTTAGTTTACTATTGCAATAAAACCTGTTTACTATAATGCATACTAAGTGGTACATGGAATTGTAATACGAGTACATCTATCAACTAAGTTGCACACTTACATATCTAAAGATCAGAGTATCTAAATATATCTAATATATCTAAGGATTAAAGTGTTATACATTTATACTGAACTTCATGTTTCAGAATAAATGTATTAAAGTATTTGTACATAATAACATAAATCCGATTAATGAGTCCCAAATGAAGGTATCAGGTAGCCTTATAAAGAATGCCCATTGTATCAGCAACATCATTACTACTATTGTTGTTTAAAAAAATCGAGATTATTGTTTTAGAGACTGCAAAGTGTCGATTTAACTTGATTCAAGTCGAATCATCGTTTTTAAAATGACATAAAGTGCTGAAACTGCAGTCACGATTTTTGTGTAAATATAGTGGTATAAAACTTAGTAGCTGTTTTACTCAATTGCGTTGAAACCAGTTTTTAGCATTTTCTAGAACAGCCTTACAATATACATAATTTGAAAATAGTCCTCCTAATGTTTACATTTTGACCATACACGTTTGTTAGTAATCTCAACTTGGAAGGGTTGAAAATTTAGAGGGTTGTTTTAAATTTTGTAAAAAAATATAAAATCGACGCCAGGCAATAATAAGAGCTAGTCTGTTTACGTGAAAACCTCAGGGTCGGTCGGGGTAGTTTTAGATAGTATAAACGACTACGTATGCTGTCCCACACATAGGAGACGGATGATATATGTAATAGAAACTGGTTTATTTTCGTGAAAGTCTCAAGATCGGTCGGGTTAGTACCTTTTTTTTTCAATCTAAACGAACTTCGTATGTTATTCATTCATGCTGAAGGTCGAGGGTGTCCTCTGTCAAATACTTTTTTAATTGCCAACAAATTCATATTTGATCTCATGTACTTACGATTTTATACAGTACTTTTCGAGTACTCATAGTATGCATAAGCATTAACCATAGGAGTACCGGTAAATATTGAAGTAAAGAAAAGGTGAAGTCTTTAAAACGAGACACGTTAATCCGGCCTTGACAATCCGAATTATCGAACAATAACTTTTTCGTAATTTTGCTAAAGAAGTGTGTGTTAAGAACTAACGCTACTCCCAAGAAAATCAGCTCACTTCGGTCGTCTATCGAAGCCCGAGTCAAATTTTACATATTATGTAAAGGAGTGTCAGCAAAAAACCCTCACCGTTACTTTAATCAGTTATGCTAAAATCGTCCGAAATCTAGGCAGATATCTCATGTCGACCTTCTAGCTACCGCCATGTACCTACCTTAATAGCGGAGAAAACATCAAGAAAGAGTTGGAGCCTGTTTCCATGCAAAGTGTATTGGACCCTCACACGGCCAAATACGGTAGTGCGTGGTTGACGTTGCTAAAGGATCCCACATATGCAAATCGAATAAAAGCGGTTTGAAATTTAAGGCAAAAGCCCACATATTGCAGATATACGTTTACGATAATGTTATAGAACAGTTAGAATTTGATGCTGGCCACCTTTTGTGTTCAACAATTGCGTACAAATTTATATAATAAGAGTTTTGACAGGTTTCATAAAAAGGTTGAACGACATTTGAGAATCGGGCTAATTGTGAAATTATGGTTTGTTTAAAGAAGCCATGGCCAGGGTTCTAGACATGAAGTACTTGACTCATTTATTTGCAATGCATAATAATTTTTACGACATTATGTGGATGTGTTAAAATATAGGGTGTCTCTGTTGAAACTGTAGGATTTGAATTGCGCGCCATTTGTGTTCTGTCAAAGATAGGGCCATCCATATTTAACGACTGACTGCCATCTACAAACCATACGACGTCAACGTGACGCGATTAACATTTCAACAACGTTTATTGGTACTTTATATTACTTTTTTGTTGTAATGACTTTATAGTAATTTAACTTGGTGACATATAATTTATTTTAAAAATTACTTGGAAGTAATAAATCTCATTGGTTCCAACGGGCAATGGATAGAACTATATAAACACTACAATGTTCTTATATAAAGTGATTTTAATAGTAATGTCTATAATGTCTGTAATTTAGAATAATTCACGTAATAACGACTCACTGGCAGTTCTAGTCTTAAGCCTAGTTCGAACTATGCTAGTAATTTAGTCAAGTGGTGAATAATTTAGTAACTAAACATCTACGACCTGACCAGAAACCGTTCGCACTACAGTCGTGTACTGGGCATTAGTGAGTAGTGCATTGCAAGATGAACAGGCAACGCAACAAAGTAAATAAGCTAATAAAGATTACTGCAATGGCTACTTTAAAAGAAGTGGAAGAAGAAATTAGAGCGATAAAAGAAAAAAACTATGAGCACGAAAATGAATTCAGAGAAGAGATGAGCTAGGAGCTACTAATTCTTTTCTTAAGGAAATAACATTAGAAGATCCTAAATAATACTTCTGAACTTTGAGAATGACTGAAAGTTGTTTTAATGTTTCGTAGGGATACATCCAATAAACTGAACCATTTTACTCAAGAAATATAAACTGTGTCAGTCCTGGTGTCGGAATTTCCTAACTCCCGAGTAGGTCGATCTGAAAAGAAATCAAAAAAGAATGATGAATAGAAAACAATATAGAATATTTTATATATCTACCTGTAATAAATACTTATATGAATAAAAAAGTCAACACTAACCTGATATATTTTATTTTCAATTTAATTTCCTCACCAAATCCAAATATGTTCGTTACATTTTCCAAATCAACATATGCAGATTGTTTGATATAATTTTCTTATAAAGCGGGGATTTAACGTTCTAGAGACGTACTGTAAATATTACGTAATAAATTTAAAAGTTGTATATTTGCTCCAAAGAAACGACATTTTTGCGGCAGCTAATGAACTCGACTAAAATCAACAGGTTCGCCCTTATTTAGTGAATGAAGCATGATGCAGGGATGCGCGGTCAGGAGTTGAGAGCCTTACGCGCCCGAGAATGTAGAATAAAATGGATCGACTCGATTAAATCAGTTACTAAACTACTCGACTAAAATGTTGTCGTTAAGACACGTTTAGTTACTAAATTACTCGCCACTCGACTAAATTACTAGCACAGTCCGAACTAGGCTTTAGTTGGAGCAATTTAGACATTTCTGGGGAAGTGTCATACCTTCCCAACTATATAATAATTCCGACTTAATATTTCCTGAGTTTATCTTGTTTCATACCTCGACTACCCCATACTCTTTCGCTGTATTATAGACACATTATTCCGTCGATTTTATAATTCATTACCAAACAGAGGATATATCTAGGGCATCGAGACTGCCAAGTCCTTTATGTTTTATTATAAAATTCCAGGATTATGAAGCAAATATCCCCCAACATTTAACTAATGCTTGGATACTTAGAATCAGCATAAACTGAGGTGTTTACTAAGGCTTGAATATTCGATCGAATATCCCATATTTACGAATCCCATTGAATATCGTGAAAGCCTGGAAAGCGTTAATATTCCTAGCGGTGGAACAGCAAATTCATTTATGGTACACTCTTGCTTTAATAAATTTTCCCGCTTACACTTACAGCGTTTAAATTTTTGGCAGGTTTTACATGAATCCTAATTCATTGCCACTTATGAAGGAGAATATTAGGTTCATAATTTGTGAGGAATTGTTGTTTGTACTTAATTTCATATTTAATGGACCGGCTACAGCATGTTTTCATTCTAAATTGAATAGAGAATTCATCGTCATTCAACTTACATTTTCAATTAAAATATGAACAGAATGAAAAGGTTTCTAATATAGAAAATATTTTAAACTGAATGGTATGGAGAACGAATAATTTGTTTTTTTTTTTTTTAATTTAATCCTATATGTAAATGGCCTTGTTCTACTTTACCAATACGTCTTATCAGTTCCCGTTTATCCAAGAATTGATATTATTTATTAAATAGAATTTCTCTATATATTATTACATTTGTAAATTCCACATTAGAATCTGAGTAACTTTTATTGAGCATGTCCTATACATACTATTATTATTCTTTAGATATTATTTCGTCATTTTTTGCAGCCAAAACGGATTTAATGAAAAATTAAATAAACTATTTTTAGATTATATGCATCAACATTTTTATTTCACACAGAAATCATGAATTATTTCCTGCAACATTCTAACAATTTATGTAATGGATCTTTGCGTGCGTATCAATTTAGTGACGACGCACGGATCACATGCTACACCACTCGCAATTGTTACTAATATGCCACAATTATCTACACATATGTCTAGCGATATATGTTTCAATCAACTATGTACGGCATAGACAATTAATAATTTGCCGAATAAAATGCAGTTACGAAGTCACTTAGCTTTATTGTATAATTTGACTCATTGACGTCTCACCTTTACCTCTGTAAAATTTATTTCATTAATGTTTAATTTATTTTGATTTTTGTTGTATTTATATATTTCATTAATTTTGATGAGAATATCACTTCCATTGAATGTTTTTATGGAGAACCTTTTCATAACTCTGCCATATGTTGACGAACTTCTATTGTACTAACTCTTATCCTAAAATGTGTTTTCGGCACAAGACTGTTAAAAAATATCAGTTGATTGATTCATACGATTGTTATCTGTGACGCACACGCAAATAATCATTATACGAATCATAGAAATGTAGGACAATACCTTTATCTTTATTATATTACCATCTACTTTAATAATTGTTGTCCAATCATTTACAGGATATTTAAAAACTCTAATTTCGTTTTAATGTTAATTGTAAGATGCAAAAGATGACTTTCTACACTAAGTTTTCAGTATAACTAAAATTTTCAAATTAAACTTATTAAATATCATAATTAAATATTTCAAATATATTTTAAAAGCAACTCTAATGCACATAGTAACTGATCAAAATATATTATGTAGTACATAGTAAACCAATCCATTTTAAATAATGAAGATATTAGTACAGTCATATATTCATTGAATAATAATCTATGGGCCAATATGTTTTGAGGAAATTTACTAATCAGGATAAAAGATGAACAGAATTACTGTAGATCATCAATAATTTTTACTATTTATAGCTAATTAAAATTATGAATATCTACTACGAAATAATGTCATATTATTTTCCTATATTAATTTCCAAAATTGTATCAACTTTTACACTCTTACACAGATGATATAACGTAGGAGTATTTGTTATTTAAATAGAATAAACACAACATATACTGCTAAATGTTATGTTCATCAGGTTGTTGCTTCAAAGAAAAATATAATTAAATTGCTTCATGTATTTCTAAGAAGTAATATCAAGGACACTCCTTGCCATACACCCGTCTACATGTTGTATTGTATGTATATAAGTGTAATCATATACATGTATGAATGTAGGTAGGTTACAATAAAGAGGTTTCATAAAAAATAAATAATATTACCATTATCATTATAGTATATTGGTGAATCAATATGATATACATACACTGAACTCCTGACTACATTGTGCCCGTAGTTAACTGGAAGTGTCTTAATGTCCTAGCCCCATTTAGCTAATAAAAAATGTAGTAAATTGACAATAGGTTGTTTTTTATAAACAGCGTTGGTTCCATTGTTGTCTCGGTGTCTAATTTAGTGTCACTGATGGTTTCAGTTCATTTCGAAAAATCTAATACATTATTGATATTTGTAAATAGTATACACTTAACTTACTCTTGAAAATAATAAATATTTGTTAGCACATCCAGTAATGGATAAATCTAAAAATAACTAAGTAGTGAAAAATAATTTATATAATATATCTAATATAAAAATAATTTATTGCATAATATAATTCACAACCAACTACACATCATTGTAGACTTTATAACCCTTATTTCATAGTTTTCTAGCATTCCAAACGAGTATTTAATTTATTATTCTCTACCTGTGCATGTGCTTTTAGTATGACCCTAGGGATCACAGTACTGTCGCGGTGTGCTATGAATATTCTACATGTTTTAGTCGTTACCATAAAAGCCATCTTCTAACGAAGTCCATCTGCCAGATGAACAACGTATTTACTTCATTCCTATTATGAACCATTATGATGTTGTCTTTTACGTAAACCTAGGGCTAGAGACATAAAACCGTGACGCAGCGAGTGGGTTGCCATTAAATATGAGTAAACTGAATCTGAGTAAAAGTTAGTAGGTCTGGGACTTTTTTACTGAACCTTAACAAAACTAAAATATTTCCTGGTGGGACTAATTTTATTGGCGAAACACACGTTGAAGGGCTGCAAATTCTCGTTGTTTGTGGAAAACTGGTCTCGTTTCTGTTGGTGCATCGAAGCTGCATTCAATCTTTCCCTAGGATTAGGATTCTAAATATTCCTCCCCTAATCTTTACGACAATTAGATAAACATATATACAGAAAAAGTAAATATTTTCAAAATATATAGACAAGATTGTAAAGTTCAACGTACTAAATTTTAAGTTAGAAGTTATGAAAAATAAAATAATCCATGTAAAGAACAAAAAGTGCCCTCGCGTCTACTAGTCGACATTTATTTGATAACGCTACTAGGATTTGTTTTATCTGGAGAACATAGAACATGTTGTGAAAGGAGTGAGTGACAACAGCTGACACAAAGTCTCGCAGAAAGGGAATATGTTTGCCGGCTTTCCTTGTGTTGTGTAATCAAATTTAGATAAAAAAAAACGTGAACTTTCTCGTTTGTGCGTCTGTGTCAGTTTTAAGTAAATTGTGACGTACATTGCCTTCTACATAAATAACGAATAAATGATGATTTTAGCCTCTCAGCTTCCGAATAAAATAAATAAAGCACTAAAATATTATTATTACTTAATAATATTAAATGTAATACTTTATCTATCTATTAACTTGGTAGGGAACAAAATCAAGAGAGCTTTAACAATAGACCAAATATAATATTTTGAACGTGAGTAGAATCGAAACAATTTTCATTTATCAATTGCAATTTATTTATACAATTATTACAATATAATGCAAAGTTTACTACGCAGAGGGTAATATTCAAACTATAGAAACAAGGAGATTATACTCCAACCCATCGGAAAATGCCTTATATAATAGGGACTAAACAAATTAAATCAAAACAACTATTCTCGTGGCTATATGCCAAACGCCGAGCGCTGACTTACATAACAAAATTTGTCGTATTTTGTCTAACAAAGTTAGCACTAAAATACAGCGATTGTTCTAAAACCACAAGAAAGATGCAAAAGTGTCATCTATCTCAGGATATCGCCAACTGCAGACCGGTTTCGACTTTATATTGGGTCTCATCAGTACAGTGTAAACGAGTATACATTTGACAGATGAAGCTCACATCTAGTAGACATTGCTACGTTCCACCGCAGTAAATCGGAGTAAAAACTTGAGATCATCAGTATAATGCAAAGTTTTACTCCGCAGAGGGTAGTATTCAAACTACAGAAATAAGGAGATTCATCTGTCAAAGGTATGACAGATCAATAATATATAATATATATGAATACTCGTTTGTACTGCACTGACGAGACCCAAGATAAGGTCGAAACCGGCCTGCAGTTAGCGATATCCTGAGGTGACACTTTGCATCTTCCTTGTGGTTATGGAACAATCTGTTTTGACCTAATTTGTTTAGTCCTTATTATATAAGGCATTTGCAGATGGGTTGGAGTATAGTCTCCTTATTTATGTAGTTTCAATTATCACAAATTTATGAAAAGGTGTTATTACCAGAGATTGTTATTTCCAAAAAATGAAACGAAATGTTGTATTAACGGTAATCCACATACTATTACATAACAATAACAGACGCTATTTAATTAGAATATAAAATCGTTTGAACGCTATGTGGGTTTTTATTATTGTATGTATTAATAACATATAACTGAATGTACACATAATTAATATTAATGTTTCTTTCTGCACAGATGTGATATGTCTTGCAAACAACATTTTTTGTCGAATTTAATAATTGCATACTTTGAAATGAAAACTTTAAATTAAAAACAATACCACAATTAGCTAAGACCTGAGATAACGCCATGGCGCTTTATATGAGATGGACGTGGAATAATATACTTTTTTTGTTGTAATTAAGCGACTTCGACTGCTAGGATTATTGGCTTATATTTTCCGACGTTAAATATTCTCTTAGGTGTTTGCTATCAATTTCCTCTATGAATGTTAACACCTAATCGATTTCATGTCATTTGTTACTGTTTGTGCAATATTATTTGGCAAATCTAGTTGAGGGCATAAATCATTATATCTTAGAGAATATTTCAGGAGATTTTAAATTTAAATAGTAAAATTGTATCAATTTCCTATGAACAACAATTTACCAGAGGCGTCAAAGGGGTTTTCAAACAACTGGAAATGACATTAGTACACTCATCTGGAAACAAATTATAACAACTTATTATTTATTACTTACTACACAATAATTATTAAGTTTCACAACTTATTGGTGATTTCAAGGAAAATACAAATACATATAAACAATGAACAGTTTTAAAACCTTAAAACGGACTTTTCCGCACGTAGAACATCTCTATCTCGAAATTGAGTGGCCGAGAAAAAATAAACCAGCACATAAATGTACAATATGTGTTTTATGCGACAGTTTTACTTTTTTCAAATAGTCCACCCTCGTGCTTTCTCATGACCCATGGACAGGGTGGGATATGTCCTATTCACCTCAAAATCAATAGATGTCGCTTGGTAGACGTCCCTAATCAGAATCAGTCGAAGCCCGATCGATCCGACACGATTTAATTGAGTGATCGTGCTAACAAACAAATTTCTCAAATAGTCCACCATTATGTTTTCTCATGACCCATGAACATAATAGAGTGTGTTCTATCCACCTCAAAATCAATAGGTGTCGTCTGGGAGACGTTCCCGATCAGAATCAGTCAAAATCCGATTGATCCGACACGATTTAGTTGAGTTATCGTATTAACAAAACAAATTTCTCAAATAGACCCAAGGGAGGGGGTGGTGTGTGCTATCCACCTCAAAGTCAATAGGTGTCGTCTGGGAGACGTCCGATCAGAATCAGTCAAAACTCGATCGATTCGACGCGGTTCAGTTGAGTTATGGTGCTAACGAGAATAAATGCCGACGACACACACAGCAACAAATTTTTAAAAACCATTTTTTTTTGTTTTTAAGCCAAAAAACGAAAAATAAACCCAAAAAAAAATTTAGTTTTTTCACTTTTTCTTTACACGATTACATTACTTTTCCGCTTATAGTGGAGTGCGGAAAAGTAATATTCAACTAGAAGTTTTAGAGAAAGTTAGACAAGAATTTTACTGCAGACTATAAACTGACCAAGTTACTGTAAATGGGGAACATTTTGAATTGTAATTTAATACATTTAAATAAACACCACCACTCATATGAAATATTTTAACAATATCATAGATTAATTACTGTAGTTAACTAATAAATCAGTGACACAAGTATTATAGGTCGTTAAAACCAACTCATCAAATATAATATAAATAAAATAAAAAATATACAGAATGTTCCATATAAGAAGATATGGCTCTCGTACTACACCTATATGAATCTTTTATATTTAACATTTCCTTAATATATACCTCTTAAATTAAAGTCGAATTATCTGAGCATCTTTCACAAATTCAAGTGCAAAAGCAAGTGCAATAAATGCATAAAAAATTTACTAATCTTATCAGTTGTAAAAAGTAGAAGACCGTTTCATTAAATACATGATCCGAAAAAAAAAATAGATGGCAAATAACTTTCCCAGTAATGAATATTCGTAAATTCATTAAAAACGGACTGAACATTTAAGGCTATCAAAGCTACATGTGAAATGGAAATGAATAAGAAACTTTGGGGTAAAAACGGCGTAATATAGTCGCATCTACACATGTAAAAAATATAAACACAAATAACATAAGCAAAACAATATAAATTTTCAATTTTTTTAGATTAAACTTTGATCCATTATACCTGCGAAACAAATTAGCGTAGCTAATAGTCTTTCTTTTACGAGACTAGTAGGAAATTTCCTGAAGATCAAAAAAGTATGTTATTGTTTTGTCACATGGCACAATCGGGTTAAATATGAAACACAAAACTTGAAATGGTACCGCTTTACTATTTCTTTAATGTCTATCGTCAAAAGGGAAATTCACAAAATTAAATGTTTCAGATTTAAGCTGAAATGACTCGATTTGGCCAATAACTGACGTGTGCAAATTGACGCATTTTTACTTAAATCTGAATATTGGACTATGAGTTCAATCATAAATTTGGCTATGAATCTCAAATTCATAGTCATATACTAAAACTTTCTCGTTTACGGAAAGCAAAAGTAGACAGAATGCTAACCGATTCCTCAAGTATGTCGTAATGCAGAGACCACCTGCACACATTCCTAATTAAAAAGGACAACAGAAGGTCTTGAATAACGCCGCCGCCTCTTCAATCTCGAACAATCGGAGAGGTCGTAAATGATCCGAGTTCAGCCCACGTTATGCAGCTGGTCCCGTCTTGCTGACTTTTGTTTTTCAGGTCTTGTTCGGGGGAATTAATGAAACCCGCTCGCAGCCTACAAATCATTTCTTAACGCACTGTATTTACGTTCTTAATACCAAAGGACAATTACTGTCGTGAAAGGGATGGCCGTGAAGGGAAAGCAGTGGTTAAGTACGGCTCAACACTCTTTGTTTGCCGCTTTGAATAATTGTCTGAGATACACGAGGTCACTTATTAAATCCGTGTTTGAATTAATTGGGTAACTTATAATTAGCATATCAAAGAACAGGGAGCAACTAGGCGTCATTATGATACGATGCTTGTATTACATATTTAAGGTGCTGTTACAGTGTCCAGAAGCAGTATCATATTATTAAAGAATTTACATAAAAACATAAACCTTGTTACCAAAATTAATTGAAAAGTTTATTAAAAGGTTTAGATTATTTAGCCAGTTTATATAAAGCATTATCCTCGTGTAGCTGTATTTATTTCCAAAAACTTTGCACTCTTTTAAGCGCAGTTTTATAAATTTTCAGGATATTTTTAAATACTTTCACAGTATCAAAGAGAAGCGCTCTCATATAAACTATTTAATGAAAAACTTTCGATTGTGTCAGAAATTGCGTTATCGTCTCACTATGATCCATAAAATCATTCACTCATCTAATGCCAATATGGTGCCATGCTAAGCCATTATCGTTAATCTGTTGAACTAAATCTACTCTCTATGATGTCATTAGAACTGAAAGTTCTCCTATGACTAGGCGATTTTCTTTATGCAAATTTCGTTCGGTATCAGGAATAGCCAGACAATTTTTGAAGAGATTATCTGATATAACTGAAGTCTCAGACTTCTTCTCGTTTCCTAACAGTTAATTGTAGAATTAAGGTATTTATCATCACTAAATAAGGTACAAACCTTTGCTTCTGCCCGGGAGCTAGGTTACATAGAAATTTTTGTACACAAGCTCACACTTTGTTCATGTTTTTGTGTTTCCACATTGCTGTGTTTTGATCCTAATTTCTTTATTCTAATTCCAAGATATTTCCAAGAATTTTTAAATTATTTTAAAACCTGTGACCACTTCTGTGAGTAGTTTTTTTGCGGTATTTTAATTACTATTTTACGATCAAAATAATTTTCTCTGACACATTTTTAATTTCAGATCGTTCTGTGTGAACTTATACATACATTTAATTTAAATACGATTTAACATATATTATAAATATTAATTTACAAATATTTGTACACATGAACATACACACAACTGTTGTTCGTATTAAAACATTTATCATATTAATCATAATTATTCTACGCCTTTAATGTAGCCAAAAAAATATACATATATATTTTTTACAATGATTATTTTTCTTATGATCGGTATTACTTTTCTGCACTCAACTACAAGCGAAAAAGTAATGTAATCGTGTACAAAATTTTTATAGCGTTTATTTCTCGTTTTTTGGCCTAAGACCTAAAAAAAATGGTTTTTAAACAATTTTGTGTGTGTCGTCGTTGTTAATAAAATTTCTTATTAACACGATAACTCAACTAAATCGTGTCGATTCGATCTCGATGCCGAGATCGATCGGGTTTTGACTGATTCTGATCGGGGACGTCCCCCAGACGACACCTATTGATTTTAAGGTGGATGTAACACACTCTACCATGTACATGGGTCATGAGAAAGCACAATGGTGGACTATTTGAGAATTTTCTTTGTTAGCATGATCACTCAATTAAATCGTGTCGGATCGATCGGATTTCGACTGATTCTGGTTAGGGACGTCTACCAGACGACATATATATTGATTCTGAGGTGGATATGACACACCCCACTCCGTCCATGGGTCATGAGAAAGCACGATGGTGGACTATCTATTTGAAAAAAGGAAAACTGTCGCATAAAACACATATTCTGCAATTACGTGTTGGTTTATTTTTTCTCGGCCACTCAATTTCGAGATAAAGATGTTCTATAAGCAAAAAAGACCGTTTTAAGGTTTTAAAACTGTTTATTTTATTTTTATATACGGACATATTAAATTTATTTACGGATCTGTAAATAGGCAGCCCTGTATACTCACACTTTGTATTTTGTGTAGCTGATTAATAGAACATTCAAGTACAAATATTACAAACAAAACCGTTATTAATTCACATACATATATATGTACAGTACATATGTAATATAATATAGAAATGACATAAAGATAATTTAATAAAAATTAAAAATTTCATTTCAATACATCTGCGTATGTATTGCTATCGTTGTATTGCTAATATTCAATTGTATTGCTATCATTGTCAATAGCCACACCAATTTTCGTCTTTGTCAACAGTTTTGAGTTGTCATTCGATTGAGAAACAACATACCCTACTGATTATGATAGTATTGCTATCGAAATATTCATGTGCAGTCAAATATTGGGTATTGTTAAGGGGAATATAATAAATACGTTGCGTCATTTTTTGATGGCTGGATCAAAATATTTATAAGTATGTGTATAATCATATTCATTTAATTTTTCTTAATTATCTCTTAATCGTTATTTTTATTAGACCTTCTTAGTTGTTCTATTTTTTACATGACTTAAATATGAATCAGTCTTTCTACGATTCTTACCATAAAGTGGTTTACTTTATGATAAGAATCGTAGAAATATTTAATGGCCCAAGTTGTCTTCTACACTAATATCAGATTTAGCTCCACTTTTTTTTTGCTTAGCAGCTGAAGTAATATTCTACGAATTTTGATTAAAACCTTTTTTTCTCCTGGTGTTCTTATATCTATAATATATTATCCAGAAAGAAAGATTTATTTTTCTTATTATATTCGTTTCGATGTATTCATATTATTTGACATTATTAAAATCATTTAGTACTGAAGTAGGTTGGAACTTTTGGTATGAAGATAACATTAACTTAGTTTTCCACAAAACACTATACACTACACTCGACGCGCGTTTGGCCAACAAAGTTGGCATCATCTGGAGATGATTAAAACTAGGGTTAATCCACACAACAGTTTTAATCATCTCCAGATGACGACAACTTAGTTGGCGAAACGCGCGTTAAGTGTAGTGTATAGTGTTTTGTGGAAAACTAAGTCAGTGTTAAAATTATTTATGTACAGGATGAGCGAAACTCGATGTCTCCGCTCTATTATAAAAAAATAAAAAACGATAGAAAAAATCTGAGAAGAGGTTCTTAAACGAGATTGAGTAAGGTTCATTTTAAGCCGAATTTACATATTTTTCTACATTTGGAAATTCAAGGAATGACGTCATCGAATTTTTTCTTCCCAGAAACATACCTATATTTTGGCATATTTAAAAATAGCTAATATTTCTGAACACATTTTGTAAAGATAGAAATTTTCTATCTTTTTCCGTTAAAAAATTATAAGCAAATTTGTAAAAAAAAGTATTGTAAAAAATTCGCAATCGTCGCGATTTAAACAAGTAGCCTTTGGAAACAAATAGCAAAGTCGTATCTGTCAATAACTAAACATTATTAATTAGTGTTATTTATTAATTTAACATTACAAAACACATAATATGTTACAACTGTTACCACAGAAGGAAAAAAGTATGTAGGCAATCACTACAACAAATTTTCAATGTGATCACCTCCTACTTCTAAACACTTATCCAATCTCCACCTTATTTCTCTCACTGAAGCCTTACGAAATATTTCTCTATTGCAAGCATTTCTGATTTTTTCTTTTAAATGTTCGAAGTTAACAGATGGTGTTCTGTAAACTTTATTTTTCAAAGTTCTCCACAAGAAGAAGTCTAGTGGGGTCAAGTCCGGTGATTTAGGCGCTCACTGTATCGGTCCATTTATACCCATCCAATTTTCTCCGTAAGATTCATTTAAATATTGTTGGACAATTCTTGATTTATGCAGTGGAGCTTCGTCATGCTGGAAATATATGTTTGCTCGCAGCTGCAATGGCACATTTTCGAGAAGCACGGGAAGTTGATCTTGAAGACCTAGATATAGCAAATATCGCTCACTATTTAAAATTCCGTCGTAAAAATATGGACCAATAAAATGCCCATTAATAATACCACACCAAACGTTAATTCCGAAGTGTCCTTGATTTTCAATCGGATTGACAAGATATGGATTTTCAGTAGCCCAAAAATGTTCATTTTTTTTATTGGGCTTACCGTTCTTAAAAAACGGCTTTCGCCCGTCCACAATACATGTTGAAAAAAACGATTGTCATTGATCTCTAAGTTTACCATCACCTGTGCAACATAATTAATTCTTCGTTGTTGATGTTGATCTGACAAGTGTTCTAAGTTATGAATTTTGTAATCGTGATAACTATTTTCTTTCAAAATTTTTCGTACCGAACTATATTTTAAATTCAACTACGACAGGCTTGCCGAATCGAGTTCCTTGGATGGTCTTCAAAATACTGCAAAACAATATTGTCAGAATTGACCCTTTGAACAATTTTTCTTCCCTTTCGAGAAGAAAATGCCTCGTTATTTGCACGTAAATTGCGTTCCAATCTTGCAAATATTTTTAAGCTTGGAGTAACACGTTCGGGGTATCTCTGTTCGTATAACTGAGCTGCTCTTCTAGGGTTCTTTTGACATTCCCCATAAACTACATAATAACATATCGACTTTTTCGTTGCGCGTGAACATTTTTCAAAGTCAAATGACAACAAAACAATATTTGCCAACCATTAAATTAATTACTGACAGATGCGACTTTACTATTTGTTTCCAAAGGCTACTTGTTTAAATCGTGACGATTGCGAATTTTTGATAATACTTTTTATTTAATTTGCATATAATTTCTTAACGGAAAAAGATAGAAAATTGTTTTCGTTACGTAATTTATTTATAAAAATTGGCTCTTTTTGAAATTTCCAGAATATATGTATATTTCTGGAAAAAAAATTCAATGACGTCATTACTTCAGTTTCCAAATATGGAAAAATATGCAAATTTGGCTTAAAATGGACCTTATTCAATTCCATTTAAGAACCTCTTTTAAAAATATTTCTATCGTCTTTCCTTTTCTTATAATAGAGCTGAGACATCGAGTTTCGCTCACCCTGTACTTAATTTCCCTCCAATATTGTCGCAGTATCATGTATTCTTTTTCATGTATTTAGAAACATGTAAGACTGGTCAATCAATTTGCTCTATAAAACTTTTGTTTATTGCTTTTAGAAAATACAAAAGATACAGTAACTTATAACAATAAATAATAACAATTATGGCACATCATTTATTGTCTATACTTTTACAAGTGCCTCGATTAATACACGTTTAGCAGAGAGGATGTACGAATGAGACCGTAAGCTACGTAACATGAAATAAATAAAAATAAATTAGTTGAGTAAATAACGTGTAACCACCTCCTTTAACTTTGACTAGGAATGTTTACAAATGCCGCTAAAAATATATCTAGTGGATAAGTTAAGTTTCAAAATGTAAATACTGAGAAGTAATGGAGGCAATTGGTTTAACACTTTGACTGAATTAAAATGCGAAGATATAAAACACATACATATTAATAGATATGAACAATTGAAGAAGTACCATATTCAGTGTGAGACCAGCATAATATTTATTACTAATAGACGTATTTGTAACATGCTTTAACAACGTATATAGATAGTACACACAAAACTTAACGTATATCTTAATCTTTATCTTTGGTTTCACTAGGCTACATTCTCTGACTAGATAGCACACAATAGTCTTCTTTCGTACATCCTCTGAAAAGGCAGTGTCACTTTAGACTACAGTTTACTTTTAATCGAATATTATATAAACGATGAGAGGGGGCGGAGGGAATAGAGGAGCTAATAAATAGTTTGGATAGTTTTAAAAACTGGAATAGATACAGATTCAATAGTATACGAGTATAGTATATACGGTGTCCCGTAAATCATTTGAAAGTGATTGAAAAAAGATCTTCCCACTTCCTGTTCTTGGAACCCTAGTGATTTTTATAGATGTCCTTGTGGATATATAAAAATTTTATACGAAAAGGTGAATTGTTTTGCGGTATATAAATTTTTATGCATATCCAAAATTTAAAGGAGACAAAAGTAAATTGAAAATTGCCATCGCTTCAACAATTTCTCAAATATTTAATTGTAAACTTAAGATTTATTTTATTTTAAGCGATATTGAAAGAAAGTAGGCAAACAAAAATATTATATAAATGCCTTTGCATGGATAAGGCATAATGATATATAAATAATTTGAGATACAGTGCGTCATGACAATGCCTTTTAGCATTCAAGTTATTCACATATAACATGCGCATTTTCACTGGTTCGACATTCACGATTTAATCTTTCTACGAACTTGCAATGAATATTTCTCTGCACTATTGCGGAAAAGTAATTTTCTGTTATTTGCATTTTCGGACAGATAATTATAGCGTTTGCAATGACTCCTACTGTATATTTAGTATAAACGTTATTACCAACAAATATTAGTTGATAGATGTTTCTTTTCCCTTAGAAAAAATGTTGATGTTATTTCATTAGAATAAATGTTCGTATTGACGAATTTTTATTTTTCTCGCGCTCATAGAAAAATGTTGCGAAAAATGTCTTTTCCGTATTAGATTGCTTGATCAAATGACGCGAAGCGGATCGCGTGCGGAATGACAATCGCGTGGGGAAAGGTACCACTTTCCGCACTCGTTAGGAAAATAATTATTTCCAGTTATAGCTGGAACATACATTTCACACATTAAACTCATAACACCAAGACATTTTTTAATTTTGCCGTCAGACCATTTGTTACATGACGTATTTAAAAATATAATATCGAGTTGCACATGGTACAGAAATAGTTGTCAAAGACATTGCTTCAAAATATTTATAATTCTCTAGTCTTGCGAACACTCCGACGAATACTAGTTAAGAAATATACAAACAATAATTTTGCACAATGATGTAGTTACATATTTATTTTCAATTCTTATAGTTATAAAAACAAACGTTATTTAAATCATTCTGCGCAGAGGCCTTTGTGGAATAATGTACTTTCATTCATAGTCGAAGATTCAAGTAAGACAGTCATATAAAATGTATTATCACTCATAACCAAAATAATAATGATACTATTAAAGTGAATTTGTAAGAAGATTCTGATGTGGAACATATTTAACATAGAACCTTTCTTTCAACTTAATTCTTAAGTAACATAAAAATAATTTAACAAATTTATTAAAATAAATGTAAATTTATTCAACTGTCAACAGATCAGTTATGTATGTTATCAAATAATCCTGTATATTCTGCAAAATATCTGGCGAACTTGATACGTCTGCATTTTTATCTTATTCTTATTAGTATTGACAATCCAGAAATAAGAACACGGTGTCTACGAAATTGAAACCACAAAGACATGATAGCTATATCGTGATTATACTTATCATATAATAGACAAAATTATCAGAATATATTTTAGATCAGTTTTATAACTGATGTAAGTGATTAGTTTTATCACATTTATATAAAGGATATAAAAGTTGAGTTAAATGAATATATTTTTCTAAATTAAATATATATTGCTCAAAAACCTTCTTCACAGAGAAACTTTTAATTCTTTTTCATAGAGAAACTTTAAAGAGAAATTATATTTTTTTAACTAAAAATATACGTACATCAAAATAAATCATATCACGTTAAATGCAATTTATACGAAACCGGGTGTCGTATAATATAGAACTTGTATCGATTCCACGCAGTTGTATTTTAATGGTTCCACATTCAAGAAAACTGGAGAAGGATGAAGTAAGAATCATATATTTCCTATCAAAGAATTTTAGGATTTCAATCAGTTTTGGTGCCAAATTTTAACGGCGCGGCGATTCTTGTACAGAATATACTTCTCACCACGCAATTTCCTTCTCCTATTCACCCTTATTGAATGCGTAATATGGACCTAAAATTATCCAAACATAATTACTGGCCTATTTGAGGGGCATATACAAAAATAGTGGGATCACTCTACTGGGAATCACTTTCTCGTATTTTATCTTGACTTGGTCGTCGGAATTTCTCAAGCTTCTTGTATTTCACCCTTGAATCCGGGCGCGTGATGGAAATCGTGCCTGTTCAGCTTGTGCGCCAGCTCTTGCAGGACGTCGCGGAAAATCAACGAGTCGACATTCTCTCCCAACATATAAAACAGAAACCAATCACCCATCTTACTCCGGCGCACTATAGTGTCGATGACGTCCTTCCTCACTAGGCGATACCGCATCCTTAACAAATACACTCGCATCCTGGGCGAAAATATTATAATTATTCGATAGATCACCGTCAAAAACGTCAGTATCGACAATATTATGAACCAGAACCACAGGAACACGTAGATCTTTTCGTTCACTACGTTCAAAGGTAAAATACACAGAGCGTCGTGTTTCTCTTCGTCGCCGGACACGCCGTACTTTCGGAAGGTGCACTTGGTCATCCTGGGGAAGATCTGGATCATGGGGTCGATGCGGTCCTCCTGGTCGCTGTTCATGAACCCTATCACGTCTAGGCCGAACATGAGAAAGGCACCGTCGAAGAATTTGTTCATCAGAAACATTTGCCCTGCAAAAGAGACTGTATTAGAATGAACTAGTCGATGAAATAAGTAAAAATACAATGGAAAAATGTAAAATGCTGGCTCAGCCAAAGATGAGCTGCTAGTTGTGATATGTACATATATCATTTTAAATATTACTGCTTGTATTTAATGAGCCTTGAGGTAGATGGCCAGTTCTTCTTTCAAATTCTATACTATTCCCTTTGCTATCTAGGGAAAGTGTTAATTTTTTATATCAATGACAAGTCTTATTTCATAAGTTTTATATGAAATCCAATTGCATATAAAAAAATCTACAATAGATTTAGACAATAATTAAATATGGATACAATTGTATCCATATTTAATTATTTTGGAAGAATATACTCATATAGTATATTCCTCTAGTTGTTATATTATACATTTTCTATCACTGTATTATTTGCCTACTTTTTAAAAGCAATTTTTATTTTAACTTCACAATCTTGATTCTTGGTTTAAACTTGAGCAATATGATTCATTATACCTATTTAGAATGGCTCTTTTAGGCTTCATAATATCCATACTACTGACAACTTGTAATAGCTAAAAGTTTCCAAGAATGGTTTTTGTTCAATTCTTGATTATGACGTGATTATAATACAATTATAATTAACGATTAGTCCAGCAACTTCAAATGATAAGTTTATGCAGGGTACAGCACGATTAGTAGACTACTAGATGTTTCTGGAAAACTACAAATAATATTAACCTAAAAAATTACTAACAAGGATTTTAGACTTTACAGGAATTCATCAATAAATTATCTGACACAACAAACAATTATATGTTCCGATTTCCCAAAGCTAATAATATTAGACAAACTGAGGTTTCTATTTTCCTGAGATCTTTCTTTGAAATCCGATGCGTGGTGACTCTTGACAGATTCAATTGTTATACACGATATCGAATTAATATGTTATGGTATTGCCTTATCATTAACAGAACCGATCTCTTAAAATTTCTTGATTAAGCTACGAACTGTTAACTCCGTAGGTGCTTCATTTTGTCCTAAGTTTGTGCGAATTTTTCTTAATGCAACTGTAAATGATCGCCCACTTTCAAATAACATTTGTAAGCAAACTATTCATTGTTGAACTGTTAATCGGCACATGTTGACGTCGCATGATTTGTAGATGACAGTGGTTAAATATTGACACCCTACCTTTTACAAAACCCAAATGGCGCGCAGATAAAATCCTATAGTTCCAAATGAAATACCCTATATTTCTAAAGCTTATCTATTTTTTTGTCACTTTTATCATTTACGAACACTGTTACTGGCACCCAAGACTTATTTTCGTTAATTTAACTATTATTTTGAATAACAATATCTTAAAAATCATATGCTTTAGCTGTAGAAAATACCTATATGCTCGAAAGGAAATAAAGGAATTACGCTAATAAAATTACAAAATACATATACTCGTAAATTTTGTACATTTGGAAGTATTTATAGAAGAGCAATAACTTTAATTAACCAAATCTAGGATAATGCTTTTGACAATTTAATATGAATGGGAATATATGTAAATAATATCACCATAAAATAAAAATCAAATAACATACTTTTTATTGTATATTGTTTAACAAAACATTTGAATTTTTTTAAATATATTTTAAAGACAATTTCCTGCTCTCCAAATTAATACACGTTATCCATTTTCTAAAAATAACTAATAGCGATCTATTAAGTGTTAAATAAGATAATTACTTTTTCAAAATCACCTATCAAACAACGCCCACGAATGATTTAATTTGTGTAGATTTTATATAATTTATTCTATTTTAATCTAGTCTGTAGTATATAGAAACGTTTAATGTAAACTATTGTAAATTATTCTGCCTACATGTACATACATCTCATGCTATTACTATGATAAATGATTCATGTTTATATGTCTAATATAACCATTACTGCATACAGGATAGAATCCTACAAATTGTATGCCTGCGTATCAAACTGAGTTCCATTATTAGTCTTGCGCATAAGAATTCTATATTTTTAAGATTGGTCTTAATATTGAAAATTGCAACCTACGAGAATTATGATTACAGTAAGTATATCAAAATCAGGTGTTTAATTTAAAATAGTGTTCGATAATATGATTTATGACCCAATCACAAAACTATTAGCGTACATCAATAATACCTATTTAATGCTTACTTAAAATAGGTATATAAACTGCTTCAAAAGTACTTTAATGCATATCCTATTTTAAATGTTTAATTTACTTAAACGCTTTATTTTACAAATAATTTAAAAAATACAGAATAATTGAACTGAGTTAAATAACAAATAATTTAAAAAATGCGAGAAATTGAACATAATGTATTAAAGAAAAAGTCAGAATCTATGAGTAAAATCATCAGGGCAAATACTATATCGGTACAGGACATCTTTAATTCGTGTAGTTTGGTTTAATATAAAACAAAATCAAATTTATTACACTTGAATAAAATCAAACCTGTTAAATACCAAATATTACTCAGCATTAAACAAATGCAACTGATTTGTAAATTTAAAACGCTATGGTTTCAGCTGTTAAAATTTTACTACCGCTTCATAACAACAGTTAATTTTTTATGCCGTTATTTAACCCTGGTTTATTTCTGCTACCAAGGTCTATCGTCTACGCCAGAAGACAAGATACCCTCAACCTGAAAATATTTTCTCTTCCTCGACATATAATAGACAAAGAACCTACGGTTTTACATCCTATCTGAGGGATGGTATGTATTTTCTTGAATATCACCAATAAGTCGTTAAGTCGGTCTAGGCCACTGTTTACCTCTTGTAGATAATTAGAACATGAAATATATATGTACGAGGTGAAACATTGCAGTGCATTATTACAAATAGTGATATCAATATGCGTAATCGAAAAAGTCTATAACCATCAGTAAAACCTTAAAGACGTTGATAAACAAAATTATTTAAGGTAATATCATTAATTAGACCAAAAACATGATACTCGTAATCGCTTAGGGTGAAGTCAACAATCCTGTTGCAGAAGAATGCTAGTAGTTGCAAAGTCATGCCTCCTGATTTTTATTGCAGACTTAAGAAAGTTTTATAAGAGTATTATGAATGTGACATTCAGAACAATAACTCCATTAGAGTTTTAGAATTGGCCCTCTTGCGTCCCAAAAAGAGATTGGCATAACCTTTGCTGTCTAGAACTCATAGAACAACAGAAGACAAATACAGAATAAGTTAATCTACAGTTATAAGAGTACAGTGAAAGCGTTTTACATAGAAAATTGGTTACTTCTACGCCAATTACTCTTTTATTGTTTACTTTTTTCAAATATATTTTTTTGTTGAAGATGTACATTAAAATATTGTGTTAAAAAATATTCACCATTATCAACAAAAAGTAACTTTATCCGTCTTATTGTATTGGAAAATACTTTTAACCCAATAATAAATTCTTAATCGATTTTTCAACTTGGCACCAGTAAACTAGTTTATTTGAGATTAAACATAAGGCCTTAATTTGTAATATTAAAATAAACTAACCTGCACCTATAAAATTTATTATAGATTGTGTAGAAATAAAGCGCGTGTATTATTAGACACCTATACTGAATGTTGCTTAATAATAATAAACCTCCATAGTAGCTTAAAGTCTAAATTTAATTTAAAGAAAAATTATCTATTTATTTTTTTGTCGTATTTTTAGGACCGGCCTATCTTTGTTTCGTGCCGCCATGCAGACTGATGAAAGATTATATATAAGGCAATTTCGGGAGAATATGCAAATTATGCTATGTTTATCGTACCTAAAGTTTTAATAAACATCTTGATATATTTTTACGAAAGTGGGCTCTTCTATGCATTCCATGATTTATTAGATAGATAGCATTTTTTCAGAAAGCTAAACTAAACGTCAACACTTTCTTTATACTGATATTTATGATTGTATTTTCTTTTTTATAATACATTGGAAAATTTCGCATCTTTGATGCATGGACATTAACACCTCAAATAATTTTTGCCTTCAGACGATTCCGATATCCTATTATAATGAAAAAAATCCAGCGTATTCAATTAATCTTTCAACAGTTTTTTTACAAATCATCAGCAGGCAGCAATTCAGTGGAAAATCTACAAAATTATTTCGGCGAGGCACTTTTAAAAAATCGCAAATGTTTCAGACAAAATATAAATGTACTGTATTTATCCAAATTTGATAACCGACCTTGTTTCAGTTTCAGGTTTCTTGTAAATTGTTTAAAGATAGGTTGGCCATTTACGTGTTGGAATATTCACGCGAAATTATCGGTTCTATACAAATCGTTGTATTATTTGTAAAGATAATCAGTGTCATAAACCCCAATAATGATCTGCCTCACATAACAGCATACTGTCATAGAAATCATTCATTTTCTTAGATTTTCTTCTGAATATATTTATTTCAATTGAATCGTCTATTAAAAAATCTGCCACCTATCAATATTTACGTTCATTTTTCTTCTACATATTTGCGTCAAGTGACATCAATTTATGATTTTTAAGACTGTTAAAGGTATATCTCGTCTTCTTGTCTTAATCTGCTTGTGTAAAATTGCAAATAAGTGCCAGCTTGTAATGAATTTACATATTATTAAAACAAGAAAAGCATTCAGCACTTTCAGATTCTGCAGACTTAACTCATTACGTAAATTATCAAATAAATGCTTTATCTACAAAAATAACGCAATTTTTATAAACTACTAATCAGATAACTACCTAATAGATTTAATTAAATAGGTCCTAGAGTGCATAAAGGAAACTTATATGCTTATGAATATAGATAAATATTCCAAGATAGCACAGTACATATTTATAATAAAAACTTTAACTATGCAATAAACTATTGATGTTTTAAACTGCACAATGAAGATATAAAATAACAATAAGATAAAAGTAAATTATGACTGCATTCACATTGTATTGTTTATTGAATAAGCATGGGAAAATGCCAGATACGTATAGAGCTAATAAATATTTTGTTGTTAACCTACTTTAGAATAATCACAAAAGTATTATTCTATTTTTTATTATTAAACGAAGGAAGACTTCTACAACACGGTAATATCGAGGCCATCCAGCTCTTTGAAAATTCCAACCAAATAAGAAGAATCAAGATGATTAAACTCCACGAGTTAGTGTAGTGCTTTGAGTGAAATTAAAAGCAGAGTAATTTATGTAGTGCACAAGAAAATTTGCCATACTTGTCAGAAATGGCTAATAAGACATCAATGAGTGGCTCTTAAAATTTAAATAATTTAGTGTAATATGATTAAACCAAGTTACTCATTAGTCTTAGTCTAGATCGTAACAATATTTTAATATAAAAAAGGTACATGCTATGGAAAATAACTGATTTCCATTTTTAGTCCTTATTATATCTAAAATGCACCTACCTATAACGTTTATTAGGGCTAAAACTTCACAGAAGTAATACTTGTATGCCCACCAATTGTGGTACCTCAAATTTTCCCACAGATAATCGATCATGAGCTTCTTCTTCTGTTTCTTTTCGATCTCGCTGCAAACGGCTACATCGAGGTCCATCATTAGAGCGTGAATCTTTCCCCCCTCCCAGGATTTCCACAGCCATCTAGGTGTGTAGAATAAAATCGCCTGCAAGAAAATATGACCTTCGTAAAATGTTTCCTAACCTTAGTTCATGATTAATTCCTGAAGGATAGATTACTATATGTATTTCGTTCATTTATTGAAATATTAATTTTCGTGAATCAAAATAGGAAGCTGCCCTAAGATATGTCTAGTAAAACTCGATGGTCAATATGAAACTAAGACCAAGAAAAAAGACAGTTAATAACAGACCTGCTACGAACATCGAAAGACTACATGCTTCTCGACGCGCATGTGCAAACCAAGTTGACATCATCGGAAGATGATTAAAACTATTTAAAAGATACGCGCATAGAGAAGCATACAATATCTTCATCCTCGTGAAAAACTGGTCTACTGTTTTTGTGACTGCATCTAAGACGTCAGTTCACTTCCCGGATTAAGAGCAAGAAGTTAACAGATTTTCTATGATACAAGTTTTCTGTATTTATGGTAAATGTTTTCTCGCTGTTGGGATAATTAAATGATAGTGTCGAGATATCAATAACGATCTTGATCAAACGTGATCGTGGATTATGGAGTTGTCAGAGTTAGTATCGTACATTTATGTCTCAATGGAATTTGGGAATACGCTCAGGGTTTATGAATGAACAACTTTCGTGAGCGCTTCCTAGACTTACCAGTTATACCAAAGGATTTTTATGAATGCAAATCTTATCATGTCCTTTTACCAGCAGAGCCCCCTAACGCCACCTTCTTTCTCACTATTGTATATTTTTAACAAGACGTGGTGGTATATTTCATGGTATGTCAATTCTCAAAATATGCCAATATAGATATTCTACATATTTTTGTTTAATTTCCACTACGTCTTCATAAAATTGGTATTTGAATGGCAGTTTCTTGCAGATTAATTGGACTAGATATTTGTATCAACTTCGAGTGGTAAATAAAAATTTTGACTGAGTTTGTTATACAATGAACAATTACAGGATGATGATTTTCAGCACGTCTATTTTTAGCAAGATAGTGCAACAACATTATAACATGAGACAATATAGCTTTTCTTCGCGAATGTTTTATGACCGACTGATAAATTTGGGTACACAAATTAAGTGTCTTCCGAGGTCTCCTTATTTAATCATTATGTACCATTTTCTGTTCCCTTACTTAAAAAATAGAATTTTTGGAACTCGTATAGCTAATTTCAAAGAACTGAAACAAATGATGTTTGAGGAATGTACAATCGTAACTCTAAAAATGTTACAAAATGGTTTGATGACATGAGGTGGCATGTAAACTTTTACACTAAATAAGGTGGGGGAGATTTGCAGCAGTTACTTTAACTTTGTGTTAATAGAAACGGTATTTATTAGTCTTTTATTTTAATTTTGAATACGGCATCTATGACGAACGTTTCTCTGAGTATTACCCATTCGTTAATTGTATTGTTAATAGTGCTTTCTACAGGGTGTTTGGTACCGCGACGTATTCCTTTGAAGAGGTGTTAATAGAGACAATTTGCAGTCAATTAAACCATAATATGCGTAATACCATTGTTGACAGTTTTCAAGGTATTTAAATTTTTGTGTTTCCTTAGATATGTACTACCTAATACTACTAATTGTAAAATTAAAAAAAAAAGATCGTTTCTTTTTGTATTTTTTTTTTGCTTTTACAATTAACACACATTAGTTGTTCATGTTATGTAAAAAGAAATTTCCTGTTACTTCCAGGAATAATACAAAAATAGTAGGCGCATATACAATTTAGTCCTCGTAAAAAATTGGGAAAGTAAATGAAAGTCCATAAATTTATTTTACATTTTATTTCATCACGTTTATAACAGATTTTCAAAGTAACTACCTCTACTCCTTATGCAACAACGAGACCGTTTCCTTATTTCGGTTCCAGTAATCCTGGTGGAAAAATTATTTCGTAGAGTGATTGCTGCTTCTTGTATCCTATGTATTAATGTTCTTTCATGTGCCTCCATACATACAAATCTAGAGGGGTAAGGTCGGGGTTCCTATCAGGCCATGATATAGGCCCTTCTCTCCAAATCCACCTGTTTGGGAATCATTGACCTAATAATTCTCTTATCGGCCAATAATAATGCACAGGACATCCATCGTGCTGGAATATCATTTTACGTCTGCTTGCTACAGGTACATTCTCTAACAAAGAGGCCAAAGGGTTAGTTAAAAAATCAGTATAAGCTGCCCCATTAAGTAATCGGGTGAAAAATGCGGCCCGATTAAATTATTTCCAATAACTCTAATCCATACATTTACCCTCTTCTCCTCACCTCTTCAAAGGAATACATCGCGGTACCTGTCACTCTATATATATATATATATATATATATATATATATATATATATATATATATATATATATATATATATATATATATATATACTATCTTAAGTTTAAATAACATAATTTGTTTTATCTATTAATTCACTTAAATCCTTTGCAACTGAAGTGAGATGATAATTAGCTGCCTCCTAATTAAGCTCTTTCATTTACAAAATGCTACAAAGAAAGGCACCATTAGTAATAAGTAAACCCTTAATAAGATTATTTATACTCCTTTCAGTTCATAAATATTATTAACGTAATGACGTAACGTTTATAATAAATCCCAATACCGAATAATACAACTTGTAAATAATTTATAACTCTATTTCTGTAACTGTTATTATAAATTCTGTCACATTTTTTGCCTAAATCATCGAAAGCGAATTGAATAAATCTCGTTTATTATTCTAGGAACAATAACAGAACGTCAGATTGAAGATTAGGAGCTATTACTTTTAACATAAAATCATCCGACACTGACAAATTCAGAAATTATCGCTTCTCGGGAACTTCATAAATCGTTTGTGTTTTTAAATAAGTACATCGGTAACCTTGGGCCAATTTAAATAAAACTTATTGTTGGTCTATTTTCGAACGGAGAAACTTCTAATTTCATGTGATTAACAAATGCTACGATGACTGGAAGTCAATTTGAATTTAAGAGTTTCGGAATTGTTTTGAAACATTGGAAGTGGCTGGTGGGTTTGATACAATTTAAAAATGATAATATTTGGCATGTTAATACTAGTTTCACAGTGAATACATCAGTGTGTATTTCTGAATAGTTAAATACATATTTAAAGTTAAATTAATATCATAAATCGAAATAGATATTATGTTACTATTTTATTATACAAATTTAAAACATTCACTGGTTAGATTTTCACTTTTTATTTGTTAAACATAACAATTGTTTCACCAACACAGTGGATTCGTCAAATGTTGAGTACATAGACTAAATTTTACAATATGGAACTGCGTTTATATAACTAGGATAATTCTAGGTTTATTATTATGGGGATTCCTACTATTAAACTATTGTAATTAAGTTATAAAATTTCAACAGATGGTATCTGTAAATTTTAAACAAGATTCTTGGATAGCATGTAGGTACTAAAATAAATTTAATAACGGAGACGAGTTTGTTTCTATTTGATCATTTTAATATGATCAGATTTCTTTGCCTTATTAATTTCTAAAGATTCTAATAAATTTAATTTTTAAGCCTTTCTTCTCTACATGTACAATTTTACATTCTTCGTTAAAAGTATGGTCTGCTTCTATTAGATGTGTTGCATATGTTGAATCTATTTTCTTATTGCTAAAACTCCTTTTGTGTTCTGATATTCGCGTGTTGGAGTTTCTTCCTGTTTGTCCTATATATACCTTAGAGCAAGCACCGTAAGCCAGCTTATAGACTCCTGAATTTTTAGTATTGGTTTTATCTGTAGCATTTTTTATGTGTCTACCAACCATTTTATTATATAGATGGTTTTCTAAATACGGGCAGAAAATTAATGAACGTATTTTGTGTTGAAAATTAAAGTGAGTTAGTTATGAAGGTATACGGTCTCAAAGGCGCCATTTTCGAGCTGCGGAATTTTTTTCCGGCAAAATTTTACCGTAGAGACGTAAAGACAAAAAATTAAGAGAGGATAATAAAGCATATGAGAAGACATTGCTTGGTACGTTTTTTCTGACATTATAAGGAGTGAAATACATCTGTTGTGTATAAGAAAACATAATAGTATCCATAGCTCCGCCAGTGGTTATTTCTGAAAGCCAATTTTTTTTTATTACATTTACCAACATACTAAAATCATATACCAAATTTATTAAAAACATCTAAGTGGTTTAGAAATAAAACATTTTAAATTGATTATTTTTATTTTGGACCTTCTACAGCTCGAAATCAAAGGCGTTATTTACCCTAGTTTATATAATTAAATTACCTTTATTTTAGCCATAGAATATGTTCTTGGATTTTCTACACGTACTTAGGAAACACCCTGTATGTACATTGCAGTAACTCTAATATGGCTTCAGTAATGAAACGAACTGTTTAATTGAAATGGTAAATTAATTAACAATGTATTATTTGTTAGAAACTCCTTACTTCTTATCACTACAAAAAACTCGATTGAAAATCTGAAGCTTATCTAGAAAAAGTAGAAAAACAAAAAGTAAAATGTGTGTCTTAAATACACTGTATCTAAGCACAGGATTGTATTCTCCAAATTCGTTTCTATTCTAATATATATTTGTAGATTTGTCTCCTTGCGTTCAAAACAAAAATACACATCCAAAGCTCCTTGTCATCCAAAAACAAAATGCACACAATACATTTTTGTTTTGCATCTCATTAAAGTATGTGATGTATATTAAAAGCTAGTAATAAAGCGTTGCATAATTGAAATAATATCACCTCATGACAGCTGCTACGCCCTATTGGACGAAACGATCAATCAAGAAAATAAATTATCCTTTAACATAGTTGCTATATTAATCATGTTGTATTAATTTAATCAGAGACATGATGTTTTCAACTAGCAACATGACACTTTTGGAGATATTGAATTCCATAATTTAAATGTTATTTGTATTTTGTGCAAATGATAGATATGAATAAAGTAAAAACACTTACCGTATTGTCTTACTAAAATGTGATATTTTTACAAAGCTAATACATACCCTTCAACAATAACACCAAATAATTCAAAACATAATTACAACTACTGTAATAATGTTTTGTAATATTATGAATTGTATTTATTGGTAATTATATTTTCGTAATAATATTACAGCCCAGTAGCGACAAAAAAAATATAAAATACACTAATATATAGAGGGTACTCCATTACCTCATGCACTTCGATTACAAAAACTCCATTAGTTTACCTTTGCAGTTTAGTGTGCTATAAAATAGTTTATAAAAAAATAAATTTGTGCTACTCATAAACTCTTTAATTTTCCATAACCTATTATTTTAAAATTAACTTATTTGTTGAGCTATCCTACATAATTCGTCCGAATTTATTTTAAAATTATACATCCGCGCCAAATCACTAATTATAACACCTGAACGTCTGTATTAAGTATTTCAAACTTCTTAACGGTTTATTATGCTAAGGTCAAATTTATTGTTTTATTTTCAGCGTTGAAAGACATTATGTTAAATACACTGGGGTTACTCACTCTTCGATGCAACGGTTGGTAGTCAATTTATTATTATTTATCCACGTTTTTTTTTGTGTTTAATCGCTCACGAAGTTGGGCGAATATATTAGACGTCAAGATTAATGGTTGTTAAATTTTGTGCATTTATTTTTCGCTCATTAGCTATGAGGCAGCATGAAGCTTTGCGGAATCGGATATAACAAATTCATGTTTATGTATCTTTTATTTTTCTTACGGGATTTCTTTATCATGAACAAATTTGATTAATATAATTATTATTTGTATTGTTTAAGTAACATTACTAAATTTCTTCCTTTATATAACCTTACTGCTATTAAATACATATATTTCACTTTTCATAATCACAATAATCAAACAAAATAACGTTATTGTATGTTCAGTTTGTGTTATACTTCATCACTTAAGTGATGTATTATATGATGATTATAATTTACATAAATATGGCATGGTTTTCTCTTTTACATACTTTTGTTAATTTTAAGATGACAATGTGTAAATACCCACATGATTAGAACCAGAATTATTTATCACCATTTTATTTATTCTAGAATAGAAAGTTGATGTAGGGACCTTTCTGGTATTAAATTTATTAGGTTAACCTATTTAAATGAATAATTTGCTTGACAGTGTTTTCTTGCTTTCTTAAGCCTTCTTAGTGTTCCTAAGTATATAATTTGATGTATATAATAAACAGTTTTAAAACCTTAAAACGGACTTGTCCGCACGTAGAACATCTCTATCTCGACCGAGTGAGTGACCGAGAAAAAATAAACCAACACATAAATGCAGAATATCTATTTTATGTGACAGTTTTACTTTTTTCAAATAGTCTACCCTCGTGCTTTCTCATGACCCATGAACAGGGTGGGGTGTGTCCTATCCACCTCAAAATAAATAGATGTCGTCTGGTAGACGTCCCTAATCAGAATCAGTCGAAACCCGATCGATCCAACACGATTTAATTAAGTGATTGTGCTAACAAAACAAATTCTCAAATAGTCCACCATTGTGCTTTCTTTATGACCCATGGCAGGGTAGAATGTGCTATATCCATCTCAAAATCAACAGGTGGCGTCTGGGAGATGTTCCAGATCAGAATCAGTCAAAACCCGATCGATCCGATATAATTAGTTAACAAAATAAATTTTTCAAATAGTCCACCGTCGTGCTTTCTCATTACCCATGGACAGGGTGGGGTGTGTCCTATCCACCTCAAAATACATAGGTGTCATCTGGGAGACGTTCTCGATCAGAATCAGTCAAAACCCGATTGATCCGACACGATTTAGTTGAGTTATCTTAACAAAACAAATTTCTCAAATAGTGCACCATCGTGCTTTTTCATGGCCCATGGATAGGGTGGGTGAGGTGTCTTATCCACCTCAAAATCAATGGGCGTCGTCTGGGAGACGTCCCCGATCATAATTAGTCAAAACCCGATCGATCCAACACGATTTAGTTGAGTTATCGTGCTAACAAAAATAAAATTCTCAAATAGACCCAAGAGAAGGGGTGGTGTGTGCTATCCATCTCAAAATCAATAGGTGTCATCTGGGAGACGTCCCCGATCAGAATCAGTCAAAACCCGATCGATCTGACACGATTTATTTGAGTTATTGTGCT
This sequence comes from Rosalia funebris, assembly GCA_037954035.1. Lineage (NCBI taxonomy): Eukaryota > Metazoa > Arthropoda > Insecta > Coleoptera > Cerambycidae > Rosalia > Rosalia funebris. The sequence continues at coordinate 11,745,963 of JAZFAV010000001.1, read as the reverse complement.
AACAATAAATTTTAATGCCGACGACGACGACACACATACACAGCAAAAAAATTTTAAAAACCATTTTTTTTTTGGTTTTTAGGCCGAAAAAGGAAAAATAAACCCAAAAAAATTTTTGTTTTTTCACTTGTTCCTTACACGATTACATTACTATTCCGCTAGTATAGTGGAGTGCGGAAAAGTAAAAATATCCTCCTGGTTATTATGTGATATCCAGTCGAATACCTAAAACGACTCTCAGATGAAGTCTGGTTGTCTGATTTATGACAATGCCCATGTAAACTGCCCATGTACATTTTATGTGAAAACACATTTTTGCAAAGAATTTTTAAAAAACATAGTGACCACCATAATCATCCGATTTAAATCTCATATATTATTTTATTTATAAAGAATGGGCGTAAATTCGTTGAATGCGTAATCGAATTAAGATAGCTACTCAATAAATATTTCCATGAGTTATTAAAATTTTAAAGTGTTTTTCCAATACTTCTGTAAAACAAACTGGCATTGGGATTAGGAAATTAAATTATTTTTACATAACCGATTGATTTCGAAACCGTGTCACTAGTAGTTGTTGGGTTGTTGATAGGTGTTTCACTAGTAGTTGCTGGGTTGTTTCTTTGTAAAGATTGGAGCAGCAACTCCTCTCCCTCACGAGGATATTAATCATATCCAACCATGTAGCGTCCCGTAGCCACCAATCAGGCTTCCCATTACAGCTTATTTCTCTTACTCGTTGTTCTTGAGGTGACTTATGTCAACTTTTGTTGTCATACAGCGGGGTATGCTATATACCCCGCAGTCTTCAAGATCGTCACAACTGTGTATTATACTCGGGATCGTTGATAATATCTTTCAAGTGGCGTTATTATGTTGATGTTTATTTCCCTTAGCAGATGATCTATTTTACCCACGCATCAGTTTACGTGGTGCCGTAACTATACTGTTCCTAAATATTCTTTGTTACTGGACTACGAACTCCTCTTGATTACTCGCTTAACATTTGCATTTGTACCGTAAAGTGATTCGTTGGTGATAACTGCCGATCACTGTGGTGTGCTTCACTAATGGTATCTGGTTTATCAATGACTTACGTTAGGCATGTAAACCATTTCCCTTTTTGTAAAATGAAAACAATTGATTGATAGCTTGACCTGGGGATTCAAAGCTACACACTTTCCATAAATTTATAGAATAGATGTAGTCCTTCTTCAGTAAGTCCATTTGTCACTATTAGTTATCTTTGAAAATAAATATACGATATACACATGGTCATAGTCATCTTTGAGGGTGATATATTTATAACTAACACTAAGGTCTCCATTTCAATGTCACATTTACTTAAATATTCATTGTGATCATCCCTTGTAACTCCTATTATCATATATTCCCATAGGAATATTATTTGGTATAGAATTAATTATGAATAGAAGAGATTAGAATAAAAATTATGAATTTTTATGTTATCTATTTTATGTTCTATTTTACTCAAAATATTGATTTTGAATAGATTCTAAGCCAGCGAAAACAGTAATAGTGCAAGTATACATGCCTACTTCTAGCCATAGTGAGGAAGAGTTAGAAGCCGTTTATTCGGACATAGAGCAGGTAATAGGATTTGTGAAAGGTCATGAAACTTTAATAATAGTGGGAGGTTTTAACGCAGTCGTAGGTGAGGGGAAAGAAGGAGAGTTTTTAGGTCCTTATGGATTAGGAAACAGAAACGAGCGAGGTAGCAGACTGATAGAATTCTGTGAGAAGCACAAGATACAATATAAGGTAGTCGCGAATACATTGTTCAAGAATCACATTAGGAGGCGGTACACCTGGAAAATGCCAGGAGGGATAGACAGGTATCAGATAGACTACATTCTGGTTAGGAAGAGATTTAGAAATCAAGTAAAAGACTGTAAGAGTTATCCAGGAGCAGATGTAGACAGCAACCACAACTGGTCGCTGTCTACATCTGGTAGTCATGAAAGCTAGATTAAAGTTCAAAAATCTGAAATCACGAAAGGATAAGAAACGTATAAATGTAGACATATTGAAGGATCAGAATATGAAAGATAAGTTCCAGGAGAAAACAGATCAACTAATAAATAAAGCGAGTAATGACGAAATCAAGAACACAGAAACTGAGTGGGAGGGTATCAAGAATAGTCTAGATTCCGCGGCTACGGACGTTTTAGGACACGAGAGAAGGGAATCTAGGAAGCCCTGGATAACGGACGAAATCTTAAACTTAATACAAAAGAGACGAGGCTACAAAAACAGACGAGACGAGGAAAGACTGAAAACTTATAAGTCAATAAAGTGGGAAATCATTAGAAAGTGTAGAAAAGCGAAAGAATAATGGATAGAGGATAAATGCAAAGAAGTAGACGATAAGCTCCAAGTAGGTAAGACTGGTGAGGCTTACAAAATAATTAAGAGGAACTTCAGGGATATAGGACCAATAAGTAGAAACGTCAGGAGTCAATCGGGGGACATACTGATCGGAAGAGAGGAGAAAGCGGATAGATGGAAGCAGTACTTAGGAAATTTATACGAGGGTCAGGAATTAGGAGAGATATTAGAGGAAGAATTTAGCATCGATAGGGAAGACGTAGGAAAACCTATATTGAGAGAGGAATTTGAAATAGCACTAAGGGGGCTAAAGAACAATAAAGCGCCGGGTGTAGATAAAATACAGGCGGAAATTTTGAAATATGCGGGACAGAAAGTAGTAAATAGGATGTTTGAACTGGTAAAATACATATACGAAACGGGCGAGATGCCGGAGGATTATAAGAGGAACATTATCGTTACTATACCGAAAAACAGAGGAGCCGACAAATGCAAGAACTTTAGAACGATTAGCCTAACTTCCCACGCGTCAAAAATCTTAACCAGGATAGTGCAGAAGAGGATGGAAAATAGAGCGGAGGAAATACTAGGAGAAGACCAATTCGGGTTTAGGTGAAATAGGGGAACTTGCGAAGCTATTCTGGCGCTAAGAGTAATGTTAGAGAAAACAGTAGAAAAGGGAAAGAACGCTTATATAGGATTTGTAGATTTAGAAAAAGCTTTTGATAATGTAAGATGGGAAAAATGTTCGAGATACTAAAGAGCGTGGGAATGAAGTATAGAGATAGGAGAGTAGTACACAATCTATACAAAGAGCAAACTGCTATTATAGAAGTCGAAGGGGAAAGAAGGGAAGTAGGTATTAGGAAAGGAGTAAGACAAGGATGTACACTATCATCAGTAATTTTTAATCGATTAATGTGGTAAAAGATAGAGTGGATTTCGGGATTAAAGTACAGGGACAGAAACTAAAAATGCTGAGATTCGCGGATGATATAGCAGTATTAGCATCTAGTAAGGAGGAATTAGAATCAGCGTTGAACAAAATGGAGGCAGTGTTGACAGAGGAATACGGAATGAGGGTGAATAAAAACAAAACTAAAGTGTTAGTGTGCAGAGGGCGCGAGAGCAGACCAAAACGAAAGTACAAATTAATAATGAAAGATTGGACGAAGTTAAAGATTTCACTTATTTAGGAAGTAAAATAAATTGGGATGGAAGAAGCGATAACGATATAAAACAAAGGATAGCGCAGGGTCGAGTAGCTTTTAACAAAAAGAAAGCACTTTTATGCTAGGGGGTAATAAACTTAGAAACAAGGTAGAAATTTTTGAAAACGTATGTATGAAGCACGGCACTATACGGTTGCGAAACCTGGACAGTAGGGGAAGCAAGTAGGAAGAAATTAGAAGCTTTTGAGATGTGGTGTTACCGAAGAATGATGAAAATACCGTGGACTGATAGGGTTAGAAACGAAGAAGTATTAGAGAAAGTCGGCGAGAAGAGAAGTATGTGGGAAAACATAAAGAAGAGAAGAGATAGAATGGTAGGCCACTTGCTGAGACATGGGGGAATAATCCGCGATATTTTGGTGGCAGAAGTAGGAGTGAAGAGGTAGGCCTAGATTAGACTACTACTCGCAAATAGTAAGGGGTGTAGGTTGTAGCACAATTAGCGAAATGCGTAGGTTAGCACAAGATATGAGAAGCTGGAGGTTAGCGTCCAGCCAGTCTTAGGACTGATGACCTCATGATGATGATTGATTTTGACACTTTTCTAATTTTGATACTTTATCAACTGATGCACCATGTATGTTCTTTACAAGAAATAATTAAAACATCATTAAGTATCAAAGTATGTCAATGAGTTAAACAGTCATTTTCAGACAGTATTTTTTTGGTTGGAATTGTAGGAAATATATATGTCTTAAAACGCCATGCTTCAAACTCAAGTTTAATTCAAACCAAAATCAACTTTCGACTTTGTTGATTATTTTTGATATGCCAATTACAGCGGGATTTGAATAGCTACTATGTACCGTATATACCTACATTCATTTTAGAAAATATTTGCTATAACACGCTACATCATACAACCTATAAATATTGAACTACAGAGAATGACTTTCACTGAACGTCTCTTCGCCATAAAATTGTAACTTTCTGAGCGCCTTTGCGTGGTTCTCTCCATTTTAAAGACGTTCCTTGCCCTTGAACAATTTTAAAAACCGCGTAAGATGCCATTCGTTATGGTCATTATGGCAGAAGAAATGCCAATTCTATTCCGCGCGATGCCATTTTATTATATAATCATTTTTAACGGCTTAAAGCAGACACTGGTAGTGACTAAGACCACGATTGTTTGTGTATGCATATTAATAAGAGAAAATATAGCCAACGGTCGTTGATCTAGGCAGCGCGTGGTGTTGGCCGACTGCCATGGGGTGCTTTTTTTTTACTGTCATTAGTCAAAGGATTATTTGTATAAGCTTACCGTGGAAACACTAGGAATTATCATCTGGCACAGGGAAATAAGACTTTAAGATGTGCGTTGAAGTTTAGTTATTTGAAATTATACAATTCAAAACAAATAAAATAAACAATGAGGCTTGGTATTTCAAAAAAGGCATTCCAAATTGCCAAACGTTTCGTACGTACATGATATGCACAGAATGTATTCTCTACAAATGGCGTTTTATGCAATCAAGTGTTTGCACTTTTTGCATAGAACACTTTGCAATTTTCAGACTAACTAATCTTACTGCAAAACGTCAAGGTTATACTATTGTTGATTGACATTTAAATGAATTAATCCGATAGTATAATTATACCTAACTATAAAATATCAAATCAATATTTATTAAACATGGAATGGTATAGCACTGAAACTCTGTTAAAGTTATTACAACTTATTACAAGAATACACATAACGTAAAAATTGTTCTTATAAGGTGTTTCAGTTGGAACTATAGGATTTGAATTGCGCGCCATTTATGTTCTGTAAAAGATAGGGGTCAATATTTAACAATTGTCATCTACAATTCATCGTTATACATCATGTACATATACAGTCTATTCATTATAATCAAGTAGACTTAAAGAGAACATCCTACTCTGAAGAAGAAAGAGTCTCACAAAAGGATACAAGATACCCCGGTCAAAATAGACATTGACCCTTGCATTAATTCACAACAAGCTGAAAATTTACAGGCACGTAAGGGATACCACTCTAATGAAATCCTGAAAAGTCCCCATTGATCCCGTGTGTGCAAAAAATTTTATTCAAGGTCAAAGGTCGCAAAATGGGTTTTTTGGATATTTTGGCCAAACGGTTAGTTTTACGATAAAAATAGTTCAGACTAAAATTATAGATCAGGTAATTATCTACTAAAATTGTCCTTATTCTTTTTTCTCTAAGGTTTACCATTTCTGAGAAAAAGCCAGTCGAAAGTTAGTTGGAGCTGTATTCTCCATAATATGCTTAACTACGCTGTCTCTGAACATTATTGGACGCGTAATATAAGTAAAATTTTAAGTTTGCGTGACAAATACATTTGACATAAATACTATAACATAAATACTACGTATACTATTGATGGCGGATATTTATTGCACCGTGTGGTCTGGGATCGAGAAGATACATTCAGCAACATTTTGGACAAATATGTTCAATACGTACATCTTGGTCAAAAAGCAACCATAGTATTCGATGGTTATAACCATTCAACAAAAAAATATTAAAGCTTCCGAACAACGTCGCCGTGTGACAAAATCAGCAACTTGCTTTTATATTCTCTTTGACCAACATATGACAGTTCCAACTAGCCAACAACAATTTTTATCGAATGTTCATAATAAGTCCCGGCTCATTATAATGCTAAACGATAAATTTACTACTGAGAATATTTTAGTTAAGCAAGCCGACAATGACGCTGATGTACTTATTGTTGAAACTGCAATCAATCAATTTAATCCAGCAAGTGTAAATGTTGTTGTTGGTGAAGACATTGGTCTGTTGGTATTAATTACTGCTCGAACTTCAAGTGACAAAATTATTTATTTTTTGAAACCTGGCAAGGCTCAACAATCTTCAGAAATATTTTCAAATGAGAGTTTATCGGCTTTCCCTAAATGTAAACGCCATCTTTTATTTTTACATGCTTTCACTGGCTGTGATACTACATCAGCATTATTCAGGAAGGGAAAAACATCAATTTTGAAATTATTCGACAAACAGGATTTAGTGAGATGTGCCCAAGTGTTCGAAGATTTAAATTCTACGCCAGGAACTCTAATCATTCACGGAATTCGCTTTCTTCTTTCAATGTATGGAGCTCCAGCAAAAATCCTGCATTGATAAGTATCGTTACTTATCCTTTGCTAAACAATCACGTAATAAAAAACGTGTTCAATTAGCTTGTCTTCCTCCAACCTCAGATTCTGCTAAGCAACATTTCTATCGAGTGTATTACCAGGTTCAAGTGTGGCTTGGCAATGCACTGGATCCAGAATAATGGGGTTGGAAGCTAATTGACAATGTACTGGAGCCAATCCATACTCTATTTCCGCCTGCACCAGAGAAGCTCCTTAACACCATTTTTTGCAATCGCAAGAAGGGGTGTGGTTCAAAATGCAGCTGCAAAAAAGTGGGCTTATTATGTTCAACAACATGCATCAGTTGTTAAGGCCAGTGTTCAAACGTTGAACTTTCAACAGAAGAAGATACCAACATCAACGACGAAACAGATGATGTATCGCGGCTACAACAACTTACATCGACTCAGGAGGATGCAGAGGAAAAAGAAGAAGAAGAAGATAATTATGGAAGAAGAAATGAAGAAGAATAAGAAGCTCAATAAGACCTGATTTACCACTGAAACAGACCGTGGAGTACCAGGGAAACCACGTTAAAAAAACGCGCCTCGTACACTACCTCATAGGTGGCGTGGAAACGTGTGCATTTTATGGAGAATACAGCTCCAGCTAACTTTCGAATGGCTTTTTCTCAGGAATGGTAAATCTTAGAGAAGAAAGTATAAGGATAATTTTAGTAGATAGTTACCTGATCTACAATTTTAGTCTGAGCTATTTTTATCGTAAAACTAACTGTTTGGCCAAAAAGTCCAAAAAACCCATTTTGCGACCTTTGACCTTGAATAAATGTTTTTGCACACACGGGATCAATGGAAACTTTTCAGGATTTCATTAGAGTGATATCCCTTACGTGGCTGTAAATTTTCAGCTTGTTGTGAATTAATGCAAGGGTACCCCTATTTTTTGGGCTAATTTGACCGGGCTAAGAGAGGACATGCAAAGGATAGCCAGAGATCGGAGGCAATAATAGAGGAAGCTAACAACTCAAATGTACCTCCTTAACTCATTGAAGTAACAGGCAGACTAATATAGTTTTATCTAAGAAGAAAATAGGCTTATAATTTGATATGATCGATGAAAACATGAATCCTAACTCTAAATTATCAAGAGAAAGGTCCCTGCGAGTTTAAATTTACATATAAAGAAAGCGATTGTAGTTTCACAACTGAACATTAAATATCATACTTGGTAATACAGTATACAGATAAATCGACAGTGACACAGCATCACAGCAACCAAAATTTATAGTTATTCTATTTAATTGTTTATGTATATAGAAAATATAATTATGTATATAGACATATTCAAATTATTCAAAGCACTCAATACTTATATAACTTTTCATAACGTTTAACGTTATCCTTTGTTAATCAATTATCAATTGTTTCGTATGTGTCTTGCGAAGAGCCTTATTTTTACATAAATCTGCTGACAAATCTCTGATAAATCACAAGTACTACGATTTATCGGGACTAATTACAACATAAAGAACGTTGAACTGTTCAAAATGAAGATATTCACTAGACAAAATAAAATCTTGACTAGACTCTTGACTATAAAACTCTTCATCAAGCTATATCTACGATATTAAGATCTTTAAGTAATTTTCCATATTGAAAAATAACTATTAATTAAACTACAAAAAAGAACAATATTTACAGCCACAGTCCATTGTTCTTCAAAGTTTCATTTCACCTCTTTAGCAATTGTGAAATTTTAAAAGGATACCATTAAACCGAAATCACCGACAATAATCATAAAAAGGTCAATAAATCAAATGGGCACTGAAAATATTGCGTTTTACAGCGTTGGTTATCGAAATGCATTTGCATAAAATTTATTTAATGTGCCAGTAAATGCATCTTGTTGAAATTGAATGTACCAAAATAGTGAAGAATTTATCACACTTAACGTGTACGTATATGAAACGCAAATAAATTCTCTATTTTAGCTATTTCCAGAAAATAGTAGCAGATTAACATTAAAGAATTCAGTCCACATTAGATGACTCGTGTAAGCAAATGTCATTATGTGCAAAATTTCATAACATAAATCAAAAACGATGAATAGACTGGAAATATATCTGCCACTCTAATTCTAATACCATTCTAACGAATTTTAAGTTACTTCAATCAACAAATACTGATTATATAATAAAATATCCTGTAAATATTAAGTACCAAAACCATCGTCATGTTTTGCTTCCTTTCAGTTACATTGACGGGTATTCTTAATGCCTGCTATTTTTGTAACATGAAGCTAATAAGTCAGTGGTGCTTGTAAATGAAACGAAGTGCAAACAGAATTGTCAAAATATTTCCTCCAGTCAACCTACACATTAAATCACGCTTATTTCACTTATTTCACTTTAATTACGCGAAAACGTTAGAAAACCCCCTGTGTAGTCTCCTTAATTCAGCAGTAACGAAAGTACTGTTAAAATTAGACCCCGCAATAACTTATGTTCAAACTCACTGCCAATAAAATAAATCAAAAGGCTGCACATCGTCAGTTTGAATTTAAGCAGAAAAACCAGAAAAAATTAACAACCGAACGAGTTTCTATTTATACCATACACGTTTGTTTCGAGTGTATAGTTAAAACCATTATAATAATTTTTTATTTAACGAAGAAGGCAACTATAAGAGTTAGTATTAAGATGTATATATTGTTCATATAGTAGAGCTAAATAAATAAATATAATATAATATATCATAAAATACTAATTATTTTCCTCGAAGTTCTTTAATTTCCAGTATACTTTAGTAGCTTGATATTTTTAAACATTATGACATAAAATATTTGCACTCAAATTCAAAGTACAAGAAATTATAGTCAATATAGTTATTTACTTGACTGTTTGGTATCCGTAATAACATTAAATATGTAACAAATTTCATACAATTAAGTAACTTAAAACTAATACATCTTCTTGTCAGAGCCTAGTCTAAGTATGCGTATACTAAACATACGTAGTAATAAGGTGTATCTACAATATTATAGAACAGTCTAAATAAGAATGAGAGGCTATCAAATAAGGCTACAATATTCTAATTTCGAGAGAAGTAACCCAAAATCTATACATTTTAAGGTAACAGTGATATTAAACAATGTCGTGGTTCTAATCACATATGGTTTATATGCCTAGAGAATGATAGTTTATCATCAAAGTACACACCAAGATCTTTCTCTGAACACCACTACACAACAAGGTCAAATTTTACGCAATAATTTTTAAGTCATCGGCAAAGAGAAGATGATGCGACATAATTAGAGACAAATCGTTAATAGATAATATAAAGAATAGTGGTCCCAAATTTGGGCCTTGAGGTAGTCTAGAGGACGCTAAGAAGGTCTCGGGTTTAAAGCCATTATATGAAACAAATAATATACGTCTGAATAAATATGATTTTAGTGAAGAAGATTACTACTGAATTCATTAACTGATTTTCGCAATTCTTGTCATTGCATAATACTCGTACTATAGTGCCTTATAGTATATTTCTATTTCCCACCCCACTAGCATTAACGTAACGCTGATGCGTATTTAAAAGACGCACCTTTGTACATGCACATATTTGATTGGGGTACACGATGAAGAATGATTTATCACCTACAAATATAATATTAATTGTTGTTTTCTTCAATTATTCTCTACTATACATGACTGCTTTTTACAGATTACGAACTACATCTATTAACAAAATATAGGAAGTACTTCTCGGGGTGTTTACAGTCTACCTACTCGCGACGCAACAAATTTAATGGTCACTTAAATAATATTTCAAGCACGAAATGATTGCTTCACGGTGATGCCTGCATAAATCAAAATAGACAAAATCCAAGTATATGTTAGAACATTTCGCGTACCTACTTCATGAAATATATAAAAATAGCTAAAACTTTATAATAGACTTATATATTGTCTGCATTTTGTTATTTAACATTTTATTTTGTGTTCCTCGAATAAATTTTATGGTCTGCGAATTCTCATGCATAACCATTATTGGCTAATAATTTAGATGTAATCAAAAATATTTTGACAGCATGTCTGAAAGTTTCGATAAACATGTTCCGTTAAATTAGATAACGTGGACCTATGGCCAAGAGGCTTCAAAATAACCAAATTGTCTATGTAACAAAATATAAAGATTTATAGGTTGGGCCAAACCATTCGATGTCTCTCATCGTTAACAAAAATCAGTTTAAAAAAAATCAAAAAAATTTTTCAAATTCAAATTCGCAAATATCTTGATGTGTTTAAAATGTATTAAATATTCCTCGTTTTTACCTATAAATAACAATAACTTTTGTATTCGTAAGTCGTTTCTGGATATTCTATTCTGGATTTTGTTATTAAACTAAACTAAAAAATTAAATGGAAATCACTCGATTTAATCTCCTCAATATAAATATCGAAGAATTATTGTCTAGAACTCACTATTTTTCAGTTATCGACGCATTTTTCATTTCTTTAAACACTTAATTTAACATTATTGCTCTTACTTGTATTCAGACAGAACATTATGTGAAATGAAAATCCGTCCGAAGGCATTTTACAGTCTGTTCATTTACAATGCATTTGTATACTATTGAAGCTTCTATGCCTCCCGAAATCTACTTGCGCTATTACTAACCATTTTAGAAGAACCCAGAATTGCGCTGAATTGACTGAATAAATACTTTAATTACAATCAATTGCTCCATAATCTATACTTATCCTTTTCTATATAAATGTTGCTGCGTGTGGTACTGTTCCTTTATTGAAATAAATTTAGAGAGCTTAAGTTTCGATTTAATCATCATTTATTCTAAGTTGTGCAACAAAAATTTGTAAAGTTACAATAACAATACGTCGTTTTACATTATATGGTGCTTCCATATAATGTTCTTCCATATTATAAGGTGCTTCCATAACAACCTTCCATCTAACTAAAAATGTTGGATTGGATATTAAAGATATTGGCAATTATTTTATTTCCAATGTTTTTAATATCCAATCCAACATTTTTAGTTAGATGGAAGGTTGTTCCGTCAAACAGTATTTAAAAAATCATTTAATCTAAACTTAAGAAAAGAAATTACTAGCTCATATTTTTAAAAAGGTATGGATCAATATCCTTTGAGGAGCAAAGCTTTGAAGAAATTACTGACAATCCTATACAGTAAAATAAAACTATTTAAAAGTTTTTATTTAAGGATTAGACGATGCCTAGATTTGAAACGATATTCTTTGCTTTTTAATCAGTGACCATTTCTAGTTCCTTTTAGTTGAACTTAAGCTGAACCGTTTTCCATTCATTTTGGTTTAATTCCAAAAACCAAATTTAATTTTACTATGCTTATGTTGCATTTAAATGGGCAAAGTTCCAAGCAGCGGTCATACAATCGAGTGAAGGCATGTAAATATAACATAGAAATAGACACAAAACGTCAGATTTAGCGCAAAAAAATATGCACGTATCAAGTTGAATATTTTAAAGTACTATAAATTCATTTCAACAGCCATCAATCGTGTAAACCAAACACGTGATGGGTATAAAAATTAAATTAAATGCGGAGTATTTTTTACTTGTTTACTTAATACCCAGTCATACTCAATATAGAAATTGATGAATATAAATGCAGTGGGTTCTGAAAATTTTTAAACAGTACTGTTTACGTCTTCTTATGTATTTTAAATAAATATAATTATTAAACTGAAATATAATTCACTTAAAATACTTAAGATCACAGACATGTTAATGCTGCCACTCTAATCGATATACTCACTCTATTGTCTTATTCTAAGATCTCTTCTAACTATTCTAAGAACTTTTTATTTGTTTACTAATAAAATTAAAGAATAATTCGCAACAACGTTTGAAGTTTCAACGAAAATTCAAATAGGTATGAATAAGTAAGTATAGGCCACTGCAATAAGAAACTGTCAAAATAAGTTTATCTGATTTATTCTAAAAATTCACGCAAAATGTTTAAATACTATGTGTATGTAGATGAAATATTTTTTTATTTAACACCAAAATTTTTGACACAGAAAATGTTAATTAAGTTTGTGAACTCAGTACTCCTTTCACATTCGAGAAATTAAACTCCTATTTTTACACAAATTAGTTACTAGGAATTACCATGAAATAAGTTTATATAATGGCTTCGTCATTATCGTTATATATAAGAAAATTTAACAAAGAAAAATATCAAAACATATTAGAAAAGTTAAGACAACTGTTGTTTACTGGAATTTACTTTAATTACTGAAAAGTAATTTAAAAAACACTATGATGACGTCACAAGGGAAATCACAATCTGAAACATGTAAAATTTGTACACCGGTCAATATATTTATAAAAAAATAAAGTCGATCGTCATTTAATAACAAAATCCTAAATAAAAATTGAACGACAGTTTATCGCCTCTCTGTATATCTAAATGTATAAAAATTTGTATTCATAGCAAAATCTCATTTAAATGATACGTTTCCTTGTATGTATATTTTTCTGGATGAATAAATTTGCATTCGAGAAAGTGGGCCCTCGGTCTGGAAGATTACTATGCGTTCTACGAGACACTGTGGAAATGCATTAATTTTCTCTAAAATAAAACAGGCCTTTCGTAATGGAAATATAAACCACATTAGTGCCGTCTTGAAAGTTCTATTCCAGGCAACTGTACGCTGAAAGGGTCCTGAAAATCCACGTAACAGAAAACAGAAATTCAGGCCGTGAGTCATGAGAACTCACTGTTCCGTTTGAACCCGAAATAATTACACAAATATAATTAGTTTACTTTAAAACTAGTTTAGTTTATTAATATTACCTCAAGGCACTTTTCTGCTGTCATAAACTATTCCTGAAATATTTTTTAATGTGAAATTTGTATTTTGTGATTGTAAGTAAGACACAAAAAGTAGGTATACTTGCTTATACTGTAGGCTTTGAGAAATATGCCAATTTTCATTATAAGCCACGATCATAGCTTTTTTCTGATAAACTAATGTACATTTTCTACCAGAATTATTATTGTATACAAAAATTATTATTCAAAGAGAAATATCCGTTTTCTATATCAATGTATCATACTGAATTTAAATATATAGAGTTTTGTGTCTAGAAATTATTTTACAATACGAGATCACTATTCCACAAAATGCAAAAAACAGTAAAACACCCACAAAGTTTTTAACACAAAAAACAGATTACCACATTAAAAAATTATTGCAATAAATCCAAACTAATGTTTTTCATTTTCCTAATCAATTTAATGGGTACATTAATTCCTATTAAATATTATTTATCATAATTTGTCAAAGTTGACAGTAAAAAATACAAACAATAGAAAAGTCACTAACAACCAACCAATTTTCATTTACTGGAGACTTATCAACTGTTAGAAAACGATTTTTAATGGTTGTCTGGAGAAAGTAAGCTATTAAGTGATTAAATTCACAAACAATCTAATATACCTAGAAGAATACAGCGCTGAGATTGAAGAGGTCTTCTAAGGCATTCATTAATTTAATATCACAGTTTGTTCAAGGAAACCAACCAGAAAAATATGAGCATTAGAAGAAATGAGATTTTAGTTTTTTCCCCAACAAACATTAAGAAATCGACAAAGGTCTCGAGGCAATTTTATCATTCCGAAATTAGTATTTGTTACAGGACCGTCCTAAGAGTAATATGGGGCCCTTAATAGAGCATATACTGAATTAGAAATATTTTATTTTTGTTTTTGTAAAACGCATGTACACATACAAGTTTATTCGTACTTCATTAAAGGTATCAAAAACCAAATTTTAATGAGGTAAATTATTCAGAAATAACAGTTGTAATCATGTTGCCATATCATTAGTATTTTTTTATAAATTTACATAAACTTAACTACTAGTATGTACGTTAAGTTTTATGTTTCTGTTTATGTTTTAAGTTAAGACAGCGAATGCTTTATAATGGTGTCCAATGTGTTATTCACATTATCTTCTATAATTTTTTTCTTCAGATATTTTCATCCTTCTATAGCTTGCCATTTATATAACCTACCACTAAATTACTTTTGATTAAAATGTACAATTTTGTTTTAAACATGTTATTAAATAATGATTTGCAGTTTCTTGAGACGTTGGTTATTCGTTCGTTGTTTTAGCTTATAGAAAAAAAAACTGCCTAAAATGTTAATATAAATTAACGCCAACAAAATATTTTATTTCTCTGAATTCTGGATATAATATTATGAGCTTCAAGAAATATTTTTGATAGACTAATATCTATGAGTGGACATATTCACACCTCATTAGACAAATATTAGTTCTTCAATATTACGCACCTTTATAGACACAACTTTTCAACTAATCAATGTAATAATAAAATTATTATTTTTATGGAAAACATTCTGAAGGTTTTTAAGAAGTAATTGTACGTTTTTATAATGGCCTCAAATACCAAATTTTTCTCCTAAAATTTAACAGGAAACAACTACTGAAAATCTGTTACATTTATTAATCACCTGTCGACATCCCTATCAAAAATAAATAATCTCGAATGTGAAATTGAATGAAAATGCGTATCAAGTAATCTATTAATCTTCAAATCATAACAATGTATTCTAGACAAAACAGAAATAAGATCGAAAATAATAGGAATTTTTTGCCGTTGGTTAAATAAATATAGAAAAACACTGTTTTGATTAATTCCAGTCTATTATTTTAGTCACACATAATTAGGAAAATGGCAGGACGATTTGAAATAACTATAAAATTATAACAATAATGTCACAAAAATGTATAGAAAACAGAATTACTAAGAAAATAATGGAACCAGCAGGAATCTTGACGTCAATCGGGTATGTTAAAATAGGGTCAAGAAGACAATACGAATTAATCTCAGTTCAGTATTATCATCAACAATTATGTCAATGGTCAACTATTTATTTCGGAACACCTACATCCAAACCCTCCACTTCACGACATACATCTGGGTATAGTCCAAAAATTTCTTTGACATTTTTAGAAGAATCTGTCAAAACATTAGTGAACATGTACATTTTTAGGAAGTTTTAGTTTGCGCCTTTATATGTTGGTTATATTTATGGTTTGCAATAAACATTACCTCATGAGATTTCTGCTTCTGCTTATAAAATTAAATTTTCAAACTTGTTATAGTTGGATGTGTTTTTTTTTTAACTAGTTAGTAGTGTAAATAGCTATAGTAGTCATAATTGTGATGAATGAGATTAAACTGTTATAAGGAGTCTTTTGACTATTGAATAGATTAAAGGATCTTGATCAGGATTGATTATGATATGACTGTTGAAAGTTTCCAATAATCCCAGAGATAGTTGGGGCAAGATTACACCGATTTTATGAGGCCTATGAACGTGGTTAAGAGCTTTTTCAATGACAGCAAATATTTTCCTATACACTTTCTCCAACGTAATAGTAGTGTCTGCAAAAACAGATGGAGTAGATTAAGATTAAGCTAGTATACTACCAAAAAATTTGAAAAATGATACGGTGAGATTTTAAATTGTTCAAGAGTTGGTATAACCACAAGGTTAAAGACTTTTGTTTACCTATTCTTTTAATAGATTTATTAAATTAAAATAGCCAGAAGTTCTTTAGAATGTATATGCAATATTGAAAAATTATTGTCACAAGAAGGAAATGATTAAATTCAAATGAAATCATTACTATGTTTATTACTACTCTAAATTGTAATAAGTCAGGGGGCCTAAAAATTATATTTAGCAGCTGTAAAAAGTGGTGCATTATATGTATCTAATTAATCATTTAATAAAATACAATTCCTTTATATTTGTTCTAAGTTCTATATATTTTAGTAAGTTCAGTTTTAGATCTTTCCTGGCATAGCCTTAACTTAACCTAAATTATTAATGTTCTTCTTAAAAGTCTTTCTTATGTTTTACCTAAAATACAAAACATATTTATACATTCGCATCGCTGAATGAGATCGTGACATTTATGCTTTTTTGTGTTTTAATTGCTTTTGATTGCTCTTGATCTTGCTCTTTTGCTATTGATTTTTCACGTCAATAAAAGTTTTCGGAACCATCTTCACTTATAAATGTTGGGTCAAACTGTTTCCCTATCTAAATTCAGTTCTTCTACAATAAGCTATATGTTCGGCCGTGTGTTAGTTGTGCCTTTATGAGTTTTAGGACACTCAACCGACTTTTCATCATCTTTCACATCTTCCCATCCTCTCTGAACCTTTTATATCAATCAAAAACTGTAAACTTTTTCATAATAGATACACCATTCATACGCATTTCAAGTTTCACTTGAAGTTTTCGTAATTTAAAACATAATTTGCATTAACTATTCAGACATCTTTGAAGAAACAGCGATAACATGATTTTGTTTTTACTAATGAGGGCAATATTAAAGG
Source organism: Rosalia funebris (assembly GCA_037954035.1). Classification (NCBI taxonomy): domain Eukaryota; kingdom Metazoa; phylum Arthropoda; class Insecta; order Coleoptera; family Cerambycidae; genus Rosalia; species Rosalia funebris. The sequence goes on along the minus strand of JAZFAV010000001.1, from coordinate 11,728,838 downwards.
CATATGAGACTATTTTGAGTGTGATATTTCGACATAGACTACTTTATGTGATAGATGCGATAATGCTATTCTGGGAATTTTATTATTATTAGGTATATTAAAATTTATATTACCTTTATTTGGATGAAAAATAATGGACTTTATTAAATCTTGAGTCTATTGTCGTAAATTGTAGTTATAATTGACTACACAATGGGAAAATGGTACGCTTATGGATTTTGCCAAATGTATACATTTTTTTAATTTAATTAACTATTTTGATTGGGCCTACTGTATCGACTATTTCGATTATGTCTAACGCAGATGATGTAAATTGGGTAAAGGTACCATATTTCTCTTAAGTACTATCTTAAGATTAAATTATTATCCATGATGCCTTACAGTAAATACATATACACGTGCAGGAAAATCTCTAATATTAAAAAGCACAAAACAGGAAACTAATTTATCCTAGTCAATTTCTGTCAGCAGTAATATAGTGGAAAGTGAAACCTGAAACACTTCAGAACAGTTCTGAAAAGTCGCCTATATATACCAGTTTCATTGCTATTTTCGCTCATAATATACTCACAATGTACGGGTATGTATCCAGATGAATCACGCACTATTTTTACTTGAAATCTTATATTTTATGAATAATGTTTCAGGTGATGAAAGTAACATAATATTAAACATTGTCAAGAATACTTTATAGATTAAAATAATCCTGGCTCATAACCGCATATTATTTATTTTTATTCAATAAACATTAGAGCCAAGGTTGCGGAAAATAGACGGGTTTTTTAAATATTCGCAAGAAATTTACCGCGCACGCTTTGCTATACTAAATATGACGGCTAAATGACCTACTTCTGTGAAATAAAATATGTTTGTGTTAAATCAAGGAAACAAAACGTAAAAAAGAAATGAAAACCGAACATTGCATTTAGACATAAATACGGGCCAAATTTATTTTTGACCACTGATGTACGAGAAAGAGAAAGTTCATTCGCGCTTCAAAAAAAGAATCCTGCCGATCAATTTTGTACGAATTTGTATGACGAATACCCCCAAATTAAAACAGTATCTTCGAGAGTTTGGACTAGTAACTTTTTTAACTACAATGTTTCATGTATTGTTATATTATTTTCAAGTGGATTGTGTATATTTTTACTTTGATTTTGTGTGTATTTCTGTACCCACAAATTAAAAGTCATATACAGAGCTGGCAACTCCAAATCTTGGATGAATTACGTATGTGTAATAAAAGAAACGGGAAATGAAAAAACTCACGTTCTAGAGAGAAATAGCTTTTATCTACGTTACTGTCACTAACGGTTTTCATTTACATGCTATCAGGAATCTAATTTATAAACATTAGCACAGAGGGGATGACCATATGCATTCCCTCTGCTCAATTGTTTATAAATTATCGTCAGGGAGGGGGGGGATTTATTCAGGGGAGACTTAGGGGGAGTTATAAAGTTATGGGAGAAGCCCCGATTTAAAACGCCTAGTTTAGAATGTATGTGTATGACTAAAAATCATTATTATTTGAGTCTTTATTTTGGCGAGATAAACTAGTATTCAACTGCGTTCGCAAGCTTTTTTACTTTTCCTCATTCCACCATCCGCGAAGAAGTAATGTAATCGTGTAAAAAATTTTTTAGGGTTTATTTTTCGTTTATCGGCCTAAAAACCAAAAAAATATGGTTTTTAAACCATTTTGTGTGTGTGTCTCGTTGTCGTCGACATTTATACTTGTCAGCATGATAACCCAACTAAATCGTGTCGGATCGATCGGGTTTTGACTGATTCTGATCGGGGACGTCTCCCAGACGACACCTATTGATTTAGAGGTGGATAGGACCCACCCTCTCCATGGGTCATGAGAAAGCACAATGGTGAACTATTTGAGATATTTGTTTTATTAGCACGATAACTCAACTAAGTCGTTCGGGATCGATCGGGTTTTGACTGATTCTGATCGGGGACGTCTCCCAGACGACACCCATTGATTTTGAGGTGGATATAACATACTCTATCATGTTCATGGGTCATGAGAAAGCACAATGGTGGACTATTTGAGAAATTGCTTTTGTTAGTACGATCACTCAATTAAATCGTGTCGGATCGATCGGGTTTCGACTGATTCTGATTAGGGACGTCTACCAGACGACATATATTGATTTTGAAGTGGATAGGACACACCCCACCCTGTTCATGGGTTATGAGAAAGCATGATGGTGGACTATGTGAGAAAAATTGAAAAATGTAAAACTGTCGCATAAAACACATATTCTGCATTTATGTGTTGGTTTATTTTTTCTCGGCCACTCAATTTCGAGATAGAGATGTTTTACGTCCGGAAAAGTCTGTTTTAAAGTTTTAAAACTGTTTATTAATATGATAGTTTATACATACAGCTGAGGAAAGAACGGCACAACTAAATGGTCTCCAAGATCTTCCGACATAGCCCCAAATGATTTCTCTTTATGGTGATATACAAAAGCGAAAAGTTACGATCATTAAAATTTACTTATAAAATGAAATTTTAATAGAATTTAGTAATTTTTCTCTAGCTTGTTACTTATTTTAATTATCGTTTATTTAATTTTTCTTTATCGGAACATTTTTTATTTATTTACGTTCTTTTATATCTATAGAATATTTCCATCATTTATGTAATAAATACTATTTAATTTACTAAAAAATACTGATATAAAACTTAGATGTCCTTAGTTATTTGAGTATTTCTAAAAAATGGATAAAAAAATTTCATGCGAATTTTAATAATACATGATACGAGTACAAGTTAAGGAAATAGTAATTAAAGAGTACTAATTTTTCTGGAGGAAAGTTACTGATTGTGAGGTTATTTCATAGAACACGCGAATCCTCCTTTAAAAGAAGCAGTATGATTGGAATGTAATTACAAAATACCTTGGGCGTGTTCCCTAAATAAGTGAAAGCATGCCTACTACCTCAAACATGCATTTATCTAGTGATATTTCTCTACGCTAAAAATTTACTTTTAATTTAATTTAATTTATAAAGTTTGTCGGTTTTAGATACATAGTCCGTATCTGTATATTTTGATGATCATCTCTATTTTTTTTAACTGCCAAAGCGAAAAATATATATTATTATTAGTACAATTTGTATTCTGTCAAAGATAGGGCGTCAATATATAACGACTGCCATCTACAAACCATACGATGTCAACATGCTGCGATTAACAGTTCAACAACGAATAGTTTGTGTACAACTGTTTTATGAAAGTGAACGATCATTTACATCTTGCAGCATCCAAAATTCGACAATTTCGTTTACTGAGCTATCCATCAAGATTAAAGTGTGCTTCATCGCTGACCCAATTTTGTTGCAAAAATCAGCGTCACCTTTTTTCTTTTCTAACATCCAAGTAATAAATCTATGACATTGTAAATGGTCTATGACTTTCAATTGTTCTGTCAACTGAATTTTGTATGACGATAGATGAAGATCTTTCTTTAAAATCGGATGTGCGGTGACTCTTGAGAGATTCATTTGCTGTGCACGACGTCGAATTGATGTGTTTGAATACTCCCGTACACTTTCTCTCATTGCAGCAAAATTTTCATCTGAACGACCAAGGCGGAGACATATTGGTGTTGCCTTAACAATAGCAGAATCCATCTCTACAAATTTCTTGATTAAGTTACGAACTGTTAACTCTGTAGGCGCTTCATTTTGTCCTAATTTTGTGTGAATTTTCTTAATGCAACTGTAAATGATCGCTCATTGTCATAAAACAGTTGTACACAAACTATTCATTGTTGACCTATTAATCGCGGCATGTTGACGTCATATGGTTTGTAGATGACAGTCGTTAGATATTGACGTCCTATCTTTGACAGATGACAAATGGCGCGCAATTCAAATTTTTTAGTTCCAAATGAGACACCCTATATTATTAATGTTAAATAAACAACTTAATAGACGAAACTAAGTAATCCCGGTTTAATCCTGTTGTATGTGTATCATAGTGGTATCCATAATACCATCATAATATCATCATATGGTATCATAAAACCACAATTATTCTAACTAACCAACCACATTATATTGTATTCTGAAAATTCTCCTAGCAACAATGCCGAATTACGTCAGACATATCTGAAAAGTAAAATATTCCAATTCATTTAATAGATTCGACAAGTATAAATGGCGTTGAGTGATGGCCCGTAATGTGTATTTGTTTTACTGAAGTAACCATAATTAAAACAGGTTACATAAACATAAACTAAAATAAGTTTTAGAGATTGGATTTACTACCTAGTTACGTTACGTCGATAAACAAAAATAATTAAACAGCAGCCAGGGTACGGCCGCTGAAACCCGGGAAGCAGCCAAAAAAAGTTCTTGTAAGCAATCGAGTAATTAAGAGGAGATGATGAAAAACCTTTAGATGATCTCTTCGTAAATATTTGATTTATTTACTACACGGTATTTTCGAACTCCTTTTGATTGATGAATGTCTAGGGTAAGGACATGACGACTGTAAATCTGAAAAATATCCATGTAATTTACAAAATTACTTATCAATCGTTTAATTGCTTGGTAAATAGGTATTGCGTTCCCAAATCTCTTTGATTTCATTCAATAAAGTAGTCTGAAAGGCACAAGTAAGAGAGAAAAATACTAAGGTATATAAGTATTAATAAATATGTTAATTGGTTATACTTATTTCATTAAAATTCTGAACGAACTATGAGAAACAGCTGTTTAGAATTATTTTTAGTTATACCCTAGACTTCTATCAGTAAAGATTCCTTTATTATATGCATATCTTTTTAGAAGGATCTAACTGATTTATGGACGAAAAAAATTTTAAAAATGATTTTGAACGTTTATAATAAGATGAAAGTAACAGTTTTATACAGTGTTTTCAAAACCTCGAGAATTTTAAAACTGCCCACCTTCCTAATTTCTTTTGGCAAGAAAAATTACCTCTAGGCAAAAAACATGTATAATTAAAAATTGAAGGGAAAATTTGCAGTGCCCGTTGCAGTTTAGATTCCACCGCTTTCTCTCTGTTATTGCCATTTAAACATTATAAATGTCACTTCAACTCTTGTAATACATCTCTAAGAGTTAAGGGTCTTAAAAATTCTAACTCAAGGCGAATTAGAATTATATTCTAATACGATTATAACATTAATAAAATAATAATTCTAGTATAAGTAATAAATCCAGCATATATTTTAATAAACTATAATTTATTTCATGATTCAAAAAGCTGAATTGAAATCAACTTTAATGGGTAACCGTTAATTGTTTATGTAATTATTTTAAAAACCACCTAATTAAAACAACGTACACTTCAATACTTTGAAACATTTCGGGCCAATTAGTTATTGAGTGGTAGTCCATGCGACTGTCAACTGACTCAACATATCATACTGACTTCGTTTGCTGTCGCAGTGCATCTGAAATATAATTTCCCCACAAACGAAGACATGCTCGTCGAGTCGACACATCAGTCCGTATTTTTTTACTGTGACAAGAAACACGATGGAAGGAATCAGTCTGCAGGTAATTTCGAACGTTGACTGGACGAAAATTGCTCTTCCCGTTTTCACCCGGAATAAATGTATCAATATTTATTCTCTTTTATTTACTGTAGCAATTGAAAATTTTTAGACTACCGTGACCGATGATAATCACAAACATTACATTTTTCGAGTAACAATTGGTAGAACATTCTAGTCTTCTTTTTATTTATTTCTTACATTATTACAAAGTATACTTAATCAGCAGTTTATGAGATTACGCAAATATTTTCCAAGAGGTGATGACAATTCAAATTGACCGAGATAACAATGAGACTTTTTATTGACCACCAAAAAACCCATAACATATTCCATAACCACCAATGACAACCAATTCATAACATGTTATCTGACAATAGATTGTGGCGGAACTGAATGTTATGAAAGCTACAAAGTTAAAAACAAACCCCAGCCATACGAAGTTCGAGTCTTCAAGAGCTTTTTTGAGACGATTTAGATGCTATGAACTTGTTTCAAAATTTCTGAAATATTGTAGGTATTATTTTTTCAGAGAAATGCACTTTTTATATAAACAGTAACTATGTTGTAGAAATTGACAACCACGCCATCTAAACGATAAAGTGTGATTCGGCAAGTGAGCATTCTCAAATAATCAGGCATACTTATACCTGCACTGATGATTACTAATAAAGATGAAATCACAAAATGCACCAGGAGTAGTCTGGTGTAATTGAGAATTAATTAGACTGCAATAATTCTTTAAGTATGCTGTTCTAATCTGCTAAATCCTAATTTATAGGGGAGAGGACATTGGAATAGTTTATGGCCATCCTTTTGCTGAAAAACTAATGAATGAAAATTGCAGATGCTATAGAAAAACTTGTAATACTTGATCAAATACATTGATTAAAAAATGAGGTAGTTCTTTTTTTTTTTTGAGTGGACATCGCACTCCCTGATTTAACGACACTTGTTTTTTATCATAAATTTATGTCACATAAATGTATAATATAAAACCTACAGATAGAGATTCTAATTTCATATGGCATAATTATATAGAGTGAATTAGAGATAATAGGGGATACTTTGGACACAATAAAGTAATTGTAATTTGGTGTTAACCTAATTATAAAACACATTTCACACTAGAAAACATTTATTTTTCTAAATATATATTAATAGATATCTACTGTAAATTATAAGTACGTATAAACGAAGTAACTTTGCGATTTAGCTGTATACCAAAGATAAATAAAATATACTTATACTAAAGGACTACAAGAAAAGAGTTAAAACTTGCCACACTTTTGACACTTACATTTTTCTCATACTTTGAAAACATTTTAAAGAAGTTAATGAAATAAATAGTATAGGGATAACTAACCTCATACAGATGACTTTAAAGAAGATATTATACAAATAAAGTTCCATGAATACAAGTAGATGAACGTCTTTTCCCGTTTATCCAAATTTTTTGTTTAGAACATGCGATTCGTACTTATACTGTGCACCAAAAGTTTGCTTATAAAAATAGAAAGGTATCTGCTCTGTCAAAATTTATACCTATACACTGTTATCGTTGACTCAACAGTATTTATTGCCAGATAAAAACGTCTGGAAACATTCAACAAATGCAATTTAATGAACTGGAGCGTAGACTAACCATTCCTGCATGGAGAAATACACAGACCCATTTAAAAATAGTTCGACTGTCCTACAATGATTGATTTACTCACTTGAAAAAATAAGCAGAAGCAGACCCACTGGTAGTACGTGTAGGTTTTCTTCTCTTTCTCGTTGTGTGAAGTTCGAACTCCCGGACTGCCTGGTAGGTGCATCTTGGCGTAGGGCTCCTGTTTGTTGCTCGACACCGTAAACGTCGAGTGAATCCAGCAGAAGGTGTTGAATACATCCTCAGGAATCTCCTTGGTGTGGATGCAGTCTATGGGGTTTCCCACGTACTGCCTCGTCGTCACGATCAGGCTGAAGGCGATTAGAAGCGACACTGTTATAGAGTAATGCAGCCGAAAGACGGGCGAATCTATGTGGATGTGACTAACTCTGACGAGAGACTTTAACCCCCGGAAGATATCCAACATTTTACTATGCGGATTTTATGTATAATTTTGTCATACTTTTGGATTTTCGTGTGGCATCAAGTCATTTTGCGGTGGCGGAGGTCAAGTTGCGACGAGGAGGAAGATCACTAGCACGGAAGTAGAGTCGAGTCCCTTTGTCATCACATAGTCAGCCACTTTCGGCATAACACGTGAATTTATTCGCACACGCCTGCACAATTTCGAGTTCCCGCGATAGTGGACGCCCTGCCAGCGTCGGGACGGCGATTATTTTAACACTACTTTCCCAATAGAGGAGCTAGCCATGTGCCGATTGGGATTTCGATGCGATTATCTCCTTCTCCCAGTTATAAATACAAAACTACACTAAATGGACATGTTACCTCGCACCAGCGCCTATCTCAGACGTTCACAGGCGTCTGTGGCGTCTATTTTGGCCGCCATCGGTGAGATGAAACAACTACTTCGGTGTATTTTTAACTAAAAATTAACCTGAAGATTTCGGCCAGAGTCGAACTTAACAATTTCAGCCTCTCCGGCTGTTGTAGCTTGCGTCTGCCATACATTATGCTCAGGAAAATCTACCTGAGGGATGTAAAAACACTGAATTTAAGAATCAATTTGTATGATAATAACGTTACTTGTAAGACCAAAATTTGTAATAGTAATATTCAATAATTCTTTACTCGTAATTATTCACGCGTTTAATTTTTTATAAATACATTAATATGACAAACGTTCACTAACAAAATTTATGATATTATTATTAAATAAATATATTCGTATACTATAACTCGTGTATTGTCTTGATAATGTTCCTGCTTTTAGCAAATTTTGTACAACAGACGATCAACGAAAGAAGACAAAAAAGTTATCATGATATTCAAGATTCAAGTATTTGTATTCGATCTATCATATTATTCATAATAACCACATTATTAAAATAAACCTTATTCTTGTTATTTTTTGTTTTTCTGTTTTTTGGGAAATAAGATTGAATGCACCTCTTATACCTATTATACATAAATCTTGTAAACTGAGTAGAATTAGAAATCGATTACATAGATATACTTAACCATTAAACTCGATTAAATAATAAATTTAATACATAATTTTGTAATTACTGTCAAAAAACAGAAGACCAGTTTTCCATGAACACCGAAAGATTACACGTTTCTCAATGCGCGTTTCGCCAACTGAGTTTGCATCATTAGGAGGTAATTAAAACTCATTGTACTTTTAATCATTTCCCCATGATGCCAACTTTGTTGACGAAACGCGCGTCGTGAAACGAGTAACGTTTCGGTGTTGTTTTTGTTGCGTGGAAGTAGTTCCAGCCTCTTTCAGAATTAAAAAATGTAAAAACTAATGTTCATCTTTCTTTTCATTGAGGTTTAAATACTTTTCACGAAACTGAATAATGACATGCATTTCGCAGTCATTCTTAATTTTTAATTTAATAATTTATTTTTATAGAGATTCTTGTGAATTGTCATAAAGTCAGTTAAATTAAAAAATTTCCATTTAAAATGAGTTCTTCACTCAATATATTGTCCGGGATAATTTTTTTTAACACAGCAAGATCAATGTTAATCTTAAATAAATAATTACAATACTCTAATAGACTGATCATTTTTATACAGTTCATATTTACTTGAGGCTTTTGTTACTGAAAATGAGGAAATAAGGAAATGCATTTTCCGAAAAAATTTGTTTCGATATTTTAGTCCCCCATTTTGCCCACATGAAACATATATTTTTTTAAATGAATCAAATAATTGGTAACTATTTATTTAACTCTGTTTTTCTGGAACCTTTAAATTTGTTAGAAAATCGGTCTACACTTTTGGGTAACCACCACATACACCAAATATGACACACGATAGAATATACATATAACATATAAATATAAGACCCCTTATTTTTCAAAAATTTCTACGTTTGCAATTTTATAAACCGATCAAATCTTGACAACCCCTTCATTATCAGTATACCTCGACATTAATATAAGAATTCAAAATAAATGAAGTTTGTTGTTCCTTGTCTTAGTCAAATTTCTTTAAAAGAAAATCACAACTGTGCCAGTTTCAACACGCAATACACATTATTTCACATTCACAAAATTCACAGCACATTACAATTTGATTTTTCACTTGAATACAATTTTCCCATATGACCACATATGCTAAGTATTACAAAAATACACTACGGTTTACCTCATTATCATTTCACAACTCCTAGTTAAACTAGCGATTCATCCACCGAATCTATCATGTGTTTTTACGTGTTTCTGTTTCAGTAATAATATTTAAAACATATATAGCAGTTAGTCCCATAAAAAATAAGTATTTACTAGATGTAATAAATCCACCGGCATGTTATTCACCATAGTCTGAATGCTATTAATACAGTTTAATACCTAAATAAATAAAATGAGTAGGTTTTGGGAGATTTCAAGTGAACACTGTAACTTTATTTGTGCGTTCGTCCATTATATTATTATTTATTAAACATATTAGTTATTATTAAAAATATACCACATCCGGGTATATTCAACAATACGACCTGTTTTCGTCCTGATTGCTGCTAGGACAAAGTGATTGTGATCAAGTCCAGAGCAGTCATCATCCTCACATACTTATCACTAATTCAAGTTACCTATTTGCTTAGTTAGGTTTTAAATCAGCTTCAATTAAACAGAATTAACTTCGATATAGATTACGAAAACGACACTGACGTAGTGACTATTATAAATATAAATTCTATATAAATATAGTCAACTTTTGATAACAATAATCAGGCATTTTTAGAATCAAATTGGCACATTTCTGCCTGCACAGAAAGTCAAAGAAATATTTTATTATAGTTCTTGAAATATCTTCAATAAAAATAGACGAGGTTCTTACTTGTTACTGCTAAACTCTCATGAGAGTATGAGTTGTAACTATCTAACAAAGTTTTACTTTCAAGTGATCAAATATGATGTATTCAAGTAAAAATAATATCACGAACGCCTCGATCGATCCCGAACGCCGGGAATATTCGAAACCTCGAGAGCGTGCGGTGTTGACTTCCAGTGCGTTCTATACTAGAAGGTTCGCCAATGTTCTTTATCTAGAAACGTCTGGAGAGACGTTCCACTGCCTATATAAGAATTGTGTCGTCCGGTCAGCAGTTAGTTGAATTTGGACCGCGATAGTGAGCGATACAGTGCGATGAAAGTGATATACAGTGCGAAAGTTAGTTTATAAAGTGGAAAGAAAGTTAGTTAGTTAGTTGGACTTGTGAATAGTTGAGTTGTAAATAAGTGTTCGAGAATAAAGAACTTTCTAGTAAATTCGTTACAATAATCTAGATTTCAAATAATACCGTGAAGAAATTAATGGACTATAAAAAGTGGACTTTATCAAGTAAATGAGATGGATATGAAAGGAGTGTCCTCGTTCCAGTTGAGTACTGGAGAGGTTGCATTGAGCGAAGGTATTTTTGTTAAAACCAAAGTGCATCATTCGGTTCGTCAGGGTTCTGTAAAGTGGACGGAAGCCTGAAGAATTACGGATTAGAACTGAAAATACTAAGTAGTCTTTCCTCCGAATGATTGACAATCATTTTCTGACGGGGCTATGTGTATACAACTTCCATCTATTGAAGTGTACAGTTTCGTTTCGACATAGAAATTGATTTCCTTCTTTGTAAGCCCCAGGCTGAAGAAGGGAAGGTTACACATAGAGACGGTTATACACCCATGTGCGGGGAGATTTGCCAAACTCTCCTCGTTGAGACTCGAACATGCACTATGACCGCCAGAATGGGAGACACAGTCCGCGACTTTGAACAATATTATCGTAGCAACTTCTATAGGAGAATACGATTGGTCACCCATCCATATTATGGTCGCGGACAATGAGTAAAGTGACTGTTTGTTTACTTATGAAACCAGTTCCATTCGACATGATAATTTCAAGTAATGTCACTTGTTTAAATCCGGACCTGCCGCGAAGATCTCGCCTCATTCCGAGCCCAATCGTCATTTTTCGATGAATATTTTTGGCAAACAGAGCGTGCACATTCAGTACTAGTCTGTGTATTGTGCTAAAATCTTTACATTTCGTACACAACGCAGATGATCTAAGGTACTTATTTGACAGTACCGATTTTTTTTTTACATCGACAGGCTGCTTCGGATCGGAAATAGTGCGTCAGGTGTATAAACATACACGTACCCGAGTAAATTTGGATCATTATTCTCGGACGGAAGATCGTTATTATTGGATTATGAATTTTCAAGGCAATGTTTACAGATTCGGATACAGAACATAATTAGGATTGTGTAAATATATAAGATTTCCTGGCTTTACATACGATGTGCGCCATCGATTATTAAATATTTTATAAAAAAATTAATTATTCATACACATGGGCTTTTTACAATGAAACACAAATATGCCTATACAAATTCATTGACTATGTCAATCTTTTATCTGAAATGGAGGGAACTTATCTCTAAGAAAAACGTTCCACTTAAAGGAATTATCAATTTAAAGGGAAACTTTTTGTACGTAACCTTGACATAGTAATCATAATGTCAAACCAGTTTTTCCCTACATATTTTAAACCATATTTTAGTCCAATCGAGTTCGACGTACTCCCAAGCTATAAAAATTCCACTCTGTTAATGAAAGTTGAAAGCACTTGTTTTTCATTATATGCGACTACTTCCTCAATATTCGTCATAGCTAATGTAAAACAGAAAATCGTGTCAGAAAAATTATGAAATATTCTGGTGTCGCTTGCCAAAAATATTTGTAAGTATCGCAACTTTTGATATTAATAGTATGCAAAATATCCACATGTGTTTCTATTGTGAATTGCACAAGACATTGCACATTTTTATAAAAATGTAAAAATGTTTATAATATATATATATATATAACTACAAATTATTAAAAAAAAATGAAGCTAATGGATTTCTATGATTGGATGACACATCTTTGTAGAAGCAGAGTATGGTCGTAACCCATTACTGGGTAATAATTGTCTATTCCAAATGACAAATACTTTAAGAAACACCATTGAACATTTTCATGTTGATTTATATGATATAGATACCTGGGGTACCATTAAACGATGTCGTGTTTATAATCGCGAACCAAGAGTTTTATATGCATTACGAACCCCGTTGATATGCCTAGGGACAGATAATTTATTATCAAAGTACACACCAAGATATTTAATATTCTCGGAACCTATTTAAACTGTACCACCAAGAAAGTAGTCATATATTAGGGGATCCTTCTTTAAGGCATACGAGCAAACTTTGCATTTATCTATGTTTATTAACAGCTTATTTTCCAATCACCACGACACAAGAAAGTCAATGAGTTTTTGCAATCTCAAGTGATCATTTAAGAAAGTTATAGTTAAATGGCAATTCATGCCATCGGAAAAAAGAAGGTGATACAACATAAACATTAGAGACAAATCATTAATAAATAATATAAAGAAGAATGGTCCCAAGCCCTGAGGCAATCCAAAGGACGTTAAGAAGATTTCGGATTTAAAGCCATTACATGAAACAAATAGTGTATGTCTGAAATAATTGATAATAATTGAGGACCATCCGTTTCTATAAATTTTACTATATTGATACAGGTTGAGTAATTATCAGAATTGTTATTATAGCCTGCGCATCGTCAGTGGAAAAACACTGGTAATATTAATTGTAGCATTCGGTATACACACCAACTACAGTTGGTTAATTCGTAATTATGAAAAGTTTATGAAAAGAAAACACCTACCTGGAAAAACAAGAAAAACGCCACCCACTGGTAGTATCTGGCCTGTTTAATAGGGTTCCTTCCGGTATTTTGAATTCCAGGAATGTGGCCTTGGCTCGCCAGCTTTTTATAAGCATCGAGAACGGTATACGTTGAATGGATCCAGCAGTAGGTGTTGAGAACGTCTTCTGGAATATCTCTAAAAAATATTATTATAGGTGAACGTCGAAAATCATGAACTGTGCGTACATAATTCGTTTTAAAACTCCTCCCAGTTTATATGAAAATATAATTTTATAATACGAAATTAGAAACAATAAAGCGAATTTCATTAACACAATTATTGCTTGTGTTAGAAATGTGTTTATTCATTTGTTCAGAATTGATTTGACTTCATGCCAAAGTAATTTATTAAGTGTAGATTAGATGTGATTTCTTGTTTTATTATTACATTTATATACAACGTCCAGGCTATTAATAGCATATTTTTAATGCATTGGTTGAAAGTAATGTGCAGATAAATTGGAAAGTTATATTCTAAATCTCACGCTGATTATATTTATTTAAAATGATAAAAATACCGTAAAGCAAAAGCACCTTCTTATAATAACTACCATTCTTCATTCTTACTTCCTTTGCATTTCATATGATGCAAGAAGTATAGATGTTACTATGAAGTAAATGATCAAAACCATCCATTGTTAGACTACAACTAGATATATAAAAAAGAGAAAATTAACAAATTTCTTATGAGTCATTAGATAGTATATATCCCAAAAATATCCCTTTATTATTTCATATTGTATGACGATGTTTCTAAAGGCATCCGAAATTCCTTTACTGTAAAAATTATCACTCTGATGCTACCGTGTTTCTATTTATTTACTTAGAATTATGTGAAGAAAAATTAATCGGCAGTCAAAAATGCGTGTTTGTTTTTATTCCACTAATTTTGATTTAAAAAGGGATTTTGATTATCTCTTATATATTTTTATACAGAACAGAATTGTGTTTACGTTACTTAGCTGTTAACATGATTTAATGTTGCAGAGCCTAAAATATTTTGGCTGATCCAAGATTAGTCATCAGTCAGTTATTAATTATTTAGCGACACCGTCTGGCTAATTTTACGTAATAGTACACATGAGATTATAGGAGTCTATCACCGTAGACTGACTTGGAGGAGATTGCTAAAGAGCAATGATTAATATTCATCACAAACACATTTGATTTCACTTACTAATTATAATTCCATTTAATACACTCTGATGAATTTTATAATCTTCTAGAAAATATTTTATAATTTTTCTATATTATAATTTTACTATAGCCTCAATACATACTTATTCATAAATATAAGGTGTCTCAATTAGAACTACAGGATTTGAACTGCGCACCATTTGGGTTCTGTTAAAGATAAACATCAATGTTTAACTTTCATCGACAAACCATATGACGTCAACATCCCATCATTAACAGTTCAACAACGAATAGTTTGTATACAACTGCTTTATGAAAGTGAGCAATCATTTACAGGTGTATTATAAAAGGGGCACAAAATTAGGCCAAAATGAAATTTAAATACGACTTCTGTTATTGATAAGGCAACACCAATACGTCCTCATCGTCGTCGTTCAGACTAAAATATCGTTGAAGTGAAAGAAAATGTATGGAAGTATTCAAACACATCAAATCGACGTCTTGCACAAGAATGGAATCTGTAAAGAGCCATCATCTGTAAGTGATAGAATAATTGCACCGTACTTCTTTGAAAATGAAGCTGATAATGCTATCGCAGTAAATGGGGAACGCTATCGTGACATGTCAAATAATTTTTTCCACCAAATTGATGATTTGGAGTAGAACAACGTGTGGTTTCAGCAAGACGGTGCAACGTGTCATACAGCACATACAACCATAAATCTGGTGCATACCAAATTTCCTGGTCATGTTGTCTCGCAGAATACTGACATCAATTGGCCTGCAAGACCATAATATGATTTAAAACCACTGGACGTTTTTCTTTTGGCGTTTTATCAAGGAAAAAGTGTACGCCACCTATCAGCAACAAGCAATGAGCTCAAAGCAAACATTCAAAGTATTATTCGGGAAATAGAGCCAGTTTTATTTACCGGTGTTATGGACAAGTTTTCTAAACGAATGACATAATGCCAGATGAGTAAACACGATCAGTGAACGATAGATATTCTTTTCCATTTGTATCTGTATCGTCTCCATTTTATATTGAAGAATGGAAAACCTCAGTTTGTTAAATTTCATTGATTTTATTCAGAAATCACATCCTATAGTTCCAAATTAGACACCGTATGTTATATGTTTGAATTTAATAATTATAAAATAATTTCTAACTTATTTAAATTACTATTTTCCTGCGAATTAAATTACTAAATAACGGCTTTCATAATTCAAAAAGGTTTACTGTAATACAATATTGTTTCAAGCGATGTTCTTCATCATTTTAATATTGATTCAGGTAGTAGTAGCTTCAGTAGAATGAAGTGGCTATAAGGTTTACTGTAATACAATACTGTCTCAAGCCATGTTCTTCATTTGTTTAATATAGATTCAGGTAGCAGAGGAATGTGGTAGTGGAATGAAGTGGCAAAAAGGTTTAATGTAATATAATAGTGTAATATAATAAATCCCTTAAATTGACACGTACTCGTGAATTTAAGGGATTTGAAGAAAAATTGTTCGCGTTTCTAATATCATACATGACAGCTTTCACAAACCACATATAGGCAGCAAATTTATAAACAAACTCCAACATATTTGGTTGCTTGGCCGACTGTAATGCTCACACACTGACACTGAGTCACTAAAGTCCTTAATCGCTGACAGTAACAACCTAAGACAACAGTATAATATTTAAAAATACGTTTTTCAAATACTCGTGAAAAGTTGTATAGATTAACTGGTATCTTGGCCTAAAGAATTTTGACCACCGTATCACACCATGCCATGGCATTTTAAACAAATTGGTGCGGACTTGATTCATATTGGTTCCATTCAAACAATATTTCCAAAATTTGATTAATAGGTATCATAATATGACTAATAGTGCTATAAATCTACGTTGATGTTACCTTTTTTCATATTTTCTAAAACAAATTATTAGGAACATTATAAATATATCAGTAGTGTCCAACTTTATGTTTTGTTTACATTTGCTACACCTAAATCATGTTTTACGTCGAATATATTATTTCAGAATCAATATTACTCATTTTATAATATAAATGTTAGTATATAAGATAAAAACAAACTAGGTAACAGAAATATGATTCAATTGAACTAGTATTTAAATAATATTATAAAAGTGCATTTTTCCTCTATAACAGGATGTAAAAAATATATAACGATACAAGTATTATATTCATAAAAATCATAATAATAAAGCAGGAAGTAGATTAGAAAACAACATTCAATAACAAGATACTCATATATGAATAAGATGACGCTCATATTTACAAAATGAAGAACGGAGTTTATGAGCTTTAATTTAAGATTTTGCCTCAAACTTCAACTCCTGAACCCACAGTAATTAAATAATCATTTCAAAAAATAAAACCCGCCACAGGTAGGATTTGACATTTGTCCCGGATCGGAACCGAACGACATACAGCTGTTTCGAACTTGTTAGTTCTCATCAGTGCCGCACACGGTACGCCGATTCAGGACAAATGCCGAATAAACTTTATGGCCTATACATCTTTATCGATACGATCTCTGTCAGTAACTTATAAGTCGGAAATCGAGAAAGGAACCACCAAGCCGCTAAGCGGTTATCAAAGTAGTTCCCGAATAGCAAAGCTATTACATAATCGCTCTAGGAAACAAGTACTCCTCTGGCTAAAGCCCCGCCAGGCATTGAATTATACCCAGAAGCAATCCTCGACCCCTTTCTCGTGTTTCTGCACGATCAGATAAGGTTTCAAAAAATAATTGTAATTATCGTGTACTTTTCAGTTCAATCTCTCTCTTTCACGGTTAAAGAGATTGATATCTGAATATCTGAATTTACATCGCTTACTACGCCTCCTCAACGCGACATGTCTCACGATGCCTTGTAATCCACAACAATAACAAAAAAATCATTAATTTTAATTGCAGTTGTTGTTAATGAATGATGAAGTAATTACGATTACAATTCAATCACAATTCAGTTCAATAACTAGTTGAACCCTCTCAATTGACTCTAGAGCTTGCAAAAAATTGATTTGAGTCTTTTTTTTTATGATATATCATACATTGGAGAGAACTCAGGAAATTGTATTGGCCTTGGAAGAAGATAGACTCGCAAGAAGTAATGCCACATGTGGTCTTGTATTATTTTTTTGAAACACAATGTTAGGTATCGTTTTGAAAAATGAAAGGTGGAAGAAAAAATTCCATTCTATATCCTACCCTTCCTCTGCTCCACCATGATTCTTGCCGTTGATAGTCAGCAGTAAGTAGTAACATATAATGGGGGCGAATTGAAGAATCCAAAAACTTTATTAGTCGGTATATTGCTGAATTTATTATTGACATACCTTCGTCAATAAACCATTCATATAAACTCAAGTAGATGGTTTGTATCGCGTTTTGTCACCCAATATCTATGGATATTCATTTTGTACCTACGTAAAATCAACTCTAATAATATCTTATCAAATATTATCAATTCTGTATACATTGTGAGCAATCTCTATAAACAACTTACCAACTTCTCGTAAACTAGTTATGAGACATCTTTACTCAACTGATTAAAATTCTTACATACGTCTTCATACTTGTTAACAGGTCTTCATACTGTCAACAGGTACTGTTTTTGATAAAAAGTAGGCGAAAAACACTGTGGCGACTTGTGACAAGTCTAGGCGATGAATTGAACACAAATCATAGTAAAAAATCGCCAACCGTATTCACGGCTGTCTTAAAAATGTTATTAAGTCTTGTTTTGTAAGGTGGTGGACATGTATGTATACAGTGTTTCATCAATAAATATCAATTGCCTCTGGTTTCTATGACTTGCTTATAAACAGAAGTCGATCACAATACTATATACAGATATTTCTACAAACTGAAATAATTTAAATGTGATCAGTAAAGTCAGTAAATACTAGTATAAAAATACCATATACTGGAAAAGGCGCCAGTAAATTTATGAGAGTTTTTAATAAAATACAACAGAGAGGTTACCGAATGCACTTTATTTGTGAAGCTTGGCCAATGTTCTATTTACAATAACCTTAACAGCCTCATAAAAATTGGCTTTCTCGGAAATTTAAACTAATGTTGGATGTTTTAAAGGAGATTGTTATTGGTGTGACACATGTTCAATAATAAAATAACGAGAATTCGCGTGTTTAGCAACGCTCATACATATATACTTGAAACACACCGATCTGTCTGTGTTTCATTTTATTTTACACGACGCTATTATGTTATTTTCGGTCCAATTTTTAAGTTGTTTATTGCTTTAAATCTGAAAATAACAGTGATTTACGCTTAAAATAAAAAAATCGCGGTAATTCTAATTACCGATTGATTTACAGATTGAGCCTCGGAGTTTTATTATATCTGTGTGTATACGTAAGCTTCTAGGTAGGCACTTTGCATTAAAATAAATGTATGAATATGCAGTGAATCATCGGCTGCAATAGATATCGAAAAAAATAGCTACCCTAATAGCTTTCTAAATTTCCATACTCAAAATATATATTAATTCTTATCCATTAAATAGAATGAATAAATACATGGTAATAATTTGCATAATAACATTCGTACTGTGGTCTGGTAGGTCTGTAGGACCAGTATTAAAGTATCGTTGTATGCTTGGGTCTGAACTCAAGGTATGTAGCACCTCTCCTTGAGTATGGGTGTGTTTGTCCTTGTCTGTATGTGTAACCATCCTCACTGTAATCTGAGGCTTTAGGGGAGGGAAGTTCATTTATGTGTGTCTAAATTTTGAAGCATGAACAACAAACATAATGACGCTTTTGAAAAAATATGATAACGTCACAAACACGAAATCTGAACAAAAATTTGTCAGTCTTAAAAAAATTAGGTTGACTTGTTTAATAATAAAATTATAAATATTCTGGAACTCTATCCCCGTACATAAAAAGTATATATTAACTAGAATTAATTTGTAAAGTGTATACAAAGATGGCAGTAGGTATACAAATTCATACAGGATAATACAACAACAAAAAATTGATTCACGGCTAAGCATCATAAACAATGCGAAATTAGAGCAAACAGCGCCTGCTGCAGATTATTTTGAGGTCTCAATTTTTATTTCGACAGAAATCACCTTGGATAAAGAAATTAATCATAGCCAAGATCCGTTGTGTGGGATAATGCAAATAAAATCGCATGATACATTTATAAATAATAATATAAAAATGGAAATTATCAGATGCGACATAATTTGTAGCGATTTTATAAATAAATCTATAACATTCGATGATTTACTGGGCATATTTTTAAAAGAGGTTGTTTGCCAGTAGGATGGGTTAATTAATAAAATAGAATAATAATTGTTAGTTAACTAGTATATAAGGTTATATTTTTAAAACTTAATATATTACAGTAGCGAAAGCTTCTAAGGTTATACGAACAAAAAAACCCACTTTTCTTACACATTTGATGCAATTTCTTGTAAATGTACATTAAAAAAAATATTCAAATTACTTCGAAGAGATTTCTAAGAACTACATAATATTTAAAGCGTAAAAATGTAGAACATGGGGTGAAAATGTTAAAGATATTAATAATGGATATAATAAAGTTTATGGCTGAAATCTCATCATGATTCTAATCTTTTTATACCTTTTGCATTACATTTTATTGAACGACTAACTAGATATATTGAAAGTTGGCACATTGAAATTACCTTCCCTGTGTTGTCGTTATATTACACAAAAAACTGCAATGGAAAATAAGTTATTTTAAAAATATTTTCAAGATGGAAGTTGTAAATGGAATTGCGTTACATTAAACCTAAATTATTTATATTTAAAATCAAGAGAGAATAATTATCAATGGTTTCAATGGTTACATACCAATTCTATGAGTCATTTGATTCAGACGTCTAACAACTGCAGATTTGTCTTATTTATTTATCAGTCTGATATATCTCTCGTGTTCTCTAATTTGGATTTTCTTATTAGGGAAGAAATATATGATATCAGAATGTCTAAAAATTGTTTTGAGGATCAATCGTTAAAATAGTGGTTCGCCAAAGTTCTTTATCTAGAAACGTCTGGAGAGACGTCCTACTGCCTATATAAGAATTATGTCGTCCAGCGAGGAGTCAGTTGAATCTGGACCGCGATAGTGAGCAATACGGTGCGAAGAAAGTGACATTGTGTAATACAGTGCGGAAGTTAGTTTATAAAGTTAAAGCTGAAAGAAAGTTACTTAGTTAGTTGGACTTGTACATAGTTGAGTTGTAAATAAATGTTCGAAATAAAGAACTTTCTAGTGAATTCGTTAGAATATCATAATTAAAGTAACAAATATCACGAATAGGTAATTTAGATATATGGCATTGGTTTAAAGAGACAAGAAGCCTTGTCATTTCGTGAATATAATTCGTTGATAATAATGTTCACTTATTTTCTAAAAAAAAATCATACTGTAAATTAACTATAATTAAGTATACTTCATTTTCAATAATTAATAGCCATGTTTCAGTTATGGTAAGGGAAAGTGAATTAAGGATGAGGTCGCCATAATTACATTAAGAGTTTCATCCTACTGTCATTCGATATCTCACGAAATCTAATGAAAAACAACACAAAATAACGAAAATGAGTTCAGACCTCATAATAATTTATATTACATAATAATCAAGTCATGTAATGAATTCACAATCACAATTACATTTATAACATTTTATGAAAATAATCTTGTGGAACCTTCTCCAAATTTTATTGCAATTTTATTGGTAGATTTTCCTTTATATAGTTTCTAACAACTGTTTGATATATATTTTTGAAGATTAGAGATAGATCAGAGTTAGTCAGTAGATCTTTGCTTGACAAATATTTCAAATATATTTCTTACTGTATGGTGGAACTCTTTGATGTTATGTATTACTTTTTAAAAGACAAATAGTCCTAAAATATCTACATATTTTAAATTGCTAGGTCGTATGTATTCTGTTAATGACCGAGTGCTCAACAAATAAAACAAAATCTATAATGAAAAGATAGTTTAAACATTATTAACACATATTTAACAGCTTATTTAATATTGGCCTACTTCTGTTACCGACGCAAATCAGAGACACCAAGGGATAGGCTACTCTCAAGTTCTACTTCTGTCTCTTTTACTTACGAAACATTGTCTAAAACCTTTTGGAGGTATTTTGTCTGTTACAGAGAAGGCACTTCTAACATTATATCGTACCCTATACCAAAACTCACAAGTATTGTTCACTGAGTGACTTTATATATCAACGATTTGAGCATCAAGTCACTGCACATCTATTTCAAACCGTTTATTTACTAAAGCTTTCTAAAATACAAGTAACTGAACATCCCTCACAGATAATGTAAAAGTTAATTTTGTATTATTGAAATATTTAAACCAGAACACTGTAGTCATTCTATGGTTTTTCCCACTGCCTATTGGAACCATATACTTTTATTACATCCAAGTAACTTTGAAAGGGCTACAATATAGTCCAGTATAGTAGCAGTACCTACGCCGCTTCGTAGTCATTCGGTAATTACGAGGTAATTGCTCTTGTAACGGGGTAGCTCACGTAACGCAACAGATATGTAAGAATTATACTCCATTTTAGTCTCCTATCCGTAATAAAGCTGTGACATTTACGCACCCCTGGCTGGTGACAAATACTTACAAATATCAAGTTTCAAGGGCAGTAGCTGGTACGTGGCAGCGCCTAAAAGTACTGCTAAGGTCGATATAATAACATGCTTGTAGTAATCTTTTTCTTATAAATCACTTTAATAAAAATCAATATGTAGTAGAGGAACATATTTGATCGCTAAAGATCGATAGTCCTGCTCGATATCAAAGCCATCCATCCATAACCTATTACGGCGTCACAGCCAATACTTATTGGCATATTTATTAGTTTTATTTATTTCCTTAGAAACCGTTGATTGATCAGCCATATTATATGCTACTTTAAATTCTTTTTATTATTCATTTTCTGAAAGAGACCCACTTTTCAGTTGTATTTATCATTGAATATATTCTGTATATCATGGAATTTTTATAGTACAGCTTTAAATTCTTTTTCTTATGAATTTACGTAAATAAAGAGCAGAAAATAGTAACAGATTTTGGTAAATTGTAAATAATTCCTTTCATAAATAATTTAAGAAGGCCCAGTAATGGATTCACGTCAATCAAGTTGAAGCTGGTGCTGAAAACTGTAGCGATATTTAGTTGCAATAGATCAATGGGAACAATGAACAAACGTGTCTTAGAAAAACGATTTAATTTTAATAGTGAGGGTTGTAAAACGCTTATTTTAGGAATATTCAGAATATGGTTTTCAATTATCTTAATAACAATTATTTAAATTAGCATTATTATAATGCCCAATCATTTGTATGCAGTTATGTATAAAACAATTATTATTTGCATATAAATAGTCTTGCATTCTTGTGTATAGTTAGTCAAAAATGCAGAAAAACATTTCAATTTTATGCAACCAAAAACACTCTGGCTTATTTCTGTACAATGTTGTGGAATTTGTAACGCATGTGTCGCTAGGAGCAATAAACTTGATTTTGTGTATATTTTTGTTTCTCATCACAGCTTTTTCTATACGTTTAAAACTATAAATACTATTTGTATCACTGGTTGCCTATACTTATTGTAGTATAAATAAGCTTTTAATAAATTTGAGTCTCATTTACAACTATATTGCCAAAATTGATCACAAAGTAGAAAAAACTAACATTTTTTTTGTTTGTTGTGACTTTTGTCAAAACTACTTTAAACAAAGGTCAAAACAAACATTTTATGCTCAATAACAATATATTGTATACGTAATAAAAACACTAATCTGAGGGCAATTATAAATATTGCTTAGAAATGTGCTAGTACTGACCAGTACACACAGAAATCTGTGTATTTTCTTTTCCTGCGGGGCCTACGTAATTTGTTTCCACTAACCGAAAAAAGTGTATATTTTATTTAATTTTGTAAGACAAATTTAGCTTTTTTCTTTATAAATAATTAACATGACTAAGGAATTCTCAATTAGAATTAACTATATAGACATGAATATTTTACAGTTTATCGCACTTTTTAAAATTTGAAGCAAAAAATATTCTAACAGATAAATGACGATGAATCAAAAATATACATTTCTGTTCGAAATACTTTCGACTACATAGTTTTTGGAAATCAAAAAATATTTTCCTATTTAGTGTTCCTTATTCGGTAATGACTAGTATTGAGAGTTTTCTAAATGCCCTAGCAAATAGCGAAAGAATTAGATTAGCGTATATTCTCCTGCAAGCGCAAATTTAGCAATAACCAAAATAGTCTTTAAAACCTGTAGCACATTCATAGTATATAGTAAATTTATAACAAAAACAAATTTTCCACGACGCAGCGAACAATTTATACCTCACTCGACGACCAATTTGGCATCATCAGAAAATATAGCCCACCATCGTACTTTCTCATGACCCATGGACAGGGTGTGTCCTATCCACCTCAAAATCAATAGATGTCGTCTGGTAGACGTCCCTAATCAGAATCAGTCGAAACCTGTTCGATCCGTCACGATTTAATTGAGTGATCGTGCTAACAATAAACATTTCTCAAATAGTCCAATATTGTACTTTCTCATGACCCATGTACATGGTAGAGTGTGTTCTATCCACCTGGGAGACGTCCCCCAATCAGAATCAGTTAAAACCCGATCGATCCGACACGATTTAGTTGATTTATCTTGCTAATAAAAATAAATGTCGACGACAACAACGACACACACACAGCAAAACAATTTTTTAAAACCATTTTTTTTTTGTTTTTAGGCCGAAAAACTAAAAATAAAGCCAAAAAAATTTTTTATTTTTTCACTTTTTCTTTACACGATTACATTACTTCTCCGCGTATAGTCAAATGCGGAAAAGTTATATTAATTACAGTTATACTAATACTGTTATACTAATAACAGTTTTATTAGTATTGATAAAAATAAAAATTAGTTACATATTATCAAGTTACTTTGTATACTCAAGTATCTTCTTTATTATTATTTAAGCAGTATTTAAGCACTAATTTTTAAACATTTACGTTTATTAATAACTGGAGCCGCTCGTTTCGTCTGCAAACCAGAGACGTCGCCTTCGGGGATTCGTAATATGTCAAATAAAATAAATAATGCTAAGTAATAAAATAATAAGCACCTGGTTATTCGTTATACGAATACGTTTTACAACACTATAAAACACTTACCCTTAAATTATCTAATACGTTTAGAGAATTTTGGAGAGAGATTTGAACTTGCTATTGTAGATGATATTTATCGATATACCCTTGGATAATATTTTCGAATTTCTTCAACCACAAGATGTAGCGGATGAAGTTTACACGTAATATGTACGGAATTAACACACTTGGCCTACAGATCGAATGGTTGCAGCAACATCGGCCACAAATATGAACATTTGATTTTTTGAAAGCTAAAATTTTTATAATCAATTTAGGACTATCCTCATCATTGCTTCGCTAGTACATTTTTGGAATTATTACTTCGTACTTACTAGCTAGTAAGAATGAATGTCATGGTTTAAGAGGTTTCAGTGTACGTGCTATAATATTAATAGCAATTTTTGTACAATATTTATTTCGTTCATACATAACCACAACTTTTTATTATGTAATTCAGATGTCGTATTGTTTTCGATTTGTTCCCGCACTGATGATATTTATTTTCCGGCCTAGTAATTTCATGGTGGGCTTATATTTATCCCAGAACTGCCGAAATTTTTATTGATTAAGTAAAGTAGATGGTAAATTACATGGTGTTAACATAAAAATTAAATCAAACATAAAATCAGTCCTCGGTCTTTGGACACTTTTGTATTTCTGCTACACAGTGTTTGAATGTTTTCTACAGTCCGTTTTGGTCCAGCACAACAAAAGTTGATCGAACATTGTTAAAAATATGTTATTTTTGCATTATCGTATTTTAACCCTGTAAATTCCCATAAGAACTTATTTACTACGATATTTTGAAATTGAATGTAAAGTTAAGAGAGATAGATGTGATATAGAATATATGGCGAAGATATTTGAATATATGGCGGAGGCGCCATAAATAACCAGTGAGAATTCATATTATTACTTTTATTTTTTCGAATATTTAAATCATAGTGCCTACGTGATATTATAATTAAATGACTTCAACTAATGTTTAATGAATTAGAATGGTATTATCGGAAAAAAACATGAATAAACAACAGAAAGGAACAATGTCAAACGCAATAAAAATGTGTTAATGAAAAACTTTAGACAAAAAAATTGGAGGTGAAATTAAGTCGTAAAAATTTTAATCAGTAATAATCAATAGCGTATAAAACCTCTTCTAGCTTTTATCACTGCTTCCATTTACCTAGGCATTCTAAAGGGTGGTCCAACTATAATGCACGATGTTAATTGTGAGTCACACCTTAACGTCAAGTTTTTTGCCCAACTTAATTTGACATTTCTTTGTTTCAGTGTTTGACAAATTAAACCATGGAGAGGTACACAATTGAGCAGCGCGTTAAGATAGTTGAAGCCTTTTACGAAAATGGGCGTTCAAATCAAAATGCATTTCGTGCACTTCGTGACTTTTTTGGTCAGCATAATCGACCAAATGTGTCCACAATCGGGAGAATTGTGCGCAAATTTCAGCAAACCGGGTCTGTAGGAAATGTGAAAATACCTGTGCATGCTCGCCCAGTTCGTTCTGCGGAAAACATTGCTGTTATTCGCGATAGCGTAGCAGAAGAGCCGTCAACCTCGACTCGTCGTCGTGCCCAATAATTGAACATCTCACGAACATCACTGATGCGAATTTTGAATAAAGATTTGAATTTACAGGCTTACAAGGTTTAATTGACTCAAGAGCTGAAGCCTACTCACCATTTCAAGCGTCGTCAATACGCCGAATGGTTGGTTGAACAGATAGAAGTAAATAGTGACTTTACAAAGAAAATCATCTTCAGCGACGAGGCACACTTTCACCTCAGTGGATTCGTTAACATGCAGAATTGCCGCATTTGGGCAAATGAGAATCCACGAGTGATTGTTGAAAATCCGATGCATCCACAAAGAGTGACTGTTTGGTGCGGTTTATGGGCTGGCGGCGTCATCGGGCCGTACTTCTTCGAAAATGAGGTCGGCCAAGCAGTTACCGTGAATGGTGTTCGCTATCGCGAGATGATAACGGCCTTCTTGTGGCAAGAAATTGAGTATATGGACCTGGACGATATGTGGTTCCAACAGGATGGTGCCACTTGCCACACAGCCAACGAAACAATGGCACTTTTTCGCGAGAAATTCAATGGCCGTGTTATCTCACGTCGCCGTCGTGGCGATGTTAATTGGCCGCCACGATCATGTGATTTGACACCGTTGGACTTCTTTCTTTGGGGATATTTAAAAGAAAAAGTGTACGTCAATAAGCCAACAACAATTCAAGAGCCATATATACATATAAGGGGAATACTGAATATAGTTCATTTTTATTTATGCGCCTTTATTTTTATGGAGGCAAAGTTTAGCTTAGTGCTATTTTTCCACCTAATCCCTAAAGGATGAGATAATTCGGCACGTTAACGACATTGAACCTCAATTATGTCTCAGAGTCATTGAAAATATGGACCATCGGATAGAGGTATGCCACCGAAGCCGTGGCGATCATTTGGCCGATATTTTGTTTCACACATAATTGTCATAGATCCTTCTATCATAATAAAAAATATTAAGATAATTCTCTGAGAACTTTTTGTTTTATTTACAATTAACATCGTGCGTTTTGGTTGGACCGCCTTTTATTAATCAAGTGGTTAGGAATAGTCTCCAATTCAACAAAAACGACTTCGAAGGCAGGTATGTGGCGTTTAAATGATCATTTTAGTGCATCTCATAAATGCTCCATGGGATCATATAGAATCTGCCAAGCCTCTTGTGTGCCAGAGCATGGGCCTCTTAGTGGCCAGTCCATGGTTGGAATATTCACAAATCGAAGGTAATCCAGTACCCTTCTAACAATTGAAGCCGAGCATTATCCTGTATAAAAATGAAATTGTCCACGAAAAACGGGGCAAATGGTATCACATATTCTTCTACAATGTTTTTTACGTAAGAATATGGATTCATGATTCTCCATCCACCCCATATAGAAAGCAAATCCGTGCAACAATCTAAATAAATTCCTCCTTAGAATATTATTGATTAACCAAAAAATGGGATCCTCGAAGAGATATTCTAGGCAGAAAATCTCTCTGTTGGCCTCCGCCAGACTCATTGATCATCATCTGGTGAATTAATGCTTTTGTTTCGTCTGAAAACATAACTCGCTTCCAGTCGTCAATGGTCCAACTTACGTCTTCTCTTGAAGAACGCAGTTTAGGAACATTACGTTCTTTAGTGAGCAGTGGTGCAGCATCTAGTCTTCTGCTGTCAAATTCTCCTCCTTAAGCCTTCTCCTGACCGTTGATCCAGAAATTGCCACATTTCCAACTGCTGCCTGGGCTCTGCTACTCTGAAAGACGACTGATCGAGCAGAGGCGCTGATTCACCGACTCACCGTCCTCATGTGCGCTCACGTTACAGCAGCAATGCCAATCTGACAATAATTACTATTGACACCTATTAATAAAACGTAAAACGTCTTGCTGTTAAGAATTTATATATGTATATAAGTTATGAACGAGAGGGCTTCAAGAATATTAGTAAGTAGAAATATCCATATTATTGTTGGAATTGTTTACCAAAATAATTTAATTTATTGTGTTGTTTGGTGCCGGATTCTGTTCTACGTTAGTTTTGATTTAATGTGCTATAATAAAATTTAAATTACAACTGTAATTAACCTGACGTGTAGGTAACGATAAATTTAAATTTAGAGGTAAACCCAAAGAAATAAAACTATAATTAAAATCCACAAAAAATACTTATATCACACGTTTAAAAATATATGTTGTGGTTAGTTGCAAAATGTTAAATGATATGTTAAAAGTAACTCAGAATAAACTAAAAATAATATTAGACTTAAATATTTTTACAGAACAATTGTATTGCATAATTCTTATTTTTTTTTTTTTCTGAAGATAAGTCGGAAAAAAAACTTTTTCAGAAATTAAGTTAAGTACTATTCATTTCATCGCTATTTTCCAAATAAAAAACTCTCTTATCTTGCCGATAAACGGAACAGTCTACCTGAGCCTAGCCATAAAAACAAGCCACGGTATGAAATAAGAGCCATTTTGAATTTTTTATTTGGCAAATAGAGATGAAATAAACTATACTTTAAAATATTTCGAAGTTATCAAGGTCATAAAAAACATTTTCTTCCGAGTTAGATGCATTCTGAAAACACTCTTTGAACATTTTTAAAAACGTTCACAATACCCATAATAAGTATAGAGAAATTACCATCAAGATTAATATTAAGAAATACTTGAATGGCTGCAATATTTAATTTTGCTGTTTTCCAAAATATCGCATTGTTTAATTCTTCTCAATACTTACGAAGATGGTCGTTATTGTTTACCTCGTATGTACGCAATCTATTGGATTCCCCACATACTGTCTAGTTGTAACAGCAATAGAAAAAGTGACCAGAAGGATAACTGTCGCATTGGTATGTAATCTGAATATTGCCGAATCGATGGTAACGCTACTACTCTGAAACAAAGATATTTTGACATTAATTAACTGCAAGTACTTGAGAGGTAAGATGGTTTTTAGATCATGATCGAAATACGCGTAATTTTCAAAAAAAGAATATTTAGGCGATTATGGGAATAATGAAGTTAAAAAAATAAACAACGAAATTAAATGGATTTTCTGAAACGGGAAAATTTATGGAAGGCGGGCATATGTAGTAAAATCTTCAGGAAATCTCTTCCAAACAGTAAGAAACTGAAACAACAAATAATTCATAATTCATTTGGTAACGTATTCGAAGGAAATATTTATCACTATGCTACAGAAAAGATGAACACAGATGGCAGATGTTTCGTAGGATTAAAGAGCTTTCATTACTAAATATTCTATTAACCCAGTTTTACTGTTTGAGTTTTACATGTGTTTTCATTTGTTTTCCTGCGACATATTGTTTCAGTATGTCAGGATTAGATTAGTTATATTATTATAATATATATAGTAAGTGTCGTGTAAAATATACGTATATCAACACCTACGCAATCTGAGTAGATTGCGTAGGTATTAGTATTCAATAGAATGTCACCAAGAACTGTTACGAAGTATTTTAATTTAATTAAATGTTAATAACTGCCAATTGTTCATTAATGCTTCTTCATTACACAACAGAATTGATAATGAATTAAACAAATCACTTATGCGATAGACAAAAGTAAATATCGGTATGAAAATCGTTTATATTTAAAAACTGTTGCATTAGATTTTAACTCACACGTGATAAGTATTGACATGTTAGTAAAGAAGTGTCTGTAATTACTACTGAACGTCCGTCAATTACAACATGTGTGAAACATTACTGTTGATCAAAAATATTACAGACAATTTTGATATTTCATGTACAATACACCGAGACATAACATATACCATATAAGAGAAATACTGAATATATTTCATTTTTATTTATGCGCCTTTATTTTTACGGAGGCAAAGTTTAGCTTAGTGCTATTTTTCCACCTAATCCCTAGACATTCACACCGACACACAAACACGACCAGCCGACTGATAAGGGAATCGAACCCACGCCCAGAATACTACGTATATCGATTTAAATAAATGTTGTGATTGCATAAACAAGTTTACTCCAACAAAAATATAGCATGTTTAAAAAGAAACCTGGCGTGATTAAATTATATTTGACATTGTTTGGAATAACTGTAACGATTAAGTTGAAATAAATTGTACAGTGACATACCCATGGATTGGTAAACATAATTTTAATTTACTCTAAAATGATTCTTAATTTATTATTATTTTTAATTGACTTCAAAAAAAGTCGGAAGTTCTTAATTCTTCTGTTTAAATATTTTTTTATGTATGTTCGGATAAAACATTTTTATGTGTTTATGAACTGATATTAATTATTCTCTTTTGCGTTGGGTTCAGTATAGCTCCGAGGTGGTCCCATCTTAGTTTCATTGGCATTGAACCTTGGACCTCGAGGATACACAACAGAACTCCTTATTTAAGTAGCCGTCGTTTTTTCATTAAAACATCCTTATTAGGTCTACCCATCACTTAAAATTGTAAAATAATAAGTTTAAAAAAAACAACTTAAAAAAAATAAATTAACTAAAAAGCAAGAAATAAATGTTTTCTACAACAATTTAATACTTATTTGTTGTTCCGTTTAATGTAATTAAATTATTGTTTATTATGTAATTATTATTAATTAACAACGGGAAATGAGTAAAACAACTACTGCGTTTTTATACCACTATATTTTCACAGCAACGTGAACAAACTGCAGTTTCGACAATTATGTCATTTTCAAACGATGATTCAACTAAGAATAAAATACAAACATTCTGTTCCTATAATATATACTATCTAAATACAGAGACAAAGTGTTAGGACAATAAACAGGTAGTTAAGGTTTATAAGAAACGTGTTTTCCAAATGGTGGAATCCCGACCATCAAATTATGAGAATTTCCATGAATATTATTAAGAACTATTATACAGGGGGTTTATTAATTTGGGTAACAGTAAAAAGAGAAGAATATGGTATATCAACTTGAACATTTAACAAGCTAAAATTATCACTATGGTTGTATTTATAGATTTCTATTGCTTCTAACCAATTAAGTTTTAAACCTTTGCTGGCATAGTGTAGGATTTTCATATTATTAATATCTGGGAAATTATGTCCACTTTCCAAGATATGATTAGCAAAAGTAGAATATGTTTTCTGTAATCTGAAGGATCTATTATGATCAAGGTATCTAGTTCTAAATTTACGTCCTGTTTGTCCTATATATGTGCTATTGCACCCCGAGCAATTTAACCTATAAACTCCCCATTTTTCATATTTATTAGTTTTATCTTTGGCGTTATAAACAAAATTTAATACCTTTGTTAGGGTTTCAATGCTACTTTGATATTATGTTTTTTGAGAATATTTAATATTCTTGTTGACAATGTATCATAATATGTGATGGTGGCATAAGGCATTTGTTTATCTTCTCTAATATTTGGATAAATTAATTTAACAGTATACTGATTTTGTTTTTATTTATTAATTTTGTAATAGTTTTTGTTGGGACACCATTGTTTTTGGCTATATTTTTAATTGTTGTAAGTTCTGTTTCTATCTGCTTTTCTGATAAAGGTAGTGAAAAAATTCTATGTAACATTGAATTATATGCAGCTATTTTATACGAATATGGGTGGCACGAATCAAAGGGGATAGTTATGTCTGTATATGTAGGTTTTCGAAAAACATCAAATGTGAATTGATTATTTTTGTGTGTGATAGTAAGATCTAGAAAATTTATGCTATTGTTTGTTTCTCGGTCTATCGTGAATTTTATTTTTAGGTGTAAGTTATTCATACTATCTAGGAAAATTTTTAGTTGTCTAGTAGTACCTTTAAAGCAATCTAAATATCATCCATATATCTATACCAAAATTAAATATAGTTTTTACCCAGTTGAGAAATTAGTATTAGTTCTCCTAGATTAGACATAAAAATATCTGCTAGTAGAGGACTTAAAGGTGATCCCGTAGGTAGACCGCTGTTTTGTATATAAAACTGAATGTTGAATTGAAAATAATTTTGCTATACAATATTAGTAATGCGAATACCGGACCTCGGCAATTTTAAATGTAAACTCGTTATAGTAGCAAGATATATATATTTTTTTATATTTTACTTGGCACCGACTTCAAAATTATATAAATCAATTAATAATAATTAATAATTTCTTAATTACATTAAACAGAACAACAAAGAAGTATTAAATTTTTCTAGAAAATATTTATTTCTTGCTTTTTAATTTTTATGCCTTAAATTTTTTAGTTAAGGCTTTTACTTCTTTTGTCAGTTTTTTTTTTAAACTCCATAATTTCAATTATAATAATTTCAATCACAAAACTATATTTGTATAGATTTGGCGGATGCCCTGGCTTTGCTGAACACACTGTAAATATAACAAGATATAAGAAATGAACTGCGTTTATTATTAACTTGTACTTAACATATATCACCCAGAGAATTCGTCACTTTTAGTAAACGCTAAGAAGAAACGAATACCCCTACCAAAATTTTTAATTTTAAAATACTAATTCAGTTTTCTCACATTCATTTTCGTGCTAATCTATCTTTCAGCGAATAATTATTTTGCCCCGATTACACATACCTGTGTAAGCGTGTAGACTCCTCTCAGCAAATCCATCCCCCTAATTCCGTCGTCGTGGTACCCTCTCCTTCGACGAGGCCTCGTGTCAGGATAGCGCTTCCTCCTCGGCCTTAAAGGTTGGTGGCCGTGTGTGCGGTAAAATATCCGTTCCTTATGTTGACTTTTGGATCTTCCCATGTGGGATATTGCGTAATGCAAAGGTCCATTATTTATGGAATATAGAGGGTGCATTGGCTAGAAGAAAAATATACTTTAGGTTAAATTAAAGAATTACATTAAATTCACACTTCAGTCATAAACATTCTCCATATAATACCCGAGTGTACATGAAAAATCGCAAGACATACATCGAATCCCTGAGCCATGTGGTAATGGTATTACTGGTACAAATATATATATATACAACATATTTTTATTTTTAATTTTTTTACTTATCGTGATGCAGAAATAATGCCGTTTGCAAGAGTTTGTAATAATAATTAACGCGAAGAATGATGACAAAAAAAAACAAAACAGTAGCTATAATGTAAAATTTCGTTACAGAACATCAATATAATAAATCATAAAATACGTTTTTATATACACATATATACAGACACTTTCCATCATATATAAATAATTTTATAATTAAGTGTCTAATATCCAACAGTATTTTATGTGCGAACAAGTGTACAGTGCAACCTTCAGTCTTGGTATTGCCTACAGAAAGAAATGAAAGCATTCGAAATAAGAGTGTACGATGCCAATCGGTTTTATTTGGATAAACGTGCGTCAAATTAAACATAGTTTACATTTTCTTTAAGAAAATAAAGCAAAAAGCTATCAGTAACCCAATAAATATGTTTAAATAATAGATAAAATATTGTACATTAAGTATATTATTAACTGATTATTATTCAATTGCAAATAAATTTTAAAGGACTATGGCGTAAAATCAAAAATATTATAGACAAAGCTTACAAAAATTATAATAAATGGCTGGAAAAATACATTACTCTTAATCTATCTGCTTGCTAAAGGCAAACCTAAAAACAAAATCGCCTTAATATTATATTACAGGCGCTACTATTTTTCATAAAAGAAGTACAATATTTTTAAGGTGAAGAAGAAACCGCCACACCCCCAGTAGGCCCTCTGAAACCTCAATATTCATCACAGATAACTCTTATGCTGTCTACTAAGTCACACTGCACATAAAACCGCCATGCTATTATTTTCGTAGACGTTACGTTTTTTTAGTGAAAAAAGTCAAGATTTTCAGGGAGAATAAATAAAAAGAAGCACCACACACCCAATATGCTCTTTGAGACCTCGATATTTACCACAGAATACATTTATAGTCTCTACTAAGTCACGAAAATAAGATTGTCCTAATATTGTTTTTGTAGATGCTACGATTTTTTAGTGAAAAGATACCATTTTTTAAAAAGAATAATTAAAAACAAATCACCACACCCCAAGCATACCCTCTGAAACCTCTATATTCACGAAGCATAACCCTTGTGATAAGTACTTTACTAAGTCATTCTGGGCATAAGATCACCCTAATATTTTATGGACCTTGCGAATTTTTTAATACAAAAGTATAATTTTTTTACAGAGAAAATAAAAAAACACCATAGCGACAGTAGACTTTCTGAAACCTCAATATTCATCACAGATAGCCCTTAGAATCTCTACTAAGCTACTCTAAAAATAATACCGCTACAGCATTTTTTACAGACGCTATGATTTTTCTTATGAAAGAAGTACATGATTTTTAAAGAGAAGAAATTAAAAAATCATCATGCCCACAATAGACCCTCTGAAATCTCTATATACACCACAGACAACCCTCATACTCTCTGCGAAGGCAGTCTAAACATAATATCGCCCTAATATTTTTTTTTACATACGTTATAATTTTTTTAACGTCAAAGGTACGAGATTTTTAGGGAGGAAAAATGTTTCAAACAGAGTCTCTATAAAGTCACCTTAAAAATAAGATAACCCAATATTTTGTTTTCATACCCTACGATTATTTCCATGAAAGAATTACAATATTCTTAAGGAAAATAAATCACCATACCCCCAGTATGCTCTATGAAACCTCTATATTAATCATAGATAAATCTTATACTCCTTACTAAGTCATCTTAAACGTAAAACTACCATTATATTGCTTTTACAGAGGCTACGATTTTTTGTAATGACAAGATTCTTAGGGAGAATAAATTTAAAAAATCACCATACCTATATTATGCTTTCTGAAACCTTGATATTTACCACAAACAACCCTTATGGTTTTTACAATGTCACTATAAAGATAAAACTGCCCTAATATTTTTTTTAAAGACGCTACAATTTTTTTCCATGAAAGATATATGAGATTTCTAAGGAGAAGTAAAACAATCACCACAGTCCTAGTAGGCTCTTAAATATTCACCACAGACAACTCTGGTGTCTGTGGTGAATATCTATTAAGTCTTTCTTTCTCTATTAAGTCACTTTAAACATAAGACGGTTCTAACATTTCTTTATAGGCGCTACGATTTCTTAATAGAAGACGTACAAGATTTTTACGAAAAAAAATTATCACACCAACAGGTGGGTCCCTGAAACCTCAATATCCACCAAAAACAATCCTAATCCACTCTACTAAGTTACTCTAAACATAAAAGCGCCGTAATATTTTTACAGACACTACGATTTTGTAGCAAAATAAATAGAAGATTTTTAAGAATAAGAAAATTATCACACCTCCAGTAAGCTTTCCAAAACTTTAATATTCACCAGAGACAACCCTCACCCTCTTTACTAAGTTACTCTAGACATAAGACCGCCTTAATATTATTTTTACAGACGATACGATTTTTTTATGGAAAGAGGACAAGATTTTTAAGGAAAAAAAAATTAAACATCAGCACCTCCTAGTATGTCTTCTAAAAACTCAACCATCACTATAGACAGCCCTTATAGTATCTACTAAGTCACTGTAAATATTAGACAGCCGAGTGTCGTTCTTCTAAGCGCTATAATTTTTTTATGAAAGAAGTACAAGATCCTTAGGGAGAATAAATAAAATAAATCGCGACACCCCCGGTATACTATCTGAAACCTCTATATACACCACAGATAACCCTTGTAGTCTCTACTAAGTCACACTAATCTTCTCTGATATTTTTTTACAGGCGTTCCGAATTTTTTAACGTAAAAAGTATAAGATTCGTTAAGGTAAATAAATAAAAAACACCCACAACAGCCACAGTGAACTTTCTGAAACTTTGATATATATTGCAGACAATTCATAAAATGTAATACAAAATATATAGATATATTGTTTATTTTATGATAACTATTTTCATGACACTAAAAGAGGGAAGTTAATACAAATAATGTTCTAAAATTGTGATACAAGTTACTTAAAGGAATGAAGATTTATATCATTATTTTATTAGTAAATTTTTTATTCATTACATATTAAACACAGACATTATCAAGTAAAATTATAATTGGATACTTTCGATCCATTCTTCTAAAATATAGGTTATGTCTCAGAAAGTATATCGAAAGTGTCTCATTACAGTATTTCTTGATGATACATACTTATTCCTCAGTTTATCTGTTTTAAAGATTTTACTTCAACTCTTAGCAATTTCACTTAGCCGTTAGCAATTATTCTATATAATTAAGTTGGTTATATTTCTAGATATATTTATCTCGTGAATCAAAATTGTTGGTTGATTTTTACAATTCTTTGAAAAACTAGGACTTACCCTTTTTCTCCTTATCCTTTACAACTAAACCGAAAAGAATTACACTGCACACAAAAATATCAACTAAAACAAATAGACATACTTTCATATAGTAACATACTAGAAGCATTACTACAAACGAAATTTAATTATTTCATGTTTACTCATCCAGAATAAACAAACAAATCAATGTTTACAGAAACCGAATTCCCGCCACATTCGAAACACCATTTCTTTTGTAAATCCATCAGAGAACTGAACTATTTCCAATGCTACTGTCAAAGCAAAAATGCATTTCACTCAAACCTAAATCTCATTCAAAATTATTCGAACAGAGAAATGTTTACAAACAGTGGAGACCGGGGTAACTTCCTTGCGGTGCAACTGATTGATCGGATATGTTCCAGCATTAATTGGAGGCACAATCATTCTTATTCCAGTTTAATTTTAGGTTTTTATTGGCGCTTTAGTGAGGCAGTTGAACAAATAATCAAGAGGAAGTGCCGTAACGTAATGCTAAAGTTGTTCAGTGAAGATAGAATAGAGGAAATATGCGCTTAAATTTTGATACTAAAATGTAAATTTTTATGCAATTTGATGCGCTTTATCTTTAACGAATGAGGTGCGATTTAGACAATTCTTTATATTTTGTACAATTGAATTGTACTTATATTTTTTGAGTATAGAAGTATAGTAAAATAAGATAGAGAACATGTCTTTATCATTTATATAAAGGGTTTAAAAAAGTATTACACAGGCAATGTGCACGCCCATTTGATTCAAACATGCTCATGTATAAGTTACGTCTACGTGTAGACGTAACATGTAGGTGTAGGCGTCGGTAGTAGTGCGAATCTTCCACATTATAATATATTACGTAATACTTCGGCGCCGTAAAACAGGGATAAAAAGTTATTGGTTATTTCTGTGCCAACTAACAACTAGCCATACCAAGGGGATGGTTCAAGAGGCACATACATTGAGAAGTATGTGGTAGACAGTCTTTCAGCAGTTATTTGTAAGTTTTATCACTATTAGGCGTCTTTCCTAACAGATATTTCTTTTCTGTAAGCATATTGTTGCATAAATATCTATTATAGCGTTTTAAAAGTTTTCTTGACTGGAACAGAACGAAAACTGAGGAAACTTATTTTTTCATAGACTGATACATGGGTTTATCCCAGGTATTAAGTTTTCCATTATCACGGTATTTTTAAGGAAGATTATTTTTTAAATAAATTCTTTAAATTAACGAAAACCACGAGTATCTAGTATATGCCTCATTAAAGAATAAACAGACAAAATAATGCATACAAATATCTACAATGACTAGTACTCTACTCAAAAAAAATTCATTTGTTCGAAAATTGAGATATAATTTGCAATTAATTAAATAGTATACTTAATGAAATAATTAGTAGCAATAAGAGTAATCTAGATAATCTAAAAATATTCAAGTAATAAAGTATATTGCAAGAATTATAAGATCCTCTTAAAAAAAATGGAAAAACAGAAATGGACCTCCTGACTCTAAAACGTCAGCATACGGAAAGATTGTACCTTAATGGGGACGAATAGATCCCCATTTAAGGAGCAGTGCCAAGCTCTATATGAGTTATCTCTATAGAAGAATAAAATAGGACGTCCATGTTTACAGGAGGGGCAGGACAAGGGCTTGACTATGATGGGTGGATTCTTCTTCTTCTGAAATTGAATACCCAATGAATTATTCCTCTCAATGGATGCGGTTCCTTTGCCAAAAAACCTGGTATTAGATCTATTCCATTTCAGCTTATGGTATATTGAACTTATTTAAATTCGTAAATCCAAACATATAGATGCATTATTCTTCTGTAGCTCTAACTCTAATCATGTGTATGTCCATATAATGTAATAACTATATCATTAAAATCAATTTCATTTTGTAGATTATCAATATATGTTCAATTGAGGTGAAGTATGATAAATAGGTATTGCACACGATGATATAGTAAATTCTGGTTATATAAATTCTAATGGACTAATTCCAGTGATACTGAGAATTTATAAGCCCTAGATTCTAATTTTACTATGCTTAAGACTACTCGACTGAAGGTGGCAGTGTATTTGAGTTTTTAACATAACATTTTTGTTTGGCATTTTGGCTAGTTGCTTGATGAGAAACCTCTTAACAAGCGGTACGTCGATAACGCCCTAGAATTCAGTGCGTGTTATTGTGAAACAATCACGAAGTGTTTTGTATAGTTACCAACTGTTATGTCATTACAGTCACAAAATTTATGAGTCCTACGTTCCCCTTTTTTTTTCTAAAAATAAATTGCACCGGTACAGTTTCATAGCTTTATTGTTCTAACCATTAATCTGCGGTCGAATAACAAAAAGAAATTTATACATATCTAAATTTATATAAATTAAAATTATATTTTTCTAGAACAGTGACAACACATGATGCATGGCAGTTATAATATTTATTTTATCATTAGAATTAACCCAAGAGATTTATTATTCTAATCCGTGCAATAATTTTGCCGTTAATTCTGTTGATCCAGAATGTTGAATATTTTTACAAGAATATACAATTTTTCGTTGGTATTTGCCCACCGCGTGTTTTCTGATTTATTTATTGATTTATTTTTTTAGTTGAGTGCGTGAATCACAAAATGATGGTATTATTAGAGCTTCCACACGTACGGATATATTATTGTAAGATTTCTTTTAAGTGGCCTGAATGAATCAGTTCGGATGATTGTAGTTAAGTGCGTGGCCAGGCCCTAATAATCTTGACATACGCGCTAGCGCGTCAGAGCGAGCCGCGGAACAGGTTAATCGTATTTTTACTAGATTATGTTCTGGTCTTGTACATAAACTAGTCTCCTAAAGAAAGTGCACATAAACAAATGTATTGTAAATTCATGGTAATTAGAAGTAGCCAAAGCGATTCAAAAGACTCAATTTTAAATACAACACATTTGACGAAAGACATTAGGTACATTTAGACCTACAAAGAAATGCTTATCTAACATTGTATGTCAGTGGCGGCTCGTCGGGGTAGGCAAGGTAGGCGCCGCCTACCTTTAAAATTTTATGTAATTTCTCATAACAGCGCAATTACAATGAACTGTTAACGTCCCTGATAATACAGAAATATTTAATATAATTAATAATAACTACTTTATACTAATTAAATTATCTATCGCCGTCGGCGGCGCTGGTGCCGTAAACACCCTTTATTTATACCACCGCAGTCCGCACGGCGCCGCGCTACACCGAATTAAATCATTTCATTCCTAAACAGAACAACCAGACCAGGCTCGGTTCTCCATCCCACCGCCTGAAAATCGATAGCTACACGTTAACCAGATGTCGGTAAGACGACAAACAGCGTTGTTGTAATGGCAAAATAATCGCAGCTCAGGCGTCTGCAGCGAGTTATATTCTTTAAATAAAACAGTTGGAGTCGGATGCATTCGGCGCCTGAAGTAGATCGGCGTTCTTCGGCAGATCCGAAGACGCCTTCACATTGAATAAGCCGTGACATTACTGGGAATATCGGGTTATATAATGTGATGATCAATTTGAAACATTAAATATCGAGTCAATGTTGAAATATTTTGTGGAATATGAATTTCGAGAAATATTTCCAGAGGTTTTTAAACTTATTGTTTTAATTGCTACAATTCTAGCAATTCGGTTGAAAGACATTTTTCTTGTTTAAAACATATTAAAACGCATAGTCGGAACTCTATGAAGAATGTATGTTTATCGTCGTTTGCACTTATTTCAATTGAAAAGGAATTATTTAGCACACTTCAGAAATCTGATCACTTCACGGAAAATATAATTAACAAATTTTCATTAATTAAAGATAGGCGCATTAATTTAAATTATAAAAAGTAGTAGGTATCCACTTTGTAATTGTCAGTCAATAATGGCGATGGTTAAGGAAGGCTGTGAGGGGAGGAGGAGGTCTATACCCTAAAGCGCCCTAAAATAATGTATTATTGCCAACCCAATTTACATAATATAGGTATAATACTCAATAAATATATTTCGTTTATTCCAATTTATTTATACCCACAATAACTATTATTATTCAGGAATAACAAAGAGGTATCAAGTTCAAAAAATTCTTGTGAAAGTCTATATTTTTGTATAAATGAAATTCAATCATTGAAATTCTGAAGTACCAGGAAAACGCGTCGTCTGCGGCGCTATTTTTAAGGGTTGATGAAGCTCATACGCCGCTATCGCCTACCCTAATATGGATACCACGAGCCGCCACTGTTGTATGTAGACTAATTAATGTCAGGTACAGTACAACCGAGATCACAAAGATTATGATGATTAGGATCAGTTAATATTAAGTGAAAATGATGTACTGTACATGAATTTTTAATTCAATTTTACCACAAAGGGCCAGAAACGATTGACCAGAAAGCTTTCCCTATTTAATTTAAAGCTAAAGAAAACAACAGTTTAAGTTAAAGGGAAATTAATAATTTTCCTTCCGATTAAATACCTCGATTATTTATAGAAAATATTTTCAAGATAAGTTTATTTATATATTTATATTCAAGATAGGTTTATTTATAGGTTTATATAATTATTTTTTTAAAATACCCTCGAGTGTTATAGTTAATGACTGAAATCAAACCTAATAAAATAACTAGCTTTAACTATAGGCGTTGAGTATAGTAACATAGTATTGCCATACTGCCGCATAGTAGATATTGTAGAGGACAAACTGCCACATGCTTCTTCTTTCTTAACAATTAGCACCATTTCCTAATACCTAACAATTACAAAATAGTTTAGCAATTTCACACAATTTGTTATTGTCTTACCCCGGGTTTCATGACAATTTTATGTTACTAAAACTTTGTTAATTAGTTTACAATTATTAAATTATGAAGTTACTGAAAAGAAATAACAGGTATACTACATACATTTGCTACAATTAGTAAATCGGTTGAAACTAAATGAAAAATAGATCCTACTTATCGCTATAATCGCCCATCACAATATTCCATCTGTCTTAAACCACCTTAAACAATAACAGATATTCTCAAAAAACCTAAAATTATCTCAAACAGTCTAACACCATCTGACAACTGGATCCATCAGTCTGACAACAAAATGTGTATGAAGTTCTGAATGAGTTAATGTGAATTCAGTGTGAATAGAATTGAGTCCTTGAAATTTCAAGTAATTTGGAGCACTCGCAAAAAATCACAATCATTCTTAATAGACCCTAATAGACCCCAAACAATTTTAAACAATTACAAAATAATCTGAATAATTTGGATCTATTTTAATTAATTCTATACAATCTTAAACCATGCATAATAATATCACATAATCTCAATCAGTCTAAACAACCTCAATAAGCATATTTTTTTCTCATATTTAATTAAAAATAAAAAAAATTAATCAGTAAATTAGTAGAGTGTTCCCCTCGAAACTCTAATGGAACGTTATGAGCTTGCAAGAGTGCTCAGTATATTTACACAAACATTGTTTTTTTAAGTAAGGTTATAAGGAAAAAATGTTGTTGTGTTCTTGACTAACTCCTACAGTAAGTCAACAATGAGCGGGAGCATCATTTTATTAAAACCAGATAAAATTTTCTTGAGTTACATCTCAACTGTATTCACAAGGTGGAAATAAGTCCCCGAGAAAAAAAAAATACAGCAAATGTCTACCTATAAATCTGTAATTTATAGGCTCCAAGTTTCCAGCCCAAACGTTTATTTTTCGTGGTCACTATATATAACCTTGCTTCACTTTGTACAAGATCCAGTATTATTTTTTCAAAAAATAAAACCGGCCACAGGTAGGATTCGACATTTGTCCCGGATCGGAACCGAACGACATACAGCTGTTTCGAACTTGTTAGTTCTCATCAGTGCCGTATACGGTACGCCGATTCAGGACAAATGCCGAATGAACTTTATGGCCTATACATCTTTATCGATACGATCTCTGTCAGTAACTTATAAGTCGGAAATCGAGAAAGGAACCACCAAGCCGCCAAGCGGCTATCAAAGTAGTTCCCGAATAGCAAAGCTATTACATAATCGCTCTAGGAAACAACTACTCCTCGGGCTAAAGCCCCGCCAGGCATTGAATTATACCCAGAAGCGATCCTCGACCCCTTTCTCGTGTTTCTGCACGATAAGATAAGGTTTCAAAATATAAAACCGGCCACAGGTAGGATTCGACATTTGTCCCGGATCGGAACCGAACGACATACAGCTGTCTCGAACTTGTTAGTTCTCATCAGTGCCTCATACGGTACGCCGATTCAGGACAAATGCCGAATGAACTTTATGGCCTATGCATCTTTATCGATACGATCTCTGTCAGTAACTTATAAGTCGGAAATCGAGAAAGGAACCACCAAGCCGCCAAGCGGCTATCAACGTAGTTCCCGAATAGCAAAGCTATTACATAATCGCTCTAGGAAACAACTACTCCTCGAGCTAAAGCCCCGCCAGGCATTGAATTATACACAGAAGCGATCCTCGACCCCTTTCTAAGGTTCAGATAAGGTTTCAAACCTTATCTGATCGTGCAGAAACACGATAAAGGGGTCGAGGATCGCTTCTGGGTATAATTCAATGCCTGGCGGGGCTTTAGCCCGAGGAGTAGTTGTTTCCTAGAGCGATTATGTAATAGCTTTGCTATTCGGGAACTACTTTGATAGCCGCTTGGCGGATTGGTGGTTCCTTTCTCGATTTCCGACTTATAAGTTACAGTATTATTTTGTTTATAAAATATTTTCCAGAAATATAACTTTGTGGCGGTATCATCTGCCTATACTATTTGTATTATAATTTTATAGGGCTTTAATAGTTTTCAAAGAGAGGTTATGGAAATGGATGAGGATAAAGTCAAGTAATAATTAGTTGTGACATATCGAACACCACGCAGTATTCTGACAATGATTTTTACTTTTACTTTTAACCATCATGTTCTAACTACCACCTTACGGTAATTATGTTCCTTACTTTTGAATCATACTGTGTATATTATACAGAATTCAACTTCTTTTCGTGAAAATTTGAACAGTCCCAAATTTTGCGAAAG
This sequence comes from Rosalia funebris, assembly GCA_037954035.1. NCBI lineage: Eukaryota > Metazoa > Arthropoda > Insecta > Coleoptera > Cerambycidae > Rosalia > Rosalia funebris. Next base: position 11,685,041 of record JAZFAV010000001.1, on the reverse strand, counting down.
AAAATTATCATCCCTCATTAAGAAACATTTCATTAGTGATGTAATTTTCAATATCATTAATAAATTATTACTCAGTACAATAGAGCACCTTAATTTGATGCAATTTATTTCCCGTTTGATAAAGAAAATGTGAAAAGTCGTTGGGAAAATGCTGAAGAAACAAAATAAAGTAGAAGTTATTCATCGTAATCATAAAGAAACTATTTCGAGAAAGTATTTTCAAATTTTAATTAATAAAACATATAACAAGTTGTTTTTTGATAGATTTTCATATTAATAAGTGATATTATTAATAATTTCGTGAAATAATAACTAAAATTAATCCTCATCGTATTATTCAAGTAAAGATTTCGAGACTTACCCAATTGTTTACGCCGGCATCACATTTGCTATCACTACTTCTTTATCCTCGACCTGATAAACAGCAGCAAATCACAAACTTGTCACTATCACAACACCCTCGATCACTGGATTCATTGCGCCATTAATCATTCACTGTCAAAGTAGACAACCAACTATCCCGTGAGTCCCAACCTAGCCAAGACAGGAAAATGAAGTCCCGCCTTACCTAGACCTGCCACTAAGTTGCAAAATGTGCTTATTTTTATTTTTACAGCATAAAATAGAGTCGTATGGGGATAGCGTAGATATAATGCGGTTAGACTTCGTCTGTTTAGAGACTGGAAAACTAAACGGATCCTCTCATCAAAGCCCGTCGTGAAATTATAATTTGATTACGTTTTTCGCCTTTAAGATGCAATGTACGAGTATTACACCCGTTTAGATTTTACGTTAATAACTGTAATATGCAATAATACGTTTAAGAACTCTAATAATGTGTGACTTATTCAGGTGTTCACATAATTTTTTTTCGCACGGTTGTATATATTAAAAGTAAAATTAGATATTTTATTTATAAAACTTAACTGTACACTGATAGTAAACAAGGAGCTTTATATATAAATACTGAAGTTATAAGTATAATTTGTACAATTATTGTGATTAGAATTTTATTTCTACTTTAAGACGACCGTAAAGACCGTGAAGAAGTAACGAAGTAGATTTGATTAGCAAAATCAATATTATTTTGTAATTAAATTGTCTTCATAACCACCTGCTTCCGTTGACTATTTCTAAACTCCACCGATACCATGTCGCTTTAATCTTATGCTCCATGTATTCTACATGGTGTATAAATAAAACAATTCAGTAACCCAGATGACATGCGTCATTATGAATTTCCATATGAACTAACACAGGTACATACCTCTGTAATGACCTTTGTTAACCAATTACTAGGTCATTTTACTCTGTTATCAGTACTTCTTAACATCTGGTATTTTTTTATCTCAAACGTACATATCTGCAATATAATGTACCCAGAGGTATACACTAGGTACTATTTACGTAAAACAGACGCTTACATGCTTGGCGAAATCAGTCGAAATGATATTCTAGTGGGAAAAAACATGTTCCACATATTAATATTTTTGTCACCGTCCAATGGGGATATACCCATAAGTGTACTCTGACATACAGAGCTGTTAAGTAGAAATCCTGGATGGGTTAGGAAAGAGCGCATATTATTAAGTAATACCATGAAAATAATGCTGCTTCGGCTGTTGTCCTGTGGTGTATACATATAGTCAAAGATCCGAAAAGAGGTCGTCCTTCACCAATCTGTTACGTTGTCCAAATCCAAACGGCCAAACGCCCAGCGCAGATGCTATGCTACGTCCTCCTCTATTGCAGTACATAGGATACTCATCTCTCTCTCTCGCGCATCTTTGTTTGCTTCGATTTTTAAACTTTAAAGCCTGGCAATAATATTTCATGAACGGTTTATTACATGCAATACTATACCATCGCGTTTGTAATTAAATTATCTTTATTTTGATATGTATTTCGATTAGTAAACAAATCGGTGCAGTCACCTATATCAACTTACCTGTTTATACCTGATTTCCCGGTAGCCATGAACAGAAACAAATAGGCAATATTACTTTAGAATATTCCTTTTATTTCCAACTTTCGATTCGAATAACATTCATTTGGTAAATAAGTGGGTGAAACATGGCAAAATAATTTTTATCCTTAATTAAATTTTTTTAAATTGAGGATAGCCATGAACATATTTTAATAGGCAATACATTCGGGATTCGTCTATATATGAGACTTTATAAAAATACGTTTCATATGGTAAACAGATGGGTGAAGGACGATCTCTCTTCGGATCCTGTACTAATACATTTGAAGATAGACCCATTCCGACGATTCAAGCAAATATGAACATCGTTCAAAAATTCAAATTTTTGGGATATGTGACGTCCTGTAGAAGATGTAATAATCTTCATGGTGTGTAGAATGGTAGAGTTCAATTAAACGAAGGAGGCGAGTTTTCCCAGAGATTAAAAATATAAGTTTTGTGAACGTATTCATAGACGACAATTAATTTTTGTTGCATGGTAACCATAATTAATTCATATCTGGAAATAAGCATTTAACTTTGCTGTTATGGGCCCAGTACCATCAAAAAGTTGGTGCGGGTTGAAATTCTATGAGACAACTTTATTGGTGTCATTTTCATTGATGGCAATCTTACAGCATAAAAATATTGAAATTAGTTAGAAAATCATATGATTGCGTCTTTTTGAACGTTAGACATTAACCTCGGGAAGATATAGTATAAGTAAGATGATTATGCTGTTCATAATTCGAGAGGGAGCGGTTTTAGAGAACACATTTCCCGATCGTATTATATGTGAAAGAGGCGCAATTAAATAGCCTCCGAGATCTCCCACCGTAGCCCCAAAAGTTTTCTTTTTATGGAGAATACACCAATATGAAAATTTACGAACACGAACATCAAAGAGCTCGTAATTTTGATGAATTAGTGTACGTGCTAAAATTATAGCTGCCCTAGGAAGTGTGACGCCATAGATGCTTGCAAACATTAGAAAATAAGTCTTTAGATCATTTAAAAATTATTTATCACAACACTAAGACATCTTTGAGCCTCCTATAGAAAGCAATTTTAGGCGACTTTGCATATTTTTTGTTAATATTTTTGAATTACTGTTTATGTACATTATTTTCTTATTAATATATTTTCTTTTATTTATTAATGTTACTTGATATACTTGTCCGATATAATATTTTCATTATTGATTTAAAAATACGAGTTTAATTTCATGATAAAGGCTAAAACATACCGATCTAAAACGTAACTATCGTTAGTTATACGACCATTTTTCAAAAATGGATCAAATAACTCTTTAAACAGTTTAAAGTGCAATAAATATTCTGGGGGTGAAGTTATTGATTACAAGGGTATTTACTAAGAGAATTTAATCCTACCCTAAAAGAAGTAATAAGAATGGAAAAGCATGAACGGACCCATTTTCAAAATATGGTGAGAGTTCTCTAAAGTTCCTCTCTGGTGAAGATGGTTTATTTTTACTTGGCCAATATTATTGTCTAAAATCTGTTTTATTTATTGTTGAACTGGATGTACTCTACAATTTGAATACTGGATCTTTGCGCGTGTATCAATTTAGTAACGACGCACGGATCACATACTACACCACTCGCAATCGTTACTAATATGCCACAATTACGAGCACGTATGTCTAGAGACATATATTTCAATCAACTACGTACGGCATAGACAGTTAATAATTTGTCGAACAAAATGCAATTATGAAGTCACGCCTTAGCTTCATTGTATAATTTGATTCATTGGCGTCTCAATATTTGTGTAAAATTTATTTCATTTTTGTTTCATTTATTTTGATTTTTGTTGAATTTATTTCATTTATTTTGATGGAAATATCACTTCCATTGAACGTTTTTGTGAACCTGTTTGAAGAACCTTCTCATTACTCTGTCATTGGTTGACGGATTTGTATTGTACCAACTGTTATCGTAAAATGTGTTTTCACTTCGACACTGTTAAAAAATGTCAGTTGATTGATTCATACGATTGTTACCTGTGACGCACACGCAAGGAATCATTATACAAACCATAGACGCTTACCATAGGTCAAGATAATGTGCTGCATAATACAGTTTTTCAATTATGGAAGCAAAATGCAATTCTTACCTCAGATAATTTAATGGTGCAGAATTAGTTTTTTACGAAGATAAAGAAAACCAACAATAATTACTATCAATGAGAATATAATAACAGGAAATTACGCATCGTTAACGTAAAAGAAACAAAATGTGAAACTTAAGACATTCAGGATGAATATTCATATGCCTCATATTCATTTTAAATCCTATTGAAAACAAACCTTGAATGTGGTAAATTTATGAAGGTCCTCTGTGATATTTCAGTGCGTTCAAAATAACTCCTACACTATCTTCTCATTGTATTAAGTGCGTTGTAATTAATTTTGAGTATTTTACATCCCATTGTCGTAGTAGAAACGCGTTCCTTTTTAATACTATTTCATAAATTACAACTTCAAACATATATGCAATAGCGCTGCCAGTTGCCAAGACACACAATTTATTTTAAAATGGAAGAAGACAAAAGCGAACATTTCAGGATGTTAGCATTTAGTAAATATTCAGCTGACATAAACTGTCCATTATTTAGGCGCCTAATTGAAAATGAACACTTGACAGGTGCCTGTTTAACTTGAGTAAATATAATTAATTCGCGGAAGAATATACACTTGCTCGCACTTTCAATGTACAGTCAACTACTAGAAATCATATTAAGTGCATAGGGCACCTTACAAAGTTTAAATTACGATTTTTTGTAATGTTATTATCTGAATTATCCATACCTATAAGTACCAATGAAATGAAATTTGAGCTGTTTCAGTAGCTTCTTCTTAAAAGAAATTGAAGTTTATCGACTATCTGATTGAGTCTGATACCCAAAAAATACAATAAACTATTTCTTGACTTATAGAAATGGTAAAATAAAAGCAAAAGTACGGAAACAAGATTTAGTCAAATTATTATTTTAACGTCATTGGCAGAATCTCTTCGGCTAGTATGTAATATGCTTGCCTTACTCTTAAATTAAGTACTTTTTAACAGACGACTGACTTCTGCGTGTAACAGAAATAAATGTTTTCTCAGAAGATTACGTAAGGAATACACATCTTTAAGCAAATATTTTTTTACCCACCAACGCATTGATATGTGTGGGTGAATAATAATAACACATATTTATCAGAAAAATCGGAATTTCTATATATTTACAAAAGAAACATTTATAACGAATTATAAAAATTATAAAGTTATTTTAAAGCAGTTAAACGCCACCAAAGGATAACAAAGAGAGCTGTTACCAAATTCAATTTATCCGAAACGAACACATAAAATCATATTTTTAATTAACTATAAAAGTAAAAAAGACTGCAAGGATCGAAATATATTTTTTTAATGCAAATTCAAATATTTAGAAAAAATGTTCGAAATAACTTTACACTGTTTTTTCATCATTGTGTATTTCTACAATTCCTATAAAATATACACAAACCATCGATTATGTAAATTAATCTTAAATATATATTTATAAAAATATATATAAATCTACTAAAATAATTTAAAATATTTATATCAAATCATTAATATTTATTATTAATATCTTATGTGTATATTTATATTCATAAGTCAACAAAATATAGTGATAGATTTATTTTCCTCTTTAAGTTCCTCTGCAGGCAGATATACCTGGCGGTCTTTATGCCGACAGATGTAGATCTTTCTTTAAAATCCGATCCATGGTCGTTCTTGACAGATTCAATTGTTGTGCACGATGTCGAATTGATGTGTTTGGATACTCCCGTACACTTTCTCGTACAGATTTCTTCATTATTACGAACTGTTAACAATGAACGCGCTTAATTTTATCCTGATTTTATCCTAATTAATCGCGGAATGTTGACGTCATATGGTTTGTAGACGACAGTCGTTAAATATTGACGTCCTTTTATTTACCTTTGAATACAGAACACAGACAGAACACAAATGGCGCGCAATTCAAATCCTATACTTCCAAATGAGATACCCTATAGATATCTCTGTAACAACTGTATTACTTTTTCTTATCTATCAATAAGCTTTCTCGACGATTATTCTTCTTCTGCTTACTACTCGTATATGTATATCATCTGAAACTTATGACTCGAAATAAAAAATTTCAAATAATCATTATTGGAGCAATGCAAACAATATTTTAACAACGATTGGCTATATCTTACACCCTACTTCAATTTCATTGCTATTTTTGTAGGTATAAAACTATACATACTACATATTATATGTAAGTATATAGAAACATATATATTTCCAAATATTTAAATATTTCCTTACAACACAACGATATTTTGTCGTACGTATAATACATATTACATAATTAATTCTATGTATATAACACACAATTGCATTCTCATTAACCAACAGTGTCAATATTTCCTGAAGAATATTTAGGAAGTCGTCTTTGTGTACCGAAAAACAATATTTATACAAAAACTCAGGAAGTCATTCCAGCTCCACTCTCTTAATCCTATCCTATAATACATACATCGTTGCTACTGGCTATCCAATGATATCTGAACAACCTCCTTCAGTAATGATCATATTCTTCAAAATTGTTTTTAGCTTCCTAATCCTATATAATGTAGGAGAGTACAATATTAATTAGTTTATCGATTTTGTGTGCTTAAATAGAATAAATTATACATTAACAAACCGTGTGAACTTATCCATTAGCTCGGTGTATTTACAGAATATATACAATATTAAATTATAGACTTTGAAATATTATTTCAATGAAGTTGTTATTTCATTTAAATATAACCATAATACCAGACGAATTCGAACATAAATATATGAATTGTTTATTCAAATGAATTGAGTGTAGAGAGTCGATTAATTAGGAAACTGTTAATAACATGTAGTGCTATAAAAATATAATACGAAATAGCTTACGCAATCCATCCATCCATTTTCATTGAGACCTAATTACAAAGCGATAGTAGAACCTATAGCGGTGTGCAACATGATGATTAACTCCCTTTTCTCGATTTCCCAATTTCTATTGTGTCCCAGTGAACTCTTTGCTAGCAAGGTAAGATATATTTTTGAATGCAGTAAAATGTTCTAAAATATATAATAATGAGTTTATTTTATGCCTCTATAACTAATATAATTGCTGTAATGAACACATTTTCCACATAAATTTAAAATCGATTGGCTTGCAAAATCTGCAAATAAAACTCAACACTGAAACTTTAAATCATTTGCCTGGTTTACTATGTAATTACATAGTCTATAACTTTAATCAATTAGAAAAAATTATGTTTGTTAAAGACGTGGCAATGCGTTTACAAATGCACGTTTAAAGAAAGAGACTGACAGATAATTGTGCTAACAAAAAATTTGGATAATGAGGCATTAACTTTACATTTCTCATTGAATTTATCTCTTGCTTAATGATATAGAGGATGTATCAGTTGGAGTATAGGATTTGAATTAGACGCCATTTGTGCTCTGTTAAAGATAGAGCGTCAATATTTAACAACTGTCTACACATCACACGACGTCAAGATTCCGCGATTAACAGTTCAACAACGAATAGTTTATTTACAACTATTTTATGAAAATGTGCTATCATTTACAGTTGCATTAAGAAAGATTCGCACAAGATTAGGACAAAATGAAGTGTCTACAGAGTTAACAGTTCGCAACATAATTAAGAAATTTTAAGAGATGGGTTCTGCTATTGAAAGTTTACTGGAGTATCCAAACACATCAATTTGACGTCGTGCACGTCAAGATCCACCACGCATCGGATTTTAAAGAAACATCCGCCAAAATACAAAATTTTGTTGGTCCAACAATTAAATATTGTACACCATTTACAGTGCTGTACATTTGTTAAATGGGTGTTAGAAAAGAAAGGAGGTGGTGCAACAAAAATGTTTGTGTCATAAAGCACATTTTCATCTTGACAGATCATCAGCAAACAAAATAATTGAATTTGGAGTGCTGAAAATCCACCTGCTGTTCACGAAAAAGAAATGCATCCACAGAGACGAACGGTTTGGTGGTGCATATTGGTGAATATTAACACAAACGTGTTCAGATATTTATCATGTACTATCTAGTCATTAATAAATAAAGAGATTTTAAAGAAAAGTAAGTGGTGCATATTGGAGTAGTGGTGTAACTCGACCATGCTTCTTTGAAATTGAAGCTGGTAATGCTATCACAGGCATGTTGCCTGTGATAGCATTCGTAGATTGTAGATTCGTAGATTGTGATAGCGTGCCTGTAATAGACGTCGTATAGTTTCATTCAATTCAAATCCTATAGTTTCAACTGAGACATCCTATATAATTTAATGTAATAATAAAATTGTAACCGAGATTTGTGAGTTATTTAATAACAAGTATCCTGAACGACCTATTACACGCTTAATTATAAGTAACAGAAACATAATTTGGAAATATTGGTTCTGTGAGAGACAATTATACCAAGGATCTGATAATTGTCTTCCTGAAAACCCTCATTGAATTATAAAGAAACACATATGGCTTCCAGTGGAACTAAACACGTGGGTAGACTATTGGTACCACAATTGTATGACGATTTTTTACTGACCATGCATTAAATAATTAAATTTGATATTGATTTAATGGTTGTATAAAAGTTTACAATTACAGTGGTATAAAATTGTATCAGTTACACTGGTGTTGAGTTTTGTACCAGAAATAGTAAAATCTTACACCATTAAAAGTAGTACACTTTTACTTGACAGAATTTCAAAAGTATCGTTTTATGAGAATTCAATTTTGAGTTTCATATTATCTAGAGGTGAACGGTAGACAATTTGATTACTTAATTGACTTAGTTTTTGGTTATATTAATTTTTACTTTTCATAACATTGTTCTTAATGATTTGTTAATATTTCTCGTTTATCAAAGTAATTGTTATGTAAGATACTACAAAAAAAATCAAGTTTACAATAAGATTCTATAAAAATAAACAAATTTATAAATAAATATATGATAAAATAAATGTAAACTCTAAGAAAATAATGAAGGTTATATGAAAATAGCTAAAAATCTATTTTTGCAGATTCTTACTCGATCCATGAGTTATCGCGAACTTTTTTAATAAGATCTCTCAAATTATTAATAAAATATTGCTTGAAAAGCGCAAATACTATAGAAACTTAAAACCTAGCGCGATATTTAAATGCATACCTGCTATTGAATCTTTGACCATTCTCTTCGTATCAGATTATGTATTATGTTTGGTCTGCTAGTAATTAAATATTCAAATTCATTAAATAGAACTAAATATTAAAACAACGCCAACTAAAAGTATAACAATTTTACTTTTCCGCACTCCACTATAAGCGGAAAAGTAATGTAATCGTGTAAAGGAAAAGTGAAAAAACAAAATTTTGTTTGGGTTTATTTTTCGTTTTTCGACATAAAAACAAAAAAAAAAGGTTTTTAAAAATTTCTTGCTGTGTGTGTGTCGTCGTTATCGTCGTTGTCGTCGGCATTTATTCTTGTTAGCACGATAACTCAACTAAATCGTGTCGGATCGATCGGGTTTTGACTGATTCTGATCGGGAACGTCTCCCAGACGACACCTATTAATTTTGAGGTGGATAGTACACACCACCCCCTCCCTTGGGTCTATTTGAGAAAATTTTTTGTTAGCACGATAACTCAACTAAATCGTGTCGGATCGATCAGGTTTTAACTAGCTCTGATCGGGGACGTCTCCCAGACGACACCTATTGATTTTGAGGTGGATAGAACACACTCTCCCATGTACGTGGGTCATGAGAAAGCACAATGGTGGACTATTTGAGAAATTTGTTTGTTAGTACGATCACTCAATTAAATCGTGTCGTATCGATCGGGTTTCGAGTGATTCTGATTAGGGACGTCTACCAGACGAAATCTATTGATTTTGAGGTGGATAGGACACACCCCACCCTGACCATGGGTCGTGAGAAAACACGATGGTGGACTATTTGAAAAAAGTAAAACTGTCGCATAAAACACATATTCTGCATTTATGTGTTGGTTTATTTTTTCTCGGCCACTCAATTTCGAGATATAGATGTTCTACGTGCGGAAAAGTCCGTTTTAAGGTTTTAAAACTGTTTATTTATTTGCTCTTGTTGATGAGACAACGCCACCCTAATATTTAAACGGTTATTCAGCAGAATAAGTTTTTCTTCTTTTCTTTATAATACGCTCTTTATTACGGAAATTAGAATTGGAAATTTTAAAATACAATCAGTATGTTTTTAAACCAGAGTCTCAAACTGTTTTCAACCAATTAAATTATATTTTAAATATTCTCAACGAATCTCTTGAAATATATAGGTTGAATAAATGTATCTAATAGAAGACTACTATATACTTATTGTTTGATTTAAAAAATTCTCAACTTTAAAATATTTCCATATTAGACAATATAATGTTATATCTAACTCTAAATAGATCTGAATATTTGTAGAAAATATATTTTCACAGTTCTATTCCATTTTAAAGTAATGTGTATAAACAATCTTTCGCTTACAACATAGCATCGCTGGTAAACAAATTAGGCATCATCAGTTTATTTCTTTCCTGCCATTCGTTGAAACTAAAACAAACACTTACATTCATGTCGCAACAATGAGCTCGCGTTTATCTTTATCTCTTTTATTAATTCTGTCTTTGCCCTAATTTTTCTCCTTTAATCTCCTCCTCACTCATTCTTGCGAATTCCCTATCATTACCTACTATTTTTGTCTTTATTTTCCATATCTGCGTTACTATTTTTTATGTAATTTATTTACATCTCTATGCCTTCATTCTCTTTCGTTCATTTATTTTACTCTTCTATAAGATCGCCATATCGTCATATTTAGTTCGTGTTTTAAAATTATTGGGCCATATACAATATAGAGGTCCTTACATTGAAATCCATTTCTTACTAATATACAGTGTTTACCGTACTTAGTCTATAGTAAAAAGTACTTTATATACCTATTAGCATTTTTTGTAGTCAGAGGGACATTCTTTAGACCATAGCCAAAGTAAGTGTAATTTGCATATATAAGCAATCAAAACTTTATAAACTGTTACTTGTAAGAATAAAATAAAATGTTACAGTTACAATTTCTTGCAAATCTGTACGTGTCTTATTTCTTGCTATACCAAATTGATAACTGGCAAATGATTTCATTAATTGTATTATTTATTTTAGCTTTAGCATACAGTATTTGTTTTGGTCACTTCCATGAATGGAACAAATAATATATTTCTTCCAAACACGATTTAAAAATGTAATTTATCATTTTCTCCATTCTCATACCATCTGTGGTGGTTTCAGTTAAGCTCACAGTTTCAAGCAAAATGCAATGGTGGCGCTACAGTTGTTAGACAAAGTAATCGTTAAAATTTTAAATGATTAAAATACTGCCATTAATTATACATTACTACAAAATAATGTTGTGTACATACAGTAAGAAATATATTAATATACAATGCATACGAAAAGTAATGCAATTAGTAATTGTTAGTAGAAGAGATTTTATTTAATTGCTGCTTTCTGGACAGAAAAGTTCTTGGCTCTTCTTCTTCGAGCTATGTCTTCAGCATTTTAAAAGTGTTTCGTACGAATAATAAATTAAAAATACATAACTACATTATTAAGAATATTGAATTTAAGAAACGCCAATATTAGTAATATGGACCAACAGGAAAGTCTAGTAGACTGAAAAAGCCAAAAAATAATGTTACTATAAACCAGAATAGTCACAGTAAAGATGTTTTTATTTTGTCATAATTTTCTGATTATTCAAAAAGAAAAATGAGCGAGTTACTTTGACTTATCTACCTATTCTTATTATATTTATTGTACATTATAAATTTTATATAGGGTATCCAGAAAGGTAGGGGGTATTTGTAGATTCAATAAAAAAAAACTAGAAGTCAAAAAAAATAAATTTTTTTGTTAATTTTTAGACAAGGTTTTGGAAAATTAAGTACTAAAGATTATGTTCTCCAAATGTTGACTCTCACGCTGCTGGCACTCTTCTAACCGTAAACGGAAATTAGCCACCACGCGTCTACACATCTCTCTGGAAACGGCGGCCATTTCGGTGCGAATGTTGTGCTTTAATTGCACTAAAGTCCGTGGTTTGTTTACATATACTTTCTCTTTAAGGTATCCCCATAAGAAATAATCAAGAGGTGTAAGATCAGAAAATGGATTCGAATGTTTGAGAATACCGGTTCAACTGTAAAAATTCGCAATCCAGGTCGCCCGTGCTCTATTCGAACCCCACAAGCGATTGAAGAAGTGAGAGTTTGCGAATTGATTAAGAAGGATTTTCACGCACTGAAACTCTCACTTATTGTGTAAAAATTAACAAAAAAATTTATTTTTTTGACTTCTTTTTTTTTTATTGAATCTACAAATACTCCCTTTCTGGACACCCGTTACAAACGACGATATTTCTTCCTTCAATTCCATTGAAAATAAAAAGGAGTTGCTATTTAAAGCAAATGTTGATGACGTCAAATCCTTACAGAACATCTCTTCTTATCGATATATTTGTTGTGTGTGAGAAATGTTTTAAACCAATACTGGAATTGTATTTAATATTTTAGAAAAAGTTATTTTAAGAGACATTTAAAAAGTTGTTATTTAATAAAGCAATCAAGATTTTATTTTCTTCCATTATTAATATATAACATTAAAATATTATTATACAAAGTTATTTACTTGAAATATAATAACCATTAAAAATCTATTCCTATTTAATTGAATACTTTTATTTCGGTCTTTAATATACAGTATAAAACTAACTTAATAATACAAAACATCCTACAACTATAATATATTCTAAATAAAACTATTTCACAACTTGTATACATTTACAATTCTTCTCTTGATATGTAAAGTGTTTATCTAAAAATGTAGGCAGTCGATTTCAAGGCAGATTTATTTGTCGTAGGCCTGACAAAATGCAAGCTGATCACAGAATTTTCAGGATTACTGATACCTGTTCACATGAGGAATATAAAATAGACTAGCCTATGCTTTAAAATCTCAAAATATTACATAAATAATACGTATTTTAAACATTTGAGCATTACAATTAGTACAGTGTCAATTTTTATAATATTAATAATATAAATATCTTCCTCCGCAGAATCATTAATAGTTCCTTTCACTACCTCTATTACTATGTAAATAGTTGTTAATCTATTATCTTCGTGCGTTCTATCAATATTGAAGAAAAAAAGCATTGGTGGTGCTTTATCTTTGATTTATTCCAAGACCGTTTATACTCTATTTTGAAAAATTGACAATACAAGTCTTTATCTAATAATCAATCTTGAATTGCTAATATCACATTAAGTTTTAGAAGTTTTGTTTTAGTTGAACCTTAAAATAGCCTATTACTATCAGACATGTGCAGTTATTTTTATATTATTTATGAAATAATAGTCCAAAACTTCTGTACCGTCTTACAAAATATATTTTTTGAATGGTCGATGTCGGAATGTATAACTAAGAATTCCAGCCTGGAAACAGTATTCTTTAAATCTCCTTAAATAATTTAAAGCTCAAAAGAACCTGATGGAGATACTGTCATCGTTTGTACTACACAATACCCCAACAACTAAAATGACTAATGAACTTTAATGACTGTTAGTCGTCTCGATCTTCTTGGCTAACTCAGAAATTAACTCTCTGTAAATAATGGGATCCATATTGGTACCCAACATCATCAGTATCCACCAATCGCCTAAATCTACCTTCCTGCACAGAGAACGACACACTTCTATGGGTATGCTCCTGTGCTTTGCGTGGAATATCCTAGGTCTAATCTTAGGACACGCGATGATGATAACCCTATACGCTACCAAGAACGTCAACATGGTCGCCAAGATCATGAACCAGAACCAAATGAAGATATAAGTTTTCTCGTTGACGATATTCAGGGGAAGTATACATAAGCTGTCGTGTTTCTGAATGCTGCCTGAAGCACCAAATTTGTGGAAGATACACTTGGTGACCCTGGGGAAGACGTACACCATGGGATCCACTCGATCCTCTTGGGCCTGCTCGGAGAAGTTCATGACTCGCAGACCGTACGAGAGGAATTCGCCATCGAAAAATTTGTTCATAAGGTATAGCTGCAGTATTATGTTGATGAGGCAAATGCACTCGCAGGCCCAGTATCTCAAAGCGTACAGGTTGTGTTGCTGGAAAATAAAATTGAATTATTATAATGTTTTTCAGTAGTGGAAGTATTTATACTCATTCGACGTAGCATCAAGAAAATATGTAATGAAACACTTTCGATGCGTTTTCTTGAAATATAGGCAATAATAACTTAATTCTTGGTATTAATTATGTCCTTGGACAAAATGGATACGCTCTTTATTGACCAATATTATTCAATATTGCCTCTATTTCAGGTCAATATATCGAAAGTGTCTCATTACTTCTGGATGTTACATACTATATTATTGAGAACATATATTTAATACATTTGTTCTCTATAAATAGCAAAAAGTTATATATCAAACATCCTGTTTGACAAGAAATATAAGATCGTCCTCACCAGTAAGAGCGACTGGATGGAGGGTCGAGCTGGATTACCGCTCAATGGAGACATCTGGTACACGGATGAAGCCAAGAGTGGGAACAAAGCGGGTGCGGGGGTGTATAGGCGATGCGATGGGTTAGGTAAAAGGTAAAGCCTTTCCCCTGGGCAAATACACTACCGCACTCCAGGCCGAGCTAGTTACAATTACATACGGTGTTCTGGTGGGCCAACCAAAATAGGACCCAGGAGAAGTCATGTATCTGCTCGGATAGCAGGGCGGCGTTGGCAGCCCTGAATTTAGCAACGACAGAGTTGAAGCTGGTCTATAATTGCTATGAAGCATTGAACCACTTGGCAGGGAAGGGACCGGTGGAACTCTTATGGATACCTGAGCATAATGGCATTAAGGGAAGTCTAATTGCAGATGACCTTGCCAGACTAGGGACCAGGGAAAACCTCTATGGACCAGAACCTGCAGTGGGAATAATTTGGAATCTAATCAGACATCACATCAATGGCTGGGCAAGAGACCAGCACAATAAAAGATGGAGAGGAGTAATGGATTGTCGAATAACCAAACTCTTCATCGAATACTCAGAGATTGAGAAATGGGCCCAAGAATTTATTAAATTGAACAGGCACAAAGCCAGAACCCTGGTGGGAATCATAACGGGCCACTATAGTACACTGAATGCATATAAGCACAAGCTGAGGCTGAAAGCCCAGTCTGCAGATACTGTAAAGAAGATGTGGAATCCTCAATTCATCTCCTTTACACCTGCCCCGCACTGGACGACAAGAGATACCTTATATTAGGGACCCCTGTTATCCTAGAGGACGGGGGACGTGCATAAATTGCTCCTTTTATGGGATAGAATTTTTGGATAATGACCCGGATAAGAGGGGATCGCCAAGGGACTACCCATGCGATCAGTGGCTGATGAGGCCCAAATCCATAGACCAAACCTGACTAATTTATTAAATTTAGGGTCGTTAATTAAACTTTTTTTGTGTGGTATTTAGAAACAACCTTTTTTCGGTTTGCCACATGTTTGGGAACTTATGATGAGTTTTATTATTTATATTTATTAAGTTGATAGGCTTTGATTATATAAATAATTAAGCCCAAGAATAATGTTAGAAATTGAGTCATGATGGTCATACTCCTCAATATATGGTTAGTAGGATAGGGCGATTGCATCAATTTGTAAATGTCAAAGATCTTTCCAAATCGAACAAGAAACTTGTTTTAGCTTATGAAAAAAAAAAGTATGCATTGGTAAGTACTTAAGATAATTTACATGCCTTTACAAGTCGTCGCCGACAATTGCTACAATAACTACACGAAATGTATCACCCCTATAAAGTTTATTTAGCTTATCATTTTCACGACGCGTACCCTAATTGTCGACTGGAATTTTGCAAAATCATAGGAAACAAATGCCAAGGAGGTCTATTATTTACAAAAAAGTCTTAACATTATTGAACAAATGTTAGATCATAAATAATATTATTTAAGTTTTAAACGGCACAGTTCACAAACAGGACTGCGGGTATTGTGTCGAGAACATCCACATTAGATGCTGTCACGTAACGCTCAATTTTCTAATAAATGAATGTGTGGACTGGAGTTATTAAGATGACAGTAACCCTAATGAAATTGATAGACATTTTAAAAGAATAACTGTCACTGAAAGAAGGTTAACGGGAAAACTGCGAAATTTTATTCAGATAACACCATTTTAATATAAAAGATGAACTTACTTTAGATATTACCTAAAAATAATAAATTAATCGAAAATAAACGTATCCAATATTTATAGTGTATATTATAGAATACAACTGAAGTAATTATTTTCTGATTCCTATGTCACCTACATGTGTAGTGAAGCATAATTTTTCAATTAAAAAATGTCAATTAAGCAACTATTACAGCCACATGGCATTGGCAATAAACGCTCAAGCATACCTTAATAATTGTTAGTATTTTTAAATCCGGTATTATTTGCAAGGTAACCTAGCTGCCTGATCATTTAATGACATTATTTCGCATCATATAAAGTGATGATTAGTTAATGAAAACCCTTCTGGTATTCTGTAGCGCATTTTGATATTTCAAATGAATTTTTAATCCAAATATGAAGATAGAAATGAATTTTTGTTGCTTAAATTATATAGTAACTGCTAATAATATTGTTCATGAATGTACTTGTAATTATATAAATTTACAATACAATACACTGATCAAACAACTACATTTTTGAGGGCATACCATGAAAACGTATGGCACCATTAGTAACTTGTCCGAGAAACTACCAAATATCTTCCAGTGGCGACTTGTCAAGGTAGACAGGTTTTATATACTATATTTTTGTTGTATTAATATCTAGTTTTGTATATAAATATAATTGTCATTCTAATATTTATTATTGCTATTAATTATTATAATACATATTTATAATCACCTATATTAATTCTGATATTTAATTACTACCATTTCAAACACAATATATAATCTAGTTAAGGAGGACTGTGTTTTGTGGAATTGTGGTATGTAGAGAATTTATTCAAATTTCATTGTTTTATTGACTAAGTTGCCTAACCAAAATAGTTTATTATGTTTAGCAAATGTCAAAAAAGTAATATATTAGCATTAATAAAATCATAATGTTTAGTAAATGTCAAAAAAGAAATATATTAGCATTAATAAAATCATAAATAAAAATTTTCTTAACAGAAACAGATAGAATTAATAATGATGAAGATAAAATTTAATATTACATGTTTAAGATATTTTATAAGAAAATGGATGGAAACAAAAAATGCATAATTTTTTGAATACACTTAACGAAATTTTTAGCTTTTACCTCTCTATTCCGCGTACTAATATTCTAAATTTCTCACCCCTGTTTTTAATGTGTACTAAATACAACAACAACTGTGATAAGTTCAATATATTTAATTGCACTCTTCGGTTTATTAAACACTGTTTTTCTTATTTTTCATATATTGTTTCATATACCTAGGTATTAAATATGTATACGTATTTGTATTAAATTGGATTGTTATGATTGTGATATCTAGTGACGAGTGAAGTTACATTTGGTGGCCTCACTGGACCAATCTATTAAGAACATTTACCATTAATTAGAGACTAAAATGTTTCCTACATCTTTTGAAACCAAAGGCGAAACAGAGAACACAGTTACTTTTATAGTTTGGAGCTACTTTATAACCGAGGAATATTAGACAATAAGAATTTGTGCAATATATAGTAGTTTTCACTATTACGTCACTGCTTTCATATCATGAATACCTGATATTGCCTAATTTTCGATTTTATACACTCACTTATAAACCTGTGAGGCCATCTTAAGTCCAAACTATATCTGTACGCAGGTAATAATTTTGGATAACTAAAATACAACACTATGAATGAAATGGAAGTAGAAATATTAATAACAAATAGAGTGAAATCCCTAAAAAGTAAACCCCTAATAATAATGCAAACCGATTATTGTCTTCGAACTCGGAATATATTAAATATGCTATCTATTTACAATAACACAGAAGAGGTTATAGGTGAAACTGGCTATTTAACTGAAACACAAATAACAACTTTATATCCAGCCCACATCCTGGAGATTTTTTTGGAACCAAAAAATTGACGGTTTATTACCAGAGCCTCACTCACTGCTACTAAAGGGTGGTCCAACCATAATGCACGATGTTAATTGTGAGTCACACCTTAACATCAAGTTTTTTGTCCAACTTAATTTGACATTTCTTTGTTTCAGTGTTTGACAAATTCAACCATGGAGAGGTACACAATTGAGCAGCGCGTTAAGATTGTTGAAGCCTTTTACGAAAATGGGCGTTCAAATCAAAATGCATTTCGTGCACTTCGTGACTTTTTTAGTCAGCATAATCGACCAAATGTGTCCACAATCGGGAGAATTGTGCGCAAATTTCAGCAAACCGGGTCTGTAGGAAATGTGAAAACACCTGTGCATGCTCGTCCAGTTCGTTCTGCGGAAAACATTGATGTTGTTCGCGATAGTGTAGCAGAAGAGCCGTCAACCTCGACTCGTCGTCGTGCCCAACAATTGAACATCTCACGAACATCACTGATGCGAATTTTGAATAAAGATTTGAATTTACACGATTACAAGGTTCAATTGACTCAAGAGCTGAAGCCTACTGACCATTTCAAGCGTCGTCAATACGCCGGATGGTTGGTTGAAAAGACAGAAGTGAATGGTGACTTTACAAAGGAAATCATCTTCAGCGACGAGGCACACTTTCACCTCAGTGGATTTGTTAACAAGCAGAATTGCCGCATTTAGGTAAATGAGAATCCACGAGTGATTGTTGAAAAGCCGATGCATCTACAAAGAGTGACTGTTTGGTGCGGTTTATGGGCTGGCGGCGTCATCGGGCCGTACTTCTTCGAAAATGAGGTCGGTCAAGCAGTTACCGTGAATGGTGTTCGCTATCGCGAGATGATAACGCACTTCTTGTGGCCAGAAATTGAGGATATGGACCTGGACGATATGTGGTTCCAACAGGATGGTGCCACTTGCCACACAGCCAACGAAACAATGGTACTTTTGCGCGAGAAATTCAATGGCCGTGTTATCTCACGTCGTGGCGATGTTAATTGGCCGCCACGATCATGTGATTTAACACCGTTGGACTTCTTTCTTTGGGGATATTTAAAAGAGAAAGCGTACATCAATAAGCCAAGAACATTTGAAGAGCTAAAGGATGAGATAATTCGGCACATTAACGACATTGAACCTCAATTATGTCTCAGAGTCATTGAAAATATGGACCATCGGATAGAGGTATGCCACCAAAGCCGTGGCGAGCATTTAGCCGATATTCTATTTCACACATAATTGTCATAGATCCTTCTATCATAATAAAAAATATTAAGCTAATTCTCTGAAAACTTTTTGTTTTATTTACAATTAACATCGTGCGTTTTGGTTGGACCACCTTTTATTTCGCTTAAGTTAAAGTTGCTATCTAGCATTCCTTGTGGATTTTTGCACTCTTACCGTCTTATTTAAAAACCACTGATTACACAGGCGTATATTACATTGGCGTGCTGGAATTAATCATTTCGGTAAGACTACTAAAGAGGAAATTACTGAGCGACTATTAATTGAAGGCTATGCGTTACGTGAAAAGAGTCCATCGACCTCTTATAATAGTATCAGTCTAGATTATGGTCGATTTATAGTTCTCTTAGTCCGACATGCATGCCATGGAAGGAGCCTGCGCTGGATGACCCCATGAACGTTATTTATTACGCCATTATACCATTTCTAGTTGAGTAATGTAATAAAATACGAGCTCTGCGCCTTAGAGTGAACGCTCTATAATATCAACGTAGTTGTATTAGTATTTCAGGGTGAACAAAAAAAGTAATATGTAAAAGAAAGAACCTCCTCAGTGGTTGTGGATTTTGCAACTGCTTTGGAATTTAATTTCAACGCAATCGGTTCCTGGAAATCAGACTTAAAGTGTTTAGTGGCTACCACTTTTATGGTGTGCAAATAATGACAGCACAAGAATGGTTTATAATTTGTAACTTTCGGCGAATTTATATAAAAAATAAATATGTTCTCAACTCATATTAGATACAAATATAACATTCTATTTCGATTTAAAAACCACAATATTAATTGGAGTTTTGAAATAATTCGTATACCTTCAGTGAAACAAATTTAGATTTAACATTGGCAATTTGACATCTAAACCAATTCTAAATATTAAATATTCTAAGAGTGCGTATTTGTTACATACCAGCACAATTTTACAGGAACGAAATTTTACTAGATATGAATCGTCAAGTATGAATATTTAGTTAATTTGTACGTACTTTTTAGAATTTTCAGATATTTTGTTATTGTGATATTATTACTTTCGTAATGGCTGTTATAATGATAATAGTGTTAATTTGGTTATAATTTCAAAGCAAAGTATTTCATTTTATATACACAAGTATATATTGGGCTTACCTATATTTCATTCCTAGGGCTTCATGTTATTTAATATTTAAATTATTTTCTCTAAAGTTTTATTTTTATTCATTCGGCTATCATTACAATTTATATACACTAGGCTCAAACATTGAGGGATGTAAAAAAAATCCAAAATTTTTCGGTGATTTTCAAAGGGCTGTAACATAGAGAAAAATAGTCGCATGACAATTTAAAAAAAATCAAATTGAAGCTCCAAGTTTCTATTTTTCAAATCTTGAGTTTGATTTTTTACCATCAGAAGTTTCTGAGTAATCATAAGAAAACCACCGGAAGAAAAATCCAAATTTTTGCTTGCATTTCAAACGATCCATGGACTTCAATACATTTTTTTCCGGTGATTTCATCATAAAGTTTGTCTAGATAGTTTTATCTTCTTTAATTTCAGTGGTCTAAACTCCTTGTATGATGATTTTTCGCTGAATTATAGTCGTTCAAAGCAAAAAAGTCAGTTTTGATTTATCGTCGTTCAAAGTAGAAAAGTCAGTTTTGACTGAAATAATTTTTTTTTCTTACAATAATTAACATTTCGTGATAAAAATAATATGGGTCATTGTTAAAAAACCATTTTCAACCTAAAGAAAAATAATAAAAAATAAAAAATTTATCCTTGAATTGATTTTTGAGCAAAAAAAAACAAATTCAATCATTCCGAACACAATGAAAAAAAAAATCACGTTACTTTGAAATTTTCAGAGATTCTTTGTGATACTTTAAGGTTGAGAATAAATATTCAACATCATTAGTCTATCCATTATTTGCAAAGTTATGCCAAGTTAAGCGAATATCCCTAAGTACACAATTTCTTACCTCTTTTTCAATCACCATTTTCGCATGAATTTTTTTTTCTATCAAAAACCAATAACCACGATTTGTAAATAATACTTTGAAATTTTTAAAACCTTACGTGAATTTTCTATGCGGTCATTATTTCCCTAATGACTAATTAATTACCAAAGCCAAATATCAAACTTGAAATATCAAACTATAAAAATTTCAAATATCAAAGTCAAATATTTGCTTTGAACGACGATAGCTTTTAAACTACTCGAATTAAAGAGTATAAAATTTTCTAAAGAATATTTTTGATCAAAGTACTGAAAAAGATTTGTTGTATTGTATTAAGTCCGTGGGCCATTTGAAAGGCAAACAAAGCTTTAGAAAAATTATTTTTCTTTGGTTTTCTTATGATTACTCAAAAACTAATGACGGTAAAAAATTTTCAACTGAAGATTTGAAAACTAAAACCTTGAAGCTTCTATTTGCTTTTTTTAAATCGCTCTGCGACAATTTTTCTCCAAGTAACAGTCGTTTGAAAATCACCTAAAAATTTAGAATTTTTTTACAGTCCTTAATTTTTATGCCTAGCATATTAACAACATTCAGATGTGAAAAACCTGACAATGTTAGATTTCTAAGCAAAGGAAAAGGACCAAGCTTTAAGTATTAACATTTATCGTACAATCAATCAACCCTGTACATCTAGGGGCGAATTTGTCCCCAAAATTAATTGTTTTAAATTTGGGGACAAATGTATATCACTTATTTCTTTATTATATTTGTAATACGATAATTACAATAAAATAATAAATTCAAAGAAATCGCTTATTGTATTTACTTTTTATATTATTTATACTTTTATATTTCTATGTACGCTATACGTGTCTTTAAAATACTTATAGAACTAATAGAATTAGGTTTTGATTATACTTTACTAAAAAAAACTAATACATGACTATAATTTACAATAAAAACTTATATGAAAGAAAATTATGAGTTGCACAATTTAGATAAAAGCCAAATCAAAGCATGTCACCGTGTCGCAATAAGCGAATTTGAATAAATTGAAACTGAAAGTGATCTCAAGATTTTGCATCTAGACACAATATACGTGACATGCAATTTCAGTCTAATACAATAGAGACTGTAAGCTAACTTTCTACATTCCCAATTTAAATGTGTTTTTGTATAAAGCATAAAAACCCAATAAACTATGAGAAGGAAGCAAAAACCTCATTAAAATTGCAATATAACATTTCTAAAGCAGTCAAAGACCAGCCCATGTAGTCCATATATGTATATAATTCTATTCTGTGATAAAAGCTGATTCATTCATGTCGTTTGGGTGATTGTTCCCAAAATTTTACCACGCCTTGATATGTATGGTTAATTTGAATGCAAAGCATTTCTCAGAATACAATTATTTTTTATAGGGAATAAGAATAGCATGACAATCGAATTTTCTATTCACTTCTCAAGGTTGAAAATTCTAAAGTAATATTTTAAGTAATAATCAAATTAAAAGTTAGTTATTTTCTTTTCAAAACTGTTCCTTGAATCAATTAATAAAACACGAAAATACATTATTAAATTGAAATAGTTGATTCATATATCATTCAATCAAATTCTCCATCGGGTGGTGTTTTCAAATCATTGTCCTATCGAGATCTTTTAGTAAGAGTAGCATTTTAAAAGACTGTACACCAGAAATGCATCTCAACTATGACGAGGTGCTTGTTTCCAACAACTATAGTAACTTAACACATTTAGCTTTAATTACCTCTACAGAAATAGAAAAACAATACTCGTTACGTCGCCATTTTTAGTACCCGTCTTAAAATATGTGAAGTGATTACTTCTCGATGTTAATTAATAACAATTTCCCACATTTTTTTCTATTTTGCAAGTCATTCCATCGCTATAAGATAGCGATTAAATCATCTATGTACAAGGCATTGTTAAAAACACTCTCCACTCAACTCGTACTTCGAATTAAGAATAGCTTTAACTTCGTTTACTTTCACAGCACGTGTATCGCGTATTTGCATAGACAACCAAATATGTACGTAGTTGTTCCATTTTTTATCAGAAATCAATTAGTATGTGGAATTGTATATCAAAATATGCCTACGCCATTATGGGTGATGTCTGATCGAATTGTGTAATCAGTTATAGTTGTAAATACACACGTGACGAAAAGACAAATTAGGCTTCATCGTAAGGAAACTACTTGTCAAATAGCTCATATCAAATAACTGCAATCAACTACGTACAGAGGGAGAGAGAGAGAGAGAGAGAGAGAGAGAGAGAGAGAGAGAGAGAGAGAGAGTATATTTTATGAATAAGGAAAATTTTTTAAAAACTTATAGTAGGAATCCTAAACCATTAACAGTTAATTAAACAAATGCTTATGCGGCACTTAGACCCAATTGAACTATTTGATGATTACACGACATATTTGAAAACTACGTAAAATGCAAAACAGGCAAAAAGGCCAGAAGACAGTGAATAAATAATTAGCTGAAGGTAAACGATTTCTTTTTAAATGTACACTTGCCAGGAGGTCAGCAAAACACAGGCAGAAAGGATAGCTCTTGTCACTAATTCGAATCGGCAGGATCGTATACGATCAAAAATAGATATTAATTTAAAATCTCAACACCCACAAAACTAAACACAATTCCTGACTCTCATAACATATTCATTATATTCTCCGCAATTACAAACACATTTTGATTCAGCATTATATGCATATTTCGATAGTAATGCTATCACTCTCAGCAGGAAATGTTTCTTATTCGAATGAGAACTAGAAAATGATTGACAGAAAGTTTTTATTGGTAATAATAAGTTCTAACTAAGTAGTGTTATTATTATTTCTGGCATAATTGCCATGCAACAACATATACAGAGCATCTAGAAGGCATATTATATGATTCTAGTACTATTATAATCCTTACTCAAAATTTATTCAAATAACAGCTAAAAAATTGTTGAAGTAGGTATAGGATCGTCTGAAGTTATAACTAAATACTATTATATTATTTCTGAGATAATTTCCATGTAGCAACATATACACAGCGCTTAGAGAGCAGATTCTATGATTTTAGTACTGTTATAATATTCCTCATTCAAAACTTATTCGAAGGGGGACTAAACAATTGTTGAAGAAAGTTCTTATTTGTATAGGAACTTCATAAGTTCTGACTAAGTAGTATTATTATTATTTTTGGCATAATTCCCAGATAACAACATACACAAAGCATCTAGGAAGCATTTTATTTGATTTTAGTATTATTATAATATTCTCATCCGTTTTAATTAAACCCTTTAAATTGACAAATAAGTGGAGTCTATATTGAGTAATAAAAAGGTGTTATACATAATAATATACTAAAATTTTATAGCATGTCAACCAATATAATATACAGACAAAGAGGCAAAAAGAAGCAAATAAGCAATGAACAAAAGCTTCTCAAAAATTCCACACATCCATCTTCGAAGATTGTAGATAAAATTCATAATATTTATTCTATCGTGATCCATCAAAATAATTTAATGTGTTATTTGTTTCTTTTCTGGCGAACATTTTCCGGCGTTTTTGTTAGTTTTTCTCTTACAAGTTGTTAATGAGAAACAATTCAAACAACTTATTATTAACGTTATATATTGTTAGTTTATTTTTGAAATTTAAAACTATTTTTGTTAAAAATAAGATGTATATGCCATATATTCTCAATAATGCACATTTGCAAAACTAAGTGACATCTCAACTTAGCATTAATATGCTTTTCTAACAATTTCCCAACAGTTATTAACAAACTTATAACTCTTAAGTCTATCGTCACGTTTTTTACCGTAATAAAAACCTTAAACCGTAATACAATTCACAATATAATTATTTCGTATATGTATCTTATATGCTATTTCAGCTTATAAGCTTTTTAAAAACAATTTTTAATATTAAACACTGTTTATTTATAATCTTGTAATGAGTCGTAGACGACGAAATGAAGTTACAATCTAGACTGACGATGTGCTGGCTTGGATGTATTATAAGTTTATAATGCTGACGCTAACGCTTGCAAAGCGTGGTTTTCTGGGAAGGCCTTGGCGATACTCCAAGCCATCACATTTAGTGATAAATGAAATATAAAATGTTATCAAAAGTTAAGCAGGTATCGTATGATGTCTGGAAAGAGAATTATAACAGATTCCCTGGATATCATATTACCTTCTCACAAGATAATAGTTATGCGTTACATACTGAAATATTCTAAGTTAACAATGTATATAAACGGTACTTTTATATAACATGTATATATGTAAAGCAATAATAAATGACCTACAAACATAAGTAGCCTAAACATATGCTGAATAGAATGAAGTGTAAATTAAAGTTGCTTTTAAAACTTGTTATATTTTAATCGTTAGTATATTAGCTTTAACATTTTATTATATAATTAAAGTTAACAGTTTCATCCGTTCCAAACCACATGCACAGCACGCCCGTTAATGATATTTTAAATATATGCTGCACATGGAAATTTCCTAAACTCATATAATGCTATTCCGGAAATATAAAAGACCAATCAATAACATTATAGTCAAATAATAAGAAAATGTATTTTCGTAGGAAGGAACTACCTATAAAATACCTATAAAACTTGAAAATGTTGTAAATTCTGAACATTCATAACAAAATAACTAGTTATATTAGGTTTAGATGTTATAGTCATTTAATTATCATCCTTTTATTAAAAGTATATCCCCAATTTTCTTTTTGTACGTACTACGTATTTACAATGTGTGTCTTAAAAAAGACCAAAACCTTAAAAATGCGCCCAATGGGAACTTAGGTGTTACAAGCAATTGTTGCAAGAAAAATATTGGTTTTAGAAGTTATGACATATTAACAGTTGAAAATGTTAACATAGCAACAGTTTAGAATGACAAATCCATGAGAGCTCGGCACTAAGAAGGAACCTCTGCGTTTCTTTTAGCACTGAAGAGACGCAACTCATTAATATCCCTCATAGAAACAAGGTACAATATGGAAAGGCTTGTCTGTCACACCAGAAAGTGTATTAATGAAGCAAAACCAAAAACCGATCGATTTCCATAGCTGGCCTGGTCAAGCAAACCATGTTGTGACATCTGAATTGATTGTAGCAATTACAGCCTTAGTGAAATTGAATAGTTGAGTTATCTTGATGAAATTATTAAAGGTTTGAGTATAATATATGGTTCTGATCCTGAACTTTCTTAAAGTATAAGCAATATGGCCGCTAGTTGGTGCTTGTGAGGTACTGTCTGGAGCTATGAAGAAGAATATGCCTTCCTAACAAGAATTGTAACTGGGGATGTGTCCTGGGTGTACTATCGTCATCCCAAAACCAAGAGATCAAAGTTCAAAGAATTGTCCACACAGCTCTCGGCAGGGTAGGTTTTATTGGCCTTTTTTTTGGAATGCGAGAGGGGTAATTCTGAAAGACCACATATACTATCTGATTATTTGTCTAATGCTGACACCAGTTTCACATTCTCAGAATTTCAAAGAAACCATTGGAACCAAGACGCGCCATATGATTGACTACTAGCATTTAGTTTCAGAACGATAAGGGGCTACTACATATTATACTTTTAATGGTGTCAATCATCCAAGATTTGAACCTAGAGTATCTTCCACATCACCGTCATTCTCCCAACCTCGCCCCAAGAGATTTTCACGTCATTTAATCACATAAGGTGAAGAGAAATTTATAACAATAATGAAGCGATTTAAGGGGTGTATTAAAGGAGAGAATTGTTTTTTCGGATATTCAGATGTCTCCAAAATTATGCATTAGTATGTGCATAGAACGTAACGGAGACTGTGACGAAATATAATACTCTTTTAAAATTATTTACATAAATTTTGTTCAACAACTTTTTATTGTTTTCATCTGCCTCTACCTTGTATTTATTATACTATTTATTATCAAATGAATGAAAAGATGTACTTGTTTAGTTCTTTTTTAATTGAGCTTCATATATCAAATGATAAGCAAAAATTAAAGCGAGTCTTTTCAAAGAAATGAACATTTTGCAGTCATATTTTGAGATAACATTTTTCAAAAACTTAGCGAAGTAGTTATTGGACCTTTTTGTGAATTGTTAACCCAATTCATTTACAGAAAAAAAAATCAGAATAATTTCAAGTGAAATGTACCCGGTGGCACAAAAAATCGTCAAATATAAAAATAGTGTAAAAGTTGCATAACATTCTTCATTATGTTTAAACCATGCGAGTATTAAGATTTTCTAAAATATTTCCTAAGCTATATACGACCGCTATAGGTGTATTGATCACGTGCAAATATGGAGTTCAATAGGACAACTTGAACCACTCGAATATTATACTTTAGAGAAAAATTTTACGTACACGATATAAAGGTAAGTATGCTCACTAGAATTCGTGTCAATTGAATTAGATATTTTGTTCGATACATCTTTTGAGAAAAATAAAATTTTGGAGTTTGCAATATTTTTTCGGCCACTCTGTAATTCGCAGAAATAAATAATTTATAATAAAAGATATATACAATTTTTACAAACATAAAAGAGTAAAGACATTGTTCTCAACACTACACTATATTCTAGTATGAACTAGAACACCGTTAAACAAATATGTTTATTGTTTATTTCTCTGACTTCGACATCGACGTGATTTTTACCATGCGCTCGATGCTGATCTACTTATACTCCTATTTTTAACGCACAAATAAAATTATTAAACAAATTAACAAGTACATGTCATGCTTATGTTTATTTTTAAACCCAACATGTATGTGAACATCAAACCGCGAAATTTGCGTCATTCCATTACGTTTTTTGTATTCCAGTTTATTTTATTTGCGCCACATTTGGTAAATCATGGGAATTCTATAATAAACTGGTACATTGATGAAGTGAAACATAAAAAATAACCGCAAAAAACATGTACATACGTAAACGGGGCCTATAAGTTGCTATTACACAAAACTATTCCTCTATCAGATCATTCGATTTCTATTTAAATTTGATTAAAAAATCGGTTTCTAGGTCATTATATAAACAATTGACCGTATAATATTTTAGATGAAGTTTTATCAACAATTAACATGATATAAGGTTTAACATACATATGTATGACTGATTTATGATGATATATATGTATGACTTAGATTTATGAAATCATATAATACACTTTTCACATCATTGTAATTGGTGGAAATGTTCGTATCCAAATTACAGAAATCTCTAAAGTCATGTGATATATCTGAATTATAATTTAAGATAAAAAGATAAAGAATAGATAAAGTTTTTAAGATAAAAAAATGTTTATATCTGATGTCTGAGATGGGTATAAAACTTTCAAATTAGTTTTAAAGCGGCCTTACCTTCACGTGCTTCATCAGATATCCCAGAATTACTTCTTTCTTGCTGTTCTTTTCGTTTTCCGGGCATACGCCAATGTTGAGACCCATCACCAGGGATTTCATGAGATTATTTTCACACATTTCCCATAAAAATTTCGGTGTGTAACACGCGAGAGCCTGAAAAAAAAATATTTGAATTAACATCTTAACTAAGACGAATTTATATGTCAAATAGATTCTTTATAACGAACAACGTGTATGAGATATTTACATATATGCAGTATGACTCAAAATACACACACACTGTTACAGATTCATAAATAAATAATTTTGTTTTTGTAAAAATCCTGATATCCTGATATCCAGTGCCGTGCTCCATGTATGGAGCACGACACTATACGGTTGCGAAACCTGGATGGTAGGGGAAGCACGTAGGAAGAAATTAGAAGCTTTTGAGATGTGGTGTTACCGAAGAATGATGAAAATACCGTGGACTGATAGGGTTAGAAACGAAGAAGTATTAGAGAAAGTCGGCGAGAAAAGAGGTATGTGGAAGAACATAAAGAAGAGAAGAGATAGAATGGTAGGCCACTTGTTGAGGCATGGGGGAATAGTCCGCGATATTTTGGAGGCAAAAATAGGAGTGAAGAAAGGCAGAGGTAGGCCTAGATTAGACTACTGCTCGCAAATAGTAAGGGGTGTAGGTTGTAGCACAATTAGCGAAATGCGTAGGTTAGCACAAGATAAGAGAAGCTGGAGGTTAGCGTCCAACCAGTCTTAGGACTGATGACCTCATGACGATGATGAAAAATCCTGACTGAATCTGTTCTTTTTTTTAATAACATTTACGTATATTTTCGCATCAAAAACAATTCCCACTTCCTTTTAATTTTTGGGAATATCATCATCATTTTATAAAGAACAAATATACTTCCGATAAAGAAATTTTGCCTACATTGAGGTATATCATTAAAATGCATTACATTATCTGCAATTTAGCATATTTTCGTCGAGGACATGAAGGTGAACCTATAAAATTTAGTGGGTTATAGGATACTGAGAGTACAAAGAACACCTGAAAAATATTCACGTCCATTCAAGATGATATCCCAGACTAATCTTCATGCATTTACAAGAAAGGAACGTTGGTTTTCCATATTCCCATTCATCCTTTTATGGTTAATATTTCTGAAGTGTTCGTAGAAAAAATGCTTTGAACCGTTTTGAGATTGTGTTTGATTGCGACTGACATTCTATATACTTCTTAATAATATATTGACTTTTATACAAATGATGATTTCCATTAATACAGATATAGAACAATAAAAAATTCTTTGACCAATTAATATTTACACAAGTCCCACATTTGTATTCTTAACCTTCGGGCGCAGCCAATCTGTGAGATCCGACAGTCGCTTTTTGCTTTGTACTTTCGTGTGTATTACAAATATTAAGTCGAACTCTCTCATAGCTTCCTAGTGCTTGGGTTCAAACTGCGCCCGACAGAAGGTTAAGACGATATATTATAAATTTTAAGTTAACTATTATCCCTCAGTCGTTTATACTAGCCGTAAAATAAATTTCAGTGTTTTTTTCTTGACGCCTTCGATCAATTTTCAACCGTCTAGTTTTTACGTAATAACCGATTTCTTAACCGACGTTTAATTCGTGTCAATTTTGGTTTTAGAAAGTCGATTTCATTGTTTTTCTTCTTGAGTCTAACACAATCGTTAATGTTTTTTTGAAGCTCGAGGTAAACGTTCAACCGTAAAATTGAATTTCCTGCCCCAATAGTAGGTTATTCGTGTCCGTTGACGTGATATTTCGTACGATAAAGTGGTTGTATTAAAAACTATTTCGATATCTTCAGTTTTATTAACCACTTTGTGTATTTTACGGCCAATGAGTAGACATGTTTTTTTTGTTGGTCCGAAATCAAAGAATAATAAACTCAAAAAAAGACAAGATATAGTCTCAATTAAATGCTACAAGATCGACGTCGAAATGCCTGTCCATTTTAATCTGGAATTTTTTTTCGATTATTAAATCTATGCTTTATATTGTTTCCACATTAAATATAAAGGAGAATTAATTGCAGACTTGAAAGAAATGTCTAAATTTACTATTAAAAACTAGTTTGGCAAAACAAAATCTGTATGAAAGGCTACAACAAAAGCAAGATATATATCGAGCCGCAAAATCTGCTTTTAATGTACCTACGCCTACGCAAAATGTACATAAGACACCAAAATCTTCATCATGGAAACATTGTATTGCAAATTAGTATCAATATAATTGTTATATAACTATTAGATCAATAAAATCGTCTATGTAATTTTGATTCCCATTGTATGTCATCAAAATTGAAGGGAAGTTACAAAGTCATAAAGTGAAAGACTTATATATCATCGTATATTTCATCCAGTTACACCATTATATTTTGCAAGTATAAGGAAAGCTAGATTAATACTACTTATTACTGAGACCGAGACGAATACGAAGAAGCCTTCTAGATAATGAAGACCGAAGACCATCGTCACTTATCTTATCTAGTGATGTTCTATTCGATATATTCACAATAATCTACAAATGAATATTATTTAAGTCTTTTTAAACCAAAAAATGAATAGACTCTATTTACATTGTCGTAAATGATCCTAAATATAAATTAAGAACGCGCTCCCTTTTCCTTTCTGCGATAAAACATAGGAACAACTTTTCAAATTAGCCTGAAATGCAGGAATATGGCATAAATTCCTTACTAAACTGACACAAATTCCTTACTAAACTAATAGCAAACTTTTTAGGTATAGATCTCCATGTTTGACTTATTTGTTTGTTTCACGTTTCATACTTTCTTGGCACCGACTGAGGTCCAGTCCATCCTATGAATATTATTTTCTTGTTTTCGCTGTCAGTTAAAGAGTTTTGTTACCGGAAATAGAGACTAGATACTGATTATGGGACTATGTGACCAAAATGACGCATCATTGGATAAAGTGACACTGTTATTAAAAAAAATCATGAAGGTGGAAGTACAAATTGAATACCTCCCAATAAATAATTAATAAATAAGTACAACGAAAAAAATCAAGAAAATGCTTGAATACAAATTTTAGTCGAATTTTGTAAAAGAAACATTGCTTTAAATTTAAAACAGCAATCAAATTTAAGAAAATGGATAATACATCTGATTTCCCCTAGATGTATTGTAACATGTACGATTACATCTTTAAAAATAAAAACAGAATGTCACAAAATCGATAAACATTTTACTTGTGTTCTCCATAAAGAAAAACCTAATATCTGTGATCATCATCATTAGGTCATCAGTCCTAAGACTGGTTGGACGCTAACCTCCAGCTTCACCTATCTTGTGCTAACCTACGCATTTCGCTAATTGTGCTACAACCTACATCCTTTACTATTTGCGAGCAGTAGTCTAATCTAGGCCTACCTCTGCCTTTCTTCATTCCTATTTCTGTCTCCAAAATATCGCGGACTATTCCCCCATGTCTCAGCAAGTGGCCTGTCATTCTATTTCTTCTCTTCCTTATGTTTTTCCACATACTTCTTTTCTCGCCGACTTTCTCCAATACTTCTTCGTTTCTAACCCTATCAGTCCATGGTATTTTCATCATTCTTCGGTAACACCACATCTCAAAAGCTTCTAATTTCTTCCTACTTGCTTCCCCTACCGTCCAGGTTTCGCAACCGTATAGTGCCGTGCTCCATACATATGTTTTCAAAAATCTCTTCCTTGTTTCTAAGTTTATTATCCCCGAGCATAAAAGTGCTTTCTTTTTGTTAAAAGCTACTCGACCCTGCGCTACTGTTTGTTTTATGTCTTTATCGCTTCTTCCATCCCAACTTATTTTACTTCCTAAATAAGTGAAGTCTTTAACTTCCTCCAATCTTTCATTATTAATTTGTACTTTCGTTTTTGCTCTGTTCTCGCGCCCTCTGCACATTAACACTTTAGTTTTGTTTTTATTCACCCTCATTCCGTATTCCTCTGTCAACACTGCCTCCATTTCGTTCAATTCTAATTCCTCCTTACTAGATGCTAATACTGCTATATCATCCGCGAATCTCAGCATTTTTAGTTTCTGTCCCTGTACTTTAATCCCGAAATCCACTCTATCTTTTACCACAGTAATCGCCTCTTCGATGTACAGATTAAAAATTAGTGGTGATAGCATACATCCTTGTCTTACTCCTTTCCTAATACCTACTTCCCTTCTTTCCCCTTCTACTTCTATAACAGCAGTTTGCTCTTTATATAGATTGTGTACTACTCTCCTATCTCTATACTTCATTCCCGCGCTCTTTAGTATCTCGAACATTTTTTCCCATCTTACGTTATCAAAAGCTTTTTCTAAATCTACAAATCCTATATAAGCGTTCTTTCCTTTTTCTATTGTTTTCTCTAACATTACTCTTAGCGCCAGAATAGCTTCGCGAGTTCCCCTATTTCGCCTAAACCCGAATTGGTTTTCTCCTAGTATTTCCTCCGCTCTATTTTCCATCATCTTCTGAACTATTCTGATTAAGATTTTTGACGCGTGGGAAGTTAGGCTAATCGTTCTAAAGTTGTCGCATTTGTCGGCTCGTCTCTTTTTCGGTATAGTAACGATAATGTTCCTCTTATAATCCTCCGGCATCTCGCCCGTTTCGTATATGTATTTTACCAGTTCAAACATCCTATTTACTACTTTCTGTCCCGCACATTTCAAAATTTCCACCTGTATCTTATCTACACCCGGCGCTCTATTATTCTTTAGCCCCCTTAGTGCTATTTCAAATTCCTCTCTCAATATAGGTTTTCCTACATCTTCCCTATCGATGCTAGATTCTTCCTCTACTATATCTCCTAATTCCTGACCCTCGTATAAATTTCCTAAGTACTGCTTCCATCTGCTTCTTGTGACTATCCATAATATTATAATAATTCTTGTGACTATCCATAAATATCTGTGACTATCCATAAAATTCTGAGGGCTCGAAATTCAGTTTTTTCATATTCTTGATAATTCATTTAAATAATTTCAATCTTTTTAGTTTCATTATACGTATTTTTTCATATATTGCTTATCCATATCGAGTGGCAGGTGCCAACTTACGCAAAGAAAAAGCAATTAAAAATTGATTTCTGTAAGAATACTTACTGTTAATATGGTCAAAGTAAGGTATTTTAGTTTATTTATTATATATTACCAATCAACTTAGATTGACTTTAAGGTATAAGATAAATTTCATAAGCATCAGATAAATTTAATGTTACTAATCGCTGCAATACATAATTTTCATTCGACATGTCGGCGTCGGTTCCACGTTAAAATGAAGATTTTAAGTTATGGAAAATACCAACCCTTATTATATTTACCAATCCTTATCAATTTGTTTACTGAAAATTTCTTGAGTGGGTAGTAAAAACGAGACAATAAAATAACTACTAATGACTAATGAGGGTTTAAAGGTACCTACAAAACAATTGACTAGGGTTTTATTACCCGAGATACGATCGTACCTTAATCTACCCAGAAATATGCCATTAAATTCTAATCCTATTGTATGTATGTATACCTGGAAGAAGAGGACGAAGCAGACCCACTGGTAGTACGTGTAATATTTCTGTGCGCCTTCGTCGTTGAAGTCGTTCGCTATACCAGGATGGGCAACCTCTTTACCGACCTAAACAAAAAACAGAAACATGTTAATTATTAGTTAGAACTGAACGAATAACGATACCCTATTATTATCATTTGGATACCGTCTAGGGATTTCTTGGAAGGCACTAGCGTACCACATGCGATACATCCTGTTGGAGACCAAGATGTAGAGACAATTATATACTCGTTTTTCAAGTATTATTACGATTTCAGAGAAATTTGCTAGTTTCATCATATCTTCTCGTCATAATAACATCAGGGAGAAGTGTATATTTTCAATTCCGCATAGTGTAACACATTTTTAGTGTAAAACGGTAATTTTCTTATTAAATTTTTTTTAGAGGAAGCCGTTACTCTGTGGTAGTTCATAATTCCGACGCAATTCAGTAAAATAACTATTATGTTTTACACCACTATATTTACACAAAATCGTGACTGCAGTTTCGACACTTTTTATATCATTTTCAAAACGATGATTCAACTAAGAATAAAATACAAAAATTGGGTTCCTATAATATATACCTATACTATACAATTACACAGAATAAGGGCTATGATAATAAACAGGTAATTAAGGTTTACAAGAAAACGTGTTTTATAAATGGTGCAATCCCGACCATCAAGTTGTGGGAATTTCCAGGCATATTATTAAGAACTATTATAAAGGGAGTTAATTAAATTTGGTGATAGTAAAAAGAGGAGAATATAGTATATGTACTTGATCATTTCATTCATCTTTGGCGCTACAACCCAGGGTGGGTCTTGGCCTGTTCTAGTATCAGTTTCCATTCCTTCCTATTCTTTGCTTTGGTTTTCCAATTTCCTACTTCTAGTATCCGTAGATTTTCTTCGACCTGGTCCCTAAATCTGATTCTGGGCTTTCCTCTCCTATGTCCAGCCGGTGTTTGCTGGAATATTTGCCTTGGGGGGTCCGTATCGTCCATCCTTTCTAGGTGGCCAAGCCACCTTACCCTATTTATTTTAATGGAGCGTGCGATGTCAGGTTCTTCGTATAGACGGTATAGCTCAAAATTATAGCGTCTGCACCACATCCCATTCTCCTGCACACCTCTATATATGTTACGTAGGACCTTTCTTTCAAAGCATCCTAGCAGCATTTCAACGCTTTTTGTCATAGTCCATGCTTCTAACGCGTAAGAGAGTACTGGTTTAATAAGTGTTTTATATATCAATATCTTGGCTTTTTTGCTTGCTATGCATGATGTTAGGAGCTTTTTTAGCCCAAAGTAGGCTCTGTTAGATAAATAAACTCTTCTCTTGATTTCTGCACTGATGCTGTTATTTTCGTTTATTTGGAAGCCAAGATATATAAACTCTCTTACGCCCTCAAAAGTATATGTTCCTATTACCAGGTCTTCGGGTGGCGCTAATTGCGTGCTATTGGTTACTTTCATGTATTTTGTTTTAGCTACGTTAACTTGTAGCTCCATTCTCTTCGCTGCTGCCTCTACTGCTCTGAAAGCCTGTATTAAGTCTCTTTTTGTCCTGGATACTATATCAATGTCGTCCGCGTACGCTAGGATTTGTACGTTCCTATTAATTATGGTTCCTCTAGTCGCTATACCTGATTCTCTTATGGCTTTTTCTAGTGCGATATTAAACAGCAGGCACAATGCAGGCAACAGACTGTCCCCTTGGCGTAGGCCGGTATGTGTCTGAAAGGGTCTTGAGATGTTGCTTTGTATCCTTACTCAACATGCATTCAACTTTAGAAAGGGTTGCCTTCACTAACTTAGTCAGGTGTGTTGGGATATTAAATTCCATCGTAGCGTTATAAAGTGAGCGTCTGTCTATGCTGTCGTAGGCACCTTTAAAGTCTATGAATAAGTGGTGGGTATCAATCCCACATTCGTAAGTCATCTCTAGGGCCTGCCTAAGGGTAAATATCTGGTCGATTGTTGACTTATCTCTACGAAAACCACTTTGGTATTTGCCTACTATACCTTCAGTGTATGTAGTTAGGCGGTCGTATAGTATGTATGCCATTACTTTGTATGCCATTACTTTGTATGTATTACCATTTAGTAACGTAATTCCTCGGTATTTCTCGCATATCATTTGATCACCCTTTTTATGTATAGGTATGATTATACCTATGTTCCAATTATCTGGAATTTTTACCTGCTACTGCCAAATTAGCGCTACTAGCCTACCTATGTGGTCTTTTAGTTTGGCTACCCCATGTTTCAAGAGCTCAGAGGGTATTCCATCCATACCAGGTGATTTGTGGTTTTTTAGCTTCTTTATTGCGTTAATAACTTCTTCTTCCATTGGGGGATTGTGTCTTTCTCTATCATCTTCCATATTTCCAAACTGCATGTCTGCTTCATCTGCATCGTCCTGTTCTCTAATATTTAGCCTCTCTTCAAAGTTTTGTGCCCATCTTTCTACTACCTGCTCTGGTTCACTGACAATTTCTCCTTCTCCATTTCTTACCATTGATAATCTAGGCTTAAATTTCTTTCTGTTTTGGTTGACATTTTTGTAAAATTTTCGCGCTTTATTTTGGGTGTTAAGCCTTTCTATTTCTTATATTTGACGTTGTATGTGTTCTTTTTTCTTTCGTTTTATAATTCTTTTTTCATCTCTTCTTAGTTGCTTATATTCTTCTTCTACTTGTCTTGTTCTTCGTCCTTGTAGCCTTCTATATGCTAGATTTTTTTCTTGCGTTGCTTGCATGCACTCGTCGACATCGTCGTACCACTCCGTTTCTTTTCGTTTTTGTTTTTGTTTCCCTATGATCATTTAACAAGTTAAAATTATCACTATGGTTGTATGTATAGATTCCTATTGCATCTATGAAAATCCTACACTATGCCAACAAAGGTTTAAAACTTAATTCGTTAGAACGTACAAAATTATTTAGTTTGTTATCGAGTTCATTTTAGTGTAAAACTGTAATTTAATTCTCGTATTTAAAAAAATAATCAAAGAATTGTTTATAATTATATAATATATTAGATAATATTAACAGATTTGAAACCTGAAATATTCGCGTTCGTTGTTTTTTTAATAAATTTTTAAATAAAATAAATTTTGAAAAAAAAATTACAAAATGTGATCTATATATTTTCAAGATCAAAATCCATACAGAATCTAATACATTCTTCTTTAACATACTCTTCTACTGCTATATTTTAACTCTTTCCAAGCTTTTCCCCAAATTCTAATTAAATAATATTTCCATCTAACTTAACCCAATAATTTAAACATTTATAATTTTGCAAAATAAGATCTGTTAAATTGTC
The DNA here is from genome assembly GCA_037954035.1 of Rosalia funebris. Taxonomy (NCBI): domain Eukaryota; kingdom Metazoa; phylum Arthropoda; class Insecta; order Coleoptera; family Cerambycidae; genus Rosalia; species Rosalia funebris. Next base: position 11,647,261 of record JAZFAV010000001.1, on the reverse strand, counting down.
AACTGTATATATGAGTTAGAATTAAGTTTTCGATAGAATTACTTCGGAAACTCTACCAATTCACTTAAATGTATATGAAATATATTTCGAGACATAAATCCCTATCAACAGTGTTTTATCAACTCAAAAATGAGAGTTAAATAACGCCCTTTCATCTATTTTCATTTGCCATATATACTGTACATTATCAAAATAGTAAATCACTTTCTATTTGTAATTCTTACCTACGTTAATTTACAACATGAAAAGATAAAAAATGAATTACTTATCTTGTTTATGTATTTATCCGAAGTTGTTCATATAATTATCAATCTACAATTTTTATCCGAGTATTTCCTGATTCGGATCATTGTTTTTACTTGACAAGATACAAAGAGTAATGTTTACAATTTCTCAACTATTTATTTACCCACTCTCAGTTAAAATAACAATATAAACAAAAAATTATTTAATTTAGTTAACCGCCCTAGAGTAATCTATATTTACTTTGATTTTCTCTACAATAAACATTGCTGTATGACTGTCTTAATTTGCGATAAAATATTTCCGAAATTATTTAGACGAAAACGTAAATTCACCACATATCGTAAATTACGCATACTACAAAGAGGATAGTTCCTAAGGTATTTCTTCCAAGAAATTTGTTACTTGGCGCTTTGATAAGAGACTAACATTTTTCAGCCTCATTAACAAGTTTGTTAATTACTTCAACATGTTATAAATGCCCAGTCGAGGCTACAATTTAGTATTTACAAAAATGAAAAGAAAAACAACTATTGAAGTATTGTTTACTGATTATTTTATAATGACTGATTTTGGTGGTGATTTCCAAAAAAAAAAAGAAAACTTACAAGTTAATTTATATTTATCTAAATTATGATATATCACAAACTATTTCAATATTTCAATATTATAATGTCAACAATCTTATACTTTGCATATTGACTATGTTGTACGCCCATTGTATTTACAGTTTTAATTAAATACTTAAAATATCTTAATACAATAAATTTGTCTTTCCCGTTAAACAGCTGAACCATCGTCATATAATATACATACATTTCTATTGTGTTTGTATACTTTATAAATACGTGGTCTTCATTGAAATTCAAATTAGAGATAAAAAGTGAACCATGCTAATACGGAATACCTATAACAATTGTAAAAAAAAAATTGGTTGTAATCATTTTATCCTATATTTCACAGTCAGATATTACTTCTTCGGGTGAACCCAAAATAAATTAAAATTATGGAAAAAATTACTTAAGATTCGATTAAACCGTAAATCGCGTTGTCATTTCCTTTTACAATCAAGGCAGTCGAGTGTAAATCTACTTTGAGTCATGGTGTTTTTGCGTACATATGTTAAAGAAAAATCAGTGACGTTCAATCGCAACATTTAAATCAACCAAATGAATAAAATCAAATAAAACAAATAAAATTCGCCGATCTACAATTTTATTGACGAAAAGTACATTAGGAAGCTATTCTCAATTTAATTTTCTCAAAATTTTGTTTATCATTGATCTATATTGTAGTATTTACTTTAAAAAATATATATATTTGAACACTAATATGACCTAAAGTTATTTTTTCTTTATCAAAAAGCAAGCAACTAAGTCCAAAACCTGTCATTTCATTTTTTATTGTAAACATGTGTGTATCCAAACTTCTCGTAAATTGATGTTTATTCTATAATAATTGAACTTATTGTACTGCAAGCATTTAAGTAATAGCTTCATGTGACCCCTATTTTTAGTTATGAGAAAACAATTAATTAATATACTAAATGTCTTCCACCAACACCGAAATATTTTAATCATCTCTCGAAGATGCCAACTTGGTTGCCAAAACGCACGTCATGAAATATGTAATCTTTCGGTGTTCATAGAATACTGGTCTCCTGTTTTTTTATTGCTGCATCGAAGGTTCGTGCCTCTTCCCAGGTTCAAGAAAGTTGCTTTGGTTATCCCATAATTGTAAAGGTGCGTCTACATATGTAACAAAAGCTCGTCGCGAACTTCATCGCGTTCATATGCCGCATAGTGTAGACGGAACTCCGTAACACCGTCGCATAACATCACCGCGATCCATCGGTTGTCGGTTTTCTTGCGTCGCATCAAGAAGAAGTTCGCTGTTGTGATACGCATGGCCACATCGACGACGTCATGGACGTCTACATATGTAACAAAAGCCCGTCGCGAACATCGCCACATAACATTTTAAACGTTACGCGGTGATGTTCGCGACGGGATTTTGTTACATATGTAGACGCACCTAAAGACTGACCTACCTACTTATTCACTGCAGCTAAATAAATATCAACTTAGAAGTAGTAAGGCAACATAAGCAGATACCAACATTGTTTATCCAAAAAGTTTCGAAGAGAAAATCAACTCTGTCTCTCGCCCTTACTAAAGGGTGGTCCAACCATAATGCACGATGTTAATTGTGAGTCACACCTTAACGTCAAGTTTTTTGCCAAACTTAATTTGACATTTCATTATTTCACTGTTTGACAAACTCAACCATGGAGAGGTACACAATTGAGCAGCGCGTTAAGATTGTTGAAGCCTTTTACGAAAATTGGCGTTCAAATCAAAATGCATTTCGTGCACTTCGTGACTTTTTGGTCAGCATAATCAAGCAAATGTGTCACACATTTGCTTGATTATGCTGACACAAGCACAAATTTCAGCAAACCGGGTCTGTAGGAAATGTGAAAACACCTGTGCATGCTCGCCCAGTTCGTTCTGCGGAAAACATTGCTGTTGTTCGCGATAGTGTTGTAGAAGAGTTGTAAACCTCGACTCGTCGTCATGCCCAACAATTGAACATCTCACGAACATCACTGATGCGAATTTTGAATAAAGATTTGAATTTACACGCTTACAAGGTTCAATTGACTCAAGAGCTGAAGCCTACTGACCATTTCAAGCGTCGTCAATACGCCGAATGGTTGGTTGAACAGACTGAAGTGAATGGTGACTTTACAAAGAAAATCATCTTCAGCGACGAGATACACTTTCACCTCAGTGGATTCGTTAACAAGCAGAATTGCCGCATTTGGGCAAATGAGAATCCACGAATGATTGTTGAAAAGCCGATGCATCCACAAAGAGTGACTGTTTGGTGCGATTTATGGGCTGGCGGCGTCATCGGGCCGTACTTCTTCGAAACTGAGGTCGGCCAAGCAGTTACCGTGAATGGTGTTCGCTATCGCGAGATGATAACGGACTTCTTGTGGCCAGAAATTGAGGATATGGACCTGGACGATATGTGGTTCCAACATAATGGTGCCACTTGCCACACAGCCAACGAAACAATGGCACTTTTGCGCGAGAAATTCAATGGCCGTGTTGTCTCACGTCGTGGCGATGTTAATTGGCCGCCACGATCATGTGATTTGACTCCGTTGGACTTCTTTCTTTGGGGATATTTAAAAGAAAAAGTGTACGTCAATAAGCCAAGAACAATTCAAGAGCTAAAGGATGAGATAATTCGGCACATTAACGATATTGAACCTCAATTATGTCTCAGAGTCATTGAAAATATGGACCATCGGATAGAGGTATGCCACCGAAGCCGTGGCCAGCATTTGGCCGATATTTTGTTTCACACATAATTGTCATAGATCCTTCTATCATAATAAAAATATTAAGATAATTCTCTGAAGACTTTTTGCTTTATTTACAATTAACATCGTGCGTTTTGGTTGGACCACCTTTTAGAATCTATTAGAATTTAACCAATGATTTAACTTTTTTATTAGAAGTAGAAATATAGAAAAAGAGTACCTAAAAGTATGCAAGAACGCTGTTTAGACAGTATTACAAACACGATGAAAATAATCAAGGGAAGAATAGAAATAAATTACGGTATCTCTGAGTTATCGAGCCCGTATTATTGCACTCCAAACGTGATAAAAAAACACACGAGTAAATCGTGACTTGAGACACATCCTATCAGAGTCATGCCCACATAGAGGTCACCGAAGCGTATGCTGAAAATAGTCATACTGGGTCTTCAGAAAGTTTAAATCGGTTTGATTAACATCACCCCCTGTTAGACACAAACAATCACCTCAATTGTTTTATTCGGAGTCACTGACTGGAGATTTAAATACAGTTAGGCTGGACATGAGTCAGATAGTTTCAGCCAGAGGTCAGATGTCGACGCGACCAGAGCTGATATAAGCGATAATTAGTACAGTAACTGCATTACTATCACATATTGATTTAATTAGCTTGTTTATTATATTTAATAATTTATATGTATATGCTGAAATAGTTTAAGAAAATATATTAATTTTAGGGTTTCATTAGATTATCTCTAGTAAAATTGGCTTAATAATAAATAATTCATCAAATTGTATTGAATAGTGGAGTATAATTTAATAAAAATTCACTACCCACTTATTTACTATTACTATATTGATAAGCTTTGATATGAAAATTATACCAGTTTACATAATTTTAATAGAATACAGAATTTATAAAACATGGAATGGGAAATTATGATTATCTAGTAAATATTACCTTTCTGGTAATACTTTATGGTTATTGATCAACCGTGACCTAACATTTGACATTTTTTTAATCGAAAAGCAAAAATTTACTTCGATTTTTGGTCCTACTAGACAATATTTAATAACAACAACTATTATTGTTTGGTCTTAAACAACAGTTTAATTATTGTAACCTTCCATCATACTTATATTTTTTATTACAATGTTTAAATAACATTTATTTATTTATTTTAATTACAACACTTATGTTTTAATGTGGTATATATTATTACATTACAGTACAGTATTTAATTGTGGTATATATCGTATTTATTATATATTGTCTTCCATTGCATTAGCTATACACTAAAACCAACTATTTGAAAAAATTTAAAACTGTTTATGCATTCTTAATTTACATTTTATTGACAAACTTTACCGTGGTCATAGATAGTAACAATTATGGAACCATTGAACTATTTTTAATAATTATTTATCGTGGAAATAATCCCACACATAAACATTTATTACAACATAAAATTGTATATCTACCATTGCTTAATGTACACTTTATCTATGATCGCTACCATTGTAAACATAAAATATGTTCTGAATTTTTATTCGTTCCAAAAATAGTATCCCATTGTGATTAGTAAACGCAATTAAATTAATTAAGGATAGGAATAACTAATTTGTTATATGATGACCTGACAAGATGAACAATATGAATTTAACTGTGACTTTTACAATGATTTTAACCTATAAGATAATAGTTACTTTCATTTAACTCATTCTGATTTGTATTATTCATTTCATCGTTATTTGCCAAATAAAAAAACTCTCTTATCTTGCCGATAAACGGAACAGTCTACCTGAGCCTAGCCATAAAACAAGCCACTATATGAGATAAGAGCTGTTTGGGATTTTTTATTTGGCAAATAGAGATGAAATAAACTATAATAAAGAATCCATTTGGTTTAAAATGCTCCTATTGGGAATTCCCTTGATTTCTAATTTATATAAGTGGAACGATCACAGTGAGAAATTTACTTAAAATATTTCTTTGTCTATTATTACCAAGATATATATACCTTTTCTTCAGGTATATCCTTTATATACACCATTTCTAATAGAATCGTATACATTATTTTATGATAGCTGTTGTGATTTAAAATTTGTCTAGAGGCCAATAGTATTTTTCATTGCATAAGTATGTGAATTGTATCGCAAATAATTCGAAATTTCGGAATTATATTAGAAAAATGTAATTATATGCGTAAAATAAATCTTTATTTGGAGGCTACATCATGAAGTATCAAGAAAAAACCTTTTATTCAACAATAACAATTACAACTGTATGTTAAAAATTCACTATTTAATTTTAAAGTACCTCCTTCTCATATTACTTTTCTTGTTCTTTCTAATAAGTCATATTAAGATGATATGCTTTCTCTTGGAAATAATAGAAGTAACATAAATTAAAAGTATCCACTAAAATGACCCGAGATAATATCTAAACATATACCATCCCAGAACATCATCTGATTAAGATTATCATCTAAACATATATCAACCATCATATCAAGAAGATTGGTATTGATATAGTATATTAGTTAGTTATAAGAAAAATAATAAAAGAAAAGCTGTAATAGTGAGATCATATTTAATAAGTTGAAATACATTTCTGCCTAGTGTTCGTTCCTTTACGTTACTATAGATAAGCATAGTTTGTGTGAAGTAATATGAGTAGTAAGTAAAATAGGTAAAATATTAGATATCTTAGTTGCATATAGTACGTGTAGATGTCGAGTTAACTTATTAATCCACTATAATTAATTTAAATCCCGGGAAATACAAGAAATTTCAAATACAACTCTTAAAAAAAGAAAGGAATAACGGAAAATATTTGTATAACTAAATAGTCTATAAATACTTATATGTAAACATCTTCTATAATCTGAAATAAAGTTGGTTTTGATTCAGCTTCTAGTAATTTAATTACAAGAGATACAATAAAAGACTTATTCTTCTACAATTGTATTAAGGCTATATATTATCATAATTAACATATTTGATTAAGGGTATAGTATATATTTTAACTAATATTGTGTAAAATTATAATTGTTTTCTCTTAGAAATATAAAATTAATATAAATTAAGTATTCGTTAAAATGACAAAGAAAGTATATTTTTCAACATATATTTCTATTATTTGACAGAAAATTGGTTATGCTAGTCTTTTACCTATTTAGTTATAGAAAAGAAACAACAGAAGAAACTTTGTTCGTATTTTACAGTATAATATACTTAACCTTGTTGATAATAAACATATTTTTATTGCGCGAGATATATTTATAGGTAAAACTATTTACGTGCCTTGTTTATTTAAATAAAAAATTAAGAGGACGATACGCTGTAGATAAATGATTAACATACAGATGCCTATATAATTAGTCATGTTTAACTAGAAATATATGTATCACTGCTATAAGAAAAATGTATGAAATTCTCGGAACTTGAACATATAAAGTTAATATTTATAAAATTGCATTATGCGATTAGCATAAGTGTCACATTACCACGGAAAATTGGCGACCACATCGCGAAAGGAAAGCTGGCAAGCTGCTCCCCTATATGATTGCCCTTCCGCTAAAAGTGACGTAAAAAGCGGTAAATCTATTTTTAGATTGCAGTAGGTGCTTTGAAATATATTATATTATATTAAATAAATCATATTTAAACCGATTCTTGTACGGTACCATTTTCTTTATTGTACATCTTCGTAAGATTGCGATTTGTTTCATAACCTTTCGGTTTAACATAAAAACGATGACATCTCACCCCCCTCCACTTACCTGCAGTTGCATAGCGGGATAGGTTATCTTCAAAAGTGTCAATAAACGCATGTGTTTTTTGACGGCGCGGGAAACCAAAAAAAATCCCCTACACACAATGGCGTCATTGTCTCTTCTTCATTTGCATAGCAAATTATGATACTCGATTTTAGTTATTGAATAGTGTCTATTCTAGCCTAAATACGACACAGGATTGTGATGCATAATTACCTGTCTCCTGAAAGCGTCTGGCATAGTAAACGTGGATGATATCCAGCAATACGTATTGACCACATGATTGGGCAGGCCGTTGACGATGCATTGTATGGGATTGCCGACGAATTGATTAGCTGTGATAACGAGACTGCAGGCCATTAGCAGGGCCGTCGTGAACGTGTTGTGCATACGGAAGATAGCACAATCTGTGACGATGTCATGGTACTTTAAAAAGTTCGCTAAACCACCAAGTAACTTATACATGATATAGCAGTGTTTTTTAACTGGACGAAAATCCTGTTCAACCTCCCTTCACGAGTTCGTGTCGATATCGATCAGTAAACACGCGCACCCAGTCAAGTGCACAGCTGTTTCTTCTCCACAAAACTGCACAAAATCATTTTCACTGTATCAAAACACTGGGCTTTAATCGTTGTTATTACTAATGTATACAGCCATACGATGGATTCTCTCTGTTGAATAAGTTGCTACTGAGTGCTGCCCTCTCGATTTGTGCGTCCCCCACTACGAGGAACAGCCAACAAACCAAATTCTCTTCGTCGTAACAGTCGCCACCGATTTGTTCCACTATACTCTAATAACCAGCGAGTGCGTTACACTTTTTCTATTTATTCGTAATTATTTCTGCACAGGATCAGGAATTATCCTTTTCGTTAATTGTCTAGGATCGGGTGATGCGGACGATGGGTCAAGCGATATCACTACCTGGCCCGGCAAATCGATGCTTTTGATGTGTTTCTCTATAATTAAATAATATAAGCTTGGAATGATCGAGTTTTTCGTATGTTATTATATTTTGCAACTGTTGCATTAATAATGGGATTGAAAACCAATTTTGGTAAAAATTATAGAAATGAGAAAATTTACGAAAATTTCTTGATCAATTATATATTCATGAATCGAATAGGTAGCTTTAAATTTTAAAATCTGGAAATATTCACAAACGTCTATTCTGGAGAGCCGCAACAAAGTCGAACTCAGATCTCTATTTACACAGCGATAGTTCTCAGAAAATATATCAAAATAGAATAATGAATATTAATGAGTACTCGAATAAACATAAAAACTGGAAAATAAATGTCTAAATAAAAAAACTTACACAAATACATGTCTCAATCGGTATTGGTTTATAACTCGACGATCTAATTTATAATGAGCCTAATACAAAATGTTCTCTCGTTTTAACACATTATTTATTATAACGAATCTTAAATATATCTTTATTATACCTTAACACTGACTTAGTTTTCCACAAAACACCAAAATACTATACACTACACTTGACGCGTGTTTCACCAACAAAGTTGGCATCATCTGGAGATGATTTAAACTGTTTTAATCATCTTAGTTTTCATCATCTCCAGATGATGCCAACTTTGTTGGCGAAACGTCAACGAGTGTAGCGTATAGTATTTTGGGGTTTTATGGAAAACTAGATGAGTTTTATCTTCACACGAAAAGTTCCAACCTACTCCAGTTTTATTATGCCTTCATGAGCATTTGGGTAACCCGTTATCGAAATTTATCTAATTGTTCTATATACAGAGTAACTAAAATATATGAAAACGGTCCATTTCAAACACTGTTCATCGGATGCGATTCATCACGACTCAAAACTATTTTTTTTTATTTTACTATTTAATTACTTTAATTACTATATTTTATTTACTTTATTTTACTTTCACGACTATTTTTTTTTTTTGTTATTTTATCGTTCTTTATTTTTCAGTTATAGAGTCAAATTGAATTATACTTATTATTTTTACGAAATATTCTACTAGGCCAATTAAAAACTTGAAAGTTATCTTTGAAGACCTATATCATTGGCCTGTTACTCTCATAGTATCATAGGTCATATATTTACTCAAAGTTTTGTTTCCGTATTTTTAACGGTATTAAATTTTTATGTTTCTTTTTTTAATGTTTTAAATATTGAAACCCCTAGATAAAAAGTAAAATACGTTACATATTAAGTAATAAATATTTTAAATATGAAATGGAGGTGTCATGTTCTTACAAATAATGGTAAAACTTCAAGTATGCAAAAAAATACATGTAATCAGATGTTTTTCTATAACAAATCAACATCCAACAAAATATCACGAAGTATCTTGATCGTGGACTTTAAAATAATTGTCGAAGTACCTTGGATTTCCACATACATCTGATACCCTGAAAGATTTCAGATCTAAGATTTGAAACTAATACTCTCCAACCTGCACCACTTAATACCATTGACAACCACAATTAAAGACACGTGCACGTAATTGTAGAGGAATTGTGTAAGAGATTGTGGAATGAAACGAAAAACTGTCAGTTTGCTAGGGCCCTAAGACATCCTATTTGAAGGATAACAGTGACTTAGACTCGTAAAGGGAAATATCTAGGAGAAACTTAAGTAGAGGATAAAATATCTTCATAATACAAAATTAGGCAACACACTCCTATGTAGAAGATTTGAATAGGAGGATGAATTTGTATAGTGCAGTATATACAGGGTCTTTCAATAGGGATGCTTGAAATTTGTTAAGTTATAGAGTCCATGTTATTAAAGCAACATATGTCAAATTTATTGTGAATTGTTCAGTAGTGCATTGCAAATCACCATGGAAGGTTATAGCGTTTAACAACGTATGCAAATCATCAAATTTTATTTTCAAAATCGGTGCTCCGTTCGAGAACGTTCCGCGCATTACGTGGTCTTTATCCTCGATACAGCCGTCCTACCAAATCTACTATTCGACATTTGGTGGCCAAATTCGAGTCAACCGGTTCGATAAATAATCTGGCAACACCCGTATGTCACCGAAAAGCAGAATCTCCTGAAAACATCGCTGCCGTTCGTGAGAGTATACGGGAAAACCCGAGGCAGTCAATTTCTCGTCGTTCACAAGAACTTGGCCTTTCTGCAACTTCAACTTAGCGAATTTTTTCGTCAGACTTGGGTTTGCACCCGTATAAAATCCAACTGACCCAGGAACATAAGGAAAATGACCATAGACAACGCCGTGTGTTCGCTGATTGAGCTGTAGAGCGGTTCGAAGTTGACCCAAACTTCACCAAAAAAATCGTCTTTAGAGACGAGGCCCATTTTTGGATGAATGGGTATATGAACAAGCAAAATTTTCGAATTTGGAACGATACTAATCCACACGAAATACACCAGCACTAAATGCATCCCGAGAAAGTCAGTGTTTGGTAAGGATTTTGGTCTGGCGGAATCATCGGTCCGTACTTCTTCCAAAGCGAAACTGGCATTACCATATCCGTCAACGGCGAGCGCTACAGATCAATGATAAACAACTTCTTGTAGCCTAAACTGGATGATATGGATACCAACGACATGTGGTTTCAACAAGACGGCGTTACGTGACACACCGTGCATGCCACTATGGACATTCTGCACGAGCAATTTGAGGGCATGGTTATCTTGAGCAGCGGCGACATGAACTGGCCACCGAGTCGTGCGATTTAACGCCCTTAGGCTTCTTCCTTTGGGGTTATCTTAAGTCGCAGGTTTATTCGAATGAACCGCAAACAATTGATGCCTTCAGAGTCAACATAACGAACGCCATCCAGCAAATTCAGTCAGATTTATTCGACAAAGTCATAGAAAATTGGACCTCTCGAATACGTGCCACCAAGCAAAGCCGTGAAAATGTCGTTCAAATGCCGGCCGATATTTGAACGACGTTATATTCTGTACTTAATGCCAAAAATTATTCTTTCAAATAAAAAAAAAATTGAGCGAATATTTCACATACAACTTGCTTTATTTACGTTTAAAAATCGAGCGTCCATATTGAAAGACCCCTTACGATCTATACTTTGCTTTTTTGCATATACTGTGACTGTCTCTTGGACTATCAGCGAATTCATTTTGGAAAAATGGTGACCAAATATGGCTAATAGAATGGAATTTTTCCTCAGTGACGTGATTTTGTGAACAGAAGCTAGCTGGCAGCCTAAGTGAAAAGAGCATATAGAACATTTTGTTCTGATAAATTTATTATGACAAAGAAATGTCACCATGTAGATGTCAAGAAATTGTAAGGTTATGATGACACAATATAATTGAGTGTGAGATATTGTCTAATAAAGTCTTAGTGAGAGCCTAAGTGAGAAAGCCTTCAGGCATATTTAGAACATATTATTCTAATAAATTTATTGTGGCAAAGAAATGTCACAATGTCAATATCAAAAAATTAGGTAAGTTTATGAAGAAATAAATATAGTTAAATGTGAGATATTGTCTAATAAGGTCTATCTCACTATACCTAACGATATAATGACTGTCACCATTAAGGGAATGCCTTTCGTGGCATGTATACGTAGCAGACATACAATTTAGGATAACCAGAGAGTTAATTACTTTAAATCAATAAAACGCATATCTATACAACTACTATGTACTTTACTTAAAAAATAGGCACTGGAAATTTTATTTTAATCTATGTAACCTATGTATATATAAATATGTACACTGTATATATGCACATAACTTTTGATAACTTAGGCTGGTATGGATTACAATTGGTACTTTGACCTCACGACCGATTCACCTCGATTCTTGAAATATGGAACTCTAGATGACTTTTTTTGAGAAGTGTAAATTTAGAATATGTTGTCTCATACCACAATAAGATAAATATTTACAGGAAATACTGATTCATGACAATTATTTTTAGAAACGCTATTGTGCTTTTATTAACAATGTTTCTTAGCACATAGTGTCGCCAAATCAATAATAAATATATTTTCAGCTATATGCGTATTAGAAGGATCTACTATACACAACCTGTTTTCCTCTAACAACAATACCAACGCAGTATATTATGTGGAATTAAGTAAGGTGATGGTAAAAAGGAAATATTTGTTCTATAAGGACAGGTAGTCGATAATTTCTTTTGTGAGTTGTTTCACTGTTTCTGGCTTCAATTAATTTATCCAACGTTATCCAAAATATCGTTAAAGGAGTCTCATGTACTCCACAGTATTGAAAATATATTTTTTGATAATCAAATTGCATTTTTAAAACACAATGAACTTGATACAAATATTTTTCATAACTTTATAATAATTACTTATATACTATCTTCAGTATATAATAACATATCTTCCATCTTCAGTATCTCGATTATGATATATAGATATCTTAATGCCCTTAAATTTGCAGATTCTACATTCCTTAGGTAGATTGCAATGTACTACATTATGAACATGCATCTGGTGATACTTTGCTAGCATCCAGTGTTCCCCACAGGTCCTACTTGGGACCCTTCACTTTGAATGTTTTTAAAAATGACATTTTTCTAGTTGGCTGTGCCATTGCTTCTATTATAATATTGTTATTTCGATAAAGTTGTGTTTTTTATATATAGTCTTTTTTTTATACACATAAATGGACTTGACTTACTTTTATACCAATCAGTTTTGTTGTTGTTTCTCTTTTGTACTAATTACAATTGTTTGTCTTTTTGTATGTGGATTTTTTTACAAAGAAACCAGATAATAATACAGATGTAATAAATAAACCAGATTTAATAAATAAACAAATAAAATAAATAAATTTAGCCTCACTTTTTAAAGGATTGTTCAAACGTTGTTTTTAAACTTTTAATAAAATAAAAGTAATAAAATTTAAAACGCAAAAATAAACTGATAATTATTTTGAATGAGAGAAATGGAATATGATACATATTATTATTAAGGTAACGTCTTTTTCAGGTACCATGTATATTCTCCTTCCCATTTCATTTTAAATCCAATTTCATATATAAAGAGTAAAGCGGAAAGAGTAAGAAGGAAACATGCAGTTCTCTCATCATACGCTATCAACTGGTAAGATAAACATTATTTGTCGACCTTGTTTTACATAATAAAGAAGTGATAACAGTCATTAACGTATTTACATTTTATTTCTGGAAATATTTAATTTTCAAATATATATTTTAATTTAATATTTAATTTAAATGCTTTTTTTAATTTTTAAATTATTCCTTTATGGACTTATGGAAAAAAATAAGCTGCAAATAAAGCGCGATATTTAGTACTTAAAAATATCGTAATCATTAAATGCATAAATACCTCATTTTTGGCATCTCAAGTAACTGTTCATCTAAAATGGATACATTCATTATAGTTGTATCCAATATTCATAGAAAATTCTCTCTTCTATTTCCAATGAGAAACACTACTCTCGAAACGCTAACTGTCAAATTGTCACCCGAAAAATAAAGGATGAAATATTCTTATTTTGCGGTGCTCCCATGATTGTAATATGTGATAATAGTCCTTAAAATAGAAGCAAATGATATATGAAACTATCTTGTAAATATAAAATTAAAATCACATTAGGTCTAAAATGGTAATGATGCACATTACCATTTTAGACCTAATCCACCGGTAACCCTGACTTAGTTTTCCAGAAGAAACCAAAACACTATACACTACACTCGACGCGCGTTTCACCAACAGAGCTGGAACCATCTGGAGATGATTAAAACTCTTTTAATCATCTCCAGTTTTAATAGTCTACTAATCTAGTTATAAACATCCCCAGATGATGCCAACTTTGTTGGCTAAACGCGCGTCGAGTGCAATGTATAGTGATTTGAAGTGTTTTGTGGAAAACTAAGTCTATGTTATCTTCACACCAAAGGATTCTGACCCATTCCAGTACTAATGCACCAGAGAGAAACAAGAATTCGAGTAAAATTGCGTGTACATTGTGAACTTCTAGGCGTGAAGTAGCCACATTGACCCTATACATTAATTTAATATGGTGTAGGTTATCTGCAAAAAGGTGTTCTGGATGGTAAAGTGGAACACAATCCAGTATGTTAAGTCTAGACGAGTTATATTTAGAAACACGTATAGCTACAGCCGACAAAACTTGCGACCGGTATAACGTTCGATGATCACATTTCGCATATGTTTCTAAACAATTAGCTTGGAAAAGAAACTATGCCGAAGAAACTATGTCTGATGAAGCATGATATTTTTCAAAGAAAGTTCCCCCACGATTTATTTGTTCATTCCGTATGAAAAGGGCAGTATCTTCATGGACATATGTATGAGTTGATGAATGCAGATGGTACATTGATAGGTATCTTATGTAATAGGGACTTGAAGCCATGTCCCGTGGAGGCCAGTTACAACGAATCATAGTTTATTTCGTCTTACAAGTATAATAGGTTTCTATAGCAATAACCAACGGTTTACAATCGTCAGACGCATGCGCCAATGGAAATTAATATTTCTGTAGAACAAATCCCAAATTGTGACCATAACCTTTCATTCAAGTATGTACTAAACTAAGTATAATCTGTTGAAACTTTGTATGATGTAAATGAGTTCTGATTACCTACTGAATTACCCCCGTAACTACGCTACTGATACATACACTCACGAGAAGATTCCAATGAACATAAGTAAACAAGTATTTAGTTTACATATCCAATATAGAGATTTGCTCTTTGAAGCCAGATAAAATTTGACACATTTCGTATCAAAAATATTGCAATAACAGTTGCGTGTTTTACGATTTCCGCCGTGATCCATAAATCCATGACGTATTGTTCTTATCATACTAATATTTTTATCATCCAGGACGTATTCGCCTATATTTAACATTAAATTTATCTCGGTCAATAGTATCAAATCCTCGGACGTATATTTTGGACAAGCGTCACATTGTGGCGAGACCAATGACGAGCGTAATAATTAAAGCGTCTTTTCTGACGAGCCGCAATAGAGTTAACTCATATCACTATTATCACATAATACGTCATAATATAATAAGGAATGTTAATGAATATTCGAATAAACAGAAAAACCAACAAATGAATGTATAAAAAACTTACCAGCACATGTCTCAGTAGGTCGGTTTCTGACTCACATGGAGACTGCTGACGATGAAAGTTTATCATTAGGTATATTAGGAGTTTTCTGATGTAAAACCTGGATGTCTGTCACTTAATAGTTAGGTTTACGCAATGAAAGCGACATTTCAACGTCTACTTCCACCAATACCAGAAGTTAACTATACGAGTATATGAGCTTTATTTTAGAAAAGTAGGAGATAACTCTTGATGTGTACCCTTTAGAAAGTAACACGTGTATTTCAAATGGTTTTCGTAAACACGTGTTGCCGCTTTTTTTTTAATGCCAGTACTGACTTCACACGTGTTGTGGTTGTTTATTTTTTTCTTTAACAACATTTAATACCGTAAACTGTTCTTGCAATTACAAGCCGTATGTTTCTTTGTTGCAGTAATTAAGATGGAATAGTTAGTATAAATGTAACAGATATCATCTTGTATGCTTTGTAGTTGCAGCAACTGCACTGTGTGTGCATTCCTTTCGTTGGGATCAAACCTAAATATAACACGTTTTAATTTCTCAAAATGCTTATCATGATAAGTTATAGCTCCTAACCAAGTACCCCATCCTGTGACAACTGGTTCAGGAAGTAAAAGTATGTCTGGCAAAGCTTCTCTAGAGGTCTCTTTACGAGACCTTTAGAGTAGGCGCTTTTAGAAAAAAACTATTACCTCGTTGACTAAAGAGAAACTGTCTCTTATTGTTTCTACAGTTCGGCTAGATGCATAAACTACACATGTAGTGTACCATATTTGGAAAAGGTTCAGTTAACATATCTACTTTTTGCATATACGCAGCTATGTCCGTTAGGATTAATAATACTTTCTAAGAATTGTCTTGGTCTGGCCACACACAATGAAAGTAGTGTCATAAAATCTACAAGTTTGTATTGTGGTAAGTTGCTTGTAATAATAAAAAATAATGACTTGAAAGACAAGAAAATCAGTGGAAAATGTAACATAATAACTACAATAGATCCGTTCTGATTTTGTTTCAAAGAAAGCAGTGACCTAATACTAACAGTAAATCTGTCGTTATTCGTAGATCCGTTACCATTAATTCGTGACAAATTTTAAACAAAGAGTTCTCTCAAAGTTTAGGTGAACGGCATTTATCAACATTATTGTTTTAATAGTTTTCTATGTCTTCAGTATCCTTTTTAAGAGCACTTAAAAATTAATTAGCAAGTCTACTTGATACTTCACTATTGGGAATTCAAATTAAGATCGCAGCGCCATGACGGGTTATCCGCAAATTAATCTCTAGTACATGGTTTCCCAACCTCACTTTTTGGTCGTGATATTTTCGATATATTCCAGCATTTTTGGCTATTTTCCTGTATTTTAAAATTATTGTTATTGTTGTTATCATTAGTTGTTGTTATATTTATTATCCTTTTACACTATTATAGTTTTTGTGACTGAAAAATTGGATTGTTCTGTCGGCTACGTCTGGTAAGTACTTATTTATTAGGAGTCTCCGTCTTAGGTATTATCATTTTTGTCTGTCTCAGGTATTATCATTTTTGATTAGAAAATATTTTTAATGTAAAATAATATTTTAAAATGAACATTGCCCAAATAACTCTAAGTTTAGTAGAGCACATGAACTATGTTGGTGGAAATATAAATGCAAGATATGTGGTTGAAGGAGAAGAAGTTTTAAATGCTGGTCACATTATTTTACATGGCAGAACAGATTGTAGCTCTTCTCATATTAAGTTGGTTGCCATTTGTCTGCAGACTAGTGCTCTGCAGTCCGAACCCCATCAAATTAGTGGAGAATTTATTATTTTAAATGGGTCGGCTAAAATAAAATCAATGGTTTGTTCGTGTAAAGCGGGTGCTGGTAAACATTGCAAGCATATATCAGCGTTTCTAATTTTGCTGACCAGGTGTGTTTTCTAAGAAAAAGTAGCATATCACGTGAAATCAATTAAGTACTATTTATTTCTATCTCCGCGACATCTTGTTTAGTGTGAAGCAAATTAATCAAACCCTGGGCAACTTGAATCTCAGCCTCAGTGTTATTTTCGACAACTTCAGTTTCACCACATGGGCCAACTGGATGAGCTTCCATCAATTGTCTGTTCTGGTATCTTTCACCCCGATACGAGTGTGAAGATTGTGCCTTCGAGGTAGAGGACACTGTTGTAGGTGTCGGAAAGTTTTGAGAAGGAACCGCTGTTTTATTTAATTCACGACCCCTATTTTTCGATTTTTGTCCTTACAAAAATAAAAAATATATAACTCCACTAACTCTTTCCCCATTCTGGATTCAAATTTGACTTTTCCTAAATTTTCTTTAGGAAAAATATGAAATCTCATTTTCTTTTCAGGGTCCTTTTTGGCCTAGGTATGGCATTGAGGAACACAACAGTAATGGTTCGAAAGCTTGGAGGAAAACATTTCAGACATCTTTAATCGGCACTGCTTTATACTTTCCCCTTCTTATTTGACCAGGCGCAGGTCAATTGTTTTTAATACCTCCTCTAATTTGGATAGTTCGTTCTAAAAGAACAATATTGTACGTTAAAAATATTTATAATAACAAGTACCTACTTACCAGACGTAACCGACAGAACAATCCAATTTTTCAGTCACAAAAACTATGATAGTGTAAAGGAATAATAAATATAACAACAACTAACGATAACAACAATAACAATAATTTTAAAACACAGGAAAATAGCTAAAAATGCTGTAAGATATCGAAAATAACACGACTAAAAAGTGAGGTTGGGAAATCATGTACTAGAGATTATTTCAGCATTCCGTCGCCAGAGGTCATATCGCTTCTCTTGAAATCCCAATAGAATGAAAAGAATCAATTTTATTTAAATCAGGTTCCGAGAATCCGGAATATATGTACAAACTAATACAGTTACCAAAGCTTTTCGGAAATGGTATTTACAAATAGAGAGAATGAAGCCAAAAGTGATTTTTCTTCATCGCAATCATCACTTTATTTATAACGGTACGGCTGAGTTTTTCTTTGAATTTTATTTAAATAACTACGAGAATAAAATAATCAATATTTCCATTAATCTACATTTCAAATAAAAAATTAAATAACAAGCGTAAATTTATGATTATTTTTTTACACAAAACTGTTTGTTTGACCAAAGTTATATCATCTCTAACTCAGATATAGTATTTAAAATAAATGAAAATTATTTTCCTTACAGTTTTAGTCCCATTAATTCAGTTAGTTTTGAAACTAATAAATCTAACGATAATGTCTTAATTAGAATTATTAATATTTCTGAATTCTACGTAAATAAAACATATTCAAATTGTGGCGTTATTAAAATTCTATATTCCAGAATACAAGAGTATGAATACCAATATAATAAAATATTTTTCTCGCAGTTTTTTTTTTTAAGTTTGGACAGGCTGTAATGACTGCCTTCCTCTAAATCCTCGGGTTGTGGAGGGAATGGTTTATTTGAAGACAAGGACTAGTCCTATTAATTGAGTTACCTTTGAAACTATCTACTAGTATTAACTTACACGTTTTAATTGATATTTCTACATTCTTCTACTGATATTAGTTAGTTTATAGTTATAAATTGGTTATTAATACATCACTAAATAAGAGAATCATACAAAATATTACATATTACATTAATATACTTATCACATCCCTATATATACGGTGTCTATAAAATTTGTTATGAACTGCGATAGCTAAATAAATCAACAAATTCACTTAAAGTAAGTTATTGTCAAGCATTGGCGTTAAAAAGGTGTGACCATGTTCAAGGTGGTTCACCTAAAAGTCCATAAATTGTCTGCACTGTGATACATGCAAATCAAACGCAATCGACCCCATTTCAACAGGTTTCATTGCATAACAATAAGATCAATGGTACCGTTTATATGCATACCGTTAATTGATGGAAAAGCTGTTCAAGTTCAATTTAAGTGTAATAAAATGTATGTTGTACTTGCTTATTTGCACTTAATCAATAGGTACCGTAATTGCTCTTTCAGAAACTTGTTATACACAATTAACGTTTCTTACAAAAATTAGTGCTGTATACGGTATTGAGTGTAGTATACAGGGAAACGATTCACACTTCTAACAAAACGGATATAGATACAAACTTTGTATTGGTACAGTTAGTTTTTCGTTCCGCAGAAAAGTAATTAAAGTAACAATGACTTTATTGAATAGGATAGAATATTTACAAGTACTATTACTCAAAATGTAATGAAGTAAAATATTTGCCTAATATTAAAGGCGTGATGTCCAGTTTTGACACCTAAGCATTCAGGTTAATGATCTAATTGTAAGTGACAGAAAGTTCGACACCCAGAGGTAATGAATTTTACTTATGAAACTGTGTACATATTCACAACACACCATAGAACTGATAAGATGTTTTTTTTTTATTATGGTCAAAGTTTCAGTCAACGTTTCGAGTTATAACAAATCATCAATGTTTAGTTTAGCTTAACGATTCAATGTGTTTAATTTTGGTTTATTGTCTCTCTTTTCAGAGGTATCAGACAACAAAGACAAATTACAAGCGCATCAACATCGCCATCTCATCGATTCGATCGATTATTGACTCCTGACCATCGGCGTCAGCAATAGCAGTGGAGTAAAAGAAGAGTCCAGAGGTATATGGAGTGAAATGGTAGTGTACCGTTATACACAGAATGTTTTACAATCAAGATGTTCTTCCAATTTTCAGAACGTTAATTAATCTACTTTGTTGCCACATGTAGCACTATGTCAAGCAACATCAAGCAAAGAATTATCACATGTATATAAATGTTATTTTATTTATTGTAAAAAATTAGTTGGTTGTGTTTGAAGAAAACGAGGGCCCAGTTGAGACGTATGTTTACGAAAACACGTAAGGATATTTTGTTATGTTATTAACAGAAAATGAAATTGACGTAACTAAAGGGTAGTCCAACCATAATGCACGATGTTAATTGTGAGTCACACCTTAACACCAAGTTTTTTGCCCAACTTAATTTGACATTTCTTTGTTTCAGTGTTTGAAAAATTCAACCATGGAGAGGTACACAATTGAGCAGCGCATTAAGATTGTTGAAGCCTTTTACGAAAATGGGCGTTCAAATCAAAATGCATTTTGTGCACTTCGTGACTTTTTTGGTCAGCATAATCGACCAAATGTGTCCACAATCGGGAGAATTGTGCGCAAATTTCAGCAAACCGGGTCTGTAGGAAATGTGAAAACACCTGTGCATACTCGCCCAGTTCGTTCTGCGGAAAACATTGCTGTTGTTCGCGATAGTGTAGCAGAAGAGCCGTCAACCTCGACTCGTCGTCGTGCCCAACAATTGAACATCTCACGAACATCACTGATGCGAATTTTGAATAAAGATTTGAATGTACACGCTTACAAGGTTCAATTGACTCAAGAGCTGAAGCCTACTAAGATTTCAAGCGTCGTCAATACGCCGAATGGTTGGTTGAACAGACAGAAGTGGATGGTGACTTTACAAAGAAAATCATCTTCAGCAACGAGGCACACTTTCACCTCAGTGGATTCGTTAACAAGCAGAATTGCCGCATTTGGGCAAATGAGAATCCACGAATGATTGTTGAAAAGCCGATGCATCCACAAAGAGTGACTTTTTGGTGCGGTTTATGGGCTGGCGGCGTCATCGGGCCGTACTTCTTCGAAAATGAGGTCGGCCAAGCAGTTACCGTGAATGGTGTTCGCTATCGCGAGATGATAACGGACTTCTTGTGGCCAGAAATTGAGGATATGGACCTGGACGATATGTGGTTCCAACAGGATGGTGCCACTTGCCACACAGCCAACGAAACAATGGCACTTTTGCGCGAGAAATTCAATGGCCGTGTTATCTCACATCGTGGCGATGTTAATTGGCCGCCACGATCATGTGATTTGACACCGTTGGACTTCTTTCTTTGGGGATATTTAAAAGAAAAAGTGCACGTCAATAAGCCAAGAACAGTTCAAGAGCTAAAGGATGAGATAATTCGGCACATTAACGTCATTGAACCTCAATTATGTCTCAGAATCATTGAAAATATGGACCATCGGATAGAGGTATGCCACCGAAGCCGTGGCGAGCATTTGGCCGATATTTTGTTTCACACATCATTGTCATAGATCCTTCTATCATAATAAAAAATATTAAGATAATTCTCTGAAAACTTTTTGTTTTATTTACAATTAACATCGTGCGTTTTGGTTGGACCACCTTTTAGAATCGTACCTATTATTTGCCTATTAGAAGTCAAAATTATCCGGTTGTTCAATTTTGATGAGAAGACTACAGAGGTGACAGGTGCCGACAGAGCTAGAAATTAATTATGTCGAAAACTACCATGGGAAGTGGGTACTAAATGCGACGGCAGAATGCCAAGAGATGAAGGCCGAGTTGAACCTGAATCCGAAGATAGTTTTGGATGGTGGTTTTGATAGGCGACGAAAATTAGAGCTCAAGAGATTTAGTGGCCATATGAAGAAGTTGGATTGGTTCTCTTCTGGAAAACAGACGACAAAAACAACATCGAACCAGAAGACAAGTTACAATAGCTCCTTCAGTCAATGGACTCAGGTTCGGCAGCAAGAAATTTACTAGAGAATTTTCCATCATATGCCGAAAATTATAAGAAAAGGCCATTCACCAGTTTCGAACCAGATTTTCTATGGATCATCTTTTATTGAACTTTATATAAGAGAATTTATTATTATTGTTCTACAGCAAGTGATGACAAAGAAACAGGTATTTCTTTATATTCCTCATATGATAAATTATCTACGCAATTGAGAATATTAAATACATTAGGAGTAGCAACTGACAAATATGCCGTTACAATTTATCCTTTAGTTGAAATTACTCTTCCAGATAATCTACGAGTAATTTAATATTACAAAATATTATTTGTTAGAGATTAAAATGACCTTATCTTTAAACCTTTGAATTTCTCTTTTCTTCTAAGAAAATACATCTAAGTCACCAAGCACCATTGAGGAGAAGTGGCTTTTTACTATACAGTCAAACAGATAACAAACGGAAGAAACTCATTCAGGGATGAAAAAGAAATTTTAATTATCTGCTATAAATATAGAGCCGTTAACTCTTTAAATAATATCTACAGAATGCTTAGTAACAATTATGATCTGTAAAATCATCAAGGATTAGAAAACATTATACAATCTTTTACAAAAAAAAATCATTCAAATTATTTCGAAATCTTCGGAGACGTAGATTTTGTTGGTAGTAATAGTGGGTGTGGGTTTCTATACCTACGCCTATGCGACAGACATTTTTACTATTTTTATATTATTTTTTAATACTTGGTTATATTGAAAATATATCGTAATATTATAATTCAAACTAACAAAAGTCAAAATTCATCTATTCCAACAGAATTGAATATTTTATGGGTCTGAGATATTACGTCTTTAAAATTTAATTGTATAATAACCTTGTATAAAGAACATGATTACAACCGTTATACAGCGACATTTATATAAGTAGGTTTGTCTTTCTTCTGGCATATTGCATGGACCAAAGTCTACGGTACATTATCTTAACAAGATCTGTGTTCTAAAGAAGAGAAAGTTCCACGGCTGCACCCGATACCTTCGTTACCAACAGCAACAACGGTATATCCGTTGGCCTTTTACTTTTGCTTTAAAAATTATTTATACAGTTTTAATATGCATCGTACCACCTTTTGCATAATATGACTTATGATTTATTAAGGTAACCTGTTACTCGTGCCTTCGGGCTTGGTAATTTTACTGTATAATTCTTCAGATTTATGTTGGGTATCTTAAATAATTAGATATAATCTCCAGGAATGGTAAAGAACATACATACATAAATAACTATAATTCTGATTATGCCTATATTAATATACTTATATATTGTAGTAACAGTCTAGATATGTTAAAAACCTGTTCCCATATCACTGCTATTGAAATACGAAGTTAGTCTGAGAAGTAGCCGACTTAACAAAGAAAACACAATAAATTCGGTAAAAAAATATCTTTATATCTCTACATAGTCCCCTACATACCCTGTTTATAGTGAAAATCGTCGAACTCCTCAAAATTGTTATCAGCTGCAAATTTCACTTATTCATTATTGGCAAATATTTTACTACCGAGCTATTTTTTCAAGTTTGGAAACAGAAAGCAATCTGAAGGTGCTAAATCTGGCGAATAAGGTGGGTAAGGAAGAAATTCGAACTTTAACTCATCGATTTTTACCATCGTGATGACTGATGTGTGAACTGGTGCATCGTCTTGATGAAACAAAACTTTCTTTTTCCCCAAATACAGCCATTTTTCCTTAATTTCATTACTCAAATGGAGTAATAAATTCGCATAATACTCGCCGTTGAGTGCTTTTTCTTTTTGAAGATAAGTAACGAAAATTATCCAACGCGCGTCATAAAAAACTGACGCCATGATCTTGTCTGTAGATGGAACTGTCTTCGTCTTCTTTGGAGATGATTCACCCCTTTCAGTCCATTGTTTTAACTGTTGCTTCGTCTTAGGTGTGAAGTAATGGACCCATGTTTCATCCATGGTTATAAATCGACGCAAAAGTTCGGCTTTATTCCTGTGAAATTTCGTCCAAACACTCGATTAAAACATCCTAAACATGTTAAAATTTTCAGTCAATATGCGGTGTACAGCACTTTATGAAATGTCTATCATGTCTGCTAACTCGCGCACTTTCAATCCACGGTCATTCAATACCATTCTGTCGATTTTCTTCACCATTCTGATTTCTGGCGTGGTTACCTCATTTGGTCGACAACTACAATGTTGAACTTGGCAGCTCGTACGACCTCGTCTAAACTCAATATTTTAACTGTTGTAAACGAAGGAGCAGGCTCCCCCAGAGTAGAATCTAGCTCTGCCTTGATATCGGTTGGACTGGGGCCTTTCAAATGAAAGTATTGTAACACATAACGAGGATCAATGTTTTCCATATTTATAAATCCACTGAGAGCGTTCAGTATTGATCGCTGCCAAATAAATACGAACAACGTAGCGTCATCAAATTTAAAACTTAAGCATAGTACTTAAGGTTGATACTTTCTACCATACTCATTCTTTTTAAACAACAACCGCCATCTATACGTCAGGTTGGATGATTTTAGGACTACCCTCATATATTGTTCAAATTATAATTTGGTCGATTTTTTGATACGTCGTTTTTGGTTATTTTTAGCTGTTCTTTGTAGGTAGTCATACTTACATTTTTTAATACTAATGACCAATATAAATGATCTTGGTGGTCGTCGATTTCAAAATAATGACACACTAATTGATCTGGTGAACTAGTTGGTGAAACTTAGGTCTACAATCTGCGTGTATGTACCAGCTGCTGGTATATTATTAAAACCAGTTCCTAGACGGCTTAGCAGTAATATGCATGGTGCTTTAAAAATTGTATTGGTGTTGGTAACTAAAATGACTCTATGACCCATAGAAAAAGGTGTTAGTAGGCCAACCACTCAAAAGCACTTGAAGCGTTTGTCAACTTATAGAACATGCCCAACGATTGTAAAAGAAGAATTTGGACATTTGGCTCACAGACCAACTTAGGTATCACAGAAGAGTAATTTTTCAATTTCACCATAATTTAGCAATTAAGTAAGTAATTCTCTGGATGTATTCGAATATTAGAATTTAGTTTAGTATAATTTACCTCAATGCAGATGTTATGTTATGAATAATAAATGGTGGAATAACTTGTGTGATTATTCCATGAACAACTTTTAAAATCAATTTACTCATTTGCCGTAACCACTAGAGAGTTCACGCATGAAGACAACAAATAGTTTGATGCAAAAATATTTATTTTTATTTTATTTATATACTAAGAATTTTAAGCTTTTGGAATCAAGGTATAAGGTAAATCAGTTAGTTATTGAAGTTAGTCAGTGGAAAGATCGTAATTTAAAAAAATCAATATTACTGCGAGGCAAATTATAAATGTCGACAAAAGAAATCATGCTGACTTTTGTGGTTATTTCTAATTAGTACAACATAAATAGGTAAAAATCCTCATTACAAAGCTAACAATGCTCATTTGCTGAACAAATAATTGCAACTTTTATACCAATTAGTGAGATCTTCATAATTAATTACTGTGATAATTAATTTGAAAATAATATTTAAGATAGCCTTACCATGACCTTTCAATGGGGACTCGCTGTTGCAATAACACCGTATTATTCCAGTTCAGAGACAAAGAAAATTTTTAAAACACTAACTAGGGGAAAACGGAAGAGATTTATTGGCATCTTAATTTGATTTATCAAAACAATATGCCATGTTGTGATAAACTAATGTTTACGATAACTGAAAAGAAGAACCGGTTTTATCTGAATAGGTAGTATTTTTCAGTATTTAATGAGCTCGGGAGAGTGTTTATCAGTGTATTCTAAAGTATATTCTACTATCAAAGCAATTTTACAAGAAGTAAACTCCATAGTAGTCTATTAGAAAGTTAAATTTCAATTTCAGATTATTTAAATTTAAAATAATTTTACATTATTTCATTTGTCGTGATTTCGATAACCAAATTCTGAATTTCTCTTAAGGAAACACTGAACCACTTTTTATCCATATGAGAAATATCTTTGACTTTAGGAACACATAACAAACCTTCCAACGTTACAAACGTTTTTGCAGTTATTTTCGGTATTTTGTCTGTTTCTGTGAAAAGTTAAAATCATGCCTCGTCATTCAAACAAAAAAGCAAACTTCGTATGCTTGATAAAAACCGCAATCGAAAGCAATCTGACTTATGATTGACTAAATATAAATAATCTAGGTAATTTTTTTTTGTCCTTTACTAAAATATTATAAGTATGACAGGGGTCTAGATTTATTCATTGGAAGGCAATTTTATTCACAGTCATAGTTTTCTGTCTATATTGTCCGTTCAGAAAAACTATGATGAATTCTCCTACGATTGAAAAGGAGATTGAAGGAAGAACCGGTAGAGTTTGTGAGTGTAATACGTATAAGGCTTGCTTATTCCAATAGAGTAATCGGGATGGAGGCAATGCGCCTTTTTTTCTGTAATGAATTTGCCTCATCTACCTAGAGAAGTGGCTACATATTAGAAAATCCTTATGCTTGCAACAGAACAGAGGCTAGAAAACCGCTACCAAGAAACTGAAGATCTTGGCTTCCCTTCCCTTGGTCCTCTATGGTTCATAACAATATTATATTGTAGCCAAAAAAATTTAAAAAATCCGCCTTTCATCTAAAATAAAAATCGCCCATCAAGATTTCATCAACCAACCCAAAATTATGTATTTTCACCTATGTATGTCCGTAGTCGTATTGTACTTTGTTGGGCAGAGTGACATATGATACAAATAACCTTCCCGCCCTTTAGAAAACGAAACCCTGCCGCCAAAACCAAAGTCAAACCATGGGCCGACTCGGCGTGGCTACTTTTAAAACTTTTATCTTCCTTTTTGTGTCTGATGGATCGCGGAGCGCACGAAAAGTGAAAAACGCATGCGTTAACTAGTCTCGTTCCGGGGTACCTACTGCAGTCTCGGTGCCTGACGGAAAACAGTTTTGAGCGATAGCGCGACAAAGTTCATGCGGGAGCATTTATTTATGCCTTGCCATGGCAACGAACCACCTGTTGGTGTTCGGTGGTAGCCATTCACATGTTTTGGTTTTTATCAAACATAAATAATGTAATGCTAGGCAGGAAAGAATGCGCTTTGCAATCTGTGTTTGTAAAAATGATAACGTAAATACCTTGCTGTTTTAACTGTATAATAATAATTACCATACCTTTGAACGCTCAACTAGAAAGTAAATTCTCTAACATCAATGTTTTGCTACAAATTGAGGGAAATTTTAGTCTCTTCACTAATTCATGATACATTAGGGATAATATTAAAACCCCTTTATGGTGATCATTCTGGCCTCCAGAAGTTCCTATATACCCCAGTCAAATTAGACAAATCGGTGGAAAAAAATCCTAGAGTTTTGGAAATGGTCCTAAACGCTTCCTTTAGACTTCGGTTAACGTGTGTAAAAGGTCCCCGAAGGTGGGGGGTGAGCTCGAGAAGAGGGAGGGGTTTAAATGTTTCTTTTTTTAGTTTTCCGCTTATACCTCGGAAACTATCACTCCTACAGAAAAATGCTTTATATACAGAATTGAAGCTGACAGAAATTTTCTACAAAAATGGTCTTGCACATTTTTGTCCTAGGACTAACCTGTTAAGAGTTACAGGGTTGACAAAAGTAACACTATTTAAAAAATTGTGCTTTATTCGCATTTCAAATCAAATTACAGTCTGCAATTGTCTTGTACATTAATATTGATGATTTTAAATACATTATGAGTAAATTTAATTGTAGCCAGTAAGTAAATCTAATGTATTGGGTCAAACAGGTCATTATAGGGTGTTCAGGGTCGTCCTCATATGATGAATTCTCATCTTCAACTGGAGGGCCATTGGTGCACGCGTTCTCACAGCCGCATATTGAAGAGCAATGAATGCCTGCCCTAAGGCATCCACGGCGTGTACCACAGCCTTTGGTGCAGCTGCAAAATATTTTTGATACGATAGCAGCTGGGGCAACGTGATGCAAGGTAGGCAAGGGTTGAAGATCTCCATCTGCCCCTCTCATCCAACCCCAATCAGTAGGTGGCAGCTTGTTGCCCAGCCATTCCTGAACTTGCAAATAGACTCTATATGAATGTTGCAGTGCAGAGCCTTTAGTTGGTGGTAGAGAGAGGAGGTCTGACCTCACCCTTGTGGTGGATTTTAGGAAGGCTAAGTAGCGCTGTTTGCCAGGTCTGTTACTCTGGCGTTGTACATTGCTAGGAATATCTGTTTCCCTATTTATCTGCGACTTCTTTGTGTATTGAAGTATTTATGTAAAAGACGTGGGAGATAGAATACAGGCTGTTGTTCATTATGAATAATTTAGCAATCGATGACTTGCCTTTTCGGAAAATCGCAGAGGTTGTATCACAACCGCTAAAACTGTGAATGAACAAGATGCTCTTAGCAAAATCATTTCCTTGCAATTCCGTGAAGGAATAAGTTCCGCTTTCCTCATTCTCCTTCCTTGGTTTGAAAAACTTTATGTCTTGTTCCCTTGGAGCTAAAGCAATCAGCAGGACCAGCAGATCCACATCTTAGCCGGTGGCAGTAGTAAAACAACCAGATTCTGATTTTTCCAATGCACACTTCACTATCGTTTTATCAGCATCAGCCTGTCTGACTCCAATTCCCTCAGCAATTATTTTCTGAGTCAACATAGTGATAAACCTGGCCTTATTTTTTTCGTTATTTAAAAAGTGTTGTTGAGCCGTCACTGCCATCTCTGCAGTCAATATCGACTAATGCGGTGATGGTGGTGGTTCGACGTTCTTGTTCTGAACGTTTTGTGCTGTTGACAGTGACAGAATAACCATCAAAAACGACAGTGTAGCATTCACCATAGTGTTTTTAATGTAAATCATATATTGATTAAACATCACTGAGAAGGTTGATCCTGTACCCCACCTGACTCGATGTAAAAGGAATCCGCCATCAATCACATTAGTGTGAAGCTTGAGGTCTGGAGTAAAGGGATGAACAGGGAAAATATCATATAACGCAGACTTGTTTAATGTAGCGGAGAAAGTCTTCTAGATCCTCGTCGTTCTTCTTGGAAATGTCTACTCGTTGGAATATTAGAAGAGGATCAGCCACCTCCACAACGTTGTCAATTTTGATACTACTGCTCATGGGTGCCAATGATGAAACTTTATATGCAATTTGACTTAGAATCCAAATTTCAGAAGCTCATAGCTCGACAACCGTACGTCCTAGGACAAAAATGCGTAAGGCTATTTTTGTAGGACATTTTGTCAGCTTCAATTTTGTACCTAAAGTATTTTTTGTAGGAGTAATAGTTTCCGAGATACAAGCGGAAAACTAAAAAAGGGTACATTTAAACTCCTCCTCGAGCTCACCCCCCACCTTCGGGGACTTTTGACACACATCAACCCAAGTCTAAAGGAAGCGCTTAAGATTATTTCCAAAACTCTAGGACTTTTTTCCACCGATTGTTCTTTTTTTGTCTAACTTGACTGGGCTAATAATGAGTTTTATAGAATTTACCATTCATATCATGGATCCATTTAGCATGAGTCTATCAATAAGATACATCTTCTACCTTATTGACAGACCCATGTTAAAACGTATTGTTTTTAATTGCAACTAGAAATCTCAAAACAAGAATCCACCATAGAGTGTCGACTTTCTCTACAAACAATTTCACAAACTTCCATCTGTTATTAGGATCGTCGTTAATTGTGAACCGAGTGAATTGGTGACACTTATATGGACAACACAATATTGACGTTTCACTAATCATTATCGGCGACGACCTGTCGAGACTTATCACAATAATTATTATTATTAATTTCATATACAAGGATGAGTCAAATATAAACCGGAATTCTGTTTAAATTTTATTGTCACAGTAAGAACATTTTTGAGATCTTATTTTTCAACATAGTCTCCTCTTTTATCAATAGATTTTTCACAACGATGCAATTTTTTAATGCCGTAATTGAAAAATAATGTTGGTCACAAACGCTTTCACGTCTTGGTCGTCATCAAAACGGCGTCCTCCAACTTCTTTGAATGGCCCAAACATGTGATTGATTGTCACATGGTGACAAATCCGGGCTATAGGGCGGATTTTTAAGTGTTCACCAATGGATTATTTCCAGTTTTTCTCGGGTCAAAGCAGCTGTATGTAGCCAAGCGTTGTCGTGAAGAAAAATCACAGTTCGGATAGGTATATCTCGTCTTTTCTGCCGAAAACCCAGTTTTGCTTCATCGAGGAGCGCTGGCAGTAGTACCCAGCGTTAACTATACGCTGCTCATGAAAGAAATCAATGAGCAGTACCCCTCTGCAATCCAAAAAAAAAAATGGCAAGAACTTTACCTGCAGAAAAACGAATTTTGGATTTTCGAGTTGGGTCTTTTTCAGGGTATGCCAAATTTGTTATTCTAGTTATAGACTTGAGTATTTGAAGGGGTTTTGTCGGCAAACTGTGAAGTCAATCGACGCAATATTTGAGCCGGATTTACGCCCTCCCGCGTCATAAATGTGATAATAATGAGTTGCTCAATGGACGTATATATCTCTTGTTCAGACGTAATGCTATTGACAGTTAGTTGTCAATACGCCAGTATTAATTGGCAGGCGTAATGGCCTTGATGAGTTTTGTCGGCAAGTCGAACGAGATTACCACTCTTTACTCGCCCATCGTGTAGACTGGTAGACCGTCGTACGAAAGTAGGCCGAGCTTTGCTGCCGCTCCCGCGGGTCTCTACGCGAGAGGCAAGTGTCGCCCGCAAACAAGACCCGCGCGACTGGCAGAGGTTCGCTCCCCTCGACTTCCTTTAATCCTGACGCCTTTAAGTCCCGCTGGCAGGGACTTCTTCTCGACTTTTTCTTAATCTTTGGTCGTTTGTTTTGAAGCATCGCTTCGCCAGCGTCAACCCCCCGGGGGGTGTCTTGTCGTGGAACAGTCGTGGACAGTTAGTCGGCCTTGGTGAGCCGCGCCAATGGAATCCCCTTCTCTTCACATCCCCACCTAATGAATCAAGACAGTCAAGACAGCGTCCCATCGAACATCCCTCTGTATTTTGGTCAAGTTACCACATCATTCAAAATTATCGCAACATTAATTCAAGTCTTTTGAATGTCCGAAATGTTCACGATTTTTATTAATTAAAGTGTGTCAATCATAATCAGAGTTCTATTAACGGACTTAAACCTTCGATGCAACAACAAAATCAGGAGACCAGTTTTCCATAAACACCGAAAGATCACACGTTTCTCGACGGGCGTTTCGTCAACCAAGTTGACATCATCGGTAGATGATTAAAACTCAGTTTTAATAATCTCAGTATTTTTTTTAGTGACTTGAAGATCTTTAAGGAATATCTAAATCATTAAAATATCATATCTAGACATCACAACATAAACTAAAAAATATTTTTAATAGGGTCGATTGATTTAACATCACAAATGCTGGGTGAAATGTACACTGAGAAAAGTGGCCGTTAATTAATAATTTTGAATGGATTCCCTTATCGAAACACATTTTGAATTGTACTTGAAATAATTTCAATTTAAGTTGCTTTCTATTTTATTTATTTTTTTACTTTTTACTATACGAATTTTTGTAAACGAATTTTAAACAAAATAATGTTAGCTATGGAATATGCTTTACCGGAGATAAATGAGATAATAGAGGACTTGTGATGATATACAGTTAAATACATTTTTCACAGAATATTTAATTTGGTTTATTAGCATTTTAATGTTAGAGAATTGGTCAGTAGCTTTAATCGAAATAATAAGAACAATCTTTGAAAACAGAGTTAATGCTCCCCCAGATACAGTTTTATAACTGTATTGGCCATAAAAAATATAGGGTTTTGATAACAGAATTACAAGTAAAGTTTATAAGAAAGTTATAAAAAAGTACTATAGTCTTCACTGCATCAATTTGTTTACATATAAAGGGTGGTCCAACCATAATGCACGATGTTAATTGTGAGTCACACCTTAACGTCAAGTTTTTTGCCCAACTTAATTTGACATTTCTTTGTTTCAGTGTTTGACAAATTCAACCATGGAGAGGTACACAATTGAGCAGCGCGTTGAAATTGTTGAAGCCTTTTACGAAAATGGGCGTTCAAATCAAAATACATTTCGTGCACTTCGTGACTTTTTTGGTCAGCATAATCGACCAAATGTGTCCACAATCGGGAGAATTGTGCGCAAATTTCAGCAAACCGGGTCTGTAGGAAATGTGAAAAAACCTGTGCATGCTCGCCCATATCGTTCTGCGGAAAACATTGCTGTTGTTCGCGATAGTGTAGGCAGAAGAGCCGTCAACCCCAACTCGTCGTCGTGCCCAACAATTGAACATCTCACGAACATCACTGATGCGAATTTTGAATAAAGATTTGAATTTACACGCTTACAAGGTTCAATTGACTCAAGAGCTGAAGCCTACTGACCATTTCAAGCGTCGTCAATACGCCGGATGGTTGGTTGAACAGACAGAAGTGAATGGTGACTTTACAAAGGAAATCATCTTCAGCGACGAGGCACACTTTCACCTCAGTGGATTCGTTAACAAGCAGAATTGCCGCATTTCGGCAAATGAGAATCCACGAGTGATTGTTGAATAGCCGATGCATCCACAAACAGTGACTGTTTGGTGCGGTTTATGGGCTGGCGGCGTCATCGGGCCGTACTTCTTCGAAAATGAGGTCGGCCAAGCAGTTACCGTGAATGGTGTTCGCTATCGCGAGATGATAACGGACTTCTTGTGGCTAGAAATTGAGGATATGGACCTGGACGAAATGTGGTTCCAACAGGATGGTGCCACTTGCCACACAGCCAACGAAACAATGGCACTTTTGCGCTAGAAATTCAATGGCCGTGTTATCTCACGTCGTGGCGATGTTAATTGGCCGCCACGATTATGTGACTTGACACCGTTGGACTTCTTTCTTTGGGGATATTTAAAAGAAAAAGTGTACGTCAATAAGCCAAGAACAATTCAAGAGCTAAAGGATGAGATAATTCGGCACATTAACGACATTGGACCTCAATTATGTCTCAGAGTCATTGAAAATATGGACCATCGGATAGAGGTATGCCACCGAAGCCGTGGCGAGCATTTAGCCGATATTTTATTTCACACATAATTGTCATAGATCCTTCAAAGATCATAATAAAAAATATTAAGCTAATTCTCTGAAAACTCTTTGTTTTATTTACAATTAACATCGTGCGTTTTGGTTGGACCACCTTTTATTTCAATCCAATACCATAAATAGTAGGTTGATAATAGTTCCCAATATATTTATTTATTATTTATTTATTCTGAACAGAAATATAAACGAAATGAACCAAAAATAGTGGTCCCTAACCCTAAAGAATAACATCGTTTTTTTACTAGTTACTAATGAACTTATACTATATATTACATTAATTCATAAAGCTATAATAGGCAAGAAACATATAAAATATCATGTTTAATTATTAATGTCATAATGACTATTGTAGAGATATGGCTTTAATGAATTATAAATTTAATATACAACAAAAACAACTGTAATTTTCAGCAACTCTATGAAAGGGAAGTTAAACAATAATTTGTCTTGAATTCTTCATTAAAAAATATAGTATAATGTGATATAAAAACAAATGAAATACAATAGTTCAGTATAAAAATAACCTGAAAAAAATTAAATAACAATGTAAATACAGAATAACTCATTATTTTTCTGTTAGTCAACATTTTCCCAAAAAGAAAAGAACAACTCTACGCACAATTATAAAAAGAGATGAACTATAATAATAATAACAAACAGGATACCAGTTTTTCACAAATACCGAAAGATTAACATGTTTCTCGACGCTCCCTTCAACAGTCAAGTTGGCATCATCGGGAGCTTACTATAACTGTTTTAATCATACCCCGATTACGTCAACTTGGTTAGCAAAACGCGGTTGTAATCTTTCCGTCTTCGTTGAAAACTGGTTTCCTGTTTTTGTTGCTGTATATCATAATAATGAACATACGCAAGCATATAGAAAAATTTAATACATTGTGTAGTATTGGAAATTATAAAAAACCAGGATCACCAAGCTACGTAAGGTATATAGTTTATTCAAGGTGTACAACTAGAGATGCCTTTCAATTTATGCAATTAAATGGTATTTCTAAGAAGTCATTTATACCTGTATCTTTATTTAAAATTATGCGTTTAATTAAATTTATGTTCTCCTATTAAATTCAAGGTAAGAGGTTTATGGATACAGACTTTAACAGAGTACATACGATAATAGTTTATGCTAATAGCAAGAAAATGCCTGTGTTCTCAATACATGAAGTTATGGAATAAAGACTAAATAAGGTGTAGGTAAAGGAAAGCATTACATCTACCCTTCATGTATTGACAAGAACTGAGCATATGTTCATTACTGTCTAAACTGGATAAGATACTATGATGCTGTAGACAACATGTTTCAAATATGTTGCAAATTGGCACAAACAGAACAAAGAAGTACAGTTGTATCAAGTATGGGAAATATAAATCCAAAATTATTCGACTTGAAACATGATGTTAACGATAAATGATCAAAGAAACTACACACTTGTTTCCAGCATCCAAGGAATACCGTCTGCTTCAACTGACATAAAATCATTTTATTGTAGTTCGTGTATTCAAACAGGGCATAAAAAAGATATACGCTTTCTATTTTTATTACACAAAGGAAGACGGAAAGGGATATACAGCTCTAAATTTAAATCCAGTAAATGGCTTAAAATAATTTCCTTACAAAGACCGTGGACGTTTGCTACTGTTTATTTCTTAATAGCGACAAAAAGTATTAGCTACACAGTTTATTTGTCACGACCACCACGTAACGTGAATACCAGAAAAAAGTATTAAAAAAGCGGAAATAATAGAAATTAGTACAGGAACGTGTCACAGGTGTCTTAACTGTCTAAAAATGTACACAACCATACAATCTGGAATGTATAAATAAGTTCTTTTTCTAGTTGAAAATTATTAACAAAAATTTTAACCCAAATAAAGGTCAGTGCATTATTCATAATTTTATTATTGACTTATTTCTTAAAAATACTGAATTAGAATTTTTAGTTTAATTTTTTTGAAAATGTTTCATCCAGAATCTGTTGGATTATTTGTGGTCAAAATATGATTTAGACTGGAATGAAATCCCCACTATTTTACTAGTGCAATAGTATCTATAAGACAATATATCGTGTACTATTCAAGAAGGGACCTATAAAGCATGAATATTTACAAGAAACACATCTTCTGAAGCTATTAAAATAGTTGTCATTTATCAAATATGTTTACCATATTTATTACATACTGGCAATGCATTAGTTTATGAAATTGTTATTGAATAGTTATATAGACTGAAGGCTTCCAAGGGTTGGTATGACTTCTTTCTGTGTTCAAATGGATCTTACATCACACTGATACTTAATACCGACGTTTGGTCGTGCAAGTAACTTCTTCAGAGCAATTTTCTAGTTTTACCAGTCTCGGCCCAGCAAGTATAAAGAAGACTGCTCTCTGGAAGCCACCTTCAACAGTTGTCCATACGATGGCACCAATTTCCAGTTTAAAGGAAGCAATACATAACTATAATAGTATAATATAGTCATAAATAGTAAGTATTTACGAATATTTTTATTATATAACCTAAATAAATTTTATTACAAAAGGCAAATATTTGCTTAAAAACATTTGTAATTCAAGAATTTAAAAAAGTTAATTATAATAGTATAATATAGTCATAAATGTAAGTATTTACGAATATTTTTTATATATAACCTAGATATTAAAAAAAGACCTTATTAAAAAAGGCAGTTTTTTGCTTAAAAAAACATTTGTAATTCGAGAATTTGAAAAAGTTTGATATATTTTAGATATTTTAACAATTTTTAAAATCGTCCTACAAAGTATGGTCTGCTGATGAAGATGAATTTGGTTATCTCACATTGTTTTCGTTAAATGTTTCACCAGGCGACAGTAGTGAAGTGAATGCTGATGGTGAGGTCGCTGAGAAATATTCAGGTTATAATTCCCTGTTGTTTATAGGTGGATGTTGGTTCGTAACTGTTTTGAACTGAATTTTTTGTACGGTAGCAAAAATTTCCAACTTTGCTATATGCAAATCATATGGAGAAAAAGTTTTTAATATTGAAGCTATTCCAGCTAAAAATACATCAACTGGGTGTTCTGGTAATGTGTGGACTTGATTTTGATTTTTGTTAACGGGGTAACTCATTGATTTTGTCGCAGAAGTATGTGGCGGGGTCGACATTTCCTGTGATTGTGTCGATTTTGTGGGAACTTGAAAGGCTGGCAGTTCTACTATTTCAATGGGAGAAGGAGAATGCTGATTTTGCATACCTTCCTCGATTTCAGGTTCCTCGAACTTCACCCGCACGATGTCTATGTCATTTTGTTGAGCCTCGCAGATCGAAAAATGTTGAACATCGGGATATGTGATATTAATGTTACTTTCCCTTTCATTAAATTGTTTCTTTAAAAAATGTCCTGAATATTTATAGACCTCAGTTTTGTTTGCCCATTGTCCACCCCCAGTTACAAAATTTCTTAGAGATGATATTCGATAGGTATCTCGTATATGGTTCCATCTAGCTCTACATGTTAAACCTGGAAAATTAAACAGAAATAGTAAAATAAATGTATTTATTCATTAATTCATTCATCATTCCTTCATTAATTCAGTCATTCAATTAATTATTTTCAAGTGCCTAGAGATGAGAGATTTTTTCAAACAGTATCATTTTGTTACCGCTTAGAGTATATCTCAATATATATCATGAGTATTTCGAAAATAATAAACGAAAATGACTAATGACTGAAATGTTCCAAATCCAAATCGTACTAAAATATGAGGAAATGTTACAACGTCTCTTATAAGTTGTTTTATTGGCCCGTTTTAATGCTCATTGCAATTTTATTCCTGTCGATGTTCATGCATAGGGCAAAAAATATAAGACCGAAATTTTCATCACATGATTTATTATTTTAAATTAGTTTATTTTAATAATTGTAGTAAAATAGATGAGAAGATCTATTATAACTAGTAACGTATATCTACCTACTCTAAAAACATATTGCCCTAATACGCACCTGAACGAATATCTGCAGTTGGATAATGTATATAACATAGAATTCCAGGCAATTAAATGTAATTGAACTGTACAGCTTACACGATAGTGCGAATATTCACACCATATTTCAGATACTGCCTAAAACATGGTGTACAATTTGACATCAACTTCACACCAAACAAGGAACATATAGGGACACACCAGTTCAATCTTAAGTGAACACCAAAGGCTGTAGTAGAATTTTACCATTTGCTGGTGTGAGTAAAATAAACTTGTAATGGAGTAAAATAAACACTACAACTGGTAGCTCCATCACCTTCACCACCTTAAGTTAAACTTTATTTCAATTTTACACCTTTTCCATATTGTATAATGAAGGAAAATAAAACGCCTTTGAAATATTTTACTTTATTAAATTTTTCTTTTTAATATACAAAGTTTATTTATTTATTCCACTAATGAAATATTGGTGTCTATGTATGTTTCTATGTGTTTAGAATATATTTATATATTCATGAAGAAAGTAACCAAACTCCTATCATATTTGAAATATTACTTTTGTATTAGCCAGCTATCTAATAAAATATTATGATCCAGATGCCTTTGAATATTGACCTACATATGTTCTTCATTGATATCCAAATGCCTTTGAATATTTACCAACTATTCTTGATAGGGTAATCGAACACATTCTTGACAAGATTAGATCTTGACATAACCTGTTGTTATTAGTAAGTGGAGAACTTAACTACGTACCCAAGCGAAATACTCCAGCCGATTTGTCAAAATTTAACACATTTTTCAGACATCTAATATTTATCAGTTTTAATAAATTTGGCCATGATGTGACTATGTTTGCTTCTTAGAATAGACAGTCGATTAGGCATTAGTTGATTGTTCATAAATAAGCACATATCTTCCTAATAATTGTTAATAATTCTCATTAGAATTTAGTTCACTGAAAATAAAAGTTTATTAATATTTTCCGTAAAATTTATATATTATTATTATTAAATAATAAGCAGATAATAAATAAGAAAGGATGGATACAAAATATGCATTTATATTACCTTGTTTACTTCATCGTCACAAAGCACAAATAGATTAAATACATATGTATACGTATATAACATCTTATCGGTGAAATATTTTAACGATTCCACAGATTATTCAGTCATCTTGGCAAAAAAAGGCTAATAAATTTGGACAACACAAATAATTTTTAATAAGTCGGTAATCATAAATCACGAACGGCCATATTGTCTCGCGTTTCAACAGTGATAAAAAGTGAAGACCATATGGATGCATACTCTAGGATAATTAAGGATTCTGCGGAGTAAAGTGTACTATATAGTAATGTATTTATATTAGTTTTATACCTAAATTGTATGAAAATATACAATTATAGTGGTGTAAAATTTTACCACTTACACTGGTGTTAAGTTTTATACCAGAAATAGTGACATTTTCGCGGCAGATTTTCAACAGTATAGAATTAAAATACAACAAACGATGCCTCTCAAACGAGAGAAATATTTAAGGAGTTATTTAAGTCAGAGGCTGGATCTATACCATGGAAAGAAAGCAGATTTTACTTACCATCCGTTCCCATTTGTTTTCCTATTCTATTCCAAATATCGTTTTTGAGATTAAGATCCGTATATTTTACATGGGAAAAGTCATATAGCACTGGCCATTGACGAACATGTTTGATAAGCTTCTCGTCGTTCATTTTAAACAGTCAACGAAGCGACACACTCAAATATCATCGACATACGTGTGCGCAAAAATCGTCCACAAGAATAAGCGCCTACATACATACAAAAGTATAAAAAAACACACATACATAAAAAAGTATGAATACCGAAGAGACTAACGGCTAGTGTCCGTAACTGCGCCGAGTAAGTGTAGATGGCGTCGTTTAAATTTCACAAAAGGGTCATCAGTTTTTTTTCTTTTTATCAGTTTGGAGGAAGTAACAGCACCTGAAAATTGGAGTCAATATTCAACTGAAACAATCAGAAAACCTCCCCTGCCTTTGTAGAAAGTTTCTACGCAGTTTCTTTTTTATACAAATTTAGGAGAATTTCTCAGATACATCTCTTTGCAGGCTGCCTCAAGCTGTCTGAACATACCTCGGTTGATTGGTTGGTTTTGTCATATACGGTGTCCCAGCAAGAGGTAGCCGGTTATATTTGTAATTATTGGGCAAATAAGTAACATTTCTGCAATCATTTTAGGTTCAATTGTTTATTTATACTATGCCATTAGACATGGAATAGAATATCTTGTAAGTGGCCGCTTCTGCTTCTCTGGCAGCAGTAGATTCTTTTGATGAAGTTTTCCGTCATTTCGCGACTTAGCTGTGGCCCTATGTCCGTAATAACTCCACTAATGTTATTTTTCAGCTGTTCAATCGTAACGGGATTATTGGCATAGACTTTTCCTTTAACGTAACCCCACAAGAAAAAGACTAATGGGATCTTATGGGGTCTTAAACGTTTAGCAGGTGCCTCACGACGGCCCATAATTGCATGTAATTTTCTTTCAGTGCCCACAATTGAACCATTACTTTCGTAGTACGCTTTGATAATAAGTATGCGTTGCTGAACAGTATAGCGCTCCATTTTGTAATAGCATACTCTTCACGTAATAACTACGAAGCATCAACTTCCAAAACCTGTCTCAAGGGTAATGGCGGCAAGTTTAAATCGGCTACTTCTCGCTAGGACACCCGTTATTAGCAGCAGCTTGTTCTTGAGGTGGAGGGCATACTGCCCTACGAGCATCAAGCTGTGGGAGATATAACTTAACTTCTTTTCTTTAACTAAGCTACAGTCACCTACCTACACAGCCAAGTAAGGGTTCCACTTCTGTTGTTAAAAATAATTATATATGCTCTTTTACATCTTTCTGTGGAGCTAAAAAATCTGAGAAAAAAAGTTTGAATTGCCGCAATTTACGTCGACACTCACGATGATTTTTTAAATTCCTTTCTACCAGGAAAACTCTCGATTTTAGATGGAAACCGAAGGCTCGATTACGTGTATCGGGTTTTCTTACGCCTACAAGAATTTTTGCGGATTTTTTCTCGAAAAAACGTTTTTTTAGTAAGAAAAATTCGGTGGACTATAGCAAGTGAATTTTTGTAAAAAATCCAGCTTGTTCTTGGGGTGGGGGCATTCTACTCTCCGAGCATCGAGCTGATGGAGGTAGAATTTAACTCCTTTTCTTTAACTAACAATAAGCTACACTTACCTACCAACACAGCTAAGCGAGGTTTCCACTATCAATTTTTATTCGAATAAAAAAATTATATATGGTTTTTCATATCTTTAAATTTTTTGTCTACATGGACTTTTTCATATCTCCTAGAGCTATAGATAATTTGTATTTCGATATAATACACAGATCTTTGTCCATTCATTTATTTTAACTCTTACACGTACTACATGTGTAAATATTACTATATATGAAAACTAAAATGAAAAATAAAACGTCACAAGTAATATACCTACCAATAATAATTAAAACAAAATGCAGTACATGAATAAATTACGTCATTATCATTCAAATTACTTTGCATATTATACGCAATTTCTCATTTTAATGTATTAAACAGAAGTCGACTACGAAGTTAGAAAATTCTCACAAATCAAAGCGCGCAGAATAAGGAGAATGTAAGAAGATTACTCACACACTCGACCACATTAAGGTCCTAAAAGGAAGTCCGAACTTTCCTAATTTAGACAACGATATGACGTCCATGTGCGGTCTTAAACCCCATTTAAGGAGCACAGTTGCATTTTCAGCTGTAAAGTTGAACAGCATATGGCTGTCTCCTTTCCAATTAGGTTAAATTGTAAAATTGACTTCAGTTCCTGATCCAATTATACTGTTGACGTTATATATGCAGCACATGTGTTTGTGTATGTATAGCCTAATAGCAGACAAGTGGTTTTATTCTAGCTTGTGCCTGGTACACGTGGAACTACTAAAAATATTGCTATACACATTTGACGCCGTTATGGAACACTACAGATTTATTGAGGCGCATAATGTAACATCACTATATAGAAATAAATAGAAACATTTTTATTTGGATGAAAAAATAGTCAAATAACTATTTATGTAAGAACAAATAAAAGTTACACTTCTACTAGAAGCGAGAGTACAACACTTTATTCTCAACATGGAAGCTGGTGCATTTATTGACATAGGCTTTTGACATTTAGTACATATACAGTGTGTAACAAAAGTCAAGCATCAAAAAACAAATAAAAGTCGAGTCAAATAACAAAAACCAATAAGTTTTACGAAGAATATTTTCATGGACACACTATTTCTTTGCACAGTCGGGTAATTTGATATATTTACTGAATTAATTATATTATAAAGTCCTACTTACAAATTACTGATCGATAAGTAAAATGAAAATAAATGTCACATTGAAAGTTTTACGTTATGTTATTTTATTAAAGACAATATTGAATAATTTTGAACAATATTGAACAATAGTTTGTTGACAATACAGTTTGAATAATTATTGAGATATTTGAAAGGTATTGCAGTATTTGCAGTGATGGACAGTGATGTCAATATTCTATGGACTATGGCAAGGGAATTTCTATTTAATAATAATAAAAAAATTGAGAGACTCAATGAGCATGGCAGTAATCTCCATTTTACTGGGCAATACACGGTTTCCTCGTAAACTGAGAAAAAGTCTTCAGTTGTCCAGATAAATAGATAATTTTTGAAATTCTATCCTACAAGAAAGTCTTAGCTTTCGGTCTTAGAAATAAATGGAGAATGCCATTGCATTTATCAAGCTTTCTTACAACTACACGAATTTTTACATATTCTTTCTCGAGAAAACGTTTTTTAGATATAAAAATCGCAACAATACCATTTAGGCGCAACTTACATCGATACCCACGTAAAAAAAGCTCATGAATATGGCAGTAACCTCCGTGTTACTGGGAAGCACACGGTTTTCTCGTAAAGTGAGGAAAACTCTTCAGATGTCGAGATAAATAGATTATTTCTGAAAATCTATCCCACCAAGAAAACTCTCTGTTTTAGAAGGAAACAGGGAGTGTCATTGCATTTATCATGCATTCTTACAACCACACGAATTTTTACGTATTTTTTTTTTTTTCGAGTTTTTTAGATAGAAAAATTCTATGTACTGCATGGGAATTTTTCAAGAAGTCTAAGACTGTCAAATCAACACAATATACATCAAGATACACATAGAAAAGCCTCCTGAATACGGTAGTAACCTCCGTTTTACTGGGAAGCGCACGGTATCCTCGTAAACCAAGAAGAAGTCCTCATGTGTCGAGGTGTCATAAATAAATAATTTTGAAAATTATATCCTACCAAGAAAACCTTCGGTTTTAGATATAAACGAAGAGCACCATTTCATTTATCAGGCTTTCTTACATCTACACAAATTTTTGCGGAGTTTTCTGGAGAAATCGTTTTTTAGATGAACTATGAACTTTATGAATTTTATGAACTATGGCAAGGAAATTTTTCAAAAATTTTGAGAGGCTCAAATCGTAAAAAAAATCCTCCTGAATATGGCAGTAACCTCCGATTTACTGGGAAATTAACGGTTTTCTCGTAAAGCGAAGAAAACTTTTCAGATGTCAAGATAAATTGATAATTGCTGAAAATATATCCTACTAATAGAACTTTCAATTTTAGAAAGAAACGGAGGCATTCTTACGACTACACGAATTTTTACGTATTTTTCCTCGAGAAAACGTTTTTAGATAGAAAAATTCGATGGACTGCAAGGGAATTTTTCAAAAAATTTAAGACGCTCAAATCAACACAATTTACATCGAAACCAACATAAAAAATGCCTCCTGAATATGGTAGTAACCTCCACTAGTGTAGTAATGGGAAATGCATGGTTTCCTCGTAACCCAAGAGAAACTCGTCATGTATTTAAGATAAATAAATAATTTTGGAAATCATATCCTACCAAAAAAGCCCTCGGCTTTAGATAGAAACGAAGAGCGCCATTGCATTTATCAGGCATTCATTACGATTACACTTTAGCAAGAACTGCAAATTCTTATTCTACTATTACATTGATCCGGTGTAAGATTAGCAAATCTATGGGTGCCAACAGATCCTAGTTTTTGATGATTTTTTCCAACTCTGACATCTAAAAAGTACTTTATAAATATCTATACGACATAAATTTAATGTATCTAATCCGAGGTGTAACCTTATTAAATGCGCCATCAATTATCTTACTTAGCTTCACCTTTTCGACACCGAAAAAATGAGATACTAGATCCTATTTTACTGTTACAGCCATCGGCAGAACACAACGCCATTTTCAGCCGTTCAAACGCAAATTAATAAAATTCACAATCTAAAATCCGACCGGTATAAAACTTCGCTTGCGGCAATCGATTCGGTATCGAGACTGACGGTATACATGCGCCACGTGGTAGTTGCTAATTCTCGCTGCAAGGAGGAAAACTTTCGGGCGAAGCTTAGACTGAATTAGTGAACGGTGGCCTCGCAGAACTACTATCTACTTTCTGATGGTTATTTGCAGGGATGGATTTATATATAGAATAGATCAAAAGGTATTGGATATGGGTGAGGTAATTTAAGTGGCAGTGGTTTCCTTGAATTGCATAGCCTGTGTCACGATTGTGGTTATTAAGATGTTTACGAACTACTATAGAATCATGAGTAATTCCGTGTTAATGGGAATGCGCTGACTAGAAGTTGACTTTAATTGGAACCGATTTTATAACCGGTAAATAATATGTTTAGCAATCGCAGAACTACCAATATATCGAAGACGAATGTGATACCCTTTACTGCTAGTAGCAACTGAAAGACATATGACTAGTATTGACTTCGGTTTATGAACACACGGATACTATAAATAGCTTTTATACTTAACAGAGCCTGGGCCTTTGATAGTTTTAGCATCTGGGAATGTTTCGATGGAGTAGAGAAACACATCGAAGTATTGTACATATATTTTCAGAAACGCAGAAGTACGATCTGTGATGTGCGTTTTGTGTAGAAGATGAGATGTGGATAAATGAAGTCCTTGTTGTTCAGATGCAGATATTAGATGACGAATTTCAGTTTTAAATAATTGGGATTTTCATACGGGATTGGAGAAGGAACCGATTGCTATCCTATGAGATGATGAATCCAAATAATTACGTGAGATGAATTTTATAATCAGAGGAACTTTAACTACCATGAACTTAACAACAATCTAACCTTATCTTTTAAGAACTGTTTCAAAGCATATCACAGAAGTAGTTCCATTTGTCTAGTTTTCACCTAAGGCAAGG
This sequence comes from Rosalia funebris, assembly GCA_037954035.1. Lineage (NCBI taxonomy): Eukaryota > Metazoa > Arthropoda > Insecta > Coleoptera > Cerambycidae > Rosalia > Rosalia funebris. The sequence continues at coordinate 11,602,701 of JAZFAV010000001.1, read as the reverse complement.
AAATATATAGCAATAACTCCATGAGATGTAATAGTCAATAAATAATAAGTAACCTACTACTACTTTTATAAGTGTCAATTATAATAAAATTATTAGTGTCAACTAAGTCTATTCAATTTTTAAGCGCTTCCACAAAGTACGCCATTTTTAGAATCAGATAAAAAGCACACGTTTATAGATGTCTTATTCATTTACAATTTTAATTTACATCATTGACTGACGACAGTAAAACTAACAAATGTTAATTATTTTAATAAAATTGATGATAAATAAAGGACATAGATGTTAAGAGGACATTCGAGGGTTAATTAAAAAATATATCACCATATAGGGTGTAACACAATTTATTTCAGAAATCTATAAATACTTGATATATTACAAACTAGATTACGTCCTTATAAAACTATAAAATCAGAGAACTTAAAGCACACTTACGTTTACTATTTTCTGGAAATGGAAAGTATATAATATTCTTCTTGTACATTGTTATACATTTAGAAGAAACGAGAAAGTTTATCAAACTTCTAAATTCGAAACGAAAACTCATTAGTGTAGTAATAATTAAAAAAAAAACTGTGGCGGTATTATCTGTAATTAATTCCGATCTAAGACACTCTATTTTCGATTTTGTTAATCGATTATCAATGATTATTCTCCATATATCGTCTCACCCAGTATATGAAATACAAACGCTTACATTTTACTTGTATTGTATTCCTAGGATTTCTATGAATGGCATTAACATAACGTTTTCATCCAAGGTTTCGATTTTAATCATCATCATCGGACAAACTACAACAGTTCATAAACTATAAAATAATTTTCTTACTTATTTCATGAATTATGGCTATCTATAATCTATTTTCCTCATGTAACTTTACTTTTTTAGTATACTTTCATGTAATTAATTGTAAGTTGATATATAACAATCTAATAGAATCTTAGGTATTTGGTGTATATTTTTTCATAGTATTGATAATCCTGGCTTGCATATAAAGACATAACAGAGAAAAGAGTAGCGAGTGGGATGGAGATTTAAAAGATTAAAATATGTTTCGCTTAAATCCTCTATATCAGTGCAGCTGTCTTTTAATTTGTAATATTTCATGTGTAACCCCTACAAATAACCCTTCTTAATTAAAAAAATATAAAAAATTGATGCAAATAATATTCAAGACATATTTATTTCGCAAAACTATTACAATATAAATAACACTTTTATATTTCAGAAAAATTTACAAATTGAAAATACAGGATGGTTATGGAATCATTTATATTACAACATAATTTATATTACGTTACAGAATTCATAATAGTTACATTTAAGTAAGTTACATTTATATTCTATATTCTAATGTGTGAAGTCGAAAATGCTCAGTACATTTTGAAAATTGTGTAGTTTTTTTTTATTTTCATTGGACAGGCTTTTAAATATCAAATAGAATAATACATTTTACATAATTTTTAAATAAGTACTTGTGTTATACCATAAAAATAATTAATGTCAATGATTCTTGAGTAGATAATACACAATGCATATTTCAATTTACACAATTAACAAATTTTCACGCTTTTTATACATATTTTTTTCTTTTCGTTGCAACTGGCCATGACCAATAAATTAATCTTCCATAAAGCTAAATTTCAAATAAATATATCCAAGAAATACATAATACGCTTTGAAATATCATAGACCAAATATATCGATGCATAAAATCATCTTGGCAGCAGTCTGCTTTTAGTGCACAGAAATATGATAAAATAAACATATTAATATTATGGTTCTTCTCTACGACGTAGAAAAGCGTATCTGAAATTGCCCTAGACATCTGTCTACGAAATATAGTGTTGGGGTAGGTAAATAGCTGGATTCGATCGCCCATACAAGTATGTACTGATAATTCTATAGAAAACAACCATGTCTCGGTAGATATTTCACTGGATTACTGTAGGAACCCTCAGAGTACAAATACGTTTTACATCTGGTTTTCAAATAGTCAGCCTACCTACTATGTTCTGGGAATCATTTTCACGACTCCATTGGCGTAACCCTGAAATATCAGGAAATTTAGTAGTATCATTGAATGATTTCTCATAGTATATAAAATGTAAATATATTACAGAATTTGTATGTACATACATATACCTACAACAATACAAAAACAACAGGAGTATCAAGTTTGCTGTGTTTTTTCGGCCACTCAGGAAAACCATTTTCATTATAATGAATAATTATGAAATTAAATTGTTTTAAACAAATATTATTAATATAAGTTAATAATCTATAAAATTTATTTAATTTTATATCGATTTATAATCATTTTCAATTTAATATTTTGTAAAAAACTCATTAAAATAAAAAAACTTATTTTTTACAGTAATAATAATTGCAAACTCACTATATATTATCACTAAAAATATATTTCCATGGTATGTTGTATAGCATATATTGCCAAAAACAAATAATATAGTCTTTACAAAACAACTTAGACTAGGCCAAAGTTACCTTCATGCTCAACATTATTTCACTCATCTTTGAACAGTTTAATTTGTACAATATTTCATTACAGAGTATCAACCGATGCAACTGTTGCTATTAAGCATTGACCTATATTCCTTTGAGCTCAATAGTTTAACACATAACTACATATTTCAATTTATATTTTATTTATAGTGATTTGCTCTTATGTTTCTTACATACAATTGAACCTAAAAACCATTTACAATAACTATATCCCCTATGTTCTTCCTTATATATTAACGTTAGCATTTAACCCCGTCCAAATCTGCTAAGGGCGCCAATGTCTAAAATTACTGTCAGTATCTAATCATAAGTCATAAGGCAAATTCAGTCATAATCAGGTAATATTTTGTCTTGTAGAACACTAATTGTAACCAACAAATACGACTGGTGCACATAAACATTTTTCCATGTTCTTTTAAGCTCTATAACGCTTAACTGTATATTTTAATTTATTATTTTATCTCACTGATTTACTGTTTTATCTCTCGCATGCAATTGAACGCGAAACCATTAAAATCAATCACCATATCTCCTATTTTCTTCTTTATATATTCATGTTGGCATTTAACCCCGTCCAACTCTTCTAAGGACGCCCATGTCCAAAGTTACCTCTAGATATGTAACCAGCCCACCAATAGCACCATATGATTGTTAACAGTAAATATAAATGCAGTTGAAACCATGTACGTATACCGTATAACAGTGTTTGTTTAATAAATGTTTATGTTGTTTTTAATGCCTGCTATGTTGAACTAAATGCATGTTATGATAACTGTTGGCGACAGTCCATTCCTATCAATGTTTATAATATGCAGGGCATGTTTATGACTATATACGTAAACGCAGCAAATGAGAAATAAAGACAGTATATATTTACGCACTACTTTACAGTATTCGGTTTTCGTAGTTAATTTCTGTTTGTAATGTGGGAACGTGGGAAAGTTCGTTCAATTAAAGCATATAATTGTGTGGATAATAGATTTATTAAAGCTTACTACAATGCTACACAATGAATGGAGATTTAATTTCTATTTCCACTCTTGATGAAACAATGTTTGCAAAAGAAAAGCAGGAAATTGTCCTACTAGAAAGTAACACTTCCTACTTGTGGATCCATGACTAAAGTAATTTGTTTCAATGTTTTTAACTTTGAGAAACGTTACGAAATGAACTACGAGGATCAATTGAGTATAATCTAGTTAATGATAATAACTAGAAAATTAATTATGGATTTATTCTAAAGAGAATTCTCACGAGATTTGAATATTAAGTTGAGAAAAATAATTTCAAGAACGAACGTCACGATTCGTTTTATGCATACAACAATAATGGGGAGATTGTTGCTGTTTTCAAGTCCAAGGGAAATACATTCGCCATATCAACTCAAGAAAGATCCTTTAAAGTTTTGAGTATATATAAATCCAGTAAATTCTCCAGTCGAAATATCATATAATGGATTATAATTACTGATGATGCCGGTTGAAATTCATAACACATATACTGATTTGTTTTCGAAATTTTATACGTGTTTTAAATATGACTCAATCAAAATCCATTGAGTTAATGGCGAAGTATAGTTTACAGGCTTTAGATAAAAATTATTTTTGTACTAACAGAAATTAAACCTAAAATAAGTATGCAATGACAATATGGACCTGATGGATATCCGGCATTTTTAATAATATATTGTATATATCTATCTATGTTCTTATAAAACAAGTACTTATGTTCTGTACTTAATGTATGTATACAAAAATATGAAGGAGATAACGTTGGCATCAATAGTGTTAGGTCAATTTCAGTCAGAGATAACTTAAAGCCTTTGAATTCATATTTTATATAATTTATTTTAATGTGTGCAATAAAATCACAAATCATCGGTATGGTCTTATATGAGATAGTGTTCTACAGTAACCAACTTAGCCTGTGCTTATCAGTTAATTTTTGAATCGTACAAGCAACTACAAGCGGGCGTAATATACACTGATTTTTCTAATGCATTCTAGACGGGATCGTGTGATTTTATTTAATAAACTAAATTATCGATTTTTAGGATAAATCAGTGGATTTTTGCAAACCATATTTATCAGAGATCATCCAATATTCTACATGCAGTGGTGTCGAGTCTAACGAATGTTTATCAACATTTGGAGTTCCTCAGGACCCAATACTTGGGCCTCTACTTTTTATAATTCTTATCAACGATAGAGTGGTTGTCTTCGCATGAATTGTCTTCTTTATGCTGATGAATTGAAAATATTACTCCGAGTAACTATGACTACTATCTGTTTTTCAGAGTATTATTAGAATGACTATCCCATTCAAATACACTTAACTGTTCTCCTCTCTACTTTTCTTCTTCCTACAATAATTACAATTTGATAGAGGTTCAGTTATATATTTTTAACTGCAGCCATAATAATATTAAAAGGAATTATATTGACTCATTTATATTCCTTGTTTGCATGTTGTTAATTTAATTATTCAATTAGTAACATATGTGTAACATATTTGTGTGTCAATTAGTAACAGTGCACGCAAATCTATTGTAAAAATGTGTATCCTTATATATACATAGTTTCAAATTCTTTCTAATCTGTTTGTCATTACCCTCTTGCTTTATAGTTGGGTTTTATCTGTAATTCCAAAATAAATAAATGTTATATTATAAACGTTATATGATAAAAAATTATTGTCTTTTAAGTATTTGAGCAATTATATCTTGCCCACAAATAAAAGCTGCGTTTAACTATAAAACCGATTGATCTTTTAGACTGACAATCTCTGTGAAACCTGCAGAGTCACCCACAGAACTTTTTATATTGCAACTTATTTACGCAGTCTCTGTTTCTAGAATTATAATTGATATTGTTTAGGATATTCCTGTACCACCTTAAAAAAGTCGAGAGACGTGGAATAATAAATAATACCTGTCTAATGTTGCGGAACTTTTATGAATTGCATGGCGCATATTTTTTGTTCGATTAATATGAAAATTTGTTATAAGAGTTACCGACACTCTCTCTTAGTCCAATTTCTGTTGATAATCTGTGAATAAACGCTTTAAATAACAGTTGGTCTAAAATATAAATTGTTACAATACACCAGTATTAGTTATTTTATGAAATAGTGAAAATCTTCACGACAGATGTCATATTAATATAAAGAATGCATGGAAAGATAGAAACAAATTAGGTAATTATCAATTTTACAGAATTGGAAAAAGAGTTGTCTATAAAAAAAAATTAAATACCTGTAAGCTCATTTTCAGTTTTCATCTGACTTTTATAATTCAAATCGCATTATATGTATATAGACAAAAAGGGATTTAGTAAATATCTTCAATTTCTCCTTCCAGAATTCCTATACTTTTATATAGTGTTCATAGTCGTGTGTTAATATTTCTTTTAAATTACGGGAAACATCACTATAATAAAAATTATGCCTGCTCATTTTCAGTTTTGCTGGTATATTTTTCACTTTTCTCGTCATTCTTATCGTTTGAACGATTTTTCATCTTGCTGTATCATATTACTATATTACATGCAACAAATTATTTTTGATACATTTACAAAGAATTATTTTTTTCGTAAATGATATTTTTAACTGTTCAAAGAATTTAATATTCGTGAATATAGAATAGAAGTATTTGATTAATTTTTAGTATACATATTTTATTGTTCTGTTAAATAATAGACTTGTTCTGAAGCAAAGTTGTTTTTAAATTAAAGATATACTTCTTCTCTGTGTAGCTGTACAGTACATTGTGTAATAAAAACTAATAAAACTAATAAACTAAAACTAATTATAATGCTTAATAATTTCTAGACTACCTAAGACAATCGTTTCAATTGTACATTCTGAAACCTCTGCATAAGTAATTTTTAAAATTTATTTAACAAAGATATCTAGACAATTCCCATACTTTCTCTAGACTTACACTCTTTTTCTTCTCTAGGCTCAATTACACAAACCCATAGAACTTTGGGCACTTTTTATTACTCTCATTTTCCATCTCCCATTTAATTTTCCCATGAAAGGCTAAGGAAACTAGAGAATTACACTGTAAAATAAAGGATATAATAAAAGTAAACAACAATAACTAGGTAAATAGGTATGTACCTATATATAAGTTATTGTCGTTTACTCTGAAAGAGATAATTTATCTCTGGAAACTAGTCTCCTGTCTTTGTTAGTGTAATGAAGGTTCTAGTCCCTTCCCAGGTATATACCTATCTTCTAAGATAAATATGACTCATTCTATGTAATTATATTTGGTGGGTAAATATATTCTTCCAGAACTCAGACCTAGGTAATAAACGGAATTTAAGTCTGTTCATTACTCACGGAATCCAGATAGACGGATATTATTCATAAATGCATATAAAGTTAATTAAATTATACATAAATAGATGATTACCATTCCAATGTTTTAAATTCATGTCATTAAAACTGTTAGGTGTTGCTGATTTATTAAATTAACGTAAACAAAGTTAAAGGTTATCAAAGACCTTGAGTAAATATGTACGTAATTACGTAAATACAGGAAATAGTACAACTGAGTCATATTATTTTTAATTCATTGAATAAGTGATGCTGTCTTAATTCGGCAAATCTTGAATGAATGAAAGAAGCAATTACACAAACCGAGACATGCATGTACATAGATTATATAACTTTATGTATTATTCTAGTTAAATCAATAAAATAGTTTTACATGAATATATACCGATCGCAAATCCATCTTATCCAATTTTCATTTCAAAATTGGAAGTTTTAATGATCGAAGTGTGATGATATGTTATGCGAACGTGAATACGGAAATACCGTCAAGGAAATTTTCGCTCTACCGGTTTTAGATCTTTGACAGTAATTAAAAGTATAATTACATCAATAATGAAAATTTTAATTTACTGGCCAATATCACTACATCGTCTCTGTCAGAATGTAGAGAATTATGAATTTAGATATGATTTTGAACATGACAGTCAAGTGGAATTAAATCGGTTATATAACGGGATGGATTGAATAGACTATAACGTAATGCTGAGCAATGAATTGATTATATTATTTAATTATATATGTTGATATATTAAATGACTTGTTGTGCATTCAATATACACCATTATTTGTTGCCCATACGTATTCTATACTCTTCAGTTCAGTTCATCAATATTCATTATAAGGTTGCAGACATTGCCTTAAATCAATAGGCTTCCATCATGATACACATTTTAAGAAGGCTTATTTTATTTCTCACAATAGGAGCAACGTACTTTGATGGGTAGAATAGTACGTTGTAATTCATATAATGAGTTGTACGGATTATCAATACATTTGTCACCAAATTACTTGCAACAAGATCTCATTTTCTATAACAAATTTGTCGTTAAAAATATTGAGATATTTTTGGATTGAGATATAAATAACAGAAAGACATATTTTAAATATATGTAGTATAATCCAAACTAAACCGGCATACGGGAAAATTATAGTTGTAAATGAAATGCTTATTATTTAAAGTAATTAGAAACACCTATTTTTCAATACTAAAAACTGTTATCGAAATTCAATCAAAATAAAACCAAAAATGAAACGGGAGGCCAGTTTTCAAAAACGTCAATATTCATCATCATGAGGTCATCAGTCCTAAGACTGGTTGGACGCTAACCTCCAGCTTCTCCTATCTTATGCTAACCTACGCATTTCGCTAACTGTGCTACAACATACATCCCTTACTATTTGCGAGCAGTAGTCTAATCTAGGCCTACCTCTGCCTTTCTTCACTCCTATTTCTGCCTCCAAAATATCGCGAACTATTCCCCCATGTCTCTCCTACTTGCTTCCCCTACCGTCCAGGTTTCGCAACCGTATAGTGCCGTGCTCCATATATACGTTTTCAAAAATTTCTTTCTTGTTTCTAAGTTTATTACCCCCGAGCATAAAAGTACTTTCTTTTTGTTAAAAGCTATTCGACCCTGCGCTATTCTTTGTTTTATATCTTTATCACTTCCTCTATCCCAATTTATTTTACTTCCTAAATAAGTGAAGTCTTTAGCTTCCTCCAATCTTTCATTATTAATTTGTACTTTCGTTTTTGCTCTGCTCTCTCGCCCTCTGCACGCTAACACTTTAGTTTTGTTTTTATTCACCCTCATTCCGTATTCCTCTGTCAATACTGCCTCCCTTTCGTTCAACGCTGATTCCAAGTCCTCTTTACTAGATGCTAATACTGCTATATCATCCGCGAAACTCAGCATTTTTAGTTTCTGTACAGATTAAAAATTAGTGGTGATAGCGTACATCCTTGTCTTACTCCTTTCCTAATACCTACTTCCCTTCTTTCCCCTTCTACTTCTATAACAGCAGTTTGCTCTTTTTATAGATTGTGTACTACTCTCCTATCTCTATACTTCATTCCCACGCTCTTTTTTCCCATCTTACATTATCAAAAGCTTTTTCTAAATCTACAAATCCTATATAAGCGTTCTTTCCTTTTTCTATTGTTTTCTCTAACATTACTCTTAGCGCCAAAATAGCTTCGCGAGTTCCCCTATTTCGCCTAAACCCGAATGGTCTTCTCCTAGTATTTTCTCCGCTCTATTTTCCATCCTCTTCTGCACTATTCTGGTTAAAATTTTTGACGCGTGGGAAGTTAGGCTAATCATTCTAAAGTTCTCGCATTTGTCGGTTCCTCTCTTTTCCGGTATGGTAACAATAATGTTCCTCTTATAGTCATCCGGCATCTCGCCCGTTTCATATACGTATTTTACCAGTTTAAACATTTTATTTACTACTTTCTGTCCCGCACATTTCAAAATTTCCGCCCGTATTTTATCTACACCCGGCGCTTTATTGTTCTTTAGCCCCCTTAGTACTATTTCAAATTCCTCTCTCAATATAGGTTTTCCTACATGTTCCCTATCGATGCTAGATTCTTCCTCTAATATATCTCCTAATTCCTGACCCTCGTATAAATTTCCTAAGTACTGCTTCCATCTATCCGCTTTTTCCTCTCTTCCGATCAGTATATCCCCCGATTGACTCCTAACGTTTCTACTTATTGGTCCTGTATCCCTGAAGTTCTTCTTAATTATTTTGTAAGCCTCATCGGTCTTACCTACTTGGAGCTTATCTTCTACTTCTTTGCATTTATCCTCTCTCCATTGTTCTTTCGCTTTTCTACACTTTCTGATGATTTCCCACTTTATTGACTTATAAGTTTTCAGTCCTTCCACGTCTCGTCTGCTTTGTAGCCTCGTCTCTTTTGTATTAAGTTTAAGATTTCGTCCGTTATCCAAGGCTTCCTAGCTTCCCTTCTCTCGTGTCCTAAAACGTCGGTAACCGCGGAATCTAGACTATTGTTGATACCCTCCTGATATTGTTGATTTCTGCGTTCTTGACTTCGTCATTACTCGCTTTATTTATTAATTGATCTATTTTCTCCTGGAACTTATCTTTCATATTCGGGTTTTCAGATTTTTGAACTTTAGGTCAATATTGTATTTATAAAATTATTAATATAATTTAAGGTGCTGCAAAACTATTAAACGTCACCTAATGATGATGGTAACGTCGTATGGCGGAATACGCATCGATTACAATACAGTATTTCGGTGTGAATGACTTTTTTACAACATACTCTGACATCCTCTTAAAATAATAATTGAAGTTTGTTAAATTAGTGTCAAAGACTTCTTAAGATTCCGAGAGTAAGAAAACTTTACCAGAATTTATTGGCAAGTTTTAATAACCAAGGAGTAATTATCAGAACAATAGTGACAATTACTTTAAATCTAAGACCATCAAAATAATTTTCTGATAGTTCCATACTATTATCGAAAAAGTGCAACGAAAACGTACATGCACTACAAACATACAAGCGGTTTAATGATATAATAATATTTAATTATTACAGGAACAATGCAGCAGCCTTAATTATATATTTAAGTAAAGCAGTTGAATGTCTAAAGACCTTGAATGGGGCTAATCAGGAAATTGTGAAAATTTAACATTCCACTTGTTTTCAAAACAAAATGCGCTAGTAAACGTTGTAAACGATAAGGCAATTTTTCCTCGATGATATTCTAAACTGACTACAACGAACTCTGTGAGTGGCTAAAAGTAAGAAGTTAAATTGTCAAAAAACTGTAAAAAGACAATAAATTGTCTAACTGAAGCTTAACATACAACACTGAAATAACAAATCAAACCTCGAGAGAACAAATTAAAGTAAGGACAGCGTCTAAATCCTGGGAGAGAGTTGGAATCTTTGATGTAGCAACAAAACAAGAAATCACTTTTCCTCAAACACCGACAAATGATGCATCACTCGAAGGGCATTTCGCCAACCAAACTTGGTGTTTATGGAAAGCTGCTCTTTCTTAGGGGTGTTCAATTAAAATGACTAAACTAACTATTATAGCCTGTCATTGTAGTTGTTCATATAGTTATTGTCCCATGATATATCGTTAATCGGCGTCAAGAGTGTTCCTCGTATTGGTGTCCATTTTCCAAGTAAACAAGAATACTAGAAACTAGAATTTTCTAGAATTTCATTATCTGATTATTCTTCGGCAAACGTTAAATAAAATGTTCGTGGTTCGTATGCCCATTTTCACCAATTTGAACAAGGACATTAAGAATTAGAAAGTGGTGATACTTATTTTATTGGCTGAATTTTCTCACTGAAGGTGTTACGAAAAGTAGAAAAGTATCAAACTAAAGATATCTACTTAATAAAAATATTTATTTAGTGGAAAACCAGACTATGTTATTACTACTGAACATATACTTAATTCTACACTATATAGAGAAAGACCTCAAATATGAAAAGGAAAATAAAATGGCTCAGAAACTCTTCCAGAAGAAAAACTTTGAACCTTGTCTTGAGATATTTTAATATTGAAGTTGAAATGAATAATATTAGTCAATAGTTGACGTCTATAATATTACAAGAACGCTTATTTGCTTTAAAATAATATGATCAAACATATTATAAAATTGTAAATAAAGTGAAACATTACGTGAATGGAAAATATACATCATCAAACAGTTGTGATTATGATTTGTGATATATGTTTGAAATGGTTGAAATATGAATATACATATATGGAAGGCAAGCAATTAGTTATAATACAAGAATGGCACAGTTTTAAAAATTGTAATTTTTAGCAATTAGTTATACAACTGTAGTCCATTATTTTGATTGCTAACATAATTTGATCTCTTTATATCACCCATTCAGTTTCAAGAAATTAATACATATTGTACGTCTAGTTACATCCCATTTTTCTTATTCAAAATGATTTCATAACTCAAAGAAGTATTATGACGAGTTATATGAATCGCCCTGTACAATTTCAAAGCAAGAGATAAAAGAAAGGGGTGTCATATAAACCATTTTATGTCTTTACACCTTAATGAAATTTTTACTTTTTGTTTAGAATCCCAAGAATTGAGAGATTCTCTTTTCTGCTTTCTGGAAGGTAAGTAAATATTTGTAGTAAACCTCTCCCAATATCATTAACAATAGACCCAGCCTAACGCCATCCAACTTGCTGCTTCTCGCGAAGCCTGTAGACTCTGTAGAGCAATAATAAGGGTCGGCGTGCCACAGGATCACAGGAAGTTCTAAACGTTTGTTTAGAATTCCCCAATCGAACAAAAAGACCAGCTCGCAGCTCGGGCGTTTTAGCATATCTCTGCTAACCGCTCCGTGCATAGGAGTCTGATGGGCAAAAAGGGTACCGGCACCGGGGGCCCATCACGCTCAGACCGTGGACCTGCCGGTCATCCGCGAACGACGACCCTACCAGATATAGGTTCAGAATGCAGATGGCGGGCTGGGCCTTTAATTTCGTAACCAGCCGTGATGTTGTGACATCGTTTCAGTGTCTAACGGGTAGCCCATGACGAAAACGATGAATATTATACGTCGACGAAATAATTTTTAATGTAAGAAGGTGACGCATATGTTACACTAGTTTTTACTTCCAATTGTTTACATTTGTAGTAGTTGTAAAACGTGCTAACATCAGCAAGATCAGTTGTAATAATATGCCACCGGAGATTTTCCTATATATGCAACATCTAATAGGTCTATATCAAAGCTAAAGATAAGCAATAACGAAACAATTAAAAATTCACCCGAATTATAGAGATAGAATGCCCTGTAATAGGGGAACAGGGCAAATATAAATTAAGTGTAGGTACAAAAAACCGACCAGGCGGGTCTATTATCCTGCACTTTGTTTCAAGTACGAGGCCAGCCAAATAAAATAATAATAAAATCACATAAATACTGAATACGCTATAATACAAACATCAGTCAAAGAATAAATGTAATTTTAAATTGGTTGGTGGCGATGGAGTTATTTTAACGTTATCTCAAGCAGTTGGAGAAATGTATCCCAATGTGGTTGAACTGTTAGCCATAAAAATACGACTTTTTAACATGGCTCTCAAGAAACATAGCAACGGTGAAAGTTGTCGGTTAGTTGGCAGAAATCTTAAATGAGGAGACGCCAAGCCTGTTCGTCGACCTCTTTCTTTTAAATACATACATTTCTAGTAAACTGATGCCTCTAACACAATAAAATGTGACAACCGGTTATGAACTCCATAGGTGAAATTTCTTTAAGAGAATTTCACGTGACAACCTACACGTACATGAGGAAAAGATTAAATTCTTAAATCATCTCACACGTTTTCGAGCAAAGCAAATTTCTTCAGATTTAGTAGAATGAATTTAAGTATTATAATTATATATAATGAAGTGTAAAGTTTAATTAAATAATAAACATATTAAGTTCTAAGTAATATTAAAATTATGCATATGAACTCTGAGATGGAGAATGGACTAATTATCGATGATAATCAGAAGATAAATAACCGTATCAAATATTGAACTATTCCTTTAGATGAAAATAGTTTAATTTCATAATAATCTGTAATTATATAGGTTTTTATGTTATTATTATCGTCGGTGTCTATTTTTCCTATAGTGACGTAAGAACACAATATTATAACTTAAAGACCAGGAACAAATATGGAAATAATAACATTAAAATTGTAAGCTATCCTTGTTAAAAAAATTAAAAAGTATGTAAATATGTAAAATATGATGTACTTTTTATTTAATTATTTATTTCATTGATTTATTTATATACTTCAGACTCGTTCTATAAATGCAGATACGTATGGACCGATCTGTGTCATTTGCTTCAGTTAGTTGACGAAAAAGTACCTCCGTGACGAAAACGTCCTCACAGAGGCTGTGAATGGACGACTATCCAATTTTCATATAATGAAAAGTTTGCAAAATATCTAAAATTAACTTCGAATCAAATTTAATATGGGATTAGACAAGACCCAGTTTGTTTTGAGTGTAAAAAATTTGAGGAATTTAAATTTAGTCAGTCCTCAATTTTTTTAATTTTTTTTTATGTAGTAGTACTTCTGGCATTACATTAAAATCCTTTCATACAAATATGGAATCTATTCTGAACATTTCGATCATCGATATCCCTCTTGCAAACTGTCAAAAGTTCCGTCAGAAAATGAAAAAAATCAAATTGTAACAGAAACACATGAGGGAAGTTTAAAAAACCCTCACTATTTAGTGATTTAGTGGACTTAAATTTTAATGAAATAAACAGTTTTAAAACCTTAAAACGGACTTTTCCGCGCATAGAACATCTCTATCTCGAAATTGAGTGGCCGAGAAAGAATAAACACATAAATGTAGAATATGTGTTTTATGCGACAGTTTTACTTTTTTCAATTTTTCTCAAATAGTCCACCATCGTGCTTTCTTATGACCCATGGACAGGGTGGGGTGTGTCCTATTCGCCTCAAAATCAATAGATGTCGTCTGGTAGACGTCCCTAATCAAAATTAGTCGAAACCCAATCGATCCGACACGATTTAATTGAGTGATCGTGCTAACAAAAACAATTTCTCAAATAATCCACCATTGTGCTTTCTTATGACCCATAAACATGGTAGAGTTCTATCCACCTCAAAATTAATAGGTGTCGTCTGATAGACGTCCCCGATCAGAATCAATCAAAACCCGATTGATCCGACACGACCCGATGATCCGAAAGCCAGAGTCAATTCCATTTCTCCAATCCATCTCCTGATCCTATCAACAGTGAGGTTGGCGTTCTCCCTCACGTCGATACCACTTCTTCCGGTAACCACCACCGCAACATCATCAGCGTAGCCCAAGACCCTCACTCCTTCGGGCACTCTGAGTCTAAATACCCCATCGAACATAATGTTTCATACTTCACTCCACACGAGATTCTCCTCCTCTCGCTACCATCCCCAACCGACAATATCAGTCTCCTACAGGACAGGTAGCTGACCCATGACAGGTCGGCTCCATGAGGCCGAATTGAATGCGTTTTTCACGTCCAAAGTGATCAACGCGCACAATTTCTTGGACTCCCACGCCTCCTGTACGATGGTTTTTATAACCATGACAGCATCAACCGTGGATCTCCCCGTCCTGAAACCATACTGGTTCTCCGCCAGGCCTCCCTTTCTCTCCAAGTCACCTAGTAGTCTACCTAGGATGAGATGTTCCAAACGTTTCCCCAACACATCGATCAGGCATATCGGCCTGAAGGATGTGGGGTCCTCCGCCGGCTTGTTCTCTTTGAGGATTAGAACAAGCCTCTTCTCCCATCTCTCATCTTCCATCCTTCCGAGAAGTCGCCGCTCCTCATGACTTCATTCATGATCCGCAGCACCTCCACAAGACATAGCTCCACCACGGCCTTCAGGATCTCAGGGGGAATACCATCCGGACCAGGCGCCTTGCCATTTTTGATCTTAGCACAAGTCCTTAGCACCCTTTTCTAAATCTTTCCTCCTCCTTCAGCGGGTAACAATCTGCTCCTGGTTGGCGTTCCCATTCTTCCACCGGCTTCACGGGGAAGAGCGCGTCCATCGCCTCTCTCATTTTTCCTAGAGGTATCTCTAGCTCTCTAACCTAACCTAACCTAACCGTTTTTTTTTGCTTCGGAGGAGGGGAAATCTTCCAAAGACACCCTTTGTTTACTTGTTCGCCCTACATACACCAAAGGGTAGTGTGGGATTTTTACCCACTAAAACCCCTCCCCCTCCGCTGCAACTGCCCTGGAATCGACACCGTGTGTCATGCATTACGGGCAGCTGTTGTCCTAGATACAATGCTCTTCCTACGCTCGTCTCTGACCTATTGCCGCCGCTCCAGTCCCTGGAGTCTTCTTTCGTCCGCTTCCTTCGCTTGAATAATTTCTTTTAGCGCCCCGTGTATTACATCCCACGATCTTCTGGACCTGACCAATTCCCTGCCGACATCATCAGCGGTCGGCACCCTCCCCAGCATCAGCTCCATCTCCAATCTACTCCCCTGCCATCTTGGGCACAGGAAGATGTGTTCCGCCGTGTTGGTCATCCCGCAGTATACGCAGGAATCCTCGACCGTCCTCCCTATCCTCTTCGTATAGGCCCTAAAGGATCCGTGACCGGTAAGAGCCTGCGTTAGAAAATAATCCGTTCTCCGGAACTCACAACCCCACCAACTCTTAACATTCGGGATTAATCTGCGAGTCCATTGTCCCGACTCCTCATTTGCTTCCCTTTCTCTCTGACACCTGCCCAAAGTCACGGTCCTCTCCGCTCTCGTCGCCACCTCCGTGTACCCATCCTCTATCTCGTACAGCCTTCTCCTTTCATCGGCCAGCAGATCAATCGGGATGACTCCCGCTACCACCTGCACGGCCCTAGTAAACACCGTGCGGTAGGCGCTAGCCACCCTTATGGCCATGTTCCTCTGCGCTCTCAGCATCATGGCCCTATACTTCTCCACCCTGAATACCTCTGCCCACACCGGAGCCCCGTATAGTAGAGTTGAGTGCACCACTCCGCATAGGACTTCCCTCTTCTTGCTCGACGGTCCCCCTATGTAAGGCATTATTCTCGCCAGTGCCTAATCTAACCTAACCACGCACACGCACGCCCACGCACACACACGCCCACGCACACCCACATGCACACGCACACATACATACGTACGTGTGTGCATAAATACACCATAATTATATAAATTTGTGTAAAAATAAACTCCCAAACGCATTTTTTTTTTAGACTTAGAATAAGTGACCTCCAAATATTTTTTCTAAATACAGGATTTAGTCATAAATATCTAAATGCTAGGTTTTTCCCAGTATTTGCTTTACAGTTGTTCCACGTTCATCAGATACACATATTTCTTTCAATGAAACATTGTCCATTGTTTACTTTGGTATGATGCTTTTTATAAATCTTGTGAGTCGAATTTCTTTGTCATGATTTTTGTACATACCTTTGTGGGTTCTCTCACGTTTTAAGGCACGAACATCGTATTTAAAGGTTTTTGTTGAATATAGATAGCTATTGTGTACATCTGTAAAATCAAATTTTTTAATTGTCAAATACGATAAATAATTACTATAGAGACAACATGGTATTGAAATTACACTACAATTAAAAACCACTCATGATTTTAAAATTTCCTAAAGTATTAAAATAATTTTAAAATACGATCAGTAACTGTTCTTCATTTAACTATTTATCATTATTGTCCTTCAAATGCCCATTTAAATTGTTTCTATGATTAGAACTTTCACTGTAAACTAAATGACCGCAAAATATTATATATAATGTACATATAATCATTATGTTTATACTATTAAAATTTCTCATTAAAAATCAATTATCTCATATCATGAATTATTATTTGTGTACGTCATATACGTTGTGCATAGTTATTACATAATATATCTACAAATTCATTTTATATCTGTATATATTTAACAGGCTGACTATAAAATTCATTTAATCATTTCTAAACATATATTAACATTAACAATGATGGAGAATTAAAAACAAAGATAATTGCATTCTCCTTATAATATCCTAGGCAACAACCTTCCTGAAAGCTGGTTACCTGTAAAAGCGCCGTAGACTGGTAAAGCTCGAATACAATCGTGAGGACGTAGTTTGGATACGCAAAGGAAGAGAGCACTGCCATGGCCTTTCTAAAATTCATTGTCAAGGCAAAACGTCTCGATTTTTTCTAAAATATATCTCATTGTTAATATATGACAGTTTATTTCAAATAGGTATAATATTCAAGTTTTTCAATAACTTGAAAATAAGCTACAAATATTACATCAGGTTAAACCAGCAAATGTTTAACCAGAAGAGATAAAACTATCAAATTTATTCAAGATTTTTTTATTGTACAGTATTTTGTTAAACATATACTTAAAATTATTTATATTTATGAAGAAAAAATTCTTTAAAACGATTAAAATGGTTCGTAACTCCCTCCACAACAGTTACGAATACAATAGACGAATCCACTGGCAAATTTCCATCACGAACTCTTGAATTTTCTGAGAAACCATTAGACCGTTTTACAAATTTGCTATCAATACTGTCTTCTCTTTCAAATGCCGATGCACACAGACATTTGAATATTTAAGGAGATAATGTCTTGAGTCGTACTTACCTGCTCCTTCATCTTTCGCAGGTGAAATGATAGGATAGGTTTGAATAGAAACCCACTTAGCAACAACAGCCGAGCGAAATCGAGAATACGAAATGTTTATATTCAATACAATTCACGTTCATTGAGGATTGTTCACCTCATCTTCCTTTAAATTAAAAAAGTGTTTATTCCAAAGGCATCTGATGATAATTACGTTTTCCTTTATCTTCCTCCAACAATCTAACTCAAATTTGTTTAATGAAACTACTACTATCATGTATTGTACATTATTTTTAAACTAATCCTGTCCGCGACGTTTTTATTAACTATATTTTTTTATTAATTAAAACCTGACTTAATTAAATTAGTTAAGAATTGATAACTTTGTAGGTTAGGGGTTTTGAGAATAACTTATTCATAGTAGATATATCTTGTGTCTAATCCTCGGTATTAAAATAAAATTGAGCTCCTACTACAAAAATAACGTCGAAAGAGGAGATAATTCTGAAGAACTGAAATGTAATATGTAAAGTAGAAATGCCTGCTTTATTGTATCTTCAAAGTGGGACCATTAGTATCAATACAGAACCATAACCCATGAAGTTCTGGATTGCAATTCAACGTAACATTCACGGAAAATTCTTCAACACTTGAATTTTTGAACTCCGATTACTGGATTTGATTTACCAAAAATATGTGTTCAAAAATGTATTTCCCTATCTACAGAGAATAAAATATTAAATATCAATTTACCAAATCCTTGATAAGCCAAAATTAATTTTACTTCACAGTAACATGCAACTAAACTGGCTGTCACAAAGTCTCGATTTGTTGTCGCTTGAATTATTTTTATTTTTATGTAAAACATACCTTCTATAGATATAAATCCAACAAATTTGGTTAATAAAGAATATGACTAGTATCGTGATATAAAAACAATATGTCTAAGAGCATATCTATTACATAAACTGATATAATATAGGACATGAACTGATATTATTTTAAATACTAATAACGAATGGCCATATATAGAAGGAGTATTGTAATGTCTCAGAGAGATTACACGTTTCTCAATGCGCGTTTCATCAACCCAGTTCACAACATCAGGAGATCATTAGGACTCCAACAATTTTAATAATCTTCCGATGATGCCAACTTAGTTAGCGACACGTAAGTCGAAAAACGTGTAATTTTTCATGTAATTTAATGTTTGTGGAAAACTTGTCTCCTGTTTCCTGTTTCTTCTAAACTTATATAAGGTGTCTCAGTTGGAGCTATCGGACTTGAATTGCACACCATTTGTGTTCCGTCAAAGATAGGGCATCAATATTTAACGACTATTATCTACAAACCATACGACGTCAACACGCCGCGATTCAACCAATAGTTCAACAACAAATAGTTTGTGTACAACTGTTTTATAAAAGTGAGCGAACATTTACAGTTACATTAAGAAAAATTCGCGCAAAATCAGGACAAAGTGAAACGCCTACCGAGTTAACAGTTCATAACTTAATCAAGAAATTTGAAGAGACGGGTTATGTTATTGATAAGGCAACATTAATTCGTCCTCGTTGTGGTCGGTCAAAATAAAATAGTGCTGCAGTAACAGAAAGTGTAGGAGAGTATCCAAATATATCGATTCGATGTCAACCATAACTCTGATGCACACCAAATTTCCTGATCATGTTGTCTCGCGGAATGCTCTGACATCAATTGGTCTGTAATTTAATACCACTGATTTTTTTTCTTTGGGGTTCTATTAAGGGAAATGTGTACGCAACCCAGCCAGCAACAATTAATGGCCGCAAAGCAAACATTCAATATGTTATTCGGGAAGTAGAGCCAGTTTTATGTGCCCGTGTTATGTTTTGTTAAATGATTAATTACTAAGCGAATGACATCAGAGGTCATCAGAGAGCCAGATGAGTCGAGGACGTCAAGGTGAACGATATTCTTTTCCGATTGTAGCCGTATCGTTTCTATTTCATATTGATGAATAAAATACCTCAGTTTGTCAAATATTATTAATTTTATTCACGAATCATATCCTACAGTTCCAAATGAGACACTCTATATAAACACTTTACCGCATGGATACAAGGATAGAATAATAGAAATATATCATATTTAATACCAGTTATTTATGATATATTTACGTGAAATATACCGACCAAATAACGAAGATAAGAAATTGTTTAAATATCTTAGATATTTAGTGAAGCTACGACCAGTCATTTTATTGTTTTAATTGGAGATATGCTTTGTTGGAATAGGTATAATTAGTATGTCAGGATAAAATCCTGTTATTTTTCATGACATAAGCAGGATATTACAAATTTCTTTAAAAAAATAAATTGGTTTTACAAGAATATGTTTAATCATTTTTTGTAAAATGAATTTGCATATCATAAAATTAACATAACACCATTGAAATTTCCAGTCGCCAGTTGTGGTCAGAATTCCTGATATTTTCACAATTTTACATGTAATTAATTACAATATAAATCAAATAATGACAAATATGTTATTCCTGAAAAAACCTCCCACAATTTCTTCACTGAGAATTCTTTATAACACCGCGGTATTATAGAGTATATTCAGGTATTACGTAGAAACTACGCGACGATGTAGAACAGAGGAAATTTCAGATTACAGCAGGTCACGTACCATAACGTTATCAATTATGCAGGAGTTATAACGTCTACTTTATTATATTTATTATAAATGCTGGACTGATAAAATATTCCCAGAATCAATGATGTGATTAAACTATTTTATTGTTCACATATTCTTTCTGCATTGATAATATCTTTGGATCGCATTGTATGCATTAAGAATATTAGAGGACTCACTTTATATTCCAATACCTCACAACCATTAAACATCTCGACATATGGTTTCTAATTTTTAAAGTACTTCCATTTAAAATATAACAAAGAAAACGATAAAGGAACAGACTTTTTCACTTTTATTTCATAAAATAGAAAAAAAAAACATCTGAGTCCACAATTTTTAATACATTTATAATATATAAAAATATGAATACTATTAATACTCCTAACTAGATACCTAAAGTTTAATACAGCAAATAACACAGATCTTTTCATTACGATTATAAACAATCATGGCGTTTTTTTAAATGAAGATGATTCTACTAAATGAATTGAAACAGGAACACGATGTAATATCAATCAGTTACATGAAGTTATCAAGACGTTAACATTTCACTCGAAAACATTTACACGAAAATAATTCCTGCTATTTGAAAAGTATAAGTTGAATAGTTTTCCAAAATTAATATAATTGTAAGAATATAAAGTAAATTGTCCATACTGATATCATGATTTGATCATGTTTATAACTTTTGGGATATATCAAAGTGCTGCAAATTACAACCAGTTTCTTTCTATATTGATTCTATTCACAATATTAAACAATTTCTTTATTACAGCAAGTACAACAGAGTCTTCTAATAGATTTTTAACAATTGTTTATCACAAGACTACTTAATATAAATATAAAAAAATTATATATTTATGACAACTCCACCATACTTCCTAATAGTTTAGTCATATTTAGTGCCTTCTTCGCTGCTAATTAACGCCTCTTTCGTCGCTTCCTTACCATCCAGTTCTTCGGCCAGTTTCAAGAAGATCTCCCTAAATACCATCCCATCAATATTCTTCGCCAGATACTTGAGGAACAACCAATCGGTATAGTTACATCTCTTCGATACAGTTAAGACGTTCCAGGGGTTCAACTTGCCTGGACAACTGTTAGCAAATACGAACTGATTGAATTTCTTACTCCTCGCGTGTAAAATTATAGTCAAAAGCCTCCAGACTAGTCCTAACACCGAGCAAATGAATAAGATGATAAACCAGAACCACAAACATGTGTATATCTTCTCGTTTATTATGTTGAGAGCCATGACACACATTGCGTCGTGCAACTGAATTGACCCCGACGGACCAAATTTGTGAAAGGTGCATTTCGTAACCTGAAAAAAAGATAATGTGTTATTTTCTGCAATTTCTATAACTGTAAGTAACCAAATAACTAGGAAATTATGAAGAATGAGACCAGTTTAATACATAAGATGGTGATTAGCTTTCAAGGACTGATGTAGCAAAAAGTTATGATCAACTAGAACCATGATCTACAACAAAGAACAGAAGACAGCAACATCAGTGGATTTCTTCTTAAAAATCTAATAGGATGATCGGCGAAACGTGAGAAGGAATATGACGAAGATTAAGAGATAACCATTGAGTAATTTACTTTAAAAGCATCTTTTGTATGAACTTATGATCTTTGTTTGGGTTATGAGGTTTCCTCATTCATTGAAACAAAAATATTGAGGTAACCGATTCATATATTTTACCATGGATGGAACAGAATCGTTCGTAATGATCAGCGATACGTCAGGACGAATATAATGAAGATAATAACGTAAGCCCTGAGAAATTTTCAATTTGAAATATTTTATCCGAACTTTTGATCTTTAGGCGTAAATAGCCTGCATTCTTGAGATGACCAGGAAAATAAGAACGAAGATCCTTCCTTGCCTTGAGTAATAAAAACCCCAAATATAATAGAAGAATTAACACAGATCGCAATTTCAATACCTTATTTTTCCTTTATTTCTCATTCGATACTTGACTGCTCATAAATTTAAACACTTATTGAATCTCGTCAGAATGATCTCCACCGAACATATGTGTAATTGAACTTGACAGGTCCATTCAAAAGGGTAAACCTGTCCTCCATCATTATATAAATGAACAGATATGCAATTATTGACGATATTTCAGATACCCACAGAATATTGGTCCTATAACTACTGAATATTCCATTGAATATAGGAGAGTAAGCTTATTTGGTTATATTAAATCTCATTCCATTTTATATTTAAACTGTCCCCATAACATTTACTTTTGGACTACAATAGGTTTGGTTAATTCTTGTTGTTGAGGTTCGTCCTAAAGAAGGGCTAGGACATACGATGCAACAACAAGAACAGAGTACCAGTTTTCCACTAACACAGAAATATTACACGTTAGTCGACCGTGTCACCGACCAAGTTGGCACCATCAGAAGATGATTAAAGCTGAGGAGATTATTGGAATCAGTTTTAAACGTCTGATGACGTCGACTTGGTTGACGAAACGCGCATCGAATATGCTGTAATATTTTAGTATTCTAGGAAAATTGGTCCCTTATTTTTATTCAGGTTCGTGTCAGTTCGTGTTCAAAATCCACTATTAATACTAATGCATCAGAAAATCAACTGCGTATACTTTCCTTACAGTCTGTATTTATTGCATTCTTTCGAATGTGATACAGCACACAGTTTACATATAGCTTGTCGTTCGTTTACTTTTTTGCAATTGCAAACCCGTTTTGCCGACTGTTTTAAACGTAAATGTACTCGCCATTGGTAATAATTCCTTATACGTAAATAAACCTCTGGTCAATATTAACATTTTCTTTATTTAAAGGCAATTACTCGCCTGACTTTAACAGCCTTATAGAATGTCGTGTTAAGTCAACTGGACGTTAAACTAGATAAAGCATGTCGCTTATAGAGTGGGTAAGCTATTTTATTTTATTCAGATTTCATTAATATGGTTTCTTCGAGAAAATACAAAGCGAAATCCCAAGAAAAAGGCGCGAGTATTTTCGATACTACTTTTATTGAAGTTTGACATTCATGTTTCCATACATAGAAAGAAATGGATCTCCTTCCCCTAAACCTCAGCCTGCGAAGATGAAGGTTACATATAGAGACGAGGACAAACACAGCCATGCTCAGGGAGAGGTGCCAAATGTTATGAACATTTTCAGACCAATATATTAAATCGAATAACTAAATTTCAGGTTAACCGAAAATCTTTGTTTAGTTGATGGATAGATTGGGGTGATGAAAATAAATCAATCCTTAAATTGAAAAAAATCCCTTCCTCAATCAATAATAAACAAGAACTAATTCTAAAATGTTCTCAATACTCGTGCTTTATGCAGAAAGAAATTTGAATCTGGCATTAATATTATGAGACAGCTTTACAATTTTTCTACATTCTCCTACACATCCAGTAATAAAATAGATTCTTTCACAATTGGACAATTTGTTATTCTGATTTATCAGATGTTATTCTGATAACTCTACCATTTAGTGATTTTCTAGAAAACTTTGAACTGGATTGGGATTTTCTATACAAAATATCAAATAATAGCTGTACGAAATGCTATAATAGCATCCCAATTCAAACATAAAATTGGAAAAAATTGTATGTGAATGTCATCTTAAAAAATAAATTTGACTTATTTCAGTTTTTCAAAAAAAAAATTAAAAACTTTCAAAAATTATAAATATATTGTGAAACATTATCACCACACTATATAACAATTACAAATATATTTTATAAATAATAAGAAAACGTAACAATTAAAACGTTCCTTTAAAAAAACCAATAAATAATTAGATGACTTGCAGCATCTAATAGCTCAAACGATCTGGTCTGTCTTGAGTCTTTTCACTTTCCTATTCACTTATTACTTTTATTTTATAACGGTTTTTTATTTTTCATTACACCGTTTTGTGCAATAAATGAATATAGTAAAAAACGAAATCGACGATATAACACATAATTCATTTTACGAAAAAAAGATACAACCATTTTATGTAAGAAATCTTTGCGAAACAATTAATTCGCTACACCTTTTATTTTCGATATTTCGCCTACAAAGTTACAGACACATAATTATATTCTGTAAGATATCTAGACTAAACCTAATCTCGACCAATTCAGCGCAGCTGTGTTTTTTAGGTGATGTTAAAATAAACAATACAAAGCCTATAACCATTTTAATAGCTCATAAAATCTCAAAATTTATTGATATTAAATAATATACATAAAGAAAGAAAATTAAATTAAATAACACTCAAATATTTTCCAATAGAAGAACAAGTAATTAATCACCTTCCAATTTCAAACTTTTATGCATTACATATCAAGATGGGTTTCGAGAAGACCAAAAAATACTCAAGATTATTTATTTATAATCAAGAGTAAATCATTGTATTTTCGTTTATTTTTTGTTGCATTTTGTGTCTGACTAGATTCTCGCTAGGTGGTTTCCTCGTCCATTTCAATAAATATTGGGGCAACCAATTCATATATCTTCCCATAAATGGAACAGAATTGTTTGTGCCACAAATAGTCAAAATTCTAGTCTAATCTAGTCTATTCTAAGTTGTTCTATGTTTCCTATCATCAAATAAATATTCACTAACTCACAAAAATTGTTAAAAATATCGAGATACGCTACGTATTAAAGAACTGCAACACCATGTAGTTCTGAAGGAATCACCTACAGTGATTATCCAATTGAACGAATATTGGTGTTAGAAAACAAATTTTCTATTTGAATCGTTTTCAATGAAATCATAGACTACATGATTTTCAATATTTTTATTTTATGTAAAAATCTTTCAGGCATGTTTTCGATACGTATCGTGGATTTACAATAAATGTTCAAGAAACTATGGATTTTCCTCAGTTGTAACTTTGTTTCTATTATGGACCCCATCTATTAATAAATGTTTTATCTGGTACATTACTTCGTATCACCCTTTTAACACATTGTACTTTTACTGATTTGACAATTCAAATAGACAGTATCGAATTTCATCATTTTCGTAGAAGTGAGATCACCACATTCATGTGTTACCAAAATTGAATTTTTAATGATAACCTTTATCTTTAGCGATAATCACGAATCACGACAATATGAGAGGATTAGATTACAAGTCATTATTTTCGAAGGTGTCTACATTTGATCTTAATCTAATGTTTCCTGTTATATTGATTGCTATTTGAAGATGCGTAATATTTTTCATTGAGTTCTTTTTTACAAAAAACGCAAAATATAATTAATAACCATTCTAGTATTGTATTTTCCCTTTACATGGTTATACACTTATACTGAATTACTGTAAAATTCTGGCCATTCACCAGTTTGTTACAAATATGAATGAATAATGTGTTTCATCTTACCTTAGGAAAAACCTCGTCTAATATATCGACATTCGATTCCAAACCATCGTTCATGATTTCTATGCCAAGATTATTAAAATTGCCACTTAAGAATGAATCAGTGATAAATATTTGCAGAATCACATGAAGGACATTAAGTACTTCGCAAATTATCAGTTTGATAGACCAGCTTCTGTTGATATAAATCCTCGTGAGAAATGCATCCCTAATCTGCCTTATTTTATCCTCTCTGAAAAAAACATTAAGACAAGTCAGATAAAAAGTTTATGATGTTTATTCAAAATAAATTGCACACGCCAACAAAACTTTTTAATTGAAGTACATAGTCCAAAATAATACACTATTTTTAATCGAAATGAATCTTTTTTTATCATAGGTTTACTTCACTAACAATAACTAAACAAAAATGACAGCAAGTATCAAATTTTGATTTTCAAGTATCAAGTTTTGTAATAAATAAACAGTTTTAAAACCCTAAAACGGACTTTTCCGCACGTAGAACATCTCTATGTCGAAATTGAGTGGCCGAAAAAAAATAAACCAACACATAAATGCAGAATATGTGTTTTATGCGACAGTTTTACTTTTTTTCAAATAGTCCACCATCGTGCTTTCTCATGACCCATAGATAGGGTGGGGTGTGTCCTATCCACTTCAAAACCAATAGATGTCGTCTGGTAGACGTCCCTAATTAAAATCAGTCGATACCTAATCGATCCGACACGATTTAATTGAGTGATCGTGCTAACAAAAAAATTGTCTCAAATAGTCCACCATTGTACTTTCTCATGACCCAAGTACATGGTAGAGTGTAGTCTATCCACCTCAAAATCAATAGGTGTCGTCTGGGAGACGTCCCCAATCAGAATCAGTCAAAACCCGATCGATCCGACACGATTTAATTGAGTTATCGTGCTAACAAGAATAAATGCCGACGACAACGACACACACAGCAAGAATCTTTTTAAAATAGTTTTTTTTTAATTTAAGACCGAAAAACGAAAAATAAACAAAAAAAAAATTGTTTTTTCAATTTTTCTTTACACGATTACATTATTTCAAAAAATAAAACCCGCCACAGGTAGGATTCAACATTTGTCCCGGATCGGAACCGAACGACATACAGCTGTTTCGAACTTATTAGTTCTCATCAGTGCCGTACACGGTACGCCGATTCAGGACAAATGCCGAATGAACTTTATGGCGTATACATCTTTATCGATACGATCTCTGTCAGTAACATATAAGTCGGAAATCGAGTAAGGAACCACCAAACCGCCAAGCGGTTATCAAAGTAGTTCCCGAATAGCAAAGCTATTACATAATCGCTCTAGGAAACAACTACTCCTCGGGCTAAAGCCCCGCCAGGCATTGAATTATACCCAGAAGCGATCCTCGACCCCTTTCTCGTGTTTCTGCACGATCAGATAAGGTTTCAAAAAATAAAACCCGCCACAGGTAGGATTCGACAACTACTTTAATAACCGCTTGGCGGCTTGGTGGTTCCTTACTCGATTTCCGACTTATATGTTACTGACGATTACATTACTTTTCCGCGTATAGTGAAATGCGAAAAAGTAAAAAATCTATTAATGTGAATCCTGTTGTTCTAATAGATATATGTTTTCAATATCACTGTCATTGCTGCCAGTATCTATATCTTCGTATGATGATCTTGTATTTGTTGTAATTGGGGAGAACTATCATTGGTTCCGTCTAGCAAGGAAATAATTAAAAGAATCGTGTTACATTGTTGATAAAATAAAAGCAATCAATATTAGCCAAGTTAATATAGGCTTTGTGGCTCACCAAACGATTATACATGTTGATTCAAATGTTGATTGCAGGATATTGCAAAATAAACCACAGTTTATTTACTATAATCGTTCACGAACTACAAAAATATTTCTTGGTTTTATTCTCAGTATACTACAGGACCGGATAGCTATTACCACAAAAGGTTTATGTATATGTAAAAAACATGTATATTTAAGAAAATATCAGCCTTAAGAAAATAAAATAGTAACTATGGTTGGCGTTACGTTTCCACAAGAGTAGGTAATAAGGTTTAATGTTATCATTGCATCTTCTGTTAACTTTTATTGGAAGATACTGAAATAGAAGAATGACCATTTGTATCTCATTAAGGTGAGCATACCGGTCGTAATTGTAAAAAGAGGCTAATTTTGTTTTATAGAAGAAAATTTTACGAAATTACTACCATACTACGGTATCATAACTAATACTGTGTACTAGAATATGTAATTAACAAAATCTGAAGCTCTGTTAACCAAACAGTAATGACACAAGGTAACTTACACGAGATAAATACATACGTACATAAGATAATAAAGAATCTTTAGTGAGAAATGACAATAGCTTTCCATAGAATATTTTTTTAAAGTTTGTTTAGATACAATTTCGTTATCGAAAGCCTTGAACTACGGAAATGAAAATTACACATAAATAAAACACACGCCCATGCTCAGGAAGAAGTGCCCAACTCCTCTATTGGGACTTGAACCCAAGCATACAACGACACCCCAATACTGGGCCCAGTCCAATATCTCGAACCACAGTACGAATGAAATTGTAGCAGCCATGTCTGCAAGGGGATACGATAGGTCGCCTATCGAAGTAGTGGTCGCAAGACAGCATTGCTGCTCTTTTATTGCTTTGCGTTAGATAATTGACCTGATCGCAATTATTCAACGCGAAATTCTTAGTTCTATATTCTCAGATCTAATTGGAAGAACTCTAGATAGAATGGGATCTTCTGCAGGTAAGGAAATGTCCAGACGTATTGAATTTGAAGAACAATCACTGGTACATAATGAAGGTGAGTTCACAGATTGTGGTTATAAAAAGAGATTAATTTAATTTTGTACGAGTGGTAAATAGAGACGTCTCCCCCTTGAGACCACATAAAGAGGCTTTCAAAGAGTACAATCTTAAAAAGAAATTATATAAATGGGAATAACAAATACAAGAAAGTAGAACCCCGGCAAATAAATTGTATAAACTGGAAAACATATACTAGTGTATATAATCAACACATTTCAATTCAACATCTTGCTCGATACTCATAATCACCAACAAATTGCCAACATATAATCATTTAAATATGTTTATGGTCTGAGATTTGATATACCGGATATATTTTACATAAATGGTAACTAAACATTTTCCGCAAAATTAGTAAATCTGCCACCAATAACATAAAATCAAAATTTGATATTTTGGAATTATTTCTTGTGATGATTGTCGTTCTATCTATTGTGTCTTTAATTTCACTTACTTTTCTATACGTGAAGGAATCTTGGTGTCTCGTACTTGTAGCTCCTTCTCTGATAACGAAAAAGCAGAGTACCTTAAACCTTCCACTAAATATCTCAATCGTCCACCTAAAAATATAACAATGCATCAGAAATTTATTCGAGTTTGAATATTAGAAAGAATAATTTGAAGAATAACGATTATTGCTAAATAATATTCGTATTACCTTCTAGTTTCTTCCACAGCAAATGCGTCAAATAAAACATAATGGCTTGACCAAACAGGACGAATGGTACCCACTGGTAATAGGCATGTCTTCTGATGGGCTCTGTCGAATTCATTCCATAAGGGCCTACACCTGGATGGGGCAAATTACCACTGTCAAGTAATTTGGCATCCAGGTGTTTTACCTAAAAAACGACCCTCATTATTTTCATTATTTTCAATAAAGTATTTTGGTTTAAGGTTAGTAAAATAAGGTGCAACGTTTCAGGTGATCAATCCTAAAAATTTGTGTAGGTATTTCACAATTTATTTAAAGCTATGAAAAGAATCCTAGTTCGTTATTTTACATCATTTTACGTGATGTACTGAAAGCGTGTGTGTGTATGTGCATGGTTATCATCGTTCAAACAACATGCAAGTGGAAAGCAAACTAAGAGGCAGGTGTACAATATTTTCATCATTAATGTTTGTTGTACAAGAATAATATCGTATAATATACATATGGAGGGAGTTGTTTAAAATTATTGACAAAAATGGATATTGTTCAAGATGAAAAGAAATTCAACTACAAGAATTTAAAGAATCAGAATAAATATTAGATCATATTTAGTTGAACATAATTTATGCTAAAAGAATAATCTATTGTACGTTATTGTTAAAATGTAGCAAATAAAAAATGAAAATGTCTAAATATTCCTGTGAATGGTCTATTTACGTACTATTGATTTCATCGTTATTTGCCAAATAAAGAACTCTCTTATCTTGTCGATAAACGGAACAGTCTACCTGAGCCTAGCCATAAAATAAGCCACGGTATGAGATAAGAGCCGTTGGGATTTTTTATTTGGCAAATAGCGATGAAATAAACTATGTAAATATCTATTTATGTAAAAATATGCATGAATAGTAATAAAATTAATATTGATTATTAATAATATAGTTTGTACAAATAATATGTATACGATCTAGCACAACTATTTAAATATCCTTGAAAAAAATGTAATATATGTTAAAACGTTAGTACTTTTATTTAATTTTCAGTCTAATTGCTTTTTTGTTAGTTATTTTTTGAAATTGTTCTAAATTGGAGGTAAGCGATGAAAAATTATTTTTCCATAATTATTAGGAGCACAATAGACAATGCCAGCTTCCTCTATTCCTAAATCAAGCATAAGTAAAACTTTACAAAGTGAAAATAATTCCTTATAGTAATTTACATACATATATACAGATTCATATTCAATATAATGGATTTAAAATTTAAAATGGTAGAGCAAAATCGATTAAAGAGTTTAAGGTATAGTTTTGAATTACATAAAGGAGTACTACAAATTGTAGTACTTTTCTTGTACTCTAAAGTAGTGATATAAAATGGAACGTATACTAATCTGCCCATTGTATTGTATGTAAATGATGCTCGGTCATAACTCCTCTGTTGGTTTATTTATAGAACAATGATCAGAAGTACAAAAATTAACACTTCTTTAGCCCGCAGCATTATCCTTTATTAAATTAATATAGTATAGAATGTAAACATGAATATGCGTATATTATTCTGACATATTCTAAATATGTGCTAGGATATATGTACACAGAAACTGCGTGCATTTAAGTTTGCACATGGCACATGCAAGAAACATTTGTAATGTGTTTTGCATTCTAATTTCGACCATTCGTCTAATAATTAAATACTAGACTATTTGGTTAGAAAATAATAGCTAACAGGCAATATGAAAAAATATTATTAGACTATTTAATTTTCCAAACCTCTCTTTTGGCATTTGTCGATATTTCGACGATCTCATATCCTTCTGGCTGAAAATAGTATTCCATACAATTAAATTTACAACTAAGTTAGAGTAATTATTGGTCTAAAGTTAAATAAGAATCCTACCACTGTAAATGTAGTAGTGAAGAAACAAAATGTGTTCATAACGTGTTCTGGAACTCCAGAGTCTGCTATGCATCTTATATGTTCTCCAATATACTGCCTCGAAGTCACCAAGAGAGTACTGACAAGAAAAATGATGACGGTCGCTTTATAATGCAATTTGAAGACCCAGTTATCTATAGTATAAATCTTTGGTTGTAGCCTGACATTATTTTTTATTACACTTAATGTCGTTAATAAACTCATGGTTACAAAAGCCTAGAAACCTGAAAAAAAGCTCTCATTATCATTTCATTCTGGTGCAACATACTTTGTATTTTTGTAATAGGTATGTTTTTCAGTGTTACTATTAGGAGTAGTAATTTCATCTAACAAATATCGATACGTAGAAATGAACTATTAATAGAAACGGTGTTAGCGAACTCTCATTAATTTTTATCGTAATTGAATAGTAAATAAATAGTGTAAAGTTTGAGACAGGATATAAATTATATAAATAACGTTAAATGTCATTACCTTCCGTGTTAAAGTACGCATAAAACCGTTACAATTTTGTCGATAAACCTATGACTTACAGGGCATTAATAAAACACTAGTTGCGAATGAAACATGTATAGCGACTGACAAATTCGTCAATAAACTCGCCGCCATTCAATTTATTGTCTGAATTATTTTCGTGGACTCTAAAGTTAGCAGGCATGTCTAACGTAAGTGTTATTTCATTAGCGGCAATACACTGCAAAACAGAATGTAATTTAATATTGAAAAACCTTGGTGTTTTGTCGTGAATATATTTTTTGCGTAAAATGCAACTCATTAGTACCTAATGCCGACAGAGTTAACATCTGAGATTAATAAGGTCAAAATATTTCTAACTGTATAGATAAGATCTCTATCTTATTTAAAGGGGCAAAAAATCGCGGTAGAAATCTACAAAATTGAATGCAAGTCTATTTTAAAACGCTATTTAAACAATATAAAATTGAAACAATAAGATTATAGTACAGTTTTTTTGTCTCAAGCAAAGAAGTGATCGACTACTAATGGATTATTGTTTTGAATATCTTGGTCTAAACAGAACTGTTGATATTCTGTTTAGATAAAGATCATCTACAGACCACATGGTTGTACTATTTTGTAAACTAAATTAAAATGGTAAAAGTCGCGGTATAAATCTGCAAAATTTAATTCAAAGCTATTCTAAAACGCTATTTGAAAAAAAGTAAAATCGAAACAAAATTATAGATATGTAGTTCTCTTAAGTTTCTTTACAAAGCTGCGATATCGTTTTCAAATATCCATGTGGAAATTCTAGATAAAAGTGAATGATTTGTAGTATTCGCATTATTGAAAATAAGAAATTAATTGGGTATAATAGAATTGAGTTAAAAATAAAGTTCTTACATATTTCAGTGAAGAAGTGATCAAAGAAACAACAAAATAATAGGAACATTTTCTAATGTACCACTAAAAGATCATTTTCATTTGGATCTTCTAGTAGTCTTATAGAAGGTCCAAATAGAAACCACACCTAGTTCTCAATAAAAAAAATATGAAGGTTCTGCTAGTTACCTAGTCCATTTAATAACAGTACATATGTCTACGAGGGTGATACCTTAGTAATGAGCAATAGACGACAATTCTTTAAAACAAGAGAATTTTCAATACGCTTAAGAGAATCTGGCTTCAATCCAACAAGATTCAATTTCATGTGCTATCGACTCAGATATAATTGTTGATAATTATCTTTTCCTGGAAAGACTGCCAACCAATATTAGAATTTATATTATATAAGTATATACCATTCAGATCAGAATATTGCCACAGGGATCTATGTAATCACCATGCTTAGTTTGGAATATTTACAACTTCGACAACTAAGTATTCTACTTCACTGACGGTGGTAAACATATATCCGCATTATACCACATAAGAGGTCAACAAATTAATATCATAAATGAAAGACTTGAAAAAGACAACAAGCCAGTGAGACGATCTGAGTTTTATGCTCCGAAAACTTAGGCAATGATATTTTCTAAAAATGAAAATCTGGTTGCTGCACCAGGGAAACTTCCACCTCAGGTGCTGAATTATTTGCCTCGAGCAAAGAAACGATCGTCCACTAGTAGA
This sequence comes from Rosalia funebris, assembly GCA_037954035.1. Taxonomy (NCBI): domain Eukaryota; kingdom Metazoa; phylum Arthropoda; class Insecta; order Coleoptera; family Cerambycidae; genus Rosalia; species Rosalia funebris. The sequence continues at coordinate 11,569,063 of JAZFAV010000001.1, read as the reverse complement.
TTATCCTTTTAAGTGTTTTCTATAGTCCAGATTCTGTTTAGATAAGATCATCTACAGATTATATAGTGGTACTATTTTAGAAAAAGAACCCAGAATTCAATACTTTTTACTCCAAAAAATAATATAAATGACCTTCAACTGGAAATGTTGAAAACAACTTCTGTCCAGAAAATACTACAAATGGCTGAGTTAAAGACTATGGTCTAACCTACGTGGAACAAGGTGTAGATTTTTTCGCAATACAGAGGAATCTATGAAAAAAATGTTTTCTTGGTAAAGTAAATGAAATATTGTATTAGGTCATATGATATAGGTATCCCCATTGTGTTTTCACCGAAAAATAAAAATTTTATAGATTTTGCATGACAGTGCGCTTTGATAATAATAATAGATTAGTAATCTCTTCAATCTACAAGAGTTTCTCTTCAATCTAAGAGCTTTGCAGTTAAGAAAAAATAAAGTTATTTTTCACAACTTTCATAATTTAACGGAATATGAAAAAATAAATAAATAATGACAAATAGTGATTGATTGACAAAGACAAAAGTGACCGTGTTGTATATTTAGGAGAATGTACTATTCGTACCACGGCATTTTAAAACGTTGTATTTTGAAGTAAATTACTACTGCAGTAAGAGTGAAACAAATTCAGAAGGTTGTAATTAAAATTGCTACTAGCATACAAACCAGACATACGAAAATATTTTATTATATTTATTTGATACAATTTTGTATTACCAACGTTTTAAAATCCTAATCAGGCTGAATCAACTGCGGCAGTGACAGAAGAATGCTATCAATTAAGTCAGAATTGATTTACGTAATACCAACAGAAAAAATCGTTCAACAATAACTATTACGGGCACCAGTCTAACCTAATAATTAACTGCCGAACCTCCGAGCGGTCACCCATTAAAACGAAATAAATTAAAATGTAAAACAAAAACTTACTAGCAATAAATCACTTGTTTACACCAAAACCAACACCAGCAGCCACATAAATGTAGAAGTTTGTTTATAATATTTCGACGGCCAGTTCAGTTCAGCTGACGATTGCGTCCACCAATTCGAACAGAAAAGGAACTTTAGGCGCCTTACTCGCAATATGTCATCAATTAGACCAATTAATTTCTATGTACTTGTAGACCTGTTAACTTGCTCGTACTGTGGAAGTTAATATTGTACGAGCTGATAAATGATAAGGTAGATAAACTTGTATATAAAATAAATATATAAATCAGGCGCTAGACATGTTCTATCAGTTTTATGTTACAAGGCGATACGAATAGTCGGGATTCTAATAAGAACAACGATGAGATTTTATGGTTTAAATATAATGCCTCCTATCGTGTTAGTATAGGAGTTAATATGGGATGAAAGTTTAAAATTAGTACACACGATGCACACGGGTTGATTTTGTAAAATTTGTGGCCAAGATTAATCAGTTGATTTAGAGACTAAAACTATTTGGAGAAATTAAAATTAAAAAAAAAATACATAATTAGCAGTTACTGAAGCTTTATTATACTCAAAAACAATACTTAAACACACAATTCAAATCTCGTTTTTTATCTATTCATGTCCAATAAATATTTTATTTCTTTTGGAGATTCATTTATTTTTGGATTTTTCTTGCAATATTTTCTCGAAATATCCATAACATACGGATTTGAACACTAGAAGGTTATTAACTTTATGTATCCTTATTATAAGTTATTATTTTGAGTTCTACTAATTTTCAATAATTAGATTTTATCCCTCTTTTGTTTTGAGGCAATGTTTATTCATTTTTGTCATTCGATGCTTTCTTATTACCGAAAAATAAAATCCGCAGCACAGACTGTCAGAGAGCATTTTACAGAGAACACATGTCATGTGTTTCCGGCGGTGATGCTTTAGGAGAAAACACAACTCATAACTCGTTTGCTAGGTTCAAAAGTGAAAATTTTTATTTGAAAGACGCCATGCACTGCAGTCTTTCTTCAATCATTCTTATGATGATCAAATTCTAAGCTTTAGTCACAAATAATACCCATTGAATGATACGAGATATCATATAAACGTCTAAAAGCATCTGGAAGTTGCTGGATATGTTTTTCAGCGCGATATATGGGTTCTTCACAGATTAAGGGAACTACATTTATTAGACCGCATCTCCATCTGCGATTACCTCTTGAAACGTAACATGAACGACCAGTTTTTAAGAAGATTGGTAAGTGAAGATGAATAGTGGGTCTTTTACAATAATGTTGTAATGATAAAATGCTGGAGGAAAAGTAATGACCCACCATTAACAAAACTCAAAAATTCGGATTGCATCCCAAGAAGGTTATGCTGTACACCTAGCGGGGTTGGAAGAAGGTGCTTTATTATGAGCTCCTTCCGCCCAACCAGACCATTAACTACAATATATTGTCTCGAACAATCCCGAACGCCGGGAATATTCGAAACCTTGAGAGCGTGCAGTATTAACTTCTAGCGCGTTCTATACTAGAAGGTTCGCCAAAGTTCTTTGTCTAGAAACGCCTGGAGAAACGTTCCACTGCCTATATAAGAATTGTCGTCCGGCCAGCGGTTAGTTGAATTTGGACTGCGATAGTGAGTGATATACAGTGCGAAAGTGATATACAGTGCGAAAATTAGTTTATAAAGTTAAAGTAGAAAGAAAGTTAGTTAGTTTGACTTGTGAATAGTTGAGTTGTAAATAAGTGTTCGAGAAATAAAGAACTTTCTAGTAAATTCGTTACAGTATACTGCACGCAGTTATGCCAATTAAAGGCAGCGATCCACCAAAAGCAACCAGCATAGTTTAATTTGTCTTTTTTTTTTAACAAAAGACATTAAATCGTTGTATATCTATACCTTCGTCTCGTAATTATTATGTAAATTTAGACTCTTCCAAAGTACTATGCTATGTCTGCCATATCACTAAAATCTCCATAGCCTTATCAAGCCGGAAAATACAAATGACTGTTTACGCAAACGAGAGAAATTCGTTCCTAGAAAATCTGCGTATATCTTAAAAACCCCAAAACATAATGCTTCAATGGTGGTTCATAATCTGTATCAGGTCCATATCTGTTTTCATCATAATGAAATAAACACTTTGATTAAAGAGATTGTAAGATAATCTCGTGACAAGTATCGCAATAAGATAGATCAAATGAAACGTTATAAATGTTATATAGGCTCAAATAGTGATGATTGATCGCATTGATGATCACATTAATCGATAAACTCATAAAAAAGATCGATTTTCTATATATTTCTTACTAGTCTGTAGAGTGTTCGTTATAAAAACAAGAAAACAGAATGGTAATATTCCACGAAACTCCTTATACCTAATTAGATACACATTTCGATAACAAATTGTCATCAGAAGATGAGCATTTAAGTTCAGTCATTTAGATTCACTAGTAAAACAATTACTCTGCCAAAATAGCATCGTCAAGGTGTCTTCCTTCACGCTGCTGTACCTCCTCAAGGCAAGACCTAAAATTTGTGATAACTCCCCAATATAATGCTTGTTTAATTTTTGGCGATAGCAAGGATAAAGGGTGCATATGCCTTGACCGGGAATCGAACCTGGCTCTCCCAATTTCCGGTTGGTTGCTCTGACCGCTGAGCTATAGAGGCACACTCATTATCCTTGCTAATGTTGCCAAATTAACGCGTCGCTACAATACTCCCTCCCTAGAGACATGGTTTGTCTCGATACAATTAACGGAATGTGACCGCGTTCGCCATTCTTACGAACCGTTGTTCGGTAACCCCGAGACTATAGGGCGATGGATAGGACGGGAATCGAATCCGTGAATTTGAGATGTAAGGGATGTTGGATGTACTGGAGCGAATCACATCACGTCGGGATCACCACTTTGGCGATAGCAAGGATAAAAGTGCATATGCCTTGACCGGGAATCGAACCCGGGTCTCCCAATTTCCGGTTGGTTGCTCTGACCGCTAAGCTATCTAGGCACACTCTTTATTCTTGCTAATGCGCCAGTTTAACGCGTCGCTACAGTACTCCCTCCCTGGAGACATGGTTTGTCTCGATACAATTAAACGGAATGTGACCGCGTTCGCCATTCTTACGAGTCGCTACAAATTCTCTGGATTTACTCGTGTATTCTGGCTTTTAATTGAAGCAAAGTCCTAGTAGGATCAGGGTACACCTTAGATTTTAAATAACCCCATAAGAATAAATCCCTAAACGTTAAATCGGGACTTCTGAGCGGCCAATTAATGGCCCCCGGTTTAGAGATCTCTTTTCCAGGGAACATCGCTGTAACGATTTCCATTGATAAACTTGCAATATAGCCTGTAGGCCCATCTTGTTTAGTGTCTACAAATACATACGTGTGCCCATTTACATTGTATAACAATTTCATTTGATTAATCATCAGTGATGCATTGCCGAGTTTCCACTATAAGTAACCATGGAGGGTTTGAACATACGAAGAGGATAATTAATGTTATCGATTACAACGGTAATCTATTCACAAAGTAAATAAAGTAATAAGGAAATTGGATCAGATTTAACACAAATCCTTTCCTAAGTCTATGACGTTTTGAGATTATATTCAAAATTCAAAGCGCAGATTAATCCTGCTTTATCGTAAATTGCTCAAAAATCTCTTTGAGCATATCTCCGGTAATAAATTAATAAGTATTATGTAGTCTGACAGATAAAATGGAGGTTAATAAAATATGGGGCAAAATTGTGAAGTGAATAAAAAAATAAGTGCATACTCGTATATACAAGTGCACTTAATTGAAAATATCGTAATATGATGACGATAACCAACTAATGATGGCAGTCATCTCTTAAAGATAAATAAAGACAAGCAAATGGAAATAGAATGGAGTGGTGATATTTTACATGCTCACTCAAAGAATTACATGCTCACTCACTCTAGATATGATTTAGTAACCATGATTCCCTCAAGTCGCGATTTTTTCAAGTCAAATTTAAATTAATAGGGCAAAAATGAGCATATTCAAGGCAAGGAATGTTTGTTTGTTAATTTGCAGATCAAGAAAAATATTATAACGAGAACTTCAACACTGACACCTATGACTGAAACTTTACAAAGATAGAGGGAAATATTAGGTAGATAAAATAAATGGTGGTCCAACCAAAACGCACGATGTTAATTGTAAATAAAACAAAAAGTTTTCAGACAATTATCTTAATATTTTTTATTATGATAGAAGGATGTATGACAATTATGTGTGAAACAAAATATCGGCCAAATGCTCGCCACGGCTCGGTGGCATACCTCTATCCGATGGTCCATATTTTCAATGCCTCTGAGACATAATTGAGGTTCAATGTCGTTAATGTGCCGAATTATCTCATCCTTTAGCTCTTCAATTATTCTTGGCTTATTGACGTACACTTTTCTTTTAAATATCCCCAAAGAAAGAAGTCCAACGGTGTCAAATCACATGATAGTGGCGGCCAATTAACATCGCCACCACGTGAGATAACACGGCCATTGAATTTCTCGCGCAAAAGTGCCATTGTTTCGTTGGCTGTGTGGCAAGTGGCACCATCCTGTTGGAACCACATATCGTCCAGGTCCATATCTTCAATTTTTGGCCACAAGAAGTCCGTTATTATCTCGCGATAGCGAACACCATTCACGGTAACTGCTTGGCCGACCTCATTTTCGAAGAAGTACGGCCCGATGACGCCGCCAGCCCATAAACCGCACCAAACAGTCACTCTTTGTGGATGCATCGACTTTTCAACAATCACTCGTGGATTCTCATTTGCCCAAATGAGATGAGGTGAAAGTGTGCCTCGTCGTTGAAGATGATTTTCTTTGTAAAGTCACCATTCACTTCTGTCTGTTTAACCAACCATTCGGCGTATTGACGACGCTTGAAATGGTCAGTAGGCTTCAGCTCTTGAGTCAATTGAACCTTGTAAGCGTGTAAATTCAAATCTTTATTCAAAATTCGCATCAGTGATGTTCGTGAGATGTTCAATTGTTGGGCAAGACGACGAGTCGAGGTTGACGGCTCTGCTGCTACACTATCGCGAACAACAGCAATGTTTTCCGCAGAACGAACTGGGCGAGCATGCACAGGTGTTTTCACATTTCCTACAGACCCGGTTTGCTGAAATTTGCGCACAATTCTCCCGATTGTGGACACATTTGGTCGATTATGCTGATCAAAAAAGTCACGAAGTGCACGAAATGCATTTTGATTTGAACGCCCATTTTCGTAAAAGGCTTCAACAATCTTAACGCGCTGCTCAATTGTGTACCTCTCCATGGTTGAATTTGTCAAACACTGAAACAAAGAAATGTCAAATTAAGTTGGGCAAAAAACTTGACGTTAAGGTGTGACTCACAATTAACATCGTGCATTATAGTTGGACCACCCTTTATAATTCTATTATCATATTTTTTCTCCGTAAAGATGACGTCACGCTAAAATGTATCAATTAATTATCAATTATATAATTAATTAAAAAACTGATTACTGTAAAAGTAGAAGTATGTAAGACAAGTAAATTTTTAATCTGATGGGATGCAAATGGGATTGATTAAATCAAATAATATGTACTACGTACTAAAATTTCTCAGACTATTATATATTATAGGAGGTATGTCTACAAATCTACGACGAGTTTACAAATTTACATTTAACCTATAGTCTTACCAAATTTCTATGATACACAATAAAATAGTGTTATTTTTATGGAGTTCAGTTTATCTTATTTCTTATCAGTTTAGGATGCATCTTTATGTATATATACGTGATCTTATTTTTTAAACAAATATTACGTAAGGACAGAATTACCTATGAAGAAATTTAAACATTTCTAGTGTATATATTTACTAATTGTAAGTTATTTTCCAGCCCGCTTTGTCATTTATTATATTCAATAGAAAATCCTATTTGTTAAGATTAGTTTTATATATAGTTAATAAATTATTGGATTTGCACCTAATACATGTCACTACTTGTTGACAAAAAAAACAAGGAGAGAGTAACGCAAACGTGAAATATACTACAAAATTTATAGCCATATTAAGAGATTATTACAGTTACTATAGAATTTTGATCTAATTCTCTAAATTCTAACAAGATAATTCTAAATTATCATGTAAATTCTACAAGTAGATACACAAAAAAAATATTCTGTACAATATTTTAAAATTATAGTATTTTCTTTGAATATTAAAATTACTTGAATTTTAGGTGGAATTAATTTAATCAACATCTGTAAGAAATAAATAATTGTATGAAACACAGTGTCCACTGCCATATAACTGAAATAAATTAATGAATAGAAACCATATTTTAATGTGATTTCAACATCTGAAACGAATGTATTATGAATTTCAAACAGCCGGCGTTCCTTCTTGGACCTCGATGGAAAAATCTGGTTTTACATAATTAATAACGATTATAAATTGCAGTATCATGAAGGTAAGAAATATGAGGCCTGTGGACAGCCTCAGCCAGAATGTCGTACGAAGTTGAAACACGTTGGAACAGGTAATTTGTACATGTATGTATGTATTCAGTATATAAGTGTGTTTGTACATATATTATCCATAAGCTAATACCTTTTAAAAATTATTATCAAACTTTTATTACTATAGTAACTATTTTGCTTTCATTTTATTTATTATTGCTAGTGATATTTGAAAATAAAATAATGAGCAAAATTCACCATACCCTAACTAGTCACTTTTCATACAAAGTGACTGCTTAAAATCGTCCATTGAAGGTACTATTCGTTTTGCTCACTATTTTCTTTTCCAAAAGCGCAGCATAAAATCTATCAACATATTTCATCATTAGTATAAAGCTTAATGATTTTAATCAGACTGTATGTCATAAGTTCTGATCGATATTTATAACAGGAGTGCAATGTGTGATTCTACATGATTAAAAATAATGGATAAATAATTAATTAATATAATTGGATATGCAGAAATCAACTTCCTTCCTCTAAATCTTGAAGCTGCGGAGAAAAGAACAAAGACAGTCACTCATGCTCAATCTCCGCCCGTTAGGACTCGAACCTAAACATCCAATGACACTCCAATGTGGGACCGAGTGTACAACCCCGGACCACAGTATGAATGACATTGTCACAGCCACCTCTAAAGGAGAATATGACAGATCGCCCATCCACGCTATGGCCGCTGAGCAGCGCGCTGCACTTTTATTTTTTTGCAGCTCTCAACACATCACACTAATGAATTTTTTTGGATATTTTGAGTTGGACTACAATTCAATTTTGACTAACAATAAATAAGCTAGAATATATTTTGTTTAAATAGGCGAGAGATTAAGAGCAAAACATTGAGAAAAGTTTCGACGTAAAACTATTCTCCGCAGGCAAGGATCATAGCAATTACCTATTCTTATCGTAACAGGAATAAAAATATTAAAAAACAAATTAAAATTTCAATATACATAAAAAAAATTTAAATACTTATCAGCAGAAAAGTGCAACTAAATATGTACTCGTTAATGATATCTAGATATGTCAGAACAAAAAATTCAATTAGTACTATTAACAGACTGAGATACTGAATTCTAGAAAACATGATTCTTAACAAACAGGTTAATTTATATAAAGCTATGACTATAACTGTTAAAAGGAGAACGTGTATTTGAAACATAATCTAATCTCATAAAGAGGTAAGACTAAGTTCTTAGATTATCAAAACTACTTTATCATTTGATGAATATACAAAATCATTCAACAGTCTAGTGTTCGTGATATTCACAACTGCCAGTTTTTGAACTATTCCAGTGGCGTTAAACATAAAACTTTTATATAATCCCTTTATTAAATTTGAGTTAGTCGCGACGCATTTTTCACACGGGGAACAGGTTGACCTACATAAATATATTTTCAAAATCTTGTGAAAGCCTAAATAATATCCCAAATTTGTATCAAAATCGTCTAATAGTTAACCATTTTTATACTTTGGGAAAGCAAACTATTGCCATTCATCATCATCGATGATTCATGAGAATCATCATCGAAAAGGATGAATTTCAACCCTTATTGTGGACCCACGAGTACAAAGCATAAAAATTCCAGTTGTTAGATATATACCTTGCGAGAAAGGCGTTCTTGCTGGGGGCCTCAGAAAATTACAAATACAAATTTAATTTTATATGGCAAACAGCAACTAGCAAGATCCCAACTACTATCCACTACAACTATCCACAGATATTTTGACATAAAATATAAAATACTTCTATTTACCCTACCAAAACTTTCAATTGCTAAAGGCTATCATTGCCCTAACGCAAATAGATTTTATATCAATTTTTATTCATGTGGCAAAAAAAAGATTTATTCTATTATGATACTAGAGATAAATAGCATAAACGTTGTATGGGTATATTTCATAATGTTAACAACTCCGCTCTACCTATCTAATTATATTTGACCGAACTGAATTCCTAGTCCCAACTCTCTTCCTCCTAGTCCTAGTCCCAAGTCTCTTTCCTTCATACAAGATGAATTTGTGAGTCTATTGAGATTCTTAAAAATCTCAATAACGTCAACGATTACACTAGCTGTCATGGCATTTGGACCATTATGGGTGAGTGCATTAACATTTCTGTTAATACTCCCACTCATAATTAATCTCATCTGAGCCATTCCATCTGAAATCGTGAATTGTGATGTTGGTCCCAAATTCTATCAAATAATATAAAAATATTACAGCCAATATACATCCAAAATATTTCCAAATTCCATCGAAATAAATATCGTTATTTACTTTCTTCGATTACGGCTCTAAAATACTCTTTCATAAAAAAATATGATCCATTGGCTGAAACACATCATCAATCTCTGGGATTATTACCTTTAAAATGTCGATTAATATCTACTCGAGCTATTGCCAATCAATTTGAATGACAGAGTTAATCAATAACGATGAGAACAAAATACCAACTGATAACGTATTCTGGTCCTTTTCGTTTCGCCTACATTATGCGTTATTATTTATTTCCGACCATCAACATCATCTGATCATCGTGGTCTTTCCAATTGATGATTGGACATAGACCTGGTATATTATAAGAAGAAGACTGTTGGATCTAACCTACCCTCCGCAAAGTCTAGAGACTCTCCAGCTTGAGACAGATTGCTAAGAATAAAATATTTCAAGAAGATAGCGATTATCTGATTCCATCCACGCCCAAACAAGTTACAATTTCATCTAAGACAGATTTGAGGAACCACCATTCTATGAAAATTTCGCTGCTCAAGAAAGTGAATTTCGTATAGGAAATATAATTAGAGCTCTGTTACAAAAACTCAATTTATTTATGACAACATTGGCGTTTTTTTAATACGCAGGTTGTTACATATGTATGGATTCTGAATACGATTTCTCATTTTTTTTCTGTCGCCCTGTAAGTTCGTTGCCTAAGAGACAGCTATCAACCCGAGATTTGCATTCGGTTCGGTCTCGGTAAGTACAACGTATCGTATGTGGATATAAAAATCTAGTGGCTCTTGAGTTTTAACGACAGTTCAGCGAACGGTAGGCTGGAATGTCACCTCTGTTAGCAGCGGTCAGCTCTGCACCGCCACCATGACCTCGTGGTACTCCTCTGCACAACGAGACGGCTTGATTTTTGATATTGTACCGACTTTGCTGCGCTCCTAGGAGGTCAAGACGTCTAGCAAAATAAAAAAAAAAACTATTTTAAATATTGATTTACATCGTAAATTAATATATGAACATTAAAGCATTGACGATATTTCCGAGTTCCAATCTTTATTTTATGTGGTTTGCATGGGACTGGATGTACAATATTATTTTTTGTGACAATCATTTGATGAGGAATTGTTGTTATTAAACTACCGTTAGAAACTAACCTTGTCTTTGTAATATCTTTCCTTTGGTTATCATTGATATAATTTCATTTTCAAGATCAATCGTCTATATTTTAAATAGTATTCTTTTCAACCAAATTACAATTCGTATTCATAAATTCAATAAAATGGGAGACCATAAAACAGTACTTTCTTTGAATAAAATTTATTATCTAGTAAGCTATGAAAACATTTCTAATATTTCACGGAAGTAAATAAAGTATTCCGGAAGAAAATATTGTATAATCAGTGCGTGCGTGCAAATACTCTTGAAAAGATAAATTGCTCTTTAGAAATACTCCTTAATGGTGGATGAATATATAAAGGCAATGAAATAGCCATTAATTGAGGACAGAGAATTTAAAGACCTTATAAAAAATTTAAGGAAAGTATTTTCATGGCAAAGTTTGATCCATGTTAACAACAGATGAAAATAGTTCTGTTCTTAATCAAATGAGAACAGACACCCATACCAGAGCCGATATTATTTCACAAAATTAACGAAAGACAATGCAGAAGGTGATACCAAATAAGAAATACAGTTTTGTCCAAAAATGATGAATCATTGAAGTTAATGTTAACCTCATTAATAGTTTGAGTTATATTTTCGAATGAAGTAACGTTTTCTTCGTAGTGGTTCTATAAATCGACATAACTGCTATATTGAGTTGATCAAGATCCTCATTGAGTAGAATAAACATACTCTCATTACCTTCTAAAATTGAATAAGTAACAATTTATGTGATTCAACAAAACGTCACAAAAACTTTAAGACACTTATTTTTAAATTAGACAAATATATAGCTACAATCTAATGAAATCTAGTATTAGCAAGAAAAAGTTCCATTTAATTATGAAATTAATGTTTCCATGGAGATTTATTAACATCCCAATTTAAAGGAATGTTTTAAATATAAACAGGGAGAAACACATCCACGCTCAGGGCGAGTTGTCAAACTTCCTTCATATTGTCTCGATCCCAATCATACAGTGACACCCACAATGCTGGGTACAATCTGCCAACTCGAATCACAGTACAGATCCATGATAGACGTGGAGCTATCTATCACTTTCCAGCTCCAGTTGAAAGAACAAATTAACTGGGAGAAGAAATGTCTCCAAGCAGTGGCGGCTCGTGATGAAAAGAAACGGGTGTTCTGCGCAGGGCCGATCCTAGGGTATTGGCCGCCCGCGTGCAAATTTCAAACGTATCCAAACTACTTACGCCGTAGGGGCGTTAAAAAAATTTTGAACATTTTCAAGGTCATGCGTTTTCCTGATACTTCAGAATTTTTATGTAAAATCCGTTTATACAAAAATATAGACTTTCACAAGAAAAATTTTTGGAATTTAATACCTTTTTGAAGAACATTCATGTTTGCCGTCATATTCTTTGGTTAAGAGAAAAGGCTTGTAAGGTGAATTTTCTACTATAGCACTTAAAATATTTTCCGCAAGAGTTTCAGCGTCACATTTTGTAGGTTTCAAGTATGTCCAAAAATGTTCAATCGGTTCACCATCGAGAATATATCTTAAAACTACCGCTAGCTGAGTTTTTGCAGATACATCAGTTGTTTCGTCTGCCATAACTGCCAAAAATGAAGGTTTGTTAATTTCTTTAATTATTTCTTCATGACATACTTTTAATATACAGTCTAAAAGATCATCTTGTATTTCTTTAGAGGTTCCTTTAAATACTGAAGCATTTTGTAGGTGCTCTCTTAAAGTTACATCAAGCTCAGCAGAAAGATTTATCAAACCACGAAATATCCCCGGGTTTTGAGAGGTTTCAGCTTCGTCATGTCCTCGCAGCGCCAGTTCAAAGGCCCCACAAAACTTTATGCAGTTTATAATTTTTGACAAAACGTATCTCTTTTTTGTCACATTATCATTATGCTTTTGCACATTTATCCAATAAGCTGAATCTAGCTGCGCTTTAATATTAGTTTTTCCTAATAAAGCTAATTCCATTGTATTATGTAGATGGGTTTTGGAGTTGTCGTGCTTTTTTATTTTTTCAATTAAGTGCACCAAATCTGTCACCCCTACCTCCGTCCATGCTTTATCACCGCCAAAAAGTAAACAAGGAAAACAAAATAACGCATTTTTTTTGTTGCACCCACAAATCCAATTGTTCTTCGAATAAATGTCTCTATTAAATTGACGTTTATATGCTTTTCCGCGGCTCACACCTGCAGTCTCAATAACAATATCGGGCAATGGCCTACCATTGTTTTTTAAATCAATTTTTTCTTCATAAGAGTATTTAAGAAATCGCTTCACATGAACTAAATTATAAACTAAATCCATTGTCACTATCACAGTATATAAATATTAATAATTAGTACAATAAATCACTACACAAATTCACAAAACAGTATTTAAAATCTCAAATTAACACGAAATAGGTACGATTTACGCCCGCCTACTGTACGAGGAGTAGGAAGGAGTAAACATTCACTGATGTTGCCTTAGCTGGAAAAAATACAGCTCACTGACCGTGTAAATTCGCTCATTTACGAGCGCCAAGTGTGGATTGTCGCGGGAGTTGAGGGGAAGGACGGGTGTGCCGAGCCGTGCTCAGAACTACCTCGTGTAGCCCAGTTCAATGTACCGCGACGCGCTCGCGTAGAGACCCAGATAATTCATCTGGTCTACTACTCAATAGAGGACAACGGGCAGAATGCGACTTTAACACAATAATTCGGTTAGCTGCACCAACTAACCAAATCATTTTATTAATAAATTTTAGTAATTATTATGTCGCGAAAATATACAAATATCAAATTTTTTTGGCAGTTCTGCAGCTTTGCAGCGCCTATACACCAGCCGCCCCTGTCTCCAAGCATTATTAAAAAATATTTTAAGGTATATTATGTTTTATGTATTTTGTTAAAATACGATGAGAAGTATTAATTACCAGTAGAATAATAATAAACTTATTCATCTATGTATCTGTATCGATATTAAAATATATTAGTATTATGTATGACATTTTTTACAGAGCCTATAAAAATTCTAATAAAATTTAACTAAAGACATTACCCATAATTGACCCCTATTAATATAAATATTTATGCGAAACTAGTAATAATTTTCTTCAAGATCAATTATCAGTCAGTTCCATCTCTCCAAGGTATTAATGGAAAAATTAAGTACTTCAAAACCGATTAATTTTGCATCGTCTGGTACAACTTATATCTATAAAATCGTAAGAGTTCTTAACATTTGGATTTGGATACATTTTGGAGTGTTTTCATATAGCTTGTAATAAATATTTACAGGGTTCCAATCGAGTTCATATCGTCCTAATTTTAAAATGTTATTTGTTTTTAATTTTGTCAACTTGTTATCATTTTGCTTTTATTTATATAACGTACTGATTGTCAATAAGTCTTAGATAGGCAGACAAACACCACGACTAAGCTGTAAATAGACTGCAAATCTTAATTAACCAAATCAATAACTGGAATTCAAACTAGAATAACTGGAATGAAACCAAACTTTGTCATATTAACTTCACAAATAAAAGAGAATAATTAATTCCATTTAACATAAATAGTGCCATTTAACATAAATAGTAGATCACATCCATACGTTAACTCTGCAAAATATTTTGGCGATAGCAAGGATAAAAGTGCATATGCCTTGACCGGGAATCAAACCCGGATTAACACTCATTATCCTTGCTAATGTTGCCAGTTTTTAATGCGTCGCTACAATATCTAGACATCGCATTGAAGCAAAACTTCGCTGGAAAATCCACATTAAAAATAAAAAAGAAAAACTGGATATAACATACAAAAACATGCATTGGCTACTTAAGAGACACTCTAGTTGATCTATATGTAATTATATATTACTATATAAACCTATATATGGTTTATATGTATGTACCTAAGACCTATAGATCTCTTGACTGTGGCAACAAGTGTAACATTTTAATCATCCTGAAATTCCAGAGTAAAGTTAACACTGTTAACGCGCCTTGATATGTCAGGTATACATCAGTTGAGGTCTTGATAACATCTGGACTTAAGCTCTAAACTCATTTTGAAGCACTAATTCCTTAAATGTTCCAAATCCGTTTATATAAGTTTAGACATGGAACTAACCTAACAAAATATGAAATTGAAGAACAGGAACGCTGTGTCCATTTTGTATCATATTTTATCGATAAAACTATTTAGAAGTACTTCTAGGAAGTAAATTGTTATATTAAGTGGAAAATTAGCAAAAATGCCATCTCGTCACATGCATTGTCATTGTCTGTGTTTTTGATCGTGATCTTGTTTCGTATCACTAGGGCGTACTGTTGTACCACATCTTTGTTGTTGCCTTAAGAATTGTGAAATAAACAGCGGTGTTTACTTCAATATATATATTTATTAAAACTAAGCAACAACGGTTTACAGAAAACGTTCTGTATATTGATTATAAAACTGATTAATGCCTAGGTTACGTGTTAGGCAGTGGATTGAGTGGATGTTAGATGTAGCAATGCATGGCTCTCGGCTTTCGGTTTTCTGTTTTTTAGCCTGTCCCTAACATCTGTTGCGACGCGATGGGGGTGGCTTTTGTGTCACTTTTTGACCATCGAATAAGCTGGAACAGGCTATTAGTAAAAATACAAAATTAAGGAAAGTTAAAGTTAGTTCAACATAGTTCCGCATAGTAAGAAAGGATTCCGAAATAAATACAGCCGACCGTTCCCATAATAAGTACATTTTAAAGGGAACGAAACTATTTACTGTGACCCTAATAAATCCACTGCCATAAACTAAATAGAAATCTTAACAGTCTGAAACCGATATATCCTGATAAATATCGGTTGCCACGTTACTTCAAGAAAATCCTCAATATGCGATATTCAGTCTATCTATTCCACTCTAACTACTTCCTTTCCTTTCTGTGGTAGTTATATATAACCTTGCCCCCAATAAGGATGCTCTGGGTTCTATATCAGGTGGTTTGCCTGTTCTTTACGAATTATTTAAATCTCTGTATTAAATTGTGTTCCAAATGTTCCAAATATTTTCTTCACAAAATATAACTCACAATTCTTGTGAGACATATAATTTTATAGGGTTCCTCTTAATTGAACATTCTACTTCATTCATCGATTGGTTCATAACTGTTCAACATTTCTCTCCCTAAACTACTAAACTATTTATCAAACAACATGGATTTATCTTACTCATCCAGAGGCACAGAAATAATCAACATAGTAAATATATTGTAGTTGTCCTCGATTAAACAACTTTTGAATGTACAGATACACAACAGAGATATTTATTGTACAATTATTTTCTGGGTTTCTAGGACAATGATGAAGTGATTATAATAAACTGTTCAGAAAAGGGTAAAACTGTGACAGATTACTATGCTGCATTATTGAATAAACTTGCAATCTTTTTGCAAGACAAGATTTACACTCTCAAGTCTTTGTTGCGTTGAGGGAAATTAAGACGCTTTGAATTCAGCGATTGTCCCGCCATTCACCAGAAGTGACTACTTCGCATTTGTCTTTAACGACTTAGAAATTCATTATGAGTATTATACTGAATATGTAAATTTGAAAGGTTTATTAAATTAAATAAAGAAAGAATGTATTTGTCCTATCCTTAAATAAAATATATATATATATATATATATATATATATATATATATATATATATATATATATATATATATATATATATTTATATCATCATCATCATTAGGTCATCAGTCTTAAGACTAGTTGGACGCTAACCTCCAGCTTATCCTATCTTGTGCTAACCTGTCGCTAATTGTGCTACAACCTACATCCCTTACTATTTGCGAGCAGTAGTCTAGTCTAGGCCTACCTCTGCCTTTCTTCACTCCTATTTCTACCTCCAAAATATCGCGGACTATTCCCCCATGTCTCAGCAAGTGGCCTACCATTCTATCTCTTCTCTTCTTTATGTTTTTCCACATACTTCTTTTCTCGCTGACTTTCTCCAATACTTCTTCGTTTCTAACCCTATCAGTCCATGGTATTTTCATCATTCTTCGGTAACACCACATCTCAAAAGCTTCTAATTTCTTCCTACTTGCTTCCCCTACCGTCCAGGTTTCGCAACCGTATAGTGCCGTGCTTCATACATATGTTTTCAAAAATTTCTTCCTTGTTTCTAAGTTTATTACCCCCGAGCATAAAAGTGCTTTCTTTTTGTTAAAAGCTACTCGACCCTGCGCTATTCTTTGTTTTATGTCTTTATCGCTTCTTCCATCCCAATTTATTTTACTTCCTAAATAAGTGAAGTCTTTAACTTCCTCCAATCTTTCATTATTAATTTGTACTTTCGTTTTTGCTCTGCTCTCGCGCCCTCTGCACACTAATACTTTAGTTTTGTTCTTATTCACCCTCATTCCGTATTCCTCTGTCAACACTGCCTCCATTTCGTTCAATGCTGATTCTAATTCCTCCTTACTAGATGCTAATATTGCTATATCATCCGCGAATCTCAACATTTTTAGTTTCTGTCCCTGTACTTTAATCCCGAAATCCACTCTATCTTTTACCACATTAATCGCCTTGAATATATATATATATATATATATATATATATATATATATATATATATATATATATATATATATATATATATATATATATATATATATATATATATATATTTCAAGAATTACTAAAATTTGATACATCAAATGTTGACTATTAAAAATATATTTCAGTGTACTGATTTAAGTTCTTGTGCACGAACAATTGATAACATTCTTATACAAAATACGTGTTATTACGTCATCGGTGAATTAAAATTAACAGACGAAACAAAGTGTTTTACGTACTTCAAAAAACAATACTTTTTTCAATCACAAATTATCACCTGTTGCTAATTATACTTGTAGAAAAAATTTAGATAAACAGTAAATTATAAACTAAAAATATTTAAAGACCATTATTATACAGTTCACAGTACCAATTGATTAATTAAAGCAACTTACCATTCAATATTTTTTTGTTGGAGAAATATGAATGATTCTTTTTAAATAGAACATACAAAGTGACTAACTATTCCAACTGAAAAGACTGATTTAACTTTAGAATTAAATCTGTGAGCGTCAATGTATCGTATATTTATGCAGTACAGTCATGAACTTACAAAGTGATTCATATCTTAATTCAAAGCTCCGTGTCCCAAATATGAATTAAGTCAAAATTTACAGAGGTAGCCAGCATAATAAAACAGGATTTGGTTACTGATCTTTATTTTCTTATACTCGTATACATCATTTGAAATATCTGCCATAATACAGCGCTTGCAACGCCTCTTCGGCGCGATAGTTATCGCCACCCTTCTTGATCGCTGTTTCACAAAATATACAAATTGTTTTTCTGGGATAACAAACAGGCAAGTTATAGTACAGACTCTTAGACTTGTAGAGTAATGCAAATTCATATTTCCGATGTACCGCCAGAGAGACAGTCCTTTTGCCTGTTGAGCCACTGCCCTACTCATTAATCGTTATCTTCCACAGTTAATCAGTCATTAAACCTGTCCGTGCGTCAAAATGCCGTGATATACAGATCAGAGGTTATATTAATTTAATACAATTTCGTATTTAAACCATGTCAAATATCTACTAGACGATAACGACCACACGTGGATGTATCTCCCACGTAACTATTTTTTTCTTAAAACGTCACATGTACAGGCGTAGGCAGTATTTAACCTATGTCAAGTGATCTCTTTTGCATATGCAGCTTATTATGTATTATACCAAGGAATTTGCAAATTCAATTTCACGTCCACGTCATCCATGTGTTAACTGTGAGATTTATTTAATTTCTCGAGGATAAGAACCTGTTCATGACCTCTTCATGTTTTTTTATATTCATAATAAGCGGGGAACTTGCCTAACAATAAAGATATACTCTAAATAATTCTTTTATTTTGAACCTTTCACTGATAATACCATACAAATACAACACAAACAATGGTGGGTGCAAAATATTCCAAATACAACAGGTGGGTAGTAATATAAGTGTTATAGGGTACAAACTTTGCTATTCTATTTTTATGTTGTATCAACATTACTGTAGATGAAACCATAACTTCTTTGGAAAGTTTCCTCTAGAATATGAAGAAATGAACTATTTTACTTCCACAACTGAATATAGCAAACAGTGCTGCTATAAAGAAATTAATTCTGGTATAGACTCGTTCTAGATTTATCAAGCTTCAAAATTTAGTGATGATCTCTCAGCTGCCCTGAAGGAAAATCAGAAGGCTAGGTTAGAATTGAATAGAAAAAGCTACGTTGAATTGAAATGAATATAGTGCTATTAGCTTATCACAAAAGACTTAAGGTTGAATCCCAATCTTATATAACGCATTAACTACTTACTAGTTAGTAGGAATTAAGATCCCTATACAAGCTTCTAGATCCACCAAATATTTAACATCAAGTTGACGATAAAAAGATTTTGTTTAGATATAGACAGCCACAAACAATGACACTAACTTATCAAAAAATAATACTCAGTGAAAATTCAGATCCGCTGACACATTCTCTATACTTTGTCCACAGAAAGGGTAAAGATGAAATACCTACGATCAATAACGTATCGAGAAGGAAGCATATGCGTTTACAAAAATTGACAGTAGTCGTAGAGGTTACAAACTCATGTTCATGAGGCTCTTACTAAGGAGGTCTGAGAATCAGTTCTCTGAAACATTTCTCTAGAATATAAAGAAGTGACAGGTCTAGATAAGTTTTGGGAAACAAAAGGTTCGCATGAGGTTATAATAGAACGAAAAAGCTGTGCTTTAGAACTATAATTTATGTTTTGAGGATTAAACTAATAATCAACTAATTGGGTTGTTCTCCCTTACGTTCACTCCAGTAAGCTGGCTGGGAGAAGGTGTAGAGGTTTTAAATAGAAATCCGAATATATGAAGTATTCTAAAACTGGACTAAGCTAGGATTTGAACAAGTAACCCAATAATTACCTACAACAACCACATAATGATAAACTAATCTGAGATTTGTAGAGCATCAGTAGTTGGGTGGGAATAAAGATGAGATTCCCAACAAATAACAGAATAACCATCCACAATACAATGACCACATGAAGGGAACCAATAGTGACACATTATTTAAAAGTATTATATTAAAATCTACCAACTTAATTTGTTTTTTTTTTTTTTAATCGAACAAAATGCTGGAATTACATAAAATAGGTTGACAGAAAAAATCTTTTGCTCCATTGTACAAAACAATTATTGGTTCTCTCATATTAACTTCATGAGTACTAGAGATTGCTGTTGAAAGTAGTAAATGTTAAGCGTATTATAACTTTTTTACGCTGTATAAAACGGACAGATTTGCTTACGTAATTTGAGTTTTGGTTTCGTAAAGTTGAATTTCAAACCCAAATCACTACCAGAATTAGTTACGGTTTCGAATTGCTTTATGTGTACCTTTGAAAAAATGAAATCTTCTGTTACTACGTACGCAACAACGATTACATTTTCTTTGGTACCTGTCAATTTGTATTTAAAAAAAAAAAAGACAAAACTATTGTTACTACTACGGCTTTGAATATGTAGGTCACTAAATACCGCACCGTGGTGAATACAATCGCTGTTTTTACTTCTGACACGCGTTTTTACAACTAAAAAGGTACATTTCATAGTTGTAATTCTGTCTCATTTATCATATTTCACAGCTCCACGCGTTCCCTGAGATCTTGTTTTATATACAGGGTGAGTCGGGGGGAACGGACCAAACTCCAGGAGTGTATTGTACGCGTGAAAATAATGTAAAAAAAATTCAAATGTAGTTATCCGATTTTTATTTGTTTTCAAATTATAGCGTAGGTAATTAAAAATAAACAAAATTTAATACATTAACGTTTTGGTCATCATAGCGTTATAAATATTCAAAAATACCGCCATTCACCTCTAAACATTTTCTGCTTCTTCTACGAAGGGCGCCTGTAGCTCTCTTGATCAGGTCTTTGTTTAAGATCGGCTGCAGCATTTCTAATATGTTGAATTAGTGCATCCCGAGTATCCACTTTTACTTTGTACACTTCATCTTTGAACCAACCCCATAAACAATAATCTAGTGCTGTGAGGTCTGGAGATCTTGGAGGCCAACTAATAGGACCACCGCGACCAATCCAACGCCCTGGGAACCTTTTGGCCAAATGTTCCTTAAACTGACGATCGAAATGTGCAGGAGCGTGATCGTGCTGGTAGTACATTTGCATTCTGATATTTAAAGGAACATCCTCTAGTAGTCCGTGTAATTCATTTTGTAAAAAATTTAAGTAGTTGTCTCCTGTGAGGCGATTCTCCAAAATGAAAGGGCCAATAATAACCATCGACCATTCCACACCACACGTTTACCGAAAACTTATGTTGAAAGTTACTTTCGACTGTGGCGTGGGGATTTTCATCTGACCATACATGACAGTTGTGAGTATTATTAATGCCGTCATGGGTAAATGTTGCTTCGTCTGTAAAAAGTATGCGCGATACAACACAAGGATTCTTATTTATCCGCCGACAAAATTCCGTACGTTTATGATAATCTTCCGGTTGTAGGTGCTGTATTCTCTGTACATAGTATGGATGTAAGCCTTGCTGGTGGAGTGTGGTTATTACTCTTGTTTGTGGAATTCCCAATTGAATACTAATTCTTCGTGAGCTGGTCGTTGCATCTTCTGCTACTACATCCAGAATATCTTCTACCTCTTCTAAATATTGTCGAGTAGCTCGTTCAGATGTTACGTTAATACTGGGAAGCTTTCCGGTCTCGCACAGTTTGTTGAAAACTCTGATAAATACATTTTTATTAGGATGTCTGTGATGTGGAAACCGTTGACAATATTCTTCAACAGCAGCTCTAGCATCTCCATTACAAAAATCATAAACAAACACCATATTTGCATATTCTAAAATTGAATACGTGTGTGGCATTTTGCAATACTTTAAACGTTCACTTAACTCTTAAAACCTTAAATCACTGTCACAATACACTAACACAATACACTGACACATTGTCAAAACAACAAAGTTATCAAATGTTTTTAAACCTCGAACATGGCATACTAGATAAACATTTTTAATTACGCTATAACTTGAAAACAAATAAAAATCGGATAAAAACATTTCAGTTTTTTTACATTATTTTCATGCGTACAATACCCTCCCGGGGTTTGGTCAGTTCCTCCCGACTCGCCCTGTATAGTGAATGCGTGTGAAGTAGCCGTAGATAGACAAGTATTTCTTTTGTTACATGTTATTTCCTATTACTGGACTAACATAAGTAAAATACAAAAGTTCGTCGATGTCTATTAAACAGTAACAGAGCAAGTATAAAACAAAATACAAAGGAAAACCAAATTATAAAACAATTTGACCTGGTACTGATAACTTTATGGTCAAGAAATAACTAATCATTGCACAATAAAACAGGTTTTTCGTTTGCGATTTATCAATACAACCACCAATTCTCTTCTAGTTAAACCAACTAGATGACAACGTGTCTGTATACCACAAGGGTCTGTATATATACATATTATATGGTTACAATCATACAGCTACCACAGCCAATATTCCTTCTTTACAACTATGTGATAATGAAGATATGCTTTAAGAATTATAACAAGATTTGCCTTATATAAAGTTTTTTTATTACCAGATGTGCCCTATTACGTATTTTGTATGCTGATAGGCGTTGTAAAATATCTTATTGTTTAGAAATGCCCCACTGTTTAGAAATTCCATGTCATACTGTTAATCCATATGTGAGTATTTGGCAATTAATTCTAAATATTCGTTAGTTCTTAAATCAAGTCAAGTTTTATTAGCAAGTATACTGGATGTAGTTATTCTATTGTAGATATGAGCTGATATAGACTTCCAAATATTTTGTCATTTCTATTTCTGTATACCACGTCTTGTACTCGTCAATATTTAATTAAGAATATATTAATACAAATAATTAATGATAAGAATTGTATATAATAATTAATCAAGAAGTTGAATAATCAGTTGGAGCAATGACTTTTAAATTTTAGATTTGTCTAAAGTTGTCTCCAAAATTTACTATTTTGGCATTTATTTTCAGCGATAAACCTTCAAGCACATGTCATACACTATGGGTCCTAAATCTAAACCCTGAAGGACTCCACAGGTCCGATATTAATCAGAACTTGGGCTAATTGAATAACCCCATTACTGATTTATGATACTCAAAATTATCGATATAGTTTGCAAAAATTTGGCGCATTTCACTAAATCAAAAACATATGCAAAACATACATTAGCATTCAAGAAAGCTTTATCTATATTACATTTAAGATTTGATCACATATTTATAGTAACTGTTCAGTTATAAAGGCGATTGTGGAGGATGAGGCAGTGTACTCCGTTCATCGTCGGACCTGCGCTATTAGAAATTAAGCAACGAATAGCCTAGTTGCTACTTGGATGGGTGACACATAGTCTCATTCTTATAGTGCCGCGGTGGTGCTGACCTGGTATTTGGTAACAGGGTGGCAACTGGGCCAAATACTTCGTAAGTTCGATTCTCACCAGAGGGAACTTGGCACTTCCCTCAGGGCTGGGTGTTTGTCCGAATTTATATGTGTAACCTTCCCCTACTCAAGCCTGCCTGTAGGCCTTCTGGGGAAGGAAGTCTAGTTTCCGCGTGTCCAAACCGTTAAAAAAAATTGATTATTCTTGTCTTTCATGTATTTTTTTTACTGATTTCTTAACATCAGGACTATTGGCCACCAAAATTGCATTTACTGTTCTGCCTAAATTGTCTTCAGCTTATACATTTGAATTAACAACTATTACTTATAAATAACTTAAGGTATACTTCAGAAGATGTACGAGTATGTAGTAGGTAATCTAAAGATTTTATTAAATGATTACACAATTGTTCAATAAGCAACAATTATCTATAACCAAAAAATAAGTTATTTCAAATAACTTCAGTTTCGTTGGTGTAACAAATGTTAACTAATAATATTAACTAATTAAAATAACCTGAAAAATTGTTGATATTATCCTAATTACTAATTAATTCAATGCTGATATAATCCCTTATTTCCTGTCATCATATTTTACACTCTGATTTGTATTGAACTGTTATAATTGTATTGAATTGATAAGCTTATGTACACTGCTCCATTTTCGATGAGAATTTGAGGATAAGTAAATTTGATTTAGCTGTTCTATTTCCACAATCTGAAAAAGACGGTCACCACTGCAAACGTGTGCATATGCAGCTGCATGTTAATGACGTTTTCTTCCTCACTTTTTCAATACAATGTCTCCCTTTTCCCGTGTTTCTCTTTTCTTCTTACGTTTTTCTTACACCATCCTCTAGATTTTCCTTCATATTTGTACTAGTCGCACTTTTCTGTTATATTCTACAGCGTGATGATAGATTTTACGACAATATTTATAATTTCGTTATTAAATGAAAAAAAAATACATTCAGTAGAAGAAAGAAAAACTGGAAGAAGGTTAAATACGGTAAACATTGTGGCTATTCAGTTGGTTTTTTTCATTCT
The DNA here is from genome assembly GCA_037954035.1 of Rosalia funebris. NCBI lineage: Eukaryota > Metazoa > Arthropoda > Insecta > Coleoptera > Cerambycidae > Rosalia > Rosalia funebris. Next base: position 11,544,591 of record JAZFAV010000001.1, on the reverse strand, counting down.
ATCCATCTGCCAGAGCAATGTGGAATTCTGAGAGACCAAGAAAAATCTTATTTTTTTTTTGTTCTCTCAAAAATTCTTATTCTTGGACACACTGTATACATTATATATTTATACAAGAGCAACAATAGCACTGTAAATGTAAAGAATTAATACCGCTATATTATCGATATTAATAATAGTACCGATTTTAGTTCAACCACATTATTATTGCAATTTATTATTATTTTGTTAGTGAATGAAGACTCTTTTAAACTCCAACGAATACGGTGTAGTCGATGATTTATTTAAGTTCTTTCAATTATGGCAACTTTTAGTTTTCCGCACTCCACTATAAGCGGAAAAATAACGTAATCGTGTAAAGAAAAATTGAAAAAACAAAATTTTCTTTGGGTTTATTTTTCGTTTTTCGGCCTAAAAACAAAAAAAACAGGTGTTTAAAAAAATTTTGTTGTGTGTGTGTCGTTGTCGTCGGCATTTATTCTTGTTAGTACGATAACTCAAATAAATTGTGTCAGATCGATCGCGTTTTGACTGATTCTGATCGGGGACGTTTCCCAGACGACACCTGGTAAATAGAACACACTCTACCATGTACATGGGTCATGAGAAAGCACAATTGTGGACTATTTGAGAATTTTTTTTATTAGCACGATCACTCAATTAAATCGTGTCGGATCGATCGGGTTTTGACCGATTCTGATTAGGGACGTCTACCAGACGACATCTACTGATTTTGAGGTGGATAGGACACACCCCACCCTGTCCATGGGTCATAAGAAAGCACGATGTTGGATTATTTGAAAAAAGTAAAACTGTCACATAAAAAAACATATTCTGCATTTATGTGTTGGTTTATTTTTTCTCTGCCACTCAATTTCAAGGTAGAGATGTTCTACGTGCGGAAAAGTCCGCTTTAAGGTTTTAATACTGTTTAATTAAATATGTTTTACTACTTTGTGCGCAGCTATTCTTCAGTATATTCTTCATTAAATTACTACATTACAACTATTCTTCATTAAACTACCACATTACCGAGTTTCTCTAGCAATGTTTAAATTTTAAAGTAAATTTGTATATCTGGAATACTCTAGAAGTCGTATTAATGATAAAAATACATTATGTATGATGCAATTAACCCCTGTTCTATTTTCGATACCTTATCGTATTAATTTCTTTCTCTCAAAATCTGGAAATTTCTATTTATTGTTCTAAACCTTAAAATACTTATCTCATAGAGGGTGACGCGTGATTGTGTTTGTTCATTTACAAATAGATATATCCACATAAAATGATTAATAAAAATGCAAACAACGATCTGATGTTAGAATATAGACATTATGCAATCATCATTAAGGAAAACTAATCATTAAAGAAGAAACGTAGTAATGAAATACGCATAGCTAGTTTGGCGAGAGAGCGAGAAGCCAGGTGAAATTTCAAAACTCAAAAACAAAATGGCACGGTCCTTTTCTTGGGAATACTTAATTGATATTCGTCTTAATTACTGGTTTCGTGATTTTTTTATTTAACTATGATGAGCTAATAATTATGATAATACCTTCCTATATGTAATGTTTTTCTTAATGCCACTTTTCGAATTGAAGTGCCACAAGCATCAGATATTGCTTAATAGCGAAATATTTGTGAACTATCGAGTGTTTCGATTTCTATTTTTTTTACAAAACACCGAAACTCTCAGCTGCACTTAACGAGCGTTTCAGCAATAAAATAGGCATCATCATGATGATAACTAAAATATATTAGTAAATTAATTAATTCAATTACCCGTCGAATATGAAGGCTTGTGTATAATCACAATTCGATTTTTTTTTGTATTATTCATACTTGACTAGAAACTATTAAATTGCAATTTTAATACGAATTGGAAACCATTCTTTGAATCTGAATACTTATTACCATGAATAACATTTCAATTTTTAATTTTCTGCAGACATACATAAGATGGGCTTTTAGTCGAGTCACATTTTTCGTGTTTCCTTTCACGAGATGATTCTCTGCATTTTTTAAGCCACCATGTTAAAGTTCTCGTGTAGAGGAACCACCCTGTACAATATTTGAAAATGTAAACGACCTTTATATTAAGATTCGTTAAGTTTACGACCTTCCAATTCTCGACACAATGCGTTTAGCGAGACCACCCAGTGATGTATGCAGAATCTTCATCCCATCGTACTTTACCTATTATGGCCGGGTATTATTTAACAATCCATCTAACAACGTCCGTGTGGGACGTAAAGGTAAGACCAAGCCTGCATACTTTATTTTTAATGATATCTAGCAGACACTTCTTAAGGTTCAATGATCCGAGACAATGTTTGATATTTAATACTAAACAATAATAAGATTCTTTATGTATCTATTAATAGATTCTGTTTACTGCAAATAGAAAGTATATGTTTAAGTCAGATCGTAACCATTTCAGGTTAGAAAATATTCCAGGAATCGTCTTCGGAATGGGGATCAATTATCCCTACGGTACAAGGAATTGGTGACATTAATGACAAAGAAGAATAAAGTTGAAAGAAAATTGTTAAAGTTTGGACAGCAGTCAAAAGCATTCGCAGTGGACAACGTTTCTCCAATTTTCATGAATACTATACATTTATTATATTCCTGATATTTTAATGCGCCTGTACGTGTATATTTCGATAGCAATACCATCCTTGTCGGCAGGATGTTACTTTTTGTTCAAATGCCAACTTAAAATTGATATTCTATTTTCCAAATCCTACTTAAGTTTAAAAGTCTTGACGCTAACACAATAACTGACCTTTCCGCTTTTATTTAAACGACATGCGAAGTATCTCTTGCACAGAATTTCCGACCGTTTACTTACCCTTATTTGGCGCCTTTTTACGACATCCCAGGCATATTTTTATATAGTTTAGGCGTGTTATAAACTGTTTTCGTCCTTTCACGTTATCTCTAGTTTGTTACCTGTGTGTATATGTATTTATATGCAAACACATGCACCCACATAAATACATACACCTATATAGGTAAAAGTATATACATTTACCCATTCCTACTACTACCCTAAGAAACCAAAATTGTTCGTCCCTAATTGAATGAATGGAAAGAGATGCGATCGCGGTATGGGACCTGATTCCTAATTTAATGTATTGTATAATATATCAGATGTTTTCCCAAGAATCAAGCTTCCTAATATAATCCAGTCTCGTACATTATGTTCAGCTACTTTTAATTTTTCAATCCTACTGTATTTAAAATGCGCTGCATGTTCCTTGAATCTAGTTCTTTGAATTCGATGATTCTTAGTAGATCGAAGCCAATATGTATGCATAACATACCTAGTGTAAGAAAGTCATACGTTATATATATATAGTTATAAAAAAAGTAAATTCGAATTGTGAATACGTAAATATGGGTTCCACAGAGGCTTATCTTGGGGCTTATTATGATTATTGGAGTATTTTATGTTTAACTTATTGTGGCGATTCCTATATAAACAGTTGTATATCTTAAAGAAAACAAATATTATTATTATTATCATTATCATTATCGTATTCATTGATATTTTGTTTGCTGTCCGTAAAATTTGTCGCAATTATTACAACGGATTGTTTATATCCTGCTTCATATTAAGTCATACTACATTCTATAGATTATTGTCTACAACTTTGTAATTTTAAAATTAATTTTACATTCTTCTTTTTTTACACTTTTCTTTTATTACTCTCATTCATATATATCTTTATTTAACGGAAAATTAATTAATCTGTGTACCAGAAAATTAATGCTAATCTCTGTTAATATGAATATTATTTTAAACAAAATATGTATACGATCAATACATACTATTTATTAAGGTCTCATTATCTTATATATGCAAATATATATATAGTTATCACGCAGTTGTTAATCATTAAATCATATACAATTACCTTATTTCTGAAAAAAAATTCTGTGAAGAAACACCTTGTGTAATGTCAACAGAGTGTTGTAAAAATCCTCAACCAAATATATCATCATTGGTATATTTAAAACGTTATCACCTGTATGAGTTATTATATTTACCACCACTCGAAAACATATAAACAGACAATACAATTCAATTAATTTGCATTATCTAGAAAGAAAGTGTTAATTCCTGAGATAACCAAGTGGAATTATTGCTAATTTGAGAGGTATTTCATTTGTACCATGACATTTTGTGGCAAATTTGTTTTTCATGTAGGTTCGTCGAAGTCCAATTTTCCACATATATGTGTACTTTATTGTGACTGTTGGTTGAGTGGTACTCACAGCATGTATCTCCCGGATGTTAGATATGAAAATATTTGTAACCTTTGAATTACCTGTAAATACGTATTGCACCATAGAATAAGTACATAGTTAAAATATTTTCTGGTAAACAAAAGTATTAACTGTATTTTTGTAAACATTTACCAGTATTTTTGGATGAACAACAACTGTTTTTATTATTTACATAGAGATCATAGTTCTAGACTTTTCGTTTGGAATATACTTGTCGACAACTACGCAACATTTTAGGAAACTTTAAAAAAAAATGTCTACAAAAATCATTTCTTTTCTGATTCTTTAGTGTTTTTCCAAAATCTGTGTATTTCGTTAGATATATTATAAACATCACGTAGTCCGATAAGAGATATAGTTTCACGTGAATTTAATCAATCTCTATTTTTTTTTTGACACAATATTTTTATTAAACAACCGAAATTTGCATCAGATATCAAACTAATATATTTTGAAACAATTGGATAATTTTCAACATATTTGTACTTGAAATTTCTCAATTGATAATTCTATTGTTCTTAAAAGTACCTAATAATTTTTTGTATTTAATTTTAGCTGAAAGATAAGATTCTTTTCTTATCCATGAATATGATGCATACATACCTAAAAATTCACAATAAAAAAAATAGAAAAATGTATTACATATTGCTATTAAAATGAAAAACAACTTTTCACAATGGTACTGAACTGTCAAAGTTTATATAGAGATAACTATGGGACTACAAAATTTAAATTGAGATCAACTAGGAATAATTAGCTATATGTAAAACATTTTCTTCAAGTCATCTTCTCTAGGCAAATTGATAGAAATGTTTATTGAGGCCAAGGACTTTTGATCGACATTTCTGGGTCATCTCCCAAATTAATGGGAGCAAAGGGTTTTAATGTTGTTAGAGCATGAACTTGTTTATATATTTTTAGTTCCTCCCAACACAATTTCAAGTTCTTTTTATAACTTTAATTATGGTGTTAAGCCAAGTTAATATAACATAAACAGTTTTAAAACCTTAAAAAGGACTTTTCCGCACGTAGAACATCTCTATCTCGAAATTGAGTGCGCGAAAAAAATAAAGCAACACATTAATGCAGAATATGTGTTTTATGCAACAGTTTTACGTTTTTCAAATAGTTCACCCTCGTGCTTTCTCATGACCCATGAACAGGGTGGGGTGTGTCCTATCCACTTCAAAATCAATAGATGTCGTCTGGTAGACGTCCCTAATAGAATCAGTCGAAGCCCGATCGATCCGACACGATTTTATTGAGTGATCGTGCTAACAAACAAATTTCTAAAATAGTCCACCATTGTGCTTTCCCATGACCCATGAACATGGTAGAGCGTGTTCCATCCACCTCAAAATCAATAGTTGTCGTCTGGGAGACGTCCCCGATCCGAATCAGTCAAAACCCGATCGATCCGACATGACTTAGTTGAGTTATCGTGTTAACAAAAAAAAAATCTCACGTCGTGCTTTCTCATGACCAATGGACAGGGTGGGGTGTGTCCTATCCACCTCAAAATCAATGGGTGTCGTCTGGGAGACGTTCCCGATTAGAATCAGTCAAAACCCCATCGATCCGAGACGATTTAGTTGAGTTATCGTATTAACAAATCAAATTTCTCGAATAGTCCACCATAGTGCTTTCTCATGACCCTTGGACAGGGTGGAGTGTGTCCTATCCACCTCAAAATCAATGGGTGTCGTCTGGGAGACGTCCCCGATCAGAATTAGTCAAAACCCGATCGATCTATCAAACACGATTTAGATGAGTTATCGTGCTAACAAAAAAAAATTTCTTTTCTTAGCTACCCCACGATAACCAAAAGTATCATGTCTCGTAAGAACTGCTCCCACGTCGGTCAAATACAAGCATGTCAGGCGTTACTCACAACCAGTAAAAGATATCGATCTAAGTTTTTCATGAATCGATAGCGGGAACTTTTATCCTTGATGCACTGTAATAAAAGATTCAGTTGTGGTTGATCTTTTGATGTGGACTTTTTTGAAAAAAGTCGAGATCATTCATACAAAAGTGCATGCAGCTATATGATGTGGCAAAGAATATTCAGTATTCATATAAAATAAGTCAAAAATTACTTTTCACTGCAGAGTGTCGATCCACATAATATAACTTGATAACTTGAAGTAAATATTGGGTTATTCTAAAGTATTTCCGGTGCTCCAGATTTTTTTTCCACGCTCAATATGACGTTACGAGCGTTACAATGTGAACTACCTGCCATGTAATATTTCCAAAAAACCTAACGAAATTATGTACGTACTCGATACGGACCTGGACCTGGTCAGACCTATCCGACAGTGTACCCAATGACTCAACACTTCGACAGACAAAAGCTACCCGGATTGATAGAACTGCATTCCTACGGGGTTACTTACAATGAAGTGACTAGCCACCTCAAGGTCCACTTTCTTACAGAGCAGCGCCTACCTCTTTCGAAGGTCTGCAAAATGTCGAAAGTAATGACCAGAATCCGTACTCGCCTCGTGGCTACCGTTCAATATTTTAGGAGCCACTAATCTCTTCTGTTCTTTATCTCAACTACAACTAACTCGATTCGAATACCGTTATGGGGGAAATTCTTGAAAAGCACGAAGGAACAGGTAGTTTATCTCTAGACTCGGCAAATATAATAAATCTTGCCGAAGCTGTTTGTTTTGTTAATTGAGGTCGGGTAATTTGTTGCAAGGTCGACGATAGTAGCATAGCGAAAATGGCAAATTGGTTATCTCAAGCAAAAGTTTTATTCCAGATATGTATGTTTGAGTTTTATTTGAAATTTATATTACTTAGATTAAGGTTACCAGATGCATTGCCTTAGATCATTAAAGTTTCTTAATGGTTTAAGTATTACCAACATAGAGTACACACTGAAGTAAACTGTATAACAAGAAATTCTTTATATACATATAGTAGCAATGTACACAAAATGTACCAAATTTCACAGTGGTTTTTAATAGAGGGCAAAAAACATATAGCCTTTGTTGGTTTCTTGGCTTATTATTGACTTTATTGAAACCTTTAATCTTTCTGTAATATTTTACGTTATAATCGATATATAGAGTGTTTCAGTTGGAACCATATGATTTGAATTACGCGCCATTTATGTTCTGTCAAAGATAGGGCGTCAATATCTGTCATCTACAAACCATATAACGTTAGTATGCCGCGATTAACAGTTCAACAAAGAATAGTTTATGTACAACTGTTTTATGAAAGTGAGTGATCATTTACAGTTGCATTAAGAAGAATTCGCGTAAATTTAACCATCTACAGAGTTAACAGTTCGTAACTTAATCAAGAAATTTTAAGAGGCGGGTTCTGTTATTAATAAGGCAACACCAATACATCCTCGTTGTGGTCGGTTAGATGAACATATTGCTGTAGTGCGAGAAAGTGTACGGAGTATCCAAACACATCAATTCGATGTCATGCACAACAATTGAATTTGTCAAGAACCACCACGCATCGGATTTTACAGAAAAATCTACATCTGTCGGCATTCAGTTTACATGAGCAAAATTCAGTTGTGACAGCAATTAAAAGTTATAAACCATTTACAACGTTGTACATTTGATAATTGAGTGTTAGAAAAAAAAGAAGGTGATGCTGATTTTTATAGAAAAATTTTGTTCAGCAGTGAAGCACATTTTCATCTTGACGGATATATCAGCAAACAAAATTGTCGAATTTGGGATGCTGAAAATCCACATGCTGTTCACAAAAGAGAAATACTCGTACATCCACAGAGAAGCAGGAATGGCGCGAAATTCAATTCCTATAGTTCCAACTGAGACCATATTATCCATATTCCCTTCAAAAGAACATTGTTATTTGCCCATTTGCTATTAGGTCATTGTATTAAACATTTACTTATATCAAAGATTATCTTTGGCAAAGTTGGTTGTCGTTTTTAAATATTATCCTGCATTTACGTCAAATCATATTTTAACCGTCAAAGTTTATTTAAAGAGTTCTGGTGAATTTTTCTTGATAATTATATTGTAAACGTAAGCATTATCTGAATTATAGTTTTCATCACAGAGCACAACGTTTAGATTAGCTGATAGGCGAATCATTCGCACGAAGTTACGAAATTGTAACTCAGAGCATTTACCTAACCAATGTTATGACCACGAAGAGCACATGAGAAAAAGAAATACATATTTTCTGTTTAATTAGATTTTATTAAATATATTTTTATGTCAAATGAATTGTTATGCCATATCAAAGAAATATACATCTGATTCTTTCGTTTTACATTTTGGACTGCTTTATAATACAAAAGTAATACCAATGAAAATATTGTTGGGCGTTTAGAATTTCTTACAGATACCTGAATTGTATTTGTAAAATTATTCTATTATTATTATCATATATTATATATAATTATTATATATAATTATTCTATTTATTAGCCATACTTTAAGACCCACAATTTAATTTTCTGCAGTAATATTTTATCTACTATAATTAAATGATTAAGAACTTCCCGAGTGAAGAGAGAAGCATGTCAAATACATATATGTTACTAGTTATCCATTACAATTACCAATTAAATCAATTACTAGTAAATCGATGATCTCTCACCTCTTAACTGACTCATTATAACTTAAGATAGCATCTATAAGTATACATGTATAAAAAAGAATGTATGAAATATCTCTGCATATAAATATTTTCCACTATCCCACCCCTATTTTAATTTAAACGGATCGAAAAGTGTATACTGATTGCTTGAAATTACGAAATTACAAAAAATATAGATTCAGATGCAAAATAAATTCACACGAATAATAATATAAACTACTTCTTAAAAAAATCTACAGGGCATCAAAATTATTTCTATTTAATAGCCATGTAAAAACTTCACATCATAGAATACACAACGGAAATTAACAAACGCATTTTAATAAACATATTAAAATTTTCACTGCATTTAAATTATTTTTACCGATCAAATACATTGTTTTCCATAGTGACATGAAAAATTATCTTTTTATATCAAATATATCTTATATCAAATTTTAAAATAAGAATTGTTAAGAAGATTAAATAAATTTTAATTAAAAAGCAAAAATACAGGCGAAGATACGCCACTGTACCAATTATTTCACTATTATATTTTATCAAAATGTTCAATCTTTGACATGTCTGCGCGTTTTTGTAAAAGTGATCTTGAAAATATTCCATAGATTCGAGGTTTTTTGGTCCGGTACTTATTCCTATGCCGTACCTATTTCACTTAACAATGTCTAGAAATTCCCTATATATTATTGAGTTAATAGATATGTGATATTTAATGTACCTGTATAACTTGTTCTAACTCAACAGGCACTATGGACTTATTAAATTATTATTATTGATGACACATCCAAGTGGACTAAAATTTACATTTTATATTTATTAGTCTACAATTTTTGAAATTCACCAATAAATCTTAATCCCTCAAGCCTAACATTTAATTACTTCTAAATTACTTGGAGGGTCATCATATGCAAATATGGAAGACAGGGGTGGATTAAAATATTTTCACAAAAATCGGTTTCAAATTACTTACTACAATATTAAACCGTTGAATAAGTGGGGGACTGACAATTTTTATCCAGTCCAACGTTACCAATGAAGTTACCAGATTAATGTAATATAAGGACTAAGAACTGTACCATTTGTAAAACTTTCTATTGATGCATTTTAATCAAATTTCTGCATAGTGGCGTAAACACTTAGGTATATGTATGTTAAAAAATAAATTCGTCTGTCTATATAGTAGTGATTTAATATTCCAAATAAAATTAAAATATTTATTGTTATCATTTTCATTACATTAGTTATCTTAATCGAGTAGTATAGTTTATCTTAATCGAGATTTTTGAATAATTTTTATAACTTTACATTTATCTGTCTGACGATGGTCATTAAAACCGTTACAAGTTTTAGTAAAAACTGTGTTATTTGACCGAAATTCCAGAAAATACAATACGAGTAAAATATATATATTAAATAATATCTAAATGTTGCTCGACTTCAGAATCTTGAAAGCATTACTGACTTTCATTAAGGGCTTTGAATAACATAGGCAAAAATTTCATTTTAAAATTCTCGCCTCTAGGTGATTTATTTCATGATGTAGTTTAATTTGATTAAAATATGTCTTGTCATTTCCCATCTAATTGTAACTGTAACCATATCCTCCACATCCTGAGGTGTTACGAGAAATGTAAATTTCCATGTATAGCTTTTATATCTAGTATATCGCTTCAATTCATGACCTCCATGGATTGGAGCGATGATTGATCTCCATTGCAAGTTTTGCACTTCATGGACAAAAACTAATAATAGTTTCTCGAATACGGTTAGGAAACTGAATAAAAATAAGTCTAGTTTGACATAGTAATTTGTCAATAATCAATATTTGATAATATTCCAGATTTTTGAATAGATCAACTGCCGGTGTTGATTGTCTCTTCTTATCCAGAAGATTGTTTTAGGATTTGACTGTATAGGAGGATATGGTGAAGATAAACCATCCAGTCTTAATTAGTCCAGTATTAATTATCTGGCATCATTAATAACCAAATTATTTTGCCGTATTTACCAAAATATCGTAAATTTCAGTATTTGTGGTTAGCTACATTCTAGGGAGTACTACAAGCTATAATCATGAGCACAAAACTGCTGCTGGTGCTACAGGTTTCATTATGAAAATGATTCTGGGAATACAAGTGTATTGGAACGAAATATGAATTGGAATGAAACGTCAATATATTTGTAGAATAATACGAAACAAATAAGAATTGTAAAAAGTACATTATGTAGGTTAATAATGCATAAATCTGGAAAGGGGTTAATAAATTTGCAAACTGGATTTGTAGAAAACCAACTACGAAGATGCATTTTTGTGTTTGCACACGCGAATGAAAATATGAGCAGCAGCACAGTCTTAACAGAAATTAGTCTCGTTCGCAAAAGATGAAATAAACATAAATTTGACTCAATTCAACACTAATGTTATGGTCCAATACTGTCAGTTTCTAGTTGTAAGTTTCTATAAATACCCCAGACAGATGTTCGAAATATTCAAACGCTATAATCTGCAATAGAATGTCACGTCCTTAAAAAATCCCCTCATATTGCAAATCTGTCTACACACTTTTTAAAAATAAATATTACAACTTATCTCTGTCCGTAATACAATGACAATTACTATCATCGGCAACATTCCTACGGATCTAATTTCACCAACTCGCATTATTTTTCTCTATAACAAAGTGTTGATCATATGATGATGTGTATGATATGATTCGAGATTATTCCGTGTTAGAGATTAAATTCTGATTACTCGGAAAATCTGTTTGAATTGCCGGAGAATTGACGTCGCGAAAAATCCGTTGATAAGAAAAAACTAAAGTTTTATATGTCCATTTTATCTCCTCTTTATACGTTGTATTGTTTTAATAGAATATTATCTATACTTTCTGCAGTACGTAGGTTCCATTCATTTTTATTCTCCTTCAAACTCTGCGTATGCGACATTATCAAGAATTGAAGGTTACTTAGTGATATTGTCATGTTGCCGACTTTGATTTTACTACAATTGTACTACAACTACGTAAAATATTCACGCATAGATACCATCGGCAATAAAATTACAATTTTGTGATATATTGATCTAGAGAAAATACCCCAACTTATAAAAATGTTAAAGATCGTGCAGCCAGTATTACGTATTTTAGAAAACTTCTCAAGCATAAATCTCTCATTGTATATCATTAAACATGACTGTATCTCATGTAATACGTATTTTACTATTATCTCTATATTATTAAAAACATAAGTTAATCTTTTGAAATGTGGAATAATTTAATGATTATTTTAATAAGTACAAACTCAAAACCTTCGTTAACAAATGATTCAAAAGTGTAGCGGAAAGTTCTGTTAAAATGTATGTCCAATACCTATATAAAATACCTAATAATAATAAAATACCTATATAAAATAGCTAAAATAATATATATAAAATTACCGTTTACATACCCAAAACTTATTTCAAATTATTAGAAAAATTATATTCTTCATTATGTTCTTTGACGATTTTTAAATTACTCTGAAATACCTCAACTGTAATTTTCAAAAAGAGAAAATAATAAGCCTTCTTTAAAAAAAAATAATGATTTCGTTTAAGTTTTCAAACCTTAACAAAAGCTTAAACATTCTGCGCAAACCACAGTACGAATAACATTGTTTCACCCACTCCTATTAGAAAATAAAAAGTCGCCCATCCAAGTAGTAGTTCGGAGCAGAGTGCTGCACTGCTAGTTCCGCATCCGGCTTTTAACTTTAAATTTTGTTAATCCCTATCGAATACAAAAATTACTTATATTCTTAGGGGTATTTTTTATGTTTATATAAAATAAATATGCAGACATGTAATTATGTAGTTGATCTGCAGCCGGTCCTCTGTTCTTGAACCAAAGACAGGGTTAAGAGAATCGTCCGGTCGCCTCTCTTTCCTCTTAGTATTTATTTATTATATGTAATTCTATTTATCTTACGAGTCAGGCACCTAACCCGTATACAACCTGTACCTGGGTACAATGATACCCTATTTACAGTTTATAAGATCAAAGGCGGTCAAACTTAGAATTATAAAATTTTATTAGATTAGAAAAGAAAAGCGTATTGCAACTACTCAGGTATGTCGTATCAGGGATCCAGAAAACATTTTGACTGACGCTAGTACGCTAATGTTTAGCCAAAATGACACCATACACTAACGTTATTTTGAAGATTAAAAACAAAATCAATTTGTGATCGGTTTGTTAGATTTGCTATGTTTGACTTAGTTCTAGCGTTAACAGTTTTTTATCTAAACAATGAGGATAAAGATGTTCCTCACCAAGGAAGGATGTCAACAAGAAGTTAATCCTCATTTTGGTATTGATGTCCAGTTCTTCCTTGACTACACTTTCTCTGTGAGATAAATAGGGCGTGAAGGACTAACTGAATGACCACCACGTTCACCTGATTTGACTCCCTTATAAACGTAATATGCTTTTAAATAAAGACGGATCATAATATACACGCTAATGGCGGTGTAGGGCGAAAGTAGCAAATTGTCCCTTATCAATAGGATATCCTGCCTTTCGTAACGCATTTTCTTTGCGCGCATGTTTACCTAAGATGAACTATTATTTATAACTTTTTGTTGTGAATTTTGTATTCTATTTTTCTATTATTCTCAATAAATTTAACCCAATTATAAATAATGCAAATGATTTAAGGAGATTTCATGGAATCTGATGAAAGTTCCTTTATAAATTTTAAAAAACGAAGGAGAAATTCTTTATAATCATATACACAATTGCAAATAAATTTATAATATATTGAAAATATCTTAATCCGCCCCCTGTATAACCCCGTCTAACCAGCTAGTCCCTTAATAACAACTTCTAGACACTTCGTTTATAATTGCCCTTATACTACTAGGAATAGATTTTCCTAAAAAACGTCGAAAGAATACTGCGCTAAATGTAGATTTCAAGCACCATGTCGTCACCACACTTTTACAAGAATTATTACTGCTCAACAGTTCAACAGTAATGCCAACAACGACAATGTCTTTCAATAACAGTAACTGACTGACGCTGACGTTAGAACACTACATGAAAATATGGCTTATTATTTTGTCATAGGCAGTAAGTAAAGTGCGTCAGACAATTCCGATTTTAAAATAATAATCATAACATCTGGTATCTCCTAGGGATTGAAAACACCAGGCATCTGCGTATAATTTTAATATGTAAAATGTATAAAATATTTTTCTTTTCTGAACGTTCGAGAATAAAGTCGTATTATCCTGATTTTTACCTTATTATCAATCTAAAATGCTTATTAAAATATTTAAACTGTTCTATAAAATATGTTTTGTTTAAATATTATTGATTTACATACGAATGTTAAAATGTAAATATGATAAATAAGATGTGAATCATAAAACAAGTATCAAAAAATAAATATTACTTAAAAATAAATATATTGCTTTGTTATTTTAATACGTTTCTTGTATATCAAAATTAGTTTTAGTACACAGATTATCTAGGTTTCAATACAACTCGATTATATTATCAATTACCATTACAAAGAATAACGTAACAACTATTTTACATTTAAAAAATATTTACAGGGCATGGTATCAAACGTATAGACGTGTTAGTTCTCTCTGGAAACATACAATTCATATAACTTTCATAGAGATACAAGCTTTTCAAAAATATAAAAAATAACTAAACGCATTCAACAATTCACATTCAACTAGGAAATATTTCGAGTCGTGAATATTTACTATCGAAATATTCATATGCATGTGCTTAAAAATGTATTTTTTTTAAAGGGTCTGGATAAATATTTGTATTTGTGAATTTCACAAGAACATTTATTTTAATGGTTCCTAATAACTTATAATTGGTTACCGTCAATCGAGTACCGAGTAATAAATTTATAAAAGCCGTTTTTTTTATTACAATCGCATTTCTAAAGTTTACTTGCAATAAGAAAACTTTTGCCCTATGTATATGACCGTCTATTGCCTTAACAATAAAAATTCGTTTAAATTTCGAGCTTAGAAACTTAAAATTGTAACGGAAAACACAATGTTGTACAGGACCTTTCATTTAGAGGAAAGCTCATCTTGAAATTGATGATTTACTGTTTTTCGAATAACAGCTTTATGGTTGAAATGAATGTTCAAAATTATTTGTTCGTTGTGTAAAGTTTCAAAATGTTTTAACTAGTTTAATTCTAACTAAATTTAAAAGTTTGTAAAAAAAAAGTTAACCACTTTGAATAAAACAAACAATATCAATTAGACATTATTTAGAAATTGTATTATCAATTATCCAAATTTATCTACAAGTTACAACCATATACAATGCTTGAGAGATATTGTTGTTAATTTAATCCCCAAAGATGACATCTAGTTGCAGTATATCCATATTAAATTAATGGTAAATTATATGTAACGATCAATATCAGAAATAATATTTGAAATAAGCGTGAAAATTGTTCGTCAAAAGGATTTTTAAAAACAATTTAATTTTTCCATCGTTTAATTTCATTATAAAAAGCGTCTTATCAAAAATAAATATTTTGTCTCAAGGGAAACGGCGAGTATAAAAGAACCATCGGTAACATAGAATTAAATCGGTAACATCGGTAACATAAAATTAATCATCAAGCGTATGATAAATTTGGGAAATCATAACTTTATCGTCGACTTCCTTTGACTCGCCTCCGGTCGTGAAAAACACGTAGGTGTCAATTCCGAAAGACAAAAGTGACGAACTGTAAAAGAGAAAAGAGAATCATTAGATCGGTCTCTCCCTTTACCCATCGCAAGGCCCTTCCTTCTTCATCTCGCGCACGAGCAGCATCGCTCGTACCGCTTCGTGATTTCGTGTTTCTAAACTTGCTTCCCTGCAAGGGGTCTGCTGTAGAGACTCACGGGTGGGGAGACCCAACCAAATAGCGGCTATCAGGCCCCCACCCCACCCCTCGCACTGTTTGGGTTCGGGAGCGTTTCTATGCAATGCTTTGCTGATCCGTAGTTTGCTTCGAGCGCACAGTTAAATACACAGTAGACGAAATTAGGCTCGAACTGCCACAGAAAATTAAGCACTTAATTATTGCCTTCAGTGTGTGACTTGTGAGTGTGGTGCGTCTGAAGGAGGAACGATGTTTGACGTCTTCGGCTCCGTGAAGGGGCTGTTGAAAATCGATGCGGTATGCATCGATAACAACATATTTCGTTTACACTACAAAGCCACGGTAATCATCCTAATAGCTTTCTCTCTGCTGGTGACGAGCAGACAATATATCGGAGATCCCATCGATTGTATCGTAGATGAAATTCCTCTAAATGTCATGGACACGTACTGCTGGATCTACTCTACGTTTACCATACCGAATCGGTTGACAGGACGCATCGGCCAGGACGTGGTGCAAGAAGGGGTTGCCGGCCATGTGGACGGTAAGGACGAAGTCAAATATCACAAATATTACCAGTGGGTGTGCTTTGTCCTGTTCTTCCAAGCCATGCTGTTCTACGTACCACGCTACCTGTGGAAAACGTGGGAGGGTGGCCGCATCAGGATGCTGGTCCTTGACCTCAACTGCCCCATCGTCAGCGAGGACTGCAAACGGGACCGAAAGCGGCTGCTGGTAGATTATTTCACTATTAATCTTCACATGCAGAACTTCTATGCTTTTCGATTTTTCATATGCGAGGTACTCAACTTCGTTAACGTGGTGGGTCAAATATTCTTCATGGACTTCTTCTTGGACGGCGAATTTAGCACATACGGCAGCGATGTACTGAAATTCACCGAGCTCGAACCGGAAGAGCGCGCGGATCCGATGGCGCGGGTGTTTCCAAAGGTAACGAAATGTACCTTCCACAAATACGGTCCTTCCGGTTCGGTGCAGAAGTTCGACGGCCTCTGCGTCCTTCCTCTCAACATTGTCAACGAGAAGATTTACGTGTTTCTGTGGTTCTGGTTCGTGTTTCTTAGTGTCCTCTCGGGTATTTCTCTGATCTACCGTTGCGCCGTCATCGTAGGGCCCAAGCTCCGTCTCTATCTGCTAAGAGCCAAATGCCGCATCGCCGCCTCAGAGCAAATCGAAACCATCGCCAACAAATGCGAGATCGGAGATTGGTTCGTCCTTTATCAGTTAGGCAAAAATATTGACCCGCTTATCTTCAAGGAAGTGATATCGGACCTGTCGAAGAAACTGGAGGGCAAAGAGACAGTATAATGCATTTTCTCGAACGAATTATATAAACGACGCGTGCCTTATACGACTATTTAATTTAAAAGACTTGGAAAAAGTATTGGTAGGTAACTACGTTATCGATTTACTTGCTAAACGCGCGCGGTAGGAAAGCCATTCCAAGAAAGTAGGTATATTTTAAGTTAATTAAAAGGACCAATTACAACAAAGTTCTGTGATGACCGAAAAGACTGTATACAATCAATCAATCAATCAATGTTTTTCGGCCATCAGCCTCTGGGATTGGCTGTGATAAATCATCTTTTAAACTTAGGGACGCAATAGCTCAAATAGGTCATTCCAAAACTATTTTTTTATCGCTTAACCCAAAATTCCTCTGTATTGTGTACTGCCAAACATTTTATCATTGACATTCGACTTGGTTAAATCTGTAACGGACAAACAAGCCGGAGACCGTTTTCGCCGCTGGCTGGAAGATGGCCTTGCCTGCCGTCTACAGCGAAGCATATTATGATACCTTGCCGCCATTCATTTTTCGAAAAGCCGGCGAAATCGTATTCTCTGTGATAGATCTGATATGATAATGTGAAAATGCTCTGTTTGTTTTTATATCATTACCTAGCATATAATTATCAATCATTTATTTAATTGATATGTGATCTTTAGACTATAGTTTAGACTAAGTTCCATACATACGTACAATTCCAAGACGAAACGATAAGACATAAGATTTACATTCGATTTTTTTTTTTTTAATAATTGTATAGAAGTATGTGTTCAGATTACGGTTATATATTGTATATTATAGTATTTAATAAACCAAAAGTGCCTTGAAAAAATTTGTATGGAATTATTATATTGACAAAATAATAAAATTAGCGTTTTAACTAATGTGTTCTTTTATTTTCCCATTCCTACCCACAAACACTACAGTACCTATTTAATTGAATATATCTACCTGCTATACTACTTGCCAGATCCTTAAAATGGATTTGTCCACGAATTTTAACAATACTATAAAAATAATACTAATAATAGCAATATTGCAAATATTCTGTTTTTAAACTTATTCCTAAATCACGTAAATTATTGTTACTTCTATGAGCATATATTTAGTTTACTAAAAACAATAATATTTAATAATAATGGCATGATTGTCAAGTAAATAAGGAATTATCTGTGATTTTACCTAAACTTGTAAAATATGAAAGTATTACATGTTTTATGTAAATAGATGCATTTATAAACAAGACAATATTGCAAGATAATAGTAAAATATTATGTTTCGGCTGATTACTTAATTTATTTGTCTGACACGTGCATTATCGACCCGTTATGTTTTCAAAATTAGTTATTTTTCCTTTAATAACTGCAATATTCATGTTTATATTAAAAACGGCTATTAGTTGTCAATAAAATGTCTTTCAGTGAAGTAATGTAAAAGATACTACTTTACAAAATTTCAGAACATTAACAAAACTTTTGATAGATATTTGTAATAGATACTAAAAAACTAGCTCAAGCGTAAAAAATAACAATCTCTTTGAAAAATCTAAAGGAGAAAAATAATTTCATTGTCCGTCGAGTGCATTACGAGATTGCGCAATTGTTTTCAAAATTCGCAGATCATTCTCGACGAAAATCATCACCGTAACTTCTTAGAACCACTCAAAAAATTACGTTGAATATTCATCACATTTCGGATGTTCCTTGTCACAAATTGATCAGTAAAATAACATTATTTAAAAGGCAATAGGTAAATAATCCCATCCCACTTATTGTTAGCAGTAAGTCAGGCGTTAAACATATCCAGTTCTTTAATCGGACATAAGTGACCCTACCATTTAAATAATTATTATAATTCTTTCCGCAGCCGTATCCTGACTACTACTGTTTGGGAGTTTATTGAACTCTGACTACAAAGAACAGTAACGTCAGGTAAATACTGTGTAAATAAAAAAGTAGGTATTAAACGAAGTAATGAACGAACGAGTTGAGTCTAGAGTTCCATGAAAAGTCTATTAAATATTATAGGGTTAAGTCAATATTTTTTGTTTCATTAATGCTGCGCTTTCACGGTTGTTACTTTGCAAGAAATTTGCAAAAAGTCGCAATTACAATGCACACTTTCACGATTTTTTGGAGGGGATTTCAACACTGGTTAAAATATTTCCATTATGCCTCGATTCTGTTAAAATTACCTGTGAATAGTGATTTGAATTGAACTTTTAGTTTGCAGTTCTTTTTCAAGATGCACATTCCTGCTCTCATTTAACAATGTACACTTTCAAATAAAGGTTAAAACCAATGGTGTAGATAAAAAGACAGTTGGTATTTTCGTATAAAGAAAATGTATTTAATAATTCCAGGTGTTTCGTTTTAATCGAGACACCCTGTATTTGGCGTATGCTATATAGCACAAGAAAATTGTATCGTCAATATCATCATCTATCAAACACGTTTAAATCAGTACCTAATGAGTTATGTAAAATTTAAGGATAAAAAAATATCTATTAATCCTTTTTTGTGTATTGAAATAAATTAATTGTTTAAAATTAAAGCTCGTGCAATAATGTGAGTAGTCGAAAAAAAGGAGATTCAATCAAATTTGAAGCAAAAGACACGCTGTGAAATTCCCCAAAATAGTATAAAATAGGAAATGAGTAAAACACTCCCAAGGTGATTTATATCAATATAATCATTTTCTCATAATTTTTACGAATTGACAATTTAGTTCTTTATACAGTACTTTCATAAAGTAATGAATAAATTATTTAAAAATTTAAGGAATAACTTTTGGGAAGAACTCTGGAAGCCGGAAAATTTTATTTTTTGTTGTACACATTTTTTAAAATATAATTAATACAGCCAAGGTAATTCGTGTAGGAGTTTTTTTAATGACAACCCACTTTTTATTACGGAAAGAGCATATTTTTTTACATACGCTACGGTAATAATTACATTAGCATGAGTATGGCATAAATAAAAAAAAGAAAAGCGATTTTGCAATTTAAAAATACTGAATTTAATGGCAATGATTATCTAAAAAATCAGCTAAAATAAAACGTTGAAATTGTACATCGTTGACTGCCTGACAGTAGCCTTAGCGACATATAATAATGTTTTTCTTATTACTATCAGAGAGAAACTTGAAATCGTACTTCGTGAAATAGTTTTTTTTTGTTTTTGGAGTAATTTCTTTGAAGAATAAATTTATTATTTCTTGTTTAACAAAAGCAGTATCTGAAGTGTTTATTAAGTAGTATCTTTCTCATTGTGTAAAAAACGGTTAAATTAGCTGAACGAGAAAGAATGGAAATTCTTTGCATGATGAATTCTCTAATGTTTTGGCGACATGATGTGCATCCAAAGATAAGTAATTGAATTGTTCAACTCGTCCTGATCGGCAACCAATTACCCAAAACATGGGAAGCAATGTTGAGTAAATACTGCGAATTTGGGCATGTTCGTGATCTTCCTAAATCTCGTCGTACCTTACCATCGGAAGACGATCAGGTTAATGTTTTGTTGCAATGCAAGGAAATCGTCGTTCAACATAACCAGGCTTCTGATTTCAATATGACAACGTCTACAGTACACAAAATTGTAATTCAATAATTTAGTAAAAAACATATTTTGTTCTGAGGAGCCTATGTTTGTTTTAAAAGATCATATCAATAGTCAAAACTGCCTTTATTGTTCTACCGAGAATCCCCAATGAATGATGTAGTATCATACTCAAAATATCCAGAAAGTGAAGGTGTGGTGCGATATAATCGACGGAAAAATTCTAGGTCCCTATTTTTTTACCGTGAACCTGACTTGTGCAAGAAATTTTAATTTTCTTCGACACGGCTTTATTCCCGCACTTTATATCCAAATCTAGAGGAACTTTTTCGTCCGAGAAATTTTTTTTTCTTTCAACAAGGCGGTAGATGAGATGATCTCGAATCGTTGGATAGGAAGAAGGAAGTCAATTAAGTGGCCAGCTAAATCGCCACATTTGACACCCCCTGATTACTTTTTGTGGCGATTCTTAAAAAGTAAAGAACACGTTACTATGCCGGAGGATTTAAAATATTTAAAAGCAAGAATTCGTCACGAAATAAAACGTATACCTACTGAAGTTATTGACAATATTCAAAAAGAATTTATTAATCTTCTTGGCTATTGTCAGGCAGCCAACCGTGCACAATTTAATTTGATTACAGATGGCATAAGGTTTTACATTGTAAATGGTACAGTCTATTGATAATTTAAAAGGGCTACGGGCCAACAAAGAAAATGAAACCTGTAACCTCTGATGATTTAGAACCACCTCTAAAAATGTCCACTAATGCCAAAATATTTATGACCTGATTGAGAATCATTTAGTCAGGGACTCAATCATTTGAATATGCAGGAAATATTATATTTGTTTTAAGTAGAATAAGGTCATATTCATAACAAAAAAAAAGAACATCCTAAATTATATAAAGAACTCCTATCTAATATGTAGAAAATTCCAGGAATGCCAATTCGGCCAATGAAAAACTGTTCCTATTCGGCCAATAGTCATTAATTTAACAGTGTGTATTCAGTTAACCTATTTTACAATGTAATTTGTTCTGGAATTTTCGTCTCCGACCTAATGGGGTTTCTTCAGATTCAGCAAGTATTACTTAACAGGGAGAATACTGTATAGCCCCCAAAACATATTCGTATGTGTTTTAGGTTACTGTTTGAAGTGATCCTATATAAAATACTGACATAATCTAAGATTGCATGTATATAAGACTCATACAACACAAGTGGAATTTTGGTATTTGCACCCTATTTAGCATTAGTTATGGTTTTCAGCTCTTTTCACATTTTGTTGCAATATAATTAGTTATATAATTTAATTATTACAAAACTAGTCCAACAAAATCCACCTTCTCGAAAATACAAAATAGAATTAAAATATAGGCCGGGATCCGGGATATATTACTAAAATACGATACAATATTTCTGTATCATCAATTTATATTTGCAATGTGTAATACAATCTATTCCAACCAAATATACTGTTTCCTCTCCTATTTGGTCAAACAAGACCTTGAAAAGCATGCGAACATTAAACTTACTAACAATAGAGATTCGTCTTGATGATAATTAAATTATTTATTAAACCTTTCAGCCTGTCTCGTTTGGTATGAATGAAATTTAAGTTTACATTCTGATAGAGGATACGAAATTGAGTAAATATGGTTAGGACACAGATCTCCAACTGTTGATTATCATTATACATATATTCAAAGCTATTTCTTTAATTTGGCATACCTATATACATGGTCTAGATTAAACAATATTCTTGGTGATATTCAAATTTGCCAATTCCGGTTTAACGGGAAATTACATAACTTGTAAAAAGAACCGCATCCATAAAGATTAATGTCAAAGGTTTCCTTTCAAACGGTTTGTAAAACAATTAGAAGGGATACATTTAAAATGTGCATTTCGACAAGATTATCCATCATTACCAGTAACAAACAAATCAAATCGTATTATGGTACGTACTGATGTTGCCTAACTGATTTTTTATTTAATTTAAATTGTTATTTAAATTCAATCAAACAAATGCAAATTTTTCCGTAAGATCCGGCAGTCACTTTTTTCTTCCCCCTTTCGTGTGTATTACGAATATTAACTCAAACTCCCTCATAGCTTCCTAGCTTCAAACAATTCTTCTCGGTATGATGTCGATTTTTCTGTGTATTTCCTGGCCTTATATGGGCCGCCCGGATCTGTCAGATGCATTGCGCCTGATTACGTTATTATTTTCACTTTTCTTTGTTGTTAGATTTTTTTCATTATCTAAATTGATAATATTTTTTGGGATCTCTACACTTACATATTCTGGCTTTTTATGGTATTATTTACACATTTGGGTATCAAATTAGTGGCTTATACTAAATATCGTTACCAATAATGTGACGTTTATTTTTGTTTAGAACATGCTAAAATGATGAAAAGTATTTATAATTATTTACACTTAAAATAGGCAGTTATTTATAAACTTTCGTTGTAGTTCGTGTCCAATATTTTTTTTATATATAACTTTATAGCTTTTACATGAAAGAATAGGCAGTTTGTTTTCTGTATTCAAAATATTGTTCAATATTAACTTATATGTGTGTTTTATCCTTAAAACAGAAAAAACTAATAGTTGGTTATCCTATAAAAATGTTCAAAATGTATTGTTTTACAACTTGAAATGAGTTCCTTTATGTAAATTTAATTATCGCGATTATAAACAAGCGTGAAGTATTTATTACTGTTTTGTATTAATTAAAATAAGCGTTTAATTGAGTCTTCACCTTATTAAAATCTAAATTGTGTAAGATTTGATATGGGATCTCTCAGATACATTGCGCCCGAACGTGTTTGGATTCAGACTTTGCCCGACGAAAGGTTAAAAATGCAAATCTTAGTAGCGGTACAATAAGTGTCGTCTTATTTTATTAATATTTTAAATTTTAATTTTCGAAATAATAGTTTACGTATATCTGATATCTGTTATCAGCACATACATTTAATAAACACGAGGTTATCAAATATTAATATTAGCCTGTCCAAGTATAATATTATACTTGTATATATAATAAACATAATGTATAAGCAGAAATATTAAAATTGTAGTAACATACAGAAAAATATTTTTTCAATATCTTCTGTCGCGATAATTTCACGTGTTTTGTATTTTTACCCAAATATCTAAATGTATACACAAACCAGTTACCAGTAGAACTATTAACGTACAACAACTTGTAGATAATTTATTTATTAGTGTACTAAATAAGAAGTAAATAAATAAATAATATATCCTCACCCAATAAAACTTTGTTAAACCAATCATCGAATGTCACAGAACAGTTATAACGGAAAATGTCACATTACTGTTATTTACTAAAATGCTATTATAATAATTAATTACAATACAGTTTGCTGGACTTATTTCTACGGTAGAGGTGATAACGAGAACTGATTATAACCAGAGTAAAACAGAAAAGAGAGTATTATTTTGACTACACAGTACCGGTGATGAAATGAAATTTGGTAGGAATATCATAAATGGGACGGTAAATACTGTTAACAAGAAATAAATAAATAACTAAACAGGGAAGTAACCGATGCACTGAGAAAATAGAAGCTGCCTCTGATGACCTATTCATAAATATTTCTAAAACTTGAACTGATATAAAATAAACAGTTTTAAAACCTTAAAACGGACTTTTCCGCACGTAGAACATCTCTATCTCGAAATTGAGTGGCCGAGAAAAAAATGAACCAACACATAAATGCAGAATATTATGTTTTATGCGACAGTTTTACTTTTTTCACCATCCATCGTGCAACCATATCCAACCATAGTCCACCATCGTGCTTTCTCATGACCCATGGACAGGGTGCGGTATGTCCTATCCACCTCAAAATCAATAGATGTCGTCTTGAAGACGTCCCTAATCAGAATCAGTCGAAACCCGATCGATCCGACACGATTTAATTGAGTGATCGTGCTAACAAAAAAAAAATTCAAATAGTCCACCATTGTACTTTCTCATGACCCATGAGCATGGTAGAGTGTGTTCTATCCACCTCAAAATCAATAGGTGTCGTCTGGGAGACGGCCCCAATCAGAATCAGTCAAAACCCGAGAATCAGTCAAAACCCGATCTATCCGACACGATTTGGTTGAGTTATCGTGCTCGTGCCCGAAGAAGTTTAGAAGATACCGACGACAATGATACACACAGACAATTTTTTTTTTTTATTTTTAGACCGAGAAACGAAAAATAAACGCTAGAAATTTTTTCCCATTTTTCCTTACACGATTGCATTACTTTTTCGCTTTGATATAGTTGAGTGTGGAAAAGTTACTAGGGACCGTTTTAATTCATATGTAAACATGAAATATCTTACAAATAATATTGGTTATTGATCAATATGGTCAATAAACAAATAGTACAATTATAAATAAATAGGTCTATAGGTACTTAGGGCACCAGCGCAAATAATGTGTTGATTCTATTTTATCGTCATTTATATATCATTTGGAAATTACAAACATGGTGAAATTTACACAAAACACAAATTAGAAACATTTTCGAAAAATAATTCTTCGGAATTACCGGACCCTATAATTATTATAGAGATCATAGAACTATTAAGAGCCATAAAGAAAATGTAAATAACTTGCAATGGTATTATGTTACAAATGAAATTTAATTATGTAATTAAATGTAACGTGCCACGAGAAACTGTTTTAAGCTAATTGCCATTTCTGGTGTTTGCTATATAATCCATGCTATATAATAGAGGTTCCCAAAATTTTTTGTCCCGTAGACGACATGCCGATTTTTTCTGTTTTGGGTGGACTTGCTTTCCTAATATTTATTTTTTACAAATTCCATCAACTTAAATGTGTTTTTGAAGCTGACTAAAGCTGAAGCGTCTTTAAAATAAAAAAATATGTTATTTTTTAGTTAAACATTTATTAACTAAAACAAAGAATACAAATTTAGTAACATTATATTAGATACACAAAAAAAACAATCCTTTTAATGAGACAGATGAGTCTGATGCTTTGATACCAAAGCTTCAATGTTTGACTTCAATTTAGTCAGGTATAACCTTAAATCTCTTCGGCGAGTGATTTCCAATCGGTTTATTAATCAGATTTTGAATATATTTCCTAGTTGAAACATTTAAAATTTTCAAAACTAGCTATCGTAGCATACATATGGCTACGAAACACTAGTTAATTATTTATATTTTTTTAAATATTTGCTTAACACATTTCTTCTCAAAATTCTAAAAACAAATGAACAGTGTTTGTCTCTGATATTCATATTTACAAATGGAGGAGTAAACAAGTCCGTGTAAGCACACGGTTGGTTTAAGTCTGCGCCATCCTTGCAAAGTTTTGGTACAAGTTTAGACAAGCGTCGCTGTTAAGTGTATGGGCGCTACGCGTTACTACTGGTATCAAATGTGCAAGTTTTTACAAGTTACACTTACTGCCATCACAAAGCGAATAGCCTGCTTACACAATTTTATGAAATATACATATGATAACTAGGAATTTTATATATTATAAAAAAGTATTACGTAAGTACCTATATGGGTACTATCTGTGTTAGATCGATTAATACATTTACTGGAAGCCAAATTTTGGTGAGGGTCTAATTAAATGGGATCCACTCTCGTGGACCTCCATTTACATCTCATGCACCCCCAACTTTTTTTTTCATTGACATGGACCCCTTGCAAATCGAAGTCGACCCCTGGGGGTCGATATAGACCACTATGAGAATGACTTCTATATAATATGCTGTATAATAATGCTATGCTATATAATAATCTATGAAAATATCAAAATTAACGCATCGATGAACCTTCACATTATTACATTTATTTTTTCGCAGATTTAAATCATAGTACCTACGTGATATTATAATTAAATAATTTTAATTAATGTTTAACAAATTAGAATGGTATTATCTGGAAAAAAACATAAATAAATAAGAGAAAGAGACAATAATGTCAAATGCAATGGAAACTGTTAATGAAAACTTTAGAAAAAAATTGGAGGTGTAATTAAATCATAATTTGAATCAAGGTAGCTCCTCCTTTAGCTCTTATCATTGCTTTCATTCGCCTAGTGAATGGTTTCCTGAGGGATATTCTCCCATTCGACAGGAATGACTTATTAGAGTTCCCTAAAAGTCATAGGAGAAGATATGTATGTGACGACTGGAAACTGATCGTTTTAGTACATCCCATAGATGCTCTATGAGTTTCATATCTGGGCTTCTTGGTGGCCAGTCCATAATTGGAATATTCACAAATCGAAGCTAGTTCAGTACCTCTCTAGCAACGTGGGGTCACGTTATCCTGTATAAACATGAAATCGTCCCCGCGACAAACGGGGTAAATGACATCACATGTTCTACGATGTTTTTTATGGATGTGTATTCATGGATCTCCCCCATATAGGAACCAAATCCGTACGACAATCGTAACAAATTCTTCCCAAGAGCATTATTGATCCACCAAAAAAGTGGAATCCTCGGAGAGATATTACAGACGGCGAACCACCCTCCTGACCTCTGCCAGACTCGTTGGCGTCCATCTGGTGAATTAAGACTTACTGCTGTTTCGTCTGAAAACAAAATTCGCTTCCAATCCAGTTTACGTATTCTCTTGCAAGATGCAATGTAATAACCATGTTGTCTGGTGAGCAGTGGTATAGTATGATCTTCTACTGTCTAATCCTCTTTCATTCAGCATTTTCATGACCATTCGTCCAGAAATTGCTACATTTCGAACTGCTGCTAGAGCTCTGCTTAGGTCTAAACTGGTAAAATCGCTCATCTTTTGCATCGTAGACTTCTTATGATCTTGCACATAAGATATCGCTCATTCCTTGCATACGTAGACTTCTCACGACCTTCCTTGTCCTAGGATTCTACAGTAACTTGCAAGTTCATTAAAACGTTTAACTATTCGACGACTGTTGTAACTCTGTCGGGATTACATTGCCTTACATTGTTTCCTGTTGCAAGGAAACAATGCAAGTAAAACAATATTTTTAATTGTACACGTGTTTATGTTTGAGGTATTTCATGCCGTGCTCCGAATAGAAGTTTAAATAGAGACAACATTATTTATTTAAAGCGTTATAAGGTTAAACAGATACCACATATCATTTTATGACATATTTAAATTGGACATCAGTGAAATATACAAAGTGAATAATTTTGTTATCCAAAAATACTTAGAAGTAAGAAAAAATTAAAGAAGTTTCGAGCGGCATAGTGATCGTGATCATATAAAATAAACTAGATCATGTTTACTTACAGATTACTTTATGAAATGAAGCTCTTTGTGTATCTGAAGAAATTTGATATTTTTATCTAAACATTGCTTAGATAGGAAGATTTTCTGTCTTGATTATTTCAATAAAAATAAAATAACATTAATGTTATGTTAACTACGAGGGTGAATCAAAGATAAACGAGCCTCTTTAAATTTTGCGCCGGATAGTTGTTCAAGGTGAATATGGGCATTAGGAGCTTGAAGTGGGGATATTAGGTGGCACGGAGACGACGCGTCGTATTGCTGTGTTTGTTTAATACAGCAACGTTGCGCAACGAATTATTATTATGTTTCTTACACGCGAAAACGTGAAACCAGCTGAAATTCTGCGCAGATTGCAAACGCAGTTCGGCAATGAAATGCTTTCGTGGTCACGTGTAAAAGTTTGGTGCAAAGAATTTAACGGAGGGCATAACCGTGTCGAAAATGTAAATCATCCTCGTCGTCCGCGCACCAGCATTTCGCCGGTTAACATTGCACGCGTTAGAAACTGTATTGAAGGGAACCGCCACGCCACGGTGCTTCAGATATCTGTTGAACTCGGCATCAGCTATGGGAGTGTCCACACAATCATAAAGAAAGGCTTGGGATTTCGAAAAATTTCAGCTTGTTGGGTCCTAAAGTTGCTAAGTGAAGATCAAAAAGCTGCTCGAGTTCGTATTTCTCAGGCGCTTCTCACTCGATTTAGAGAGGAAGGTGAAGATTTCTTGCGCAAAATTGTAACCTGCGATGAGACGTGGGTACACCATTACACCCCAACATTAATACGAGCAAGCATGGAGTGGCGACGCAAAGATGAATCAAGCCCAGTGAAGCCGAAAACACGTCTGTCTGCAGGCAAAGTTTTAGCCACGGTTTTCTGGGACTGGAGAGGGGTGCTGTTGGTCGATTTTTTGCATGAGCGAAGAACCATTAACGCAGCCTACTACTGTAACCTCCTTAATCAGGTAAAACTTGCTTATAGCCGAAAAAGGAGGACGCACCCCATTCGTGACGTGTTACTCTTGCACGATAACGCTAGGCCTCATATCGCAGTTTTAACGCAGGCCAAAATCGATGAAAAGCACTGGACTCAGACGGAACACCCTACAGATAGCCCAGATTTGCTCCTTGTGATTTCCACATGTTTGGGCCTCTCAAAGAGTCACTAGGAGGCGAGCGATTTCAGACCGATGAACAGGTGGAAGCGTTTGTGCGCACCTGGTTAGACACCTGCCCTGCTTCTTTTTATGAAAACGGGATGAAAAAACTACTAATCCGTTGGGAAAAATGTATAGACAAACAAGGGGGATATGTAGAAAAATAGAGAAATTTGTGTTTTTGTGAAACTTTTCAAAATAAATGTTTGATGAACAAAGGTTCGTTTATATTTGATCCACCCTCATATAATGCTTGGCGTGATACAATATAGCAGCAGTCCTCGTCCCAAAAACCAAATCACCCAAGATCATAACATAATGGGTAGTACACTTGTTCATATTTTTTTCTCTTAACGGCAGTTTGCAATTAAATCAGATAATTCGTTATATGTTATACATCTTTAAGTCTACGGTACATTAGAATAAAAAGCAAATTACAATCTTGATCCTAGCTGACACCAGAGTGGATTGTTGTGTTAATTCTACCAAGTTTTATTACAACTTTCACACACAAAGAATGTCTAGTTATTTAATAACGATAATTAATTTTGTCATAAATATGTATTTCTTTATCTATGACAAACTATTTACAAGTAAATATTTGTGGACTTTATTATTGAGTGGAAATACGGCGTACATAATAATTATATGTACGCCGTATTTAAAGAGCAAATAATATTATTGTGTCAAACATCTTGGCATAAGCGGCTCTTATTTGAAAAAAATACATAACATTACCTATAAATCGCAACCCCATTAGTTTCGCTACAAAAATGTCCATTTCCATAACCAGTTTTGACTCCAAAAGACGTCACTAATTAACAAATAGAAGTCGATAATACTCTCGATGTTGAGATTGTATTTTTCCAAACATTACTAGTAAGGACTATTACAAAAGACAGCCCAAAAAGGCTCTCGAAATTGCAATTTTCACTTATACCTTTCATGTAAACATCCCTAGCCACAGCTTAATTGAGTAAGCTGTGCCCTAACTATGACTGAGCTATAGAAGTGGTAACCAAGAACGGCCGATTTCAGTTCTTATTTGCAATCATCAGATTAATTAAATTAAGAGCTAAAGAAACTGAATAGAATATTTTTCTAATTTTTGTTTATGTAGCTTATTTTCTTAAATAACCCAAACGTAATGTCAAAAACTCGATAATTAAACAATATGTTACGTACATACAATAAAATATTGACTAGAAATAATATGCAAACACCTCCATATTTGAATATGATATAACCAAATTTTTCACGATGTTGTTGCATAATAATTTTCAAGTTAGTACTTCTTCTTTTGACAGATAGTACAACTAACACTGACTTAGTATTCTACAAAACACTATACACTACACTCGACGCGCGTTTCGCCAACAAAGTTGGCATAATCTGGAGATAATTAAAACAGTTTTAATCATCTCCAGATGATGCCAACTTTATTGGCGAAACGCGCGTCGAGTGTAGTGTATAATGTTTTGGTGTTTTGTAAAGAACTTATAATAAGTCAATGTTATCTTCACACCAAATGTTCCAACCTATTCCAGTAGTTAGTACAACTGTTCTGAAAAGTTTTCCAGTAATAAATATATTTTTCCAGTAATAAATATTATGCAATAGTAAAGTGTAAAGTACCCGCTTTCTAATTATTAACATGCAATGTAAATTGCAAATATATAGTTGTATGTATCTGAAGGAATAATTATTCTCACCTAAAGCAGTTCCACACTTTATACCAGAGCAAGCTAAGCGTTGCTAATGTAAACGCTGTATACCTTATAACTTTCTTATGAGACACTAGTAAATAAAATACTACTAATATGGTAAATACTCACCGGTTTGTAAATTGTCTTACGTTACACAATAAAAATTACTACACTGAAATTATCACAGAGCAAGAGCAACTACTTTAATGCTAAGTAAGGGAGATCTAAGAAATAACATTATTAGCTCAAATCTCCAACATATATAAACACTGATACAAAATTCTGAATCAGCAGTTCTATCAATTGAAGTTTTTATTATGTAAATAAAGAGTTTGCAGTATTACCAATTGATATTATTGATGATAAATTTATTATTCAAAGACCGTCAGCCGTCAATAAAAATCCAACCATTCATACTTAAGTAGACCGTTCGACAGCATAACACAAAACAAAGAACACCAAAATAAAGGACAACGTTTATTATCGTTAGATAGATGACTTATGATTTGTATAATGATTCTTTGCGTGTGCGTCAGAGGTAACAATCGTATGAATCAATCAACTGACATTTTTGAACAGTGCCGTTCCGAAAACACATTTTAGGATAACAGTTAGTAATATACAAATCCGTCAACCTACGACAGACTAATGAAAAGGTTCTCCACAAAAACATTGATGTTTCCGTCAAAATAAATGAAATAAATTCAACAAAAATCAAAATAAATGAAACAAAAATGAAATAAACTTTACAGAAATATTGAGACGCCAATCAAATTATACAATAAAGCTAAGACGTGACTTCATAATTGCATTTTGTTCTATTATTATTAACTTAAATTATTAACTGTCTATGCCGTACGTAGTTGATTGAAACATATGTCTCTAGACATACGTGCTGGTAATTGTGACATATTAGGAACAATTGCGAGTGGTGTAGCATGTGATGCGTGCGTCGTCACTAAATTGATACGCGCGCAAAGATCCATTATACAAATTGTAACTATTTCAACGTGAATATAATTTGTCAAGTTAAGATAAATAGGAAGTGTATAGCAACGTGACAATATAAATAAATTTTCTAACAAAAGAAAAGGAAATATAAAATTTTCCACATCTATAAGACAAATAATTGTGATCCATAGAGATTATTGGAAAATATAGATATTTATAAATATTACTTTTCCACACTCCACTATATGCGGAAAAGTAATGTAATAGTGTAAAGAAAAAGTGGAAAACTTTTTTGGGATTTATTTTTCGTTTGTCGGCCTAAAAACCAAAAAAAAAATGGTTTTCTAA
This sequence comes from Rosalia funebris, assembly GCA_037954035.1. Lineage (NCBI taxonomy): Eukaryota > Metazoa > Arthropoda > Insecta > Coleoptera > Cerambycidae > Rosalia > Rosalia funebris. The sequence goes on along the minus strand of JAZFAV010000001.1, from coordinate 11,512,439 downwards.
ATATTTTTGCTGTGTGTGTGTCGTTGTCGTCGGCATTTATTCTTGTTAGCACGATAACTCAACTAAATCGTGTCGGATCGATCGGGCTTTGACTGATTCTGATTGGGAGCGTCTCCCAGATGACACCTATTGATTTTGAGGTGGTTAGAACACACTCTACCATGTACATGGGTCATGAGAAAGTACAATGATGGACTATTTGAGAAATTTTTTTGTTAGCACGATGACTCAATTAAATCGTGCCGGATCGATCGGGTTTCGACTGATTCTGATTAGGAACATCTACCAGACGACATCTATTGATTTTGAGGTGGATAGGACACACCCCACCTGGTCCATGGGTCATAAGAAAGCACGATGATGGACTATTTGAAAATAGTAAAACTGTCGTTCAAAATACATATTCTGCATTTATATGTTGGTTTATTTTTTCTCGGCCACTCAATGTCGATATAGAGATGTTCTACGTGCGGAAAAGTCCGTTTTAAGGTTTTAAAACTGTTTATTTTTTATATGTCTTCGATCTGTCGAAAAGTCATCACAATTATCAATATTTTTCTACTTCTAAAGGAGATAAAAAACCTTTATAATGGGTTATCTTATCATGAACCTGGTCTATTTCAAATCGACGAGACATATACTATAGGCAAAGTTTACAGAATACCTCACTCCCCGTCGGCACTTTCAAGTTACGAAATCAAAAGTGAACCGCAGTGTTCAGTACAGATACGCATAGTTACCGAGTAATACGGCCGGCTCGTTGCCAGCTAAGATCTAGGCGGGGAAAAGAAACGGCGAATCGGGCCGAGCGCGAGCGTGAGAGTGCAATAACTTGTTATTAATTCTGTAAACTTTGCCATAGGAAACCAGGAGTTCGCGAAGAGGTAGGTAAATCGGGCTTTATACCATACGACACTAGACGGATAGAAACAGAATAGATAGAACAGAAGAACTCTAGAGCTCTAGATAAATTAAAAAATAACATCGACACTATCTGAGAGAATAAACGCTGTCGGAGAAAGCAACACAGTACAGGTAGTCAGAATATAGGTAGAATGGCTAACCCAACTAACCCATCTCAAAAAGGATGCAGCAAAGATAGTACTGGAGTGGGTCGATATCCACTGGTATGAAGATAACACTATTCAAAAATAGGTTGGCTAAAAAACTGTACTATATAGACGTAATCCGATCTAATTTACGAGTAAAAGTCATATTCGTTTGAAATTAATTCGTTGAAACACCACTGATGTCCATTACTTTTAAACTCTTCAAGGAACACCTCAGGTAAATTACATATGTATATACTATACGTATTTAGTAATTCCCGGAGTCTTCTAACGAAGAACTTATTAACAAATGATATGTTATCAGAAATGATTATGATAACGGATGTCGTTACCATAAAGCGGACTATCCAGTTCTTGTCGCTATCTCCGCAATAATACCAAATGCAGAAACAAATAAAAACAAATCAATTATTGTAAGATCCAACATACGTCACTTGTAAGAAGGAATATTAGTATTTTACTGCATACAAGTCAGCATACAAGCCGTCAAGCTCTGAGTTATGCTGTAAACTGCCTACGCGTTTATCTAAGGCTGTCCACCCACTACGTATTATTTGTTTTAGACAGGGCGGCTCCAGTTATACTCCTTTGTAGAAAATGTAAAAATATTTGATTTCAACGTTCTATATACTGCTCATCAACAATAGGAAAAAGTGTGAGATTTTTTTATGTATGTGTAGAAGAAAGTGTAAGGGCAGCATTCAGGTATTTATTTAGACCAGGCTATTTACTGCGCACCTCGTGGGCGCTTCGATAGAGACTTGCTCCTATTCTTGATGAGCAGTACCTATCATTATTTAAAAACTATTAAGAAATTCATGAATTAATATACTAATGTTATACTATCAGATTACACAAGCTTTAATATAACCCCACTGATTGACTAATCCTCTTTCACTTTATACTATTTATGTATACATTCCTAGTACTGAATAATGTAGACTTTCTGGAGGCTTGATGTGATTCCAATTTATCAGCAATTTTCAGTTTTTCATTCAGTCCATTAATCAAAGAACACTAAAGGAAAAAATAAGTAACATGAAATCAAGGAATGTTAGTGGCCACTTCATGGCAAATCCCCTTCAAATGTAACTTATGTTTCCAAATAAATAGGAGCAACATTCTGCTCAAAATGAATGTTATTCAGTAACTTAAGTAAGGAATTAATCATTTAGTATATGATAAATTTAGTATAACAATAATAAAAGTAATTTGAGAAAGCAAATGAAGCTGATAATGCTATCACAGTAAATGGGGAACGTTATGGTGGCATGTTAAACAATTTCTATTTCCACCAAATTGATGATTTGGATTTGAACAGCGTGTGGTTTCAGCAAGACGGTACAACGTATCATACAGCACGTGCAACCATAACTCTGTTGCATACCAAATTTCCTGATCATGTTGTCTCGCGGAATGCTGACATCAGTTGGCCTGCAATATCATGTGATTTAACATCACTGGACTTGTTTCTTTGGGCTTATGTTAAGGGAAATGTGTACGCCACCTAGCCAACAACAATCAAAGACCTCAGATCAAATATTCAATATGTTATTAGGGAAATAAAGCCAGTTTTATATGCCCGTGTTATGGACAATTTTGCTAAACGAGTGACATCATGCCAGATAAGTCAAGCCGACCATATGAACGATATTCTTTTCCATTTATAGCCAGATCGTCTCTATTTTATATTGAAGAATAAAAACCCTCGGTTTGTCAAATATTATTAATTTTATTCACAAATCACATCCCATAGTTACAAATGAGACACCCTTTATATACATATACGCCTTTAGAGAAGTGAATATATTATTTCACCAATATTAGAATATTATAACGGAAAAACTATTGATATAGTATCTAAAATATGTCGGCATATTTTACATTTATGCAACGAAAGTTGTTGGCTAACGTACATAATTACTTTATATTGCGAACAGCAAACACACCATACTAACAATGCAAATTCTATACCAGGTATTTTTAGATGGTAAAATGAGTCAAACACGATGACACCCGCCTTGAAGAAACCAGAATTTGTCAAATAAAACTGGTAACCTTGATAAACTTATTTAAATTAAACTGACTGTGTAGGCGGTGCTATGGTGTTGTTTTAATTAATTATTTTGTCCTAAATATAATTATTTGGTCCTAAATATTTCATTCTCTTTTTATTGAACATAATTTTTATTATAGAATACTCACATCTATATTGTTTTTTTAATTACCTACCTTAAAAACCACAAGAATTTCCGATTTCTTTTTATAGTAGAGGAATCAGCATACGATGATACTGAAATGATTTTTAGTAACAACTATTGGATGACGCCAGAATGATATACTAGTGTAGAACTATTTATAACTGTGGGCAGTAAATAATATTTTATTATTATTAATGATTATTAATAATTCTTCAAAAACTTATAAATATTAGTTATAATTCATATAAATCATTTATATAAGTTAAATGGTCATTTCAAATAAATATTTCTGTGAAATCTGTAGTGAAACATTAAGTTGAAAAATACAAAAAACATCTGTATGTATTGTATGATAATGTAAACAATTATTTCATGCAGTTTGATACAGTATTTCTCTTTAAAATCTCAGATAGCATTCATAGCAAAGATAGGCATTCTTAGACTTTCTTAAAACGCATTCCTTCTTTAATCTAGATTCTAGATCTGTAAAATTATCCATCATTGTCACTATATTTTCGTAATAATATTTATTTTTGGCTTTGGAAAATTTCCATTCGGCTAAGCATAAACGATAAAAATATTCGTAGGATCAAATAGACAAAAATTGAAAATAAATATAGTGTTCTAGGAATATTAATAATATTCTAGGAATATTATAACTGGAAAATTTTTAATCAACAATGAATAACCATGGAGGATGTGGCTTACATCTTAATTTAGCTAGTAATATACATATATGTACATTACTTTTTATATCAATTTTCTAAAAATAATGCACTGCATCGCACACATACAAATTAGGGGAATCCAAGAGCAAAAACGGAGATCCACGTTACTCATACATAGGTACTAACTACTAGTTATTTCTCAAATCTCCAAGCAACAAAGAATATGCCTAACTTATAACATAAGATAAATATTTCGGCGATATCTAATTATTATTTACAACATGTGTATGTAATATGCTTGTACACAACTACTTATTATGTTTAAAATAAAATAATAACAATAGAAGAAATAAATGAAGAATAGAGAGGATATGATTTTTTAACATGCAATCTTATTGTAAATATGTAAATTAGTTTCTTACATTTAATGTAATATTCTATATTCTTTTGTACTATTGAGAAAGAATATGAGATTCTTTGCTCTGAAATATAGGCAATACTGCATTAATATTTAGAGTTAATTATGCATTGATTAAAATCAGAAGTGGAATACTTTACGCTACTGGACATAATTTTAGTTTTTCCTAAAAATTGTATAAATTTTAGTGATATTCGTCAATCTATAAATTTTAATACAAAACCTACAAAATATGACTTATTATAGTTTAGAAATTCGAAGAAATATATTATAGTCGTATCCAGGTCGTAAATGAAACATGAATTTTTTTGTATATAAAATACACGGTTATTCTATGAAAATGATAAAAATATTTTATTCGAAGTTTTTCCCATATCTCTGACAATTTGTGGATTCCATTCCAAAAAAATTCTTGCTCTTTTGAGGCAAACCAGTCATCGAGCCATTTTCGTACATTTTCGTAAGACGTGAAGCCCTGCTCAGCAAGTGCGTGTCCCATCGATGCAAATATGTAGTAATCGGATAGAGCCAAGTCTGGTGAGTAAGCTGTATGTGAAAGTATTTCCTATCTAAATGTCTCAATCGTTTCCTTGGCCGGTTTTGCTGTGTGTGATGGCGCATTATCATGAAGCAAAATCACTTTGTGTTCCTTTTTTTGATATTATGGTCGTTTTTCACGCAAAGCTTGATTCAAATCGATCATTTGTTGTCGGTAGCGTGCAATATTAACGGCTTGGCCAGGTTTTAGCAGCTCATAATAGTGATCCCACCAACCACAGAGCATTGTCTTCCGTCCATAGCGATTTGGCCTTGCAGTCGATGCCGATGGTTCGCCTGGAGTCTTTTACGCTTAGGATTCTCGAAATATATCCACTTTTCATCACCAGTCACAATTCGATGGAGAAATAACTTTCTTTTGTACCTGGCGAGCAGTATTTCGCAAATGGTTTTTCGGTTTTATTGCTGTCTTTCATTCAGTTCATGTGGAACTCCACGTATGGCTTCGTAGACGGCTTCTCGTGTCACATTTAATTGATCTGCGAGTTCTTGTTGCGTTTGAGCGTCATTCTCATCCAACAATGTTTGCAATTCGTTATCTTCAAAAATTTTCAGTGGTCTTCCACGTTCTTCGTTTCTCACGACAAAATTGCCACTTTTGAATTTTTTAAACCACTCAAAGCACTATGATTTACCAAGCGCTTGTTCACTGTAGTCTTCGACAAGCATTCGTTGTGATTCTACATCAGTTTTCTTCAAATGGTAACAGAAAATCAATGCTGTCTGCAAATCGTAGTTTCCAGGTACAAAATTCGACATGTTCAACGCTATTAAAAACAATGTTGTTGTATGAAACTTGTATTATTGTGAGATAAAAACGTTTTATCAGATGTCAAAACAAGAAAATGATGCCCAGTATTAGAGGTATCATTGTATGCTGAGATTCAAATCCCAACCGGTGGAGTTTAACACCTCTCTCTGAACATGACCGAGTTTGTCTGCGTTAATATGTATAAATATCCCCTCCATAACCTGAGGTTTTCGAGGAAGTAGATCTATTTCTGTGTATGCAAAAACTTAAAACAATATAAAAATTATGCGGGAATTATCCAGTAATAATTTGGCAGACCTATATTTTATGATTGTATAAAAATGCTCCACAATAATCTGCAATTGTGATTTTTTTTTCTGATGAGAAACTATATATTTTCAATGATAATATGAACAATCAGAATTGTAGATATTTGGTTTAGAAGAAATATATTGAAATAAACATGATGTTTCTTTCAATACATGATATATGATGTACGATGTATACAATACATGATGTACGAAAAATATAAACCGTTTTCTATCTGTAGTAGTTTAATCGTTATTATATTAAAATAATGGTCACACCAAATTTTGCTCTGTACACAATTATGAAATTACTGAAAACGATTTTGAAAACACACTACAGATTATAATTGGTAAACATAATATTACCTGGACAATATATTAACCGAAAAATGTCAAAAGAGCGGCCGGACAAAGTACCAGGTCTGATTCCATTTGATTTTGGTGAAGTTACATTAGAATAATTTTGTTATTTTTAACTCTGATGGTATACTTTCTCCTTACACATTTTTTTTATTCAGCCTTTTACTCTCGACTTTACAAGTACTGATCAACCCATCAAAAGCTATTAGTAACCTAGTATAATCTATTAATCTTTTTTAAGAATATTATTTATTTTATTAACGGTTGGCTGCTATTAGTTTTATCGAATTAGCTAATAATTCTTTGTCATTTTTTAAAATTTGTATTGGGTGTATCTATACTGTATATTTTGGGCGTTCATTTAGAATATTCACTCTTCATTCTACAGTGCTGATAAAAAAGCCACGTGATCGTATCATGAATTGAGAGGCTGCATGACAATTTAAATATTGCATACTTACTTGTTTGGCATTCACTCAAGGACAATAAATATTTGAAAGTACTGCAACCTGTTAAGCGTTATGCCAACGCTTGGGATATGGGTTATTTGCTATCATTGAAAAAATAATGGGCGTTTATCGTGAAATTGATTGTTATGTCTGACTTCCGTTCGACTGTTTTTCTTCGTTGTTTGTGTTATGTAATGTCAATGGCGTTACAGAATTTGCCTAGATAAATTGTGTAGACACATCCTTTCAAAGTCTAGGCAATTTCGGAAGTCAAATCTGCAATATCATCAATAGTCATGGATGTGCCGTCTAATCAATTTAAATAAAATAAACCTCTCATCCCTTATATTGAATTTTACAGAACATCAGTTAATTCTTATGTAACTGGAGATAGTGGAGATTGATGCAATTGTTGATTAAATTTACATTCCCTATTACAAATTTTCCAGCTATGATAATTTAATGTAAAATGAATTACTGAATCCAAATACATATGAGCTATTACATAATCATATATAATCGATATAACAAAAGACTTTGACGTAACTCTATAATTGACCAGCTCACTCTCCAAACCTTATTCCATTAAAATGTTTTCTCTAATTTTACCCCTAGGGAAACGATATTTATTTTATAAACTATGTCCCGAGAAGAACATTGCAAATTTCTCAAAGACATATCAAACAAACAAAATGTATGTTTAATGCAACTGGTAAAGGAGTATTTTCATTTGCATATATCTATGGGCCCAAACAGAGATCATTAAGACTTACCTGTTACCATAATACGAGATTTTAGCCTAGAAATGTAGCTCGGTACATTGTTACAAGCCCTATATTTCAGATAGCCCTCGAGAAAAACCTCAATTGGGTTAAGGTCGAGGAAATAAAGTGGCCAATCTATACGCAATACAGATTGGTCACCTGCAGCAGGATGTTATACGATAAGTGCCTTGTCGCGACCCGATATCGCTGTTATAGCTACGTTTTTTTCTTTATGTATACTGGTTTAAAAGCAACGACATAGGGGTGTTTCAAGAAGTAGAAGAATTAATACACCGCCTCCATTACTATCAAAAAGTAATCAGCTTCTAGTTAAAACGTTTTATGTTAACTGTATTTTATACGATTTTGTTTATACCAAAATTTAGATATATTTAAAAAAAAATGTAATATTTTTCCCCAGAGAAGTCACACGAATTTAAAAAACTTAATTGCTAAACAAGAAAATTAAAACCTATTCAAATCACTCATGTACCCTCACTCCATTTACAGATTTTAAAGAGGTTACATTGAAGCAGACAATATAAATATGAACAACACAGACTTTGTGATGTTTTTTTTTTTCATTTAAATTCTTTTCGGCGTTTCCTTCAGATTTTCAGATACATTTTCTGAATTATTTCATGCATTACATCCATTCTTGTTATCTAATTTAGAGTAGAAGGGTGGAACAATTTAGTCCTCACTGTAAACGAGTATATTATATAAGAAATCCAACTCTACATCGAAAATAATTCAAATCGACAATCTTTCAGTGCGTCAACTTTGCAGACCTTTGACTATTTCAAAATTAATACTACGGTTAATTACTAAATGAAAACAAGTGTTATTTCATATTTCCTGGTAGTACCACGAATGCGTTTTAGCTATCCAATGTAATTACTAATTATTTAGTTAGGAACTAAAGGTTATATCCAATCATTCTCGCATTTATTCATACCTTCGTTGCCCTTTTCATTATAAAAAGACGTATACTCGTACGTAAAGTGTTTGTAGAAATATGTCGAATACAACATTGTGGTGTATTGAACATATTGGAAAAGATTATTATAAATCTTAAAAAGAAAATATGTATAACATGATATATTGGTGTATTTTTTGTACTCACATCAGAATTTCTTATATAGTAAATGAGGAATATTTTTGTTTCAACTCAAAATGTATATAAACCTAGTAAATATTTGGTGGTTATAAAAACATATTCATTATTTATATAACTTAACCAAAAGAGGAATACGTCACATCTCGCTTATTGTTAAATAAATAAAGATTATTTTTAATGCCTTTTATCATATTAAATATGCCTTTTTTGGTATTATTCACGACGAGAATAAACCACGGCAATAAAAATTTATGAATAACATTATAAAATATTTGAAAAAGTATACTTACACGAACTAATAATTACTTTATGGTTCTGATGGTATATTAATTTTATTTCAGCTTAATCTCTTTGATACCTAAAGTGTAATTTCCGCGTTCATTATCGTCCAAAATATGTATAAAAACCACTAAAACCAATTCCAGCGTAAACATGTTAAATTTAAATTAGGTGACTAGTAAAGTACACCCAGAAATGGAACATCTAGTTATTATTCCATGTGTAACAAGCTAAATATAATTTTAAATTTAAATCGTCTACCTAGCGTAACAGAAGGTCAAGGTTCTAGAGGAAGCTAATCAGATATATGTAAGTATATTTTTGCAAACATATTGTTGAATTAGCAGTTTCAATTGCAACTGATGTCATTATTTTAGGTATGATTTCATAAAGTGCATCCTCAGCTAAGAAACAGTATAAGTAATACTTATTCATTTCATAAGACACGACACGACTTTTATAGTCCAGTCAAATAGAGATCCAACCTCGGTTTGAGAATCGGAAAGCTAAATATTTACATAATTTTTTTTAAGTTCTGAAGACTCGTTCAAAAGTCTCATATAATCTCGTGTATACAAGTCAAGATATTAAAGGTCAAAGGTCAAAAATCAACATCAACTTTATTGCCCCAGGCACCAGAAGAACTATTGAGTATAATCGTCTGCAATTGGAAGAAAGGTTGTGGCGCAATATGTGGATGTAGAAAAGTGAGATTGCAATGATCTACTGTATGTGTTCAGTGTAACAAACAAGCATGCCTCAACGCTTCATCAATACCAAATGAAATCGATGAAGAAAACGAATTTGTTCCTGAGATCCTTGAAGTTTTAGAGTCAAATGTGACTGATAACGAAGATGTTCAGAATTATATGGAAGTTGAACTTGGGCGACCAGAAGAAGAAGACGACGACGAACAAGAGAATTGTTGAGCCGTGTATCAGCTGATGAAATATTAAAGAGAGATACCCTGGCTAAAAAAATTACCTTGCATTTTACCTCAAGAATTATATGAAAACATATGAAATATTGTGAAATTGTAAATATTTTAGAACAATCACTGTATTTTTAGTGCTAACTCTGTTAGACAAAAATACGACAAATTTTCTCATGTAATTCAGTGTTCGGCGTTTGGCATATAGCCAGGAGAATAGCTGTTTTGACCTAATTTGTTGAGTCCTTATTATATAAGGCATTTGCAGATGGGTTGGAGTATAAACTCCTTATTTCTGTTGTTTGAATGTTACCCTCTGATAGTAAAACTTTGCATTATATTGAAAATATTGTGTTATTTGTTCTTTACAAAACTTATTTCCTACTTATAATAAATAAAAATTTGTTAAATATTTCAATATTTACTATTTTACTTCACATTATCATAGAGATTCCTTATTACTTATTCTCTATAAATTATATGTGTATTAAACATTTTTCATATTAATGATCTACAAGACCTCTAGAGTCATATGATAGGAAATAAAAAAAAACGATTTGTGTGACTTTTGATCATCAATATTTTGACTCGTAGGCACGAGATTATATAAGACTTTTGAGCAAGTCTTTAGAACGTCAAAACAAAGGTTTATGCAAATATTTAGCTGTCTGACACTCTTTTTGAGGTTTGCCCATTATTTCACTTTATATGACTGTACTAATAATAAGTATTTATACGAATGGCTGAGTATATAAAAAGACATTGTAATCTCATATAATGCCCACCCACTCTTAATAAACAATTTTTATTTCTTTATTTACTTACGAATGAATCCCTTTTTCAAAGTCTGTTAAGTATTTTCCGTTTTTTATATTGTATGTAGGTATTGATTTTACAGTGGTAACTGTAATTCCTCCTTATTGTGTAAATTTTGTAACAAAATACTGAATCATGCACGATTACCTTGTTTCTAAAAGTTATGATAATTGAAATAATCTTAATTGTTGGTACTTTATTCATTATAATGACGTCACTGAGGACCACGTCATTAAGGTTATGTTATGTTATAAGACAATAGTAAGAAACGACCCTTGATAGGTTCTACCTACTATAGGTTCACTTTATATGGTTATTAACAATAAACTTAAATATACAGGATATAAAGGAGGATATAGACTATGATGTATGAAAAAATACCAGAAAGGGAAATATTATTTTCAACAACCATTGAGACTAAGTATAGTATGACTATGTTTCACCCCGTAAAAATAGAGATGATAAAACAAATTTATAGTATGATATTCACAAAAATATAATGACTAGAGCTGTATAATCGGTGGCGCGTATATGTGGCTTGCGTATGGGAAGGTGTAGCGGGGGCTTCGAGCACGTAACGCGGAGTTCAATTCACGCTGATTTAATCTGACTTTCCATTTTTTCACGTGCAGATGGTACATAGCTGCGCACTGTGACCCTAGTCGATAATGGGTACTTAGGATTGTATTTCTTTCAAAAGTCCTTAAATGCTGCTGTGTCAAGTAATGTAAGTGGTAAATGACAGATAATTAACATGAAAAGTAGATCAAAAATGGACTCCGTTTTCTGTGGCACGCCCTTTTTTTTTATTAATATGTTCCTTACTGTTTATATGTATTTTGCAGTTTGCGTTTGTCCTGTAGTGACGCATTAAACTGGCGCATTAGCAGGGATAATGAGTGTGCCTCGATAGCTCAGCGGTCAGAGTACTCAACCGGAAATTGGGAGAGCCGGGTTCGATTCCCGGTCGAGGCAAAATGCACTTTTATCCTTGCTATCGCCAAAGTGGTGACCCCGACGTGATGTGTTTCATTCCAGTATATGCAACCTCCCTTACATCTCAAATTCGCGGATTCGATTCCCGTCCTATCCATCGCCCTATAGTCCCGGGGGTTACCGAACAACGGTTCGTAAGAATGGCGAACGCGGTCACATTCCGTTAAATTGTATCGAGACAAACCATATCTCTAGGGAGGGAGTACTGTAGTGACGCATTACAACTGGCGCATTAGCAAGGATAATGAGTGTGCCTCGATAGCTCAGCGGTCAGAGTACTCAACCGGAAATTGGGAGAGCCGGGTTCGATTCCCAGTCGAGGCAAAATGCACTTTTATCCTTGCTATCGCCAAAGTGGTGACCCCGACGTGATGTGATTCGTCATTCCAGTATATGCAACCTCCCTTACATCTCAAATTCGCGGATTCGATTCCCGTCCTATCCATCGCCCTATAGTCCCGGGGGTTACCGAACAACGGTTCGTAAGAATGGCGAACGCGGTCACATTCCGTTAAATTGTATCGAGACAAAACCATGTCTCTAGGGAGGGAGTACTGTAGTGACGCATTAAACTGGCGCATTAGCAGGGATAATGAGTGTGCCTCGATAGCTCAGCGGTCAGAGCACTCAACCGGAAATTGGGAGAGCCGGGTTCGATTCCCGGTCGAGGCAACATGCACTTTTATCCGTGCTAACGCCAAAGTCCCAACACAATAAATCCTTTTCACAAACTTTACATACTATTTTCGCCCCATCATACATCAAATCTAGAAAGTACCGAATAAACTTATTCACATTATCGCAAGCGGCCGTTTTTTCGCCTTTGGTACTGTGGACATTTTTGGACAGCAGGCACGCTGGACAAATCATGTATGTAATTATGATCGCAAAGAGGTTTACTTCTTTCGCGAAGCAAACGCACACGGTCTCAATGTTAAACAGTACCTGCATACCTAGCACAAATCGAGTGTTTTGTAATATTTGTTTACAGCATGAATTGAAGTCCACGTCACCTGCTCGAGGCCCCCGCTACACCTTCCCATACGCAGGCCACATGTACACGGCACCGATTATACAGCGCTAATAATGAATTCTATATTTTTTATCCATCTTTACTAAACGCTGAACATATACAATGTAATTTAAGATCTTGTGACTTATTTATTCTTCGTAAAGAAGAAAGAAGGTTTATGAAGAAGAAAGAAAGAAAAATATGTCTTGAAAATATAGTATTTAATGTTAATAATTCAAAAAACCTGAATATAAAAAATACAATTCCTTGAAAATTTTCACATTTAAAATTTGAAGAGCTAATAAGATTATATGAAATCTGGCCAGTTTTAAACTGGCCGTGACTTAAACGCTCTAAAATTTGGAAATAATCCTAGTCCAAGAGAATTAAATCTGTAGCATAAAGGGGTTGTAAATCCAGATCTCTGACACAATTTGGATATTATGGGGCCTGTCATTGTCACGTAAGAAGGATATTGCTGAAAAATCCTGCACCACGTCAGTCATAAACTGAAGATGTCGCTCCACTGTAACACGTTCACCTCATCACATAGTTGCCATTCTGCAATATCATCAAAATCTATCAGGACGATTAACGTACTTATGCTTATAATTTCCCATCTAATGGGAATTATGAAGAATTTTAGACGGTTATTCTTTTATTGCTAGCCAAAATCGGACCTAGTGTTTTTCGGAAGGTTGGTATAGAAGCACCCAAACTTTCATCCACCGCTAATATTTGTCATCAAAGTCAATGTATTCTTAATGAACCCAGATCTCTAGGAATCTCTGTCATATCTCTGCCCGATTACGTAACAACCGACTTAAGAACTGATGCATATTAAGGTGGACCATTAAAATGCGGTTGTTTAATTGTATTAGGAATTTTTATTGCCATAATTAGTGTTACTAGGGTGCGTTGTATCCAGCCACGGCCCAGCCAATCCTACACTGTCATTAATTAATTCACAAACCTGGCAAATGCTTTTACCAACTCATTGAATATCAGATGCACTCTTACCTAGTAATGATTTCTGTATAATTGCGTTGATAATTGTCTGTTGTTGATTAATAATATTTTAGTGTATTAACCAAAGGTATTTCTAGCATTTACGATGCGTTCTGTTTCCTTCAATTGCTGTGTATTACTTTAATATTGCAATATCTTGTAATACATTTTTTACAAATAATACATGTTATCGTATGGGTTATCTCGTATGAAATGATTTTGCGCTTTTTATAGTTATCAATAATAAAATAATTAACATATATGTTTATAAAAACAGGAAACTGATATATTACACATTAATTATTTACCAAACTATTTTATGACGGGAATTTCCGCCACTTCCCTTCTCAAATACTTCTCATCAACTCATAAACCAACCAAACACTATAAAAATTATTATGTCATAGAATACCTAACTTCCAGACATGCCTACCAATGGCTTTCATACGCATTTACAATCAAATATATAGTAATTTACTTCTAAGGTCATACGTTTTCTTGCATTCTCTTATACCACCAAGATGTATTATTAAATTAATAAAGCCGAAGAACATATGAGAAAGAAAATTGTTTAACTTCAATCAATCAAAAAAATTACATTCTGAATTTGTGAAAATATATGCCAGATGTGAATGGATAGTTGATTAAAGTGCTAAGACAGTGCTAAGACTGAATGCGTTTATAATTCATATCGTTCACGTACCATCATCATCCACATCATTTGCAACAACGATGTGTAAATTATAAGATATAAATATTTCTGGGACATCTAAAGTGAAAACATAAATTTAGTAGCCCCAATATTGAACCTGATGGCACCCCTGATACAACTAGAAGACGGAAGTGATTCATTTATATTTTGCTATTGAAATCGAAGGTATCTGATACAACTCAAATAAAAGTCAGCAACTGTTTTCCGGTGTTCGAGTTAAAGAATATCATCATGAGGTCATCAGTCCTAAGACTGGTTGGACGCTAACCTCCAGCTTCTCCTATCTTGTGCTAACTTACGCATTTCGCTAATTGTGCTACAACCTACATCCCTTACTATTTGCGAGCAGTAGTCTAATCTAGGCCTACCTCTGCCTCTCTTCACTCCTATTTCTGCCTCCAAAATATCGCGGACTATTCCCCTCTGTCTCAGCAAGTGGCCTACCATTCTATCTCTTCTCTTCTTTATGTTTTTCCACATACTTCTTTTCTCGCTGACTTTCTCTAATACTTCTTCGTTTCTAACCCTATCAATCCACGGTATTTTCATCATTCTTCGGTAACACCACATCTCAAAAGCTTCTAATTTCTTCCTACTTGCTTCCCCTACCGTCCAGGTTTCGCAACCGTATAGTGCCGTGCTCCATATATACGTTTTAAAAAATCTCTTCCTTGTTTCTAAGTTTATTACCCCCGAGCATAAAAGTGCTTTCTTTTTGTTAAAAGCTATTCGAACCTGCGCTATTCTTTGTTTTATATCTTTATCGCTTCTTCCATCCCAATTTATTTTACTTCCTAAATAAGTGAAGTCTTTAACTTCCTCCAATCTTTCATTATTAATTTGTACTTTCGTTTTTGCTCTGCTCTCGCGCCCTCTACACACTAATACTTTAGTTTTGTTTTTATTCACCCTTATTCCGTATTCCTCTGTCAACACTGCCTCCATTTCGTTCAACGCTGATTCCAAATCCTCTTTACTAGATGCTAATACTGCTATACCATCCGCGAATCGCAGCATTTTTGGTTTCTGTCCCTGTACTTTAATCCCGAAATCCACTCTATATTTTACGACATTAATCGCCTCTTCGATGTACAGATTAAAAATTAGTGGTGATAGGTACATCCTTGTCTTACTCCTTTTCTAATACCTACTTCCCTTTTTCCCCTTCTACTTCTATAACATCAGTTTGCTCTTTGTATAGATTGTGTACTACTCTCCTATCTCTATACTTCATTCCCATGCTCTTTAGTATCTCGAACATTTTTTCCCATATTACATTATCAAAAGCTTTTTCTATTGTTTTCTCTAACATTACTCTTAGCGCCAGAATAGCTTCGCGAGTTCCCCTATTTCGCCTAAACTCGAATTGCTCTTCTCCTAGTATTTCATCCGCTCTATTTTCCATACTCTTCTGCACTATTCTGGTTAAGATTTTTGATGCGTGGGAAGTTAGGCTAATCGTTCCAAAGTTCTCGCATTTATCGGCTCCTCTATTTTTCGGTATAGTAACGATAATGTTCCTCTTATAATCCTCCGGCATCTCTCCCGTTTCATACACGTATTTTACCAGTTCAAACATCCTATTTACTACTTTCTGTTTTCTATCCCGCACATTTCAAAATTTCCGCCTGTATTTTATCTACACCCGGCGCTTTATTGTTCTTTGGCCCCCTTAGTTCTATTTCAAATTCCTCTCTTAATATAGGTTGTCCTACATCTTCCCTATCAATGCTAGATTCTTCCTCTAATATCTCTCCTAATTCCTGACCCTCGTATAAATTTCCTAAGTACTGCTTCCATCTATCCGCTTTCTCCTCTCTTCCGATCAGTATGTCCCCCGATTGACTCCTAACGTTTCTAAACTTTTTTTGTCCTATACGTTTGGTCCTATATCCCTGAAGTTCCTCTTAATTATTTTGTAAGCCTCATCGGTCTTACCTACTTGGAGCTTATCGTCCACTTTTTTGCATTTATCCTCTATCCATTGTTCTTTCGCTTTTCTACACTTTCTAATGATTTCCCACTTTATTGACTTATAAGTTTTCAGTCCTTCCTCGTCTCATCTGTTTTTGTAGCCTCGTCTCTTTTGTATTAAGTTTAAGATTTCGTCCGTTATCCAGGGCTTTCTAGCTTCCCTTCTCGCATATCCTAAAACGTCCGTAGCCGCGGAATCTAGACTATTCTTGATACCCTCCCACTCAGTTTCTGCGTTCTTGATTTCGTCATTACTCGCTTTATTTATTAATTGCTATGTTTTCTCCTGGAATTTATCTTATATATTCTGATCCCTCAATATGTTTACATTTATACGTTTCTTATCCTTCCGGGTTTTCAGATTTTTGAACTTTAATCTAGCTTTCATGACTGCCAAGTTGTGGTCGCTGTCTACATCTGCTCCTGGATAACTCTTACAGTCTTTTACTTAATTTCTAAATCTCTTCCTAACTAGAATGTAGTCTATCTAATACCTGTCAATCCCTCCTGGCATTTCCAGGTGTACCGCCTCCTAACGTGATTCTTGAACAATGTATTCGCGACTACCATCTTGTGTTAAAGAATATAAAATAAATATTTGTGAAAAGTATTGTCACAATTACAATACATATCCTTGCCGCAGTTGCTTAATATAGTTGAGAACTTAACCCTTTGGAGGTTTACTTAGTTAAATAAAAGGACCAGCTACATGGACAAAAGGAAAGATTGCAAAACAAATAATAAATAATACAAGAGGAACTGGAGAGAATATCGAATGCGAACCAATTTGGAAAAAAATATTAAAAGGAGAGGAATATATAATAGGAATAATTAAGGAGCAAACACTAAGAGACGGCCCGAGAAGATGTGATGTTTAATAATGGAATGGAGAACCAGCAAGTAAGAGACATAGAGGCAGAATAAGATCAACTTGGATACAAGAACGACCTGAATAAGACTGGAGTAAAAAAATCCAAAGGACGAGGCCAGGGATCGAAAAATATGGCACAGTATATGTAGGAGATTGATCATCCCCATGAAGTTAGACATAGAAAGCGACGCTAACCAATTTGGGGTGTTAAGCCAGCTATACATACACGAAAATCCAGATTTTCCAAAAGTCTAGTCCACAGGTCAATAGATAAGTAACAATCCCGAATGTCAATCTAGATTTTCCGCTTCATCCGTAACGTCCGATACAAGAACTGCAATTTCATTCAAATTAGTAATGTTTACTCTATTCATTTTCAGAAGTTTACTTATTAATTATTACTAGCTCATCCACATTTCCAATTAAACAACCGTTATATCTGATCATCTAACCACTTGAATAAATAATACATAATAATATGATTAGTACAATTCTTCAAAACTAGGTTAAATTAACAGCTCACTGTGTACCATTAAAGTTGTGAATTGACTCGCCGACGAATTGTAAAGTTAACGCTGAAGTAAAACAATCCAGGCGTAACGACGTCAAACTGTGAAAGAACAGGTTCGATATTTTTTCACAAATACCTAACAAAATGTTGCGCCCATATAAGGAAAAGAATTTTATGTATAATTTCTCATGTTTGCTTTATCCAATGCTTCATGAAATGTAAAGCTATTTCAAATATTTGAAACACTTGATAGCTTTTAAATGGTCTATTTATTTTTCAATATCCATTTCGAAACTTGTCGTATCTCCAGTTGTCGACTATCACCGACCTATCGAGATGTCCTCCATCTTAATCTCATTTCAACATTCCACATTCATTACAATCAATTATTCACTGCAAGCTACTTGACCTGCTGTTAAAGCCTTTTAACCTAATTCATACAAGTATCAATCATAATAAGTCGCATGTGGTAGAACTGTTCGCTCGAATGAAGCTACTCATGTCATTATTGTACAACAACGAGGATATTTAAGGAAAAATTGACAATTACGTCAAATTACACACATCCTATTTCGCATGTTAATTCTATCATTTTGATGATAATAGCTGCGATGTGAAGAAAATACATGAGTTGCTTCGAATAAATTGAATTTGTTAGTATCCACCTATATCCACATTATTAATCATAATCTCTAGATGTCTAAACTGCTTAAAATACATGAATGACTAAGAAGCTACTAAGAACGACATATTAATAATCTGACCCATCCTTTTGTTTCTTGGTTTTCTTGATCGTCGGATACACTTTTTATGACATATTTGCTTTTCTATTAAAGCTTCCCTTTAGAGCCACAGATATATATATATATATATATATATATATATATATATATATATATATATATATATATATATATAAAACACTGTTGAAGTATACAGTATGCGGCCATCTACTAGGTCCATAGCAGGTAATACATGTAAGTAATTTGGAAAAAGTACACTAAAAGAATTTTTACAGCAGCTAATACATCAGCATTTCATAATAACAACATACTAGCAATAGTACAGCTCGTGTCTTTTTTGACAGAAACATATTTGACAGAATATATGATAGCATATTTGACAGAACATATAGTCGATTGTTCTTTTAAGACCAGTTGTTTTTCTATATGATTAAGTGTTATGTGACATATGATTTTTTAAGTCACATACAGAGGGAAGGGTAAATGGAATTCCACGCATAATTTGGTCATCAAGTTGGATGCATTGTGCTACTTCATCTAAGGTGACATTACTGACCGTGAAAAAACATAAAGAAAAGCCATATTCAATGGTCCAGTATCGATCCTCAATCCTTTAATTAAAATGTGCTAGTCTTTATTAAAGTGTTCTTTAGACTCATCTTAGAGATTACATCCTCATCACATTAAGACCATCATCATTGCCCATGCCGTGATATATTGCTTATCAACAACAGAAGAAAGTCTGAAATTCTTTAAGATGCATAGAAGAAAGAGTGAGGCAACATTCAGAGGGAAAAGGATGCACTTTACGCGCGGCCAGATTGCACTCTGTGTACATTCACATTCAATATATATTCATCGATATTCACTCTGCAAAGGTCTCAATTCAACTGATTATAGACCAGACTATTTACTGCGCACCTCGTGAGTGGTACGATATTGCAGTTTCGAGACTTGTTTCTATTCTTGATGAGATTTACATCATTTTTGGTGTTCATTATGTATAGTCGTAACATCAGCTTGAAATACAGTAGTGTAGACACGAAATAACTCAATAATACAAAGGCTTTAGAGAATATCGGGCATATCCAGATGTTCCCATCACTTTTAAACCATACTTCTATACAATCAGTATAGAAATAAGAATTTAACACAAAGGAGTTATCGAATTCTGTTCAAAATAATTTATTATGTGGACAGATATTAGATGAACAAAAAGGAGCTCCAATAAGTCTTTCTGTATCAGTTAATTGATAACTGTCTGGTTTTGTGTAAGATGATGTACTGATTGAAGTAACGATCAGTATGAGTGAAGTCATCAATAGACAAGATAATCAATAGTCGATTGGAAAGTAACTCTCTTCTAGTTTAATCTTTGATTATACTTGGACTTGTATGTATATAAAAATTATTTTTTATTCTCATTTCGAAACTCATAATTTTTGGTCAATAAAATGTAAAAAAAAAAAAAATAAAATCACTTTACACGACCATGAAAACAACCACCACCGAGACTACAAAATACTAAACTGGAAATTCGATCAAAATGCAAGAATCAGAACAGAATCTTGTTCTTGTCCTCATTCTTTTGAAAAGTGAAACCGTCCTCCTGTTCCTTTTATAAAAGTATCGATGCTTTCTCAGAATACGAGAAAATATTAAAATAGTCTAATGTAGGTTAATCAGCAATTAACATGAGTGTATCAAAGTCATTCGATAACAACTATTATTGCGTAGTTTGATGAAACTATAAATTCTTAAATAAAATTATTTAAATAGGTAAATACGTAATCATCGCTAAGTTTATATTAAATATTTGTTTTCTTTTTTCATCAATAACGTCAGTGTAAATTCAATAAACACTTGTTTTGAAATTGGTTTTAACAATCGTAATAAAACAAATTATAGTTCGTAAATATTTGAATTCAATAAAAGTCTTATATATAAAATGGCTTCAGCAACAAAACCTAAAATAGTACAAATCAAGACGATAAAATGAAGAAGAGAACTAAATTGTGCTAAACTAAAGAAACACGTAGGTTCGGCCACAACACAAAATATTTACAAAAATATGAATAATACCATAAGGAAACAGTATATTTATACCTAAATATATTTATTGCATACCGTTGTGAAAAGAGCAGCCCAGAACAGCGGCCAAAATGTACGGAAATGCCAAGGACGTCATCATCTACATCTTAATTATTACAATAATTAAAAATTTATTATTGTTGAACTATTCATCATAAAAATAATAATAATAACGACGAAACGTATATGAATCACCTAGCTGACTTACAGGAACTGAAACTAATTTAAATGTTTACAGAATAATTGAGATTGAAACAACCATCAGAGCGAAGTATCACGGTGTGTCCCAAGACATCATATATTTTGAGGAAAAATTCATATCGTCGACGATAATCTCCGGCACACAATCGTACTTTGCGGACAAGTTAAATGTTGCTAACGGTATATACTCGGGGGTTGAAAGTGCCCCCGAAATATATTTATATATTTAATAATATACCTATATAAATATATTATTAAAATATAGATAAAACCTGATACAAAATTATGATAAAACTAGGGAAGCGCGGTCCATTCTGCCAGAGCCCTGCATGCCATAGTAAGGATATACACGATACAGGTTATCCCATTTAAAACCAAGCACTTGGAATAACTGTTGAAATTCATTTCCTATAGGAAAATAGTGGCATGACAATTTTTTTCAATGGGACATATTTTAACATAAAAACTATTATGGCCTCCCTAAAATACTCCGATAACGGCGGTGATATATATTTGTTCGTTAACCAATCCAGGATATTTCATAAATCAGACACCCTGTATAGTTTGAGACGCGTCAAATACATCAAAGGCTACCTTTGAGGCACTAACCCCTGGCGCCATTCGCCCTTTGCCACAGGTCAGATAATGGCGTGAATTGGGGTCTCCTTTAACCGAATTGCTTACCCATACCTGGAGTATAGGCGTACTTATTAGTAAACTATATAACAAACCTCTAAGGAAAAATAACATATTTATTAATATATTAAAATACCCAAGCGTAGCCTTATGGATAATGAAGCATTAAAATAATAATATTTACATCGAATCAAACATGCATAAACAGCAACAGAATAATAAATCATGATGTAACCAATTTGCAAAGATAATTTTTCATCCTGTAGTAATTAATAATGAATTACAATGGTATAATGTTTGTTTGAAGGATATGCAACTTGCGGTTTCAAAAAAAATCGATGAAAAGTTAAAAAAGTAATTCAATAAATAATTAAATCTCTAATAATAAACAATCTTTGCATTCCTTATTGTTATGTAAAATAAAAATATTCAATTTGTCTGACAGCTATTGCAATACAGCTATTACACTATTGTGTTTGAATGAATACTGTCAAATATTATGCAAAAATTAACGCTGCTCTTTGATTATGATCGTCTAAGTATAATAGAATTACTAATGTATAACAGATTATTGATTTCAGAATGAACGGCTACAAGAATTCTTCGACAACAGCTTCTACCAAAGTAAAACTATTAAAACTCACCAAGAAACCAAAATCTGATAAAAGATAAGCACAAGGTAGAAAACTACGACCTTTCCGTAGCACTTCTACATTCGAACTCACTGAGATGTATGTATCATTAGATACCTTCTCTTTAAAATTACCGCTTTGTAAATACTTGTAAATAGAAAATATAGTGTTTAGTAAACTGTTATTTTCATATTTCTACGAGTTAAAGTTTACAAAGAAGATGTGGTGCAACAGCACAGCGAGATGATTTAAACAACAATCATCAACTTAACATTGGTCCTTCGAGCCGGATAGAGTGATTTAGCCAACAATCATCATTCCTAACAGTATACTTCAGCGGAAAATACAAGGTGTTCCAAGAAGACTGAAAATAATACGAGTGCAACATAGACGTACATCAGGAGGAGCAGGGGCGGCTGGTGTATAGGTGCTGCAGAGCTGCAGAACTGCCAAAAAAATTAGATATTTGTATATTTTCGCGACATAATAATTACTAAAATTTATTAATAAAATAATTTGGTTAGTTGGTGCAGCTAACCAAATGATTGCGTTAAAGTCGCATTCTGCCCGCCGTCCTCTATTGAGTAGTAGACCAGATGAACTATCTGGGTCTCTACGCGAGCGCGTCTCGGTACATTGAACTGGGCCACACGAGGTAGTTCTCAGCACGGCTCGGCACACCCGTCCTCCCCCTCAACTCCCGCGACAATCCACACTTGGCGCTCGTAAATGTGCGAATTTACACGGTCAGTGAGCTGTATTTTTTCCAGCTAAGGCAACATCAGTGAAAGTTTACTCCTTCATACTTCTCGTACAGTTGGCGGGCGTAAATCGTACCTATTTCGTATTTCGTGTTAATTTGAGATTTTAAATACTGTTTTGTGAATTTGTGTAGTGATTTATTGTACTAATTATTAATATTTATATACTGTGATAGTGACAATGGATTTAGATTATAATTTAGTTCATGTGAAGCGATTTATTAAATACTCTTATGAAGAAAAAATTGATTTAAAAAACAATGGTAGGCCATTGCCCGATATTGTTATTGAGACTGCAGGTGTTAGCCGCAGAAAAGCATATAAACGTCAATTTAATACAGACATTTATTCGAAGAACAATTGGATTTGTGGGTGCAACAAAAAAAAATGCGTTATTTTGTTTTCCTTGTTTACTTTTTGGCGGTGATAAAGCATGGACGGAGGTAGGGGTGACAGATTTGATGCACTTAACTGAAAAAATAAAAAAGCACGACAACTCCAAAAGCCATCTACACAATACAATGGAATTAGCTTTATTAGGAACAACTAATATTAAAGCGCAGCTAGATTCAGCTTATTGGATAAATGTGCAAAAGCATAATGATAATGTGACAAAAAAGAGATACGTTTTGTCAAAAATTATAAACTGCATAAAGTTTTGTGGGGCCTTTTGAACTGGCGCTGCGAGGACATGACGAAGCTGAAACCTCTCAAAACCCGGGGATATTTCGTGGTTTGATAAATTTTTCTGCTGAGCTTGATGTAACTTTAAGCGAGCATCTACAAAATGCTTCAGTATTTGAAGGAACGTCTAAAGAAATACAAAATGATCTTTTAGACTGTATATTAAAAGTATGTCATGAAGAAATAATTAAAGAAATTAACAAACCTTCATTTTTGGCAGTTATGGCAGACGAAACAACTGATGTATCTTAGTGGTAGTTTTAAGATATATTCTCGATGGTGAACCGATTGAACGTTTTTGAACATACCTGAAACCTACAAAATGTGACGCTGAAACTCTTTCGAAAAATATTTTAAGTGTTATAGACCCTCTAGTAGAATATTCACCTTACAAGCCTTTTCTCTTAACCAAAGAATATGACGGCAAACATGAATGTTCTTCAAAAAGGTATTAAATTCCAAAAATTTTTCTTGTGAAAGTCTATATTTTTGTATAAACGGATTTTACATAAAAATTCTGAAGTATCAGGAAAACGCGTGACCTTGAAAATGTTCAAAATTTTCGTCTGCGGCGCAATTTTTTTGCGGCCCCTACGGCGCCAGTAGTTTGGATACGTTTAAAATTTACACACGGGCGGCCAATACCCTAGGATCGGCCCTGTGCAGAACACCCGTTTCATTTCATCACGAGCCGCCACTGAGGAGGAGGAAGTGTAATTCAGGAAGACATTAGCCTGGAAAAACCAGTTCTGCAACCAGATAAAAAAACTCAAGTAAGTGCGTATCCTTAACATTTTTACCCGTTTTTCCTTAAATAAAAATTGTTTCAATTTCGCTTCGTAATAGAAGATCTAAAGGTATTGGTTTTTTAAAGGGGTCAGCTAAAAGCCAGTTTAACAAGGCTAGAAAACGCTCTAATAAAGTTTTAAAGAAAAAAATAATAGATGATGAAATATTAATTAATTTAAAGGATCGTTGGATCCAAAACGAGGATTTATTACACCAATTTAACCAAATTCATTCAAAGATTGTATTAGTGCCTAGTGATGAGTATCACGAAAATGAGTTAGAAGAATTTGAGGACAAATTTTACAACCTCGTGGCAATAATTAAAAAAAATGTTTAGGCAAATGAGGCGATAATTCAAAACGATAAGGCGAATGTTAGATCATTTAACGCGGAAAACGGTTCCATATCTCTGCCAAAAATAAAGTTACCGCTTTGTAAATACTTGTAAATAGAAAATATAATGTTTAGTAAACTGTTACTTTCATTTTTTCTACGAGTTAAAATTTACTTAAGAAAGGAAGATGTGGTGCAACATCACAACGAGATGATTTAAACAATAATCATCAACTTAACAGAAAGAATAATCACTATCATTTAGATGTACAGCTTGTTAAGAATAGGAACAAGTCTCAGAACTGTGATATCGGACGGCCCATGAGGTGCGCAGTAAGTAGTCTGGTCTTTAACTCAGTCGCATTGAGACCTTTGCAGAGTGAATATGGAGCGAATCTGAATGTACACAGAGTTCGACCTGACCGCGCGTAAAGTGCATCCGTTTGCATTTATACATTCCGTACACGTATACGGCACCTAGGACAATCCCATTGGTCATATTTGAAATTTAAACCAATCAAACTTCGAGTGCCATACACGTGTACGGAATGTAAATCGGTGCCATATACACTTACGGAATGTAATAGTTGTTGCAGCAGAAATTTTTTCAAAGAGCAAAACCTTGCAAAGATTTAAGTCAATTATTTTTTATATTTTAAGCTGCAGTAAACTGTATTTCAAATTAAGTGATAGTATGACGTATTGATTTTGTAATTTTTTTACGGAATGTCGAATGTAATAATTATTAACACATTGCAAACATTAACCTAAGTTTCGGTGAGCAAAAAAGAACATACGTATACGAGTATTAGAACAAAAGCGTCAATATGTTTATTAAATAATAGAACAAAACAAAAAAGCTTTATACAGAATCAGTGAGCTGAACCATGTTTAATTGCATTGGGTTTATTTATTTTAACATTTTGGGAAAGATCATGTTTTTTCTTTGGTCTTTTCTTGACAGGTTCCCCTGTTGCTGGACGACCGACAGGCCTTTTTTTGCTTCCTCTTGTTATTCCAACTTTTCTCCTATTTAAAGCTGTAGGCTGAACTTTAATGGTCGACTTTTGCCTATAGCGCTGGACACACGAACATCCTGCAGTATGCAAAAAACTTTCCCAAGCTGTACTTGTCCTCACCTGCTTTAATCGTTTAAAAGGCGTTTGAATAGTTGAGGTAGAAGTGCCAAATTCGCTATTTTTATAAATCATTAGATCAACAACATTTTGAAGTTAATGGAATCCTCAGCACTTGTGGCCATTTCAGTTATCATCTGACAGTTTTTCTACTTCTTCATTATTAATGGCGTTTGTGGACACAACATTATTTTGTAGAGATGTGAATTATTCGCTTTCAACTACAATGCCACAGGTCATTGATGGTTCTGAGACAAAGGGTTCATAAAATGATAACTGCTGGGCCTTATCACCAAACGCTAGCTTGGCCATAGAAAGGCGTGCTTCTGAAGAAGCTGCAGGCGCGTTGGTACAAGACACTCCGTAAAAATTTAAAACAGCCGTTTGATGTTTGCAGAACCTTCCTAGTCTGCAAATTTTAATCTAAAAAAAATTTTAGATTTTCCTTTTAGGTTTTTATTTGGATCCACTCTGCGATGCGATGTATGATGACAATAGTATTTCAGAGTAAAATATAAATTCATAATACAAATAGGTGTATCCCAGTTTACCTAGTTTGGTAGTTTTTAGTTTTTTTATGTTGCCTAAGTACGTGCATAAAGTGTTTTTTTTTTCTCGCAAAAACAGAGCAAAATACGAAAATAATTCATAAGACTTATTATTAAGTTGTATTATTAGTTGCCCAATCTGGTAAAAACATAACATTTTTAAGTATTAGTGGTGGCGTATATTTTTTTTGTCAACAATATTCATGAAAGTGGCGCTTGGGTCACCACTGGACAATAATTTGTTTGTAGTTAAGGCTAAATTAACCTTTTATCACTACAAATGACAATGCCAAATTTCACCAATATTTAAGATATTAATAAAAACCGATGTTAGAAAAATAACACTTTGTATCTTGGAAATAGACCTATATTTAAATAAACTTTTTTTATTAAATCAGTTCAATTTATCAATTAGGTCAAGCTTAAATTATTGTATCGCAATTAGGAGACACTCTATATGAGTATTTTATTGTCATCACATCAAATAAGCAAGTCGGCGCCCCTGATAATGCCATCTTGTAGATTGTAGATTAGAAAATGGTGCAATAACAAAGCGTTAATACTAACTAGGTGCGTATAAAATACCGTTCGTTTTGACACTCGACACCCTCCAATTAGAATTTGTCAAAGACACAAATTCCTCCACCCATCGTCTAGCGTCATTCTCAGTCAATAGGTTTGCTCTATATTTTCCAGGACTCAGTTCAAAATATTTATAATTCAAAGGTAGCAAACTTGCCGCAACATGCATGGCGATTTCAAACACGTACAACCACCCAAATAAACACAAGAGAACTGTTTAAAATAATTAATTGTGGGCGAAGCAATAACTGCAGATTTCTTGTTCAAAATATGTCTTGTGAAAATCACAAGAGAGGATGCAACGCGCAAGGCTATAGAAGTGCGTAAGCGCCACAATCGCAAAAATAAAACACGATATTTGGCCGCTGGGGGCGTGATTTAATGCAGGCATTATATTACATTCCGTAAGTGCATATGGCACCGATTTACATTCCGTACACGTGTATAGCACTCGAAGTTTGATTGGCTTAAATTTCAAATCTGACCAATGGGATTGTCCTAGGTGCCGTATACATGTACGGAATGTATAATTTCCCTCCGAATGCTACCTCACTTTTTCTTATACGCATACATAGAGAATCCTACACTTTTTCCTATTTTTGACAAGCTGTAATTATACAATAGTTCATTTTCGGTATGTACCTCCTTTCGGTCGACCATCCTGTATACATCAATGACATTTTCATGATTTTATGTCTATTATGGTACAAGTCGTATAGATTAAATACTAAAGCAGTATAAAAACCTTAAGTAGGTGAGTTATCACGCCGCATTAATCACAAATAATTACAACACTTGCAATCGTTGCAAAATCATAAACATCGTTATTGTTTATAGTAAAAACCAGGTCTAAGCCATTGTTCGACACGCCCATGAATAATGCAACAACAATTTTTGAGTCGTACCACCACGGTGTATTATCGTTTCTTCCTCGCGATAAGAAGTATATAATTAGATATTACTCAGGTGTAAAAAGGTTTACTTAATCAGCAGCCTCTAATTCCCATAATTACTCCGTCTATTATTCCCAATCAGCTGGCGACTACCAGTCCGTGGAGCCACCGTATATTACCGAATCACGTTAAAATTCCGAGTTCTATGCATATGGTCTGCTACATAATTAGAGATAATTGTGTAGCCCACATGCCAGGGCCATGAAATAAATTAGCACTGCAATTTATTCTTTGCACTATCAAAAACAAAATTAATGGTCCCTCTTTCTTGCGAGAGGGTTGAAACTTCATTGGTCGTTGCAGGAGCAGACTAGCTTTCCACGAACATCGAGAGCAAACAATTAAAACTAACTTCTAAGCTACTAAGCTACATTTAGTCGAATATTATCCGAGAGTATGGCGCAGATATATCAATGATGTTTTTGTAATTTAGTTTTTGCAGTTAGGCACCACAGAAATAGATACAGACAGTTTTATTTCATAATAAAACAAGATTTCGCATTGGTAAACTTCACATGTAAAATTAATAGCATTAAAACAACAATTTATTGATCTACTGAGGAAAATGGACTGGTATAGTATAGAAGAAGGAAACTAGTACTTTTAGATACATTCCTAAGGGCACATCATTGGGATATCGACATAAAATAGTACACTTAAGACTTTCGGGTCCATCGTTTACTAAGCTTGCGCTTAGTAGAAAGTTGAATGTAGCGGAAATTGTACTCACATAGTACATAAGTTATCGGGGTGCGAGAACATGAAACACATATATAAGGTATCTCAGTTGGAACTACAGGATTTGAATTACGCGCCATTTGTATTCTGTCAATGATAGGGCGTCAATATTTAACGACTCTGATTTACAAATCATACGACGTCAACATGCCGCGATTAACATTTTAATAACAAGTAGTTTGCGTACAACTGTTTCATGAAAGTGAGCCACCATTTGCAGTTGCATTAAGAGAAATTCGCACAATATTAGGACAAAATTAAACGCCTAGAGATTAACAGTTGGTAACTTAATCAAGAAATTTTAAGAGATAGGTTCTGTTATGAATAAAACAACACCAATATGTCCCTGTCGTGGTCGGACACATGCAAATATTTCTGCAGTGAGAGAAAGTGTACGGGAGTATCCAAACATATCAGTTTGACGTCGTGCACAATAATTGAATCTGTCAAGAGTCACCACGCATCGAATTTTAAAGAAAGATCTGCATCTATCAGTATATAGAATTCAGTTACTGAAATGCATCCACGGAGATACACGGTTTGGTGCGCATTTTGGAGTGGTGGAGTAACTGGACCATACTTCTTTAAAAATGAAGCTAATAATGCTATCAGCTTCGGTAAATGGGGACCGCTATCGTGATATTTTAAACAATTTCTTTTTCCTCTAAATTCATGATTTGGATTTGAACAACGTGTGGTTTCAGCAAGACGGTACAACGTGTCATACAGCACGTGAAACCATGACTCTGTTGCATACCAAATTTCATTCCAAATGAGACACCCTATATGTAGGTGATATCATAGATGATACCTGCTCTTTATTATAGATTTTTTTTTCGTTAAACATGAAATTTCTTGTGTGTACTCTGCTTACTTATTTCACACTAGTCTTCGCTATTCGTCGAATATCACCTGGTCGTCGGCAATTTCGTGTAGGTTTCCAAACAGGATTTGTTCTCGACACCATGTACATATAACTACTACTAATTATGCAAGGTTAAGCAACTTATTAATAGACATTTTCCAAGAGTCGGCGTTCGTTGCAGCAAAGAAGACAGTAGAGGCGGGTAAAGTTGTCTGAATAGTTCGACACGGACGAGGGGTCACGGACAGCCTGATCAGAACCCGAAGAATGAGTTGTGTTGCCATCCCGATTTTCATAAGTGACCTGCGCCGAATAAAAACTGCATTTTTGAGGCGAATCTGGACACGTAGAATACAAATAGCTTGTATAAATAACTAGCAAGAAAGCGATCGCCGGTCGTCTCAATTATGCACAAACACTATTTGACTAAAACGTTAAGTTACGTCAGTTTGTTGAAATAATTATACACGTGGTGGAATAAGTGGTTTCCATAAATGGAATAAATCATTTTTGACGCTCTTTAGATATTTATGAGAAACCCACAGTTCAGGGAATTTGGACATGTTAACTGTTAACATGTCCAAAAGTTATGTTAAATGTTAAACTGTTACCATGTTCTATAAAATGAGGAAAACCTCATTACGTAGAAGATGATGTGAAAGATATTTTATTATCCGTCCATAATAATCGAACATTAAGTACATTAACTACTTTGAAACGTCTGATAAAGACAAACCGTCATTCCTATAAAATAAAATTGGTTCAGAAACTGACACGATCTAGACTGTGAGTTTATTTGTTCGAGAAGACAATGTCTAAGCTGGACAGGAATAATCTCTTAGTTCTTAGTTAAATCTCTTAGTTCCATTCTTTTTTCAAAAATATTCAGGGTGTTAGACATCACCTTATAAATTTAATCTCTTGTTTATAACACGTGGTTTATAGGTCCGAAAAATATCGTTATTCAGTATTTCTCACAAAACATCAAAAACTATTTTAGTTCATAAGTAGCTTCTTCTGTATATATTTATCTTGAATTACTTACATATTTATCATATTCTAATTCACAATAATATTAACACATAGATGAATCAAAGTCTGTATTAGTTAACTTCACAAACAGAGCTAATCAACATATACCCATAAGAATAATTGATGAATGAATTCCATTTTCAAATACAGCTAACTATCTTGGCGTTACCCTTGATGCAAAGCTACACTGGAAAGCCCAGATCAAAAAGAAAAAGAAGAACTTATGATTAAATATAGAAAAATGTACTAGTTGATTGGAAGAAACTCCACTGGAATGGAACCTATGGAATTCAGCAGTGGGACTGTGCCAGTCAGTCCAATGTACAAAACTATTCAAAGGTTTCGGAATAACGTGTTAGGAACATCGCAGATGCACCTTGGTACATCCGAAACAGTAACCTCCATCGGGACCTGGGTATGGATACTGTTGAACAACCCAGATCTAAAATTGCCAGGAGTCATGAACGACGACACCTCCAACATGTCACTGTCGAGGCGATCCAGCTCCTGGACAACACAGGATTGACCAAAAGACTAAATAGAATCAAACCCCTTGAGTTATTTCAGTAATGTGACAAAGCAGAGCATTGTGCTTCTTAGTGTATACGAAGTTAGAAAAAATGTACTTATTGATCTTTATGATCAGATTGTAATGTCCATAAAAGCCCTAAGGAGTATTCATAAATAATGAAAAAAAATGTTTATAAAACCTATACTGCTTAGTTTTTATTAACTACTATTTTTATTATAATTCTGAAGCACTGGTAATTTCACAGTACACCAATAGTTAATGTACTGATGATGTTTATTCTGTTTGCACCTTTAATTTAATGGCAACTAATCCAAACTTATTCAATTTTACATTTTTAAATGCAAAATATAATTACAATTCATTATAGTCATTTTTCATTATCTTCTCTGTAACGTAAAAATAACCATCGTGATCAGTCCTTTGTTCTCTCCGTCGGATCTTCTATACAGAGGTTGATGGCATATTTGAATCACTATCAGTTACATCGGATAACTTTTTTCAAATCCCTCTTTTTCTTCTTCTTCTTCTTCTTCAAACAAATCATGTTAGCGTCACTACAATAGTTTTAGAGTCGAGAACGAATGCATTGAGCGGAACTAAATACGATCATAAAAAGAAGGAGAGCGTTAAAAATCTTGGAAATACTTTTATGTAGGAAATTTATCCATTGGATTTATAATTTGATTAAGATATTCGTGCAACATATGTGACGCCCCAAACTTCGTGAACAGGTTTCCTTCGGACGCCACTGCCTTCATCAAATTTAAAATAAAGTGGCCTTGTGTATAATCCTCCATTGTAAAATAAAAAATAGCAAATAAAACGACAGCGTTAGAATATAATAATATTCATGTCAAACAACAAAGTTCGTTAAAACGGGTTTTCTAAAATATTTCCATCACAGTTAATCTTTCTTGACATGGTTAATTCGGTAAATTATCGCCAATTAATCCGGATTCTTGTGTGAGCCCATATAAAAAGTCAATTAATCGAACAGTGATAAATCGGTAGGCGAATACGCTTTTAACAGGATTTTAGTATTAATTTCCAGTTTTATGATTCGGACAAAGTAATCAATTTACTTTCTGTCACGAAGAGGACGTTTTCCCTTTAAAATTTGAATGCGTTTAGAGGCTTCGTTACTCGAAATGATGCAATAATTCATAAATTTATTGTTATAAAACTCCAAATTTTTGAAATAAATTGAAATAAAACTAAAATTTTTAAATAGAAAACTCTCCTGGTTTGTATTTGACCTTCTATAAACCAAAATAAAATAATATAATTTGGCATATTCGGGTGTGCATCATGTTTATGGCGTTTCATATCGTTTTTACGCCAAGACCGGCTCAAGGAGCTTTGGTACTCTAGATCAGTGTTTCTAAAACTTTTGTTGTCCTATACTATGTATAGAATTATAGAAAAAATACATTTTTGTTAATAGTTTTTATTGAAAAAGATATAAAATTTAGTCAACATGACAGATGAACCTTCATTATGCAGACCTGTTTTCCTGGTAAATATACACAGTCGTTATGCAAACATGCAGACCGATCACTAATAGCTCACGGACCACCGCTTTGAGGAGTATACACCTAGAGGCATCTACACCACTAGATGCCACTCTAGGCATAACATTTTTCTAGTACCTTTTAAAAAAGGTCAAATGTATTACTATTGTGTACTTGAACGTCGAATAATATTACTCAAAATGAGACATATCGAAGTTTCAAAATAAAACTGACAAATATCTTTGAGAAAAGAAAATTTGTCCAAAAATGATCGTCCTTATTAGGCGCATGCCATAGAATAGCAAGAGACTTCTACCAATCTACCTATTCGTCTCAGTAAGAATTTGTATACAAAGCCAGAATTCCGCGTGATCATATATTAGCAGCAACGTACTACATAGGAAGTCAACAGAAAACCAGTCCAGGGGCTAGTATATGGATGATAAGGAATTGATTTCAAGTTTGACTTCAAGTTCTGCCCCAAGGAAGGATTTTGAAAGGCCACTACCTACCACTTTATTATCAGAATCGTAGTTGAAGAGCGTATTTTGAAGACTACGTTGAGGGCACATTATTAGAATGGGGAATACTCGCACTACTATCCACACTCTCTCGATATCCGTCTCGATATTAATCTGATGGGTATTTGAAATGCATGTTACTTTATACAGGGTCCATTTTAAATGAGATTATTGATTATGTATTCGTTAACGATAGTTTCTCGAGATCTACATTCAATCAGTTAGTGGATAATTAAATAATTATTTTTTAAGATAATTCACAAGCATAAGATGTAAGGCTTCGAGACCGCGTAATAATATATCAACAATCCAACGGATGAGTACATAAGTAAAATATTAATGTATGTGTGGAATTCCACAAGGTATAGTTGTAGTGTAATTAACAATCCAATGACGAGTATATCAGTGAAATATTAATGTTTGATATACTGGCACTCCAATGTAAATTCGTACTGAGGTAGTTTGTTTCATCATCAACATTCAACATTTAAGAACTGAATTTCTAGAAAACTAACAAAATAAAATGTTCACAACTGTGTAATAAAAATATACGACTAAGTACACATTTTTTTATATTATTTTTCTTATTCGAAGTATTTTCCTGTGTTTATTCGATTTTGAAACACTGTAATGATTATGATCAGTTTATTTAGATAGTTACTAATAAATCAAATATTGAAAAAACCTTTATTTTATTACTAGTAATGATTATGAGACAATGAGAAAACAAATACAACAGAATGGTCATCAGTTCTGAGATATTTCAGTGACAAGCATTTCCTGTCACCCAGTTTAATAGCACTATAGCTTGAAAGTAGCTTATGAATATTACCTATGGAATTTAAGGTTGAATTAACTTCGTCCAGTGATTTGAATGAAAAATATGTTCAGATAATTTTGGTATAAATCACTTCGGACTTCTATATGCTTAGCTTGTATTGATTTCTCCAAGAAGTTAAAGGTACTATTCATTCTGTAATGAATACAAAATAGTACTGACAGATTTTAAACTTTAAAATATCACTGGAACGTTACTGGAATTATTATGTTGCGAATCTTAAACTACGAGGTAAAGTTGCCAAATATAGTATACATATGTATGTACAATGTGTAACAGGTTCATGTATCCCGTCACACATATGCTTTTTTTCTCTTTATTCGTTGAGATAAATATTTTCACATAATCGAACTCGACATGTTTAATACACCCATAAGACGTCACTGTTTAAAATACAGAAGAGATTTCCTCGCTTCAGGCCTAACTAACTAACCTAACCTAATTATTAACCGACTCTAGCAGCACTAGAAACAATTAAGTCACCTTAAAACATTCGAATACTCGATCTATGAACACAAAGTCTCTCAAAATAGATATTGCTTCAAAAATAATTTTTTAATGGTACCATAATAGTATTGCGATACCATTAGAAAGTATAATTAACACGGAATCTACCCATATCACTAATTTGTCTATGGGACCAATACAACCAAAACTAGCAAGCAATCTAGCTTTATTCCAATTCAACAGCAATAAGTAAGTAATGTATAATCAAGCCCAAGTTTGAAAAATTTACCTAAAAGATAAAGAAAAACTGTAGGTGTACCGTGAGCCTGTTACACATTGTATATCCATTTGGAAATTTTTAGGAAGAAAAATTGATCGCGTCAGTTCGGTATCGAAAGCAAGAAATTAAGATGAAGGGACTGATAGCCTCTAATGAATTTAAGGCGACAACAAATGACTGGATGGGTTTCCAAGATAACAGTCAAAACAAGTAATTTTTAAGTTTTATCTCGCACAAGGTCGATCGGTTCCAAAGGGACTGACATTTGACCATTAACTTTCACAATAAAAAATTACCTTGAACTAATTCGAAATAAATCGTTTTAGGCCAAAAATTGAAATTTTATTTACATATACTAAAGACAAACTTTCCTTGAGGCTTTCTTAAATAGGTTATTAAAACAAATTTACAGATTCAGAGTGAATGTTATGTTAATTGTTTTCTAATATTCGTTCAATAAGTTTTACTACAATTAGTATATTTGCGGTAGGTGTGTACATAAAATATAATTAAGAATAATATTTAATGAGAATTTCAAACATTTAATTATTTAATTAGTTTTATATTAATAAAATGTACAACCTAAACAATAGAATCTTAGACAACAAAATAACAGGCAGAAGAAATTTCTATTACGTTAAAAGTTGTAATATCCTGGACATGTGTTTTACAGTTATCGACAATAAAACACATGATTAAATTAAATGATTAAATTCAATTAACACAGTAATTATAGCCGTTTTTCTACTTCTTTTTTATATCCGGCCTTTCACTTTACTATAGTTCTTAGCACATACAGGGTGTATTTTTTTAATGTATCGTATGAACAGGACTCGGCAAAACAATAGATCTCAATACAATAGTTAGCAAAATTATAAAATAAATTTTATTAATATATAACAGAATGATAAACTATTCAAAAATGTATTTAACTCGAACTTGACTTTATGGTGTTTAAATTGTCCTTCATGTTTTGGTATATAATAACATGGAAACTAACAATGGATATAAATATGGAAATTATTATACCTTACTAAAGTATACACTTCATAAGCCCACTTTTTTATTATTTGCTTTCTTTTTTCGACGTATCGGTTTTACTAATTTTTCATCTTACACTACTTGGTGACGCATGTTCAATGATAAAAAATGTGTCATCAGAGAAAGAGGAAGAAGAAGTGGAGGAGAAAGAGAAATAGGCAGAGGAAGAGACATAAGAAGAAGGAGGAGGAGGAAAAGAAGAAAAACCCATACATTTACAGACTAACTACGCGATAGGAGGAGGAGCAGAGCAATGTAGTATTTGACTGAAATTGGATTAGAACTGCAAGATAGATAAAAATGGCACAAGAGTTAATTGTAGAGAGCTTATTTTGTTCATTATATAGTTGTATATAATGAACAGTTATGAAGTCCTATGTATTTTCCTCGTTTTAGTTGTAAAAGGTAATTTACAAAATGGTATACAAGTAGTAATATTCCAGGATTCTAGGCCAAATTTTGATTCACCATCGAGACAAATTAGCATACAAAATTCATTTTAACTTCAGTCTAGATCGAGTCCCTTTGTATAATAATGAAAGTGGTATAAATTACGTAACTTCTTTAATGCCGAGTGCCTATATGGATCTGGAACAAGCCCATTTATAGGTTTACAAAATATTCTGCCATAGCTACCCGGAATAATGTCATTTGCACCCTGGTTCAGTGTGGCGAATTGAACTCCTTATAATATCGATAACATGGATCGTTTTTTGTGATTTTCTTTTGTTGATCCTTATCATCGTTAAGAGCCACGAGATCTGGCGCATGCGCGTGCAGTGAAATGCTCAGACACCATTCTCAAAGTACGACCACCTCTCTCGATATTCCATCCATGGACTGCATTCTCTCAGCGCCGAGTCGTTCCTCCGTAGCTGGCTTTCCTTCGCGGTCCGCAGAAGAGGTAAGGGGACAACGGGTAACACGGTGAATAAAGTGGGTGGAAACCGGTCGTCTGTCTGATTGTGAGAAATGGTCGAGTCTTTAAGACATTTCTTAGGTGTTTGTAATAATCACCGCTAATGTATTACTCCGGCCGAGGCTAATAACGTACCTTTATAAAAAGTGTTCTTTGTACGCCGTCCGGCCAGGTTTTATATACCAACGGCGTTTTCTTATTGAATGGTATTCCCAATTGTACACTGGCACGGTGTTTGGTATTAATTATGCTAATATTATTGACGATATAATCAAGAAACTATGCTAGAATAATAGAGAAATGGAAAGCCTCACGTCGGGCGCCATCTTTAGAAAAAAAAAAAAAAACAATATATATATATATATATATATATATATATATATATATATATATATATATATATATATATATATATATATATATATATATATATATATATATATATATATGTACTTTCATGACCATTTTTATTTTATTTTAATATTATACATCTGATTCAACTTTTTTTTTTAATTTAAAGGTATATTTAAATAGTACTGAATATGATTAACTGTAGAAATGACACTATTCCAGTTGTAATTTCAATTACAGGTACTTTTATATTGGCCATACTTAAATAATAGAAAACAATACGTAATATATTATGGGTATGAATCTGAACGATTTACAGCAACTTCAGGTGGACCTCAAGGTTCTAATCTCGGGCCGCTACTTTTTCTGTTATTTATAAATGACCTCACAAATACTGTAAAATGTGAAAAATTATTGTTTGCTGATGATATGAATATCTTTGCAGAAATAAGTAGCGTTGAAGATTGCGAAGAGGTTCTAGCACAACTAGAAATTGCAGAAAAATGATGTAACAAAAACAGTCTTCATTTGAATGCGGTAAAATATAAAGTAGTTACTTATACAAGAAAATCTATTCCAGTCGTATACGATTATTCCCTAAATTCGTAAGTACTTGAACGTTCTGCAGCAATAAAAGACTTAGGGGTAATATTTGATCATAAACTTACTATCTCTGACCATATAGTACATGTAACATCATCTGCTTTAAATATTTCCTGGCGTGGCTTTAGCCCGAGGAGTAGTTGTTTCCTAGACCGATTATGTAATAGCTTTGCTATTCAGGAACTACTTTGATAGCCGCTTGGCGGCTTGGTGGTTTCTTTGTTTCATTTGTCCTCAATCGGCGTACCGTGTACGGCACTGATGAGAACTAACAAGTTCGAAACAGCTGTATGTCGTTCGGTTCCGATTCGGGACAAATGTCGAATCCTACCTGTGGCGGGTTTTATTTTTTGAAACCTTATCTGATCGTGCAGAAACACAAGAAAGGGGTCGAGGATCGCTTCTGGGTATAATTCAATGCCTGGCGGGGCTTTAGTCCGAGGAGTAGTTGTTTCCTAGAGCGATTATGTAACAGCTTTGCTATTCGGGAACTACTTTGATAGCCGCTTGGCGGCTTGGTGGTTTCTTTCTCGATTTTCGACTTATATGTTACTGACAGAGATCGTATCGATAAAGATGTATACGCCATAAAGTTCATTCGGCATTTGTCCTGAATCGGCGTACCGTGTACGGCACTGATGAGAACTAATAAGTTCAAAACAGCTGTATGTCGTTCGGTTCCGATCCGGGACAAATGTCGAATCCTACCTGTGGCGGGTTTTATTTTTGAAACCTTATCTGATCGTGCAGAAACACGACAAAGGGATCTAGGATCGCTTCTAAGTATAATTCAATGCCTGGCGGGGCTTTAGCCCGAGGAGTAGTTGTTTCCTAGAGCGATTATGTAATAGCTTTGCTATTCGGGAACTACTTTGATAACCGCTTGGCGGTTTGGTGGTTCCTTTCTCGATTTCCGACTTATATGTTACTGCTTTAAAGATGT
Source organism: Rosalia funebris (assembly GCA_037954035.1). Lineage (NCBI taxonomy): Eukaryota > Metazoa > Arthropoda > Insecta > Coleoptera > Cerambycidae > Rosalia > Rosalia funebris. The sequence goes on along the minus strand of JAZFAV010000001.1, from coordinate 11,473,952 downwards.
TAGGTTTTATTGTTAAAAACTGTCTCTCGTTTTCTAATGAGATTTATCAGAAGCATTCTGTAGTTTTCTGTTACTTTAGTTCTAGCAGTTGGTAGCAGTGTACTTGTTGTCATTCAAGTTGTGTTGTGAAAATTAAAATGCGCGTTTCGTTCAAAAAAGGTGTTTTGGTGTTAATTTGATTTTATTTCGAACCTGTCGTAGTTGGATCCAGCGGGTAGCTGTTCGCTGACACGACAAGATTGATTTAAAAACACTATACTATTCGTATGTACGATCCAAACTAGAATATTGCTCGATAGTCGGCTGCGCTTACATAATTGACTCTGTTGTACTGCGCTTATATTATTCACTCTGTATGTTTACAATTTCATTTATACCACTTAGATTAATAATCAACCGGTCCGAGCGTTTCTCATAAATCTCTAAAATAACACAAGGAATATGTTTATTTCACAAGTGGTTCCCAACCTGTATCCACATTTGAGCTGGTCCAGACCTGTTTTTAATTAGGCTACATTAATTTCACACAGCGTCAAATTTAAATGCTTTCCTGAAAACCATTTCATGTGTCCGATGTTCAGTATCAAAGCATCAGATAAATTTAAAGCGTCCCCGATAACATTTGACGATAATTTTTAATAAGCCTTCACATTTCATAAACAATCTAATCAATATTTTCACCTCGTTAATTAGAGTTCATTGCGGCCCACTAGATAATAAATTCCATTTTCAAATGCGTCTCACGCACTACACGCATATAAGATCTAGCCGGCGTGGACTCTCCACTCTACGCAAGCTCTCAATCATCGCTTAATTAAAGAGCAGAAAACAGAAGACTTGATTCAAGATTTAAAAGGGTCTCCCGGCTTCGGCCTGTAAAAATAGCATAAAATAGTGGGTAGGTGTACACAGAAGCGGACGGTAGTCAACAAATGGACCCATATGGGGCCATACAACTCCTCGTGAGCCACCTGCTTTTGCTTCCAACGGAGCGAACTGGTAGTAAAAAAAACACGTGATGGTGTAATAGTATGCAAATTTTTGTCTGGTCATTAAATACCACGAGTGTTCGTATATGTTTTTATGTGAATATTATTGGAAATTACAAGAAGAACTCTGCTTCTTAGCAAATTATTTGAACGTAGATCTTTAAGCCAATTTCGTAAGATAATTAATGTAAGCCGTTACGTGCAATAGTCGATAAATTGGTAATAATAACTTATGTGTCCTTAAAACTCTTAAAACTAAAGACACCACTATATGCTTTTAGAAATATGTGATTTCGTAGGTACAGCATTAAACAAATTTATATTTACATCACATCCGCGTAAAGTTACTGTAGTGGCAGAGTTATTCCATCTGTCTTTGAGAAACGAGAAAAATACTGTCGCTGGTTTAATAATGATTTAAATAATCATGACCTCTCGCACTAATATTTTTTTACTGATGAAGGGTTTCATCATAGTGGTTATGTAAATGCACAAAACATCGTACCTGGTTTGCCGAGAATCCTTATATTTTAAGATAATCAAGTTTATAGTATGTTAATATTAAAGTTTGGGTGACTGTATCTCGTCGCAGAATACAAACAACGACAATATGCTAAACGATAGCGAACAAATACTCTATCTAGAACCTTGCATAGAAGAACTACATGATGATTTATTGCTAGAGGATTCCCCAGCAACATTTAAGTTGCTCTAACTGAAACCAATAAAATAGTATACAGTACTATGAAGAACAATGAAATAGTATACAGTAGTACCAACAATCATGTGGTGTTCAACCTTCGATGTAGCCACAAAAACAGGAGACCAGTTTTTCACGAACACCGAAAGATTACACGTTACAGCGTACGTTTCGTTGACCAAGTTGGCACCATTGGGAGTTGATTGAAAATGGTTTTTCAACAATTTTATGATGAGCGAATAATTATCCATAGCCTGTGATTACACAAATGTTCCTTCTATCACATTTCAAATGAACGATCCGTTTGACCTATACAGAAGGTGTTGCGTTCCAAAAATGATAATAAGTAATATATGCGCTTTTCAATACGTATTGTACCTTTTACATTATATCGGAATATAAGAAAGAAGTAAAATTATTTCTAATTCAAGGATATTAACACGTAAATAAGATTTTCGTGCACTATTTACATACAACGGATAGTACTTCTCTAAATTAGTTACTGCCGTTAGTTAGTGCCGGAAATTAAACTACCGAATAATAATTAAACTACCAAAAATAGATTGACACAAGTTGAGTTATCATTAGGTGGGTAATTGTCGGGAATTTAAAAATTCATATGTATTCTACTAAATTTAATTTAAAATATTCGTATCATATAAATATTATATCAAAGCTAATGAGATACCAAAATTGGTAATTCGATTGTAAATTATTTTTTAAAACTGTTGATTATGTCAATCACAATCTTCATTGTATTACATTTCTAACCAGTTTTACTTATGCAGAAGACATTGTGTTCAGGACATGATGGCATCGTTCAAGAACTAGAGCCAAAACAATAATGATTCTACATCATTATTGTTTTAGTAAAACAATAAAATAAATGTTGTGAAATTTAGTAGTAAGTCCAGGAATAATGAACAATATATTTTGATGTGTTAAAGAAAAACCTAAAGCAAAGTACTTCATATCTTAGCACGGTGCGAAATTACTTTTTCTAGCAAAATAATGACCCAAAAAACTCCTCCAAAGTTGTTCAAAATTGGGTGTTTACATTCTCAAGCCACCACCTCAATCACCTGATATCGCATCCATAGAAAATCGATGGCACGATTACTTAGAAAAACGCATTAGAAAACGTGAAATAAAAAGCAAACCGGATTTGGACCGAATTTTAAAGGAAGTATGGCCTCAAATTGGTTCTGATTTGACAACAAAATTAGTTTAAATAAATTCTCCGACGTTTATGAGCGATTATTGCAGAAAAAGGCAATCGCAAAATATTAAGCTTGTCTTATCATTTATTTGTCCATTATTTATTATTGTTATTACTTTTGCGTTTTTTTTTTTGCGTTATTACTTTTAATAAACATTTTGTCTTCATCATCATCATGAGGTCATCAGTTCTAAGACTGGTTGGACGCTAACCTCCAGCTTCTCCTATGTTGTGCTAACCTACGCATTTCGCTAATTGTGCTACAACCTACATCCCTTACTATTTGCGAGCAGTAGTCTAATCTAGGCCTACCTCTGCCTTTCTTCACTACTATTTCTGCCTCCAAAATATCGCGGACTATTCCCCCATGTCTCAGCAAGTGGCCTACCATTCTATCTCTTCTCTTCTTTATGTTTTTCCACATACTTCTTTTCTCGCCGACTTTCTCCAATACTTCTTCGTTTCTAACCATGGTATTTTCATCATTCTTCGGTAACACCACATCTCAAAAGCTTCTAATTTCTTCCTACTTGCTTCCCCTACCGTCCAGGTTTCGCAACCGTATAGTGCCGTGCTCCATACATATGTTTTCAAAAATCTCTTCCTTGTTTCTAAGTTTATTACCCCCGAGCATAAAAGTGCTTTCTTTTTGTTAAAAGCTACTCGACCCTGCGCTATTCTTTGTTTTATGTCTTTATCTTCCTCCAATCTTTCATTATTAATTTGTACTTTCGTTTTTGATCTGCTCTCGCGCCCTCTGCACACTAACACACTAGTTTTGTTTTTATTCACCTATTTTGTCTTATTGTAACATTAATTACAATACTGTATTTTAAGATCATTTACGTTATATTTTTATATTACATGAGTCATGTGTTTCTAAAAAAGTAATACTGTTTTATTACAATAAAAGTTTGGTAATGGTAATATTATTTTAATATATCGGAGCTGTATGAACTTTTGCTGGCGACTGTACATTTCCTTACATTATCCAGTGATTTTTGATTTAGCGTCTGATTACCCCCCCCCCCCCTTTCTCAATTAAAAAATGAAACGTCTAATCGTCCGATGCCAATATTTATGCAGTTCGATTTTTTTCAAAATTATATTTTAGTTAGGTATATGCAATGCCGGTACAAGCGCTATATTGTACAACATCCTTCTAACCCCGAGAGAGCCACTGGGAAGATGCATACCACCGTATGCGCCGAACCAGTCCGTCCGCTTACATTCCATCCATGAAGAGTCATCTTGAAACACGTTTTGTACGTCTAGAAGCCACTAAAATTAATTTCCCAGCCGTCCTGTCGGTAACAACAAAAATTTAACACATACCTGAAACCACTACCTGGCAAAGCGGCACAGACGCTTTGTAAATACCCGGATAATGTAATAAAACAATAAAATTTTTACGCATACTAAAAATTGTGAATGTACGCGGCGGCAGTGGCGGTGCCAGAACATGAAAGGAATACGTGGAGAAATACCTCAATAGACCAATCTGAAAGTTTCACTACCACCCTGAAAATTTAAAGAAGAAGGTTCAATTTAACACTCTCTTATTTCATAAATATTCCTAAACATATAAAGGACGTTTAATATCAAATACATATTTGCTTTTGTCGAACTCTATATCTGACTGAAAATAGTGAAAATATGTTATTGATTTATTTTCTTTTAAGCATTATATCCCACAATAAGAACTAAAAACATTTTCATAGTTAATAATTATTAGATATTTATCCCTCTAATATTCCATTCTAGTACCCATTTGAATTCACCAATTCTAATTAAAATTCATTTTCGTACGCCCCTGTTGCAATGTCAACAAATCTTTAAGAAAACCAAAAAATCCGATAACAAAAAATTGTCTGTAATGTTGGAAATGTAATTAGTACTGGATACAAGTACATCCGATTTTCCTAGTATAGTGCAGATGACAAGCACTCATAGATAGGTATACATTTATTTTCGTTAATATCAGCCAAGTGAGGCAATATGCATTTTGTCATCAAATTATTCGTTGTCACCATACCTATTCATCATTGTATTACTAAGCGTTTGCCAGAAGGTATTAGTCCACAATCTTTCATACAAAAATGTACTTTTATTTAGGATTCTTCACTTAAATTCTTTTGACAGGAATATTCCTATACTTACAAATTTAAACAAGAATTAGAAAACAGTTTTATTTTATGTTTTATATACTTTCACAATACCTACTAAGGTAGAATTACAATTCAACTAATCTTAGCCAAGTATAAGAATTTATTCCAATGGAAGAATTTCGATATAAAATTTTAATTTCGGTACAACGAGAATTGCTTAAATAATTGTTACAGAAAGGCCAAATTTCGTCATAAGTCCAGCTTTATTTTAAAATCCAATGTTATAAAAGTAATTTTATTTTTATACATTGTAGTAAATGACGTACACATCTACTTACCTATATGTAAGATGTAGGTATTTTAAAACTGAAAGAAACCAATTATTATTCAAATCACAATCATTAATGACTCTGTTAACAGTCAAATTAAGTTAAGCAATAAGTTACTGTCCATTTGGTAACAAACTAAAATCAAATAACGCGGAAATATACCCACTCAATTTGTTTCTGATGATCTAAACTGTAAAGAAAATGATGTGAAAATATAGTTGCATCAATCCATCTTTTTCATCACTTCTATTAGTAATCGCTTGTTAATTATTGTGATGAAATTGAAGTAAAAGTTACATGTATTGAAAATAAATGGTACATAATATATATGTATATGTATACTACCAACAAATATATCATAATGTCATCTATAGAACAGTAGATGAAATTTGTTAATTGAGCACACAAATAAAACCCAACATATAATTTTTTAAATGCCATAATATTTTTAATGGACAGAAAAAAATCGTGTTTTCAATAAATAAAATACTCATGACACTCCAGGACAAAGTAAACGTGTAATAAAAAAAATAAAAAACAATCATTTATTGATAACTTTGGTTTTATATTTAAATGTACTGTTTTTACAAGTACTATTGAGAAAAAACGTAATGAGCAATGAGACACTTTCAATAAGTTCCCCTGAATATGGGTCATAATTAATTGTAGAATTATGCTCGATTCAAAATGATCGCGCCCTCTTTTGCTGAAAAGCATAATCAAGTGTAAAATTAATTCGCTGTTGCCTATACTTCAAGAGAATGTATATAAAGTGTCTCATTACGTTCTTTCTCAATAGTACATTGAGCTTTTCTGGTCGATGACAGTTTCACTCCACCATTTTATTATACTACAGACTTGTCCATAGAATATTATTGCATTGGCATCATATATACACAAAATATTGTTTAAAATTATATACTTTATTATTTGCAATATATAGACAATTAAAAAAAAAAGGTATAAATAACAACTATAATTTGAAAAAAGGTTTACATTCTTATTTGGAATCTGCCTGCCTTCGTAATATATTTAACACCTTTAAAAGGCTTATACTTTTCTCCATACATATCCAGTCTATTGACTTTCAAACCGCTGACTGCAAGTTGGCTAATTGTAAAATGTACATTAATCGATGGATTTATTTCAGCCGTATTAGATCCACTGGCTATTGATACCTATAAGAATCTCTCTTGTAAAATGCAATAAGAAAGTATTTAATAAACATACAGATCCTCTAATATTTGGCAGTTTAGTGATATCGATACGCCCAATATCCCAATGTAATATCTTGGACACAGGGTCAAAGTTATATTTGCCTTGATTAGCAGTTAACACGCAGTTTAAAATACACTTGGGCATCAGTACTTCTAATTTAACTCCTAAAATAAACACATTATTGTAAAATAATGTCATTGTATATTTTCAGTATACCATTTTTATAATGGTAGATATTGATGGAAAAATTAGCAGAAACAAGTCAATATAATACTTTCTCAGAAACAAGTATTAATACAAATATAAAAATTTATTATATAAGATGCCTTAATATACCTTCAACGGTCCTTCCCAACGTCTGTTTTGGACCCACAGTCAAATCTAATCTAGCCTGTTCGCCTGTCTTAATGGATAAATTGTGCCGTACATAAATAGGAATTGCGACAACACTTTGACTACTTATATGATATGAGATTAATCTAAAGTTACCATCAGGAGGTATGAAAGATAATAATCTTTCAGCCTAAAAACAAAAGACACAAAATAAATTGCACTCAGTACAAAATTTCCTCTTTCATACCTCCCATCTTTTGAATCTCACACATGGATGGAAACTCACATCATCAAACAGTCTTGGATTTATGAACGAAAGGGTGAGGTCAGGCATTCCACTGAGTTTAATGCAACAATCGATCTATAAAATGAAGTGTTGTTTAACGAAACAATTCTATGCTAGACAATATTTATTGTACTTAAATGACCGTCAAACGTAATCTTGCAATAAATGCAGGAATTTTAATGTGCAGTTATTTAGCAATCAAAGTAAAACAAGACATCCACCATCAAGGCAACAAAAAAGTTCACTATAACAATTTATAGTTATAAAAGCAACACTTTTAAAAAGTTACTTACATATCCTTGAATTTCTGCGAATACAGTTGCCCCAGATTTATCAATTATAGCATCAACTTCCTCTATTACATCGAAATATGCTTCATTGTTTGTGTATTTAACACCAGATCTTCTCCACGGAATATTTGACAACTGACCAGTCGGCAAAATATCACTCATACTAAAAAAAAAAAAAATGTGATCTACCAAAAATGAGAATTACATAAAAAAATGTATTAACTTAGTTTTTCCTGTTACTGTATTTGCTATAGTTCTCAATATATTTGGTGGCTTTATTAATTCTTTGAGAATGTTGCTTTCAGTTGCCAACGGAAAACCGTTGTCTAACATTTCATCTAAAAGCTAAGAACAAATGATGAAGACATTTTTCTTTTATGTTACTTAATATTTTTACCTCATATACAACTACGTAATTCTCTTTAATGATAGATTCAGTACAATCCGAAAAATAATCCTAAAAGAAAAAACCACATTACAATACCACTAAACAGAATATAATTTTCACATATACTTACCTGAAATGTATCTACTATTCTATGTAAAAATTCAATTACAAATAGAGGAGGTATTTCTTCCATACAAACGGCAACGAAACTCACTCCCCCTCGTTGTATTGATATAAGATAATGATGAGGGGTGGCTATAACAGGGTTAATATCATTTCCATTTGCTCTTTGAGCTTCCAAGTAATAATCACAGACTGATCGGGAAATAGGGCTCCGCCAATGTTTTTCAAGAAAAACATCACTAAAAATAAATATTTCTGATTTTCTTCGTTAAACGTAAAGCAAACCTACCCTTGTGAATTTATTATGAATAAACTGTGGATCATGTTTATTGCAAATATTGATGTTTTTCTTACAATGTTAGGTTAGCATTCGTGTCAAAAATATAGTGAGTATAGTGACTAGTGACTTTAATTTTCCCCTAACATTGCATTTCTATGATCACTTTTATGTAAAGATCAAGTAGACTAGAGAGCTACTCTCTAGTCTTCTTGATAAAGATTATTCTATCTTGTGTTTAACGAAAATATGGAAATATGAGGTATAAGATATTAGATCCATTCGTTTCCTTCACAACTTTATATTTCCCTACACTGAAATGTAATTGTCAACGGTTGTTTAATATAAATAAAATTTAATACAAACTGTACTTTATAAAAAATATTACAAATTGGCGTTAATAGACTAGCTTAACACATTCAAGAATGATTTCCATATAAAAAAGAGGATTCAAGCTAAAAATCCTTCTATTTTTCTGTAACGGGTTTTTAATATAATTCCACAAGTGCCACTACATTCATATTTGGTACATAATCATTTTAAACATTGAATAATTAGTTAATCTCAAATCAACGAGTTGATGAAATGAGAGCAATGCATGACATAGAAGTTCATAATATTTTTGTATATCAATAAAATTAAATATACGCGTTCTTTAAAATTTTTCTAACCTACTCAAGTCATAATTTTAAAAATATTTTTTCCAGGTACATGTTTAGGTTTGTTCAGCGTGCATCCAAAGAAGTCGAAAGACGTTAATGTTCTATGGTAGATCCATAATCCAGATCTGTGGGTAATCTGTGATAGAGATGGCAAGTTTAGTTCATTTTTATGAACTAATTCTTTCAGTCTCATTCACTTGACTGAATCATTCATTTGAACGATTCATTTGATTCAGTTATTTCAGTTTGGTGGGGAATTTGTTTATGGCTTAAAATAGGAAAGGGATGTTGATTTATAAAAAAAACGATTTTTATTAGTTTATGGCAGTGGGTTAATTAAGGTCACAGTAAATAATTTGATTTCTTTAAAAATATACTTATCATGGGAACGGCGGGCTGCATTTGTGCATTTATTGCGGAATCAAGAAGAACTATGTTAAGTGACACAAAAGCCACTATGGTCAGGTCACAGCCAGATGTGAGAGACAGATTATAAAATAGATAACCGAAAGCCGACAGATATGCATTAATTGTATATTGCATTGCTAATTGCTACAACACCCACTGCCTTATACATAACTTGGGTATTAGTCAGTTTTTAGAATTATTTTAGAACGTTTTATTTAAAGTGTTCACCTTTGTTGTTTAATTTTAATAAATGTATGTGTTGAAGTAGACGTTCATTTCACAATCCTTAACGCAACAACAACAGACGTGGTACAACAGTACGCCCTAGTGATACGAAACAAGATCACAATTAAAAACATATACAAAACAAAAAAACCTATTTCGGCCCTTTACATACATAACACATAAGTACAGTTTATACTAATGCATGTGCCAGTATCATGAACAATGCTCTTTATATTTAAACCGCCCATCTGTTCATACCGATAGACCTTCCACGAAATTGTACGTTTGCATCTTAGTGACATTCATACTTCAAAACATAAATCATTCAATTAGTTCATTGACCAACTCGAACCGACCTAGTACCGAACCGAATTGTGAATACAAACACCGAATTACAAGAGTAATAGGAATTGGTTTTAGATCTATTTTCACTTGGGTTTAGTTCGCAAGTGAATGATTCTTTCATATACAACTGAATGATTCATTTCATTCAGTGACGTGAATAGTTCAATTGAACTAGTTCGTTCGCGAACTACACATCTCTAATCTGTGATCCATAAGGCCTACGAGCAAAGCTCTTTGCTCGTAGCATAAGGCATAAATGTTTATTTTAATTTGATGGGTAAACGACAAATGGAGTAATAGAACGAATAGAACTATTATATTTGTTGGAATAAAAATATGAGTTCATTAATAAAGTCGGTAAAATTATCCAACTCTTGGTTGAAGAATAACACTGTTCTCGTTTGTAGTATTCGAAATCGTACGTAATACGTAGTAATTCTTAGGTTATATTATGTAACTAAGACAGTACTTATCGTTGTCTTTTATATTTTGTAGACTGGAATAAAGATTACAAACCTGGACCATACCCAAAAACAGAAGCAGAAAGAATAGCAGCTGCAGAGAAATATGGAATACCAATTTCTGAATACGAACCATATCCAGATGATGGACAAGGGTGTGGTGATTATCCAAAATTGCCTTTAATCTCAGCTGAAGCAAAAGATCCTTTTTACCCTTGGGATAATCCGGAATTAAAAAGAAATTTTAATGAGCCAGTAAGGAACATGAATATTATAGACTATATATAAATCTGCCTTTTGTTATAGTTGCATGTGGAATTCGATTTGCTGCGAGAAGATCGTTATTATGTGAATGCACCATTAAGAAAGCCTATATGGTACTTCTGGGCTCAATTTCTGGGAACTATGTTTACATTTTTTGGAATATATATGTTATTTGAGAATGTAAAAATGTTCCCAGCAGTTCTCCCTAAACAGTATCCAGGTAAAGGCAAGGTACATTATACATTTGAGCCAAATCCACCCGAAAATTAAATGTTAAACTAACTAGACAATTGTAAATGAGTTGAAAATTAAATTTAATCTTATTTAATTGTTTACCTTTTTTTTATCCTTTGTAAAAATGTATTTGAATACGACAAATTGACCAATATTCAACAAAATATATAGGTGCAGATTTTTATACAAAAATATCTATTTTACTACTAGTGATCATGTGGATACTCAAAGATTACATCTGATACTTCACAATTTGGGTATTTAGAATATTTTAAAATAAAATGTTTCACATTTATCCATGTAGTCTGAATTCAAGTACTTAACCAGTAATTCATTACCCGTTTTCCTTTCATTTGTCCAAATAATATAAACATTCTAGTTGGATTTTTTGTTAGTTTCCTTTGTACCCCGAATATGAACTGGAAGCTTCAACACAGCAACAGAAATTGGAGACTAGTTTTTCATAAACACCCAGAGATTACACATTCCTCGACAGATGTTTTGCTAATCACGTTGGCATCATCTGATACTAATTTGGTTGATGAAATGTGCGTCAAGTAATGTATAATTTTTCGGTGTTCACTTGATCTCATGTTTAATTTAAAGATAATCTGCAAATATTCTCTGCTTAATCGTTACTAAGGTCAATGTTTGAAAATTCTGTTAAAATACCCAATGTGTCGTGTGTGAGAATCTCTAAAAAAAATGTTTTAAAGGGTTTTCAGATTCAAGCACTGGGACCTATTAATAAATGTCTTCTGGGACATGGTGTATATATATATATGACATGCACAACACATAAATGCATATCCTTTAACTGTTTCCCTCCTCCATCTTGTAGGTGACTGCATCTGGTATTAACATCACACTAGTTTGAACGTTCAATTATACAGTAGCTGCTGACCCTCTATGGACTTTCAGTTTTTTACAGTAGTTGCACATAAAGCATTTTAATATAAAAAAACTGTATTTTTATATTACTAAGTACTCTCCTAATTAATACCAATATTTATCATCATGTATATACAACATAAACATATCCTCTAACTTACAATTAGCCATGCCCCAATATTTGAAAGTATAGAAAGAAAGTATATGTCAGATTACTAATAAAGATGACTGGTGATTACAAAAAATAGAGGTATAATATTAAAAATAAATTTTAATACAAATAAACATATATACATAATTACAATTAGTACTTAGTAATTAACAATAAACTGAAATGGATAGGCAACTTAAACAAAAACTAATAATACTATACATACAAAGACTAGTCTTGATGTTTTGGAGAAAAGAAATAAGTGAATTACTGTCAGTATTGTACTATTAAATATTACAAAAACTTAATACAAAAAAAAAAAAATGTATATTCCACTAAACACTTGCAAACATCACAGAATTTAATTCTCACTCTTACGGAACTGAGTTTCTGAAAATAAGGCCATTCTCCCGGGAGAACACCCCATTGGTCCCCAGCAAAATAAAAACACTGAAATTTTGACTAGAACCTTTTTAATTGGGTCTCCCTGGCTGCGGCCTGTCTGGTATTCTTGGTGGAATATTTGGCACGGGCCGACTGAAAGTACCAAATAAAACAATAAATAAATGATCGTCAATTAGAGAGGTCTCCGATTATTGTTCTCTAACTTGCACAACATAGCCGTAACAGATACGTTACATTTATTTGAAAACTAACTCAAAAAAAGAAAATAAATATTACAGGAATGAAATAACAGTTTTTCTTGTCTGTATATGCAAAAAGGTTTACTCTAGAACCATGTGGCAATAACTAGCTGTAGGCACATAGGCACTAATTTTACATACAAAACTTTTTGTCTAAAAATATCAAAAGTTAGAGTTATCGGGTATCTGGAGACCCCTAAATATACCAAACGGTTATTAAAATGTATAATGTTTTATTAGCAGCCGGCCATGCATAGTTTAAGCAAGAGGTAGTGATGAAGTTAACAAAAGAATAGTGCATTTATTTTTTTGTAGAAATATGTTTACTTATTTGGTAAACAATGTTCATCTATGTACCCCAGTAGGATAAATTTCTATGTAACATAGAAGCTATGATACTGAAAATCTACTGCCTAATAATAAATATCAAATAAAACACTTCTCCTACAGTCTCTACTTTTTCTTGCTATCACAAATGGTGAAGTATAAAATTGGTAAAACAATTGTCTAAAATAATTTTTGTTTGATATTTGTGACATAAATGAAAAACTAATTAATCTAGAGTTAATATCCCATAAAAAAAAGAGTGGAAATTAGTTGAAAAACATGAGCTCAAGCACACGTCCAGCACCAACATAAAAACAATGGGAAGTAGGAAGCTGTTAGTTGGGTGAAAAATAAAAAAAAAAAAAGTTGTATGGTACTCTATATTTACACATTCAAGAGAACTACATAAAATGGTATGTGCATACACAGTGCACATAATGCGGTCGACTTTAAAATATCACCGTGCTCCGCAAAAAAAATATCGACATTTACAAACTCTATATACAATGACAACATTCAACAAAAATAAACTTAAAGCTCTCCCTTTTTAGCGACAATGTAGCACTTTGTGACGAGGACCATGACATTTCAAACTCAACCCTAGGATCCACGTTATCTACAGAATGTGTCAATAAATACAACAAAGTGGTGTTATTTTTATATAATAACATGTCTGTAATACGTTCCAGTTACATTACTATAAATATTTAACAACAATAATTTTCCTCTTACAATAGTTGCGATATATGTAAGCATAAATAAAATATACTTTATATTACAAATGAATGTCTCAGTACATAATTTGTCACAAAACAAAAGAGAGTCTAATCTTAATTAATTTAATCGCTTTGCCCTTACAATAATTACCAACAAATCCCGTTACGTCAAGATGGAGTCTGAAAACTTTCCAAGATGAACTGTAAGTTAGGAAAACATCGACAAAAAAAACCCCAATCATAAATAGGGAGATATTAATTATACTGTATACAATTATGCCCTTTTTCTTCAGTTAGATTAAATCAAGTCCACAGATAAATTTTAGATTCATTTAATAATTTCTTAGGGATGTGATTTGAAAACAAAAATTGGAATGCAACAATCATCCCTTGAAAATTTACCAGAAACCATGCAAATAATTATATTACCATTAAAAACGCATTCTACAAAAAATATTCTAGCTCTCTTATGGTACTTGTGTTTTCCCAAAACAAACCCAAACTGAGAAATTGAACTCTACAGCCATACAATATTGGCGGCATGATAAAACTATTCTTGCTTCCCCAATAATATTTCAACTCACTATAAATGTTGTATTCAACCATAAAAATCATTTTCCAAATTATCTCAAACTCCAAATGACGGTTAGGTATTTTGTAACGTCGATAATTGACTCATTCTAAAATACAGAGATCTACTTTTTTCTCTATATAAGTTCTAACAAAGTCTCCCGGAACCATCAAGACAACTACATCTAATACAACTGATATTAAGTCAAAAAATTCGACAGCCAATGCGAAAATTCTACATGGTTTATATACTTGATAAGTTTGATAAGGTTCAAAAAAGTGTCAGTTTATGAAATAAAAACGTCCGAAATATTCATGAGAAGAATTTTAAATATTTCCGCATGCAAAGAGAATTTTCCATCCTAAATTTAAATATTTTATACCAAAATAATGCTGTTACAATTGTTTTTAAATATACAGGGTGCCCCATAATGAATTCACGACAGTTAGTCTAGTTATTAAACGGGTCAAACAAAGTTTGATGAATTTTTGTTGCTTTGAAAGGTATACCAGGACCGTAGAAAAACCATTCGTCAACAAATAATTCCTTAAAATGCTACCTTCACGTCCAAAAATTCAAATTCAACCCTGTATATTTTTTAAGTACAGACATTGAGCTTCAGGTTACCTATTCGCTGTTACTTTATCAGCTGACTAATAAACGAAATTTTCTCAATTTTACACTTTCATGAAATATATAGTGATTTGAAAAAGTGTAACAAGTCGGTACAGTTTGAATGCTTATTAAATGTGATAGACATAAACGTATAACTTGCATTACTAATTGTATTGCCTCGTGTTATTGTATTCGTTATTATATTTATTTGAGAATAAGATTTGAAAAATAATATGTATACTCTATTTGCCAGCCGATTACGTATATAAAATATACAGGGTGAAGTTTTAAATTTTGGAGGTGAAGATAGCATTTTTTGCAAGGTAAACGTTTTTCCAAAACACTAATAATTAAATTTTATTTGACTCATCCCTCTTCATCCTTCTTGTAGCTATGGACAGGCGAGGTCACTCTGTGCACACCCGGATATCATACTTTTGAATACCTTTCTTAATGTTTTTTGCCGCAATTTGTGCGGGTGAAATTGTATATTCAAAGATCGACCTATCCGAATTATTAAAGGTAATACTGACAACAGTTTTGCACCTCGTCTTATAGAAGCTGGAATAAATAGTGTCTAGACATTTAGATTAGGCGACGGTATATACTATACGGAAGATCATATTTTTTTCAATGAATGTGCGTTGGTGAAAATGCACATATGGCTTAAGATTAACGTTTAAATATCTTACGCTTAGCTATCTTATATTTGAAAATTTTGTCATAATTTTTGGAATGTTTTGTATGGTTTTAAAATTTTACATTTACATCGCTAAGGCAATATTATAGTTTTAAAAATGAGTAATGAAAACCATGACGGGGGTAATAAAATTGAATGTGTTAATTATGCAAACGTAACAAAATGTGGATACATCCAGCCTGTCCTGTAATTTCCAACGCATATAAAATGTATAAATACAATATATAAATTATTTACATAGTAATGTCGATGAAAAATGAAATGCAAATTGAAACAGACACACCTAAGGAACCGACAAATATCCTGATATGTTCAGTTTTTAATATAACGAAAAACAAATTACAGACAGACTTTATGTACGCTCGCAGTCGTCTCAGCGCTGTTAGTAAATAGCTTCGGGTTAATCGAAACACAGTTCAGAACAGAAAAATAGTTTACTTATGGAATTTGAAGGCGCTGGAAAGTTCGTTGATAGCGGCATTGGTGACAGCACGTCCGACAGCCATCTGAACCTGCTGAGGCACTTGAACACCGCCCGGCTGTTGTCCTCCAATTCGACTGAACAGATGAGAGACAACACTTAGCCTCCAGATTACATTTATACACTTACGAAATTGTCTACCGCATATACATAAATATATTCATAGTTATCTGTATTACATAACTCTTTCGCAATCATATTTCCCAGAAAACTATCGATTATCCATAAGATATGACTATAAAATTTGTCTAGTCGATTTCCTTAACTAAAGCTAGCGTATTTTTTAATCAATATTAAGTTTTCAATTTGCTACAAAAACTATTGCACACTGGATTTATTTTGTCTACTGTTACTGCATGTTAGTTTGTTTCTCAACACACTACCAAAGGAAATTTTAACTTGGTTAACAAAGAAAAGTTTGACTCCATTGTACAAAAAAAGTTAAGTCAAAAGAGGGTAGTTACAAAATTGGTGTCTTAACAAGCTTTAACGAAATGGGCTATATTAAAAAATAAAAGAACTTACAAGTCTGAAGCAGGAAACAAAATAAGAACATTAAACAATGGATTAATTCATATAAATTATTGAGAAATGTACATAAAACACTGAAGAAACTAAAAAAAAAATCCCAAAACGATGTGAAACAAAATTACAGATTTAAATAAAAGACAGCCAAACTCTCTATGCCACCAAATGTGTTCCAGTGATATTGAGACTTTGGTATTTAAATCCCTCACAATATGAGAAAGGGATAGATAACTTGCCTTTAGATGCAATAAGCTATACACTAGCACATTTGATAGTAAACTTATACAGGTGACGTTTAAATTAAATGATAATGTCCATAGAAATTGACTTCCTTCCTTTAACGTATCAGACTTTAGAGGCAAAGGTTACGCTTAGAGATGAGGACATATACCTTCCATTGACCTTCTGAATATTTGTCATGGATATAAAATGGAAGAAATTTAATAGAAGAATCGTAGAATTCCTAAGCTTAGCTTGGATAAAAAAAAAAAACTAATTATGAGCCTGGTAAGATTCTGATCTTTCTTATCGATTTAGAAAAATTCGTACAATAGTTTTTATGCCATTTTCTTTACATACATGCCACTGTTTTCTTCTCTTTTCAGTTTGGGAAAAGTGTAGACATATGTTTATTATATCTTCGATAATAGTATTCTCTTTAAGATTGTTATATTTTCTGTATATAATTAAAACATTAAAAATATATAACTTATATACGCGGTAGTAATATTTTCTATATACGGTAGGTATTTCAAAAAGTGTATATCAAAAGAAAACATGTTCATTTTTATCTATAAGATAATATATTCATTATTCTAGGTCTACAAGTGGGAAATTTACCATCTTTGAAATTCGGAATATGATTTTAATTGGTGATTCTCAACATAACATCTTTTTGCCTCCCTTTTCCTGTCAGGTAAATATCCCAATTTAGCCTTAGGCGCTGTTCTCAAATTAATTGTTTAAATAAAAACAAATATCATGAAAGTACAATATTAAAATACTTAATTAAAAAAGTACATCACATTTTGTATGTACAAAACATATTTTTAATTTTTTTTTAATGCATGGATAGATCGTGGAAAAAAATTAAGGTCACCCTCACACCACTGATACAAATACGATTGCTTTAAGAAATGATTTACAGCAAAAATAGCCGACAAGCGACATAATAATACTCCTCAAGAATATACAATACACAAGTTAATGTACAATCATCAATAACAACATTATATTTAAATATTTCACAGGACACAATTCTATGTGAAGCGTGTGTAACAGACATAGCACCCTATTTAATACTCCAAATAACAGTTGCGCATAACTGATTTCATGGCAAAATAAAAGTGAAAGCGGTGCCTTGTATATTTCTAATGCTCTGTAATTAAATTTATCAGGAATCACTTAAGGATTCAAGTTGCTAGAAGAATAAGAAAACGTTCTTCGCTACTCCAACTATTTCACTATTTTCTTAATGTGCAAATTCATTTTGTTAAGCTGGTTTCTTATACTTTGTTATGTGGTATGCTTAGAAATGCGAAAGCGCTTGTGAATATAGCTACTGAACTAGATGTCGAAATTTGTAAGCGTCTCAAAAATTCTGGTGAAATCAAATTTAGGGATCTACTGAGAAAAATAATATAATACTAAAAGGTGAAAACGTCAATTGCAAAGAACTAAAAGACTTTAACGCCATGTATTTTTGATGCCCCAACTCCTATCAAGAAAACTATATCAAAGAATAAACATCTATTTCTGCTTTTTGTTGATTGTTGACATTTCTTAAATTGGTATTTTAATTTTAATTTTGTATGTTAACCATATATGTATATAAATTTATCTGAATTATTTTAATAATATTTCATGGTTGTTGTGCTTCTGCTGTGCGTTTTTTGAAAACCCACCAACCAGCAAGTTCTTTCTACTTATTTTTACAAAGTCTCATTTTTCTGAGATACTTAAGACTACTATATCATCTTTTACAGGAGACTAACAATCTTTTCCAGAAATAACAATAAGTCATTTATAACACAAAGTTTCCAGATGGTAGTTTTATAAACTGTCGCGAGATGGAGTTTTGTTTATACTCTATTTATAGCGGTGTCTATGAGATGTGAAGCCTCGTTTCGTCAAAGGCATACTCGCTTACACTACACTGACGAGACTCAATAAGGTCGAAACCGGTATGTAGTTAGCGGTATCCTGCGATAGAGGACGCTTTGCATCTTCCTTGTGATTTTCGAGCAATCCAAATCATTGTATTTTTGTTCTATGTTGGAACAAAATACGGCAAATTTCGCCATATAATTCAGTGTCCGTCAACGACATATAGCCGGGGGAGTAGCTGCTTTGGCTTAATTTGTTTTATCCTTAATGTTTAAGGAATTTACAGATGGATTGGAGTATAAACAAAACTCCATCTCGCGACAGTTTATAATAAGAAGTGATCAGTCCTGTATATATACTTAGAGTAAATGTTTTTATTTTGAAAATAGTTGTTTTTTCTTAAATTGCCTCCTATAAAAATGAGATTTTACAGCAGTTTAAACTTATCAGCTTAGGTGGCTATGGACACTAATTGAAGACGACATTTATAGGTTATGTAAGAAAAAAAATCATTAGAACATCATCAAAATATACATTTAAACAGTATACTTGAAATATATTACTTAAGTGGCAAGAACAGTGCTGGAGGTAGTAGGAGATATATTGAAAAATATCCCGACAGGGAAGTTCCATCAAGATGGAAATTTATAAGAACAGAAAAGAGATTTAATACTATGCCAGTGATTAACCGAAAAAAACAGTATGCCAATTTAAGTTAGAACCACGATTAAATGCACTATTAGTTACAGAAGAAAATTTCATTCAACTGCTGCGTGAAAGAGCACAAACTTGGTTCTAGAAATACTGAAAAGACGCAAGTTGAAAGCCTAAAAACCCTACGTCACCATCAGTCAATTACAACAACCTGTATATTAGAAGAAGAAGACACTTTCACAAACATTTTATTTGGTGACGAAAAATAGATTTAATGAAACTTAAAAGCACAGTCAAAGATTAGACAGACATTGAATATGCAAGTGTATCATCGAGAAGGCACACGACCACACAATGCTTGAAATAATACTATCTCGATGCTTAATTAAAAGCATATATGTGTACTTAATTATGAAAACAACCTTTTTGATGACAGTATTTAAAAGATAAATAATTTATTATACTCCCAGAAAACTTGGAAGATCTAACAAATCGATTTTGATACGAAATAGCTAATGTTTCAAGAGAAACTATTAGTAAGTACAGTAATACAGGCTGTGTTGAGCAACACTCTACCCAATTTTAGCCATATTTATTCAGAGTATTTGAAACTACAATGTGAAATGTAAGCAAATTAATAATTTACTTATAAATTCGAACATTTATTCATGCCAAACATGGATTCGTTATCTAATAGACACTTTTGCAGACACTTTTATAGACAATTGCAACACTTTTATTATATTCTCATTCACCACTACCAATGTTTTAATTCAACCCTGTATACATAAATAGATACAAATGCAATATTCATCAGCAGGGAATTTTTCTTATTCAAATTAAAATAGGACCACATCCTGCTGATAAACTGCTATCGAAATATTACAGGTGCATTAAAATATCGGTTACGGTTAAGGGGAATATATCTGTCTTTTATAAATGTAAATCTTTTCTACAATTGTCATGAAAATTTACAAACTTCATACGACTATAAGACGTATGATATTTAAAGTGACGTCACTCCCAGTTATTTCTAGAACAATATAATCATTTGTGACCCATTTAAAGCAGTTTTGACACGAGTAGATGGCAAAAAGTAGTCTCAAATGTCCCATGAAAACTTCCAATTTGAATAAAAAATTGGATGAATGCTATAGGCTGATGTGATTTCCAAGAAAAGCATGGTATACAAGTTTCATAGGAAAGATTAATGTGTTTTGACAAAATTGCAATGGTCATTTACTTATAGAACCTACTCTTTAATAATAAAGATTCCAGGATACGGTACCACATCTGAAGTATCAAAATTATTTAATATTATGAATATTAATTGTACCAAATAAGTAAACATGGACACGCATACACTATTTTTTTTTTCTTGAAGTTACTGAATATGCAGAAATATCTGTATACAAATATCAAAAAGTTAACTGTCTGTATCCGTGTCTACAAATTTATATACAAGGCACCTCTAAAAGTGGAAAACTATAGAAGACACTTGAAAATGCAAATAATAAAGTATTGCTCGTTTATGTGGGTCGATTAAGATGAAATCAATTATGCAGGGGTATGTGGCTTGCCCGAAATCGGGCTTATACATAATATTGTGTGACGACTAAAAAATAGTCAGTGAAGATTATTTTCCTAACGCCTCCTGAAAATAAAACCACAAGCTCAAACCAGCAACCTGTGGCTAAGTGTATACGCCATGCACGTTGTAATGTCAGTCATTAATACAAGATGAGACTTGTAGTGAAGTTACAAGCCCAACTAAGAAAAATAAAATAACTCATTATTAGCATTTTCACCGAGTGCTTTGAATTATAAGTGGATATTACAAAATATTATTCCAAAATACTTTCATTTTGGTTAAACAATGGTTTTAATCAAGTTCTGTTAAGGTTTTTGACATGCCAAGTTGTAGTGCCGATCTTACTACAACAGAAAAACTATGGGCACTCATAATGACACTCTTGCAGCATGGACAGCTATTTCAAAGAATGGCCGTGAGAGGGCGAACCTTATAAATGGCGCGAAGACGGCAGGCTGGTATCCAAAATAATGGATATTTTACACCCTATTGAAATGTATTATACCAATTAAATTGTTTTGCAATTTTGAAAGATTAAACTCATTCTTAGTTATGCGCAACACATTTTGTTTGTTATATGTGCACTACATAAAATTCGTAAACACCCTGTATATATATTTTTATTTTTCAGTGGAAATCAAATGCATATATCTTGTTGACAGACGTATAATTTTCGAGTAAATAGGAAATATTGTTTTCTGACTTTAAATATTGCTAAATTAAATTCAATTTGGTCTTGTATCCATATCTAATAAAAAAAAACTTAAATAGATTTATGTTACCGATAGACTGAATCTGCATATATATTTGAAAATAAGAACAGGTCCACTACACTGTAAGTTTAATGAAATAGCTATTATGGTGAAAAAATATATTAACGACTGACAGAACAACCCTTTCCAAAAGAGTAATATTGTTACTGTTAGTAATAATAGAGAAATCAACGTACGTGGGAATAAGAGGAGCAGGTAAGGCCTGTCCTTGTGGTCTGCCTGGTGGCATGGGTGGTGCCCCTCCGCCTGGCCTGTTAGGGATGGCGGGGGCGGGTCTGCCTGTGCTGGGAGGTGGCGGTGGCGCTCTGGAACCTAACGAACCTGTAAGAAATGCAACCGTCTTAGTGATGTACAACTGAGGATCATTTAATAAAAAAATACAGTTAACTGACATTAAATGTAAAAAAAAAATGATATAAACAAGTGATAAAAATGTTCAATAAGTATAGCAAAACGTTATTTTTGAAACAATGTAATATTTAAAATCCAATTAAAACATTCTTTGACGAGAGCATATTTTTTTTTAAATGATCCACTGTCAAGCATTTTTTTGGCGATACCGTGTCTGCTACGTGCAAAGTCCTCCGATCCCATTAACTGTGCCAAATTAAAGCCATGCATTACAAAATGATACAATTTTTTTTCGTGCAACTAAGGAAAAGATAAATATAAAATAAAAACAATACTGATATTAAATACCATAAGAACCATATAAACGGCAAGGTGTTCCATTCCACATAAAATTTTTGTTACATTGCTGTCCGTTGATATAGCCCAAAAAAATGTATTACGAAATTAAATATATAATGAACATTAAAAAGAAGTTTATTAATCAAATGCAACAAATACTGAAGACCTAAATATTTAACTTTAGGGTAGTCTTTAACACGCGATATATTAGCCCCTTTTCTCCAGTCCTTATGTAGAAAAAAGTAAACGGCTAAACATTACAATAAAAGCAGTGTAGAATTTTCAGCACAGTAATTTCAAGTGATATATTTAAACATTCTTCTAAAATGCATAAATGTAAAAATTATACGGTATCTACTGTAGAAATATCACATGAGATATATTGGAACCTGAACTAAAATAAAATGTAAGTTGACAAAATAGAAACTAAGGAATTTTTGAAAATTAACATTTTCTTTTTTGGAAAAACCTTGCTCATTATATAATTATAAATCTATTAGTAGTTCTTTCTTTAGGATCCGTTTGGATATAGGAAACTAATTTCTGCTAGTATCTAACACTATCCAGTAACTATAACATAAAAAATTGCAAAAATTAAAACACAAGATGAATATTCCTTAATTTTGAGAAATACTGTTTCCTATTCCTTCACCACACCCAAGCTAATTAGTCACACCAAGCATAAAAAAAAAACACGAAGGGTGCACAAAACGAAATTAAAGTGCAAAATTACCACTAGAACCAACAGTGCCCATACTAGGAGCGGTTTTCCTGGGCCCGCCTGGACTAGGCGGGGATAACCTTGGGTTATCCAGCCCGCTGGCGAGCCAGTCATTTTTAACAGGCGGAGGTACCGGAGTGGAAACAGTGGCCATAGACACGTCTCCAATAATGTGTAGCGCCTCTTTACAGGCGTGATACATCCGTAACATTTCCTCCCGCTTTTGCGCCTCCTCAGGGGCTTCCTCCATCATCTGAGCCTGTGAAACAATCGAATATATCATACGCCTACTGTACAGTTGACCTACTTTATTCAGAGAACTTAATTATTTTTACACCTACTGTACATTTGACCTACTAATATTTTATTTGTTCTCTGCACTAATTGGCATTGATATCTATTTGACAAACCTGATCGCCGCTGGCATATATATGTGCTAGCAATTCCCCGTTAATGAATTCTTTGGTGTGATTAATGATCATATACATGATAGTCTTCGGTACAAGATCCCTCGTAGTTTTGGTAACGATCCTCATGTAACTGTCTACTAAGTTTCTTATGGTTTCGACCTGTCTTTCCAGCTGTGGGTCCATTGAACTGGTCATACCTTCACCAGATGACTAGATAGAAATAATAATAATATATACCGTGAACTAAATCCTGATACCGATTTTACATTATTTGTAAAATAGATGGAATTTAAAAATACTCTATTTTGGAGATTCAATAAAATAAATATGAATAATGTAATATCTGTTTGTAGAAATAGATGAAAAAACAAAAAAACAGAAAAGAAAATGATGCATTTTTGTTTGAGTCGTTAGAAGAAAGCAATAGTCACAATGGGATACAAACTGCACTTAAATTTTGTATAAATATGTATAACTGTGCCTGAGGAGAGTAACAAGTATTTTTGGAAGTAAAAATATAGGTTATCACATAATTTTAAACGTTGATGTAGTGAAATGAGACTAGCATAACAATAACTGTGTACAATACAAAAAAAATAAGATATACGCAAGGAGTTTAATAGTATATGGCAATTTAATTTGGACGTGACACCCAATATAAATTGCTTGGAATTGAAAATCGTTTTCCTCTGTATTTTTACAAACCTGATAGTTATCTCCCTGCAGCACCAGAAGCAAAACACACAAACACACTCGTTAAATGCAGAAAAGTACACACAAGGTATAGCAAATACTAAATCATGTTAGTTTTAAATATAAAGCTGCGGAATGACCAGCTGCAATTGCAAGGTGTTTAAATGCATACAACAGTTACCCACATGACAGTTTTTTTGGGTTTAAGTAAACTAGAATTATTGCAAAAACTCTTGAGGGTAAATATAGTTAACACAGTGAGTTACAAAGCTAGGGGAAAGAAAAAACTTAAAACCAAATCTGACCATATACTAGATATCCTCTAAATATACTTGCCCGCTTTTTCTGTAAAAGAATAAAAGTTTATATGCTATTCTAAATCAGTATTTTATTTTGAGTACAAAAAATATATTTCAGTAGTATTTTTAACATGACGAAGAATAATTTTGAGGAAACTTAACAAAAAATTAGAGCAGACAATTTTGGTCTAGATTCCAATGGCGAAGACCGAGCTCATCGCGCTGGCTGTTTGCGCCGGCTGATCGCCGTTGCCGCTGGGCCTTCCTGCAGTTAATATCGGTCATCGATATACTCAACAATTCATATAACTTAACGATATGTTCCGATGTTTTATACATTATAATTTCTTGTTATTTTATGTTATGTACCTACTATAATGCACATGCCTATGGTACCTAGACAATTTCGCCTGTTCTACTAATAATGTATTTATTAAATATGTTATATTTTTATTAATTTAAAAGTCGCCAATTAATTTTTTAACATTTTAAATTGTGGGACAGTTTTATACTCAAAATTATTTAATATCTGGTGCAACCGCTTTAGTGTCCTTACTTTTTATGTGCTTATACCTTGCTAACTATCATAGCATAAAGTTAGTATACAACTACAGGCAGAAAAATTTAAAGGGTGTACAGCTTACGTACATCAGAAGACTATAAGAAAATATGTAGAAGAATAAAATGAGTAAAGTTGTGTTTGTGTGAATTGTGTCTATTACATGCGTAACTGCATGCCGGGGATCAGGTAGACTTACCTCTTCACCGTTGACAGCTTCGGTCTGTTTTTCCGGATATACTCCCGCTCTCAAGAAGGAAGCCTTCCAAGAGTCTACTTCGTCTAATGTCTCACAGCTCAGTTCCAATTGTTTGTAGTCCTAATAAAAGTGATAATGAAAACTTCTCAAATGTAGCAATAAATTTAATAGAATATAATTAACATAAACTCAATAAAATATCAGTACTAATAGATACCTCCAATATTATTTTAATTGACATGTCGAGAACACCTTTACAGTTAAGAAAAAACTAAGATTGAAAAATTCTCAAAATCAAGTTTATCTCCAATCAAAGCCACTTCAAATAAAACTTACTTTGTACACATTACGTCCATCGGGATTGAACAAGGCGAACATGTGCCTCCTCGACATGAAACCCTGCTCAATATCCCTTAATTTAAGCCCATCCAGGGGTAGCATGTATTTCTTTTCGCGCTCCTCCTCGTCTTTGTACCACGATATATTCTCGGAGGTAAGCACAAACCAGTAGTCCCTAGAGCCGCCTTTCATTATCCCAAGATTGTGAATGCACATGTACCCTTTGCGGATGACCTGATTTCCGAGAGTCCCGCGGGTGCCCTTCGCTACCGCATTTTCAGACTGATTTTGAGCACTGAGAATTTTAATGACAATTACATACATATGGATCACAGCATTATTAATTTACGTACTTTGCGAATCCTATAAAATCTTCATGGTTTGTGTTCATGTAAGCTAGTTCGCAGTCTATTAAGACACACAGTTGTTCTTTGCAGTATTGTTCCCTTTGTCTAATGTGAGTATTAATGATTCGTTCTGCCTCTTCTCTTAGTCGAGGGTAACGCGCCATCTACAAATAGGTAATATTTGGAATGACACGAAGACTGAAGCATGGTTCGTTATTTGGCAAAATGATATACAATGTGGTATTACAATAGAAGTTTTAACTGCACCAGGATTTATATTTTTCGGATCTTTTGTAAATTTTTTAAACAAAAACTAAGAATTAATTTCTTTTCGGTACTATTCTTAATCAGACATTGTGTTAGTTCCCAGTCATTTATACAAAGTTTCAGGATAGTTCCTGGCACAACTTTAGCAGGGAATAATTCCACTCCCGGAGTTCGGAAATTTATATTGTAAGACAATCCAATAAAAAATAAAAAAATATATCATGTGCAGCACAGTACACGTGATAGAAGTGAATACTTCTTTAGAACAGAGAATGAGAGATTAAGAGTGAGAGATTGAAAGAGAGAGAGAGAGAGGGGAGAGAGAGGGGGGGAGAGAGAGAGAGGGAGAGAGAGGGGGGAGATAGAGGGAGAGGGGGAGGCAGAGGGAGAGAGAGAATTTCAAAAGAAATATAACAATATAAAATTTGTGCAAAAAATATTCGGTTTATTCATTATCTACACTATCATCGGCTGGTGGTTCAATTGGTAATACTGATATGATTGGTTTGTGATAACTAAAATATGAAATATATGTTCGTGATTCGATATTTTCTAGATAACGTGTAAAAATTGCATCTATTGTTGTTCCGGATTTTGTTGTTGATTCTTTGGGATTGTTATTTATAAGCAGACCAAATCTTTCTCGAAGAAAGTTAATCAACATCAAAGAATCATTGGATCAGAAATTTACATTGAAATTTCCCCCGAGAGTCAAAGGGATTTTGTCTTCGCCTCTTCCAAGTGCATTTGCACCTGTGTGGCTGTAAACCAGTAGGGAGCGGTGAATGAAATATATTATATCTTCTAGATTTTAACAAGTTAAACGGTTCAAGGATATTATCAAATAATCACAGAACACAGATGTAAATAACGTAAATAATTACAAAACACAATGATAAATATTCGGTACACACGCGTACTGCTTCAGCTGTTAATATATGGCGTCTGGACGCGTACATCTATAACGCGCCCATGCGCGACAATAGGGAGACGCGGATAGCCTAAACTGATATATATGATGTATTCTCTACTATTTCTCTTTCGCTCTATGTTATATATGTGTACTCTGTCTTGTAACGAAGCCTGTGTTTTAGGTATACCAAATGTATAGCTCTCTTTCTCCTTCTCTCTACGTTATATCTTTTTTCTCTCTCGTGTAACGAAATCTGGAAACGTTACATTTTTTCCAATTCACTTTCCATTCTCGTCAAATATAAGAACGCCGCCAAAGAAGTATTCACTTCAAAAACCTTATGTCCCGTATCACTGAACACCACTAAATCAGATCAATAGATTATTAAATTTAGGACGAACGCAGCTAGCGCAGTTGATGTTGATATTCTACGTCCTGCCGCCTACTGCTTTACACTATTCTCTCTTTCACTAATTGTGACTCTTTCTTTTAACATGTGGAAAGTAGAATTTTAAGATAGTGCCTCATTTTGACTATATATACCCAGTTGGAGCAGTCGCATTAGAACGAAGTACACATTCTAGTTTAAAGAAAAAACTACTTCTAACTGTTCGAATCTGAGATGATATATATAGCTCTTATAGAATATACTCTTCATGAGATTTTCGTACACACCTACGCTTTGCAAAAACCCTTTTATTGTTAGATTAGATAAAGTGTTCTGGACATCCTCCCCGAATTACTTTACTATTTAGCAAACACATGTTAATTAACAGATTATGTAGCATTACGAATGATGAAGAGAATTTGAACTACATTGCATAGAAGATACTATATTAAAATAAGGATGAGAATTCAATTTAGATTCTAAATGTTTAGTATCTGAGAATAAAAAAAAAAAAGAGAGAAACCACTATAGAATCGGCTATATTTTGCAGAAATAATTCTAATAAAAAATAATGGGGACTGTCTTTCTCCTTCAAAAATTCATATCTAACAGAACACCATTCAACCTTTTCACCCCTTGAAACTTTGGCCATACAGGAGGATTCATTTTCTATACACAACACAAAATACATAGCAACAAAAGCAATCCAATTTAAGAAAGGTTTGGAACTATTTATTCAGAATTTATGAAATGGTACAATACAAATTACTTGGATGAAATAACGCTAATTTAAGGTAGATTTAATAAAGGTCAGTTGCCGAAGTTTGTCATAAAAAAATTATTTTATTTCGAAAGTATTTTAAAGTCAGTAGTATTTTTTAAAAACATTAAATTTCTGTACAGAATTTATGATATCTCCTTTTTTTGCAAATTAAATAAGCATAATAAATGTTGATAGATGGAAGCAGTACTTAGGAAATTTATACGAGGTTCAGGAATTAGGAGATATATTAGAGGAAGAATCTAGCATCGATAGGGAAGATGTAGGAAAACCTATATTGAGAGAGGAATTTGAAATAGCACTAAGGGGGCTAAAGAATAATAGAGCGCCGGATGTAGATAAAATACAGGCGGAAATTTTGAAATGTGCGGGACAGAAAGTAGTAAATAGGATGTTTGAACTGGTAAAATACATATACGAAACGGGCGAGATGCCGGAGGATTATAAGAGGAACATTATCGTTACTATACCGAAAAAGAGACGAGCCGACAAATGCGAGAACTTTAGAACGATTAGCCTAACCTCCCATGCGTCAAAAATCTTAACCCGAATAGTGCAGAAGAGGATGGAAAATAGAGCACGGAGGAAATACTAGGAGAAGACCAATTCGGGTTTAGGCGAAATAGGGGAACTCGCGAAGCTATTCTGGCGCTAAGAGTAATGTTCGAGAAAACAATAGAAAAAGGAAAGAACGCTTATATAGGATTTGTAGATTTAGAAAAAGCTTTTGATAACGTAAGATGGGAAAAAATGTTCGAGATACTAAAGGGCGCGGGAATGAAGTATAGAGATAGGAGAGTAGTACACAATCTATACAAAGAGCAAACTGCTGTTATAGAAGTAGAAGGGGAAAAAAGGGAAGTAGGTATTAGGAAAGGAGTAAGACAAGGATGTACACTATCACCACTAATTTTTAATCTGTACATCGAAGAGGCGATTAATGTCGTAAAAGATAGAGTGAATTTTGGGATTAAAGTATAGGGACAGAAACTAAAAATGCTGAGATTCGCGGATGATATAGCAGTATTAGCATCTAGTAAAGATGAATTGGAATCAGCGTTGAACGAAATGGAGGCAGTGTTGACAGAGGAATACGGAATGAGGGTGAATAAAAACAAAACTAAAGTGTTAGTGTGCAGAGGGCGCGAGAGCAGAGCAAAAACGAAAGTACAAATTAATAATGAAAGATTGGAGGAAGTTAAAGACTTCACTTATTTAGGAAGTAAAATAAATTGGGATGGAAGAAGCGATAAAGACATAAAACAAAGAATAGCGCAGGGTCGAGTAGCTTTTAACAAAAAGAAAGCACTTTTATGCTCGGGGGTAATAAACTTAGAAACAAGGAAGAGATTTTTGAAAACATATGTATGGAGCACGGCACTATACGGCTGCGAAACCTGGACGGTAGGGGAAGCAAGTAGGAAGAAATTAGAAGCTTTTGAGATGTGGTGTTACCGAAGAATGATGAAAATACCATGGACTGATAGGGTTAGAAACGAAGAAGTATTGGAGAAAGTCGGCGAGAAAAGAAGTATGTGGAAAAACTTAAAGAAGAGAAGAGATAGAATGGTAGGCCACTTGCTGAGACATGGGGGAATAGTCCGCGATATTTTGGAGGCAGAAATAGGAGTGAAGAAAGGCAGAGGTAGGCCTAGATTAGACTACTGCTCGCAAATAGTAAGGGATGTAGGTTGTAGCACAATTAGCGAAATGCGTAGGTTAGCACAATATATGAGAAGCTGGAGGTTAGCGTCCAACCAGTCTTAGGACTGATGACCTAATGATGATGAATAAATGTTTCATATACTTACACATTAATCTGTTAATCTTTTTAATCTCTGATGATAAAGTTTCCGAATTTGACGCGTTTAATAATCTTCCAGATTCTTTGTGAATCATTTTAAAAAGTAATTTCTCTACATGAAAAGTACATACATTGTACCGTATGTTAAATTACAGTAAATGTAATTTACAATAAGTTATACTAGTACATAGTAAAAACTAAGTAATATGCTTTAATTCTGCTCAAAGTTAAAAAACAGTTAAATCGGTCTTTCTTACCTTGTCTGTACACATTCGAACAACATTTGACAATTCCGTAACCACCAAATCTACACATTTTAAGGAAGGCTCTTTTAAACGAGCAATTTGCTTCTTCACTATGGCCTCGAACGCCATATCGGGGGTAAACAAACCCACCTTAAAACACATCACTTAAGTTCAAGCCAGACAATTTAAATCACAAAACTTACTCTGATACCGTGAATATTTCTAATAGCAAACGCTATCTCCCTACGCAGTTCCTTCTCGTCAAATTCCATTTTGACAATCTCAAATGGAAAACGTTCGTGGAACAAGCGGTTGATTTTGGCACCGCCCGAAAGCTCCATCGTGTTAATTTGAGCAGAACCCGACCCTTCGATGGTCCTATCGAAATCTGTCTGCAGCTGTTGAATCATCCTAAAAAAAAAAAAATGTCATTTAACATCCTAGTCTGATTTTAAAAATGGGGTACATACTGTAGCATAGCTTTCGTTTTGATAGCGGGATCATCAGGTCTGAAATGCTTGAACTGCTCAACATCTTTCTCTAACGTCAACAACTGCTTTTGCAATTTATCCCGTAAGCTAGGTAATGTGTCACGAATGTGATTCGTGAGTTGCTGATTGAGAATCCTCTGAAGATAAGGAGTTCCCAAACGATCCGCAATGTGTCGATAAGAGGGATGACTGAAAGAAACCAAATTAAAACATAAAATCTAAACAATTTGGACCAATTGTACCTGTAAAAGAACTTGCGTTCGGCTGCCAGTGCAGCATTAATGTCTTTACGACCATCGATATCCTTCTGTGAACGATTCACAACGCCGATATATCCCCGCCGGAGAGGTAACAACTTATTTTCTAAAATATCACGTGCATCCGTACCGTCGTCCATCAAATCTAACTTTGTGATTACACCAATTGTACGAAGACCTAAAATAAATTATTCAACACAAATTGCCACATAACTAAATTGTAAAATATACCTTGCGGATCAACTTCTTTAGCCAACTTTAAGGCATCTGAATTAGCCAAATCTGTGTTTGCTGGGGTAACGGCCAGAATAAGACAAGATTCTCTCTTGATGAACTGTAAAATCATAGATCTGATCTGTTGTTCTATGTCGATGGGTTGATCTCCGATTGGCACTTTTGTCAACCCAGGCAAATCGATAAGCGTTAAATTTAATACTAGAAAAATAATATAAGTACATAATTTATGAAACGTCCTAAATGATATTTACCATTTGGTGAATATACCCTCAGGTTAATGGGTATGTTAGAAATACCCTTATTGCTTCCAGTAACCCTGTCCGTTTCTGCTTCAATTTCTCTACGTACCTCATCGAAATCCACAAATTTTTTACCTTTACAATGCAAAAATTCTGCATATTCTGGAAGTGTTACAATTATATTAATAATACAAAGGCAGGAAATAGCAGGAAAAATAACATTTGTTATTACATTTTAATGGTCAAATAAACTTAAGGTTGCTTTTACAAGTTAAGATTGTAAAATATATATCTATTGTGAAATTTAGTAATTGTCAACATCTTCTTCATATATCTCATTTGGAATGTACATAATAATTTAAATAAATTAAAGACCAGTACATGCGTCAGTTTCTGGACCTTCCACTGAAAATTCGACATATACTAAATTAACATTCATGTCTTCACCACACTTACTATACTGACATACTATATAAAAAATTTACTATAAGTCACTATATTTTTCTTTCGATGAATACCAATTCACAATTATTAATACCATGTAATAGTTAGAAATTTCAAATAATATTCCATATAGAAAGTTTTAACATCATTTCTGCAAAACCCTTATACACTTCAATTTAATTTTGATCTTATCTGTAAAGATATGGGTATAAAAGTGAGATATGCCATGCTATTGAGGTAGATATTTATGTTATCCATGTAGAAACTAAATACATACATTATAATATAACATTTCACATCATTCCTCCAAACAAGATGCTATTATGTAACTGAGACAAGGGTGGAAATTTTGGATAGGTCAGGACCTACCTTTATTTACTAAAGAGTACCAACTACAGTTTGGCACATTTCCAAATCAAGTATTTTCTTTGTAGAAGCCAAAATAAGAGAAACATAAATGTGTAACCTTTTGATTTTAGGTCGGATGGAATTATTTTAATAATAAAAAGAATAGAAAATAAAATTTAAAATAAAATTAGTACTACATTTGTTTGTAATATACCAAAAGCACCAGTGATTTTATCGCCTACTAAAATGTAATTCTACTCAGGCATGTGTTATCTTATAGTTTAACATATTTTCATTTTTAATTAAAAGAAATATCTCTGACTAATCTTATTTTCACTTTTCTACAAAATATGGATGCTATATTTTCCAAACAATACATACCTGCGATACAACACAAATAAAGCAAGATAGAATAAAAAATATAAAATTTAAGGTAAGGTGTAATCGTAAATTTAAGTTTTAAGGAAAATTTTCAAATTTTTTTATGATTTCCTATACTTTGACAAATTCAATTCTGATGAGATTGTGGGTGATATGTCATTTTATAATACTGATTAGTAACCCAAAAAATGACTAAATATAAGTTTAAAATGTCAGTTCATGTTTGTGCTTCATCTACCTATTATCACAAAATTTTTAAATATTCTTTTTGGAAAAAAAATTAAATATAATTAAAAGTTCCTATTTTGTACTACTTGAAATTGAATGTATGAGGTCAAGTAATTTGATATTTAGGTGAACATTTTCTAGGGCGTTAACTGTTGGAGTAGGACAAACTGACCTAATTTAATATTTCCTTTATTTTTACAATAATTTTTCATGATTAAATGGCTCTTACAATAAAATCACTTTTTATTTAATAAAATATCTTGTAAATTTGTTTCATAAAATATAAAACTATAAATAAGGTACTATACTACAACACAAAAACGTATATTCCAGTGCTGCAAAAATATAAAAAATATAGTGGCCTTACCAGTATTGGAATTTATCAGCTGCAAGATTAGAGGCCTACGAGTTACAATGCCAGACCCTCTAGGAAGGAAGTCTCTGCAAGAAAGATTAAGTATGTCATTCAACTCATTATCTCTGTACCACAAATTATAAAAATCAATAATCCACCCACATCCCACGTTTTCTGATAAAAATAAGCACCAGTATAATAATCACACCAAAATGATGTTCATGAGAAAAAGAGGATGTTTCTGTTTTCCTAGAAGAAACGTCAAAAATGAGATGAACTGACTGGTCAATAAGACAGGTCAAGTCAATATGTCAAAAGTCAAATCCAAATTGATTTAACCACAAAATTAAATCAATAGTTAATTGGTATTAGAGCAACGTAAATAAAACAGCCAAACTATTGTTTATTTCAACTTACCTGCCAACAAAATTTTCTAATACTGAACTTTTTCCTGCTGACTGTCCGCCCACTACAGCGATTTGTGGCAAATCTAAAGTCATATGAACACCAAGTTGTGTAAATGCATCTTGCAACTTATTCACGATGGGAATAAGTTGCTCCATCCCCATATTCCCTGCCATTTTTAGGCCGGAATTGTATGTATTTCCCTCAGAAAACAATCGAACTTCACTACCCTAGAAATGTACATCAACGAACATGGCCGAGCAACTGACTAAACAATACAACGACCGCGCATGAGTCATAAAGTGTAAATTTATATTTCTTATTGAATAGGACTACCATTTACCACAGTATCATGCAATATAAAGGCACTACTAAACAATTTAAATTTGATAATCGTTCTTATCTTAACAAAATCGCACGCAGATAAAGGATAAATTTAAATATTTGGTTAATATCAATAGAGCCACGCAAGCGCTTTAGGTAAGTGCAAATATGTTTCTTTGGTTGCCTATGTCAATTTCAAAAATAAATAACACAGGACCGAACCAATATTATTTAGTTCAAAGAGAAATAAGCTATACTCGTATTTCTTATGTTTATCAATGTTGTTCAAAATAGATATACCCTTGTTTATGATTGTACAGAGAATCTATTTTTGTTTAATATTAAATATAGAATATTTTGAAATAAATACAAGTCAAATGAGATTAATTTTTGTGCACAAAGGAAACTCTTAGTATTTTATGAATACAATTGATTATTTTTATTTTCCTACATATATTAGATAAACATTAGTAGTTATATACCTAGTTGTAATATTGTACATAGACAATAAAATTCATTCACTTATCTGTTGATCTACTGTAATCTGATTGTTCATCTTCATATATGTACACTATGTAGTATGTACAATATATGGTACCGTTAATAACGTTATGAGTTCTTGAAAAATTCTTGAGTTAATTATGCTTTTGTCTAATAGAGGGCATGATTGTTTTAAAATGGATGAGTTGAAGGACTGTATCAGTCAAGAAACAGAAAATTTGCGGCAAAATGTTCATTTATTTGAAAACGTTAGAAATGAATTTATTAAAAGATGCCAACTGTGCCTTGATAGAAACGGAGGATACGTGGAGAACATATATATATGTTTAATTTTAATAAAGTTCATTGGTTTTATGTTATTTATTGTTGCGCATTGTTTTTTTTTTTATCATTATTTCGTTATTTATGTTTTGTGTTCATTAAACTTTGTTGTTGTACATTTTAATAAAGGTTTATTTGTTTATTATAATTATTACGTGCCGCCGCATCAAAGAATTTTCATACTTTTTTTCTTAAAAACAAGATGTGTCGTTATATCTCAAAAACATAGCTCTCCTGATTTATGGTCTTATGCCACACTTATTCCTGTGATGTGACTATATATTTGTATGAATATCTCAAGAACTATACTTACCAAGATACAACAATTATATATTTTTGTGATCAGAAAACTGTGGGTAACTTTTTTAAGTAAAAAAATACAGTGTGTTCCTTTTAAAAAAAATAAAGAATTGTTCGCCCCCTTTCAATTTGCATAGCTTTTGAAAATTTGTTTAAATATTCGAAAAAAATATAAAAAATCATGTAAAATCCTTGTTTGAATTTTTCGATTCGATTGAAATTAAGAGAAATAAAGGGGGGGTCAATTTTAGGTGACTAACCCGGTACATATGTACTTATAAATGTTATCTATCTATAGAGTATTGGTAATAGTGAATACATTTTAGAGTTAACTATCCCTTCGGTCTATACAGAGCATGATTATTTGGAGACGAAGAGCATAATTATAAAATTAATTCATTTATGCCTACATTTTAGGAGAACGTTTATTTCATATGTACTTAAAGAACCAGTTCCACTTATATGTATACTCTAAAATTATCATATTTGAGACTTTTATTTCTACTGCTAATGAAATTTCCCAATGAGTCGTACAAACCACATCCGGTGTTTAAGAGCAGATTTAAAACATAACTTTGTCCCATTTAGATTTTTGATTGTCTATTTGAAACAGAAACAGAGCCGTTTTCTTTAAATTTTATTGTTATTGGCGGATATCCCAGATACAAAATGAGAATTAAATGTTTTATTAAAAATTCATTTATTTATTTAACATATATACATTTCCTTGGTTAAATAAATATGCATGTATTTTCATAAATGTTGACCTGTCAGCTAAGGATGTACGGCTATAATGTCTATATCGAGTTACATACCCGATAGGATAGTTTCACATCACATCTAAAAACAAAAAATAATAAACTCAAAATTTTATTTTTACACAGAAAAACAATTGTCGAGGCTCTTAAGTAGTCTAAAACGATAAGCATTTACAAATCAGTTCTCATTAAACATTAATCTTTTACAGGAATCAATGCAGGCACAGATAATATGGCATTCTTCATATTGCTCCCTCCCGACATATATTCTTTTCAAATTTAATAGTAATTGTCTTTAGTACTGGTGTTTCATTTCAAAGAAACCTGCAAGTATGGACAAAATTATAATACCAAATTCATAAAGCAGTAGCCACAATACGTTACATAATATACAAAGCCATATACCCGTTCTCCCAAGGACTTAAGGAAGGCACAATTAGTGTAATACGTTTAAACGGTACTAATTTTACACTAACTTACATATTACATCCACATGCTACATGAATATAGCTTTACATAGTATATCATTCAGTTAATCTTACCATAATCACGACTACGGAATAGAGAGAATATAAAAACGAGGCATGAGTAGATTTTTCTCACTTTTATACCTTCTCACACCTGTAAAATTAAAAAAAGCTTGTGAGTGTCTCATGTTAGTATTATTCATCAATAATAACATTAAATATGTATTTCAGTATGGTTTATTAAAAATATAATTATATAAAAACAACTATAAATAAATTAACTGTTTGGTTCATTTAAGAAATAAATAATTAAATAGTATCTCAGATTGCATCTGTACTTAAAGCAGCCTATAAGTTGTTCGATAAATGAATTTCAGTGAGGCCTATCCGGGACCGCTGGGGGCGTACCTGGAGGAGGAGGAGGCGCTGGACGGGTCACTGCAGGTGGTGGCGTCGAGAGTCTGTATCCTAAAAATACACACCGAATGTTATAGGTATTATAAAAATAAATGATATAATAAATATTTTCTAACCTCTTTTGGTTGCTGCTGATGGTGTCGGATTTAGAATCGAAACTGTATCCAGCTCAGGTTCTACCTTACAAGTGGACGATATGGTTACAGAGCAATCTCCAATTATATCTAAGGCTGCCTTGCATGCCTGGAACATCGCCATTTTTTCCTCCCGCTTTCTCACTTCCTCGGGAGATTCTTCCATGAGATCACTCTAAAAAATGATGTGGATTATAATAATATAACTAATGACTAATAAGTCTAGGCTGATTTGGTGCATATGTCATCGATATTAGTCAAACACTGGTTGCCCCAGTGTCACTTGAAGGGGTGACCATATCCACACTTGACTATAACTTCCAGCGGCTTGTATGTCAGTAAATTCGCACAAGCTACATACACTTATTTATATACATATGTGTCTGTATATACATATGTACTTATAAATGTTATATATTTATGGAGTATTGGTAATAGTGAATACATTTTAGAGTTAACTATCCCTTTGGTCTATACAGAGCATGATTATTTGGAGACGAAGAGCATAATTATAAAATTAATTCATTTATGCCTACATTTCAGGAGAACGTTTATTTCATATGTACTTAAAGGACCAGTTCCACTTATATGTATACTCTGAAATTATCATATTTGAGAATTATTTCCTAAATTAATGATGGCGTCTCCTGGGACAAAAAACTCCGGAGGTAAAATAGTCCTCCGTTCGGATCTCCGGGTGAGGACTGTTCGGGGAGACGTGATCGAGTGCAATAATAATAAGAAGTGTAGCATTTCACGAGTCGGAGCGTGGAAGGTCAGAAGCATGAGACAGGCAGGGAAGCTAGAAAATCTGAAGATAGAAATGGATAGGTTAGGATTAGATATAGTAGGTATAAGTGAGATGCGCTGGCCGGAAGTAGGAGATTTTTGGAGCGGTGACTATAGGGTAATACACACAGGATCGGTAAATGGAAACGCGGGAGTAGGGATCGTTATGCGGAAGAACGCAGGACAGTGTGTAGATAGCTACCTACAATACAGCGAGAGAGTAATGATGGTTAGGTTAGATTCGAAGCCAGTGGAAACAGTAATAGTGCAAGTATACATGCCTACTTCTAACCACAGCGAGGAAGAGTTAGAAGCCGTTTATTCGGACATAGAGCAGGTAATAGGATTTGTGAAGGGTCATGAAAATTTAATAATAGTAGGAGATTTTAACGCAGTCGTAGGTGAAGGGAAAGAAGGAGAATTTGTAGGGCCTTATGGATTAGGAAACAGAAACGAGAGAGGTAGCAGACTGATAGAATTCTGTGAGAAGCACAAGATGGTAGTCGCGAACACATTGTTCAAGAATCACGTTAGGAGGCGGTACACATGGAAAATGCCAGGAGGGATAGACAGGTATCAGATAGACTACATTCTGGTTAGGAAGAGATTTAGAAATCAAGTAAAAGACTGTAAGAGTTATCCAGGAGCAGATGTAGACAGCGATCACAACTTGGTAGTCATGAAAGCTAGATTAAAGTTCAAAAATCTGAAAACCCGGAAGGATAAGAAACGTATAAATGTAGACATATAGAGGGATCAGAATATGAAAGATAAGTTCCAGGAGAAAACAGATCAATTAATAAATAAAACGAGTAAGGACGAAATCAAGAACGCAGAAATTGAGTGGGAGGGTATCAAGAATAGTCTAGCTTCCGCGGCTACGGACGTTTTAGGACACGATAAAAGGGAAGCTAGGAAGCCCTGGATAACGGACGAAATCTTAAAGTTAATGCAAAAGAGACGAGGCTACAAAAACAGACGAGACGAAGAAGGACTGAAAACGTATAAGGCAATAAAGTGGGAAATCATTAGAAAATGTAGAAAAGCGAAAGAACAATGGATAGAGGAGAAATGCAAAGAAGTAGAAGATAAGTTGCAAGTAGGTAAGACCGATGAGGCTTACAAAATAATTAAGAGGAACTTCAGGGATGTAGGAACAATAAGTAGAAATGTTAGGAGTCAATCGGGGGACATACTGATAGGAAGAGAGGAGAAAGCGGATAGATGGAAGCAGTACTTAGGAAATTTATACGAGGGTCAGGAATTAGGAGAGATATTAGAGGAAGAATCTAGCAT
This sequence comes from Rosalia funebris, assembly GCA_037954035.1. Classification (NCBI taxonomy): domain Eukaryota; kingdom Metazoa; phylum Arthropoda; class Insecta; order Coleoptera; family Cerambycidae; genus Rosalia; species Rosalia funebris. The sequence continues at coordinate 11,434,998 of JAZFAV010000001.1, read as the reverse complement.
CGATAGGGAAGATGTAGGAAAACCTATATTGAGAGAGGAATTTGAAATAGCACTAAGGGGGCTAAAGAATAATAGAGCGCCGGGTGTAGATAAAATACAGGCGGAAATTTTGAAATGTGCGGGACAGAAAGTAGTAAATAGGATGTTTGAACTGGTAAAATACATATACGAAACGGGCGAGATGCCGGAGGATTATAAGAGGAACATTATCGTTACTATACCGAAAAAGAGAGGAGCCGACAAATGCGAGAACTTTAGAACGATTAGCCTAACTTCCCATGCGTCAAAAATCTTAACTAGAATAGTGCAGAAGAGGATGGAAAATACAGCGGAGGAAATACTAGGAGAAGACCAATTCGGGTTTAGGCGAAATAGGGGAACTCGCGAAGCTATTCTGGCGCTAAGAGTAATGTTAGAGAAAACAATAGAAAAAGGAAAGAACGCTTATATAGGATTTGTAGATTTAGAAAAAGCTTTTGATAACGTAAGATGGGAAAAAATGTTCGAGATACTAAAGAGCGCGGGAATGAAGTATAGAGATAGGAGAGTAGTACACAATCTATACATAGAGCAAACTGCTGTTATAGAAGTAGAAGGGGAAGAAAGGGAAGTAGGTATTAGGACAGGAGTAAGACAAGGATGTACGCTATCACCACTAATTTTTAATGTGTACATCGAAGAGGCGATTAATGTGGTAAAATATAGAGTGGATTTCGGGATTAAAGTACAGGGACAGAAACTAAAAATGCTGATATTCGCGGATAATATAGCAGTATTAGCATCTAGTAAGGAGGAACTAGAATCAGCATTGAACGAAATGGAGGCAGTGTTGACAGAGGAATACGGAATGAGGGTGAATAAAAACAAAACTAAGGTGTTAGTGTGCAGAGGGCGCGAGAGCAGAGCAAAAACGAAAGTACAAATTAATAATGAAAGATTGGAGGAAGTTAAAGACTTCACTTATTTAGGAAGTAAAATAAATTGGGATGGAAGAAGCGATAAAGACATAAAACAAAGAATAGCGCAGGGTCGAGTAGCTTTTAACAAAAAGAAAGCACTTTTATGCTCGGGGGTAATAAACTTAGAAACAAGGAAGAGATTTTTGAAAACATATGTATGGAGCACGGCACTTTACGGCTGCGAAACCTGGACGGTAGGGGAAGCAAGTAGGAAGAAACTAGAAGCTTTTGAGATGTGGTGTTACCGAAGAATGATGAAAATACCATGGACTGATAGGGTTAGAAACGAAGAAGTATTGGAGAAAGTCGGCGAGAAAAGGAGTATGTGGAAAAACTTAAAGAAGAGAAGAGATAGAATGGTAGGCCACTTGCTGAGACATGAGGGAATAGTCCGCGATATTTTGGAGGCAGAAATAGGAGTGAAGAAAGGCAGAGGTAGGCCTAGATTAGACTACTGCTCGCAAATAGTAAGGGATGTAGGTTGTAGCACAATTAGCGAAATGCGTAGGTTAGCACAAGATAGGAGAAGCTGGAGGTTAGCGTCCAACCAGTCTTAGGACTGATGACCTAATGATGATGATGATGAGAATTATTTCTACTGCTTAATGAAATTTCCCAATGAGTTGTACAAACCATATCCGGTATTTAAGAGCAGATTTAAGGTTTTAAGGTGTTTAAGGTTTTTCTAGAAGACATGCCATCCCTCGGATAAGACGTAAAACCGTAAGTCGCTTATCTATAACATATTAAACAAGTTGGGGGTAGCCCATCTCCTGGCATTAGTGGTAAGTTTTGGTATGAATTTTCACTATTTAAAACGAAACCTAAAGAGTATCTTTATAGAAGAAAGTAAGAATATGTTGAAATGAAGAATTTATTTAAATAGCTAAGTAATTTGAAATGGTTTAAGTGTATTCGAATAGTGATGAATGGGGGATTATCTTGAGATTTTGTCAAATAGTTTGATTCTGTATTGTCCCACAGAGAACCTGGTTCAGATGTGATGAATAATGAACCTAATCATAATCGACGAATAGAAAAGGAGAAATCATAAGAGTCGTGAAGTTTGGAATACAACGTTAAACTGCAGTTATTAAATATTATTTTCTATTACTTGGCGTCCTCTGACATGATATACTTATACAACGCCTCTTGCATATCTGTCTAACTCGTCCACATGTCGGTGAATCACTTCATATTATGTTGGTATCGTACTATAGCGCCGCTGAAAATTTCAGAGACAACAGACACAAGATGCCGTAAATATTATAATTTAAACCAAAAGAATATTTCTCATTTGTCTGTAATATAAATCATATACAATTGATGTTCATAAAGTTTCTATTGTAGGGATGAACAATAATAGAGTTTATTGGTGTTATTAGTATATCATTAATATACAGCAGTGTTTTCAACCTTTTTCATGACACGGCCCCCATAGTATCAAAAAATATTTCGCGACCCCCCAATCCTTAGCTTTTTTTCATGTATGTTAGAAATATTTAGTCCATACAAAAATGTTATGCGTTTGGGTTATTAGGATTCGGATATAAATATATACAGTAATTAAGTACGTAAAACACATCATTTTAAATCGAATACATGGCCAATTGATATTTAACAAACATAAACATATTATTACAACCGAGACTACCAGCGCCATCTGTTGGTAACACTCGGAACTACTACAGCCCCTCGCGCTCCACGGCCCGCGCGAAAGGTCCACAAGGTTCGAGACGTTTCGTTACGCTTCGAGATGATTCTCGCTAGAGTGCGCTGGCCGGCTGGCCTATAAATAAGGCGGTCGACCGCGGCCACGGCAGTTGAGTTTGGAATAAACTCAGAAGCGACACCGTGATAGGTGGAAACGATTCGGAAGCGATTCGATTTTGTAAGTGGGGCGTTTAAACTTTGTGTGTAAGGCGCCTTGGTGTAATTGTAGTTTGACTTTGTGTTTAAGGTGCCTTGGAGATGGAGATAATTGTAGAGTTATTTGTGAGCGTGAGACACGCGCGGTCGTGTCGCTTGCTGTTTAGTAAAGTTGTTTGAAGAGCGCAAGTCACTTGTTTTACGTATTTATTTGAGTTGTTTGTTATAATTGAAAATGGATAAATTCCTGAAAAGATCATCAGAACCATCAACTTCTAGCGGGAGTAGTGGAATAAAGAAAGAACGTCTTTATGACGACAATTATTTGAAATTTGGGTTTACTGTGATTGAGAATAAACCGCAGTGCGTAATTTGCTTTGAAACTTTGTCAAGAGAAAGCATGAAGCCATCAAAGTTGGTACGCCACCTAAACACAAAACATCCTAATGAAAAAAATAAACCCGTGGAATTTTTTGAGCGAAAATTAAAAGCTCTTAAACATCAAAAAAGTGCTATAGTACAAATGTCCAACCTAAATGAGAAAGCGTTGCTCGCTAGTTATCGAGTAGCTTTTCGTGTGGCTAAAGCAGGAAAACTTCACACTATTGCCGAAAATTTGATTTTACCATCAACTTTAGATATAGCAGAGATTATCTTTGGCAAACAAGAGGTCGAAAAGCTCAAAAGTATACCTCTCTCTGACAATACCATTCAACGCAGGATAAGCGATATGGCGACTGACGTTCGTGATCAAGTCATAGAAAAAAATAAAGAAAAGTTCTTTTGTGTCCTTGCAATTGGATGAATCAACGGATATTGCGGATTGTGCGCAGTTTGTAGCTTTTGTGCGTTTTGAATCCGATGAAAAATTAATGGAAGAAATACTATTTTGCAAGGCACTTCCCACAAATACTAGGGACAGGTCAGTGCTTGCATGACATGTCCCTTGAAGCTACGCAAGATATGAATATCGATTGGGCACAAAAATGCATTGCTATTTGTAGTGACGGAGCAAAAGCCATGACTGGTGCGAAGAGTGGATTTATTGGTAGACTGAAAGAACAGATGCCAAATGGTTGTTGGATGCATTGCTTTCTCCATCGCCAAGCTCTTGCAGCCAAAACCTTGCCACAAGAATACAGTCAAATTCTAAATATTATTATTAAAATTGTAGATTCGATTAAAGGAAAAGCGTTGCAGACTGGATTGTTTCGAATCATTTGTGAAAATATGTGGGCACTCCATCGAAATTTGTTTTACCATACAGAGGTAAGGTGGTCATCAAAAGGCAAAGTACTGACCAGAGTTATGGAACTTCGCGCTGAACTTTTAGTATATTTACAGCAAGCCAAGTCAGATTACTCGGAATTTATTTCTGACCCGGAATTCCTTTTGAAATTAGCTTTTCTTTCTGACTTATTTGAGCATTTAAATAACTTCAATAAAAGTCTTCAAGGGCGGGATGAAAATGTCATCACAGCAAAAGACAAACTCCATGGCTTTACAAAAAAATTGAATTGTGGTCATCGTCTATAAATCAAAACAACTTTGATTCATTTTCGTCGACACAGTAAACATCAATTCATATACATCTGGTATGAAAATGGTGTTAGATAATTTGAAGAAAGAATTGTGTCATTACTTCTCAATGCAAGAGATATCATCGGATAACACTGGGCAAAGATGGATCTTAAATCCATTTTTAAATGCAGCTATAAATGAGGCAAATTTAGCAACTAATCTCAAAGAGAATCTGCTGGAATTATCTGCCGATGGGATATTGCACTTGGAATTCAAGTCTGAAAATTTGGATACCTTTTGGTTAAAAAGAAAAACAGGATACCCGGAATTAACAACTGAGGCTTTGAAGTGTTTGATTCCATTTGCTACCTCGTACTTGTGCGAGTTGACATTTTCATCAATGGCCCAAATAAAAAGTAAACAAAGAAATCGCTTAAATTTGGAAAACGATTTAATACTTAATGTTGCAAAAACGGATCCACGATGGGAGAAATTGATAGAACAAAAACAAGGGCAACCTTCACATTAAAATGAACGAGTAGTTGAAGATTTTATTTTTTGTTAATTTGTTTGTATGAATAACATTACGAGTATCCTTTTGTTAACTATTTCTTAATATATCTATCTTTTTAAATTTTATTTAGATTTTTACTGAAGTACCTAGTTCTCTCGACCTCTCGCAACCCCCCTACAAAGGCTTCGCGACCCCCCAGGGGGTCGCGACCCACAGGTTGGAAAACACTGGTATACAGGTTAGTGTTTATTTTAAATCATATTTTAATCACCTACATAAATTAAATAAATACACAAAATAAAAATTTCCTTACCTGGTTTTCACTGGCATACAAGTGAACCAACAGTTCCTCATAAATGTAATTTTTGGTATCATTTATTATCATATGAGTAATTATCTTTGGCACCAAGTCCTTTGTTGCTTTAGTCACTATACACATGTAGCTCTCCACCAAATTTCTGATGACTTCAACTTGCCTTTTTAGTTGAGGGTCGATATTCTCTGTGACTACCTACAAGAATTCACAACCGTTACTTTGTAGCAATATACAAAACAGTGACAACATTTCTGGACTTACCGGCTTCAGTATGCCCTAAAGCCAGAAAGCTCAGAAAAGACACTTTGAAATAAGTTTTGTACCATTAATTAAATTATTAAAAACAAGTTTGAAGGTATTTGCTGAAAAATACTAGTTGTTATATATTCACGATGTGCACTATACTAAAAATATATTTTAAAAGATGATTAGTATTAGTAATTATAAGAATTATAATTGCTTGCTCTGAATTACTTATACCTGTATTTAAATCAAATCAAATATCTCAAGTCTATGTGACGGTATCTGGGCTGCCTACCATTGTTGCAACACTCACACAATTAACTTTTATAATCGATAATTAGAAAACAACATCGTTTAAATAAGTTAGGGGATTATTTGAAAAAATGTGAAATCTTGGGAAAATTACCTTATTATCCTCTTCTTCCTCTAAGTTTTCGTTATGTACCTTTTCCGGATATACACCTGCTCTCAGAAATGAGGCTTTCCAGGAATCTACCTCATCCAATGTCTCACAACTTAGCTCTAACTGTTTATAATCCTGAAAAGTAAAAACGAAATTAGACGTGTTTGAAGACAGTCTGTATACAATATATTTTCAAAATTCATTACAAATATTTACTAATCGGTATAATTGCTGTTATGAGTAATATAGTAAATAACTCGACTACTGACGATAGTTGATGTATATATAATTACATTAATCACATATGATTATTTTAATTTGTTCTGCAATTAAAAGACGGGAGGAATAATTAAAATCTATATTGAAGTATGGTATATACGGTATGTATATATAAAGTTATGCCAGGAGCTATCCTGAAGCTCTGTATAAACACCTTGAAACATATATCTACTGATTAAATCGTACCTACCTTATAAACGTTAGCTCCACTGGGATAGAATAACGCAAACATCGGCCTCCTGGACATGAATCCCGTCTCCATGTCCCTCAATTTCAGATTAACTAAAGGTAGAATATACTGTATCTCCTTCTCTTCCCCGTCTTTGAACCAGGACAAACTTTCGGACGACAACACGAACCAAAAGTCTCTACCCTTAATAATGCTGAGATTGTGCAGACACATATAGCCCTTGCGGATCACTTGATTCCCTAAGCTGGTGTTTGTCGAAGAGGATGCCACCTTCTTCGCCTGATTTTCCGCACTGAAAATAATTATTAGTTTTATTCCTGGTGTATAATGTTTCGCCTACCATATATGCTGTTAACCTGAGCAACACACGCGTCTTAAAAGAAGCCGAGTCGTGTATTTTATATTAGCGTACATCAACAAAGTGAGCGGCACTTGAATGTATACTTAAGAACTAGCGAAACTGTGACCAACGAATCAAATCGCTTTTGTACACTATATGTTCTGTGTTACATGGAATACAGAAAATGGGTATTTTGTATGCGCCGATCCAAATTGAAGAGCGTTCTGTTATGTATTAATATGGAGGAAAGAAAATGGAAACTGTTCACAGTGGAAACTATTTCTGCAGAATCGCGTCGATTATATAGTGCTCCCTAATACCAACGGGTTTAAGTATAGTAGCTTCTAGCATACATCCAACTCCATCTGTCTTTAACATTAACACATTACTTGGATTTATACCAAACTTCTGAAAGTGCCATTCTGTAATATGTCTATGTCACTCTTACTCCAACCTCGGATTTGTCCGCGGACATTTGATGCGGATAGCATGTGGTCATTGTTGATCTAAAGAACTCTTGGCGCAAGTATAAAACAGGTCTGTACTAGTTTAAAACAGGTATGGTGGTATTAGGAAAAAACATGACGTCATTAAACAGGTTACCATACATGTTTTAAACCGGTACAGACCTGTTTTATACCTGCGCCAAGAGTTCTTTAGATCAACAATAACCACATGCTATCCGCATCAAATGTCCGCGGACAAATCCGAGGTTGGAGTGAGAGTGACATAGACATACTACTCTATTCATTATTGATTCATTAATTTATTCATATATTGTTATCACCTGCAAATTAATTACCTTAATATATTGAATTTAAACCCCACTGCACAAATTCAGAATAACGGCACTGAAAATGAAGGAAAAGTTGACACTTTATTAGTAAACTTTGAATGTTTACTATTGTAATCGCTGTTTTGCCTTAGCTATTTTAAAACAACGTAAATATATCTGGTAGGAGGTAGAATCTTGTGAGTCTAACAATATTGTTTTACGTTCTAAAGGGACCCTTAAGCCCGCTACAGACTATGCATGTATTCGCGACTCGTTATGCATGATGCGTGATTTGTCCAGTTCGTTGTAGTTCGTAGCAATTCGCAAATCACAGCCTACAGACTATGCGTTTACATATGCCGTTACAGATTACATTAATGCGCGGCCTTTGGTATTCGTCAATTTAAAGTCCTCCAAGAGCGAATCACTGCGAACACATGAATCATGTTGTTTACGAATTGATTTTCAGCGAACAAGTCCCTACACACTATTCGCGAATTGCCCACGAATCGCGAATACACGCATAGTCTGTAGCGGGCTTTAGACGATCAGTAAGATTGATCGTTATCGTCTAGCGGAGCCTTGAGCAGCAACTTTGCAACGTTGTCAATATGTTTCGGCAAGTCGATAATCTAAGAAAAATGCGTGATATAGTGCAAATAATAAATAAACACGAGAGAATTATTAGTATTATTACAACAAATTTATACAAATTCGTCATATTCCGATTTTTAAAATGGCACAATATTTTTAACGCCGTGACTGAAAAAGTGATTTTCATATTTTGGTGGAAGTATTTTAGATGACGAAATATCGGCAACACTGGGGTGAGTCCAGCCATATCACAGTCAATCAAACGAGGCTTTTGTGTTTTGAGATAAAATGGGGTATATCAGTTTTTATAGTTCTTGTGAATTTTCTGAAATTAATTTATAGAATCTGTACATCGAAGAGGCGATTAATGTGGTAAAAGATAGAGTGGATTTCGGGATTAAAGTACAGGGACAGAAACTAAAAATGCTGAAATTCGCGGATGATATAGCAGTATTAGCATCTAGTAAGGAGGAATTAGAATCAGCGTTAAATGAAATGGAGGCAGTGTTGACAGAGGAATACGGAATGAGGGTGAATAAAAACAAAACTAAAGTGTTAGTGTGCAGAGGGCGCGAGAGCAGAGCAAAAACGAAAGTACAAATTAATAATGAAAGATTGGAGGAAGTTAAAGACTTCACTTATTTAGGAAGTAAAATAAATTGGGATGGAAGAAGCGATAAAGACATAAAACAAAGAATTGCGCAGGGTCGAGTAGCTTTTAACAAAAAGAAAGCACTTTTATGCTCGGGGGTAATAAACTTAGAAACAAGGAAGAGATTTTTGAAAACATATGTATGGAGCACGGCACTATACGGTTGCGAAACCTGGACGGTAGGGGAAGCAAGTAGGAAGAGATTAGAAGCTTTTGAGATGTGGTGTTACCGAAGAATGATGAAAATACCATGGACTGATAGGGTTAGAAACGAAGAAGTATTGGAGAAAGTCGGCGAGAAAAGAAGTATGTGGAAAAATATAAAGAAGAGAAGAGATAGAATGGTAGGCCACTTGCTGAGACATGGGGGAATACCGCGATATTTTGGAGGCAGAAATAGGAGTGAAGAAAGGCAGAGGTAGGCCTAGATTAGACTACTGCTCGCAAATAGTAAGGGATGTAGGTTGTAGCACAATTAGCGAAATGCGTAGGTTAGCACAAGATAGGAGAAGCTGGAGGTTAGCGTCCAACCAGTCTTAGGACTGATGACCTCATGATGATGATGAATTTATAGAAATGTATTTTCTTACATTCGTACCACCTATTTTTTACTTGGCATAAAAAATAGTTTTGAGATTGCGAAAATGGAATAAAGCATGTATCTTTTTATTTAATGGTATTTAACTTACTTTGCAAATCCTATAAAATCCTCATGATTGGTATTCATGTAAGACAATTGGCAGTCTATATAGAGAGACAACTGGTCTTTGCAACTTTGTTCCCTCTTTCTAATATGAGTCGTTATTATTCTCTCTACTGCTTCTCTTAAACGAGGAAATCGCGTCATCTGTAAGGCACATATTATGTATAAAAGATGGTTCTTTACAGGGTGAAGGAAATCATATTATACTTACTTTTTCTGTGCAGGAATGCACGACGGCCAAAAGCTCTGCGACTACCAAGTCCACACATTTTATACAAGGTTCCTTCAAGCGAGTTATCTGTTTTTTTACTGTCGCGTCAAATGCCAAATCCGGTGTAAAAAGTCCGATCTGAAACGAATAGAAGATGTAAGAAATGAAGAATACGAAATTACTTTATTCTATCATTTGTTTCAGTGTATATAAGGTGTTTCCATAAAGAAAATTTAACATTTCGGAGCAGATAGAGTACGTCGAAATATAACGAAAATTCCAGTAGTTTCTCTAAAGGAAACTGCAGCCACTTAAAGGAATGGTCCAGAAAAGGGTTTTTATAAAGTAACTGAAAAACAATTTGATATTATGAAATTTAGGTCAGTTGCTAGACTTTTTATTTTTAACAATATTTAATAGAAACTATCTCAAATTCATATTCGAAAGTTTGAGAAAATGGCGTTGTCAATGGTGAATTTAGCTCTATTTTTTACGTATTTTTTTTTTTTGTAATTTCTCACGCGCAAATGTGTAAACCTATTTATGAAATTTTCAAATCGATTTTACTTCAAAATCGTTAGTGAATTCTGTTGAATTTCAATCAAAAAGTACTACTGACCTTTTTATGTAAAAACAGTTTTAGAATTTTCGTGTCAGAAATTATAAAAAATCACATATTAAAAGGTTTACCCCAGACTACCTCATATTCTCAAAATTGTTTTAAAGTTAACGGTTAATAAGAACTGTTGTTAGAACCATCCCTTTAAGGTGTTCTCTGAAATTAATACTCATTTCAGAAACACTTTGTATCAGTGGTGGCTCGTGATGAAATGAAACGGGTGTTCTGCACAGGGCCGATCCTAGGGTATTGGCCGCTCGCGTGCAAATTTCAAACGTATCCAAACTACTGGCGCCATAGGGGCCGAAAAATTGTGCCGCAGGCGAAAATTGTGAAAATGTTCAAGGTCACGCGTTTTCCTGATACTTCAGAATTTTTATGTAAAATCCGTTTATACAAAAATATAGACTTTCACAAGAAAAATTTTTGGATTTTAATACCTTTTTGAAGAACATTCATGTTTGTCGTCATATTCTTTGGTTAAGAGAAAAGGCTTGTAAGGTAAATTTTCTACTAGAGGGTCTATAATACTTAAAATATTTTCCTAAAGAGTTTCAGCGTCACATTTTGTAGGTTTCAGGTATGTCCAAAAACGTTCAATCGGTTCACCATCGAGAATATATCTTAAAACTACCACTAAGATACATCAGTTGTTTCGTCTGCCATAACTGCCAAAAATGAAGGTTTGTTAATATCTTTAATTATTCCTTCATGACATACTTTTAATATACAGTCTAAAAGATCATTTTGTATTTCTTTAGAGGTTCCTTTAAATACTGAAGCATTTTGTAGATGCTCGCTTAAAGTTACATCAAGTTCAGCAGAAAAATTTATCAAACCACGAAATATCTCCGGGTTTTGACAGGTTTCAGCTTCGTCATGTCCTCGCAGCGCCAGTTCAAAGGCCCCACAAAACTTTATGCAGTTTATAATTTTTGGCAAAACTTATTTCTTTTTTGTCACATTATCATTATGCTTTTGCACATTTATCCAATAAGCTGAATCTAGCTGCGCTTTAATATTAGTTGTTCCTAATAAAGTTAATTCCATTGTATTATGTAGATGGCTTTTGGAGTTGTCGTGCTTTTTTATTTTTTCAGTTAAATGCGCCAGATCTGTCACCCCTACCTCCGTCCATGCTTTATCACCACCAAAAAGTAAACAAGGAAAACAAAATAACGCATTTTTTTGTTGCACCCACAAATCCAATTGTTATTCGAATAAATGTCTCTATTAAATTGACGTTTATATGCTTTTCCGCGGCTAACACCTGCAGTCTCAATAACAATATCGGGCAATGGCCTACCATTGTTTTTTAAATAAATTTTTTCTTCATAAGAGTATTTAAAAAATCGCTTCACATGAACTAAATTATAAACTAAATCCATTGTCACTATCACAGTATATAAATATTAATAATTAGTACAATAAATCACTACACAAATTCACAAAACAGTATTTAAAATCTCAAATTAACACGAAATACCAAATAGGTACGATTTACGCCCGCTCAAGGAGTAGGAAGGAGTAAACGTTCACTGATGTTGCCTTAGCTGGAAAAAATACAGCTCACTGACCGTGTAAATTCGCGCACTTACGAGCGCCAAGTGTGGATTGTCGCGGGAGTTGAGGGGGAGGACGGGTGTGCCGAGCCGTGCTGTGGAACTACCTCGTGTGGCCCAGTTCAATGTACCGCGACGCGCTCGCGTAGAGACCCAGATAATTCATCTGGTCTACTACTCAATAGAGATGGCGGGCAGAATGCGACTTTAACGCAATAATTTGGTTAGCTGCACCAACTAACTAAATTATTTTATTAATAAATTTTAGTAATTATTATGTCGCGAAAATATACAATATCTAATTTTTTTGGCAGTTCTGCAGCTCTGCAGCACCTATACACCAGCCGTCCCTGCTTTGTATACCTACCTATCTGGCAATTCCTGAAATTCTGGTGATTTCTTGATAATGAGGCGCAAGGCACCATAGTTAGGAGTTAACTATTAGATCAAGATTAGATCAATATAGAGAGTGTACGAGGTGAGACAATTTATATCGAAATTTGAAAACAAGAAATTAAAAAACGAACCCAAAGAATCGCCAGAATGACTTGAGAAATGTTTGTAAATGTTTTTTTTTCTCGTAAAAAGATAAATACAAATAGCCATTTTAGTTTTCATTTTTCTCACAGTTGCAGGATTTTAAAATTTGAGAAACAGAAAATATGTACGAAATTAAAACTAACAGGAATACTGCATAGTCAATCCAATTTTCACAAGTCATAGAAGCCCATGGCTTGTACAATTCGTTTCCATTTCTTCTTATCCTTTGATTATCTGTACAACTCTATTTATTCGTCTCCATTCATTCTCCTCATCGCTCGTTCATCCTCCTCCATTCTCTATTAGCCTTCTAACTAGAGTCTAATAGCTAACACCTACAATATGGCATAGGTTCCATGCCTCGTTGTTAATATACAACTCTGTGGGTAATCTGTGTATACAACCACCTTAAATTTTACCAGCTGCCACTGTGTATCAGTGAGACAATCACGAATAGCAGTTACGCAAAAATTAATATTCACAATTGTGACAAGGATAATCAATCTTGACTGTGCCATATGCGATTTATACCTATATCTTATCAAATACTTACCCTGATACCATGTATGTTGCAGATCGCGATAGCGATTGCTTTTCTCAACTCGTTTTCGTCGAACTCCATTTTAACTATCTCAAAGGGGAACCTCTCGTGAAACAAACAATTTATTCTAGCACCGCCTGAGAGCTCTATCGTGTTTATTTCATTCGACCTCGACCCTTCCAAAGCCCTTTCGAAGCCTAGGGCAAACTGTTGAATCATCCTAAAACAATTTCTCGAGTGTAAACATACTTTATGCTACCATAAGGATCACATGCATAACTTTTGGCAGAGTTAACACAAACGTTCGGCGATGTGGCGTTGGCGAAAGTTAGTCAAAACTATTAAATATTGTTTAAACTCGAATTTATATTATTTATTCTATCATAACTTCAATTAAACCAAAAATCGTTAATGTTTCAGTAGTTTACAATTAGTTCATGGGTTGTGTCCAGCGATTTGTAAATGTATTTGTTTACTATTTATATGTGTGCTAGGAAACACATTTTGAGCTTTTGCGCTTACTGTGTCGTATAGTGCCCAGAAATTGAATTGCCGGACCACTTTCGTGGTACACTTGATCCGCTTCGACCGTCATCTGGCCGGACGTGCGTTCTCACAAATCTCCCAAAGTACTCAGGAATATTATGAAGTGTCCTGGTATTCCAGAACCTCTACAGTCAATTGTTGGAGGGAAACATTTTTATGAGGAAGACAGATAGCCGCGGCATTTTATTATTTGTAAAATTTTCAGAAATCAGCAACTAGATAAAATTGCAAGATCCTCAGATGGATTTAACATACTGTAACTATACTATAGCTATACATAATAATTATGCTGAACCAGCTATCCAGCTAATACCGTAAATACATTAAAAAATACCTCGTTGGCCCTATATAAATCATTGCAAATAATAGATGCGTGCAAAAAAGTGCTACAGCCTTTAATGACGAGAAGAGTATTCGAATTAGCGAACAATTAGACACTGTAATAAGGAAAAATCAAGATTTTGTGAGTTTTAGACATATTTATACTATTTATAGTAATAGTGCTGCCAGGGATCTATTAAATAATTTCTTAGATCATTTTACCTATCCAAATGTTACATCTTTAGATGCCGAACGGTCGTATTCTTTATATAAGAACATTTTTTCATCACACTAGACATCATTCACGGAAATTATTTTAGATTTAGAAGTATGCGTAATGCTGCAGATATTTAGCCAACCCGAACCAATCAGATTTTTAATGCTAACAGGGTATTACATAATATATAAATTATGATAATAATGTATGTATTTATGTATATATATATATATATATATATATATATATATATATATATATATATATATATATATATATATATATATATATATATATATATATATATATATATATATATATATATATGATAATTATATGTACTGCTTATATACTTGTCCAAACGGATCATAAAAATTACATATAATAAATATAATAAATGGTATGTAAGATCCTAATTATTACTTACATAATACATTCTTTTACAGATTCTTGGGACATTTTTATTCTAGATAATATTCAAATACGTTATAATTTACGTTACATTAAAATTAATTATTTGTATATATTTATATATACACCCATAAAAATCTTCGTGAGATAAAAAATCATCTGTCAAAGTGACATATTAATAACCTTTATCAATGAGAAATATGAATGAACAAACCTCACAGATAAGAAAAAATATTAGCAACACATAGGTGACAACAGAAGTAATATTAATTGTAATGTGTATAGATATCAGTAGTTAATTTTTTTATGTACAGATTTGATTTATGTTTTGATACTTACTGCAACATAGCTTTCGTTTTAACTGTTGGATCATCTGAACTAAAATTCTTAAAATCCCCTAATTCTTTCTCAAGAACGATCATCTGTTTCTGTAGCTTGTCCCTAAGGGATGGCAGGGTGTTCCTAATATGATTCGTTAGTTGTTGGTTTAAAGTCTTTTGTAAGTAAGGTGTCCCCAATCTCTCCGCCATGTGCGAATATGCTGGGTGACTAAAAATAAATTACATTTAGAATTAACATTATACTGAATTTTACGTTAAAGTATATAGATTTGCATTCACCTTAAGAAGAATTTTCTCTCTGCTACTATAGCCGCTCTAATGTCTCTCCTATCGTCGATATCCCTTTGGGATCGGTTTATAACTCCAACATAGCCCCTTCTCAGGGGTAATAATTGATTTTCTAGAACTTCTCGAGCATCGGTGCCTTCGTCCATTATGTCTAGTTTTGTTATAACTCCAATTGTACGGAATCCTTAGGTAAAACATAAAATGTAACCATTAAATGAGGGTATTAGAGAAGTATATTAAATTGTCAGAAGCCAAATTTCAAGAGTTAATCCACGAGGTTAGTCGGTAATCATGCACCAGGAGGCTTTCAGAGGAAACGTCGAGAGAATCATAAGAAATATGAGTGAAGCACTTTTAGAGGATATCTTGGGGAAACGAGAAAATCAATTGATTTATAAGGGCGTTACTATGTTTAGACACACAGAAATCGACCTCCTTCCCCTATAGTCTTAGGCTATGGAGGGGAAGGCAACAGATAAAGACAAGGGCAAACATATTCATGCCCAGGAAGAGGTGCCAAACTCCACTCGGTGGGAGCCGCCAATGACCTGGCCTGACCTGACCTGACTTGACCTGCTTTTCGGAGGGAAAAGGATGCACTTTACACGCAGCCAGATCGAGCTCTGTGTACATTCGATACACTCGACATTCACTCTGCAAATGTCTCAACTCGACTGAATAAATAGCAGGATATTTATTGCGTACCTCGTTGGCGGTCGGATATCGCAGTATTGAGACTTGTTCCTATTCTTGATGAGCTGGACCTTTTCTATGTAAGATTATGTTGCCTAACTGCTGTCTCACTCATCTTTTAGTATTTATTTCATCGCTATTTGCCAAATAGAAAACTCTTTTATCTTGCCGATAAACGAAACAGTCTACCTGAGCCTAACCATAAAAACAAGCCACGGTATGTTTTGAGATTTTTTATTTGGCAAATAGCGATGAAATGAACTATACGCATACATCAGAATCTCATACTATTTCCTACTATTGATGAGCAGTACGTTTAAGATCTGTACGCAAGGGTCTTAATATTAAATCTCAAATACACAATAACAAAATTGTGGTTAATGGTGGACGAGACAAAGAATAATTCAATTACTAACGTTATAGTACTTCATATAGTAACGTATAGTTAACTTCATTCGCATCGACCATAATCTGCGCATGTGTCAGTCAGTAAAATTACAAAAATGTAGTAACGAATTTTTAAATATCTTCCATTAAAAATAAATTACTTTTATTTTTAATGGAAGATATTTATATTATTATAAATAAAAATAAGTTTATAAACACCCTTAATTGCGATACATTTCATTACTCATTTACAATTTCGGGTTATTAATAAAAACATTTTCACGATCAGTATCAGTATGATATCGTCTACCGGATATGCGTAGTTCTTTTCTATCTGATATACTATACCCCGAAATGTTTTATTTAATATTTATCGACTAACTTTACACTTGATAAAAATTACATTTTCTTATCTCGCGACTTTCAGACCCGCGAATATGCCGAGCCTAAGCATCGAGACGTTGTATAAACAAAATAGTCTTTACTCTTTACCTTGTGGATCGACCTCTCTGGCAATTTGTAGAGCATCCGAGTTGGCCAAATCCGAGTTTGCCGGGGTTATCGCCAAGATAAGGCACGATTCCCTTTTAATGTACTGCAATATCATTGCCCTGATTTGGTGCTCTATATCCAACGGCTGGTCCCCGATCGCGATCTTCGTCATGCCGGGTAGATCGATCAGTGTGAGATTTAAAACTGGAAAATTAAATACAGGCTAACATAGATTTATATTTTAAAGTATTGATGGTACAAAGCTGGCGAAAAATAGAAAGTTAATGTGTATATAATTTAAAGAGTCGGTGTTATATTTTTTACCAAAAAAAAATTATCTTCAAATGTGGTCACAGTTTTTAAAGTAACTGGCGAAGTTATCTTGTTATTGTAATCTTAAGCAGGTTTTGAATTATGAATTTCACCACAGATTATGCTTAAAAGAATGTCTGGAGTACTTTCTAAACTTACCAGGAAAGCCAAAAGATATTTATGTGGTTCTTAAATGTGTTTCGCAAAACTGATTCTGTGATTTAAAAAAGGTTCTATTTCAATATGTCAGATTTTATATCATCATATGTTCAGTAATAAATGTCAGGAATTCCTAAGGCGATTTAAATCTAGGTATAAAGCTAACGAGAAATAGAATGTTGATATGTACGTAAATATAATTTGAAGAGTCAGGGTTATGTTTTATTATGGTTTATTAATGAGTTAAAAACTGACATAAATGAAGCATATATGGAGAAGATCTTTTAGGAACCCCAGGACCAATAATTTTGCGAAATAATCTTTATGTTTATTATAGAACTTTAAGCAAGCTTGCAAGGTCAAGAAAAATTATATTAGAAGAAATAACGCAATAAAAATCATAGAAGCCGAAGCTCCAAACAACAGTAGAAAGTTTGCAATAGAGCAACAAATTCCTAAAAGTAGTAAGTATATGGAATATATGACATGAACAGTTGTACTTTTATCATCTGTGTAGAATACCGACCCTTTAATAAAATAGACCCTTTAAAGAATAAACTTCCCGAAGGAAATTTCTTAAATAAAAAATTTTTGCCCGTACAATAAAGATATTCACCATTAGAGTTGAAACTTTTGGCATTGTTTGAATGTACCAGCTGACTAAGAGTTACACATTTTACATCATAACTTGAAAACTTTTCTATATACTTTTTCCAAAAACAACTCATCTATACATGAATTTATTACAAATATTTTGAATTAAAAAATCGATTGTGCCCGATTTGTTGGAAAAATAAACATTTTTAAAATACGCCAGTTTAAGCTTTGCTCGGCAAGTCGAGAATTTGTCAATTGGCGTTTGGCAACGCAGCGACATGCATTTTAC
This sequence comes from Rosalia funebris, assembly GCA_037954035.1. NCBI lineage: Eukaryota > Metazoa > Arthropoda > Insecta > Coleoptera > Cerambycidae > Rosalia > Rosalia funebris. Next base: position 11,417,114 of record JAZFAV010000001.1, on the reverse strand, counting down.
CAGTCGTCACTTATGTTATTACTGCACTTTAGTCACAAACAATATCTAAAATTAAATTTAGTCCTAAATAACCTTCCTTTTTTATTTTTTTCAAGTGAAAAAACGTTTTTACATTCACAACATCTTAAATTTTTGCCAAGCTCGCTCAATTCAACAATACGTTGTCCAATGCTTAGGTTAATTACTCTGTTTACTTTTCGCAAGATTCATTTTTCCAATACAATTTAAACGTTTTTGTATTACTTTGGGCTTTGCAAATTTTCCTTTATTGTCCCGCAACTGATCACGACAAAAATTCATTTTTAGTTTTTCTATACATTTTGCCATGTCTTTAATTTCAACTAATAAACATGCAGTTTTGTGTATACATATACACATGTGTGTATCTGTGTATGTATACATGTACGTACATGCACTGTATGAGTATAGAGTATAGTCTCTGAACAAAAATAATGAACACTAGACTACTGATATTCCATATATTTTACGTTTACCCGCGCATTTATTTTTGGACTGGACGGTACCGGAGACACTGCCTTAAGAGAGGTTTTCAATTAATTAGTAGAGTGCTGTGAAATTAACTAATAAAGTTATTCTGAATACTTTGCAAGGCCCCCTTTGTACTTACTGGATTATTATCTAGATTTTAATCTACTTAATTTTTTTTTGGAGTTACTTGTTACTTGATATCTTTGATGGCTCTGACGTATGCGTATGACAATCTTGTATCAAATATGTACGAAATGCAACAGCGTATGTTCTCTGGTTATGAAGTAATTCGAAATAGGATAGATAGATAGGGATTTTCCATAAAAGTCGAAGACTTCTGACAAATCATCTTCAGGATTGTGTTGAAACGTATTGTTGTGTACTTCCTTTAAATAGCTAATTAATAAATAAAGGGTGGTCCAATCATAATGAACGATGTTAATTGTGAGTCACACCTTAACGTCGAGTTTTTTGCCCAACTTAATTTGACATTTCTTTGTTTCAGTGTTTGACAAATTCAACCATGGAGAGGTACACAATCGAGCAGCGCGTTAAGATTGTTGAAGCCTTTTACGAAAATGGGCGTTCAAATCAAAATGCATTTCGTGACTTTTTTGGTCAGCATAATCGACCAAATGTGTCCACAATCGGGAGAATTGTGCGCAAATTTCAGCAAACCGGGTCTGTAGGAAATGTGAAAACACCTGTGCATGCTCGCCCAGTTCGTTCTGAGGAAAACATTGCTGTTGTTCGCGATAGTGTAGCAGAAGAGCCGTCAACCTCGACTCGTCGTCGTGCCCAACAACTGAACATCTCACGAACATCACTGATGCGAATTTTAAATAAAGATTTGAATTTACACTTACGAGGTTCAATTGACTCAAGAGCTGAAGCCTACTGACCATTTCAAGCGTCGCCAAGACGCCGAATGGTTGGTTGAACAGACAGAAGTGAATGGTGACTTTACAAAGAAAATCATCTTCAGCGACGAGGCACACTTTCACCTCAGTGGATTCGTTAACAATCAGAATTTCCGCATTTGGGCAAATGAGAATCCACGAGTGATTATTGAAAAGCCGATGCATCCACAAAGAGTGACTGTTTGGTGCGGTTTATGGGCTGGCGGCGTCATCGAGCCGTACTTCTTCGAAAATAAGGTCGGCCAAGCAGTTACCGTGAATGGTGTTCGCTATCGCGAGATGATACCGGACTTCTTGTGGCCAGAAATTGAGAATATGGACCTGGACGATATGTGGTTCCAACAGGATGGTGCCACTTGCCACACAGCCAACGAAACAATGGCACTTTTGCGCGAGAAATTCAATGGCCGTGTTATCTCACGTCGTGGCGATGTTAATTGGCCGCCACGATCATGTGATTTGACACCGTTGGACTTCTTTCTTTGGGGATATTTAAAAGAAAAAGTGTACGTCAATAAGCCAAGAACAATTCAAGAGCTAAAGGATGAGATAATTCGGCACATTAACGACATTGAACCTCAATTATGTCTCAGAGCCATTGAAAATATGGACCATCGGATAGAGGTATGCCACCCAAGCCGTGGCCGTGGCGAGCATTTAGCCGATATTTTGTTTCACATATAATTGTCATAGATTCTTCTATCATAATAAATAATATTAAGATAATTCTCTGAGAACTTTTTGTTTTATTTACAATTAACATCGTGCGTTTTAGTTGGACCACCTTTTATTTTACTCATTCCTTTCATTACCATTTTTTTTCATTAGTACATCATTTAGTGAAATAAATTAATTAAGTATATAAATATAACACGTTATACGGTTCCATAAACTAAATAGAAACTTTTTGATTTCTAAATAAGATTTATTTAGTAGAAATTTACTACTTTTTGAGGGTCTTTTCAGACCAACTACCTTAGCAACCATTTGTGGGTCTCTGTTTACAGGATCTTTTCAATATTCTCAGTGTAGAACATCTCTCGAATTTCCTGACATTTATTACTAAACATCCGGTATATGTTTTTACCTCTATTCTTATTTTTTTTTTTTAATTATTCTCTGGTAGGATTTGAATCGCCCCGTATAGAAATACATTTAAATGGGTGTAAAACATAATACTGCTGGTTTCATAAACTTAGTATAAATATAATTATGAAATAAAGTATACATAATTATGTAAATATTGTATTAAAACATTTTTATTATGTTTACAAGACACACAAATAAACAAATCAATTTCAAGTCACGTTCTGATCCACAAAGGCGTCATCTGATTCCGCCCATGGTACAGTAGTTAACGATAGGTCAACGTTTTAGATAGACGTAAAATACAAAAATCTTACCATTCGGGGAGTATACTCTCAAGTTAATAGGTATATTCGATATTCCTTTGTTTCCTCCGGTAACTTTGTCAGTTTCAGCCTCGATTTCTCTCCTAACCTCGTCGAAGTCCGCAAACTTTTGCCCTTTGCAGTGCAGAAATTCGGCATATTCTGCAAAAAGAGAAATCAAACTTCGTCATATTATAAAAAATACATGAACTAACGCGAATTATAAGAAAATTGAAATCGTAGTAATATAGAACCATGGTATTAAATATACAGGGTGTCTCAAAAATTGATATATGTGACACGAAGGTAACATCACTTATTTCAATTAATTGCTAGTATATACTTTTTTATTTATTACGTCTACACGTTTATATATGCATATATCCTTGCACTCGCTGGTTATTATTGCGTTTTTTTTTTCTATCAGACAACTGTCACAAACACTATATTTCATTGCTTTACTCCCAAAGTAACGCCATCTGATATTGTGGCGCCAATATTAAATTGTGTACAATCCTTATATGAAATATTCGAAACAAACTAAATTCAATCTTCTCAAACAATATTTTGAACCTTTTACGAGAAGAAAAGACCTGTCAATATTATGTGCGAAATATTTCAGATTGACAACTTTGTATAACAAAGCGGTTAAAAGAATTCCTTAGTTCCTAAACAATACTGTATTCGACAGATTTAATCTAGACACAAAAATTAAGGGATGTAAAATAGTCCTAAATTTTTAGCTGATATTCAAAGAGCTGTCTGTAACTTGGAAAAAAATAATCGCAAAGCAATTTTAAAAAAAGCAAATTGAATCTCCTAGTTCTTAGATATCCAAAGTTCAAAATTGTTTATTATAAGTGGTTTTTAAGTAATCATAAGAAAACCATCAGGATTTTTTTAAATAATTGTATTCTAAAGCTATTTTAGATAATTGTATCCTCTTTAATTTGAGCGGTCTAAAAAAAGCTTTGTACGATGATTTTCCGCTGAATTTTCGTCGTTCAAACAAAAAAGACCGTTTTGACTTGGGTAATTAATTACTCGGGATACAATTGAAAGTTTAAGCTTCAATTTGCTTTCTCAAAATTACTCTGCGACTATTTTCTAGAAGTTACAGCCTTTTGAAAACCACCTACAAGTTTAGAATTTTCTTGCATTCCTTAATTTTTGTGCCTAGTGTATACCGCTGTTATACACTAGGCACACAAATTAAGGGTTATTATATTATAGTTAGAAAAAAAATAATGATTTTTTTGTGGAATAGTTGCAGTACTTATTTAGTGACTCCGATATATATTCGTAATACTCACCAAATTTAGAATTTATTAATTGTAATATTAATGGTCTTCTAGTAACGATTCCTGAGCCTCTGGGCAGAAAATCTCTGTAAAAAAGTATTTTAAAATACGTATGGGCAAAAGTAATTATATTTATCACTGTTAATTAACAGCCAGACATAAAAATATAATTTACCAAACATTTCAAACAAAAATAATTAATATTTAACATAATGTAAATATTTTTTTTCTACTTCGTTACCTATTTGGCTGACGTAAGAGTATGTATCATAGGGAAAAATTTCTCTGTGCATTGCTATGAATATAATTATAAAAAGTATATATTTTATACGATTGCATCATGGTATTATGTGTTAAATTAAACAATTTGCTTCTCGACCGACCTAGATTGAATTATCTATTTCAATGCACAAAATAATCGGTGGTTGCAATAATACCGGTTAAAAATTAAATTAAACTATTATGTTTGAGGAATTATTTTCCCAATAAACGAAAAAAACTCACTTCTCTATTATTTACATTGTTTAACGTTTAGAAAATAATTGCACTCTGAGAAAAATGTAATTTGTATAAAAAATATTTTATGCAGTTATTTTTATTTTTCATTATTAATATACAGTGCATGTGGTTCAAAAGTACTTGCTCCTGTCATAAATCAAATAATATGAAAAGTAAACTGGACGTAAGAAATAATTTCGTCAATTGAAATGTTAGTTTGATTCAAAACTTCTAAAATAAAATAAATAGACGGCGTCTCACTTAAAATTACATTTACCGAAAAGAAAGTTGATGTATTTATATTTATTTTTCAATGATGTGCGTACTATTTTAATGTCAAGTATATACAGGGTCGCTAGTAACTATGGAATAAAAAAAGCATGTATTATCGTGGAAACAGTATAAAAAATAAATTGAGGCTTCCAAGCTTTAAACTTCAATATATTTCGCATAGCCAATGTTTTATATGCATAATTTTTACCACATCCGCCATTTTATTTTATTTTGTATTAATTACACTATTCGTTATCGGTACATCTTCATAATGCTCAGTTTATTTACTTAATAACTACATAAATAATGTGAGCATTATTAAAAATTCACAAATAATCTGTCACAAGAACTATATACTATGAAATAAAATGTACAAATTTGTGATATTGATTAAAATGGTGATGTTTTTAGTAACATCTAAACGGACTTAAAAAATAAGAGAGAACAATGACCCAACTATACTTAATTTACAAAATTAAGAAATTATTTTTAGAAATTGGATCATGTCGCGTCTTTAATGACATTGTAACAAATTAAAAATACTAAATTAATTATGTATCTCGTTAAGAAACTTTGCGAAGCTATGACGAAAGGAATAAAAATTGTAAATAATCAGAAGTGCGTATAAAAAAAAAACAAATGGGTATATGTCAGTGGCGGCTCGTACCAGTTTCCGTAGGGGATTCTTACTGAATACACTTAATTCACATGAATGAGAGTGGATCACAATATTTCTAATAATTGAAAGACGTCTTTTCAAAAATACAATGTTTTTCTATCTCGCAAAATGAAAATTTAACACTACCATTTGCTAACATTTTGTCAAGTGTTTACAGGTATTTTGTCAGGTGCACATCGTATAGTAAAGAAGGTGAAAATGAAAAAGGGTTATTGAGGATGCATGTGCACCTGAAAGAGATGTTCGAATATAATATAGATAAATATATCTAATATTGATGTATTGTGAAATCCAATATTTAAAAATCATCAGACATTTTATTATGTTATTGTAAAATGTGTTCACGAGATTTTTCGAAAAATAATGTGTGGTGGGTATACAAAATAATCTGGACCTATTGTTTAGTACCACATACATTTATTAAATAAAATGATATACTGTATAATTTCGTCAAGAATTAGTGCTTATATTAATACGATGGGCATGTGAACACATGCACCGAACTATTACGCCAGTTTAAATAAAGAACAAACTAATAAAAAAAATAAATCCAAATACCACACTTATTACTTCACATGCAGATCAAACATTAACAAATTAAACTGCACTTTGCAACAGTGTATTTTTCTAAATTTTAACATTTATTTAATTCTCACATTACAAAAATGGTCCTTCGTTTTGTCTATTTAATATGATTTTCCCGCAAGGTATCATATGAGCTGATTCCGTCCCTGTTATTTGCGAGATATATGCAGTGTCTATTCGCATTGTTTGAATGAAGTTTATTCTTTTCTTATTTGTGTAGCTATTTTTGTAGATGTCATTATTTGGAATATAGTTTTATGGCTGATAAGATAAATATTGCTTCCATGATTTTTTACCTGAAATTTGTGACGATAAAATCTTAAAACCGCGTACATTACCACATTACCACAATTAATACGTTAAAGTATAATTTAATTTATGCATGAAATAAAACAAAACCAACTAACTGTGGTTAGTAGTAATTTTGTTTTTCTAATAACACTTTGGAACAATTATCATATTTAAATAGTATTCACAAATGTTTTATATAGGTAGGTAGGTTTGTATGAAATATATATTTTCGTGTTTGTTGCTTATCAGAAGAAAGTACGAAAAAAATCAGCGAGAAAAAAATGGAGAGGTCATCAGTATATATTTTAAAAATAATCCAGATATTAACGGGAAATCAGGTCAGGAGATAATACTGGGTTTATCAAATTCGTCAATATTAATAATTTCTCAAAAACCTAAAAACCATCATTTGATAAAATACTTAATTTAAAATTTTATTGTTTAAATTATGACGTTTACAATTTATATGTATTTAATTCTGTATGTAATACCCTGAACTAAAAGAAAAAACCAACAAAAGGAACAAACATGCTAATTCTGTTAATATTGTACACTAATTAAAGTTTATTTTCAGAGGAAACAAATGCGCTTTTAACAAATATTTTGTTTAATTTTTTCATATAGGTATCTTGATTAAATATAAATTTAATATTGGTTTAAATATTTTTTTCATGCTAATTTAATTCAAGTTATTTTGGTAATTTATTTATTATTAGCAATATTTTTTCTAAACTGTGTCTTTACTTTCACTGATACGCATAGTATATTAGTTATTTTAGTGTTATGTATATAGGAGTACCTCTTATAATATTTAGACAATATCACAAATATTTATCTGATAAACCTCAATTAATATTGAAGGTTAAATCATTTACAAATATTACGTATATGTTTAAATACCTATTGGAACCTATTATCAAGATACAAATTCGACAAATTATTATTTTTCTGAGGAAACAAATTAGTGATTAAAAATGCCTACCTGCCTACGAAATTTTCCAAAACGGAACTTTTTCCAGCGGACTGCCCTCCCACTACGGCAATTTGAGGTAAATCTAAAGTCAAATGGACACCCAACTGCGTGAAAGCATCCTGGAGTTTATTCACGATCGGTATGAGTTGCTCCATTCCCGTGTTGCCTGCCATTTTTTTGATGCGACCGAACTGTTCACATTTATTTTTGTTTTTGTTAATAAATAACGAGACTAGAAGAATGTGTACTTCACTTATGACTAGATGTATAAAACTGTGACTCACATGTTGGTTGTAATTGTCCATAAAACGCGTTTTCGTTCAGAGATAAGGTTTTAAATTCTGGCTGTCTCATATCGACCGTAAATAAATCGGTTATCTATCTACCCGTGTGCTTCCTAAGGTGCAGTACTCTGTTAAGAGCTTGATAAGTATGTGGGTTAAGAGAAACTATTTGGAGTAACAATAACAAATTGGTTTAATTAAATTGCGTGTATTATTGGTTGCCTATCGGTAGCGTGTCTGATAAATAACTGTCTATTGAGAAATAAGACGGATCTTCAGTCTTCACACGGATTCCCTAACTATGTACGATTTTTTATAGTTCGTATAAAACATTAAGTTGTTGGTATTTTTATCATTATGACCTTGAAAGAATAAGATTATATTAAAAGCTTATAGGTGTAAACACAATTGGTGACTATACTGTTATATATGTACATACAGGGGGCATGTAAAAGTTGGAATAAATCTAATAAAAACGCTATCGAGTAGGAGAAAAAATGCTTGGACAGATTGATTTTGTTTTTTAGATGCGTCTTTTTTAGTACATACACATAAATAAACACAATCTATACAAAGAACAAACTGCTGTTATAGAAGTAGAAGGGGAAAAAAGGGAAGTAGGTATTAGGAAAGGGGTAAGACAAGGATCTAGCTATCACCACTAATTTTTAATCTATACATCGAAGAGGCGATTAATGTGGTAAAAGATAGAGTGGATTTCGGGATTAAGGTACAGGGGCAGAAACTAAAAATGCTGACATTCGCGGATGATATAGCAGTACTAGCATCTAGTAAGGAGGAATTAGAATCAGCATTGAACGAAATGGAGGCAGTGTTGACAGAGGAATACGGAATGAGGGTGAATAAAAACAAAACTAAAGTGTTAGTGTGCAGAGGGCGCGAGAGCAGAGCAAAAACGAAAGTACAAATTAATAATGAAAGGTTGGAGGAAGTTAAAGACTTCACTTATTTAGGAAGTAAAATAAATTGGGATGGAAGAAGCGATAAAGACATAAAACAAAGAATAGCGCAGGGTCGAGTAGCTTTTAACAAAAAGAAAGCACTTTTATGCTCGGGGGTAATTAACTTAGAAACAAGGAAGAGATTTTTGAAAACATATGTACGGAGCACGGCACTTTACGGCTGCGAAACCTGGACGGTAGGGGAAGCAAGTAGGAAGAAATTAGAAGCTTTTGAGATGTGGTGTTACCGAAGAATGATGAAAATACCATGGACTGATAGGGTTAGAAACGAAGAAGTATTGGAGAAAGTCGGCGAGAAAAGAAGTATGTGGAAAAACTTAAAGAAGAGAAGAGATAGAATGGTAGGCCACTTGCTGAGACATGGGGGAATAGTCCGCGATATTTTGGAGGCAGAAATAGGAGTGAAGAAAGGCAGAGGTAGGCCTAGATTAGACTACTGCTCGCAAATAGTAAGGGATGTAGGTTGTAGCACAATTAGCGAAATGCGTAGGTTAACACAAGATAGGATAAGCTGGAGGTTAGCGTCCAACCAGTCTTAGGACTGATGACCTCATGATGATGATGACACATAAATATGTCTTGACAACAGCAACATAGAAATTTATGAGTTCTATTTTTAATAGTACATGTGTACTTCCATTCTTCCATTGCATTGTCACACTGGTTGTAGCAACTTTTTTGACAATCCTGATATTAGAAAAATAGGAGCCCGTGTATAAAATAAGAGCCTTGATTTGCTGCTTGTTAACAGCTTTTTTATTATATTTAATATACTATTCAAAGTGGCTCTATATATTCACTTTAAAAATGCCTACTACTGATTAATCTTAGTGCTTAGTGGTATACATATAATTACTGGAATCCAGAAGCTTAATATGTCAGCATGTTAGGACGTTCATAGTTCGGGTGCAAAGGTGTAACATACAAAACTTACTGAATTTTATAATTAACAAAACAGTTTTCAATTTCTAAATTCACTTATTTTTGAAACGTCAATATATAGGTCAGTTAACTCGCCCTCTCAAAAGAAATTGATTTTATAATTAAGTTTATAATTAAGACAGGTCTTATCTGGGTAAAGAATATACTTAATTGAAAAGTCCATTATTTGATGTAAGGATAAAATACAATTCTAAATTCACTTTTTTGAAATGTCAATACAGTTCAGTCAATACTTACCTTTCGGTGTTTTTAAATTTTGTTACACTTTTTAGTCTTTGTGACTTTACTCTAAATGAGTTTTTGACAAGGTAACAAAAACATTATTTGAAAAAATGTGCCTTAGTATATTCTATTAGGTACAGGGTGTACAAATTAAATTTAGAATTTATATTTCTTGTCGCCATTTATTTTAAAAGATACCAATTTTTAATTTAATCTTGCCACCAAAAAAATTAATTCAAGTGAAAGCCATTTTTATCCAATATAAATATTTTTTTTTACAAAGGTAGCAGTAAATATTATAAAACACTATATAAATGTATTTTTGTTAAAAATATGTTTTCAATTTTTACTAATTTATGCAAGGTTCTGTTATAATAAATTTCATCACAAAAATAACTTTATGTTGAAAAGAAAATTAGATTTTAAACGTATTCCTTTACATGAAACCGTTTACATCTCGCGTATGAAACATGCAGTCTTTGCAAGCACACTTGTGGCCCGCAGAAAGAGCACTAGCGATTCGAAAAATCTGTTAATTGGAATTTGGACGTACATTAAGTTGTACGTTTCTAGGTTTCAGTAATAACAATATTCTACAGTAATTTTTATATAAATGACTTCAATTAGTTGTGTGGGCATTCATAATAACACAAATGTGACCCATGTGACCATTGGGAGATCCTAATTTTTATATGCCTGGTTTACATGATATAGAATTTAATGTAAAACCTGTTTTTAAATACTGTTTTATGTAACTTCCAAAAAAACATCTCTTTTCTACGATTTCACAATCGCTAAAATAAATTTTGGGTAGCCTCAATGATTTACAGTTCCAATTTTGTATGTGGTTGGCCCCAATTTAGAGTAATTCAAAGAAAATTCAAATGTACCACAATTGGCTTGTTGCATTAATAATCTTTGTTTGTTTATTCTTTAATTTAATTCCCCTTAAGTAAAAAAATTTACACCACTAGCAGTGCCGGAACTTGAGCTGAAAAGGTCCCGGGGCAAAACAAAATGTAGGGGCCCCATTTAAAAATTACTTGTGGTATTAATATAGAAAAAATGAAGGATAAAAATCACTGTATTTTGTCCATAATAATTATATTTAGATATTATTTATTACAAACAATTGGTTGAAGGGTTAACTGAGTAAAATTCGTAAGCCAAAACCTTAAATCATAAGAAAAAAGTTTCAGATTAGCATACTTGTAGATTTTCTTATTTTTATCACCTTAATTAATTCATTTTGATGATTATTTTCTAAATAATATAAGGAATCTTTGTTCACGTGCTTTTCAATATTTTCTGATGGGGTTGAATCATTTTCCCTTTTCATTTTCTGCCAGGGGGCCCCCTCGCGTCGGGGGCCCCGGTTGCCCCATTGTAGTTCCGGCCCTGACCATTAGATCCCTTTTCTTTCAGATAATCACATAAACATAATCAAAGTCACATAAATATGTGAATATATACTACATAAATTAGACAATCCCCGACATTACCAGTGCCAGTGCTTGGAATGGAACCAAGATCACGCCAGTCAGTAGCTAGTCACATTTGTTACTTAACGCGCTCTAACCAGCTCTACTACTGCGACGATCTTGTTTAGAATAATAAAACAGTTAAATAACAATAGTTTATTAAATAATTAAAATTTATAAAACATATACAAACATTAAAGTAGGGAATTTCAGCTAATCTAATCAGTCGAATAAGTAGCTAAATTAATTAACTTTGAGTTTGTCATTCTTATTATTATTTTCTTCGTTATATTTAGAAATTAAATCAACATTTTTAGACATTATGTTGTAGGCTTCATCCATTAATTTCGGAAGATCCTCAATGGCGTAACCTTCAGTTGAAATTGGTGGCAGTATCTTTATATTAATATGACCTGAAAAAGAAAATTGTCCTCAAGTTATATATTTTTCACAAATAATTATATCTTGACGCACCATCGTCAAATCGTTGATTTCCTAGGAACGTATATCTGGACACTACAACCGGTTGAATAGGACACTTGGAGGCCAGGGCTAAATGGAAGGCACCTTTTTTGAAGGGTAACAACGTCTTGGTACGATTCCTCGTTCCTTCAGGGAACATAAGTACGCGAGCCTGAAAAAAAAAAACGGCGGAGACTATTTTTAAGCAGTGTTGAAACTAATTATATTGTGAAACGTTTATAAAATATTATGCCTATAGTTATATAGCACCGAACTCTCTGACAGCGACGACCTAACAAAGTGTTAGGGATTACCTTACGTCTTCTGAATGCTTTTAATAGAATAATTTTATCCCCAAAATTAATAATGCATTTGTACGTTATTGATATCAGCATAGCATGCAACTTAAAAAAACTTTCACAGGATTATTTAGAAAGGATGATATAAGCTAAGACGGACGCTTTCCATTTTATGACCACCGTTGACCAACATAATTTTTGATATCTGATAATCTTATATCACAGACAGAAATATATTTTTTATTGAAGCATTTAATAAAACAGTTAGATTTTTGATAATAAATTACAACCGTTAGCTGTATAAATTTTTCGTTAATTTATTTTTTGCGTATTTATGAGTCTTTGTATTATTGTGAAGTACTGAACGTAAAGGGCGGTCCTACCATAATGCACGATGTTAATTGTGAGTCACACCTTAACGTCAAGTTTTCTGCCCAACTTAATTTGACATTTCCTTGTTTCAGTGTTTGACAAATTCAACCATGGAGAGGTACACAATTGAGCAGCGCGTTAAGATTGTTGAAGCCTTTTACGAAAATGGGTGTTCAAATCAAAATGCATTTCGTGCACTTCGTGACTTTTTTGGTCAGCATAATCGACCAGATGTGTCCACAATCGGGAGAATTGTGCGCAAATTTCAGCAAACCGTGTCTGTAGGAAATGTGAAAACACCTGTGCATGCTCACCTAGTTCGTTCTGCGGAAAACATTGCTGTTGTTCGCCATAGTGTAGCAGAAGAGCCGTCAACCTCGACTCGTCGTCGTGCCCAACAATTGAACATCTCACGAACATCACTGATGCGAATTTTGAATAAAGATTTGAATTTACACGCTTACAAGGTTCAATTGACTCAAGAGCTGAAGCCTACTGACCATTTCATGCGTCGTCAATACGCCGAATGGTTGGTTGAACGGACAGAAGTGAATGGTGACTTTACAAAGAAAATCATCTTCAGCGACGAGGCACACTTTCACCTCAGTGGATTCGTTAACAAACAGAATTGCCGCATTTGGGCAAATGAGAATCCACGAGTGATTGTTGAAAAGCCGATGCATCCACAAAGAGTGACTGTTTGGTGCGGTTTATGGGCTGGCGGCGTCATCGGGCCGTACTTCTTCGAAAATGAGGTCGGCCAAGCAGTTACCGTGAATGGTGTTCGCTATCGCGAGATGATAACGGACTTCTTGTGGCCAGAAATTGAGGATATGGACCTGGACGATATGTGGTTCCAACAGGATGGTGCCACTTGCCACACAGCCAACGAAACAATGGCACTTTTGCGCGAGAAATTCAATGGCCGTGTTATCTCACGTCGTGGCGATGTTAATTGTCCGCCACGATCATGTGATTTGACACCGTTGGACTTCTTTCGTTGGGGATATTTAAAAGAAAAAGTGTACGTCAATAAGCCAAGAACAATTCAAGAGCTAAAGGATGAGATAATTCAGCACATTAACGACATTGAACCTCAATTATGTCTCAGAGTCATTGAAAATATGGACCATCGGATAGAGGTATGCCACCGAAGCCGTGACGAGCATTTGGCCGATATTTTGTTTCATACATAATTGTCATAGATCCTTCTATCATAATAAAAAATATTAAGATAATTCTCTGAAAACTTTTTGCTTTATTTACAATTAACATCGTGCGTTTTGGTTGGACCACCCTTTACTTACAACGCTAGTGATGATCTTACAATTGTTGCCATCACCTATTGCGACTGCAATAGCATTATTGAGTATTGTTATTGATTTATAGTTAATTTATGCAATTTGTTGTGGTTCATCGCGATCGCATTAAGTACTCTAGTTGTCAAAGCGGTCATCAGTATATTGACATGCTTTGGTCAGGAACGATTACTTTTGATTGTTTTCTTTAGTTTTGCGACCGTCGTACGTTCATGTACGTGCGCACGTTGTTCAGTTCACTCGGTCAAGATTTATCTCCTATTAAAATTAAATTTTCGTGTTCAGACACTGAGTACTGAATAGTTCACCCTAGCTATGCTTTTTCACACATGTTAAAATCCCTCCTGTTTCAGTACAAATATTTCGCATTGCCCTCCCCCATCTCCATTCATAAAACAAATAACAAAAGTTTTGGTTCTGCCATTTTTCAGAGCTTATTTAATTATGTAAAACCCGTACATAATCTATGGAAGATGTTACTGGTAAGGTCAGGTGTAGACAGTAAAAAGATTTTCCCGTATTTAAATGTGGAAACAAAGAATTCATCATATATTAAAAACAAATTGTAGGCACATTCACATTACAGGACAGACAAAATAATTTTAAGGGCATAAAAACTGTTTTAACTGTTAAAACATTTTTCTGCTAATAAGTATTTACAATGAAATATTGTTACAATATTAATTGACGACCAACTGTTAATATACCAAAAGGACGTATTTATCCAGCAATAAAATACAAAATTATTGAACACCGAACTATCTGTATTGGTTAATTATATCGTTACATTAATCTACACTAAAAGAACAGACTTCATCTCCGATAAAAAATAAAGAATTTGTTTCACCTTCACTGGCTCAACATAAATATGCTAATCAGTAGCTATTGTGACATAGCAATCTATATATAATATAGTATCAGGCGATACTATAGTTTTACTGTGTGTGTAAACTTTTTTACAAATCCTGTTTGATACAAATTTGGTTTTACTACTCGTATATATTTATCACCTACTTGATAAGTTATGACGGGCGGCATTTTATATTGCGCTGACAGAAGTCATGCGTTGATATCGACGGTGCCAACTTTCCCTATAAAATATACATATCTCATCAGAACAAAGTGTCGATATTGTCAAATTACTTAGTAATGAGCTGGGTACAAAAAATTGCAGAATTCTTTGAAGCAAACGATACGTTTATAATGACATGACTAACTAACTTTTAGTGAATTTATTTTATTACAAATAAACAACGGTATATTTGATTTTACTTATTACTGAATTGCAATTTGCGTACACATACTTGTGTTGATAACCAAATTTAATAAGAAAATTTTATAATACCAAAACATTAACGACTTTTAGTCGAGATATTATGTCAGTCACGATTACAAAGAAAAAATCCGGTCACTTTTAACAACGTTGACAAACATGTAAAATTTCCTCGATTATATTAAATAACCTATTATTTATGCCCCACCTCACCTGATTGCTGGGAATTTCCTAAGTATCATTGGTGGGTAATTCCCGAATTAATGCAATAAAATAAACGGAGGAGAATCGAGCACAGGACACCTACCTTACGATTTCTTATCGTTTCTCCTCTTTTATTGATAGCATCCTTTGCCCCCTTAACGTCTACTCTATCTATAAATATCGTGCCCCATAACCAGGAGGCCAGCCCGAACGGTTGCAGGTAAAATATTTCCTTTTTGGATATAACGGTACAGTTATCCATCACTGGCCATAGACACGCCAAAACTGAAAGACAAAGAGTTAAATATTAGCGATTTAAAAAGTTAAATACATATAGTACCAAGACATATCTTCAAAAATAAATAATTAAGAAATAGACCACCAACAATTAGAAGCAAGCAAATGAGTTAATATATTATAAATGCATTTTTAACAATTCACAAGAATTCTGTCCTGGAATAAAACTAAGAATATAAAAGATATTAGTACTATAAAATATATTGAAACTACCAATTAACTAACAAAATTAAAGGTTTGCAAATTGAGGCTTTATAGTAATCTTGATTTGACTTTAGGGTTAAATTTAGAAATCACTTCAAAATCAACTTGAATTTCTTAAATGGAATTCCTCAATAAAATAGATACATTTTCGTTCATTCCCTAGATCGTCCACCAATACCAGAAGGGTTCTGATTTAAGAAATATAAAGGAAAAGAGTAGAATTTATGTCGGCGGGTTCCCACAGGCCAGGTACAAAGGAGATCAGGCCGGACCTTCCGCTGTTTGTCTTGCTACCGGGGCGCGAATTTTTGTTCTTGGTGAGGAGGCGAGACTAGCGCGGAAAAAGAGGGGCCCACCCCGTAGGACGCGGCCTAGGTCAACAGCGGTGAGTTGAGTAAAAAGTGATTCGCGGTATCGCAGTCGCACTGTTCAGCTAAATGCCCATTCATCTCAGACCATCATCAAGCGTCAGGGACGGACACAGCCCAAAATCAAATTCATTAGTGTCTACGTCCTGCGCTATTCCAATATTTTTTTGGATTCCTGATACTTTCTATAAAACTTTAACTAAAACAGTTTGTGGTAGACAATTTGACTTTTTCACGAATATGTTGCTATAGACAACCCTGACAAGACATACCCTGATTAACACGAATCTTATTCTTCTTCCAAATAAAATCCGTTATAGCGAATCCATGAAATACTTGCTTCATTTTGAAGAAACATTAGTGAGGTGATATATGTCGTACTTTTCTTTGTGTCATTTTTTAAATATTTTTTAACGATTTTCATAATTTTTCTTTGGGCCTTTTTACACTGCAATATAATATCAGACTTTAGGCTTCTAATCATTAATATTGCAAAAAAAATACACCGTTGAATGAGGTTTTTATCAAAACAATAATGAAATATAATTTATATTCTATACGGGGTGCTCTATTTGAAAAATCCAAGTTGATTCCGTTTCGGCTAACCGAACTTGAAAAGGTGAATCTGGGATGTTTTTTTATTGCTTATAGGATTCAAAAATAACTGTACCTGCAATAAAATGAGAAGCAGTGAATATGTTCGACTAGTTTAACGTAATTCTACTAGGCCTGTAGGCTCAAAATGCACGCACTGCTTTTCACAAGCTGTAGGTTCGTGAAAAGCGATGCATTATCAGTTACCAATTTTAATTGGCCAATCCAGGGCGTCGATATCAAAACAAAGGGTTAGGAACGATCACGAAAATTTGTTTCGCCGTCACCTTGTTTGTTTACGGTATTCAGCGTAACACCATATAATTAAATCAATACAAAATAGTCAAACATGATAATCTGTGTATCTATGTTGGGACTGAGTATACCCTTAGATATCCCACAATAAATCGACTTTAAAATAAAAATGTATTTGTCTGTAAATACAAATAAATAATCGTGGTAATTCCAATGACGTTAAACAAAACGTATTTTTTCTAAACATATATCAAACATATCTATGGAAATCGGTATATAGTTGATACTAAAATATGTTATCTGGTACGCACTTGATAAGGCTTTATCTCTTACTAAATAATTACGACAACAGTTATATAAATGTTTCAGGTAACAAGGAACACAATGAAATTGTTTGTGTTCAACATCCGAAGGTACAAAATATATATGCAAATCTAATCAATTATCAGTAAATATATTGCACGTATTGGTAACTATTATTCTGTTAGTAAAATAACAAGATACGACAGACCATAATGTGTTGCTACATAGTAACAATATGGTAAATTTCTCAAAATTGGGTAGTATCAATAAATAAGTTTTGATTTTAACATTATCTTTACTCAACATAGCGTAGCGGATTCAACGAGATGAGATGACGATTGAAAGATGATATCAAAGGAATTTGACAGTCTACTTATTTTTTTGTTATATCCGTCCACTTAGCGGTAATCCCAAAAGATTTTATTAATAAAGGTACAAAATATATATGCAAATCTAATCAATTATCAGTAAATATATTGCACGTATTGGTAACTATTATTCTGTTAGTAAAATAACAAGATACGACAGACCATAATGTGTTGCTACATAGTAACAATATGGTAAATTTCTCAAAATTGGGTAGTATCAATAAATAAGTTTTGATTTTAACATTATCTTTACTCAACATAGCGTAGCGGATTCAACGAGATGAGATGACGATTGAAAGATGATATCAAAGGAATTTGACAGTCTACTTATTTTTTTGTTATATCCGTCCACTTAGCGGTAATCCCAAAAGATTTTATTACGGACCAAAAAAATTGTAAAACTGACTATGACTGCTAAAAAGGGCACTGGTAGACCAACCGTTTATACAGAAGTTGTTAATGACGTTCGACAGCGTATGGAACAAGAGCCTACGAAATGTTAAAACTTCTCAAAACTGTTTGATGAACGAATGTAGAGAATAATTTGGACGTGATTTCCTTATTTATCCTCACTATATTATTGGTGATTATGACTATTATGACTATTGTCTCTATAATAATACACTATATTATTATGACTATTTGGTGTACCCTATTTAAAAAAAAATATGATTCTTAGAACTCATATAGCCAATTTGCAAAAGGTAAATATGTAATTGTTGAATGTTGTTATTAATGTTCATAAATTTTTATTTTCCAACTTGTGAGATTCAGACAGAATCCCTGGGCTATTAGTGAGAATTATCTTACTATTGATGCATTTCACTTCACAGTACATTTTGCCTTGGTAAGAAGGCCAAATAATTGTATAGATGTCGCCTTAGAAATAATCCTAATTGACATTGCCGTGCCAATGCATAGTACATAGTTCAACAACTGCTATGATATTGAACAATGGACTAAAATATTGAACCATTATCTTCAGATTATGAAAGCCGGCGACATTTTAGTGGCTTATCTATTTATATGCTTAACTGGCCGTTATATTGCTACACTGAACCTTGTATTGTTACACTGAACTGATTGGACTTTATTATTCTCACTTTAGTTTGTAAAATACGATTTAAATGTAATCTATCGGGGGCATCTGACCATAAATGAGGTAGGTAGCGATCTTGATTACAAGCCATGGAGATACCATATTTTAGATGCTTTGATTTGACTCATTAGAAGTCATTGACAAAAAAAAACATTTAAACAAAGTTTGTGTAAAAAAAATGTAAGGAAATACAGGAAACATCATGGGCTGTAACAGCAACGTCAGCAAGCAATGGGTTAAAGTTAAAAACTAAATGTGATAAGCCTATAAACGTTGTTATAATAAAAGTTACCCTACTTTAGATAATTTTTTTTTACTTCCTCTAGGCTGACACCGAATTGAATCGTCAAATTTTAACATCATTCGGTATGATATTACCGGTGTCATGACAGCTGAAAATGCAGATGGGCAAACGTGCCATTTGGCAAAAATCAATAGTCATTATGGCAGTGGAAAGAGCTTTTACGTTATTGCGTGAAGCATCGATTTTTAGTTACATATATTTTAGTTAGCCTCGTATTTGTTAATGCATAAAATTTTTCTGGCAGGCTGCAATGCAGGCCGATTTTAATAGGACTTCTATCTTGAGATAGCAAATACGTATTGATTCAGACATCCGGCTGTTTGAAGAATTAAATTAATAATAATAAGAGGAACAGAGACCTTCGTGAAATAAATATGTGGCCGAAAATAAAAACTTGTTCTCAAGCACTGACGCATATTATTATTATATTATATAGGTTTGGGCCTCATCATCCACTGATCGCATGGGTAATCCCTTGGCGATCCCCTCTTATCCGGGTCATTATCCAAAAATGCTATCCCATAAAAGGAGCAATTTAGGCACGTCCCCCGCCTTAAGCCTCCCCTCCTCTAGGATAACAGGGGTCCCTAATATAAGGCACCTCCTCTCCTCCAGTGCGGGGCAGGTGTAAAGAAGATGAATCGAGGTTTCCTCGTCTTCTTTACAATATCTGAAGGCCGGGCTGTCAGTCAGCTTCAACTTGTGCTTATATGCATTCAGGCTACTAAGGTGGCCCGTTATGATTCCCACCAGGGTTCTGGTTTTGTGCCTGTTCAATTTAATAAATTCTTGGGCCCATTTGTCAATCTCTGAGTATTGGATGAAGAGTTTGGTTATTCGACAACCCGTTACTCCTCTCCATCTTTTATTGTGTTGGTCTCTTGTCCAGCCATTGATGCGGTCTCTGATCAGATTCCGACTTATTCCCACTGCAGGTTCTGGTCCATAGAGGTTTTCCCTGGTCCCTACTCTGGCAAGGTCATCTGCAATTAGATTTCCCTTAATGCCATTATGCCCAGGTATCCATAAGAGTTCCACCAGTCCCTTCCCTGCCAAGTGGTTCAATGCTTCATAGCAATTATAGACCAGCTTCGACTTTGTCGTTGCTGAATTCAGGGCTGCCAACGCCGCCCTGCTATCCGAGCAGATACATACCTTCTTCTGGGTCCGATTTTGGTCGGCCCCCAGAACACCGTATGTAATTCCAACTAGCTCGGTCTGGAGTGCGATAGTGTATTTGCCCAAGGGGAAGGTTTTACCTATCCCGTCGCGTCGCCTATACACCCTCGCACCCGCTCTGTTCCCACTCTTGGCTCCATCCGTGTATCAGATGTCTCCATTGAGTGGCAATCCAGCTCGACCCTCCATCCGGTCGATCTTACTTGTGAGAGTGATCTTATATTTCTTGTCAAACAGGAAGTGGACACCCGTACTGTCAGAGGGCATCCATAGGAGTCCCTCCTCAGACTGACGCATATAATATATATAATTTTGGTTAATGAATAAATATAGAAGTTACTAACTGATTAAAATGATTTTTTATTTTAATATGTATTTCTATAAATGGTAAAATATAAATTGGATAACACCGAAGTCCAAAGTACTGTTCAGTATTCAAAAATCTATTCAGTATTATTTTTACATTGAAATCTACCTGTTATGCGGACAATGATTTGATATTTAATAATTATTACAAGTACAACATAAAAATAGAATTATTTTAAATATTGTATACATACATACAAAAAGCAGGGGACCAGATTTCCACAACAGGAAATTATTAAAACTGAATCAGCTTTAATTATTTCCTGATAATATCAACTTGGTTGACGAAACGCCTACCGAATGATGTATAATCTTTAGTGTGTGATTAAAACTGATACAGTTTCGATCATACATACAAAATACATACAAAATGCCAATGAATACATACAAGCTACACACGTAGACATTTAAAACGGATTCGCCATCGACATCTGTGCGTGTGGCCTCGTGTCAGGAGTCAGATAGACTCTTATTTACATTACAGAAGACTAATTATTTCTGAACGATGAATTAAATAAAGTTAAAAACACTACTATAACACTAATCTTTGATAAACTTTTTATATTCCAAATCTACCAAGAACATGGTCTTTGGCTTCCTCTACATAATCATTCTGTAAAATAAGTCAGCAGATCTGAAACTATTTTATGTGAAAATATAAAATATCTCATCATTTCTAATATTTACTAAGAAAAATGTTTCGCAATTGATCTCGTTTGTCAAGACGTATATTCGGCGAAATATAAGTTTCCAAGTAAATTCGCGAACACCCTGTATAGTAACATTACCTGAGAGCAAAATTTGCACGAACACATACGCCACATTTCACTTTTCATTACGCAGGAACTTACCTACCTATTAAATCTAACATACTCTGATGGTTTATGAGTACCACACATCCACTATCTCTGACAATGTTCTCTAAACCCTCGACGCTATGTGTCAGACCTAGAAATCTGGAACAAGCTCGAAGTCCTGCCGCTGGTATCCTAAAAATACACAAAACTCTCTCAGAATGTGTACCATATCTTTGGCAATATTTTTTTCTTGAAATAGTTGAAAATCTCAGCGAGTCTGTGTTTATAATTGAAAGTCAATCAGAGAAGAATATTAGGTAGAGAAAATACCCCTCGTATTTTGTTTAGTTAATTATTACTACCTACAGAACCGATGTAAACTAAACTTAAGTAAGGTGAGAGCTTATAGACATAATTAGGCATTTTACTACTAAATTATTCATTCTCGTATAATTACTGATATACACACATTTATACGCTCCCTGATATACACAAATTTCGTCTATTTAAAGATGTATGCTTTGATATGTCATAACGGCCTTCATTAATTATCAGTGCATACATATATTATGTAAGTAGATAGAATAGAAGCAGAGAATCTGGTAAATTCTTACAATAGAATTAAATTAATTTTTACTTGAATCCCCAATTTGGTCTCAATTTCAGTGAAATTAAGGATGTCCTAATTTTCATGGTCCTTGTCCCTCGTCTATTCTCATTCTACGTTGTCCATGAATATGAATCACGTACAAATTAAATATTCAAAACAGCGTTCCAAATTACTATGTTTACTCAAGACCCCCGGCTTTGTTTCAAACGCATTTGAAATGATATTTTCCGTCTAGTAACTATACAGGGTGTCGATATACTTACAGGGCATTCCTGCTGTCTCTGGGTCTCAGCAGCATGATGGGGATAGGTCCACAGGCGGAGACTGCACTAACGAGACCGAAAACTATATATTTGATCCAGTACCTTGCTACGGAACTGATCCTCCAGAGGACTACCACCAGTGCAACAAGCACTAACGTATATAATAGTAAACCCATATCTGGAATGAAGAAGTATAGTTAAAGCTACTCAGTCGAAACACATCTCACTGAATGTCATTTTGACAAGGTTCAAGTGACTTTTTAACAGTCAAGGCAACGTTAAAAAAATATAGAACAGCAAATTTTGTAGTGACGTTATCTCCGCTTTGCAGACACACTTCTTGCATATATTTTCTTAACGCTTACGGTATAATTAATGTTTATATATAACCAATTGTAGTTTAACCAACCGCTGATACATTAACAGACTTAAAATCGATGAAAAATGAGAATTGTTCAAAAATTATTTCGATAAAATCTCGCCGATTTTGTCTTGGGAAGGGACAGGAGCCTTCGATACAGCAACAAAAACAGGGGTTTTCCACGAACACCGGGAGATGATTAAAACTTAATTTTGATCAGCTCCCAATTATGTCAACTGGATTGGCGAAACGCATGTCGAGAACGTATAATATTTCTGCGTTCGTGGAAAATTGGTCTCGTTTTTTTGTTGATTTTGTACTATTCTTTTATTACGTATTACGACAATCATGTTAATTTTTTACCAAAAATATTGTCCAGCATAGATCACAGTACCTAAGGTTGATACCTAGATCAACGAGATAGTGTCACTCTTCAATTTTGACTTAATGTAAAAAAAGTACCTGCATGCAATATGCCCAAACAGATATCTACAGGGGCGTAGCATGAGAAAAGATTCTACAGATGTGATAAAAATTTTATAAGGGGAAGAGGTATAGTCGGATGTACGGTAGGCCATATGAACATGGTAAAAATAAAAAAAGACACTAACCTAAAATAATTATTCCGAGGTATGTATCCTAATTTTTAAAAGGAAGATCAATTTTTCGGTTTCTGTTTGTCCAGCGAAAACGTCTATCACTGTTTCTTCAAATATTGGAAACGATCTCATATCTTCTAACAAGGCACTTTCGATATTTATTAATGCTAAAGCTGACAGTCTTTCTTGCTTCTGAGAATTTCGCAGATAAGTATTTATTCTCTTTAAACATGAAAATGATCTTTCTGCGGAACTGCTTGTGGCAGGAATAGTCAAAATTAAACGACACAATTTTGATGATTCCAGAAAAACAGCAGATAATTGAAGGGACATAATATATTGGTGAAGCTCAAACACAGTACTTTCCTCATATCGGGATCACTATAAATCACTGAAAGTTCACTTTTTAAACGATTTGCGTCAAAGAATGTTCCATATGTATCTACTAAAGAAGAAAAAAGTTCGTCAGGAAAACGTTTCACGAATGAAGTAAATTGTGTGAAATCTAGATTTAAGAATTCCAGTTTAGAAATTTCACTAAACCGTTCACTAATGTTCAAAGTAATAACGTCCAAAGTTTTATAAAACAATCGTGCGTAGGTGCCTTTCTTGTCTTCTTCGAGAATTAAATCCAAACGCATTCCATTACTTGGTGGTTGATTTTCTAACACAAATCTGTCCATATGGTCCCAAATGTCACTAAACTCGTTTCTCATTTTTTGAATATGTGACTTGAAATCGGCAATCTTTTTATTGCAGTAACTAATATCTGATATTCTTGTCTGTAGAATTTTAAACAAACTCTCGGAATGTGGGTATTCTGAGTCCGGAAATAACGACAACACCCACTCGAGGTTGCACTGTTGACTACGTAAGATCACTGGCCTTTTCGCCCATCTAACGGGTAGCTTGGATGTAACGTGGACCATCGCATTTCAGCACTGCAGCAAGTAATGCGGGAGTCCAATATTTCGGGCGCCTTCACGGTCGATTTGAAATAAAAAAGTTGATGGTAGCGTTTAAAGTAAATAATGTATATTTGCGGTCGGTTTAAAATAATTAAAAAATTGTAATAATTGAATAAATCGATTGAACTTTTAAATAACACTAATTTGCTAATTTTTTTAAGGGATGCGACGGATCACTCGCATCCATGTACGCTACGCCCCTGAATGTGTAAACAAATTGGATGCGATGGCTAGTGCATGTTCCTGATTTTATCTACCTTGATTTTTCTTTTGATATCATTTAAAATATAAAGTTTATAATATACGCAACACCATTGGAAAATTCACAGAGTGCATGAAAGAAATTTAGGACATAAGAAAAGTGAAATCGATCGATTAGTGGTTATTAAGTAAGAATGCCAATTGTCAGCATTCTTCCAAGTAACGTATATCAGAGTTATCGATACGTTTTTCATAGTTTCACATGAAAATATCGAAATTTGCCCAAGTTAATCGCAATATTTACATTCCAAACAAAATATTTGTTTTTTCTATAGATACTTGTATCAAGGTTAAGTAATCGCGTTTCGTAATTATCGTTAGATGATAACGGGCTAAATATTATAGAGAATTAAAATTCATACCAGAAGCGAATATGTAAATCAAATATTTAAAGGTACACTGAGAAAAGTGTACTGATTTAGAACGCCATTTAGGAATCTAGAATTTGAACAAAAATAAACAATGAATTAATTTTAAACAAGGATATCAACGTTGCAGTTTGTACATTAACTAAGTCTATTTTTAGTGAAATAATTATTGGTCAACAGCACTATTTGAATAACTAATTAAACATTAACATATGTGTTTGTAGGTCTAGGTTTTCATTCTCATTTCGAATCATTAACAAAAGGCAGAATGAATAAGGTTAAGGCAATAACTAAGAAGGCAATCTATTGTTAATTTAACTGTTGATTAATTGGTCACTGAGCATGCAAAATAAGACGTTAGTCCGCATTACATAAGGATTTTGAAAATGTACCAAGTATATGACAAAAAAATGTCAAGTCTCTTCAATTACACAAAATATATACATAATATATATTTTTTATACTTTATATACTGTTTACTTTATATTTTATAGATTTATGTCTTGAATTGAATTAAACTTACGAGGGTGGATCACATATAAAGGGGATTCTTGTTCCTGAACGTCTGCGGTTGTTAGGACCGGGCTCCAGGTTCTAGTATGCTTGGGTGGAGTCATTACATTACGAATGGGAAGAGCCCAGCCATTACTCACTCTTAACTGAACCAGTTTATCAGTAGCGCTCTCGATGTCGCAGGGGGAGGTGTACCCCTCTGTTGCGCAACGCATCATTATAAAATTTCTTGTTCATGAAGTTCAAGCGGCGGAAATTTTCCGTAGATTGACTGCACAGTTCAGAGACTAAACACTGTCAAGGACTCGTGTGTTTGCCTGACATTCAGAGTTCAAGGAAGGATGAGAACGAGTGGAAAATCAGGAACACCCCGGAACGATCGCCGTCCTCAAACCAGTACCACGGACGAACAAATTCGCGCGGTTCGAGACATTCTTAAAGAAGGTCGACGGGTGACCGCATCCAAAATTGCAGAAAAGGTCGTAATAAGTTATGGGAGCTGTCAAGCGATCATCAAAAACGACCTGGAGTTCCGTAAAGTGTGTGCCAGGTGGGTCCCTCGCCTTTTAACCGCAGATCAGAAGTTGAGACATTTGGAGGTCTGTCAGAGGCTTACAGTATGCGGAAGAAGGTGAGTCAAATTTCACCTGCTACGAAACGTGGGTTTACTACTACACGCCCGAGTCCAAACAAGCCAGTATGGAGTGACAGAGGAAGGCAGAGGGAGCACCAGTGAAAGCCAAGACTCGACTGTAAGCTGGCAAGGTTTTTTCAACCGTTTTTTTCGACTGGCAAGGCATTTTGCTCATTGATTTTTTGCACGAGCGACGCAAAATCAATGCTGTTTACTACTGTGAGCTATTGAACCAGGTGAGGGCTGCATATCGCCGCAAAAGACGAAACTAACCGATTCAAGAGGCAATTCACCCTCACGACAACGCCATATACTGCATATTGCAGCTCTAACGATCGAAAAACTGAAAGAAATGCACTCGCTGAGAAAAATGTGTTTGTATAGCAGGAGACTATGTAGAAGAATAAAATATATTTGCCTTTTGTTTATTAATCAGTATTTTTTTTTAATAAAGTCCTGTTTATGTAGATCCGCTCTCGTATTTAATCTGAATAATATATACTATAAGGGGTCCATATTGGTGTTGAATATAATTGAATGAATCACTACTAAGCAATTTTTGTAACGAAAAACATGTAATAATATAAATAACAATTTATAATAAATTAATAAACTTACCTAATATAAAGTATTATATTACTTATTTAGTAATTAATTATTGCTGAATAAAATGTTGAACCAAAACAATAGTTACCGTTAGGTGGCATTTCTTTAAACACAAGTTGCAAGTTTCAACTATTGTATTATTTCTTTAACCGTTATATGCTCTACAGTTCCATTATTTGTTCTGTTCTAGCACAATCTACATTGTTCTAGCATACCATTCATGTCCGTAATTTACCGAATAGAAGTTTAAATATATAGTCAACTTTACAACAACTTTAGTACAACGGTATCCTTATTGAATTAATTAAAAAAAAACTGTTTCTAAACAACTTACCACAAAACTGTTAGAAGAATAGACATGAGATCTTATTCGTCGTCAGTCCACTACAATTGTACTTTTTTGCATAAATCCCATATTTGCGAAAATTCAATGCGAAATATCTTGGGAATCATTGCTACTACGACCGAAATGGATAAGAGCCTCTTGTGTGAAGTACTACGTTACCCAGAACTTTACTAGGTAGACCTAACTAGGCCTTTACGTGTTACAGGCGTCAAAAGTTTCAAATTAGTGGCTTTTGCGATTTCTTTTTGTGGATCTCTTAACCAGTTTTTAAAATGTTAAATGGCAATATTAAAAAGCACTAAATTACTACAGACACTATTATGTATGGTTAACACGTTTTTTTCCCAAAATTTATCGTGTATAAATACATATACATACATATCAAATTGCACTTAAAAAAACATGATAATCTTTATAATTTTTATTTAGTTCAAAATTATCTTACATATGTAAATGTAAGATATTACAGTACAGTACTTTGTGACAAAGAGAATAAAATATATGCGTTACACCTTGATTAGGGCCATAATAAAAATGTGGATTGTCAAGTTAACGAAGCAAAATTAAATAATCGATCGGAAGACATAGGAATACATTAGGTTAATGTTTACACAATTTGTAATGGCTTGATTAAGCATTGCACATACAATATACTAATGGGTATGAAAAGGGTATGGCAAGGTATTCTCCATAGATGTAACATGTATCCACATTTAAGGATTTTTTTAAAAAGGAACGACATTCCTATTATTTTAATGCAAATCAGTAATATGAAATATTGTAATATGTTTCCTATAGCGATTATTTAATAGCCTTGCTATTGGGGAACTACTTGATAACCGCTTGGCGGTTTGGTGGTTCCTCTCTCGATTTCCGACATATATGTTACTGACATATCGATGTAGATGTATACCCCACGAATTCCATTCGGCATTTGTCCTGGATCGGCATACCGTGTACAGCACTGATGAGAACTAATAAGTTCTAAACAGCTGTTTGTCGTTCGGTTCCCATTCGGGACATGTCGAATCCTACCCGTGGCGGGTTTTATTTTTTAAAACCTTGTCTGATCGTGCAGAAACACGAGAAAGGGGTCGAAGATTGCTTTTAGGTATAATTCAATGCCTGGCGGGGCTTTAGCCCGAGGAGTAGTTGTTTCCTATAGTGATTATGTAATAGCCTTGCTATTCGGGAACTACTTGTAACAAATTGTACTTCTATTGTAAACTTCTATTGTAACAAATAGAATTTTAATATATCGACGGGGTACATCTACGGGATTAGTGAAAAATAAAGAATATATTCATGGTATTTTCAAATTTCTTCGCATTTAGGAGGATATTAAAGTGTCATATTAATATTAAACGTTCTGTTTAAAGGGAATGGAAACATTAACACAACTATTAACACAAAATAAAGACAACGTAAAAAAAACCAAGTATACCGTAACTTTGTGTTTAATTTTAAAACTTTATAAACAACACAACTGGCGAATACATTTTTTTATTTAAGAAGAATTTACTTTTTTATTTAATGCTGCCTATTCGTATCATTACATTAGAAAGTATAGTTCCTTGAACATTTCAGATTTACGATTAGAAAGAAAAATATTCGCCTGAATGTTTTGATAACAGTTGACGAATTATTCAGCACAGACTTGATCGATGTAGGTACAAGCAGTTCAGTTTAACCTTGCCGTCGTGTGTAATTAAGATAATAAGATCTACAAATTACATCAATGTGCTGATATATATGATATAAATTATTATAACTTATACTCTTATAAATGGGCACTTCTATTTACAACTGAACTAAAAGATGCGATTGCATGGCCATCCTGTTCTCCTGATTTATCACCTTTAAATTTTGCTATGCAGAAACTTCGAGACCTGGTATTCAGACGTGTAAAAGAAAACTACATAACTTAAGATACATTTCTCTGCCTATTTTGCATTGATTCTTTATCGACTTCAGTTTGTTTTGGCAGCTACAACATATATATACATATGTATGTATATGTTGTAGTTTTATACATATGTATATAGCACTAGTTCATACATTTGAATAAAAAAAGCAAGTTTAAATCACTTTTTTGTAATCGGTTTTTATAATTATTGCACAAATGTTGTGTTATTATGCTTTATGTTTTTATAGTTTCACTAAAATGGCATTATCAGGCTACAATGAAACAACATAAATTTATATTTACATTTACATACATACATTCAGTTTTATATTTATAAATAATATTGAAATAAATCGTAAAAAATATGAGAATGCATTTTTTCTTGATACTTTTATTTCATTTTATTTTAAACTTGTCTAACCAGATTTGTTGTATATTTAGCTAAAAAAAAAACACATGCACGCCTTTGCCTACACATTTATTCCTCTTTAATGTTTCAAATAACTTTTCATTAGCAGGAAAAGCTGACTCAGGTTAGATCATCCCACACGCTAGGCTATTATTATAAATTATAATGAACAAATTGTTTGGATTCTAATGTTACTAAACATTGATATAGGAAGTATGAAGTCATAAAACCCTTGTTTTATAGCTAAAAATAGAGCTTATATTAATTTTAATTGAAATCCCTGGAATATGTTCGAATATACTGATGACGTTAATTGATTTCACAACTTTCTGATGTAACAAAAGGTATGCTTTAATATATTTTCAAAGATTAACAGTAAAAAAATATAAAATTTCAGTGTCGATTTTACTATGTATTTTAATTTATTTTATAAGAAGGCATTAGGGAAATAACATAGTTAAAATAAAGTAAATCAATGTTGAAATGGACTTCTTCTAGAAGTAAATCAATGTTAAAATGGTCTCGTTCCTACTCAACAACAAAAAAGTGATTTAGTGTTAGAACAGATAAAAAGGTTTTTTTTTTTGGTTTAGTTCATATGTATATAGTCTATTAGTTGAGCTATGAAAAAATGATTTATGAAACTAAACTTATCAATAGTTTGTTCATAACCTGATATCAAATGTCGCAATTCTTAAATAAAACAATAATTATTAACCAGTACATTTTTATTTAATGGCCTTGTACTATAGTTTAAATAAGGCCCTACCAGAACTGAGATAGATAATATGATGATATTCACGGCAACAATTTTTGTTTAATCGACATTGATCGAGATAATCTTCTTTATCTCAAACAAATTGACCAAAAACAGGTCGAATTCATTCATCTATCAGTTGTATTCCACGGCACGCTTTATAACAAACACTATGCAGGTCATACCTCTGCTGTAAAGCGTGACCTTTGGATGGGGGGGTGTAGGCCAGCAGGACTATTGCTCCTTATCCGCTCCTGTACTTTTCATATACCTACCTGTATTTATTATTATGTGTTTGTCCCAGTAGACCTGTATTTACGAGTATATTATCTCATTTCATATTTTAATATTTCTGAATATTATCTGATAATAAAATACAAAGGATTTGTAGAGGGAGCAAATCTACTTACTTTAAATACAATTTATGCGGAAAAAAACAAATTTCAACTAATTTTTCTGCCTATCTAATCTAGTTTTCCTTGATTTTTGTTTTGTTATCCGATTGAATCTAAGTAGACTTTAGATACCTAATTAGATAGGTGTGTTTTTGGTTGGTTTTTAAACTCTGATACAAGGTATTTTCTTAAGAATTCTGAACAGCACAACAAAATTAGTCGACATGTGACAATGTAGGCTATAAAGATATCAATTTAGGAGATAATGTAACATCCTTAATTGGATACACTTTTTATGGCTCTATTATTCTGCAATATTTTGCATATATGTACATATATACATGGTGGTATATAAGTTACAGACTCCCTGAATCTTCGGAAGTAGAAAATATAATGCTTCGCTCTAAAAGTAATTTTTAAACTCGAAACAGATTCACTAAAGTATACATACAGGGTTAGTCATGAGTTAGGAAACTGTCACATATCTCTAGAACCGCTGATCAGATTTTAATGGAATTTGGTATACAGGGGTAACAAAGCACTACGGATCGAAAAATGATACAGGAAATAGTCCTACATCTTTATTTTTTTCAGAAGTTATGTCAGGTTATTATTATAAATGAAACACCCTGTCTATACTATATTTATTCTATACTATAGTACCTTTCTTAAAAAAAACTAGTTCCTTCAGAGCACCCACTACTTCAAATTGCTGGCATGTTAAAAATTAGTTATTAGGGCTTGTATTTCTGACCGTATTGAACTGTTTTAATCTGAGATTAATTTAACCGATGTTAACATTGCGTTAATATTCTGACGCCACTTTTAATGTTGTTAAGTTTAAGTCGTTATAACAACACGCGTTTACCACAACAGACGAACTAAACTCGGCCTATTTTCGGGAATTCGGGATGGACCCGATCACACAACCCCACACGTTATAAATAATGTGTTCCTGTTCACCACGTGAACAGGCGGTGAATTCAATTTCCCCTTTTTCGAACGTACACCAACGTACCTATTCACTGTATAGTGATGTTGAGTATGACATGAATGTTACCATTAGCGTAGAGAAGAGACAGAAGAATGTTAATTACAAATTTTTAATTCAAATTTACGGCGCATTAGTTATTTATTTATTTTTTTGTTTTGATTGGTATTGTAGGAATGTACATATATCCCAATTATCCCAGAAACTATCCTGAATAATATATCCTGTATATTACAGCAGTTAATATTCTAATACAAACCTTCTATACAAATATTCCAATTGTTAATATTCTATACAAACTGAGACTTCATATACACTAGGCGCAAAAATTAAAGGATGTAAAAAAATCCTAAATTTTTAGGTGAATTTCAAAGGGCTTCTTATGATTACTTAAAAACTGCTGATGGTAAAAAATTTTGAACTCAAGATCTAAAAACTAGAAACTTGGAGCTTCAATTTGCTTTTCTTAAAATTTCTCTGCGACTCTTTTTCTCCAAGTTACAGCCCTTTGAAAATCACTTAAAAATTTAGGTTTTCTTACATCCCTTAATTTTTGTGTCTAGTTTATTATATTATGCTTTAGATACCTTTTGATCCCTTCGAACATCTTTGCAAGAAAAAAATATATTTCGAGATTTTTCAGAATTCTTTTCCACGGTGTATAAAACGTGAAGGGGGATAGAAATACTTCTTGCTTACGAGTACCATACTGAAACCCTCGAAATCATTTATCATTTTTCAGATTATCGGCGATGATTAGTAGTCATAAACAGGATTACAATTTTTTCTATATTTCATGTACCCAGGCTTCGTGAGGTATATCGTATATTAGATTAGCATGGTAGAGGGTAGAGATTACGCGAACTGGATGGAATTATTTAATTCTTTTACTCAACCGTGATGAATGGTGATAATATTAAAAACAATGATGAGAAATTCAAATAACAATAATAATATATATCGCTTTATGTCAGATGTAGTATGTATCTATGCCATGACCTTTAATTTTTTATGTCAATAGATGTTAGTAATAATACTTATGACTGTGAACGCACTTGGAATGAGTATGAAAGGAAGTTTTTATAAAGACGAATAAAAAATGCACTTATCGCACTTTTTACTGTTCAAAATTCCAAAGTCTGCTTCATTAATTATAATCAACTACAAATTAGTCTCAACAAAAAGAAACCTATATTACACACGTTCTACTAATTCTTACAACATAATTACGTACAGTCAGCATGTACCGGTTAGAACAGAATAAAACCATTTCTGGAAAAGTAACAAAGAAATGCTCCGACAGATTGGTTTTGATTTTTAGATGCGATTATCGTCTGACGTTACCGATAGTTTTTTTTTAATGGCAAAACCTTTATCTACTGATGCAATGTAACAGAACACATTTTATTATGCATGACGTGTAACATTTTGTAATAATCATAAATCATAAACAATAACAATTGTTTTGAGAAACGGAAAATATTCTGGCAAATTAATCAGAATAATGTGATGAAAAATCATAATTAATATACACGAAATCAATGTTCTAAATTATCTGCTATTCACCTCTTGACAATTTGCAAGTGGACACTGAATTTATGATAGATACACACCAATAAGTTAGTACATAGTTCCCAATAAGTGAATTGGTAGATGAGGAGCTTGATAAATCAATGGCCGGCTGAATATAGGAAATGAACTCCGCTTAACCATTGTTTTTGGGGTTATTTTAAATCCAAAATAGATTTTAACATACCAAATATTAGAGAAATAAGGAGTTTATACTCCAACCCATCTGCAAATGCCTTATATAATAAGGACTAAACAAATTAGGTCAAAACAGCTATTCTCCTGGCTATATGCCAAACGTCGAGCGCTGAATTACATGACACAATTTGTTGTATTTTTGTCTAACAGAGTTAGCACTAATAATACAGTGTTGATGTATTTTTAGTGCTAACTCTGTTAGACAAAAATACGACAAATTTTGTCATGTAATTCAGCGCTCGGCGTTTGGCATATAGCCAGGGGAATAGCTGTTTTGACCTAATTTGTTCAGTCCTTATTATATAAGGCATTTGTAGATGGGTTGGAGTATAAACTCCTTATTTTTGTAGTTTGAATGTTACCCTCTGGTAGTAAAAATTTGCATTATATTGATGAGCTCAAGTTTTTACTTCGATTTAGATTGTTCGAAACTACCAAGAGATGGCGTTTGGTACGTTCTACTGCGGTGGAACGTAGCAACGTCTACTAGATGTGAGCTTTATCTGTCGAAGGTATACTCGTTTACACTGCACTGACGAGACCCAAGATCGAAAGGTCGAAACCGGTATGCAGTTAACGATATCCTGAGATAGGTGACACTTTGCATCTTTCTTGGTGGTTTTGGAACAATCACTGTATTTTTAGTGCTTAACTCTGTTAGATAAAAATACGACAAATTTTGTCATGTAATTCAGAGCTCGGCGTTTGGCATATAGCCAGGAGAATAGCTGTTTTGACTTAATTTGTTTAGTCCTTATTATATAAGGCATTTGCAGATGGGTTGGAGTATAAACTCCTTATTTCTGTAGTTTGAATGTTACCCTCTGATAGTAAAACTTTGCATTATATTGATACCAAATATTATTAAGGCATTAAGAGACAGAATTAGGAAGGGACTAATTAACGATGAAACGCTAAATAACGTTTTACAAAAATTTCGACCTATATAGGGCGTCTCATTTGGAACTAGAGTTTTTTCTTATTCTGAATTTATTCGAAACCATAGGAGGTTTTTTTATTCGGAATTATTTTTATTCTATATATTCTGTTGTTATTCTATTCTGGTGGTAGCATTAACGGCTTAATTTTCAAAGAAGTACATTTCAATTATTCCACCATTCTAAAATGCGCAACAAGTCGTGTATCTATCTCTGTGGATGTATTTCTTTTTAGTGCACAGCATGTGGATTTTTCGTATCTAAAATTTGACAATTTTGTTTGCTGACGTATCTGTTAAGATGAAAATGTGCTTGAACGCTGAACAAAATTTTGTTGCAAAAATCAGCATCACCTTCTTTCCTTTCTAACACCCCAATTAACAAACGTACGACGTTGTAAATGGTCTGTAACTTTTAATTGTTGTGTCAACTGAATTTTGTATGGTGGTGAGCATGCAGATCTTTCTTTAAAATTCGATGCATGGTGGCTCTTGACAGATTCAACTGTTATGCACGGCGTCAAATTGTGGGGTTTGGATTTTCCCGTATACTTTCCTTCACTGCAGCAATATTTTCATCTGACCGACCACGACGAGAACATATTGGTATTGCCTTATCAATAATAAAATCCATTTCTTAAAATTTCTTGATTAAGTTACGAACTGTTAACTCTGTAGGCATTTCATTTTGTCTTAATTTTGTGTGAATTTTTCTTAATGCAACTGTAACTGATCGCTCACTTTCATAAAACAGTTGCCCACAAACTAATCGTTGTTGAACTGCTTATTAATCGTGACATGTTGACGTCGTCGTATGGTTTGTAGATAACAGTCGTTAAATATTGGCGCCCTATCTTTGACAGAACATAAATGTTGCGCAATTGAAATCCTATGGTTCTAGCTGATGCACCCTATACACTGCCAATAGGTGTACAATAGACAATTTAAGCACTTAACTTAATTATTTTTGTTTATATTAATTATCATTTTTCATAACATTGTTTTGATTAATTTGCTAAAATATTCTTTTGTTTCTCACAATGTTATATACATCCACCACAAAATTTGAAGAATCACATGAAAAAATGCTCTCTTAAATCATTACGTATCATTAATTAAAGGTGTCGTCTTAACATAAATGTCGATGACGTCCCAACTCCATAACACTGATGACGCCAAAATAATATAGGCAAGGCCGGAACTACAATAGGGCAACCGGGGCATTGCCCCGGGGCCCCCGACGCGAGGGGGCCCCCTGGCAGAAAATGAAAAGGGAAAATGATTCAACCCCATCAGAAGAAAATATTGAAAAACACGTGAACAAAGATTCCTAAAAATATTATTTAGAAAATAATCATCAAAATGAATTAATTAAGGTGATAAAAATATGAAAGTCTACAAGTATGTTAATCTGAAACTTTTTTCTTATGATTTAAGGTTTCGGCTTACGAATTTTACTTAGTTAACACTTCAACCAATTGTTTGTAATGAATAATATCTAAATATAATTATTATGGACAAAATACAGTGATTTTTATCCTTCATTTTTTCTATATTAATACTACAAGTAATTTTTAAATGGGGCCCCTACATTTTGTTTTGCCCCGGGGCCTTTTCAGCTCAAGTTCCGGCACTGAATATAGGTATACAAAAAAATGCTCCTGGGTTGAATATAGAACACAAAACGCAAGTCTAAGTCTGTGTACTTATAGGAGTATATGTAAATATTTCAATGCCTTGTACTCGAGGGCTAACCTCACAAAATAAATTGATATTGAAGAGGGAATGAACACATTCATCCGATAACTGATGTGGTATAAATTAAGGCCTTTCAAAATCAATTAAGAAGACCCGAGAACCGATCTAGTTTTAATCGAGATTTTTGGATTTGGATTGCATTTTTGGTACAACAATACCACCGATATGTGTACTTATTTAACTAAATTAACGAATAGAGTAAATACAGCAACTAAAGCCATTATTGGTATACTTGTGTGCTTGACTTTGAAATACATGCACCGCGATTACCCATACTTATGTAGAGCTACATTTGACAAATAAATCATGGTATTTATGTAACAATAAAAGAAATCGGCATGGATGAAAAGTTTTGATAACGGCATCTGCGTCAATTTCCTTTGTCATTTCAAGTTATTGTTCAAATAGCTATTATTTTGTCATGTCGCAAATAGGGAAGCCATTATGCGTAGTACGTATTATTTAATCACGCAACCTATTGCATGTCTCTTCTGTACAATCAGGAAAATGTTCCTGATTGTAGTTAATTTTTAAACCGATTCTTGCGGTTAGAGTTAATTTTATCTGTATAACATTACGCGAAGTTTATCTGACCTCACAGGATTGTAACATTTTACATATTAATTATTGTTTGTATATCTGGACTTTATCGCTTTGGAATTTTCTCTAGCATGTGTAAATTAAGCAAATGTTATATTCACGCAAGATCTTCGAACGAAAAAGTGACTACAATAATTTCAAAACCATTTATTTTCAAAAATTAAAAAGTAGACTTATATACTATTAGACTACCATTATGGTGCTGCCATATCAATAGGCCGTCAAGTGACCACCACTGTTAATAATAGTTTGGCTTCAAGGTATGATTTCTCCAGAATTAATAGCATATTTTTTTAAATGCACATTTGAGATACATAATATACATATGATTGCCTAGATCTGCTACTATCTTCTTTCCAGAACGCTTGTGCTTTATACATATTTAATTCTTTCAATATTTCAATAGGAATTAGGGCCAGGCGATTGCGATGACCAGTCTAACCGAATCATTAAATGGAAGCTTCGACAACAATTAAGACTGTCGCATCTACCTAGTTTTATACAATTTATCGGTCCTGCGGTTTCTAGATAAAATTTATGCTGTCACGTGTCTGTGTAACATATAACATGCATTTACTAACAATGAGCGTTACTTCACTTTTAATACGAGTACACCAGAAAAACGTGTTAACCATTCAATTTCTACCAATCAGACCTCAGCAATTAACCTTAGTTCACCTCACAATTTACGTTCCTCTTTTCCAGACTACACGACCAACCTCTCAACCACTTAATATTTATTGATTTGGATTTAACTAATATGTATACGCTTTCTTTTAGAAGTTATGCGTTTTTTGAGTATATATGCAAAAAGATTATATCTATATTTGCTAGGATTGATGTATTCATTAATCTATAAAGCTTGTTTTCTGTGTACAACTAATATAATATAATACGTTATTAGTTTATTATGTAGCTTACATTAGGCCTGGTCAAAATAACCCAGAATGGAATTTTATAATATACCCCTGTTTTTTTTTTTTAATTCGCGTTATAACCATCTTCAGAATAGCTGCATATTACTAGTAAGTAAATTAGCGTTGTATATTTAAAAATATTCACTTTCGGAATTTATTTTATAAAATAAATTCGAAAAGTATTAAATTATATGTAGTCAAAATTTCACATTATTACTTTTATTTTTTCGAATATTTAAATCATAGTACCTAAGTGATATTATAATTAAATGATTTCAACTAATATTTAACATATTAGAATAGTATCATTGGGAAAAAATCATGAATAAATAACAAAAAGGAACAATAATGTCAAATGTGATGTAATGAAAACCTTCAGAAAAACAATTGGAGGTGAAACAGGTGGAGGTAGTCTAGTACCCCCCTATAATGCATAAAAATGGAATTGTCCCCAATACATGGAGCAAATGGTTTTACATGTTCTTCTACGGTGTTTTCTACATAAAAATATGTATTCATGGATCTCCCCCGTATAGAAACCAAATCCATGCGACCATCGAAACAAATTCCTCCCCAGAACATTATCCACCTAAAAATTGAATCCTCGGAGAGATATTGCAGACAGCAAACCTCTCTCCTGGCCTCCGCCAGCTTCGTTGACATCCATCTGGCGAATTAAGCTTTACTCTAGTTTCCTCTGAAAACAAACTCATTTCCAGCTATTAAGGGTCCAATGTACGTGTTCCCTACGTAACGCAAAACTCAGTCTAGTAACTCTGTGCTCTCTGGTGAGTACTGTGCAATAGCTGGTCTTTTACTGTCCAATTCTGCTTTTTAAGCATTCTCTTGATCGTTCATCCAGAAATTACTGCATATTGAGCTGCTACTAGAGCTCTGTTTGGTTCTAAACAGATAGAATGCCTGTTTCAAAAAGCGACTTGCAAGATATCGCTCATCTCTTTCATCTGTAGACTTCTTACGGTCTTGTACTGGGGTTCTACAGTAACTTCCAAGTTCATTGATATGTTTAATTGTTCGACTAATTGTTGATTGTCTAACGTCTAACAAATTCTCACACATCGGTGGATACGTCTCTCGTTAACCGAAAGTTACCGTCGCGGCGTAGCGCGTCGTTACAGTAACTCTAGACGCGTCGTCTAGAGTTAATGCTTTCACTGCTACATCTTTTCTTAAGTTGCGTGGACGACTCATTTCTCCTACTTGAGTGTTCACTATTTGAGTGCCATTGTAAAGTTATTTGGTTTTAATTTATATTTAAGTCATTATGGATATCGTAGTGGAAGTCAAAATCCTTATTACGCTAATACATGAGCGACCAATTTTATGGGATAAAACTGATGAAGAACGAATTCAGACCAGAAATGTTCTAAAAGATGTGTTACTTCGTTGAATGGAATCCTTGATTTTTATAGGTATGTAGGGCGTCAAAAGTTTGCATGCTCATTTGAAAATAATTGAAAAACTTTTCTTCATCTTCTCTTAGTTGCTTAAAAAGTACAAAGAATGCCCCCACCTCGTTTCTTCTCATATTGATTGGATGAACCCATTGAATTCTATTTAGTCTTCTTTTCTTCATTCGCCGATACAATATCATCCACGCTAATAACTGATTACCTTCCATGTCTAGGAAGATACTGAAGGAACAAACGATAGAACGATGCCGGGCGTCTGTAGTTTGTATATGAAAGACAGAATTCCAGCGTCGTTGCCGGGTAGAAAAACAGGCACACGATTGCCGGGTTAATGTGAAACGAGCCTAAGTGTACTGGACAATGTGTTTCATTCACTTGATGACAATAGAATGCCATAAAAAA
This sequence comes from Rosalia funebris, assembly GCA_037954035.1. Lineage (NCBI taxonomy): Eukaryota > Metazoa > Arthropoda > Insecta > Coleoptera > Cerambycidae > Rosalia > Rosalia funebris. The sequence goes on along the minus strand of JAZFAV010000001.1, from coordinate 11,377,938 downwards.
TAATGAAAAGTTTTTCTGATGCGTTAATTTTGTCCAGTGGTGTATGTATATGTATTTAGTACCTGAGTTAATTTGTCTATTATAATACTTACATACCCGTGTTTATTATTGCTTTCTTTCATGACGTTAGCGACATATTTATTACACATTAGCAGCAAATGTGTTTATTTGATTCACATTATCAAGTATGTATGTATAATTATGTCCAACATTATATAACGTAGTACGTACATCATTTAAATATGTACATACGTACTATGTATAATTCCTTATTCGAACTAGTAAAATATCTGTACCATTATCGCATTTCTATCCGATACTTATTCGGGGGATAAACATATCGGGGGATATGCTTATCCCCCGAGTAATGATCTTGCTTAAGTCAAAGACGAATTTTGCATGATAAAAGCAAGGGTAAGAGCATGATGTTTTCCAGCTTTTTGTTCACTGATGTGATAATCTTATAATATTTTGAGGATAGACTACGGATATAGTCACTTGTTTAGTCATGTGACACTTAATGAAAAACTTTAAAGAGTTGGTGGCTTTGGTACAAACGCCATTCTATAGTTTTAGAATTTATGTGGATGTTTTCTAACCTACTTTTAATGGACAATGACCATAAATCAGAATAGAAAATGTATTAACAATTTTTTATATTTTTTCATTTATTTACATTTCAATTAATCATCAATTATCCTTTATCTGTATGTTTAATGTTATATTTACCAATGTTAACTGCTTGGTGCATAATATAATGTCATACGGAGTCTATAACAATTATTAGTGTGCCAATTTATAAGATACTTTATTTAGATAGTAAAAAAAAAAATTATATAATTTCTTCCAAATCAAGTATCCACTAAATAAATAGAAATAATAATTAAATAAAAACAATTTTGGAATAAAATTTTAAATAATAACCAAACAATGGGTGAAAATAATAAGTTTTATATAAAGAGGTTTCCTGTAGTTATTGGTAAGATATTGATCACACCTTTTTATGGCATAAATATAAAAAAAAATAATAGATTAATAGAAACATTCGAGATTAAAAGGGCTTTTCGGAAGCTGTCGTGAAAGTGTAATATTGTTACGATAAATATGCAGCTGTGCGACCCCTAAGGGTGTACCGATTTCTTTTTAGCCACCTTTTAAGTGACATATTCGATTAAATGTAATAATTTTACAGAGTAAAATCATTTCTATCAATTTATATCGTAATGTTTCCTTATATTTTATTATTTCATTTAAAGTAATACAACATACATTGCTAAATGTTCTTATTTTTTTATATGTTTACCAGAAAGAAAACATATTCATTTTAATTACTTAATCACCCTGTATGTACATACTATTGAATTATAACTGCAGAGGCTCAAAATGTAACTAAACATAATGAGAAACCATACTTTTGAAATTGTTGCCTTGCATTGGCTGTGGTTCTGAACTGCCACGGTTATAAACTGTAATATTAAAACATATCAAGATACTAAAATAACATTCAATGTATAAATTAAACAACGATACAACGTTACAAACTCAATTACTAATGAGATCTTCAAAAATACCATGTGACCAAAATCAAATATAGAAATTGTTATTAGGTAGGTATTAAAGGTTTTTTCTTCTTTTTCAAAATTGTGAGAATAATAAATAGAAATAAAATCTCAATAATTCTCGGTAAAAAAATTAGGTTAGTCAAGGCGTACCTCACTTTGTGGTGATTTCATAAGAACCAGGTTAGAGTTAAACAAAAAAAAAAAAGGGAGAGAAAGTGATGTTTCATTGCTTCCTTAGAAAAAACTTCATGCAAGTAAATAACTCACCTTCAAAATATATCTGTAGATATATCACATTGTATATATTATTTTCTGTTACATATGAAAATATATTTAAATAACTCCTTTTTTGTCTACGAAGAAATAAATTATTTACGTTAGCAATCTAATAAGTTGCAAGTAATGATAAATACTATAATACTTTGTATTTTATTTAGCGTCACTTGTTGCTGTACAGAGATACATCTCAAAAATTTAAGATGTAATGATTCCCTTAAAAACTACTTACATATTTAGTAAAATACACGTAAACATATTCAAAAAATGATATACTTATTCGATAAAAAACAGAACTTAAAATATGTATAAACTTACCTATATAAATAATTAATTAGTTATGTATAAATAACTAAGTATATCTCAGTCCATTAGGTGTATACACGAAACCGCAAAACTATAACTCAAGAACTTAGCGTTTTCTACACAAATCAAATCGCGCCATTTACAGACTTTCGTCTAGCACGTTCTAAAAGGTTAACGAAGCAACGAAACCTGTCCAAAACTCGCGGTGTGTACTGAATGACTGATTCAGAGTTGTTCTTTAGCCGACCCTCAAAGTGTGGAACCGAATCCGATTTCGCCAGTGCTGATAATAGCGTGATAAAGGTACATACGATATGCATCGCGGCATGCTGTGGCGTCAGTTTTGAAATCCATTGTTCAACGTTACCAAATACATACTTAAGAAATAGTTACTTAAAGTGTTAGGCCGTTGTAATTTTGTTAACGGCATATAATCGTAGTATAACCAAAATTAAACCAATAATTAGAAGCTAACCCACTTAATTATCGTCTTTCAGTGTTCTACAAAACAATGCTTCCCCAACACCACTCATTTCCTTGTAAAGATATTGCTGAGGATATTCTGGTTCAACCACTCGTAAATAGTTTTACCTACTACCACTCTCCAGTCGGTAGTAGGTATAACTATTTTAAAAGTTTATTCTATTACGAGAATATGCATATTACATTAACAACAAAAAGTAGCTTTTTTGCAGTACTTATCATATTTTACTATTAACACAGTATTAGTAAATCTTAATATCGACACTATAAAGTGATGAATGATTCAAAATATAAAAATATGACATCCCTAGAGTAATAAATACAGTCGTGTTATAGTTATAATGTTATAAAATTTTATTAAATATTTAACTATACAGGGTGGTCCAGCAATACCGAAAGAGCAAATCATAGTAAACTATTAAAACATAACCGCAGCTACAATACCTTTTAAAGTTTGAGCTAATAATTTTCAAGAGTTCACGTTCTAATAAATTCCCAAATTGATTTAAGTATTCAGTACTAAAGATGAATCAACACGTTGACTTGTCATTTCTCATCAAAAAAGAATGTAACTAATCACTTTTTTTGATACGTTCTCTTAAAATATTAGTAGTAGTACATTTTTGCAGTTAATTTTCCTCTTGATATCAAAACGAGCATGCCCTCTGTTGAACAAAACATAACTTCAGGATTGCCTATATTTCAGGGAAATGTGTAAAAAGGATCTCATTACTCATTCTACGTTATTTATTTCTTCGCGAAAGGAGATTCAGTGGAAATACGTTTTCACCCTGGTCACATCATCTGGTTTTTGTGGTAATATTCGTTATTTCCGATAATTTTAATTAATAGTGGATCAACTTTGTCCTACAGCAAATGACGTAGGGATAGGACATAGGCTAAAAAATTTTCGAATTGGTATTACAATCACCTTTTAGAAATGTGCATTGGTTAGGAAAACAGGTTGAAAAGTAACCACTCTCGCCACTTAAATTCTTATCAAACTGTACACATTATTGAAACAATTCAACTTCCTATACAAAATAATTTTGTACATATATAAATTGTTTGATGATTAGATGAACATTGGACTTGTTTCATACCTGAGACTTTGTATTTTGGCACGACCCTGTTGCCTAGAATTTTGTCACCAATTCCAGTACACGTTTTCAATATACGCTGCTGTATATTTATTAATTTATTATTTTCCAAGATTATGTCTACTTCTTCTGCAGATGGGTAAACCATATATAATATGTACATATCTACCTAACTTTATTGCAAAAAAATAAATAATAGAAATTAAAATATTTTATTTATGAATAATAACCATTACAAACCAGATCTTCAATAATATTGTTCTACTTTAAATTATTTTTGATTGTTTTTCGATCGTTCATCAATGGGTTGATATTTGATATTTTAGGATAATTCGTAATGAAATTTTAACCCCATTCTAGAGTTCTCGAACGATAGTTATATAAATTACATTATGTACATACATACATATGATACAACTTAATTGTTATATGAATTTACCCTTCCTAATGGAGACCTTTTTTTTTGTTTTAATAAAAATTATTAAATTGTCTCAAATTATGGACATATACATAATGATGAACAATAAAGAGTAATATAAAATTTTACAGTGACATCTAACGAGAACAAACGGAAATATACGAGATCTCCATCTGATGAGATTACAAGGTACAACAAATGACAGAATTGGTAATTATTATATACCTTGTTTCTATACATATTCACTAAACTGCACTTCACTATCATATTCTAGACGATAGGAGAATGTTTTAAATTTTGGGTAAACCATAGAGATTGATAGTATCGCTGATATATCCACAGTCCGACATTTAAAGTGTATTTTTGAAAAATCGTAGTCCAAATTACCGTTAATGAATTCACTGTAATCCAAAATTGTGTTCACTAAGTGTTCTAAACAAATTATGAGCACAATGAATTTAATTATCAATTCAGTTATAAGTTCCGAATGTATAACTAACTGTTTACAAACGTACCTTTCAAGAGAGATAGATACTAAAAGTGATTGATCAGAGAGAAACAGAAAAAAGAAAACATGTTTTCGTTTGAAAATGACCTCATGTTCCCGCTAGTTTTTGTGAAAAGTTATGCAGCCCACGTTACAACTCTTTTACGATTTCAATAGTTCTGCAGTTTTATACACTGACAATTGTGCATGGATTATCAATGTTAAGTTTAAAATTTTCATTCAGGAACAAAATACATATTCTGTTTTGTGAATTGGTGACTTCATGATAATGGGTGAGTATCTTACGATTCGTATATTTGCTTTTTTTTATTATCGTAACGTCGTAATGAATGGGTGCTCAGCATCAAACGAAAAGGCTACTTAAATATTTTATTTTCTTTAATGTTACTAATATGCGTTAATGTTAATATTACTAATATTATATGTAATGTAATTTATTGTGATAATGATTAGGTTTAAATCTATCTATATAATACTCATAATATAATTATTTGAGATTTCTTTTTAACAACGCCCCAAACAATAGAAATAGTCACGAATAGATATTTAATGTTATGGTTTGTTTCTGTAAGAAAAAATGGAAATTGAAAATTCGATAAGCGCTTTCAGTCAGCCATACAGACTTGATTTTTAAACAAAACTGTGTTTACTAAGCAATTGATGATGGAAGCAAAATATATTAAAAATGTGTTTCTGTGAACTATGATCAAAACAAATAATACACTTTAATCAATTTTATTTGATCCCCAAATTTGGTGACTTTTGATTTCTTATTGATGTAAAACTATGGAGACTATAGAAACTAAATTATCAAGAACAAAACAATCTATAAAACTAACTTTTATTATAAAATTAATTTTTATTTATATAAGGCATCACAAACATTGTTATAAACGATAATAGAAAAAAAAAAACTAAGATTCAATCCATCTATTTGGTACTATGTATAATTGATTTCAGCCTCTGTGTCCTTTGCATTGTGGGTCTTTATGTGCTGCTGCAAACTGTCTCTTCTTGTAAACGTGGCACCGCACAGATTACAACTGAAACATTTATTGATATCGTGGATTCGCATATGTCTAATCAACTTGTCTTTCCTTCCGAAGCTCTTATTGCATCTTGGACATTTGAACGGTTTCATCCCCGAATGGGTTACTATATGTCTGTCTAGTTCTCGTTTCCTTATAAAGGATTTACTACATATATGACAGCTAAAAGGCCGATGTCCTGAGTGACTTGACTGGTGCACCTGCAGGATCTCCATCTTGGAGAATCTCTTTGGGCACTGTGGGCACTTGTAAGGCTTAACTTCAACTGTGGGCTTGGTTTCTTGTGATTCAGTTCTAAAACTTTCGCCCGTAATGTGTTCAGGTACTTGGGGTAATAATTTAACATCTTCAGCAGTAAAGTCTTCCAGTTTTATGTGTTCAGAAAGACCATTGTCATTCTCGTTAGCCTGAGGTTCTGTTTCGGAATTGTTTTCTCTCTGCGGAGTCGCCTCATTAAAATTATTGTGGTTGAATGGATCGAGATTTATCACCATATTCTCCGAGGCGTCGGGCTTTTCCTCTTCTTGCTGTTCGTTGTTATGCCCGGAATATATTGAGAGATTTTCGCGCATCATTTGTAGCTCCTGAGATTTATCTTCGGAATTTTCTTGGGGAAAATGCTTCTTCTCGTGTCTGAGAAGTTTATCTCTTCTGCCGAAACTCAAATGGCAGAAGCTACAACTGAATGGTTTTTGACCAGAATGTATGATCGTATGTCTAGTGAGGTCTCCTTTCGAAGTGAATGTTTTGGGACACTTTGGGCACACGAATGGTTTTGTTCCGGAATGTATCCTCATATGCTTTGATAGATTTGTATTTCTAGAAAAAGATTTGCAACAAACCGAGCATGTAAAGGGTTTAACGCCAGTATGCACGATAGTATGTTTCCTCAGATCGGATCGCCTAGCAAATGTTCTGTCACACTGTGGACAGTTATAAGGCTTATCGTTTTTATGTACACTTTTAAGGTGAGCTGAAAACAAGAGGCGGTCCGCAAAGCTCATATAGCATGTGCTACAGTTATAAGGAGTTTCACTGTTATGGCTGGTCATTTCGTGGTTTAAACAATCTGCGCTGTCGGTAAAGGCATGGTCGCAGAATTTGCACATCGACACCCCCCTGCTTTCCGTTTCAATATCGTTTGTCTCGCCATTTTCATTGTCACTTTGGCCTTCTTTTTCGCTTTCATACTCCGATTCGTAATCATATGCTAACGGGTCCACTACCATTACAACATCCTCGTCATTACCTGAAACATACACAGATTCAAATATAATTTCTCCAGAATAATCAATTTAAATTGTTTACAAAATTATTGAAAATGATTTGCTCTTTTGCAATCATGTAAAATATGGCAAATAGAATATCATTTTATCCTTATAAAAAATACTATTAATTTTTCTTAATGATATCATTAACCAACAAGTAACATTAGGTTTAACATTTTTGGCAAAAAAACTAAGAAAAAAATAAACTTAATATCAAAAAGGATCGTTGTAGTATATGATTATTACCATTAGCCAACTGTTCGTAGAGGGGTAACTGGGTACTGTTGGTCGTTGAGTCTGTACCATTCTCCTTATTTGCTACTCCATTAATTTGACGTAGGGTGGCATCCGACATAAAACATAGCTGTCTAAACTCCAAGCAGAATTCAATTTTGTACAGGCAACGATGACAGATGACGTTAGGTAGGCCGTCTCCATAAGAGATCTGCAATTTTAATGTAAAATAAGAATTAAATGTAAAATTGTATATATCCCTTCAATTTAAAATAATAGAGCATATTGTATGATTTTATGGTTCTATAGGTTTCAGAATCACAAAATGCATTAAAGTTTTTCGTTTAAAATAATTTTATAAGCATAAAAATATATTCTGTGATATAATAAGATGAATGTTATATACTCGTATATTGTATACATATTATAGTATCTACTTATATAAAATATAACTAATATACTACATATGTATATGTTACAGTCATAGTTCGTTTTCCATTTATCTGTTATTATTTTTTATTTCATTATTTCTTAAGTATCTACCACAATTTTTTAATAGCATCCACAGAAAATGGTTCTTCATAGTATATTATATGCATTCGAGTATCGATATGGGTATGTGTCTTTTAAATTAAATAAAGAGAATCGACAAAAATTTATATAAAATATTACATTAAAGTAGAAGTAAGCTGTGCTCTTTTTCCATGTGAAATTGGATCCAAAAAATCAATAAGGATATTATACTTACTTTAAAAATATATACAAAGCCATGTAGGTATTTTACGTGAAATAAGTTATTAAATAGCTAAATAGTTTTATATCCTTATCTTCACAGTTTCTTTTAACATAAAGAAAAATAATAGTCATTGAAGCATTAATAAATAGTTAAATTTAAAATAAGATTAAAGAGAGGAAAATTAAATAAACAATACAGTATAACATTAAATCTTAATAAATGGGGAAAGTAAAATAGGACTAAAATATTTTTGAAATTAACAAATAATGAGATTTCTATATACTCTGTGATGTACATATATACAAATATATTTGGTAATCTAATAAAGCAACTGTAAACTAACAAAGACACCCACACAAAAAATATTAATTATAATACGACTATCTGACTGCAATAAATGCTTGGATTATATGTATACATTTTATGAGGCAAGGTCGAAATAATATGATCGAATAGGTACCATTATTCTTTTATCTAATATTCTATTATTTAGTAGCTTAACGATGTTATATAATATCAAATATGCAACGTAACCGATTTCCTTCATATTCAAATAAATCGCTAAATCTAATTTATTTATACTAATTCGGGTATTGCCACATTTGCTTTTATAATCTTTTTAATTAACAATATAATATTCTAATATTTATATTTTATTATCGCGTATTATTTTTTATGCTTTATTAACAAGTAATTTCGATTTATAGTAAATAACAAAACGCTGGCATAGTATCTGGATATTTTGCTGACCTGGCATATTTTTCCTCGAAAATAGGTGGCAACGCCGGAACATCTTTTGATTTTACCGCAAACATATCGATAATACAGGAAATTTTTGGTAAATATCATTTCATCGACGCTTTAACACGATTTCAAAGTGCATTGTACCGAGTTCTGTTATTTTTATGCTAATTAACCGACATTATACTATGTAACATAATTGTAGATGGTAAAGGTAAGTAACGAATTATCACAAGTCACGACAGTGCATAACGCATCAGAAATATGTCAAAAATAACTTACTTGTAGGGCGGTGCAGTCAATTATTTTCTTGTAAATGCTTTTATCTTTGCCTTGTATGTGGTTGAATATGCCCAACATGAACCCATCTTTTTGTAGGCACAACCTGCAAATTGTTGCATAACTTCTCCACGGTTCCATCATGTTCGCGGTCATTTTCGCCCATAAACGGCTTTATCAAACTTTTGAAGGTGTCTAGCAATGATATATATAGTTTTTTTTGTAAATATACACCTGGCAACGGCACTATGTGATATTGCAAATGTGGGGCGCCGCCTCGCTGCTAACTACAACTGAGACAAACGAAGGGCGTCTCTGCTCGACTTGCGCGTGGCCCCATTTGGTTGGAGCTCCCGGGAGTCGAGTACAGCTGTCCTAATGGCGGTTCGTTCGAATCGTATACCTGGGGCCTCACTGGCGGCTTCGTTTCACCGAATTTGTCCCCTTTATCATCCTTTTGATAAATGCTCTGGTATTTGCATTATTTAATACGCTACCTAGGTAAAATAACCTTAGAATGGTCGGTCTATTGAATTACAAATCATTATTTTACTCGACTGGTAAAGGTAGGTGGTTATTTTTTTTATTCAAAAATTCTATTCTTATTTTTTTTATTAAGATGACATAAATGTGTTATTTTAATTGAGGTAAAATGCATGTTATTAATATTAAAATGAATTAAGGTCAAATTCGCGTGGTAAAGTAAATTAAGGTGAAGTAAAATTATTTTGAAAATTCCCAGTATATTTTTTGTTGTAAAAGACTAAATGACGATTTTTTTGGCCTTGGTATTAAAGAAATATGTTTTCAGATGTTCGAAATTATGCATATTATAAGAATATAAACATAATAATATATGGTATAGAGCTATAATTAATTCAGGCAAAATAATATTTTTGTGTACACGTGCTTTATAGGTTTCCGCGCACGTGCAGAAGAAAATATTGCACAATATCCATACAAATACATACACTGTATGCAAAATACAATAAAAATTGCATTTTTATCTTCGAAAAATATTCATAATATGCGATATAATAACATTATGTATAAAAGAGTAGAATAAATTTCATTAGGGATGTTTTCCCAAATAACTATCCATCATTAGGATGCTAATACATTTCCCTTAAATATGTTTACCTTATTTAGCGACTTCGGTCAATGAAATCAGATAAAAAGTTACATATTTCGACTTTTTTAAGTTAAGGAAATGTATATACAGTGTCATTCAAATCTGTCTTATTAAAATAACATTTCTTGTTATAAGTTTGGAACACTTTTTTGCTGGATTGACGATATATCGCCATTTTTTATGAGTCTTTTCAAAACAGGAAGGCATACTTGTCAACATATTTATTTATTTTGTTCTGAAATATGTATGTATTCTGTAGTAACATTAAATTATTTCTAACATTGTACTTAATCAATTATTTCAACGTTTAATGTGTATGTGCATGGGTAATGAATAACGTTAATTAGACCGAATCTCCTTAATGCCATTTTTACTTAATGTATCATTTTTAAATAGATATTGTCGATAAAAATATAATTGAAAATACAATGGCCAACTAGATAGTTTCCTAAAAATTGTTTCTGTTATACTCGTAAGTAGTTTCCAATTGAAAATGATTAGAAATTAGATTGATTCAGAAGGTATGATTAGATTATTTAGCTACTTTGGTTGATTTCGTTAGTATTGTGGATCTGAAAAAAGTTTGCACCCACAGAAACTCTTCTAAAGCGTCGGGCTACGAACGAGAAGGTACATTCACCCATGTTCAGGGAGAGGTGCCAATCTCCCCATGAGGGCTCCGACCCAACTATAAAATGACCACCATCTCCAATGCTAAACTTATTCCCCCCCGCTGGACCACAATATGAATGCCATTGTAATCACCTCCAGAAGAATGCGATAGAGGTCACCCATCCATGTAGCCGCAGAGCAGTGCGCTGTACTCTTATAACTTCGCGTCTTATAACTGACCTGAATGCCTATCGTATTTAATTTTTTTTATATTAAGATTATAAACTAAGAAATCAATAAGCAACCAAGACGCTACTTTGCAGAATTATAAGAACAAAATTTAGGTAGGAACAGGAAGCCAATAGTCTACTTGCAAACAAAAATATCATTAGAATATTTACTTACTATATTCACTAAAGAAGAAAATACTATGTACTGTAAAATTCCATATCTGGTAAAATAAGATCAATGAATTATTACATTGTATGTTTTTTTATGCAATGAGCATGAGGTGAACATTTAAAAAGAAAATAAGCAATGCTATTGCATAATTGAAAAGTCGAAAATGGTGCCGTATGCAAAAGTGAATGCCATTTTCTCAGAAATTACCAAAAGAAAATATTTTTAATTATTAATATGTAGATTATTTTGTCACCACTGTTAAAGACATTAATAACATTTTAAACGTTATAAAAAACGGCTAATATTGATATGAGCCATAACCATTTCATATATTTCTGAAAATAAATACATGCACCTCGGTTCATTTATTGCATGTAAAATAATTATGGGTTATATTTATAGATTGTTTCTTTGTGAAAACTGGCTGTTATTGACAATATCAACTCATAACACAAGTGTGTATTTTGTGTGTAAGTTTTAAAACCTTAAAACGGTCTTTTCTGCACGTAGAATTCTCTATCTCGAAATTGAGTGGCCGAGAAAAAATAAACTAACACATAAATGCAGAATATCTGTTTTATGCGACAGTTTTACTTTTTTCAAATAGTCCACCCTCGTGCCTCGTGCTTTCTCATGACCCATAAACAGGGTGGGGTGTGTCCTATCCACCTCAAAATCAATAGATGTCGCCTGGTAGACGTCCCTAATCAGAATCAGTCGAAACCCGATCGATTCGACACGATTTAATTGAGTCATCGTGCTAACAAAAAAAAATCTCAAATAGTCCACCATTGTGCTTTCTCTTGATTCATAAACATGGTAGAGTGTATTCTATCCACCTTAAAATCAATAGGTGTCGTCTGGGAGACGTCCCTAATCAGAATGAGTCAAAACCCGATCGATCCGACATGATTTAGTTGACTTATCGTGTTAACAAAAAAAATTCTCAAATAGTCCACCGTCGTGCTTTCTCATGACTCATGGACAGGGTGGGGTGTGTCCTATCCACCTCAAAATCAATAGATGTCCTCTAGGAGACGTTCCCGATCAGAATCTGTCAAAATACGATCGATCCGACACGATTTAGTTGAATTATCGTATTAACAAAACAAATTTCTCAAATAGTCCACCGTCGTGCTTTCTCATGACCCATGGACAGGGTGGGGTGTGTCCTATCCACCTCAAAATCAATAGATGTCCTCTAGGAGACGTTCCCGATCAGAATCTGTCAAAATACGATCGATCCGACACGATTTAGTTGAATTATCGTATTAACAAAACAAATTTCTCAAATAGTCCACCGTCGTGCTTTCTCATGACCCATGGACAGGGTGGGGTGTGTCCTATCCACCTCAAAATCAATAGATGTCCTCTGGGAGACGTTCCCGATCAGAATCTGTCAAAATACGATCGATCCGACACGATTTAGTTGAGTTATCGTATTAACAAAACAAATTTCTCAAATAGTCCACCATCGTGCTTTCTCATGACCCACGGACAGGGTGGGGTGTGTCTTATCCACCTCAAAATCAATAGGTGTCATCTGGGAGATGTCCCCAATCATAATCAGTTAAAACCCGATCGATCCGACATGATTTAGTTGAGTTATCGTGCTAACAAGAAATTTTAATGCCAACGACAACGACGACACACACAGACAAAATTTTTTAAAAACCATTTTTTTTGTTTTTAGGCTGAAAAACGAAAAATAAACGAAACATTTTTTTCCCGTTTTTCTTTACACGATTACATTACTTTTCCGCTAGTATAGTTGAGTGCGGAAAAGTAATAATGATAAAAAAACTGGTCTGAGATGGAATATGAACTTTAACAACCTTATAAAGAATGGACGCTCATTAATCAGTTTTATTAAATCAATTGCAAATTATTGCGTTACTGCATTTGTTTTATAAAATAATTGATTTCACTAAATTTAATAATGTGTAGAAGAAAAAATATTGCGTTCGATTGGCAGATACAATCAGCAAAGTTTTGCCTGATTTATCTCAAAAGTAACCAGACCGCAATATTATCCCCCCAGTAAAATATCTAAATATCTATCTAAATGATAAACTGATTCGTTTTAGCTCATAGCTCGAATAATGTAGGAGTGACCTACGTTATGCGGGTTGTCTAAATGGTGGTTGTACTTTTAGATTAATGATATACTCCTACATGTTTATTCACTATTATATGTTCAGTTTATGTCGTATCTACTACACTGTTGTAATATATTTCACACGAGTAAGCAAATCGCAATAATATTGCGCCGCCCCATCGCTCATATCGAAGGCACCTCCAGAGCATGCATCTAGAGGTTTCGGATCAAAAAACCAAAAGTTACCACGTTGTTCGTAAGGATCGATTTACCATGTTGATTTTGTCAAAATGTCGAAATTCGAACGAAAAGCATTTTTTTCATCGACCCAAAAATTTCGTGACACACAACAAAACAGTCGTTTAGTAAATAGAAGATTGTGCCATAGTTTTATTTAATTTGAGTAGAATAATTATAAGGTAAGAGGTAAGGCATTTGATTAGATTCATAAAATAGAATATGCTGATACGAGTGATAAGTCTTACTACATATAATATGTAAATACAAGCAAAATTGACTCACAATCAGTATGATCAATTGATCACAAATACCTGCAGATCCACGTACATAGATTCCAGTCTCGAAGGCAAAGCTTATTGCATAGTAGGAATTTTGTATACATGGTGGATATCTGAACAAATTCTGTAACTCGGATATAGAGGGGAAATGTAACTATAGTAGAATTATTTTATGAAGACCGAGTCGGCAATAAATCGTGCGACAAAGACAGATGCATGTCTGACTTTCTTCCATACCAATCCAATCTGAATAAGAGACACAGACCTGCCTATAAATCATTTGCGCGCGCCGCTTGTAATAGTATTACTGAATCCCATACGCGTGGGAGAAGGTAAGCCATACATTGCTCTTTGTCGCACGGTTTATTGCCGACTTGCTCTTCATAAAATAATTCTATTATACAAGCAAAATTAATCCAATATGATTACAAATACCTGCTGATCCATGTACAATAGATGTCAGCCTCGAAGGCAAAGTTTATTGTGCAGTAGGAATTTTGTATTCATGGTGGGCATATGAATAAATTCTGTAACTCAGATATGGAATACTAAAAATTCTTGAAATACACACTTAGGGGGTAATGAGCTTACTTATCTTTCTACAGTTCAGTTAATTGTTTAGATAGTTTTTTTCTGATGAAAGTACATTTGCTCTAAATGGTGAAGTTGAATCGATACAATTACACAGGCCAATAAAGATTTTGTGATCGGATTATTTTGACTTTTTGGGTTGCTTACATACCATGAACTACAGAAACACTGTTTTTTTTTTGTTTTCATCACTCACCAGTATTTGCAAATGTACATTGTACAATAATTTGTAGTTTTTAAAACCGAAGTTCTATAAAATTAAATTTTGCCTCAATCTTTGCGGCGCCCCTGTGTTCAATCGGTTTGAAGCGTACATACAAGTAGGGGGGAAACAGAGTTGGCCGGTGGAAATATTCCGATTTTATACTATTCGGGTATTTACATATTCGCTGTAGTACGTTTTTAATGTGTGTACATTTACTCGTGACATGGCGTCGTGTTTTTATTTTGTTTTAAAAATGCCTAGAAGTTGTAAAAATACACCAAATATATTTTGTTATAAACTTAACACCTAGTTCAAAAACTATTTATGTAAATTTGGTCGATCCGCAAAAATTCTTTTGCCGCCACTTCATAGTAAATTAGAATTAATGAAGCAATATGTAAAAGCTATAGATAAAATGGGAATTGCCTTAAGTACTTATGTGGCAAATTTCCAGATTTTTGAGGCAACATTAAAGGAAGGCATTTTCGTAGGACCACAAATAAGAAAATTAATGCAGGACCAACAGTTTGAAGAAACAACGACAGAAATTGAAAAAGAATCTTGGATATGCTTTAATAATGTAACAAACATTTTTTTAGGAAATTATAAACATCAGAAGTATGAGGAAATTGTCAATAAAATTCTGGATAAGTTTAAGCAACTTGGTTGTAATATGAGCATAAAAATTCATTTTCTGCAAGCTCATCTGGACTGCTTTCCAGAAAATCTTGGTGCAACATGGTGCAAACTACAAAACAAAGTTTTTTGTTAAAAAAGGAGATATTTTCAAAAAAAAAAAAAATTAGAGACTCAAAACAACTATTTGTGTTATTGCTTTTTGCTATATTTTTAATGTTTATTAAATATAATGTTTATCAAATGTGATTTTTCCTTTAGTTTTTAATTTATTCTGATTATTCAGTTGATCAAAAACCTTACGCGAGGGGCAAAACCGAAGGTAGATATGAAATTAGCGTAAATAACTCACTTATAATCACTTGTCAAACCCAAATCAACTTTCAATGTGTCAACATTTGTAGGCCTGTGTTATCATTATTGGGTTAATAGCAACCCTCAATGGATGCGGTAATCATACCCAGCATCCATAAAAGAAAACATGCGTGGACTAGAATAATAGGTGACAGGGTTTTTGGTCCGTGACATTTTAACATATCTGAATTTTCTTGCAATTAGATTTAGTTCTATCTTTGTCGACTCTCTTTCCGAATGAATTAGATCCAGGTTACCTAACGGCGCAATATGATTTCAACAAGATGGTGCTCTATCCCATTGTGTCCTGACAGGTCAGTCAATATTTGGACGAGGTATTTTCTAATAAGTGGAGTGGGTGATAAGATCCAATTGAGTGGCCGCCAAGATCTCCGGATCTTACCCCACTTGATTTATTGTGTGGGTATTTAATAAAGTTTTTAAACAAAATCTGATAATATTGAGGTTCTGCAGCAGTGAGTATATCAGATAAAAAGACTTTCTAGAATAAGACGGATTATGTATTCATAGAATAACGATAGGTAGAATTAATGTTATGATTGAAGCTGTTCATTTGGATACTTCATGAGTGGTGACTTTGTATGTAAGCGACTAAGTTATAACAATTTATACCATATATATGTAATACTTGTATAAATTTTTGTTGTAATATATGTGTAATACTTACAACAAAAAATAACAGACGGCCAAACATGACAGCAAAGTGAACTAAATTGTTTGTATCTACATCGAATCGATTCAAATACCTTAAGTCTATATGACGGCATATCGGCTGCCGCGGACTGAACTTAATATAACTGCCGATTCTGTACTCGCGGTGTACATTTATAATTCTTACTACTGTAGTGATGATAAGGATTTACTGCAGTAATAATAGCGGAAGAACGCGTCTAAATAAAATCAACCAGTAACAAAATAAACCTACATTTATTTAAAATATGTACAAAATCCAAACCCGGCGTCTCATCCTACAAATCGTGATGGAAGCCTAGTCGTGGCTCCTCTATAATCGTTTTGACTTTGATGATACTGTGGCCCAACAGCGCAACCGGTTACATTTTCAATTCCGTCACAGGCGTTTATAAGGTCGTTGAAGGCTTTTCCATCACCACAGTTGTATAAACGAGGCTTGTTCTTAATGCAAATGAAATATTTTTGACAGTCGCTGGGCGAACGGAAATAGCGATATTCTTCCTGTCCCAATCCAAAAGCTCTTGCGTCTGGAGGACAATTAAATCCGAGGTACGCTAGAAGATAAGAAGAAATTATAAATATTATTTTTATAATACAAATTTGTGGCTATAGTGATCATTTTGATATCTAGGAGGTATTTTAGTTAGGAGCCATGGGAAAACATTTTGAATAATCTCTTATACGATGTGAGGTATTTGAGTTTTACATATGTATATCATGTTTTGACCACTTAATATATCTACCTCTAATAAATCGTTATAGTAAAAGCTATTGAGAATTATTGAGTTTAAATTGTTTATAAATAAACAGTTTAAAAACCTTAAAACGGACTTATCCGCACGTAGGACATCTCTATCTCGAAACTGAGTGGCCGAGAAAAGATAAACCAACACATAAATGCAGAATATGTGTTTTATGCGACAGTTTTACTTTTTTTCAAATAGTCCACCATCGTGCTTTCTCATGACCCATAGATAGGGTGGGGTGTGTCCTATCCACCTCAAAAGCAATATATATCTTCTGGTAGTATCAGTCGAAACCCGATCGATCCGACACGATTTAATTGAGTGATAGTGCTAAAAAAAAAAAAATTCTCAAATAGTCCACCATTGTACTTTCTCATGACCCATGTACATGGTAGAGTGTGTTCTATCCACCTCAAAATCGATAGGTGTCGTCTGGGAGACGTCCCCAACCAGAATCAGTCAAAACCCGATCGATCGGACACGATTTAGTTGAGTTATCGTGCTAACAAGAATAAATGCCGATAACGACACACTCACAGCAAACAATTTTTAAAAACCATTTTTTTTTGGTTTTTAGGCCGAGAAACGAAAAATAAACCCCAAAAAAATTAGTTTTTTCACTTTTTCTTTACACGATTACATTACTTTTCCGCGTATAGTGGAGTGCGGAAAAGTAAAATTTGCTTCACATTTTGAGAATCTCTGACCTGCCAGATGAGTTACATATGTGCAATTACAGATCTGTAGTGTATACTATTGTAAGTAGTGTACCAAATCAACAACGCGTTTTGGTGTTTTGCTTCGAAAATTATGGATCGCATTTTCGGCAATTCAAAAATTGCTCTAATGATAAGACAACAAATTTAATCGTTTAAAAAATTCAATTGTCTGATGGAATCAAAAGGAGTGAGAGGTACAATCGTAGACATAATTCAACAAACGAAGAACTTCAGATAAAGAAACATGGTAGTTTGAGGAGAAATGCGTGAAGTTAAATACATTTCCAACCCTACATTGAAGAAAAGTTGCCGTCGCAGAAGATGAAACCTATATCATGTCAAAGGGGTGGTATGGCGACTATTCACGAAATGAATTTTCATTATTTAAAAAATCGAAAAAGTCTCATTATAAGAAGAGAGAAAAAAAAGACCGTGTTGTGAAAGAGATTTTGATAATTCCGGCAAGAAAATGTATTATCTGGATAAAAAAAGGGGGAACATGGGTGGGGTATGTATGACAAGATTACAATATCAAGAGTAGATACGCGATAGGCAATTTTTAAAGATTTTCAACGGGATTGAAGGCACCAGCTGAAGAAGACGGCAGTTGCTAATAACGAATTTAGGGAGTAATTCAGCCTTTTCAGAAAAAATCACAAAATAGTTCTTTGTCTTGTATAAAAACTAGTGCAGATTTGATACACATCACATGTGACCAACGAGAAAGTTACCAACATGAGCATGAAGAAAAGAGCAAATATAGGTTGGTTCTAATTGAAAATGTGGATGTTGAAGACACAGTCTTCCAATGGTAAATATTATGCAGCGAAGAAAAGCTAATGCATTAAATATGTAACGGATGGAATGGAAGTTCGTGGTGTAACAATACTTAGTTGCTACGAGACCACTATAAGTTGAACCCCATAGAACTTGTGGAAGTAAACGTGGAGCACGTGGAAGTAAAAAACAATGTACTAACGGGTGTCCAGAAAGGGTAGGGGGTATTTGTAGATTCAATAAAAAAAGAGTTTTTTTATTGAATCTACAAATACCCCCTACCCTTTCTGGATACCCTATAGTATGAAATGATACCACTGAAATTCTTGGTGAATGAGCCAATTACTGATGTTACCGCAGAAACCAAAGCCAAATGCATTTTGCTTGTACAGAGAGAGAGAGAGAGAGAACAGTGCATGTGAGATCTCGACACAAAAACTGATATTTTGATCGATGGTCCAAGTGATTTATTGCTCTTATGAAAATGACAGTGATTAGTGATTACGTACGTTTTCAATACCCAACTTATGGTAAATTATAAAACTTATAAAATGATTAAAAACGCTTTAGAATAACTTTAGTTGTGTTTTGTTATTTTTAATATTTGACACCCTCTGACATAATACGCCTATGGTACAGCGTTCGCAGTAGACTTCATCCGTCTAATTTGTTACGTTTCTATAAATCCGCTTATTTCGGCACCGTATAATACCTTCGGCATCGCAAGTCGGGACTTCATCGGGCCAGTCACACCTATAACTGACATCGTTGAACGCCAATCCTTCTGGGCAGTCAAAAATAAAGGCTCGTCCGTCTGCGCAATTTTTGAATTGACCGCAGTTTTGGGCGTCGCCTATTCGGTAATATCCAAACTGATGTGGGCAATCGTCCGTCGATTGAGGTGGTTCTACAAGATAGAAACGTAGTCAACTGGAGCAACGAAAACCATTCTAGCACTTACGAGTTTGTTCTCTCCCACTGCAGTCTACGTCAATGGGATATTGGCATGGGAACGCGAAAACCCCCGCGGCAGGGTTGAAGAGTAACCCGTCGGGACATAGTTTTTCCTCGGGAACGCCGTCGTTACATTCTATGTATCTAAAAAATTGGAAGCATTTGGTGAAAATCGTGAAATAGAATATTTATTCAGGGTACTAGGTTGTGCACGCATACCATTTGTTATTTCTACATCTATGAAAACGTAATTTCTTTTAATATTGTAAAACTGGATAATTTTTTCCAGAGAAAGGTATTTCTTAGTGTAACGCCCTGTATATTTTGTAGGCATACGATTGAATGGTTTAATAGAATTTACCTTTAAATGAATGAAAATCGTCCGGATGCATCAATTTTACTTTATTTGCTGCACTAAATATAAAAAATAAGGTATTTTTTAAAAGTATTTTCAAGTCAAGTGACATCTCGAGACTTTGCAATCATCAATGATGTAAAAATAATTAGCCCTAGGACATTGATAATGTACGAAATAATTTTATGACAATCGAAAGCAGGCGGAGGGCTATTACCAAAGTTTACAGAATAAATAATTATTTATTTATTTATCTATTTATTATTTATTCTGTAAACTTTGCTATTACCAAGTAACGTGCTTGAGATTGTCATAAAATTATGAGGCATTTGTCAATGTCATGTTCGGTCAGAAAATTTTTCGAAAAAATAAAATCAAAAAGTCGGAACACAACAAAACAATTATTTAGTTATTAAAGGTACAGTTGGTAAAGGTACAGTTACTAAAATTTTGACATTTTGAAATTTATTTGGCAGTTATTATGAAGTTGTCAAAGTTAAATAATTTTGTTGTCATAGTGATTGAAAATCGTGATCATAGACATTGTACATATTTCTTTAGCTTACCCGTCGCAAGTCCTAGTGGGATAACGACCATTTTTCTCTGGGCAGCTTGCACTCGACTGTGGGACCTGCGGTGTATTTCTCACGAAATTGCTTTGCTGAAAGGTGTTCAGCTGCTGTTCAGGCCTGTACCTTTGACAGTAAACTGAAAAAAAAAAAACATGTACGTGATAGCTGACGAAAATATCGTACCAATCCATAGCATTTAATGGCAGACTATACACGTGGTTATCTGAAAGCGCGCCTATAGTTCTCGCACGTGCGTTGCTTCTAGTACTTCTAACTTTCACATAAGAATAGGAACGATTTATTTAAAAAAAGTAAAATACAGTTATGAGATAGTGTTATGCTAATGGGAAATAGATCATTTTGATACTATATGACATTAAAATATTAAATTTAGATAAATTTCACATCAATAACTAAATTTTATATGTTTTTAATTGAATTTTATAATTAATTGAATAAGACGCTTTTATAATGTCAAAGTGAAGCGATTTTCTGACTGTTTTCACAAATAAGTTGGTTAGAAAATACTTGATGGTGGCTATATATCTTGTAAATTATTTCATTTCCTTATATTTATAAATATTTCGCTCGTACTTCTTCAGGTCATTGTAAAATCGTAAAACTTTATCGACAAACTGTCAATATTCATTCATTTAGTCGGAAGAAGTATGTTTATTCATCGAGTGGCAAATGATAACGGTGGAATAACTATATGCATGAAATGCAATCTATTCTATCATTGAAATTCGATTATTCTATGCAGTCTTCCCCATTGTTCTACAGTAAAATTTTTTGATTAATTAATAATTATGCCTTTCGTATCTGCATTCCAGGCATTAGTTTTAAATGTCAGAGTGAATGGATTATTGTATTTGCAAATAAATGGCTTATTATGCCAAAAGGTCATCTGAGGACATTCATAATGTGGACCGCTATGGCTAAGCCAATTTGCAGGAGGCCACTGGAGTATTAACAAAATAGGTTTCGTTTTTAATTATATATTTGGATTAATAAAAATGATCGTTACGAATTGTTTTTTCTATGTTAACTAAATCAAAGCTAATTGCATAGGCATACACAAAATATATACACAAATGTGTTTCATCTATTTTCTTAAGTACTTAATCCTATGGGTGTTTACATATTTGGAATATACTTAATATAATTAATTATTATTACCTTTGAAATAAATGTCACTTAATTCCCACGTCATAATACGAGGATTTATTGATTATTCATTAGCTAGGTCATTATGTAGGTTATTCGTTTGTTTTTATGAACGATGTAGCTTGGCATGTTAGCTCTACATATCTAGTCCATCTGGCCAATTTACATAACATTGCCGAAAGCGAAATTGTTTAACAATATAGACTTACAGATGAACATATATCTGTGTGGTATATTAACATATTGTATATGAGGAATAACTTCATGAATTATGGAATAGTGCTGACCTTTTCTTTAAAAACTTTCACTTGCCCATCAGTGATATTTTTAGTATCAGTTTTGGAGTTACTAAAATACCGTTTATGCGTAATTTCTATTTATCTAGTGACAATTTGTTTTAAATGGAAACTTTGAAATATACGATGTAGCTCATGGTAGTTGGGGTTTTCAATGAAGCAGTAAATAATATACATTAACATGCCTTTTAGGTTGTTTTTTTGCAAACTGTACACTAGCTGAATTAAAAATGTAAAATAAAAAACAGTATACAGTAGTCTATCTGAATAATGAAGTATTTAAAAAGGTGGCGATGACCTCGAATATTTTGCAGCTGAACTTTTCAAGGTCGTTGACAAATTATTACAGAAATCTATCACTGTTATTCCGACTAACACTTTGCGGAAGAGAATATTCACTCTTTACACAATTCATTTAGATTAGAAGATCTGCGATCACTGTAGGTCTGCTAGAATATTGACTGGGAATAATTACTTTTTTCGGATGGATGTTTAACGATATATTTGATTCTGGAATCACAAATTTTTATGCTATGCGAATAAGTAGTAAACATATATGTATGTATATTTGAATAGAGTCCTTTGTTAAGGTTTCTATTTGTTTATGGCAGTGCCTAGACTGCCTAGTGCCAGTTTCCTAAATTGTCCGTTAGTATGGGAAAGGTTTGGAGGAAGTTAAAGACTTCAATTATTTAGGAAGTAAAATAAATTGGGATGGAAGAAGCGATAAAGATATAAAACAAAGAATAGTGCAGGGTCGAGTAGCTTTTAACAAAAAGAAAGCACTTTTATGCTCGGGGATAATAAACTTAGAAACAAGGAAGAGATTTTTGAAAATGTATGTATGGAGCACGGCACTGTACGGTTGCGAAACCTGGACGGTAGGGGAAGCAAGTAGAAAGAAATTAGAAGCTTTTGAGATGTGGTGTTACCGAAGAATGATGAAAATACCGTGGACTGATAGGGTTAGAAATGAAGAAGTATTAGAGAAAGTCGGCGAGAAAAGAAGTATGTGGAAAAACATAAAGAAGAGAAGAGATAGAATGGTAGGCCACTTGCTGAGACATGGGGGAATAGTCCGCGATATTTTGGAGGCAGAAATAGGAGTGAAGAAAGGCAGAGGTAGGCCTAGATTAGACTACTGCTCGCAAATAGTAAGGGATGTAGGTTGTAGCACAATTAGCGAAATGCGTAGGTTAGCACAAGATAGGAGAAACTGGAGGTTAGCGTCCAACCAGTCTTAGGATTGATGACCTCATGATGATGATGATGGGAAAGGTCGGCCGAATTTTATTTCGGGATGATATTTTACTGTGGGGAAATCATCTCGAACTTTCAATTACTCAACTGTGTATTTTTAATACGCTGTTCCAGGAGATTCGATGGTCAGGAAATTTATACAAAAACCAACCACAACGCCTTGTACATAGCCTCTGTATTAGACAGTTTTCATAACTATTTTAAAACGCTTTATTTAAATTGTAAAGTGTTCACTATTGTTGCTTATTTTCAATGAATATTTGTGCTGAAGTAAATATCGATGTTTATTTCATAACCCTTGAAGCAATAATAACAAATGTGGTACAAAAGTATGCCCAAGGATACGAAACAAGATCACAATTAAAATCACCCTTAATTAATTAATTTAATGTAATTATATATGGGGTGTGTGAACTCAGTTTGTATTAGAAAGTTAAGAACAAGACGATTCAGGCATGTAATGTATGTTAATGTTCAAAAATGAGATGTGTCCTATTCATGACCTTGAATTTTGTATAATCAGTTTTATAACAATCTGTTTTTAATTTCAAAGTTCGATACGTTTATTTTTTTACTTAAAAAGAGTATCTAAACCAAAATATGGGTTTTTCTTAGGCATCCGGGGAATTTCGGAGTTATCTTTCATATATTGTACGTATAATATTTAAATAGTGTCCCAAAACTTATAGTTCTTCCTTAAATGCCGCCTTTTAAAGAATAATGTAAATTTTTCTACAGTGAATTTTTTTTATCAAAATGTTTATATTTATTATTTTCCTATGAACTGTTGCAACCCAATAGTTTAATAATTTATTGTCGGCAGGAGTTTAATTTTATGTTGACAATTTATGGCAAATAATGTGCCTTCTTCCCTTACATTGTCTGTTACAGATCATTTATTGACAAATGTACGCATATATTCAGCACGAGGCTTTTACTTTCGCTTTCCCTATACTGATAACTTGTATTGTAGCTGTTTAGTTTCCTGTCATTTATGAAATAAACCTTTGACGTAGAATAGAAAAGATTTATCTATTGTATCGCGTTGTATACGTATCCACATATTGTACTCTCATATACATCAAGTTCCAAATTGTCAATACGTTGTATACTAAATATGTTAAGTATTCATGTATTAAAATTTGATATTATTTATAATATCAAATTTTTTTTACTACATTTAGAACTTGTTATTTTTTAATTTATTTATACTACACTAGGCAAAAAAATTGAGGTATGTAAAAAATCTTAAATTGTTAGGTGATTATCAAAGAGCTGCAATCATAACAAAAACCATCCGAAAAAATGTTTCTAAATTTTTGCTTGCCTTTCAAAATGTCCACAGACTTCAATAATTTTTTTCCAGTGATTTCATCATAAAGCTTTTTTAGATAATTTTATGCTCTTTAATTTGGGCGGTCTGAAAGCCTTTTAGACCACCCAACAATTTTAATTTTTTGCTGAATTGTCGTTCAAAGCAAAAAGTCAGCTTTTACTTTAGTAATTAATAACTCGGGTAATAAAGATCGTACAGAAAATTCAAGTACGGTTTTAAAAACTGCAAAGTATTCTTTATAAGTCTTAATTATTGATTTTTGATAAAAAAAATTCGGGATGAGAATATTGATTGAAAAAACGTGAAAAATTGCGTATTTAGGGATATTCGGTTAATTCAGCATAACTGTGCAAGTAATGGATAGACTAAGGATGTTGACTGTTTCTTTTTAACCTCTTCATATCTTAAAGGAATTTATGTTATGTTGAGAATGTTTTTTAGTAATAATCCATAATTTTTCCAATTATTAAATAATAAATATGTAGATAATCCAAAAAAGAAAAAATCAAAAACAATTTTTTTTATAAAAAAAAAAAAAACGCCAAAACTGACTTTCTCTTTAAACGACGATAACTCAGCGAAAAATCATCGTACAAGGCTTTTGGACCATTCAAATTAAATCGATTAAATCGTCCAAAAAAGCTTTATGATGAAATTACTGAAAAAAATGTATTGAAGTTCATGGACCTTTTGAAAGGCAAGCAAAATTGATGTTCTTTCCGATGTTTTTCTTATGATTACTCAAAAACTACTGATGGCAAATTTTGAACTCAAAGCCTGAAAACTAAAAACCTTTTTTTTAAATTGCCCTGCGACTATTTTTCTCCAAGTTACAACCCTTTTTGAAATTCACCTAAAAATTTAGAATTTTTATATATCCCTTAATTTTTGTGCCTAGTGTAATATAAATATGTATATGGATATAGAATGCCCTAAAAATCTCGTTTGCAAAAAAAGGGAGTTGGAAGGGGTTAGTTAGTAGAAAAATAGTCACCATTGTGCAATATTCTATTACGACTTTCTCTGCAATTTTTGACGGGGTTAGGAAAATAAAACCCGCCACAGGTAGGATTCGACATTTATCCCGGATTGGAACCGAACGACATACAGCTGTTTCGAACTTATTAGTTCTCATCAGTGCCGTACACGGTACGCCGATCTAGGACAAATGCCGAATGAAAGCTATGGGGTATACATTTTTATCGATATGATCTATGTTAGTAACATATAAGTCGGAAATCGAGAAAGGAACCATCAAACCGCCAAGCGGTTATCGAACTAATAAGTTTGAAACAGCTATATGTCGTTCGGTTCCGATCAGTGACAAATGTCGAATCCTACCTGTGGCGGGTTTTATTTTTTTAAACCTTATCTGATCGTGCAGAAACACGAGAAAGGGGTCGAGGATCGCTTTTAGGTACAATTCAATGCCTGGCGGGGCTTTAGCCCGAGGAGTAGTTGTTTCCTATAGCGATTATGTAATAGCCTTGCTATTCGGGAACTACTTTGATAAGCGCTTGGCGGTTTGGTGGTTCCTTTCTCGATTTCCAACGTATATGTTACTGGGGTTAAGAAGAAAGAAATAAAAGAGACCATTTCTTATTTCTTACATTGTGACAGGGTGTTAATCTATTAACTACGATATACCGTTACTTTTTCTACTACTCACGTTAATAGAATTACTTTCTTATATTTCGGTATAAACGTCACTTCATACTTTTCTGTTATTGTTTCCTTTTATATCGTAATACCAGCAAACAGTTCACCACTTACGAGAAAATACTATGAAATGTCAAGGTAAACTATTTCCCCGGTACATCTTTTTTAATTCTTAAAATTCAAGATAAACAACAATTTTATTCTGATAGCTGATTATCATTCAGATATGAATCTACTTAGTTTCTATGCAAGTATTTTCGTAAGTAAGAAACGATGTTGTAGCGACCTTCATATTTAACGATATTTCTTCCTCTTTTTTTGTTTATTGGCGGAAATTTACGTAGATAATAATTATTATTCTATGAAAAACGAAACAAGATTAATTAGTCGATTAATTAAGGAATTGATTTTCTTTTATCGGCGTATCGATTTGAGTAAAATCAATTTTTTGGATAAGAATATAAATAAAAATAAAAAATATAGATATTCCTCGTTTTATTTATTAAAAACAAAACCTATTTCAAATGGTTTCACGTTGAATACAAAATGTCTTTAAAGTATACCGAAAACTGAAAAAAAATTTAAGTAAGTATATTCCCAAAGTTGGAAAAATAGTTTCTCAAATGTGTAATCAAAGTTACGGTCTGTTAAAAAGCACTGCAACTACACCAATATTTGAAAACCATTATTCATTTTGTGAAAATTAATAATTTCGTCGTCAACGATGCAAGAGTGCATGTGTTTTCCAAATCTTGCATACAAAATCTTCCCGCAACATTCTCGTGAATACTGCATTAAAATAAAGTGATAATCCCTTATACATATTTATTGTGTTAATCCATATTTTACTGCCACAATAAAATATGTAGTATATTTAAAAAAAAATACGTATGTTTATCTGAATTATTCAAATATCTTCTACTAACGTTATTCACATTACAAAAGAATCCATCCGTTGATAAATTATTAATTTATAACAGAAAAGCATGCTACAAGGTGTTTTAAAAAATTAATCTTAATATAAAATAGGACGTAATTACATAGTATGAGTGTCGTGGACGTACGTGAGAACATCCATATTCATTACATTTGAGTGTAACCATTAAGTTTTGTTTAACATGTTTATACATACATATACTAAAGTACGCGCTTTAATGACTATTTCGCACTGTTCATACTAACTAGAGATTAATAAACTATGCTCATCACTTTGTAGACGCCTACACGCAATTAACAAGAGGTATACAGGATGTTTCTCTAACTGTTAAGATTTGTTATGTCAAATTTTGAAGTTACAATAGGGTAACAAATTTCAATGTATTTATTCACATTTATATAACTCCATTGTTATATTATGTACTATACGTAACAAAACATGTTTTCTTATATGAAAGAAAAAGAATACCTGATATTATAAGTAGGAAAATTACTTAAAATTACCGAAGGTGCACAATCAAAATTAAAAATTGAACTGTCCAAATATTTTTCATGAAATATTCCACACTTTTTTCACCCCTGTACGCATGTATAAGAATACTGTTTACTAATGTGTATGATTCTTTAACGTATCTGACTATGATTATAGAGTATGCTTTGGGATATACAAAATACAGCCCTTCTGCTATTTTCATACATAATCATCATCATACATAATTCACATCGTCATCTTCGGGACTTTTTACTTTGCATATCTGCTAAAAGAATTATAATGTCCATTGTGTACAGTCGGTAAAAAATGTACAATTTCGTAAAGTAGCCGAAATCAATTGTATAATGATAATAATAATTTATTTATATTTTGATTATATCTGTAATTTTTTTCAAGAAACCGATTAAATAATCTTTGTTAGTACGTGTCAGAGTATCGTAACCCAAAAATTATCGTACTTAAATATGCAGGGTGTTTTCTGAGTCATGTCGAAAATTTTAATATACATGATTTATAATGTAAAACCGTTAATTCCTTGGGTGACTTTAAGGAAAAGGTCACAAAGATCTAGATATCTATTCAAGAATTATACATTTACCTGAAGAAGTATTATAACTGATTGAGATTAGGGGGGAGCAGAAATTAGTCGTAGTTAAAGTGGAGGACCACTCGTAAAGAAATAAAAAATAGTTATACACTGCAATATGACTCAGAATAATGTATTAATAACAGTAACTAAGCTTCAACATCGTTTAAGCTTAACCTATGCTTTTATGTTAAGTTTGAACGTAAATATCATATGTCTAAGGCTACAAATGTTTATACAAGAAAATTGAATGTTCTACATTCCCTAAGATCCACCAACGGTAGAATCCACCGTCAAATTGGGATACATATCTCCTAAAACGCATTCATACCGCCATCATGTAGACGGCTACATCAGCGACTACAGAGCCATTTTGTTTTTAAGCTTTGATAATGCCTGATGAATACCCGTTTCTACAAATTTTACTATAGTGATACAGGTTGAGTGATTGTATTTGTAGCCTGGAAATCGTCAGTGGAAGAGACTGAAAACATATGCAGCAAATCCAATTGCAATTTCGTTTGGAGC
The DNA here is from genome assembly GCA_037954035.1 of Rosalia funebris. Taxonomy (NCBI): domain Eukaryota; kingdom Metazoa; phylum Arthropoda; class Insecta; order Coleoptera; family Cerambycidae; genus Rosalia; species Rosalia funebris. The sequence goes on along the minus strand of JAZFAV010000001.1, from coordinate 11,349,332 downwards.
ATCAAACAATTCCTCATTCTCAACTTTGATGGAAGTAATACTTGAAATACGTTTATAAAAGACGGAAAAGAAGAACCTTATCAAACATTTCATAGCTCAAAATTGCAGATTTCAACAGGTGGTACAAAAAGTTCACAGGTGGCATCTGCATTCTGTATGACTTTTTAATATGCAACCTTTACCATTAGCAGTCATTGAAGAGTTGTGAATAAAGAATGATTATATTATAAATATTTAATCAAACAAATTCATATGGCAACGAATCCATTTAATACCGAATCAAATAAAAGTATTACACAAGAAGAATGTCTTCACAATTTTTTTATTCTTTTCGTGGAAGCTTCATTTTATGAGCAAAACCCACATTATGATATAATCAACATCCTGTTGTGGGTTTTCTGAGTAGCTTTTATTTATCAAATTAGAAACGAATTAATTTTCTTACAAGGCTGTATGCCGTGTGTGTTTAAAATTCTAATGGGCATTACGTACTCCGTGATGATGCGGTTAATGATTTTAACGGAAGAAGTTGTTTACAATTGCAAATTGTCCGTATTATTGTGCTATTAAGATTCCCGACCTAGCGCCTATCACGCATTGTTTGATTTTCCCTGGAAGTCGTGGATTAGCCTTCCTCTTGGCAGCTGCCCGGAGGAAGCGCCAGTAGTGCCAACATGACCGATTGAATTAATGATTAAACAGGCTATAAATTAATTTAAAAAGTTGTCTTTTTTATTATGTAACAATTAAACAGTTGTGGTATAGTTGTGGTTTGAGAAACACTTGCATATTTTTTGCAAACTTGCAAAAAATATGCAAGTGCTTCTCATACAACGCATACCTCCTGAAGTTATTGACAGTGTTGAAAAATAATTTATTGATCGTCTTAGCCACTCTCAGACAGCTAACGGTGCACAATTAAAACATTTATTTTAGTTAACTTCTTAAATAATCGTTGCCATTAAATTTAGTATTTTGAAATTGTATAATCGTTCTTATTTTTATGTTCAACCGACACTCATGCTAATGTAATTATTACCAAAGCGTATGGAAATGCTCTTCAGTGGCGGCGACAGGGGTGGGCGAGCGCCCCGGCCAAATCCTTTTCGCCTAACCAGTCGCCCAACCTCTTATAACCCCACTGTATCACATTCGCACATAAAATAATATATTTAACGCTCCCGCCCGCCCTAGATATTTCCTGCCTATTTTCGCCCAACTACAAAATAATGCTAACGCCGCCACTGATGCTCTTTCACATTCCGTAAGAACAAAAAGGATAATAAAAAAAATATCGATGACATAACACCTACTACACACCCTGTATGTATTAATTATATTTTAAAAAATGCGCAACTAACAATAAAATGTGACAGGCCCGAAAGGTTTTCCCAAAAGTTATTCCTTGAATTTTTATCGAATTTATTTATAATTTTTCGAAAGCATTGTATGTTACTTATTGTTAGAATTTATTATTAACGAAGCTTAATTATAAGATTTATTGGTAAAAACTGCAATGAACAAAAATGTGATACTGAGTTTTATTAGAAATAGAAACAACCTAGTTTACAAATCTTCGTACAATTTACGTTATATTATTTACATGCAACGAAAAAAAAAAAAAATACAAATACTTTTCTCCCCAATAAGAATGTCGAGATATTATTGGTAAAATTGCAAAATAATGACTAATATAGAAACATACCAGCAGAAAAGTCTTAAAATTGAAGCGAAGGAAAAAATTGAAAAAATTACTCACCCTGGACGAGCAGAACTGCAGCAACCACGATCAATTTCAGCGATTTCATGTCGTCGGAGTCTGAGGACCTCTGACACTAAAATGGTAAAATGAAGACGTATCTCGTGTCAACCCACCATCCATATTCAGTATTACTCAAGGACTTCTTCCATCGTCGAGATGTGTTACTTGATTAATTGCATAATACGGCTTCTAGAAGTAAGTAATTCTCGTATCGTATAAACGCATTAGCCACCGGCTGATAATTACCTGTCTGGTAATAATAAGAATAAGTAAAAGCACGGTTACATCTCGCCCGCTTGCCTAGCCAAAAATTGGGAAGGTTGATATAAATGTTTCATCTACGGGTACAATACTTCGTACGTTTACTTAATGAGCAAAAGTAATAACTAGTTTTGTAGTTAGTGATAATAGTTCGTTATATAATGTACAATGTTTTATTACCTTTCATTTTCCATACAAGACTCAACTGGTTTTCGCAACAACTTTGACAGTCGACGATGATTTTTCTCTTAAAAACAATTTCTATAAACATCATGAATTTTTGTACACTCCTTTTATAAGATAGATATTAATTTTTTTTAAACCTTGTTTGAAATTAACTCCCTCATATTGTGGTGAACTACTAACTACTTGCAACAGAATATTGTAACATTAAAAAATGTCATTCAGTAGATTTGTCTGATTTGTGTAAAAATAAGGAGAAAAAATAACATACAAATAATTGAAATCAATATAAAAATACTTGAAAATGAAAATAAATGTTAATCGATATAAAAATACCTCAGTTTTTGTCATTGACCTGGAAGCGTATAAAAGATAATAAATTTTACAAGGATCCACCTACACAAGTCAATAAAAGGCATCCTTATATAAATAAATATTAGTCGTATAGTTTATTTCATCGCTATTTGCCAAATAAAAAATCTCAAAACATACCGTGGCTTGTTCTTATGGCTAGGTTCAGGTAGACTGTTCCGTTTATCGGCAAGATAATGGAGTTTTTATTTGGCAAATAGCAATGAAATGAATAGTATATCAGTCAGAAGTGGCAAATTTCTATTGCTTGATGGACATATTAAAGTGGACGATAAAAAAATCTTATTTGAGAATATAAACTTTTGCAAAAACTGACTAATCTGTCAAAAAATTATATATCAGTGTGTCAAGTAGAATATTAAATAGAAAATTATTGCTCATTACTAATAACTACCAGTAGTATGAACAATTAACCATTAGTGTAATTTTACGAGTGCTTTTGACCTATCTTTATAAAAATTATTATGTATAGATGATGTATTTTAAATAGGTAATAGCGTATAGTAATGTAGTTTTATATAATGTAATTATGTATAATAAATAATAATATATAAGTCGAATATGTTTGTATCAATTATTTTTCATTGCTGTTAGAGTTTGAAGTATTAGTAGCTTTTATCATTTTAATAATTCAATAAATAAAATATTATTCAATGTCTTATAGTTTAAAAAAAATAAAAAAAAAATGCTATAACGATATATATGTAAAGAAATCAACTATACTACGTGGATGTCATTGCATCAATATTTGGTAGCAATAATACATTTAATGAAAAAAAAAAAAAATTAATAAATAAAACAAATTCTACTTGTGGTGTTACCTACATACAAAATGAATAAAAGTATATTGGACATCAATCTATTTGCAATTTATATTAAACATAATTCATTTCCTAACTAAAATTTTCCAATCGAGTCGCTCTTGATTCCAAATATTTCAAAATATTTGTCGACTATTTTTGAATTACAAATCAATTTTATGTCGTATGTATATTCGTACGGCGTTCACGAAATTGTCTTTCTCGGGACATATTTACAATCTGTTTGATGTTTTGCCACTCTTTGTTTGAGATACCGTGTTGTTTTCCCAATGTTTTTATTGCAATTGTTATAAGACATTTTTACTATTTTGTAGCATGTACCGTGTTGAGCCTCTTCATAGCTCTATTTTATATTATTTAGTGAGCTATACTGTATAAGAGGTTCTTTGTTATATTGCTTCTCCTCTTTGTTAAATTTATATATATATATATATATATATATATATATATATATATATATATATATATATATATATATATATATATATATATATATATGTGGCGAGTTTTTGCGACTTTTAATGTCGCTTCTCGCATCCCAGACGCCATCGTTTCCTATCGTTTCAGTTTCCTTCGTGGAGTCTTCTACTTTCCATTGCGGCGCGGATGTTTGAAATCCATTTTTTCTGTGGCCTTCCTCGTTTATTTCTTTGTGTTGGTGTCCAGTTCCAAACTTTTAATGGTATCCTTTCTTCGTTAATTCGTTGCAGGTGTCCATACCATTTTAACTGCTTTTCAGTTATATCGTCAATTATCGTATTTCTAACCCATACGTCAGTGCTGGCTGAACCATAGCCTGATATATACTTCTTTTTGTTAGATTCTTACTCCACAGGATTGGGTGTAGTGCTTTAATGATATTTTTTCCTTTTCCTGTTTTCTTTAGTATACCTTTATTATCCTTTCCGTCTTCATCTATTGTAACTCCTAGGTATTCGTACTGTGTAACGTTTTTTATTAATTCTCTTTCTGTTTCCATATCTTGTCCTATGCCCTTGATTTTTTATCAAGTTTTTATAGTTGCTACTTTTAGCGATTTGTAGAATAACCTTATATTTACGAGGAGTACAAATATTATGCGTTTCCAATATATTTTAAAAACCACTCATTTTCAGACTTTTTAGACACCTGTACACTAGCATACTGTCTGCGATCTCGCCAATGAGATATGCAGAAATCGATTCTCACGGGCGATGGAGGTTGTCTATCATTCCTTTGTTGAGTCTAAATTGTATATATATGAAATGGTTATATTTAGAATAAATATGATAAAAGAGAAAACCTTAGCTGGAAATATGGAAGCCTCTAATGCATTTTTTCCATTTTGCCTGATGTAAGATATGCCTTTCGATGATGCACGTGCTGAATTGTTTGCATACGTGTGAAATTCTTTATACCTAACAATTTGTAGAGGCCAAGGGCGTACCTAACAGTGGGTCAATTGGGGCGAAATATAAAAAAATAATCAGTAAAATGATTGTTTGAAAGGAGGTAACTTATTTTGCCACGATTATCATTAAACACTTACCTGTTGTTATTGTCGTAGTAAAGGAATTTTTAATAATAAATTAAAATTAGAATTAAAAAATGTTTAATAATCTTGAATAGGATGATACGCTACTCATTTATGGAGAGACTCGCTGTACCTACCAAGAAGAACGATGTATTTACTCTGCTCATTTCCCTTAAAAATGTCTACCGAATATACCAACTTTTGTAGAAATATCTCGATATATTCATGACACCGTAAGTGTTCGCCTCCTTTTCCAACTCGCGGTCAACACGTCAAATTTCTGTAGTTGGTATAGAAGGTAACATCAACCTACATTTTATTTCTAGATTTTTGGAACCGACGAAGCGGCCGCCCTTAAAAACGGAATTTTTAATTCCTACATTACACATAACTGGACCGAAGGAAATCCACATCGCCACAATCCACATGCAAATTAATTTTACTTTAGGAGAAAGTAAGAGCTTTAGGAAAAATACACAAAAACAAAAATAATAACAAAGTACCCTGGTGGAATGACTTATGTAAAAAATAGGCTAAAATATTTTGGTAAGTTAATATTTTTATTTAAACAATGTGTATTTTAAGTATGTTATTTCCATTGTGCAAATGTAATGACCCACGCATGCGCCTACACCGCATGATAAATTTGCGATGTTATCAAGTTGTTAAATATTTGGAGTTTACTTCAATAAATCAAATAATGATATATAGAAAACGATTGGGTTGAGGACCCACGTTGTGTAGTACTTTTTAATTTGTTTAGGTCTAAGGTCTAACCTATCAACTGTTAAAATAATGGCTGTCATCAGGGGCGGCTGGTGTATAGGTGCTGCAGAACTGCCAAAAAAATTAGATATTTGTATATTTTCGCGACATAATAAATACTAAAATTTATTAATAAAATAATTTGGTTGGTGCAGCTAACCAAATTGTTGCGTTAAAGTCGCATTCTGCCCGCCGTCCTCTATTGAGTAGTAGACCAGATGAATTATCTGGGTCTCTACGCGAGCGCGTCGCGGTACATTGAACTGGGCCACACGAGGTAGTTCTCAGCACGGCTCGGCACACCCGTCCTCCCCCTCAACTTCCGCGACAATCCACACTTGGCGCTCGTAAATGCGCGAATTTACACGGTCAGTGAGCTGTATTTTTTCCAGCTAAGGCAACATCAGTGAATGTGTACTCCTTCCTACTTCTCGTACAGTTGGCGAACGTAAATCGTACCTATTTCGTATTTCGTGTTTATTTGAGATTTTAAATACTGTTTTGTGAATTTGTGTAGTGATTTATTGTACTAATTATTAATATTTATATACTGTGATAGTGACCATGGATTTAGTTTATAATTTAGTTCATGTGAAGCGATTTTTTAAATACTCTTATGAAGAAAAAATTGATTTAAAAAACAATGGTAGGCCATTGCCCGATATTGTTATTGAGACTGCAGGTGTTAGCCGCGGAAAAGCATATAAACGTCAATTTAATAGAGACATTTATTCGAAGAACAATTGGATTTGTGGGTGCAACAAAAAAAACGCGTGATTTTGTTTTCCTTGTTTACATTTTGGCGGTGATAAAGCATGGACGGAGGTAGGGGTGACAGATTTGGTGCACTTAACTGAAAAAATAAAAAAGCACGACAGCTCCAAAAGCCATCTACATAATACAATGGAATTAGCTTTATTAGGAACACCTAATATTAAAGCGCAGCTAGATTCAGCTTATTGGATAAATGTGCAAAAGCATAATGATAATGTGACAAAAAAGAGATACGTTTTGTAAAAAATTATAAACTGCATAAAGTTTTGTGGGGCCTTTGAACTGGCGCTGCGAGGACATGACGAAGCTGAAACCTCTCAAAACCCGGGGATATTTCGTGGTTTGATAATTTTTTCTGCTGAGCTTGATGTAACTTTCAGCGAGCATCTACAAAATGCTTCAGTATTTAAAGGAACCTCTAAAGAAATACAAAATGATCTTTTGGACTATATTAAAAGTATGTCATGAAGAAATAATAATTAAAGAAATTAACAAACCTTCATTTTTGGCAGTTATGGCAGAGGAAACAACTGATGTATCTGCAAAAACTCACTTGAACGTTTTTGGACATACCTGAAACCCACAAAATGTAACGCTGAAACTCTTTCGGAAAATATTTAAGTGTTATAGACCCTCTAGTAGAAAATTCACCTTACAAGCCTTTTCTCTTAACCAAAGAATATGACGGCAAACATGAATGTTCTTCAAAAAGGTATTAAATTCCAAAAATTTTTCTTGTGAAAGTCTATATTTTTGTATAAACGGATTTTACATAAAAATTCTGAAGTATCAGAAAAACGAGTGACCTTGAAAATTGTCGCCTGCGGCCCAATTTTTTTGCGGCCCCTACGGCGCCGGTAGTTTGAAATTTGCACGCGGGCGGCCAATACCCTAGGATCGACCCTGTGCAGAACACCCGTTTCATTTCATCACGAGCCACCACTAGCTGTTATACTTCTTACTCTGTATATTATTTGGATAAAGCATAGGCAAACTAAAACTACACTGTGGTGAAAGTACAGACCGGTTAAAAGCGAAAAATATGGCGTTTGAGGACAATGTTAAAAAACTTTATTATCGTGCAAAGCGAGGAGAAACCAATAAACGGTCATGGTGTAACAATATTTTGCTTACCATCGGATCATTGGAAATTAAATTTCATAGAGCTAATCAAGGCGCAAATAATAGAGAATATAGCATGACAACACCATTATTAGATTTGCCAACGAGTGAAAATCGTGTTACTGTAGAAATACGGGCCAAGTGCATTTACATGTACAAAAAGCTGAATAGCATGTGGAATCTCAACACATGAGCTGACAAAATGATTTGAATTTTCAAATTACAATTTCAGGTGATAGTGACTGTTGTTTTGAGGGTGATAGTGATTCTGCTTATCAATAACATAATATTTTAATATCCAACTTACCGTATATGATATAGCTGGTATCGATTTGTGTATGAAGAACATTTTCGAATGTCCTTTTTTTATATTTGGCGCCCCTCTGATATGATACGCCTATGGTATGGCGCCCCTCTGATATGATACGCCTATGGTATAGCGCACCCACGCATTAACGCGGCCACGTTACCCTTGAATCACTTTAAATTATTCTGGTACCCTACTATAAATAAAACGACGGCACTGTACTATAGCCATTTATAGTTATTTAAGAATACAGAATTTTATCATTCTGCACATAATCAATTAGCGGGGAGGTAAGGGGAATTGTGTAAGGAAAAAAAAACAACAAAGCCAGCTTACTTCTATTTATATATTTGAAGAATACACTTTGATAATATAGTAGTACAAAAGTATTATTTCATATTACTTCAATCACCACTTTGGATTGGTAAGGCACAATCAATGGTAATACAGCAAAAAAGGAACAAAACGAAATAAAAATACAATAAATAGAGTTAACTAACGATACTAAGTACGGACTTAAAAATAAACTACCATGGTAAGTTTAAATAATGAGCAAACGATACACACACAGGCTTGTTTATAGTTGGCCACTCTTCAATAAAAAATATATATATATCATTCATTTTAATACAAAATATAATACATACATACGAAATTTATCACTAAAATGTGAAATCAGTTTAAGAAAAATATCGTACGGTAGGATTTAAACAGAAACAGAGCCTGTTTGGCATTTGACAGGTCGTTTTTATATAAGGAACTGTATAAATATGACCCTTTAACGTAATAATTTTCGTTCCACGTTACCACTGACTGAAGGTGTACAAGATGTAGCTGTGACAGTTCTGAAATATTATCATAGATGGCAGCGTGTTAGTATAAATTGCAGAAGCTGTTGACAATGATTTTTTTACGTTTATTAATTTGAAATACGTGAAAATGGTGTAACTAATAATCAGTGGTATTACAGAAGTTTTTTTTTCTTGGTTTACAATTCATGTAATTCGAGATCTTCAACACGATTTCATTAAAACGTGAAATTGTTTAGCACCAAGCTTAAAAAAAAAATACATTGTAATTAATACTAGATAGTTTTTCATATGTATACTAAACAGCTACTAAGTATAAATAAGGAATTCGAATTTTTGCATTCATATATATGTAGTAGTAAACCAAGAGGTATATTTTTGGCAAGAATCAAGGACAGAAAACTTGAAAATTAAAACGATGTGAGGAAATAAATTAAAATAAAAAACTACGTTAAGAATGTCAATAAAACTATAGCATTAACGCTATATTTGAATATAAAAGCCTAGAATAAAAATGTTTTGAATTTAAATCAAATTCTAATGCTGCACCGAGGGAAAGAACATCGGTTACGCTGCATAACTATCTATAAGCGAATAAAATAAACTGCTGGAAAATGAAATTCATTTTTTTAGTGCCATTTGAAAAAGAAATTAAAGCCTGTTTTGAAAACGTTATGTCGACTATGGAACGTAAATGGCACTAGCTTTGTTTATCGTTCTTGAAGACTTTTCTGTAACCATACCGGGACTTTAATCGTAACCCGACTTCCTCTGTAACTTGAATCACAGAGATGATCCCATTTCGAATAAAAACAGCCTGTCGAGCGGTAGTGTTCATCCCGTGAGGAAGGATGAGTACACCAAAATTCAGACTTTTTCAGGCATCAGTCATAATGGTAAGAAGAAAATAATCTAAGACGAACATCGGCGAACTGAAGCGTGTACATACAGTTCAGATTACTTAAGTTTCAAATCTATCTAACTTAGTGCTTAATAAATTAATATTCGATCACATTTTTATATAAAATATAGTTCTTCATGGGAATATTTTCATACAATACATCGATACACACTAAATATGGCTAAATTTTACACCACTAATATTTTTTTTTTTTACACAGCACAGCCTTTTCTCACGCCATATAACACTTTGAGTTCCGGGAAAATTATTTTCCTTATCAACTGATTTGTCTTGGCAGCTAACATCGATCGCCTGGGGTCTTTCTTGTAGACTTTAATGCCTGGTTTATGGACTAGGAAAGCGTTATCTAATATGAGGAAATCGTAGTCCATCACACACAGAGCGTATCCCTGAAAGAAAAAAAAATGATTCACATATTATGCACATCTTCATACATTGCAATTATTAATCTACTATCAAGAAAGAATATTATGAGACGCATTCGATATATTCCCTTGGAATATAAACAATAATGAATTGAATTGGGATTTAATTATGCTTTTAGGCGATAGAAGGCATGAGTATTTTGAGGCCAAGGGCATAATAAATTCACTATTGCCTATATTTTAGGAGACAGCATCAAAAATCTATCTATACTCTTTCTTGATTGTACAGGGTTAGTAATTTAATTATGCTCGAAATATGTATATATAATTTCGTGGGTACCTATATAAATTATAACAACATTGTTATTGCCTCACATTTTATTTTATGCAAATGTGAGATTTAAATAAATAATTTCATAAATGATTACAACAAAAGTGTGGATTTAAGATATAACTTTCTTTAGGTGTACTTTAATAATAAGGGGCAGATGTAAGTGGATACCAGGGCAGCAATTTTTAGTACGGGCAATATCCCTCGTGGATCAATGAAAATCATAGTTTCTTTTTCGATGCCGCATGATTGCTTAAATAGACATCAGTGACATTCTAGGCCACTTTAATCACTAAGATGATTAAAAAAAATATAGTGAAATTAGAAATTTCAACTTAGTATTAGATGCAGCTATCTGAAAAGTGAATAGAGCTGGAAGCATCATAAATAAATCCACACAAATACTTGGGTATGTGGACGATATTACGATAATTGCACATGACCTTGCCTCCCTGAATCAAACTGCCATAGATCTTGAGCCACAGGTAAATAAAGGAGGCCTACAAGTGAACAAAGACAAAACGAAATATATGTATTGCTGCAGGAATCCCTCAATACAACTACCAAATATTAATATAAACGGCGGTCAGATTAAAAGCGTCAAGGTGAAATAAGGGCAAGAGTCCTAAAAGGAAATAAATGCTACTATGCTTATTTAAAATTAATAAGGAGCAGCATACTAAATAGAAGATCTAAGATCACAATCTATAAGACACTTATAAGACCCGTAGTAACCTATGGATGTGAAACATGGACACTAACAAACAATGATGAAAATCAATTAAGAATATTTGAGAGAATGATCATTAGAAGAATATACGGCCCAGTGCAAGAAAACGGTATGTGGAGAATAAGAATGAATCACGAAATTGATGCTCTTATAAAAGGAGAGGATATAGTAAGATGCATAAAAATTCAAAGGATAAGGCGGTTAGGACATGTATACAGGATGGAGGGCGAGAGAATTGTGAAGAGAATCCTTGAATGGAAACCTCAAAACACAAGACCAAAAGGGCGACCCAAGAAAAGGTGGATAGACGATGTGGAGGAAGACCTAAAAACTCTAAGATTAGGAAACTGGAGGAGAATAGCGGTAGATAGAACCAGATGGAGGAACATGGTAGAGCAAGCAAGCCAAAACCCACCAAGGGTTATGAGCTAAAAGAAGAAGAAGAAGAAGAAGTGAAATTAGAAAATAGTTTTTCTTCTCAATGGTGTCGTAAATAAAAATCCACAATTCCAAATATTTAAAATTTTGAAAAGTTACACTACCTTGAATATATGTAGAAGTCTAGAAGATGGTCATAAATTGAATTTCTAGATGGTCATTACATCCAAATCTACCCTCTCCTAGTAGTCTCTATAAAGCTACCTGTTTGATTTAAAAACAAAATCAGAAGTGCCTCAACATTTTCAAGAGATATGACTATTGATTTGAATTACATTCAGCATTGAACAATTAATCTTGGGAAGATTTAATTAACTCCCGATTATGTCAACTTGATTGGCGAAATGCGCGTCGAGGAACGTGTAATTTTTCGGTGTTTGGAGGAGCCACGAATTGAAGTACGGTAAACATTAAATTTATAATACATTATATACTGCTAACACCCATTGTATAGTACAACACAATGCCTTAAAAAACATCAGAGAAGAGTGCTATAGTAGTAAGTTGATGAAATACAAAAGAACAATTTTGTAAATAAGAGACTATACTATCTGAAACTTTTAAATAATAAAATTAACACAAGACTATTCAATGAATACACATACAGTTGATCATAAAATAATACCAACACATGGTATGATCCTCAGAATATGTTGAAAATTGTAAGTACTTGCTTTACCACAGATTCAGTTCCAAACTCCAAAACAACTTATAATAAAAATATAATTCGACGATTCCTTGACTTCATCTCTTGCAAAAAAAAAAAGAGCTAAACATCCAATTAGAAAAACTTCGTTGCTTAGATTTAGGGCCAAAATGGATGAAACTGTTATCGTCAACTCAGGCGATTCGACCGCCGACTTGACGCAGCATAATGTTTACGCAAAATTGACTAATAAACATTCATTGCCTTCGGCACGGCTTAATTTTCCACAACCGTCGACTAGACATATACCCGCACAAAACGAGAGGCATGCTCGTCGAGTCGACACATCGGCCCTTAATATTAATCACAATCTTTTTTTTTTCTTACTGTCAAAGCCACCACAAAAATATAAATAAAACCCCTACCTGAGTCATTTTATCACTTTTCCCCTCCCAACTGAGCCTCTCGTCGTACAAGGGATCGGCGTGGGTGCCTATGAAGATGGGCTCCCAATGTATGAACCTGCCGTTCCTTTTCCCGATGTGGAAAACGTGCAGTCCCTGCGTCTCGTTCGCCACCTGCCACTCCTTGGCCTTCGGCACGCTGTGGCAACCCGGGCACAGTTTCTTGTGGAACGGCAACGCGGTGCCGTTCAAAAGCATGTCCTTCAGCATGGTCTTGTTATCGGGCACCTGCTGATTGGCGCTGACCTCGAAGATGTGCAGCGGGAACACTTTCGGGTTCTTGCTGAGTAGCGGCCCCTTGTTCTCCGCTATCATTGTCAGGAACTTGTCTATTATGTTAGGACTAGGATAGAGTTCTATGTCGGATGGCAGGATGTAGAACGTCTGGGCCATTTCCCGCGCTACGTTTCGGCCTACGTTCACCGGGTACAGCAGCTTCTTTTGGGCCTTGTACATGTTCTCCGCGGAGACGTTTAAGAACGCGGGCGTTATGGAGCAGTTGTACGGCTCTGTGAATATGCTGTTGTGTTTCGGAACCTGAAAACGTAACTACGGTTAGACTGCTAAACGCAATTATATAATCATATAATAAAAAACAATATATATATAGTACATGTAGGCTGTTATACAATGAATAAATTGGTTAAAAAATCAAGGATTAACTTTTGGGGAAAACCCTCTGAACCGTCAAATTTTATATTTAGTTGCGCAATTTTACTTTTCCGCACTCCACTATACTAGCGGAAAAGTAATGTAATTGTGTAAAGAAAAAGTGAAAAAACAACAATTTTTTTTTGGGTTTATTTTTCGTTTTTCGGTCTAAAAACAAAAAAAATGGTTTTTAAAAAATGTTTGCTGTGTGTGTGTCGTCGTTGTCGTCGGCATTAAAATTTCATGTTAGCACGATAACTCAACTGAATCGTGTCGAATCGCTCGGATTTTGATCTTTGATTTGATAATTCTGATCGGAGACGTTTCCCAGACGACACCTATTGATTTTGAGGTGGATGGATATACTACACCCTATAGAGTCATGAGAAAGCATAATGGTGGACTAGTTGAGAATTCTTTTTGTTAATACGATAACTCAACTAAATCGTGTCGGATCGATCGGGTTTTGACTGATTCTGATCGGGAAGGTCTCCCAGACGACACCTATTGATTTTGAGGTGGATAGGACACACCCCATCCTGTCCATGGCTCATGAGAAAGCACGACGGTGGACTATTTGAGAAATTTTTTTTGTTAACACGATAACTCAACTAAATCATGTCGGATCGATCGGGTTTTGACTGATTCTGATCGGGGACGTCTCCTAGACGATACCTATTGATCTTGAGGTGGATACAAGACACTCTACCATGTTCATGGGTCATGAGAATGCACAATGGTGGACTATTTGAGAATTTTTTTTTGTTAGCACGATCACTCAATTAAATCGTGTCGGATCGATCAGGTTTCGACTGATTCTGATTAGGGACATCTACCAGACGACATCTATTGATTTTGAGGTGGATAGGACACACCCCACCCTGTTCATGGGTCATGAAAAAGCACGATGGTGAAAAAAGTAAAACTGTCGCATAAAACACATTCTGCATTTATGTGTTGGTTTATTTTTTTTCGGCCACTCAATTTCGACATAGAGATGTTCTACGTGCGGAAAAGTCCGTTTTAAGGTTTTAAAACAGTTTATTTTATTTTAAAATACAATTAATACATAAGGGTGATTTGGCTTTGGATAAAGCCGGATTCCTTTAACAAAATATGACAAAGATGACAAAAATGTAATCAAATATTGGAAAATATTATGTCTAGGAAAAATTGAATAATTGGAAACGATAATTTATTATTTTTTAGAATATCTATACAAGAACTATCAGAAAAAATACTTTGTACATACGGTTATAATATATGTAGACTAATTATACGGATCCTACAAAAATATCTACAACGGATCGACAAAAATGTTTTATATACACCCTTATAAAATAAATTAATCTTTTTTCTTTTATCTTTGGCATAAGAAGAAAGCAATTAGCAAGAAGAAAAAGGAATTACTTTGCCTTCAATAATGGCCGGTCGTTACAAATATATTATTTTTTGTAAAAAAAATTGTATAAATGAAATAATTTATACAATTTTTTTTTATATAAAACAAAATATATTTTAAAATTTACTCTTTTCAAATTTAGCGAATTAAATTTAGCGAATGAGTAATCGAAAAAAAAATCTATAAAAGTAAACAAATTATCTTTTTAAATATGTGAGTATTTATTCAGTCAACAATAATCTGGATATGCGAAATCGAATAAATACACGAATTTCAAAAATTAGAAAATGCTAAATTACCTCGGACCTCCAGCGATTCACTTACCACGAAATCATAAATAGGAGCGGAGTTAAATACAATCAAACGCCTTACAAATCTCCTTCCAATCAGAATAACAACAATCCTCAATATAATACATGCAATAACAAATTGAAATCGGTTTTAACTACTTCCTCGTATAGAGTGAAATGGCCGTGCAGAATTCAGACAAACTACCGCATTTCTAGCTTTATGGTCCATTTTATCGTGCATTCGCTCACACCTACCACAGGAAACATTAACTCTCAACGGAACTTCATTTATTGCATTCCTCCAATCTCAAATACAAGTAATAAGCAATAAAATAAATTATATTCATTGTTATGAGAGAGGTAGTAAGACGTAGTCGGTAATTTTGTTCTGTACAAAATGGTCGGGTCTTAATGCGCGGTTTTACTCCACCCTATGTTTTCTGAACAGTAAAACATAAATAACGGATAAATAATAAAAACCTAGCATGGAAAACGTAAAGGTAAATAAACAGTAAGGCTAATTTTAATTTTTTTTGATACCAACGATTTTTCTAGGCCAATTCCTTGGCGATTTTACGAAATCCGGATGAAGGCAAACTTAATAACATTTTTTTTTGTTGCGATAAACTTGTTATCGACATTAATTAAGTTAATTATCAATAAACATTTTCTTAAACTCTTTTCCTGGACATTTCCTTGCAAAACCCGATTCATCTCGCCTTCCACATAATTAATACGTAACATGTAACGGCGAATGAAAAAGCGTTACATAAATTGTATCGGTAATTAAATCTACGGTTTATTTCAATCATTTACTATAAGGTAATAAATTGAATCTAAAAAAAGTTTCTTAACTCTGTGGAAACTGTTTATAGGAGATTTTTTATAATTATAACACTTTTGATGAGTGATGAATACGGTTAATATGGTTTTAATGCAGTGATAATGTTCGTAAATTATTTTAAAATGAAATAAACTTAATGTAAATGGTTCATAAGAGCTATTTTAAGAGCTATACGCTATTGCGGCAGAAACACGTATATTATTGGGGAAAGTATGGCAATAAAAATAACTGTATTACGAAAAATTTAAACATCTGTAATCTACCGAAGGAAAATCCCTTTAGACTTTGCTACAGAGCGATCAAACCAAGGGGTACAGCACATACACTTTTATTACAATACTCTAGTTGGTTTGTCTACCAACCATGATATAAGTAAGCATCTCCACATACTAAATCGTGAGCCTTACTAATTTAATTTTTTTAGATACCAACGATTTTTCTAGGCCAATTCCGTGGGGATTTTACGAAACACGAATGAAGGCAAACTTAATAATATTTTTTATTGCAATAAACTTGTTATCGACATTAATTAAGTTAATTATCAATAAACATTTTCTCAAACTCTTCCTGAGCATTTCCTTGCAAAACCGGACTCGTCTCGTCTTCCACATAATTAATAACATGTAGCGGCGAATGAAAAAACGTTGCATAAATTGTATCTAAAATTAAATCGATGGCTTATTTCAAATTCACTGTAAGGTAATAAATTTTAAAAAGTTACTTAACTGTGTGGCAACTGTTTATAAGAGATTTGTTATAATTATATTTTAATATACTTTTTAAAAATAATTTTTTAAGAGCTATACCCTATGCGACAGAAATACGTATATTATTGGGGAAAGTATGGCAATAAAAAAATAATTATAATTCGAAAGATTTAAACAGTCGATATGAAAATATATCGAAGACAGTTGAAAGAGTATTTTTGCTAAATTTTGGAAATGATAATATGGTTCATTTTTGAAATTTAACTATAATATTAAAGCGAATATTTATTATAATGAAAAATATGGTTTACTATTAAAAAAATTGTAATTGTCACCCAAAAATCAGGAAAAATTACTATTTTGAATATGTTTAAGTAAAAAATATTCTACAAGAGAATTATCTTATCTAATTTATTCGTGATGGGGACATCAGACATGCCCTTGACGTGAAATTTGGTAAAATTATTTTGTAAAAATACGGATTACATATATAAATAATTTAGCTTGGGCGACTGCCTTCACTGAACGCCCATCATTGATATGAAAGACAGGCAATAGCTGTGCACCCTTTTTGGATGGTCGCCAGACCGGCTAGCATAAACGACTTGAATGTCAATAGGTACACAGAAGTTGCACAAATTTAGGATTTGTGTAGAGGACGTAGTACTCCTCGGATGAGATATTGAATTGGAGGTCTGTTGTTGGTTGCATGTTAGATAGGTAGTAAAGGAGTCACCTATTTCAAAAGAAAGACTGGCTTAGTAGCCAAAATAGGCCGCTGTTAAATAAATAAAAAAGTAATTTAGTAAAGGCGTAGTAATTGTCATCAACTTTTTACTTTACCCTAATGTCTACTTTAATATATAAAAGAGTGGAGGATGGTAGTCACCAGGAGTTTCTGAAGGAGAGGCCAAAACAAAGTACCGCGATAACAATCTAGGCAATTATTTTACTTCCATAAAAGTTTTTATCTTCTAACAACACTGAATACCGAATATTAAAATTCATTACCTG
Organism: Rosalia funebris; assembly: GCA_037954035.1. Taxonomy (NCBI): domain Eukaryota; kingdom Metazoa; phylum Arthropoda; class Insecta; order Coleoptera; family Cerambycidae; genus Rosalia; species Rosalia funebris. Next base: position 11,331,839 of record JAZFAV010000001.1, on the reverse strand, counting down.
TGCAATTTTTCAAAAAATATATCAAGGCGGACGAATCAGATTCCTTATTTAAGTCACAAGAGATTCCTACAGGATATTCTAAGTTTGGTCTGTTTATTAAACAACCAGTAGTTATAATATTTGTATAAAGACCACAAAGACAATAAGACATAAAATTAACTCTTCTGTATTGGAAATATAATTGTTTGATGTGCGGCGTGTGTAATGATATTTGTATTACGTCACACGGCTAGCGGGTGACGAGTATTACGAATGCGAGGCTGATTAACCGCCTAACGAAACCAACTTACGTATTTTTTAATGGGATGAAATCTTACCTCTTTGGGTACGTGCTTCGTACTGAAGTACACGTGGAACGTGACGTATTCCTTCACCAAAGAGCTGGTGCAGTCCCTCAGGTAGGCTATCGACTCCAGGGTGTGGGCGAAATCGGTGCCGGGCGCGTGCATCGCGATACTGATCGGCCCTTTCCACCTCTCCACCAATGGCACTAAGTTATCCATGAACGAGTAGTCGGCGTGCGTGGTATACGTAATACTTTCGTGGCATTTAAATGTTTTTTCGGCGGTAACATAATTGTACAGAACCCAATAGTCGCCGCGCTGCTGGGTTTTTGGCACCATAGGTTTATCCAAGCACTGGGTCAGTTCCCTCACCTTCTCGAGGACTGTAGGCTCCTTCTTCGGCAATTCGGTGGTCACCTGCAACGAAAAAATACAATATAGAATATAGGTACCAGGTATGTAAATATGAAACCCGGAATTTGCCCATAGATGGCCTAGCTGCTAATGTAGTTACCATCATTACCGCGTCATTGGCGCCATTTTCTTGTTTTGACATCTGATACAGGTTTTTATTTCATAACAATACAAGTTTTATACAACTATATCGTTTTTAACGTAATAGCGTTGAACATGTCGAATTTTGTGCCTGGAAACTACCATTTGCAGACAGCATTGATTTTCTGTTCCATTTGACGAAAACTGCTGCAGAATTGCATCAAATGCTTGTCGAAGCCTACGGTGAGCACGCTCTTGGTAAATTACAGTGCTTTGAATGGTTTAATAAATTCAAAAGTGGCGATTTTGACGTGAGAAACGAAGAACGTGGAAGACCACGGAAAAGGTTTGGAGATAGCGAATTTCAAACATTGTTGGATGAGAATGATGCTCAAACGCAACAAGAACTCACGGATTAATTAACTGTGACACGAGAAGCCGTCTCCATACGTTTGAAAGCCATGGAAAAGATCCAGAAGATGGGAAAATGGGTTCGAAATGAACCGAATGAAAGACAGCAGAAAAACCGAAAAACATTTGCGAAATGCTGCTCGCCAGGTACAAAAGAAAGTCATTTCTCCATCGAATTTTGACTGGCGATGAGAAGTGGATATATTTCGAGAATCCTAAGCGTAAAACATTATGGTTAACACCAAGCGAACCATCGATATCGACTGCAAGGCCAAATTGCTATGGACGGAAAACAAATGCTCTGTGTTTGGTGGGATCAGAAGGGTGTGATCTATTATGAGCTGCTAAAACCTGGCCAAGCCATTAATACTGAACGCTACCGACAATAAATGATCGATTTGAATCAAGCTTTGCGTAAAAATATATCGACCAGAATATCAAAAAAAGCAACACAAAGTGATTTTGTTTCATGATAATGCGCCATCACACACAGAAAAACCGGTCAAGGAAACAGTTGAGGTGTTTAGTTGAGAAATACTTTCGCATGCGGCTTATTTACCAGACTTGGCTCCCTCCCATTACTACCTATTTGCATCGATGGAACACGCACTTGCTGAGCAGCTTCTTTTGGGCTTCTTACGAGAATGTACGAAAATCGTTCGATGACTGGTTAGCCTAAAAAGAGCAAGAATTTGTATGATATGGAATCCACAAATTATCAGAGAGATGGGAAAAATGTATAGCTAGCAATGAACAATACTTTTAATATAATATTTATCATTTTCATACAATAAACGTGTATTTTCTACACAAAAAAATCCTGTTTCATATTTATATGCCTGGCATATAACAGTAAACCCCGTAACGCCGCCACTGTACAAAACCAGAACGCGCAACTCCACTCAGTACACGGAGGCATGAGAGGAGTCAGTAATACAGATGAAGACAGATGGAACGATCGAAGGGATAGATCGGTCAGGAACGAAGACGGATTTAAAAACAATACATCCTCCTTTACAAACTGCCGCCCAACTGGCGCTCGAACCCACCACCGTGAGTCCCATGCTCTACCGAGTGAGAAGACTAGAATCTATTTCCGTTTATTCACCAAATCCCAATTTTTTATATGAATTCGGCAGAATTTAAGCCTTAATGTTGTTAGATTAATAGTGAGATGAAAACCACATCTATAAGTATCGTTTCGAAAGCGAAAATCGACGTGTCCAAAGACTTTCTCTAAAAATGTTCATTTTTATTTCAATCTTCACTCTTCAGGAACATACTGTATATGTATATATTTTTTATAAATATATATTTTTAATATAGTTACGTTTATAGTCATTTGTGTAAAAATAAAAGTGACTTTCTGTCTTAACTAATTTTTGTATTATTGTAGCTTATATTTAAATGCATAATACTTACTCATTAAGTCACATGATAATGTCATCACGACCCACGAAATTTTCAAGTTTTGAAATTAATTTTTACTAGTAATTCGGAGTCGTAATTTCTAATAAGTACATGAAAATGGATATATCCAATATAGGGTCCGATTTTTTGCCATTCTGGCGAAATATTTATATAAATACCAGCGCTTCTTATGTATAGGACGTTTTGCGCCTATAAAACTGTACCCGCTCGGTTGCAAGAAAGTCTTAAAAGGAGCAATGGACGGAGACATTTCCTGCGACCGTCCTTGAATACGTCTGCGGTCAGGAAAGTATAATCTTCGGGTTTTACGTAACTCAGAATTAGTTTCGTGCTTGTTTACAGACGGTAGGGTTCAAATAATTCACCGGAACAAAGAATTGTTGGAGAATGTGCAACCATGTGACGCTACAATGCTGCAAATGCTGCAAAAAAAATATTTGATGGCACGAGAATGTTTCTGAACAAGGCGGGGTACATTTCCAGCAGTCTAACAAACGTTAAAGTTTCATTTCAATTTTCAAACTTGTAGTTTGTTATTTTATCTCCAGTGACACCAACTTTGACATAATAATAATTTCAAAAGGATGATATACGCTGTGACGGACGTCTTCCATTTTATGACCTTTAAGATATTTGTTAATGTTTTAACTAAGATATTTGATATCTTGGTATTTATTATTGCATGATATTTACTACTTATAAGAAATCTCACAATATTTGCAAGGAAAACTTTCTTCGCTTTTTAATAACTAGCTTAGAGGTCTGCTGTAAGGAGAAAGAAAACAAATTCTTATTATTCTTTTATTTTGTGTGAAAGTAATGGAAGAAATTATAGTAGAGCAAAACTATAATCTACCGAAGGAAAATCCCTTTAGACTTTACTACAGAGTGATCATCAAGAGGGCACAGATACACTTATTATTACAATGCAGTCTAGTTGGTTTGTTCATATGGTCGAAGAAGAAAAAAAGATTTATTTTATGGTAGAAATACAACACCATTCATTTGTAACCACTACAAGGTCATTCAACGATTGCGTTTTATAACATTTCGTTCATCATGTTTTCTATTTTTAATTGTGAAATGTCAAAAGAAAAATGTAAAGACAACGAATTCGCTGTAGATATTGTAGCTATCTTAACCCAAGATTACTAAAGTTGATCTATCAACCATGATATAAACAAGCATCTCTACATACTAAATCATGAACCTTATTAGTCAGTAAGAACAAAAGGGTGTTGAAATCAGAACCTTGGAGTACATTACATTATGGTATATGGGTTTGGGCGTCATCAGCCACTGATCGCATGGGTAGTCTCTTGGCGGATCCCCTCTTATCCGAGTTATTATCCAAAAATGCTATCCCATAAAAGGAGCAATTTAGGCACGTCCCCCGCCTTAAGCCTCGCCTCCTCTAGGATAACAGGGGTCCCTAATATAAGGCACCTCCTCTCCTCCAGTGCGGGGCAGGTGTAAAGAAGATGAATCGAGGTTTCCTTGTCTTCTTTACATTATCTGCAGGCCGGGCTGTCAGTCAGCCTCAGCCTGTGCTTATATGCATTCAGAGTACTATGGTGGCCCGTTTATGATTCCCACCAGGGCTCTGGCTTTGTGCCTGTTCAATTTAATGAATTCTTAAGTCCATTTCTCAATCTCTGAGTATTCGATTAAAAGTTTGGTTATTCGACAACCCGTTACTCCTCTCCATATTTTATTGTGCTGGTCGCTTGCCCAACCATTGATGCGGTCTCTGGTCAGATTCCAACTTATTCCCACTGTAGATTCTGGTCCGTAGAGGCTTTCCCTGGTCCCTAGTCTGGCAATGTCACCTGCAATTAGATTTCCCTTAATGCCATTATGCCCAGGTATCCATAAGAGTTCTACCGGTCCCTTCTCTGTCAAGTGGTTCAATGCTTCATAGCATTTATAGACCAGCTTCGACTCTGTCGTTGCTGAATTCAGGGCTGCCAACGCCGCCCTGCTATCCGAGCAGATACATACCTTCTCCTGAGTCCGATTTTGGTCGGCCCCCAGAACACCGTATGTATTGCAACTAGCTCGACCTGGAGTGCGGTAGTGTATTTGCCCAGGGGAAAAGTTTTACCTATCCCATCGCGTCGCCTATATACCCGCTCTGTTTCCACTCTTGGCTCCATCCATGTATCAGATGTCTCCATTGAGCGGTAATCCAGCTCGACCCTCCATCCAGTCGGTCTTACTGGTGAGGGTAATCTTATATTTCTTGTCAAACAGAAAGTGGACACCCGTACTGTCAGAGGGCATTCATAGGACTCCCTTCTCAACTAGCTCTCTTGTAAGTCTTACTTTGGAGTAAGGCTTTCAAAAAAATAAAAAGCGCACTTTTAATATATCGCATGTATGTTGTGCCTAATTGTAATTATACTGAGCTGGTAACACCGCATTTATCTAATAGAACGTTAACTACATCTGGCGCCCTTATTCAACAGTAATCATAATCAACATTTCACGGGCAAAATTTGACGAATTTTTGTTTGATAGAGCATTCAACACACCAAAATACACCACTGGTGAAAATGTAATGTACTACTGCGAAAGAAAGTAATGACCAACTTTCGATATGTTCCTAGGAAATATAAGCAATAAGGAATTAGTTTTTGAGTTAATTATATGCGTGAATAGAGAGAACGACCACTTTGAGACTAAGACCATAATTGATTGTAAAATTAATTCATAATAGTATATATTTTACTAAAATATACCGAAAGTGTCTCATATCATTCCTGGTTATGGTATTCATGATACAATTGAAAGACTCGCTTGTATAAAAAAAATAATTATTCGTAAATATTTACCGAATATATACGAACTTGATAACAGCTTTCTGAAGTAATACAGGTATAGTCAACCCGATTCGAGGGGTTCATTAACATGATTTTATTAAATATTTTCTATGATGTGGCCATTTCAACGACGTAAATTTACTACAAACGTGGAGAAATATTTACTTCGACACTTAGAGAAGATTACTTACTACTTTCGCTACAGGTTGCACAGGTTGTTTCTCCACCGGATTGGTCGATTCCACGATGGGCACGATCTCCTTGATCTCGCTCTCTTGCGCGCCAGCGGTCTGCTCCAGGTTGGCGCTGTCCAGCGCTGCCAGATTTCTCCCGGACTCCTGCAGTTCCCGGATGACGGGCGCCGCATTATTCGTGAGCACGTGTATGCACAGATAAATAATGCAGGCGACCACTAGCAACTTGATGATGAAGGATTTTCGATTGTTGTACATTTTTAGGCGGTTTCTTACTGTCGAAGAAAGGTCAGATCAAACTATCATCATACACGGATCGGGGTGGAGTGCTCTTAGAGCGTTATCTTTTTTCTGCCTGGCGGTCTTGAGTGAAGATAATCGCGGATTTTTAAAAAGCCCATTGATCAGGAGTGCGAGTCTTCATGGAGATTTTCCGGTTCGGTTGGTACCATTGGTTTCTGAAACAACAGAAAAAATGTTTATTGTTTTCCGATTTGTATGATTCGCAATAAGCGCAAGGTCGAGTTTTTGTGCGACGTCGATCGTGATCTTAAGCAGAGGGGAATTCTAGAAACGATACTCGTATAAAAATAATAATCAGCTTTTAATAATAAATAGTTTACGTTTTTATCGATAATACTTTCATATCATTTTTTAACGAGTGATCGACGACAACCTTACAGGACTTATAATTAGAAACACGATCTACACCGGCAGCAAAATTTATTTCTGACAACAATACGCTTATATAGGGTGTCTCAATTGGAACCATAGTATATGTTTGTGAATGAAACTGGTAATATTTGACAAACTGAGATTTTTTATTCTTCAACATAAAATGTAGACGATACGGCTACAAATTGAAAACAATATCGTTCGTATGACCGCTTCAACTCATGTGTCATTATTCAGCAAAACTGTACATAACACGCGCACATAAAACTGGCTCTATTTCCCGAATAACACTTTGAATGTTTGTTGCTTTGAGGTCATTGACTGTAGCTGGCTGGGTGACGTACACTCTTCTCTTGACATAATCCTAAAGAAAAAAAGTCCAGTGGTGTTAAAAATCACATGATTTTTCAGTCTGGTTGATGTCAGCATTCCGCAAGACAACATGATTAGGAAATTTGGTATGCAACAGAGTTACGGTTGCACGTGCCGTATGACACGTTGCACCGTCTTGCTGAAACCACACGTAATTCAAATCGAAATCATCAGTTGGGTGGAAAAATAAATTGTTTAGCATGTTACGATAGCGTTTCCCAGTCAGTGTGATAGCATTACCAACTTAATTTTCAAAGAAGTATGGTCCAATTACCCCACAACTCCAAAATGCACACCAAGCCGTGCATCTCTATGGATGCATTTGATTTTAATTAATAGCATTGTGGATTTTCAGCATCCGAAATTCCACAATTTTGTTTGCTGACGTATCTCTCAAGATGAAAATATGTTTCATTGTTGTGTGAACAACTTTTTGTTGCAAAAACCAGCATCACCTTCTTCCTTCTGTAATATCCAAATAAATGTACAACGCTGTAAATGGTCTGCAAATTTTAATTGTTGTGTCAACTGAATTTTGGATACTGACAGATCTTTCTTTACAATCCGATGTGTGGTGGATCTTGAGAAATTCAATTTTTGTGTACGACGTCGAATTGATGTGTTTGAATACTCTCGTAGACTTTCTTTCACTGCAGAAATATTTTCATCCAACCAACCACGACGAGGACGTATTGGTGTTGCCTTATCAATAACAGAACCAGTCTCTTCAAAATTCTTTATTAAGTTACGAACTGTTAACTCTGTAGGCGTTTAATTTTGTCGTAATTTTGTGCGAATTTTTTTAATGCAACTGTAAATGAAAGCTCATTCATAAAACAGTTGTATACAAATGATTCGTTATTGAACTGTTAATCGCGGCATGTTGACGTCGTATGGTTTGCAGATGACAGCCGTTAGATATTGACGTTCTACCTTTGACAGAACACAAATGGCGTCCAATTCAAATCTTATAGTTCCAACTGAGACACCCTATATTTGAAATTTGTTCAAAATTGTAACTAATGGAATGAACTTTACCCTAAAATGATTGCAAACTTAGTCCGTAATGTATTGTTTATTTGGGCGTTGCGTATTACGTCGACTACCAGTCTGAAATTGTATATCATTAAGATTAACCTGACGTTTTAATATGATTATAAAAAAAAACCACTAAATTAAAATAATGTATTACATGCTATTACATTGGTGAAATATACGTAGGGAAAAGAAAATATAGTAAAATTATATTACCTACATTAAGTTTTCTCTGTTTATCTTGCGTCTTTCAACGAACAGCATACCTAGTTAAACTCAAATAGATGTGTGTTATTGATGCATAGCAATTTATGTTTTATTTAACATTAATCTAAATATTTGTATCTTAAAGACAACATTTCTTTCACGTAAACAGATTTATCATCATCACTACTTAATATGTTAAATAACTCAGTATTCTTGTTTCAACATTAATTTCACGTAGCAAATGTTTCTTACCTAATAAAAGTAATAAATGGAAATATTAAATCCTCTCTAATATGTTTGCATTGATTAGTTCACACTGTTAATATATTACAAGTTATTATGTTTAGGTAAGAGAAACTATTTATTTCGCCATATCCAAAATCAGAATTTATTTGCAATAAACGTACTATATTAACGATAAATAAATCGTTCTCTCGGTGTAGGTCACCATTTTTATATCTGAAGATAAAAATAATGGCCTGAATACTCTCAGCCGCCTGTAATTTAAATGTCACCCACTTATTTACTTTCTTCTAAACTGTAGACATATTTTTACATATGACACCATACTTCAATATGATAGTGTGACATATGATATGGTACTACACCACACACTGACAACATAGTTCAAATAAGTCATAAAAATAACTCGTATAACATTCTGCGTATTCACTATCCTCACTGAAATTTGTAAGTACATGTAATAAAACTGATTCAATATCAGTTAGCAAGACGATTAACTAAAATTAATCGTCTATAAAATCGCTAATGTATTTAAAATCTATAATGTAATTTTTAGGAAGATTTTTTGCATCGCAAAAAATCGTTAAAGTCACCTTAACGTCGCACACTTAGTTGCATGAGTAAATCTGAGGGACATTTACTTATAAAACATAAGATTAAGATTCATTTACACTGACAAAAGTATCTCTTAGATATAGGATTTCAAAGAATTCGACGAGCCAATGATGTTCCACCGGGAAATAATGTAATAAGAAATAATATATACAGGGGAATATACATTCCTCTGAATTACAAGTAATAATGAATTTATTGTTGGAGTTAATTATGTACTTGGTCTTGAAATGGTCGCACCCTATTACCCAAAAGCGTAATTAATTCAAAAATTAATTAATTATTGCCTATATTTGAGAGGAACAAGTATCTCATTATATCTTTTCTCGATGGTACATATACGACTTTGTTTTTGGAATAAGGGGTTATAATGGTAATCGACAAAAAGATAACTACCTTTTTAACTTTTATTGAGTTTAAGAGAAAAATGAATATTGCAGTGATATATTTAACTGTTTCCAAGCGTGGCAACACAACTCAAGAACTTAAAAACTGAAAACTAGAAAGGAGCTTCAATTTGCTTCTTTAAAATTGTTCTGCAGCTATTTTTCTCCAAGATACGGCCCTATGAAAATGACCAAAATTCTTTTACATCCCTTAATTCTTGTGCCTAGTGTATTAGTTTTGTTGCAAAATAGACGCAAATCTGTCGTAAACTTCGAATAATAACGTAATATAGAATTTGTTCTATTTCTAGCACTTCTCAATTTAATTCTGTTTATTGTATGTCTAATATTTACTCCGAATAACCAACAAAGATTATTAGGGCAGCGCAGTTGACAATAGCTCACAGTTCGTTACGTCAATTCGAGAGGCCTGTTTGAATTGAAAAACACTTCCATTACCACTTAGTAGTAAACACAAAGGCACTCTACATAATATTTTAAGCTCCCATTCAATCATAACACACCACGTAATGGCGAGGCTATGTTTGAAATAAAAATAATCACCGTCTTCGTAAGTTGTGGTCTATGTTTGAAAGATTACTGTTTACTTAATGTGCTTTCTTTAAAATACGTCTAATGGAACGCATTCGTATTAAATATCAGATAGAGGAAAATATAACATACGTGCATAAAGGCATGTATGCATCTTTAGATAGATTTTTTTATGTATGTATAAGTAGACGTTGATATTCTATTGTTTAATCATCGGGATAATTACGGGAAATAATAATAAAAAGTATAATATATGCGAAATAAGAAACTTTATATATAAAACAGCGTATCTGTAAAAATATATATACAAAGTGGTTCCAAATTATACTCCAAAAGGGATCGTTTGATTAACCTCATTTTAAGAAATATCAAACAAAAAAAAAAGTCTCTCGATTCATGGCAGAGCAGTACAAAGTTTGCCAAGAGTTTTAAGTATTTCATATTTCACACGTGACATCGTTTGTTATACAAGACAAAATTATATCTATAAATCTTTATATTTTGATTCTTATACCGAAATCTTATATCTTATACCGAAGAGGTGAATTTGACTCACACCACCGTTTGTCATATTCTGATGAGAATGAATTTTTGATGTCAGTGAATTGGGAATGAGAAAAATCTGCGCAAAAATGGTTCCAAAGAACCTTTCACAGGACCAAAAGGATATCAAAAGGGAAAAGTGCCTTAACTTTTTGGAATTGATGGAATCGAAAAAGAACCCCCTTTTCTGGAACGTGTCATTACTGCTGATGAGTCTTGGGTGTTTGAGTACAACCCAGAAACAAAGCGCCAGGCCAGGAAAGGGTCATACGAATGAGACCAAATATCAAGAACAAGTGGGTATTCAACAAGAACACCCACTTGTTCTTGATATTCGGGTGTTGATATCTGTGGGTGTCATACAGCAATTTAAATAAACGAGTTTTTGGCCAGTAAAAACAATCCTGTGGCTCATCAGCCTCCGTATTCGCCCGACTTGAATCCTTGTGACTTTTTTCTTTGTCCAAGATTGAAAAATCACCTCAAGAGACGCCATTTTGGGACACTCGAAAACACTTAAACGGCTGTAACAGAACAGCTGAAGGCTATTTCAGTATCCGAGTTCCAGCACTGCTATGAGGATTGGAAGAACCGTCTCCAGCGTTGCGTGGCTTCCCAAGGAAGTTAATTTGAGGGTAGACAATATTGAATTGTAATTCTATTCGAATAAAGAAATTGAAAAAATCAGTCTCATTGCTCAATTTACACACTTAATTGCGATTAACTGATTAATTAATTAATTCTTATGATGCAGGGTTGCGCAATAAATTTTGAGTGGGGTTAAAGGTTTGGGGGAATTGAAAAGATTATTGTAGCATAAAGGATATAAGGAATGCGTCAATTTATTACAGCCCAATTTAAACAAGAAACTTTTATATTTATTACATAAAAGTCCTTAAACATATTCAAGCCTGTTACATCATTGTCTGAGGTATAAAACTATTATTCATTGATAGAAATTTCAATAACCAATTAATTAACTTAAAAATTACTAAAGAAATTTTCACTGCTCCACGTTCAAGTCTGAGTAGAAGATCCGGTGTATTTATTGGCAAGTATTGTTTTTATAGAAATATCTGATGATAAATATTTGCGCAACTCGAAATTGTAGCAAAAAAAATTAATGACACAGGATTATCGATTTTATTAGTTTTTGGTATAGCCCTAAGAGAATAAATGTTGGCTCGTTGTACCCCTTTTACAACACAAAACTGCTCTCTTTAATCAATAATATGTATAATCACAAAATAAATCGTTAAAAATAAGCATAAGACTACTTTTTTATCACACTGACTAAGAAATTATGACAGGGTTACGACTACCTTACATGTGATCCAAATTATTTTTAAAAAAACTAAAACATTACAATATTTTATATATACATACATATAGAGCTCGTCAATAATAAGGAAAATGTGTGAGATTCTCTATGTACCATATGCGTAGAAGAAAGAGTGAGGCAGCACTATGCACTATGTAATAACAATAAAAAATAATAACTATATCAAGGCTTCTATATATTTTTCACCGGCCATGTTGTCATGTTGTACTAGCTCTCTTAATGCCATATAGATTCTTATAAACCGGTCCATCTTAATTAGATTTGAAACAAATGTTTTAAAATCAAAATATCTATAAATAAAATCATAATCTTAAGGTTAAATCTGAATGTTATTTATCACAGAATATTTCCTGTAATGTATATAGATTTATCATTTATTATAAACACTACTTCCTTATATAATGGGAATTCCATGCCATAATGTTTCTGATAAGGATTACCTTTTAATCTAAAATATTGTTCACGAGTTTATAGCGGATTTTGTTATGCGATAAAAAAAACTATGAAGTAATCGTTCTAGATAAAGTTATGTATGCCAGTGCATCCCCTGATTACACTGGTTAACAGGATTTTTGTCCCAAGTACCTACATAGTACCTGTTGTTATATATGTTTATGTTATCAGAATTTTTCCCTCACCCTTAGTTTTTGTGCTCCAGTACATGTACTATTCATTTCATCGCTATTTTCCAAATAAAAGGCTCTCTTATCTTGCCGATAAACGGAAGAGTCTACCTGAGCCTAGCCATAAAAACAAACCAAGGTTATGTTTTGAGATTTTTTATTTGGCAAATAGCGATGAAATAAACTATACTATAAGAGGCATTCCACAGAACCTGTGCGAAACATTCGTATTTTATTATTTGTGCAGCGCAACAATTTCTTTTTGGAAGCACAAATCCATTAAAGTGAGATCCTACTATCTGCTGTCACTGTCTACAGACTATTGCTGGACACTGAGATGTTTACTAACCTACAGCCAAAAATCATATAGCTGTACATTTTTAAAGCAAATTTATCATTTTCACTAGCGTCATTTACCGATAAATAATAAGTATATAACTTCGCGTTGTCACTTTTAAACTTTACCTGATAAAAAAGTCTCAAAACAGAATTGAAAGAAGTCTAAGAAGTACTATTATATATAAAGTTCGCATACTTTAGCTCATAGGATAAAAAAAAAATCTCGAGTGTAGTCTAATTTACCAATTCGTCAAGGGTATATGCAATCGCAATAAATGAACTTTGTCATATCACGTTTTCGATGCCACTGTGTATTAAAATCTCTAGGGTAATGTTTAATTGAATTTAAGATTTTATTTATTTGATCATTAATATAATCTATGGGGTCTCTAAAATGTATTACCCAACGATACCATCAGAACTTTGAGTTCGTATCGTTTTTCTCGCGTCTCTGTATTACTGTGTAGTACTGAAAGTGATAGTAATGTCAGTACTGCTAATGGTTATTCCTTAGTGACCTATGACTATTGTAATGTATTCTGGAAGATATTTAAACGATATTAGTTCTTTATATACAGGGTATTATTTAAGTAGGTGACCAAAATTCAAGGGGTAATTCCTTGAGTGATTCTAAAACGAAAAGTTTATATAAACATAGGTCCGGTAATGCTTCGTTTTCAAGATATTGAGTGTCAAACTTTTAAAAAAAAATAATTTTTATAACAATTTCTAAGACTAGAATAGACTATTGATATGGAAAAGAATAACAGGTGCACTCCAGTTTTTGATAGTTGGTAGTTGTAATTTTTTATTATGTTGTTCCAGGGGCATGCAATAAAGTGATTTTTATTTTTTTCTCGAAAACGAAGCAAGATACGAAAGAAATTCAAGAGATAAAAAAGTTGTATTTTTAGTTGCTTAATGTGAAAAAAATTATAAAAGTTTTAAAAAAGTCAGTGGCGCACATTTTTGTCAAATCTAGGTTAAGGTGTCCCCGGGACGCCACTGGACTCAATAATTTTAATCTACCTAGGGCTAAATTGGCCCCTTTCTACCATAAATAACACTGCCGAATTTCAACAAAATCGGTTAAAGGATTATTAAAATTTTTACGAAAAAACGATTTTTTAAAAGAAGTTTGACGAAAAGTTTCAAGATACAGTCTTGAAAACGAAGCATTACCTTATTTATACAAACTTTTCGTCTTAGAATCACCCTTGAAGTTTGGCCAGGTACTTATCAGGCTGTATAGATAGGATGTTTAATATTTATTGTTTTTTGAAAAAATAATTTTTTGTGACTGTAGTCACCCTATACGAATCATATCACATAATACATTCTATAAATGCGTCAGAACTTTTTTGTTCGTCAAAATGTTTATATTTTACTTTTAATAACTTTTATTTGTAATAGAAAAATAAAATAATCGGAAAGAGTTCGTCTAAGATTCCACTGGACAAATATATTGCTTGTCATTTAAAAAATAATCAATATCGTCATAACACTGTACACTACAATCGACGCGCGTTTCGCGAACAAAATTGGCATCATCTGAGGATGATTAAAACAGTTTTAATCATCTCATGTCAGTGTTATCTTATACATATATAATATCTACCCGTATTAAACGTATATGTTGAATTGAAGCCACCCTGTGTCTTTTACGGTTTATTGAAATATTATTATTGAATATTAAAAATACTGTTGATTATTCTAAACCTTCCGAAAACACAGTGTAACACATTTATTGAATTTACAATATCTATGATGGAATTAACACTCGGGTAAACCTATGTATGAAGATATGGTCGTCATGATTTACCAGATAGATACTTAAAAGAAGATTACAGTAATAATAAATTATCTCCTTTAATTATATTTACATCACGTAAACCATCAAAATAGTTTGCAAAAAACTGGTTACCCAACGATTAATTATGCTAATTCAAAGTTAATTACATTACTAATAACTACGCACACGGCCGATGGTATCAAACAAGCTTCAAGAACGTATTTAAAAATTTGTCCGCCCTACTTCGTATTTAAGGCGAGCCGAGAAGCATAATAAAATAATTCGGTAATCTGTATTCTAGCCAGGCGTTCACGCGCAAATTATTTAAAATATTTTTATTTCTTAATTTATCGAGGCGATGAACAAAATAGTGTGACGCCATCTGCGGCTGGCCGCTTCGTCGTCGTCGTCGAGAATGTGGGACCCAAATTCCTGTTTACGCAAATTTTTTAGATGTTTAGTCGATGAATTGCCAATATTTGGAGGCTCTAGAAAGTAATGGTGGATCTTCAACCGAAAATAAGAGCACGCGGCGGAATGTGGTGGCTTCAATATTTCGTCATCCTAATATTACAGAGTTCTATGTTACTATGTGTATTTCTACTTCTTGAGAAAAAACGTTTTCTCAAGAAGTCAAGAAAAAGAATTTGATGATTGTATTTTAACAAGTAAAATATTTGTTATTTAACAAGTATTGAATTATAGTAAATATATCAAAAAATTAGTCGTTTTTAATGATATTTTGAGAAAATATAACATTTTTTCAAAAAACATACAACTTTGTAACTTTTCACAAAATATTTTATTTTCAATTTTGAAGCATACAACTTTGTTTCACAAACTAAGAAATACTTATTCTATATTTCGTGAGGAAATACATGAAATACAACGTGCGATTCAAAATAATACTTAACAAAATAAAAACATACTAATTTAGTTTCTGCAGTACTCGATTTCTCTCAGTGATATATTATGCGGTCTCTGGAAGTATGGCTTCATAAAACTTCCTACATGTCAACTTCAGGCATCATAGGAAAGATGGACTTTCACTTTTTGCTGAGGTAGAGGCTCTTTTTTTGCATTCTTTTAGTTCATAGGGTTTGTCACTTGGTAATTTTCTTAGTTTATGTTGTCTTATATTAGCGATCTGGTAACTTTTTGAGAGTAACGAGGTTTTATACTTTATTTCATACATATTTTTGGATATTTCCAGAGATACTACCCTAGAAAGCGGAATATTACTATAATTAAAACTCTTCGTGGCATCCTAAATGTTTTTTAAATCCTTTGTTTGCATTTGTGTAACCTTGTACGCGTTACAACCCCCTTATATATTTTTTAAAATTCTCATTAATGATATAGGGGAATAGTACTCAGCTATTCGCAGAACCCTCTCAATGCAGCTATGCATCGTATCTACCTCCTGAATTATTGAATTTCTAGGTACACAAAACTTCATGTATATTTTCTCAAGAGTATCATGTTCTTGAAGCGAATGACTGATGGCCAAAGTCATAATGTTATTGCGGTTTTGTGGCACACAGATATCACTCTAAAATGTTCATCTTCTGAATTCTGGATGATCTTTTACAACTTGCGACAGAATTTTAGAATAGCACTATAATTTTATAAATGGCACTTTTTCTAGAACATATTCTTTGTCTCTGTCCGAGTCGTATCCATCCCAAAACATCGAATCCTCATAATCTTCAGAATCACTAATTTTTTTAATTAAACACGGGCACGAAACATTAACAGCGTATGTGACAATTGACAATAGTGTTACAAAGTTGTATGTTCATACAACTTTGGCTAAATTTGTTCTATCAATTAATGACTGATAAAACTGAATTTAGATGGTAATTTTTTAATCATAACAACAATCGGAATTGTGTTAATATTGGCTTTCAATCGTCTTCTTATCGATCGTTTTTGTGATTAACTGATTGCTTATTTTATTTCATACCTAATTTAAATGAGGACGATAAATTATTTATAGCAGCTATAATGTCTAATTTAAAATTTCTTACAACCTTTCAGGTCCGTTTCTAAAGAAACAAGTAATAGAGGTTGATTATAGGCTTGTAAAAATATTGCTATAAAACACGAATGTGTGGTTGCATTTACGAGTAGAACTTCATTAGTTTTATAGAAGGTTTATTTATAACCCGTTAGTTCTGGTTTTCATTATCTTTATACTATACCTCTAGTTAATACTGTAATATAGCGCATAGGGTTAATACTGTAATAAGGCGCATTATAATTTAGTGTTATCATTTATCAAATGATCTATGTAAGTCTACACATATTAAAAAAAATATGCTTATCGATGTGGCACAAAGTTTTTAACAAAAATTATAGTTGTGATATTCCTTTAATATAGATATCTTAAACTAGAACTATATCACTTGCAATTTTCGTGCCAATAAATATTAATATTTGACGTTGTCGTAGTTTGAAACTTCATAAACTTTACTTAAAAATTTATTAAACGAAACAAATAATGTCGGACCAATTGAGGGTAGTGGTTCATGGAATTACTACTTTAGAAAACGAATCGAGAAGAAATTTAAAAAATAAAACAGGAATAATAATAAAATAAACAGTTTTACAACCTTAAAACGGAATTTTCCGCACGTAGAACATCTCTATCTCGAAATTGAGTGACCGAGAAAAAATAAAGCAACACATAAATGCAGAATGTGTGTTTTATGCGACAGTTTTACTCTTTTCAGAAATTACAGTTCTCAAATAGTCCATCATCGTGTTTTCTCATGACCCATGGACAGGGTGGGGTGTGTCCTATCCACCTCAAAATCAATTGATGTAGTCTGGCAGACGCCCCTAATCAGAATCAGTCGAAACCCGATCGACCCGACACGATTTAATTGAGTGATCGTGCTAACAAAAAAAATTTCTCAAATAGTCCACCATTGTGCTTTCTCATGACCCATGGACATGGTAGAGTGTGTTCTATCCACCTCAAAATCAAAAGCTGTCGTCTGGAAGACGTACCCGGGCAGAATCAGTCAAAACCCGATCAATCCGACACGATTTAGTTGAGTTTATCGTGCTAACAAGAAATTTTATTAATGCTGACGATAACGACGACAACGAGACACACAAAATGGTTTAAAACCCTTTTTTTTAGTTTTCAGGATGAAAAACGAAAAATAAATCCAAAAAATTTTTTTTCACTTTTTCTTTACACAATTACATTACTTTTCCGCGTATAGTGGAGCGCGGAAAAGTAAAAATAAAGATTGTCGTAATGTGGTTATTAGGTCAAAGAGAGTGGTGTAATCATTAATTATTGTTCTCTGGTCATAAAGGATGTACGCTAAGATAGGGTACATAAGACAAGGATGTACGCTATCACCACTAATTTTTAATCTGTACATCGAAGAGGCGATTAATGTGGTAAAAGATAGAGTAGATTTCGGGATTAAAGTACAGGGACAGAAACTAAAAATGCTGAGATTCGCGGATGATATAGCAGTATTAGCATCTAGTAAGGAGGAACTAGAATCAGCATTGAACGAAATGGAGGCAGTGTTGACAGAGGAATACGGAATGAGGGTGAATAAAAACAAAACTAAAGTGTTAGTGTGCAGAGGGCGCGAGAGCAGAGCAAAAACGAAAGTACAAATTAATAATGAAAGATTGGAGGAAGTTAAAGACTTCACTTATTTAGGAAGTCAAATAAATTGGGATGGAAGAAGCGATAAAGACATAAAACAAAGAATAGCGCAGGGTCGAGTAGCTTTTAACAAAAAGAAAGCACTTTTATGCTCGGGGGTAATAAACTTAGAAACAAGGAAGAGATTTTTGAAAACATATGTACGGAGCACGGCACTTTACGGCTGCGAAACCTGGACGGTAGGGGAAGCAAGTAGGAAGAAATTAGAAGCTTTTGAGATGTGGTGTTACCGAAGAATGATGAAAATACCATGGACTGATAGGGTTAGAAACGAAGAAGTATTGGAGAAAGTCGGCGAGAAAAGGAGTATGTGGAAAAACTTAAAGAAGAGAAGAGATAGAATGGTAGGCCACTTGCTGAGACATGGGGGAATAGTCCGCGATATTTTGGAGGCAGAAATAGGAGTGAAGAAAGGCAGAGGTAGGCCTAGATTAGACTACTGCTCGCAAATAGTAAGGGATGTAGGTTGTAGCACAATTAGCGAAATGCGTAGGTTAGCACAAGATAGGAGAAGCTGGAGGTTAGCGTCCAACCAGTCTTAGGACTGATGACCTAATGATGGTCATAAAGGAAAGTCTTTGGCCTTCTTCGGGATGAGGTCTCTTTATTTTCGCCATTCTTTGCTCGCCTGGTTGCTCTTCGGGAATCTAATAATGAACCCAACCCTCGTCATAGGTCAAAATTCGCCTAAGGAAAGAGTGTTCCTCAGTCCGATAATGAGTGAGAAGCCGTTGACAGATGTCATGACGAACTTTTTCTTGTTCCTCTAAAAAAAGGCGTGGCACCTGACGAGCCGAAATCTTGCCGAAACCGAGTTCATCGTGGATAATCCAATGCATATTCCCAATACTCATGTTCATAGAAACGATTTCAGCGAGGGTGAGGCGGCGGACATTTTCAATAAGGTCATGAACCGCTTGAATGTATTTTTCAGTTAAACTTGTCCTGGACCGGCAATCGTGATTGGTTTTCGACCCTTTCTCGCCCTTCAGAGAATGTTTTGTGCCAATAAAACTGTGAAAGGATGTTTTTACCAAACTGTCCTGACAATCTTCGCAAAATTTCGGCTGGACGGATCCCCTCCCTTGTCAAAAACATGATGATGCGTTGCATAACAGACGGGTGTACATTGTTCTCGCTCGTCTTCTTTACTACTGCTACACTAACGTTCTCAGGGCTGTGCCAGACAATCCCATTACATTACCTGCTAGTACAGTTTCCACCAGTACCCAGCCCAACCCCCTGAAATTCTCCCTTATATTTGAATGAGCCTCGTATATATGTTGATCTAGAACGTTCATTTTTTATGCATAAAGTCAAGACAAATTATTTAATAGTTGTTCGGCTCTACTATCATTCTTTCTAAAATACATAAATCTGAAAATCTCTGATCTTAAGCCGGCTGTAGACATTGCGAGTTTTTCCTCGCGAATCTCAGTAGCGAATATCCCTCGAGAGTCAACCGTGAGACGATCCAAAATATGATTCGCGAATCTATGTGAATCAAGGGTTTTTGTCTTGAGACAGTATGATTGCCTCAGCCTGGCTCATTTTTAGTATACACATCGTGAGTTTCGACCGTGAAACGTCTTTGATGCGGGCTGTTTACGGGCTAGTGAGCGGATGAGGGTGAGGCAGTCAAGCGAGTCAAGTGGAGGGGAGACTCAGCGCGAGGAAATAGTCTAGAACATGCGAGATTTGATTCGCGAAACTGTCTCGCGAGGAAAACTCGCAATGTCTACAACCGGCTTTAGACCTATGTATGTACTTTCGCCATCCACTCTTCTGTTATATTAACGTAACACCACCTAGGTACGGCCCTGATATACACGGAAAATGCCGCACCCTAAAATAGTTCGAAAGCAATCAATTTAAAATAATAAAATGTAGTAAAACAATAAAAACTAATAATATATAACTAATTTTATATGACACTCATTTAAACTATAAAAGTGTGCCTACTTAATTATAAAACATATTGTTTACTATCTAAAACCTACATAGTAAAACGCCTCCGCAAATTCCTTGCACTAATTGTGCTCCAGACTAGTTTTTTTATAATTGAAAAAAAAACTAGGAACATTCCTGTATCAAGCACCGTGACTCATTTGTGATTATTTTTTTCCCGCGCGTTGGGTCATTGCAACGCAAAAAATACTTCCTACTAATTGGAAATGTTTTCTTAATCGATATTCCCAGGAATCTAAAAATATAAACGTCGGAAATATCGGGAGGATAAAGTACTGCGTAATGAAAAACAAACAGTTTCGGCAGAAAATTTATTACGCTTTGGTTCGGCCGAACCCGGATAACTACCACTAATTATTATGGGGTTTATATGGGGCTTTCCTAATGTTTAGTTAGTGATGTCGTCGTAAACTCTATGATCGTGTAATGAAGTAATCTAGGAAATATTTGGGTGTATCGTGTAATCAAATATAATTACAGAAAGTTATTTGACCTAACCTCGTCCAAACGCCACTGCAAGCAATACTTATATCCACCCCTTCCCTAAAACCCCTTATGGATATGCAGTAGTTAAGCACAAATAATACGTACTATACTAAATGAATGGTTTTACTACGATGTACCATATTGTACCCATAACTGATATTTTATGTTCAACCAGTATTCTAAGTCTACATGCTAATCACACTCACATGTTACGCATATATATTAGCGTTTTATATATAACTGACTATTTAAACTACGGAAGTTATTATAAATTTATGGTGTAGGTACTTTCACGTATTTTTATAACAAATCTTAATTATCACTACCGACAGACAACGACGTATGTATATCTTTATAAAGTCTTATAAAATAAACTTTTCTGATAGTTTTATTGATATTTATGTACTAGTGAGAAAATACGTAATAATACACTTCTATACGTTTGTCTGAAATACAGGCAATGATGATTTAATTTAAGGGTTAATAATGGTGTAGATAAAATTGTGACGCCGCGCCATCCTCATTGACAAGAGGATAATTCAATATAACTCAATACTGCCTGTATTTCAGCAGTGTCAAAATGTCTCATTGTATAGGATGTCTCAGTTGGAACTACACGATTTTAATGACACCCCATTTGTGTTCATTTACAGTTACATGAAGAAAAATTCGTACAAAATTAGGACAAAATGAAGCGCCTACAGAGTTAATAGTTCGTAACTTAATCAAGAAGTTTGGAGAGACGGGTTCTTTTATTGATAAGGCAATACCAATACGTCCTCGTCGTGGTCCTTCAGATGAAAATATTGCTGCAGTGAGAGAAAATATACGGAAGTATCCAAACACATCAATTCGACGTCGTGCATAATAATTGAGCCACCGCGCATCGGATTTTAAAGAAAGATGTCTGCATCTGTCAGCATAAAAAATTCAATTGACACAACAATTAAAAGCTACAGAGAATTTATAACGTCGTACATTTGTTAATTGGATGTTAGATAAGAAAGAAAGTGATGCTGATTTTTGCAACAAAATTTTTTTCAGCGATGAAGCACATTTTCATCTTGATGGACACATAAAATTGTTGAATTAGGGTGTTGAAAATCCACATGCCATTCACGAAAAAGAAATACATCTACAGTGATGCACGGCCCGGTGCGCATTTTGAAGTGGTGGAGTAATTGGATCATACTTCTTTGAAAATTAAGCTGACAATGTTATCACAGTAGACATGGACACAGTAAATGTGTATCAAACAATTTCTTTTTCCACCAAATTGATGATTTGGATTTGGACAACATGTAACAGCAAAAAGGTTCAATGTGTCATACAGCATGTGCAACCATTAATCTGTTGCAACCGAACTTCTTGATCGTGTTGTCTCACGGAATGCTGACATCAATTGGCCTGCAAGATCATGTGATTTAACACCACTGGATTTTTTTCGTACGAACTGTTAGCTCTTTAGACGCCTCATTTTGTTCTAATTTTGTGTGAATTGTTCTAAATGCAGCTGTAAATGATCACTCGCTTTCATAAAACAGTTGTACATAAACTATGCATTGTTGAACTGTTAATCGTAGCATTTTGACGTCGTATGGTTTGTAGATGACAGTCGTTAAATATTGACGCCCTATCTTTGATAGACCCACAAATGGCGAGCAACTCAAATTCTATAGTTCTAACTGAGACACCCTATATTTTCGACAACCATTTACCTTAATAGTACTGTACTTACAGCTTGTTTCCTTAGCACTTTTGATAATACATGGTTTCATCATAAAAAAGTAAAAAAAAAGATGACTAGTAGACACACATCCCCAACCCAGAGTTTCGACTATAGAAACTCGCGTTTTTCAATACATATACATTGAAAAACGCAGACAATACCGCCATTGCCAGTGCTGGCGCTTGGAATCGAATAAAGATCGCGACAGTCAGTAGCCAGTCGCATTTACCTCATAACTGTATAAAGTATTATACAGGGGTAGTATGAATATATTTCTTTTATATTCAACCCTACTGTTCTTTAGTCAATTATAAAGTAAAATAATGTACCATATGACCTATGTTACAATTAATTTTTTAAAAGAATTTACAATTTAAATTTTAAATCATGCCGGTAACAGTGCTTTGGACTCGCCCTCACCGCGGACCCCGTATACAACAAAACGTAAGGAATGGATTTTATAGATTGCATTTCAGATTATGGGAAAAGAATCATAGTAATCTGTTAATTTTATGAAAACACGCAATTTCTTAAATATCCGAGGATACTACTTAAAATCTAAAGTAGCTTAGCTTTAGGAATTATTAAAGATCGTTAAAACACTAATATTCGAAATTAGACAAGAATTATTAAAGGTGATGACTATTTCATCATTTAACGACAAGACGACGGAACAATATGTACGCTTATCAAAATCTAAAAATAAATATTTTAATTAAAATTCAAATGAGCGTTCAAGGTCATGCTATTCGTCATTTTTGGATATATTTTTAAGAAGTTTTATGCGTTATTTTATCAATTTTAGCACATCGTATAACAGGTGGCGAAAAAACAAGTTTCTAATATTAAACGCATGTTTATAATAATTTGGAAACATATCACTAATATACTTTAATATAATTTAATTTTTTTTTTTTGATAATAAAGAACAAATTTGTCACGAAATCGATAGACGTTATTTGATAAGGCTGTTTTGTGTCTCATAATTTGTCAGGTGTGACAAATGATGTAAGTGTAATAAACAATACAGTGGTGTTCAAAAATATGTATCTCACTATTTATTTCTTTGAGTATCGATGTTATGAAAAATTTTATCTAATGCAAATAAAATTACTCTCGATGACACAACGTTTAGTACAATATTTCTTTTGTGATATTGTGATGAATTATTATAATGTTTGCAAAACTGTGTCAGTCGTTGAGACTGTTGTCATTAGTAGTATTGTATAAAGACCAATAAAAAACTGATTCTGATTTATGCCGAAGAAAAGTCAATCAAGACGCTTGTATCATCATTTCAAACGTTATGATTTACTTTGTGTATGCTTGAACATATCCTTATTATTACGCCAGTCGTAGAAAACAGATTTCGTTGGTTGAAGTTTGCTTGTAAAAAAAATTAATGGATAGGGATAATACAAAATCTATTTTGTCTACTTACTTAAATATAGATGGAGCGGTCAGTAATGAATTTGCTTTGCAACATTTGTTTATATTTCATAATAATGTGCATCGCAATAAAATAAATAGAATTGTTAAAATAAACACGGTGCTGTTCTACAAAACTGATGCATTAAAAACCATTATTGTGCCTAAACTAGTTGTACACGCATTCAAAAATATGCGAGGGAAAACTATGGATAGAAATAATTGAAGTTTAGACTGATGAAGGGTCTAATGAGAATTGCTCCAATTACAGTTTATAGAAGTCTCTTAGTGGCCACCATACTTTCCTGATTTTACATAACTTAATTTCAAAATATACACGATCGACGATGCGAATGTTGTAGAATATATCTACATCTTCATTGTACTGGCTGATAGTGAATGCAATCCACCAAATATCCTCGGATATCGGAACGAGGATAATTTGATGCTATAAATAGTTTGAAAGCTACCTAAACATCAGATTCTTTCAATGTCAGATATATAATTATTACTAGAAAACTTTTAAAAATCATTTAATTTCCGATCAATGTAATGTAAGTAGTGTAGTTTCACGACGGGATGCAATATTATATCCAGGGCTTGTTTTGATCTTAGATTGCTTAATCGATATTTAGATTATGTTATTTATTTCGTCAAAATAGTAACAGTCTGAACATTGATTAAATCGACCTCAGATTCAGACAGTTCAGCGAGGGTTAAAACACAAGTCCTTAACCAATTTTAAGCATGCCAGGAATTTGAAGCTGACAGTTTCAAGTCTATCCATGTTTCTTTCTTTTTACAAAAAAAATAATGCTGCGAAAATAATTGAAGGTGTACCTAGTTCTAAGTTTAACGTATCTGATAGTGGGGTTAAAGTCATGCTAGAAATTATCTTGAAACCCTGTATAGAGAATTATTTAATGCAAAAGAAAACGACAACTTAATGTCAATACTGTAATTAGGAGTAGTTCTAGGATCCTTTCATCAGTTCGATATCAATTCATTCTTAAATTTGTTTTAATTTTCGTGTGATGTATTGTACGAACTATTGACTTGACACTCAGTTTTTATACGGAGGCACTGCCTAAACAGTTTGGTGATATCGCAATATTAAGTTCAATGATATTTTTCAAAAACCAAAAGACAGAAATCAAAATAAAAACAACGTTTGAATGGATATTTGAAGCAGTCTCCAAATGAGGTATTACTCACACATTGTTGCCATTTAAAATAATTTTTAAAATGGCGCTGCATCGCCACATTTGATGGTTATATCAATATTAACTAAACATTATTTTTAAATTTTAATGTGCCAATTTATGCGAATTTTCTTGTAGGTCTCTCAGATCCAAAGTTAACTTCGTTAGTAAATAATTCTACCATACTGCTACAGACTTTTATCAGTGAAAATATACATTATTTATAAATAATATTAATTAAATAAGAGTGCAATATAGGATATACTTAAATAAATATATATTTTCTTATATTTCAATACGTATTGAATTAACAGTTCATAATTATAATTACCTACAAATAAATTATTTTCTCAGTGTAATTGGAAGAGTTGTTTGTGTCTTATATCAGAGATGAACCATTCCTTACACCACGGGTTATTTTGAGACACCCTGTACGTAATGCTAAGTAAAGTCACACCGCGACCGCCATTATTAACATACAAAAAAAAACTTACCCAATTAGCGACCTGGCCGATCAACGACACAACTCGAGAGTCGTAAACAAAATGAAACACATCCTCATCCGTCCATCGTTTTAATGAGATTGGCAAAATAAAAGCCAGTTTCGCGCGCTATCATCTCTCCAAAACCGGTAATTAGGCTTTCAATTAACGAAATTAATTACCCTGACATCACACTTTCGACCCGAGCGACACGATGACGAGCAAACAGTTTAGCTGCCGATACCCGAAACGCCGAACTCGCACGCGAAACACCTGAGGATATAATGGCGTTAAGATATTTATTTATAAAAACAAATAATTTTAGACGGTGATCCATCGGCGGTTCTGCGTATACGCAAGGTCGCCGTCGAAGGTCCCATCTTCGTTCTTAAGTGGTTAAAAAAATTAACAATGGAGTAATTGTAAATAATCATAATTGCACCGAGTGGAACCGGTGTGAGCAAAATTCATTATGGAACAATAAGAAGAAATTGTTCGTATAAGCCAGTACAATGGGCTATTTTTATTGGACATTTAACCAGCAGGGGGGCATTATTACTTAATTTCTATTACAAGGGAGGGCGCTAGAGTCTTGGAATTAATGCAAACAGTATAATAATGTCATCGAGTCTCTGAGATTATGAATGCTCAAATACATATCTAATCATCTCCAAGCATCTACTCAGATCAGATGAACTAATAGTACTAATAGTAAATACTAGCATTACCACTAGAGGGTAATTTTAGATAAATTTTAAATTAGAATATTGGTGGGTGTAATATATTTATTATACAGGAAACCTAACAGCCCTATGTCACATTTATATAACAATCCATTGCGGCAGAATAAAGTGCAGTAGATTTAAGTCTTTAAAGAGGATGCAACAAGAACAAACTGGTATACCGATAATCGGCTACTATTTTATACAATAGAATGCCAAATGTGACTATAGTGGAAGTGTCAGTACCAATTTGTTAATATTTTTGATTGAATGATACTTCTAATCATCGATACTTCCAACCATCACGAGAGTTCCTCCAGAATCAATGCTATAAATAAACAACTACAACACACTTGAAGTCTGCCTGCCTGTACTGCCATTAAAAAAAAACTGCACGATGTGTTTATAAAAAATCCTGGATACAGGCGTTTGGAACACGTGTTCATTTGTAAAGGGTACACATCAAGTTATCTCCTACTTTACTTAAATATAGTTCATATATAGTAAACTTCTCGTACTGCCCTTTGGAGATAGTAGACGTGGAAAGGACTTTTTCATTGCGTAAACTACTGTTAAGTGATAAGCGTCGAGGTTTTACTGCAGAAAATTCATTCAAAACTTTTTCGACTCGTATCTTCGACTTCTATAGTTTGATCCTATGATATGTAACAAATCTATATGTAACTAGTTCACAACAATTCTCAACTAGTTAGCTTTTCATAATTTCACTAGGTGGCAGTATATCTGTACCAATATTTGAAATTATAACAGGTTATATAACTAGATCTCTTAATAATTCTCCTCCGCTAACATCTTAACCTAAGAAAGGTCAACATGACGAAGCGATCAATGAGTTATCCATATTTAATTCCCCTTGAGGTACACGAAAAGTGATTACTGTAAATAATATAGTAAATTTGTTTCAAACAACTCGTATATAATTAACTGGTCTATTATCAGTAGTTCAATACGTATTTCAATGAACGTAAGATTAGAAAAAAACAATATTGTATGTAATTGTGGGGTTATAAATAACCTAGGTATAAATAGGCAAATCAAGTCCTTAATTTCCTTGACGACAGCGATGGCGACGAGACGGCTCAATATTGGATGACTAAACGTTTTCCAAGCTTTTATCGGATAGAGACCGTTTCAATTTTCCATTAATATCCTAGTCTATCGAGTTGTTTCCTATTTATTATCCTGCCACTGATTATTTCAGCAACCATGTAGTTTTATATTCTTCGACGCGTTAATGGTTTATTTGAATTTTCAATTAGCAATAATTATTATCGTTTTTTAAAACAATAGAAATAATTGTCAAAAATTTAGAATCGATAATTCTATTAATATTTAAGTGCACAGATTAGAACTGATAGGAAAAAATTATTAACAGAATTAACTTAAGGAAGGTTGGGTCGAGGACCGTAAATTAACAAGAAATTTCACAACAATTTGATATACCTACCTACTACTACTACTTTTATGTTTACTTTTATTTATACTCCTTTTACAACATTATTCTTAGGCATTTATTTTTTATTTTTTAGTTTATCGTTTAAATTTGTCTCGAATGCCCAATTAATTAAAATAAACAACTGGAAATTTATGCCTTAACAGTGGCTATTCCATATTTTTATTGGACCCTGTAGTCTTAAAGAGGATCACTTTATTATTGCCTTAGTTAATTTCAAAATAATCATATATTGTATATAATAAAACAAAGAAATAGATAGCAACCAAAATATATTAATTCCTTAAACATCTACTCGTATTATTGAAATCAGTTTGAAATTTTGATAAGCCATCCCTTATTAGATGCATAATTAGGTAAATTAGTTACAAAATAACTTCATAAGCGCCCGTATACGTACAGTTTAAATGGTTTATTCTGTTGCAAATTAACATTAGCGATACAAATAGGAAAAATGTAATAGTATATTAATTTTTGCATTAAAAATCTTGAGGGCAAAGTTTGAAGTACCTCTCTGTATTAGGTATCGAGACATGATGTGTTGTTTTTCTCTACAGTCCTATTTCCTTACCATAAAAATGTTAAGAAAAAATACTACCACAATAACTAGGTACATGTAGGTAATTAAAAAAGTACTCTCTTAAAATTTACTTAATTATGCACAAAGCAAAGGATGATTTCTATCAAGATTTAAAATTAATCCGACTGTTTTTGTAACAACGTAATAAGAAAAAAGGAACACACTATCTCGATAACTAATAAAAAATATTGTTTGTTAAATTATCAGTTAGGAAAAAAGTATCACTTAAGTTGTTGTGATACGGATGTTTATGGAACTACTAGATAATCTGCTAAGATCTCAAATTGATCCAAAATTTCCATCTATCGGTGGAAAGGGGTTTTCAAGAAAAAATAACGGGCACTATACTAGGTGATTCATGATAAATGGTACAAACTTCGCCTGTAGATAAAGTCTGCTTGGCATTCGAGTCAGGAATGGCCAATAAAAATGTTTATAAATTTTTCCTTTGATATTG
Organism: Rosalia funebris; assembly: GCA_037954035.1. Lineage (NCBI taxonomy): Eukaryota > Metazoa > Arthropoda > Insecta > Coleoptera > Cerambycidae > Rosalia > Rosalia funebris. The sequence continues at coordinate 11,303,253 of JAZFAV010000001.1, read as the reverse complement.
ATATACGGGGTGATTTCAGACCAAAACATTCAATGCTTGTATGTTCTAAGTATGTTGCAGGAATTTAATCAAATTTGGTGTGCAGTACACTTGGCAATAGCCCATTACAGAGCCCAAGAATAAAAAATAAATCAGGACCGGGTCCAGTATCATTTATCATTTTCTTGTAATGTCGAAAAGTTTACTCGGTAAACACATTTTTTAAAAATAAATCGGGACCGGGTCCAGTATCATTTTCTTGTAATGTCGAAGAGTTTACTCTGTAAACACATTTTTAAACTTCGTTATAAGAACTAAAACATAGAAGGATGAACATATTCAACTGAGTAAGATTTTTGAAAAAAAATCTAAAATTTCAAAAATCAAATTCCCCATGAGGAAAAATAATTTCTCATTAATATAGTAAAGTAAATGATAAGTTTAATAACAAATATAATTTAATAACGGGCAGCCGAATTAAATTAGATTTTACAGTTCAAGTTTTTTGCCGCATTTTTAACAAATTTTATTTTTTTAATTTAATAATTTTAGACAACAATAAACTTTCTAACTTATTTTATATCCGTTTTTTGGGATCAAGAATTAAGGAAATGAATGACATTAACAAAGAAACATATTAATAGTAAAATACAACAAACAGAATAACTCAATTTTGATCATTATTTCTCTTGAATGTATTGTACCAGCAGTAACTAGTTACATTTCATTGTTTTTCTGTGAAATTAGCCTAATCTACCAGAATTGTACTAATCCTAACAATCCTGGTTAAGATTTTTACTCGTTTTATTTCAAAATGAATATATTTTACTCGATGCTCATTGGAAACATCAGAAGATACATTATTTCTCTTGCGATTATTCTCATTTCATATGTCATAAAACCGTCGGTTTATCTTATTCCGCTTTTACAGCAACATATTTAATTTCGCTTTCCCGCGGCATATTTATCGCCAGCGTCAGACGGATTATTCCACAATAGCCATAAATAATGGCAGAGTGTGATTCATAATACGTAGAACATTTAAAGTATCAATAAAATTACTTCTAAAAATAATGCAGGATGTAGAATATCATTAATATTAACGCACCACAGGTAACAGAAGAATTGACGTTTCAGCTGGTCTGCAGGTATAACAGGTATACATATGTATATATAGGACTATTCTACTTTGGATGAGACCAATCTAGTAGATGTTAAGAAAAATCTCGTCTATGTTAACTACCCTATATCTTAATGACTTTCAACTATTTAAAACGGGGTAGCTTAAAGCATAACATGATATTTATGCACCTTTGCAAAAATGAAGATAGACAATGTTTTTGTTTGCTTCTGCTATTTTTATTAAATATGTATAAAGCTCAAAGTCACCCTGCACACTTTATCTTATTATAATTATTAAAGTAAAAACAGGATAGAACTATTGCCATCTATCTACTAAATTGCAAAACAATATTAGGAATAAACTAGACGAGATAATTCTGTTGTTGAATATATTCCTAACGAGGTTTCGCGGTCAGCAGAGACTATACGATGCGTAATGTTTTAGACATCCCATGCAAAGAGCGTTGCTTTGCCATTTGCCGGTAGATGGCCGTAGTGCTATCCTGCGTGTACGTCCAAACCTGTACATTCGTCATGTAATTTTCTTGGGGCTTCAGGCATGGAATATGCTGCACTGACGATTCCCGATGAGGAAGAAATCGCGATATGCAGTTCTCGTGCCTGGCACCCCTCTATTTGGAATAGACTAGACGATCTATATAGAGGTTTGTTTGAAATTAAAAAAATCGGGGTTCTGATCGGTGTTATACATTTTTTTAATTTATCAGTTGACAATCAAAATTTCCATAATATTCTATGAGTCAGTCTGCTGGTTTAAGAGCTATGAAGCTCTTTAATGGCGGATGAGGTACTTCTCCTGTGAGAAGTCCCCTTTAGTCCTCTTTTAGATCGGCTGTTCCTCCTACTGAGTTTCCTATTGAGCTGCAGTTGTAGCAGTGGCTGCATTGTGTCGTTGGAATGTTTTTCATTTGTCGTGGTGAAGGACTTTTTTCTTTGACGACATCTTTAATATACGGTATCTTCATGTCCGTATGTAATGTTTGATTCCTGTATGTAAGGAACCATGGCGCATTAGTTATTATCTGAAGTATTTTTGATTGGATTCACTGGAATATGTTTGATTGGCTTGCACATTCCCATAGCTTTATTCTATAAGTCCATATTGGTTTAATTATTGCCTTGTAAAGTAGGATTTTGTTTTCCAGTGACTGGCTGAAATTCTTACCAATATAGCTCTTTTGTTCCCATTTTTTCTTTTGGGTATGTGGGGTTTCTAGGTGAGCTTACTGTCCAAATGAATACCAAAATATTTTGTGCTCGTAGACTGAGGTGTAGCGATATTTAAATTTAATTGTGGACACTGCTCTCTTGTTCCAAGTGTAAAGTTCACTTCAACGGATTTAGTCTCATTTACTTTAATTTAGTCCATCGTCTACTAAGCTTCCCTCTCAATAATGATAGGTTTGAAAAAAGAAAAAGCGCTAATCAAGGATATAACTGAGTGTAATGGATATTCTGTTAGTATAAAAGAAAAAATGATTAGAAAACGTAAATTTAAAGAAACACTTTGAAATTCCTCGACCTTTCAAACTGAAACGGAACATTCAAGAAAATATGTATCTATTCCTTACGATCCTCGATTCACCAGTGGTATTAGTAAGATTTTTAAAGATATATATGACAGTAGGTCATTCATCGAGAAACAAATTAAAACAACTTTTAGGCAATCCAAAAAACAAAATTAACACAAACGACAGGTCGGGGATTTACGAAATCAGCTGTAACGACTGTAATCAAATGTATGTTGGACAGACCAGACGATCTATTCAAACCAGGTTCAAAGAGCACATGGAGTATCTCAACTATTGTAGAACAGATAAGTCCACTGTTGCCCAACATGCCTTCTAGAACAACCATAAGATAGATATTAGCAACTTAAGATTAATCAGGAATATTAGACAGCTAGATGCATTTGCAAGTTTAGAAATTGAAAAGTGTAAAAATAGTATGAATAGTGACAGAGGGCCTATTCCACATTGCCCGCAACCATCACGGTCAAGGCTCATTGAGCCGGAACAATAATTTAGGTATAAATAGGATACGTTGTTAGCATGAGATTAGTTTTAATCATCTCCAGATGATGTCAACTTTGTTGGCGAAATGCACTTCGAGTATAGTGTACAGCGTTTTGTAGAACGCTAAGTCAGTGTTATCTTCACACCAAAGCATTCTGACCCAGTCCATTATTTGATTTAGGTGGTTTTGCAATATTCTTGTGGCCATTCATGGATCTTGTTATATTGCAAGAATAACTGCAAAGTTTCCAGTTATGGTATTTTTGTCAATTGGTAGGTCTGCCGTGGATTTTGAACATGAAACAATATTGGGGTACCCACATATTCGTTCGATATTGAAAATTTGGTTAACATATTGTAATATCCAATAAAACGTTGCAATGTTTATTGGGTCATTCACCTTCTGTTTTGACATAATTTTCAGATCCCGGCCAAAAATATTTGCATTATATTAATTGATAATTTATTCAAACTGTAAAAAATTCCTACAGTGGACGGATGTTTAATCAAGATCGCCTGAGATCTGAAAATTAGTAGTAGTAATCCAGATAAACAACTCGCGTATCTTAATTACTAGAAGCCTAACGATAATGACAAGTATGGAGACTTCAATGTGTAGTTATGTATTTATTTAGTACTCTATAACCCGCAATTTCACCATGTTTAATAACAATAACCAAGCATTAATAATTACTATTTTATGCTCAATAAGTGTGAAACCGTAATTTTTTCAAATTACCATGTTCATGAATTTACCTTACACGTATAATTAGCAACGCGTAATTAATCGAAATTAAATAGGACAAATGTCAGTGCAAACTGTATCGAATTTATTTATTTAGACGGTATAAACGGGCACGTAACGATGATCGCACACTCCTATTGCTTATTTCATAGAAAAATATGTTCAAAGAATTTATGCGCTGAAAAGAGACATACAGGCGCGAAAACATTTTGAAACGGACACAAGGTATTTTGGAAATAAGTTAAATAATACATAAACTGACACAATATCAATTGATAAAAAGTAAATTGGTGTAACTATTACCGTGACCGTGTCCCCATTGCAACGACATTGAAAGATATTACAATGTCCTGATAATTTTTTATAGACTTTATGATAGAAAAAATGAAAATGTTTTGAATAGTTTTTATGTTGAAACACGCAGAACGAAATAATATACAATAGGAAAATTGAATCGTTAATACAATTATGACTGAGGATGATTTAAATGGCTTGTTGGTTGGTTGATCGTTTTTAAAATTGCATATCACAAAAGCTTTTATTTTATTTTTTGTGCGGTATACAGTGGATATTCATTGTCCTCAACTGCATCCTCACAATTATTTTTCGTACACACCGACATCTACCGGCAAGGATATAAATGAGAAATGATTCCCGTGAAGACAATCAATCAGGTTAGTGTTGATAAAGTTCCATTTCCTCGTTTCTCTCCTCAGAACTATTAAACTATTAAAAACTAGTGTTCCTCAAATACAGTTCACTGATCTTGAAAAACCCTTTAGCTTTAGCTTAGCTTTGATTGTCTTTTCTGGTCATAGGGATATTGGTAGTTTTGTTTTGACTGACGTTCAACTTTCTTCATATTCAGCTGTTTCATGATTTGATTGGGCGAAAGTAAGGGTAATTATTTGAAATTATAACACTCATGTTGCTTCTAATAACTATATTTTGATACACACATTAAAGAAACAAGAGACAGGCGAACTGTTTTCCACAAACCCCGAAAGATTATACAGGTGATGATGATCTCTTGATAATGCTCTTTAATTTCAGTTTTAATAATAATTAAAACTAAGTTTCAGTTTTAATCATCTCATGATGATTCCAACTTGATTGATGAAGTGGGGCTCCAAGCGACGTATAATTTTTCGGTGTTTATGGAAAACTTGTCTCTAGTTTCTTGCACCAAAAGCTCCAACCCTTTCCCAGGACAGCTACCTCAATACAATCTCATAATCTCTTCTAATTTGCAAATAATTTAAGCATTTATGGAGGTACTCCACAAATAAAGATATGATTTTCTGGTACATTTCTAGATAAGAACATTGGTCAGAGTGTGAAAGAAACTGCTTTTAAACCTCAACTTTCCTTAAGATTCTCAACCATAAATCAATAATAAGAACTAAAAGTTGTTTATCTTCGCTAAAAAAAAAAAAAAAAACAATAACTGTTTGCAAAAATTATTAAAACCGACAGAAAAAAGATTCAGCAAGAATATCCACTCTCTAAAAGAAGCTAACTTGGTTGGTATCAATTTTGCCATATCAACGTATATTGTTGTCAGAAGTGAATTCCAAACCTCTTTCGATACATCACCACACTGTTGGGCTGTACTATTTGGTAGTCACCAAAGTCTTTTCACCAAAGTCCTCCTTAAGCTAATCGGAGTCAGTTCAGTACAAGGCATTGCTGTATTAGTGAACTAAGACAAAAGAAGTATTATCTCTTTCGTCTTGGCTTACTAATACCACTACATGGTATCTTTATACGCGTTTAAGTTCTCCTGTGTTCGTTGGTGAATATATCCTTATTAAATAACTTGATACGATTACACTTTGTTTCTTGTGATGAAACGTCGCAGAGGTTCCAAAAACGGTTTTGCTAAGGGTTCACACATACAAATTGACTTCTCCTAAAACCTCAAATCGAGGACGTGAAGGTTACACATTGAGATGAGGACAAACGCATCCAAGGCCAGAGCGAATAGTGTAGTAGTAATTTAAATTGAAGAATGGGCTTCGGCCGTCATCGTGGACCACACTATAAATAACATTATTGTAAACACCTCTATAGGCTTTAGAAAATAACCATCCCCACTTCCATCCCCAAGATATCGACATGTCAAACTGAATACGTCGACTATATTAATTAAGGAGACAGGCTTATTCAGCCGACTCATATTTACAAGATTCTTATACACGCGCCGATCTAAGCGCCATTATCGATCATTCCGTAAAAATGTTAAATATTCAGAGGCAAACGCGCCTCGTGTGCATGAAGAAACACGTGAACCCGAGGCCGGCTGAGAACCGGCGTAGGATGTTTCGAAAATTACGAAATAAATATATTATCAGCACGACAGTCTTTCTGCGTTAAAAAATTGCTGTATTAAATTAAAAGTGGCACGGAAGGACGGTCCCCTCCCGCAACTACTTCCTTAATAATGTGGCAAAAAATGTCGCCCTTGAGCGCTCTGCAATCACGTTAAGCGCTGGCGAACATTTTTATTCGGTTCCGGGCATTACTATTAGCCCGGTCAAATTAGCCCAAAAAATAGGGGTACCCTTGCATTAATTCACAACAAGCTGAAAATTTACAGGCACGTAAGGGATACCACTCTAATGAGATCCTGAAAAGTCCCCATTGATCCCGTGCGCAAAAAATTTTATTCAAGGTCAAAGGTCGCAAAATGGGTTTTTTGGATTTTGTGGCCAAACGGTTAGTTTTACGATAAAAATAGCTCAAACTAAAATTGTAGATCAGGTAATTATCTACTAAAATTGTCCTTATACATGTTTCTCTAAGATTTACCATTTCTGAGAAAAAGCCATTCGAAAGTTAGCTGGGGCTGTATTCTCCATAAAATGCACACGTTTCCACGCCACCTATGAGGTAGTGTACGAGGTGCGTTTTTTTGAACGTGGTTTCCCCGGTAGGCATACTCCACGGTCTGTTTCAGTGGTAAATCAGGTCTTATTGAGCTTCTTCTTCTTCTTTATTTCTTCTTCCATAATTATCTTCTTTCTCTTTTTCCTCTCCATCCTCCTGAGTCGATGTAAATTGTCGTAGCAGCGATACATCACCTGTTTCGTCGTTGATGTTGGTATCTTCTTCTGTTGAAAGTTCAACGTTTGAACACGACTGGCCTTGACAACTGATGCATGTTGTTAACAAAATAAGCCCACTTTTTTGCAGCTGCATTTTGAACTACATCCCTTCTTGCAATTGCAAAAAATGGTATTAAGGAGCTTCTCTGGTGCAGGCGGATGTAGAGTATGGATTGGCTCCAGTACATTGTCAATTAGTTTCCAACCACATTCTTCTCGATCCAGTGCATTGCCAAGCCACACTTGAACCTGGTAATACACTCGATAGAAATGTTGCTGAGCAGAAGCTGAGGTTGGAGGAAGACAAGCTAATTGCACACATTTTTTATTACGTAATTGTTTGGCAAAGGATAAGTAATGATACTTCTCAATGCAGGTGATTTTTGCTGGAGCTCCATACATTGAAAGAAGAAAGCGAATTCCGTGAACGATTAGAGTTCCTGGCGTAGAATTTAAATCTTCGAACACTCGGGCACATTCATCAATTTCAAAATTGATGTTTTTCCCCTTCTGAATAATGCTGATGTAGTATCACAGCCAGTGAAAGCATGTAAAAATAAAAGATGGCGTTTACATTTAGGGAAAGCCGATAAACTCTCATTTGAAAAAAATTCTGAAGATTGTTGAGCGTTGCCAGGTTTCAAAAAATAAATAATTTTGTCACTTGAAGTTCGAGCAGTAATTAATACCAACAGATCAATGTCTTCACCAACAACATTTATATTTGCTGGATTAAATTGATTGATTGCAGTTTCAACAATAAGTACATCAGCGTCATTGTCAGCTCGCTTAACTAAAATATTCTCAGCAGTAAATTTATCTTTTAGAATTATAATGAGCCGAGACTTATTATGAACATTCGATAAAAATTGTTGTTGGCTAGTTGGAACTGTCATATGTTGGTCAAAGAGAATATCAGAGCAAGTTGCTGATTTTGTCACAGGGCGACGTTGTTCGGAAGCTTTAATATTTTTTGTTGAATCGTTATAACCATCGAATACTATGGTTACTTTTTGACCAAAATGTCTCCGTACGTATTGAACATATTTGTCCAAAATGTTGCTGAAGGTATCTTCTCGATCCCAGACCACACTGTGCAATAAATATCCGCCATCAATAGTATACGTAGTATTTATGTTGTCAATATCGATTTTTATCTTTTGAAAGCATTACTCATTGTAAATGTATTAGTCACGCAAACTTAAAATTTTAATTATATTACGCGTTCAATAATGTTACAGCGTAGTTATGCATATTATGGAGAATACAGCTCCAGCTAAAATTAACGCATCAGCGAGACACATAATTTTTATTTTTTTCGAAAAGTTAAATCATAGTACCTAGGTGATATTATAATTAATTGATTCCCGCTAATGTTTAACAAATTAGAATGGTATTACCGGGAAAAACTTGAATAAAAAACAGAAAGAACTATAATGTCAAATGCGTTGAAGACGGTGTTAATGAAAAAGTTTAGAAAACAAATTGGAAGGAAAATTAAATCTTGATAATTTGAATTCAGTAGCGTGTGTATACTCCTCTAGCTCTTATTGTTGGTTCTTGATTGATTAAGTGGTGAATGGTTTCCTGAGACGTTTCCCTTGTTCGAGTTCTCTTGTCGAGTGTTAGAGGCAGGTATGTGGTGTCTAACTAATTGTTTTAATGCATCCCATACATGCTCTATGGGGTTCATATTTAGGCTTCTTGATGACCAATCCATAATTGGAATATTCACAAATCGAAGGTAGTCCAGTACCTCCCTGGAGATGTGAGGCGAAGCGTTATCCTGCATACAAATGAAATCATCCCCAACAAGTAGCATCACATGTTCTTCTACGATATTTTCTATATAAAAATGTGCATTCATGGATCTCCCCCGTATTGGAGCCTAATCCGTGCGACCATTGAAACAAATTCCTTACTAGAACATTGTTGATCCACTCCATAGAGATATTGCAGGTAGCAAACCTCTCTCCTGCCCTCCGCCAAACGCGTTGACGCCCATCTGGTAAATTAAGACTTACTCTTGTTTCGTCTGAAAACAAAACTCGCTTCTAGTCGTCAATGATTCAATTTATTGTAGTAATTATATGTTTTCTGGGGAGCAGTGGTGCAATGTTGGTCTCCCACTGTCCAATCCTCCTTCATTAAGCCTTCTCCTGGTCGTTCGTCCAGAAATTGCTACATTTCGAGTTGCCGTTGGGGCTCTGCTTAGTTCTAAACCGGTAGAATGTCTGTTTGTTAAGGAGACTTGCATGAAATTTCGCCCACCTCTTGCATCTGTAGACTTCTTACGACATCGTCCCGGGCTTCTACAGTAACTTCCAAGTTCATTGAAACGTTTAACTGTTCGACTAATAATTGTTCATTGTCTAACTCCTCCTAATAAATTAGCCATATATCGCTGGCTACATTCCTCGTTAACCAGAGTTACTGTTTCACTGCTTCATCTCCTCCTTAAGTTGCGTGGACCAATCGTTTCTTCTGCTCTAATTGTGCTCTAAAGTGTTTCATTTACTTGATGACATTGAATTAAAAAAAAATCACTAGCGTAACTAAATTTATTGCCTTCATTTCAACGGATTGCGATCGCAAATGTCATCGACTTGTATTTCATATTTTATTCGAATTCTCATTAAACTCCATTTTTAAAAACAAGTGTTTTTCAACACTAAACATCAACTGACAGTTATTTGTGTGGTAAGTTAATAAAAAAATCATAAAGTAGCTTATAAAATAAGTTATATGTGTGTTGAAATCGATAACGTGTAAGGTTAGAAAAGGTTTTTCTTTTTAGAGGACGATAAATTACTCTCACTGGTTGGATACTATCCATTCATGTTTCTTACAATTTCGAGAAGAGTTTCAATTATGAAAAAATCAAAATACGAAGTTTCTGGACAACATATATTTGATGGGAATTCGAAATAGGTATTGGTAGTGTTAGAAAAGGTAAATCATCCGAGAGAAAGACAGTTTTGTCAGGAAAATTTCTGGAAGATGTTGAAAGTTTAATTGCCATTCCAGCTAATTATTTACGTAATCTACTGATCAGACAAATAAGTAGGTTGCAATAACGTATCCATAAAACTACAAAAAAAACAGTATTTTTAGAAATGTCATGTAGTTCCATACAGAGAGAGATAAAAATAACATTTGCATTTGTATGAAGTCACAATAGTGCAATAGCTATAACCTCGGCTTTGAGAAATGAAAGATGATCTTGACTTGATGAAAAATGAGAATTTATGATGATTAAATGATGATCTTCTGGACAAAACTTATTTTACTAATGGAACAAGTCACTAACACATTTGCAACATATTTTTCTAACAGAAGGTGGAAAAGCAAATGTTTTATATTTATCCTTTACAATTTAAAATTAATTTAACAATTTAAAAACTCATGAATTGTCATTAAGAATAGCACTTCAGATGAAATAATTTGTATAGCGTTCACAATACAACGAAGGATTTAACAAGCAGCTATCGGGGTTATTTTATTTTAAAATTTAGTTTACACTAAGGGACGCATTTAAGTGTCTTCGCCTGTAAAATAATTACTAAACAACCTTTTGTCTCTTCTTCGGAAGCTCTCGCCTTTATTGTCTCTTTTCATTGTGTTTTCGTGGAACAACACAAGTATTTCACAGAGTCTAAAACCGTTAATTAATATAAGTTGCTTTGATCAAAATGCGAAATATTGCTCCATTCAAGCGAAATAATTCATATTCGGTATAATATTTCGGTTGAAACGTTTTTGTTTTTTACATTTATCAGAATGCGACACAATACTCTGACTGAATGAATATCGGTGTGGTTCATATTGCTTGCTGAAATAATTTTTTCTAACACAATGCTTCAATGCAAGTTCCGTTAATATTGTGGCACTGAAATAACAGTGTAAATTTGGACTCCAATGGAGTCCACTGGACTCCAGTTCACCGAATTCCCCCTATTAATTAATCAAATTGTAAAAATAACTACTCACCAAACGGAAATGATCCAAGGTTTACAAAATGCGCGTTAATGAAACTGCATTTTTTTTCGACAAATAATGTACAAATACAAATTAAAAACATAATGCACTAAAATATAAATAACAGAAATGAGCAGTGAACAACCATATATATATATATATATATATATATATATATATATATATATATATATATATATATATATATATATATATACCTAAACGAAAAATATACTTCATTTTGTCTGAAGGTTCAAAACTAAAGAAACTACGGACGTGGTTCGAATCATATTACTCATATTTATGTTATGGTCGACTGAATTCATGGCTGACTAAGTTCCTAATTGATTTTTTGATAATCGAATTCTAAGTAACTAACGTCTGTGCTAATATTCTCTAGAAGCGTCATCTATGTTCATATAATAATAATCATGATATGACAATGATAATAATCATGATATTGGCAATAGTAAACCAAGTTTACTGAAAACGGTCAATTTTTATACAGGGTGGGGCATATGAATCTGACGGTTTCTGAAGTGAAATAGAAACTTTTTAACTTTTTACTGATAAGGACACCAGTGAAATGTGTTCCACCGTTCTGCAAACACTGGTCCTGTCGGCTTCGCAGATTTGCTTGATCATTGCATCAGGAATTGCCAGTTTCATATCTAATTCGTTGTTTTATGTCTTCAATAATGACGGGTCACGCAGCGCACACTATGCTTTTACCGTATCAGAGCCTAATTTAAAATGAGCGTATGATTATTGACACAGGCAAAAAGTCCAGAGCATTTCCTTCATTCAAAATTTCAAGCATTTATTGAATAAAATTTACACGGTGAATCAAATCGATATCATTTAGCCTTGAACAACCACCATTTTGTATGGATAAAAGTTCAAGTCTTTGTGCAAAATCCTGCAACGGCATCGATTTGAAATTTGCAAGGCACTAAGCTAGGTCTCCTGGCTGAACATCGCGGAGTTTGATGAACAGCAGCTTCCAATGGATTCAGCAGTTCGCACTGTACGAACGGCACCCGGTACCTTTTTCTTTAACGCAGAACCATTCTGCCGAAAATTCGAAACCCATGACTTTATGATGTTACCACTGGGAACTGTACCATGGCGAGGAATTCCAAAATGCAAGCGAAATAATCGATGAGTTGTAATACCTGATTTACTGTTCTTAAAAACGTTTCAATTGCGAACGCACGATGTTGCACAGTCCACTACTCCATGGCTACTGAAATAGCGTCAGCTACGCTATCTCCTCCTTTAACCTCGCCAACTTTTGCTAAACCAGTCGCCAGTAAACACCAATCAAAAACCGTCAGGTTCTTATGCCCCACCCTGTACTATTTTTTATATTTCAAATAAATCGTCGCGTCGAAGTGGCGTAGTGATATAAACAAAATGAATTCGGACAACGAACAACCTGCATATATATTGGTTTGTGTATTATAAAGACCCCCTTAAGAACCATTTGGGCTAGATGGTCAAGACCAACTGAAGATGCCATCACCAACAACTAGAGCAGCTGGACACATTTTCAACAATATTAGTCTGAATGGTTTCATGTTAGAAAAGTTCTAGAAGATATCTTCAAAATGAAATATGCAGACATACACGTCGCTAAAGAAACCACTTATGGTAAGTAAAATGGTAAATATGTGATATTTAGAATTAATAAGGTCATAGTAAAACGAGTAAAATATGCAGTTGTGTTTCCCGTTTGCTATACAACTAACACGCCGCCTCAGCATTCTTTATTACGTTGACAGTGTAATAGAAATATCGGGACTCTCGACACCGGTAACGGATTTATCCTCATTCAGTTGACGTGCTCGTTAATTAAAGGTTTTCACGTTTATAGAGGAATGACGTATTTATTTTCTGAAAAAGCTTAATAGCGTTTGGAGATAAACCAATTTCCGGCAGTTTTGGAAGAAATACCTCAATAAAAATTGTGGATATCTCAATAAAAATTGTATAGTATCATTAAGAAAATTGTAAATCTTATGCCTCACCGAAGTATGTTTATTTTTCATCAAGGCTTTATTTAAGACATTGCTTTATAGGGTTTTCATTATTTACTCGTATATTACCTAATCTATATCATATTAAATTTTATTACGACGCACTAAAGTCTGCTATAAATTTTAGTTTCTTATCATGTCGCTGAAATGCTAGTGAAAAAAACTTACAACGTTTGATAATAATTATAGATTAACATTTTTTAAACCCGTTTTATCAGAGTTGATATCCCTTGTTGCTTGTATTACTGAAAAAAATTGCACATTTGGTTATCAAAATGATAACTGCATTGACACAGGTGAAAATTAACAACTTACAAAATTGTAACGTAATCGAAATGCCAAATGGAAAAAAATAGATAAAGTATTGACTGGCTCGCGGAAAATTTGCAGGCATCAGATAAGTTGGAGTGACATAGAACCGACATAAAAATTATGTCAGTAATATAGTATAAAACCATTGACAAATAAAAACTGAACACATCATTGGGACTAATGTCTTCAAATGGGCCAAAATCATACCAAAATTAATCGTACTACAATTTGGTATGAAACGTAATTCGTTGAAAACAAAAGGCGAAGAATCGATATCGTAGAAACGCTAAGGATTAATAATCAGCAGACCAGTATTAATTATAGGAAATTTGCTTACTGAGGGAACATAGGCAGCAACTGCTTACCGAGTAACAAATGATCCTATAACGAGGTCCCCAGTTTACCCTATGATATATGTATTATAATAATTGGTGGTGGGTAACGCAATAAGCTGATAAGAGAAACAACGCAAGATCACCGATATATCTTATTTTTTAACGAAATAAATTCATGGAATGCGGATTTACAATGGCCATGTCAACAACATATGCGAGCAATAGACGATCACTTGAACGCAGTAAGGCCTTCTGTGGACAAGTCCATCTTCAGAACCTAATCAAATTGCCTGCAAACTTTTTTTTTTCACTTTCATTTAATCCGATGAAGTGAAATCTTTTGGATTGTCAAATTTATTTTGGCGTTTCGCTGATCCCTATGAGCTTCTTTAGAAGAAATTCGAAGACTAATGTTTCTGTATTTTGTTCATCATTATATACAGTATCTGTTCCTCTTTCATGGTTATCTAGTATGATAGTAGTCGTGCTTGGTTGACGATAATTTTCTGTTTCGCTGCTATGTTAGAGTGGTCAGATTTCTTCTAACGACCTGACAGGATGATCAGCAAAAGATGACTTGGACAATGACGATGATAATGATAAGATGACCGGCGAAACGTCAAGATGATTTCGATAACGACAACGACACGTCATTGGAAGAATTTACTTACTTATTAGAACTTAAGATGGTGTGCGTCTTTCATGAACTTGAAGTTGGTACGTAGAATATCTGAAACGTTATCCATCAACAAAAAATCCTTAAATTTTCTATGGTTGCTGATTTTTAATGAGAATGTTTGCACATAAAATTGCATACCAAACCCCATTTATATAAAATAACTCTAATAAACTGCAATAGACGTTTTAGTAATTTATAGTAGCATTGTTGTGAATGGTAACAATAATCCATATATAGAGATGAATTAGCTTTAGGCATTGTTTAATACTAAAATTGCTCATACTTTTTCTATGTAACAACTAACGCAGCACTCCCATTTGCGTTTTTGCCAAAATACGACTGCGTATGTGGGAAGAGGTACAAAATAACAACATTTTGGCGCACCTTCTAAGTTGTCGTCGCGCTTCAATCGCCCACCGTATTATATCTGTGAGTACAGGAAGAAGGAAGTGATATACTATTTAACGCTACACAAAAGATTATGAATAATTCATGGAGAATCGCACTTCACTACATTTAATGATATTCGTTCTTAGTGTTTGTTACTGATAGCACAATGCATTTATTCTATTTGAATATCCTTGATTCTATTTGAATATAACGATTACTTGAATTTTAACCTCGGCGCAATAATATAACAAATTTCGTATTATATGCAGTATATAATGTTGATCTATGTGATACATCGTAGACATTTTTTTAAAGTGTAGGGAGATGTGACCCATGAAGGTCACAGTCAACAAATAGCCTTCTTCTAGGAAAATCTCTTTATATCGTGGAAATATTTTTATTTACAGTGCAACGTTTCGGTGTTCGATGCTAACACAATTTTCAAGTTATGCTTGTTACAAACACGTGATATTTTCATTTCATACAATTCCAGTTTAATAACAATTTAAAGCATTAAAAAAATAATTTCATTTGAAAGATAACATACCTTACCGAGGTCAAATTTTGCGTTAAAGCAAATATTCGATATGGCTATCTTGAACCTGAATGTTTGTCGCATCATAAATCTTCTGGGATTAAGGGATCCCTAAAAAGGGATCTGAAAATGCCTTTCCCAGAGTTCTGACTCTCAAAAATGTCTGGTGGTTATCGTATCTGTTGACATCGATCTTGTATGCATTTCAATTGACGTAATATACTATGATTTTTAAGTGGTCTCTGTACTTAAATTTGGCGAACATGCCGGCCAAAGCACGACCTATCTATTGGTTAAGAAATCGCTCATTTAAAATGTATCTAGCTACAGATCGCCAAGAAGGTGAAGTCTTAAAACTGCGATATTGGACCGCCAACGAGGTACGCAGTAAATAGCTTGGTATTCACTCAGTCGCATTGAGACCTTTGCAGAGTGAATATCGAGTGTATCGGATGTACACAGAGTTTGATCTGGCCGCGCGTAATGTATGGAGAGTAAAGTATCCTTTCCCCTCGAAATGCTACCTCATTCTGCTACGCATACATAGAGAATATTACATCCTATTCTTGTCTCTCATCTTCTTTCTCCTATTTTTGACAAGGATAATGCAGCTTATTGTACTTCTAAGGATAATGCAGCTTCGTTCATAAAGTGAGATGCCTTCCAAAAACTGAAGCAATTAATTAATAGCAGGCTTAAGAGTTACCTCTAAATGATTCTCCTCAGGAATTGACACTAAATTTTCTGGGTAACGCAATTGATGAACACCATGAAGATTTTCTTCAGCCCAATATCATCAAAATATCATCTCTTATAAAACCAGCTTCATCATAGAACAGGTGGCGGAAAATTAGAATTTCGAGTAGCCATCGGCTATAGAAACATGTAAGATGATTTTCTTCCACGAATAGAATTTAGCGTTTCAACCAAACGCAAAATTCTATTCGTGGAAGAAAATCATGTTGGATGTTTCTATACCGACCCTCCGAATGAGATCAAACTCTATTATGATTGGCGATCACGTAGTACTACAGATTCCTTACCAACAAAGATAAGAGCATGCAAATCATCGCAATGGATTTTGATGGCATTCTGGCATCTATATCTTCAATTTTTAACTGACCTGATGCAAAATTCAATGCACAGAAGTACATTAGCAACATACGAGGTGTGGCTATAAAATAACGTGACTGATACTACTATAGACGAACTACGCATGCGCTGAAGTCGTACAACCAACAGTTGTGTAGCGTGAAGCCTTCTCTTTCAATTATTGTCCCTCCCGTATCTGTAGACATAGTAGTCTGGCCATGGCCTTCGTTTGTATAAGATCTGTTTTTTGTTTTGCCGGAAAAAATGATAAGTGTTTTAATAGAGAAACGAATTGTCGTGAAATTTCATATGAAATTTATTATTTATTAAAAGAAGTATATGGCAGTGAATATTTATTACGTACGCAGGTTTTTAAGTGGTTTAACATGGAAAAAGCGTATGCGAAAATGGTGCCGAAAATTCTCACGTTTCTGGCCAAATATAACATCCCAGTGTTAAACCATCCGCCTTATTCACCTGACTTGGCACCATGTGACTTTTATCTGTCCCCAAGGTTAAATCTGCATTAAAAGGAACAAGATTTCAGACCGTTGAAGCTGTGAAAGAAAAAGCGGCACGCGTCATGAACGAGCTCACAGAAGATTTCCACCACTGTTTTGAAAAATAGAAAATACGCATGGAGTGGTGTAGGGATAGAGGAGGGGTGTATCTTGAAGGAAATAATTAAATATGTATAAATTTAGAACAAAAAGTTTTACAGCATCAATCTCCTTATTTTGTAGCCACACCTCGTACATGAAAATATGTATCTCATTCTTGAAAATGAACGTACTTAGCGTTAGGGACTGAAAGTTTGCGTTTTCTTAAAAGGCAGACGAGTGTATGCTTCTGTTTCTGATGGATTAACACCTATATTAGATGAAATGTCTGATACAACAGCTTTTATATCTGACTCTAGTTCACCGTTCAAGTCAGATTTCGTATTTAATTTAGTACCATACTATTTCGTGCAACGAGATCTCTCGAGAATTGGAGCATTTTTATCTATCGTTGTTTTATTCCTTATATCTAACTGTAAATTATCACGGGCCTTACATGGTACGTAATGGTGACTTTTTTTAGGCGGGAAATTCCCCGAAGAGATCAAATACGGATTTTTTTCCATTGCCTTTGGCGGAGGAAGGATCCGATTACGATACAGCGAATTGTTATTCTCCGTTGTGCTTACATAAAATATTATCAGCATGTATAGACTAAAGTTATCGATGACCGTGTACGACCGGATCATCTTCAATTTATAAATCTTCTTTATACATTCGAGTCAGACCGAAGTCAATGAATAATACAATACGTATAAAGCCCGTGATGCGTACAACTTCTAGAATTAAAAAAAAACACATTTTGACCTTGGAGAAGATCAACATATTTCTTCGATCTCATCAGAAAATCATATAAAACTAAATTTATTAATTGATAAATACTGTAATTACGGGAAGATAAATGGTAGATCGTGGATATGGTACTGCGGAACTACTGATAATTACATCTTTTTATTTAATTTCCCATTAAGCATTTCACGCGGTGTCCCGCGTCTTGACCTTGGAGTAACGCAGATATTCTATTTGACTAGGTATAACCTTAGCGATATTTATTTATTCATTTGGGGCAAGGCGTATCTGCAGAATTCCAATAAATCTTTGGGGCATTTAATGGAACGTCATCAAGGTCTTGCTTGATCAAATAAACCTATGATTGTTCACTTATGTCACGTGGAGTCTTCGATGAAGCGGAAAGATGATTTGATTACAGAGCTGGTCTTTGTTTAACAAGCAATAAGATTAGACTATTTTCGACCGTGAAGAAAATTTTATGGTTACTAATCCTACATGCATGCGTTGACTAATTCAATTTATGAGCCTATCTAGCAGCTCTGAAGAATTCACTGTAGGATTTATTTCTCAAATAGCAAATATTAATTGTAACAATAACATTTATTTCTCTTTATTATTCTCTTCATTATTCCATTTATTATTCTAATAAATAGCAAATATTAAATGTAACAATAACATAAGGATAGGGAGATTTTCTTCCTATCTCTTAACTGTTTAATAAACAATATTTTTTTTTTTAGAGGGGGACGTAGCCGGTGCTTGCGCGAGCCGGACAAGTGGCCCCCCAGATCTGTGTCCCACCTACCTCGGAACCGTTCTCGCTTATCATCGAGGTAGGGGTCAATCGTTCTTAGCATGTTATCAATTTCCATTCCATTGCCCTACATCCCCCCTCCGTCAAAGATGATTAGGGGTTCGGGCCCAGCTCCCTCTCTTCCTCTTCCTTCCTCTTCATTATCTTTCTTTCAGTACCATTATTTCTGTACATGCCCACTCATTCGCACTTCTAACCATCCCATTCACCAATTCCCTCACACTCTCAAACCGACCCACTCTACTCGTACACTCTTCCCTCTCATTCGACCACCTCGGGCACCCGATTAAGGTGTGCTCGTGACAATCCCTTTCTCCGCAATAGACGCACTCATCTCCATCCACCTTCTCTATCCCACGCAGGTACTCGCCAAAGCATCCATGGCCCGACAACACCTGAGTATCCTACCTCTCCGTGCTGCCTCTCGACCCAAGGCCGGACAGCCGGGATGAGACACTTTGTCCATACCGCACACGTCTCCGCATCTCACTTCTCCTGCCATCTCGTCCACACCCTCTCCTCTCTCTCCCTCGCAAGAAGGTCGATCGGAGGCATACCGGCTATCACTAACGCCGCAGCACCAGAAACCGTGCTATATGCATCACCACTTGCAACGCCGCTCTTCTCTGAACACTCGCCACGCTCTTCCTCCACTTTTCCTTTCCCAAAACATTCACCCATACGGGAGCGGCATACAATAGGATGGACTGCGCCGCTCCCACCAGCACTCTCCTTTTTCCAGCCTTGGGACCCTTTATGTTGGACATCAGGCGTCCCAAAGCCGACACCGTCTTCCCAACCTTCACCATCGTCTTTTCGAGGTGTAACCTGAAGTGCATGCCTGCACCGACCTGGAACCCAATTGCTGGTGGTTTCCTCCTCATCGAAAGGATGATAGCCTCCGTCTTTTCCACGGCCAAACTGAGGTTTTGACCTCTTGATCTTACCGATCGCCAGGTTCGCTTCTTCTCTGATGTCGAGTGCTCTCCTACCTACCACCAGGACGGCCAGATCGTCCGCATATCCCACTATAATAATATCTGGTATCAAATGAGATAAATGCTGGAATCCTAAAAAACAGGAGCTATGCCGCTCACAAAAACAAATTATACCGAAGGTACTAAACAGAAACTCAAAACATATAAATCTTTCATGCAATTCCGTAATTACATACATGTAGGTGCGAGCTTGGGCGTTATACAATGCTGATGTGAATCAGTTGAAGATCTGAAAGAGATTTTACGAGAAACGGCCCCATCAAGGACGAAGAAGGTGCTAGATAATAAGAATGAACTATGAACTGGATCACCTGATCAAAATAGCCGACATGGTTGGGTTCATAAAAGGCAAAAAATTATAGTGGCTTGGACATATACAAAAAGTTAATCAGGGAAGAACAATAAATAAAGTAATATAAAAGTAATATAAAAGAAGCCACAAAGAGGCATAGAGGAAGCTCACATAAAGGATCGAAGAAATGGAGCAATTGTGGTGGGCAATTGTTGATCAGGTGAGAAGCTATATACACACGTAGGGTTGTACAGACATAAAAGGATTTATTTAGATCAAATTCCTTTCTAACAGAGTTTATTTTAAACTCATATGGCTTTCCGTCTGTGAAATAATAAGTTCTATCACGAGAAACGTAATAGTAGTATATTGTGCAAAACAAAAAAACAGAAATACTGTGAAAACTCTGTAACTTTTGACACTCCCCTACAGCTCCCTTCCTTGATTCACTCGTTTCTTGGATTTCCCTGGGGCATAATATTCAGTTTCTTTTTAAAAATCTTGCAGTTTTAAGTACTTGGATATCGTTTCAATGTCGTAGAATTTCAATGTGATCTTTTTAAGAAAGAGACATTACTTTTTAAGACTTTTTGACGTCAGTTAATAGAAAATTACAAACATCAATTTTGTCGAACGCTATCTGGACGTAACTGATATTAAATAATAACGCCTTCTAGGCAACATATTAAATACATCTATTTCCACAATTACAATTTTATTTGCATTTTTCTCGAAACTTTATGCAACTTAATAAAATTTTCATAATACCCAAAAAAATGCGCCCTCTTTGATCGCGCAAACTTACGCGACTGTGCATAGAATTAAAGTATCTCAAAAGATGACAAATTTAAAATATCTTTTGATCCCTTAAAGCGTTTTTGCAAGAATAAAATATTTTGCGAGATTTTTCAGGTGTTCCAGACTTTTCTTCCACAGTCTATGTGCAAAACTACAATGGCATTCAAAGCGCATTATTTAGACTTTTTAGATTTCATTAGATCAATGGTTATAATATACATGATACAATGGTTATAATGATTTAAGCCTATTATTTATAAAGTCGTGTACATCTCAACAAATTAAGAACAAAGCTCCGAGCAAATTAAAAATAAAGCCGATTCTAATCTTTCAAACCCAAGATCAATATGTATGTTCTACAACAGGATTCTGCATTGTTTAATTACACAATTTACACTACTCAGCATAGACATCAGTAATCTTTCGTTCGATAAGTTTTCACTAGAGCAGACGGTTAATTACCTAACAAATATCATCTTCTAAAAAATCAGATAAACAATGATCGACATCACATCGGCCTGGTTGACTAGAATATATAATTTTATATGTATCTTCGTCGGTAAGACTAAATTTAATTGAGAATCAGGCTCTCTTTCATACCACACTGTTATTTTACATCATGACACTTGATTATTCAGCTCACGTTAGGGACCAAATGAAATCGAATTTCAATTTGACCCGCACCGATTTGGAAGCTTACTATTGCCTTCAAAGGTCAAGTATCCAATTTGAGCCTTGTTATGTATAGTTCATTTCAGATTGTCAATAGGAATATATAATAGAAGACCCGTACGTCGTCAATAGTGGTTTTTGTATTCGAGATATGAATGAATACTTGTGCATTAATAAATGGAATTAATCTATAGATGTGTTAACGCAAAATGGGTTGAATGGAGCTGCATTTCAGTTAGATAGAGAAAGCACAAGATATCTTATGGCGCATTACATCTGTGACTTATATCTATGTGAAATGTGAAGAAGTGAAAGCCTCCATTGTGGTTTCTATATACGAGGGGTACTATTTATATTTTGAGCCTTGGCAATACTAATTATAAGTGTTGTCAGGCGCCATCTGAGGTTTTCAATGGAAAATTTGACATTCTTGGGCATAACCTTCTTCAGAACATTTTATCATTTAAGGGCGATTACCGTGTTGTTTATTACAACTTTCGACGTGGGTTATCAAGACGAGTATAGCGATCAACTTACTTCCACTTTTGGCGATAAAGCCCCATCCTTTGCCACTGTGAAACGCTGGTATAACGAGCTTAATTTTGGCCGCCATTCGCTCACCGACGAAAGTCGTGAAGGTCGTCCAAAATCAGTTGTTGTGTCAGAAAACATTGATGCTGTGCAAAAACTGACAATGCAACATCGTCATCTGACATACTGTGAGATTGAGGCAAACTTAGGCATTAGTTTTACTAGCATATATAAAATATTTCATTACCATTTAGCTGTAAAAAAGGTTTGTTCTCGTTGGATCCCACATAATTTGAAAAAATCTTGTGATGAAAGATGCTCGTGTCGATTGGTGCAAACAAATGCTCAAGAAATACGATGGCGGTGCTTCAGAAGACGTACGTAACATTGTAACAGATGACGAATCATGGATCTATGCGCATGAGCCGGAAAGTAAACAGCAGTCGACTGTATAGGTGTTTCAAGATGAACCAAATCCAACAAAAGTTGTTCGCACTCGAAGCACTTCGAAACAAATGGTCGCCTGTTTTTTCTGAAAAACTGGTCATGTGGCAACAGCGTCTTTAGAGGAACGTAAAACGCTTAATTCTGGATGGTACACAACCATTTTTTTGTCGGAAGTCTTCGGTGAAATAAGGAAAACAAACAAGCGCCGTCGGATCATTCTTCATCATGACAAGCCGAGCTCTTACACATATCGTCTAACAATCGAATGTTTGAACACTCAAAAAATCGAATTAATGGGTCATCCACCTTACAGTTCTGATTTGGCACCCAATGACTTCTTTTTGATTCCGAACGTCAAAAATAAATTGCGTGGATAACGATTTTCGTCGGCAGAAGAAGCCATTGATGCGTTCAAGAACCATGTTTTGGTGATATCTCAAGCGGAATGCAAAATATTCTTTGACAAATGATTCGAACGCATGCAAAAGTGTATAGATCATGAAGGGGAATATTTTGAAAAACGATTAAGTAATATGTAATAACAAATTAAATGTCTTTTTATTACTAGGATCTAAATATAAATAGTGCCCCTCGTCCAGAGGCTACTAGATTACTAGAGAGTGTTGATCCTGACCGCGCAATAGTGTTATGTTACCCTAAATATGTTGGTAAGGGTGTAAATTGTCCACCTTAATCCAGCGATCTTAACCCGGTCGACTTTTTTTATTTGGGGCCATCTGAAAGATAACATTTATAAAAATTCACCGAGCTCCATTTCTGAACATGGCTATTACAACCAAATTTCGTAACAGTAACATATATCTATAACCAATTTTATTATTTGCACGGGATATGTAATAAGTACCTCTCTACTAGTTGCATTAGTTACATACTTTCAATAGAAAAATATAGGTCTATAGAAAAAGAAAATTTGCAAGTTTTTCTGTCACGTTGGATACCAATATTATTGGTATATTATATATTTTTCATTCATTTGTATACATATGGGTCAAATCGGTCGTGTTTTCAAAATTAGACAAGAGGAACATTTACGATATTTTATATCTTTTATAAAAGCCAGGTGTTTTACTTCAACTACTTCAACTTTACCAGTAATTATAAGCACCTAATTCGTAAAAATATCCACAAAAATCGACTTCTAATTTATGATCCATGAGTTCAACAGATGACCGAGCAGATAAAAATAACGCATGTTTCGCTTTATCGGATAATTTTATGCTAATGCTTATTCCGCTAGGCTGTTTGAATTTAAACTATGTTATAGCTTCGTGACGTGTTTGGGAATTACAAACTATAGTAATTCGCTAGGTATAATTACACCTTTATGGAACTTTTCGACATCACGTTGCTTACGGGCAACAAATATTTAAACTGTTTTCAAAAAGATATACTTTCAAATAGGAAATTGATGTCGACGTTTCGTTATCCACTGCAGGTGCCTTAATCCTCAGGGCAATGTTTTGGACAATACATAGCTCCCCTGCAAAGTAGTCACCAGCTTCGGGCCAACAATTGTCCAGATAACTCCCTGAGGAATAAACCACCTATAGATGACGTTATTGGCACTAAGTTCCAGGTTGAGGCAGTTTTATAAGAAATATTACGCCTTAGTTTAGTTTATTGTTTATATACATTAGGTATATTATTTTGTACGGCGTTATTCATAAAAAAGATTCAACAATTTTTTTTCACACACATGCATTTGACATGTTCCAAAGGCAACGCGCAATTATGTTAATAACGAGTCCAATCACCACCGGCGTCGATGATCGCTTGACATCTCCGCGGCATACTATCCACCAAATTTTCGGCGTATTCGAGGGGAAGTGCCTTCCAAATGCGTTGAATTTCTAGGGAGAGCTGCTTCAAAGTAAACACACGTTTTCCTAGAAACTTCTGCTTGGTGTAGGCCCAGACTGTGAAGGCCAATCAAGTGTGATGATGCCATTTTCCCGTTTCCAGTCAGTGCAGAGTCGGCTCCGGTGTTTCGAATCATTGTCCTCCTGCAAGATCCATTCTTCGTCTTTTGACTGACGAACTGACTGGTGAACTGACGTTCGGCAGTCGGTAACACGGCTTCTTGGTAAATTTTGACCATCTTGGGAGCACTGAAGTTGTTGGTAAAGAGATGCAAAACCCCAAAACCCTTCTCTGAGAAGCAGCCCCAAAGATGCACCTTGATTGGATGTTTGACGGTGCGCTGAACGAACTGGTTTGGAGAGGAACACCATTCCCGTGGAATAATTACAAAACCGCAAACAGAAGCTTCATAAAAAAAAATTACATTACTCCAGTCACGAGCAGTGTTTTCCTGGGCCCAGGAGAGTCGTTTGGCAGCATGTTTTTCGGACAGCAGTGGTTCCTTTAATGTACTCCGCCATTTCAAATTATTTGCACGCAATTGTTTACGAATAGTATCGTGCGATACGTCCAGTCCTTTTTGCTATTTCGCATACTCGCATATTACCTTGACGTAAGGACAAGCCAGGATTCCGCGAAAACAATTGTCACGATCTGTTTTTCATTCTTTTTGGTCACTTTCCTTATTGAACCACGATCTGGAAGGTCGTCGACATTTTTTGACTCCTTAAATCGATTCACCCACTTCTCAACAAACGCCTTCGACTTTTTAATGTACTGCATACGACATTTTTTCCCTTCTGGGTGCGTGCAAAGAAACACGGTTTCGAAACGTTTCGCATACACGCCACTCATCGCGGTTTCTGTGTTTTTTTTTTGTGACTGAAATTTTTTCATCAAAGCGCTTTTCAGGTTTGTACAACTTACTAACTGCAAGTAATGCCGTACACGTTCTTACTTAACAGACTGTAAATCTAACAAGGCACTATACAACAAATGGCGCGAGAATAATCACAAGGATCAAATCAGGTAATCTAGCAGGTTAATCTACAGCGCTTCTACAATTATATTATGTAACACATAACGAGGTAAAATGTTTGAATCGTAAGATAATACGTGATAGGTTACATCGAGATCTTATTGTAATGATTTATGTGGCATAATAGAACGGACATATTGCGGGCAGGAATTGTCAACGTTTTTATAATCCATTGTCATTATTCGTTATCTAATTTCACCTCATTTACATGCAGTTTAACTTTGCACAAACGAGAGTAATTGCATAACTTAATTCAACGGCTATTAAATTATCTAAATAAAATAAAAAGTTACAAGCTATCCAGAGCAATTAACACATGCTTTTTTAATAAGAGCTTACGTTTGATAGCTAACATTATCTAATTACGGTTGAAGTGTAGATTACAGTCCGGTGCATTGTAATTTTTTTAAGGAAAAGTGATTTTTTACGCTGCATAGGCATGCACGGATAATAAGGCATCGCATGACTTACTTTCGTAAAGTGTTTTCCATTTCACTTTTACACTTTGCAATAGTTAATTGTGGTCCAAATAAGGAGCATAACTGCCGCATTATAAGGCAGTACTTCATTTAAGAACATAGACGAATACAAATCTATTGCCCCCTATAGAACACTAGCTGGAATTTTTACTTTTCCGCACTCCAATATAAGTGGAAAAGTAATGTAATCGTGTAAAGAAAAAGTGAAAAAACAAAATTTTTTCGGATTTTTTTTTTCGTTTATAGGCCTAAAAACTAAAAAAAAATGATTTTTAAATTTTCTTTGCTGTGTGTGTGTCGTCGTTGTCGTCAGCATTTAGCATGTTAGCACGATAACTCAACTAAATCGTGTCGGATCGATCGGATTTTGACTGATTCTGATCGGGGACGTCTCCCAGACGACACCTATTGATTCTGAGGTGGATAGCACACACCACCTCCTCCCTTGGGTCTGTTTGAGAACTTTTTTTTGTTAGCACGATAACTCAACTAAATCGTGTCGGATCGATCGGATTTTGACTGATTCTGATCGGGGACGTCTCCCAGATGACATCTATTGATTTTGAGGTGGATAGAACACATCCCACCCTGTCCATGGGTCATGAGAAAGCATGATGGTGGACTATTTGAGGCATTTGTTTTGTTAATACGATAACTCAACTAAATCGTGTCGGATCGATCAAGTTTTGACTGATTCTGATCGGGAACGTCTCCTAGACGACACCTATTGATTTTGAGGTGGATAGGACACATCCCACCCTGTCCATGGGTCATGAGAAAGCACGACGGTGGACTATTTGAGAAATTTTTGTTGTTAACATGATAACTAAACTAAGTCTTGTCGGATCGATCGTGTTTTGACTGATTTGGATCGGGGACGTCTTCCAGACGACACCTATTGATTTTTAGGTGGATAGAACACACTCTACCATGTTCATGGGTCATGAGAAAGCACAATGATGGACTATTTGAGAAATTTGTTTGTTAGCACGATCACTCAATTAAATCGTGTGGGATCGATCGGGTTTCGATTGATTCTGATTAGGGACGTCTACCAGATGGCATCTATTGATTTTGAGCTGGATAGGATATACCCCACCGTGTTCATGGGTCATGAGAAAGCACGCGGGTGAACTATTTGAAAAAAGTAAAACTGTCGCATAAAATACATATTCTGCATTTATGTGTTGGTTTATTTTTTCTCTGACACTCAATATCGAGGTAGAGTTGTTCTGCGTGCGGAAAAGTCCGTTTTAAGGTTTTAAAACTGTTTATTTTAAACATAATTTTGTTGCTTATATACATTTTTGATCATAATTAACTGATAGCTCAATGAAAATTGACAATGAGAATAAAAAAAATCATATGTATTATATAGCTTGGGCAAATTATGGATTTCATACCAATATAAAATAATATACCTTTGAATAAAAATTAACTTTGACAGCTCAATGCAAATTTACAATAAAAATAAAAAAATCGGCTTTATTATATAGATGGGCAAATTGTGGATTTTATACCAATATAAAATAACATATCTCTGAATCTCAATAACTTATACACAAGACATAGAGCTTGTCAAGAATAGGAACAAGTCTTAAAACTGCGATATCGGACCACCCACGAGGTGTGCAGTAAATAGCCTGGTCTCCATTCAGTCGCATTGAGACCTCTGCAGAGTGAATATTGAGTGTGTAAAGGCCGGTCCAGACACAACGACTAATTGCAACGATAAAACAGTCATGTAAGTCGTTCGACAAAACGTAGTATAAATGGCGCGTCCAAACAGTTGCGAATTGTCGTTCAAACTTCTCGACTTTCAGTTTCGTGACGATCGCCATGGAAGAAGTAATACTATGGTCAATTTATGCTGTATGTATTGCAAGAAAATTTCGGAATAACAAAAGGAAAAATCGAAGAACAAAGTGGTCCAGGGAATGGCTGTTAAAGAGATCCGAATTGTCTTATGTTAAATTATTAAATGAACTTCGTCGTGAACCTGATGGATGGCGCAATTATTTGAGAATGGATGTGGATACCTAAGTACATGTATCTGTTAAATTTAGTAACGCCATACATTCTAAAACAAGATACTTGCATGAGAAAAGCGATTTCACCTCAGGAGAGATTAAGCGCCACTTAATCAGAGAATCTTAAACCTTTACCTATTCTTGACAAACTGTACATCTCTTTATTTTTTCGAAAAAAAAATCAGTGGTAAAAAAAATTGACTATTGATTTCTGTTTTAGACTTAAAAATAGATTTTTGGACAAAGTTCTTTGGGCACTTTCTTGAGCAGAATGAAATGTTCGTGATAGATCTTATAACTAACTTTGTAGATATATAAACCACCTACAAAATCTTTTAAATGTAAATCATAGTCGGCTTTGGTAAAGAGAAAACAATCTCCCTACTCAAGAATATATTGTGTAGTATTTAGAACATTTTGATGTTAACAGATTTAATTGTAAATAAAATCTTAAAATGTGACAGCTTATAACAAATGTCAAACTGTTCATTAATTCGAATCAGTTCGAAACAGGCTTTAAATTAACATTATAAAATTATTTTAAAATCCACTGTTCATCAAGATAGTTTTTGAAATCTTGCTACACTACTAGAAAAAATTAAGAGAACACAAAAATTTCCAAAATTTTTTAGTGATTTTTGAAACGTTGTATCTCAGTGATAAATGGTAGTATGGAGATTAAAAAAAAATTTTGAAGCTTTGATTTTCTAGTTTTAAGATCTTTTGGCAAACAATTTTTGTAAGCTACATTTATCGCACAATCATAAGAAATATCGCGAGACAAAAATTTTCGAATTTTTTTTTTAATTTTTAGTCCACTGACTTGGGAGCATTTTTTTGTAGTTAAACCAATGCATTGGTTAGTTAGCTTGTTTATTCAGCTTTAATTTGATTTTTTTATTTTGTCTACGTCGATTTTTCGCTGAGATATCTGACTTTAAATGAAAAAGGATCCTCTTGTCTTTGATCATCGATGTCTCAGCAACTAACCAATCACAGTACAGTAAATCAAGGGGTGGCTTTAAAAACTTAAATAATAGCCTACAAGGATTTACCATGATCTTTAGCGAAAAAAAATTGTTTTTCATCCTTCACATTAATTTGAAAAAATTGAATAAAAATGACGTTTTATTCACGGGTTAAGAGACATCTCAGCGAAAAATCAACGTAGAGAGAAAAAAACAAAATCAAATTAAAGCTGAATAAACAAGCTCACTATCCAGTGAATTGGTGTAACTAAGAAAAAATTTCCCAAGTCAGTGGATCAAAAAATTAAAAAAAATTGTTAATACCGTTTATTTTCATAGTCTAAAATATACATCCTATCAGATTTCAGATACTTCCTTCGAACCTGTCTTCTTGTTCGATCACTAGGTCCTACTAATATTAATATTTCAATTCTTCGGGTGTCTAAAATACTCGTTATTAAAATAATAATCAAATTAAATCAATTTAGCAGTAAACGAGAAACAACTTGACTGGGAACTTAAATTTCAAACTTATTTTCTGGAGGACTATAAAACATTCTAAAAGAGCAGTATTCCTACTCGACCTGCACTCCTTCATTCAAAAGTCATTACGCCTGGCAGAACATTGGCGAGAATGAATCACTCACTTGAATTTGTCTGTTACTTGAACCACGATGATCTTGTGGAGTCAATTCCTAATTGTAATCTTTACATTTTTTATACTTTTCCATAAAACATAAAATATAAAATTTTCCTACTCGGTATATTCAACCCAAGAAAATTTGGTGTTTTAATTAATTTCAGCAATACCTTTCAGTACGTTTCAAAAAAATATTAACAGTTACTTTTGTAAAGTATAATGCAAGTCACTTCATTTTATATTTGTTTTACATTTTACAGCTTCCTTTTTTGCATATTTGTCAATCAATTTGAGTGTTAATGAACTTTGTTTTTACTGAACTATTTTACCGCAGCTCTGTGTACATTTATCGCTATTTAAAAAAATGATCAACGTTTAAATGGCGTTACCTTTAAATTACACAGGCAAACAAAGATTTTGTGATCGGACTTTTTTTTACTTTTTGGCTTAGTTACATACCATGAACTACAGATACACTGTTTCTTTGTTTCCATCACGTATCAGTATTTGTACATGTATATTGTACAATTTGTAGTTTTTAAAACCGAGGTTCTATAAAATTAAATTCTGCTTCAATCTTTGTGGCGCCTCTGTGTTTAATCGGTCTGAAAGTGTGAGGGATTTACCGAAACAGAGATCGCCGGTAGGGATATTCTGGTTTTATACTATTCGGGTATTTACATAGTCGCTGTAGTACGTTTTTAATGTGTGCACGTTTACTCGTGACATCGCGTCGTGTGTTTTTATTTTGTTTTAAAAATGCCTAGAAGTTGTAAAAATACACCAAATATATTTTGTTGGTCTGTGGCTGTTTTAAAACCTGGTTCAAAAAACGTTGTTTATGCAAATTTGGTTGAGCCGCAAAAATATTTTGTTGCCACTTCATATTAAATTAGGATTAATGAAGCAATATGTAAAAGCTATAGATAAAAATGGGAATTGTTTTAAGTACTTATGTGGCAAATCTCCAGCTCTTTCTGAAGCAAAATTAAAGGCATTTTCGTAAAACCACAAATAAGAAAATTAATGCAGGACCAACAGCGTAAAGAAACAATGACAGAAATTGAAAAACATCTTGGATATGCTTTAAAAATGTAACAATTTTTTTTTATGAAATTATAAACATCCGCAGGATGTGGAAATTGTCAACAAAATGTTGGATAAGTTTAAAGTGTTTAAACATCTTGGTTGTAATATGAGCATAAAAAATCATTTTTGCATGCTCATCTGGACTACTTTCCAGAAAATATCGGTGCTGTTAGTGAGGAGCAAGGTGAAAGGTTCCATCAAGACATAAAGGAGGTACCATGGGGTCAACGGGATGTGGCGATGATGGCAGATTACTGCTCGATACTGAAAAGAGAACATCCAAAGAATGACTACACAAGAAAAACTACAAAACGAAGTTTTTTGTTAAAAAGGGAGATATTTTCAAAGATAAAAAGAAATTAGAGACTCAAAACTATTTGTGTTGTTGATTATTACTATGGTTTTTAATGTTTATTAAATATAATGTCCATTAAAATGTAATTTTTGCTTTAATTTTTAATTTATTCTGATTATTCAGTTGATCAAAAGCCTTACGTGAAATAGGCAATAGCGGAAGGTAGATATGAAATCAGCGTAAATAACTCACTTATAATAATTTATCAAACACTAATCAACATTCAAAATGTGAAAATTTGTAGGCTTGCATTATTACTTCACAAAATATTTTCTTTCGCCAATCCTGAGGAGAATACCCCACCCTGTATGATGATTTTCCCTGTGAATGTAATCTAGTGCGTAAACTATAACACCGCATTCCTCGTGCGTTAAATTAACCTTGCCTTGTGGATAATTTCGATTTCAAAAGCGACGTTATTTGGCAGTAAAACTGTCGTAAACTGCTTCATTTCGGCGGGCCGTCTTAAAGACTATTTATTTTTTTTACGCGACGATAAAACATGCCAGATTCATAATGAGGTTTTTTTCCGGGGCACGAAAAATGGCTCAGTATCCTGAAGATATGATGACAAGAGTTAATTGCAATGATCATACAAGAATTTTTCAAGCGTGGCCTTCGAATATAGTTTTTTTTTTGGTTCCAGTAGTTCGTTGTCCTGTACCGCTTAACTCATGAAAACAATTTTAAGCACGTTAATATCTATGGCGTTTTTTTAAATCGACAACAAAGTGCACCTATTCGGAGATAGAGCAGATGAATAATTATTTTGTCTTTAACTCGTACTGAATGTAGACGTTGTATAATTTTATTCAATGATCATGAGGTCAAAACATCAACCATCTACGATACCACGATAATTCAACACTTTAATCAAACATTTGGTGTAAATTTAGTTAGATCCTTTTAACACATCTTTCCTTCATATATGAACTATGTATGTAATTACAATTATTATATTCTGTTGAAATATAAATTGATGATGAATAAATACTTACGTTATATTTGACAACTGAACAACAGTTGTTGTTCTAACGAATCCAAACAAAATTCTTGGTGTCGACAACGTAAAGGATTCCTGAAACAAAAAGATAAAGATTAGTACCAACAGATCCATTATAACTTATAACGGTAACTTGAGTATCTTCCATGCTGAATTTTAGCATATGAGAACGTTTCAACTAATGAAACATGGTTTTTGTTCATAAAAAACAATGTAACATAGTTTGCTGTATTTATTGTAGCACTTGTTCTTATCCAATTGGAAGGCGTTGAGTTCAAATCTGTAGCTATTTTTGCTCTGTAAGCTCTACATTTTGTTTGCAATTCGACATCTTCATTCTCGCGAAATTTAACGCTTTGATGGCATGATGGCAAAAAAATCAGCAAAATAAAATATATGTATATTCAAATTTGGGTAGGTTCAAACGATTTTTACTTTACATTAACGTGTAATTGTGGATATTCTTACCATTAGAAATAAATAATACTATAGAATAAAACTAACTACTAGAGTAAGTAAAATATGAACGTATATATAACGGCAATTGCACCAATTAAAAACAAGTCACGATTTTGTGTTAAATGACACCTCATGGTAAAAATTTTATACTAGGTACACTACTCACAAAAATTAAGGGATGTAAAAAAATTCTAGATTTTTAGGTGATTTTCAAAGGGCTGTAACTTCTCTCTTCCTTGTTTCTAAGTTTATTACCCCCGAACATAAAAGTGCTTTCTTTTTGTTAAAAGCTACTCGACCCTGCGCTATTCTTTGTTTTATATCTTTATCGCTTCTTCCATCCCAATTTATTTTAGTTTTGTTTTTATTCACCCTCATTCCGTATTCCTCTGTCAACACTGCCTCCATTTCGTTCAACGCTGATTTTAATTCCTCTTTACTAGATGCTAATACTGCTATATCATCCGCGAATCTCAACATTTTACCACATTAATCGCCTCTTCGATGTACAGATTAAAAATTAGTGGTGATAGCGTACATCCTTG
The DNA here is from genome assembly GCA_037954035.1 of Rosalia funebris. Taxonomy (NCBI): domain Eukaryota; kingdom Metazoa; phylum Arthropoda; class Insecta; order Coleoptera; family Cerambycidae; genus Rosalia; species Rosalia funebris. The sequence goes on along the minus strand of JAZFAV010000001.1, from coordinate 11,270,512 downwards.
TCTTACTCCTTTCCTAATACCTACTTCCCTTCTTTCCCCTTCTACTTCTATAACAGCAGTTTGCTCTTCGTATAGATTGTGTACTACTCTCCTATTTCTATACTTCATTCCTGCGCTCTTTAGTATCTCGAACATTTTTTCCCATCTTACATTATCAAAAGCTTTTTCTAAATCTACGAATCCTATATAAGCCTTCTTTCCTTTTTCTACTGTTTTCTCTAACATTACTCTTAGCGTCAGAATAGCTTCGCGAGTTCCCCTATTTCGCCTAAACCCGAATTGGTCTTCTCCTAGTATTTCCTCCGCTCTATTTTCCATACTCTTCTGTACTATTCTAATTAAGATTTTTGACGCGTGGGAAGTTACGCTAATCGTTCTAAAATTCTCGCATTTGTCGGCTCCTCTCTTTCTCGGTATAGTAACGATAATGTTCCTCTTATAATCCTCCGGCATATCGCCCGTTTCGTATATGTATTTTACCAGTTCAAACATCCTATTTACTACTTTCTGTCCCGCACATTTCAAAATTTCCGCCTGTATTTTATCTACACCCGGCGCTTTATTGTTCTTTAGTCCCCTTAGTGCTATTTCAAATTCCTCTCTCAATATAGGTTTTCCTACATCTTCCCTATCGATGCTAGATTCTTCCTCTAATATCTCTCCTAATTCCCGACCCTCGTATAAATTTCCTAAGTACTGCTTCCATCTATCCGCTTTCTCATCTCTTCCGATCAGTATGTCCCCCGATTGACTCCTAACAGAAAACTGCTAATGTTGTAAAAATGGAAAAATTGCCTACTATATTTCACAATTTAAATAAAGGACACCAAATTTTAGCTACATGTTTTAAGCCATAGGAAGTCTATTATTGAGTATACTTTCGCAAATAATTCAATAAAAATAAAAATATATATATTTTTAAATTTAACATTTCTGTTAAAGCCGATCAACACAGTATACATTTTAATAAGCAATTAAAAAGGTAATTAAAAATCTCTGAAATCGAGAACCTACCTTCAATTACCTCTGATCAAATTATGTCGAGATCGGGCGTTTAATCTCATACTCTTCTAGGGAGGCATGGAATAATGTTACGACAGAAAATCGATAACCCTTGGATTGATACCAATTTGGGGTATTTCATGTATAGGGATTTTTTTTTGTATAGGGAATTATTCGCCGTATAATTAATAGATAACCAATCAACATGTCAAGAGGGCATCATTTATCAAAAACGATTAGCGACCATTTATACTGTACCCGCAAAGCGACATTGATTCAGAGTTTTTATATCGCTTCCATGAAATACATGCTTGATTAATTGAAAGCTTGATGAACCTTAATTGAAAGAAGTGCATTAGATAAAGAACAATCAGGTTTTTTTTATTAAGTTTATGTTAAGTTTAATCTTAAGCGGCTTCAACTAATTTCAACTAATATTTGACAGATTATAACAGAGTACTATCAGGAGAAAAAATGAATAAACAACAGAAAAGAACAATGTCAAATGCAACGAAAACGATGTTAATGAAAGCCTTTAGAAAAATGAAATCAATCAATCGTAATAATTTAAATTCAGTAACGTGGATCCTTCTCTAGCTCCTCCATCACTTCTTCCATTCGTTTGGGTATGCTATTGATCTGACTGATTAGTTTTTTGTTTTTAAAAGCACAGCTTCTTCTTTTTCGTCATCATTCTCGGTTTTCACATTATCTACTTATTCATCATCGCAGCCATTGGTATTTCTTGGAACAGCTTCGCCTAGAGGTTCGCATTCTTCTCTCGATAAATTGAAAAGGGACTTTCCATAATACAAATATACATCGGCAAGATTGTCATTTAAATTATCGCCATATTCAGCTACGAGTAACTCTGTCGCCTTGCTGAAAACAAGGCGACAGAGCTACTGTCGCCCTGTTAACAAAATCTGCTCAAACTGTATATTCGAGACCTTCCTTTATACTGTAGCACTTTCAGATTTGCAATAACAATTATATATTTATCTTGAATTTTCAAAAAAATATGTATATCAAGGTAAACTTCTAAATCACATTATCGATATCAACTTTCCAATACGTTGTTCACACTAAAAGAAATAACTATCAAATTCTTGTACCATCGTCTGGATGTTTTCAACAGAACAGTGAATTTACATAATGATATTAAGTTTAACCCAGTTTTGATACATTAATTTTAAAATATTTCCAATTTGTTTGCGTTTAGCAATATATAATAACTAATCAACAATTAAAATGAAGTCATAAAGATAAACCATATGCAAGAAATAATTAATTATTCTTCTACAATCTGGAGCAAGTGTTTGCAATAGAACATGAAAGTAAAAAAATATTTTGTACATGCATACTCTTTCGGTTCACTTAAATGTAGTTTACTTCTAAAGATACCACAAAGAATTGTGTCATGACTATTCTACACCACTTAAAAAAATTAAGGGAACAAAAAATTCCGAAAAATATTCAGTGATTTTTGAAAGGCTGTAAACAAAGCGCTCAATTTTTACTGACGATAAAGTGTGCTACTCTGAGGGAATTATCAACTACAAGAGCTTCATCTTATGTTGTTGGTTGTTTTAATTTAGACTGTGATCCCAGCCTCATAAGAAAGTGGGAGGAGAAGTCAGAACATTTTAAATACGAAAAATGTTTAAAGAAACCTGCATTTAAGCAGCATCACATAGAGGCAAAATTAAAATTTGCAGAGAACTGTGTTCAAAACTTGGTCCCAAAAATGTTTGGGACCATGTAATCTTCATCCAGTTGGTTCTGTTATGATATGGGCGGCTCTCAAAAAGGATATGAAACGCCAACTGGCACTTGTAAATAGAATAAAAACGATTGCTTATCAAAATCTATTAGAAGTTTACCTATTACCATTTTAACCCTTACTGAAGTATCAATATTTCAAGAGAATAATGCACTTATTAATTCTACAAGGTCCACAAAAAAACTGGCTTCGACAGTATGGAATAGGCCATAGCCATGGCCAGCATTAAGTCCTGATCTTAACCTGATAGAAGACCTATAGGGATTGTGGAGCAGTATATAATACAATAAAGCCTTCAATTGAAATCAGTCGATGAACTGAAACGTCGAATTGTAGCTGCCTGGGACGAAATTCTAGAGACAACTTTAAACAATTTAATAAATAGTATGAGCATTCGCTTATTAAATATAATAAAAAATAAGGGTAAATGGACTAAGTATTAGTCCAATAAAATATAAAAACACCAGTGAGTTTATAATATTTTACAAACTACAGACCCGTTTTTTCATATCTCTTTTATTCACCAATACACAAGATCCTAAAAACTCGTAATATAAAACACTGATTTCACTTAATATACCGCTCCAATATATCCATAAAATTATTGTCAGTTTTGTATATAAAAAGTTATTCCTGTATATATAAAGTTATTCCATGAAGTATTCTGAAACACTGTATTTTAATATGGAATTTTGAAATACCTGACATTTTAATTCGATTTAAGAAATGAAGGATTTCTCTAAAATTATGAAATTTACAATAATAATAATTTGTGAAATATATAAATTTCATTACTGTAAATAAATTTTATATATTTTACAAATTATAATAAATATGAAAACCTAAACTAGCTATTTACTCGTACCTGTAACTCCTCTCAAAGTAAACCACAATCTGCCACTACACCGGACGATCTTGATTAAAATTTCCAATCAACTTATGATCGCACGTGCGCAAACTTAAATAAATGCAACAGTTATACTCGTAGCATAGATGATAAAGAAATAAAAAGAGTAATTATTTTTCTTTGAAAACTAGACCGTATTCACCAATCGCATTAAATATTATCACATTAGCAGAAGGTTAAACAACTCGGCGGATGACTGCAATAAAAACATTTTTCTTTCTAAGAATAAGCTAGGTTTATTGAACTTATTACGCGAAACTCCGTGCAACCTGAGATGCAGATAATTCAAAGACAAAGCACATGAAAAGCCCGTATGTTAGTACGCTGCGTGTTCGTGGGGAAGTAAAAGATTACATACAGTATGGTATGTGTGTATTTCCGTCAGACTTATTAACAAAATTAACAAGTTAAAACGACTCGCGGGTATGGAAGAAATGTTGGTTACTCAATTGGAATTATTAAAGCCCGAATATTTTGTCTTTAGAAGGCAACATTTTCGACAATACTCAAATTTTTGGAATCAATGTCGAATAATTATTAAGTTTTGTGACACAAATTTATAGTTTATGAACAATTACAATATAAATCTGGTCATCTATGAAGTTATGGCAATAATTATTTTAAAGAAATCACGCTTGAAAATGAGGAGTCAGTCCGATGGGATGGATATAGTCAGCTATAAATACCAAAGAACGAGAGTATCAGAGAAAAAATATTCTGAGATTATGAAGTATGTATACGTAAAACACTTTCAACACTTATCTCCACAAAAATAAACTAGGCTACATACAGGGTTTCGGAATATCATCTAGTAGTGACGTCACTACCAGATACCAAAAACTTAAATTGTTCAGGGCTAATACAGCTAGCGCAGTTGACGTTAATATTCCGTGTCCTGTTGGCTATTGTTTTACACTGATCTCTGTCTTTCGCTAATGACCAGTTTTTTTGCATATAGAAATTAAAATATGCACAATGTGTGTTCTGTCAAAGATAGGACGTTAATATTTAATGACTGTCATCTATATCGACGTGCTAAACCACGATGTCAACATGACCTGTGATAGCATTACCATCTTAATTTTCAAAGAAGTATGATCCAATTACTCCACCGACGCGTGGTGGCTCTTGACAGATTAAATTGTTGTGTACGACGTTGAATTGATGTGTCACCTGATCGACTACGACGAGGACATATTGGGGTTGCCTTATCAATAAGGAAACCCGTCTCTTCAAATTTATGAACTGTTAACTCTGTATGCGTTTCATATTGTCCTGATTTTGTGCAAATTTTTCTTAATGCAATTGTAGTAGAACGTTCACTTCCATAAAACAGTTGTACACAAGCGATTCGTTGCTGAACTATTAATGGCGGCATGTTGACGTCGTATGGTGTGTAGATGACAACCGTAAAATATTGACGTCCTATCCTTGACAGACTCTTTCCTATAGTTCCAACTGAGACACTATATATTGCATACATGTTTGGTTGTTGAAAACGAAGAGGTTGTTAAGTAAAAGCCATAGAAAGGATATATAAGCGAAATTCAACACGTTGGTGTACATTTACTTACTTACTTACTTAGAATTTTATAGACGCAATGTCCTCTAAATTGATATATGTATCCTTTTTCAAAATTATTTGAGTAATTTTATGCATAGGCGGCGATAAGTGAGCTTTCCACGCATTTGCGGCGTTCTAAAGCCGCCTGTTTTGTCCTCATTTCGTGCCTCCCTACACTTGAACGTATTCCATTACAAGGGTATGACATTCCACGTTTACATTTAAAGTGTTACATCACGAAGATAGCAAACCGACCATTATATCGTTTGTGCACGAAACCAGTTCTTATATTATTTGTTCTATTATACATTCCTCATAGGCCTGTCAAATCGTAAGTAATGGTAATGAATCAAATAATGTGAGTAATTAGTGAAGACGTTTTGGGGTCGGGGCTCTAAATAAGTCCACTTAAGTGAACTAAATGGATGTAATTAATATATCATTTATAAGAATTAAATAAAAGTTGTATTTTTTATACGTTCATTTGTGTGAGAAGTTGAACTAAAATATCAGTAAGATAGTATGGAACGTATTTTTAGCCTATTGTTAACCTGTGGAAGTGTGCATGCTTTTCAATGATTGCATATTAATTATAGATAAAAGTGCTTTCTTTTTGTTAAAAGCTACTCGACCCTGCGCTATTCTTTGTTTTATATCTTCTTCCATTCCAATTTATTTTACTTCCTAAATAAGTGAAGTCTTTAACTTCCTCCAATCTTTCATTATTAATTTGTACTTTCGTTTTTTGCTCTCGCGCCCTCTGCACACTAACACTTTAGTTTTGTTTTTATTCACCCTCATTCCGTATTCCTCTGTCAACACTGCCTCCATTTCGTTCAAAGCTGATTCCAATTCCACTTTACTAGATGCTAATACTGCTATATCATCCGCGAATCTCAGCATTTTTAGTTTCTGTCCCTGTACTTTAATCCCGAAATCCACTCCATCTTTTACGACATTAATCGCCTCTTCGATGTACAGATTAAAAATTAGTGGTGATAGCGTACATCCTTGTCTTACTCCTTTCCTAATACCTACTTCCCTTCTTTTCCCTTCTACTTCTATAACAGCAGTTTGCTCTTTATATAGATTGTGTACTACTCTCCTATCTCTATACTTCATTCCCGCGCTCTTTAGTAAATCGAACATTTTTTCCCATCTTTCGTTATCAAAAGCTTTTTCTAAATCTACAAATCCTATATAAGCGTTCTTTCCTTTTTCTATTGTTTTCTCTAACATTACTCTTAGCGCCAGAATAGCTTCGCGAGTTCCCCTATTCCGCCTAAACCCGAATTGGTCTTCTCCTAGTATTTCTACATCCTCTTCTGCACTATTCTGGTTAAGATTTTTGACGCGTGGGAAGTTAGGCTAATCGTTCTAAAGTTCTCGCATTTGTCGGCTCCTCTCTTTTTCGGTATAGTAACGATAATGTTCCTCTTATAATCCTCCGGCATCTCGCCCGTTTCGTATATGTATTTTACCAGTTCAAACATCCTATTTACTACTTTCTGTCCCGCACATTTCAAAATTTGGGTACCGTATTAAAAAATTCTCTAATTTGGAAAAGAATATTCTAATTTGGGAGGCCTAAGTTTTTCTTTTTAGCTGACCTGACTTTATTATTAATAAAGTCATTAAATTATAATTTACAATCAAATAGTATACTCTTCATCAATAATAGGAAAAGGTGTGAGATTCTCTAGGTTGCGTAGAAGAAAGAGTGAGGCAGCATTCGGAGGGAAAAGGATGCACTCTACGCGCAGCCAGATCGAACTCGCTGTACATTCACATTCAATATACATACATTGATATTCACTCTGCAAAGGTCTCAATGCGACTGAGTTAAAGACCAGAAAAAAAGACTATTTACTGTGCAGCTCGTGGGCGGTCCGATATCGCAGTTCTGAAACTTGTTCCTATTCTTGTTGAGCTGTACCTAAATCTTGTGTGAAACATAATAAACTTCCTTGAGGGAGTAGATATACATAATAAAAAATATTGGTTCCTGTTAACGGGAATTATCTTGCATTTAGAAATATTTAAGATCAGTCAATAATTAGAACACTACACATCGATACTTTCAATTTGTTATTGTAGATATAAACAATCATCTGACAACTTTAATTTGAAAAATATTTCATATATCATCTGCAAATAAAAGTTTGTTGCATTCAATAATTTTAGAAAGATCATCAATAAATAACAGAAATAACAGCGGTCGAAGATTAGACCCTTGAGGAACTCCTCAGTCAACTTTATTATTTGAATTAAAACCGTTGTAAGCAACTAACTGAGGTCTATTATTCATAGGTACTGTCGGATCTATTATTTATAGGATGGTTATAGGTACCATGAGAAGAAATTTAAAAGGTAAGCAAATCCAAAATTTGCCAATTTTGAAATAATTATGACACACGATCAATGGTGTCAAATGCCTTGCTCCAGTGAGTTGATTGCCTCAATTACATTCTAACGGAAAAGAGACACGTTAGATATGGTCGATCTGCTTTCCATAAAGCCGTGTTGATCGAGAGAACGTAATTTTAAACAATGAATAGATACAGTTATCTTTGTAAAATTGGGGTAAAACTGTTACAGGTCTATAATTTGCTATATTAGCCTTATCACCACTCTTTAGTACAGGATATACTCTAGATAGTTTCCAACTATCTGAAAACTTTTCTGTACGTAATGACGGATTAAATAAAATGATTAGATTAGTGGAAATGCTAGATCAGTTCTTGACTAAAAAGTTTGAAATCTACAGCTCATCTACCGTAAACTTACGTCTACGTAAGTTTGATATCTACAGCTATAATAGGAAAAAGTGTGAGATTCTCATGAATGCATATAAGAAAAGTGAGACAGTATTCGGAGGGAAATGGATGCACATTACGCGCAGCTAGATCGAACTCTGTGCATTCACATTGCAGGTACTCTGCAAATGTCTCAGTGCGACTGGGTAAAGACCAGGCTATTTACTGCGCACCTCGTGGGCAGTTCAATATCGCAGTATTGAGACTTGTTCCTATCCTTAACGAGCTGTACATTTGGTATATAGACTAGAAATGGTCATGGTCCTCTGGTCTTATTTTTTAATAGGCGTTTAAATATATTTTACTGTTAGAGAATTGATATTGATACTGGGATATTATTACCAGGAATTTGAGGAAGTGTAGCAGGCACTGTATTGGGTTATAAACACTATTAAAATGAAAATGTGAAAACCATTTTCTATGTTTTCAGAAGTGGTGTACCGAGTGTTATTATTAAGATGCATTTATCTGGCATGCATGTCACATTACTTTTTTATGAATAAAAGACCAAAGCTGACTAAAATAGGTTATAATATTTTCCTAGTATATTTTTTAGGTACTGTAATTCTCTCTTCGGAAATTTCGATTTTATAATTGAAGCTTATTTTTCGAACAGATGTGTTAGTTAATAGAAGTCGGGAATACAATTGGCATTTATGTTTGGCCAATTTTCAAGAACCCTTCCTAGACTTACAATAAGCAGTAATACCAAAGGATTTCTTTGCGTGCATTGCGTCAGAGTGTTTTGCGAAACTAGCTCTCTGACTCATAGAAAGGGTGCTGGTAGAGCAATCGTTCGTAGAGGAATGAGTTACTAGTGATGTTCAACAACCTATGGAAGAAGCGTACACAACACGGAACATGCTGAAAAATTATACAGAAGAACCTGGACCTGTCTTCATATGAGATATAATCATATATGGATAGCCACCAACCAAGGGAAATTACCTTTACCGGAAGATCACCCCGTGATCACCTGACGATTTGTGTAGAGTACCTTCCGAGGTCTCATTGTTTGACCATCCCTTATTTAAAAAATAAAATATTTAGAACTTATGTAGGAATTAATTTGCAGGAATTGGAATAAAGAACTGTGGAGCAATGGACAACCATAAACTGGAAATGCTTCAAAATGTCTTTGTTAGCATGGGAAGGCGCGTGGTCTTATGCACTAAACATGGCAGGGGACATTTCTAACAGCTTTAACTAAAAGTTAAATTCTGTTTCTTGGCAAATGCGGCAACTTATATTAGAAAGGCAAAGACATATATTATCGAAGCTAAAAAAAAAAAAAAACGTTAACCTCTCCCGCAAATGTAATTTGAAAAGATAAAATACATGCTGGAGATCTATTCGATATGGTCATTAAATTTCGCAAATCAGCGCTTTTACCCATATACGGTATCTAATAAAATAGCACATTACTATTGGTGAGGTAGTACTGTCGGTACTCACACGTCTTTATTATTAAGCGTGTAATTATTCAAGTCGTCCGACATCGTAAGCACTTCCTCGTCATTTTTAAATGTCAATTAAATCTAATCCGAGCTAAGTACGAATTACAATACTGGATGGTTATTAAAACAGTATAATTATCGTAGTCTGCTCGACTAGCCGGGAATACAATAAAAGCAAATAACAAAGCTATATAGATAATTAATTATAACAACGGTATTATTAAGAACAATTGCAAAATGCATATCTACAGGCCTCTAGTTCCAAATAGAAAGTACGAGTATTAAATTTATTACGACAGTATTACCCACTAATAAATATGTTTCTTAATTACGGGGTTATGCTCTTCAGAGTTGCGTTAGCGCGAAGAAATCGGTGGCCAAGGTGTATTGTCCAGATGGTATATGTAGTTCCGGAGTACGAGGGGGTACTCAAAAACGCAATTTTTTGACAAATCTAATTGATTTTCAACGCTATGTGGACAGGTGCGTTGTCGTGATGAAGAAACCAGTTCCTCGATCGCCACAATTCAGGTCTACTCTCGACGTTGAGGGACGAAATATCCTATTCTCAATAAAAACGGGAAATTCATATTTGTATCGATTTGTGTCTTTTACATGCGACAGTGGAAAGGATTAGTAACTTAGCGAGGAAATGGTCTGTATCAGTAGTTGCATACTTTTATTTTGAGATGTAACGAGTGCTCGGTGACGTATACTTTATTGTAAATTGAATTAATGTTATTATTAGACTTTGAAATGTTATGTAAACTTTCTTCGCATGCTACACTGGAAAAATAGGCGAGTGATTTTCAAAAACGTAATCTATGCGATACAGTAGTTCCATATTAAAAAAGGGGCAGTAGGTATATGAGGGGCACTATTTATATTTCGAGCCTTGGCAATATTAAGTGTTGTCAGGTGCCATCTGACGTTTTCCAATGGAAAGTACTTCTCCCATAAACTTCTTCAGAACATTTTATAATTTAAGCGCAATTTGTGTTGTTTACAGTGATTTGAAAATTGTATCTGAGAAAAAATGGAATCAACTCGTGAACATTTTCATGGGATGATTTATTACGACTTTCGACGTAGATAAAAAAAGCCCACTTAAATAAAGATACTTTACCACTGTGAAACGCTGGTATAACGATTTTAGTCGTGGCCGCCATTCGCTCATCCACGAAAGTCGTGAAGTCGTCCAAAATCAGTTCTTGTCCCAGAAAACATTGATGATGTACAAAAACTAATAATACAAGATCGTCATGTGACATCCTGTGAGATTGAGGCAACCTTAAACATTAGTTCGACTAGCATATATAAAATATTGCATGATCATTTAGCTGTAAAAAATGTTTGCTCTCGTTAGATACCACATAATTTGAAAAAATCTTAAAAAGATGCTCGTATCGATTGGTGCAAACAAATTCTCAAGAAATACAATAGCGGTGCTTCAAAAGACGTATATAACATTGTAACAGGTGACGAATCATGGATCTATGCGTATCAGCCGGAAAGTAGACAGCAGTCGACTGTATGGGTGTTTCTAGATGAACCAAATCCCACAAAATTTGTTCGCGCTCGAAACACTTCGTAACAAATGGTCGCCTGTTTTTTCGGAAAAACTGATCAAGTGGCAACAGTGCCTTTAGAGAACGTAAAACGGTCAATTCTGAATGTTACACACCAATTCGTTTGCCGGAAGTCTTCGGTGAAATAAGGAAAACAAACAAGTGCCGTCAGATCATTCTTCATCATGACAATGCTAGCTCTCACACGTCTCCTCTAACAACCGAATGTTTGAACATTCAAAAATCGAATAAATTGGTCATCCGCCGTACAGTCCTGATTTGGCACCCGATGACTTCTTTTTGTTCTCGAACATCAAAAATACATTGCGTGTACAACGATTTTCGTAGGCAGAAGAAGCCATTGATGTGTTCAAAAAACATGTCTTGGAGATATCTCAAGCGGAATGGAAAAAATGCTTTAACAAATGGTTCAAACGCATGCAAAAGTGTATGGATCATGAAGTAAAAAATATTTTCAAAAACGATAAAGTAATTTTCAATGACAAATTAATGTTTTTTTATTATTAGACTCAGTGCCCCTCTATTATTAGACCCAGTAAAGCATATTATGTACACATAATATGCTTTATTGACAAACACATTTTTGACCCATGACTATGGATGTATAGTAAGTCTTCCGAAGCAGCTGGGTCATTGAACGCCTGCTGAGAGTGAGACACAGAGGGCTTCGTTTGCATTTAGTTTGTCGATCACTCTCCTTATATCATGAAAATAATATGAAGAGGGTGATAAATGATAAATCTCATTATATTTATAGTAGTTTCTTGTAAATTAAATGTCCTTTTCACTACATATGGCAACATATATAGAATGTGAGTACAAGGACTAAGACACTATAGGACTTAATATTTTAATAGGTTTACTAGGTCTTTCAACCTTCAACAACCATTTTATTATTATTTGAATGTTGATTGCGGGCACTTGAAAAAAACATGTACACGCATCTAAGGCAACCTGAAAAATTTATTTTAATTTTATCAATAGCTTTCATAATATTAGCAAGTAGTTATATAGATAATTAACCACTTAATGATTGTGGTAAACAAGGGCTTCACTTAATTACTCTTATTGTATTTCTTTTAATAGACGCTTTAAGATCCCTATCTGTATCATACGTAAACATGGGGCTTATTTTAACATTTTTATTAGTTTAAAAAATAAATATTAAATACGTTTATTGCGCAACTATAAGCTAGTTAAATATAATGAAGTACTTATTTTGCTCGTTATGGCATAATAAAAATATGTTGCAGATTAGATACAAGGTAATTTTTTTTAGTGGTATTCGAGAAAAAGCCGAGCCTCATAACTCCCAGAACGAGAAAATTAACAGGGAATTTTTATAGCCGTTTTAAAGATTGTGACGAGTACTGGAATTATTTTATCAGTATTTCACGTGAAATTCCACGAATAATAAAAATACAACAGAAAAATAGTGCTTATACTTTTTATTTCAAAGCTGTTTTTCAGGTACTTATTTAATCATAATCTGTCACCGTACAAGACAAACAGGGTTCTACACTAGGCACAAAAATTAAGGGACGTACAAAATTCTTAATTCTTAGGTGATTTTCAAAGGGCTGTAACTTGAAGAAAAATAGTCGCAGAACAATTAAAAAAAAAACCAATTGAAGCTCAAAGTCTCTAATTTTCAGATCTTGAGTTCAAAATTGTTTGCCGTCAGCAGTTTTTGAGTAATCATAAAAAAACCATCAGAAAAGTTGTTCCAAATTTTTGCTTTCCTTTCAAAAGGTCCACAAATATCAATAAGTTTTTTCAGTAATTTCATCATAAAGCTTTTTTAGATAACTTCATCCTCTTTAATTTGAGCAGCCTAAAAGCCCTGTGCGATGATTTTTCGGTGAGTTATTGCCATTTAAAACAAAAAAAGTCACTTTTGGTATTGGTAATTAATATAGAAGATAGAAGATTCAAGCAGGGTTTTAGAAACTGCAAAGTATTCTTTTATAAGTCGTAGTTATTGATTTTTGATAAAAAAAAAACATTCGGTACAAGAATGTTGATTAAAAAAGAGGTAAAAAATTGTGTATTTATGGGTCTTCGCTTAACTTGGCATATCTTTGTAAATAATGGATAACTAAGGATGTTGGCTGTTTCTTTTCAACCTCAAAGTATGCAGAAGAAACTCTAAAAATTTCAAAGCATTGCGATTTTTTTTTCATTGTGTTCGGAATGATTAATTTTGTCGTTTTTACTAAAAATCAATTTAAGGATGAATTTTTAATTTTTTATTAATTTTTTGAGGTTGAAAATGATTTTTTAGTAATAACCTATATTGTTTTTATCAAAAAATGTTATAATTGTAAGAAAAAAAAGTCAAAACTGATTTTTTTGCTTTGAACGACGATAACTCCGCGAAATATCATCGTTCGAGGCTTTTAGGCAGCTCAAATTAAATGGGATAAAATCACCTAAAGAAGCTTTATGATGAAATCACTGAAAAAATTTTCGCATGGCCGTGGATCTTTTAAAAAACAAGTCATCATCATGAGGCCATCAGTCCTAAGACTGGTTGGACGCTAACCTCCAGCTTCTCCTATCTTGTGCTAACCTACGCATTTCGCTAATTGTGCTACAACCTACATCCCTTACTATTTGCGAGCAGTAGTCTAATCTAGGCCTACCTCTGCCTATCTTCACTCCTATTTCTGCCTCCAAAATATCGCGGACTATTCCCCCATGTCTCAGCAAGTGGCCTACCATTCTATCTCTTCTCTTCTTTATGTTTTTCCACATACTTCTTTTCTCGCCGACTTTCTCCAATACTTTTTGGTTTCTAACCCTATCAGTCCATGGTATTTTCATCATTCTTCGGTAACACTACATCTCAAAAGCTTCTAATTTCTTCCTACTTGCTTCACCTACCGTCCAGGTTTCGCAATCATATAGTGCCGTGCTCCATACATACGTTTTCAAAAATCTCTTCCTTGTTTATAAGTTTATTACCCCCGAGCATAAACGTGCTTTCTTTTGTTAAAAGCTACTCGACCCTGCGCTATTCTTTGCTATATGTCTGTATCGCTTCTTCCATCCCAATTTATTTTACTTCCTAAATAAGTGAAGTCTTTAACTTCCTCCAATCTCTCATTATTAATTTGTACTTTCATTTTTGCTCTGCTCTCGCGCCCTCTGCACACTAACACTTTAGTTTTGTTTTTATTCACCCTCACTCCGTATTCCTCTGTCAACACTGCCTCCATTTCGTTCAATGCTGATTCTAATTCCTCCTTACTAGATGCTAATACTGCTATATCATCCGCGAATCTCAGCATTTTTAGTTTCTGTCCCTGTACTTTAATCCCGAAATCCACTCTATCTTTTACCACATTAATCGCCTCTTCGATGTACAGATTAAAAATTAGTAGTACATCCATCCGTACATCCTTGTCTGTCTTACTCCTTTCCTAATACCTACTTCCCTTTTTTTCCCTTCTACTTCTATAACAGCAGTTTGCTATTTGTATAGATTGTGTACTACTCTCCTATCTCTATACTTCATTCCCGCGCTCTTTAGTATCTCGAACATTTTTTCCCATCTTACGTTATCAAAAGCTTTTTCTAAATCTATGAATCCTATATAAGCGTTCTTTCCTTTTTCTATTGTTTTCTCTAACATTACTCGTAGCGCTAGAATAGCTTCGCGAGTTCCCCTATTTCGCCTAAAGCCGAATTGATCTTCTCCTAGTATTTCCTCCGCTCTATTTTCCATCCTCTTCTGCACTATTCTGGTTAAGATTTTTGACGCATGGGAGGTTAGGCTAATCGTTCTAAAGTTCTCGCATTTGTCGGCTCCTCTCTTTTTCGGTATAGTAACGATAATGTTCCTCTTATAATCCTCCGGCATCTCGCCCGTTTCGTATATGTATTTTACCAGTTCAAACATCCTATTTACTACTTTCTGTCCCGCACATTTCAAAATTTCCGCCTGTATTTTATCTACACTCGGCGCTCTATTGTTCTTTAGCCCCCTTAGTGCTATTTCAAATTCCTCTCAATATAGGTTTTCCTACATCTTCCCTATCGATGCTAGGTTTTTCCTCTAATATCTCTCCTAATTCCTGACCCTCGTAAAATTTCCTAAGTACTGCTTTCATCTATCCGCTTTCTCCTCTCTTCCGATCAGCATGTCCCCCGATTGACTCCTAACGTTTCTACTTATTGTTCGTATATCCCTGAAGTTCCTCTTAATTATTTTGTATGCCTCATCGGTCTTACCTACTTGCAGCTTATCTTCTACTTCTTTGCATTTATCCTCTATCCACTGTTCTTTCACTTTTCTACATTTTCTAATGATTTCCCACTTTATTGCCTTATAAGTTTTCAGTCCTTCCTCGTCTCGTCTGTTTTGTAGCCTTTGCATGAAAAACAAGTAAGAATTTAGAATTTCCGATGGTTTTCCGATTACTCAAAAACTGCTGATGGTACAAAATTTTGAACTTACGATTTGAAAACTAGAAACTTGGAGCTTCTGCGACTATTTATAGCCCATTGAAAATCACCTAAAAAAATTTGGATTTTTTTGCATCCCTTAATTTTTGTACCTAGTATACGTTGCCTATAAGGGGACGAGGAATATTGCCTATATAATTTTTAAATTAATTAAATCTTGGGTTTAAAAATTAACTGGTTTTCAGATATTTTGATTTCTCACCTTTCCGATCACTTTCCGATTCATTTTCAGATTTATTAAAAAAAAATTCAATAAAGTGTATTCCATTTCAAAGACAAGACAAGAGTTTTGGCGCACAGTTTTCTAGTTCTCTTATTTCATATACTGTGTTTTAGTTCTTGCTGTATAATTTTGGTGGTAAGAGACTGGTTATATATTCAATTATTGATATACAATTGTATCCCCTACGTTGTTTACTTGTACTACAAGTTGTATTTTACAGAATATTAACATTAAATGCTTTCTTTAAAAATTACTAAAAATTAATGTTTTCTGGTTTTTTTTTGTTCAAACGTCTTAGGCTTGGTTTGCTACTCATCATATGGGATCTATTTGAAATCAGCGGAAAATTTCCTAAAAGATAGGATCATAAAATAATTGTGATAATCAAAATGACGTGTCGCTGCATGTGTACCACATTTCAGACGGTGTATATCTAACAACACGTAAACTTGTCATCAAAGTCAATACGTACATTGTACTCGTAAAACTAAATATCCTACAACCACAAAGTTTTCTTAAAATCGGGAAGGCCAAACATTTTATTGTTTCCATAATTTTCGTGCGCACTGTAGAGTAATTTGAGGGGCAGGCTATTTTGTTGCGTTAATTATAATCGCATTAATGAATTAATGGTACATACTTAACCGTTTCTATCACGTAACTTCCTCGTAATATGAAATTTTCATAACATAATTAATGATCGGGTAAAACAAGCAACACATAAGCGCGCATAAGTTGTGTTGTTTTCTACACAAAAACAAATGTATGTACATGCCAGCGAAAGTCAAGTCGTCGCGCATACTTGCCGATGGCTCAAGAGTTGTAACTTTTACTGTGAAAGTTGGATTCTATCGAGATAAGTTGGCATTTTCCATTTATTGAAATTGATCACATGATCACCAGTAACCATATGACGTTACATATATGCTGATAGATTTTCTTTCGTTCTACTGGCTTTCTTAATTAAATAATACTAATTAGGAGCAATAGTGGACGCAAATTCAACTAGTTAATTAAAATTAAAAACTTAAGAGGGTCATTATACGTTCTCACCCAAACGGGAAAATGGACATTTCTATGTTCTTCTTTCTTGAAAACGGCTGAACAGCTTTTGATTGAATTTTAAATTAGATTAATAAATCAACAAACGGTTTTAAGGATTTTTTATGATTTCAAAAAAATAAACAAGTTATAAAGGCTTCTCAAAAAAATTTTTGTTTTAATTTTAGATTTTTTTTGGCTGTGATTAGAGTCCCGCCTCGGGACCTAGGTCAAGTCCCGAATAACGTCATAGGTAGCGTTTCGGGACTTATATTGCGCCCCGACGTGGGACCCTTATACGGTCCCGAATTTATAAGGAGAACAGCACCTTCGTTAGTTACAGACATTTACATACATGGTGTCCGAGTTTTAAACATCCAAACTTCACAGACATGTACACAATCTCAATCTGAGTAAAAAATGTTCCTATTAACATACGTATTACCTGGCTTCCTAAGGAAGATACCGGGTGCTGAAATTCAACAATTTTTTTTTTTTTTCATTAATACTTTTCGAAAAGATAGAGATATAGTTTTCAAATTTTGTACACTTATTTACGGAAGCAAGACCAATATATTCTATTGTTTTCGTGGTCAGTGATATTCTGGATGTTCATTTTCTGAGGTCCGGGCAAGATTTCAAACACTAGAACTTTCTCGTCGTACGCCACTGACGTGTGTCTATACACTACTTTTAAAGCATGATGTATTCTCAATGTTTTTTTTTCTCTTGTCAGTTTGTGATATCTCGGACGGTTTTCGAGATATTCTAATTTCTTTGCGCATGCTCCAAAATTATTGCATATAACAGAACAAAAACATTTTAGATACACTTAAAATCAAATTATTGATGCAAACTGAGCTTATAATGTGTAATTGTAAGAAAAATAAGTTGACTTTCTAATTTAACTTAGGAATCTAAATGGGTTTTTTTGAAGACACAATTTTTGAGGAAATAACAGTTTGAGTAACCGAGTATACTCTAAGTGCATCTACTACATCTAGGCAAAGATCTACAAACATGTTTTATTATGTTCTCCCTTCCTGAAGGGATTTTAAAGATACGCAAAAATCTTGCAGCATGCGCAAGAAATGAGAATATCTCGAAAATCGTTCGAGAAATCTCAAACTTACAAGAGAACAGAAATGTTGCGAATATACATCATGCTCTAAAAGTAGTGTATAGACAAACGTCAGCGGCGTACGACGAGAATGTTCCAGCGTTTGAAATCTTGGCCTGACCTCAGAAAATGAACATCCAGTGTCTCACTGATCACGAAAACAATAGGATATATTAGCCTTGCTTCCGTAAACAAGTGTACAAAATTTGAAAATGGAAAATATTAATGAATATTATAAAGATAGTTGAATTTCAACACCCTGAATCTCCCTTAGGAAGCCAGGTAATATGTATGTTTAAAGGAACTTTTTTACTCAGAATGAGATTGTCTACATGTCCGTGAAGTTTGGATGTTTAAAACTCGGACACCATATATATGTAAATGTTTCTAGCAAAGGTACGGTTCTCCTTATACATTCAGGACCGGATGAGGGTCCTGCGTCGGGGCGGAATAAAGTTCCGATAAAGCTACTGATGACGTTATTCGGGACCGGATGCTGGTCCTGAGTCAGTAAGGAATATCAGTCCCGAAACGATACCTATGACGTCATTTAATGACGTTATTCGGGACTTGACCTGGGTCCCGAGGCGGGACTCTAGCCACAGCCTTTTTTTTTAATATAAAATATATATTTTTTAAAACACTCATTGTCAATAACGCTTATGCATTCTCTTGTCAAATTAGAAAAAAATAAGGCAATACGTTCAGTAGAACCGGAGGAAAAGAACGTAACTATGTTAAAACGGAACTTTTGAAGAGAAACGGAAAACTGATATTCCCTTCTATCGGTTCAAATACAAATTTCAGCCCAGGTTCCAGCACTCTCCCAAGATCTCTATGTATACCGAAATATGACTTTATTTAACTATTATTTACATTTAATATTAACGATAGACATATTTACACTTTGGTCACATAATTCATGAAATTTGGTCACATAGAAAATAATTGTTAAAATGGATATTTTGGATAAAAGTGTAATAAAACTAGAAAAAATTACTGCAGAAATAAAGGAGAATTGCAAAAGGGCATCTGAGAAAACTTTAGTCAGTCAGATATCTAAATGATTACTTAATATATATACAAAATTAATAGGTTATCAGACATTACTAGAGCCGCTCGTTTTATCAGCATACCAGAGGTGTGACCTTTGCGGTTTCATAATAATTCAAATAAAACAATTAATACTATAGAAAATAAAATAAAAGTAAGTACCTGATTGTACGTTATAATTTATGCAAAACTGTAAAATACTTACCCTCCTAAATAGCGTTATTGCGTATTAGGTACGTTTAGGACCGTTCGAGATCTAGTGAAAAAATATTGACATAACTAAAATAATACTTGCAATTATGTAAAAGACCTGTAGGCATAGAAACGCTATACATTTGTTTTAGTTTGGCAAAATTTGCTATAAGTATTATTTTTCGCGCCCCTTGAATCATGTATATGTTCATATGTATACACCATTCACTATGTACTCTACTAACGACAAGGATGGATTTTATAATTTTCTATTGCCCTCTCTAGTCCCTTATAATATTGTTATGAATATTTCGTAAATATGAATGTATAGTGGTGGTTTTGCAACGCAAAAACGTATCAAAATGCATAGTTCACCACTAAACAGACGTTTAATAATAATTGCGGAGGTAAGTCGATCGAGCGGAGACGCTGATTCACCGACTCATCGTCCCCACTTGTGTGCGCACTTATACTCAAGTCCATCATTATCTAACACGCGCAATTGTAACAGCGACTTTTCTTTTAAGTACGCATCAATTGATTTCAATACGTTTCCATTTTTACCAGAAGATTCCATTTTTGGAAAGATTTTTTTCATCCTCGTATAATTTTAATTCATACGGTCAGAAATAGGGCGAATTAAATAAATTAGAAACCTACCAAGACTTAATCGAAGTAAACTCAAATTAACACGATTTTAGTTGTTAATTTTTATGTTTGAGTACAGACATCTTTTTATAATGGAGACGCAGTCTCAAAACGCTGTGTTTTGCTCTATATTGTAAAACGTCGTGTAAGGCAGAAACAAAACGATTGATAAACTGTTCATGCCTATCTTGTGTACGGAAATATTCCATCTAAATAACGGCGCGTGGGAACAAGATTATAATGTTCATATTTCCTACCGTGTTGACACAAATCCGCACGTCGATAAACTGAAATGGGTCACTTGTTCCCGTCGTCTACCAATTATGGTGTACTTACGGGTGTAGGAAATCGGAAGACGCTGATTTTCTCCCATTTCAACGACGGTATGGAAACGGTGGTTACTTTAAAATTTCATGGTTTCTCATGTTTTTCTGATGATGTATAAAAGGAGCAGTAATTAGCAAAAATAGAAATTTTAGCACGATTAGACACGTTATATAATGGATATTTTCCCTGTTAATTCCAATAATACATACGGTATTACTTTAAAAACATTATCGCCTTGTATCTGAACCGATTCATCTTCTAAACTCATTGAAAAATAGCTGTTGGAATAATTTTCCTATTCCCCTAAACTCGTTCCTATACAACACCGACATTTTATAAAGAGGTTTAATCAAATATGATTGACTTTCGACCATATTTATTCTATTCTACTTTCCTTCTCAGTAAATTCAGCTATTCATATTGGATTCATTTCAATTTATCTCTGAAGATACTAATACAAAGGAAACAATGTCTATTTGGTCATGCTTAGAATCAACTGTCTGTAAGTTAACTGAATAATCCAGAAATGGAAGTTGCCAGTAATGCGAATGATGAGGAGAGTAATAGAAACACTTTTTCTCTGAGTCTGGCATTGTTAATATTCTGCATATATTCGAGTCAAGTGTATTTGATGATAGAAATAGCAAAAACTGCAAAATAATCATCTTGATATTGTGTTTATGGTGTTTTCTTAAAATTTAGAAGAATCACAAGATTCATAACCAAAAGCAGGTAGATGGCATGAAAGGAAAAACGTTTTACTCTACTCTCACTTGCATATCACCCAGACAGTCCAGATCCGTAGCATGTCATATCCTTGTACGATGTAGAAATTAGAAGAAAAATACCTTACAAATGTTACGTTAAAGTTGATGACCAGATCAAAGACCCTGGAACCCTTCTTACTAAAAAAGCAACCACAGAAGGTTCCCCAAGTCATATTTGTTTCAAGAAATGGAGTGAATTAATTAATGAAGGAGTTACCAATGAAAGTCGTAATATTATTCGCTCAATTGATTACGACACTATGAAAAGTACTTTGGCTGACATTCCGAGTGCACGGACAATCGACTGTTTTTGAATAGTCTTATTTCCAACGAAGATAAACACTTTATCAGATGACAGTGTAATAATAAAGGCACAACTGGTGACAATTTGATCTTCCAATAGAGACTAATGAGACTCCAGCAAATACTAGGTAGTACCTTGAACAAGTATCATCAACTACGATCCACAAATCGAGATTCCTGGGCAAATGTGGATATCTTCAAACATGGAAGCGGTCATTGGGATAGATAGAGGGCGGTCATATTCAGAAGGCTCTCATGGTAGATTCCCACAAATATAATTTTATATTTTCATAACAGTCATGTCTGATGAGTCGCCTTTATTTTTTTTTCTTTTCTTTATGGTCGATTCTCATATATGTACATATATGTCTAATATAAGATGGTAGGTGTTTCGAAGACCTCTGATAACGAAACTTGTATTGTCGAATTGTCGTTGAAATAGCAGTAGATTTAAAGTATTTTATAAATTTTATATAAAGCGATTGTTATTACTTTAACTGATAAATACGTTTTACCATTCCTTGAAATCTAGTTGAGGAAGGAAAATAAATACATAGTGATCACTACTCGTATTCAATCATGACTATCACTATTGAGAATCTAGAAAAAAATATCTTAAGGAATGTTAAGATGAAGGCACTTTTTTTACTGAAATGTCACTTATAAAAGGAGAGAGATGCTTTGTAATTCAGCACAGTATCGATATCAAAAGTATAGCAACAGGCTATAACTACCATCTATACTATACAAAAACTATTAAGATACGTCTTCCAATTTATTACTTTTCCGCACACAATTATACTAGCGGAAAAGTAATATAATCGTAATTTTTTTTATTTGTTTTTCGGCCTAAAAACCACAGAAAAAATTGTTTTTAAAAAATGTTGTCGTGTGTATCGTTTTCGTCGGCATTAAAATTTCTTATTAGCACGATAACTCAACTAAATCGTGTCGGATCGATCGAGTTTTAACTGATTCTGATCGGGGACGTCTCCCAGACGATACTTATTGATTTTGAGGTGGATAGGACACACCCCATCCTGTCCATGAGTCATGAGAAAGCACGATGGTGGACTATTTGAGAATTCTTTTTAGTACGATAACTCAACTAAATCGTGTCAGATCGATCGGGCTTTGACTGATTCTGATCGGAGACGCCTCCCAGGCGACACCTATTGATTTTGAGGTGGATAGGACACACCCCACCCTGTCCATGGGTCATGAGAAATCACGATGGTGGATTATTTGAGAATTCTTTTTAGCACGATAACTCAACTAAATCGTGTCAGATCGATCGGGCTTTGACTGATTCTGATCAGAGACGTCTCCCAGACGACACCTATTGATTTTGAGGTGGATAGGACATGCCCAACCCTGTCCATGGGTCATGAGAAAGCACGATGGTGGACTGTTTGAGAATTTTTTTTTGTTAGTACGATAATTCAACTAAATCGTGTCGGATCGATCGAGTCTTGACTGATTCTCATCAGGAACGTCTCCCAGAAGACACCTATTGATTTTGAGGTGGATAGGACACGCCCCACCCTGTCAATGGGTCATGAGAAAGCACGACGGTGAACTATTTGAGAATTTTTCTTTTTTTTTTGTTAACACGATAACTCAACTAAATCATGTCGGATCGATCGGGTTTTGACTGATTTTGATTGGGGACGTCTCCCAGACGACACCAATTGACTTTGAGGTGGATAGGACACACCCTACCCTGTCCATAGGTCATGAGAAAGCACGATGGTGGACTATTTGAGAAAAATTGAAAAAAGTAAAACTGTCGCATAAAACACATATTCTGCATTTATGTGTTGGTTTATTTTTTCTCGGCCACTCAATTTCGAGATATAAATGTTCTACGTGCGTAAAAGACCGTTTTAAGGTTTTAAAACTGTTTATTAAAGTACAATAGAGGGAAACACTAGGTAGCTACCACTATATAAGCAAGCGCATTTCATTACATTACTGTTTAGTGTCGGCATTTCATTTATTCATTCTATAACTGAAATGTTTGTTACATCTATTAAGATTGCTAACGACTACTTACTTTTCTAATTTTCATTAATAACCTACACTCTCCTCTCAATAAATAACAATACAAAATTAACACTTCAATTCTTCCTTATTGATGTAAGTCTCAAATATGAAAAAAAAATACCTACGCTCTCTACGTACTGCGTATGTTTGCATAACGTGTCAATTTTAAATTATTTTATTGCATAATTATCAACATCGTGTAAATATTACCGGGATTAGGACTAATTACACGAAAAAAAAAATGAATCTATTTAAACAGTGCAAATAAGATAAAGCAGAATCCTTGATAAACTTTATGCACGAAAAGTAAACATAATTTTACGGCCTTAATGCAAACAAGAATCAGGAAAAACAAATAGGAGAATTACTATCGCGCATGGGACACTCAATCGATATTAAAAGGCTATCAATAAACACTTACCGAATCTTTACTTTCTGTAAATATCCGCAAACCTTGGCAGAATACCTGGAGCCGGGTCTGAAAAAGAAAAAAAAGCATAAAAATTTGACGAAGGTAAACAAACATTCGTTGTTTGAAGGGTAAATAGATATTAAGTTAATAAAATAAACGATTTTTATTATATTCGTGGTGAATGAATATTTGCGTTGCGAGTTGAAGTTAAAATAAATCTGATTATCTCGATGAAGCCATATGCCAAACTTAAATCGTTGCGTCCATATGTTTGAACTTCAACATTCAGAGATGTAGGCATTATAATACGGCACATACATATGACATATGTATATGACATGAAGACACTAATAATGTTTTTCGTGACAAATAAAAAATAACTCAGTCGAATAGATAACTGTTACATTTTAAAATAGGAGAATACGATGGGCATTCACGTCGGGTTCTCCTATAAAGGTGACGCAATAATGTTATTCATATTGTGGTCCAGGTGGCAGACTGCACCCAGTATTGGGGCGTTTTGGGTGTTATATAGGGTATCTCAGTTAGAACTATACGATTTGAATTGCGCGCCGTCTCTGTTCTGTGAAAGATAGGTCAATACAGTGGCGGCTCGTGATGAAATGAAACGGGTGTTCTGCACAGGGTCGATCCTAGGGTATTGGCCGCCCGCGTGTAAATTTCAAACGTATCCAAACTACTGGCGCCGCAGGGGCCGCAAAAAAATTGCGCCGCAGACGAAAATTTTAAAAATTTTCAAGGTCACGCGTTTTCCTGATACTTCAGAATTTTTATGTAAAATCCGTTTATACAAAAATATAGACTTTCACAAGAAAAATTTTTGGAATTTAATACCTTTTTGAAGAATATTCATGTTTGCCGTCATATTCTTTGGTTAAGAGTAAGGTGTAAGGTGAATTTTCTACGAGAGGGTCTATAACACCTAAAATATTTTCCAAAAGAGTTTCAGCGTCACATTTTGTAGGTTTCAGGTATGTCCAAAAACGTTCAATCGGCCAAAAATGAAGGTTTGTTAATTTCTTTAATTATTTCTTCATGACATACTTTTAATATACAGTCTAAAAGATCATTTTGTATTTATTTAGAGGTTCCTTTAAATACTGAAGCATTTTGTAGATGCTCGCTTAAAGTTACATCAAGCTCAGCAGAAAAAATTATCAAACCACGAAATATCCCCGGGTTTTGAGAGGTTTCAGCTTCGTCATGTCCTCGCAGCGCCAGTTCAAAGGTCCCACAAAACTTTATGCAGTTTATAATTTTTGACAAAACGTATCTCTTTTTTGTCACATTACCATTATGCTTTTGCCCATTTATCCAATAAGCTGAATCTGGCTGCGCTTTAATATTAGTTGTTGCTAATAAAGCTAATTCCATTGTATTATGTAGATGGCTTTTGGAGTCGTCGTGCTTTTTTATTTTTTCAGTTAAGTGCACCAAATCTGTCACCCCTACCTCCGTCCATGCTTTATCACCACCAAAAAGTAAACAAGGAAAACAAAATAACGCATTTTTTTTGTTGCACCCATAAATCCAATTGTTCTTCGAATAAATGGATGCAACAGTTATGGTTGCATGTGCTGTATGACACATTGCACCGTCTTGCTGAAACCATGTGTTCAATTCAAATCGAAATCATCAATTTCGTGGAAAAATATATTGTCACGATAGTGTTCCCCATTTCCTATGATAGCATTATCAGCTTCATTTTCAAAGAAGTATGGTTCAATTACTCCACCACTTCAAAATGCGTAACAAACCGTGCATCTCTGTAGATACATTTCTGTTTCGTGAACAGCATGTGGATTTTCAACACCCCAAATTCGACAATTCTGTGTTTCATCCCTGAACAAAATTTTGTTACAAAATTCAGCATCAGTTTCTTTCTTTTCCAACACCCAATTAACAAATTATATAATTATAACTGGTCTGTAACTTGTAATTGTTGTGTCAGCTGGATTTTGTATGCTGACAGATACAGATCTTTCTTTAAAATGCGATGCGTGGTGGCACTTGACAGATTCAGTCGTTGTGCACGTTTGCGTGGAGTGATGTGTTTTGATAATCCCGTACAGTTTCTCTAACTGCAGCAATATTTTCATCTGACCGACCACGAAGAGGACGTATTGGTGTTGCCTTATCAATAACAGAACCCGTCTCTTAAAATTTTTTAATTAAGTTACGAACTGTTAACTCTGTAGACGCTCCATCTTGTCTGCCGCATTTTTCTTAACGCAACTGTAAATGATCTCACTTTCATAAAACCGTTGTACACAAACTATTCGTCGTTGAACTATTAATCGCGGCATGTTGACGTCGTATGGTTTGTAAATGATAGTCGTTAAATATTGATGCACTATTTTCGACAGAACATAAAAGGCGCGCAATTCAAATCGTATATTTCTAACTGAGACACCCTATACTTAAATCGAGTCCTGCTTGGACACATTTCTCTGAACGTGGGTGTATTTATTCTCATCCATATGTGTTATCCTCTCCTTCGCAGCTCGGGGCATTGGGGAAGGAAGTCGATTATGTATAAACTTTTAAAGAAAAACTGCACCACCGTGTATACCACACAATAAACTACACTCCAGTCATCCTGATAATTTCTCCAGGCTAACTACTTACGTATTCATCACTTTAGCAACCGATCAGTAATTTGCAACGAGTTCTGATGCAGAAATTGTTCGAATACAAAACTACATTAGGTACCGCATGGTAAATAATACATATTTAATGGAGTCCGTGGGAAAATGAGTAGCAATCACACACAGTTTTCATTCCATTTCAATTTTTATCTTTCACTGTAAAAGATCGCACCAGATAACTTCCGCATTTTGAGATGAAAGTATTGATAATATAAATTGTTAAAATGAAAATAGACGAATATGGTAGGCGAAAGTGTGAAAATGATGAAAGCAGTAGGTACTTTTATATCACCTACACACATCGCATATGTCTATAATGAAAATCTAATTTGTGAAACAATGCTGTTCAATTTATCAATAATAAATACACAAATATGTACTGTTCTCTATCAAAGACCACTATTTGTCACAAAGGCGATTTAAATAAAACATGCGTCAGGGCAAATTAAAGGACAAATAAACGTTTATTTTACGTGTCCTTTAATTAAAGCGATTTGATAAACAAATATGTACATGTGAAAGAAATAAAGAGTCAACAGGTGACCTAATGCCATTAATTTGTACTTAGAAATTTAGCGCAGATCCCAAACTACAGAGAATGTCGAACGAAATTTGCATCGACGTAAAAAATGAAATTTCGTGCCAAAGGCGACAATCTGATTTAGATGAAAGTATTAGAAGCTCATTTAACAGCGTAGGCCACACCGACGTTTGTTTTTATGCCCGCTGTAAATGGGAGAGTGGACACATTGAACAAATGAATATAGAATGTTTCCATTGGAATATGTCCATATTGCTGTTTGTGTTACAATAGAAATTTTTTTACTTTACGATGACTTTCAAAACGACTCACGAAAATTAATTGCGTACCGTGAAGTAGACAATGGCTTTCAAATTTCCAAGATCGATCAATATATCACAAAGATAGTTAATTTAATAAAGTAAATATATACGGTATGGGTACGTACCTATATCTCTTGTTTCTATCGATTCCCTATTCCCAGGCGAGAATATTTGGCGAAATAGAATATTGGGAAGTTGATTATTTTGCAACAAATTTCACGCCAGGGAAACTGTAGGAAAAATTTGGTATATTGACTGGAAAATACTTCGTTATCCACCATCCCTAAATAACCTATTTTATGCTAGGTGGGTAGAAAACAAATGTGAATGTAATTTTTATTTAATAGAAAAGTATATATTTTCGTAATTCCGTAATAGTTTAACAGTCTTTTCTTGTATATTTTCTCGACGAATGCAGTCAAAAATAATCGTATACGAAATAAATCCAGTAATACATTAGGTAGATTCTCAACTCATTTTTTATAATTTTACAATTATATTTATTTAGCTAGTAAATGAAAGAAAACACTTGTCAGGTTTCACAAAAATTGCAAACTATATTTCCAACAATTGTTTCGGCTGGCATTGCCATTCTCAAAGAGTAAAAAAGTTTTACTACTCTTTGAGAATGGCATAAAAGCCAAAACAATTGTTAGAAATTTAGTTTGCAATTTTTTTTAAACTTGCCAAGTGTTTTCTTTCATTTAATAAGTCTTAATATGTTGTAGCGTATTCTTCGACAACATTCTCTCTATGGATTACAGACAATTCGGGTTTAAATGCAAATTATTTTCTATAAGGTACATGTAAAAAGTTATATATGAAAAATAATTAGGATTTTTTTACGATCTCTTGAATGATAACAAACAAGCAAGCTGTCGTGTTAATTAACTATTTTGTATAATTGTAATGGCAGTGTAGCGGTCAATAATGTCTGTAAAACTGCATTAGGTATTATTATTTTTCTTTTTTTGTCAAGGGGAAGCATTCGTCTCTTTTATGCACTTGTTTTTCATTTTTCTAAATAAATATCAGTGTCTTTTTATCTAATTTTTGATAAAGAAATCCGTCTATTTTCATTTGTTGCTGGCCTTTTTAATTAACCGATTTTAATATTTATCTTAAATTTTAATTGCGGAAACTAACTATCCACTAAAAGTTAAAAAGTCAGCTGGCTGGCATGAGTACCCTCTCCAGTACCATTTGAAGTAAAGTTCAATGAACTGTTTGAAAATTTAAAAATAGTTGTTTCAAATGATACCACTTCGATTGGAATCGGACCTGTTCTGACAAAGTTATGAGCCGAACAACATGTGTAACACAAAAGAGTTGGAACGGAAAGGGTGAATAAGAAACGAAAAAGAAAATAATCCTGAGTTGAAATGCATTTAATTTTTTTTTCAATACTTGGTGTTGCCACCCCTTCTCCTAATAGCATTTTGTAGACGATTACGCATAGATCGGATAACTTTTCTTATGCTGTCTTGAGGGATTGCTTCCCACTCTTCAACCAACGCAGTTCTCAGTTCCACTACGTTCCCTGGTGCAGGATTTCTTGCCCTAACTCTTCGCTTAAGTTCGTCTCAAACGTGTTTAATTGGATTCAAGTCCGGACTCATCGGAGGCCAGTCCATTTTCCGTATACCGATGTCAGCCAGGTAGATAGTGGTCGCTCGCGCGGTGTGGCAGCGAGCATTATCATGCATTAGCATGAATCCTCACCAACAAATCCCGCATACGGAACAACATGTTCCTCCACAATATACCTAATATAGCGGTCCGCTGTTAATCCTCCTTCACGTCCTCCACCGGGCACGAAAACCAACTCAGTTTTTCCGTGCATGGAAATGTCCGCCCAGATCATGCAAGAGCCACCTCTATATGCGACAGTTTCTTGAATACAGCATTGAGCAAATCGCTCTCCTGGTCTTCTATAGACCCGACATCTCTTATCGTTACCATGCAGGCACATCCTGGACTCGTCTGTGAATAATATCTGACTCTATTGACCGTGGTCCCAAAAGAGAAATTCCAGTCGTCTTTGCTTTTGGACTGCAGTCAGTTTGGGACCTGTAGCTGCCTTTTTTGGGGTCAATTTGACTGCCTTCAATCTTCGTCTCACTATCCGTACGCTAGCGACCACACCTCTGACCTCCCTCAGCTCTTATGTGAGGTCAACACCAGTCAAATGTCGATTTCCGAGAGATCTTAACACAATAAATCGATCGTCCCTCTTCGTTGTCACGCGTTTACGACCGCCTCCTGGCCGGCGTACGTAGCTACCGGTTTCTCGGTACTGACGATACACTCTTGACACAGCTGATTGACTCAAATTCAGTCGATTTGCCACGGCTCTCTGACTGAGACCCTCTCTCAACAATGCAATTACCTGGGCTGCTTTGGCAGCTGTGGCATCCATTTTCTTGTAAATCCTTCGAGCACATACGCATACGTTAACTTTAAATTCGCCAATGGAGATGAATACCAGGTTGCAAGCGCCCTCCATGCCTGTCATAATCGTCGCACATGCGCATTCCAATTAACAAGGTTTTGTGTTACACATGTTGTTCGGCTCATAACTTTGTCAGAACAGGTCCGATTCCAATCGAAGTGGTATTATTTGAAACAACTGTTTTTAAACTTTCAAACGATTATTGAACTTTACTTCAAATGGTACTGGAGAGGGTACATATTCTCTCAAAGTGGGAGCATGTTGCTGAGTCGATTGTTTTGCTCTCAAGTGTAGATACATAGAAAAAAAATAATTAAAGCGCCTCACAAAGTAAAAAAAGTTGTACAGCTTGTCAAGAATAGGACGAAGTCTCAAAACTGCGATATCGGACCACCCACAAGGTGCGCAGTAAACAAATAGCCCGATCTTTACTCAATCGCATCGAGATCTTTGCAGAGTAAATATCGACTATCGATGAATGTGCGCAGAGTTCGATTTGGCCGCGCGTAAACTCTATTCTTTTCTCTCCAAATGCTACCTCACTCTTTCTTCTATGCATATACACAGAATCTCACACTTTTTCCTATTCTTAACAAGCTGTAATTGTAATATTCATAGTCACATCAAATGAGGTAAATTCTAGGTTGATTTAATCAGCGCTTAAATTATGCTATTCGTTTATCTCGTGGCTTCAATCTAAAACAGTACAGCGAGGTCAAAAATACAAGCCTCTAACCAATTTTGCCATGCCAGCAGTTTAACATGGCAACAATTTGAAGTTGATATTCTTAAGCTTGTGTTTTAAAACGTGAGGAAGTGTTTTTTTCTTTTCGCAAAAACGAATAAAGCTGCGAACATAACTGAAGTGTGATGTACTTCGTTCTAATGTGGCAACTCTAACTGGGTAAGTATTATACAAAAAGGTACTAGCTTAAAATTCCACTTTCCATAGTGAAAAAAGGCTGTCATGTTGTAGAAAGATTAGTGTAAGGCAACAGTCAATAGGATACGGAATATCAACGTCGATTGCGCTAGCTGTATTCGTCCCGGACTTAACAATTTATCGACCCGACACAGTGGCGTTCTGTCATAGGGGACATGACGTTTTTTATTTTTGATTGGATTGCCTCATAATTTAAAATTGAAGTATCTGTTAAGGGGTTATTATCCTGCTAAAGTTATGCCACAATCTATCCTGAAACCCTGTATAATTATATATTATTATATCAACTATAATACATACAAATTATAATACATAAATTATAAACAATTATATAATTGTAAAAAAGCTAATAAATATTTCGTACAATAACAATTCAATGCATATGTAGTGATACAGGTTTGGGTTTATTACTTCGCCTGGAAGAAGAAATTACAATATATAATTATATATCATTATAATACATAATCATGATATAATATGTATAAATTATAATATCGAAATTACAATTCATTATGAACATAAAAAAGTTAATAAATACACCATTCAACGATTCCATAAATGTATTCAGTGATTCAAGTTTTTAGTTAGCCCAGTTTTTTGGAGTAGAGAGTTAATACGAAGTTGTATGAGAGAATCTCATTGTAGATTGTTGGGTAGCCACTAACTTAGTTAATTTTTAAGTAATTAATTAATATTTTATAACACAAAGTTTCCAGATGGTAGTTTTATAAACTGCCGTGAGATGGATTTTTGTTTATACTCCAATCCATCTGTAAATTTTTATTGTTTTAATTTGTTTTATCCTTAATGTTTAAGGAATTTACAGATGGATTGGAGTATAAACAAAACTCCATCTCATGACAGTTTAATTAATTAATACGTAATGCAAGTTATTTTGTATTTTATACCCAATATTGGTGTTATATTTTCGTTCCAGTAATTCTATATTAAAATACAGAACTCGGCATCGTATTAGATGCAAATGTGTACC
Source organism: Rosalia funebris (assembly GCA_037954035.1). Classification (NCBI taxonomy): domain Eukaryota; kingdom Metazoa; phylum Arthropoda; class Insecta; order Coleoptera; family Cerambycidae; genus Rosalia; species Rosalia funebris. The sequence goes on along the minus strand of JAZFAV010000001.1, from coordinate 11,238,894 downwards.
TAAAAGAAGTAACACTGTAAAACATAAGGTTTATTTATTGACCGTAACAGGTTTCGCAAATTAATCTCTTATTTGAGTACAGTTATACAGATGCTGTTAAAAAAGAGACTGTAGCTATTTATATTAAACCTGTATAAGGTACTTTCTGGTTATAAAAAAATTTTGTATACGTTGACACAATTTGATCCCATCAACTTGATAAAATTCGTAGTAAGACATCCATTAGGTAGGTGGTGATTATATAGTGTTTTTCAATAGGAACGCTCGAAATTTGTTAGACTATAGCGGCCATGTTGTTAAAGAAACATCTGTCAAATTTATTGTGAATTATTCAGTAGTGTATGGCAAATCATCATGAAAGGTTATAGCGTTCAACAACGTGTGCAAATCAAATAATTAAATTTTATTTTCAAAATCAATACGTTCGAAAAACGTACCACGCATTACGTGATTTTTATCCTCGCCACAGACGTCCCGCCGAGTCGACTATTCGACGTTTGGTGGTCAAATTTGAGTCAACTGGTTTGATAAATAATCAGCCAACACCCGTACGTCACGGAAACGCAAGGTCTGCTGAAAACGTGAAAGTGTACGAGAAAACCCGAGGCAGTCAATTTCTCGTCGCTCACAAGAACTTGGCCTTTCTGTGACTTCAACTTGGCGAATTATGCGTCGGGACTTAGGTCTGCACCCGTATAAAATCCAACTGACCCAGGAACTTAAGGTAAACGACCATAGACAACGCCGTGTGTTCGTTGATTGTGCTTTAGAACAGTTGGAAGTTGACCCAAGTTTCGAAAAAAAAAAACATCTTCAGCAACGGGGACATTTTTGGATGAATGGATATGTGAACAAGCAAAATTGTCGGATTTAGAACGATACCAATCCACACGAGATACACCAGCACCAAATGTATCCCGAGAAAGTCACTGTTTGGTACGAATTGGTCTGGCGGAATCATCGGTCCGTACTTCTTCTAAAACGAAACTGGCACGACCATAACCGTCAATGGCGAGCGCTGCAGGTCGATGATAATCAACTTCTTGTGGCCTAAACTGGATAATATGGATACCCACGATATGTGGTTCCAACAGGACGGCGCTACGTGCCACACATCGCACGCCACCATGGACATTTTGCACGAGCGATTTGAGGGCATGGTTATCTCACGCAGCGGCGATCTGAATTGATCGTGCGATTTAACGCCTTTAGATGTCTCCCTTTGGAGCTTATCTTAAATCGCAGGTCTATGCGAATAAGCCGCAAACAATGATACCTTGAAAGTCAACATAACAAACGCCATCCAGCAAATTCAGCCAGATTTATGCGATAAAGTCATCGCAAATTGGACCTCCCGAATACGTGCCACCAAGCAATGCCGCGGCGGACATTATATTCGATACGTAATGCCATAAAATAGTCTTTCAAATAAAAAAAAAAAATTAAGTGGATATTTCACACACAACTTGCTTGTTTGAACGTCCTTATTAAAAAACCATTTATTTTAAAGCGTAGTTTAAGTAATTAAATGATTTTTCATTACAAATACATGTTAATTTTGTAACAAATGGCTCGTTTAGTGCAGTGAAATATTTAAATGAGTATTTAATTATCAAAAGCACATCAAAATCGATTATAGCAGGATATGATGCAACTGCCAATGCTTACCATGTTTGAAAGAACGCAAACTTTTGAAAGAACTAAAAAAATATTGGTGTTAGACCGATAACAAGGGAAACAATGAGTCACATAGTTTGGTAAATAAGATTATAAAGAATAATAAATTTTAGCTTTATCATCCTTCGTGCCATTAAACATTGGTCGATCAAAATCATCAGGAATAGTTGGCGATAAATAAGGCCCAGTGGTTTAATTTTTGTAATAATGTTTTGTTTGCACTAAAATACCAACAGGAATACCATCAACAATGATTTAATATTATCTTCACACCAAAGGTTCCGACCCACTCCAGTATTAATGATTTAAAGTCAATGAACTGGGATACGAAGGCACTTTGTAATAGAGCCAATGTTTTGAGAACAACTTAACTTGTCAAAAATAATTGCTTCTTTTGTAAAAGGTCTGATTATCGTCGCAAATACCCGTACCAGTAAATATTTTCAAAAATCCACATTTTTAATGATTCTTTCCTCCACCAAACAATCTTTGGTAACCTCTAATTATAATTTGCATTAACTTCATGTTAGGTTATTGGTCAGTACTGTTACTAACCGTCCAATTATTAAACGGATTGACAGAAGTGGACCCCTCCAGTCGCCAGCTAGATCGCCAGGTCTGACTGTCTAGACCTTCCTATGGAGATTTTTAAGAAACTTGAACTGTAAGCCGAAACCCAAAAACTGCAAATCAAAAGTACAAATGCCTTTCTCAAATTGACTCGAAGAATAACGAAATCAATGAAGCATAAGTGATATTTTAAATTATATCGAAGAGAGTGCGTGGAAGTGTTTTATGCACGTTATTCTCTCAACCCCGGCATCACCCTCAAGTTCATACTAGAGGCGAGAGATTTTCATTTTAAGTTTAAACGGGCACGAAGGGCAGCAATCAATCACAGTCGTGGAGATGTATATTGAAAAGTCTGTTGCGAGAATCTTTTAAGCCGATAACCAAATTACAGAAAGGGAATCGAATCGGGTATTCTCATGTTTGTTCCTAAATATCAGTAGTATGGAGGGGATTTTACCAAGAATATAAGCAACTGACATTAACGTTATTGCAACTACTGCACTAATTGTAATAACACTATAGGCGTAAGTCTACGGCAAAAAAATCCTTTACTTATTAAAACGCTTAAAAGTGATAAAAAAATTTAAGTCGTGCACAAAATTGTTTTGAAGTCCTTTAATCAGTACCAGTGGTACCGAGAAATGTTTTTATTCGGCCTGCAAATTTGAATGTTTTATATTTTTTTATGGATAAAAAAAAGTCTAAGATACCCTACTAGATTTCCTCTTTTCTTCTTATTTTTATACCGCACAATTCAAAACTTTGAAGCTCGATTTGATAAAAATGGATATCAAAGTTTTTAAACACCCTATAGATATATACACGATGATTATGTATTACAATAAATATTCTTTACGTTTTTTTGGTAAAATAAAAAAAATTATTTCATCTCGTAATTCGATTATTTTCGATAGTAGGTATAACCAACAACATTTGTTTTTATTATAGTTATAAAAATTGTCAATTAAAGAGGTTTAATATAATAGTATTTCTATTTAAAAAATATTATTCTTTGATATAAGACTACAAAAGGCAAATGCTAGGTTTTCCAAAATGGGTAGTCAGAATGATAAACGAAAGTTTTCTAAAATTTAGCTAAAGAAGTTGCAGCCTCTCAAGATGGTAGAGTTGAGAACGACTTTTTCAACATTTCAAAAAAGTATTAACATTAAATTAATTATATGTTACAGCTATTAACCCTTTCATACTTGGAATAACAATGGAATGATCTGATATTTGTATTAAGGAAATGGGAATCTATGGTAAGTCGGTTCTAAAATTTTTATATCTGAATTATATTAGTTCTTGATAGCAAATTGTAGTAAACTTAAATTATTTAACAGTTAATACAAATTATTTATAATCCTAAAAATTAACCAGCCAAAACCTAACAAATAACATTTTTCATACTTAACTACGATTTTGACTGAAAAATTGATTCGCTTACCTGCTTCCCGAAAATAATATTCCCACGATACAACCTCCGGCAATTATACCGGCTGTACCGATTGTTGTTCCCTCTCGATAATATAGAAACAAATTTACTCCGAAAAACGACGATCACAGGTCGCGACCCTCGCGAAGCGCGACGTTTTCAGCCGGTCGGGTCGGCTGCTGTAAAATCACTGACCGTCTTGATTTATCCTATTCGCAGTTTCCTTTCACGGAACGAGAACCGTCGACAAACTAGTACCACTCAAAACGTTACGGCGATACCGATGGCAGTGTGGCGACGAGTGAGTATAGATGGCCGGGGAATTCTTCTTTTAGTAGGCGCTGTGAACTTGACATATTATTATTGCACCGTTTAATTAGTAGGAGTTACCCTTGTCGTTTTTCTATTGCTCGTGGAAGCCAAGGGGAAAAAAGAGTAAGAGTATTTTACGAGTATTTCCAATTACTTATTATCTGTTCTAGACGATATCAATCACATACGTGAATCACCGTAAGTGGGTAACATTTTAGGATTTTTCTTCGAGTGGGGAAATTGTTGATGCTTTTTTACTATCGCCTCTTGTTAACTCGAGATCCTATTCGCAACTTTGCTTTCATATCTTGATGAAATTGTTGATATACTATTCAGCGAAAGGAGCTATGAGGAGAGTGGGGAGACGAGTCTCCTTCCAGGAGTAAAATATCTGTATATTTTTCGTGCATACACAAACTAATAATTAGTTTTATGTCAGAGATCGTAAGAAATCTAGAAGCATATTCCGATCTGTGGAAGCTTCTAGAACATTAACAACATTATTGAAGTGAATACTTTTTTGGCGGCGTTCTGATATTTGGCGAGAATGGAGTGTGAATTGGAAAAAATGTAACGTTTCGAGATTTCGTTACACGAGAGAGAAAAAATATATAACGTAGAGAGAAGGAGAAAGAGAGCTATACATTTGGTATACCTAAAACACAGGCTTCGTTACAAGACAGAGTACACAGATATATAACATAGAGAGAAAGAGAAAGAGAGCTATACATACATCATATATATCAGGTTAGGCTATCCGCGTCTCCCTTTTGTGCGGTCCGTCGTCTTTAACGCCCACTCATACGCTAAGTCCAAGGTCTAAGTTGCTTGAAGGGGGAATAGTTTAGGAAGCATCGTACGAGCAAGAGAGAGAGCCACATATTCATTGAATACTAGGCAATAGAAGAAAATATAATATGACGCGCACGCGCGCGAGTACGTGCAACTCTGACGCCCCACGTGAGTGGAGCAAGAGAGAGCGATATAAACTCAGTACGAAGCGATAGAACAGGATAGATAGATTGTCGCGCATGCGCGCATTATAGATGTACGCGTCCAGACGCTATATATTAACACACGTGTGCTGAAGCAGCACACGTGTGTACCGAATATTTATCATTGTGTTTTGTAATTATTTACGTTATTTACATCTGTGTTCTGTGATTATTTGATAATATCCTTGAACCGTTTAACTTGTTAAAATCTAGAAGATATAATATATTTCATTCACCGCTCCCTACTGGTTTATAGCCACACAGGTGCAAATGCACTTGGAAGAGGCGAAGACAAAATCCCTTTGATTCTCGGGGGAGATTTCAATGTAAATCTCGGATCCAATGATTCTTTGACGTTGATTAACTTTCTTCGAGAAACATTTGGTCTGCTTATAAGTAACAATCCCAAAGAATCAACAACAAAATCCAGAACAACAATAGATACAATTTTTACACGTTATCTAGAAAACATCGAATCACGAACATATATTTCATATTTTAGTTATCACAAACCAATCATATCAGTATTACCAATTGAACCACCAGCTGATGATAGTGTAGATAATGAAAGAAACGAATATTTTTTACACAAATTTTATATTGTTATATTTCTTTTGAAATTATCCCTCTCCCTTTCTTTTTCTCTCTCTCTCTCTCTCTCTCTCTCTCTCTTTCAATCTCTCACTCTCTCTCTCTCTCTCTCTCTTTCAATCTCTCACTCTTAATCTCTCTCATTCTCTATTCTAAAGAAGTATTCACTTCTATCACGTGTACTGTGCTGCACATGATATTTTTTTACATCGACGGTCGATTGTTTCATCCACTGTCACTGCCACTGTCTCTGAACAGATTTATTTTGTATATTTCTAAGACGCCAACATTAAGAGTCATAACCAAGTTTATTAAAAATAGATACCGATGACTGAGGATTTCGTTGAATATTTTGTCATTTCTCATTTATTGCCTACTTATTAATAATGATGTTACCAAGAATGTGCCCAATTTTTATTAATTAATTATGTGAGTAAATCCTTACCTTCGAATTAAAATTGTTTACATCTTAATTTTCAATAAAACCTAAATCCCCATCTACTAATAACAGTAATAACTCACCTTATGTGAGTTATTAGTAGATGTCCAAACACTTCTTGATATAACGAGGCACATCTATTATCTGTAGGTACTAACATTGATGATTCAGATAAAAAATTCGGTAAAATAAATACAAATAGGTCCACGTAGATTAAACATAGAGTATAAAATCTACTATACAACTACTATAAAATACTAGAATAAATCATATTTCAGACATGTTTTGTATTTTTATATTAGTATATACACTGATATAATAATAGGGTGTCTCAGTTGGAACTATTGGATTTCAATTTGTGTTCTGTCAAAGATAATGCGTCAATATTTAACGACTGTCATCTACAAACTATGTGACGTCAACGTGCCGCGGCTAACAGTTCAACAACGAATAGTTTGTGTACAACTGCTTTATGAAAGTGAGCTATCATTTACAGTGGCATTAAGAAAAATTCGCACAAAATCAAAATGAAGTGCCTCCAGAGTTAACAATTTGTAACATAATCAAGAAATTTGAGGAGACGGGTTCTGGTATTAGTAGGACAATACCAATACAACCTCGTCGTGGTCAGTCAGATGAAAATATTGCTGCGGTGAGAGAAAGTGAACAGAAATATCCAAACACATCAATTCGACGTCGTGCACAATAATTGAATCTGTCAAGAGCCACCACGCATCGGATTTTAAAGAAAGATCTGCATCTCACCATACAAAATTTAGTTGACAACACTTAAAAGTTACACACCATTTAAAACGTCGTGCATTTGTTGATTGATTGTTATAAGAGAAGGAAGGTGATGCTGATTTTTGGATACTCCCGTACACTTTCTCTCACTACAATAATATTATCATTTGACCGACCACGAAGAGGACATATTGGCGTTGCCTTATCACTATGAATAACAAAACCCGTTTCTTCAACTTTCTTCATAGGTTACGAATAGTTACGACTCTGTAGGCACTTCATTTTGTCCTAATTTTGTGCGAACTTTTCTTAACGCAACTGTAAATGATCTTTCGCTTTCATAAAAGAGTTGTACACAAACTATTCGTTGTTGTAATCGCGGCACATTAACGTCGTATGGTTTGTAGATGACAATCGTTAAATACTGATCTTTGACAGAACACAAATGGCGCGCAATTCAAATCGTATAGTTTCAACTGAGACACTCTATATAAAATAGTGTATTCAATGAATATTTACGTCAAATGGTTGGTGTGGCCAATAAAGTATTTTTTTTTTCATGTAAACTGAAAGATAAAATAAACATATTCTTATTTATTCTGATCATGGTGTTAATATTTGCGATGTGTATTGTATTGAAGTGAATATTGAGTAGTAAAAGCATGCAGTTATGATTCTATATCGTAACTATAACGGACGGCGTAGTGCTACTTGGATGGGTAACCGACCGGCTCGCTTATGACTCGCTAGTGACTTGTCTACCAGTGGACTCACAGAAGCTACACAACCTTTGCGAGGTTTATATAAAAGACATGAGTGGACATAGAAGACGTCGTAGGTTCCTTGTCCATTACAAGTAATAGATTCCTACCCCACTATAAGAATAGGGGTTCAACAAAATTTGTAGGTTAGGGGTAGCTGGTCTTCTCTGTTAGTAATAGACTTCGATAGTGGAAATAAGCTGACATTAAATAACGGTGTAAAAACAACTGTGGTAAGTCGCTCCACATAATTTGAATCAGTGACTCTCCTTTATTTCAGATTTTATTTGTAACTGGCAACATTTTTATTGTTTGTCCAAATATATTCATAAAAGTCTCTGGTTAGGTTCTACAAAAGCAAACATTTAGATGACGAGATTTGAAAGTCAAATCTTTCAATATTTGGTAGGTATTTTACATCTATTTGAAATTAAACAATTTTATCACAAAACAGGTATTTGTCAAATACAAATATCGACTTCTATGTTGCTTACCGATATCATTTTATATAGTACTGAATTTTGTTCGTATTATGACGATTTTGTTAACGATTCGCTACTGGTTTTAATAATCTCCTACAACAAGGGCTAAAAGAGTAGGAACTGTTCTTAGCGAGTTGACGGTCGAGACAGCTTGACGAATGATAACCTATTCGCGTCTGAATTTCACATTAAAAAATACGAGTTGATGTGTCGACTCCACGAGCATGCATCGTTTTATGGGGAAATCATCAACAGTATGACGCCTAATTGACCGCCAACTTGACGAGAGTAGCTCCGTCTGTTTTGGTCCTAACTAAAACGATCCTTTATGGCATTTCATTCTAATTTATGACACGTTTTATTACGTTTCATTTGATTTCCTTTGGTAATTTTTAAGTTACACATGCTTATTTAATTTAATATAAAATAAAGTCACAACAACAAAGTAAGTGACATTTTACGTTATGATTCTAATCGCTTTAAAATTTACTGTATTTCTAATACACCCACAATTCATGCCTTATTCAGATCAGGAATTAATGAAGCGAAGACGTCGCTAACTATATTTTTACAACCTGATTCCGACGGATTACGGACTGAAATGCACTTAGCGATATCCCCATTCCACTGAAATTTAATTATCTCCCGACTGGCTCTCCGAGCAGGGTTTTAACATTTCCTACCGTTAATTGTGCGGAACGGTGAAAAACTCGTCAAAAAAGCTCAAGCAACTATGGAAATGTAATAAAAACGAAGCGAGTCCGAAAAACGATTACCGAGCAATTGGTAATTTGGTCGGTAACACAGAAATCCCGAAATACTTCTGCCTTCCATTAGCTTGTTTAAAAAATAAAAACAAAGGTATACAAACCGTAACAACTTGGTGAATAACGTTTAATGTTATCTCAGTCGATAACAGCATGCCTTCCACATGTTATACCACATACAGCTCGTCATTAATAGGAAAAAGTGTGAGATTCTCTATGTTGCGTAGAAGAATGAGTGAGGGAAAATCGGCCAGATCGATATCTGTGTACATTCACATTGCATATACATTATTCTGCAAAGGTCTCAATGATTAAAACTGAGTTTTAATCTGTCTGAGAGCAGTTTTAATCGTTTCCAGATGATGCTAAATTTGTACGCGAAACGCGCGTCAAGTGTAGTGTATAGTGTAGTGATGTTTTTTGGAAAGCTAAGTCAGAATTAACGTACATATTACATCAAACATCAAATCGGCTATATATTACTTAGATTGTATTTTATTATTATTTATTTAAAAATGTTTTTTACGTTTAAAAAAAATAAAAAACCTTGTACCGAGAGTACTACTAAGCGTTGTCCATGGTCAAAATTGCATAAAATACCTCTCATCCGATAATAGAAACAGAAAATAGGTAACCTACATTTCATCGAACAAAACTTGTGAAGAAATATAAATATTTAAAATATAAATTTCGTATTGGTATAAACAATTCCATTAAATTATGTACATAAATATATAACACCCGTAAAATATCCTACACAAATAAATATTATCATTAATATAATAAATAAATAGAATAAATAAGAGTTGTTTCTCAATAATGCGAAGAAAATCGACCTTAACGATGGCAGAGTTTAGCTAATAATAATATGTTCTTAATTCACAAAGTCGATTAATTGCTTTATCTGAGCACTATCAATACATACATATAATAAAAATGGTTAGCTGTTAAAAGAACATGCATCCAGTACGCAGTGACCATTTGAAGGTATTTAAAAAATCAACCCTTCAATAGTATCGGTATAGTTACCTCGATCCCCTGATTTTAATTATCTAATTGAATTTTTGCGGAAAGGATTCGTTGGCAGTAAATTATTAACTTAATTAATTATAAAAATATTCCAGACCCATTTTATTTATTTTTCTGTTATTAATATTTGCCATTAAGTCTCTCTCCAATAAAGAGTTCAAGGATGAGAGGGAATCATGTCTCCATATCTCCAGCAGTTGTTGAAATTTCTTCTCTCCAATTTGGATATGTGTAATATAATCGTACAAGGCGTATTGATACTCGTACATAAATATACGGAAATAAAAAATCGGAAGTAATAGTAGAAGGTTAAATAATACACACGGATTCTGTTTACTATTCGTAGTACAACAAATTACAACTCACCTGTCTGGTACTAGAGTAATAAACGTAAACATGAAAAATATAGCCACGTTCATTAAGCGCATGCAGATAAACTTTACTTAATGCTACTATTAAATGTCTACACATTAACATTGTCTCGTTTCACAACACAAACACAAAACCGATAGGTATTTACGGGTAATACAGAATATCGACACGAAAGGTTACTGACCATTAAACAGTCATTGTTAAAACACCTGTTGTATTTTCACGAGCTTGTAGAACCTATAGCGCTTACAAATAATGGTATTGTCTAAAGTGTCCACTTAAAATTGGTATGGGAATGCCATAGAAACAAATTTATATCTATCCGAAACTATAATGGTATAGTCCACGTTCCCAATTAGTAACTAGAGCCGCTCGATTTTATCAGCGGAGCATTGTCGTAGTATAAATGCGCACACGTAGGGACGGTGAGTCGGTGAATCAGCGTCTCCGTTCAATCGAATAACTTTTACAGTGTTCATGTACTAGTGAAACAATTACGAGAACGGTGCTAAATTCATTAGGAACGTTTCAACTTTCAAGAGAGCAAGCGTTCATGTTTGTGACTGGTGGTGCCGCAACCATGCCTTCTGTAGGTCGTTGTCTTAAACAAGAATGTGGTAACTTGTTATATATTAGATGGAAATTTGCAATTAGATACGTTACAACTTGTGGCTGGCGAAATTCGGAAATATTAATATCGTTTACAAAAGTAGTGTTTCTCAACGTATTTAGAATCAAATTTAGGTTAATTTGATACTAAAAAGACAGCTACTATCGAGCAAAGTCAAGCGATATTCAGATTGAAATAGATTTACAAACTATTCATAACAATTACAAGGGACTAGTGGCAGCTGTCGATATATTACAAAATTCTTCCTTGTCGTTACGTTAGTGGAGTCACTGCAAATAGTGAATTATGTACACATACAGATACATGGTTCAAGGGGCGTAAAAAATTACAGTGCTATGGCAAAGTTTAACACTGTATTAAACAAAGATTGAGAATTTGGCAAACAAAAACAAATGTATAGTGTACCTGCGCCTACAGATTTGTTCAATAATTGCAAGGATTATTTTAATTATGCTATTTTACATCACCAGATGTCGAATGGTCGTCCTCTTCATTTAAGAAGTTTTTTTACCAGGGCGAATATAGCTCGCTGAAACAATTGTAAAAATATACCCGATGCTGCACTGTTGGAGGGTAAGTGCTTTGCAGTTTTGTGTAAATTATAACATATGACCAGGTGCTCATTATCTTATTATTTAGCATTACTTTTATATTTTATTTTAATTATTACGAAGCCGCGAAGGTGATGCCACTGGTACGCCGACGAAACGAGCAGCTCCACATATTATAGAATATATTTTTATCTTATTATGACACACTGTTTCTATACTAGCACATTTATATACTAGTACAAAAATCAGTGAAGTGGGTACTCATCATTCTCATCAATTATCATCAAGGGTGATTCAAATTGAGATGGAACCAATTGTACAGCATCTTTCACGTCTCCTTTCGTATTTATAAGGTAAACAGTCTAACATATTTGTCGATATTTGATATGTCTAGAACGGTCGTTCTAAGGGAGTTAAGGAATTGATAGAATTTCCGCTAACTATTAAATTACAAACGATGTACAATTAAGTAAACGAGAGCACATAAGCTCTCAATTTAAAGTCAACCGACAAACAATGCCTGATAAAATATATACAGCGTGTTTACGAACTTGACGATTTATTATTCATAAAAAATGTCTTAACGAAGTATAACTGCACAAGAAATAGCACAAAATTGTAGGATGAACAAAGTAGAATAAAAACATAAAAAAATACAAAAACAATACATTTTCGTATATATTTTGGTATATTATACAAAGCTACCATTTTGATTTTAAGACAGTTGTAATAATGCAAATTTTTTATAATCTTGGGAAGAACGTGAGATAATTGTTTATGAATATAATATAAATAATAAAACTGCGCAATTATTAAATTAAACAAAATTTTTGTTAAATTCTGAAAATAAACAGGATATTTTTGCGATTCGAGAAGAACAAATATTACAACTATCATTTTCTACACATAACATAGCAGCAAATTATCGGTCTTCTCGACTGACGGAAGTGAATATACGCTCAAGGCCTTCTATTTTTCACTACTTTTTTATTATTTCGTATGACTGATGGGTTTTTTGTAAAGAATTTCTTTGTAGTAATATGCCTTAAGCTCGATATTTGTTTACTATCATCGATTATTTATTTTAGTAAATTGCTGTATGAGAAAATTAATGTTGCATAAATCTTGGTTCAAGGTGAGGTTTAAGAGATTTCACCGGCATTCCTTTCACGTTGCATATTATTTGCATCGGTATGTCGCATACAAATGCAGTAGACTTTTTTATAATATACATAGTGGCTTTGCAAATATACTTCAGCCTGCCCAGGGTCCTTTTCGAGGGAAGTAGTCCTAATTGGACCAAAGGTAAGTTGACTTACCTTTGACTAGTAGACAACTCACTTGTAATGTAATGAGTTATTACATAACTCATTTTAAATTTCAAGAATCATAGACAAGGAAACAGTGAATTATTCAAATTAAAAATAATACAGTAATTATGATACATAAGCGTGGGGTAAAATATCGCACAATAGTCAGAATTTTGTAATTAAATAATTCCTTAAGGTAGTTTGGAAACCCACTCCGGAAAACCCACTTTTCTATAGAATTTCATCAAGTTTCGGGTACGCATAAAGAATAAACTTCCTGAAGGGAATTGCTTAAATGAAAAATTTTTGTCCGTACAATAAAGGAGATATCACCATCAAAGTTGGAACTTTTTGAATAGTTTTAATGTACCAATTGACTAAAAGTTACACATTTTACATCATAACTTGAAAACTTTTCTACCTATACATTTTTTCCAAAAACAAGGGTTTCATCTACAGGTTTCCCAGATTTAAACGGACATACTCTAGTGGAAGGTAGAGCACATTCAGCTGAATTAAAAACACCCATAGACCGTTGAATGTGAACCGTTTTTGAGATATGGGGTGTTTTATGGTTCTTGACCAGAACTTTAGTCCGCCATATTTTTGAAATGACTGCACATATTTAGATACAATTTGGTACACATATTATACTCCTTTAGGTTAATAAATAACGTAAGTGATTTCGGAATAATTCAAGGATCGACCTCCATTTTTTAATATGGCTCTTTGGGTCGTTAACATCACACTGTATATTATTTTGTGGTAAATGTTAGTAAACCTTTAAAAAGCCTATGGACCAGTTTATGGAATAATGTCATAATATTTGATGGCATGTTTATGGTTATTCTTGAATAAATTTTCAAAAGTATTGAAAGAAAAAATTTGATATTCTACAAATAACACAATCCAGTTGCTAACATCATTACTTTCTTAATTTTAGCTAAATACCCCGCAGAAGAGGTTTTTGTATTGACATTCAGTGTTTTTAAAATTTTTTTTAGTTTAATTTCATCCAAAATATTACACATTCCATTTCCTTCATAGATTTATTTAGAACTTCAAATAATTGAAAAAAAAAAATAAAAACGGTGCAAATAATTAAAACTATAACAGGTTTTCAAAATGAATGCCCCCAGCGTCAACACATTTTCGAGAACGTTTTAGTATGTTTTTCACTGACCTATCAATCACTTCCGGGTTATTTCTAATGAATGAAATTTATTATGTTATTTTTCATACACAAATTTTCCTATATTATAAATTTAAATATAAGAGATAAGAGGAACATTATCGTTACTATACCGAAAAAGAGAGGAGCCGACAAATGCGAGAACTTTAGAACGATTAGCCTAACTTCCCATGCGTCAAAAATCTTAACTAGAATAGTGCAGAAGAGGATGGAAAATAGAGCGGAGGAAATACTAGGAGAAGACCAATTCGGGTTTAGGCGAAATAGGGGAACTCGCGAAGCTATTCTGGCGCTAAGAGTAATGTTAGAGAAAACAATAGAAAAAGGAAAGAACGCTTATATAGGATTTGTAGATTTAGAAAAAGCTTTTGATAACGTAAGATGGGAAAAAATGTTCGAGATACTAAAGAGTGCGGGAATGAAGTATAGAGATAGGAGAGTAGTACACAATCTATACATAGAGCAAACTGCTGTTATAGAAGTAGAAGGGGAAGAAAGGGAAGTAGGTATTAGGAAAGGAGTAAGACAAGGATGTACGCTATCACCACTAATTTTTAATCTGTACATCGAAGAGGCGATTAATGTGGTAAAAGATAGAGTGGATTTCGGGATTAAAGTACAGGGACAGAAACTAAAAATGCTGAGATTCGCGGATGATATAGCAGTATTAGCATCTAGTAAGGAGGAACTAGAATTAGCATTGAACGAAATGGAGGCAGTGTTGACAGAGGAATACGGAATGAGGGTGAATAAAAACAAAACTAAAGTGTTAGTGTGCAGAGGGCGCGAGAGCAGAGCAAAAACGAAAGTACAAATTAATAATGAAAGATTGGAGGAAGTTAAAGACTTCACTTATTTAGGAAGTAAAATAAATTGGGATGGAAGAAGCGATAAAGACATAAAACAAAGAATAGCGCAGGGTCGAGTAGCTTTTAACAAAAAGAAAGCACTTTTATGCTCGGGGGTAATAAACTTAGAAACAAGGAAGAGATTTTTGAAAACATATGTATGGAGCACGGCATTTTACGGCTGCGAAACCTGGACGGTAGGGGAAGCAAGTAGGAAGAAATTAGAAGCTTTTGAGATGTGGTGTTACCGAAGAATGATGAAAATACCATGGACTGATAGGGTTAGAAACGAAGAAGTATTGGAGAAAGTCGGCGAGAAAAGGAGTATGTGGAAAAACTTAAAGAAGAGAAGAGATAGAATGGTAGGCCACTTGCTGAGACATGGGGGAATAGTCCGCGATATTTTGGAGGCAGAAATAGGAGTGAAGAAAGGCAGAGGTAGGCCTAGATTAGACTACTGCTCGCAAATAGTAAGGGATGTAGGTTGTAGCACAATTAGCGAAATGCGTAGGTTAACACAAGATAGGAGAAGCTGGAGGTTAGCGTCCAACCAGTCTTAGGACTGATGACCTAATGATGATGAAATTTAAATAAAAAATTGTGAATGTAAATATATTTTCTTATAACCGAGTTCACCCAAAAAGAGGAAAATATTCCAGGACACCTATTTCTGGAATTTAATTTCCGTACTGAATCTGTTAATTGCTTCAAGACTATTTGTATGTGATAATAAAAATGTCATGCACCAATACCAGCAGCCCTTCTCCCGATAGCAATACCTTTAGAATACAGATTGTCTCCTGATGATGCCAATTCATTTAGTGAAACGTACATTGACTACAATATAGTGTGTCGGTGTTTTGGGCAAAGCTGGCGTCATTTATTTTGCTTTCGCATCGGAAATTCTAACTCATTTTTGATTGAAAAATGTATAAAGTTAAGTAAGTAAGAAGTACTTTGGTACTGTCAAGTAAATACAAGCAATTGAACAACTCCCCAACTGTAGTTATCACCTGCATCAAATTCATATTTAACAAAAAGCTATAACCTGAGTTGCAATTAATTTATCGTGGAAGCAATTAATTAAGAGCACTCCGATATCAATTACCACGTGCAGATAAGCGGCTAATTGCTTATAAGTATGATACTTACTACTAGTATTTACAACGTCCGGACTTAATTACAATGTCAAACTCGGAGATGATCAATTAGACCACATACCAAGAGGCCTAAGGTTTGTTTTGCAAACCGATGTTTACATATGTATGTGTTAAAGCACTTGAATCTTGCGCGGCAGGAAAAATACACAAGGAAATTGTAAATGAGATTAATGACATTGTTTAAAACAAAAATTGCCTTCAATTTGAATTAATTGGCAAAAATTAGGCGTTACTGAGACGGTTAATGAATCATACATTTATTTTCACAGAAAATATTGCACAAATTAATTTTCGTCTAGAATAACCAATTTAATGAGAAATACCAAAACGTGTTAATTATATTTTTGAATTCAACGTATTTTGGAACTATGAATAGATCTTTATTTTCTCCTAGGCAAGTGAAATTTATCCGCTCAGCGATTGAATCGCTGTACTTCAATCGTTTTAACTTAACAGCATATCTACATATTGATAAAGATTTTCCGTTACTATAATATTTTCTTCAATAGCACCTATACAGTGAAAGAAAAATTGATCTTATAACAATTAATAAATCGTTATTCAAGTGGTATTCACAGAAAAACTTTTTTGTATTTAATATATTATCTAAGAATAATATGTTGAAACATATTTATCACTTTATGCAAAGTTTTACTTGGCAGATGGTAACCTTTTCAATCTACTGAAATGGAGAGATATCTCCAAACTATCTGAAAATGCCTTATACAATAAGGACTAAACAAATTAAGCCAAAACAGCTATTCTCCTGGCTACATGCCGACGACGAGAGCTGAATTACATGGCGAAATTTGCCGCATTTTGTCTAACAGTTAACACTAAAAAAATACAGTAATTCGGATTGTTCGAAAACCACATGGAAGATGCAAAACGTCCTCTATCTCAGTTTCCAGTTTCGACCCTATCTTGGGTCTCGTCAGTGCAGTATAAGTGAGGATACGTTTGACAAACGAGGCTCGCATTTTGTAGACGTCGCGCGTCGGTAAGTTCTACCACAGAGCGTAACAAGCGCCATCTCTCAACAGTTTCAAAAACAATCCAAATCGAAATAATTTGGCCTAATTTGTTTAGTCCTTATTGTATAAGGCATTTGAAGATGGTGTGGAGATATCTCCCCACTTCAGTAGTTTGTAAAAATTATCATCTGCCAAGTAAAACTTTGCATTGTATTGATGATATCAGGTTTTATTTCGATGTAGATTGTTTTCTAAACTGTCGAGAGATGGCGCTTGTTTCGCTCTACTGTGGTAGAACTTACCCGCGTCTACAAGGCGCGCGCCTCGTTTGTCAAAGGTGTGCACTTGCACTTACACTGCACTGGCGAGACCCAAAATAAGGTCGAAACCGGTCGGCAGTTAGTGATAGAGGTTAGTTAGAGGTTAATTAGTGATAGACACTTTGCATTTTGTCTTCCTTGTGGTTTTTGAGCAATCTGTATCACTGTTATTTCAGTGCTAACTCTGTTAGACAAAATAAATTAGTTAGGCAAATTTCGCTATATAATTCAGCGATCGTCGTCGGCATGTAGCCGGGAGAATAGCTGTTTTGGCCTAATTTGTTTGGTCCTTATTGTATAAGGCATTTGCAGATGGTGTGGAGAAAATAAAGAAAACATTCCAATTGTTTATTGAATATAGAAGAGCAAAGAGCAACAAAAACAGGGGACCAGTTTTCTACGAACACCGAAAGATTTCACACATGTTTTTCGCATTTCTATGTGCATTTCGCCACTCAAGTTGGCATCATCGTGAGATAATAAAAACTTTTTTTTTATCATCCTCAAGAATGATATTCTATCTGTTTTTGTTTTTATTCTATTTACTAATAAATTAGTGCAATACTTTATGAACGCGCTGTACATACAATAGCATACGTATACTAATGTTACATCTGTCATTTACGGCGCATTCCAATTTCTTTAACGTACCCCGTCTGGCTTCAAGATAATTGTCGTGTCCTTTTCGTGGCGCCGCACACTTTTTGCTCTCACGAAGACGCCTATCTCGTGAGAACGGGTCCTTAAATCAATAGTACGAAAATGAATAAATCAAACAATACCTATGGCGATGCGTTCATACGTTGTAACGGCTCCGTGGACTTTTTTCGTCATTTAGGAAGGTTAATGACCAAAAAATATCATGTTTTATGAGGCATAACAACAGGAGAGAAGAATCACACGCGGGCTGAACTAGTAACGATGAAATTATACATGAGGTGAGGCGAATTTTAATAATTATCACAAGTAGTTGGTACGCGGACGAAGCCCATAGACGTAGCGAATGGGGCAGATATTAGTCTAAGAGGATAAGTTAATGAAATTATATAATTTTTCACCAAAATGGATGCTGTAAATGTATTTGAACAATGTGATATACATGTACTGAAGAAATGATATTGCACTTCTTAATAAATATCAGCAACTGTCGCAGCAATGACTATAGATTACTTAGAACATTCTATCCTCTATTTCCACTAAGTTACTCTTCAATTATAGATTATCAATCCTGTTTGAAATACAAAATGAGCATAGCTTTTGTTCGCTTAATTGCGCAGTTACGATTATCTAACGCGAATATATTACGAATTACATTCAAAGCATGCTACTATAATGGTCAACAAAAGTTTAAAATGAATTTAACCAAAAATATTTTTTTGTGCAACACTCTCCAACTACAAAGTTTAATACTTTTGTTTTACTGTTCTCTTTTATAAAAATGCGTGCAGCTTTTCTGGAAAGTTTTGATCACTGATCGAAACTTTAGGAAGTGTATTTTAAATGAAATATTCTTAGGCTTAGAACTTTTTTAATGAATGACTAACTCATTTCTTTCTCTTATAATTATTATATATTTTATATTTCTATGATTATTTTAGCAAATTTCGCAAATTTAAAAATGGCATAATAATAAAAGCTAATAGCATTTTTATTATTACTGTAGTTGCTCTAGTTTATTATTTGTAGTTTTTCTTTTGCTTTTTATTAGATACAGCAGATATATGTATACGATGGGTATCAAAAAAAAAAGAAAAAAACTGGAATTTCCTGGATTTTATGCCAAAGAATCCTAAATGAAGATTTGGACATGAGACGTGTCGCGGAAAGTGTTCCACAACTACTTTCCGATAGCCAGAACTAGAACCGTCTGACAGTGTATCAGTAATTAAAAAAACAGGCACAGACTGGCCCTGATTCGTGAAAAGTCATCACAGGAGATGAATCTTGGTGTCGGCTATGACTCCGAAACAAAACAGCAAGCCAGCCAGTGGAAAAATCTTAATTGTACAGGCCAAAAAAAAAACAGGGCAAATGAAATCAAATGTGAAGTCCGAGATGGTTTCTTTCTTCGACATTCAAAGGAGTCATTCACGTTGAATTTTGTCCCTCAAGGCACCAAAGTGAACCGAAATTACTACCTGGAAGTGCTAAAGCGATTGCGTGAAGCAGTGAGAAAAATAACGACTTGAATTGTCGAGATCGGGAGACTGGTCATGATCTTCATCATGACAACGCGCCTGCCCGCACAGAGTTGGAAATCAACCAATTTTTGACAAGAAGCGGTTTATCGCTCCTTACACATCCTTAGCCCAATGTGACTTTCTCTTATTTCCAAGAATGAAGAAGAACCTAAAGGGAACTTGTTTTCAGGGCGTAGAAAAGGTTAAAAAAATCGTTGCAGCATTAGTTCATATGAATATAAACAATGTTTCGAACATTGGAAAAATCGTTGGTACAACTGCATGTAATCAAATGGACAGTACTTTGAAGAAAATTAATTTTTTGAAGATGGCATATTAAATTAAAAAAAATTAAATAAATAATTTTATTTTTTTAGGACCCCCGTGTATGTGTATTAAATATAAGTTCCTTGCTATAAGATGAGTATCTCTGTAAGCAATAAAATTATTATCATTATAAAATTATAACAATTACTATTGATATATTGTAATATTCGATTTATCGTAACATTATTATTCGATTTTTAGAAAGTGGTGAAAAAATTTTTAGACGCGCGTTTCGCCAACAAAGTTGGCATCATCTGGAGATGATTAAAACTCTGATGCCAACTTTGTTGGCGAAACGCGCGTCGAGTGTAGTGTATAGTGTTTTGGTGTCTTGTGGAAAACTAAGTTAGTGTTATCTTCACACCAAAGGTTCCAACCCACTCCAGTATTGGAAGCATCACAAAAATGTTACGGAAATATGTTATTAAAAAAATATCATGTAAAAGAGGAATATTACATAATCGTTGATGTTATGCAGATTTTCCATGGCTACGATTGTTTATTTATTTCTTATCACAAAAAAAAAAAAATACCAATAAATTTGATTCTTATTTAAGACTTGCTCTTTAAACATTGATTTGTTTTTCGAATGCTGAACAAAATTCCATTGATACAGGATGTGTGTAAAATATATAACATTTTTATTTCATAAGAATCATAAGGTTTATTTTTTGAAAATAGTGTATTATATATTTTACTTGGATTATTTTTACTATGACGTTGTTGACATGCTTATTAATAGATGAATGAAGAAATTATAGAATACATGCTGTACTGAAATGATAAATTATAGAAAATTATGAAAAACTATTAGGTAATCTTCCATTATGTATATTTTGTAAAGCATTAGTTATCACAGGCCTACAAATTTTGACATTTTGAAAGTTGATTTGGATTTGATAAGTAATTATAAGTGAATTATTGATGCTGATTTCATATCTACCTTCCGTATTTGCCCCTCACGTAAGGTTTTTGATCAACTGATTGATCAGAATAAATTAAAATCTAAAGGAAAAATTACATTTTAATAAACATTATATTTAATAAACAATAGAAAAACCTAGTAAAAAGCAACAACACAAATAGAGTCTCTAATTTATTTTCTTCTTTGAAAATCTTCTTTTTTAAATCCTTTTTTAACAAAAAACTTCGTTTTGTAGTTTTTCTTGTGTAATTTTTCATTGGATGTTCTCTTTTCAACATCCAGCAGTGATCTGCCATCATCGCCACATCCCATCGACCCTGGTTGCTTAAAGTTATCCAGCATTTTGTTGAGAATTTCCTCATACTGCGGATGTTTATAATTTCCTAAAAAAATTTTGTTACATTTTTAAACCATATCCAAGTTTCTTTTTCAATTTCTGTCATTGTTCCTTCAAACTGTTGGTCCTGCATTAATTTTCTTATTTGTGGTCCTACGAAAATGCCTTCCTTTAATTCTGCTTCAGAAAGAGCTGGAAATTTGCCACATAAGTACTTAAAACAATTCCCATTTTTATCTATAGCTTTTACATACTGCTACCATTAATCCTAATTTAATATGAAGTGGCGACAAAAGAATTTTTTACGGATCAACCAAATTTGCATGAAAACGTTTTTTGAATCAGATTTTGAAACAGCCACGGGAATAACAAACTATATTTGGTGTATCTTTACAACTTTTAGGCATTTTTAAAATAAAATAAAAACACACGACGTGATGTCACAAATAAACGTACACACATTAAAAACGTACTACAGCGACTATGTAAATACCCGAACAGTATAAATCCCCATATCGGAATATCTCCACCGGCCAACTCTGTTTCAGTAAACCCCCCACACTTGTGTATACGTTTCAAACCGATTAAACACAGGGGTGCCGCAAAGATTAAGGCGAAATTTAATTTTATAGAACCTCGGTTTTTAAAACTACAAATCATTGTACAATATACATTTACAAATACTGGTGCGTGATTGAAACAAAAAAACAGCGTTTCTGTAGTTCATGATATGTAACTAAGCCAAAAATTCAAAAAAGTCCGATCACAAAATCTTTATCGGCCTGTATTATAGGAGATATAACAGTCTATTACTTTTTTTAAAGATATTACAAAATATAATGAGGCCTGTCTCACCACTCCAACTCCTAATCCTGTTTCAAAAAAGACACTCGCACTCGACGAAGTATATTCGCAACGAATAATCCATTCGATCTTAACTTAATCTAAATAACATCTTATAACCGCGACGCAAAAAGTAACATGCAATAACTCCTGATTTACTAGACGTCTCCGTAATAAAATAATATCACTTCCAGTTTTTCGGTGTGCAAGCTAAGCTTCATAACGACTTCACTTTCCCGTTCGCTACTTTTCCTTTTTTAAAGAATTTTTTTTTTACGTTCAGCACTTAATGAGCTCGCATCATTCCCTAAGTACCGCAAGTTTATTTATTTGTTTACATCTGTTAATTTAGCAGACGGGTTATTACGCTCCATATAAATTTAGCCTTTTTATGTGCGCCGCGACCACTTTATGCACGCGGCCGCGTTTCCTTTAAATCTATTTAAGATAGAGGGTAGACAGCGCAAAAGCAGACAGAATTATTGGTACACCGGCTTATAGGGACGAAGTCGCGATATAGTTGATTGTCTTCCATTTCGATTCTGCCTCTGCCGATTGCTTTCAAATTGAAGTAATTTTATTTCGTTTGTACTGACCAGTATATCTTACTTCCTTTCGTAGCATATAGGGCGTCCGCAAAGGTCTTCCTTATATACTGCTCGTCAAGAATAGGGAAAAATGTCAATATTCATTGCCAGGAGTATGGCCTTGATGGGGGTATTTGCGAGCCGAGCGAGATTACCGCTCTTTACCCGCCAAGAAAAAAAAACCTGTTAGTTTCTCTGGGTATGCGTAAAAAAAGAGAGAGGCAGCATTCGGAGGGAAAAGGATGCACTTTACGCGCAGCCAGATCAAACTTTGTGTACATTCACATTCAATATAGAGGGTGGATCAAATATAAACAAGCCTTTGTTCATCAAACATTTATTTTGAAAAGTTTCACAAAAACACAAACTTCTCTATTTTTCTACATATCCCCCTTGTTTGTCTATACATTTTTCCCAACGGATTGGTAGTTTTTGCATCCCGTTTTCATAAAAAGAAGCAGGGCCTGTGTCTAACCAGGTGCCCACAAACGCTTCCACCTGTTCATCGGTCTGAAATCGCTCGCCTTCTAGTGACTCTTTGAGATGCCCAAACATGCGGAAATCACAAGGGGACAAATCTGGGCTATATGGAGGGTGTTCCAGCTGAGTCCAGTGCATTTCACCGATTTTGACCTGCATTAAAACTGCGATATGAGGCCTAGCGTTATCGTGCAAGAGTAACATGTCACGAATGGGGTGCGTCCTCCTTTTTCGGCGATAAGCAAGTTTTACCTGATTGAGGAGGTTACAGTAGTAGGCTGCGTTAATGGTTCTTCGCTCATGCAAAAAATCGACCAACAGCACCCCTCTCCAGTCCCAGAAAACCGTGGCTAAAACTTTGCCTGCAGACAGACGTGTTTTCGGCTTCACTGGGATTGATTCATCTTTGCGTCGCTACTCCGTGCTTGCTCGTTTTGATGTTGGGGTGTAATGGTGTACCCACGTCTCATCGCAGGTTACAATTTTGCGCAAAAATTCTTCACCTTCCTCTCTAAATCGAGAGAGAAGCGCCTGAGAGATGCGAACTCGAGCAGCTTTTTGATCTTCACTCAGCAACTTTGGGACCCAACGACTTGAAATTTTTCAGAATCCCAAGTCTTTCGTTATGATTGTGTGGACACTCCCATAGCTGATGCTCAGTTCAACAGATATCTGAAGCACCGCGGCGTGTCGGTTCCCTTCAATACAGTTTCTAACGCGTGCAATGTTAACCGGCGAAATGCTGGTGCGCGGACGACGAGGATGATTTACATTTTCGACACGGTTACGCCCTCCGTTAAGTTCTTCGCCCAAACTTTTACACGTGAACACGAAAGCGTTTCATTTTCGAACTGTGCTTGCAATTCGCGCAGAATTTCAGCTGGTTTCACGTTTTCGCGTGTAAGAATCATAATAATAACTCGTTGCGCAACGCTGCTATGTACCTTCTTCTCACTCATTGTGATTGTTACTAATTAAGCAAACACAGCAATACGACGCGTCGTCACCGTGCCACCTAATATCCCCACTTCAAGCTCCTAACGCCCGTATTCACCTTGAACAACTATCCGGCGCGAAATTTAAAAAGGCTCGTTTACATTTGATCCACCCTATATTCATCGATATTCACTCTGCGAAGGTCTCAATTGGACTCAGTAAAGACAAGGCTATTTACTGCGCGCCTCGTGGGCGGTCCGATACCGCAGTTTTGAAGCTTGGTCCTATTCTTGATGAGCTGTACTTGAAAGTGCCCACATAAAAAATTATAAATAAACGGCGAAACCGCCTAGCTATCCGATTATTCTTAACACTATCCCTTTAATAAATAATAACTTAGGTGTGTTTACCACTATCTAAGACCAGTGAAATACACCGTATAAATCTATTTATATTTTTAATAGATTCCGGTTAAGAAAAGTTAGACTTTTGTCCTGATCTAATTCTAATAAAATCATGTAAATTTCTTCACGATTTCTCTATATCTTACTATTTTTATTTGTCGAAAATTGTTGTATCTATATAATGATATTCTATTTCTACGATGAATTGGTCTATTTTCTGCAACATTTCTCGCATTGTAATTTAATGAGATTAAACATAATTTAAATATATGTACATAGATGAAAGATTCTACTTGGAGTAGATATATGGTAGTTTCTCAAAGGTTGGCTGTTCATAAATAAATCGTAAGTTGAAATTATCAAATAATTTCTCGAAAAGATAGTTAAGAACAATGTCCGTACATAAGGAATATTCGAATTTTGTAGGATTTGAAATAATTTCGGCTTTTTGTAAAGTTGATGTTAACTTTATATACGTCACAAATACCAATTTTTCTTTTATAAATAGGTGGATGCGTTTTGTTGAAGTAGGTTTTACTTTAAATTTATAATACAGTAAGATATCGTCGAAGGTTAATCTGACAACAATAAAGATGTACTGATCTCACATTCTTCGGCCAACTCTCAATACATTTTTATCTTAAAATCGGTTTCAATATTTTTGTAATAAGTTTAATATAAACTAAAAATATTTCTTTTAAACAAATTACAATATGCATAATGTACGATGAATTACAAACGAGTCATATTGATACGTTTTATCATTTCATCAGCCGAGAGACCAATATAATACTCGTACCAGCGCATTCGCCATAATTTAAAATTTCTTGCATTTATAGAAGATGGTTTAAAGAATTTTTATTGCTAACTATGATTTGTAGAAATGAGTAAAACCTGTGAAATTGCAAGTAAGAAGTGGATGGGATACAGTTGTTGGCAACAAAGGACAACTAACCTAAAGTTATGAAGTTAAAAAATGAAATGGAATGAATGAATGAAATACTAATTTAAATTCAAGTATAAATAGAGCCTGTGAAAGACTAGAGAAACAAAGCAAAACACTCCTATTGACATTTTCAAGCTGGAATAATTAATAAAAAAAAAAAAAAACAGGAGGTAACATTAGTTCGTCCTCTCGACTTTCAGATCAAGAAGAATTCAAGTCAAAGTCATTCCTGAACGATTAAAATTTTGTTGATGAAAGCCACGACGAAAACTAATCTCTTATTTTGAATATAAAATAGATTGATTCGATTGATCCAAAACAGAAATTTAGGTAGATCGATATTACTGAAAAGTGAACACGATTTTTATGTTGTTGGTCATTGGTGGCATGGTATATATGTATTCTGTACTATAATCAAATGAATGCAATTAACATTATTTTTTAAGTCATCTGAAATTTATTTTATATTGTCATTTATTGTCAGGAATTAGGAGAGATATTAGAGGAAGAATCTAGCCTCGATAGAGAAGATGTAGGAAAACCTATATTGAGAGAGGAATTTGAAATAGCACTAAGGGGGCTAAAGAATAATAGAGCGCCGGGTGTAGATAAAATACAGGCGGAAATTTTGAAATGTGCGGGACAGAAAGTACTAAATAGGATGTTTGAACTGGTAAAATACATATATGAAACGGGCGAGATGCCGGAGGATTATAAGAGGAACATTATCGTTACTATACCGAAAAAGAGAGGAGCCGACAAATGCGAGAACTTTAGAACGATTAGCCTAACTTCCTATGCGTCAAAAATCTTAACTAGAATAGTGCAGAAGAGGATGGAAAATAGAGCGGAGGAAATACTAGGAGAAGACCAATTCGGGTTTAGGCGAAATAGGGGAACTCGCGAAGCTATTCTGGCGCTAAGAGTAATGTTAGAGAAAACAATAGAAAAAGGAAAGAACGCTTATATAGGATTTGTATATTTAGAAAAAGCTTTTGATAACGTAAGATGGGAAAAAATGTTCGACATACTAAAGAGCGCGGGAATGAAGTATAGAGATAGGAGAGTAGTACACAATCTATACAAAGAGCAAACTGCTGTTATAGAAGTAGAAGGGGAAAAAAGGGAAGTAGGTATTAGGAAAGGAGTAAGACAAGGATGTACGCTATCACCACTAATTTTTAATCTGTACATCGAAGAGGCGATTAATGTGGTAAAAGATAGAGTGGATTTCGGGATTAAAGTACAGGGACAGAAACTAAAAATGCTGAGATTCGCGGATGATATAGCAGTATTAGCATCTAGTAAGGAGGAATTAGAATCAGCATTGAACGAAATGGAGGCAGTGTTGACAGAGGAATACGGAATGAGGGTGAATAAAAACAAAACTAAAGTGTTAGTGTGCAGAGGGCGCGAGAGCAGAGCAAAAACGAAAGTACAAATTAATAATGAAAGATTGGAGGAAGTTAAAGACTTCACTTATTTAGGAAGTAAAATAAATTGGGATGGAAGAAGCGATAAAGACATAAAACAAAGAATAGCGCAGGGTCGAGTAGCTTTTAACAAAAAGAAAGCACTTTTATGCTCGGGGGTAATAAACTTAGAAACAAGGAAGAGATTTTTGAAAACATATGTATGGAGCACGGCACTATACGGCTGCGAAACCTGGACGGTAGGGGAAGCAAGTAGGAAGAAATTAGAAGCTTTTGAGATGTGGTGTTATCGAAGAATGATGAAAATACCATGGACTGATAGGGTTAGAAACGAAGAAGTATTGGAGAAAGTCGGCGAGAAAAGAAGTATGTGGAAAAACTTAAAGAGGAGAAGAGATGGAATGGTAGGCCACTTGCTGAGACATAGGGGAGTAGTCCGCGATATTTTGGAGGCAGAAATAGGAGTGAAGAAAGGCAGAGGTAGGCCTAGATTAGACTACTGCTCGCAAATAGTAAGGGATGTGGGTTGTAGCACAATTAGCGAAATGCGTAGGTTGGCACAAGATAGGAGAAGCTGGAGGTTAGCGTCCAACCAGTCTTAGGACTGATGGCCTAATGATGATGATGTCATTTATTAATGTCATTTTTAAATTTCATCAAAATTTAAAAAACTAATCCTTTATATAAGAAAACAATTGGGGCTTTTTCACTGAAGATAACATGATTCGTACAAACGATAGGGATTTTCATTAGTATACGAGTACGTGTTATAATAAAGGGTGGTCCAACCATAATGCACGCTGTTAATTGTGAGTCACACCTTAACGTCAAGTTTTTTGCCCAACTTAATTTGACATATCTTTGTTTCAGTGTTCGACAAATTCAACCATGGAGAGGTACACACACAATTGAGCAGCGCGTTAAGATTGTTGAAGCCTTTTACGAAAATGGGCGTTCAAATCATAATGCATTTCGTGACTTTTTTGGTCAGCATAATCGACCAAATGGGAGAATAATTGCGCACAATCGGGAGAATTGTGCGCAAATTTCAGCAAACCGGGTCTGTAGGAAATGTGAAAACACCTGTGCATGCTCGCCCAGTTCGTTCTGCGGAAAACATTGATGTTGTTCGCGATAGTGTAGCAGAAGAGCCGTCAACCTCGACTCGTCGTCGTGCCTAACAATTGAACATCTCACGAACATCACTGATGCGAATTTTGAATAAAGATTTGAATTTACACGCTTACAAGGTTCAATTGACTCAAAAGCTGAAGCCTACTGACCATTTCAAGCGTCGCCAATACGCCAAATGGTTGGTTGAGCAGACAGAAGTGAATGGTGACTTTACAAAGAAAATCATCTTCAGCGACGAGGCACACTTTCACCTCAGTGGATTCGTTAACAAGTAGAATTGCCGCATTTGGGCAAATGAGAATCCACGAGTGATTGTTGAAAAGCCGATGCATCCACAAAGAGTGACTGTTTGGTGCGGTTTAAGGGCTGGCGGCGTCATCGGGCCGTACTTCTTCGAAAATGAGGTCGGCCAAGCAGTTACCGTGAATGGTGTTTGCTATCGCGAGATGATAACGGACTTCTTGTGGCCAGAAATTGAGGATATGGACCTGGACGATATGTGGTTCCAACAGGATGGTGCCACTTGCCACACAGCCAACGAAACAATGGCACTTTTGCGCGAGAAATTCAATGGCCGTGTTATCTCACGTCGTGGCGATGTTAATTGGCCGCCACGATTATGTGATTTGACACCGTTGGCCTTCTTTATTTGGGGATATTTAAAAGAAAAAGTGTACGTCAATAAGCCAAGAACAATTCAAGAGCTAAAGGATGAGATAATTCGGCACATTAACGACATTGAACCTCAATTATGTCTCAGAGTCATTGAAAATATGGACCATCGGATAGAGGTATGCCACCGAAGCCGTGGCGAGCATTTGGCCGATATTTTGTTTCACACATAATTGTCATAAATCCTTCTACCATAATAAAAAATATTAAGATAATTCTCTGAAAACTTTTTGTTTTATTTACAATTAACATCGTGCGTTTTGGTTGGACCACCCTATACATAAGTTCTAGTATGATTGGTATGATGATTGGGATTCCTTTTTTCGATATTAGACTAGTTTCTTAAACGTATAGGCGCAGGAATAACTTATATTTTCACGAATTTTCTTAGATATACAACCATGTACGTACTGCGTATTCAAACTTTATTGTTAAAACAGAACGAGGAAGCTAATTGTCTGCTCCCAATATATATTTAAATTTCTTGGCCATGAATACATTATAAAGTAGCAACAAAACGTTGGTAACGCATATAAAAAAAACCTTGTTATAGACAATGATACTGTTTCTTTATTTGTTATTGTCACTGTTATTATTAAATTAACTGATAACTAGTAAAGACAACGTCTTACAACTACGATATATTTTATGTAATAAATATTTCTAATCTAAACGAAAATCTATAGTGAATCAAGTATTAATATTAAACAAAGAAAAGAAACTTGTATGTAAATATTTTTTTTCACCATTTCTGTCTATTTAAGCATCGATAAAAACCACGACCTAAAAGCCGTTTGATGAGGCTCTATTTTAAGGCGATGTTATATCAAAGATGGTTACATCATACAATGAGTGGCAAAAGTTTGGAATAAATTACTGCTCTGGAAATAGATATTTAAAAGAGATCACTCCCGCGCTCTGAATACGATTTGTGCCACTTATGAGGTCATCTTTAGCCAGCTGGTGACATTATCGGTATGTTTAACACATTTTTTACATGCAGTGATGAAAAAGTAAAGTATTTGCTATAAAAAATGCACTGAGACACTTTCTATACATTTCTTTTAAATATATGTGTTTGTCCTCATCCGTATGTGTAGCCTTCTGAAATCTGAGACTTTAGGGGAAGGAAGCTGATTTTTTCGTGTCTAAACATTTTCTTTAAATATAGGTAATACTGAATTATTGTTGAATATTTAATTATGTTTTTTGTCGATATAGGGTATGACTATTTTGAGTCTAAGATCGTAAATAACTTTATTAATTTATTGTTAATAAAGTTATTAACAATAAATTAAAAATTAATTTAATAATTACAATAATAAATAATAAAATTTCAATTAGTGTCTACTGTATGAACCGCTATGGTACATGAATTTTTATTTTTAATTCTATTCTTATAAAACATGTATCGGTGAAGGTAGTTTTATTCTTATCTTCCACTATTTCTTCATCTTGACGCCATTTTGTTAATGTTTTTTTTTTTTTAATTTACGTAGTTCAAACATAGATCGCAAATTGCCGAGATTGTTTACACCATGGTAGAGGCTTGCTGATTTCATCAACCTCCTCTTGGCTGTGTCAATAGTGTGTAATGTTATAGGTATATTTTGTATATATACATCGCTTACCAAATATAGAAACCATCAAAGTATTTAAGATTTCCCATAATCATTCCAATGAAGTTCCGACTTCAATTGATTCATATTGTATTACATTTTGACATTTAAAACGATTTGCGAGAGTTGTATGTTATTTAAATTTCGGGATTAAGGTTGCAATCCACACTGAGGTACTTGGCAGCTGTTCAATCAAGACATACAACCAATCCTCAGGGATTGGTTGTATGCCTAGCGTTTTCACGAATTTTATTTCTACAATTCATATCGATGAATTAACCTTTTTTAATTTGAATTTAATATTGTTTTTATGTTTCTATTATAAATAAAGAGACAGTTGTTGTTCTAAATACATCAATTAACACTACATAAGAAACAACTTTTATAAACGATTCCTGTGTAAAATATTGATAAAAGAGTATATCTAGTGAACAACCTAGTCGTCCGTTCGGTGTTAGCTATCCTTAAGAGCTTTTTAATTAAGAAAATAGCCATCAGTGCTATTTAACGCAACGAGGAAATGCCTCCAACCCGTTCTTCCAGTTAAAGTAATATCGTGTTCACTTCAGCGACCTTATCCCATCTTGTTCTTTTTGCGTTCAAACCGCAAGTCGTTTGGGCGCGCCACTGGCTATATACGATGGAAGAATCCCGATTCCATTCTCACAAGGCGTTACTCTCGTGTACGTCGACTTCGCTCTGCTGGCAGCTCCTT
Organism: Rosalia funebris; assembly: GCA_037954035.1. NCBI lineage: Eukaryota > Metazoa > Arthropoda > Insecta > Coleoptera > Cerambycidae > Rosalia > Rosalia funebris. Next base: position 11,208,193 of record JAZFAV010000001.1, on the reverse strand, counting down.
CGCTTTTTGCATTATTAGACAGCCATTAAAGTAAATGATGTACTGAAATTAATATGTGGGAATGCGTTATTAACACTTTCATACTTACTTGCGAACCGGTCGTGCTGCAAAAAAATACACGTGATTTAGTGGACTCCACTGTCGGTTTTTAGGTTTAGTATTTTGTTGAGATCAACATGGATGAGAAGTATTCTCTCAAATTGTTAATTATGACACGGGATAAACCGACAGATAAGATGTAATTGGTGAGAATTTGCTATCGATAAAAATGCGCCAATTATTCTTTTTACTTTAAACCAAGTCTGTTTTAATTTATATAAACCGGGGTTCTAATTAAATAAGTGACTGATCATGATCATTATTATAATGTTTAGAAATTAATAGAACTAAAACATCTAGTTTGTTACTAAATGATAAAATATAAATTAATAATTCATCTGTATTCAATTTTAGAAAGAAAAAAAAATGTTTCACCATAATTATACTGTTGGAATAGAATTACAACATAAAATATAATATTTTTTATGAATTAATATTTTGTACCCTAATATTCACACCCCCACCAAAGCGGAGACAATAGATGGACTTTGGCTCTGCATAAATCTTTAAGAGTATACAGCACATTAACACTGAAGCAATTTAAGCAAAGAATAACAACTCCACCGCGATTGTAATGATAACATTACTGGGGAGGCTACCTTTTGTAAACCCTTTCGTTCAATAATGTCTGATATTCTCCATTTCGGTTTGAATTCAGTTCTTCATACCGTCTAAATTATTTGGCCTATTAAAATAGACATACGAGTTTAAGTAACATCAAGAAGGTTTTTAAGAGGGTCAAATCAGGTGAACGTGGCGGCCATTCAGTTGGTCCCTGTCGCCCTAATGGCTGTCAGCGAAATAATCGTCAAGAAAATGACAGTATATCAACCCCAAATGAAGAGAAGCTCTGTCAGATAAAATTCTCTGATGGAGAACATATTAAGATGAGAAAAAATATTGATAAAACCGCAACTCAAAAAAAAAAATTGAAAAACAACATTTATACGTCGAACAGTGTCGTTTTAAAAATATGGTTAGTCTTATTATTATGTAATAACAAAATTATGAATATTAAGCAAAACTGTATCACCATCTAGAGTAAATTTCATCGCTTCTATCAAACTTTCGCCAAATAATTAACACTATTATGGAAAAATTAGTTAAATATCGTAACTTAAATTATTCGAAAGCGCCTGTAGGATACGATCACTAGCATTGAAAGCTGTATAATAAATTGTGAAGGGGACGTTTGAGGACATGAATGATAAACGATGTAAATATATAACGGAACAAATATAAGAACAAAAAACGATACAAAACAAGTTATCGAAGATTTGAGGACGTGCAACACTACCACATGAAAGTAGATGAAAGTAGTAACAGTGATATATTAGATAAAAACGATTACTAGATAAAGTAAACAATTTAAAAGAAGTACATCAAGATAAAAGCAGATTAATATTTATATTACTTTTAGTTTTAATACCAATATTGTTATTGAATAATTAAGATTTTTTTCCTACCTGTCATTTACGTTAGAATAGTGTGAGGAACATGAAACGGCCATATTTTTTTCATTCGACTAAACGTTAATTTATAAACAGTGTGTGTTCGTTCTAGATACAGTTTATACTCAAAAATCAGTTATTTCCAGTTAATTCCTTTGCATAAACGGTATTTATGTAAATACTACACGGAATATCGTCTGGATGTGCCAACTGTTAAACATGTAAAAATATACAGGACGACCTTATGCAAGCGCTATTGGTTGTAATTAATTTTCGCATACAGGGTGATTGAAAAATCTAGAATATATCTCGCAGAGCTTAGGTCTCATAAAACGTCACAATCATGATGTAGCACCACTAAAATAAATGAACAGTAAATGTTGAAACTTGTCGTTTGTAATTTTCTAATTTGTGTTTACAAAAAAAGATGTACTATGTACTGCTCGTCAAGAATAGCAAAAAGTGTGAGATTATCTAGTTATGTGTAGAAGAAAGAGTGAGGCAGCATTCGGAGGGAAAAGGATGCACCTCCTGGGCGGTACGATATAGCAGTTTTAAGACTTGTTCCTATTCTTGACGAATTTGTATATTGCATTCAAAAATTTCGAGAATTGTTGACGATGATGCATTTTTTATCGTTCTTACAAGTGTGTTAATGATCTGAAGATTTCTTAAACATTAGGTATCATAATAAAAAAAAATAGTTAAATACAAGACCAGTTTTTCAAATCACAGAGATGGTGCTAGTAGTTTTTTTATAAAACACATTTCAAAGTCATTGGAGGGACAAATTATGTATTCTCTCAATAGAATGATGATTATTGATTCTGGAAACTGAATAATCGTTAAATATAGCGTATATTATATATAACATCATAAAAATATATAATAATGGAAATATTGAAGGTTATCTAAGAATCTCAATAAACTCAAGAATATTAAAAGTACTGCCTCCACCATAAATTGTAAATATAAAGGTCTAATAGTTTCTTAAAAATAAATGACAATAAACGCGTTTGAAGAAGTAGTTTCCAGAAGTTATTTGAAGGTCAACGTTTCATCACTTTTCTAAAATTTTTCAATTTCCAGCAGAAAAAAGACGCCATTTCATTATAATGATTAAGTTGTCTTTCTACTGGTTCGAAAGCATCCTTCCAACAGACTGCAATTGCCAGCTGTTCTTTTCTTAAAAGCTGGGAAACTTTTGCAATGAATAATTGCAGCTGAAACGTATTTTCTAGAAAGTCAAATGTGCCGGAATTTTTAAATAACCTTTAGTACGTCCACGACTATTTGCTTTCAAACTAAAATATTTGATATTGCTTTATAAGTAAGTGATCCTTCAAGTGACCTTGTACGCCTCCCAAAAAAAAAATTGAAGAGCCATTTGTTATAACACATAATTATAAAAGAAATCAATCTCTTATTTATTTTTTTGAAGCCTTCTTAGTTTTCGAGGAATTGTTAATGAATTCTTTAAAATTTTACATAAGATTGCTATAACAGTCAGATATTTGCTCTAATTTTCTAATTTCTATGTTGTATTTATAGACAGAAGTGTTTTTAAATACACCTATCACATTGTAAAAATGAATTTTATGAGTAGGTAGCCTATGTAGACTCAACAACTTAAAATTAACTTTTGGAAGCTTCTTCAAAACAACTAAAAATCTGATATTAACTTACATGAAACATATAACTTAGTGCATGATGAATTTATATGTTATACAGAAATTTCCCACTTACACGTATTCACTTCAGTTCGCGACCTGTTTTATGATTGTTCAAACAAATTTTAACAGTTACAAGTGCAGCAGAACTTCGTATGTTTACGTTACTTGCATGTAAAACAATGTCGTGTTTTTACTGCACAAGTAAATATTGTCGTCAAGCTGAAAAATTTGCTACGACGAGATAAATAATTCAGTCAGCAATTCGTGTCTTTTTTGTAAATGTAATATACGAGTATTTGCCATAGAAAATGAGAAAATTTATTTACGACGAGCCTAAAAAATAACCTAAAAATAAACTAACGATGTACATAATTTGGGACTGGGAGGATATCCAATGTATTTTTGAAGTATGCTTGCATGTGTAATAAAATAGTGATGTCTATACCTATTTTTTATTAAATTAAATCGTATATTATATTCTATTAATAATTACCATTGATAATAAATATTAAAAAAAACATTAATACTTGTGCGATAATACAATATTTATTCAACAATTGCAAAATCCAAAAATGGAAATTATACAGGGTGTCCATTAAAAATATAAAGTTACTTAGCCTGTCTTCTTTTACATATTGTTGATTTAGATAAATAACTGTTCTATTACAAAATAATGCGTATCAAAATATAGTTGGGACAACCGGTATATATTTCTGCAAAATCTGCTTAATTATTTTTTGTGCTACAATTTAATGTATGTAGTTATAATAATATTTTATATCTTTATTTATATTTTTATATACCTAACATATTACAATCCCCTCTTAACCCCCTTGAAATTATAAAAAAAATACATACAAAAATTATAGGGTTACATCTATAGGTTTTTAGTACATCTGTGCAAACAATAACCTGTATGGATCACGTAATATAAAAATAATGATGACTTTTGTTTAAATGGATACACCTTGTATATTTTTTAATTTTATTCTATAAACATGGTACTCAAAAATCAGGGACATTAAAGTTGCCACTATACACTATCACTATAGTGACATTAAAATTGTCACTATAGGTCTTAAACAAATTAAGAAAAAATTTTGTTCGCCGGAAAACAAAAATGGCCGACAAACAAAAGCTGTTCCAATTAGAGAATTATTTAAAACAAAATAGTTATAATTGGGTGTATTTGTCACGAAAAACTCGTAGGACTCATAATTCTTGTTATATCCTAACACGGAAAATGACTTCAACAAATGATTCTTCTAGAAGTAGCACAAATTTGACAGAATCACTTACAGAACTTATTATAGCAATGTGACAGTACTTTGGAGCTCCTCCACGCAGTGATTTGGATGCCCGGGAGTATTTAAATGGTCAATTTGACGTTTGGGTTAATAATGTCGGACCCATCCCGTGGCCATCAGACTGCCCCGATTTAGCACTTTTAGTTTAATTTTTGCGTATGTTAAAAGGCACACAGGAGTTAACAATTTTAATGAATGTTCAAATCAGTTTAAAAAACAATAGAAGCTTTGTGTTTACATAATGGAAACAATTTTGATAGTTACTCTATCAATAGTTACTCTATAGTGTTATTGAAAAGAATTACGCAAGCTTATTTTTGAACGAATTTTAAGATTTATTATTTTTATACATTAGTCGTGTATTGCCATTGAAGAATACATAACATAAGCCATAAGTCCTTTAGAGCATGGCACGAGGAATCCTTTCAATTTCAAAATTTTTCGAAGAGCTTCAAGAGTTCGCGATTTGTCTACGTAAACTTTAGCTTTTAAGTAGCCCCATAAAAAGTAGTCGCAAGGTGACGGGTCTGATGACCGAGGAGGCCATTCCAGATCCCCACGCAATGAAATCAGGCGCTTAGGAACACGTTCCATAGAGCATCATGTGCCACAGACCACGGCTCCATGGCTACTGGAATGGCATCCCGCAACGAATAGATATCAACCATCCTGAAAACATTCGCTCCACGCAGGCGCGCATAAAAGTCGTTTCAAAAACACCATACCTCCCTGGCGGACCCTATATTAACAAAAAAAAAATAACAAAGCTACTACAGAAGTCAAGTTTGGTAAAACGTGAAAGTCTATCTTTAAATTCGTCTAATCCTTGTTTAAAAAATCTTTGATTTGATTGAAGTGCATTAAGACGAAAAGAAGGAATGTAATGACATGCGCCACGCCACACCATACTTTTTTAATATTAAACCGATTCGCCTCATTGTCAGTTCTTCTTCTCCTTTGATCTCGCGCAACAGATATACTTTTTATACTCTGCATATGTTTCAATAACTGTACGTTCCTAACTCAAGGACGTACAACTGGATCAACGGGTGATAGAAGTGGGCAGTTCAAGAACCGGCCGGCGCGTTCGTTGGATTTGAAAGTAATAATGTAATAGCCTCACATTTGAAATTGTTTTAGTGATAGATATTGCAGTTAATTTTATTACAATTTTATTACGTATCCTACTATAGATATTATAGCTAACTTCTTAGTCTTAAAACCCTATTTCGGTATGTTCATTAAACAGGAAAACACACATATACATAATTATTATTTTAACATTCGATTTTGTCAAACTAGTTGTTATACATAACGACAAATTTGCTTTGTTTTCTAATTCTTATACTCACCTACTCTGATACACGTATACAGCTATGATTGTTATTTCTGGAATACATACCTGGAATAGAAAATACCATTAATAATGATATACGTATACTCCAATAAGAATAAAAGACGAGTGCAATGAATAATAGATGTTACACCTCTCTATATAATAGTTAATAATCAATAGGAAATACCTGGAAATTATACTACTTAATTTTTAAATTTTTTATTGCACTATAGTAATAAAGCTAATGTTAGAAGCTTGTAAAAACTATTAGGCTATATTCTTTCTAACACGAGTAAAAATTAACTTTAATTTAAAAAGGTGGATTGAAATCTTCAATACGGAAAAAGTAGGGAATCAGATTTTCACAAAATACAGAACTGCTATTGAGAAATTACAAGTATATGCAATTATATGCAATGAAAGTGATGGATTTTCGTGGGAAATTGTTTTCATATATCCCTTAAGACAAAAAAGTTAGGCAATTAATTGCAATAAATAAAATGCAAATTACAAAGTAAGTCAGCCATACACAAAGGGAATACGATGTAATACATTAGGCACAAAAATTAAGGGATGTATTATTATTATGTTTTGTGGGTTTGAGCCTCTTCAGCCACTGATCGCATGGGTAGTCCCTTGGCGATCCCCTCTTATCCGGGTCATTATCCAAAAATGCTATCCCATAAAAGGAGCAATTTGGGCACGTCTCTCGCCTTAAGCCTCGCCTCCTCTAGGATTACAGGGGTCCCTAATATAAGGCACCTCCTCTCCTCCAGTGCGGGGCAGGTGTAAAGAAGATGAATCGAGGTTTCCTCGTCTTCTCTACAGTATCTACATGCCGGGCTGTCAGTCAGCCTCATCTTGTGCTTATATGCATTCAGGCTACTATGGTGGCCCGTTATAATTCCCACCAGAGTTTGTGCCTGTTCAATTTAATTAATTCTTGGGCCCATTTCTCAATCTTTGAGTATTCGATGAAGAGTTTGGTTATTCGACAACCTGTTACTCCTCTCCATCTTTCTCTGTGCTGATCTCTTATCCAGTCGTTGATGCGGTCTCTGATCAGATTCCGACTTATTCCCACTGCAGGTTCTGGTCCATAGAGGTTTTCCCTGGTCCCTAGTTTGGCAAGGTCATCTGCAATTAGATGTCCCTTAATGCCATTATGCCCAGGTATCCATAAGAGTTCCACCGGTCCCTTCTCAGCTAAGTGGTTCAATGCTTCATAGCAATTATAGACCAGCTTCGACTTTGTCGTTGCTGAATTCAGGGCTGCCAACGCCGAACAGATCCGAACAGATACATACCTTCTCCTGGGTCCGATTTTGGTCGGCCCCCAGAACACCGTATGTAATTGCAACCAGCTCGGCCTGGAGTGCGGTAGTGTATTTACCCAGGGGGAACGTTTTACCTATCCCATCCCATCCTAAATTTTAGGTTATTTTCAAAGGGCTGTAATTTGGAGAAAAATAGTCGCAATTTTAAAAAAAGCAAGTATCTAGTTCTCAGATCTTGATTTCTGGATAGATTGTGGACCAAATTTATTTCCAACATTTTGTCATCCATTGTAGATGGATGCTGATTTCTTCTGAGCTACTGTCTGCGCAATTGTTGAACAAGTTTCAATTTGATCCGGGGTGTGTTCGGCTAAGTCAACAAGATACGTGCGCCCATCCTGACGCTTGGTGATAGCCTGATTGAGATGCTTGGATTTAAATCGAACAGTACTACTGCTCTTTACCCGTATTAGATATTGATGTAGACCTGGAGCGCCTCGTTTAGGGGTACGTCCGCCGTTTCCTCCGATAATCTTTCTCTCTCCCTCGGCACCAAACAGAAATTACAACTAGACGGTTCACCCTAAGCTCCCCCCGCTAAGTTTCCCTCCTTACCCTGTCTCGTCGTCCAGCGAGAATTAGCTAACTACCACGTGGCGCATGTATAGTATCGTACGAAGTATCCCCCATATACTAAAGAAGGCCGCCGTTTAACAGCTGCATGCCCTAAAAGCGTAAGATAAAAGTACAGCCGGAGAGTGAACCTTCTAGTTGTAATTTCTGTTCGGTGTCGTCGGTCCTGGCCTGTTGGACCCCCCGATCGGCCACTCTTCGGACACTGTTCTGTCTTCTTATTTGGTCTTTCGTCGTCAGCTGTATCATGATATGAAACTCACTTACCTGAGTACTTACTATCTTACTGAGTACTTAGTACCTGTAACGAGATTAAATCACGGCTTTCGAAAATATTGACTATATAATTCTGCCAGCTATCCACGGTTCTGAGTAAAGCTGTCCAAATACTAAATTACTGTATGGTTTCTTTTCTAATTATGTAATTATATTTACTTGACATTCAATGTTATTTGGTGTAGTTTAATGAGGCCACCAATTCATTTAATTTCCGTCGCAGTTGATACACATTTTGTTTTCATGTCCGTTATTAATGCATGTATGTACATTTCGCTAAACGTTACCGTGCATACACTTCCATATAGCGTTAATAAAGTAAGCAAGGTCGATCGCCAACGCCGCAAAAATTCGCCCACGCGACTTCTTGTACAATTTATTCGAAGTATGTTTAACAATAAGTGGTGGACCGGAGAGGATCTACGACGTTACTGTGTAAACTTAGGTGTGATCATGTCTTAAAAAATATTTGGTACACGTTCAGATATGGACATGGAACAGTTAGAAAACGGGCGCTCCCAGTAATCACCAATACTTATTTCGCATAGATTATATATACAAAATTACAATGGATTAATTTGTTGGCAAAAATTAGGGAGAGTCAAATTCGTAGACTCGACTGTTACTGACTGCCTTATGGCTGACGGAAAGGTATAAGTTGAGAAGTAACAGCATGTAAAGTATGCATTGAGAAGTAACAGCATGTAAACTTATTGGAGAAAAAAAAAACTTAAATAATGAAAGGAATACCATTTGATAACAACGTATTATTTTGAATGACTATGTGCCAGTCCCCTTAGCATAAGTGCCCACGATTAACATTCGTCCTGAATTGTTTGTTATTAAGTGTAAGTGATTTAAAACATTCCACAGAAACGTTGCACATACACAATATACCTAGGTTAATGATACAAGTTGTAACTACTTCCAACAGACAGATACTATAACGAACTTTTGCACATTATTTTATTCGCCTGTTTTCTGTATAAAATATTTTCTTTTTAGTTACTTTAATTTATATACACTAGGCACAAAAATTAAGGGATGTAAAGAAAATCCTAAATTTTTAGGTGGTTTTTAAAGGGCTGTAACTTGAAGAAAAATTATCGGAGGGGAATTTTAAAAAAAACAAATAGAAGCTCCAAGTTTCTAGTTTTCAGATCTTGAATAATTAAAAAATGTTTGCCATCAGCAATTTTTGAGTAACCATAAAAAAACATCAGAAAAAATTCAAATTTTTGCTTTCTTTGCTTATTTAAAACGCCCACGGACTTCAATACGGCTTGGAATTTTTCATTTTTTATTCATTCTTTGTGGTTGAAAATGTTTTTTAGCAATAATCCATATTCTCTGTTATCAGAAAATTTTAATTATTGTAAGAAAAAAAAATTCTGTACGATCATTATTTTCCCGAGTAACTACCTAATTACCAAAGTTAAAACTGACTCTCTTGCTTTGAACGACGATAACTGAGCGAAAAATCATCATGCAAGACTTTTAGACCACTCAAATTAAAGAGGATAAAATTATCTAAGGAAGCTTTATGATGAAATTACTGAAAACAATTATTGAAGGCCGTGGACGTTTTGTAAGGTAAGCAAAAATTTACAAAAAATGTTTTCCGATGGCTTTCTTATGATTACACAAAAACTCCTAATGGTAAAAAATTTTGAACTCAAGATCTGAGAACTAGAAACTTAGAGCTTCAATTGCCTTTTCTTTTAATTGCTTTGCGACTATTTTTCTCCAAATTATAGCCCTTTGAAAATCACCCAAAAATTTAGGACTTTTTACATCCCTTAATTTTTGTGTCTAGTATATTTCGACTACGAAATAATTTTGCCAATTTAATTTATATATCCTTTGCCATAAACACAAATAACCAAGAAAAAGGCCTATATGAAATAACTTATATCAACGTTTATTTGAAAGAATGTATTAGTTTACATAAAAATACAAGAAACTCGAGTAATATATACGAAAAATAATAAAATAATTTAATACTTCGTACGAAGGCATTAAATACAGAGAAAAAACTTCCAAAATAGTGGGAAAGACTATAAAAACTCCCAGAATAGTCGGTTTTTTGAGAAAACTCCCCAAAAAATTCTAAAATTGGTTCTGTTATCAGTCGTTGGTTAACCATACCTTCCTGCTTTACGGCTGCTTAGCACAATTAAGTATTGTCAAGGCGATATACGTCCTCTCTATTGCTCGCGGAAAATTATTCTTAATAATTTCTGGCGACAATCCTCAATAGTTAATATTTTGACATCATAATCTATTCTAGCTCTAGTTCTCATGTATATGTTCTGCTACTACTGATTTAACTATATGTCTTACCCTTGTACGCCTTTTATGTTCCATAGTTCTATACTGGATACCTACACTTGCCTGTTTGAATATAGTAACTCTTTACACTCTCAGCTCGTGTACACCACTTGCTGGAACAACATCTTTGTTAGAAGTAAGTATCTGTTGTATCTTCTTAACTATTCTAGAGACCTACACACATCCTTTTCGGGTATATGTTCGTTAGTTTATCTACATAGTACTCCGGCAGTATAGGGTAGATATGTTGTTCATGGTCTCCTGTTTACATCTGCTCCATTCCAGAACTCATTTATTTCATTAATATGCCCACATAACGTTGTAGCATGTCAGGCATTTTTAACTGAGTGATCACTATGATCACACAACATGAATTTCACTAATATTTTCTTTTAATAGTTTCTATTTATTACTTTCTTATCTTCAGTCGGTGGTTTTCGATTAGCGTCTTCAAGTTCAGCAATTAGATCTTATTTCAGTATTTTTTTCGGTACAATAACGAAGATCGTTCATTTGGCCAAACGTAGATAGATTCCTCTGGTAGTGGTTAATCTGTTGCATCTATGAATGCCTTCTTGGTGTCCAACTCTGGTTTAAATAATATTTGAACTAGCTCTGGCTTTTAGAATTTCTTAATCTAATTTTTGGGGACATGATTCTCTTGCAGTTCTACTTGTTCATAAGCGACTGTGTCGACTGTTCCCCACGGGTATTCACTTAGTACAAGAGTAATCTCCAAATGGTATAGTTCTAAGGATAGTACACTTGAGAGCAAAACAATCGACTCAGCAACATGCTCCAACTTTGAGAGAATATGTACCCTCTCCAGTACCATTTGAAGTAAAATTCAATGAACTGTTTGAAAGTTTAAAAACAGTTGTTTCAAATGATACCACTTCGATTGGAATCGGACCTATTCTGACAAAGTTATGAGCCGAACAACATGTGTAACACAAAAGAGTTGAAACGGAAAGGGTGAATAAGAAACGAAAAAGAAAATAATCCTCAGTTGAAATGCATTTAATTTTTTTTTCAATACTTGGTGTTGCCACCCCTTCTCCTAATAACATTTTATAAACGATTACGCATAGATCAGATAACTTTTCTTATGCTGTCTTGAGGGATTGCTTTCCACTCTTCAACCAACGCAGTTCTCAGTTCCACTACGTTCCCTGGTGCAGGATTTCTTGCCTTAACTCTTCGCTTAAGTTCGTCCCAAACGTGTTCGATTGGATTCAAGTTCAGGCTCATCGGAGGCCAGTCCATTTTCCGTATACCGATGTCAGCCAGGTAGGCAGTGGTCACTCGCGCGGTGTAGCAGCGAGCATTATCATGCATTAGCATATGAAGTCCTCACCAACAAATCCTGCATACGGAATAACATGTTCCTTCAGAATATCCCTGATATGGCGGTCCGCTGTTAATCCTCCTTCACGTCCTCCACCGGGCACGAAAACCAACTCAGTTTTTCCGTGCATGGAAATGCTCGCCCAGAACATGCAAGAGCCATCTCCATATTCGACGGTTTCTTGAATACAGCATTGAGCAAATCGCTCTCCTGGTCTTCTATAGACCCGACGTCTCTTATCGTTACCATGCAGGCACATCCTGGACTCGTATGTGAATAATATCTGACTCCATTGACCGTGGTCCTAAAAGAGATGTTCACGAGCAAGTTCCAGTCGTCTTTGCTTTTGGACTGCAGTCAGTTTGGGACCTGTAGCTGCCTTTTTTGAGGTTAACTTGGCTGCTTTCAATCTTCGACTCATTGTCCAAGCGCTGGCGACCACAACTCTGGCCTCCCTCAGCTCTTGTGTGAGGTCAACACCAGTCAAATGTCGATTTCTGAGAAACCTTAACACAAAAAATCGATCGTCCCTCTTCGTTGTCACGCGTTTACGACCGCCTCCTGGCCGGCGGAAGTAGCTACCGGTTTTTCGGTACCGACGATACACTCTTGACATAGCTAATTGACTCAAATTCGGTCGATTTGCCACGGCTCTCTGACTGAGACCCTCTCTCAACAATGCAATTACCTGGGCTGCTTCGGCAGCTGTGGCATCAATTTTCTTGTAAATCCTTCGAGCACATACGCATACGTTAACATCAAATTAGCGAATGGAGACAAATACCAGGTCTATGTCTCGCCCTCTATGTCTGTCATAATCGTCGCGCATGCGCATTCCAATTAACAAGGTTTTGTGTTACACATGTTGTTCGGCTCATAACTTTGCCAGAACATGTCCGATTCCAATCGAAGTGGTATCATTTGAAACAACTTTTAAACTTTCAAACAGTTTATTGAACTTTACTTAAAATGGTACTGGAGAGAGTACATATTCACTCGAAGTTGGAGCATGTTGCTGAGTCGATTGTTTTGCTCTCAAGTTTAGATGTAATTACTCTACTCTGTGGTCAAAACTAATCCGAGTCTAATTAAGATTCTCTGGGTTTCTAGCAGATTCTTGTGAATGGTGTTTAATTTTGAGGAATGTTGGTAGTAGCTCCTTGTATTTGCGGTAATGTAGAAATAACCGTAATGAGGAAAGTAATTTGCTCTTCTTCTGATCTCTTAATTTTCAAATAGATTTTATGACCAAAATTTAATTACTAGCTAAAGAGAATAATGGCTAATGGCAATGACCAAAGCGTGCTAGAGCTATGTAAAAGGCTTTACTCATAACACATTGAAGACCTCTCATTTAAATATTCTCATACCTCTCTCGATAGCTCTGCTGTCTGATATAGTCCACACAGATTAAATATGTATAGCGTCAGTCTTACGTAAACAGTTAGATTCAGATTAAATAATGTGGGTTGGTCATATGCTCATTTTAATGAATATCATTAACAAATTCAAATTGCAATCTGTTGTAATTCCGAAGCGTGTAATAGCCTCAATTACACAGCGATGCTTTCATAAAATCGTCGGAGATGAAAAAAGCATGACGTCCATTGTAATCAATAGAAATAGCGTCAACATCGGCTAAATGAATAATAAGGTGTAGTTTCCAAAGTCCCCCAAGGTCAACAAAGAAGATTATCGTAATCATTTCAGTACCGAGACACGTCATTAATATCGATATTTCTTCCAAGATATTTTTTTCCTGAATAATTACCAAACAGCAATTACCAAAGGGTAATTTATTTAAAAACGATCAATCTAGACTCTGTAATAATACCATAGTAATACTAGTAAATGAAAAAAAAAACACTTGGTAGATTTCACAAAAATTTCAAATTATATTTCTAACAATTGTTTCGGGTTTTATGCCATTCTCAAAGAGTAACAAACTTTTACTAAACAAACCTAATAAGCATAAAATTTAGTCTGCATAGGCAGGTAACAACATCTGGTGCATTTATACTATGGCTACTTTTATTTTTGGGGAAATTCCAAAATCTGCTTGGTCTGTAGTTATTACTTCTTTTTTAAATATTGCTTTTTTATTTCTAATACTTCTAATAAATCTAATATTCTGCCTTTACGTTCATTGTGTAAAAGTTTTATTTTATGGTAGTCCGTAAAATGGTTGTTTGTTATACAATGCTCTGCAAAACCAGTGCATTTTTTATTATTTAAAATAGATTTCTTGTGTTCATCATAACGCTTTTTTATAGAACGACCTGATTGATTGATATAAATAACGTCACAATCAATACATCCTATCTCTTAACGCCATTATTTTGTGATTTGTCAACTTTTTCTAATTTATTATTTACTAAGAAGAAGCCTAAATTATTTTTATTCACACATATAGGTTTTATCTTGCGTTTTCTTAATCTATTAACATTTTATTACTAACATTTGAAGTAAAGTTTATATAGTAATACTTTTATCTTTTTGATATGGAACCGAATAGAAATGCTTTACGATGATTTTCTATCAGATTTTCGTTATAACCATTATTTTTAGCTATTGTCTTGAAGGTGAAAATCTCTTTTTCGTAATTTTATTTATTCAATTAATATTTTGACAACTAACACTATTTTAAATTTTTTACATATAGGTACTTTTTTTTCTTAGATAACTATATATTTAAGAGGAACTAAAAAAATATACAAATCTGCATCTGCGTCTGATAAAGAGTAATAATTTCTTTAAACTTGTAATTAACTTGTAATTGTTAACATGTGTTCTTTGAACCAGTTAACATTTAATTACGGACTTAAAGGCACAAATAATAATTTACAATATAACAATAGTTAATTCATTACGGGCTATAATGTATAATTATTTAGCAGTCGTTAATGAATTGAGTATTGTTATAAAGTAAATTAAAAGTCATAATTTAAAAATTAATTAAAATTAAAAATGTACATTTAACAATAATTCAATTATTTCTTAATTTCTTTGTTAATTACGGTTTAGTTCTTCTCTGTTGCAAAATGTGTTCTTTTGTCTGTTAATATTTTTTTCATATTGCAAAGAAAATAATTTTCGCTGGAATTTTAACAAATATTTTACAGTGTTGTCACATTAGCTGAAGACATTTTATGTACGAAAAAAAAAAAACATAAAAAATGAATACCCAACCACAGCATAATATTCTTCTGGGGAATTTATGATTTAACGTGTACCGCCTAGGCAATTAGATAGTAGTAAATCCTCGTCAGATCTCTATAAACTATTTATGGCTATTAGTATAAAAAGAATAAATAAATAAATAAAACAGATCAACGTTAATGACACATGTATTTCCCAAATTGAACATATGTCAGTAATATATAATAACATAACCATCTACTCCACTGGTTTCTCATATTTTATTGAGGAGAATTATACAGTATTAATCCGAAGCAGCACATGGCTGTTTTCCAAAATATAACTTTTATAAAATATATAAAAAGAAAATAAAAAAAATTAGGATTAGAAAAGGCTTCTATCAAAATATTGTCGCAAATATACAAGGTATTTCAAATAAGCGTAACACATTAAACGTATATTTTTTTTAATGTAACATCCTGTACATTTTTATGTCAATTTGTAATTGAAAATTTACTCTTCTTATTAGGAAGAACAGATTTATCTTCGGTAGACGTATTCAAATCCCGTTTGGTAAAATATTGTTAAAAAAGTATGTTGTTGAATTCTGATTATCACATCCGTCATTAGTCTACAAAACTGCATTTTGCTCATCTTAGCTCAACATTTATCTTGAAGAGATTGTAATTATTAATTTTCAACATTGGAACAAGTGATTGACATATTATTGCCCAAAGCAAGGAACATGCTTGCTGTAATTTTATTAAAGCGGATAAAGAGCAATAGTCACGCTCGGCCTGCAACCCCTTATTCAAAGGCTACTATGCCTGACAGAATATCGGTGTAATTGGGTTATCCATAACTACAAGCAACACATTTAAGGATTTATCTTAATTTGTCCCTGGTATCTCTAAATTCTGTAACCAACCTCGAAACAATAGATTGAGCAATGGCATTTTTCTCTGAATGAACAGTATTTAATAAATGACAAGTTCCTTTGAATGTTATTAAGCTATGAATAATAATTAAAATATAAATTCTTTCAGTTTTAGCTAACTAACCTTATATACTAACTATTTTTTTATTTTAAATGTTAAAGAAAATGATCATAAAATCAAGTCACAACAGATTTGTGTTACTATCTTGAATTTAAAAATTTGTTGTCTAAAATTGAAACTTTCTTTATTTGTTATTTATTACATTGTGCATTTTAAGAAGGACTAGTTAATTGTAGAACAAGTACAATAAGTTGGTATTCGATAGATTCTATCTTCCAGATTCTGTAATTAAACAAATTGAACGTCATTGTTCCAAAAGAAAAATTACTTGGCAATACCGTATCGGAATTTTAGAAATTAAAAAGGTTCTGAAAAGATATTCCATAGTGACATCTTAATGCATATGTGAAAATATACAGGGTATTACATACAAAATACTACTAAAAAGTTAACCTAAATCTATTGTTACACTAAATGGTATAGACACTTTTTTATGCATCAATTAACAATCTGTCAACTCATAATTTCATTTTCCACGTGAACGATTTTCTGATATTTTGTGCTTTCTTTTTACCAGCCATTCTTATCATTTGCACTACATAAATATAAGGCAAAGCGTGATAAGTCTAATAAAACATAGCAAACAACAGTTTCAATATTCTTTACTATGGACATTATTCCATCTATAAGATATAAAAATTTTTTTATCAACCATGAGCACGAAAGGGTGGACTGGAGCGAATATTATAAAACAGATAAACATCGGGCATGTCAGAAATACGATTACAATGCCACTTCATCATTATTTCAACAAATACCAATGTCCTATATATATATATATATATATATATATATATATATATATATTTGAACCCGTAACAGGGGCAGGCTTTTTTACATTTACCGGTCTTTGTTGGTATAAAACCTATTACCGTAAATTATCTTCTGAACTTTATTACACCAATTTTAGTTTATCATTCCGCCTAAAAAATTAATAACACGAGTTAATGTACAATTCGTGGAGCCTTCGATATAAAGTGCAGTAAAAGTGAATCGCTTCTCGGATGAGAAAAAAATTAATTTCAAATTCCGTTATAACTCATGAGCTGCCAGCAAATTCGTTACGTAAATTTCGAATACCATCTACCAATTGAAGAATGCGCCGATTACGGTAAATTTTTAACGTGAATTAACATTCTTCACTAAACCTAATACCCATATATACAGGGTCATCCGTTAAAAGGTTCCCAGGTTGCAGTGCACATAATTTAATAAATTTTGAGGTTAGTAATGAATGTTAATATTTGTTTAATTAATTTTAGTTCCAAGGCGACTGCCTTCTTAGATATACCACAGGCGCCCACTAACTTTCTAAATTTAAATCGCAGTGAATAGTTTTGATAACGTACAAAGTTGCGAGTTGTGCATTATGTAAAAAATATAAATTTGTTTTATTTTGCTGAGTGAAAGTATTATTACCGAAATTTTTAAAATAAATAAACATCCCTAATTCTAAAACTTAACACCCTATATTTATGTAGTCTTTCATCATTCTACAAAAAGTCTTCAGTATTGCGAAGGCAGGCTTTCTCTAATATTTTGCCAAATATATCGACGCATATCGAATATATCTAGAGCCGACGCATATACGTTGTGTGCAGTTGCTTCAGTGGATCACATACTACATAAAATATTTTTAATTAATAAAACTTTTAGTGATATCCCAACAATATAATATTTTTACGATAAATTGTGAGATTACATCACATTTAGTAAATAAATGCAATTAATGACCAAGCTCATCGCGCTGGCTATTTGCACCGGCTGGTCCCCCACCTACAGTTGCCATTGAATCTTTCCGCAGTTCGATTGTTCTGCAATAAATGCATCATTAATTGGCAAGACCAAGTCGAACAACATTTCGAAATGAGAAACCATCTGATACACGCGAAGAGTATTACTTCGCGTCTCATCTCAATTACAAAATAAAAAACTGTGGTTATGTGTGGACGAGGCGATTGATTTTAAAAGAAAATCTGTTATTAATGTTATCTTGCGTACACCGGAATCTCTTAGGTAATTTTTACCAGCTGTTAAACAGTCAGAAAAATTTCAACTTTCATGAAATATTTGTTAATGTTTATGACTGAAGGTACCGCATCTATACATTCTGTAGGCCTGACTATTCATTTGCAAGGAATAGTAACATCCATTTTGATCAGAAGTGTAATAAGAGAGGACCATCACCAGTTCAATAGGATTAACATTCAACATCGCAAGGCACTACCAAGAAGGAGAATAAGATTAAAGAAACAAAAAATTTGCCTGATAATAGAAAATATAAAAAAACATAACACCTTCAGTTAACGGAATGGAAAGAATGATAATGAACATATTGTTGTGAGTTCGAAATTTACGTCCAGTAATTAGAGTTATGAACAATACCTTAATTGCATGTCAAAAATGTTGGGTTATAATTGCAAAAATTGTTAATAACTCTACTTTTTATTTGCAGAGAGTTGCAGCTTGCTTACATCATAATGTTTCAATAGTAAAAACGATCATTTCAATAGTAAATACGATGTTCAATAAAGGTCAAGTTCTTTATAAGTCCACCAAGGAAATGTCAATGAACAAAATTAGTTGTGGATGTTGATGATTTTTACCCAACTGTAGTTCGTTTAAATTAGCGTGTCTAATTTCAATTATACGATTTAATTATCTGGAAAACAAAATATATTCTTATTAATTTTATAGTTTACAATTTTTGAACCGTTTTATAGTTTTCAGTATCAAAAGTTTTATGTATGTTAATTTTTGTTGTAAATGCAATAAACAAATAAAACTAATATTTTAAAAACATATTTTTATCTCGCAATTTTGATATTTCTTGCACCGTCCACGTAATTCTTTATTATGTGGTACTCGCTTAAGAATATCTAGTTAAT
Organism: Rosalia funebris; assembly: GCA_037954035.1. Lineage (NCBI taxonomy): Eukaryota > Metazoa > Arthropoda > Insecta > Coleoptera > Cerambycidae > Rosalia > Rosalia funebris. The sequence continues at coordinate 11,189,378 of JAZFAV010000001.1, read as the reverse complement.
TAATATTCTGTGTTAATTCAAATTAATTACTTTTAAAGCAATACTTCTAAGCTTTGTACGAGTTAGGTATTAACCTGTAGGGTACAACTAAATAAATAAATAAATAAATAAAACTAATATACAGCCTAATCTGTATGCCGGGCCTCAAATAATATGCCATATTACAATAAACGCTTACAGAATATCAATAATTACAGAAATTTCGGCTTAGCAACTGTTCAGACATTGCTCAGATATTCAACAGTTACAGACGCAAAATAGTAATCCAAATCCTCTACGTCCAGGATTATCAACATTCGTTAATAACCCGGCAATTTTTTTTAACAGCCTTCTACAAGAAACGAATATCGTTTACTCAGACACAGTCTGTATCGTTACCAGACGATTATGATTCGACAAACTGCTGCGACAACGTGCTACATAACAGGCGGACGTGTTTTCAATATAAATGTCAGTTCATTAGCGATACGATGTGACGCTTCTCGTCATCAGGAAACAAATTAGCCTCTGTATAGCATATCTTGACTAACTAATACGATTATCAACTTGGATTAAGGTGCGTCCAAACATGCAACACCGCAGCGAACATCGCCACGTAGCGTTTAAAACGTTACGCGGCGATGTCCGCGACGGGCTTTTGTTACATATGTAGACGCCCTTAACATCAATGTGGCCATGAGTATCACAACAACGACCATTTATTTTGATGCGACGCAAGAAAACCGACAACCGATGGTTCGCGATGATGTTACGCGACGGTGTTACGGAGTTCCGTCTACACTATGCGGCATATGAACGCGATGAAGTTCGCGACGGAGATCGCGACGGGCTTTTGTTACATATGGAGACGTATCTTAACACCACGCCGTTCCATCCATTGTAGTCGCTGTAGTCCCGTCCAAACATGTAAAGGTGCGACCAAACATGCAACACCGAAGCGTATCGTAACGCCGCCCCGTGAGAATTTAAATGGGCTCACAGCGTAATATCGTAATGTCGTCGCGCAACATCAGAGCGTTCCGTGGCTTGTCGGTTTTTCAGCGTCACATCAAAGCCTGTACCGCGGCAGCGTTACGCATCCTATGCTACCTTCTGTTGCGGTAGTTTTACATTTTCCATCTCGATATTCTTTTGTTCTTCTAATTTTTCTTGAGTTAACAATCATTTTTGCATAACAATTCAATGCATTTTCAATAAACTTGTAAGTTTTTCTAAGTAAGTAAGTTTTTCTGCCATTTAACATCGTCGTCATGAGGTCATCAGTCCTAAGACTGGTTGGACGCTAACCTCCAGCTTCTCCTATCTTGTGCTAACCTACGCATTTCGCTAATTGTGCTACAACCTACATCCCTTACTATTTGCGAGCAGTAGTCTAATCTAGGCCTACCTCTGCCTTTCTCCACTCCTATTTCTGCCTCCAAAATATCGCGGACTATTCCCCCATGTCTCAGCAAGTGGCCTACCATTCTATCTCTTCTCTTCTTTATGTTTTTCCACATATTTCTTTTCTCGCCGACTTTCTCTAATACTTCTTCGTTTCTAACCCTATCAGTCCACGGTATTTTCATCATTCTTCGGTAACACTACATCTCAAAAGCTTCTAATTTCTTCCTACTTGCTTCCCCTACCGTCCAGGTTTCGCAATCGCATAGTGCCGTGCTCCATACCTACGTTTTCAAAAATCTCTTTCTTGTTTCTAAGTTTATTACCCCCGAGCATAAAAGTGCTTTCTTTTTGTTAAAAGCTACTCGACCCTGCGCTATTCTTTGTTTTATGTCTTTATCGCCTCTTCCACCCCAATTTATTTTACTTCCTGAATAAGTGAAGTCTTTAACTTCCTCCAATCTTTCATTATTAATTTGTACTTTCGTTTTTGTTCTGCTCTCGCGCCCTCTGTACACTAACACTTTAGTTTTGTTTTTATTCACCCTCATTTCGTATTCCTCTGTCAACACTGCCTCCATTTCGTTCAACGCTGATTCCAATTCCTCTTTACTAGATGCTAATACTGCTATATCATTCGCGAATCTCAGCATTTTTAGTTTCTGTCCCTGTACTTTAATCCCGAAATCCACTCTATCTTTTACGACATTAATCGCCTCTTCGATGTACAGATTAAAAATTAGTGATGATAGCGTACATCCTTGTTTTACTCCTTTCGTAATACCTACTTCCCTTCTTTCCCCTTCTACTTCTATAATAGCAGTTTGCTCTTTGTATAGATTGTGTACTACTCTCCTATCTCTATACTTCATTTCCGCGCTCTGTAGTATCTTGAACATTTTTTCCCATCTTACATTATCAAAAGCTTTTTCTAAATCTACAAATCCTATATAAGCGTTCTTTCCTTTTTCTATTGTTTTCTCTAACATTACTCTTAGCTTCGCGAGTTCCCCTATTTCGCCTAAACCCGAATTGGTCTTCTCCTAGTATTTCCTCCGCTCTATTTTCCATCCTCTTCTGCACTATTCTGGTTAAGATTTTTGACGCGTGGGAGGTTAGGCTAATCGTTCTAAAGTTCTCGCATTTGTCGGCTCCTCTCTTTTTCGGTATAGTAACCATAATGTTCCTCTTATAATCCTCCGGCATCTCGCCCGTTTCGTATATGTATTTTACCAGTTCAAACATCCTATTTACTACTTTTTGTCCCACACATTTCAAAATTTCCGCCTGTATTTTATCTACACCCGGCGCTCTATTGTTCTTTAGCCCCCTTAGTGCTATTTCAAATTCCTCTCTCAATATAAGTTTTCCTACATCTTCCCTATCGATGCTCGATGCTTTCGTAATTATTACATATAAAATGTGTAATAGTGATTCCTTATTTCTTGTAAATACAAATATTTTAACGATATCACACTCGCCAGTGATAATGATATTCAGCCTATTTCGCCACTCGGCAAAAACTTACAGAAAATTATTATATTAATATTAATCACGCAACTTGTTACGTAATTTGACATTTAAGCCGAAGACTATTTAATTTTTATCGCCGATAATAAAGGCACGACTTCTATTGCACCTACGACGCTCATCACGTCGCACGGTTCCGATTCGGCTGATCACTTTCTACAAATATTTTATGTGATTTGATATCGCGACGCGAAACCCCTTTTGGATAAAGCATTGACCTTAAAATTCTATTTTCGTCTCTGGTCTTCCACACACAACTCGATTCACTGTTACGCCTAAAAATCCTCTGACGTGCAATGCAATTTAAATGCAAACGCTTTTGTGTGTGAACTGATCAAAGACGTCTTGTGCTCTTCTAAGTACGTTCTTCTTGTTTTTGTTTAAATATATGGAAATAAGGTATTAATCTACGCCACTGGAGTATCTGCGCCATCTAGTAGCTCACAGTTGAAAGAATACATCTAGCGACATAGGTATACATTTATATACTGTCCCAAAATAAAATAATAAGTTTCATATTTTTACGGTACTAATAGTGTTACAGAAACAAAATACAGTAATTTAACTTATCGATAATCATTTAATTTTTTTTTTAATGATTGCAGACATTCAAAAACAAAACCCCTTCCTTGCTGTTTCAGTCTGACACTGAGGTACCATTGAGAAAGAATTTAATGAGTTGCTTTCGATAAGTTTCCCTAAAATATAGGCACTAATTAATTCATTTTAGAGCTAGTCATATTCTTGGCCTCAAATGGTAGCGCCCTCTATTGACTAAAGTCATATTTAACTCTAAAATTACTACAGTTCGTCAAGAATAGGAACAAGTCTTAAAACTGCGATATCGGACCGCCCACGAGGTGCGCAGAAAATAGCCTGGTCTTTACTCAGTCGCATTGAGACCTGTTCAGAGTGATGTATGTACAATGTTAATGTACACAGAGTTCGATCTGGCAGCGCGTAAAGTGCATCCCTTTGTCTCCGAATGCTGCATCATTCTTTCTTCTACGTATACATAGAGAACTTATTTTTCACTCACACTTTTTCCTATTATTGACGAGCTGTACATATATTCATACATATTCAAATACACTGAAGAAGAAAGATGTAGAGCAGATGTCTTCAGTTGAGATGGTAATCACGTAGGTCTATTTTCACAAAGATAGTGTCTCTTCAATGTGACCATTAAGGGGATGTTTTGAAACGCAACTAAACATTTTAAGAAAATCGAATTAGATGAATTCGTCGCTATCTTCAAAAACGAATAAAATCTGACAAACAGGACGTAAAACAGATGTCTTCCATGGAAATAGTTAACTACTATTTTCATGGAAGAACAATAATAGAATAATTACATTTGTACTGCTCATCAAGAATAAGAAAAAGTGTGAGATTCTCTAGGTATGCGTAGAAAAATAGTGAGGCAGCACTCGGAGGGAAAGGAATGAAGTTTACACGTGGCCACATCTGTGTAAAGGGTGAGCGAAACTCGATGTCTCAGCTCTATTATAAGAAAAAGGAAAACGATGAAAAAATCTAAAAGGAGGTTTTTAAACAGGATAGAGTAAGATCCATTATAAGCTCAATTTGCATATTTTTCCATATTTGGAAACTGAAATAATGACGTAATCGAATTTTTTTTCCAGAAATATACCTGTATTTTGGCATATTTAAAAGGAGCTAATTTTTGTGAACAAATTTTGTAAAGAAAAAAATGTGCTATATTTTTCCGTTAAAAAATTATAAGCAAATTTATAAAAATAAAGTATTATCAAAAATTCGCAATCGTCGCACGATTTAAACAAGTAGTTTTTGGAAACAAATAGCAAAGTCGCATCTGTCAATAATTATTCTAATGGTTGACAAATATTGTTTTGTTATCATTTGACATTGAAAAGTGTTCACGCACAACGAAAAATTCAATACGTTATTAGTTTATGGGGAATCTCAAAAGAACCCTAGAAGAGCAGTTCAGTTATACGCCCAGAGATACCCCGAACATGTTATTCCAAGCTTTAAAATATCTGCCAGATTGACACGCAATTTACGTGCAAATAACGAGGCATTTTCTTCTGGAAAGGGACGAAAAATTGTTAAAAGAGTCAATTCTGACAATACTGTTGCTACTGTTTTGCAGTATTTTGAAGACCATCCAAGGAACTCGATTCGGCAAGCCTGTCATGAGTTCAATTTAAAATATAGTTCGGTACGAAAAATTTTAAAGGAAAATAGTTATCACGATAATAAAATTCATAATTTAGAACACTTGTCAGATCAACATCAACAACGAAGAATTAATTATCTTGTCCAAGTGATGGTAAACTTTAAGATCAATGACAATCGGTTTTTTTAGCATGTGTTGTGAAAGGACGAAAGCCGTTTTGTTAGTAATGGTAAGCTCAATAAAAAAATTAACATTTTTGGGCTACTGAAAATCCACATTTTGTCAATCCGATTGAAAACCAAGGACACTTCGGAATTAACGTTTGGTGTGGTATCATTAATGGGCATTTGATTGGTTCATATTTTTACGAAGAAATTTTAAATAAGGAACGATATTTGCATTTCTTCAAGAACAACTTCCTGTGCTTCTCGAAAATGTGCCGTTACAGCTGCGAGCAAACATGTGTTTCCAGCATGACGGAGCTCCACCGCATAAAGCAAGAATTGTCCAACAATATTTAAATGAAACTTACGGAGAAAGTTGGATAGGTATTAATGGACCGATACAGTGGGCGCCTGAATCACTGGATTTGGCCCCCATTAGACTTCTTCTTGTGGAGAACTTTGAAAAATAAAGTTTACAGAACACCGTCTGTTAACTTGGAACATTTAAAACAAAAAATCAGAAATGCTTGCGATGAACTATCTAGAAAAATGTTTCGTAAAGCTTCAATGAGAGAAGTAAGGCGGAGATTGGATAAGTGTTTGGAAATAGGAGGTGGTCACATTGAAAATTTGTTGTAGTGATAGCCTACATACTTTGCTTCTTTCTGTGGTAATAGTTGTAACATATATGTTTTGTAATGTTAAATCAATAAATAATACTAATTAATAATGTTTAATTATTGACACATGCGACTTTGCTATTTATTTCCAAAGGCTACTTGTTTAAATTGCGACGATTGCGAATTTTTGATAATACTTTTTTTTTATAAATTTGCTTATAATTTTTTAACGGAAAAAGAGCGCACATTTTTTTCTTTAGAAAATTTGTTCAGAAAAATTATCTCTTTTTAAATATACCAAAATATATGTATGTTTCTGGGAAAAAAATTCGATTACGTCATTATTTCAGTGTCCAAATATGGAAAAATATGTTAGTTCGGCTTAAAATGGGCCTTACTCAATCCCATTTAAGAACCTCTTTTCCCATTTGTTCTATTGTTTTTCTTTTCTTATAATAGAGCTGAGACATCGAGTTTCGCTCACCCTGTACATTCACATTCAATATACATATTTATCGATATGCACTCTGCAATGGTCTCAATTCCACTACGAAGTAAACACCAGGCTATTTACTTCGCACCTCATGGGAGGTCCGATATCGCAGTTTTGAGACTTGTTTCTATTCTTGACGAGTTGTATATGTGGATGGCTATCTCCAATCTGAAATACAAGACCTGCTTTTTATTTGCTACGAATTTTAAGCACCATGTGTAAACACCATTTGTACCAGTAGGCGTTGTGGATGTGTATAAAATGACACCAGTAAGATATTGTACAAGTTTCTTATCTTATTTACCACAGGCCTTCATTGCACAAATTGAGTCACTATAATTACATGATAAGTAGAACGAGAATCCATACAAAAGCAGCTATTATTATTTTACAGCAGTCTTAACCACTCCTAACACCAGATTTATCATTTCTAGTTCCGATTATGATAGCGAGGAAATTTTGATAACACTTTTCGAACGAAAGGAACGCCAGCACATTCTTGCAGCTAATTTATACAATAGATATCTGGAGATAACTTGGGTATATTTTATTAATATTGTGTTTAAAACAACGCGAGCGATAATGTTGATATTCTAAAAATAAAGAAGTTCACAGAGTGCAGATTACATCGTACAAAAGTCCTCATGAATTTAATACGTTTTACAAATTGGTATAGTAATTATCCAAGTGACTATCTACCACTAACTTATTAGTAATATTTGAAGAATTGCATCGTAATCCTTCAATGATATTTATTATTTGCTACACGCTTTGTAAATGACCATAAAACAAAAAATCCAATGTCTTAAATCTGACAATGATAGTATATATCTTATATAGGTATTATTTTTTGGAATATTATACACTAGACACAAAAATTAAGGGATGTAAAAAAATCCTAAATGTGCTCGAAGCACTTCGAAACAAATAGTCGCCTGTTTTTGAAGTGAATACTTCTTTGGCGGCGCTCTGATATTTGACGAGATTGGAGAGTGAATTGGAAAAAATGTAACGTTTCCAGATTTCGTTACACGAGAGAGAAAAAAGATATAACGTAGAGAGAAGGAGAAAGAGAGCTATACATTTGGTATACCTAAAACACATGCTTCGTTACAAGACAGAGTACACAGATATATAACATAGAGAGAAAGAGAGCTATACATCATATATATCAGTTTAGGCTATCCGCGTCTCCCTATTGTCGCGCATGCGCGCGTTATAAATGTACGCGTCCAGACGCTATATATTAACAGCTGAAGCAGCACGCGTGTGTACCGAATATTTATCATTGTGTTTTGTAATTATTTACGTTCTTTACATCTGTGTTCTGTGATTATTTGATAATATCATTGAACCGTTTAACTTGTTAAAATCTAGAAGATATAATATATTTCATTCACCGCTCCCTACTGGTTTACAGCCACACAGGTGCAAATGCACTTGGAAGAGGCGAAGACAAAATCCCTTTGATTCTCGGGGGAGATTTCAATGTAAATTTCGGATTCAATGATTCTTTGACGTTGATTAACTTTCTTCGAGAAACATTTGGTCCGCTTATAAATAACAATCCCAAAGAATCAGCAACAAAATCCGGAACAACAATAGATGCAATTTTTACACGTTATCTAGAAAATATCGAATCACAAACATATATTTCATATTTTAGTTATCACAAACGAATTATATCAGTATTACCAATTGAACCACCAGCCGATGATAGTGTAGATAATGAATGAACCGAATATTTTTTACACAAATTTTACTCACTTCTATCACGTGTACTGTGCTGCACATGATTTTTTTTTTAGGAAAAACTGCGGCAATATGGCAACAGTGACTTTAGAGAAACATAAAACGGTCAATTCTGAACGGTACACAACCATTTGTTTGCCGGAAGTCTTCGGTAAAACAAGGAAAATAAACAAGCGCCGTCGGATCATTCTTCATCATGACAATGCGAGCTGTCACACATATCGTCTAACAACCGAATGTTTGAACACTCAAAAAAACCGAAGCAATGGGTCATCCACCGTACAGTCCTGATTTGGCATCCAATGACTTCTTTTTGTTCCCGCGCATCAAAAAGAAACTGCGTAGACAACGATTTTCGTACGCAGAAGAAGCCGTTGATGCGTTCACAACCATGTTTTGGAGATATATCAAGCGGAATGGAAAAAATGCTTGAAATGAAGGAGAGTATTTCGAAAGACGATAAACTAATTTTCAATGACAAATCAATTTAAATTCAAATAAATTAAATGTTTTTTTATTATTAGGCTCAAAATATAAGTGGTGCCCCTCGTATGATGAAATCACTGAAAAAAAGTCCATGGACCTTTTGAAAGGCAATTTTTTAGATTCCTTAATTTTTGTGCCTAGTTTAGTTTAAACTACTTTTAACAGCATCATTTTCAAGTTTTTAATCACGAGCACTGCTACAAAATTGCATCCACCTAAATAATTAATATATTACACACCTTCAAGACTATTTGCATAGAGTTATGGGAGGCACTTTAATTTTATTCCAGTTTACACAACAGCGCGGCCATGGCAAGATGCACGCTACACTTTTTATGATATTAATTGGAGCCATCAGACAGGCCTAGCGAATATATTCCTTGGTTAAAAAGCTGGCTATTTTCTTTTCACTATAATCATAAGTTGAGCAGATGCGAATTAGATCGTCGCGTAAGTGCCGGGTTGCTCTGCCTCACAATTTACTACATTAGCGTTTACTAACTTTAATTTGAAGTCGTGAAGTTTTGGTTTTATTTTTGGTTCATAAATACCACGTTGAAGGTAGTAAAAAATAGTTTATAATTTCACGAGAACAAGCGTGTGTCTTAAGAGCCATTTCTAGAGCCATCTATCCTGGAGGCTACCATAAAGTAGTTCCAGTGTCGCTGAATTTGGGAACTGAGACGATTATTTTATTTCATACCTATTGGTGTACAATATTCTACAAAGACATCCCTTGGAGCCCCTACTCCCTCCTGAAGGCAATACCGCTCAATTTTTTTTAATAGACGCTACGAATTTTTTTAAAGAAAAGGACAAAATTTTTAGCGAAGAAAATAAAAAAATCACCGTTTCCACAGTAGGTCTTGTGTTACTTCAATATCCACCATGGAGATCTCTTGGAGTTTCTGCTAAGACTCCTTGAAGACAAATCCGCTCAAAATTGTTTTTAATAAACGCTGCGAATTTTTTTAGAGAAAAACTACAAGATTTTTAGCGAAGAAAATAAAAAAATCACCGCTTCCACAGCGGGTCTTGCGTTACTTCCATATTCTTCACAGACATCCGTTTGAGTTTCTACTCAGACCTCCTGAAGGCCAGTCTCCTTAAAAACTTTTTAATAGACGTTGATTTTTTTAGAATAAAAAGTATAAAAAGTAAAACATTTAGCAAAGATTAAAAATTCACCGCTTCCACAGTAGGTCTTGCCTTACTTCGATATTCTCCATAGAGACATCCCTTGGAGACTCTACTAAGACCTCCTGAAGGCAAATATGCTCAAAAAACTTTTTTATACGCGTTACGATTTTTGTTTAATGAAAGGACAAGATTTTTAGCGGAGAAAATAGAAAAAAACACCTCTTCCATAGTAGGTTTTGCGTTACTTAGATATTTTCGATATTCTCCATAGACATTCCTTGGAGTTTGTACTAAGAGCTACTGAAGGCAATCTGTAGTAAAAAAACAAAAAAAAAACACCTCTTCCATAGTAGGTCTTGTGTTACTTCGAGATTCCGCAAAGACATCCCTTGGAGTCTATATTAAGGCCTTCTGAAGGCAAATCCGCTTAAGGTAGTTTCTCCAGTACCTATTGTCTGGTCCAAAAATAAATGCGCTAGTAAGCATAAAATATATGGAACATCAGTAGTCTACAAAACTGCTGCAGAATTGCATCCAATGCTTGTCGAAGCCTACGGTGAACGTGCTCTTGGTAAATCACAGTGCTTTGAGTGGTTTAAAAAATTCAAAAATGGCAATTTTGATGTGAGAAACGAAGAACGTGGAAGACCACTGAAAAAGTTTGAAGATAGCGAATTGCAAGCATTGTTGGATGAGAATGAAGCTCAAACGCAACAATAACTCTCGCGTCAATTAAATGTGACACGAGAAGCCGTCTCCATACGTTTGAAAGCCATGGGAAGGACCCAGAAGATGACAAAATGGGTTAAACATGAACTGAATAAAAGACAGCAGGAAAACCGAAAAACTATTTGCGAAATACTGCTCGCCAGGTACAAAACAATGTCATTTCTCCACTGAATTGTGACTGGCGATGAGAAGTGGATGTATTTCAAAAATCCTAAGCGTAAAATATCATGGGTAACTTCAAGCGAACCACCGACATCGACTGCAAGACCAAATCGCTATGGACGGAAGACAATGCTCTGTGTTTGGTGGAATCAGAAGGGTGTGATCTATTATGAGCTGCTAAAACCTGACCAAACCGCTAATACTGAACGCTACCGACAACAAATGATCGATTTGAATCAAATGGTGAAATTCTACATCATTTCTACACTAAAAAATTGTTGAAAATCACACCAGATTTTCAACAATATATATTTACTTCTTTAAAAGATCAGCCTGACCCATTTTTTGTGTTGAGGGTAGTTTCTACACCCCGACTTTTTGCATAAATTAATTTACAACTTGTTACGCAACTATATATCCCGACATGTTTTACGTTAGGCTCAACCCCGCCAAGGCGTTAAGGAATTAACTACCACTATACTGTTAAGCGTGATACACTTTATCATTGCACTCGGAAGTGATTATATAGTAAAAAGTTTTTACTGCCCGTCCTGTGCGTTAACAATTCGACGCCGCCAAGTTTAAATCCTTCATGGCTGATATTAAAGCCGGCTCTATATTTTTTCTTGGAGTTTATAAGCTAACTAGCGTAAGGATGACGAGAACAGCGGTTTAATATATTAATAGATTCTCACTTCTCAGTTGTTTCCTCTTCTGATGACCATCCATGAATAAAAACCATAGTTGGCCAAGCCTAACTATAAGTAAGAAATACTGTATAATAATTCTATATACACTGAAGAAATGTGTTTAAAACATTAAAACACTCTAGAACTTGAATTGCACACCATTTCTGTTCTGTGAATGATATGGCGTCAATATTTAACGACGTCAACATGCCGCGATTAACAGTTCAACAACGAATAGATTGTGTACAACTGTTTTATGAAAGTAAGCGATCATTTACAGTTACATTAAGGAAAATTCGCACAAAACTAGAACAAAATGACGCGCCTACAAAGTTAACAGTTCGTAACTTAATTAAGAAATTTGAAGAGACAGGTTCTGTTATTGGTTCTGTCGTGGTCGGTCAGTCGTGGTTGCTGCAGTAAGAGAAAATGTACGGGAGTACCCAAACACAGCAATTCGATGCCGTACATAACAATGAAATCTGTCAAGAGCCCCCACGCATTGGATTTTAAAGAAATATCTGCATCTGTCAGCATACAAAAATCAGTTGACGCAACAATTAAAAGTTATGGGCCATTTACAACTTTGTACATTTGTTAATTAGGTTTTAGCAAAGAAACAAGGTGATGCTGATTTTTGCAACAAAATTTTGTCTAGCGAAGCATATTTTGATCTTGACTGATACGTCAGCAAAAAAATTGTCAAATTTAGGATGCTGAAAATCCACATGCTGTTCACGAAAAAAAATGCATCCACAGAGATGCACGGTTTAGTATGCATTTTCGAGTGGTGAGGTCAATTGGACCATACCTATAGTCCAAATAAAACACTCAGGAATGTTAATGTATGGTTTGTGGATGGCAGTTGTTAAATATTGAACGCTCTTTGACAACACAAATGGCGCGCATACATATTCATCACTTGAGACACCCTATATATTCTGAAAAACCGTTTCAGCCTGACACAAATTTATGTTTATGTACTCATCAGATTTTTCTATTATGTAATTTTCACTGGAACAAAATTTAGAATAAAAACACTGAATACATTATTTTTCTGGAGTCTATGCAGTCTTCTGTAACACCGATCAAAGTTATTTCATAAATACCATCGGGACTAAATGCATTGCGTAAAACGATCTAATATGCAACTCTTAACCAAAATTAATGATCTCCTGAGTCTCTTATCTGATACATTCAAAAATCCCGTCAGGATTCTCATCAAATTACATGCCACTGCCTTGTGTAATCGGCCTTATTCCATAAATTCGATCATGAGTTTATGTGAAATACTTCCTATAATCCCAGAGGCGGCACGTTAAATGACTATGCTAAAACAAGTGACAAAATTAATTTCTTATGTCGCGTAGAATAAATCTCTTGGGAGAATGTTTGTAATGTGTCCTGAAAAACTGAAAAAAACTGTTGAAGTAAGAAGATTATTATACTCGACCCCATCTGCAAATGCCTTATATATGTAATAAGGACTAACAAATTAGGCCAATAGCTGTTAGCCAATAGCAGTAGCATATAGTCAGGAGAATAGCTGTTTTAGGCTAATTTGTTAGTCCTTATTATAAAGGATTTATAAGGCATCTGCAGATGGGGTGGAGTATAATAACCTCCTTACTTCAGTAGTTTGAAAATTACCCTCTGCCAAGTAATACTTGATGAAGAAAACGTATTATATTGATGAAGAAAACTGTTCTTTGTATGGGTAATTAAGTATTAGAATAGTTACATTAACTTAGGAACATTCACAATTATTGTACTCGCTTGTGCCGTCCCTGGACCCGCCGATTTGGATAATCCAATTTTTTTATGGCTCACTGCACAACATTCCAAAGTCGCACCCATACCGAGGACATAGCTCGTAAATACGCGGTAATTGTATAATATTATGCGTGCAATATCACAAAGGGTTCGGTTTAGTGGTGCCAAAATAAGTTAAATAGGTTACACACGCACACAGCACTGTGTAGTTAATTAATTAATTTCCTGCGAACAAGAAACGGGCGAAATTAAAACTCCGGGAGGCTTCATTACATAGATTTCATGTAAAAATATGCTCCTATAAATTAAGCGTACACTAGTTGTTTTTGTTTTCTGTTTTAAGCTTTCGGAAATAAGAAAGTATATGTCAACTCCTGGAGAAAATTAACGCGTCAGTGAAACTTCACATTATTATTTTTATTTTTTCGAATACTTAAATCATAGTACCTACGTGATATTGTAATTAAATAATTTTAACTAATGTTTAACAAATTAGCATGATATAATCGGAGAAAAACATGCATAAGTAACAGAAAGAAACGACAAATGTCAAATGCAATGAAAAACTTTAGAAATATGTAAATTAGAGGTGAAATTATATCGTAAGAATTTTAATTCAGTACCATGTAGATCCTTCTCTAGCTCTTACCACTGCTTCCGTTCGTCTGGACATGCTATTGACCAAGTGGTGAATGGTGTCCTGAGGAATATTCTCCCATTCGACGACGACTTGTTCGAGTTCCTCAAGAGGCATAGAGGCATATATGTGGCGCCTAACTGATCGTTTTAGTGCATCTCTATGGGGTTCATACCTGGGCCTCTTGGTGGCCGTTCATAGTAGGAATACTTACAAATCGAACTTAGTCCAGTACCTCTCTAGCTACATGGAGCCGGACGTTATCCTGCATAAAAATAAAATTGAATCCGACCGACAAACGGAATAAATGGTAACACATGTTCTTCTACGATGTTCTCTACGTAGAAATGTGTATTCATGGATCTCCCCCGTATAGGAACCAAATCCGTGCGACCATCGAAACAAATACATCCCCAGAAGATTATTGATACACCAAAAAATTGGATCCTCGGAGATATATTGCAAATAGCAAATCTCTCTCCTAGTCTCCGCCAGACTCGTTGATGTCCTGGTGAATTAAGACTTACTCTTATTTCGTCTAAAAACAAAACTCGCTTCCAGTCGTCAATAGTCTAATTTACGTGTTCTCTTGCAAAACGCAGTCTAATAATTCTATGTTCTCTAGTGAGCAGTTGTGCAATAGCTGGTCGTCTACTATCTAATCATCCTTCATTAAACCTTGCTACATTTCCAGCTGCTGTTAGGGCTCTGATTAGCCCTAAACTGGTAGAGTATTACAAAAAATGGTAGAAAAATTATAAAATATGATAGATATTTATAGTAGAATTATATTAAATATAAAAAAATAATGAAAAGTTTTGCTAATACGTTAATTTTGTCCAGGAATGTATGTCAATATACAGAACGATTCCAGTAAAGCTACAGTGTAACTCTCATGAGGAAGAAGTTATAGATCGGTTTCCAATACTGGCAAAATGACAATTTTTCTCACATTTATCAGCTATTAAAAAATAATCGAACAACATACGCGCACGGTTTTTACATACCTAATTCTTGTCAATTCGTTTTTGAGTTTTTTCTTTCAACTCACTGCTACGGCAACCGACGGATATTTGAAAACACCATTCAACAATAATAACTTTTCTTTTGCTTTGTTCATGCATTTCGAAAAAAATCTAAATGAAATACGAAGTGCACAATTAGTTATTTGCTGATACGTAAGATAACTATATTACCGAGCCACTTTACCGAAAGGACTTAAAATTCACAACTGATTCTGAATTGAAACTATGACGACCTTATGGCTAACTTTCATTATAATAAAGTCGTTAATATAGATAATTGCCAATGTTCAAAAATGTAATATAAATAAACGACTAATACAAACGACAGATTATAATAAAAATTGATGAATAAAATGTGTCAATGTTAGTAACAGATGCGTCCATCTGCATAGTGGCAGCGAAAATGATACACCCACGTATTTTTCACACAAAAAAAATCAATCAAATGTAATTTCAGATAATTGCAGACGAAATGTTTTTCATTATATAATTCATAGAACATAAAAGCTTCATGATTTTCACATATTTTATTAAGTACGACAACATTTATATCTTTAATGTACATCCTTCCTGTATCTCCTTCGATAGAACAGAAATTAATTGGCCCCATAAGATGCCAATACAAAAAAATGTAATTTCCTGGAACCGGTCACAACGCTGTAGACCTGGCAAAAAAAAAACGATAATTCCTGATTACCGGCGCGATGATGCTGTTAATTTAATATGCTTGTCTCGATGAGTACGTCCACACTTATTACTCATCGGTGCTAAAGACACAAACAATAAATGTAAAGTGACTGTGGAAGCTATTTAAAGATTTTAGTATTACCGCTCAAGTTCTGCAAAAATTAAGTTAATTATATGGATGGTTGTTTCCATTAGGGTCACATTGTTCTACCACTGAATCACATCATATACAGTGTGGCCGAAGCTAGTGCCAAGAACATCGCTATTCCAATTTTTCATAGAGGTATCAAAATGGTTAGGCGAAGAAATGTTTGAAGAATTTTATCAGCATTTTAATTGACGTATTTTATTCAATACAACCTCATCAATAAGGCTGTGGGCGAGAGCTGCATACCATTGTCGCTTCATGTGGGAGCACGAATATTCTTACTACAACGAACGTTTCGTTTATCAAATCCACAAATCTTCACTATTCGAAAATAATAATATTCATAAAATTTCATTATAAAATTCCGTCATAAAATTTCTATCAGATTGTAAACAATGTATGGCTAATTCATCGAGACAACTGTCTTTTAATTTCTAAACAATTTAACGTAATGATGACAACGCTGAAATGAGGTAAGTGGTCGACGAACCGTCGTGGAGGGGGATCAACAATGCATTTTTCATGGCTATACGGTAGGGTCGTAATCAATCTTGATATATCGATTGAGGTGTACGTACGATCTCCGCTGTGTTAGTTGAAACTCAGTGAAAACTAATCGTGTTAGTTTTCACGGCTATATGGTAAGGTCGTAGTCAATCTTGATATATCGATCGAGGTGTACGTACGATATTCCCTGTGTTAGTTGAAACTTTTTAATTTAATAAAGTACGTCGCACGTGCGAAAACCCAGAAAACGTTTATATGCTCACCAAGTGAAAAAAATTATTGGTGAATTTGATGATTTATTCTACCATGGAACGAAAATATAATGTGTAAGGTATGGCATAAAACCTTAATGCACTGGTCCAAATCCGATTTGGACACACGTCACGTGAATTCTGTGCAAAATCAACATAGAAAACAGGGCGTGCCTTCGTAAATTCAATGTAGGTTTGATTTATAGTTGATGTTGATAGCCTGTAACATTTCACTTCACATATTAGATAAAGCACCATTTCTAAAGTTTTGACACAAATACAATATACCTTTCCAGTTACCAAGTCGCAGAACATTATGGAGCAATATATCAACTATACGCGACGACATTATAGAGAAGATTGCACATAAACTACAAAATAGACGACTGTGGTTATGTTCTGGCGAGACGATGGATCGTAAAAAAATTGTATTGTAAATACTATATATAGTACGTGTATTGGACTCTCGGCAATCGACATTTCCATTGCTATTAGCTAGCAAAAGACTCACTGAGTGTACTGTCAATACAATTACGCAGATGGTGCTAAAGACGTTCAATGAAATCAAATGTTCACAATCAAGTGAACGACAATGTGTTCAGTAGGCTGTTTTCTTTCACAACACAGTTGTAAATTGTTATATGTTACGTGTAAAACGTTACATCTTATGGCAGAATATATTCGACAATGGTGGAATTCCCGAACCACCGGAGCCGATCCTTACACGTTGGAGAGCATGGTTTAAGGCAGCTTTTTATTATGCTGAAAATTTCCAGCAAATAAAACCTGTAATACTATAGTTCAATCCTGCCGAGATTGAAGCTATTAATGAAAGCCAGACACAATTTCTAAATATTTCCATTGAAACTGATTTAAAAACTATTCATACCAACTATAAAGGAGTGTAAGACGCAATAGAGAAATTACAAAATAGTGCGTTGGCGTTAGCGAAGTCCCTGCGAATAGCGAACTAAGTAAATTCAAGATGATGCAAAAAATGAGCACGTTAAACAAAAGTTCGAAAGTATTTTAAAAGAAAGACATCGACTTTAACAGATTAAGACATTGTGATGACACTGCTAATAGTGATAGTGCATCTACAGATCCGTTAAGTGAGTGCAGAGAGTATTTTACGTATGCCTGTATTACATCAGTAGATGTCGAACAGTCGTTCTCCAAATATAAGAACATATTTTCACCGCAGTGAACATCATTCTCTGAAACAAATATGGAAACATACCTGATACATACAGTGTTATATTTACTTGTAACAGTTTAGTGAGTTTGTTACCACATATTTTGTATTATTATTTTATTACCTTCGTTACAATGCGAACGTCTATGGCTCGCAGCACATTTCCCACAGCCCTTGTTTATCAGTCTGGTCAGACCATTTTTAATTAATCCGGTGATACTTAACTTTAATGATCATAATTGCTGCGAAATCTACAACATTGGCCCAGCGACTAGGTAGATCAACAATGCCTTTTGTTCATAACTCTAACGAGTACGAATGAAAAAAAAAATCGGACACTTCGTTTTCTTTTTTTGCACTTTTTGCAGTTGATCTACGTATGTAGTAGGGTCAACCATCCTACCTTGAGGGAGCAGTTCAAAGCATAGCACGTTCTTCGGCTCCGACCAGCAACGCAATATAACCTACCGCGATTGGAGGTATTTTAATCAGCTGTACCGACAACTCTTCTCCTAGAGGAAGCCAAACAGCGCGACTTATATTATTCTTATAGGCGATTGAACTTTTATCTTAACATCAGATCCTTAAGAAACTCTTCGCCTCGTTAACGAAGAAGCAACGAAGTTTTTGCTGCCTTCGGTGAAGCGGTTTGGAATCTAACGAGGAGGACTTTTCTGCAGCTGATATCGTGAAGGTGTTAAACGATTTTTTTTTTGACGAGTGCAACCAAGTACCTTTGCCAATTTGCCTGTGTCCGCTTCTGGATTTGCTTTGATGCAATGGAACAAATGAACGTCCATAGTTGAAGGACGTTCAAGGCACTTGCTCCTTCAAGACGCATATCCAAACTCAAAGCAAGTGAATCAGCGGTTGACTTTGTTTAACAAAGTCAACATGACAACTGATTCTTACCCTACCAACAGTAGTAAAATGGTAGCAAAATATTGACAGTATACGATTGAATTTAAATATTTTAGTCCCATAATACATTGACGTTCTTTTTTGGACAGCCTAGAGGCCGGCTTTCGAAGACAAATCGTTTACATGGCATACTAGTCAGTTTCTGGCAAGCGCTATAATAAAATCGTGCACTTCGTATTGATTTAACAATTGTTGGCTAGTGTGTTAGGACATAACAGGATTAGTACAACGCGACAGAAATGAGGGGGATGTATTGATCTACAGGGAGAAACTAGATATTTGCCAGGTTTATGTTGTACAATCACTAGATTAAGTTAAAAATTTGCAGTTCTTATATCGCAGTTCTACAGGCTTATATCGAATAGCCATTTCTCAACAACGAGCATATGGATCTCCTTTATCTTAAGAGATATAGGATAAAATCTTTCGATAAATACGCTACCTCTATCCACCACTGACGGTGAGACTACGATAGCAATATAACGTTTATTTTTCTGGTAATTTAAAGTCACTGATCTTACAGCATTTTATCCAAATTATGTGTATTTCACTTAATTATTATATCAAATAAATTAAATTAGATTTGAGTTGGCTTCTAAATAGATATCTGTCTATATAAAAATCTGTCAAAACAAAGAACTGGCAAGCCCTTTCATCGGATAAGCTTAAGCAATTTGAACGATTAGTATCCGTATAGTTTCCATTGTATATGGATTAAAGTAGGGGCATATTTGTTGAAAAAAAAATGCAGTTTTTCATTCATAAAAAGCTTTACTTCAAAGTCAACGTTCAAGTCCAAAAAGAAAGATCTATTTAGTGTAGTAAAAAATCTTTGTATGTAAAAAGATATAGTATTGTTGAATATTAATGGTTAAATGCTAAAACCCTTCAACAATTTCTGTGTAGGTTGTTTTTAAATATTTTTTCACGATCACGAAATTTGTAAATTAATTTCAGATTAAAATAGCCCAGCGGGGTTAAAGATACAAGCCCTTAACCAATTTTAAACATGCCAGCAATTTCAAGCTGAGGGTCTCAAGCCTGTGATTTAAATGTGAGAGGAAGTGTTTTTTCTTTTCACAAAAAAAAAATAACCCTGCGACAATAACTGTATTATAATAAATGTTTACTTCGTTCTTCTTTTTCTTCGAACTTATTCTTCGTTCGCTCTAATTGTGTAAGTACTATCAACATAAGACACTACCTTAGAATTCCACTTGTCACACGTCAAAAAAAAGCTGTCGCGATTAGTGAAAGGGATTAGTGTAAAGAATATTCGACAAGACACGGAATATCAACGTCAACTGCTCTTGTTGCGTTGAAGCCCCGTATAGATCTTCCCTTCTGCACGCCCCTGCTATTCCAATCAACTTCGTCAGGGAATTCCTTCAAAAACTTGTATACCTTCTTCTTGTATTTCATCTTCTCTTGAAAAAAAATTTCCGATTTGTCGACTGACGTACAATTGTCTTCCTTTTGAGAAAAGCAATTAACACAAACTTTGAAATGTTGAAAGTATTATTCAAAAAGATCATAGTCGTCAGCAGTGAATACTCAGCCCACAGACTACCTGGAGTTTTATTTTTGCCAACAAAACAGTAACATTGCTTTTTGTATGATGTAATTTTTTCAGTGCACCCCAAACTCTAGTGTTCCAAGGTTCTCTCAAGATTTGCTCGTAGTTCTTTTGCTTTTTACAATATAATTGCAGAACATCCTGCACACCCCGCTTCCTCAAGATACTTTTTCAAAACACTCATCCACGCTTACTCAAGTCGTACGTCATTTGGTTTGAATATCTTACAAAAATATCAAAATTTTATTGAAAAATTAAAGTAACGCCAATTTTCATTGTTTACTAAACAACCAACGTGCCGTAGCAACCTAGCCTGGAAATCATTTCACACGCAACTTCATTAATTAAAATGTTTTCAAATATAACTTCACTTTGAACATTTTCACTTTTATTAAATTTTAATTCAATTCAATCAAAAATTCAATACATCGATTGTGCAAAAGATATAAGCATCTCGAACGTACGGATATTACCGAAAAAAAAATGGACACAAATCCAAAAGGTCAAAACTTTGTTTTCGACCGATAAAAGTCCCTTACCACTTTTAATAATTAATATATTATTTTTTCAGCTATAATATATCTCACAGTTTGACCAGACATCCTGATTGAACATATCAATCGCGAGTATTATCCCCAACACATGTATGCGTATTTCGATATCAATACTATCTTCGTCAGAAGGATGTTCTTTCTTATTCGAATGCGAAGTTGCATCTTCAAAACTTCAAGATTATATTCGAACAAGAAACAACATATCCTGCTACAAAAATAACATTACCATCGAAATACGTATATACAGGTCCGTTAAAATATCGGTTGTGGTTAAGGGGAATATAATAAATATTTATATTTATCAAAACCGCAGAAACATTATCCATTAGCCACTGCGAGTGCCCATTAGCGCTTTGTATTACATTATTATCTCCTTTATTTCACTCTGTACCATCCTCTTTGTGTACATTACTTCTCCTGTAGGCAACATATAAAACCCATTGTTTCAGACATCGACATATAACGATTCGGCAACGTGTGGGATGAACAAAAAACCCGTTCCGTTTCTGTATTCCATAGTAAAAACCCATCATTATTTGATATTCGGTCTACAATTCACGAGAACCACCACACACCGACAATAACGCAGATACCATTAATTAAAAATGGCGTTTCCTTTTTACGTTCGGCAAGGCCCGTGTATTTTTTCCCTTTCTGGATTCAGTTAACCTCCAGCATTTCCAAGAACACCATTAGCGGCAGTCAAAGGAAACTGTTGCCTCTTATTCATTCCTGCTGATGGTCGGAAATACATCGGAATAAAATATATCCCCACGGTGCAATGACTTGTATGTTCTTTGCTGTAGCAAATACGGATATTCGGGACGATTTTCTTGTTAAATTATTTTCAGTAAATACGGCTCAAAATTTTTCTTTATCTTAGAAATATAGACGTCTAAAAGACTTGGTTCGGTCCAGCATTAAAATAAAATTAAATTGAAGCCAGTTATTTAATGATACATACTTGTTGGCAGCCCTGAAAATTAGTGAAAATTATAAAAATTTGTAGGTATATAAAGTTATATACAGAGTGGAATCCGAATATGAAGGGTTTTAATAAAAATTTTAAAGGAAAAAGTTCATTTTTTCATTTTGGTTATCCATACTTAGGGGGCAATGACCTTTAGTTATCGTCACCATAAGCACCAAACAGAAAGTTGTAATTTCTGTTCGGTTTCATAAGGGATATAACCACATGCAACTTTTATCAAATGTGTAACCTACAGTGCTATTGAAAAGTCCCCTCCCCCCTCTCTTATTTTTGGAACGATTATACATAAACTAGTGAAATTTGGTAACTGAATATTAAGAGTTGTAAACTTCCCTACTAGTGATGATAGATGACGTATGTGTCAAAGATGACGTCACAAGGTCATTGTGACCAATAATTTTAAATGGAACCCTATGGCAAGCGACACCTCTTTTAAAAGGTATCGAAAAAAACTATTCAATGATACTAATATTGTGTCTGTTTACGGCAGTTTTGACAACTGGCTTTCAAAAACTGCAAAGCTGTAATGAATTAAATCAGTTAATAATAAAATTTAAAATTCAAGCTCCGCCACTGGATAGCTGGATAGTAAATAATCTGACGTTTTTGCAAGTCTCCCCAATTTGATGTTTTTTTAGCTGTCAAAGTTTTTATACATTTAATAATTTGTGTATTGTTGATCGAACGTTTAACTGTTTTAGTACTTTGTGGTAATTTTAAAATATTTGTACATTCAATAATTTGTTAAACTGTTGTGAGCTGAACGTTTAAGTGCTTCAAGAAGAGAAATGGTACGTGTTTTAGGTGATAAAGTAGCAGCGATCCTAATACTTGGTAAAACTGGAGAAAATATTCCTGCAGCAGAACACATTTTTAATGAAAGGTTTCCCGATCGCCCAGTTTCGAGGACTTATTTGAGAGAGCTTCTTCGTAAGTTTAAAACAACGGGTAGTATTAATGATGCAAAACGATCTGGCAGACCACAAATTTCTGATGAGAAAAAAATTGATATACTGGCAGAAGTAATAGTAAATCCTACTTCTTCAACAACTCAAGTTGCATCAACCTGTGAAGTCAGTCAAAGTACAGTGCACAGGGTGTTGGAAAAAAAAACAAATTTCACCCATACAAATTAAAAATGGTTCATCAACTCTCAGACGACGATCCAGACCGAAGACTGCAATTTTGTAAAAATATGGAGACTAAAATTAACCAACAGCCAGACTATGTCAAAACAATTTGTTTTAGTGACGAATGTACTTTATATCTAAATGGAAATGTAAATACACAAAACGTGAGATATTGGAGTGACGCAAATCCTCACATGTTTCGTGAAACACATACTCAGTATCTCGAGAAGGTCAATGTTTGGGCAGGTATACTGGGAAACCACATCGTTGGGCCTGTTTTTTTAAATACCAACTTAACCGGTGAGGTGTATCTGCAGATGTTGCAAAATGCAATAGAACCGTTAATCCTTGAAATTTTGGAAGATAATCAAGATGAATTCGATATTTTGGAAATAACATTCCAACAGGATGGTGCTCCTCCACACTATTACGGTGCAGTAAGACGGTATTTGGATGAAGAATATCCTGGTAGATGGATTGGACGACGAGGTTCAATGGAATGGCCGCCTCGATCACCTGACCTCACACCTTTAGATTTTTTTCTGTGGGGGTATCTTAAATCGAAGGTTTACGCCACTCAGCCTGACAATATTGATGTTTTAAAACAACGTATTGTTACAGAATGTATTTTCCGCAGACACATTTGAAAAAGTACGAGAAGAGTTTCGCAATAGGATGTTTTACTGTCAGGAAGTAGATGGAGCTCACTTCGAACAATTACTATAAGTAGGTACTGATTCTTGAATCTGTAATTAAAATTATTATCCAAGTTTACTGTTTACTGACTTAATCCATCAAAACTACCATAAATACAAACAATATTAGTATCATTAAATACGTTTTTTCGATACCTTTTAAAAGAGGTGTCGCTTGCCATAGGGTTCCGTTTAAAATTATTGGTCACAATGACCTTGTGACGTCATCTTTGACGCATACGTCATCTATCATCACTAGTAGGGAAGTTTACAACCCTTAATATTCAGTTACCAAATTTCACTAGTTTATGTATAATCGTTAAAAAGATAAGAGGGGGGAGGGGACTTTTGAATAGCACTGTATATTATTTATTACCTGTAAAAACGAATAAAAAACTACTTTTTATATGATCATTTCATCCTAAAAGATGCTGAATACGGATACCGCCTTTTTCTTGTCAAAAAGCTAGTCGATGGTAAAACTAATATCTTACATTTTATAGCATATCTGGAATAATTTATCTGATTTTGTCCCATTCTTGGCTGTAGAGCCTCAGTGTTGCCAGGTTGTGTTTCAAAAACCTTGTCTTTCAAGTATGCCCCTCCCTTCTTATAGGAAAAAAAAACAAGTGGGATAAAGTCTGGAGATCTTAGCGACCACTAAATTGGACCGAATCACCTATTTGGAAATATCTCATCCAAATATTGACTGGGGTGGAGCTCCATCTTATTGAACCCATCTTCTAGACTAGAGTCACGTAGATCTGGATCTAATTCATTCGGAAAGAGAATCGACAAAATTAGAATCGAATCTTCTTGAAATAAATTTCGACCATATTCGACCATCGAACCATTATTATTGCGGTTCAAAAACCCTGCCAGCTATTATTCCAATCCACACGTTTAGAGTAAATGTACTTTCATCGGAAAAAAACTATCCATTCTACATATATCTGATTATATATAATATACTCCAGCTCCCATAACTCAATTCTGGATTCTTACCGAAGATTCGGGTCATCTTCAGTAAGTTCCTGAACCATTTTTGTATTTTGTAAGAGTACGTTTGTATTTAATTTCAGAAGTTCAGTATGATTAACATTAAAATCACTAGTTAGTTGTCAAACTGGAATTAAAGGGCTTTCTTGAACAGCTAACAACACATTTCACATCGTCAACAATGCTTTACCTCTTGTTGGGTACATCTCTCATATGAACAAACTCTTGAGAACACGACTCAATTTTTTGCAGTTAAAGTTTTCACCCTGTAAGGGTTACAGGTATATAAAATGAGTTTTTAATGAGATAAGGATTAAAAGTTTATTTTCTTTATAAAAGACTACCATCCTTGGATAACGAAAAAACTAAAAAAACCTATGCCTAAGATACGCTATAGTTCCTATTTAAAAAACACAACTGACAATTCGAAACTTTATCAATGTATGCATAATTTGCGGTTTTCACTGTATTTTATTTGAAAAAGTGTCTGAAGAAGAGAAAACAGTTTATTTTTTTACAAGAAAAAGTGTTTATTTCACTTGTTCAACGTACATAAATGTTAGCTAATGTAATACATTTCGCCGTAATATATTCTTTAGTTTGGGCAAATTTTCTTTATCAAAATTATGGCTCATCATCATAATTGGAAATCATATTATTCTTGTATAATCCATCTTTTGTTCCATCCATATTTTCTTCTATTCTTTTGAACATATTTTTCTTTGGAAAATTTAACACAACTGTACGTTTAACAAATCATTATTAATACTGATTTGGTTTTACTATGTATCTGTCTCCTTCTATTGTATATCAACATACCTAAATCGATAACGTCATAGTTGTCAGACATTGCTTAAGAAATATATAGAAAGATCACGATTTGTATACAGTAAATCAACTATATTGGCTTTATTTTTTGTTGAAAACTAAGAGAAGAAAAAATACGAATTGTATTGCCCATTCTTGGAACATGTTTACATACTGTACACTTGAAGCATATTAACCAAAACCGCGATAAAACCCAAATAACAACCTCATGAAAAATAATTTTTACTTCACCTAATTTTACATATGTATTATATTCTCATTCAGTAGAAGGTTCACTATAAAATACAAATAAAAAAAATACATTTGGGCAAATTTAATTGAGCCTTAATGGCGACTTTATATTTCCATTTTATGTGCAATTTATTTTATGTGTCAGGCAGTTCAATAATCCGAAAGAAAATTTATAACGGTATATCATTAACTCGATATCGTTTATTTATAAATACGCCATTGTCGAGCTACTTTTATGATTCATTATATACGTATTCAGACAAATAATTATTGTCAGCAATTAATTTATAAATAATATAAACATCCACTCAATATAAGCACCCCAGTATAAAATATAATTTATTAGTCGATGATACTTTGAAAAGGTTATGACGTCGCAGACATTTTCTTAACTCCCTATTTCAGGCAGCATAATTTCCGATATATACATAAAAAATTATACATTCCTTGAATATATATTATTGGGGAAAAATACATAATGTTATTTTGTGGTCGACAACTAATTCCACAATTACGGCTATAAATAAATAATTTTAAAACCTTAAAACGGATTTTTCCGCACGTAGAACATCTCTGTCTCGAAATTGAGTGGCCGAGAAAAATAAACCAACACATACATGCAGAATATGTGGTTTATGCGACAGTTTTACTTTTTTCAATTTTTCTCAATAGTCCACCATCGTGCTTTCTCATGACCTATGAACAGGGTGGGGTGTGTCCTATCCACCTCAAAATTAATAGATGTCATCTGGTAGACGTCCCTAATTAGAATCAGTCGAAACCCGATCGATCCGACACGATTTAATTAAGTGATCGTGCTAACAAAAAAATTTCTCAAATAATCCACCATTGTGCTTTCTCATGACCAATGAACATGGTAGAGTGTGTTATATCTACCTCAAAATCAATAGATGTCGTCTGGGAGACGTCCCCGATCAGAATCAGTCAAAACCCGATACCTGATCGATCCGACATGATTTAGTTGTTATCGCGTTAACAAAAAAAATTTCTCAAATAATCCACCGTCGTGCTTTCTAATGACCCTTGGACAGGGTTGGGTGTGTCCTATCCACCTCAAAATCAATAGGTGTCGTCTGGGGGAGACGTTCCCGATCATAATCAGTCAAAACCCGATCGATCCGACATGATTTACTTGAGTTATCATATTAACAAGAAAAATTTCTCAAATAGTCCACCATCGTGCTTTCTCATGACCCATGGACAGGGTGGGGTCTGTCTTATCCACCTCAAAATCAGTAGGTGTCGTCTGGGAATTAGTCAAAACCCGATCGATCCGACACGATTTACTTGAGTTATCATATTAACAAGAAAAATTTCTCAAATAGTCCACCATCGTGCTTTCTCATGACCCATGGACAGGGTGGAGTGTGTCTTATCCACCTCAAAATCAGTAGGTGTTGTCTGGGAAACGTCCCCGATCAGAATTAGTCAAAACCCGAATGATCCGACACGATTTAGTTGAGTTATCGTGCTAACAAAAATAATTCAAATAGACCCATGGACAGGGTGGGGTGTGTCCTATACGCCTCAAAATCAATAGGTGTCATCTGGGAGACGTCCCCGATCAGAATCAGTCAAAACCCGATCGATCCGACACGATTTAGTTGAGTTATCGTGCTAACAAGAAATTTTAATGCCGACGACAATGACTACAACGACACACACACAGATAAAGTTTTTTAAAAACCATTTTTTTTTTGTTTTTATGCCGAAAAACGAAAAATTTTTTTTTTACATTTTTCTTTACACATTACTTTTCCGCTAATATAGTTGGGTGCGGAAAAGTAAAGAGAACACATCGATAGTAGTAGAGAACCGAGGCAATCTCCATTTTTCTTAACAATTTCGTATTTTTGTTTGGAATATCCTCCAGCTTTTACAACTGTCAATGCATTGGCATTAAACGGTCGAAAATACTGTTTACAGTTTGCGCTGCATTTTTGTCTACACTTTTAATTATGTACTTCATAAAGTTAATCAACGCTCCTCAAATAATTAAACAATTTTGGGCGTTATAAACATTTTTTTCAAATTGGAAACAACTTTCCCTGTTCTAAATTATTAGCAATCGATTTCGTTTATCAAAATATATCAGTCGTTAAAAATAAATTCCCAAGTTCGTAAACACCCTGTATATTATATACATATGACAACAAATGTACTTTTTGGAATGAAATCACTAAATGGTAGGGTAACTGGTAGAGTGGCAATTATTATGCAATTATCAATTGGATTTGGCAATACTTAAGTTAAATCTTTTCAATTTCTATTAATAAAATGTCAAGATTTATTCCATTGTACAAGATCGTTAATTGAATTATGGTAATTTATAATAAAAATCAATATTACGTCTTTTTGTAAACTCTATTAAGTCATATAGTTAACATAATACTAAATAATCATATATACAAGGTAAACGTTTATAATTGAATCTATATTGTTCGACTAGCGACAGGGAGAAAGGACAAAATGTAATGGCGCCTTGACATTTCACTTGACAAATATTTCTGTACAACATTAGACCATAGTAATCTCGCTCGAAAGTATCTTAACGGCAATTAAATGTTTATTTCTCTGTTTATTTTGTTTTAAAACTTACTGCGAAAAAAATATATATTACACGAAGATGTACGACATTCTGTATCATCTTCATCAAGTCCCATTCGCATCTCAGAGCCTGACAAGATTAAGCTAATTGTGAAATCGTAGCTTCACCTCATACGTATTATAGTACTAATTATTTTCTCTGTCGTAGCTAATAAAATTCAGAAATAATAGTTCCGCACAACTCCGCCTAACGTATGCGGTAAATATGTGGCAATAACACAAGAAATAATTAAAAGCGACTTGTAAAAATATACCAAGGAATGTTATTAAAATAATTCCATAGTTGGCAGCTCAACTGACGATCAGTAAAGACCAAATATCTGTTCATCGCATCTATTGCGCAATATACAGATGAATTAAAAGTGCATTCTCATGCTGATATATACGAGGATACTCGTATGTCTCTAATAAACACCCAAGAAGGACTTTTTTTAAATATAATATGGGAGATGGGAGGAACTCCGATGAATATTATTACAAGTAGTAATATGCTTATCTCGGAACTACTGAGGATAGAGCTCTTATCAAAGTCGGAAGTAAAATATCCACATAGATATGTATTCTGCATATGAAATTAAAATTTACGTACTACGATACGATGATATACGAGGCCTACTTATTAAGTAATGAATGAACCAAGTGCTAAAAGTCAAATAACTGAAATATAACTAAAAGCGAAAAGAAAATAAATGACATTTCCTGCGGTATATATCTATAGCAAGAAGTTATTTAGAGTTTTTAAAATAATTGGAATTTCTTTCTTAAGACGTTTATGTCTGTTTGAGTAAGCACTTTCTATTCAAATGCAGCTTGTGGAAAGGTTAAAGTTGAGAAACAACTAATTATATGGATACAAATTTCGTGTTTTTCTCCTATTTCCTTCACTTAACTTTTACTTTTTTAACAAACTTACGATGTAACGCGTGATGTTTTCCGTTAATATTATTAGTTTCATTGCATAACATTACATACAAAACAAACACAAAAACCTTTACAATCACTCGGATAATTCGACATTGTGTCAGTGTGGTTTAGAAGATCGATAATTTGATGTAAACAGAAATTAATTATGTTAGACGCTTACTTCCGACTCGTAAGCTTGCTAATTAAATAATTATTATAATGTACCGTCTCTCTTATTTACTCTTTGTATGGTTTTTTTTAGTGGAGGCGCAACTATAAATCATTTTACAAGTCAACTTACAGTGTGTTTATTTTCGATTATATATATTTGTTTACTATTAAACAGGATAGCTTAAAAAAATACCTACTTTACATATGCAGCCGTGGATTATTAAGTCTATTATGAACCAAAAAAAAGTTACTGGTGATTGGAAGATTACTAATAATAAGTAACTAAATATTCCGAAAGAGAATGTAAGCATTTAGACAATGAAATGAAATATTAAAAAAAAAATAGTATTTCATCATCAGTTATGTCCAGATTGATTTTTTTATTAAAATAACGAGGGAAATGTTTGCCTCAGTATACTCCGAACTCAGTATTTTCTCTTTAGACAATATTTTGAGAACTTGTGAAAACCTATTTTAATTAAATTATTTTGTTTTATCTTTTTTATTTTAGCTTATATACGGTATGAACCTAAATCATAAAATTTACACGGCCCCCTTACTTCGGTCCTGACCATTTGACAAAACGGCAAAATTTACTTTGGTAGGATACTGGGGATCAGCAATATATGCATCCATATAGACAAAACTAATACAGGTAGGTAATTAAAATACTATTTACGAATCATTGTATTAGTAAGTAAACAATTCTGGGGAATGACAATAAAAAATTAATTACGGATTGATTGACCTACAATGAAACAATTCCCAGAAGAAAACATCCAAAGATCTTATTAACCTTAAAGATAACCGTACTTTAATCCAAGCAAAAAAATTATCGATGGCCGTGAAATTAAGACTCATTTCATTATTGAGAGATTGTGGGGGCCCTGGCTACTCTTTTCACTTTGCCTTAGGTTATATTGAATAAATGGTGTATATTACCAATAATAAATAAATGGAAAAAATTCTGCATTCAAAACTAATGAAGATCTTATTTACTCACAAACTAAGAACAGTATGTTATGAACAGAATGTAAACAGAAAAAAATCGATAAAAAAAGCTGTTGATAATCCAGTAATAACTTCCGAAAAAGGGGTGTTTCCACGAACACTTTCGACGGTTTTTAAATATAATTAATAAAATTATATGTAATTTATATATGAAAGCTAATAACATCTATAAATATATGTAGTACCAATGTATTATTACTCACCCTCTTCAGTGAAAAATGTTGGCAAATTCAATTTCAACGTCATTTTTTTACTCAAACAAGCACATGACGATTTACACAGTGCACTTTCAACATATATTCACTGAAATGTCCCTCCCCCAACACGGTAATCTGTCAAAAAAAAAAAAAAATAATTAAGTGGACTCGAATATCAAGTTGAGATACTCTTTAAGAACAGCGAAGTCAAACCCACCACTGACCGAGACCGAACAGGATGCTAAGTTGAAATGTATCTGAACCAGTCGTAGCTCGGTCCAATAAGAACTAGTGGGCAGGACCCTACTAACATGAAATTAGGCCTACAATGTGCTAATATTGATAAAATAAAATTCCTATTAATTTTGTCAAGGCGGACATTATTTTAAATTATGTTTATGAAAGATATTATTTATTGATTAATTAAATTTATTAATCAATAGCATTTAAAATTGGTATGTTTATGACACACAAAATACTACTACTGTAAATATTTACTCAGTTGATGTTTAGATAAATATAATTTTATTATATACTAAATAATACTTTTTTGTAATACACTTCTTTATACTTTATACGTTCTACTTTATAGAACTTACAAAGTTCTATAAAGTAGAATTTTAATTTTCTTTATCATGGAATAGAATTTACCTTAATTATTTTATATTATAATAAGCTTTATTTCTTATAACTTACCTCTTAACAGTGGGAATAAGTCGGAATCGGATCAGAGACCGCATCAATGGCTGGACAAGAGACCAACACAATAAAAGATGGAGAGGAGTAACGGGTTGTCGAATAACCAAACTCTTCATCGAATACTCAGAGATTGAGAAATGGTCCCAAGAATTCATTAAATTGAACAGGCACAAAGCCAGAACCCTGGCGGGAATCACAACGGGCCACCATAGTAGCCTGAATGCATATAGGCACAAGCTGAGACTGATTGACAGCCCGGTCTGCAGATACTGTAAAGAAGATGACAAAACCTCGATTCATCTTCTTTACACCTGCCCCACACTAGAGGAGAAGAGGTACCTTATATTAGGGACCCCTGTTATCCTAGAGGAGGCGAGGTTTAAGGCGGGGGACGTGCCTAAATTTCTCCTTTTATGAGATAGCATTTTTGGATAATGACTACCTATGCGATCTATGGCTGATGAGGCCTAAATCCATATAACATAATAATAATAACAAATACCCCTTAATTCTTAGTAATAAATAATGGTCAAGTTAACATGAAATTCTTAGTAATTATTGACGAAAACTGTTGCTTTTCTATTAAAGAAAAATATCAATGAGGGGATGGAATCCGAGTCCGATGGGAAACAGTTACTTTAATCTCTTAATTAAATGTATGTTTTATCAATGGTTTTAGTGACTAATATATGGCATTCATTTGGTTAATTTGGATACAAAAATGTAATTAATTTCCATAATAACTATGATTATACGGTCAATAAAGAAAATATAATCCTCTATATTGTGTAGATATTTAGTCATTACATAGTGAAATTTAGAGATACTGTTTGCAACAGTATCAAAAGCGTGTCTAACAACTGAAATTTTTACCAAACCAAATAAGGAACGTAATTAAAAGCAACTTTGTATATATAAATAAATTTATATTTATGCTTTTTTGTTATAGTTTTATTGGCTTGAAAGAAATCTCATTTCATTGAGCTCATGAAAGAAATTTACATTTTTGAAAAAATACCAATATTTCATTGAACCGTTTGAAGGGATTGTTATAAGATTGATTGTTATACAAATTTTTGTATATTGCATGAAAATATATTTAATAAATATAGGGAAATAGCGAATATAGGGATAATATATTTAATTCTGTTGTTAATCCTTTTTTAATTTTAAATTTTGTTACGCCCGTTTCATTACTGATTGCCTGATAAGACGTAATTGCAATTAATAAATAATCACTTTTTAATCAATAGAAATGAGACGTCATTTACATTTAAATTGTAAGTACAATAACTTTGCGGCTGATCTCACTATTTTAAAATTTAGTGGCAATAAAATGTTTATCGCAAATATCTCATAATCCCTTCAATGATAGATTTTAATTTTATCTTGTTTCGTAAGTAGACGTAAAACCTGAAAGGTGATTTATTTGGTCTTAACCGTTCCAGTACCAGTAGTTTAATATTATAGTTGGTATCAATCAACGTTTACTGGTAATTAGGCTTCTTGAGAGGCCCAACTTCTTGACTGCGGCCCTGCTTAAACAAAGGCGGACTGATATCTAATCAATGGTCACAAAAGGGATGGACGACGGTTTGCTGCCGAAGATTAGTTGCTAGTGCTGCCGTGAACACAAACTAAGGGAGGGGGTAAACATTTCTCCTCAAACAACCTAGAAATTCTTCCGCTTACCGCAGCAACACCCGCAATGTTCTGCAGAATGTCTTAGCATAAAATAATTGTTGTGTTTTGTTGCCGTTTATGTGTTAAAAGACATGAAACATGTTTACGAAATATGTTGTTTAGTGTGTACGAAGAAAGTGATTTCATGAAGTAGAAGCATAAAACAAGCATTGAGTGAAACTGGTCCTAGTTGGCTTAGAGAACAATTTTTGCCTAATTAAATATTTTAAATGTCAAGGGTAATATGATAATTTAGAAGAGTGCCATTATGGTACGAAAAAATGAAATCTTTGGTATAGCCATTGTAGCGATACTATGCCTGCTTTTAATAGGATTTAGTCAAAAGGAAACCACAAATTACCACAGGCCTATTAGATTTCAACAAATATTAGATTTGGAAGAAACATTCAAAGTCTCTAGTAACATTACCGTACCAACCCCTTCAATACAGGATGTGATTTCCCAGCAACGAAATATTCTCCTTCAAGAACTAGCCCACTATAAGTTTCCGCAAGGAGATAACCTAGAAGATTACACTTTAGTGACAGGCGGACAGCCTGTAAGAACTGTTATAATAACGACATGGCGATCTGGGTCTACCTTTCTAGGAGACGTTATAAATGCAATTCCTGGTAACTATTACCACTATGAGCCATTGTTAGATTATGGAATCATACAAATACGTGGGGCGCCTCATTCCGAGTCTGCACTGCGAACCCTTAAAAGCTTATTAAACTGTGATTATACAAATTTAAATAGGTACTTGCAATTTGGTGTTAGCCATGTTTATTTATTTACTCATAATACAAGACTATGGAACCAATGCGAGTTATACCAGCAATATTGTTGGAATTACACGTTTCTCAACGATTTTTGTAAATTATTCCCGTTCCAGTCGATGAAGACTGTAAGACTGAGACTGTGGCTTGCCGAAGACCTCCTGAAAGATGAAGAGTAAGTATTCGTTCCCCTTTGAGAAACGCATTTTTGATAATTTTTTGTGTGTAATCAGTGTCAACAAAAATATACTTTATTAGCAGTCTCGGTTTATTACCATTTTAAAATTAATATTACACTTGTAATATAAAAATAGATATTCTGGTTATTGAAATATGTTTAATATCATGATTTATACATATATTTACACAGACAAGGACACTGTAAAGGACAAACTTTATTCGTGATGTTGAATATTCCTAACCAGTTTTGTCTAATTTATTGCCAGAGTTAAGTATGTGTCTGTGGAACAAGTTCTGAGTTTAAATTTTAACGTTCCCGGTCATTTTTGGGTTTTGGTACGGCAATTTGGAGATTTTATGTTGTCAATGAACTTGAATGAAATACACCGAAGCACTATAGACAGGAGTTTACTATTAAAATAAAACTATATGAAGTTGTAGATAATCTGTCACTTACAAGTGTATTATTTATTGTTATTTGGTTTGTGCCGCCCCTAATATATTCTTTTGATGTACAATATGTAAATATTTGCTGTGTATACTAGGCTCATGTACAAGTATTTGATTAATCATATTTATTTAGTTTAGTGATAGCATAACTCATATATTTAAATAAATATACATCTGCCCCTTTTGTATTTATATTAAAATTTGGCTGTTTGGCATAACCTGCATTTTATACAAGTCTGATATGATTTGTAACATTAATCAAAAATAGTGGAGGATGAACCTCACTGTATATATGCATTTATATTAGTATAGCCTTGCCTAATAAGAGAACATGACATTTTATATTTACTTTAATAGAAGTAAATTAGTGTTTATATTCATGTGGCACAATAGTAAAATAATTGTTATTATAGTACTAATTATATTTTTTATAATAGGTATTATACCAGTATTTTCCTTTTCATACTGTGCTATAAAGTTATATCTATATAATTTCACAGTAAACAGATGTATTAGCTTCTGGCTATTTATGTATTTTCTGTTATGTATGATTATATTTCTAATTATGTATTTTTTATCTTGTGTTCTTTTTTGTGTATTTTTTTGTGCAAGTGGTATAGTTTTAATTGAATATAAATACCTCTAAATAATTATTTCCTATTTTATGACCTAAATTGCTGTTCATAGACAGTTTTTAAAATTGTACTATCTGTAGTCAGTGCAGGAATTTTCCGAAAACTGAATCTCGGTTGCAAATTATTGGCCATGTATGTTTTAAACATGTAGAAGAATTAAATTACAGAATCAGTGATGTATGAATCTCGTGGGATGGAGCATTATATGCGCATAAATTGCTTCTGTTAAATTATTATTTCTATTGGCAATAACAACGTTTATCAATATTGCATTAACTCTAGCAGTGACACATTAAAAATTTATTTTATTTTCTTTTCAAGGTTAAACGTAAAAGTGGTGTTGTTGGTGAGAGATCCGAGAGGGACTTTGCAGTCTCGCAAGCACAGGGACTGGTGTCCAGGGGAGCCGGACTGTGATCAGCCAAATAATTTATGTGCAGATATGGTATCTGATTATAGCGCTGCTATTCAGTTAAAAAAGAAATATCCCGACCGATTCCGGTAAGGCAACGGGCATTTCTATTACATATATAAATGTAATTGATTGTTCTTTTGATCAGTAAGTTCGATGAATCTCACTATTACAGTTTACTAGTTTATATAATTAAATGTTTTAAAATATAGATATGAATTTTATAAAAATACTATTTCATAAAATAATTTCTTATTGGAAGCTTGGTCCGTACCTTAAAATGGTCATATAATTTTTAAAATTATTATTTTAATATGGGTTCATAATTTTTTTTTTTTTGCTAGGAAAGGGTATGGGGTTTAATAGCATTCTATGAATAGATTGGAATGGTTGAAACAAATTGGAAACCCAGCATGCTTTTATCAATGCAACAAGAAACAGGAAACGACTTTCTGCCATGTCACAATATGTTGAATCACTCAAAATATGAATACGATTTTTAATCTTTTCTTATTTGAAAATGTACATTTGGTAAAGTATAGTGGTTCTGTGGAAAATAGATCTCTTCTTTTTAATTTAGGACAAGTCATCAGTGTACTATACACCTTTTCAGGGTACCTCATATAAAAAGACAATCCAAGGAATTTTTAGAACGCTTAGGCTACACTTTTTCTCATAGAATCTTCTAGTCCATAGAACTCCTAAAATTTCAAAGTTACTCATTAAGAAATACAACTAAAGCCCAATTTAGCAGCATTTTTATATATATAAAAAAAATAAAACTAAAAATTTTTGTGGACTTATTTTTACTACCAAATAATATTTAATGTGTCCCACTTGAAAGGAATCCGATATTATGTTCAATATATTTGGTATTATAAACATATTGTAGAAAAATAATGGTCTATATATATATATATATATATATATATATATATATATATATATATATATATATATATATATATATATATATTTTTTTTTTTTTTTTTTTTCAATACTAATATTGCGAATTAAATAATTGTCCTTGAAGCATTAAAAGCTGTTGTGTAGGTTAAAACGGTCCATTTTAATGTTTGATTTTTTAAAAGACAGTTGCAGCAACCATTTTGAATAAATAAGTAATACTTGTTTTTAAGCAATATTTAAGTTGTTTCACAGTAATAGTAAATTGAATTTAATATATTTTCTTAACTAATTTACTGGGACGGTTGTAATTTGCTGTGATTTAAAAAAAACATAAATAAAAAACCAGTTTTCAAAAGTTTTATTTCAATGACATGAATCTAAAATGAGTCATGTAACTTTTTTGTTGTATGTAAGTTGGCCAAATGACTTTAGCTGCAGCCAAATCATTTTTTATATTACAAACGTTTTGTTATAAAAGTTAGAACGCAATATAATGTTTATACTTATCTTTATAATTTATAAACAATTATATAGAAATGTGTAATTTATCATATGTTTTTTGACTCTTTCAAGGTTTATTATAAACATTAAAATTGAAAATGTGACAAATTTGCAGTTGTTACTATTTATTATCTTTGTTCGGTATTTTCAGTGGTCTTAGAAACACATTTTTTCGTCTTAAATTATTAAAATAAACTTTGAGATTTTATCAGCCAAGCTGTATTTCGAACAGAATAACATCAAAACATACTTTTCTAATAACTTTACATAAAATTGTGTTAAGGCACGCCTATTTTTTTTATTTAAAACAAATTTTCTTTTTATAAATCTATGCTTACCGTACTACTAAACTAATTTTTTTAACGGACAGGTAAATTGGATAAGCCGGGCAAGGCATTCTCCGCAATAAATTATTGTTGTTTCTAACTGTATCAAGGTCTAGTTCGTCATGCCTTTCATTAAAAAGAGAAATCAGTTTTTGATAACAAAAAAGTGTGAACATAAAAATGCAATTAAAATAAGATATGGTAAATGGGTCCTTCTCACTAAACGGACCCTGTATAAAATAAATGTTAAAAATTGGAAAGTTGATTCAGCTTTACTGTTATTGATTCCGAATCTATAGACATGATTCATTGTTGCACCATTAAGAGGATCAATTATTTACAGGTATATATAAATTCCTGCAAACCAATAGTTGGAACTGGTACACTACTAGAGTTTTTTATTGATTGTTCTCTTGATAGTCAATATTCCGCAGCCGTAATCTGTGCCTTATTAAGTGAATGTCATCTTTAATCTCACACTCCATTAGTCAACAGAAAAAAAAATTAATTGTTATCTCTGACCTTGTTCCAATGGATACTACTAAATTATTTCCAAAGTATTGCTAACTGAAACTAGGTCAGCGAAAAAGTTAAGCCAAAGATGCATGATAATTAACATAAAATGAGGAATATTATCTATTTATTAGGCAGGCAATTAAGGAGAATAAAGACAAATGTCAAAGTCAGTATTAGATGTACCTACATAAATGTTGATTATGATGGTTTTTGATTAGTTTGTTTTATTAAGAATATATTGGCATAATCTTACAATAAAATTCTGTAGGAAATACGTTGCAATCAGTAAATTCAATAGCTATTGGATATTAGTGGTAAAAGAAAACAAATTTTTACAATTCAATATTTACAGCTGTTTTTACATTTTGCAAGTAATATGAGTATATGTTGGTAATTGATAACTAGAGATTCAGTCTCAGGTAGTCTTTCTGTATATAAACTTAGGTACGATTTTTGTACAACTTATAAAATAAAAATACTTACAAAAATAGGCACTAATTTTATGAAATATTCTCCTTTTGTGTAAGGAGGTCCTGGCAATTTGTTCTGTTCATAAAAGAAAATCTGCTGGAAACTGATTTGGAGAAAAAAACAAAACTTGTTTCTGCAAGGGGATAATTATCCGAAATATTAGAGTGATTTTTGTGTTTGAGTATTTATTAAAAATAATGGTGCACATGACATTTCTTGATCTGTTGATGTGATCTGTTTTCCATGGCACACTTAAAATTCAATATTTGAATAATGCAGCAGGTTAAATGACATTTACCTACTTGTTAATTATAGCACACTTGATAAAAGTGAAAGAAGTTGAACTTAATGTTGACAAATACCTAACTCATTTTTTCCAAAGAATATTGTACAAAAATTAAGCTGATATAGATTATTGAATTAAAAATAAATCTCCAGCAGACTAAATAATAAATTAGAATATTTCATTTGAAAAAAAAAACATACAATTGCTCGTCATTGCCGTTGATATAAAAGGATAGTAAAATGAATATCAGGTAATATTTGGAGAATAACGATTTTTTTATTATTTAAACTTGAAAATGTTTTTTTTTTTTTTAAGTCAGTCTGTATACAAAAATATATGAAATACCAGTCTAATAGATTTATCACTATTACAAATCAGTAAAAGCACCTGAATAGCAAACCCTATTTGTAACAATAAAAGTATTTGTATAGTATTTAATCGTAGTGGTATTATTTAGAAATACCTCTGCATTGTACTCGACAAAAACGAATAATTTTACTGGTATATTTTTTTTGGAAATGACGGAATGGTGAGTGAACGAATGTTTATTACGAATTCCAGGGCTCTACGGTATGAAGATCTATCTCTGAACCCATATGAGAACATCCAAGACCTGTTCGATTTTCTTGGGCTGTATTTCCACCCCGACGTTGGTCATTTCCTTGACTCACACACGCGGATAAACGTGGGCGGAGTATCCAGCACTTTCCGGGATTCCAAAAGTGCCCCCTTCCATTGGAGGATGGATCTGAATTATACGGAGGTTCAGTACATTGAAGAAAACTGTGATCAAGCCATGAAACTATGGGGGTACGTACGATCGAAAAATGCGAGTAGTTTGCGAGATTTTAACCCTTTAACTGCGTACGATATTATTTAAGGGTACTACAGTTTTTTGAATGCGTACACTTCAAATTGTTCCTATTTTTGTAGACGATGGTACTTGTTAATGCCATATGAAAATATTCGGTTTCTTTTATGTGACATGTAATTATTTTTTTTATTTCTATATATACAGGGTGTTGCAGTCGGTAGTCAAATCAATAATTTTTTTAGATTAATTTTAACTGATTCGAAGTAACTTTAACTAAAGAGAATTTAATATAAAGTGCTGTTAGAAATATAACATTAACTACTCTGCTCTTACATTCAAGTTGAATTTTTTTCCAATATTTATAATCTGCACCTTCTACGCCGAATGAGATTTGAATAGCCTGGCGAACAAAGCATTTGAGTGAGTCGCTGATTATTGGATAGGCCTAATTAAAAATAATAAAGCATGAATAATTAACTGAACTGAAAAAAATATTTAATTATCCCAAATATTAAATAAATCATCTAGCCTGTTTTCCTACACAAAATATATACATGAAGATACAATAGTAGTCACAATAACCAAGAAACAAAATGTATACTACGCTTTTTTATATTATGTAGGGCACTAATTAACATTCTATTAACCTTTACATTCTTATTTAGGAGTCAATCCTATAAAATGATTTATAATGTTGCATTTATTATATTAACTTAAAACTGTAATACAGATGGTCTACATGAGCTTTTCATACCGTGAAGGTAACTACAACTACTGTGATATTCCTAGTTTTAAGCAGCTGTAAAAAACTGATTTTACACTGTCTTCAACTTACTCTTCTATTGATACTTAATACACCTCTACTAAACATAGAACAAACCTAATATCTAGAGGCTTTACTAATAGCTTTGTGATACTAACAATTTTCCTTAATTAATTTTATTTGTGTTATAATAGCTCAAGCCTTATTTTAGAAATTACATTGTATATTATTTACATAATAGTTTATAATTATAAACAAGTCTCTTATACATTATTGTAATCCAATTCTTCACTGCCAGCTGGCTCGCGTTTCACTTTAAAATTTCTTACAAGACTGTGATATATTTTATATTGAACAAAAACAGGTTGTTAAGCGATTATAACATTTATTTAAGTTTGTCATATGTAAAGATCAAAGCAACAGAAACTTCATATTCTAATATGAATCTACATAGCAGTAAGGTTTTAACCATTAAAGATTTTATAACAGTGTGTACTAAAATGGTGTTTATCAGTCGTTGATAAACTTGCAACTCACATTTTACGATGTAGATTGCGGCATATTTTGTGGTACAGACTCGGAATGTATCGCAGTCGGAATTACTCACAAAAATAAAAACTTGTTCGAAATATATAATTCTGCCTGAATATTTACTGTCCTTTTGGACTGCTCTATACATTTATTTCTGGTCCAGTGCTTGGATCGAAGTCGCCATCTACACTTACAAATGTATTTATTACATATTATATATAAAAAAAATTTACCATTTTTGCTTTTAACTTTTGCTTCTATTTTATACACAATTTTTATCGAGGACTAAATGTTTTATATTTAAATTAAACAATCATATATTTCGATATTAAAATAGTATTTTATCTGTGCCTTTGCTCATAGCCCAATAATAAAAAAACATGTATATTCTTGTAGAGTCATGTTACTAGTATTTTCACACAGAAAACAATTCTAATTCAGTATTATATACATTAAATATGATACACAGGGTGTTTATTCACTTCGGCATTTAATAGACTAAATATAAGCTCAAAGGATTA
The DNA here is from genome assembly GCA_037954035.1 of Rosalia funebris. NCBI lineage: Eukaryota > Metazoa > Arthropoda > Insecta > Coleoptera > Cerambycidae > Rosalia > Rosalia funebris. The sequence goes on along the minus strand of JAZFAV010000001.1, from coordinate 11,148,532 downwards.
ACTATAAACACTGATATTGTGAATTTGTACTTAACAAAATAGGGAAACATTCCGAAATGTGGGTATCAAGAGCATTTTTACGTCAGATGTAATAAGTTAACCATACCAATCAGTTCAATATTTTGTATACTTATGGGCCACTATAATATTATTATTGTCGAAGCTTTATTTGTCCATGATGCTACATGATGACAAAGATACACAATATTAAGTTTTGAACATTGCCTGAAATGGGAGAAACTGAAAACTATAGGAATACCATGACAATGCAAACTAAATGGACTCGTTTAGTTTTTATACTATATAATTAGTTAAGATATTGACAACTGTAGCAAAATACTTAGCTTCCTCGATCTAGTTCAATAAATCCTTAATAGAGATTTACATATATGAGGATTTTTTTAAGAAGGAGCTTAATTATTTAAAAGTAATTAGCTTCTCAGGTATTGCTTGTATGTTTTTGACCTGACAATTTGATAGATTCATTTCTAACTAATTGTATCCTGTAATATTCTGGACGACTCTTCACCTCTTTAGCTAGGTGTAGTCCCTTTGATTATTTTTAAATATTAAATATATTTTTCTATTATTTCCAAGTAACTTTTTAATAAAGTTAATTATGTGTTTTGGATCAAGACGTATCTACAGTTGAAAATACATTTCCAAGTTCGTAAACGCCCTGCTAATTTGTTCTAACATTCACATTTACAAGACCATGACAATTCCGACCGGTTTCCAGTGGTCTATTGACAGTATTATTCTTCATCGAGAAAACTTTAGCTAAAGTTACTGACAATTTCTGAATATCCTGCATATATGAAATGAAGAATGTCAAGAATGTGATTAATAACAGTGGTCAATTGTGGTGGAATCCAGCGGACTTACCTGTTGATTAAATAAAAATAACCTACCTCTTAATTCGTGTCCGTTAACGATTTTTTATAGTTCAAAGCTTACAAATGCGACATTAATAAACCCCTAGAAAATAACCAAACAGACCAGCAGCCTCGATATATTGTCAACCAGTCGCTCATTGCCGATGGTTTCTACCACAAGTAATAATATTTAGTGATTTAATCATTTATGTATTTCTTTTTATCTTGTAGGTATAAATTCCACAATTCTTGATATAAACCCAATGTCTTAGTTGCTTTCTCGAAGATGTATACCTGTAGTTTGAACGCTCAATTTAGTAGTGACAATAGTTGTTTTTTGATACTGAACGAAGAAACCCCACTCTTTTTAATAATGTAATATTGATGGTACTAATGATTTAAACAAAAATAAGAACCTATGCTAGTCACTACTAATCCTTTAAAGTGTTTTGCTCACATATCTTAATCTTAGTTGAGATAAGATTGTGCTCTCTTTAATTCTCTAAATTCTAGAAGTGGAATGATCAGTTTCAACGTCAGTGGTTTGGTAGAGTGTGAGGGAGATCCGTGAACAAATAGAATGTTATTTAATATGAACTGATCGTAAAACGATTACCTTGAAACTGACTAGAAATAGTAGCATTCCATGGCAGCAGCAATATAGTTCTTTTATTTTTCTATAAATTTTCCACACTGCAGGGTCGACAATACTTAAGCTTGACTAGAATTTGATCTTCATAGCTTGGAAAATTTTCTAAATTTGCTCAAATTTCATTGCACCTATACATGCAAACCGATTCGATCAATTATCGGATATGACACACGTTTTTATTGCACTAATTTATCATAAAATTGTTTTATTACTAAGTTGTCTCCCTATTATAGTCAATTGTTTTAATATTAGTTAGATATAGGGGTTTAAAAAAACGATTATATCAGTAGAGGCATATCTTAAAATAACTTACGATAGAACTGTACTGAATTTTAATAATAGGATTGTGCCTTTGTACGTATTAGGCATCACCTGAAAGCACCTTCGTTATGAAAATTGATAAGCATTTCTTTGCACATTGTTTTAAAATTCAAACGGTTTATCATGACAAGTGTTACAGAATTCTTCTGATTACCAAGATGGTTTTTGGTTTTAAATCATCGTCCACTTCCAGAGAACCAGAATTGATATTCAAACATCTTATGATTATTAATAGAAAAAAAAACTAAAAGCAACTTTAAGGATTATTTTTGAGCTGAATGTGGCTATTATGACAATTTTTTATTTACGATGTTAAAAAAACTTGCCACAATTTACTATGCCATAGATTCGTTTTGTAAATGGAGAATTTAGTGATTTTGTGTGCTATAAAAATTTTTTTTCTGTTTTATTGCACACTTAATATAGTATAAATTGTATAAAAACTAACTCTAGATTTTTAAGCCTTTATTTACAGCTTCACTTTTAAGCATCAGAAAAATTCAACCCAAATTATTCCATTTCCATTGAAATAGAATAATTTTTCACAATAATTTGAAAATCTAATCAACTATTCCATTTTAAACAGTTAATTTTTGTAAAATTTTGTTTTTACTGATTGTATGAATTTTCTATTATGACAAATGTTGAATTCTTTTTAAACTGCCAGCGTTCCTTGAAAATATAGCCAAAGTGATGATAACTAAGATTGACCCTTTACTCGGGAAACCAGTGGTGTCCTTATTGGTGCGAAAAGGGGTGTAATCGTACATAAAAACGATTAAATAAAGATTATAGCATTAGAATTTGACAGCTGAATAAATTGTCTTCTAATTTCAAAATAACTCTTGTTTGTTAGTTCTCCAGAATGCTGGTAATGTATTTATTAATGTCTCTCCTACTTAATGTAGTATCCAGTATAACTTTTGGATCAATTAGTCTTAGACTGGTAAGGTGGGCTCGTTGTCCCTCCTCCTTATTGTGGGGGGGGGCAGTTATATATGTTCGTGTTTGGTTCAGTGGCGGCTCGTGGTATCCATATTAGGGTAGGCGATAGCGGCGTATGAGCTTCATCAACCCTTAAAAATAGCGCCGCAGACGACGCGTTTTCCTGGTACTTCAGAATTTCAATGATTGAATTTCATTTATGCAAAAATATAGACTTTCACAAGAATTTTTTGAACTTAATACCTCTTTGTTATTCGTGAATAATAATAGTTATTGTGGGTATAAATAAATTGGAATAAACGAAATATATTTATTGAGTATTATACCTATATTATGTAAATTGGGTTGGCAATAATACATTATTTTAGGGCGCTTTAGGGTATAGGCCTCCTCCTCCCCTCACAGCCTTTCTTAACCATCGCCATTATTGACTGACAATTACAAAGTGGATACCTACTACTTTTTATAATTTAAATTAATGCGCCTATCTTTAATTAATGAAAATTTGTTAATTATATTTTCCGTGAAGTCATCAGATTTCTGAAGTGTGCTAAATAATTCCTTTTCAATTGAAATAAGTGCAAACGACGATAAACATACATTCTTCATAGAGTTCCGACTATGCGTTTTAATATGTTTTAAACAAGAAAAATGTCTTTCAACCTATGTACTTGTTGCTAGAATTGTAGCAATTAAAACAATAAGTTTAAAAACCTCTGGAAATATATCTCGAAATTCATATTCCACAAAATATTTCAACATTGACTCGATATTTAATGTTTCAAATTGATCATCACAATATATAACTCAATATCCCCAGTAATGTCATGGCTTATTCAATGCGAAGGCGTCTTCGGATCTGCCGAAGAACACCGATCTACTTCAGGCGCCGATTGCATTCGCCTTCAACTGCTTTATTTAAAGAATATAATTGGCTGCAGACGTCTGAGCTGCGATTATTTTGCCATTACAACAACGCTGTTTGTCGCCTTACCGACATCTGGTTGACGTGTAGCTATCGATTTTCAGGCGGTGGGATGGAGAACCGAGCCTGGTCTGGTTGTTCTGTTTAGGAATAAAATGATTTAATTCGGTGTAGCGCGGCGCCGTGCGGGCTGCGGTGGTATATATATATATATATATATATATATATATATATATATATATATATATATATATATATATATAAAGGGTGTTTACGGCACCAGCGCCGCCGACGGCGATAGATAATTTAATTAGTATAAAGTAGTTATTATTAATTATATTAAATATTTCTGTATTATCAGGGACGTCAACAGTTCATTGTAATTGCGCTGTTATGAGAAATGACGTAAAATTTTAAAGGTAGGCGGCGCCTACCTTGCCTACCCCGATGAGCCGCCACTGGTTTGGTTCAAAATTATATCGACACTTAAATTGAACAATTGTATGCATTTCCAGCATTATCAAACTAATAAATCCTAGTCGATGCTTGACTACCCCAAACTCAATTACATTGGGCTCATGCCCTATGAAGCTCACTGACGTGTTTCAGTGACGCTGGATTCCAAGAGGGTCAACCAATCTTTGACAGTAAGTTCTAAGGAAATATTTTGAACATGACATTCGAGTTTCTCGATTTTTATGATGATGCCTTGGTAATCAATTGAGGAATCCTTCACACAAACAAGAATACACTGATAAAGCCTAAGCGTAGAATACACGCCACAATCACATTTTGGGCTTCCAGATATAGAGATTCTCCTAATTATTAAAGGCCATTTTTTGACAGCTTAGATTTTGTAGTGCAATGTCCAGTGATTTTACTTCGTGCGAGATTTTGTTTCAACCCTTGCATTGACAAGTTATATTTTTGATTCTCTTCGAAATATTCGACACTTGTTAAATGAAAAGATAAAAGTTTTAAATTACTGGTCATGATCTCACTGGTATTTAGATGCACTTATTTTACTTAAATCCAAACCAGACGGAAAAGGTCTACGATAGCTACCGTATGGACGTCAGCTTGTTAATCGAGATCATCACTCGTATTTGCACTATTAAATGGGGGTGATTAACATGCCATGAGGTTTCGTAAGTGCAATAAATTATGTTATCATCTCCAACACTTTTTACTAATATATTGTTAATTTTGTACATAGTCTAGGTTACTGATATTTTTATAGAGATTGTGATTTTTATTTATTTGCCTTTACTTTTGTCCAGTTAGTTTTAGAATTATTTTTATATAGTGATATTTAGCCTATATGGTTTTTTATCTTAATATTGTTGAAAGTTAATAAACATGTATACAATGTTCTGCCTTTTTCTTGACGCCCGCCCTGCAAATGGAAAGTATACCAGAGAGTATGCAAAAACATTTATTTAATAACATAGAAAAAAATACAAATTCAACAAAATTTACAACTTTGGTGGTTTTTTGACATTGTTAAAATAATAGCCTAAAACAATATATAATTTTAATTTACTTTTTAATTAATAAATAAAATACATTTTAACATAATTATGTGTTACTAAATTATCAGTCGGGATAAATGATTGGTCCGATTCGGAATTAAATTGTGTTTAAAACATAAATGTCTTACTTGTAAAAAAAATGAACACGAATTATAATAACCGTAGCATAGACACACGAGTTAATATTCTAAGCTGATTGTATGATTATGAATTGTTATACAAAATAAGATTGGGTATACTTCATTCACATCAGAATATCTCTATTATTCTCTTCTCCTTTTCAAATACTTATTTGATTATATGAGAAAAGCAATGAGATCTGCCAGATATTAAAATAAAATCAATGCAATACAGCAGTATAATTAAATTGGAAACCACCAACGGTCATATCCCTGCAGATTATTGCTTTTCAGTGTAGGCAACTACGCTTCTTAAATTACTTGCTTAATGATCCTTGGAAAAAAAGGGTAAACGCATTTTTTTACAATAATGAACAGCTTACATAAAAATTCAATAAGTTGCCATGAAGTAGGTGCTCTGGTAATGTACGTATATATAATTTTTTTTTAAATATACTGTTTATATGGTACCGCACTATAAAACCAACAATTACTAGTTCTTGGATTAAATATCCGAAAAAAAAAAAACGAAAAAACCATGACATTTTTTTACACCTTTAAGTTTTATTAGCAAACTTTTCTGTTGGTATTAAACACAAAGAAAAATAATACATTAATGTAAACCATATGCAGTGGCGGCTCGTTGGGGTAGATAGGGACAGCCTCGCCAACAAGAATAGAAACAGGTAAGAAGACGTTATTATTTTCTTCGTAATTCCTGCTTGTAATCACAATTCTAATATTTACGAATTAGCTATTTTAATATCCCAATATTTAGTTTAGTTAATACACCCAACTGATATAGCCTGGCAAAATCAAGTACTCAGTAGCAGTCGGGTTCTACGGTATATTTTAAATTTATATAGATTTTGTACATTCTCAGTACATCTACCAGCAATTGTTTTTGTTACTTTACACAACGTAGTGTGCTGTGTTGTCGAAATTCATGAGTAGATGATTTGTGCTTGTGATAAAATTTCACTATAAAAGGAGTATTCATTTGTTTCATTTTAAAATATTTAAATTAGTGGCTATAAGAGATGTACTAGTTTGTAACCTGACCTATTACATCCTATGGCTGCCAGAAGATTTTACATATGCATTTTTTTTTGTCGGTTTTTATTAAAAAAACAAGCTCCTGGTTAATGAGGAATATACTGAAAAATAAATTATTTTGTTGGTTATTTTTAGACAAATATATTTGATGAAGTGGAGGTAGAGTGATTTTAAAAATATATCGCAGGCAATAAGGAAGCATTCTATACTCCGGTTTCAAAATAGTGGGCAGTAAGGTATAGAACACAATTTTTATGAGCTGGTAATACGATTCAACAAGTCTCGTGTCTGTTTTACGTGTAAATTGTAAAGACCACTCCCTGCACTCTGTGATCTCTGCTCTCTTTAGTCGCGCGCGAGACAAGGCACGTGCCTTGTCTGGTCCACATGTTGTGAATTACTTGCTTCCTACAATTTGGAATTTGGGGTATAGATGCCAAAATGACGTTACATAAAAATTTAATATATGAGGAAAACAATATTGCAAATCAACAATGTTAAATTAACATTCAAATAATAGTAGTCTGCAAAAATATCATACTAGGATAATTAATTGACCGTATAGAAATCATTTTTCAAAAAACACCATATGAAGTTTTTCAGAGCCGCCCCTGCATATAAAATGTAAAAATGTTTAGAAAACTATATAGTATCTTAAGATGTCAATAGCCAGCATGAATAATTATTAAGAAATACATTTTTTCCTCGCCCACAAAACTTTTCTGATGGAACAAGGAGCTGAATTATTTCTTGTAGTTAATTATCAAGAAATAATTAGGCAATATTTAATAATTCGTTTCAAACCCACGGTATTTTTCCGCGCTATGACATGGCACAAGAAATTTACTAAATTCATTTTGTTGCTACACAAACAAAATGCTACATTGTCTAGAATTTTTACCCAATACTTATAGGCTTACAACAAATACAACTCATATTAAAATCCTATGAACGTTTGTAGAATACTGCGATACCTTTCCCACAAATTAACAATAAATAATTAAACAAACATGAGAAAGAACCAATGAAATATGTGGAAGTATTTCAATCTTAAAGCTTTAACAAGGGACATTTTTATTGTTGGGAATCTTCTTCGGCAAACTGTTTATATTTCAACAACGTTTCTTTAATGGTTTCATCCGAATACCTACATTCAGCTGCCTCACACTGGCAGGTAAACAATTTGTATTTTATCAACCAGAATTTATAACCATAATCAAAACTGGAAAAAAAAATTATGTATGTAGATAAGTAAATCTTTGAGTAATTATTTTTCACCTTAGCTCCTCGTCGGCAGAAATATTCCTTTTGGCAAAGAAGGCGACTCGAGGAAATCGCAGATCTTGATGGTCGACGAATACTTTTACGGGATGCAGATTCGGATCGCAGTTGTGATTTATGAACCTCGCGAAATTGCCGTAATGCTTAGCGTCTATGCAATACGAATCGGTTTCCTAAAATTATTAAATAATTCAGCCTAAATCTACTACCAAAGATACTGGGCGGGAATTATATTTACGCGATTATCTAGATCGAACAGAAAGCTATCGTCCTCCCTCTGATCCGCCTCCACGTCCGTCAATATCTCCCCTATGTAGTCGCATATGTAGCTTCCTTTGGAAATAAACCGCAGTGTTTTAATTCCCCAGCCTTTTGCGTCAGTCTTATAAAGTTGAAAGCGTTGAGATAACCCCTTTTGTACTACACGGTTTCGACATGTGATTGCGTTACAAGCACACGCCTCGCTACACTCAAATATCAACGGAGGATCTATAAAAAAAAAAAACAAAGCTATTTTATTTCCTCTCTTTCCCGTAACAAGAAACTACCTGAGAAATTAAAGTCGTGCGTAAGTTTTCCCTCCTCATCGTACCAACATTTAAGCGATAATTTGCCGCACTCGCAGTCTTCAGTCACGCACCTCTCCTCACAACTACAGGTATGTAAGCTAGATATTTTCGTGTCTATATCTAAGTCGTCAGAGGCTACGCAACACTTTGTAATGTACGTGTAATCTCTTGGTTCTGGTTCATCGTCTACGGTATTCACACATTGAATGGGGTTGGTTTCTCTCCCCCTTGATATGTCGCTACAGGAAATTGTATTAATAGTTAAAGATGAATATGCATATCGAAAGTGTCACTACTTTTGTTCTCAATAGTACATTGACAATTTTTTATATGTTGTTTCATTTTGATTTATATTTTATAGATAAGATTCTATTTATTTATTTCTGTTTATCTTTCTGTATTTTAGATTTGAAGATTTTAAAACATTTTGTATGAAAATTTTTATATGAAAAGGCCTTTTGTAATTATACCAGAATAATAATTTTAATAATTATGGAAAAAGAATACTGCATTTATTTTTACGATCTCTCGTCAAATAATAATGTTTTTATGGATTATTCGAGACTTGTTTTTTTCTATTCTATAAGTACTATTCATTAAAGGAAGATATGGATGAAAAACAAATAATAATATACGAGGTGGTACCCAAAAGAAACCGAACTGATATTGCGGTGGGCGGAGTTTTTGTAATACCACGTTCTACCGCTAGGAGCGTATAGATCTATTTCATTTCCGAGTCAGTAAGCCAAGCGTCATCGCTAAAGAACGGTTCCGTTCGGTTTGTGTGAATTTTTTAGTGAGAGGTGTTTTTGTGCTCGTCGTTTGTTTTTTCAATGTGAGAGGAGTTGTCCATTCAGAGTTTGTTCCACAGGGTCAGACAGTTAACCAGGCTTTCTGTCTGGAAGTTTTGAAAAGATTGTGCAACAGTTTGTGGCGGAAGAGGCCTGATTTATGGCAGTTGGGCGACTGGCTTTCCATGACGATAACGGACCTGCTCACACAGTCCCTGTCTGTGCGCCAATTTTTGACAACAATTTCCACAACTTCGTCAATGGTCCGTCGTTGATCTTCCAGGACGATTTTGCGAATTTCTTCAACATGTTCATCGGTTCAAGCCGTGGATGAACGACCAGAGCGAGGTTTGTCAATAATTGACAATTCACCTCTTTTGAAATGGTAAAACCACTCACACTTGAGTTTTCCCAATAACAATTATCCTTGTAGGCCTTTTTTAACATTTCAAGCAGTGCCGGGAACTTGAGATGAAAAGACCTCGGGGCAAAACAAAATGTAGGGGCCCCATTTAAAAATTACTTGTGGTATTAATATAGAAAAAATGAAGGATAAAAATCACTGTATTTTGTCCATAATAATTATATTTAGATATTATTCATTACAAACAATTGTTTGAAGTGTTAACTGAGTAAAATTCGTAAGCCGAAACCTTAAATCATAAGAAAAAAGTTTCAGATCAGTATACTTGTAGATTTTCTTATTTTTATCACCTTAATTAATTCATTTTGATGATTATTTTCTAAATAATATTTTTAGGAATCTTTGTTCACGTGTTTTTCAATATTTTCTGATGGGGTTGGATCATTTTCCCCTCGCGTCGGGGGTCCCGGGGCGATGCCCCGGTTGCCCCATTGTAGTTCCGGCCCTGATTTCAAGAGTTTCTGTGCCAGTTTTTCCGAGCAAGAACTAAAATTTTACGGTCGCAGGCTGTATTCGAGAATCAAAAAACGACGAGCACACAAAACAAAAATTCACACAAGCCGAACGGAACCTTCTTTGGCGACGACGCTTGCCTTACTCGCTCGGGAATGGTAGCTCTATACGCTCCTAGCGGTAGAACGTGATACTAACGCACCACAACATCAGTTCGGTTTCTTTTGGGTAACCCCTCGTAAAATGTTTCATAACAAAAATGGAATTAACATTATACTTACTTTGATAATATAGTCTTATATTTCTTGCAGTCCAATGCAGTAACATTCTGTAATTTAACATTAAGCGCTATTACATTATAACTTTCACCATCCTCAGATACACATTCTAAAGGAGTTTCATTATTCTTATTTACCAGCGAAACATCAGCACCTCTTGCTAGCAAAACAATAACGCAATTATATTTATCTTCCCGTGCAGCAATATGTCTAAAATATTATTTAATCCATTTCACTTATTCCACACAATTACTCATACCAACACTTACAAGGGTGTTTCGCCGTGCGCATTAACGGTATTAATTTCACATCCCCTATTTAACAACAGTTCAACGATATGCGAGCTACCACTGAAGGCAGCCCAGTGGAGGGCTTCGTTATGTTCCACATCTCTAAGAGAGGCATCGGCGCCCTTAAGTATAAGGTAATTCACAACGTCTACATAACCGTGTTCACAGGCCCAGACCAAGGGCGTCCAACCGCCGTCATCCTGGCTGTTCACAAAGTTTCTAATAGTGGCTGCGGCTTCAAGAAGGATTTGGCAAGCAATGAGGTTGCCACACTTAGCGGCCATGTGAAGGGCTGTCATGCCGTCAGTGCCCTTCAGAAAGCAGGATAAAAATCGCTTAATTATTATATTTATGCAATAAAAATAATAAATAACATTATTATTATTACAATGCATTAATGTTTTAATGAAGAAATAATGAAGGCACTGAAAATTTAATATGGCAATAATGTTCAGGGTTTCAGGATAGTTTCTTGCACAATTTTGGCAGGGTAGTGACCTAAAACTACTTAAAAACCTAAAACTTAAATTGTAAGGCCACCCAATGAAAAATAAAAAACCTCATGTCCCCTACGACAGAGCGCCACTGGATCGGTCAATAACTTGTTAGGTTCAGAACGAATACAGCTCGCGCAGTTGACGTTGATATCCCGTGTCCTGTCGACTACTGCTTTACACTATTCTGTTTCACTATATTGCAAATGAAATTTTAAGAAAGTGTCTTATTTTGATAGTATTTACCCAGTTACAGCTGTTAAATTAAAACGAAATACATGTTATTTGTGCATCATTATTTTTTATGTGAAAAGAAAAAATCACTTCCTTTCACATTTTCTGTCAACACAGGCTTCAGACTGTTAGCTTCAAATTACTTAAGGGCTTGTATTTTTGGCCTCACTGAAGTATTTGATTTCAGATTAATTATTTAGTCGATGTCAAGACTATATTACTATAGTGACAAGATAAACGAATAATAGTACTGCAAATATTATTACATTTTCCCATCGTGCACGCGTCACACGTTTTCCTGGTACTTCAGAATTTTTATATAAAATCCGTTTATACAAAAATATAGACTTTCACAAGAAAAATTTTTGGACTTTAATACCTTTTTGCAGAACATTCATGTTTGCCGTCATATTCTTTGGTTAAGAGAAAAGGCTTGTAAGGTGAATTTTCTACTAGAGGGTCTATAACACTTAAAATATTTTCCGAAATAGTTTCAACGTCACATTTTGTAGGTTTCAGGTATGTCCAAAAACGTTCAATCGGTTCACCATCGAGAATATATCTTAAAACTACCACTGAGTTTTTGCAGATACATCAGTTGTTTCGTCTGCCATAACTGCCAAAAATGAAGGTGTTAATTTCTTTAATTATTTCTTCATGACGTACTTTTAATATACAGTCTAAAAGATCATTTTGTATTTCTTTAGAGGTTCCTTTAAATACTGAAACATTTTGTAGATGCTCGCTTAAAGTTACATCAAGTACAGCAGAAAAATTTATCAAACCACGAAATATCCTCGGGTTTTGAGAGGTTTCAGCTTCGTCATGTCCTCGCAGCGCCAGTTCAAAGGCCCCACAAAACTTTATGCACTTTATAATTTTTGACAAAACGTATCTCTTTTTTGTCACATTATCATTATGCTTTTGCACATTTATCCAATAAGCTGAATCTAGCTGCGCTTTAATATTAGTTGTTCCTAATAAAGCTAATTCCATTGTATTATGTAGATGGCTTTTGGAGTTGTCGTGCTTTTTTATTTTTTCAGTCAAGTGCACTAAATCTGTCACCCCTACCTCCGTCCATGCTTTATCACCGCCAAAAAGTAAACAAGGAAAACAAAATAACGCATTTTTTTTGTTGCACCCACAAATCCAATTGTTCTTCGAATAAACGTCTCTATTAAATTGACGTTTATATGCTTTTCCGCGGCTAACACCTGCAGTGTCAATAACAATATCGGGCAATGGCCTACCATTGTTTTTTAAATCAGTTTTATCTTCATAAGAGTATTTAAAAAATCGCTTCACATGAACTAAATTATAAACTAAATCCATTGTCACTATCACAGTATATAAATATTAATAATTAGTACAATAAATCACTACACAAATTCACAAAACAGTATTTAAAATCTCAAATTAACACGAAATACGAAATAGGTACGATTTACGCCCGCCAACTGTACGAGAAGGAGGAAGGAGTAAACATTCACTGATGTTGCCTTAGCTGGAAAAAATACAGCTCACTGACCGTGTAAATTCGCGCATTTACGAGCGCCAAGTGTGGATTGTCCCGGGAGTTGAGGGGGAGGACGGGTGTGCCGAGCCGTGCTGAGAACTACCTCGTGTGGTCCAATTCAATGTACCGCGACGCGCTCGCGTAGAGACCCAGATAATTCATCTGGTCTACTACTCAATAGAGGACGGCGGGCAGAATGCGACTTTAACGCAATAATTTGGTTAGCTGCACCAACTAACCACATTATTTTTTTAATAAATTTTAGTAATTATTACGTCGCGAAAACATACAAATATCTAATTTTTTTGGCAGTTCTGTAGCTCTGCAGCACCTATACACCAGCCGCCCTTGCTGTATGTGATGTTAAATATGTTACTAAGAGTGTTAGTATTAGCATAGAGGAAAAGCAGAAAAATGTTAATTACCCTTTTTACTTCGTGAAATGCTTTAGATTTTTTTTTTTTTTTTGTTTGTTTAACTGAGTTACGTGTTTCTTTAGTGTTTATTTGAGCCCTGTATATATAAAGTTATGCCATAAACTATCCTGAAACCCTGTATAGAATTTTATAAGATATTACAATCTATTCATGAGTTTTAAAACTCATATTACAAAAATTAAAATGCTTTTGTGCGATATATAATCTTGATAAATAAAAACGTTAAAATTAGTAAACAGCGAAAACTAGCTAGAAAACAGCTAAAACTTTTTTTTTATTTTGTACCTTTGTCATTGATTTACCGCATAGAAAGATAATCGCTCTTGTAGTGTTAAGTGTATAATCTTAACAAATTGACAAAAAATCACACATCATTTTTCTACATAATTTTAACAATCAACATTTTTTTTATAATGTACTAAACACTAACCTTTATACTAATGGTGGCACCAGCTCCAACTAAATATTGCACAACGTCATTTTTATTTGCCGTCGTGGCAAGCATTAGAGGGGTATTCTGTTCCTTATCAAACGCGTTAATGTCTAAACTGGCAGTAACGAGCAAGTGGCATATGGATACCAAACCATTATGAGCAGCATAATGTAACAAGTTACCGTCATTAAAAACGTGGAGGTCGAAATTGATGTCAACAGTGTCTGAAGCTGTAAATAAGGGACTAAACATGTATTTTTAACATATTTGCCACTTCTATTTCTCACCTATTATAGAGGCTAACTTGGCAACGTCCCCATCCTTAACCGCCTCTATAAGATCATTTTCTGAGAAGATTTGGCCCTCGCAGTTGGGCGTGTTAAAAATTCGAGAGGTTTCGATGGGAGGTAACAAAGGTGCAGTACTGATAGGGTTTTCTTTGATTTCTGGAAAGCTCATTTTAGCGGACGGGCTAAAATTTTAAATGCCAAGTAACACATAATTATGGAATATATTTCGAAATTAAAATACCGAGTGTTTCAAAATATACTCGTCAAAGAGGTACGGTATGTTGGGTGAATCTGGAAAGAATAAATTTCAACAAAAACATACATGTAATCAAAAAAACATTTTGTAAAAGGAAAGTAAATACCAATTAACAAATAAAAGCAAACACGCAAGGTAAAGGTAAATTTCTTTTCCTGCTTCCATCTGTTACCATACAACAGATGAACATTAGAAATGGATAATTTTGAGGAAATGAGTTTAAATGATGCTTGCATTATTTCAAGTGGAATATTACCAAAAAAAAAAAAAAATAGAAACAGCAGTGTTTTTTGATAAGTGGAATAATAAACAGAATTTTTGTATGTTTTTCTAGATTTAAGAAATTAATAATGGAAGATTTTTTGAAGACCTATTTAATTGTAATGGTGCCTAATATCAAGATTACTCTAGATCTTTATGTATTGAAACTTCTGTACTTTTTTTGCCTTAACATCAATTACTTATTCAGCAATACTTCAGGAAATCATTTTTGGCAAAAGAAGTCTTTTAGCAGGAGTGTAATAACATGAAATTATAAACATACTATTATTTCACAAATTCTGTACCACACTTTACATACACCGAACATTTCACAAAATACACAACACTGAAAGAAAAACAGAATAACAAAGAGTTTGGTAAATTAACTTTTTTGAAACACACAGCGACATAAACCAAAAATTTTGAGATACTTACTAGTGCGATTTTTGTACGGGAAGGAATATAGGTTTTTTTGTACAGTGCATGGTAATAACAATATCGTGACTTGGCGTCGACAAAGCGCAATGGGGACAGCACTCCATATTCCCCACAGAAATTTGACAATTACGATGATATTGATGTTTTGCGTCACATTCAACAAATTGACCCTGAAAAATAATGGGGTCTAATTGTATGTAGACGACAACATATGATATTTAATTGCATAGGAGGAAATTACTCATGGCGACTATTCAAAATTTAGAATATTGAGCAGTTTAAACAAATAGTACCTGAGTACAAAATACACCACAAGTTGGACAACAGTTGTGCCGTAACATCCTATTTTTATGTAAGTTACATAATAGAACGTATGGCACCCGTTGTGATGGTCTCAATAAAGAAGTTTCTTTGAAGTTAACGGTCCTACTGCATCCTATCAGTTTATCGCCTATGTTATCAACAGCTGCACAGTAAATAGTATCTAAAACACTAAGTATTAATAATTACTATTTCCTGTAATATGTAAATGTCTACCATTCTCACTGGCACTTGCATAAAGTTTTGTTTTATGTGTACAAAGACACAATCGCGATGCTATCAACTGCGCTCCCACAGAAGAGCACTCTGGGTCATTTGGAAAATCTTTAGCTTGATCAGCAATATTGGGACTAGGTCCTGAAGGTTCATCCAGATCATCCCTAGTCCGGCTAAGAAAAAATATTTTTATTTAATTTGCCTTGCTCTTAAAAATCCCCTCCCTTGTCATAAACTACTATGTCTCATTAAATACCTAACACCTAAATAATTAAGAAAAGTGAAAGTGATGATAATACAAAACTTAATAAAACACCCTACTTGGTGCTACAATTAGTAATATCATATATATTTTCCTCTAATAATTTGTAATTGCTTTTGGTCTGTTTTAAATAGATAAACAATGTACCTAGATGAAATTCTCTGGGATCTTCGTGTATTCCTTACAACTTCAAGGTTAATTTCCACATCTGGAGACAAACTTTGATCTGAATCTGATTCTTTACTACTGTCGATATTATGACTAGTTTTTATTTTTTTTGTGTTCTTTTTAAAGGGCTTAGCCTGTTTTTTATTCTTTTTAAGTCTTGCATCCACTCCATTATCATCACTATTTATTGTCTCATTGTCACTATCGTAATGTTTATTTTTATCTGCAGTTTTAGACTTAACTTTGGACTTTTCCTGTTTTGCAATAGCTAGGTTCTCCAAAATCTTTTGCGTTGGTTTTAATTGTCTAGTTAGTCTTTGAGGCTTGTTAGATTCATTATAAGATTTCTCTTTTCTAGCTATTGCACTCTGAAGAATAGACTCATTACAGTCTTTACTCCTTCGTCTTGATGATCGTTTTAGTACACTCTCATCTATTTTATCTTCTAGGGAATTATTTTTATTACGTAAAGATCTTCTTCCAGGTGAGCTGTCCTTACTCTTATTAGGAGATTCATTGGTAGGCTTTTTAAATAATAAAACAATCCTAGGTTTCCCATCAAGATCTTCATCATTTGATTTATCATCACATTGAGGCATTTCTTCCTCAACCTTTAAAGATTCATTTGTATTTAAAATAACATCTGATTTCTCCAATGGAATATCATCAAGACTAGAAGTTAAATTGTTTTCGGTCATACTTTTTTCTTCAGTCTTCATATACTCGACTTTCTGTTCAGTCTTATTGAATTGACATTTCATTTCACCCAACAGAGTATTTATAAAAGTTTTATCGTCACTTTGGTCACAGTTAACTGTTCCACTTTCAACATTCACAGAGTTCATGATTTTATCAGTAAAACAGGAACTATCATTTATCACACCAGACTGAAGTTTTCTAATGTAATATTAAAATCATACAAATTTGTTTTTAAACACTGTCGGAGAATCACATTTTTTTATTTTCATTTAAGGAAATTAAAAATATAGCCTTTAGCCCATAGTGTATTTGACAGGTATTGTGTTTTTATACTTGACAGCTGGTAATGGGTATATTGTATATTATCGACTTCTCTGCCTTACATCTTACATAGTCGTAGAATTGGGGAAATTGGGTAAGGATGTTATAGCACCAATGAACAACATTACACCAATAAAAATAAGCAATTCTCAAGACATCTCAGATAAAATGTGGGATATGGTTTAAGCGCACGAACCAATTGTAATTCAGACAAAATATACACGTAACGTTTTATATATGTATATATAAATGATTCATCTTTGAATATAAAATTGTATATTATTTAAATAGCGTATTTCATTTTTTTCTCGTGTATCCTATTATGGGTCATAGAGAATATATTATAATGTAAACAATTAATAATATTTAACAAATTATTGTTTTATCGTATGCCGAAACATGAAAAAACAACAATTCACTGCTTCCAAAGCATCTATAAGCAGACATAACTATCAATCAAATCAAGAAATTATGGCCACAGATGTCAGAAATTTCTATATGTGCTCAATCGAGTGTCGAGTGTCTACAAGTAGTCCCCAAAATTGTTTTAGAAAATTTTTTATTCTGCAAAAATATAATGCGCCACTTTGTGTTCATTAATATTTCTTTAAAATATTTTTTTTTAGTTATATATACCATGTTTTGACTTAAGATTCATAATAAATTAGTTTATGTGACCCATGAAGTTCTGATGAAATTAATTGTAATTCATGGCAGATTTGAAGAGAAAAGCTGAATAAAACTCGGATACAAGACAATTGCTTATTACTTTAGACAAAATGTAGGGTTGTGTAAATTATTTCGCTTCAATCTCTATTTCTTGGTGTAAAAAGGTAGGGCCTATACTTACTTACCCACATATAATGTGGGTAGCGCTAAGCACAACGCCCAAGATATATATCTATTGTATGAGTTCTGTGGTTTTTATTGTTTGTGAATTCTACGACGTCTGCGTGATTCATAATGTGGGTAATCTGTGATTCATAAAGTTGATTTCATTTATAGTGTTGTGTGATACAGGCTTTGGTTCGGTTTGTTGCTCGATTTGATGTTTGATATTTGCGAAAAAATCGGTGCCCTATTAAAGCTTTAAATTCTATTAATATATACACATATTTAAATACAAGCAAATATCTGTACTCGAATTTCAAAAAGATTAGGGTCAGCATGGCTTTAAAAGCCCAAGTTGGTCAAAGTGAGTTTTTCCTTATTTCTTAAAATGAAACAAATTGTGACAGTTCCTATGCGGCTACTCTATATTGTCATTTTCTGTTTTAAAATTAGTTTTATTTTCTACGAATATAATTGTAAATCTTTTTAAATCGATATTTATTATGTATAATGATTTTAAATTTCAATTACCCCATTTGTTTTGTTAAACAGGGAGTTAATATGACGTCACAAATGTCAATATTATCCCGAATGCGTATTATCAAACTCGCGGATAAAGGACTAAAATGTTTTACAGATCTCAAGGATAATTTAAATTTGTGTAATACTGGTCTATGAATACTTGTTATAAAATATAAATATACAATTTTAGAAAAATATAAATGTATTTAATGTGTTTAATATTAAAACAATTTAGATTAATCCTAGATATGAAAAACTATTTTTTGCATCTTATGTATATGTAACATATATTATATGTTACATATACATCTCCCGGCTCTCTCAATTTCCAGTTGAGTGCTCTGACCGCTGAGCTATCGAGGCATACTCATTATCCCTGCTAATGCGCCCGTTTAATGCGTCACTACAGATCTATATTAAAAAACATTGTATTTTGAATTTTATGGCCCCATTATCTGTTTTTTTTATTTAGAATTTTTTATTTCAGAAATTATGAATGAAGTCATAAAATACAAGCCACCGAAAAAAAATGGGCCAACTACCGGAGGCCATGCAATAGAGTGGAGGATTTTGGTAGTAGACCAATTGGCTATGCGAATGGTTTCAGCTTGTTGCAAGATGCACGATATCTCGGCTGAGGGTATCACGTGTAAGTAATATTTGACATTCATAGCTTTTCTCCAATTCCTTGCAAGTGACTTTATAGTGGTGGAAAATATCCACAAAGCTCGTGAGCCTCTTCGATCTATGGAGGCAGTATACCTCATTACACCTTCTCAAAAATCAGTGCATGCACTTATGAATGATTTCGAAGAGACAAAGTGTATGTACAAAGCAGCTCATGTATTTTTCACAGAGGGTAAGTAACAAGAACAATTTTATATAAATTAAAAATAATTTAAGACTGTTAGTGTTTCATATTAGAAGAAATAGTTGAAACAGTAATTCTGATGAATGATGTGATTAATCGAATTTTAAAGTATTATTAAATTTTCTA
Source organism: Rosalia funebris (assembly GCA_037954035.1). Classification (NCBI taxonomy): domain Eukaryota; kingdom Metazoa; phylum Arthropoda; class Insecta; order Coleoptera; family Cerambycidae; genus Rosalia; species Rosalia funebris. The sequence goes on along the minus strand of JAZFAV010000001.1, from coordinate 11,129,322 downwards.
CAGCGTGTCCTGATGCATTATTTAATGACTTATGTCACCATCGTATAGCGAAATATATTAAAACCCTAAAAGAAATCAACATAGCATTTGTTCCAACTGAATCACAGGTACGGATGATGCTTTTCGCTTTAATATTAATTGGAAATGCTTGTGGGGTGTTTTCTAACCTACTAATCCCTGGTGGTTAATTGTCCGCTTTATTACACACCAAATATATTAATACTAAAATGAGTTATGTAATAAATATGTATATTATTTATCTAGTTAGGTATTGAAACTCATCAAATGGATATACAAAAATTTTTACTTGAACAAAATAGTTGGACTTCCTTAGTGTTATTTTAATTTTTGGGAGTTTTTCACACAAAAATTGTTTTCCTCTTATTACATGCATTGTAATATTATACATTATATGTTAATTAAAAACTAAGTTATGCAATTAATAGTGGATTTGTTTTATAACATTACTTCCGGATTAATTTAGATATATTTGTTATGTTAAGGATAATATCAATGTATTCACTGTTTGTAAATCTTGGCATACAACATCCAAAAATGGAAAATAGAATCAGATAGAAAATTTTAAAAATAGTTATTGTTTTCTACCCCATATATATTCGTGTTGCTGAATTTTAATTATTAGACAATTTATACAATATATAACTAGAGAATGGTTGTTTTCTTGCATCTGTTATATCTTACAAAATACTTATTAAAATCACTTTTTATACAATAGTTTGCCCTGAGGAACTTTTCAATGAGTTGTGCAAGTCGTGTGCAGCAAGAAAAATAAAAACTCTAAAGGAGATCAACATTGCATTCTTACCCTATGAATCACAGGTGTGTGGTGTGTGTTGTGCTTTATTGTAATGTGTTTTCTGTTACTTATTCGCTTACCATTTCTTTTGGGCACTGTACTTTAGTTACTTTTCTTTTGCGTGCTTAGAAATAAGATTGACATTTAATAATTAATCCAATGACCAACGATAAACAAAGGAAAACATCTGTATTCCATCAATTGGGTCATTTTTTAGTTGTTAAATGTTAACTAATAATAACCATAATTAATAACGAAAACGAATTTTATATAATAGTGTGGTAACATTTTCACAACTTATGTATCCTAAATTTGGGTTGGCAATAGATGAGTAACTCTCTGTAGTACCCAAGAAGACTAGTCTCTAGTCTTCTTGGTAGTACCTTCATCTGACACTGTTTTTCTCAATCTATTTTCCATGAAACAATGTCGTTATGTAACGGAAATTGAAAGAATATACTACTTAATACATCTCAAAGCATATTGGAGGTTATGTGAATTTTCTTTCTGGCATTTGGGATACATGATATTGTGACATTACTGTAGATATCTGGGTCTAGGTAAAAAGTAAATTTCTTTTTTAAATATGATGGGCGCTCAGGTCAATTGTGAGACGCGGAGCTATAGAATTAGTCTGCTCTGCGGCCACTACATGGATGAGAGACCTATCGTATTTTCTGATAGAGGTGGCTGCGACAATGTCATTCGTACTGTGGTCCGGGGCGCGGGTTAAGCCCAGTCTTGCGGTGTCATTGTATGCTTGGATTCGAGTCCCAACGGGGGGAATTCAGGGTGTGTTTGTCCTTGTCTTTATGTGTAACCTTCCCCTCGACGGTCTGAATCCAATCTTAAAGAGTCACAGATATAACTAACACGTTTTATATTCCTCTTCACACAATTTCAATACACCTGCATATAGATATTTTTACAATAATACTGTTGTAAAAATGTACCATTATTTCATGTTCAAATATCAACTAAAAATATTCATATGCAGTGCATTAAAACATTGTGTGTGGTAAAGGTGAATATTATAAATGTGTTATGTTTGTAGAAACTGCAGAAACTATCATGTCCAAAGTCATGTCCAAGAAAAATCCTTTTTAGTGCTTTATAGTAGATACTATTTTCCAGAAAAAAACTTAGTTGTATTTGAAATTAGTATTGAGAATAAGATTTAGAACTATCGATAGATAAATAGATACTATTTATCTATCTTGAATTGTGATTCAATCAGAACAATATTTCATTAGGTATTTTCGCTCGATTCTCCCGATACATTCCAGTGCAGTTATGACCCAGCTTGTGCAGGCGCCCGTAACGGCAACATGGAAAGAATGGCAGAACAAATAGCCACTCTGTGTGCCACACTGGGCGAGTATCCATCTGTGAGATACAGAAGGTAATTTGAGTTCTTGCACCATTTTCTGTAACAATTTCCGTGATATATAATTCGGTCATTGTATAGAACACCCCCTTCTGCCCTATAGAAAAACTAAACTTACTCACACATTCTACATTCCATCACGAGTACAGCGCACCTTATCATATCTTGCGCAAATGGCGTTAAGTATTTCTTATAAATAAATTAAAATTGGAACATTTCTCCATGCGCACAGCTGATTTACTGTTTACTTAATCGTTTCTGTAGTTCACCAAAGTTCCCATGTTGCCACATCAGCTTTTGTACAACTATCATAATATATAATATAGGCTACAAATTACTTGCTTACCTAAAGCGCAGACATCACTGTCTATTGAATTTACAAATATGTAAACAAAATCAGACGCCCTGATTGGTTGGAAACGTCTTCACGCGCCAAGGGATGCTGAAAAGACACTTCATACCACAGCTATTCAGTTCTTTGTTCACAGCTAGAACTTAAACTTAAAATATTCTTGCCCGTCGAATGCGACAAAAATATGAGTGAAAACAGAGTATTGACTGTGAATCTTACACCTGTGCCTGTGCGGTTTTGTGATTTCAACACCTGTGACTCTTGCGATGTCACTTATGCGAAATTTTATGCTATTACAGCATCAAATGAAGGACTTACATCGTTCTTAAATAGACATGGCGTTTTAATAATTGGAATACATGTGAGTAAATTAATTAAATATACACAATTTAAATAATGACCGTATCACGTGCATAAAAAAGGGTCAGGCAGATTATGACAAATAGAAACAATTAGGATTCACGATTATTTCAACCCTTACAAACTATCCCTCTATCTTGTAAATTATTTTTGAACATTGATCATTTATATACCAAATATATCCCTTGCCCTTCAACAACAGACGCCAAAATTTAACAAAAAAAAAGCAAGATATTTAATTTTGCGGTCTCTATGTGCACACAATGCCACATCCTTTCACCACACAAATATTGCTTCAACCCTTAAAAACTACCCCTATATGTTGAATATTTTAAAAAATTTACATTTTTTTAATGTACCCTTGCTAAATTAACATTCCTCACTACACCTGTTTACCCCCACTCAGCACCCCTATTCGCTCCCACCTCCCGTTAGCTAGATGGGTTATTATTAATTTGCGCAAAGTTTCGTTTGTGAAAAACTGTTCCTATAGCAACCTACAGCACGTCCATAAAAAAAAAACGCGAAAATCCAGAAGGGGGTGTTCTATACAATTACCGAGTTCTTGCGCCATTTTCTGTAACAATTTCCGTGATATATAATTCTTGATAGCGACTGGGATAGGAATGTTGAGCTGGCTCAACTTATCCAACAGAAATTGGACGCTTATAAGGCAGATGAGCCGACAATGGGCGAGGGGCCAGAAAAGGCGAGGTCTCAACTGCTCATACTTGACCGTGGTTTTGATTGCGTTTCTCCATTACTTCACGAACTTACATTCCAAGCGATGGCCTACGACTTACTCTCAGTAGAAAATGACGTATATAAGTAAGTGATTGAAGGGAATGATAATTTAGGTGTTATAAATACAATTAATTACTTAGGTATGAAGCCTCGGCAAATGCCAACAAAGAGGTTCTACTTGATGAGAACGACGAGTTGTGGGTAGAATTGCGTCACCAACATATTGCTGTTGTTTCTCAGAGCGTAACAAAGAATTTGAAGAAATTCACAGATTCTAAGAGAATGACGCAGAGCGACAAGCAATCCATGAAGGATCTGTCTACCATGATTAAAAAAATGCCCCAGTATCAGAAGGAATTATCTAAATATGCCACTCATTTACATTTAGCCGAGGATTGCATGAAAGCTTATCAAGGATATATCGATAAACTGTGTAAAGTTGAACAGGTATAGATTCCCAGTTAGTTATTTTTTAATTTTATGCATGTTATACATGTTTACTTAGGACTTGGCAATGGGGACTGATGCTGAAGGTGAAAAAATTAAGGACCATATGCGCAACATAGTTCCAATTCTATTGGACCCTAACATTAAAAACGAATACGATAAAATGCGCATCATCGCCCTTTACGCCATGACAAAGAATGGTATCACAGAGGAAAATTTATCGAAGCTTGCCACACATGCGCAAATCAAAGATAAACAGACTATCGCCAACTTGCAGTTGCTCGGTGTTAATGTGATAAATGACGTAAGATGGTATAAAATTCTGCGCGGATAGAAGTCTTAAGTGTGTATATTTTAGGGAGGTCCCAGGAAGAAAACGTACACCGTGCCTCGTAAAGAACGGATTACAGAACAAACTTATCAGATGTCGAGGTGGACGCCAGTCATTAAAGATATAATGGAGGACTCCATCGAGGACAAGCTGGATCAGAAGCACTTTCCATTTTTAGCTGGGAGGGCACAGACAAGTGCTTATCATGCACCGACAAGGTATGTAAGAGCATAGGACTAATTATGGTAATTGTATACAAGAAGTGTTCCTGGGCAAATGTTTACGAAACTTGTCCTACCCCCCTATTTTCGAGGGTGCTGGAGACGAATCTGGCTTCAGTTTTATCCGCTCGGACACGGTTTTCGAGAAAATGAATTTTCCACTTTTCCGCATGAGGCCATTTTTTCTATCAAATAACTTTCACTTCACACTACATAGATAGCTAATATTAGTACCAATAGATGCTACAACACTTCCTTTACACATATCATATATTAAACCGTCATAAAACCTATTAGAAACTTTCGATGTTTAGTTACTTCAAATGTATACAATGACTTGCAGTTGGCGTCGTCCATTGTAATTGTACGCCCTCCGTGTCGTTCGATGAAACTACATACACACAGAGAGGCTCCAAAAGCTACTTTGAATATTAACAACTAAATACGCTGTTATTTTGAAGGATACTAACCTAACCTGATTGTCTACTTATTATGGTTAGGTTAGTATCCTTCAAAATAACAGCATATTTAGTTGTTAATATTCAAAGTTAGCTTTTGGAGCCTCTCTGTATGTATGTAGTTTCATCGAACGACACGGAGGGCGTATGATTGCAATGGACGACGCCAACTGCAAGTCATTGTATACATTTGAAGTAACTAAACATCGAAAGTTTCTAATAGGTTTTATGACGGTTTAATATATGATATGTGTAAAGGAAGTGTTATAGCATCTATTGGTATTAATATGAGCTATCTATGTAGTGTGAAGTGAAAGTTATTTGATAGAAAAAATGGCCTCATGCGGAAAAGTGGAAAATTCATTTCCTCGAAAACCGTGTCCGAGCGGATAAAACTGAAGCCAGATTCGTCTCTAGCACCCTCGAAAATAGGGGGGTAGGAAAAGTTTCGTCAGCATTTGCCCAGGAACACTTCTTGTATACAATTACCCTAATTATTCATCACAAGTACAGTAGTGACATTTGGAGGCTTTTTCTTCCATCCACGTTTAAACCACTGTTTTATTATATATTAACCTTCTAAATTTATAGAATCTTGATTAATAATTAAATGTGTTCCAACGTTAACCTACACATTACAATGTCATTTATAATAATAACATTTATTAACAATTGGCTAAATATAAATACTAACATGTTATATTAACTTTACATTAATAAAATATATATTACAGTATTAACTAAACATGTATACTATCATAAAGGATATTCTTCCGGGTCATGTCATGGTCGCCATCGAATTTGTCCGACATTTCGCTGATTATTCTATCTACTTTTTCTTTAAAAGCAGCTGATAAGATGATTAATTAAGTCTCAAGAGAAATTCTATAATGATCGCCCCATAACTCCGAATTTACTTCAGTGGACAATTGCTATGAAAAACTTGTCTTTTATCTAAGTTCTTCATATACATATTCACTACAGGGATTATTAAATACTTGTACATTAAAGGATATTAAACTTTAATGAATTATTTTTACTGTAGTTCCTGTACTTTCATCAATCCAATACAATAGTGCCTCCACCTGTAGAGAATATCACACTTTATCATGTAAATATAACTCAAACAGACTTGACCTTAACCCTGTTCCTTGTGGAACGCCATATTTTTCTACCTAAATGTAACTATTTTGATATATTGTTACCTAACTTGTCCTGAAAATTGCTTTTAAAATATTTTATTACTGCACTTCTAATTCCTAACCTACCTAGTTTTAATATGCGTATGATTATTAATTATACATTATAACTAATAATTTTTATGGTTTCTATTCACATAAAAGTATTAACAGTAATTATCTTGTAATATATTATTAGCGGTAAGGTACTTGAAAAAAAAAAAACTGACTACATGAGACATTCGTTTCCAGTGCTCGTTATGGCCACTGGCACAAAGACAAGGGGCAGCAGACGGTGAAAAATGTGCCCCGTTTGATAGTGTTCATTGTGGGCGGAGTATGTTTTTCCGAAATTCGGTGCGCCTATGAAGTTACAAATGCCGTGAAGAATTGGGAAGTCATCATTGGATCGTCTCATATACTCACCCCAGAAGGTTTCCTCAGCGATTTAGCCTCACTCTCCGGCTAGAATTCAGCAAAAAAGGTCACCTTTAATATACCGGATAATTGATGCTTTCGTCTTGTGATGTTCGATGGTTTTTTCAATTATCAATTTAATTCGGCAATTATATCTGTTAATAAAATATGCTCTTTATTAGGTTCTGTTACAGTGAATTCAATTATACTGGCTCCTGAGATGTCTAATCACCCAAATGAATTATAATTGCTTTCCAAGTGCCACATAAAAACAAGTATGAGTCTATATGTCTTCCTGTGCGATTTAGATTTTATTAAAAACTGATCGGGATGTCGTCTGGGCTGCGAAGTGGATAGATAGAATTTCCCTGTGCTTCTGATGCCCTTTTATGAAATTATTCAAATGTAAATTATTTTTGTTTTTGTGTGGCACAAATCAAAATGATATACAGCTACTTATAATACTTCTAGTCTAACCAGGGCACGTCTGTTATAATAGTCACTAGAGATCCACCTATCCCATTTCCAGTTTCAAACAGTTTACAATAAAGTTCTATCTTATTAAAAATCTACATAATTTAATGTTAGATTAGTAAATTCAATGAAAATTAAGCGGTAAATTTTCAATCAATGAAAATTATTAAGTGGTTTCAAATTTTGTTGCAAGCGATCTCTAAATTTACTTCTACATACTGCCAAACTATGGCGTATGTTACTTATTTTACGAAGTATTTTGTTACTCGTTTTCATATATGTGTATTAAAAAAGTATGTAATGGAAACGTTACCAAAGAAGAACATTCTTAGGTATAAGAATTTTTTAAAGATTGTTTTAAGGCAAGCCTAAAAAAGTATATATTTGTGCTTTGTTTTATTTTCTGTTAAAATATTATTTATTTATATCGCTATCTACAACTATTAAAGCAATACATATTTATGACCTTTAATTAACTGTAGATATAAAGAATGTCATGTCTTATAGTTTAGCTTTATTGTTGGAACTAACAATATAAATAAATGTATATTATTTCTTTGTTGTAGTTATTCCTTACTAAATAAATTTTAACATGTCAATTGAAAAGTTATAATAAATATTAGCAAAGTAATAGTAATTTTTTCCCATATGCCTTTGACGTATGTGCTCCCATTTTCTGTTGTAGTATTTAAATTATTATATAGTTAATGTGGATGGTACCGATGGACATTATTTTGAGTGGAATTGATGAAGGATTGGATGAATTTATCAGTAACCCATGTAATCTAATCCTTGGACAACCCTGAAGGAAATTGATTGAATTTCCTATTTATAGGGAAATTTATCATTTAGGTAATTCACCATTATTGATTTACAGCTCGGAGCATAATCAAAATGTAAGTACAACCTGTTTACATGTTATTCGTGACACATTTCTCAAAAAACAGTCCCATTGAATCTCTTCATTGTTCTAAACAAAGTTTTAACATTTTTTTGGTGAACATTGAGCCATTCTGAATACCTACTTAAAGTATTCAGAATTAAAGGAAAATAAAAATGTTTAAATAAAAAGATGCCTAATGATTTTTTATATTTATTTTTGTGTCACCAAGGCTTACCATATATTTTTTTAAATAATTCAGTGATAGAAACCTAAAGTTATAAGGGTGCTGTTATTCTTATTTGTACACTCAACAAACAAAACATTACCCAGTCATATAAAAGTAGTAGTAGTAGTATACACAGATGCATAATTTATAGTACTTCTGACCATTATGTTATGGACTGTCATTATTTTACTCATAATTTGCTCATAGCCTCTATCACGTTATAAATTGTCAATGCCCTGTATAACCTGCCTTTAGGTCAATCCAATTGTTGGTTTGTTACTTTTCATTTAATATATTGGAGTTTCAAAATTGCTAACAGTAAGTATTCCTCGAGCAGACTGCCATAAATTAACTTTTTTCTGAATAACTAACTTTTACTTGTCAAAAATCTATGACTGGGAACTAACTTGAAAGGAAACTGCATTCCTGTTTACTAAAAAAGTACCTTTTTGCAGTTAGAATAACTCCTGTGACCAACGTTATAGGTATAATTTTTAAATTGTTCAAGTTTTAGGACTTCAGTACAAGAAATCATATAGGAAAAGTAGTATTTTGCCTAAAGGTGCTTGCCCACAGCCGCCATATTGAATCTCGTATAATCTTAGTTCTGCCACTACTGTACGTTAACTTTGGCCCTTGTTTTATATAATATGACAGAAATAAACAGGAAACTTTATGTTAATTTGAATTTTAACAAATTTAAATGACTACTGAACAGGGCACAAATTCTATTCATTGGACATTGGCTAATAATAGTTTACTGTTCTTATTAACTCATTAATTTATCCACTGCTAATTTCACTTTAGAATTCATATGAAACTCCAGTTAAAATAAAAATAATTTTTAGATATTTGAGTAAGTTTATTGCAAATTTTTAATACACTACGGAATTTTGATACATAACGTCTTTTAGATACCTATGAGATCTTTAAAACTAATTATAAAATTTATATAAAATTTGAACAAAATATCACATTCTTTACAAAAGAAACATTATTTACATTATGTACAACTAATCATACGCTAACTACGTGGCTTAAACCTAGACATATAAAACTCGCAGTCCTGACAGTACAGATTCAAAGCGACCACATTTTTCTTCCTGCACAAATGGCATTTCGTCTTATCACTAGGCATGCTGTTATTCGCGTTATTCACCACAATAGGCGTCACAATCGCCTTTGGAGTAGGCGACTCATTGCCGCCCTTCGTTCCAGGCTCGAAACTCACAGTCTTCTTCAAAATCTGCTTAGGCGGCAGCACGTGCTGGTATGCCGAGTACTTGCCAGACGGCAACTGTTGGTAGGACTGAACATCCTGGTCGCAGTGAGGCGGAGGCACTCTCTGATAGATATCCGGCCTGTCCACCTGATATGGAACTCTTTGATACATCAAGTTGATTTGTTGAGCGTCGTACTCGCTAACGGGAGACCTGGCATAGTTCTGGGGTTCACCCGGTGCAGGTACCCTTTGGTAAGGGGAATTAGGCTGGGGATTGTCGCATGGGATCGGCGCTCGGTACATATTTTGTTGGTAATTATAATTCGCGCTGACGTTGGAGGGTGCAGGAGAAGGCGGGTGTTGATAGTTCGGGTATCCGTTCATAGGACTGGGCGTAGATTGCCTAATTTGGGGAGAGACGCCACCTCTAGGCGAGGAAGTATATTGGGGATTATGGTTCTGGTGTAGGTTGTTTTGTACTGTGGCGGAATTAACTCTGTTATTTGAGTAATAAGCTGCGTATGTTGGCGAATTTTGGGGCACCAACTGGTATGGCGATTGTCGGTAGGGCGTAGTTTGTGCGTTGTAGTTTACAGGTGAACAATTTCCAGTGCACTGTGTGTCGTATATGGAGTTTTGGCAATTGTATGCAGCATTATAATTATATTGATGGCTCTGCACGTCATTTGGGTAATTCTGCCTGTTGTATTGCGAACATTGTACATCGTTGTGGCAAGCTTGTCTTGATAATTGCGGGTGACCGTTGTACTGGGGGTTTTGTATTGGTTGCTGCGCACCATACTGAGGCATATACCCATTATAAGCCGCGTGACCGTTATACTGAGGGTTCGTATCATAAATATTGTTTTGCCCATTAAAATGATGAGGGCTTTGATTATTATAGTGAGTGGTCGGACCGTTGTACACGGTATTTGGGCTGTGGGCAACCATTGGTTGCGTCTGGAGGTTGCAAGTAGGACTCTGTCTATGAACGGGCTGCTTAGGCGCGTCCTCTGCCGAATTTTGTCTACTCAACAGATTGTCCACAGAGTTTCTTCTGACATACAACGGTTGGTTGTAGGAAGCCTCACTGGCCATAGTTGGGATATATTCGGGGCTTTCTTGTTTCTTCATTTCGTTTTCTCTCAAGTTTAAAATCTCTTGTCTTATAGCGGCAGTTTCGGGTTTGTTCATGGCGGTTCGCAATACTCGTTCTAAAATAGGGTTGGGAATGTAGCTGTCGTCTTCTTGTTCGTCGGCCGTTGCCACTAGAATAACCTGATCGCAGAACGATACGCTCTTTTTCTTATTCAGTTTCTTTCTGTTTTCCTCGTTTAGGTCGTAGTTAGCGCTTAGGGTCTTATTGAATGCGGCGTTGAGCATCTCCACCTCCCGAATTTCGTCCGCGATCTGTTCGGGGGCTATCGGCTCGGGTTCTTCGCGTTTCTTCATCGACAGGACACCGTTAACGTCATACTTTAAAGCGTCCAATCCATTTATCGGACTCTTGTAACCCGGTATCGGTGGTTTCTGTTCGGTACTTTCGAATTTAGACGCCAAATCTTTTACGGATTTTACTTTAGCCTCACCCGGTAAATATTTCTGGGTGTTCACTACGTCGACGCCTTCCGTAGAACCGTCGTTGGTTTGATTCTTTTTGCTTCTCAACGCCGCCTGTTTGGCCTGCAATTCTTTCAGCCACGTGTCGCCTGAAGACTTTCCTGCAGACGTGGCCGCATTTCTGAGCGAATCCTCATTGGCGAGGATTTCTTGTCGTTTATTTTGCAGTTGTGATAAGAGTGTACTAGGTGACTGTTGCGCAGACGCCGGCGCTGGTTTGGGCAGGTATTCATCAAGCGCCGAGAGGTCTAATGGAGGCGGTGGGGGCGGAAAATCTTCGCTAGCCTGACGAGAGTGCACCACCGAACCCATAGGGCTAGGATATGGTGGTAGGTCTAAATTTTGCAAGGAACTATGGGCGGGAAGACAATCCACCTCATCTACTCCGCTATCGACATTGGCTGTCGGCGACTTCATAGGGCTTTGTTCGTGGTGCACATCGGCCTTGGTAATAACCATATTCATTGTTGGAGAGGAGCTATAGTAGGTGTTGTCGTTATAGGAGCTATCATGATAGTAAGGCAACGAAACAGGCTCCTGGTTCATGTAGTCAGACGTCACGTTATTAAAATGATAATCCTGCGGGTTCTGGTAATAAGTAACTTCGTTAGGTAATGGATATTTGGGCCTCTCGCTGTTCTCTTCACAAACTTCTCCGCCGGTCAACTTAGCCTTGCTAAGCTGGGAAGTTGTTCGGAGTGGCGGAGGTGGCGGCACCTTGGCCGCGGTTAGAATCTTCCCGGCGCTGCCGTGGAAACTCTTGCGCATCAACTTGCTCCTCTCCAGGTTGGGATTGGTGTTATTCCCGGTGAACTCCAAGTGCCCTTCCGATAAATATCCACACATGCCGGTTTGATTATCCGACGCCCCTTTCAACCCCACGTTACTGTCATCCACAGTGGACGAGGTTGGCTGGGAATGGGAATCGTTCACCACGTTGGCGTCCGTCAAGTCGGGCATGCTTCGATTCTTCCGTTTGATAAGACCGCCCATCAGCAGTTTACGGCGAATTTTGTGCTGCTTTTTTGATTTGCCGTCTTTATCTTTCTTATCTTCTTTCTCCTCCTTCACTTTCTTAAGCGTATCTTTCCCAACGATTATTTCCGGAGCTATAGAAAAGTCTCTCGAAATTTTATTTCTATCCTCGCTCCTGGATCTTTTTTCTCTCGATTTCTGGTCTTTATTCTTCGATTTTGAAAATATCGACCTCGATTCACGACCTGGAGGTTTGTCGTACATCATATATTCGTCATCATCGCCGAGATTAATCGAGACTTTATTCTTCAGAGCGTCTTTTTTCTTGGGAAGCGTAGCGTATATTTCAATATTCTTTGACGGCTGAGGCTTTTCCTTCTCGGGTACCAACAACTCACGGCTATTCTGTCTAGAATGCGAGCCTTTATCTCTAGAATTTTGCCGCGAATGTCGACCGCTTCCGCTGCTACCCTCTCGGGTATGCCTGATTTCCGGAGGATTTTCTTTGTTGGCGTTCTGCGTCTGGGTCATTCTCCTGTGTAGACTCCTTGCCCGCATTATGCAAGTATTATGTTTCATTCTGGCTAACGTCAACGTCTGTGGATTATTGTACGGTGCATTCATTGCTGCTCTGGCTTTAGTTGCCGCAGCGTTGCATAAAGCCAGGGCTAATACCAGATCGTGTTCATCTTCTAACTGTCGCGATTTTACTAGGAGTTCATCCGCTTCGTCGCACAGCACGTCGCAAGTTTGAACGTTTTGATTCGTCGACGTGTTGTTGTAATCCTCGGGGATCTTGGCCAAATGCCCCATCTTCATTAAGTGTTGTAAAGTAGTCATCGATGAGCTATCATTAGATGAGAGGGAATATGAGTCATACCCGGCGTCGTATACGCCGCTACTCCCACTGGAGGAGTCGCTTTTCGTCCTGGTAGGGCTGCCAGGGACGCTGCCAGTACCGTGCGGTACTTTACCCACAAGATACAGGTAAGGATTTTCCATTGTAGTGGAAGAAGCAGAGGACGCGCTGTTTCTATCTCCGCTCCAATTGCCGCTGTCTCTTCTTCTAGGGACGTTCATGTGGTCTGGAATCGACATTCCTTCGACGCCAGAGGAGGAGCCATTGCTCAGAGTCCTATGAACGCTCACTTGTGACTTGTTGAAGTCCAAAGACTTTTTGGAAACATATTCGGGATCTTTTCTTGCGACGCAACCATCGACAGTGTCAACATCTGGAGCGGAATGCGTTCCATAGATATTTTTCTGGATAATCGAGAGGTTTTGGTATTCATTGTAGGGTCGAGGTAGCGGGGGTTTCTGATTTACTGGGGAACCGTCGGGGTTGGGGGTTATGGCACGTCTGGTGTTACCTATCATAGGTTTCTCGGGACTAGGGGTAACGGAACGCCGCAAGAGCGATTGCGGCGGTGGAGGCTTCTTATTAACCTTCTCCGTGAAAAGAGGAGTAACTTGTTTGGGGGCGTTCTCTGTATTAACGGGAGTACCATCTGGAAGAGCGTAGAGCAATAGAAGTGGCTGGTATCTCCCTTTCCTGCACTTCTCTACTACTTGCTCCCATCTCGGACCCACTTCACGCACCGTTGCGTCGTCGAAGTAGATCCACACGCGCAGCTTGGTGTGGAAGAAAAAGGTCGAGTAGTGTTTTCCGTAGTAAGTTACAACGCCTACTAGATTGTGCATGGAGTTTTCCGACCAACGGCTGTCGACGACCGTGTTGAAGACGTCGCTGAGTCGCAGGGTCGTTCCGATCGTGGAGAATACTTCCATTATGTGTTCGAGGGTGGGTCGTTCGGAGTTCCAGACCAACCCGATCGAGACGATCTCGGGGTGGTTCATTAGGGTCCTGCCAATTTGGATGACAGCTCCGCATGCACTCTGAAATAAGGAAAAAATGTTATTTCAGTATGTAAAACTGAAGAGCTTAACAGCCGTCCAGTATCAACGGTGAGATGCCATGTGGCAACACTACAGCAGAAATTGTAGTTCAATTCATTTTATTACTGAAGCCAAAACATTTATTTTCTATATTTTTGTTAAGGAAATATCTTTATGTACGTTAATTGATCATTCATTCTGGAAAAATTAAATATATTTTAAGCAGACTAATGCCAGGCTGTACATAAATAAAACGTTCTCTTAACCTAGCGTGAGATGCAATGGTAAATATAATATACAGGGTGGGGCATAGGAACCTGACGGTATTTCAAATTAAATAGAGCCTTTCCTTTTAGTGATAAATTATTGTTATTTTAAGCTCACTATTATGCCATTTAATTTTTTTAAAAAGACATCAAACAGATGTGTTCCACCCTTTTGCAAACATTGGTCTAGTTGGTTTCGAAGATTTCTTGTTGCTTACTTATTTACGAAAACTGTCAAATGTCCAATACAGCAAGTTCTATTTATTTACATAACCAGATAACTCGAAATGAGTCGCATCTGAAATAGCCAGAAAATCCGAAGCATTATGCATCTGTGTGCATAATCCTACTAAGGCTTCGATTAGAAATTGTAAGGTACTAGCATGTATCTTAGCTGAACAACGTGGATTTTGATGAACTGCAGCTCCAAGATTTTCAATGGTTTCAGGACCTCGCACTGTCCTCCGCAACGTCAACTAAACCAGTCGCTAGTATACCACAATCAAAACACCGTCAGGTTCCTATGCCCCATCCTGTATAATGTACTATTCTTATACAAGTATTTCTAATGTGCTCACCCAAAACAAACAATAAATATAATAAAGCACAAACAATAAAGACAACTTTTGATATCGGCATATTTCTGATGTAAATAAAAGCTAGTAAACGAAAAGAATTGATCAACAAAAATTTATCATTATAATAACATTTAAATAAAAAGAAATAAAAGGTTAATTTCCTTATTATCCAAAAGATAATCCGATATAATACTGACATAATTCATTATATTGTTTGTTGCATTCGCTCTGGGCGTTTTGTAACACTTACCGGGCATGTACGGATATCACCCATATTGCCGGCTTTTCGCAAAAGTTGCCCAAATGGATCGGGAGGATTGGGACGGCTGGCATTCGTTCGCACCTGATACACTAACGTGGACGTGGAGACATAGTGGACCATCTGTAATTGTTCAATACATCCAGAGTTAATGAAAATGAGGAATACCAATTAAAGTATAACAATTTTTATACATATTATGTTGTTACATTGTCTTTAGAGTAATAGCGATAGTCAGAAAGACTGAATAAAAGCAACGGAAGGAAATGATAATAATATAGCAAGAAGAACTAGTCGAACGACACATGCGAGTTCTGAATAAATGATTTACAATGTATTTTCTAAAGGAAGAATGTATTCCTTGAATGAACCCAACTTATTAAATACAATATTTGTAACATATAAGTCGGAAATCGAGAAAGGAACCACCAAACCGCCAAGCTGTTATCAAAGTAGTTCCCGAATAGCAAGGCTATTACATAATCGCTATAGGAAACAACTACTCCTCGGGCTAAAGCCCCGCCAGACATTGAATTATACCTAAAAGCGATCCTCGACCCCTTTCTCGTGTTTCTGCACGATCAGATAAGGTTTAAAAAAATAACAATTGGTTTTATTTTTTGAAACCTTATCTGATCGTGCAGAAACACGAGAAAGGGGTTAAGGATAGCTTTTAGGCATAATTCAATGTCTGGCGGGGCTTTAGCCCAAGGAGTAGTTGTTTCCTATAGCGATTATGTAATAGCCTTGCTATTCGGGAACTACTTTGATAACCGCTTGGCGGTTTGGTGGTTCTTTTCTCGATTTCCGACTTATATGTTACTGACATACATCGTATCGATAAAGATGTATACCCCATAGCTTTCATTCGGCATTTGTCCTGGATCGGCGTACCGTGTATGGCACTGATGAGAACTAATAGTTCAAAACAGCTGTATGTCGTTCGGTTCCAATCCGGGACAAATGTCGAATCCTACCTGTGACGGGTTTTATTTTTTGAAAAATACAATATTTGAAAAATAAATGGCCTAAATTACTTACGTTTGGCCCATCTTGTATACTGGCTGTATGAAAATATTTTCGAAATAGATTGTTTTTTAAGACTCTTTTAAGCTTTATTATTATATACCGTAAGATGGCATTGGTTATAGAATAAAAATAACCCTGTTTCATGACAGAACACATAAACAGTAATGTGGAGGGGCAGTATAACATAATTATAATTAGTAATTATACTGATATAGCGTCGATTTACTCATAGGATGGAAATTTCAAGGTTATTTATCTTATATTATTCGCAATAGTCGCCCCAGGGTAGCGTATTAAAAGTCGCCGTAGCAATTATTATGAAACCTGCCTTGGAGATATTTTTCTTTTGTTGCTGTTTTATATGCCTGTTACAGCGACGTTAAATTGCGTTCTTACATAAATAATATACGAGTTAATAATTTCTGTTATAATAATAATAATTGTAGTTGTTAATCTGAGACGGAGTTTTATTTTAAATTGGAATTTTAGGCCAAATTAGAAATTTTAGCGCAAGAAAATTACAGCAACTTTTTTAATTAAACTAAAAGTGCCGGGTTCGTATTAGGAAATATCGTAGTAATTTGTTGGATAACTATTTCCCAAATGTGTAGATTTATTGTTGACTTGCTAAATAATTCACAATGTCAGATATAAATGAAACTGACATTTTGTACATAAATTGGTAAATTTAGGAATATTCATTCATATGGGGTACTAATTTTGTTGTACCTATTCTGCTATAAAACATCAATTCTGTTTTTCTTTGTATCACATTTGATGAATTGCTGTCCTCAATGAAATATCAAAGAAAGATTTATCAAAGAATAAGTCCCATTAGGTATCAGTCATTAACAGACTATCAATTGTACCCCAAATAGTATTGAAATTGAATACAATAATTCTAACCTGTTCTTAAAATAAACACAATATATTTTAACAATAACATTTTAACAATATTTACTGCATTCCTTGGGAGAGTGAAAGTAAATGAAAATATGATTAGTATTTCAATGAACAAAAAACAAACAGTTTCGTGAAACTACTATGGATTTATTATACAAGCTACACGCATTCAATGCCAAATACCTTTTTATTTTTCTATGAGCATACGTTTTATCGATTCCGTTATATATTATAACTAATTTAGATTTATTAGAACATATTTTACATACCGATATTGCAAATGACAATAATTATTTGTATAAAAATGACATTTTATGTAGCAGACTTGACCCTTAAAAGTGATAATTATAAAGATCAGCAATAAGGCTATCTTTTGATAAACTGATCTTATTCTAACTGAAGCTCAGGAGCTTCCAAAATTAGCCTTCTGAATAGTTCTATTGCTAAGAGATGTACTGCTTAGAGTATTAATTTCTTTAATATAAAATTATTAGATAATCAAACAAATGTCTTAAAACATAGGCAACATCCCACCTATCTTATCTGTAGCAAGTGATGTGAAATTAATTAAAAAGGAACAGTCATTGGGGTGGCATAATATACGTACATATGTATAGATCGACCCATCAAAAACAAAATAGTTACTTTGGACAACTATTACTAACGAAAAAACTAGTAAGGATACATTTTTCAATGTAACGATTCAAAGGTACCCAATGACTAGCTGATCGATGAATTATAATATTAATTGTATTTTGAATGCCCAAATAAAATTGCTCAATCTCTTACAGAAAGTCAATATTTTTTCACTTTCTTTTGTCGTTCCTTCCAGACTTTTACACATACAACAAGTAACGTATTCAATAACATTATTAACTGGCCTAATTTACTCCACAGCTCCATACAGTTTGGCAGAATCATCACTTAAATATGTACAATTTGGTAATAGAAACTGATTCGGTTTGTCATTGATTTTAGATTTCTTAGAAGTATCGTAGAAGTAACACCGGGCTTAAAACTGAACCCCGAGGCATACGCGAACTATTTCTATTAACTCGAGAGCTATTGTTGTTGAGAACAGTATATTATTGATATATTACATAGGTATCTGTGCACTAAGATTTCATTAATCCTAACCAACTTAGAGGACGTGCATTCGCCACCTACCTGAGTGTACGACAGCGGCTCCGAAGTGGCTCCACACGATCCACAGACGCTCTGTTCGACGAGCGTCATGGCGAATTTCTGGTGCGGAATGCAATGCCTCGCGTTACACATATCCTCGGCTTCGCCCTGGGCGATGTGCGTGTGAATGCGGAGCAGCATGTTCTCGAAGCATTCCGCCGCATCGTCCATGAAACCCAACTGGAAGCGGTTCTGGTCGAAGAAACTCTCGGCGAGGGCTCGCCGCAGGGCATCGGGCGGCAGGGCCGTTTCGGTGGAGAACTGAAGCTGGGAGAAGAGTTCCTGAAACGAAAAAGATAAGTCAGCCATCGGTGTAATGTGAAAGGTCAGTACTTCATTAATTAGTGAAAGGTATGTACCTTCGGAAATGGTTATTATGTTCGGTTAAAGATTTTAAAATGATTCCTCTTATAAAATTGTTTTAAAAGTTCGAAATAGTTCTGTAATATTCTGTATATGTAATTGAACATACTTTATTATTTATTAAAATATTAATGGAGAGGTTTCCATTAGTTCTGCGATGCTTTTCTTTTAATTTTTCAATAATTAATTTCGGATGCTCTATACAAGTCTGCAAAATTTTGTTGAAGTGTTGGTTGCACGCCATTTGTGTTCTGTCAAAGATTCAAATTTCTTGATTAGTTACGAGTTAGGCGCTTCATTTTGTCCTAATCTTTCTTAATGCAATTGTAAATGATCGCTCATTTTCATAAAACAGTTGTACATAAACTATTCGTTGTTGAACTGTTAATCGTGGCATGTTGCTGTCGTATGGTATGTAGATGACAGTCGTTAAATATTGAGGCCCTATATTTGACAGAATGGCGCGCAATTCAAATCCTATAGTTCCAACTGAGACATCCTATATATAGCGTCGGTACAACAATATGTAATAAAAAATTTAATAAGATGCAACAAAGATTTCGGGTAAAATGGAATTAAAAAATGTGTTTCATGTACTTGGCAGTACATAATTAGAAAAAGAAATTTGATGGTTTGATCCGTTATTACCAGACTTGTACATGGACAAAAGTTCTTTGGGCTTTACTTAATTTGGTAAAAAAATATATCCATTTGAAAAAAAAATTATATGGAGTTTTATACGGTTTTAAATACTTGTATGGATAAAATATATGGAATTGTATGAATAGATCATGTTTATCAAAAATTTTGAAAAATATGAATTTATTAAGTTAAAAACCGTTTCTTGTAATAGCACATACCTTATTAAACCTATTTAAAACTGTGAATACACAGAAATCGACTTCCTTCCCCTAATATCTCAGGCTGAGGAAGGGAAGGTTACACATAGAGACGAGAACACGTATTATTGAAAGAAATGATTTTTTGAAGCAATGATGCAAGGAATATTTGTTTAAATTGAACAAATATTTTTCGTTATGTGGGTAAATAAGGGCCTCAATCAGGAGCGGCTGGTGTATAGGTGCTGCAGAATTGCCAAAAAAATTAGATATTTGTATATTTTCGCGACATAATAATTACTAAAATTTATTAATAAAATAATTTGGTTAGTTGGTGCAGCTAACCAAATTATTGCGTTAAAGTCGCATTCTGCCCGCCGTCCTCTATTGAGTAGTAGACCAGATGAACTATCTGGGTCTCTATGCAAGCGCGTCGCGGTACATTGAATTGGGCCACACGAGGTAGTTCTCAGCAAGGCTCGGCACACCCGTCCTCCCCCTCAACTTCCGCCACAATCCACACTTGGCGCTCGTAATTGCGCGAATTTACACGGTCAGTGAGCTGTATTTTTTCCAGCTAAGGCAACATCAGTGAATGTTTACTCTTTCTTACTCCTCGGGCGGGCTTAAATCGTACCTATTTCGTATTCCGTGTTAATTTGAGATTTTAAATACTGTTTTGTGAATTTGTGTAGTGATTTATTGTACTAATTATTAATATTTATATACTGTGATAGTGACAATGGATTTAGTTTATAATTTAGTTCATGTGAAGCGATTTTTTAAATACTCTTATGAAGAAAAAATTGAT
The DNA here is from genome assembly GCA_037954035.1 of Rosalia funebris. Classification (NCBI taxonomy): domain Eukaryota; kingdom Metazoa; phylum Arthropoda; class Insecta; order Coleoptera; family Cerambycidae; genus Rosalia; species Rosalia funebris. Next base: position 11,109,081 of record JAZFAV010000001.1, on the reverse strand, counting down.
TTAAAAAACAATGGTAAGCCATTGCCCGATATTGTTATTGAGACTGTAGGTGTTAGCCGCGGAAAAGCATATAAACGTCAATTTAATAGAGACATTTATTCGAAGAACAATTGGATTTGTGGGTGCAACAAAAAAAAATGCGTTATTTTGTTTTCCCTGTTTACTTTTTGGCGGTGATAAAGCATGGACGGAGGTAAGGGGTGACAGATTTATTTGGTGCACTTAACTGAAAAAATAAAAAAACACGACAACTCCAAAAGCCATCTACATAATACAATGGAGTTAGCTTTATTAGGAACAACTAATATTAAAGCGCAGCTAGATTCAGCTTATTGGATAAATGTGCAAAAGCATAATGATAATGTGACAAAAAAGAGATACGTTTTGTCAAAAATTATAAACTGCATAAAGTTTTGTGGAGCCTTTGAACTGGCGCTGCGAGGACATGACGAAGCTGAAACCTCTCAAAACCCGGGGATATTTCGTGGTTTGATAATTTTTTCTGCTCAGCTTGATGTAACTTTAAGCGAGCATCTACAAATTGCTTCAGTATTTAAAGGAACCTCTAAAGAAATACAAAATGATCTTTTAGACTGTATATTAAAAGTATGTCATGAAGAAATAATTAAAGAAATTAACAAACCTTCATTTTTGGCAGTTATGGCAGACGAAACAACTGATGTATCTGTAAAAACTCAGTTAGTGGTAGTTTTAAGATATATTCTCGATGGTGAACCGATTGAACGTTTTGGACATACCTGAAACCTACAAAATGTGACGCTGAAACTATTTCGGAAAATATTTTAAGTGTTATAGGCCCTCTAGTAGAAAATTCACCTTACAAGCCTTTTGTCTTAACCAAAGAATACGACGGCAAACATGAATGTTCTTCAAAAAGGTATTAAACTCCAAAAATGTTTCTTGTGAAAGTCTATATTTTTGTATAAACGGATTTTACATAAAAATTCTGAAGAATCAAGAAAACGCGTGACCTTGAAAATTTTCAAAATTTTCAAGGTTCATTTTCAAAATGAAATTTGCACGCGGGCAGCCAATACCTTAGGATCGGCCTGTGCAGAACACCCATTTCATTTCATCACGAGCCGCCACTGTCCTCAATGATTATTTAATCATTGATAGCCTCTTGTAATGGTCTATGATCATTGTATTTTGTTATATGAAGATGGTGACAATCTAGAGGCTGCAGTGTATTTTACAATTAGACAAATACCATTTAAATTTAAAAAATATATAATTGGCATAAACTTGAATACTTCCTTTGTCATAAATCTAGCGATAAACATGTCAGACAAATTTTGTGAATCATTATTTTCTTTGTCCTCATTGTTCTATTCGTAATATCTCTGTGTAATTTTTTTCTTGTTACACAACTTTAATTCTTGACAACTCATTCGTATTTCTCTACGAGCAAAAAGACAGGCTCGTAGGTATTTCTACTACTGAATTTCTCATTAGCAGTTCGTCGACTAGATAATATTTATATATTCGTACGAACGGTCGTTAAAAACGATTTCAATGTAACTAATCATTTGGCGTGGGTTTACGATAGCAATTAATAACACATTTAAAACGCATAGATCCAATATCTGCTGGTACATGTGTAGGTATTTAGTGCCAGGTCTAGTATAGAGCCATAATCGTGATATATCACAATTAAAGGCGTGCTGCGAAAGCTGCGGAACGTCGACCAACGACTGGATGGCGACTCGGTTTGGCCTTAGTACATGTTCTTATCCTTAAACAGACAAAGCATGACAAAGAAATGACGTCAACGGACTCGCAGAGATTGGTCCGAGATAGTGAATTCAAATTGTAACAATACAAGTTACCCATACAGAAACGACGGTAGCGTATTAATTAACAGTAGCTTTCGAGAACGTTTCTGATCTGAAAAAAGTAATTAGGCTTGATACAACGCCGGATAGGCGTTTTAGAGACCGGAAATACTTAACGAGAAAGTGGTGTAGCTTCAATCCCATGTATAACTCTGTAATATATTCGTTATTCATCGATGAAGTACACGTAAGTTCCCATAGACTCTTACGTAAGTTATTAGAAACAACTAATATTATAATTTTCTTATGCGATAGTGGTTTAGCTTAAGAACTAATTGTGACGTAACGTTTTTCGATTTATTTGTAAAATTCATGGAACAGCTGAAACTTGCACAACACTATTATTTTTCAAATGGTATTTCTGTTGTACTACACTACTCAAACAAATTTAGGGAACAAAAAAATTCCGAAAAATTTTCACTGATTCTTGAAAGGCTGCAATTTTACGAAAAATTATCGTGTAGAGATAAAAAAAACATTTTGAAGCTTGAAGTTTCTTGTTTTGAAATCTTCTTGCTAATCATTAAATGATGTTTCAAAGCAATAATCATGTTCCTTTAATTCTTTTCAAAATTTCGATCATTCGAGAAAAAAAATGGTTCGATGGATCAATTTGAAAATTTACAGGGCTATTGAGAGTATAATAAGCTAACAAAAAACCTGAAAATATTAGTATTTTTCTCAATATTTGCAAAGTGGTGGTAGATTTTTTAAAAAGTAAGGTCATTTTTTGTACTTTTTCAAATTAATAGTGTGGATAAAAAAATTGTGTTCAAAATTAGCGACATTAGTCATTTATAGAGGGCTTCTCCATGTTTTCCTGTAAGCTTATTAATTCCTAAAATATCGATGATCACAAACAAACGCGTATCATTTTTCATTCAACCACCGATATCTCGGCAACAAATGGACGTACAGCGTCAGTTAAAAAAACAAATTAAAGCTGAATAGACGGACTAACCGGCGTTTGTATTTATTTAGTCCGAATAAAATATCCTGAGCCCGGGGACGCTTGCAAAAAAAAATTAACAGTTTTTGTAGCGCGGTATTTCTTTAGATTTCGCAGTAACCGTAGCTCGGAACATTTATTTGCCAAAAGATTTCTAAACTAGAAACTTCAAACATCAAAATGATGTTTTTTCATCTCAATACGGCCATTTTTCATAAAGTTACAGCCTTTCAAAAAAATCACTGAAAATTTTTCGGAATTTTTTGTTCCCTTAATTTTTTTGAGTAGTATATTTTTATTCTACTACGTCTACACATTCTGGAGAATACTTCAATGATAGAGCTGAAATTCTTTCTAGATATTCGATTAGTATCAGGGACTACAATTATTAAAACGTCCTTGTAATATTTGTTTACGGTTTCAATAACTGTGGCAACCTCGCAAGATTTTTTTATATCACTCTTCCGAGGCCTGAAATTACTCGTGTTAGTTTTTTTTTTACTTTTTATTTACTACTGTTCGTGTAAGAAAAAAAGATTTCATCTTAGCCCGTATATTGTATTGTTGTTGTATCGTATGTGTAATACGAATATGCTGATGTATTTCCGGCATATACAAAGTTCTTTATCGTTGAATCTTAATTATTATTTGATTTCTTTTAGCGATAGCAGCAAGCTTACCTTTAGACTTAGTAGAGATACGTATTTCTTACGCGCAATAAATTGGTTCGAGAGGGTGAAATTGTCATCCAAAATTAACCCCCAAAACCACATTTTGGGTTATAGAACGAAAACGATAGATAATATGTCTTAATATATCTTTCTGTTTTTAATTTACGTTAACCATTTTTTTTACATAAACTACACAAGTATTGCATGCAAATTTATGCGTCAGAACTTAAAGAACGTATTTTATATACAGAGAGCACATAAATACTGGAATATATTAATTTAAGATTGAGACATTTTTTTTTTCTTTGAAAAACAGATTCAATTTTTTATTTTGGCTCGCATTTTTAAAAGCATTAAAGTTTCATGTAACAAAAATTATGTTTCAAACCCCATTTTTTTTTTATAAAACAATTTATTATCATTTTCGATATCTATGAAAAGTTTTTATTACATTTCATATATTGTACCCTATTTCTAAAGCGTGTTTTCGAAAATAATTTAAATATAAAAATAACAACATTATCTTGGAATTAGCAATAAATGGCAAACTTGGGCAAAAATTATGTCAACGTCGGAATTAACCTCCATCAACGTTCTAGCAATATCCAAGACAAGTAAGAACGTCAGTTTTTCCAGGAAAGGGGCTGGACCCTTCGATGGAGTAACAAAAAAAACTAGTTATCACGAACAACAAAAGTTTATAGATTTCTCGACGTGCGTTTTGCCAATTAAGTTAGTGATGATAGATGACGTATGCGTCAAAGATGACGTCACAACGTCATTGTGACCAATAATTTTAAATGGAACCCTATGGCAAGCGACACCTCTTTTAAAAGGTATCGAAAAGACCTATTCAATGATACTAATATTGTGTCTGTTTACGGTAGTTTTGACAACTTGAACGTTTAAGTGCTTCAAGAAGAGAAATGGTACGTGTTTTAGGTGATAAAGTAGCAGCGATCCTAATACTTAGTGAAACTGGAGAAAATATTCATGCAGCAGAACGCATTTTTAATGAAAGGTTTCCCGATCGCCCAGTTTCGAGGACTTATTTGAGAGAGCTTCTTCGTAAGTTTAAAACAACGGGTAGTATTAATGATGCAAAACGATCTGGCAGACCACAAATTTCTGATGAGAAAAAAATTGATATACTGGCAGAAGTAATAGTAAATCCTACTTCTTCAACAACTCAAGTTGCATCAACCTGTGAAGTCAGTCAAAGTACAGTGCACAGGGTGTTGAAAAAAAAAAAACAAATTTCACCCATACAAATTAAAAATGGTTCATCAACTCTCAGACGACGATCCAGACCGAAGACTGCAATTTTGTGAAAATATGGAGACTAAAATTAACCAACAGCCAGACTATGTCAAAACAATTTGTTTTAGTGACGAAAGTACTTTCTATCTAAATGGAAATGTAAATACACAAAACGTGAGATATTGGAGTAACGCAAATCCTCACATGTTTCGTGAAACACATACTCAGTATCCCGAGAAGGTCAATGTTTGGGCAGGTATACTGGGAAACCACATCGTTGGGCCTGTTTTTTTAAATACCAACTTAACCGGTGAGGTGTATCTGCAGATGTTCCAAAATGCAATAGAACCGTTAATCCTTGAAATTTTGGAAGATAATCAAGATGAATTCGACATTTTGGAAATAACATTCCAACAGGATGGTGCTCCTCCACACTATTACGGTGCAGTAAGATGGTATTTGGATGAAGAATATCCTGGTAGATGGATTGGACGACGAGGTTCAATGGAATGGCCGCCTCGATCACCGGACCTCACACCTTTAGATTTTTTTCTGTGGGGGTATCTTAAATCGAAGGTTTACGCCACTCAGCCTGACAATATTGATGTTTTAAAACAACGTATTGTTACAGAATGTAGGGCTATTTCCGCAGACACATTTGAAAAAATACGAGAAGAGTTTCGCAATAGGATGTTTTACTGTCAGGAAGTAGATGGAGCTCACTTCGAACAATTACTATAAGTAGGTACTGATTCTTGAATCTGTAATTAAAATTATTATCCAAGTTTACTCATTACTGATTTAATCCATCAAAACTACCATAAATACAAACAATATTAGTATCATTGAATACGTTTTTTCGATACCTTTTAAAAGAGGTGTCGCTTGCCATAGGGTTTCATTTAAAATTATTGGTCACAATGACCTTGTGACGTCATCTTTGACGCATACGCCATCTATCATCACTAGTAGGGAAGTTTACAACCCTTAATATTCAGTTACCAAATTTCACTAGTTTATGTATAATCGTTAAAAAGATAAGAGGGGGGGAGGGGACTTTTGAATAGCACTGTATAACATAATACACGGGTATATTTACTTGAATACGGCTATGAATACTGACAAAACGGTTTCATGTTTCAAAATAGCGCCCATTAAATTGCCACGGAGCCATAAAACATAAAGTAATATCATTTATTGCTCTCGTCGGGCCGGGGGAAAGTAATATTTTATTGCTCGGCAATACGTTTGAAAGCTTCTTGGAAGCCTCCTTCAGGAAATAACCGAGTGAGTCAATTCGAAGGCCAGGCTGAATTTCTGGCCCCGTGGAATTTTCCCAGAATCTCGCGGCTCAAGTCACGAATTCTTCAGTTTTAAGACAGTTTAAAGTGTGCCTTTAACGATGGGCTATACGGCCCAAGGATGAATAAAATTCCTTTCGACTTAGGTCACCTGCGCGGTTACGTCAGGGGTTGTTAATTCTTAAATGCACTGTCACTTAGATTTATCACGGGTATTCTGCTGTACACTATGCACGGTGACATGAGATGTCTGGGGATTAGGAAATAAAAAAAAATTTGTTGGACAGATTTTATCATATATCGGTCGGGTCAGTTAGACTGTGATAGGTAACTAGTGGAATTTGAAGTATGTCATCTTGCGGAAGCGTCTCTACGAAACATCTACAATATGGTGAGCGTAGAAATTGTATTGTAGCTGTAGTAATTATCGCATAAGTACTGTAGGAATACGTTTTGGAAATATCTTGGGAAAAAACTGCATAAAAAGTTTTTTATGCACTACTGTTCTTATCCCATTAGACGTACTTAACGTCAGGAAGTTGCATCTGCAAACAAGTACAGCCTTATATCGATTTACACCTCGTATTAGATGTGTTGGTATTTTGACATAACCCCAAAAAGTAATAGTCTAGTATAACGAGAGAAAGAAAACGTGAAAATTAGTCCACGTCTCATCCTCCATTTCCTCATCAAGCTATTTTCTTAGGTGTAAATAAAATGAGCTGTTGAAGGGAATAAGCTGTTGAAGAACAGAATCATACTCGTCGTTGGCTCCTTCAGCAACAGCAATTATAGACCCAACAGACTCTTTTACAAGGTCCTATGTACAACTATTTAAATTGTTAGTTAAAGGGTTAGTCGGGTATTTCTGAGAGAAGGTCTATTCTTAAATATGGGTCTTTTCTTTGATCTCTCAACGACATAATTTTCTCTTCTAAATTTTTGAACTCTTCAATTAAAGAGGACAAAATTATCTAAAAAAGCTTTATGATGAAATCACTGAAAAAAACTTATTGAAGTTCATGGACCTTTTGAAAGGCAAGCAAAAATTTGGATTTTTTTTTCGATGGTTTTCTTATGATTACTCAAAAATTGCTAATGGTAAACAATTTTGAACTCAAAATCTGAAAACTAGAAACTTGGAGCTTCAATTTGCTCTTTTTTTTTAATTGCTTTGCGACTATTTTTCTCCAAATTACATCCCTTTGAAAATGACTAAGATTTACGATTTTTTTACATCCTTAAAATTATAGTATTTTGAAAAAGTACCGTACAAAATTAGTGTAACGTCAGCACAACTTACATATGCACTTTCGCCTTCATTCTAGCTGCTCTAGTTTCTATATTTCCATTTGCGATAAATCATCAAATCCCGTCGACATTGACGCACCTTGTACACCAAATTTTTCGGGTTAGTAGAATCATTATCGGAACATTAAAATGGATACGGCAATGGGCAAAAGGTCACTGATAAGGCATGGGTTTTTCGCTGTTCACTTTATGCTAGAAACCTCTATCAAATTCTTCATGGGAAAAGGCGGCCATTAAAAATATTGTCCATCTGACATTTAGGCTGCCTTCTTACAAGTAATCTGTGGGCTACAACGCCATTCTGTGACCTTTAAGTACGTATATACGTCACTCGTGCATGCTTTCATCAATTTGATGCATAGTCCCCCATGCACGCTTTCCTCGATTTGATTTGGAACAGCGCCAGCGTTTCCTTGTGTATAAAAACCGTGTATGAATGCTTTCAATTACTATTCTGCGTATATTACGAGTTGAGCAAATGTCAATTCACCATTAGACATAAATATACGGTATTATGGATATATACGGCCATATATTAAAACCGAACATGGAAACTTGCTTATATACATATGCAAATATTTTGTGATATCTACTATTTATGCAAAATCGTAGATGCTCATCACTCTCAGTCACTATAGTTGAATTTAACTCGCGATTTATATAATTCGCCCATCAATTATCATGACATGATGCTCATTTTAAACATCGTGGAATAATTGCACGTCTATGAACTCCATGATTTCCTTTTTTAGCATAGACGATGCATGATCGACATATTGTATTATATCATTCACTCATTTATTAAATTATTAATTGGTTTATTAAACATTAAAATATTTTGGAGAGCATTGCCACCAATTATTACCCCTGACAGATCCATATAGAACTGAGAATAGTAATGCATGTATATATATATATATATATATATATATATATATATATATATATATATATATATATATATAGAATGTTTTTAACCGCAGAAGAATATTTTGTATTCAAATCCAGGTTTGTCATGTACAATCTTGAAAAGAAAAAAATGGGACATCGCACTTAAATATGTGCATCTATAAAGTTGAACTGCTTTTATGTACTATCAGTTTACTATCGACACTGGTAGTAGTGCGACTCTTCAACATTATAGGAGATTGAGTATCATTTTATGTAGCATCGTGAAACATTAATCGACAAGAATTCCAAAATTCGTGAAAGCGATAAACAGATTAAGCTTTAAGTATTAAGAGTATTTTTTAAGAAAACACTGACTCAGCTTTATCTGAAAACCCGGAAGGATGAGAAACGTATAAATGTAGACATATTGAGGGATCAGAATATGAAAGATAAGTTCCAGGAGAAAACAGATCAGTTAATAAATAAAGCGAGTAAGGACGAAATCAAGAACGCAGAAACTGAGTGGGAGGGTATCAAGGATAGTCTAGATTCCGCGGCTACGGACGTTTTAGGACACGATAAAAGGGAAGCTAGGAAGCCCTGGATAACGGACGAAATCTTAAACTTAATGCAAAAGAGACGAGACTACAAAAACAGACGAGACGAAGAAGGACTGAAAACGTATAAGGCAATAAAGTGGGAAATCATTAGAAAATGTAGAAAAGCGAAAGAACAATGGATAGAGGAGAAATGCAAAGAAGTAGAAGATAAGTTGCAAGTAGGTAAGACCGATGAGGCTTACAAAATAATTAAGAGGAACTTCAGGGATATAGGAACAATAAGTAGAAATGTTAGGAGTCAATCGGGGGACATACTGATAGGAAGAGAGGAGAAAGCGGATAGATGGAAGCAGTACTTAGGAAATTTATACGAGGGTCAGGAATTAGGAGAGATATTAGAGGAAGAATCTAGCATCGATAGGGAAGATGTAGGAAAACCTATATTGAGAGAGGAATTTGAAATAGCACTAAGGGGGCTAAAGAATAATAGAGCGCCGGGTGTAGATAAAATACAGGCGGAAATTTTGAAATGTGCGGGACAGAAAGTAGTAAATAGGATGTTTGAACTGGTAAAATACATATACGAAACGGGCGAGATGCCGGAGGATTATAAGAGGAACATTATCGTTACTATACCGAAAAAGAGAGGAGCCGACAAATGCGAGAACTTTAGAACGATTAGCCTAACTTCCCATGCGTCAAAAATCCTAACTAGAATAGTGCAGAAGAGGATGGAAAATAGAGCGGAGGAAATACTAGGAGAAGACCAATTCGGGTTTAGGCGAAATAGGGGAACTCGCGAAGCTATTCTAGCGCTAAGAGCAATGTTAGAGAAAACAATAGAAAAAGGAAAGAACGCTTATATAGGATTTGTAGATTTAGAAAAAGCTTTTGATAACGTAAGATGGGAAAAAATGTTCGAGATACTAAAGAGCGCGGGAATGAAGTATAGAGATAGGAGAGTAGTACACAATCTATACATAGAGCAAACTGCTGTTATAGAAGTAGAAGGGGAGGAAAGGGAAGTAGGTATTAGGAAAGGAGTAAGACAAGGATGTCCATCACTAATTTTTAATGTGTACATCGAAGAGGCGATTAATGTGGTAAAAGATAGAGTGGATTTCGGGATTAAAGTACAGGGACAGAAACTAAAAATGCTGAGATTCGCGGATGATATAGCAGTATTAGCATCTAGTAAGGAGGAACTAGAATCAGCATTGAACGAAATGGAGGCAGTGTTGACAGAGGAATACGGAATGAGGGTGAATAAAAACAAAACTAAAGTGTTAGTGTGCAGAGGGCGCGAGAGCAGAGCAAAAACGAAAGTACAAATTAATAATGAAAGATTGGAGGAAGTTAAAGACTTCACTTATTTAGGAAGTAAAATAAATTGGGATGGAAGAAGCGATAAAGACATAAAACAAAGAATAGCGCAGGGTTGAGTAGCTTTTAACAAAAAGAAAGCACTTTTATGCTCGGGGGTAATAAACTTAGAAACAAGGAAGAGATTTTTGAAAACATATGTATGGAGCACGGCACTTTACGGCTGCGAAACCTGGACGGTAGGGGAAGCAAGTAGGAAGAAATTAGAAGCTTTTGAGATGTGGTGTTACCGAAGAATGATGAAAATACCATGGACTGATAGGGTTAGAAACGAAGAAGTATTGGAGAAAGTCGGCGAGAAAAGGAGTATGTGGAAAAACTTAAAGAAGAGAAGAGATTGAATGGTAGGCCACTTGCTGAGACATGGGGGAATAGTCCGCGATATTTTGGAGGCAGAAATAGGAGTGAAGAAAGGCAGAGGTAGGCCTAGATTAGACTACTGCTCGCAAATAGTAAGGGATGTAGGTTGTAGCACAATTAGCGAAATGCGTAGGTTAGCACAAGATAGGAGAAGCTGGAGGTTAGCGTCCAACCAGTCTTAGGACTGATGACCTAATGATGATGATGACTCAGCTTTCCTCAAAACACCAAAACACTACACTCAACGCGTGTTTCGCCAACAAAGTTGGCATCATCTGGAGATGATTAAAACTAAAACAGTTTTAATCATTGTTGTAAACGTTTTTGTTCCAGAACGTCAAAAATATATTGCGTAGACAATGATTTTCGTCGGCAGAAGAATCCGTTGATGCGTTCAAAAACCATGTTTTGGAGATATTTCAAGCGGAATGGAAAAAATGCTTTGACAAATGGTTCGAACGCATGCAAAATTATACAGAATCATGAAGGAGAGTATTTTGAAAAACGATAAAGTAATTTTCAATTACAAATTAATGTTTTTTTATTATTATTGGGCTCGAAATGTAAATAGTGTCCTTCGTACTTAATAATCGATTTTTTAATAGTACCCCTATTTTTCTTTCCGTATTATTTTGATCTCGAACTAGAATAGTTTCCAGATTGCTTGGAGGTGATGATCAACCAACGTGCTCTAAAGCTATGAACTTTTCCAACTCAAATCTGTAATTACATTTCAGGATAACCAATCCTGTGTCGTTGATTATTTTATGGACCAGCTGAAACTTTGAACCAAATTGGTCCGTGACACATATAAGAGCAGATATGCTCCATTACGCGTTACGTATCGACAGCATTTCTCTGTTAATTATTCCGCGCTGCCTTTTTATGTACCAACAAAACCTTATACGGTCAATAATTTCTGGCACTGTATTTAATATCTCGCTTTTTGTCCGCCTTAATTAAATCCGAAATTACTCGTAACACGGCAATAACACCTTTAATTGTATAGCTAGAAAACGATTTTTTGAATGGGCCTGTTCTCTTTCGCAACGCGGACAAGAAATAGACAACAAACAGCCTTCGAAATTAACAAATTAAGCGCGATATTAATGATAATCCGTCACCGTTAGGAAATTCAAAAGAATCGCATGTCGCGGTGCGGCTGTAACGAGCGACGGCGAAATCGAGATTCAGATTTTGGGTCGGTCCGGTCGAGACGGCGGATTTTTTTTTCTTTAACCTGGTCTGCGAGATCTCGGAACACATCGCACCGCCTCGGGACGTGATGGACTCGAATGCAGGTAAACTTCTGCAGGAAGTAGGTTGCAGATGTAACGGACCGTGCGTCTACATGTATTATACATGTATTTGTTTATACCCGAGGTAATTCGGTTTTGGTTAACTTGGTAACAGCTGTTAACACATAGAAGCGGTGTATGTCAAATTTATATAATACTGAACTTTAATACATGTGACTCACTGGACATCTGCTGGGAAATCCTCTATATATTTAAGTCATTAATATTGATACTCAATAATACTGAATAACATATTCCAGATATCATCCATCACTCATCAGATACATACAGTGCTATTCAAAAGTCCCCTCCCCCCTCTTATCTTTTTAACGATTATACATAAACTAGGAAATTTGGTAACTGAATATTAAGGGTTGTAAACTTCCCTACTAGTGATGATATTTTGGACGCTAAATTTTGCTAAGATTTTCTAAAAAAAAATGGCGCGTGGCGTGGAATAAAGTGACGATATGCGAAAATCAATTTTTAATGCTCATAAACAAGGAATTTCGGCTCGGAAAATATCTGCTACGTATTGGCTGCCTAAATCTACAATGCAAGGCATTATCAACTTGTATAAAAGAACTGGATGCACAGCCCAAAGGAAGAAAACTGGTCGACTGTCCCAAATTTCACGCTTAAATCAACATGCTCTGAAGAGGATTGTAACAACAAACCGACGATCCAGTGCAAAAGAAATTATGATGCTATGGAGGCAAGCCATTGAAAAAAATATATTTCTGTATCCACAACTGAACGCTCAATAAAGAAAATAGGATACAAATTCTATAAGGTAAAGTTTGATTCTTTACATTTTACTTTTGAGCTTACAGGTTTCTCCTTCGGGCAAAATAAAAGCCGTTATTAACTAAACGACAGAAAGTCCGTCGGTTACGGTGGGCCAGAGAACATAGGCACTGGACTTTACAATAATAATGGCACCAGGTAATTTGGAGTGATGAATCCAAATTATAAATATGTTTGGGTGATACCAGAAAACGTGTGCTAAAAACCCTATAGGAAACATCATCCTGACTCTTTGGCTAGGAAAGTGAAGTTCCCTGCGTCTCTTATGATCTGGGGGTGTATGAGTGGTATGGGCGTAGGAAAATTGCATTTCGTAGATGGCACTGTGACAGCAGAAAAATATAAACAAATTTTGACAAACAATTTATTGCCGTCAATACCAATATGGCAAGGCACTGACGAGCAGTACATTTTCCAGCAGGATGGTGCTGCGTGTCACACAGCAAAAACTGTCAAAGCGTAGTTTACATAACATAATATCCCTGTTATAGAATGGCCTCCTAGCGGTCCAGACGTCTCATCAATAGAAAAATTATGGCATAAAATGAAAAAATAGTTGCGCAAACATCCAGCCCGTTCACTTAACGATCTATGTCCCAAATTGCAAGAAATTTGGGACAACACTCTTAAAGAGTACGCTTGTAGATACAAGCCTGCCATAATTAAAGCTGTTATTGTTAATAAAGGTGATGTAACACAGTTTTGATGAAGCGGCCAAACTATTCTGAACCGCGAATCTTAATGTATTTTATTAACAAACTTATCACTGACACATCATAACGTAGTAATATTTTATCGTATTTAACTGTTTATTTTCAACCTCAAAGTATCCCTGAAAACTAAAAACTTAGAGCTTCAATTTGCTTTTTTTAAAATTGCTCTGCGACTATTTTTCTCCAAGTTCCAGCTCTCTAAAAATTTTGGATTTTTTTACATCCCTTAATTTTTGTGCCTTCTTTGATATAAATAATAGAGGTCATTTTCAAATAATAAATAGTCTTGAATTTATGTCAGCCTCTTTCTTGTTTGACAACCTGTAGATTAAATTGCGTTATACGTATTACATATATATTATATTATATAAATAATATTCTCCACAGTTAATCAGATTCTTCAATTTAATTTGTTAATTTTAATTGTGTTAATTGGGTACAAATGTAATAACTTTATTATAGTATCCATTTATATTTAAGTATGATTTAGGAATAATTATTTGTTCATTACGAATTAGAGTTTAATTACATTTCCTAGAATATTATTTGTTATCCAACTAAATTTTAAAATTTCTTTAACATCTAACATTTCTAGGCATTATTAATTCACATAAACGCCTCACACCCCGTATATAGTTATTAGCGATATTCGAAGAAGCTGCTCGCAAATTTAGGGGTCGACGAAACGCATTGTTATTCAATCAGTGCACATAACGAAGTATTTGGCACAAAAAAACCGCTCCCTGAAAAGGCATTGATTATGCGCAACGTCGCATTAATCGCATATCTTACATCGCTTCCTACTACAGTTTTTGAATTGAATTGCGAAGGAGAATAGAATAATAAATGACCTAAATGGCCATGAAACGGGTGACAGGAATTATTGTATTTTTTTACACGACATCTAAACTGTACTTATTGTTTAACAGTAGGTTTTATTGCGAATTCATACTCGTGCTAAATCACAGTGGCTTCAGACATGATACGGGAAATATGGCAACATCCAATGAGGTCCTATTATTGCAATAGTTCGCCCACAACTCCTTGACTATGTAAATAGCTGCAGTTTGAAATTTGGTTTACAATAGAAGAAAAACCAGCCCTTAAAGAAAAAACCGAACAAATTTACCAACAAGAGTTAAGGTTAAGAGGTTATGGAATTAATAGAACGAAAACTGTATATCGCGATTTTATCTTTTTTAGGAACCGCCAGTGTAGCGTACTCCATGACTGATGTGCTGAGTATATTACGTAGAGAATATACATACATAATAGCATTAGCGCCATCTATCTGCTAAACGACAAAGCAGCGATCTTCGCGGAAGGTCTCAAAGATGCCATTTGCCGAATGAAATTTGTGATGAGCGCACTGATATGCACGAAAACCACGCAAAGAGATTCTAAGAGAATTGTCGCATCTACTTTCTTCCCGATGAAGTTTTGATAGGTAATGAGTTTGTTTATTTTTCCTATTTTCATGAATTTAAAGGTTACAGTTCTCCGAAAACAAGCACTGATAAGCTACAAAGACCTCCATACTTTATTGGTTGTTTATACATACATATTTACTAAAACGAGGATTTTTTTGTAATAAAATTGAATATTATAAATGTTCTTGTGTTTCATAATTCTACACTATAAACATATTTTTAGTAATTACTTATTTGTGTGAGATGGAGTGATAACATGTAATATTTAATGGACAAGGTAAATAATTAGATTCAAATGTGAAAATATGCAATATGTAATAAAATTTACATTTATCTACCTACTAGAATATGCTAATACAACAAGTAATATTGTACGAATATATTTATTAACAGTCAAATATTTTATCAAGTCAGCAAAGTATCCAGTAATTTCTAAATCTAGTACTACATTGATATAAGACACTCTAAAAGTATGAAGTTAGAGGATATTTAAGATGCAGAGGAAATTAAAAATCGTGGACTATTTTTGGTGAAATATTACAGAATAAAGCACAGTTAAATGCCAAAAAAAAAAACAATACTTTGCAACATATGTTGCATTTTTATGATACAATCGTCTATAGGTCATTTAATATTTGGATACGGCCCTGGTATTTCATAAATTTTCATTGAATCGCTACTGCAAAAAGTTCCGTATTTTATTATCTCACATGAATATTATCTGACGACGTTCCTATTCCCATTGATAAATAAAACAAGTCAGGAAGTAGTTACGAATATCGCCGCTTCTTATCAGCAGAAGCTTGAAATTGATTAACAGAAACCGAACTATTTAGGTTCATGACACATTACTGATTAACTTCATCCATATCCGAATTTATATTTTTATAGGGATATGTTGGGTTTTAAGAAAAATCTGCTATTTCTTAACCTGCTACGTCAAGCAATTTGTAAATTATTTTGACTCAAATTTGATATTCTTATTTTATTTAGAACAAAATTTAGTTAAATATAAAAAGTATATCGTACAAAGTATGTGTAAATTACAAAGCTGTATTAATTACTGTATTAAGATTTACAGACTACAATTTCGTTGGATTTTTTAGTCATAGAATTTAATGACATAAAATCGACACGGGAATTATTCGACAATATTGAAAGAACACCTATTATCTACTCTAATTCGTAGACATGAATTGATTATAGTCTATTTATAGTGTATAGTCTTGATTATAATGAAAATTTTCACAAGTCAAATCTGTAAAGAAATTGTATGGATAGCAAGAAGTGTATAGAAGAGAGCACGCCATTGGTGCGCATATCAGATTACATATTTAGCACATCTTCTGAAGCTCTA
The DNA here is from genome assembly GCA_037954035.1 of Rosalia funebris. Lineage (NCBI taxonomy): Eukaryota > Metazoa > Arthropoda > Insecta > Coleoptera > Cerambycidae > Rosalia > Rosalia funebris. The sequence continues at coordinate 11,092,934 of JAZFAV010000001.1, read as the reverse complement.
GAACAACATTGACATCTATTATGTTGAAAATACTAGAGAAATGGATAATTCTGTACAATTTGCTTCTTTTAGTGAGGCACTCTCATGAATATCTATACTAAATTCTCCACAATTCGTTGATATGGCAAATATGTATGTTTCAATTAATTCTACGCAGAATTTCATTGTCATTTAACAACTCCAAGTAAACGATCATTAGAAGTACCGATCAAATAATGATATTTACAAATAAAATATCTATGAATTATAAGTTTACCCCATGAAAAATAAAATTTTTGCAGTTACATTTTATTTTAAAAACCTAGAAATAAGGTATAAAAGTATTTTGCCTTGTATGAAACCTGCACTTCTTAATTTTTTGCTATATCTTGGTAAAGGATTCATTACCAAGAGAAACAGTTTTACCGCCTTAAAGATACATAAGTCGAGAACAAACTGATTTTCTTCCAGAAACACTTAGAGCTTTTTAACGGACGCATAGTTCATATAAAACATTATGGCCAAGACTTAATTATGTACTCGCCCTGAGTGTACCCTCTGTATACGTATTAACAGAAATTCGTCAAACTCGAAATTTAACATTTCAGAATCGATCTTATATCATGAGGTACCACTAAAAACACACAATCAGAACCACGAAGGCGTAAACCAGAACCAAGACAGCCACTATGCGTATAGACTCAATTTCCTTTTCAAAATCGTTTTGGATTGTTGATCCATTGACGGAAATAAGCTTCCACCTTCCACAAGGTCAAGACGTGAAATACAGGCACCAGTTTTTACAAGGGTTTTTATTTTAGGACAGTTAATCGTAAGAGTATTCGACACTTTCACGAAAACTTTACTTAGGTAACAGTGCAAGTTACTATTACCGAGTACAATGCAAGGAAAATATTTAAAGTGACGAAATTCTGATTGGAGAAACGTTTGTAATGATACTGTATAAATGTACAGGGCCTTTCAATAAGGACGCTCGATTTTAAATGTAAATAAAACAAGTTGTGCGTGAGATATCCACTCAATTTTTTTTTCATTTGAAAGAATATTTTATGGCATTAAGGATGGAATATAATTTCGTTCAAATATCCGCCACGGTTTTGCTTGGTGGCACGTATTCGGAAGGTCCAATTTTCGATGACTCTGTCGCATAAATCTGGCTGAATTTGCTGGACGGCGTTCGTTATGTTGACTTTGACGGCATCAATTGTTTGCAGTTTATTCGCATAGACCTGCAATTTAAGATAGTCCCCAAAGGACGAAGTCTAAATGTGTTCAATCGCACCATCTAGGTGGCCAGTTCACATCGCCGCCACGCGAGATAACCATGCCCTCAAATTGCTCGTGCAGAATGTCCATTGTGGCATGCGCTGTGTGGCACGTAGCGCCGTCCTGTTGGAACCACATGTCGTCGGTATCCATATCATCCAGTTTAGGCCACAAGAAGTTGCTTATTATCGATCTGTAGCGCTCACCGTTCACGGCAATGGCAATGCCAATTTCGTTTTGGAAGAAGTACAGACAGATGATTCCGTCAGACCAAAATCAGTACCAAACAGTGATTTTCTATGCATTTGGTGCGGGTGTATCTCGTATGGATTGATATCGTTCCAAATCCGACAATTTTGCTTGTTCACATATCCATTCATCCAAAAATGGGCCTCGTCGCTAAAGATGATTTTTTTTTGTCGAAATTTGAGTCAACTTCCAACTGCTCCAGAGCCCAACCAGCGAACACACAACGTTGTCTATGGTCGTTTACCTTAAGTCGCTGGGTCAGTTGGGTTTTATACGGGTGCAGACCCAAGTCCCGACGCAAAATTCGCCAAGTTGAAGTCTCCGAAAAGGCAAGTCCTTGTGAACGACTAGAAATTGACTGCCTCGGGTTTTCCCGTACACTCTCACGCACAGCAGCGATGTTTTCAGCAGACCTTCCGTTTCGGTGACGTACTAGTATTGGCTGATTATTTATCAAACCGGTTGACTCGAATTTGGCCACAAACGTCGAATAATCGCCTCGGCGGGACGGCTGTGGCGAGGATAAAAATCACGTAATGCGCGGAACGTTTTTCGAACAGAGCACTGATTTTGAAAATAATATTTGATAATTTGCACACGTTGTTGAACGCTATAACCTTCTACGGCGATTTGCCATCTACTACTGAACAATTCACAATAAATTTCGCAGATGTTGCTTTAACGACATGGCCGCCATAACGCGACAAATTTCGAGCGTCCTTATTGAAAGACCCTGTATTTTACGGAAAAGATGGTTTTAACCGAAATTTTATAGCATGCCCATGAGGAGCCTGGGCATTTCCCAATTTTATCGTCATCCGAGATGCCCTTAGGCGTCGGCGAAGTCGTCTACAAAGAACCTCGATAACATACTTTCTTTTTTCTTGATGTTGACCCACCTATTTCTTTGTTCCATAGGATACCTACGTAAATGAATAATAAATCGTGTTGATAAACGCCGATGTCCCTGCGCAAACACAATAAAGAGACGAAAGCAAGTGTTCCGGATATCTTTGTTGATAACATATTTCCCCGATTTGGAGTTAGTCACAATAACGTAAAGAACAAAAAAATCATTTCACATATCCTAACGATGTTTAACACGTTAATATCAGTGTTAGTTGCCGATTAAAAGATGATCTGGAGCATTCTTATCGCCCTACATTGGTCATACAGAAAAATGTGAATGATTAGAAATATTTTCTTTTCATGAAAGTAAAAATAACGTTAGCATCTTAAAAAACCAAATTAATTCCTTATATACCCAATTACATATTATTTGAAACTCGTCTGCCATACCACATTTAATACGGGGTACCATTCTTGGTTTTTCTGAATGATTATTATTTATCATTCATATACTTTTAATTATGTTAAAAAAAACTTGCGAGGAAATAGACCAGAACACAAATTTATAATCAATTTAATGGCTCGATTTCTTACGTTCCAACATAAAATAACAAGGCTACTGTAAGTTGTATGTACCACATTATACGGGGGTCATTAAAATTACTGTTTCCTTAAATTAATATAGATAATTAGGACTGGAAACTATTTTGGAAAAAGGTGAGGTATATGATAATAGCATTATAATGAGTGTATTTAGCGCCTGTATTAAATTGTTTACATTAGTAAGAATGAAAGTTGCACTGATCAGTGTTGAAAAACGTTGACTTAAAATTACAGCTCACCTAATATTGCCTTGCCTACATATTAGGTATAATTCAAGAGATATGTCAAAATTTACCACAAAAAAATGTTTTAGAAAACTTATCGGGGTCGAAAACTTATTTCCTTCAAAGGATATGTTCAAGAGAAATTGATTTTTAAGACTGTTAATAAACTGCATATCAACAGACAAAGGGTAGATAAAGGAATTATTCACAGAATCACAATATTAATATATCTCTTTAAGCAGAAAATTGATGGTTGGTTTAGGAGTGTTTAGATGAAACGTCTCACAACAAAAACAGGAGACCAGTTTTCCCCGACTACCAAAAGATGTTTCTCGACGCGCACTTCGCTAACCAAATTGGCATAATCGGGAGACGATTACAACTTGAATTCTCTCACGATCATTATCAAAGTTTTAACCATCTCCCGATTATGTCAACTCGGTTCGTGAAACGCACGTCGATAAATATGTAATATTTGTGTTTCGTTCCTGTTTTTGTTGCCGCATCGAAGGTTCGAACCCCTTCCCAGGTACAATAAGCAAGTTTGTCAAAAAAAACATTATTTTATTTTAACCGCATTTTTAAATAATTTAAAACTGAAGTTTTTTATGTAAACGACTTTTACATAGAGTTTTATACATTTTACACATTACGTGTTTATACAGGCGTTTTAAAAATAATATTTTAAATGCTGGTTTATAAATATTTTTTCAACTTCGACCTTTGGAAACATGTTTGTATCAAAGAGTTATTCTGGAAACATAATACATTGCATTTTAAAATCAAGATCCGAATTAAAATCCTTGACTATACAGTACGTTCCAAATTTCGAGGTAACAATTTGGTAACAACAGTGAGAAATTGTAAGTTAACTGAGCATTTTAAATTTCAGATTTTCAATGAGATTGGCTATATTGCCTAGCAGAGTATGATTTTTGTTGTTGTAATATTAAGAATAATAAAGTTATAGTATAGGTTTCTTTTAATTAAAATCCTGAATATCTAGATAGGCGCTTTGTTTCTTAAAGTTTACCATTGCAACATCGCCGAAATCTTTGGGACAGGCTTAAGAAAAAAATCATTCTGACCGCTCCGATGGTTTCACATAAACGATACTTTGCCAACTGAGCACGGGGAGGGTCTAGTAAACGTCCCTAGCTAGAGATACAACCAATCCACTTATCCACAGACAATAATTCTCGTTCTTTTTTGGGTACCCCCTCGTAGACTATATATCAATAAAAAATTATTTTTTGCGACTTTTTTTGTCGTTATGTAAATTAGTAAACTTGACTTAACCCTCTCCAGGGTGCCCTCCTGCCTCCGCTCCCATAGTTCCCTTTCACATTCCCTATTTCTTTGGCAATGTAGAATCTAATTTATATGTAATTAATACAAACATTTAATCGTTTCCGTCAAGGCCAACAGACGAAATAATCCAAAAATCAAATTAGCCTGGAAGCGGGTCTCTATTTCACACCTGACCTGAGGCACGTGTAATTGGAAAATAATCTTTTTCGAACAGAAAACATGGAAACTTTTTAAAAATCCTATTACGAAATTAATTGACACTTACACCGTAACATTGTGTTTTATTGTGCATACACTAAACAGAAACCGTTCTCCATTTATATTGCCTTTAGTGAAACGATTATGTAAGCGCAAAAAGGTTAAGAGAACTGTACAATATTATTGACTTCGTTAATAAAAACGTTGTTTTATGGTAATAGTATCATGAACAACTGTAGAGAAATAATAGACAATTGATTAAAGTGGAGCACCTTTGTTTGCTGACATAATGAACAGAACAAACAATCCGCGCAATTGCCATTATGGCTCGACCAAGACTAGGAAGTCATGTCCAGCTACGCCAGCAGAAGACAAAGGAAACAAACTCGCTTGTACTACCGCTAGAAATATCTCTACTCACATGGAGTTGTTTCTTGGTTTCCTCGTCCAACACTCCCCCGCTTTTCTCCCTCGTCAACGTATCCACTTTAGCGTCACCCCTAACACCGTTCGTCTTTCTCTGAAGCGTATCAGCCTTGTACTCACTACCCTTCGCCGCGTTTTTATCACAGCCGCTATCCTTATCACTGGCACTAGAGTTATCCTTGCTGGCGGGTTTTTTGTATCGGAACTTGTTGATCATGTTGGGGACTGGGAAAAGAGCGCGCACCGACAAAGACAGGTTCGTGCATAACAAGCCACCGTTCACAATGCTGCGAGAACCAAGACTGAACTCGAACTAGGAGAAGTAGACGGCCCGCTAAGCGCTCTAAGAAGGCAAAGTGGGCATTTGCAATTTGAACAGGTAAACTGAGGTTGGCGTCGACGATACCTCGATCGTAAAAAGAGCTGGGCAGCGTAGGGGTGCCGGCTCACCTGGCGCTGTGCAGGTAAGTATAAGGGTGGCAATTGTTAAACGTACGGTCAAGATTTTACTTATTGTTCAACACCTTTTACGCTTTTAGGACGACAGGTTTATTTATAAGTATTGCGTTTTCTTAGAAATATAAGGTTATGGTAATCAAGGAAATAAATGTCAAAAATGAAATATGGTGGCGGGAGGAAATGAAAGATGGAGAAATTAAAAACTAAATTTGTGGTAAAAATTTTCAGTTCTTTTCACAATTCTCACGATGTTATAAATTTCCTGCGATACTGAAAAGAAAATTTGAAGCACACAGATTATACTAAAGCTGTAAAATTATAAAAGATTCGGCTTATTGTTCAATAGCTTTTACGACTTTGGGGCAACGACAGGTTCATATTGTATTTTTTTTTCAGAAATGTAAGGTTATGGTAATCAAGGAAATAAACGTCAAAAATGAAATATTGTGGTGGAAGAATATGGAAAATGGAGAAATTAAAACAAAAACTTTTAAAGTTTGTGGTCAATTCTTAGTTTCTTTACAATTCTCGCAATATTGTAAATTTCCTGCAACCAGAAAAGAACATTTTAATCGCAGGCAGATTTTATTAAGGTTGTTTATCTATTAATTATAATAAATATGTTATTAATTAGGATACATTTTTTATTATTAATATTATATTTTTTGCATGGATACTGACTGTACTCTTAACTTCTTATCTTTTCATGAAATATTTGTGTACTTTCCCTTATAGTTAGTACTTTATATTGTTGATTTTCCTGCCCTCTAATTGCATATTAATTCGTCTGAGCAGTTGCACTTTACATAAATAAATAAGGAAATATATATTTGACTTCAAAAAATGATTCAAAAACATTGAACTTGAAAAATGTTACATAAAAATTTGGCAGGAAAATGCTAAAAAAAACATCAAAGATTCCCACTACACGTAGAGGATTTTTCTTCTAATGCTGGATTTAAAATGAACCTGTTTCTATTTCAAAACCAATTTATTATATTAACATAAAATCTTTTTCACTCTAACTTATTTGTCTCGTCTACACATACTCGTAATTAATTTTTATTCCCACACATTTAAATGGTTTATTAGTTTTTAGAAGTAAACCATTCCTTTATTTAATAATATAACTGTGTCTCATTTCATTTATTTTTATTCAAAACCTCACGCTACTAATTTTAATTTTTAATATTTTTAATAATTTTCAATTAAACAATAATTAGCTTAGAATATCTGACGTAAATAAAACGGCATTCTAAAATATTTTTGCTACTAAAGAAATACTAAGTATTTTCTAAGAGAAGCTCATAAACACGTGGTGAAGAGAGGACGTTCGATTACACCCATGGTCTTTAAACTATACCAAACGTATCACATAAATTAGATTTAATTAACAGCTACATATTATATTTTTTTCGCTAGGAACTGTTCAAGGATCATTTCCTTTTATAACAGTTCTCGCACTTCTTCCTTTGGTTTGCTATAAATTTGTCTAATGTATTCATAAACTATAAATATTAAAATTTTTTTTTTATTTTATGAATCGTATCCGTTAAATGCAAATGGTTATCCAACGCGGTGTCATAAAAATCAGATTTTTATTTTCTACCGAGCAAATGAGAAAGAATCATAATTAAATATCTACGTAATAAAGATTAATAATTAGTAGATGATAAAAATTGTGAATTGACACATTCGCAAATTTAGTCGTGAATATAGAAAAGATTTGTGACTATCTTTTCGGTATTTATTCAATGTTCAATTTCAATTCCAAAAATTTTTAAGTAAACATTTTGAGTAGACACATTCATGATTTTATTTACTGTTTGTGAAAATATCTCAAGATGATATTAAGAAGAGTATTTCATATAGTATTGAAAGTAAAATATTATTTTAGACACTTTATGAAAGTAGAAATACACCCACACAGTCGCCTTTTACACAGATTCCCCTAATATATCTCTATCTATGCAATTACGAGTATACCTATTTTGTAACTGTAGACGAATGCTATGTGCTTATCTTTGACTTCCGCTTGGTGCAAATCTTATTTAAAATAAACGAAAACCTTAAACTCTTAACTTGGTTATAAATAAATCATTCTACACTGACGATAGACTGAAATGGACGCTCATTACCTGGGAGCGATTTTTGAGACAAAAAAATAAATTTATGTATTACATTTCGAATACTTACACTGATTTGATTAGTACGTAAAAATTATGTTCCGGAATTTAGCAAGAAAAAAGAGGTTATCACTGATTATAACACCAAGCGAAATTTTAAAATTGCCGAAAGGGATATTCAAATAAAATGCTGGTTCGGTATAATTCGGGCGTGGATTCGATGCCCACATCAGTTGGCTGGGCATTTTTGTGAATATACGAGGGTTAAGTAGAAGAATAGCATTAATCTAAATCTCACCTCCGCAAAACAAATGCGCATAAATAAAATAAAATAAATAGGATCTTAAGCGAGATTTGGCCAATTCCGAAAAATCAATTGGAAACTTTCGCATTTTTTCTCCTCCTATTTTTCTCGAATTCTGCAAAAAAAATTGGGTTTCTATTAAAAACCAATATAGCTGTCTTTATCACCTTTAAATATATGAAAAAATAGAAAATTGTGTCAAGATGTAGCCTTCAACAAGAATTTCGACTTTCTGAATCTGTAAATAAAAAATAAATTTATCAATCTATGTTTTCGTACTTAGAAATTTGATTATTATTAAAAATTAAGATCACGAAATCTGTAGGAAAAAACTAGGATTGTTACTTAAAAAATATATCGACTGTTACAAAAAAAATAACGACAATTGTGAAAGCTGTGGCAGAAGATAACATTTAAATATAATCTCTTATTAGTAATTATTCGAAACAAAATATTGAGTATTTATATTACTTTTTAAATTAAATGTATTTAAAAAAAGAAGCAACTTAAACACCGTAGCTCAAAAACATTACATATAAGTATATTAATAAAATGTTTCATTTCTTATGCAATTCTGATTACAAAACTGCACCAACTTCATTAGCTTTATGAATATATCTTTACATCTATATTTTTTTTCATACAATTCTTGAAAAATACTGCAGACATTTTAAATGTAACCACTCAGTCGCTTTCTTCATAGACACCCCTAATAATATCTCTATGAATGCCTTAGATAGTTACTCCTGCGAATTTATACTTGTTTTGCAATTGCTGACAAAATTATTTGAAATAAACAAACCTCAAATCCTTAAATCTTTTGTCATAAATCATTTTGACACTGACATGATTAGAAATACTTACCTTATCTATGCGTTACTTTCTAAATGTATTGAGTTGATTGTGACTTAATAAATAACCTTTAGAGAGAAAAATAATGGTCATTAGTACAAAACTTCTGCAAAATTTCAAGAATATCAAAAATGATATTTAAATAGTATCTCGAATAGAATATCTTTAAGATAATTTCCATTTCATTTTTAATTAGAAATAATTAATTAGAAACATTTGGTTATTACATAAAGAATGAACTCTCAAATTCTGCTAGAAGAGGTTGAGGTTATTAAAAATATATTGAAATCATCATAACTTCCAGGAAAATTATAAAATGGCAAAATATGGCAGTAATACAGAATTTTGACGTACCCGAGCCTTTTTTACGATTTTCCGAGAAAAAATATACCATATTTTCCAACACGTTATAGATATCCAATCAGCTCTCGAAATACACAAGAAAAAATTAAAATTGTTATTGAAAAAGATATAATATATCGATATCATCACAACTTGAAAAAAAAAAAAAATAGAAAATCGTTGTAGTTGGATAGTATAGATTAAAAATACAAACTAGGTAAATTATGGACGAAATCACATTGGATGTATTCCACTGTTTAATTTAAAGTTCTTAGATTTCAAATTACTTTCCTCTATTATTAAAATCCGCAATTTCTTTAATAAAAATTAAAGTCATTTTAAATATAAGAAATTCAAATTAAAAAGTGGAATACATCCAGTGTGTTTTTGTCCATAGTTTGCCTATTTCGAATTTTTAATCTATACTACAACTACTAAGGTCACGTCATATTGTTCACAACGGTTATAAAAAGGTTTATAATATTCCCGATTTAGTTAACGCCTTCACGAACTATTAAGTTTACTCCATAGTATTTCATTTAACTTTTTTTTCATTTATTATTATACAGGTCCATCATTATTGCTACAAGAGACATTGGGCAATTCTGCGCCGTCATCTGTATTACATCACCGAAAATTACCACGAAAGCAAAAGAACAAATTTCTGAATTTCGTCTACATTTTTTTCTATTAATAGTTTTAACGCAAATCCATCGTTGCTGCGTGTACGCAACAGAGATATTTGTTGGTGCATGTAAAACGTCTATTCATCTCCACTTCATACAGCTATCAGATTTGGAACGTGAACCTGCTACTCACTTTTTATTAACCTAGATCTTATACCTGAAAATGCGCCTAAAGGTGTCGTACAGACATAAATAAAAGCAACAGAAATCTTATTTCTCTTATACACGACGATAAAATATACATTTAAAAACTAGATATATTTGTCTGTTACTTTATGATATTCCGTTATATTAAACAACGAGTACGGAATTGTTTTGTTATATAGGGTGTCTTAGATGGAACTAATTAACAGTTCAACAACGAACAATTTGTATATAACTGTTTTATCAAAATGAAGCGCCTACAGGGTTAATAGTTCGTAACTTAATCAACCAATTTGAAGAGACAGGTTTTGTTATTGATAAGGCAACATCAAGGCGTCCTCGTCGTCGTCGGTCAAATGAAAATATTGCTATAGTGAGAGAAGAGGTACAGATAAGTATCCAAACACATCAATTCAATGTTGTGCACAACAATTGATTCTGTCAAGAGCTACCACCAATTTTGAACGCTGGCAGATGCAGATCTTTCTTTAAAATCCGATGCGTGCTGGCTCTTCCCTACAATTGCTTCAAGAATTTTATAACATGTGTCCCCTACTTCAACCCGATTTGATGCCATTAGATATTTATGTATTGGGATAATTAAAAAATATATATTTATGTAATTCGATTACACATACCGATGCATACCATACTTTGTGTTGTCACTTTTAAATATGTTTCTCGTGAAAATAGTACTGGTCTGTTAACTGCTTTTTAAAAAAATAAATAAACGTAGTTATCTTGCTTCATATTAAAGAAACTTACTTGTTATTTTAAACTTTAAAAAATACAATTAGTTACCGACTTTATCACACGTTCAGAATACGGTCGATAAATTGCAATTCAATAGTAATAAAGTGGGATGCAAATGGGCGTATTTTAGTACCAATTGTTTTCTTTCAATCACGCAGTGCATGAATACAGTTAAATGTCACTCCAGAAAACTAGTCCATTAGAAGTCAAACAATCGATGAAATACATCGATCATTTTCTCACTTCTTGTTTGTTAATATAAAAAGAAATCATTCACGCAGAACCCACGCCATATTACAGTAAATCTACACACAAATTGCGCAATTGATTAACAATTTTGTATCTAATTAGAACTGATTAACATAAAGTAACCTCTCTTGGCCGACATTTGCCAAATTCGGATGTCGCACAGGTTGCAAGGCATCGGGGGTTTCATACACTTGTTTTAAGACACCTACCGCAGTGTCTCGTCGATAAATCACTTTATAGTCAGGGAGCTCGCGACAAAAAATGCAAGAGTTTTGGAAAGGCTGATATGTATGGGACAAGTGTTAAATTGATTAAAATCCCTAAAATGTTTTGGAAAAGCTACAAATTTTTCTGTAAATAGGTGATACTAAGAACTGAAAACAAAATGTTAAGACAGGATAATAATTAAACGCGTGACGTCAGAACTACTACATAAGTTTATTTCATCGCTATTTGCCAAATAAGAAATCCCAAACGGCTCTTATCTCATACCATGGTTGTTTTTATAGCTAGGCTTAGGTAGACTGTTCCGTTTATCGGCAAGGTAAGAGTTTTTTATTCGACAAACAGCGATGAAATGAATATTACGTGTCTCAAAAATTAAGTTCATGGAAATGCTTTGGAAAAATTGAAATTTTGCAATATGTTAATTTACTCAATAATATTCGCAAATGTTTCAATCAGATGTTCAGATACTGACATGCTTGTCACTGTATTCGGAAATATGACGAGTTTAAAGAGCAATTTGAAGATTTGAATGAAAGTCACACAGTATCACTCAACTACATGATGAATTTTTATTCGACAAACAGCGATGAAATGAATATTACGTGTCTCAAAAATTAAGTTCATGGAAATGCTTTGGAAAAATTGAAATTTTGCAATATGTTAATTTACTCAATAATATTCGCAAATGTTTCAATCAGATGTTCAGATACTGACATGCTTGTCACTGTATTCGGAAATATGACGAGTTTAAAGAGCAATTTGAAGATTTGAATGAAAGTCACACAGTATCACTCAACTACATGATGAATTTTTATTCGACAAACAGCGATGAAATGAATATTACGTGTCTCAAAAATTAAGTTCATGGAAATGCTTTGGAAAAATTGAAATTTTGCAATATGTTAATTTACTCAATAATATTCGCAAATGTTTCAATCAGATGTTCAGATACTGACATGCTTGTCACTGTATTCGGAAATATGACGAGTTTAAAGAGCAATTTGAAGATTTGAATGAAAGTCACACAGTATCACTCAACTACATGATGAATTTTTATTCGACAAACAGCGATGAAATGAATATTACGTGTCTCAAAAATTAAGTTCATGGAAATGCTTTGGAAAAATTGAAATTTTGCAATATGTTAATTTACTCAATAATATTCGCAAATGTTTCAATCAGATGTTCAGATACTGACATGCTTGTCACTGTATTCGGAAATATGACGAGTTTAAAGAGCAATTTGAAGATTTGAATGAAAGTCACACAGTATCACTCAACTACATGATGAATTTTTATTCGACAAACAGCGATGAAATGAATATTACGTGTCTCAAAAATTAAGTTCATGGAAATGCTTTGGAAAAATTGAAATTTTGCAATATGTTAATTTACTCAATAATATTCGCAAATGTTTCAATCAGATGTTCAGATACTGACATGCTTGTCACTGTATTCGGAAATATGACGAGTTTAAAGAGCAATTTGAAGATTTGAATGAAAGTCACACAGTATCACTCAACTACATGATGAATTACTGGCTGTGACTAGGTTTATAGTCACAGCTAGTAAATGCGCGAAAAGGATGAACCGCACCACACAGAGCCTTCTCTAGAAAAGCAAAAACGCGATCGTATTGAAGTTATCAAAAACATTCCAAAAAGCCTTCACAGATTTAAACCAAATGGCTGAAAAAAATTGAGAGTGTACACATTTAATTACTTATGACGTCTTTAAAATTAAGCAGAAGAAGAATTGAATGAAACTGACGGAAATTCAGATGATTCTGATGATGATAGTAGCGGAGAAAATTATGAAGACAGTACAGATGATACCGATTTTAAATCATGAATGATCTTTTTTCCACTCTTGATTGATTGCTTATTGGACATTGCTTAGTGTATTCATTCTTTTAATTTTCATTTATATTGAAATTATTAATGTCTTTTAATACATAAAATATTTGTTGTAAAATAAATGAAAAACTGACTTATTCACAGACTCATAATAATTACTTCAAGTCGCGTGCACTTTTTATCTTAAATTCTATTGACTACTGACTGAATAGGTTGTATCGAAATCATGACTGCTGACTGTTTATCTCGTGAATGTTGTTGAGTCAATTAACATACTGCAAAATTCAACTTTTCCAAAGCATTTGTATGAACTTTATTTTTGCGACACGTATGTGCTGACGTCATGTGTTCTATTACTATGCTTACTGACTTTTTGTTTTGAGTTCTCTATAGTATCAGCTATTTACAAAACAATTTCTAGCTTTTCCAGAACATTTTAGGGATACTAATTAATTCTACACATTTCCCGGCTCGCCACTACCAAGTGTTCCCACATCTGAGGTGCTAACTCTACAATGTCTTTATATGACCAAACTACAATACTATCTAAAAATATCAGCCTTTCCAAAACTTTTGCATTTTTTGTGGCGAGCTCCTGGACTATTACGGCGACTTGAAAATGATCGGCGCCTATGGGACGATTTTATGGCTTTCATTGCCATTAGATCGGCGCCGGGGTACAACTTTAAAGAAAGTTAAGATCAGGATTTATCAATTCGGTAGGCAAGCGTTTGCGGCGCCGCCGAACGAAGATGAGATTAGATGAGGATGACTACGTGTGACCTACATCGAAGATGAGATGATGTTGCTTTTCTGAGAAAAACCGTGAAATATTACTTGGACTTTCTATAAGCTGTCTTAACCGTACACCCATATTTTAAAACATATAAAAGACTACGACGTACGCGTACACAATATGACAAAGATTAATTCATAATTCGGCATCAAAAACATATGTAATTTTTATTATCAAAGGCAATGTTTTAATTATTTTGAGAACAACCCTTCATAAGCGGCAGGGAATAATTTAAAAGTTTAAGCTCAAGGGTTGTTTCTCTAATTTATTTATTTGAAATTCATTAAACGGTAATTATTCAAGATAATAATTGCTGCTCATTATATATTATATACATAATATAAAGGGTGGTCGAACCATAATGCACGATGTTAATTATGAGTCACACCTTAACGTCAAGTTATTTGCCCAACTTAATTTGACATTTCTTTGTTTCAGTGTTTGACAAATTCAACCATGGAGAGGTACACAACTGAGCACCGCATTAAGATTGTTGAAGCCTTTTACGAAAATGGGCGTTCAAATGACTTTTAAGGTCAGCATAATCGACCAAATGTGTCCACAATCGGGAGAATTGTGCGCAAATTTCAGCAAACCGGGTCTGTAGGAAATGTGAAAACACCTGTGCATGCTCGCCCAGTTCGTTCTGCGGAAAACATTGCTGTTGTTCGCGATAGTGTAGCAGAAGAGCCGTCAACCTCGACTCGTCGTCGTGCCCAACAACTGAACATCTCACGAACATCACTGATGCGAATTTTGGATAAAGATTTGAATTTACACGCTTACAAGGTTCAATTGACTCAAGAGCTGAAGCCTACTGAGCACTTCAAGCGTCGTCAATACGCCGAATGGTTGATTGAACAGACAGAAGTGAATGGTGACTTTACAAAGAAAATCATCTTCAGCGACGAGGCACACTTTCACCTCAGTGGATTCGTTAACAAGCAGAATTGCCGCATTTGGGGAAATGAGAATCCACGAGTGATTGTTGAAAAGCCGATGCATCCACAGAGAGTGACTGTTTGGTGCGGTTTATGGGCTGGCGGCGTCATCGGGCCGTACTTCTTCAAAAATGAGGTCGGCCAAGCAGTTACCGTGAATGGTGTTCGCTATCGCGAGATGATAACGGACTTCTTGTGGCCAGAAATTGAGGATATGGACCTGGACGATATGTGGTTCCAACAGGATGGTGCCACTTGCCACACAGCCAACGAAACAATGGCACTTTTGCGCGAGAAATTCAATAGCCGTGTTATCTCACGTCGTGGCGATGTTAATTGGCCGCCACGATCATGTGATTTGACACCGTTGGACTTCTTTCTTTGAGGATATTTAAAAGAAAAAGTGTACGTCAATAAGCCAAGAACAATTCAAGAGCTAAAGTATGAGATAATTCGGCACATTAACGACATTGAACCTCAATTATGTCTCAGAGTCATTGAAAATATGGACCATCGGATAGAGGTATGCCACCAAAGCCGTGGCGAGCATTTGGCCGATATTTTGTTTCACACATAATTGTCATAGATCCTTCTATCATAATAAAAAATATTAAGATAATTTTCTGAAAACTTTTTGTTTTATATACAATTAACATCGTGCGTTTTGATTGGACCACCTTTTATATGCATCTAGTGATTGCATATGATGATTTGCGTATATATGTCTTTAAAATTATCCTTTGCATATGAGATCCTTGAGAGTTAGCTACGTATCCTATGCGAAGAACAAAAAATACGATATTTCAGATAACCCCATAAGAGGAGTCGACCGGGTTAAGGTCGGGAGTATAAGATAGCCAATCTACGTCCTTACTGACCAACTTAAGGTAACGTAGCACTCTTACGCTGCACTGTCACAAAAATTCTAGTTCTTTAGTTTCTCACTTATCCTTTTCTAACGTTCTCAGAGGAAGCAATAATCTCAAATTTCTTAATTATACTATAATAGACCAAAGAAGAGTATGACGATATTACGAGAATATGACGATATTGTTTAAAATGTAAGTAATGTAACTAATAAAATCTAACCGCGGAAATACCTCTGGATTAAAAAAATGTTTATGTCAGATATAAACAATGAAAAAATCAAAGAACTCAAAATTACAAAGGACCAAAGGTCTTTGAAGAACGCCCTCAGTAATTTGTAATTCTTTCTTCAGTAAAACTGCTTTCAACTTTAACCCTAAAAGTTGCCATATTGTATTTATTTCTAATGAAATGAATACATTTAGAATTCAAGTCATCGTTATTAAAAAAAAAAAATAAACAGAAATTTCCGTTTTTTTTTTTTTTTTTAATAAGGCTGTGTTTCTAATTTCAAATCAAATAACAGCTTATCACATCAGAAAAAGGACATTTTAACTCTTATCTAATGTTTATAAAATAAACTATTATTAAAACAAACTATTATAAAATAAATAAACTATTTAACTTTATAATTTAAATCAACTTTAGTCTAAATTCCCCTTTGGAGTTTATCGAGAGCCTGAGATTAGTCTTCTTTAGAAGAAATTTTGTACCCGACTGCATTTTGTATTAAAATATTTGCAGAATATATCTTCCACGTATTCTGTTTACTACACCACTGTTTCTTTTGTCACGAATACAGTAATCCTCCAGTATCCAATGACAACGAGTAGCATGTACACTTCTAACTAACCCACTTTGGAATTATTTATCATGTGCAAGATTTTCAGATAAATTATTGTTCAAACAATGCCTAAATATTTAAAAACCCTCACATAATACGAACGTTTTATTTACATAATAAATATGCATATACGTTACGCAACGTCTCCCGTGCATTTCAAATGAATTAAATATCTCTCGCCTGGGCTTGGCAGTTCACAAGTCCTCTGATTAAATAATAATAATAAAAAAAAACTAAAGGTCAGCGAGCATAAATGTAGGATTGTGATTGATCGACTAATGAGATTAATTATAGTTGCGAATTGAGAAGAGTTGGTAATTGTACCATACCATACTTCGTAGTTATACAAGGCGACAAAAAACTTCTATACAAAATTAAAAAAAATATTTTATTGAAGATTTTTTAAAATGACGAAATAAAACTATTTTATTAGATATTAATTGTAAATGCTAATTGAGAAGAGTTTAATCGTACCATACATTACTTTGTAGTCATACAGAGTGACGAAAAAGTTGTGCACAAAATTTCAAAAATGTTCTGTTGAAGATTTAAAATGACGAAATAAAACTATTTTATTTTCAAGCAATACTTTTTGACAAAAAAATAAAAACAAGTCTTCTCAGGTATTGAGGTTTTGAACTACGACTATTACATTTATTGTATCTTGTGTATTTCCTGAAAAATAATTTAATTCTACCTACGAATTTTATGCAGACGCTGCATAGAATAATTATATAATATAATGTTTAGCAACATATCTCTTTATATTCTTGGATAACAGTGAAACGTTTCCAAAAACTGCTTTTAAATTTTTGATAAATTAATATTTAAATAATGTTAAATTAATATGTCTACGAAATTTTATATTAGGATTAAAGTTAGTTAAATTTTTGGAAATTATTTTTATTTTTCCGCACTCAACTATGTACTAGCGGAAAAGTAATGTAATCGTGTATAGAAAAATGGGAAAAAATTTTTTTTTTCGTTTATATTTCGTTTTTCGGTCTAAAAACCAAAAGAACATGGTTTTTAAAAAATTTTATCTGTGTGTGTGTCGTCGTTGTCGGCATTAAAATTTCTTGTTAGCACGATAACTCAACTAAATCGTGTCGGATCGATCGAGTTTTGACTGATTCTGATCGGGAACGTCTCCCAGACGACACCTATTGATTTTGAGGTGGATAGGACACACCCCATCCTGCCCATGGGTCATGAGAAAGCACGACGGTGAATTATTTGAGAAATTTTTTTTATTACCACGACAACTCAACTAAATCATGTCGGATCGATCGGGTTTTGACCGATTCTGATCGGGGACGTCTCCCAGACGACACCTATTGATTTTGAGGTGGATAAAACACACTCTACCATGTTCATGGATCATGAGAAAGCACAATGCTGGACTATTTGAGAAATGTTTTTGTTACCACGATCACTCAATTAAATTGTGTCGGACGTCTATCATTCTGCATTTATGTGTTGGTTTATTTTTTCCCAGCCACTCAATTTCGAGATAGAGATGTTCTACGTGCGGAAAAATCCGTTTTAAGGTTTTAAAACTGTTTATTATTGTTTGGTATGAAGTTAATCTTGATTAAAGTTTACGTAGAATACGTAAAAAGAAAGGATTTGTAAGTTCATAAATTACTTGTTTTTTTTTCTTTTGATAATACCTCTAGAGATACTTCTAGAGGTAATAACAACTTTACAACTGATGTAATGTTTCCCATCAACGTCTTTTATTTATTAACTCCGATAATTTAAGCTACCCTACCTTGATATACTGAATAATGATCATAAGTTTATCACTTCCAATTTCAAATAATGTGTGTGGTAGAGGTAATAAAAATATTTGGTGCTAAGAAATCTGGGGAATTTTGAATTTAAACAACCTGAATAAAGTATTTTAGCAATCCCCTAAGTTTTCTTGGCGTGTATTAACTAACTTGAATAGTTTTAATGTGAAGCTTATATGTAATTTAGAACATTTTGACACAGCTTGGTAAGGGGCTAGACCCTTCGATGCAGCAACAAATAGGAGATTGTTTTAATGTCCCGATGATGCTAACTTGATTGACAAAACGCGCGTCGAGAAACGTACAATGTTTCGTTGTTCGCGGAAAATGGCTTCCTGTGTTTTGTTTATTTATCAGGGTATAACTGGAAAAACCGTCATTCCATGATTCGGTCGTCAAAAGGCCATCAGCGAAGAAACGTTCGAGAAGCACAACTCCTCATACTATGGAAGAACAACCCGAAAAATGTTGGTCCACGACTGGAAATTTTCCCATGCTAGTAGACATCACAATTCCTGCTTCTAGAACTTGCTGTACATTCATCAGTAACAATCGCCCTGTGTATAAAGGTAGCGAAAACTCAATAAATAATAATTTTCCAGCTACAACGAACAGCTACAGCTCGCCCAGCCTCGAATATCGCAATAAGCGCCAATCATAATAACACCGTACACAATGGACCGTCTGCTCTTTTCACGTTCAATAGAATTAAATTACTGTGATAAATGGGAATATGGTAGCTCCGGTTCGTCTTCGTCCGGATATTTACCGCTTAAATATTTATCGGAGTGAATATGACATGAAATGGAGATGATGCGTCGAATTATGGCCTGAGTAACGGCGGTTGGAAGTTGCACAAGAGGGAATATTCTTTGTGGTAGACGATCATAATGACGGCAAGTCCTATTATGGATGTTGGTCGTGCAGAGGCGGAACTTGAATCGAATAAGACTAAATATGCTTTAAAATTTATTGTGCATAAAGTTTTTTTATATATACGGAAGATGTTTACGAAGTTGACGATTTATTATTAATGAAAGCGATTGGATAAAGTGAGTTGATTCCAAACATTTTTTAGTACAAGATGTCCTGAAATGTTTTCATCATTTGTTTGTTGAATATCTCAGAAAGTGGTGGGGAGTGGTAAATATGCGCGCATGTGTTTGTTAGACACCAGCTTTGGAAATTCACTTGCAATGGATCGTTTCAGCGATGAGCTACGTGCCATGTATGTCAGAAGCTTTTAAAAGAAGCATCGATCTCTCGTGATAATTCATGGCCTGTATTAAGCATACTACCTCCTTTACGGCATTAATCAAGCTCCTTCAAAGAAGAACCAAAATTTATTACATTCTCTCAAATTAAGAATATGGGCGGTAATAAATGCATCTGGCATAATTGATCCTTTCTTTTATGAAAATGCAAACGGTGTTGCACAGTTATTTCTCTTCGATATAGAGATATGCCAGAGAATTTTTTGGCACTAGGACTTCTAAATTTTGCTGACTTAATGAGGACACACGGTTTCAGCAAGTTGGGGCTACAGCCAATTCTGTAAATTTATCAATGGAAGTGTTGGAGCGATGTTCTCCGGAAAAGTGATCTTTAAGTGGGGAAACATTAGTTGGCCACACAGAAGTCCCGATTTAACGCGGATGGATTTCTTCTTATGGGGCTATTGGAAAGTTATACTGATGCTCTTAGGACATTGTTTCAGTTAAAAGCCAGAATATGCGAGGAAGTTCAAAGAACTGAACCAGCATTGCGTCGGCGTGTGATCGCAAATTTTAGGTCGCGCTTTGAGGATATACAGCGACGTGAAGGCACATTGACGACGTCATTTTTCATACAAAACCTTGTCTACATTGTAAATTTAAATAAAAAAATAGTAAACGTAAATATATATTTTTTAATAACCGCTTTATTCACCCAAAAAGAGGAAAACATTCCAGGACACCTGTTATAACAAATAATTCTAATTCTTTACAATGCATGGGACTGTTCCATGATGACGTTTAATATGAATAAAAGCCTAACAAAGTTTCAGGGCAGTTCGGAAGATATTGGCACGATCTATCAAAATTAATGTCTATCCAAAATAAATCGTAGTTTATAAATATTTCGCATACATAATATACATCAAGATACCCGTCTAACCGAAGTCGTGTGCGTTAGGTAGTTTAATTGGTAAGAGCGCGTTCCATGGGAAATACGACTAAAGTTTGTATAATGAATCTTTGTGCGTGTATCAATTTAGTGACGACGCACGGATCACATGCTACACCACTGCCAATTGTTACTAATATGCCACAATTACCAGCACGTATGTCTAGCGACATATGATTCAATCAACTACGTACGGCATAGACAGTTAATAATTTGCCGAACAAAATGCAATTATGAAGTCACGTCTTAGCTTTATTGTATAATTTGATTCATTGGCGTCTCAATATTTCTGTAAAATTTATTTTACACATTTTGCCCATATTTTGATGGAAATATCATGGATGTCTGTACATATCTTGATGGAAATATCACTTCCATTGCATGTTCTTGTGGAGAACCTTTTCATTACTCATTACATGTCATAGGTTGACGGATTTGTATTGTACTAACTGTTACCCTAAAATGTATTTTCGGCACGATACTCTTCAAAAATGTCAATTGATTGATTCATATGATTGTCATCTGTGACGTATATGCAAAGAATCATTATACAAACCATAACTACTGACTATCATGATTTAGATCCAAATCCAAGCGCCGGCACCGACACAGTCGGTGATTTTCCCTAATATTTTAAGATGTCTGTAGAACAGAAACTTTCATTATTGTGATAACTGTATTTTAAACAACACTCGACCACAATAAGGCACTAGTTTTTAACGTGCCTGCCTATTCTCTAATTCCACGGAGCTACGTAAATTGGGTCATAAAAAAGATTCTTCTACTTTCTTCGTATTGTCCATTTGAACATGACAGAGCTTTGAATCGTCTTTAAATGTTACAATAGTATCCCAGTGGGTCTTTTTTGAAAAATGGTGGAGGCATATTGGGACCTTTATTTAAATTTGTAAATTCATTATCGTTGGCTTTATCTCAATATTTATAGTACTCTTATTCAATCATTCTTCTCTCTTATTGAAAGTTCTCTCAGCCATTTTTTTAGAAATTTGCCCACTAGAATACGATGCGGAAATACAAAAAAAAATTGTTATTCATTATCAAAATATTTGATTTATTTTTTCATGCATGCTATCAATTCAATTCTAAATAAATAGGAACACAATATGATTTCCAGGCTATATACAAATTAGTATTTGATCCGTCTCTGCAATCACGGCCTTCTTGCTCTCAAGTCACGAAGACGACGCGCTACAACCGCGCCATCTTTCTAACCTTGACCGTTGGATGAGGCTTTCAGCACCATTATAAAGGGACTTAACGATGAAGATACGATTGCCTCACATGTTCAACGAAATAAACATTATTATTACGCTTTATCGTCCTGTAATTATCGCTGGAGAACGCGAGCCGTACTTCTTCAGTATGATAAAGTTGTTAGAACGCCATATTTGTACGGGAGATGTCATTGACGTCGGGGGACAGGCGATAAACTTCAGATAGGATGAAAAAGTTCCATCTAAAATTATAAATTATGGATCATTTTTTTATTGAATAAAATCAGACGTTGGACTACTTTTTCTTAAAAGTTTAACGGAACGACAGGTTATACAATAAACTTTAGAAACAGCTGTCAAAATACAAGTCAGTTAAGCTATTTTCCCGTGAACTCACAATATTTTTGCGTAAAGCTGGTAACACGAATTTTAGTTTTTTGACGTTAATGGCAATATTAATTAATGTTTTGTGTTCTGTAAGCTTAAATAAAGGTAAGTAATACGCAATTTATTTATAAAAAGCTTGTCAAAGCAAAAATTAAGAAAAGGTTATGTTCACAGAAGCAATTTACATTCTTTACTAATCTATACAAGAACAATCAACATTGTAAACACAATTGAATCGTTAGAGAAATAACAGTATAGCTGCAGATAAAATTAATTCGTTGTTCGTAATTGAGCAATGGTATGGGTTACCTGTATAGAGGCATCTTCATATTTGGATAGTATCCAAATCGTATTAAAAATAAACAGTTTTAAAACCCTAAAACGGACTTTTCCGCACGTAGAACATCTTTATCTTGAAATTGAGTGGCCGAGAAAAAATAAAGCAACACATAAATACAGAATATGTGTTTTATGCGACAGTTTTACTTTTTTTCAAATAGTTCACCCTCGTGCTTTCTCATGACCCATGAACAGGGTGGGGTGTGTTATATCCACCTCAAAATCAATAGATGTCGTCTGATAGACGTCCCTAATCAGAATCAGTCAAAACCCGATCGATCCGACATGACTTAGTTGAGTTATCGTGTTAACAAAAAAAATTCTCAAATAGTCCACCGTCGTGCTTTATCATGACCCATAGACAGGGTGGACTGTGGGAAACCCGATCGATCTGACACGATTTAATTGAGTGATCGTGCTAACAAACAAATTTCCCAAATAGTCCACCATCGTGCTTTCTCATAACCCATGGACAGGGTGAGGTGTGTCCTATCCACCTCAAAATAAATAGGTGTCATCTGGGAGACGTCCCCGATCAGAATTAGTCAAAACCCGATCAATCCGATATGACTTAGTTGAGTTATCGTACTAACAAAAAAAAATTCTCGAATAGACCCAAGGGAGGGGGTGGTGCGTGCTATCCACCTGAAAATCAATAGGTGTCGTCTGGGAGACGTCCCCGATCAGAATCAGTTAAAACCCGATCGATCCGACACTATTTAGTTGAGTTACCGTGCTAACAAGAATAAATGCCGACGACAACGACACACACAGCAAAATAATTTTAAAACCCGTTTTCTTTTTGGTTTTTAGACCGAAAAACGAAAAATAAACCCAAAAAAAAATGTTTTTTCACTTTTTCTTACACAATTACATTATTTTTCCGCTTATAGTGGAGCGCGGAAAAGTAAAAAAATATCGACCGTATTTATTTTTTAGTAATAAAAATAAATACGATAGGCATTCAGGTTAGTTGCGCGATGCTAAGCCAATAAGAGTGCAGCCTTTGCTTTACGGCCACTACGTGGATGAGTGACATTTTGGAATTAGTAATAGAGTTCATCGCAGTAATGTCTTTCGTACAGGGTGACAGACTGGGCGTGTTAGGAGTGCCATTCGTTGCATGTTTGGGTTCGAGTTCCAACGGAGATAGGTTGGCACCTCTCCGTGAGCATAGGTGTTTGTCGTCATATGTATGTGTAACTTTCCCTTCTGCAACATGAAGCTTTAGGAGAAGGAGACCAATTTGTTGAACAAATTAATTAATTTAGCTTTCTGGAAGATAGTTCTGAAATGTGCTACATTAGCTCTGATTTGTGTACTCTTTCCATAAATGCTGCAAAAAATTAGATTAAACATTAGGTTAGGTGGAAAGGTACCATTTACTCTCCTATTTATTTGTTTCTAGATCTTTTGCGATAAATATATTTTAAAAAGTCATGCCTGTTAATAATTAAAAGATAAATAAAATACATCGAGCATAAACAAAATATAAGCATGCAGATATATTTGTTTATTCGTAATCTCACAAGACCCTCCATAAGTCTGCATACATAAATAGATTATTTAAAAAGATATTTTTTTAATTTAATATTAATGATTGCTTACCGAGAATAATACTCACCTTACGTATTTTCCCATGAGAGTAACTATACTTACGCTAAGATTAATTAGTTTTTACAGTTTTTATGTCATTGTTTAACGCATGGAGCTATTATAATTAATTAGGATTTAAAAACTGATATGAAAGTTGTACCACCATTTATGTATGTAAAAAATAAACCTGATGTTTCAAAACCCTAAAAATACATATAATATAAACCGTAGTAGTTATACAGGGTATTTGCGAAGTTAGAATGAATTATTTTTAGGGAATGTATTTGATAAAAGAAGTTTCATAGAATCCACTTTTCAATAAAAATATAGGTACGTACCAAAATATTAAATAGCTTTCCTTAAAATCTTATACTATAGATTTTTCTCATAACATATATTTTTTTAATAAAATATTATTTTTTATCACACTTCCACCTTTTATATAGTTTGTGATTAGATCATTTTTTTAATCAGTAGACAACTTATTAACTATAAGAACTCATGGCATTGAAAATAGTTAAATGCAAGGAAAAATTTGCGATATAATATTCGAATGAAGTGTATCCTAGAGAAACAATGCAATAAGATACTTTCGATATATTTTTTGAAATGTGGGTTATAGTATAGTATATAGGGAAATCATTAGAAAGTGTAGAAAACCGAAAGAACAATGGAGAGAGGATAAATGCCAAGAAGTAGAAGATAAGCTCCAAGTAGGTAAGACCGATGAGGCTTACAAAATAATTAAGAGGAACTTCAGGGATATAGGACCAATAAGTAGAAACGTTAGGAGTCAATCGGGGAACATACTGATCGGAAGAGAGCAGAAAGCGGATAGATGTAAGCAGTACTTAGGAAATTTATACGAGGGTCAGGAATTAAGAGATATATTAGAGGAAAAATCTAGCATCGATAGAGAAGATGTAGGAAAACCTATATTGAGAGAGGAATTTGAAATAGCACTAAGGGGGCTAAAGAACAATAAAGCGCCGGGTGTAGATAAAATACAGGCGGAAATTTTGAAATGTGCGGGACAGAAAGTAGTAAATAGGATGTTTGAACTGGTAAAATACATATACGAAACAGGCGAGATGCCGGAGGATTATAAGAGGAACATTATCGTTACTATACCGAAAAAGAGAGGAGCCGACGAATGCGAGAACTTTAGAACGATTAGCCTAACTTCCCACGCGTCAAAAATCTTAACCAGAATAGTGCAGAAGAGGATGGAAAATAGAGCGGAGGAGAAGACCAATTCGGGTTTAGGCGAAATAGGGGAACTCGCGAAGCTATTCTGGCGCTAAGAGTAATGTTAGAAAAAACAATAGAAAAAGGAAAGAACGCTTATATAGGATTTGTAGATTTAGAAAAAGCTTTTCATAATGTAAGATGGGAAAAATGTTCGAGATACTAAAGAGCACGGGAATGAAGTATAGAGATAGGAGAGTAGTATACAATCTATACAAAGAGCAAACTGCTGTTATAGAAGTACAAAAGGAAAGAAGGGAAGTAGGTATTAGGAAAGGAGTAAGACAAGGATGTACGCTATCACCACTAATTTTTAATCTGTACATCGAAGAGGCGATTAATGTCGTAAAAGATAGAGTGGATTTCGGGATTAAAATACAGGGACAGAAACTAAAAATGCTGAGATTCGCGGATGATATAGCAGCATTAGCATCTAGTAAAGAGGAATTAGAATCAACGTTGAACGAAATGGAGGCAGTGTTGACAGAGGAATACGGAATGAGGGTGAATAAAAACAAAACTAAAGTGTTAGTGTGTAGAGGACGCGAGAGCAGAGCAAAAACGAAAGTACAAATTAATAATGAAAGATTGGAGGAAGTTAAAGACTTCACTTATTTAGGAAGTAAAATAAATTGGGATGGAAGAAGCGATAAAGATATAAAACAAAGAATAGCGCAGGGTCGAGTAGCTTTTAACAAATATAAAGCACTTTTATGCTCGGAGGTAATAAACTTAGAAACAAGGAAGACATTTTTGAAAACGTATGTATGGAGCACGTCACTATACGGTAGCGAAATCTGGACGGTGGGGAAAGCAAGTAGGAAGAAATGAGAAGCTTTTGAGATGTGGTGTTACCGAAGAATGATGAAAATACCGTGGACTGATAGGGTTAGAAACGAAGAAGTATTAGAGAAAGTCGGCGTGAAAAGAAGTATGTGGAAAAGCATAAGGGAGAGAAGAGATAGAATGGTAGGTCACTTGCTGAGACATGGGGGAATAGTCCGCGATATTTTGGAGGCAGAAATAGGAGTGAAGAAAGGCAGAGGTAGGCCTAGATTAGACTACTGCTCGCAAATAGTGAGGGGTGTAGGTTGTAGTACAATTAGCGAAATGCGTAGGTTAGCACAAGATAGGAGAAGCTGGAGGTTAGCGACCAACCAGTCTTAGGACTGATGACCTCATGATGATGGGTTATAGTAAGCTAACTTCAGAATTAATTATGTTCTTGATCTCGATATGGTCAAGGTATCCATTAATGAAGAGCCTAAGTTACTCTCAATTTAATTGATTATTGCCGATAGTTCAAAGGAATGTATTAAAAGTGTCACACTACGTGTTTCCTCAGTGGTACATATTTATCTAAATGAAGATACAAACAAGCTGAAATTATCGAGCCAAAGAATGTTTTTTTTCCATATACATCTAAAGAATTTTACAGTTATTCTCTTCTCTTACAGATTCAGCCATAAGGTTAGCCTTCGTGAATTTTCTTGTTTATTTACAATTTCATATATCAGTATACTTTTGTATGTTATAAATTTTACTACTATATTTTGTATATTATAAATAAACTTTATTATTGTTATTAATTTTTATATATTTATCGAAAAACAGATTTAATTTCTAGAGGAATAAAGAAACAATTTCCTCTATTTTCCAGAAAATCAGTATTTCCTATTGCTACTGGAGTAGATCGGAACCTTTGGTATAACGATAACACTAACTTAGTTTTCCACAAAACACCAAAACACTATACACTACACTCGACGCGCTTTTCGCCAACAAAGTTGGCATCATCTGCAGATGATTAAAACTGAGTTTTAATCTTCTCCAGATTATGCCAACTTTGGAATAAACAGAAAATGGTTTAAATCTTACAAGTGTAAATTTTACTACTCTTGGCAAAGATGGTAACATAATTGGCGAAACTAAATTGACATCGAATAAAGTATGCTGCTTCAGTGTTTTGTAAAGTACTGATTTCCTATTTATTTTTTTGTTTGTTTTTGTATTGAAAGTTTAATTTCACTTCTATTTGATATGTGATATTAAGAATATAATTTTTATATTATAGAATTGCTAATTTTATATGTATCCCCAATTATATAAATTACTTACAACATAATTTATCATTACTTTCCTCAAAAGTATATCAAACTAAAAATGTCAAGGTTTAATTTTTGTTGTGAAGTAGTCTATTAATTTATTAAAGCTATATTTTTTATATTTACATTATAATTTTACGCTGTAACATATATTATGGTGATGGCTTTTCAAAAAACTTCTAAACGTGCTTTGGAATTAAATAGCAACTTTAAATCGCAAAAAAAGTCGTGCTATAGCACCTCTTAAATAACATTTAATTTTTCTTGGCTCCTGTTTTTATGTTATTTATTAATAGCCATCATTTTTTGATAAATATTAAAATATTTGTTAAATTTAATTTAATAAACAATATACGAGGTCTGTTCGGAAAGTATCCGACCTTGTGCTCTAACCTTGTACTTGTGTGTGCTATTGTTAAAAATAGATATTTATCATTTAGGGGGGATCTCTATGAGTGCCGCTGCCAGGCAGCACGGCCCTTCGAGTCTTCAGCCGACAACGATACGCTGTTTAGTAAACATTGAATTTTGTGCATGTCGCGTTTAACGATGACTGAATGCATCGAACAAAGAGTGTGGATTAAATTTTGCCAAAAACTTGGCCATTCGTGTTCGGAAGTCATCCACATGATTCGTAAAATATATAGCGATAAATCCATGAGTGATACATAAAAGTGGAAAGAATGGTTTAAGCGATTTACAATTGGTCATGCATCGGTTGACAGCGACCCTCGTTCTGGTAAGCCTGTAACGGCTAAAACTTCTGAAAATGTGGAACGAGTTCGATTTTTAATCAATCAAAATCATCATTTGACTGTTCAAGAGGCAGAGGAAGACCTTGGAGTACCAAAAACTGTTGTTTTGGAAATTCTTAGCCAGACTTGCGGAAAATTGGCGACTGGGTGCTGCACCA
Organism: Rosalia funebris; assembly: GCA_037954035.1. NCBI lineage: Eukaryota > Metazoa > Arthropoda > Insecta > Coleoptera > Cerambycidae > Rosalia > Rosalia funebris. The sequence continues at coordinate 11,064,576 of JAZFAV010000001.1, read as the reverse complement.
CGACAACGCACATGCCCATGTATCGCAACTTATCCAGCAATTTCTTGTAAAAAATGGCATTGTTTAGCTTCGTCAGCCCCCATGCAGTCCTGACCTGGCTTCCTGCGATTTCTGGCTGTTACCCAAATTGAGAAATTCTCTTAAAGGAAGAAGATTCGATGACGTGGAGGACATAAAAAGGAAATTAACGAAGCGATTGTTAGCTATTCCGAAAGCTGAATACAAGGAGTGTTTCCGACAGTAGCAAGATCGCTGGAAGGTTATAGTTTTCAAAGGGATGTACTTTGAAGGTGACATCGTCGTCATTGATCAGATTTAGCTCTTTTTTCTTGCTACAACACAAAGTCGGATACTTTCCGGACAGACCTCGTATAAAAAGTCCTTAGCAAAAGGTGAATTCAAATGAAGACAACTGTTACGTAAATATTGGGCATTAAACGGCAACAATAAACCAATAAGTATATTAAAATTTATCTAATTATTAAATTATTTAAAACAATCGAAGGTGACATCCCTTACCGATTATCATACTTTCACTATTTTGCTAACGTATCCCCAATTTTATACTAGGTGTTACGTTTCCATACGGGTTCATCAATATGACTCACGTCGCGTCCTAGCTAACGGTTCGTTGCCTAACGCACCGTCGCTATCTCCGCCTTTGACGATATTTGCGCGCAGAAATACAACTATGTCCTGTTTATTTTTTTAATATTTACCTCACAAATAACAGGAAGGATCGTGAGGTGCCCCGAGGGCACATCGAGCAACGATAAAAAACCGGATATGCACGTAAAACTTCAAAAATAGGCGACGAAAAGTGCGCTTATTATTTTCATTATTCCGAACGAATTAAAAAAATATGTTACAGGCGAGTGGGTAGCAGAACCAACGACCAGACCCACACGAATGATATAATATCGCTGTGGGTACTGGGCACTTTGTTTGCGCTACCAAATTTAGATAGGGTATATGGTTTGCATATCTAGTCATTCACGAGATCGCCAAAACGCTCGCGATCTCTGGCAAAGTGGGAATTTGTAATGGTAAGACCGGAAATGGCAGGCGTGTTTATTATTTTTTTTATAGTTTTTATTTAGCGACTTGTTTGTGTTTATCATTTATATCTTTACATATATAAAACATCTTTACATATATAAAACACGTAGTTTATAATAGCAATAATTCAACAAGATTGGCGCATAGAAATCTGCTCCCTCTGTACATATCAACACTCACAAAAATTAGCTTATTCCAACAGCCATTTCTTATTCATTCTTTGAGGTTGAAAATGTTTTTTAGCAATAATCCATATTTTTATTAAGAAATGTTAATTATTGTAAGGAAAAGAAATGAAACAAAAAATTCAAAAAAATAGTCAAAACTGACTTTTTTCTTTGAACGACGATAACTCAGCGAAGAATCATCGTACAAGGCTTTTAGATCACTCAAATTAAAGAGGATAAAATAGTCTAAAAAATATTTATGGTGAAATCTAGGGATGCACGGCTTGATTTGACTTTCAAGTTACTTGACTTGACATCAAGTCAAGTTCAAGTCAAGTAGTTATATTTCAAGTACCTGAAAAATCAAGTAGTTTTTGAGGACTACTTGATTTTTTCAAGACTACTTGATTTTTCATTAATCATTTAATATTATCAAGAGATAATAATAAAGGAAACCTTGCAATAAAGCCTTTTATTTCCAAAACTAAATCTTAAACTATAATCTATATAATAAATATATAAATATAAATGTAAAAAATACTAATAATAAACTATTTATTGGGCATATTAATAACATAAAAAATTCTTCTAAAATATTAAACAAAATAATAAAACTGATAACGATAAAATGATTTTCCAATGTATGCCCTCTTTTTCTTCAGTGACATAGTAGTAACAGCAAAATTTAAAAGAAGTCTTTAATATCATCGTTTGCCATCCACGATCTAAAGCACATGAGGCTTCTAATAGAGTTATCGCCTAATCGGTTACGGGTTTTTGTAACAGTTAGAGCAGCCCTGGAGAACTGCCTTTCAACAGGAGCTGAAGAGGCAAGTGTTGATACAAAATCTTTGGCCATTATGGCCAAGTTTGGAAAAACGTTTTCGTGTCTTTTCCACCACTCTAAAATATCTTCACAACTGTCACCTTGTGAATCAGACAGATATTTGTCTATTTCATAGCGCTAAGCCATTTCATCTTTTGGGTTGACAGGAGATTTCTTAAATAAACTTAGTAAAGCGATGTCACATTCACCGCAATCGCTATTTTCCTCTGGTTTTGAAGATGTAGATGATATGAGCAATGAATTGGACCTAAAACACTTTGTTTTGAAAATTTCTTCAAAATGCTTGACTGCATCCATCTGCAAGTCCTTTTCCCAATTTGTATTGGATAATGTTCCACCTTATGTCGGGGGTCTAAGATTAAAACAACACAGTACTCGTATATCCAGTTACTTCTCTCGTAATGTTTAATGATTTTGTCCCTTGCCACTTGAATGCTATATATTATTTTATCATAAGTTTCATCTCTATCTGGGTTATTGTCGAGTTTTATAACCCATTTTTCAAGTTTATCCAGAAGCATATTTATACCAATTATCACCATCGGAAGTGTACAGTAGGTTTCACGTTCTAATGATATGGAAATCGCGCGTTCTCGAACATAATTCAATGGTTATTTGGTTATCAAGTAATATCAAGTAGCTTGAAATTACTTGATATCAAGTCAAGCAGTAACGATGAAAAATCAAGTCAAGTAGTGAATGTTTGAAAAGCTTGGTTTTCAAGTCAAGTCAAGTAATTTATAAAAACATCAAGTTACTTGACTTGATGCATCTCTAGTGAAATTACCGAAAAAATTTAAGTCAGTGGATCTTTTGAAAAGCAAGCATAAATTTAGAATTCTTTCCCATGGTCTTCTTGTGATTACTCAGAAACTGTTTGCAGTAAAACATTTTTAACTTAAGATCTCAAAACTAAAAACTCGGAGCTTTAATTTGCTTTTTCTAAAATTGCTTTGCGACTATTTTTCTCCAAGTTACAGCTTTTAGAAAATCACCTAGAAATTTAGGACTTTTTTACGCCCCATAGTTTTTGTGCTTAGTGTAGATCCATCCTCGTTCATATCTTCGTTAATTTTATTATTATTTTATATCCCTTAATTTTTGTGCCCAGTCAGTGAAAGAAATCTAGCTTACAACATTCAACTGTCAAAATTTTACTCTTTTGGTTAAGCTGCGGTTAAAGTTAATATTTGTTTGTTCAATTATTTCAGAAGGCGTGTTTGAAACATCTGAATCTATTGTTTTCAGTGTCACAGAGATAATGACACCATTTTCTAGTGAGTAAAGAAAAAAAAAGCATTTTGTCAAGTAAACATCACTAGAATAGTACAATTATTTAAGGCAACAAAACAACAAAAGTGTGTAAAGAAACTGTTAAAATAATACGTCCGAGTATATATCATAATTATGTATATTTACAATTTACGGTTATTTTTATAGATTCTCCACCGTTAACTGTTTGGAATACTTGGATACGCATATTTAAAAGTGATATGACGTGATGAAAAAACATGTACCTTTTACTTTATTCTTTTTACAAATACCATGACTTTGGTAGTCGCCAATTTCTATCAGTCAATATTAAAAACAACAGTTTCAAGGTGAAGTTATAAATAAATATGAGGGCATAATATACACAGAATCTAGCCAAGAACAAGTCTATTTAAGAAAAGCATTAGGTGTAGTATAAATTTTTTTTTATATCATTTGTTATATTTTCCTTAACTACAAACAATATTTTAATGACCTATGTGCATATTTCGATAGCAATGCAATCATCCTCATTATGAAATGTTGTTTGTTTCATACATAATATATACATATTTCATACATAGTATATCTGTGTAAGGTGATATATATAAAAATATATAGTTTATTTCATCGCTATTTGCCAAATAAAAAATTTCAAAAACTTCCGGTGTCTTGTTTTTATGGCTAGGCTCAGGTAGACTGTTCCGTGTTTATCGGCAAGATAAGAGAGTTTTTTATTTGGCAAATAGCCATAAAATGAATGGTACATTCATTTTATGTATAATTCAGTATATTTTTTGTCTGATATTTTTTATATATGACCAAAAAACATAATTGAAAACAATTTTTATGTATTACACTCTGGTAGGTTCTTAAAACTGTGTAATATACTCTGTGACATAAACTCTGTCACAGATTGTATCATTCTCCTGATTATATCGTCCTTCATATGATTTAAGATTCTAATGCTCTATAAGTAGTGATACCATGTAAGTACAGGCTCATTTGAAGGTGGATGACGTGTGTCCATCCAGAGTGACCATGGGAGCTTGAAGACATGGCACTAACCAGAGGGTCGGAGCTGAAGACATGGACGATGACTAGAGGCTGCTCAAGGCCGGGAGCTGAAGACACCAGCGTTTTAAGCAACCCCCCGATCCATCGGCAGCCTCTGGTCATTGCCATGTCTTCAGCTCCCATAGTCACTCCCAATGGACACACGTGAGCCGGTAATCACATAGTATCGTATATACTTATTGCAGAATTCAATTTCGTATATATTCGCACACATTCACTTAATACTTTCGATTACGATTTCTCTGTATTATTTGCTGTATATAATATTTGAGTTATGTATAATCTACTGGAACGGAAGCATATTAATGCAATTAAAACAGTTTAATGAGAATAAATATGAACAATTATTAGAGTAAAAATTTTATATTTCACACGGTTCTGTTCAGTCGTGGAAATTTATCCCATAAAATTACCATTATGGTTTAATTTTGATACGAACTAGAATGAAATTTACATCGAGAACATTGTTTTTACAAATAATTGTTTACATGAAACCGAATAAATCCGAGTGTAAACCAATACAATATTTATTGCAAATATGACATATTGATACCAGATCTATAGGATAAATTAATGTATTCTGATACGAAATAACATCATAGTATTACTAACAAATGTTTGTATGAATTCAAATAATGCACTTACGATAGGTACACTGAGACAACAGTATATTTATGAACTAAATTTATGGTAAATACTTGCTGATTCTCGATATGGCACAACAAATATATATTTTTGTTAAACAAATATTTTCGAATATCATAGTAAAATATTTATAATATTGATCAATGCAAGGACATTAAATAGGATTTAATATTTTCATTTTAGTTTTTTTTTTTATGTAAAACAAATGCCTTTAGGATAAAATATTTAGATTGATGTTAAATGAAAGAAAAGTTGCTATGTACTAAATCAGTACTATATATGTGCCTCAATTGTATGAGTACTTTATATCTCAGTTCAATTATGCTTCTCCTTGAAATAAAAAAAAAGAACTTTTAACGGAACATAATATTTTTTTCTTAAATTGTATAATGTCACACAATGTATTTTAAATCAGTTGTTTTTCATAATTATATTAAAGTACGCAAAAATACCTGTAATTCGTAATATATGCCTAGTCCAAAGTGAAGTAAATACACATTACCTCAACATGCACTTGAATAAATATAAACGTAACATGTAAATCAGGGATTCTACATGATTTACAATCTTAAATGAACGTTGTTGTGCACAATTTCTGTGAATTGTACATTAGCTACAGTTTAAGATTCATTGAATAAATGAATACACCTCATAAAACACTGTATATTATGTTTAATATTTTCTGAAGGTATATTTATATCACATCCTTACAAATGCCTTTATGTACATTGCGCCGTCCATTTTAAACATTTGTTTTGGATAACTTCAATCGTATGCCTTGGAATTTGTTTATCAAATGGCAAATAGTGATTACGTATTCAATTCTAGCAGAGAGGTGCCTAAATAAATATTTAGCGCAGTTAAAATACCGAATCTAATATTTTCTGTCTTCTTTCATATATTTTTATATTTTTTATAAGAAAAACGAGGTTAAGGTTTGCAATCCTACAAAATTTTATAATATCATAAGCCTAGAAGAAACCGTTGTTACCTATTCATAAAACTATTAAATTATTGATAAACCAATCAATTATAATGTTTTCGATCTTAATCGATAATAATATAATAAGAAAATGATACTGAATCGTTATATAAAAACAAATCTTAAACTACAGTATTTAATTTAAAAAGATCATTGTTAAATATAGTATCATGAAAAATAAAGTCTAAGCAGTTTCTGGGACGTCCTATATTTTATTTTACATTTCTCATATTTGTATATTTTTCGTTTGAAGATTCCAAATTTTCTTAAAAAAAAAAAAAAATGACTGTTGATTTGATTAAGACTCATAACGATTAAATACGTTTCTTAAAACCAAAAAAAAAAAAAATTAATCACTGGAGTTTTTGCAATCAAAAACTCATCCACCTTTTGTATCGTAGAGTTCGGAGAATAAACTGTCGATAAACATAGATAAATGTAAAGTTCCCTCATATACCTTAAATAACCAACCCCTAATATATAATTATTCTTGGCGATAGTTTTAATATGTTCTGAAAATATAGGATCTTGGTGTGTACTTTGATGATAAATTATCGTTCTCTGGGCATGTCTATCTTGTGGCTCTTACTGCGCATAATTCATGATTAGAAACACTACATCGTTTAAGAACACTGCAACCCGAAAATGTTTATATTTTGCGTTAGTTCGAAATTAGAATATTGTAGCCTTATTTAATATCCCAGGTATCTACGGCATTTGAAACAACTTGGCAACCTTTTTTTTGTTGGACAATATAGGCAATATTATTATTAAAAGCTTTCCAAAACACGTTGATCTACCCGGTACATTCAAACTTTCTATTTAACACACATGCCCGTCATCATATTAACATTTTATTATTTACAAGTCTGTCACGCCTTCTACGCTTAACTTTTAATATTTTTCATACAACTGGATCGATTTATATTCAAAACTTGGACCTTTAAATGAATAAGCCAGTCGAGTGGTGGAGCTGACCTACGCAATTTACTACTACTATCGACTCTGGTCCGCTGTAGTATAAAAAGTGATTTGTATGCCTGCTTAAGTAACTCTCTCGACCAATAGCGAACGAGGTCAACCGGTCATAGCCTTAAGCCGTTTACATCAAGACACAACCTCACGGATTGGAGCTGTCCGCCACAGATGGCGCCAGGTCACGGGCTTTCAGCCAGCAGGGCTCGCCCAGGGTCAAGAAATATCGGATATGTATCGGTATTTAGGGCAAACAATAAACATATCAACGAGTAAAAATAATAAGCTCTTTGTTTCTGACAGTGCCGGACGGAAATACATATATATTTTTTATTAATATCCTATTATAAAATTATTTTCCTATTTCATACATACATGTATATTGTACAAAGATCCAGATTGATTGATGGCGTGGGCACATAGCAAAACACCAAATTAAATCATTAAACCTGATTTCTATTAAAACTACTTATATAGGGTGCTTTTCAGCGCTCGATCTTCAAAATGAAATGAAAGGAATTGTGTGAGTGATAGAATAGATAATGTTTTAAAAATTATATCAGACAAGTGGCCGCCGCGGCTCCGGTGGTCAATTTAAATCATGAGGATCCTATTTTCGATGACAATTTGGCATAAAAGTGGCTGAATTTCACCAATGATGCGAGTGATATTGGTTCTTGGGTGGCAATCGTTCGAGGTTTATCGGCATAGACCCTAGATTTTACGTAGCCTAAGAAAACAAAATCTAATGGCATTAAATTACAAGATCTGGGTGGCCAGTTGATGTCATCACCTCGAGATATAATGGAGCCTTCGAATCTCTCATGGGACAAATTCACGTAGTATGGCACGTAGCACCATATATTGTTAGCTTCATCCTATCCAATCTAGACCAAAAAAGAATTAGTAATCAACGCCGAATATCGATCACCGTTGACAGTTAGTGCAACTCCTTCTGCGTTTTCGTAAAATATGACCGATGATTCCACCATAACAAAATACACACGAAACAGTGAGCTACTACACATGATTTCTCACCCAAAATCAAGATCAGTTTCCAACTGTTATAGAGCCCACTCAGCGACCGACTGACGCTGTCTATGTGTCTATGATCGTTGGGCTTTAATTCTTGTATTATATATCCTTTATAGTTACGTATAGTAACAGTTGGTGCTTTCATCAGTGTCTCCAATCTGGTGACCATCTCTACATTTCAGGGACATTTAAAATGCATTGTATATAGCTGGCCAGTTGGTTTTCACAAGTGTCATTGAAACAAATCACATCATACGCAAAATGCATTGTAAACATTTCGCAGACAATAAAAGGTATGTTGGAGTTCGTGACGATATAGGGGTGTTTATGACAAAAATAAATCTATGACAGATTCACGCAAATTTTTCTGTCCTTCTCAAAAAGTAATCTGCTCTTTACCTATAGATATTTTCAAGTTGGATATTTAAATAGTTACTTCTATCTATCACTATTAGTTGGACACATTGTACATTTAATAAATCAGTGTTTTTAAAAGGGAAAACTCTCTTGTGTGATAAGTAAACAAAGAAACGCATTTTGTATGTATACTGTAACTAACAGTGTTTGAGGTTAGAAAATGTTTTTCAGACAACGATGAATTTATACCAGAGGCAGTCTCCTTTTATACCTCAAGCCCCTGCATTATAATAAGTCAGTACCATTTACACCGTTGTCAGGGTTGTGCCTATTCGCGCTTATTTCCATCAAAATAATTACGCACTCTGAATTAAATTAAAATAATTCAATTAAATTTAATAGAGACACTTCCTAGTCGCTTTTGAAGTTGAGAAGGTTTTCATGCCTTTATCAAAATAATTACGCACTCTGAATTAAATTAGAATAATTCAATTAAATTTAACAAAGACTATTCCTGGTCTCTTTTGAAGTTGAGAAGGTTTTTATGGGCCGATTTTCAGTCGTCACAAATAAATTCGTAGAATTACCCGCGTAATACCATTTTATTGTCTGTAATTTTTTATTTTTGGATTATTTTTGAAAATTCAATCTTCACAATAAATAATCTTTATTTGCAATACGGCGAAGCGAATAGGTTTTATACACTGTGCACTAAGAATATATGAATAAAAAACACACTGTTGTGATTTGCGACCGAAGATTTATGAAAATGTGCAACGCATATCGGCATCTCGAATCGCCTTCCAAAAGTTATTCTTCCACCTCATAAATTTTTCAATATGTTTTTGGCGATAGCAAGGATAAAGAGTGATTATGCCTTGACCGGGAATCGAACCCGGCTCTACCAATTTCCGGTTGGTTGCTCTGACCGCTGAGCTATCGAGGCACACTCATTACTTCCCCCCTAGAGACATGGTTTGTCTCGATACAATTAACGGAATGTGACCGCGTTCGCCATTCTTACGAACTATAGGGCGATGGATAGGACGGGAATCGAATCCGCGAATTTGAGATGTAAGGGAGGTTCGAGTACTGGAACGAATCACATCACGTCGGGGTCACCACTTTGTCGATAGCAAGGATAAAACTGCATTTGCCTTGACCGGGAATCGAACCCGGCTCTCCCAATTGCCGGTTGGTTGCTCTGACCGCTGAGCTAACGAGGCACACTCATTATCCCTGCTAATGCGCCAATTTAACGTGTCGCTACATGTTCTTATACTAATCCCACTGCACTCGTAGTCAGTTCGTGTAAGAATATACGAAGACGCCTCGTATATTAAGAATTTAAATCGATTCTGCTTCATATTGTTACACCTCATAATTGTACTCTTCTGTACAAATTCTACAGTTTCCAAATTGTAGTAGCAACAACTTGTCTAATAATTCCACTTACACACGGTATGTAATAAAAATGAAGTAAACTTTGATTTATCCAAAGCTAAATTAAAATAACCCACTTTATTCTGTTTCAATAAAAATAAGATTTTATTATACTTATGAAAATGACTGATTATTATACTTATGACTTTTACTAGAGAAAAAACTAGTCTTACTCCATTCTCGATTACATAACTGAGGTATAAATATGTAAACAGACACTTAATGCCAGCTGTGTATTCTGAATGTTTATTAAGAAATTACGTCGAAATATGTAACTGTTAATAATATTATACCTCTGCGAAAAAATTAATGGGTTGTTTAATAAACACTTTTCTTTGACATCGACATCAGAAACGGTACATCCTGAGTGATCTGATTCTGATTTGCACCAGAATTATGTACAGACCTTCCTGTATTACTGTTCACCAGGCAGCAATTTGCATACTTATGATATGTGGAAATATTTTCATGCGATGTGGAATATATTTATTCTCGTTTTGCAATACACATAAGAGCTATATCCTGTGAATTATCACAATTCATTGCGTACGTACAGATGTATAATATCGATTGGTACTCAATTTAGATGTATTTTCGACGTTATTAAAATCGGGTACACCTCGGGGATCACCCAACGATTATGCAATTACCTGAAATGCCAACTCTTTCTGTTTATTTGTGAATTTTAAATTTTTGTTAGAAGACATGAAATACAAAAAAGTAGACACTAAGTAGAAATATCAACGAAATTCCGGGTTGTGAAATTGTTGAAATTGAAAGTCAGACATATAATGCATATTTTATTGAATTAAATATGGTATTTCGGTGTGTTTCTTTTTTAGCATTTCCGAATTAACAGAACTTAAAAAATTTATGTTCTTGGTGTTTAGAAATACATGTTTTAAACGAATGTGGTGTTTTGCACACATACACAATAACAGACCACATATTCTTGATTGCATTTTTATATAAAAAAAAGGAAATAGAAGCTTTGTTCAGGAAAACAATTTCACAAAATATGGCCCATTAAAATTTTCCTTAGTTTTCAGACGCCATCCATTTTGAAAAAGAATGTTAGTGATTTTAATGATATGATATTTATTTACATATTTAAATGAAAGAATAATCTATTGCAATTTCTTGATTTTTATGCATAAAAAAACTGTTAAAAATATATGTATATATACTAACTATATGAATATGTGAATATTTATTTGATACAGTGTATCTAAATTACAGATTACATTAAAAAATAGTTCGGAAGAGTATTACTCATGACAGTAAGTGGATTTGTGAATAGGTGGAATTTTTGTATTTGTAGAAAAATGTAGTTTAAAATCTGCATTGGTTATTTACGAACATCGGTATCTTGGAAAGCCTTTACGAAACCCTTTAATATTGTAATGAAACTGTTATCGGCATCACTCATTATTTCTAAATTGTCTTGAGACATTTTGTTATAAGTGACTCACACATGATTATCTAAATTCGATAGTAGATTTCATTTAGCTGCGTAATATGTTTACGCAAAAAAAAATAAAAAAAGAAAACTTGAAAATATGAAATTATTTTTTCTTTTTCGAAATTTGATGAATATTGTACGCGAAATTATAAGCAAAGTAAAGAATTTCTTCCATCTTGCTAATTGTTAATTGATGTTTCAAAGCAATGATCGTGTTCCTTTAATTCTTTTAAAAACTGATCATTCGGGAAAAACAGTTCGATGGATCGATTTGAAAATTTACAGGGCTACTGGAAGTATAATAGGCTAAAAAAAACTAGCAACATTAGTCTTTTCCTCCATTTTTGCAAAGTGGCGATAGATTTTTTAAAAAGTCAGAAAATGTAATTTTTTTTGTACATTTTTCAAATAAATAACGAGTAAAAAATTTTTGTGCTCAAAAATGAGATCCGTTATTTATAGAGGGTGTATTTAAGTTCTCAAAATCATCCTTAGATTCACTATACAATTATTAGTTCCTGAGATATCGATGATCAGAGACAAGCGTAATTTTTCATTCAACCACCGGATATCTCAGCAACAAATGGTCGTATAGTCTCCGTTAAAAAACCAAATTAAAGCTGAATGAACAAGCTAAGCGACCTTTGCATTGAATTAACCTGAAAAAATTTTCTTGAGTCCGGGGACGCTCGTAAACAAAAATTTGTAAAACTTTTATCTCCGGTATTTCTTTAGATTGCCCAGTAAACGTAGCTCAAAAATGCTTTTTGTCAAAATATTTCAAAACTAGAAACTTCAGGCTTCAAAATGTGTTTTTCTTTCATCGCGATATGACTATTTTTCATAAAGTTACAGCCTTTCAAAAATTACTGCAAATTTTTTAGAATTTTATTGTTCCCTAAATTTTTTTGAGTAGTGTATACATATGTCTAAATACGTAGTAAACCTCCAAGAACTCACACCCTCCATGTAATCGAAATAAACATAAAACAGACATAAACACAGTGTGCCCCCTTTTGAATAAACCATATTTATGGAGCTTATGTATTTCCACATTTATATCGACTTTCATTTCATCCAGGATGACCTTGTTCGACTCTTAACATTCCCACTAACCATCTGTCTTGTCTCTCGGTCGAATTTCGAACACATGCTCCACGACCATACCGAGGGCTCAAAGCAGATAATCTAAGGGCTACACTTACCTTCAGAGCGCAAAAGATGCACGAATCGGCCATACAGGCGTGGCCCGACAGGTCCCGGAAGCTCCTGCGGAAGATGTCCAGATGCCATAACACCTGCAAAAGGAGGCACGCGTTAGACACATGTTGCTACGGCATCATCCTAACGACCGTGTACATCGCACAATGGGGACACGTGAGCGTCATAATTATAGTAATAAAAGAGGAGAATTCTGTTTACTCCTCTCGCATGCACCAAAAAATAAAAAAGATTTATTTATTCGTGTTTATTTAATTGCGTCGGTAGCGTAACGTAGATTTACAAGTAACTTACCCTGAATTAATTAGAATAGGATTGCGCATATGTAATAAGTATATACCGGGTGTGAATATATACAGGGTTATTCATACAACCTATTAAAGTATGGATTAATAGTTGGATGATGTTAATATTATATTTGTTTAAATAGATTTATAATCACTTTTCTTGTTATTAATTAAACCCCTTCTATAAGGGAGTCTCAGTTGGAACTATAGGATTTGAATTGCGCGCCATTTGTGTTCTGTCAAAGATAGGGTGTCAATATTAAACGACTGTCATCTACAAACCACACGACGTCAACATGTCGCGATTAACAGTTCAACAACGAATAGTTAATGTACAACCGTTTTATGAAAGTGAGCGATCATTTACTGTTGTATTAAGAAAAATTTTTACAAAATTAAGAGTTCGTAACTTAATCAAGAAATTTGAAGAGACGGATTCCGTTATTGATAAGGCAACACCAATACGTCCTCGTCGTGGTCACGGTCGGTCAAATAATCCTATAAAAAATACTACTATTATTCGATTGTTTTCCCCTTTGTTCATAAGCTATGGAACTACATATATGAATCAACTAAAGCCTCATTAAGAATGTCGTAATACTGGGAAGGGGGCTAAAGCCTTTGATGCAAAAACGGAAATAATAGAGCAACTTTTCACGAGCGTAATTTTTTTCATGAAATACGAGAACCAATTGTTATACTTTTTATGATAGACTTGGTAATTATTATTATTTTTATGATATACTTCAATTTAAGCTCGGTATTTTCTTTATTCCAAAAACAAGCCATTGCAATTATAATAACTCGTTTCTGTATATCAGCTATATCTACTGATAATACATAAATAAGTAGTCTTTAACAGATCATTGTTGTTCTTTTTTTTTACTTTTTTTTTTGACTGACGAGAGCTTCCATAAAATATCTATAATAGCACATTGGCTTATGCCTACGCTTCTTTATAAAGTTGTCCCAAGTCCCAATGGCTGGAAGCATAATTAGCATATTTTCGATATTCAATCAGGATTCAGGTCACAGAATTGTGAAACTTCTTTACTTAAGATAGCTGATGATACATTGAGACGGATGGCTCAGAAAGAAATTAGTTTCAATTTTTATTAATTTTGCAAAAGCTTTGGATACCCTAAATAATAAGATTTTGTATGCATTACTGTTGTACATTGGTTTTACTGATAACGTTGTGCTGTTTTTTTCGTAGTTACTTTAACAATAGATTATAGAAGGTTTGTATAAGAGATAACGCGTCCGTCCTTTTTACAATATCATCGGGTGTTCCACAAGGATCAATTCTTGGGCCCCACACTCGACGCAGCAAGTTTGTAAAATACTTTCTCTGTTGCAAAGTACACTTATATGCTGATGACAGGGAGATCTAGTATTCTTTGCCACTGAACAACTCTATTGAAGCTTAAAATAACATATAATTCAATAAGGATATTGACACATTACAAAATGGCCAAAGAGTCATCTATTGACCCAACAAAGTTTTGAATTTTGGGTGAGCCAAATCTAAATTTAAACTGACTGAAATAATAGTAGTAGTACCTCCCCCGCATAGTTGAAAGAATTCAGGACTGACATATGAGTAGTTCTCATTAAGATTTTAATTAATTTAGACAAGTATTCTTTACAAGTTTATCGTCCAAATATGTCTAATAGACAATATAGTTTGTAAGACAGGCCAAATTGTCCATGGAATAAGTAATAAGGCTCCCAAGTATTTACATAAAAAAAATTGAAGAAATGACGTTCATATTAAGGCTGGATTTAAAACTTCTATATTTGGATAGGCTAATTTCTCCTGTCTATTCCACAACACTACATAAACATTCCTCATATAAAATTGTTTATTGCCAGTGATTGCAATAAACAAATATTTCCCTACTTTTAAAGAGATTTAAAGAATAATATAATTAGTGACTACAATATTCTGCACTAGTATAATCGCTAATACTAAATCAGGCACTAATCAATGTACCACATACATATATATCCCCTCTTCTTACAAAAACTGTATCTTATTTGTCCGGAAAATAAAAACCTTATTATTATTAATATTTATTGTAATGGAACTTCAAATTGTGCGTAACTTCGTATCACAAATCTTAATAAATTTTGCCTTCTAACTGAAAAAATAAATAATGACGAACAGCGATAGAATTATATAATTATTATATGCATTAACATATAAGTCGGAAATCGAGAAAGGAACCACCAAACCTCCAAGCGGTTATCCAAGTAGTTCCCGAATAGCAAAGCTATTACATAATCACTCTAGGAAACAACTACTTCTCGGGCTAAAGCCCCGCCAGGCATTGAATTATACCCAGAAGCGATCCTAATCGGAACCGAACGACCTGATGAGAACTAATAAGTTCGAAACAGCTGTATGTCGTTCGGTTCCGATCCGGGATAAATGTCGAATCCTACCTGTGGCGGGTTTTATTTTTTAAATCCTTATCTGATCGTGCAGAAACACGAGAAAAGGTCGAGGATCGCTTCTGGGTATAATGCAATGCCTGGCGGGGCTTTAGCCCGAGGAGTAGTTGTTTCCTAGAGCGATTGTGTAATAGCTTTGCTATTCGGGAACTACTTTGATAACCGCTTGGCGGTTTGGTGGTTCCTTTCTCGATTTCCGACTTATATGTTACTGACAGAGATCGTATCGATAAAGATGTATACGCCATAAAGTTCATTCGGCATTTGTCCTGAATTGGCGTACCGTGTACGGCACTGATGAGAACTAATAAGTTCGAAACAGCTGTATGTTGTTCGGTTCCGATCCGTGATAAATGTCGAATCCTACCTGTGGCGGGTTTTATTTTTTGAAAAAAAAAACATTATATGCATAGCAAATACTTTTTTGATACACTATGTATTACATTAAAAAACCATCTATGTTGATGTTATACTTGAAACAAAAGCTAGTAAAAATTTAAATGTCGATTGTGCCTATAAAATGAAAACATTATGACATTCAACTATAGATTATCATCTTTAACTGAGTCTTCGTCAGTGATCCGATCATATACATACCAGTGATCGTTCTTCGACTAGTTCTATGTCTCCAGTTTAATGAACCGTCGAATATTAACGTAGAGAACTGGCGCAAAAACTCTGCCAATTTATATTCATATAAAATTATAACCGTAACCCGCGACTCCATCTCACAATGGTCTACTATCAACGTACACAAGTTCAATACACCTTTTTCAGCTGGTCGAACTAATTCCACGCCTGATTTATTTTCGAACGCGTTCGATAAAAATACGGTTTATTTATTTTCGTATCGAATTGGATTTTTGCTGTTTACGCCAAGGCAAACTTCATAGAACGCCATATCGTTCAGGCATAGGTTCGCCATTTATTATAAACGTATGAAATGTTTGATGAATATCTGCTCTTAATATACTCGTATGTACATATTTATTTACAGTAAAACGCAGCTATTTATGTAGAAGCTGCATTTCTCAGAGATGGGAGAAATCTTGGAAAATTTTCCTTTGTAAACTCGTGAATATACACACTAAAGTAACACGCTTTCACAACTAATATCAATTTTAATTATCGATTCAATGAAATTTTCATTGAAATTATGAAAACTTATTATCAAGCTTACCTATATTTTCCCAATACAGTGAGCACACAATGATTTGATAATTTTTACGAATACATACAATGTTCAATAAAAGCGAAGTTTTGTGTAAAGAATCTCGATTTAATCTATGAATACGAAGTGATTTTTAATTTGTCATTTTGTAGACGTATTATAACGTTTCTTAAATTGTATTAAGCGTGTCAGAAATGGCGTAAAATCCACTATGTACTATCTACATACCATCCTTCGAATAGGATGTAAAACCAACCGCAGGTCCCTCGTCCCTTACATGTTACATATTGTCTTTGTCCAATATATTTTACTTTTAAGTAAAAGACACCTATCTCACTAAAATAGTGGGGGTTCCAGGTTAAGGAATAAACCATCTCCTGACGTCGGTGATAGGCCTCGGTAGCAGAAATAAGGCGACGTTAAATACCGGTATAAACAAAGTAATCCGGATCAGATAAGTTATTGGCTCAGATTAGACAGTTTTAGTATTTTGTTGCTTATGACAGAATAAAAATCTCTTAATCCTGGTATCATCATTTAAGGAACCCGTTATACCGCCTAAGTACATTTTGTGACACGCCAGCGCTGTCATATATTGAGTAGTAACTGAAGTTATATGAGTAATTATTTATTAGAAAATTCTGTGAATCAGTGGCACACAGAATCGTTCAAATGTGTATACAGAGAAACCCTGGAATGAAGCCATTAGGATAGGTCTGTACGTATATGTTTAACGTACAAAATGTAAATCATTAATTACTGTCAATAATGTCACAAGTGCGACGTTCTCAACATTTCCTCATGATAATATCTACACACTTATATGATCAGATCACCATTCAGGAAGAAGTAGATGGTTTATTTGTTTTTTTAGAAATTTGACTCATGGTGTATTTAAAATTGAATTGGGCTTAATACCATCTAAGAATTTTTTCCCAGTCTATTTCTGACTCCAGTGTATAAGGCTGGCTATCTTTAATTAAACAATGCTGGTATGCTTCTTTATATGTTTCGCCTTAAAAATAATTTAACAGAAAACAAAATGGCATTTATAGGTTAGTTTTATTTTGATTTGACAAATTTTAGTATCGAAATGATGGCAATATGTAATTTGGTATTATCTCTTCTACACTTTGATTTGAAACTTATTTTTTCGCATCTCTTTCTTCTTTATATTTGAAATTATCGTTACACCGTGTGAGCAAATTTGTTTTGGACTACTTTCACCAACGTAACTGAATATTTTCTCTTTACTATAACCGCTGAAACAATTTTAAAAGGGAATTTTAATTGGCATCACATACCCATTAGAAAAAAACGTAACGGTCACATGCGGTTAATTGTTTTTTGGAAAATTATATATGTATATTTTACTTAGAGCAGCTTGTGTCTCTTTGGTACTATTAACAACAATTCAATTCAATTCAATTTAAAATCTCTTTCTTTTTGACTATTTTTGTTATTTCATAGATTATTTAACAATTTTACTGATTTATATACATATCGTATTTGCTTCCTCGCCCCTAAACAGAGTAAAGGGATAATAGATCGCCTGGTTGTTCTTAAGGACCCTTTGCCAAATAGTTTATGTTTCTTTGTTTTCTTTATGTGTCCGCCCTGCCCTATTATTTCAGAGAATTCTTGTTTATTTTATAATTCAATTGAACTTTTCGGTATTATGATGTTAGTTTATTTTTAATATTTATTTTCGGTTATTGTACAGGAAAAATGTATTAAAGCCTGCTCGAGACCATTAATTCCAGTTCTTGTGGACATGGTGGTGGAAGATTTTCGCAAATATTAATAAGGCCAGATTTCACGTTATCCTATGCCCATGCCTCTCTTGGCATTATGAGAGAAGGGCAATTGAATAACAGGTTAGACAACAAATTCGCCGGCAACATTTTTATTTCCATTTGGTGTACGTTACCAAAGGCGACATGCGTATTTCTCTTGCACGTAAACTAAAGCTTACTTAAAACAGGACAGTTACGACATTAAGTCACCTTAAAGCGACGGCGTCCGGGCCCTTGGGCGAATCGTCAAAATAATTTTGACCCACTCCCAATTTCTGCATTGGCACCAACATGGCCACCTGTGTAGTAAACAAACCCCATCCAATTACCTTCGATATCTGAAAAAGCGCCTTGGGCCTGTGCGATTTTCCCTTTGTCATGGTCCACGCTATTCACTGACACATGTTCGACCACTATTACGTAAAAAATCGGCACGTTTAACGCACATTTGCTTGAAAAAAGCGAAGTTTAAAGAGGCGCGCACTTATTTGAACGTTGCTCAGCCAGTTTGTTAGCTGTACCTGCGACGTACAGGTGTAGCTGAGCCGGGAGAGGGCCGAGGGGCATGCGGCGGCCATCATGTTAACAATACGAGAGGGGGGAGTGGGAAAACGGGCCCGGGCCGGCGGTGTTTGCCGTTTGGACCAGAAGGGCCGCCTGAAAGACTGAAGATGCAATAAATATTTATATAAGGAAATACATTTTTCTTTGCAACATACTTGCTTGGAAAATGCATGTTTCTGTCTAATTTTTGTATTTCAAACACCACTTTGTGCCACATATTCGGCAAATTCAAAACAAATGCTGATTTTGAACAACATACAGTTGTTCAAAACATATTATAAAAAATAAAGGGAAATACTACATTAAAAACAACCAAAAAAACAACAGTCTTAATTACATCTTTTATAGAATAACTACACGGCAAAAAACTTCTGTTAACCATAAATAAAACTCGAGTAACCCCAAAAGTTAGCTGCATTATTGCCGTACTAAAATGATTTTTCTATAATGCTTCACAAAACGTTAAAACAAGTTTTATAATATTTTGTTTATTGCCACTAATCGCCGTTTTTCTTACAAGTCGACATTTTTCTTAGTCGTATAATGCAAATCTTGATCTGAGCACTTTTTCCCTCTGTTGCCTTATTAGTACTGAAGATGCAATACAGATATTCTTAGCGATGCTTGTCAATTCCCTATGCAGCCTTCCATATGTTAACTATACATGTAAGATATCGATGCTAAACATTAATACTGATTTGCTTTCAGTAGATTTAACCTAGTATAGAAGTCAAGCCATGGAGAGACCACCACGCTCCCCTGATTTAAGTATCTAGGCTTATACACGCATTATTTAGAGAGTTATTTGTCTGTAAACAGATAAAACATGAACGGTTGTTAGATCATATGGATTGAAAATTACGAGCTATCTAAAATGAAATTGATTTATCTGAACCCCGAATTTTCTGACGCTAAACTGGGTAGTAATTTTGCAGCGTTTACATAAAAAAAATAGTTCACGTTATCTAACATCGTCTATAGTATCATATTTATTAACAAAATAATTTAAGAGCATATACGACTTAATTTGCTAGACTATCGATCGATGTATCCTATGATGGCTCGTTCAGTAAAAAAAAATATGACGCAACACTTTCCTAAAATATTGTAAACATAAAATGTAAGCAAGTAATACTAGAGTAGGTTGGAACCTTTGGTGTGAAGATAACACGGACTTAGTTTTCCACAAAACATCAAAACACTATACACTACATTCGACGCGCGTTTCGCCAACAAAATTGGCATCATCTGGAGTCTGGAGATGATTAAAACTCAAATCATCTCCAGTTTTAGTCATCTTTTTCAGAGTTTAGTCAAAGATTTAATCATCTCCAGTTAATATCAACTTTGTTGGCGAAACGCGCATCGAGTGTTGGTGTTTTGTGGAAAAGTAAGCCAGTGTTGTAACTATGTAAAACAATTTGCAATATTGACGCCTCTTTGCGTCTCTCCAAATACAAAGTAGCCGACAATATATACGCTTTATTCCATACTTTTTGGGCACACTGTATGGGCACAAAAACTCGCATGCCACCTGAACTGTTCTGGTGCTAAAGACGTTCGTCCGGAAATCGTGTCGAGCGGAACCAGCGAGACGGGCCCCGGGGTCTGAGAGGACGAGCGATTCGCCGTGCATAAGAAAAAGACGCCTCGAACTCGAACTTGGTGAAATGACCGGTTGTAGTACAAAAGCGAGTGGTGGTTGAGGCACCGGAACAATGCCCATTGTAATTTGAGGAAAATATATAAACATGAAATTATTATTCTGGTAATTTGCATCACGCGGAAGTGAACGCGTTCGTCATCAAATCACTCGTCTTGAGTATCAAAGCAACCGTTTGAGATTGTGTGGAGAAATCCGAGATTACAATGGAGCAATCATTGATCGATTCTTCTTTTATTCGTATCAAACACCTTTTTGGGCAATTTTAGGGATAATCTGTTCAAAATGGCAGTTGGTTGGTCTAGAAAATTCGGGGAGTACTGCATACATAACGAAGTAAAAGTGCATAGACTGGAGATTTTCTTGGATGCAAGAAATATGTGAGAAACCCAACACCAGTTTTGGTTTTGGCCCAGCAATTATCTAGAAAACTGCTCTAAAGAGATTATCTGTAATAGATTATGAAACGTTGATCATTTCCATTTGTACAATATTTTCGATTTTCTTCTGTCACAAAATCTAACGCATGAAGTTTACACGTAACATGTAAAAAGTTAACACACTTTAATGAAAAGTGTGCTAACAAACAGCCTATAGAACGCATGGTTGCGGCAGTATCAGTCATAAATATTAACAGTCGGTTCCTTGAAAGTTGAATTTTTTCTAATGTATTTAGAACCACCCCCTTAATTGTATTATCAGTACATCATAGTCGTTTACCAGCTAGTAAGAATGATCATGACGGTCGAAGAGCTGCCCGTCGATCAGCTGGCGTAAAAAGCCAGCGCGACGAGCTCGGTCGGCGTCATCGGAACCCGGCTAAAAATTGTCCAGTCTATTTTTGAATTGTATTTAAACGTTGTGGTATCTCTATTATTGCATTTGTTATGACTATAGGAGAACAGAAACCAATTTTCGATCTATTGGATATCCTTTGGCCAAACGAGCTATATTTGTATTATATACATCTCCATGTTATCATTTTTTGACATAATTTTGTTTCCATTATGTCTTAGCTTCGAGTTGTCAATGGCTAATTTACGCATTCTCTTGCAAAAGGTAGTCTAGTAACTTTCTCTGGTGAGCAATGGTGTAATAACTGGTCTTCTACTGTCCATTCCTCCTTCATTAAGCCTTCCCCTAATCGTTCGTTCAGAAATTGCTACATTTCGAGCTGTTAGGGCTGCTTAGCTCTGCTTAGCTCTTAACAAGTACAATGCCTGTTTTGTAAGGTTCATCTCTTGGATCTGTAGACTTTTTACGACCTTGTCCTGGGGTTACAGTACTGGGGACCTAAAGTAACTTCCAAGTTCATCGAAACGTTTAACGTTCGACTAATTGTTGATTATCTAACTCCTAACAAATTAACCACATATCGCTGCCTACGTCCCTTGTTAACCAGAGTTACTGCTTTCTCTGCTTCATCGTCTTTTAAGTTACGTTGACGATTCATTTTTTATAGTCTACTGTGTATTGAACAAACTGTTTCATTCACTTGATGGCATTAAATTTTAGAAAATCACTAGCGTAACTGCATTTATCGTCTTTTACAAATCACTTTAAACAGCGTAAAATGTATTATTAATAAACAATGACAACATGTTACTTTATAGCTATCAAACAATTACAGTTGTGTATCAATAGTGACAGAGAATATCCTAGTCTACCTACATAAAATGTTTAAGAATTTAAGACTTATAAGAAAAATTATAAGAAAAAATGAAAAGCTTTATTGGTACGGTAATTTTTAAGTGTATTTGTATCAAATTTCAAATCACTAAAAAAGTGTTATCAAAATTATTTTAATGCCAAATAGAATGTAAAGATGGGTGAAACTGCTGAGCTGAGATTATTATAGACGTGTGGCAACTCCTATTAAGATTGGAAAATTATAACGTGACCCCTCTACCTAATTCAATTTGCATTTGGAGTATCATTTAGTACGTCCTATAATTGTTTCTGTCTAACCAGGTGCGAAATTATTTTAATTCGGCACCTGCTTGGGCGAAGATGACTCATACAATTTATTCCAACCGTCTGCCCTCCAGAGGTGCATTACAATTCGCCCAAATGGATAACAGAAATTATATGCTTTAAATTATGCCAGGTGCATATGTTAATGTTATGGTGAAATAAAATCATTTTACTTTTAAGATGTTTGGTCAAATTATCCCTCTGCACTTGTATGGGTATGTTATACACTACTTAAAAAATTAAGAGAAAAAAAAAAATCCCGAAGAATTTTAGTGATTTTTGAAAGGCTGTAACTGTATGAAAAATGGTCGAATCGAGATGAACAAAACAACTATTTTAAAGCTTCAAGTTTCTAGTTTTGAATTTTTTTGGCAAGAATATATTCTGAGCTACGGCTACTGCGCAATCCAAAGAAATACATTCGTCATTTATAGGGCTTTTTTTATTTAAGTTTTCAAAACCACCCTTCGATTCGTTGTACGATCATTAGTTTCTGAGATATCGATGATCAAAGATAAAAGAGTCATTTTTCATTCAACCACCGATATCTCAGCACCAAATGGTCGTACACAGTCCGTTAAAATACCAAATTAAAGCTAAATAAACAGGCTAACCGACCTTTTCTTTGATTTATTCCGAAATTTTTTTCTGAGCCTGGAGACGTAAAAAAATTGGAAACCTTTTGTCTCGCGGTATCTCTTTGGATTGCCCAGTACCGTAGATCAGAAAAAACAATTTCTGCGTTTGTTTTTACCAGAAGATTCCAAAACTAGAAATTTGAAGCTTAAAAATAGTTGTTTTTCATCTCGATGCGATCATTTTTCATAAAGTTACAGCTTTTTCTAAATTTTTCGGAATATTTCTGTTCCCTTCATTTTTTTGAGTAGTGTAATTTAAATTAGTATTTATTAAGTATCGTGTTTCGCTTACAAATAAAAAAATTTTGAAGAGCTTTCTTTTGTAAAAAAATGGTTTTGAAGCTGGGTAATATTTCAACAAAAATTTTTTTTAGTTTATATTAATTGTAGAAAATTAAATCAGTGTTTATATTCCTCGCTTTAATGTTTACTCTATTCACTATTTATACGGTGCACGTCCTTAACAGGATTATTCAGGATTCTCCTGTTGAATCTCCAAAATTAGTGCTTCAATAGCATTCTGCTATATGTCCAAATATACACATCCCTTGTAAAATTTCGATTCAAAACAGGTCCAACTGTGATTACCCAAGATCCCTGCAATATTTTGACTTTTTGACAAATGTTTTTGTTGACAAATTGTGCATGGATGGCTTCCACGAAGTATATGAGTATTTGTATAACTTACTGAAGTTATACAAATCCTTTACTTTCTGAGTTTCACATTACTGTTTAGGAAAAATGTGGATTCATCGGTAAAAAAAATTGTTCTTGAATATTGACGTTTGCGGGCTATTTTTTTCTATGATTTCACAAAACTGAAGTTTGCTAAAGGGATCATTTGTAAGCTGATGTAGATTGTGTGGGATTCACACAACAATTCAACATGAATGTGTTGAATTTTGCAGTGCATGGGCGTCCAGTTCTTTAGATGCGCTCTGTATACCTTTCCCCAATATTTCGTTCAGAAATGTAAATTGTATAACAGAATCACATCGAACAGAAAAGACCGTAGCTATGTTATTAACATATTACGCTTCGATAGTTATATATGCCCATATTATAATTTACTTAATAATGGGTTAAGTTAGTGAAATGTAGTTTATTTCGGAAAGCAAATGTGTACCGTTTGAAAGTTGTTTAACAATCAACATGTATCTGTCTGCGATTTAAAAATATTGTTTTGCGAAATAGATTTAATTGTACAAAATAGGATTCCCCAATTATGTAGTTACTGATGCACTCCACAGTTGAATGGAAAAATATCTTTAGTTATAAAAGATATTGATACGTGCGTATTTTTTTAGATAAATATTTTTCTTTATCCAAATTATTCAAGTTTAAATCAATTACTAATTTAATAAAAAGTGAACTATAAAATAAACAACATGTTTTTGCTTTAGTTTATTTATCGATTTACCTCGAACTCGATTGTTTTATTAGAATTTTGTTAATATCAGTATGCCATATTACTGTTATTACTATAAATACATACATTAGTAACGAGAACGTGTGTGGAGCCTATAAATAATACTTCTGGATAAAATATGGTTTAAGTTATAGTTATTATGAAAATTATATACTGGACTTAATCTACAGGGTGGGGCATAGGAACCTGACGGTTTACGAACAATCTACCTATACTTACAAATATAAGACCCACATACCTATTAGGTAATTATTGAAATAATAGTTTTCATAAAAAGAATATTTCTGGCGAATAGAGGAGAGTTAGTTTTCGTCTTTGTATAAGTTTTATTTATAAATTTATGCCCAAAAAATATTTATATATATTTTTTCACATTCAACCACATATTATTTATAATATGTTACGATTTATATCATTTTTCTGTTCCTGGATTTTCTATAAGATGTATTTATTTTTCGTTGGTAACTTGTAAAGGATATAGTTAATTTTTAACTATTGTTGGAAATGTTTCTATTTTTTATAGCTAACTACTAGATAACACTCATTTTGTTTTATGCATTTTTAAGAATGCTAAATTCCTATTCTGTTAAAAGCAACAAATAACAGTATCATCATTTTTAAATACTAGGGTTTAATAATACTTGCAAATTAAATGATACCAAAAGTTGTTGCGTTGTATCTTCAATATTCAGTCGAATTTTGATATCGATTTGATTAAATTTAATAAAAAAAGTTTCTTATCAAATACCAATACTAATACCAATACCATAGTGAACAATTATTTCGCCCATCATCTTGACATAATGAGAAGAACTAAAATACATGCAGACGGATACACAAAATTGTTTGGATAATAATTATATCATTTTTGATTATCTCTTTATGATGAAAAATTGGAGATACTGACGTAGGTTTTCGGTGCCAAAGAGGCTTTCTATTTTGAGTGGTGCTTCAGAAGATTCCATCGAAGTTTCCAATAGATTTTTATTTTTGTTTTATTTTTGCGTTCTTTCCCAGTTATTGTATCTTTTATATATCATAGTTCCGCCAACACGAAATTTTATCGTAACAATAAATTTAATTTAGCTTTAAAATTGTAACTTAAAAACACAATTCTGACATTTTGGTTTGCCCCCTTTTTCTCAAAATTCGTGATGAATATAAATATTTTGCATATTGCAATCATGCACTTTGTTTCGGATCAAACACATATATTTATTTCAAAGTTCTACACAGAAAGTTATATATAGGTACTATCTATTTTCCTTAGCTGTCTTTGCTAAATGTTTATATCTTACTTTTCTTCTTCTTTCTTAGTTCAGTTTATTTTTCTATCATAGGCGATTGTCATTCAAAAGTAATTATTTATTTAAACATCTTTCGAGATACCTTTACCAAGCATTTATTTTTTTAAATCTATTTTGTGCGATTATTTTAAACGTTACATGTTTAACATATATTTAATTAAAGGAATTGTTAGTTTAAAAGTCATAAACATATATAATCCGTCAACATTTACATTTTAAACACAATATTTCCTAAGCAGCGTATCAAAGAAGACTCGGTATTATTGTAAATTTATTTATCTACCGATCCTACATGTATCGATATAACCAACAGTTGTTGCGTCGCTATTTCGAAGCGCGGGAAAATCTGTAGTCTAGTAAAGCTACGCGCGTCAACAGAAACCCGTAGTAATATCGTAGATACAAGACTTTACGACTTTGTTATTGTATACCCCTCGGGCGGAGCTAGTTTCGTTCTCTCCTCTACCCGCTAGACGAGTCAAAGACCGGCTATTATTTATCTAGCCCACAGACTCCAACAGACGAGATGCGATGGACAAGAAAGACCGTAAGACATAGATGGTGGTAATAGATAAAGATTTTTTTGTTTGGGAAGTTTAATTGGATGCAAACGCGTTCGACGGCTTGGACGTTTTAAAAAAACAGAATAGTGTAACATTTAAAATGACTATTTTATCGAGTTGAACACGACATTTAATTTGGACAACACGCTAATCAAAAAATTATAAATATGAATACATATACCTATAGTAGATGATCTAAAACTTTATAAACAGTTTGATAGTTGTTAAATAAACCTATTTGGTAGCTCTTTTTTCTTTTATTTATGCACGGTTGCAAAGAATCATGTACTAATCGTGAACTCTAAATTACTTTTAATAAATCTCATATGAATCTGGACCCTAACAAGGCCCCCATTTTCTAAACTGTATTCTCGACCTTAAATGAATGACATATAGATAATATACTATTTTAACTATTAATAATTGGGGTAAGTAAAGAGGTAATACTCTATTTATGTACAAAATATTCGTTATAAAGTTTGTTCCTCTTGTACTTGTTTTAATTTCATTATGGCATTATTATATCAACGACCGGCGCATTCGCCAGAATATAGAATGACTTATTTAAAACACGCATTTCTTATAACAAGACTCTAGGAAGTTATATATGACCTATACTACGTTAATTAAGAAAAACATACAATTCTATGGTTAAAAAGGTGTCAATGTTGTGCAGGATACTATGTTGATTAAGAGAAACTATGGTCCTATGATCCATAAAATACGTAAAATTTTAGTTAATATTCAATTCACCGAGAAAAATGCGTCGCAAATTAAATATTTACAGGATGTATCTTTGACAGAAATATTATTCAGTTATTGTTAATAAATCTCTTTCATATTTAATAAATTGTCTAAGAATAACATAATTGTCTAAGAATGCCAAATAGGCATCTTTAGCCATATCTCAGGAACTATATAAGATAACAACATGGAACAGAAATCATAATATTTCGTTCATAAGGGAAGATATACCCTTCGCATTATGCCTAGGGGAAGAGGCGACGTTTTCAAATAAGAAAATAAGAGCCACTCATATTTTTTTAGCTGTCAATAAACGGTTTAAGGGGGTGTAAAGAGCGTCCGAAGTCACCCCTTCAGAACGCGTATTTAGCCATATATCAGGAACTATATAAAATAACAACATGGAACAAAAAACATAATATTTCGTTCAAAGGGGAAGAGATACCCCTCGCACTATGCCTAGGGGAAGAGAGGAGTGGAGGAGGTTTTCAAACCCATCTTTGGACCCCCAGGCTGTTATTCTTTATGAAGTGGTTATTTTCTACATATAGTAGATCACAATAAATGTTAGTAGTTTATTTTAATATTCAATTTTAGAATTCAATTGCAACCAAGCGAAATTGATTTTCGGGGAACGGGGAAGGTAACTTTCCCATACAGGGTTAGAGAAATTTCACTGTATGTATAAATTTAAAATTCCATTCATAGCAATCCAGTGTGTAATATGCTGTGTATTATGTAAAATATTATACTCTACTAAGAAATAACACACTAAAACATATTTTTATAACGCATAATTTAATTTTCTGGATTACATTAAAACATTTACATAATTTATCTTCTTCTATGCAAAAGCTAAATTGCTAAATACGCCCCTGTCCCCTGTCTCTCTCTGCTGGACACAATGACCGTCTTAAATGGGAATTTAAACAATCTCTGCATTGTGTACGGCCACCTACGGATATCAGAGAAATTTCTCACATTCATTTTCGTCCTCTTTTGTGATGCTGCAATTCGCGATCATCTGCCTCACGATTTCAACTTTGCGAGTTTCAGTCATGTGCTCGTTTGTATGTAAACAGTCACAAGTCTGTCAATAGTTAGTTAAGGAACATTGTTCGACGCATAAATAGCCTTGGATTCGCATATTTACGTGTGTTTTTATTTCTATTCCTAAACGATGTTTTGTACTAGATCATAATAATCCTAACATAACTTATTATGTCAGAACATATAACTACACTAAACTCAGTGATGTGATTTAAAAAAATCACTTCAGTGAGCGTAAAGCTCCTTCGTTAAATAAAGATAAGAGATTACTAAGCATCCTTCTAGAGTTCAATAATTGAATGTCTACTCTGCTTCTACAAAGATGATGGAAATCTTTGTAGAACCAGAATATGATAATAACCCCTTACTAGATAATAATTATCTATGCTACCGAGGCATTGTAGCCTTATTCTCAGTCGACGAGATAATGTCCAGATAACGATAGGTTATGTTGATAGATTATGATAAAAGTGCACACCAAAATCCTTAATATTTTCACCGTAACGTACCACCAAGAGAATAATCATATATTAGTCGTTGCTTCCTTAAGGTACACGAGAAAAAGAATAAACTATCAATGAACATAAATAAATGTATATTTTTGTTTATTGATAGTTTATTCTCTGAACACCATGATATGACAAGGTCGATGAGTTTTTGAAAGTAATCACCTAAGTAGGTTATATTTAAAAATAATTTTAAAAGTCATCGGCAAAAGGAAGATGATACGACATCAATACGATAGAAAGTGACAAATCGTTAATAAATCATATAAAGAATAACGGTCCCAAATTTGAGCCTTGAGGTGATCCAGAGGAGACTAATAAGGTTTAATTAGATTAATACTGAATCCATATAATTATAATCTTGAAATTAGTGTATTATGATTCACCTTATCAAAGGCTTTCGACAAATCAGTATACACCACATCTACTTGACCTTTATTATCTATGTGATTTGCGATTAACTGGATACATTCTGCTACATTTTTAACTGTTGCGCGTTTTATATATGTATGCAACGCTACTTTTATTTTGACAGTCTTTTGTTTAAAAAAAATCGATTAAATGTAATAACGCCATACCACCAAACTTTGTAGGCAGTGCCTCCCTCTAAAATTACCACATTTAGAGTTGATTGGCTAGTTTAAATGCAATGACCAATTAGCATAAAGAATAACTGAAATGAGATGAGATCTCTGTTAAAAGAGACCCAGCTAGCGTAGGTAGAACTACGACTGTAGAACCATCATTCCATATCTGGGACACTTTATAAATATTACTAACAAAGTAGTGTCGAGAATTTATGACGTTATTGTATTATAAACGCTTTTTGCCCATATGTACTTTCGCTATCGTTTGCGTTACGTCGTAATTTTTACTTTACCACCTGCCCATTTCAGCGGGACACAATTACCTGAAACACCATATGGTACTGAGATTATAACCGGTACGATCCATAAAACGACGCCGACTATATCAGCGGGATAAAGTCCAACAATCCGACAGAGTCGAAGAGACTCTCCTGCATAAGGAATGGTCACTTTTTCTCGTCTTCCACGGCGCTGGAGCTAGCGAGGTGGAGTCTAAGTCCACGATTGTTTGTGGCCACAAATTTGTATAAGAAAATAAGCCAGCGAAGGACTTGCGCTTGAAGAACCGGTTCGATTGAAAGTCAGAGGAAGGCAGGGCTGAAGACAAGGCATGGCGGTGTTGTCTATTCGCCCGAAATTTCGGTACATCTAACGTCCTATCTAATTGTTTTGTGGCATATTATAACTATATAGATTTTCTGTATACTCGTATTATTCCACAATCACAACCACATTCATATTCAGGATATATTTAAATATGTTTTCTCTATAAATCAATATTCTATAAATATAGCATTTATCTATCATATTCTTTACTAATATCTTATTTATATGTTATGTTTGTCTTATTTACATCACAGGAGTCAGTACATTGAAGCCCATGGCTTTCATTCTGAAGAATTTATCGCTACATCCGGCCTTCCCCAAAGCTCTATACTAGGGCCCCTACATTTTCTTATTTTTATTAATAATACTCTTGATATAATTTACGCTACGCCTTTTACACGCTAGACTTAAATATTCTTTACGCTAATAATTCGGTAGAAGAGTCGGCCAAGCTCCAAACATATCTAAATAAGATCTGCATGTGGTATATTGATAATAATGTATTGTTAAAAATGTTGATGTAAAAAGAGCGATTTTTTCTTTTATATATATTTTCCAATCGCATACAACTGAACAGAGATAACAAATTTTAATGTATATATTTAACGAAGATTCAGGTATCATTAATTAACTTAATTTCGATCAATATATCAATAGCATGATACTTTTATATAAATTTATGGTATAAAAATGTAAGCTTTATTATTAGACGTTGTTACAGTTTTTTTTTATGATAATACAATTATATTTCTACTGTTTAATGAATCTGTATTATCTAAATTGAGACATAGAAACAATTATGAAATCCTGGGTACATTTTATACATTAGCAATTCGAAAAATATACAGCGAAAGTTACTAATTTTTTTTTCTACAAAACAAATGAGCTTTATCTCGAGAATTATTGACTAGGCACAATGTATTTTTTTGGTGAATGGTTCCCTTTTATATGAATTCTCTTAGACGTCGCATGTTTTCCAAAATTCGGTTTCTGATAGTTATTGGCCCTTAGTCTAATTGACCTGTATCTTACGACGTAGAGACCTCCTTAAAATTTATTTTCTATAAATATCTACCCTATTTTCGAGTTATATAATTGTATTTTAAAAAAGAGACAATCTCTGTTTAATAATACATCATATTTATATTGGTAAATATGATATTAAACAGAGCTTTAATAGCTTGTCTACCTACTTGGAAAATATGAACACGGACCCTTCCAAAATCGACAGAATGCAAATTTACGATGACCTCTGATCATTTGATAGAGATACCAAATGCCTTTTCATCTATCCGTTGTTCACATTGGTCACTTTTCTTTCCCTGAATGTGTCCCAAATTCCTACGCAAAATTAAGTCAACTAGGACAGTCTACACAAGAGGTAACGCAATTTCTTGATAAGAGACATTGATTTTTTAAACTTTATTATGCTGGAAGAAATATAGTCATTAATTTTAAAACGTTATGAACTTGGCAACGCTGTCAAGCCACGCCGAACAAAGGCTCAAACCTCGGCTTCTGTTTGGCCGTTTTTTGTCGCGTGCCACCAGATATGCCGAGCTTATTTATATTCTTTTTAAATTATAGATGGTTAAGAAGGCATGGGGATATCTGTTACCAGCTAACCGCAACGATTTCAATATAGACGGCACTAACATCGATTATATTAACACATTTATTCTATCAACTACGGGCACCGCAAAATGACAGATGATCCAATGAATATGATACGAAGTAGGTATGGTAGCAAAACAAGGGAATCGGAAAAATACTATTAATGGTGGATTAAATTGAATTAATATAACTTATTAATATGTAAGTCAGGAATGATGACAGACTCTTTGCTACTATTATGTCAAAAAATATCAGTTGTTGGTTAGTCATGAATCCTTTATATACGAGTATACAATGAAAGAGTCTTCAGTTCTACTCCTTCTTCATTTTCCCCTTCGAAGTCGTAATTCGAGAATATAATCTTGTAATTTAAAATACTAATAGTAAATGACACGGTAAACACTTTTGAATCTTTAAACATTCTGTGGCGTATTGGAGATAGGATCCTCCACTGGAAGGATATTCCAGATCTTCGATGAAAGGCCGTGGATATTCTTAAAAGTTTTGGACTTTCTTTTTAAGCAAAAACTTTTGGTTGCTATGTTGATTATATTATTATCTTGAATATCTGGTAATAATGTAGACTGAGACTTTCAGGAACTCTATAATTTGCATTTAGATAACGTTTATGTTTAATCAAGAAAAATACTCTAATTTTCATATACTACGAAAACATATATTAAGATTATCCAAATTATTAAATAAATCTTATCGTTTCACTAATTCCTGCACTAGGTTAGCAACAATGTGAAAATAAAACACGTATCTCAACTTCATAAGCAGTCAATAAAAACCGTAAAAACTTCGTATTTGTTTTTACAAACTCGCTGTTTTCTTCTCCACAGCTTCCTTTTTATTTGTGAAAATCTATAATAAGTCAACTTATAAACATTTTTAATATATCTTGAATATTCTACGAATACTCAACAAATATTCCTATGATCAATGATCATTAAAGCATATATTTCGACAAGCTACAACAGAAACCCACTCATAATCGATCCGCTATCGATGTCCGTTTCTATAGCAACGACATTGCTACCGCATGTTACACAGAGGCCTGTTATGAGTTTGTTTTGATCTCATTGCTGTTTTCACTATTTACGAAGCCTTGCGGTGATCCGCGTGTGTTTGAATATCTGTGTTTTTATTTGTGCGGTAATGTAGACATTAGCATGGCACGAGACAAAAAATACAGACCAGAATTAAGGAAACTGGAAACATATGGCTTTCGTTACAATGATAGTTTATGATATTAGATGCTGTTAAACAAAAAATAAACAACCATAACACACGTCAATACTGTCATTAAAGAAAACTGAAGTATCGCTAATCTTGAAGTTTCTTTTTGTTTTTCCTGGATAAAAATTAAGCAACTCCTCTAATTCACTATTTACATAAACACATTCCTAAACCTATTAATTGGACAAAAAACAATGCAATCGGAGCAACCGTTTCGCAACGCAGCCGTATCTGTGCCAGTAGGTAAGTTCTGTTAGCGGCAACGAGTCATTGTTATTGATTTTTTTTTCTACATGGAGAGTAAGTATCGTAAGAGACAATTATTGCAATTACTTACTAAGGCTTACGTCATGGAACCTTAAATGAATGCGGGAGCGTGCAACTTTCACTTCTGATCTGGATTTAATGACAGCCGAACGAAATTAAAATGACAGACGGTACAACACGTGTTTGGCGCAAAGAATGGCGACAGTCGCTTGGTATCAGGGTAGGTGGAGAAAGGAAGAGGTAAACATTATCGGTCGATATTAACAATGTTCAGTCGTCAAACTCTTATGTGATGAAGATATTCCAAGTTTATAATGTCGATTTTTTTATACAAATAGAAAAATAGCGGGTGTTATTTTTATAAATTGTGCGCCATTTTGGCTGTCATGATTCGATAGGTCAATAATTGTGATAAGTCGATAGGAGACAGATAAGAGTTAGTAAAAATAAAGCACTGCACGATACAGCAACGCGTCCTTATTGTTAAACATAAATCAAAATGGTGAAAGTTTGGTTGCTGCGATTCGTAAAGTTCGTCCAATTTTCGGTAGAAATAATGTTCCAAATTTATCAACTATGAAAAGAATAATCGAAAAATTTTAAAGTACTGATTCAGTTATTGATGTGAAACACACGATACGAGCTCGTAGTAGTTGTTCAGAACAAAACATCACGGCATGCGGCAGTTCGCGAGAGTGTGGCCGAGAGTCCAGGGACCTCGATTCATCATCATGCACAAGAATTGGACAATTCAATAGCCACTCTTCGCAGTATTCTCACTAAAGATTTACATCTCCATACTTACGAAGTGTAATTGACTCAACAATTTCAGCCAACAAACCATGCACAGCGAAGAGAGTTCACCAATTGGATCATTGAACTACAAGACGTGAATGCCGATTTTGTGGACAAAATCATCTTCAGCGACGAGGCCCATTCTCACCTTGATGGCTTCATTAATGAGCAAAATTTGGAGCTCGGAAAACCCACGAACGATTCATGAGAAATATCCCAACGTATCACTGTTTGGTGTGCATTGTGGTCTGAAGGAATCATTGGACCATTTTTCTTTCTTTGAAAACAAGATAATGCATTAACGGTAAATGGCAAACGTCATCGTGACATGATAACCCAGTTCTTTGTGTCTCAATTGGAAGATATTCTCTTGAAGATATGTGGTTTAAATAGGACGGTGCCACTTGCCGTACCACCCGTGAAACATTAACGGTCTTGCACGAGTCTACCTGGTCGTGTCATTTTCCGTTTTGGTGACTAGAATTGACCACCACGATCTTGCGATTTAACACCTGTAGACTTTTTTCTGTAGAATATTCTGAAGTCTCAGAAAACCATGTTTGATTTCAAATTCACAATTTGCGCTCTTGTTGTATTTAGATGCACAATTATGCACAATCTCTTCGTTAAAAAATGCAGTAGCAAAAAAATGCGATGGAATTAAATTGATATCTTTAAAACGAAATTACAACGTTTTTCATTCTTCTACAAGTTCTCCAAAAGCAAGTAGACTAATTACAAATTAGTTTAGAAGGATCTCTTCCAAAACAAAACCACAATATATATAATAGAAAATTTTGATGACGAACTTGCTTGTCTGTTATATAAATACCAACCATTTACACCGCGTTCACGATAAAAATCTACGTGAGCAAGAAGTAAGGAAAATCAAAAGGGACTCATAGGTTCGCCTTGTAAAATACTGGCTGAGACATAAAATTAATTAGTGAATCATTGAATGGGTCTTTCAATTGAGCTCTTAAAATGTAGAGACTTAGAAAATCTATTACTCAGAACCAGAAATGTAGTTGCGGTAATAAACGTAACGAAATAATGCAGTTAATGGCGATCATACTAGATACAGATCTTTAACAGATAATTTTTAATGGGTACTTAATTGAGATTATTGTTGATTGTCGCTAATTGAGAATTATTGGCTCCGAGTACGGACTACTATGTAATCAAGAAACAATAAACGAGAATGTGAAACTGGAAGTTTATGTAACAGCCTTCACATTGTTTTGTGATAATGATTACTGTTGGAAGTTTGCAATTGTTGCCGTTAGCTCCATAATTTATAAAACAATTTACCCGTTCTTACTTAATTAGAAGTCCCTATTTAATTTTAAACAGCCTCCTATAAGCAATGAAAATGTATAAGTAGACAGATAATATCACACAAATTAAATCCTACGTACCTACGACGAAAAATCCTCTAGAAAGCGTACGTTTACCAAAGACACTGTTACTACGAAACAGCTAAGGTCAGTCGAAACTCGTTTTTCGACATAGGTCGCGTTGAATTTATTATTATGTCCTGTCCAACTCGGTTTTGTCGTATCTACTGAGGAAATTTATGAGACACAATTCACGACTGTGATACGATATGCAAAAAAGCAATCATGTTTATGTAGATAACTTTTTTTTTCGTTGAAATATTTTAATTTGTAGCAAAAGGCCAAGGCCAAGCTATTGGCTACTTACGAAACGTTCTAATAAATATTTAGTTTATATAGACAGCATAGTAAACCTTTAGTAACCGCTGAAAATATCTGTTAACGGGTCAGACGTTCGAAACATTTCAAAGAACATTTTCGGCGTCAATGGAAATTCCACGAAAAATATTTAAAGCACACAGAAGTTTTATATCAATCCAGTAAATGATGTAGATAACGTTCTGAATTGGTGTAAATGTAAATACCTCTACAACTTTCTAGTGAAACAATACGCACAACCAATTACCAAGTTGTTTATCACGTAGTTGCTATTTAAAATTCATTCATAATCATAACCATCATTTAAATGCCAATCAGTATACCAGACTAGTAATATAAAAGGAATTTCAGTGGTATGCTTACGTTTGTTATTTGTGTATTTTGTGTTGCATAACAAACAGGCGTGTATGTATCCGATACGTTTTGTAAAGTTTACACGATTCATGGTCAGTCGCCTCACGTCAGCCCACACCTCGCATTTAAAATGCATTATTATGTAATATACTTAAATTATTTGACTACGTCCATAACTATGAAGATCCAGACTGAATTCACCGAATAATATCTAGATTGAAGCGTATTATTTTGTAAAATAATGCAATAAGCAGTTGATAAAAAATATTGTTAATGTAGTAGTCAAATACTATATCAATTCTATAGGGTGTCTCAGTTGGAACTAACTATAGGATTTGAATTGCGCCCCATTTGTGTTCTGTCAATGATCGGGCGATGACAACTGTCATCTACACACCATACGACGTCAACATGCCACGATTAACAGTTCAACTCAATAGTTTGTGTACAACTGTTTTATGAAACTGCGCGATCATTTACAGTTGCATTAAGAAAAAATCGCACAAAATTAGGGCAAAATGAAGCACCTACAGACTTAACAGTTCGTAACTTAATCAAGAAATTTGAAGAGACGGGTTCAGCTATTGATAAGGCAACACTAATACGTCCTCGTCGTGGTCGGTTAGATGAAAATTTTGCTGCAGTGAGAGGAAGTGTACGGGAGTATCTAAACACGATCGATCGACATCGTGCATAATTGGATCTGTCAAGAGCCACCACGCATCAGATTTTAAAGAAAGATCTGCATCTGTCAGCATACAAACAGATGCAGATCTTTGTTTAAAAATATCGTATTCTTGCTAGCAAATTTGTTAGGGAAGTCAAATATTTAATAT
Source organism: Rosalia funebris (assembly GCA_037954035.1). Taxonomy (NCBI): domain Eukaryota; kingdom Metazoa; phylum Arthropoda; class Insecta; order Coleoptera; family Cerambycidae; genus Rosalia; species Rosalia funebris. The sequence continues at coordinate 11,027,890 of JAZFAV010000001.1, read as the reverse complement.
AGTCAACCATTTCCAACATGCTTTTGCAATATCTTGCAGAAAATTGGTATTATGAGCAAAGAAACATGTAATTAAACACAGTTTAATTTTTATCCCGATTTATCACCAACTTTGCTCAGAATATCACCCCGACAACAAAATTTATAAAACAATAATAAAAACTCAAAATAATTGTTTAATACCATATGAAACATCTCATTTCATCACATGTCAATCATTTAATTGTAGTAACTGTATGTTTAATATAGTTAATTATAAATGGTAGATAGATTCGTGCTTTGCTAATTTACTTCCAGATACAGTTAAGCTGTACCTAGTTAAAATGTATTTCGTCTTGCAAGAAATAGTTATCGTCAAATACAAATATATAAAAATGTTTTAAAAGTAAAATGTTGTTTGGATGCTTCATTTTATTAAACTAAAATGCCAGACACCAAGCTTTCATAAAACAATAACAAAACATATTATAAATAAAATGTAATTGTTTAATTCATTGGTAAATTTTTTTATAAAAATTTTTGTTTGTTAAAAAATAGTCGCTGTCTCGTAGATATTGCCATTGTCTCAAAAATTATATAATTTGTATGACATATTATTTTATATTATTTTTTACAGGAGGATTATTTATGGTATGTTGTTTAAACTATCATTGATTTAAATAGTTATAGATAATTGACATTGATATTAATACAAATTTTCATATAAATCTATAATATTTCTGTATTTATGTTATTATACACTTGTACTGTATAGGGTACAATTATTAAACATTGATTTTGTAGTAAACTTTTGTATTCCTGAATATTTAACATTCAAATTCTATTTGATAATGGATTTTTATTAAAAATTAAGTTACTAACTAAATTAGGCTTTGTTCACTATTTTACAATCGTACTGTGTAATGTCTTGTCTATGTATATCGAATACCTTTGTTTTGTGTTCCCATTTGAACTTATTTATCCAGGTATATCTTTCTCCATCCCTATCTCATGTTCCGATAATATTATGTTTAGACATATTTCCTTTCACACTTCAAAGTTACGTTTACATAAACCTTTTTACGGCTCTGTCCTAATGAAGGGCAGACTTAAAACGTAAACATCGGCGTATTAAGAGAACCATAAAATGGAATGAAAGGTATTCGGCATCTTTAAAAAAACTCTTAGATCGACTTTAGTTATAAAGCCTATTTCAGTCTTTAAAAAACTAATAACTGTTGGAAATTTTAGGTTTCAAAAAATAACTCATTAAAAAATATTCATATGATGGGTTATAGTTTATGTTATTAGGTATCTAGGTACAACCCTTCAGCTAAAGGGATAATGCGGTGGGCATTCACATCAGTTGTCTGCTAATCAAAGTGCAGCACTTTGCTCCGCGTTTACAATGTGGATGAATAGCCTATTGTATATCCTCCTATAGAGGTGTAAGTAAAAGTCATTAGTACTGTGGTCCAGGGTGGCGAACTTGAGCCATTATTAGGGGTGTCATTGTATGCTTTAGCTTGACTCCCAATGGGAGGAGTTTGGCATATTTTCCTGAATATAGATGTACTTATCTCAGTCTCTATGTGCAAGAAAAACTCGTAGAGGAACAAACTCGATTTTTTGTGTCCAAAAAACTACTCTATATTCTATTATAATTCTGGTCTACTGTCTACGTTATCTACATCGTCTTTTCACTCTATAGATTTTATAGTGGCATAAACAGAAATCAAATTAATTTTAATTAAATCTGGAAATCTAGCTGGTCAAACCTATTCTAACTTCATACCAGAAGAGTAATGATTGGCCAACTAAGTTACCAGATCCATCGTTTGAAAATACATTGATCAATATTTTTTGACTATGTGCCAAAGCATTTTATTAGAGTTAAATATTTCATCATTATTACTATCATTTGTGAGATATGGTACAGTAAAAGCGGGTAGGATATAAGTATTCAGAAGTATTACATATTCTGTACCAGTTAGACTATCATTAACTATCTATACCCCGTCTGCCCATAACGCTACGCTAAACAATAACTTTTGAAGGTATTTGGTATGAGAACCCTCTTCTAATTCAGATTATTTTCAGAACTATTTTGATTATCTTTTTAACAAATCATAGATTGGATTAAGCACCGCTGTAGCTTCCTCTAATCTTAAAAAATTCTGGTGCATCAAAATCATCCAGAGGTTCCTGTAGTAAATGGATTTATAATGTTGGTACATCTTCTGGTGGCATAAGAATTGGTCTTCTTTATACTCTCAGTTTCAGATAGCTTACTTACTCGAAGCGTGAGATTTTTTCGTCCAGCACTAACATTAATAGTCCGTCATTTATTTTTGATGGCTATCATCCACCAGATTTTGGCACATTATTTCAAATGATTTCTGAATCATTGTATCAAAAATCTTCTTACTGATAGAATGTACCAATATATGAGTACTACAAATAATCCGAGATACAAATAGGAAAATATAAGAAATATTATATGCATCGCAAAAGGATATTCTACTCATTGGTATAGTAGAATTATTTTATCAAGAGCAAGTCGGCAATAGACCGTGCGACAAAGAGCAATGTATAGTTTACCTTCTCCCACGCGAATGCAGTAAAATAATTTTACTTAGGTCAGCGCCAGCAAATGATTTATAGGCAGGTCTGTATCTCTAATTCAGATTGGATTAATATGGAAGAAAGTCAGACATGCATCTGTCTTTGTCGCACGATTTATTGCCAACTTGGTCTTCATAAAATAATTCTACTATAGTTTCTTTGCAGCATAACCCCAATAAATTAAAGCGCTATCAAATGATTACCAGCCTCGATGGATAGTTTCTTTAATGCCGCAACTTTTTTACAAAAATAAAATGTTTCAAGAGAGGCAAAAATCACTTTTGCATTACTTGTTGATTTATTACCACAACACACTTTATTAATGAAATACTAACAACGTCGTTCATGGATTTACTCCATAAAATTAACTGCAATTGGGTAAATGAGAAGTGAATGAAAAGAGTGTTTTTTATAATGAGAGAATCTCCGCAGCAACATCCTTCCTGCGCCAGACAGCATACTCGTTCTCTGCAGGCGTCTCCATGCCGGAATTTTTTAAAATTTAAATCGCAGGAAGATACTGTGAACGAACGGGTATCATTATTAAATACGATATGAATACGTATTAAATAGTTGAGACATGAACAGATAGGTAACTAGATAGTGAGAATGTACATAGTGCTGTACACAAAACTCAGCCACGGGGCACCAGGGGAAGTTTCAGTTCCCAAGAATAAGAAGTAGAGCTGGCGGCCAGGTTCACATGGACTAGAGCAGGGTAGATACGCACTGGCGCACATTCCCACACCGTCTACTCATTTTTATATACTCACTATAATAATATATTCAATTTATAGCGTCTGAAGTATATCGCTCAAATGGGTGATTGTCGAGGGGTTATCTTAAAACTTGACAGGTGTTTCCCTTGGTTATCTCGAACGTCAACAAAATTTTGTTGCGCTGGTGATGACTGGATTAACGACCGATCTAATCGCTGCTTTAATCATTGTCCTTGCTGTCATAAATATTTGATATTGGTAATAGGTTTATCGGTGACTGTTCTCAGAAAATGGGTGCAAAGAATTCTACGTGATAACATGAAGCTAGGTTTCTTCGCCATCAATAAACATGATTAATTTAAAAAAACAATTTTTTTAAAACCTTATCTGCTCGTGCAGAAACACGAGAAAGGGGTCGAGGATCGCTTTTAGGTATAATTCCATGCCTGGCGGGGCTTTAGCCCGAGGAGTAGTTGTTTCCTACAGCGATTATGGCCTTGCTATTCGGGAACTACTTTGATAACTGCTTGGCGGTTTTGGTAGTTCCTTCCTGGATTTCCGACTTATATATTACAAACATAATTAAATTGTTTTGAGTTCCGTGTTATAAGCAATTGAAATAATCAACAACGAAACCGCTAAAAAAATTCGAAAAAAATCGAGAGTCTGGAAGGAACCTTAACAAAGGTGTCAACATTATCGTTTTAAAATATATTTGCTTAAGGTCAATTGCATAAAAAAACAAATATAGTCAATCATATGAAGTATAAAATATTTGAGCGAAATAACTTGCCAATAATGGACACATTAACTATTTTAATCCTGTAGTTGTTCAAAATTGCTGTAGTATATCGAATCGAATTGTATAAACTTTTTTTTAAGTACTCAAAACATAATTACACTGAAATAAATTTCCTATATGACAGACGGTCCAAATTTTAATGCAAAAATAATAATATACAGGTGTTTGACATTCTAGAGTTAAGTAATTTAATACTCAGGCTATTTAGAATTGTCAGGGACTGTTGATTCGAGCTTGAGTTATATTAAGTTGCCACAATTATATTGTTTTAAATAAATTTGTTCTATAGGGTGTCTCAATTGGAACTATAGGATTTGAATTGCGCGCCATTCGTATTCTGTCGTCAATAAGGCGTCAATATTTAACGAATGCCATCTACAAACCATACGACGACGTCAACATGCCTGGGTGCCTCATTTGGATGTAATTTCTGAATAAAACTAATATTTGGCAAATTGAGGTTTTTTATTCTTCAACATAAAAACGGCCACCAAATCGTGCATCTCTGTAGATGCATTTCTTTTTAGTGAACATGTTGATTTTCAGTACCTCAAGTTCGACGATTCGACAAGATGAAAATATGTTTTATCGCTGAACAAAATTTTTTTGCAAGCATCAGCATCACCTTCTTTCCTTTCTAACACACTCAATTAACAAATGTACGATGTTAGATGCAGATATTTCTTTAAAATTCGATGGATGGTTTCTCTTGACAGATTCAACTGTTGTGTACGACATCGAATTGATGTGTTTGGATACTCCTGTACACTTTCTCTCACTGCAGCAATACTTTCAGCTGACCAACCACGACGAGAACGTATTGGTGTTGCTTTATCAATAACAAAACCCGTCTCTTCAAATTTATTGATTAAGTTATGAACTATTAACTCTGTAGGTGCTTCATTTTGTCCTAATTTTGTGCCAATTTTTCTTAATGCAACTGTAAATGATCGTTCACTCTCATAAAACAGTTGTACACAAACTATTCGTTGTTGAACTGTTTTTTGATATTCTTTATCTGTATGCGAAATGCCATCACATTTCAGACATAACCTTCCCACATTTGGCGCAAACAGTTGTTCCGTATTACTGCGAATTTTTGGCAAATTTAAACTATACAAAGGTCATAGAGGCGAGATAAAAACATACATTATTTGTATAAAGATATTGGTACCGCCACAACCAATAGAACTACAGGTTGTTAAAACTAGATTGTACGATGGCAAAGCTAAATTGAACTGGTTGCATCTACAGATTCAAAATCATCTAATTTGTATAACAAATTCTATTATATATTAGTATTTTTACAGGAAGATTATTCATGGTATGCTTTTAAACTCTTTTTGATTTAAATAATTATAAAAAAAATTACATTGATATTACCACAAGTTTTCATATTATAACTTCTGTTTTTGTATTTACTTCTGTAATATAACTTGACTCGTATTTACTTCTGTGATATAACTGTGATTAAATATTGATTTTGTAGTAAATTTCTGTGTCTGAATATTTAAAATTCAAATAGATACTATTTGATCGCGGAATTTTATTCAAAATTAAATCCCTACCTAAATTAGGTTTTGTTCATTATTTTAAAATCACACTGTGTAATGTCTTGTATAGATATACAAAGTTATTAGATATGCGTTCGTAGATATGAATACATATCTAATAACTTTTTTTCTCTTATTTGAACTTATTTATTACAGGTATATATTTCTCCACCCCTATCTCATGCTCTAATAATATTATGTTTAGACAGATTTATCTTCACACTTAAAGTTACGTTTACACAAAGTTTTTTACGACGTTATCACAATGAAGGGTAAATCTAAAAGGATGCATAGACTCGAATGTCTAAAGTTTACGTGACGGTATGTCGGCTGCCGCAAAGTTGCTCGAGTGTTAATACCGCACTAACGGTGGACAGATTAATAGCACTAATACTTATTCACATCGCTAATTGGTGGTAATTACATTTTCATTTTCAATCTTATTTGTTTATACGTAATTACATCATTTTCTTCAGACATTATCGAATCTGCACCTTGGGGAACACCAGAAACGTTGCTCACTCAGCCGTGTTCCATCCGGTGTACCGAGTGAGCCAACTAACCGGCCCCCCGATTAATAGAGAAACGCACTTGACTATCAAAGCCGGGATAATTTTTACGGTCTTGTTTTATGGCAGTCCTGAAAGTAAAAACGGACAGGAAGGAGGTCGATTGAGTATAACTAAGTTGTTTATCTGTAATTACTATTTCCGGTAGTCGGTGAACCTTAAACAATGATTGCAGACTGCTGGTGACCCCCACGATAATGATCCTTGAACTATGTAACAACCAAATAACTATTTTCTTCTCTTGATTATCCATTGTTGATTTCGTGGTAATCGAACCAAGAGATCGGTGATCAGCCTATTTTTTGCGCAGTCACCTGCTTGTGTCCTTGGTGGTGTTATTTTTAATGGTAAAACACGAAAGTAATTATGCTAGCCAGGATGCGAAATAATAGATAAAATACTAGGGAATGTGTTATTGGTGGTTTCAAATTTAAATTTGGATTCATTTCTAATTAAAAACTGTGAAATTTTCCATGTGCCAAATAAAAAATGAAAAGAGGAAATTGTGGATTCTGTGGATGTCTCATTGATATAACATACGTATGATATAATGGCCTTGACTTTTACTACTTACATATCATATAGAAGACGGATATGTGTATATGTATTTGAGACACATTTATCACAATATTCCGTAAATTATTTGATTGGACAATATCTCTTTAAACAATTCATAATAGACGTGCAACATGGTAGCGGTTATTACACTGGGGATCTACATTTTTTTATGTTGCCACAAATTTAAGATCGCTTTCTGAGTACTCGAGAACCCTAATTTCACATTATACCATATCTTTATTTTAGCTAAGTTGACAACATTTGTTAAAATAATAGAGACTCGTGAAATTTATCAGATGATTGGCGGCTTTTCGTGGATAGTTCCAGAAAGAGCTTGAAATATGTGTTACTACACAATGAAAATAAGCTTGCGTGGGACAACAAAGAGGATATACCAAATATCCTTATCATCTTTATGGAATAGTCGTGCAGAAGAAAAGCATAGGTAACAAACTGTTTGGCCTTTGAAAGATGCTAACGCTAAACGCTTTGACCGAAAGAGCCAGTGTTGTTCATGAGCGATTATTACATAGAGAAAGCATAATACTGACCTTTTCATATCAAACTGGGTTTAATGAAACAGTAAAAGCGTTATACAAGTCAGGTAATTATTTTAAATACAGTTGCCAAGCATTTCCAGCTCTAAGTATAAAAGCAGACACATTTGACGGTCCACAAATTCGAAAACTGGCAAAAGATCAAAATTTTAACAGATTGAAAATGTAACCATTGTAGAACCTGATGCATGGTTTAATTATGTACATATCTGTAATTCAACATCTTTTGCGCAGTCACAAGGCATATTACAAAGAACTAGTACATAAGATGCTAAAATGTTTTGAAAATTTGGGAGCTAATACGAGCATTAATTTACATTTTTTGCATAGTCACTTAGACAAGTTTCCTTCTAATTTCTAAGAGGATTATAGTGAGGAACAAGGTGAATGGTTTCATCAGGATACCTATCCGAATAAGGGAAGAAAGGTATTAAGGAAGGTGGGATCGTTAGATGGCCGATTGCTGTTGGAGTCTGCAGAGGGATTGTTTACAGGAAAAATATAAAAGAAAATCATATAACAAAACTTTTTATATAGATTTCATATATAAAAAAATCAAACAAGGGAAATTGCTTATTATATTTTGTTTTTCTTATTTTGTATTAATAGTTATCATGTATGGTTATTTCAGAAACTAGAGTCAATCAAGAAAAAGTAATGTAATTCTTATCATCAGGGGCAGTAATGTACTTGTAATCGGCCTAAAAATTCCTGGCAACAAATTGACTGTTCCCTAGTATTATCTTAATGTATCTTAATTTATCGAACTTGTAAAAATTTTCTTTAAAATACATATTGAATATATTACAACGTTCGTTCTTAAATAAAACAAATAAATTAATCACCTGATAATTTCCACCTACAGTGAAAACACTAGAACAGGAGGGGTATTCTAAAAGACGTTATAAATTAATTCTAAGTGACATTTGTTGTATGGTTGGCTACCGATTGCCATATATGAATATCAACTGCTTAGTAACTCGCAAGTCTTCGTGTAGAACCCTATTACGGACATATTTCCGGATTTTATTAATTATGGAAGTAATAGCCATTTACGCTAGTAACAGGTTATGGCGTTGTATGAAATTATTGTCGTGTCTTTGATCGCTCGTCGGAATATCGTTAGAAATAAATTAAGTTATGAGAATCTTTACATGGCTAGTGTAAAATAATGGGTATCGCTTAGTAGGGCCTTACTTTATCACTAAAATTATATCAAGAGCATAATAATGATAAAAATTCTCACCAGGCTGATATTTTTAGCAAAATATACAGGGTGTGTCAGTCTGTTCTAGCAGGATTTTAACAGTCCATCGAACCAATTAATTTGATAAAAAACGTTCCTATAGATATACCCTCTTTCTAGCTTCTGCAATCAAGTACGATATATTGAATTTTAGTTATTGTTAGGAATTTTGTACCCTATTAGAATGAGATGACATGAAATTTAATTTTGTTAAAAACTCATCAAATTTCTTACGGAGCTTTACGATGATAATAATAACACTAATTTTAAATCATCGGCAAAAAGGAGATGATGTGACATAAGGATTAGACACAAATCGTTAAAAAAACTATACAAAGAATGATGGACTCAAATCGGAGCCTTGAGGTATTTCAGAGGACGCTAAGGAGGTATCTATGCGATTTGCGATTATCTGGGTAAATACTGTAAATCTGTAACTTGAGCATTTTGATCCGAATCCATGTTGATTAGGAGAAAAAACGGGTTGCACACCAAGATAAACGTTGGTGTATAACGAGATTTTGAAAACCTTTGCAAGATTTGACAGAATAGTGATTGGACGATAATGTTTGATGTCAGAAGGATTGCCATTTTACTTTTCCGCACTCCACTATACGCGGAAAAGTAATGTAATCGTGTAAAGAAAAATTGGAAAAACAAAATTATTTTTTGAGTTTATTTTTCGTTTTTCGGTCTAAAAACCAAAACAAAATGGTTTTTAAAAAATGTTTGCTGTGTGTGTCGTTGTCATCGGCATTTATTCTTGTTAGCACGATAACTCAACTAAAACGTTTCGGATCGACCGGGTTTTGACTGATTCTAATCGGGGACGTCTCCCAGACGACACCTATTGAATTTGAGGTGGATAGAACACACTCTACCATGTTCGTGGGTCATGAGAAAGCACAATGGTGGACTATTTGAAAAAAGTAAAACTGTCGCATAAAACACATATTTTTTTTATCTGTATTTATGTGTTGGTTTATTTTTTCTCGGCTACTCAATTTCGAGATAGGTCCTTGCTATTTTCCAAACGTCAAGAAATGTATGGGTAGAAAGCATCAAATTAAATAAAAAGGGAAGAGGTTCTATTAAAGCCCCTGAGCAACAGCGAGTTAATTTAGTTTTGTTTGGGCCATCAAACGATTCCTCATCGAAGTAAACCGTTGCGTTGATGGTGAATGATTACGCGTCAAACTATTCTTACTCTAAACGTAAGACCAAAATCCCTAGAATTACTTTTAAAGTTTTGCTGAATGTACATTAAGTATGTATGCTTTAATAATGCCTCGTATTATTGAATATCTTCAATTCAATAAGATCAGTTAAGTGATGCCTTTTCTTAAGCTTTCAATTTAATACTGTTAATTATTTCAGCAGTGTACCATGATGCATATTTACGCTTAATTTTTTTATAAATAAAATGGGTGAGAAGATTAAATTGGTCTAGATTTCTTGTTTTATGTATGCAGGTATACATACATGCACTGCCTTGAACTTGCTCTAAGGCGAACTGCATCCGATAGTCGCCACCCATCAAAAGGTGTTTATCCGCATTCCTCTCGTAATTACCAAAACAAAAACAAATCTAGGACTGCTTACCTGTGATATTATGGCTACTGTCCCTGCGGTCTATTTAATACTACTTTTCTGTGTTTTTATGTTTATAATTATGCCAGCAAAAACTAGTAGTTCTGGACATAAATGGTTTGGTTTTTCTATTGCGGCGTTAGTGTAGTTTACCACATTTTTCCCTTTACAGTCGTATATCAAATCGGTGGATTTATGGGCTGTTACATGTTGAAATAGTTTTAAATTGCATGTAGGCATGTGTTATTAAACAAATGATTTAAAAATAAGCTTATAATGTGCGTGTTTAATGTAAGATTATACGCGCAGCAAGTGAAAGAGGCTACAGCCAAACATACAATCACCGAATAATGGCTCCATGAGAGCAAAAACATTTTTAGCGCCATACGCTAATTAAATAAAACTCATTATGCGATAAATGTATACATCCACACCTGTTGTGTATGTACCACTAAGTATAGAGCCATAAATAATGCATTTCTTGAGTTAACGCTGGATTCACTTTCCCATACGGCTAATGAAGTTTCAGACAATGGCAACGGAAGCGTCTCATTTCTTATTTTCGGCTGTAATGTATGAACGCATCTATCCTGAGAAAACGGAACTGAGTCATCACGAAGTCTGCATTGTTACCTTTGACTTTGTTTTTGTTTTGATTAGACAATCGGTGGTGGGGATCAATTTTCCTAATTGCAATTAAGGAACTGAAGTATTAATATTGAACGCTTTCTATAAAAAAGACTTCGCGACAATTGTTTACGAATATCTCCAGGAGCAACTACAGTATAATCCACCAATTCACCAATGTGTATCCTTCATTAAAATTAAGTAAAACTTGTAAACATATTGTTATTGAAAAATAGGAAATTGAGCCTTTGGCCTTTCTGGAGCCTTTCTGGATTTAAACTCCACCACCACCATGCTTATCACCAACAGTGTCGTGAAAAAATATAGACTCAAGCGTATATTTAATGACATTTAATATATTTCCTGAGTAGTATAGCTATGTTGCTCCTGGACCACTTTTTGCTGCTACCAGCTCAAACTCGATGCGGATGGCATCGAGTTTGATCCATCGAGTTTGGTCCATCGGGAGTGACCAAAGATGTGGGTGGGAGTGACCGGAGGGTCGCGAATAGTTCTTGGTAAGTATGTCGTACAGCCCCATTTAAACAGGTCGGACAGGTTGTACAGCCCCATATAAACAGGTCGTACAGGTCAGCGACCCTCTGGTCACCCCCCACCATATCTTTGGTCACTCCCGATGGACACATGCCATCCGCATCGAGGTTGAGCTGGTAGCGGCAAGAAGTGGTCCAGGAGTGACATAGCTATGCTACTCTCCTGTAAGAAAAATTCCTTTTAACATATATTATTTAATAGAACAGGCTACTAATAGATAAATAGCGCTATTGCTCTCAAACTATAACGTGTTTACCTATAACCATGCGGATTTGTCAAGAAGTCCTGCCGCGTATGTGTGAATAAGTATAAACTCAGTTTGATTTAAACAGTGAGCGAGAATGCACACTAATACAAATTTTGATGAACGATTTGAGAGAGTTATGCAAGTTATTTTATATGCAAGCGATAAAAACAACGAATAATCGGTTTACGGAGTTGTGGAAAAACATAGCGACAGATCGCCGTAATTATTAATTGTTCACAAAGTATTGTAAAAAAACTTCTTGAACTTGGAGTCGAAAATTACGGTAAAAGAAAGGTTGAAAAGTCAGTCAAAAAAAGGTCAGGGGTTGAAAAGCCAACTGGCATTTGTAACTGGCAAAATGAATGTGACTGCATATCAAAACCTGTTAGAAGATTACCTGTTACCATTTTTAACCCATACTAAAGATAATAGTGCAATATTTCAACAGGATAATGCACCTATTCATTATGCCAGATCCACAAAACACTGGGTTCAACAGTATGGAATTGACCTTACGCCATGGCCAGTATTAAGTCCTGATCTTAACCCGATAGAAAATTTATAGAGAATTATGACAAGAGCAGTATACAATCCAACAAAGCCTTCAATTGAAAGTGCTCATAAACTGAAACATCGAATTGTAGCTGCCTGGGACAAAATTCCAGAGGCAACTTTAAACAATTTAATGAATAGTATGAACATTCGCTTATTAAATGTAATAAAAAATAAGGGTGAATGTACCAAGTAATAGTCCAAGTAAAATATAAAAACACCAGTGAGTTTATATATATTTTTTAAATTACATACCCGTTTTCATAAATCTCTGTTATTCACTAATACATGAGATCCTGAAACTCTCTGATTCACGTAATATATCGCTCTAATGTAATATTCATAAAATTATTTTCAGTTTTGAATTTTAGTCATGATGCAATTCCAGCGCCGGCCCTAGCCCTTTATCAGGGTAGAGCGAGATTGTCTTTCGGCATCCTTTGGTCGACGCTTTCACTTCACGTAAATTCTACTTCGGTTTTATGTTAAATAAATAATAATTCCCAAATTTTCAAAAATCAACTTTTATTGCAAATATCACTTATTGAATTTAAATTAAATTAAGTAGCTCTAATTAGCATATTCCTGCTTCTTTAATATTAAGAAAGCTTTTACTGATATATAATTAAAGCCAGGGCCGGCGCTGTGTAGTTCCAATTAAGGGCGAGACTAACCTCACAGCAGTGTATTTACAACAGGTTAAAAAATTCTTCCAGAAACGGCTTCATTTTTAATTTTGCAAGTAATTAACAGCTAAATTGACTTTTTCCTAACCCCTAATATCCATGAAATTTAATGCGAGTGTACAATCGCATACAATATTTATTGGGGCTTTAAAAATATACGTATGGTACATCACGATAAATGTTACTTTCATGGTCAGTTGGGCCGTATCAGACGTTTGCTGAACCTGCTTGTAAAATCTGTCTGCATGCCACTACATACGACTTTTCAAGATACAATTTTATCATTATTATGCATTAAATTAGTTTCTTCAAGTGTTTTTTGTTCTGGAGTTATTGCCATATTAATGCAAGTAAGTTCAGTTACTTTCCACATATCCAATAGATTATGATGAGCCATTTCTTATAAAGGGTGCTGTCATGATTCGATAGGTCAGTAATTATAGCAGGTCGATAGGAGGCAGATAGGAGTTAGTAAACATGGACGCTACACGATACAGCAACACGTCCTTATTGTTAAACATTACTGTCAAATTGGCGAAAGTCTGGTTGCTACGATTCGTAAAGTACTTCCAATTTTCGATACAAATAATGTTCCAAATTGAGAAAAGAATAATGTTTAATTCGAAAATACTGGTTCAGTTATTGATGTGAAACACACGACACGAGCTCGTAGTTGTAATTCAGAACAAAACATCACGACAGTTCGCGAGAGTGTGGCCGAAGGTCCAGGGACCTCAATTCGTCATCGTGCACAAGAATTGTCCATTCCAACAGCCCCTCTTCACCGTATTCTTACTAAAGATATACATCTCCATGCTTAAAAAGTCCAATGGACTCAATACCTTCTACCAACAGACCATGCACAACGAAGAGAGTTCACCAATTGGATCATTGAACAAGAAGTGAATGCCCGTTTTGTGAACAAAATCATCTTCAGCGACGAGGCCCATTTTAACTTTGATGGTTTCTTTAATAGACAATATTGCCGTATTTGGCGCTCAGAAAATCCACGAATGATTCATGAGAAACAAATGCACCCCCAACGTGTCACTGTTTGATGCGCATTGTGGTCTGAAGGAATCATTGGACCATTTTTCTTTGAAAATGAGACAGGTAAATGCATTAACGGCAAATAGCAAACGTTTTCATGACATGATAACCTAGTTCTTTGTACCTCAATTGGAAGACATCGATCTTGAAGACATCTTTCAAGATCGATTCAAGATTTCATAGAAATTTCAGCAGAACGGTATCACTTATTATACTATCTGTGAAACATCGAGGGTTTTGCACGAGTCTTTTCCTGGTCGTGTTATCTCCCGTTTTGATGACCAGAATTGGCCGCCACGATCTTGCGATTTAACACCTATGGACTTTTTTCTGTAGGGTTTTCTGAAGTCTTAGGTTTACGCCAATAAGCCTACGACCACCCAACCATTGATGTCCAAAATTAAACGCTGCATCAACGAAATTACGCCACATTTAGTTATTGAAAATTTCGCCAGAAGAATGCTGGTGTTTCACCAAAGCCGTGGCGGCCATTTCCCGGATGTGTTGTTGTTCCATACTTAATTCCCAAATGTCTACATTATAATTCAATAAATATTTCAATACTTTACTACAGAGACCAGACTAGGGACCAGGGAAAACCTCTATGGACCAGAACCTGCAGTGGGAATAAGTCGGAATCTGATCAGAGACCGCATCAATGGCTGGGCAAGAGACCAGCACAATAAAAGATGGAGAGGAGTAACGGGTTGTCGAATAACCAAACTCTTCATCGAATACTCAGAGATTGAGAAATGGGCCCAAGAATTCATTAAATTGAACAGGCACAAAGCCAGAACTCTGGTGGGAATCATAACGGGCCACCATAGTAGCCTGAATGCATATAAGCACAAGCTGAGGCTGACTGATAGCCCAGCCTGCAGATACTGTAAAGAAGACGAGGAAACCTCGATTCATCTTGTTTACGCCTGCCCCGCACTGGAGGAGAAGAGGTATCTTATATTAGGGACCCCTGTTATCCTAGAGGAGGCGAAGCTCCTTTTATGGGATAGCATTTTTCGATAATGACCTGGATAAGAGGGGATCGCCAAGGGACTACCCATGCGATCAGTGGCTGATGAGGCCCAAACCTATATAATATAATAATAATTACTACAGAGAACTTTACTGATTTTTTATTTAATAAACACATTATATTTGAATTATGCGCTCTCCGGGAACCTGCTTTAATGATCTACTGCGATTATGTCAGTTAATTATTCAATTCTTGTAGCATGAAATTAAATCGAAGTGGCAACAAATGGGACTAGTTAAAAACAAAAGTGCAACAGATGTCTTGCGTTCAAAGGAAATCCTCTTGAACATGTGACCAATCAAGCGACTTGGTAAATAAATTAAAACGTATTATTAAATGCTCCGATGATTTCTATAATTAATTCTTTATACCGTGCAATCACTTTTAGGCACCACTATCGTGCAGGTGCATCGTACAAAAAAGACGTTTGACATACAATTTCAGCGATCAATACTTCTGTGCAATTCGGCACTAATTCTGTGCTAATTTCCTCAATTGTATCACTTGGAATTACGGAAAACAAACGCAATGTTAATTTTGTTATTTACTACTGCTTAGGCACACTTTTGTTGTGATTTCCGTATTCCAAAAATGCATATTTAAGAAATTCTAAGAGCATTTGCATAATGTTTCTGCGATAAAGTCTTCTCGGTTCACTACGACCTGACTTTTGAATCCTGGGGCAGATCTAAATATATACGGCACTCTTATCGACGAGTAAATTTGACCAGTTTACCTCGAGGCTTGCATATAATTTCAGGGATACTACAACGAGTCGGTTATTGAAATGTAAACTCGCTAAACTGGTATTTTAAAAATCTGTTTGACCTCAGCGAAATAACGCAGAAATTTTCGGATAATTCGCACTGGTTAATGATCATTGACAGGACATTTTGTAGACTTAAATTAAGAGTCATAAAGACATCGATTAAGGTACCAAATTTAATGATTCCAGTTATATGGTATGTAAATATGAAACAGGATTTTTTAATACAGAAAATACACGTTGATTGTATGTAAATGATAAAAAATATTTTATTTGAAGTATTGTCCGTTGCTAGCTATACATTTTTCCTATCTCTGTGACAATTTGTGGATTCCATGTCAAAAAAATTCTTGCTCTTTTGAGGCAAACCAGTCATTGAGTCATTTTCGTAAGAAAGGAAGCTCTACTCATCAAGTGCGTGTCCCATCCATGCAAATAAATAGTAATCGGATGGAGCCAAGTCTGGTGAGTAAGCTGCATGCGAAAGTACTTCCCAACTAAACGCCTCAATCACTGCCTTGACCATTTTTCTGTGTGTGATGGCGCATTATCATGAAGCAAAATCAATTGTGTTTCCTTTTTTTGATATTCTAGTCTTTTTTACGAAAAGCTTGATGCAAATCGATCATTTGTTGTCGGTAGCGTTCAGTATTAACGGTTTAGCCAGGTTTTAGCAGCTCATAATAGATCACACCCTTCTTATCCCAAACCAAACACAGAGCATTGTCTTCCGTCCATTGCAATTTGGGTTAATTATTATAAGAAAAAAAAAATGAAAAAAGTCAAAACTGATTTTTTTGCTTTGAACGACGATAACTCATACAAGGCTTTTAGCCCACTCAAATTAAAGAGAATAAAATCATCCAAAAAAGCTTTATGATGAAATCACTGAAAACCTTTTGTTGAAGTCCGTGGACCTTTTCAAAAGCTAACAAAAATTAGGATTTTTTTTTCGATGGTTTTCTTATGATTACTTAAAAACTGCTGATGGTAAAAATAAAAAACAAGAGATCTGGATTTCAAGATCTGCAAACTATAGACTTTACTTCTTTTTTTTTATTGAGACTATATTTCTCTAAGTTACAGCCCTTTGAAAATCAACTAAAAATTTTTGAATTTCTTTATATCCCTTAATTTTTGTGCCCAGTGTATTTAAACGATGTCATAACAGCGTAAATTGTTCTACGTAATTAAGTATGTATGTTTAGTTATTTGGTTCTCGTGTAGAGAACCAAGTTTTATGTCATGGTCGATTGTCAAAATATTTTTTATAAAGAATAATATAGATTTCTATTTAAGTTGTCCTGTAACTGTATCTAATTGTTAGACCACAAATGCATAATTATTACTACTATTATTATTATTATCAAGAACAACAGTAGCTGCCTCCAAAAGTGCATTCACTTATCTAAATTATCACATAATTGAATTATTATTAAAGTCCGTAACAAGCGACGTTCTACAATTAAATTTCCCACAGCGCACCATTCACAGCCTGCTAACCCACTCAGAATATTCACCTTCTAATTGTAGCGGAATAAAAATGTATTATGGGTGATTTGATTAAAAAGACAATTTAAAGACTTTAATTAACAAGCAAAGAAATGTTCCCACGGGCATCTAATACAAGTTAATTACTAGCCTTGGTGAACGCGGCAGGGATGCCAGGGAGATAAGCTGTATTTTATACTGTTATCATGGCACGCTGGATATAAAGAATAATTAGGCACCCGCCAGGACAAAATAGGATTGTAAGTCATTTGCACATAAAAATTTAATATGTAAGCGGATGATGTATGATTAGAATACACATGCAATTGCAACTTTACATACAATGTTGACTGTGGAAATGAATTCATGAATGGAATGAAAAGGCAACGTGAAATTAGCGGATTTCATTAAGGCAGCGAAAAATGAAAAGTACATCGTTTCGACTGACTACAGAAAAATATATAAATCATAACACTATTAGGTATACACTGGCAGGGCTAATGGTTAATTGAGCAACCTATTTACCTTAAGATTTTCCTCTGTGTATTGCCAAATACATTCCATATAACTTTCAAAATTGTGTATGCCATGAATGAATAATTCAACAAATTATTGTATTAGATTTGTAAATTCAAACCCACTAGGCAATTTCTATTGTGCAAAACTACGTGTACGAGTAGGTACATTGCGTCAAACATAATTCAAAGAAAAGTTGCGCAATGAAGGTACAATTATCGTTACCATGAAGGTACAATTTTTATTCAGCCAAATTTAAGAGCTATTATATCTGAACAGAAAAACTGTAACATGTTAGAGGTTTCCTCTGATCATTTAAGATGCTCTAGTTCCTCCAATCTGGTATTTCCTATTTTTATAAATAAGTTGTTAGGTCTAGATGCAGGAGAATCTAAAGATAAATAGAATAATGGCTGTTAAAGAACAGCTCTTATAAGAATAAATTATCTTTAATTCTACAATCAATTCACCATTTTTGATGGCCTAAAATTATTCCCAATAGCACGTGCAGCGATGACTCGATGAAAATTCGATTTCGATTAATTTTACAAAAAATTATCGATATTTTGTGTACACTTATATTATTCTAGGCTTTATAATTATGAACACAATGTTGCCACTCTAAAAAGTATTCCTTATTAGTTCACTCTAAGCTAGAACACTAAGGCATTGTTTGATATTCTTAGAATAAAGTACATATTAATTAACTTATTTAGCGAGAAATATCGAGCGCCGCTTCCTTACATTTTTAGCATTTCCTATCGATCATATTGATACATTGATTGAAAGGTATTACAGTATACATGTACATCAGAAACTCTTCAACAGCCCTTCTGTTTACCTCAAGACCTGTTCAGAATCTCAACATCTGTATTAATTTAGCAGATACTTGGATGGTATTCCATCTGAGTGGAACCAAACTGTGGATTTAGAATACTTCTAACAGAAAAATAACAAAAAAAAACCGTAAATTACTGCCAACACTAACAACCAAGACTAAGTGTGTTAAATTATCGTCACATGTGTAATTTGAACAATGGCGTTAGAATTAATTTCAACAGACTATTTATTGTCTTTGCGACATGTAGCAGCTTCCTACATTCAGTTTATAATTCGGACAATATTACAGAAAATGGGGCACTAATGAAAATTGTCTTCTATATGATACCATAAGGTAATAACCGTATATAGAACAAGACCATTTCGTTTGATTGTCATCGGACCATATTTGGAAAGGAAGTCTCTGACGCTCCAAAAGAAAGAGAAATATTAAGCGCAATTTGTAGGTATATGCACATTGAATCAATCTGGATTTTTTTTATCTTAATTTGTTTTTATTTTTCAGCCTACACTATTAGGTATGTACATACGTAAGGGATGAATTCATTTTCTACGCGATTACAATTTTTAACTACTCGTAAAATCCATGTCCTGGGAAAGGGCTGGAACCTTCAATGCAGCAAGAAAGACCAGTTTTCCATAAACACCGAAAGATTACACGTCTTCGACGCGCGTTTCACCATCCAGATTAGCATCATTAGGAGATTAAAACTTGACTAGTTTTAATCAACTTCCTCCCGTGTTTTTAATCCATGCCATGTTTAGAATGTTTAAAATGCTATTTTAGAATTATGAATTGACGTATTTTATACCCTCTACGTTCCTTATGCTATGAGGTACATCCCTTATAGATCATCAATTTTTGTAATTCTATGCTGAGTATTGCGATATTCATGTAATTTAATAAAGGGTTGTCCAACCATAATGCACGATGTTAATTGTGAGTCACACCTTAACGTCAAGTTTTTTGCCCAAATTAATTTGACATTTCTTTGTTTCAGTGTTTGACAAATTCAACCATGGAGAGGTATACAATTGAGCAGCGCGTTAAGATTGTTGAAGCCTTTTACGAAAATGGGCGTTTAAATTAAAATACATTTCGTGCACTTCATGACTTTTTTGGTCAGCATAATCGACCAAATGTGTCCACAATCGGGAGAATTGTGCGCAAATTTCAGCAAACCGGATCTGTAGGAAATGTGAAAATACCTGTGCATGCTCTCCCAGTTCGTTCTGCGGAAAACATTGCTGTTGTTCGCGATAGTGTAGCAGAAGAGCCGTCAACCTCGACTCGTCGTTGTGCCCAACAATTGAACATCTCACGAACATCACTGATGCGAATTTTGAATAAAGATTTGATTTTACACGCTTACAAGGTTCAATTGACTCAAGAGCTGAAGCCTACTGACCATTTCAAGCGTCGTCAATACGCCGAATGGTTGGTTGAACAGACAGAAATGAATGGTGACTTTACAAAGAAAATCATCTTCAGCGACGAGGCACACTTTCACCTCAGTGGATTCGTTAATAAGCAGAATTGCCGCATTTGGGCAAATGAGAATCCACGAGTGATTGTTGAAAAGTCGATGCATCCACAAAGAGTGACTGTTTGGTGCGGTTTATGGGCTGGCGGCGTCATCGGGCCGTACTCTTCGAAAAGGCCAAGCAGTTACCGTGAATGGTGTTCGCTATCGCGAGATGATAACGGACTTCTTGTGGCCAGAAATTAAGGATATGGACCTGGACGATATGTGGTTCCAACAGGATGGTGACATTTGCCACACAGCCAACGAAACACTGGCACTTTTGCGCGAGAAATTCAATGGCTGTGTTATCTCACGTCGTGGCGATGTTAATTGGCCGCCACGATCATGTGATTTGACACCGTTGGACTTCTTTCTTTGGGGATATTTAAAACAAAAAGTGTACGTCAATAAGCCAAGAACAATTCAAGAACTAAAGGATGAGATAATTCGGCATATTAACGACATTGAACCTCATTTATGTCTCAGAGTCATTGAAAATATGGACCATCGGATAGAGGTATGCCACCGAAGCCGTGGTGAGCATTTGGCCGATATTTTGTTTCACACATAATTGTCATAGATCCTTCTATCATAATAAAAGATATTAAGATAATTCTCTGAAAACTTTTTGTTTTATTTACAATTAACATCGTGCGTTTTGGTTGGACCACCTTTTATTTCCCAATACAGTCTTCGCAAAAAATCCCTGATTCGATACTGGGTGCCCAGTTTCGTGGGTTTTCGAAAATACGCCCTCTGTATACAAAACATCTTCGTTGTCTCTTCATAGCCTGTCCGTGGATTAACGTTTATGCACGCTTCCTACGTGCGTAGCGAGTTGAATGACCATCGTCTCTGGCCTGGTAGCGGCCGCTTGCGGCATCAACTCGGGCTCGTGTCCACGGCACTCTCCAAGAGATCTCCTTTCCCTTCCCGGCATTATTACCTGTTATTATCTCCGCAAACTCACGCTGTAAATAATACCCTCCACTTCATTAGACGGTTTCGGATTGTTTTCCTACCGGAATGCGTTATTGAAGTTGTAATTAAAACTGAATCAGTGCAATTTGCGGTGCGATCAAAGTACGGTACATTTAATTAGATCTGGATAGTTAATCACAGCCGTAAGGCGCATTCCCTAAAGTCAAAATTTGCGTGGAAACGCGAAAAACTACATATAGGAGGGCTGCAAACCCAACTAATGTCAGAGATAATTGTATCCCAATATCTAGAGATTTAAGTCAAGCGTTTGCCTGGTGTCTACAACATGGATGGGACACACTATCTTATTTTCCTATACAGGTTGTCTGCAGTAATGTAATTCATACAGTTGTCCGGGATGACGAACTGGAGCCAGTATTAGGGACGTCATTGTATACTTGGGTTTAAGACCCAACGACGAGAATACGAGGTAGTGTGTTTGCTCTGGTCTGTATGTGTAACCTTCCACTTCGTAGGGGAAGAAAATCAATTTCTGTGTGTAAAGAACCTCCTAGAATTAATATAATAATATGTTTTTACATTAATAAAATCAAGAAGCAGCTTTTCTACATTTAATTATCTGGTAATTGGTCTGAAAATGTTTCCCTACTGTTTTCATTTAAACACGTCATAGAAATATAGAAAATCCTTTTCAGCATATGTAGTAGATTCCTACGCTTGAATGGATTAGTTCATAATTTAGACAATATTGCAGATGATGAAGTACTGACGAATAAGGTCTTAAGAAAATAATACTAAATATTCCTTCGCGACTATGATGCGAAGAAATATGAAGAAACAGTATCTACTTTTAATTATCTGGTAGTTTTTCCATACCTAGTGTTTTCATTTATACAGTTCATAAGTTCGTTTGATTGTCATCAAAATAGTTTTGGATGGAAAAGAGTTAAAAAGACACATTAAAAAAAACTAAACAGAAATCTCTCAAGTTCCAAAAGATGGAAGAGTCCAAATGCCTCCTGACTGAATACTTATTGATTAAAGATATAATAGAATTAATTGAAATAAATAGTATAACGCAATTTTTTTATTTGGTAGTTTTTACTGCTGGTTTTCATATAGACTATTAAAAAATTAATAGTAACAGAGATATTTTTTGAATTGATGAAATTGTAAATTCAGTAATCATATGAAGTCCTGCAAGTAAGACAACTAACTTCATAGAAAACCATTAAGATATACGTGATTTTTTGGTTACCTGACTGACACACGGATAACCAGTTTCTATAGCATTTAATGAAATTGACGCCATTTATATTTGTTTAATAGGGTTCACTCTTTAGTTTCCACTGTATTTTAAAAGTTTTAATTGAGATACATTTAGTGGTATTAATAAAGTAATTACTGGTGTATTATTACCACTTAATTAGCGGTAATAAATATAACTTCAACTGGATTACAAAAAAAAATTATAAATAGAACACCAAAAGTGTTTTCCTGACACTAAAATATACAAAACTATAGAAAAAAAAAAACAAGATAGATACAAAATATAACTTGTGATTTTTTTATTTTTAGGACACACTATATAAGTCTTAATATTAAATGCTTTACATTCATCTGAAATCGTAGCCAAGATATCAATGATGTGGCAATTAACGTAACACCTACTACTATCTGTACGTATAATTCCACGAATGATGTGCCTAAGGCATGCAACAGGTGTCTCGATACGTTAACGATGTCTGCGTTGCGAAAAATGTACAGATAGGTGTTCATTTTTCAATGCCTTCGCGCTACAAAAATAACACGAATATATCAGAGAGATTAGTGGTCACACCTCTATATACATTCCTTTTACAATCGACTAATAGAAGGTAAAAATTGTTATTGAAAATTTCATATTTATTTGCGACATAAAGACTCTGAAAGTATGTGAACAATTAGAAGAGTTCTTGCAGTAAGTGAAAAGGGGTAGTGTAAATTTAACAAAATATGATTTTCTATAACTTCTATAGGGTGTCTCAGTTGAATCCATAGGATTTGAATCGCGCGCCATTTGTGTTCTGTCAAAGACAGGGCGTCAATACTTAATCCATCTTATCTCAAAATGCACAAACTTCATTATTCTTCTGAGATCCGAAAAACTTATGATGCTAAAATACAGTCCGTCAAATAATTGCTGACAGGGCTAATTTATAGAAGCGTGGCAGGGTTAATTTATAAAATAAATATATTAAACAAAATTCAGTAACATATAAGTCGGAAGTCGAGAAAGGAACCACCAAACCGCCAAGTGGTTATCAAAGTAGTTCCCGAATAGCAAAGCTATTACATAATCGCTCTAGAAATGAACTACTCGGGCTAAAGCCCCGCCAGGAATTGAATTATACCTAGAAGCGATTCTCGACCCCTTTCTCGTGTTTCTGCACGATCAGACAAGGTTTCAAAAAAACCTTATCTGGTTTTTTAGATCTTTCGCTTCTAGGTGTAATTCAATGCCTGGCGGGGCTTTAGGCCGAGGAGTAGTTGTTTCCTAGAGCGATTATGTAATAGCTTTGCTATTTGGGAACTACTTTGATAACCGCTTGGCGGTTTGGTGGTTCCTTTCTCGATTTCCGACTTCCGATGTTACTGACAGAGATCGTATCGATAAATATGTATACCCCATAGAGTTCATTCGGCATTTGTCCTGGATCGGCGTACCGTGTACGGCACTGATGAGAACTAATAAGTTCGAAACAGCTGTATGTCGTTCGGTTCCCATCCGGGACAGATGTCGAATCCTACCTGTGGCGGGTTTTATTTTTTTAAACAAAATTGTCAATACATGTATGCATTGGCATCTCTGAGGCATGCTCTCAACCAAATTGACGGCGTATTGTAAGCAGCAAAGACCTGCAAATTCGACGAATCTCGTGAAATAACTATTTCAAAGTGTACGTGCACTTTTCCACGAAGCTTGTCCTTAACATATGCCCATATATTTTCGATGGGATTTGCACCTGGCGACTGTGACAGCCAATTCAATGTATCGATGCCACATTGCGTTTTCCACTCGGTACAGAGCTTGCTGTGGTCTTTGGGATCGTTATCCTCTTGCAGAATCTGACCCTTATTTTTATAGATGAACCGACGTTTAGCGGACGGTAACAAAGCCTTTTCATATATTTCCCGCATTTTTTAGGAATTCATGTTGTCGGCAAATAAGTGCAAAGTGTTCAACCCCTGCTCTGAGAAACAGCCATTTACTCCGTGTTTGACGGTCAACGCCATAGATTTATTTAAATGTAGTTTGAAAGTGTTTTTTGAGAATAAAGTTAAAAACTATTGTGAACGTATATTGTTGGTCCATTTTTATGAAAAGTCAAGGAAAATGAAAACAACTCAACAACGCAATTACACTATATTCCATGTTAAAAAGAACGTTGGCACCCGGATTGACTGACGACAATCAGAGGAAATGTTGGACATGCGAAAGTTTCTGTAGTTATTTGCTTTTCTTAACAGACAAGGTGATGAGTATAAACTAAATATATGGGGAATATTTACCACGCAGGAACTACAGACAGAACTTTTAGAGAGGTGTCTGATCAGTTTTCCTCCGATGTTAATTGATGTGGTGTTAAAAATTAGTTATTGAATGTCTGTAGATTGCTGCAGTAATGAGCAGCTCGGGAGCTTGTTGATGGATGAGTTGACGAAGATGACATTGATAGGTCGAAGAATATATCGAAAATTGCTTTGCTAAAAAAATAAAAGAAACAAATATTATAGGAGACAATAATTTAGAAAATATTCAATATATGCTTTTGGTTCCTCCTCAAAACGCTTCTACATCCTCAGGAGTAAATTCTAAAGCTTTACAACCTGTTTCTCAATAATCTTTATTTTTGTTTATAATCTTCAGCAATGCACATTTCAAATTGTACAAATTGTATAATTCATTTACATAATTGAGGTTTATGTTGAATGTTTTTCAATGTTTGATACTTCTGTCCGTGTGATGTTTACTAATAAAACCACTAATAAAAAATGCTTTTTAGCAGTCCGTAAAGTAATCGATTTTACCAATGGTGATTATTTAACACACTAGTACAATAAAGTCTCACTTTTCTCACTGTCGATAGTGTGGAAATTATCATATTACGCACCGCCACTTCCGTGGAAAAGGCATATTCAACTTTACTGCTCATCAATAATAGGAAAAAGTGTGAGATTCTGATGTATGCGCAGAAGAAAGAGTGAGGCAGCATTCGGAGGGAAATGTATGCACTTTACGCGCGGCCAGATCTAACTCTGTGTACATTCACAATCAATATATATTCATCGGTATTCACTCTGCAAAGGTCTCAATGTGACTGAGTAAAGACCAGGACATTTACTGCGCACCTCGTGGGCAGTCCGATATCGCAGTTTTACGACTTGTTCTTATTACTGATGAGCTGTACAGTTTAACGTCTTCGAGAGGTTTTACATAAATTATACAGCGTATATTAATTATAAGATCAATTGATCAGTGATCACAATTATCACTTTCATTGAATCTCTTTAGTTTTGAAATTAATTGTAAGGATGTGATTAACTTGCATTTAAAAAAAAATCCATCACTGTAATATATAATGCAACGTTTGGATAACCCTCCATTACATTTTCAACTTAACAGGAGATCAAAGTATCCATAATTAATTTCTGTATCCATTTTACTAGTTGATAATTGTGATACAACTAGTTGTCGCTAATTAAAATTTCCGCTCTACAGAAATATTCCAAGATTACGCTGTAGTTTGCGTTTTTGCTTGCAAGTATTTAATAACGAACCTTTTGTAATGTAATGAATTTTCTTTGTTTCAGGCACGCAGTCATAAAACAAACAAATGTCACAAGGCACGCTGCCGCTCGAGAGACAGAAATATTGTAAAATTATTCGTATTTAACGTCCAACGATGTGCCAGACGATTAATGATCTAGAAATATTGAAATGTCTCAAGCACACGAAGTGGTGAAAATAAGCTATATACATATATGTATCAATAACCGAGCTTCTAATAATCATAAAAATGGGGAATTTCTAACATAAAATTTTATTTCCCGCGAGTGCTGGGCGATAAAAAAATTGATGTATTACCGAATATATTTAAAATTCCACAGCTTGCTATATATTTTAGTAGTGTTTAAATTGATCGTAAAGTTATGGGTCTACGGAATGGTTATGGGTACAGAAAAATGGGCTATATGCGTATGGCGTGCCAGAAACTTTTCTAAAGGGATACGATATAACAGAACGATTTATTTCGACAAATTTTAGCATACTATCTCAAGTTTCTAGCGACAACATCCATTATTATTTTATTAGTTTCTGTTAACATTACATACTAATACACAGTGCGTTAGAAAAGTCAGGAATTAATTCAATAGTTTTAATAATGTGCTCTGTTTGACAATATACTCGAACGCGTCAATTTTATACATTTTGATATATAAAAAATGTAGATGGCACTGTTCAAATTCCGTTAAGTCTAGATTTAGCATTTATTGTGCAAACAAAGGCTAAAAAAGAATTATAAATATTTAATGAAATTTCTGTGGTTTTCCAAAAAAAAAAATGTTAAAAAAGCTGCTACATTAAAAATAATAATTAGAAGACACGACACATTATTGAGAAATACTATAAAGTAATTGAAAAGGTACAAATTATTAACAAAAAAAAAAAAAAAAACGTGTGCGTCACGGGACGCCCGACAGAAGTGATAACTTAAACTAATCTAAGTTGAACTATTTGATATTGAAATTGTTTAACTTGAGAAAAGCTTAGGTTATTACTTAAAGTTTATGTATATTAATATGATAATGTAAGGAAAGGTTATTTATTAATTAAATCTATTATTGATTATAAAATATATTTTATTCTTAGTTACAATTCTTGAATATGTACATTAGAATTTTGTGTATGTACATTATTAGTATCATTATTTAATCCTATAAAAGTAACAATTGGCTTATGGTAGCTATAATAAGCAACGACATTTTTACATTGTATGTCATCTTGCAAAGACTGCATCAAGTACAGTTCCATGACTTGTTGTAGCTTCTTCTGGCTTATTAATCATTTTTAATTGTAATTTTGATTGTAGGAACGATACTAAATTTTTAGCTCGATCAGCAGCAAAATTAACATTAAAATCTCCGGTTAAAATTAACGGAATTAATAATAATTTTTTTTTAAATTATGTTTATCAGAACGTGTATAATTATTTTTTTACTATGATATGCTGTAAAATTACTAAATTTACTAATTACTAAATCATAGAGGCGGCCCCGCAGCAGCAGCGACGCACACATGCACATGCACGTAGATGTAGACAGCGAAAGCACGCAGAGAGGAGGAGATAGAGCTCGAGATCGTGCGAGAGAGGGGGAAGCGTCTGTCCGAAATACGGCTAGCGCTGTGGGTTAGAGTGAGAGAGGAGGAGCCTGCCTACCGCTGCCGTATGCGTGAGAGAAAGGGAAGCCAGACAGACTGACGCTGTAACGCGTTACGTAACGAAGCGGTTTACCCTCCCATAAGAAGTTATCACTTCAAAATAAAGCGAATTGTTAAAAAATAACAATATTGTGGGATGTGGCCCATAAGAAGTAAACCACGGGTAATGTAAACAGTAATACTGTTGCCTAAAACGTGTTGTCAGTCATCTCAATGACTGAAGTAAATATATTAAATGAAAAAGAAAAAATAGAAATACTAAGTATAAGTACTAAGTATAAGAATATATAATAATACTGTATGATTGTACCCGAGCAAACACCGAAGTTAGTATGTTTAAAACTAAATATCCGAATAAAGGCGTAAGTCCATCTACAGTGATTAAAGTTGAAAATTAGTTTAGAGAGCATGGCACTATTAAAGACCTTCCGAAAACTAAACGTAGCAGACTTCTGAATGGTGAAAATAGCTTCAATATTTTGCTCGTCGTTCATGAAAATTGGCATTCGATGACCTGCTTGATGGAACACTGATGGAATGCCGTATTTCTCAGTTCACAAAATTCTGAAGAGCAATTTGTTTCTAATTATTACTACATTAACGCTTTTTCCGCTGTTTCTAATTATTACTACATTTTTGTTGTTGTTATTCATTGTATACTTTAATTTTGTTCATGTTTTCAACTGCATTAAGTGTTTATAAATAATATTTCTTTATTTATAATTCTTATTTTTTTTTTATCTAACAACATTCAGGTAGTCACAGAATTTTCATTATTAAATACTTAAAAAAATGTGTCGAGGATATTCCTCAATTATGCACACTTTCAGGAATATTAAATTTACCCCAGATTTTTTAACGCACTGTATATTTGTACAGAAACGCGCACATATTTTAATTGTTCTATGACAAAGAGTTTTAGGAATGTCTTAAAAAGTCTTAATTACTTACCTGTACGGCACTGTTCAAGAAGCAGTTATTCTGTCCAGGTCCATTTAGCAGGCCCTTTGTGCTAGTAAAGGTCATGGAATCCCTAGAAGGCGTCGCTATTGATATGGGTGGAGGATGAAGGGACAGAGTGGGCGTCGCCATTTTTACTACACGTCAGTCTCGATTACATTGTCACCTGAAAGTGAAAAACAGGATAGTTAGAATTTTCTACGTTAATACAAAGGGGGTTTTTGAAAGTACATATTATTTTGTTAAATATATCGTGGTGATAAAGATAAAATGTAATCTAATTTTCCAGAACCAATGTTCATAGCCGTATTAACAACACTTATGACACATATTGGTGGTGGAGGAAATATGGATGTTTCTACAGCGAACCCTCCAGTGAAACTATAAATGATTTTGGTTAGAGATCGGAGAACAACCAACACAAATTCCACATCGACAAACAGTAGATCATATGCGCGTGTGAATTGTCGATATGGATGAAGTCCAGTGGTTCATTCACATATAGCAACATGTGCTGTGCAATGGGCTTTATCCTCTGAGGCATTTTTAGATTATAGATAGTCTGGTGACATACTGGTATACTACGATGAGAGGACAAGTGTTACAACAGAACGATATTGTTAGTTTCTAACTAACTTAGTGTAGGATTTCAGACCACAGAAGAACATTCTTCTTTTATATGACAATATTAGGTTCCAAAAAACCCACGTTGGGTCATATTTTATGTTTTAAAGCCGTATTTTGATTTGGATCCTCTCCCTTATTCTTCAGATATTAGTCTCCCAGACTATAGCTCTTTCCACAGTTCAAAATGTTCTAGATTAGTTTTCTATCTGGCTAGATTTCTGTGCTACCTTAGATTAGGTTAGTAAAAGTATATTATTGAAAATAAATAAATAAATTTAACCTTTTCAACGTCCTATGTAGCTACCAAAAAACATACAGCTTGTCAAGAATAGAAACAAGTCTCAAAACTGGGATATAGGGCAGCCCACGAGGTGTGCAATATATATATATATATATATATATATATATATATATATATATATATATATATATATATATATATATATATATATATATATATAGCCTGATCTTTACTCATTCACATCGAGATCTTTGCAGAGTGAATATCGATGAATATATACGAGGGTGAATCAAGTATAAACGAGTCTTTTGGTCCTGAGCATGCAATAGTAACACGTGAGGTTTCCCACTTCCTGGGGTGTTGGGTAGGGATGTCAGGAGGGGGGAGAGCAGGTGGGTGACCTCGCTCGTTCCTTTCAGTACCCGCCGTGACGATGTCTGAGCAGGAGGTGCCTTGATCAATTGCGCAGCGTATTATCATCAAGTTTCTCGCCACGGAAGGTGTAAAACTATCTGAAATCCGGACAAGATTGACTGCGCAGTTCAAGGAAGAGACACTGTCCCGAGCTAGAGTGTTTGCATGGCATAAACAATTTGTGGAGGGTCGTGAGAAAGTTGAAAATGAGAGCCGTGACTGCCAACCTCGCACCAGCATCACCAGCGACAACATCGTCCGCGTTCAACAACTTCTTGAGGGTGACAAGCGTCTGACTACCAATGAGATTGCATCTAAGGTTGGAATAAATTATGGAAGCACCTTTTCGATCATCACAGAGGAGATATGGTTTCAAAAGGTGTGCGCAAGCTGGGTCCCTCGCCTTCTGACAACTGAGCAGAAATTGCATAGTTTTCAGGTGTATGAGCGTCTTCTAGCGAAATTTCGGGAAGAGGGAGACTCGTTTCTCACTCACGTTATCACCTGCGATGAAACGTGGGTGCACCACTATACCCCTGAGTCGAAACAAGCGAGCAAGGAGTGAAGACGTCAAGGCGAGGCTGGGCCAGTGAAGGCCAAGTCAAGGCTGTCATCAGGCAAGGTTTTGGCTACAGTTTCATTTAACCAGCGTGGCTTGATGCGCCTCGATTTTTTGCATGATCAGAGGACCATTAATGCGACGTACAACTGCGACATTTTAAGCGAGGTTACTCTTGCATATCGCCGCAAACGACGTGACCTACCGATCAGAGAAGTGAAACATCTCCATGACAATGCTTGTCCTCATACAGCAGCTCTGACCAGAGAAAAATTGGAGGAATTGGGCTGGGAGACTATTGAACACCCTCCCTATAGCCCCGACCTATCGCCCTGCGACTTTCACCTCTTTGGTCCTCTCAAGGAAGCCATGGGAGGGCAAAGATTCAACAACGATGAAGAGGTTGAGGCCTACTTGCGCAATTAGTTGGAGACGCAAAAAACTTCATTCTACGAGCAGGGCATTACAAAATTACCTACACGCTGGGAAAATGTGTTTCCAGATCAGGATATTATGTAGAAAAATGAGCTGTTATTCTTTTTTTTTTCAAGTTTTCAAATAAAAAAAATTATAAAAATAGCTCATTTATATTTGATTTACCCTCGTATATTGAATATGAACGTACACAGAGTTCGATCTGGACGCGCGTAAAGTGCATCCTCTTCCTTCCGAATGCTGCCTCACTCTTTCTTCTACGGATCATTAGAATCTCGCACTTTTTCCTATTCGTAACAAGATGTAGTTGATATCTACGTCCAGTGAAACTGGAAGCTGTAATAAAATTAAAAATTGTCTCAAAACAGGTTTAATTATATATTTAGGTGAATCACGCTGTATATAGGACCTTCAAAAGGGGGTCAAGTGTATATGGTGATCACGTTTCTAATAAGTTTAAGGAGCCCATGTAGATATCCGTATGTATATAAGGAATGCATACGTTCGAAATGAATAACAAACGCTTTGATCTTTATCCTGAAAAGTCGGATCTTTCGATTCGTCGATTACGTTTAAAATTCCATTTCCTTACCCGGTACTTCAATTTGCTTTGAGGTACACGTATTATGGACGAAACTCTCGGGCCTTCTTGAACAATACGAACAAATCTAATAGATTTAACCTTTTTCTATTCATATTTAGCATTCGCTCTCACCCGTATAATCGCATTAACCTTTTGTCTCCCGTCTATTTTAATACCTAGTTCACCTAACAGTAAATTCATACCCATATTCTAGCCAAGGTTGCTCCGAGATATATACGTTACAAAATGAAAAAACATTTAAATTACTCTGGGCGACCAATAATGGAATCTAGCGAGATGACAATGGCTCAAGGCTGGAGCTTCACGTACATACATACATAGGAATAAATTGTTATGGTAATTCTGGTCTCTCTGCCACACACAAACCGTAATTTTTAAACGTAAGGACACGATCTCAATTTATATACACGTGAATCTGGTCTTGAATAGATTTTATTAAGTTGGATGTACGATAGTCGCTTGTGTACATACCGACTACCGAGAGCGCAAATTGAAACTGTTAAGTACTTGTCTAAATGGATGCAGTAAAGATAAGGATCTGAATATGCGAGGATATTGACATTGACATTAAACGCAGCTGGTTACAGTGCCGTCATTGTTTAAGGCAGATCTAGTTTTCAGAATAATATAATTACAATTTATTGGTACAGCAGTGCTGCCAGCTAGCGATCTAAGATAGACTAATCTGAAAATTTCATCTGAACATTTTTGTGCGTGCGAAAAGTTAAGCAGGATATTATGATCTTGGGATGGAGCTGGAGCCTTGGATGCAGCAATAAGAACAGGAGACTAGTTTTCACAATCTCTAGTTTCTCAATGGGCGTTTCGCTAACCAAGTTGGCACAATTGGGAGATGCCTAAAACTCTAAAAGTTTCAGTTTGGTAAATATTTCGTGTAATCTTTGTTTCATCACGGTCTCGTCTTCTTTTCCTCCAGATACTTTGAGATTAACCTTCTAAGAAATTGTGGAAATTATATCACATACACAAAATTTAATATAGTTTCTGAAAAATGAAAAAACATAACGTGTATGTCGGTTGAAATTGTAAAGTTTAACATTTGAATATGGTGTCTTTTATGTTTTAAAACTGTAAACAATGTGATAGATGAATCAGAATAAAAATGGGTACAGACCTTAAATCGAACTTATCATTCCTAAGAAGAATTACGCAAAGAAGATGTTCTTTTAGTTTTTCATTTACTGTTAATTTTCCAATTCCAATTTGTTTTCAAATATGAAAATGAAAATAAAAAAAAAACTCATGTCGTTAATTTGAATCTAAAGTTCGGGGAGATTTTTTCGGTTTGAGAGAAAACCAGATTGGTTTTCATTAAAATGGCGATTCCTATCATATTTACGTATACGAGGATATATCTCCTATAATTTGCATAGGTTTCGAGTTTTTTGTATTTTCCACAAAATTCCCCTTAGCATAGTATTTCATCGATTATTTTTTTCGTAAAAAAAATTCTTGAGGAAAAATTCGTATAGACCGAGGAAGTATAGACGAATTCAACGACGCCTTCAGATTTATCCTAAACCCAGAGGTTCTTTAGATAGGCAAGTATTTCCAAGTCGTTGCTTTGAATCCACAGTTTTCTCTGAAACTCCTTCGGTTTCAAAGAAAACCAGACAGTTTTTCATTAAAACATAGGCACATTATTTTCATTAAAACGAATTATAAGGGCTACATATTTCCATATGTAGCCCTTATAATTTGCGTCGATTTTGTGTTTTTTAATAATAATTTTTCCCACAAGATTCCCTCGCTATAATAAGACCATCGATGTTCTTTCGCAGAAAAACGCATTCTTCGGGAAAAATCTAAAAACTACAGACCAAGAAGGGGAGACAAATTCAACGGCGCCTTCAGATTTATCCGAAATCTAAAGGTTATCTAGGTAGGTGAGAATTTCCCAAGTCGTTACCTAGAATGTGCAGTTCGAGGAGCCTTTTTTGGTTTCATAAAAAACCATAGTTATTCATTAAAACGACCTTTTCTTGAGTAAAAATCTGAAAAAATTCGTATAGACCAAAGAGGGGCAGACAAATGCAAAGGTGCCTTTAGATTTGTGGTAGATCCAGAAGTTTTCTAGGTGAGTAAAAATTTTCACGTCGCTATTTTAAATCTGCTGTTCAAGAAATCTTGTTCGCTTACAGAGAAAACCGACAGTTTTTAAATAAAACGGAGATTTTTATCGTATTGTGGAAATCGATTTACGTCGTAGTTCCTACAATTTGCGTCGATTTTGAAGCTTTTATGTTTTCCACAACATTTCCTTACTATATACCAGGTGGAGCAGGATCATGGTATGCCCCCTTTTCTCCTTTAGTATTGAAGATAATTGATTGAAATTTAGGATATCCTATACACATAAGCGGCACCGTTTGACATACAATTGATTTTTCTTTAACTACCGGTTAACTAGTGTCGGAAATGACACTAATTTTTAAATGGAATACCCTATATATTATTGCATTTTTGAATTCTGCATAATTTTATGAATCCAACGATACCAAATAAGTGACATTTCAAAAATCAACATTTTTTATAATCTAGTTTTTAGTTTTCCATTTAAGTGTGCCATGACGGTTCCAATTTATTCTAAATAACCCGTGTAATGCTACAAAAATCGAAATCCCGTCAAAAATACTAAATCACGTGATTTATGAACAAATAAAGTTCATCAAAATTGTTTTTGGAGCAAACTCAATTTTTTCAAATGGAACTTTGAAGGAATTTATTCATATGTCGTATTAAAATATGCAATAAATACAAACAAAATTACAGCTAAAAGAAAATAAGAAAATACTAAAATTTTCTTTTAGCTGTAATTTTGATTGTATTTATTGCACATTTTAATACGACATATGAATAAATTCCTTATTAACAGTACTAATAAATGGTACCACGGTACCAATTTGGTTCCATTCGAGAAAATTGAGTTTTGCCCCAAAAACAATTTTGATGAACTTTATTTGTTCATAAATCACGTGATTTAGTATTTTTAAAGGGATTTCGTAGCATTACATGGGTCATTTAGAATGAATCGGAACCGTCATGGCACACTTAAATGGAAAACTAAAAATTAGATTATAAAAAATGTTGACTTTTGAAATGTCACTTATTTGGTATCGTTGGATCCATAAAATTATACAGAATTCAAAAATGCAATAATGTACAGGGTATTCCATTTAAAAATCGAGTGTTAGTGTCATTTCCGGCGAAACCGGAAGTTAAAGAAAAATCAGTTGTATATCAAAAAGTTCCGCTTATTATGTGTATACGATATCCCAAATTTTAATCAATTATCTTCAAAATTAAAGGAGAAAAGGGGACATACCATGATCCTGTTACACCCGGTATAGTCCATCGATTTTCTTTCGCAAAAAAAAACGTTTTCTTGAGGAAAAATCTGAAGAAATTGATATAGACCAAAGAAGGGCAGACAAATTCAACGGTACCTTCAGATTTATTCTGAATCCGGATGATCTCTAGGTAAATTTCAGCATAACATGAAGGTCAACATTTTTTAAGAAAACGTAATGCGTTTTAAACGAAGTTATTAATAAATACACAGAAACCATACTACTTTCATTCAATTATATTAGTCAAACATCACTATGACTACATCTCAAATAGATTGATTTTTTTGCCGTATCAATGATGAAAAAATTATCAAAATTAAGTAAAACGCAACAACAAAATTTTTAATTGAAAACCACAGCTCCCTTACCCATTGTTCGGCTTTCCTCTGACACCACGCACTTTTCCGGAAGACTGCGGCAACGAACAGTATTCACATTTTTATATATATATGACTCATTTACTATAACACTATAAATAAACCGTGTATACATAACCATTATTGATTTTATGGATTCGATCCAGATTGCACTTATCTCAGGTAATTTATTTACATTACACTGTCGTAAAATAAAAACTGTCAGTCTATACACTCTCACATTAAAAGAGGCTACATCTTTTATGTTCCGATCTAAATTTAATCCGGAAAAAATTGTACTTCAATACGATCATATGCTTATTTTCATTGTGCGGGGTTTATTTTTGCATAACGGCCATACATATTTTTGTGGATTAATTTTAGAACCGATCGTATGAAACGTCAAACTTATAAACGAAGTCTATTTTAGATTTCATGCATCTGTTTTATATTTATACT
This sequence comes from Rosalia funebris, assembly GCA_037954035.1. Lineage (NCBI taxonomy): Eukaryota > Metazoa > Arthropoda > Insecta > Coleoptera > Cerambycidae > Rosalia > Rosalia funebris. The sequence continues at coordinate 10,992,352 of JAZFAV010000001.1, read as the reverse complement.
CAACACAATGTTGGGTATTATAGCGAAATGTTAGTTGTAGACGTTGGATGTTTTATTTTATTGCGAAGTGCATTCACCGAACACTGGGAAAAATCTGATCGTCAACGAGAAAAACGTCACTGACAATGTTTAGTCTAGAAGGCGAATGCACATTGACATAAAGTGCGAATTATGTAAATATTTATAATTCGGTTCGCCATACATTTGGTGCATAAGTCGTACAAAGTTGCCATTCAGTATGTTCAGGGTATTGTTTGGTGGTGACTTGATATACCGAAATTTGTTAGGTGATTCGGAAAACACTTACAAAATCATTTTATGCCCAATTATAGAAAATAATACGGAATGAACAAACAGTAGTTCATCAAAAATATACCTTACAAATATATAAAAGAGTGTTATTAAGAACTATTATATCTCTGGTCCACATTACATAGTACTTATAAAACACATTACCGCACTAGTACAATAATCAACTAAGTATGTAAACGAATTATGGCTACACCATTCATTAATTACGTCAACATAAAAGGTCTTTCAATAAGGACACTCGATTTTTAAATATAAATACAACAAGTTGTGTGTGAGACATCCACTCAATTCTTTTTTCGTTTATTTAAAATAATATTTTATAGCATTAAGTATGGAATATAACGTCGTCCAAATGTCCACCACGGCTTTGCTTGGTGGCACGTATTTGGGGAAGTCCAATTTTCGAGTACTTTGTTGCATAAATCTGGCTGAATTTGCTGACTTATGTTGACTTCGAAGGCATCAATTGTTTACGGTTTATTCGCATAGACCTGCGATTTAAGATTAAGTCTAAAGATGATTTCCCCAGACCAAAATGCGCACCAAACAGGGACTTTCTCGGGATGTATTTGGTGCTGGTGTATCTCGTGTAGATTGGTATAATCTCAAATCCGACAATTTTGCTTGTTCGCATATCTATTCATCCAAAAATAGGCCTCGTCTATAAAAATGATATCTTTCGCAAAATGTGTATCAACTTCCAATTGCCCAGAGCCAATCAGCGAACACACAGCGTTGCCTATGGTCGTTTACCTTAAGTTCCTCGCTCAGTTGGATTTTATAAGGGTGCAGATCCAAGTGCCGACAAAAAATTCGCCCAAGTTGAAGTCGCAGAAAGGCCAAGTTCTTGTGAACGACGAGAAATGACTGCCTCTGGTTTTCCCGTACACTATCACCCACAGCAGCGATGTTTTCAGCAGACCTTGCGTTTTGGTGACGTACGGGTGTTGGCTGATTACACCGGTCTACATCATTTTTGCGCATGGGACATATATACCTTATTTTTATTGCTTTTATAGCTAGAAATAAGAATAAGAACAAAAAATAGTTCTGTATTTGATTTTGTATGAAAAAATTCCAAAAAACCAAATAAATAAAAATACATATTTACAATCTGTACATAGAAATGATTTATTAAAAGATAACGAACGTCCATTTATGATTTATTTGTCTTAAAATAGAGTCCAAATGTTTAAAAATTAACAGTTTTGCTTTTCCTGTTATGTTCAATAGAAGTTTCTCTTATCAACCCCCAAATATAATCCCTCATCATTATTTCAGTGTACTGGCCTTGGTAACGTCTTTCAAATTCCATTATGTCTTGATAAAAGCGTTCCCCTTGTTCTTCGATATTATCCTTAAATTTATCCAAATGAGAATGTAACATGTTCATCTTTAGAGACATTCTACATCCAATGATACAATAATTCGAAATCATGTCCGTAATCAGCTCGTCATAATTTTCAGCTCTATGGTTTCCAAGGAAACCATGAACTACTGCCTTAAAACTGTTCCAGGCTTTTTTCTCCTCATTGCTAATTAACCGCGGGAAAATATCACAATCCATAATTGTTTTTTATTTGAGGGCCTACAAAGATTCCAGCTTTAATTTTCGCCTCTGAAAGTTTTGGAAAAAAACTCTTGAAATATTTGAATGCTTCGGACTCATGATTAAGAGCCTTTACAAATTGTTTAATAATACCCAATTTAATATGCAATGGCGGCATTAATATATTTTTAGGATCGACAATTGCTTCCCATTTAATATTGTATTTTCCCACTTCGTACTTAGTACGTTCAGGCCAATGTTTTTGGCGGTGATGAGCTGCATCATTCGTACTATCCCACAGACAAAGAGAACAGGAGTATATTTAGTATATCCACTTCGCATTTCAAAAAAAAAATACACCATCTTGAAGTCTCCAATAACTTCCCATTTGTATTCCATATATTTAATTGCGGTTAATAGTATTTTAATACTGTCATAATTTTCTTTGAGATGTACGGAATGTGCCAATGGAATAGATGGAAATTTGTTCCCATTGTGTAGTAGAACAGCTTTTAGACTTTTTGTTGAGCTGTCAATAAAAAGGCGCCATTCAGTTGTATGACAAGGAATATTAATTGCTTTAAATAAACCTTCCACATCATGACAAAAACAGAGTCCATCTTCCTTAGTGAAGAAACAAGAAAATTCTTCATGTCGTTTTCTTTGATGGGATATTCGAACATCAGAATCAAGTAAATTACATTATTTTAACTCTGCTTTATTTTTTGGTAGATTTAAGTCTCTTATTAAGTCATTGAGATCTTCAGAGTTGATGAGATGTGGTATTTTTGGTTCAGTTTTAATACCGAATTCGGAATGTATGGATACAGATTAACTCCGTGATGGATTACTACCTTGAGAGAGTAGTTGATTTTCCAACACGGGAGGAGCAGGTACAGGAAATTTTTCTGTATGGTGTATTGGAGCGGATGTCGATGGTAGATCAGGATAAGATGATTTCTTTGAATTTTTACCTTTAAGTGGATTTACAATTCAAAAATAACAATATGTGTGATGGTCACTCGGTTCCCTCCAAATTCTCGGCACTGCAGACTTCATTGCTCTTTTTTCACCTCGGTACCAGCCTACAATAAAATGTAATATATAACCTAATGAATGGTTCTTGATTTTTAACAGGTAGATTGAAGTAAGCTTGATAGGCTTCGCAAATCTTTAAATTTATACTTAAATCATACTTTTTTTTCTTACTTTAATAAATTCGCCGCAAATATAGCAAAACGAGTCAGCGTCTCGTTTACAACCTCTCGAAGCCATTTTGTACAGGTTGATACTGGTAGGAAATATCTAAAACACGTTATGCCTGTGTAATACGCAAACACATATTGTTGTACACATATTAGCGACGTAAGAAACACTACCCCCCGCCCTCTTACTTCTCTTTCGACAGCGATAACGCGAAATGACCGACATGAATTAGGCGCGAAAATCAAAAATGGTCAAATCGCTATAACGTTTTTAAAAGCAAATATGTCCAATCGCATTTTTTATATATTTTTGTTTATACAATCAGAATATATTAAGTAAATCCCATGCGGCGCAAGAAATTTTTTATTTTTTTGTTGACCGGTGTTATTTATCAAACCGGTTGACTCGAATTTGGCCACCCAACGTCGAATACTCGACTCGGCGGGACGGTTGTGGCAAGGATAAGAATCACGTAATTTCTCGAACGGAGCACTGACTTTGAAAATAAAATTTGATGATTTACACACGTTGTTGAACGCTACAACCTTCCATTGTGATTTGCCATACACTACTAAACAATTCACAACAAATTTGACAGATGTTGCTTTAACAGATCCTAATTTTATTAATCAATTAATTACGACGAGGTACACTTTCATCTGGATGGAGATGTTAATAAACAGAATATGCAAATCTGGACTACTGAAGATCCTCGAATAATTCAAAAGAAAGAACTGTATCCAATTCGTGTAACTGTTTGGTATGAAATAACTTCAACTAGAGTGATCGAGCCATATTTTTTGAGGACAACGAAGGCGACGCAATGACAGCTTTACAAAACCCTGAGAATTTATTGTGGAGCAGGAGGGTGTCACATGCCACACTGCAAGGCAGAGTATTGCCCTTTTAAGAACTGTGTTTCCTAGCTGTGAACTGGCCTTCAAGATCGCCCGACTTAACGGCGCCAGATTTCTTTCTCTGGGGCTACCTAAAAGAAAGAGTATACAAAAATAAACCGCGAACATTTCTGGCATTCAAAGACTATATTAGAAATGAAATTCGGGCAATACCAATAGAAAATTTGACGATAGTGATGGAAAATGTAGTGGTTAGAACAAGACTGTGCAAAGAAGAAGAAGGCGGTCCTACCTACGATATCTTATTTTTTACAAATAAATCTCCAAGGAATATACTTTTTATTATGGCTTGAAAAAAATATTATATTGAACTTTATTAAATATAATATTTAAAAAATAAACTTGTTACCTACTTTTGGCCCACCATGTATTTCTTCCGATCGACATTACTTTATCTAATACACCGAGTATCTTTTCACTCAAATATAATTCGCCTATAATTATGGTTAGGTGGATTTAAGTTTCACACCAACTAACGTTCGCTGATAATATCCACATTGTTATAACTGCAGCTACCAGCTAATGGTGTTTTTATTAATGCTCACAATATTCACAACTCTGTTGTTATTCCAGTAAATACAGTAAAATAGAAATGAACAAGTACCGTTGCTTCCGGTTGTAAAATTTGTATGCCAAACACGTCGTGACTTACTCCAGTCTTGCTGAAATGCAATCGAAAACTCCAACCCAGCATTACAGCAATCGCCAATTTCATGCATGGTTTGATATGCTATCAGCGGTACGTAAGCAACGTAAGGAAGTTAGTCCTATTTGACGTAAATAGTGAGCTGCAAATTTAGTATATGTATGTTTTTTTGGGTAAGAATTTAAATTACAATATAAAAAGAATGTTTAACATCAACATTTTATAATAATGTATTCGCTATGTGCGCGACATGGCGCCGCGTAGCGTTCAGAATTTTGTCACGTGCCTGTCAGATATTCTGATTAAATTGGTAATATTAAAATTGCACGTAAAATCGCATTAAATATAATCGCACTGCATCAATTTCTGTGGAAAAATACCTTAGTAAGCATTTTCTTTCAGCAATCAAGAAGGTTGCATAAAACATGCAATATTATGTAGATCCTGGAGTAGGTTGGAATCTTTGGTGTGAAGATAACACTGACTGAGTTTTCTACAAAACACCAAAACAGTATACACTACACTCGACGCGCGTTTCGTCAACAAAGTTGGCATCATCTGGAGATGATTAAAACTCATCGTCAGTTTTAATCATCTCCAGCTGATGCCAACTTTGTTGGCGAAACGCGCGTCGAGTGTAGTGTATAGTGTTTTGTGGAAAACTCAGTTAGTGTTAATATTATGTAGTGAAATCTTTTATTTTGAACATTATTTAAAAGCGTTGTATCTGGAAAATACTGCTGCTGGTAGCAAGAATGTGACACATGGAAAACGAAGTTTTGCTCGAAAAGATGTAGGCAATTTAATGTAAATTTTATGTAATACCAAATAAATAATAATTAATATAAATGAATAAGAAGAAATGTTTATAAAGAATTATAAGAATTAATGTTGACTATTCATAATAAATGTTTATTTATGATTTCTTTAATTATTGGGGGTTGTAAATTAACAAATATACAACAAATATACACAATGGCATCAACGTAGTTAAATAGATAAGTCGGAATTTTATTACTTTTCCGCACTCCACTATAAGCGGAACAGTAATGTAATCGTGTAAAGAAAAAGTGAAAAAACAATTTTTTTTTGGATTTTTCGTTTTTCGGTATAAAAACAAAAGAAAATGGTTTTTAGAAATGTTTTGCTGTGTGTGTGTCGTCGGCATTTTTTGTTAGCACGATAACTCAACTAAATTGTGTCGGATCGATCGGGTTTTGACTGATTCTGATCGGGGACGTCTCCCAGACAACACCTATTGATTTTGAGGCGTATAACACACACCACCCCCTCCCTTGGGTCTATTTGAAAATTTTTTTATTAGCACGATAACTCTCGGATCGATGGAGTTTTGACTAGTTAAGATCGGGGACGTCTCCCAGGTGACACCTATTGATTTTGAGGTGGATAGGACACACCCCACCCTGTCCATGGGTCATGAGAAAGCACGACGATGGACTATGTGAGAAATAGTCCATCGAATCCATAGTTCCACTGAAATTTGTTGTTAACACGATAACTCATGAGTCTAGCTAAGTCATGTCGGATCGATCGGGTTTTGACTGATTCGGATTGGGAACGTCTCCCAGACGACACCTATTGATTTTGAGGTGGATAGAACATACTCTATCATGATCATGGGTCATGAGAAAGCACAATGGTGGACTATTTGAGTTTGTTTGTTAGCACGATCACTCAATTAAATCGTGTCGGATCGATCGAGTTTCGACTGATTCTGATTAAGGACGTCTGCTAGACAACATCTATTGATTTTGAGGTGGATAGGACACCATGAGAAAACACGATAGTGGACTATTTGAGAAAAGTGAAACTGTGGCATAAAACACATATTCTGCATATATGTGTTAGGTTTATTTTTTCTCGGCCACTCAATTTCCAGATACGAGATGTTCAATGTGCAGAAAAATTCCGTTTTAAGACTGTTTATTTTCTATGGTGCGCTGCCTGTAAACATCCTGTATTTATGTGTTCATAATGCATACTAAAAAATTTGACTAGTATATTTATTATTCAAGTAAATGTATTCATACAGGATACTTCTCAATAACGTTTTGGAGAAACTAAAAATAATAATTTCAGACTGACAGGCTGAATTTGAAATCTCAAGGACTTTATTTAATTAAGTTAATACCACGCGTCCGTTGATTCCCAATTAATGAGAAGTCGATCTATTTGCATTGCATATTATATACAGAGCGGAAACTATTTATGAAATATAATTATGTTTGGTGTCATTTTAAATGTTTATGAGGAAGCTCGAATATATCTATTTTTAGTTAAATCTGAGATCTAAACGAAATTTTAAATATACAGTATGATTCATTTATATTATTGAATGTTCTTTAATAAGCCTGGATCCGACAATCTACTTAGGACTTAAATAAACATATAAGGTGTTGAATTGATGTACACCCACTTCACATTCCACATCACATGATGCCACTAAAAACAAGTTGATTTTTCTACAGAGCTCGTATTATTAAGCATATGCCAGTAAAAAAATGGAATCTAAGATCTTTATCACTCGCGCTTTAACAAAAACCATTTGCCTTGAAACAAAAACAACCTAGACAACAAACAAATAATGAAAGTCAGTACATATCTACAGAGATAGTGACATTTTAGTAGAAATATAAATTTTTTATGATCGGTTACGGGAATATCTGTAGAATCCAAAAATGTGTCGACTTTACAGTAACGTGTATTAACAATAATTGATGAAAATTCATACGTCTTCATACATTCCTACAGATTCAGCACAGTTTTGATTTCGCAAAAATCTGCATTAACATTAATTTATTGAGTATGATCCAGGTCAGATTACTACAGAAATGGAAACATTATTTACTGAAACAGAATATTTTATGGAAACTGGATTTAATCAAAAAGGACAACCAAATGGGCAGTGAGTTTTTCTGACCCGTCCCGATATATTTTTTCTTATATGGCAATTCACCAGTACAAGAACATATCACGTAATCTTAAAGATGTCCAAAATAATCTAAAATGCATCAAGACACTTGTCGATCAGTTTGGTAATCGCTAAATGTCATTGTAGTATGTGGAACATTTATTGTAGCCCAAATTAAAATAAGTCTTTATTGCACGTTAATACTTACGTTTATAATTTTGAATAAACTCTTTCTGAATATAGTTTGCTGCTATCCTTTAAGCAAAGGAGAATAGATTAGATAAAAATGTCACTAAAATATTTATTTTTGACTATAGATCGTTGCAATTGAAAACGATATTTTTTTCAAACTCTGTATAAATTCTTTGTTTTACTTTTTAATTTTCTAAATTTAAAAACACAAAAATTCAGTAAGAGTTTGTTGCCTTTCCTAAGGAATTTTAAGCTACCTTAATGGACTCGCTGATGGTTTTAATCTTAATGGACCTACTGATAACTTCGCGCCTTATCTTCCACGACAATATTGATGCCCTTTTTCGTATTTTTATACAAGTTATTATAATTAACTTACGTGAAAAAAGATATAGAGAGGAAGCGACTAGGGTTTTAATTTATGTTACTCCAAATAAGTGATTTCCACGATAATGTGAAACTTGCCACAGTTCGACTGTCTTTTCTAAGCACCCTACTGAACTTCAGAAGGAATAATTGAAAAAGAATTAGTTATTGTACTTCGTCATAACTAAATGTATAAAGGTGACTTGCCTTTTAAGTACACATGAGTTTACTATAGACACTAATATGAGTAGGAGTTCGAATCTTAATTGGACAGTACAACAAACTAAACTGTGTTACGAATATATGTAACAAAGTTACATAAATAATCAATTAACTTCTACATTTTGTGCATTTTATCAGCAACTGTAAGTATCTGGAAATGTTTGTCGTTATAGTTTTACACCTATAACAATACCGTTGTGTCGTAGTTACCTTATTATATCGATACCTTTCATCATTAACCATGTATCATTAAATATAACCACTTTCATCATTCTCAGTATCATCTAAAACTGCAACTGATTTGTCATTCTCTTACTTGACATAAATTTTATATTCGCTGTATGCATAAGCGTTATAATTCGTCATAAATTCAAATATACGTACTATCAAGAAAGCACGTAGTGAGGCATTTTCGATACATTCCCCTGTAACATAGGCAGAAATGAATTCATTTTAAAATTAATTATTCTCTTGCTCTAAATTGATTGTGTCCTCTATTATACAAGAGCATAAAGAACTCTAAAATTAATTAATGATTGTTACATTTCAGATTAAGTAAATTAGACAGAGTCTCACTACATCTTGTCTCGATGGTACATCCTGAAAAAAGGTTGTTTTTTTGGGAAAAAAGTTTGGAAACGTCTCGAATGTAGTATAGGGTTTGATGTTTTAGAAAACTGTTGTCCCTTTTGTGAGGTATACGCATTATTGCGACCCTTACGTGCCAATTGTCTACTTTAAATCATTTGTACATTCTACGAAACGTGCAATAACCTGGCACCTGAAATACCCTGTATGTATAGGAATTAACCTTGACGAGAACCGAACTAAATTTCAATAGTCGTGCAGGTGTGCTTGCTTGTAGGGCAACCTGCTTATTCAGGTGAAGGTACCGTCTAATGCGTGCCCTTTTTGTGGGTTCACGTACAACTCAACTGCCGATATGCCTGTCTGAAGGTCTTTAAGCTTGCCTCACGACTTTATTATCGTCCCGTAAGAAAAACGTTTTAACATTGGAGACCGATAATAAACCATACAATACAGTTTATCGAAAGTTAAATATTACAATATTTGAAAAATTTGGTATATTCGAACATAATATGAGAGAAATACAATTAGTTCAATTGTAATGTATTTAATATGCACATATTGCAGGATAATGTTCATATGATAATGTACATATTCCATAAACATGGCTGAAAAAATCCATATCATTGTTCTGAAAGATTATTCGTATCACATCACATGAACTTCTCTCAGTGTATGTTTATATTCACCACTAACAATTGGTAGTATACGTGAATCATATGTATAGGGTCTTTCAATAGGGACGCTCGATTTTTAAATATATATAAAACAAGTTGTGTGTAAAATATCCACTCAATTTGTTGCATACATTTGGCTGAATTTGCTGGATGGCGACTTTGAGGGCATCAATTGCGGTTTATTCGTATAGACTTGTGATTGAAAATAGCCAAAGGAAGAGGTCTAAAGGCGTTAAATCGCACGATCTCGGTGTCCAGTTCACGTCGCCGCTGCGCGAGATAACCATGCCCTCAAATCGCTCGTGCAGAATATCCATCGTGGCATGCGCTATATGGCACGTATCGCCGTCCTGTTGAAACCACATGTCGTCGGTATCCATATCATCCGGTTTAGACCACAAAAAATTGTTTATCTTCAATCTGTAGCGCTCACCGTTGACGGTTATTATAATGCCAGTTTCCTTTTGGAAGAAGTTCGGACCGATGATTTCGCCAGACCAAAATCCGGACCAAACAGTGACTTTCTCGGAATGGATTTGGTGCTAGTGTATCTCGTGTGGATTGGTATCGTCCCAAATCCAACAATTTTGCTTGTTCACATATCCATTCATCCAGAAATAGGTCTCGTCGCTAAAGATGATTTTCTTGGCGAAGTTTTGGTCAATTTATGTGCAACTACAGATCCAAGACCCGATGCAAAAGTAAAAGTCGCAGAAAGGTCAAGTTCTTGTGAACGACGAGAAATTGACTGCCTCGGGTTTCCCCCTACACTCTCACGCACAGCAGCGATGTTTTCAGTACACCTTGTATTTCAGTGACGTACGTGTGTTGACTGATTATTTATCAAATCGATTGACTCGAATTTGGCTACCAAACGTCGAATAGTCTACTTGTCTACCAAACGTCGAATGGAGCACCGATTTTGAGAATAAAATTTGATATTTTATACACGTTGTTGAACGCTATAACCTTTCATGGTGATTTGCCATACACTACTGAACAATTCACAATACATTTGACAGATGTTACTTTAGTAACATGGCCGGTATAACCTAACAAATTTCGAACGTCCCTATTGAAAGACCCCATGCTATCTTTATTTCTTATCAGATTACAGCATTTTCAGAAATCATAATCATTTGCTATGATTAATGAGATACATAAACATTGCTAGTGTTACCACAATAAAGTAAAATAGGGCATATAAGTAATCAGTCTACGGTACTAACCTTTCTACATATTCGTATATGTATATTGCATACATTGTGTGTTACATGTGTGTACCTGTGTTTTCAGTACCCCAATATTTAGATAATTAGTATTATTTTTAAGTACTGGATACAGGATGGAAAAAATATATTGAATGTTATTGTTTTAGTCAACTTGTAGTTTACACAGAAACAGAATATTCCATGCAGAAACAGACTATTTATTGGAGGCACCTCCAATAGTTCGATTCTACTACTCTTGTTTACCTTGTATTTAGATAGATTAAATGACTGGTATTATCGCCTGATTGCATCTGTAGTAAAAAGAAAAAGAGGTGGTTAATTGCAATATTTACATAGATCATCGAATACTACATTGTATAATTGCATATGCGTAGATAGATGTTAGATAAAACAAACACGTGATTCATGATGCGACGCAGAAAGTCGCATTTACTACAATTTAGTGGGTCAAGCGGAAATACACCTGTTAAAACGTATACATATTCATTCAAGGTTAAACATTTCAGCTATTTATACAAGTTCGACTATTTTAACTTTACAAATAGGCGTATACAAATTACAATTAACTTCGTTCCATTTTTTATCCGAGGAAAATGCGCGACAATATTTTTATAGCACATTTTGTATGACACTATTTTAGATATGTTAAGGTCTATTAACTGTGTATGAGCGATTTTTTTGTGAACTTAGTAAATTACACTACAAGGGAACAAAAAAATGCGTTAACGCTTTAATTAATCACGTTTTTTTCACCAGATTATTCATTCGAATCTACTGATTGCATAAGAGCTAGTTAGGCATGTTTTGCTGGTGCCACCAAAGCTTAGAATATTTAAAAAATATTTTACTGGATATTTGCATGTGGGTAGGGACTACTATCCCTTCTATCAGGATAATATTTAATTAATGCCCTAAATAATTAATTTTCACGTAAATAGCTATCAACCAATGCAAGTATGCCCTGCGGTTTAGTATTGAGACCACTGTGTTTGTACTACACACTAGAGATATTGGCTCTAAGTTAAAACATGTTATCTTTAGGTATGATTCCAAACACAATGAAAAAAAATATTGCAGCGCTTTGAAATTTTTAGGGTTTATCTGGGATAATTTAAGGTTGAAAAGAAATAATCAGCATCTTAAGTATATCCATTATTAGCAAAATTATGCCAAGTTAAGCGAAAATCCCTAAATACGCAATTTTTTACTTTTGTTTCAATCAGCATTCTTGAACCGAAAATTTTGTTTTTATCAAAAACTAATAACGTCGATTTATAAAGAATACTTTGCAGTTTTTAAAACCCTACTTAAATTTTCTGTACGATCATTATTTCCCGAGTAATTAATTACCGAAGTCAAAACTGACTTTTTTTCTTTGAACCACGATAACTCGTGAAGCGAAAAGTCGTGGTACAAGGCTTTTAGACAGCTCAAATTAAAGGGGATAAAATCATCTAAAAAAGCTTTATGATGAAACCACTGAAAAAAATTTATTGAACTCCGTGGCCTTTTTGAAAGGCAAGCAAAAATTTTAACTTTTTTTCGGATGATTTTCTTATGTTTATTCAAAAACTGCTATCGGTAAAAAATTTTTAACTGAAGATCTCAAAACTAGGAACTTGAAACTTCAATTTGCTCTTTTTTATTGCTCTGCTACTATTTTTACAAGTTACAGCCCTTTGAAAATCACCTAAAAATTTAAGTTTTTTTACTGATTGTCAAGAATAGGACCGCCCACGAGGTGCACAGTAAATAGCCTGGTCTAATTAAATAGCCGAAGTTGTCTTCACTCTTTCTTCTACGCATACATAGAGAAATCTCACGCTTTTTAGATTTACAAAATTGTTGTAAAATAAATCCTGTAGTAAAATAAAATCCACTGCTTTATAGACGATTAACGAAATATATTTACTAAAGCTGTAATATCAATTCCCAAATGATGATTAATGAATAAAATGCAATAACAAGAACACTGTAACATAGTAGCTTACTTGACATATTACTGAAAGGAATCGCAATTACCTCATAATAATAAATTTCGATTTTGTTCAAGTCTCGATTTCTCTTATAATTATAACATAAAAAGAACAAAAAATGGATATTAGAAAATAAATTTAAGTCTTAATAAACTGGTCTTGTATAATATTTTGACAAATACAAATTAATTTACGTAAAGAACTCATTTATCCATGTCCATGAAATTTAAAACGCAGGGAAATTTACACTGCATAAAATTAAATCTGTTAAATTATTTATAATTTTGACAGTTCATGAAGTGTATAATATTGAACTATAAGATCTAAGAATATAAGTCTAGGAAATAAGTTGTTACTTTGTATTTTTTATTAATTTGTACTTTAATCGTTTAAAATTCGCATAAGAAGGTAAACATTTGTATTCACGTTTTTAAAAACAATATATTAACAACAATGTCTTCTCACTGGTTGAAATAAACAACGTAAGAGCTAAGAGTTAAACGAAAAATAAATCTAGAAAAATGCCACAAGCTATCAGACTGTCGAAATGTATTTTATGTTAATTTAATTTGTCTTTATTTTTTTCATCGTTAATTTTGCGCAATCATATATAGGGTGTCTCAGTTGGAACTATAGGATTTGAATTGCGCGCCATTTATGTTCTGTCAAAGATAGGACGTCAATATTTAACGACTGTCATCTACAAACCTATATATGTACATCTACAAATCTACATACAACATGCCGCAATTAATAGTTCAACAACGAATAGTTTGTATACAAGTTTGTTTGTATGCTTGTAGTGTATATAATTTGTTTTATGAAAATGAGCGATCATTTACAGTTGCAGTAAGAAAAATTCGCATAAAATTAGCACAAAATGAAACGCATACAGAATTAACAGTTCGTAACTTGATCAAGAAATTTGAAGAAACGGGTCTGTTATTGATAAGGCAACACAATACGTCCTCGTTATGATCGGTCAGATGAAACTATTGCTACTGTGAGAGTAAGTGTACGAGAGTATCCAAACACATCAATTCGACGTCATGCACAACAAATGAATCAAGAGCCACGACGCATCAGATTTTTAAGAAAGAGAGACCATTTACAACGTCGTACATTTATTAATTGTGTTCAACATTTATTAATTGTGTGTTGTGTGATATGTTCAACAATTTATTTTTCCACCAAACTGATGATTTAAACATGAACAATATGTGGTTTCAGGAAGACGGTGCAACGTGTCATACAGGACGTGCAACCATATCTCTATTGCATACCAAATTGCCTGATTATGTTATCTCGCGGAATGCTGACATCAAAATCATGGGATTTAACACCACTGGACTTTTTTCTTTGGGGTTATATCAATGGAAAGGTGTACGCCACCCAACCAGCAACAATCAGTGACGTCAAAGCAAGCATTCGAGGTGTTATTCGGGAAATAGAGCCAATTTTATGTGCCCAACACAAGCGCAAGATGTTGCTTAAGCAACATCTTGTTTTTTATTCCTACTGCATAGTTTGCAATGCATATTTTTTAATTAAACCAGAATTAAACGCCCAAAATCGTTTAAACAAAGTGGTTCCCATGGCATTGTATATTACGGAAGTTACCCGTGTTTTACATTGAAAGCAATTAGTGAACTGTATGAAACAAGTATCCTTTTATTAATGACATCCAGTAAAAACGATTACGACGTCATACTGTGAAATATTTAATAAACTCCATGTGTTAACCATTTATATATAAAAAAAAAACCATCCCGTATAATGTAATTACTAGGGAAGTTATTTATATAGTTATTTTATACTAACATTTAAAAGGTTCGAAAATGTCTACCACATCAAAAATATATCGCATGTGAAATTAAAACTCTTCAACGTAACTTTATTTGGATGGCCAAAATAATTGGTCGGTATTTTATCTGGACTTATTCGGTGCACATATCGGAAAAAAGGTACAGCATTGCCTACTCGTTTAAGTTGATATTATAGTTGACAGATCTTTGGCCGCGTGACTCAACATTACGCCTTCTCAAACGTTCCTAAATAACATGTAGGTAGGTATTGCCCAAAAGAATTGACTATACTGACTCATACTCTAGTTTAAATTAAAAATAAGTTATAAGAAAGGCGGGAAAAGGAGAAGATTTTAAGTTCAGGCTTTATTTATTTTTATTTCGTATTTATTTTGTCAAGGCGAAAATTGATACTCGAATAAATAATAATTGTAAATAAATTATATAAATATCGAATAAAAAGAATACCGAAATTGGTAATTATAATTATGATCGGGCCAGCACTTGCTACTGTGGTAGAATTATATCTCGTAAAATCGAATTTATTGATCACAAATAAGGCTCAAAAACTCATAAAATGCACTGTTGAAAATGTGCGTTATAAAACTTTAATGGTGTGTGTCGCTGGATGGTTTCACCGAACAGATATTGTGTATATGTATCTAACCTATTTGTGTTTCGTCAATAAACGAGATAATATAAATTATTTTGTATCTGTTGTTTATCATTTATTGGCGGTTTATTTTTTAATAATGATAATATATATACTTTACCAAGAAAAATACGAAATTTTTATTTTCAGGGAGAACGAAGTCCCACTAAGAATACGCAACAGTTGTTAAAACTTCAAGCAAAACCCCTATTTATGATTTCAGAATAATTAACTTATGCCCAAATGGTTTGTCTGTCCTAACAAGCAAACATAGTCATTGTCATGGCCAAGTTTATCAAAACTACTATATTTAATGAGATATCTGAAACATATGTTGAATTTTGACAAATTAAGTTAAGTGATCCGATACTTGTGGTTTCATTTCCCGTTACTTATCTATATTTATATAAATAATATATTTCACAAGTGGGCCGCCAAGGTTGCCCGATTTAAATCCGCTTTAACAGAACCGTTTGAAAAATTGTATAGTATTTGGTTGGAAATAAAAACTGGGACATTTTATAAAATAAAATTTTTAATTCCATTTATTAATTTATTTGAGACTTTTGTTTTAAAAAAGACCCCTGTGCGGCACTGCCTCTGTTGATACTTGGAGCCTAAACGATAATAGTTCGCGTTATTTGCATTTACATTAAAACGCAACACTAAACTTACTAGTTTAAAGGTTGTTTACATGCCCACTTGTCATCATAAAAATTCAGAACTCACTCAACAAATAATTGCTTATTGCACGAAGACGTAGAATTCGTAATTTAAATATTTACTACGAGGCAAATGTAAACGTTTTTAGCGTGCATCAACTCCGTTTATTTTATGTCGAATTTTATTCTTAACGCGGCCGTAAATTTGTCAAGACGGAAGACGAAATTCGACTAACCGAAATCGTCGTTTGCAAATATTGATAAGACTATATGAAAGCCTGAGCCAAGTGGAAGCTGTTAGGTCGATTAGGCAAGCCTCTCTGATGAAAAAATATTTGATTTCTCGTCGTTTCGTCACCTCAAAGTGTGTCTTTATTACAGCCACGAAAGTCACTATTAATTTTTTGAATTAGTTTAGGTCTTGCCCTTAAGTGCGTTTAGGTAGAATGAAGGTGTAGAAAGTTGAAGGGACTGCACAATATGTTAATGTGCTTATATACATATATGCATATTTCTAGAGCAAGGTTATCATCCCCAGCAGGAAAGACTGGTTCTTATTAAAATGCAAACTAGACAATGTGTCGAAACAGCCAAAAACAGAAGAAGCTAATATCACCAATTGGGGTTAAGGTGATTATAATAAATGTATTGTATTCAGAGTTACTCTAAACTGCTACGTTGTCTTATAATAAAGGTGAAAAAAATCCAAAAAATACAATTACAAAGCTCAATATATACAGTAATGGCAATTCCAGAGACAAGTGTCTCGTAACTTTGTCTGTAGAAAATGGCGTCTAAACTTTTTTTCGAAAAATTGAGTCCTGACTCATTGAAAACAAAATACTACTTACGGTTGAAATAAAGATACTAAATATACAAAAGAAAACATCTGCTGAATTAATTCAATTGCTAGTATTGATTGATATAAATTTTGTGTATTTAAGGATTTCATATGAAAATCTTCAAGTTTCCTCAATTTACAGAAAATTTTAAAGCAAAAACTTTCCAAAAGAAAACATGAAATAAGTTTTATTGCTACTTAAAAACTTGCGATAGAGACAATATATGAAGTATGAAACAAATTAAAATCCAAATTAGCAAGAGATTCTCACAATTCCATTCCATAAATGTTTTGAATTTGTGGTGCCGCGTTAGCATTTTTTTTTAACTTATCTGTTCATACATCCACATTTCCTCATCATTGGAAGAATAAAAATATTGCACCAGTTTTTAAGAAAGGAGACGAGTCACATCCCTGGACTTTTCCTCTATTCTCCGGCATTTTCAAAGCAGACTTATATGTGAGATAAATAAGAAACAGACTTGCCTTATTTGTACTGGCTCTGTAAGCGCGATTAACAATGATCCCCTATCTCAAATAATAAGAGATCTACACAGATCTAATACATTATACAGGGTGTCTCAGTTGGAACTAAAGGATTTGAATTAAGCGCAATTTGTGTCCTGTCAAACATGGGGCTTCAATATTTAACGACTGTTATCTACAAACCATACGACGACTACATGCCTGGGTGTCTCATTTGAAACTAACAAATATGGCCCAATTACTCCATCATTCCAAAATACACACCAAACTGTACATTTTTGTGGATCCATTTCCTTTTCGTGAACAACATGTGGATTTTCAGCACCCGAAATTCAACAATATTGTTTGCTGATGTATCCGTCAAGATGAAAATGCACTTTATCGCTAAACACAATTTTGACACAACACTCAGTTGACTGAACAGTCAACTGATTATTATGTCAACTGAATTTTGTATGCTGACAGATGCAGGTTTTTCTTTAAATTCCGATGCGTGGTGGCTCTTGACAGATTCAAGCAGCCATTTTTTCATCTAATCGCTTACGACATATTGGTGTTGCCTTATCAATAACAAAACTCATCTCTTCTTCATTAAATTATGAACTGTTAACTTTGTAGGCGTCTTATTTTGTCCTAATTTTGTGCGAATTATTCTTAATGCAACTTTAAATTATCGTTCAATTTCATAAAGTAGCTGTACACAAACTGTTCGTTGTTAAGCTGTCAATCGCGTCATATTGACGTCGTATGGTTTGTAGACGTTAAATATTCACGCCCTATCTTTGACAGAACACAAATGGCGCTATCAAATCCTACAGTTTCAACTGAGACACCCTATAAAAGTAAAATAACTAACAACTTGACAAAATTTCGTCACATGGTTAATCGTGACTAGAATTTTTGCAGATGTCACTTGGTATAGTGTTTGCCACTTTGCACCAAGTTCTACAAAACATGCATCGATACAATAAAAACGCGCTGATAGTAAAAAAAAATACTTTCCAACGACCATGACAGTTACCAACAAATAAAAGTGATCGTCCGTACAGATAATGTCCCAGCCCAATTATGATGGCTTGCCAGAATCGTGACTACTATTGCTGTAAATAGCAGACTGCGACGTATTAGATCCATTTGGGAAATTCCATTTTCGAAGAGTTTCATCACGATAGGAGGCTATAAATAATAAATCGATATTAGTGTTTCTAAATTCTTATGGTATTATTATAACTTCTTCCAGAGAAATGCAATCGGATCGAATGGAATATTTTATGTGAAAGGTAAATAAAGTTTAAAGGTTCATCGCGTGGTACGGTATGATATTTCGGGAAATTCTGGGTAATCGCAGGAAACCGGTCGCTGTTGAAGATATAGATAGAATATAAGACAATAACATTTATCCTTTGAACCAATAACTGTTCAGATTATACAGAACGATCGAGATTGGACGTGCCGCTCACCGAACGCGCCGTCGAAAGTTTTTGTGGCGTTGGTAACAATCTATTCTATCGGCATGGATTATTTAACGTGTCTGTATTAAGTAAACATTTTACAACGCATTTTAAAAATCCTTAAAATCCAGGGTTCAGTCATCGGATTGATGACACTGATGAAAGCGCCAACTGCTACTATAAGAAAATAGTTTTAGATAGAACAGAAATTAGTCTTAATAATTTTAATGTATTTCCTATGTGATGTGACCTTCAATCGATCTGGATCTCCCTGTATTTACTGTGGCCTATTTAAAGAAGCTCAGTTAACTTCAAGCACGGTTAATAAGAGATTACTAATTGTGTAAAAAGGAAGTTAAATTTTATAATCGCCCGAATAGGGCATCGAATATTTGGCCTCCAATATGGTTTCTCAAGTCATAAAGAATATTCCTAGTCATTATTCATTTCGCGGCAAGAAATGAAACAACATACGAGGTTTATGAGCTAATACTATTAATATTATTAAATGCAATTGAAGGAAATTCTTATCTTTTAATCCAGCGACATGCGCATTTTTGCAGTGTATCCCCACAAAAAGTATCTTGGCACGCCACTGTCTTAATCACATAAATCAAAATATTATGGGAGATCTCTAACGAATTTTTAATTTCCATCTAACTCTCGTATATGTTCAACGACTACAGTATAATATATAAATATTCAAAAAATGAGAAATAAAACAAAACGCTAATGCACTACTAAACTTAAATCAACTAGTATAATATAATAGCTCCTAGTATTAATAATATGGCTACATCATGACATTATGGTAACTAATAAAATCATTCTTTGCTAGTAATTTATATTCTATATAAAAGTACCTAGTTGGCTTGGGAATGTAGCCACGCCCGATCCCGTACGGACGTATAAACAGCACGCTTGAGTCCTTTTTGTCTCAAATAAATATCAGTAAAGTAAATACGTGCGTGGAATACGCCAAGGGAATACTGATAGAGCAGCAACGTCCATTAAAAATGTGTGACTGCAGACAGTGGATGTAATAGATCAAAAGGCGTTGCGAACTGAAATTATTATTCGTCGAATGTCGTTTGATTACGAGAAATGAGAGGAAACGGAATTCCATACATGTGCGGAAATTACAACTTTTGTTTCGAAATAGAACCGCGAGAAAAAGTACCATGGATTATTGGAAAACATCGAATGGTGTTATGGATTTCCAAAGTTAAAAACCCTAGTTATGTTTAATTAAAGGTTATGAAGCGAATTACCAGAGTGGCTAGTTTTTCCGATCTGACTCTCATCGATTATTTACGTTGGTATTTAATGAGAGAAATAGAAGATATATCGGTATTATGTACCAATATATGTATAAAAGTGATAGACAATACAAAATGGACAATATTTTTACCATTTTTTCTCCATCCTTTATCATTTTTATACTGTTAATTTTTAAATTTTATTTTAATTAATACAATAATTGGTGCTATTTTAATTAATGAAATAAAGTTTTAGAATGCATCCAAAATGTGTGGCAAATATTTACCAATAATACATTGTCAATTATTTTTTGACATTAAAAGTACCTTAACATACATAGATTATTGGGAAACCCTGAATGATAGTCTAAATTTCCGAAGTTAAAAGACCCGAGTTTCTTTTTTTGGAATCAGTTGAGGATCATGAAGCGAGTGACCAAAATAGACAGTTCTCCCGATCTGACGCTTAACTTGACAAAGTACAAAAGTACCTTGACCTTAAAAAACGTAGAGACATTCGTTTTACAATACATCTAAATTAACTAATTTACGTGACTGTAAAGATTAAGTCCCTAGAATATCATCCCGATATACATATATTTAAACTACCAAGAATTAGAAATTAGAACTAATATTTTGAAAAACTATTCAGTTTATCAATTATTGTGATTTACTTATCATCATATATCAATTTTCAGCCTCTAATTATTGTGAAATTGAAAATATAACTGATATATTCCTTCTTCTTTCGTAATGCTAACAGCAACAGAGGGGCATTTGATTTGAGATCATACACAATTTATATCACATTTTTTGGTACAATTGGTACATTTCTGTATTTTACAGTATGACTATTTGGTTTAGTCTTTTATGGATTTTTATTAGGTTTTATTATCTGCTACTTACGGTATAACATATTCTGTATCCATTTCCATAAATATGACGTTTCATTAGACATAAGTAAAGCGTATTTAAAATTTGTTAGAATGAAAAAGTTATGTTTATAGTCACATGAAGTTATATTTATTGTTATATTATTTGTACGAGGGTTGTATGTAAGCTAGTACCGGAAATAACTACTTTTGATGTAGTTTCTACTAAATAATGTACAAAAGATTTACATAAATATTGAGAGATATCGAGAAAAATATCTATACATATCCGAATAATTTTAATAGTACCACTCTATAAATATTATCAGGCGATTTCCTAACTACATAAATGTCTGTCGAAGAAAATAAAACATCTATTTTCAAATTATCGAATTTGAAGTTCTAATTTACATTAATATATATGAATTAGAAAACCCTTAGTTTATTTAATTAAGGAAATGAATATGTTTAGTGTCGATATTAATTAAATTGAGAAAGTATGAATTCATGAATAAATTTATAACGTCCTATGTTTGGTCTACAGTTTCAAGAACACGGTTAAATAACTTTATAATATTATATAGACAGAGCTAAGCGCCGAATAAACCAAAAATAAAACTAGAGATAAAATAGAAACAGTGTCTGTGCCTTTGTATGTTCCCTTGGTCTTGCACGTTGAGGATATCGTTCTTTGTACATACTTTGAGCCTCTCTTTGATGGAGCTTCGTCACTGGATTTTTAGCATTACTAATATGATACTTACTGATATGATAAATACTGATACTACCAATTTAAATGGAGCAGTTTTACCTCCCTTTTTTTATTGTTGATTTTCTGTTGATACCTTGATAAGGCTTTTTATAGCAATACAATATCTTACAAAACTGATGCTCAAAAAAAAATACGATTCTTTCAAAATTGTGAATTGTATTGAACAGTCAATATTACTGCTATGTTATAATGAAACCTCTACCAATATGGTATCGCCGAATTCGTCTTGTAACAAGGATATGGAAAATATAGTGATATACAGGGTATTCCATTGAATATTTTGAAGTTGATGGCACGTGATAGAAAAGAGACTTCGAAAGAAAATTTAATCACATAAAAACATGCTCCCCAATAACAAACAAAAGAAAAATATAAGCTCCTCAAATTGTATTTTCATTGTGCTATGTGGTTTCGAGATTTCGCTTGTGGAAAAGTCGTGGGCCAACTTTTATACTCGTAGTGAGTCTTAAAGGGTCTTTCAATAAGAACGCTCGATTTTTAAACGTAAATAAAACAAGTTGTGTGTGAGATTATCCACTCAATTTTCTTTTATTTGAAAGACCATACTATGGCATTGAGTATGGAATATAACGTTGTTTAAATGTCCGCCGCAGCTTTACTTGGTAGCACCTACTCGGGAGGTCGAATTTTCGATGACTTTGTCGCATAAATCTAGCTGAATTTGCTAGACGGCGTTCGTTATGTTTATTTTGAGGGCATCAATTGCTTGCGGTTTATTCGCATAGACCTGCGATTTAAGATAACCCTAAAAGAAAAAGTCTAAAGGCGTTAAATCGCAGGATCTCAGTGGCCAGCTCACGTCGCCGCTGCGTAAAATAAGCATACCCTCAAATCGCTCGTGCAGAATGTCCATCGTGGCATGCGCTGTGTGGCACATAGCGCCGTCCTGTTAGAACCACATGTCGTCGGTATCCATATCATCCAGTTTAGGTCACAAGAAGTTGCTTATCATCGATCTGTAACGCTTGCCGTTGATGGTTATGACGAGTTTAAGTACGGACCGATGAATCCGCCAGACCAAAATCCGCACCAAACAGTTACTTTCTCGGAATGCATTTGGTGCTGGTGTATCTCGTGTGGATTGGTATAGTCCCAAATCCGACAATTTTGCTTCTTCACACATCCATTCATCCAAAAATGGGCCTCGTCGTTAAAGATGATTTCTTTGGCGAAATTTGGGTCAATTTCCAACTGTTCCAGAGACCAATCAGCGAACACACTGATTGATGATTTGCACACGTTATTGAACGCTGTAACCTTCCATGGTGATTTGCCATACACTACTGAATAATTCACAAAAAATTTGACAGATGTTGCTTTAACAACAATATGGCCGCTATAACCTAACAAATTTTGAGCGTCCCTATTGAAACACCCTGTATACAAAGTATTAATGTTTTTCGTATATAAAAAAGAACATGATGGAACAGATTTCACCAGAGGGAAATTACCTCGGATTAGGGATAAATTCATAACTTTAACATTTACCTCAACAACTAATAATTAAAATTAATATTCATATTTCTGAGAGCACCGTTATAGCTTAAGAGAATGCCACACGTACGTCGGCCCCCCCATGCCACCAAATTCAAATAGAAAAAAAATTAATTATCTACAGCTTAGATAACTTTTCTGCGAAGATTAAATAATTATTAATTATCTTCGGCGTTTCTTTCAGAGTTGACAACTTCCACGAACAATGACGTTCCAAACCAGCCTCAAACGCCCATTGTATCTACAATGGAAAATCATTGTCATTTCAATCCCAACCATTTGCAATTCAAATCGGGAAAATAACGACAGCCATGTTCTGTTGCTAGACGATCAAAAACGTATTCGCTATGTAAATAGGTACGTAAAATTCATAACCGTGTGGGTAGAATCCGATATTCTTGAAAATATTCTAATTAATTGGGCATATCGTGTCAATATATTTTTTAATTTATTGCAATCTATTATCCAGAAGAGATAGATAGATACAATTTGTAATCGGTTGAATTATGGACTATTTGACCCGGTTTAAATTTTTCTAAAAAATCTTCTTTTAATAATTTCTTCAGAGTTAATCAGTCATTCATTATTAAAAGCGACTTGACGTTCTGCTAGAATTGTACTAGAATTAGTGACGTAAGAGTATTGAATAGAATGATAATAAATGAACGATATTAAATGAACTCTATATTACATAAAATTAATTGAGCCGGATTCTTAATTACACAAATTATATACTTGTACTTTAATCGATTTTACGTTCGATATAATATATCCACATATGTATAGAACACATTTTTTTTAAGCTTAACAAAGTACCTCCGAGAATATTTGAAAGTCCTATAATTAAAAAAAATCTTTCTCTACGCTATGTTACATCTGTAGTAATAACGAGACATGTAGATAAACAAGATTGAAGAAAAAAGGCATCCAATGGCGTTTCTGACTGAATCGACAAATATACCTATCATAAAAAATTACTCGGTTCTCCATACTATCGTATATATACGATGTTGCTTACAGCATATGTATGTAAAACGATAAATATTGTATTAGGTTTATTTTGGTAGATGACAAAGAAACAGCGTTACCCAAAGGAGTCAAGAACCTGTAGCTTTGGGACACTCAGTGGCGTAGGGGCCGTTATATTTGTTCTCAGAGAAACCTTAAACAAAAGTATGGGTTTATGTGGACACTACTAGAGTACTATTAATTATATTTTACAATATTGAACATTGTTGTATGTTATTGAATACTGTTATTGTATATTATTGAATAATCGCTTTCTTTTGGTCGAAATAGCAAAAATAATGAGAAAATGGCAGGGAAAAATATGTATAAAAGTATAATGTTTTAGATATTTCGTCTTAAATATAATTAACAAGGTATAATTTTCAATTGTTAACGTTTAAGACGTTCCTTCCTTCATACAAATTCACACCAATCCCTAATAACTACGTTCAAACTATGTAAATAAACAGTCAATTTACAACATTCTAGTCAATTTCATTACCTTTTTTGAACATATTATGCACCTATTTCAGACCTGACAGTAGTGTCATGTCAAATTTAATAAAGGACATTTTAATATTTTTATGTTGGTATCACATTATTATGCTTCTTTGAGGTTCACTGGTTATACGAGTAAGTAGTACTATACATATAATCCTTCCTATAATTATGGTTATTATTATAAAAAAGAAGGAACATTATTTACCGCGATGGTAAGTAATTCAAAACACCATGAAGACGATCTAAGATAACGTAAGAATATTAGCATAATCGAATAGTTGACACTCAACCAGGAGTGCCATTTGATGGAACAAACATTCCAAGTACCATTTGATAGAACTGCTACCATTTGATGATGTTCAAGAAGTGAGCATTGTTACGTTTTAGGCAAATAATAAAGTTTAGAATCGTAATATATAATAGCGAAATGTTTCAATATTGGATGATAAATGTGGTCTAGACGTGGTGAACAAATTTTGTAAGCGAACAATTCAAAAACTATGGAAGAGAACGTCTTTTTCGTAATCTACCCTTGGCCCTTTCTAATCCTTCATCCAGTTCAAGTCGACAATCCAGATAATAACCCAGAGACAATCTAAAGGCCAAGCCTATTTATATTAACAGTTTTCTAGATGGTCTCGACTTATCTCAACCATCTGGATACGTCCCTGTAAAAATGCTTCAGATTATTTAAGTGGACACACATACTTAAGAATCAATATGAAATAAAGCCCATAATACTAATGCTAGTTTACTCGGTTTCTAAAGCTTTAAAATACAACAAAAATGATCTTAGAGAGATTATCTTTTTTATGCGTACGCACAAATGTAAAGTATAAATACGCACCTCTCCATACCAGAATAAGTAATAGTGTCGTCGAATCAATCACATCGAACTGGAAATGTTATACAAAACAACAGTAGTAGTAAAGAAATGTATGTAGTCAACCAGTTCGGTAATTTCATATTCAGATTATTTAAATTTTTTCATTACACAATAATCCAAATTGTTTTTAGGAAAAGTCTCTATATCCTTGGAACTTTCCAAATTGTTTTGATATACTTTTCAGTGCACATACATACACCTGCACATCGCACACAACAGACTTACATTCGTGAATATTTTTATAATGGTAATAGCTAAATTGTTATTAGTTATTAGTATACTTACCAGAACTTTCTAACGCCTATAAAAATAATCCCAGCGATAAGTAACTGGCCACTATACTATAACTACACTAAAAAATCACTCACAAATCTGTCTTAAATCTGACACAGTCCTTTTAAATCGGCGCTTATCACAAGAACAACAGTCACATGTGAATTGTTTATTAGCCGATTTCGAATCAGCAGTTAGAGGAAAGTAAACACGAACTGTAAACAGTCGTTGGACGAACGGTTTAAAGCGGCCTGGCCGTGCAGAACACACAACATCGAGCACGGAGCGCCTAAGCTGAGTCGGCAAAGAACAGCGTGGCTACGATACTCAAGAAACGCCTCCTTCTTCCCGCGTTGCGTCGCCCGATGCTCGTAGAAATCATGGCCAATTCCACAACGAGCGCGCCCGTCTTACCTGTTGAATATGTGATCGGTGTGTGTCCCAGGTAGCAGTCGTAAATCTCGCTAACTACACCCGCATAAGTATGTGCGGCGCGCTGGTTTGCTTTTATCTTTTGTTCGCTTTCGAAAGGTTCAAGGAAGGTTGGATTTTTTTGTTGTTGTAATATATCAGATCTAAACTTATCCCAAGCAATAAAACCCGTCACAGGTAGGATTCGAAATTTGTCCCGGATTGGAACCGAACTTATATGTTACTTACTTACTTCCGACTTATATGTTACTGACATAGATCGTATCAATAAAGATGTATACCCCAGAAATTTCATTCGGCTTTTGTCCTGGATCGGCGTACCGTGTATGGCACTGATGAGAACTAATGAGTTCGAAACAGCTGTCTGCCGTTCGGTTACTATCTGGAGCAGATGTCGAATTCTACCTGTGGCGGGTTTTATTTTTGAAACCTTGTCTGATCGTGCAGAAACACGAGAAAGGGATCGAGGATTGCTTTTAGGTATAATTCAATGCCTGGCGGGGATTTAGCCCGAGGAGTAGTTGTTTCCTATAGCGATTATGTAATAGCCTTGCTATTCGGGAACTACTTTGATAACCGCTTGGCGGTTTGGTAGTTCTTTTCTCGATTTCCGACTTATATATTACTGTTATATCAAGCGTTCAAACGAAGGTACCAAATAGTACCTGAGTACAAACTACACCACAAGTTGGACAACAGTTGTGCCGTAACGTCCTATTTCTATGAAAGTTACATAATAAAAGGTACGGCACCAGTTGCGATGGTCTCAATAAAGACGTTTCTTTGAAGTTAACGGTCCTACTGCTTTCTATCAGCTTTTCGTCTATGTTATCAACAGCACCACAGTAAATAGTATCTAAAAACTGAAGTGCTAAGAACTACTATTTCCTGTAATATGTAAATATACTACCATTCCCACTGACACTTGCATAAAGTTTTGTCGCCCTGCGCTGTTATCTATCTGCGAAAATCTTTATTCTGATCAACAATATTGGGGCTAGGTCCTGAAGGTTCATCCAGATCACCATAGTCAGGCTAATAAAAATATTTTTATTAGCCTGACCCCAGGACCGCGTGAAAATGTGTAACGAAGGGATAATAATTGCCTTGCTCTTAGAGAGCCTCTTCCATTCCCGGAAACTAGTGTCCCATTAAGTACCGAATCCCTAAATCATTCAGAAAAGTTAAAGTAATTATAATAGAAAACTTAATAAAACACCCTACTTGTTGCTACAATGAGTAGTGTCACATTTGTTTTCCTTTGTAATTGCTTTCAGTTTTTTCTAAATAGATAAACTATGTACCTAGATGAAATTTTCTGAGATCTCCGTGCATTCCATACATTATTATTATTATATTATATAGGTTTGGGCCTCATCAGCCAGTGATCGCATGGGTAGTCCCTTGGCGATCCCCTCTTATCCGGGTCATTATCCAAAAATGCTATTCCATAAAAGGAGCAATTTAGGCACGTCCCCCGCCTTAAGCCTCGCCTCCTCTAAGATAACAGGGGTCCCCAATATAAGATACCTCTTCTCCTCCAGTGCGGGGCAGGTGTAAAAAAGATGAATCGAGGTTTCCTCGTCTTCTTTACAGTATCTGAAGGCCGGGCTATCAGTCAGCCTGAGCTTGTGCTTATATGCATTCAGGCTACTATGGTGGCCCGTTATGATTCCCACCAGAGTTCTGGCTTTGTGCCTGTTCAATTTAATGAATTCTTGGGCCCATTTCTCAATATCTGAGTATTCGATGAAGAGTTTGGTTATTCGACAACCCGTTACTCCTCTCCATCTTTTATTGTGCTGGTCTCTTGCCCAGCCATTGATGCGGTCTC
The DNA here is from genome assembly GCA_037954035.1 of Rosalia funebris. NCBI lineage: Eukaryota > Metazoa > Arthropoda > Insecta > Coleoptera > Cerambycidae > Rosalia > Rosalia funebris. The sequence goes on along the minus strand of JAZFAV010000001.1, from coordinate 10,964,288 downwards.
TGATCAGATTCCGACTTATTCCCACTGCAGGTTCTGGTCCATAGAGGTTTTCCCTGGTCCCTAGTCTGGGCATTCCATACAACTGCAAGGTTAATTTCCACATCTGGAGGCAAACTTTCATCTAAATCCGAATATTATGACCAATTCTTTTATTCTTTTTAACAGGCAGCCTGTTTCTTTCACTCATTAATTTTAAATGCCGTATCCACTTTATTATCATCATTATCATTATCTTATCGTCGCTATCACACTGTTTACTTTTATCTATAGTTATAAATTTAATTTTAAGACTTTTCTTGTTTTGGGAGGGCTAGGTTCTCCAAAATTTTGTGTGTTAGTTTTAATTGTCTGGTTATCCTTTGAGGCTTGTTAGATTCATTATAAAATTTCTCTTTTGTAGCTATTGCACTTTGAAGAATAGACTTATTACAGTCTTTACTCCTTCGCCTTAATGATTGTCTTAGTACACTCTCGTCCATTTTATCTTATAGGGAATTATTTTTATAACGTAAAGATCTTCTTCCAGGTGAGCTCTCCTTACTCTTGTTAGGAGATTTATTATTAGGCTTTTTAAACAATAAAACAGTCACAATTACCATGAAGATCTTCATCGTTTAATTTATAATTACATTGAAATATTTGTTCTTCAACTTCCAAAGATTTATTTATGTTTAAAATAACTCTGATTTCTCCAATGACATATCATCAACCCTTATCACCTGTATGAAATGTATATACCTGTATATCCTGACAAAATTTGTCAAGATATGCCACCACCAATGACGTGCAAATGCCTTTAAATTAATTTTCGAAGTAAAATAATAACACTTAATATCAAAATCTTTTTCATCAAAATCTCCTTTTTTTTAGGATTTAACTAAAACTGAAGACTAAAAGCTAGACCGTATATTCTTCAGTGACGTCTCGTCAAGGTAGGCAGATGACATATTCCAATAAGTACAAAGACCTAAAAATAGTATCTAACCAATTACTTTATTTGATTTTTTGATTCAATATCTAGTTTTAGTTATTTATAATCGTAATTATAATATTCATAATTGCCATCCACTAGTTAATGTCTTTTTATGTTATTAGTAAAATACCTGATATTACTGGTTTGGTATTATTACTAAAATATGAAATTCTTTGTCTAATTTACGTGGTACTTCATATAATCTAGTACAGAGAGAACGATAAAAAATTAAGTATGTATATTATATTTCTATATTCTATAATATAAATTAAGTATGTATATTTAAGTATAAATTAAGTATGTATATTATATAGTTATGTATATTTCCAGACTTTTATAATCCACGTAGCGCCAGTGGTAAAAAACGAGCAGTTGCGACTTCTAACGAGGATGAACAAGACGCGCAAACAACAAACAACAGAACTTATAATTACAGCAGTTTGACATCATCCTGTCAATAGAGCAACGATATTTGTAGTATATTGAGACGGCTCCACACTGAGTCACTAATTTTGAAGATTCTAGATGAAAATCTGAAGGAATTTGGAGACCTGAAAATAACTTTTCAATAGGATGGTGCTTCTCCACACCATTATGGCTAAATTACTGAAGAATATAGGTTCATTTTCTCAGAAACAGTTGATCGGGCGAGAGAAGAGTTTTATAACAGGATGTTGTACTATCAGCAAGAGGGGAGGTACATATTTTAAGCATAAATTCCTAGATATGTGGTACTACTTTTTACTTTTTATCAATTTTTTTTGTGAATCAAATTTACTGCATCTGTTACGCACAGTGTATATATAGTTTAATTAATAATTAAATAACAAAGTTCATAACAAAATTAAGAAAATAGTCATTTTTTTATGTAATGTGGGACTTTTAAATCTTGACAATGTACATCTTCAATGTACATCCTCCTTTTATACAATTGGAATTAGAGTTACTTCCCCCCATATTTTTAAAAAGGGATGAGTATACATGTGTCACATCATTTCAAAGTTTTTAATTCCCCATTCAGGTATTTGAGTTTATTAACGCTAAAGAGCGTAAAGTTTTTAGAGTAACTTTGAAAATAATAATCTAGCTTTTTATTCACCCTTAGGTCTACTTTTTGTTAACCTTGGTAACCGATAATCGTTAGTGATATTGATAATACGCGATCTTAGGATAGATAGACGCCTATAACGAAAATGATATTATATTTTACTTATTGATATTTATGTGTATGTCAATGATTACAACACATCAATTAAGCGTTAGCCTTCTGTTTTTTTGCAATGAAATGTTGTTCTGAGAAGGTCACAGATAGATGTATATAGAAAGGAAAACTAATAAATAATAATCTAATAACAGTCCTGAAGTCTACCGATATTAGTAATAGTTCAATAGCATAAGGGTTGTGCTTTCTTTTTTAACAAAAAGAAAGCACTTTTATGCTCGGGGGTAATAAACTTAGAAACAAGGAAGAGATTTTTGAAAACATATGTATGGAGCACGGCACTTTACGGCTGCGAAACCTGGACGGTAGGGGAAGTAAGTAGGAAGAAATTAGAAGCTTTTGAGATGTGGTGTTACCGAAGAATGATGAAAATACCATGGACTGATAGGGTTAGAAACGAAGAAGTATTGGAGAAAGTCGGCGAGAAAAGGAGTATGTGGAAAAACTTAAAGAAGAGAAGAGATAGAATGGTAGGCCACTTGCTGAGACATGGGGGAATAGTCCGCGATATTTTGGAGGCAGAAATAGGAGTGAAGAAAGGCAGAGGTAGGCCTAGATTAGACTACTGCTCGCAAATAGTAAGGGATGTAGGTTGTAGCACAATTAGCGAAATGCGTAGGTTAGCACAAGATAGGAGAAGCTGGAGGTTGGCGTCCAACCAGTCTTAGGACTGATGACCTAATGATGATGAGCATAAGGGTACTTATTTCAGAATTAAACGTGATTTCTTTAATTATCTTTGTTAAGGCTGTATCTAGTTCATAATCTAACGCAGCCTACTTTGAAATAGAATTGTCATGTAATATCTTTGTCTGTCTGTCTATCATGACTTTATGACCATATTTTACAAAATTGATGATAAATACCAAAATGCCAAGAATAGTTCGGTGGCTTTTTGCGTGATTTGTGTTAGAAGAAGCCTGAGAACTTTGAAAAAACCTTTATCTGCGTGTTTTGTCATTTTTGCCATTAATTACATAATATTACATACCCATATACAAAAGTCATAAAGAATATCTTTTGTAAATTTCTTGAAATTGCATACTTATTTTCTTCTTTTATAAATTCTCTCGCTAACCAGCAACAGTCGTTATATTCCTTTTTCTGTAGATGATTACTAATTTTGGTTTGGCATATGATAAAGTTGTTTTCACAGATTTTCATGATATATGTTTCAAAAAGCTACATATTAGTGTAAAGTACTTGAATATTTCTGGTCTATTCACAGATAGTTAAATATGATCATCCGAAATAATCCAATGGTAACTTATGTCGAATCTGGTAACATAACCGCCCATTCAATCCTCCTCAACTTGTCACATGTCTTAAAGAATGACGTGTTTAAAGTAGGCGGACAAAAGAAATAAGGTTGTGCCTTAACAGCATCCATCTTATAAAAAATACATTATTTCTAGGATTTAAAACATCTATATTTGGATATAGGTAGCCGAGTCCTCAACTGACTTTAGATATTCTTGAAGATACTATAACGTCAGTATATTGCCACCAACAACCAATTTTGGTAATATCTCATCCAATGTTAGGGTTAGCACAAGATAGGAGAAGCTGGAGGTTAGCGTCCAACCAGTCTTAGGACTGATGACCTAATGATGATGATCCAATGTAAATTTTCCGTACTCAATATATTGCCAAACAATTCTGACATCTTAGATATCTATTTAAGAGAACTGTAGCTTGACTGAAAAAATAATATATTTAACGAGCCATGCATTAATAAAACGTCTAGTTTTTTTAAATGTAGAACTTTGTTTAGTATTCTATAAACTAGTTTGTGTTGTCCCTATTCCTATACGATTTATTCCTGTATTTTTTTCCTCTTGTTCTTCTGAAATATCATTATATTATATATGTCCATCTACTCTTGAACTTGCTCGTTCCCATGAATTCCATTTTCCTGCGAAACTAGTGAATAATACTACGATTAATATTAGATTAGTTACAGTCAACAATGACTAATAACAATATTTTTCCTGCAGTCTTGTAAGAACCAGACCTGGTTATACAGAGCCCCTTGTTGTGGTTCTATTGTTTAAATATGTTAGTCACGCCTTCGGCTTTGAAAACTTCGCGTCTCGTGTCTAGTCACGACTTTGAACTATTTCATTTGTAGACTCATTACTCTCATTAGGCAGCAATTGAAGGTACGCACGACAATAAAGCCTACTTTTAACAAATCTCGTTTAGATATACATATCTCTTTAAATAACGTATTTTGTAATAACAAAATAATTATTTGATCTCATTTAATTTCAGTTAGAATTAATCTTGTATATACTTGAGAATTTTTATGTCAATGAATCGCAGTTAGATAGAATGCAAGAGAAAATAAAATAATATCTTTCCTATATTTTAATTATTTTCTGTTATTTTCTCTACAACTACAATGTGGTATTTGCTTTTTCATATCATAAATTTTATAGATTTACTTTTTTCTGTATGTAATATTTAAAACTTCAACATGAGATTTTCTCTACGTAAAAATGATGCAAGACTACTAATTTATCCCAACTTATTTAACATGTAATTAATTTTGACTTATTTAAAATTATAAAAGAATATTCAAGAAATTTTAATAAAACCCCATCTATTTCACAATAATAATACTTGAATAGTTCATGATTTCAGTTTTTGTGCATACTCAAATAAAGACTGTCAATGTCTGCATTATCATAAATCAAACTAAAACGCGTTTTTTTTGATTAAATAAAAATCATTGAATAGATGGTTGCTTATAAATAGGGGCTTTGTATTGTATCTGGTATGAATCTTTGTATATTGTCATGTAAACATCTAGTAGAATTCTTGAACACATAAGACTTGAATATAGTCATTAGACTAGTCGTCTGGAGATGGCGACAGTGGATTCTGTTGCGCTCCGAGATGTTTATCATCCCACCTGTCTGTGCGGCGGCTTCGCGAGCAAAGCAGAAATCTGCGAGCAGCTGTCAGATATTCTGTGGCTGTCAGTGAATCGTTAATGGCGTGCTGGTAGTAGACGTAGGGTAGATTTTGTTACGAAAACTAATAAAAACATTTAAAATGAGTGCGACGGGCGTTCTACCTACGTACCAAAGGTTCGTGAACGGCGTACCAGTTCCATTTTCGAGAAGGTCTTTCCGACCCCGCGAGAAATACGTGATATTTTTAGTTTTTGTAACATTTGGGTTAGTATGTTTTGGTACATTCTTCTACTTGCCAGAATTTCGCAACGGAGGCACGGCGGAGAGTGTTTACAAAGTTTACGATCATCTTAAGCGTGCAGGCCCGGAATTGTTAATTCCGCCGCCGCCCCACCTGGAGGACAGCCGGGAGGGCCCCAATTTGCTGAGGCACTCCGACGACTTTCGCGTCGATCCCCACGTTATCGGGGACAGAGAAAAATTAAGGGCCAAAATAGAGCAGGATGGCGAGTTGAAGGTGCTCGAGAGGCCGGATATGGGCCGTCAGAAGACATCCTCGACCATTAGACAGTCCAATGTAGTTAATCAAGTTGACGAAAATGTAGGAGCCGAAGTGATGATGATTCAAGATGTCATTACAGTCCCCCCTGCGCCAAGTGACCATTACCCTGTGACGATGGGCGGTGAAGATAAAGATCCAATTACGAGGGAACGGCGGGATACAGTGAAACAGGTAAGCGAAAAGTGAAATCATATCTATTTGTAAATGCAAATATGTTTACAGTGATATAGATAGCTATTCCGAAAATATTTGGAATTTACTATAAAAGTACTACGAACGATATGTCTGCAACGCCGAAAAACAGTTTGAAATACCACTTTTTAAACTTCGATCTTTGTACCGTGATCCTATTATAATATTTAACCGAGAATTAAAGCTTCTTTAATACATACAATGAATACACTTAATTTACTACAGTAGCATCTCATAACAGTAATTATTACAACAATGCTGATTTAATTTAAAAAAATATATACATTTTTTATTTCGCAGTTTCACTGTTTGAAATCGTGAAAACGATCTCTTATCTCAATAATTATCTCATCTCAAAAACATCTTAATAAGTATCTAATATTAACACATAGTATAACATACATATATCGATTACGTAGAATCTTGAATTTTATCGATATTTATCGATTTGATAACAAACTGAATAGATCTGTATACTGTAGTATTAAATGATTATTATATGGAATATATATTTAAGTACTTACACCTAATAAAAATAAAGTATTATTGAAGCATCATATATTATTTATGTGAATTATCTTCGAATCGAGATTATTTAACATATCACATGTTCCAATACTGTTATTAGGACCTAACTAGTAATTAAATTAAATAAGAATCATTCGTGCATTACAATATTTTGACTATAATTTATTTATACCTGTGCATATATTATACGTATGATTTATTTTCACAGATAGTTCTGTCGTGACCTTACATTTGTGATATATAATTATTGCGATAAATATATTACTACACTTGATTTTATCAGGAATCGAGTCAGAAAGTTGGACATTTAGTAACAAGCCTGGAATTTTTAAATGGAATTTTTACGAGCTCTTTTATTATACACCTACCTAATATTGTAACGAGTATTGTAGATATCATTTTCACTGTGTAGAGGATAAAAAGTTGTAGTAGAGACAGCGTTATATGTGATTTATCTACATTATAAAAATAAAAAGCAAAATATAATGATATTTATATATATATATATATATATATATATATATATATATATATATATATATATATATATATATATATATATATATATATATATATATATATATATATTGCAGCAATTAGCGGGGAGTTTACTGTCTAAAAGGCCCCACACACGCTGTTTCTAAAGCTGCCTTTCCACGCTTGCCAAGGCCCGACAAGCGTCCACAAGCACAAGCGTGTAAAGAGGGTGTTTGGCTTGGCTTGCGTGAGCTTGTGGACGTTTTCTTCCGATCCGGTCTAGTGTCGGTTTTTGGACACAGATCAAAGGGCGCTTGCGGCAAGCGCTTGCGACGCATTCACACGTTAGTGTGCATTTAGTTGCAGTTGTGATCTCGTGGCGAGCGCATGTCTAGCTAGTTCTTTGTGTGGCTTTAGCTTTCTCTAGCTAAAATGAGTGGCTGGTCGAACGAGGAAAGTTTATCGTTTCTGGAATATTACCAGAGCGAGTCGTGTATTTGGAATCCCAAAGACGTTAATTTTTATGAATCTTTATCATCCACCATATTTGTGGTCGTCGAGCTTTCCTTGTTTTTGTTTTACTTTGCTTGTATTTCAAATAAAAGTACGTTAAACCAAACGCAATAGCCGATACAAGTTCGGTGTCCGCCATGCTTGGGTGTACGTAGCACTCTGACGCATTCACAATGCCAAGCGAGATTTGTAGATGATTGGCTTGCAGACGTTTGCCAAGGCTTGGCAAGCATGGAAAGGCAGCTTAACACACGCCTGCCTGCGCAAACCAAGTTTGCGCAATTTGGCCTGTGTTGCTTTTTGGACCCACATGTTCAGTTCAACTGTCCAGATATTTGCTCAGTTCACGATGGCTTCTCAATTTGATGTTGCCTGCTTCCTTCTCCTCGCTTGCGCTATTAAAAAGAAGCAACAGAAGAAACGTTCTGTAAACAGGACCAAATGGACTAAAAGTTGGCTGTTGTCTCACATCAGTTTACTAGAAAACTTGAAATTGGAAAAAATAGGATTGGTTTAACTATTTGAGAATGGATGAAGACACTTATCTACACTTGATATTGGTTGAAATTGGTTTCTCCGTTGATACAACGGCGAGATATGTGCATGAGACTCTTCGCTGTGCTTATGGAAAGTTAAAAGCAAGGAATATTCTGATCGAAACAAAAAATCGTCTGCTTATGAAATTTCAGATCATTGTATGATCGGCCAGTTGCAAGAAATCTTAAGGTTACGGTTAAGCGCTCATGACATGAAATTGACTGTCTCATGCACGTATCTTGCCGTTGTATCAATGGAGAAACCAATTTCAACAAGTGTAGATAAGTGTCTTTGTCCATTCTCAAATGGTTAAACCAATCCTGTTTTTCCAATTTCAAATCTTCTAGTAAACTGATGTGAAACAACAGGTTTCTTTTTAACAGCCAATTTTTTGTCCATTTGGTCCTGTTTACAGAACGTTTTTTCTGTTGCTTCTTTTTAATAGCGCAAGCGAAGAGAAGGAGGCAGGCAACATCACATTGAGAAGCCATTGTGAACTGAGCAAATATCTGGACAGTTGAACTGTACGTGTGGGTCCAAAAAGCAACACAGGTCAATTTGCGTAAACTTGGTTTGCTCGGGTAGGCCTGTGTTAAAAACTGAGCGTATGTGGTGCCTAAAACACAACTTGAAATTGCTAAGGCCAGGCCGACGGCGCATCCGGCCTGTCTACTAAATAAACTATCTACAGACGCTCAGTTATACCTGCACAAACCTGGTTTGCGCAGGCTGGCCTGTGTTAAAAACCGAGCGTGTGTAGTGTCCTTAAGAGAAACACTGAACGTGTAAATAGGGATTTACGAGTAAAACCGAAAATTTTTTCAAATTAAAATTTTCAAAAGAATTTCTTTAGATTATAAATTAGTTTCAATGTTTTTCCAACAGTCGCATTCTTAAAAAAAAAACTTATTTAAAAATGTTCCTGTACAGTCGCCTGAAGGAAGATCTTCGGCTAAAACCTCTCCTCGCAATTGTTTTTGTATGTAACTGAAATTTTTTTAAAAGACAATGCTAGAGGTAAACTCTAGGCCAAAACACCAACCCGACTTCTCCCATGTAATGAACGATTCAAATTTATATAAGATTTTCGGAGATCTTGAAATTATTTGCAATATTTTGAGGGTTTCCGTTTAGGGTTTCTTTCTCTTTTTTTTTCTGATTTGTTCGATATTCCACTTTTAAAAATATTTAATATTGTTTTCTTATCAGCCCCCAATAGATCACTCGAATTCTATCTACCCTTTTCAAAATTCCACCGATCCCAAGGAAGTCCACATGGACCTTGTTGGAAACCCCTGGTTTAGAGCATCAAACTAATGTTATGCGTACTATTTGATCCGCCTCTAACTCTTATTACTGCTGCCATTCGTCTGGGCATGCATTCATTGACAATGAATGGTCCTGAGGAATATTCTCCCATTCAACAAGAACGACTTGTTCAAGTTCCCTAAGTGTCATAGAGGCAGCACCTAACTGATCGTTTTAAAGCATTCCATACATGCTCTATAGGGTTCATATCTGGGCATCATATCTTGGTGGGCAGTCCATAGTTGGAATATTCACAAATCAAAAGTAGTTCAGTACCTCTCTAGAAATATGGGGCCGTTATCCTGCATAAATCGGGGGCATTGAAATTGCCCCCAATAAACGGGAGACAAATGGCATCACATGTTCTTCTACGATGTTTTCGACGTAGAAATGTGCATTCATGGATCTCCCCCGTATAGGAACCAAATATGTGCGACCATCGAAACAAATTCCTCCCCAGAACATTATTGATCCACCAAACAATGGGATCCTCGAAAATATATTAGAGGCAGCAAACTCTCTTCTAACCTCCGTCTGCCTCGTTGATGTCCATCTGGTGAATTAAGACTTACTCTTGTTTCATCTGAAAAGAAAATTTGCTTCCAATCGTCAATAACTCAATTTACGTATTCTCTTGCAAAACTCAGTCTAGTAACTCTATATTTTCTGGTGAGCAGTGGTGTAATAGCTGGTCTTCTACTATCCAATCCTTCTTCGTTAAATCTTCTGCTGACCGTTCGTCCAGAAGTTGCTACATTTCGAGCTGCCACTAGAGCTCTGCTTAGTTCTAAACTGGTAGAATGGCTGTTTCTTAAAGCGACTTGCATCTGTGGAGCATAAGATATCGCTCATGCCTTGCATCTGTAAATTTACATATGCTTGCATCTGTAACATGAGCTACAGAGCATGTCTTGCATCTGTAAATTTACTTACGCCATTATCCTTGGGTTCAGTAATAGCGACTTACATGTTCATTGAAAGGTTTAATTGTTCAACTAATTTATTCCTTCTTCTCTGAGTGGAGTGGAAGTCAAGTGTTGATTTACTTGATATTAAATTTGAAAAAAATCAGTAGCGTAGCTGAATTTATTTCCTTTTACAAATTTCTTTAAACAGCGTTAAATATATTATCAACAAAAATTACAAAATGTTACTTTACATATGTCAAACAATTGCAATTGTTTATCAGTAACGACAAAGGATATCCTAGACCACTTACATAGACTGTTTCAGGATTTAAAACTTCGAAAAATTATAGTAATGAAAAGTTTTGCTGAAGCGTTAATATTGTCCGGGATTTTATAATTTTGTAATAATTTTATATACATATATAAAAATAATAGGGAGTGGTTAAGGGAACCTTTTCTCTGTTATTTAATTGAAACAGTTAATTATGTACTTGTTCCTGGGAATTATCATTTCATAGGGGAATTTAATTTGTTTATAATCTTGCCTGTAAGGGCTTGGCTAAAGATGGTTTGCAAATACAGGACTTGCAGATAATACAAATCGGTGTGAGCGAAAATATAGCTTGTACAGAATTGTTCCAGTTGTTTTGAATACACTATTAAATACAACGTGTACAAAGACTATTTATATTTAACACCCCGTTTTACGTGATGTTCCATTTCGAAGTGGATCTCGCGCAGTAATTGCCATTAAAAACAGTTATTTACACAAAATTTTACGGCCTTTAAGATTGTATGTACGACTAAGCCGAGATATAAAGTAACCATATGTCTCACAAACACGTTTTAGAATTGTTTTCCGTGCTTCATAAATTATTTATGAGCCGTATTTGCCATTTACATCGTGTCAGAATGAAACTTAGCAATTACTGCAAAGGAAATCCACGGCGATCGAGGCGAACGGACGTTCCTACGTTTCTATTCAATACTGGGCGTCCAAATTTTCTCGAACCGCACTGGTGATAGTAGTAAGTACCATCAAGAAAGAATATAATGAGATACTTTCGATACGATCCCCTGAAATATAGGCAATCATGAATTCATTTTTGCAGTTACGCATGTTCTTGATCTCAAAATGATCGCGCCCTCTATTGACGAAGAGTGTAATTAAGTTAATTAAATATTGCCTATATGCAGGCAAATGTATCGAACATTATTTCATTACATTTTTTCTTGATAGTACAACGAAGATGTTTTTATAGTGCTTTTAACGGTAAGATTAAAATATTGGGCAGTGTTGTTTCTTTAATTTTGTATTTATACTTTCATACAATCCTCAATTTTCAACGATGTGGTAGTTATTTTTTCAACAAGGCCTTTCAATAAGGCTTTTAACAAGGCTACTTCAAGTGCAGGCCATGGAAAATCTTATTGGAATTTGATACTATCAAACACTGAGAACTTAAAAAAGTCTAAAATTATTTTGCTGTGATAAAACAAGTTAAGAAAAATCCTGAGACTATTTTTTTTAGGGTAATGTCTTCGACAAAGTTAAAAGGGAATCGAACATACTTTCCATCGTGCATTGTCACTGTTACTTTATTTATTTATAGCTTTTCTCGCGTTTGCTCTTTATTGGGAGTGTGACTGAGCCTCGAGAAGATACGAAAGATATTTTCTTGACTGTAACCAATCCATTCATATGGGAATCTGTTATTTTAGATACTTCAGATAATAGATGTGTTAGGCTCTTGACAGAACTACCCAGAATAGCTGTTTTATCGCTTGTATGTTTTACATTTTCTCTGGTAAGGAAAAATCTATTAAAAGATAGAAAAGATTTATGTTTGTGTTTATAACCTGTGGTCTTTGAAATAATTGTTAGTTTATTAGCAAAGAATTTAAATAAAATGCAAATTAATAGATTTACAGTGGCCAGCAAAAGTATTCATACAGCTTCGATATATTAAAATAACATAAAAACATTATCAAACTTTTATTGTAATAAAACTGCACTATTTTTATTTAGAAACACACGGCTCATGTAATATAAGAACATAACATAAATGGTCTTAAAATACAGTGTTTTGTATTAATGTTACAATAACACAAAATAAACATACAGTAATAAATAATGAATAAACAGTTTTAAAACCTTAAAACGGACTTTTCCGCACGTAGAACATCTCTATCTCGAAATTTAGTGGCCGAGAAAAAATAAACCAACACATAAATGCAGAATATGTGTTTTATGCGACAGTTTTATTTTTTTAATTTTTTTCAAATAGTCCACCATCGTGCTTTCTCATGACCCATGAACAGGGTGGGGTGTGTCCTATTCACCTCAAAATCAATAGATGTCATCTGGTAGACGTCCCTAATCAGAATCAGTCTAAATCCGATCGATCCGACACGATTTAATTGAGTGATGGTGCTAACAAAAAAAATTCTCAAATAGTTCACCGTTGTGATTTCTCATGACCCGTGGACAGGGTAGAGTGCGTCCTATCCACCTCAAAATCAATAGGTGTCGTCTGGGAGACGTTCCCGGTCAGAATCAGTCAAAAGCCAATCGATCCGACACGATTTAGTTGAGTTATCGTATTAACAAAGAAATTTCTCAAATAGACCCATGGATAGGGTGGGGTGTGTCCTATCCACCTCAAAATCAATAGGTGTTATCTGGGAGACGTGTCCGATCAGAATCAGTCAACACCCGATCGATCCGACACGATTTAGTTGAGTATCGTGCTAGCAAGAAATTTTAATGCCGACGACAGCAATACACACACAGACAACATTTTTAAAAACCATTTTTTTTTGGTTTTTAGGCCGAAAAACGAAAAATGAACGAAAGAATTTTTTTTCCATTTTTCTTTACACGATTACATTACTTCTCCACTGGTATAGTTGAGCGCGGAAAAGTAACAAATAATTTTGTGATCACATCAGAACCAATTTTAGACCATTCTTCTATTAAATTTCGTTCCAAATCCCGTTTGCTTTTTATTTCACATTTTCTAATACGTGTTTCTAATTTGTGCGATAGATTTTCTATGGGGTTGACGACTGAAGTGGGTGCTTGAGAAGTTTCGAAATTGTATAACAAACAATTTTGAACAACTTTGGAGGATAATTTTGGGTCATTATCCTGATAGAAAAATAATTCTGCACCATTTTAAGGTCTGCAGCACTGTGTTTTATATTTTTCTTTAACACTTGGTAAGAGAAAGAATGTGGCGTTTAACTGATTGTTTTAGTGCATCCCATAGATGCTCTAATTAATGTTTAATATCTATCTAGCAACGTGGGGCCAATCGTTATTCTGCATAAAAATTAAATTGTCCCCGACAAACGGGGCAAATGGTGTAGTGACGCATTAGCAGGGATGAAGAGTGTGCCTCGATAACTCAGAGGTGAGAGCAACTAACCGGAAATTGGGAGAGCCGGGTTCGATTCCCGGTCGAGGCAAAATGCATTTTTATCCTTGCTATCGCCAAAGTGGTGACCCCGACGTGATGTGATGATTCATTCCAGTATATGCCAACCTCCCTTACATCTCAAATTCGCGGATTCGATTCCCGTCCTATCCATCGCCCTATAGTCCCGGGGGTTACCGAACAACGGTTCGTAAGAATGGCGAACGCGGTCACATTCCGTTAAATTGTATCGAGACAAACCATGTCTCTAGGGAGGGAGTACTGTAGTGACGCATTAAACTGGCGCATTAGCAGGGATGAAGAGTGTGCCTCGATAGCTCAGAGGTCAGAGCAACTAACCGGAAATTGGGAGAGCCGGGTTCGATTCCCGGTCGAGGCAAAATGCATTTTTATCCTTGCTATCGTCAAAATGGTATCACATGTTCTTCTGCGATGTTCTTCACGTAAAAATGTCTCCTCATGGGGGATCATGAATCTCCCATGCCCATGAATCATAAATCTGCCCTACCATGTCCATTAACAAATTCATGGATCTCCCTGCTAGGGCTCTGCTTAGCCCTAAGCTGATAGAATGCCTGTTTCTTAAAGCGACTTGCAGACTTGCATAATATATCGCTTATCTTGCATCTGTACATTTCTTACGACCTTGTTCTGGTGTTCTGCAATAACTTCCAAGTTCATTGAAACGTTCAACTGTTCGACTAATTGTTAGTTATCTAACTCCTAACAGATTAGCCATATAGCCATATGGCTACGTCCCTCGTTAACTAGAGCTACTGCTACCGCTTTCACTGCTTCATCTTCTCTTAAGTTACGTGGACAATTCATTTCTTTTAGTCGTAAGTGTACTGCACACTGTTTCATTCATTTGATGGCATTGAATAATACAAAAAAACTGAATTTCAAATCACTTTAAACAGCATTACATATATTTTTAACGAACAATTACAAAATGTTACTTTAAATCTGTCAAACATTTGCAATTGTTTATCAGTAGTGACAAACGGTATCCTAGGCCACCTACATAAAATGTTTAATGATTTAAAACTTCGAAAAATTATAAGAAATAATGAAGAGTTTTGCTGATGTATTAATTTTGTCCGGGAGTGTATCTTCCGTAACCACAACCTACATTTCAATGCATCTTTATATGCATATTTTTATAGCAGTGCTATCTTCATCAGAAGAAATATACAGATGTATTAAAATATCGGTTGTGGTTAAGACATTATGATAAATTTGTTGGCGTAATTGGTCCACTATGAGGGTAACTAGAACACATGCAGATTAGAGATATGTTTTTATAAGGCGAATTTCGTATAGAATTGTGGCAGCTCTGTAATGACCTGCATTACTTGAACTGACACGTTCAGCAAACTCCACGTGGAGCGAACGTCAGCTATCGATATTCGGCTCTAATCTAGTTTTTTCCAGGGACATGGTTACGTTCGTAATTCCGGTTGTAAAAGTTGCGTTTTAGGATCTCGCGCTTGTTATCCCCAGAAATAAAACTTGGGGTAATAACGTTGATAACGACAGTTTATGGATCGATTTCTTGAAGCAGGTGTACAAACGTAAACATTTTTCAGGCGTGGCATAAGTAAATGTTTGTGCTTAAAAAACAACTGAAACAGTAATATGCTTCGAAGGCGACGGTAAATAATTTCAATATAATATTTTTAATAAACACTTGTATTTGTAGTATCCATTATAAATCCGATATATAAGAAGGGAGACAGAAGGAAGTGTAATAACTACAGAGGTATAAGTATAACTTCATCAACCGGAAGACTATATGGAAGAATCCTTAAGACAAGAATAGAGAAAGACATTGAGGAAATGGAGGAACAAAGCGGTTTTAGACCAGGAAAATCCGGTACAGATAATATATTTACCCTGAGACATTTAGCGGAAAAGTATCAGTCAAAAGGAATGGAACTCCATGTAACTTATATAGACCTAAAAAAAGCATTCGACTCTGTCCCGCTCCAGAAATTGTGGACTGCACTAGAAGAATCGGACATCGACACGGTATATATAAACGCAATTAAGACCATTTATAGAGAAAATCAAGCTGTTGTCAAGGTTGGAAAACATACCTCGGCCCCTTTCTCACCAACAAAGGGCGTGAAGCAGGGATGTTGCCTCTCCCCCACCCTGTTTAAAATTTACTTAAATGCTGCTCTAAAACAATGGACTAGAAAGTGCAGCCCGATGGGAATACGCTTAGAAAACAGTCACCTATACACCATCCTCTTTGCGGATGACCAGATAGTAGTCGCAGAGGATCAGCAAGATATGTCATACATGCTCAATAAACTTATAGAAGAATATAATAAATGGGGCCTAGAGGTAAATACAGAGAAAACACAGTATATGGTTATAGGAGGTAAAGGAGAAGACATAGAACTGGACAGCGGGATGATAAAAAATGTGACCGAATATAAATACCTTGGGGTTACAATTTGTGAAAATGGGAGAGACGACAAGGACATCAGGGAGAAGATGGCTAAAGGAAGGAACTTGATAAAAACACTACATCCCATCCTGTGGAAAAGTAATATTACAATTAAAACAAAAAAGAATATTTTTAAATCAATAATAGAACCAGTCATGACGTACGGATCAGAGGTGTGGCTTACAGGCAAAAATATGAACCAGAAAATACTTGCAGCTGAGATGTCGTATTGGAGAAGATGTTGCAGGTTAACTTCATTAGATCATGTCAGAAACGAAGATATTAGAGAAAGAATGACAGTTACAGACACTATTACAGATACAATAAACGAAAAACAACTAAAATGGTACGGACATCTAAGACGCATGAACGCAGAAAGAATACCACAGAAAATCTGGAATTGGACCCCATACAAACGAAATAAAAGAGGAAGACCACGCAAGAAGTGGATAATGAATATTCACAAAGGAATGGAAGAACGAGGACTACAGGAAGAAGACTGGAATGATAAAGAGAGATGGCGCTTAGGATGCGAGAAGCGGCGATGATGCTGCAAAACCTCGCTATATATATATATATATATATATATATATATATATATATATATATATATATATTTGTAGAATTTCACTGTGTCTTTAGATTTAGAAAGTGTGGTTCGCGAAAATAGGAGTGGTAATCATATTATGGCAACTAGACCAATTAAGTTAAGACTGATTAAGATGTGAATCTTAAATAAAACATCGTTGTCTGTAGCAAATTATTGAAATATTTATTGATTGATAATGTAGATATTTGGGAATTATGTATGGAACAGCACATCTGGTAAATGGCCGCCACGGCTTTGTAGTCCAATCAATAGGGAATGACCCTGTCACTAATTGTAAACAGCAAAAAAATTTTTCAGCATATAGAAAATAAAATTTTAAGAAACTTGGCGTTTTTTGCTCTCAAAATGGCGGCCGCTAACATAACCTAAAAAATTCGCAAAAGTGAAAAAACCGGTTTTTCGCGAATAAAAAAGAAAGTTGTGCTCGGACTGGAAAAATTTAAATGAGAAAGTTGTGGATAATGAAAAAATATTTCGTTTCAATTTTTGTGAGGTCGAGTCGATTCATTACTTTTCGAGATATATCGAGAAAACCGTTGAAAATTGCGTTTTTTGGTTTTTGCTCTAAAAATAACAATATTTGATGAAAACATTTAATAATTTCAGAAAATGTAGTCCTAAGTGAGACGAAAACAATCGTTTTTGTACAATTCCAAATTTTTTTTTTTCAAAGTTATAGCTGTTCTCGTAAAAAAAGGTGTTTTCGTAAAACGGCTTTTCCATCGAAACGGATGGTCCTACAGACTTGTTCGAGGACTTATTTTCTTCGTTAGGAGTTGTACTAAAAATATATTTTCAGCAACAATCGGTTTTTTTTATTTTTTGTATAAAAAATCGCGTTTGAAAATGACGTAATTTTCGTACATCGGTTTTTTTGGCAATAAATTCTTGTAATAAAACCGATGTACGAAAATCACGTCATTTTCAAACGCTATTTTTTATATAAAAAATTAAAAAAACCGATTGTTGCTGAAAATATATTTGTAGTACAACTCTTAACGAAGACAAGTCCTCGAACAAGTCTGTAAGACCATAAACAACTATAACTTTGAAAAAAAAAATTTAGAATTATACAAAAACGATTGTTGTCGTCTCACTTAGGACTACATTTTCTGAAATTATTAAATGTTTTCATCAAGTATTGTTATTTTTAGAGCAAAATAAAAACAAAAGCTCATTTTTCAACAATTTTTTCGGTATACTTCGAAAAGTAACGAATCGATTCGAGCTCACAAAAATTGAATCGAAAGATTTTTTCATTATCTACAACTTTCTCATTTAACTTTTTCCAATCCGAACACAACTTTCTTCTTTATTCGCGAAAAACCGTTTTTTTTACTTTTGCGAATTTTTTAGGTTATGTTAGCGGCCGCCATTTTGAGAGCAAAAAACGGTAAGTTTCTTGAAATTTTATTTTCTATATGCTCAAATTTCTTTTTTGCTGTTTACAATTAGTGACCATTTAACATAGGGGCTCAGACAGATTGATTGGACTATTGGTGGAACACAAGTACTCTTCTCGTGATATTTTCAATAACGGTTTTGCATAAATCTGACGGTATTTCGTTGATTCAGCGTTCAATTTCGGTATTGAATGCTTGGGTGGTCGTGGGCTTCTTGGCGCAAACGTGAGACTTCAGAAAACCCCACAGAAAAAAGTCCATAGCTGTTAAATGGCAAGATGGTGGCGGCCAATTCTAGTTACCAGAACTAGACCAGGACACGACCAGGGAATGACTCGTAGAAGACCGTCAATGTTTCACGGATGGTATGGCGAGTGTCACCATCCTCCTGAAGCCACATATAATCAAGAGCAATATCTTCCGATTGAAGCACAAAGAACTGGGTTATCATGTCACGATAATGTTCACCATTTACCGTTAATGTATTACCTGACTCGTTTTCAAAGAAAAATGCACACCAAACAGTGATGCGTTGGAGATGCATTTCTTTCTCATGAATCATTCGTGGATTTTCTAAGCCTCAAAGGCGGCAATTATGTCTATTAACGAAGCCATCGAGGCGAAAATGGGCCTCGTCGCTGAAGATGATTTGGTCCACAAAATCGGCATTCACTTCTTATTGTTCAATGATCCAATTGGTGAACTCTCTTCGCTGAGCATGGTCTATTGATATGCTCTATGGCAGAAGTTGTTGAGTCACTTGGACTTTGTAAATATGGTGATGCAAATCATTAGTGAGAATACGGTGAAGAGTGGTTGTTGAAATGTCCAATTCTTATTCACGATGACGAATCGAGGACCCTGGACTCCCGGCCACAGCTACCGTGACGTTTTATTCTGAACGACCACTGTGAGTTCATGCTATGTGTTTCACATCAATAAGTGAACCAGTACTTTAAAATTTTACCGATTATTTATTTCTACCGAAAATTGGACGCACTTCACGAATCGTAGGAACCGAACTTTCACCATTTTGATAGTAATGTTTAAGAATAAGGACGTGTTGTTGTATCGTGTAGCGCTCCATGTTCACTAACTCCTATCTATCTTCTATCGACCATGTCACAATTATTAACCAATCAAATCATGACACCCCAAATTCAAAACAGCAAAAGAGGTCAATTTGTGTGTGTCTATAAACTGTTTTAAGGTTACATGTTAACAGCACCGTAAGTCAAAATTATTACGTTCTTGAAATTTTCACTAACATCGTTATTTCTCTGACTTCCCTATTCCTTGGATT
Organism: Rosalia funebris; assembly: GCA_037954035.1. Lineage (NCBI taxonomy): Eukaryota > Metazoa > Arthropoda > Insecta > Coleoptera > Cerambycidae > Rosalia > Rosalia funebris. The sequence continues at coordinate 10,944,933 of JAZFAV010000001.1, read as the reverse complement.
ATTCTTTCATCCCCCAAGTTTCCTCGACTCGTTCTTGCTATTTTTCTGCTTTAACCTCATTTACTTTTGGTTGTAGTTCTTTAAAACTCGTTGAAACACTACCAGTATATTTAAGATTTATTTTAACGATGCTTGTTTATTCTTTAAAACAAAATGAAATAATGAACTTGAAATGTTCTTCAAACTTTTGTTATTACCTATGACTTTTCTTAGAACTACGAAGGATCTTTTATCATACGCATCTTTTAATTTGCATTAAATATGAAAAATAAAACAAAATATTTAAAGTAAGTACCATAAACAAGAAACCCGTTTGACACTATTGAAAACAAATTTAAAGTTACTTTGTATAGACCTCCTACGTTATTAAAATATGATTCATGAAAATTATGCCATTCATAATTGAATCGCATTTGCGCAAACATAACCTTTTGAGTGATAGACAATTTTTGACGTAATCGAATATTCTTTATAAATTGGAACATACTATATACTTTATTTTATTGACAGGCGCAATATAAGTGTGATATATTATTTTTTTTTTCAATAAGATCCCCAGTGTACAGCATAAAATAACGCCATACAATTTGTCACAAATATCGGTTCTATAGTCAACTGAAGCTTGTTCACTATTTTTATTACGTCTGTTTGGTATACATAGTTAAACTTGACCTATTAAAACGTAAATTCTAATCTAAATAATGAACTAAAATATACCACCAACTGCGATGTATACATGAAATAATTATTTCTGTGAAACGTCTAATTATAGTTCCACATTACGGCCTTCAATGCAGAAAAACACGATAGAAATAGAAAATAGTTTTAAATGAACTATTAAATTACACTAAGAATAAACCAACCTTTTAAACAAGTATCTAAGTTAACGAGAGTATTAAAGTTTATCGTTTGTTTTCGGTATATGAAGCTAATTCATATACAGGGTTTAACGCAAAGTGGCAGAAAGGTAAATTCCATTAAAGTGGACATTTTTTTGGCGATACCAAGGATAAAGAGTGCATGCCTTGACCGGGAATCGAACCCGGGTCTCCCAATTTCCGGTTGGTTGCTCTGACCGCTGAGCTATCGAGGCACACTCATTATCCTTGCTAACGCGCCAGTTTAATGCGTCACTACATTTTAATTAAGTAAAATATTTATACATGTCTTATACCACTTATTTGCTGTGATATATTTACTACTGTTGCCAAATGTATTGTTTCCCATGTATTCTATTTTCTGTGATATTTTGTGTGACATATGAAAATGAAACAAATATTGACATAAACATTGATTTCTGACATTGAGATCATAATGTTGACGATTTATATCTGTGAGAATTCTTCAAAATATAGGAGGAAACTACTGTCTGAAAATTATTTTAGATTTGTTGCCTCCCTCCATTCTGTAAACTTCTTAAACTATATATGATACCTATGGTATCATATATAGTTATATATGATATACTATATATGATACCTATATGATACCTGTTGGAAGTCCTTTAAAATCACAATTAATTATATATATTATTAAAGCACCTTTTCTTTAATTATGTGTTTTTAATGAAAAATAACTAATTTACAATTACACATCACGAGAACAGTTTACAGTCGCAGTCAGTGGGCTTATATATTCTAATGTCGACCCGCTCGTGCCGGCAACGGTCGCCTTCCATCTACATGATGACTTCATTGTTTTGACTATTTGACAGATTTATGAAGTTCAAAATATTCGGTCTTAACATTCGGCCATCGCTGACCTAGGCACGTCCTCGGGCCTCTCATTGTCAATGCCAAGGAAAACATGTAAAACAAAAATAAAAACATTAAGAATATTATTGGTCTAATGTATTCAGGTAGAGCATAACTCTCTCTTTTTTTTGTTGTTGCTGTGAAGCGCCAAAGATCATTATCCTATGGACTCAACAAACGTAAGCTCATGGAGTGCTCACGAGGGACTCAACAAGAGTGATTTGGAGTGCGCAAAAGGTCTTAACCTCATGGACTCAATAATTAGTTCGGAGTGCGCAAAGTCCAATGTTCAAAGGGTTCCACGCATACTTCGAGTGCGCAAACGACGTTATCAAATGGACTCGATAAACTAATTTTCAGAGTGCACACTAAATCATAGGGACTCGACAAAAATTTACTTAGAGTACTCACAAGGGACTCAACAAGCTGTTTAGAGTGCGCAGAATCCAACGTCAAATGGACTTAAGAAGTTATATAACACATTTCACAAACCAAATTATTTCAGAATCAAGTTCAGAGGTACCATCGAGCATCACCCACTCAATGTATACTTGACTTGCCATAATGATAGGTCATAAAAATAAATTCAGAATCAATAATCAATAATATACACCAAGTTCAGAGGTACAATTAAGCATCACCCACTTAATGTGTACTTGACTTATTGTTAAATGTTACATAATAAGCATGTATCAAGAAATACCATATCAATAAAGAAAAGCAATAGTAATCAATTTCAAATAAAACAGTTTTAAACAAAAATAGTTTAACACTTACGTCAGTCAACAAGTTGTGCTTTAAATAGTTTAAGTTTATCACTGGCGACCACTCCATGGAACCGCCGTCGGTCTTTGGATAACGATTTTACTGCATATCGATCGTTGGGAAGGACTTTAACCACTTTGAAAGGACCAATGTAACGTTGTACCAACTTCCCACTGGAAAGACCCTTCACTGTCGGCGTCTTCTCAAACATGACCATGTCGCCAATGTTATAAGTATTTGCCGGAATACGATTCTTATTATAACGCGCTTTCGTTTTGTCGGCACTTTTGTTTATATTATTTAACGCTTGTTCACGCACAGTTTTTAATTGCGTCTCTCGATCTACCTCGTAATTTTTTTAACTTCACTTTGGTTTCACCTATATAATTCTCCAATTGTATCGATTTTTGATAACCATTGTTTAACAGTCAATGATTCTGAAGAACCGTCAAATTCCGCAATTAATTCAATACGTCCAGCATAACGCCGTGTTTTATCACTATCGAGAGGACTTCGTGATCAACGCGAAGTTGAGTCATCGCATGAATTGAGAGCGCTACGCGATTTTGATACACAGCTTTCCAAGGCCGCAATTCGGTGTTCCAAAAGTTCTCTGTTATCGCGATCGCGATGACGAGATGGACTGTGATTGTTTTGACTTCGACGATGACTACGGCTCCGACGTTTAGCGGCGTCTTGCTTTCGCACACGGCTTCGACTAGCCCGATTCATAATTGTTTTGGTATTGCACAATATTTATCGAACTATACAATGTAACGATAATACAGGTAGCAAGGCACTAATTAGAGCAGATAGACAACGCAATACAATAAACAGTTTACTTGTACTCACCAATACAACAATGAGTTCTTGTCTCTTGTCACAACACACAATACATTTATTTTAGTCTTTTTTTTAGTATTACATTTAGTGCTACAACCTACATCCCTTACTATTTGCGAGCAGTAGTCTAATCTAGGCCTACCTCTGCCTTTCTTCACTCCTATTTCTGCCTCCAAAATATCGCGGACTATTCCCCCATGTCTCAGCAAGTGGCCTACCATTCTATCTCTTCTCATCCTTATGTTTTTCCACATACTTCTTTTCTCGCCGACTTTCTCCAATACTTCTTCGTTTCTAGCCCTATCAGTCCATGGTATTTTCATCATTCTTCGGTAACACCACATCTCAAAAGCTTCTAATTTCTTCCTACTTGCTTCCCCTACCGTCCAGGTTTCGCAACCGTATAGTGCCGTGCTCCATACATATGTTTTCAAAAATCTCTTCCTTGTACTAGATTTATAGAATATGCGAGACCCATTGACTGCTTAATTGTTTCCTTAATGTCTCATTAAGGAAACAATTTGGTTAAGAAGCACGGTAGGGTATTGACAAAGCAATCGTTTCTCAGGCTAGGAGGTGCTTATTTTTTATAACTCCTATTATTATTGGAAATATTATTAGATATTATTGTAATTATATATTATGGATTTAAAATACTTTCCCAGCAAAATAGCAGAAAAATATTCACCTACTCCTGAGATTATCCCAGGATAGGCTTGGAGGATACAGGAGATAGTTCTCCGACTCTATCCCAATTTGTTCCATGACCACTAGTATTAATCTAGCAACTTCCTTGTTATATGATAGGCCTGCATTGGTTTAAATACAGGAGTTTTAGGAAATTTTTTGACATTACTTTATATATGGTATACATACCTCAGATATTATGCAATAAAAAAAGCGCCCCACGAAGTAAAAAAAAATGTAAATAATACCTTTCTGCCCCTACCCTATGGCAGTGGTAACATTCATGGTAATACTCAATATCACCTAGTTTCTCTGGAAAATCACATCTGTACTATCACATACATTGTCAACGACTTAAACATATTATTAAAAATAGCAGACATTTTCATATCAACTAAATGGATCTCAGATTAAAATGGCCCAGCGAGGCCAAAAACTCAAGCCCTCAACCAATTTTAAACATCAGAAATTTGACGCTGACAGTCTCAAGCCTGTATTTTAAATTATGAGGAAGTGTTTATCTCATTTCACAAAAAAAATAACGCTTCAAAAATAACTGAAGTGTATATTTCGTTCTAATGTATCTGCTCTAATTGGGTAAGTACTATCGAAATAAGACGCTAGCTTAAAATTCCATTTTCCAGATGCCAAAAAAGCTGTGAAGTGAAAGAGAGATTAGTGTAAAACAATAGTCGATATGATACGGAATATCAACATCAACGGCGCTAGCTGTATTCGTACTAAACCTAACAATTTATTGGCCCGATCTTGTGGTTTCTATCTTAGGGAACATAAGGTTTTTATTTTTGATAAGATTGATTTACAATTCAAGTTTTTGGTGTCTGATAGTGAGGTTTTAGGTCTCCCACTATCCTGCTAAAGTTTTGCCAGAAACTATCCTTAAACTGTGGATGAAGTTCGACCTTTCGATATTACATAGTATTGTTAAGTTATTATTAAAAGTTTTCAAGAGTAATTAGTTTACTATGTAGTGAGTTTTTAAACATTTTCAAGACAGTCTTAAACTTATTTGCTATTTATGTATGTATATTTCGTACGTCTATTAGCGACATAGCAACATAGTGATTTTTGTTTGTATTTTTTGATACATATCGTTAGAATCGTGTCGCTTTATGATTCATCAAATTCTATTCCCTCTCTTATATTTAAGTAGGCCTCTGAATAAGCCTTTAACTACAGAAGTCGTTAACAAATAATGCAGTGTAACTGTATGTAGTTCGAGGAAGAAATGCAAAATTAGATCGTCTGCAATTTATTTACTGTTATGTTTTTTGTTAGGCATATTGTGCCAGTAGAGTGGAATACGAACCTCAATGCATCCTGATACATCAAAATAAATTATGTAATTTTTTGGTAGAAACCACAATTTGCATGCTTTTTATATCGCATATAACATCTAAATTAGTTCATTCTACCACTATTATTAAATTACTTTAGTTAAGCACGGATGTAAACTATGTGTGTCGAATCTTCTTTCATTCTATAAATATAAAATTATATATAAAATTTGATAGTTTTACTATGTGGAATACAATTTAATAACCATACCCATATTTTGCTATTCAATTTCCGGCGATTTAAAGAAAATTTCCTTTTCCTATTGGCATTTGTTAACAGACAGACGCGAGACAGAGACAAATACGTCTGTTATCTGATCGGCTTCTATGTAAAGACATTAGAACAAGTCGTAATTGGTAAATGGGTCAAGAGGAAATCAAATACATTCTCTGCCTATCTACTTGTTAGATTTAATTGTATTCGTCATCTGCGAGAAAAACACTTCTGTTCTCAATGTATTTCACTAAATATTACTTGAGCCACGTGTATCGAGTGGATTATAAGAGTATACCGACTGAACACGGACATGAATAATTGCCACGATTTCAAAGAAAAATATTGAACATGAATATTTGTTTAGTAATAGGCATATCTTGCTAGGGTAACCCAAAGGTGTGATGAACTTTTTCTAATTTAGACAGTTTTGAATTTTCTACACAACTGACAAATTTGGAAACGTCACACTTTTCTATCTGGCCATAAAAAGTAAAATAGTTTTCAAACTGGTGGTATAATTAACAGTTAATCACAGGAAATACAAGAATAATCTAATTCCTCGTTGAATACAAGAGAATTATAGGGCCATATTTTTTCGAGGCAAATATGAACGGATGTGTATCAATTTTTTTTACAATTTGCATTATTGCTGGCTTTAATCGTTTTGTTCTCACATGATAATGTTGGTAATAACTCGATTTGGTTCTCAGATTCAAAGTGACAATTTCGACGTCCATATCTACCTAGAGAACCTCTCGATTTATGGGTAATCTGAAGGCACTTTTTTGTGGAATAAAATTGATGGATAATAAGGGAAATTTGTCGGAAATACGAAAGTCTCAAAATCAACGCAAATTATATTGAACATAACGTAAATCGACCGTGTGAATACGATAACAATATCAGTTTTAACGAGACATAGCCGATTTTCTCGTAAAAATGAAAGAAAATTTTAGAATTGCAGATTCAAAGTAACAACTTGGAAATCCCTATCGAGCTAAAGAACCTCTCAATTTATGGGTAATCTGGGGGCGCCGTTCCTTTGAATTTGTCTACCCTTCTTTGGTTTATACGAATTTTCTGAGATTTTTTCTCGCCAAAACGTTTTTTTTTGTGGAAAAATATCGAAGGACTTACTTAACTCGTAATAAGGGAATTTTGTCTGGAATACGAAAGTCTCAAAATCAACGCAAATTATATTGAATAGAACGTATATCGACCTTCTGAACACGATAACAATCTCCGTTTTAACGAGAAATAGTCGGTTGTTTGGTCAAACTTAAGGAACATTTTTGAACTGCAGATTCAAAGTAACAACTTGAAAATCCATATGTACCAGAACTTCTGTATTTATGGGTAATTTGAAGGTGCCATTAATTTCTTCTACTCTTTTTTGGTCTATGCACGAATTTCCTCAGATCTGTTCTCGCTAAAACGTTTTTTTTTTTACGAAAGAAAATCTATTGATATAGGTAAATGAATTTTATACCAGAAATAGTGAAATTTAAATTTTAATCATACCATCAAAAGCGGTAGAGTTTTACCACGCCAAATTTTCAACAGTATGTTATATTTTCGTGATTCAATTCTGTTCGTATTTCCGAAATATGAACGCGGATAGTTAGTAGAATCATTTGCTAATGGCCTTCGGCAATTTCGATTAATACAACGGGTATTTTATCACATACTTAACAGAACGAGTATATTCCCATTATGTGTCTTGCCCTCGCTTTCAAATAATAGCGCTGTTCAAAACAAACACTGCACGACCAACGTGCCAACTGACAGCAAGGTTAAAAGGCAACAATAGCGTATACATAAGCTCTGTGAATTTCGCTTTGCATTATATTATGATTGCTATTCAATAAATTTCATGGATGGTTCGCCTCGATTTCCTGTTGAACTGCTAGGGAATTTGTACCCGAGCGAGTGCAGATATTTTCATTGCCAGTCACGACTTTTTTCATACCGAGTATTTTTCATAAAGGTTTCTTAGTCCTTAAACCTAAACTATTTCATCACCGGCTTTACAACTGCCATGGTCTCAAACTTCAAGAATATTAATAATAAAACTTCAATACTACACACCATGACAACACTTCCATGTTATGGTGGGTTGTTGTGGGTGGACCTATTCCCATAGTGGGGGGCGTCTTTTGTCATCGTCGCGCCCCCTCTCCAAGGCGGCTCTGCTCATTTTTCCACCTCGCTGGCTTGTCTTCGTCCCTGTTATACCCGAGCAGAGTGGCATCGGGTCTTGTGGGCGTCCGAATGGGGAGCAGGAGGGTTGGAGTCTCGGCTCAACGCCCCGATGCGGTTCCAGAAGCTCCCTCTCTGCGTGTCGTTCTTCGGTGACTTGCTTTGGTGCCTGAACGAACCTATCTAATCCTGGAATCGGGGTGGAGGTCCGGCCGGCACACAAGGATGCCTTCAGGATCTGCTCGCCGCGCTTATCCTCAGGGCAGACTGCTTTTGGATGGCGCCTTTTCCTCATTCCTGTTCTCTTCTGGGGGTCTCCAGGAATCCCACGGGGGCAGAGGCTTACTCCTGCGGTGGGTAAGCGGTTTTCCTATCTCTTCGTGTCTCCATGGCCTCGCCGGATTTCTTTCTCTTCCTCCTTTTCCGCGTTCACTGAAAGGAGATGCTCCGTCACCGCGCTGGTGCTGGGATGGCGTTCCTCAGGATGTTGAACTGCTGGATTCAGGACTGGACTGCTTGCCCCTGGTGGCCTCCTGTCCTCGTCTTCGATGTGGCACTCACTGCCGTCGGTCTACCGGTGGCGATCCCCGGCACTAAACCTCATCCGCCAACTTGCGATGCGACTGTCGCTGTAACCCCTGGGAGGTTGTTTCCCCTCGGTGGTCGCTCCTACCAATGTCCTTAGAAAGATGGCGGTGAAAACCGCTAGGTTGATCAATGCTTACTCAATGTAATGCGAATTATTTATGTGGACCACATAAAATATCCATGGTCCGGTGTCTCTATTGAATGATTAGTTTTTGCTGCTACTTCTCTACTCTCCTCTCCTGAACGTCACGTACCACTGACACTAACTGACCAAGACCTAACTAGCCGTCCTCTATATATCTATTCAGGAACATTATCGTTAGGTAATTCCGACGTCACCAAAGTGGCGTGATTTCCGGCCACGTTCCCTGATTAGTTACGAGTACAATAAAATGTGTGGAATCTGTAAACGCTATCGTGACCGTGACCCCTGTAAATTGATCTGGGACCGTGTCCACGACATCTGGGTTCGAGTCTCAATCGGGAAAGTTTGAGCATCTCTTCTTGGATATGGGCATGTTTGTTCTTGTCTTTGTATGTATCCTTCTCCGCAGCTTGAGCCTTTAGAGGAAAGAGATTGATTCGTGTGCACTAAAACAGATTATTGCGTTCCAAATATTTTATACATTATCTTTATGGTATCGGTTATATGGTATTCTTATAGCTTTCAAAAAAATGCAATACATTTTTTTTAACACCAACAAAATAACTAAGAATTACCAACCTAAAAAGTAATTATGCTATCGATTGGGTCTGATGCTTGGATTCGATCTCTAACTTAAATAATTGCTGCTTGTCTCAGGTAACTTGTTGTGTGTCTAGCGTTTCTTTATGTGTATGCTTTCTCCAGAGCTTTCATCGATTTTTAGAGGCAAAATGTTTGTTTCTGTTGTGTGAATTTTAAATTTCAAATCTGTCTGTTTACCTTCTCTAGCTGTTTAATGAAATTGAATTAATGAATTGCTTATTATGAACGAAAACATTTTTACATCCAAATAGCACAAACAAAACATTATACATTCATTATTTTTCACTTTTTGCCTTCTTATCTATATTTTATCTTGGAGTGCTGGCGATGATGTCGCCTAGCTACATTCATCAATTTTATTTCCCTTTTTCTCGGTACTTCCTACAAGCAATGTACAGCAGACATCAAAAGGAAACTTTGACGTCGACTCCACAAATATAAGGGCAAAAAACCCTGGCACGACGTGGTAATTGCTTCAAATATAGCTGCTTTACTTGAGTTCCTCCAGCTCGGATGCAATTGAGAAACGACCGGCAATAATCCCGATTCCACATACATGTAAATTACCCTGATTACTTCCTGGATAGAGGCTTCATGTTCGCTTATCTCCAAGCTTTTTGAACCTCAAATTGTGCAAGTTGTACTATTAATCCATATACAGGGATTCATCTACATGCAATTAGTTCGTTTGAAGTTTTCTTAATTTTCACGGTCTGTAATTTGTGGGTATCGTAGTATTACATGAATCTTCACATTAAAATATTAAAAACTCTAAAAAATAATATATCATAAATGGTCTTAAAATAAGACAAGGATGTACTATCATCACTAATTTTTAATCTGTACATCGAAGAGGCGATTAATGTCGTAAAAGATAGAGTGGATTTCGGGATTAAAGTACAGGGACAGAAACTAAAAATGCTGAGATTCGCGGATGATATAGCAGTATTAGCATCTAGTAAAGAGGAATTGGAATCAGCGTTGAACGAAATGGAGGCAGTGTTGACAGAAGAATACGGAATGAGGGTGAATAAAAACAAAACTAAAGTGTTAGTGTGCAGAGGGCGCGAGAGCAGAGCAAAAACGAGAGTACAAATTAATAATGAAAGATTGGAAGAGGTTAAAGACTTCACTTATTTAGGAAGTAAAATAAATTGGGATGGAAGAAGCGATAAAGATATAAAACAAGGAATAGCGCAGGGTCGAGTAGCTTTTAACAAAAAGAAAGCACTTTTATGCTCGGGGGTAATAAACTTAGAAACAAGGAAGAGATTTTTGAAAACGTATGTATGGAGCACGGCACTATACGGTTGCGAAACTTGGACGGTAGGGGAAGCAAGGAGGAAGAAATTAGAAGCTTTTGAGATGTGGTGTTACCGAAGAATGATGAAAATACCGTGGACTGATAGGGTTAGAAACGAAGAAGTATTAGAGAAAGTCGGCGAAAAATGAAGTATGTGGAAAGACATAAAGAAGAGAAGAGATAGAATGGTAGGCCACTTGCTGAGACATGGGGGAATAGTCCGCGATATTTTGGAGGTAGAAATAGGAGTGAAGAAAGGCAGAGGTAGGCCTAGATTAGACTACTGCTCGCAAATAGTAAGGGATGTAGGTTGTAGCACAGTTAGCGAAATGCGTAGATTAGCACAAGATAGGAGAAGCTGGAGGTTAGCGTACAAGCAGTCTTAGGACTGATGACCTCATGATGATGGTCTTAAAATACAATATTTTGAATTAATGGTACAATAACACAAAATAAACATATTAAAAGAAATTACGCAAAAGTATTCATATAGTAATAAATAATGAACAAATAAATGATAAGACACGCTTAACATTTTGTGACAGCCTTTTGTTTCAATGGCCACCCTTAAATGTCGGGAAATTCATTCAATTAATTTTTTGATCACATCGCAACCAGTTTTACACCATTCTTCTATTAAAATGTGTTCCAAATCTGGTTTGATTATTATTTCACATATTTTAATGCGTGTTTCTAATTTATGCCACAGATTTTGTATGGGATTGATATCAGGCGACTGAGGTGGTAGCTTGAGAATTTCTGGAACTTTGTGTAACAACCGATTTTGAACAACTTCGGAGGAATATTTTGAGTCATTGTCTTGATAGAATGAATAATTCCACACCATGTTAAGGTCTGCAACACATTCTTTTAGGTATTTCTTTAATACATTACGATATACCATTTTGTCCATTATTCCTGGAATTATTACTAAGTTTCCAACACCAACCATCGACATACAACCCCATACCAAGCAGGAACCACCTCCATGCTTAACTGTTAGCTGAAAATTTTCAGGTTTCAGAGCTTCTCCCACTTTCCGCCACACTAACTGGCACCCTCTGACCCAAATACATTGGGTTTGCTTCAATCACAAAATATAACAGTTTTTCAAATATCAACTGGCTCGTTTACGTGTTGTGTTGCAAATTGTAAACGTTCTGTCTATTCTTTTCATTGATAAAAGATTTTCTCCTGGCTACACGTGAGCAAAATTCACCTTCCTAGTCTGTCCAAATCGTGTCGGGACACTTTTCGAAAATGTTTTTTCAACGTTTATACTTAGCTGTGGGGTAATTAGTTCTAGGATGTTGTTGTACGTTTCGTAATATTTGTCTTCTCTAACACCCAACATTGTAGGTCGTCCCGTCTTTGGACGGTTGCAAAACTTCTATTAACTGTTTCTATCTCACGGTAGGATTTCTTTGCTTGTATAGTGTTATTATAATTTCTCTTTCGGATACCGTCGTTTCTTTTGTTTTCCGTCCTATCGTGTAGATTTTCTGTTATACTTTTAACTACATACCACTGAAGACCGCATAACGCGTATTTGATTTGTATTTTCGTGGCGTCGCAGATGTATAAATACTTTTACATGCTGTTTTAATGTAACAGTTGTACAAATTTTAATGAACATTTGTAACTCATCATCATCATCATCATCATCATCATCATGTTGACGCTACAGCCCTTGATGGGCCTTGGCCTAGCTCTAGGACCTCTTTCCATTCGTTTATATCCAGTGCTTTTCGCCTCCGTCCTCTCACAGCAATGCTTCATAGGTCCTCTTCCACGTCGTCTAGGTATCGTAGTCTAGGTCTTTCTCTACGTCGTTGCCCTGTTGGGCTTTGGAACATACATGTTCTTGCAGGATCTCCCGGATTAATTCTAAGTACATGTCCCACCCATCTCAGCGACTACATTTAATTGATTTTACAATGTGGGGGTCTTTATAGAGTCTGTACTGTTCAAAGTTGTAGCGTTTTTTTCAAACCCCGTTATAATTTACCGGTTTTATGAAAATTTGTAACTAGTGACATTTAAAAAATTATTTTAGTATAATTAAATTGTAGATGTTATAACTGATAAACATATGGGTCGGACATTTTCAGAATAAAATTGTAATATGTATATTTATTATCTTATTATTGTATGCATTTATGGCTTATATGGGAGCCTTGAGCTTGTTATCGCTTTATTCTCAGATTTAAAAATAAAATTTAACGACCAAAGTTTCATTAATAAAACATTCACCCTTCGACTGGGTGAGACATTTTACGCCTGGTTTCGTTTCAATTTTTGTTTTCTGCGCCTTAAAGTTAATTTCCGGTTATGGATTCGTCCATCCGTGCGTTTTAAGATGCAGAGAAACTTGTTTTCCTTAATTAAATTTTAAACTTGGGAGAGAAGCCAACGGTTGTAGGTATGCAAATGTATGAATGCAGTACTTTCAGTAAAGTTCGAAGTTACTAGAAGGCGTAGCTGCACTTACATCGAATAATATTTTATTTCGGCGTATCGGAACTCAACGGCTTTATTTTGCTGTGCATATATTGTTTTTTAGCGGAAGTATGATGGCGAGGACGTGTATATACGTCTTATTGGAATAGATAGGTATTTTATTAGGGCCACTCACTTTGATCGAAGGTAAAGGACCATGGAAGTATGCCCGGTGTAGATTCTATTTTAAGAATGAGCACGGGATATGTTTGTTTTGACAATGGAACTATCGTTATACACTAGGCACAAAAATTAAGAGATGTAAAAAGAATCCTAAATTTTTAGGTGATTTTCAGAGGACTGTACCTTGGCGAAAAATAGTTGCAGAGTCATTTTAAAAGAAGCAAATTGAAGCTCCAGGTTTCAGATATTGAGTTCAACATTTTTTATCATCAGCAGTTTTTGAGTAATCACAAGAAAATCATCGGAAAACAATTTTTAGAAATTTTTGCTTGCCTTTCAAAAGGTCCACGGACTTCAATAAATTTTTTTTAGTGATTTCATCATAAATATGTTTTAGATAATTTTATCTTCTTTCATTTGAGTGGTCTAAAAACCTTGTACGATGATTTTTCGCTAATTTATCGTCGTTCAAACAAAAAAATCAGTTGTGACTTTGGTAATTAGGAATAAAATTTCTTAATTAAAAAAAAACTTGAGAAATAATGATCGTGCAGAAAATGTAAGTAGGGCTTTCAAAACTGCAAAGTATTCTTTACAAGTCGTAGTTATTGGTTTTTGATAAAAAAAAAACGGTGCAAGAACGTTGATTGAAAAAGAGGTAAAAATTTGCGTATTTAGGGATATTTGCTTAACTTGGCATAACTTTGCAAATAATGGATAGACTAAGGATGTTGCTCAACCTCAAAGTATCCCAAAGAAATCCAGAGAATTTCAAAGCGTTTTGACTTTTTTTTAATTGTATTCGGAATGATCGAATTTGTCGTTATTGCTGAATATAAATTTTGAGGATGAATTTTTCATTTCTTAAGGTTAAAAATGTTTTTTTAGCAATAACCTATCTTTTTGTATTAAAAAATGTTAATTATTGTAAAAAAAAACAGATTCTGTACGATCATTATTTCTCGAGTAATTAATTACCAAAGTCAAAACTGACTTTTGCTTTGAACGATGATAACTCAGGAAAAAATCATCGTACAAGGCATTTAGACGGTTCAAATTAAAGAAGATAAATTTATATAAAAGAGCTTTATGATGACATCACTGAAGAAAAATGTATTGATATCTGTGAACCTTTTAAAACATAAACAAAAATTTGGATTTTTTTCCTAGGGTTTTCTAATGATTACTTAAAAATTGCTGATGAGCAATTTGAGCTCAAAATCTGAAAACTAGAAACTTGGAGCTTCAATTTGCTTCTTTTTTTTTTAATTGCTCTGCGACTATTTTTCTCCAAGTTACAGTCCTTTGAAAATCATCTAAAAATTTAGGATTATTTTACATCTCTTAATTTTTATGCCTAGTGTAGAAAATAATTAAAAGTTCCATCCATGTTATTAAGCTAAATTTTATATTCACAGTAATTTATACAAATGTATGGTAAAGTAAATATAGTAAAGATTTCATAGATCAAAATAAAAAAAAAGAAAAAACAAATTAGGAGACTATTTACATCGAAACGTCATATCAATAATAGTTACTGTATCGGATTTAATAAACTGTATGTAATTTTCTTTCAATTTGTCCGTGTTATTGTTGGTCTGTCCTCAACAAGTCACATTCGAATGATTAATCATCATTATGTTAATTATTATTATTATTAGATCAATCAAATTATGTTAAATCAGTTTTTGTGAAGTTAACTTTTTAAAAACAATTTTTACTTTATTTTTACACAAACGAGTTTTTTTGTTTAAATTTTAATATAATAAATGAAACTGTCCGTTGTACGACTTTATAAACTCTGTTGTGCTGACATGTAAGTCAGCAAAATATGGAGAAGTTGGAAATAACAATATAAAATTTCATCATGAACGTGATTTTAGTTAATTGTTGAGTTCATGATAACACACAATAGCTATATCAGATTACAATTAGCCTTCAAATCAAATATTAAAGTTTTATGTAACCTGGGAATAAAAGTTATACAATACAAACACCAAATCTTAAATGCAACGCATTAGATTTTTATATAACAGATATAATGCAGTCATATGTAAACCCCAATGATGGTGGGGCAAGAACATGTATGTGATTAACTTAGAGTATCCATTGTTGGTTTTTATTGGCTATTCATTGTTTAATTTAGACCAACCGTTTGTATAGAAGTTGTTAATGACGTAGTCAATGTATGGAATAAAAATATACACGTCTGCCTCAAAGAAAATAGATTTTCTTATGGAATATCCAACGATTGTAAAGAACTTGGACATACATCCATATGTATCCATATACATCCGTATGCTGTGCAAGCAGCATACCCTTCCAAAGATTTGTTAATTATTTAAAGAACGACTCTATCTGCTTCACCTTTCTCACGAAACGTGGTTTAAACTATCATCACTTTTGACGAAGATGAGTTTTGATATCCAATAGTAACTGCAGAAAAGTATTGCTTGATGCATTAGTTCATATGTGTACAAATTCTTTCAAAAACCAATACGCTTATATCTGCAAGGTTGCAATATATAGGTACAATTTTAATTCAATTGCAGACGAACCACTGACAAATAAGGTGACAAGGCTATTAACTAGTGAATATATTTTTAAAAGATCTATCCATGTACCCCCAAAAGTTGTAAGACGTATTGTAGATTAGTTTTTATTTTTTCATCAATACAATGCAAAGTTTTCAGATGGTAATTTTATAAACTACTGAAATGAGGAGGTTCTTATACTCCACTCCATCTGTAAATGCCTTATACAATAAGGACTAAAACAAATTAGGCCAAAACAGCTATTCTCCCGGCTACATGCCGGCGATGAGCGCTGAATTATATGGCGAAATTTGCCGTATTTTGTCTAACAGTTTTGTTGGCACTAAAATACAGTGATTCGGATTGCTCGAAAACCACATGGAAGATGCAAAGCGTCCTCTATCTCAGGATATCACTAACTGCAGACCGGTTTCGACCTTATCTCGGGTCTCGTCAGTGGAGTGTAAGCGAGTGTGCCTCTGAAATACGAGGTTCGCATCTTGTAGACGCCGTTATGTTAGACTGTATTAGAACGTAACCCAGCGCCATCTCTCGGTAGTTTCGAGAACAATCCAAATCGAAGTAAAGCTTAAAGCTTATTATTATGAATACAATGCAAAGTTTTTAGCCGGGAGAGTAGATGTTTTGGTCCAACAAATAAGGACTAAAACAAATTTGTTTTAATCCTCATCGTAAAGGCACTTACAGATGGAGTGGAGTATAAAAACCTGCTCATTTTAGTAGTTTTATTTTTTTGTCTCGCCTCTTTAATTGGTTAATCATTTAAAGGGAAATGGCCAGTTTCGACTCAGATCGAAGATTCTCAATAAAATAATAAAAAACAGCGAACACGCAGCAATGATATATAGCAAGTTTACAGCCCGAGGCAGATTTCACGGCGTTATCTCTCGTAATTCCTTTATTGGACGAACATTTGCACATAGATACAATCTTAATCGCCGGTTACACTTATCTCGAAATTTATTTATTCCCTTTTTTATGTGTATTTTTATCTCGAGATCGGCCGGGCACCTATATGTATCTGCTTCGCATCTCAGGAATTTGCGATGCATATAAAAAACGTTCCGGTAAGTTTTGGCCCGCCTTGTGGTGGTTTCGTTCGATTGCCCGTGGTATCGTCGCTCGGTAATCTATAGGTTTTTACATCGATTATTCTACGGCTTCGATTATAATGTATAACTGTTATCTTCATCGTTAATTCGTTACCTTAAAAATTTCCATTCGGTGTCGAGTCGATCGTTACCGTTAAATTAACAGAAATATACTACGGAAACAGTTTTATAGCATGCCTTTAGAGCAAATACTACATGGTCTTTCAATAGGTACGCTCGAAATTTGTTAGGTTATAACGGCCATGTTGTTACAGTAACATCTGTCAAATTTGTTGTGAATTGTTCAGTAGTGAATGGCAAATCACCATGGAAGGTTATAGCGTTCAACAACGTATGCAAATCATCAAACGTTATTTTCAAAATCAGTGCTCCGTTCGAGAAACGTTCTGCTCATTACGTGATTTTTATCCTCGCCACAACCGTCCCGCCGAGTCGACTATTCGACGTTGGGTGGCCAAATTCGAGTTGATCGGTTTGATAAATAATCAGCCAACACCCGTACGTCGCCGAAACGAAAGGTCTGCTGAAAACATCGCTGCTGTGCGTGGGAGTGTACGAGACAACCCGAGGCAGTCAATTTCTCGTCCACAAGAACTTGGCCTTTCTGCAACTTCAACTTGGCGAATATTGCGTCGGGACTTGGGTCTGCACCCGCTTAAAATCCAACTGACCCAGGAACTTGAGGTAAGCTACCACAGACAACACCGTGTGTTCGCTGATTGGGCTCTGAAGCAGTTTGAAGTTGACCCAAATTTCCCCAAAAAAAATCATCTTTAGCGACGAAGCCCATTTTTGGATGAATGTATATGTGAACAAGCAAAATTGTCGGATTTGGGACGATACTAGTCCGCACAAAATACACCAGCACCAAATGCATCCCGAGAAAGTCACTGTTTGGTGCAGATTTTGGTTTGCCGGAATCATCGGTCCGTACTTCTTCCAAAACGAAACTGGCATTGCCATAACCATCAACAGCGAGCGTTACAGATCGATGATTAGCAACTTCTTGTGGTCTAAACTAGATGAAATGGACATCGACGACGTGTGGTTCTAACAAGATGGCGCTACGTGCCACACAGCGCATGCCACGATGGACATTCTGCACATGCGGTTTGAGGGCATGTTTATCTCAGGCAGCGGCGACGTGAACTTGCCACGGAGATTGTGCGATTTAACGCCTTTAGACTTCTTCCTTTGGGGCATTGCAGATCTATGCGAATAAACCACAAACAATTGATGCCCTCAAAGTCAACATAACGAACGCCATGCAGCAAATTCAGCCAGATTTATGCGACAAAGTCATCGATAATTGGACCTCCTGAATATGTGTCACCAAGCAAAGCCGCGGCAGATATTTGAACGACGTTATATCTCGTACTTAATGCCATAAAATATTCTTTCAAATAAAAATTGAGTGGATACCTCACTCGAACTTGTTTTATTTACGTTTAAAAATCGAGCGTCCTCATTGAAATACCCTTTACAATAAAGTATGGGAAGTTATTATAATTATCCTAAAATTTATTGTAGAATACAAAAACAAAAAAGAGTGAAGAACTCTGGGACCCGTAAAATCTTATTTTTAGTTGTGCATTTTTCCAAATACACTAGGCACAAAAATTAAAGGACGTAAAAAAATTCTAAATTTTTAAGTGATCTTCAAAGGGCTATAAGTTGGAGAAAAATAGTCGCAGAGCAATTTACAAAAAAGCAAATTGAAGCTCCAAGTTTCTAGTTTACACTTGAATACAATCTTGTTACTTTTTGTTGTAATTTTTTTTACCATCAGCAATTTTTGGGTAATCGTCATAAGAAAACTATCGGAAAAAAAATTTCAAATTTTTGCTTGCCCTTCAAAAAAGTCCATGGACATTTTTTTTAGTGATTTCATCGTAAAGCTTTTTTTTTGATAATTTTATCCTCTTTAATGTGGGCGGTGTAGAAGCCATGTACCATAATTTTTCTTTGACTTATGTGTCGTTCAAAGCAAATATTTCAGTTTTGACGTTGATAATTAAATACTCGAGAAATAATTTTTTTTTTGCATACAGTAATTAATATTTTTTGATAAAAAAAATATGGATTATTTCCAAAAAAAGACATTTTCAACCTAAGAAAACGAATAAAAAATTCGTCCTTAAGTAGATTTTTAGCAAAAATGACAAACTTAATAATTTTGAACACGATGAAAAAACATCGCAGCATTTTGAAAATTTCAGGGCCTCTTCGGGGTACTTTAAGGTTAAAAAGAAATATTCAACATCCTTAGTCTATCCAGTACTTGCATAGTTATGCCAAGTTAAGCGAATATCCCTAAATACACAATTTTTACCTCTTCTTCAATCAACATTCTCACACCGAAATTTTTTTTTATCAAAAACCGGTAACTACGATTTGTAAAGAATACTTTGCAGTTTTTAAAAGCCTACTTGAGTTTTCTGTACGATCATTATTCTCCGAGGAATTAATTACCAAAGTCAAAACTGACTATTTTGCTTTGAACGACGATAACTCATCGAAAAATCATCGTACAAGTCTTACAACCTTATACAAGACCGCTCAAATTAAAGAGGATAAAACTAAAATTTTTTTAACTCAACATCTGAAAACTAGAAAATTGCAGCTTCAATTTGCTTTCCAGGAAATCAGGCTTTCTACTTGGAAGTTTTGAAAAGATTGCGCAACAGTTTGGGATGGACCCTATCTGTCCTTGAACTGTCTGTCCTTTACGACCGCGCACTGTTCACGAGAATGGGCCATTGTAAAAACGACGAGCGCACAAAACAACTGTCACTAAAAAATTCACACAAGCCGAACGAAACCTTTTTTAGGGACGACGCTTGGCTTACTTTCAGGACTGGTAGATATATACGCTCCTAGCAGCAGAACGCGTACTATAAAAACTCCGCCCACCTCAACATCAGTTCGGTTTCTTTTGGGTATTCCCTTGTATGTAATATATGTCTAGAATTAATTTTATATTTAAATAAACAGTTTTAAAACCTTAAAACGGACTTTTCCGCACGTAGAACATCTCTGTCTCGAAATTGGATGGCCAAGAAAAAATAAACCAACATAAATGCACAATATGTGTTTTATGCGACAGTTTTACTTTTTTCAATTTTTCTCAAATAGTCCACCATCGTGCTTTCTCATAACCCATGGACAGGGTGCGGTGTGTCCTATCCACCTCAAAATCAATAGGTGTCGTCTGGGAGACGTCCTCGATCAGAATCAGTTAAAACCCGATCGATCCGACACGATTTAGTTGAGTTATCGTGTTAACACAAAAAATTTCTCAAATAGACCACCATCGTGCTTTCTTATGACCCATGGACAGGATGGGGTGTGTCCTATCCACCTCAAAATCAATAGGTGTCGTCTGGGAGACGTCTCCGATCAGAATCAGTTAAAACCCGATCGATTCGACACGATTTAGTTGAGTTATCGTGTTAACACAAAAAATTTCTCAAATAGACCACCATCGTGCTTTCTTATGACCCATGGACGGGATGGGGTGTGTCCTATCCACCTCAAAATCAATAGGTGTCGTCTGGGAGACGTCCCCGATCAGAATCAGTTAAAACCCGATCGATCCGACACGATTTAGTTGAGTTATCGTGCTAAGAAATTTTAATGTCGACGACAACGACACACACAGGCAACATTTTTTAAAAACCGTTTTTTGTGGTTTTTAGGCTGAAAAAACGAAAACTAAACGAAAAAAATTTTTGTTTTCCATTTTTCTCTTTACACGATTACATTACTTTTCCGCTAGTATAGTGGAGTGCGGAAAAGTAAAAACACATTTTCATGTAATTAATAATGTTGGTATGGCGAGTAACGTGGACAAACTGACAGAATTATTTCAAAAGGACGATATAAGATATGGGGACCATTTTCAATTTCAAACATTTGACCAACGTAATTTTTGATATCTCGGTATTATGTAAGCGTTGGAACGATCCGACGACATAAATATATTACAAACACCCGTCGATTTCCCCATCACACTTCTCTTTTCTTTTTTTTTGCTGCAGCTAGACGTTCAAGGCGGTGTTTTCTTGTGGATCCCTCAAAGCTCGACACAAATATATTTATGCTGTCGTTATTACTGCACCACATAATAGCCGGAGACAATAAGTAAACCGAAGGATGCGCAAAGAATGGAGGCTTGCAAATTATATAGTCGGAATGACTCGTTGTCGTCACGCTTTCCAATCTTCAAGACCACCCGGCCTGCTGGATGGCCGGGGAGGGAATTCACCGGTCGTCCAGTCGAAATCGGTGGAATCCTCAAGAAATATGACCTGTTCTGTTTTATAATTGTAGTTAGTATTGAGTGATACACTAAGGTGGATATCTGTAAAGTGATTAAAACATTAAGATCTAGAAACAAGAATTATTCGCTGCTTTACGCCTGACAGACAATACTGACTTGCTAATTATCTAAGAAGAGACAAGGTAGTTAATTAACCAAGGATGTCATAACACCAAAGAATCTTCTGATACCAAATAAAATCATGAGACATCCTATGGAACGGATACCAAATTGAATTCAAATTCATTTTCGAATGTGAATATATGTCCTGTTCCAACAACTGGGAAGCAGATGGTGTTTATGGAGGAAACCCCATAAACACCTCTTATGAATCTTCTTCCGAGCTGTTAAAAATAAGTAACAATAGTACAGGGTCCGCCAGGGAGGTATGGTGTTTTTGAGACGACTTTATGCGCGCCTGCGTGGATTTCAGGATGGTTGATATCTACTCGTTGCGGGATGCCATTCCAGTCCTCATTGTTCAGCGGTACGTTACGCTTGCGCTCTTGCAGTATCAGACAGCTCGGTTCGCAGAATTTTACACGAGAATTGCAGAATTTTTAATAAACTTGGGGCAGTCTTTTCAAGAACACCATACCTCACTGACGGATCCTGTATATTCACATGATTTATGCAATTTTCTTGGTACATAATGTCTACGGGGTATCCGGGAAAGTTCGAAAAAATAATAGAGTGAGGTTGATGACATTGTATTCACAGTAAAACATTTTCCAAGTTAGCAAAGCGAAGATAGGCTTTCTTTAATATTTTCATAAATCATATTAGGGTACAGCTTGCCAAGAATAGGAAAAAGTGTAATATTTTCTATGTATGGGTAGATGAAAGAGTGAGGCAGCATTCGGGGGGAAAAGGATGCACTTTACGCGCGGCCAGACCGAACTCTGTGTACATTCACATTACTCGATATTTACTCTGCAGAGGTCTCAACGCGACTGAGTAAAGATCAGGCTATTTACTGCTCATCTCGTGGGCGGGGCGGTCCTATATCGCAGTTTTGAGACTGATTCCTATTGACAAGCTGTATGTGGCATTACTGTCGCATATTATCTAGAGTATTTTGCATGTATGAAAATATTTATCTTGGCTTTATCCACGTGGTTAAAGTCAGCAACCAAACAAAGTTAAAATCAAGATTATAATGTCCAAACGAACAATAAACTAAATTAGTCTGGTGCGCAGTACAGTCACTACTTTATAAAATAAAGCGCTCTAGAATTATAGCAACAAACATTGTAATTTGTTACAAAAAAAAAAAAATAGCCCTGTATCATATTTTGTTGTTCAACGTTCCCTTGTTTCGAATAATCCCTTACAAACTCGCCTAATAAGGACATTCTAAGTAAATTTATTTTGATATTCATGTACTTTTTCTACCTATTCGGTCCATCGATGTAACGCGACCTAAGTACGGTCCTGACATACACGAAGAATGCCTCACTCTAATACATAATATATGCATGTATTCCATCCTTTTGTTTCACGTTCCGGAAAAATCAAGGGTAGCGTACGGAAGATAGCAAAACCACGTCGGACTGCCCGTGTCGACGAACCCGGCCTAAAGCTGGAAATAAAAATAATCGAAACGGCGTGTTTCGGCTCCCCTGTGCAGGCATAAACCACAGAAAGGCGGCCCGGCAATCGTGTACGCTGTACCCGAATCAAATTTACCGGCTAATTTGAGCCTTTCGTTGCGCGCCAACTTTTAGTGTGTCGGGACTTCTTTATCTGCCGGATTAATTCCCTCTTGCGGATTTCTCTCTCTTTTTTTTTTTTGGCAACGCAATCGGGAATTTACGAGTGGCGCCAATCTGCCATAATTTAGGGCGTATCAGATCTATTTAGGTTAATGAGACAATGGGCAGATGGCCCTATCTACGTTTATTTGTGGTGTCGAATTACGATTTGTGCTCAACAAGGTAGGCTTTTAGAAACCTAATGATTTAGGTGCGGCTACTAAGGGCTTAATGAACTGAAGTAATTAATTTAACGGTAATAGTAGCGAGTAAATGGTCAAAGGAAATAGCAATTGTAATATCTGAATTAAGAAAAAGGAGTTTGTGTGTTTATATGGTTTGTATATTGATTCTTTGCGTGTACGTCACAGGTAACAATCATATGCATTAATCAACTGACATTTTTGAACAGTGTCGTGTCGAAAACACATTTCAGGATAATAGTTAGTACAATACAAATCCGTCAACCTATGACAGAATAATGAAAAGGTTCTCCACAAAAATATTCAATGGAAGTGATATTTCTATCAAAATAAATGAAATAAATTCAACAAAAATCAAAATAAATGAAACAAAAAAGAAATAAATTTTACAGAAATATTGAGACGCCAATGAATCAAATTATATTCAAAATGAATCAAAAATCAATCTTTATATATCCAACCAATTTTACAGAAGCAAATAAAATAATTGAAGAAATGAAGCTAACAAACGGAGGAGTTGACAACATAAATTCAAAGACACTCAAAGCATTGAAAAATTATATTATTGAGCCGATTGTCTATTTAATTAATTTGAGTATTCAACAATATGTTTGGTCAAATAAACTAAAGGAAGCTGAAATAATACCAATACACAAGGCTGGTAGTAAAAAATCAGCATCAAATTATAGACCTATATCATTAATCTCTAATTTAGCCAAAATATTTGAAAAAGTTATATACACTAGATTTTGGAATTTTTTTGACATGTGTAATATAATATCAAATAAACAGTTTGGTTTTGTGAAAAATAAAGGAACCAAAGATGCAATTACGTTAATTACAAAATTGATTTATGAAAATTTAGATAAGAGCAAACCGATTGCAGTTACTTTTCTTGACCTTGCTAAAGCGTTTGATACGGTCAATCATAGAATTTTATTAGATAAATTATATAACTATGGAATTAGAGGAACAGCAAACAAACTGATCACTAGTTACCTAGAAAATAGACACCAAAGTGTAAAGATTAATAATTGTAAAAGCGAAAGTATAATATTAACGACAGGAGTACCTCAAGGTACGTTTTAGGCCAGTTACTATTTATTGTATATGTTAATTATCTCTTAAAGGAAATGCCAGATAATTCAATAGTCTCATATGCAGATGATACAGCGATAATATCTACTGAGGTTACATGGTCTGGGGTGGAAACAAAAATGAATTAATACCTGCACAAAAAAAAAAATATATATATATATATATATATATATATATATATATATATATATATATATATATATATATATATATATATATATATATATATGGCTAACACTAAATAAACTATCTTTGAATGTTAATAAAACAGTATTCATGACTTTTGGAAATTACTGTAACAGTGTTCCAAAAGAAATAAATATAAGTATTAATGGAAACAATTTAAATAGAGTTCAAAACTCAAAATATTTAGGTATAATCTTCGATTATAATATGACATGGTTACAACATATACAATATATAATTAATAAAACAAAATATTTAATTTTTATTTTAAGAAAATTGAAAAGTTACATGGATACTAGAACATCGAGAATGTTGTATTATACACTCCTTCATAGTTATGGCATTACTGCCTGGGGAGGTGCATATTCGAATACTTTGAATTTACTACAATCGTTAGAAAATAGAATTTTAAAAATTATAAATAAGAATCAATTTATAACTGAGGATAACCTAATGAATATAAGGCAATTATTTGAGTATGAATCCCTTGTCTATCACTACGAGCTACTGAAGAATAAATATATTAACTCAAGTAGTAAAACTAGAAACAAATGTATACAGTTACCGATTAGTCACAAAGCTATAAGTAATAAAAATAGTTATATTAAAGCAGTTAAGGTATATAATGATCTTCCAAATGAATTAAAGGTTGTCAATACTAAGAATTATAAATCAATTTTGAAAAGATGGATCAAAAGTAATACATAAAAGTATTTATTCAATCTTTCAATTGTTTATTGTAATTTGTATGGAAAATAAAAATAAAAATTTTTAGTCTATGTTGCGTCCATAAGGGTCATAGTTTTAGTTTAGATTATTATTATTTTTATTAGTTTTAAGCAAACTGGTGTCGCGAACAGATAACTGTGTTTATCTCTGCGATAATTTACTGTTATGTTATATAACTATATGTAAATTTTACTGGTAAATAAATAAATAAATAAATAAATATAATAAAGCTAAGACGTGACTTCATAATTGCATTTTGTTCGGGAAATTATTAACTGTCTACTCCATACGTAGTTGATTGAAACATATGTCGCTAGACATACGTGCTGTTAATTGTGGAATATTAGTAACAATTGCAAGTGGTGTAGCATGTGATCCGTGCGTCACGCGTCGTCACTAAATCGATACAAGCGCAAAGATCCATTATACAAATATTAAAAGCATTCTTTTATAGCACTTTTAATATAGATTGTAATGGTTTTTGCCAATATTTGTTGATATTGCAAGTAAGACATGGTCCACTGAGTCTGAAAGCTTACTAAAATGTTCCATACGAAAAAAAAATTGATAAATCTAGCCCCCCATGCTATGGCATCTATCATTAGAAGCTGGGTGTAACTATATTTTTCATTTTATTTACATACAAGGTGTTTACAGTCTTTTACATGATTTTTAAAGGATTAAGATATTTCATCCTTTTTATAAAAAAATACCTTTTGAGAACTGCTGGTATCGAGATGGATTGTTTCACATATTATCACCACCACATTTATCTCATTCACATTAAATGTTCAATGTTGCCATCTCCTTCGTTATTAATTATTATGACAGCCCGATGGATTAGGAAATTGCACATTAAATATTCTATGGCATGTAGAGGTATTTTCATATCTGTAAATAGAATGTTCACATTTTATATTTTAGCGAAATATAGAATACTTTTAGAGAAATACAATACAAGGGTTATTTATTACCAAACCATTGCCAAATTCTACACGCCGAGGATAAACTTGCTGTAGCAAAGCATGAACATGTACATTTTTATCGGGTAGCCCAAAAAGTTCGTTCGGTTTTTCATAAGTATGTATTATTAACATTATAGTTGTTACAAATTATTTTAATCAACAATGTACGCTCCTCCACTTTCAATAACCTTCTCCCATTTCTCAGTAAGCTTCATAATACCATTTTCATAAAAATTTTGGGGTTTGCAAAAAACGTTTTTAAATGATTACTGATTTCCTCGTCGTTGGCAAATGTTAAGTTTCGGAAACTGTTATCCATGGAGCGGAATAGGTGAAAATCCGAGGGTGCGAGGTCTGGAGAATTCGGTGGATGGGGTAAAACATCCCACTCTAACTCCAACAATTTCCTCCGAGTCTGAAGAGAAGTGAGGTCGAGCGTTGTCGTGATGGAAGATGACCTTCTTACGATTTACAAGTCCTGGGGCTTTTCCTGCACGGCTTAGCCCAAGTTTTGTAGTTGTTCGCAGTAAACGTCAGAATTTATTGTTTCGTTCCTCGGGACTAGCTCAAAATAAATGATTCCCTGCGTACTTATTAAGTATTAAGAAATTAAGATTGTGTAACTTGTGACGAATCATACGGTAAACACGGTAAAAAATAATCAACAAGAATTTGCACCAAACGGGAAAATGAGATCTTTTTTTTTGTTTTCTTAAACTCTAATGATTTTTCGCATAGAAATAAGCATATATGAAATATGCAAATATGAGAACTTTGGCATTTTTTTTTCTTAACGCCTCGGTGTTCATCTGTTACAAAAGAAATAAAATAAGTTTTTAAATTGGTCTGCCAATGGTTAATTTTACATTTTTTCATTTATTCCTTCATTTTGATCGTCCCTGTATGTACCACACTAGACATTTTCACGTGAGTGTTGCTTAATACATACATATATAATTACGGGTTCACACTATAATTACAATAATTTTTCTACAAAACTACAATTTCTTAGAACAAATTACATAAATTGAAACATTTTTTCTCGCAATTTAAAAAGGCTACACACAAAGAATATTGTATATAACCAATTGCATACAATTTACATAGATATTATGCATTGTTTTATTTGTTTGATTATATCAATATTATAATATTTATGTACGTAAACATCCATTGATATATAAATAAATGAAATACTTATTCCCGTTTATGACATGTAGTTTATCACTCATTTATTTTATAATTAGTTTAATAGACGTGCACAGATAGCCATTTCTGGTAATAAAATCTTCAACATGCAGAAGTTAATTTTCTACTCGAGAAAACGAAGACCAGTCTTCATGCGATTTAGTAATTAAGTTTATTTAATTTGAGTAATTATTGCTGTTATGTGGCTCATTATAAGTTGTCACGTCAAATAATGTACATAGTAACTGTACAGCGTACTTTTCTGTCAAGTTAATTTATAACGAAGTCTTCCGGGTTTAAAAAAGCTGATAGTATATAGACGATGATTGATAATGACATACAGTGTGTCTAAAGTCTCTTCTTCCTTCCTCTATTTTTATTTTGACATGTCTTTTAATTTTTGAAAAAATCGACTGAATTTAATATTGGTATACATACCATCAGACTTTTTAGACAGTGTCTCTATCAGTAACATATAAGTCGGAAATCGAGAAAGAAACCACCAAGCTGCCAAGCGGCTATCAAAGTAGTTCCCGAATAGCAAAGCTATTACATAATCGCTCTAGGAAACAACTA
Organism: Rosalia funebris; assembly: GCA_037954035.1. Classification (NCBI taxonomy): domain Eukaryota; kingdom Metazoa; phylum Arthropoda; class Insecta; order Coleoptera; family Cerambycidae; genus Rosalia; species Rosalia funebris. The sequence goes on along the minus strand of JAZFAV010000001.1, from coordinate 10,917,162 downwards.
CTCCTCGGGCTAAAGCCCCGCCAGGCATTGGATTATACCCAGAGGCGATCCTCGACCCCTTTCTCGTGTTTCTGCACGATCAGATAAGGTTTCAAAAAATAAAACCCGCCACAGGTAGGATTCGACATTTGTCCCGGATCGGAACCGAACGACATACAGCTGTTTCGAACTTGTTAGTTCTCATCAGTGCCGTACACGGTACGCCGATTCAGGACAAATGCCGAATGAACTTTATGGCGTATACATCTTTATCGATACGATCTCTGTCAGTAACATATAAGTCGAAAATCGAGAAAGAAACCACCAAGCCGCCAAGCGGCTATCAAAGTAGTTCCCGAATAGCAAAGCTGTTACATAATCGCTCTAGGAAACAACTACTCCTCGGGCTAAAGCCCCGCCAGGCATTGAATTATACCCAGAAGCGATCCTCGACCCCTTTCTTGTGTTTCTGCACGATCAGATAAGGTTTCAAAAAATAAAACCCGCCACAGGTAGGATTCGACATTTGTCCCGGATCGGAACCGAACGACATACAGCTGTTTCGAACTTGTTAGTTCTCATCAGTGCCGTACACGGTACGCCGATTCAGGACAAATGCCGAATGAACTTTATGGCGTATACATCTTTATCGATACGATCTCTGTCAGTAACATATAAGTCGAAAATCGAGAAAGAAACCACCAAGCCGCCAAGCGGCTATCAAAGTAGTTCCCGAATAGCAAAGCTGTTACATAATCGCTCTAGGAAACAACTACTCCTCGGGCTAAAGCCCCGCCAGGCATTGAATTATACCCAGAAGCGATCCTCGACCCCTTTCTTGTGTTTCTGCACGATCAGATAAGGTTTCAAAAAATAAAACCCGCCACAGGTAGGATTCGACATTTGTCCCGAATCGGAACCGAACGACATACAGCTGTTTCGAATTTGTTAGTTCTCATCAGTGCCGTACACGGTACGCCGATTGAGGACAAATGAAACAAAGAAACCACCAAGCCGCCAAGCGGCTATCAAAGTAGTTCCCGAATAGCAAAGCTATTGCATAATCGCTCTAGGAAACAACTACTCCTCGGGCTAAAGCCCCGCCAGGCATTGAATTATAAATTCAAAGGTGCCAGTAAATCACGCAAAAAGTAACCTGTGCTTTGTGTTTACATTTAGTAATTACATTTTGTGTTTAAATTTGCTTCAGCGTACTGTTAATTGATTCTAATTCATTTGCACGTACTTGCTAATGGGATCCTAATTATTGGCGAGACTGGAATAAATCTACATGCAATTGAAATAATGTTCAATAAGAGTTATCCCGATTACCCTGTCTTTAAAGCAATGGTTCTCAATCGGTGGTACGCGTAACCCTTGGTGGTACGCGAAAATCTGTAAGGGGTACGTAGTTAACTACCAAAAAGTATACAAAATTATATTGATACATGCTAAAATTTAATTGTGACGTTTAGTCACAATTAAATTTTAGTTAGGTTTGAGTGATGATTTAAAACTGAAAATTATGAGTTAAGCAGCATGCAAACACTTCGCTCGTTACTACTGTATTTGTGGCTGGAGTAATAATGGGAACAGTAGTAGTATGGCTGGTGAACGGCTGTATTTGATCAAGCTGGAGCCAAACATTGATAAAATTTGTAAACTAAAAGAAGCCCATCGTGCCCACTAATTGTTTTCTGAGACTTTTTTTATTTTACGTATGTCTGATTAATAAAAACTTTGTAATAAAATGTCCATTAAAATAAATGTTTTTTGTTTTTAATTTAAATTACCCATCCGTAATTAAACTTTAACAGTTTAACAGTTAAACTTTAACTCAACTAATATAACACATTTTAATAAAACTAAAGTGTTTTTGTTGGCGGTACGCATAGTTAATGATACACAAAAAGGGGTACGTGGGTTGAAAAAGGTTGAGAACCCCTGCTCTAGAGCATATGTATTTACTTCAGATACAGCAGTAGTTTCAGAGAACTGGTAGTATTGAGAATGAAAAATGAACTAGACAGGCGTTGCGGAAAACCAACAAATAAATACACTTAGCACAAAAATTAAGGGATATAATAAAAAACCAAAATATTTAGGTGATTTTCAAGGGACTTTAAATTGGAGAAAAATAGTCGCAGAGAAATTTAAAAAAAGCTAATTGAATCTCCAAGTTTCTAGTTTTCAGATCGGATTGAGTGCAAAATTTTTTACCATCGGCAGTTTTTGGGTAGTCCTAAGAAAACCATCGGAAAAAAAGTTATCGTCGGTCGTTCAAAACAAAAAAGTCAGTCTTGTCTGTTTTTTTAAACGGTTTTTTTTTCATTTTTTTCTTTTATTTAACATTTTTAGATAAAAAATACGGATTATTGCTAAAAAGAAAAAAACATTTTCATCCTCAAAATAAAAAATGAAAAATTCGTCTTTAAATTAATTTTTAGCAAAAGCGACAAATTCAATTATTCCGAACACAATGAAAAAAAAATGGCTGCGCTTTAAAATTTTCAAACGTTCTTTGGAATACTTTGAGGTTGAAGAGAAACAGTCAACATCCTTAATCTATCCATTATGTACAAAGTTATGCCAAATTAAGCGAATGTCCCTAAAAATGCAGTTTTTTACAGCCCCTTGAAAATCATAAATAAAATTGGATTATTTTTACATCCCTTAATTTTTGTGCCTAGTGTATACATACACGCGCTAAGGATCAAATCGACTGAGAGTTTTGTTCATGTGATTAATTACACAGGTCTGCAAAAAAAACTTTTTTAAAAATTGTTTTGATTTGGTTGGATCTGTATGTAGTTTTTTGCGCTGATGACATTGGTTTTTTTCTATCACGTAAGGCTTGCCTACAAAATAAAGTTGAAGTTTTTGGAAAAAGTACAAAAAACGGAAAATTTTGGATTTGTTTTTATTATTTTTACATGAAGTAAAAGCAAAGAAAAAAACAACGATACCTAGCTAAAATGAGCATAATAGTGATGCACATGTGTTGCAAAGTTATTATAAGTCTTTGTAAAAACATTTTCTTTTTCCATCAAAGCTCCTTTTGGTACTTTTTCGGCTGTGTTCTTGTGAATTTTCCCTTTTTAACATCCAACAGTAGTCTGCCATCATGTTGACATTCCATCGACCTTGGTATCTGCGCTCCATTTCTTTTATATCTTGATGGAAACGTTCTCCGTGTTCCTCACTTACAGCCCCAGGATTTTCTGAAAAGTAGTCCAGATGTGAGTGAAGGAAATGGACTTTGACACTCATGTTGCAGCCCAACATTTTGTAGTTTTGTAACAATTCAGCAACCAAAGTTTTGTGGTTTGGGTCTTTTTTGTTTCCAAGAAAACCTGTTACAACAAGTTTAAATGAATTCCAGGCATTATTTTCTTCCATTTCCATTTCAGTGACAAAGCTTTCATCTTTTAAAAGTTTTCTGATGTCAGGCCCAACAAAGACTTCCTCTTTCAGCTTAGCATCGGATAGACCAGGAAAATGTTCACAAAGATACTTGAAATAGTCTCCTTCTTTGGGTAATGCTTTCACAACCTATTTCATTAGCCCCAATTTGATATGAAGTGGTGGAAGTAAGATCTTTTTAGGATCCACTAAACTTTGTCTTTCAACATTTTTAACTCCAGGAATAAGAGCCTTTCTGATTGGCCACGTCTGCTTGCCATAGTGTTGTTTCCTGTCACGGCTATCCCATTCACAGAGGAAACATGTAAACTTTGTGTAACCACTTTGTTGACCTAGTAACATGAAAATAACTTTCAAATCCCCACAAATGGTCCATTTATGGTCCGAGTAGCCGATCTTATTAAGAACAAACTCAAGATTTTCGTAGCATTGTTTCAAATAGACTGAGTGTCCAACAGGCACAGAAGCATATCGGTTACCATTGTGAAGAAGTAGCCTACTTCTAAAACTAGCTCCACACTGAGTCACTGACTGCAATCAAGATCACGGCTCACTACATTCCTCACGACATCTAGCAGACAGTAGGATTGGGAAGGGAGCAGACAGACTGAGACATGTCTTGTTCCAGTAGGAACTGGATTTTCCCAGTTTAGATTCATTGTCTTATTCAAATAAATAGAATAAAAACATGTTTTTTTTGCAAATAACATACTCACATTGTTTAGTAACCTGTTCACCATGAAAGCTCCATAATTCAGACTAAATTTACCACTTATATAGGCTATAATATTGAAAAATCGTACGGCTACTGAACCTGAAAACCCCTGAAAATAAGAAAATTTCAGGTGAAATTTGTCACTTATCTAGGGGTGATGGAATTTTTTCACTATTTTTTCCGTGATCAGCACAAGAAATACTGTTAAACGCACTAATTAAATACACTATAATTTTTTCATCGCAGACCTGTGTTATTATCGAATTAATACACAAATAAGTTTCATAAATAACAATAGTTTCAGACAAAGACTTCAGTATTATAACTGCTCATTAGATGATTACAATGGGATATATAATTACGCTGACTTATTTTATCTCTACTTGATATTGTAAGTTCGTAACGCTCATTGTTATGAATATAGTACCAAAGAGTAAGCAACAAAGTACATAAATGTACGAGAGACATCATTTAATAAATATAAGCTCCCTCCTCACCTCACCTAATAGGCACTACTACGTTTGTCCTTAATTAATTTGCCTTACAGTCGACAGTTAATGTTAAATTAATCTAACCAAATTCCTTCTCTACATTAAAAGTTACGATAAAGTTTTTTAGCTTGTAATAAAACTCGTGTAATAAAACTCGTTGTAATAAAACCAATTCGGGTTTAGGCGAAATAGGGGAACTCGCGAAGCTATTCTGGCGCTAAGAGTAATGTTAGAGAAAACAATAGAAAAAGGAAAGAACGCTTATATAGGATTTGTAGATTTAGAAAAAGCTTTTGATAACGTAAGATGGGAAAAAATGTTCGAGATACTAAAGAGCGCGGGAATGAAGTATAGAGATAGGAGTGTAGTACACAATCTATACATAGAGCAAACTGCTGTTATAGAAGTAGAAGGGGAAAAAAGGGAAGTAGGTATTAGGAAAGGAGTAAGACAAGGATGTACGCTATCACCACTAATTTTTAATCTGTACATCGAAGAGGCGATTAATGTGGTAAAAGATAGAGTGGATTTCGGGATTAAAGTACAGGGACAGAAACTAAAAATGCTGAGATTCGCGGATGATATTGCAGTATTAGCATCTAGTAAGGAGGAACTAGAATCAGCATTAAACGAAATGGAGGCAGTGTTGACAGAGGAATACGGAATGAGGGTGAAACAAAACTAAAGTGTTAGTGTGCAGAGGGCGCGAGAGCAGAGCAAAAACGAAAGTACAAATTAATAATGAAAGATTGGAGGAAGTTAAAGACTTCACTTATTTAGGAAGTAAAATAAATTGGGATGGAAGAAGCGATAAAGACATAAAACAAAGAATAGCGCAGGGTCGAGTAGCTTTTAACAAAAAGAAAGCACTTTTATGCTCGGGGGTAATAAACTTAGAAACAAGGAAGAGATTTTTGAAAACATATGTATGGAGCACGGCACTATACGGCTGCGAAACCTGGACGGTAGGGGAAGCAAGTAGGAAGAAATTAGAAGCTTTTGAGATGTGGTGTTACCGAAGAATGATGAAAATACCATGGACTGATAGGGTTAGAAACGAAGAAGTATTAGAGAAAGTCGGTGAAAAAAGAAGTATGTGGAAAAACTTAAAGAAGAGAAGAGATAGAATGGTAGGCCACTTGCTGAGACATGGGGGAATAGTCCGCGATATTTTGGAGGCAGAAATAGGAGTGAAGAAAGGCAGAGGTAGGCCTAGATTAGACTACTGCTCGCAAATAGCAAGGGATGTAGGTTGTAGCACAATTAGCGAAATGCGTAGGTTAGCACAAGATAGGAAAAGCTGGAGGTTAGCGTCCAACCAGTCTTAGGACTGATGACCTAATGATGATGATGATAAAACTCGTGTTATTTTTCGTCACTATTAAAATCCGTTCCGCGAAACAAAATAAAAGTGCGTTCAACAAGCCAAAGTTAAATACGACATTGTCCCTCTAATTTTGAATAACGTTCTGAATATTATACCCAGCGAGGATAATAACGGCTTATTCGAGGAAAATTAATTCACGATACTAAAACCCCACGAATAATCCACATTTTACGCCTATATAAAATATACATAATACAATTTATTATTTTTAGAGAGAAATTTTCCAAACCAGCGACGAATGAATAAACAAACTAACACATGAATGCATAACTAATCAGAGGTGGAATCTGCTAAAATTCCCATAGAGTTTGCACTTTATACGGGGTGTGTTTTGTTAAGAATTTTATTTATTCGTATTGTCGATAGCGTTTAGCTCTCTCAGTGATACGTTTTTAATTTCATCTATGCTTGCAAAACGACGACCCTTTAAAAGGTTCTCTTTATCTTTCGGAACAGATAAAAGTCACACTTGGCCATATCTGGCGGATATGGAGGTTGGGGACATCATTACAATGTTGTTTTTGGTCACGAATAAGCAATCAAATGTGAGCAGGTGCATTATCGTGGTGCAAAAGCCATCAATTGTTTCGCTTCAAATCCGGGCGGTTTTTTTCAGATTGCTTCGCACAAATGGCTTTGAACTTGTGGGTAGTACTCCTTATTGATCGTTTGACCTTGTGACAAGACTTCGTGGTGCAGTATGCTGTTAAAATCGAAGAACCCAGCAACCTTCACATGCACTTGTTAGGCCTTTTTCAGTCTTGGTCATCCTCAGAATGCCTTCACTGGGACGACTGAGCTTTAGTTTCTACGTAATATCCGTAAATTTATGTTTTATCACCAGTTATGATACGTTTCAGTAGTTCTGCATCGTTGTTAACTTCATTTAGTGACTCCTAAGCAACTTCCATTCGCCGCTGTTTTTCGAAATTCAACAATTTTTAGACAAATTTTGCTGCCACACATTCAATACCCAAAACATCCGAAAAAATTTCAGGGCATGAGCCAATGGATATGCGAACATCATCAGCGGCTTCTCTGATTGTGATTCGACGATCGTTCATAATCATTTCTTTCACCTTTTCCACGTGGTCATCGGTTGTTGTGCTGGGGCGTCCAGGGAGCTCGTCATCTTCAATGTCTTCACGTCCTTCTTGGAAACGCTTATACCATTCGTAAAGCCTTGTTTTACTAATAGCAGACTCACTAAATGCAATACTTAGCGTTTCTAAAACATTATTGCACTTTATTCCATTCTTACAGCAAAATTTAATACAAATTCTCTGATCCATTTTTTTAAAATAAATAAATAATCGCCGATCGTACCAAAACACATGTAACCTTTTTAACAGCTGACAACAGACTAAACATCCGACATGGCTAACAATGTACCGATACTTTTCAGACATGTTTATCAATACAACAACGAAAAAATCTCGCAAATCGGACTAATACAACCCGTGATATTATAAAATTCCCGTTAATTTTTGAACTCATCTCGTATGTTGTGTCTTTAACCAGATTAAAATTAGATATATCACGTGTTAATTAGTATGTAATTAAACTGCCTTAAGTTTCTTAAGGGTACTAATTTGTTGATATGAGGATTATATGTTTTTGGAGTCTAGAGAAATATATAAATTCACAAATTAACCCGGCAATTATATACTTAATCATGTAAGAACGTCCTTCTTTGATGAAGTTAAATTTTAATTTCCCGATTTTCTGAGTAAGCTTAAATAAACGGGAATTAAGACAGCGATTAGATTAATTGTTATTTCTATATCGCAGATTGGTATTTCGTACTTAGGCGAATTAAATCTTTTTCGTCTGTAGCCAGTGAATAACCGTTTCTCAATTAATTGGAAATCTGGAACTTTTTCAATCAATCTCGATGCGGTGTTTCTAGCCTGGATAAAAGTTGCTCTTTCATTAATTGTTCAATTAGTTCGCAGAGTTCAGTTGTCTTAATCGATATATTTATTTGTAGATAATATATGTTATACAGGGCGGTGAAAAAGTTTCGTACTATATTCATGATTTTTGAAAAACTTAAATTGTTTTTTGCGCCTTTGGTTTTACGGAATAGCTTAGTGCTATCCATTCTCCTAATTTTCGACATTCACACAGACACAGACAGACACGCCCAGCCGATTTATGTGAGAATTGAACCTACGCCCAGATTACTCCAAGCCGGCATCCTAGGCCAGCTTCAAGTGATTGTTATCGTTACCCCAGATCAATCTAGATAGTATGTGGATCTTCTGCGAGGTAATTGCGGGATAATTTACTCTCGGGAGATTTGGTCATATGTATAGACATCTATGAATCGAAGTGAAGCTTCAGATCTTCTAAATTATTTGGTCTATATATCTGAAAAGACCCGCGATTCAGTAACCCCACAGGATTACATTTAAGGAAGTCAAAAAAACTGAAGGTGGTGGCCAATCAGTTGCTTCTCGTCGCCTTGTCCATCTGTCAGGAAAAGTATGCTCAAGAAACGATCGGGAATCAACATTAAAATGAGGAGGAAGTTCCTCTTGTTAAAACTAAATTATTTGGTGAGGGGAACAACATCATCATCATCCTCATTATTCAGATAAAGAATTGTTAAAGCTACAATTAAGTTGAGACGTAGAAACTCTTAATATCGAGGAGCAGTTAAATTTTTTCAAAGATATAAGGTCATAAAAATGACCTACCCAATCTATGTTGTATCTCATAATTCACGTATTTCGCCTTCCTAAATTCTCTGATGTATACGTAATTGCTGGGCCTGGATAATTCAAACGCGACCAACATTTGGATACGTTCGCTATAACAAATTGGATGAAGTTTTAATTAAGAAGCCATTAATGGCCGCCCATGAGCTTCACTTAACTAAAAACACTTGTTCCCGTAAGTACCACCTTCTGTTACCGTGGTGATGTATATTTTTAGAATCATAACGGCATATTATAGGTGTGTTCTCTTTAAAAATGAATGAATTCATTGTATGCATTAGGTAATCGATGCGACGCCGACGGTTTGACGTTATATTAATATAGTTTTTGTTCGAAATTATCATCAATTATTATAAAAAATGCATTTCTATAACATGCAAAGCTATACACAATGTAATATCGTAATTTAAGTAAAATTCTTAGAACCTTTATTTCCAAAATATAGCGCATTAACCTTTCTAAAAGTATTATGCTTAATTAAAATGGATTGTTAAAGATATCAAGTTTCAAAGCTAAGAGGGTATATACTTTTTTTCGAGTAGGTTTAAAGAAATAAGGAATTAAGTTTATTGTACTTATTGATATCTTAAACAAAATTAAATTCTCCTTGAATTAACTAATGACCCTCGAGAAATTTATTATATTTTATAATATTAATTCGGTGAGTGATTGTTAGTCAAATGTCAAATCACATTTTTCATGTAATCAAATGTCTGAGTTTTATGTTTCCGATAAAGATATCAAAATGTATTTTTTTGGTCGAATATGGATTTACTGTTCGAGAAGGGTAAAATACCAATTTCGTGTTCTCTTCATTAGTACTCTTCCTGTGGCTAATATTTTCTATGGATAAATACGTATTAGGAAGCCCAATTTGTTTGTAATTTTTTTCTCTTACATATTTCTGAAAAGTTAACAGTTTTCGAATAAAATTAATTCAACACCTTGTGCATGGGAGAAAACATTTAATGGAAAACAATGAACGTTTATACTTGGTATTTCATTCATGACATTGACTATAGGACGCGTATTTTAATATATTTTTAGAATACACCTACACTGACAAAATATGTCGAATATGAGTCCCAAAACACAAAAAAGTGCCACGAAACAAATTCAATATGAAATGCGTTTCAATGCAATTGTATTAAATCATATAATTCAGACACGCGCATGTATGAGGGTGACCTGAAATTTAAGTATGCGTAAAATTACTGACGACTCTACTCTGGTAGTATTGAAAGTTCGTCGCATTACAGTATACTGTGTAATATTGCAGCATCGTAAAACATGAATTAAAATTAGTGTGATACTCAGTAAGACTTATCTATAAGACGCATCACGGCAGAAAAAAATCAAGAGCAAGGATATGATTTGATTGTCCCTGAAATTTATCTCCAATTGAATTTTGCGCCTGCAACCGTACACCGCATTTTAATGAGACACCTGACTATGCGAAGTTAGTTAGTGAGCTCTATTAGTGAGCGAACATTGGCGGTGGATCAAAGTTGCATGTATCTGTACCGATCTCTCGAACGAGATCAAACTCAATTCTGGCTAGCGATCACAAGGCAAGCCCTACAAATTCCTCATCGATAAAGAATATAACATCCAGTTCATGTTAATGGAGATGTTGTTGATTTGGATGGAGTTGTGTACTAACACATCTACTATAAGACAAAATGTATTAGAGCGGAATGATCTTCACTTCTCACTGACGGTGTAGCATTTCAAAATATAGAAGAATTTTTAACTGTTCTTCTTCCCTATGACATTCCATGCCCCATAAAGCTTCCATTGCGCTAAGAGTCAGATTTTCTGTTGTAGAATTATAATTTAATTTGGAACTAGCCACATTGTTCTTGATATATTAGAGCATCAACTGACTTACTGTTTTGCTTCTTGTCGGAATGATGAATTGATGGAATATTTTTGAGGACTCAATAGACACAAGGTCGAATATATCGCCATTAAGTGTTTGTCCTCGCGCGTCCTCTAAGGTCTAGGGAGGATACGTCAGCTGGTGCGTCAGGTACGGGGTTAAAGCCGCGGAAATTTAGATCCTCAAACACTGAATGGACATCGTGTTTTGTATTCTATTATGCACCAGTCTCATAGTATACTTAACAATCTGGAGCTTTCACGCGTTACTTCGATTGAAGCCCTGAGGAGGTCAGGCATAATACATAACGAAACCTTTTCAGTGTCGCTGTTTTTTCTTTCATTGCATCGCACAATTCGTGAATAATGTGGTGACGCGTCAGCATGTTGGTACCATATTGACTGTCCTGGTATTTGTGAATTTCCATTATATGGATGTAGTATCACAAGTAAGAGAATTTGGTGCAACTCCAAATACTTTTCGGCAGTTAATGCATTTTCAATAAAAAATGGTCCTACAATTATGGTACACATAAAGTCTCTGGAAATTGCGTGTAAACATCTATCCTCTAATGTAGGTCTCAGGGACCCAACGTCGTGTTATCCACCTGCTAGAAAAAACTATAACTAAAACTAAATAACTTCTCGTCGCAATTCCAAAGTAGGGAGGTGTCCCATCTTGTTGAAACCAAACATTGTTGTCATCAAGATTCAAACCTTCTAAAGCAGGAATAATGTTATCTCTTAATGAAGACAAATGCCTTTCCATTGGTAAATATTATTCAATAAAAAATGTCCAATTATGGAATTTGCCATAATGAATGTCCATATATTCAATTTATGTGCTGAACACGAGCTTTGGTCTTCCAATGGTGGTTATGCTAGGCCCAACAACAGCCGTTATGCCTATTTTCACATTTCAAAATAAATGATCGGCCCAGTGGAAGCTCTGATGCGGTCTGTCGAGTTAGTTGGCGCGAATTTTCCTACGCAATGGATTTTTTATTACTTACCTTTATGGGCGCCTTTTTTATGGCATCGCAGGGAAAATTTCAAACAGTTTATGAACGCGTAGGCGTGGCATAAACTATTGTTTGTAGCCTGTATGCGTACGTATCAATACATGTGAACTGTGAACGTTTACATGCATACACTTAAGGTAGTCATACACGTACAGGAAATCCCCAAGGAAATAGCCTCCGGGATTTCCTTGGGGATTTCCCCTACGGAACCCTCGCCCACACACGGAGAGGATTTCCTTGGGGAATTGGGGTTTTCTCCAGGTTTTTCAAGTTTCTGTGTTGACTGGTCGTGGTTGTTCTCGCAATTTTGCAAATTTAGTTTTTCATCGTAGCATTAACGGATAGTGACATTTTGACGGCTGTCGGTGACCTTATTGCGTAGTTCCGGCGTCAAGGCGAAAAATAAATTGTTTTTTTGTTCGGGATTCTCGGGACTGCACAGTCCACAGGTGACCTCGAGGCCGCTTCCACACATGGTGGGGAATTCCTCCAGGTGTGAACTGTGCAGTGCAGACTTCAAGGATTTCCTACACCTGTATGGATACCTTTAGAAGAGTACATCAGCGATACTCGTATATACACAATATTTTTCTTGGTTACTTTTGTTTCTGTAACAAACCAATTTTGTTGCTAACTGAATGCGAAGAGATGGTGTATAAATAAATTTTTTTGTTTTTAAAATAATCTGTTTTTTTTTGTTTTAGGTAAGTTTGCCGTTCTTCTTTCTGCACTGCCATAAACTAACCTGGTAAGAATAAAGTTAGTGTCCAGTTACATTAAAGTTATTTGTTTTAATTCATACCGTTTATCAGAATTCTCGCTATCGAATAAAATTGCCAGTAATATTTATTCAATACAGTAAAATCACTTATGCAGTCGTCTACGTATATGTTATACAATTTTGTTTTGTAGCTACAGTACTTTATTAATTATTATAGCTTGTTTCGCTATTAAACCCGAAATGGTTTTCTCATTTTAAATGATCGAAATCCAAGATAAAACATATGGAATGTAACGTAATAATATAGATTTATTTTTAAATACCACCAAAACATACAGTTTTTGGGTTAAATGTTTAACGTTTCACGTTGACATATTTTGTAAATATGCTAAAACAGTTCGACACACTTAAATCGAGTACCATCGCCTAAAAGGTGCCTTCGGCTGGGGAAGGGAAGGTTACACATAGAGACGAGGACAAACACATCCATTCCCAGGGAGACCCCAATACAGGACTCAGTGTGCTACCTCGGGTCAGAGTCCGAATGACATTGTCGCAGCCACCGTTTTACGTTCATTCGCAGCATTAGTTTTACGTTCAACAACCGACCAGAATGCCCACAGTATTCTCAAATACCAAGTATATTTTAAAATTTTCAAACATAATGTTATTGATAAATAAACAGTTTTAAAACCTTAAAACGGACTTTTCCGCACGTAGAACATCTCTATCTCGAAATTGAGTGACCGAGAAAAACTAAACCAACACATAAATGCAGAATATCTATTTTATGCGACAGTTTTACTTTTTTCAAATAGTCCACCCTCGTGCTTTCTCATGATCCATGAACAGGGTGGGGTGTGTCCTATCCACCTCAAAATCAATAGATGTGGTCTGGTAGACGTCCCTAATCAGAATCAGTCGAAACCCGATCGATCCGACACGGTTTAATTGAGTGATTGTGCTACCAAAAAAAAATTCTCAAATAGTCCACCATTGTGCTTTCTCGTGATCCATGAACATGGTAGAATGTGTTCTATCCACCTCAAAATCAATAGGTGTCGTCTGGAAGACGTCCCAGATCAGAATCAATCAAAACCCGATCGATCCGACATGATTTAGTTGAGTTATCGCGTTAACAAAAAAGTTTATCAAATAGTCCACCGTCGTGCTTTCTCATGACCCATGGACAGGGTGGGGTGTGTCCTATCCACCTCAAAATTAATAGGTGTCGTCTGGGAGACGTTCCCGATCAGAATCAGTCAAAACCCGATTGATCCTACACGATTTAATTGAGTTATCTTAACAAAACAAATTTCTCAAATAGTCCACCATCGTGCTTTCTCATGAACCATGGACAGGGTGGGGTGTGTCCTATCCACCTCAACATCAATAGGTGTCGTCTGGGAGACGTCCCCGATCAGAATTAGTCAAAACCCGATCGATCCGACACGATTTAGTTGAGGTATCGTGCTAACAAAAAAATTTCTCGAATAGACCCAAGGGAGGGGGTGGTGTGTGCTATCCACCTCAAAATCAATAGGTGTTATCTGGGAGACGTCTCCGATCAGAATCAGTCAAAACCCGATCGATCCGACACGATTTAGTTGAGTTATTGTGCTAACAAAAAATTTTAATGCCGACGACAAAGACGACACACAGCAAAAATTTTTTAAAAACCATTTTTTTTTTTTGGTTTTTAGACCGAAAAACGAAAAATAAACCCAAAACAAATTTTGTTTTTTCACTTTTTCTTTACACGATTACATTACTTTTCCGCTAGTATAGTGGAGTGCGGAAAAGTAAGAATACAGAAAACTCGAGAAACCATTATATTACTGAGTAGGGAGAACGTATGACATGAAAGAGGAGATATAAAATTCTGTCATTTTAAAAAAAAGTATCCGTTGATATAGGATGTAAAAAGAAATCACGGATTTTTCAATCTTTCACGAATTCTTATTACCAGTCCTATGTTTGATTTATCATATAACATTTAGGTTATCTTTGCCTTTAAATAAATAAACAGTAAATACTTCACGTAGCATAGTTTTTCTGAACCACAATTTTAATTCCTACGACCGTTTTACCTTGATGTGATTATTACAGTATCTCCTGAACATAAGTCCGCTCGCTGATAAATTGGCCGATAAAGAACAAACGAAATATCAGGAAATTATTAATTTAAATTCACGACAAAATATCGAATGCCTTGCGGTAAAAAGCGAGAACGCCGCCCAGCCTCGTTCGGATAAACGACATGGATCTGTCAACGTCTTCACAATGGCATACAATAACCATTCAACAATCGGCCCCATTTATTAAATACGGACGTTAATCCCTTTGACAATGAATTATTATCGCAGTATCGCACGACGGCCTCCAAAACTGGTTATCTTCTTCGGTTTGTCCTTCGTGCACGATTCCAGAGCAGATATCGCGTTTTCTGGCGAGATGCGCCATTTTTTTAATTGGTTCGTTGTCGATGGACGTGTCTGTATATCTATTGTTTTTTTGTACATCAACGAACAGTAGGTGTTCGATGTGATGTTATTCACTATGATTCACATCATTAGTTATTCATAAGCATAAGCAATGCAAATTTGTTAACTTGAGAAAAAAAATTGCATATATTTATTTTTATTTTATATTTTTATTTTTGGTTACATTTTATTTACAGTGAGGAATTTCCCGTGCATATCAGGGCCGCACTTAGGGCCTATTAAATTATAGAGTGGATAGTAAAAGTACCATTGAGATCAAATATAATGATACGATTTCGCTGGGCCCCCCTCATAAATAGACAATAATGATAACATTTTTAAATATAATACAAAGTTTTGCTACCAGACGGTAACATTCAAACTACAGAAATAAGGAGTTTATATTCCAACCCATCTGCAAATGCCTTATATAATAAGGACTAAACAAATTATGTCAAACAAGCTCTTTTCCTGGCTATATGCCAAACGCCGAGCGCTGAATTACATGACAAAATTTGTAGTATTTTTGTCTAACAGAGTTAGCACTAAAAATGTTGACCTAATTTGTTTAGCCCTTATTATAACGGGTGTCCAGAAAGGGTAGGGGATATTTGTAGATTCAATAAAAAAAAACTAGATGTCAGAAAAGATAATTTTTTTTGTAAATTTTTAGACAAGGTTTTGGAAAATTAAGTACTAAAGATTATGTTCTCCAAATGTTGACCTTCAAGCTGCTGGCACTCCTCTATCCGTAAACGGAATTTAGCCACCACGCATTTACACATCTCTCTGGAAACGGCGGCCATTTCGGTGCGAATGTTGTGCTTTAATTGCACTAAAGTTCGTGGTTTGTTTACATACACTTTCTCTTTAAGGTATCCCCATAAGAAATAATCAAGAGGTGTAAGATCAGAAAATGGATTCGAATGTTTGAGAATATCGGTTCGACTGTAAAAATTCGCAATCCAGGTCGCCCGTGCTCTGTTCGAACTCCACAAGCGATTGAAGAAGTGAGAGTGAGAAGATTGAGAAGTGACACCCGTTATGAGGCATTTGCAGATGGGTTGGAGTATAAACTCCTTATTTCTGTAATAACATTTTTACTTATGCTGTTGGTCCCAAATTAAGCTGTTGATCTCAACCGTATTGAAATATACTTTTCACGAAGTGAAATCTCAAATTCTTCGCTTTTTTCTAAACTTAAAAACTACCTAAAATATAAAAAAAATATATCACACGTACTGCTTGTCAAGAATAGGAGACTATACTAGGTATGCGTTGAAGGAAGAGTGAGGCAGCATTCGGAGGGAAGAGGATGCGCGCGCGAAGGACTTTACGCGCGGCCAGATCGAAGTCCTATATATTCACATTCAAAATATATATTCATCGATATTCGCTCATGCAACTGACTAAAGACAAGGCTATATACTGCGCACCTCGTGGACGGTCCGATATTGCAGTTTTGAGACTTATTTCTATTCTTGACGATCTGTACATACTTTTGTTACGGAGATAAGTTGAAAAGCACTTCATACTGACACTTCGCCGATTACCTAAATTATATTTATATTTAATATATTTTGAATACATACGAGTATATTAATTTAGAGATAATTATATATAGATAAGACAAATTAATACGCCGAGCATTACCAGTCAGTTCTTAGTGCTGTACAGGAAGATGTGAAATTTTTCACATCTCCCTGTACATATACGCGTGTACCACATTACCTATCCTATAATTCTTCAGTTAAACCGTTACCCTAAATCCGGCAAGGCGTATAATGTATGCCGGTTTTTAGACGTTTTTTTTTTATTCTTTCAATTTAATCACCGTCGCTCGATTATAACGCGACCTCTAAATGAATGGTCCATATTCGTATTGGGTCAGTGATTTTTAGGCACGCTCGCTAATTCAAGTGGGTCGTACGTTCGTTGTTATCGTAATTATACAATGGATAAATAATTAAAGTTTTGAAATTTTTAATTAAGGTTTAAGAACAGAAAGGGGACGAATGTCTATTTGAATCGAATGTTTAGAACGCGTACAATAATATAAGTCGTTTTTTTCTGTGTGCGTATAGAATATGGTACATATACAATGAGATCGAAAAGTAATATATAATTTCAATAAAAATGGTATTGGTATGTTTTTTTTAAACTGGAACATGTCAAAAGATGTATTTTAAATGCCACCTTGAAAGCTACCTTTAGATTTTTTCCAGCTGTACTTTTAAAGTTATGATGTTGATATATTTTTTTTTGAAACACTCAATTATTTATTGCGCCATTTGAATGAACTTTTTTTACACACAGTATTTTAAATACATCTCTTGATATGTCAGAGTGACTTAAAAAAACATTAGGCCCAATTTTACAAATTTATACATTACTTTTCGGTCCTACTGTATTTTGAACAGTATTTTGACAATATTAAATGAAAAGGAATCAACCCACTTCGTGACCTGGATACATTAATTAGATGTTCGTGTAATCTCATTCCAGTTTTGTAAACTGAACTCGGAGATTTAGGTAAAATTGTTTTGTAATTGTAAATAGATGATGTAAATGTAAATTCTTTTATATAAAGTATGTAAATCCAGTAAATCCGGTGTATACTGATGTTCCGAAGACCTTTGACAAGGTGAATCATATACAAAAGAAAAGAAAAATTCAAGGAATTAAGTTCTGAACAACTGGGAGGCTACTCTGCCAGGTATGTAAATATGAAACAGGAATTTTCTGTATAGAACATACATGTTTATTGTATGAAAATGATAGGAAATATTTTATTTAAAGTATTGCTCATTGCTAGTTTTACATTTTTCCCATCTCTCTGACAAATTGTGGATTCCATGCTAAAGAAATCCTTGTTCTTTTGATGCAAACCAATCGTCGAGTTATTTTCGTACATTTTCGTAAGAAGTAAAGCCCTGTTCAGCAAGTGCGTGTCCCATCGATGCAAATAAGTAGTAATTGGACGGAGCCAAGTCTGGCGAGTAAGCCGCATGCGAAAGTATTTCCCAACTAAACGCCTCAATCGTTTCCTTGGCCGGTTTTTCTGTATGTGATGGCCCAGTACCATAAAGCAATATCACTTTGTGGTGCCTTTTTTATCGTCGTTTTTCAAGCAAGGCTTGATTCGAATCGATCATTTGTTGTCGGTAGCATTCAGTATTAACGGTTTGGCCATGTTTTAGCAGCTCATAATATCTCACACCCTTCTGGCCCCAAACACAGAGCATTGTCTTCCGTCCATAGCGATTTGGCCTTGCAGTCGATGTCGATGGTTCGCCTGGAGTTACCCATGATCTTTTACGCTTAGGATTCTCGTAATATATCCACTTTTCATCGCCAATCACAATTCGATGCAGAAATGGCTTTCTTTTGTACATGGCGAGCAGGATATCGCAAATGGCTTTTCGGTTTTCCTGCTGTCTTTCATTCAGTTCACGTGGAACCCATTTTCCCATCTTTTGGATCTTTCCCATGGCTTTCAAACGTATGGAGATGGCTTCTTGTGTCACATTTAATTGATCCGTGAATTCTTGTTGCGTTTGGACGTCATTCTCATTCAACAATGCCTTGCAATTCGCTATCTTCAAACTTTTTTGGTGGTCTTCCACGTTTTTCGTTTCTCGCGTCAAGATTGCCACTTTTGAATTTTTTTAACCATTCACTGCACTGTGATTTACCAAGAGCATGCTCACCGTAGGCTTCGACAAGCATTCGATGCGATTCTGCAACAGTTTTCTTCAAATGGTAACAGAAAATCAATGCACAAATTGTAGTTTCCAGGCACAAAATTCGACATGTTCAACGCTATTAAAACGATGTTGTTGCATGAAACTTGTACTGTTGTGAGATAAGAACATTTATCAGATGTCAAAACAAGAAAATGGCGCCAATGACGCGGTATGACGGTAACTACATTAGCAGCTAGGCCATCTATGGGCAAATCCCGGTTTCATATTTACATACCTGGTATGGTTCCTCTTCTCCCGATCCATCTACCTCAGAAGTAGCGTTTAGAAAATCTCCAACTTTCACACGAAAGTGTGGAGGCGCCTGATCTATAATAAAATCCACGATAAACGTTTTGCTCCGTAAAAAAGAATATCTAGAGCTAAAACCTAAAACATTCGCAGTGACCACTGGATTGTAAAGGAATTTAGATCTTCAGTAGTCTCTAAATGTGTGTATTCATTGCTATAATATTTGCCCATTCTGTATCATAAGACGATGTCTGTTATTAACCGTCCAACATGTTCTTCACGCAGGCGTTTTATATTGTTGTTTTCATGATTTGCATGGGAAACATGCAAATCTCATCTTTAAGACGCATAAAAACCCAAACACAATGGACAGAGATATCTGATTTTAAGCTGACCGGTTTCGACGGCATTTCGATCTTATTTTAAGCTGGTCGGATTCACGGTTCGCTGTCTTGTATTGTAATAATTCAGATTTGCATTATCTGATCCGGGCACAGGAACAATTTTTCCGTGCCGCGAGGACCAAATAAAGAACGGCTCACAGCTGACCGGTCTCTTGATGCTATCGCTTAAGTAAGTTCGATAAAAAACTAATCATTCAAATGTTGTAGATGTAATTGACCTCTCTGTGAGTGTTATGCTCGTTAAGAAAATTTGCTGATACTTTCAGTTTTAGTAATAAGAATAATTTTTCGTTGAGTAAGAAAGTTTTGAAAAAGTAGGTACACATAGAAAAAGAAGCAATAGAGGATACATTAAACTTTTAGAAAACTTTCACAACTAAAATACTATTGCACATCATGACCGAGAAAACGTCGCAAATAGTTCCATCATATTTTTTCCCATTGTATTAAACCGAACACTAGAAAGAATACAGCTATTATGCCATATTTCGTTGCTGATTCTACCATTTACCTGAAAACAGTACACTGGGAACAGTTAATTTGTTGCCAGGAATTTAAGAGTGGATTTTGGGTAGATTACTTTCCCTGATACTGAAAATGGCATTACTTTTTCTTGATTGGCTCTAGTTTCTGAAATAGACACACATGATAAATATTAATGCAAAGTAAGAAAAACAAAATAAAATAAGCAAGTTATCTTGTTTCGAATTTACATATGAAATCTATCAAGAAAATAAAGAATAATTGATGCAGAAAATATATAAAATTATAAAAAAGTTTTTCTGTTTTTTTTTTCTTCTGGTTTTTGTTGTGAACGGTGAACAGTCCCTCACATGATGGCCGATTACTGTTGTAGTCTGCAGACCGACTATTCACAGTAAAAATATAAAAGAAAATCGTATAAGAAAACTTTTATAATCTTTTATATTTTCCGCATCAATTATTCTTTATTTTCTTGTTAGATTTTATTTTTCTTATTTTGCAATTATTCATCAAGTAAGTTTATTTTAGAAACTAGAGCCAATCAAGAAAAAATAATGCCAGTAATTTACTCAAAATCGACTCCTTAAAAATTTTAACTCCTGGCAACAAATTGACTCTTTTGAAGTGTTATAGAGATCTCCACTATAGAGTGCATTTATTTCACAACTAACCACCCCCATTATTTCTTTTAGCAAGGAAAATTACCTCTAGGTAAAAAATATCTAAATTTAGATACCGAAGTTTAAAACCAGTGTCTGTGGCAGTTTTGGTTTTACTCCTTTACCCCCAGCTACCCTCCTTTAAGACTAAGGAGCACCGTATCTTTTAATACATCCTTTTAAAGGTTTTAAAAATTCTGATTCAACTCCGTGGAAAACTAAAATCGGTTGATTCGCTCTCGTAATAGCCGCAAAAATAAAATAATTTAAATAAAACAAAATAAATTAATAGAATATTTTAAGGACTATGTTGAGTTCAATGAAAGTAGGAGGCGCTCCTACTGTAGGAGGATGAGGGAAAGGCTAGCAAAAGTTTCTACACCTTTTGTTTTAATTTTCTTTACAAAAATCACTTTTGTTAATATTTGTTAGTATTTTTAATATCACTTTTTGGAAGTGCGATTTATTATTTTATTATACCATGGGGTTACGGTCTAACAAAGATCTTGGGATTATATTCAGAGAGAATTACTTCAATTTCGATTTAATTTTTTTAATGATAGTGAGATCCCTTTTCAACCCTCGAAATCAATAAAGAGAATATTTTGCTTTCAAATATGGGATCGAAGAGTTCTCCAAGGTCATTTCAATGTCAAATTCGTTCTCTAATAAAAACGCTGTTAGCAAGCATAGCATTTCATTCTATATAAAATTGTTGAAAATTTACAAGATTAATTGCAAGGTAACCTGCTATGTTTAAGTAATGTAGGTAAACTTAAATTTCTTTACCGCCTCCCTTCTTCCTTCTTTTATCGTCATCTGATGATTCTTACAAATTTGATTACAATAGTTTTGAATAAAATGAGTATCAAGGTCATTTTGTTCAAAACAAATTAAATAAATTGAAGTTGTGTTAGTTCTTTTCACATGAAACACACATTAGAACGAAAATTTTACGTCTTAATGATTTTCAGTATCTAAAATAGGAAATTCCAAGTTATGTATACAAGCTGACCTTCAAATGACCTATAAATTTAACCTCAAGCTCGAGATCATCAATTACTTGCAATTTTTAAATCCTAACATGTTTATTCTATACGCGCTCTAGAAATTACTCTTAAATTTTGTTTTTTATATTCTCTAAATTGCTTCTAACAATTATTGTTTATAAATGTTGTGCAAATATATTTAATCGGCTGACAATCAAATTAAGCCTCTTTAAAGGTTACATAGAAAGCAAACTGGACGTGTCGTGTCATATATCTTTTTTCTTTTATTATGTTTCAGAACAAAATAGGTTCAGTTGTTTAACCAGACCCCACGAACCGATTCAGATAACGATGATTGATTTAAACACTTTTTGGCTTGTTGTGTTTCCTAATGGCTGATCGATAACAATGTGGTTCTAATCAATCAGATTTATCAATAGCTAACGAGTAAAATTAGTGTACACAAGCCGTAAGATGATCCTTTTAATTAACTTCATAACTTTCCAAAGACGCATTAATAAATAACGATATCTAAAGAGCGACTTCAAGAACAAGCGTGGTATAAAACAAAAGATGACAAGTTCACCATCTTTCCCACAGCCTTGCCTAGTGAATACGCCTTCTTAATTTGTTTTGGAAGTCTAACCAGTTTAATAAATAAAAAGTAATGATGACTTCCTC
This sequence comes from Rosalia funebris, assembly GCA_037954035.1. Taxonomy (NCBI): domain Eukaryota; kingdom Metazoa; phylum Arthropoda; class Insecta; order Coleoptera; family Cerambycidae; genus Rosalia; species Rosalia funebris. The sequence goes on along the minus strand of JAZFAV010000001.1, from coordinate 10,895,126 downwards.
CCACATTTTCGACACGAATTGAAGGTGATCAGTATAGTATGGTTTTACCTTTGAACTATTTGATACACAATAATATTCTAAATTAATGTAATGGCTAAAAGTAATTTTGAACAAATAATTATTGTTAAAATTGTGTTAATATTCATACTGTTTCAAGAATTAAATGTCAATAAGACTCGCTTCATCCGTTCAGTCAAAACATAACAAAAAATAAAGTGAGAAACGCGAATGTTATTAATATTCAACATACTCAGAATATATTGTTAATATTCTGAAACCTCGTCAAGTTATAGAATAATATATAATAAATAATAATATATTCAACAAGTAAAGGTAATATTACACATCTACTGAATTATCATGATTAAATTCAATCTATATTCAAGATTATTAATGTATAATTAAAGCTGTTAAAGAGGGCAATAAGTGAATATATAGTAGAATTATTTTATGAAGAGCAAGTCGGCAATAAACCGTGCGACAAAGAGCAATGTATAGCTTACCTTCTCCCACGCGAATGCAGTAAAAGAATTGCACTGACGCGTACGTATTTTTAAACTTGCATAAATCAGACAAAGACAGTAAATATTGAGTGTTTCGATAGTTATACTTAGATCAGGTCTGCAGTACAGGGGCGGATTATGGTAATGAGAATGAGGGTGTAAATAAAATACACAGAAACAGGTTTAAAACATTTATTAAATATTTGTAATATGGTACCCATGTGTTGACTAGACTATTAGGACATTATAGTTGAATGCAATTTATATTTTTATAGCATGCTTTTAACATTCTTATAGTATGTCGCTAAAGGTTTTATAGGATGCCGTTTTACATTTAGACAATATTATGATATTGTGAATATAAATTATATAATATAAAATGGTCTTTACTATAAGTAGGTAAAATACAAAAATGTTAATTTAGGTCGACATCTACCTCAAAATCTGATTCACTCTTAGAAGGGTAATTTGTACCAATGTTTATTACAAGTGGTTGTACCTGATCGTTTAAAGCACATTATTTCTACCAATATTCCTTAATAATATTTTCTGTATGTTTGATGCAATCTTCCCAATGTCTTTTAGTAACACTCTACAACGCTTAATTCCACACATTTAAAACGACTTTTTCGTTATGTTCTTGTTAACCCACCATATTTTTGTTATAAAAATCTTTGCACTGAGCCCAAATTAACTCAATAGCATTAAAAATACAGTGGTATGGTGGAAGGCGTAAAACTTTATGACCCATTTTACAAATCAACACATCTGCGGCATATGGCATGGCCACTTTATATTTTTTTACATAATCTAATAGCTCACATTTCAAAGCATTTTCTGGAAAGTCTATTTTCTTATTTTTCAACCATTTAATTATGTCCTCTTTTATTGTAGATGTATTTGGAATAATCTCATTCAGTCTAGAGTGATATCGAGCATTGTTCATTACAATTAAAGATGGTCTCTCTAGTCTAGGGAGTAGTTGCTCTTCTAGCCATTTTTCGAACAGTTCGGCATTCATATTGTTGTGATAATCAGCAAACTTGTTTTTTGTTGAAAATATAATACTAGCCTCATTTATAAAGCCATCCCTATTCCCAGCATGAACAATTATGTATATTTTTCCCTCATTTCCTTGTTTTTGTTCAGTACTGATTTGGGTCAATTTGGGATCTGTGTCGTACCAGGTTCTAATAACACTGCCGTGTTGAAAAACCCATGTCTTATCTAGAAATATTACATGTAATGAATTATCTGACAATATGTTTTCCATGTAATTTTTCAAAAACTGTGCGCGTTTTAAAACTATTTGTACATTTTCCATCAATGCGCACCTTCCACAGTCAATTGTATACTTAAAACCTATGGTTTTTAGTATTTTTCTTAAACTCGAAACACTAACTGCTGTGATGTGTTTATTAATTAGTTCTTGGCATAGTTTTTTTAACGTTATGTGTTGCTTTCTTTCTATCATGTTATATATAACTCTTCTGATCTCACATTTCACATCTGTCATATCTTTACTTTTTGGAGCTTTTCTATTTTTTTACGCTAAAACAGAAATAAATAAGGTGCACATTTTGTATAGTTGACTTGCATATTATACAGGTAGAGTAATTTAAATAGTACGTACACTAGCTTTTCTTAAAAAAATTATTCTAACTTTGCATCCCAAAATTTGATTATTTATTTTAAAACCTATGTATAATTTCTATGTCTATTTCTATGTCTATTTCTATTTCCTATGTCTATGTATAATTTTTGCATATATTATAATGTATAGATAGTTTAATTGCAAAATATATTTGCACATAAGAAATTTAGCACTAAAAATATAAATGAGTCTATTCTGGGATCTTACAAATATTTCTATTGATTTCCCTTATATAATATTTTCAAATATACTAAACTTACCGGCTTCTTTATTCCAGAGGGTCCTTATTGTCTAATTCTTGTTATGGTACTCTGACTTAACTTTAATGCCTCAGATGCACATTTAATTACAGACATACTTTCTGTATTGTTCTCTTTTTGGTTTTGGAAATATTCGATAACATTTAAAACTAATCTTCGGCTTTGCGAATTTAACACTTCCCGTAACATTTTATAAATTAGTTTATAATCTCTCACAGTAGCAACCCACAATTCAAATATTTAAAACTTTTGAGTCAAATTCCGATCTGTAATATTCTGACGACCCTTCGTTCGCCACTCTTTTCGAAACTATCCTTGTTTATACTCATAGAGAGGAGCAGGACAAGAGGTAAGACTTGTGTATTTGGTTCAGTAATACTATTAAAAGCGGCGCGCGCAAATGATTTATAGGCAGGTCTGTGTCTCTTATTAAGAATGGATTGGTTTGGAAGAAAGTCAGACATGCATCTGTCTTCGTCGCACGATTTATTGCCGACTTGGTCTTCATAAAATAATTCTACTATAGTTGCATATGTAGGACGGAAATAATTTAGCGATTTTTATTTTTTGTACGGTCAGAAGTCAACATTCTTCTAAAGCGTCAGGTTGTAGATGGAATGATTATACACAGAGACGAGGACAGGCACACCGCACTTTAATTTAACATATTTAAATAAACAATAGTGTTTAGTGCTAGATATTATTGTATTTTCGTAATTCAGATCGTGAATTGTCACAACTTCTAAGAGACATTTTCTGTGAATCCAAGAGATACAATATTTTACCAGTGACTACAAAACAGTACCGACATTAAAAATAAGAATCGATGTGTGAGATCTAAAAAGGAGCAACTAATTAAGAATCATATAAAAGTTTGATATAAATGAAGGTGACGTAATGACTTACTTCACAGAACACAAGGTCAATTGCCATATCTTCTAAATTATACTATAGCTGTATTGTTGCTAATATTAAGTTCTCAATTGAGCAAAGCACTGTATTTCGGAAACCAATAGTCTAAAGGTTATAATTTCTCAAATACTCCAAAGATAAATTAACAACATACAAATCTGTGATAGATAGTCCATGGTTACTTATAGTTTTTTATAAAAAAAGCTGAATTTCAAAGCTCGGATTTAAATAATTATAACACCTTGTAAAAGTTAAATAAAATTTAACTGTGTAAATGTGTAAATACTCTTAAGCAATAAGATGTATGGAATGTGATATATTGGCAACAAGTCAGATATTTTAAATAACGTTTGGATTTATATTCTAGCAAACACTGATTACTGACATGGCTGATATAATTCTGGCAAATTGTAAAAAATACGTCATTCAGATATCCATGTTTAGAACTGACCAATTAAGCTACAAAAATTTGTACAGGGTACAAGAAGTATACTACCATTATTTTAACAGTTGATGGTTTGAACTTAATGAAATAAAAGAGTCTTATCAACATGGGTACTCAATTCTACAAATTATGAGTAAAAAAATATTTTATTGTACAAATTTGAAAAACCTTAATTATATTCTAAAAATAAAATTATTCCTCTATTATTTAAGAAATAAAAAAACTATGTATGTTGTCACAAATTTAATATCGATTTCTGAGTACTCAAGTACCCTAATTTAACATTATATGTTCATTTTAGCTAAATTGACTACGTTTGTTAAAATCATGGAGACTCCTGTTTACAAGATGATTGGCGGTTTTTCGTTAATAGTTCTAAAAAGAGCGTGAAATATGTATGCACAATGCACAATACACAATGGAAATACATTCGCGTCGATTCCAATTGGTCGACTGGAATCGACTCAAACTTATTTCCATTGTGCAGTAATACACATTTCAATCTCTTTTTACAACTAACCACGAAAGTCTGCCAATCACCTGGTAAATTTCATGAGTAAGTTATTTTAACAAATATAGTCAATTTAGCTAAAATGAAGATATATAATGTGAAACTAAGGTTGTTCAGACAAGATGTGAATTTCTCGATATACATATTTACATGACAAATTTAATTATAATATAGAATTATAAATGTCTTTCACATCTCAGCTTTCTGTATTCTAGCATTTTATCATCGTAACTTAAACAGTAATGGAGGCAGTAGGCTCGCACTGCCATCTGTATCATTATATCATATCGTTATATCATCTAATAATTCCAAACATGAATTGCATTTCAATTGTAAACTCAAACAATAGCATTGCTTTCATCCAAAGCTCATAACTCGCTCTAGTAATGAAGATTCGAAAGGAAATTCGTTCGTTAATACGGATCCAAACATCGCGCATACAACTAATGAGTGCAGATTAGGTTTTATTGACTAGTAATGAGAAAATAATGATTCCCGGCTCTGCGGCTGTGAATGTACAATCGAGAAAATCCTTGTGATTTACCACAGTTCCGCATGGATTTTGCATTTCCTGTTCGGTCTGCATTCTCGTGAGAGAGCGCGCGTTAATTTTCGGCCGAAGTAGGGACTCGGTAGGTTTTATGTTTCCTCTGCAAATACATCCGAAATGAATTCATTTCGTTTTATCGCAACTGGTAATGGATATTTATGTTACAAGCGTTCATTGTGGCGGTGGAGAATTAAGGAAACTATTCTTCTATTAAAAGTCGAGTCGCCACTGAATGTTCACCTGTTCTCTTTGGTAGACGCTGCTACTCATCGATAGCGTATGTATATATTCATTATGTTATATACTACAAATATATATATAATAATGTTCTCCGTAGCAGGATATCGTGGCCATTCGTCATCGTGCCTGCCTTATATCATCCTGCTGTTTCGATTTTGTATCTTATAAATCACTTGGGCCGCAATAAATAACCGGGTTTGGTCAGTTTGTTATTCCATATCAGTTCATTGTGATACGCATGATTCTGTCTGGAGAAAGATTATTTCGAAGTATGTATCAGGAAACAGCGATTGTATTGTTTGTATCATCTTTATTTTACGCGGGGGTGGGAGGGAAACTCAGAGTTGTTGTTCCACCTAACTCCTGAGCAATCACACGAACTCACACAGACACACCTAGCAGACATATGTGGGAATCGAACCCATATTCGGCAATCTAGGTCAGCTCCAAGCGATTGGTATTGACATGGTAGCTCCGAGCGATTGGTATTGATTTTTTGAAAAACACATGAACACGTGAACCTAATTTTTTTAAAAAGACGTTGATTTACATTATAATATTTTTTGAGTATTTATGAGTTGAGAGTCATTTTGTATTTGAGTAGTGGCATCATACTGTTTTTAATTGCAACTTCCATTTTTAAACAAAACGGAATTTCTGAAAGTTTTCCGAGTACCACAGTATCCCGTACTTTGTATTAACCGTTCAATAATGTGCGGGCTGATATTTTATATATCTATTCGAATTAGTTGCTCTACATCCCCTGGCTTTGGCTTATCGTAAGTAACCCCACAACAAGAAATTTCAGGGGGGCCAAATCAGGTGAACATGATGGTCATTGAGTTGGTCCTCGTCGCCCTATCCATCTTCCAAGGAAGGTATCGTCAAGAAATAATCGGATATCAATATCAAAATGGGAATGAACTTAGTTTCGTTAAAATTAAATTTTTTGGTGGGAGGAACATCATCCTTATTGTTTAGATATAGAACTACTAAAGCTGAATCTAAATCGAAATGTAGAAAAATTAAGGGATATAAAAGAAATCCTAAATTTTTGGGCGATTTTCAAAGGGCTGTAACAAGGAGAAAAATAGTCGCAGAGTAATTTTAAAAAAGAAAATTGAAAGTCCTTGAAAGTTTCTAGTTTTCAGATTTTGAGTTCAGAATTTTTTACCATCAGCAGTTTTTGAGTAATAAGAAAACCATCGGAAAAACATTTTTCCAAATTTTTGCTTGTCTTTCAAAAGGTTCACGGACTTTCAATCCAATATATTTCAAAATCTGAAAACTACAAACTTGGAGCTTCAAAATATGCTTTTTTTAAAATTTAAAAGTCACCTAAAAATTGAGGATTTTTTTACATCCCTTAATTTTTGTGTCTAGTGTATATACTCACAGTAAAATGTTCATCAAAGTAGGGTCATTTTTTCTATTCAAGGAAAAATAGCTTTTTTTAATAGATGTGGTGGCATCGCCCTGTTGATTATGTTTGTTGTGTAATGCTTAAGGAAGAGAATCTTATAATAGAAATTGTTTTAGTTGTTAATGTGAGTAACATATAAGTGGGAAATCGAGAAAGGAACCACCAAGCCGCCAAGCGGTTATCAAAGTAGTTCCCGAATAGCAAAGCTATTACATAATCGCTCTAGGAAACAACAACTCCTCGGGCTAAAGCCCCGCCAAGCATTGAATTATACTCAGAAGCGATCCTTGACCCCTTTCTCGTGTTTCTGCACGATCAGATAAGGTTTCAAAAAATAAAACCCGCCACAGGTAGGATTCGACATTTGTCCCGGATCGGAACCGAACGACATACAGCTGTTTCGAACTTGTTAGTTCTCATCAGTGCCGTACACAGTACGCCGATTCAGGACAAATGCCGAATGAACTTTACGACGTACACATCTTTATCGATACGATCTCTGTCAGTAACATATAAGTCGGAAATCGAGAAAGGAACCACCAAGCCGCCAAGCGGTTATCAAAGTTGTTAATGTGGTGAATAATCAAGCCTTTTTTTGTGAAATAATTATGTGACTTTTCTTGCTGATACAGATTCCTAGAAATACGAGCAGTTTGATATCTCCATGACGTGGAAAATAAATGTGATCAAACACCACATTGTTGAGGTTCTATTATCACTAGTATTTCAATCACACTAGCATTTAATTATTCGAAGCATATACATATACAGGTATATATACGGTGCGAGCGTCCGGTTTTTCTTGATCATACTCGTCATTTTTGAGGTCTAATACAAATTACTGTTTTGCTGATCGACGACGAGGTTTGAGGCTGATATTTGTTTGATGCTGAGGAGCAGCCAGAGAATATTGTGTATATCGGCCCTGAAGGGCTTAGTATATGCTGTAGAGTGCTGTAGCAACTACAGGGTCTTTCAATGGGGACGCTCGAAATTTGTTAATTTATAGCGGCCATGTTGCTAAAGCAACATCTATCAAATTTGTTGTGAATTGTTCAATAGTGTATGGCAAATCACCATAGAAGGTTATACCGTTCAACAACGTATGCAAAATATCAAATTTTAGCGTAATAAATAGAGTTGACTATTCAACTATTCGACGTTTGGTGGCCAAATTTGAGTCAATCAGTTTGATAAATAATCAGCTAACACCCGTATGTCACCGAAATCCGCTGCTGTGCGTGAGAGTACGAGAAAACCCGAGGCAGTTAATTTCTCGTTCACAAGAACTCCGCCTTTCTGCGACTTGAACTTGGCGAATTTTGCGTCGGGACTTGGGTCTGCACCCGTATAAAATCCCACTGGCCCAGCAACTTAAGGTAAACCACCATAGACAACGCCATTTGTTCGCTGTTTGGACTCTGGACCAATTGGAGTTGACCCTTTCGCCAAAAAAGTCATCTTTAGCAACGAGACCCATTTTTGTATGAATGGATATGTGAACAAACAAAATTGTCGGATTTGGGATGATGCCAATTCACACGAGATCCACTAGGACGAAATACATCCCGAGAAAGTCAGTGTTTGGTGCGGATATTGGTCTGGCGGAATCATCGGTTCGTACTTCTTCCAAAACGAAACTGACATTGCCATAACCGTCAACGGCGAGCGCTACAGATCGATGATGATAAGCAACTTTTTGTACCCTAAACTGGATGATGGGATGACGCCACGTGCCACGCAATGCATGCCACGCTGGACATTCTTCATGAACGATTTGAGGGCATGGTTATCGTGCAAAATCGTGCGATTTAACGCCTTTAGACTTCTTGCTTTGGAGCTATCTTAAATCGCAGGTCTATGCGAATAAACCGCAAACAATTGATGCCCTCAAAGTCAACATAACGAACGCCATCCAGCAAATTCAGCCAGATTTATGCGACAGTCATCGAAAATTGGACCTCCCGAATAAGTGCCACCAAGCAAAGCCGCGTCGGACATTCGAACGACGTTATATTGCATACTTAATGCCATAAAATATTTTTTCAAATTAAAAAAATATTGAGTGTGTATCTCACACACAACTTGTTTTATTTACGTTTAAAAATCGAGCGTCCTTATTGAAAGACCCTTTATAACCGTACCCTATACACGCTGATAAGTGATAAGTACAGTTTATTTTCTCCTTGGTTTCGTAATTGAACTGAGATAGCAACCTAGCCAGAATCTGATACCGAAATTTTGAAACGTCTGTAATAACACCACTGTTAATAAAATTAATGTTTTGAAATAGTATATATGTTGAAATTCGTCATAATTAATGTAATAGTAAGTTTTAATATTCATATTATTATTATTCCCTTTTCGTGAATCGCTATCAAAGTAGTTCCCGAATAGCAAAGCTATTACATAATCGCTCTAGGAAACAACTACTCCTCGGGCTAAAGCCCCGGCAGGCATTGAATTATACCCAGAAGCGATCCTCGACCCCTTTCTCGTGTTTCTGCACGATCAGATAAGGTTTCAAAAAATAAAACCAGCCACAGGTAGGATTCGACATTTGTCCCGGCTCGGAACCGAACGACATACAGCTGTTTCGAACTTGTTAGTTCTCATCAGTGCCGCATACGGTACGCCGATTCAGGACAAATGCCGAATGAACTTTATGGCCTATACATCTTTATCGATACGATCTCTGTCAGTAACTTATAAGTCGGAAATCGAGAAAGGAACCACCAAGTCCCCAAGCGGCTATCAAAGTAGTTCCCGAATAGCAAAGCTATTACATAATCGCTCTAGGAAACAACTACTCCTAGGGCTAAAGCCCCGGCAGGCATTGAATTATACCCAGAAGCGATCTGATCGTGCAGAAACACGAGAAAGGGGTCGAGGATCGCTTCTGGGTATAATTCAATGCCTGCCGGGGCTTTAGCCCGAGGAGTAGTTGTTTCCTAGAACGATTATGTAATAGCTTTGCTATTCGGGAACTACTTTGATAGCCGCTTGGCGGCTTGGTGGTTCCTTTCTCGATTTCCGACTTATAAGTTACTGTTATAATTCAGTGTAGTTCCAAAATTCTAAACGTGTGCGTGCGTTGTGCAATTATCGAGTAATTTGGATATTTTCTATATTTGGAGTGTTCTTATTTCCATGTTAGATTAAGAATTGCATTTTTAGATTAGGTAGAGAGTTGCTTATCTTGAAATTAATTACGGAATGTGGTGAAAATGCAGGTTGTTGAGGATGTGTGAGGCTAAGAGGTATTTGGATCGTTGTTAATGTTGTATACCGGGTGGACCTTAATCGTATGGGTAGGCTTTGGCGAGGAATGGCCTTAGCTGAGTCGTTTGCGAGCGGGGCTCACAAATGGTGTAGATCTTGGCGGGTGGCCTTGATTGAGTAGGGGCGAGGCCCTCAGTGCGTACGATTAATGTTCAGGTGATTTTGATGAAGGTTAGATAGTTTGAGCTCGTTAGTGAAGACAAGAAACGATCTAAATATTATTAGCAATAACCTCTGTCATGGACGAGTTTTTTTGAGCTTGCTTGTTGCAAGGTTTAGTTGGGATAAGGCACTCACTGTATTTTTCTCACAAATAGGTAATTAGAGAGAGACGGGCACGCTAGTGATCATCAGTGAGCTGGTGAGTGTTTTACATTCAGTTTTATGGAAATGTTTTTGTGACAGTTTACCTATTTTACGCCTGTTTGAGTAACGGATTGTATCTCCGTGTGTTTTTAACCCTTACATTAATTTAAACGCCCATTGGCATTTCGTATTCGATTTTCTGCGACCGAATTAATCGCGTGAAGGCGCAGGTAACGTTTCGTCTTGACGTATTCGAATCATTTCTCTCGGAAGCATTTCCCGAGATAATTATTCATGTTCGTATCGTTCAATCCGAAAAGGCGTCACACGGGCGTCCGCTTTATTTACGGAGCACTCGCCCATTACCTCGACAGATCTTCGCGATAACTTACACATTTATGACGTTAATGCCGAATTATTCACAATAATTATATAAAATATGCCACAATGCTTTCAAGCTGTTCGGGTACGCCTAATTTATTCGAATCCCATGGTATCGCGATAATAAAAAAATGCGAGCCTACTTCATTAAAAGCGTATAATGAGCGATCGCGGACGAATCGAAATAAAAGGCAATAAAAATAGGCGCGAGGCATGTTGATGCAGCAGGAGACAACCGGTCAAAATCCTGCCTTAAATATTTTAAAGAATAAATATAATTCCCAGAATAACATTCGCACCTGTGTGCCCGCGCAAAAAATTTGTGCACGAGTGCTGCTGTAGTCTCACTCACACAAAGGGGAGATAATCATTCCCAAGTAATTTTTTTCTTCTCATTATAACTGTCGCGTGTCACGAATATTGTGCCTGAATGTAAGGCATTTTTATTGTTCGTATTAGTAGAAAGTTTTGTCCTAATCTTGTTAACATTTTGCTGTTTTTTTCAGTTGTCTTAGAAAAGCCCAAACAAACGAGGGAAAATTTAAACAGTCACCAACAATTCTCATGAAACTAATTATAAGTTTGATAAAAAATTGTAATATGTACATTATATGATAAACACATATGCATATCTGTATAATAAACTCCTGGACAAAATTAACGCATCAATGAAACTTCACATTAGTTTTTATTAAATGATTTCAACTAATGTTTAACATATTAGAATAGTATGGTCGGGGAAGACATGGATAAATAATAGAAAGGAAAAATAATGTCAAATGCAATGGTGTACCTAAATGAAAAAACTGAGGCGACATTAAATCGTAGAGAATTTGAATTCAGTATCGTGTAGATCCTCCCCTAGCCCTTATCACTGCTTCCATTCATCTGAGCTTGTCACCGATCAAGTGTTGAATGGTTTCCTGTAGAATATTCTCCCATTCGACAAGAACGACATGTTCGAGATCCCTGAGAGTGATAGGGGCAAGTGCGTGGCGCCTAACTGATCGTTTTAGTGCATCCCATAGATAATCTATGTGGTTCATGTCTGGGCTTCTTGGTGGCCGGTCTATAGTTGGAATATCGAAGGCGATACAGTACTTCTCTAGCAACCTGGGGCCGAATGTTATCCTGCATATAAAATTAAATTGTCCCCGACAAACGGAGCAAATGGAATCACTCATGTTCTTTTACGACGTTTTCTACGTAGATATGTGCATATTCATGGATCTCCCCCGCATAAGAACAAAATCCTTGTGACCATTGAAATAAATTCCTCCCCAGAACATTATTGATCCACCAAAAAATGGGATAATTGCAAAATGTTACTTTACGTCTGTCAAACAATTGCAATTCTTTATCAGTAGTAACAAAGGATATCCTAGACCACCTGCATCAAATGTTTAAGGATTGAAAACTTGTAAGATTTTATGAGATATAGAATCTATAGATAAGAAACAATGAAAAGTTTTGCTGTGTTAGTTTTGTCTAGAAGTGTATATATAAAAATATTAGCTTTTTTCATTTTTTGTGGTTCATTGAAAATGTAGAAAAAATACTAGTCTTGATAGTAATTCGATGTAAACTATGTTTAGTAAACATTTTAGTTGTTAAATTTAATTTGTTTTCAAATAGATTAGAGACCTTGTAATAAAATGGTTAAAGTATTTGCTATGTATGTTGTGGATATATCAATAGATTTAGAAATATTTAAATGTGAAAATGAATCTTACATTAACAATTAACCTTATTGGTAGTGGGTAGTGAAGATAAGGCAAAAACTAAATGATAAGTTTAAATAAACTGAGAAATCTACATATTATGATGTGTTAATTATTAGACATCTAAAAAAAAGTATTAGAATTTCGTAAACAATACAACGTTTCTAGCCATGTTCCTCACCGTGAATGGATCCGCAGGGGACGTTCTAGCATACCAGAATATTGTTCATGAAATTCCCAAATACATTTGGGAGATTTAAGAACAGTCGCTTAACTGCGATCTTTCGGCCTATTTGCGCTTTACTACAGTTACAGAGACGAGATAGATGTACTGCCATAACGAAGAAAGCAACAAGTGGTCGACTACGATGGTAAAGCTAAACTAAAGTTTGTACCTACATCGATTCAAATATCTCAAATCTACACCACGACGTATCGGCTGCCGGGGGTTACCCGAATATGGCAGTAAACACCGTGAGCAGTACTCACGGTGGGCAAACTACCCTCACATTGTGAACGAGCACAGTTTAAACATTTATTTTCATTTGTAATGTTTACTTATTAGCGAGTGATAGCCTTTTCTACTCAACATTTATTGAATAAGCAACCCAACTCAATTTATACGTCATTAGAAATAAAAAATAGCACTTTGTCGATTCGAAAAATTAAAAATATCTTACAAAGAATAGAGATAACTAAAATGCTGTCAAAAATTGGCGTTTAAATAGAACTTGTTTTCGAAAATGTCTAAAAAAATTTAATAGTTTTACAAAAAATCCCCACTACTCAGGTGTACGATAAAAATTGGTTAAAGGCAACTGCAAGCGGCTGATAAGATGGCGGGCCTTGAAAACACAAATATCATTGTATGTACGTGTACATACTGTAACTCATCTCAATTAGAACTTTCACTTCGGTCGTCGCTCGTTGGAAAGTTATTATGTAGTTCTGCTGTGGACGACGGGTCAACTCACTATTATAATTATTATTACAATATCACCGCACATCGCTAACCTCGTAATTATCTCTCGCTAAAGTGAAATTTCATTTTGTAGTTGACTTTTGCACTTGACGAGAAATTCCACTCGGTTCAGAAAATCTCCGGCTGGAATTCTTGTTTACTCAACGATTCAGCCTCGCTTTTTATCAAACGCAAGTGAAATGGTAGGTCATTGTAGACGTTCGTTTTCCTAAACCACGTATTTAAAACGAGAAGATAAAGACTAGAAAATACAGTTAGGGAGTTGTAAGTAGACGATGTGTTTTTTTTTTCATACACAGGCAAAGTATTACAACTGTAACGGATTTCATATACGTATGTCTTCCTCGCCATTTTAAATCCTTATTTGTGAACGGATAATAAGCTTAGACAATCGTCCTTGCTTGGAGTCAAACACATTGCCTTGAAATCTTCTAAGCCGCGTTCTTTATGTCATTTATAAATTAATCCTATGCATACCGCTATTTTTCTGAAACCAGCTTTGAAATATGAAAGATTTGTATTTGTATTGGATATGCATATAATCACTAAAGCGTCAATGATTTCCCACTTCGCCGACAGCTGGCACTTGACGTTTGTTGAACGCGTGGGAGTAGCTAATTCGACCAGCAATGTCTCTCGGTTCATTGACGTATGCACATCGAATTACAATGCGACGTCCTTAATTTGGAATTTTTCTACGATTTGCTTATGAGATTTATGAAACCTAAATTTCTTAAATGTTTTCCAGACCTCTGCAACGATCGTACCGTAATCGAATGTTGATTGTTGTGTATGAAACGATGTTGATGATCTTCAATCCACTTGTATTCCATCCACTTGTAGATCAATAGTCAAATACACGTTCTATACTGAGTGTTATAATATGTATAACACTCTTATATATAAATTATAACACGTAATTCAATACTCCTGTTTCCAGAAAATTTGGAACAAATATGCACTCTTGAATGTTTAATTAATTAATGGCGGCGCAGTTATGTACGAGGGTGAACCAAATATAAAGGACACTTTCCTTCTCAGGGTTTAAAGAGAGACGATAGAGGAGGGACTATCAGGTCTCATGGGGGAACATGTGAAGAGATGAGAGAGCCCGCTTGTTTCTTAGCAAACACAATGTCAAAGAAGCAAGTTCACCCACCCGTTCGTGGCGCAACGTGTTATTGTCAAACTATTGGCTCTTGAAGGCATAAAACAGACCGAAATTCTTCCGAAATTAAATTTTTAGTTTCAAGAAAAAACACTTGCAATACCCTGAAGTCTCCCGAAGACTTATTCAGGAAGATCGTCGTACCTATAGGTAAGAAATATCTAGTAGGTAATACCTACTAGGCTTTTAAATAGGCTTCAGCTATGCAAATGTGCTCTGTGGTGAAAATCATAATAGAAAAACTGCTTAGGAACACAAAGAAAACCTCGATAGAACTGCTTCACAACTTTTGACACTCGAAAAAGTGAATGCACGATACTAGCTCCGACAATTATTTTAAAACCTACGACCGTTTTTAACCGAGATATATTTTAACACATTACTCGGTACATAAAAATGAAATCGACAGCGCCCACTCATAGACTTGTTGGAACTGTTTGGAAACTACCGACAAACGTTAAAATAGTCGCGTTTACGGGAAGGATTAAAAGAGTTTCAGTCAGATTAGATTACGTCAATTTGGTGTAATTTTAACCTAAAAATTTGGTCGGAATAAACGTACCAGCTCACAACTGATGGAGTTCCAACATTCGTTACTACCAGTGGCGGCTCGTGGCATCCATATTAGGGTAGGCGATAGCGGCGTATGAGCTTCATCAACTCTTAAAAATAGCGCCGCAGACGAAATTTTTTTAAATTTTCAAGGTCACGCGTTTTCCTGGTACTTCAGAATTTCAATAATTGAATTTCATTTATACAAAAATATAGACTTTCACAAGGATTTTTTGAACTTGATACCTCTTTGTTATTCGTGAATAATAATAGTTATTGTGGGTATAAATAAATTGGAATAAACGAAATATATTTATTGAGTATTATACCTATATTATGTAAATTGGGTTGGCAATAATACATTATTTTAGGGCGCTTTAGGGTATAGGCCTCCTCCTCCCCTCACAGCCTTCCTTAACCATCGCTATTATTGACTGACAATTACAAAGTGGATACCTACTACTTTTTATAATTTAAATTAACGCGCCTATCTTTAATTAATGAAAATTTGTTAATTATATTTTCCGTGAAGTCATCAGATTTCTGAAGTGTGCTAAATAATTCCTTTTCAATTGAAATAAGTGCAAGCGACGAAAAACGTTCATTCTATTTCAACAAAATATTTCAACATTGACTCGATATTTAATGTTTCAAATTGATCATCACATTATATAACCCGATATTCCCAGTAATGTCACGGCTTATTCAATGTGAAGGCGTCTTCGGATCTGCCGAAGAACGCCGATCTACTTCAGGCGCCGATTGCATTCGCCTTCAACTGCTTTATTTAAAGAGTATAATTGGCTGCAGACGTCTCAGCTGCGATTATTTTGCCATTACAACAACGCTGTTTGTCGTCTTACCGACATCTGGTTGACGTGTTAGCTATCGATTTTCAGGCGGTGAGATGGAGAACCTAGCCTGGTCTGGTTGTTCTGTTTAGGAATAAAATGATTTAATTCGGTGTAGCGCGGCGCCGTGCGGACTGCGGTAGTATATATAAAGGGTGTTTACGGCACCAGCGCCGCCGACGGCGATAGATAATTTAATTAGTATAAAATAGTTATTATTAATTATATTAAATATTTCTGTATTATCAGGGACGTTAACAGTTCATTGTAAATGCGCTGTTATGAGAAATGACATAAAATTTTAAAGGTAGGCGGCGCCTACCTTGCCTACCCCGACGAGCCGCCAATGGTTACTACATGTGGCAGACATACTGTCCCAGGATCAAATTTAAATTATATGAACCATTGAGGTACGCACTTATCTGAATCGGTTTTATCTCCACGCCTACCAATAATAATTTTTATCTTTATGAATGCCAAATATTGCCAATGAATATTGCCAAATAAGTTGCAACATACAAAATTGTGTTCCAGTAGTTCTACGTGAAATTAAATCATTGATATTCCGTGATATTATTTACTCTACTAAGGCTCAGAGGATCCCGGTGTAGCCGAATTTGGAGGTTACGCATTAGGTTTGTTATAATGACATTGATGGCATGCATACATAATTTGATTGACTCCACTGCCATCAGTAACCTTACGACTGATGAATATTTAAATTTACACTAACTAGTCAATAATTAATTTAGATACTGAATAGTTGTACTTCGCAATAAACTTTATTTTAAATACATTTATCGCCTATTTTAAATAAAACCTTAACGTACTCGTCAATGTTTTATCTAGTTTCCTTTTGATTAAATGTAACGTTAATGTTTAATTATATAAAATGCATAAATCTGACTAGCAAAGATAACTGTTACGATGGCGACCTTGAGCGGACGCTTCCGCTGGACGAATTTAAAAATATTCGGTTTTTTACGTCCGTAATAACCCGCAACCTGTTTGGAATTGTGACGACAATGAAATTCACGTGCTCGTTATTAATAACAGGTATGATTTTTTGTTTATTTGTACGTAATTTGTTGTGATGGTTCGGTAAAGGTATGTTCCTGAAATATTTTATTACGTTATATAATTTGTTATATAATTTACGTATAAATTTCGAGACCTTACAAAAAGAGAGAGAGAGAGAGAGTTAAGGCCTTGGTACACGCTAGAGTTGTTTTGCCAGATCTCTGACATCAAAGCTGCCAGAGCTCTGTCATCAGCGTTTACATGTACTGACACTTTTTTCTCTGGCATGGACAGTGTCAGAGAGCTCTGGCAAGTCTCTGTTATAATCTATGACGTCTGTTTAGAAATTTGGAAGACTTGCCATCTAAGTTGGTCAGAAAACGTGAAAGTCAAGAAAATAAGAACGTTTTATATTCTTGACAGTAACTTATAAGTCGAGAATCGAAAAAGGAGTCACCAAACCGCAAAGCAAAGGTTATCAAGTAGTTCCCGAATAGCAAGGCTATTACATAATCGATATAGGAAACACCTGCTCCTCGGGCTAAAGTCCCGCCAGACATTGAATTATACCTAACAGCGATCCTCGATCTCTGATCCCTTTCTCGTGTTTCGGCACGATCAGACAAGGATTCGGCACGATCAGACAAAAACTCCCCACGGGTAGGATTCAACATCTGTTCCGAATGGAAACCTAACGACAGACAGCTGTTTGTAACTTATTAGTTTTCATCAATGCCGCTAGTGCAGATAACCGATTTGCGGTTTGGTGGTTCTTTTCTCGAGTCCCGACTTATAAGTTACTCATAGATCATAGATCGAATCGATTTAGATGAATACCCCACGTATTTGTTTTGGCATTTGCCCTGGATCGGCGTACCGTGTACGACACTAATGAGAACTAATAAATTCGAAATAGCTGTCGGTCGTTCGGTTTCCATCCAGGATAGATGTCGAAGCCTACCCTTGGCAGGTTTTCTTTTCTGAAAAGTTTTATATTCTTTTTATTTTTCACCTACAGGGCATCTCAAAAAATAAACTAGTATAGCAATTTATAACAGAGCTGGAAGTGGAATGGGATAATGAATACTTTTTTATACTTTTGAAATTTGAATTTACTTGCACTTGCACTAATATTTGAATTGTTAGGTTCCAAATTCGGATTTTTCAGAAAATTTAAGGTAGAATTATTTTTTATTATTTTCTTAAATTGATACTTTGGAAACCTTAGATTAGGACACCCTGTATTACTTATCTGCTTAGGTACCTATTAACTTACTCATTTAAAAATTACTTACCTATTTAACTATAAAATATGGCCTCAGCAGTTATTATTCCACCATACAATAAAAAATTATTTCCAAGAAATCCTTACTAAAAAATGTAGTGGTTTTGAATTTCCAATTCAAAATCACTACATATTTCCAAAGTTTGAATTTCTGGTAAAATTGTACGTAATTCGAGTTTTGATCAGGGCACCCTATTTTAATCAAAAGCGTTAATTCCGTCACCCTGTACATTAAAATATGCGGTGGGTAAACGATGTCGATTTTATTACCTTATTAAAGTATCAATAATATTGACATTGATAAAAACGATATTATTTTGTTAAATTAATTTTCCAAGCGAAAGTAGATTTGGCTATATAAATACTAGTATGTAGCTCTATCAGCACAAGACATTGAAAATTAATTAACGACCTTGTTTTTAAAGTTCAAGATGTGCTAAAGTAATGTATTCAAGGTATGAAACTACACGGTGATTAATGTCGTAGTTTTATATATCGACCAAGAAGATTGTATTTCGCCTCAAAAAAAAAAAAAAAAAAAACGTAATTTAACAACTTTCTATCATTAAAGTGACTGTAATTTCAAGTTTTTACTGTTTTTAAGATATCCACAGAACTATAAAAAATATGGTGTGTTCGGCTATCTACAGGGTCAGAAGAAAATTCCAGAATGCTCAATAATTTTTGTTATTTTAAAGGTTTTTTTTTTATTTTTAGATACAGGTTAATTAAAAAATATACGTATTTAATAAAAAGTAAGGGAATTTTTCTTTTGGTTGTTCGACCCATCAAATGATGTATTAAATGTCCTTAAAGGAAAAAAAGATAGTGGCGGAAAGCCAATACAGCTGAAATCACAAAGTTAACTTCTTTCGTTTTGAAATCAGTAGGATTTTTTCGTTGGGATAATAAAACAAATGTATACTCACTTTTTTACATGTTTAAAGTAACAAAGTGGCACAGAGTTGGAGGAAGATAAGCTACCTTCCTGCCTCCAAACTTTGGAAATGCCCTTTCCTGTGGTCATGAAATTTTCATCCTACCTAACACTGACTTAGTTGTCCACAAAACACCAAAACAGTATACAGTACACTCGACGCACGTTTCGCCAACAAAGTTGGCATCATCTGGAGATGATTAAGACTGAATTTTAATCATCTCCTGAGTTAGCATCATCTGGAGATGATTAAAACTGAGTTTTAATCATCTGAAGATGATGCCAACTTTGTTGGCGAAACGCGCGTCGAGTGTAGTGTATGGTGTTTTGGTGTTTTGTGGAAAACTAAGTTAGTGTTATCTTCACACCAAAGGTTCCTACCCACTCCAGTATTCATCCTACCTGATTAAATACTCAGCTATTTTTGTTTTTAAAATATTTGAACCACCTAAAGAGTCAGTAAATTACGCATAGACTTTCAAAACTACATTTATTTCTCAAGATAGCAACGGATTTTATCTATTACAAATACACGGTGCTCTCATTTCTTCTCCCCTCTTTCAGTCGTCTCCCAAGATCGTGATGAACTTTCGTGAACATATCCACGGCCCTTTTCCTAATCGTTTCATTAGTCAAATTCAGGGAATCTATCAGGTTCTTAACCAATCTACCCCTTGCCTCGTCATCTAAAACTCTGTTCCAGAACTCACGCGGTTGCGAATAATTATCATCGTTGCCTAAATCGTGGTAATCGACTTTTCCCTCCACATCTTGAGGTTGAATACTCCAATATTTTGCTAGGCAATTGGCTTCTGGCCCTTCGAAACTGTTTGGGTGATAATTTGGCGCGCCCCCTTGGTTGGTTAAGGCACTTTGACCGTCTCGTTGAAAATTCCTAACCTGGAACAGTAAACTTCGGTGATTGGTGGTAGAAGGTTTGATGATATTGTGTGAATGAAGCGTGAACGAGGTATACAAAAGACGCCACAGCCCTAAGAACGTGGTGCATTTCGTCATTAGAAGATATCACAGCGCTACGAGCAGTGTGCGCAGTTTATACTCGCCTGTTTGTTACCAGCATGGTGGGAGGATTGACGCGTGAACGTCAGTATATTCGATCTCGATATAACGCAGTTATTTTGCTTCTGAGGTGACGAATAATAAGTTTTAAAATATATATTAATTATTATCCTTGAAAAGGAAATCAGTAATCAAATGGTACCACCAAAATCATATGGCGATACCATACAGGTTGTGTGGTACCACCAGCAACACTAGAATATCAGTCAACACGTGCTTTGTTAAAGCTGCATGGAATCATGCAAAATTTCGAGCACCATAGCTGTTGTAAATTCGATAAAACACAAAAAACTTTATGTGTCCAACGATGATAAGGGTTGAAAATACTCGTAAATAGAGCCACCTCCCCAGCAAGTTGTTGATACAGTTGGATGAATTGGATATCGTTGGACATCAAGAATGGATATCGTTCTTAAAAAACGAAAAATACCCACAAATTTTACCTATATGTCTCTTACCATTGCATGAAATTTGTGAAGTAGTTAATATGTACTCCAAAGTTTACTTGAAATACCGTTTTCATTGATGACTCCAATGAAATTTAATCTAATTTTTCCATTCCTCGACCACCACAATCCAACTCAGGTCGATATTATTCAAGGGAGAATTTACATAAGGGTTTAACACTTTGAACTTTTTTTCCCAAAATTAAACGTTTGTGGAAGAATATTAAGGGAACCCGTGAGGGTCCTCTTCATATAATGAATACGTCATAGGTCTTCTTCATAGAACGAAATTTAACCCAATGCTTTAAATAATCATCCTAAGTACTTGAAATTGTCGTAATATTTATTAAAGTGGTTGCAACAATATAAATTATACTTTGATCCGGAGAGGTGGAGCCAACTTAATATTGGGAGTATTGGGTTCGAGTCCCGAGGAAGATAGTTTGGCACCTGTGCTCAGCTGAGCATAGGTGTTTGTCATCGTCTATATACCGTCCCCTCTGCAGCCTACATATTTAGGGAAAGGAGGTCGTTTTGTGTATGTCCAAACATGTATTCGTTCGTTTGTGAGAGAAAATTTGGTATTTAGTTTCAATATACAATAGGGGAATGGACAGAGGAACCATTTTGGCATCTAACAAACATCATCAGGACTTTGACTGAATATTACATCCACCTAACATATGAATAGAGAGAAGAATAGAATAGATTGTCATTGCTTGCTCAAGAAGATCTTTTGGAACATGTATTAAGCTTTGACTAACCTTGTGAAGATCACTAGTTACCAATACACCTAGGTTTTGTACAGAGTTAAATTTTCAACGTTGAAACGTCAATGTCTCGGTTTTGTCGGCTTGTCATATCATTCTAGTTTAGATCAAATATAAAACCTCATTAAGTGATAATATTCGCTAATGATAAACTGAGATACTCCCAATTTGATTTTACGAAGTTACTTACCGCATTCAATGGCTTGTTGACGGTTAATTGTTTAAAGTTGGCGCCCAAACGATAGTAATGTGCATCTTGGTAAGTCCACAATCTTCCTTGCAACAATCTATCCGGGGAGGCCCCTATACCTGGAGTTAAATTGTTAGGATTGAAGGCCAGCTGTTCGACGTCGGAGAAGTAATTGGTGGGATTGTCGGTTAGGACTATCTTCCCTACCGGTATCAGCGGAAATTGTTTGTGAGGCCAGACTTTGGTGATGTCGAACGGGTTGAAGTTTAGTTCTTTGGCCTGTTCGGGCGTCATGACCTGGATGTAAAACGTCCATGATGGAAAGCGTTTTGTAAGCTTGCCCCTCTCTATGGCGTTGTATAGGTCGCGAAGCGCATAGTCGGGGTCTCTTCCGGCGATTTCCTCGGCCTTGTCGGGATCCAAATTCTTTATACCTATAATGCCAACACGATTCTTGAATTTGGGAGGTTGTTTGGGATGTTTATTGTAAGTGTTCGTTCTGCATAGATGCCCAAACAAGAAGACTTTAGATATCAAAAAGGTCTTAGTAAAAGGTGGTCATGTATTGAAAAACATCCTTGTGAAATCATTCTGTCAAATTTTGTAAAATTACGTGCCATATTGATTGACATCATCATTGTCAATCAAAAATAATAATGTAAGCGCACGAAAACTGATAATAATTATTTTTAAATCCATGAACACCTTTGACCAAGATAATTTTTTATTTCTCGATATATTATAGATAACGATTAAAAAACTATTGTTTTTGGCAGTAACATATAAGTCGGAAATCGAGAAAGGAACCCCCAAACCGCCAAGCGGCTATCAAAGTAGTTCCCGAATAACAAAGCTATTACATAATCGCTCTAGGAGACAACTACTCCTCGGGCTAAAGCCCCGTCAGGCATTGAATTATACCCAGAAGCGCTCCTCGACCCCTTTCTTGTGTTTCTGCACGATCAGATAAGGTTTCAAAAAATGTTATATGTACTGACATATATATGTTAAAGACAGAGATCGTATCGATAAAGATGTATACGCCATAAAGTTCATTCGGCATTTGTCCTGAATCGGCATACCGAGTACGGCACTGATGAGAACTAACAAGTTCGAAACAGCTGTATGTCGTTCGGTTCCGATCCGGGACAAATGTCGAATCCTACCTGTGGCGGGTTTTATTTTTTGAAATATTGTTTTTGGTACAAAACAGATTTCCCTCTATCTCTTTTTACGGTCTCGTTTGTGATCAACCGTTATAAATCGACAAGGTTTGCGAAATTTAATGAGATACCATTAATGCAATTATATAGAAATCGATGTGCTACTCAGTCACTAAGAGTGTATATGATATTCATAAAGAATTATTGAAAGCATTTGACAGGTATGCCTGTTCTTTACGAACGATGTACGATTAAGCGAAATATACCATGAGGACAGGAAGGACATTACTGGCTGTGAAACCCAAAGAACCCACTGCTACAGTAAGGTAGAGCTGAATTTTCCCTCCAACAGGAAATTCCTACCATGTAGGTATCATACATTGTATTGTAACGAAAGATCGCGATACATGAAAATAGTTGAGTAGGTGAATACTATGTTTTTCCACGGAAGACCTAGTCCAATATAGATGTAATATAATTTCCCAGAATCCATATTTATTAAGAAAGTTTGCACAATATTTACGGCTAATATTTTCCATGCATAAAAGTAGGGTGTTTCTATATCCGCCGGACGAGGCCAGGCCGAATTTTGGCTAGCATTGGGAGAGTAACCGTCACATATTCCTCATTATTGACAAAGTGTATAATATAAGCGCATGTTCATAATAATTGCTGCAATTATGTCGTTTGGTATCTATGGAGTGAGGAAGAAAGTTTTACAACGGAGCGATACTGCAATTGACATTATTCGTGCAGAAGATAATTTAGATAAGATAAGATAATTTAGCATACATAAGAACACCAGTAACGTCCTTCTCCATGACAATGCCAAAAACATGAAATGACAAAGTTTCATAAAGCCTGGATTGTGCCAAAGCTTTTGCTATAGAATCGTATTTTGACGTATTCTCTTATTCATCAGATAAGAACTAGGTCCGTTTCCACACTTTGAAAATATGAAATTCTCGAATTGGCTTAATTTTCGTGCTATATTATGAAACCACATTTAAATTAAATGTGAAATAACTAAAGGGTATTTCAGGGAGTGCATCGATTGTTTCGTAGTGAAATCTAATTCTAACCTCGATCCGTTCATCTTCAACTTCGGATGTTATTTCATTTGAAGGATTTTCTATCAATCTTTGACTGTTCTCCAGTAAGAACTGTTAGTTGGTTCACCATGCAAAGTTTCCACAATTAATCAAATTAAATTATCTACAGCCCAATAACTTGAATATCATTACGTGGCTCATGCAATCATTCGCTTTAAATTTATCAAATACCATTCGCACTGCATTTTCCTCTCAATGACTGTAATAGTTGAGTACAGCGAGTAAAGTAAGTGTCTTATAAACTGGATTTCATTTATATCCATACCAAGATTAAAGCGCCTCGACTACACATCCACGTAGAATGCTGAACGTCGAGCCATTTTTGTCTATTAATAATTCAACAAAAGAACTCCTCTCAGATGACGTTTCCTTTTTGAGAGATGATGATGAATGACGAGAGATTTCTCAGCAAATACGGTAAATGCAACACGAAACGTGCATTGCAAGCCGAACGATTGTAAAGAAAAACCTACCGGAGTCTAACTTGTCGTGATATCACCCCTTGTGATTTTTTAGTAACGCGGAAAAAAGTCATAGTTTTCCTAATTATTCATTCTTTGTGTTAGTGTAATAAGATAATCAATATTTGTGAATAATACAGTGGTTCTTGTGTGAATTAAACGGTGGTTTATGGTGGTTCTCATAAAATAAATATGAGACATATTTTAATTAATCACTTTAACAAGTTTTAGTACATTTTAACACGTTATGTATAATGGCAAAATATACGGGTTTCAGGATAGTATCTGGCATAAATGTAGCAGGGTAGTGACCCCACTGCCAGAGACCTCAGACGAAGCGAAAGCGAAATTATTAAGCAACCCAATAACAAATTAAAACCTCATGTCCCCTATGACCGATCATCACTAGGTCAGGTTCAGGCCGAATACACCTAGCGCAATTAACGTTGATATTCCGTGCTCTGTTGGTTTACACTAATCTCTCTTGTTAGTTATTTTGGTAGCGTTATTTATTTTTGTGGAAATAAAACACTTTCTCTTAAATTTTAAAACATATACGGTATGTAAATATGAAACAGGAATTTTTTGTCTAAAAGATACACGTTTATTGTATGAAAATGATAAAAAAATATTTGATTCCAAATATTGCCCATTGCTAGCTATACATTTTTCCATCTCTGACAATTTGTGGATTCCATGCCAAAAAAATTCTTGCTCTCTTGAGGCAAACCAGTCATCGAGCTATTTTCGTATATTTTCATAATAAGTGCAGCCCTGCTCAGCAAGTGCGTGTCTCATCGATTCAAATAAGTAGTAATCGGACGAAGCCAAGTCTGGTGAGTAAGCCGCATGTGAAAGTATTTCCCAACTAAATGCCTCAACCGTTCCCTTGACCGGTTTTGCTGTGTGTTATGGCGTATTATCATGAAACAAAATCACTTTGTTGCCTTTTTGAATATTCCGGTCGTTTTTCAAAGCTTGATTCAAATCGATCATTTGTTGTCGGTAGCGTTCAGTATTAACGGTTTGGTCAGGTTTTAGCAGCTCATAATAGATCACACCCTTCTGAGCTCGCCAAACATAGAGTATTGTCTTCCGTCCATGGCGATTTGGCCTTGCAGTCGATGTCGATGATTCGCCTGGAGTTACCCATGATCTATTACGCTTAGGATTCTCGAAGTATATCCACTTTTCATCGCCAGTCATAATTCGTTGGAAAAATGACTTTCTTTTGTACCTGGCGAGCAGCATTTCGCAAATGGTTTTCCTGCTGTCTTTCATTCAGTTCACGTGGAACCCATTTTCCCATCTTTTGGATCTTTCCCATGGCTTTCAAATGTATGGAGACGGCTTCTCGTTTCACATTTAATTGATCCGCGAATTGTTGTTGCCTTAGAGCGTCACTCTCATCGAACAATGATTGCAATTCGCTATCTGCAAACTTTTTCGGTTCCCTTCCACGTTCTTCGTTTCTCACGTCAAAATTGCCACTTTTGAATTTTTTAAACCACTCAAAGCACTGTGTTTCAAGATTTCCCAAGAGCATGCTTACCGTAGGCTTCGATAAGCATTCGATGCGATTCTGCAGCAGTTTTCTTCAAATGATAACAGAAAATCAATGCTGTCCCCAAATCGTAGTGTCCAGACACAAAATTCGACATGTTCAACGGTATTAAAAACGATGTTGTATGAAACTTGTATGGTTGTGAGACAAAAACCTTTATCAAATGTTAAAACAAGAAAATGGCGCTAATGGCGCAGTATGACGATAGCTACATTAGCAGCTAGGCCATCTATGGGGAAATTTTAAACATGTCTTGAAGCTACCTGGTAGCTTCAAGACATGTTTAAAATTAGTCAAAGGATTGTATTTTTGATCTCAGTAAACTGTTTTTTTTTACCCTGGAAATCTTAATTCCTATTCCCATTCTGGGGAATAAGCATTGAGGTGAACTTTTTTTACTTAGTGGGGCGCTTTAGTTTAGGGGTTTAAGTTTAACGGCTTAGTGGGGCACTTTTTTGTATTACTTAGTATCTGAAGTGTACATATATAAAATTATGTGAGAAACTATCCTCAAACCCTGTATATTTAAAATATAGTACATTTTTCCACATCTTCGGCAAACACAACTTCAAACGTTGGTTGACAGTAAAGGCAAATTACAATTTAGATAAGTTAACGTTACTTCAAATCTAGGCCACTTGATCTCATGTTACTTGCCATATTATTAAATCATAAGAAAGCAGAAATAGTGTTGTAATAATTATATGAAATGACAAAGCGTGCTGTGTGCGGTTCTGCTGTGTAAATCGTTTCGCTTGTAATTTAATTGTAACTAAGTTATTTTCCTCCTAACTAATTTGTTATCATAAATGCGTTATATATTAGTTGTTGTGCCTACGATATATTACATCTAATTAACATCTAGTTAATTTAATTTATTTAATTAACTTAAGAAAAATATTTTGCTTTTACGATTTCTACATTTATTTATGTCGAAAAAGGAGTAACCTCTTTTTATTACTGTACACTGAATCGTTATTTGATGATTATTTAATTATATCTCGGAGATTACTAACTGTTTATTCGAGAATTTCTGTATTTAAAACCTTTCTGTCGCTGAGGTGGCAGGAAGGTTCCAAGAAGCGTTCTTTTCTAAAGTTTTGAAACTCGTATAACGAACGTGATGCATGATAAAACGCGATTTATGATAAGGCACGAAAGGATTTAGTTACATGATAACCGTAATGACTTTTAGGTATACTCTTTCTTAGACACAGCATCCTGTATGTGAATGGCCTGAATTATATTATACAGTATGATATTACGAGTATACTAAGTCTAAAATAACAATAGACTAGAATTTTATATAACTGTATCTTTTATGATATATCATTTTTTATACTGCTTTAGTTTCATTATTATTTATTATTATCATTAAACCCATTATATGTTTATCGGCATCATAAGGATCGTTACCTCAAATGTGAACACAACACACTAAAATGTGATGGAGAGATATGGGATATTATTAAAATGGTTCGGGTCTAGTGTTTTGGAAAAGTTAAGACACAAAATACCTCACCTTGATCTGTTTTGTAAACAAATTTGCACCAAGTGAGTTTCCTCTCCTTTCCAATTAAAGAGAAGGTGTGTGATCCATAGCCGTGTTGATGTCTATGTCCGTCTGGGATGCCCCTGTCCGAGAACAGGAACATAACCTGGTGAACGCTTTCCGGTCTTAAAGTGAGATAGTCCCAAAACATGTCCCAGTCTCTCAGGTTTGTCACCGGATTGCGTTTCTGACTGTGGATGAACATGGGAAATAGTATGGGATCTCGCATGAAAAATATGGGGGTGTTGTTGCCCACCAGATCCCATATACCTTCCTCTGTGTAGAACTTCAGAGCAAATCCTAAAATGATTGTATGCAAAGAACGTTAAAGAGGTAATATCATATTTGGGGTCTAGATTTTTTCAAAATTACAAAATTCCTCATTTACAGAGTAAGTAGTAATATTACAAAGGATATATGAAAAGGAATCCGGCGAGACACTGGATAAAACACCTGACATTCGTTGTCACAAATTTTTATAATTAGCTTCTCGTACTTCCGGTATTTGTAGGCAATAAATGAACACAGTAAGAACTACAGAAATAATAATGACACGCGCCTAATCTAGTGTGAATGTTGAAAATAATGTGTCAATGTTACTAACAGATGCATTCGCTTTCAACGTTACATGGCGTGGCAGAGGAAATTCAAAAATTCGAGTAGCCAGTAGTTAGACTCTATATAAGAACACTAACAAGAATTTGTTAAAGCAAGGTCACAAGAATATCCAACTCGCAATTTAAAACATTTAGTTAAGGTGCTTTCCCTCCCTAGTTTATCTGAAAATAGAATAGGATAAACCAGATAGAGATAGCCCTTATTCGGTCACTTATTTACCTCTAGGATCTCGTACAGTATCTGCTGATCCAAGGTTGCCAGCCACCTGAGAAAATCGTACAGCAATCAGTGTCCTCTTTCCTATGGACTCAAAAACTTTGGAGACTGTGTACTTTGTGATATCATGAGTTACCTAGATTAATAATAATTTATTAATTTTTGTGCCTAGTGTATAAAGGAAACATTATACCTCGAAGTATCCAGAAGCTCCAGCTCCCTTGGCGTGAACGACCCTTTCCGGTATCCTCTCTCTATTAAAGTGCCCGAGTTGCTGGGTCACATTGTGGTCAGCTAGCACTATGGGTCCATATCTTCCCGCGGTTAAGCTGCTGTCTTTGTAAATCAAAGCTATTCCAGCGTCGTCTGTGGCATAAGTGTGCCCTCCCTGAAAGTAAAAAGCAGTCAGTCACGAAGCCATATATTTTATAATCCATTCGCTCTCATTATGAACTTAAATGGAGAAACCTATATCATGAAATTAGGCTCAATCGACTGTGTATGTGAGCGCGCGAATATCAAGAGCTGTAGTACTCGTTCATCATGATTCCGCTCATATTTTGAGTTGATCACTCCCCACTCTGGTTGATACTCCTATTGAAAATTGTTAAATATTGTTACCAAATTTAGTACGGTATTAATAATCATTATTCCATGGTCTTGCAATCAACAGCTTCAATCTTAAACATCACATTTTTTCACTTCAATGGGACTAAATATATAGATCTAAAAATAGATCATCATTCCTTGTTGGCTGCACGAATCTGATAAAGTATAGTCGCACTTAAAACCACATTGTATACATAAATACGTTATGTCAAATTCCATTACATAATACGCTCATAAACCCTAGGCAACAAACTACTACCAATAGTCCCTTCAAATTAGACAAAAAATCACTGATTTTGGGAAATTTTTCCTACAGCTGAGCGACCTATACAGAAAGTTGTGTTAGGATTGTGTCAACATATTTTTCACCTAGCGCATGAGAAAAAAAATTATACAAAAATACAAGGGTTGTTTTTTAGATATAGACATATATATATACCCGTTTTTGGTCGTTTTCTCGTTTTTTTGCGATTTTCTGAAAAACTATGCATTTTTAGGAATGACTTGACTTGATGTTGTAGATTTTGCGATTCTCCACAATTGAGTTAAAAATTGTAGATATAAAAATTTGCGACATATTTTGTTCTTCTGTTTTTTTTTAATGTCGCACGGTTTTGCCACTAGAGGGCGAAAACCGTTTTCTTTTTTTTTTTTTGTAATACTCTTGTGCAAATGAAAAAACACTCTAGAGCATTATTTTTTATTTATAGGCAAAACTATGCATTTTTTAGAAAAGTTCAATCACATAAAAAGTTGGAAAGCAAAAAACTTCCTACAAATTGTCTTACATTTGTTTACAAAAAATGCATAGTTTTGCCTATAAATCAAATATAATGCGCTAGAGAGTTTTTTTCATTCGCACAAGAGTATTACAAAAAAATAAAACGGTTTTCGCCCTCTAGTGGCAAAACCGTGCGACTTAAAAAAAAACAACAAAATATGTCGTAATTTATTATATTAACAACTTTGATCTGTTGATATTGTTCTCTACAATGCATAGTTTTGGTTTAAAATCTAAAAACAGCTCAAAAACACTTCAGCGCGCTCTAGCGGTGCAACTAAGCAGAATTTCGAAAAAATGAAAAGAACAAAAATTGTGGAAAATCGCAAAATATACAACATCAAATCAGATCATGTTATGTTTTCTCAAAAATGCATAGTTTTTCATAAAAACGCAAAAAACCGAAAAAGCGGCCAAAAACGCGTGTATATATATATATATATATATATATATATATATATATATATATATATATATATATATATATATATATATAT
This sequence comes from Rosalia funebris, assembly GCA_037954035.1. Lineage (NCBI taxonomy): Eukaryota > Metazoa > Arthropoda > Insecta > Coleoptera > Cerambycidae > Rosalia > Rosalia funebris. Next base: position 10,865,084 of record JAZFAV010000001.1, on the reverse strand, counting down.
ATATATGTATATATATATATATATATATAAACTAATCTAAAAAACATCTGTCTATATCTAAAAAACAACCCTTTTTTTATCATGCGCTAGGTGAAAAATATACACAACCCCAACATAACTTTCTGTAGAGGTCGCTTAGCTGTAGGAAAAATTTCTCCCAATTTTCTTAATTTGAAGGGACTACAAATTAATTCATTACATTTGTTTTCTTTACTAAATGAATATGAATCCATTCCAGGACGGCGCGGCATAGAGGATTTTAAGAAGCCCTATTATTTATTATAACTATTGTGTTTATTACAAAACGTGCATCAACGAATCTAACGGCAAGCTATCGATAATACACTAGGCACAATAATTAAGGGACGTTAAAAAAATCCTAAATTTTCAGGTGATTTTCAAAGGACTGTAACTTGGAGAGAAATAATCGCAGAGCAATTAAAAAAAAAAAGCAAATTGCAAAAAGTTTCTGGTTTTCATATTTTGAGATCTTGAAACGTATGAGAAAGTAACAGGCCATTTTCATTGATGTTCAAAGTTTTTATGTTTAAAATACGCCGAATAAAAAAAAAATAATGAGAGAAAAATCAATAGCGTTATAATAAAATGAAAACAATAAAATAAAACCCGAGTGCAGACTTTATTAAGAAATTTATCTGGAATTCTTCAATCTTGGTGTGGCTTTGTATTTTTAAAATTTGATAGAAATCTCGCAATCGTATGTAAACATTGGTTTACAAAAGGAAATTACAACAGAACTTGACATCGGTTTGTAAAAGTAAACCATTGTGGTGAAGTACGTCGTTGATAAAAAATATAGTGTGCTGTACCATATCGTGTTTAAAACCCAAACAATAATAAATTCTGTATAATTTATTTCTAAAAATGTGTTCCAAGATGTGCACGACGTGAAATGGTTTCAAGATGTACATGAGGTGATAGTAGAAATGGTAAAGAAAATACATTTTGGTAATTTTTTTAACATTCTTTACGTTTATATTTTTTGGAATCCGGTCTAAATTGCCAATATTATGGTTTAAACAACAACCTTACATGCATCTCTATTGAGCGGTTCACAGTTTGATAAAGTCTATTACTGAAAGTAAACTGGGCTCGAGTGATAAAATTACGTGTCCAAAAAGACGTGAGAAGAAAAGACACGGATAAAAGCAGTAGTCCGGCTCAGCGTTCAGCCCACTAGCTAAGAAAATATTCGCGATCATAAAATGTTATATTGAAATGGTTTGAAATTGAGTCGATTTTGAAACCCCATGTTGTATATTTCTATTTATTTTTTCTTTAGTTTTTGTATTCGTTTTACTTTTTATAAGTATTCCAGGCCCATACACAGAAGCACGGCTTTGACTCATTATTAACTATGTCATTCTCAAGAAAACTGTTATATAATGCGACGAGAAAATGAAATAAATCTACCTGGTTTTATCTGATTTGTCGGTATAATCTTCAAGTAAAAAAATATGTGTATTGCAAATTTCCCGAACGTGTTTTTTCATATACCGGTTCGATACAAAATCAAGATTTACCATTGATTGGTTGCTTTGAACTGGTTGTGTGGAATCAAAATTAATGGATACTGTATAACTCTCATGAAACAGCTTATAATTTTCTTGTAATTAACGACTTAAGTATTCACAGATCACTGCTTAAACTGCACACTAAAAGTAACCTTGATATACAATTCAATTTATTTTTTACTTGACTTATTTTTAGCTGTAATGTTTGTAATTAGACATTACTCTTAATTGAAAGTTAAAATATTTGAACTAAACCGTTAACGACTGTTAAACTTTTTTAAAATAGACAGATAATTTAAACCTGCAGATACCGCGTCCAATGGTTAACAATAAGATATAATGGTAAAAGCAAACAAAACGTCGTAAATATCCGAAATTAAATGTAAATGTCAGCGATGACCTTGTTCGGGTTCAAATGCATGACACTAGACGCTACTTCTTATTGCATTCCGAAGATTGTTTGCAAATGGATCGCTGACAAATTGATGGCAACGTACCATGTAAAATATTTAGCTTTTAAAACAACATTGTGACTTTTTACAGGGCTTGCTTGCTCCGTTCGAGAGTTATTTATTACTGCGATATAGGGAATTTTATTACTGTTGAAGTTCTTTTATACGATAATAATCGTACATACGGTTTTTTTCTAGCAAGACTATGAAACTATGACGTGCATATCTACCAGTAATATAATTACACAGGCCCACAAAAAAATAAAATAAAAGTTGTGTGTGCTAAGGAATAAACTATACTTATTTGTTGTATTTTGTCCCGCTGAACACGAATCTAAAGTCAGAATTAGATTAGGGGTTACTGATCAAACTTAAGAAAAACCATAAAAATCGATATAAATAAACTCAACCATGATGCCTTTTCTTGATCACTCATGGTTGTAACGAATTATTTATTTATTAAGGAAAATTTCTATAAGCAAATAGCATTAGAAACCATGGATCTCATGATATTACTGCTTCTATTACATATTACATGATATTCTGGCTTCTAAAGTATATGCCGAAGAAACTTTTATAGCCACATAGTTTTGATGGAGCACAGATTTACATAGATTTTGCGTTATATTTGTCGTTCAAGATTTTGTTTCTTACATAATCGATACAAGTACCGTCAAAAACGTGCTACCACGGAGTGTTTGGACTGCGATGACAGCTACCCTAAAAATAAGGTGTATAGAATGATTTTGCATAGAGAGACCAACAAGAACGGAAGGAAACGAAGCAGAAATCCGTTACATAGATCATTTGAAGACAAACGTGCGAGGAAAGGAAAATCAATATAAGAATAGTACCTTCATATAAAAAAAAATTGCTAGACTAATTGTAAGATATTTATCGGTTTTTATGGGTTTTCTTAGAATTTTGATCAGTAACCCCTAATTCTGGCTTTAGATTCTTGTTCAGCGGGAAAAAATACATCAAATAAATATGGTTTATTCCTTAGTACTTATTTTTTGTGGGCCTGTGTTATTAAACGAGTATATAATGCGATATAACTAATTGATTGATAGAAGATATACATACACAAAGTGTTCGTAAACCACTTTACACTTACTTGGTGCAAACAATAATGAATAACAAAAATCTTAAGACTGATACATGTTTTAATAGCAGGGTCTTGACAAACTTATAACATTGATTCTCTCATAAATAAAGTGTTACTGTGAATGAACATTAGCCAGAAATATATATTGAAATTGTGACGTTATCGAATATAGTCAAGGGAGAAAGTGATTTTTTTTCCTAGCCATAAGTGCATCAAATTAATATTGTAAATAATCAGTTTTTTAATCTGTTTTGCTAAATCTATTTTCATTGATTCAAGGGGAGGGTGAGGAACGGGGCGGGAAAGGAAGGCAAATACAATAAAATACAATAAAATATTGGCAAATAAGCAACAGAGTTCTGAAGTAGCCAAAGAACTTACACGTCACTCTCTAATAATGTTGGCCTTACACTTCTATATAAATGAGATATTTAACATATGGATTTTAATGATGAATTATGAATAAACTATGTTCACAGTGGTGCATTATAAAAAATAGCGAATTTACTTTTAAACAAAGCGATATCTCAGTCCTCTTTATGCACTAATAGAATGTGACCTTGAGCGCATTATTAGACCATTCACGATGACACGAACGAATTTGTTTTAACAGACGATAATTTGACAGTCATAATAGTTGACTAATAATGGATTACCATTATTAGCAGGATTAGCAACAATGTAAATTAAACTGAAACAATTGACCACTCGACAACAAATATTTACTTACTACACCTGTCGATAACAAAATACATGTATTTATTAGTGTTGTTTAATTCAGCCTTTCGAGAATGATTATAAAGCTGCTCTTATTAATAACGTAAACAAATAAAGAACATAAGTTAATTGTGCATTTGCTTTTGTATGGATTGTTTTGTTGCAAATAAATTTAGTGCTTCTTCAGGGTTCTGTTTTAGGGCCTTCATTATTTTAAATATTCATGAATGATGTAACAGATGCTGGGGCGTATGCCTTTTACTATAAGCAGGTGACCTAAAAATTTGCACAGACATAAAGAACATTGATGATTATTGTTACAATATAATCTTGACAGAGTATCACTTTGTTATCTAAAAAACAAACTATCATTGAATACCATTAAATGTAATCTGTTATCATTAAGCTTACCGCCTAATGATTTAGCTATTGATTCATTATATATATGTCTTCATATATATAATGAATCAAACTTTTGAAATATTGATTCAAACTATATGGGACTTGTCTTGACCTATGTAGGTATCTTATTTGATCGCATACTAACATTTAGCGCTCATATTGACAACGTTGACAGTCACACAATTATTGTAGTTTATACTGCTACCAATAAACTAATTAATTAAATCCTGACAGATACATTCACATTTTTTTTTAATAATTCGGTCCTCGGGTAGTAGCGCAGATTTATTTTGAATAATTGACAACATAGTCCTACCTCACACGATTTGACGCAACTGCTATTTTGAAAAACACCACAAATGAAGAATGAAGCAGATCATAATATGTTATTTTTATTAAAAAATTTCAAAATTATTCAGCCATTGATTGAAGAATAGTGGAAATTTGTATTAAAAATGTAATTGTAGTAATTTGTCGTTAAATAAGATGGTCTTTTGATAAAATTGTATGATTTTCTTGTATTTATTCTTAATGAATTACGTATGTTACATTTTAACAAAAGATTAAAATTTTTCAAATAGAAGTAGGTAGTATGTATTTTTCAACAATGTGGATGAAATGACTATAATGAAAACACTATAATGAGAATATAACATATCTATACATTGTAGCTCTGCATTTAATATGCTGTTTCCAACTTCGACAGTACCTCTTCGATCGACCTCTAGTTAATTCTTGGAAGCAGCAAACTTTAAGAACTAAATAACAGCGAGAAAAGACAGGCAGGAAGTTAGTTAGCAGTTACCTTTTTCTTCTTGCGCCATTCCTCCAGTTGATTGGAGCTCGGGTCTCTCTCATTAGACGGCATCTTCAAGGATATCGGAACTTCGAAGTGAGAAGCCGCAACGTGTGTAGACTGAGGTTAGAATGCACCCCGGCCTACCTATAATGCTACCTGGCGGAAATTGCGGTGCCACAATCTCTGCGCTATGTTTTTTTACTGCAACGCCATTATCTTGTTTTTTTATGCGGTAATTGATACATGCCGTTTCCTCTAGTGTTTCGCAGATGTACAGGATGTTTGTACCGGGCGCGCCAATATTAAAATAAGTTAGAAGAGGTGATTAGCACAGATGAATTATTAAGAAGAACAGAGTAATTTTTTCGCACTGTGCAACTTGTAGGAACAAGAACTATTGCCATCTAACTATTTTAAGATACACCAGGCTATCCCGGAACTGCATATCGCGATTTCATTCTTATTAATAAACCCCGGATTTGACTGCGAGGCACTCTTTGGCTCATGTTTTTGTAATGTAAATTGATTAACTGCTTGTACAAATGCTGCTCTACTTATTTCATTAGAAATATTGAAAGTATTATCAGAGGTGCATTGCACTATGTGCTAACAGTAAAGATATGCGAGGGCGGGACAAAAGAAATATCTGTGGAGATAACCGATGAAGCGATGCCCTCCGATCAGTTACTGTGATATTTGAGAGTGGTGTCTGTTTGTACACAACTCAGGACTGCCGTAGTATATTGATTTGCGTACGGTATTACATTACATACAAATAGTTACAGTAAATCGGATGTTGTTAGACATTGGTGTTAGACAAAAAAACATAAAACCGCTATTACTGGACGGAGCAGTGCTTGTGAAAGACACACGACATTTTATAGCGAATGACCCCAACCCCAACACCAACCATGAATTAGTTAAATTCATGGTTGGGTGTAATATCCCGTGAACCCAACTAGACATTGCCATCTAATTATTCTCAGTTACACCAGGCTGTCCCGGAACTGCATATCGCGATTTCATCCTTATTAGGAATGATCAGTGCGAGTATACCGGACAGTGCCTAGCGCTGTGAAAATATTAAGCGGGTCTTTTACCAAGCTGACATGAGCAGTACAGGTAGAAATTTGGCAAACGCACGGGTGGATCTTGTAGGAACAAGATCCACCTTATACTCTCTACTATGTATGGGGAAAATTTCCTACTTCCTACTGACAGTGTTACCATACTGAAAAATTTAAAGCATTTTATGTCACTTGAATAACAGGGCCAAAGAAATACCTGCGAAATTGCTAAAAATACGACACCAGTTTTACCACAGTTTTAAAGAATTCAGTATCAAAATTATATGAAAAGTATTTCCAGATAGTGTATAGTATCTGAAACTTCAGATGGATCCTGTGATAATAGGATTTAATGTAATAATATGCTAACTCATGTACGGAATTAGAATGAGACATTTTCCATGCAGGACATATAGATCTCGTTGAGTTAGTGTAACAAGCGTGGTTAGCAAAACTCAATAGTTCTTAAGTCAAACTTACTTTGGAAGTATCCTTGGACACTTCCAATGGATTCACTTCAATCGGTGGAGAGGCAAACGTTATGATCACCACGTATCAGGTCCAAACCACGATTTAAAACTTGTCTAGACTTGTCAAATAGACTAGTAACAGCGACACACTTTTATCCAGGCGACTAGACGAGGAATAAGCCTCCAGGAAAGTGGCCCTAAGGAGTTGACATGGTTACATCTACCCACTAGGTCCAAGTGGAGTCTGCTTGAGAAACAGACGGAACCTTCTTCGCAGTAAGCGCAGGAATGATGGGTAGCTGAGATACGGGTTGAATGGCGTAGATATATTGCCTTCGTCGCGTGTTGAGAGTAGACTGGACTGAACTCGTTGGGGGCTATGGATAGAATAAATTGCTGCGAGCCTCCATCGCTGACATTTGATAATGGCCTGAAATAAGTGGGTGTTGGGCCGAGCGGTGCGAACCGCTCTTTACTCGACTCATCGCTGTAGACCTATACCGTCACGTACGGTATTGGCCCGTCTCTTCCCCTGCTAGCCTCGCCCCCTAACCAAGCACCAAAATGGAACTGATGCAGCTCTGATCATTGGCTTTATATAGATTTCACACCGATGCGTTCGTATAGCTGGCCCAGAGGTACGTCCTCCAGTTGGTAGTGGTCTCGACCAATCAGGAGACACCATCCTGTGACGATATGAATACAGTTTACAGCGTAGCTTATCATGCCATGGAAATTCACATCTTGTACCCAAAACTAATCTAAAGCATATTGATTATTTGGAACCTTAATAGTCGTCAGCTGACGACCCTTCTCTCTTTGTTTGTAATTTTCGTTAACGGCTCTCGCCCAATAAAACCTCAGTTATAAATGGAGAGGAAAAAAGAACGAAATAGCTGTCATTAGTCTAGTAATTTGTTTTCTAATAAGATTATGAATGAGGACCGTCCAAACAGACCAGCCACGTACATATATACACGTTAATCAAGTAATTAGAATTCCGAATCCTCGTTGCGCTGTCGTCAAACCAAATTGAGGTTTCTGATGCTATAAACTAAAACACTGAACTTCGCTAATTAGATAAGCACAGTTACCGTGGCGTTTTTGCATGTAGCATTCGTAATTACTATGACGCCGACGCAGACGCAGACGCCGACGGAATAATTCTGAGAAAAGATGTATTCCGGACTTGTACGCAATAATATTCCCGTTTTCTGCGCAATAACACGCAGGTCCGCAAAAAAGTTAATATGGTCGGTTGTACTTTTTTTATTTGCGTAAATCCAGGTACGGTTAACGCATGCACTTCGTTGGTAATTATTTTAAAACCTAATGAGAAAAATGAAATGATTAATTATTGTATGTACATATATCAAGTGACTGTTTAATTACCATGATTATCTCCTCAAGAACTAATTACGCTAATGACACGTAACTGCTAATTTAGTAAATGGGTTTATTGAAGGCATGATTTTCTGACGCCGGTCGTAAGGGCAGATTTGCGAATTGGCCACAACAAAAAAATAATTAGGTATTTACGCGTTTTGAAGCGCCAGATTGCAAACGAAAATCAGGCGCACTTTCATTATTAAAGTTCGAAGAAGAATTATTGCTGCAGTTTTGTCTAACTCGATAATTTTTAAAGCACCATCAGGAAACTTATTAATTCTACGATTTATTCCCCAAAATGTACTTTTATTCGTCAGGTATGGAAATATCTGACGAACCACTACAAGAGATGGCGTCCTATAAACTAATCAGTTTATTTTCTATACTGTCGAAGAAGGTTTTTAAAAGCTTTTAATCTACAAATTGATGAATACTAGTAGAACAAGCACACAGACGTGTGAATCAAATAAATAATACTCTAGAATGAAGGAAATAGTATTCAGCTGTATTCCTCGATGTCACTTAAGCCTTTGACAGGTATGGTATGAAGGCCTATTCTGCAAAATAAAATTGAATCTACCCTACCATTATTATGAAATTTTAAAACCATATTTGACATCCAGGCTTTTCACGTTCAAGCAAAAAGATAAGGCAAACATCATTGTTCCCTATAAACACAGAGGTGCCACAAGGCACTGTACTTAGGCCCGTCCTATACCTTTTGTATACAGACCTGATCTTCCAACCACAACACTGATAACCACAGCTAATTTTGCTGACGATACTGCCATATTGGCCTAGACTTCTACAACCCAGACTTGATAGAGAGATGGCTTAATGAATGGAAAATCAAAGTAAACGGGACAAAATCAGTTCAATTACGTTTACTCTGCGCAGGAATAATTGCGCGTTGGTAACAATAAATAATAAACACATACCACAACCATAAGAAAATGCAAAATATCTTGGCATCCACCTCGATCGTAGAATGACCTGGAGAAATCATAAGGAAATGAAAATTAAATTTAGTAAAATGTATTGGCTCATTGATAGAAACTCTAAACATTCTTAACGTAGTGAGCATTGCAAATATATAGAAATTTATGCGTTATTCGATAAGCATGCATCTGATATTCAAAAATTGGTATTTTGAACCATAGAATTGTATTTTTACTTGTAACCACCCCCGTTATTCTTCCGATATTAATCCCCCGAACAATGACTGTTTCCACGCTTGAAAATGTTCATAAACGAATTCTGGAACTGATCTAGATGTATGCGCCACATTAGACATTCGAATTTAAGATGAAAATTACCTTCAAGCAGGAGAAGTAATACTCGTAGTTATGTGTTAATTTCAACTCTCTTGTGCGGCTGCTTTTCTCAATTTTTTGGCTCCTTGTACGTTTAAGGTGGCCTATTATTTTTAGAAAGTTATTGACGTTATTCTGAACCATCATAAAAGTCACAAAGGTAACAAGGATGTATGTTTTATGACCGTATATTTTTAAACCTTTTAGATGCTGTAAATATTTCGCGTACTTGTCTAACACCCGACTGCATCAGTTACTAACATTGGCATATTAGTGTCAAGTATTCTTACCGGATAATCTGTACGTCTCCCTAGTTAGTTTTTACTGTGGTATACATGTCGGTTATTGAAATAAAGAATGTCAAGTATGTTACTTTAAATATATCGTATTTTAATGTACGATAGCGTAGTTATTGACCGACTGCTGAGGCGATTGATGTCTGCATTAAAACGAATCATCAAACATAAAACCACAGATCGTGCGAATGATAATGACATAATCAGACTACATTAGATTTGGCTCGACAACGCACTCCTACTTATGTACGTAATAATTGTCTAGATCTCGCATATCTCGTGAATGAAGTAAAATATAAATAATTACGTATGTAAGTATACAAGCAGGGATTATATTGATATAAAACAATACTGCACTGTATAAATTAACATTGTCGACTCTGATAAATGAAAAATACTTTCGCACTGTCTCGTCTCTACTACGTGTATTACTACTAATGCTGATTCAATTATCCTCCATTCGTTATTTTTCGTCTAAAACGATACGTTTCAATTTGAATCAGCATGTCACACTGATATCTTCTTTATTTAATTCTACAATTTCATGCAGTATACGATATTATCGTGATTAATACAACGTCGGCAATTTTTACTTCTCCGCACTCCACTATACGCGGAAAAGTAATGTAATCGTGTAAAGAAAACGTGAAAAAAAATTTTTTTGTTGGGTTTATTTTTCGTTTTTCGGCCTAAAAAAAAAAAAATGGTTTCTAAAAATTTTTTGCTGTGTGTGTGTGTGTGTGTGTGTGTGTCGTTGTCGTCGGCATTTATTCTTGTTAGCACGATAACTCAACTAAATCGTGTCGGATCGATCGGGTTTTGACTGATTCTGATTGGGGACGTCTCCCAGACGACACCTATTGATTTTGAGATGGACAGAACACACTACCATGTACATGGGTCATGAGAAAGTACAATAATGGACTATTTCAGAATTTTTTTTTTTTGTTAGCACGATCACTCAATTAAATCGTGTCGGATCGATCGGGTTTTGACTGATTCTGATTAGGGACGTCTACCAGACGACGTTCTATTGATTTTGGGGTGGATAGGACACACCCCACCCTGTCCATGGGTCATGAGAAAGCACGATGGTGGACTATTTGAAAAAAGTAAAACTGTCGCATAAAACACATATTCTGCATTTATGTGTTGGTTTATTTTTTCTCGGCCACTCAATTTCGAGATAGAGATGTTCTACGTGCGGAAAAGTCCGTTTAAAGGTTTTAAAACTGTTTATTTTGTACTAATTTTCAACTAAAACACCAATTTTTCATTCAGAAACAGAGAAGAATAAACATGAAATGCTGCAAATGGTTGCATCAGCTTTACAGGCCTCAAAATGCGATGCAGCAAAGACAACTGACACACCAGCTTTTCACTCATCATCATTAGGTCATCAGTCCTAAGACTGGTTGGACGCTAACCTCCAGCTTCTCCTATCTTGTTTTTTTTTTTCATTTACTAGTTAAACATGTGTCACCAAGTGCCCAGCGACCTCTCCGTTTCTCTCCGAAGTTTTTCACTAGTAAATGAAAAAAAAAACACTTGGCAGGCTTTACAAAAATTATTTTTGTGAAATCTACCAAGTGTTTTTTTTTTCATTTACTAGTTAAACATGTGTCACCAAGTGCCCAGCGACCTCTCCGTTTCTATACCCAGTTTTTCATTCAGGAACAGAAGAATAAAGATGAAATGCTGTAAATGATTGCACAAGCTTGTTTTTAAGCCTTGTAGGCTTAAAATGCAATGCAACAAAGACAAAATTTACAATAATAATATCGTATGCTAATAAATATGTATCCAAAAGAACATGTGGTACCAGTCTGGGAGGGTTCCTGTCAACACATGTGTTCTAATGATGAGAAGACTCCTCGGTCCTCGGATATAATAAATAATATTATTTTGGAGCACTGCCGCCGATAGATCGATACACGGAACAATTCGAACGTGACAATTTCCCATTATCGTATCATTTGTTCTACTCTTCTTATTGTTACTATTTGCGCACATGGAGGTCTTTTTTAAAATACACAAAACAATACGGCACATAATTGCCTTTAGAATTCCATTTTTTTTAACGCAACCACTGACTTGTAAAGGTTAATAACCCAATAGATTTTTTTCGAACCAACTACGAATGGTTTCCATACAAGGTGATCGTCTCCTCAGCCTCACTAACGCTTTTATGTCGTCTGACACGGATCGTTGACTCATAGAATAATGCTCATAATAGAATGTCACATCAATTAATGCGCAATTTCGTCGAATGCCGGAGACGGCATTTCCATCCAGGATAAAACGCAGGTTTCGACATAAAATGTATTTTGTACATTTTGTGGTTGATTTATTCCGCGTGTGTCGGATTTTATGATTTTTTAATAGCGGAGAATACGCATCAAACATAACATCGTGCTGTGGTTATTTTTATTTGCCAAGCTATTACTGTCTACACCAGTAGGTTTTCTTACATTCTTTAGTGAATCATTTGAATGATTGATTCGCCGAGTATTTGAACGCCATTTGATATGTTTAATGCGAATTAATATAAATGAGTACTTGTTAAAATCTCAATGATTGTCAAACATGGTAAACTATTCAGATCTTAAGCTTGTGGGCACACTCTACATACGCCTATTGAGAGCCGTGATGGTTTTTTGTGTATATCAGTTTTAAGTTGTGTAAATATGAGAAAGTACAAATCCTTGTTTAGCTTACTCGGAACCAGGGCACATCTGTTTCTTAAGGGTAAAAATGCGATTATTACAGGCAATAAATTACGTGATCTTACTGCCTCAACCCTTGCAGATTAGGTCGATGGTTTATGACAAGCGTGGCGTCGGCTTTTGAGATAAGTTTTTAAAACAGTCTATTCCCCCATCTCGTCCCTAAATATTCTCTCCGCGTTCGGTACTAGCTTGCTCGCTATTTAATTTATTCAAAATGAACGTAGCCCTAGGAATAACATACCACTAGTATCATTTCACCACACACACCACCCCGAAGACCGCCATCGGAACAGTGATTAAGTATGTAAGATATTTGAATACATGATAAGGGTTTTTTGAATTTCTCTATGGTAGAAAATTTAATAAAATCTAATAGTGTGATTCGGGTTTAGGCGAAATAGGGGAACTCGCGAAGCTATTCTGGCGCTAAGAGTAATGTTAGAGAAAACAATAGAAAAAGGAAAGAACGCTTATATAGGATTTGTAGATTTAGAAAAAGCTTTTGATAATGTAAGATGGGAAAAAATGTTCGAGATACTAAAGAGCGCGGGAATGAAGTATAGAGATAGGAGAGTAGTACACAATCTATACAAAGAGCAAACTGCTGTTATAGAAGTAGAAGGGGAAAGAAGGGAAGTAGGTATTAGGAAAGGAGTAAGACAATGATGTCTTTTTTAATTTTTAATCTTTTTTAATTTTTAATCTAATTTTTAATCTGTACATCGAAGAGGCGATTAATGTGGTAAAAGATAGAGTGGATTTCGGGATTAAAGTACAGGGACACAAACTAAAAATGCTGAGATTCGCGGATGATATAGCAGTATTAGCATCTAGTAAAGAGGAATTGGAATCAACGTTGAACGAAATGGAGGCAGTGTTGACAGAGGAATACAGAATGAGGGTGAATAAAAACAAAACTAAAGTGTTAGTGTGCAGAGGGCGCGAGAGCAGAGCAAAAACGAAAATACAAATTAATAATGAAAGATTGGAGGAAGTTAAATACTTCACTTATTCAGGAAGTAAAATAAATTGGGATGGAAGAAGCGATAAAGATATAAAACAAAGAATAGCGCAGGGTCGAGTAGCTTTTAACAAAATGAAAGCACTTTTATGCTCGGGGGTAATAAGCTTAGAAACAAGGAAGAGATTTTTGAAAACGTATGTATGGAGCATGGCACTATACGGTTGCGAAACTTGGACGGTAGGGGAAGCAAGTAGGAAGAAATTAGAAGCTTTTGAGATGTGGTGTTACCGAGGAATGATGAAAATACCGTGGACTGATAGGGTTAGAAACGAAGAAGTATTAGAGAAAGTCGGCGAGAAAAGAAGTATGTGGACAAACATAAAGAAGAGAAGAGATGGTAGGCCAGTTGCTGAGACATGGGGAAATAGTCCGCGATATTTTGGAGGCAGAAATAGGAGTGAAGAAAGGCAAAGGTAGGCCTAGATTAGACTACTGCTCGCAAATAGTAAGGGATGTAGGTTGTAGCACAATTAGCGAAATGCGTAGGTTAGCACAGGATAGGAGAAGCTGGAGGTTAGCGTCCAACCAGTCTTAGGACTGATGACCTCATGATGATGAATAGCGCGAATAAAAACTATTCATAGAGTACAAGCGAAGTCTTGTACTCTATGGTGTAAGTATTCTAGATTCTAGAGTTAGGTCTGGAGATTTAAACACAGATATCGACCTTCTCCTAGAAGAACGAAGCTGCAGACGGGAAGGTTATGTACAGAATGTCCAGAAATAAGGCTTATATATTTTGAGAGGTGATTCTATAGTTGAATAAGCAGAAACATATACCAACATAGGTCGGGAAATACTGAGGGATCTAGGGTCTATTAAAATCGGCCATCCACCGGCAGTTTTTGCAATTACGTCCTATACTATTTTACATACAAAGTTAAGATTTGGTACTTATAATACAAAAAGTTGTAAGAACTTGTCGCTATTCAATATAGAATACTGTACATTTATTTTATAAATAGATGTTAAACCAAATTATAAATACTTACTGACTAAAACTCTGTGGTTACAAGAAAAATGCTAAAAATGCTACTGCATTAAAAATAATAATTAGACGACAGCGACGAGTGAACAATGAAAAAATAATAAAAACGTAGGCTATGGCGCACAAGAAACAAAACAGAGCAAACACGACAATAAATACAGTAGTGTCAAACGTATTGTCAGCCATTTGCATACGTAAATATGTTAACTGAAAGCGAAAAAATAGAAATACTAATTATAATAATATACGGTGATAAAACCCATACCTATACCGAAGTTTGCTGTGTAAAATATCCGTCAATCATAAATCAATATACAATGAGCAAGATTTAAAATATAATATAGAGTATAATTTAAATCTTTAAATTATAATCTAAATTTAAACCATTAAAGATCATCCGAGAACTAGACGTACCAGACTTATGAACACGTTTTATCAATCCATGGAATTTGGCCACACGAAAGCTTGGAGATAAACATGACATATCTAATTTTTCAGTTTACAAAATGCTGAAAAGCAACAAGTGCCATCCGTTTGAATCAGCACAACAATTAAGCGAGGAAGATCTAGCTTAGATGATTGCTTTCTGCCAGGAAATGTACATAATACATTATTCCCATTTTTTAAGCAACCCAATTTTATTTCGTCGACGAAGCCCACTTTTTTGTTTAAATGGCGTTGTGAACCCACAAAACTATAGATGACGGTATACTGCTTGGTCGAACTGGATAATGAGACACACACAAAAACTACATTGGGGGGTTTTATAGGAGACGAGCTTTGACCGGAGTTTTATTTTTCTTGCCTTGCCGTTTCTAGTCTTGAAGATCCAAACGTTCCAGCCAATAAATCTAGTTCCTGCAAGTCGGAGCACCCTCGCAGTATGCAAGAAATATCTGGCAATATCTAAAGTTTCCTGGACGTTAGATTGGTCCAAGAGGACTTCTCGAATGGCCTCCTCGGTCATCAAATTTAAGCCCGTTAATTTTTTTTGGAGTTTTAATAGAGCGCGTTTGGATAGCAAATGGACGGCAGCATGCAAAATGTAAACATTACAAGATAAGTAAATTAAGAAAATCGTAATGAAATATGTTTTATGATGGTTTTAATACATAATACGAGTATGTATGTAGAAGAGGCTTTTAACAAACAGAAAGCACTTTTATGTTCGGGGGTAATACACTTATAAACATGGAAAAGATTTTTGAAAACGTATGTATGGAGCACGGCACTATATGGTTGCGAAACCTGGACGGTAGGGGAAGCAAGTAGGAAGAAATTAGAAGCTTTTAAGATGTGGTGTGACCGAAGAATGATGAAAATACCGTGGACTGATAGGGTTAGAAACGAAGAAGTATTAGAGAAAGTCGGCGAGAAAAGAAGTATGTGGAAAACATAAAGAAGAGAAGAGATAGAATGGTTGGCCACTTCCTGAGACATGGGGGAATAGTCTGCGATATTTTGGAGGCAGAAATAGGAGTGAAGAAATTCAGAGGTAGGCCTAGATTAGACCACTGCTCGCAAATAGTAAGGGATGTAGGTTGTAGCACAAGTAGCGAAATGCGTAGGTTAGCACAAGACAGGAGAAGTTGGAGGTTAGCGTCCAACTAGTCTTAGGACTGATGACCTCATGATGATGATGTGTAAAAGATGCATTGTAGCAGTATTGTAGGAAGCAAATTGTATGTACATTGTCTATTGTACATTAGATATTTACGTAATGTAAAGTAAAAATTATTTGATAAGGAGAAGTGGTGTCACGTGCGGAAAAGTTGAAAAGTAATTTCTTTGAAAAGTGCCCGACCTTGCTGCAAATTTTCTATCCATACGTCATTTTTTTTGCTAAAACTTTAAATTCATTAATGTAAACTTATAGTTTCATTTTAAAGTTAACCTATTAATATTTGCTTTACTTAAATTCATTTTCATTCATTTTTGAATTTGCCCACATAAAGAGCAAGAAGGTGTTTGTTACTCGTTGCAGATTCCTCGCGCTTCTCACCAACGCGTAGTTTTTACATTAATCTTGATCGTACGCCTGATTTTAACAACTTTTTTTTACTTTCAGGTATGTCTATAATGAGGAGCAATTCCGAGGGGCGTAACTTTCCGTTCCACCGCAGAGCAAAATTGGAGGCGAGGTAATTTTTCGAGCCTTTTAATCCCCTTCGAGTTACTTGTGGCGAAAAATTCCGGCGTTTACGTAAAACTTCTCGATACGACTAATACGTGGTTGTTATAAGATTTTACGGTGTGTATGACGGCACCGCCGATAATATTCTACGTGAGCCGATATTACGGACAGCAAAATTGAACGCCGTAAGTATAATGGTTAATTTTGGTGGTTACTTCGGCAAGTCTAATGAGACGCCGCCGTGGAGATTGCCATTTAGCGGATACGTTTTTATAACCCCGACGAAATGTTCGATGAAAAGTGTCGTGTAAAATGTAATTATACCAGGTGTTGCGGAAGGGCGTGTGTTTGGGCACAAATGAGACGCTGTGCATGTCGTCGATATCCCAAATTTGCAATTTTTTACGACTAAAACACCTACGGCCATTTCCGTTATCGCTAGCCCCTCAAAGGTGCCAGGCGGAGTTTCATATTTAACGAAGTCGTTTGAGAAAACGACGAATTTGGGTGGAAGGTGTAAACGTGATATTACTTGTACTTAATAATTTGGAAAGGTATGGTTATAATATATAAGTAGTAAGGGACTTTTATCGATCGAAGATAAAGTTTGAATTCCAATTTTGCCGAAAACCGGTAATAGCCTTAATGATAGTTGAGAGGCTTGTGATATTTTTTGCACGATCAATACATTTTTGTTTAGTTAAAATAAATAAAATTTTAATAAAAACAAAAATGTAAAAAATGACACTATTTGAAAATATATTGCTACGCCCCAGAAGGGATGTTGCTTGTACGAAAGCAAAGAACTGTACGAGTGGAAGTTCTGAAATTTCTCTAAGTGATCTCTCTCCTTCACTTTAACTGCCAGCTAGCTAACAGTGATTGTCATTGAAGCGCCACCCTTTTTCCGGCATAAAGCCGTGTTTTTCAAGAAACGCGCATCCGTGATTGCGCAATGCGTGGTGCGCTATTGCGTGATCACGCTAGCGGGTTATCACAAAAATGTGTTTTTTAACATTCGCGGAAGCGCTAACGTGGAATTGTTTTTATTACAGTACTACACCAAAACAGTCTCTTTTATTTTTTTGTACAATGAACACGAACAACATTATTGCTCTCGCCTGCCTTCTTGATGAAGAAGATGAGGAACAACTGTTATTAATTTCATTATTAAATAATGATAATAATGATATACATCAAAAGAGGAGGCAAGAGGGTTGTTTTAATATATTAATCAAGAGGCACCTTATCGATAATGAAATTAAATTTAAAGAATATTTTAAAGTTTCCCGTAATTTGTTTTATACGATTTTATCATATATAAAAGAAGATATTGCTACACAGTCATGTAAACGTGTACCTTTTCCAGTGTCTGCGGAGCAAAAGCTTTGCCTTACATCAAGGTAAGAAAAAAACCTTTAAATTCCAAAATATTTATTATTTACAAAATTTAAATAATGCATTAGTAATTATGTTATGATAATATCAAATAGGTCTCTATGTCATTAGAATTAGAGGACGCTGAAGTATTCGAATTTGAAGTTATAGACATCGAAGGTGAATTTGAACTTGTATTTCAAATCTTAATCGGAGATGTATATGTAAATCTTGAAGGTTAATTTTCAGGTAGGCTCGAATGTGGCAATGATTGTTCATATGAAGGAAAATTTATTTCTGTGTTTTGTTCCGAGATTGTACGAAGCTCCATTTCAGATACTATATTGCATACTTTCATTCTAGTTTCAGCAATTAAATTTGGTGGGAATGCCATTACATTTTTAGCCATACTTCTAAAAATATTTCAATAGAATGCTCACCAACATCATCTTTTTTGTCATTATTGCACAGATTTTGTAACGTCGTGTTTCGTTCTTCGCTTCCCTTTTTAAATTCCTCCATTATTTTATCCTAGGTAGTTTTATATTTCTTTTTTGGTACGAATGAGTCAAAACTATGATATAATTTCGATAATTTCTCGCATAATCTATCAGTTTTTCATCTAAATCCTTATTAAAACTCTTGGATTCCATTTTTTAAGGGTAAATCACACATAAATGCACCACGCAAATGTTGACTGGCCGGCAACCGGTACGCAATTCAAGTCAGTGATACGCATGCGGAATCACGTTGCGCTATTCTTTAGAAAACAACGTACAGTTTGTATCAAATAAACTTCTGCGTGATCACGCAATACCGCACCACGCATCGCGCAATCACGGACGCGCGTTTCTCACAAGACACGGCTTAAAGGAAAGAAGGTTTAATCAAACACAAAACGGGAAATGTGCCTATCTCGGCAATGAAACTACAGTACTGACATTAGTCCTATATTATCACAGAATATATGACAAATATACAACTTAAATCTATCATATCTATGGTTAGTATTGCACTGATCTGCGTTCTTATAATTAGTACCGCTGTATTGTCAACTTCTGTAGGTTAACGACTGTCATGGTTAACCTATAAAACAAGATCCAAATGACATACTTGACAACAACAAAAAAATGGATTACCGGGCAAAGATGCTTATAATGTTTGATAATTATTTACTTTAGCGTAAAGCGCTCAAATCCTCACAAATTTGGCAACCTCCCTGTTTTCGAGGATGCTGAACTGACTTCAGTCTTTGGTAGTCGAGCACAGTTTTCGAGAAAATGAATTCTCAACTTTTCCGCATGTGACCCCACTGTTTCTTCTCAAATAGCTTTCACTTTGCATTAGGTAGATATCTAATATTAATGTAAGTAGATGCTACAACTCTTCCTTTACACATATACATTAAAATCGTTATAAAACTTGAGGGTGAGGGTATCCAAATTTTGGCGAAGATTTGAAAATTTTACGCTAAAGTAAATAATTAACTTATTTTCAATACCAAAATCCACCAAAATAAATGAAAGAAGTGAAATATGTACTACCACACAAATATGAAATATACAATTTATACAGTATTCCAAATAATTAGTCACCAAAAGAATTCTTTTTCGATTCGAGCAAACTTTGATGTTACTCAGTTTCTTACAGCAATTCTTCATTTTTCCATAAAATGAAGAATTTTTTGTAATACATATGTGATGCATGAAAGTGACGATTCTTATAAAGGGTGGTCCAACCAAAACGCACGATTTTATTGTAAATAAAACAAAAAGTTTTCAGAGAATTATCTTAATATTTTTTATTATGATAGAAGGATCTATGACAATTATGTGTGAAACAAAATATCGGCCAAATGCTCGCAACGGCTTCGGTGGCATACCTCTATCCGATGGTCCATATTTTCAATGACTCTGAGACATAACTGAGGTTCAATGTCGTTAATGTGCCGAATTATCTCACCCTTTAGCTCTTGAATTGTTCTTGGCTTATTGACGTACACTTTTTCTTTTAAATATCCCCAAAGAAAGAAGTCCAATGGTGTCAAATCACATGATCGTGGCGGCCAATTAACATCGCCACGACGTGAGATAACACGGCCATTGAATTTCTCGCGCAAAAGTGCCATTGTTTCGTTGGCTGTGTGGCAAGTGGCACCATCCTGTTGGAACCACATATCATCCAGGTCGATATCCTCAATTTCTGGCCACAAGAAGTCTGTTATCATCTCGCGATAGCGAACACCATTCACGGTAACTGCTTGGCCTTTTCGAAGAGTACGACCCGATGACGCCGTCAGCCCATAAACCGCACCAAACAGTCTCTTTGTGGATGCATCGGCTTTTCAACAATCACTCGTGGATTCTCATTTGCCCAAATGCGGCAATTCTACTTGTTAACAAATTCACTGAGGTGAAAGTGTGCCTCGTCGCTGAAGATGATTTTCTTTGTAAAGTCACCATTCACTTCTGTCTGTTCAACCAACCATTCGGCGTATTGACGACGCTTGAAATGATCAGTAGGCTTCAGCTCTTGAGTCAATTGAATCTTGTAAGCGCGTAAATTCAAATCTTTATTCAAAATTCGCATCAGTGATGTTCATGAGATGTTCAATTATTGGGCACGACGACGAGTCGAGGTTGACGGCTCTTTTGCTACACTATCGCGAACAACAGCAATGTTTTCCGCAGAACGAACTGGGCGAGCATGCACAGATGTTTTTACATTTCCTACAGACCCGGTTTTGAAATTTGCTCACAATTCTCCCGATTGTGGACACATTTGGTCGATTATGCTGACCAAAAAAGTCACGAAGTGCACGAAATGCATTTTGATTTGAACGCCCATTTTCGTAAAAGGCTTTAACAATCTTAACGCGCTGCTCAATTGTATACCTCTCCATGGTTGAATTTGTCAAACACTGAAACAAAGGAATGTCAAATTAAGTTGGGCAAAAAACTTGACGTTAAGGTGTGACTCACAATTAACATCGTGCATTATGGTTGGACCACCCTTTATTAAAGAAACGTGGTACGCAGGATGCGAAAGAACGTACGAAAAAACTCTTCGGACAGTTTATAGCTTGGTTCACCGAGAAATTACGAAAACGTCACAGAAAAAGTTATGTTAGCTTTTTTTTTAGAAGAAACAAAAAAATTAAGGCAGTGTATTGATTGAGTGTATTATATCACTTCCATACAAGATCTATAAATGGTATCATCAATTAATTAGCCTTTACTGCCAATAACATATGACTTCATGCCACCAAATATTTCATTACCTTTTCCAAGTGAGCTGAATCATTCAAAACCCTTGAAATCCTGGGCACAAATAAAAATTCTGTTCATTATCTTTTATTTTCCTTGTATAAAATTCTTAAAATCAAGTAATCTCATTTGGAATCTCGAGAATTCCACCCTCGGACTTCTAGAAGGCATCCCTTGAAAACAAACGGCCGTCATCTAATTGTGACCTTCTTTTACCTTTCATCAGGTTTGCATTTTAATTACGTTAAAAAACTTCACGAAATTACATTCTGTCGTAATCACGTCGTCAGCACAAAAAGCCGGTAAAAAGAACATTTGTTAATTCCGCACCGGAATAATTTGGGTTAAGTAAAAAGGAACATTATGCCAGACCATTCTTTATGTTTCAGTGGCAGCGTTTTTATAAGGGTCAAAGGTGTGATGAAATTGTAGATGTGACGACTTAATTTCAATATATCAAGCGCATTCGTAGGCATTTGTTAACATTTGGAACAAATTATCCATGCTTACTTCGTGTTCCATTATTCAAAGTTATCTGTATTTTAAAATCAAAATAAACTTCACTTCGAAACTTTGCTTAGCTGATTTGGAAAAAACTTTTTTTTGTTTAGGAGCACGGTTTTATTTTAACAGTAGTATATAATACGATTCTACTACATATTAGGTAAGCAGGCGACACACAATTTACTTCTGACTAGATACATACCAGGAAAAATATACCTCTGTTTTAATACTGTTTTATTAACAGTATAATACTGTTTTATTAACAGTAACGTAGCGTACAATATCATACTGGGCAATATAAAATTAAGCGTAAACAACTTTACGCTTAATTTTATATGACCCATTATGATATTGTACATCCATGGCAGAAAAAATTTTCTAAATGTGACTCGAGCAGTTACCAGTGGAGATACGTCTCCTCCAAAACTTCCGAAAATGTAGATTATCCAGTACATTAAAGGCTAAATCAGAAGGACAGAACATCACACCTAAATTAGGTGAACGAAGTTTTCATAAAAAATATACTTCAATCCGTTACAAGCATACATATGTAATAAGCGAATGGATTGAGGACAAATCCGCTTCAGATAGGAGTCCCAATATTCCCATTATATAAGTATAACCTGAAATATTGTGCTGGTTGTGTAATGTCTACGGAGACCTTATTCAAGAAAGTATTCATATTCGAAATTCAGCATGTATAAACAATGATCAACGCGTGATTGCCTCGTGACTCCCTGAAATCTATAATGCCAATGGTCAAACGACCGTAAACTCCGGGAAGCACTTGTGTCGGTTGTGGTACAATTGGTACTAGGTATTAGAAGCGCATCGTTTTGAATGCATTTTTATTATGTTTAATTACGTCTTTTTGAATACCGTACGTTTGTTGATTGTTGTGTTTTAAATATTTTCAGAGCATTTTAAGCAACAGAGTGTTTGCTCCTCGGCATATGTACAAAGGAATCGATTTGATAACATTTCTGAATAAAAGTTACAAATACAAATAATACAAAATAATTTCTTGTTTATTTTTTTCATTTCCGCCAATGTAGCTTGGACAGATATCCTGGTAAACAAATTTTCTACCAATTTTCTCATGTTATTTAAAAAGTTTTTATTGAAAGCATTTGAACGAGAGAGCAACATTCTTTTGCAAGAGTCAAAACTGATTTTTTTGCTATGAATGACGATAACTCAAAAATCATCATACAAGGCTTTTGGACCGCTCAGATTAAAAAGGATAAAATTATCTAAAAAAGCTTTATGATAAAATCACTGTAAACATTTATTGAAATCTGTGGACCTTTTGAAAGGCAACAAAAATTTGTAAATTTTTTCCATGGTTTTCTTATTATTACTGAAAGACTATTACTGGTAAGAAATGTTGAAGTCAAGATCTGAAAACTATAAACTTGAAGCTTCACTTTGCTTTTGTTTAAATTAGTCTGCGACTATTTTTCTCCAAGTTACAGCCCTTTGAAAATCACCTAAAAATTTAAGATTTCTTTTACATAATTTTTGTGGCTAGTGTATTTCTGACACGTAACTTAAGCAATTACAGCATCGAATTGAATTAAAATATTTGTGAATAATTGTTGGTAACGAACTGAATGTGTTTAAAACACAAACGCCTAATTGACTTTTTAATTTGCTAGATTCCACCTGACTTTGGCATCGATATTTCTGGCGCACCATCTCAAATAAAAAAGTAAAAAATGCAACTAACAAAAATAAATATCGTATAAATAACTGTAGTGTCTGTGAGAATAAACCACTTGCATTGAATTCTTTGGCGGCTGTCGTAAATCCCCGCTAATAATAAGACAATACGGATCTTAGACCTGCATTAAAATTCAAATTCGGAGCCTATAATTCGATACCGTCTCAGCACTTTATTTCGATTAAATTTGCATTTTATAAAGATTACAAAGTGCGGCGTCGTCGCTCGTAGATATTTAATTCATTCAAGTTGTAAATTGAAATGACTTAATCTGTAGTTATTAATTTTAATAATACGGTAGTATTTCATTGTGACACAGTTTAGTATCGTGTAGCTCTGCTAGACAGGGAATGCAAGACCTGCGACGACAGAAGAGGGGAACAGTGGCGTCCATTATTTTATTACGACGGTATAATAATACTTTAAAATGACCCCGAAATTTATTAAATGTTTATTGCAACATGAATTGAAGTCAAAGAATGTGGTATTATCACCTCATAAAGGTATACAACAATGTAATATTTGCCCATAGATTTGCATTAAATGTATCTTTTATTTTACCTCTTGTTTTCAAATAATACAACATATCTACTTCAGAAAATTCTCATGTTATTATACAATTACGTAT
Source organism: Rosalia funebris (assembly GCA_037954035.1). Classification (NCBI taxonomy): domain Eukaryota; kingdom Metazoa; phylum Arthropoda; class Insecta; order Coleoptera; family Cerambycidae; genus Rosalia; species Rosalia funebris. The sequence goes on along the minus strand of JAZFAV010000001.1, from coordinate 10,841,163 downwards.
TTAGGTTGTTTTCCAAACGAAGAATTATCTTTTACTACAATAGAAAGTATTATACCATCGACCAAACCGTTCAATATAGTATGGGGATTTTGTTAAAAATATATATTCCTTTGATTCTATAAAAAATGCTATAACCTTTAAGAATATTGTGACCTTATCTGAAGGTTCAGACATTAGGTATTTTAAACTGTTGTTGGCTGTCATGATTCGATAGGTCAATAAGTGTGACAGCTCGATAGGAGACAGATGGGAGACATGCAGCGCTACACGATACAGCAACCGTTCTTATTGTTAAACAGTACTATCAAAATGATGAAACTTTGGTTGATACGATTCGTTGTCATACCATCCGTGAAACATGGATGGTCTTGCACGAGTCTTTTCCTGGTCATCTCCCGTTTTGGTGACCAGAATTGGCCACCCCGATTTTGAGATTCAACACCTATGCATTTTTTTTTCTGTAAGGTTTGCTGAAGCCTCAGGTTTACGCTAACACCCATGACTATCCAGTCATTGAAAAACCGAAATTGAACGCTATATCAACGAAATAGCGCCACATTTATGCAAAATCGTTTTTGAAAATTTCTCCAGAAGACTACTGGATGTGTTGTTCCATATATCTACATTGTAAATCAATAAATATTTCAATAATTTGGTACAGAAAACCATGTTTTATTTAAAAATTACAAAACACCTATTTAGTGTTGTAGGTGCTTGGCAGTTAGTTTTGGTGTCGTATTTTGATCTATCCATTAACGTTTTCTTACAACAATGTTATGCAGTATTATTTTATTAAAAACATTCTTTTTCCAGGCTAAATAAACCGCCGAAAGCTTCCTTGTTCTGAGATCACCGTCAATGTGACTATGACAACAGATAAGCTAAGCTGATCAAGTTGATTCAATGAATGTTGAACTCTTTTACTTAGAATGAGTTTAGATAAGAATTACTTAGGGAGAAGAAATAGAAGTCGTCCTACCATTTAGATTGTAATATTTCACAATGGTGCATTTTCAGAATAATTTTGAATTTTAGAACAATTCACTACTACATGATACAAGAATTCAGATCCGCTGGCCACTAATAACTTGTTACCAATCTCATTGTGTTTTTGCAACTCGACACAGTACAAGAAATAAAAATACAACTGCGTCTTAACCACTAACTAGTCGGCCGTTCTCTGCGACGATAATTTTAGATTTTATCTTCGCATCTTAATTTAATTGATGAGCTTTAGTTGAAAGACAGAAACGTATTTAAGATAACGAAAGAACTGCGGGACTTGAAAAAGTTCGTTTCCACGTTGTAGGAACAGAAGCAGGGGATTGCTAAACCATTAAAGAGTCAGCTTTTTATAATTGATAGAGATTTGAAAAAGGTCGTTTGCCATGACAAATATTACCCCGTTAACGTAATGCAGGAAAAGCTGTTTTCATTAAAAAATATCCTTCAGAAAAGATATAAATGATGGTCGGGAGGAAGTGAGTTGATGCAGTATTTTGTCTATGGAAAAGGGTTGGATTCATGGATACGAGGGAGTTTTCAAATTATGTTTTCAGTTAGAAGTCCTCTAATAATTCCATGTTCAGCTATTCATAACACATTAAGTGTAGTATATCTGTCTCAAGTTTAGTTTGGTTTGACCATAAACAAGAGCAGATATATAGGATAGGATAAAAATGTGTTGGTACACCTGATTTTTGTTAAGCTCTTAAGTTGGATTAAAAAAATACATGCAACAAAAGTTCTTGTAGTTTTAATCTATACAACAATATACATTGATATACAGCCGCCCATTTTTGGCGACATGACGTCATCGACAATATTTTTAATGGATTACCCTGTATGTTTTAAAATTTTCAAGCACACACTTCAACGATGTCAATGATATAGGGTTTCGTACGGGTGCGACTTGCCATTTTAATAATAAAATACGGCTAGATGCATTAAATAAAACAAAATCTGATCGAAATACATCAGCCATAAGTGAAAATAATGCACTTGATGTTCTTGTTAATCTGCAGGAAGAATCGAAAACTTCTGTACCCAGACTAAGCTTTTATCACAATATTAGCAAAAGATCGGTAAGCAGGATATTGTCCGCAAATACATTTTATATCCGTATAAAATATAATAATAGGACAAGAATTAAATGAGGACGATCCTCATGTAAAGATGCAGTTTAGTCAGAAATGGTGGATAACAGTGACTGGACCCAGAATTGGGGTGTCACAAATGGTGGATAACATATACTGGATTGGGGTCATTATATGCTTGGGTTCGAGTCCCAATGGGAGGAGTTTGACACCTCTTCCTGACTGTGGGTGTGTTTGTTCTTGTCTTTATGTGTAACCTTCCCAACGCGGAATGTAGTTTTAGAAGTCGATTTTGGCCAAACAAATACAAAAACAAATCAAAGTCGTTAAAGGAGTTGAAAGACCAAATTAAGATGATCGTTCAAGAAATATTTCAACACGCTATTCAATTAAAAAAATTCCTTAAGAGCTTTTGCTGATATTAACGATATTTTTATTAACATAAAAATCATGTATTATCTATTTTCAAATACCTTACTCTATCTACTACATCACTCCATCATTCTAGATTACCCACAAGTATTTTCATAAACGCATTATGAAAATTAATTCGCGTTCAAGGATTGACCGTATTGATTGCGCTTCTATCCTGTTAAATACATCAGTTAATAACTACCTCCGGTTCGGTATCTATATTACCGATCGTAACGTGTATCCGTCTCCGCCCGGTGGAATATTTTTTTATATACAGAATACTTACAGCTACCACATACTCTACTTCGTTGCGCAGTTAACCTGCATAAGGGTCTTTATATCTTTATTATTTATCATATTTAATCGCTAGTACGATCTACATTGTTCCCGGTTTAATTATTGTTATTACAATAGCGAGAGCAAGATGCGATTCGGGACTGCTCAGTTATTAATTAAAACGGCGAGGGTTCGCCTTGTAGCCTCCCTGACAAATCTCGATTGCATACTAAATAACGACGGCGCCGTTTCAGATACAAATTTATAGTAGGTAAAATTAGATACCGTTGATTAGATTTTTCCGCCGGGAGTCATTGCCGTAAAGACAAATCCCATTTTATGCTTCCTTTAAAATTAACGAGAAATAATATTTATATATTCTATCTTCAGTATCCTCGGTATATTTGCACGACAGAATAATTGACGATGTGACCAGGTGATATTGGTTCATAAATTCCTTGAAGATGATGGACCGTTCGTGACTTGAAACTATTCATTACACACACTATTAAATATTTTATATTATTAGAAACACGCCTTCAGAATGTTTCACGCCTTCCTCAGTAGCTCCTAACAACTGAAAGTTCGCCTATTTGATATATCTATTACGTGCATCCCGCATAAGAATAACCATGAGCACTAATGGTACCTGGAAGTACTTCTAAGAACACTTCAGAAACTAGAAATATACGTCAATACTACTACTATACTTCTCACTATATTCCGATTTCAAAATAGTGGACAGTAAGGTATACAACACTATTTTTATGAGCTAGTAATATGATTCAACAAGTCACGTGTCTGTTTTACGTGTAAATTGTAAAGACCACTTCCTACACTCTGTGGTTGCGAATTACTTACTGCCTACAATTTTGATACCAGACGATAGCATAATGGTTTGACTTACCTCCATCCTATTCATCTGTTTATTTTGTATTTGTGCTAAAATATCATCTGGTCCACTTTCCATCCAAAAGATAGAGTCTAAAATCGTTGCTTGACTGTTAATATCGATTATATATGTACCGGGTCAACCTATACAGCCGTCTGCCCTGATACTTTGTTATCATATTTCATTTATTGGCGTAAAAAATACAAGTTATCACAGTACACAAGTTATCAACACAAGACAAGTTATCGTCAAATCATTATTTTTTTTGTTTGACACTGCCAGTAATATCATTGCTTAGAAGTATTTGGTAATTTTGGTGAGCTGATTTTGATGATTAGAGCTGATGGTTGAGGTAACTGGTTTTCTTATTGACTTGTTCTTTCTGGCTATGTTTTATTGGATTGGTTGGTTACACGCTGCTACTTGTTCCCTAGGTCTGGTTTCCAAGGGATATATGCATAGACGAAGCCTTACCGATCCAATAAAAACTACCCACCTTGACGAATCTATAGCATAATCATGCAACTGAATTAATAGGAGGTCCAAGCGTCATCATTGGGCAATTTACATGACCTGGCACTCTCATGTCAACGCTTTTCTTTAACAAATACGTTTGAAAAGTGAAAATCTAACCAGCAAAGGTTTTAATTTTGTATAAATATGGATTTTCATCAAGTAACGGCCCAATAGATTCAGAAAATACGTTTTACTTTTGCACATAGCTATCGCCAACTACATACGACAGTTTAGGCCCACAAGAATGCGTACATAAAACACAGCTTCGAACAGCAGTTGCATAAACAGCCATCATGATAAATATAAGGTTTTTTCTTGGTCTCGAGAATACTGAACTTAATTCTATTCACATTGCATGTTAGCCAAACCTTTGTCCTCTCTGATTCCGTCACACTTACTTCTATTTCAGGCTCTTATAGACAGTTATCGACACGCTTTTACTGATAACACTGTACGATAGACGGATTATTAAGTAATTCCTAAAACCCTACACAGTAATTTGAGTGAAAATTCACTATTAGTTAGATCCATCTATATAGCCTGACGGTTCTTCAAACTTTTGAAACTCATAATGATTGAATGAATTTCAATTGACGACATTCATGTGGTATAAGATTTCATTTATTACAAAAACTATAACGCACTCACAAACTACAGAGATATAACAAGACTCGTAAAAGGAAGATTGTCTAGTATTTCAAATACTATATAGTCAACCTGAAGTCTTATCAACCTAGGTATACACATATATTTCGAGAGCGAACGTCGGCTTATACACTTATGTTTTCATCATTATCATGAAGAGCATAATACAAATATACTACTTCAACGGATGGAACTCACTTCAAAACAGCAGCGGGGTTCTAATCAACGCTACTAACACAGCTGGACGTATATATAATTAACATTAAAGCAGATGAGACGATATTGTGTTTCAAACGCATATCTAATGGTCCAAGTCATGTAATTCGATTGTACCAAATTCGTTTCGCATTACAATAAACTGCATATTTTAAGCTGACTAATTCTAGCTCTTCAGAAAAAAAAACAGTGTACATTATACAGTGTGGCCCACTTTAAATTACCCAAGTCTACAACCTTTTGTTTCTTCAAAAATGGCTTTAACTTTATGGCTTTTTCATATGGTAACCATATTGAATTTTTCTATTATTCGATCTAATTTTTATTCTCAATATCAATTATGAGTAGTATAGCTAGCTCACCCTCGGATTTATCCGCGGACATTTGATGCGGATAGCATGTGGTCATTGTTGATCTGAAGAACTCTTGGTACAGGTATAGAACAGGTCTGTACAGGTGTAAAACAGGTCTGTACCGGTTTAAAACAGGTATGGTAACCTATTTAATGGCATCTTGTTTTTTTCCTAATACCACCATACCTGTTTTAAACCGGTACAGACCTGTTTTATACCTGTACACACCTGTTTTATACCTGCGCGAAGAGTTGTTCAGATCAACAATGACCACATGCCATCCGCATCAAATGTCCGCGGACAAATCCGAGGGTGAGCCAGGCGTGACATAGCCTTACTACTATTGTGTATCACGTGATCAGTACATTATGGGATTTGGGACTGTAAATTTAATTTTGTTTTTTCAATAGTAGGCCATGAAATAAGTATGTTAGGAAAAATTGTATTAATCAAATGTTAAAAAAGCATCAACACGTAAGGTAACAATAGCACTATATAAATGAGCACTACATAAACTGTTCAATATGTTCCCTCAACACGTAAGGTAATAATAGCACTATATAAATGAGCACTACATAAACCCGTCAATATGTTCCCTTCTTGCTAGATACTCTTCAAAACATTGTTAGACATCTTTATGATAGTATTTCTATTAACTGAGGCCAAGGTATATCTGATACTGTAAGCACTACTTTCTTTCTACTAAATTGAGAACATATTCTTGACCTCTCCATATCTCTTGACTTGTGCGCGTTTGATCTACTTATCGTTTCTTGCAGTCTTTCCACGAAACTTTTGCTTTATATGCGACTAGATATTTTCGATGAGATAAGCGTCGGGCTAGTATAGTGGCTAGCCCAACCGATCAATAATTATTTCTTTACGTTATGTTCACTGCATGAAAATTCTGTTTGGATGTCTGTTCCTCTTAGAGAAAGCATCCAGTTAAATCCAGTTACAATTTTTTGTTTTTGTGTTATTTTTTAACATTTCCACAATCACTTTATCGTGTCATTTTGTAGTTGTTTGTACTGCACCAGTTCTGGTAAATCGTCGACTATTTTTGTCACTTCAAGTTGCTACACCTGTTCCTTTAAAAACGCCTTTGACTATTTAATATGCTTAGGCGCCGAATTTCACCACATTATTGATATATTGATATTGATATTGATTTCGGGTCCACGTAAAGACTTCATTATGATATGTACTATTCATTTCATCGCTATTTACCAAATAAAAAACTCTTATCTTGCCGATAAATGGAACAGTCTACCTGAGCCTAGCCATAAAAACAAGCCACGGTATGAGATAAGAGATTTGGGATTTTTTATTTGGCAAATAGCGATGAAATAAACCATAAGCTGTCCAACTACAACTAACTAAGCCTGTTCCTTAATGGATATAGGGAAATGCACCTACCTGGTTTTATTTGATTTCTGATTCCATGGAATGTATATACTGGTCACGTTTTTTTTACAAAATCCATTCGTTCCATTCAGAAAAAGTAATGGGTATATATTTGTTATAAGCGTACTTACCTTGTGACCTTACAAAAAACATCTGAAAACGTTATTTAAAATACGACTCCAGCAAATCAACTGAAACCCGGGCGTTCGAGCTCATTTTATGCTTTTCAAACTACATTTTTACACGGCCATCGTATATGCCTCATTCTCTCATTAATGCAAATGACCTTGCGATTATTTTGGCGTACCCCAGCTGGAAATATAATTAAGCTGATGCCATATTTGCTTAGGGTTGCCATAAATCATATGGCACGGTAAACTGTAATGCGCTACGTCTCTTTTACGTCCATTCATTTAGTTCAGACATTGCACCGCGATTATTTATAGTGTTTTGCAGGCAGATATAATACGATAAATTCTCCATAATTATATAACGAGTGCCCTGCAAATGGTCGGTGGTCGAGGTATGGCTTAATTTATTTTGAATAAAAACGGGAAGAAGGAAGGGGGAGGTGGGATGGAAGAGGTATGGGAATAATAGAGAGTAGGGTAGTCTCAGAGGATCCTGCTATTAAGGCTTAATAGACACCGCACTAGGTTTGTAGATTCACTTTGGTTAAGGGTGTCATAAGGCCAGACCTAGGTTTTAGTTGAACATTTGTTGAACACACAGTTGAACACACTGTGGGCCACACTCAGGAAAATCATCGACTCTCGCGAACATAAGATCTACTTTTTAACAAATGGATCGACTTTTATATATAATGGGCGGCCACTGCATACGATAATTTAGTTTCACTAGGATGTGTACGTAAAAACACTGTCTGGAACCTGATTGCGCAAACAGCACTAATGATAAATGAGGTTTTCTTTTTGCTAACTTAATTCTGTTTATATTGAATGTTAGCCGAGACCGTGCCCCCTCTGACCTCGTTACACATACTTATATTTCAGGCTCTTTTCTCTTCAGGATTCCACTTTGGACCGTACAACCAAATAATAAATTATTTTAATGAATGAACATTTTAAAATTATTTACAGCGTCGTATTTTGAACTCCAACGTTTTATATGTTGGTGATGTGGTTTGTGCGATATATTCAGTAAAAATTGAAAATTAAAGGTAAAAGTGTACTTCAAAATATTCAGTAAGAAAAGATTGCCAAAAACGATGATGCGCAAACATATACGTACTGGAGTGGGTCGGAACCTTTGGTGTAAAAATAAAACTGACGTAGTTTCCCACAAAACACTATATACTACACTCGACGCGCGTTTCGCCAACAAAGTTGGCATCATCTGGAGATGATTAAAACGAATTTTAGTCATCAGTGAGTTTTAATCATCTCCATATGATGCCAACTTTGTTGGCGAAACGCGCGTCGAGTATAGTGTTTTGATGTTTTATGGAAAACTACGTCAGTTTAGTTAATATATATTCGTAGATGTCATAGACCACGAATCTTCATCTATTACTTGAAGGTTGATATTTATTGAGGATGGATAGAATAATCTATTAATGGGTTAACAACAAAATGAATTTGAATAAGATATTGTATCCGTTTACAGAAACCAAGAATTTTATCTTTGTTTTTTTTTACAAATTTTTTCTTAATTAAAATATAGAGTGAAAAGTGTGGTGATTCATCAATTATTCATCGATTCATGATCATTCGAGAATAATGTTCAGTGTGTGATAACACTAATCATCCAGTAGCAGTTTGATTCCTGATTGACGAAAAAAAAATGGACAACACAGAACGGAAATAGTAATGGTAATAGTTAAAATTATAAATTAATGGGAATTGGAAAACTAGAAGTTTTATCTACTCCGTATAATATCCATGTATTTACATATTTATAATGGTGACACGGAGTTGTACATATTATCGTGTAAATAGTGGCAAGTTTATCATACACTCAAGATAACTAATTACAACAGTTTATAAAATATAATTAGTGGTTTGTTATCGACGTAAATTATACGCTTATTTTTGTGAAATGAAGGAAATACAGTCTCGGTATTCATCGGCATAATATCAACATTGGAAGATATTTTTAGTCTGAAACAGCGTAGAAGGATAGTTGTTATGCCATCTCTTATAATTCTAATAAAGCTTTTTTGTTTCATAACATAGTTTAATCTGCGACAGCGCTGTCCTTTAGCAAATATGCAAAGCTAAGCTTTAAATAGTTTGCTTGGCAGAAATCTACAATAAGCTTTATAAGTACATAAAAGAATACAATTGGATCTCAGTCAGTCCAATATGTACAGGGTGTCTCATTTTGAACTAAAGGATGTGATTTGTGAATGAAACTAATAATATTTGACAAACTAAGGTTCTTTATTCTTCAACAACAAACAATAAGGATAATACGGCTACAAATGGTAAAGAATATTGTTCATATGGTCGCCTCGACTCAACTAGCATGATATCGTCTGTTTGGCAAAATTGTCCATAATACGGGCACATAAAACTGGCTCTATTTCCCTAATAATACGTTGAATGTTTGCTTTGAGCTCACTGATTGTGGCTGGCTGGGTGGCGTAGACTTTCCCTTGACACAACCCCAAAGAAAGAAGTCCAGTGGTGTTAAATCATATGATCTTGCAGGCCAATTGATGTCAGCATTCCGCGAGACAACATGATCAGGAAATTCGGTATGCAACTGAGTTATAGTTGCACGTGTTGTAAGACACGTGCAACGTTTCAGCAAGACGTTGCACCGTCTTTGTGAAACCACATGTTGTTCAAATCCAAATCATCAATTCGGTGGAAAATTAAATTGTTTAACATGTCACGATACCGTTCCCCATTTACTATAATAACATTAGTAAAATCATTTTTAAAGAAGTAAGCTCCAATTACTCCACCACTCCAAAATTTCAGCACCCCAAATTCGACAATTTTGTTTGCTGACGTACCCGTCGAGATGAAAATATGCTTCATCGCTGCATCACCTTCTTTCTCTTCTAACACCCAGTCAACAAATGTACGATGTTGTAAATGATCTATCACTTTTAATTGTTATATGAACTGAATTTTGTATGTTGACAGATGCAGATCTTTCTTTAAAATCCGATGCGTGGTGACTCTGGACAGATTCAATTGTTGTGCACAACGTCGAATTGATGTATTTGGATACTCCCGTACACTTTCTCCCACTGCAGCAATATTTTCATCTGACCTACCACGACGTGAACGTATTGGTGTTGCCTTATGAATAACAGAACCCGTCTCTTAACATTTCTTGATTAAATTACGAACTGTTAACTCTGTAGGCGCTTCATTTTGTCCTAATTTTGTGCGAATTTTTCTTAATAGTCGCTCACTGTCATAAAACAGTTGTACACAAACTATTCGTTGTTGAACTATTAATCGCGGTGTGTTGATGTCGTATAGTTTGTAGATGACAGCCATTACATATTGATGCCCTATCTTTAATAAAACACAATTGAAATCCTATAATTCCAACTGAGGCACCCTATATGTGTTGCTTTGCTATCTTGATTTCACCACAAATGAGGAAATGAATATGTAGCCTACGTTTGCTACCACAATGACATATCACAAAGTGATAATCAGGTAGTCCAAGCAATGGGATTAGTTCGCAATTCATTCTATAAAATAGGTACACCATATAAAGATAAAGACTTCTTCAAGGGACAAGCTCGTAAGAAACTACTCTGTATTGTGAATGCTATCTGATTGATAAATAATCGTTCGCACAACAGCCAGTGCAAGTAAAACTACCCCGCATTTTCAGTATCGCATTAAGTATTCGTCTACTTTGCGCACACCTGACTGACACCCAATTAATGCAGCAGAGCCCACTCTACGTTTGAAGTCCTCCTAGCGGTTTGCATACTACCAACCTAGGAGTTGAACAGCACTCACGATGCAATTGCTGACTGGCGCCTGTCACGTCAATGAAGGACCCTTGCATGCACTCCTCTTCCTTCTCGGCGCTGCTGTCGGCACGCAGGACCCCAGTTTACACCTTTTCACGTGACATCAAAGAGAGCATCGATCCTAGGTCATCACCGGCACTTCACCGGGTAAATGCAATAGAGTAATAGACCGTGGAAGCGGTTATAATAAAGAGGTTACTCAAGGTGTAAAACGGTTTATCTATATATGACGGAAGATCTCGGACGCTTGGGGAATGCAGGAATCTTGATAAGGAAAAAGCCCACGCTTTCTGTTCGTAGGTTATTCGCGGCTTGTTGTCTACCTCAATGTTTGTTGTAAGTTAAATCGGAAAAGCGTTTTTATTAATTTTTGATTATATCCAGTTATATACAAACCAAATATTATTTTAAGTGAAGACTCATTATTAAAGGGAATAGAAATATTTAAGGTAATAATTAGTTGGCAATAATGTTTTTACTGAAGTTTGTTCGTTAATATAATATATTCGATTACATTCGACGTTAAGGTGGGTATAAACCTGTGCGCCGCGCGTTCGTTGCTCGTCCAATGTTCGTTGAAATTATTCATTTTGAAGAAGCTTCCGCGACCCAGAGGAAACCCACAAACATTTAAGAGTAGACATTTTTCATTGTAGATAATCATGTTTCTGTCGCGCGATAAAAATTACGCCGTTTCGGTGATGAATGGTGCTTTCTTGTTAGTGGCAAGTTTGCGCAAAGAGAAAAGGAAACAACGACGTTGGTGGCACACTAACCTGTTTAAAAAGCGGAATGGTACCGAGCTTATTATGGACTTGAAGTCGCAAGAAATACGCGGTTAATATAAAAATTTTACTCGAATATCACCGTCTGACTTCGAGAATCTGCTGCAGAAGATTGGTCCTCACATTTCCAAAGAAGATACTTATTTCCGCACTGCGATTTCCGCTCCATCTATTTTCATCCGACCACTCACTCCATTTTTACCGCTGAATAGACGCGCAACAAAAACAACGAGCCTCTCGCGCCCCCGTGTAAATCTGTACTGCGAACACACAAAGCGTTCGTCGAAAAAACCTACACGAGGTGGATTGTGATGCGCCGTGTGCGTGCTGTTCGTGCACAACTCGAAAACCCCGTACTAATTAATCTAGAGCTGCATACGAGCGGCCCGCAGATGTATACCCACCTTTATATTCCACTAATGGGCTATTACTAAGTTATCATGTATTATAGTATTCACTACCAGTGGTGTGTATAACCTGAATGATACAAAATATATGAAGAAAAGGCTATTGTATGTTATTTAAGATGTGCAGTGTATCAGTACCGTCTAACACTATAACTGTATACTTATTGGGATTCATTTGATGTCGGTTACTATATGCAGCATATTGTACCTCCTCCACTTTCACTGATATTTTTGTCTGTGTGTATCATTTCATCCAACCATACCATGAAGCGTTATAGATACAGTTTGTATAATGGAACTTTGCTCGTGTATCAATTTAGTGACAACGCACGAATCACATACTACACCACTCGCAATTGTTACTAATATGCCACAATTACCATCACGTATGTCTAGCGACATATGTTTCAGCAACTACGTACCACATAGACAGTTAATAATGTGCCGAACAAAATACAATTATGAAGTCACGTCTTAGCTTTATTGTATAATTTGGATTCATTGGCGTCTCAATATTTCTGTAAAATTTACTTCATTCTTATTTCACTTATTTTATTTTCTGTTGAATTTATTTCTTTTATTTTGATGGAAATACCACTTCCATTGAATGTTTTTATGGAGAACCTTTTCATTACTCTGTCATAGGTTGACGGATTTGTATTGTACTAACTGTTATCCTAAAATGTGTTATCGGCACAACACTGTTCAAAAATGCCAGTTGATTGATTCATACGATTGTTACCTGTGACGCACACGCAAGGAATCATTATACAAACCATAATTGGGAAGCACTTTTGATTGGTAGCGCTAAATATCGATGTTGGATTTGCTAGCTGATCTCCATAACTGTATACCATACGTCCAAATTGGTTTAATAATTGATTTATATATTAGAACCTTGTTAGTTTAGAGTGTCTACGAATGTGCCAGTACATTTTACTAAATTTAATTCCCATTTCTTTACGTTTAGCAAATAACTGTTTTTGCCAGGTCCATTCTACGATCAAGATAGATATCAAGATAGTTTACGCTTTCTTGTTGTGTACCGGCGGACAATTATCTCTGCGCAGAGTGAACGTAGCATGGACTGATTTTATTACATTTACTTTTATTTTTAATTTATTAAGCCATCTCTCTATCAAGTTTAGGTTTACAATGTGTAGATCATGATATGATTCTAGGATCTACGTGGGTAACTAATATGCTAATAGCTGGGGTGGGAAGACTAGCCGTATACAAAAAGTACCGGACGGGCCCAGATACACTGTCCTGTGGCACCCCTGCGTTTTTAGGGAATAATGGTCTTTTCTCATCTTTTTGTTTCGCTATGAAGTACCTGGATGCCAAACATGACTTAAAAATTTCGTAATGGTAGGGTAGATTAAATTTTATTTTGTAGAATACACTTTCAAACCTTGTCGTAAGCTTGAGTTACATTCCGAAATACAGCTGAACAATATATGCTTGATTCTAGAATAGATTCTAGACTAATTTGATCCACAAGTCTGTGTGTTTGTTGTATAGTTCCGTACTGTGGTCTAAATCCAAACTGGTGGTCTAGAATGAGATTTTTTCTCTACTAGTTTTCTTCTTCAATCAGCACATTAAAAGTTTTTCAGAAATCTTCAATAACATATGTAGGTACAATAACATATGTAGGTAATAAACTGATTGGTCTAGGACGCCATCTCTTCTGGTGGTTTTCCTGGTTTGAGTATAAGTATTACCTGGGCAACTTTTAATTGATCTAGGAAGTATCTTAATCTAAGCATGCTGTTAAAAAGTATCGTAATAAAACAGTAGACCTTTTCCAGCAGTTCCTTTAGGACTGTTCCTCTAATCAGGTCAAAGCCTTGTGTTTTATTCGGATTTAAATCATGAGCAATGACTCGCTTGATTTCTTTGATTGTAATTTTTTTTATTTCAAAATCCATTTGGAAACAAACTTCTAAAAGTTTTAATTTGTTTTATTCGTATATCATGTGGAGTGAATGTTCTGGCTAGATGGTGGCGAATCAAAGTGATTTTTCGCCATCACGTTTTTTTTTTTCACTTGCCAGGTAACGATTTTATCGAATTTGTTTCAACTTTTACGTGTTTCAAACCTTCGATCAATTTTTATTTTGAGAAAATAATACATCATCACATAACACACTGGGGCTTTGGTCGCCATGATCTTGTTACGGATTAATTTCTATTAAGCCTACTGCTGACGCAATAACTCCCCACATACGAAATGATCCGTTCCATGTAGATAACATAACCTTTGTTTCACACAAATTAATTTTCTATGGAGCACCCGTCAGTATACGTATATTGGCCGTTCGTGTGCGAACACTAAAGCTTTTGTCATGTAAACCGGGCATGGTGTTATGGTAATAAATTAGCTTAGAGAGCGGTCTCTCCGCGGAGGTCGCGTTGAGGTACCGAGAAAGAGATTGCGGTATGGCGTCCCCAGAGCGGAGGCAGATGCTCATTGTCACTACACGGGGCGATGCATTATTCATGGACAGGCCGGGAACGTGTCGAGCCTGTGGGGCCATTGTGGTACGCAAGTTCGGCGCATGGAAGTGCACGACGCACATAGGGGTATTTATACAAAAAATCCGGTCAAAAAACATTTTTAATTTATTGTAATGTTATAAATATATATATATATATATATATATATATATATATATATATATATATATATATATATATATATATATATATATATATATATATATATATATATACGGATTTCTACGGCTGTCGCCGTCTCTCCGTCCCCAGTTTCCACATTTTTCTTTCATGACACATTTCCTCGGTTAAATTTCTTGATCTCATTGCGTCATCTACGTCATTTCTCCAGCTCCTTCTAGGTCTTCCCCTCTTTCTTTTTTCTGGCGTAGTCCACTCTAGTATTTTTCTTGGCCACCTATGTTGCCTCATTCTTTTTGTATGTCCGAACCATACCAATTGTTTCTTTTCGACCTCATCTATAATATCTTTTTCAATGCCGATATTCTGCCTAATTATTTCATTTCTAATTCTTTCTGTTCTGGATATCCTACAACTTCTTCTTAGATAGTCCATTTCTGTGGCCAAAATTTTTCTTTTGTTTGCTTTATTTAAATCCCACACTTCCGCTCCATACATAATTACGCTTTGTACGATGCTTTTGTAGATGCGTAGCTTGGTGTCTTTCCTTATATTCTTTTCCCACAATATTGAGTTTAATGCTCCAATAGATTTTCTACCTTTATTAATTCTTTCCCTCACTTCATCATTGCTGTTTCCCTGTTTATTAAAGATAACTCCTAAATACTTGCACAATTGCACTCCTCTAATTACACCGTTTTCTAGTTCCAGATCATTACATTCGCCACAGCCGGCTGCCAGATATTCACACTTGTTTAAATTTATTGTAAGTCCAGCTCGTTCATACTCTTCTCTTAGCTTTCTCGTCATGTAGCTCAGATCTTGTTCATCTTCCGCTATCACTACCTGGTCATCTGCAAAAAATAGGCTGTAAAGTGTGCCGTCTCCCACTTTAAGATCCATGTTTCTGCATTTTCTTATCCACCCTTGTATGGATCTGTGAAGATATACTTTAAATAGAGTGGGAGACAGACAACATCCTTGTCTTAAGCCTTTCGATGTTCGGAAATATTCTGTACGCCTGTTATTCCCAGTTTTTATTGCGGCACAATTATCTTTATAATAGAGTTGTGTAGCTTTGATTAAAAATTGGTTTATTTCCAGGTTTCGCATTTCTGTCCATAGTTGTGATATGGGGACACTGTCATAGGCTTTCTCTAAGTCTATTAGGGCTATATGTGTTTCTCTGTTATGTTGGGTACGTTTTTCCATGGCAAGTTTCAGTGTGAAAAGGTTATCAGTTGTCGATCTGCCCGCTCTAAATCCTGACTGCTCTTCCGGTTGTTTATCTTTTATGTCTTCTTCTATCAAGTTCTTAAGAACTCGTGAAATAAGTTATAAATAAGAAAATATAAAGTTCACTCCAAACACAGGGTTAAAAAAAAATAAGCGTATGAGTAACCACCGGCAACTTAGTCATGGCAATATGATATTTTTTTTGGGGTTCTAGGATGCTGAAATTGAAACATGTTGTCCACCAAATAAATGCTTGTTTCGTACCTCTTATTTTTTCGTAACTGTATAATGTGAGCCATTTTTTGTTATTACATAAAAAAACGCGCTTCTTTGTGGCTAGCTGCAACCCATTTCTGTTTGAATTGGGTCTTAAAAAGCCCCAAGGCACAATCTAAAATACTCTTTTTATTCGTTAGGAGCAATTTTTTTTTCTAAAAAGTCAAACTTATTTTATATACTTAATAACAAGAAAAAAGGAATGCTTGACAAGTTTTTACAGGTAAACAAATACACTCTTTTTTACGTAGCTTCATACAAATAAATTATATTTTTATGATTCATGTTTGTTCATTTATTAAACACATTACCTAAATTGCAAATTAATAAAATACTGCGTAAAAATAATGTACATATCTTCCTCTTCCATATTCAAGATGGTTTTTTTCCACACTCCACCATACGAAAACACAATTTCGATAGCAATATAGCCAAGAGATACAAGCATTAAGAACAAAGATATGCGTTTTAAACAACGACTGGGTTCCCGCTTATTGTGCGGGGAGGGGCGAGAGCCCCTGTGACTTTTGTGAGTCACATTTGACGAACCGGTTATTAAGCTTACAAAGTAAGAGATTTTAGCGGATGTATAATCTACTTGATATTTTCTTATCGACTTATGACCGGATTTTGTATATAAATATCCCTATGTGCGCCGCTGAATAATCAAATTATGTAGCTTTGCAGAACGGTCGCGCACAAGGTGTTCGTGTATAATTTCTAAGACCGTTTCAATACGATCATCTTCCTGGCTCGTAGCTCCCTTATTAAGAGGGACCTGATGACTAATAATCGCGCAGCATTGGCGAACATTAAATCGAACTCGCATAATAATCAATGTAGTGTCAAGACAATTAATTCAGCTATTCAAAATCTTCCGGTTTGAGATCACAGCTTGACACAGCACCAATAAAAGTCCAGCACTTGGCGTCGCGCCTGAAACGTGAATGGGTAATATAGCATATTCATAAAATTCTACAACTGTCATTTATACTGTGGTTCAGACGTCGAACTAGACACAGTATTGGAGATGTCCTTGTATACTTCGGTTCGAGCTCCAACGGGGAGAATTGATCACATGTTATTGAGCATGGATACATTTATTCTCATCTCTGTGTGTATCTCCTTCGATTATGCAGCCTGAGATTTTAAGAAAGTCGCCTTGTATGTGTCTAAATTAACTTAAGAACCTCTGTTATTACTGATCCGAGAAGTCACAGTGACCAATATTTCGATCGTGTTCATTAAAATAACTCTTGTTTTAGTAAGCCTTTATTTAGTAGGAATAGTAGGCTCTTAGTTTTAAAAAGTCAATAAACCATACTGTTAAATTGGGTTGAATATTAAAAAACATGTCTAGAGTTTCTATTAAATGGTAATTTAATTACAAAAGATAGTTCTAGGCCTCATTCTTCTTAACATTTACATAAACCCGTTCTTAGACTACTTACTAACTGAAAGAAAGGTACTTTTGGTTTTGTCCAACAGAATCCTCCCATCATTACTCCCTATTTGCTGTTGTTTATACTGTTGTTTAAAATTCTGTAGTGGGATGGTGTAAACAGTAGCTCCTTGGAACATTTTACAAGTATGTAGAACTAATTTATAATGTTTTTGTCCACTTTTTCAACATATTATGTAAACTATGTATCATTTTCTAATAAATCTGATATTGGAAAAATATTTTTAACGCACTTATTGTTTTTTGACCAATAATTGTAGCAGAGCTAGACAACATTTGCAGTCTCGACTACTAAGGGAACTTTTGCTATCAGAATTCACTACATTACATCGTTCGAATTCACTACCGTTGATTGTGAATACAAAAAAAAAGTCTTGTGAGTTTTTGCTAGTACCAAATCCGCAGTGCATTTAAATAAGTGTGTATAAAGGTGATCTGCCTTTTAAGAACGTATTAGTTTATAATCGCAATTACATGAAAAGTTGTATTACTCTATGACACAGTGCATCTAAAATTCACAGGGGTGCGGCAAACATTAGCGGTGGATGAAAGTTGTGTTTCTATGTCCCCCAAACGAGCGCATGTCCGTCTTTGGTTGGCAATCGAAGACCAGCCGCCACAAACTCCTTAACGACGAAGAGCGGAACATAATGACGTGTTAATAGTCGGCTTAAACTTTCTGATTGATGTGGTGTAGAACACAATACTATAACAATGCCCCGTAATATCCTCATTGGCCGAGTTTTGCAACAAATTTTTACTTAAAAACTCCTTTATTCTCTAGATTTTAGCCCTTCATACTACTGCTATATCCAAGCTTTACAACGTTGATCAAGTGGCAATAGTTGTCGAATTGGTTAGAATGTTTGAGCCGCAATTTTCACAACCAGAAATATTCTGCAAATCAATCAAGAAATCAGTTCTTCAAATTCTAATGTTCTGCAACAATAAACACAATTGAAATATAATACGATTACTTAAAAAATCGTAGTATATCTCAATTGTATTGTACATCAATCTTTAACAGTCTCTAATGGTAGGTTTTCTGAACTGACTATCTTCTCTGTGGGCGACGAAAGAACTGATTCCAGACTACACTGGTTTTATCAAAAGAAAAATGCGACTTTTCATTACTTATATTTAACCAGTTCATTTCAGTCCTTATTATTCATGCTTGTTAAAACTTCCTTAATTGCATAACCTAAATTTATTTGCATATAGTGCTTATATTGCGGATTGTTTGTTGTCTTGTAGTCGTCCTGTGTATCCGTAAATATTTGAAGTCTGGCAATCGATATAAAGTGCATTCAGGGTTACGTCGTTGTTGGCATTATGACTTCACACGTTACTGCTATAATATTTTAGTTATTCAACACATGGTTTAGCAGTCATTTATATTCAACAAAACCTATTGTTAACCACTTTTCTGTTTGAACAATTTTCTCTATTGTCTACCACTATTCACGCATTGCTTTGGCTACAATTAATAATAATCTGAATCAGATAAAAGTCTAGGAACGTATTGTGTTGAGTAATATTACTTTAAAATTATATTTTAAATTTGCTACAGCAGCCTACAAAAGCGTATTTTCAAGAATCTTTCTGAATTCTAGTAAACTTCATAAGTTCATATTTATTCTATCATATATGCAGCATGTAACTTCTGCAAACGTATACTGAAATACTGATTTATTTATTCTTTTATTATTCAATAATGTTATCAAATTTGTGCACAATTATATCGCTATGTTTAATTCGTGTGCTTGCTACATTTTCTAATATTTATTTGCAACATAAAACACTATAACCCACCGACTTGCGTAGCGCGTATACGTTAAACTAGGCAGAACCGTACTTAGTAATTTTCAATAAAATAATAAAACTTCCGATATTGGTATTTCGAAAAAGTATTTTTAAATTGCAAATTAATGCCCAGTAACAATCTCGAGGAGGTATTAAGCATACCTTGCCAGGAAGTTTCATTAAGTGTATTCTTTGGTTGTAAATAAATGTGCGACAAACCTTGTGTACAAGTAAACAAGTGAAGCTGATATTTTAATGTCACCTTTTAAATGTAGTGTAATGACTAGGAATTTTTCTTATTAAAGTAGTGTTGTAATCATAGAGACAGAAATTTCCCCATCATTGTTTTTAACAACGATATAGTGAAATGCAAATGATTCAGAGAAATTCTTGTTCCAGGAGACAGAGTTTTAAAAAATGCAAACCGTGTTTAATTATAAGAATTTTAATTAAATAATAAAGGATAATGAACAGACGAATTAAAAATATCTCAGGCACAATACTAACCAGGTATTGGAATGAATAGCACCGAACTCAACTAAATTGGATAGAGTTTTAGTTTCGGTAATTAATTCAGGACAGTATTAAATTTTATTTTATTTTTATCACGATTTTTTTATGTATTTTCGTTTTAGCAGTATTGCCGAAGAATAATAATTTCTCGATAAATATATTTTTAGAATTATTTGTTTTCGTCTGAAATTCTTCGTATTATTTATTAATATTAATATGGTATATTAATAAAGGTGTAGTTGTAAATATTTCTATTTTATTTGAGAATATTAACGTAAAATATAATTGTTCTAATGAAAAAGTACGGGTTTTGGATGGATACGGGAAATCAACATGAAAAAGGAGAACACAGATGCAATAAGATATGGATATTTATGTTTATGCAGCACTTGGAGCACAACAAAGTTGTCGCACCCTTTACATATATGTTATATAAAATATATTGTATTGCATTCATTATTCAAAGTACTTCTCATACTCCTATAACTTTATTATCAGGTAACATAAAACCTTCAGTATGTTATCTGAAAGCCAGACGTAACTTAATACTGCTACGTGTCTTATCATATAACTATATACATTGTAACCAACGTTTATGATGATTTGCTGAAACCTTATAATGTTCTTTCTTTAAATTAATCTTTTGCCAATTATATTTTAACTTTACTTTCAACAATGTCAGCATAACGAAACTTATAAAGTCGCAGCAAACCCGTTGCATGAGCAGTATAATTTTAGTATTGATATTATTGTTATACTCACACATCTAAATTCTTGTTCGTCCGTTAAATAAAATAAATTGTTTTTAAAAAGTTTAAATCCAAACTAGTGATTTAACAAATTTGGCGCAGTCGTTGTAGGATTTCACGCGTTATTAGAACACGGATTTGCCTCACTAGTAACGTGGAATTCCAATTCCGAAGTGAAATCAAGAACAAGCTCAAGAAGAAAGAAACACGAAACAAGAATACTTCAAAGAAGCAACTTCGAAACACGAAGACTTCAACAAAAGAAACAAGAAACAAATCTACAAAGAAACAAAGAAAACAACAGGGGAAATCGCAGATAGAACACGGACCTGCCCTCACTGTTTGTGATTCTCCTCTGCAAGCCATCCTTCCCGAAGACACCCCGCTTCCAGAACACGGAATTGCCTCACTGGTTGTGGACTCTGGCCGGAAGACGAATGGACAAAATTTGGTAAGTCAAAGAATTGACACGTTACCTTTGAAACATTTATTTATAATTTTAAGAAATATTATACAGGATATAGACCAAAAACTATTATCCTTCCCATCTGCAAATTTGTTTTTATTTAATTGTATTTAATTAAATAACTTTACAATATCTAATTTAAACATAATAATTAATTAACTTATAAAAATGGCAAACGAAGCTATCTTAGAACCTTACAAACTATCAGAAATTTTCTCAATTGTTCCGGAGTATGACGGAAATCAAATTTTCCTACAAACATTCTTAAATGCTATTAAATGCGCTTTCGACATGGCGGTCGATAATCAAAAAATACTTTTAACTCTCCATGTTAAAAATAAATTACGTGGAAAAGCCGCTGAACTAGTAAATTCTAGGAACCCGTCAACTTGGGAAGAAATCAAATATCTATTAGAGACTCACTTTGGAGACTCTAGGGACCTTACGTCTCTAATTCAGGACTTGCAAAGAATTAATCAACAATCAAACGAATCCGCTTTAAATTTTGTATCCCGCTTGCAAACGCATAATGCGAAAATGCATGCAGCGATTCAGAAACAGCATTTAACCTCTGATCAAAAAACCGCACAATCAAATTTAATCGAGACAATGACTCTTAACACTTTATTGACAGGGCTGGATCCAAAATTAGGATCTATAATAAGAGCAAGTAATCCTATGGATATGCTTCAAGCAATATCCAGGATTAAACGGGAACTTCAATTGTCATACTTTGAATCTCAGAAATTTCAAAAAGCGAACAAACCATTACCACCTAATTCATTAAATGCTAAGAAGATATGCACATATTGTAAACGTAATGGACACACAATAAATGAGTGCCGAACGAAACAACAAAATTCTTCAGCACCTTTCCAAAATTTTTCTAGGCCTAATTTTCAACAAAATTTTAATCAGGCCCAATCATCCAACTTAAATCAAAATTATCAGCGACCTCGATTTAATCCAAATGGAAATAATAGACCGATGAATTCAAATTTCCAACAAAATAATTACCAGCAAAACAGTTTTCAACAAAACAGGCCTTCAGCTATTAAACCGAATCCCAACTATACAAACCAATCAAGACCACCAATAATTCGGCCAAATCCGAATTATAATCAACAAAGAGCTCATCATATGAACGCTCAAATGAACCAAAATTTTGATGATACGGCTCATCAATACGATTCACAGTACACTGATGATACTGCTCATCAGTACAGCTCACATGCACAATATGCTGATGATACCGCTCATCAATATAATTACAATTGCGATCAAAATTATGAACAATATCAAGATTCATATTCAGACGAACCAACATATCAACAAAATTATTATTTTTCAACAGACCAATTTAATTATTCTGATACTGATCAGGATTTTCGGCAAACTACTCAAGCTCAAGATCATCCACCGGATCAACAGCTATGCGAAATAACGGAATTAGAAAACCAAATTCAAATAATGAATTTAAACACCAACCAACAGCAAGACAAACAAATATTCCTATAAATAGAGGAATATCAAGTGCCCTTTTAACAGTAAATCCCAAAAACTTATATTACATTGAAGATGCTACAAAAAAATTTAAAATATTAATAGATACAGGTGCCGGACTATCCATATTTAAGCCAAAAACTTGTGAAAAATATTCTAAACGTTTTCCCGAAAACGTTTTAATACAGGGAATTACCGATCAAAAAATTCTAATTAATGAATCTACACTCATTCCGTTTACTCTCAACGATCCTCACAAAGTTTACATTCATAATATTGATATTGAATTCGACGGATTACTAGGATCCGATTTTCTAGAACATTACAACTGCATTATTGACATAAAAAATAAACAATTAATTACCAATTTCAAAACTGTACCTTTATTCAAAGCCACAGAAAATTCCACTAATGTACAAAATAATAAAAAACAAAATGTTCAAAATAATCAATTTCTCAACAAAATTTCTATTAACCCTCGTACAGAACAAATTTCTAAATTTCGATGTAATCTTGTAAATACAGAAGCCATATTAACAGCTATGGAAATAGATAAAGTACGACTTCCTAATGCACTAGTCAAAATTAACAATAAAGGAGAATTTCTTGCCTCCGTATTAAACGCAAACGCAGTCCCAAAAATAATAGATTTTTCCGAAATTAAACTAGAACCAATTCAAAATTTTTCATTAAATAATTTAAACGAATATAATTCTGAAATTTATATAGATAGACGCGAAGAAATAAAACAGCAACTTCGTCTTGATCACTTAAATGAGGAAGAAAGAGAAATAATTACTCAACTTTGCCTAGACTTTTCAGATATCTTCTATCTCGAAGGAGATATTCTAACATTTACTAATGAGATCAAACACACAATAGACACCAACAATGCTAAACCTACTTTTACAAAGTCGTATCGCTACCCTCAAATTCACAAAGAGGAAGTGAAAAAACAAGTATCGAAAATGCTAGAACAAGGTATTATCAAACATTCAAATTCCCCTTGGTCTTCACCGATTTGGGTTGTCCCCAAAAAGCTTGATGCGTCAGGTAAACAAAAATGGCGTGTCGTAGTTGACTACAGAAAACTCAATGAGTTAACTGTAGGAGATAAATACCCTTTACCAAACATTTCTGATCTTTTAGACCAACTTGGCAAATGTCAATATTTCACCACCCTCGATTTGGCCTCCGGTTTCCACCAAATTGAGATCGAACCCAATGACATTCCAAAAACCGCTTTCACAGTCGAAAACGGTCATTTTGAATTTAATAGGCTTCCATTCGGTTTGAAAAATGCCCCATCAACCTTCCAAAGGGTAATGGATAACATTTTAATAGGAATCCAAAACGAGAGATGCCTCGTATACATGGACGACATAATCGTCTATTCCCCAACAATCCAAGACCATGTTTCACGGCTTACCGAAGTCTTCAAACGTCTTCAAAAAGCTAATTTAAAAATTCAACCGGACAAGTGCGAATTCCTTCGTAAGGAAGTTGCATATTTAGGTCACCTCGTCACCAAAGAAGGTGTAAAACCAAATCCAATTAAGATCGAATGCATCAAAAATTTTCCCCAACCAACTAACCAGAGAGAGATTAAATCATTTCTTGGCCTCGCCGGATATTACCGACGATTCATTGATAATTTCGCCAAAATTTCCAAACCTCTCACTAAATTACTGCAAAAAGACACCTCTTTCAATTTCGATTCAGAATGTTTAAAATCTTTCGAAGATTTAAAACAAACCCTTACTTCAAGCCCCATACTATCGTATCCAAATTTTGACGAGCCATTCCTACTCACAACAGATGCGAGCGCTTTTGCGATTGGCGCTGTACTTTCGCAAGGTCCAATAGGTAAAGATCTACCCATAGCTTTCGCCTCCAGAACTCTCTGCAGTGCGGAAACAAAGTACTCAACAATAGAACGAGAACTCCTCGCTATTGTTTGGGCTGTAAAACATTTTCGCCCATATATTTTTGGTAGAAAGTTCAAACTGATAACAGATCATAGACCTCTTACCTGGCTTTTCTCTATTAAAGACCCCGGTAGTCGCCTAGCACGCTGGCGCTTAAAACTTGAAGAGTACGACTACCAGATTGAATATAAACCTGGCAAAATTAATAAAAATGCGGATGCCTTATCCCGTATCAAAATTAACCATTTTCAAAAATGTGTGGATTTCAAAAACAAAATTTTAACATCAAATACAGACGACGAATCGATTAGTTCAGAAAATACCGAAATTTCACCAGAATCAATTTTACAAGAATTAAATACATTTGTTCACCTATATAAAACCCAGTCACTAATAGACTATTCAAAAATTAAAATTACGAACAATCAATTATTGGACAAAGGACATAAAGACATAATAACGTTTTTCCAAAAAGAAAAACTCGAAGACTTACATTACAAAATAATTGAAGATATTTTCGAGGAAAAACCAAATTTTATTCACAATAAAATTAATATAGTCACGAGTAAAACGGTGAAAAACCGAAAATATTATATTGTTTTGTTACCCTTCGACATCGAAGAGATAATCGAAACAATGTTTATTACTCTTTACAAAGACAAAGACATTTTCGAATCTTCAAAAACATATTTCATTGAAAACAATTTAGAATTGCCAATACTCGAAATGTTGTCATTTATTTTCACTGAAAAAGATTTAAATCTAGTTAGTTGCCAAAACATAACTAAGACGCCTGACGAAGATCAAATTCCGATAATATTAGACCAAAACCATACAGGAAAAGCAAATTTACACCGCGGAATAAACGAAACCATTCGAAGAATAAGGAATAAATATAACTGGCCCGGTTTAACTAAAGACGTAACTAAATTCATTCAAAATTGCGAAGTATGCCAGAAAACAAAGACCTTACGGAAAAACTTAAGCAATCCACTGGTGATAACTGAAACACCAAGAACACCATTTGAAAGAATAAATATCGATATATTAGAAATTCCAAAAAGAAATTATGTCTTAACTATTAGGGATGAACTAACCAAATTTACTCAAGCGTACCCATTAGAGGATAAATCCGCTAAATCAACAGTAAATACATTACTCCTTTATTTTCAGCATTTTGGTACTCCGCTTCGTATACATTCGGATTACGGTAAAGAATTCGACAATATATTACTTAAAGACCTATGTACCTTATACGACATAAAATTAACATTTTCTAGCGTTAGCCACCCTCAATCAAACGGATCTGTGGAAAGATTTCACTCCACACTTTTAGAGATGATTCGTACTAATCAGGCTGAAAACCCTAATGAACATCCATTAAACGTAATTCCTTACGCTGTTATTTGTTATAATAACTCGACGAATAAAACACACGGTTTCTCTCCATACGAGCTAGTATTTGGACATACGTCCAGTCGCCCACCTGAAACTTTGTATAACCAAAAGGAGTTGATTTCAAAATATATACGAGACCTAAATAATAGAATTTCATACTATTATAAAATTGCACGCACAAAAACTGAGCTTCAAAAAGAAAAAGCTAAATTAAGATTCGATAGAAACGTTCCAGGACATCCTACACAATTTAAAATAGGCGATAAAATCTATGTTAAGGAATCTCAAATTAAAGATAAATTACATAATAAATTTAACGGTCCTTTTGAAATAATAAAAATCTTTCAAAATTCTGCAATTTTATTAAATCTCGAAACGTCACAAACGACAAAAGTCAATTTCGACAGGATGAAACCATATTTTGAGAATTAAATTATTTTCAGGTTTCTTCTGCTGATTGGAGCAGCAGTATCCCAATACACCATTACTCCAATAAACAACACCATTGGAATATATTATCATCGAGACAGCGAAATCGTTGTAACAAATAAACAATGGACTCTTCTGGTTCACAAAAACATTTCATCAATAAAGAACACTTTTGAACATAACGAGAAAATGCTTGAAATTCTCTTACACGCTATTAACCCCACATTTGAAAACATGAACCTTTTTCGAGGTGAAGTAAAAACACACATCAGCTTATTAACCCAAATTTCAAATTCAATTCAAGAAAAATTAAGCGAAATTTATTTTGATACTAAACGTTACAAACGTGGAATCAATTAGAAAATTTAATGAAAAATCAAATCTCAGTAACAACATCCGTCATAAAGAATTTTAACGCTACCATACAAAAGTTGCAAATTGATGAAGCCACCTTCAATAGAGATATAAAAATAATATCAGACGCAATTTATAGGACAGCAGATAAAATTAAAGTAATTGAAGCAAAATTAAGATTTTTAGAAAAATGTGAACTTCTCATGGAAAGTTACCTGTATATCGAGAATCAATTAAATGATATTCTAAATTCAATAACTTTCGCGCGATTAAAAATTATTCATACGTCGATAATCAATCCTGAAAATTTGATAACCTCGCTTCAGGAAATTTCACAAAATTTACACCAAAACAATTTACCACTCATTATAAAATCTTCCAATATTGCCAAATATTTGGATATTATGGAATTAGAAGCATACCAAACTGATTCAGACTTGGTATTTGTATTAAAAATCCCTCTAATAGACCAACAAAGATACACCCTTTTTAGATTATATCCAATCCCTATCCTAAATAATAGAACTGGTCTATATCATGTTTTATCTTCATCACAAAAATACTTAGCGCGTGACGTCGATTCTTTGATGTACATACCCATCAAAAATCTGAAAGACTGTAAACCACTTTTCTTTGGCACAAAGATATGTTCCAATCTATTTGCATACCCCATCGACGACAATGCTATATGTGAAGCCCAAATCCTGAAACACTTAAAAACTTTACCTGAGAGCTGCCAAACTTCAATAATATTTGCAAAAGGCTACAATGTCCAACAACTAACGGACTCATCATGGCTAACAATTACTTCAGAACCACTTCAAATTACTGTAAATTGCAAACAAATAAACACCAAGACAGAGATCATTTATAAAAATTCCATTCTTAAATTGCAACCTGGATGTAGTGCTTTCATAGGAGTGACAAAAATACAAACTGACCCTAAGAACTTTTCGCAAACCAGTGTTAGTGATCACCCCATTTTAATTCCCTTTAATTGTTGTCAAGGAATCCCCGATGACATCCAAATCCCAAAATTAGAACCATTAAAATTGAATAACTTAAATGTGGAAGACCTCGAGATTGCCAAACACAAATTGGACGAGTATTCTCGAACGTTAGACGATTTGATCAATGAACCATTTGTCACCAAACACATCTCTTGGTTCACTTATTTTATCATTACACTAATAGTAACTCTCATTTTGTTATATATTTTATGTAAATGCCGAAAGAGAAACAGATTAGCAATCGCCCTCACAACAAATTCACCACCACCTCCACCTGGACCTTCTAAACGCTTAAGAGAATCCTTCAGGAGCATCCTGCCCAGAAGAAGACCATCGATCAGATCCAAAGATGAAACCCCAGAGGAAGAAATCGAACTGAACTAATGTTTCTCAGTCATAAATCGGTTTCAAAGACTCTATATATTTTAATTTTGTAAATTTTATATTTAAAAAAATATTAATTGTATAATTTAAACTTAACTTAAGGCTTCATATTCTCAATTAACTTTATTATTATATAACTTCAATAATCGTTAAATTCATAATTATTAATTTCAATTTTACTTATTTTTGAAAAGTTGCTGCATAACACCAACTTTTTGTTAAAAAGGGGAGTTGTTATATAAAATATATTGTATTGCATTCATTATTCAAAGTACTTCTCATACTCCTATAACTTTATTATCAGGTAACATAAAACCTTCAGTATGTTATCTGAAAGCCAGACGTAACTTAATACTGCTACGTGTCTTATCATATAACTATATACATTGTAACCAACGTTTATGATGATTTGCTGAAACCTTATAATGTTCTTTCTTTAAATTAATCTTTTGCCAATTATATTTTAACTTTACTTTCAACAATGTCAGCATAACGAAACTTATAAAGTCGCAGCAAACCCGTTGCATGAGCAGTATAATTTTAGTATTGATATTATTGTTATACTCACACATCTAAATTCTTGTTCGTCCGTTAAATAAAATAAATTGTTTTTAAAAAGTTTAAATCCAAACTAGTGATTTAACATATATTATGTCGAATAGTTTATGCCATACAATTACAATAAAATTACCAATATTTCTTGTGAATCGTTATTATTTTAACTGGAGTTTTAATAACTAATAATTGTCGTTAAATGAATTACTGTGAACTGCATTATTTTTTTCCCAGAAAGTCAGTTTTAAATTATATGTATTTTTATACATTGAACACGTAAAAATTGGAAAACATCGATAAAGCCGTTATCGTGGAAGTGGGAAGAAAATATATGGGCAGGTAAATTTTGTTGTTTAATTGCGCATTGTTTTATTGTCGGAGTTACGACGTCATCAACATTTACACGTGAAGCGTTACACAATTGTTTTAAGAAAAGAAAATATTTTGACAAATTAATCAACAAAATGTTATGAAATATAGTAATTAATACTGTAGCCTTTTTGGCAAGTGATATTCCGTTACATAACCAGAAGAGTACCACATTACGCTAGTTTCTAGAAAAATATATGGATCGAAAACTCCTCAATCCAAGTACACTAAGAAACAGATATGTTGACGTTCGGTGGCATTTTTTTTTAATAACTGCGTCAAAATCTAACAGTGCTAGTGGCAGCCATCTAGTGGCTTCTCTAAGATATTAAACAGAACCAAGTACAAAATAATTGTAGATTTTGTGATTGGATTCTTTCAGTGGGCGTGGCCAGGTCAAGATAATGTCAGATAGTATTAGTAATGCTAATAGACACAGCTGCATACATGCAAAAAACAGGAGATTCGTTAACTACAAATTTTCCGAATCTGATATACTTCAAATGTGCAACTCGTGCACTTAACCGAATAACAGAAATAGTAAGGGACAGTTTCCCGTTAGTAAACGAGGTAACAGCGAACCTGAAGAAAATGTTTGTAAAAGCACCTTTTCAGAAAGACGTTTAGAGAAACTCTGCAGACATACCTTTATTCCCAAAACCAGACGTCTCAAGATGGAGTACTTGGTTTAGAAGCTATAGCTTATCATGATACGCATTTTAAGGAACTGCAGTGTATTAACTTCAGGTGTGATCCCAATGAAAGCAATGCCATACACATAGTGCAAAACTTAGTGTAGCTACAAAGCATATGAGATGATATCCGTTACACTAATAGCAACATCTCCCTCTTAATTACTGCAATAACGAAATTGGAAACATATCGTTACAAGAATAAAAAATAAAGCTGTTAAACAAAAAATAAATAACCACAACACACAAGAGGCTAGTCATTAAGAAAAGCTGCAAGATATGTTTACAAAAAATCCTGGATACAGCCGTTTGGCACACATGTATTAATTTCTAAACGGTACACAACAAGAGTTACATCGTACTTTATTAAAATACAGTCCAGGTATAAATAGTTGACTTCTCGTACAGTGATTTGGTGACAGCAGACACTGAAAGAACTTTTTCATTGCATAAGTGATAGACGTCGAGGTTTCACTACAGAAAACTTAGAAAAGTATCTACTGATAAACTTTCATTATCCGCACCGGTCCCTTTAATTATTTCAATTACACATTTATTTTTCTGTTTATTCGAGTATTCATTAATATTTATTGTTATATTATCTATCTGTATTTGTTAGTTCTGTCAACTATCGCTTGTAATAATAGTGACCTGAGTACGACTTTGTGCGGCTCGCCAGAATAGACGCTTTAGAATGACTTACCCGATAACATTCTATGGAATTTGTTCCAATTTGTCCGTGCTGTATATAAGACCGTTATATTTCTACAAATATTATTCAATTTTAAAGAGTTGCGTCTAAGCTAGAAAGATATCCTTCAAAATAAAATTGCTACAAGTTTCATGTGAAACGCTTTGTATAAAGTGCAATGCGCAAAACTGTTAAATAAAAAATATGCACACTTAAGGGTAGCTTACATCATGCATGCGCTCATCGATATGTCATATTTTAGAAATTACATAATCTAAATCGTCGAAAAAATTGATGTTAATCGTACTTACTTAATAGCACTCAACATTTGCGATAACACGAAAAAATCGTCCTAAAATTCCGATAAGACCCAGCGTGGATTTGTTGTTGCTTTTCGTGTTCTGGGGTCATGCCGGGGCGGACATTTAAATCAACATCACACGAGCGCCACGCGTGCTGCACCTCTGATAATACTTTATCAGTGCTCGAACTCGAGCCTGAACATCGAAAGGAAACGTTAAGATATATTTTATTTATATTTCCAGATAGGTGGAATTTATATTTCCAATGGAAACTTAATCAGTTCGATGTTGTTGTGAGATCCAATATTCCAAGATAGGACTAAATTTTATGAGGCTAGTGATTGTTTCAAAAAATAAAACCGGCCACAGGTAGGATTCGACATCTGTCCCGGATCGGAACCGAACGACATACAGCTGTTTCGAACTTGTTAGTTCTCATCAGTGCCGCATACGGTGCGCCGATTCAGGACAAATGCCGAATGAACTTTATGGCCTATACATCTTTATCGATACGATCTCTAAGTAACTTATAAGTCGGAAATAAGTGCATTTACGATCCTGCAAAAGTACTTTGTTCTGAAGCGTTTGAATGACTTATGACATCATGTGGACTTATGACATATAACTCTAGGAATGCACCAAGAAATCTACACTAATGCACCAGAAGTCCACACGGACTTCACGATTTGTTTGTAGAGGATCAGTTTGTTGTGAATTAACAACTCAGAATGACGTCCGAGGGGATAACATATTTGTCTCAATGTCTTGCTGATATTTCTTCGTGTATTTTCCATCGCAGCTTTGCATCTAGAGTCATGCCTAGATACTTTACTTCATTGGCATACTGGATTGTTTGCTAGTTCACTAACACCAGTGCATAGTAGTATTTCTTGTTGGTGGAATTGACGCGAATCGACTTCGCCTCATTTAGTTTACGCCATTTCTTTGTCCAGCTGGTGATATTGTCGTCTGCTGTTTGAAGTTTTTTTGAAGCTGACTGGATGTCTTGGTGGTTAGTTGCGAACAGAGTGGTGTCGTTCTGCGACTACCTGGTTGTTTTATGGGGTGTCATTGGTGTACATCAGGTAGAACAGGTCCAAGGGCGCTACCCTGAGGTACTCCAGTACCAATCTTCTTAATATCAGAGTATTCTTCGTCATGTTCGATTCTGAAGTAAGGATCAGTGACGTGTGGGCGAAGAATTTGACTCGTTTGCAGTGGCTAATATTTTTCTAGCTTGTATCCCAAGCTGTGGTGCTACATTCGATGGAATACTTGGACCACATCTAGGAATATTGTTACGCAAATCTTTTTGTCTGTTAATAACTCCTCTTTCTTATTTTTGACTATAATTTTACTTCGTATATCTATTTTGATATGAAATCTCACGACCTGCTAAATTCGTACAAATAAAATAATGTGATGTACGTTCTTATTTTTGTGATCGATCGTCTGGGATATACCGTGGCTGTCATTGTGGTAGCCAGTACGTTTAAATTAATAGTTAATTGCTTTATACAGATTGGATTCCGCCACGACATCTACCCTATACTAAACACCGAATAGCTTTTAATGGACAGTCCTTTGTAACCCGCAAGATATGATTATGCACGGGTTGCGTGCTTCTAAACAATTTTCCAGTATTCATTGAGTCGAGTTTAACATGCACGAATGAACGGGCGTAAATTTAATTCCTGCTGTTTTATATAATTTAATGATAATACTCATTGTTTTTCTGTTCGTAAACAAGCTATATGTTCGCGTTTACTTTGTAATTTTGATTCATTAACCTTTTATCCCGTGCGCGAAAGTAAAGAGTACCCTTTGGATACTGTCAATGTCATCAAAATAGTTGTTTTTCATATAATGTTGGAGCAAGATTGCTTTGGAATAATTCCAGAATATATTTAGCGGGCCATGACTGTTTATTTTTAAAGGACAGAGTATTTGTTCACAGTAATAACTGGATAATAGACCAGGTCTTCATTATGTCTCAGTAATGTTGCTGCGATGCCCTTAAAGGAGTACCAAGTAGAGACCTAGATAGATTTGGTAGTTTAAAAATAAACCTAGTTTAAAAAACCTTTTCTTAAAGTGCCGTCGGAAGTGATGAAGGTATAGACACCAAAATTGCGCCTGGAAAATATAAATTAAACCAATAGTAGCCGATGTCAAGTTACTATGTCATCGAATCGACTGTAATAAATGGGACTGAAATGACCTAAAATTAAATAAAGAAACAAAATGTATCTTATAGAAACTCCTTGTATTATTCATTTCATCGGTATTCGCCAAATAAAAAAACTCTTATCTCACCAATAAACGGAAGAGTCTACCTGAATCTAGCCATAAAAACAAGCCAAGGTTATATTTTGAGATTTTTTATTTGGCAAATATCGATGAAATAAACTATATACGCGTGTGATTTACCAGACTCTCATGCAGTCACTTTGTTCTCATTTTTATGCGGTACAGAAGCCGGAGGTAATCAAAGAGAATTACTTGCGAGCTGCCAACTGACAAACGCACGTACGGATTCAGTTTGCTGGAAATTTTCGAGTGCGGTTTAGTTTTAATAGACCCCTTTTAAAGCTGATCTCTTCTGTTGTACGTAACCACTCGATCGAAATCCGGAATTTCCTACTATTTTATGTCTGGAATTGTTGCACGGCTGGCTGAAGGCTAACATGACACCAGATCGGGACTGGATACATTTGGTGGAATTTGGAAGGGTAGTACCTTACATTCAAGCAGTGACTGTCGGCTAATAAATAAAAATATACCCTCGGGCTATATAACAGTTGACTCAGATCAAGTCGGGAGATGATCAAACGCCATTTTCAGGACTTTCAACTGTATCCTAACTTGTCCACAAATTGCTAGTTAGCTTTGAAAGCTCAAGTGCCTGAGACCGTATTTCTTACTAATCCTACCAATTGCGAGGTGTGAATTATTTGTTCTTTAAGTGTAAAACAATCGTCCAACACAGACACTCCCCAACAGCTACTTTAAGTGTGATGAATGAAACGCACAGTTACCCCAAAGTATTACAGGTTATTATATTATTATTATTATTATTATTATTATTAATATATCTGTTCATTGAATAGATTAATAATATAAATTAATGAGGATGAGGCAAGGTACTCCGTTCATTGTCGGACCTGCGCTGTTCGAAGTCAAGCAACGAATTGCGTGGTTACAACTTGGATGGGTGACGCATGGTCTTATTGTCATGGTGCCGCGGTGGTGCTGACTTGGTATTTGGTGGCAACTGGGCCAAATACTGGGCACATTGTCTGCGTGAGTTTGATTCTCACCAGATGGAACTTGGCACTTCCCTCAGGGCTGGGTGTTTGTCCGCATTTATATGTGTAACCTTCCCCTACACAAGTCTGCCTGTAGGCTTTCTGGGGAAGGATGTCTAATTTCCGTGTGTCCAAATTTTAAAACTTTAAATTAAATAGAAAGTGATATTTTCTTTAACCATCTATATTTCTTTTGGTCTGTTAGATTTCGTCCATTTTAACCTTCATTTCATTTATATTTAACTTAATTGAATCTAGAAAAAACTCATAATTTACTATTGATCACAGTTCTTAGCCTAAATTGTATTATACCTTTCTTACCTTTAAAAGTGTTACAATAAGAGCGCAAGATGTGATTTTGAAATAAAACATGATTTTCTGTTGCAAAGTATAAATATTTATTGATTTATTATGTAGATATCTGGGAATTATGTATGGAACAACACATCCTGGACAAATATGGCCAAATTTTCAATAACTTTTTTGCATAAATGTGGTGGTATTTCATTGATACAGCGTTCAATTTCGGACTTCGATGTTTGGGTGATCGTGGGCTTCTTGGCGTAAACTTGAGACTTCAGAAAGCCCCACAGGAAAAGTCCATAGGTGTTAAATCGCAAAATCGTAGTGGCCAATTCTGATCACCAAAACGGGAGATGACACGACCAGGAAGAGACTCGTGCAAGACTGTCAATGTTTCGCGAGTGGTATCGCAAGTGGCACCGTCCTGTTGAATCCACATGTCTTCAAAAGCAATCTTCCAACTGACGTCCAAATAACTGGGTTATCATGTGACGATAACGTTCACCATTTACTGTTAATGCATTATCTGTCTTATTTCCAAAGAAAAATGGTCTGATTCCTCTAGACCACAAACAGTGACACATCGGGGATGAATTTTTTTCTCATGAATCATTCATGGATTTTCTGAGTTCCAAATGTGGCAATTTTACCTATTAACGAAGCCATCAAAGTGAAAATCGGCCTCAAATGTTGAGTCAATTGGACTTTGTGAACATGGAGACGCAAATCTTTAGTGAGAATACGGTGAAGAGTGGCTGTTGAAATGTCCAATTCTTGTGCACGATGACGAATCGAGGTCCCTGGACTCTCGGCCACACTCTCGCGAACTACCATGATATTTTGTTCTAAATGACCACTACGAGCTCATGCCGTGTGTTTCACTTCAATAACTGAACCAGCACTTTGCGAATTTTTCGATTATTTTCACAGTTGATAAATTTGGAATATTTCTATCGAAAATGGGACGCAATAGTGTTTAACAATAAGGACACGTTTGTATCGTGTAACACTCTATGTCTACTAACTCCTATCTGTCTCCTATTGACCTGTCACAATTATTGACTTATTGAATCATGACAGCCAAAATGGCGCGCACTTAAAATCTTTCGCTCTTGTTGTAACACCCTTTATTGGTCTTTATTTAGAGAAAATATGACCATTTACTGCCATATGTTCGTCATTTTCCCAGTTCGTTGTCATGGTAAACGCCTCTGACCCCAATCGTTTATACAATGTTTAAATAAACATACAGTAATTAAAGATCCCCCGTTCACAGTAGACGTAATGCACCGCGTAAACCGCATAGTTAACATTCCCCACAACGCAAACCCATCAAGTTTTATTTGTCCACCATTCTATTGTTTAGTTTGGTTTATTGTCTGGAGCTACCAACTTGTACTATTCAAATTAGTACATAGGAACCATTTACAGGGCGATAAAAAACTCGAGGCTTAATAACGTCGCATTGTTTAAAGCAGGTAAAAGTCGTTTTTAACTTGATTCTTATTCATGAGCAATGGAAGTAGTCAGGTGTTTGTCGGTCTGTCAGAGAACAATGGTTTTTTAATCCTTCATAATGCAATACCGGCACAGGTGAAGAGATAATTAACTTGAAATATAATCGGGGAAAGAAACGTGATATCTCGTGTACTGCATGATACATAATGCACTATCGAAGAATTACCTTTTTGTGCAATTTTTTAACGTTTGCCTTTGATGCCCCCTTTTGTGTTGAAAGAAGATAATTACTGACGTATTATTTAGAACTCCAAATTTTATAAACTCAAATTTGACTGGGGTAAAAAAAGGCTTGTCTGTCTGCGTGGCATATATTTTATAAAAGAAAGAAATAAAATAAATCTATGTATTTTGGTAAAAGAGGAATCGATATTTAAATCCACTATTAAATAAATGGTATTTGTTACAACGTTGCTATTAACAGGAAATGCCAAAGTCGACCTGTTTCATGATTTTCAGCAAAAATCGCTTATGTTTCAGTCATCATCATGGGGTCATCAGTCCTAAGACTGGTTGGACGCAAACCTCCAGCTTCTCCTATCTTGTGCTAACCTACACATTTCGCTAATTGTGCTACAACCTACATCCTTTATTATTTGCGAGCAGTAATCTAATCTAGGCCTACCTCTGCCTTTCTTCACTCCTATTTCTGCCTCCAAAATATCGCGGACTATTCCCCCATGTCTCAGCAAGTGGCCTACCATTCTATCTCTTCTCTTCTTTATGTTTTTCCACATACTTCTTTTCTCGCCGACTTTCTCTAATACTTCTTTGTTTATAACCCTATCTACGGTATTTTCATCATTCTTCGGTAACACCACACCTCAAAAGCTTCTAATTTCTTCCTACTTGCTTCCCCTACCGTCCAGGTTTCGCAACCATATAGTGCCGTGCTCCATACATACGTTTTCAAAAATATCTTCCTTGTTTCTAAGTTTATTACCCCCGAGCATAAAAGTGCTCTCTTTTTGTTAAAAGTTACTCTGCGCTATTCTTTGTTTTATATCTTTAACGCTTCCTCCGTCCCAATTTATTTTACTTCCTAAATAAGTGAAGTCTTTAACTTCCTCCAATCTTTCATTATTAATTTGTACTTTCGTTTTTGCTCTGCTCTCGCACCCTCTGCACATTAACACTTTAGTTTTGTTTTTATTCACCCTCATTCCGTATTCCTCTGTCAACACTGCCTCCATTTCGTTAAACGCTGATTCTAATTCCTCCTTACTAGATGCTAATACTGCTATATCATCCGGGAATCTCAGCATTTTTAGTTTCTGTCCCTGTACTTTAATCCCGAAATCCACTCTATCTTTTACCACATTAATCGCCTCTTCGATGTACAGATTAAAAATTAGTGGTGATACCGTATATCCTTGTCTTACTCCTTTCCTAATATCTACTTCCCTTCTTTCCCTTTCTACTTCTATAGCAGCAGTTTGCTCTTTGTATAGATTGTGTACTACTCTCCTATCTCTATACTTCATTCCCACGCTCTTTAGTATCTCGAACATTTTTTCCCATCTTACATTATCAAAAGCTTTTTCTAAATCTACAAATCATATATAAACGTTCTTTCCTTTTTCTATTGTTTTCTCTAACATTACTCTTAACGCCAGAATAGCTTCACGAGTTCCCTTATTTCGCCTAAACCCGAATTGGTCTTCTCCTAGTATTTCCTCCGCTTTATTTTCTATCCTCTTCTGCACTATTCTGGTTAAGATTTTTGACGCGTGGGAAGTTAGGCTAATCGTTCTACAGTTCTCGCATTTGTCGGCTCCTCTCTTTTTCGGTATAGTAACGATAATGTTCCTCTTATAATACCAGTTCAAACATCCTATTTACTACTCTCTGTCCCGCAGATTTCAAAATTTCCGCCTGTATTTTATATACACCCGGCGCTTTATTGTTCTTTAGCCCCCTTAGTGCTATTTCAAATTCCTCTCTCAATATAGGTTTTCCTACATCTTCCCCATCGATGCTAGATTCTTCCTCTAATATCTCTCCTAATTCCTGACCCTCGTATAAATTTCCTAAGTACTGCTTCCATCTATCTGCTTTCTCCTCTCTTCCGATTAATATGTCCCCCGATTGACTAACGTTTCTACTTATTGTTCCTATATCCCTGAAGTTCCTCTTAATTATTTTGTAAGCCTCATCGGTCTTACCTACTTGGAGCTTATCTTCTACTTCTTTGCATTTGTCCTCTATCCATTGTTCTTTCGCTTTTCTACACTTTCTACGATGGTATACCTATTGAAAGCAAACGACCAAATATCAATTATGGTGAAAACGTGATGGATGCTGCCATAACGGAATAGTCCGATATTGATGAAGATATGATGTGACTGATTATTGTAAAAATATAAAAGTATCACATTATTATACGAAATCGCACCATAATTTTGAACGCATTTTATGTATTTTTAAATCAATGTAAAAAATATTCAAACAAATCCAATTAAACACCCTATTTTCGTTTATATTGCACTGAGTAGTCAATGAAAACAATGTAAATGTGACTTTATTGATTGGGCCGTTTTTATATGAAAAGTGTACCCCCTCCTTTGGGGTATATACTACTCGTCACGAATAGGAACAAGTCCCTATCGGACCGCCCACGAGATGCGCAGTAAATGGCCTGGTCTAAACTGAGTGCTGCCCTCACTTTTTCTTCTACGCATACATAAAGAAATTCACACATTTTCCTATTATCGACGAGCAGTACCAAAGATCATCACCATCAACATTAGCCAGAAACGTTTATTTTCGAATTTACCTTTATTTTTTTTAGTATCAAACAGTTGCAATCAATTTTCTAATCAGTTTTGGTCACTGCTTGGTGTGATCCTCCTTTGGACTACACAAAATTTTCCCAAACGTGGTAGCGAATGTTTTGTAAAATATCCTTGTGTATCTGGTCAACGTATCTTTCTTAGTGTAGCTGAATTAAGGTATTTTTGGGTTGATATATTTTTCTAGGAACTGGGGTAGTGTGGGGTTCTTCAGTTTATGTAACGGAATATCACTTACCAAAAAGGCAACCGTGAGGTCATAAAAGTAGAATATTGTCATTGTTTACGTAACCTATAGACTAAAAGCTGGTTAGATAAAGCATGGCTTTTCAAATGTCTTGTTACATTACTTTTTTAGACGAATTAATAATTCGTTCACACACATTACAAAATAGATCATTTCCTCTAATACAACATTCGCAAATAATTCGCAAATTTAAATTAATTCTGATCTGGATTTTTTGCCTCGTGGCATGTTAATTCCCACATTATCGCACAAATAAAAACACAAAAATTCAAACATACAACGTAAACCGCATAAAGCGAAAACAGCGATAAAATGGAAACAAACCCATAAGAGGCATCTGTGTAACATACGGTGGCAATATCGTTGCTAGAGAAATGGACATGAGCAACGTCGCCGTCGTATCAATTGTAAATCCGTCTTTGTTGCAGCTTACCGGAATAAGACACTATAGTAACTTCTTCTTCTTGTAGTATCATATTCTCATTAGACGTTGGTTATCACTAAGGTTCATCTGACCTTATTAACTGCCGCTCTGAATAATTGGGCTGACGTTTTGCCGCTCCATTGTCTTAAGTTTTTTGAGCCATGAAATACGTATGCCATTCACTACAATTCCCTCTTTTGTGCCATCGAGCACTTCTCTGAACAGGTGGTCTGAATATATGTTGAGTAACAGGGGTGATAAGATACATCCCTCAGGGACTCCTCTCTCTATGTCAAATTCCTCTGACCTCTTATTTTCTACTTTAACAATACCCTTTTGTTTAGCGTAAAGATTTGCTATTATTCTAAGATCTTGGCTGCGTATTCCAGATGTTTTAAGAATATCAATAAGCTCGGTGTAGTTAACTTTATCAAACGCCTTTTTAAAGTCTAAGAAACAGCGATGAACATCGATGTTAACATCTCTAGCCCGTTGTATCAGTACTTGCGTGCTAAACAGTGCCTCCCTAGTTCCGAAGCCATTTCTAAAATTAAACTGGGCATCATCAATCTGTCCTTCGATCAGTGGCGGCTCGTGATGAAATGAAACGGGTGTTCTGTACAGGGCCGATCCTAAGGTATTGGCCGCCCGCGTGCAAATTTCAAACGTATCCAAACTACTGGCGCCGTAGGGGCCGTAAAAAAATAGTGCCGCAGGCGAAAATTTTCAAGGTCACGCGTTTTCCTGACATTTCAGAATTTTTATGTAAAATCCGTTTATACAAAAATATAGACTTTCACAAGAAACATTTTTGGAATTTAATACCTTTTTGAAGAACATTCATGTTTGCCGTCATATTCTTTGGTTAAGAGAAAAGGCTTGTAAGGTGAATTTTCTACTAGAGGGTCTATAACACTTAAAATATTTTCCGAAAGAGTTTCAGCGTCACATTTTGTAGGTTTCAGGTATGTCCAAAAACGTTCAATCGGTTCACCATCGAGAATATATCTTAAGACTATCACTAAGATACATCAGTTGTTTCGTCTGCCATAACTGCCAAAAATGAAGATTTGTTAATTTCTTTAATTATTTCTTCATGACATACTTTTAATATACAGTCTAAAAGATCATTTTGTATTTCTTTAGAGGTTCCTTTAAATACTGAAGCATTTTGTAGATGCTCGCTTAAAGTTACATCAAGCTTTGTCACATTATCATTATGCTTTTGCACATTTATCCAATAAGCTGAATCTAGCTGCGCTTTAATATTAGTTGTTCCTAATAAAGCTAATTCCATTGTATTATGTAGATGGCTTTTGGAGTTGTCGTGCTTTTTCTTTTCAGTTAAGTGCACCAAATCTGTCACCCCTACTTCCGTCCATGCTCTATCACCGCCAAAAAGTAAACAAGGAAAACAAAATAACGCATTTTTTTTGTTGCACCCACAAATCCAATTGTTCTTCGAATAAATGTCTCTATTAAATTGACGTTTATATGCTTTTCGGCGGCTAACACCTACAGTCTCAATAACAATATCGGGCAATGGCCTACCATTGTTTTTTAAATCAATTTTTTCTTCATAAGAGTATTTAAAAAATCGCTTCACATGAACTAAATTATAAACTAAATCCATTATCACTATCACAGTATATAAATATTAATAATTAGTACAATAAATCACTACACAAATTCACAAAACAGTATTTAAAATCTCAAATTAACACGAAATACGAAATAGGTACGATTTACGCCCGCCAACTGTACGAGAAGTAGGAAGGAGTAAACATTCACTGATGTTGCCTTAGCAGGAAAAAATACAGCTCACTGACCGTGTAAATTCGCGCATTTACGAGCGCCAAGTGTGGATTGTCGCGGGAGTTGAGGGGGAGGACGGGTGTGCCGAGCCGTGCTGTGGAACTACCTCGTGTGGCCCATTTCAATGTACCGCGACGCGCTCGCGTAGAGACCCAGATAATTCATTTGGTCTACTACTCAATAGAGGACGGCACACGGCGGACAGAATGCGACTTTAACGCAATAATTTGGTTAGCAGCACCAACTAACCAAATTATTTTATTAATAAATTTTAGTAATTATTATGTCGCGAAAATATACAAATATCTAATTTTTTTGGCAGTTCTGCAGCTCTGCAGCACCTATACACCAGCCGCCCCTGCCTGCGATAATATTCTATCCGTTCATGAATGACGTAAAGAATACTTTCAGTACATGGCTCATCAAACGACGATTCTATGATCTTCACATTATTTTGCAGACGGTTTCTTTGCTATTGGAATAAACACTGAGATTTGTAGTAATGTCATGTATCAATTAATTATATTTCCTAAAAATCTTAAATATATAAAAATTGTATATTTTCGTATTATTTTATTTTTACAGAAAATTTCTCGATGTATAAAAGCATTAATACATTTGTGTCTAATTTGGTAAGGTGACTTATAGACCGGACCTAAATTCAAATATCATTTGAAATCTTGTACTAATGCGATATGATTTGCGTTGTTTCTGACCGAAGAATACAGGTACCGTTTTAGAAATACTATTAGAGAGCATACCTCAATGTCGGAATCCAGTAGTAGTGACTAATAGCCGGTTTAGTTTATTTCGACATTCGAACAGGAAATAAAACGTGCAAGTCTCCTGGAATTTTCTATTTCAGAGCCACACAAAGTCGTTACGGTGCCATTATCGGTCGCAAACTAGCGTTACGGTAAATAAACTCACCTTACCCCCGACAAGCGACTCTCCATACAAAGCCACCTTACATAATTCAGCGCTTGTTCATGCGGCCAAAGTGGTTGCCCGCCTGGCGGTGCATTCCTTTTTGTTTGCTCCTGTTCTAATCTTTTATGTGTGTACACGGTCTTGTGTGGAAAACGAAAGCAAATAAATGTAGTATGAAAATGATGTTCTAGTACAAGAAGTTCATTTAAGCAACAGTACAATCTTAGCGTAGAATAATATTTATTGCTTAGGAGTTTAAAATTGCTCTTCTCGTGTTACTTTGAATCAAAAAATGATTGCGGTATACTATTTACCCCCATATCATAAGTTTTTCTTCTAGTACCTGTAATTTTATATCAATTAAATCTCCACTCTGCTCGGATAGCAGGGCGGCGTTGGCAGCCCTGAATTCAGCAACGACAAAGTCGAAGCTGGTCTATAATTGCTATGAAGCATTGAACCACTTGGCAGGGAAGGGACCGGTGGAACTCTTATGGATACCTGGGTATAATGGCATTAAGGGAAATCTAATTGCAGATGACCTTGCCAGACTAGGAACCAGGGAAAATCTCTATGGACCAGAAACTGCAGTGGGAATAAGTCGGAATTTGATCAGAGACCGCATCAATAGCTGGGCAAGAGACCAGCACAATAAAAGATGGAGAGGAGTAACGGGTTGTCGAATAACCAAACTCTTCATCGAATACTCAAAGATTGAGAAATGGGCCCAAGAATTCATTAAATTGCATAGGCACAAAGCCAGAACCCTGGTGGTAATTATAACGGGCCACCATAGTAGCCTGAATGCATATAAGCACAAGCTGAGGCTGACTGATAGCCCGGCCTTCAGATACTGTAAAGAAGACGAGGAAACCTCGATTCATCTTCTTTACACTTGCCCCGCACTGGAGGAGAAGAGGTATCTTATTAGGGACCCCTGTTATCCTAAAGGAGGCGAGGCTTAAGGCGGGGGACGTGCCTAAATTTCTCCTTTTATGGAATAGCATTTTTGGATAATGACCCGGATAAGAGGGGATCGCCAAGGGGCTACCCATGCGATTAGTGGCTGATGAGGCCCAAACCTATCTATATAATATAAGAATAATAAATCTCCACTTAAAACCAATACGTTGAGTAGATCCATCATGTATTTGTTTATTTCACATGCATCGTAATTATCTTCTGTCAACTCCTGATTTTTGCAAGCATAAATTTTTGCAACCGTCAAGTGTCTTACAATATTAACCTGAAATGAAAAGTTTTCACACATTTATAATAAACTCCTAGACAAAATTAACGTATCAGGAAAACTTCACATTATATTTACTTTTTCGAAGATTTAAGTCATAGTACCTACGTTATATTATAATTAAATTATTTCAACTAATGTTTAACAAATTAGAATGGTATTATCGGGAAAAAGACATGAATAAACAACGGAAAGAAATAATAGTGTCAAATGCAATGGAAACGATGTTAATGAAAAACCTTAGAAAACAATAGAGGTGAAATTAAATCGTAACAATTTGATTTCAGTAGCATTTAGATCCTCTTCTAGCTTTTATCACTGCTTCCATTTATCTGAGCATGCTATTGATCAAGTGATGAATGGTTTCCTAAGTAATAGTCTCCATTCGACCAAAACGAATTATCCGTAAGAATCATAGGAGCAGGTATGTAGCACCTACGTGACCGTTTCAGTGCAGCCTATAGATAGTCTATGGGGTCAATATCTAGGCTTCTTGGTGACTAGTCGATAGTTGGAATATTCACAAATCGAAGGAAGTCCAGCACCTCTATAGCGACGTGGGGCCGAGCGTTATCCTACATAAAAATTAAGTTGTCCCACGCAAATGGGGTAAATAGCATCACATGTTTTTCTACAATGTTTTCTACGTAAAAATGTGCATTCATGGATTTTCCCCACATCGGCAGCAAAGTCGTGCGACCATCGAAACAAATTCCTCCCCAGAACTTCCATCAAAAAATGGGATCCTCGAGAAAATATTGCAGACAGCAAACCTCTCTCCTGGCTTCCGCCAAGTCCTCATTGCTCGTTGACGTCCTTCTGATGGATTAAGACTTACTCTTGTTTCGTCCGAAAACAAAACTCGCTTCCAGTAATCAATAGTTCAATTACGTGTTCTCTTTCAAAACGCAGTCTAGTAGCTCTATGTTCTCTGGTGGGCAGTGGTGTTCTAGCTGGTCTTCTAATGTCCAATCCTCCTTCCATCTAGGGCTCCGCTTAGCTTCAAACTGACAATGCCTATTTCTTAAGGTGACTGGCATAAGATGTCGCTCATCT
Source organism: Rosalia funebris (assembly GCA_037954035.1). NCBI lineage: Eukaryota > Metazoa > Arthropoda > Insecta > Coleoptera > Cerambycidae > Rosalia > Rosalia funebris. Next base: position 10,796,781 of record JAZFAV010000001.1, on the reverse strand, counting down.
CTTGCATCTGTAGACTTCTTACGACCTTCTCCTTTCACTGCTTCATCGTCTCTTAACTTGCGTGGATGATTCATTTCTTCTACTGTAAGTATACTGGACGAAGTGTTTCTTTCACTCGATGACACTAAAGAGAATCACTAGCGTAACTCAATTGCCTTTCACAAATCACTTTAGACAGTGTCAAATGTATTAACAACAATTACAAAATGTTACCTTACTTATTAGCTGCGACTGAGGATATCCGAGGCCACCTACACAAAATGTTTAAGGATTTAAACCTTCGGAAAATTATAAAAAAGAATGAAAAGTGTTGCTGATGCGGTAACTTTGTCCAGGAGTGTATAATTCTAAAGATGAAATCGATCAGAATTCTCAGATTGTACGTCTTTCTCTGTCAAGGAACTAACACACGATGACATGCGGGTAAAAACCCATTCCGAACTCGTAGTGATGCACGAATGTGTACATTAAGACGACGGACGACATGCCTGGAGACTCCGAAATAAATACCTCGACCCTCTTGACACCGCTGCTAATGGTACGGGATGGATCTAGTGAAAAATGGCACCTTTATTACAATGAACTCCGCAGACGTGTTTCCCACCGCATTGTACATTATGCGCAAATAATAATGGTGCATAAAAAGAAAATGGTGGGCTCAAAGAAAAACGTAAAGATACGTTTTGCTAAGATATTACATACATTAAGATACGCTAGGTGTACGATAATACCTCTACTTCACGGCGTATTTATGATAGTGGTATTTTGCGGCAGACACCAGACGAGACGGTTCAATAAAATGAGTTTTCATCTCATTAAATATGTTAAGTGTCGGAAAAATTCGTCTTATGTCCTATTAATTCCTTCGGTATAATTTTTTATATAATCCTTTTTTATAAAATGAAGTTTAATTAAACGTACCTACTTTAGTCTGAGGAAAGGATTTTGAGGAAAATATTACGATGCGTGAAATTATGCCAGTGTAAAAAACAACAATGTCCGCAAAATATAACAAGGTGTAGGTTTTAATGTACCTAGTAGTCAAGAAACTTTCCTAATCACTTACAGACGCTAGAAGCCAAAGGATACGTCTCACTTTTTCTTCATTCTTGGTAATAAGAAAAACGCGCAGAGGCTAGGTTGGGCGAGTATGGGGGTGCAAAACTGTTGTCATGCCGTTTTTTTTTCTCAAAAACTGGTTAATTTTCAACACTGTGTGTGCAAGCGTATTGTCGTAACGAAGAAATCAGTCCCCCAATGTCCACAATTCAAGTGGTTATTTGTCACTGCCTCACGAAATTGTGTCAGCACTTCCAGATAATAATTTTGGTTCACTGGTGATGTCCTAAGGAACAAATTCAACGTCAACGACTCCTTTGATGTCGAAGAAACAAATCATCATTCACAGAATTCACATTTGATTTGACTTACCGTAAAACTTTTGGTCTGGGCTATGAAGGTGTCTTTCGCTGCCTTTTTTTTTCTCGAGGGGAAAATCTTCAAAAGACACCTGGCCTCTGGTGTTCTGTTATTATTTGGCCAGGTAGTGTCGAATTTGTATACGCCTACCGACTAAAAAACCCCCGGCTATCCTATCAGTGTAATGCCGAAGAGGAACCGCTCTCGCTTTACTTCTCTTCGGCATATCAATCAGGATACTTATTCGTTCCCCACTTCCCTTTCCTCCTTCTCTTTTTCCTTCATGATGGCCGTTACCATCTGCTCCACCACTGTCCATCTTTCCCTGCTCTCAAGCATGTTTGGGATCATGTTATCTACAATGATAGCATGTCCTATCTTTTGCTCCGCAGCTCTCCTTTCTCCTATCCACCTTTTGCAGCTGAACACTGTGTGGCCGGCATCGTCGACCTCTCCACAGGACCAGCACACTCTGCTCTCTCGTTTGCCTATATCCAATAGGTAGTCCGCGAAACAACCGTGCCCAGTAAGGACCTGGGTTAAATAATACCCATGTGCCCTTTCGCACCATGGTCTTATGTTCGGGATTAGCACCCTCGTCCATCTCCCTCGAGGCTCCGCCTCCCATCTCTCCTGGCAGTGTTGCCATAGGCTCTCCTTGCTGCACCTCTGTCAGCTTCTCCGTACACCTCCCGTCTCTCCCTTGCTAGAAGGTCAATGGGTTGTATCACAAGCGTTGCCGCTGCCGATACGGTCCCGTATGCACTACAAACCCTTAGCGCTGCTCTTCTCTGAACTTTGGTAAGCTCTCTCCTCCACTTGTCCTTTCTCAATATATCCACCCACACCGGGGCGGCATACCGTAAGATCAACTGCATCACCCCGCTGAGGACTCTCTTCTTTGCCGCCCTCCTTAATGTTTGGCATCAAACTAAGACTAAGGGCCGAGACAGTTTTGCCAGCCTTTTCCAGTGTCGGTTTGATATGTTCCCTAAACAAGAGGGAACTATCAATCCAGACTTTCAGGTACTTAATAGTCTGCTTCGGCACGACTTCAGTATTCCCTACTCGAAACATGGTGCACGGAGGCTTTCTCCTCCTTGTCAGGAGGACTGCCCCCGTTTTGTCAAAGTCAGAGTCAGTTCCCTATCTTCAATCCATCTCCTGATCCTCTCGACAGTGAGGTTGGCGTTTTCCCTCACGTCGCCGTCTATACTACTTCTTCCAGTAAGTCTTCCACTGCCTGCAGTGCTGTTTTGTTTCGCGATCATAGCCGTAACACCAATATGTATCTCCTATAATGACTTTTGACAAGAAATCGGGAACAATATGTACCTGTCTTTTCAATTCTGGAAAGCAGTCGTGGAAGAAACATTGCCGCGACGCGTCTCATGTTCAATTCTTCAGTTAGTATTCTTTGGCATGAACTCCAGAAAATTTTAGTTATTTCCTCCAATTCGTCGATTGTTTTACGATGAACAAACATGATGGCATCGCGCACTTTTTGAGCATTTTCATCTGTTTTGGAGGTTGAGAGGCGACCCGAACAGGGTTCATCTTCAAGTGATATTTGATCACTTCTGCACTGGGCAAATCATTTGTAAATTCTAGTTTGGCTTAGAGCTTCTTTCCCATAAGCTTTCTGAAGCATTGGAACTATATCTGCCTCTATTTTTTTAACAGGAAGCAGAATTTGAACTTTAAGGCGCGTTGTTCCTTAACGTAGATTATCCAGTCATCACCGTTACCAATAACATCGTGACTTATTTTTCTACTAAATTGACAGCATATTTTTTATAAATACGTGAAACTCAATATTTGAAAGTTTGGGTAGCTATTTTTCATTCCATGCCTTGCTTCTACGAAGCTTATTCTATAGATGCTGAAACATTTTCCATTGGGTTCATATGGGGCAACTGGAAATATAGTTTCCTGAGAAAGAGGCCCTTAGGTGCAACAACAAAACCAAGAGATGATATCAAAATCAGGTGATCAGTAATCGACTTCACTCAAGGCGATTTTACATATCGAGTTGGCATCACAGCAAATCATTAAAACTGCAACCATATTTTAGTAAATAGCAGTAAAACGTTTTCCTTCTTTTGCACAAGTATAAAAGTCAGTTACTAGGAGTAAACCAGAATCACACTTGCCCAAATAATATAGAAGCTTCAAAGATGATCAATGATGATGCCATTCCAGTACTTGTTTGACAGACCCTAACAGGCAGTGATTTACTATTTAGTATCTGTCCCTGGCCATCTTTACTAATTTGCATAATGTTAACATCTTAAAATATCATCTCTCTCATAAATCGCGTATAACATATATTCGGCAAAATATCAAACACGATGATAAGCTCGCGCTAATCACAAGAAGTCCTCCATTCTATTTATACATCAAAATAAGATCGTATAAGAATTATAAACAATTACGCATCGACGCCACGTATAAATAGCCAATGGCGAAGCCAATTCATACATCATGCCACCGCACATCTACTGCGTTTTTGTTTGTTACGAAATATCTACTTCCCGCAAAACAAGCATTATTAGCCGACCGAGCATCAATCATGAATCAGATGGATGGACATTTCGTGTGGCAGTGGAGTGTGCTTCCACAACTTGATAACCCAATCAATCAGAAAAGTTTTTTTTTTTAACAAGAGAAAACTGTGTAGCAGGCCATGTTCGGAGCTGGCCTGGCGATAACCCACTGACTTCATTAATTATGTTTTCATTATGAAAAAAGAATTACAAGTGGAGATGTATTGCCTGGCTATTTCTGAATTGTATCCAAGTGGAACATACCATCCCATTCTTTTACAAAGGCAATTTTATAAAAATGATTATTGTCTATAGATTATGTTTGCAGGTCATTGCTTATTATGGTTTAAGTGTTTAAATCCTATTTATTTAAAATAAAATCCCAAATAAAACGTGAATTATTTATTTACTTTTTTGAAGTGAATACTTCTTTGGCGGCGTTCTGATATTTGACGAGAATGGAGAGTGAATTGGAAAAAATGTAACGTTTCGAGATTTCGTTACACGAGAGAGAAAAAAGATATAACGTAGAGGGAAGGAGAAAGAGAGCTATACATTTGGTATACCTAAAACACAGGCTTCGTTACAAGACAGAGTACACAGATATATAACATACAGAGAAAGAGAGCTATACATCATATATATCAGTTTAGGTTATCCGCGTCTCCCTTTTGTGCGGTCCTTCGTCTTTAACGCCCACTCATACGCTAAGTCCAAGGTCTAAGTTGCTTGAAGGGGGAATAGTTTAGGAAGCATCGTACGAGCAAGAGAGAGAGCCACGTATTCATTCATAGAAGAAAATATAGTTAGACGCGCATGCGCGCGAGTACGTACAACTCTGACGCCACACGCGAGTGGAGCAAGAGAGAGCGATATAAACTCGTACGATAGTACAAAGCGATAGAATAGGATAGATAGATTGTCGCGCATGCGCGCGTTATAGATGTACGCGTCCAGACGCTATATATTAACAGCTGAAGCAGCACGCGTATGTACCGAATATTTATCATTGTGTTTTGTAATCATTTACGTTATTTACATCTGTGTTCTGTGATTATTTGATAATATCCTTGAACCGTTTAACTTGTTAAAATCTAGAAGATATAATATATTTCATTCACCGCTCCCTACTGGTTTACAGCCACACAGGTGCAAATGCACTTGGAAGAGTCGAAGACAAAATCCCTTTGATTCTCGGGGGAGATTTCAATGTAAATTTCGGATCCAATGATTCTTTGACGTTGATTAACTTTCTTCGAGAAACATTTGGTCTGCTTATAAATAACAATCCCAAAGAATCAACAACAAAATCCGGAACAACAATAGATGCAATTTTTACACGTTATCTAGAAAATATCGAATCACGAACATATACCTATTTCATGTTTTAGTTATCACAAACCAATCATATCAGTATTACCAATTGAACCACCAGCCGATGATAGTGTAGATAATGAATAAACCGAATATTTTTACACAAATTTTATATTGTTATATTTCTTTTGAAATTATCATCCCTCTCCCTTTCTCTCTCTCTCTTTCTCACTCTTTCAATCTCTCACTCTTAATCTCTCTTATTCTAAAGAAGTATTCACTTCTATCACGTGTACTGTGCTGCACATGATATTTTTTTTTAATTTAAGATCTTGAAAACATCAATCTCCTTCAAAATACTATCCATCAGATGATATGTACTTGTTTCAACGATTTTCCACTGTTCGCAACATTTCTTATATTCTTCTGAACTAATGTCTCTAGAATTTCCCTCTATTTTCCAGACTATCATGGACTTCACTTGCCGTATTATTTCTTGGTATGGGGGATGAAGGGGTCTTGCACTGGCTGGACTGCTATTTTATTTCGGGGTCATAGCCGTAATAGCAACACTCATCTCCTGTTATGACTTTTGACAAAGATTCCTAACACATTCTCATGCGATTCTCTCTCTGGTCATCGGAAAGCAATTGCAGAACAAACTTTGCCACGACAGCGACGCGTCTCACGTTCAGGATTCTTTGACATTAACTCCAGGAAATTCCAGTTATTTTCTTCAATTCGTCGATTGTTCCAGTTTTTGAACATTTTCTATTCTAGAGGTTGATGGACGACCCGACCCGAACGGGGTTCATCTTCAGGTGACATTTGACCACTTCTCAATAGGGCAAGTCATTCGCAAATTCTTGCCTGGCTTAGAGCTTCTTTGCCTTCTTGTTCTCTAAGCTTCTTTTCTAAGAAGCTTAGAGAACAATTGAAATTGAGAATTTCAATTCTCAATTTTTAATTTTCTCACATACAGTAGTGACTAAACCAAATTTATTTAATTATATTCATCTCATCACGCAATGTCGACAGTAGCGTGTCGTCTTATGTGTGCTTGTATTTACACAAATTTAAGTGGATCACACTGTACATTTATAGATAAACCATGAAACCCTTTATTCAGTCGTGACGGGATATCTAGATATTTCATTTTGATTGATTGATAAGCCGGCTCGATTTTTGCTTCTGAAAGTATCATTAACTCGGTTTTTGTGTGTGCCAGAGCATTATTTACACTTTTTTTTTTTTATTCACCTTTATTATGAAATCTTCGCCCTCTTGACGTTTATCATACACGCAAAAAAACGAAATTAATAAACCTTGTTAAGCACAACGGGTGAGTGGCCTTTGTAAAAAAGCAAACACAGGGTGATTTGTTTTTACGGCGCATTTCAGCGAGATTTATTTTTAAAATCGATAAACAGCTAAACTAACTTTTCTAGAAAAATATCATAAAGTAAAACCTGGTGATTTTTTTTCCTCGGCACGTAGATACACCGAGTGACAGTTGAAGAATGACATGTAGTATTCCCATTTACCAACTAACAGAGATCTGAATTAAATTTGGGTAATTTTGATATGCTCTGAGAACGATGGTTTATCATCCAAGTACACGCCAAGATCCTTAATATTGTCAAAACGTATTAAAATTGCAGTACCACGAGAATAATGATATATTAGTGGTTGCTTCTTAAAGGTATACGAGCTAACTTTACATTTATCTATATTTATTGACAGTTTATTCTCCGAACACCACCGCACAACAGGGTTGATGAGTTTGCAATCTCAAGTGCACATCTATTTAAGCAGGGTATATTTTAAAATTTTAAGTCATGGCAAACAGATAATGCGACATAAGCATTACTGACAAATCGTCAATAAATAATATAAAAAATAATGGTCCCAAATTGGAGCCTTGAGGTCCAAATCCAGAGGACGCTGATAAGCTGTCGGATTTAAAGCCATTATATGAAACAAATAATGTACATCTAAGTAAATACGATTTTACTAAGTGAAGACGATTACTACTGAATTCATACAATCCTAATTTTGAAATTAGTACGTTATGATTCACCTTGTCAAAGGCATCAGAGAAATCCAGTATACACCACATCTATTTGACCTTTATTATCTATGTGATTTGTGTTTATCTGGGTAAATTCTGCTAAATTTATATTGAGCAAAATCATTAGAGGGATATTAATGACGGACATGGCGAAAGATTCACTGCTTCTCCGTTCATTCTACTATCTCTATTATTTATATAATGCAAAAGTACTCTGCAAACTTTTAAAGACTACAAGAAAAGACTAAAAATGTAATAGTATTACATCAGGTGTATTCATTGTAAGGTGGCTAACAGTAGATTAACAATTTGGCAAACAATCTTCTTGGAATCTCTCACAATCGACGTTATGCAACACCATATGTGGTCAGTAGTTAAACAAGTAAAGTGACTAGGGAAAACCAATTGTTGACACACATTAAAATATACTAGTTATACAAAAATATTCTTTTTTTTTTCATCCAATATTCTCTAAAATAAATGATGACACTTGTTTCTTTGATTGTTGACACAGTTTCTTTATTACTCGTATCGTTTAATACAAATTTATGTCATTATTCGTATATTTAGTAATTAACGTGAAGAATTAATGAGTAGCAATAAATTCATATATTCGAAAGTTAACATTCGCTCTACAGTGCATAATCATATGGGACGTACAATTTTTTTCCTCGAACAAGTTAACATTTAGCGAGGCATAAAAACTGAGACGTTGAGTAAAGTAATATATTTTTACTAATAGATTGATTTTTAATAGAAAATGTACGTTTCTAAACAAGATTTTAAATATACAGAGTGATTCATATACACCCTATATAAAATGGATGATTTAAATGGAGCGTCCTATATATTGTATCACTAAACTTTTATTGATAAGACGATTTTAAAGACCCATAACACTTGTGATCTAACTCTGTGATCTGATTAATTACAAACTTACTTAATTACAAGCATTAAATTGTGAGACTGTTGAAATATTTCATTTGAATGTTACTGTTTATTTAAATATTTTAAATTAAAATTACTGCTATCCATTTATCAGCGCTGATATTGGTTGCATATATTTTTACTATTTATACTGTTCTTGAGATCCTCACAAAAATCCAACGGCTTAAAATCTGGTAATCTAAGTGGCACCGATCTATATCATTTTCACTACATTCAAAGGCAACTTTGCTTAGCTCTAAATAATTGCAGGACTAATTCCAGTCTAGTCCTGCAATATAAAGAGTATTTGAAAGCTCGAAAGAGTTTGTTTGGTAAGGCAAATAAACGATGTCACTTTATGGCGGATGAAGAGACACTAGAGAATCGTGGAAATTATGAGATGGATACCTTCGTACATCAATATTCTAAGAATTTTTTCTAAGACCGAAACTAGATCTTTTAGAATCTGAATTATCATCAATTAAAATGTGCTTCGATAAAAAATTTAAACTGTACTTAGCAAAAGGATATTGATCCTATAACAGAGTGTTATTTGAAGGCTGTGGAAACATCGATTAGACTGGTTCACGATGGCCCCATGTTAATTCCATCGAAATTATTTAAACACACATAAGTTTAGAGGGTAGAAGGGCTTTACCCAACATATATCCAAGTACATCATACCCGATAAGAAGGGATATGTTGCCAATTTAGGGGAAGGCACGGGTCTAACATTCCAGACAATTGTTGACAACGGTGATGACTGAATAACCTATATCGATACGATAGTAGTGCTAGTCTGGCAGTCAGTTTTATTTTTAATTTTTGAGTAATAAGTACATAGTTTTCAGAATACAGTAGTGACGCCCTATTGTCCAACTGATTTTCTTTTTTACTCTTTTTACTTTGTAAAACTGTTTTCTTTGCCAGTTTCTATAGTTACTTTAGCCAGTGTATACAAGTAAAACGATATTCTAGAATCATGAACTGTAGCACCATTTATAATTTTAAACGACCATTGTCCTCTTCCCGTATCGGATCGCAATAAAAGGTTTAATAGATGATATAAACGGAGACCTCGCGCAATAAATCTATGTTGAGATCGGAATATCTCGATCCAGTGCAGTGCTCTGATGGATCTGCAAGAACTTTGCTCGATGGAACATCGGAACATCGCGATTGGCAATTAAACGAGGGCTTGTTTATTGCACTTTGTCTCGCCATTCATTAATGGCGCTTTTTTTTAGCACTGCATCATGGGAATCTCGTGCGCTGAGTTCACTAACTTTTTTATTGCCCGTTATCTCGCGATTTTTAAGCTGTCGACGAGGATTTATCGTCTATTAAACATTTGTGGAAGAAATAACGGCTGAATCTTTCGACGGACTGGACCTTGTCATAGTCTGAAGCTGAAAACCCTTGCACTATCATTAAAAAAGGGCTTGGGTAAATCCAGCCATGTATGTATTCATGTAGTCCAACGTCATAGACGAGGGAGTTCCCAAAAAAAAAACGAAAATTATTTTCTGTAGACACGTGGCGGTTGGTAGTGCTTCTCTCTCTCTCTCTCTCTCTCTCTCTTGATAAGTACGTTTATTAGACACTCCTCCTAATCAGTTGGCCAAGTATCGTTTATGTGAAACCATAGCAGCGAACAGAGTGGTTTTTTCGTAAGCTCGTCCCAACGCCTTCAACGATTTTGCGATGGCAAATTTTAAGGAGCCACGCGCCATCATCAAATTCTGTTTCCTGTTAAAGAAAACAGCGGCAGATACCGTTACAATGATTCGAGAAGCTTACAGAAAATAAGCTCTGTGGTCAAATGCCACTTGAAGATGAATCCCGGTCGGGTCGCCCCTCAATGTTCAGGTCAAGCGAAAATGTTCAAAAATGCGCGATGCCATCATATTTCATCATTGCAGAATAATCGATTAATTGGAGAACATAACTGGAATTTCCTGGAGTTCATACCAAAGAATCCTAACTCAAGATTCAAACATGAGGCGTGTCGTGACAAAGTTTGTTTCATGACTGCTTTCCGATGACCAGAGGTATAACCGTTTAAGAGTGTGCCACAAATTGAAAGAATAGGCACAGACAGGCCCTGATTTATTGTCAAAAGTCATCACAGGAAATGAATCTTGGTGTTATGGCTATGGCAATGGGCGTAGCCAGGATTTTGAACAGGGGGTAGTGGCGGTTTTAGGATTTGGTCTTAAGAGGGGGGTGCGTGTAAATCAAGGGCGCCGCAGGCGAAAATTTTCAAGGTCACGTGTTTTCCTGACACTTCAGAATTTCAATGATAAATTCACTTTTACAAAAATATTGACTTTCACAGTAATACTTTTTGAAATTTGTTACCTCTTTGAAATAATAATAATATTTAATTTTAATGATAAAAAGAATTAGAAGCTCCTTAATTGAGGTAACCACTGACTGTAATAGTTAACATGACTTTACATTAGCAGCAATAATGCAAACTGCAGAAGCAGGAAGAAGCAAATGCTTCTGTGCTTTTAAAAATAAATGACTGACAGTCAATAGCGTGCATTTGCTGCTGCAGCGGTTTGTATTATTGCTGCTCATGTAAAGTCAGAAGTCTGCGCCCTAAATTTTTCAGAAATTTCAAGGTCATTGTGTTTTACAAGTACCCCAAAATTTGTATTAAACTCTACATCGACATTAATAAACGCGTGATGCTTTTTAAATTTTGAATAGGAAAAAATATTGGAATCGCGGTAATATTACGTTATGATATATTTTTGGAAAAAGAATTAAATTTTTTCAAGATTGCTTTGTTTTTCCCACTTTCATTTGACTTGCAATTGTTTCGCTGAAATTTTTGACATCCTTGGAAAAAATTCTGTTACGTTAAACATTTTATTTATAGCTGTTTGTATACCTAGTTTCTTAAAAAATATGAACAACATAATAAAGACTCACCTTCAGTCCCTCGGTAATTTCATCCAAATAGAACTACGATTTTTGATAACAAAAGAAACAGTTTTATATAGTACATACTATGTACAAAAAAAGTACCTACACAACGTAATAACTTAAAAATGTTATTGTTTATACACAAAATTAAGTCTTCTGTCTTTCTGGGAAATAAAATGTTCTATGAGTTTTTCGTCAAAATTGTTTATGTTATGGGTAAAGTTTTTATTCACTGACATCATTGCTAGGGCATTAAGGCGTTCCTCATTCATAGTATTTCTTAAAAATGTCTTAAAAGGCTCAAATAACTTGAGCCATCTGTCGCATTGTAAAGACCGTTCTCCGCGATCGGATCTAGTGAGCGAATGGCTCACTAGAGCTGAACCCCGCACTCCCTGGTTGGGGTAAATTTTGAATGATCTGTTGGCTGGATCAATGTATTATGCGATTTTATTGTACACATAGCCGTCGTAAACGGGTAATAACTATGTTAAAAAAATTAATTAAATATCAAAAAACTGAAAAAATATGCATTTAATTACTGTTGTATTTTTCTAATAGTGACTTGGGACTCTTGGGAGGCTCGAGCCCCTGAGCCTCTATGGAGCAGCCGCCACTGTCTAATGGACAGTATTTTAAAGGAGATTGCGTCAAATTTGTTGCAACTGAGAGATACTTTGTCTTCAATGACTACCAAATACTACTTCTTTAAAAATGACAGTGAATCATCATGATGTGTTGATATTACGGTATATAATATTCAAATTTAACATTTTTTTTATAAATCATGTAACAATCCCGACTTAAAAATGAATAATAACGTCACAAAAGCTGTCTGACGTAGAATGTAAAAATAATGTAAAAATAGTGTAAAAGTTTATAATTAATCGTTGCTTTGCTGCTCTTATGAAACCATTTGACCTATCTTTAAAATAGCATTTTCCTTCTATCTGAAAAATTAAAGGGATAAACAGCGTGAAACAAAAGCGTAAGGGGAGATAAGGTATCAGCTAACATGAGATATAACAGGATTACATATTCTCGAGACCGTGAAAAGAAATTTTCATTTATCATAAGTGCTGTTTTTGCGATCCGGTTCCAAATAATGTTTTTTGTACACACCCTTGGGGTGTAGAACTAGTCTATGTAGCGGCCGCTCTTTGTATGCAAAAGTTAACTACAGGCAAAAGCCTAGCACAGATAATTGTCTGAGCGTGGCCGAACGCGTGCAATAACTAAGCGCCAGGATCGGGCCATCATTGAAATGTTTCGCCAAAATCCAGAGGTCTAATACTCCGGCTCGTTCAAGGTAGGCTGGAGGGAATACAAGTGTCTAAACCTTATTATATCAACTATTGCAACATCAGAATTAAAACGTCGGCAACGGTACACAACCAAAACCATTATCAACACCTAGACATGTACGTCAGCAGTGGGCAGGGACACAAAGAGAGCTGCTGCAACCAATCTATATAACTCTGCAATTCGAACTTATATTGTTATCAATTCGATTATACAATTAGAATGAACCCAGCTATATTGTCGTAATTATACGAGTAGAACCGAGCTCGCTGAAATTCTCTTCATTTTGAAATTCAATTTATGCAAATTCAGTTTGATTTTATCCTGTTGCAAATTCCTCGGTACCAAGTAATTATGTTACATCCTTACACTCCAAACGGAACAGCGGTACAAAGCAGCGGAACGTGGATATGTAAATTATTTCTTTCAAGGCGTTGCATGATATATCGCCTTTTATACGATAGATACCGAGTGGGCGAATTGTAGATGGTCAGCGTGGCGCATATATCATATCGTATGTATGTATATGGAAGCGGGATGCAAGACGTTGTCTTTGTTTTTTTTTACACAGACATCACTATAGTTATATACCGTGAGGGCTATTCATCAGTCTATACCGCACATATCTAAAGGGTGGTCCAACCATAATCCACGATGTTAATTGTGAGTCACACCTTAACGTCAAGTTTTTTGCCCAACTTAATTTGACATTTCTTTGTTTCAGTGTTTGACAAATTCAACCATGGAGAGGTACACAATTGAGCAGCGCGTTAAGATTGTTGAAGCCTTTTACGAAAATGGGCGTTCAAATCAAAATGCAAACCGGGTCTGTAGGAAATGTGAAAACACCTGTGCATGCTCGTCCAGTTCGTTCGTTCAACCTCGACTCGTCGTCGTGCCCAACAATTGAACATCTCACGAACATCACTGATGCGAATTTTGAATAAAGATTTGAATTTACACGCGTACAAGGTTCAATTCAGTCAAGAGCTGAAGCCTACTGACCATTTCAAGCGTCGTCAATACGCCGAATGGTTGGTTGAACAGATAGAAGTGAATGGTGACTTTACAAAGAAAATCATCTTCAGCGACGAGGCACACTTTCACCTCAGTGGATTCGTTAACAAGCAGAATTGCCGCATTTGGGCAAATGAGAATCCACGAGTGATTGTTGAAAATCCGATGCATCCACAAAGAGTGACTGTTTGGTGCGGTTTATGGGCTGGCGGCGTCATCGGGCCGTACTTCTTCGAAAATGAGGTCGGCCAAGCAGTTACCGTGGATGATGTTCGCTATCGCGAGATTATAACGGACTTCTTGTGGCCAGAAATTGAGGATATGGACCTGGGCGATATGTGGTTCCAACAGGATGGTGCCACTTGCCACACAGCTAACGAAACAATGGCACTTTTGCGCGAGAAATTCAATGGCTGTGTTATCTCACGTCGTGGCGATGTTACTTACCCGCCACGATCATGTGATTTGACACCGTTGGACTTCTTTATTTGGGGATATTTAAAAGAAAAAGTGTACGTCAATAAGCCAAGAACAATTCAAGAGCTAAAGGATGAGATAATTCGGCACATTAACGACATTGAACCTCAATTATGTTTCAGAGTCATTGAAAATATGGACCATCGGATAGAGGTATGCCACCGAAGGCGTGGCGAGCATTTGGCCGATATTTTGTTTCACACATAATTGTCATAGATCCTTCTATCATAATAGAAAATATTAAGATAATTCTCTGAAAACTTTTTGTTTTATTTACAATTAACATCGTGCGTTTTGGTTAGACCACCCTTTATTACGAAGGCTTGTCTAGTGAATCTTCCGTTAATCCATAAATTCGCTTATAATCTTGATATACCCGGAATATGGTAAATACACTAGGCGCAAAAGTTAAGGGATGTAAAAAAGTCCAGAATTTTTATGCGATTTTCATAGGGCTGTAACTTGGAGAAAAATAGTCGCAAAGCGATTAAAAAAAAAGTAAATTGAAGCTCCAAGTTTCTAATTTTCAGATCTTGAGTTCAAATTTTGCCATCAGCACTTTTTGAGTAATCATACGGAAACCATCGGGAGAAAGTCCAAATTTGTGCATGCCTTTCAAAGAGTCCACATACTTCAATAATTGTTTTTCACTGATTTCATCGTAAAGTTTTTTTAAATCATGTTATCCTCTTTAATTTGAGTGGTCTAAAAGCCTTGTACGATAATATTTCTTTATCGTCGTTCAAATCAGAAAAGTCTAAGCTTATGTTCACATATTTCACGCCTAAATGATTAATTTCTAAATATGTAGTGCCTTTAGTAGCTATAGTTTTAAATTTTGTGCTCTAAAAAAATAATGTACCACATCCACTTTCACTCCACCTTTCATACTTTTTAGAAGGAATACGAAATAATTAGCAAAATGTGTATTTTCTACATTTCCATCACCACATGTTTCCACTAGCATATTTTAAAAATAACTCAGCGAATATAAATTCATAGAACAACTGAAATATTTTCTGATTATTTTATATGCAGGATTTAAGGTCTTTCAATTTTTGAAATAAAAAATTCAAATGCAGTATCCATTAATCCCCATTATAATGCCCGTAAAACATATTAAAATCGTCTCCAGATTATTCTCGGATGGTACCACCAACAATCTATTTTAAAATCGCCTATGAAATATCCTGTATTTCGTTTAAATCTTTTTTTTTGTCATCATTTTTCTTATATCTCGATACATATATACTTAATTGTAAATAACTGCGAATTGCTTGATTAATCTTCCATATTGAATAATCCCCTGTCTCCACCTTTACGATCTTTGTTTGATTTTAACAAATTTCAACTTAAACAGCTGTGTGAAATACTTTTACTTTAATCAGTCATGCCCTAATTTCATCACAAAGATAAATTCAAAAATTTGGATTAATGTATCTGACTTAATGAACTTTGGCACACATGAGTTTATGCAATAGACAAAATAAATAATTAGTAGACATTAAAGTTGTATTTTTTCCTATGTCAATCGAACTGTCTAGTTTCAAAAATTGTATATATATATATATATATATATATATATATATATATATATATATATATATATATATATATATATATATATATATATACTTTACTAGACATGAGACTAGACGTTGTAATAAAATTGACAGCTCGCACATTGCAACTATCAAGGCGTCTCTTTGTTTTTTTATACAAGACTATTTGATTAAACGATTAGTCAAATCGAGAAGATTATAACTTCTTTGCTTTTCGTTTGGCGACACGCTGAATTTAAACGTACATTTTCGAGTAAACATTGCCTGTCTCTCCTCAGCACCACGTTTCGCACATTGCAACTATCAAAGCATATATTTCTTCTTTTACACAGGAAAATGTGTATAAACGATTAATGAAATCGAGAAGATTATAACTGCTTTGATTTTTATTTGGCGACACACTGAATTTAAAGGTTAATTATCGAGAAAACATCGCCTGTCTCTCTTCAGCACCACGTTTCGTACATTGCAACTATCAAAGCGTAAATTTCTTATTTTACACAGGAAAATGTGTATAAACGATTAATGAAATCGAGAAGATTATAACATCTTTGATTTTTATTTGGCGACACGCTGAATTTAAAGGTAAATTATCGAGAAAACATCGCCTGTCTCTCCTCAGCACCACGTTTCGCACATTGCAACTATCAAAGCGTATATTTCTTCTTTAACACAGGAAAATGTGTATAAACGATTAATGAAATCCAAAAGATTATAACTTCTTTGCTTTTCATTTGGCGACACGCTGAATTTAAACGTACATTTTCGAGAAAACATCGCCTGTCTCTCCTCAGGACCACGTTTCGCACATTGCAACTATCAAAGCGTATATTTCTTCTTTTACACGGGAAAATGTGTATAAACGATTAAAGAAATCGAGAAGATTATAACTTCTTCGATTTTTATTTGGCGGCACGCTGAATTTAAAGGTAAATTATCGAGAAAACGCCGCCTGTCTCCTTAGCGCTACATTTCGCACATTGCAACTATCAAGGCGTCTCTTTGTTTTTCTTACACAAGAAAATGTGATTAAACGATTAATGTCACCGAGGAGATTATAACTTTTTTACGCACCAAAGTCGCGCACCTCTTTACTAATCTTTCAAATGAAAATGACGTAGTTATTGACTAGAATAATACGTAAGAATTCCGTAATGTATGCTTATGGGATGGCCGTTTTTTAGCAGTATGTCAATTTTCTTCTTTTCAATTTTTGTATCAATGTTAAGATTGTATGTGCTGCCATTTCGGCTTTATGAAAACATATACATCGTTAAGATTTATCTACATAAAAATCGAGAAAAAATACTTTAAAGTTATTTCTACGACATAGTAAGTTCTTCAAAATAAACGTAAGAATTAGACTTTCTGTTCAAATAAAACATGTTTTTTTTTATTTTTATAACCACAATAAATTACTACTTCCGTTCTCCTTATTGAATTTGCCTGGAACTAGCCGTGGCATATACCGTATGCCATGTTTGTATTTCGTGTCAACATCGCTCTTCAAATTCTTTAAATCACATTCACAACGGGTATTATTATTCTCATAGCATAATCATATCCATAAATAGGTACAGCAATAAAAAAATGTGTCAAAATGCAAAAGAATAACAAATTTATTAAATAATTATCCCCAATGTCGTTGAAAACCGGTTTTACATGCGTTAGTTAAAATATAAAGTCAGGAAATTACATCAAACATATTTAATAAAATCAAATAATATACGACCATCAATATTTGGAAATAATTAAAAATAGCTCTTCAAATAATGATATCATTTTATAGTTATGAAATTTCAGAATTGTAAGTTAGTTAGTTGACAATCGACAAAAGTCATACAAGGTAAAGCAACAGCTTGCAATAAATTTATCTTATTATTTGAAAAAAAATATATAAATTGAGATTTTGGAAAAAATTGGTATTAGTGTAACAAATTAGGAAAAATGACCTTTCTGTGTCATTATGTTTGGGGGAATAATAAATAATTAAATTATGATTGCTTTTTTAACATTTGTACTGTAAAAGATTGTATCAAGATTTTTTATTTAATTACGAGAGAATGTTATTTCCTCTTTCAAAAATCGACTCTTTGAAATTATTCTCTAAACCAGACTCAGATGCAATAAATGGACAAAACGTTCACTTAAAGCTGAAAACACCATTATCAAGTGTTTGTAGAATAAATGTCATTAGGGCAACAATTTAATGAACAAAACGAAAATTATCTCAAACATACTTGATCTGTGGAACATCTTTAAATCATTTGTAATTCAAGATAGTTGAAAATAACGGGAATTCAGGTCAGTTGTCCGACGTGAAGTTAATAAAAGTGCAGCACTTTGTTCCGCGTCCACAATGATGGGTGACCTATATTCTACTATAGAGGTGTTTGCGATAATGTCCTTTGAAGAAAATTTGACTGCCGCTAGGTACTTAAGAATATCTACGTTTTGACTTAATTCTAGCAATTCTTTCAATTTGGGTTCAACAATACGGAGCCCCTTCTCAATCTGTGTGTTATGGTTAGGTCATTTTCTTGATGATATTTCTGGCAGATGGATAGGGCGACGAGGACGAACTGAATGGCCACATGATTTGACCCTTGGATTTTTTTCTCGTGGGGTTATTTAAAATCGCGGATTTTTTCAATAGGTCAAATAATTTAGAAGACGTGAAACAGCAAATTCGAATCGAAATTGAAATTTATTAACAGTGTTAAATACAGTATTTACACGCGCGCCGGCCAGATTGTTAATACATAACATTTGGAATTATTTTAAAATTTCTGTCACAAATAAAGTTGTTTTTGGTTTGTTTGTATTTTTTTCAATATACACCCTTCTTATTGCTATATATGCTTATAAATTATTAATAAATGGGGTACCGTTGTACATGGAAAACCTTGAGAAATTAATTTTTGTTAACAAGTGTGGACAGCAATTTAAAAAATTGATAACGTTGCAGCTCAAACACAAAATCTGAAAAAGAAAACTAAATGATTCGATAGGTCAATAATTGTGACAGGTCGACAGGAAATAGATAAGAGTTAGTAAACATGAGCGCTACACGATACAATAACGCGTCCTTATTATTAAACATTTCATATTTCAATAACCACTTTTCACCATATTCTTACTAAATATTTGCATATCCATGTTTACAAAGTCCAATTGACTCAACAGACCATGCACAGCGAAGATAGTTGACCAATTGGATCATTGAACAACAAGAAGTGAATGCGATTTTGTGGACAAAATCGGACAAATTTTGTGGACATCTTCAGCAACGAGTCTCATTTTCATCTTGATGGCTTCGTTAATGGGCAAAACTGCCGCATTTGGAAATACGGCATGTGGAAAAGAAAATCCACGAATGATTCATGAGAAACAAATGCATCCCCAACGTGTCACTATTTGGTGTGAATTGTGGTGTGAATGAATAATTGGACCATTTGTCTTTGAAAACGAGGCAGGCAATGCATTAACGATAAATGGCGAACGTTATCGTGACATGATAGCTCACATCTTTGAGCCCCAATTAGAGGATATTACTCTTGAAGGTGTGGTTTTAGCAGAACGTTGCCACTTGCCATACCACCCGTGAAACATTGACGGTCTTGCACGAGGCTTTTCCTGGTCGTGTCATCTCCCGTTCTGGTGACCAGAACTGGCCGCCACGATCTTCCGATTTAACACCTATGAACCTTTTTCTGTGGGGTTTTCTGAGGTCTCAGATTTCGCCAACAAGCCCACGGCCACTCAAGCATTGAAGTCCTAAGTTGAACGCTGTATCAACGAAATACTGCCACATTTGTACAAAACCGTTATTGAAAATTTGGCCAGAAGAGTACTCGTGTGCCACTAAAGCCGTGGCAGCCATTTACCGGATGTACTGGGTTAGTCACCTAAAATTGACCCCCCCCCTTTATTTCTCTTAATTTCAATTGAATCGAAAAATTCAAACAAGGATTTTACATGTTTTTTAATAAATTTTTTGAATATTTAAACAAATTTTCAAAAACTCTGTAAATTGAAAGGGGGCGAACAATTCTTTATTTTTTTTTTCAATGGAACACCCTGTATTTTTTTAACTTAAAAAAGTTACCCACAGTTTTCTGATCACAAAAATATATAGTCACATCACAGGAATAAGTTTGGCATAAGACCATAAATCAGGAGAGTTGTGTTTTTGAGACATAACGACACATCTTGTTTTTTTAAGGAAAAAAGTATGAAAATTCTTTGATGCGGCAACACATAATAATTATAATATACAAATAAACCTTTATTAAAATGACAACAACAAAGTTTAATGAACACAAAACATAAATAACGAAATAATGATAAAAAAAATAATGCGCAACAATAAATAACATAAAACCAATGAACTTTATTAAAATTAAACATATATATATATGTTCTCCACGTATCCTCCGTTTCTATCAAGGCACAGTTGGCATCTTTTAATAAATTCATTTCTAACGTTTTCAAATAAATGAACATTTTGCCGCAAATTTTCTATTTCTTGACTTATACAGTCCTTCAACTCATCCGAGTTATTATATACCGAATTTTCGTATATGTTTTGTTTTAGTGTTCCCCACAAAAATAAGTCCAAAGGACTTAAGTCTGGGCTATTAGCAGGCCAATGTATAGGACCGTATCTTCCTATCCAAAATAGATATTTGTCATTTAAATATTCCGTTACGTTCCGTACAGAGTGTGGAGGAGCACCATCCTGTTGCCATATAACAGAAGTCCTGGTTGCAAGGGGATTATTATCTAAATAGTTCTCTACTTCGCCCCGAAGAATATTCAAATACTGAACTGCATTCAAGGACCCATTAATGAATACGGGACCCACAATTGTATTTTGATGACTACCGCACCACACATTTACTGTATTATATCCTTGGGTTTTTATCTTTTTTATAATATGTGGATTAGCGGGCACCCAATAATGTGCATTTTTCCTATTAAAAAGTCCAGCCGTTGAAAAGCTCCTTTCATCGGTCCAAAATAAGTTTTTTAAAAAGTTATTGTCGTTTTCTGCTCTCTCAATCATCTCTCTACAAAAAGCTCTTCTGTCGGCAAAGTTATTTTCAGTTAAAAGCTGAACTGGCAAAATACTATAAGGCTTATATTTGTGACGTTTTAATATACGGGTTATACTTGCTTGAGAAATATTAAATTCTTCTGCAGCAGCGTTAGTAGATTTATTGGGGTGTTCGGTAAAAAAACGTAAAACGTCCATTTCCATATCTTCTCCTGTTTTGGGCTTCTTTCTCTCTCGTTTCTTATCTTTTAAGGATTCGCTGTCCCCAAACTTGAGATAAATATTAGAGAAAGTGTTCTTGGAGGGAACGCGTCTTTCAGGATATTCTCTTTGCATATTCTCTTTTAGCTATATATTTGTTTTTATTGCTGTTAAGTAAATTTCTAATATTTCCTTCCTTTCGGCTAATGAATATCCCATATCAATATATTAAATATATTAACAAGTGTATTAAAACTTAACTTAAAGCGTATTAATAATATAACAATCAAACATAAGTCAAACATAACATGACTGTCAAAATATCTCAATAACTATACTTACCAAGATACAACAATCATATATTTTTGTGATCAAAAAACTGTGGGTAACTTTTTTAAGTAAAAAAATACAGGGTGTTCCATTTAAAAAAAATAAAAAAATGTTCGCCCCTTTTCAATTTGCAGAGTTTTTGAAAATTTGTTTAAATATTCAAAAAATTTATAAAAAGGCATGTAAAATCCTTTTTTGAATTTTTCGATTCGATTGAAATTAAGAGAAATAAAGGGGGTGTCAATTTTAGGTGACTAACCCGGTACATAATTCCTAAATACGTAGATTATAAATCAATAAATATTTCAATACGTTGGCTACAGAAAATTTATTTCAAATTCACATCTTGGCTGAAGAGGAAGAGAACGCAAAATTATTTTATAATATAACTCAGAAATTATAAAAAATCATTAAGAGAAGATATAGTTATGAAAAAATGTTCAAACTTCTGGTGTCTTCACGAGCCTTCACTACAAAGCATAAATGCTACCGATGCGATGGTTAGAATAAAACAGTTCTTCTCATGAAGAAGAATGTGTTGTGAACACTGATTATGAATAAAAATAACGCATTCAAGAACAGATGGCAACCACACCACTACAACGGTCACGAGGGTATTGCTTGAACAGTTGATAATTTTAATAACCTCATTCGATGGTTTATAAATATATTATTTATAACCTTATGCTATCACCGCACTGACATGTGTAAATACAACAAACACACACATTAATCACCGGCTATATATATATATATATATATATATATATATATATATATATATATATATATATATATATATATATATATATATATATATATATATATACGCACATCCACTGTACATCCAATATATATTTTCCACAATTTTCTGCCCGATAATCCGAATTGATGAACTACCCCGCCAGCTGCCCTCCTCTCGCGCTATTGGTTTTCCACGGGCACGCGATACCCGACCAACAAATGCTGTCGGCCGCCGGGCCGTCGCGTTCTTCAGCCACCACGAAATGTGATAAAAACAATGATAACGTAACACAACTCAAGTTTACAACGACGGCATAAGATTGACCAGTGCACATCTGTATGCCGGACCAAGACATTCGTGTCTCGGCCACCACGCGATCTCTTCGCTTTATTTACAAATTGACGTACCTCACGGATAGTTGACGTCCAGTCTGAGGGCAACGCGAGACCGTACGTACGCATAGATTTCTTCGTTGTAGAAGTGTTGAAAAATTGGCGAAATGAATCAGCGCGTGGGTGGTGCAATGTTGGGCGGTACCCTGGTGGTGATGGCATGGTCGGGGGTGTATTTTACGAACCATCGCAGGGCGCCGCGATCCATCTTCGAGGACGAGACAGTGAAAAATGTGACGGCCCTTCCAAATTACTACCGCATCGACAGTGGAAACAGCAGTATTAACGGAACTGATGAAATCTTTGACAAAAGGGAGAAAATTAAAGAGGTATTTGTTTATAACATAAAAAACAGCTCATTCAAACACTACCTTATGTGTTCCATCACGATGATATTCTTTCATCAGTATGAACTTAGCAGAACAACTTTGAAGAATGGAAAAATGCATAGGCTTATCATTTTCCGTTGATTAGGCGTTAATTAATCGTAAAAGTGATAATTTAACTGTTTTTGATTTTTAAAAAAGTTTGAGTGTTCTGCTAACTTCACATAAAGTTAGCAAAACATCTGTCAAAAAAAAATGTTAAAAGTAAGTACATAGGAATTTGCCGCTTTTTAACCGTAAACAGATGGTATAAACGAAATTAGTTGTTCTGCTAAGTTACGGGGAATAAAATCTAAAAATCGTAAAATGTGACACGGCGAATTCGAAGATGTCACGATTAATTAAAAGAAGGCAAACAGTAAATTTCTGAACGAAAACTGACTTCCATAAGACATTTTAAAACGAGATTAATGGCTGCTCTGCCATGTTTCCAGTGAAGAATTCCAAAAATCGGAATAAAAAATTGCAAAATTATCACGGGAAATTCGAAGACATCACGATTAATTACGAGAACGAGGACAGTAAATTTCTGTAGGACAACTGATCTGTAAAAGCCATTTTCAAACGAGATTCATAGCCGTTCTGCTAAATTCCCGGGAAAAAAATTCACAAATCGTAATGAAAAATTGCAAAATTATCACGGCGAATTCGAACACGTCAGAATTAATTAAAAGAACGCGAACGGTAAATTCCTTAACGAAAAAACTTACCGCCATAAGTCTTTTTCAAACGAAATTCGTGGCTGTTCTGCGAAGTTCACAGAAAAGAAATCGATAAATCGTAATAAAAAATTGTAAAAATTATCCCGTGAATTCGGACACGTAACGATTAATTAAGGGAACGGGAACGGTAAATTCTAAACAGAACATTAAAAATTTTTTAAAAATTAAAAACGGTTAAATTATCACTTTCACGATTAATTAACGGCTAATTAACGGCAATTGATAAGCCTGTGCATTTTTCCATTCTTCAAAGTTGTTCTGCTATCTGCTGTTATTGCATCAAATTTATTAATTATTGCGCAAAATAACTACGACCTAGATATAATTTAGCCGGATTTTTTTTTTTAATACATCAAATTACAAACAAATACTACTTTTATCAAAATTTTGCATTACAAATATTTTATATTATCGAATTTCTAAAGAAGCCTTCACAAAATGTATAAAGTTTCCTTGAAACTGATTAGTTATGTAAATATGTAAACGCAAATAAATTATCTATTCGAATATTATGAAAGCTTGTTTGGGGGTTATATTTCTGGGAAAATACTTATTTTACTCTCATATTTTAGGTTTAGAATTTTCATCGGCGTATCGTGTACGGCACTGATGAGAACTAATAAGTTCGAAACAGCTGTATGTCGTTTGGTTCCGATCCGGGACAAATGTCGAATCCTACCTGTGCCGGGTTTTATTTTTTGAAATATAATATAGAAATAGTACAATAAATATCTACTACTAATTTAATTAAAACACCAATCAACGGAAAATAAACTCAGCGCTCACTACAATGAACAAGATAAAAAAAAATGGTCGTCTGCATTCGTTTATTTGCAACACAAAGCACACTTGATCAGTTATCACGTTCATTTCTCCTCTTATAAGCCACCTTTTAAGAAATTTATTAACATCGATATCATTTTCACACTTAAAGCAAATGCATCAAACGATAATAACCAAGCAGAATTAACAAAAATTCAGAATATTTTAAATTGAAGAAGACCGCCATTTCAACTTACGTTGCAAAATCTATAAACTATTCAAATATATGGAAAAATTAGTGTATGAGAAAAATTCCTGTAATAACACTGTATAGAACTAACATGAAAATTAAAGTCTTGTTTATCATCAATATTAATTTTATTGATACCACGCACTTCACGGTAATATTTGTGCTCTTTGTCGAATAATTTTGAACTTCGCACATCCTTGTATCGTTTCCGTTAAGATTTTAAAATTAATTTACGAATTCCTCAACCCAAGACAATCGGCACGTCGGTGTTTCTTGCAATCAATTGTGTATGTCATTCATTTTAATTGAAAAAAAAAGCCACAAGGAAGAATTCCACTCATTTTAAATAATGATTTTTTTACGGGAAACGGAAGAGTACACTTAATGAAACCATCGCATGTGAGCGCAGTGATATAACTGTGATTATAAACCAGCAACAGAAATTTTACCTTGCGTTCTATAGAATATCATTTTTAACCGGATGTCTCGAATGCCAGTTCTTACGGCGGTCGACATACGATTTCAAATTAATGTTGTTAATCCGTCATTAACTGTTCTTCCTTCGACGTCGGGCGATGAGAAGAAAATAAACGATATAGTCCTCAGTGTTTGTTATAAAGAATTAAGACCGGCCGGCCAAGGCTGTCGATTTTTGACAATATAATAGTACCAGAATGTACTTTACGACATATAATTGGACGGCAATAATATTAGCATTACTTACAGACCTTATCTTTTTGCGTTTCAGATGATGCAGCATGCCTGGGATAACTACGTCCGGTACGCCTGGGGTAAGAACGAACTGAAGCCGATCAGTAAAAGGGGGCATGGGGCGAGCATATTCGGGAACATGCCCATAGGCGCCACCATACTCGACGGACTCGATTCCCTCTACATAATGGGCATGAAGGAGGAATTCAAGCAGGCGCGGGATTGGATAGCAAACGAACTCGATCTGGGAACAATGGTAAGTAAAAGAACGTCTTTAAAAAGAATTGCTGTTGTTGACAATAGATCGTGTTGTAGATATTTAGTTTCGTATAACCAAATTCGGCAATTATTTGGCAGAATTAACACTTTCCTGTTATCAAAATTATGATTTATATTCGTGAAGAAATGTTTCAAAAAACATAACCGCCCCTAAATTGTGTGATTGGAAACTAATAATTGGATAACGCAGTCTACAAAACAATTAGCATAAGCACAGCTAATGCGGTTCAAATACGTAATAATAAACTTGAATGAATTAAAAACCGCCCGTGATCATGCACAAGTCAGTTCCACCTTGAAACTGAGAACGAAAATTGGTATAGACACATTAAAATATAAAAATGTTTTAATTAATGTACAATTAAAATAGTTAAAAAGCAACATGGTGTAACACCTTATTTAAAATCTGTTTTAAATGTATAGTTTATTTGATGGCTATTTGCCAAATAAAAAATCTCAAGACATACCGTGGCTTGTTTTTATGGCTAGGCTCAGGTAGACTGTTCCGTTTATCAGCAAGATAAGAGAGTTTTTTATTTGGGAAATAGCGAGGAAATGAATAGTACTGTATGCAAACGATATTTTTATTTTGACATATCTTTTGATTTAAAAAAATCGATTGAAATTAATATACCATCATGACACACCATCAGACAGTGACACCCGTTTGAATATACTGTCACAAACGCCTCGAGCAATCCCGAACGCCGGGAATATTCGAAACCATCAAGAGCGTGTGGAGTTGACTTCCAGTGCGTTCTATACTAGAAGGTTCGCCAGAAACGTCTGGAGAGACGCCCTACTGCCTGTATAAGAATTGTGTCGTCCAGCGAGGAGTTAGTTGAATCTGGACCGCGATAGTGAGCGATACGGTGCGAAGAAAGTGACATTGTGTAATACAGTGCGAAAGTTAGTTTATAAAGTTAAAGTAGAAAGAAAGTTAGTTAGTTAGTTGGACTTGTAAATTGTTGAGTTGTAAATAAGTGTTCGAAATAAAGAACTTTCTAGTAAATTCGTTACAATACCATCAGATTTTGTGAAATTATATCAGAAAAACAATTTGTTTTACCGATGAATCCTCGTTTTTCCTAAACGGTAATGTGAATACTCAGAATATATTGGAGCGATACGACTCTGTGTATCTTTCGTGAGAGGAATACATAATTTCCAGAGAAAGTCATCGTATGGTCAGGGATCTTGAGTAATCAAATAGTTGGACCCGTGTTAATTCGAAATTTAAGGAGAGATGTATATTTCGCTATGTTGAAGAATGCTATTGAACCGCTAAATTTTGGGTATTCTAAAGGAAAATCCTGATGAATTTTAGAAGATCTGGAAATACCTTTTCCACAAGATAGTGCTCTTCCACACTATTATGGCGCAGTAAGAGTATATCAATGAGTAGGATCTCGACAGGTGGATTGGACGGCGCTGTCCAACAGATTGGCTTGCTCGGTCTCCAGATCTAATGCCCTTAGAAAATTTTATGGAGCTACTTAAAATCATAAGGTATACGCTAAGCAACCTGCCTGTATCGAGGGTTTAATGCAGAGAATTACTGCTTGAAAAGAAAATTGAAATGGCCTCGATATGAATGAAATAAAACCTTGATATGAATGGGTTCGAATATGAATTTTTATTTGTTTTTTTACATTTGAACGTGTGAAAAACATACTGGCATATCCTTAAAAGCATTAAGTTGATATAATTTAGATAGCATTATTAAAATAAATTATAAATTAAACAATCAAAAGAAGAATAATCAATTATTACACAATCAAAAGAAGAATAAGCGTCAATACGTCAAGAAACGAAAGTAAATAATTCATTAGAGAACAATACAATTATCACAATCACGATTTCCATAATAAATGGAGTGTCGGAAACGCTTTATTTTACCGATTTCATTAGCATGATTTATAGGAGTAAAATCGACTCTTTTGTAATAATTGTCCGCGCATCAAAATGTATATATTCATAAAAAAATATTTATAGAAAAGTCTATTTATTTTAAAATATTACCATAAAATTTAAAATAAATATACACGTAGAGAACAATTTATTTGTTGTTAATGATTTACGTTTATGACAAATAAATCTTGATTCTGAATATGGTAAAACAAATTTAATAAGTTTCTCTTAAGCAAGCAATTTGTTTCAATATTTTAAACAACGCCTGATCAAAGGTAAAGACTATTAGATAGAATTAATATTCTGATTTATTAGGAATTAGGTTTAGGAAACAATTCATATTCTTATGTATTTAAAAATAAAGTGTTAGGTAATATTGAATATATCAAGTAGTCATATCTAAATAAATGTAATTATATGACACCAATAACATATTTAGCCTAAAATATGTAGTTTGACACTACCATGATATTACCATAAATCAGAAATTATAAATCATATTACCATGTACCAAGGCCAATACGATTTACCTAATTCAATTCTGCCATGCTGCTCATTAGAAGACGCAAAATAAAAAGAAAATATTCTTAATATATATGTCCGTTTCCTGAATTATATGTCCCACTAGAACAACTACTATTACAAAAATAAGTAAGTACATATTACCTCAATATGCATCTAAATGAATATAAAAGTAGGTCCGGTAAATCCTACCTACTAGGTAATTAAGTAAGAACAGCATCAGTAATCTATATAATCTCAGGCTCTAATTGAATTGAATCGTATAGCTTCCGCATTGTCGTGTCTATATAAATGCCCGGGTGTTTTATATCAATGAAATATAATGCATCACTCTTTATAACGTATTTCAATTATGTAATAAGTACTGAGTGAAATGGGAATGATCATTTTAAATCATAAGACGAAAACATATAATTAGTAAATTAAAATTAATACAGACAGCATTTTTTAAATGGAAATCAAATTTGGCGCTATTTGAATGTATATCCTCATCATAGGAAGCCTTATTAAGCAAAATAAATTTGAATATAAATGTTAATCAAACCACCCTGAACACAAATAGATGAATAACTATTTCTTCAGCCAGCATAATTATGACAAAAGCATATATTTAATTTTAAGTTATTAAAAAATTTTATTTTTATTAAAAAATAAAAATGTGGAACGTAGAGAAGACTTTGTTTCACAAGCTATATACATAGCGATATGCATATACAACACTTCAGCCCGCAAAATCCGCCTGTTATTCAAAATTAAATAGAACCCCCAAACCGCAAAGGGGAATATTATAGTGTATGGTAAATAGACCGCTCTCGTCCATTTTTAGGAGGGTTTAAGCTTTCACTACGTTTTGTTCCCATCGTCGCATCGCATATACCGGACGGATTTTCCTAGAGGATCGTTCCGAATTTTATTATTTGACGCATGAAGGGTGTTCATGGTTGTTTGGAATTCGGGAAACTTTTCAGCCATCAGGTTGTCTGAGGGAGAAAAATAATTCTGCCAGTAAACAAGGTGGACGTGCAATAAATTTCGTGGGCAAGTCGCAGCTTGTTCTCGTATAAATCAATCAAACTTGGGGAATAAACGATGCGAGAGAAGGCAGTGTTGTATAAGTAGGAAGAGAAATATCCTTGGCAGGTACAGTTAAGCAAGATGTTCATATTTTCAGGAAATAATATAACAACTTGAATTCTAATTTTTATTTATATATAGTATATCATTTTAACTATCTCTAATTTTTCTTTGAATTGTCTAATCTAGCCAGACGTATCTGTCACGAGGGCATTAAGTCTATTAGAGGTATCTTGTATTATTGTTTTTTCAATATTTTCTCATTACAATGATGCAGAATTTGTTGAATAATTGCTGACAACTTTTTTTTTACTGGAATTATGATAACCTGATCTGATCCAGTGTATTTTAATATTTCACTAAACAACCAATCACACTGTCAATACGATAGTTGGTTATCCTGCTTTTCATATTTTATATTTTGAGTTTTTAAGAATTTAAGAAGAAATTGAGTTAAAGTGGTGGCGGATCGCCCAGTATTAGGGATGTTATTCCATGCTTGATTGAATTCCAATGAGGATCAATCCCGTCTCTTCAAATTTATTGATTAAATTACGAACTGTTAACACTGTAGGCGCTTCATATTGTCCTAATTTTGTGCGATTTTTTCTTAATGCAACTGCACGTGATCGCTCATTCTTTCATAAAACAGTTGTACACAAACTATTCGTCGTTGAACTGTTATGTTGACGTTGGACGACAGTCGTTAAATATTAACGCCCCATGTTTGACAGAACACAAATGGCGCGCTATTCAAATCGTATAGTTCCGACTGAGACACCTATACATCTATTTTACCAGATTCTCAGCGGAGCTAGAAATGCGGAATATTGAGGTTGCCATTGTATGCTTAGGTTCAAGTTCCAACGGGGGAAGTTTGGTACCTCTCCCTGAGCATCCGTGTGCTTGTGCTCGTCTCTGCGTGTAACCCCTCTGCGACTCTGAAGCTTTAGAGGAAGGAGGTTGATTTTATGTGTCCAAACACTGCATAATTTGTTTTTACTTATCTACATACTTCGCGCTATTAACTGTATTTGATAATTATTGCTAATCATATAAATAATGTGGAAATGTTTCCTTTTTATTACTAATTCTTTTGAGTGATATGAGATGGTTCGTTAAAATTTGAAATCACAATATGTAGTTTGTAACTTGTAATGTTGCCACATAGATTTAATGACTAATAGATTGTAATAGAAACAAATGAGTGTTAGATTCCCTAAAGATCAGTTTAAAAATATGTAAATGGGTAAAATGAGCTACAATATTGCATAAAATCAAAGCGCTTTGAACACTAAAACGGCTAATATGGATTACATAACCTGTTCCCATTTGCGATGTTTAAAAAAAAAAGTTATAGGTGAAACATGATGAAGGCGATGATGTAACAAGAACATAGAAATTAACTTTCTAATCTATAATTTTAAACTTAGTTTCTTTTAAAATTGAATTAGACTAACGGCGATTTCGACCTGCATGTTTGTTATTTAAATCAATTTAAAACATTATTATTAATAA
Source organism: Rosalia funebris (assembly GCA_037954035.1). Taxonomy (NCBI): domain Eukaryota; kingdom Metazoa; phylum Arthropoda; class Insecta; order Coleoptera; family Cerambycidae; genus Rosalia; species Rosalia funebris. Next base: position 10,766,347 of record JAZFAV010000001.1, on the reverse strand, counting down.
AACCTTATTGCCTTGCAAAATACTTATCTATTGCTACTTTAACTCTTTGTAATGTGTAAGCTGTTTTATTTTACTTCGTAATTTATTTAATACTGTTTTGGTGTTAACTTAAAACATTTAGAGATGCATTATGGACTTTATTCAGGAAATTACAAAGTTTGCAAACATACGAATACTAAGTCCTTTACTTCATGGCACAAGTCCAGATTTTCGTGCCCTAATAAATAGAAACTACAACTAGTCACGACGTAAATAAATGAAGTAGTTTCTCTGAATGTAATTCTCATGTAATTTACTAGTTTATGTAATAATGCTTTTCATATCCAGCCATTTAAATCCAGGGAAACTCGTCAACAACAAAACAAAAACAAAAAATTCGCTCGCCGCTCATATTACCACCACAATTAAAAATAACACGTTAATTTCAGTAACAAAGCTTTTGCCTTGTATCTGACCTAGTAGTAAGACGCATCAGAAATAAACTGTTTTTTCGATGTACAAATAATTACATACAAATTAGACCGTTATTCATTCTATTCCATGTTTTCATTTAAATCCGCACAGCCGCTACTGAAAAATTGTTAATGCTGTCGCTATCTAACAAGTATTCAGTATCAGTAAAACCAACAAATATCCAACAGTTATCCAACATGTATGAGTAACTATTATTATTATCTATTATATTGTACAACGTAATCAATGCAGACTAGACCACATAAAATTTGGTCAATAGAGTTTATAATTGCCACACGTATATTTTAGGACGTGATCGATGGCTTCCCAAAATTTGTTTCGACAAAAGAAACCCAGCATTATGCAAATCGAGCATTAAAACGCTTCGTTTCGGTCGGAATTGAAACAGAAGAATTACTTCTTCCTCCGAGGAAAAAAATAACTCGACCTTAATACAAGCTCTTCCAAGCGGATCGATCTTCGTTCGGATAAAAAAGAACGAGATCGTTTGTAGCTTTTCCATTTCGTTAAGCGCTTCTAAAAATAAGTAAATAGTGACAAGATGCTACTATAAAATCAATAGACAAGAGTCGAATGCCGATAAGACAGAATCATGTTGTTATAATTAATTAATTGTGTGTAGTTATGCAGGAGGACAAAATTCCCGGGATAGCATTACCGCATCTCTCCTCAAGCAATTAACGACCAAATATCGCACTCGTCACGGCCTTTGCTATTGCTCTCATTAGTGAAAATAAAATCAAGTTATCGTCTATCAGCAAAATCAAATATAACGTCGATTGCATACGCCGGTTTTTTTCGATCGACCGCAATGGGTTTTTGCAGTACGTTAATATCGAATTTTGTGTTAAATTAAGCGAAATTTGTAAGCAACGTACGGTGAGGTATTTTGACGAAGTCTGCAAGGTTTTTAAATGGCATCAAAGGCTCAAGGGATCGGGAAGACGTGAAATATTAACGAGGGTTTACGCTGATTGAACGTGCGAAAATGTGGAAAGGGGACGGCAATTAATGACATCTAATAGGCGGACTATATGTGTTATTGTAGACGAGCTTACAGAAGAAGAATTGTGAAGCAGAGCTGTAGGAGAATTAAAGAGGACACTGTAAGAAATATCTTGACCAAAAACTTAGAAATGAGAATCATTTATGCTAACATCGTGTTGTGGTGGTGATTTTACGTTTCATTTGGATGTTTTTGACAGAGTACTTACTGGAGATGAAATCTGGTGGTACCAATACGATTCATAAACAAAACGTCAGAGAATGCAATGGAAAACAAATGGTTCGCGAAGACGAAGAAGAAAAGAAGTGCGAATGTCACGATCACACATCAAAACTATGCTTGTTTGTTTTTTCGGTCACAAGGGCAGTGTTCACTTTCAATTTATTAAACAAGGAGAAATAGTGAACCAACAATGTTACTGAGATGTGCTGATAGACTGTGAAAATAGTGATTTCTTAAAACGAGCTCGCTTTAATTAATTGCGTACATGCATTGAAAAACAAAAGGTTCGCGAAGACAAAAGAAGCGGGAATGTCACGACCACATATCAAAACTATGCTTGTTTGTTTTTTCGGTCACAAGGGCACTGTTCACTTTATTTCGGTTACAAGAGCAGTGAATTTATTAAACAAGGACCAACAGTGAATCGACAAAGTAACTTGGACATGCTTATAGACTGAAAATACAGTGATTTCTTAACACGAACACGTCTTTATAATTGCGTACTTGTTGGGATTTCACCCAAATTTCGACAAAAGAAAAAAAAACATATTTAGCGACGATGCCCATTTTTGGATGAATGGATATGTGAACAAGCAAAATTGTCGGATTTGGCACGATACCAATCCACACTGTTGTTTGGTCATTGTCAAAAAGTCACTGTTTGGTGCGGATTTTGATCTGGCGGATTCATCGGTCTGTACTTCTTCGAAAACGAAACTGACATTGCTATAACCGTCAACGGCGAGCGCTACAGATCGATGATAAGCAACTTCTTGTGGCCTAAACTGGATGATATGGATACCGACAACATGTGGTTCCAACAGGACGGCGCTACGTGCCACACACCGCATGCCACGATTGACATTCTGCACGAGCGACTTGAGGGCATGGTTATCTCGCGTAGCGGCGATATGAACTGGCCACCGAGATCGTGCAATTTAACGCCTTTAGACTTCTTCCTTTGGGGCTATCTTAAATCGCAGGTCTATGCGAATAAACCGCAAACAATTGATGCCCTCAAAGTCAAAATAACGAACGTCACCCGGCAAATTCGGCCAGATTTATGCGACAAAGTCATCGAAAATTGGACCTTCCGAACATGTGCCACCAAGCAAAGCCGCGGCGGACATTTGAACCACGTTATATTCGATACTTAATGCCATCAAATATTCGTTCAAATAAAAAAAAATTGAGTGAATATCTCACACACAACTTGTTTTATTTACATTTAAAAATTGAGCGTCCTTATTGAAAGACCCTTTACAATTTGTTACTTTTCCGCACTCCACTATACCTAAGCGGAAAAGTAATGTAATCGTGTAAAGAAAAAAGAAAAAGTGAAAAACAAAATTTTTTTTGGGCTTATTTTTCGTTTTTCGATCTAAAAGCCAAAAAAATTGTTTTTAAAAATTTTTTGCGTCGTTATCGTCGGCATTTATTCTTGTTAGCACAATCACTCAATGACGTCTACCAGACGACATATATTGACTTTGAGGTGGATAGGACACACCCCACCCTGTCCATGGGTCATGAGAAAGCACGATGGTGGACTATTTGAAAAAAGTAAAACTGTCGCATAAAACGGATATTCTGCATTTATGTGTTGGTTCATTTTTTCTCAGCCACTCAATTTAGAGATGTTCTACGTGCAGAAAAGTCCGTTTTAAGGTTTTAAAATGTTTATTTTACGAAAGGTTATTCAAGCGGATTATATTAAAAAATCACCCCGTATGTACAAATACAATATGCAATATATTCCGATTTCCTTTTCAGACGTCCGACGTGTCCGTGTTTGAGGTCAATATCAGATTCGTGGGAGGACTGCTGGCTTGCTTTGCGCTCACAGGAGACGTAGTCTTCCGTGACAAAGCCCAACAAATCGCCGACAAGTTATTGCCGGCTTTCGACACCCCCACGGGGATCCCATACGCTCTGACCAACTTTAAAACAGGGGTAAGTCATTTCGATACAAATATACAATTATTATTATCCTTGCCTTGCCTCGCGTCTTGCATTTATATCGTGACTAACTCGAAAATGGAATGCTGTCCGTTAAAGAAATGGGGCTGAACTCTCGCAGATCTGTCATAGCTGCAGCACGATCGGCCCGCAGGGTCACGCACGCAATTGATGCGTCAAAGTTTCCCATGTTAATACTTATTTTTATTTAGTTTATTTTATTTATCCAACGTCATAAACCCTTTTGAGATAAATATCAACAACAGAAATTTATAAACACGAGAAATAGAAATAAGACGTTCAACAGATCAATTAAAATGTTTGAAGCAATGTTATAATATACTGGGAATCCAATTTTAAATAAAAACATTCAATGATCTTGGAACAAAAATTATTGCCAAATTTCAAATGTACCTTAACATGAAATAAATAGCATATCATCTAATGGACAGTAAGAAGAAAAAGTCAAAAATGACTGCTTTAAACGACGATAACTCAGCGAAAAATCACCGTAAAAGGCTTTTAGATCGCTCAAATTAAAGAGGGTAAAACAATATAAAAAATCTTTATGATGAAATAAATCACTGAAAAAAATGTATTGAAGTCTGCAAAGCAAAAACAAAACACGCAAAAATTTGGGATTTTTTTCCGATGGGTTTCTTATTGATTAGTCAATAACTGCTGATGGTAAAAAATTTTAAACTCAAGATCTGAGAACTAGAAACTTGAACCTTCAATTTGCTCTTTTTTTAATTTCTCTGCGACTATATTTCTCCAAGTTACAGCCCCTTGAAGATCACCTAAAGCTTTAGGATTTTTTTACATCCCTTAATGTTTGTGCCTAGTGTACTTTACAGTACCTAATAGGAAATAACAGAAAATCCCACTAATAAAAATTTGCCTTCTCAAATTTTGTCATTTCAAGAAACGATTGCAATTATATTAGAAAATAATTTAAACATTAACTATTTTATAATAAATAATACAACTAACACATGTCAATCTAGGAAGTTTTCCCTTAAACATCGCAGATTACTGAAAAGTATTCCTTTAGCCTTCTCGTGTAGCATGTTTCTGTATTTTGTATTTTTTTAACAGATGGGGTCATTTAAAATAACAGAAATATGAAAAAAACGTACTTAAATCGTACTTACTAGAAAATAATTACATAATTTTTTTGCTTAAAAAATTTGTCTCGATTCCTTTCTATTTTGAAGTCATGCTTTAATTCTGTTAACCCACAAAAATAAATTAAACCAAGAATATTTCTCTTCATAAAATTTTTATTTGAAATTAATTATAAATAAAATTGCGTTCCTTCATACTTGAATATTTCCCGCATACTTGAAATTGTATTACATTAAATAACAATACAAAACCTCAAATAAAATACGCATGTAATTTCAAAGCAGGTGTGCAACATATTCAAACCAGCTGTACAGATTCACATTAGTGTGTCTTCAGCGGTTCCTGGGAATCAATAAGAGAGATACGGCAGATTTAATGTACGTACAATACGCAGATCTCTCAAAAGAATCCTGGTTTCGTCCAGCAAATCTTTGAGTCTGTTTATAATCAATTTTAAAGGTTTCAAAAATAGTTCGATCAATCCTGTTATAATCCTCATAATGTTGCATTCCACCACAATTTCCAATTTAATATTTTACCTTTTGGGATACGTATACGTATAAATTCGCATTTTTTTTTTAATTTCAGGCTGTTCAAAAATAATGAATGAAATAGATAATTATATATCTCATTCCTCAAATTTTGAATATAAGAGAATACTCTTTCATATGCATTTTGCATTTTTCCGAAAAAAAATACCATGTACCTAATAGATATTTTTCTTTAAGTAAGTTATGTTGATGATATGTATTATTTATATTTATTTCAATACATTCCATAAAATTCCCCTATAAATAATTTCATGGGAGCCATGATATGGCGTTTTTTAAGTAATATTCAATTTATTCGTTTATTTATTTTTTATATATGATCACAGCACACAGTATTTTTTTTTGTTTTTGAATGCTTTGATTTTTGTTTCAAAAAGGGGAATATGGAGTCGAGATTTTGAAAGGGAATTTTAATAGTTTTGATGGAAACGGCAAATTGTGATGAATGTCAAATGCAAAAAATTGCACTTTTACCTTTACCAAGATATAAATTATTTTAAATATACTCGAAAATATATCAGCAATTGAACGACATATTACGCAATCTTTATACAATATTAATTGATATAAAATCGGCAAGAGCTTAAATAGTCTACATAGAGCTTAAATACTACAATCACTTTTAACTAAACTAAATTAATTTTTTTTTGTTAGTTTTTAAATTGGTTTGGTAAAATTTTATGTGTGAAATAAATTAGAGTAATGAACTTAAGTTTCTTCCGTATTATATTATGGTTTACTTTCACCAACGCTTGTAATAATCTGTGCGAACTATATGAAAGCAATAACATATTAATTATTGTTTCTAGCTTAGCAAAAATTATATTTGGGCCAGCAGCAGCTCTAGTATCCTTTCCGAATTCGGTACTCTCCATATGGAAATGTCCTACTTGAGCGACGTCACCGGCAAGCCAGTTTACCGCAACAAGGTCGACCATATTAGGAAAGTCTTGCGGGAGATGGACAAGCCCAATGGACTGTACCCCAATTACCTCAACCCTAAGACCGGAAAGTGGGGACAACGTAAGTATAAGCCATACTTATTATATTGTACTATTTTCAACGATTTTTTATTACAAACCATAATCCCTGAATATGTTTTACCATCCATGCGATTAAATGATTAGATTAGAGATTAAACTATTATCAAAGGACTTTCATAAATATATTGGGTTATCTAAGATGATTAATATTTTTTGGTAATTTTAATATAAGTACTGACAACCAAAATCAGAATTCTTACGTTTGTTATTAGTTCATGCGTGAGTCATTAATAACACTAAAGAGGAAAGGAAAACCCAACGCGAACAGAATATAAAAGGCATTAACAACGTTCCTCCTCTCCTCCTCCGCTCCTCGAAAGGGAAGAAAAATATGTAAAATACATAAAACTGTCTTACGATTTGCACCATAAATATAAAGGGTTAAAAAAGATGTGGTTAAAAGTTGTATATGAAACGAAAAATTGTCTACAGAATGCAATAGGCAACACTAAAGATAAAACAGAAAACGGTAACATGATTAAACGATCGACAGAATTGAAAATCAAAAGTAGCCAAACGACATGTACAACATCCAAGATAAAATAAATCAGAGTAATTTAAAATCCGTAAAGCGGTTTCAAAACCCATTAATAATAATAGAGACTTAATTGTGACGAATGCATATATACCAGAAAGGGCAAAGAAAATACATTAAATTTATATTTATGCCCCATATCGCGACCAGATCTTATATCATTAATCTAATTGGGAAAAAATGTTTTTCTTGTTCTTATTAGTTCTTGATAATGTTAATTCTTAATAATAATTAGTTCTTGATAATAATGAAAGATTGGAGGAAGTTAAAGACTTCACTTATTTAGGAAGTAAAATAAATTGGGATGGAAGAAGCGATAAAGACATAAAACAAAGAATAGCGCAGGGTCGAGTAGCTTTTAACAAAAAGGAAGCACTTTTATGCTCGGGGGTAATAAATTTAGAAACAAGGAAGAGATTTTTGAAAACATATGTATGGAGCACGGCACTATACGGCTGCGAAACCTGGACGATAGGGGAAGCAAGTAGGTAGAAATTAGAAGCTTTTGAGATGTGGTGTTACCGAAGAATGATGAAAATACCATGGACTGATAGGGTTAGAAACGAAGAAGTATTGGAGAAAATCGACGAGAAAAGAAGTATGTGGAAAAACTTAAAGAAGAGAAGAGATAGAATGGTAGGCCACTTGCTGAGACATGGGGGAATAGTCCGCGATATTTTGAAGGCAGAAATAGGAGTGAAGAAAGGCAGAGGTAGGCCTAAATTAGACTACTGCTCGCAAATAGTAAGGGATGTAGGTTGTAGCACAATTAGCGAAATGCGTAGGTTAGCACCAGATAGGAGAAGCTGGAGGTTAGCGTCCAACCAGTCTTAGGACTGATGACCTAATGATGATGATGATTAGTTCTTGATAGTGTCAGTGCAGACATAGTGATTACTAGCACTTTGCTTATAATCCACAATTCACAATAATACAAAAATGCACAAGAAAAATACTCAGAGCTATAATACTGAAGCATACTAATCAAATAGCTTCGGCTGTTAATAACTGAAATGTTATAGTAAGAACACCATTGCATTAAAACCTGAAACTCGCTAGATTTTTTCTAGTGATTATTCTTTCAATAACAAAAAATATTCGTTAAAATTAAAACAAGTTTCATGTATAATTTAGAATAGTTTAATTTCGTATTCCAACTTACTTTCCTTTAGATATATACCCACAATACTATGTTTATTTAATTTTAATTTCTTTTTACATCTATATTATTATATTTGCAATAATTTCTGGCATACAGTATGATAAAAAAAAGTGCTGTGCTGTATATAATTCTATTTTCTCAACAACATTCTGCATATTATTGATATTATTGATCCTTAATCTTAAGCGTACTCTCATTCCAAACGTTCTATAGTGTATGTTTATGTATTTAAGTTACAAACAGATTCTTCAAGTTACATCTTTCTAAATATAGAAAACTAAATGTTCAAACACCCTGTGTCATGTAAATTTATATCTTTAGAATCAATTACAAATAAAAAAAAAAAATAGTAAGTCTATATTGGAGTGCTCATTTACAGATCATATGTCCATGGGTGCCCTTGGGGACAGCTTCTACGAATACCTCTTGAAAGCGTGGCTACAGACTAATAAAGAAGACAATGAGGCACGCCAAATGTTCGATGATGCCATGCAAGCGGTGTTCACACATATGTTGCACACCTCACCTAATGGACTGACGTACTTTGCAGAACTCAAATTCGACCGTCTAGAACACAAGATGGATCACCTCAGTTGTTTCTCGGGTAAGATACTACAAAAACAACAGTGGATTCGATTTTCTCACAGAACTATCTGAATTATGAAGTGCCACTGTGAAAGTTAACACGCGGGTCTCAAAGTACCATCGAGAAGGACTGTAATGATACACTTTCAGTGTTACCCTGTAACATAGGCAATAAACAATTCATTTTGGAACTAATTATGCTTTTGGTCCATACAGAGCGTGACAATTTTGAGACCAAGAATATAATTAACTGTATTACAAGGATTCCTCTGTCTCATTATGTTTATTCGTGATATTACGTTTTTTGACATTATTTTAACCTCATAACTGTGTGTAAATGGCGTTATATGTTATTTCTAGGTGGTACTCTCGCTCTGGCCGGCAAAACATTGAAGAATGAAGTATCTGCGAGATACATGGAAGTGGGAGCTGAAATTACAAGGACTTGCCATGAATCGTATGATCGATCTTACACCAAATTAGGACCAGAAGCGTTTAGGTTTACTGAAGGCGCGGAAGCCAGAGCGTTAAAGAGCTCCGAAAAGTACTATATTCTACGACCTGAAGTGATTGAGTCCTACTTCTACATGTACCGTCTAACGAAGGATCCCAAATACAGAGAGTGGGGTTGGGAAGCTGTTCAGGTATGGAAACGTTGCCTTCTCATTTACATATGTTGGTATAAAGCTATTTCCTCTCTTATAGGCATTAGAGAAGTATTGTAGAGTACCTGGTGGCTACACCGGTTTGAAGAACGTTTACTCCGAAGAACCGCAACAAGACGATGTCCAGCAGAGCTTCTTCTTAGCTGAGACATTAAAGGTTAGTCTAGAGTTTTGCGCTTAAGTATCTGAAGTAATTAATTTTAAACAAATTTTCTTTCAGTATCTGTACCTCCTCTTCTCTGATGAGAGCCTGCTATCATTGGACGAATGGGTATTCAACACGGAGGCCCATCCCTTGCCCATAAAAGGGGTAAACCCGTATTATAGGGAATCAATACCGTAATGATTCCACTGACTCTCCTTCCTAGACGATTTCAAGCGACTGATAGACATGGTTATTTTAAAATTATTTATTAAAAAAAAAGAATAGAAGTAATATATTATTATATATAGAGAAGTGAGTGAGGACTCCAAATAGTGACGGCAATTAGTGTGGGCGACTGTGCGTGCGTGTGTATCTGTTTGTGGATTCTGTGATCTTAAAAACTCCAAGCCGAGAAACGTTTACATGGATTTTGCGAGATTCTTGTAAAAGATGCATTTTGTTGCTTAATCATCGTTTTAGAAGAGCAAGTGCGTGACGTCCCGCATGAAAATAAACCCCTAGGTTATAAAATAAAAATTCATTTCGAAAGTCTGTTACATCCTCAGTGCTAGAAGACAATTTGTGTATATTGTGTGACGTATGTATATTAGATGTCGTTTATTTCTCTAGCATTATATTAAAATTCATGTAGCAACACTTTAGATGTAAATATTATGTATAATCGAATGCTAAAGGCTGAAACAGACTTTCGATCCCTCAAATATTAATACACTAAGTGCAATATTTTTCGTATAGTCGAACACGGTTTGTTAGCGCAGCTGGCAATGTTTTTATATAGTTTATCAAGTACGCCGTTCACAATCTTGGATCAAGTTACGATCGCGATTGTCGTTTGTTAATATTGACGAGTTCGACGATTGAGGTTAGGTCGGACTATTGATTTGTAGCAGCTAGTGAAGGGTGTTAATGCAAGTATATGGACCTGAGAACGTGTAAAGCGATATTCAGAGATTGTGAACTATTCTTAAGTAGAAAATTTGTGTCGTTCACTTGTTATCATAAGAATGTTGTGGCGATTTGCCAGAAACTTTGTTCTTATTATAACAGCATTAGAAAAATGCTTTATAACGACATTTTATGCATATAAAAGAATCGTTTTCCTAAAAATTGAATATATAAATATTTATGAATATTTCCAAAAACACCAAGAAATATTTTAACAAGTAATATTGATAGAATTTCGGTTATCGGATATATTTCGATAGTATCGGTTTTTTAATCTTTCTTAAAGTTCTTTAAAATAACAGAAATTCGATTTTATGATCTTTCTTGGTATATTTTCAAAATTAATGATGGGGATTAATTAGATGGGGAAAGTTAATTAACTTGGGTGCCTGCCATTTAGTATGTTTTCGTTTTAGAAAGCATCCTGTATATTTGGTGTATTGTACGTATTTTGTTGGTGATGTTTATATTCTATTTTGAAAGAGCCAAGTTAGATAACTTCCATTTAAATAAATGCTTTTTTAAGATCAGCTAGCAACAATTTGATTTAAACAAATAGAAAATTTAGGCTTTATTCATATTATGTAAAAAGGAATCTTTTAAAATCAAAACATTTAATTAGAACTTTAAAGTTTGTAAATTCAATCTTCTATTTGCATTTTTTCATTTCCAAATTCATACATTTTTTCAACTTCTGACAAATTGGATAAAGATTTTGCTCTGCATGTGATAAACATCAGAATATTTTTTGATCTGTCAAAATATGCAAGAAAATGTTATGTAACACATGCATTTCTTTTACATATACATGACTGAAGGAATTTTTCTAATAGATTAATCAATACAAATAATTTGTATAAGCGTCCTTTTTTAAATAAATAACTATATCAACACTTTCTGTCAATTTATTCTTGAAGATTTTCTATTTTCATAACGGTGTAAGTGCACGTAATATAAACGTCACACAGCGTTAGCATCGACGCCTTATACTATTGAATTCTCTTGCAAGCACCAACTTAAGGGACCACAGTGTGATCACTGCCGTCTTTTCTCTGTGAACGACACAAATATTCTTGACGTATGTTTTTTGTTTAATACTGTAAGTTAACTACCAGAGCCAGTATTACACAGTATGTAATTCTCCAGTTGTTAGTTTTCCCATATCAAATAATGAAAGAGATCCTATTTTATGCATCAATGTCAGACTAGAATATGTCACTATTTAAGGACTCTTTCGATACTCTGAATTTCTTAGATCGATGCTGAAATCTGCAGCAGTTGTTGATTAGAAAACTGTTTAAGGCAACGTAAAATCACGTCTCAAAGTATTATGTAATGTTTGTTGGCATTCTATTTAATTTATGGGTGTATCGAAAGGAGAAGGTTTTAATAGAACGTTGAGGAAACCAAATAGTGACCTGTCCGCTATAAAAACACTTTTTAAGATGCCAAAAATGTTTAAAATGGTAATTAAGCGACAAACTGTGCCCCGCGTAGAGAATTTTTTTAATTTGTACATTCTTATAGATGGTTCAAATGTTTTTATGAACCCGCTCGTAGCGGTTCCTATAAAAATCTATTATGGGCAGTGGTTATTACTTATTTTTGTAAATAGTATTGTTAATTGTTAGTTTTTTTACTAATTCATTGATTGTGTAAAGTAAATAGCATTATATTTAAATAAATGTAACTTAAATCAAAGTGTTCACGGTATGGTTTTTGTACGTGACAACTTTTTTCTAATCAGATTGTGTAATTCAAGTCTAAATAATGTAATTAAAGTGTAGCGCTCAAACTTTTTTTTATGTTATAAGTGTCCGGACTTTTTTTTGTTATTTCGATATCACTATTATTATTTTAATCAATTTATGTACTGATAACATTTCGTCCTATATTCTTTCATAATCTGTTTGTAATTATTCCCCAGACATTCAAATCGTCATTTTAAATTGTACCTGGTGAAAATGAAATTATTAGAAAATTAATAAATGTCTTTTATTTGATAGAATTGTCGTTTTATTTACAAGACAGAAGACCCTAAACGTAATAAGCAATTAAAGATGTCAAGACATGAAAATATCTATTATAGTTAAAAAAATACTATATGACCTATGTATGTATCGAAGTTAAATATGTTCATAAATTGAAAACATTCATGGGTTAGTACAATTTATCTTATTTAAGGAGTAGATCCTGCGTCAAACTGGATATCAGTATCCAGTCTCGTCCTACTTCAAACTGCCGTGATGACGTCTCCTGTCACGGTTGACAACACAGTTTGAATTTGATGCAGGATCTATCCAGAAACCAAGAGAACTATAAATATGTTAGTCTCAATAATTTAAAATCACTTACCCTGTTATGAAAGTCTTATTTACCTGTTGCCCCTGCTCCTACTGAAACATTTCAATTAGCAAACCCATCATGACCCTTTACGCTCATATTTCTATGAAAAAGTATTCAAGGTTCATAAAAAAACACTACACATACCGTCTTTCACACTGATGAGTTATGAAAAACGAACATAACACAACGTTCATCCTTTTTACTAGTGAGTATATAAGTATAACTACTGGACAAGCAAATGATTATTCAAACCGACCGAAATTAAGGTTAGGTTCTATTAGCACAGTACACTAATTGACAAGATATATCGTTTACTTTGAAGTAACTTACAAAATGTTAATGATGCGAAACTTTACGTATATTTTGATTTACTCGATTTGGAAGATTTTAGGAAGTTGATTTGAAAAGTAGGCGATGTATCGCTACTGCCAACTTAAATAATACTGGTTTTCCTTTTATGCCATAGACGTCCTATACTTCCTTTTTTTTCTTGAAAAGAATACAATATATACTTATTATTTAGTGCTAACAGCACAGTAATTTAGTAATGGGAGTTTTTGAGGTAAATTACCGCAAATTTTGAAGTACATATATTTAAATTAAAAAGAAAATATACGAAAAGAACGAACCAAAAATTAGATTGTTTATGTTGGTATCAATGATTTAAAGATTATTTTTTAAATTATTTCTAAAAAGAAGCTATTTGCTTGCAATTTATGCGTTCCTGTAAAAGAAAAGATAGAATATCCTGATGTTGAATTTATTGATGGCTGGAGTAAATTTAGGCTCCTAAGTTAAGGTCACTGTTTTTCGATCTTATTCCATTATATTCATGGGAGATGCGTTAATGAATTTAGATGATGAACTTCATTAAATAAAATTAATTATAAACGTTGGAGTAAATGTGGCATCTGAAATACTTGAAGACAGTATCCGGTGTAAAATATGTATTGATTCTATATATGTGTTGTTTCTAATTTTGTTAAATAAAATGATAAAGTGAAAAAAAATTGATTTGTTATATCTATTTATGTTTTTACTTGGTACAGGTTTTCTATTTCTCATATTTTAACATCCTATAGATTTAAGCAAAATAAAAATATAGGAAAGACCGAGTAAAGTAGTATTTCTTTAGTACTAAAAAAAAAATACAGATTATTTTCTGGTACTTCCAAACCAGATTATATATCTTTCAAATTTTAAAGCCCTATGAATTAAAAATAATGTTTTTTTATTTGTGTTTTTATTATAAAAAAGACATTCCCTTTTTTTTATCTCTAAATAGGTAACTAATCCCTTTTTCGCAATTTTTTTCCGCAAATTTCGTTGAAATTTTGTCTAACCCTTTGGTCCATGTCTTCACATGGACCAAATCACCAAATATAGGTGTGATTTTACGTCACTATCAAGACAAGATAAGTTACTTAATTAAATATGTATTTAATTGTACACTTGATAACAATTATATCATTACAGTTATCAAGTGGCGAGGTCATAGAATATTTATTTTAACATGAGGTGCAACCCAATCCCAATACATATTTAAATATCGAAAAGTAGATTTTTTTTATTACTGCACATTTGATGAACATCTAAAATATATAATACACAAAAAATTAAGTATCTCTAAGTGTGTAATGAACAGCTTTTTCCATATACATAATTTGAAATATCATTTCGTACTAATATTTTTCAGACGCCCTATATATATTATAGCATACTGGTGTAAGTAAATACACATAACGAGCAGTTGAGGTATATTTTTACTACTTATTTGATATACAATATTGCATTAACAATAAATGACGGCTTTACAACTATGTACCATCAACAAAAGTTGTTATTTTTCTATAAATTTTCGACTTCATTTAAGTATATATCAATTAACAGTTTTCAACACCTTCTTCTATTTTACTATTGTTGTATTGTTGTTGAAATGTGGTGTTACAGAGGATGTGTCTATCCCAAGGTGGCATTGTGCGTCCAAGTCCTTTTTGGACGGGGCTACAGCTCATAGCCGGGTGCCAGGCTCACAGCGACTGCTACCGATTGCTGGAGAGTCTCTCGTCAGAGTTGGGCTGTTTGAAAGTGCGGTCCCAAGAGGTTGATGAACTGGTATCTACGCTTAGTAATAACTTATATAGCAGAAGAAATATCGAAAATTAACCCCAACAAAGCTTTTATAGTTCTACGAAAAATTTCCATCAAAACATCAATTTCGATTATAACATCATATGTACGAACGGTCGGTCTATGAATCTAGAAGAAGAATACAGAATAAGTCCATATAAGTCTATAATAGATTAGCAAGTGGTCAGAAGTTGGGGATTTTCCAAAAAAAAAAACCGTTTTATTACCACTACAACGTTAATGATGTCGAAGCCGTCAGTTGTTTTGCATTTTGTTTTAAATAAAAATTAGTGCATATTATGAGAAACAATATTATGGTTTAACAAATATATCCTGTTCGAATTATATAAAGTTTAAATTTGAAAATAAAAATTTTATATATTTATTTATATTGTCACGAACCCCTCGAGCGATCCCGAACGCCCGGGATATTCGAAACCATCAAGAGCGTATGGAGTTGACTTCCAGTGCGTTCTTTACTAGAAAGTTCTTTATTTCGAACACTTATTTACAACTCAACTATTTACAAGTCCAACTAACTAACTGACTTTCTTTCTACTTTAACTTTATAAACTAACTTTCGTACTGTATTACACAATGTCACTTTCTTTGCACCGTATCGCTCATTATCGCGATCCAGATTTAACTAACTCCTAGCTGGACGACACAATTCCTATATAGGCAGTAGGACGTCTCTCCAGACGTTTCTAGATAAAGAACTTTGGCGAACCTTCTAGTATAGAACGCACTGGAAGTCAACTCCACACGCTCTTGATGGTTTCTAGACGACATAATTCTTATATAGGCAGTAGGACGTCTCTCCAGACGTTTCTAGATAAAGAACTTTGGCGAACCTTCTAGTATAGAACGCACTGGAAGTCAACTCCACACGCTCTTGATGGTTTCTGGACGACATAATTCTTATATAGGCAGTAGGACGTCTCTCCAGACGTTTCTAGATAAAGTCAACTCCACACGCTCTTGATGGTTTCGAATATTCCCGGCGCGCGGCGTTCGGGATCGCTGGAGGCATTCATGACACTATATTTATTTTAAATGTGTAAAAGGAAGAATAACAATTTGTGGGGCGATGAGATATTTCACATGATTGACATATGATGATGAAATAGTATTTTTCTTTTTGTAACTCAACTGTCCAACACATAAAGAAGCAACAGTATTTTGTAAAGCCGCTCTGTGTTTCTGGTAACCTAACACATATCTCACTTTTAAATGAAAGCAAAATGTTCACTTTGAGCCGGGATATTTTGCTTTTCTTTATATTTTTTACTCAAAATAATTCAAAAGGTCTCAATAAACTGTAACATATGTCGTCATTAATGTTATTTAATTCTTGGCACACAGTATGTTCAACCATTCACATACAAATTCATTAGTTTATTAGTCTATGACAAAGAAAATGTTAATAGGCTCCGTTAACACATTTCTTTTTAAGTTTCCTTATAAATTAATAATTAATTCATGGACAACACAGGAAGTTTGTAATACATATTTATCGTTTATCAAGCAGACCGTGAAACTCATCTATTCAAATTAATGTTAGTAGTTTCCGCGCAAAACTAGCACCGTTTTAAAAGGCACCCAGAAGACAAAAAAACAAGCAAAGCAGTAATAAGCGAATCGATAAAGCCATATAAAGCTAAATATAGATACAAACAGCGTTTTCCCGAAGAAGGTGCAGATGGCCCTAAATGCCTAGCGTCGCGAGGCGTCGTCGTCGTCGTCCCGATGATGCGATGTATCTCCGTCCACTCCCACAATTTCGAGATCGAACGCCTGCGCACCGTCTATTCTAAATCTCAAATATTAGGCGCGTATTTATAACATTAGTTTACGAAGCGCGAATATTGTGCACGGTTCAAAATAAAATACGATACGAAAATTGTGACGATTTTTTGAGGCAGTGATCTGTTTACGACATAAATTCCCCACCATGCTTCTCTGCAGAGCGATTACGTTTGCCTTTTGTAAGTCCAATTTGCATCTGTTTAAGTAATCGGATCTAGATTATTCGACAGATTCGCCATCCGGATCAGATGACCTGTGGAATGTAGTCGTTTTCGCTTAACAATAAGTAATTTATATATCCCTTCGGTACTATAATATCGAACAATGTAAAATTACAGTCTATGTATATGTGAGCAAAGAATTGACAGTGTCAGATGGACTAATCAACTTGATGACCTTTCTGTTACTCGAGACGTCTCGTTTATGCTTTCATAACGGCAAAGGTATCTCAGGACATTTTTTTTAATTCACATAAATATACATAATCTGGTCTTTAATTCTACTCCTTATGTAGCCTTGACGGTGATTCTCTTTGATATTAAAAGATCCACCAGGCATTGCCCAATAATTTTTTTGCAAATTTAACACGATTAACGTATAGAGAAACCACTAATGGAATATTACTAGTTTTTGCGCTAGTTTAAAGAATCCAACGAAACTTTAAACGTACAAGGTGATTCATGTAAGTGCTGTTCAATAGTTTCGCTTTTTTATATAACACCCTATATATGTTTGTATTATTGAATTCTACTGAATAACCTAATTTCAACGACCAATAACACTTGTGATTTAACTGATCAATTCGTTAATTACAGACATTAAACTCTAAGATTGTTGAAAGACTGTATTTGAACATTATTATTTACTTAAATGTTGACATAACTTTGAGCTATCTGATGGAAATGTGATTTCTGAATATAATTGTAGAAATTATCTGAAAAGTAACAATTTCTCGCATGAAACACTATCAGGAAAATCGTTGATGAACAATAGGAATAAGTGAGGTCTTAAAATAGAACCTTGAGGTATGCTTGAAGAAGGGGAGAAAAATTTAGAAGTAAAGTTTTGATATCTGCCAAATTATCTGTTCGTTAGGTAAGATATGAGAGGGTTAATTGAAGACTGTGATGACCCCAAGTAATGTAATTTTTCTAATATATGATCCAATATAATCATGATCATCATCGATCCATCCATCAATATTATTATATTTCCAATATAACGATCTATTAGGTCGAATGTGTTTTTGGAAATCTGGGTATATTACGTCGATTTGATCTCTATTATTCGGGATTTCTGAAAGGTACTTTGCAAAAACTGCCGAATTCGTCACAGTTGATTTTTCCTGTATAAATCCATGTTGATGGGACGATATCAATAGTTTCATGGATAAATAAATTTTGTTATACAAGGTTGTTCCACAAAATTGCATAATAAAAAAATATCGCTATAATTGCATTGTCATTTTGCTTTTCCTTGTTCAATATTAGAGACACATAAGCTTTTTCCCACAATATTGGAAAAATAGATTTTTTTATAAGAAGATGACACAGGATCTGTAGTAGTTTTGATATAAAAGTTATTATTTAAAAAATCAACTAAAGTAAATGTTCAAATTATGCACCGTTCACTGCCTGACAGTAGCCAAGAGAATTAATAAATTTTTTTTGAACGTTGTCAATAACTTTAGGAGTTATACGTTGTATTTTGTGACGAATTCTTGCTTTTTAATCTTCTAAATTCTCCAGTCTAATAACGTATACTTTTCTTTTTAAGTATCCCCACAAAATATAATCTAGGGTGTCAAATCTGGCTATCTGACTGACAATTCAATCAAGTTAATTTAACCATTTTTTACAAAATGACAAAGTTACTACTCAAAAAACATTTCAAACACACTGCTCTTGCCAGACAGAAGATACAAAATGTACTTTTTAAAGAAATAACTTCAAAAACTGAACTATTTGAAGAAGTACAATTTTAAGTTCTTATCTGTCGGCAAAAACAAAATATCGGTGGCTAAGGCTACTGTCAGGCAGCCAAGGGTGCACAATTTGAATATTTCGTTTACTTGCTTTTTTAAATAATTGTTGCCATTAAATTTTGTATTATGTTACTGTATGTAACTTATAAGTCGGAAATCGAGAAAGGAACCACCAAGCCGCCAAGCGGTTATCAAAGTAGTTCCCGAATAGCAAAGCTATTACATAATCGCTCTAGGAAACAACTACTCCTCGGGCTAAAGCCCCGCCAGGCATTGAATTATACCCAGAAGCGATCCTCGACCCCTTTCTCGTGTTTCTGCACGATCAGATAAAGTTTCAAAAAATAAAACCCGCCACAGGTAGGATTCGACATTTGTCCCGGATCGGAACTGAACGACATACAGCTGTTTCGAACTTGTTAGTTCTCATCAGTGCCGCACACGGTACGCCGATTCAGGACAAATGCCGAATGAACTTTATGGCGTATACATCTTTATCGATACGATCTCTGTCAGTAACTTATAAGTCGGAAATCGAGAAAGGAACCACCAAGCCGCCAAGCCAATTACTGTATGTGTTCTTTCACGTTCTGTAATAAAAAGGGGGTGGCCATTAAAAAAATAGATGACGTCATACCTTCTACACGAATTACCCTATATGTATTAATTAGATTTTAAAAAATGCGCAACTAAACGTATCATATAAACGTGTAAGTCGTTGCATATAAGCTTACCATGTTACAGGATTATTTATTGCATATTGTCATCCCCTTAACATCCGTCTTTTTATCTTTAGAGTTCTAAAAATAGTTAAACACAAAAATTAAATAGTTAAAAATGTATAAAAACTATAGGATTCATATTGTCTTAAAAGCAACTAAGAATAGCCCGTGTATGCTACCTGATATAAAAACGAAGGTGTTTTATTTAAATAACACCCTGTATGTTTTCTTCTAGATATTTTTCTGTAATTACGATGTGAATAAAGTGTGTGTTAATATCCTAATCCAGATTATTACATAGTACATACGTACTATGTAATACGCTTGCTCAACAGGAGCAATAGGTCAGATATTATCCGGGGTATAAATCAACTGGTGTGACGTCGCATTTATTCATATCCCATTTCGATGCTGCATAATGTTTGAAATTATGCAACAGAGTGGTTAACCAGATCGCAACTGACTGTTTTGTATTTTATTTTTAATCAATAAAAAATACATGCAATATTAATACATATACAACATAAGTGATGCGTGGTTTAAAAGATTCATGAGATGGAATCAGACTTTAAATATTGGTAGCCATAAAATTTAATATAGCAATAAAGTTTTGTGTTGTGTTTTTGTTCGGAATTGAAGCCAACTCGGTGCAAGTTTAGTTTTCATACGTTATAAAAGCTTTACAAAAAACGCATTTGTATGCCAAGTGTAAGTTTGTCCAGTCAAATTAATTCAGTTATTTGTTTCGTTACTATAACGATATCAGCAACATATCTACCGTCCGTCATATATGTACATACATTGTAGTGGTGAAAAAAGGTGTAGAAAGGTGAAAAATCGAATTTACTATACGGTACTAGGCACTGAAAAATTATAATAATAAAATGCTTTATCATATCCAGTGAATGAAACTGGAAATTCTACTTTCTTCCCTGATTACACTTCATTTATATTTATGATAACATTGAGCATAAGTATATTAATTTATTTTACCTCTAAATGGAATTTAGGATTTTTTTTTAATATACAGTTGACACCACCCTCAAGTATGTATTTGACGTCCTAAACTATCCTATATCTTCCTAAATGTTGGGTGGCGATTTTAACGTAGAACTTAATGACAGTAGTTATGTCGTTAAAGCACTATCAGTCGTTTTCACAACTTTTTTCTTTCTTTACACAATTGTAACTCGTTACTTTGCGTATAAATACTTTTACGTTGATGTCGCCTTAGATGCAGCTCTAACTTAACAGAATTTTAAATGATAAACCAAATTTACAGCTCTAAAAAGTTCAATCGTGATTTTTATTCATTTTATGCTAACGAATAGCTGTAGTTGTAGACGGTAGACTCTGTTTTTAGATTCAGCTCTTTCACATTCCAGAAATGTGACGCCTAATCTGAATTTAACTACTCTCTTGTTTTAATATGCTTTGCTTCATATTTATTTTTTGTTTTAGTTTCACAAATTGAACTCACACGATAAATGAAATAAAAGCTGGTCCAACCAAAATGCACGATGTTAATTGTAAATAAAACAAAAAGTTTTCAGAGAATTATCTTAATATTCTTTATTATGATAGAAGGATCTATGACAATTATGTGTGAAACAAAATATCGGCCAAATGCTCGCCACGGCTTCGGTGGCATACCTCTATCCGATGGTCCATATTTTCAATGACTTTGAGACATAATTGAGATTCAATGTCGTTAATGTGCCGAATTATCTCATCCTTTAGCTCTTGAATTGTTCTTGGCTTATTGACATACACTTTTTCTTTTAAATATCCCCAAAGAAAGAAGTCGTCATTCGAACGGTGTCAAATCACATGATCGTGGCAGGTAATTAACATCGCCACGACGGCGACGTGAGATAACACGGCCATTGAATTTTTCGCGCAAAAGTGCCATTGTTTCGTTGGCTGTGTGGCAAGTGGCACCATCCTGTTGGAACCACATATCGTCCAAGTCATCCTCAATTTCTGGCCACAAGAAGTCCGTTATCATCTCGCGATAGCGAACACCATTCACGGTAACTGCTTGGCCGACCTCATTTTCGAAGAAGTACGGCCCGATGACGCCGCCAGTCCATAAACCGCACCAAACAGTCGCTCTTTGTGGATGCATCGGCTTTTCAACAATCACTCGTGGATTTTCATTTGCCCAAATGCGGCAATTCTGCTTGTTAACGAATCCACTGAGGTGAAAGTGTGCCTCGTCGCTGAAGATGATTTTCTTTGTAAAGTCACCATTCACTTCTGTCTGTTCAACCAACCATTCGGCGTATTGACGACGCTTGAAACGGTCAGTAGGCTTCAGCTCTTGAGTCAATTGAACCTTGTAAGCGTGTAAATTCAAATCTTTATTCAAAATTGGCATCAGTGATGTTCGTGAGATGTTCAATTGTTGGGCACGACGACGAGTCGAGGTTGACGGCTCTTCTGCTACACTATCGCGAACAACAGCAATGTTTTCCGCAGAACGAACTGGTCGAGCATGCACAGGTGTTTTCACATTTCCTACAGACCCGGTTTGCTGAAATTTGCGCACAATTCTCCCGATTGTGGACACATTTGATCGATTATGCTGACCAAGAAAGTCAAGAAGTGCACGAAATGCATTTTGATTTGAACGCCCATTTTCGTAAAAGGCTTCAACAATCTTAACGCGCTGCTCAATTGTGTACCTCTCCATGGTTGAATTTGTCAAACACTGAAACAAAGAAATGTCAAATTAAGTTGGACAAAAAACTTGACGTTAAGGTGTGACTCACAATTAACATCGTCCATTATGGTTGGACCACCCTTTATTACCAATACGTAATTTAATATATAACTATTTTCAGGAAATTACTCACTTTATAAGGATCAGTTTAGCTACCTACACATTTGGATCAATAACACAGGCCAACAAAGATTTTTTGATCGGTCTTTTTTGGCTTTTTTGGCTTTTTTAGTTACGTACCATGAACTACAGAAAAGTTGTTTTTTTTTGTTTCCATCACGCAACAATATTTATAAATGTACGTTGTACAATAATTTGTAGTTTTTAAATTCGACGTTGTATAAAATGAAATTTTGCCTCAATCTTTGCAGCGCCCCTGTGTTTAATCGGTTTGAAACACACAATGTGTTTACCGAAACAGAGTTTTGGTAGAAAGAAGAAAACCTTACGTGAGGGGCAAAAACGGAAAGTAGATATGAAATCAACGTAAACAAATCACTTATAATCACTTATCAAACCCACATCAACTTTCAATATGTCAAAATTTCTGATCTGTGTAATTTGTTGAATGTGCGCCTCACATGGCGATTAATATTTTTAAACGATTTTCGTACGTTTGCCCTTAGTGTATGTAATGCTTGAAATATTTTCATTTTAACATTTAATTAAATACATGTACGTACATATTCTAAATTTAGTTATGTAAATACGTTTACATAGATAGGTTTAAATGTCTTGATGTCAGCATTTTCTTCTTCCTCTCCTCAAAATGGAAGGGATAAAAATATTCGTAATCAACCAATTACGAGGGTTACGAGCCTTATTGAAATAAAGTTTGCTTTAGCTTTCTAATTTGTTGAGCACAAGTGTTCGCATGTGTCACATCCATGTTATTTTTATCTATTTACAGAGCACTTCTCAGCAAAATTGCTGAGGTGGCTGAATTAGGTTCGGACGACAGGGTAGAGAACTGTCTCCATCCCTGTTGTTTTAATATTTATCAAAAATATAATGTATTAATAATAAAAAATTGTTCTCTTCGTATATAAACATGAAAACTAATCTCGGTATTATAAAATGAATCTTTAAAATACGAGATATGCCAGCGTAACATTTTTACATAGATAATTTATGCGAAAATTCATTAAAGCTGAAGAAACGTGAACTTAACCAAAAACCTTGTAGACTAATATCGGCCGTGTTTATTTGTTCCCTTTTTACGGCCGACCTCGCGGAGAAGTTATTGCGATGCTCATCTCTTCGTCTATCGTGGCTATTTTTAAATACGTTCCATAAGACGAATTGGATCTCTCAGAGGCACAACATAATAAGCGATAGGAAGGTAGAACAAACAGTTAGGTTAAGGTCATCCGTCGCTTGTTAAAACTTATCGCCTCATTAACAACATCGTCATCCATTTGTCGTCGACGATGCTTCATTATGATTACGATGTCGTTGAAGATGAGCTTAACATAAGTCGGGCAATAAAAACTAAATAATGTGGTAAATAAAACATGTTGGTATGGCTCAAACATGCGCAGTCTAATTTTTATCATAATACCCGCTTTTTTTAAAGCGTCTTGCTGATGTCTGGTACTGCTCGTTTCTTCTGTAGTGTTGTGTTATATTGCGAGTAATCAAAATCATAATCGTAAATTTGTTGGATTATATATTAGGTGGGTATGGTCAGCTGTTAAATTAACGTTGCGGCATTGTTGTTAATAATTATTAATTAATTATATGTTAATAATTATTGTGTGTAGAGGTGGTGTCGGTAGGTAATGGTGTTAATTTGGTTTTGGTGTTGTGCATTTCAGAAACAAAAACGGATAAGGAAAATAAGAAAAGATCGGCAAATTTTAGTAAGAAAGAGGAGTCAATACTTCTGGCATTGGTGAAAAAATATCGAACAGTGATTGAGTGCAAATTAACAGATACTGCAATGGCGACTGATAAGAACAACTGTTGGAGGAAAATTGAAATTGAATTTAATTCCATAGGTGGTGAAAGTCATCGCACTGAAAAGGTACTTCGGAAGAAATACGAGAACCTCAAAAAAAGAACTAAAAAGAAGTTTG
The DNA here is from genome assembly GCA_037954035.1 of Rosalia funebris. Lineage (NCBI taxonomy): Eukaryota > Metazoa > Arthropoda > Insecta > Coleoptera > Cerambycidae > Rosalia > Rosalia funebris. Next base: position 10,742,112 of record JAZFAV010000001.1, on the reverse strand, counting down.
CGGAGGAGAAGTGTCATATGCGAGGTACAGGTGGTGGCCCCTCAATAGAAGTGATATTCACAGATACCGATAAGGAGGTAAAGGATATTCTAGGAGCAAGGATTGACGGTCTTCCATCAGAATTCGATGATGATGCTCAAGGTGACCATAATTACTATTATACTTACCTAACTTCTGAATATGTGGTAAAATAGACAAGATTTCACTGATCGGCTCAAATGACAAGTAGTCTGTAAGGTAACAATGAATTTGGGATTGAATTAACCTCTTTAAATTTCAGGTGTAAATACAAATGCTAACGGATTGGCATTATTTTGGGCAAGCTGAGAAAGTTCATTTGTTTGATGATGGTAAGTTTTTCCGTTGCATTTGACATTGTAAATAATTTAACATAAATATTACATAGATGTAATGCTGCAGCAAATGGAAGTGCAAGTTGAAAGTCCATTTCTATTCAGTCTTGAGGATCACGGTAAGACCTTATTGGCTTAAATTAACTGTGACGCTGAACTGGGTACCTACTTATTTTTAGATTATACCGTGAAATGCAGTAATGAAAATCAGGAAAGAGGAGTTGATCAAATGATAACAACAAAAGATGAGGAGCATAATTTAAAATTAGAATTAATGAAGGAGAAACATAATGTTGAAGTGGAGTTACTAAAACAAGAATCAGCAAAGAGAGTGGCAATTTTGGAAGCAGAACACAAAGTTCGCGCTGAAATTTTGTATTTACAGAGAGCCAAATTAGAGATGCCCCAAAAAAATTGATATATGTACTTTAATAATAAAGTGTTTGGTTTTTCTCACATTCTTTAACCTTATCAATTTACTAGTAGGTACCTACCTGTGTTTTCGTAATGCTAAATTTAATGACTAGGTGGGTATACAGAGTTCCTACAAAATCATTTACAATAAAACATTTATTATACATCTTATCTAAACTACAACAACTCATTAAAATAGTTTATCAGCTGATGTCTCAACATTATTGACATTAATCCCAGCTACATCTCTTATAACTTCATTATTTACATTGTTTACTAAATCAATAGCCACTTGTTCTTCTTCGTTGACTGCTGGTAACGGGTCTTTTAGGAGGCATGCTATATTGTGCAATACTGCTGTGGCTATTACAATTGCTTCAACTTTGTGCTGTTTTAAGCGTATTCCATTTGCTAAAATTGAAAACTTTCGTTTCCACACACCAAAGCATCTTTCGATGGGATTTCTTGTTCGAATTTGTGCTTCGTTATACAAATTTTCAGCTGGGGTTGTACGATTTGCAAGTGGTGTTAACAGATATGGTTTTATAGCATAACCACTGTCTCCTACCATTATAAAATTCCTATATTTATTATTTTCAAACTCCGTTCTAACAGCAGAATTATTAAAAATTGTTGAATCATGCGTAGAACCAGGCCATCTACACACAATATTCATAATTTTCAGACTGGCATCACAGATAACTTGGCCATTATAAGAAAAGAACGTCTTTCGATTTCTAAATATTTCAGGCTCGTCACCCCCAGATGAAGAAATCTTTACATGTGTACAGTCTGCGCGACAAACAGTATACACTATTCTACTTCCCGTCGATTTGTCAATTCCCATGAAATCGGACACAACTTGCAAAAAAGCTCCCGTTGCCAGAAAACGCAATGTTACAAGAACCATTTCTTCTGGGATTACTGCATGATTTCTGTAAATAACAGTAATGTAGATATGCCAACATCATTTACTGTTTATCCTTACCTGTCTGTTGCTGTCGATATTTCACTTTGAATGTTTTGTACAATAAATCTGACAGCGTTTTTGGATAAACGAAACCTTCTAACAAATTCAACATCATTCCATATTTGGAAATGGTTTTGCCTATGTCTGTATGTTTTTGGTGCTCTTGGGTGTTCAACATGCTCTACTAGGTCAAGAAAATCTTCATCATCCGTTAAAATACTAACAAATTCTTCCATTTTTGTATTTTTTAGAAAACAAAACTTAAGAAAATTTGTTATGAGCTAACCACAAAAACAATTCACGTACATTTGCAATCTGACATCTGACCCTTGGTCTAGGTTTGAACCTGCTTTGAGCGGACAACCAAGCGTGGCTCTACTGAACCGTGTGATGAGCTCCGCTCAAACGTTGAACTTGTCTTGTACAACACAAAACGACAGCTTAAGGCCGGTTCAAAACTGAACTCGCGTTGAGCTCGCATTGTACAACCGGCCCTTAGTCGGACAACTACAATTTAAACTCACAAAGATAGTTGCACATAACCAAATAATATGCATCAACATGCTTGGATGAAGTCTAAATGCATCCGAAGATAAGGGACTGATATAAAACTAAATGGCTGTTCTACATCTATAATATTATTCTCGCCTTCTCCTTCATTAACAATAAGCACTTCTTTCTTGGTGGACTTAACTTTATTCCAACATTAATCGAAATATCTCTACCAGTGTTCACTCAAGTGAACACTGGTAATTAATGTTGGATCGTACTTCAACCACGCAAGTTGAATATCGTGCATCTGATCAATTAAAAAAACAGTTAGCTAAAACTGGTTTGAAATTTTTCTTGGAACAAACCTTTACACATCTTCCATAGAAGGTTTTAACTTATCAACTAGCTATATTGGGCAAGTGTACTAAAAGTATCTTTGTAATTTGAACTAGGACTAGCAATAGATTCTCCAGGTCCTGAATAGTTTTCTTCTCAATTTATGCTCTATCTATTCTCAAATTGAACATCCAAAAACTTTTACTAATCTATTTTATTTACTTCAAATTTCTTCGAATTCAATTACTAATTGAATATTTGATATTCTGGTGTTTACTGTAACATAGTATATAGCGTCGGGCCACGTTTGCCGTGTAGAGTGGAATTCCTGACGAACGTTTTGGTATCAGTTATTACACAAAAGAAAAACTATTTAGCGTTAGCTATTAGACGTTCTACTCTCTGATAATCAAATACCAACATCGCCTGTTACGTCGCCTGACCAGTCAATGATAAGCTAATTTGATTACGATGATGTACGTTACGAACGTGATGCTAATCCCTCAACGAATAGTCCATGTAATAAAAGTTAGGCTTTTCCAGACCTTTTGGCTTTCGAAAAAGAATGGAACATTAAACTAAAACTATCGTTTCAATCTATAAGGATGGTGAATATGGTACAAATGTTAACAATTTTAATATATACTTAAGAGAAATTTGCCCTACACTATTTAAAATGTTGTTTCTATCATATTTCGGTATGCCATACGGTTTAAACAAAGTGTAAACTCAAAAAAATATTAATACACAAATATACACCGCACTACTGACCAAAAACATAAAACAAACATATAATAACAACGAACCACATACTCACAAATATCTGCATGAAAACCTCGATGAATAACGATAGGCTAATACGGAAAATGTCAGATTACGATGCAATGAGTATAATATATATCTATATCCTACGTCTATTGGCCGAAGCCGAAAACACACAAGTAAAAGAACTCAGTGATGCAAATTATTGTCCAAAACAAAATACAGTTTGCTGCTGAGATTATAAAAGAATTAATTAAAATAGGATTTTAATTTCTTTTTCTATAATAAACTAACATGGAATATTATAAACATCACAAATATAAAATAAATATATCTAATTAAGAAATGCTAGCGCATTAACAGAAAACATAATTCTAGATTAACCGGAGCTAAATATTTTAAGTTGATAGAAAACCGAAGTATAACCGATTAATAATATAAAACCAAAGAATCTAAGAGGTCTGCCCAACGACCGGGTGCCTTACTTTGTATGTAATACAGATATTAAGGCATCTGCCACGCAAATATGTTAACATATACACTGGGCATATTGAAATGTCAAATAATCACATAGTAATACTCAGATTAAGGTTATATAATGTAAATAACAGATCTAAAGAAAAATAAAGAGATTTTAAAGTAAGTAAATAATTATTACCATCTAATTATTTTCAGTTACACCAGGCTATCCCTGAATTGCATTCTCTTCTTCTTCTTCTTTCTTCTAAAGTAGGTCTATGACCTGTTCCTTCTTCGATGAATATCATCGGTACTATGAGCTGGTTTTTATCTGTTTTTACAGAGGGTACCTAGCACTCTAACCCTTCTCTTTCTTCCAGGCTTGGGAATTGCATTCTATTGGTAAAAAAATTATACTTAAACATTACAAGCTCAACGGACTTATGTACTTACAATCTTACGCCTACTGCATCTCAGAGAGTGTTAATGTTCATTATCATTACTTTTAATGTAAATATACATTAATCTATATACAAATAAACTGTGAATAAATACATTACACAACAGGATTTGGTTTTATTCCATAGACTTGGATGATTTTGAATGAGGAAAGGTGCAATATCGAATGTATAAGTAACAATATCTTATTTACCATTTACTGCCTGTTTACCATTTACTTTAAGTTAGTACAGCGTCATGTGACTATAAGTTACTGAATCTGAAACTGTCAGATTCAGTAACTTATTCTTGTCAGTTATTATATTTTTAAAACATGGATTTTGAAATAATTATGTTTCTGAATAATGAGTTGCATTTCAACGAATAGTAATTTAAATTTTATTCGATGACATAACGTAAACAAAATAAGTAAGACGTGAACAAGATTGAGTAATTTCTAATATACTCGTTGTCAAAATATAAATTAATTTACAGTTGAAGTCTTTAGAACTCTGAAATTAATAATTGTCATAAAATCAATTTGTTCCATAAGTGAAACAGAGACACAAGATAAGCTTTTTAGTTAAGCTCGAATTAAACTTTTAATGGTTTTCAAACAAGTTGAAGGGAACGTTAAAATTTGAGGAAAATAATATTCACATTTAGAGTGAGGACACGAAGTCAGAATATTTGCAGAATAACAAATTTATTCGTCTCAAAAATTACCCGATGTGTTCTTACTTGACACCAAATTGACATTTAGTATAAATGCGCTTAATAGTTTTAATAGTCTGAGGGGCCTTCAATATTTAAAAATAGCCAATAAAAAATCTCATTTATTTTAACAGAGACAACGAGATACTTTTAACAGAGGTGCATACTTTAAAATTGAAAGATGCATAATAATCCATAGAGCTGGAGTACGTATAGAATAACACAATGATCAGTTTATTACTAAAGCTATTGGTAAAGTAATATGAAGGTCATCAGATGATCTGATTGACTGAAAATGTTGCTTGTAGTATCCAAACCATCTGTTGGCATAAGTATCAACTAGACGTTGTCTCTCTAGACGAAATAATGTTTGTTGTCTAGGAATTAGAAAGGGGCCATGTGCTATAAGGTTACCACTGACTTCATATTGTCAGACGTTCAACAAACGGAACTCAAATAAAATGTGGACTTTCATCAAACCGCATTGGGTGGATTTTTCTATTTTATGTACTTTTTTTTCAATTTCATGAGCAAGGAAAACGACTGTCGTGATCACGCACCATGTATCTGTACGATGCCACATACAACACTTTGTATACTATTTTTATTTTGGTCTGTTAACAAATATGTGCTCGTTATCGCCGAACACAAACCGCCTACTTTTACATTTGGGTCACGATTATTTTAATTCCCGAAAATTATTATTAATACGCGGGGTCGAGAATACAACAAATCACAGTTAACGGAAAATCCGTTGACTCCTGGTTTCCTTAGGCGTCTATGCGCGAATCGTGAATCAGTGACACGATTCCATATTATATTTAGTAATGTCTCTAATTTTACTGTTTACGTTTTTCTCATTTTTGGCACCAGTTCAAATACGAAAATGAACGCTATTACATCACACACCTGTTGAATAGACAAAAATTTACTGGTTTAAATTTGGCCGGTGACCGGTTTAACTGCAGGTCTGGGACCCCGAGTATTAAACGATTTTAAAGAAAAATTAAAACCGGTAGAATAAACCTTACTTGAGAGCAGTATGCAAATAACTCGCAAAGTGGTATTTTATAAAAAATAATGACTCTTTTAAACCTAGTTGGTCTCGTGTAATAGTTATGGACACTATTGAGTTTCTCTATGCCGTCTGTAACAATTAGTGCATCCACTGGCTTCTCATGACATGAGCATTCGAGGCAATACAACTTGTATTTCCTTATTGAAGTGAATACTTCTTTGGCGGCGTTCTGATATTTGACGAATATGGAGAGTGAATTCGAAAAAAATTTACGTTTCCAGATTTCGTTACACGAGAGAGAAAAAAGATATAACGTAAAGAGAATGAGAAAGAGAGCTATACATTTGATATACCTAAAACACAGGCTTCGTTACAAGACAGAGTACACAAACATATAACATAGAGAGAAAGAGAAAGAGAGCTATACATCATATATATCAGTTTAGGCTATCCGCGTCTCCCTTGCATGTGTACCGAATATTTATCATTGTGTTTTGTAATTATTTACGTTATTTACATCTTTGAACCGTTTAACTTGTTAAAATCTAGAAGATATAATATATTTCATTCACCACTCCCTACTGGTTTACAGCCACACAGGTGCAAATGCACTTGGAAGAGGCGAAGACAAAATCCCTTTGATTCTCGGGGGAGATTTCAATGTAAATTTCGGATCCAATGATTCTTTGACGTTGATTAACTTTCTTCGAGAAACATTTAGTCTGCTTATAAATAACAATCCCAAAGAATCAACAACAAAATCCGGAACAACAATAGATGCAATTTTTACACGTTATCTAGAAAATATCGAATCACGAACATATACCTATTTCATATTTTAGTTATCACAAACCAATTGAACCACCAGCCGATGATAGTGTAGATAATGAATAAACCGAATATTTTTTACACAAATTTTATATTGTTATATTTCTTTTGAAATTATCCCTCTCCCTTTCTCTCTCTCTCTCTCTCTCTTTCAATCTCTCACTCTTAATCTCTCTCATTCTCTATTCTAAAGAAGTATTCACTTCTATCACGTGTACTGTGCTGCACATTATATTTTTTTTATCTACTTTCTGAATTATCATATTACTATCAGTTCAACTATTAACTTGTTAGTGACGATTTTCAACCAATTATCTAATTCATAAATATTTATTATCAGTATTAACACGTAATGAAAGGTATACAGCTACATTCTCTTCCATCCGTTTCATCTTCAGCTACAAGCTCATGACTTCTAATCACACTCCATTTTCTTAGAGCCATCCAGCCATCTACCCATTTGAATCGATTACTTCCGTAAACTAAATTTATGGGTTTATGGTATTAAAGGGGAATAAATATATACCGCTAGGATTAGGACTAAATGTAATAAATGCAATACAATATTACATTTTCTTATGACATTTCGCGTATTTTCCTTTTCCAAAATTTGTATCCTATGTCAATCGTCTTGTCTCATTCCACTAAATCTCCCGTTTTCGGCTTCATGTCGCACTTGGTCCTCCAAACTTAGTCTTGGGCGTCCTATTTTATTCTCTTCCTGTAGTCTGGATTCGTAGATTTTTCCTGTTAGTCTCCTTTCCTTCATCTTATATATGTGGACTAGCCAACTCAATTGGCTTTCCCCAATGACTGGTTCTATCGGTTTTATATTTACTTCTGCCATCACTGTCTGGTTTCTTATTTTGTCTCTCCTTGTAATCTCTTCTATTGTTCTTAGAAATCTCATTTCGGTGGCTATGGTTTTGCCTTTATTATTTTTCGTTAATGTCGAGGATTCATTGCTATAAAACATGGATAGTCTTACGACTTTATGGTATACTCGTGTTTTCATTTTCTTTGATATCTCTTTCTTTCCCAGGAACGTGGTTTTTAGGTTGTACAGTCTTCCAGCTTTTACAAGTTTTTGGTTTATTTCCTTGTCTATTTTCCCCGATTCTTCTATGAATGTGCCTTTAATTGTAATTTGTAACCTATTCTAGTATTTGTCCTTGTATGATAATTCTATATTTACTTTCCTTCTTGGAAAATATCATGGTTTTGGTTCTTTCGATGTTTAATTCCATATTTATTTTACTCAGTTCTTTTTGGTATATTTCTAGGTTTTGTTGCAATTTTTGTTCAGTTTCCAGAACCAAAACCATGTCATCTACAAATAATAGTTCTTGTAGTGTCACATTTTGACAATGTCGTCTATGACTATAGGGAAAAGTAGCGGGCTTAACACACATCCTTGCTTCAATCCTATCCTAATCCTTCAACGTTCCCATTTTATATCTGTTGTCCTTATAAATATACTGCCAGGATGATTGCTGTCATATTTCTGTCAACTCCTCTTTCTATTATTCTTCTCACATGCTTCCAGATATCACTTCTTATTCTATTAAAAGCTTTTTTTAGATCTATAAAAGACGAATGAATTTCCTTGGCTTTCCTTAGTAGCTTTTCTTCTGTTTCTTTTTTTTTCAGTATAAATATAGGGTTCTCGGTACTCCTTCCTTTCCCGAATCTACGTTGAAATTCTTATCTTCGATAGTTATCTCCAATTTTTCTCTTATTCTTTTTTCTATTATTCTGGTATAAACTTAATTAGGTGTACACGTTTTTGTGTACCCTTTTTTAAACATTGACATAATTATTATGTTCCAGTATCAGTCTTTGGGTGTTTCTTTTCTTTTTAATATGTAGTTTAAACTTAACGACATAATAAAATCATTTCCTGAAGGTTGAAACTTCTGAAAATACAATTAGGTTGTTAACAGTAGACTTCATAAATACCTAACTTATTCCATTTGTAACATTTACTCGATGGAATAAAAACCTTTACAATGGCTTTTCATAAGAATAAATAATACCTATGGAAGAACAATGGGAGATACATATAATTTATCCGTATTTATTTTATTTTTCGATATTTGATGTGAAATAATAAAATAACAGTTCAGTTGTCACTGATTGTGAGACGTATTAAACTTGTGACTGATTCATCAGGCAAATCAGCATTATTCGAAGATAATTAAAACTCCAGAATCATAACTATATTATTCTCTGTTTTAACTTATTATGGTATAGATATTATTAACACGACACCTTGTACACAGTACACACAAGTTTACTTTGTACATGACCTAACTGGGTCTGTTGAAAGGAGTTAAATCGGAAGCTTTTAGGAGCTGTTCATGATACTGCAGGATTGTTATTTTTAGTTCATGGTTTTATACAGTGTTGATTGATGTCAATAGCGTTGAGTAAATATAAATAATGACTATGAAATAGCTCTCCAAATATATGTTTTTTTTTATTTTATAAAATTTAACCTGAACTTTGCCACATGGTTTTAAAATCTCGGTAAAAAAGTGAAACCACGCTAAGTTTATATATTTTTATAGTTTTATGTATCTAAAGAATTCCATCTAGAATATTTTTTTTTAGAATAACAGAACTATAGAATCAGTAAGTTTATTTAGATAACTCTTTTGTAAATTGCATCTTTCTATGTATTTACATTGTGGTTTAAATACATCCAGAAAATATACTTGATCGTTGTTAATAAATCGTTACAATTAAACTGTAGTTGTAAACAACAGACAAGTATGCGATTTTTTGGCACACTAATCGATGATATTCACAGAAATTTTTAAATTTTTTCTTACTGTATAAATAAAATAATATTCGTAGTATATGTATCGAGGCGTAACGAAAAAAAAAACATTATGTGCTTGTAAGCTTTATAAAGAAGCTTGATCTAAATATAACCAGATTGCCAGAATTAAAACATTTATAACAGTGACCTAGTTTTAAAAAATCAACATTTATAATTTTCTGTAAGCCACCACAACCTATTATCGCGTTAGATAATTTTTTTATGAATAGATTTTTATGATCAATAACTGTTGATAATAGTTAATATGAATGCGAGAGGCCCTTACGTCAATTTCCTTCTGCTATTCAAACTGTGGACCCAAATTAGAAGTGATTTTTTTAACTTAATTTAGCCTTACCTACCGCCAATATTTTGGCAAGCACGAAGGTCCTTGGGTGAGAGTTAAATACCTAACAGGATTATTGCTCTTTATTCGTCTTAATTGTTTTATTTTTTTATTTTTTATTACATATCGGTATCGACTTCTAAGGTCGTTAGCCATTATTATATATAGCAAAGATGCCAGGACTTACTTTCTTACTGTCAAGTCGCTAGGAGAATTTTTATATCATCAGCCCGAATGATGTTACTTGTCCCGCGCCAAACGTTAATGGTGATAGTCAAGCTTATTAAATATAATTGCCTCGATTACTGAAGCTGGTTGAAGCTGAGACTAAATTGTTAAATAAAAAAATATATTCGTGTTTCGCGACGAAGAATTAAACAAAATAAAATAAACGCAAATTTTATGTCTGCTATTTCTCTCTCATTCATTGTCTACTTATTTAATAATGTATACCCTATTATTTAATAATTAATTACGTGGATATACATTAAAATTATTTACATTAAAATTGTGTACCTATCTGTTATTTCTGAATAATCAACTTTTGTCTGAATGTTTTATTTTTCGTAAGAAGCAATTAAGAACGATTCTAAAGCATATATTCTCTATCCCAAATCCGTATTTCCTAGAGATCGCCTATCCGACATCCGTATTTGTAAATATCCCCTTAATTACTTGTAAATATCCTAGGCTTCTTAATATCAACGAGGCACGTTTGTAATTAAATAATTAAAACTTAATCAAATAATTAAAACTTCTCTCTAATTCCCTAACTCTAATTAAAACTTTTCACAGAAAATTCAATGATTCAAATAGAAAGCTCAATAAAATATACGCAATATATTAAATATGATATTTAAGAATTTGGCAGGATTATTAATGAATATATAAATATTTCCTAATCTTGCACCACTACATATACATACTCCGATTTATCATTAGTACAATGTATATTAAAAAGAAAAAATATATGTCTATTCCATTTCGACGACATTTATTTTTTTGTTCTTTTAGACAATATGAATAGTACCTATTAGTTGTAGATACAGTCACTGTAATATCAATTTTACAATAAAAGGTGGTGAAGTTTACATCAGATATCGTGTATATTTTATCAGAAGGTGGTAAAATGTAAAATACAACAACGGCTTTGAGGGTATTCATTTCGCAGTAAGCTAATATCAGTGATATCTCCCTCTAGATGTACCTTTCTGGTGCGAATTTGGTGTGAAATTTTAAACCACATTTCAGACACAGTTACTTTTAAAGATTTTAAACCAGATAACTACACAGAATTAATTTTTTTTTATTAAAAAAATTCTTGTTTTTATGTAACAAAAGTTTATATTTTTCGCTTGGAATTTTACCTACATAATATATGTAGGTATATGTATATATAAATAAAATTATATACTCTACATAATATTATAGGTAATCAACATTTACTGAGACTACATAAGCTTATATGTGTGTACGTATTTCAACAAAAATCTTCGTATTTATAACGTGACTTCCGTTAGGTTCATCGTGAGGAAGAATAATTAGTTACATAGTAAATATGGGTTAGTGTAACAAAGTATAAATCGAAACATAATACAGAAGCTAGGTTAGACCGCAAGCTGCGCCCAGACCACACCCGCTGCTTGTTTTAAATCATGACATACCAGTGGCTTACCAAGATACCAAGTGGAGGGAAAAAAGGCGCATACAACTAACACTCCCTGTTAGTTGTATGCGCTTACTGATATGTATTAATTGTAACGGCATGCGTATTAACCTTTCATCATACCTGCAATATCTGGGATCTTCTATCGGATCCATCGAATCAGATAGCATATAGGGTGTTTTCGGATTTGGGAATATTATCTACATTCCTTGAACTCAATTGACTTAATTCACGGAATAATTCTAGGACTGTCACCCGGACTCTGGTTAAGCGGAATTTAAAGCGTTTATATGAATATTGTACAGGATGATCAAATTTACCCGTTATTACAAAGTAACTCGTCAACAGTAAAATATACAAAAATACTGAAATAAGGAGGTTATACTCCGCCCCATCTGCAAAATGCCTTATATAATAAGGACTAAACAAATTAGGTCAAAACAGCTATTCTCTTCGCTATATGCCAAACGCTAGACAAAATACGGCAAATTTTGTCATTTAATTCAGCACTCGGCGTTTGGCATATAGCGAGGTGAATAGCTGTTTTGACCTAATTTGTTTACTCCTTATTATATAAGGCATTTTGCAGATGGGGTGGATATATAATCTCCTTAAAAACTTTGCATTACGAGGGTTGTCTCAAAAATAAGGTTCCCACATTTTCTTTAAATAGACAGTATTGTTTATTATCAAAGTTATTTACATGGTTGGAAAGCTTGAACATTAACCTACTTTTCTACATAATCGCCATTTCTTTCGATGCATTTTTGTAGACGTTCTTCCAACTTTTGTATCCCCGTGCCATAGAACTCCACCGCCAACCCGTTGAGGTAGCGATTAATATATTCTTTGACTTCATCGTCCAAGTGTTCCTTCAATTTTGGGAACAGGTGGTAGTCACTAGAGGCTATTTCTGGGCTGTAGGGAGGGTGGGGAATGACAGTCCAACCAAATTTGCTCAGGAGATCCTGGGTTTTCCGAGAGACATGGGGACAGGCGTTGTCGTGCAATAGCTTCACACCTTTGCTCAGTTTTCCTCTCCGACGGTTCTGGATGGCTCGTCTGAGTTTTTTTAGTCTCTCATAATATCTCTCTGAGTTTACTGTTGTACCAGGAGGCATAAAGCCGATGAGCAAGATTCCCTTACGGTCCCAAAACACAGTTGCCATGATTTTCCCCGCAGATTGCGTTTGCTTGAATTTTTCAGTTTAGGTGAACTTGAGTGGCGCCATTCGCGTGATTGTTCCCTTTTTTCGGGAGTGAAATGAAACACCCACGTTTCGTCGCCTGTGGCGATGGAGTCCAACAATTCCTCTCTATTGTTGCCACATTGTTGAAGAAGTTGACGAGGACAGTCGACGCGTTGCTGCTTGTGCGCATCTGCAAGCATTCGTGGAACCCACCCCGCGGACACCTTGTGGTACTACAATTTCTCGGACACAAGTCTGTCAATTGAGCTGACAGATATCTCAGGAATGAGATGAGTCAGTTTACGGATGGTGATCCTCCGATCTTCAAGCAGTAGACTCTCGACTTTTGCGACAGTCTCGTCGGAAATCGACGGTCGTTCGCTCCGGTCTTCGTCATGGATATCTGTACGATCGCCCGAGAACTCCCTACACCATTTGTTTGCGGACGTGTTGAATGGTGATACACCTTTCACCACAAACTTCACACAACTGGCGATGAAAGTCTATGGGTGGAACCTTTTTTGCGTTCAAAAATCGGATCACTGCACGTATTTCGCACTTGGCGGTGACGGAAATCGGGAGGTCCATCGTAGACGGCAGTCAAGCCAACACTGTGCGACGTAGCCTGACAACGAAGGTGAAGACCGAGAGAGGGAGAAACGTCGCGCACGACAGTGTTCTCAGATTTCACCTAATACATCTTCTTGCGGAGCTATCGCGATGGGAACCTTACTTTTGAAACAAGCCTCGTATATTGACCATCATCATGAGGTGATCAGTCCTAAGACTGATTTGACGCTAACCTCCAGCTTCTCCTATCTTGTGCTAACCTATGCATTTCGCTAATTGTGCCACAACCTACATCCCTTACTATTTGCGAGCAGTAGTCTAATCTAGGCCTACCTCTGCCTTTCTTCACTCCTATTTGTGCCTCCAAAATATCGCGGACTATTCCCCCATATCTCAGCAAGTGGCCTACCATTCTGTCTCTTCTCTTCTTTATGTTTTTCCATATACTTCTTTTCTCGCCGACTTTCTCTAATACTTCTTCGTTTCTAACCCTATCAGTCCACGGTATTTTCATCATTTTTCGGTAACACCACATCTCAAGAGCTTCTAATTTCTTCCTACTTGCTTCCCCTACCGTCCAGGTTTCGCAACCGTATAGTGCCGTGCTCCATACATACGTTTTCAAAAACCTCTTCCTTGTTTCTAAGTTTATTACGCCCGAGCATAAAAGTGCTTTCTTTTTGTTAAAAGCTACTCGACCCTGCGCCATTCTTTGTTTTATATCTTTATCACTTCTTTCATCTCAATTTATTTTACTTCCTAAATAAGTGAAGTCTTTAACTTCCTCCAATCTTTCATTATTAATTTGTACTTTCGTTTTTGCTCTGCTCTCGCGCCCTCTGCACACTAACACTTTAGTTTTGTTTTTATTCACCCTTCGTATATTGATATACAAAAATAAATCACGCATACCATCAAAACAAGGAAATTAAAACACAATTTTTTTATTAGTTAGAGTAAAACTTTATGACCCAAATAAAATTTTCTCTTGTCTTTTGTTTTTGAGTTGAACGGGAACTCTTGAAATTGGAATATCTTGGGTGCGGGTCTAATAGTTTCGTTTCTTGCCAATTCTAATACGTATGTTTTTTACCTGTGTAAGTCCCAATGGAGGACACGCCCCTGACTTCGCAGCATTTAAGTACAATATCACACGCTACGTAGGATTCATAGTTAAAGTGTCAGTTCTTGTATTAGCTTTTAACTTAATGGACTACACGCGTGAGATGAATTATGGCATATTATATTTTTATAATTATAACATTAATATGTTAAAAATATGTAACGACTACCAACAAAAAAAAGCAATTACTAAGTTATAGTAATCAATCATTCCTCAATATCTAATTATAAAATGTAATATGTGCTTAGTTCGATGAAATAGTTTATACCGTGTGTCCTAACTCAACTCTATTGAACTACCCTTAAATAAATTACCATTTTAGTGAAAGCTTTCTATTCTTTCATGAAAATACAATAATAATGATAACTAATAATATGTTATGGTTATAAACCAAAATTATCAAATAAAAATGGTGAGCGTTTTTAATTTAACAATTTGTTTGATTCAGATCAATTGTCACAAATTATCACTGTATATGATCTGAAAATATATGACAAAGATATATGAAGAAAAAAAATATGACATATTATATACACGTTTGTTCATTTGCAAAATAAAATATTTATATAAAAAATATAAGAAATATTACAACAGAGGTAAAAATATAAAAAAGATAGTTATTAAATATACAGATTACAGTTTCCTGCATCTGAATGGCTCTGAATTAGGAAAAGTACTATGAAATTCTTACTGTTCACAATTATATTGTGATCGTAGTTCTTTCAAATCTTATCTTAGCTTTTTGTAAATCTATATGAAGCTCGCTCAATTCGTATTGCACAAGTATAGCCCTAGATCCGTTTCGACATAAGAAATACACTGTTTCTAGATAACATTCCAATATAAATCGATATTTTTTAATTATAAATAACAGAAATTTATTATTATGCCAGTTAGATGTAAATATTTAGTCTAGTAGGCGTGTAGTAGAATTGTGCGTGATTTCACATGTTTTATTATTATAATATATGACTTTTCTTACGTCGAATAAATACATTAATTTAGTATGTAAAAAATGTATGTTAGCAGATAAATCGTACGTAATATACTGCACTTTATACAGATTCAAGTGGCTTCACGGATATAACGGGTGATCCGAATTGGACTTTAGGATTTGCTTTCTGAATAAAAATTAAAATATTGGAAAAATCCGAATTTTATTGCTATCATTATAAAGTACAAACTTAGAGTTTATTAGACTTTATCTAACTTAGAGAAAAAAGTTAGATATGAAATATAATGTCAGCCAAATGCCCTCCACGGCTCCGCTGATATGATACCATTCTTTTAGCGAAGTTTTTCATAACGCTTTCGCATAAATGCGGCTTTATTTCAACAATTCAAGCAGAGGAGAACATCAGACGTACGATGTTCTCCTTTAGCTCTGGAATTGTAGCAGGTTTGTTGACATAAACCCTTTCCTTCAAATAGCCCCACAGAAAAAGTCTACTGGGGTTGGATCGCAAGACCTCGGTGGCCAATCGATGTTACCCCTCTGAGAGATAACACGACCAGGATATTTGGTTTGAAGTAAAGTGACTGTTTCACGTGCTGTGTGACATTTGGCTCCATCCTGTTGAAACCACATGTCATTCAAGTTCAAATCGTTGGTTTTATTGAAAAAATAGCCGTTTACCATCTCCCGATGTACACCATTGACAGTAACGGCGTTGCCACTTTCGTCCTCAAGAAAGTATGTGCCAATGATTCCTCCAGCCCATAGTGCACACCGGGTAGTGCATTTTTTGGATGCATTGGTTTCTCTTGAATAATATGGGGATTTTCACTACCCCAAATGCGACAATTTTGGCGATTCACAAAGCCATTTAAATGAAAATGGGCTTCATCGGACAATATGACTTTTTTACAAAAATGAGCATCAATTTTTGTGTTCCCTAAAACTCAGTTCACAAACGTACGGCGTTTCTGGTTGTCCGTTTCTTTAAATTCTTGTGTCAATTGAATTTTATACGCCTTTAAACGCAGATCTTTTGTTAAAATTCGTTGCGTAGTGCCGTATTAAAGAGTAACTACGCACACTATCACTTACGCGAGCAATAGTTTCATCTGACTGACCTCTTCGTTGATACCGGACCCTTGATTTGTCAATAAGCATACCACTTGCTTCAAACTTTTGCACTAAATCACGAATTGCACGCTCACTTGGCACATTATATCCTAACATTAGTCTAATATTTATAGCTACATAGATCTTGTATGTGGTACATAATAATGATATCTCTCAATAATTGCAGTGCTTCGCACTTTTATATATATTGGGCATATTATTGGATCCTTCATAAGTTATATAATTTCTGATATATTTTCTGATATCATATCATCCCTCTGATACGCTTTACATTGCTGATATCCCCTACCACAGGTTAGTAGTGACATGGAAAAGTCTTAGTAGTAGTGGTAGTAGTAGTAGTAGTATTAGTAGTAGAGGAATATGCTATAGAGATCTTAAGTTCCACTAGTAATAGTCAAAAAACAGCAGCTAGTCAAAAATAGGAACAAGTCAAAACTGCGATGTCGGACCGCCCACGAGGTGCGCAGTAAACAGCCTGGTCTTTACTCAGTTGAATTGAGACCCTTGCAGAGTGAATATTGATGAATATATTATATTAAATGTGAATGTACACGAGTTCGATCTGGCCGCGCGTACATTGCATCCTTTTCCTTCCGAATGCTACCTCATTCTTTCTCCTACGCATACCTAGAAAATCTCGCACATTTTCCTATTCTTGATGAGCAGTATGTAAAATATCAAGTCGTTTAATGCATTGGAAAATAAATGAAAAGAAATAACAGCTGCAGTAAGTAAATAAAAATCTTTGTCACAATTTAAACCAAACACTTTGTATGTACATATGTATGTACATATCTGAACGTGTTTGCTGTACATTTATACATCTCTAGATGCTCATATATTTTTTTGTTGGCAGAAAAATGTGGATGTATTTATTATCTTATAAAAAATACATTCAACTAAAACGTTCTAAAATTACTTTAGCTGACAGACAACTGAATTGGGCTCATTGGGAAACTCGGAAATCGTCAATCGCGCAGTGGAATGCGGCGACCTCCGCCGGCTCATAATCTCCTGATATTTCGCGGGCCTTATTTTGCAATGTCTCGCTCGACGCTGTGCCGCACTAGATATACGGAAAGGGCGCAAATGTCCGCAACGATGCCTATCCGTCGCGGTAATTTCAAAATTAATTCAGTTGAGGTCAAACCTATAAAAAATATATCGCGTGGATATAATTGCACCGATAAAAAGTGGGCATAGTTTGGATTTCGTTAAATTGTGACAAACAAACCGAAAAAATTCGATTATATTTATAACATAAAACCAATTTGTGAGCGAGACCAGTCCGGTTCTCTACCCACTTCTACTTCTGTGGCTCTAATATGGTAGACGGGTAATTATGCATGTAGGAAATAATTCTGATGGGCGCAAAACCACATACATACGATACCATAGCGGAACAATCAATACTGAATACTTGTGGAACGATGGATGACGATTCCTGTTTTGGAGTGTTCAACACAGATTACCCACGTGTTCAAGTTGGATTCAGCAATGTCTGAATCGAAGCGACCGACGTGACGGCAGCGCTTCCAACTTATATTACGGCTCATGTTCTCCTTATACCTGCGGATTGATAATGGTACTTATATTATTATTGTATAAAACCAGTAAAATATTTGGAAGTGTCCGGGACAAAGTCTTGATCAGGTAGAAGGAATGTTGTAACGTGAACAATAACTTTTGAACGTTATTAATTAATGTCCAATGTAAGAATCAAAAGAAAAACCAATAACAATATTAGTTTCCTCGAATCTACCACTAGAATAAGTCTATTAGATGTCTACTAGGGCATACAAATACAATAATAAATTCGACTCATTTTGTTCACCAATGAATAGCATATGTACATGTAGTAGTAGTAGCAGTAGCACATATAATAGAAACTTGTAAATAAGTGTTCTAATATTTAAAAAGTATTGCAACAGACAGTTAGTTGTATCTAATTATCCCATTCAATAAATAGTGTCGAAAAACCAAATGGTTTTGTAGCCCATTTAATTGACAGTTTGGTTAAGAAGCACATGAATATAGTTTTAGAATTTAGAATACCCAAAAACAAATATCTAACTCTCTTAAATTTCTCTAATCTTCTACGCCTATACGGTCTTTCGAGTCACCTAAGAAAACCAAAATACTGGATCATTACATGCAAGGATGCGCACAGAAAATGTTTTATAAGAAACAGTCATAAATCTTATACATAACTACAAATAACAAATATCCCTGTTATAGAAGGGCAACTAGCCACCTCGGTGGATACCTCTTTCTCGTGACGCACCACCTCCTCATTTCCATCTTGAATTTGAATTTATAATATGGTTTAGATGTAGAAATATAACTGTTAGATCTGAAGAACAAAGGGATTGGTTCCAAATCAGAATAATACAATTCCAAAGCAAAAACTCTGACACAATGCGGGCTTTATGACATTGTCATAGTAGGACGTTGAGCCTGATATTCTAAAATCTCTCCTCTGTACTCTGTAACACGTTGATTGTATAGATGTTAGTATACAATACCGTGAAAATTCACTGCGATAATTAACTAACTACTATGTTATGCTTGCATTGTCGACGAGGAATTTGTGGGGGTTGATTTTTAATCAAAGAAGTATACGATGTGCATAGAATTTTTAAATTGAGAATTATTAATCAAATAACTTGGAGAAATCGATGGTTTACTAATTAAACCGTCTTCACAAGATTGTGAGCCATTTGATAGCGATGCGTATGCAATGCAATATACGCTCTAGTAAAATCTTGTTCAAACTACTATACAAAATAAAATAATTGGGTTATAAACGACTGAATAGTGCATACAATTGTAATTACAGATAGAGTATAGATAATTGTAATTGTTTGTGCTCTTGTCAACTCTAAGATTCGCTCACCTAAGAACTCATCGAAAGTGACTTCATACTATAATCCTCCTGGAATCTGTTTCTTTAAAATACGCTACTGTGTTTAAAACTTCATTGGAAAAGTTGTTTCTCATAAAATTTTATATTTGTTGAAATTAGTTTACCCGCATGGATGAATAATATTAAAATAACAGCGGTAATTGTTGGTTTACGTGGCTGTTTTCTTGCTACATGTGAATATATATTTCAATTAAAATGTTCCTAATTAAGTAGTTCATCATAAAATAATTCAAACCCAAAATCCTAGTTTGCTTTAAACTGAATTTGACTTTTACTTGAATCAATTAGGACGTTTGACATTCTGTTAAGAAAGTAAATTCAAGCATTTTATCATCCTATATGTCCAGGTTTTTACTTAATATGTTAGGTATAGTATCTAACAAGAAAGAATGTAAGGAGACACTTTCGATACATTCTCCAAAAGGTAAACACCATCATTAATTAATTTTGGAGTTAATTATGCTCTTGGTCTCAAAATGATAACGTCTTATATTGACCAATTGAGAAACCGTAAATTTAATTCATTATTGCCTGTATTTTAGGCAAATGCAACGAAAGTGTCTCACTAATCATTAATTATATCTCGATGGTACATTTTGGAATTAGAGATATAGCTAACACTATTAATAAATCGATTAATTAAACATTTAAACAATACTCATGACAGTGCTAGAATCTTTACAACAGTATTTTGAATCTATCTATCTAAATACTTCATATTAAGAATCAACTACTAATCGTTTACATAAACAAGATGTTTTGTGACAATACACCTACAAATTACTGTTGCAGGAACTGTTTTAAAATTAAAAAATTAACCAGATCTAATAAAGGAATAAACAAGACGTAATGAAGTTGAATAATGAATATTATCATTATCTAAAGAAAAAACATACCTCTATAAAGTATAACGATTATAAGAGAGATCATTCATAATAAAATGAGAAATAAAACAGATGAGAGAACATGATATTTATCGTTTGTTCTTGTTCCCTTCACCCCTTTTGGATATTAACTTTAATAGAAATATACAGGTCTCAATTATTAATAGAGAACCATAAAAGAGTTCATACATACATACATTTCACTGTTTTTTGGAGAAATATTCATCGTTCTAAAGGATGTAATTTTAAATGACATTCCTAACTTGGAATAGAACTGATGTTATAAAACTGTATGTTTGTTTGTATCGACTTACATCAATCCTTCGTGTAATAAAACGGCTTGTGGTTCAGTAGTGGTTTTCGATAGATAAAGCTGTAAGTGATAGTCTGCATTTGAAAACCTCGGATGTCTTATTAAAGAACGGTTTGATAGCAATTTGGGTCACGAACATTATTAATAAATAGAGCCATAAACAAGCCATTGAGTGCTGTTAGTTAATTAATTATATAATTAGAGAGTAACAGACCTAGAGGCGATTATAGACATAAAAATAGTAATGTATTTCCAGTGAGCAAGCTGAAATTCATTTACATACGTGTACAAGTCTGATTCTTCCTAGAAATATAGGTCAAGTCTATACAGGGTGTTTAGAATTTCCAGTATTATCATCAACTATTTTTATGTAGCGATATAGCGAAAATGTTTTACAAATACATCATGTTTAAATGTATATTTTTAAAAATGAACTATGAATAACAAAACAAAAATTAATGTTAAATATTAAATGATGAACTAGGATCTAACCCTAATTTTTATGTTTGCATTCTGAGGTGTGACGCTATTTACGCAATTCTTAGTATTTGTTGAGATTTTCCGTGTTGGAACTAATCACAAATAAAGGTTATGTTTCACGTTATTTTCCATATATCTGATCCTTTGGGTACGCATCAATTAACGAAAAATGGTGAGTGTATAAACTACTTCTTGTCATTAGTGTAAAAGTTTAATGAAAATGAAAATGTTCATGAAAATGTTGAGTGTATAAATCTGCTCTCAGTCCAGCACCGAGGTGTTTCCCACAAGAAGGTTTGCTGTTTTTTTTTAATTTTAATTCTATTCGAATAAGAGTGAAACATCTATAAGATAATCTAAAAGTGATATTTCCAAGAGTGTCTGTGGAGAGATCTCATTTTTATTGAATTGTAAAACCTTTCATAACTTTTAGATTCGATAAATAATAAATAAATTATATCCGTATTTGTGAATATGTAAAACCACTTATAATAGACTTCTGAAAATCCGTATTATACAAGATATATTTAGTAACAAATCTGAATTTAAAACAAGAGCTATTGACAATTGGAAGTAAATTGCTTGACCAGGGATCCTCCGATATGTTGACGCTGATGACAACGATTTTTTTTTTTAATGGAAAAGCCCTTGTAGACCAATTGAATAGACCCCAGTACTAATTGTTTTGCAATTGAACACTGTCAGTACGTCCAGTACAGTTAGACTGCATCGTTTTGATTTGTATACACTGAACTTTGTTTCAAAACACATGGAAATTGTTAACTTTTACAAATATGACCAAGTAAAAGTTTTTCAAATATTGTTAAGCGACGCAATATTTTATACATCGCTTCATCCAGTATTAATTATGTATATACAACATATATATTATTGAATTAATTTAAATTGTGGATTCTCTACCGTCTA
The DNA here is from genome assembly GCA_037954035.1 of Rosalia funebris. NCBI lineage: Eukaryota > Metazoa > Arthropoda > Insecta > Coleoptera > Cerambycidae > Rosalia > Rosalia funebris. The sequence goes on along the minus strand of JAZFAV010000001.1, from coordinate 10,719,987 downwards.
GAAACCTTTAATCAGCTGCCATTTTATCAAACCAAAATACGTCGCATTACAATTAGCTTAACATTCCTTTATTTAACAACTGACTTATCATAAGTAATATCATATCAATGACGGGTTTATATCCTTTTTGGTCATTTAATAAATTGTTTTCCAAAGTCATTAATTTGTAATTGAAGTAATTCCCAATCGAACAAATTCAGCGTATTATTGGGAAACAATAAAATTGATATATTTTTCTTTGAAATTTAACACGAAGTTGTTTGTAATTTCCGCTGGAATCGGGGGAAAAGCAATATAACGGGAAAAATTGGATGTGATACGAAAGAAGCGTGGCTCGTAAAATTGCGTGTGAACACCCCTCAGAGACGTTTTAACTTGAAAGAGGGGTGATGGATATTACTTTACACATGTATGGATAGGATAGAATATGGATTTTGAAGAGTGCGAACTGATCAGGAACATGTAACACAGGAATGTCGTTCCTGATGGACAACTAACTATGTATGTCCATAGTGATATAACACGTCCAAGCTCATATGTGGTTCAAAGGGGGAAGCATATACGTGTTTGTTTTATAACCAAAAGCATTCATGCGTGAATTTATTGGAAATGAAATCCATATGAGTGTCAGGGTAACAGAAGCTGGAGGTGGGTTGCCGACTACATATGTGTAGGTCTACCGAACGCAACATATGTGCAAAACGGAAGACATCATATTATGTAGGTACATAATAGATGGCCCCTTACTGATTATCCGATTATTCGCGATCATTGTCCCATGCTATGCAGATTCAAAACAAATATCTTCAATGCTAGAAATCGTAATTACAATAGGTACAAATTTACATTGTGTGTACGATTCCGAGCAGATTCAGGCTGTAATTGTAAGTAGAATTATTATCGTTCCAAAATTGTATAGTGAATATCACAAACAATTAAACTTTTTTGCCAGCAGTTTAGCGTAGCGGAAAAATATTCTGAAACTAGGTAGATAAGTACGTTTTAATTAGTTAATTTTTTTTAATGACCACTTACGTATTTGGCGTAGCGTGTACTGACTGCACATAACAGTTTATCTTTTTTCATTACTTTCGCTTTGAACCGACTTTGCAGATTGTGTTTACTCGAGCGATTCTGCAGTTAATTAAATATTAAATTGGTGTTTAAAAAGTGCAGCAGCGTAGGAGTGTTCGAGAACTAACCCCTACCTCTCATCAGGGCCCCAGGAATGTTAGAAGTCTGCCGGAGATTCTACCGGCCCCTAACGGGGTTAAAGTTCACGTAAATGCCACATGGCGAAATGGACATGACCACGTCGAAGACGTCGTGGACTATCTCCTTTAAATCCTCAAACATCCGTCCGGCGAGCCCTGACAAAACGTCAGCGCATTATGAGTATGAGTGACAGAAGTTGCCAGAATCCCCGTGTCCCCTTAGCAGGATAACATGATCCTAAGAAGGCGCCGAAGGAATCGCGTTAATTTATGCATACATTATCGGAAATTAAACGAAATCCATACCAAAGGAACAGAAGACGCCGTCGGTAGAAAGTGAAAGTGATCGTGGTAGGGATGAGATATGCGCCGGAGGAATTCCAGGTATTTCTATTAAGTAAAGGGGTAAGACGATAGTGAATTCTGGCGAATAGGAAAGTAGAATGGACGCGGCTATATTGGAATGTGACGAGATTTTGATGCCAGATGATGAAAGAGGTAGGGGAAGAGGTAGAAGAACGGCGATCAGAGGAAAAGAAAGATTTCCCGCGCGATATTTCAGTAACGAAATGTTCCGTTAACTCGAACTCTCAGAAACAGCGAAATCAAAACTGTTTTTATGTAACTATTAACTATTCACACAGCGCCAGAGTCATAAATGTAGCACATATTGCATAGGTACCTATATGAAACGTTTGATTTTATTGATTTATTATTAGTTAATTATTCTAAGCCTTATTTCCACCTGTGTAATAATACACCATATGTGTTACTGACAGTGGCGTACGGTTGAATTTCTCTATGGGGAAGTAATAAAAAAAATTATATTTTACAAGACTTAAAAAAGTCTACTCAGCCTCTTATTACAAACTTAGGAAACACATGAAGTGGAAAATTAAAATTAAAATCATTAGAAAAATTACAAGTCCTACCCTCTTAAGAATTTACAGTTTCAGCATTACAACGTCTTCCGATATTAAAATGCAGCTTGATTACTCTGTCGCTTTACTTCTACCGAGTAGGAGAATCTCTAAGATTTGTTTTAATTTAAATTTGAGTCACAGGTTCATTTAATTTTACAGGACTTCAAATAAAATTCCAGCACTGATGAATAATATAATTTTTTTCAAATATTCTTTTCTTTATTGTTACAACTGTTTTTTGCCACACCTTTGAAACCCATTAAACAGTAGACATGGTCGACAAAATTTGAATATTTGACCCACGATTTCATGAAAATATGCTATGAAAATCCGTTTCTTAATAAATCACACACTACAAAAATTCACTTATTACCGCAAGGCACTTAAGAGTATCGGCCTCGATGGTATAACATTATTGTTATGCCATCGTAATTTTTAGTGGAAGCATTATAGAAGCTGCTTCTTAATAGTTGGAATGTATTCGCTAATTACGTCTAATGTAATTGTGATTTGTGCATTAAGCATAAATTGTTTACTGCGCTTAGGACTGGACTCAAATCTTCTGCCTAAAAAAAATGCTTCTGCCATATTCTTTGCATCAGCTCTCATTCTGATGCAAGTCGATCAGCTCTTGATCCCAGCATCTATATGACATCAGCAATCTTGTAATGTGTATTACGAGTGTATTTTAGTCTTAAAAATATTGAATATTCTATTTTATAGAATTCTGAGAAATTCTGAGGAAAAAGATAGTCTCAATATTTCAGTGATATGTGAAAATATATCAATTTCTTATATAAACGAATCTCTACTAATATTTTAATGGAAGCATTGTTTCCCTTGCTTCCATGGATCACACGCTAGTAGTTGCTAATAGTGATACATATATGTATATTTACCACGAATTTTAAGTACTCGTGATGACCGTTCTATATTTAGTGAGATGGTGTTCGCAAATTTGCAATATAAATTTACACAATTTTCTCATTCTAGTTTCAAATATTGGAACTGTAACATATTGCTCTTCAAGGAAGTTGAACAAAAACATTCAATACAATAAAAAACAATACTCATAGGATTGCAGGTAATGTCTTCAATTTTAAAATACAAACAAGAATGCATGCTAGAGTATATTAATTAATAACTAACTATAAAATAAATTGTTACAAGAAAATCATATCGCCTGTATGGTTATTAGGAGTACACACTTAAATGTCTTGGACGTAATTCGTCCTTGATCCTTTTTCCTAAATTCTCGTCGACCTGAGAAAAATTCGCAATGGCCCTATCTTGCAGTGCCGTATTAGTCGGTTTCAACCACGACACGATATTTTGAATCAGTCTACCCTTCTCGTCTGGCGTCATCACCCTCTGATACAACAGGCGGGCTTGGGTGAAATTATCATCGTTTCCATTATCGATCCGCCTTACCACACCGTTCAGATGTGGAGTCGGAGCGAGAGCTTGAGCCCTATTGCTGTTTTCGGGCCCCTTGAAACTGTTGGGATGGTAGTTCGGGGCATCCCCTTGGCTGTCGATGGTGCTATAGCCGTCTCTGGTGTACGTGTGGATCTGATAGGGTTTGTTGACTGCCAGCTGGGTGTTGTTGGCGCCCAGACGATAGCGATGGGTGTCGCCGTAATTGAACAGGCGTCCTTGGAGCATTCTGTCGTTGGATGGTTCTATTCCTGCACACACAAATAAATTTAAGTAACGATTAAGAATTAATTTTCTGTTCTTTCTCCAAAATTAGTTTATTACTAAAGCTATCCAGTTGGATGCGCCTCATCAGTAAGACTGTGGGCAAGCGCTACATACCATTGGCACATGTGGGGGCATGAATATTTTTACTTCAGCGAACGTTACGTTTATCAAGTCCACAAATCTTAGCTATTCCAAAATAATAATATTCATAAAATTTCGTTATAAAATTTCGTCATAAAATTTCTATTAAATTGTAAACAATGTATGTATGGTAATTTACCGAGATAACTCTTAATTTAATTTCTAAACAGCTTTAACGTAAAGGTGCTATGATAGCGTTAAAATAACGATGATAAGTGGTCGACTAACCGTAGTGAAGGGGGATCGGCAATGCACTTTTCACTGCCGTAAGGCTGTAGTTGACCTTTAATTTATCGATCGAGGTGTACGTACGGTGTCCGCTGTATTAGTTGAAACGTTCTAATGTAATAATAAAGTATGTCGCACGTGCTAAAGCCCAGAAAACGTTTATATGTTCACCAAGTGTAAAAATGTTTATTGGAAAATTTGTGATTTTTCCTACCATGAGACGACAGTAATGTGTAAAGTAAGCGACAAACCCTTAATGTGCTGATTCAAATTCGACTGTACACGTCATGTGAATTATGTGTAACACCAACATAGAAAACAGGGCCCTTTCAAACGTTCCCCTTCAAATTCTATTTAGGTTTGAATTATTGTTGATGTTGATAGCTTGTAGTAGTCCGCTTCACATACTAGATAAAGAACTATTTCGAAACTTTTGGCATAAATATACCACACAGTTCAAGTTACCAAGTTGCAAAACATTATGGAGCATTGTATCAAGGGTACGCGACGACATTATTATTAAGATTACAAAATGTAAATTACAAAATAGATAACTGTGGTTATGTATTGACGAGATGATATATGGTAAAAAAAAATCTATTGTAAATATTATAGTATGTGTACTGGACCTTCGGCAAATGAAATTTCCATTGCTATCAGCTAACAAAAGACTCCTGAGTGTACTGGCAATACAATTACGCACTAGAGGTGCTAGAGACGTTAGAAAAATTTCGTGTCAACAAGTTTCAAGTGTTCAAGAAAAATTTCAAATGTTTCAAGTATTGATGTTTGTGACTGATGGTGCCACCACAATGCGTTTATTAGGCCATTCTCTTTCACAACACAGTTGTAGATTTTTATGTTACATGTAAAGCGCATGTCTCACATCTTGTAACAGAAACTATTCGACAATGTTCTCCCAAGGTAGATGCATTAATAGAGAGTACAGAGAGTCTTCGCGAGTTTCATATAAAGTGTCCTGGAATTCCCGAGCCACCAGAGTCGATCCTTACACGTTGGGGAAGGCAGCTTTTTAATTATATTCTGAAAATTTGCAGCAAATAAAGCTACACTAATACTACAGTTCAATCCTACCGAGGCAGCTATTAAGGAAAGCCAGACACAATTTCTAGATATTTCCATTGAAACTGATTTAAAAACTATTGATACCATCTATAAAGGAGTACATAATGCAGTAGAGAAAATATAAAATAATGCGCTGGAGTGGAGCGGAGTCCCTGCAAATAGTGAACCATTTTTTACATCTATATTAAAATATTTAAATAAAATATTATTTTTATTGACTAGATTTACAATGTAGTGACGCATTAAACTGGCGCATTAGCAGGGATAATGAGTGTGCCTCGATAGCTCAGCGGTCAGAGCAACCAACCGGAAATTGGGAGAGCCGGGTTCGATTCCCGGTCAAGGCATATGCACCCTTTATCCTTGCTATCGCCAGAGTGGTAACCCCGACGTGATGTGATTCGTTCCAGTACATCCAACCTCCCTTACATCTCAAATTCGCGGATTCGATTCCCGTCCTATCCATCGCCCTACAGTCCCGGGGTTACCGAACAACGGTTCGTAAGAATGGCGAACGTGGTCAATTCCGTTAAATTGTATCGAGACAAACCATGTCTCTAGGGAGGGAGTACTGTAGCGACGCGTTAAACTGGCGCATTAGCAGGGATAATGAGTGTGCCTCGATAGCTCAGCGGTCAGAACAACCAACCGGAAATTGGGAGAGCCGGGTTCGATTCCCGGTCAAGGCATAATAAGCACTCTTTATCCTCGCTATCTCCAAAACAATTTTAAAGCTTTCACAGGTCATTTTTGGACAATTGCGTTCCCTACAACAGAGATAGGGAGAAGAAGGAACCGTCCAGTGAATGTTCTGACCTGGCCTGTTATAAGCTTTTTATTGTTATGTGTTATTGTCCCTATTCCCTGGTATTATAGGGTATTTTGTTTTCTTCTTAACATATGTTATTCCAATAATTTTTATATACTCGCTTGCTTTTTACTAGTGTGTTTATTTTCTTTTCTTGTTGCAGGAAAATTGATAAAAACATGCTTTAAGTATTGGTTTTGTTTAATATAACCAACACTTTCCTTCTAATTTTTATTTTATGTTCGTCAAATGTTTATTGCGTTGCCTATTTTTAGACTTATAACCTCGCTGTTGGCTTTATTTCTGTGCTAATAATTCTTTGGGTTAAACAATATAGCCGCTACTGTTGACATTTGGCTGTGTTTTATATTTAATTCTCTTATTTCCGCGTTTATCCGTATTGTTAATACTGTTATCCCACATTCAAATTCTCATGTAGGTATTTATGTACATGTGGTTGATTTATATCGATATCGATAAAATGCCTTGTTATTTTTGCAGTTTGGATATTCATGGTGTAAAATTTGTTTGCTGCTTCCTTTATTACGTCTCTAGATTTTGTTAACAAGCACAATAGTAAACCAAGTAATTTCACTGCTACACGCTATATATGATGCAAAAAATGAATGCTTCAAACAAAAGTTTGAAAGTACGTTAAAGAAAGCCACCGATTTTAACAGATGAAGAGAAATTTTTGATGATACTGTTAATAGTGATAGTGCATCTATAGATCCGTTAAGTAAGTGCAAAAAGTATTTTACGTATGCCTGTATTACACCAGTAGATGGCGAACGGTCGTTCTCCAAATATAAGAACATATTTTCACCACAGCGAACATAATTCTCTGAGACAAATATGGAAACATACCTGATGCTGCCAAGTATTTACGGATCGTTTCCAGTTCGTGATGCTAATGATGATACTAGTTCATCGCGCTAGTTAAGAGGGTAAGTACATACAATGTTATATTTAATTGTAACAGTTTAATATGTTTGTTACTAATTACTTTGTATTATTATTTTATTACCCTTATTATGATGCGTACGTCTATGGCGCGCAGCACATTCCCCACAGCCTTACTCATCAGTAGCGACGTCGTATAATAAACAATTATGTTGCAATTATGTTTGTACGTGTATCGATTCAAATATCTTAAGTTTAGGTGACTGCACATCGGCTGCAGCCGATTTACCATTGTATAGTACTACTGACCACAGTGAGGACAGATTTATTTATTACTCACCTGGTATTAAGTGCGCCGGATCAAACGCAATCTGCTCGACTTCTGCGAAATAATTCGTGGGGTTCTTGTTGAGGACAAGCTTACCTACGGGTATCAGGGGAAAGTCGGCGTGTAACCAAACTTTAGTGTCGTCGAAGGGGTCCGTAATGTCGGCGGCCTGTTCGAGAGTCATGATTTGAACGTATAAATTCCAGGAGGGATAGTTTTCTGCCTCGATAGCGTTATACAAGTCTCTGATGTGATAGTCCGGATCGATGCCAGCTATTCTTTGTGCTTCCTGGGACGACAGATTCGCTATACCTAACATAATATAAATAATTTGTCAATTGTCCAATCAATAACTAACATAAGCAATATATAAAATGTTAGTGTATACAGAAAAACACTTAAATACGAAATAATAAATCATATAAACAAATCTCATCAAAGATGAAACTGTTTCTCTCTTGACAAATATGTCTCCAAATTCACTGGATCAGACTCTACCGAGTAAACTGGCTTGAAACAAAACGAAGTAACATCCCGTTACGTACCTAACTGCATTAGAATACTTGTGTTCCTTATTTCTAGTTGTAAACAGAAATAAAATATATTTCAAGTTAGATAGGAGATTTACTACAGGCTGCTTTATTGCCAGCAAGTAATAAAGAACATCCTGACTGTTTATTTTCAATTAATACACTTAAATAAACAATCACTTTTTAGTAGTCTTCAACAATTTCACAGTTTATGTTTGTAATTAACCAATTAATCCGTCAAATAGCAATCGTTATGAAATCATGTCACCAAAGATAATTATATAAAAATATGTAGTCATCATCATCATTAGGTCATCAGTCCTAAGACTGGTTGGACGCTAACCTCCAGCTTCTCCTATCTTGTGCTAACCTACGCATTTCGCTAATTGTGCTACAACCTACATCCCTTACTATTTGCGAGCAGTAGTCTAATCTAGGCCTACCTCTGCCTTTCTTCACTCCTATTTCTGCCTCCAAAATATCGCGGACTATTCCCCCATGTCTCAGCAAGTGGCCTACCATTCTATCTCTTCTCTTCTTTAAGTTTTTCCACATACTCCTTTTCTCGCCGACTTTCTCCAATACTTCTTCGTTTCTAACCCTATCAGTCCATGGTATTTTCATCATTCTTCGGTAACACCACATCTCAAAAGCTTCTAATTTCTTCCTACTTGCTTCCCCTACCGTCCAGGTTTCGCAGCCGTAAAGTGCCGTGCTCCATACATATGTTTTCAAAAATCTCTTCCTTGTTTCTAAGTTTATTACCCCCGAGCATAAAAGTTCTTTCTTTTTGTTAAAAGCTACTCGACCCTGCGCTATTCTTTGTTTTATATCTTTATCGCTTCTTCCATCCCAATTTATTTTACTTCCTAAATAAGTGAAGTCTTTAACTTCCTCCAATCTTTCATTATTAATTTGTACTTTCGTTTTTGCTCTGCTCTCGCGCCCTCTGCACACTAACACTTTAGTTTTGTTTTTATTCACCCTCATTCCGTATTCCTCTGTCAACACTGCCTCCATTTCGTTCAATGCTGATTCTAGTTCCTCCTTACTAGATGCTAATACTGCTATATCATCCGCGAATCTCAGCATTTTTAGTTTCTGTCCCTGTACTTTAATCCCGAAATCTACTCTATCTTGTACCACATTAATCGCCTCTTCGATGTACAGATTAAAAATTAGTGGTGATAGCGTACATCCTTGTCTTACTCCTTTCCTAATACCTACTTCCCTTTCTTCCCCTTCTACTTCTATAACAGCAGTTTGCTCTATGTATAGATTGTGTACTACTCTCCTATCTCTATACTTCATTCCCGCGCTCTTTAGTATCTCGAACATTTTTTCCCATCTTACGTTATCAAAAGCTTTTTCTAAATCTACAAATCCTATATAAGCGTTCTTTCCTTTTTCTATTGTTTTCTCTAACATTACTCTTAGCGCCAGAATAGCTTCGCGAGTTCCCCTATTTCGCCTAAACCCGAATTGGTCTTCTCCTAGTATTTCCTCCGCTCTATTTTCCATCCTCTTCTGCACTATTCTAGTTAAGATTTTTGACGCATGGGAAGTTAGGCTAATCGTTCTAAAGTTCTCGCATTTGTCGGCTCCTCTCTTTTTCGGTATAGTAACGATAATGTTCCTCTTATAATCCTCCGGCATCTCGCCCGTTTCGTATATGTATTTTACCAGTTCAAACATCCTATTTACTACTTTCTGTCCCGCACATTTCAAAATTTCCGCCTGTATTTTATCTACACCCGGCGCTCTATTATTCTTTAGCCCCCTTAGTGCTATTTCAAATTCCTCTCTCAATATAGGTTTTCCTACATCTTCCCTATCGATGCTAGGTTCTTCCTCTAATATCTCTCCTAATTCCTGACCCTCGTATAAATTTCCTAAGTACTGCTTCCATCTATCCGCTTTCTCCTCTCTTCCTATCAGTATGTGCCCCGATTGACTCCTAACATTTCTACTTATTGTTCCTACATCCCTGAAGTTCCTCTTAATTATTTTGTAAGCCTCATCGGTCTTACCTACTTGCAACTTATCTTCTACTTCTTTGCATTTCTCCTCTATCCATTGTTCTTTCGCTTTTCTACATTTTCTAATGATTTCCCACTTTATTGCCTTATACGTTTTCAGTCCTTCTTCGTCTCGTCTGTTTTTGTAGCCTCGTCTCTTTTGCATTAAGTTTAAGATTTCGTCCGTTATCCAGGGCTTCCTAGCTTCCCTTTTATCGTGTCCTAAAACGTCCGTAGCCGCGGAAGCTAGACTATTCTTGATACCCTCCCACTCAGTTTCTGCGTTCTTGATTTCGTCCTTACTCGTTTTATTTATTAATTGATCTGTTTTCTCCTGGAACTTATCTTTCATATTCTGATCCCTCAATATGTCTACATTTATACGTTTCTTATCCTTCCGGGTTTTCAGATTTTTGAACTTTAATCTAGCTTTCATGACTACCAAGTTGTGATCGCTGTCTACATCTGCTCCTGGATAACTCTTACAGTCTTTTACTTGATTTCTAAATCTCTTCCTAACCAGAATGTAGTCTATCTGATACCTGTCTATCCCTCCTGGCATTTTCCATGTGTACCGCCTCCTAACGTGATTCTTGAACAATGTGTTCGCGACTACCATCTTGTGCTTCTCACAGAATTCTATCAGTCTGCTACCTCTCTCGTTTCTGTTTCCTAATCCATAAGGCCCTACAAATTCTCCTTCTTTCCCCTCACCTACGACTGCGTTAAAATCTCCTACTATTATTAAATTTTCATGACCCTTCACAAATCCTATTACCTGCTCTATGTCCGAATAAACGGCTTCTAACTCTTCCTCGCTGTGGTTAGAAGTAGGCATGTATACTTGCACTATTACTGTTTCCACTGGCTTCGAATCTAACCTAACCATCATTACTCTCTCGCTGTATTGTAGGTAGCTATCTACACACTGTCCTGCGTTCTTCCGCATAACGATCCCTACTCCCGCGTTTCCATTTACCGATCCTGTGTGTATTACCCTATAGTCACCGCTCCAAAAATCTCCTACTTCCGGCCAGCGCATCTCACTTATACCTACTATATCTAATCCTAACCTATCCATTTCTATCTTCAGATTTTCTAGCTTCCCTGCCTGTCTCATGCTTCTGACATTCCACGCTCCGACTCGTGAAATGCTACACTTCTTATTATGATTGCACTCGATCACGTCTCCCGGAACAGTCCTCACCCGGAGATCCGAACGGAGGACTATTTTACCTCCGGAGTTTTTTGTCCCAGGAGACGCCATCATTAATTTAGGATAAGCTTTCTGCTAGCTGTTCTGAGGATTATAATGTGGTGGTTTCCTCTTGCCTTCCACATCGCAGTCGTGTGTGTCATAGCACCATACCAACCCCCACGGTTTCTGCCACTATGACTACTGAAAGAGCTGCTGCCCTCCTTCAGGGACTTGTCTTAGTCTGGTTTTTCAATAAGGACCCCCCCCACTATGGTTAAACCTATGGTACGGCTCCTTAAATCATTAAAACGCGCAAGCCGACCCACCCGTTCCAGTTTGCACTAGAACTTCGTCAAGGTTCAAGTCCTATCGGATCGGATGTAGTCATAAATAATTAAAATAATCGCCAAGAATAATAACAATAATAATAATATATTCCCTGTATAACGGCATTTTTCTTTTTAGTTTTTGTATTTAGTAAAGTATTTAAATTGAATTCTACCCCTTTTAAATCTCCAAATAGTTACCAGAAATCACGAAAGTCCTCTTTCATTGAACAATATTTCTGTGGTTGTTACAAACACATTACATTCTTCTTAACTATAAACCATATTTTAATCCGCCTGGTGAAGATTGCCATTGTCATTGCCATTGTCATTGTCAAACTAAGTATGTTACGAAACATAACAATGACAAACTGTCAATATATACATACATATTTTATTCATAGTTCAGAGTTGTCATATTCCAATATAGGAATATGACAACTCTGGGTTGATAAATGATAAATTATCTCCTGATGAGGTCAACCTGGTTTGTCGAAACGTATGATGATTGCAATATTATGATTTTTGTATTGCTATGGAAAATCGATCTTTTTTTTTGTTACTTTTATATCAATTGCAATTCAAGTCCCAAACAGAAGATAATACTGAATTTTCTTACCTTGATTTGTCAGATAATGAAACTTGCAGTAGAAAATTTCTCTTTGGGCATTCACAAAAGTGAACGTGTTCACACCATAACCGTGCATTTGTCTGTAGTTAGCTGGTATTCCCCTGTCTGAGAATAATATCAGGAGAGTGTGCGTCGTCTCAGGTCTCAGCGTGCACATGTCCCAAAACATGTCGTAGTCCGGTCTTAGATGCGTCTTGGGATTCCTACAACAGCATGTTTGTCTTTAAATACCACTTCCCTTAAACTCTGCAACATCAAATAAACTAGTCACCAATATACGCTAATCAAAAACTGTCATATTCCTGTGCCCCGTCCTGTATATTTTTTATTATTTTACTTAATGTATTTTATACTAGTGGTGGTATGTCGATAACTAGGCTATCATGGAAAGACGATAACCGGCTTTAATCTTTGATCTGTAATTCTCAAATGTGAGCCAAAGTTCTGTTTAAACGTAGATAAAAGCAACAATAATCCAAAGTATGGCTGTGTACTTCATACTTAGTTAATATTTCCCTCAGCTCCACGGATAAGTCGTCGAGGTCTCAACGTCTCTGTATATAGTGGCCAGCTCGTTCTCTGAATCTGATTATACTAGATTTTCTCTTATAGTGCTATTAGATAGCAAAATGACTAACGATGACTTAAAAACCGAATTCGCCAATAAACACCATGTGGTGGATGATCCTATCATCATCGATGCCGCAACATGGACCACCCTAAACCTCTACATTTTGCACTCACTCTACTAAAGTGAGTATAATTATGTATTGTCCCTCGTATATCTTCTAGACAAATCTTTGTGTAACTTTCGCGGGTTCACTTATATATAATTGTCAGTTGAATTTACACCCATTCTAGTGATAGGCGCACATGCGTTACTTGACTTGACAATATATAAACACAAAACACAAATCAGCTTAAGCGACTCCAATTGTTAATACATTTGTTAAACATGCGCAAATTACTGAAAGAAAATAAAAGTAAAATATTTTTTCCATTTTCTGTGTACCGTGTACAACTTCTTCTAGACTGCACTCATCAAAAATTATGTTCTTGCAAAATTGAATTATGAAGGTGGTCATATAAAAAATGAAGAATATGTTTTTGATTAGAATGCTGTAATTTTACAGTAAAATGCCACTTTAGTGCCAATTTATATCGAACAAATTAACATCAAATAAAGACGTTTTCTTTTCAGCAATAAACTGTTCTTTCAGTGTAGATTTTTTTGCGTTAAAGGGAAGCTTTCTTCCCAATACAGATAGACAGTTTAAACGTTACCTTTTCAGCACATGTATAAAGGACGGAAACAGTGCACAATCCTTTACGAAAAAGATCGGTTGGTTGTTTCCGACCAAGTCCCATATACCATCGTCGGTTTGAAATTTAACAGCGAAACCACGTAGATCCCTGTAGGTGTCAGGATAACCCATTTCACCAGCAACCTGCGAGAACCTATAACAGATATAATGAAAAAATATACAGCCTATTACTCTTGGGTCAGTTTATAAAGACGTGTAGATAATCTAGTCACCTTACTGCGATGGGAGTTGTCTTGCCGATCTCCGAAAAAACCGTGGCGGCGGTGTAACGAGTGATATCGTGTGTAACCTGGAAATATCCGAAAGCACCCGCCCCCTTGGCATGCACGACCCTCTCGGGGATTCGTTCTCTGCTGAAATGTGACAGTTCGTCTATTAGAACCCAGTCTTGCAACAGAATTGGTCCATGATAGCCCACAGTCAGGCTGACGTCTTTTTGAGCAACGGGAGTTCCGAAGGTCGTGGTGACGATTTTCTGTGTATCCTAAAACACCAATAAACAGATTCTATGAATCGGGGGTAATGAAAGTATTTTTGTATAAGTAGCCATCGCCCTACAGTTGTCATTTTGTTTTAAACAAGGGATGCAGTTTATATAAATAATGCAAATTAAATTACTGAAATGTTTATTCTTATACTAAAACGTAGTATTAACAAAAACATTAAGGAAATCGAAGTTTTCAAAAAAGAAATAAAACGGAAACCTTGGATTACTAACCACCCACAAATGTATGGGGATGACATCCACAAGAATGAAATGTACTGAGACACTCTAGCCTCAGTTGGAACTATAGGATTTGAGTTGCCTGCCATTTGTGTTCTGTCAAAGATATTTAACGACTTTGCACAAAATATATGACTATTTATCTACAAACTATATGACGTCAACGTGTCGCGATTCACAGTTCAACAACGAATAGTTTGTGTACAACTGTTTTATGAAAGTGAGCGACAATTTACAGTTACATTAAGATAAATTCGCACAAAATTAGGACAAAATGAAGCACCTAAAGAGTTAACAGTTCGTAACTCAATCAAGAACTTTGAAGAGACGGGTTCTGTTATTGATAAGGCAACACCAGTACTGATCACGACGAGTACTGAGTACCAGTACTCGTCGTGGTCGGTCAAATAAAAATATTGCTGCAATGAGATTCACTAAAACTATTTCGTTATAGTGTAATGTCGTTTTGGTTAAATTAGATGAACGAAAACTGTATTTATAGAAATCGTCAATATATCTGAAGAAACTTGTCTGGAACTGTTGGCAGTTTATTTCAAATTGACAAAATAAAAATATACGCAACACTAAAATTCCTGCGACACTCAGTAATATGTGTTCCTACGGAATATTTTTCATGAAATAAAAAAGTCAACATATGTTTGTATTTATATAAATAACTTGTACAGTTTATGTTCAAGGACGTTCAAAAATATTTTGGCGATTTTAAATTTTTTCTCTATTTTATTTAAAATATATAATATAAATTTTGCAGTTCATGGCGCTCCCAAAAAAAATATTTATTATTTTTTTAAAGGTTAGTGGGATGGGGTTACGCCGACAATTATTTTTCCCACTAACATAAAATAATACTTAAAAAATGAGCTACCGAAATTTTATAATTTCTGCTTCTTTTGCTACTCTATTTTTCCGTATACTACCTAAACAAAAATGCTTGAATTACTATGAATTAAAGAGCAACACCTACTATAAAATTTATAGTAGAGATAGAGAAAGAGCTTTCTGTGTATTTATGAAGTTTAATTTTGGGTGAAAATTAAGAACCACAAATATAAATGCGTGTAGAAAAAAAAATTTAAATAAAAAAAATATCCTATACCTCTAAAAAATACTCTCCTAGATTTATGACTTTTTGTTAGTGCTATTGGAAAAAGATATAAAGACGAGCAAAATATAAAAAAATTAAATAATGACTGTAAAAAATAGTCATTGAGAATTAATTAGTATGTACCAAACTAATAGATAATATTGATTGAATAAATTCATAGATGTATCATTAGGCATATAATATTTCAGTCTAAAAAGTATTTCTTATCCAGTTTATTAAACTTAATCACTTTTGATTGTTTTATAAAACAAAATATGAACGAAATCCGTTTGTAGAAAATAAATATATACCTACCAATAACATTAATTACCAACAACATTTTATAGAAAAAATATTTTTCTAACATATATAATAACAAATATTACCTTGCGGTGGCAAACTACTTACCTCCCCCTGATGGTCATTTGAATACTGTAATAGTTGATTTGCGGCTGTGTCTCTGGCTGGAGTCACCATTTTAAAGAAATTACCATCCACAACTATAAGATTGTCTAGGTCGTAGAGCATATATAATATATTTTATCGAACGGAAACTATTCTTGATATAAGAAATTTAGAAAAATCTTACCGCAGAACAACAGAATAAACAAAGAATGTCAGACAGGTCAAAATATAGTTGTGTCTCTATTGTATTAATATTAATATGAACTTAATCAAATTGAGTAGAAAAAAATAGGTTAATACAAAAGCTTATGATGCGCGTTCAAGGCAATATGAATAAGATTAAGGAATAATTAATAAAAATATTTTCTTTTAACAGCAAGAGCGAACAATATGCACTCAGCACTCAGTATTTTATCAGTATGGATCTATATAAAAGTAAATAGGTTTTTATATAAGTATAAGTATAATCAAAATAATATTGACTGGAAACTACACTACTGTATCGAGTATATACAAAATAATAAAAACGGTATTAACTCAGGTTTGCACATTTTGTATTTACATAATAACAAATATCCTCTTATAACAATTTTTCATTTACAAATCTACACGTTGGTGCGTGATCAACCCCTCTCGAATTCTTCTGCCAAGCTCCTGATCAACGTTAGAAAACAAAGCAATAGCCCGTTCTTGAAGGGCAGCAGTAGTAGGTTGCAACCAAGAGACGATGTTGTTGATCAGTCTGCCCCTTTCGTCTGCATTCAATACATTCCAATATAACAACCTCGACTGCGTGAAATTATCGTCGCTGCCGCTATCAACCCGTTTGGCGATTCCATTCAAGGCGAGCGCTGGCGATAAGCCTTTGGCTCTCGCGTTCTCCTGGGGTCCTCGGAAAGAGTTGGGGTGGTAATTTGGCGCACCCCCTTGACTGATTATCGTTCCTTCGCCATCGCGTGAGTAATTACTGATTTTGAAGGGGCTGTTCACTGGAAGTTGGATGTAATTCGTTCCCAAGCGATAGCGGTGGGTGTCGGCGTATGCGAAGAGCCTCCCTTGAAGCATTCTATCTGGGGAGGGTTCGATTCCTACAACAAAGAAGGCAACATATAAAACGTGATAACAACATCGACGAATGCACAGAAAATCATTTCAGTAATTGCGATGTTTAAAGAAGGCGGTAAGCATTCAAGTCAGTTGCCCAACTCAGAACTAATAAAAGTACAGCACTTTGTTCCGCGCTTACTAATGGATGGGTAGACTACCTATCGTATTCTCTTATAGAGATGTCGGCAATAATGTCATTCGTATTGTGGTCCGCCACCTCGGACCAGAATACGAATTGGATTCAGCAATTATGAATTGCGGAATTGGATTTAGCAATTAGAGGTGTAATTTTCTGCTTGAATTCAAGTCCCAGAGAAATTTTACACCTCTCCCTGTTTCGGTTAGTGTGTTTGTTCTTGTTTGTAAGTGTAACCTTCCCGTCCACAGCCTAAGGCTTTAGGAGAAGTCTATTTCTGCGTGTTCAAACATTTTAAATAAAGCATATTTACTCAAAAGGTCACCGCAAGGTTACCAAAACTATATAAGACATACATCGCAAAATATTCATAGAAACAATATATACAGTTTTTTCATTTTTTAACTGCAGCTCAATGGTAATAAATGGTGAAAGATTACCAATAGTGTAACGCGATGGGTTACTTCTGGTATCTATCTACTGTTCTACTGACCTGGTATTAAATGCGCTGGATCCATGCCCATCTGTTCAATTTCTGCGAAGTAATTTTTGGGATTTTTATTCAGAACGAACCTTCCGACTGGTATGAGTGGATAGTCCTTATGCAACCAAACCTTGGTATCATCGAACGGATCATAGGGATTATTAGCTGCTTGTTCCAGGGTCATGATTTGTATGTAAAAGTTCCAAGAGGGATAATCCCCTGATTCGATAGCATTATACAAGTCCCGAGTGTGATAGTCTGGATCTCTTCCTGCTATCTTTTCTGCTTGCTCGGGTGATAAATTTGATATGCCTGCAATAAAAGAAAACATTTTATGGCTGGATTTTTTATGCGATGTTGGTAAAGTGTGTTAACTAATATTACCTTGATTACTTCTATAGTGAAATTTGCAATAGACGAAGGTGCCTTGAGCGTTGACGAAGGCGAAAGTATTTGTACCATAGCCATGCATGTGTCTATAACTATCTGGAATTCCGCGATCTGAGAAAAAGATTAGGGTGGTGTGGATTGTTTCAGGTCTTAACGTAATCATATCCCAGAACATGTCGTAGTCTGGTCTCAGATGGGTCTTGGGATTTCTAAAAATATTAAACATGTTTGCCAAAAACTTACAAGGGATATACCTTTAATGCTTTGTATAGCATTGCATTTATTGAGAACGTTTATTTGTTAAAGAACGACCACTGAATATTATTAATATTGTTATTCAACCATAATATTTTGTAGAAGTATGATTATTCCTACCTTTTCATGACATGGATGAAACTTGGGAATAAAGCAAAATCCTTCACAAAGAAGACAGGTTGGTTATTTCCCACTAAATCCCAAATGCCATCCTCGGCGTAAAACTTTATTGCAAAGCCTCGTATGTCTCGCACAGTGTCTGGGTACCCCAATTCGCCAGCTACTTGGGAAAATCTACAAAGTAATGTTTAAGAAGTATTATGTCTGGAATTGAGTCCTAATTCTTGAAATCAAGTTTCGCCTCGATTTCATGACAGATCTAAGAACTAACATAACTGAAAATAAACAGTTTTAAAACCTTAAAACGGACTTTTCCGCACGTAGAACATCTCTATCTCGAAATTGAGTGGCCGAGAAAAAATAAACCAACACATACATGCAGAATATGTGTTTTATGCGACTGTTTTATTTTTCTTAATTTTTTTCAAATAGTCCACCATCGTGCTTTCTCATGACCCATGGACAGGGTGGGGTGTGCCCTACCCACCTCAAAATTAATAGGTGTCGTCTGGGAGACGTCCCCGATAAGAATCAGTCAAAACCTAACCAATCCAGCATGATTTAGTCGAGTTATCGTGTTAACAAGAAAAATTCTCAAATAGTCCACTGTCGTGCTTTTTCATGACCCATAGATAGGGTGGGGTGTGTCCTATCCACCTCAAAATTAATAGGTGTCGTCTGGGAGACATTTCCGATCAGAATCAGTCAATACCTGATCGATCCGACACGATTTAGTTGAGTTATCGTAGTCACAAAAAAAATTTCTCAAATAGTCCACCATCGTGCTTTCTCATGACCCATGGACAGGGTGGGGTATGTCCTATCCACCTCAAAATCTATAGGTGTCATCTGGGAGACGTCCCCGATCAGAATCAATCAAAACCCGATCGATCCGACATGATTTAGTCGATTTATCGTGCTAACAAGAAATTTTAATGCCGACGACAACGATACACACACAGAGAAATTTTTTTAATAACCATTTTTTGTGGTTTTTAGGCCAAGAAACGAAAAATAAACGAAAAAAAAAATGTTTTTCATTGTTCTTTACACGATTACATTACTTTTCCGCTAGTATACTTGAGTGCGGAAAAATAAAAATATATGTTACCGATTTAAGTACGTACCTGACTGCGATGGGTGTCTTCTTTCCAACGCTGGCGAATACTGAGGCTGCAGTGTACTGAGTAATATCGTTGGTGGCTTCGAAATATCCAAAGGCCCCTGCCCCCTTAGCATGTACAACTCTTTCGGGAATGCGTTCTCGGGTGAAATGGGCCAGTTCATCGATGAGCACCCAGTCCTGGAGCAGAACAGGTCCGTGGTACCCTACCGTCAAGCTAGCGTCCTTTTCGCCCACCGGAGCTCCGGAATTGGTCGTGAGAGTTTGCTGGTCTGCCTAAAAACTGCCACTATATAATATACTAAGCTAAAGTAGTTCAAGCGACAATAAACTATTTGGTTTTATTTTCTATTAAGTTCTCTCTAGTAAAGTCAGAAGAAAAATCGGTGTGACCTAAAGACCTAAAAAAACTAAATGACATTTGAATGTTCTCCAATAAAATGACTTACAAAATGAATTACAGATTAAAGTGGAAGTATGTAAGTGGAAGTCACCAGCCTTATGGATTTCGAAAATATCTTTTCCCACAATTATTTGAACAGTTGGTTAGAAAAAAATCTTGTTTGCTTCCAATAATATTCTTTTAATACCATTTTAAACATTTCATGTCTTTCGAAAATATTGTACACACAATTACTTTAATTCCAATAATAATTATCGGACACGATAATTATTGTAATTTATGATAATAACCAATGAAATCATATATGTGTGTTATAAATTCAGTATAATATAATTAATTAGTAGAAAACATAACCTTCGTTAAAGGTATTGTAGATGTTATACGCGTATGATAAACTAATTTAGAAGAAATGGTTTTACATACGAGAAATTCGGTTTTAGTCGACTCGTGATGACGCCAACTTTATTGACTTAGCCCCTGTTAAGTATTTGTGGAAAATATATATCCTATTTCTCAATTTGTTTTTCGTATAAATCTAATAATATAATTATTTTTAACTTACAATTATATAACGCTGGCGAACAAAAATTTGGTTACATTTATTACATCATTTCTTACCTAATTCTTAAGGGCGCTGAGGTAAAATCCGTAAGTATATAGTTTTGCTCTGTAAGCTTTAGATTTTTTGCAGTTTGACATTTTCATGTTCGCAAAATTTGACATACATATTTTAACATTACAACATAAATGTGATAGATATCAGGTGATTCGTAACAACTGATACGGAAGAAAAGTTAGATACTCCTATTCAGATAAAAATTTACGCTTATAGCTTTTGATACGATACGCTTTATATTCAACGTCAAATTGCATGGAAACCAAAGCCTGTAGCGAAAAACCAGATTTGAAATCAACGATGAGAATATTACTTCGATCAGTTAAAACAGCGCTTGCAACAACGAATGACAAAAAAGTGTGATAGTTCCCCAGTGCCCAATGTAATAGTTCTATAATATCTGAAATAAAATGTCTTAAATAATAAATAAAGAAACTTGAAGTTTTGTCAAACATTATGAAGTGGTATGTACTTCAGAGTGCATTATGCAATATAAAGTGCACCTCATAATGAATAATTAATTATGAAGAATTTATGAATTTATAATGAATTAATGCATTATGAAGTTTTACCAAAGTAACTAATAATTAATAACTTCTAATACAATATTTCATATATTATTTTACATATTTTTCTATGTGTTATATTTCGATAGTAACAATGTACATCAACATAGTGTCATCTTGAGAACAGAAAAGAGTTTTTACTCACGCTGTGGTCTTTGGCATATTGCTGAAGCTGATTGGCAGCAACATCCCTCCTCTGTATCACCGGTGGTGGCATAGTGTTCACACTACAAACGCAACTATGAGATATAATGGCACGTGTCTATTATATACTCAATTTTATCTAACGGAAATACTTTAAATTGATCGGCTAGCCCAAGTTTACCACAAAAACAAGTTTTCAAAATATAATAGGTACCCTTCTGGTTTGTGGATATGAAGAATTTTTAAGTACGAAGTAGGATATTTATTATCAAATGTATCGGTACTGTAATTAGCGACGTTTTCTTAAGAAGGAATTTCGTAATGTATATACTTTGTCAATATGACTTACGCTATTAGTATCAACTGCTGTAAATAAGAACATGTTTTAATTAATCACTGTCTAGAGAAAGCAACATCGTAAATGTAATTTTGGGTAATTGAAACATAATCTAACTAATTATGAATCATTTAACAAGTATAAAACAGTAGAATACTCACAGTACAAAGAATAATACAATTTGGTTATTTTGGTTAGTGTGAGTAGTTTATGATCGATGTCGCAAATTATTGACCATCTAAATTAAAACTGCACATATATAGAGATTCAGTTTACTATACACACTGGTGTGGGTAGTATTGGGAATCTTCCTAGTTATAGTAAACTGTATATAAAAAGAAATAATCAACATATAGACTTCTACCTAATAACCTTCAAAGTTTTCTCAAATAACATGGGATAATAAGAAAATCAATCGTGGATACCGGCTTATTTATTTACCTTTTTTTATATTATTTGATAGTTAACGAGTTAATAAATAATAAGCAAATTTTCTGACAGGAACGATTATTAAAATAAATGTGATGAAAGGGCAGAGAACAATACTATACTTTACCATATCAGAAAAATCCTTAACTTGATTGTAATTGTAATAATTGACTGACTAATGGCTTGAAATGTACCTATACATGGGCGTGTTTATCCTCGTCTCTTTATGTAAACTTGTCATCAGTATTCAAACTTGTTTTAATTTAAACTCCATCTTATATATTTCTTGCCAGATCTGAATTCTGTTCACTATTTTAAGGTAATTTTCAACATCTTTCCTCATCTCTAAAACTAACAGTTTTTAGGATCGATCTATTTTAATGAAATAGATAGAACATATAGATGAATGTTAATAACATATAACATACTTTACGATATAGTCCAATCACTTTTTTTTTCATATATTTATGAAATATAAAACTTGTATAAGAGGTAATGATTCCAGATTTACAGGAACGTCACTATCGAACATAGTGTATTATAGAGAACGTTTTGAGTGGCTAAAAAGTTTGAGTTTATTGTCACTAGTTCTTTAACATTTTTGTCGGTGTCATTCTATTCTATCATACGCATAATAAAAGTAAATCAATAATTTTCTTATTATTATTAAGATTTTCAGCGTCGACAAGAACTGTTTTATGTGTTGTATTTATTACTTTTGTTGAAAACATAGAATTGACGTATTTATTACTTCCCTCATTAAAGTTTATGAAATAATCTCGCCTTCTACCACTAGAAGATGATGTATTCTTTATAATATTCATCTTTATTTTTGAAGTACCAAACATCAGAATTTAAGAATAATGTGATTTTTTGTTTTTCTTGAGTCATTGAAGTAATTTCAATGAATATTAAAATATTCATTATATTGTATTGTAATATTCTTTAATTATTTTCTTATTCTTTAATTATATTACAATACAACTTATTATGAAAGCAAAGATTGTTTTCCATGGTTCTAAATGAATAAATAAGATAAACTAAAGGCTGAACATTATAGCTATAGAATATGCCACATAGATCGAAGAAAAATTGTGAAGTGAATAGAATTATAAATCGGTACGTTCTAGTTGCAATAAGCGATTTAACTGAAATCAAATTTGTCAAGGTTCATTCTCCTTTTCTGAACTCTTTGTATATTTAGAAACATTTGTAGTTATACATAAGCTGCAGTGTTTTCATTTACAGCTTATCAAGGATAGGAAGAAGTCTAAATACTACAATATCGGACCGTCCACGAGGTACGCAGTAAATATCCTGATCTTTGCTCAGCCGCATTGAGATCCTTGCAGGGTGAATATCGAGTATATATGAATGTGCACAGTGAGTTCGATCTGGCCGTACGTAAATTGCATCCTTTTCCTTCCAAATGCTGCCTCACTTTTTCTTCTACGCAACAGAGAGAATGTCACACTTTTCCCACTCTTGACAAGCTGTATGTTGTATAAATCCATTTCAAAGCTGTGTTAGAAAAACGAAAAACAACAATAAAATGAACTTCTCTAGGTTTCGGATGGTTCTGAAAATATAAGTCTGGTTTCAATCTTCGAAATAATCCTCAACAGATGGAAGATATTTACGCTCCTTAATATTTGAATAACATTGTAATACACCATTAACTGAACCATTTTAACAACATACCAGTAACATTGCCGTAAATAAGTGCGATGTTGCCTTTAATGCACTTGATTACAATTCGGCCCCCTTACATATGACAAAAACATTATCCCAGCATTTTTATTCATCCCCATAAAACGGATTTAGGTCCCTCGCAAAATCTGTTCCCCTGTGAGGCCAATCCGGCGTTGAGCTCTCACGCCTACATGGGATTTAACATGCTTCCGGCGCTCGTTCGCGATAATCCCCGTCGAGATCAGCGTGGGCGTCGCGACGCCTCCCGAAAAGCGTCGCCACCTCCCGGCGTTCCTGTTCGCTTGGCAAGCCGGGCGCCATCCGCGTGAAAGCTGCTGAAATCTCAGATGGCGTACGGATTCCACGCGACCTGTTGATTTCAGCGCACGGCGCTGAATGAGCGCTAGTTTTTCAGCATTCAGGTGCTGAAAGGAACGCCGACGCGTCTGTTTCAGGCAGGCGCCCGATTATACCCCGACTGATCGGCAGATGGGTTTGGAATATTCACACCGGATAGAGTAACAGATGGCCTAGTTGACAGGCGCGCTTTGTTTATTTTTGTGTAATCCATGTGTGAAGAGTGCTTTAGAGAATTAGGTTTCATGTAACAAGTAGCAGAAACATATTTTTTGGGCTTGTGTATATTTGAGAAGAAAACGATACTCTTACTAGCTCAAGTTTTCATCTATTATTATTATATTATATAGGTTTGGGCCTCATCAGCCACTGATCGCATGGGTAGTCCCTTGGCGATCCCCTCTTATCCGGGTCATTATCCAAAAATGTTATCCCATAAAAGGAGCAATTTAGGCACGTCCCCCGCCTTAAGCCTCGCCTCCTCTAGGATAACAGGGGTCCCTAATATAAGATACCTCTTCTCCTCCAGTGCAGGACAGGTGTAAAGAAGATGAATCGAGGTTTCCTCGTCTTCTTTACAGTATCTGCAGGCCGGGCTATCAGTCAGCCTCAGCTTGTGTTTATATGCATTCAGGCTACTATGGTGGCCCGTTATGATTCCCACCAGAGTTCTGGCTTTGTGCCTGTTCAATTTA
This sequence comes from Rosalia funebris, assembly GCA_037954035.1. Lineage (NCBI taxonomy): Eukaryota > Metazoa > Arthropoda > Insecta > Coleoptera > Cerambycidae > Rosalia > Rosalia funebris. The sequence goes on along the minus strand of JAZFAV010000001.1, from coordinate 10,695,536 downwards.
ATGAATTCTTGGGCCCATTTCTCAATTTCTGAGTATTCGATGAAGAGTTTGGTTATTCGACAACCCGTTACTCCTCTCCATCTTTTATTATGCTGGTCTCTTGTCCAGCCATTGATGCGGTCTCTGATCAGATTCCGACTTATTCCCACTGCAGGTTCTGGTCCATAGAGGTTTTCCCGGGTCCCTAGTCTGGCAAGGTCATCTGCAATTTGATTTCCCTTAATGCCATTATGCCCAGGTATCCATAAGAGTTCCACCGGTCCCTTCCCTGCCAAGTGGTTCAATGCTTCATAGCAATTATAGACCAGCTTCGACTTTGTCGTTGCTGAATTCAGGGCTGCCAACGCCGCCCTGCAGTTTTCATCTAACTTTCCTTAGAAACCATATTCCACGGCCTGGATCATTTTTGTTCAATTCGTAGGTCTTCAAATGATACAATTTTACTTGCTTCTGGAATAAAATTCGATTAAATATAAATATTATAGATTGTAAACAATCAGAAAGCAACAACAAATTAACATTTTGTGTCGCGAATCATTTGTGATCTCTCTCGCAACATTTTCAATAACCTTTTTCTTGAATATTACATAATGGAATATGCATCATCAACGGCAATGACCAGATCTTTCTAAAAATGATTAACTGTGGACCATTTTCGGCATAGTCGAGATATGTATTAAAGGGACGAATTTAAACTTTAGGCACTATAGTGTACCAAGGTTGATTGTTGCTGACCTCCAATCTCATTAACCTTACCGAAAGGTGAGAGTTAAAGTAGAAAGGTTACAGTAAAGATTGTCAAAGGAATTCTGGCATAAATTTGAATAAAAAGAAGTATTATACAAGTTTATCTTATATATATATATATATATATATATATATATATATATATATATATATATATATATATATATATATATATATATATATATATATATATATATATATATATATATGTTACGGCCTGTAATTGGATAAAGCTAGTTTTAACCAGATATCTCGCGTATTATCCAAACCGACTGGATAAAACGCGAAGGAATCAATGATTTCATGCTTTATCCGGGTAATTCCAGATCTGGCCAAGGAGGAATGGCTAAACCACGTAGAGGACGCGACCAATCTCGCACGTATGTAGTAGAATATAAAAATAAAATTATTCTGAGGAAAGCTTCTTTATTTTTCTGAACAAACATAAAAGCAGAATTATTCCAACATAAGAATAAGAAATATTACGAAAATACCATGGGTTTGACAACCATTCCCTTCTTAGTGGATTTTTGTTTTTTGTGACATGCAATACAAAGTTTTAAATAAGCCATGATAACTTCCTGAGTTATATTTTTATATTTTTTGTTTACTTCCTTAAGCATGCGATGTTTTCCTCCGTGTCCAATTGCCAAGTAAATTTCGTGCAGTATGTCAAATATCTCCTCGTTTTTCACAAAATACCTTATATTTGTTTCGCCATCAGCCACTGGCGAAATGAATCTCTCAATACCAGCAACCACACAAACATCAAACCCTTTTAATCGTAGATACTGTAGTGCCGATTTAGATTTTGCTTGTTTTACTATTTTTACTGACTCCAAAAACTCAATATTGGACACAATTCATGCTACAAGAATTTGAGTCTTTACGCGATATTCGTTAAATCGCTCTTTAAAACAAGAACGTACCACTTCTAAATCAGTCGTCATCTTGTCAGCTCCGGAACGCGAATGAACGATTATAGTGTTTTGTCCAAGCGTCGTTGGAAAATTCTAGTATTAACCGGTTTATGTCCGAAAAGCAACGTACGCTATCTGAATTACCGACTTTATCCACTATATTTGGATAATTCTAACTTTATCCGGTTAATTCTAGTATTATCCAATATTAGGGCTTTAGCCGTTATATATATATATATATATATATATATATATATATATATATATATATATATATATATATATATATATATATATATATATATATATATGTTACTACGTGGGTTCTATCGTAAGATGGTCTTACTTAAAACTAAGAAAAGAAAATCATTTGTGTGGAATATTCTGTATTTATATTGAAACGAATATTCACTTGGGTTCACCATACCAAAGTTTACAGATTTATTCTGTAAACTTTGACCATACCTTAATTACTCCCTAGATTCAAATCCCCTCAGAAATATTTTCAATGTCAATGTCAATACTAGTCATAATGAGAGAAAACACTGATATAATAACCAAGGGAAATCTGATACAATTAAATTATGTATTATCTACAGAGGTAACACGAACTAACAACAAAATTAGGAAAAAGTATTTACTGACAAAAGACCGAAACAGAACTGACAAAAACTGCAACTTTCTTCGAGGGCTCAACATCCCACAGGGGTGGTTCAATCGAACCAGACCGAGACTGGTTGAGATCTTGAGACTTCCGTACTTCGACCAATAATATTGATTTTCGGTTTAACATATGTACTAATGTCAAATATTCTGTTTATTGTGAACATGATACAAACTAATGACAATTATAGATGCAATGATAAAATAAAATATGGATTATTAACTGTATCGCTAATGTCTTCCCTCATCTTCCCCCACGTGTGCCTGTTATTATACAGAGAGAAACGCGATAAAAACTCTCCATAGAGCCATATACCAATCAGTGGGTATTTACTTAAATACTACAATATTAATTATTTTAACTTGGCCATTCCTCTATTTCAATTAATTTCCTATACAATATAATTTAATGTGACGAATTTGTGTCTCTTCAGACATCCTCTAAATTACCTAACTGAATCATTTAAAATATAAAACTCTGTATTTACGTATATATTAGATGAATGTAATCGACCCAACCACTTGACTGCAACCACCCGCATTCAGGTAACTATTTGTTAGGGCACTTGTACAACATAATATCATCGTCAGATTTCTAAGGAATTTTGATAAACACAACTTTGCTTTATTGATATCGAAAAAGGTTGTTTAGAATAGAGAGCTTAATGGCAACCATATGTTCACAAATCTGTGGATCTGCATGAAGAGACACTATACAGGAGGTTTCAGTAATAAGAAGAATGCACAATTATCATCTTGTTACAATAGTACAGCTGGTGTTAATAATTTTCTCTATATAGAAAACTGGACTGCCTAAATTTGTTTAAAGTTTGATATTATACAGTGAGCCAGAAAACAGAAATACTTTAACTTAAGTGACAAACCTAGATACGCTTTAAATTTCTTTTTTTTTTTTTTTTATTAAATCAGTCTAAGTAAAATGTTAACTAATACATTTATGTGGATAATTTCCTAAATTTTGTCAAAAAACGATGTTTAATATATTAGAAATGATATTATATTTTCATTCTATGTATCTGAGTGATTTTTCGAAAAAAAAACGGAATTTATAAGATACTTTTTCGATGTTATTGTGTAGATACTACAATGAACAATGAAATATTTGTTTCCGATAAATGGAGTTAGTAACCCCACTAGAACCAAACAAACAAAATCTTTGCGGTAAGCGTCGCGATAATTCCTGGCTAATGCGGCGGTTTATATTTATCGTTATATTTATATTGTTGTAGATTGTTTAACGTAATTCACAAAACAAACATTTGTTTAAAATAAACCAAAGTAAACACTACACCTTACTGCGGTGTAGAGCTGCGAATTTAGAATAGTTCCGGGTGAAATAAAAAAGTTGTGTAAACATCCTCTTTAGTATCGAATAGAGTAGTTATAGTGTTTATAAATATATTTTTTCGGGACAGCATCTACTTGCATTTTCTCTGATATTTTATCTTTAAATTGTTATTTATAATATTGCTTTAAATTAATGAGAAACGAACAATCATTGTTAAATTTTCTGTCTCCATTACATCTAAATAGAGATTATCTTAGACAGACTAGAAGACTAATGGTTGTTAACTATCACTTTATATAAAAAAATAGTACAGGCATCTGCGCTATAGCATTTCTAAAGCTTTGGAAAATGTTCCTTTTTAATGAAGACTATTGAATTTTGAAACCAGAGACTTGTGAGCAAACGCCTTTTCTTGCAATGCCTTTAGAGGATTTTCAAGGTTTTTTCCTTTTTTTTTCTGTTAAATTTCAAAATAGATGCAATAACCCTTCCTACTGATGTTTAGACTCTATATTACCCCTGTTGTTATTGAACGCATTTTCTCAATACTGATACATAGATGTTAAACAGAGAAATGACCTACCTTATCCATTCTTCTTACCTTAGTCTCCTTGCAGGACTTATCCTTGTATCTATTGACATGATTCAGAATTTTTATATGATTACTTCGCTGTCTATGATGATGGTATGGATGCGAGTCCAAAGAGGGATAGTTTGGCAACTCTATCTAAGGTAGAGGTGCCAAACATGGGTGTATTTGTCATCGGTTCTATGTGTAACCTTTCTCCTCATCAGCCTGGGGCTTTGGCCAGTTGATTTATAAGTGCGTAAGACTGCCTAAATTTAGATTATATTTCCCCCGAATGAAAAGGTGCAAAAGTAATAAGACGAGAATATTTGTTTATGTTGTTACTTCCTTGTACTTAAATAGCTGACACAAAGTCATGTCCATAATTCCATTAAAGAAACATGTGGCTACGAATAGAGTATGTTCAGTTAAAAGGGAATTTTAAAATTTTAAGAAAAGTTTTTTAAAATTTAAAATTGACCTATAAATATTGCGTCACTATCATTGAGACGAAGGGTGTATGATTTAAAAATATATTCCTACTACTTGATTACGAAAAAAAAGTTTCCTGCAATAATTATGTTATGGTAAACCAACAATTGTTTAAATCTTCTTAACATACAAAAAATGCTCAAAACTGAATAAACATAACCTATTGTAAAATAACAAAATAAAAACAAATAACGTTAAACAAGTATTATTTTGCGTCATCTAGCGGTCAAGTGACTAACTTAGCACAAGTACGTCATTTCCTATTTTAAAATAAATTAATCCATTTAAAAATAAACGGAAAATATTTGAAAAAGAAAACAAAATAAAAACGAGCAACGTAAAATAAGTATGATTTTGATGTCATCTGGCAGTCGAATGAGGAAGTTATAGCAAATACAGCAAGCCATTTTCCACATCAAAATTAATTACGTCCTTTAAAATAAATGGTACATATAGGGTGTCTCAGTTGGAACTATAAGATTTGAATTGCGCACCATTTGTGTTCTGTCAAAAATAGGGCGTCAATATTTAACGATGTCATCTACAAACCATACGACGTCAACGTGCCTGGGTATAGAATGTTATTCATGAATAAAACTAATAATATTTGAGAATTATTGATTGTCTGGATGCTGGCTGTTTGGCGTACACTTTTCAATTGATATAACCCCAAAAAAAGTAGTGTTAAATCACATGATCTTGCAGGCCAATTGATGTCAGCTTTCCTTGATGTCAATTCTTGACAGATTTAATTGATGTGCTAGACTTTGAATTGATGTGTTTGAATATTCCCTTATACTTTTTCTCACTGCAGCAATATTTTCATCTCACCAGCCACGACGAGGACGTATTGGTGTTGCCTTATTAATAACAGAACCCATGTCTTCAAATTTCTTGATTAAGTACCAACTGTTAACTTTGTAGGCGCTTCATTTCGTCCTAATTTGGTGCGAATTTTTCTTGATGCAACTGTAAATGATCGCTCACTTTCATAAAACAGTTGTACACAAACTATTTGTTGTTAAACTATTAATCGCGGTACGTTGACGTCGTATAGTTTGTAGATGACAGTCGTTAAATATTGATGTTTGACAGAATACAAATGGCACGCAATTCCAATCCTATAGTTTCAACTGAAACACCCTATATGTATTTAAGGAGCATAAATAGAAAGTTTATTTCTTTATTATTTATTTCTATTTTTGATTTTTGTTGTAATTGCGTTCTGACTATACAGTTCGTTTTAATTACGATACAGATTTATTACTATGTTTTATTTTTGTTCGTTTATAGGCACCTAATTTATCGGCTGTGCATTATTCACAAATACTTTTTTATACATAACGCACAGTGAGTTCTACCTAGTTCAAAGATCTGCCCGTAGTAGACACATTTCTCGCATTTATTTTTTAGGCATGGAAGTCCACGCTGTTTAATAACCGAAAATTTTCACACGTCGACGTTCATGATTTCAGTAAAACATTTTTAATTGCCAGCCACACGTGACCAATTCGAACAACTGATTCCAACTGCCGGCAGCACGTGTGGCTTCCGATTGATCAATTAATGGCGTCCGCACCGGCTGGGCCATGGGCAACCCATGCAATCTCCGAATGTTCATGTAAGCCTGTCATTTTCCGATACTTTGTTAGGGGTCTCTACCGGTAACGACTGTGCTGGTTCCCGAAGAATCTTCGCGCGCGGCTGAAGCCAACGATTTCCGATACCCTAATACTGGGGGGGCCGAAACCGACCCTGTTATTCGTCATACAATCCTGCTCCTTTCCGATACTTTCAACCGACTAGGTGGGGCCACACTCATTAAGGCCGAAGTGCCCCGATTTTCCTCCAATGATTTCCAATAATCCGCCAATCGCGTTGGTGGCTGACTTACACATGCCTATACAGGGCGGAAATCTTAACTGGAATAAATTCTGTAATTTCAATAAAAATTTCTGAAAAACAAAAAAATCGATGTCCAATTTTGGTTGCCACGCATAGGACATAATAAAGTTTATCTGTCTTTGCCCTTAGGGTTGTAATCGTCCCCAAAGTTTCTTTGAAGTGTAAAGGTATGTGAAGCGGCACATCATTTCAAAGGTTGCATCCAGGGGAATACAATGCATACCCCCACTTTCTAAATTTTTTAAAATATTGTAGTGTATTTGTATTAATTTTATACCGAAAAGGTATAAAAGTTTACAATTATAGTTGTGTAAAATTTTACTAATTACACTGGTACTATTTTATCCCAGAAATAGTGAAATTTATTGTTACACATTGCATTTAACACTATAACAATTCTGCAAATGAACATATTTAACACTATAAATTTAGGTTGGAATTAAATAGTTTTGGACTTTGATATTGGAGAGCAGTAGCGGCTCGTGAGGTTTTTTTAGGGGAGGCAGAATATGTATATCTACTGGTGACATTTTTTAATAATTTTTAGAATTTACAAGGTCACGCGTTTTCCTGAACCCTTAGAATTCCAATAAAAAATCCATTTATACAAAAATATAGACTTTCGCGAGAATAATTTTTGGAATTTGCTACCTTTTCGAAATAATTATAATTTTATTTATTTACATATTTACTTACGAATTACAGCTACTAAGGGAATAAACAAAATATATTAAACAAATATATTGAAGTTAAATATTGATTATAAACCAAAAATTAGTTTGTGAAATTTACGATCAATACCTAAAATTTAAAAGAAACCTCGAAATTATCACTTTCAGCACAATTAGCACATTTCCCCACCACCCTTGAGGTAGTGCTACAGAGCGTTACTTTTTTTTGTTGTGGGTTGTTCGCCGGTAGCCATATTGTCCCACTTAAACTAAATAACACTTCTGCAAAATAAATTAAAATAGTACGAGGAAAACGCAGAGAAAAATAATAAATAAAGGAAAATAAAATACGTATTCTTTGTAGGTAAACAGGTATCCCCCACCTTCTTTTGAGAAAGACTTCTTTTGTAGCAAGCATTGCAGATGGGAGTGGGAGTGCTGGCAGCTAGCTGCCAGTGAATTAGTAGCGATTTAGGAATAAAAACTACTCGGTATTAGCTCAAGGTCATTCGTCACGTATGGAAATAGATTTAACTGGAGGCTTGCAGCGGTTTAGCCTCCTGTCGATGAGCGGGTGGTAAAATACGTAACATGAGACGTAGAAATACATAACTTGGCAAACTAGGCGCATATTTAAATTAATCAAATATGAAATAAACAGTTATTCAATTATTATCATAGTAATTATTAATTAAAATATGTAGAAAAGTAAATTATATTAAAAAAATAACGCTATTTAACACTCCTTAAAATATTTATTTATTTTTTAAAATAACCTGAAAATAATTTTAAAACCGAATAAAAATATTTTGACCTATCTTATATAGGTAAGTATTTTTTCTCTAAAATTGCAGAGGAGGCTTAGCCTCCTCTGCCTCCCCTGACCAGCCGCCACTGTTGGAGAGGTAATATGATGACTATGGCGAATGGCAAAGAAACCGGTCGTGTTTTGTATATATTATAGTAGAAAGAGCATTAGTAAAACAAACTGTTTTGGGAAAAGTGATTTTTTAACGCTCAGCGTCCAGAACCCTAGTTTGTCTAGGAGATATACTATTTTTCAAGTTTATGTACTCGTAACATCATAATTTTTACCATGAAGCCGTCTCTGATCTGCGCACATGTGTAATTCTTCACTTGGTGTTTAATAAGGAATAAGAACTAATCGTTTGGTCTAATCACGGACACTAATCATTTTGTAAAAAACAGGGCCGTACTTAAGTTCGATTAAATAACTGTAAGACAGAAACAATAATAAGACCAATTATACTAATTTTCACCAACAACTTGTTATTGGTACGCTATTCTAGATTACGTATCCAGACAAATTTAGTGGGTCCTTATTGCGCTGATGTATTAGAAAATGCAGTCGTACTGCATTTTTATTTCAGTGGATTATTATTTCAAACGTATTGCAATTCGTATGATTGAAATCCGTTTTGATCTCATTGCAATTGACTATAACTTAACCTAATTCACTGATTATCTGTCCGTAATCGCTTTCTAATGTAATCCATCGAATTTTAATTTAGTCTTCGCACTATCCAACATACTGAATTGCTCCGATATTATTCGAATATCAATGGCGGTTGTAGAGTCTTGAACATAACAGACTTATTGTAATTTTTTCGGAATCTTTAGAAGGCTTGATTGTCTTTGGGGGACTTACTGCCATAATAAACAGTTTTACTTCCTTAAAATATTATATGATATGCGATGCAACCCCTGAGATAGGTAGGTTACCTGAATCATGTGAATAAATTATTACGATACGATATCACGATCTGTTACAAATAGTAGTTTCCTTCAACAGCAATGTTTATATTATTTAACGCATTTACTATGACGACAACTATACTTGTTAGTACGACGAAGCATTTATGTTAACTCCGATCCTGTCTTTCAACAATTAGTTAGAACTGTACTACAGACAAATAATAGTTATGTTTTATAACTGTTATAAGACCCATTTTAGCAACACCAGTTTAAGCCCATTTTTATCAGTCCATTTACTACTTTTTTTATTTATTTACGGATGTGGCAGTATAAAATGAACTTTATAAATCGATACGTTTTAAAATAAAACTGTAAACCACACGTTTCCTTCATTATTATTCCAGACAATGCGTTTTATCAGCAGGCCATTAGAGGCGGAATTTTACGGATTCTTGACTTCCGCGCAGGCAATGAGGTTTGTTGTTGCATTGGGCGTTAGTTGGACTTAATCCGTATGTTTCCATGTACTGCTGCTACCCTGTCCTTGGAGAATCCTTACATTTCATCCCGTAGGGGCCTCATGATCCGCACGGCAGGCACTAAAGGGTGTCCTCGTCTTTGTGGAACTTGTCCCATCGGTATCTCTTGCGCATTCTGCGATCCTGCTGGCCTGTTGATATCGTTTACAAGAACCAGCCGATTGCACTTACATCGAGGGTGAGAGAGAGCCAGCTACCAGCTGGTCAATAGCCCCATCGATGTAAAACCGTCGCCGTCGTTTGCTTGCCGTTACCGAATTGTGTGCACTTGTACGTGCAATACTCGTACTCAGTTCCTCTAGTTTTTGGATGCTGGTATACCAATGATTAAAATACCGGGTAGTTAATGTCGTGGTATTGATACCATATAATGAGATCCATTATATGGTATTTGTCAAATTTATTTGTACCATCATAAGTTGAATAAGTTTGACATAAAAGTGACATGAATTTTGAAATAAAAAAGTGTATGTCGAAATTGAATAGATTGTTAGCAGATTAGAATATAATTTATTTGTCAGAAATACACAAAATAACTGTTAGAAAGAAATAAAATGAATATACACAAACATTTGTGTTAATAAGTTCATGTGAGCATTTGACGATAAGAGAAAAAACAAATAGCAATTATAATCAATAAAGATATGATATTATTAACATATTTATAGTATGTAGAGAATAGCTCTGATTGTGAGAGAAATTCTTCTTAACAATGTAATAGAAACTACCCTTGAAGTCTTAATACCATATTATACAAATTTTTGTAGTTATAGAACATACAACTAAGGATTTTTTTAAATATTCTGCTAATATTGCGTTAATGTTAGTATTCGTTTTCTAAATACTATAATTAAGGCACCATATCGCAGTAAGTACACATTTTTATAGAGACTACTTTCTTATACACCACATTACATTACATTACATTATGTTATATGGGTTTGGGCCTCATCAGCCACTGATCGCATGGGTAATCCCTTGGCGATCCCCTCTTATCCGTGTCATTATCCAAAAATGCTATCCCATAAAAAGAGCAATTTAGGCACGTCCCCCGCCTTAAGCCTCGCCTCCTCTAGGATAACAAGGGTCCCTAATATAAGATACCTCTTCTCCTCCAGTGCGGGGCAGGTGTAAAGAAGATGAATCGAGGTTTCCTCGTCTTCTTTACAGTACCTGCAGGCCGGGCTGTTAGTCAGCCTCAGCTTGTGCTTATATGCATTCAGACTACTATGGTAGCCCGGTATGATTCCCACCAGGGTTCTGGCTTTGTGGCTGTTCAATTTAATGAATTCTTGGGCCCATTTCTCAATCTCTGAGTATTCGATGAAGAATTTGGTTATTCGACAACCCGTTACTCCTCTCCATCTTTTATTGTGCTGGTCTCTTGCCCAGCCATTGATGCGGTCTCTAATCAGATTCCGACTTATTCCCACTGCGGGTTCTGGTCCATAGAGGTTTTCCCTGGTCTCTAGTCTGGCAAGGTCATCTGCAATTAGGTTTTCCTTAATGCATTAATTAAGAGTTCCACCGATTCCTTCCCTGCCAAGTGGTTCAATGCTTCATAGCAATTATAGACCAGCTTCGACTTTGTCGTTGCTGAATTCAGGGCTGTTAACGCCGCCCTGCTATCCGAGCAAATACATACCTTCTCCTGGGTTCGATTTTGGTCGGCCCCCAGAACACCGTATGTAATTTAACACCACATTAATAACTTAAAATTTGTTTAAATTGAAGTGCTTTAATTTATGTGACAGATAAACAATATGTTCCAGAGAAATTCGCTGTATATTCAGGAATTTTCAAGTGGTGACTTTATTACATTTATTTATACATATTTTATTTCATGTACTCAGAATCGAAATACGAGAGGTATTCAAATATAAACGAGAATTTCAGGCGGACGATCTTAGGACGGTCCTGAGAACATTAGTGTGGCAGTAACAAAGATGGGAGGGGATCCGCTCATCTGAAATTTTTCCAAGACTGCGAGAACAATTTTGTGAAAACATCCTTTTACAGCCACGAATATTCTATTAGCACAAAACGTTCTCTGAAAATTAACCCCACGATCGCCGGCTCAGGGCCAGTTTAACCGAAGAACACATTCAAACGGTTCGTGACCTTATTGAAAATGACCGCTGCCTCACCTTCGCTGAAATGGCTTCTGAGATAAACGTCAGCATTGGGAGTATCTATTCGATCATCCACGATGATCTTGGTTTGAGCAAAGATTTCAGCTTGTTGGGTGCTACGCATTCTTTCAGAGAAACAAGAAACGTTCGTCTTGATATCTGTCGATGGCCTCTCGCTCGTTTTTAGACCGAGGGAGATGTTTTCCTTAGTCGCAATGTGACCTGTGACAAGAGTTGGCTTCACATTATGCCCCCAAGCAGGCGAGCAAATATTGGCAAGAACAAGCTCCGAAGAAGGCCAAGATTGTTTTCCGGGATTCAAAAGGCGTTATTTGCTGGATTTTCTTCATGACTAGAGAACAATTAATGCTGCTTATCACTGTACTCTCCTGGTCCAAGTTAAAGTTGCTTATCGGAGCAAAAGATAAAATGACGACAACCCGTCAGGATGTCATATTGCTTCACGGCAATTCCAGGCCCCATACGACAAATCAAATACGTTGGAAATTCTTCTGGAAGACCCTTGAACACCCATCATACAGTCCGGACCTATTGCCGTGATTTTCACATTTTTGAGTTGTTAAAAGTGGCTTCAGAAGAGCGGTATTTCGAAGAACGACAATGCCGGGATGACGGCGTTCATGCGCAATGTCCATATCGCTCAAGATATCTTGTATTGCATCAGTCTATGTTCCTGTTTTAAATCTAGGACTGAATAAGAGAATGTATGTAACATTTAGCGGTTCATTGCACCACTGACATCTTGAAACTTGTTCTCGTCGTAGAGGATTGTATGATTACACGCAAAAATTGTATGATTAGACGCTAATATTCATCTCCAAACCTTTCATAACTCGAATAATATTAGTGGAGCATCATTAAAAGTGTACACAACAATATCAGTCGCTATATTCAAGACTTTTTGCCACTTGAGTAAGATTTTGGAGGCAATTTCCAAATAGTAGCATTGTAACTTTCATTGCTATTTTGTGCGTAGCCTCTCAAGCAACGGTTTAGCAACTTGTCTCGGCTCATGTCCTCATAAATCGGTTTGATGGCTTTAAAAGCTTTAAGGTGTTTAAGAAATCCGCTGCTTGTGTCTTCTTCCAGTCACACCAAGGCTCTGAGCACTTCTCGTGTTGCGGATTTTTGTCGGTTGATAACTTATGAACTAGGGTCGTCCAGATTTCATTTTTCATATTTTCCAAGGAATTCGGATTCCGACGTATTGCCTAGCCATAGTAAATTGTTAATTGATCAATTAATTTGACAGTTGATTTACCTTTTTCTTCGAGGCCATGCAGTTTTTTCATTTCTCAATCGAGAGCTCATTCTATTTTGTACACGATTCAATACACTCAATAAATACCGAATCGTTTTTTTGACAAATTTAAAGTGGTGTTACCCCTTAAATGGAACGTCCTGTCATTTTAACATATTCCGATTCTTGAATAGTTGCCTGACATTTGGCATACAATGAGTGTTGCCGTATTTGAGGTTTAAATTTAAATTATGTTATACTTACACCAATTTAAAGCTCAGGGGTTAGTATTTGAAAAAAGTCATACTTATGACTAACCCTGTATTATATTAGAAATACCACCATTAACAGACGAATTTAAAAGAAAAATACCCCTGACGTATATGCTCTTGGCTAATATCTGAATTGTGTCTATTTCTTGTACAAGGTCTAATTTTAATTTTCATTAAATCAACAGTTTGTGGAAATTTTGGACATTTGGCCCTAGCCTTCCTCACTCTCATGCAACCCTGGTGGGTTGTTGACGTTACTTTTACTCCACACTCCCACGCACGCCATTAGACGGTCTCGGAGATAGGATGAGTCAAATGGGGTCGATGACAGCAGCGACGTGCCTCCTCTGCAGCCAATGGTAGTGGAGTCATCGTCCGGAATTTCCACGACAAGTAACGTTTACCACGCGAAGGGCTGTATATGGTGGATTTACTTCTTCTCGCTTCTGCTGTCTTGGTCAGGTGTTGACGTCATTTAGCACTTTGGAACCCCTTGTCTAGTAGTCATCGGCTTGTTTGTGATCTCTCGATTTTAGAACAGTTGGTGGGCGCCTGCCGGTATATTATTTGAACATACTATATGCGGACATGCAGACTCACGTTTGTATACGCATATACAGGATGTTAATTAATTACATGAACAAATTTCAAGTTCTTATACGATTTTAAGGTATTTTCGACAGTTTTATGGATGAATCCAATCCAACGCAAAGATTTTTTTGAAGAGTGTTTTTGGACCATTGCAAAATTGGTTTTAGCTATGTGATCATTGTGAAAAGATATTAGACATTACAGAAAAAATATTGCTCGTTAAGTAAGATAGGTCTCTGGCTCTCTCAGAAAAAGCACTTGTACACGGTATATGTGAGAGGGGTAAAGTTGGAGAGCTATTCTTTCAAAATTCACAGTACTAATTAATATATGAATAATGTTTAACTAAACGGTAATTTTTCGTATACTAATTTCACGCCTTTTCCTGCGACATCTTCCTGAGAGGACTGACTTTCTCCCGGGAAATGTCCTCGCTGTTTTATTAAGGATTCTGGATGTCTTAAAAGTACTAGTCTCAAGAGATACTGAGGCAATATTAATAAAAAAAAAAAACTGTTAGACACAGGATATCGATGACATACACTAGGCACATAAATTAAGGAATTTAAAAAAATTCTACATTTTTAGATGATATTCAAAGGGCTATAGCTTGGAGAAAAATAGTCGCAGATCAATTTTAAAAAAAGCAAATTGAAGCTCCAGGTTTCTAGTTTTCAATTCTTGTGTTCAAAATTTTTTACCATCGACAGTTTTTGAGCAATCATAAGAAAACCATCGGAAAAAGAAATTCCAAATTTTTGCTTGGCTTTCAAAAGGTCCACGGAATTTGTTTCAGTGATTTCATCATAAATTTTTTTTATATAATTTTATATTCTTTAATTTGAATGATCTAATAGCCTTGTACGATGATTTTAATGATAAATAAAATTGAATTGTCTGCCTTTATATTTAGACTCATGTGCTTTTTGTGTTTCATAATTCTGCACCGGATGCCTCTGCCTGTTTGACCAATATAGTTCTTTTCGCATGAACACTCGACGCGTGTACACATTTCACTAATAATTATGAAGCAGTATCTTTCTTAGAAAGAAGAAATCTGAGATATTTTTAAAAAAACCTGAAATATTTGGAAGAAATCTAATTATAATTTTCTTATGATCGTTGTATATGCTAAATACAGATATGAATCCTTTGTTCGTTCGTTTATTTTCAAATTACGCATTATTCTCACTGAGGATGTAATAAAGCAAGCTGAGAAGTATTTTGCTTTATAACTTTGATATGCAAATAAGCAGACAAAGATGGGATGCAGTAGGATTTTTTGTTCAGATTTTGTTATTAACGATGTTTAGAAAAATGCCCATATTAGTTCAATACATATTTTGCAGTATTCAGTGCTCACAATAAATGTAATTAAAATACTTAGTTTGATTCAAGTTCAAAATAAAAGACGATATGACACTATTTTAAAATATAAAGCCATTATTTTTCTTGCGCTTCCTTGCCCTATTTTCGTTTTATTTTTTCATTAAAGAAGATATTGTAGTTTGTATAGAACAATGCTGACACATGACACATTTATGTTACAAGTAATAATAAAAAAAAATTAAATGTTCTTTCTTTACCCACTCTGTGTATATATGTACGTTTTTACCCCGTTTACTTTGTTTACTTTCCACTTTCTCTGCATCATGTGATCCTGATTGGTTGTTGACGTCAGTTCGAGCCTGTGCCGTCCTTCAGGTACAAAGTGTGACCTAGTGTGGCAGGCGATTCGATGTCGTTGAACTTTTCACGAACGACCGGCGGATACGACTCACCCTTGAATGTCGAATTTGGAGGACCTCGAATTAGGACGTGAAACGTGAAACCTTCGAGGCCTCATGGGCTCCTGACTAGGGAATCGCGATATATGACTCCCAATCAGGGCCATTCACACCTCCGAAAATTCTTTTGTTCGTAAGCAGAGAAGTCAATAAACTCGCTTAGAGCAGATGGAGTTTTTATTCGACGCTCAGGACGCGACGAATTTTCGTGTTATGTTTGAGAGAGTCGATTAAATTGGCGCTGAAATCTGCACAAAAAAATGTAATGTAAATGTAATTAAAAATGTAATTAAACATAATTTTTGCTCGACTTAATCTTTTGCGGGGTAAAATGTAAAAATATAAATTATGAACGTCATTGCTTATATTACATAAAATAAAATACATAGTCAGTACATATCTTCTTTAGTGCATTCGTTAAAATATGCAGAAAAAAATATAAAAAATTATTATACAAATTTCATGCCACCATAGAGACGATTGGTCTCAGACCAATATAATCGATTTAAAAATGCATCAATTCGTATCACTAGAATTATTAGATAAATAGTCTTTCTTGCTGGAACTTAAGGCATTTGATTTCATGACCTGGGATTTGGAATAGAAGATATTCAAAAAAACACAAATATGTAAGGCTTTCCACATTTCGTCCTCTGTCACCAATCCTTCGCAAAAGCTTGGGACACTATTGTTCTCTATATAATTGTAAATGAACTAACAGAAACAGAAAAAGATAACGCTTATTTATTTCAGATAGATGGGGAATTGGAAATTTGTATATTGGGTAGAGAAAAGTAGCGTAAGAGGTTTCCCACGCACGTATCTTCCTAATCAAATCCAGAAGCATTATTACAAATCTTTCTTCGATTGCTGTTTGTTTCACTCCCTCGTTGTCACTTATTTAGTTGTATCGCAAACTATAGAGGACATTCTGAGATAATTATGGCAGCTGGGAGTTTCATACTCCGCATTACATAATCAGTTGGTTTCCATTTCTCTGGTGTATACTAGTTACTCAACCAGATAAAGGATTCTTGAACAGAAATTTTGTAAATGCCAAATATCGACGAAGACCCTGTAATATTTCCTGCAGAGCCTTCCTACTATATTTGTATACCCTCCAGTATTCCCGTGAAAGGAGCAAACTCCGCAGTCGTCATGTTGAACACAATTGATATGTCAATATCATGCATCGGCGACTTGCCCTGGAATAGTACTCCTATTTCTTTACCTGTTTTATAGCCATGAGTGTACCATTTAAGAGCCCTTAGCTAAGGATATTTTTATCTGTTCTATCATTTATATGACGGGGACTGAGGAAGATTTGTGGAAAGGGAAAGACTATTTGAATAACATGTTACGTGGTCCAAATCCTTCACTTGTGACCACTTCAGACGCATTTTATCGCGTTAGTATTTATTCTTACCCTTACCCTTACTTACCCTTACACTCTTAAAAGTTCTTAACGGTGAACCAAAGCACAGACCATCACAGACAAATGTCGTTTTATTTTGACATTTCGCCTCATTACTTATGTTTTAGGGTGCAGACAAGGAACACCTAGGACTTCATTTATATAATAAACAAAATAAGTCTAAACTGAAGTATTTACCGCTAATAGAATCGAATATAATTACATCGTGAGGCACAGGAAATGTACTTTATTATTGCTTCGTGTATTGAAGCTGGATTGAACTAGTAAAAATTATTCAAATTCAATGAATTTTGTGAAAAAAAAAAGTTAAATGTATTATTACTCGATATTCTTCGAAGAGTAAAAGAAAGATAATATAAAATGAAATACATACATATCTTTCCAATAATCTATAAAAGACAAATACAAAATCTGCTAAACAACTAAATTTTCGTTTGTCATTTTTTCGATTTATAGTCTTTGCTCTATCAAACTTATTTCATAAATAAATAAAAACCAGTCAATCATCAGTGGCCAAATAGAAAATAAATTATTACCAATGTAAACTTTGAAAATGCTTTATAGTTACTATAAGCATTTTTCTTTGAAAATCTGTTAAGCAACAATGGGATATTTGACATTGAATACATTGTTTTAATACTGGCGAAGGCGCCAGTGAGAATTATTTTCAGAACACAAATTCGTTGAACGAGTTGGTTTTACTTTTACAATTAATTATATTCTCAGGGTTGATTATAGAATTATGAAATTAGAAATTAAATTCGGTTAATTAAAACAATAGTTCATTATAATATTAAGTAATATGTATCAGTTGTTTTCATTTGTTTTACTAAGAAGAGGTTTTAATAAAAAGAGGTGACAAAATGTATTGAAAATGTGTAATTTAAATCAAATCAGTATCGTTGACTTGTATCAAATCAGTATCGTTGTAGATTTTCGTCTTTTATGCTGTTCTTTATTCTGTAATTCTAGTGTACTAATAATATAATTATTATTAATTTAATTAATATCGAATACTATTTGAGATATGTCTAGGAACATGTAGAACGCAATAATAAATAGTTCAATTTAGAATAAGATGGTAGTAATAAAATATACAATTTTCTCTAAGAATATGATTTAATTGTAGAAATGGAGAGGTCGCTGGGCACTTGGTAAATCATTTTTGACCAGTAAATCAAATAAAACACTAGGTAGGTTTCACAAAATTTTTTGTGAAACATACCAAGTGTTTTCTTTCATGTACAAAATTTTATGTTTATTTGCTTTGGAGTCTGGATTTATGGCGTCACAATTTTGATTAGCTAGAACCTCTAAAAAATCACATTTGAAAATTACACAACAATTGATTCGATTCCAAGCGCCAGCACTAGCAATGTTGGTGTTGTCCGCGTTTTCTCAATGTATATCCCCCTCCCATACGGGTTCGGCTTGGAATTTGAGGTATTGTCTAGTTTAAGTAAGTTATTTTTTTAATTATCTAATATGTGGTGTAACATTTGACACTGAATTCACGTCAAACGAGGTACACATGAGAACACACCAGTTTGATGTATAATCAACCCCGCAAAGTCGTCGCAGAATTTTACCACCCACTGGTGTATATTTTCATACTCGTAATGAAGTAAAATTAACTCAACGTCTGGCGTAAACTCCACCACCTTTCAGCATAGACTTCAATTCAATATTACACTGTATAATACAAACATTGACAAAAAAAGAAAAACAAAAGGTGTTTAAAATGGAATACGCTTCCTTATTATATCTTTCATATATCGCACTTATGAAATATCGAAGATGTATGTCTATGTAGTGGTGCAAGTTTAGGAAATATTTGTATATGCGAGAATAACGCAGCCAAATTATTGAGCTTTCTAATTAGATATTCTAATTTATGCTAGAAATAGCATAAATTAGAATATCTATCCTAGAAATAGCGAAATTTAATACCAATTTCACATGTATGGAAATCCTGGGAGGATCTTGCAACATTCGATGCAACAACAAAAAACAAGAGAGCAGTTTTTCACAAACAGTGAAGTTACGTCGACAGATGTGCGTTTCGTTAACCAAGTTACACTAATCGGGAGATAATTAAAACTAAACATTAATCATATCCTGATCCTAAGTTAAGTTTTAATCTTTCACTGCTTGCCCATCAAGAGCATATCCATTAAATAATTCAAGAGTTTTGGATTTTTATATGCAATACAATATGGAATATCAGTTGCACGGAAGGCCCTGTACGTAACACCCGGCACCACTGGCCCTTTGGCCGGCGGCCTCTTGTACATTTTTATAAGAAGTAAAAGTATCTTATTCCATCAGGTTAGCATAACTTCACGTTGGTGCAAAGAAAAAATCCACCCCACATTTGAGACCTCTTCTCTCAAAATACGATTAACTCATCAGTTGCAAATTACATTGTTGCATATTAGGGCAGGTTATAATAAAGGGTTAAAATGCGTGGGAGGCAAGACAATAGATCTGACGTCAACATGGTGCCAGGAGAGTAGGCTACTTCGGAGGTGGATACAATGCATTTCAGCCCTTTGCTCTAGATGCTAGATGCCAGGCTGAGCCTAACAAAGCTACTTCCTCTCTGCTTTACAACGGTTAGAGGGACCGTTTATTATATACCGCTATGCGTTCGTTTGTAGTTTCAGACAGGTGCAAGTCAGTGAGACAAGAACAACTATTTAGCATTTTCATGTGTAAGAATGAGATGACTTGTTTCTTAATAATAAGTGGGACATTAAATAAGAGAAATTAGTCGAACAGGAACTGAGATAGAAGTACTATAAACGACTTACTTATAAGACAGCATTGCCAAACAATATCATTAACTGATGATACGTGCCGATACATATTTTTTAACCATTTAAACTATGGTTATATACCTCAGCCACTAAGCAAAAAATCACACATTAAAACGCTTCACGAAGAAAAAAAGTTACAATTAACATCCTTTTGCCTCTCCTCTACGCGAATGGTAACATTCATAATAATATAACATACTCAACATCACATATGTACAATGAGTAAATCATGGTGGATCATTGATTGTTCATTATGGGAAATTTAGTTCACTGCCTGATGACATGACGTCGTGAACAGACATACATTGTATATGTCGTATAGAGTTGTGTAGTATCGTATCTCGAATTCCCGAAAATAAACTGAGCTTAGTTTGGCAAATTACATCAGTACGACCACTGTCATAACGACTCAAATTTAGCAATATTAAAAGTGGCAAACTTATTCACCAGGAATACGCAGAAATGCTGTTATTTTATGATCCATGTAATGAAAATAGTGTAGATGCACGACGGGAGTATGCGGAAACAAGATTTCCAGAGTTAGTTTTAATCATAGGTTGATTTAATCGACGTTTGAATCATGTATTAATTTATCTCATCAGAATAAGCTCTCACAGTCATAATATCGATTAAATTAATCTCAAATTAAAGCTATTCAGAGAGGTCAAAAACACAAACCCTTAACCAATCTTAAACATGCCAGCAATTTGAAGCTGACAGTCTGAAGCCTGTGTTTTAAAATATGAGAGGACATGGTTTATATTCACAAACAAAAAATAAATAAATAACGCTGCGAAAAGAAGTATGCAGCGTGTGTACTTCGTTGTAATATAGTTGCCCTGACTGTTACTATCAAAATAAGACACTAGCTTATAATTTGAGTTTCCACGTGCCAGAAAAAATTGTCGTGATCAGTGAAATATAGAGATTAGTGTAAAGTAATAGTCGGCAGTACACGGAATATCAACGTTAACTTCTCTAGCTATATTCGCCCTGACACTAACAATTTATTAACCGGATCCAGTGGCGCTCTGTCTTGGAGGATAAAGGTTTTTTATTTTTTATTGGAGTGCCTTAAAATTTAAGTATTTGAGTATATTAGAGTTGCAGATTTAATATCCCGTAGATAAATATGATAAATTCTAGGGCTGACGAATCTCGCGGCAATTGTTAGATATCGGAACAAGCTGTAAGTGAGACTGTTAGATATCGGAACATTCTATGTATAATGATAATGTAATGTATAGTAAATACCTAATAGATATTTTTAAGAATTTTTAAGAGAGCTCACTGCACAAATGCGCCTACAATAAAACCGCCACTGACGGCGGTTTTATTGTAGGCGCATTAAGAAGAAGTACAAAACTAAAATAGTATTTTTCTCGAGAAACACAAGAAACTTTTCATCATCTTGTAATGCTTGTGAGAGAATCTCATGTAATTTTGCTCACTTCGCTTATTCCCCAAAAATACGTTACGCAAAATAAGTTTACTAATATGATACCCAAACCGAGGCCTACTTAAACGTCAGCCAACGTCAATCTCTTTAACTCCCGCTGTCACGAATAGATATCAATTTCTCAATCTACGAAAGTGAGCCAAAATGAAGGAGAGAGAGTGCCCGTTCGTGATTTGTTTCCTCTGTGAATTTTTCGGTATCATCATTATGATGTACGTCGGCTGTATGGGGTGTTATAACACATTTGATCTAGGCCCCACCATACCCGCGTTTACATTCGGATGCAGTATAATAGCCGCCATCCAGATATTCAGCCATTTCACGCCAGTTCACATCAATCCTTCGGTGACACTTGGAATGTTCATCTTAGGAAGAATGGAATGGAAGAAGTGTCTTTTATATGTCGTTGCGCAGTACACTGGAGCCTTAGCTGGATATGCATTGTTGAAGGTATACAATGTGATTTTTTATTTTGTCTTACCACCAATATTAATCGTATATTCATCCATGTTCTGATAAAAATAAACCTCCGATTTCTTAAGCACCATACATAATTCCCGCGAGAGAAAAGAATCTAGGGATGTGATAAAAATTTTATAAGGAGAAGTGATATAGTCAGATGAATGGTAGGCCATATGAAAATGGTAAAAGTAAAAAAAGACACTAACCTAAAATGATTATGTTGAGGTATATATCTTAATTTTTAAAATGAAGATCAATTCTTCGGTTTTTGTTTGTCCAGCGAAAACGTCTCTTACTGTTTCTTCAAATGTAGGAGACGATCTCAGATCTACTAACAAGGCACTTTCAATATTAAATTTATTAATGCTAAAGCTGACAGTCTTTCTTGCTTTTGAAAATTTCGCAGATAAGTATTTATTCTCTTTAAACATGAAAATGATTTTTCAGCGGAACTACTTGTGGCAGGAAGAGTCAAAATTAAACGACACAATTTTTATGACTCCGGGAAAACAGAAGATAATTGTAGAGACAGAATATATTGGTGAAGCTCAAACACAGTGCTGTTTTTCATATCCGGATCACTATAAATCACTGATAGTTCACTTTTTAAGCGATTTGCGTCAAAGAATGTTCCATATGAATCTACTAAAGAAGAAAATAGTTCGTCAGGAAAACGTTTTACGAATGAAGTAAATTGTGTGGAATCTAGATTTAAGAATTTCAGTTTAGAAATTTCACTAAACCGTTCACTAATGTTCAAAGTAATAACGTCCAAAATTTCATAAAATAATCGTGCGTAGGTGTTTTTCTTATCTTCTTCAGGAATTGAATCCAAACGCATTCTTTTACTTGGTGGTTGATTTTCTAACAAAAATCTTTCCATATGGTCCCAAATGTCACTAAACCCGTTTCTCATTTTCTGAATATATGATTTGAAATCGGCGATCTTTTTGTTGCAGTAACTAATATCTGATATTTTTGTATGTAGAATTTTAAACAGACTCTCAGAATGTAGAAATATCGTAGAAAACACTGCCAAGAAAAAATTAAAATCAAAGTCGCACAATAAAGTTAAAAGGCCTCTAGCACAAATAACGGTTCCTCGATCCCATTCCTCATTTTCATTTTCCACAATAATTACCTGAAACAACGCTTCCAAATCTTCCTTATGTTATGGCGACAGTCGTCAAGATGCGTTCACATCATCGCATAACTGAGTCCTAAAATAACGACAACACCCACTCGAGGTTATACTGTTGGCTGCGTAGAATCACTGACCTTTTCGCCCATCTAACGCGAAGCTTGGATGTAACGTGGACCATCGCATTTCAGCACTGCAACAAGTAACGCGGGAGTCCAATAATTTTGGGCGCTTTCACGGCCGATTTGAAATAACATAGTTCATGATAGCATTTAAAATAAATAATGTATGTTTGCGGTCGGTTTAAAATAATTAAAAAATTGTAATAATTGAATAAATCGATTGAACTTTTAAATAACACTAATTTGCCAATTTTTTAAGGGATGTGACGCATCATTCGCATCCATGTATGCTACATCCCTGATAGTTCCTATAAGAATTCCTATAAATTGTATTTAGACCCAATTGATCACGCGTTTTTTACCTGTTTCTTCAAGGTTAGCTTAGGGTCCCATCCCGGGCTGTGTCTTCTCAGACTGGAACAAGGCACCGTTCCATGGCAAGGCTTCATTATGGAAGCCCTCATAACTCAAATTCTTTTGCTGGTTGTCGCCGGATCCACCGACGAAGAGAACCACCACATGCTGGATTCCATATCACTCAGACTGGGAGTACTGGTGGCTGGACTCGTATTCGCCATAGGGCCTTACACCGGGGCCTGCTTGAATCCCGCCAGAAGCTACCCGCCCTGTGTATTCTATAAGGATTGGAAGGACCATTGGCTGTATCATATAGCTCCGTATATCGGGGCTGCTTCTGGAGCGCTTATCTACAGGTTCGGGTTCGACAATCATCGCACATATTCCATATACAGCTTTTTCACTAGGAAATCACAGATGGTCTAATCCAGATATGTCTGATAATTCGACCTTTAAGATCTCTGCCCACTAGACCGTACCGTACTAGGACCGTAGCCGTATCCACACATGCAACCAATATAATTTGCATCAACTTGTATCAGATAACGTCCACTAGATCGTTCCACCTTGAGCCAACACCGTAGGGTGCCATGACCGGACCATTGATACAAATTATATTTGTTTGCATGCGTCGAAACGGTTACGGTCCTAGTATGGTATAGTGTAGTGGGCATAGACCTTTACTATTAAGTTCATAGAAGTAACAAACATATATTTATATACTTTATACATGAAATCAAGGCGCAAAACTCATTAAAGGTTTCTACTTATAAGCACTTCGAGCTAACCCACCAACATTAAAACATATATTGAATATGACATATAAATGGAATTTAGTAGTGGTAATCGATTTTCTCCTTTGACGATGTTATTAGCTTTATCAGGATTCCAAGTATTAATAATTATGCTTGTTATCTAAATTTTATCAATCCTCTAAACTTGAATACAGATAATCTAGGTGTCGTTAGTGGTATGCATAGCTTTAGGAAGTTATATAAACATAAATTAGCTGACTCAAGAGAAATTCGACAACCATTACAGTATTCGGAAGAAATCTCTCAACCGAAAAATGAATAAATTCAAACTATTTGATATGTGACATGCGAATATATGTAAAAACATCTAATTATATTGGCCTTATAGTCTTGTACATTGTAGATTTCTAGTTATAATTGTAGTTTTTGTATTTCGATATGACATAAATAGGAATTTGGATACAATTATACTATGAAAATAATTCTCCTTCAGTTTATCCTTAACTAAATATCCAGCCAGTTATTTTGTGCTTTAATCTCGATGCTGTACATATTACAAAATGAGTTTGTAATTTAAAGAAATGTCAACTTTTTTTATAGTATTTACAAAAAAACAATTCTTAGTTATGTAATTTTAGTAAAGGCGATCGGACATATCTGGATTATTAGACGTATTAAAGTGTTACCGAATTATATTATGTAGTTTGTATTATAATAGATGCTTAGCAAGTGAAAAAATCGTTTTCTTATCTATTCAAAACTGACTCTCACCAAAAATTGACCGAAAAAGATGATCCATCCCAAACCTAACATAATGAAGCAAATCGAAATTTTTGGTGTGACAGTTTGCAGTTATTTGTTTTATCTGTCTGATTTATTACTCATTTTTATTGCAATTTTTACATTTTGTAAAAACTGTACACTAAATTCTATGATAGTATCCCTTTTCAGAAAATAAAACCCGCCACAGGTAGGATTCGACATTTGTCCCGGATCAGAACCGAATGAAATACAGCTGTTTCGAACTTGTTAGTTCTCATCAGTGCCGTACACGGTACGCCGATTCAGGACAAATGCCGAATGAACTTTATGGCGTATACATCTTTATCGATACGATCTCTGTCAGTAACAGTAACATTCTCGATTTCCGACTTATATATTACTGTCTATGAAAGTAAATTAATACCAGATGAAATATTAACATAAATGTTCTTCAAAAATTATGGCAACCAATTGCCACTTATATTATTAACCCATATGCCTTTTAAGGTCTCAATTTTTTTACCGAGTCAACAGAAATTAAAGTTTAAAAATATAAAAATTAAAAAGTACAACTTTTTACCAATATAAGGTGTACGCGTATGTGTTAGAAATAGACTATCAGTTTACTTTTCAAATAAGCCATACGAGCACATAAAAGTTGTAATATACGTCCTATGGGCTCATGTGCTCCTATCAAATTTTGGCTGCTTGCTCTAGTTTTACGCCCACACTTAACCCTTAAGGGGTTTAAGGGAACTATCAATATTTTGCTGTTAAAAACTATTAAAAGCTACCGACAATACAATTAAAATTAGCAATAGAACTAATTAGCGACTAATATTTCGATTAGGTAAGCATTTATGATAAAAGATGATTAAAATTATATGTATTTTCTTCATGGTGGTTGACCTTCTATGGTGGTTCATCTAAGCTAGACAGACATAAATACCTAAACAACTAAATCAAATACTAGCAGGGAATATTAGCTTTGTTGTCCCCCTCGATGTCTCTTGTCTCAGATTAACGGTAACATAATATTTTTAAACAAAAGTACGACAATTTTATAGAGATGTAAATGAGAACGACTTATTTTGCTTTGTCTTTAAACAAATTATTTAGGCTGGTAATAACCCCTTCAATCAGGATTGCGAATACTCGCTTCAGAATCGTGTTTCTTCTAATTTTGCTAAGAATGATCTCATGAAAATAAACAGTAGAAGGCATCTGCCTCCCTCCCTTCCCTTCCATATAAAATGCGATGTTAAAGAAAATCTCCGTTGGCTATTAAGTAACTACCGATGTTACCGATATTTGCAAAGTTTATTTATATTCACTATACCAGTAGCCGGTATTTATTTGAATAAATGATAATTGATTGATCACTATCGTAAACCACCCTTAAAGAATATAGGGTAAAGCCACCCAATGGTTAAGAATAATTAAAGTAAAATTACCTCCCTACGTCGTGATCTGAAGTTGAACACAATGCAGTAGGGATGGCAATTACCCATTAATCAATTAATAGTCATCATTTAGTACAATTAGCAATTAGTTATTAATTGGCATTCACAAGTGTAAATACTAAACAACTAGGAGTACTTTTTTCTTATGACAAATTAAAGTAATAGTACAAATTAAAGTAATTCATTAGTAGTGAATGTATTTAATAGATTTCTCTTTAAAAAAGCCGTTGAAATTATCCTTTTTTTTTAATAGACTAAGGTTTCTTTTTGTAATGACAATTTCTTGTGTTGCTTTACACAGAAATCAATGATTCATAACAAATATACTGTACTGGTCTATTTTCATCCAACCATTTTATATCTGCACCTATTTAATTGTAAATGCGTTTTATTAATAATAATAGAAGATAGAATAAAATAGAATAGCTCTTTTTTTAATATAAACTGACAAATATTTCGGCAAATTGTCAGAATTGTGCTTTCTCTTATATAATGTATGTACTAAATAATTATATCTAAACGAATATCCTAATCATGTGCAACTGAATAACTACCGGCGTGTTATTTTTGGTAATTTGCAGATTTGTATTAGATTTTTACTGAACTCTGTTTTTCCTGGCTATATTTCCTCCTGATATACTCCCCGGGGCTATCTACATATATACGTAATAACACTGGACCAAGCTTTTACTTTTATTTAATGAAAGTATCTCAATATTCATAGTCTCCTATTAAAGTCGTATACCTTGAAGACCATAAATATGAAGAAGTTAATAAGTTAGTCATTATGGTATGATTATTTTCTCACTTACTACCCAACTATTCATTAGTTGGGTTGGTTCATTAACATTGTTCAGACTTGAATTTCATAAATAATCAAACTAAAAATGAAATCCTATTAGAATATCGCACATTATTATTAATATTATTATTCTTAATGTCGCTTCAGGTTTGTCGTTAACCTGTTCCTAATCTCTAACGTCCCAAGAAAGTCTTTTGTGTACCTAATATTAATAAAAACCTAAATTAATATAATTTTAATCGATGACTCGATATTTATTTGATCGTAAGGGTGAGAAAACCCGTCCCACTCTCGAGTGCCTACGCCAGACCCTTAAGGGCAAATTAGCTCTTAATATGTTCTGCTACCCTAGGAGAGTATGGCTGTTTGCCCCAATTTCTTACTCCACTTAACCCTTCCCAGGAAGTGTGTTTGGGTTGACTCCGTACCCGCCCGTGGGCAGTTAAAATTTGTACGGTAGGTTAAGTGGTTATTTTTTTATCAGGTTCAAGTGAAACGAGTATTTTGCCTTTACCGTCTTTGTATTTTATATTCTCCTAATAGTTAATACACCATAGTGATCATATATCATATACATAAATTGAATAAAGTTAGATTTTTATGAATCGTAAGGTACACTAATTATCTTTCTAAATAAATAGTTATTCAAATATAGAACTGTTCTTAGTGGAGGATAGAAACCTTGCAGAAGATATTAGGCAAATTATAAAAATAAGTTTGTGGCAAACATGTCAAATAAAAGTGCATTTCCAAATCGATAAGAACAGCTATGGACATGGCAACGAACCCCGTTGACTACAGAAGGTATAGAAAATTGTTTATACTTAAAAAAGTGTCTTACTTAAGGATGTGTAACAACCTTTTTTCTAATTCCTCAAACAACCTTAGTTATTAACATATAAAAACTACAAAAAAGCTGACTTTAATTTATAGTTCTAAAGCAAAAATATTTTCCAATTCCAAAATCCAAGAAAGCCATTTCTTATTTTCACCATGGAGTTTTCCTCGAAAACAGAAATTGAGAATGAGGGAGGGGTCCATTTCTCATATCCGACAAAAGTAGCATGCTTCCTTTCTACAAAATTAGGGGTCATTTAACGAGACATGGCATTCTAATATTCTCACACGACATGGTATCGTCCGTCTTGTATTTAATTAACTTTTAAGTGTAACCTGCTTTCGCTTTCAAGATATAATCATATAGTGGCATCATAATGTAATTAATTAAAATACGTCACAGACCATGGCATTTATTATGCAAATTAGCCATAATAACAACAAGGATCGATCTAGTTTAGTAATTTTATTTTTGAACAGCATGTATAATGTTAGTAAATTCAACCCCCTTTGGTATTTTATGCAGATACAGAAAACCTTTAAAAACTCTCAAAGAGAAATAAGAACCCAGAGAGATAATGTTATAACTTTTTAAATTCTGTTTAGAACTATGTAACATTTATATTTGGTTGACTTTGGAAGTAGGTTTAGTTAAAAAGCAGTTAAGGATTAATTAAAAAAAGACACATTGTTACCTCTGTCCCAATTTTTGCGCCCCTCGAAACATCCCTTAATTAATCGCATCTGTAATAAGAACTTCTAATATGGAACAGAAATCTGGGCGCCTTATTGAAGCTTAATGAACTTATTAATAATAACACGTACAATTTTTTAATATTGTAAATATTAACTAATTTTAACATATCTTCAACGTATAAATTGAAATCTATATCCATTAAGTTGAAGAAAAGTTAGATCTCGTCTATATGTTCTACTAATTAAAATTAATAATGTAAATACATCATGAAGGAGTTCTTGTAGACGTTGCATTTTTTCAAAATATGCTATTATTGTATCACGATCTTGTTTTCACTAGTTCTTATAAATATTTAAAGAAATGTTCCCTAATTTTTTCTCCATTAAAAAATATTCATATTAAATATAATGCGTTAAAATATTTTATTTCCCTTACCTCGCTTCAGTTAAATTATTTTCGTGAGTATTTCGTAACAGCGATATTCTGCATAAGGGTTCTTTACCTCTTTGTATTCCTATCACCCTAACAGATTTTCTCAGGTCATGGCCTTTATTTGGGGCCCTAATCGACGATTTCTACCCTACACCTCAATCGACCAGTGGTGTAAATTTATGTCGTAATTCTTCTGAAATAAAAAAAGTTTGCAGCTTAATTAATTGAGCAATATACAGAGTAATTTATAATAGACTGTTTATTGCCCTTATAAAAATAATAAATAATATTTTATTTGTTGATTTGTAAGTTACATAAAAACTCTGTATATTTTACTAGAGAACACTAAAACGATTGTGTGGTTTTCATAGATACATTTATTATCTTCCCCACATCTTACATTTTAATGCATTAGTTTTTGCATATTTCGATGGCGATGTTATCGTCATTGGAAGGGTTTGTTTCTTTAATTTCGATTGTGAATAAGAATAAGGTAATAATTATGATGTACCCAAAATATATCAAAAACATGTGTACCTTATAATATGTGTATTTTCTTTATTTGCTAGGATACTTAACACATTTGTTTCAGAATGAAAAATTTTCCGTTAAATTTTAATTTATTTACGTAAGTTTTCTTCATAGTCTTCACCAACAGTTACATTAATTAATTCGTTTCTTTTTGTGAATAAGAACTCTTTTATTTGCATTTTATTATATACAATATACTCTTGGTAAATACAGTGCATTTGAAGTGTAAAAATTCAATAAAACTGATAGAAAACTGGATAGAAAATGGTTATAAAAGTTTAGAGAACTTAATGTTTTTTTATTATTTAAATTCATTATTTTTTATTATTACACAAATTAATAACTCGGTTTACCAAATATCCAAGTAACAATAATTATTATTGTAAAATGAAGATTTGGCAAATATCTAATTAAAATATAAACAATGACGTCAGAGTTAAAAAATAGGTCAAAAAGACACTGTAGATATGTAGTAAACTTGAGGCTTTGTGTCAACTTGTGATAATTGCTGGAGAAAAAAGAGACTGCAAATCTGAGGCGTAGAAATAAAAAAGCCTTTCGACATACACCTTCCATTCGTCTTTTCCCTCCTACAGTGGTTTTCATGTTTGGGTATCAGGGTGAGGGTAATCGGGGGAAATATCTTAGGAGACTAGAAAACGGCGGGCGTAGAAAATGCTAAAGAAGCGAATCGTCCTGAATACCGCAGACAATGAAACGTCGGTCTTATTGTGCAATACGGAATATATTCCGCAACAATAGAAGTTGCTGAATAGAAGATTCAAAGAACAATAGAGCCGATGACCAGGCAGCTATACCGCGCGAGAGATGTTACCGAATGTATGCGTTTTCATAAATACATGACTGAATTTTATATTGTTTACTTATAACAAAAAAGAAATCATCTACCGACGTCATACGTTAATAATAATAATAATAATAATAATATAATCTGAATGTCAGATGTCGGAGTTAAGAAACGAGGTTGGTTAGTAAATGGGTCGTGTAAAAGATCATTCAAATTGTATTTTCATAATTTCTGTTTAGTTCATTTGTTCTATGGTTACTAACGAAAGTGGTTCTCTACTATTTGATAACATACAATTTGTAATAGTTAATACAGGAACAAGTATGTCATCATAGAAGACAATACCTCCTTTGTTAGAAAACCTCCCCAAATTTACCAGAAATATCATTCATCAAATGTTTCGATGGACTTAGAGAAGTACCATCTACGTTTTCCCGATTACTATCACCTTTATTGTTTCTACTATGAATAGATCTCGAATGTATCATGCCACAGGCTTGGATATTTTGACTCTTTCCGCCAACCACTAAATATGCATAATCTCTCTCATATTCCTAGCCGTAACACTGCCATTATGAAATAACTGGAATCGGAATTTCTGAATAAACGAGGTGTACAGTATACATCCCCTCCAATAAATCACAAATAAAAAAAATCATTTGGCATCAGAAACCTCTGTCTTTGCGGGAAAAACGATGGCTCGATTTTAGAATACATAAAATCAAATAGAACCATACGATCAGTAATCTCTACCGACTCATTAAGTGTACTTTAGAACATAGTGAATAATTCTAAATATCACCAGAAAAACCTATTTCTTTGGCACTTTAATAATGACCATATTTCGGTTAGCTTTCTCTGGGTTTTGTCTAGATTAAGTCTCATATATATATATATATATATATATATATATATATATATATATATATATATATATATATATATATATATATATATATATATATATATATATATATATATATATATATATATATATATATATATATATATATATATATATATATATATAGGCATTTCTCACAGTCAGTATGTAAACAACTTGCGAAGGAACATGTCACTGCGACGATACGCAATTAACAGCTGATGTTGTCTGTCAAACTGTAAAAACTACTCAAAAAAAAAAAACGACTCGGAATTTAGGGAATTAATGTTTCACGAAGATTCACCACCATTTGCAGAATAAAGTTTGGCCAAGTTTGCTATCCTAAATATCCCAATCGAATTAGAGTAGTTAATAATGATGTCTGTACCACATGATCAACTGTCAGTGTCATACAAATGCTTCAGAAATACATAGGACTCAAAAGAAAAGCCTTCTTCTAAAATCACGCAATACTTGCTATTAGTATTAACCATTTATTAAGCTTTAAAAATAGAAGTATTTATTAATACTCTTCTTAAAGAACAGTTACTTTTCTTTGGAAATAAAAGTGGTTAAATGTGGTTAACAGCTGTTGTTAAGGTTCTGACCCTTCCTCTCCATAGCCGCTATTGTATTTAGACCACGTGTCATCAAATCATATTTAGACCAAGTGACTAGCTAGGGACACTATCTAGTGCCATAAAGAAACCATGTTAATTTTCTTCATTTAGAAATTTAAATCAACCTTTATTTGTTAAATACCCCTAAAATATGCTTAGAAAAATTAAAACACGCAGTCACATAACTATTTTAAAAGACGTTATAAATCAATATTATCGCGATAGTGGTATTGGCAATAAGATTTACGAAAAATTTTAAGTTATCAGTTAGGTGAACTGTCTAGAAAATTGGAAACTTTAAACTTCAATTTGTTTTTTTAAAATTTTTCTGCGACTATTTTTCTCCAAGTTACAGCTCTTTAACAATCACTTAAAAATTTAGAATTTTTTTACATTCCTTAATTTTTGTGCCTAGTGTATTTCTTTCGACGACATCTTGTGAAAAAAAATAATATGTAATTTCTTAAGAATTCTAATAGTCATTAAATATTCTGTATTTAGTTTATATGTCAGTTTTTTACATAAGGCAAAGCTTGGATAAATAAAGAAATTGGGAGGTACCTACGGGAATAAAGAAAGATCTAAAATTATCTCATAAAAAGTCATAGAATAAAACATTTTCTTGACATCCCTACATAATTAATTAGATTCTTCAAATCTTAAATTTATATATCAAGGGATTCATAAAATAAAGGGAGACAAACGGACAGAAGGACAAATGGTCCCACTTGTGGTATTCCACATACGATCCAAAAATGATACTTTCATATGATTCTTATTTCATTCAAATGTAGATGCTCGCAGCAAATCCAATAAGTGAATTTCTAAAAAAAAATATCATCACGACGCTGTTAATAAATGCCTTTGTTTTAAAATACTTATTAACACTCATGTCACCCTAATACTGTAATAAATTTCAATTATTCAGTTTTTTACAGAAAAACCTCATTTGCTTACGAAGTATATTCATTTATATGCACAAAATTAATTATTTCTGTTTCGTTGAATTAAATAATTGTCATAAGTATCTAAATTTCCCCGAATAATAAAATTATAATAATGTTCAGTTAATTACGCAGTTAATGAACCTGTAAATTAGCTTTATGCTTTGTTACGGCTTATTATATTAAGCAAAGTCGCCTAATTAAATCATCATCACACGAAAATTTCCTCTTTATAATACATTTATAATTTAGATATCTAAGGGAGTTCTCGACGCACTAAGAACGTTGGTGAAAAGGGCGTTGTTACATCCATCTCGTGTATAGTCTCCTGTTATCCGTGATCTAATTTGCTGACTCCCCTACTTGTAACCCTTTCTCTTTTTGGAGGATAAAACATGCTCGTCCTCACATCAGTCATCACGAAATATTCTGTATATCAACTAGAAAGAACATACACTAACATACAATATAAATAAATGGCCAAAAGGTCTGAAAATAATCCATGGTAAACTTTTTTTGTAATATTCTTATCATACTTATGGATTATGATAAATTATAAGTAAAACATGATCTATGTAATTATCCTTAATTGCATTAAACCCAGTTGTAGACTGGGGAAAGTGTGAATCAATATCAACTAACAATTTTATAATTATTTATTATAAATACTCGCGAAATTTTTATTTTTTGTAACTTTCGTCCTTTTTAACATTCTTCTGTTTGCTTTTATGCATATTACGCCTGGTCCTATTTGTCAATATTTGTTTTTTTATCTATATTTCTTAAAATCTGTTCTGTAGAATGACAACTTTACTATTAATTACAATATTAATTTTTATGTGCCTCTATCTAGTGACATGAGCAGTATTTAGTACGTAGTAACTTCTAAGATTACAACTGGGAACATCAATTACTTATCGAATTAATACGGAATAATCTCGAATCGACACATTAATAAAAGTTAGCAATTGATTTCGATTGCGATTCTGAGGATCGTCGTAGCCCCTCACGAGACCAGGGTTTAGAATTATATCCCTTCGAATTTACGTTGTTCTCTGGGAGAAAATCATGGACACAATACTCTCGCAAGTAACTATTTTGTGGTCCATGTCTTTTAACTTGACCTCGCCATGTATAATTTCTGGTGCTGATATTGATTTATCTTTCCAGGCATGTCATTGGTGCTTTGTGTCAGCAGGAAACAGCTGGAACAGGAAGAACAGATCGGAAAACCGAGAGAAGCCTGTTCGGACGAAGTTCACTTGGTTCAACCAGCTAGACGAGTCAACACCACCACCCGATTAGAAGAATTAAGGGCAATAATGAAGGATCAAGTTGACCTACAAAACAAAGACATTCAAGCGTATATTATCACATCGACGGATGAACATCAGGTATAATAATACACGAGTAAGCAAACCGCAATCATATTGCGCCGTCGCCCCCTCGCTCATATCGAAGGCACCTCCGGAGCATGTCTCTAGAGGCTTCGGATCAAAAAACAAAAGTTACCACGTTGTTCGCAAGGGTCGATTTACTATATTGATTTTGTCAAAATGCCGAAATTCGAATGAAAAGCATTTAGTACATCGACCTAAAAATTTCGTGACACATACGAAAACAGCCGTTTAGTAAATGGAGATTACTTAACACAACGTTCGTGGTAGTGTGGTATGTTTACATAGTCTTGTAACTAAGCCTTGTAACTATATGTCAGATCGCATCTTTTATCAATAAAATATATTAGAATGTATTCACATATTATTATAGAAATACTATATATTCGTCAGATATATTACCAGTTTGCCAATTTATTACCAGTCGCTCATGAATAGATTCACTGCATGATTATAGTAAGTTACAGGAAATTATTTATCCACGTGAATAGTGTCTCTCTAAGTGCTATTTTTATTAAGAAAATATATTCATTAGAATATGATTATAAGCTATTTTAAACGCAGTAAAGTTATTGTACCAATGATATTTGTGTTATATTTTTGACAGAAAACTTATATATTTTGCAAGTATTCAAAAAATAGGTAACATAAATTACAATATATATTTTTCTCTGATTTTCAGAGCGTTGAAGTTGAAGACTACGAAAAACGACTGCAGTACATTTCCGGTTTCAGCGGAAGCTACGGCGATGCTGTCGTGACTTTGGAAAATGCATCTTTGTGGACTGACGGTCGATACCATCACCAAGCCGACGAGGAGATCGACTGCGGTTGGTTGCTCTTCAGAGAAGGCCACAGGAACATTCCCAAGATGTCTGATTGGCTGAAGCAAGTGTTACCCAACGACAGTTATATCGGAGTATATGCCAACGTCATATCCGAATATAAGTGGAATAAATTAAGCCTCGAATTGAAAGGTTCCTCTCTGAAACTAGTGGGCTTTAATAGAAGTCTCATAGACGAAATCTGGAAGGAAGGCAGACCTGAAAAGCAACTTAAAGAATCTTTTGTTCTGGATCACAGCCTTTCAGGTATTTATAGAGTGGAGGTAGAGATTTTTTTTATTTTTTTAGAATTACGTATCTTCAAGAAATAATGTAAAATGACACTTTCGATACTCTCCCCTGAAAGAGAAGTTTGGTTGGTCTTAATAATCACGACCTCCGATTCGGATTCATATCGGGACCATTGTGCTATCTCCATCAAAGTTGGCAATTTGACCTTATTTCCTCAGTCATCCGTCTGCGTATTGTATTGACTCCCTCTATTGGCCAGAAGTATAATTAACTCAAAAAAATTTCCGGTTGTCTATATTTCAGGAACATGTATCGGGGGTACCTCACTACTTTTTTTCTTGATGGTACACTGTAATTTGTAATGGTATCACTTCAAAATTTAATAGAACCTTTTAGTTTTGGAATAATACAAGATATGGTGATTTACACCGATTTTATAAACAACTGAAATTATTACAGGTAAAAGTTATGTCATCAAAGTGAACGAAACTAGGGAGAGGGTAGCAAAGGCTGGAGCTGACGCAATGGTGATCACATCGTTGGACGAAATAGCATGGCTGTTGAACATTAGAGGAAGAGACGTTCCCTTCTCTCAGTTCATTAGAGCTTACGTCATACTGGACATGAATAATATATATTTGTATGTTAATAACAGCCAACTCGACCTAGAGACAAAACAATATCTACACGCCAGCGGTGGAATATTGGATAGAAATTCGGTTATGTAAGTAAAAGGCATATATTACGGTATCAAAGCAACGAAAGTGATTTATGAGCAACATGTGGACGTATTAAGGTGCGTCCAAACATGCAACAACAGAACGTAAAGGTGCGTCCAAACAAACAACGACGAGGCGTATCGTACCGCCGCCCCGTGACAATTTAAAAGGCACACAGCGTAACATCGTAACATCGTTAAGTCGTCGCGCAACATCATAGCATTCCGTAGCTTCTCGGTTTTTATGCGTCATATCGAAGGCTTGTACCGCGGTGGCGTTACGCGTCCCCCTTCCATGTCTGGACGGAACTACAACGACTATAATGGATGGAACGACGTGGTGTTACGAACCGTTTTACTCGTCGATGTCTTGTTGCGGATGAAAAGTATGTGTCCTGTTGCAATATTGTGTCACGATAGTAAGTTACGCATCGGCGTACGTTACGCTTCGTTGTTGCATGTTTGGACGTACCTTTACGTAACGTCGACGCGTAACTTACTAACTTACTTTTCATCCGAGGCGGAATAATACGCGGTATAGCACCATAGGCGTATCATTCCTGAGGCCCCCAAATATTAATAAACAACAAAAACTATACTATAAGTATAAGTTTTTGTAATTATATTATAATACGTAAATATAAATAGACAAAACTCATTAATTAAATTATATTATAATGAATATAAACTATATTAGATAAAACTCATCGTGAATCCACATGAGAATCTTAAGTTACTGTTGGTAATATTTTTTCTTCTTTGACGGCTACTTAATTTTCGTTTTAGAGCCAGAAATTCCAAAATAAATTCCATGATTTATCCTACTCGAAGTTTCCAGTTCATTATGTTTTCCATTTAAAAAAATAATAAACTTTGATTTGGATAAATGAAATACACAATCGTAAACAAACTTAGCGTTTGTATTACGTCATCTAGCCGGATAGTGACGCTCATTACGATAATAACGCCGGCATAATTAAGATGCTCCAATTTGCGTTTATTGCAAGTAGATCTCTCTTTTCCAGATTGAGAGATTATAGGGAGATATTGGTAGACTTAAAATTGAGGACGCAATTGTATCGCAAGATATTGGTGCCGGCACACTGCGTCTACAGTGAAGGAGCTAGTCACGCGATTTACGAACACATCAAACCGCAGCGAAGACTGCCCAGGCAGTCTCCGATAATTTATTTGAAAGCCGTGAAGAATGCAGCAGAGATAAAAGTCATGCGGGAAGTCAACGTTCGCGATGCAGCGGCCGTCTGCGATTGCTTCGCCTACATGGAAAAAAGGGTTTGTACGAAGTAGTTTTTTCTTTATTTTTATTAATATAAAATCATAAATAAAATTGTCCATTTGAAGTAAGCATAACATCTACAAGCACAGGGTTAGAACCTTGAATGTGGCAGCAAAAACAGGAAACCAGTTTCCCACAAACGCAGATATAAAAGGTGGTCCAACCAAAACGCACGATGTTAATTGTAAATAAAACAAAAAGTTTTCAGAGAATTATCTTAATATTTTTTTTATATTTATAGAAGGATCTATGACAATTATGTGTGAAACAAAATATCGGCCAAATGCTCGCCACGGCTTCGGTGGCATACCACTATCCGATGGTCCATATTTTCAATGACTCTGAGACATAATTGAGGTTCAATGTCGTTAATGTGCCGAATTATCTCATCCTTTAGCTCTTGAATTGTTCTTGGCTTATTGACGTACACTTTTTCTTTTAAATATCCCCTAAGAAAGAAGTCCAACGGTGTCAAATCACATGATCGTGGCGGGTAATTAACATCGCCACGACGTGAGATAACACGGCCATTGAATTTCTCGAGCAAAAGTGCCATTGTTTCGTTGGCTGTGTGACAAGTGGCACCATCCTGTTGGAACCACATATCGTCCAGGTCCATATCCTCAATTTCTGGCCACAAAAAGTCCGTTATCATCTCGCGATAGCGAACACCATTCACGTTAACTGTTTGGCCGACCTCATTTTCGAAGAAGTACGGCCCGATGACGCCGCCAGCCCATAAACCGCATCAAACAGTCACTCTTTGTGGATGCATCGGCTTTTCAACAATCACTCGTGGATTCTCATTTGCCCAAATGCGGCAATTCTGCTTGTTAACGAATCCACTGAGGTGAAAGTGTGCCTCGTCGCTGAAGATGATTTTATTTGTAAAGTAACCATTCACTGTCTGTTCAACCAACCATTCGGCGTATTGACGACGCTTGAAATGGTCAGTAGGCTTCAGCTCTTGAGTCAATTGAACCTTGTAAGCGTGTAAATTCAAATCTTTATTCAAAATTAGTATCAGTGATGTTCGTGAGATGTTCAATTGTTGGGCGCGACGACGAGTCGAGGTTGACGGCTTTCTGCTACACTATCGCGAACAACAGCAATGTTTTCCACAGAACGAACTGGGCGAGCATGCACAGGTGTTTTCACATTTCCTACAGACCCGGTTTGCTGAAATTTGCGCACAATTCTCCCGATTGTGGACACATTTGGTCGATTATGCTGACCAAAAAAGTCACAAAGTGCACGAAATGCATTTTGATTTGAACGTCCATTTTCGTAAAAGGCTTCAACAATCTTAACGCGCTGCTCAATTGTGTACCTCTCCATAGTTGAATTTGTCAAACACTGAAACAAAGAAATGTCAAATTAAGTTGGGCAAAAAACTTGACGTTAAGGTGTGACTCACAATTAGCATCGTGCATTATGGTTGGACCACCCTTTATATCCTGAATACGCCAACCAAATTGGCACCATCAGGAGATGATTATAACTAATTTTTAAACTACCTGTAGTCTCTACTTATACCTAAGTTTGTTTAGGTTCGATTCGGAGAAAAGTTCTTCATAAACCATTATGAAGAACTTTTCTCTTTCATGCACCCTTAACCAATAACCTTACTTCTTATAACTATTTTCTTTATAGTTAGTGAACAATAAATAGATATGTAACGAGGTAAACTTTTAGTTTAAGAATCCATTAATGTTGACATTTACTACATCGACCAAAACAACGTACTATTAGGTTTAGTCCCCTTTTTGTTCATGCTGTTATTATATTTAGCTATCTTGATGCTTTCAAAAGCCCCCAAAAGTCTGTCATTGGTCACAATTACTAACTTTAAATTACTAGAATCTATTGTATGCTCGTTTTAGAACATTTCAATATATTGGACAACGGAAACTTCTATACATTTATTGTTAATTATTTGTTAGTTACCTTATTGTGAATTACGATTGCTCCTTTAGTTCAACCAATATAGTTTTGACCACAATCTTGACAACTTATTTCATGCCAAATTGATTACTAAATTTACTTTATTTGATGATGAAAAGGTTTACAATAAAAGGCAACAGAGTCACGTATTGCAGAACGTTTGTGTTACCCTAATTGGTACAACATAATATTGGTGTTCACCACCAGGAATCTTGATATCCTCTATTCTTTTTTTTTTTTGCATAATTGAACTGTATAATTTTGATTATTTATAATCACCAATATAGTCACAATTCATATTCTTTGTATTACCTAACATTTTTACAGGTACAATCCGAAGAAACTTTAACAGAGGAGAGCTTAGCAGAATATTTAGATCAGTACAGATACGAGCAGGAAAAAAGCTTTGGAAACAGTTTTCGCACGAAAGCTGCGTTCGGCTATAATGCCGCTTACCCCAGGTACGAACCCACGGCAGCTACAAATGCTAGAATATTCCCCAACAGTACCGTCGTGTTGGACTCAGGAGGACAGTATTACGGTACGAATTAAGTGTTTACGTTTGCAAATCGATATTGCAAATCTTGATGATGTTTAAGATGAGGTGCAATAATTGATTGCAGGTGGTACGACCGTGATTACTCGTACTCTTCATTTTGGCATCCCTACCAGCGAGATGACCGACGCCTACACCAGAGTACTGATAGGATTAATACAGTTGTCGTCTTTAAAATTCCCGAGCCACATGAAGATGGCTGTGGCAGACTCTCTGGCCAGGGCCGCTCTGTGGGAGGTTGGATTGGATTATGATCAAGAAACTGGACATGGTGTCGGTGCTTTTCTGGGCACACATGAATGTATGTAACCATGTACTGCCCTACTATATATATGTTCATTTTAAAGTTTCTGCGATTAAAAAATATTCAGGTAAAGACAAAATATTTGATAGATTTTTTCCTCAGTGGAAGATTGTGGAGATTTTGTTTGACAAATGTTTTAATGTGCCAAAATATTCCCTGTAAAGGCGAAAATATAAACAAGGCGGAAACTCCAACTCTCATTATCCATTATCGACAACAAAGTTTAAATAGTCATGTCTGAAAAAGGCGGAAGGAAAAACAAGAGTACAGTTCCATCCAATACAAAATTATTCTTTATTTGACCCGCTTAACATAATTTTAATCAGTTCTGATAAATTTACATTAGAGACGCACCAGAGACATACCAAAAACAACGCACAGACAAACGGACCAGAAACGAGCCAGACATGTACTAGACACGAAACAGACAACAACCTTACACGCACTAAACATGGACTAGATACGCACCAGACATGGACCAGAGATAAACCAGAGACATACCCGACCTGATCAGAGACAGACCACAGACAGACGGACCAGAACCGGGCCGATCGAACCAAACACGGACCATAGACGGATCCGATACGGGCCAGTCACGCACCAGACAAGGCGCTGACACCCGCCAGAGACAGATGTGTAATTATATTACTTCTAAGGCATAAAATTAACTGTTCTTAGTTATAATGTATAACTGAATAATTTAATAACTTTGTTTTAGCTCCAATTAGGATTCGTTTTGACTCAGAAACCAGCATGCAGCAGACGTTTAAACCAGGATATTTTTTCTCATCTGGTATGTCTAAAGTATAATAGCATTCTGATAACAATTTTAAAAATGAAAAGGAATTACATTATTTTCAGTTCATCTAATAAATATTAATATTTAATTTGTTTTTGTCGTTTGTAATTTAAAAGCACTTTTTTAATCATATATGTATGAACTTACAGCCGTTTGCATGTGAATAGGAATGATAAATGATTTATTTTGTAATGTATTTTCAGCCCCTGGTTATTATAGCAAAGGTGAATTTGGTATCAGACTGGAAAATATGCTAGAAGTCGTCCACAGTCCTTATCACTCATTTTTAGAATTTGACACCATAACTTATGTACCATTTGAACCTAAATTAATCAACTTAACTCTGTTATCAACACAACATGTAAGTGATGAACATACTCAATACTACCAGTCTTAAAAGTAAAATAAAAATATAAATTAAAATTTCATAATATCTTTCTATTGCAGAGAAGGTGGTTAAATAATTACAACAAGAATGTCCGGCAGTATGTAGGCAATGAACTGAAAAAGCAAAAGAGAATGAACGGTTTTTACTGGATGATGGAGAAAACGAAATTCATTCCTGGTCATGGCAATATAATTACTTGTCGACCATTCCTAGTAATATTCGCCAGCAGTGTTCTTCTAGTAAAAATGTTTGTTGTGTAAATGTTAATTTTAAATAAATAAATAGATTATCTATCTATACTTGTGATTAAGATACTTAGACATTTTTGTACAAATTTAGATCTATATTTTATTTAAAATGTATTGCACCTGATTTTTTTAATGCATTTATTTATAAATAAGTAAGTACATATTTACTAATTCAAATAAATAAACAAAATACATCTTCGTTTTATTAAAATACCGTCAAAGATTTATAATGATATATGACATACGATATAAAATGTTGGATTTTAAATTAAAAGTAATCAAAAAACAATTTATTATAATCATTTGGAATAAATGTAATCAATATTGTACATTTCAACGATTTTTAATCAAAATGGAATGCTAAATCAATGTGAGGTAACTTTGAAGTTTGAAGTAAATTCAGGGCACTTAATTTGCATTTTTGCTGCGTGGAATATTCTGAATACAGCATCATATACTGTGAACTACTATAATTCTGAACTACTCTGGACATTCTATATATGTTTATTCTGTTCTACGAGCAAAAATCTGTCTCTTTGCTCGTAGATTCTGTTTTATAAAATTGTGACAGCAACATTTTGCTTGTAGATTCTGTCGCTAGTGGGCGCACCTTCCTAAATACTTTTCTTTCTGACAACAACAAAACTAACCTACTAATTTAGGGAAATGTACGATGAGTCATAACAGTGAAATGGACACGATTTTTCTGGAGTTCGTGAAATTTATAATTAACATAATTTAAAAGATATTATAAGACGTATCAAGAAATTCTCAGTTGATATCCCCATCAATCATTTTATCATGGCCCATCAAAGGAAAACAGAAAACAGTATTTTAAAAAATCTGGATCCACAGGAACGACTAAAGCAATTAATTACTTATAGTAATTCTGTTGAAGTGGACCCCCACGTTCCACCGTTAAGGTAATATATTTTTCACAATGATCCAGGTTTAATGAAACAGCATTCGTAGATATTATCGTTCGGGTTTAGAAATGGTTCGTATGGCTAACGTATACTACGAAGAAGGGAGTTTGGAAAATTCTTATGTTTTATATTTGAAGTTCATGACATTGTTTCTCGAGAAAATTCGAAAACATCCAGATTTTAACACTGTACCAATAGACATCAAGGGACGAAATCAAGCGAAATTAAGAGAAATACTGCCCAAGGCGGAAAAATTAAAGCAACAGTTATTAGAGCAGTACAAAGATGATTACAATAGGTATTTAGCGGAATTGGTAAGAATTCATATGTCTAGATTATAATGTCCAATGTTGTGCTATATGGAAAAGAGTTTACATACTTATTTTAGAAACAGCAGCAAAAAGAAGATGAAGAAAGGAAACGTAAAACGAACAATAAATCTGGTAATAACGCAAGAACACAACCACATTCTTCAACTTTGAAAAGTTCTTCACCTCTTCCCATAGTTGCAATACCTGGAGATTTAACCACTGTCAATTACCCCGATTCAGATACAAACGTGCCCAGTATTGCACCTTCAGCACCTCCACCGTCTGCTGTTCAAGTACCATCTGAGAGGTAAATACGTCAAAAATATATTTGTTATATGAAGTACTGATATAAAATTGGGCGTTATAAAATTTCAGAATAACGGATATGCCAGCATTCGATCGTAAAAAGAAACCTTCTGAATTAAATTTTGAGGAGAGGTTTAATGTGAATATTCTTCGAAGAGTTGTAATACCCGTAAAAGTTATGACATTGTTTCAAAGTATGGCACGCACTAATACTACTAAGAATGTTGAAACGTGTGGAGTTCTAACAGGAAAATTGGTAGGTTCTGTGGCTTTTTACGTTATATAATTTAATATAAATCATTATTTATAATTACTTTACTCTATCTCGTAAATTACAGGTAACATTTTTCTTTGCAAAAAGAAAATGTGAATTTCTTTACAGTTAACTCTTAATTTGTACTTCTCACTTCAGTTTTATTACTATAGGAACAAAATGAGTTAATTATCACACATATGATATTACCAAAACAAAAGGGCACTTCAGATTCCTGCAATACTATGAATGAGGAAGAAATCTTTGATTATCAAGATCAGCATAATCTAATTACTCTAGGGTGGATCCACGTAAGTACATTAAATGTCTGTATGTGCTTAAATAAAAATGAGTTAATAAAAAAAGAGGAAAATTTCATATTGACTTCTAGCATTTTTCTTATCAAGCACTTATTTTGCAGACACATCCCACTCAAACGGCTTTCCTTTCTAGTGTAGATCTGCACACGCATTGCCCTTATCAACTTCTTATGCCTGAGGCAATTGCAGTTGTCTGTTCGCCCAAATTTAATCAGTAAGTCTGTCGATATGACTTGTTCCTGTAGTTTTTTCTTTTAATTTTGTCAATTTATTTTAGGACGGGATTTTTCCACCTCACTCCAAATTATGGATTGCAGTTTATAGCCAACTGCAGGAAGACTGGATTTCACCCCCACCCCACTGATCCTCCACTTTATCAGGTAAATATAATGATAAATAGGAAATTCTAGTGTCTGAATACAAACTCAATTTATTATAGACTCA
The DNA here is from genome assembly GCA_037954035.1 of Rosalia funebris. Taxonomy (NCBI): domain Eukaryota; kingdom Metazoa; phylum Arthropoda; class Insecta; order Coleoptera; family Cerambycidae; genus Rosalia; species Rosalia funebris. The sequence goes on along the minus strand of JAZFAV010000001.1, from coordinate 10,651,347 downwards.
TTTTACAATCCTGTTTCCAGTTCCAAGTCAAATTTAAATTTATTAATTCTTCCTTTTTTGTTGAACTTTTTCTGTTTCTCTATTTCTCTCTTTCTTAAAAAGTGAAGGATGAAATATATTTTTATGATAACTAGTATTCAATTTCTTAAAATATACACAAAAAAATCTCCATTTGTCCATATACAAAAAATTGAAGTGTTAGTCCATTTTTACATTTTTTCAATGACCCCTGTTGCAATAAAAAAATATTAAAAAATATGATGAAATTGTCAAAGCTATGCTCTTCTGTCTATACTTATAATACAAAACATTTTTACAATTTTAGACTTTCTTGGTTAATATTTTTTTTCCAATACTTTATTATTTTATACAGAGTTCCAGGATAATTTCTAGCTTAACTTTAGCAGGCCAACGGGTCAACGGTTTATTAAGTTTAGGGGGAACATAGCTAGCGCAGCTGACGTTGATATTCCGTGTCCTGTCCACTATGATCTAATTTCTATCATTCACTAATTACGACAGCTTTTTTCTGGTATGTAGGAAGTGTAATTTTAAGCTAGTGTCTTATTTTAATGGTACCTACCTAGTTAGAGCAACGAAGTATACATTTTAGTTATTTTAGCAGCATATATTGTATTTTTGTAAAAAGAAGAAACCATCTCTCACATTTTAAAACACAGACTAGGGATTGTCAGCTTAAAATTGCTGGTATGTATAAAATTGGTTAGGGACTTGTATTTTTTTACCTTACTGAATTGTTTTAGTCTTAATTAAGAGATGATGCTGTAGTATGATGTATGGATACCATACTACACGACATAAACGATGTATATGGTAAACTAAATTTCCCATTATGAACTTGCAATAACCTAACATGTCATGACTAAATGGCACTTTAGTATTTTTTTTTGTATTGCTTAGTATCTGAGATATGTACACATAAAGTTATGCCAGAAACTATTCTGCAAAAAATATTTTACATAATATTCTTTTCTGCTAATACTAATTCTAGTACTTCAAAAACAGTTTTTATGGTATTATTTTTAATTTCCCAAAAAAGAACAAACATTAAATATCCCTTATAATTTTATGACAATTATACTAACAATATTTTAAATACACTTTAACACAATAAACTGAATATACATGCTAAAAAGAAAAGTATTATAGATGCTATAGATAATGCAATTTAAATTATTTATTTTATTTTATGCCATTGATAAAATGCATATAAACGAATTTTTTGTATGAAATATGTTTGAATATTTCTGATTCTTATATATTTCTCTGATTATTGATTAATTTCATAATTGCCTAATCTTAAATTTTAACTATGAAGTAAAATATTTTTATCTACTTTTTGATAAAAAAAAAGGTACCTTGAAAAATGTCTTTAATAATATTACAGAGACAATTATCACAATCAAACTTTCTTAATTAAAAGCATTAATAGGAATAACATAATTATTTATGATCTTTTTAATTCTTATAGGATGCAGGCCACGTGCGGTTAGAGAATAAAGCCCCACTAGAGGTACTGGACTTACGTCATGATTAGTTCATAATAAGCTGCTTCTTCAATGTACCAATTAACTATAGCTTTTATATATTGTATAAAATTTACATTAATATTGGTCAAAATGACTGTGATTTCATTATATTGATCGAATGAATTAATGTTTGCATAAATATTTATTAAGACATAAGAATTATTTTCCTTTCGTTCTTAATAGTGTGTGACTGAGGGGAAAATCCTTTATGGCGCGTCTATCAATGGAATTTTATAGATCTATCAACGATATTTTATGTAATCTAGTAATTAGTTTCGCTATGGAGATCGATGTAAGCTATCCAGAGTATTGTATCTGGGTTCTTCCAAGATGGAAAACGAAATTTGCCTTTAATATGTTTAGGAAGTGGCAGGCAGCTATTTTGTATTCGACCCGCAACAATATTCTTTGCATATTTATATAGGTCATATTTCATTCCTGCACATTGTAAACGATTGTACGTTTATATATATATATATATATAATTTATTCTTGCAGTTGACACTGTTTTGCTGTGATATAATAATAGTATTATTTCAATTACACCAAAGTTAAGTCATCTTCAGTGTTTTACTTACAATTAGTTCTTGTGTTACCCATTGTCACTGTTATAACTACTAGAGAAATGCCTAAAAATAAAATGGATATTGAATAGAATGAGTTTTTAAGGAAGGAAATAAATAAGCAATAGTGTGTTAGTTGTGATATGACACATTTAACAGGTAGGCTTTTACATAAAAAATTTAAACAATTCCTTTTTAGATTTTTCGTCTTCTAATTGTATATATTTTGTACCTGAAAGTATTTTTTACATAACACAATAAAACGTGTTTTATTGTTTTATAAACATTTTTTGCCAGAATAATTTTTATAAGACAAAATGTATATTCGTAAAAAATACACTAAGTGACATAGAAACTTGCAACAACCTGTAAACACTGTTTAATTCTGTAGATATATTATGAATATGTTGATGTTCTAATAGCAGATATATGTATGATATATACAGTGATTTCGTAAAGTAATGAATAAATCTAAAAGATTCAAGGAATAACTTTTAGGAAAAACACTCGGACACGTCAAATTTTATTTTCAATTGCGCATTTTTTAAAATACAACTAATAGAGTGATCCGTCTAGAATGTATGACATCAATATTTTTTTTAACGGCAACCTCTTTTTTATTACGAAATGTGAAAGCGCACGTTTTTTACATAGGCTACAATAATAAATACATTAGTGTGAGGATAGTTTAGATAAAAAGAAAAATAAATAAAAACGATTGTGCAATTTCAAAACACTAAATTTAATGGCAATGGTTATATAAAAAATTAACCAAATTAAATTTTCAAATTGTACACCGTTGGGGCTGCCTGACAGTAACTTCCAGTAGTGACCGATAATGTTGTTTACGTAAAGTTGTTGTAAAGTAATAAAGGGTGTGGGTTTGATTCCCATATCATTCAGTTAAGTGTGTTTATGTATGTCATTGTGGGTTACTACGAGACCTCTTTCAAGCTGACTAACACTGTTCCGTCTTTGTACACCAGGCATTTTTTTAATGAAAAAATGATCATAATAAATAACCAAAACTAAATTCTCTAAACTACTGGTAATTGTAATAACTCTAACGGTTGAGTAAAACATCAACCACGGCGTTGACTGTTTTTATGACTGTCTTCAAAATTTTATCAATGCCTGTTTCTAAGGCAGTGAATAAATATACACTTTCACTACAAAGTACCAATTATTCCTAACACTCTCGATATCATTATAATTATCACATCCTTATAGTAAATAATAAATTTCTTGATTTATGCCAATCGTTAAAATAATAATTTACATGATTCCAAAAGGGATCATGTAAAGGAAGGACAACCTGTATAAACAGTGGGGGCTGGTATATAAGAGCTGCCATGCTGCAGCATGACTAAATTTTGCTATAATAAAAAATAAAAAGTAATTCCATTTAATTTATGTTTTCGTATTAATCAAGACAGCATTACATTATATTTTCATCTGCAACATTAATTAAATCACATGTCAAGTAAAGCTAAATTTTAATTTACTTCCAAAAATACCACCTTGCACGCTTATTTCAACGGAGCGGAGATATTTTCAGCCCGGCTTGCGAATGGTACGAATTACGGAACACGTGTTTAAAGCATAGTGAAGTAAGCGCACCAGCGGGCTGCCGATGTGTACAGCACGAGTTGTCTATGTGTCACCAGCCGCCACTGTGTATAAATACAACATAAGTCATATTTGTGTTATATTTGATGAATTTTTCATCATTAATGTCACGCTATTTATATTATTTAATAGTTAGTACCTAATTGTTGTAAAAGATTTTTGATATTTAAATGATTTTAATTTAGACGCGCAATCACATGTAAACGAATGTATTACATACCTATTTCTGTAATTGACGTATAATTAGTTAAGAAACTTAAATCGCACTTGTAAGAGTTATATTTATAAAATGACGCCAGCATTATCATTAAAACTATTTATTGATAAAATGAAAAAATTACAATACGTTAAGAAGATATCACAGATTACTACAAAACTATATGAGTGGTCAAAGAAAGGATGAGGATTAAAATGGTGGTGCAGAAATGTGAGCTTTCCCCTAATTCTAAAGAAAATGGTTAATCGATTATACGTATAAAGAAAATAGTCTATAAAAATTATAATACAATACATTTCAGTTATTCGTGAACGTATTGAATTATAACTTTGCTGTTTGTTTCACAAATAATTTGGATACGGACACTTTCGGATTTACTGATTTGTTAATAACATGCTGGAAAATTATAATTCAAGTGATGCAGAAGTATATGATAATGAATGTAATCAGTGATATGGATAGACCTTGATATTTTAAAATAATATTGATTTATGATCACAACAAAGATATCGATTTATTAATGAAAATGTATGAAAAATATGGACTATTTAACCTCTAAGTAGTCGAAAGCGTTTCCATTGCCAAATTTTATATGGAAATATGTACAGGACAGTATGTTGATTTTAAATTGAACACGTAAATTTGGGGATAATTTGATGATTCAAGAAATATATTTGAGAACTATTTTAATTGTTTTCTTTACCCAACTTCTTATAGTTTTTATAGGCATTGATGACAGATTTATTTATATTCATACTTTCATGTTATGTCAAATTATGTAGAGGGAGTTACGTATATACATATTATTCTGTTATAACAATGTGTATATGAATAGGGGAAGTACAGAATGTTCTATAATAATTTTAATACTTTGCATCAAAGTAGTATCAAAAAGAAAATATGTAGTATATTTTAAACATATCTTGATAAATACAAGAATCATCTAAATTTCGGAATAAAATGTAGCTTTTAATCTATTATAGTGAATGAATCTGAGAGAACTATCACCTAGAAAAGCTATAAGAAAATGAACATAAAACTTGTTTTTCTACATATAGCATGCAATTTCATTAAAAGTAGTTATATGAGATACCAAGTTTTACTTGCTAATAGAAAATGGACATCATAAAAATAACCTGAGAAGAAACCGTCTAAAAGCCTTTCTTGGAATTTTAATTTTCATATTATTTTTCTCCGAAATTTTCTGATATATATTGTTATACAATGTGTGTTTTAACGTCTACAAAAAATGGAAAATTTTACATGAAATATTATGGCATAAAACTTATAACTAATTATCTTATTATACCACTTAACATGATTATTTATGACCTTGCAATTATTAACGTGTATTCTTCTTAATCGTCTTTGGTATTCATGGCACAATCAAATCTGAAAACAATTAGGGCTGGTATTAAAGTATAATTTGTACATAATGGAAAAAATAATGAAGACAGTTAAGGCTAATTATCCTGTAATTTAATTGCATATTTTATCTGTAACTTGCAAGTCGGGAATCGAGAAAGGAACCACCAAACCGCAAAGCGGTTATCAAGTGGTTCCCGAATAGCAAGGATATTACATAATCGCTGTAGGAAACAACTACTCCTCGGGCTAAAGCCCCGCCAGGCATTGAATTGTGCCTAACAGCGATCCTCGACCCCTTTCTCGTGTTTCTGCACGACCAGAGCTTTTTTTTGAAAAGGGACCCGCCACGGATAGGATTCGACATTTGTCCCAGATAGAATCCGAACGACAGACAGCTGTTTCAAACTCATTAGTTCTCATCAGTGCCGTACACGGTATACCAATCCGGGACAAATGCCGAAACAAATCCGTGGGGTTTTCATCTAAATCGATAAAATCTATGTATGTAACTTATAAGTCGGGAATCGAGAAAAGAACCACCAAACCGCAAAGCGGTTATCAATTCTCGATTCCCGACTTATAAGTTACAGACATAGACCTTATCGATTTAGATGAAAACCCCACGGATTTGTTTCGGCATTTGTCCTGGATCGGTATACCGTGTACGGCACTGATGAGAACTAATAAGTTCGAAACAGCTGTCTGTCGTTCGGATTCCATCTGGGACCTGGGACAAATGTCGAATCCTACCCGTGGCGGGTCCCTTTTAAAAAAGAAAATGCATATTTTATATTATATTAAACTAGGTACTATATACCAAGGAAGAGTTGCAAATATAATCATAACTTACTGAAAAGTGTCTCATGTCATCTCTATCATTGAGCTCGTCCTCGTTGACTAACATCTGCCTGTTACCATACCGATTTCTGTAAAAAATATTCATTATTTTCGATTTGTTCAGTTTATTTTCGAATAACTATGTTATAAAAACATTTTTTACCAATCTTAATCAACATTTGTTACTGTACTGTTTCGATACTCTTGTAAAAAAATGTAAAATAAATGATAATGAATTTATTTTTGAATTAATTATGCTGTTGGTCAATAGGGGATGTGGCCTTTTTGAGGTAACAAATGTAATTAGTTCTAAATATTTATTCATTATTGACTAAATTTCAGGAGAATGTACTGAATGTCTCATTACTTTCTTTGTCGATGGTACATATTAATTTAGTTTACACCTATATTAGAATTATATTTTCTTTATCAAATTACAAAAATTGCGAATCGCGATTGTGATCAAAATGTGACTAATATTTTCCAAAATGTTATTATGTACGTATGTTATGTTAAGAGAAAACGTAACGAGACGCATTTTTTGGGATTAATTATCTCAATCATTGACCAAAAGGATTATTAACTCTATTAAAATTAATTAATGTTTGCTTATATTTTAGAGTACTGCATTAAAAGTGTCTCACTAAAACTTACATCAGTATTCAGTGCTATAAAATTGATACATTTTTTTTCAACTTCATTATTACCGTAATATTTTTCTTTTATTTTGCAACACTGACTTTCCACAAAACACTACATACTACACTCAAGAGTGTAGTGTTTTGGTGTTTTGTGAAAAACTCAGTGTTGTCAGTGTTATCTTCACACCAAAGGTTCCAACCTACTCTAGTATTTTATTTTGTAATTTGGTTCTTCATATTTTATCTAATGTGAATATTCATAGTGCCTTAAAAATTAATGTGAAATGTTTATAATGCAGTTTGCTGATTGTTAAATGTCTAGAAAATTATAATAAGTGCCATCAGTGGCCATATGATTCTCATTCAGTACAATATTAGGTCAAGGTTAATCATAACCAATCAGATGATTGCAGCAATCAGTCAGTCTAACAATTCAAAACAGTTTAAACGTATCGCTTCAAATTGGGACAGTTCCCTTTGGTACCACAGTTTATTTGAGAGTTTCTGTTGTATATGCGCTAGGCACAAAAATTAAGAGATATAAAAAAATCTTAAATCTTTAGGTGATTCTCAAAGGACTGTAACGTGGAGAAAAATAGTCGCAGAGCAATTTTAAAAAAAATCAAATCGAAGCTCCAAGTTTCTAGTTTTCAGATATCGAGTTCAAATTTTTTTGCCATTAACAGTTTTTGAGTAACCATAAGGAAACCATCGAAAGAATATTCCAAATTTTTGATAGCTTTTCAAAAGATAGACTTCAATGAATATTTTTCAGTGAATTCATTACTGAAAATTCTTTAGATAATTTTATCCTCTTTAATTTTAGCGATTTAAAAGTTCTGTACGGTGATTTTTTGCTGAGTTATCGTCATTCAATGCAAAGAAGTAAATTTTTTGCTTTGCATCAGCAGTTTTGCAAAAACTGCTGATGGTGATGGTGAAAAGACTCAAGATCTGAAAACTAGAAACTTGGAACATCAAGTTGCTTCTTTTTTTTTTTTTTAATTGCTTTGCGACTATTTTTTCCAAATACCCTTTGAAAATTACCTAAAAACTTAAATTTTTTTACAGTCCTTAATTTTTGTGCCTAGTGTAGATCAGTTACAAATAAATCTTAATTTTTAAATAGAATTCATGAATTAGTCTAAATAATCTAACCAAGTGGTGTCTATATAAAATCTTCGTTAGTTAATATTAGTCATTTCAACACATTCGTTTATGTTCCATCGCAAACAAGCAAAGGCAAAGAAAAAAAAGTACTTACTCTAGATACCGCCTCCAAGACAACAAAGCAAAGTAGGCAACGACGGAAATGACCACAAACACGGCCGCCAATATAGCAGCCAATTGACCCTGTACCAGTGGCACCGCAGGGGTATCCGCCTGCTGATGACTTTCAGACCTGAGCACGTCCTCGGTATTCTCTCCATCTTCTATCAGTTCCACTGCATCGTTGAAATTTTCGTCCAACATGACATTTGGTGGCTGATCGGATATCTCACTCGCGTGATGAGCTACCTCACTGGTGTTATTTAGAAGATCTCCTAACTCCGTATCGATTTTCGGATTTGGCGGAGGAACTTCTTGGGTTTTGTTGAGATAGTAATACGGTGTACCGTTTTGAGGGGATTGTGGAAATTCCTTGGCAATTAGGATGTTGAGAGTATCAGTGGTATTCGTCGTGTTTAGTTGCGGCACCTGGGGCGCAGTTAAATTCGCTTGTAGCAGAGTTTCATTATCATTACTAGCAGGTGGCAATTTTTCGTCGACAGCTGACGAGGGGGTTGGCTGCGGTTCGGGTGGAGCAGTCGCTGACGGTATGGGTGGTTCTTGTGCATATAAAAATACTGTAACAGAAAAAAATACAAGAAAAAATAAGGTACGTAACAGTATATGGAGTTTCAAACCCCAAAATGGTGCAAGGCTTTGAAATTCCAAAACATTTATCACTTGTTTTTACCGAATTTAACATTTTTTGATATCCACAGTAGTACATAAAACAGCGTGCGTCAATTTTACGTCCAGACATAGTTGCTTAGATACTTTGGATATCATTGAATGTGCAGCTCATATCTAGTACATCTTTATTTATTACTTTAGTTCAGTCATATTTGAGAAATGGTCGACAGAAAGTCCGTATTAACTCTAGTTAGAATTGAAACCCTTCCGTTAGAATCCAACGTACTCTCGTTAGAATTCGCAAGATCTCGTTCCTTACCGTTTGCGTTAGATGTACTAGAAAAGCGTGAATACAATATAAATTTATAACGTAGCGCGATATTCAAATGCATACTACTGAATATTTGACCGTTTCCTTTATACTAGATTATATGTTTGGTATATTAGTAATTAAATATTATAGTTAACAGATGATTATAAATATTAGAATAGCGCTTGTAAGTAAAGAAAACTAGGTACTAAAACAATAGTAAAACTAAAAACATAATAAATATAATAATTCCTTATTTGCTCATTTGCTGTTGGTGAGGCTGCCTACATTTGCCATTAAGGCTGAAAAAAGGACAAGAGTCCTTACTTTCCTATACCTGAGTAGCGGTATTTTGGTTAGTAGTTTGGTAGAGGTTATTTTGGTTGATACTGTGAATGACATTATTGTATCAACAATGAAAATTTACATTCTTACTAACCATTAAAGAAAATATTTTACAGAACCTGAACAAAACTTAGGTACAAAGAAAGACTAGAGGTAGTTTACAAGTTAGTTTTAATCTCCTGATAATACCAACTTGGTTGGCGAAGCGCGCGTCAAGCAATGTAAAGTATTTGGGTGTTTGTAGAAAGCTGATTTCCTGGTTTTCGTTGCTGCATCTAACGCTGCAACCCTCTGTCAGAAAAATCACTATAAATAAAATAAACAGTTTTAAAACCTTAAAACGGACTTTTCCGCACTTAGAACATCTCTATCTCGAAATTGAGACTTTTTGAATTTGAGAAATTAACCGAGAAAAAATAAACCAACACATAAATGCAGAATATCTGTTTTATGCGACAGTTTTACTTTTTTCAAATAATCCACCCTCGTGCTTTCTCATGACCACTGAACAGGGTGGGGTGTATCCTATCCACCTCAAAATCAATAGATGTCGTCTGGTAGACATCCCTAATTAGAATCTGACATGATGTAGTTGAGTTATCGTGTTAACAAAAAAAAAATTCTCAAATAGTCCACCGTCGTGCTTTCCCATGACCCATGGGCAGGGTGGGGTGTGTCTTATCCACCTCAAAATCAATAGGTGTCGTCTGGGAGACATTCCCGATCAGAATCAGTCAAAACCCGATCGATCCGACACAATTTAGTTGAGTTATCGTATTAACAAAACAAATTTCTCAAATAGTCCACCATCGTTCTCTCATGACTCATGGACAGGGTGGAGTGTGTCCTATCCACCTCAAAATCAATAGGTATCGTCTGAGAGACGTCCCCGATGAGGATCAGTCAAAACCCGATCGATCCGACACGATTTAGTTGAGTTATCGTGCTAACAAGAAATTTTGCCGACGACACACACACACAGCAAAAATTTTTTAAAAAGCCATTTTTTTTTTGTTTTTAGACCGAAAAACGAAAAATAAACCCAAAAAAAATTTTTCACTTTTTCTTTACACGATTACATTACTTTTCCGCTAGTATAGTGGAGGGCGGAAAAGTAATAGCCAATATTTTTGGTCTTTCAGTTTTAGTTATATAAAGAGATGATCATTTCACATGAACATTGAGTATTTTGTTTCAGGTTACTACGTTGACTTGAAACAATATACAAGTGTTCTTGACATTAGTTAACATTTCGGTTGTTTTGAGTATTTTTACAGAAACTTTTACTTGAAAGTAACTCCATTGTAAACCTTGGAAATTTGGCTCCTTAAGACTGGTGCACCTTGTATAAGTTATGCTATGATGTCTCATCATCTCATCATTATTGAGAAAACGCGTAAATAACTTTAATTTACACGAATAATATCTCATAAATATAATAGCTAAATTAATTTAACAGCAATGGATTTCCAGTTCCACTATTTGAAGATTTCCATGACGACACTTCATAAGCTTGTTATGGCTGTTGAGATTTCTTAAAAATTGGATCTATCAAATCTAGTGCAGCGTCCCATTTTATTCATCAGAAAATACTAATGATCCATAAAAAACGATGACCGTGACGTGAATTTACAATGATCTGTATGAAAATTTATGATATGGTGACCGTGACTAATCGATGTTTTATTCTATTTACAATTCACAAAAGAAGTGTATTTTACAATATCTGCGCCATATTTTTAATAGCGAAATAAGATTATTTACTTATTTCGGTATAATCTCCCTGGAATTGAATAAAAATTAATGCGGGGACAGTTAGGTCATAGGCGTTCCGAGAATATTTTCCAAAGAGGATTTCAGAAAGCATGTATACATAATGTACATATATCGAAATATTTTAGCATATAAGCACATAAATAAAAAACAAACTATTTACATAACATTTTAAGACAGAAAAACGTGGCAAAAATTGTTTAAATATTCACTAATTTATTAGAGTCCATAAAACAAAGGTTTAGAAGAACTATAAATATGTCGGCGACAACCCTGTGTATAGGCCCATGCCACCCCGGTTATCGAGATAGGAATGCATGGAATGCAGACATAAACACGGTTACGAGAAGACGTAAACATTACCATAAATGGTCATGTCGAATGTGTGACTGGAGCTAGCGGTGGAAACCTATTTCTCTGCGGGCAAAACAAAACCGGGTTGAGGGTCCCGTGTATGGATTCAGTTAGAAAAAGACTCGAGATAGCGAGACGGGACTATTGGTGGCGGACTGCTTAGCTCCTTTCGTGCAATTTAATTATCGTTTTAATGATCTGACATTTTAGTTTTAATATTTACTGACTATTGATTTCGTTTGTTTTGTTTAGTGACTTTTATATTTTTTCATCGTTATTGTTTAGTTAATTATTAAGTGTAATAAAGTGTGTGAAAATGCGACCAAAGTCCAGTAAATCTGCCCCAAAGCAGATTCTTTCCTGCTCGCCTCCGACAAATATATAGACCATAAATTCATGCAATTTTGTTTTCAAGATTTTCAGATTCATTCAATTTTGTGTTGTCACTTTTCTAAACTTGAATAACTTCTATAATTTATTAAACCTATTGCCATTGCCACTACAATTTATTAGTAGTAAACTTGTAAACGTATGTAACAGTATGGTACCAATTATCGTCAAATTGCTTCAAGAACAAACTAGATTCATGGATCAAAATTTTGAAAATTAAAAAGATTTATATTTACTTGCGCAAGCTGCTTAAGACAAAAACTAAAACTAAAAAAACAGAAGGCCAGTTTTCCAGGAACACCGAAATATTACTTCGAAATAAGTTTCTCGACGCGCGTTTGTCCAAAAAAGTTGACATCATGGGGAGTTGATTAAAACAGATTTTTAATTACCTTTCAGTATTCGTGGAAAATTGGTGTCCTGTTTTTGCTGCTGCATTGAAAATCCCAACCTCTCCCCAAGACAAAAAAAATAGCTACATGGTTATCTGTAGTAAGTAATTTATCTACAATAATCGACAATAACATTTACTCTCATATATATTTGCTGTCATATATATGTTATTATTATTTATTTCTATATGAATGAAAAACTGCAAAAACTTTTGGTATTTGCAAAAAAGAAATGAATGAAAATAAAGTAAATCAACCACAATTAAGTAGACATATTTCATGCGAAATTGGTATTTATGTCAATTGAATGTGTCGAGAGACACCACGCATCGGATTTTAAAGAAATATCTGCATCTTGTCAGCATACAAAATTCATTCGCTAAAACAGTTAAACGTTATACTTCTTGACATACTATAGGTCCAAGTGAGATACCCAGGCACGTTGACGTCGTATGGTTTGTAGATGACAGTCGTTAAGTATTGACGCCCTATCCTTGACAGAACACAAATGGCGCGCAATTCAAATCCTATACTTCCAACTGAGACACCCTATATAAGTTACACACTTTTTGATTAAAAATAATTTAAAACGCAACCGTTTTATTCATACGTAATGGACGCATTGACCATCTGTAAAAATAATTATAAAGTGAATTCACTATTATAAATGTGAAAAATTTAGGTTTGTTTGTCAAATAAGTTTTCTTAGCTTAGTCATAACTAGCTTAGTCATTGCTTCAGCTGTTTTGTGCTGTGCCTGTTATGTTAAATATACGCCACTGGTTCAAAAGGGTATATGACGAATAATAAAACAAACGAAAGTGAATGAGACATTTTTAATTAAAAAAAAACAAATACATTCTGATCTATCCATAACATAAAGTAGAATATAATAGAGTATTAAGTATAAGTATATTTTAATAACTATTATTAGAAAGGCAGATTTCTCGGATAGATACGACAAAAATAAAAACGATTACGAGCGCGTTTGATATATTTGAAATCCAGTTACCGCCACAAAAAATATGTCACAGTTTATTTGAGAATATCCCAATTCAGTTTAAAAACTTGTTTGTCTTTTGCTTTTGTGTCGAAAAGAACTTACTTTTGTTAAATTCCTTTTTTATTCTGGCAATCTTTTATTACTTCTGGTGAACATCATCGCCGACTTCGCGTAAAGAAATCGGCTAACACTACTATTAAATGGAGGTAGTAAAAAGGTTGTTTATTAGTTTGTTTTATAAATATAAACAACGTGCACAATCAGTGATGTGCTACTTTTCAAACACATTTCCTTTTCGAATATATGAAATTACATCAGTAATTAATAATTATGGATGTTAATGGGGAGGTAGGCGTGTGCAACTATTTTGTATGTTTTTGTATTAATTTTGATAGTTAAATAGCCTAATACTATTTGGCTTATTTTAATGTTATGTTGTATGCACCTAATTTATTTAACCAAAAAATAACAGTTAAATTAAATAACTAGATATTATGTTCTTGACATAATTTCTAATTGTAAATCTATTACTGTTATTCAAATTTATAATAATTATTATTCCATTTTTTCTAACATTTCATATCATGGTCAACTTGATATTGCCTAAAATGTCTTTTTATATGTTTGTAATTGAATACTTAATTATTTATTATTCATTTAGATCTATGCCAAAATATGAGGTAAAATGGAAAATTGAAGGAATGTATACATTATATATTATATTAGATAATTGAATAATATAATCGCGTGTTATTAAACAAGTGATTTCCTGACTTTCAAATAACAGTTTTCTTTTAAATGAAAGATAATAGCCAAGGGACCATTTCAATATATTGACCTAACTTATTGTCTAAAGTGGTTTAAAAAAACGAAAAAAAAAAAATCAGAAATAGTTTAAGACTTTTTAATTTTTGCAATACTTTACTTTTGACGCCCTGTATAACAAAAATATTAAGATGAAACCATAAACGGATCGCAACCCTTTGTAGGTTGATATGGTAGTTTTTTGTGAATCAGAACGATAGTTTATGTTAGTCTGTAGAAATTGTTGTATTTTAAATTAGGCGTAAATACATATGTTGGATACCTGATTTAGATGTATGTGTAATTATTATAAGGTTAAAAATCGTACGTGCATTTTATACTATTATAAAAAAAAAGAATTATTGTAAAAGTAATAATAATAAGAACATATAACAAGGTGTTTTTTTTCTGGGTAAAGTGTTTATAATTTAAAAAATCCAACCGTAATAAGGGGGTACTTCCAGAAGTACCCGGCCTGACGTATAGATGGCGATTGTTTGAAAAGAGCGACTATGGTAGAAAGGACCATTAAAGCTTTAAGTTTGAAGTTTGGCGACGCTAAATTGTTTAGTATTTGTTTGGTATCAATAATGAACGCTCTCAGTGAATTTGTTAACATGGACAAAATTGGTCATCCTTATGTGATACAATACTTTCATTTGAAAGGCCTCAGTCCAACTGATATCAAAGCGGAGTTAGAGTCTGTTCTTTCATTTACAACAGTAATAAACTATTAGGTGGCAGAGTTTAAACAAGGCCATACGAGCTGCCAAGACGACCATCATAGTGATCGACTAAATGAGGTGGCCATGCCAGAAACGGAAAGTCCACAAAATGGTATAGATGATCGTCGACTGAAAGTGCGCAAGCTATTAGGCATGGTAGGCATTTCAAAAAGTGCTGTACATCGCATATTGACTGAAAATTTCAATGTGAGAAAACTCTGCGCAAGATGGGTGCCGCAATTACTCATAATGGAACAAAAACAGCGTCGTGAGAATGTTTCAATGGAGTGTTTGACGAAGTTTCACGGGAATAAAGCCAAGTTTCTGCGTCGATTCATAACCATGGATGAAACATGGGTCCAGTACTTCACACTTGAGACGAAGGAACAGTCAAAACAATGGACTGAAAGAGGAGAATCGGCCCTAGAAAATCGTCAGTTTTTTGCGATGCGCTTGGGATAATGTTCATTGGTTATCTTCAGAAAGGAGAAACAATCAACAGCGAGTATTTCACTTGAATGATGAAACTTGAGTGAGCTTTTGAGTAATGAAATCATGAAAAAGCGGCTCCATTTGGCAAAATAGAAAGTTTTGTTTCATCAAGACAATGCACCAGTTCACACATCCGTTATCGTGATGGCCAAAATCAGTGAGTTTCGGATTATTTTCTATTCTGAAAAAATGGCTCGGTGGTAAAATATTTGCCAACAATGAAGAGGAATGAGTTTGCGGTTGATGGCTATTTTAAGAAGCTCCTCAAGACGATCCTCACTATAAGCAGGCTATCGAAGCAATTGAACATCGCTGGGAAAAGTGTATTGAGCTAAAAGGAGACTATGTAGAGACAAAGAAATTTTTTCCCAAATTTATTATGTTTTCGTTAGGTCGGATAGTTCTAAGATTATCCTCGTACATACATATATTGACGTACTCGATGTATCGACGTAATAGAATTGTCAAGTTTATGAAGACAAACAGCATAAGGTTAAAGCAATGTAACTACCAGTACATAGTGTTTAAAACCTGTGTTTCCTTGAAAGTTTTGCGCTTATTACTTTTCCGCACTCCACTATACGCGGAAAAGTAATGTAATCGTGTAAAAAAAATTGTTTTCTAGGGTTCATTTTTCGTTTTTCGGCCTAAAAACTAAAAAAAAATGGTTTTTAAACCATTTTGTGTGTGTGTGTGTGTGTCGTTGTCGTTATCATCGTTGTCGGCGTTGTCGTCGTTGTCATCGGCATTTATTCTTGTTAACACGATAACTCAACTAAATCATGTGGGGTCGATCGAATTTTGACTGATTCTGTGTACGATAGCGGACTATTAGAGAAATTGTTTTTGTTAATACGATAACTCAACTAAATCATATCGGATGGATCGTGGCTTGACTGATTCTGATCGGGAACGTCTCTCAGACGACACCTATTTATTTTGAGGTGGATAGGGCACACCCTACCCTGTCCATGGGTCATGAAAAAGCACGACGGTGGACTATTTGAGAAATGTTTTTTGTTAACACGATAACTCAACTAAATAATGTTGGATCGATCGGGTTTTGACTGATTCTGATCGGGGAAGTCTCTCAGATGACACTTATTGATTTCGAAGTGGATAGAATACACTCTATCATGTTCGTGGGTCATGAGAGAGCACAATGGTGGACTATTTGAGACATTTTTTTGTTAGCACGATCACTCAGTTAAATTGTGTCGGATCGATCGGGTTTCGACTGATTCTGATTAGGAATATCTACCAGACGACATCTATTGATTTTGAGGCGCATAGGACACACCCCACCCTGTCCATGAGTCACGAGAAACACGATGGTGGACTATTTGAGAAAAATTGAAAAAAGTAAAACTAAAACCTATATTCTGCATTTATGTGTTGGTTTATTTTTTCTCAGCCACTCAATTTCGAGATCTACTATTTGTTATACTTTTTAAAATATATAATGGCCGCTTAATGAAATCCTTCCAAAAACGTAGGTCATTATACTGAACACAAACAACTAGATAAGGCAAACTTTTTGATAAAAACGTTGGTAAACTTTGGTTGAAGGTATGTAAATATAATTTCATTGTTTTTTATAATGTAAGCAAAATAGATCGAGGTTATAAAAAATTAAATTTTATACTTCATATTTACCAGTAATAAATTATATTTATTTTAGATTTTTTAAGGTATTATTAATACGTGAACTGCGTAAACAATATAGAAAAAACGAATATTGTATATTTTTCTAATTAAACCTAAATTTCACTATAAATCGGCACAAATACGTGTATCACCAATTTCAGCGTTAGGTGTACTGGTTTTTCTTTATAATCTATCCGCATACCTATATAAACCTTGTCCACTTAATTCAAACTCAATTACGTTTTATTTAAAAAATTTAAATGTCTTTAAACCCGAACGTTGCACACAACAACACATTTACAGACAGCAATAAAAAAACTTCCCGTCTCCCTACATTAACAAAACATATTTTAACAACTTCTAATTGTCTGCAAATAATCTATTTGACCTAGAGGGTCATGTAAAGTTTCAGGTCAACTACTGTTACAATTTATAATTGGCCGAACTATGTATATTCTAGCGCCAGTTCAATATTATTACTATAATTGGTGAAATATTCATCGCCTTAAATAATTAAGTATGTAGAAAGTTTCAATTAAATAGACCACATCTAAAATCGATTCGTTCGTACATAAACATGCACTTAATATGAAAATAGGATATGATTGAGGTCATATTTGTTTTCATAGAAAATATTTATAACTAAGGATAATTGCAAGGATAATTACAATATAAGCATTTTCCAACGTTTCTCATTAATGTAAAAGAAATAGGAAACACAAATGTCACATACTTAATAAATAATTTGTTTTTTTATAGTGATTATCAGATCTATCTTAAATTCGATTTCCATACATCGATTCACTCATCACAATTAGAGACCTTCCGCATTCTTGACGAACAACAAATATTTCAGGTGTAAAATAATAGTCCCTTCAAATTAGACAAAAAATCACTGATTTTGGGAAATTTTTCCTACAGCTAAGCGACCTATACAGAAAGTTGTGTTCGGATTGTGTTAACATATTTTTTACCTAGCGCATGATAAAAAAAGGGTTGTTTTTTAGATATAGACATATATATAAGCGTTTTTGGACGTTTTTTCGGTTTTTTGCGTTTTTCTGAAAAACTATGCACATTTAGGAAAACATGACCTGAGAGTATTTTTTTCATTCGCACAAGAGTATTACAAAAAAAAAACGGTTTTGCCCTCTAGTGGTAAAACCGTGCGACTTTAAAAAAAACAAAACAACAAAATGTGTCGTAAATTTTTATATCTATAACTTTGATTTCTTGATATATTTCCCTACAATGCATAGTTTTGGCTTAAAATCGAAAAACAGCTCAAAAATACTTCAGCGCGCTCTAGCGGCGCAACTAAGGAGAATTTCGAAAGAATGAAAAGAAAATTGTGGAGAATCAAAAAATCTACAACATAAAATCAGATCATGTTTTCCCAAAAATGCATAGTTTTTCAGAAAAACGCAAAAAACCGAAAAAACGGCCAAGAACGCGTGTATATATATATATATATATATATATATATATATATATATATATATATATATATATATATATATATATATATATATATATATATATATATATATATATATATATGTCTATATCCAAGAAACAACCCTTTTTTTATCGTGCGCTAGGTGAAAAATATGTTGACACAACCTCAACACAACTTTCTGTATAGGTCGCTTAGCTATAGCAAAAATTTCCTTCAATTTTCCTAAGTTGAAGGGACTATAACGAGAAATTGCAATAGAACATTCATTGATAAAACAGAAAAACAAGGTTTACAATATACAGAAATTCAAGAATGTATCGGCGGATACTGTAAATACTTGATTAAGTTTTTTGGTCGATTTAACGAAAAACAAGAGTGTGTCAAAATACATTTGTGATACGCTGATTAAGGTCACGTTTCAAATGTATTTTTTTATGATTATATTTAGTAAAGTTGCGTATTTAACAAAAACATAGTAAAGTGTAAAATGCACTTGCGCACTGTGCAATTGTCCCAAATGTAACGCATTTCAAATATATACATATTTCATTCCGTTTTCGACTTCAAGAAACACGAAACCAGTTGGATTAGTAAATAACATTTGTATTTTAAACATCATGACCGCTTACAACTATTGATATTTAATTGATCACTATTGCCTTTTGACATATTTTAATACCTTGTAGACTTGGCCAATTTATTTTAAAACATAATAGGTAGAAAAGAGTATATGAATGTTTACAAAAATTATCTTTAAATGCTAATTTAAGCGTATCCTTAAGCGAAATATTATATAAAAAAAGTATTTCAAAAACATCCAAAAGTCTGTCAAATAAATGTGAATACTATTAAAAAAATACAAGTCTTACGAGTTGCTAATAATTTTTTTGGAAATGACTGAAGGTTTTTTTTCAATTAAATGAAACAATAAAATATTTATATAAACATTGCATATATGTGTATATAGATTTATTTGGAAAAAACGGACTTGGACAAGTCCATTTTATTTCGAGTTTCGAAAACTTCTGGATAATCTTGATCTTGCAACTTCAATTTCATTGCTCAGGTTGTGAATACTACCATAGTATGACAAATTTAAATGTTTCAAACATTTATTCACAAAATATTCTCATTTTCCGACTGAAAACATGAATTTTAGCGTCTCAATATTGATGTTCATCGCTGCTGCTTCTAAAGGTGTTTAATCAAAATTGTACGTTCCATTACAGCAGAAATATTTTAAAAATTCGTGACTAATTTTCTCTACAATAATTAGTTACAGGGTACACAATTAATCACGAGTATTAATGTTTTTGCGGCAATTTAAAATAAACTATTATACTTTAGACTTTTTTTAATAATCTTAGAAAATAGAAAAACGAATTGTTGTTCATTTCAATGTCGTTTCAGATAGGCGACAAACTGAGATTTATATTTCAAACAGAAATATATTTGTAATACCCAACACCTACATTTGATAACAAATCCCATTAACGTTGGTATCTTTTCTAATTATAAAGACAATGCATGAAGCATTTTGTTACAACTATGTAAATAGGCATCCATTCTATAGGCGCTCTAAACTTATTTCTCTATAGAAATTTGTAATTTTTCTTTCGTAAACTAACAATTTATATTTTGTATATTTATCCAAATACGTGTAATAATGAGTCACTGCCCTTTATCTTTAATGTATACTAGAAGTTAAAAAATTGCTTACAATTCCCTCAAGTGTACAGAGTGTTTAGAATCGAAAGTTTTACTTAAATAAAACAATTAATAGGAAAGCAATGCGCGGCATAAATAGTCAATACATCGATATAATAATCACAACTAATAACTTTTGTTTTCTTATAAGAATGTTTAGGGATACATACCTGATGATTGTAAGACTAGAAGCACGAAATAATTAAAGAAATAATGAAAAGTAACCATTTTTTCTAAAAAAACAAAAAAAAATGTCGCAGCGAACAATACTTTAATAACATCCAATTCTTATCACAGGTGACTATACTGGTGATCTTAACCGAGATATAAAACGAGATAACACACTGATTACTTTCATATCAGCAAATTAAATGTTGTGTTATTGATACCGTGTGTAGGTTCATTTCATGTGCGTGAGGCGCTGCAAACGGGTACAATAACTAGCGACAGTACTTCGCAACTATATCTTAAGTCGCTGCTCACCTAGTCTTTCAATGCACTACCGACGAGTACCTACTGAGTCATTATTAGTGACACTAATTCCGGCACTTAGTGGGGAAATACGAGTTTTGTGAAAATTATCGGTAGCTAGATAGCCATGGGTATACTCATTACGGAAAAAATCGAGAGTATAAATATGGGGATAGATTGGAAACTGCAACGCGTATACAGGGCGTCCCATTTTGGATAGCGAACCATTACTATCTTACGGATCAGTAACTTTGTCTTCCAATAGTAGAATTGTAGTTTGGTAAAATTGACATTACATTTTATCATACACGGTGGTCTACTATAAACGACATTTTCGTGTCTAAAACGTGTAAACCAATTTATTTTGTTTTCGTGGCGTATCTTTGGGCATCATCGATATATCTCTTCCAACCTATGAATGTTTAGGTTATTCGCCACTTACATTTTAAAGGGCAATGGAAGATGAGTCAAATATTAGATCTTAAAATTAAACCATACAATTTTAGAAATATGGATATTTATATAATAAAAAAGTGAACCGATACTTCTTGAATTGATTGTCTATTTAGCATTTAAAGAAAATTTATGAAATATAACGTCGTTCAAATGTTCGCCACGGCTTTGCTTGGTTGCACGTATTCAAGAAATCCAATTGTCGATGACTTTGTCGCATAAATCTGGCTGAATTTGCTGGATGACGTTCGTTATGTTGACTCTGAGGGAATCAAGTGTTTGATTCGCATAGACCTTCGATTTAAGATAACCCCAAAGGAAGAAGTCTAAAGGCGTTAAATCGTACGATCTCGGTGGCCAGTTCACGTCGCCGTTGCGCGAGATAACCATGCCCTCAAATCGCTCGTGCAGAGTGTCCATCATGGCATGCGCTGTGTGGCACATAGCGCCGTCCTGTTGGAACCACATGTCATCGGTATCCATATCATCCAAAGAAGTTGCTTATCATTGATCGCGATCCGTAGCGCTCGCCTTTGACGGTTATGGCAATGCCAGTTTGGTTTTGGAAGAAGTACAGACCGATGATTCCGCCAGACCAATATCCACACCAAACAGTGAATTTCTCGGGATGCATTTGGTGCTGGTGTATCTCGTGTATATTGGTATCGTCCCAAATTCGACAATTTTGCTTCTTCATATATTCCGACAAAAATGGACCTCGTCGCTAAAGATAATTTTTTTGGCGAAAATTGAGTCAACTTCTAACTGCTTCAGAGCCCAATCAGTGAACACAAGGCGTTGTCTATAGTCGTTTACTTTAAGTTCCTGGGTCAGTTGGATTTTATGCGGGTGGAGACCCAGAAGTCCCGACAAAAAATTCTCCAAGTTGAAGTCGCAGAAAAGCCAAGTTCTTGTGAACGACGAGAAACTGACTGCCTCCGTATACTCTCACGCGCAGTAGCGATGTTTTCAGTAGACCTTACGTTTTGGTGACGTACGGGTGTTGGCTAATTATTTATCAAACCGGTTGACTCGAATTTGGTCACCAAACGTCAAATCGACTCGACGGGACGGTTGCGGCTAGGATAAAAATCACGTAATGCTTGGAACGTTTCTTGAATGGAACACTGATTTTGAAAATAAAATTTGTTGACTTGCACACGTTGTTGAACGTTATAATCTTCCATGATCATCTGCCATACACTACTGAACAATTCATAGTAAATGTGACAGATGTTGCATTAACAACATGGCCACTATAACCTAACAGATTTCGAGCGTCCCTATTGAAAAACCCGTTATATATTAAATTGATACGTACATAACTATTGTACTTTACCGAATTGTTACTTCGGAAAAACTACAAGTGAATATTGAAGTTACAAATATACATTCAGGATAAAGTTTTTGGATACTTTTTTATTTATATATTGTACTGTTTTTATACTTTATACATAAAGAATCCTTAAAGGCTAACAAAGTTCGTTTACAAACCAAACATATTATTTGACACCCGCTATATTTTAGAAATTATTCTCACATTATGCACAACCAGTTGGTTATTACTGCAAACTTTCAGCATTGTTACGCTATGCGAAAGTGACAGAGATGAGATGGAAATATAAATATTTACATTACCATAACGGATTAAACATCAGGCACTTAAATATGACGTCAAAGCCAAACTAAATTACATACACCTACATCGACTCAAATATCAAATCGGACTCTTCGGAAATATATATCAGAAGCGATATCTCTATATCCTTGTTGAAAATATAAAATTAAAGATAGAAAAATTTCTTCTCTAATTGTAAATACAAAAATATAGTAGAATTATTTTATAAAGAGCAAGTCGGCAATAAACCGTGCGATAAAGAACAATGTATAGCTTACCTTCTCCCACGCGAATACAGTAAAAGAATTTTACAGTGGTGGCGCGCGCAAATGATTTATAGGCAGGTCTGTGTCTCTTATTCAGATTGGATTGGTGTGGAAGAATGTCAGACATGCATCTGTCTTTGTCGCACGATTTATTTCCGACTTCGTCTTCATAAAATAATTCTACTATATGTACATATCTTCTGTGTATATTGTCCAAAATCTCATAATATAAAAACTTGTCCGGGTATAAACTATTGAAAGAGACTGGCTGCTGACTCATCTTAGGCAACTCATACGTAACTCATATCATAAATATCCTTGTAACCTCAGTCAATGAAATATCCCGTTTCTATGATTTGTACCTTTTCAATTAGCAGGCAGGTAACAACATTAGTAAATGACTCACTTGTAGTGAGTGAAATACCACATTCTTTTGGTATATACAATATCATTTCATTAGTATTATTACCAGAGTAACAATTCGAAAGTAAAATGCAACATTTATTATCTTTTGGATATATGTATTTTCGGTAAAAATAAAGACAATTTAGTACTGAAACAGAATAGTCAATTAGTCATTTTAAATTATAGTGTATGTATACCTTAGTTACCAGCTCGTCACTACTGATGAACTTATTAAATATGCAAATGAGAGTAAAAGTTTTCTTAAACGCATTTTCATTAGTTGCCTATACTAGACTTGCAGGATATGCAAATTTATAATTAATAAGCAAATAATTGTTATTTACATATCATGGGTCAGTAAAAGTTTTCTTATCAGCGTTTAGTACTAGCAGAAGTATTTACCTATTTCTTGGAAGTTTATCCACCTTAGTTTCTTGTTTAAAATGTTGTTATCCAGCGTCAAGACACCTGATAGGATATCTATATAAAAATACATATACATTTTATATAGATGTGTATTATATATAAAGATTATCATTTCTTTGTCTATGCACACGTACTATTATTACCTATCAATATACAGGGTGGCCAACTTAACTCGAATAAATTAATACCGATATGGAGGATTTCAATAATGATTAGCCATTGTCGTCCACATATCGTTCTCTTATATCCCCTTGTTCTAGTAATATTTATTTTGTTTTAGATGGCATTACAAAACTACTTAATTTAATCGACTTATGTATGAATGAATTAACGAAAGAATTACAATTTCCACGAATAATTAGCAGTAATAAAAATTGCACATCTTGACCTCGACCTTTTAACAAAACGTCATCGACAGGACATGAGAAACAAATAAGTCAAACATGTACTATAGTAAAATAATGTAATGATACGCTTCCCGATATATTTTCATATAGGGCGTGATCATTTAGGATCCGGAGCCGCCGGAGCCGTCCTCCATTTAGAGCTTGCTTGTCATATCATAATCTAAAGGCTCCTCTACACGTTGACCAATGCGTTGGCCAACAGGCTGTCCAATGCTTATTGGCCAACGTGTAGAGGGGACTATTGGTCGTATTGGCGGCATTGGTAGAGCTGGTGCAAGCGTTGGCGACCGATCCGTCGTGGTGTCGGTTTTTCCGACACAAAGGGCGTTGGCCTTGGCGCTGGCGGACGTTGGTAGTCACGTTGGTAGTCCACATGTTGGCTGCACTGGCCTAGTATGTGAACAGCTGCCGTAGGAATAGTGGGTAGATATTTTAATTATTTAATAAATAAACTATTATTTAATTACCACTAATACTATTAAATATTAAAAATAAAGGTAGTATTTAATAAATAAACTGCAGTAGTTGCTACTCTCATGTTGTTGTTCATATCGGCCTGCATCGAAACAAACTGAACATCCTTCCAACGTGTGGACAGATATTCCAATTTCCTTGCCAGCGTGTTGGCCAACCCATTGGCCAACGTGTAGAGGAGCCATAAATATTATAAATCATGGCTCTAACGTCAAAATGATGTTAGCAAGTGTACATAATCAGAATTTGTTCACTTAAATGGAGAACGGCTCAAGAGCATAGTGAATTACCAAAATTAATTTATTATTGCCTATATTTTAGGAGAACGTATAGAAAATGCCTTATTATATTATTTCTTGATAGTACCAAATTGCCATGTTTGTTTGATATCTTATTTTATTTCGTAAAATACAATTTGAAATAATTAATGTAGCTACAATTTACAACAAAAGAGAAATCGAAATTTTATGTAGACACATTTTTCAAATTAATTAAAAATATTGCAATCAAAGTGTCATCTAACAATATTCAAAGTGTCATCTAACAAGCGACCTAAATAAATTTGGATTTTCAAATAGCACAAGAATGGAAAACACCCAGAATACAAACGCATAAATTTAACATATGTTAAAACTATTACAGCAGTAAGTAATGTTTGCTGCCTATACAAAAATATTCAGAATAAAATGTAATATCTTTCCTTAAAAAAAGTGCACTATTGAAAATGCGTTGAGAATAAAGCAACGTATTCTCCTGCAAAAGGTCGACACTCGATGGGATTCACACGGCTATTAATAAGTGCCAATAAGATGGCATATTCTTTTGCAGTAGATTTGCAGTTTGAAACATCTATTTAGTCTATCATATCATTATCAACTAACATAATAGAGAATATACTAAGAGAATATCTTCAAAATATTTTTTTTAGTAATAATTTAATTTTAAGAATTTTAATTTTTCAGATTTATCGAGTTATTGTTATAAATAAGGATTATGTTTATGCATTAATTAAGAATAATAAATAAGAAAATTCAAAGATTGTAAACCACTTTTCTATGTATCAATATTATCCACGTATATTAAATAAAAGAAATAATTAAAACATGTATTGTTTTAAATTTGAATGGAATATGTATTGGCGAATTGCCGAACAAAAGTATGTTCGTCAAATTCAAAGTATATTGCTGAACAAAAGAGTAATATATTCTCTTGTATATAGATGTAAATCTTTAATATAGATATTCTGTGTTTTCTTTGTATGAAATACAATCTTGGAAATATATTACGTAATAATCGTATAAATCAGCTCAAAGGTTACAAAAAAACTTTACAGGATTAAAGTATAATAATAATGCTGCACTGATATATATGTACATACATCATAATGACATGGCAAAAAATATCTTATTAGTTAATATTACTATTCCTATTAATTTCAACATTAAGTAGTAAGAAATATGTATATCTAAATACATATCTCCAAGTATTTAAACTATTTAAAGCTATAAAAACATCAGATTTTAGATATTTTAATAAGCCTCCCGCTCACTGTTTGCGTATAGGTTGGCCAACATACAAAAAGTTTTTACAAGGCCACGCATAACTCGCGTAATAAACCAGTAAGTAAATACATACATACTACATAGAATCGCTGAAGGTAGTAACGATCTAAAATTAACTTAAATATCGCTTTATTTAATACAAATTAATTTAAAGAAAAATGAAACCTGTAGCCTATTTGGTTAAAGAAGCCACACCTAATTATTTATCGAGTTTGCCAATCCCTGACACAATTGGTGGATGGTTTAGGTTAGGATGTAAGTATTCTTTTTGCAAAATTAAACAGCGAACTAGTTCACAGTAATTAAGTTTAAGTACGATTTTATTTGCGTAAATAATACGGTTACCATAGTATTTTAATTTAACTGCCATGGTTACTGTTATGGCTGTTGACATAACCTTGAATCTGTTTTTAGTTAAAGATTGGTTGGCTTTGATTCCACCAGCTGCAGCTGCTGCGGCCTTCACCTATGTAACGTATAGAGCGTTTTGTCCCCATGGCCGTCCTCGTCCATCGGGAACCGTAAATCCTAGCATACTTAAAAAAAATGACAAAGTTGTAGATAGTATCGACATAGAAGATATATCCGAAAAGGCTGTGTTCTGTCGCTGCTGGAGAAGCAAAAACGTAAGTTTATTACTAAACAGTTATATTTTAAATGGAAAAATTACTTGTTTACATAATAGAAGATAAGTTTTATAAGTGGTATAGTTGAGTTACTTTTACTCGGAACCATGGAGATACGTATTTGAAAAGTATAAAGCATTGTAAGTACTTGATAACATAATATTAACATAGAGATACCATGGATGTGTTTTGTCTTTCTCTTATTCCAATAGAATGAAAAAGAAAACAATTAATGTATTTAGATTGTATCAAAGTCAACACATTTAAATTCTTACTTCAAAATGAAATGAAACAAAAATAGAAAGAGATGACAATGCTGCTCTAATTTTTTATTTATCTCAGATTCTTTAAAATCTCTTTTGATTTGCAATCTGTATTTACAATTACTTACCTTTTTTCATTAGTATTTTGGTTGTAACCTAAATTTAAAATATGCAAAAAGAAATTAAATTTTATTGGAACCGGACCAAAATAGGAAATATAATTAAGATAGATGATAGATTATTGATAATCACAGTAGTAATTATTAACCTTTTTTTTTTTATAGTGGCCATATTGTGATGGAGCCCATGGTGCCCATAACAAAGAAACGGGTGATAATGTTGGTCCCTTAATTGTCCAGAGAAAGAAGTAGATCATTTTATAATAATGTAGTTGATATTGTGGGAATTAGTGATTGGTGTTTAAGATTAATCTCTTCCAACCCTTTTTTGTTATACCTCGTTAAAGAAATTGTACGTACTTGTTTCTTTTCAAATATAACATTAAATGTTCCTGTATCATTTTTTCTTTTATATTATAATATCCTCCTTATTGATACCATCTCATGTCTTAATAAATATATTGTGATTTAAATGTGGGGATGGACACATTTGTAATATTATCTTGTGCTTATGCGCCCCTGCAGTTCTAATACAAATGCGCCACAGCAACTAGTAGTATGTGTTACGGTTAAATGGCACCGAAGAAAGTACCTTAGCCAGAAGAAAAAAAGATATTTTCAGTATGGTGGTTATAATTTGCAAAATTCACATGTATTTAAAATAATAATTCACAAAGGCCTTTTGGATATGTACATAAGGGTAGGTATGTTTGTCAGGACTAATTTACTGATCATAAATCAAAGATGGTAATCAATTACGTATGGATAAATAACGGCGCACATATTTTATTTTATACTCGTATTTAAGAGGAAACAAGGACAAATTACAGATCTTATACTGTTCAAACTAAAGATAAAATATTCACAGTGATTTGATATTTAATAAGAATATATACATACAAAAACATATATAATAACAATACATAGGTATATATACAAAATACAGACAATATATAAATATTATTAATTTGACAGGAATTTCACAGAGATACACCCATCATCATCTCTGATGATCTTATCTTTACCAGAGAATAATTCGTGTTAAACAATTTGATTAACTTAAACTACAACTGAATATATACTTACTCTAAAGCTTTGTTCATAACAATCATAACCGAAGAGCATTTATGTGAAAACCCATTTTTAAAAACAGCATTGAATACAGTGGTGACATCTATGGTGTACCTGTCATAACTGTACATATGTTTTAATGCGCCCCTGCAGTTCTAATACATTTGCGCCGCAGCAATTAGTAGTATGATTTACGGTTAGATGGCACTAAAGAAAGTACCTTAGCCAAAAGTTTTTCTAAGACGTTAGATACTCGTATATTTTCGTTTCTTTTTATGGATTTTGTTATGGTGACAGGTACATATAAAGAAAATTTGTCGCAATCTGATTTGTACAATTAAAATGCATAAAAAAAGGAACATCTCACTTAAAAATATACATATATAAAAATATCTGAAATAAACATGAAAGAGATATACTTTTAAGATTATAGACTTTCACTTGAAGTTTTTCTTTTAACAAAGTAATAGTATGTTAGATCACTTTTAAAATAATCACACTGTAGATCTGATGTAAACTTTTAATTATAGTAAAATAAAGAATAACAAAATAAAGGAAAATATATATGTATACCAACGCGTATCTTATTCCGTTCTCTCATCTAGTCGGGCCGAAGTGCTCGTATATAGTATATGTATATACAGCGGCCTCGCTCTGCACTCCCAAGGCCGCTGACTCCGCTGAATCCCGCTTCAACCCAAATTATACGCTAACAAGTATATTTACGGTTATTATATTGCTACTTTGTTTGAATTGAATAATCGCAAAAACCAGTAGACAACTGCAATTAGGTACAAAATTAAATTTTCTCTAATCTGTTTTATATATGTCACATTTATAAAATAACCCCTAATTTTAAAAATTTCATTACAATGTATAAATATAAAGACAAGGAATAAAAACACCTATCCAATTTCATTGGCAAAATTAGATCAAAGCTGCACCCAGACGCCACAAATTACAACTCCTACCACTTTCCAGCAGGTTCGCCGAATGAATTAAATGTCTGTGATCCCCCATATCTCCGCTCCGCCACTGATCGGATATTCTTCGTTCGGTCACCGAAAGATCATTGAAGGGTCTCCAGAAAGTTTCGCCCCCTGGCGGTTAGTGCAGCACATTACTCAGTCATGGAGGAGGTTATGTCGGGACAAGTAGAGTGTAGCCTGTAAAGTGTGTTTTTTCTTTCCAAATCAATGGTAGCCGATCATGGCTGAGGAGTTATTAGTGGTGCTAAATCGCAGTGAAAATTCCGGATTCGGTTTTTCTCTTCTAGGAGAACCCGGCCTGCCACCCATTATCTACAATATCCTGGACGATTCACCAGCCGCCGAGAGCGGAGAGGTAAGCATCGTTTACGTTTATGTTAGTGCATGTTTTGGTAATTGGCGTTCGCCGATGACAGCGGGCAATCAACCTTGCCCCGGGAAATATTTGTTGCTATTCAACTGTTTCAAATTAATTGATTTTCCCCGTGAATTTCTTCCCCGTAGGTGTTCTCGGGGTGGATAATGACAGATACGGGTTCCGTTAAAGTCTGTACTGTCAGATCATTGCAGCAGTTGTTCAACTCGATTCTAAAATGCAAAAAGTGAATCGGAATGCAGTTTTAACCTTCTTTAACGAAATAATCAACTTTCATCTGCCCCAGCATGGCATGCAGACAGTTTTGGCAAGGCTTTAAATTCATATTACGTATGAGTGCAATGAGTTTTAACAGCAACGTTTAATTAAATATCTACTGATTATTTATCATAGTATAAATTAAATTTAGAGCCAGGTATATCCAGTCCTTACCGGTCGCGAAAAAACGCTAATAACAAGTTTTTATCGTATTGTATTGCCGCTATTACGTAAGGAAATTACGTGAAATCGTAGGTAGCTAGATGTAACAATAATAATTATTGTATTAAAATACCAAACTCCGTCTTAGGCCAGTTTGGAAATTTGCAAATTAGAAAACTTGTTTTTAATATATTTGTATAGGAGTTAGTCATCGAGGTTTGTGAAGATTCCTTATACCTACTTGAACCATAAAATTTCAGGTAAAATTAGTAGAATTGTTTACGGTACTGTCTCATTACCTTAAAATCTACCTGAGAGGCGCCTACAATTTGTTGTCTAAATCCTGTGCATTTAACGTCAATTAAAAAAGGATTAGATAATACTTTGCTCGATTAACAATACGAGAACAATTATTATATACCTAAGTTCATTACTATACCTACATATGAACGTTAAAAGATCTACCTAGATAAGAATTTTGGCATTATCTAGAATAATATAAATATATCATAGGTGTGTAAATATACATATGTATACATGTATGGCACACTACATATACCTATGATGACGATGTTCATTATTAAATTGATTATACTATCTATTGTCGTTTTTACTAAAACTATTAAGAATCTGGGTGAAAAAAGCACTGACCACGCCCACATTAGATGTATTGAGGAATAACATACGTATTTTTTTATATACGTATAAGGCAATGATGAATAACCACAATCCAAGACACTATCTGTATAACTCGATCGTCTGCTAATTTTATGATTCGATAATACTAATACATACACATTGTATTTACTTTTAATTTTAAAAGATGTATTTAAAATGGGTTTTCTGGATTTTCTAGACGATTTTTAAATTTTTTAGAGATTGAATTAGCTGTACTTAATAACATTTTCATTGTTATTAACTTTAAAACTTTCACTAAGAAAGTTAAACTTCTATATATCAATGTTCCCCTTTATGCAACATAAATTAATTTTACACTTTCATTAAGAGATGGCCAACATTTTAATGTAAGTGGTAAATAACGTTGCTGATGCGCGAACATTTTCGAACGAATTAAAAAAAAATTAAAATTTTTCGTACCTGTATTGATTTTATCTAAAATTACTTTCCACGTGTAGTGGTTGAATTTATTAAACTCCTGGTTGAAAACAAAATTCACCTGCTTCGATTTTTTTTCCAAATTTATACAATGGGAAAGTAGGAGGTCATGGAAAGTTCTAAATGACCCACCATGCATGCTCATATATAGACACATTTATTACTATATTCTATACTAATGTATATGCTGTTAAAAATGATTAATAGTATTGTAAACCTTTCAAAGACAAATAAATATCTTACAGTAGTTTTAACATGACATTTGTTTGTAAATAAGATATTGATTTGTGTTTCACAGAAAAATACAAAATATTGCCACAAACAGATCTAATTTTAACTGTTTACAAATAACTGTAAATGAAGAGGAAATTATCAAAATACATTTGCGTTAATTATAATGCAAACTGTTTATGTAATAGTTAAATAGATATTAATAGATAATCATATGTCAATAATACGCTCGATGATAGATATTAATTGTTGTAGCTATTAATATTTAATATGCTTGTAGCACGTTAGTTACATGATGTATTTATTATTAAGTGAAGTACTAAAAAAAAAACTACAAGGTGGTCTGGTTTTCTTTCCGTTTTCCAAAACGTCGTCGCATTTACAACAATTACTACTGATGTCGCCAATGAATGACACTAATATGATTATCGTAGCGAATGAAATATTTTTTTATATGTTCTTTTTTAACACAATTATTTAGGTGCTTGTAAACAAAGAATATTTTTAAATACTATTACAAAAGAACGTAACGAAATAGTTGCGATCCGTTCCCTAACTTCTGAATTGTAAAATTACTTTTGATTGCCTATATTTCAGGGCGAACATATCGAACTCATTAGTCATTACTCTCTTGAGTAATCTATATCCTCTGAATTTATTTTCATAAATTCAGAGGATATATTTTTTAATATGTATATTTATTTTATACATGTCTGTATGTAAGAACATATATATTTTTTTATTTGCGAAATCGCCATATGTTTAAAAGCATTTTGTTATAACTTCTGGAATGTTAGCAAAATTATTAATGAACGCAGTTACGAAATTATAATTAATTGTTATCTGTGTTATTGCATTCATATTTTAGATAAGGAGATTATAAAAAATTCTGTATACCTATATAAAATTCGCTCAAGGCATCGCAACTCTAGCTTGAGGCAAAGTTAAAAGACGTTGATCTGAAACGTGAATGAAGTATACCTAATTCATTTAAGAAATCTGAATGAAAGTCTAAAAATATACAATGGCATAGCATGCGACATGCTACTTTTATCATAGTTATATCTTTTTTCAGATAGTTTTTATGTTTACAAGGAGTATAGTCTCAGATCAGGTACATAAGGAAATCTGATACATAGGGATTGATAATTTGAGACACGAGAATTTGGGAATGTCTTGAAGTAACCGATATTCATATACAGAGGGGCTAAAGTTTGGAATAAAATTAATAAAACAGTTAGTTTTTATTGATATTTAAACGAAATGCTTTGCCATGTCAATTTTTATTTTTAATTTAGAACGTTACAAGAAATATTGACCATATACAGGATGGTTCGAATTTCATGTACTGCTGTAAAAGTTAAGTGTCAGTTTTTTCCTGGCAGAAATCACGCAACAAGTCATTTAGAGGTTGGTACATATCGGAATTTGTTTTGTGTTGACATTAAAAGTTAAAAACTAATTCTAGGCTAATGAAAAATAATACATTTAATTCACAAATAAGAAAACGATAAATGTAAAAAGTAATCCAGATACCTTTAAAGAACTTTTGAATAAATGCTAGATGTGTACCTCCTTGCTGACAGTCCCCTATCCTTTTATATAAGCTAAAGAAGACGTTTCGTCTAAAATACACATTTGTCCATCAGAAACAGAGGCAGAAACTCGTCTGCCTCTTGAAAAGTGAAAATAAAATTGGTGGAATGTAAGATAAACTTTAACAAAGGAAAAATATTATACACACACCGTCAAAAGTCTTGGACCCCCGATGTTTTGTATTAGTAAATAATTTTTTTTTAAATATTGTATTTGTTTTTCAAAGTATGTTTTTCTAAATGTATTTTCTTGTAATACAGGAATAATTTTTAAAAATTATTAATCAATTAAAAAACAATGGGAAATTTTTTTTTAATTTTTAAGTAAATTTATTATAACAAAAATTAACAAAACATATTTTTTAACAAAGTAAACTACAACTCAATAGTCAGTATGGCCTCCTCTGCTTCTCAGTAACATATTGACACGCCTGTGAATTGGGACAATCAAACGGTTGATAATTTCTAGAGGAATATTGTTCCATTCCTCTATTGCTACTGCAGATAACTCTTCTGCGTTTTGGGGTGGGTTCATGCGTTTGTGAATTGCTCTAGAAATAAAATCCCACTTGTTCTCAATGGGATTCATATCTGGGAAATTAGCTGGACAATCTAATCGGGTAATATCTCCCTGTTCAAGTACCTCTTGAACCGTTCTTGCGCGATATGGCCTCTCGTTGTCGTCCATGAAGATGAAATTGTCACCTAATTCGTCGCGTAGGGGATAAATAATGGGCCTGATAACACTTTCAATATAAACTTGACTTGTCATATTCTGATTTATGGGAATTAACGGCGTATAACTAATCAACAATATTTTATCTACCAATTTATTTGATCTTGTTTGACAGCTAAATAACTCACCTTTGTTGCCTAGCAACGAAAACAAAATAAACATAGTCGAAATATATAATATACGGGGGGGGGGGGGTCCAAGGCTTTTGACGGTGTGTATATTAGTCCTGTGATAATGTGTAGTTGGATTGTTGTACACATATTAGATATTGTAGGTACTTAGTAAACTCTTCTCTCACTTGTTCAAATGTTTGTCCGGAAATCAACCTACATTATTTAGTAATTCTCTGCTACAAAACCTCAATGTTAACGAGTTGCGTAACGTATACCTTAGATTTTAAGTAGCCCCTTAAAAATAAATCTAAGGGCGTTGGATCTGGTGACCGAGCAGGCCCCTCTATTATATCCCGGCGTCTAATATGTCTATTGCGATACTTTCATTGGGGTAAACTCCTACGGCGCCATAATAGTGTGGAAGAGCACCATCTTGTTGAAAAGTTACTTCCGAATTTCGAAATTCACCAGGATTTTTCTCTTTGGAACCCTTTGCGCAGTTTTTGTAGATATTTTTTGCAAAAAGGATTTTAGACGCAAAATATATGAAACCATGTATTTTTTTTAAAAGTAAAGTATACGTTATAGGGGTAATTTTCGAGTGTGATCCTGTCGCCCTGTTTCTGTGTATTTTACAATTCCCGGCACGACTGATTTTCCACATCGCTAGACACCCAGCACAACAAACATTTTTACTCAACCGTACAGCCGAGAGAAATGTGAAAAAAATTAAATATTGTCTAAGATTAACAATTACTATTTCTTACTGTGAGAACGGAGACATGGATTCGCGAGTTCTTAAATTAAATTAATTTTGCCTTAACAAAAGTCCGTTACGGTGTTGGTCGATTTTAAAAGTAGCCTTATTTAATTATCTGTGAAACGTACACGGTGGCACATGTAAAAGAGCGGATAAACAAATTGGAGCTGCGATTTAATTGTGTGGATTTAGTGATTGCATCTCGATTTGCGTAAAATGCACGATGGACAAAATTATCGCACCCCTTTAAATTTTTTTTTATGTATTTTTGTTTATTCGTATTTTGCACACACAAACTAGATCAATCATTTTAAAACGAAATTTTATTAATTTACGAAAAATGAAGTAAATTATAAGTGAAAAAAATGTCAACTTACTTTTTTGTGTACAATAGCGAGTATTTCCATCTCTGGCACGAACCACGTCCGTTAAACGCCTTTTCATTGATTGGAAAAAATTGTTTGATAAAATCCTGAGAAATATTTTCCTATTCTTGAATAATAGTCCTTTCCAACTCTCCAAGGGTACTAGACCTGGATTCTGCCGTCATACACGTCACTTAAGTTGGTTTTAAACATGTTCGATTGGATTTTAATCTGGACTCCTTTGTGGCCACGTCAAGCACTCAACTCCAACCTCAATCAAGTAGTCATCTAAATTCGTCCCCTATGGAGCCTTACACTATCCTACATTAAAAAGAATCTCTCATAGATGTAGGGCCCAAATGACACTACATCTTCTTTAATTATCTCTTCCTCAGATACCTCTGCGAGGTTGGAGACCTTCCCCCCACAACAAGCAACTCGGTGCGAACGCTGAAGGAAATGCCAGCCGAGGAAATAAATGAGCATCATGAAATGCCAGCTAGGGAACCATACAGCAGAGGGCGTACCTCCCTCTTGGGCATCTCCACGTGAAATTACGACTATCTGAAGATTGGAGACCTACTCTCACCTCATCTGTAAAGAGAACTGTCTCCCAGTTCTCCAAAATCTAATTCACATGTTCACGTGCGAACTGAACCATGGCTATTTTGTGAGCTATTTTAAGGAAGAGTCTACGGGCAGAGGTCAGGCCCTAAGGTCATTAAGCCTTCTTCTTACAGTACTGCTGGAAATAGAAACATTTCGGACTTGCCTTAAGAGATTTCTTATCTCATTTCCAGTGATGCTGTGGTTTGGGAAACCAATTGACGGATGTAGCTATCATCTCTCTCGTCTGTAGATCTAAGTTGATCCTGCCTTTGTTTTCTGGAGTGATGCCCTGTTTCCTTAAATCGGTGAAGAACCCTGTCTATAATCGAGTGATATACATACACATACACCTAATCTCCAGGCGACTTCACGCTGGCTATATCCTTCCTCTATTAATGTTACACCCGTAACACTATCGTGCTCACTTAAATACCTGACTGGGAACTTTAAAAAAATTAAAAACAGTTAAGATAAATAATTAAACCAAATGAAATCAACTAAAGAAACGAAACAATTGAAAAAAAATTGTAGTAGAACTGATGGGGAAAATACCCATCACTGTTTGTGGAAAAGGGATTAAGAGATCTAATGTAAGAGTCAATAAAGTCATTTAAAGTTGATGTTTATAACGAGAACTCCTAAATACTAATAGTTAAATAAAATAATGAAGAATGATAATTGATTCAATTTTAATAATAATAATAATTTTGTCAATCAGTGTATATCTCTACTGAGTATCTTGATGGTCTTTGTGAATACGACCATTTTTCCCTTGTGAACAAAACCACGAGGGTGTAACGAAATTTGACAGTTTATGTAGTTCGTGTGCTATGAAAATCTAAAATATTTTTTTTAATATACGTCACACTGTATAACAAACGTAAAAAGACGGGAAGCTGAATGCACGTTTCTCGAAGAAACTTCTCGAGTATTTCGACTTTTATTTTCAAAAGCTACACTTGCAGGGTTTGTTTTCAACCCCTTACCATCACTCTCATCCTAAACTCTAAGAACTTCAACTTTAAAATTTCGAATATGAATATACCCCGTGTGACATGTCATTTTAAAAAATTTCTTGTGCTCTATTCAAACACAAAACAACAAAATTCCATTTATTAGTAAATAACAGAAATATTGAATAAAAATCTTTTCGAATGGGTATCTATTTCCAATCGGTATCCTGTCAGTCACTGCGGTTCGTTTTGTACATGTCATCTAAGATAATTCGTCAAATTTCAACCATTTTCAATTTGCTGAATTTATCAGAAATCCAACGAATTGAAAACGTAATTATGATTGGATATGTAGACGGCTCGAAGTTTGCGATATGTTCAACAGTGCTCATCTTGATCAATAAATTACACCATCAACTGTAAAACTTACTATAAAGTACTTTTTAAAAGATGCGCACAGATAAAAGAGGTCGACGCAAAAATTAAAGTCGTTTCATAATCAATAATCCATCGTTGTACAGAAACAAATTCCATTCCATTTCATTATGTAAAGATACCAATTTGCAAACACCACAAAAAGGGAACGTTTGGTCGAGAATAAATAATTGGCGAGATATTTTTGGTATCATATTGCATCGAGGCAAATGTGAACGGAACGGAATGTGTAATTAATTTTTTTTGTAATTCGAATCATTGCCGGTTTTAATAGATGTATCATCATCCCACATGACGATGACGTATTTGATTCCAGCAAGAAGGTGCCCTTGTACGTTATGGTGCTGATGGTATTATGGAAGATATTTAAACGAAAAGTTTCCAAACAGATGGATAGGCGACCGAGGAGCGGTAGAATGACCCTCAGGATCTCCCGACTTAGTCCCTTTCGGTTTTTATTTATGGGGTTACCTGAAGAGCAGAGTTAACGTGAATCACCATTCAGAATTAAAGAACCCAAGATTGCAATAAAGGAGGTTATTCGTGAAATTCCCCTAGACAATTAGTTCTTCAGTAAATGCTGCCCAGGATCGATTAGATGATTATTCAATTGAATGGTTGTCGCTTTGAATTGAAACAACTCATGTAAAAATGTTTTTTTTGTTTCAGTTTCGTTGTAATGGTGGAATTAAAGATATGGATCGCTTTTGTTAAATATTTCCGTTATTGATTAAATAGAAGTACTCTAAAATGATACATCACATGGGATTAGGGAGTTGATGGTATTGAGATGAAAATATTGTTTAATACTAATTTATGTTTATGTTTTGTCCATAAAAGAGAAAAAAAAACTTGTCAATAGCTGGATATTCTATAAAAATCTTCCAAATTTATTGTTTGCCAACATTAAATGAGTTCCTTTGTGTAAATTTTAGTATCGCGATTAAAAACTAGTGTGAAATATTTATTATTGTATTAGTATTAATTAAAATAAGCGTTTAATTAAGTCTCCACCTTATTAAAATCAAAGTCGTGTAAGATTTGATCATGGGATCTCTCAGATGCATTGCGCCCGAATGTGTTTGGATTCATTCTGCGACCGACGGAAGGTTAAGGACATATCGTATAAAACTCATTGTTTTAAGTTAAAATATTGTTGACTCTGAAAATAAAATAAACTCTTCATTTAATAAACTGTTACATTAATCCATTTTTATACGAAAAAAAAAAAAAAAAAAAATCTCTAACCGAATGTCGCGGGATTGTTAATTCAAAGAATGTCTCTTCTCTGTACGACCTCGATTCAGTCATACCATCGCGGATGAAAAACACCGCGAATTTTTACGACCTCTGGTCAGGTGTAAAATATTCATCACTGTCACGACAGTTTCAACTGCCATCTTCTCAATAAACCTGTAAAATAATACGATGTATAAATGCGGCCTCTATCGTACTTTCCACACCGTACGCACCTCAGCGTACCTTCTCTTCGAGACATAGCGATTTTAAAAATAATTTGCACGCTTAATTAACACATTCCAGCGATACTTTTTAAAATGGCTAAATTGAATTGGCGATAATGAATTAGTTACTTATAGCATTTACACTCAATCACTGTATAATAATTTATTTGATTTTAATATAGCGAGTAAATATCGCGACTAATTCCGGTCGAATTTATTGATTTATACCTATTCACGTCAGTGGCGGCTCGTGTTGATTTTCATGGGTGGGCAACAACTAACTATTAGTAGGTTATATAATGCAAAATAATGAAGTAAAATATAGTAAAGAAAACGTTAAATTTTATCTTCATAAGTTAATGTATGAAATTCACGTTCTAATAAAAAGTTAACAATATCAGTATTGGTACTTACTATTTCTCTCACGTTCGCCATGCTCTAAATACTAAATAAATACAATACTAAACAAACACAAATGTAAAGTACCAACTTCCACAGACAGACCGCCGCACTAATTTATTGTAATTATTGTTGAAGAACCGTTAAAATTTTGAAAATCCTGACCTACAGAGTACAGACCTCGCTGAGATAAACAACGCTCTACAACGTCTCTGAAAACTGAACTCGGAAATACGGAGATCGGACTGATCGGAGATTCCCGATTCCTTCCCCGCCTTGCCGAAGGCTTCTCCAGCAGGGTGGTGTAGCCCACCCGTGTCACAGCTTACTCGAGACTCGAATAAGCTGTGCCCGTGTTTCAAATTAAACTATTAGTTTAGAAAAGTGAATTGCTGCAATTTTCCACCACGGTTGCGCAGTTAGTATTAGTATATATAATCAGAACTTTTCATTGTATTATTGTTGTTATGTAATTTATAATGTATTTAATTAATTACATATTACATAATTATATCTTCACTAATTTCTATAAACGATAAATAACGAACTTTGGAACTGTGTGTTCTTCTTCTAGGAAACAGCTGGGTGGGCACTGCCCACCCTGCCACCCCTGACCAGCCGCCACTGATTCGATCACGTTCTCACGTTCTCTTTCGATTCGATCACATTCTTGCTTAGAAATCGGTTGTAAGCCAATCCTCAGTTTCTTTTTCTTCGCGAGATTGCCGTGAATACGTCGAGCAATTTTTATCTTGTAGATTGTTTGATTTACTGGTAAATAAAATTGCGGAGTATCAACTCAGTTTATTAAATTAAATGATATGGTATTAAATCGAGCATTTTTGTAAGTAGGCGGAACATAGGGGGGCGTATAGGCACGTTACCCTTAATAGGTTTTTACACAAGCTCGGTGATGTTACTCAAATTAAATTAGGGGCTGTAGGACAGTCGCTCTACGTAATAATTGCCTATAGAATAAATACAATTGTAATAAAATGTGAAATTCTCAGGTTGACCTTTTTAAAACGACTGTAATGGCAGTTGGCCAGGTACAAAAGAAAGTCATTTCTCCATCGATTTGTGACTGGCGATGAAAAGTGGATATATTTCGAGAATCCTAAGCGTAAAAGATCATGGGTAACTCCAGGCGAACATCGACATCGTCTGCAAGGCCAAATCGCTGTGGATGGAAAACAATGCTCCGTGTTTGGTGGGATCAGAAGGGTGTGATCTATTGTGAACTGCTAAAACTTGGCCAAACTGTTAATATTGAACCTACCGACAACAAATGATCGATTTGAATCAAGCTTTGCGTGAAAATGACCATAATGTCACAAAAGGCAACACAAGGTAATTTTGCTTCATTATAATGCGCCATCACACAGCAAGACGGGTGGAGGAAATGATTGAGGCGTTTAGTTGGGAACTACTTTCGCCTGCGGCTTACTCACCAGACTTGGCTCCGTCCACAAATTGTCAGAGAAATGGGAAAAATGTATAGCTAACAATGGGCAATACTTTGAATAAAATATTTTTTATCATTTTCATACAATAAACGTGTATTTTCTATGCAAAAAAGTCCTGTTTCATGTTTATATACTTATTATATTCTATAATTCCTAATATATTTTATAATTTCTTAGAGATTGGAAAAAGCAAGAATGTTTTAAGTTCGCATTTAGCAAATTTTTTGTATGCAATTTAAAATAATGTTTGGTTCACATTTATATCTGCTCAAATAACAGATCTATTTACTAAAATACATTCCGGGACACCTTGTATATAGAACACCCTGTATATACTTTTAATTTTACCTAAAAGCAACGGAACCCATAAATCAGGTTGTGTCAGCACTTTGTCCTTGTACTTTGTCTTTGTACTTTGTGTGTCCTGACACACCCCGACAAAGTACGACTATATTATTAAAAATCGAGCAGTTTGTAAATAATTGGACGAAGTGTCATGAAGAGATAACACCGACCGATAATTTACTAAAACATAGCGTGACACAAATAACTACATACAAATGTAATTACTTGAGAAAATTATAAAAATCTTGAGCAGAAATCTAGGGCTAACGTTTCGTGAATTACAAGAAAACGTACAAGAAACAGGGTATAAATAAATGTATCACATGAAACTATTCGGAGCCAACTGCATGTTCTTAATATAAAGCGGCGAAGCACGAAGCTATACTCTTTGGTTTCAAAATTTTTTTAGGCACAAGAAAGTACACTGTCCCACAAGAAAACGTCCGGTTTATATATAGGAAAGTACGTTTCAACTGTTACCCCGGACTACTAGAGTTGTTTTAGTGTTTTGCACGCTACCGACATGAATTCACTGAATAAAATGTATGACATTTGCACAAAAAGGTTCTAAGCGGTACTCTTAGTGAGTGACCACTGCGGTTCGGGATTATTAATTAGAACTTCTGCAAGATTTATGAAAAACTAAATATGAATAAAACATGAGTCATTGTATTTTAAACCAAGTGTGAAACGGCTCTTTTGATTAATAAAAGTTATGATTTGAAAGTAAAAAGTTTCCTCAAAGTTTGAGGCCATATCTAGGATGGCTTTTACAATTAGAAAAAACAAAATTGCTACAAAGTTTTGTTTCCTGAATAATTAATTAAAAGTCAAAACTGACTTTTTTGCTTTGAACGATGATAACTCAGCAAAAAATCATCGTATAAGGCTTTTTGGCCGCTCAAATTAAAGAGGAAGAAAACATCTAAGATAGCTTTATAATGAAATCACTGAAAACATTTATTGAAGCGCCTAGACCTGAAAGGCAAGCAACAATTTGGAATGTTTTGTCCGATGGATTTTTATATATTAATTTTTTTAACCACTCATGGTAAAAAATCTTGAACTCACGATCTGAAAACTAGAAACTTGGAACTCTAATTTGCTTTTTTTTAAATTGCTTTGCGACCATTTTTCTCCAATTTACAGCCCTTTAAAAATCACCTAAAAATTTAAGATTTTTTTAAATCCCTTAATTTTTTCGCCTAGTATATTTGTTATTATTACTAACTAAATGAAACTGCATAAAAGAGTTTTGTCGAAGTTCATAACCAAATTATTATTATTAAAGTATCTCATAATAGATGATAGTAGAGTAGAGTAGACAGTAGAGTTTAAGTTACTCGTGGCGTCTACTTTCCACTTGATACAATTATTGTGATATCAAAAATAACAGCCCAATGAAAACTACCTATGAACTTTTTTATATCATTAAAGTACAACACGAATAACAAAGAGCTTAAAATACTTCCTTGGGGAACACCTATGTCAAATTCAAGTTGTACCGACTTTTCATCACGAAAATCCACATGTTGTTTTCGTAACAATACCTAAAAATCAATTATTGAATCTTGTTTTCGAGACATAAGTAAATATGATCGCGTAGGCTGCATCAGTCTCGTTTCTTTAAAATTAAAAGATTCATACAATCAAAAGATTTAGACATCTATGAATAAATAAAAAATAGATAAACAACAAATTTATATAATAAATTTGAAAGAAGCAACAGATAATATAAAATAATAAATATAATTTCTCATATTA
Organism: Rosalia funebris; assembly: GCA_037954035.1. Classification (NCBI taxonomy): domain Eukaryota; kingdom Metazoa; phylum Arthropoda; class Insecta; order Coleoptera; family Cerambycidae; genus Rosalia; species Rosalia funebris. The sequence continues at coordinate 10,608,946 of JAZFAV010000001.1, read as the reverse complement.
ATTCAGATTGTTTTCGTAATTGTCTGGTCGTCATGGTGTCTACATGCGAGGCAAAAGATGCTTTTAACTAAATGAGAAAAGAACAATGAATACAATTTACAGCGTATTAAGAAGATTAAGGTAAATAGCGAGGCCCTGGAAGCCGAAAATGCATTAAGGTACAGAGTAAGAGAGAGTATTAGAACGGTTTCTATTTAATGACACATATTGGCGAGAAACTGGGTCGACATCGATCCAACGAGTACATAGCCATATAGTATAGAAAAACGTGTAAAAAATGTAGTTTTAAATATTGTGAGAAACTCGAGTTTACAGTATGTACCGTGGAGAAATAACGTAATGATCCTTGAAATATATGCAATAACGAATTGATATTAGAGATATTTATGCTCTTGTCCAATAATTGGCATAACTATTTTGAAAGCAGGGGCTTTCAAAATATTTGAAGGAAACGTATCACGAGTCTCTCGTTATTTTTTTTTTCGACAGTACTTGCAATTAAGCACGATGATATACAGTATTTACTTAAATTGTCACAACAATCCAAAATAGAATTCCTTCGTGAAGTACCCGAGTATAAGCAAAATAATAAAAATAATTGTGTTTGAACATCTACTCTTAAGTTTATCGAATTTGTTTTTTGACTCCAATTTCGTGATTTTTACCTACATGTCGAGTCAAATCTGACAACCTTCGACAATATTATGCAAAATACGGCAAAATACACGTTTATTGTATGAAATTGATAAAAATATTGTATTCGAAGTATTGCCCATTGCTAGCTAAACATTTTTGCCATCTCTGACAATTTGTGGATTCCATGGCAAAAAATTCTTGCTCATTTGAGGCAAACCAGTCATCGAGCCATTTACTTTGTGTTGCCTTTTTTGATATTCTGGTCGTTTTTCACGCAAAGTTTGATTCAAATCGATCATTTGTTGTCGGTAGTGTTCAGTATTAACGGTTTGGCTAGATTTTAGTAGCTCATAATAGATCACACCGTTCTTATCCCACCAAACACAGAGCATTGTCTTCCGTCCATAGCGATTTGGAATTGCAGTTGATGTCGATGGTTCGCCTGGAGTTACCTATGATCTTTTACGTTTAGGATTCCCGAAATATATCCACTTTTTATCGCCAGTTACAATTCGATGGAGAAATGACTTTCTTTTGTACCTGGCGAGCAGCATTTCGCAAATGGGTTTTCGGTTTTCCTGCTGTCTTTTATTCAGTTCATGTGGAATCCACTTTACTATCTTCTGGATCTTTCCTCTGGTCTTCAAGCGTATGGAGACGCCTTCCGTGTCACATTGATCCGCGAGTTCTTGTTGCGTTTGAGCGTGATCCTCATCCAATAATACTTGTAATTCGCTATCTTCAAACTTTTTCTGTGGTCTTCCACGTTCTTCGTTTCCCACGTCAAAATTGCCACTTTTGAGTTTTTTAAATCACTCAAAGCACTGTGATTTACCAAGAGCATGCTCACCGTACGGTTTGTCAAAGCCTACGATTCTGCATTCGATGCGATTCTGCAGCAATTTTCAGTGCTGTCTGCAAATTGTAATTTCCAGGCACAAAATTCGACATGTTTAACGCTATTAAAAACGATGTTGTTGCATGAAACTTGTATTGTTGTGAGGTAAAACTTTTATCACATGTCAAAACAGGAAAATGGCGCCAATGACGCGGAACGGCAATTAAATTAGCAGCTAGGCCATCTATGGGTAAATTCCGGTTTCATATTTACATACCTGATACACCAGGGACAAAAATTGTAAGTGTGTAATTGTAAAAAAAAGTTTATTGCAATAAAATATTTTTATCAAATCGAATTGTCTGTAGATGAATTATAACAGTACGATATAGACCGGAAACGATTACTTATATAACCTTGTGCCTCGCCGTTACACCTCTGAAATCATTAATCTATTATGTGCCGTGCCATATTTTCACCCCGAGGCGAAGTCGATTTAACGAACCAAGACAAGGGGGTAGTAGGAGCGCGATTCATCAATAATTCAGAATAGAAGACTGATACTGCTAAGAGGAAGCTACACTACAGCTACAACGGCAGTTGTCAAGTGTTTGTCGAAATTGCCGTCTCATAGCACCGACTAACTGTCAAATTTAACTAGTCTATAAATCTCTCAGCGAAGGGTTCGGATGGGATACGTGACATTGGCGTACATATGAAACGATCTGGGGTTTCAACGGACTCAAATTAATTTGAGGTTGGTCATTTTTAGTAGTAAATTACAGCTAAATTGCGATAGATAAAGTGCTGTCTTAGAAGCAAGTACTACTGAATAAATGCTGATAGATAAATAGATTCATTAAGATGAGTTAATTAATTAAATAGATATGGGGAATGTAGGCAATATCGGGAAAGATAGAAAGGGGAAAATATCTAGAAAGAAATGACATTGTAATTTCGTGAAGAACTAATTTGGCAATAATTTGATAATTTCCGTGGTATAACTAGGGAAATAACAAGGTATATTTACCAGGTATGTAAATATAAAACAGGAATCTTTCGTATAGAAAATACACGTTTATTGTATGAAAATAATAAAAAATATTTTATTTGAAGTATTGCCCATTGCTAGCCATACATTTTTCCCATCTCTCTGACAATTTGTGGACTTCATACCAAAAAAATTCTTGCTCTTTTGAGGTAAACCAGTAATCGAGCCATTTTCGTAAGAAGTGAAGCCCTGCGTGTACCGCCGAAGCAAATAAGTAGTAATCGAACGGAGCCAAGTCTGGTGAGTAAGCTGCATGCGAAAGTATTTCCCAACTAAACGCCTCGATCGTTTCCTTGACCGGTTTTGCTGTGTGTGATGGCGCATTATCATCAAGCAAAATTACTTTGTGTTGCTTTTTTTGATATCCTGGTCTTTTCACGCAAAGCTTCATTCAAATCGATCATTTTTTGTCGGTAGCGTTCAGGATTCTCGAAATATATCCACTTTTGGTATAATGCGAAGCTTTACTACGCAGAAGGTAATATTCAAACTACAGAAATAAGTAGATTATACTCCAACCCATCTGCAAAAATGCCTTATATAATAAGGACTAAACAAATTAGGTCAAAACAGCTATTCTCCTGGCTATATGCCAATCGCCGAGCGCTGAATTACATTTTGATCTAATTCGAAACTACCAAGAGATGGCGTTTGGTACATTCTACTGCGGTGGAACGCAGCAACGTCTCGTAGATGTGAGCTTCATCTATCAAAGGTATACTCGTTTACGCTGCACTGACGAGACCCAAAATAGTAAGGTCGAAACCGGTCTGCAGTTAATGATATCCTGAGATAGGTGACACTTTGCATATTTCTTGGTGGTTTTGGAACAATCACTGTATTTTAGTGCTAGGCTCTGTTAGATAAAAGTACGGCAAATTTTGTCATGTAATTCAGCACTCGACGACTGGCATATAGCCAGGAGAATAGCTGTTTTGACCTAATTTGTTTAATCCTTATATTACATCATTTGCAGATGGGTTGGAGTATAAAAATTCCTTATTTCTGTATATCAACTTTTCATCGCCAGTCACAATTCGATGGAGAAATGACGTTCTTTTGTACCTGGCGAGCAGCATTTTGCAAATGGTTTTTCGGTTTTCCTCCGGTATGGAGCCGTAGGCTTCTCGTATCACATTTAACTGATCCTCGAGTTCGTGTTGCGTTTGAGTCTCATTCTCATCCAACAAACTTTTTCGGTGGTCTTCCACGTTCTTCGTTTTTCACGTCAAAATTGCCACTTCACAAAACCAGTCAACGCACTGTGATTTACCAAGAACATGCTCACCGACCTCACCGTAGGCTTCGACAAGCATTCGATGCGATTCTGTAGTAGTTTTCTTTAAATGGTAACAGAAAATTCATGATGTCCGCAAATCGTAGTTTCCAGGCACAAAATTCGACATGTTCAACGCTATTAAAGACGATGTTGTTGTATGAAACTTGTATTGTTGTGAGATAAAAACCTTTTATCAGATGTCAAAACAAGAGAATGGTGCCAAGGACGTGGTATGACGGTAACTACATTAGCAGCTAGGCTATCTATGAGCAAATCCCGGTTTCATATTTACATACCTGGTATATTTAAATGAAAAGAAGAATAGTTTTCTGCAAAATAAAAACCTATTTGACTACAATAAACATATAGTGTCTTCTAAATTAGAAGAAACCCAAATGCAGGTGTTCTTATAAAAAACAATATCCCGTCAGATTACAGATTACTGTAATTTACTAAATTACAGTTATCTGTGATTTAATATATGGCGGTCTGGCCAAGTGCTGTTGTTCGTGACGGATGCAGCTTAGGCTGTAACTGAACAAAAACATTCTCACATGACTTATGTAACTTGCTTGGCTTATGATATCCACCGGGTATGGGGGGACATTAAAAAATAGATCAGTAGATGATTTTTGTTTTCAGTCAGCAGAACAAATATACCGTTCCGGAGCCAGGGCGTACATGGAATGGAATGATTAAAAATGTTTATTTTGACTTCAATCTCACGTGATTCTAAGGTCTTTTGAACTAGTCAAAGTTCTACAAACTATTACGATAATATTAGTATATGACAATATTTAGTAATACGAACAATAGAAGACTAAATCAATGCAACGTGTACTTTAAGTAGATAATTTTGATTATAGGTTAATTTGATTACACGACTTTCTAGAGTCTCTGGAAGTTATAAATAAGGTCGAAAACCCATTGGCTTTACAGGAAGGTCGCAGTATTGATTTAAATATAAATTGCAGTCTGTTTTAAAAAACAAACCGAGATATTCAGTCATATTACTTATTCAACATGAATTAACTAGGGCAAATAATATCAGCGTTCCACGGTAGTTATTTAATTTTATCCTCGATGTTTCAATGAATCTTAAGGACACCCCGAGTTTCTGAATTTTGAGATTTATTTCTGTTCTTACTTGTGTTACAAGTTATCCATACGTATACGTCTATCATATCAACTTGCCATAACATAAGTTTGGAATTTTAGATAATCCAACCTAATTTTAATATTTTAGATTTTTATAAATAAAACATTGTTTTATAAAAAAAAATGTGTAAATATTGTATTACTTTTCGGCACTCAACTATACTAGCGGAAATGTAATCGTGCAAAGAAAAATGGGAAAACATTTTTTTCGTTTATTTTTCGTTTTTCGGCCCAAAAACCACAAAAAAATGGTTTTTAAAAAATGTTGTGTGTGTGTCGTGGTCGTGGCCGTTGTCGTCGGCATTAAAATTTCTTGTTAGCACGATAACTCAACTAAATCGTGTCGGATCGATCGGGTTTTGACTGATTGTGATCGGGAACGTCTCCCAGACGACACCTGTTGATTTTGAGGTGGATACAACACACCAAATCCTGTCCATGGGTCATGAGAAAGCACGATGGTGGACTATTTGAAAAAAGTAAAACTGTCGCATAAAACACATATTCTGCATTTACGTGTTGATTTATTTTTTCTCGGCCACTCAATTTCGAGATGGGGATGTTCTACGTGCGGAAAAGTCCGTTTTAAGGTTTTAAAACTGTTTATTTCTATTCTTACTTATTCGTGGAAAATCGATCGTTTCCAATTAAAATTACTTTTAATTGTATTCAGTAGATGCAAATGTATGTTTTGAAAATGAATCGTTTACCCATTCCTCACTGTTCACCTCATAGAAAGTTGGTCTCCTGTCGCAATTCACGCCCTAGATTTGCCTCGAATTTAATGATATAATAGCGTATCCCTCTCCCCCGTTCGCTGTTTCTAGGTCGCAGCAGCTATTTCTATGGCTTGCGCCGAGTTTTCTCCAGACAACAGAATATTTTTTATCGCTGTCCTATTCTTATCCCTATCTATCTACCTGTATGAAGGTTTATAGATTTGGGCGCAAATGCGGACCGTATACGACTGAATTTCAGGACCTGTATAAGCCTCGGCTTCACATTTTAAAGCCCCACAGAGATTTGGATCCAATGGCGAAGCACTACTGACGTCACCGTATAGTTCGGGAAATCGCGGTCTATATATCAGGCTTAAATTATGAGCCCCCGACTGGTTTTGGAAATTAAATATCACGAAATGGTAATGATTTCCATAGTAAGGGAACTAACAGCGGTCCAGTTTGCAGTTGGTAACAATAACGTGGATAAACAGTTTCATAAAGGTATAAAAATGGTGTATTAAACAACTATATGTGTTTAAATGCACGTGCCGAATAATGCACATGACTGGTTTCATTTTATACGAAAATATATATTGTCCGTCAATAATAGGAAAAAGTGTGAGATTTCTCTATATATGCGTAGAAGAAAGAGTGAGCATTCGGCTATTTACTTAGACCAAGCTATTTACTGCGCACCTCATAGGCGATCCCATATAGACTTGTTCCTATTCTTAACCAGCAGTAAAAAATATCAGTCCAACAGGAGTTGTGACAGGAAGTTTTATTTGTTATTCCATTAAACTTTAACCTTACTGGAAAAAAACATATACTCAATGTATCAAACTTAACATGGACGAAAGAATGTTTCTTTTGGGTATACAGTTCCATCTCTTGAGCCTGCGAGACATTAAAATGCATGTATGTGGTTACTTCTCAAGGCATGGTGGGATCCAACAATGTGTATCTGTTCATAGAAAGTCTAAAGTCACGAAATAACCGATCGGTCTTTATTCTCGTCGTCAAAAGTCATCTAAGTAACTATCCTGATGTCTTAATGACTTTCCTCAAGTAATTATCTTGTCTACTTTAATTTTAGAGTTAATTATGCTCTTGGTCTCAAACTGAGCACGTCTTCTATTGACCAAAGTATAATCAACTCCAAAGTGAAGTACCTATTACGTATATTTTAGGCAAATTTTGGACAATATATATTTTTTGTGTCAGTCATTCATCCCCGTGATCATTCCATCCTTTTGATTAACAATTCCTCGAGCCTTTTATTGAGTTTGGTCCACAATTAAAGACTAAGTGGCATTGAATTGAGTTGATTAAGAGATACAGGGGAATACAAGCGTCTGTAAAGGTATTGTTCCAACAATGACAACCGCGTATAAGGCCAAAACCATTGTTAACATTTAGACATGTGCAACAACGTCTGCTATGCGTACGGACTCACGCAGACTAGAATTAAGACATTACGATTTTTAGTGACGAGTTCGTATTTGAAGGCGAACAATAATTCCACAGGGATCTTGTCATCCCAAAGGCAAGGAAAATAAACTAAAACCGTTATAAGTTTACCACTACGTCACCACCATACGGTAATATCACAGACAACCCGCTATCCCGATGAACGCATTTGCTATAATAGGTAAACAAGAGACAGGTGATGTTACGTGTGTCTTCGTTCATCGGAGATGACCTGAATATATCACCGACAACTATTTTCATATTTTCACGCTGATCGGTGAGAAGACAAATAGTAACATACGTATTAGATTAAAAATGTGAAACTCTTCTATTGACTAACGCAGTAGATAATTTTTGACAGATATTGATAGTTGTTTGACATCTGACTGCTAACCTCGTTTCGTTTTCTGCAAATTCTGTTTTTCCACATAATTTTTGCAAGTATTTTATACGTTTGAGCCCATGGATTATAAGGTTTGTCGCCGTGATAAATTATTTGAAAGGCATTTTCTAGTTTCCTTTAGTACCGGTAATACAGTTGACTGTAAAGGCGGTAAATTTAAAGTACGTAAACAGTCACTCACTTGACTTTGATCTTCGACTTGATTTGATTTTTCATCTTAGTTCATACGAATATCGCTTGTGACGTAGTGGTAAAGTTAGAACGGCTTTAGTATATCTGACTGCCGTCATATTCGCGCATGACTATATGACTAGCGCTCTCTATCCCATACATACATTGAGGCGCTAGTAAAAAGCACCATCTACCGTTGCCGTGACAATTAATCCAATGCTGGCGATTGGACCCATCGTTAGGTACGTTTAATCACAGTCTAATAGCTATACTTCAACATACTCCTCTCGTTATTCAGATATTCTTCGTTTTAGAGGAATCGTCATCAATCTTCCGCTGAACAGACTGCATATGTTTCTGTTCGCTTCGTAGCAATTGAACTTTCTCTGAAAGCACCGAACTCTATTGAGTTTATATCGCCAAGAATCAGTTATAACACTGGTTCCAGTTGTTGAACTTGTACAGTTCGTCACTGTTTGTATTCCATAAAATGCCTGTATTTTTATATTCAAAACCTCATTCTCATAGAATGCAATCATTAACCAGTTCAGTTCTATCCACGTTCAATCAGCCAATAAGCAGTTTCTGGGGACCAATTTTGATGAAGACGTTCTTCTACATACTTAAAAAATAATGTTTTGTGATTTCGTACGCGCTGCAAAGAATATAGGATTATTCAAAAACTATTTCTGCAACGACAGAAAAATTTCAGGTTTCCATCAATATCGCCCCAATTACTATGGTATTTTTAGAATATCATAAGAGACAGGTTTACGGTTCCCTTCGACTTTGCGGTTGGACAAACTTTTAACCGTAATACGTTACCACAGCCAGGAACTTGCGTTAATTTATTAATTGATTTATTCAAATTAATTCAAGGTAACGCAAAAAATTGTAGCGACCTTGCTTGGTGTGAAAATGCCTCAGGATTTGAAAAGTATGCTAAAGTAATTCTTGAATAAATGATATTTTCGTTCACTCACTAATATTTGTGTTATTTTCAAAATTTCAGAGGCGGATATGGTTTTAAATAGGCCTGAAGGATATCGATCGTCAGCGGGATATCAATCAAAATATTAATTAATCAGTAATTGTGTAACGAAAACGCGATATAAACGGTAAGGGTATCTTTGTACCAAATAACCGAAAACAGGGACATTGTGCTTTATTGGATAAAGTTGTCCCCATGGAAACTTGATTCCATCCTGGCTAATTATGCGGTTGTAATTTGCTGCTCGTCCTTGTAGGACTCATTCGAGGATCTAGGGTAGGGTATTGTGTCATGTCTTGACGTGAAGTGACAGAAGTGCCGTTAGCTAAAACTGTCACACATATAATAATTACTAGCTGTAATCCTATGATACCTCAGTTCCGCTACGAAATTCTATTATCCAGTGAGAATCATAAGCACTGAAATTCGCACTAATGTTTTCGGCCACGTAGGGAGAAATTCAACAATATCGTGTATCTTCCGGATAGACTTGCTTCCTAGGGGTGTAATTAGACCATGTCGCGTGTTATTGGGTACGTACGCATTATTCATATTTGTGGGAACTATTACATTACTACTGAAAGTAATGATGGTACTTGTGACGAACTGACTTGATAAAGACGTTTTCGCCAAAACCAGTGTGTTTGTAAGAGTATGTAACAAACTGAATACAACGAAATTGTGACTACTGTAACGCAAAAAGTTTTCAAATCATTTCATGTTTTACATATTTTCCAATGGATCTAATTTAATTAGTTTATTCGATGAAATATTCAACACATGACAATTAATTAATAAGCGATTCAGAAGTGCATGACATTGCAACGTCAAAGAAATGACCCAGAAGTCAAACTCTGTCAAATAATAGCTGAACTAAGTCATTTCAAATTCGTGGTAACCCTTTATTAATTGCGAAAAGTTGATAAATAGATGGTAATAGTTTTTCAGCTAGCGGAATATTCTAATACTCCTTCCAATGAGACAGTCAATTGAAGATTTTTGTTCTCTTACGTTTGGATTGATGATAATGCGTCCAGGACTCACCTCCAGTCAGAATCCTTGCCTGAAGGGCATCTCGTTCTCTTCTACATCGTGTTCTGCCATCGTGAAAATTTTTCACAAACATCAACAGGTCATTGTGTGAATTAAAATGCAAAGTTAAAGATAAGGCCAGAAGGCCCAGAAGATGGTCAGATTCTTATCAAATGATAGTCAAACCAAGTCATTTCAAACTTGTCGTAGCAAGCTTTTATTAATTGCGAAAATTTTATAAATATATAGTAACAGTTTTTCAGCTAGCGGAATTCCAATACTCCTTCTAATGAGACAGAGTCAATTGAAGATTTTTGTTCTCTTACTTTCGGATTGATGACAGTGCATCTAGAACTCATCTCCAATCACAATTATTGTCTGAAAGGCATCTCGTTCCCCTCTGCTATCGTGAAAATGTTTCACAAACATCAACAGGTCACTGTTTTGATTCTGGAGTCAATTACTCCAACACCAATACTTCCTGACACTTTATGTAACTGGAGGATGGATGTTACGCGTAATGCCATGAATGTAAGGTAATTTTCCAATTTATGTGCTTTAGGACACTTTTAAGGGCTTCATTTTACTACTTAAACCATTGGGGATTATAAACCTCAAATCGCTCGTGCGGAATATCCATCGTGGCATGCACTGTGTGGTACGTAGCGCCGTCCTGTTGGAATCACATGTTGTCGGTATACATATCATCCAGTTTAGGCCACAAGAAGTTGCTTATCATCGATCTGTAGCGCTCGCCGTTGACGGTTATGGCAATGCTAGTTTCGTTTTGGAAGAAGTACGGACCGATGATTTCGCCAGACCAAAATCCGCACCAAACAGTGACTTTCTCGAAATGAATTTGGTGCTGGTGTATCTCCTGTGGATTGATATGGTCCTAAATCCGACAATTTAGTTGTTCACATATCCATTCATCCAAAAATGGGCCTAATTACCCATTTCCATATCGATCAACTTTCAACTGCTCCAGAGCTCAATCAGCGAACACACGGCGTTGAAGTTCGTGGGTCAGTTGGATTATACAGGTGAAGACCCAAGTCCCGACACAGAATTCGGCCAAGTTGAAGTCGCAGAAAGGCCAAGTTCTTGTGAACGACGAGAAGTTGACTGACTCGGGTTTTCCCGTTCACTCTCACGCACAGCAGCGATATTTTCAGCAGACCTTGCGTTTTGACGACGTACGGGTATTGGGCTGATTATTTATCAAACCGGTTGATTCGAATTTGGCCACCAAACGTCGAATGGTCGACTCAGTGAGTCGGTTGTGGCGAGGATAAAAATCTCTCAATACGCGGAACGTTTTTCGAACGAAGCACTGATTTTGAAAATACAATTTGATGATTTGTACACGTTGTTGAACGCTATAACCTTCCATGGTGATTTGCCATACATTACTGAACAATTCGCAACAAATTTGACAGATATTGTTTTAACATGGTCGCTATAACTTAACAAATTTTGAGTATCCCTATTGAAAGACCCTATAAAAGCCAAACGTTTTCCATTCCGCTGTCTCTGACCAAGACAGTTTTTGATTTCTTGGTATATCTGCCCATTTTTCTTACGACGGCAACGTTTGGGAAAGCCGTCAATCGGCACTGCGTGCTTTACTTTTGTCAGATAATATCTCGTATAGTATAGCAGTCTAGACAATAGATAATGAACAGTTACTAATGAAATAAATGCAAATGAGGAATATATAATTCCCCATTTGGAATCGTTCATGTGAATTGTGTTGTCTCTAAAATAGAAGCAACTACAGTTTAAGTAAAAAGCAAACAACCGTAGTATTGTAATCTTTGCAGCTATCACGAGCAAATAACGAAAAAAAGCACGAAATTAAATATTGAAATACTGCCGTCTGGCTACTGCATGTGTTAAACAATATTTAACTATTACAACGTATCGATGTCACTGTTATTTGCAGACTCCGAGCTGTCAAATGAGTTACTTCCTCACTAATTAATCGCGCTGCTAACAGTCAGTTAGCAAACTTGATTTGAACGTCAGTTTGTTTTTATTTAGTTGATGCACTGTTTTTATAAATAGTGCAAGCCAGTAGTTGACCTACTAAGCCGTATATAAATTCGCGGATTTCGTTGAAATTAGTAATCGCATCTTGTAGTATGTAATTTGTTTGTGATTTCTAAAGACAAACAAGGTAAAGACAACAAAAAATTGTACCTTGAAAAAAGTAAAACGTAAACATGCAAATGTTTCCATTGTTGACTATGAGGTGATTATCGAGAATTCTGTGTTTTCCACCCATAATTGCATTTTGAGAGGTTTGCTTTTTGTGTCTAACAACTCTTAAGTAAACAAATATGGTATATCTGATTAAAAATATATGATTAAAAACCTGTAAAAATCTTCAGTACTTTTCATGGTAAATCATTTTCATTACAAAATGTAATTATAAATAATATTTGAATCAAAATCTAATTTTCTAAAATGGTTACCAGATATCTAAATATGAAACCGGAATTTGCCCATAGATGGCCTAGCTGCTAATGTAGTTACAGTAATACCGTTATTCTCGCCATTTTCTTGACATCTGATCAAGGTTTTTATCTCACAACAATACAAGTTTCATACAACATCGTTTCTAATAGCTTTGAACATGTCGAATTTTGCGCCTGGAAACTACAATTTGCGGACAGCATTGATTTTCTGTTACCATTTGAAGAAAACTGTTTCAGAATCGCATCGAATGCTTGTCGAATTGTCGAAGCCTACGGTGAGCATGCTCTTAGTAAATCGCAGTACTTTGAGTGGTTTAAGAAATTCAAATGTGGCAATTTTGTTGTGAGAAACGAAGAACGTGGAAGACCACCGAAAAAGATTGAAGATAGCGAATTGTTGGATGGGAGTGACGCTCAAACGCAACAAGAACTCGCGGATCAATTAAATGTGACACGAGAAGCCGTCTCCATACGTTTGAAAGCCATGGGGAAGATCTAGAAGATGGGAAAATGGGATTCCACATGAACTGAATGAAAGACAGCATGAAAACCGAAAAACCATTTGCGAAAAGCTGCTCGCCAGGTACAAAAGAAAGTCATTTCTCCATCGAATTATGACTGGCGATGAAAAGTGGATATATTTCGAGAATTTTAAGCGTAAAAGATCATGGGCATCGACATCGACTGCAAGGCCAAATCGTCATGGACGGAAGACAATGCTCTGTGTTTGGTGGGATCAGAAGGGTGTAATCTATTATGAGCTGCTAAAACCCGGCCAGACCGTTAAAACTGAAAGCTACCGACAACAAATGACTGATTTGAGTCAATCTTTTTGTGAAAAACGACCTGAATATCAAAAAGGCAACACAGTGATTTTGCTTCATGATAATGCGCCTTCACACACGGCAAAACCGGTCAAGGATACGATTGTGGCGTTTAGCTGGGAAATACTGTCGCATGCGGCTTACTCACCAGACTTGGCTCCGTCCGATTACTACTTATTTGCATCTATGGGACACACACTTGCTGAACAGGGCTTCACTTCTTACGAAAATGTACGAAACTTTGTCTCAAAAGAGCAAGAATTTTTTTTGGCATGGAATCCACAAATTGTCAGAAAGATGGCAAAAACGTATAGCTAGCAATGGGCAATACTTTTGAAGCGATTGAAATAGTTTTTATCATTTTCATACTATAGTCGTGTATTTTCTATACAAAAAAAATTCCTGTTTCATATTTTCATACCTGGTAAATACATTTTTAAGTATCAACCAGCTGCAATTTCTTCGCAACTGTTTAATTAAAAGATACAAAATATTTTATTAGCTCATATGAATTTTATTTTTCAAATAAAAAAAGGTTTTGCAAATACAAAGCGTCCCAAAGAAATACAGAGTGTGTTGATGGACTTAAAAAGTACTTTCTCAGCTCTAAAATTGCTGGAAAACGTCACCCACTCACTAAGATTACCCAGGAGTTAGATTCAGACAATCGAGGGGAGAATTCGCTCCATTTGGCCTCCTAATTCTGGTTCAGGCACTTCCTGTTATGCGACAAATCTAGAATATGATACTTTTCGTGTAAATAGGTTTAAATAGGTAGTTCAGTAGCTAACAGGAGGATCAGCAAAACGTCAATAATTCTGACAACGACCACATCATAACCTGCAAGAATTTGTTTAATTGAACGAGGACCGTGAAATCCTGCTTTCTACCAACACGTTGTAGTTTTATAAATTGGTCTTAGTTGCTGCTTTGTTTTTACCACAGAAACCCTCAACCATCTTTTCAAAGTTTTCTGGATGTCCAGCCATTGTGCCCTCTAAATTTGCATCGTTAGTTTTCCTAGTTATCTAGTCCTCTTTTCCTTCATTCACTTTAACAAAAGTCTCAAGTTTTGGTAAGGGTAAGAAGTATCTTGTCTAAATAATGTAGGCATTCAGTTCACTGTCCAGCGTAGGACTAATTGAAATAATGTACTTACTCCAAAATTCTCAAACAGATGTGTCTGCAATATTCTGTCTATAGTGGCAGATTGGAGTCAGCCTTTCCCTTCTAGCCTCAGGGTAAGATTACACTAGGTTACCTTTTCGGACAAGAAAGTCGATTTCGCTACTTCAAACATTTGATGTCGTCAAATCTAATGTTTTCCAGTTTATCGTCACTGTAGATAGTGGCAAACCATCGTGATATGTTAACCATGGCGGTTACCTTCACCAAATATCTTTTCTAAAAATAATAAATTTTCAGTTACATTCCTTGTAACCCAGTGTCGCAAAAATTGTAATGATGCGTATGGCTTTGATCCTTTCGATTTGTGATTGGTCCCTTGCCAAATTGTTAATAAAGCAGGGACACGGAACATCTACCCACCTGGGTTAATTCTCTTTGACGTTATCTCATGATTGAACCTGGTAAGCAAACAAGCAGAGGATGCGGAGAGGTATTAAAGAAAATTCATATCAGTGTGTCGCCACCTACCCCAATAAAGTATTGTGGAGAGCTTCGCGTCGCGATGGGGAGAATACGAGTTAACGGGGGCGTCGCGACGTGGCCGTCGCCTTCACCTTTACGCCCACGGCGCAGCGGCGCCGGATACGGGCGGTGGGGAAACTCGGCGTTTTCTAAGAACTAATTTTAATTTGTAAAGCCGTTCAAAATAGAACGGGATAAATATGACTGAATTATCTGTGTTGTTCACTGGGTAAGTAGGTCGCAATCACGCCTATGGATGTATAATTCTTTGAGACATTATTACGTGAAAGATTTTCTCATGGTACAGTAACTATAGTTTCAGGAACGTTATGCGATTGTCATCAGCACCAGAATGGTCCATTGACAATATCAATATTTTAAACAATTTTTTTTTGCGTAGGTTAAAAAAAGTGAAAGTAGTATTTCATAATGTTTGACCATATTTTGTCTCTTTAGTTACAAACGTTCTAAGATTTAAATGTGATGTTTCACCAGGAGGATGTGATAAGGGAGGGATTTCACCTGTTTGTCAGTTAGCTTGTTAGAGAACGATGTATCTAATAACCGAGAGGACCCAAAAATGTCGTGAAGTGCCACAGAAAACTATATTAAATGCGCACGCTTGACTGAGTTTTGTTATTGCTTGTTGACAACTTAGAGATGTAACTTTCAAGGTAGAAATTCCAAGTTAGTTTCACTTTTGCCAAATGGCAATGGTGTTTTGAAAAGTGCAGGTGCCTTCATTCTTCTCTTCTCTGACAAGTAACTAGATGGAAGTGTATTTTCCTGGTGTGTATGTATGTTGATTGGCGTCTAACGAGACGTCCATTATTCTGTCCCTCAGGCATCGTTCCCATGACCCTCCTTG
Organism: Rosalia funebris; assembly: GCA_037954035.1. Classification (NCBI taxonomy): domain Eukaryota; kingdom Metazoa; phylum Arthropoda; class Insecta; order Coleoptera; family Cerambycidae; genus Rosalia; species Rosalia funebris. Next base: position 10,593,373 of record JAZFAV010000001.1, on the reverse strand, counting down.
CTGTTTTTGGGATGAACACACTTTCACTTCTCTCCATACCTTCGGGATGTATCGGTATACTATGTACGATCTAAATATACCAACTAGGTACCATAATAGTTTTTCCCCGCTTACTATAGTGAGGTTGGACATATGCCGTCAAGTTCTGGTGATTTGAAAGACGACAAGCTTTGTATTGCCCATCTTACTCTGTGTTCAAACATTAGTTGATGGACTAATTGCCAATCCAGGTGTGATGATTCAATGTTAACTCGACTAAGCTATCGGGTTGTCCAAAAAGTTCGTTCGGTTTTTTCATGAGTATTTATTATTAACATTATAGTTATTACAAATTATTATAATCAACAATGTGTGTTCCTTCATTTTCAATAACTTTCTCTCTTCTCTCAGTAAGCTTCATAATATCAATTTCATAAAAACTTTTGTGGTTTGCTCGCAAAAACCGTTTTTAAATGATTTCTGACTTCCTCGTCATTAGCAAATGTTAAGTTTCGTAAACTGTTATCCATGGAGAGGAATAGGTGAAAATCTGAGGACGCACGGAGAATACGGTGGATGGGGTAATACATTCTACTCTAACTCCAACAATGTCCTCCGGGTCTGCAAATAAGTGTGAGGTCGAGCGTTGTCGTTCTTACGATTTACAAGTCCTGGGCGCTTTTCCTGCATTGCTTGGCTCAATTTTTGTAGTTGTTCACAGTAAACGTCCCAATTTGTTTCGTTCCTCGGGAGTAGCTAAAAATAAATAATTCCTGGGGTGAAGCCTTGCCTTTAGTATGGATTGAGAAGGTTCACCGGATTTTGGACCCACGATCTGGTTGTAAATAATCCGCTTTTCATCTCCAGTAACTATATTTCTCAAAAAGGGATTGGTACATTGACGAATCCTTAACATACTCGTATAGCAAATGTTGATGCAATCCATTAAATAGTATTCGCTGAGTTAGTGAGGAACCCAAACATCAAGTCTACTAACAAACCCAACCAGTAACATATAAGTCGGAAATCGAGAAAGGAACCACCAAACCGCCAAGCGGTTATCAAAGTAGTTCCCGAATAGCAAAGCTATTACAGACTCGCTCTAGGAAACAACAACTCCTTGGGCTAAAGCCCCCCCCCCCCCAAGCATTGAATTATACCTAGAAGCGAGCGATCCTCGACCCCTTTCTCGTGTTTCTGCACGATCAGATAAGGTTTCAAAAAATAAAACCCGCCACAGGTAGGATTCGACATCAGTCTTTTTGTATTTTGGAATCTGTATTTTTTTATTACAAACCCAAGTTCTGTGCACTACATTTTGATGTCCCGATTTTTCTGCAAACTCACGTATGGTTTGGCGACGATTTTCTTCAACTAAGGCTCGTAAATGCTCGGAAACGAATTCTTTAGGTCGGCCTGACCTTGGGGCGTCCGTGAGGGAAAAATCGCCAGATCGAAATCTCTTGAACCATTTTTGACACGTTTGATCTTGAATAACATTTTTGCCGTACACAGTACACAATTTGAGACAAGTTTCAGCAGCTCTTTTGCCTTTTTTTAAATAAATAAACATCACTTGCCTAAAATGCTCATTTTCACTCATTTTCAATTAAGCTCATACACAACAATAATAAAACAAGTTCACGAGTATAACGACAGTAAACAACAGTTAAATATCAGGGTTAAATAGGGAGGCAGGCTTCAAGGCTGCAGTTGTGCGCATGACATAATAGGCCGTGACGTAAGTGGTACTCGGAAACCCGAGCGAACTTTTTGGACAACCGTCCATTTCTTCCGTGACTACATATTTTGGCAATGAAGTCAGCATAAGCAGCTCTAGGCTTTCTTGTAAATTGATGGTATCCCAATAACCGGTACCGATCTTTGTTAGTAGACGTAAATCGTTGTCTGTCTTTGGTGATGATTTTGTGTAGCCTTGCACTATGCGAGTAATCTTCTATTCCATATCTGGATCAATCTTCTATTCTATATCTGGCGATACGAAGAACTAAAAATTGTAGACGATTTATCAGAACAACTACCTTTGGAGACGTAATTCTTTCGGGTTTGGTCTACTTCTAGTAACATACGTCTTCAACAAACTGTGATATATTCCATAAATGTACGCGCCTGAAGTTGCTTCTCAAACTATACTTTTGGAAACTTGTATCTGTCAGTTAAAAATGTATACAAACGAATATTGATTCATGACATGAACTATATAAATAACCTCGATTCATGTTTAGAATTATAGATTGTCCACTGACGTCGATGATTGGTAATCATTGTTACTGTAATCAATATATAACGACTTAAAACGGTTAAATAAAAAAAAAAACGTTAGAACATTTTTGTGATATAAATATATACTTAACACACTAACAAATCCACGATATACATTCTATGGTATATGTAGTCTGATAAAAACATTCATACTTGTATATAACGTTTCTTAGTAAGCGTACATATACTAATAATAAATGAGTATAATAAAAAATAACCTCGAAAATTTGTGCATTGTCTGGGACTCGTGTGTGTTGACTTGGGGCATAGAAAAGAACAAAAGACAAATGATGGGAAGAGAAAGATGTCTTATCCAAACAGATAATCATACAAGATTATCTTCATGATAATCCCTATTAATAGACAAATACTAGCTGCAGATGAACCGATAGAGGATGACAATATAATTTGAGTGTTGCTTCCAATTTGAATTAAAAATTTAAATTGTCTATAACTGTATATGCATCTCTATGGATGTGTTATACGTATATGAATAATTGACTAGAGTTTCTATATCATACGAGAACAATGCTTTTAATAATCTCTAACTGTTACGTCAATAATTAAACATTTCTTTGCTAGATCAGCGCGCATGAAACCCTGTAATCTATTGTAATATTAGATCTTAATATTATCGGCAATGCCTTGTGTTATGCCATTTTAATATTTTCCATTTTAGATGTAGGTGACTACGTCACCGTAAATTACGTGTGAAATTCTCTTTTGTTACAAGAAAAAGACCTTTTTGAATTAGTTTTTTATGTTGGGAAAATGCAAAATTACAATATGACATGTACACAGTTGTAATGTGACTACACATTTATCTAAATGGAGATTAAAATGAATATAATTGGGATAAAAGCGTATTTATTTGTTTGTAATTAGTTTAAGGAAGATGAAAGTATGGTTTGTATAATGATTCTTTGCGTGTGCGTCACAGGTAACAATCGTATGAATCAATCAACTGACAATTTTGAACAGTATCGTGCCGAAAACACATTTTAGGATAACAGTTAGTACAATACAAATCCGTCAACCTATGACAGAGTAATGAAAAAGGTTCTCGACAAAAACATTCAATGGAAGTGATATTTCCACCAAAATAAATGAAATAAATTCAACAAAAATCAAAATAAATGAAATCAATTTTACAGAAATATTGAGACGCCAATGACTCAAATTATACAATAAAGCTGAGACGTAACTTCGTAATTGCATTTTGTTCGACAAATTATTAAGTGTTTATGCCGTACGTAGTTGATTGAAACATATGTCGCTAGACATACGTGCTGGTAATTGTGGCATATTAGTAGCAATTGCGAGTGGTGCAGCATGTGATCCTTGCGTCGTCACTAAATTTATACACGCATAAAGATCCATTATACAAATTGTATTTTTGCAATAAGTACTTTATCAGTTTTAATTTTTCGTGTTTTTTTTTAATATGGAATTAACTTTTCTTGGAAGTGCTAGAACACCAAATGCTAATTTCCAAAGGTTTTATTTTATAAACTAGATTTATATTTTTTCAAATTAAAATTTGCGAGGTTAAAGGAAAATACGAATGACCTATAATGCATTATTGAATCAAGAAAAACTAATGTTAAAAATAATCGATTGGACCTTTATGGTATTTTGTTATTAACAGAAGCCTTATAGAAGGCCGATATAATAATTATTAGATCCAGTAAATATCAGTAAACACATAGTCCTTTTTCTATTGTACAGGAATACACCGAATTTGAGAATACGGTGGGCATTCAGATCAGTTCCTCGACGCGGAGCTAATGAAAGTGCACTTTGCCTGTGTACACAACATGGATGAGTGGCTTTCCGTAATTCTCGTGTGCTCGTCTCTCAGTGTAACATTCTATTCTGCAGTCTAAACCCTTAGGGGAATGACTTTGTTCTCTGTGTTCAAATTTCTATTATTTCCGCAAACTTATTAAGGCTATAACATCAACGTTCTTCCAAATAGTGCGCCCACGATACAGGTTTCTCCTATACTCTAATCTTTTAATCTCCTCTAATCTCTCTTGGATATTCTTGGTATAATCTAAATGTGAGAGGAAAAATCTTTCGACCAAATAAGATTCTATCATTTTGTAATTATATAGGATTAGCAAATCTAGAATTTATGATTATGTTGAATATTTCAACATAATCATAACTTCTTTAACAGGTTCTTTAACGGTCTTTTTGTCTGACCGTTTTAATAACAATATTTTTCAAGTTAAATTCACGGGGAAATGTTCTTTAGCAGGTGCTCAATCTTGGAGTCTTTCACAGTATAGTGGTGCCTATATTTCATCTGATTTCGCATTATTGACAAACTTTTGCATAGGTTAGAATTGATGGCGATTAAAATCATTTTCTCACGTTCATTTTTATATGTTTGAGTTCATTTAAAGTGCTGATTTTCTGTGATCTGGTATGGGAACCAAATAGTTACTGTATCTATAAGGTTTTAACCTATTTAATTCTATATAAAACCTAAAATATTTGTCGTCGTGAATTTAGAATTTTTGGGCGACTTTGATGCTAATTATTTATGACAATTGACAGTGCTGTAAGTTAGAGAGACAAAGTTAGAGACAGAAGAGGTTTCTTAAATTTTGTTCACACGGAGTAAGCAGTACCAATCAGAAAGTACTTTCTTCGCGTTCATATTCTCGTTCATCTCAATTATTATAGTATATACCCAAATTCTGCTCCGGCAATTTAAAAATGTACAACCTTTGACCAAGACCAGTTGTTGATATCTCAGTATTTTTTATGGTACTGTTATTTTAACGTAATTGTGCTGCCAATTCTTTTCAATTGAAAGTAGAGTAACTTAATTAATGTTTATAAATTCACGTTACTCCTTCCATTTGATTTTATACATATCTCGTAGTCATAAGCGCTGCAACCTGTTTTTCTATTGGCCAGCTGAGATAACCGAAAGAAATACATGAACGAATATCACTTCTTGGCAGCGTATGGTATCGTTTCCGGACCGCTAAAGCGATCCTGATTTTTTTCGGAGCGTGATCTCGCATATAAATTAGCGTTTATCTTCATCCCCCGCCGGGGTTTGTTTGGTACGTTGGGGGTTAGAATAGCTGCAAGTTTACGGCCAACACAATATATGTAAATAAAAAGCGCCAGATAATAAATCGAGATGCGCAATTAAAGCGGCGTAGATGTGATTATACGATTACGCATTTTATAGCCGTCATTAGTCTAGACTGTTTGGTTAAATTAATTATTGCGGTTAAATATTTTCCTTAATGTTAAATGCACGTTTAGTTGCGAGCTGCGTCATGTTTTACACAACAGCGTCAATTATTCAGTTTATTATTTGTAGATTTAATTATTTAACGACGTAAACGGTTGTAGTTAACACTGTACTATGATAAAAGTTAGGAACCATCAATAACACCAAGAAACATTTAAATAAATGGTGTTACAATAAGAGCGCAAGATGTGATTTTAAATAAAATATGGTTTTCCGTAGCAAAGTATTGAAATGTTTATTGATTTATGTTGTAGATATTTGGGAATTATGTATGGAATAACGCATCCGGTAAATGATCGCTACGGCTTTGGTGGCACACGAGTTTTCTTCTGGCGAAATTTTCAATAACGATTTTGCAAAAGACTCGTGCAGACCGTCAATGTTGCACGGGTGATATGGCAAGTGTATGTCTTCAAAACATATACTTTCCAATTGAGATACAAGAAACTGGGTTATCATGTCACGATAACGTTCACCATTTATCGTTAATGTATTACCTGCTTCGTTTTCAAAGAAAAATAGTCCAATGATTCCTTCAAACCACAATGCACACCAAACATTGACATGTTGGGGATGCATTTGTTTCTCATGAATCACGTATGGATTTTGTGAGCCCCAAATGCGGCAATTTTACCTATTAAAGAAGCCATCAAGGTGAAAATAGGCCTCGTCGCTGAAGGTGACTTTGTCCACAAAATCGGTATTCACTTTTTGTTCAATTGGTGAACTCTTCGCTGTGCATAGTCTTTTGGTATAAGTTATTGAGTCCACTGGACTCAAGCATGGAGATGTAAACCTTTAGTAAGAACACGGCGAAGAGTGGCTGTTGAAATGTCGAATTTTTGTGCACAATGACGAATCTCTATCTATGGACTCTCGGCCACACTCTCGCGAACTGCCGTGATGTTTTGTTCTAAACGACCACTACGAGCTCGTGTCGTGCGTGTCCCATCAATAACTGAACCAGTACTTTCGAATTTTTCAATTGTTCTTTTCACAGTTGATAAATTTGAACATTAATGGAAAGTGTCAAACTTCAAGTAAATCAAACATGAATTTAGTTACTTTCTCTATAGCCCGTTTTGTCCAAGCTTAACCAAGATTAACCGCAAACTAAACATATTATTTCTACACAACCTCTACGTATAAACAATACTTTGATTGCCATCGGACTATTGCCAGTTGAACCCCATGGAAGTAATCTGAACGCAATTAAAAAAGAACATAGCACGAAATAAGACCAATTTTAAATAATTAATTTTGTAATTTTCAATACTTGACGCCTTCTGATACGCCTATGGTATAACGTCCTCCGCACACCTCTTGCCCCCCCCCCCACCCCTTACAATCCGTCCACATGTTGCTGATAAATCATTTTATATTATTTTGGTATCGCATTGTAGTCTATTAAAAGCGTCAAATTTAGTTAAACATTCAATATAAGAACTATCTAGATCGATTTATATGGTATTTAAAAAGAATCCATTTTGTCTTTTGGTTTGCTACATCTGTGTAAGCTTCTTTGTGGAAGATACCCATCATTCTCATCAACCAGAAGTTATACAATTTAGTTTTAATCGTAAGTTGATTGTCGAAACGCCCACCAAGAGCAGTACATGTTTTTGTTTTTTTTTTTTCACATCAACAGTTCTACCTCATTTTTACTAGCTCTAGTTTACTCTAGCTCGAACATCATCACGCAAAATAATTAACATCTTACTTAAACAGTTTCCATCTGTTTAACACGAAGTTTCCTTCGTTAAATCAACGCCTACTTAGTCTAAAATGGACGGATTATATTTATAAAACATGATTGGCAGGCACACGACCGCGTGTATTGGTTTTAAATTATTTTTTATTTTATATGGCTACCGCGTGAACCTTCCGAGTTGCGTAAGATATTCTTTGCTATATTTAAATCGAAGTCACGAACCAACGCATGTGTGGCATGTATAATTAATCAGTAATTATCTATGTACCGTACATAATAATGTATACGAATTATACGCATGACCACGCTCATTATCTCTCGGAGTAGATTCCGTATGCGAACGATGACTCCGAGAATAGATTCTTTATTTTAATATTATATATGATACTAGTGTGTTCTCAATGAACATCAGAATGTTGCCAAGACCGCCCTTTATTGTCACATTTTCTAACTTCACCAAAGTTTCTAATAGATTATACATAGGTTAGGTTAAGTTGTGAGGTCTTCTCACAAAAGAGAAGAATTCGAAGTAAAAAGTCGTAATGTAAGGGTCTTTTTGAGTAACTACGAGGAAGTGAACATAATGACTAATATTTAACGTCCTTTATTTTGACGTTCTAAAGACTTGATCAAAAGTTTCATATAATCTTGTATTTGCGAGTCAAGGTATTAAAGGTCAAAGGTCACAAAAATCTTGCTCATCATCTCATTTCATCTTGTTTCCTATGCGTCATATTAGAGGTTATTATAAAACTTAATCATAGATATTCTCTACAAATTTGGTCTGATTCGTTTTTTCACACGACCAACCGTTCTCGAGATATAGCGCGGATAGAGGGAGGCGCGCAAGCGTATATACGAGGATGGAGTGAAAAGTTCCCGGCCTGATGAAAATGTTTTTTTTTTATTTTTTATTTTATTTTTCAACATAATCTTCCATCAAGTCTAATACATTTTTCATAACGCTGCTATAGTGCAGTGATGCCATTTTTTTAGGAGGATTTGTCGGGCCCGTCAAAAAACGCATTTACAGCATTGATGACTTCCTCGTTGCTCACAAATATTTTACCTCCGAGCCCTCTTTTGAGGTTAGGATATAAATAATAGTCGCTGGGGGGTAAATCTGGCGAATACGCTGGATGGTGGAACAATTCGAACTTCAATTCGTGATTTTAGCCATTGCTATGACTCACCAATGAGCAGGTGTATTGTCATGGTGGAGCAGAATCTTTTTCTTCGCCAAATGAGATTATTTGTCCTTCATTCCGTCACTTAAACGATTTAATAACTGCGTAGTATTCACCATTGATGGTTGTTTGGGGTTGGTTTACCTGCTCCAGTCCATTGTTTGGACTGTTGTTTACTTTCAGGAGTGTAATGGTGGACCCAAGTTTCATTTATAAATCGACGCAAAAATTCGCTGGGATTTCACTTGTAGTTGTGCTAAATTCTTGGTCGAAAAGTCCTCCGGCGCAGTTTTTGATCGATAGTTAGCAAAAGCGGCACCCACCTAGCACACAGGGTCTCTATGCATAAATGTTGATGTAAATTATTGCGTACACGTTCAGTTCACATCCCAGTAGTCCTAGCTATCTCACTCACTTTCAATCTGCGGTCCTCTACCACGGTTTTATGAATTTTCTCGATCATTTCGGCAGTTGTAACCTCAACGGGGCGTCTTGAACGTGGTTCACCATCAGTGCTCGTGCGATCCTTCTTAAATTCAGAAATCCACTGTTTTGCTGTTGAATATGATGGAGAAGAGTCCTTCAGTGTTGAATCCATTTCTTGTTTGATTTGAAGCGGTGTTAAGCCTTTCAAATAGATGTATTTGTTGACCGCATGCTTCTCCAATGTTTCCATTTTCACGTAAGCAAGCGAAGCGTCTTAGTCAATAGGCTAAGTTAGTCAGACATATACTAACAGAGCAGTCGACCTGAAAGTTATTATACAAGCTAGTCAGGGATAGTACTGTAGAATACGAGTCAAAAATTAGAGCTGATGGCGCTATCACTGTCTGAAGCCGGAAAATTTTCACCCCACCCTCGTACAGTAATGCTATGTAAAATGCTGAACTACACGTATAATTTACTTTACTAAGTTAATTATTTAATAAAAATATTATTATTACAGTAGAAAAATGTACCTATTCAGCAAATAGCTGAACAGCTAAATACCTCCACTATCGTTGGAAAGGATATCGATCTGCTGGTTCTTTTAATAGGTCGAACCCAATTATAACAACATGAAATAAAAAAAAAATGGCAAGGGAAATGTGGAGGCATGAATGTAATCGTTTAAAAGTTTCGACATATCTCCACGTTCTAAAGAATATATTTATTTTTGCGCGCTTTCAGTGGGTGCGACATAACATCCGTTTTGTTTAAAAAAGTAAAACTCCACATAATAAAAAAAAAATAATCGAAAAAACAGCCCGAATTGTACCAAGCGGCTCAACTATTCCAACAAGAAAACTGCCCTCGACACATATTGTTTGAAAATGGAACACTTTTTTTTTTCGGCAGTGTAGCAAGCTCTAAAATCATAATGCAATATTGATAATTATGGGTATCGACAATTTATCAAATCAACAAGACAAAAAAAGAATCAACAGATCAATGCAGTTGTCTCTTCCAGCTACAAGTGCAACAGCTCAACAGCATGTCTATCGAGTCTACTACGAGATACAAACTTGGTTAGGAAAATATTTACAACCTGAGGAATGGGGGTGGGTTTTACAAAACGAGATCCTAGAGCCAACAACATTGCATTTCACACCTTTCATTCTGTTTCATCTTATGCAATCAATACTGTTCCAAACACAAGCTGATTTTAGGCAGGATTCGGTAGCAAATCGTCGAAATCGGATTGAAATCATAGCCGCACTGCCAAAGCCAATTACCGCGTAATATATGGCTAATTTCCGATAGGTCACCCCATCCTGTCGACTAATATGCAGAAACTCGGCATTTTTGCTTCGCCGACCCGTATCTCTAAATATACCATATGTTCAAGTGGAAATTGAATTTAACTGATCGTAAAATTGTCGAGAGTATTTTTTTCTTGACGTTAAATACTTCGGCGGAAGGCTGTCGGTAATGCATCGGCGCCGCGTATTTAAAGGGGACACACGAAATTAGTCATCGATTTAAAAGCAGTAGTAGGATATATGTATGTACGTCATTGCTGAAAATGTCACAGGAATTAAAAGTAAAAGTAGATCGCACACGCAACATTACACTGGTTTTCTTTGATCAGTGATCGCTAACCATTAAGAATACGTCATAACATATTAAAGATGATTCTAAATTATAATTATAATAAATTCCACGAGATCCGATCACAGTTAAAAAATGAGGTTGATATAGATATTAAGAAAATACCGAACTGATCTAATTAGTTAGAGAGAGAACGATCAAAATTCAGTTGTGTGTATTTAACTATCGCGCTAAGTTTTATATCTTCGCTCTTCTCTAGTACCTACATCTAGCTGGTCAATGATAAGAAACGAACAGTTGCGAATTCTAACGAGAATGAACGAGAGGCAAACATCCTTATTATCGTTTAATAGATCGTAGGATTTAAAAATATAACTATCTAACATTTCTGTGAGTAAAATAGCAACATTTCAACAACGTATCGAGCCAATCAGAACTTACTAAACAAGTTGCGGTGTTACTTTGTGCAATTATTAGATCGTTGTGCGGTCCCGGAGGGCACGTGTTTCTTGCTTGTGATTAATTAAATTTATTTGAAAAAATATTGTAACGAATTTACTAGAAAGTTCTTTATTTCGAACACTTATTTACACTCAACTATGTACAAGCCCAACTAACTAACTAACTTTCTTTCTACATTAACTTTATAAACTAACTTTCGTACAATGTCACTTTCTTCGCATCGTATCGCTCACTATCGCGGTCCAGATTCAACTAACTCCTCGCTGGACGACACAATTCTTGTATAGGCAGTAGGACGTCTCTCCGGACGTTTCTAGATAAAGAACTTTGGCGAACCTTCTAGTATAGAACGCACTGGAAGTCAACTCCACACGCTCTTGATGGTTTCAAATATTCCCGGCGTTCGGGCTCTCTCGAGGCGTTCGGGCTCTCTCGAGGCGTTCGGGCTCTCTCGAGGCGTTCGTGACAATATATTTGTTTATTACGGTTTCTTATATTTAAATACAAAATTCAACGAGTTTGAAATATTTTGTACGCGAGTATTAATTTTGTATGCAATATTTATAAAAATTACTCAAACCTACAAGTAATTTGTATATTTTATTTTGTAGATAATATTCTATAACTTTTTGATGCGGTTTCAGAAATATGATTTCAATTGGAACTAACGTAAAATAAATCATTGTATTAGCAAATACCTTCTATATAAAGTTATTTTATTTTGAGACAAATTTTGTGAGAGACTTTCTCGGTCTTCTTTAATCTTGTTTGAGTTTCAAAGAAATACCGATCGATAAATGAAAATTGTCGTTGGTTAGTAAGTTTTCAGAATTATGAACTTATCAATGTTTATTTTATTTTTTAAATGGGATATTTAATAATAGATATAGGTAAAAGATTAATTTTTATTTTTTAGTAAAACTGTTTTACAAGTTCATGGTATATTTGGTAGGGTAGGGTTATAAATCATGGAAGTAAATTTATTCATACATTTCTTTCATGAATATGAAAGCCACTTTCATGAATATGAATAATTTTAATAAAAATTTAATAAACAAACATGAATAATGAATAATTGTTATATTTATTAAATTTAATATGAAAAATTAATCGGATCAGAAGTTTGATAATAGTACAAACGATAAAAGACACTGTTGAATTGACTAATATATAGTATTAAATCTGCAAAACTACGAAAAGCGCACTTTCCCAAAGTACTTTATGCACCATGCTTGATACATATATCTCACTTTGGAGCAAATAATAATACAAATAGTTATTCAACTGTATATCGGCAAATGCCAGTGCCAAAACGTTTATGTGAAGTTCTTTGAATTTCAACGATTTTGCTCATGGAATTAATGCCACGTGTAAACGTAATTTGAATCAATTTTACGTTACGGTAAATACTTTTACCAGAAGATGAAATCGTTCATTTTACAATTGAATTAATAGAAATGTTGTTTCTATCCCACCCACGTCAATAACAGCGGTTATACCCACATTTAATCAAAATTTTAATTAATATACCGGTGTTATATTATATACCCGGGAAAAATGTTTGGAAGAGGTTCTGAGTAAATAAAAGAGTATAAAAATCCAACAGTCAGTCATCGGATTCGAGTCAATTTTCACATTATACAACCGAAGTCAGATACATTTTATTTTTAATTTATATTTTCTAACAGGAACCCCCTTGCTACGCCGCTGAGTTTTCCGGCAATGTTTCTAACCCTAAGGTGTACATTGCCTATCTCAATCAATCTCTGCCTGTTTTACCGTTTTATCTACCTTTTTATTATTAAATATTGTGACAGAGATATTATTGTAAATAAAGCTGTTATGCCAATAATTTGTTAACTCTGCTGCAAATAACTTTGTAAATACTCGTGACGCGATAAAGTAAATTCGATATACAGCGTACAACCGAAAAAGCGGATTTAACCTGAAGGCGTAATCTGATGTACAAATACAGTCACTTTCCCATACATGTATTTTTCATCTAATTATACGAGAGTCGTTCAAATATACTAGATAATCACAAAAATTAAGAGATGTTAGAAAATCCTATATTTTTGGGTGGTTTTTAAAGGGCTGTAACTTGATTGAGAAAGATAGTCGCAGAGCAATTTAAAATAAACAGTTTTAAAATCTTAAAACGGACTTTTCCGCACGTAGAACTTCTATATCTCGAAATTGAGTGACCGAGAAAAAATAAACCAACACATAAATGCAGAATATGTGTTTTATACGATAGTTTAACTTTTTTTAAATAGTCCACCATCGTGCTTTCTCATGATCCATGGACAGGGTGTGGTGTGTTCAATCCACCTCAAAATCAATAGGTGTCGTCTGGAAGACGTCCCCGATCAGAATCAGTCAAAACCCGATCGATCCGACACAATTTAGTTGAGTTATCGTGCTAAGAAAAAAAAATTCTCAAATAGTCCACCATCGTGCTTTCTCATGACTCATGGACAGGGTGGGGTGTGTCCTATTCACCTCAAAAACAATAGGTGTCATCTGGGAGACGTCCTCGATCAGAATCAGTAAAAACCCGATCGATCCGATACGATTTTGTTGAGTTATCGTGCTAACAAGAAATTTTAATGCCGACGACACACAAACAGTCAACATTTTTTAAAAACCATTTTTTGTAGTTTTTAGGCCGAAAAACGAAAAATAAACGAAAAAAAAATTATTTTCCCCATTCTTCTTTACACGATTACATTACCTTTCCGCTAGTATAATTGAGTGCGGAAAAGTAAAAAAGCAAATTGAAGCTCCAAGTTTCTAGTTTTCAGTTTGAGTTCAAAATGTAAAATTTTTTTATATCCCTTAATTTTTGTGCCTAGTGTATAGACGAGAATTATATATTTTTTTTTGCTGATAGACTGTCAGCTGAATGACCACAAGAAAGATTTGTCGTATATATTTAGTATTTTTTTAATGGAAACTAGAAATGGAAAATGCAAATAATCAATTAAATAATTTATTCTTTTATAATTACGTAGCATATCTCCGTAAATTAATTAATTACATTTGATATAATGTAACTATATATCGCGTTCACTTACGTAAACCGCCAATAAATTACCCTACATATACCCAAGACCCCTTTAAAATGAGTCAGAAGCATTGCAGCGCTGCCGGGGCTTTGATCGTATACAAACATATGCTATCAAGACCTAAAAGCCATTAGCGAGTAGTCGTGGCGAAGTATTTTATTTTCAACTACGTGATGAAGAAAGCCCATGAAAGGTGAGAGGGGGGCACAATGCCTGCCCGACGCGAGGCCGCAAATTATACTACTCTGTTGATTATAATGGCTGACTTTTAATTAACATAGATAGGCATATATAATGTAATTCATTGAGTAGTATTGTAATAAAAATATCACAAACATAACGGACCTCCAAAGATTATATGTTGCTCGTCGCGCTTTTCGGCAACCAAGTGGTTTAATCATTAGAACTCTTGATGATGCAAGATTGGGCGACGAAATGCGTGTCAAGTGACGTTTAATCTGTTGGCGTTCATAGAAAACTGCTTTCCTATTTTCTTAATTATTGTATCGAAGGTTCTCTCCACCCAGAAAGAATACCCTATTTATACTTATTGAATGTGTTATACAAAGTGTCCCGAAATGGTTTCCTTATTTGTTTGTTGACCATTTCGAAAAATGCGCGCGCGTGTACGTGTTAAATACCACGCCCTAGGAATTCAGTTACAATGGATCGTTTCACCGGTGAGCAACGTGTCATGTATGTCAGAAGCTTTTACGAAAACCATTATGTTCTCATAAAGCTCAGCTACCCTAAATCCTTCGAAAACCACTGTCCACGAAATCCTGGTAAAATATTTGAACTTTCATCCTTACAAGAATCAACTGGTGCAAGCTTCGAAGGTCGACGATTATCCAATTCGATCCGCTTTTGGGCAAGAAATTATTCGATAACTGAAAATTTGTATAGCATTCTATTCACCGACAAGGCATATTTCCATTTATATGGATATGTAAATAAACAATATTGCCGTTACTGGTCGATAGAAAAGGTGTTTTCTGTAATGTACGAATGTAAGTAATCGTGGTCTTAAGTAAATGACTAAAGCTGCCTCATTAGTAAGAGTGCCATGTGTAAGCAACTACTTATAAGTTGTAATAATCTATATATGTATGTGTACTAATTATCCTGTTACCATTAAAAATCTGCATTGATTCAGTCAAACATATACACAATTGTGTATGTTTTTAAAGTTGTTGTCATGGGGGATATCTGGTGCAGTGAAAACATGTTCTTATATAAAGAAAACGACCGCTCAGCATCTACAGATGTAAAATTTGCGTAGTTAAAATAGTCTCTGAAATTATTAACTGAGTCATATCCAGTACCATTATGATAAATTTGTCTTAATCTGGTAACATCCAATTTTTCTTTATTACACTATAAAATTCAATATAATCATATGATAACTTTCTTATTTAAATTCAATTGTCAAAAAATATATAAGTCGCAAGAAACATATAATAAGTGAAAATAAAAACAAGTAAATAAGCTAAATTAAGTTAAAAGATCTAGGATCTGTGCAATACAATCATATACCAGTGTCAGAAGTGGGATTCGATGTCATTTTCTTTTATTTAATTCAAAGGATTGGCAATCTAGAAATGCAGTATCCCAGATCAAGGATATAATTTATGCTCGGCATAAATCTATGGGTAAGTTTTAACCGAAAAGCTACCTCATAAGAATTCATTTATACTTACTATAATGGGCCAGTTAACATAACAAATTAAATCATCGCGTGCGACGCCACGTAACTTTGTGTGAAAATTATTGTTCCTCGTCATACTACATTTGTGTACAGCATATATAATTGTTAATTACTTTTGGTGGAGTAACGGGTTAATTAAAAATGGCGATGTAACACGTTCGTATTTTATAATTATGTGGGACTTCTCCTGTCTCCATAATTGATGTTTTGGAATGGTGTACCGGAGTTTCCAGTGTTTTACATACTTAATTATCATCACGTTAATTTTAAAACTGGTCATAGTGGGTGGTTGATTTTGATGAGTGATTCATCGCCTTTATTTGCCCTTAACTGAACTTTGAATTTTTAATTTAAACTCTTTCTCTGAAACGTATTTATCATATGTATTGTTTACACCGAATTTCACTTTATCTAACTAGTACCATAGTTAAAAAATACATGGCTATATAATAGTCCAGTATACATTTGTCGAAGCGGCAGTTTGTCATCTACTGACCAGTGATCATCTATTCTAGAACGTCTATCGACCAAACACTACTTATAGATTTATTCCCTTCCAATTCCCCTCTTTTTCCTTCATTTCCAAATTTTTATAATATCAATTTGAACTGAGAACCAAATCACAGTTCAAACGAATTTCTTATGTTCCATTGTTTCTAGTTCATCCCCTATAGGAAGGAATTCTTCTCTACAAGTAGTCACCAGTCTCAGCTCTGCAATGGTCCAAATAATTGATGAAGTCACCTGCATGCTTGACACCAAGTTTCAGGTCAAAGTAGGAAGCACATCATGTGACAGCCACCAGTCTATGAAAGTTTAAGTCCAGTCATAACATGTTGACTATCATAAAATGAATATGCGGATAGAAATTCTGGTCTTAATAATTTGCATTTTTAAGGTAATGTCGTCGTCACCGAGTGGTGCGACGTTGCCAATTTTGCTAGAAATTTAAAATCCGGGAACTATATTTTTCATACACTTCCGAGTATAGTATAGGGTATCTCATTTGGAACTATAGAATGTTATTTGTAACAATTAATGTGGTAATAATATTTGACAGGTTTTTCAGTTTACTCAGGTTTTTTACTCTTCAACATAAAATGGAGACGATACGAACCCAAATGGAAAAGAATATCGTTCAAACGGCCGCCTCGACTCATCTGGCACGATGTCGTTCGTTTAGCAAAATTGTCCATAACATGGACACATAAAACTGGCTTTATTTCCCGAATAACACGTTGAATGTTTGCTTTAAGGTCATTAATTGTAGCTGACTGGGTGGCGTACACTTTTCCCAAGGAAAAAAGTCCAGTGGTGTTAAATCATATGATCTTGTAGGCCAATTTGATATCAGCATTCCGCGAGACATGATCAAGAAACTTGGTATGCAGACAGAGTTATGGTTGCACGTGCTGTATGACACGTTACACTGTCTTGCTTGAAACCTCGTGTTGTTCAAATCCAAATCATCAGTTTGGTTATGTCAACTGAATTTTATATGCTGACAAATGCAGATCTTTCTTTAAAATCCGATGCGTAGTGGCTCTTGACAGATTCAATTATCGTTCAAGACGTCGAATTGATGTGTTTGGATATTTCTGTACACTTTCTCTCACTGCAACAATATTTTCATCTTACCGATCACGACGAAGACGTATTGGTGTTGCCTTATCAATAACAGAACCCGTCTCTTCAAATTCCTTGATTAAGTTACGAACTGTTAAGTCTATAGGCGCTTCATTTTGTGCGATTTTTTTTAATGCAACTGATCGCCCATTTTCATAAAACAGTTGTACACAAAGTATTCATTGTTGGAGTGTTAATCGCGGCATGTTGACGTCGTATGATTTGTAGATGACAGCCGTTAAATATTGACGCCAGAACAGAAATGGCGCGCGATTAAAATCCTATACTTCCAACTGAACTTTTATATGTAATATGAAAGGTGTAAGAAAAATATATGTACATACTTTTAAATTAATCAGTTGAAACAAATATAGAGAAAATATCACAATTTTTAAAGCGACCTGTCGTATATCACCAAGCAATCAATATTCTCCGTAAAGTATCAATCGATCTCCCTCGATAAGCAATAAGTATGCACCGACCTTCAACATTTATAAATAATAGTGTTATTATTTATTTGTTCGAACCTGACCCGACCTATTTAGTTGTAAAATGCACATCGATCTTGGTGCACGGCATCTAAAAATAATACAAACTCTCGATTGATTGCGTCCGTAAAAGGACTACTGCCATAAAATTCTACAAATTATTGTAGGTCGCGTTAGAAATCTGAGACGGAGGTTTTTTTCATCGTTCACCGTCCGTCGTTTAATATCCACGATTTATGCCCCGCATCTGGTTGTGATTCGAACGCGTCTAGCGGTGAGACAGAAAAATAATCGCGAATGGGGGAGGCATCTAGGTCAATCGAGATTAATAAGAGTAATTAACAATGAAATTCCTCGAAGCCGACAGACTCGTGAAACATTTTTGCAGTATATAACCCTTTAATTATATAGTGAAACTCGTTAATTGTACAGCGTATCTCAAAAGTGCCGATTAAATTTATTATTTTTGTGGTTTTATTGCGAATTTTTTGTATGCATGGGTTTCGTAAGTCATTGATCAAACGAAAGGGGGTGCAAAAAATATTCGTATGTTATTCAATTCCCCACGGTTTGCGAGCTATAACCATTTCTGTGAAAGAGAAAAATCCAACTTATAAATTTTGATACACATACGCTTACCTTTGATACATATGTGAAACCGGAATTTGCTCATAGGTGGCCTAGCTGTTAATGTAGTTACCATCATACCGCGTCATTGTCGCCATTTTCTTGTTTTTGACTTGTGATAAAAGTTTTTATTTTACAACATTACAAGTTTTATACAGCAACATTGTTTTTAATAGTGTTGAACATGCCGAATCTTGTGTCTGGAAACTACGATTTGCGGACAGCATTGATTTTCTGTTATCATTTGAAGAAAACTGTTGCAGAATAGCATCGAATGCTTGACGAAGCCTACGGTGAGCATGAGTGGTTTAAAGAATTCAAAGGTGGCAATTTTGACGTGAGAAACGAAGAACGTGAAAGACCATCGAAAAAGTTTGAAGATAACGAATTGCAAGCATTGTTTGATGAGAATGACGCTCAACCGCAACAGGAATTCACGGATCAATTAGATGTGACACGAAAAGACGTCTCCATACGTTTGAAAGCCATGGAAAAGATCCAGAAGACGGGAAAATGGGTTCCACGTGAACTGAATGAAAGACAGCAGGAAAACCGGAAAACCATTTGCGAAATGCTGCTCGCCAGGTACAAAAGAAAGTCACTTTTCCATCGCATTGTGACTGGCGATGAAAAATGGATATGTTTCGAGAATCCGAAGCGTAAAAGATCATGGGTAACTCTAGGCCGACCATCGATATCGACTCCAAGGCCAAATCGTTATGGACGGAAGACAATGCTTTGTGTTTGGTGGGATCAGACGGGTGTGATCTATTATGAGCTGCTAAAATCTGATTTGAATCAATCTTTGCGTGTAAAATGACCAGAGTATCAAAAAATGCAACACAAAGCGATTTTGCTTTATGATTATGCGCCATCACACACAGCAAAACCGATCAAGGAAACGATTGAGGCATTTAATTCGGAAATACTTTCGCAGGCGGCTTACTCGCCAGACTTAGCTCTGTCCGATTACTACTTATTTACATCGATAGGACACGCACTTGCTGAGCAGGGCTTCACTTCTTACGAAAATGGTTCAATGACTGGTGTGCCTCAAAAGAGCAATACTTTTTTTGGCATAGAATCCACAAATTGTCAGAAAAATGTACCTATAGCCTAGCAATGGACAATACTATCATGGGCAATTTTTTTCATCATTTTCATACAATAAAGCTGTATTTTCTATACAAAAGAATTCCTGTTTCATATTTACATACCTGGTATATAAATTACATCGACATTACAAATTGCAATTCTCTCCCAAATACCGTAATTTGCAGATAAGTCTGCTTACCAATTACAATTCTTTGGAGATCATCCTTTTACGCCCATGCAAAGGCGTGGCGTGGCTTTCATTACGCATAACAGACTAACGTTTTGATATGAAAATACGAATTTGGCATAGGGAAAAATTAATGTTCCAAAATAAACACAGTTATCAAACTAATTTTATTTACCTACTTATCAAATTACGAGGTTTATCTTTCTTATCTGCCAGCTTTAAACTGGCCAAATGTTTAACGGTGATAAGGGCCCTTGCACTTACTTGTCTTTGTTACTTGTAGTTCTCGATAGATGTTTATTAAGATTTTCTTAATTGTTGTGTAGTAAACTTGATTTTGGTGAAACAATGACGTATATGCTTCAGAGATACTTTCAAGAGACTATACATATGTTAAAAGCCTGAACGAACATTCATCAGCAATTCATGGTAACCATAAAGAGTTCTCATTTTAATCCTTTGAGAATTCGTATTTTCAGTGGGCGTACCAGTTAACAGGTGTGCGAATACTGATGAGTCTAGAATGATGGTGAAATCATGATCCCCAAGTGCCAATGCTAGTGCTACCAGGAGGTATATGGTGTTTTCCATGACACTTTGTGCCATGGAGACAAGGCACAAGTATTTTTCAATGATTCCTCCAACAATGTCTTGAGGACCCGTGTTTGTCCTTTTGACACATAGGTACGTTTCTATATGGTTCGGTAGTGATACAAGCTTTATGTTAACTCAAAGGGTATCTAAAAGCATCTCTTGTAAATGTAGACATGTAACTGTCAGCAATCCAATCGATTGGCTTTTATTTTTCCAAGCTCTGTATCTATCCTGTTCTGTTATTTCAAATCTGTAGTGTACAGTAAGGTTGCGAAATAATGTGACGAGCTAATTTAATAGATATGATACGATATTAATGTCTCTTAGATATTTAATAGACATTTCGCGTCGTGTTTAATAATTCTATGAATATTAAGTAAAGGGTCTTTCATTAAGGACACTCGACTTTTAAACGTAAATAAAACAAGTTGTGTGTCAGATATTCACACATTTTTTTTTATTTGAAAGAATGTTTTCTGGCATTAAGTACGGAATATCAATTCATCCAATTTTCGATGACTTTGTCGCATGAATCTGACTGAATTTGCTAGATGGCGTTCATTATGTTGAGTTTGATGTGATCAATTGTTTGCGGTTTATTCGCATAGACCTGCGATTGGAGATAGCCCCAAATGAATAAGTATAAAGGCGTTAAATCGCACGATCTCGGTGGCCAGTTCATGTCGCTGCTGCGCGTGATAACCATGCCCTCAAATCGCTCATGCAGAATGTCCATCGTGGCATGCGCTGTGTGGACGTAACGCCATCCTATTGGAACCACATGTTGTCGGTATCCATATCATCCAGATTAGTACACAGGAAGTTGCTTATCATCGATCTGTACCGCTCGCCGTTGACGATTATGGCAATACCAGCTTCGTTTTGCGGATTGGTATCGTCCCAAATCTGACAATTTTGCTTGTTCACATATTCATTCATCCAAAAATTGACCTCGTCGCTAAAGATTATTGTTTTGGCGAAATTTGGATCAACTTCCAACTGCTCTATATGCCAATCAGCGAACACACGGCGTTGTCTATGGTCGTTTATATTAAGTTCCTAGGTCATTTGGACTTTATACAGATGCAGGCCCAAGTCCCAATGCAAAATTCGCCAAGTTGAAGTCGCAGAAAGGCCAAACATACTCACGCACAGCAGCGATGTTTTCAGCAGAGCTTACGCTTCGGTGACGTACGAGTATTGGCTGATTATTTATCAAGCCGGTTATGTCGAATTTGGCCATCAAACGTCGAATAGTCGGGATGGTTGTGGCGATGATAAAAATCACGTAATGCGCGGAACATTTCTCGAACGGAGCACTGATTTTAAAAATGGAATTTAATTATTTGCACACGTTGTTGAACGCTATAACCTTCCATGGTGATTTGCCATACACTACTTAACAATTCGAAACAAATCTGACAGATGTTGCTTTAACAACATGGTCGCTATAACCTAACAAATTTCAAGCGTCCTTACTGAAAGATCCTGTATTGCTGTCGATTATTTAATGTCTTCCTAAGGTCATAATTTTGTATATACAATTTCATTATAATTCCAAATGTTATTAAATATTTCAACTGCAAGCACTTTATTCAAAATTATAACAGCAATATCAGTATTTTAGATAGTATTCTTAAACTTTAGCCATGAGGAATTATCTCTTTGTTGACGGAGGTTGTTATGATACCGGATAGCTACTCGTTCTGCTCGAAGACGTCATTAATTTCGAGATTATTAACAAAGTAATAAGATGTTTTTGGCGGGGCCGTGACAGTAACGAATATAATAGATCGTCGCCTTTAAATTTAAGCCCGGATCGATCTCTTATCTCTCCTACGCATCTCCCCGGACTAAGGAGTGTGACGTAAAATCTTGTTTTATCCCTCTTGCAAGAGCTTCATATTAATATCCCCATCGATCAGATTTAATGAAAAAAGGTTATAAGGGTACAAGATGACGGAAACGTTTTGCGTTCGCATTTATCGGTTTTAAATTTATGTTCGGGTCTCGCGTACGAGGGGCGGTAGAAAAATTGTTCGCCGACATTTACAGAATTGATTTTAATTCGTTCGTAAATAAAATATTGATAGAAAAATAGTTGAAATAAGCAAAAAAGATCATTCTCATTTTTATCTGACACATATATCGACGAAAAAATCAGAACTAATATTAGAAAATCATCATTGAATGTTATTACATTGAGACGAGAATTAATTTTACATTTGTTAGATGTATGTCTGAAATTCATGGTGTTTATTAATCATGTTTACAGTTATAGCCTACTAAAAAAGTACCCGCCAAGCACTACGTGAAAAACAGCACGAACAAATATGTAAACGTAACTTTTCAAAAAATAAAACCCGCTACAGGTAGGATTCGACATTTGTCCCGGATTGGAACCGAACGGCATACAGATGTTTCGAGCTTATTAGTTCTCATCAGTGCCGTACACGGTACTCCGATCCAGGACAAATGCCGAATGAAATTTGTGGGGTATATATATATATACATCTTTATCGATGCGATCTATGTCAGTAACATATTATTCGGAAATCGATAAAGGAACTACCAAACCGTCAAGCGGTTATCAAAATAGTTCCCGAATAGCAAGGCTATTACATAATCGCTATAGGAAACAACTACTCCTCGGGCTAAAGCCCCGCCAGGCATTGAATTATATCTAAAAGAGTTCCTCGACCCCTTTCTCATGTTTCTGCACGATCAGATAAGGTTTCAAAAATTAAAACCCACCACAAGTAGGATTCGACATTTGTCCCGGATTGGAACCGAACGACATACAGCTGTTTCGAGCTTAATAGTTCTCATCAGTTCCGTACACGGTACGCCGATCCAGAACAAATGCCGAATTAAATTTGTGGCGTATACATCTTTATCGATACGATCTATATCAGTAGCATATAAGTCGGAAATCGAGAGAGGAACTACCAAACCGCCAAGCGGTTATCAAAGTAGTTCGGCGGTAGTTCGGCAAAGTAGTAGTTGTGGCGGGTTTTATTTTTTGAAACCTTATCTGATCGTGCAGAAACACGAGAAAGGGGTCGAGGATCGCTTTTAGGTATAATTCAATGCCTGGCGGGGCTTTAGCCCGAGGAGTAGTTGTTTCCTAAAGCGATTATGTAATAGCTTTGCTATTCGGGAACTACTTTGATAACCGCTTGGCGGTTTGGTAGTTCCTTTCTCGATTTCCGACTTATATGTTACTGATGTAAACGTAAAATAAGCCTTGCCCTAATAAAACATAATCAAATCCGTTCGTCACTAATATTGTCACCTATATTTAGAATATTTTCACAGTATCAACTTTTTGTGGGGAAATGTTTTTAGGTGAATTTATAAAACATAACAGATCGTTATTCTCTTTTAACTTTGATTTGTAAAGGATAATTTACCGATGAACGCTTATACCTTTGATCTGTCTTTCCTGGTACAAGGCGTTGAACAGTTATCGTCATTAATCATCAATCATTAGTCAAATGAAAAGTGGTTTTGCACCCGTCCCTTTTACAGACGAATTATAATTTACAATCGGGTCTCCAATGATGCTTCAACATAGTTCATAAATTAAGTACGAAGTTGGCAAACGTATTACAAAGTACAAAGCACAACATGAGAACGGTATAGAAAAAGAGTGTTATGAAGTTATTATACTCATTTCATATTATCTAAATTTCAATAAAAACTCAATTTGTAATCATCTCATAATGATACCAACTTGGTTGACGAAATGTCCGTTAAGTGACGTATCAATATCGGGAAAATTGGTCTTCCATTTTTTCTCCCTCGTTTATTTATTTAACTAATACTGTTATAGGTCGTTGAAAATCAGCGCGGAGATCAAGGGGGTAATCAAAGATAATGCAATATTATAAAAATATATACAGGGTGTTTCATTTAAAATAATCATCTTTCGAACTGTACTTATATGTACTACCCCATAAATATAAGATTTCGTTAGCAGAAGTACGTTGTAGGAAAAGATCTTTCAAACTACAAGTATTTCTAATAAATATCTAAAATTACACCAAAATTTCGGTATTACTATTATTATCGTAAGTGGTTTCCACTTTATATAAAGGCAAATAGAGTTTCTAAATGAAAATAATCCGTCCATCGCCTTATATTTTGTTCCATGTAATATGTATAGAATTATTTATAGTTGCTTGTGGATTCAACAGGGTAATACCTGGCTACATACCACTATTACATTGCTCCATCGGGGTTAAATATTCAGGTTCCTGAACGTAACACACGAATGTGGGCCGAAAGTAAGCAGTCGATTAGCAAGTAGGGAGCCAATAGAGCTCGTACGAGATCAGTCGTCACTATAATATGTTCAGAGGCGTATTAAATAATTACGAATTTAGACGGATGTAAGTTATAACATGTAAAAGGTGACCCAAATTGAATTTTAAATGGCTTTGTGAACCGCCAAAACTCTCGCGCTTGGGGTAGCGGAAATCCACATGAAGAAAAACCAATATACATCTACAAAAATGCGCTGTCTGATATGCGCTACAAGCTGGAGCAGTAATTGGCCTGTATTTTTACGAGGACGAAGGTGGCAACGTCGTTTCTTTCAGTGATGCACATTACCAGATGTTAAACGACTTTTTACTTTTCCCCACTCAACTATACTAGCGGAAAAGTAATGTAACCGTGTAAAGAAAAATGGAAGAATTTTTTTTGTTTATTTTTCGTTTTTCGGCCTAAAAATAAAAAAAATGGTTTTTTAAAAATTTTGCCTGTGTGTGTGTCGTTGTCGTCGGCATTAAAATTTCTTTTAACGAGCACGATAACCCAACTAAATCGTGTCGGATCGATCCAGTTTTGACTAATACTGATCGAGGACGTCTCCCAGACGACACCTATTGATTTTGAGGTAGATAGGACACACCCCACCCTGTCCATGGGTCATGAGAAAGCACGGTGGTGGACTATTTGAGAAATTTAATACGATAACTCAACTAAATCGTATCGGATTGATCGGGTTTTGACTGATTCTGATCGGGAGCGTCTCCCAGACGGCACCTATTGATTTTGAGGTGGATAGAAGACACCCCACCCTGTCCATGGTCTATTTGAGATTTTTTTTCTGTTAGCACGATAACTCAATGAAATCGTGTCGGATCGATCCGGTTTTGACTAATACTGATCGAGGACGTCTCCCAGACGACATCTATTGATTTTGAGGTAGATAGGACACACCCCAGCCTGTCCATGGGTCATGAGAAAGCTCGATGATGGACTATTTGAGAAATTTTTTTTGTTAATACGATAACTCAACTAAATCGTATCGGATCGATCGGGTTTTGACTGATTCTGATCGGGAACGTCTCCCAGATGACACCTATTGATTTTGAGGTGGATAGAAGACACCCCACCCTGTCCATGGGTCTATCTGAGATTTTTTTTCTGTTAGCACGATAACTCAATGAAATCGTGTCGGATCGATCCGGTTTTGACTAATACTGATCGAGGACGTCTCCCATACGACATCTATTGATTTTGAGGTAGATAGGACACACCCCAGCCTGTCCATGGGTCATGAGAAAGCTCGATGGTGGACTATTTGAGAAATTTTTTTTGTTAATACGATAACTGAACTAAATCGTGTCGGATCGATCGGGTTTTGACTGATTCTGATCGGGAACGTCTCCCAGACAACACCTATTGATTTTTAGGTGGATAGGACACACCCCACCCTGTCCATAGGTCATGAGAAAGCACTACGGTGGACTATTTGAAAATTTTTTTCTGTTAGCACGATAACTCAATGAAATCGTGTCGGATCGATCCGGTTTTGACTAATACTGATCGAGGACGTCTCCCAGACGACACCTATTGATTTTGAGGTAGATAGGACACACCCCACCCTGTACATGGGCCATGAGAAAGCACGATGGTGGACTATTTAAGAAATTTTTTTTGTTATTATGATAACTCAACTAAATCGTGTCGGATTGATCGGGTTTTGACTGATTCTGATCGGGAACGCCTCCCAAACGACACCTATTGATTTTGAGGTGGATAGAACACACTCTACCATGTTCATGGGTCATGAGAAAGCACGAATGTGGACTATTTTAAAAAAGTAAAACTGTCCCATAAAACACATATTCTGCATTTATGTGTTGGTTTATTTTTTTTTTTTTGTTTTACGGAAAAGTCCGTTTTAAGGTTTTAAAACTGTTTATTTCTAATGAAACCAACGATTTGAAGATAAATAATAGGTGGCTCTAATGGGATCGAGGTACATGTCAGACAGTACGTAAAACAATCACTTTGAACCAAATTTCCTGTCCGTGTTATCTCTTAGAGAGTGACATCGATTGGCCATCGAGGTCTTGTGATCTAACCCCGTTGGACTTTTTTCTCCGAGACTATTTGAGAGAGGAGCAGGTTTATGCCAACCAACCTGCTGCGATTCCAGAGCTAAAAGATGACATCAGACGTAAAATTGTTGAAATAGATCGCATTTGTGCGAAAGTATTATGCTAAGAGAATGGTCATGTTAGCAAATCCGCAGAGAACATTTGGGTGACATATTTGACCTAACTGCTACTTATGCTTTATGCTGTTTTTAGCAATAAAATTCGAGTTTAACCAATATTTTGTTTTTTATTTAATAAATAAATCCTGACGTTTTTCTTCCTTGTTTTATGGGGGCGAGGTACTTCAAAATCTTTATTGCTGTTAGTGGAAAAGATTTCACGAAGGTGCTAAAAAATTGCACGCATATTCTCACATTGGTAGAAAAGTTATTTTACGTCCCAGACAGTGTACTAATGAATCGGACAAAGTAACTGTTGTACTGGCATTTCATAGTTTTCCCTCAGACTCGGGCACATCCATTTAAAACAGCCGGCGAGCCTTTGCTTAAATCGATCAATATAAGTATTGTCAGTTGTTAGTTTATTCAGGTCACTGGGCAGACATGAAGAATTTGCGTGCAGCCTTAATTTAAACATTTGCCACGATTATTGAAGAGAGTTATTGTTGACGTTATGGTAAAACAAAGAAGTGTTTTCGGCAAACTGTCATCGAAGATTAAAACCCTGCATTCCTATGTATGTACAGGGTGGTCACATTTTAACGTTTTTATAAAGAAACTTGGTAATAGTTTTAAAGTAGTGGAGTTTCCCCGATTCTTAATTTTCGAGAAAAAATTAGTAGTGAAATAACAATTTACGGTCGTCTTTTGTTACCCCACCTTCGTTCGCAAATGTTTCGGTTGTTTATGATTATGATGAATTACAAACAACCAAGTTGTAACGTTTTTTAATTTGTCATCCTGATTTTATTATCGAAACCCTTCGAATCGAAAATGGCTACTGATAAAATTAACACTGATTATGAATATACCACTAAATTGTATGTTTTCTCTGGTGTTTTCAAGGAAAACCTCTTAGTCCTACGTTATTCTCCATGTTTGTATCTGATACAGACAATTATTTCGCTGATAATAATTTACATGATTTTTCTATTGATTGCGACACTGAAATATGTCTTTTGATGTATGTTGATGATGTAGTAAGTAATATTAACTTAAAGATTCTGAAGTAGACCTTGGCCGAAAGCTAAATGTTTTAAACATACTTTGGGCTAAACCATTTAATAAATAATACTGAAAATAATGATGTTTTCAAGAAGTGGATTTAAAACAAAATACAACTGTCGCTTTTTTGTTAATGGATCCGAGATAGAAATATCACACATATTTTTCTATTTCTCTGTTAATGTCTTTATTTTGTTTTGTTTACATATAAATAAATTAACGTTTGCAATTAAAACTTTATTTGCATTTTTATCGAACTGTTTATTATGTAACTTAATAAAAATTGTATAACCAGATTAAAAAAATGTACTCTTTCACTGTATCGAACAGAATATGGATTGCTATGTAAAAAAATGTGCCCCCTTTAACTTTGCATACGTACGCCACTGTTCATAGAACTAAAGTATTTCAAAAGACGGCAAATTTAAAATATCTTTTGACCCCTTCGAACGTTTTTATAAGAAGAAAATATTTTGCGAGGTTTTTCAGGCGTTATTTTTCACAGTGTACACATACATATATTAAAGTATTGCGAAAATGTTATCATATAACAAGAATTTAGCGTGTCGTTCTGAGAAATCTTCAACCCGCAATGCGTAACCTCTGTCTCGACTACAACTAGGTCATCCGAGTCATAAGCAAGCCTCTCAAGTAATATTTTCAGCTCGATTCTGCAAACAGGCTTAATACTTACCTGGAATAGGTCATCGACCTTTTTACGTGCACAGGAAAAATATACGTATGCATTTAAAATGTATTACAAAACGTTTGTATACAGGTGATCTTTACTGCTGTCAGAAAAATGTTATTACGACCGTCTCAAGATATGAGTTTGCTAAACATATTATCTCTGCCATATTAAAGGCTGTGGGAAATAGCTGAGCGCCATAGACGTACGCATGGTAATAGGGGTAATAAAATATTAATACAAAGTAATTAGTAACGAACCCACTAAACTGTTATAAGTAAATATAACACTATATGCCTTACCCTCTTAGCTAGCGTGATGACTGATGAACTAGCATCATCATCACGAACTGGAGGCGATCCATAAATACGTTGCAGCATCAGGTATGTTGCCATATTTGTCTCAGAGAATGATGTTTGCTGTGGCAAAAATATGTTCTTATATTTGGAGAATAACCGTTCGACATCTATTGATGTAATACAGAAATAGAAATTTTATGATGAATTTTTATAATTAAATCTTATGAATATTAGTATTTTGAAATAGCCAAGACTTGTGGATTTGATAAACGAAACGTTTGTTGTAGTAAAAATATTTATGCCCCTACATGAAGCACCCAATGGTATACACTATACAGCATTCGCCCACAGCCTTGCGTATTACCAGCAATTTTTTTGCTGCTTCGAAAGTTCGAGCCCCTTTGGGCTAAATTCGGATTATTGGTATATGTTTAACGTCCGATTGTTAGGAAATAAGTTTCACAGCGTTAAATGCAAAGCGAGGACCCTAGATAATATGTAAATAATGTTAATCTCTAACACGGGTATATTTTTTTATGCAAATCCCAGCAACAATAAATGATAATAAATAAAATTGTACACACACTTTTAGCATAAATCAACAAAAGGAATTGAATACGGACAATAAATCTAACTGATTATCTGTACACACACCATTGTGTTATACTAGCTCACATTTAATAAATCTCCTCGATATTGTTTTTTATCTAACGAAATTAATTTTGCGTGTTTTTGTTCCAGGTACGTATTGCTTTTGCGGCAAGCCGACCGCTATTATGGAAGTTTCTGGACGTCGTAGACGTAGAGGTAATATTCTGGTTTATTTAATAGCCTTAGCAACACGAAAGGAATTTAGCACATTATCTCGATTTTAATAAATATTTAGATACTAAACAAGATAAATATTGTTTTCGTTGTAACTGTGTTTATACCTTCTATGGGTTACATACACGTTATTATTGTTATTACTATTGCACTCTAACCATGGGTGTAGCCGTAAGAAAAGTTGTTGAAGCCTCTGAGTAGTTAATATAAAATATGCTGAAATAATATTTAGGACCCTAGTAGCATAAATATGGACATAACAAACACGAGTTTTTATTTCTGATTCGCATAAAATTAGGACAAAACGAAGCGCCTACAGAGTTAACAGTTCGTAACTTAATCAAGAAATTTTAAGAGACGGGTTCTGTTATTGCTAAGGCAACACCAATACGTCCTCGTCGTGGTCGGTCAGATGGAAATGTTGCTACAGTGGGAGAAAGTGTACTAAACATCAATTCGACGTCGCGGTCGTGCACTATAATTAAATTTGTCAAGAGCCACCACGCATCGGATATTAAAGAAAGGTCTGCATCTGCCAACATACAAAATTCAGTTGACACAATCATTAAAAGTTACAGATCATTTACAACGTAGGTCATTTGTTAGTGGGGTGTTAGAAAAGAAAGAAAGTGGTGTTGAGTTTTGCAACAAAATTTTATTCAGCGATGAAGCATATTTTCACTTTGCTTCATGCACGATGGAGCCGGTGGAAGATCTAATTGAACCATAGTTCATCACATACTATAGGTCCAAATGAGACGTCCAGGCATGTTGGAGTCATGTGGTTTGTAGATGACAGTTGTTAAATAATGACGCGTTAAATATTAATATGATATTATATCTTTGACAGAAAACAAATAGCGCGCAATTCAAATATTATAATTCCAACTGATTGTGAGACACCGTATACTAAACCAATACTTGATTTTCTAAATACAATTTGTGCATGAAAGTGAATTTAAGGGTTACCAGAGTGCCTGCCCGTTTTCCAGATTTATCTATATAGTTTGTATTTATAAGATGTATATTTATGTGCATAAGAAATTAGACGTATGAAAGATGAAAGTCACATCGACATTTGAGGGGAGATAATTGAATAAGAAATATAGCAAATAATTCATTTTCATATAACTTCTGTTACGATGCGAGGCAAAATGAACCATAAAAATTGAATCTTTCACAAAAATCTACATCAAAGGATTTCTGTCGAAAATAAATAAGTAAATAAATTTCACTTTATAACCCTTCTCAAAAATGTATTTATTTAATTATGCCCCAGTTCATTTTCCACCTCTCGCTATTCTTGGATTTTTCGTAATTACTCGTCCCGACACTCTTTATCTTATCATATTTCAAATCTTTTATATTAGCATGCACAGACAATGTAACTAAAGGAACAACTCCCAAATATAATAGTTAATAGCATCTCTAATTGATACAAGTTGAATATCGCTAAGCACCTGTCCATCTCAGAGATCAACTGACGTTTTACAAGTCTACGACATCGCACCAGAATATCAAAAGTTCTATTATTAGTGCAAGTCTTCAGAGGTTCACAAAGATTTACTCGTGGACTTTCGCGAGACTTTAAATTTAAACTTGGTGTAAGCAGAACTGAAATAAAACTCCCCCCTCTCAGTCGAATTCCCTCGGGGCTATTAAATATTTCAAAACCTCAAAGTTCAACAGCAGGTTAACTCGGTGTCGTTGAAATTCAGCCCTCCTGATATCGAGGGCTGATTGTTGAACTCTGGAGAAGGTAAATGTGCACTACGAGGGGATATAAGAAAAGCAGATTTGTTTATTTAAATTTTATTAATTCCAGATAATATCTTGAAAAAATAAACATTTTCAAAATATGCCAGTTTGAGCTTCGCTCGGTAAGTCGAGAACTTGTCAATTAGCGCCTAGTCACTTTTCGCAAGATTAATTTTTGCAATACAATTTAAATGTTTCTGTATTACTTTCAGCTTTGCAAAATTTCTCTTATTGTTCCGCAACTGAACAAAAAAAAATCATTTTTAATTTTTCTATAAATTTTTTTTCACGCTCTGAAAAAGTTTAGTCAGGTTAAGTATTAAGACACGCAGTCACAACAGATTAAAATACAACACAACGCAACGTTGCCACGTCTTTAGTTTCAACTAATAAACATGTAGTTGTGTGTATACGTATACATGCAGTGTATGAGTATAAAGTACAGTCTCTGAACAAAAATAATGAACACTAAAGTGAAACCAAATAGTGTAAAGAGTGCAATGACCTAAAAAAGCACCTGATAGGTGCTATTGTCATATTTAATTCCTAAATTTCTTATATGTTCTACATTGATTCGGTACTATTAAATTTAATTGCAATTTATAATCAAAATTAAACAAGAAATGTTAGAATTCAATTGTATAATGCCTATCTGCGACATAGCGCATGTAAATTTATGTAATGTTTGTCGAATATAAAAAGATGAATAAATTTCGTTGTATTAAGTCCTCATTACAAAGATATTCTGCAAGAAATGGCAACGTCGTACTCCAATATTTGCAGGTGTTGTCGCCTTCTTTGTTTCTCTCATTTGAAGAATATTATTTATTTCACTCATGTTTTAGATGCAGGCGCCGTCAAGAGCTGACGGCAATTGGACGACAGTGGCGGCTCGCGGGTTAGAAAACAGATGAAGAGTGTAAATGTGTAAACAGTTAGAAAAAAGTAGATTGATTTTTCTTAAGACTTACCTATAACCGAGCTTATGGCTATGTAATTTTTGTACACGAAATCAATTCTTCGATCTTTTAGTGAGGCGTAGTTATCTATATATCTTCATAAAATGGCTGGATTCTTCTTTAGTTCTAGCAACAATTCTTTCTCGATAGAAATAGTTGCTAAAGATGAAAGTATTTCTTGGGAAATGGTATTTCTTGAATAAGCCTTTATACGTTTAAGACACGAAAAGCTTCTTTCTACTGACGGACTTCTTGACGGAATAGTTAAAATTATACAAAACAGTTTGTAAGTTTTGTAAAAATGTCTGTATTCATTCAGTTTTTTTGAGCAGTTCATGCAGCGGTATATTTCTGTAACTTTCATCACTGTATAACAGGCAAAGTTCGTTTTTAAGTCGTTGCTGTTCGGTAAATATATTTCCATAAAATTATTCCAAATTTTCAAAAGCATAGAAGGGAAACACGAGCTATATTGTTAAAATTTTGCAGTATCAGCGAGACAAACAAATTCCAACTTTTCAGTCCTGAAACCTGACGTCTATTTGCAGCAAAATATTGTTTAATATTTCAAATAAAAGTGCTTATATCTTGTACTAATGGCTTCGTTAGGAAGACCAGCGTATTGTCGTTTTGTAATTTCAAATTCTGTCATTCTACTTGCTTTATTAAAAATTGTCTTAAAAAAGTAATTTCTCTTTTCTTCAATATTTCACGTATCTGTTTTATTTGATGCACACAAAAATTAATATCTAATGATTATTTCTGTAGGATGTCATAAAATATCTGTAGCACTAAAAATATCATTAAATAGTACTACCAAAAACGTAAGATCAAAATCATTCATATCATTTAAAAATCCTCTAGCAAGCTGAATGAATTTCTGACAGCAGAAGGCTGGAGAAAGTGTATTGGTCATGTTCAAAGAGAAGAAGGGAAAATGTGGGATGTAGGTAATATGACTGATGAAACCCTCGATCCCATTATTATTAGTGTTCATAAAAGTGATAGTGAAAGTGATCGTGAGTGATGACTCGAAAATTGGGAAGGGTAAGATTGTTGTTCGAACATTTTCTTTTTATTTCTGTAGTAGAATTTCGTTTATTTTATTTTTTTGTCTAGAAAAAAATTTCTTTTGTTTTTGTTACAGAATTTTGTTTTGTTATGGGGTTTTGTTAAATTTTGAAAGAGAATTTTTTATTTTGTTTTTATAGAATTTTGTTTATTTTATATAGAATTGTTATTAATGTGGGAATAGGGCTCCTGGCGAACCACCCACTAAAAAAAATGGTAACGCGCCATTAGCAATACTTCATAAGTGGTGTGGAAACTTGGTTTTCCTCATAATATTGTCCCTTATGTGATTTAGCATTTTTTTTAAATTTCCGTCATATCAATAATTGTAGCAGTACTTCTCACTGACCCCGCAAAAAAAATAAAAACCTGCTACGCCTCTGTTCCAGACAAAATTCCCATCTCTCGGTCATTGCACTCTTTCTATTTAATGATTAGACTTTAAACTACTGATATTGCAAATATTTTACGTTTAATTAAATTACATTTAAAGGAGAAATGTCTATTAAATGTACCTAGCGGAGGAGGGCAGCACTCTTAACCCACTTGTCTGCAGATAACAATTCTCGTTTTTTTTTTGTACTTTCATATAATGAATGATAATTTAGAAGAAATATTTTGGATAAGTGGAAGTGATCAGGTTTTGTCCACATAAGAACAGACTTTTGTGGAAACTGTATTTTCCAAAAGTATTGAGAAGTATTTATACATAACCTACGACATAACCTATAACTTCTTTCAATACTTACTCAATTTAAATCTTAAGAAAAAAAATCTAATTTATTCGTTGTATTTATCGATCATAAGGATATCTCAGGGGTGTTACCCCTCTGTCCCCCGAGCACTTGAAAATATTTAAATCGAGGGATTAACGTATAGAACCGGCGATACGTCGATGCTTGTAAAAGTCCAATCGCCCGCATTGATCGCTCCCGATAAAAGTGAACCAGTTAAACCCTTGTCAAGGGCTAAATAAAAAAAATGAAAAATAGCTAAAGCGAGTTTGCCGAAATGTTTAAGGTCATTTGCGGCAAATTGAAACGGCTTTTAGGCGACTAAAAGACTAGCTAATGAACGCTGGTTGACCAGCTTGATCTGCGAATTATTTGGAGTGGTTTAAAAATATCATTCCTATATTTTCCGCGAGTGGGATGTTTTTTTTTTTTATTGAGGCACTTAGAACGATTATTTTATGTTATGAGAATTTAAGTATTTACGTTTGTTATGGCGTTGATTTAAAGAAGGCAATTAAAAATATATGTGGGTTTTATTCTTTCATTTCATTTGTCGCGTGCGCGTCTCTATCATACAATGTAAATATGTCGAATTATTTGTACTCGATTTTTATATCTAATGTTCTTTTATTTGGTTTTCCGCAGTCATAAACACTTGATTCATAGGACAAAATAATTTTGAAGTGCTTCATTAGCAATATGTGGGCTGTTGGGCGGGTGAAATGTGCAGTAGAATACCATAGGCGTATCATTTCAGAGGGCACCAAATATTGGACAAAAAATATACTCTAAAACGTTTTTATCATTTATCGTATTCCTCGACTGTGATGGAGTACATTACTTATAACAACTACATCTATAAAGAGGCACATAAATTGAATATACACAGAACAACTTAATCATTTTAATATACTGAATAGAAATGGTAGCCTGATATTACGTATGATTCACTTTATATTATTTCGGTACTGAACTTTCGGCACGAATAGGGTCTTTTGAACGCTCGAAATTTGTTAGGTTATAGCGGCCATGTTTTTAAAGCAACATCTGTCAAATTTATTGTGAAGTGTTCAGTAGTGTATGGCAAATCACCATGGAAAGTTATGGCATTCAACAACGTGCACAAACCATCAAACTATATTTTCAAAATCAGTGCTCCATTCGAGAACTGAGTCACATATTCGATGTTTACTGGCCCAATTCAAGTCAACCGGTTTGATAAATAATCATCAGACAACACCCGTACGTCGCCGAGACGCAAGGTCTGCTGAAAACATCGCTGCTGTGCATGAGAATGTACGGGAAAACCCGAGGCAGTCAATTTCTCGTCGTTCACAACGACATAACTTGGCCATTCTGCAACATCAACTTGGCAAATTTTGCGTTTGGGACTTGGGTATACACCCGTATAAAATTCTAATGACCCAGGAACGTAAGGTAAACGACCATAGACAACGCCGTGTGTTCGCTGATTGGGCTCTGCGGCAGTTGGAAGTTAGTTGACCCAAATTTCGCCAAAAAATCGTCTTTAGCGACGAGGCCCATTTTTGGATGAATGAATATGTGAACAAGCAAAATTGTCGGATTTGGGGCGATGCCAATTCATATGAGGTACACTAGCACCAAATGCATCCCGAGAAAATCACTGTTTTACTTTCTAAGTAAAATTTATATACATATAAAGATTAACTTCTTAATTACATATGTTAGAATTATAGAAATTACGAATAAATATCATAAATATAGTCTTGAAAGTACTCCAAATTTCAAGAACATTGATGTACGGTTTTTGTATGGAACCAGGCGCGGTATGGTATGGAATCAGGGTCAAACACGATGGCAAATCCAAGCTGAATTGCTTTTACCTACATCGAGGCTTACTAATAAACACCCACATATCTTTTCCTATATCAGTCAACTCCTTTTCAAGACATCGTAGGCCTATATTCACTATATGGTCATTTTATATATCGGTTACAATAATGAAAACTGCAGCTTATTAGTCCATCCGCACATCTGACGTACTCCATCTATCTGTACAATATTTTTTTCTAATATTTTTTGTATTCCATATATACGTATCCAGACCCTTTCATCCCACATTCCCCTTCACAATGGGTCGTTCAATTAGGTTTTCGCCTTATATGCCTTCCACTGAAATTAATATCGTCCAACGCCAGCGTCCCGTTTCAAGGGACATGTAACATTTCGCTAACGAAAGAAATAAATTCACGCCAACTCTCGTTGGATAGCAAGTGAAACTGAGAAATGAAATGAATCGTAAATTCTACAATAACCACGTTTCTAGAATGATCCTCGCTGAAAGTTGGTAATTAAACTGGCGAGTGCTCAAATATTCATCGTAGTTTTGTCAGCCGGTTCAAATCAATCTTAGTTTCGCAAATCGCATTTTTTGCATAAAAATTAATGCCAACAAAATTGAGTTAATACAATTCGTTTTTGTCTTCAACATGTTTGAGTAAAAAATTGTATATTTGTTTCTTTTATTGAGTGGTTTATGACGAACTGACTTTGTGATAAATTCTAGTGGCGTTACATTAGTAGTATGAATTAAGAATGACTGACCAAACTTGCTGTTCTATTTAGTTTAGGATGACATTTTAAATCAACTTTCCAGTAGTGGAAAGTACGTACAAGAGATCATACATAATAAATTATACCTCTTCCAGATAGGCTTTCATGTCAGCTATGAAGGTTTGGGAATTTCTGAACACGATATATAATATCTTATAGAACAACGACTGGACTGCCGCGGAAATTCTTTATAACTTCCTAACTTCTAGGAAATTCTCTAGAAATTGTTTGTTAGGTTTTAATTTTGCATATTATGAATTTTCAGAATTTCAACTTAAAATTTTACCTACATATTTTTGAAAATGTGTACTTTAAAGTAGTGCAAACATTTTTGAAATCTTCAGTGGCCTTAAATGAAAATCGCTTCTCGAACTGCCTAGATACATATATGCGCCATATTATTTCAATTTCAACAAGAAATGACCAAGGGGTTACACAAATTGAGGAAGAGGTGGCAAGCTATCCTGCTGCAGCAGGAAGAAATACGCGTAGTTATGTGTAAGTTTCAGATTGTTTTTTGTCACATGAATGTTCACTGCACATGGGTTACAATACATCACGGACTTGTAGTTTATGCCTCTCAAGTGATACAAATGTCATTTTTGTTACCTAGGCGCACAGTGCTTTTATCTGGATTTACATCAACCATTTGTCATATGCCATAACTGAAAAATATTGTAATATAATGGATGTTTGCTACCCTCTTTGTCCTTAATTACTTCCGACTTTAATTTAACACGCCATTATAATTAACGTTCCGTGGTTTTCCAAAGACATGGCGCACCTCCGTCTCCCTATTTCGTGACTCGTCCAGAAGGATTCGGTGCCTCAAAACAAAACCAGCTGCTGGTGGGTCCTTCTCAATTTCTCACGTATATGAACGACCACATGCGCCTGCCTGAACTTATCGGGCCTTCATTCTCCCTCGACATTTATTCTGAACGGCACGACGTTGCCAGGTGTACGAAAAAGGATTCGCCGGTTTTTCCTTTGTATTCCGAAGGCAAAGGTGGCGGTTTATTATCCCCAGGCAGATGGGGACAAAATGATAAAGATGTGGAACAGTCAAGGGCGGCCTCTATAGGAATCAATGACGGTCATGTAAATTTAATTCGATTAATAATATATGCGTTATAAGGGACGTTTCTGGGAGAGGGCTGGAACGTACGACGTAGCAACAAGAACAACAGCCTAATTTTCCACGAACACCGAAAGATTATATATCTTTCGCCAACCAAATTAGGACATGATTAAATTTGGCATTAGGACGTGATTAAAATTGAATCAGTTTTAGTCATCTGATGATACTAACTTGGTTGGCAAAATAAAAACTATTCTAATTAAGTGCTGAAAAGAAATCAGATCACCAAACTGATTAATTATTCTGTTACTGTTACTGTATTTTACTGTTGCCACTTTTTGTATGTGATTAATAAGTGGCTGTGTGATAATAATTTCTTTCATAATCGTTTAAGTATTATTTTCGTTGGTAACACTGTGTTCCTAAACATTGAAACCTACCAAGTTACAAACCTTTTTACGGCTGTTTTTAGTATTTTGTGTGTTTCTGTGGAAAGTTAAAACCATGCCTAAACATCCTGCAGGATGTTTATCTGCAGGATGTTTTTATAGAAAAGTGGCTACATATTACAAAATCCTTGCAACAGAACCGAGACTAGAAGATCTTTACGAAGAAACTGCAGACCTTGATAATCCTTCCTATAGTTCGGGACAATATTAGATTATAACCAAAAGCTTAATAATATAATCTTTTTTATTTTCATATCAGAAACATTGATTTTTATTTCCCAAACTTAATGTCTTCATTACAGGACCGAAGTACATACACGAAATCAATTAGCGGTGACTGATATATTAAAAAAAATACTTCTTGGTTAGATAGAGGTGTGGGATTTGTTTTAAAATATGCATAAAAGATGGAAGTTTAATTTAGGGCTATAAAACAAATTTCTTTTTTTCAATTTTCGGCATCAGTGTCTCCTTAACGTGAGGTAATTGTACTGTTAATGGTGGTTGGATATGATGACAGATTATGATCTCAAGAGGAAGATTACCATTGTTTAATCAAGGGCATCCTAGTCCTAGGAAAGACCAGAACCTTCGGTGAAGCAACAAGCAGAAGACTCGTTTTCCACGAACACTGAAAGTTAACACGTTACTCGATTTGTATTTCGCAAATTGAAATCATCAGAAGATGATTAAAACTGACATTTCCTAAGTATAGTCGATCACTAAGAATGAGAAATTTCAATAATCACCTGAAGGCTGACATTATTTTTTTGTTTTAATTTAGAAGATATAAAAAGAGAAGGCTTCGATAGAAAATCTTTGAATAAGACTGAATGAAATTTCAAAACGTTAAACTCAGGAATCCATATCAACTTCTAAATCTAAGTTCTAATTTAGTTTTTGTAACATTTTTTATAACGAATGTTACTTAAAAATTCTTAGAGAATCTTCCAGAGAAGTGCGTCATTGATTATGTTATTTTATGTAAAAGAAATGGTGATGACTTAATAAGGACCCATCTCTTATGTGCTTTTGTTATTTCCGTCACCCTCAAGTAGTCTAAACAAAAATAAACAGCCCTTCAAGCAGGTCAGAGAGCATCGCTATTATGCTGCAGTACAAGGGTGTGCTATGAAAGACTGATTGTTGGCTTTGAGGGTAATTACATCCGGATCCCAACTCCTTCTTTTGAGATAAAAAGGGTACGTTCTCATTTTGATGCCTTTGAAATTGATAATTGATGATCGTGTTGTGGTGTAAGGGGTCCAAATCGGGATGAGTTTTTCTCAAAATGCGAATGAAATCATGCTCTATTATTATCAGCTATTATTTAAATAATATGAATTACATATTACATTTCTTGATGAAATTAGATGAACTGGTTTTATTGCAACATTTTTTAACGTTTCTTGTCAAAATTAAAATATGTATAGGTGGTTAAACACGATATCAGAATTAAATTGAATTACTACCTACATCGAATCAAATATCTGAAATATATGCGATGGCATTTATCTAAGCTATGACCAATTATTCTTTATATTAAAATAATGCAAATTCGTAACTTGAAGTTTTTTAAATATTCAAAATCTGTAAAAATATTTTATTTTACTCAAAGATATTTTATTTTACTTTTACTGTAAAAATATCGACTAATTTCGGCTGATTCCACAAACATCCAAATTATCAAGACGTGTTAGAAACAAGAAATCAAATTTTTATTCATTAATTCAAAAACAGAAGAGGACTATTAATTAGCTTCAGGTTTATTTACGTTTAAGTTTAATTTTGTTGTTCAAACAAGTATAAAGATTGAAAAACTGTGAAAAAATAAGGGATTTCCTTTTTCCAAATGCTTTTCATATCGTTAGAAACAAATATGTACAAAATTGCAATGAAGGTACCTACATAATTTGTTTATGAAATTTCATAGTTTTGTCGTAAAGGGGTTAGTTAAAAAAAAACAGAAATTGATTTCCTTCCCCCAAAAGCCTCAGTCTCAAAATGACTTGAAATATCGCAAAAAATAATTGCATAAAAATTTTTAGTATTTTACAAATCAAGTCAAGAATTAAATGCGATCTTATTACCACATTATAATCAAAAGAATTAAAATTATACCAAAATAAATTTTACTGTTGATATTCATTTATTTTTATATTTTATTTCTACTGTAATACTCCGGTCTCTTATCTTCTTCTTTACATTTCTTTCTCTCTTTCTTTTATAAACCATCGCCACCCCCGTCTACCCTCCCCCAGAAGAGTGGCTATTCAAGGTCGGCAATTTAGCGTGATCGTCTAATTTTATCTA
Source organism: Rosalia funebris (assembly GCA_037954035.1). Lineage (NCBI taxonomy): Eukaryota > Metazoa > Arthropoda > Insecta > Coleoptera > Cerambycidae > Rosalia > Rosalia funebris. The sequence continues at coordinate 10,552,696 of JAZFAV010000001.1, read as the reverse complement.
GTAATAGGAATCTTTCTACGTTGTTTTTAATTCTCACTCCCCTAATTCTTTGTTAGGTATCACTTCGTCTTAATTTTCTCATTTATGGTCTATTCTGGTTAGTTTAATTTAGACCTCTATTATATTTGAATTTAATATGATTTAATTTACTTGATATAATACCTGAAAGAGAAATAGAAATGAAACTCAGAAGCCACTTTAATATACATTTATTTCCCAAACTTGGATAGGTGGGACTAATATTCTTGACTAACAACAGACCCCTATTATTTGTAAGGGAAGCTTCTGTTTGTTTAAATAATGGTGGGCATACGTATAACTCTGAAATATGCGGAGAGGAACCTCCCTCCCCAAACACGCTGTGAGTTTCCCCACTGGGGAGATATTAAGAATCTAAGCGCAACCATTAACTCGCAGTTAACAAAAGGCTTGTTGCCGTAGGTTGTATACACAATTGTCTTTATTAATGACTTTCTGTGTCACGTACACACTCGCTCTGAGACACCCACGTAGAGACAATTAGCTTGATGAAAAGTTTGCCCTTCTGCAGCAGAAAACGTACGCACTCTAAGACAGTCAGCACTAAATATCATTATCATTACCATTTTAAACAATAGGTCACTGGTGGTATCAAATCACCGAATGAAGTTCAGCTGTAATAACTGCTTAGATATCTTTATGAATTGTATCGGCCCCACATGTATTAATGCCCCCGTATGGAAACGCTCACATCTAGTATACAAGATGCGATAAATTATGAACAGGGGGTTGTTACCGTACCAACAACATCGTAGTACATGGTAATTTACATTTGCGTAAAATAGATGAAGACAGGGAATTAAGTTCCCTGTAAAAAAAATAATTATAAGAGAATGGCAAACAAACATGTGCAATAGTCTACCTGTGCTGAAACTAGGGCAGTGAATTATTATTATTATTATGACACTAATTACCTAAATGTATTGAATCATGAGCGCCACAATGAAATTATAGCGTTGATATAGTCATTAGTAAATTAATAAAAAAATTAAAAAAATCAATCCCCTTTTTACCGATAATGATTGTTTAGGATAATTTGAATATTAACTGAAATAAGAGCGATAAAATAACCCTAACCTAACAAGGAGCAGATAGTCACGGCGTCGGAGACTTCTCCCTCAGATTCGCAACCCCTAATTTCGATTATGTCCATGACTTTGGAAATCAGCGTCAGCTTCACTGTACCCCAATGAATGAAATATTGCACGTTTCTCGACGCGCGTTTCGCTAACCACATCGGTATTACCGGGAGATAATGAAAACTGTTAGGTTTAATCATCTCCCGGTGATTCTAACTTGGTTAGCGAAACGCCCATCGAGAAACGTGTAATCTTTCGGTGTTCGTGGAAAACTGATCTTCACTTTTTATTTGCTTAGATAAATTGCAGTATTTAATAATGTTAGCTTACCTTTAAAATCATATATCTGAAATTAGTGTCCATTCCAATAGTTTTATTTTAAACAGAACATCGTTAATTTAAAAACGCTTTTAAAGCATAATCCCCACAGTGTATTTTAATACGCAGTTTTTTTGTATTTCTTTTTCTGCATTAGGAAAGTCTTGTTTGCTTTTCAGGTATGCAGGGACTGAATTTTCATGAGGCATTCTATATATTTATATATAAAATAGATATAGATTTTATATTATAAAATAAAAGTGTATTGGAAAAAAGAAAATTATACATATAGACATCTCCATTTGGCATGAATTTAACGTTAAAAAGAATGAAAATGTAACGTCGGGGTCTTCTTTTTCTGTCCTCCGCTAAATGGCCCACTTACCAGTCCTGTCAGGCTATCCCCCTAGAACCTCGGAAAAATCCCACAGTCTGGCCACGTCGCGCGACGCGTATAGGTCGCCTCGCTCGCGCGATTGCCTAGTTTAGTTTTGGTTTGCGCCTTTCGAGGTTGCGGTCCGACAGCCTTTTGCATTGCGGCGACAGCTGCATTCCACACGTGTAAATTCGGCCTTGCCTCAACTGCAATTGCTGCACATTGCACTATCGCATCCCGTCTCAATTCGCGAGAGGCGGCGGCGGCCGTGGTGGTGTTTTTGTTTTCATGCACCGCGCCATCGATAGTTCTTGGAGCGTGCCAGTTTCAGATAGAGTTTGCTCGGGGTTCGAACACGTCCGGTCGGAATGGGAACGAAACTGTTTTGTGGTTTTTGCAGATAGTGATTGTGATTAGCGTTCGTGACTGTCGTCAGGCCTTCGAAATATTCATGGGCTACTGTTTCCTGTGAAAGATGTAAGTATCGCGAAGGTTTTGTTTGTGTTTGGACGGCAGTTTCCTGAAAGCGGAAAAGTTATCGAATATGGTTAACTATTACACATCCACTTAATTCGTCACGATGATTTATACAGGATGTGACAATTTCAGTGGAGACCACTTGTAAAATCGTGTATCGACGAGCATTGTCTAGCTAATTGTTTTAAACAAAGTTAACTGTGCGAACGGTTTTTTAAGGAATGAATTCGTTCCCGAGTTACGGGGGTAAGTTGATTGGTATTATTCATTTCATCGCTATTCGCCAAATAAAAAACTTATCTTGCCGGTAAACTGAACAGTCTACCTGAGCCTAGTCATAAAAACAAGCCACAGTATATTTTGAGATTTTTTATTTGGCAAATAGCGATGAAATAAACTATACTTGAATGTTGAACACTGTTTTAATTCATTTAATTGGGAAAGTGTTTGAATTGATTTGTACGATGCATTCTTTTTGTTGCCTTGTTTTTCTTATTTGCGTTTTACAGGTAGTTTTACTATCTATCGCGTAAAGCCAATTATCGTTGTGCAGTCAGTTTTTATACAGTTTCTGTAAGACCTGTAACCTTTTACAGGCTAAGCGTGACGATATACAAAGGAATTACATACGCCCACCAGGGCCTTGATCGTATCAAACAATATTTGACCCATAAATTCCTCTTTTATCCGTCATATTGTCCCATTAAGTATTTTTTTTTTATTTGGTAATATTCATTGTTAAGGTTATCAGTTTTTTTTTGTGAGCTACTCGGTTTTCGAAATAATAGAAATAATGGCTGCTGTAATTGGCATATTCCATCCATTTATTGTCATAGAGAACATTTCAATCTCTGTTCTCCACTCCGACCATGATCTATTCTCATATAAGGAATAACAAGACAATAGGTCTGAGATGATCTGAAACGCCGAACAAAAACTAAGACTTCTTAGTTTCTGTTCGGCTGAAGTATGATTTTTGACGATCGAAATTCACTGATTCTTTCTAAAACCAAGCGGCATTGGACTTATTTCGTTTGTTTACCTATTTAAATCCATGAATTGTCTCTTGGATTTTACTCATATTTTATAGACTGAGGACAGATTGAGCGAAACGGAAGCTTCACGGGAAGTGAAGTAGACGTTATTTGGAAGAGAAACTAACATTCTTGAATAATACATGCAATTATGTATTATTCAAGAATGTTAGTATATTAGCTTATATATTTCGTTGTTACTAATGAATCTTAGTTTTTCTTTCTTATTGCACTAACCACACGTTCTTAGTATTGTAGTTGAATATGTCATATGTGGTAAATTAGGAGTTACATTATATTAATTGTGGAATATAGTCTATAAATTTTAATTGGCAATTAAAATTCGTTATAGACCTTTTAGGTTATACCTAAAAGTATAACTTTAATTTCCTTATGCGCAAGCCATATTTCCCACAGGAAAGAAGGGGTCGACAACTGACAAACATTTTTTTCCCCAAATACATGTATATTGATTCTAATTCTGATTCATATTCTGCTCTACATATAGGGTGTCTCAATTGGAACTATAGGATATAGGATTTCAATTGCGCGCCATTTTTATATTCTGTCAAAGATAGAAGGGCGTCCATATTTAATGACTGTCAACATGCTTGTAATAGCATTACTAGGTTCATTTTCAAAGAAGTATGATCCTGTGGATGTATTTCGTTTTCGTACGACGTTGTATACTTTCTGTCACTACAGCAATATTTTTATCTGATCGACCACGAGGAGGACGTATTGGTGTTGCCTTATCAATAACAGAACCCGTCTCTCCAAATTCATTGATTAAGTTACGAACCGTTAACTCTGTAGCCGCTTCACTTTGTCCCAATTCTGTACGAATTTTTCATAATGCAACTTAATTATCCCTCACTTTCATAAAACAGTTGTACACAAACTATTCGTTATTGAACTGTTGATCGCGCATGCAACACGTTGACGTCGTAGGGTTTGTAGATGACAGTCGTTAAATATTGACGTCCCATCTTTGACAAAACACAAATAGCACGCAATTCAAATCCTATAGTTTCAACTGGCATACCCTATATTTATAAAAAATATTGAACGGATGAGTTTACGTCGGTAGGCCTGGCGCAGCGCTAATTTGGCCAGTTTTCAACATCGATAAATTCTTAATGCATTTACTCAATGTTCACATCAATTGGATACCACAAACGAGTTTGACAAAGATCACTGAAGACAATGCCTCCAACAATGCCAGTAGTGAACATGCTTCACATTCATAATCGAGCTGAAAAAATTAAACCAAATGCTGACGAACGTCACTGGATGTATGTTAATGAACGACTAGACGAGGAATGCCATACATACATACGTATGTAATTAAAATATAACAACGGAGTGTGACCTAGATAATTATTTATAAGAAGAATCCGTATGAAATGTAATAGCGAATGTTGTGCCTTGGGAATATCTTTATGTATTGTGTATTACCTTGGGAATACCCTTTTTTACATTTTCAACAACTTGGAAAGCAGAGACGTTTTTTCAGAAGCACGCAAATTTTATACAAAATAAATTACATATATCAAGGATTATATTTCATATAACCTATAACCTCATTTGTTTTATCGCATATTATGTTACACTTTATCTGGGGCAATCCCCAGGACAAAACCAGCAAGAACCTACACTGGAATAGAACCTACAAAGTTCTAATACCAGGAAGGGACGGTCGGGACGACAAAATTGGACCCAAACACGGCGAAATCTGGTTTACCGATGGGTCCAAAACCAGAGGAGTGGGAGCTGGCTACTGTAGACTCAGAGCTCGGGATGAATATCATACCAGACTGGAGAAATACAACACAGTATTCCAAGCGGAAGTCCACGCGATATTTTGTTGCTCGGAAGAACTTCTGGAAGGGAACAAGACAGGACAAACAATCTGGATGTGCTCGGACAGTCAGGCGGCACTAGCTGCCTTGGCTGCCGTAGAGCATAATTCCAGATTAGTGGGGGAAACAAAGGACTACCTGAATAAGCTTTCCAGAAGAAACAAACTCCACTTAACCTGGATACCTGGGAATTCCGGGTGGAAAAGGAATGAGAGAGCAGATAGACTGGCTAAGAAAGGAACCACACTGTTCCTATGGTGGTCCTATCAAAAAACCAGTTGGAATGCCTTACCAAGAAGAGTTAAACTTGCTGAGATCCCACTATGAGAACCAGCAAAGTAAGGAATGGCTGGAGATTCTCGGCTGCCGGACTTCCAAAGCTCTAATGGGGCTGGAAATGGGAACATGGGCAGATGAGTTGAAAACATTCAGCAAGGCCAAGACCAGGATTGCTGTAGAACTGATGTGATAACGGAACACGGCAACCTGCGACAGCAGAGACACAGTATGGGCAAAGGGTCCCCCCTTTGTACCAAGTGTGACTTAGGGGAGAAGACATCGATGCACTTCCTATGCGTGTGCCCTGCCAGATCACCTTATTGAATGACATGGCTGGGAAAGTCGGAATTATTACCGCACGAAATTAGGAATCATCAGCTGCAGCATATCATGGACTACAGCTTAGCGGCAGGGTATCCTGCCGCACCCTGAGGAAGGTAATGGGATAGAGAGAGTACAAAAGCCAAGTCCAAGTGCTCGTATCCGTAAAGGCTCGCTAGATTAATAATAATAATAATAATAATAATGTTACACTTTAATACTATTAAAATCACATTGTTTTTTCTTCAATTAAAATTCTTCGAGTACATTTTAAGTGATTCCGTAAGAATCCAAATATAACTCCGTCGAATCAATTAACATTGTACAATGTATTTAACAGCTGTCCATCATTTCACGTGAAAACGATTTATTTTTTTGGTAAATAAACTAAGAGCGTCGAGTGAATAGATTAAATTAGTCGTCACACGAGACCACCACTTTTAAATCTATCGCATCAAGTATTTGTAGGTAAGTAGAACTAGTTTTCTTGCAAAAATTGTTGGTGCGTCGGAAAAACCATTTAGACGCCTGAAAAGAGATATAAAAGTTCTGTAATAGCTGTTTTTATATATATTTTTTATTTTAAACTAACGCATGTTCGACTGGCGATACTTGAAAAATGTTGTACGATAATTATTTAATGTTACGTGCATGTAAATAAAAATTTTCTGAATTTCTTAACTATTCTAACAATTACACGCAATATTTAATTACCTAATAATGCTAGTATACTAGGTATGTATGTAAATATGAAACCGGAATTTGCCCATAGATGGCCTAGCTGCTAATGTAGTTACCGTCATACCGCGTCATTGGCGCCATTTTCTTGTTTTGACATCTGATAAAGGTTTTTACCTTACAACAATACAAGTTTCATAGAAAACATCGAATCGCATCGATTGCTTATTGAAGCCTACGGTGAGCATGTTCTTGGTAAATCACAGTGCTTTGAGTGGTTTAAAAAATTCTAAAGTGGCAATTGTGACGTGAGGAATGAAGAACGTAGAAGACCACCGAAAAAGTTTGAAGATAGCGAATTGCTAGCATTGTTTAATGAAAATAACGTTCAAACACAACGAGGACTCACGGATCAATTAAATGTGACACGAGAAGCCATCTCCATACGTTTGAAAGCCATGGGAAAGATCCAAAAGATGGGAAAATGGGTTCCACGTGAACTGAATGAAAGACAGCAGGAAAACCGAAAAGCCATTTGCAAAATGCTGCTCGCCAGGTACAAAAGAACGTCATTTCTCCATCGAATTGTGACTGGCGATGAAAAGTTGATATATTTCGAGAATCCTAAGCATAAAAAATCATGGGTAACTTCAGGCGAACCATCGACATCGACTGCAAGACCAAGTTGCTATGGACGGAAGACAATGTTCTTTATTTGGTGGGATCAGAAGGGTGTGATCTATTATGAGCTGCTAAAACCTGGCCAAACCGTTAATACTGAAGGCTACCGACAACAAATGATCGATTTGAATCAAGCTTTTCGTGAAAAACGACCAGAATATTAAAAAAGACAACACAAAGAGATTTTGCTTCATGATAATGTGCCATCACACACAGAAAAAACAGTCAAGGAAACTATTGACGCGTTTAGTTGGGAAATACTTTCGCATGTGGCTTACTCACCAGACTTGGCTCCGTCCGATTACTACTTATTTGCATCGATGAGACAGGCACTCGCTGAGTAGGGCTTCACGTCTTACGAAGATGACTCGATGACTGGTTTGCCTCAAATGAGCAAGAATTTTTTTGGCATGGAATCCACAAATTGTCAGAGAGATGGGAAAAATGTATAGCCAGCAATGGGCAGTAACTCGAATAATGTATTTTTTTATCATTTTCATACAATGAACGTGTATTTTCTATACAAAAAATTCCTGTTTCATATTTACATACCCGGTATATTGCAAGGAGCATATCAGGTTGGTCGAAATGATGTTTATTTCTTAACAGTAACGAACACGTTGATTTGCCACACAGAAAATCGATATGGACTAAAGTGCGCGTCCATCTTCTCCCATAACATAAAACTAAATCTCATTGTCGGTCTCTGCATTACCGACTTACAAAATGTGCATATATTTAAAATCTATAAAATGGATTATACATTTCAAATAAAAACAGGGAAGCCTTATATGTCGTAAACTGTGATTGGAAGTATGGTAGTGTATATAACCATTTTTATTTTTATTGTATATGTACAGAGTGTTTTAGTTAAGAACATTTCTGCTAAACTTTCTTTATTAAAAATTTAAATCTTCAGTTCAGAGTACAATAGTTAGTAAAAATATCGCCATAATTTGAACATTGTATATTAATTTATACAGGGTAAACACAAAGGTTACTTAACAAATATGAATTCGACAATTCATGTCGAACATGAATTTAAAATTGTGCTTGATAGTTGACTCATGGAAACAATATATTGTTTTTACCGAAGTAGCATTATTAAATAATAATTAATTGTAGAGAATTTTACTGTTAAACTAACCTTAAGTGTCATAACATTTCACTAAAAATGTTCACGTAGTATTCTTTATTTTACTTCACAAAGCTATCTTGACAAATCTGACCGAGATTAATTCTATTTCAACCGTGTATCTGCATGCGTGAAAGACTCGGAATTTTCCGCTTCAATTGAATAAAATAACTGGGCATTAGCTACGCAAATACCCACGAGGCTGTTCTATTTACTCGTAATTAAAAGAAATAAAGAAGTTAATTTATGTATATCACATTTGTAATAGGTAAATGAGGTTATTGGAATACGTCAGAATGCATTTTGAACCAGTTCGAATGGAATAACATTGTCGAAGGTTATGGAATAACAATAAAACTCGATAGTAATGAAATGACTTGAATGTGCGTTCACGGTGCTGCCGAATGCAAGCCTCAATCGATTATAGTGGTTTAGTTCAAAACTACTAAATGTATTATTCCAGTCATTCAATAATTATTGAGATATTGAACCGATTGAACATCATCGGTAGCATTCAGAGCAGTACATGAACAAAGTTTCCTATTTATTGTGTACGATAGATCTCCCTAATTACTAGTTTTTTATACACTAGACACGGGATGTAAAATTACATCCCAATATAATAATAATTTTTACATCCCAAAAATTAAGGGATGTAAAAAATCCGAAATTTTTAAGTGATTTTCAAAGGGCTGTACTTTGAAGAAAAACAGCTGCAAAGGAATTAAAAAAAAAGCAAATTGAAGCTCTAAGTTTCTAGTTTTCAGATCTTGAATTCAAAACTTTTTGCCAGGAGGAGTTTTGGAGTAATCATAAAAAACCATCGGAAAAACATTTTTCCAAATTGTTGCTTGCCTTTCGAAATGTCCATGGACAATTTTTTTTGTTTCAGTGATTTCATCATCAAGCTTTTTTAGATAATTATCCTCTTTAATTTGAGTGGTCTAAGAGCTTTGTACTATGATTTTTCGCTGATTTATCGTCGTTTAAAGCAAAAAAGTCAGTTTTGAATTTGGTAATTAATTGCTCGGGAAATAATGACAGATCGTACAGATCTGAAAACTAGAGACTTGGAGCTTCAATTTGCTCTTTTTAAAATTGCTCTACGACCATTTTTCTCCAAGTTACACCCATTTGAAAATAACCTAAAAGTTTATCTTTCAAAAAATAAAACCCGCCACAGGTAGGATTCGACATTTGTCCCGGATCGGAACCGAACGACATACAGCTGTTTCGAACTTGTTAGTTCTCATCAGTGCCGCATACGGTACGCCGATTCAGGACAAATGCCGAATGAACTTTATGGCCTATACATCTTTATCGATACGATCTCTGTCAGTAACTTATAAGTCGGAAATCGAGAAAGGAACCACCAAGCCGCCAAGCGGTTATCAAAGTAGTTCCCGAATAGCAAAGCTATTACATAATCGCTCTAGGAAACAACTACTCCTCGGGCTAAAGCCCCGCCAGGCATTGAATTATACTCAGAAGCGATCCTCGACCCCTTTCTCGTGTTTCTGCACGATCAGATAAGGTTTCAAAAAATAAAACCCGCCACAGGTAGGATTCGACACTTGTCCCTGATGAGAACTAACAAGTTCGAAACAGCTGTATGTCGTTCGGTTCCGATCCGGGACAAATGTCGAATCCTACCTGTGGCGGGTTTTATTTTTTGATACCTTTTCTGATCGTGCAGAAACACGAGAAAGGGGTCGAGGATCGCTTCTGGGTATAATTCAATGCCTGGCGGGGCTTTAGCCCGAGGAGTAGTTGTTTCCTAGAGCGATTATGTAATAGCTTTGCTATTCGGGAACTACTTTGATAGCCGCTTAGCGGCTTGGTGGTTCCTTTCTCGATTTCCGACTTATAAGTTACTAAAAGTTTATGATTCTTTGTCATCCCTTAATTTTTGTGCCTAATATAATTATATACCTAATGAAATATATATTCTCTTACCGTATCCAGTTTGTTGCGCGTGAGGGTATTATATATTTATTCAGTATTGGTAGTATTTGTAGCGGTCGTTTTCGATGCCCCTGCAGATGGGCCCCGCGGTGTTCAAACACTGCACCAGCGAATTAAAATTATTCCTGGATGGTTCGCATCCGTAGTAGGCGACCCGTTCACATGTTTTAGTTTCGTGATTCCAGTGCCACCTAACCATCAAGGGAATGTCCTTACAGATAGTTTTCAGTTCCGGTGGTTGACTACAGTCTGCAACCATAATAATAAACAATAAACAAAAACGGAAATTTCGTTGTTAATCGAGCAACGTCTGCATGCTACTTGAGGTATACAAACCACAATCCTCATTTAAGTGTTTTGCCTCACTTTGAACGTTTCACATTTAAAAATAATTAGACGAGAACTCCATTTATTCATATAGTTAAATTCACTAATACAAATATACTTATTATTATTTATTTTGATATATTGAAGTTCTAACTCAAATAATAGTTTCCTTTGAGAGTATCAAATATCCTAGGTTGGTAACATTGTGTCTATTCCACATCTCGAGGGATCCCACTGTATATCAGTAACGCAGTTACAAAGTAAAACCTGACAGACTGTGCATTAAAATTGATGAGCAGTGATATAGTTTTGGGTTTTGAAGCGAGAAATAGGGATTAACAAAAGTTGTGTGTACTTTTTTTCATATAAGCACGCAAATGTTTTTAATTAACAAAGAGTTAATTAAAAACATTTTGTTATTTGTCATTGTATTTTAGTAAATATGGATGGAAGGAAACATTTCCCCCAAGGAAAACGTGAATTAATATTAAGCATGTTAAATATCGCAAAAACTTACTTAAGTTTATTGAAAATGTGTTGACTTGTTCAACAAAAATGATTGCTGATGTAAAAAATTATCTAGAAAATCAAAAGAAAATCGGCATAGAAAATGCAAAACTTCCGCAACAAGAGAGACACATTGTCCGTCTCGCAGCCCATTTATTACATCAACGAATATAAAAATGTAATTAAACTTATCCATTAGCACCTCTTCAAATAAGGAAAAGGTTACTAAAAGAAGATTTAAAATCAAGACGGCCCAGAAAGGTTCCGCTACTAAATTGGGAACAGATTGCTAAAAGGCTATCCTTTGCAAGAGAACACATTCATTGGAAATCATTAAAATGGCATAATGTACTGTGGACTGATGAAACAAAAGTGGTGTACTGCTATTTTCATGCACACGACTATGTTTTATTTTCTATTAATAAAATAATTTTTTGATGGAATACTTCTTACCAATTCCTTGGAAATCTGCGTATCTACCACGTGCGCTCATAAACGATATTTCCAATTCCTTCGGCACGTTGTAGCGTCTTTCCCAAGCTGATACCTCCTGTCGTAACATTGCCACCATTACAGCCAGCATCAGTACTTTATTCCCCACCATTGTATTTCTGAAGGTGTTCTTTGGAGTACCCCGGATAACTAAATCGATTCTTGTTGTTGTTAATTATTTATACGACTAACCTTTTATGACCAGGATAACCTCTGATTCCTTTAAATTGTGTTTATTTTAAAAAGCGTTCTTAAGCGATTATGTAAAATTTGTTAAGCGTCTACCAGGAAAGGTTTATCACATCAGTGCATGTTATTGTTTTGTTTTCGCGTGAAACTTTGAACGCTAAGGCCAATGTTAAAGTTGAAACGCAGAATTACAGATAAACCCTTGTTAGAACCGTTGCAATAATTGCTGTTGATTAAAGAAAGGCCATTGAATTACTTCCTGATCCAATACTGATAATTGATAATACCCAACGCTTCTTTTATTTGAATAGGAAAGTTTTAGATGACACAAGATGGTGACAGTCTAAACGGTTGCTTTCCTGGCCTCTAATCGATTTAAACAAGTGGTCGACAATTCACAGATAATGTAGACTTTATTTTTTACACAATTTTTCTTACACAATTGAAAACATGTAGTCTGTTAATCGCGATCATTGTGAAACAATCGCAATTATTGTAGTGACATGAATTAAGACAGTAACATTCCTATGTGATCCCACGAGTTTCATCTTCTTATATTTTAATCATGGCATCTAACTTTTTTTGAAAAGTTACCATATACAATGTAGGTGTGTAAACAGAGAATAATCACAAATCTACAGTCATCATTCCTACCGGTAATTAACTGCCAAGAAAATAAAGCCATGTTTACAGCAAATGTTACTAAAGTTTAGGCAAGAACATACAAAGGTCCTTAAAGCGTTAGACGCACATTGACTGTGAGCATCAGCACAGAATCAGAAGGTTAAAAGCAACAAGAATCAAAAGGACTTAAGGTGTCTAGTCTAGATGAACATATAAACCAAAATGTGACCTGATAAAAGAACCAACAGCAGATGCAAGCTACAAATTCCATGCAACGTAACGAATGCTCGTTCTATCAATTGATAGTAACTTGACAAAAAAGCGATTGTTAACCTGGTGATGCGTAAAACAAGAGACGATACGAATATAGATCATGTCTAGGCGCTCAGTTCGTGTATGCACAACTGTGTGTGTTTATTGATACTGAGATTCTAATGTATGGGAATCGTGATAGATCAGGTCATAGTTATCATAGCGAATACAAGGCAGAATATTCGACCTATTTTTTCTTCAAATATCAAGGTCGGTAGGATGCACCTGAACGTGATACGCCGACAGATATCTTTTATCATGTTCAGTGTTGGGAATTATGGGAACCTATACCTTCATTCAATTCCGCATTTGATATTTTTGTACCCCTTTTCTTGTTAAACACTTCGCAACCCCCATTTGTCAGCTAAAAGACCTTAAGGTGAATCCATACGTATATGTATGTCGTGGCGAAAATTATGAAAATTGATGTTTGAGATTAAGGATGCAAATTCGGATAGCAATTTGCTCAACCCCAAACCTACCCGTACGGAGGCCATCACCACAGCCAAGGGACTTTTTATGCAAGAATTAATATTGATATCCTTGTGCACACCTGTTCTACACAAAAAAAATACATTAAAATTTTTTTAAATGCAAGTTTATTGAAGAATATAATTATTACAGGTACGGCCATCATTACTAGCCAGATTTCGTTCCTCCCGTACACACAGCTTCAGCCTGACTTTGACAAGCGTGTAAAGTTCTGAAGTTGTTTCTAGTGGGGTTACATCCGTGATAGATAGCGCGTTCGCACCCCTTTAGTGCGTTGTTCCAATGGTAGGCGAACTGCCACTCGCTACAATGCGGGTAGTTCTCCAAGGGTTCATAACAATCTGCAACAAAAGGAAACCTTCACGCAACTGTACTCGTCACCACACATTATGTCTCCTAAGGGGATACGGGAGAACTAAACCAGTAAATGCTAGAAAAGCTGAAAATTTTGTTTGGTATATGTAAATCGATACCTGCATTATTTTAAAGAAAGTTAAATTCAAAGCTAGTCGACCTACGGATGTGTTGTATTATTATTTTTTTTTTTATTAGAAAGCATCACCATCTTGACCATACTATATACCTTATAATAAATTTCAGTTTCATTTGTTTGTCCCAATCTGAATTATCAATAATCTAGACGATCGTAAAATTTCACATTTGTGCAGTATTCCTTAATCCAGAGGCAACGCTGATTCCAAAGTCTGATTCCAAGCAAATATGAATATTTTAGGTGAGCTTTAATCTCACCGGCAAAGCGCTTTTATTAACTGCCAATGCACCTGGTCACGCAATTGACCATCGCGATTATGGAAAAATCATAACCATAATCCTTACACCAGATTAACCTTTCTAATCCAACTGATGGACCAGAATGCGATCTGATTGACCCTTTATCGCAAGAGTCTGATGGTCACTGTCTTGTTTGTTTTTTTTTTTTTTTGAAAAATGTTCCGTTTCCAGTACTCCACAAAAGCCTCATTTTAAAGGATGCAGTGTTTCTGCTGGCCTATTCTTGGTGCACAGTAGTTACTTTGCCCCAAGAATTGAGTTTCGCCTACATTTTTGTATTGAATCAGTTGCTTCAATTCGAAAATGTAGGCGAAATATAGTTTCCTCTTTGGACAATGTTATTTCCGCGGCTACAGAACCAGACTCATTATGATTCCAACTATCTCACTCTGCTGTATCTGTTTAAAGAAAGGCTTGAATCTGCCACGGAAAATTGAAGGAAAACTACTGATATTGACAACAGGCTGCCAATATTAAAAATAATTCTGCCCTAATGGAATTCTAACCCTAATCTCTCTTTCCAATTATGCCAACCACATTTTGCCAAGACTCACAAGATTAGTACCAACAAAATTGGTTTTGTATTTTCCAGATTTTCTGATTTCTTATTCGGTTTTTATCATTAATAAGATTAACATGACCATGATAAACGACATTCGACCATACTTGTGTAATTGATATATCCCGTGCGCAATCAACATTCTGCTGATAAGGAATAAAGAGCGTGTTTGTTTCACATATCTTAAGAGTTTTTTACAATGTTAACCCGTTAAATAAAAATGGTCATAAACGAGATTAACGCTATTGTATATAACATTATAAATATGAGCGTATAGTATGCAATACAATAAATGAAATCGCCAGCAGAGATTAGAGTATTTAATAGAGCTCAATGTGACTACAAACTGGGCAGACGCAGTAATTTTACAAAATGGTTATACTGGTCGCTAGATGATATCAGGATATTCCGGGTGTTTCAGTGGGAACTATATGATTTGAATTGCGCCCCATTTGTGTTCTGTGCAAAATAGGGCGTCAATATTTAACGACTGTCGTCTACAAACCATGCGACGTCAACACAGAATAGTTTGTGTACAACTGTTGTATGAAAGTGAGCGATTATTTACAGTTGCATTACGAAAGTCGCATTACATCTGTAGTGACGCATTAAACTGGCGCATTAGCAGGGATAATAAGTGTGCCTCGATAGCTCAGCGGTAATTGGGAGAGCCGGGTTCGATTCCCGATCGAGGCAAAATGCACTTTTATCCGTGCTAACGCCAAAGTGGAGACCCCGACGTGATGTGATTCGTCATTCCAGTATATGCAACCTCCCTTACATCTCAAATTCGCGGATTCGATTCCCGTCCTATCCATCGCCCTACAGTCCCGGGGTTACCGAACAACGGTTCGTAAGAATGGCGAACGTGGTCAATTCCGTTAAATTGTATCGAGACAAGCCATGTCTCTAGGGAGGGAGTACTGTAGTGACGCATTAAACTGGCGCATAAGCAGGGATAATGAGTGTGCCTCGATAGCTCAGCGGTTAGAGCACTCAACCGGAAATTGGGAGAGCCGGGTTCGATTCTCGGTCGAGGCAAAAAGCACTCTTTATCCTTGCTATCGCCAAACATCTTTGGCAGAACAACAAATGGCGTACAATTCAGATCCTACAGTTCCAACTGAGATACCCTATACAATTAGAGGTTTGGAGTCTATTAATCAATAAAACTAACTCTTTAGAAACTTATTAAAAATAAGGATTACTATCCAAATCAGTTTCAAATTTGTTAATATTCTATGTTAAAAAACTCAACTGGTAAAAATGATAATTCTGATTAATTGACATTTAATTTCAATCAAAAGTTCTACCTCTGCTTTGCTTTTAGTGCTTTTCTGCTTTTGTCTTTTATTTGTGAATATATTTTTTCAAATTGTCCAACGTTTCAGTTGTTTCTATTTTCGCTTATACACATTTCGAAATTTAAAATACGTGTATTATATTGTTAAATTAAAAGAGACGATTTCCTAAATTTCATATTTAACTCCTGATGTTATAGAAATAAACTTATATGTATATGAAAAAAGTGAATATTCATCAGACACTCTTGAAGCTATAATTAAAATACTCTTAAAACTTCTGTTAGAATACGTGACTATCCATTTTACCAATTTATAAATATTCTCCAAATGTACAAGATTATCTCTTAGAAATATAAGTTGGAAAACAATGATGATTAAAATATTTACCTGACGCTACGAAATCCCTGTATGGTCCGTTTGATCCCAGAATTTCGCGATTTATTTGTGGTTCTTGTATCCGAAGCCCACAGAGAGCTTGGGTAACTGTCAAAATTACTAGGAATACGACGGGCAACATTTTTCAAAATTAAATACCTCGACTGTTCTTGATCACTGTTTAATGCACAGCAGTTGCACTTTGGTTAAAATACTGCCAATATATCTATATTATGATAACCTCTTAGTTGATATCACTGTTATTAATATTACTGTTGGTATATCTTGCTTCTACGAACTTATTTGTCGCTTACGTAAAAAGCTGATAATATGCAGTGTTTATTATTAATTATTTAATTAATGACCACTATTTTCGGAAATGTGTTTGTTGTTTTTAATTTTGTGCCTTGTTAATTATCACACACGGTGACATTCGACGAGATTCTATTACGACGCAATTAAGACAGGTAACTTTTGGAAAGTATTTTGTAATTAGGGATTCTACAAAATTTTACCCAAAAAGCTTTGGTCCAATGCGTTGTTGGTGACTATTACTGAAGTTGGTTAACTATCAGAGCACCTGTATAGATGCAAATAGCATTTAGTAGGAACAATAAACATACCTGAAATTTTAAATGACGAACAATTAAATTGGTGGTGTAAATTTACATCGGATCGTCCCTTATTAAATGAAAACCACTTACAATGAGAAATTCCTCATTCATCTATAACATATGTATTGATTTAACTTTGCAAGAATACTGGCGATTGAACTGAATACAGGCTTTTAGAGTTGTTTCCAAATCGACGGTTTGATAGGAGAGGAATAATAGAGTGGCCTGCTAGAACACCACATTTACCTGCCTTGATATTGTCTGACGATAATTGAAAACAAAGGTTACAATGGTAGATAGGCTTAGAATACCTTAAGGAAATAGAAATACCATATATAATTTTGGACATAGATTATGTTCATTGACTTGGACAGGAAATTAGGATACATACCCTGTGGCGCTGGATTCTCTAACTAATTCCAGGGAATGTTAACATATAGCCATGAACTTTAGCAACTCCACGTTGAAGTATCTTTAATTGTCGCCGGTACTACGAAATTGTCTTTTTTTTTTGTGGCTACATACTACGGCACAATATTTTTTATTTATCAGATAGATTAAAGCCGCATACTGCGCATTCTGTTCACCCGATCAATTTCAGTTCGGGGTAATATATAATCTAGTCTGATCTTCCAGTCTCCAGATCTATGCACTTCAGTAGAGATACTATGTTCATTTTGGGCCATTTGGAAATGGATGACATGCGTCCATCCGAAGTGACCAAGGGAGCTGATACATGGGGTTGAAGCCAATGACCAGAAGCTGCTGAAGACCTGGGTCAATAATCAGAGGCTACGGAAGACGTGAGATAATGACCAGAGGGTGCTGAACGCGTAATATAAACAATGACGTAATTGTTAGTGCACGAGTGTATGAGTCATGCGTAAAGAATGTCGTTCTGCTTTATCAGCACTATTTTACGGCAATTAAAAACAGTTACTCTCGAGTTTTGCTATACAAAGTGTTGAAAAAGTTTTTATAATAATCACAAGGAAAAAAATCAATTATGAGTGTAATTGTTTTCATCATAAGAAAAGCATCGTAAAAAAAAACCAAATTTTTGCTTGCTTTTCAAATGGTCCGCTCCAAAACTTCAATAATTTTTTTCAGTGATTTCATCAAAGATTTTTTAGAAAATTGTATCTTCTTTAATTTAAATTACTCGGAAAATAATTATCGTACAGAAAATTCAAGTAGGGTCTTAAAAACTGCAATGTATTCCTTACAAATCGTAGTTATTGGTTTTTGATAAAAGAAAATTTCCGTACAAGAATGTTGATTGAAAAAAATTGCGTATTTAAGGATATTCGCTTAACTTAGCATACCATTGCAAATAATGGATAGACTAACGATGTTGACTATCCAAAAAGTATTTCAGAGAAACCTTGAAAATTCCAAAGCGCTGCCATTTTTTTTTATTGTATTCGGAATGATTGAATTTGTCGTTTTTGCTAAAAATTAATTTTAAAAATGAATTTTTCTTTTTAAATAAATTTTTTTATGTTGAAAATGTTTTTTTCACAATTATCCATGTTTTTTATCAAAAAATGTTAATTATTGTAAGAAAAAAAAAGCTGCTGATGGTAAAACTCAATTTTGAACTCAAAATATGCAAACTAGAAACTTGGAGCTTCAATTTGCCGTTTTTTAAATTGCTCTACGACTATTTCTCTTCAAGTCACAGCCCTTTGAAAATCACCTAAAAGTTTAGAATTTTTTTACGTCCCTTAATTTTTGTGTCTAGTGTATCATTAACAGGTCCCAAGTCATTAACGTGACATTACGTATAAATAAAATTATATTTTATTTTATAATTATGTTAAGATGTAGTTGTAATCTATTTATAAACAATTACTATAAACATAGATTTTCTTTAAGCCAATGTATCACTAATTATAATATTGTGTATCGATTTAAAAAATAATCCCCGACATGGCGGAGAGGTAGCAGATGAACGACATAGCAATATATCAAAATTTGTAAAGCTATTTACGTTTTGGCACCTCTCGTATTCCATTCCGATATTCGTTACAGATGTAGGTCATATGACCCGAACGTTGAAATCGATTTTAGATTTTCCTTATTACCTATTTGATTTATTCGCGTGCCCAATTATTTGCGATCCTTTGTCAACGATAAAGCGCCAACGAGGACGTGAAAATCGTGTATTGGTCCAAATCTTTTCTTGTATCGACCAGGCATAGGCAGTAAGTAACCACGTTTGCTTGTAATGCACAAAGAATTAGTTTAGGGAGGAAATACTTCATTTTGATATATCGACAAAGCTAATGGATTTCTCAGGTCTACACTGGCTTTGCCGTTACCTACTTTATGTATGGTCTTAAGAGCTAAATATTTCAGTATGCACTTTGCGATGCCATGGATATATTTCGCTTTCTTACCTTTAACGCTGTTAACGTATTTTTATTTTTGTAGTTCTTGTAAATATCATAGGAAACAAAGTCGTAATTAATGCGCCTGAGTTTGCAGAACATAATTTTACATTTATACAGGGTCCCGCGGAGATGTATAACGATTTTTAAAAATTAATAACTTATTTTTCAACGAAAGTTATTTTTTTATTTTTTTCAAAACATTCGTTACAAGATGACATTGTGTTATCACATGAAAAACACTAAAGTTAAGAATTAGGAGCGAAAAATAACGTCATCTATTATTATTATTATATTATATAGGTTTGGGCCTCATCAGCCACTGATCGCATGGGTAGTCCCTTGGCGATCCCCTCTTATCCGGGTCATTATCCAAAAATGCTATCCCATAAAAGGAGCAATTTAGGCACGTCCCCCGCCTTAAGCCTCGCCTCCTCTAGGATAACAGGGGTCCCTAATATAAGATACCTCTTCTCCTCCAGTGCGGGGCAGGTGTAAAGAATATGAATCGAGGTTTCCTCGTCTTCTTTACAGTATCTGCAGGCCGGGCTATCAGTCAGCCTCAGCTTGTGCTTATATGCATTCAGACTACTATGGTGGCCCGTTATGATTCCCACCAGAGTTCTGGCTTTGTGCCTGTTCAATTTAATGAATTCTTGGGCCCATTTCTCAATCTCTTAGTATTCGATGAAGAGTTTGGTTATTCGACAACCCGTTACTCCTCTCCATCTTTTATTGTGCTGGTCTCTTGCCCAGCCATTGATGCGGTCTCTGATCAGATTCCGACTTATTCCCACTGCAGGTTCTGGTCCATAGAGGTTTTCCCTGGTCCCTAGTCCGACAAGGTCATCTGCAATTAGATTTCCCTTAATGCCATTGTGCCCAGGTATCCATAAGAGTTCCACCGGTCCCTTCCTTGCCAAGTGGTTCAATGCTTCATAGCAATTATAGACCAGCTTCGACTTTGTCGTTGCTGAATTCAGGGCTGCCAACGCCGCCCTGCTATCCGAGCAGATACATACCTTCTCCTGGGTCCGATTTTGGTCCGCCCCCAGAACACCAAACACGTCATCTAAGTGACGACCATTTTTTTGACAGCACTTCCGTAAACAAGTAGAAAAATTGTCCATGCAGGGCTGTACCACATTGGCTGAAATAACTTCTATTTCCCTTGTTATTGCAGCGGAAAGTTCGGCAAAGGTACGTGGTTTTCCAATGAAAACTCTTGCTTTGACGTATCCCCACAAGAAATAATCGCAAGGCGACAGGTCCGGTGATCGTGGAGGCCATTCGATATCGCCTCGCCGGCAAATGAGGCGCCCAGGAAAATGTTGTGTCAAGAAGGAAGCGTAGCAAGTAATAGCCCCGTCTTTCTGAAAATAAACTGCATACATGTTTATGTTACGCCTTCTCAGTTCAGGAATTAGAAATTCGCGCAGCATCGTAACATTATGGTGTGTTTTGACAGTCATCGCACGTCCGTCTTCTCTAAAATAATAAGAATCGAGCTATTGCACACCACACAGTAATTCAGTCCGAATGACGTGGTCACTGGTGAAGTTCGCGGTGATTTTAAGTGCCTTCCAACATTGAAATGATTTCGGAACCCGCGTTGCGTAGCGACAACAGAACAGCCGGTCTACATGAACGTGTCACAAATAAAAACACGATGCTTGATCGTCCACGGCTCCATGGCGATAGAAAAGGCGTCACCTGACCTTCACATACCAACCATTCCGAAAACATTAGCCTCCCCCTCTGAACTGTTATACTCATTTCAAAAACGTCATACATCTTTGCTGGACTCTGTATTTCTGTTCGGATTATGTCAATTCTCAAAATATATAAATGCGCACCACAGATTATCCTATTTTGAGATTCTCGATGTTGCGTAGAAGAAAGAGTGAGGCAGCATTGGGAGGGGAAAAGGATGGACTTTACGCGCGGCCAGTTCGAACTTTGTGTACATATGTAAAAGGTGGTCCAACCAAAACGCACGATGTTAATTGGAAATAAAACAAAAAGTTTTCAGATAATTCTCTTAATATTTTTTCTTATGATAGAAGGATCTATGACTATTATGTGGGAAACAAAATATCGGCCAAATGCTCGCCACGGCTTCGGTGGCATACCTCTATCCGATGGTCCATATTTTCAATGACTGAGACATAATTGAGGTTCAATGTCGTTAATGTGCCGAATTATCTCATCCTTTAGCTCTTGAATTGTTTTTGGCTTATTGACGTACGCTTTTTCTTTTAAATATACCCAAAGAAAGAAGTCCAACGGTGTCAAATCACATGATCGTGGCGGCCAATTAACATCGCCACGACGTGAGATAACACGGCCATTGAATTTCTCGCGCAAAAGTGCCATTGTTTCGTTGGCTGTGTGGCAAGTGGCACCATCCTGTTGGAACCACATATCGTCCAGGTCCATATCTTTAATTTTTGGCCACAAGAAGTCCGTTATCATCTCGCGAAAGCGAACACCATTCACGGTAACTGCTTGGCCGACCTCATTTTCGAAGAAGTACGTCTCGATGACGCCGCCAGCCCATAAACCGCACCAAACAGTCACTCTTTGTGGATGCATCGGCTTTTCAACAATCACTTATGGATTCTCATTTGCCCAAATGCGGCAATTCTGCTTGTTAACGAATCCACTGAGGTGAAAGTGTGCCTCGTCGCTGAAGATGATTTTCTTTGTAAAGTCACCATTCACTTCTGTCTGTTCAACCAACCATTCGGCGTATTGACGACGCTTGAAATGGTCAGTAGGCTTCAGCTCTTGAGTCAATTGAACCTTGTAAGCGTGTAAATTCAAATCTTTATTCAAAATTCGCATCAGTGATGTTCGTGAGATGTTCAATTGTTGGGCACGACGACGAGTCGAGGTTGACGGCTCTTCTGCTACACTATCGCGAACAACAGCAATGTTTTCCGCAGAACGAACTGGGCGAGCATGCACAGGTGTTTTTACATTTCCTACAGACCCGGTTTGTTGAAATTTGCGCACAAGTCTCCCGATTGTGGACACATTTGGTCGATTATGCTGACCAAAAGAGTCACGAAGTGCACGAAATGCATTTTGATTTGAACGCCCATTTTCGTAAAAGGCTTCAACAATCTTAACGCGCTGCTCAATTGTGTACCTCTCCATGGTTGAATTTGTCAAACACTGAAACAAAGAAATGTCAAATTAAGTTGGGCAAAAAACTTGACGTTAAGGTGTGACTCACAATTAACATCGTGCATTATGGTTGGACCACCCTTTATATATTCATTGATATTCACTCTGCAAGGGTATCAATTCGACTGAGTAAATACCAGGCTATTTACTACACACCTCGTGGGCGGTCCGATATCGCAGTTTTGAGACTTGTTCCTATTCTTGACGAGTAGTATTTTTCTTTGGATGCTCATTCTGTCTCCAAATTGTGATCGTGCAGAGAATTTCAATTCTTTCTCATTGGGTTTGTTTAACCATTTTTTACAAAATGGCAAAGTTACTACTCAATGAACACTTCAGATACACAGTACTCTTCCAAATAAAAGATGAGAAATGTATTCTTTAAAGATAAATCGGCATAACTCCATAGTAACTCTAAAAAAACATTGCCGGAGTTACTAAGTCATTGTTATGTTGATGATAGTGTTCGTGTACTATTTATTTTTATTTACATGTAATGGGCATTGGCGTTTTTAGTTTTTAATATTAAAGCTATGCCAATTTTACTGTTCCTGTAGTAAATGCAGCGTACCAGGGGGATTTAAATAGGATATTTTTAACCGTTGAAATCTTTAGATCAAAATCTGCGATCGAGATGGCTGTGCTTAATAATATGTAGGTCTTTTACGGGTCTCAATTAATCTCATCTATATCTCGGTATTTCGTGATTTTGTGAAACGTTTTTTATAAATAAATTGTTCACGTTCATATCCGATTATCGAGATGTATCTTCGCTTACAAATAAATCGCAAGGTTTGTAGACACCCAGTATCACCCAATTAGCAATGTTCCAGGGGAGTCTCCACTATCTCCCTTTAGTAGAAGCCGCTTTCAAAGCTCCTATGTTGGTAATAACCTTAATTGGCGCCGTTCAACTGATACACTTACTTGCTATTGATTACATTAATTAGTGGAACTGAATTAAATAAAGTTAAAAGTTAAAACTAATTTTCCATTTTTAGTTGTTTAACTATATACTATATTATACATGTTCTGTCGCTTGTTATGCTAGCCTTAATTAATTCCCAACTATAATAGGGTATAATATAATTTTAGTTTAATTATAATAGACATTACTAACAATGTTGAAATCACCTCAAAAGTTTAGTGATACTAATTGGCTCGAATATATTGCAACGCACGGGCACCATGTGTTTTCGAAATAATTTTCCATACAAAGATCGTAAAGTTGAAATTACCATAGAATTTACAATATTTACACTGTGCACGCTTAACATTTAATAATATTTAGGTTGTTCATAACTTCACTTTTGTTTAAATTAATATTTTGAATTCCCTGAATTCGCGCACATATCAAGATCTAACTGGAATACTATTTTTATCAACTGACAACTGTCGTAAGTAAGTCAAGAATATACCAAATCATTTATAATAATTGCGACAAGTTTTTGCGTAGGGCAGACAAAGAGATTAATAAACACTAGATTCCAGGAACATGTAGTTCCTGTATACGATATAATTGAAAAATCTGTAAATCAAAAGTAGTCGAACATAGTGTACAGCTGATCCAACAAAAAGGTTTCCAATTTAAAATGTTATTATATATTTACTCATACATTTACGTGAATATATTTGCTATGACGCACCTGATGTGTATTGAATGAAATAAAAATTCTAGGCCTTTCGCGAACCCTACCAATGACAGTTGTCGTTGTCCTTAGCAACCGTAGAGCCCATTGGAGCGTGAGAGTTAATATTACGTCACTACCAGAGGTTGGAAGAAGGGATATGAATGAAATGTAATTGTACTTACCAGAATGCCTTTTACAATACAAAAACATTCGTATCAAAATGCACAAGTACTTTACTAAATAAATAGCAATAGTTTGTATATAGCAATTTATTAATATAAATTTTACATCGAAAAAAGTCAGACGTTATAAATATAATATAAACGTTAATAATATTATCGAAGAAAGTTTTATAAAATAAAAATTGTAGTTATCTGCCAACGGGGTTTAATAAAATGAGAAAGTTCAATTATTGAAGTACAAAATCATTTTTTATTTCACAAAGGCAGTGAATAATAAAAAGATAATGATCAAAGAAAAAATGGATTTCTTTGTGTAATATTTGTAGCATTTGTCAGTTCTGCTCTCTCGAGAATTATAATCCTCGAACAATTTTAATCCTGGGATTAGCTTTAGATTGTATAATAATTTACATACCACGTATATATACGTAATTTATTTATTAATCCTTTTTGTTACAGGTTGAAGTGGGCGACGTTATATTAAAAGTAAACGAGACAGACGTTATAAGATTTAGCACGAAAGAAGGTAAGAGCTCCTGACCTTTACCCGCGCCTGTTGAATTAATTTTCACTTATCCAATCGTTCATAAAACTCACAAACGTAATTAAATTAACAAGCTTAATTGCGACGAAATTATATTCTTCACAACGCCTAGGCTTTCTAATCAATTATATTAACTGCGATTTTTTTGCCTTTTTTTCAGTTCTAAAATGTCTACGGTTATCATCTGATCCTGTCACTCTAAAAATTAAGCGCGGTAAGAAAGAAATATGTTATTTTTAGCTGTAGAATAATTCACAATCGTCATTAATTTGGCAGAAGTAGTATTCAGTTATTGTATTATTAATTCATCTCGTAACAGAGGGTGTTCCAAAAATAGACACAACATTAATGGCCATAAATAAGTAGCTAGGGAAGGAGGATCCTATCGCAGCCAATACAATTTTCCAATTCATTTCCACTAACACATTTTTAAGCGGATTTATTCACTGTCGTCCATAAAGCCGCGTACACACTTGCGAGCTGGATCGCTCGGGAAAAAAATTGTGGGCGTCTCCTTTGTACACTGAAAGAACCTGCATTGATCGCGAGGCTCTACAGTTTAAATTTAGTTCAAACATCTTTGTGTCCTGATAGAATTAGGACGTACACTATTTCTCTTTAATGTTGTTCCTCTAAAGACCTTCTCAACAAGAAACTGGTTTCTCAAAAGAAACAACCTCTTGCTGTGATAGTAGCAAGTGGCGTGCCTATGATAATGGCCAATCAAATAAAATAAAAATCGTCGAAAGTAGCGCACTGAAATGTAAAAAAAAATGGAGTGGATATGAGTTAATGGTGGATATATAATTCCGAAGCGTTAAGGTAGCCATACACGTGCAGGAAATTCTTGAGGTTTGTACTACGCAGTCCAGACCTGGAGGAATTTCCCACCGTGTGTGGAGGCGGCCTTGAGGGCTGTACAGTTCCCGGAATCCCGAACAAAAAACAATTATTTTTCCACCTTGAGGCCGGAGCTACGCAGTGATTATCAAAATATCATCGTCCGTTGATGCCATGATAACAAACTGAATTTGCAAAATCGCGAGATTAATCACCACCAGTCAACACTAAAATTTGAAAAACCTTCTGAAGAAAATGCGAATTCCTCAAGGAAATCCTCTTCGTGTGTGGGGGAGGGTTCGGTAGAGGAAATCCCGGAGGCTTTTTCCTTGAGGATTTCCTGTACGTGTGTGGCTACCTTTAGTGGACAAATTTTATAAGGACGACGCCTACTGATTTTCATCGCTTTCAGCATCGCGAGCCTCTTTGGGCTCGTTCGAAAAACTGACGAACGACGGACTAGAGCCAGCGACTCAATCTGCGCTCAGGCCCCATCCACATTATCGGGGCTTGATGTTTGGTAACTCGTAAACCCCTCAGCAGTGTGTACGCGGCTTAACAAACAAATTAATCTCTATGTAATTTACAATTTTTAAATAAAGTCCTGTAATACTTGTAGGTTTAGAAAAGGATTATTTTATTACATAATCCTTTTTACATGATATTACTAAATTTTATTATAACCGAAATTTCAAAATGAGATAATTTAAGTCAAGTGTTCAAACTGGGAGCTAATTTCATGGCACTAATAGAGGCCTTATTGAAATTCTTTCAAAATTTTTTCTAACGTCTTCAGGATAATGAAATTACTTTCTTGTCTAATTCTCTTTTTTTTTAATCATCGGCGTAATTTGATCTATTGAAATATACCTTCGATTTTAAATGACTATAAAAAATAATCAAGCTGTGTAACTCAGGAAAACGAACTGCCTAGGCAAACGTTCGTTTTATAAGGATATTGAGTGTGGATCTCCATCATTCAATGTAGATTTTCTCTATTCGAATATCTACAGTTCGTTTTGTTAACTGTCGTTGTTTCTTTTATAATTCTCTTGGCACCTATTTTAGTACCCTTCATCTAATTCTCTTGGTACCCTTGAAGAGTACGTTACCTGCACAAAATTACAGAGTCTGAGAAAGCGATCAGCCCATTATAATTGCTTCTAAAAAGTAGTTAAGACATTGAGCCTTGACACTTGATTTTACGAAAAAAAAAAAAAAAACATCGATCACGAAAAGTGTCTTTTGGGTACTGTAATTCTACCCGTTTTCGGAAATCTCAAGACTTCAGGCTCTGGTTTATACACGACTTAGCCCGACCTCATACACAATGTAGCTCCATCTTATCGTATACCTTCCGTTCTATATATATATATATATATATATATATATATATATATATATATATATATATATATATATATATATATATTTTTTTTTTTTTTTTTTTTCTGAAGTCATCTGAAAGATAGCATGTACTACTCGTTAAGAAAGAAAAAGTGTGAGATTCTCTAGGTATGAGTAGAAGAAAGAGTGAGGCAGCATTCGGAGAGAAAAGGATGCACTTTACGCGCGGCAAGATCAAACTCTGTGTACATTCACATTCAATATATATTCATCGATATTCACTCTGTAAAGATCTCAATGCAACTGACCATAGATCAGGTTGTTCACTGCGCACCTCGTGGGCGGTCCGATATAGCAGTTTTGAGACTTGTTCCTATTCTTGACGAGCTATATCAAAGTACGGATTGATGTGTCAACTCAACGAGCATGCCCCTTGTTTTGGGAATTGTAGAAAATCATGTGAAAACTGCGGAAAATGTGTCTTGATACCAATTTGATAGATAGTACGGTTCTTCTCGATACTTCTCACGTATTCGCATTTCGTTTAGAAATTTTCAAACGCTGAGATTTTATTTAAAAATTATACATTGGAAAATTACTTATTGATCCGTTAGTTATTGGTCATAATGTACATAAAGGACTCATACTCATATTATTCCGGTCATAATGTAAATGCAATAAACTTCTAGTAAGAATTGGTCTTAGAATCTTAAATATTCATTGTTTCCATCAGTTTACATTGACAGAAAAAAATACTAGTTTGGTCTATTTTTGGAACATACTGCCTTGTACTTATGGTATAAATTTGTGGAATGTTACCTTTTGTTAAGAAAATTTATATGTATTTATGTAATTATACCGCAATTCCTCCCCAACATTTCCCTATAATCCTATTAATGTTATATAAAACCTATTAATTCTAACTGCTTTTGACAATATCGAATTTTTAAATACTGTTGTGTTAAAAGTGTCTCGTAATTCATTATCAATTAATGTGTTTTAAACTAATCGCTAGTGATTTTCGTTTTATCATTGAGTTTTGTGAAGCTTTTTTCTGTTTTTCTCGTAATCTAATACGGAAATGTTTACATAGTATACAGTATCCTAGAAACTTTACCCAGAAATGATAAAACCGTATAGAATGGCATACAGAGTAAATAGAAAATATAGAGAACATCTCAATTAAAACTAAACACGTTGAAGAGTTCCTAAATTTGTTTATGCATTTTTCGGTTTTTTTACGAGAATTAAAAGCCAGTGCATCCTTTTTCAAGGTATTTAAATAAGTTGAAAGAAGATTAAGTCGAAAACATTGGCGAAATAACTGCAGTTGTTTCACCTCAATGTCTTCTCAATTCTTAGTCGTTTCACCGCTTCAGATTGAATAACAGATTTTAATGTTAACGTTACAGGTTCATATATTTCCTTAAAGAGACCTCCAGGAATGTTAACTCGGGTGACTTGGCCGTCCATTCAATTAAACCTATGAGAACCTTCGGTGCAATTTTTTTCTCAAATGTAGCGAATTGTTAATTGCTTCTGAGACTCGGGCGATCATGGGGGAATTCGCTTTTCCATCCATATGATTTCATAATAATCTGACGCAGATTTTCTAATTTTAATTCACATTCAACATTTGAATTTTTTCGAAAAGTTACTTCTCATTTATATAAATGAGGGTGTTTATCGTGAATTGGATGCTATAGCTGGTTTAAAAATATCAGCTCCCACTGTTGACATTGCAAAATAAAGGTAATAAAATGCTTAATTGATAAACAAATTAACTGCTATCGTGATCGTGTTGCTCATAAATTTCATTTCATTTCGTTTATAGTACTTAGGTTGT
Organism: Rosalia funebris; assembly: GCA_037954035.1. Classification (NCBI taxonomy): domain Eukaryota; kingdom Metazoa; phylum Arthropoda; class Insecta; order Coleoptera; family Cerambycidae; genus Rosalia; species Rosalia funebris. The sequence goes on along the minus strand of JAZFAV010000001.1, from coordinate 10,523,890 downwards.
CATTAGCTTGCGTATAAGGAATTATACATTTCTAAAAATATGAGGAACGGATCGTCATAGTTAGAAATATCTATCCCTTATGTAAAGGTACAAATTAAGAGAAAAAGGAGCTTAAAAAATAAAAGTAATATTTATAAAAATAAAGTGGTCATTTCTGAGAATAAACTAATAACGCTCGTGCGGGACCATTTGTTAATTGGAATAAATAAAAACTTTGAGAGAAATCGACGCCTTGTAATGCTCTGAATTTTCAACAACGCATATTTTGTTCACAGCTAAAGTTAAATTAAAACACTCGATTTTAATTGGAAATATTTCAGGCAAAATATGAATATTGCCAACCGCATAATTACGCAATTAAAATGGAATAACATAACTTTCAAATACCTTTGCTTAATAGCTGTTGTAAAATTTATCGCTATTTTTCACTTAATAGCTTTCGACAACAGAAAATATTTTTTCTAACTTTAAAATGTTTCTTAAAATAAATATATTAATTCTTAGTGACATTTTTCCACATCCCACATTCTGGTCTCTGTAAATTAAGGCGATTCGACGTTTGAATATAGCATTTATGACAGAATTATAAGGTGTATTAAAAATATCCCAAATAAAGATTTTCACATCACAAATTTTTCTCTACAGATGCTTCGAAAAAGCATTTTTCTGCATAATTTCTTGTGCCAACTTATTATCCTAGGAAAAATTATCGAGTTTGTAACAGTTTCTATCAATAAAACTTCTTCATTTTATTCTCAAACGTAGTGTATGATCTGAAACTTCGTTACGTAATTTAAAGATTTATAGAGTTCTGTCGTAAAGTAATGAGTTAATTCGTTACAAATTTAAGAAACAACTTTTGGGAAAAACCCTCGGATTCGTTAAATTGTATTTTTAGTTGCGCATTTTTTAAAATATAATCAATACATACAGGGTGATTCGTGTAGGAGGAATGTTCTTTTTTATTGCGTAATGTGAAAAATTACATTTTTTTCCGTACGCTACGGTAATAATTACTAATTACATTAGTGTGACAGTAGTATAGATATGACAGTTCTGGAGCACAAACCCCATGTAAATCTCCATAAGACGAAAACGTGGTCATTTTTGTACACGGCGTCGCCAGATCGTACAGGTCACACAGCCTCATTTAAACAGATCATACAGCCTCATATAAACAGATCATACAGCCTCATATAAACAGATCATACAGATCATACAGCCTCATATAAACAGATCATACAGCCTCATATAAACAGATCATACAGCCTCATATAAACAGATCATACAGCCTCATATAAACAGATCATACAGATCATACAGCCTCATATAAACAGATCATACAGCCTCATATAAACAGATCATACAGCCTCATATAAACAGATCATACAGATCATACAGCCTCATATAAACAGATCATACAGATCATACAGCCTCATATAAACAGATCATACAGCCTCATATAAACAGATCATACAGCCCGATTTAAACAGATCATACAGCCTCATATAAACAGATCATACAGCCCGATTTAAACAGATCATACAGATCATACAGCCCGATTTAAACAGATCACACAGCCTCATTTAAACAGGTCATACAGCCCGATTTAAATGAGGCTGTATGACCTGTACGACCTGGCGACGCCGTGTACAAAAATGACCACGTTTTCGTCTTATGGAGATTTACGTGGGGTTTGTGCTCCAGAACTGTCATATCTATACTACTTGTGACTATAGGTTAGATAAATGAATGAAAAAAAAAAAACGATTTTACAGTTTCAAAATGCTAAATTTGATAATTTTTTACTTTATAGTAAAACTCTCAAATCCCCACCAAATTTTGGCTGTCCCCTATTTTCGGGGGTGCTAAAAACGAATCTGACTTCAGTTTTTGGTCGGACATAGTTTTTGAAAAAATGAATTTTCAACTTTCCGCACATGACCACTTTTATTTATCGAGTAACTTTTACTTTACATTACGTAGATACCTTATATTAATGTAAGTAAATACTGCAATACTTCCTTTATACATATTATACATTAAAACCGTCATAAAACTTATTATTCATTACGATTTTCTAATTTACCTGCAATGTTTACAACTTTCATGCAACCGTCCATTTGTTATCCAAGCGTTTCGGGTTATAGAGGACGCTAGGATAGCAAATGGACGATTTCGCGAACATTGCAAATAAACTAGAAAATCGTAATGAATAATTTTATGACGATTTTAATGGCCACCTGATAAACTTGATGCCAGTTTCGATTTCAGCGCCTCAAAAAAATGTTGAAATTGTGCACCGTTGGCTGCCTGACAATAGCCAAAACGCTTAATAATTTCTTTTGCAAAATTGTCAATAACTTCAGGAAGTATACGTTGTACTTCGTTACGATGTCTTACTTTAAGTTTTTCGGCCTAGTAACGTGGATTGAATACTATACATCTCATCTAAATAAGTGCGGACAGGTGCTGCATAGTGGGGAGGTGCACCATTTTGTTGAAAGCGAAGTCTTCTCGGAAGATCAAGTTCCTTTACATCTGAACATAAAGTTATTGATTAGTGTAGGAATAAGCTCGTCTCGAAGAAAACTTACATATCTGACAGCAAGTTTATATCTGACGACAATAGAATAGTATTGTACAACAAGTGTCGAAAAAGACATTTTTCGCACGCAGTGAGACGGTTTGTGCGTGAGCCAAAGACGAGTGGAACAAGTCTCACGAGTGTGAAAAATGCTTTTCGCACGTATTTTACACTATACTTTTCCTACGGTTGCATTTAAATCACATTCGAGGGATTTAAATCTTTCTCTTGTTTAAGTTTTGCTTTCAAAACGATGATTTTTTGACATAATAAAACTACGATTATTTAATTTTAATAAACATTTACTTACTATTATTAGTATTAGCAATAAACATCATTATTAACAGTGATATATGATAATTTTTTTAATAATAGGCAATAATAATCTTGTTACAAACAATATCTATTTGAAGTTGTAATTAATAGTAAAATTACTGCAATTTTCTAAATGAATTCCCGGCATTTCTTTGTGCTGATTGATCAATTTTTTTACAATAGATATGTTATTGTTTGTTGTCTACCTTTATTTAATAAACAGAGTAGAAAATTAAAGATTATTAAATACCTTAAAGTACATACTTGTGTATGAAGATTCAAGAGTTAAACAACACCGATTTTTTCTCGAAATTGTATTAAACAAAGCAGGCACATTTTGCTTGAATTTAATATTGTTTATTTAATGTTAGTCAGTCATGGATAACGCCCCCTGAAAAAATTCCACTTTCATTATTTGTTCTGTATTACCAAACGATTTTATTCTTATCCCAACCTATGAGGACGTATGTATGTGATAAGCGTGATAATGTAACGTGCGAGGCGCTGACGCAATATCTGTCTCTTTGCTCGTAGATTAAATTCCAAAAGCCTACTCAATATCGTTTTTAAGGTCTAACATGTCTAACGCACCTAGTGTTAGGAAGCAGAAGGTGACCTCCTAAGGAATGTTGTATCTTGTATCTCATGAACGGACCAAGCAATCTCTTCGGCGGAGTGAATATACAAATTTTATTTACTTTGTTTATCCTGTTTTCGTACGTGATGCCTCGAAATGAACAAATACGAAAGTAGTCCAAGCAAATATTTATCGTGTCAATATTAAAATTTTAACGTATTTTAAAATAAATTATCTACGCTAAGCAACAAAAATAAGGGAACAAAAAAATTAAACTTCTATAAATTGTAGGAATGTCGTTTTTGGACACAACATTTTTTTTACCTTCGCCATTAATTTGAAAAAATTACAATAAATGACTTTTTATGACTTTTTAAAAGATCTAGAAACTTCAGATTTTTTTACCAGAAATTTTCAAAGCTAGGAACGCCAAGTTTCAAAATAGTTTTTTCATCTCGATACGACCAGTTTTCATAAAGTTACAGCCTTTCAAAAATCACTGAACATTTTTCAGAATTATTTTGCGCCCTTAATTTTTTTGAGTATTTAAGAAATTAATCGAGGAAGCCGTTACTTTGTGGTAGTTCATAACTCACAACGGAAATGAGTAAAACAACTAAGTTTTGTACCACTATATTTTCACAGAAAACGTGACTGCAGTTTCGACAATTTTTATGTAATTTTCAAACGATGATTCAACTAGGAATAAAATACAAACATTCTGTTCCTATAATATATATTATCAAAATACAGAGACTAAGTGTTATGACAATAACAATGACAAAACCTTAACTACCTGTTTATTGTCATAACACTTAGTCTCTGTATTTGGATAGTATATGTATATTATAGGAGCAGAATGTTTGTATTTTATTCTTAGGTGAATCATCGTTTGAGAATGACATAAAAATTGTCGAAACTGCAGTCACGTTTTCTGTGAAAATATAGTGGTATAAAACTTAGTAGTTGTTTTACTCATTTCCGTTGTAGTGTATTTAAAGTCTCGATGTAAAGTACCACACAAAATTTTTGTTTTACGCGTTTGCTCTAATTTGCTACAGTGTTATAATTTTGGAGCACCGACCATTCCATTGAAACTGCAATATTTATTCTCCACTTACTAAATAAACAGTTTCTTGAGACGTATACCATACAGCGCACTTTAGTGTCATTTTATGGGCTATAAAGGATAAAATTTATTGGATTGAACCTCATTACGGTCACTTATAATAAGAGAGAGTACTCCAGACGTCGATATAACAGGAATATTACTTTGACGCATATCGTTCACTAGCAAATTCATTCGGGCTCATATTATGGTGAATAGAAGGTGTCTGCGAAATCAGAGATAAATTTTTCATGGGACCGTAGGTCGCTATATAAGTCAGTTGCGAAACATTATTTTTAGTAACAGTTGCAACAATTGCTTTAGTAACATTTATTGCACAAATAGTTTTAGAACTACCGACTTATTTTACGATACCATGCAGACATGGTTATTCCTTGAAATATTGTGAGGCATTTCTACAAATACAGGGTGTTCCATTTAAAACTAAACACATAGAGTAACTGTTGAATATTTTTTTATAGAAAAATGTCGTGACACACGTGTCACGGCATTTTTGTATTGAAATGTGTTGATAGCAGTTAGTAATTTCTCTACTAAAAAATTTTGTGCTCCAAAAATAACCGAATTTTTAAGAAACGAAACGTTTTGTAATTTTGAAAATTGAGTCACGTAAATTTGACACAAAATTAACAAGACGACAGAAAAATGTACATAACTGCTAAAAATAAACCTAAGATAAGAATATTAAAACTAATTATTGTAATTTAAACCACTGATTTCACTTTTTATAAGTATCATATAATTGAGTTAATTCAGTCAATAATATCAGATTCTACACTGTTTCCTAAACAGTTTTTACTGATCCTAACTGAGTAATAGCCAAACAACTTTTATTAATTAGTAATACTATTACTAAGAATGATTATTCTTCTTTCTGTACGCCACTGCCTAGCACGATTACAGCTCCACCTAAGGGTTTGCGTACACAATAAATTTCAGAATTTTATCCAGCTAGTCTCCTTAATAATGGAAACCTTTGGATTGTGTGACTTAATTTCGACTCGGGTCTGTTCAAATTAAGGATAAAAGTTGGTCGTAAGCGCCAGTATATGAGACAAGGTGACCCGAACACTAATCCTTCCTCTTCCTTATTGTTTAGATGTTTCTGGTCACTCCTTATTCAACACGTCCTGGTGGGCGGAAATTGGTAAAGGTCGTTAGCTCGTGTTTTTGATCGTGGAGTGTGTTGGAGATAGATAATTGGCAATAGAAATGGTCGAAATGTTTAAATGTGTAACCCTGACAAAGGAATATGGATTGTATTGTGTCGATACAAAGTGGGCTGATAAAAGTTGGAATAAATAAATTCTGCAAAATCATTGCCGGACAAGTAGAAGAAAAAAACTTGGATAGATCGATTTTTATACGCATTTTTTGGTTTACTGTTTTTTTATCGTTGCTGTTGAAGTTACAATGTTATTGACAGGTTTTTCAAATGAAGACACTCATTTTTTGTAATTCCATGTATGTATGTAAGAGCACATTTTTAACATTAACGTGCCCTGTTGTATATAAATATTGGGGAAATGTTTGGAAATTTTTAAATTAATTTATTTAAACTTAATTTTTCTTTGATATTCTATTGTTGAGAGAATTTATTTTAGCTTTTAATTTTTATATAGCTAATGGCTAGTTATCACTAGCAAGACAAGCAAATTTTTTTCCTTTATGAAATTGTTGCCACTTTAGTTACGCTTTTATGTTTATGTTTTTTAATATTTTACAATAACATTTAGGGAGAAAATATCAATGCAATATTATTAATTTTTAAGGTGTGAAACCAAAATACGATATAAAATATAAAAGTAGTCAGCGAACATTTCTTTTTTTTACCAAAAATGAACGTGAATAATTCCATTCATAACTTATTATAAAGAATATTTATTTTATATTATTTTTATATACAACCTAACGAATAATCAATTACAGTGTGGGAAAGTTACTACATGAAAACATACATACGTATATACAGTGCGAGCCTAAATAAACGCATTTAAGATTCAGAACTTTTGTAATCGCTTGAATCCATCAATTTTTTATTTCAATGTTCAATTGTACATTTTACTTTTCCGCACTCAACTATACTAGCGGAAAAGTAATGTAATCGTGTAAAGAAAAATTGAAAAAAAATTTGTTTTCGTGTATTTTTCGTTTTTCGGCCTAAAAACCAAAAAAATGGTTTTTCAAAAATTTTGTCTCTGTGTGTGTGTCGTTGTCGTCGGCATTTATTCTTGTTAGCACGATAACTCAACTAAATCGTATTGGATCGATCGGGTTTTGAGTCATTCTGATCGGGGACGTCTCCCAGATGACACCTATTGATTTTGAGGTGGATAGGACACACCCCACCCTGTCCATGGGTCATGAGAAAGCAGGATGGTGGACTATTTGAGAATTGTTTTTGTTACCACAATAACTCAACGAGATCGTGTCGGATCAATCGGGTTTTGACTGATTCTGATCGGAGACGTCTCCCAGATGACAGCTATTGGTTTTGAGGTGGATAGGACAGACCCCACCCTGTCCATGGGTCATGATAAAGCACGATGGTGGACTATTTGAGAATTTTTTTTTTGTTTAAGACGATAACTCAACTAAATCGTGTCGGATCGATCAAGTTTTGACTGATTCTGATCGGGAACGTCTCCCAGACGACAACTATTGATTTTGAGGTGGATAGGACACACCCCACCCTGTCTATGGATCATGAGAAAGCACGACGGTGGACTATTTGAGAAATTTTGTTTGTTAGCACGATCGCTCAATTAAATCGTGTCGGATCGATCGGGTTTCGACTGATTCTGATTAGAGACGTCTACCAGACGACATCTATTGATTTTGTGGTGGATAGGACACACCCCACCCTGTCCAGAGGTCATGAAAGAGCACGATGGTGGACTATTTGAGAAAAATTTGCCGATTTTGCATTGAACGAAAAAAACATATATTCGGCCTGTATCATATACGAATGAAGGAGAAAAAAAATTCGTTAGATCACACATGTATTGATACGGCACAGAAGCAGTCGCCAATGAAAAAAGTAAAACTGTCGCATAAAACACATATTCTGCATTTATGTGTTTATTTTTTCTCGGCCACTCAATTTCGAGATAGAGATGTTTTACTTGCGGAAAAGTCCGTTTTAAGGTTTTAAAACTGTTTATTTTAAATGATTTATACATGAAATATCAGAATTTTACGTAGAATTCCTTAAGTCACCCTATATACATAAAATTTAGTATTAAAAAATAAAGAACTAAAAAGAAGTCCGAGCGTCTTTCTAGAAAAAAATGCTTCAACTTTAAACTAATTTATTCCAATCCTTTACGTTTCGCTCTTTTACTAATCGCGATAGCTTTCTTCACATAGAAAGTGGAATTTTGAGCTAGTGTCTTATTTTGATAGTACTTAGAGTAGCCACATTAGAATGAAGTACGTAGAAAAAGTATCTCTCAAATTCTAAAATACAGGCGGTTGAGACTGTCGGCTTTGAATTGCTGGCATGTTTAAAATTGGTTAAAGGCTTGTATTTTTGACCTCGCTGAACTGTCTTAATCTGAGATTAATTTAGTCCATGTTAAGACTAAGGTGTTACTATTATGACTAGATAAACTAATAATAACGTAATCCAACACTGATTAAGTCAACTTAAGATTAAAGCTAACTCTGTAAAGCGTATTGCATACTATTGTGCAGCTATACTATTTTCACTAAGTAAACTAAGCATATCTGCGTATTCCTGGTGGTTGTAACGTGGAATTCTGAACTAGTGGAGTCCCTTCGATTAAGGGATCTACATCCACCTAAAATCTTCAAAATTTTCGATAATTTTTTTTGTAGTATTATAGTATGAAGGCTTAAGAATTTATTCTGAATATTTCAAGTCGATATCTTTAAAATTTTTAGAGATAACGTTTTCAGTCACGAGGTAAAGGGCGGCTAATGCTGCTACGTGCGCCCCTCAATAAGCGCCCTCGTCGGGTGCGGAACAATGATCGACTTTTAATCAGCAACAAACTTGAGGAATCATTGTTTCATGCATTTTTTTTCCTACTATATTGTAATAATGTACACGCACAAAATTTCTCGCGCTGAGAGAGATTAAACAAGTACTAAAATTCATCATCCTGAAAAAAAGCAACATCCTTTGAATCCGAAATAATGACCGTCAGTCATATCCCGAGAACCGACGGATAGATTCATTTAAAATTTGGCACACTGACGCTTTAAGTCGTTGTTAACAGAGTGACGATCGCATTTTTCAAAAATAACAAAAATTATTTAAACAAATTACGATAATAACTGAGTTTTTTACCGAATTTTCGTACTTCAGTTTCATGTGCCGTTTTTTTAAAGAACAATTTTCGGGAACGGCCATCGTCAATATATTTCGTATGCACTTCATGATAGCTTACTATCTTTAATTTCAGATGATCAGTTTCAGCAGGAGAAGGGGCACCGCAAACCGAGTCGAGAAATAGACGCTCCACTTCCGGCGGGCATATCTCTTCCGGTTTTAAAGATTCTTAAATTGTGTTTACTTCACCATGTTTACGATAAATTTATCTTCAATTTAAAAAAAATGTTTATCATTAATAGTTCCCAAGATAATTCATCCCGAAAATCGATTATTTTTTCATGTTTCTAGATAGATGGCCCCTTAAGACATCACGTTTTTAATAATCCATTTGTTAATTGTTTATAGCATCACCATTTGGATAATTTTGATAGATGCGTCGTAACTATTTGTAAATATTTTCGAATGTTTGTTGTTTACTTTAAAGTGATTATCTGATTGTCTAATCGCACTTTAGTGGTATCCCAACATTAACATTAATAATTATTTTATTTCGTATGCCTTCCTATATGACTAATGTTTTCGTGATGTATAACGTTGCCGCCCAGACAAACTGGTTATTTATTTTTTCGCATTGATAAACAGCTTTACATAACATTATTTACTTGTAGTGTCTTGTTTCGTTGGAACGAAGTAGATTTTGCTTGCGAGTGTTCAATAAACTGCAGTTGAGTGAGTTCTAATAATAATAATACTTAAATAGTACAATACGCATTTATCGTGTAAGTTAACGTTTATTGTTGCTTTTTTATAGACATTTATAGGAATTGTATTAAACATTACTTATAAACAAAATTTCAGTTCAGTTAACATTCCTAACCACTTTTTTTATGTTGATAAAAATAGAACGACTTTCAAGGGGATCTGCCTGAGGCGACGTTTGTTTTTACTCTACGAAACAGGTTGAATACTAATGAATTATTATAATAAAATGCTAACTAAAACTCAGACTTGCGTTTCTGTGTATGTAAGTGTTTGTTAATAATTTAACAAAGTAAATTGTCATGTCATTGATAATTAGATTGAAGTAAAATTGCTTTAGAGATCGAAGTATAATCGGCATGTTAATGAAATAAAATTAGTTGCCATTTAGGGTTATTTATTGTGGATGCATTCCTAACATTCAAATTGTTTATAATTGCAATTATATCCTTAAAATGTATTATTTATTCTCTCATTGATCTGAAGTAGCACATTTCAATATATTTTCTTTTTGTAAATGAAGAAGTATTAATTTTAAGCACGCCTTTTTACAACTTAACCGATACTAAAGGTTCTTCCCATCTAAAGAAATGATAAAGAAATCATATACTTGATATACCGTGCTCTGTGCTCTGACACTAAATACGTTCATTTTCTAAGAACACATTAAATAATACAAATTTGAAATTGTATAATTTGAAAATGGGATTTATGACCTTCATATTAACTTTGAGGTGAAATTGGGGGATTATTTCCAAGCCATAAATTACTCTCATAGTCCTCGAAATTGATAGAATGCATAGGCATTTTTCTCTAAACTTTTTTTATGTAACGTAATAAAATTTTTATCACTCAAATAATGTGCACTTTCACTGTATCGGACAAAAAATGGGAGATGCGATTTAAAAAAACGCCCCCTTTGACCCTGTAAACGTATGCCATTGTATATAGAAGTAGTGTTTGAATAGACAACAATTTTAAAATACCTTTTAACCCCTTCGAGCATTTTTTCAGGTAAAAAAAATATTCTGCGAGATTTTTCAGGTGTTCCAGACTTCCTTATAAGTCTGTTTAAGGTGATTTTGTACACTACATTTTTACGTCCCGATTTTTTCTGCAAACTCACATATGGTTTGGCGAGGCTTTGCCTTAACTAAGGCTCGTAAATGCTCGGGAATGACTTCTTTTGGTCGGCCTGACTTTGGGGCATCCGTAAGGGAAAAATCGCCAGACCGAAATCTCTTGAACCACTTTTGACATGTTCGATCTTGAATTACAAAGGTGCCGCACACAGAACACAATTTGCGGCAAGTTTCAGCTTCTATTTTGCCTTTTTCAAAATAAAAAAGCATCACGTACCTAAAATGCTCGGTTTCACTCATTTTCAATTAAGCTTCACACTCAACAATAATAAAACAAGTTCACCAGTATAACGACAGTAAACAACAGTTAAATATCAGGGTTAAATAGGGAGGAAGGCCGCAGCTGGTCGCATGACATCATAGTCCCCAATATATTGATCTATAAATTATAAGTAGTAAAATGCAAATGAGTAACGAGACCATAGTTTTTATTACAGCAGGTAGGACTATCGTTACTGCCACAACTATGAGTAACAGTCTTCCCGTTCTCTTAATAATGTCTTAATAACAACTCGAACTGTTTTTGTCCAGATCCCAAGATAAAGGCAACTGTAAGGAAGCACCTAGTGTCGGTCAGCGGCGGCGGAGACGGCGACAAGACCACCAAGATACCCGGGGTCCACGCAAACTCGCCGAGGCCGGAGCCGGCCGTGCACAAAGCGCACCACCAGCATGGTCGTTTCGGCACGACGAATGGCAGCTGCGCCGAACAGGAACCTCTACTCGGACACCACCAGGAGGCAACAGAAGAGAACGAGAGACTACAATGGCAGCCGTTGGCAGCTAGCGAGAAGGGTAAGGGTCAACCCAAGTTCGAGGCGTACATGATGACTGGAGAGCACATACTCAATATCTCTCGCATGCCTCAGACCGCAACGATAGTGCCCAAGCAACAAAAAAAAGTGAGTACTCGGCCCTTGCACCATTTTGGGTGTAATGCAATCGTCAAAATTAGTTCGGTATAAAAATCAGTACAATTAATATTAGTACGGCATCTCCAATGTATCTGCTATAAATGTATTCAGCAGCAAGATCTACGTTTAAGAAATCATTTGTACCACATTAACCATGGTTTTAGCTGTAGTGTTTAATACACAAGCTGTAAACATAGAGTATTACTCACAAATCATAGTAAAATTGATAAAAAAGGATCGCCACACTGTTTATTAGTTTTATGAGCCATATACTAATAAAAGCAATGGTCGATAAAAGGCCATAGCAGTGGTCGATACACAATATTCTAAATTGCTCTTTACTGTAGGTCCAATACATGCCTGAAATTTGCTGTAATTTGTCAGTGACGAGTGCTAACCGCGACATTGTAAAGACAGTTAAATGCCCAGTAATATGGTATACCGGGTGACAACGAATTGTTTGTTATTATTTATTTAAATGTTTTATTTACGGCTCGCTTTGGTTAAGAATTTGGAAAATATGTCTTACAATAAGTAATAATAATAAAAATAAGGGAAAATTTTAAAAAAATTGACAAAAATATTTCCACCGACATTGCCAGTGCCGATGCTTGGTTTCGAACCAAAGTCATCATAGTCAATTGTTTGACAATTTTCCACATGATACGCTCTAACTAACTGAGCTACCGTGAGGGTAGCTTAATATATACGTGCTTTCATTTTAAAACTGTACATAGGTTCCACCGTTCGGTCCTTCTGGGAAAATTAGCCACCGCTCAGGTGGGGAGTCCGGCCGTACGCCGTGATGATCGACGACTTAGATTTCACATTTACCGTCGCATACGTGTTTGACATTTACACGAGTGAACTTCGTAGTAATACGTGTAATTTTAAATAGATTATTTTAATTCAAAACTTAGTAATTATGACGTACTCACTTGAGGAAAAAATTGATTTGATATCATGATCTCTTCAAGGACATTCATTACGTGCAATAAGGGACCTTTTCTCAGTCAAATATGTAAATCGTCCGATCCCTGCCTTGAGCACAATATCGACAGTAGTCGAAAAGTTTAAGTCAACGCGATGCATTTTAGGTTGTAAATGCCACAAGACACCTAGAATTACGAGGATGCTGAAATGCAGGAATTAATGGTGTGTGCAATGGTAGAAGAAGATTCAAATATTTCTATCCCAAAAATTTCCGAGGAGACTGGTTTTAGTGTGGGTAAAATTCACAAAATTTTAAAGAAAAATAAATATCATTCCTATAAATATGAAGACCATCAAGAAATTTTCGATGAAGACCAGTACCGTAGAATGAAATTTTGTAACACGGTAATGGAATGTGCAAATGCGGATGACAATTTTATTTATAACATCGTGTTCACCGATGAATCCACGTTTCCGTTACATGTTAGGCACAATCCATCAATTCTACGGTATTGGGCTATTGAAAATCAGTATCGCCTGTTAAATACAAGGACACAATATCCCGAAAAATTGAATGCTTGGGCTGGTATTTATAGGAATGATATTGGACCATTCTTTATTGATGGAAATTTAAATGGGGAGACTTATTTGAATCTTCTTCAAAACCAAATTGTTCCTGCATTGGCAAACATTAACCCCAATTTTGACAACGTTTGGTTCCAGCACGATGGGTGTCCGGCCCATAACTCAAGAATAGTCATTGACTATTTGAATACGATATTCCCCCAAAGAATTATATCTACGAGGGGCGTAATTCAATGGCCATCAAGATCGCCAGACTTGGCCCCTAATGATTTTTTCTTATGGGGGTATATTAAATCAAAGTTATACGGGCATCCTCATGAAAGAACTAATAATTTAAATCTCTTATGCTGACCAAAAAAGATCATAGTTTGCTGTTAAATATGGCCAAGATATTTTTTCTTTAAATACCTTGATCATCTTTTAACAGTAAACCCATCAACATCACTTCCTACGTAAAAGTTTTTCCCCGTTACAAATACGATGTACACTCCCTCACGTGTAGAACGTAACTGTCGTAGCGCCGCTAATTATCGACACTGGACAACCTGAAGCAGGGCGTACCGTCCGCGTCTCCTCCCTATACACTATACGAAATCGGCCGATTGACTTGCTGTCTAGTAAAAAAAATTAAAGAACGGTATATCCAGCTCAAATAAAGGAGGAATATTGAAAAATTTTACAAATATATTCACACCGACATTACTTCGATTCGAACCAAAGACATAACGAAATACTATAAATATAAATAATATAAATATAATATCTCAATTTTAATCATTATAGACAGTTTTAATATTGTATCTTTATTGATTTATTAGGTTTTTTTACATAACAGGTAATTTGCTTAAAAAAATTATAGCCCAATAATAAAAATAAAAACAGATAAGATAACCGTAGCAAAAAATATATATCGTATAATTGTTTATAGATATTAGTATTCAGGATGTAATTTTTTGTGTACATAAATTACTTAATTTTAAACTTCTAAGGAAGATTTTGCGAAGCATTCCAAAGGTTAGTCTTTATTTTGTATGTCTGTGTGTAAATTCACACATCAAAAGATAAAACGTGTCAGGTGAAAACGCTATTTGACAAGGATATTTTCTTTTGGTTTATTTTATCATGAACGGTTAAATAAAATTTTGTTAGAAATGGAATATCTGGTCACATCCAGTCCGGTGCTGCATCTATTGCGTGCGTTACGCTAAGACTGTCTGAATTAATTGTATTAGAAACTATGGAAAAACTGTATTAGAAAACTGTTAATATTGTGTATCGAACTATAAATATCGTGAAGTATTTTCAACGCTTTCGAAAGATGATCAAAGTGATAGTAAATCAGGTAAAGTAACATTTCTTTCAAATGTCATTATGGGCTATAGCTGGTAGAGTATATTAGTATTTAAAATGAAAGAACGATTTATATTTACTGATTTAATTCAACCGCCCCCAAAATCTGGTTGATCAAATATGAGATCGTTATTTCTGATAAGGTGTAAGATTTTTCTTTTACTGATTATTTTTCCTTGGCTTACAACAGAAAGTAAAAAAATGTTGCTTCCTGATGAATAATTACATTAAAAAGAGTATACATTAATTTTATAACAACATAAAAATACTTAACGACTAAACAGTAAACAAAAAACACTATTTCTTTAAAAATAATGGTCTAGTGATAGTGTAATCCAGAGACGTGAAGTGAGGACTGTGTTTTCACATAAACCTTGTACCAGTTTTATTAAACTTGTAGATGACTTTTGTAACCGGGATCTTGTATACAGAATGGCCATAAATGATCCAGATCTTTAATTAGTCTCTATCTGTTTCGTGTATATCCTCGTAAATGTTCCAAATGATTGATTCGTTTCACTTTATTTTGGTATCCAGTTAACGCGGTGTAGTTAAGGAAAAAAATCAGCGATTAGTTCAAATGTACATTTTACTAACGTTTTTTTATAATATAGTATGTTGTCGACTAACCATATCAATAGATATTAGACATCAGTATCGAATTATATACTAATGTTAAAGCAGAAATCGAAAATATGACAACGTCAACAACGGATTCAACACGAGTTAACTGAATCCCGAGGTGGTTCCCGCAACTGTTGCTGTATCTGGTCTAACAATAAGCTGGCTTCAGTTGTCGGACAACCATTGGCGTACAACCTTCGCACTCCGCATAATTTAGCACAGTAATAAAACACGAAAAAAGAGATACGTTTTATTTTAGTGTAGCGATTTTTATATTCACACACAGTAGTGGCGGCTCGTGGTATCCATATTAAGGTAGTCGATAGCGGCGTATGAGCTTCATCAACCCTTAAAAATAGCGCCGCATGCGAAAATTTTTAAAATTTTCAAGGTCACGCGTTTTCCTGGTACTTCCGAATTTCAATGATTGAATTTCATTTATACAAAAATATAGACTTTCACAAGAATTTTTTGAACTTGATACCTCTTTGTTATTCGTGAATAATAATAGTTATTGTGGGTATAAATAAATTGGAATAAACGAAATATATTTATTGAGTATTATACTTATATTATGTAAATTGGGTTGGCAATAATACATTATTTTAGGGCGCTTTAGGGTATAGGCCTCCTCCTCCCCTCACAGCCTTCCTTAACCATCGCCATTATTGACTGACAATTACAAAGTGGATACCTACTACTTTTTATAATTTAAATTAATGCGCCTATCTTTAATTAATGAAAATTTGTTAATTATATTTTCCGTGAAGTCATCAGATATCTGAAGTGTGCTAAATAATTCCTTTTCAATTGAAATAAATGCAAGCGACGATAAACGTTCATTCTTCATAGAGTTCCGACTATGCGTTTTAATCCGTTTTAAACAAGAAAAATGTCTTTCAACCGATGTACTTGTTGCTGGAATTGTAGCAATTAAAACAATAAGTTTAAAAACCTCTGGAAATATTTCTCGAAATTCATATTCCACAAAATATTTCAACATTGACTCGATATTTAATGTTTCAAATTGATCATCACAATTATAACCCAATATCCCCAGACTAAGAATAATAGTGGATCAAGCACGCTGCCTTGAGGAACCCCATAATTGTTTATTATCTCACTTGATACAACATCGTTAACCCTGACTTTTTGTTTTCGATTCTCTAGAAATGACTTAAACCACTTTAACACTTTATCACCGACACCATACTTATTTGTACAATGTTGCCAAGTATATAACTAAGCACTACCGGTAAAATAAAATATTTTTTATGATAATGATAGGAATATGTGTCCACAACGACCAAGTTATTAAAGATACATATATGTTGATGAGTGTTTTTAATTGTGATCTCGTTTCGTATCACTAGGGCGTACTGTTGTACCACATCTGTTATTACTGCTTCAAGGATGGTGACATAAACATAGGTGTTCTAAACATAAACATAGCACTTCTGCACATAGATTTATTGAAAGTAAGCAACAATAATAATGAACACTTTAAATAAAGCATTCTAAAATAGTTATAAAAACTGTCTAATACATTACTACCTTATAACCTGGTAGTGGATTACCTAGCAATGCATGAGGCATGCAGGTCGGCTATAGGTTTTCCCTTTTATAACCTGTCCCTGGCATCTATTAGTGAAGCGATGGTGGTTGATTTTTGTATAAATTTCTTGACCATCCAATCTGTTGAAACATACTATTAAAGATACACAATTGAGGTAATTGAAAGTTCAAAATAGTTTTCCCACAGTAAAATATGATCTCCAAATAAAATAAGCCAACCCTCCCCAAAGTACAATTTAAGGAACCCAAACTATTTACTGTAACCCTAATAAACACACTGCCATAAACTAATAGAAACCTTAACAACGTGTACTACAATCTACTGAAACAGGCTATTAAAATTACATAGTTTAGGTAATTGAAAGTTCAAGATAATTTCCCACAGTAAAATATGATCTCGAAATAAAATCAGCCAACCGTTCCCAAAGTGAAATTTAAGGAACCCAAACTATGTGCTGTAACCTTAATAAACATATTGCCATAAACTAGTAGAAACCTTAACAATCTGTACTACAATCTACTGAAACAGGCTATTAAAATTACACAGTTGAGGTAATTGAAAATTCATGATAATTTCCCACAGTAAAATATGATCTCGAAATAAAATCAGCCAACCCTTCCCAAAGTGAAATTTAAGGAAACCAAACTATTTGCTGTAACCCTAATAAACATACTGCCATAAACTAATGGAAACCTTAACAAGGTGTAATGTTAAAATGTTAATTTCTCGTTTTCATGTTTCAGGTGGACAACTTGAGGTATCACAACAGTCACGCCCACCACCTGCGCCACCAGCAACACAACTCGGTGCCAAACAGCCCCAACGAGATGGACCTAGGCCACCGAGGCAGCGGCAAATCTGGCCCGAATTCCGCAAATACTTCCCCTGTCAGTGCCAACAAGAGGGATCAGCACCAGCACTCGCCCGCCGATCCCTATTCGAACAGCTACGTTCGCACCAGCCGATCCGAGGACCAACTCCAAGGGCAGAACGACCTGTGCAGCGTCAGCGTGGCCAACGCTGAGGCCGACGAGGACGTGACCAGCTCCCTCAATACTCTCTTGGACACGCGGCCCGACTCCGCGGGATGCACTAGTGACAGTGACCGAATAGTCTGGACGTACAACGCCCCCATCACCGATCACCACAAGTTCGCTCACACGCTGTCCAACGGGAGCAGCTCCTCGCACAGCAACATCTCGCCGACCTCCTCCAGCCCCCTGCACTCCGGCTCTCCCGCCTCGCCCACCTCAGTGTCTTCCTCTGTCATGTCGAGCCAGTCGGGGTCGCGGCGGATGCCCTTCTCTCTGGCGAACGGTCCCGCGGGCCAGCACGGCGGGGACTTTAGCGTCTCGGAGGCGGTGTCGAACATCTCCAGCCCCGATTACCACGACGACGATAGCGTGGGGATCAGGGACTGCGTCATGGAGATCAGTGACCATAGTGACAGTGACAGTACTTTGTTGGTGTCGGAACCGAGGCAGAGACAAGTGAGGGTGCACGGGAGTTCCGCGGGGGCGGATAGTGATCATCGCATTGTGATACAAGTGAAGGGACCTGACAAGGACAGGGCGAGGCAGAGTGACAGTGTTTCTACGCTCAAGAACGAGCCGTACGGATATCAGGTTAATATTGTTGGTTTTTTGTTTTGTAGTTTTTTTATTTTGTCGTTGGTGACCGATTGATTTTTCACAAGTTCGCCATGTGAACGGGTTGATTTGCTGATTAAGCTTTTAGGAATGCGAAAAAAAAAAAATGCGAAGTTGCGTGAATCTCAAAATATCTATCGTTAATAAATGTTTTAACTGTTTTTATAATATTTAAAGTGTGCATAGAGTCTATTCCATATCAGTTAGAGTTGTCGTTGCTATTAGTTATTCCTTAATTAAAAATTGCAGATAAACTGTATAGAAATACGTTTTGTTTTACTGCAAACGATCACGCCAAAAGTCTTTGATATAATGATTGAATGATAGTCTTGATAATGTGACGATTTTAACCCAATTGGATAACCAATAACTGTAATATTAAGAAGGAGTCATTAAATTAAAAGTGAACACACACTGTATACACTTATTTATTTTACAATACATTAAATTATTTCGTAAAATCATCATGTTTGTTCGTAGCAGTTCCATCAAGAACGAATATGACTAATGTGACACTTTGATACATTCCCCTGAACTGTAAACAATAACGAATTAAATTAGTTAATAAATGTTTATCATTTTGAGACCAAGAGCATAATTAACTCTAAAAATTTATTTATAGTTGCTTATTTTTCAGCAGAATGTATCGAAAGTGTCTCATTATTTTCTTTCTTGATGGTATACAGTAGCTACAGTAGAATCAGAGGCTAACTGAAATTTAAATGATATACTGAGGGGTATAAATGGTGATTTTATTTTGAATGGTTAATAATTGGTGCTACCAGTGTATACTATGTTATCATCATATCGAGTATATTAATTTAAAATGAATTTGGATGATACTGTTCATATCCACAATTTTTTTTACTTAAAACGAAAGGCTCAATAATACTACAAAATGTGATTAACTCAGTAAATATCAAAAAATAAGAAAGAAATAGGCGGTCGAAGCCAAGCTATGTGAGACTGCAAACATGCAGATTGTAATATGCCAAAATTCCTGAATATAACATTAATTCAAAAATCAGTGAACAACCGAAATATATTGTATACATTAATAATTATTACAGGAATAGGACATGAATTGTACCGTTGAAAAAGAATGTAATAAGGCGCTCCATACATTCTGTGAAATATACGCAATAATGAATTAATGACAAATAAAATAATTCTAAGAGCATAATTAATTCCCACAAATTAATACATTATTGCCTATATTTGAGGGGAACATATTGAAACTGTATCGCAATGTTGTTTCTCAATAGTACATTAACGTGTTTGTTTTTTTTTTCTTTTACTTTAAGAGGAGTAAATCAACACTAGTTTTACGAATACGCACGTTTCATCAACCACGTTGGCATCATCAGAAGTTGATTAAACAATTTAAACAGCTAATCATCTCCTGATGATGTCGTCTTAGTTAGCGAAAGGCACGACAACTGATGTACATTTCAGTATTCGTGGGAAACTGATCCTCTATTTTTTGTTTAGAACCTATTGGCAAGGTAAACTAATACTATGAATCATAATAGAATTCTGGTTTCATTCGAAAATTTCCATATTCACATTTCATACATCCTAGTATTTAAATTCCATATGGGTTCTATATTCACAGTGATATGTTATTCTTCATATTTCTTGCATATGCCAATTTTTATTAATATAAAAGGTGGTCCAACCAAAACGCACGATGTTAATTGTAAATAAAACAAAAAGTTTTCAGAGAATTATCTTAATATTTTTTATTATGATAGAAGGATCTATGACAATTATACGTGAAACAAAATATCGGCCAAATGCTCGCCACGGCTTCGGTGGCATACCTCTATCCGATGGTCCATATTTTCAATGACTCTGAGACATAATTGAGGTTCAATGTCGTTAATGTGCCGAATTATCTCATCTTTTAGCTATTGAATTGTTCTTGGCTTATTGACGTACACTTTTTCTTTTAAATATCCCCAAAGAAAGAAGTCAAACGGTGTCAAATCACATGATCGTGGCGGCCAATTAACATCGCCACGACGTGAGATAACACGGCCATTGAATTTCTCGCGCAAAAGTGCCATTGTTTCGTTGGCTGGGTGGCAAATGGCACCATCCTGTTGGAACCACATATCGTCCAGGTCCATATCCTCAATTTCTAGCCACAAGAAGTCCGTTATCATCTCGCGATAGCGAACACCATTCACGGTAACTGCTTGGCCGACCTCATTTTCGAAGAAGTACGGCCCGATGACGCCGCCAGCCCATAAACCGCACCAAACAGTCACTATTTGTGGATGCATCGGCTTTTCAACAATCACTCGTGGATTATCATTTGCCCAAATGCGGCAATTCTGCTTGTTAACGAATCCATTGAGGTGAAAGTGTGCCTCGTCGCTGAAGATGATTTTCTTTGTAAAGTCACCATTCACTTCTGTCTGTTCAACCAACCATTCGGCGTATTGGCGACGCTTGAAATGGTCAGTAGGCTTCAGGTCTTGAGTCGATTGAACCTTGTAAGCGTGTAAATTCAAATCTTTATTCAAAATTCGCATCAGTGATGTTCGTGAGATGTTCGATTGTTGGGCACGACGACGAGTCGACGTTGACGGCTCTCTGCTACACTATCGCGAGCAACAGCAATGTTTTCCCCAAAACGAACTGGGCGAGCAAGCACAGGTGTTTTCACATTTCCTACAGACCCGGTTTGCTGAAATTTGCGCACAATTTTCCCGATTGTGGACACATTTGGTCGATTATGCTGACCAAAAAAGTCACGAAGTGCACGAAATGCATTTTGATTTGAACGCCCATTTTCGTAAAAGGCTTCAACAATCTTAACGCGCTGCTCAATTGTGTACCTGTCCATGGTTGAATTTGTCAAATACTGAAACAAAGAAATGTCAAATTAAGTGGGCAAAAAACTTGACGTTAAGGTGTGACTCACAATTAACATCGTGCATTATGGTTGGACCACCCTTTATTTACATTATAATGTTACGTTTTGTCCATCTATCCTATAATATTTCTCACATTGTATCTCTTGTTACAAATTTTAAAATTTAATTAACCTTGTCATTTTTATCGTTTTGTATTTTCGCTATATGCAATCGACCATATGTTGGTTTCTTTTGTCTCAACTGAAATCATTGTTCATAATCACTGTTTTCAATAGAATTATTATAAATCTTCTGGTAGTTTTCCAGTGCTTTGTATATCTCCATTATTATTTACAGAGAATAATTTTTTTAACTTCCTCCAGATCAGATTTCTCAGTTGCTAATATTTGAGCTAGATTAAGAATTCTTGTTCACTAGAATTGAAATTAAATAATAATTTGAATGACATTTTGGAATGATACCAGAGTCAACAAAATAATGGATTTCTTACTTTTATAACAGTTGCTATATGCAATAAGGGATACTAAAGCCTTTTAAAATTATGGGCTGCCTTATACTTACACTTCTATTTGGATTTTATGAAAAAAATGTGGGATAACAAAGTAGTACTATTTTTTTTTTAGTTTTGCTAAGTAAACTAATAAATTCTATAACAAAATATATAATTGTAGTATAGCAACAAAGCAGAACTACTACTTTAAAATTTTCAGTTTGGTCAAATAAAAGATTTGAAGCATTTTTATCAAATGCCTATAGTTACGAAATAAGGTTTATGAAACTTATTCAGTGTACTTAACAGTTTTCATACTGAATATTTATTTTTATTCTTACCTGTAGTAATATACCGATCATCCTGTCCGTAAAATATGTCCCTTTCATTGAATTTGCATCCTTTATTAGCACAGTTTTATTATCAGCTTAACAATTCGGATTAATATGAAATAGATTGCACTTGATTAATACTTCTCTAACGCACCACTTAAGAGTAATCGAAACACTAAAAAAAAAAACCAAAATTGAATATTATTTCCTGCTCCCTAAATTAAGGGAATCCGGTCAGTTGTTCAAGAATATTTTTATGACAGGTGGCGCCAGTTATGTTAGTTCATTACCACGTATCTAAAATGAATACGAATAGTTTAGTAAAAGGTAAATGATTATTTTTGCAGTAATGGAAAGTAAATACTTGGTAAATGCATTTCTTGTGGAAGAAATCTAACAAATATACTAATATAATTTTTTCAAATGACATTTAACCGAAACTCTTAACAAAATAATTAGATTCCTTTGTAACATTAAATTGTAAACGTAGTAAAATATTTTAAAAGATTTATTTGTGTATTTTGATAAGAAAGGAATCTTTTTTTACATAATTGTCATCTCGACATAAAATACAATGTGTCTGATATTTGTCTGACATCGGTAGTTAATCAAATAACAAGAAATATTAAGGGTTGAAAGTATTTACAGGTATGATCTTTTAATTCTCAAGTTACAAACTATTTTGGGCTCCAAACTATCATTTACATCACGCTTTAGATTGCTTCGTATCTATAGTTGACATTCAAATTTAGATTCATTTCGTGTACTTATCTATTACCACATATGGATTTATAAATAATAGGAACAGATTCTTGAAACAATCAAATGTTGGGATGTTTACATTTCTAAATTTACCTCCTTTTGTTATAGGTTTGGTGGAATGTTTTTTAATTGTTAATAGCACAAGTATATATTTATTTTATGATTAAATAGATTCAACCTATCCTGTGTTAAGAAAACAATGAAATGCAGACAATACACTTTATAATATCGAGCCTTAAAAACATTTTCATTCACAAAAATATTTGTCATTTATCTAGATAAAAAAAAAAAGAACTCTCCTAAATGACTTTATGTATGATGTCTAGTAATGTTATTAATAAAAAGTGAAATTCATTCTGTTATGGCAGAATTTCGGGACCACTGATAAATTTTAATATTCTATTACATAGGTTGAATATATCAATTTTTTTAATTTTTATATAGAAACTTCTATTCTGTTATTTAATTTTAAACTCCTCTACAAATTAATTATGTACCACTTCTGATTTTAAATTCAATTTTAACTCTAATCAGACCTACATTCTTCATATATTGATGGAAAGAAAATTACCCAAAAACCAAAACAAAAAATGCTTTGCCACAAAAAACGTTTCTTCAATTCAAAAGAAACATCTATAGCTTGCGGTTCAACAGAAATCCTATTTTATCATTTTAAATTGTAATCCCGGTCTAAATTGTTATTTTCCAAATAATAAATCATTCAATTTGTATAACACTAAAGTAGCATATTCATAATAGATGTTTTATATGTACCATTGAGAAAGAAAGTAATGAAACTCTTTTAATCTACTTTCTTGAAATATAGCCAATAATGGATAATTTTTAGAGTTAATTATTGTCTGAGTGAATAGAGAATGTGACAATTTTAAGACTAAAATTATAATTAACTCTGAAATTAATTAACTACTGCTTATATTTCAGTGAACATATCAAGAGTGTCTCTTTCTCAATAGAACACTTGGTTTTCCTTTTTAAATTCCTAGTTTGTGTAAAAAATTCTCATTTGTAAATATCCAACACTGAATGTTGAAATTAAACTTGTCCCCAGATATCGGGCGATTCTCCTCCGCAGGAAGGTGAGCAAGACGAGGAAGCAGCACGGGAAGGTGCCAACAAATCTTCACCTCTGTCATCAGAGGACGAAAGTGATGTAGAGAGCCTTCATAGTTTTCACTACTCACCGAAAGCAGTGGACATGCCTTCGGCCATTAGATTGGCCAAGAGGCTGTACAGTCTTGACGGGTTTAAGAAATCCGACGTTTCAAGGCACCTAAGTAAAAAGTAATGTTTCATTTTTGTTGTTTTAACCCAATTAATCACGCTGAGGTCTTTTCCAGTAACGACTTCAGTAGGGCTGTGGCAGAAGAATACTTAAAGTATTTTGACTTTGAGAAAGATACATTAGATATAGCGTTAAGAAAGTTCCTTAAACAATTCTCTCTCACGGGTGAAACTCAAGAAAGGGAGAGGGTTCTCGTTCATTTTTCTAAGAGATATTTAGACTGTAACCCAGGTTCATTTAATTCTCAAGGTAAGTATTGTCACAAAGTGACCCGTAATATAATTGGCTATCAATCCTATTTATTTGGGTGTTATTATGAAATTTTCCCACTTCCCATCATTTTATTTACATCACAAGTAAATTATTATTGACATATATAAAATTTTCTTACCAATTGGATGTTTCTTTAACAAACAATGCCTGAACTCTAGAAATATCTATCGCTTTATAAAGATTGGTAATTGTAAAGGTTGTTAATTTTTTTTGTTAGAACTTCAACAATGATGACGTCAAAAAAACGTTCAAAAATCCACCTGTGCGAATATTTTTTCCCTTTTTGCCTGGTAATAAGTTTTTATCAAACTTGTTCCAAGCTTTACGTAAACACTGTATAAATCTTCACTATGCTTAACCGTTTTTAAGATATGTCTCATAATGTGACGGGCATTTTGAATTTTAAAAATAGTTCTTAAAACAAATTGAGGTGTAATTTATGGCTTGATCGAATGTTTAAGATGCGGTTCACACTCTGACGTGTGCCATCATGTTGCTCAACACGGACTTGCATGGGCAGAACATCGGCAGGAAGATGACGTGCAACGAGTTCATCGAGAACCTTGCCGGTCTCAACGAATGCGAGAACTTCCCCAGAGAAGTTCTGAAGCATCTGTACCACGCCATCAAAAATTATCCGCTAGAATGGGCTCTGTAAGTGTACCACCGTCTTTGGCAGACTTAAATTTCTTATATATCAAATTACAGCGACGAGGAAGTCGAGGATGGCAACGTACAATCACAAGCGAGGAACAACGAGGCTGTCAACTTGGGTGGGAACCCGTTCTTAGACGTGCCCATATCCGCCAACGCTATAGAATACAAGAAGGGATACGTCATGCGGAAGTGTTGCTATGAAGCTAACGCCAAAAGAAGTGAGTCTCTTGGGTTATTTAATTTTGCTTTAATGGCTTATCGGACCAAAATACTTTTTATTTAGTAATAATTGAACTAGCTCTGCCTTACACCGGATAGACATACATTATCGCTCATTTTTAAGGGGAAATAAAGGAATATTGTATGGGAAAATGCAATAGGTTAAAAAATCTTTAATTATTTAATTAATCGTTAGTTCCCATTCACAAAAAAGTGACTCATCACGGCCATTAGTTTTTTATAATTAACTAAACGTAATAACTTCAAGGAAGGTAAGATAAAAAATTAACTACTCCTTGTTTTTTATTGCATGTTATTTTGATGATCTTATTCCTATTTAAAAATATGACTGATAAACACAGTTACTGTAGTTAAATTTTTCTGACCAGAATAAGTATCATCAAAATATAACAAAAAGAGGAATCTTTAAATTTTTTATCGAAAAAACATGTACGCTCATATTTTCCCTCTATAAAAAAAAGGCATCACATAAATGAAACTTCTATAAATGTATTAACAGTTTATAACTAGATAATAACATCTTCAGTGGAAACTTTTTATATTTTACTTTGTCTTGTATATCTTGGGAATTTCCCTAATTAAATTGAAAGAAAAAGTTTTACTTGAACGTTTCTGTTTTAATCGCCATCATCAGGGAACTATGGTCGAGAAATCGGAAAATATCTACATGTTGAAACGTATTAATTGGCCTTGTGTTTGCCTGCCTTTATTATCTAAACTTAATTGTGGTAGGTCCATGGACGAGACTTACAGAGGCTTAAAATTACAGAGCTATTAATTGCACCTGTACATAATAAATAATCTGCGACTCTCTTATAGTGTATTATTAGTCTTATGGAGTAAGGGTATGTTATAATTGGTATTATTATATTGCTTTCATGTTGATTTTCTACATCTGAGCTTATATGTATAACTGAACTGTTTAACGTTCTGTATGTAAACGTCAGCTTTTTGCTTAACTTCTTCGGAATTCTAGAGAGATATTTTTTTACGTTGAGTCTTTAAACATTTGTCAAAAACTTTCAAGAAAGAGTTTTACGTGATACTTTAATAGGCAAGTGGACTAGGCTTTTGTTTCTTTTTTATATTCATTTGTTTTTTTTTTTTAGAAAATAAAATTGACAACATTTTTACTTATTTTGTTTTTCAGAAAGAGAAAATAAAACAATATGTGATAGAATTGCAAAAAGATACTTCTTTTTCTAATTTTAAAAAGTCTTGGAGATTTTAATTTTAGTTCTCTATGCAGAGCATAAAATTAAATAAAAACAATGTTCGAAAGTGATTAATTTCAACATAAATAGCTAATTTTATTATGATCAGAATGAAAGTATTAAATATAAACAATTATGTACACAACTTTAACCTATGGCTTTTCATACCGTTACTCTATAATTTTATTACCTAATCTTTATTTTTAAGTTGTTTTGCAAAATAGTTTATTTATATTAAATTTTTATTATAAAAAAATATTTAAAATGCTAATTTCCATGTTTCCAAAAACTCAATTTTTGCAATACAGAAACATTTATTACTTTAGGAACATAGTTTTTATGTCTACTTTTTTTTATCATTTGTTATATGTATCTTATAATTACTGTTCTTTGAAGTATTGTTTTGTTGCTAACCTCTTCTACAATCAAACTTAAATCAACCAAAAATGTATACAGCCTCCTGCTATTGTCTCAGATTTTCCCATTATTTCCCTTTAAAATGGGAAATAATGGGAATATCTAAGATCTTACTCAGGTGAGGTATATCAGGAATTCCGATTGGAAAATCACAGATAAAAAAATCTCTGTGTATGTCTTCACTTTTTTTTTGTGTGCCTGTCCACATTATCGGTCCTCTTGCCTATTACTAATCCATACATATAGACTAGATTTAAGCCTGCAAAGCATGTTGCAATACAAAATAGCTGTTTCGAAGGCCTTTGCTGCATTTTTCTAGCACCGTTTCACAAGCGTAGCTGGAAGATGTTCTTTTGCACCCTGCGCGATCTCGTCCTTTACCTGCACAAGGACGAGAACGGCTTCAGGAAAAACCAGATGGGCGACAACATGCACAACGCCATCAGGATACACCACGCTCTTGCCACCAAGGCCGCCGACTACACCAAGAAGCAGTACGTGTTCCGGCTGCAGACCGCCGACCAAGCCGAGTATCTGTTCCAGACGAGGCAAGTAGAAATAGTTTCTCCTTACCTTAGATTTAAGTGTCAGTGAGCTAATATATAACCAGATGAAATAACCATCACAATTTTTTTATTGAAATTGTTTTTCCTCAGCGATTCGAAGGAGCTGCAGTCCTGGATAGATACGATCAATTTTGTTTGTGCAAGTTTTTCAGCACCCCCGTTAGAGGCTGCTGTGGGATCTCAAAAGAAATTTCAAAGGCCACTTTTGCCATGCAGTCACACCAAATTGAATTTGGTAAGTTCTATGAATAGTTAAAAATGTGTTTGAAAATTTTTTCCAATACCGTACCAACCTATATCATTCCTTTTATTTTTTTTTTGTCAAAATTTTTATGAGGCATTTAAGATTACTTTTGCCCTATTTTACATGAGCCGCAAATAATCTGGCCCTTCTAATTTAGCAGATTGTGATTAAACATTTGTTAAATCTTCCAAGTTTTCCGGATGGGCTGAGGAAGAATGGAAATGATTAATTTCAACATGTCCCTTATATCTGAAAGCATAGACTTACTTTACTACGTGCACTCTTGAGGATTTCTGTTTTTTTTGTTTGTGAAGTTTTTACACGTTTTCTTTCTTAAAAGGGTCTTATAATTGGTTATAATTTACGATCTAAAAATAAATACAGAACAGGCTACAAACTGGTACAGGTTTTGAGAAACACGCAGTATATCAATAAAATTTTCTGCATCACCATCATAGCAGTTATTAACAGTAATAAACGTATTTACAATTTGAATATTAGCATTTAATATGTTGAGAAAGCTATTTTTTGAATACAAATTGAGAGGAAAACCGAAAAATCAAGATGCTTACTATAAAACACATTGGACAATATTTTTGTAATTTTCACCAATATAACCCATTTACCATTTACTATATTCCCTTTAATGACAACTTACAGTGTATGTATGCACCAATTTTAAGTTCTCATTCGAATAAGAACATAGGATATGTTCTTTTAGATATGAGATTGAAAGAATGTTCCTACCCCTATTGTCAATAGTTTTCACTATTGAATAAAATGCGTATCACGATGATTTTTTGCCTTTTAAGCGAGAACAATTGGCAGACCATGAGGAGAGAATAATGAGACTGGAAGCTATGTTGGACGAACATCGAAGGTCACCCCCTGAAAAAGGTTCTAAATCACAAGTTGTACAAAATTATAAGGAAAAGGAAGTGTATTTAAATTACGAGGTAAAATTTCATTCCCATTTATGCGTGAGTTTATTATATGTACGATTTTTATGTGTTCGTTTTCAGCTGAAGAGGTACAGAACGTACGCCTACATGTTACGTTCGAAGATGTCTCAGTACCCAGAACTGGGCATAAGCCTGGTGGAGAACAGCATAGGCGAGGTGGACGAGGCCACGGGTGGAGTGACGTTGATGGACGGCGCCGTTGGAATTGTGCCTCCGCCGATACCGGACAGGCCTTCGCCGACAGTCAATAGGTACAGTTACAGACAGGCGATTTACAACCGTAATATGCTCAACGGTGATGCTGACATGGGCTGACGTGTCATGGGGGTGTTTTCCGCATGTGTGCTTTGATTTGATGAGAGCCCTTTCCGTTGTCGTGGTTTTGGTTTGGTTCTGTTCAGTTTTGGTTTGGTTTTATTGTTTTTTTTTTTGTGGGCTTCTTGGTTCGTGACGTTTGTATCGATGTACGCAAAATTCAGATTTTCGTTCGACACATGAGACAAAAGTGAGTCGCTGACACAATCTTTATCTTTAACTGTGGCCATTTCAAAGGGGGAAAATTCGGCAAAAGCGAAAGAATGGTCGATTTAAATATATAAATTTGGCCATTTCTGAATTATTAACTAAAGTTATTATGTCTTGCTCTTACAGGTGATTAAAATCGTTTTATTACTATCAGGTAAAACAACAATAAGTGTAATTTTAATACAAATTAGAACTATACACAGGAAATTTTATGTAATTAAAAAAAATAGATAAAATCAAATTACATTTATTATATGTTGCAGATGAGGTTCTAATGAATTGGCATTTGTGATGAAAAAAGCGTCTGTGGTTTTTTAATCTTAATCCTATTTTAAGAATACGTTTCCTACATTTCTTTATAAAAAAAATTATAGTCATCAAAATATATTATTTTGCAGTACTTTTTCATATTATATTCATTACATTACCATACGATGTTTTAAAAATAAGAATATCTTTTACATGGAAGCAATATTCAGTAACATAAATGGTTTTACAAAAAATCAACCTGATATACATTGTTTTACAATTGGAAATTTTATAGAGGTATTTTAATTTTATAATTTCCAATTGTTACTACTGTTCATTGTCATTTTCTTCACGACAATACAGTATAGCACATTTCCAGCTCTACATTCTGCATTATCCATTTCGAGGCATAAGATTCGTCACAAAAATTGAAAAACTTTAAAACAGATATTTTTGATTACCCTGTATAGTGTTTGTGTCAATGAACCAATGGTTTAGTATCATTTCACCCAGTTTTCAATACCGTGCGTTATTTTGATTGATGGAAAAATAATAAATGAGTCACAATTTTTAAAAATTAAGGAAAGTATAAATGAAATGTTTTGGTTTAAATTGACTCTAAATCGAATTCTGTAAGGCAGCAAAATTGTCACAGTTTCAGATAAGCTCTTTCTCTTTTAGTATTGATTTGCTATCGGTTTTTTTTTTCTTTGTCAACTTGTGTACACCGATAATTGTTTGCTTGGTTTTTGTTATTGTTTTAAGGAATTTGGCTACTGATTTCCTTTATGTACGACTATAATCAAGTGACTGCCCATTTTTTCCTACTAGCAATTTTTAATGTTAGAGTACAAAAAATTGTCATTAGAAACAAATTTAAATCCAACTAGGATGGTCACAAAATGTGAGAGCATCTCTATGTAATTTTTACCAGTTTGATTTTCTTTTTTGTTACACTTTTTCGTTTATACAGGTATAAATGAAAACTTATGAGTAAAAAGTGGATTTTAGGTTGTCATATTGAAGAAATTGATTTCAACCATTTTTATGTAAAATATAATTAGGATTTTACGTAAAGTGTAAGGGAATAATAAAACCAATAGATTTTCACAACGTGAATAATTGATTAGAATGCATATTTTAACTGGATTCACTATTAGATATAATGAAAACGTTCAAAAGGAATTATTACTGTTTTATGCATTAAAGAAAGTGTTAATCTAACTTTTAGCTTTAAATAAATACAAGAAATGGCAACCTGGATCTATTGTCTGATAAGTTTTTATCTTTGGAAGTCGGGACATAAACAAGAATTCAAGTAGTCAAATGAAAATTGCTCTTAAGAAAATTATCATAACTACACAATTTGGCTTATTGTATTAGGTATTAGGTAGCTTTTCTGTGGTTTATATACCGTATATTATATTTATCTTCCAGGAATTGTATATATTATTTATTTTTCTAGTATATATGTACACAGTATTTTATGATTGATACAAAGGAGAAACGTAAACTTGTCGAAATTACTTTCAAATGACAAGGTCAAAATAAAATAACACGTATTTCCGTAAACTATAAATCAAATTTATTAATCATACTTCAATGACCATTCATAAGTTACATTTCTTCTTTTGTGCGTGTTTGTTGGTCTTCTTTGTGTATTGTAACGGTGTCGGTAAAATTTAGGCTTGGGTTGTTCTGGAAACACCTCTATAACTGAACCCTTCTCAGTAGCATATTTCTTCTAAAATATAGAAATCAAAAAGATACGGTATTGTTTAAACGAAAAAAGTATTAATTAGTGTTAGCCGAAAATTAGTAAATTATTTATATATGATTTATATTGAAATGTTTATAGAGAAAAAGATATTCGTGATATTGAGATTTAATTAGTGTTCCGAGCGTTTTCTCTACTTTTTCAAAATTGGATAATTATATAATTGTGTGGCAGACATTTATAAACGTTAATCTACAATTAAACTCATCATCGATCGTCTTAAATTCTTATATGTGTATTTATAAGCTCCAAAAATTTGCGTTTTATATAATTTACATACGAATTAGACTCATTTCACTCTTATTCTTTCATTGGCAATTTTTTATTTAAATAAAGATAGGTTTTGTAACAATCTCATAGTTTACATACCATATCTTGCAGCGGAATATTCCGAATATCTTCATCCCTATGAATATATTTTCTTAAGTATGCTACACACGCTGTAACAGCTGATTTGAAATTATCCTTGTGTAGAGGAAGCTAATTTGATTGTACCCTGTAAATAATTTAGGGGCTAGGGTGGCCGGAAGCACGTTAATAACATTAACGATGTAAGGAAGAAGAAACTCAGAGGTAGAGAAATTACAACGAGAATTTTGAGTCTCGTATAGTTAGGGGCTGTGAACACAAAAAAAAAAATATATTGAATTGACGATATTTAATAAGAGTGTTTGTCCTGGTAGTAACCTTGTATAGAGGTAATTTATCCATTGTATACCTATTTATGTTATTACAAGAAATGTTAAAAAGTTTTTTGGATCAGAAATATATAGCTGATTGATTATTATAACTATACAATAAACGATTATTTAAATTAATTTCGTTTCTAGGTGTAGTTTTACTGTTGTGCACATTACTTACTATCCCGATCAACATTCTATCTTCCCAAGGTTCGTTTTTAAAGATTCAATAATGCGTACTCCCTTATTCCTACTAATCACACACAGGCCCATCTAAGTTTTCATTTTAAGACTCGTACAAGGTCATTTCAATAATTATAGGAACTGTAACCAATCCACACTAAAAAAATTAAACAATCAGTATCACAACCTTCAAGATTCTATTCTATAAGAGTGTATGGAAACTCGGACACATTTTTGTGAATAATTTTTATCGTTAAAATAATTTTTAATTTACGTGGCTACAAATTCAGGTCATATGCCACATTTAGGAATAAAATACATACATTTTCAGATGATCGTGTTGAAAAGATTCTTCATCTAATTCAGGTTATTAAAACTTCTGTGTTTTCTTCCTAAATGTAATACACCTAACCTAACCTAACCTAACCTAACCTAACCTAAATGTTTATGTAAGCGTGCAAATTAACATTACACTTTTAACATTATTTTAATGAAAACTGTTCCCAAAAATAGGTCCAAAAACATACCTTTTAAGAATGTTTTGATATCAAACAGTAATATTGAGAGAATATACAAAATTTTCAACCGTGTTCCCTCCTGTTGAGATCATTTAACATAATAAATTGGTTCATTTTCATTAGAATATCACTTTGATTAATAAGTAAAGATTAAATTAGAGATCAAAATTCCTGAATATTAAGTACTTATTTGCCTAATTTGCACATCTAGTCATCTGTAAGCTACCTTATAGACGATGAAACGTCTTAAAATTATTTGCATTTGTACAAAATTTCTCGGTGACTATCCATCATATTTCTCACACCAATTTTTTTAATTATTTACTATATATTGTTTGTGAAAAAATCATTTCTAACTCATTATTAGATTTTCTGCCATGAAATAACACTTTCTAATAGCTTCTACTAAAGCTGTTTATTCAGAAAACTAACAAAAATAGTAGTTTAAGACATTGACGTCCAAGGTTATTATTGTAAAAGAGAAATATTAATTTTAACAAGAACTAACATTATCTATACATGGCTACAATTTCACCAACTTGCGAATCAAACAATTTTCATATAATTTTATGAGTCTTAAAGTATCGAACTTGAAAATCATTTAGAATACTTTACAATTCAATATAAATAAAATATATGAGACAAATACAAGCTTTTCATAATTATCAAAACATTACACATTAATCAACAACCCGTATTTCACCAACTAAGTTAGCATCATCAAATGATTAAAACTAATTTTAATCATCATCGACTACGTATAATCTTTTAGTAGAAAACTGGTCTCCTTGTTCTGTGGCTATATCAAGGGCTTCCAAGATAATGAAAGACTAAACAGAAAAGTATTAAACGATTTTATGCGGGCAGATGGCAGGAAGTTGATCTGTTTGGCTGATGAAGTTGAGCAAATTAATTCGTTAATAAGTGTTTCATGTTTTTCTAATATTCATTATTTTTGCTTTATTTAACGCGTAACACCATTTATATATTTTTAAAAGTAAGATGCCCTGCTTTTGGTAATATGAATAAATAAATTGATGCAGCCAAGTCAAAACTGAATTTACTGGTTAATACAATTTTTTCCAAGAATCAACTGAGAAAAGAATAATATTTTACATTACTTTTGGGACAACCTTTTTGACCACATTTTATCTGCGAAAGGGATATGTGTGTATTTCCAAATTGTATTTATAAAAATATATAAATTCAATAGATTAAAAAAATATATTAAGTAATTGGGAAAGCAGTTGATATCTAAAGTATCCATACAAAGTAAGTATCTCGATGTTCATCAGACCGTTCCACTTTGAGAAATAAAAATCTCGGCCCAACAATCTAGCAAAAGACAAGAACCAAGCAAGACATTAAAGAAATATATTTTTTAGAACTTACATTGTATTTGCAAAATTAAAAACAGTTGAAATTTTCCCAAAAGTTTCACATCAATCGATTTTCATCATCAGAATGTTACAGTTCAAAATTATCTTGACCAGTAGCAGAGATAAATAGGTGCTCAAAATGTCAATGTTGCTATTTTGGTGTCATATAAAAAGTATACAAGGACCTTTATTCAGTTTGTAATGATTATCTAATATCTTGCATAAAACAAGAAATTTAAAAAACTTGAACTACAAATGAACGAATTTATTTGAAGCACTAAAATATTGAAATGGCCTTCCTTTTCACATTCTAACAGATTCAGCAATATAATAAAAAATTATTAACCTTAATTATAATAAGCGCTTTATGGCTTCTTTACTACGATTTTGTGCTAAGCAGACACCACGAGGCTAGTATAAAATTCTAGATTGCATGCCTTTCCTTACTATTCTAGATTGCATGGTAATAAAATATAGTCGGTGCATGAGCATGTGTTTTCTGTTTTGTACAAACTTTTTTATACTGCTCACATTTGAATGTTTGTTTTGTTTTTGTTGGGAGACAAGTTAAAAAAAATGGAGATTTTATTTGGCATCCATGAATGCTTAGCGTGTACGCCATGAGTTGTATTATTATTTGAAGAAAAAGATTATATTCATGGTATTCTTCATGGTTTTTATAATACCTAATAAAGAATTGTAATTGTCTCATCACCGAAGTCACTGATGTTCCTTTTTAAAAATAATAGATTTAGAGAACTACCGCAGTACATTAAAATGATTGAAGTGTATTAAAGGCATATATATTTTCAAATTAAATAATATTCGTACCTATAATAGTTATAGCAATACATTTAGATTTCAAATGAATGAGATTAATCAAATAAAAACTTTATCGCATGCAGAATGTTTGTCATGAATTTTAAAAAACGTACATATTCCTGTTATCATGAAAGTTAATGCAATATATTAATGAGACTACTTTTTCATTTCATAAACATCTATACTTTCTTATTGAACATCATTTTACGTAACTCTTTTAAGATGGTCATATGAATAGGTTAAATATTAATGGATGTATTAAACTGTGGCTGTGGGTAAAAGTTTGCAGGGTGCCCAGATACATGAGCATAAAAATTGTTTACATAAGAGTTGTTTTAAAATGAAAAAATCAGATAATCGTTATTAATATTTTTACTGTTAATATTAAATAATGATATTCCATGTTTTAATTAAAACAAATCTAGTTGTTTAATATTTTCTTAATTAATAACATTTTTTTGTTATTATATTAATAGAAAAGAGATTGGTTAATTGTTTCTTCATTTTTCTTTTTATGTATTTGGCGCACCCTGTACCTCAAGAAGAATGTGACAAATACATCCCCCTGAAATTTAGGTAATAATGAATAAAATATTTAATATGCTTTTAGTTCAAAGTGATCTAATACCATCTATTGATTAAAAGCATAATAACTTAGAATTATTCAGTATTGCTTACATTGAAAGGGTCTCATTACATTTTTTCTTGATGGTACATATTTCTAAAATACTATTACAAGTATAAGCATTTTTTAATGTTTGAGTTTTTATTGTTTTAATTTTTGTAGAGAAGTACAGTTTTTGCAAAAATGTTACAGACAGTTAAGGGTAAATGATTGATATATTAAATATCAGCATAAAGAAATTTCATACTAATTTCGTTATATGGACAATTAATGTAATAAGTCACATAATTCCTTTATTTTTTTCTCTGAAAAATTTTAAATCCTTCAGAAGCATTGAATCACATAAAGAAAATATGCTTAACTGATATTTTCTATGTGTTGTCAATTATATAGTAAAGAGCGAATTATAAAATTAAGGTTTATGATGGTTTGTGCTTTATTTATGAAGCACAAGAATTATTTAAAAATTATAACAATCCTGTGGTAATCTAAC
The DNA here is from genome assembly GCA_037954035.1 of Rosalia funebris. NCBI lineage: Eukaryota > Metazoa > Arthropoda > Insecta > Coleoptera > Cerambycidae > Rosalia > Rosalia funebris. The sequence goes on along the minus strand of JAZFAV010000001.1, from coordinate 10,487,854 downwards.
TTATTATAATATCGTAATAAGTTTAATTTGGAAGAATTAACGGAAATTTGTGTAGTTTTATGTTTACTAATTCTTGTTACTTGCATGTGTAGGAAGGGTCCGGAATGAATTTTGGAATTGGCCGAAAAACAAAGTTTTACTCCTCTAACGTATACCACTTTGTGCAATAGAAGATTCATTGGGATGTATTTAAAAAAAAACTAAAAATTTACTTAGAAGATAAGAAAAAGCAGTATGGTTATGAAAAATATTATAAGTAATTTATAATTTGCCAAAGAAATTTATTGTACATTTAAAATTATTGAAACAATCGTATTGTGTCATTAGCATTTATGCTTTTTTTTTTTTTTTTTTCTCATTATAGAGCTTTTGCTGATTTTATAAATTTTATGTATATATTGTAGCTTATCTGTAAATTTTTATTTTAAATACACTATTCTTATTTATATAATCTTTTGTTTTTGATTATTAAGGATTTTAGATATTCCCTAAAGGCTCAGGTAAATATTGCCACAGTTACTCACTCATACAGGCAAGGTAAGTAAAATATCTATATAATATATTTGAAATTTATACATTTTTGACCGCCAAAAGTTTGGAGGCCTAATAATATGCTAGAATAATTATACTTAACGATTTATTAAGATATTACGATTTTTAAGTAACTACCTAACATTCTAAATTTGGATGATTAATTATAGTTTTGTCTAAATATATAGAAAATATTTATTTTATTATATCTACCATACAGTTTATACAGGTTGGGAATAAATTAAACGGTGGATTTTTCGGTAAAAAAAAATGGATTTTTTCCATATGAAGTTATGCTCCAGGGGTTTTCATTTCCAAGCTACAGGGCAATAAAAAATTAGAGAAAATTTAGTTTTTCTCTAATAACAGGAAAAAGTTACTCAGTGGCGTGCGTACGCATTGTACCATAGGGTTTTCCGAAGAAAATTGTGATACGCCACTGGTAAAAATATTTTTTTAATATTTATTTTAAGATCCACTTTTTATTTTAAACAAAATTACCTTCTTGCATTTTATTTGTATCTCTCGTCATTTTCCCGCAATTAAAACTTTTGTAAATGTTAGAATTATGGAATATATGTTTTAAATAATAACTATATACATATATTTAATTTTACAGTTTTATTTCACTTGACTTACAAGTTGTCTAGGTACAATTCTTATAGGGCGGTATTTTTGCTTATTCATCAAATACTAAACTACATTAGGTCATTGTAAAATAATCAAGTCTCTAACAAACATATAATATTTAGTTACATTTGAGAGGGGTACGGAAAGTTGATATTTAATTTTGTAGATCCCAACACACCCCCTCAAAAATAGATATCAACTTATATTAAATGTGATTAATTTTCTGCGTTTTATGGGGATATTAACATGGTTCAGCATTTGCTGCAAAGGATTGAGGGAAAACCCCAAATCAAAAACCTAGTCAAACCATTAACATTATTAACTTTTCTCAATTTTACTTTTAACAATTTATAGAGCCTTATAAAGTAGAAAAGAACTTTTAGTGATTTTTTTTTTATTCATCCAGCAATCCCAACTTGTGACGCAGTTCTTGGAAACGAGGGGCTGGTAGCGGCTTGGAATATGTCAGCTTCCTCGTTTGCTGTGGAAATATATTTAAGGCAGATTACTTTATTCCCTACTTGTTCTCGAGTAAAATGATACCTAATATCTATATGTTTTGAGCGTTTGTGACCTGTAGGATTAGTAGCTATTGCTATACAGCTTTGATTATCTTCAAACAAAGTTATTGGATGTATGATTTGAATGTTTATACTTTTTAGCAAAGATTTTAGAGCTCTGCCGTTTCGTATTCCCGGTTACTATACAATTATCAAACATTTTAAATACATACCCTGTTGTACTTTTTCGGTCATATTCGTTATTTGCCCAGTCTGCGTCAACGTAGCCAATTAATTTATCTACAAAGTCACGTCTTTTATAAACCAATCGTATTTTAATTGTACCTTTTATTTATCTTAAAATACGCTTCAAGAATTGCCACAATTCCTTGTTTGATTTGTGTTGATATTTACTTAACATATTTAGTGAGGTACATAAATCTGGACATGTGCTTAGCATAGCATACTGTAACGAATTTACTATAAAGTTCTTTATTTCTCGAACACTTATTTACAACTCAACTATTCACAAGTCCAACTAAGTTTCTTTCTACTTTAACTTTCGCACTATATATCACTTTCTTCACACTGTATCGCTCACTATCGCGGTCCAAATTCAACTAACTGCTGGCCGGACGACACAATTCTTATATAGGCAGTGGAACGTCTCTCCAGGTGTTTCTAGATAAAGAACTTTGGCGAGCCTTCTAGTATAGAACGCACTGGAAGTCCGAACACCGCACGCTCTCGAGGTTTCAAATATTCCCGGCGTTTGGGATCGCTCGAGGCGTTCGTAACAATACATTAAACAACCAATTAAATTTCGGCAGGGTGCTTCGCAATCTTCATCTGATTCTAAAGCTTTATAGTTTAATTTAGTTGGTAGTGGTGTACTTTGGTCTAAAGAAATTTCGCATTCCGTTCTGAAACCACGGTTGAATTCGTAGGTCCTTCTTACGTCTGTATAAATTTTTTGAGGTTCTTACACGACAAGATGTTTTTTTTTTTTTTTTGTGAAATAAAATCGGAAGGCTATATATAGGAAGGCAATTTTGTCGAAAATATTTCGCACCAAACTTTACGGGAATTACGTCGAATACAGTATAAATCGACCTGCTGAATGCGATAGCAGTCTCCGTTTTAATGGGAAACTGTCGGTTTCCTCGTAAAACCGAAAATTTCCTCGAACTTCAGGATCAAAGTAACTACTTCGAATATTCATACCTACCGAGAAAACCTTTGGATTTAGAGCAGATCCGATCCAGATTCCCCTAGGAAAGTGTGACCTTTATTTCTCTTAAGAATGGTTGTGAAATGGTTTTAGAATTAAAAATTATTTCTCTTAGAAATGGTTTGTTTGTTTAAGAGTAATTTCTCCATCTTTTAAAACGGTTTTACAATCACAAACCCTTTGTCTTGGAAATCGTGTGTTTCTCTCATAAAAGGCTTCCTTCTTTTATCGTTCCTTAGGGCGGAGATTCCGGTGCTGTACCACATCATTCCCGAGAAACGGAACGATCGTATCGGCAACGCCATGATGGCTAGCAGTCACGTGTATGACCTGAGCCAAGTGGGCGCTTCTGGCCAACCACAGACGATATCCCGACGGGCGACGGACCGCGAGGGAATGGTCGAGCTAGCTCTGGACCCTTTCGAATTGGATATGGACAGCGATGCGATGGCTGTACGGTACGAGCAGCAGATGCGCGAGAACCAGTCGCAGCTGCAGAAAGAGGACCTCAGCGATATACTGGCAGAGCATGTTGCTAAGCAAAAGGTAACAAATGAATTTTTTTTTTTTTTTAATATCCTAGGATAATCTTTTCGTGAGATATATTGAAATTTTTGCTTTGATAATTTAGCGTTTTTTGAAAAACAGACAGGAAATAAAATACGAAATTTATGCGTTACTGTTGGAACACATACTTCCATATATTTGCGTTCCTAAACTGAGAGAAATAAAAGTAAAAAAAACAAGTAAAAGAAGTAGGAAGGAAAGAGAGGGAGGTATAAAACAAAGGAAGTGGGATGTAAAGAGAAGAAAGTATAAAACAAAGAAGTAGGGAGATGAAACTCGTAGACAGTAAATGGAAATATTTCTTTAAGATGCCTGGCATATTTTCTATAACATACAGTGTGCCCCAAAAGTTTGCATTTTTTTGAAAGACAATAGGAGATCAAATACGGAATTTAAATGCTACTGTTCCACTTACAAATATATGTGTTCCCAAACTGAGAGAAGTAAAAGGAATAAAACGAAAACAACTAAAAAAAGTAGGAAGGAAAGAGAGGGAGATATAAAACAAATAAGTAAGGAATATGAGAGACTCGTATTGAATAAGTGGAAACATTTATTTGAAATGCCTGTCATTTTTTCTTATGACATACAGTGTGCCCCAAAAGCAAGGAAAAGATTCGTCGATTTTGATTTACTAATCGACATGTTTTTGCATTTTTTGATAAACACACGGAAAGGCAAATCTGAAGTGTATGTATGCATTACTATTCACTTCAATATATTTGTGTTCCCAAACCAAAATGAATAAAAGGAATATAAAAAAACCAAAAGAATAGGAAGGAAAGAGAGGGAAAATAAAACAGAGAAATAGAAATATGAGAAGCTTGTATAGAGTAAATGTTTCTTTGAGATGCCTGGCATTTTTTGCTATAACATACAATATGAGTTTGATTTACTAATTGATTCGAAACAATATAATTTCCGAAAAGTTTCCCACAAAGCAACAATTGCGTGCTCTGCCTCACAAACCAACAATTGCTGCCTTCTGTATATTTCCTTGTGTTCCCAAATTAAAGGGAACAAATCAAAGGCCGATTAAAAAAAGAACAAAAGAGTGAAGAAGGAAACAGAGTGAGGTAGAGAACAAAGAATAGGAATAAAGCAAAATATCTTCAATAAAAAAAAACAGGAGACGTTTTTCTGAGGTTGCTGGAATTTTTCTTTATAATATATACAATGTCTCAAAACTAACTAAGAAATTCAATAATTTTGATATACTAATTGGCCTGATTTTGCATTCCTCTTTTAAGAGAAATGAAAAAGAAATATGGAATTATGTATTACATTTAGGATACACCGAAAGGATTAGGAAATTGCTCTGAAATGCGTTAAAGATGTTCCTAAAATATATATTTTTCAACCAATAACAAAGTCAGAAACAACAATTGCTGCCTTCTATCTACATGCATCCTCAATTTAATAGAATAAAATAAAAAAAATAACAAAAGAATTAGGAAAAAAGACAGGGAGATAGAATAAAAAGTATAGAAATAGGAGAAAATGTTTCTTACAGAATAATAGGCGCCTTTTCTTTTTTTTTTTTTTTTTTTTTTTGAAAAAAAATAATTTGATTTTGACAGTATAAAAGGAATAACTATGGCTATTAAAACTTTTACATCTAATGATTTAATTTTAAAAGCGTTAACTTGAGTGTTAAAAAAAGAATATTTTAGGCAAAAAGCAACAAAAAATAGAATTAAAGTATTTTAATGAACAATAATTATGCCAGTGATAGCACACAGAATGTAAATTCTGCGTTAAAAAAAAACGTTAAAACTTGAACACAATGTCAGATTTTTAGAGTACTAGGAAATGGCGACTCTATTCAAATTGCATACCCTGTATATTGATATACATGTGAGTAACCCTACATATTCACTGATATTTTTTTCTTTCAGATCAAGCGCAAACGACAACAGCAGAACACCAAGCTAACTAAGAAATATAAAGAATTCAAATTTTAATGTGCATTTTGGTGGGCATAAACACTTTTTTCTTTGCTTACCTCAGTCTCTGATGCTCCCATTAGCAGTCACCATCATCACAACATTGTAAATAGTAATATAAATGGTGGGTAATATATAATTTTTTACTATGGTCAAGTGTGTAAAAATGTTTTTTAGGTTAAATTAAAAGTTAATAAGGTAGAAATAAATATTTATTCCATAGACAGTGTTTTTATATCGATGAGGATGGTGCTTGAGACAACAGGCTTAAAACAATGTTCGACTCACAGTTTTGTGTTTGAAGGAAACTTTCGGTTTTTGGAGAAAACCGACAGTTTCCCATTAAAACGGAGATTGCTATCGCATTCAGCAGGTCGATTTATACTGTATTCGACGTAATTCCCGTAAAGTTTGGTGCGAAATATTTTCGACAAAATTGCCTTGCTGCCTTTCGATATTATTTCACAAAAAAACATCTTGTCGTGTAAGAACCTCAAAAAATTCATACAGACGTAAGAGGGACCTTCGAATTCAACCGTTCTTTCGGAATTGCTCCAAATACAAAGGTTTTCTCGGTAGGTATGAATTTTCGAAGTAGTTATTTTAACCTGCAGTTCGAGGAAACTATCGGTTTTACGAGGAAATAGACAGTTTCCCATTAAAGCGGAGATTGCTATCGCATTCAGCAGGTCGATTTATACTGTATTCGACGTAATTCTCGTAAAGTCTGGTGCGAAATATTTTCGACAAAATTGCCTTGCTATAGCCTTTCGATTTTATTTCACAAAAAAACATCTTGTCGTGTAAGAACCTCAAAAAATTCATACAGACGTAAGAGGGACCTACGAATTCAACCGTTCTTTCGGAATTGCTCTAAATACAAAGGTTTTCTCGGTAGGTATGAATTTTCGAAGTAATTATTTTAACCTGCAGTTCGAGGAAACTTTCGGTTTTACGAGGAAAAAGACAGTTTCGCATTAAAACGGAGATTGCTATCGCATTCAGCAGGTCGATTTATACTGTATTCGACGTAATTCTCGTAAAGTCTGGTGCGAAATATTTTCGACAAAATTGCCTTGCTATAGCCTTTCGATTTTATTTCACAAAAAAACATCTTGTCGTGTAAGAACCTCAAAAAATTCATACAGACGTAAGAGGGACCTTCGATCTCAACCGTTCTTTCGGAATTGCTCTAAATACAAAGGTTTTCTCGGTAGGTATGAATTTTCGAAGTAATTATTTTAACCTGCAGTTCGAGGAAACTTTCGGTTTTACGAGGAAAAAGACAGTTTCGCATTAAAACGGAGATTGCTATCGCATTCAGCAGGTCGATTTATACTGTATTCGACGTAATTCTCGTAAAGTTTGGTGCGAAATATTTTCGACAAAATTGCCTTGCTATAGCCTTTCGATTTTATTTCACAAAAAAACATCTTGTCGTGTAAGAACCTCAAAAAATTCATACAGACGTAAGAGGGACCTACGAATTCAACCGTTCTTTCGGAATTGCTCTAAAGCTAAAGGTTCTCTCGGTAGGTATGAATTTTCGAAGTAGTTACTTTGAACCTGCAGTTCGAGGAAACTTAAATGACTTGCGAAAATGTATACATTTTCCTGTTACTAGGGCATTATCAAATTAAGCTACGGCTAAAATATCATTCTATGATCTTCTAATGATCGAAAGTTATTGGAGAAAAACAAAATTTTTGAAAATTTTTTAGCGCCCTATAGGTTGGAAACGAAAAACCGTAGAGCATAACTTCATATGAAAAAAATCAATTTTTTTTACTGAAATCCACCGTTTAATTTATTCCCAACCTTTATGTTACACCCTGTATTTACGGATATATAAATTATGACGTTAAATAGTGGTAATTATTCCTCTTGTTTTTAATTCGAGTTATTTTCTTTTTGTAAATCACTTTTATTTATATTGGCCTCATTCATTTTAGTGAACGATATACTAGGATGTATTAATATTAACAAGACTACGAGAACGACCTCCTACATAGCAACGTATGCGGGAAAATCAGTTTATCTTTTTACTCTAGATTTCTACTTTATCTTGACATTTGGTATCACTGCATATCACGGAATGCATCTTATTGCTCCTCTACACGTTGGCCAACACGCTGGCAAGGAAATTGGAATATCTGTCCCTACGAGCAAAGGTCCACACGTTGGAAGAACGTTCAGTTTGTTTCAACGCAGGCCAATATGAACAACATGGACGTCATGAGAGTAGCAGGTGCTGCAGTTTATTCATTAAATACTACCTTTATTTTTAATATTTAATAGTATTAGTAGTAATTAAATAATAGTTTATTTATTAAATAATTAAAATATCTCACTACTATCTCTGCGGCAGCTGTTCACATACTAGGCCAGTGCAGCCAACGTGTGGACGTGACTACCAACGTCCGCCAGCGCCCTTTGATGTGTCTTGAAAAACCGAAACCACGACGGATCGGTCGCCAACGCTTGGGCTAGCTCTGCCAATGCCGCCAATACGACAAATATTCCACTCTACACGCTGGCCAACAAGCATTGGTAACGTGTAGAAGAGCCTTTACACTTAAATCTGTTCCTTTCTGTTCAGTTACTACACACCCATTATCACACTATACAAAGAATCACGTAAATCATAAGTAATGTTTACTTTTATTATAATATAAAATAAATAATTTAACAAGGGGTAATAAGCAACGACTATTAGAAACTCATCCAACCTGTCTTAAAGATTCTGATTCTACTATAGGATGTGAAAACGTATAATATATATAGAGAGAGAGACAAGAGTAACAATTCTTATCTATAAGGATATAAATAAATATCATTCTCGACTTATTTATTCATTTAATTAGATTTATATTATTTCCTTTATAATAAAATATGTGAAAAATTTATTAGTTACCAAGACCTATTCATTTAGTTTCATTTTCAAACCAGGCATACAATGAAAGAATATATATTCGTCGTAGTTGGTCCTACTGCACAGTAGTTTAAAAACCATAAAGTTATTTTAACTCAAGAAGACTAGAGAACATTTTTAGTTCCATTTTCAAACCAGGTATAGAACGAGGGAAATTATGTTTGTTGCAGTTGGTGCTACTTCACAGTAGTCTGTCTGTTTAAAAGACAGAAATATGTTTGTTTAAACGATTTAAACCTCAAAAGGGGGTTAGAAGTTAGAACTATATGTGTCTCTTATAATGAATAATGATTTATTTATGAATGACACATTGGACAACTTTATTTTTACTCAAACCGAAGATCTTTTTACGAAACCGTCGACTTCAAATGGAAGAACAAAAGTTAATAAGACACAAGACCGTGAAAGAAAAATATCAATAGATGAAATATCATTTGATGACTCAATTTTCCTTTCAGAGTCATCGTTTTCAGCAGACTTTGAAAATAAAGATAACAATGATCTACAAGAAGATTTCGGAATTATTTTACAGAAAAACGAAAACCAAAATAGAAATATTAAATCGGTTAATAGTTTTGATCAAAAGTTAGTATTTAATGAATATGGAGAGATTGAAACGCCAAAGACCAAACAAAATGTCAAGAATAAAAATTTACATGAAAATGACAGTAATACAGCCAATATAATTAATTCAAGTGATCTCAAAGAAGAAATACCGAAGGTAGTAAGTAAACAGCCTGTGCTTCGAGATCATATATGCATAAACGAGGTAAATAATCAACCAGTTAATTGTCAATATGTTATTGAAGAAAAATTTAAAACAAATTTTAACCCTGACTTGTTAAAATTATCATCATGGGGACTACCTGAAGCTGTTCTTGACAAATATGAATCACGAAATATTATCAACATGTTTCCTTGGCAAGTAGAATGCTTGAGTAACCTAGATGTCCTCAACAATTCTAAAAATTTAATATACTCGGCACCTACCTCTGCTGGAAAAACTTTAGTTGCTGAGATATTGGCTCTTAAAACTATTTTTGAACGTCAAAAAAAAGTTATTTTCATCTTGCCGTTTGTTTCTATAGTTAGAGAAAAAATGTACTATTTTCAAGACATATTAGCTAGTAGTGGTATAAGAGTTGAAGGCTTCATGGGATCATATAATCCTCCAGGTGGCTTTAGTTCAGTAGAATTGGCAGTGTGCACAATTGAGAAAGCAAATAATATAATAAATCGATTGTTAGAAGACAGTAAACTGTCTGATATAGGAGCGATGCTTGTAGACGAAATTCACTTACTGGGAGATCCCAGTAGGGGATATTTACTGGAGTTGTTATTGACAAAGTTGAAGTACATAACAAATAAAGATGAAAATGTCAATATTCAAGTTGTAGGAATGTCCGCCACATTACCAAATTTAAATCACCTCGCTAAATGGCTGAATGCAGAACTATATACCACGAATTTCAGGCCAATTCCTTTACACGAACAAGCACATGTTTCCGGAGAAATATATGATAACAACTTGAAATTGGTAAGAAAATTGTCTCCGTTACCTGAAATTGGTACAGATACCGACAATATATTACAATTGTGTTTAGAAACGATCAAGGATTCCTGCTCAGTCTTAATATTTTGCCCAACAAAAAACTGGTGTGAAAACCTGTCCCAACAAATCGCTACAGCTTTTTTCAAAATTGGTAGTTCTGACTCTGAGTGGGGTCAACTATTGCGATCCCAATTAAAAACTGATTTAATTATGGAGCTTTTGGGACAACTAAAATACTGTCCTGTTGGTTTAGACATGGTCTTACGTAAGACTGTGTCCTTTGGTGTAGCGTTCCACCATGCTGGATTGACAATGGACGAACGTGATATCATTGAAGGGGCTTTCCGTAATGGGGCTCTAAGGGTACTTGTGGCAACATCAACTCTATCGTCTGGTGTCAATTTGCCTGCTCGTAGAGTTATTATTAGAACGCCCCATTTCCATGGGAGGCCTATAGACACTCTAACCTACCGACAAATGATCGGCCGCGCTGGCAGAATGGGTAAGGATGCTCTAGGTGAAAGCTTCCTGATCTGCCAGAAAAATGATTACAAAATAGCAAAGGAACTAATGTCCACTGAATTACGTCCAGTTAAGAGTTGTCTTGAGGGTGCTGGCAAACTCAAAAGAGCCATTTTAGAAGTTGTAGCTAGTGGAATTGCTTCAACCTCTGATGATGTAATGTTATTCACCAAGTGCACATTGTTAGCGATTGAGGACGACCATGGTGAAGACCTGAGTCATCCCATAGAAGAAGTTGTTGATTTCCTAAAAAGTAATGAGTTTATACGTCTACAAATGCAAGAGGATGGAAATGAAAAGTATGTAGCAACTTCATTAGGTGAGTGTTTATAGTTTTTGATCAGTTTTATTCAAAACAGGAAAAGTATAAAAATAATAATGAAATAAGATTATTAATAGTTTTATTGTTGTGAACACAGCATATTATTTATTTAGCATTGGTTGAATCTTAATTATAACCATTGTCTTACTGATTTAAAAATTTTGTCTTTATCAGATCTACAAAATATTGCCAGCCATAATAATAAATATTTTCTGTATGAAACTTTGTTCTAAAATATTTTAGATCATACATTACATTTAAGAATAACATGCAGAAGTTTTAATAAAGCAAACTTTTACAAGTCAATTGAGTGGATTGTCTCAAATTGGGAAATTTAAAACTTCTGTATTATATACCCAAATATAATGTATTATTTGGAACTTCTTCATTATCTAATCTATACCTTCATCTAGCTACGTAAATTAACATTGTATCTTTTTAAATTATTTTTGCGTCGAAAACCATAAAACCCGCCACAGGTAGGATTCGACATTTGTCCCGGATCAGAACCGAACGACATACAGCTGTTTCGAACTTATTAGTTCCCATCAGTGCCGTACACGGTACGCCGATTCAGGACAAATGCCGAATTAACTTTATGGCGTATACATCTTTATCGATACGATCTCTGTCAGTAACATATAAATCGGAAATCGAGAAAGGAACCACCAAACCACCAAGCGGTTATCAAAGTAGTTCCCGAATAGCAAAGCTATTACATAATCGCTCTAGGAAACAACTACTCCTCGGGCTAAAGCCCCGCCAGGCATTGAATTATACCCAGAAGCGATCCTCGACCCCTTTCTCGTGTTTCTGCACGATCAGATAGGGTTTCAAAAAATAAAACCCGCCACAGGTAGGATTCGACATTTGTCCCGGATCGGAACCGAACGACATACAGCTGTTTCGAACTTATTAGTTCTCATGATTTCCAACTTATATGTTACTGACAGAGATCGTATCGATAAAGATGTATACGCCATAAAGTTCATTCGGCATTTGTCCTGAATCGGCGTAACGTGTACGGCACTGATGAGAACTAATAAGTTAGAAACAGCTGTATGTCGTTCGGTTCCGATCCGGGACAAATGTCGAATCCTACCTGTGGCGGGTTTTATTTTTTGAAACGTTATCTGATCGTTCAGAAACACGAGAGAGGGGTCGAGGATCGCTTCTGGGTATAATTCAGTGCCTGGCGGGGCTCTAGCCCGAGGAGTAGTTGTTTCCTAGAGCGATTATGTAATATCTTTGCTATTCGGGAACTACTTTGATAACCGCTTGGCGGTTTGGTGGTTCCTTTCTCGATTTCCGACTTATATGTTACTGTCGAAATCCATTTTCAAAAATAGGTCGGCATTCTTATATATTCAAAACACCCCTAATTTAATAATAAGAATGACAAAAATAGCCTTTACCTTCAGGTAAAGCATGCTTGTCGTCATCGATGCCACCAGACGAAGGGCTGGCAATCTTCACAGAGCTGGAAAAAGCCCGGCGATGCTTCGTTTTAGAAACCGAACTCCACCTAATTTACCTAGTAACTCCGTACAACGCATGCAACTCCTGGGATAATATCGACTGGATGCTTTACTTAGACTTGTGGGTGAAACTCCCTTCGACCATGAAGAGAGTCGGCGAGTTGGTTGGCGTGCGAGAGTCCTACATTATAAACGCTACTAGGGGAAAAATACAGGCAAACACTAGTAAAATGTACCACAGATTGATGATACACAAGAGGTTCTTTGTGGCGTTAGCTCTGCAAGATTTAGTGAATGAAAGGCCGTTGGCTGACGTTTGTGCTAAATTTAACTGCAACAGGGGGATGCTTCAATCTCTCCAGCAGTCCGCGTCTTCTTTCGCGGGGATGGTCACGTCTTTCAGCCATCAGTTGGGGTGGAGCAGCGTCGAAATACTTCTCTCTCAATTCCAAGACCGCATGCAATTCGGTGTGAGTAGGGAACTACTAGATCTAATGCGTCTGTCCATTTTAAACGGTCCGATGGCCAGAATTTTATACAATGCCGGCATGGAGACTGTTACACAGCTTGCAAACACCGACATAGCGACCGTAGAGAATATTTTACACGAAACGATACCCTTCGAAACGAAGAGAGAACGCGAAGGCGAGTCGGAATTCGATAAGAATCAGAGGAACAAATTTAGGATAATTTGGGTGGCAGGCAAGGAGGGAGTAACCGAAAGAGAGGCCGCCGCGATGTTGGTGGTAAGCGCGAGGAAGTATTTGAAGCTCGAGATGGGCCTGGCGGACGCAAAATGGGAAAATGAAGAGGATCGTTCGGAAGGCGTGGAAGACGTAAAGGCAGTTAACAACTCTTACGATTCTATGGTATATATTTCTATAGTCCTTTTTATTTCAGTCCAATTTTAATAAATTCCACTTATGTATTGCTTATTAATAGACCTTAAAATGCAACGAGGGTTACTAAATTAAAACATTTGAAATTAGTTTTATAACTTCCGATATATTTTATGTAAAATATATCCGAATTTTATTCTGATATATTTTTTTATATAAAAATAATATAATATATACCCTTGATATAATTTAAATAGTAAAATTTTGATCTTGTTTTACTATTATAGTAAAACTTCTCCTCCTGGTAGCTTTATTAGTACTACTTCTCCTGCCAAGAATTTTTGTAGCCATCCTTCATTTCAACATAACTTCTACAACATTCCCAATAACAGTTTGGAGTATTGTGAATGACGTAAATAATAAATATTGTCGTTATAGTAATAGACTTAATTTTGATGTATTACCACTTTCAGACAACCTCGAACAGCTCTATTTTAGATAAAAATGAATTGGAGGAGAATGAATGTAAGGGAGATGAACTACATGATATAAAAAAGACAGACGACTGTGTTTTAGAATTAATGCAACAGGGCATTAAGAGTGATTCGTCAAACGCGTCCATCACAAAAAATAATGATGAAGCCAGTGAAAATATTCCACCTGACGTTGAGTCCACTGAAAGGGACTTGCCTGCAGCTCATAATAAGACAGAAAATAATCAAAATAATTACATTAAACAGAACATGTCAGCATTGAATTCTGATATACTTGTAAACTATAATGAGGTAAACGAAAATAAACCTATCTTGGATGCAAATATTGCTAAAAACGATAACTGTAATATCTCCGATTCCTCAGGCTTCTCAGAAATAAACTTCTCATCTATTGAAGCTGGCGTACAAAGAAGTACGTTGCCGAATAATTATACAACACTGGGCTCGACTGGATTCACTAGTAGCAGCAATTTTTCCGACATTAACTTCACGAAACTTGAAGAAAACATAGTAAAAGATATTTGTGTGAAGGACATTCGCATTGATCACAAAAAATCCTTTAAGATACCCTGTAACACTTCTGTGAAAAAAGAGACATCGCAACTGTTGCTGTCGCCATCACAAGCAGAATTAAACATATCCGATTCCTCTGTGTTCAGTTCCCACAGTAATAATATGTCTGCCGATAAATTTCAATCAGATCAGAGTTTGTTTGACGATAGTTTCAATTTGCATTTAAGTGAAAGCGACAAAGAATCTTTGAAAAACTGTAGTCTGAAAGAATTAAATGATATTACCAACGACTTAGGTAACAATGAGTGTAAGTTAGAAGAAAATTTGTCGAATGAGTTAAATATATCGGACGATATTTTATCTTCTTCTCTAACCGAGATGCCTAACACTTCAAAAAAACGTAAAAATAGCTCCAAGGAGAATTTGGGTACAGCCAACAAAAAGAAGAAAAACAGCAAAACCAAAAGTAGGAAGCCGAAATCAAAAAAAGAGGATGACCAATTATTTCCCAAACATTTTCCAAACGAATCGTTTACTCAAGACGAATTGATCCAACATACAGCAGACCCGTTAAAATACGACATAGTGGATGTTTTCCAACATCCATCTTGTTGGGAATTTTTTGAAAAGGAGCTTAAACGACAAGAATACTTTTGTCTCTCTCTAGGTTGCAGTAGAATGGAAGAAAAAAAGTCTGTTATTGGGATGAATGTTATTCAACAAGAGAGCGATAAGGAGGTGCCAGAAGAAAAAACAATCTCTTATAAAAATAGGAAGATAGATGGTATAGCTGTGACATGGAGTGGGGCTAGGGTTTTCTATTGTTCTTTGTCTGACAAAGACTGTAGTGGAAAAGTTATAAGATTATTTAAATCCATTCTAAGTAACAAAACTGTAGTAGTAACCATATTTGACTCAAAAGAACAAATAAAGTTGTTATATTTTGGTTGTGGTATTCACTTTGAGGCTAAAATCATTGATCCCAAAATAGCTGATTGGCTTCTGGATCCCGAAGGGAGAGAAAAAAGCTTATTGAGAATGGTAAGTATAATCAAATAGTATTCACATCTCATTTATTACATTATGGCATTTTAATTAATAATACTTATAAAGTTATACGCACTTTTTTCTTTATTTTGATGAAAGAGAAGTAAAAAATCAACAGGAAGAGGTTAACAATCAAAAACTGTGTAACAATAATTTGACATTAATAAGAAAGAAATAGGGCACGTCACTTTTTTTAAGTCTGATTTTTTCTTCACTAGGACAATATCTTTTATAAATTTTTTATATCTTTAATTGTTGTGGTATCTCGCTGCCTCGTGAAGAAAAACAAATAATAATAACTTTGCAACCATGTGTCGGCAAACGATACGTTTGCCGACACATTCATAGGAACTATTTTTCTTATTTTTATTCAAGTAATGTCTTTGGAATTTTTCGCAATATTAAAGACCCACCCTGTATATATTATTTTACTTCGTTTTAAAATAAAAATCAAAAGGTGTTATATTTTTAGGCCATTAAATATAGCCCTGAAACAATCAAGATAGCACAGTCCACAGCTAAAGGTAGAGGCGTCGGTAGCGTTGCACTAAATTTCTATATTCCGGCAAGTTCCAGAACTCGGGCGTCTGTCGAGGCTTTAGTGACATGGTACATAATGAGTTCATTAAAACCTAAGTTGAATACTGTAAACGAAAATTATGTAAAAATATACGGTACCCGATATAAAATTCAAGCCTGGCAACTATATTTTGTAATAATTTTTTCTAGATGTTGAAATGAAAACTGCACTTTGTTTAGCAAGAGCAGAAATAAACGGTATAAACGTAAGAAAAGAGCTACTACAAAAGCTAGTCGATACTTTGAAGAAACATATGGAAACGATAGAGAGAACCGCCTTTTCCTTAGCCGGCCGTCACTTTAATTTTGCCTCGTCAACTGACGTTGCCAAGATTCTAGGTAACTTAGTAAAATGCCTGTGGAGTTTGTAAACCTTTCTCAACTTGTAGGAATGTTTAAAGGGAGAAAAGTAAGCACTAGGAAGCAAATCCTAGAGCAAAACAACCACCCAATTTCAGCGCTAGTGCTACAGTGGAGAAAAATAAGCAGCATTTTAACCAAGACAATTTATCCTCTAGTTAAAGTAATTAAGGATAATCGCATAAGAGGCTGCTACATCATGCAAACAGCTACCGGACGGATAACTATGCACGAGCCAAATCTGCAGAATGTAGCCAAAGACTTTACTGTAACAACGACCTTAAGTAAAGAGGTGATTAAAATTAGCTGTCGAGGTACCTTTCAGGCTCCCGATAATTGTATTATGATATCTGCAGATTATTGTCAGTTGGAGTTAAGGATTTTGGCGCATATGTCTGAGGATGCAACCCTGTGTAATATAATGAAACGTCCTGGGGATGTTTTTAGGTCTATTGCCGCGAAGTGGAACAAAGTAAAAGATATTGAGGTGAGTTATAGATTAATGTGCTTGGACGAGTCTGTCTTCCTCAAATCGGAATTATATATAAAAATAACACCCATTTCATATGGTAGATGAAGCTGAGGATGTAAGTTGTAATATGTCGAAAGTAATGAGAACTAACGTGTTCTATTGTTGTTTTATTTTTTGAGATGTCCGGGGTGAATCATCTTAGGTTAGATCGATTTTTAGTCGTTTGTAACTCTAAAATTAGTCAGTCTAGGTCCTGAGTTTTAGATATCTTTACAAAAGAAAAAAAAATTAAAAACCGTTGAGTATGTGGTTTCCCACAAACACTCTAACCTTATTTTCTGTCTTCGATGTTAACTGCATCGGATGAGGATGAGATGAGGCATGAGAAAGAGGATGAGGCAGCGTACTCCGTTCATTGTCGGACCTGCGCTGTTCGAAGTCAAGCAACGAATTGAACAGTTGCGACTTGGATGGGTGACGCATGGTTTCATTGTCATGGTGCCGACTTGGTATTTGGTAACAGGGTGGCAACTGGGCCAAATACTGGGCATATTGTCTGCGTGAGTTCGATTCTCACCAGAGGGAACTTGGCACTTCCCTCAGAGCTGGGTATTTGTCCGCGTTTATATGTGTAACCTTCCCCTACACAAGCCTGCCTGTAGGCCTTCTGGGGAAGGATGTCTAGTTTCCGTGTGTCCAAACTGTCATTCTTTGTTTATTCCACAAATAGTAGATTGTGCTACTTAATTTTTTTTAGCTAATTCAGTTACTGTCGTGCCTTTCCTTAATGATTCAAATAATTGACCCTTTTAATTCAATTTCAAATGCTTACCGATTTATCAGATTTGAAATAGTCGAATTTTGTGACTACAAATTGTACTTTGCATAACCAAAACTATTCAAATGACACTGATACCCTTATTAATGCTGTAGGTATGTAAACTGTAATTCAAAAACACACCCTTTAGTGTTATTGAGAGACATATGCCGGGGGAATCCCGAAAAACACGATCTTCACTGCAGCAAGGTCTTTCACCGTTTTCAATGAGTAGTTCACTAAATTGCAATTTTTTTTATCTATCTTTATCTCGAGTGTGATTGTTTGTTTATTATAGTGAATTAAAGGGTGGTCCAACCATAATGCACGATGTTAATTGTGAGTCACACCTTAACGTCAAGTTTTTTGCCCAACTTAATTTGACATTTATTTGTTTCAGTGTTTGACAAATTGAACCATGGAGAGGTACACAATTGAGCAGCGCGTTAAGATTGTTGAAGCCTTTTACGAATATGGGCGTTCAAATCAAAATGCATTTCGTGCACTTCGTGACTCTTTTGGTCAGCATAATCGACCAAATGTGTCCACAATCGGGAGAATTGTGCGCAAATTTCAGCAAACCGGGTCTGTAGGAAATGTGAAAACACCTGTGGATGCTCGCCCAGTTCGTTCTGCGGAAAACATTGCTGTTGTTCGCGATAGTGTAGCAGAAGAGCCGTCAACCTCGACTCGTCGTCGTGCCCAACAATTGAACATCTCACGAACATCACCGATGCGAATTTTGAATGAAGATTTGAATTTACACGCTTACAAGGTTCAATTGACTCAAGAGCTGAAGCCTACTGATCATTTCAAGCGTCGTCAACACGGCGAATGGTTGGTTGAACAGACAGAAGTGAATGGTGACTTTACAAAGAAAATCATCTTCAGCGACGAGGCACACTTTCACCTCAGTGGATTCGTTAACAAGCAGAATTGCCGCATTTGGGCAAATGAGAATCCACGAGTGATTATTGAAAAGCCGATGCATCCACAAAGAGTGACTGTTTGGTGCGGTTTATGGGCTGGCGGCGTCATCGGGCCGTACTTCTTCGAAAATGAGGTCGGCCAAGCAGTTACCGTGAATGGTGTTCGCTGTCGCGAGATGATAACGGACTTCTTGTGGCCAGAAATTGAGGATATGGACCTGGACGATATGTGGTTCCAACGGCATGGTGCCACTTGCCACACAGTCAACGAAACAATGGCACTTTTGCGCGAGAAATTCAATGGCCGTGTTATCTCACGTCGTGGCGATGTTAATTGGCCGCCACGATCATGTGATTTGACACCGTTGGACTTCTTTCTTTGGGAATATTTAAAAGAAAAAGAAGTGTACGTCAATAAGCCAAGAACAATTGAAGAGCTAAAGGATGAGATAATTCGGCACATTAACGACATTGAACCTCAATTATGTCTCAAGAGTCATTGAAAATATGGACCATCGGATAGAGGTGTGCCACCGAAGCCGTGGCGAGCATTTGGCCGATATTTTGTTTCACACATAATTGTCATAGATCCATCTATCATAATAAAAAATATTAAGAGAATTCTCTGAAAACTTTTTGTTTTATTTACAATTAACATCGTGCGTTTTGGTTGGACCACCTTTTATTTGTAGTGAAAGTGTTTATTATGATGACATACAGATTCTGGGAGTGGGTTGGAATCTTTAGAGCAACAACAGCTTTTCAACAAACACCGAAATATTATACAACACTTGACGCGCATTTCGGCAGCCAATTTGGCATCGTCGACAGGTGGTTAAAGCTCATTTCAGTTTTAATGTCCTGATGATGCCAACGTCGTTGATAAAACGATTGTCGAGTTATATAAATTTTTTTGGTGTTTGAGGAAAGCAGGTAGTTGTTTTTTTAATACATCTGCTTAATGGGTGCTTTGGTCATCGTTTTAATTCACCCATTACAGTAGATAATGGTATATTGTTATAGTCTCCTTTGAGTGTCTGATATTTTATGCAAAAATAATTTTGATTTACTTTTTTAAACTAATTAAAACCTAAACATTCAATGATGTTTATTTTAGGTCACAGACTCTATGAGACAAAACACTAAGCATATATGTTACGGAATAATATACGGAATGAAAAGCGGAACCCTGTCGAAGCAGCTGGCAATCGAAGAGGGAGAAGCAGCTGTGTTCATGGACACCTTTAAAAATACTTATCCAGGAATAAAGGTCTTTATCAAAAAGACAATTGAAAATTGTAGGCGTAACGGTTACGTGGAGACGATCTTCGGAAGAAGGAGATACTTACCTAACATATTAGAAGCAGACGTTAGTAAAAAAGGTAAACGTCATGCTTGTGGTAGTTCGTTTAATAGCCCTATGTTTTCTGTTGTTCAGGCCAAGCCGAGCGACAGGCGGTTAATACCACCGTGCAGGGCTCAGCAGCAGACATTGCGAAGAAAGCTATGATTATGATAGAAAATGAATTGGATACGACATTTAGAGGGGCTGTAGACAAGCCAAAGTTAGTGTTGCACTTACACGACGAATTATTGTATGAAGTACCTGTCAAGTATCAGAAACAAGTTACACAAACTATTAAGAGAAACATGGAAAATTGCGTACAGCTCTCCGTGCCACTTCCGGTAAAGGTGAAAGCTGGAAAATCATGGGGACAAATGACTGAATGCACATTGTGATACTTTTACATTTTTTTTTTATCTATCCGTTTTGATTCAATTTTATTGAGAACTTAAGACATATTTAATAGGCCTTAGTTGTAATTAGTATTTATTTTATTAAGCGCTTAATTGATTTATATATATATATATTTTTTTCAAATTGGTGGCCCCTATTTTACAACTATTTTATTTATTAATAAGTATCACATAATAAATTCAATTTGAAATAAAAACATTTTTTGTTAAATACTCGTCATCCCTTACATTCCCTTTGCGGCGTCATCGGTAGTTGACGTAACCTCGTTCTGTTCTATTTCCTCCTATAACTGTTTATGCTCTTCTTGTAATTCTTTGATTTGATTCTGCAGCTCGGCATACTTTGTTTGCAGGGCTTTTTCCCTCTCCGTCTGCCGGTTCACGTCTTCAGTCAGCGACTGAAAAGAAAAAAAACGATGACTTCAGGTATTGGTTGATTCAAACCATCCAATAAAATTAGGTAGTGTTTCATTCGTTTTGCATCTTTTGTAACCGCTTCACTTAGAAAAACCTTAAAATGCGTGTACCGTTAGGAAATAAAGTAAGGAGGCCTCTCGATACCTTAAAATATATCCCTAAAATATAGACCATTATGAATTAATTGTGCTCTTGGTTAACAGCTGGCAAGATCGCTTTCCTACCAAGGGCACAACTAAATCATTCCTATCAAGTGTCTCGTTACTTTCTTTCTTAATGGTACATAAAACTAAAGAGAAATATGGACTATTATTGTATATAGTTATATTTTTAATTATGATGACATGACTGAGCTCAAAATAAAACATATTGTACCTGTATCCTCCTTGGCAGGGCCCCCTTCTCCTGCTCCTGCAAGAACTTGAATGTGTGCAGCTCCAAATTAGCCTGGTCTATGTTCTCGTACGTATCTTGCAACTGCTTAATCAGTCCTTGCGCTCTCGATTGATAACCTCCCGTCAATATCTTCAGCTTCTTCTCCATTTTAGCGGCCCGTTTCGCCTCCTTCGCCATATGCGACCTATTCTGTTCCAGCCGCTTCTCGGCCGACTCCAATCTGTCCTTCTTGCTGGCCAGATTTGCCCTAGTATACCTGTTCTGATTCGGCAGAAACAGAACCTGACCCAGACATTCCTGCCACACTTGAGTGTAGGCTTCGATCGGGAGTTCTCCGTGATTCATTCCCGCCTTCACCACTTCCATTTCTCTCTTCATCATCGCTTTCGCCAGTGCCAGATCCTCACTCTTCATATTCTGGTAGGGGTGTTGCTCCAAGAAAGCCAACTGCTGGGCTTGAGATATGTTCGAACGTTTATTTTGAGAGGGGATGGGATTTTTCAGATTGTCATACTGCAACATCGTCACCATCTCTCTCTTTATTAGCTCCTCGGCTTTCTGCAGGTCTGTTAGGGAGTAACTTTCATGCGGCGGTCTCAGGACTGACATGTTGACGTCTTGCGGCCGGGGGAAATCCCTTTGTATCACTTGAGAACGGCTAGCGAGTTCTTTGGCTGCTTTAGCCTTCTGCTCTTCCTGGTAATGCCTATCAACATCGGCTTGGTCTTCCACCTGAAAAGCAACGCTGCTAAGACAGGAGGACATACTAGATACTTTGAATCTTAGCAATATATTTGATAATACGATTAGAAACGACAGAAAAAGATATTTTCATGTGAAGCTTCTGAAAATGTTTAAATCAGTAGTGAACAACGGCTATTACTTTTTTTTTCTTGGGTTTATTGGTTCTTAAATTTAATAAAAAGACCATGGAAATTATGTAATTTTTGACGATTTTGAAATGATTGTTGACATGTCGCTTTCAATTTGAGGTTTTTTCCAAATTGCAATTTTTTTTTTTTTTTTAACAATTAATACCAATAATAGTATTGATACTACTCTAATAATAATAATACCAATAATGTTGATAAAAATATATAAATACAATAAAAATTCGACAGTTGTTTTGAAATATACCCAAGATCAAAATCACTTATTTAATTGTCATGAAACAAACATTAACTTTAAAACAGATACACAAAATTTAAGTCAAATATACCAGGTGTCAGGATAGTTTCTGGCATAACACCTTTATATAGACAATCCCTCAGACACCAACAAAAAAAACATTCTTCAACCTCTTCTTTATGCTAATGGTAACATTCATAGTAACATACTTAAACATCATATAAGTGAGTAGGTCACGATAGGTCATTGCACGTTCATACATAAATTTAGTTGTATAAATTTGACTTCTTGCTCACATGGTTAATTTATTGAATTGACAGTATAAAATTTAATATTTAGGTCTCTGTTAGTGGGGTTATTACCCTACTTAAGTTATGCCACAAACTATCCCGAAACCCTGTATATGATTATATATACTTCAAGTCAACAATTCTACTATAATGTTACTACAACTATAATGTTACTACTACTACTATTGTAAAACGTTTATGCAAAAAATACTAGGAGTTAAAAATTAATGTATTATTAGAAATATTTGAGTAGTTTTCTTGTTTGTAAAATGTACCACAATTTTAGACATTTATTACACTCACCATCTGCTCTTGAGCCTGTTCCGGCATCTCCTCTTCCTCGTGTTCTGGAACCACGATTTCGTAGTCATTCCTCGGCTGAGGCAAACTGCTCAGTCCCATCTTCAGCTGCTCCTTCACCGAACTCTGATAAATCCTATGAGCTGCAGGCGTATCGCCCACATCTATGCCATCCTCAGAATTAATATTCAGCTTGTCTCTTACTGAGGGAGTGATATTGCCACCCTGAGTTCCTATAGGCACAACTGCCCCACTGCGTGGAGTCATGAAGCCTGCGGTACTAGCAGGAGTGGTGCTACAGTCGCTTCTGGTAGATCGAAAAGGTGTTGAAAGGACCGTGTTGGGTGTTGACATGTTCTGGGCCTGAGGCATGACACCACTGAAATCTGAGTTATGTAATGGCGTGTTCAGACCACCCTTTAAAGGCGTGTCCACGTGGGTGAGGGCCATCATGTTCTGAGCTTCTTGAAGGATCCTTTTGATATAAAATTAGATGATTTAGTTTCACAAATTAATATTTTTTATTTTTAGAATTATTTGCAAAAAAAAGGTCCTATCAAAAATAAGAGTAATTATAATTCTATTAAAGAATCATTGTTAAAATATTAAACAAATGAGCTTATTACAGACGTTATAATTTGTACTAACATAAAATATTTTTAAAAATAGCCATCTGTCATTTATTACTTACCTATCAGTCTGTGGTGCCGGAGTCCTAGGAGTTGCAGCAGCTTGAGGTGTAACTGTATAATCATTTAGTAGAGTATCTGTGGTCTCTACACCACTCTCTGCTGCTACCTCTCTAGCTACCTCACTGGCTCTTCCTAGTTTTACAACTTGGTGCATCTCTTGATCAGAAATTTGTGGTTCAGGTAGAACCAGTTTCGACCGTTTTTTTGCCGGCTCTTGATTCTGAAGCATAGCCTGTGGAATGTCGTTCTCTTTCCGCTGTTTCAACTTCTGTTTATCTTTCCTTCGTTCTCTCTATAAAAGGTAACTGTATTCTAATTCGAATAAAATAAGCTGTAATAAAATACCTCTTCCTGTTCACTTCTCAATTCTCCGTCCAAGTGCTGTTGTCTCATTTTAGAAAAATCGGGCGCCATTGGATCCAGAACTTCATTAGCAGTATCGTAGAACCCTATAGCAGGTCTCTTTTCGAACGGAACTTCTGCATTGTAATCTACTCCACGTTTTTTCTTGCGCCGGGGATTGACTTCGATCCCAGCTGCTCTCAGCTCGCGTCTTTTCTGTAGTGCAGCTAATCGTCTTGCCTCTTCTAACTGTTTTTCACGAGCCTTTCGCTTTGCTTTCTTACCTTGAGTATTGGCAAGCCGAGCTCTGGCTTCAGACAACATCTCCAGTTCTGTAAAATTAACATTAAAATGAATTTACTATATAGCTGGATTTTCCAAGATATATTACCATCTTCGTCCATGTCCTTCGGGTCAGGTCTTGCTGGTTTAGTTTCTGGGTTGGGATCAATTTCCCCAGGTTTAAGTTTTCGTGGATCATCAACAGCATCTTCCCCCTCTTCCTTCTTCTGAGCTTGATCCCTATAAAAAAGAACTATAAAGATAATTCTTATTCTTATCTTAATTTTCGTTAACTCACAATAAATATTCATAGCGTTCTAAGCACTGAGCTGCTGTTCTTCCTATAATAGGGGCAATAGTTCTCCACTGTGTTGGCATCAACTTGGCCAAATGTAGCAATTTTTCATCCTCCTCTCGGGACCATTCAGTCTTTTTAATACTGGGATCTAACCATTCAAACCAACGGGCTTTACACTGTTTAGCCGATTTTCTGTGTAACAGGGAGGCAATTCGAGACCACTGGTTTTTGCCATATTTCATAACAGCGGCTTTGAGTATTTCATCCTACAATAATCTCAGAGTAATGCAAGAGTAACTAAATTATATTTTTAAAATTTACCTCAGTGTTGCGCCAAACACCTCCTTTAATCATTATTCGTGGCATTTTGAGTGGTTAATTTTCTTGATCATAAATTGTAATTTTTAGCGTAACTCGAGTGATGGGAGTAAGACAAAAAACGACAGCCTCGCGTAGAATCGCGCGGGATCTGCGCATGCCAGTTATCTTCGTCTATTAAGCCGGCCACAGACTTCGTTTTTTTCATCCGTTCGGATCGCCGCGATTCGGAACGTCGTGTCGAATCGCCGAACTTTTTTGACCACACACTACGTCACTACGAGCAATCCTGGCAGTTAATTTTCAGTAATAGTCGAATTCACTACGTCATGCAAAGGAAGCAGGCATTAAGTAAAAAGTGGGTTTTAAGTAAAAACAAAAAAAGCGGCGTTCAATATGGGTCAAAGAATGGCATTTGAAGCGAAAAACATATTCTCATATTAATTTATTAAACGAGCTAAAATTGGAGCCAGGAAACTGCTATAATTACTTAAGGATGGATGAAGAAACATATTTAGAATTGTTAAATCTGGTAACACCATATATTACTAAACAAGACACTCAATTAAGAGAAGCAATTTCTCCACATGAGAGGCTTACAGTAACTTTGTGTTATTTAGCAAATTTACATTTAAAGCTCGTATGAAGATTTAAAGTTTTCGACAGCGATTTCCCACAATCTTTAGGACAAATTATTCCCCTTAATTGCGCCTACTACGCTAATGTAAACAAACCGACGATTCGGAAGGAAATCCCCACACACTGTCGGTTCGGGGTTCGGAACGATACCCGATGAACCGTCGTTCCAAAAATCAAGCACCAGCAGATATTTTAACCGATGATGCGACACGACGGTTTTTCACCACACACTTCGGTTTTTGGCGCTTTTGACACGGCGATTCGAATCGCGGCGATACGAACGGATGAAAAAGAACATCTGTGCCGTCTGTGGCCGGCTTATCGCGGTTGCGGCTCTTCACTATTTAAATGTAGGGTTAGGGTTCTATTGTGCTCATTATGTAAACAGTAAACAATTCACAGATTACCCACAGAAACACTTTTCGCGTGCATTTCTTTACAATTGTTGTTTCCGAATTGTTTGGTGAAAACACGCTATGAAAATTGGGATACGATACAGTATTTTCAGCCCTAAATACATAGTATGTACAAAAAATAATAGTTCTGAATGCTTTTCTTTTAGAGCAAGAAATGTTATTGCATTTTTTCATCTGTCAATTATAATTTTCTTTTATGTCTGCCACGAGTAGGATATCGATGATAATTTAGCTTTGTGGAAATGAAATAACATAATGAGCTTTTAGTCTAACGAGTTTTAATCATCCACAGGAAGATTACATATTTTAACCATGGCCACAAGTGGAATTGAAAATGTCGAACTGCGATCACTTTTGCATGGGGAAATGAAGAAGTGTTCGATCTCGGAAGGAAATATTTTGTTTGAAAGTTTACAAAGCAACAAACACTCCATTGAATTGCCAAGCGAAAAATGGTATGCTGAGTCTGGTTTGGACACCAATTTAAACATATGCATTGATAAGAAGTTGAATGCGTATTTACACAGTGAATATTTGGAATGGATGGAATGGGATGTGCCGAAATCTGTACAAGATATTTCAAACATCCAAGAAGTAACCGATAGTGTTCCTGTGAAATTAGCTTGTGAGCTATTATTGTATGAAATGTGAAGTTGTTTTTAAACAATTACTAATTGATTGTATATATTCGGTTAATTTAAAATTTGCGATTTTGTGGTAATAACATTACATATTTACCGACCTTTTTGATTGCCGCTTCAGTAAAAACAAAGCATTCAATAAGAGTACAATTTATTCAAATCAGTCTACTATGAAAGCAATACAGTGTGTGATGTAAAATCAATTAATTTTTCAGAATTAACGTTAGTAATTAGACATAAATTGAAGGGTACAGGAATAAAACAAGAAATGTCACAAAACTATTTATTCAAGAAAATTGAAATTATAAGTTGCATTCTAATGTAAGCGAAGAAATAACATTGCAATGAAAAGAACTAAAGTAAAGTTTTGAACTAAAGAACTAAACTAAACTACCTAACTAACTTTAACTAACTAACTGTAGTTAAACTTTTTCAATTTAACTAAAAGGCCATAATAATAATATAAAATAAATAATATAGGATGTTACCTCTTACTAAAAAACTATGATAACAAAAAATCTTATTACGGAAAAGTTCTGTGGGAAGTTCAAATTCATTATCGTTAAGTGAAAGAAAACTGGTATTTTGAGTTTTCTCTTTCTACTATTATAAAGTATTCTTTCCTTGAGCTGCATAAGATTAAGGTACTTGTCTTCATTTATTGGAAGGACATCTGGAAAATAATATAGGATGTTACGTCTTACTAAAAAACTATAATAACCAAAAATCTTATTATGGAAACGTTCTGTGGGAAGTTCAAATTCATTATCGTTAAGTGAAGGAAAACTGGTATTTTGAGTTTTCTTTTTCTACTATTATAAAGTATTCTTTCCTTGAGCTGCATAATATTAAGGTAATACGGTGACAGCACCTCCAACCATTTTTCTCGTTTCTCACAGTCCTTAAACGAAATTGAGTTGTAAATTACTATTTGACAATTTACTTCTACATTACACTGCACTTTTACTATTTACTACAAAGTAAGCGTTACTATCGGTGTATACAAACATTACAATACTTGTTTATCGAAAGACTTACCTCAGGAACTTTAAAAATTGTTCGTTTATTTATGACACAATCAGGGCTTTTGATGGAACAATTCGTAACGCAACAATATCTCGACGCTTTTGACATACCTATTTAACGGAAAAACTGGAACCGCTCAAAACTTTCAAAACACAGTAAACAAAAATAAACATAACCTCGCTCGGTTCTACGCAAGGACTGCCATGGTGCGGACGTTTTTCGTCCTACCCCCACCACTCGAGTTATTCTCCTGTTGTCTAGTCTTCTTGATAGGCACAAACTGACTTTGATTTTTTATCCAAAAGTCATTACAGGAGATGAATCTTGGTATTACGGCTATGATCCCGAAACAATACATCCCAGCTAGTAAAAGAAATGTTATAATTCTCGTTTTTTTTTTTGGGGGGGGGGGTCCCCTCGCATGTTCTCCTGATATATGGGAAATAATAAATTAATATTTAGAGTTAATTATATTGCTGCTGCACAAATGGTCGCGCACGCTATCGACGAGAAACATCAACTCCAAAGAAATTTCAGTATTGCCTACATTTTAGGAAAATGTATCACAAGTGTCATTACAGCCTTTCTTGATAGTACACTGAACATTGTTGCATAGAAGGATACACAATTTTCACGTGATATTTGGTACCCCTTACACATGTGCACAACATGAAAAGTATTTATACCGCTCGATTAAATCATATTGGGTGACATACATAGAAATATGAATTTCCCATTAAAAAAATACATAATATTACGAGTAATGTAGGTTTTGCGAAAATAAAAGGCCATATAATATTAAATGATAATTTTATTTTTAACTCACTTGCACGTATAAAGACAAATCTGATTAGCAAGTTAGCTGTTACATACTGTGTATTTACTTTAAACTGTACAAAACAGAAAGGGAATACACAAGCCACTACAATTTATAATAATTCAGTAAGACATGAATTATATAATCTACGTGTAGCTTATAAATACCTTGTTTTATACATAAATAGTTGTGTAAAAATATGTTACGATTAATTTAAATACACCTATGAATGTTCTGACGGTTACAGAAACTATTTTTGAAAGAATGTTTTCCCATCATCGGAAAATTTACCACAAAACGGCATTCAATACAATGTACAATCTTGTGCTGTGAAATTAATTACTGAAAACATACATTGATATTCCATTCACTTGTTTTTAATACGTATATTTACAAGAAATAACACACTAACTGCCCTGGTAAACGATTAAATTATGAAAAAAACTAAAATATTTACAATGTACAAAAATAAAAAATTATTTGGTAGAAATTTTTAAAAAATTATAAAGCCGCTTAAATATATTAGGGAAACAGCCTCTATTTCTGATCATAATAATCTATTACTTTTACATTCTTGTTTGTTTTTATATAAAAGGATTAAAGGTAATAATCCTGGAAGAGAGCTGCCTGCGGCCTTAAAAACAGGAACCACCTAGTTTTCTATGAACATTAAAAGATTAGATTACTTGTCGCGCGTCTCGCCAAACAAATTAGTATCAAGATTAAAAATTTTCATTCATCTCCTGATGATGTCA
The DNA here is from genome assembly GCA_037954035.1 of Rosalia funebris. NCBI lineage: Eukaryota > Metazoa > Arthropoda > Insecta > Coleoptera > Cerambycidae > Rosalia > Rosalia funebris. Next base: position 10,459,078 of record JAZFAV010000001.1, on the reverse strand, counting down.
ACTTGTAGAACGATATATATATATATATATATATATATATATATATATATATATATATATATATATATATATATATATATATATATATATATATATATATATATATATATATATATATATATAATCTTTTGATGTATATAGATAAATGTTAATGCATTCCAAAATTTACAAAGATCCAATCTTACTTTAGCTGCGTACACGGTAAGCGGTTGCCTACACCAAACATGTCTATATCATTTGATATATGCATTTTATGCAAATTGAAATTTATATCGAAGACATACCATCCTTCGAATGGGATATAAAATAACAGATTCTTTGTCTATTACATTTTAGGCAAGTACTACATCTCTACCCCACTACGAAAGTGGCGGTTTGCCGGTTTTTTTGGCTTTGATAGTGAATATAGACAAAGTAAATAAAAGATTAAAAAATAGCTTAATCTTGACTTCCTAAAGCTGCCTAATCATTGCAATTCTTGTGTATAATTTGACTGAAATGATAGTCATTACTTTAGTCTATTCAGAAAACAAATAAATCATTATGTCAAGATTGACAGGCTCTTTTTGAAATTCCAATATTCCATTCGAGTTTTCCATGTTTAGAACATGATTTTTCTACGTGTCATGGCAACAGAACGTAATGAGACACCTACGATACATTATCCTGTAATATAGGAAATAATGAATGAATTTTAGTTAATTACACTCTTGGTCAATAAAGATCGCCACCACTTTGAGACCAAGAATATATTAAACCCCAAAATTAATTCATTATCTATATTTCTGGAAAATGTATTGAATGTGTCATTACTTCCTCTCTTGATAGTACATAATCAAAAAATTGTTTCAGCATATACGAGTTATTTACATTAAAATGATAAAAAACAATTAGCTACTTTGGTATATGTTTTAAAAATTGATATTTAGCAATCCTTCTCTTAATGTAAAAGTTATTTTTAAAACAAAAATGTAAATGATCTGTGACAAAGGCTTTATAATAAACTTTTTAGTTTTTTTTTTTAAATCTCTACCATATTTATAAATTGTGTTTCTAAAACAATTACAAGATCTTTTATTTGAGCACATTCATGACAAGACTTTTAAATAATTCATTTAATGTTGAAGCCATATTGTCAAATATAAGACCAGAAATAGAATTTATGTAAATTGTAATATAGAAAATGTGAATATAGTAGACTACTGATTAGGTGAGACCTTGTAATTGTTCTGTATCGCATATATGTAGTTAATCTACGCAATAAAATTTTTAATGTTCATTTCAATGAGGCACTGTATAATAATAAAAAAAAAAGAGTTATTAGACGGTGTATGAGGAAATCATATCGAACGTGAAGAAATTAATACATACCTTTATTTTAGAGTAGAGAATTACGTGATTAAAATCAAGATAAAATTTAAAAACATGTGGTTTCATAAGCTCAAATGTATCAATCAAGTTCACAGAATATTTATCCACATAACTATTAATTTCATATGGAAAAAGTTAATTCTATGGATCCAGAGCATATCTCAAGATGAGTCATTATTTTCTTTCACAATGATACATTAGTGCATAAATATGCAAAAAAAAAGGTACAGCGTTTGGAGTCCTATTAAACTCCTAGCGTATCAGAATCATCATAAAAAATATTTCCTAGTGCGTTCTCAAGTTAAATTTTCAGATAATCAAGTCTATGATGGGACATTCATTTTATTATAACACATGGCCGTTACAAGTTTTGCCCAATCAAAAGCTAGCTTTTTAAAAATATTTAGTTTTCAAAATTTCGGTCCATCTTATAAATAAAATTACACTGGTATATTACTCTGTCATAATGCAAATACGAATTTTCTAAATTAGAATATGATTCTTCTATGTACCATACAGAAAGAATGTAATGAGGCACTTGTCATACATTTCCCTAGAGTATAGGCAATAATGGATTTATTTTAGAGTTAATTATGTCTAAAATAACAAAGTGTTCAAGTAGTTTGAGACAAGAGTTATCTCTGTATTTCAGGATATATCAAAAGTGTCTCACTACATTCTTTCTTGACAGTACATTTTCCTGAAATATACAAATAAAAATCATTTACATTAATACTTAATATTAAATTGCCTTGTATAAAATATTAAATAAATATTTATTTTCGGAGGGAATTCTATCTCACTGTAAACTTTGCAAACTTCTTTACTTGTATTCTGAAAAAAAACCTGCATTTTTAGAGAATTCTATTACATCACTTAATTTATACGAATAATTTCCACATTCTTTATTATTCTTGCGACATTTAAAATTAACGACTGGGCGCAAATTTCTTTGATGTAATAGTGCCATGCCTAATTATAATTTTCCTTGAACGAATTAGTATTTAAAGTAATTTTTAATATCTGAAGACCAAGTGATTTCTCATCCACCGTCATATTCCAGGAATAGATCGTTCCGCCATCAAGAAGGCTGATATGTGGAGATACTATTTTGTGCAAGAAACAGAACGCAAAACTCGAGGTCATGAAACTTTTTGATAACGAAACGGGCATTAGTAGCATAGACTGTTAAAATAATACACCAACACTTTTTACATCAAGTTTTAGTATTTGAATTACGGCATCTTCTATTTTTGTTTACACATATTTTTATAAATCAGCCCTTATTTCTCTCTTGTGAATTGAATTAATGAAATATGATGTACACATTATTATATCGAAAAAAATTATTCTGTTTACATAGAAAAAATTACAATACATTTTATACACAGGACAATAACAATGTAAATCATATTCCGATAAAATCATTAACACTTATTACGATAGATTACGTCATACGTACCTAATTATGTTAAAAAAAACTACGCGTTAGTGTATAATAAGAAAAACTACTTGAAAATCAACTAAAATTAGGCTCAAACTATCATATATCTCGATCTAATTCCAATTGATTTGATAAAACTAGAGGTGGAGAAAATCAATGGGGATTAAATCAGTACTGTAAATGAGACCAAGATGACGGAACACCTTCCATAAAACATTCGCCCGATTATTTATATAAGCTCATATCAGAAATTTTGTTAATTTTACTGTTAACTAGAAAGTCCAAGGCACAAAGTTTTTTTTTTATTGATATTTTCTAAAAAATTTCTTCAAGTCGGAACGTTTTATGAAAGCAGCTGGTCGGAGCTAAATTTTCAACTGTATTTTTTGTTCAATTATACATATACTGAGATCACTTTGCAAAACGGGCCATTATTTAGAATATATTACATGTTTGATGAGGTCGTCGCAATTAAAAATGGTCGAAGTGTTACCCCGCCATAATGTATCTATATATCGTAAACAAGCACCAAAATTGGAATTAAGTAACTACGATAGATCTGGAGATGCCGCTGATATGTCGATTTAACTTGAAGAACAGTGATTTGTTAAAGGAAATAAGTCTATTTGCGTGGAATAGACTTTTTGGTACTCATTTACTGGAAAATGTTCATCCAATGAAATGCCTGAGTACTTAATTTAGATTATTTTTTTATATTTTTTTTTAATTTTCTTAAATCGATTAACTATTCTAAATAAAACCTAAACTTACAAACTTAAAAATAGAATAACTAATTTTTAATTGCTACGACCAATCCTTAAAAGTAAATACATAACCTGAAAACGCAAAACTGAACACAACCATTTATATTTTATATTAATTGTAAAATACAAATAATGTGGTAGGACAGTACCACATGGTGAACGATAAAACAAAAACATTCATTCGATCAACACATTCATAAAAACACTTACTAACTACACTTAATTACTTCAATCATAAACGATACTTTATAGCAAAATTTCTATGTATATTCATATATATGTTCAATTTTAATAATACTAAAATTTTAAATTCACCTTTTAGTTGGAAATGAAACGTCGGGAGAGTTCATAGAATAAAAGATGAGCACCTGAAACGCCTGATGGAGGGTAAAACTCGTATGCGAAAATTATCGTGTCATGTGATGTTTACATTAACAGTGATCGTTACTTACAAACCAAATACAGAATTGGGCTACTTAATGACGTAAGAATTTACCTATACGAAGGCAGAGATGGTAGAATAACCTGAGCACTTCCTTTCAAAAGGAACTACACTTTTTTTTAATGGGTTTTTCAATTCGGGAATTTTAACACTTGTCCACAGTAGAAGTGATATGCAAAAATGCCTGGATGGGGCTGTCTTCAAACCAAATGAGTGTCTGCTTCTAGTCTATCAACCAAAGTTGTATTAATTTTGATTCCCTATCAACTACACCAGGTATGAAGTGGATCAATTAAAAATTGTTAGAAGGTCAACTAAATTTTCCTGCCAAACTGTTTCAAATGTTATATATTATTGACATTAATATACCAAATGGTCGTTAATCAGTTCCTTACGCCAGGAAAATCAAAGCTGTAGTCCTAAAAAATGGTCAAATAAAGTCCAATTTAACTTACTCTGATTTAACATTTTTTCTGTAATTGTTTTTTCACAATGACAGATACTAAGTTGTGATTATTGAAAAATGATTATATTGCCACTACTAAAATAATTTGTCGACAGAATTTAAAAATACATCCAATTCTCCTTTGGTTATACAGAATAATGTTAACGTCGTTAGATACACAAATATTTTTGTCTGTCCAAATCTTTGACAGTTTAATTATTCACTACAAAATGACACATAGTTATTTCTACAAGGTTTAGGCCTAGCATTTTAACGTGACGATAAAAGTTACTGGAAAAATTACACTACTTGTTTTAGATGTCTAAAATTTGCATCCAAATCTAAATCTTAACGTCATCTGCAAAGAATATTCTAAAACCTTAATATATCAACGAAAGAAAAAAAGACAAGTCTTCAATTTAAATTTAGAGTTCTGGCTGATAAACTATCGGTACTCATTGACTATTTTTCTATGTGGGAATACGAAAAACATCAAGCCAAAGAAGTACATTCACTTATCTAAAATAGGTTTTTGATTGCCATTTCACAACCAAACAACAAGCGGCAATAGAACACCCTTGTTTCAGTTTGTAGATCGCACCTACAATTACTAGCGTACGTATACATATGTACATTCTTACGCGAAAAGTGGACAAACTGGACAAGCATTAAAAAGATTCCCTTTCTTTTTCTTTTATATTTACCAACACTTGCTATTGCTTTAGAGAGTTGATTTAAATCGTTCGAATCAACTGCTGGGCGGAGGAGAATCATTCGACAGTGGCACCCATGATACGTTGCCCGCGGGTTGTTCGTTGGTGATGGCGTGGGCACGCGCCAAGTAAACCGGATGGCCGACGGCCTGCTCCGGGGAGAAACTGCACAGGTGCAGGCGTGGCGGGGGCGGCGGAGAAGGCTGGAGCTCCAATTCTTCTACCGTTTCCGACTGGTTTCGGTGATAACTATAACTACCTTGGGCGCCTAAGTCAGGCCTTTGTCATTTGCTGTTGGCCTGCAGGGCAGTGTTTATTTGCGTCCAGAGGTCTTTCTTGCAGGATTTCGACCTGCAGGAGACATTTTTAAGTCAGAGGGTCCAACAAGGGTGCCAAAACTTGAATTAATACATCACTAAAATGAACTTGATACAAATTACACCAGTTCTTATATTTAACGCATTAAACACCTGAGTTTTGGGTTTTACATAGACTTCACAATACACCAATTTTCGTTGAAATAAAGTAGGATTCCTTTTATAGTTAATGTCTTTGAGTTGTACATCTATTTTGACCACTTAATGTCTACACCTAGTACATGATCATAGTGAAGAATATCTACTCAACATTTTGACAACCACTGATTTATTCAATCCAGTATATCCGTGATACAAGTTAGATCAGATGTACAGCGTCCAATATTGCCAAATCTGCACATCACATTTTCATTCTCTAGTCGAAAAATAAATAGACAAAAAATGATTTTATTGCAAATAATTTGGAATAAAAAAAGCTAAAATGTGGACTATATTTCTATAGAGAGAGAACTCCTTAATGAATATCATTTTGTTAAGTTGCGCGAGTTTTTGAGTGTCTATACCCAAGACATCTGTAAATATTTCGTATCTAACTCTGAGAAATTGGTAACAAACAGACAACAGCGCATTTCTCTGGTAGAATAGTGATGGCAGTCGGCACGCTTGATCAGCGGTAATCCATATTTTTTAAAGAAAAAAGTCAGTGTTCTATAGGGCAAAATACACTGCTAGTAAAACACATGTACAACTTAAAAACACACCTTTTATAAATTCCCCTGAGCAAATTTCATCTCACACCTACTAAATATAGGGATCTTTAATTTAATAACGATGATATTAAATAATTTGTTTACTCCTAAAAGTAATTGAAAAATCCTTCAGCCAAAATAAATTTAATACAACCAGATTTATACAACATACCTTCTGATCGACTGCAACCACTCCTTGAACTGAGTCGTGCCGTCAGGGGTGATCTGGAAGGCGGCCCTCGCCGCGCACACGATACTAACGAAGTCCTCGTAATCGGCCGACGTCAGATGATACAACTTCTGGTGCATGCACTGGATGTACATCTGCTGGCACTTCTGAACGAGCGGCGTCAGCGCGGTGCGCAAGTGCTGCATTACTAAGCTCGGGTTGTTCCTCGACAGATATTGCGCGGCTTCTATAGCCACGTCGTGCAACACGAAGGGACTCACTATGGAGTTCACGGCGCACACGCAGAAATGATGCAAGTATTGTGTACCTAGAAGATTATTTCTTTGCTCTACACATCTTCTTTATAAACAATTATAAAGTGTTATATGTACCTTGTGTCGTACAATTGTACAACGTTGACGTTTTGAAAGTGTATAAGGTTTTAATGTAAATATTAAAAAAATATATATAAGGTTTACTTGAAACTGCAGCAATTCTATTGTTTGGTTCAATTTTGAATTTTGCCCAATGCTCCATGAAATTACTAAAATGTCAAATATCGCCTGCATTTCGCACATTTTTAAAACAAATAATGCCATGTTGGGATGAAATCATCCCAAAATAAAAGGTCGGGGAAGTTATCTATAAATAAAAACGCAATTAGATTCTTTTACCGTACAATTCTAGGAATCTATTTGCAGATACTAAACAGGGTCCCCACCAAAATTTGAAAAATGACATTTGAGTAAAATTTTATCAACCCCCTTTCGAACGTTATGTGAAGGATGGAAGGATGTTTGCTTTCACCCTTTCAGGACTATGCCGATCTGCGTGCGGAACATTGTACGCTGACCAGGCATAAAGTCGACTTTACTCGCTACTCGTCTGTATTCTTTGCTGCTGAAGCTACATTTTTTGACCGAATCGGCTGATGGATTTATCTTTTTACTCCTGAAGATTCCCTCTATACTATTTAGACTTTAAACCGTATTTTAAAAGCAATTGAAACTTTTTGCAACAAGTTAAATTAAAAAAAATTAAATCTTAAAAAAAAGTAACGTTCTCTTTGCCGCTAAGCAGGATTACAATTATTACAGACAATTATTTCTCGAGAATGTTTTCATAATCTACTTTTAAACGAAGCAAAGAGCAGAGATATAAGAGCAAATGAAGAAAACTGAAGCACTAGCAAGATAAACGTGTAATTTATTCGAATAGCTATCTTCATCACTAATTGGGGTTGAAAATCGAAGTCCAATCCTATTCTTCTCCACTGTCGTTCACTAAAGGCTCTATTTTGTTATTTCTAAGCGTCATATTCCTCAAAAACAATGCACAAACTGTCAAACTATTAATTAATTTGTAATCGAAATGAACCAAAATTCGCGGAAAACCACAAACAACCACCGCAATACACCTGCTCAAATTATTTTTTAATAAATGCTAGGAATTTTTTAAAGAAAAAGTACAAGATTTTTAGCGAAAAAAATCATCACTTCCACAACAGGTCTTGCATACGAATAACTTCGTTATTCTGCATAGGCATCCCTTGGATTCTCTACTAAGATCCTCTGAAGGCAAGACTGCTCAAATATTTTCTTAATAGGGCTTCTTTAAGGAAAAGGTACAAGATTCTTAGCGAAGAAAGTAAAAAAAAATACCACTTCCACAGGAGGCCTTGGAGTTACTTCAATATGCTGCATATACATCCCTTAGAATCTCTACAAAGGCCTTCTGAAGCCAAAACTGCTCAAGGGCAACAATTATTGCACAGCTTGTTTGAATATAATAGATTCCGTCATGTAGCAACAGGCATAAAGACATGTTGGTATTCCAAAGGATCCCGGCGCTGCGCGCTAAGGATGTATCGCTACGTTATGCGCGAGAGGCGCGACCGACACATGGCAGTGGTCCCAAAAGGATTACAAATTTTTAAATACAAAGTTGCCAGTGATGTTTAATTGGAACCGTTTTCAATAAATTTTCTATCTAATCAAGTATGTTCTAGAGCAGTTCTGGATTGTGGATATTTAAACTTATTTGTTGATGTATTAATATATTGTAGTGATTAGAATCTACAAATAGCTACACAAAAAATGGAGTCTTGTTCATCTCAGTCTTTACATTGCCACTTAAAAACATTTTTGTTAGTAGTTGCACGTTCAGAATAGTTTAGATTTTTGGTGATTCCTAATTATGTAACATTTCCCGAGTGTAATTAAAACTGCCTAACTTGTGGTAATTTTTTCAATAATTCCCCGACTTTTTGTAAATAATGGTATTATCCGATATTTTCAGGTTCTCCAAGTTTTTTGGATTAGTGGGAACCCTGCTAGCGACCGTCAGATAATATGGCGGAAGATTAAAAATAAAATTCATTTGAATACAAACTGTTGTATGGCAATCTAGAATCCTGTATTTTACTCCAAAATGGTATTTAGTTTTGTGTTAAATTACATGGCCTTAATATAACAAAAACATATTTTATCAAGAAGAAAACCCAAAACAATTTTAATTTTATTTATATACAACAGAATTTAAGAATACTAACTATGGCATAAAAAAACAGGAAACTTAGATAACATAAACATTTTTGATATTGGGCAATTCTTTAAAATAACACTTTCCTAGGATATACAGTCGACTCCACAAGAGAAAGTCTTTAATAACTTCAACCCTTCACCAGATTTAAAATAATTTTCATTAGATGTATAAATAAATAGTCTTTAAGCCTTAAATTTTTAATTCAATGTGAAGAAATTAAAACTTGGAAGAATGATTTAGTATATACATACATAAGTGAAAATGAATATGTAATAAATGCATCAACTTATTTTTAAATTTTAAATTATACAAAATAATGTGATATTCTTATCTTTTCTTTCCAAACATTTAAAAACATAATCATGCGTGATATATGGTTAATTTTGCTAAAGGATTAATATATTTTGATTTAATTAATTTAATACACCTGAAATACACAATTTTTCAGTAATAACCACGATTTTTCAAAATAAACTTACCACCAACACAATCTTACCTAGATGTTTTGATATTCGAAGCAACCACTTAACATCCTCCCCATACGGAGGGTTCCTCGCGTACTTTGCCTGTGGCCTATCATCGTGAACCCTTCTCGCTAAAGTTTCCATAGCTAGCATACCTACCCTATACGAGGTCAGTAAGTATCTCAGTTGGGTCTGATTGAATTGGTGCGGCCGGTGAGGTCGCGCAACTGCTTGTTGGGGGTGCGGTGCCATGCCTAAATGATATACCTTTTTAAACAATACAAATAATCACAGAAGAAGCGAATTGTCAATGCTGTCGCTTGTGGATCATCGACGTCTGCGAGAAAGACCCTTGAGACATTAAGATTTCAAATTTTCACAAGACTGAGATTTTGTCCAGCCAGCTCACATGGCAATACTGTTGCGAGCATTATTGTCAAGTAAACTTGTGTTTGTACTACAATTCAATTCAATCATACAACATACACTTTGTCTACTATACTAAACTTTGAGAATATATCTTGTTTCCTATTTCAATTTTTAAGAGCATTGAAAGTCTATGGAAAATATTTCCTTTTGCTTTTTTTTAGTGCTTTTAACAATAAAAAATTTATTAAGATAATTTTTCTAATATAGCTTTTTATTGTGCCTGAACACTTAATTCTTTTCAGAATAGGATATACAGTACGTCTCAAAGTGCCCATTGCATGAACTCAATTTCACTTAATTAGCAAACTTAATGAAAAAATCTCAGGCGCATGAAGTCAACGTTTTTTAAAACAAAATAAAAATGCTAAATTTAAAAATTTCTACGTCATAACTTGAACATATGAAACACTGTATGTTGAAAATCCATTTCAAATATCAGTAGTGGAAATTAAAAAATAACTTGCCATAGAAGTCGACGTATTTTTTAAGATATAAAATAAAAATAGTAGATTTAAAAATGTTGATGATGTCATAATTTAAATGTCAGGAACACCCTATCCATTAAAATTTTATTTTAGAATATGAGCAATTGAGACTAAAAACTTGTCACAGGCTTTTTACCGCCATTTAATTTTTTCCATCATATTTATGAATTTGTGCCACAAAATGGACATTCTAAAAAAACTGCCAACATTCTAGGTAAGTCCAATTTGAATAACATGCATCTCCTTACGTTAAATGAAAGTTCTTACTCCACATATATAAATATTTCGCTATACAGGGTGTTCACAAACTTGGGAGATTTATTTTTAATGGAAGGTATACTTTGATAAAATAATGTTATCACAAATTTACTCTATGTGATAATTTATTACATTATTAGTTGGCAATATACCTGTCTTCTTCCTGTGTGTGTCTCTGTATTATTGTGTAATGTCTATTGTAGATATCAAGAATTATCTTGCTCAAAGGTGGCCATGAAATGAAATATGTCCGTTTATGCTTATATTATTATTTTGAAATAGCTCCGCCAAAGTTTGTTATAATTTCTTATTTTAAATAATTAAAAAAAAAAAATAGAATAATAACAAATATTATAAATAAAAACACTAAAATATTTCTTATATATGTTAAAAAAAACATACTATAAATGTTATAAATACATTTTATATTGTTGTATAAACTGTTAACTGAAAAAAAAAAAACAAAAATTACAGTACCATTCAGAATGAATGACAGTTTCAGTACACTTTCATGAAACAAGCAACACTGAATTAAATTTTGAGCTAATTTTCCTCTTTGACCATACTCAGACCAAAAATATAATTAACGTTAAACCATTGTTGTACTGAAAGTGTCTCATTACATTAATTTTTGACGGTACATTATGAAATTTTTTAAAACTAAACATGATATAAACATGGATCCTACACAATAATAAAAACTTTTTAAATATACCCAGAAGAAAATAAAATCAACACGTCCGAACTATCTAAATGTCCAGTTTATATATGCAAGTATACACAAAAAATTTACAAAAATAATTAAAGATCATGAAATAGTGGATGTCGCCTCGAATCTTTTTGCCTCTCTTTAAACTTAATGTTGAATGAAAGTTTTGTTAAACAACCTATCCAAAGTCTTCCAAAAATGTTTAATTCTCATCTGCTATTTGAGCAGATACTTACATGCATACCTTTTCATTTTTTAATTCTCTATGGCAACCTGATAGAACGACAAATCATACTTGATACTTTCATACCCTTTGGAAAATTACTAACATAATTTAAATCACATTTTGAGACACTCTGGATGAAAATTTAGAGTAAAAAAAAAACTTTGTATCCTTCATAGTTTTAATCAAATATAAAAGTTTAACTGTAGACTGGGCTTTAGATATTTTAAATTCCAGCCAGCACCATTATACATCCAGACCGACAATACTATTAGATGTGATTTTATGTCAAAGTGATAACGACAATTTATACGATACCAAATAAAGGAAATTAATAAGGAATATCGAGTTTTATTTTAAAGCCTCAGAACTAAAACAAAAATTGTACTTACCAGGTGGCGGCGCTGGATACATGTGCGTAGGCGGCCTCATCCCTTGCACAGGCTGTGCTATGGTTACAGCAGGACCATAGTACTGTAACTGTGCCGGAGGCGGTGGTGCTTGTTGAGGACTAGTAAACACCGCCGGAGGGGGTTGCGGATATTGGGATGGGGCGCTGGTGAAGGCCGTCTGCTGCGGCGGAGGTATGTTAGAGTAGGAGGTGGGCACGGGGTTAAACTGGGGGGCAGCAGCCTGTGGAGGAGGAGGCGGATAAGGAAATTGATACATTTGGACGTGCGCGGGTGGAGGCGCCTGGTGGAGGGGGTGTAGAGGGCCCCCATAACCCATTTGGGGATGATGAGGGTGCGGAACGAAATTGTAGTGACTCACGTACATGCCCACAGGTGGGGCAGCATGCTAGAAACGAAGAATTCGCTTAAGAACTGATTTAGAAAGTTTTGGTTTTGACATTCAAGCCCTCACTTAAAATAATATATATTATTATTATCGTTCAATTTATCGTTAATAAATTAATTTTTAAACGTCGATATTGATTTACACTATGCTATTAATGAACTACGTTAGCCATAAAAATATTTTTTTTTTTTTAATTTTGCTTAATAGTTTGTTATGTTCAAACTGGATATTTATTAACTCATTAATTAACGACCAGTAAACTTCTTTGTTAACTGCATCATTCATTATAGAAAAAACAAAACGTTTTAAATATATTCAGTATATTAAAATAATTTTTAAATGAAAAACTAAACACATTATTTTTCTGAAGACGCTCATGTTATTGCAAAATATTTTAATGAATTAATTACATATCAATTTATTTTTTTATATTCATGTTTATTATAGACCCCTAAAAAATGTACGCCTCTGCTTAAAATTCCCTAAAAATAAATATTCTTCTTCACGCCTTAGTACATTGTATATTATACTCCTATGCTTACCAAGTAATGTAATGCTTTAAACAGAGAATATTGTATCTAATAGTTGAAATATTGATAGTTATATAGGCGTCATAACTTCAAAAATTATATACGGTATACCTGATAATAATCTTACTTAGCAACTAACAATAATGTATACAATTACCGTATATGGAGGTGCCGTAGTGACAACGACGGGCGCAGAAGCCGTCGACGGCACTTCAGGCGGAACGGGGGGCTCGATAAGCGCTACCAAAGCACCGTGGCCGTCCATGAGCGGATCGTGTGGCATTTCATTGTCAATCAACTGTTCCCCGCCTGGCGTGTGCCTGATGTACAATTCGTACCAATACTTGGCCACTTGGAACAATACCTCGGGGTACACCCCGCCGCCCTTGGCGGCATTTTCTACCGTGAGGCACGCGTGCTCCAACATATCGTCGCTCTGTTCCTTGCACTGCAGGATGGCGCGTTGTATCTCGTTGGGATTGAGAGCGTGCGAGTGAGGCAGGCACGAGAGCGCTAGCTCGGCGGCGGCCCGGACCATATTGAGGTCGCAACCTCTAGACGCGCGATCCGCGATACTAGCGGCCTCTGGCGGCGTTAGGTGGCCCTCCCATGTGTCTATAAGGAATGATATAGCGGCGGCTCCTATCTCCATTGCTTGTCCTAAACAGGGAAATTAAAACATGGAAAAACGCCTTCATAACACAATTTTGGATAAAAAACGTATATATTTTCTATTTGTTAGTGTTTTTCTTCACTCACCAGTTATCCAGGAAACATGCGAAGAATACGTCCTGCTGAGCCAGTTGGGGCTGACGCAATTATGCAAGCCCAAGGCGTAAAGGCCCAGCTGGAACGCACACATGTGTAAGGCCCTGTGTGGACCGTGGTGGTTCTGGCTGGTTGACGGTTGAGTGAACAGCGATGTACTACTACTTCCTCCGGCTTTAGTAAGCACAGTTTTAGCTAGTTCAAACATGAAATGGGCTCCAGCCTCTGACGGTTGATTCGGTATCGATGGATAGGCTCGTTTTCCCTTGTAACGGCCCTCTTTCGTTCTCGTGACCGCGCCCTGCGACGGGATCTGGCCCTGCTGGCCGTTCATGGACATATTGTTCATGCCTTGTTCTATCTCGGCGCTAGTAGAACTGTGCGGCCTGCTGCAGCAGCCTGCTTCAATAAGATTTTTTTTAACAATTAACTCTACATCTGGAAGTTTGAAAAATATTTACCATTAGGTTGTACAACTTTTGGTTCATTATTTATTACTGTATTGCAAAAAAAAAACAAATTATAGTAAAAAGTAAATGCCAATTTTATGCCTTAAAAAAAAACATAACTTTATAACATAATTTTTGTTAATTGACTATATAGAATTTTATTTAAAAAAGTACTGCAATAATTTAAATTTTTCTTACAATTGAGATTATACAGAGTGCCCCATAATGGCATATACAGTGAATATATCCAGTATTTTAAGAGATAAAAAGATGGACCAAAACAAAATTTGTACCACAAAATATTGCTGATTACCTAAAAGCTTGTTTCAATTTGTATGAAACAATTTTTGTTGAAATTGCACCCCTACTTTTTTGTACTCAAATTCGAATAAAAAACTAAAGCAGTTAAAAAAAAAAAAGAAGACAAATAACAAAGACTGTTCTTTTCAATCCCTTTCATTTTGTTTAATCAAAGATATTGTCAAGATATGTTCAAACTTTCATCATTACATTACAACAAAAAAATCATGATACCATCACCCTACAAAAAAATTATATAGTCCTATTACATACTTTGTAAAAAACGAATTACAGGAGATAAATCAAAATAAAATAATTGGGTCTGAATAATTATGTCTGTTTCATAGTAAAATTGATTATAATACCTAAGATGCCAGATTTAAATAAAAAAGAAAAATACAAAAGGTATCTTTCAGTCTGATTACCTACATTAAATAAGATGTTAGCTAAATAAAAATTATCACACCCTCCATTGACTGGGCATAATTAACTCTAAATTAATTCAGTATTGACTATATATTAAACGAATGTATCGAAAGTGTCTAATTCTATTCATTCTTGATGGTACAGTTGCCAATAAAATACAATTCAGATTTATTTCAAAGTTCCTACTGGCTAAATACACCACATAAAATAAATTAAGAAAGTACCCTTTCACTAAGAAATGCCGAATAGGGTCAGGAATGTGTGAAGTTGTCACAAAAATCACAATATCATATTTGTGTCCCATACAAGAATGTAAAATTTTAAAAACTGTTTTACACTAATTATTTACTTTCAGCAGTGTTATTGCTCCTAAGAAATGTAAGAAAATGTCTTAAACAGGTGATGTTAATTTGTCACAATTATATTTAAACAAAATAAAAGTCCAAGCTTATAGGAGGGTAAATTAGAACAAATAAAAAGGGATACATACTTTGGCAGTAGGTCTAATACCTACTTCAGTAATACCTAATTCAGTAATAATTAAAAAATCCAGATTGAGGTCCAAACAGTGAACTATAGATTTATAGACAAAAAAAAAAATTGTTCCTACTGATTAGGAGGAATCTTTTATTGAACCAGATTAAAACAAACCACAAGAATAATTTCCGGATAAATGTTTATTCATGCAAATATTTGTTTATGCTCACTAATTGGACTCTGGCTCATATTTCCAGGCCATCTACCTGTTAAATCGCAAAGTAACTTTCTTTGCGCTGGATGTCCAAGACATCACTCACCGCATAGTTTGCCGAGTGCAAGTACACGGGTAAAGCTCGTGAAGGGAAAGTTGTCAAAGAGAATAACACTTCGGTCTATTTTATCTACATAATAAAATGTTTTGGAGAAGTAACGACACTAGTGCAACAAATTAAACCAATAAACATTGCAAGAAAACTTGTAATAACCCAAGTAACGATAATTAAAGGTATCAACTTACTTAAATCGGCTGGCAGCATTTCTGCCGGAGGTAGAAAAGGGCTCAGGGGCGTCATAACCTTATCACAGTCTTCTCTCTTCAAATTACTGTACTGACTCTTTATCGGTGGATTGCTAGAATAATACGAGCTCATAATGGGTGTCTTTAACAACTGGTGCACCTCCCTGTCCAGTAACTTGTCCATTATCCTGGCCATCTTCCAGCAATGGTCCTTGTAGAAAGTTAAGAGTGCTATCGCCAGGTCGCCCCTCTGCCTGCGCGTACCCTCGCAGAGCAACGGATGATCGGCCTCGGACACGTTGGCCTTCAGGCCGAGGGCGGCGACAGCGGCTTCGAACCCTAACGGTTCGTCCGACGGCAGCCGCATGTTCATGATCTTGAGCCTATCGCGACCGATTATGCTCGGAAAGACGAGCGCGTCGAATATAAAACTGGCCAACATTATGGGCAGCATGGATTCTCCACGCGACTTCAGCGTGCCCTCTTTTAACTGCTCGGCGCGCTCCCTTAATATTTGCAGTTCCTTATGCCCCAAGGGGATTCTCTTCAAGAGGTTGACCAGGTCTGCTTCCTGATTGGCCAGTTTCACTTCTAACGGTTTCGTACTCGCTGGCGGCCTGGCCATCTCCAGGCCAAACATGCCTACTCGGAACGCCAGATGGAAGTGCTCGCAGTTTTCAGCCAGAACGGAACATAAGAAGGCACATTTGGATAGGGTTCCAGACGCCAAGCAACTTAGTTGGTGGGTGGCTGGATTTACTTGCTGTTTTTTGCCTGTATAGGAAAATATTTCTTTGCAAATTGCCCTTATTACTTATAAAAATGAATTTGCAATAAACTGCATGAGTTACTATGCACAAGGGACAGTTGGTTGTGTGGTCAAGTCCCGAAGGGTACTTGTTTCATGCTTGTGATTGACAATTTAATTCTAAAACGTGTATTTATTTATGTTTTGGTGTTTGATTAGTTATAGGTAAATACAAAGCTGCCTTAATCTAATCTAATATTAGAAATTTTGTTGTCCCTTTACCCACAGAAATATTAGGAAGCTATATTTCTAAATCCCTCAGTTTGTTAAACCAATATAAAAAGGAAGCTTGCCTTCTCTCAGTCCTTACCATTAGAATTTGCAACTGTGTTCTTTACTGTTAGATAGATCTTTAATCATTCTTTCTGTACCAGATTATGACGTTTTTTTTATTACATTTTAAAATACAACTTGATACTAGAAGAACAAACCAAGTAAAAACTATCTTTTTCTTCTTATTTTCTACTTGGTAAGGCAATGCCTCATTTGCCCACCCTAACAAGCTACCACTGGTAAAATTAATTACTTAGTACCTTTGTCCCTGTATATAATACCGTTTTTTGTATTAATTTGGTATGAATATAATTGGAACTATGTGAGAAATATTTTTTTAATTTTCTATAAATTACATTATCAGGAAACTTTAAATAAATATAATAGTCACTCACCCTTTTTCCTGGGTATGGGCGGAATCTCAATCATCAAATCAGGCGGATGCATCAAGAGTTCCTCTGCCAGCTTCACGGCCAAGATGCAGGCCTCCCTGCTGTGACCATGCGCATGTAGACCCTCCGCTCTGGAGAAGAGCACGTCCCATGGATCATCGCACTTCCTTAAGCTAGAGAACATAGTCGATTTATCCTCAGGTTCATCCACTTTTAGATTACCACTACTTTGAGCACTATTAGTATTAATCAAACCAATATCTTTGCTATTGTAAAAATATACGTTATACTCGTCGCCGGACTGCGGGGACTCCGAGTTTGAGGAAGAGGTAGATTCATCTTTCGAAGGCCTCCTGGAGCCTGATGTCTGTTCGACCTGCGCGGCGCGGACCCAGGTGTTCGATGTGCTCGGGATAGAAACGGACTGTAAAGGCTTGTAGTTCTGTTTATTAATGTCGTTGTCGCTGGTATTATTGGAATGTTGTGCGGTAGACGGCGTGTTGCTGTCAGCGCTGCTGCTGCTGGACGAATCGCTGCCGCCGCCCTCCTGCGAATCGGAATCGTTGTACCTGCTCTCTCTCAGCAAGTTTATGTCATCATCGACCTGCAAGAGCTTCAAATTATCGAGTCGCCATTCAAATGGTTGTTCACGACCGTCAAGAAATAACTGTCAATGCTATAAATGATTTTTTATTCTAAATGTTCAACGTCGTCATTTTTGCATATTAAATGTTGATGTGTTCACACATCAACTCATTCTGCCACTGATACTCACAACCCTACACCGAGAGAACAGTCTATTTCTGATAAAAAAACAAATATTTATTTGACCTTCATTTATTCAATGTAAATATGCTAAACTGTAGCAAATAACCTTTTATTCTAAAATGATCGTAAATTTAGTCAAAAATATATTTTTTATTTGGGTAAATTTTCTGTATCTCAAATATATTTGTTTATTGTAAAATTATAATTTACCATGGTTAGAAAATTATTATTCTTTTTATATAGTCCTTTTACGTGTATATTTGACCATGTATATTTGAATATATTCCTGTTCTGCATGAAATTTGCTAGGCTATAAATTTGAATTTTTGATACTTTTCTCAAACATGGGCTTATTTAATTTTTTTATAAAAATCTATATTTATAATTGGAAGATCTTGGTATGGTGTAAAATGCTATATGGTATATCATTTAGGAAAAGTGAACATAATAAAACATTTCCCATTAAGTTTTTTTTTTCATCATATCTTTAAAGTTATTTTGTGCCTTTCGACAAGAAACACAGTGAAGTATTTGATATTGGTAAATTATTATTTCTTTACCAAAAACTTATTTTTGTTTCAGTATATTCAAGTCAGTATTTATTTGTCATAAGAGTAATGCAAATAAATACATCCTTCTCTCAGTGTACCAAGAAATGTAATGAGACACTTTCAAAAAACTGCCAAAATATAGACATAATGAATCGATTTTAAAGTTTATATTCAAAGAATTATATTCTTGGTCAACAGAAGACAACCACTTTTGTGACTATGATCATAATCAAATCTAATTAATAATTAATTTAGTATTGTCTATATTTCAGGTCTGTTTCTATTATTTCTCGATGATACATGAGATGCTGCATCCAATTGTATAATTTTTTCTTTTCTGTCAGAATTATTTATACTTTGTTTAATTTTTAACTTGAAACATTATCAACTGAGACATTACGGACCTTTTCTTTTGGAATAGTGTTCTTCGCTCTATTTGTATTAATTTTTAAACTTTAGGTCTTATAAATACACACTCTACACAATTGCAGACATGACACTGTTTATTCTAAATTTTCTTTTAACTAATCGGGGTACTTACCTCACAGAAGCCCTCACTGCTAACACTAGACCGGTTCCCATCCCTGTCGTTGAGCTGCGGATGAGGATGCGGTGGGTACTCGACCGGATTCAAACTCATAACGTTAACATAGTCGAACCTCGTTACCCTAGAATGTGTATGGTGGTGATGGTGATGATGATGGTGGTGGTGGGAATGTGACGCGTGAGCGTGGGGATGCTCGCAGTTCAGAACTGCTTTGCTAGAATTAACCTGCGTAACCTGACTCTCGCCACGGCTACTGTCGGCGCCGTGGCGGAAACAGGTGAAGGGACAGTGATACATCGGGTTAATGTCTTGGGTGTAGGTGATCCCTGGCATGGGATAATCGTCCCAATCGAGGTAGCACGCCTCGATGGCCGGTTTGAACCCGGTGAACACCTCCAAGTCCATTTTTAGAGAGCTGGAATTTTTGTTGTAGTTTGACGTAGAGCTCGACGTCGTGTTGCGGCACTTGCTTACTTTCTCGAGGATCTTCATGTGCCACGTCGTAAACTGAAAAGAACGGGGCATTTGATATCATAGTTAAAAAAATCTAGTTTAAAACCCTGAAAACAGTGACCTATTTTCATTTAGAAAGACATTTTTTTTACCTGACTGTGTAACATATCCCTCTCTGTAGGTGCCAGTCCAGGATTGAGGGCGGCCAACCTCCACAACACGACGACCTCGTCGCACAACGACGAACAAGCATGCTGCGACGCATGCGTGTTACTGTTCACGTTGTTGTGCTTGCCGCCACCGCTGCCGCCGTACCCGGAATTGCCGCTGAGCAGGGCCACTTTGGTGTTGAACCACCAGATCAGGATCTGCTCGCAGGCCAGGCACTCCTCCGTGATGATCTCTAGAAGCGGTATCGCGTTCCTGTCGTTACGCTTGAACATCTCCCTGACGATGCTGAGCAAATTCCACATGCCCTCCGGCTCGCGACCGCGCAGCGGCCTCAGGAGCGACGTCCATTCCGCCGCCGCTGGAGGCGCGACCGTGCTCAGGTAATTTACGTCACTAGATACAAGGTAAGATTTAATTAAATACCATGGGCATTAAAAAGAGCAACCTACAATAATTATAAAAATAATAAAATGTATTCAATATAATATCAATTGACATACGACATTATGCTACATAAACAGATACTGATATCTATTATAGTTAGTAGGGCCTTGTTTATAAAAAAAAAAAAAAAAAACAACAGAAAATTATGATAATGACAATAAACATATTGATTAATAAATTGTTGCAACTTTCTTTCATTGTATTTTCTTCTTTTTTTTTAAGTCTTGAAAATCAATTGGTAATTTCATTTTCAAGAGCATTGGGTAGTAGATTACGGAAATAATAACAGAAACTGGTACTCTTTCTGTTTTTTAATTATTCCGTTATTCCATTTTATATTACTAATATATACCATACAACTATAACAAAAAAAGGTACAGAAAACACATCGCATAAGTTAGAAAATTCCTCAAAGCCAAAGCTGTATGGGTGGGAACTACACACCAGAAAACGCGGACATCTATTCTCACAGACATTGTCAGTGCCGGCGCTTGGAATCGAAACAAGATCATGATAGTAGCTAGTGGCATTTGCCACATAACGCGGTCTAACCAACTCGGCTGCCTTGATGGCAACTAAATACATTAAAAAATATTTAAATTTTAATAACATGATTCTAAATACGAAAATGCTGATGAAACATCATTACACGTTGGTAATTCCATTTTCCAATGCCGTTTTTCTGTCAAAACCTAGTTGATTTTCAACGTTATGTGGGCAGACGCGTTGTCACGATGAAGAAACCAGTCTCGCGATCAATTTAGGTTGTTTTTTTTCCTACCTCACTCAATCGCTTCCAGATGTAATTATAGTTCACTGTGGTGCCCTGAGAAACAAATTCAATAACTGAACGACTCCTTTGATGTTGAAAAAATAAACCATCATGGATTTTACATTTGGTTTCACTTGCCGTGCTTTTTTGGTCTAGGTGATGTAGGTGTCTTCTACTCGCTGGACTGATGTTTTGTTTCGTGGTCATAGCAGAAACACTAAGATTCATCTCCTGTGATGACTTTTGCAAAAAAATCAGGGTCAGTCTGTGGATGTACTTTCAATTCCTGGCACACTCTCAGGCGGTTCTCTTTCTGATCATCGGAAAGCAGTCGTGGAAGAAACTTTGCCGCGACGCGTCTCATGTTCAAATTTTCAGTGTTAGGATTCTTTGGCATGAACTCCAGGAAATTCCAATTATTTTCTCAAATTCGTCGATTGTTCATTTCTTGAATACCAATTGTTGAACATCTTCGTTTATTCTAGACGTTGAGGGGCCACCTGAATGGGATTCATCTTCAAGTGACATTTGAGAACTTCTAAACTGAGCAAACTACTAGTAAATTCTTGCTTGACTTAGAACTTCTTTCCCGTAATATTCATGAAGCATCAAAACTATATTTGCGACTGTTTTTCTTTAACAAGAAACAGAATTTGACTTTGGCACGTTCCTCCTTAAAGTTTGACATCACAAAATCGCCGAAAGCATTGGGACGGGCTTAAGAAAAAAATCATTCTATCTGCTGTGATGGTTGCGCATGAACAATACTTGCCCAACTGAGCAGGGGGAGTATCTAGTAAATGTACCTATCAGGAGAGAGGCAGCACTGTCAACCCACTTATCTACAGAAAATAATTCTCGTTTTTTTTTCTGTAATCCCTCGTATATCTCAAAAATTATACGAAATATCGTAAATATCTCGAAACGATAGAAACGAAAATAAAAGAGCGCCAATTTTTGTTATCACTCTTGCAATCTATGACCCAAAATACGTAAGTATAATAAAATAATATCACCATATTGAATAAAGAAATAGTGCGTATTTAAAATAATTAATTTTGTTGTCGGTTAAGAATGTAATCAACAGAAAAGAAGCTTTTTGTGTAAAAATGGAAGAAAAACGACACTATATATGACCGCTTACCTGAACACGATGGGCGCCGGAATACAAAATTTGATGAGAATCTTCTTAATGTTGTCATGTAACGTCTTTTCGTCGAGATACCAAGAAGTCTGATCGTTGGCCGATGCCCCCGCGGTTGGATCGGGGGCGCCGCAAACCGAATTGATAGCCGAGGGTTGAGATCCCAACAGTTCATCTAATAGCCTTTGAGCAGTCGGTAATATTTGCTGAGGTAATTCGCTGATGAGGTATTGCGCGAACTTTTGCAGCTGGTCTCTTTGGAGACGAGACAAAGATTCAGAGACAGGAGCCCTTAGAGTTACTAGGTGAGGCTGGAATTGTACAAGTACATTTTTAATATAACACTAAAAACGAAAATTTCACTATATTCTCAATGGAATATGGTGAACAACAAGGGACATAATTACAAAGATTGTAATTATTGACCTGTCTTTATTTTTATTACGGTTGTTTTATTTTTACTGCAGACAGTGTTTGTTTCTATCTATTTTAAGAGTCTGGTTCTTAGCCTGCCATAAAAATATTTAATTTTACTCTGGTTTATATTTGCGGCGAATCTTTGTTCTACGTATAAATATCCTTCTTTAAAGAATTATTTGGGTTTTTTTGTCTATGTATTATTTACGCTGCACGTTAGAGCAACATAATACGAGGATCAATATTAAAACGAGAATTTGAGAAATAATGGCATTCCCAAAATATGTGCACAGAGAGAAAAAAATCCATTATTTTATATACTATGTACTGCCCATCAAGAATAGGAAAAAGTGTGAGATTTTCTAGGTATGCGTAGAAGAAAAAGTGAGGCAGCATTGGAAGGGTAAAGGATGTAGAGATCGAACTCTGTGTACATTCATATTCAATATAGATTCATTGATATTCACTCTGCAACAGTCTCAATTCGACTGACAATGAGTAAGCTACGCTCTCAATTCGACTGAGTAAAGACAGACTATTTACTATGCACCTCGTGGTCGGTCCGATATCACAGTTTTGATACTTGTCCCTATTCTTGATGAGCTGTATATCCATTTCACATATTACAGGAGCAATTTATATGATACACAACCGAGCCAGGGGATGTGTGACAGAGTTTTTAATTAGAAAAATAACATACTTAATACAAAAATAATGGCTTTCACATTTTCACATCACATTTCTAAGTTCCACGACATCACGTACACTTATTGTGTACCATAAACGTTTAAAAATTTTCAGCTTTTCCAATTTTATAAATGAGGCATAGAAACGAACGTTTTCAAAACACCTTATCCAAATTACAGTTTTTGATAGAATTTAATATATACTGAGATATTTTTGACGTCACAAATTGAGGAACAAACTAGAGAACCTGAAAAACCATACTTTCACAATAATTTGTAGTACTTGTAAAAAAGTATGTTGGACAAACTAAACCTAAAGTGATAATTACATATTTTAAAACGAGTTTCAATATGATTTGAAGAGATTTTTATACATTTTTAGGAAATTTCTGGACATTTTGAATTACTTCACAACCAGTGAATACACCAGTCCTAATTTGGTCATATAAGATACAGGAATTTCGTACACCAAAGAGTAAGAAATCAAGTGGATTTAGATCTGGTGACTCAAGAGGCCATCCGTTCCGGTATTATGGGCCATTTTAAACAATTCAATGTCACATATGATTCTATTAGATCTCATAACACTCTTGCATCAATATTAATTGAAAACCTTTATAATAAACATGAACTTGTTATTTCTTGCAAAACGATTAGGACCAGGGATCTTCTTATGTAGAAATGTTTCAGGAATCTATTTTCAGGACCAGATAGGGGGAATTTTTGAAAATGAAAAATGAGGGATAGTTTTCATTTGGTGCGCATTTGATTGTGACATACGATTTTTAATTCTGTCTCTAATTTTAATGCCTCTGAAGGCATGATGGGTTTTTAAGGTAGGCGCATTATCATCGCACCTCCCATGGTTTCAGAGGTATTGAAAGCTACTTTTTTGAGTCTGTCTTCAGAGGAGTGTAGTCGTCATTGGAATTATTTGAGGATTCATGCTCACAGGGACATGTTTCAATATATTTAGGTCTATAACATCTGACAGCTAATACTGGATACCCTGTACAATATAAAAAAGTAAAAGATATCCATGAAAACGTTACAATATCAATAATTTGGATAAGGCTATTACAACACAGACTGCGTTCCTCCCCTAAAAATATTTAACGTGCTCAACTCTCTAATGCACGTGCGCCGCCGCTGGCGCTGGCTAAAAACGCTCCCTATTAGCTTACCCAGTGGATGCGAGTAAGGCAAACGGCCACGACGTGCGAGCACCAGTAGGCGGTGGAGGTGCAGGTGCAGTTGCACGAGGAGATGCGCCGCCGGTCGAAGGTCACGGCCACGTTGTGGGTGCCTCGGGGCGTTTGCTGTACACTCGCTGACAGGTGGAACCCTGGAACAAAATAAAAATCAACCTTGGACGGTCCGTCTACGTACCACGCCTCGGCGGAGGCGGGGCGGGACGCCCGGACGAGGCAGCTGCGGCTTGCTCGACCGCCCCGGCCTAGGATATTTTGTGGTAAATGAAACTACCAATAAAAGTAATAAATTGGTTACGGATTTGAGCCGTGTCAGGGGCTCTCCTCCTGGAGGAGATATAACCTACATATGTATATACTAAAGTACTTGGTTAAAAATATATTGTACTTCAATTCGAGGTAGAATTGAAAATGTATACTTTACATTTATACTTGAAATAAAAAAATATTGATGTCATAATTCATACATAAGTTAAATATGTTTCTAATAAGTCCTATAAAATGACACAAATAAAAAGTACACGGAAAATTTAAGTGCTTCTTTATTAACTACATTTATTTTAAGTACAACTGTATTTTACTCAAATAACTAACGATAACTGTTCATTCTGGTAAACGTCCATTCTCAATTACTGTAAGAAAACCTGGATTCGAACTTTTATTGAGACAAATTTATTGGTGAAAACCAAAATTTGAGTCTAAAATTTATTTTACTCATAAAATGGTAACGTAGTACCAATAACAGTAATAAAGTAAAGCAGGTTGCATTAAATCAGATGACGATTGAAAGAAGACATTTATGATTTGACATTGTCCTGCCCTCACGAAGGACCTGACAAATTCTCCTGAAATCACACACATGAAAGATGTGCCCTACGGAACCGTACAACGAACTGTCCATTGTGTAAACAGCGCAAGTACTATAGAAAATCTCGTGTTTGATTTGAGGCAAATGTAAAGTAAAGCTACATCAAGATGTTACAATTTCCGCTACTCTTTTACTTGGGGAAATAGTAGATAGTTCATTTTTAAATCTTGCGGTCTGTTAAACCAATATAAGGAGGGGTGTCTCTCGTTTATCATCGATTGAATTCGCAACTGTTTGTCTTGCCATGGGCGCTAGGTGTAAGTACTAGAAAAACGCGAATACATATTTAAGTTAAAAGCGTGATATTTGAAGGCATATTACTTACTGAACATATGATCATTTTGTCTATACCAGATTATAAAGGGTGGTCCAACCATAATGCACAACGTTAATTGTGAGTCACACCTTAACGTCAAGTTTTTTGCCCAACTTAATTTGACATTTCTTTGTTTCAGTGTATGACAAATTCAATCATGGAGACGTACACAATTGAGCAGAGCGTTAAGATTGTTGAAGCCTTTTACGAAAATGGGCGTTCAAATCAAAATGCATTTCGTGCACTTCGTGACTTTTTTGGTCAGCATAATCGACCAAATGTGTCCACAATCGGGAGAATTGTGCGCAAATTTCAGCAAACCGGGTCTGTAGGAAATGTGAAAACACCTGTGCATGCTCGCCCAGTTCGTTCTGCGGAAAACATTGCTGTTGTTCGCGATAGTGTAGCAGAAGAGCCGTCAACCTCGACTCGTCGTCGTGTCCAACAATTGAACATCTCACGAACATCACTGATGCGAATTTTGAATAAAGATTTGAATTTATACGCTTACAAGGTTCAATTGACTCAAGAGCTGAAGCCTACTGACCATTTCAAGCGTCATCAATACGCCGAATGGTTGGTTGAACAGACAGAAGTGAATGGTGACTTTACAAAGAAAATCATCTTCAGCGACGAGGCACACTTTCACCTCAGTGGATTCGTTAACAAGCAGAATTGCCGCATTTGGGCAAATGAGAATCCACGAGTGATTGTTGAAAAGCCGATGCATCCACAAAGAGTGACTGTTTGTTGCGGTTTATGGATTGGCCGCGTCATCGGGCCGTACTTCTTCGAAAATGAGGTCGGCCAAGCAGTTACCGTGAATGGTGTTCGCTATCGCGAGATGATAACGGACTTCTTGTGGTCAGAAATTGAGGATATGGACCTGGACGATATGTGGTTCCAACAGGATGGTGCCACTTGCCACACAGCCAACGAAACAATGGCACTTTTGCGCGAGAAATTCAATGGCCGTGTTATCTCACGTCGTAGCGATGTTAATTGGCCGCCACGATCATGTGATTTGACACCGTTGGACTTCTTTCTTTGGGGATATTTAAAAGAAAAAGTGTACGTCAATAAACCAAGAACAATTCAAGAGCTAAAGGATGAGAGAATTCGGCACATTAACGACATTGAACCTCAATTATGTCTCAGAATCATTGAAAATATGGACCATCGGATAGAGGTATGCCACCGAAGCCGTGGCGAGCATTTGGCCGATATTTTGTTTCACACATAATTGTCATAGATCCTTCTATCATAATAAAAAATATTAAGATAATTCTCTGAAAACTTTTTGTTTTATTTACAATTAACATCGTGCGTTTTAGTTAGACCACCCTTTATCAGTTCGGTATTTTATTAATGTGATAATGTATTAAGACATTATGTGGACGACAATTATGTATATTAGAATTACAATTATAAGAAAAACTGGATATTATCATAAAACAATAAACCAAAACAAAGTATAATCCAAGTTTTACTCCGCAGAGGGTAATATTCAAACTACAGAAATAAGGAGATTATACTCCAACCCATCTGCAAATGCCCTATATAATAAGGACTAAACAAATTAGGTCAAAACAGCTATTCTCCTGCCTATATGCCAAACGCCGAGCGCTGAATTACATGACAAAATTTGCCGTATTTTGTCTAACAGAGTTAGCACTAAAATACAGTCATTCAGATTGCTCCAAAACCACAAGGAAGATAATGCAAAGTGTCACGTATCTTAGGATATCGTTAACTGCAGACCGGTTTCGACCTTATCTTGGGTCTCGTCAGTATAGTGTAAACGAGTATACCTTTGACAGATGAAGCTCAGATCTAGTAGACGTTGCTACGCCCCACCGCAGTAGAACGTACCAAACGCCATCTCTTGGCAGTTTCGATAAGGGAAGATAAGGTCGAAACCGGTCTGCAGTTAACGATATCCTAGCACGTAGCAACTCGATGACATTATAGCGCCATCTGTTGTCTTGCCTATACACCTTTTATTTATTCTTCACAAGGCTGATGAACTAGATCCTTTTAAAGTACGATATTAAAACAGCAGCCAGATAAACGTTTCTGGCTAATCACCGGGGATACTTACCGATCTGAAGGGGGTCCTTGACCATGTGATTCCTGTGGAGGTTCTCGCCCCTGCAAAATTCGTCGGCCGACCCGTTCGCGAGACACGAATACAGCCTGATATCCTCCTCATTGTCGGGGAAGCTCCAGAAGGCTATCCTAAGCTGGAGCTGCTCCGGTACAGGAGGATAGACATGCTCGACCAACTCGAAGGGTATGTGCGACGCCACACACTTCGCTGCCAATTCAGTTAGAGATGGAACAGCTTGAAGATCTGGAAAAAAAAACGATAATTTAGTATAGGGATATTTTATTCTTGCGTATGTATGATCGAGAAAGAATGTAACGAGTAGGCAAAATAATTCACTTATTTTAGTTATTTATATTATTCCAAACCAGGATTAACTCTAAATTAAGTCAGTATTGCCTGTATTCCAGGGAAACTTTTTAAAAGCATCTCATTCGCTATTTCTCAATGGTACATATTTATTCTACTTGGAATCGAATGAAACATCGGAAATAGTTATCAAGGCTTTCTATTATTAAAACGGCTATCATAGTTAAAACGAAAATATGCTACCTCTTCTAACTCACAGAATTGAATTTTTACGTGGATACTTTTTAGTTTCATAAAATTCTCTTCAAATTTCCATGAGAAAAACTTGTCGTGACTAAAAATAAGCCAAAACTATATACATACATAGGTAAGTTATATATTTCGGTGAAATATAACTTTCTATTATAATCTGTTTCGTGAGCAGATACATTAATAATTTTTATATTAACTACTAAAATGATTGCTTTCATTTTTAATAATTTATATTATCCTGAGCAATGGCCCCACAAAAGTGGTGACTTATATATTTTGTAATATTCCAAGCGCGTTTAAACCCGAGGCCTTAATAAATCGTTAATTTGATAATAATGTTTAGTGCTGTAAAACCAAAAATAATGTCTTAATAATTAATAAAATGCCTCCTTCTGCAATGACTGACTGTCACTTCACTGTAATTAACGTTATCAATAAAGTTTCTTCCAAATTTTGAAGTCATCTCTAAACAAATTGTATAAAAATATATTACTTTCTACGTAATTTGTTCAGAATAATTTTGTGTAAGTTATACATTCCATTTGGGAAATATTTCGGCTTGGCGATAATAACAATAATACCTATTCACATAAACTCTCAAATACAGTGTTCACAAAAATTAAATGACCAGAATCAGACATTAGACTCCATTAGAATATGATCATACTCGTATCAAATTCACGATGAGAATGAGTATTATGGCAAGTATGGCATGAGTAGTTTCGGAACACATTTTTTCTGTAGGATACGGCAGCGCCCTCAGAGCAATCCTTATGATTTTAATGTATGCGTATGGTAAATACGAGTACAAATGGTAATGAGAAAGAGTGGGTATTTGTGCGTTTTAGCAGGCGTTGCATCTGCATAAATTTAAAATAAAAACAGTTCGGTTTCGAAAGAGAACCACTTTTATTGTATCTTCCATACGGGTACCAGCATCTCTGACACAACTGACACAACGTTTCCCTTGCGCTTGTTTACAATTAAAAAAAAAAAAACGTGTGAATGGAATAATTGAAATGCCTATGGCTTCGCTTGGCAATCTTCGATAGAGATAATTATCCTCAATTATTTACGGACCGTTTTCATCAACGTTTAGTTAAACGGGGAAAATTATACGCAATTTAGTTAATACGACTTGACCGAACACCCGGCTGATGTTTTGCTGGAGTTGATAAGGGTATGCGAGTACAGCTCCGATGAAGTCGTTTGTTAGGTTGGAGATTACGTGAAGAAGTGGAGTACAAAAAGCCCACTGACAAACTATATATTTTATTTAGGATAATGAATGATGCCAGAATTGTAACTTGGTCGTAATTAATACTAAGACCTCATTTTGTCTAGGTTAAATATGACAATATTATTTTCATAAAATATACAGTGTCCATGTCATTATTTCAAGAAGTTGTTTCTTGCCTCATTTTAGTCCCAAACTCAATAAACCTAGGGTCTTTAACCATTGGTTTCCGAGGTATATTTAAAAAAAAAGTACTTATACATACCTGGTAAGTACAAATCTTAAATAGACTACTTAAGTGTGGTAGAAAAGAAGGGAAATAGAAAAACTCGTATTCAAGAAAGAAAAATAAAATTGCTGTTCATAATGCTAGAACAGCACGAATATTTTTAGAGAACACGCTCCTTGATCGCATTACAAGTGGAAGAGGTATAATTAAATGACCTCCAAGATCCCCTGGCTTAACCCCAATTGATTTATTTTATGGAGATATACTAAAACGAAAATTTACGGGCACGAACTTGAAACAACTCATAACCTTGAGTGCTAAATTATAGCAGGACTACACAGTGCGACGACAGTAATAGTTTGCATATTTTTTTGTAATTTGATATATAGGAGAACCTAGGGCTACTCTGAAAGTAATAATGGAAGGACATAAACAGGTCCAATTACAAAATACGTTGGGCGTGTTCCTTAAATAAGTGAAATACACATACCTACTAATATCTAGTGAAACTTTTCTACATTACAATACGTTAGAATTTTCTACATGATTCGTATCTTCATAGCGTTGTAAAGACACGATACACTTGGCGTCGTTGTTATATAGTCTGTTCGTATCACGCGCATGCGTTTGCTATTTCTCTCCCTTTCTGTCCCACAGAAGCAATCCCTTCAAGATTTGTATTTGCCAGGTCTGTATACTTCGTGTTACCACTCGACTTATACTTAACAAAAAAATAAACGTTAAAAAAGTAGGAAATTTTATACATCCCGTAAGAGGGCGCCGAGTACTTTTTTTATAAAAATAAATCTCTAATACGCTGTCTTGAATTTTAAAAAATAAAATTTCTCCTTATTTGTTGTGCTCTGTCTAATAAAAAACTGTCGAGAGCAAGAAATACAACTTCTTAGCAAGGTGCTTGAGTTTTAAATGGGTCACATTCCATTTGTTTGGAAAAATAACAATCAGGGGAACTGAAAAGATATGTAACAGTAATGCCAATAGTCAAGTACTGGTTCAGGTACCCCTAACTATAAACTACACGTCGTTTTAATACTCTGCATTCCGCATACAACGGGAAGATGAACTGTGGAGCATCTAATCCACTTTCAGGTACTTATAGTTAGTTATTTTCTGCTTCCGTCGATTTTCATCTCGTATCTAGTAATTGGAAAGATGCCACCGCATTCGGACTGTCCCCCCGGGTGGAGTGCTTTCACTCGGGATATACTCGCCATATGGACAAAACCAGTTGCTAATTTATGGAAATGAATTTGGTTCCAAAAATAGCCACCAGATATGTTATGTTATTAATAAGTCGAAAGTCTTTGCTGCAAATAAACGGTCACGCGACCGCAGCAACTACGCGCTAACAATGAGACTAAACTTTGCATTTAAATTCGGCAATGTCAGTGTCATTAACCCGGGCTGTGTGAATTCTGCGCCGATTCGCGTTAACATGGAAGATAAGTAATGAGATTGCTTTCTCGCGTTGTTTTTTTTTCTACGGTTTTATAAGGCGTAACATTAAGTTAAATTACACTGTTGGACACTACGAATAGTTTAAAAATTGAAAATTATGACAGCGGTTTTCAATGGCGTTCTATTCACTTACTTCCGGTTATACCGGAAGTTGATATCGACTTATTTTATTCTAAATGCTATATCCGATACATGGTAAATTTTATGTAAGGTAAATTTCCAACTCTCTTTGCCTCAAACGGTTTTCTTGTCCTTAATTTAATTTATTATATGTTGACAGGGAAAACCAACTTATGGTTGCAAATTATATACGTGAAATAAGTGACAGTATTGGAAATGTCATTGTAAGTTTTGGTTCGAATCCGAAAGAGAGTTTATCACGGGTGCGTTTGTCCTCATCTCTATGTGTAATCTTCCCTAAAGCCATAGACTTTTCAGAAAGGAAGGCGATATTATTTATGTCTAGACTAATCTAAACTTTTTTCAAATAACAAGGGATCCAGAAAAAGGGAACTTCAACACGTCTAGCATGGAATGATCTACCTATCTTAACTCATACTTTATTACGCCGTATACAGGGTGTTATCAACTCAAAAACTTCAAGGATCTGAGGAACACATTACATTTTATCCATTAATATCATTTCGTATTGATGATGGTATGTGTATTTTTGTGTATTATGTACTGGGTATGTGTGTAAGTATTTTTTATTAAGACTTATTTATTAATTAATGCTTTCGAATTTAACTGTAAATCAATCTATAAGTAACATGTACATATGTCACCCTGCACTTTCATGTGACCTTCATAAACACTTTTCAACTCCTCATATTTTCCTGAAGGCGTTAAGACGGAAGAATCTGATCGGCAAAAACATTAAGCTGTTATGGTCCAAGTAAAGCTCCCTCAAATAATTCAATCCTTTCGCTGGAAAAACAGTTTCGTCAATTTCATCCAATCTATTGCTGGATAATATTAGGATCTTGAGTTTCGGGGTTTGCTGAAAAGCGTTTGGTTCTATGTAAGAAATCACGTTGTAACTCAAATCCAGTATTAGCAAGTTGGACAGATTTTGTAACATGTAGTTAGTTGTCACTGGTAGCGAATTACCTCGTAGCAATAACATATTCAGCCTTTCAGGATATGTTAAAATTCTACTCGTAGATATCGATTTCAGTTTGTTGTTGCTGAGTATTAATTTTCCTAAATTTGGCAGATTTTCTAAAGCCATGTCGTCGATCGAAGATATGCTATTGACAGACAAGTCCAGATCCCTTATTGTCAAATTAGTTATAACACCTTTAGTAACTGATTGCAGATTATTCGTATTCAGATCCAATTTTAAAAGCCTCGATAACTGGAAAAACGCCCCGGCAGAGATAGATTCTATAGAGTTATGACTTAGATCCAAGAATTTTATAGGTAAACTTTCAAAGATGCCCGTTTGGACAACACGTAACTCATTGTAATTGATGGTTATACGTTCTAAAAAATTTGGTGAACTGAACGCATCACGGGATAAATTCAATTCAGTGGTATTCACGATTTTGATCGATATTGCGTTTTTTATATTGTTTATTCGACTTATTTTTTCATTAGAGATATCGCTCACTGAGATACACACAACTTTATTGTTTTTATTTTCACAAGCACTATTCGCATTCTTTACACAAATAATTACAAATACATTTACAAGCAGTGCCGACGAAAGTTTTCCCATTGCAAATGGTTATATGAACTGTAAAGTTTTTGTTGGCTTTTAATGTTTATCCGTCAGTAATCATCTGCGGTTGGTATTCCTGTTACGTAATTGATGAATTTGTTAAATTTACCACTACTATATGTTGCAAATATATTAGGGGTTCACTTTCGTGCCTCCTCGCAATGTACTGCATTTATGTTCGTTTGTCGATGTATTTTACGAGATATTTCGTTCATTTTTAAATAAAACTTCTTCAGATTTGAGGATTTCTCCACAGGATGGCTATTTGCCATATACGAGTATGTATGATGTACTATGTCTTACAATTAGATAAATATATTTGATTTTTATTATGTATTAATCGTAACGAAATTATTACTTTGTAAAATATTTTTTTTAATAACTGAAAAACTACAAGGCGCACCTTTTTGAAAAAATCATACATATAAAGAAAGATCCATTTAATATCTTGTTCGACATTGAAGACATTTTACTAGTTAGTTTTGGAGACATTAATTTTCAACTGTTTCAACAATGATGTCGAAATTAGGTATTTTTTTACATTATCATTGATTATCAAAAAGACTATAAAACAAAACTTCAGTACACCATACGAAACAGTTCACATAGAACAGCAGTGGATATATCAATACATCCAAGGGAGTTCAATTTGGACATACATTTAGTTTTTTTTTTTTTCGAGTTGTCAATACCTTTGACACCAATAGTAGTGTACAATCTCACAAGGTTGTCATTATAATAGAAACGGCAGGCTATTTCTGGGCTCCGTCACGCAACAAGGATTAATAAATATGACATTACAAGATGTACCATCAAGAAATAACGTAATGACCTATCTTCGATACGTGTCCCTGAAATATAGGCGATAATACATTAATTTTTCAAGTTAATTATGTTCTTTGGTCGCGCCCTCTATTTACCAAAACCATAATTAACTCAAAAATTAATTCAGTATTGTTCCAGGGGAATGTATCAAAAGTACCTAACTCGTTACTTTCCTCCTCGATTGTACAAGATATTGAAACGTAAATACTTTTATCATTTTTTTTGCTTTTATTTGCTGTGTTTGTTTGTAGAATAGTAATGAATATTGTTTAAAAAGCTTTCAACAAGTTGTGGTACATAAAATCGCAGGTGATAACTGCTTAAAATAAGATGCAGATCAAATAGCTGCGCCGAGAGTCGGCGATGCATCGGCGCGGGCACTCCACCTGGTATAAACAGATGTTTATTTTTCATGACGATGCAGCAGTGACCGATGCACCGGGGAGGTGGTGGAAGGGACGGCGAGTGAAGGTTTGTTATTGTCGGGGACGTTACCCCCGGTCGGTGCCTCGGGTAACGTCTGCCCTCTGCCACTGTCAGCGGCCCCGTAGCGTAAAATCGACCTCGACCACCTCCGTGGAGTCACTAACACAGTGCTGGCCACGATGCGTCCCAGCAGCTTTCAAGGAGCTAAATATACGATTCGAGTCCACATTTTCCGATTTTAGTGCAGGGGGGAGGGCGCATAGAGCTCCTCGGCATATACAAAATTGAGCGTACATATTGTCGTCTAAGTCGGCGAGAGAAAACACAATAACCACCCACATACAATTCGTCACTGTGATGCTTATACTTTAATTAGAACGAAAAAGAAAAATAGAGACACGAGTGAAGATGTATTTTTATTTTTCTCAAATACAGGGGCAGCCAGATTGATTGAAAGTAAGGTCGCACGGAAAATACTTCACAGGAAGTACTTTTAATAAAACGTTCTTAAAACTGATGTCTAGTCTAATAAAATTATTTACGCATAGTAGCAACTAGCGCTGTCATCACTGACTGGTAATCTAACTTCATATATATATATATATGGACTTCATCCATATATTTTAGGGATATCTTAAATGCATTGTAACCTTTTTACTTAAAACACACATGTTAAGAGTTCGGGACAATGGATCAGTATACATTTATCGGAAAAATAAAGTTATGAGAGATCACGTAATTTTTCTGTGTAAATTAATCAAAAGTTCAAGGTAGACTACTTATATCTAGGCATATTTCGAACTTGGAAGTGTATCGATTCGTAGCGACTTTAGTCTGTCAAGTTAATTCTTAAAAATATATCGGTATTTTTATGGCCTTTATCTTATAATTTCGAGAAGTTTTACACATGTACGACGTTTAGTAGCTAGATTTCGAAATACGAACATGTACCAGGGGCGGCTGGTGTATAGGTGCTGCAGAGCTGCAGAACTGCCAAAAAAATTAGATATTTGTATATTTTCGCGACATAATAATTACTAAAATTTATTAATAAGATAATTTGGTTAGTTGGTGCAGCTAACCAAATTATTGTGTTAAAGTCGCATTCTGCCCGCCGTCCTCTATTGAGTAGTAGACCAGATGAATTATCTGGGTCTCTACGCGAACGCGTCGCGGTACATTGAACTGGGCCACACGAGGTAGTTCTCAGCACGGCTCGGCACACCCGTCCTCCCCCACAACTCCCGCGACAATCCACACTTGGCGCTCGTAAATGCGCGAATGTACACGGTCAGTGAGCTGTATTTTTTCCAGCTAAGGCAACATCAGTGAATGTTTACTCCTTCCTACTCCTCGTACAGTAGGCGGGCGTAAATCGTACCTATTTCCTATTTCGTGTTAATTTGAGATTTTAAATACTGTTCTGTGAATTTGTGTAGTGATTTATTGTATTAATTATTAATATTTAGATACTGTGATAGTGACAATGGATTTAGTTTATAATTTAGTTCATGTGAAGCGATTTTTTAAATACTCTTATGAAGAAAAAATTGATTTAAAAAACAATGGTGGGCCATTGCCCGATATTGTTATTGAGACTGCAGGTGTTAGCCGCGGAAAAGCATATAAACGTCAATTTAATAGAGACATTTATTCGACGAACCATTGGATTTGTGGGTGCAACAAAAAAATGCGTTATTTTGTCTTCCTTGTTTACTTTTTGGCGGTGATAAAGCATGGACGGAGGTAGGGGTGACAGATTTGGTGCACTTAACTGAAAAAATAAAAAAGCACGACAACTCCAAAAGCCATCTACATAATCTAGCTTTATTAGGAACAACTAATATTAAAGCGCAGCTAGATTCAGCTTATTGGATAAATGTGCAAAAGCATAATGATAATGTGACAAAAAAGAGATACGTTTTGTCAAAAATTATAAACTGCATAAAGTTTTGTGGGGCCTTTAAACTGACACTGCGAGGACATGACGAAGCTGAAACCTCTCAAAACCCGGGGATATTTGGTAGTTTGATAAATTTTTCTGCTAAGCTTGATGTAACTTTAAGCGAGCATCTACAATATGCTTCAGTATTTAAAGGAACCTCTAAAGAAATACAAAATGATCTTTTAGACTGTATATTAAAAGTATGTCATGAAGAAATAATTAAAGAAATTAACAAACCTTCATTTTTAGCAGTTATAGCAGACGAAACAACTGATGTATCTGCAAAAACTCAGTGGTAGTTTTAAGATATATTCTCGATGGTGAACCGATTGAACGTTTTTGGACATACCTGAAACCTACAAAATGTGACGCTGAAACTCTTTCGGAAAATATTTTAAGTGTTATAGACTCTCTAGTAGAAAATTCACCTTACAAGCCTTTTCTCTTCTACGGCAAACATGAATGTTCTTCAAAAAGGTATTAAATTCCAAAAAATTTTCTTGTGAAAGTCTATATTTTTGTATAAACGGATTTTACATAAAAATTCTGAAGTATCAGGAAGACGCGTGACCTTGAAATTTTTTAAAATTTTCGTCTGCGGCGCAATTTTTTTGCGGCCCTTACGGCGCCAGTAGTTTGGATACGTTTGAAATTTGCACGCGGGCGGCCAATACCCTAGGATCGGCCCTGTGCAGAACACCCGTTTCATTTCATCACGAGCCGCCACTGACATGTACGTGTAAGCGTAACTGATAGTACAACTAAACTTTTATCTCGCATTGCTGTTCAAACGGGTAAACAGGTACGTTTCTACAGAGCGTTAACAAAGTTACATTTGCACCCGTAGAAGTCACTGTAGCACAAAAGTATTGCCCCATTGTAGTGACGAGAACAACCGTCACTAGTTCAATAATAATTTAAATAACGATGATATTTTGGACAAAACATCTTTCACTGACAAAACATGGTTTAATCTCAGTGGTTATTCCGAGAAAGGGCTAGAACTTTCGATATAAGAACAGAAATAGGTGACTAGTTTTCTTCGACACCAAAATATAACACGTCACGCACAGCATTTTGCCAACCAAATTGGCACCATAAGGGATTGATTAAAATTTAGTTGTAATCATTCAAAAAGGATTACAAAGAAAGATAACAATGTTCAATATTTCCAAAAGTAATCTTAAAATCGTAGATTTAAGAGGATTGTAAATCTAAGGCTTTGGTTATTCAACCAAATGGGTGAACATCTGTTTTATAACTAAATCGTTTTGCTCTTGATTACTTTAGTAACCTAGCATAACTAATTTATTTCTGTATCCATTACTTTTCTAATAATCGCTGCCCATATTACATAATTGATATTACAATTTGAGTGCGTAAAGATCAGGCTATTTACTGCGCACCTTGTAGGCGGTCCGATATCACAGTTTTGGGACTTGTTCCTATTCTTGATAAGCTGTATATAAACATATCTCTGTAATTATAAATAACAATCGAAATCCTATGGTCAGCAATCAACTATTCCGAAAACTGACGTAACAAATATCGAGAAAATTATTTATTGTAATGGAATTCCGACTTTCGATGTTTTAATATGAATGGCAAAATATTTCTCAGGTGAATAACATGTTTAAATTTGGATTTAACTGCAAATTTCGCTTCACAATTAAAATACTGTACTCATTACATATAGGCAACCCAACACACACTCGCGTATTATAAATCTATAATGTACAATAATAGTTTAATATTGGATAAACTGCAACTAAAATGTATCAGTATTTCTACCAATATGCACCCATTTTCAGGTATCTACACAACATTGACATTTCAAAATATCGCTTATTTGATTTTGCCATTGCTGTAAATACATCTACATATTTATAATAAATATAGCAGTATGGGTTAACTTGAAAACCAAAAACCACTTGACGGATTTACATATATAAAACTTTCACCGGATAAATGTTAATTACTCAAAGGGGTTTAAATTACCTAGACGGTTACAGACCGCATCCCAAATAGTCATAACAGGTACGGACTTCGGGTAAAATTAGCATACACTTGATCAAATATGACACACCATGTATTTAGAATGAACAAAGTTTCCTATTAATGCCCTCCTGTAACAGGTTGTCAAATAAGTAAGTGACCATCAATTTTTTTTTACTTGGAAACCGTTGACTGATAAGTCGGATAGACAGGCAGGTCTGAGGAACAACATATTTAATGGATGTCGCGTAGACAAAAAAAAATGCAGCCGTATCCCTTTGTGAGCGCCAGAAAGGACCGAAAATGTTAGGCAAAATGTATTAAGAAGTGAAAGGTGTTTGTTCCGAAGTAGACAAGCGATTAAAATAAGTAAAAACGGTCGACGTTTACCAGAATATGGTGGACCGAGCAAAGACTGGAAACAGAATCACTGAAAATTTTTAGTAGTAATTCTCGACCAACGTGCCGCGTTTCACAACAAAAACTGTATACAAATTATTCTTTTTTATGTTTTGAAGACACAGATCAGACGACAGAAACCAACTTCCTTCCCCGAAAGTCTGAAGCCACCAAAGGGGGATATTACAGGTAGAGACGAGGACAAATTTAGCAAGTTGTTTTGGATATTTAACTGGCATGAAGTATAAGGGTACCAATCACTACATCGAAAACTACAGTAAAACATATTAGTACCTGATTTAATGCTGCACTTTGAAAGAACACTAAGTACAATTCCAGACTAGATTTATCTTGTGATCTATACTCGTATACTTCTACTACATATCGACACTTCTGTTACGTCAATAAAACGGGACCTTAGTACGGTCCTGGCTTGACAAGCAAACCGCGTCACTCCATCCCCGAAAATCAGTATTATCTGACAGTACAAAAGATAAGTATACGACGACGTATCCACAAAAAACGAGGTTTTATTTAAATTTTTTTAATTCATTTCAAGATAACATCTTGAAAACATTAATCGCCTTCAAAATACTGCCTATTAGATGACATGCACTGATCGTAACAGTTTTTCCAATGTTCGAAATATTCTTCTGAATTAATGTTGTTAAGTGCCTTCGGCGATTTCTTCTTAATCTCTTCTACGCCCTGAAAACGATTTCCTTTTAGGTTTTTCTACATTCTTGGGAATAAAAAAAAACTCGCAGAGGGCTACGTCGGGAGAGTAAGGAGAGTGCGAAACCGTTGTCATGTCATTTTTTGTCAAAAATATTATAAGGCTGTGTGGGCAGGTGCGTTATTTTGATGAAGAAACCAGTTCCCCGATCTCAAAATTCAGGTCGTTTCTTTCTCACTACCTCACTCAATCGCTTTAGCACTTCCAGATAGTAATTTTGATTCACTGTGGTGCCCTGAGCAATAAATTCAATGTGAACGACTCTTTGATATCGAAAAAACAAATCATCATGGACTTCACATTTGATTTCACTTTCCGTGATTTTTTTGGTCTGATCAATGACGGTATTTTCCACTGGCTGGACTGCTCTTTCGTTTCTGGCTCATAGCTGTAACACCAAGATTCATCTCCTGTGATGACTTTGGCAGAAAATCAGGGTCAGTCTGTGCCTGTTCTTTCAATTCCTAACACACTTTCAGACAGTTCTCTCTCTGGTCATCGGAAAGCAGTCGTGAAACAGACTTTGTCGCGATGCGTCTGATGTTCAAATCTTCAGTTAGGCATAAATTCAGTTAGTTCAGTTCTTTGGCATGAACTGCAGGAAATTCCAGTTCGTCGATTCTGCGATGATTAAACATAATGGCATCCCGCACTTTTTGAATGTTTTAGTCTGTTTTGGACATCGAGGAGCGACCCGAACGGGATTCATCTTCAAGTGACATTTAACCACCACTCGTAAATTTGGAACTCAGAGCTTTTCCACTGGCTTCCTGAAGCATTGAAATTGTATCTGCCGCTGTTTTGTTTAACGGGAAACAGAATTTAATGTTGGCACGTTGCTCCCAAGTTTGGATGGCAAGTTGGCCATCCCAAAATCGTCGAAAGTGTTGGGACGGGCTTCACATGAACGATACTTCGCCAACTGAGCAGGGGGAGTATCTAGTCAACATACCTAGCGGGAGAGGGCAGCACTGCCAACCCACTTGTCTGCAGAAAATAATTCCCGGTTCATTTTGGGTATCCCCCTCGTAATATTTGAACCAAACGGTTGAACTGCGTCCTGCGACAAAAACACCAACCCTGTCGTTGTATTTCGACGTTACAAAAACAAATTCACCTTCTTATGCCACCGCGGAGAAGCCAACACAATATTCTAGTATAATCACGGTATACTCGAGCCATATACCAAATAACTAATAATACGACGTTGCCGTGGAACGAGAGACCATATTTCCGGTCTTAGATGATTGCTTCCTCAAAAATAGATGATTGAAACTGTTCATTACAAAAGGGAACCGCCACGGCCGAGCGAACAGAAAGATAGCGCTCCCCCCTAGAAAGGAAATCGCTGAAAAGAAATATAAAATAATGCGCGTCCAAGTCCCCCGCGAGGGAACTAAGGAAAACAATAATAAGAAAAGATATGGAGAATTAGTGACCCCGTTGCCACGTTTTTGCTTTTTTTCCCGTTGTTATAACAGTAGTCAGAACGACCGATGTGGAAGCGGGCACTTTACTGTGCAGTTTGCTCGAAGCTTCACCGGGTAAGGCCCTCATGTGTGACACACTTACGAACTTTGACCTTTTCGAAATTTCCTGTTTCCTGTATAATATCCGACGCGGTGTTATTAAATATGATTTCGAAGGTATCCATTATTTAGATGTCAGGCGAAACAAGCTCATCGAGTTGAGAATTAATGTTCGAACTTGCTGAAAGTAAAGCTCGCGTGCTTGAAAGACAAATCTACGATAAAACGAGTTCGAATAATGGATTGAAATTATATTGGGTGATTTCTTGAAAAGGACCCGCACTGAATAACTCGGTTCTTGTTTTTTAACAACAAATTCCTGAAGCAAATAACTGGGCAAATTCAGATGCATAACTTCACCCTGCTGATGGGGATGGCTCTTCGACAATTATTATAAGAAACTGGGGTAGAGTAAGGAAGGAATTTTAATACTCTTTATAATTATACTTAATTCGGGGTTTAAATTGAATAATTTTTAAGTTATAAACAATTGAAAATTGAGTATCCAGATATCTAGATACACGGTAGTGGGTCAGCCAAGTTCGGAAAAAGGCGACGCGACGCACCGGCAGTGTATTATTATTATTATATTATATAGGTTTGGGCCTCATCAGCCACTGATCGCATGGGTAGTCCCTTGGCGATCCCCTCTTATCCGGGTCATTATCCAAAAGTGCTATCCCATAAAAGGAGCAATTTAGGCACGTCCCCCGCCTTAAGCCTCACCTCCTCTAGGATAACAGGGGTCCCTAATATAAGATACCTCTTCTCCTCCAGTGCGGGGCAGGTGTAAAGAAGATGAATCGAGGTTTCCTCGTCTTCTTTACAATATCTGCAGGCCGGGCTATCAGTCAGCCTCAGCTTGTGCTTATATGCATTCAGGTTACTATGGTGGCCCGTTATGATTCCCACCAGGGTTCTGGCTTTGTGCCTGTTCAAGTAAATGAATTCTTGGGCCCATTTCTCAATCTCTGAGTATTCGATGAAGAGTTTGGTTATTCGACAACCCGTTACTCCTCTCCATCTTTTATTGTGCTGGTCTCTTGCCCAGCCATTGATGCGGTCTCTGATCAGATTCCGACTTATTCCCACTGCAGGTTCTGGTCCATAGAGGTTTTCCCTGGTCCCTAGTCTGGCAAGGTCATCTGCAATTAGATTTCCCTTAATGCCATTATGCCCAGGTATCCATAAGAGTTCCACCGGTCCCTTCCCTGCCAAGTGGTTCAATGCTTCATAGCAATTATAGACCAGCTTCGACTTTGTCGTTGCTGAATTCAGGGCTGCCAACGCCGCCCTGCTATCCGAGCAGATACATAACTTCTCCTGGGTCCGATTTTGGTCCGCCCCCAGAACACCGCATGTAATTCCAACTAGCTTGGCCTGGAGTGCGGTAGTGTATTTGCCCAAGGGGAAGGTTTTACCTATCCCGTCGCGTCGTCTATACACCCCCGCACCCGCTTTGTTCCCACTCTTGGCTCCATCCATGTACCAGATGTCTCCATTGAGCGGCAATCCAGCTCGACCCTCCATCCAGTCGGTCTTACTGGTGAGGGTGATCTTATATTTCTTGTCAAACAGGAAGTGGACACCCGTACTGTCAGAGGGCATCTATAGGAGTCCCTCCTCAGCTAGCTCTCTTGAGAGTCTATTCAGGTCCCTTACCTTCCTATTCATGTTTCCCACCCTGTGCATTGCCTTTGCGGCTTCCGCTTTCAAGATGACATCAAGAGGTGGTATCCCCGTCAGTATCCCCATCGCCTCGATCGGTGTTGATCTTGGGGCTCCGGTTATACTTCTAAGAATCAATCCTCTTAACTTGTTAAGTCGGTTGGCTTCCGACTTTAAACAGGCTCTCTCCCACCAGACCAGTGCTGCATACGTCAGTCTGGGTTTGAGAATTGCCTCATACATCCATTTCATGGTTTCCGGTTTCAAGCCCCAGCTGCTACCAATGGGTCTTCTCAGTTGCCAAAGTGTTGCTCTGATCTTGGAACAAATGTGACTTAGATGTTTTCCCCATGACAGTTTACCGTCC
Organism: Rosalia funebris; assembly: GCA_037954035.1. Classification (NCBI taxonomy): domain Eukaryota; kingdom Metazoa; phylum Arthropoda; class Insecta; order Coleoptera; family Cerambycidae; genus Rosalia; species Rosalia funebris. The sequence continues at coordinate 10,416,237 of JAZFAV010000001.1, read as the reverse complement.
AGGATTACTCCTAAGTATTTCACTTCGCTATTATAGCTTAGTTCTTGGACACCAAGTTTCAGCGGACATAATATAGTCCGGCAGTGTATAATATTACAGGAAACATTTAAAGGTACTTTCCAGGTGCGTCCTTTTCAAAGATTCACCCTGTACAAGTAACAAGTATTTTTACAGAAAAACAACAATCGCCATTTGCATCTTACTTTGGTAATGAAATTTTAAACAATGGATTTTTTAATTTCATTAATTATATTCATTCTAAAACATGCTAAACGGACTGACATCAAAAATTAATATCAAAATATTTTTGTCAGTCAAATCTATGATTTCGTTAATCGGCAGATAAATTGTGACTGCTTTTATCGATACTATATAATTTATTATCATATCATCGCATAATTTACGACCAAATAAATATTAATTATTTTCTATTGTAGATTATGCCTACATTACAGTAAATTGTGATTTAATAAATTACTCAATATAGAAATGAAATTATCTCTTATCTCAGATTTTTAATAACGTAATCAATGTATATTTTAGTATTTATCCTCTACTACATTCAATAAAATGTTTCTTGATAATGATTACGGATATGTACAAGACGACAAGGTCTATTCCTGCGACATGTTGCAAGCTCTCTGATTCACATAAAAGTTGAAGATACAGATTTTCTTTAATTTATTACGAATAGTCATATAATAAGTGTTCATTTCGTTTGAAATAGTTTTTTTTTCTCTGGGTATTTTACTGTTATAGTCGAGCTGCTACGGCAGCTGAAATGCCGTCGCGTAGACCTGAGATATTTAAATCGACGTACATACAAGGAATTCAGTTTAAATAAAATTTAATTCAAATTAAATTTAAACTGCTAAACTGCTATAAGTAACGTTCTTGGTTACTTGATAAAATGCCATCCTGTTACAATCTTGAGTTAGTAAACACCTTGTATAGAATACTTTAGACAGGTTACAATATCAGTATCATACTGAAAATGTATACAGGACGAGTTTTCTTTTTTAAACGGCTTTTTTCTTTCGAACGAACTACAATATTAAAAATAAACCCCAAAAAAAATGTTTTCACTTTTTCTTTACACGATTACATTACTTTTCCGCGTATAGTGGAGTGCGGAAAAGTAAAAATATACAGTGATATAGCCGTTGATGCGTTGAAAAACCATGTTTTGGAGATATCTCAAGCGGAATGGAAAAAATGCTTTGACGAATGGTTCGAACGCGTGCAAAAGTGTATAGATCATAAAGCAGAATATTTCGAAAAACGGTAAAGTAGTTTTCAATGACAAATTAATGTTTTTTTTATTATTACGCTCAAAATATAAATAGTGCCCCTCGTACTAATATAAGAATTTAATTTTTTTAGTAAAAATTGAAGTTAGAGTTTTTGCCGTTTATGTAACACAATACTATTAAATGTACATTGCTATTAGTGTTAAAAGTGCTGTTCAAAATTCCGCCAGCCTCACACGTAGAGGCGCAAGAAAAGTACTTTAGTCGGTATGCTCGTTTTTCGTCGACTTTGTGTTAATAATTGTCGTAATTTCCACTTCAATACTTCTTTGTACGCCGCTCACTTTGTCCCGTGACATCACACGAGAGATTTTGCTTTATGGGTCGTAAAATATAAAGTCAGAATTGAACGTACACCGCCGGCCGCCACGTTTAACATAAATTACACCCATAAAAGTGTTCCTATTGTGCAATTGCCCGCGCGAGAAATCATTTGACCGCCCGTTCAGAAAAAAAAAAACCGAAAATATCCCACCATCGCTCTATAAAAACTCCCCAAGTTTAACCTTCAATCAAAATTCTCAGACAAATCAGCATAATAGTATTTCATTAAAATAGATAAAATTTATGGATCGTTGTTAAGACTACAGTCTTCCCAGCGTCCCATGAAACGACTTAAATCTCACAAGTGCAATGCAGAATTTTACGTCAATTGCAACCTTTACATTACACTCACGTATACATACATCTAATTTAAAAGCCAGAAATGTTGAGATCAATTTACATACCTGCTTATACGTAAAGTTGACATGTATATTTACATATTTTAGGCAAAGATTTTTATCTCAAATTCCGACCGTGTAATACCAACGAGATTTAGGAGATAGTCTGCTTGATAAACAAATGTAAGAAGCAGTAAACAGATACAAGCTTAACAAATAATACATTTGGAAGTTACGCAACATTTTTTATTAATTTTAAGGTTAAGGTCGTGCTCGGTTACACTGAGAAAAATGATTCAATAAATATGTGAAGCGCTTAGTTCGACAGAAGAAAATAGATACTTGATAAGTTATTTATGGTTAAAACAATATAGGTAGATGATTAGACGATTTTTATTATTTAATTATATCGTATCATCTTTAAAATTCTAAAAATATGATGAAATTGTAAAGGGTGGTCCAACCATAATGCACGATGTTAATTGTGAGTCACACCTTAACGTCACGTTTTCTGCCCAACTTAATTTGACATTTGTTTGTTTCAGTGTTTGACAAATTCAACCATGGAGAGGTACACAATTGAGCAGCGCGTTAAGATTGTTGAAGCCTTTTACGAAAATGGGCGTTCAAATTAAAATGCATTTCGTGCACTTCGTGGCTTTTTTGGTCAGCATAATCGACCAAATGTGTCTACAATCGGGAGAATTGGGCGCAAATTTCAGCGAACCGGGTCTGTAGGAAATGTGAAAACCCCTGTGTATGCTCGCCCAGTTCGTTCTGCGGAAAACATTGCTGTTGTTCGCAATAGTGTAGCAGAAGAGCCGTCAACCCCGACTCGTCGTCGTGCCCAACAATTGAACATCTCACGAACATCACTGATGCGAATTTTGAATAAAAATTTGAATTTACATGCTTACAAGGTTCAATTGACTTAAGAGCTGAAGCCTACTGACCATTTCAAGCGTCGTCAATACGCCGAATGGTTGGTTGAACAGACAGAAGTGAATGGTGACTTTACACAGAAAATCATCTTCAGCGACGAGGCACACTTTCACCTCAGTGGATTCGTTAACAAGCAGAATTGCCGCATTTGGGCAAATTAGAATCCACGAGTGATTGTTGAAAAGCCGATGCATCTACAAAGAGTGACTGTTTGGTGCGGTTTATGGGCTGGTGGCGTCATCGGGCCGTACTTCTTCGAAAATGAGGTCGGCCAAGCAGTTACCGTGAATGGTCTTCGCTATCGCGAGATGATAACGGATTTCTTGTGGCCATAAATTGAGGATATGGACCTGGACGATATGTGGTTCCAACAGGATGGTGCCACTTGCCACCCAGCCAACGAAACAATGGCACGTTTGCGCGAGAAATTCAATGGCCGTGTTATCTCACGTCGTGGCGATGTTAATTGGCCGCCACGATCATGTGATTTGACACCGTTGGACTTCTTTCTTTGGGGATATTTAAAAGAAAAAGTGTACGTCAATAAGCCAAGAACAATTCAAGAGCTAAAGGATGAGATAATTCGGCACATTAACGACATTGAACCTCAATTATGTCTCAGAGTCATTGAAAATATGGACCATCGGATAGAGGTATGCCACCGAAGCCGTGGCGAGCATTTGGCCGATATTTTGTTTCACACATAATTGTCATAGATCCTTCTATCATAATAAAAAATATTAAGATAATTCTCTGAAAACTTTTTGTTTTATTTACAATTAACATCGTGCGTTTTGGTTGGACCACCTTTTATAAACTTGTTATAATTGTATTATGTTCATTTACTACTTGAATACTTCCTTATATTTTTCATAGACTACCGTTATTTATCTTTTATTTATAAAACAGGGAAATACAATTTACTTTTATATATTTAAACTTCTATCAATTCTCACATGCCAGTTATTGCTCTACTGGCCAGCAGTTTATTTTTTATTAATGAAAAACAAAAATTTGACAATGTTTGCTTTAAAAAACCGTCACATGTTCGTTACCACTAACCAAATAGCCCAACTGCCATTAATATTCTATATACACTACTCAAAAAAATTAAGAGAACAAAAAATTCAGAAAAATTTTGAGTGATTTTTGAGAGGCTGTAACTTTGTGAAAAATAGTCGTATCGAGATGATAAAAAAATATTTGGAAGTTTGACGTTTCTAGTTTTTAAATGTTCTGGCAAAATATTTTTCTGAGCTACAGTAACTGCGCAATCAAAATTACAAAAATTTTGCCCTATAAATAACGAATGTCGTTTTTGAGCAGAAACATTTTTTTACTATCGCTATTAATTTGAAAAAAGTGCAAAAGAATTAGTTTTTCTAACTTTTTGAAAAACCTACCGCCACATTGTAAATACTGAGGAAAAGACTAATGTTGCCAGGTTTTATTTAGCTTATTATACTTTCAATAGCCCTGTAAAATTTCAAATTGATCCGTAGAACTCTTTTTTTCCCGAATGATCAAAGTTTTGAAAAGAATTAAAGGAATATGATTAATGCTTTAAAACATCAATCGTTCTAAATTCAGTTGTTCTTAATTTAACCTTTGATATTTCCTTAGAGTTATTGCAATTTGCTGCAAATTGCAACAACTGGAAAGTCTTTTGAGTCCTCTGGTATATTCTAGTTCGTATGAAATGGACACAGTTTTGGGGCTTTTAGAGAACTCGGAAGGTCGCGGAGTTGTCTGAAATCTATGTTTTTTTAATTTATCTACTAATCAGTAGCATATTCGTTCGTGCGCAATTAATTACGATCTTTTCTTTTCAGAAGGTATCGTTACTAAGCGGAAAATTTAGCGGAAAATAATGAACCAGAAAGTTTAACCTTGCGTAAGAAACTCGAAAATTATTAGGGCATGTAAATTCACTAAAATTTTAATTTCATCCATAGCAATTAGGAGGCCATGAATATATATTTTTTGTGTTGCAATTATGGCCTTTCCTACTGTATTCACTGTGCAGGAAAAATGTCAATAACAAAAGTTTTATTCCACGACAAAGAACAATAAAAAAATCTAAAAACAAGAATTAAACACTAATATAAAATTAATAACGGGCATTACCTCTCCCCCGCATTTACCAGTTTGACATACATAAAATTAAATTGCGAATTCACATGTGAACAATATTTTGCCAAGTCTTCGATAACTAATCTCAGGTGAGCCAAATTTTACAGGAAATTAAGTGACGAGCGAGCCTCTCTTCCCAAATGCTCAAGAGGGTTAAGGTCTGGGATTCTGGATGGCCGATTTATTACGGTAATTTCAGTTTCTGCGAGATATTCCCTAACTACTCGGGCAGTATGAGGACGTGCTCTTCTGTATTAAAATAAAATCATCACCAATAGCTGAAGCGAAAGTTAGAATGAGTGGCTCCAGGATTTCTGCTGATATGTTGCTATAAAATACCTGCTACCCGAATGTCACCTCCCACACAAATCACCCTGTATGTGTTAATTATATTTAAAAAAAATGCACAATTAGAAATCAAATTTGACGGGTCCGACACTTTTTCCCAAGTCATTCCTTGATTTTTTAAATAATTTATTATTACTTTACGAAAGCACCATACGAAATGCGTTTGCCTGTCTGGAATCGAAAAATAATTTTGCGTATTTGTATAGATCATTTTACCACTCACATTATTCCATTACCACTCACAATATCAGTTCTTCAGTTATTTTTTTATTGAGCGTTTTGCCCTATTTACCCAAACATTTCATAAATACACTACCCAAAAATATTAAAGGAACAAAAATATTCACTAAATTTTTCAGTGATTTTTGAAAGGTTGTAACTTTTCAAAATGTTTTTTTCCATGTCGATACGACCATTTTTCATAAAGTTACAGCCTGTTAAAAATAACTGAACTTTTTCGGATTTTTTTGTTCCCTTAATTTTTTCGAGTAGTGTATACCAGACAATCAACAACATTCAAAAAAAAGATGGTAAACGTTCTATTTAGCTATCAGGTCACATAAAACGCGTTTGTATCGGACAACCGGTTGTCTTGACAAGCTCTGACACCATTTAACGGCACCTCTTTCCTGTTTCCGCGTTTCCGTTCATTCATTATCGTCTATTGTCTTACTCGCTGGCACTACATTGATTTAAACCCAAATTTGAACGAACGCCACGAAGTTTAACAGCATAATCTCAATATCATAGGATTAAAAACGACGACGACGGCGACGGCTCCATTTTTGAACATTCAACACCAGTTGCAATTAACGATACGATCAAAAGTAGGCAGTAGTAGAAAGCAGTGGCGGTGAGCTATAAGATGCGCTGGTGCGCGCGCACTACCGACAATTTAGCATTAATAATTTTATTTAGTAATTAATGGATGCATTCTTAATTTAATCGCCTTTCCGTATCCCTAGCGTTAATACCATCTAAATATTATATGGCCACAGCGTTACGAATCCACTAGACGCTAGGTCTCGGCACGGCGATCGTGCTTCCGTGCAATTTGAAAAAGCGAACGCGTATTGTTACTGCTTGCCCCTTCACAATTAGGAAAAGTAGTGGGCGAATTCTATAGATATTATGTGCAGAGTTTAAGAGCGCACGAGATTGAGAGAGGTTAGAATCGGTTAGTTTGTGAATTGTTTTCGTACATCGCTTGTCTCGTAAGCTGTCTTATCGCTTACGTTTTATAAATATAAACTCGGGTTTTCGGTTAGAATCTAGTTTGGAATAATGAATTCTATTCAAAAATTATTAAAAACTCCATTCTCTAGCTTGAGTTTGGAGGAAAAAGTGCAAATTAAAACTCTAGGTAAGCCCACTCCACAAATTAATTTAAAATTAGCCGTGAAAGGAAAAAATAAACAATTTGTAAGAACATTTAATAATGACTTATTTAAAAAACATTTGCGGTTAAGTGGATGCGATGTATTGAACGCAGTGTTTTGTTTTCCGTGTATTTTGTTTGGCGGGGAAACACCATGGACCAAAATTGGAGTAACGGATTTAAATCACATAAACGAGAAAATAAAAAAACATGCAAATTCTGCTGGACACATGAATGTTTTGAATTTAGCCATGCTAGGCACTGCAAATATTCGATTCTGCTCATCGACGAGCAGTGGCAGCACACAATGAAGCGGTTTCAAAAAACAGGTATGTTTTAAACATTATTATTAACTGTATTCGTTTTTGTGGAAAATTTGAACTGGCCCTAAGAGGACACGATGAATCGGAAACATCATCCAATCCAGGCATTTTTCGTGGGTTGATTGATTTCAGTGCCGAATTAGACGAGGCTATGAAGTATCACTTACAAAACGCGGCGGCTTTTAAAGGAACTTCTAATACTATAAAAAACGAGCTACTTCAGTGCATGCTTGAAGTTTGTCACGATGAAATAACCATTGAAATTAAAAAATCCACTTTTGTTGCTATAATAGCAGACGAAACTACAGACGTTTCTACAATTTTTCAGTTGGCTTTAATATATCGTTACATGCTGGGTGGAAAGCCTGTAGAAAGATTCTGGAGTTTTTTAAAACCAGTAGGACATGATTCAGAGTAGGCAGAGTCATTGGCGGAGTGTTTAAAAAGTGAACTAGACTACCATGTTAAAAATGACCCACATAAATTGATTGCTCAAACATATGATGGAGCTGCCGTTATGAGTGGATCATCGAATGGAGTTCAAGCCAGGATTAAGATGAGTTGAGATGATCCAACTGCCCAATATGTGCATTGTTATGCGCATCAATTAAATTTAATTATGGCAAATGCGGCTTCTGCTAATCGGAACGTACGAGTATTCTTTGCAAATTTGGGAGGGTTTTGCTCATTTTTCTCTAATTCCGCACAATGTACCGCAGTTCTTGATGAAGTAGTAGGAACTCGATTACCCCGATCAGCACCTACAAGATGGAATTTCAATTCTAGAATAGTAAATACTGTGTTTGAAAACAAAGAAGAATTTCTGGAATGTGTAGAATTGATTGAGATGAAAAAAAAAGTCACATACAACATCCACCTACTATTGATAAAGCCAGTGGATTGAAAAGAACTTTAAGGGATAACGATTTTCTATTTTGGTTAGGTAATTTTCACAAAATTATGCCACATGTCAACATTCTGTATAATCAGTGTACAAAAAAGAGAAACTGATCCAGTTTATGTAAAAACATCTATAGATGGTTTTATTAGAGAAATTTCTGCAATACGAAGTAGCACCGAAACCGCCACAAGCACTGAAGATGAACCAAATAAAATACAACCAATAAAAAGGAGACGAGTAGACACTTCTGCGGAAGATAAAAATAGAGAACTAAAGGAAGTGTGTGACATTATAATATGTCAAGCTAAGGAGAGATTTAATTTTACTGGACACTTGGTAGCATCCAATTTACTTCTCCCAGAAAAATTTTCGGAATATGTTAAAAAATTTCCCGAAAATCACTTAAAACAAACAGTCCAATCTTACCCGTTTTTGGACATAAATAAATTACGTACCGAGTTGTCCTTAATTTATCAAAGAATTGAGTTTAGAAATTTAAGCGGAGCTCTATCACTAAATACATTTATTAATTCCAATAAGCTAGAGTCAACTTTTGAAGAAAGTGCTAAGTTATTGAAAATCATCATTACAGTACCTGTTTCGTCAGCAGAAGCCGAAAGGTGTTTCTCGACTTTAAGACGAATAAAGACATTTTTGCGCAACACCATGTGCCAGGAAAGACTGTCGGCTTTGGCGATGCTCTCCATTGAAAAAGACTTTATTACAAATATGGAAAATTTTAACAACAAAGTAATTGAAAAATTTGCACAGTGTAAAAATCGCAGAATTGAGCTCATTGAGAAAGAAAATTAGGTAAGTTTTCAAATTAATAAAGTTAATAAGAGTATCCCTAATATGAGATAAATATTTATCTCATATTAAATATAACATATAAATATTTATCTCATATTACGGATATTCTTATTATTCTTATGATTATCATTACTTTTATGTATGGTGCACCCCCAATCTTAGGATCACGCACCGCCACTGGTAGAAAGCGCTGTACACGTACAACGAATGGCTTCCGTTATTCCTGCGGAAAACACACTCTCACGAAATACGGGCCGCAGATACGAGCTAAAAGCAAGAACGTTTAAGTTACTTCAATAAAATTTTCAGGGCGAAACCACAGGAACAATACCAGTGAGCTAATGATGAATGTGATGAGACGAGCCGTTTCCTTCATTCACGGCGGCGTGGAACGACCATATCTCGACTTTTATAGGATAAGCTTGTGGAGGCTGCCGACCGTCTCTTTGTGCGACCGAGACTTCATCTGTTTCCCGTCCAACGCCATACATTCACCAGGTTCCAGCCGTGTTCTAAATCCTGGATCTGGCCTTCAGATGTATCGCCGGACGACGTCCACAACCTTTTGTATTCGCCAGACTTAGAAACGTGAGCTCGACTAGTTTAAGAAGAGTGCTATTTGCACGAGTTAGACTCGAGTCCAGTTCACTGCTCCGTAATTATGTTCTTACTAACGTTTTTACCCAATATAATGAAACATTTCACGAAGGTTAGTGAATCTAACCCGTTCCCGTTGAAACGTTAGATTGTTGTCTCTCCGCCGTTGTCGTTGACAGGCAAAAGCCTTCTTTCGAAATCTGAGCGGTGAGTAGACAGACATCATCCCTTGGCCAAAAAAAAAACGGTGATTCTTTTAGGATTTAATTTATTGAGAAGAATCAATCACTGACGAAATGGCTGCCGAAGGTTAGGATAATATTTTTATTTGCTACATATCGAGTGCTATCAAACTACACTAGGCAACAAAATTAAGGGATGTAAATAAATCCTAATTTTTAGGTGGTTTTCAAAGGGCTGTAACTTAAAATAAAATAGTCGCAGAGCAATTTTAAATGTAACCAAATTGAAGCTCCTAGTTTCTAGTTTTCAGAAATTGAGTTCAAAATGTTTTGAGTAATCATAAAAAAACCATCGACAACAAAAATTTCCAAAATTTTACTCGACTTTCAAGAGGTTCACGGACTTCAATAAATTATTTTCAGTGATTTAATCGCAAGTCTTTTTTAGATAATTTTATCCTCTTTAATTTGAGCGGTCTAGAAGCCTTGTACGATGATTTTTTGCTGTCGTTCAAAGCAAAAAAGTAAATTTTGATTTTGGTAATTAATTACTCGGGAAATTTTTTAATTTTTTTCTTACAATAATTAAAATTGTTTGATAAAAGAAATATGAATTATTGTTAAAAAACATTTTCAACCTCAAAAAATTAATAAAAAATGAAAAATTCATCCTTAAATTGATTTTTAGCAAAAACTACAAATTCAATCATTCGCAACACAATGAAAAAAGAAATTCCAGTGCTTTGAAATGTTCAGGGTTTCTTTGGAATAGTTTGAGGTTGAAAAGAAACAGTCAACATCCTTAGTCTATCCATTATTTGCAAAGTTATGCCAAGTTAAGCAAATACCTCAAAATACGCAATTTTTTACCTTTTTTTCAAACAACATTCTCGCACCAAATTTATCTTTTTATCAAAAGCCAATAACTAGGACTTGTAAAGAATACTTTGCAGTTTTAAAACCCCTACTTGAATTTTTTGTAAGATCATTATTTCCCGAGTAATTAATTACCAAAGTCAAAACTGACTTTTTTTGCTTTGAACGACGATAACTCTGGGAAAAAAATCATCGTACAAGACTTTTAGACCACTCAAATTGAAGAGGATAAAATTATCTAAAAAAGCTTTATGATGAAATCACTGAAAACAAATTATTACCTAAAGTCCGGGGACATTTTCAAAGGCAAGCAAAAATATGGAAAAAGAATTTTGATGGTTTTCTCATGAAAACTTAATACCTGAGAACTAGAATATTGGAACTTAAATTTGCTTTTTTTCAAAGTTTTGCCCTTTGAAAATCAATTAAAAATTTTGGATTTTTTACATCCCTTAATTTTTGTGCCTAGTGTATGTTAAGAAGAATCGTGCTTCTTCTCAACTCGATTGCCGATTGACGCAAGGTGATCCAATAAAAATAAACATAACCTAAAATTTACATTAAAGTAGCCGTCTTGTTTACATGAAAATAAATATAAACTAATATACTCACCCGAAAAATAAATAAATATATTTTTTGGCGATAGCAAGGATAAAGAGTGCTTATGCCTTGACCGGGAATCGAACCCGGCTCTCCCAATTTCCGGTTGGTTGCTCTGACCGCTGAGCTATCGAGGCACACTCATTATCCTTGCTAATGCGCCAGTTTAATGCGTCGCTACAGTACTCCCTCCCTAGAGACATGGTTTGTCTCGATACAATTTAACGGAATGTGACCGCGTTCGCCATTCTTACGAACCGTTGTTCGGTAACCCCCGAACTGTAGGGCGATGGATAGGACGGGAATCAAATCCGCGAATTTGAGATGTAAGGGAGGGGTTGGACATCAAGCAAAATTTACAATTCCATAAGTAAACATATTTCGTTAATTAAGACATTAGTAATGTAGTCTCACAACTAACAACTGTCCTGATAAGGCTTCTCCAATGAGAAGACCTCCTTCCTTATTTAAACCTTATTTAAGATCCATTGACTACTAGTTCCTCTTCGGTTGCCTGCAATTTCTTTCTTACACCAGTACAAGAAAGCCATAATATACCAAACAGTGCCAGGTAATAATAACTATCATCCTCGCTTGTCTTTACCTCTATTGGAGGTGATAAGGCTTTATGGACTTACCTCCAGATCCACTGAATATACTTTCATTTGATAATAATTAACGCTTACACCGTTTTGTAAAATATCCCCAACCGTTATCTCAGATACTTTTACCTCCTTATTAATACTAAAAATTCTAATAATCATAATAATATAACATTATTTAATATATTGATTGACTCTTAATATGTTTCATCAATTCTGACTTCATGTGCCTCACACATTTTAAGTCATTTTTTATCGAGTTTTCACCAGACTATAAAAGTTTATAGTCCAGGCCATCGTTTTGTAAATATATCATGTATGTAAATGTAGTAAAGTCTCTCACAGCCGGAAATGAGAATTGCTACATGTTTTTCATGACTAGATAGGGGTACCGAATAGTTGACCCTGTATGTCTTTTCGCGACACTGCATCACGCTCCGTAAAGAAGTGCGATTATAATATCTGGAAATATAGTAAATTCACTGTCGTATTGTTAAATTAAATTAAAAGGTACTTAATCGGAATCACCAATTCAAGGGGGCATGTACATAATTTTACTAAAGGGTTGTTATTTGATTCGACATCTCAAAAATCAGTGATTTAATGCAATATATTTTTTATAAAACCAATGGTATTAGTTCCCATTATATTTTAAGCATTCGTATGATGGGGTTGCTTTATTTAGAACGTTTTTCAGAACTCTCTGAAAGATTAGGAGACAAATACTCTGACCAAATATTTATTACACGAGGTTGCAGGATAGTTGCTAGCTTAATTTTAGCAAGGGTAGTGACTCCACCATTAGAAATCTACAACTGAAATTGTTAATGTGACAAAAAAATAAAAAATATCATTCTTTATGACAGAACACCATTAAGTCGGGTCAATACATTGTTAGGTCCAGGGCGAATACAGCTAGCGCAGTTGACGTTAATATTCCGTGTCCAGTCGACTATTACTTTACAATAATCCCTCTCACTAATCGCGGCAGCTTTTCTTTGGCATGTAGAAAGCCAAAGGATTTTAAGCCAGTGTCTTCTTTTGAAAGTACTTACCCAGTTAGAGTAGCCACATTAGAATGAAATATACAATTATTTTCGCAGCCATTTATTTCTTTCGAAAAGAAAAAAATACTTCCTCCCGCATTAAAACACCTGTTTCAGATTCATCATCATCATGAGGTCATCAGTCCTAAGACTGGTTGGACGCTAACCTCCAGCTTCTCCTATATTGTGCTAACCTACGCATTTCGCTAATTGTGCTACAGCCTACATCCCTTACTATTTGCGAGCAGAAGTCTAATCTAGGCCTACCTCTGCCTTTCTTCACTCCTATTTCTGCCTCCAAAATGTCGCGGACTATTCCCACATGTCTCAGCAACTGGCCTACCATTCTATCTCTTCTCTTCTTTATGTTTTTCCACATACTTCTTTTCTCGCCGACTTTCTCGTTTATTACCCCCGAGCATAAAGGTGCTTTCATTTTATTAAAAGCTACTCGACCCTGCGCTATTCTTTGTTTTATGTCTTTATCGCTTCTTCCATCCCAATTTATTTTACTTCCTAAATAAGTGAAGTCTTTAACTTCCTCCAATCTTTCATTATTAATTTGTACTTTCGTATTTGCTCTGCTCTCGCGCCCTCTGCACACTTTTGTTTTTATTCACCCTCATTCCGTATTCCTCTGTCAACACTGCCTCCATTTCGTTCAACGCTGACTCCAATTCCTCTTTACTAGATGCTAAAACTGCTATATCATCCGCGAATCTCAGCATTCTGTCCCTGTACTTTAATCCCGAAATCCACTCTATCTTTTACCACATTAATCGCCTCTTCGATGTACAGATTAAAAATTGGTGGTGATAGCGTACATCCTTGTCTTACTCCTTTCCTAATACCTACTTCCCTTCTTTCCCCTTCTACTTCTATAACAGCAGTTTGCTCTTTGTATAGATTGTGTACTACTCTCCTATTTCTATACTTCATTCCCGCGCTCTTTAGTATCTCGAACATTTTTTCCCATCTTACATTATCAAAAGCTTTTTCTAAATCTACAAATCCTATATAAGCGTTCTTTCCTTTTTCTATTGTTTTCTCTAACATTACTCTTAGCGCCAGAATAGCTTCGCGAGTTCCCCTATTTCGCCTAAACCCGAATTGGTCTTCTCCTAGTATTTCCTCCGCTCTATTTTCCATCTTCTTCTGCACTATTCTGGTTAAGATTTTTGACGCGTGGGAAGTTAGGCTAATCGTTCTAAAGTTCTCGCATTTGTCGGCTCCTCTCTTTTTCGGTATAGTAACGATAATGTTCCTCTTATAATCCTCCGGCATCTCGCCCGTTTCATATATGTATTTTACCAGTTCAAACATCCTATTTACTACTTTCTGTCCCGCACATTTCAAAATTTCCGCCTGTATTTTATCTACACCCGGCGCTTTATAGTTCTTTAGCCGTCTTAGTGCTATTTCAAATTCCTCTCTCAATATAGGTTTTCCTACATCTTCCCTATCGATGCTAGCTTCTTCCTCTAATATCTCTCCTAATTCCTGACCCTCGTATAAATTTCCTAAGTACTGCTTCCATCTATCCGCTTTTTCCTCTCTTCCGATCAGTATGTCCCCGGATTGACTCCTAACGTTTCTACTTATTGGTCCTATATCCCTGAAGTTCCTCTTTCAGTTTACCAGCTTACCTGTTTCAGATTACCAGCCTTAAATTGTTGGCATGTTTAAAATTAGTAAAGGGCTTGTATTTTTGACCTAAGATAAAAACTGGCCCTGGAAATCTTATTGCATATTCCCGTCGGGCCGCTATTTTCATTATATAGACCGTCAACTAACAACATATCTGCGTATTCTTGATGAGTGCAGTCTGCTAGTTTTAATATTGCTAAGTTTGCGTCGTTATGACAACGCGTGCGGTCGTACATATGTAATTTACGAGACAAAGTAAACTCGATTTATTTTTGGTAATTCGGAATGGACACGGTACTAGACGACCCCACACGACAAACTATGTCTGCCTGTGCGCCACGTGAACAGGCGGTGACCTAAATTTCCCTTTGTGAACGTGCAATGATTTACCATGACCTATTCACTGTATATGATGTACAGTATGTTACTATGTGTGTTACCATTCAGCAAGTAAAAATTCTTATTTCAATATTATTATTCTTACTTCAAGAAAAAAATCGTGAAAAAAAATTCTATGAAGGAACAAATGAAAATTTTAGATTGGTAGTTCACTTTTATGCTTTATTTTATAAGACAACATAACTAATGACCAAAATTCCACAGCAAGTCACCTCACCAGAAGGCATACCACACCGGAGTTCAGTCAAAATCCAAGGCATACCACGCCAGAAATCGATTTGCTTAAAACACTAGAATTATAGACTTATAGCACACTAATCCTTAGAACAAATCTCCTAAAAAATCCACATAACGTATTTTTACTGATTAATATTGATTTTAGATTTATTTGAAAAAGTATATCTTTAGCTAAAATCGTCCTTATGTGAAAAATCACAAATGTTCTGATATAAACTCAAATTTAAATCTTAAAATTTCCTAGGGCCCTTAGTTTTACGCGCGGCTGGCTAATTTTGGTCCATAGTTGAAACTACTTTTGAAAATTTCAACTTTAATGCCATGTATTTTAGAAGCATATTCCGTATTGATGGAACCCTTTTCTTGTTTTCAGAAGTTGTATTATCTAATAAAGTCAGACCTATACGATTCAGAACACCCTATATGCAAGACAAAATAACTTGGGAGATAATTTGAAACTCGTTTCAACTTTGATTTTTGGATACGTTCGTTAATATTTACAATAAACGCGAATCTATGTCTTTGCGTTTAGTTTCTCATAAATTGATCCCCTATTAGGATAGCGCCGTAAAAATCAGAAACCATAAAATAGTTTATGATTCTCGTTACAATGAATTATTGTACTGCATAACTATAAGCATTGTGATGTACTAACAATACGATACGTGTTAACGTGTTGTTTTTTTTTTTTTATAACAGTGTCTAGATATCAGCTCAAACACGCAATGTTGTTGTTTTCTTGCATACGATTTTTTAGAGTTGCCCAGATATGCATCAGTCTCGTCATTTTATGTTTAAGATATTATAAATGAACCAGATGAATAGAGGTTGCAAGCCAAAAGTGTCGTAAGTTAAGCCTCGTTTGTTTCTTCAGACACCGAACAGAAACTATGACAACGCACGATCAAAGTTCCGACGGAGAGTGAACCTTCTTGTCTTACAATTAGTTTCTGTTCGGTGCTTCAGGAGAGAATAGTGTATTTTTGTAAATAGATTTTCTTTGAGCGCACAAGGCCCCTTAAGTATCTCAGATGACTAAAATATGTTATAAGGGGGGGCAATATATTACATTACCAGGGCACACGTTTATATCACCCGATCTCCATGTTGCTTTTAATAAATCCATTCAGGTGCATATTTGGGTAATGTGTATTTTACTTGCGTACTTATGTTGTTTTGTAGTAGGTAGGTACATATTACCAGTTATAGGTATTTCTTATCTATTTTTTTATATGTACATGGTAACTCGTAACTTTTATCTAACATCTAAATATTTTATCCTCAATATAGTTTATTTCACATAAATAAATTGATTTAGGCATCAATACTTAGGATGTTAAATATGAACCAATAGATATATTTCAACGATAATATTTATTTCACGTATCAAATGTGTTTCTTCTCTAATAAATATGTTTGCAATTATCAGTGTTTGTTGTAAAAATATATAATAGTACGTATGATAAAAATGTATCAAAAAATGTTATTACAACTTTTTAATCGAAGTTGATTTCACTCATTTTTACAAATTAAGGCCAATGATAATATCTTTCACACAATTACCTTTTAAGGTTGGCATAAAGTGGAAACTCTCTGGCTGGTGTTTTTCACGATAAAGTCGATTATTCTAACAATTTTCACTCGTATATTTAATTTCGGTTTTAGGTATTTTCTTACTGTGAAGCTTTTTTAATTTATTCCAGACGTTTCTCCGATACTTTCAGGGATAAGTACATCCGAGTGTAAATTCGCGTAACAGACACAAAGGTAATTTAAATTCGGTATTTCCTTTCGTACGACCAGTAAAACAAGAAAGTGAGAATTATTTATTATTCAAAAAATATTTATTATTCAAAAATGAAAAAGCATACGCATATACACTATCGCGTTATCATATTACTAGGTTGTCTAAATCACAATCAGCCTATCACATTCGAGGTATTCTTTTCACCTAACACCCCTTTATTCACTTGATACAATATTCTTGAGGTAAAGCTTTCCACATTTTAAGTTAGAAGATCTGTTAGCAGTCCACCGGTATTAAAAAGTATACTCAAGAAGAACTCTTCGTATGATACCGAAACTAATCAACAGAATAGTATATATGTATTTGATTTTCTGTATTTTATTCTAAGGGGTTATCCAATTCGGGTTTCGGAAAGTAAGACCCTGCTGTTCGACAGCTGTCAATTGTATTTGTCTGTCAAACTGGTTTTTGGTTAGTTAAAGGTTTGCCATTTTACAATATGGAACATTATAAGACAGAACAACGCGTTAAAATTGTTAAATTGTTTTACAAAAATGGTGATTCTGCCGTTTCCACTTTTCGCGCGTTACGAGCATATTATGGTGGTCATAATCGCCCAAATGAGCGAACAATTGCATACACAGTGAAAACATTTGAAGACACTGGATCGGTCACGGATATTGTAAGGCCTGTGCATCATCGTAATGTACGCAATCACGAAAATATCGCAGCTGTTGCTGAAAGTGTGGCTGAAGACCCAAATTTCTCAATTCCACGTCGTGCTCAGCAATTGGGCTTGACTTATGGCTCCTTATGGCGAATTTTGCATTTGGATTTGCACCTTCATCCTTACAAAATCCAACTCACACAGGATTTGAAGCCTGCGGACCATGCACAGCGCAGAATATACGCCAATTGGGTACTGGAATAACAAGAACAAAATGCCAATTTTTCCAACAAAATTTTCTTCAGCGATGAAACCCATTTCTGCGTCGGTGGATACATGAATAAGCAAAATTGCCGTATATGGGGCTCTGAAAACCCTCAAGTGGTCGAAGAGCAGCCAATGCATCCAGAAAAAGTCACTGTCTGGTGTGCGTTGTGGTCTGGTGGTGTTATAGGTCCATTTTTCTTTGAGAATGACCAAGGAGCTACCGTTACAGTCAATTCTCAACGCTATTGCCACATGTTAAGGAATTTTTTTGGCACGAAATTGAAGATATCGATACGGACGATATGTGGTTTCAACAAGATGGAGCCACAAGTCACACAGCACGACGAAGTAGGGCTCTATTGCAAGAGAAATTTCCAGGACGAGTAATTTCGAGATTAGCGAACGTAAATTGGCCTCCGAGATCCTGTGATTTAACACGTTTAGACTCTTTTTTGTGGGGCTATGTAAAAGATCGTGTTTATGCGAACAATCCTCTAAATTTGGAGCAATTGAAAATCAATATTCGTGAAGTCATGGCCGAGATATTGCCCGAAATGTGCGGAAAAGTCATCGAAAATTACCTCAAAAGGATTGAGTCCTGCAAATATTCCTGTGGAGGACATTTCAATGATGTATTCCACACATAATGGCAAAGACCAAACTTTATAATGAAATAAAAATTTCAACAAAATCTGAATTATTTGTGTTTTTTTTTTAAATTTACTTTCCGAAACCAGAATTGGATAACCCTTTATATTATATACGTTCCTTCTACCAAGATTTGCTTTATACACATAAACAAATCTTTGAGTTGTACATATAGGTATCTGACTACTTAATGTCTGGACCTGATAAAAAATTATTACAGTATTTTTTACATCACTATTAAGAAAGAAACTGTTGAATTTTAAGTACATAGAAACGTTTGGTTCACATATCCACATAATCACATAATCTGACCTCTGACCTATTGGATCAAGTACGCCAATATTTACTGGCTGGCGTAATGGCCTTTGATGGGTTTGTCGGCAAGCCGAGAGAGATTACCGCTCCCTACTCGCCCATCATGTAGACCGGGACGGTTCGAAGGTGGGCTGAACTTTGCTTCCGCTTTCGCGGGTCTTAATGCGGGAAACAAGATGCCGCCCGCAAACAAGACCTCGCTACTGGCAGCGGTTCGCTCCCCCTCGACCTCCTGTGGTCCTGACGCCTATAAGTCCCGCTGGCAGGGACTTCTTCTCGACTTTTTCTCTACCTTTGGTCGCCTTGTTTTGCAGCATCACTTCGCCAGCGTCAGCTCCCCGGGGGGGTAGGATCAAGTACGAGAGTACGAGGGAAACCCAAAAAAATACCAGATTTATTTACTGTAGACAAGCGAGTGGCAGTGTCGCCCTCTCTCGCTAGGTACGTTTACTCCTCTGTACAGTTGGTAAAGTATCGTTCATGTGAAACCATCGCAACGGGCCGAGTGATTCTTTTCTTAAGCCTATCCCAAAACTGTCGGGGATTTTGTGATGGCAAATTTTAAGGAATAACGCGCCACCATCAAATTCCGTTTCCAGTTAAAGAAAACAGCCACAAATACAGTTTCAATGATTCGGGAAGCTTATAGGAAAGAAGTTCTAAGGCGGGCAAGAATTTCCGAATGGTTTACCCGGTTTAGAAGTGGGTTAAATGTCACTTGAAGATGAACCCCGTTCAGATTGCCCCTCAACGTCCATAACAGGCCAAAATGTTCAAAAATGCTCGATATAACCATCATGTTTGATCGTTTGAACAATCCATGAATTGCAGAAAAAAATAACTGGAATATCCTGCAGTTCATGCCAAATAATCCTAACTAAAGATATAAACAAGAAACGCGCAGAGAGTGAACTGTCTGAGAGTGTGCCAGGAATTAAAAGAACAGGTACAGACTGACCCCGATTTTTTGTCAAAAGGCATCACAAGAGATAAATTTTGGTTTCAAAAAATAAAACCCGCCACAGGTAGGATTCGACATTTGTCCCGGATCGGAACCGAACGACATACAGCTGTTTCGAACTTGTTAGTTTTCATCAGTGCCGCATACGGTACGCCGGTTCAGGACAAATGCCGAATGAACTTTTTGAAAACCCGTTTCAAAAAATAAAACGGGTTTTATTTTTTGAAACCTTATCTGATCGTGCAGAAACACGAGAAAGGGGTCGAGGATCGCTTCTGGGTATAATTCAATGCCTGGCGGGGCTTTAGCCCGAGGAGTAGTTGTTTCCTAGAGCGATTATGTAATAGCTTTGCTATTCGGGAACTACTTTGATAACCGCTTGGCGGCTTGGTGGTTCCTTTCTTGATTTCCGACTTATAAGTTACTGATAAGTTTTGGTGTTACGGCTATGGCCCAGAAACAAAACAGCAGTCCAGATCAAAAAAGCACGGGAAATGCCGACATCAAATGAGTCATTCACGTTGACTGTAGTCCTCAGGGCACCACAGAGAACCAGAATTATTATCTGGAACTACTTTCAGATAGTATAAATTGGGGTTTTCATCAGTTCCCCAATTTGGTGACTTAATTCCTGGATTCCAAGAATTTTAAAATGCATTGTAAACCTGGCACTTAAAATAGACACATACATATAGATGTATTCTAGACGAAGGCTAGAATACGTTTATCTAAATAACAAAATCTAAGACAGGTCCATGTAATTTTTCTGTGCAAATTCATCTGTTAAAGTTTCTATTAGTTTATGGCAGTGGGTTTATTAGGATTACAGTAAATAGTTTGAGTTCCCTAAAATTCTACTGTAACTTTCACTTCCCTTAGCTGTGTATTTTTACTAGCCTGTTCCAGCAGATTCGATGATCAAGAAAGTGATCATCCACAAAAATCAATCATCATCGCGTCACAAACAGGTGCTAGAGACTTGCTATAAAAGGAAAAACTGACAGCCGACATGGACTCATTGCTACGTAACCCATTGCCTTATACACATGTCTTAGGTATTAGTCAGTTTTTATAATTATTTTAGAACGCTTTATTTAAAGTGTTCACCATTGTTGCCTATTTTCAAACAATCTACGTGTTGACGTAAATACCTATTTTATTTAACAATCCTTAAGGCAATAACAACATATGTGGTACAACAGTACGCCCTAGTGATACGACACAAGATCAGAATTAAAAACACATCAGAAGGGATATTTAGAAGTTCATTGGAAGGAGGTTCATTGATGTATAATAACTTTTCAAGTTATTTATAATAACTTTACGAATTGTTTCATTTATGATTACCAGTGACTTTGCGAATGCCGTTGGCTTGTACTTAACATTTTATGTGGAGGCCTAAGTACGGTCCTGGCACACACGGAAAATACCTGTTCCGAGTTGGTATATAATTTGTCATCGGGCATGTAAATAAACACGTTGTTGTGGATACAAACAGCGGTAAAAACGTTTCACAAGTGAGATCTTTGATTAACCTACTTTGTATTTACGTTTTGCACAATTTGTTTTGATAATACGATGGATATTAGTAAATATTATAATTATATGTCACAGTTTTATAGCGGTACAAATGAATATAGGATTCCATTTTAAATCAATCGGAGGTTTTATTTGCCTCTCGACCAAATCACCCTAAATAGGAATCATTAACGGCGATTCCTCGCCAGGTTAATTATATATGCTTACCGTTTTTATAGGTGAAAGTTCTAATCTCGGTCGTTATAGCGAGAAGTATCTTTGAAGAGCGAAATCGCACGTCGAAATCGATACCGCCACGAACGACGAATGTACGTGGATACAAAAGATACGTAGAGGCGTTTTCTTCATTTTAAAAATAGCTCCACACTTTGAATCGAGTATATTATCATATACGAGGGGCATTATTTATATTTCGAGCCTAATAATAAAAAAAAAAAAAAACATTAATTTGTCATTGAAAATTACTTTATCGTTTTCCAAAATATTCTCCTTCATGATCTATACACTTTTGCATGCGTTTGAACCATTTGTCAAAGCATTTTTTCCATTCCGCTTGAGATACATATCTCCAAAACATGGTTTTTAAACGCATCAACGGCTTCTTCTGCCGACGAAAATCGTTGTCCACGAAATTTATTTTCGACGTTCGGGAACAAAAAGAAGTCACCATTCAGAATTGACCATTTTACGTTCCTCTAACTGTTGCCACATGACCAGTTTTTCCGCAAAAACAGGCGACCATTTGTTTCGAAGTGCTTGGAGCGCGAACAATTTTTGTTGGATTTGGTTCATCTTGAAACACTTGCTTATAAGTTTTTCTTGTAATCTTGCATTATAAGTTTTTGCACAGCATCAATGTTTTCTGGGACAACAACTGATTTTGGACGACCTTCACGACTTTCATCGATGAGCGAATAGCACGATTAAACTCGTTATACCAGCGTTCCACGGTGACAAAGGATGGGGCTTTATCGCCAAAAGTGGAAGTAAGTTGATCGATGCACTCTTGTCTTGATAATCCACGTAGAAAATCGTAATAAATCATCGTACGAAAAATTCCATTTTTTCGCTGAGATACAATTTTCAAATCACTGTAAAGACAAATCGCCTTTGAATGATAAAACGTTCTAAAAAAGGTTATGGTCAAAAATGTTAAACTTTCTATTGCCAGATGGCGTCTGACAACACTTAGTACTATCAAGGCTCAAAATATAAATAGTGCCCCTCGTACAGTCGCAAAAGCGAAATGAATTAATTTATTCGAACGATAAAATACACGGTTGATTTTGATTTTGATTAGACGGTTTTGAGGCGGATCGGATCATCTTGTTTACGATGTCGATATAGTCCAAGTTATTACATTATTTTCTTAACGGCACCTTCAATATTTTCTGTCGAATTTTGAAACAACACACATTTTTACGTGCCACAAGAAATAATACAAAATGACGCACTTTTGATACGTTCCTGTGAAACACGGACGATGAATACATTTTTAGAGTTAATTATGCCCTTGGCTTCAAAGTGGTTGTACCCTCTAGTGATCAAAAGCATAAATAGTTCAAAAATTAATTCAGTAGTCGAGTGAGTGACTCATTCATTACTTTCTTTCTTGATGGTACATATAGAGTTAATCACTCCATTTTGATCTCCCCCATAATTCTTATGTATATTATTTATATAATAACCGTTGATAACACCTTCTACAGGAAGTTTTAACACTCATAATCTTTAAAGTTATGAAAATATTGTCAACAGAATTTCATTCGGAAAATCGAAGCGTATTCTTCTTTGTAAAGGGTGGTCCAACCATAATGCACGATGTTAATTGTGAGTCACACCTTAACGTCAAGTTTTTTGCCCAACTTAATTTGACATTTCTTTGTTTCAGTGTTTGACAAATTCAACCATGGAGAGGTACACAATTGAGCAGCGCGTTAAGATTGTTGAAGCCTTTTACCAAATTGGGCGTTCAAATCAAAATGCATTTCGTGCACTTCGTGACTTTTTTGGTCAGCATAATCGACCAAATGTGTCCACAATCGGGAGAATTGTGCGCAAATTTCAGTAAACGGGGTCTGTAGGAAATGTGAAAACACCTGTGCAAGTTCGCCCAGTTCGTTCTCCGGAAAATATTGCTGTTGTTCGCGATAGTGTAGCAGAAGAGCCGTCAACCTCGACTCGTCGTCGTGCCCAACAATTGAACATCTCACGAACATCACTGATGCGAATTGTGAATAAAGATTTGAATTTACACGCTTATAAGGTTCAATTGACTCAAGAGCTGAAGCCTACTGACCATTTCAAGCGTCGTCAATACGCCGAATGGTTGGTTGAACAGACAGAAGTGAATGGTGACTTTACAAAGAAAATCACCTTCAGCGACGAGGCACACTTTCACCTCAGTAGATTCGTTAACAAGCAGAATTGCCGCATTTGGGCAAATGAAAATCCACGAGTGATTGTTGAAAAGCCGATGCATCCACAAAGAGTGACTGTTTGGTGCGGTTTATGGGCTGGCGGCGTCATCGGGCCGTACTTCTTCGAAAATGAGGTCGGCCAAGCAGTTACCGTGAATGGTGTTCGCTATCGCGAGATGATAACGGACTTCTTGTGGCCAGATTGAGGATATGGACCTGGACGATATGTGGTTCTAACAGGATGGTGCCACTTGCCACACAGCCAACGAAACAATGGCACTTTTGCGCGAGAAATTCAATGGCCGTGTTATCTCACGTCGGGGCGATGTTAATTGGCCGCCACGATCATGTGATTTGAAACCGTTGGACTTCTTCCTTTGGGGATATTTAAAAGAAAAAGTGTACGTCAATAAGCCAAGAACAATTCAAGAGCTAAAGGATGAGATAATTCGACACATTAACGACATTGAACCTCAATTATGTCTCAGAGTCATTGAAAATATGGACCATCGGATAGAGGTATGCCACCGAAGCCGTGGCGAGCATTTGGCCGATATTTTGTTTCACACATAATTGACATAGATCCTTCTATCATAATAAAAAATATTAAGATAATTCTCTGACGACTTTTTGTTTTATTTACAGTTAACATCGTGCGTTTTGGTTGGACCACATTTTAGTATATGACTACCCTTAGATGTATATTAATTGTCATCAAGCCAATGTAAATGTTTGAATGTTTTCCCTTATCGAATTTATTTATTTTTGTACTACAAGTACAGGTAAAATTGGTGGTCGATCTTTGTACATTAATTACCTAGAACCGCTCGATTTTGTCGGCGGGACATTGTCCTTGCATATGTGCGCTCACGTGGGGACGGTGAGTCGGTGAATCAGCGTCTCACTCGATATATCGACTTAGTTGTTAAGCATTTCTTTAGTGGTGCACTGTGCATTTTGATACGAATTTTTTCGAGTTGGAAAACGCTAATTTTTTACGTCAAATGTACGTGGGATTAAAAAATATATTTACGCTTATAAAATGAGCACCTTCAGGTATATTTCTATAATTTGAAACTAAACATCTGTACATTTTTAACAGTTTATTATTACTGGGCATTATTAGATACTACAAGGGAATTCGTGGCATTCCTAGAGAATTGCTGTGTATCCCAGTACACTATTACATTCGTATATATTATTGGACATCAGAGAAATTTTGAATTTATCAAAAGACGATTGAACAATGACATCAGAATTTGACAGCCTGGTGATTTTTAACTGATAGTTGTCAATGTTGGTATAGCATGACGTAATGGTGAGTAGTATTTTGGTCATACACCATTTCAATTTAAATTTACGAGAATGCGTTTTTCATGTTTTAAATGCGTTGTCTATTTTGACGGCTAGTAGTATGGGAGTGCGCAAAAGGTCGATAAAAACAGGCAGCAACTAAAAAGCAAACAAACAATTTGTAGGAATGCAATGGAATTTGTGTCTGTTGCAAATGTATGTAGTATAGAAGCTGCATACACGATATATTCAGTTTATAATTTGCAGTAAACTTGTCTACGTTTTCGTTTCGTGACTGACGGCTAGGCAAATTCGTGGTCCGTTTTTAGTTGCATGTCACTACACCGCGTGCTCACTGACTTGAAAATTGAACATGTTGAGCGTAGTGCTATTGTAGACCAAATGAAAAAACTTAGGATGTGTAATTATGCCCTCGGGCGATTATGCAGATGTAACTGTGGAAATTTCGTGGTATTTTTTTTATTGTTTGTTTGAATGAATCTCCAAACCTTACACCTTGAAAGTTTTTCCTGTAGTCATTTCGAATATCCTAAATAATTTGGCGAAAGTCTATGTAACGTATATCTATGAGCTTAAAGATCTCTTAATTGGATTTCCTCCTTTGATGACGATTGACACTCACACTGTCGATGACATTTTCAATATTTGTTATCATTAAATACCCGAAATTAAATATGTACATATACACATGAAAATAAATATCATATTTGTTTGTCCCCTGTTTTAAATAAAATAAACATCATTTCTGTTTTCAGACGTAAGAACAATCGATTAAGCAAAAATCTCCATTTTTCCTTCCATTCCTTCCATTTACTACACCCTGTAGGTATATTACAGTCCTGTAAATAAGAAATTGAAAGTTGAATATACCCTCAACACCAATAATAGGCCTGTATGTCTTGTTTATTTCGCCTTTGATTTCCCATCTTCAACCAAATCTAGCTAGCTAAATTTACACAGTTTATTTTTTTCTGGACGCCGATATTGGGACGATCGCTAGGTGTCAGTTACATAACACCAGTTTAAGTGAAATTGCAAGAATTAAATACGTCTAATTAAGGTTAATTTACGTTTCAATTTAACGGCAAATTAAGCGACAAAGTAGGTGCGTTAATTAAGCACAATTTCAGTCCGTTAGAAACGGCCTGGAAAAGCATACTGCAGTATTAATCTTATAATACAGTAGGTACCTATCAATTTGACTGAAGAATGGAACATACTCCTAGCTCGAATTAAAGACATGTTAAGCTCTTAACCTATTAAACGGGTTATCCCCTAATTTAACCAAATGACACAATCAGTTTTTAATGTTGATTCGACAGATCAGGTAGTCAGTACCAAGAATTATTTATCAGCATACATTTTTGGAACACTTCATTCTCATGAAACAAATTCCATAATTTGTTTAGTCACGTCTGGTATAACTTTTAATGAATGCGCATATTTTTTGCAGTTAATGCAGGTTAATTTAATATTATCAATTAGGATTTAACACACTTCATTTCCATCATAGGTATTATATAGGGTGGTCCAACCATAATGCACGATGTTAATTGTGAGTTACACCTTAACGTCAAGTTTTTTGCCCAACTTAATTTGACATTTCTTTGTTTCAGTGTTTGACAAATTCAACCATGGAAAGGTACACAATTGAGCAGCGCGTTAAGATTGTTGAAGCCTTTTACGAAAATGGGCGTTCAATCAAAATGCATTTCGTGCACTTCGAGACTTTTTTGGTAAGCATAATCGACCAAATGTGTCCACAATCGGGAGAATTGTGCGCAAATTTCAGCAAACCGGGTCTGTAGGAAATGTGAAAACACCTGTGCATGCTCGCCCAGTTCGTTCTGCGGAAAACATTGCTGTTGTTCGCGATAGTGTAGCAGAAGAGCCGTCAACCTCGACTCGTCGTCGTGCGCAACAATTGAACATCTCACGAACATCACTGATGCGAATTTTGAATAAAGATTTGAATTTACACGCTTACAAGGTTCAATTGACTCAAGAGCTGAAGCTTACTGACCATTTCAAGCGCCGTCAATACGCCGAATGGTTTGTTGAACAGACAGAAGTGAATGGTGACTTTACAAAGAAAATCATCTTCAGCGACGAGGCACACTTTCACCTCAGTGTATTCGTTAACAAGCAGAATTGCCGCATTTGGGCAAATGAGAATCCACGAGTGATTGTTGAAAAGCCGATGCATCCACAAAGAGTGACTGTTTGGTGCGGTTTATGGGCTGGCGGCGTCATCGGGCCGTACTTCTTCAAAAATGAGGTCGGCCAAGCAGTTACCGTGAATGGTGTTCGCTATCGCGAGATGATAACGAACTTCTTGTGGCCAGAAATTGAGGATATGGACCTGGATGATATGTGGTTCCAACAGGATGGTGCCACTTGCCACACAGCCAACGAAACAATGGCACTTTTGCGCGATAAATTCAATGGCCGTGTTATCTCACGTCGTGGCGATGTTAATTGGCCGCAACGATCATGTGATTTGACACCGTTGGACTTCTCTCTTTGGGGATATTTAAAAGAAAAAGTGTACATCAATAAGCCAAGAACAATTCAAGAGCTAAAGGATGAGATAATTCGGCACATTAACGACATTGAACCTCAATTATGTCTCAGAGTCATTGAAAATATGGATCATCGGATAGAGGTATGCCACCGAGGACGTGGCGAGCATCTGGCCGATATTTTGTTTCACACATAATTGACTTTGAATGAGATCCTTCTATCATAATAAAAAATATTAAGATAATTCTCTGAAAACTTTTTATTTTATTTACAATTAACATCGTGCGTTTTGGTTGGACCACCTTTTATATATTTTTTTCCATTATTTAATATAGGCATACCTTGTCGTGGGAATAATTGCGATTATCATTATTATCGTTTATACACGAGTATATAAACCCAATATCCTTGTAGTAAGAATAAAAGTACAATTATTTAATTTATTTAAGATGATCGGATTAGGTGCGTTGACATAGAAAGTACGAAGATAAAAATTATCTTTAAATAGATAAATAAAAATAATCTAATAACGAGCGCAATAATTATGGGAAAATAATTAATAACATAAATGAATAATATGCCTAATCAGTATGCTGACTGCAACGAATTTACCGGAAACACATAAATCAGATATTTATGGCCTCATTTATTACTTGAGCAAAAAAAAACTTCAAAATGTTTAGATAAAAATATACACTTTTCAAATATATACCAAGCATTTAATGGATGATACTGTTGAAGTGTATTCCTACATATATGCCGGACTAGATAGGTCGTCATAACGCAATTTCTGGAGAAGTCACGTTATAAATTCAAAAATTTTATTTTAAAATAATGTTTTGGAGGTTTTTTAGTCCATACATCAACTACTCTAATTAACAGCTGTCAAGTTATCCATATAAAGGTTACTTCTGCGTCCTTGTATTATTGTAATTATTGGAAAAGATCAATGAAAAGATAAAAATCTATAAGGTCCGTTTAAAATGAATGCCACATAATTGAGATTACAAATCAATCCAACCTACAGTTTACTCGAAAATGGGAATGCTTTAACACATTTACCGAACTCTGTATATGGATATATTCATATTATAGTCTGTTTACAATAAAACACCTGTTTAGCTACAGGCTGATAATTGGCCGTTTGATTAAAGAATACATTACGCTCACATCTACCTTCTTTATAATTAATTAATGTAAATATTTTATACATATGTCTATAAAATTATATTACTCTTGTTAAATTCTAAACAGAAATAAAATAATAGGTATTGAAAATCAGATTAGATATTCCTGTTTAGCCTAAACTGTTTGCGTTCCTTTAAAACTTTAACAAGTTTAGTTCTTGAATAGCTTGAATATATGAATTATATATTGCTATTAGTATAAATCAGCTACATCTAATTTTATATCGAATCCAACATCTGCTTGTACTTTTTACTAATTTAATTTACTTATAGATTTCATCTATAGTTTTTCTCTTATACGAATTACTTTCTTATCTTTGAAATGTTTTGTTGTGATTTTTTGTTACTTTGTGCCACTCTTTTTATGAATAGAATCATTTGCAAGTTCACTGATTTATCTACGAAAATGAATGTGTAGAGACGTTTTATATACTAACGTGCGTTAATTAATTCTATGAATAACTCGAGGATAACGCGAAGAATATGACAGAAACATCTTTAGATCACTCTTTACTAATGTAGAAATATTTGTCATACGTATAAATAAACCACTGGATAAATGTATATGAAATGATAGTCTATATTACTACAACAGAATTAATTAATATTAAATAGATAGTACATAAACTAACGATAATTTTATAATAGAATACTGATTCGTATTATGTAATTTAATAAACAGTTGCTTATCCGTGTATTGGGGTTGGAGAAGGGAAACAAAGAACTTTTAAGTAACTGAATATTTCATAGAAGCCTATGCACCAACTGTCTAACAAAGAACAAAGAGGACATTAACGAGAGGACATAGACAGCGACTCACCGTCCATAGATTTTTTGTTGGCTCCGAAGAAAGTTGTCGAGGTAGCGGAAGGTTTCTTCCATCCTCTCCAGTTATTGCAGAGGCTCTCTGGTTCCGAGCTCCAGCTGCACAGGGAGTCCTCCTCGAAACGGTCCGAGTCTTCGAAACTGAACCTGTCACCCTCCCTATCACCCCAATCGAGCATCGCGGCCGGGACATCGCCGCCACCGCCTCCGGCCAGATTTCCAGCCGCCGCCAGTTTCAAACAAAGAGCTGCCCCCTGACACCAAGACACTCACTGTAGGCTGAACGCCTTCTTCAGCTCGACATCACCCTAGTCGGGCTGTTCTACAACCGCACAAACACATGCACTTGAGGGTTTCACTCAAGAGTTTAACATAAAACAAATATCTAACCGTCTCACGACCTCCCCCATCAACGACAACAACAAATATGGCGACTGTCTCTGACGGCGAACAGATTGCAGTCCATCCGTCCACTGGCCCCTGCCTGGCTGAACTGTCACTCTTTCTTCCCCACACCAGAGGCGCCCCTGTCAATGATCTGTGGGTGCTACCATCTCGTAATAGAACTTCCACACGTCATGTATTCATAGAGCAGAGAACTGTACGGAGTACATCGCTGAACGTAGATAACATACGCACTAAAAGAGTGATAAAACAATTTCTCACAGAAGTATAAAAAAAAACGTTGTTGTTTACTTTCGATGACCCTAAAATAGTTACGTGCCTCTTTTTAATTAATAAAATGATATATCTGTCAATGCTTACAGTGTTGGACTACGAAATTAATTTCACTAAACGTAACTTGTAACTTTGATAAATCGTAACAAAATGTTTTATATAGTCTTTGTTTTTCAAAGTCTCTTTCTCTAAAGACTTGTATTGGAAAACAGAATTTAATTTAATAAACTTTAAGTATATATATTTGAAGAAGTATTTTTTTTAACAATAAACATTTCCTACAATTGCATTACGGAATTAGTGGACTTGAAACATTGAATTTAATATTTTCTTTTCCTTATTGAAACTTAATTTCTACGACCATGAGAATGTTGTTCTTCAAAAGCTATAGTTTATTTACCTAGTGACTTTGTAAGGTTGGTACCTCTTGTCGTCTTGCTATGTTGCCGTACATTAAATCTATCCGTAAATTTAATACATTTGATTTGGATGGAAAACGTTTATTTTGACGTTATCCCGGCTTATGGCAACACAGGTCAGAACTAATAGATTTAAACTAGTTAAAATAATATAAACTTCCTTGAGATATATTAAACTCCAAAATTTATTTAACAAGCAACACTTTTTGTATGATGGAAATGTTATTAGCAATTTAAATTACACTAATTACAGATTTAACAGCATACATACATAAGACTAGCAGTATTTCATCAATGTAGACGTAAACCTATAAATGAGGGTCTGAATTTCTAATCTGTGAATAATTAGTATTATTACAGAAAAGGATTTGTAGTAAATCTTAGAAATAGTAATATTTATATCCACTACACATCACCACATCAGTCAACTGCACATTCATAGTCCCTATTTTTTTGTCTGAAAATCATTCATAATATTGTAGCTCAACGTCGTTAATGGGCAATATTGCCTTTATTTTTTAAATTATTTAATTAGTAGGATTGAATTTAAATATCCTCGATATATCAGTTATATGGGTAGATTAGATATTTACGTATTAAGGCTATATTCAGAGTTCAGATGTTTAGGGCAGAGGGATGGCACTCCCTATATGTCACGTAGTGCGATCTTGCAATTACGTATAAAACGGTCGCCAGGGGTGCTAGTGGTCTTGCAGGTCTTGCACTCTCGTTTCCTCCGTTCTCTTACTTCTCTGACCTACAATAACAGTAGACATAACCTCGCATACATATAAACAGACGCGTAATCGCGAGTTGTAATCAATCTGCAGTGTATAAATATAATAGTGTAAAATGGAAGATCCGCCGAAAGTAAAATACAAAATACGTCGTGTGAGATGACGTTGCATAGTGCATGCAATTACGAAAAACAACGTTCCGTAGAAGACGAAAAAAAGAAGTAAGTGTATTTTAGAGTACCCTCAAACGAAGAAAAAAGAGAACTGTGGCAAAGTGCTGTTCGGAATGATTTAACTCTGACCAAAAATCATTATTTGTGTGAAAATCATTTCGATAAATATGCTATTCTTATGCGAAGAGAATTTCATGATTCGGCAGGAGCTGTTATCGGAGATGTATGTTGCCTTTTACAAGTGTACTTTAATTACATGTAACGAACTGAAGAATAATTCAGTGTTTTAAAAAAATCTTCATTAAAAGATTATTATGATTCGACATTATTCAAAGTTTTATATTGTTATTTCAATCGAAGTAATGAATTTAATTGCATTAGTCTAAATACACCTTTTCTTTTACACATAATACACAGAGGCCATGTAAAGTTATTCGCTTAAAGAGCGGAGTATTGCCATGTAAAAATTTGTCAAAAGACTCGCTTAGAAATGTTGTGGCGTGTTCTGTTTTCAGTAAAGTGCAGTGAGATAGATAGCTTCATTTTCCCTACAACGATACTTTGATTACTCCCAATTTACAATATTATAATTTGTTTTGTAGTATATACTACAAAGTTATATTATTTGCCTCTGTGAATTAATATTTTGAAATTATTTCTCTTAACCGTAACAAACATATTCATAGAATAAGTTTCAGACAGATTATATATTACACTTTTCAGACAGATTATGTATGTATGTGTACATATTTCGTGTAAATAAAAAATTATTGCAGGAATATAAGAAAACACATTTTTTATAATTGCAAATTAACGTAATTCAGTTTCACCTATACGGTAAACAATAATAATCGTTACGTAATACATTGTGGCTGAGACAATTTTCCTATAAATTCATTTTGTTATTAATTTTACATCATCAGTTACGTACTTATATATTAAAATTTAAAAACATTTGTGTTCAAATTTACCGGCAATTTTACGCTGCAAGACAGCTAGCGCCTCTTGTACAGTAATTTATCAGCGAACTATCGCAGTGGGGTCTGGTTTAGGGTGATATTTAAATCCTATGAATTTCATTTATTATTAAGAAACGGCAACAGTGCAACACATTACTCCTCTAGTGGCGCCCTCCTTACAGTTTCTTTTTAACAAGAAATTTCTCTGTAAGTATATCGTGTGTATTTCATTTCACTATTTACTGTAAATTGTTAAATCATTTTTAAAAATATATGTACAAAATAGTAAAGCTGTTATCGTAAATATATTGTAAGTCGTATGTATTCTAAATGCACTGACGATTTTCCCGATAATTGTGGGAAAACGTCAGTATATTTTTTGGTTCTTGTTGACAACAGTTCTCGAAAAGTAAATGAAGATTAAGAATAATCAAATATGTATCGTTTTAGGATAAAATGGCTCCAAGGAAAGGAAAAGTTCAAAAAGAAGAAGTACAGGTCTCCCTCGGACCTCAAGTACGTGAGGGTGAGATAGTTTTTGGAGTTGCCCATATATTTGCCAGCTTCAACGATACATTTGTCCATGTAACGGATTTATCTGGCAGGGAAACAATTTCCAGAGTTACAGGGGGTATGAAAGTAAAAGCTGACAGAGATGAAGCGTCCCCTTATGCCGCTATGTTAGCTGCACAGGTATGTTGAAAATTTGTATATTGGAGGTTAGGTTAATTTTGACAAGATGGAATAGCATGGTAATAATGAAGTTGAATCTATTTAATGGCATATAACGGTTTTAACATACCATGGAACGTGGAGGTAATTAGAATTTTATGTTTTAAGGATGTAGCCGAGAAGTGCAAGGCATTAGGTATTACGGCTCTACACATCAAACTGCGTGCAACGGGTGGCAACAAAACAAAAACTCCAGGGCCAGGCGCACAGAGTGCACTTAGAGCTTTAGCTCGTTCTAATATGAAAATTGGCCGTATCGAGGATGTAACACCTATTCCATCTGATTCTACACGCAGGAAGGGAGGTCGTCGTGGCCGTAGATTGTAGATTTTTACAATGCTATATGTTCGACATAGTTTGAATCAAGTGTATTTTTTTATTTTTAAGATAATTATATAAGAAATTGGTTTTTCAATAAATACTTGATTTGAGCTACCATCGGTATTTGTTTCCATAAGTTGAAATTAAGCAATCAACCGACCATTTCGAACAGGCGGATTAACGAGACAGATAAATAGAAGTGGTTTTATAAAAAACTAATTAATGTTAATTTACAGTGCAAATAGAGAAATAGTGTCTTTATTGCTTTATAGATTTTTCATAATTTTTTTAGAAAGGTAAAAGAGAAATATAGATTTACTATTTCAAATTTAAATATTTTAGTTGTTTTTGAATTAGAGATATTTTACAATGTCAGCATCAATGCATTTCTTGTTCACTGTTAAATGCGAATTGGTGCAATAGAAAAGTATCTTGGTGTTAATACACACTTCACATTGCTGCTCTATAATGCAAGATACAAATTTTGTGAAAATTCATTTGTGACATTGGAATTGAAAATTAATTTTTGTTCTACATATAAAGAAACAATCTACATTTATATTGATAAATTGAAATAGAGGAAGCATATTATTATTTCGTTGTATTAAAAAATATTTAATTTTACCTTTTTACATGCCGAGTTCCATATAACAGAGATCGTATCTTCAACGTTGTAAGGGTCCTACTATGTTCACATTTAAATTTATTTATTTATGAGGACTGCCTGTGCAAACCAGAAGGAACATGGATATATATATATATATAGAGTAATATTCAAAAAAATTGGTTACACGTTGCAATTGTTTATAACAACAATTTTTATTACATTATCAGGGAATTTTGCAAGCAAGCATATAATCATTTTTATGCATTATTTCAATCGATATGAATGCCACAGCGTACAAAACCACTAACAAATAAAGACATTTATAATCCACAGTAATTATTTACATCATCTATAGTTATCAAAAACATAAATCACAAGTGAAAAAATTTCATTTTAACCATATAAACAAACGTTTTCTATCCATAAAACTATTTATTAATTTGCATTTTATTAGATATATTTTTCATTAGCTAATTAATATAAGTTATTTCTTTTACTTTACTTCTACGTACTTACTTAAAGTATTTACCATGTTATATATATTCTTTAAATCTTATCTATGTCACTCATTATTTCGACATTATACATCATCTTCCAACAGATCCTTAATCTTTTTTTAACACTATTAATAAGCTTATAATTGGTTATATCTTAAAGCCATTATTTCATTGAAATCTTGATTGACTATATCTCCAAGCAGTTATGCATTAACTAATAATAAATATAAATACCATATACCTGTTAGTAATAGATAAAAGTTAAATAGCATTAAGAAAGCAATATTCGTGGATAATACCAACTGGTAAACAAATACTAGTCCGACCCTACCAACTGCCCCAGGTGCAAGAACACTTTAACTTTATGTGCATATTTCTGAGGCTCCTTATTCTCTACTTTCGAAGCGATAGTGTTGGTATAAATGTGTTGCATTATAAACCCACAAACGACCTCGGAATTTAGAGCTAAATCCACCATGGGCGTGACGTTCAGCTTAATGAAAGCCTTGTTCGACTTGCGCCATTTCACCAACCTAAAATTTACAACAATCAACGTTAAGACTTCTCCTCATCAAGACATCTCATCGACTCACTTAGGATCATCCTGAATGTTATGCATATCTCCCGAATCATCATACTCGGCTGCGTCATCTCGTGGTGGCAGGATGAAGCTACTAGAGGGAATTGCCACGTTGCAATTGACCTCCTCGTTGATCGTACGCGGTTTGATGGTAATGGAGGGTTGGCGTGAGGAAACACTCAGTAAACTGCTTGGCTGGCTCGTCGATAGAGGCAAAGAGGTCAGCGACAGAGGCTGTTTCTAAGATAAGACACGCCATACTGTTATTTAAACTAACTAAGAGGTTAATTTTAATCATTAGAAATATAAAGTAATGGACGTCGGATAAAAATTTACCTCTTGAAAAGAGAGAGTATGGTCTAAGCCTTCCGCAATGTCAGACATGTCTGAATCCAACGCCATTATCGGATCCTCCATATTCAGATCGAGGAAAGTTATTGTAGTCTGATGTTGAGTTGGATTAGTAAACTTTATTATAAGTTCACATTGTCTTCCAGCTCTAAGCGGTTCAACAGTAACAATACGTATCTCCGGAATGTGGTAGCTGAAGAGAAAATTATATTATTCTTCGGATCGCATAAATTATGAATATATTCAAATATAACGGTGTATGCGAATATTTTACTAAAGCTACAACAACATAATCCAGGTTATCATAGCAGTAATAAAAGACAGGGTGATATTTTTATTTAGAGCTCTGAAAAATTCACCCTTAAACATGTATGTCAAGAAGAAGTCTCTTAAAAGTAATAATTATTAATACATTATGAAAGTAAAACTTTGCACGGCGTTATGAATTTTATTTATTTCTGCAAAATCCATCACAGTTACATGGAATTTTTATTAAACACTACTTTTAGGTTAGCAAAAATAGATTAATTTACATGGTTGCAAAACAACATATGGTTTATATGAATTAATTTAAAATAGATACAATTAAGAAAAAATAAACTTACTATGCAAACAGTTGGATTTTGAACTTGACTGAGCTGGGATTATACTCTGGCTTGCTTACATTGTGCTCGCATGCCCTACACCTCAACGACCTCTTAATAGACAGCTGTTTGTGAACAGGGAACAGCTTATCGACTGTGGTTGGCTGTGCTTCAGGCTGCAGAAGACGCTGATCCACGGTGGTTACTAAAAATGTGATAAATTAAATTCGGTTTCTTTGTTAGAAAACAAATATAACGC
Organism: Rosalia funebris; assembly: GCA_037954035.1. Taxonomy (NCBI): domain Eukaryota; kingdom Metazoa; phylum Arthropoda; class Insecta; order Coleoptera; family Cerambycidae; genus Rosalia; species Rosalia funebris. Next base: position 10,379,931 of record JAZFAV010000001.1, on the reverse strand, counting down.
ATTCTGTCAACATTTTGAATGCCAAGGTAAATTATGTAGGTGTGGAGTACATGGAAACCGTGCCAAGATAATTAATTATGGATTCTTTTGTGCCTCAGAGAGCAAAATAAATAATACAAGTTGTTGAGTAATTATAGGTCATGCAGAGTTGATGCAAAAATAGTAAATGTAAATATAAAAATTTGGCAAATATTAAGTAGATGTGCGGTAGATCTGTCTTGACCAAAGACGATTATGTGTTAATTTTACATCAATTTATGTTATTTGTCTCACTGTTTACCTTTATGTGTTTGATTTTATTCTAATTTAAGGACAGCATTAACTCTCGATAGAAGAAGCTATTAAATTTAATATAAATATTTATGAACAACTATCAATAATACTGAAATATCATATAATTTTCTCAGATTAATTAGTAAACTGCCAGAAAAGCATTGTATAGCATTTTATAAAATATAAAAAATACTAACTACATTTTAAACTATAACCATTTAGTCAGGACAGTTGATATACAAAGACAAGATCATTTTTATGTTAATTTATAAAACAAATAAATATGTGCCAATTTATAAATAGTAACATGACATTCAAGTGATATTGAAATGTGAAAGTGCATATTTCAGAAAAAGTGATTTCCTTGGTTGTTTTAATTTTTGCTCTATTTAATCTTCATAGGAAAAGTTTAATTCTAGCTTTATCTACTCTTTATAAGTGTTATCAATTATTTATTCACCTAAATAAACATTAAGTAAAATTATTGATTCATCTAATATTTTGTGATATTGGAATATTGAATTTATATGAAAAATAACGAAAAATTAATTAAACACAAGTATGTAGCTAATAGAAAGTAATTACTGTCTTTATTAATCCACTTACATGACTAATCATCTTGATAACAAAGAAAACTATAGATGTTTAAAAATAATATTCATCAAATTAATGTTAGGTTTTAAAAAACATTATTTAAAAATATCAAACAAAAAAAAATCAACATCAAATAAATCACTTACTTTCTACTAAATTAATAGGGTCTGTAAATAGCTCATCTGGAAGTTGTTCAACTTCAGTTTTAGCGGTTGCAGGCTCAGGTTCTTTTGGTTTGTTCTTTAACATGGGATGCGTAAGATCAGCTGGCAGACCAATGCGTTTACGTAAAGCTGCAGCAGTAACACCTGTCCTATCCTGAAATATAAATGATTTCACTAAAAATGCCTGTTATACGGCATTTTTAACATACAGTATAGCTTAGATATTTTCCTCTCTGTTTCTTCTTATCCTTTTCCTTCTGTTGTTTTTGAGCTAATACAATGGCTTTGTACATATTCATCAGCACTTGTAAACGATTAGCATGAACATTTTCTCTCTCAGGCCATCCGCCAGTGACTAAAATAATCACAAATATATATTTTTTCATAAACAAACATAAAAAGTACCTGTTGATTGGTCGGGAATTCCAACATCTCGCGAACTCCAGCGGCATAATTGACAAGACAAATAGTACATCTTTTTTGGGGTGGACTTTGCATCCTCAGGATTAACTGGCCCCTTAGAAGCTATTCTAGTTGACAATTCCTGCTGACAACTAGGGCAGACATAGCAGTTGCCACACCTGTTCTTTTTTACCCTTGCTTCAGAAGATGGAATGTTTTCAGAGCATTTACCACAAAAATTAGAGTCCACCTAAACATAACATTATCTAAAATATTATACGATTTAGTGTTTATGAATTATTTACCTCATGACATACACAGAAGCTGCAGCGAAGTTGAGAACAATATCTGCAAAAATACAGATGGGATATTGGTTTTAACAGCCCGCAGGTACAAGCATATCTAACTACTTCTGGGCCTGTAATGTATGACATTTTTAGAATGCCGCAAATAAAGAATAATTTTTTTAGTAATGGATTGCTGACTGCTGGATTATAGCGAAAACTTGACAATTTGGATTACAAATACAGGTTAAAAAATTGACCCGATTGACAGTTTCCAAGGAATTACAAAATAATACACAAGGTCCGTTCGTTTGCATAATTCCTGTGCATACACTGTCATACTCGTTTAGAAGAATACTAATGCAACTTATTTCTAATAGAATAGAAGGCGATGTGAATTACACTAGTTCTAAAAAGTGTAACATATTTGAAGGTATCTCAGAAGGTATTAGATTTATTAAAATATGATGATGTTTTGATACCTAACCTTTTTTGAGCAATTATAATCAATTCACATTTATTTAAAACATATACATCGTTCAATGCTTCTATAATCTAATAATTGTGGAAGCATTAAGCTGTCTCATATATGTACATAGTAGTTGTAATGCAGTAGTGACTCTATGTGGTTCTTTATCTGGGGCCGTATTTTTATTAAGAAATGTTTATTTTCTTATTATGATCTTAGTGCAGCTAATGGAATACGCTAGAAGTGTTACTTTGTTCTCACATAGGCTTGACTCTGATCTCAAATTAAAATATTTTGTGATGGCATCTCGCTGGACAAATATTTCACATTTGGTATTCTGTGATATGTATTTGGTATTCTGTTTTGCTCGTAGGTATTCTGTATGTTTTATGCAAGAAGACTAGAGAATTAAAGCTTTTATAATCTGTGTAGAGAACTCTATAGTCTGCTTGGTTTTATGCAAGAAGACTAGAGAACAGGAGAAATAACTCAAGTGGTGGGGGTAGGACGAAAAACGGCGCCAATATGGCAGCCTCGCGTAGAATCGCGTGGGATCTGCGCATGCCATTTATCTTCGTCTATCGCGGGACTTCACTATTTAAATGTAGGGTTAGGGTTCTATTGTGCTCATTATGTAAACAGTAAACAATTTTCGCGTGCATTTCTTTGCAATTGTTGTTTCCGAATTGTTTGGTGAAAACACGCTATGAAAATTGGGATACAGTATTTTCAGTCCTAAATACATAGTATGTACAAAAAATAATAGTTCTGAATGCTTTTCTTTTAGAGCAAGAAATGTTACTACATTTTTTCATCTATCAATTATAATTTTCTTTTATGTCTGCCACGAGTAGGATATCGATGATAATTTAGCTTTGTGGAAATGAAATAACATAATGAGCTTTTAGTCTAACGAGTTTTAATCATCCACAGGAAGATTACATATTTTAACCATGGCCACAAGTGGAATTGAAAATGTCGAACTGCGATCACTTTTGCATGGGGAAATGAAGAAGTGTTCGATCTCGGAAGGAAATATTTTGTTTGAAAGTTTACAAAGCAACAGACACTCCATTGAATTGCCAAGCGAAAAATGGTATGCTGAGTCTGGTTTAGACACCAATTTAAACATATGCATTGATAAGAAGTTGAATGTGAATGTGTATTTACACAGTGAATATTTGGAATGGATGAAATGGGATGTGCCGAAGTCGGTACAAGATATTTCAAACATCCAAGAAGTAACCAATAGTTTTCCTGTGAAATTAGCTTGTGAGCTATTATTGTATGAAATGTGAAATTGTTTTTAAACAATTACTAATCAATTGTATATATATCCGGTTAATTTAATATTTACGATTTTGTGGTAATAACATTACATATTTAGCGAACTTTTTGTATGTCGCTTCAGTAAAAACAAAGCATTCAATAAGAGTACAATTTATTCAAATCAGTGTACTATGAAGGCAATACAGTGTGTGACGTAAAATTAATTAATATTTCAAAATTAACGTTAGTAATTAGACATAAATTGAAGGGTACAGGAATAAAACAAGAAATGTCACAAAACTATTTATTCAAGAAAATTGAAATTATAAGTTGCATTCTAATGTAAGCGAAGAAATAACATTGCAATGAAAAGAACTAAAGTAAAGTTTTGAACTAAAGAACTAAACTAAACTACCTAACTAACTTTAACTAACTAACTGTAGTTAAACTTTTTCAATTTAACTAAAAGGCCATAATAATAATATAAAATAAATAATATAGGATGTTACCTCTTACTAAAAAACTATGATAACAAAAAATCTTATTACGGAAAAGTTCTGTGGGAAGTTCCAATTCATTATCGTTAAGTGAAGGAAAACTGGTATTTTGAGTTTTCTCTTTCTACTATTATAAAGTATTCTTTCCTTGAGCTGCATAAGATTAAGGTACTTGTCTTCATTTATTGGAAGGACATCTGGAAAATAATATAGGATGTTACCTGTTATTAAAAAACTATGATGACCAAAAATCTTATTACGGAAACGTTCTGTGGGAAGTTCAAATTCATTATCGTTAAGTGAAGGAAAACTGGTATTTTGAGTTTTGTTTATCTACTATTATAAAGTATTCTTTCCTTGAGCTGCATAATATTAAGGTAATACGGTGACGGCACCTCCAACCATTTTTCTCGTCTCTCACAGTTTACTGCTACATTACACTGCACTTTTACTATTTACTACAAAGTAAGCGTTACTATCGGTGTATACAAACATTACAATACTTGTTTATCGAAAGACTTACCTCAGGAACTTTAAAAATTGTTCGTTTATTTATGACACAATCGGGGCTTTTGCTGAAACAATTCGTAACGCAACAATATCTCGACGCTTTTGACATATTTAACGGAAAAACTGGAAACGCTCAAAACTTTCAAAACACAGTAAACAAAAATAAACATAACCTCGCTCGGTTCTACGCAAGGACCGCCATAGTGCGGACGTTTTTCGTCCTACCCCCACCACTCGAGTTATTTCTCCTGTTCTCTAGTCTTCTTGGTGAAGCTGTAAGCATTCAGACTTGTCAAAATTTGTTGTCAACCCTACGAGCAAAGTCAACCATTACTATAGAAACAGAACTTCTAACCCTAAATATTTTATATAAAAATTTACACAAAACTTTAAAACAATATTTTTGTAAAATATTCTAACTAGATATTTTAATAAGTCCATAATTTCTATCATTACTTTTTAAAAATTAGAATAATAACCCATTTCAATAGGTATTTCAATGTACCTAGTAAAAGTTGCGCTCAACATCGAAAAAAAAAACTTGTTGACTTCATAGGTCAGTACCTACCACCTGAATATTTTGTGAACCTACCTATGCAGAGATCGATAATTATATTTAGAAATAGGTACTTACTAACGTAGGTTTTATATGAAATTCTGACTATATATCAACATGTGTATAAAACAATTTCTGCTATAGGTACCTATGTTTTGTTTTTATATGCTTCAGACAGAAAATAAAAGCAATAATTTTGGGGTAGTCAAAACTTTGAGGGTACCTGTCTTCCCTATTATATGTTAAAGGTGTTTCCTTTTTTTTTCTACTTTACGAAAAACAATTTTAAAACATCATTTTAGTTGTAAAATTTATACCTACTTCTTAGCTTTATTCATTACTACAATTTCAATATCAGTGATTTTAATCTGTAATGTGCTTACTCATAACTTATAATAATACAAAAAAAAAATCTCTGTAACTATATCCGTTTTTAAGAAAATACTTCAGAAATGAATGTTAGTATAGAATTCGCAAAAAAAAAAGAATAATTTTGTTCTTTCATATATAATATTTATCAAAATAATATACTTACAGTCATTTTAGCTAATCATCATAGATATTTCACTACCACATAAATTTTTCACTTTACTACACTTTTGTAAGTTATAGGCATATACCAATAAATCTAGAAATACTTATATCCACACCTCTACCCCAATCAAAATTACCTAATAAAACATGAAATATGTAAGACGTAAGTTTATTTCCTTAGTCTAATTTATGGGCCCGCTGTCACACCGACGCCGGTGACACTACTCCTATTAAGATAAGACCGGTTGAATATGAAATACACATGCCAGGCAAAAAAATGATGCCAGCAGGCACATATTTTATAAACAAACGCCTGAAGCCAATAGTCCCTACATCCGTCGATTTATTATGTATATGGAGTGCCTTTGTGCGTGCAGCTAAAAACAAAACTGAATTGTGTTAAAAACTGTGTTTCTTTATAATAATTCCTGGATAATCATCAATTGGTGAGTTTATTCACTGAGCATTCCATTTTCTCCTAAATATTAAATACTATATCTTGACTGATTTTACGTTTAATCACTTAAGTATTTCATTAAAATATACAGGTCGATATAGTATAACTTTAGGATAGCTGAGCTGCGCAATTCTTTAATCCTATGTATCGCTATTACGCAGTGCTTGAGCCGTTTAGCGTGACCCTGGGATTTGTTCTGCGGAGTGCTTGAGCCGCTGGCATAACCCTTTCCTATTTTTACCTGACGGAGTGCTTAAGCCGTTCAGGTTGCTGTGGAGTGTTTGAGCCACAGTGTGATCCTATACTTTTATCTGTTACCTCGTTTTCTATTCTATAAGTCTTTGCGCAACTTAGCGTATCCTTAGTTTTGCACTAGTGGGTGACAGACACAAAGTGCTTTATAACGATAAATTAAGCTTTAGAAATAATAAAACTTTTAATGAAGATCTATGTAATTATATTAAAGGCAAATTTTGATAAAGAAAAACATATGGCGAATTGGTTGCTCAGACTATTGTTTTGTTCCAGGTATTTCACTTGTCTTGTCGCCTTGCTCAGGAGTACCTTCATCTTTAGAACATTAATTAAGTAATTTTTTTTTGAATATTATTACGCTCTGCTTATTCTCAAACCTTACATTATAATTTGTTTATTTATTTAGTTATTTTTTTTACATTATTATTTAATTCCTCGGCTCTTAACGAAATATGGCTCACAAATAAAACTTTTAAAATATTATATTTCTGCTGAAAAAAAAAAAAACATGTTGCTATAATATCATACATCTTTTTTGATTAATAAAAAACACCTACCTCCACGTTTCCCTATCCCCCGGGTGGTCGTTGTTGTAACCCGGGGTCTGCTGTAAATAAAATATAAAATATAACTATCTTCAGAAAAAATATTAGTTTACTTACCTACTCGTCTGACGCGGACTCAAAAGAGGTCGCCGTTCGGGTCCAGCACAGCTGAAATTATTAAACCTCCATATCGTACATTCCGGAGGAACGCCAGCTCCTCCGGGAAACCCAGGGGTGGCACACCATCCCCCAAATAAACCCTGGGTGGCTAAAAACAACAAAAATTAGTTTTGTTATACAAATGAATTTTTAAAAATATACAATGGGGCGCCCGGGGAAGGCGCGGGCAAACGCCTCCTCTACAAACTCGTCTGAAATCAAAAATTATTATAAATTAAAAAAAAAAATATATATATAATATGTGTACTTACCAATGATTATTATGAAATGATAAAATGATTCCTATATTCAGTTAAGTTTATTTAACACTAACACAAGTTTTTAAAAACTATTTATTTACAATTGAAATGGAGCAGAGCCTCCGGCTAACAACAATATTCTAAATTTCCTTTACAAAAAATGAGAATTTATATCAAATCGGCTTTTGGTTAAACGCCGCGGGACTTGTAATGCCTTCCTTAATTGCGGATGCTGCTTTGACCTTATAACGACAGCCTTGATAAAGGGTGGTGTGTGGTCCATAACTCCTCCATCCTTAGATCTTGGCGTCCTCGTCAAGGGTGGCTTGAAGATCCTTGAAGTTCTGGGCAGGAACTTGGATTATGGTTTTTGGCATACAAAATAGGGTTTTTATCCTTTTTCTGTACAAACAGAGAAATATCGACGTGATTATGAGAATAATAATAATTACAATGGTTATGGACAGGTGTCCAGTATGCAAGTCAATTCCTTGTAGGTCAGTCTCTGGCGTTAAGGGTTGGAGATCGGCCTTGAGATTCCTCAGCTGGTCAAGGTGTGAAGACTCCAAGTTGATGCGATATTGAGGTAGACCTTTGAGTGTGGTAGAACTCTTTGGAACTGTAAAACTCGATTTTTTATTAAAATTATATTTCGTGTTGTCTATAATAATCGAACATGGCGAATTTATTACATTATTTCCTAGGATAAAATGTCTTGAAATAATGTTTTGACACTTTTCTATTATTTCTTTACGGTCTTTAACAGTGGTTAAGAGTCCGTTGGAAAGTTCTTTATATATTTCAAAGTCACTAGTTTTCGCGGTAGTGCACTGAAGAGTGTTTTTTAAACTGCACTGGGTGGCTAATAGTTTTTCGCAAACAAACATGTTATTAGCTCTTCGACAGGTGTCAGTCCATCGGTCTTCGAATGGGGATTGTATGTAAAAGGTAGCAGGGGGGATTAAAACGGTTTTTGTCGGACTCGGTATAGGGTAGATTTTAGAAATATTATAAGTAGTTGGATTTAAAATAGGTATTTTCAGTACCATTAAAAGAATGTCGTTTACCGAGATAATTCCAAGTTTTGAATTTCCTAGGATTTCAAAAGGGTGATTTTCATCGTACGAGAGCAACATTGACCTTGAGTAATGTTTTAATAATTCGTCCTCTATCATTTCAAGTTCGTTGTGGTCAATTATTTCTAAATTTGGTATTTCTCGATTTGTTAGTGTGATCGTTCTAATCAGTAAATTTAATCGGTTTTCGAATTCAAGTAGCAATTCTTTTTGCGAATTTATGATTAGCACCGAGTCCAGGTAGTACGTATAATTTTTAATTGATTTTTCTAGTTGTTTTTGATTTGAATATAAGTTGTCAAATTCTATACGTATTGAGGTTGTCAATTTTGAGAGAATTGTAGCAGTTTGAGTTAGCCTCTGATTTATCTTTTGTTGATTCTTTGAAAGCTTTTCCAGATTTTGGTTTATGTTTTCAAGATCTTCTTGATCTAAATTTCCCGATATAAATTTGACGACGGATCCAAGGCCATTGATTAGGCCTCTTTTATTTCTACAATGTATAATTTTATTTAGCGAATTTTTTGTTCTTATTAAGATGTTTAGTAGTGATTGTTTATTTTGTATTACTGGGATTATTTCCGGTTGTTTGGTTTTGTGAATTAGAGTTAATGTACCATTTGATAGGTTTTCGAAATTTGCGCGCAATTGAATGAGGTCGTATGAAAAATAGAGTTTATGGAAGTAATTGAGTGTCTTCGCTGTCCCTAGAGGTTCCTGGTAGTAACCTTGGGTCTTGAAAGGAGTTTTTATCATTGCTTGACATGTCAGGATGTTCCTGCAAAGAAACAGTTTTTCTAATAGGTTTTAATTTTTTTAATGGTTGGGTAGTAATTGTTCCTTTAAGGGTTTCGATTTGAACTTGTTTGTCTTTTTGTGATATTACAATACCTCGTTGGTAAATAGGTGCATTTTTTGGGAGCCTAGTTTTTTCTGCTGATTTATGGTAAACAGTTTGACCTGATTGTAGAGGTGGAATATTTTGACTATTGCGATTTCTCATCGTAAGTGCACTTTGTGCCTTTTCTTGATTTTTTGTTTTTATCTGCTCTAAAAACGGTAAAAGTTCTCGCCTTCTTTGTTCTATATAATTTTGATAATTTTGTGGGGTTAAGCTAAAGTCAACTTCCTGCATATAGGGACCATATAAAACTGAAAAAGGTGAGTGGCCAGTGCTGGAGTGGATTGACTGATTGTATATCCAGGTAGCTGTAATCATCTGGCTATCTGGGGTCTCTTTAGGGTTCTTAAGGTTAATTATTCTAAGTTTCTCGATTATTGTCGAGTGGAATCGTTCGATATGTGAGTTTGAGTTCGGGTTGTGAGGGGTGGTAAAATGCAATTCTATGTTAAAGAGTTGGCAAAATTCTTTAAACTGAGTATTATTAAAATTTGTGCCTCCGTCGCATACAATTCTTTTCGGTATGTGATGGTGGCTGAAGAAATGTCGTAATTTTAGGAGTGTGCATAAAGTATTTGCAGATTTTAGAGCGTATGCCTGGGCGTATTTTGAAAATGAGTCTATAATTGTTAAAAACTTCATGTTCAAATACTGAAATATGTCCAGATGAATGTTTTCAAAGGGTTTGTTGTAGATCATTGGGCCTTGTAAAGGTGGGTTTAGTGGTTGACGTTCGTATTTCGACATCTGACATACATTACAGTGATTAATAATGGTGGTAATTTTGTCTTTTATTTTAGGAAAATAAACATTTTTTGAAAGGTGTAGGTATGTTTCGTTAATACCATTGTGAGTTTGGTTATGGTAGTTATGAATATACTGTTCCTGTTTTTCAGCTTCAAGTATGTCAGTTAATAGAATGGACGAAATTACAATTTTTGTTATTTTATTGAATTTATTTTTCAGTAACCTAAGTACTTGTTGTCTAAAATCTGGGTCCGGAATGTGCAAACATGTTATATCGTTTGGTGAGATTGACTGGATTAGCATATCCATAAATAATTCGTTAGTATTAGGGATGGAGATTGTTATTCGTTTCTTATTTTCAAAAATTGTGATTACTCGTTTTTCGACATGGCCTTCGCATTTTTGAATAACTAATTGGTTTTTAAAGGTATTTACCGATTTTTCAGTTATTGGAATAACAAGCCCGGTATCATCGTTATGTACCGAACTAATTTCCATAGGTAAGCCATTATCCTCAATCTGATTCTGCCCAAGTAGATCTCCGAGTTCGTCAGGTTCAAACTCCGGTAAATTATTAGGTGACAAAAGCAGTTGTTCTATCTCGTCATCGGCGAGTACGGGAGGATTTTCAGAAATATTGGCTATCAAAGATTCGGTTTCGTTTACATTAATTTCTATTCTAGAGAGAGCATCGGCGACGTGATTTTCTTTACCTTTACGATATTTTATGCCGAAATCGAATTCTTCCAGTTTGATTTTCCAGCGAACAAGACGCGAGTTTGGTTCTTTTAATTTCGAAAGCCATACGAGAGGGTTGTGATCGGTTTCTATCGTAAATTTTCGTCCAAATAAATACGGCCTAAAATGTTTTGCAGAATCGACAATTGACAATAACTCTTTTTCGATAGTGCTATAGTTACGTTCCGCAGAATTTAATGTGCGCGAATAGTATGCAACGGGTCTGTTGTTCTGACTGAGTACCGAACCGATAGCGACGTTGCTTGCGTCGGTCGTCAGCGTGAATTCCTTTTCGAAGTCTGGGTAAATTAGTACGGGGGCGTTTGTTATAGATGTTTTTGCATTTTCAAATGCTTGCTTATAGTCATGATCAGATATATTGATTTTTTCATTTTTCCGTAGACATTTAGTAAGAGGTTGAACTAATTTCGCAAAACCTGGTATAAATTTTCGATAATATCCTACTAGGCCTAGGAATGACTTTATTTCCTTTGTTGTTTTCGGGATGGGGAATTTCGTGATTGAATCAATTTTAATTGGATTTGGGATAATACCTTCAGGTGTAATTACATGTCCAAGAAACGCGACTTCTTTACGAAGAAATTCGCTTTTATCTAATTGAATTTTTAGATTTACACTTTGCAATTTTTGAAAAATCTGTTTTAAATGAATTAAATGTTCTTGAAGTGATTTTGAAAAGATAACGATGTCGTCCATGTACACGAAACATATTTTGTACTGAAATTCTTTTAGAACTTGGTCCATCATACGTTGAAAAGTTGCAGGTGCGTTTTTCAGGCCGAACGGCATACGTAAATATTCGTAATGGCCATTATTTACGCTAAATGCAGTTTTTTCAATGGACTCAGGATCCATTTCAATTTGATGAAAACCTTGGGCAAGGTCAAGGGTCGAAAAATAGGTGCATTTACCTAAATTATCAAGGATTTCCTCTATTTGTGGTAGGGGATATTTATCCTCGATAGTTACCTCGTTAAGTTTCCTGTAATCAATTACCATTCTATACTTTTTTTTTCCAGATGCGTCAACCTTTTTTGGAACAATCCAAACAGGTGAGCTGTAAGGGGATATACTGGGTCTGATGATTTTATCTCTAAGCAATTTTGAAATTTGGCGTTGGATTTCCTCTTGCATTGATTGAGGGTGTCTAAAGGATTTAGTGTATATGGGATGGTTATCAATAGTTCTAATATTATGTTTGACGTGCGATGTGAAAGACAGATCGCAGTCTTCATGATAAAAAACATTTTTAAATTTGTGACATAGGTCGATTACTTTTTCTCTTTCTTCACGATTGAGATGGACAGTGCGTATTAATTTAGCAAATTCGAGTTTTTTATTATCTTGCGTAATTTTAGATTCGATATTAAAATATTCACAAGGGATAACCTGTATGCGATTTGGAAATATAATTTGGGAGTCAAGTGATTTTTCAAATGGGATTTCGGAGATGCCATTTTTTGTAATAGTCAGACAGTCAGGTATAGTGTGGTTTTCGTCAATTTTGATACTTGGAATATAGACAGGGCCATTTTCAATTGATGTAGGTATTAATATTTTGTCTCTTTCGGTAGACAAAAAGTTTATTTGTTCGTCTAATTTAAATTCAAAATAAAATGGTATACTTGTAGTTTTATTTAGAGTTAAAATTTGATTTTCATAGTCCATATTAGCTTTTAATCTTTTAAGATCGTGCGATCCAATTAGCAAATCAAAATTTTTGTGCCAGGGAATTACTCTAATTTTTATTTCATTTTTGACACCTAATTCTTCAAACAGTCTGAGTTTAAGATTTTTGTCGGATCTTACTGTGCGATGTAAGCCTGTTAATTCGAAAGGTTCGAGAAATATATGTTTTTTAAAACGGTGCAAAAGATTCGGGTTAATAACGGAATCTGTAGCTCCGGTGTCTATTAAAATTTTTAAATTAATGTCAGGTAAAAAGAAAAATGGCAGTTTAGGTTTTGAGTTAATATTATTTAAATCTATATTTATTATGTGGTGTTTCGTTGATTCGAGGCATCTATTATAAAATTTTCTTGGTCTTCTGTGTCTTGTAATTGTCCGTCACAAACGTCTATATATGGTTCGTGTTGGTCAGAGTCGTAATATTCATATTCATAATTATTTGTTTGCGATTGTGATGTTTCGTTTTCTAAAGGTGTGTTACTTTCTATGTTATAGATTTTTGGTTTTGACGCTATAGTTGAGACAGACATAGGCGTTGGCTTGTAATTTTGAGGGGTTTTTTGTTGGTAATTAGAAAATTGTGATCTTCCAAAATTATTGTTTGAATTTTGAAAATTATTTTGCATAGGTCTATGTGGTAATGGTTTATTAATATCTCCGAAAGTTCTTTGATTTGAATTTTGGTTCGTATTTGGACGTGGTACTTTGTACGTTAGGTCGAGGGTTTTGTTGAGGTAGGCTTTGTTTTGGTACTGGTTTTGGTTGAACTTTTTGCGAGAAGGAACTTGAATTTTGGTACGCGAATATTTGCTTGTGAGCATGTTGTCTGTTGTCGTGTTCGTGGCAGCGAGTGAGGGCTGTCTCGATAGTATCAGGTGGTATACAAGTAAATAGGGTGAAATACGGGTCTCTAACACCTAATGTGAATTGTTCTAAGGTTATTTTAGCAATATGTGACCTTTTCCATTCAATTTCTGTTATATTGGAGGAATATAGCTGTGCGTGATTATTTAAGGCGTTCCTACATTTAACAACTCTATGATAAAATTGCGTGATGTCTTCGTTAAAGTGTTGTCTACAACCTTTTAATTGGGCGTATAACAAGTTCTCGTTTTGGTGATTACCGTAGTATTTTAATAGAGCAGCTTTAATTTGAGGTCAATCATTGGTAGGTTCTTGCGATACGTCATCAACAACTTGTCCGCGCAATTTATTTAAAATGCCTAACTTAATAAAGGAATGTTGAAATTCTGACAGTTGAAATTTTGAAAATATTTCGAGCACATTATCTATATTTTGAATAAAATGCGGTAAATTGTCGTGAGGGCCAAAAGTAGGAAGAGTTTTCAACATTTCAGAGACCTCCTGGATTGAAAGAGCCATTTTTAATGTGTTATTAGTATTTAAATTTAAACTTATTTCACCTAATTCTAAGCGAATTGTTTCGATAGCCGATTCAGGTAAATTTATTTGCGAAGTCGAGGTTGTGATAAGCTCGACAGGTATGTCTTGAGAGACGAGAGGTTTTTTTCTTAAACTTTTTGTTTTGCTTTTTGCAGAACTTGGAATTATTTCAATATTTACGAGGTCTCTTGACATGAAATATTTTAAATTATATCGTGGAGTCGGGTTTTAACCGTACTCTCACTAATAAAATAAACGTTTATAGGTGCAATTAATTTGAAATAATTTCACAATTAAATACCTATGTAAAAAATTATTTTTTTTTTATACCTATTTTATTTGAGAATACGTTGTTAGGGAAAGACGGGACTTATAACTATGAAATTGGAAAGGTACTTACAGGAAGATCAGACCGATGAACATTGTCTCTGGTCTCAGGAATCTTCTGTCCGTGACTTTCTCTTTTCGCACTCGAAGATGGAGTCGTGCTGATTGGGGCTTCTCGGTGAAGGATTCCAAGCAGCTTTCTTGAAGGGGTTGGTGGTATCCTAGGGTGTTGAGCTTGCCGTTCTCGAGCGAAGTGATTCACGAGGAATTTTCTTCTTTGGAGAAAACGTTGTCGGTTCGTTGAATACGTAGTGAGGTATTAAGATACACCGTTGGCAAAGTTTTTCGCTATGAATGCCTTTTCCAACGTCTACGTATCCTGTTCGCAGCGCCAGTTAAGTTTATTTAACACTAACACAAGTTTTTAAAAACTATTTATTTACAATTGAAATGGAGCAGAGCCTCCGGCTAACAACAATATTCTGAATTCTTTTACAAAAAAATGAGAATTTATATCTAATCGGCTTTTGGTTAAACGCCGCGGGACTTGTAATGCCTTCCTTAATTGCGGATGCTGCTTTGACCTTATAACGACTGCCTTGATAAAGGGTAGTGTGTGGTCCATAACTTAGTAAGAATAAAAGTACAATTATTTAATTTATTTAAGATGATCGGATTAGGTGCGTTGACATAGAAAGTACGAAGATAAAAATTATCTTTAAATAGATAAATAAAAATAATCTAATAACGAGCGCAATAATTATGGGAAAATAATTAATAACATAAATGAATAATATGCCTAATCAGTATGCTGACTGCAACGAATTTACCGGAAACACATAAATCAGATATTTATGGCCTCATTTATTACTTGAGCAAAAAAAAACTTCAAAATGTTTAGATAAAAATATACACTTTTCAAATATATACCAAGCATTTAATGTATGATACTGTTGAAGTGTATTCCTACATATATGCCGGACTAGATAGGTCGTCATAACGCAATTTCTGGAGAAGTCACGTTATAAATTCAAAAATTTTATTTTAAAATAATTTTTTGGAGGTTTTTTAGTCCATACATCAACTACTCTAATTAACAGCTGTCAAGTTATCCATATAAAGGTTACTTCTGCGTCCCTGTATTATTGTAATTATTGGAAAAGATCAATGAAGAGATAAAAATCTATAAGGTCCGTTTAAAATGAATGCCACATAATTGAGATTACAAATCAATCCAACCTACAGTTTACTCGAAAATGGGAATGCTTTAACACATTTACCGAACTCTGTATATGGATATATTCATATTATAGTCTGTTTACAATAAAACACCTGTTTAGCTACAGGCTGATAATTGGCCGTTTGATTAAAGAATACATTACGCTCACATCTACCTTCTTTATAATTAATTAATGTAAATATTTTATACATATGTCTATAAAATTATATTACTCTTGTTAAATTCTAAACAGAAATAAAATAATAGGTATTGAAAATCAGATTAGATATTCCTGTTTAGCCTAAACTGTTTGCGTTCCTTTAAAACTTTAACAAGTTTAGTTCTTGAATAGTTTGAATATATGAATTATATATTGCTATTAGTATAAATCAGCTACATCTAATTTTATATCGAATCCAACATCTGCTTGTACTTTTTACTAATTTAATTTACTTATAGATTTCATCTATAGTTTTTCTCTTATACGAATTACTTTCTTATCTTTGAAATGTTTTGTTGTGATTTTTTGTTACTTTGTGCCACTCTTTTTATGAATAGAATCATTTGCAAGTTCACTGATTTATCTACGAAAATGAATGTGTAGAGACGTTTTATATACTAACGTGCGTTAATTAATTCTATGAATAACTCGAGGATAACGCGAAGAATATGACAGAAACATCTTTAGATCACTCTTTACTAATGTAGAAATATTTGTCATACGTATAAATAAACCACTGGATAAATGTATATGAAATGATAGTCTATATTACTACAACAGAATTAATTAATATTAAATAGATAGTACATAAACTAACGATAATTTTATAATAGAATACTGATTCGTATTATGTAATTTAATAAACAGTTGCTTATCCGTGTATTGGGGTTGGAGAAGGGAAACAAAGAACTTTTAAGTAACTGAATATTTCATAGAAGCCTATGCACCAACTGTCTAACAAAGAACAAAGAGGACATTAACGAGAGGACATAGACAGCGACTCACCGTCCATAGATTTTTTGTTGGCTCCGAAGAAAGTGGTCGAGGTAGCGGAAGGTTTCTTCCATCCTCTCCAGTTATTGCAGAGGCTCTCTGGTTCCGAGCTCCAGCTGCACAGGGAGTCCTCCTCGAAACGGTCCGAGTCTTCGAAACTGAACCTGTCACCCTCCCTATCACCCCAATCGAGCATCGCGGCCGGGACATCGCCGCCACCGCCTCCGGCCAGATTTCCAGCCGCCGCCAGTTTCAAACAAAGAGCTGCCCCCTGACACCAAGACACTCACTGTAGGCTGAACGCCTTCTTCAGCTCGACATCACCCTAGTCGGGCTGTTCTACAACCGCACAAACACATGCACTTGAGGGTTTCACTCAAGAGTTTAACATAAAACAAATATCTAACCGTCTCACGACCTCCCCCATCAACGACAACAACAAATATGGCGACTGTCTCTGACGACGAACAGATTGCAGTCCATCCGTCCACTGGCCCCTGCCTGGCTGAACTGTCACTCTTTCTTCCCCACACCAGAGGCGCCCCTGTCAATGATCTGTGGGTGCTACCATCTCGTAATAGAACTTCCACACGTCATGTATTCATAGAGAAGAGAACTGTACGGAGTACATCGCTGAACGTAGATAACATACGCACTAAAAGAGTGATAAAACAATTTCTCACAGAAGTATAAAAAAAAACGTTGTTGTTTACTTTCGATGACCCTAAAATAGTTACGTGCCTCTTTTTAATTAATAAAATGATATATCTGTCAATGCTTACAGTGTTGGACTACGAAATTAATTTCACTAAACGTAACTTGTAACTTTGATAAATCGTAACAAAATGTTTTATATAGTCTTTGTTTTTCAAAGTCTCTTTCTCTAAAGACTTGTATTGGAAAACAGAATTTAATTTAATAAACTTTAAGTATATATATTTGAAGAAGTATTTTTTTTAACAATAAACATTTCCTACAATTGCATTACGGAATTAGTGGACTTGAAACATTGAATTTAATATTTTCTTTTCCTTATTGAAACTTAATTTCTACGACCATGAGAATGTTGTTCTTCAAAAGCTATAGTTTATTTACCTAGTGACTTTGTAAGGTTGGTACCTCTTGTCGTCTTGCTATGTTGCCGTACATTAAATCTATCCGTAAATTTAATACATTTGATTTGGATGGAAAACGTTTATTTTGACGTTATCCCGGCTTATGGCAACACAGGTCAGAACTAATAGATTTAAACTAGTTAAAATAATATAAACTTCCTTGAGATATATTAAACTCCAAAATTTATTTAACAAGCAACACTTTTTGTATGATGGAAATGTTATTAGCAATTTAAATTACACTAATTACAGATTTAACAGCATACATACATAAGACTAGCAGTATTTCATCAATGTAGACGTAAACCTATAAATGAGGGTCTGAATTTCTAATCTGTGAATAATTAGTATTATTACAGAAAAGGATTTGTAGTAAATCTTAGAAATAGTAATATTTATATCCACTACACATCACCACATCAGTCAACTGCACATTCATAGTCCCTATTTTTTTGTCTGAAAATCATTCATAATATTGTAGCTCAACGTCGTTAATGGGCAATATTGCCTTTATTTTTTAAATTATTTAATTAGTAGGATTGAATTTAAATATCCTCGATATATCAGTTATATGGGTAGATTAGATATTTACGTATTAAGGCTATATTCAGAGTTCAGATGTTTAGGGCAGAGGGATGGCACTCCCTATATGTCACGTAGTGCGATCTTGCAATTACGTATAAAACGGTCGCCAGGGGTGCTAGTGGTCTTGCAGGTCTTGCACTCTCGTTTCCTCCGTTCTCTTACTTCTCTGACCTACAATAACAGTAAACATAACCTCGCATACATATAAACAGACGCGTAATCGCGAGTTGTAATCAATCTGCAGTGTATAAATATAATAGTGTAAAATGGAAGATCCGCCGAAAGTAAAATACAAAATACGTCGTGTGAGATGACGTTGCATAGTGCATGCAATTACGAAAAACAACGTTCCGTAGAAGACGAAAAAAAGAAGTAAGTGTATTTTAGAGTACCCTCAAACGAAGAAAAAAGAGAACTGTGGCAAAGTGCTGTTCGGAATGATTTAACTCTGACCAAAAATCATTATTTGTGTGAAAATCATTTCGATAAATATGCTATTCTTATGCGAAGAGAATTTCATGATTCGGCAGGAGCTGTTATCGGAGATGTATGTTGCCTTTTACAAGTGTACTTTAATTACATGTAACGAACTGAAGAATAATTCAGTGTTTTAAAAAAATCTTCATTAAAAGATTATTATGATTCGACATTATTCAAAGTTTTATATTGTTATTTCAATCGAAGTAATGAATTTAATTGCATTAGTCTAAATACACCTTTTCTTTTACACATAATACACAGAGGCCATGTAAAGTTATTCGCTTAAAGAGCGGAGTATTGCCATGTAAAAATTTGTCAAAAGACTCGCTTAGAAATGTTGTGGCGTGTTCTGTTTTCAGTAAAGTGCAGTGAGATAGATAGCTTCATTTTCCCTACAACGATACTTTGATTACTCCCAATTTACAATATTATAATTTGTTTTGTAGTATATACTACAAAGTTATATTATTTGCCTCTGTGAATTAATATTTTGAAATTATTTCTCTTAACCGTAACAAACATATTCATAGAATAAGTTTCAGACAGATTATATATTACACTTTTCAGACAGATTATGTATGTATGTGTACATATTTCGTGTAAATAAAAAATTATTGCAGGAATATAAGAAAACACATTTTTTATAATTGCAAATTAACGTAATTCAGTTTCACCTATACGGTAAACAATAATAATCGTTACGTAATACATTGTGGCTGAGACAATTTTCCTATAAATTCATTTTGTTATTAATTTTACATCATCAGTTACGTACTTATATATTAAAATTTAAAAACATTTGTGTTCAAATTTACCGGCAATTTTACGCTGCAAGACAGCTAGCGCCTCTTGTACAGTAATTTATCAGCGAACTATCGCAGTGGGGTCTGGTTTAGGGTGATATTTAAATCCTATGAATTTCATTTATTATTAAGAAACGGCAACAGTGCAACACATTACTCCTCTAGTGGCGCCCTCCTTACAGTTTCTTTTTAACAAGAAATTTCTCTGTAAGTATATCGTGTGTATTTCATTTCACTATTTACTGTAAATTGTTAAATCATTTTTAAAAATATATGTACAAAATAGTAAAGCTGTTATCGTAAATATATTGTAAGTCGTATGTATTCTAAATGCACTGACGATTTTCCCGATAATTGTGGGAAAACGTCAGTATATTTTTTGGTTCTTGTTGACAACAGTTCTCGAAAAGTAAATGAAGATTAAGAATAATCAAATATGTATCGTTTTAGGATAAAATGGCTCCAAGGAAAGGAAAAGTTCAAAAAGAAGAAGTACAGGTCTCCCTCGGACCTCAAGTACGTGAGGGTGAGATAGTTTTTGGAGTTGCCCATATATTTGCCAGCTTCAACGATACATTTGTCCATGTAACGGATTTATCTGGCAGGGAAACAATTTCCAGAGTTACAGGGGGTATGAAAGTAAAAGCTGACAGAGATGAAGCGTCCCCTTATGCCGCTATGTTAGCTGCACAGGTATGTTGAAAATTTGTATATTGGAGGTTAGGTTAATTTTGACAAGATGGAATAGCATGGTAATAATGAAGTTGAATCTATTTAATGGCATATAACGGTTTTAACATACCATGGAACGTGGAGGTAATTAGAATTTTATGTTTTAAGGATGTAGCCGAGAAGTGCAAGGCATTAGGTATTACGGCTCTACACATCAAACTGCGTGCAACGGGTGGCAACAAAACAAAAACTCCAGGGCCAGGCGCACAGAGTGCACTTAGAGCTTTAGCTCGTTCTAATATGAAAATTGGCCGTATCGAGGATGTAACACCTATTCCATCTGATTCTACACGCAGGAAGGGAGGTCGTCGTGGCCGTAGATTGTAGATTTTTACAATGCTATATGTTCGACATAGTTTGAATCAAGTGTATTTTTTTATTTTTAAGATAATTATATAAGAAATTGGTTTTTCAATAAATACTTGATTTGAGCTACCATCGGTATTTGTTTCCATAAGTTGAAATTAAGCAATCAACCGACCATTTCGAACAGGCGGATTAACGAGACAGATAAATAGAAGTGGTTTTATAAAAAACTAATTAATGTTAATTTACAGTGCAAATAGAGAAATAGTGTCTTTATTGCTTTATAGATTTTTCATAATTTTTTTAGAAAGGTAAAAGAGAAATATAGATTTACTATTTCAAATTTAAATATTTTAGTTGTTTTTGAATTAGAGATATTTTACAATGTCAGCATCAATGCATTTCTTGTTCACTGTTAAATGCGAATTGGTGCAATAGAAAAGTATCTTGGTGTTAATACACACTTCACATTGCTGCTCTATAATGCAAGATACAAATTTTGTGAAAATTCATTTGTGACATTGGAATTGAAAATTAATTTTTGTTCTACATATAAAGAAACAATCTACATTTATATTGATAAATTGAAATAGAGGAAGCATATTATTATTTCGTTGTATTAAAAAATATTTAATTTTACCTTTTTACATGCCGAGTTCCATATAACAGAGATCGTATCTTCAACGTTGTAAGGGTCCTACTATGTTCACATTTAAATTTATTTATTTATGAGGACTGCCTGTGCAAACCAGAAGGAACATGGATATATATATATATATAGAGTAATATTCAAAAAAATTGGTTACACGTTGCAATTGTTTATAACAACAATTTTTATTACATTATCAGGGAATTTTGCAAGCAAGCATATAATCATTTTTATGCATTATTTCAATCGATATGAATGCCACAGCGTACAAAACCACTAACAAATAAAGACATTTATAATCCACAGTAATTATTTACATCATCTATAGTTATCAAAAACATAAATCACAAGTGAAAAAATTTCATTTTAACCATATAAACAAACGTTTTCTATCCATAAAACTATTTATTAATTTGCATTTTATTAGATATATTTTTCATTAGCTAATTAATATAAGTTATTTCTTTTACTTTACTTCTACGTACTTACTTAAAGTATTTACCATGTTATATATATTCTTTAAATCTTATCTATGTCACTCATTATTTCGACATTATACATCATCTTCCAACAGATCCTTAATCTTTTTTTAACACTATTAATAAGCTTATAATTGGTTATATCTTAAAGCCATTATTTCATTGAAATCTTGATTGACTATATCTCCAAGCAGTTATGCATTAACTAATAATAAATATAAATACCATATACCTGTTAGTAATAGATAAAAGTTAAATAGCATTAAGAAAGCAATATTCGTGGATAATACCAACTGGTAAACAAATACTAGTCCGACCCTACCAACTGCCCCAGGTGCAAGAACACTTTAACTTTATGTGCATATTTCTGAGGCTCCTTATTCTCTACTTTCGAAGCGATAGTGTTGGTATAAATGTGTTGCATTATAAACCCACAAACGACCTCGGAATTTAGAGCTAAATCCACCATGGGCGTGACGTTCAGCTTAATGAAAGCCTTGTTCGACTTGCGCCATTTCACCAACCTAAAATTTACAACAATCAACGTTAAGACTTCTCCTCATCAAGACATCTCATCGACTCACTTAGGATCATCCTGAATGTTATGCATATCTCCCGAATCATCATACTCGGCTGCGTCATCTCGTGGTGGCAGGATGAAGCTACTAGAGGGAATTGCCACGTTGCAATTGACCTCCTCGTTGATCGTACGCGGTTTGATGGTAATGGAGGGTTGGCGTGAGGAAACACTCAGTAAACTGCTTGGCTGGCTCGTCGATAGAGGCAAAGAGGTCAGCGACAGAGGCTGTTTCTAAGATAAGACACGCCATACTGTTATTTAAACTAACTAAGAGGTTAATTTTAATCATTAGAAATATAAAGTAATGGACGTCGGATAAAAATTTACCTCTTGAAAAGAGAGAGTATGGTCTAAGCCTTCCGCAATGTCAGACATGTCTGAATCCAACGCCATTATCGGATCCTCCATATTCAGATCGAGGAAAGTTATTGTAGTCTGATGTTGAGTTGGATTAGTAAACTTTATTATAAGTTCACATTGTCTTCCAGCTCTAAGCGGTTCAACAGTAACAATACGTATCTCCGGAATGTGGTAGCTGAAGAGAAAATTATATTATTCTTCGGATCGCATAAATTATGAATATATTCAAATATAACGGTGTATGCGAATATTTTACTAAAGCTACAACAACATAATCCAGGTTATCATAGCAGTAATAAAAGACAGGGTGATATTTTTATTTAGAGCTCTGAAAAATTCACCCTTAAACATGTATGTCAAGAAGAAGTCTCTTAAAAGTAATAATTATTAATACATTATGAAAGTAAAACTTTGCACGGCGTTATGAATTTTATTTATTTCTGCAAAATCCATCACAGTTACATGGAATTTTTATTAAACACTACTTTTAGGTTAGCAAAAATAGATTAATTTACATGGTTGCAAAACAACATATGGTTTATATGAATTAATTTAAAATAGATACAATTAAGAAAAAATAAACTTACTATGCAAACAGTTGGATTTTGAACTTGACTGAGCTGGGATTATACTCTGGCTTGCTTACATTGTGCTCGCATGCCCTACACCTCAACGACCTCTTAATAGACAGCTGTTTGTGAACAGGGAACAGCTTATCGACTGTGGTTGGCTGTGCTTCAGGCTGCAGAAGACGCTGATCCACGGTGGTTACTAAAAATGTGATAAATTAAATTCGGTTTCTTTGTTAGAAAACAAATATAACGCATTCTGTCAACATTTTGAATGCCAAGGTAAATTATGTAGGTGTGGAGTACATGGAAACCGTGCCAAGATAATTAATTATGGATTCTTTTGTGCCTCAGAGAGCAAAATAAATAATACAAGTTGTTGAGTAATTATAGGTCATGCAGAGTTGATGCAAAAATAGTAAATGTAAATATAAAAATTTGGCAAATATTAAGTAGATGTGCGGTAGATCTGTCTTGACCAAAGACGATTATGTGTTAATTTTACATCAATTTATGTTATTTGTCTCACTGTTTACCTTTATGTGTTTGATTTTATTCTAATTTAAGGACAGCATTAACTCTCGATAGAAGAAGCTATTAAATTTAATATAAATATTTATGAACAACTATCAATAATACTGAAATATCATATAATTTTCTCAGATTAATTAGTAAACTGCCAGAAAAGCATTGTATAGCATTTTATAAAATATAAAAAATACTAACTACATTTTAAACTATAACCATTTAGTCAGGACAGTTGATATACAAAGACAAGATCATTTTTATGTTAATTTATAAAACAAATAAATATGTGCCAATTTATAAATAGTAACATGACATTCAAGTGATATTGAAATGTGAAAGTGCATATTTCAGAAAAAGTGATTTCCTTGGTTGTTTTAATTTTTGCTCTATTTAATCTTCATAGGAAAAGTTTAATTCTAGCTTTATCTACTCTTTATAAGTGTTATCAATTATTTATTCACCTAAATAAACATTAAGTAAAATTATTGATTCATCTAATATTTTGTGATATTGGAATATTGAATTTATATGAAAAATAACGAAAAATTAATTAAACACAAGTATGTAGCTAATAGAAAGTAATTACTGTCTTTATTAATCCACTTACATGACTAATCATCTTGATAACAAAGAAAACTATAGATGTTTAAAAATAATATTCATCAAATTAATGTTAGGTTTTAAAAAACATTATTTAAAAATATCAAACAAAAAAAAATCAACATCAAATAAATCACTTACTTTCTACTAAATTAATAGGGTCTGTAAATAGCTCATCTGGAAGTTGTTCAACTTCAGTTTTAGCGGTTGCAGGCTCAGGTTCTTTTGGTTTGTTCTTTAACATGGGATGCGTAAGATCAGCTGGCAGACCAATGCGTTTACGTAAAGCTGCAGCAGTAACACCTGTCCTATCCTGAAATATAAATGATTTCACTAAAAATGCCTGTTATACGGCATTTTTAACATACAGTATAGCTTAGATATTTTCCTCTCTGTTTCTTCTTATCCTTTTCCTTCTGTTGTTTTTGAGCTAATACAATGGCTTTGTACATATTCATCAGCACTTGTAAACGATTAGCATGAACATTTTCTCTCTCAGGCCATCCGCCAGTGACTAAAATAATCACAAATATATATTTTTTCATAAACAAACATAAAAAGTACCTGTTGATTGGTCGGGAATTCCAACATCTCGCGAACTCCAGCGGCATAATTGACAAGACAAATAGTACATCTTTTTTGGGGTGGACTTTGCATCCTCAGGATTAACTGGCCCCTTAGAAGCTATTCTAGTTGACAATTCCTGCTGACAACTAGGGCAGACATAGCAGTTGCCACACCTGTTCTTTTTTACCCTTGCTTCAGAAGATGGAATGTTTTCAGAGCATTTACCACAAAAATTAGAGTCCACCTAAACATAACATTATCTAAAATATTATACGATTTAGTGTTTATGAATTATTTACCTCATGACATACACAGAAGCTGCAGCGAAGTTGAGAACAATATCTGCAAAAATACAGATGGGATATTGGTTTTAACAGCCCGCAGGTACAAGCATATCTAACTACTTCTGGGCCTGTAATGTATGACATTTTTAGAATGCCGCAAATAAAGAATAATTTTTTTAGTAATGGATTGCTGACTGCTGGATTATAGCGAAAACTTGACAATTTGGATTACAAATACAGGTTAAAAAATTGACCCGATTGACAGTTTCCAAGGAATTACAAAATAATACACAAGGTCCGTTCGTTTGCATAATTCCTGTGCATACACTGTCATACTCGTTTAGAAGAATACTAATGCAACTTATTTCTAATAGAATAGAAGGCGATGTGAATTACACTAGTTCTAAAAAGTGTAACATATTTGAAGGTATCTCAGAAGGTATTAGATTTATTAAAATATGATGATGTTTTGATACCTAACCTTTTTTGAGCAATTATAATCAATTCACATTTATTTAAAACATATACATCGTTCAATGCTTCTATAATCTAATAATTGTGGAAGCATTAAGCTGTCTCATATATGTACATAGTAGTTGTAATGCAGTAGTGACTCTATGTGGTTCTTTATCTGGGGCCGTATTTTTATTAAGAAATGTTTATTTTCTTATTATGATCTTAGTGCAGCTAATGGAATACGCTAGAAGTGTTACTTTGTTCTCACATAGGCTTGACTCTGATCTCAAATTAAAATATTTTGTGATGGCATCTCGCTGGACAAATATTTCACATTTGGTATTCTGTGATATGTATTTGGTATTCTGTTTTGCTCGTAGGTATTCTGTATGTTTTATGCAAGAAGACTAGAGAATTAAAGCTTTTATAATCTGTGTAGAGAACTCTATAGTCTGCTTGGTTTTATGCAAGAAGACTAGAGAACAGGAGAAATAACTCAAGTGGTGGGGGTAGGACGAAAAACGGCGCCAATATGGCAGCCTCGCGTAGAATCGCGTGGGATCTGCGCATGCCATTTATCTTCGTCTATCGCGGGACTTCACTATTTAAATGTAGGGTTAGGGTTCTATTGTGCTCATTATGTAAACAGTAAACAATTTTCGCGTGCATTTCTTTGCAATTGTTGTTTCCGAATTGTTTGGTGAAAACACGCTATGAAAATTGGGATACAGTATTTTCAGTCCTAAATACATAGTATGTACAAAAAATAATAGTTCTGAATGCTTTTCTTTTAGAGCAAGAAATGTTACTACATTTTTTCATCTATCAATTATAATTTTCTTTTATGTCTGCCACGAGTAGGATATCGATGATAATTTAGCTTTGTGGAAATGAAATAACATAATGAGCTTTTAGTCTAACGAGTTTTAATCATCCACAGGAAGATTACATATTTTAACCATGGCCACAAGTGGAATTGAAAATGTCGAACTGCGATCACTTTTGCATGGGGAAATGAAGAAGTGTTCGATCTCGGAAGGAAATATTTTGTTTGAAAGTTTACAAAGCAACAGACACTCCATTGAATTGCCAAGCGAAAAATGGTATGCTGAGTCTGGTTTAGACACCAATTTAAACATATGCATTGATAAGAAGTTGAATGTGAATGTGTATTTACACAGTGAATATTTGGAATGGATGGAATGGGATGTGCCGAAGTCGGTACAAGATATTTCAAACATCCAAGAAGTAACCGATAGTTTTCCTGTGAAATTAGCTTGTGAGCTATTATTGTATGAAATGTGAAATTTTTTTTAAACAATTACTTATCAATTGTATATATTCGGTTAATTTAAAATTTGCGATTTTGTGGTAATAACATTACATATTTAGCGAACTTTTTGTATGTCGCTTCAGTAAAAACAAAGCATTCAATAAGAGTACAATTTATTCAAATCAGTGTACTATGAAGGCAATACAGTGTGTGACGTAAAATTAATTAATATTTCAAAATTAACGTTAGTAATTAGACATAAATTGAAGGGTACAGGAATAAAACAAGAAATGTCACAAAACTATTTATTCAAGAAAATTGAAATTATAAGTTGCATTCTAATGTAAGCGAAGAAATAACATTGCAATGAAAAGAACTAAAGTAAAGTTTTGAACTAAAGGACTAAACTAAACTACCTAACTAACTTTAACTAACTAACTGTAGTTAAACTTTTTCAATTTAACTAAAAGGCCATAATAATAATATAAAATAAATAATATAGGATGTTACCTCTTACTAAAAAACTATGATAACAAAAAATCTTATTACGGAAAAGTTCTGTGGGAAGTTCCAATTCATTATCGTTAAGTGAAGGAAAACTGGTATTTTGAGTTTTCTCTTTCTACTATTATAAAGTATTCTTTCCTTGAGCTGCATAAGATTAAGGTACTTGTCTTCATTTATTGGAAGGACATCTGGAAAATAATATAGGATGTTACCTGTTATTAAAAAACTATGATGACCAAAAATCTTATTACGGAAACGTTCTGTGGGAAGTTCAAATTCATTATCGTTAAGTGAAGGAAAACTGGTATTTTGAGTTTTGTTTATCTACTATTATAAAGTATTCTTTCCTTGAGCTGCATAATATTAAGGTAATACGGTGACGGCACCTCCAACCATTTTTCTCGTCTCTCAGTCCTTAAACGAAATTGAGTTGTAAATTACTACTTGGCAATTTACTGCTACATTACACTGCACTTTTACTATTTACTACAAAGTAAGCGTTACTGTCGGTGTATACAAACATTACAATACTTGTTTATCGAAAGACTTACCTCAGGAACTTTAAAAATTGTTCGTTTATTTATGACACAATCGGGGCTTTTGCTGAAACAATTCGTAACGCAACAATATCTCGACGTTTTTGACATATTTAACGGAAAAACTGGAAACGCTCAAAACTTTCAAAACACAGTAAACAAAAATAAACATAACCTCGCTCGTTTCTACGCAAGGACCGCCATAGTGCGGACGTTTTTCGTCCTACCCCCACCACTCGAGTTATTTCTCCTGTTCTCTAGTCTTCTTGGTGAAGCTGTAAGCATGCAGACTTGTCAAAATTTGTTGTCAACCCTACGAGTAAAGTCAACCATTACTATAGAAACAGAACTTCTAACCCTAAATATTTTATATAAAAATTTACACAAAACTTTAAAACAATATTTTTGTAAAATATTCTAACTAGATATTTTAATAAGTCCATAATTTCTATCATTACTTTTTAAAAATTAGAATAATAACCCATTTCAATAGGTATTTCAATGTACCTAGTAAAAGTTGCGCTCAACATCGAAAAAAAAAACTTGTTGACTTCATAGGTCAGTACCTACCACCTGAATATTTTGTGTACCTACCTATGCAGAGATCGATAATTATATTTAGAAATAGGTACTTACTAACGTAGGTTTTATATGAAATTCTGACTATATATCAACATGTGTATAAAACAATTTTTGCTATAGGTACCTATGTTTTGTTTTTATATGCTTCAGACAGAAAATAAAAGCAATAATTTTGGGGTAGTCAAAACTTTGAGGGTACCTGTCTTCCCTATTATATGTTAAACGTGTTTCCTTTTTTTTTCTACTTTACGAAAAACAATTTTAAAACATCATTTTAGTTGTAAAATTTATACCTACTTCTTAGCTTTATTCATTACTACAATTTCAATATCAGTGATTTTAATCTGTAATGTGCTTACTCATAACTTATAATAATAGAAAAAAAAATCTCTGTAACTATATCCGTTTTTAAGAAAATACTTCAGAAATGAATGTTAGTATAGAATTCGCAAAAAAAAGAATATGTCAAAAGCGTCGAGATACTGTTGTGTTGCGAATTGTTCCTGCAAAAGACCTGATCGTGACTCAATGGAACCCGACATTTTGATAGTGTGAGAGAGAAACCTCGATAGACAAGGACAAACGGCATGCGCAGATCCCGCGCGCTTCTACGCGGGCCTGCCATATTGCCGAGGTTTTTCGTGCTACCCCCACCACTGATTTTTTGAGGAGCTATGTCTCGTTCCTCTCTAGTCTTCTTGGTTTTATGAAATTGATCTTATCGTATGAAAATTATAAATAAATCTTTTATTAGCTATCCGTTATGTTAATAAAGAACAGCATGACAGTAATTTCCGTTAAAATCGCTTGTTTATAAAGAACGTAACCTGTATTTTAAAATAATTTAATTTCTGCTATACGATAAATAATGGATGATTCGTTAATTAATATCGTGGCAGAATTTCAAACCGAGTTTGAAGCAAGTACATCAGGTGAAGGTATATTAAGAATAATCAGCAAAAAATAGAAAAAATAAGTTTAAATTATAGGAATATCTACTGTTAAAACTGCTGAAACGGGTAAAGCATCTAGTAAAACACACTGCTTACTTGTTAATCCCAAGCAACGTGGAAATCCATTATTAAAATCTGTCCGCAACGTTCCCTGGGAATATGATGATATTGTACCGGATTATCAAATGGGCCAAACAACTTGTGCTTTATTTCTATCTTTACGTTACCACAATTTAAATCCAGATTATATACATGATAGGTTAAAACGTCTTGGGAGCATGTATCAGCTACGAGTACTACTTGTACATGTATTGTATTACATGATATTTGCACTTTAATATATGAAATTAATTAGTAAATTTTAGGTTGATATAAAAGATCCACATCATGTTTTGAAAAATCTAACTAGGATATGTATTTTAGCCGATTTAACGTTAATTCTCGCATGGAGTCCTGAAGAAGCAGGAAAGATTCTCGAAACATACAAAGCATATGAAAATAAACCAGCTGATAATATTATGGAAAGAAATGAATCTTCTCCTTATTTAAATGTAAGTTTTAATGTGTATGTGAGAATTAATGTGACTAATTATATTTCCAGTTGATTCAAGCCTTAACTGCAATAAGGCCAGTAAATAAAACTGATGCAATGACCTTAATTACTAAATTTCGTACATTAGAAGGTATCATACGTGCCTCTGAAAATCAGCTGTCAGATTGTCCTGGTATCGGTCCAAGGAAAGCAAAAAGGTTATACAGTGTCTTACATGAAAAATTTTGTAAATCAATCTAAGTATGTCCTTGTATAAAGTATTTCTCTTAGTTATGGTAATAAAAAACGTGTTTATTTAACTAAAATATATTTCTAAAATAAAAACAATAATTATCTTCCTCAGAGTATTCTTTGCATTTTGTACTTTAGTCCTGTTTAACTTTATTGCCATCTTCCTTAAATAGAAGGCGAGTGTGTTTATTCAGAATCAAAAATGAAGTAAATACAGGTACTGTGCAGAATAATATCGTAGCTGGATACCCGATCATGTTGTGCAGAAGTCCGAATAATAAAGGTGAAGTCAAACCTGCCACAATTCCTATATACTTATTCAATATATTAAGAGAATCGTTTTCTCTAGTCGAAGTAAAATCTTTCCAACTGGAATTCATTAAATTAAAGCTAAGAAATATCGGGCCACATACTAATGCATAAAGGAAATATACAGGTGAATAACAGGCAATTAAAAGTAGTATACCCGATGACAATAAACCGTATTCTACAGTCTTCATTATTAATAGGTCAGACAGATACCTATTCCTTATGCTTTCGATAAAATACATGCCAGCAAAATTTATACTATTCATATACGAGCTTGTATAACCGATGTCGTATGCTGAAGAATTGTAGTTGTGTTTCAGAATTTGAGTGAACTTTGAGCAAAATACTCCTACACTCGATAGGTATAAATATCGCATAACCAATATATCCCAATTATTTCCACAGTCAGCCTTTTTAAACTCCTCTATCACATCATTAATATCCTTTTGAGTTTTTTCTACGACTGTATGTTCATCACGTTGTGGTGGGGATTCCGTTTCTAATGAAATGTTCACCATGAGACCTACGAAATAACTATGAAAATAAATTCTTCGTAATTATAAAAGCATACGTAACAGATATTTATAAATGTTAAAGTTGTAGCCAGCAGGCAGATATAACTAAATCCAAAATCGAACAGACATCCAGCAATAAATGGACCAATTATCAAGCCTGCACCGTTTAAAATAGCGTACTTTCTCAACAAACAATCCTTTTGATCTTCTGGAGTGTGTTCCAGTAATAAATCCTTGCACAAATTTTGAGATTGATGCGTTAGACCTAGAACAATGTATAAATAAGAAATAACAATAACTTACAGTATATATTTATTACTTACTGAATATATATCTTGAAAATATTGCAAACCAACAGGAGTTCGTTAGTACCATCATTAAATGTGACACCAGAGCAGCATTAAAAATCATATAAAGGGTGTAACGTTTCCCATGTACTTGGGCATAGTTGCTCTAAAAAAAAAAATAATTTGCATGTTATGTACAAAAAAGATTAAGACAACTTACAATAATATGTCCTGATAGTAAAGTACATATAAGATTTCCAACTGCTGAAATTCCTAACACAAATTGGTCAGCTCCGAGGCCTACAAGGTATGGTGATAAGAATCCATAAATAAGACCGAAGCATATCGAGTCCTGAAATTATGATTGACCATGGTAAAATTATAATTTAAATAGTGAGAAGTTACTCCAACTAATTACTCTTTAAATTACAACGAAAACTATTAGTTTCTTCTTAAAATTATGTACACTATATGTACAATTTTGTTTTAATATGAATTTCCAATTGTAGGCAGTTAATAAATATTAATACTTACAAGTAATGTGACGACTTGCAATTTAAACACGGGGGAATCTACATCCATATTATCTAATTTTAATTCTTAAAATGTGATCGTTTAAATTTCTGATTAGCTATATACGAAATTATCATTTTTTATCATTCTTTTTTTACACACGTCTGTAGATAATGACCTTAATACTCATAAGTATCTTGTTGGTTGGTTAAGTGGATTGTTGCACAATAAATTTTAGACTACATTTTTTTTTAATTTTTAAATTGATGTTTTAGTGAAGTTTTCAAATTGACATGTTTTCATTTTTCCGTATACGTCAGAGAACATGTGCTTCGATTTACACGTAAGGAACTTTCCACAGGATATATTCTGTGCTGAGGGATTATAGGTTACATTCAGTCAGTGGCGCGATTGGTCAAAATTGTTCGGCAAACTATACCTTTGATGGTCGGACCAATCAGGGTTCACAAAGTCGACAAGATTTGAAATGCGACTTTCATGATCGAAATGGTTTAAAATATGACAGACTAAGAACTAAAAATACGGAAATATAAATCTATTATTCGTTTCTATTTATTTGTGGCTTGTTATATCAATTTAACATTGAATGTTTTTACTGTTCAATAGTAGTTATTAAAGCGAAATTAATTTCGCTCGTTCAGATAACATAACTATAGGAGATAAAGCAAAGATAAGTTTGTTTATATTACGCAATATAATGCAATACACACAGAGGATGTATTTAAAAAAGATAATATCTATTTTTATTGTATTACACAATACAATGTAACATATGTACATAAACGGTGTATTTAAATTATTTATTATTTAAAAGATTCTAAGTGTGGTATAACACCTGATTTCATTCCATTGATATGAAAACGACATCACTTTACTAACTCAATCTAATCAATTAACCAATAGAGGAAGGTTATTGTTGAAGTTGACAATGGAAGGAGACAGAAACTAAACTGGCCGTGAAACAACCGTTAGCCAGATATTTTAGAAAACGTATTTGCGTTGGCACGTGTAATACTTACTCCTATTCCCGTTCCTATTATGTGTAGTGAAGAACATCAAAGGCGTAACAATGATTAACCACTCGTAAATCCGTTTGGAATGGTTTTCAAAATATTCAAATTGTTTAGAATACTGAATTTTATTAAAATAATATCGGTGTTATACATACAGTTCTGTTTGTATTCATACATTTGTGCTATTCTGTTTGTACATTTTGTAAATATTACAGTACACATAGTAATGTATTTACCAAAAGAGAAAAATAATAACAAAAATTATCCATATTCTACACCATTTTTACAAAACTGGCCTTTCTATATGCGAATAAAAAATTAAGCACAATTTGAATTGTATCGCCTCAAGGAGAAAATATAGTTCAAATTATGTTTATATTTTGGAATAAAGGAACACAAATACATTGTATAAAAACTATTTGTCTTTAATATCACTTTGTACAGATCTGTTCATGTACCAACTAATGCCCAATCCGAAACTTGCAGGTATCACAGCTAGTAACATCACATACTGTCCATTAAACATATCACTTGCTAAGCCAGTTAGAAGGGGCGTTACGAATCTTGCAATAGACATGATGCTATTGGAGGCACCTGATAAGGATCCTCGATGTAGTTCATCCGATTTCTTTAACATCATTTCCATACTGACCACCCTCAAGGTGGTAGAAATTATGGAAAAAGGCACTAGTAATAATAAGAATGTCCATAAACTATGAGAAATAGATATACTAATGAAACAAATGTTCAGTGCAGCGAACATGTGAAACAGTCTTGTCAAACAAGTATCGTCGTCTTTATAAAAACTGTTGATTATATTTATGAAAAATGCTGATAATGATCCAATGGTACTAAAGTAGGATATGATATAACCTATGTATTTTTCCGAGATTTCAAATCTTTCCTTGAGATATAAAGTCTGGTTAAAAAAATAGCAGGTCATCGATAGACCGAACAAGAACCTTAATACAAAACCATCCCAGTGCACAGCCCAGTCAATATTTTTCAATTCTGTCACTATTTTTGTCGATTCATATTTCATGCCTGCTAATATCGATATATTGTTGCGAGTCTTCTTTGAAGAGTCTTCTGGCAAAAGGGAGGCAATTCCTTAAAAACAAAAATATTTATTGCGTTGTTCACCAAATAATGTAGACAGAACATTTATCGAGTTTGACGTTTTGCATTTCCATTTTGTTAGTATTGTATAATTGTTGGGTGTTGTGGAAAAGCGATCTCAGAATATTTATAGATACTATTTCTATTTAAATTGTTTGAAACACATGCAGTCTAACGTTATAGCAAAAATGATTTCTGTGAAATCAACAATCACTTTACATATAATATAAAATTAGACGAAATTTAGAGTAGATAGTCAATATTTCATAACGCAAGAATATGAATTTACACACATTTTTCGTGAACTAAAATAGATTTATGGATATAACTGTCCTGTTGGATTTCTACTACATTTGTATAAATTCCCATGTTACATGGTCTAAACTGAACATTAATATAACTCACCTAGATTTATCAGGAATAAAACTGTCGTAAGTGCACAGACATACTTGAATCCATTATGAACCTCAGACAACTGGCCTGCAATGAAAGGTCCAATGATAAATCCGACGGACCCATACGCTGCCGATTTTCCAAAAACTACTGTGTGCTCACTTGGAGGTATCAAATCCGTTATCACAGCCTTACAAATGCTTTGAGTATGCTTTATAATTCCTATAAAATACAATAAACAAGTAATTATAATGTGCACACTTAATATAGTAAACGAAACCGAATTAAGTACTAGGTATGTACAGTTACTCATTTACCTAATATAAACCGTAGTATAAATATTAAATATATTGAGCTCGTGAACCCCAGGAGCCCGTAACATATTCCACATATCAACAATGTAGTTTTTAATACTGATCTCCTAGGTCTTACATCGCTCCAACCACCCTGAAACATTTTCCTCGATAATTGGAATAAATTAAATGCCTTGTAGATGTTAATAATTGATATAGACGTGGGTTTTCTGTGATTAACTTACGATTAATGGTCCAGAAAGAATTTGAACCCCAAAATATGTAGAACCCAATAAGCCAATTATTGTATGTGAAATACCTAGATCTCGCAAATGGTTGCTAAATAATGGAAAGGTTAATCCTACTGCAAATAAATCCTACAAATCAAGATGTAATTAGTGAGTTCACACCAATACCTATGTTTTCTAACCAAGAATGATATGGCGTAGATGAGATTAATTGTACTTGTGGTCCACATTGTCAGTGTTTAAATGGTCAACTTAATGACTCCCTGTTACGCTAATCTGCACACGTAAAAATTTTCATCAGCCAGATTACAAATGATAGTGTTCGTTGTTATCTTGTACTTAAAAATCATGATTGGAATGTAATGATTAATGACGTTTGTGAAATTTATCTATGACCTTAACCATTAAAATTATAGTATTTTATCACCAACGAAAGAAGTAGATATTTATTCAATAGGCGGTATTAAACTTCATTTCCGTCATTTTATCCGTTTACGTAATCGACAAAAAAAAAAAACAACAAAATAGGTAAACCAAATACAAAAAGCAAATCAACTCTATGATAAAAATTTGTAGCTTGACAGCCGACAGTTGCCTTCAATGCCTTCACGTTCTTGCCAACATTTGAAAATAGAATAACTTTTTCTGCTGATCTGATCTACTCGGAGTGGTAAACTACTCCAGTATTCTTTTGGATCTACTCTCAGGATTTTAATAAGGCTTTATTAATATTACTGTCTGTTTAACTGTCATGTTACACTTAATTTAAAGACAACCAGAGTTTTTTGTCAACTTTTTTACTCTGATTAACTTTTGTTAATATAAATTTACATGTCAAGGTATATGTATCAATGGCCTCATGTTATGAATTTGTTATCTGGAATGGCTATTTGAAAACAATTACACTGGATCAGACTAATAATATACCTATTTACAGCTATTTAGTTCACAATGTCTTTAGAAAACAAAGCCATGTACTGGAGAGTATATGCCTATTTTCCCTACTTTAATCATCTATTAATTTTTCTTTGGCTTTGGAATATTTCTACTTAGACACACATAATATACACAAGAGTTGGAGTGCGTTGATTTGTTGTTTCCGCTGAATCGGCCTAGTTGAATTCTAGTTTGTTGGCTACTAATTCACAGCGGCGTCACAAAATTCTGTGGTGACAGAACAAACGTGCATTGTTAAACGCCTATCATCACCGCCTCTGTTATTACCATGTTGACTTTCATTTTACTGAAACATTTCTGTAATTTAAATCAACTGTTTGTCGACCGATCACGCCCATATTTATATACATACTTTGTTTCCGTAACTTTAATACATACAGGTCTTTGCTTGAATATTTACAGACATAATGTCAGTGCTGCCAATGTATTTACTATGAAAAACAATTCAATTGTTTTCAATACATTTTTCTTTTATACCATTTATATTTTATACATATATATGTTAAAAATTATTATTTATATATGCTATAATAATTATTTATTATGAATGTCAGTTAAAATTGTTAGCATTAAATTAAATTAAAATGTGCATTAGAATTTCAGCTTATTTGTCATCTGATATTAATTGGTACGTCATAGGTGCTCCTCTCTTATTTCTGTAACAGTTTTACAACTTTTATCAAATAGTATGTTTGCTTTGATTAACGGACAAGTGATACCTTAGACATATTACATTCTATAGTTTGTAATGTATTATCTGTGGTTAATAGTTAGATAGTTTAGTGACTAGTGAAAAAGAGAAATGTAACTAAGGGATGCGGCAAGATTTGCCAATATACGATTTTATTTGAATTCATTTAATTTGAACGGTATTTAAAAACCTCTTATCTGTTACTATAAATTGTATGTGATTGTGGTTATGAATTGTGGGTTTATCAAAATTTATCTTACCAATTTTTAATAACAATTTCAGTTCATATCTTATAACTTCTTTAAAATTGTGATAACAAAGTAGATAATTATAGAATCTGAATTCATCTCGTTGTTTGCAATTCATTTCTCAAGATGTAATAAAATAAACAAGATACATATGCCACAGTTGAAAAAATATCAAATTTACCAGATTTTAATTATGAAATTTATAACATCTTGATATGAGGTTTCAGTATCACAAATGGCCATTGCCATTACATTAACATAAGATTAATTAGTTCAATGTTTATTATTATTAGTGATGCATAAAGTACAAAAAATAATACATCAATATGATACATCAATAAAGATTAATTTAAGATGACTGTCGGGTGTTCGTGGCTCGTGAATAAATACAACCTTAACCGTAAATAAGTGTAGTACGGGTGATTTGTTCGAAACAAAAAATAAATCTGGAAAAATTGGAAATATTCACAGGACATTTTTAACTTATTGCGATTAATTTGCATATCTTGAGATTAAAAGATAAAATACTGACATTATTTCGGAAATCCAGCCATTGAAATGTTACAAAATATATTTTTATTTAAGTTTCAGCTTTGTATGATCTTAACTCGCTCGTGTGGTGTAAACAAAATAAACTATATTTTGCTTACCTACTTATTGATAATCTATTTTCATTCTCATGTGGTGTGATTTAAAATATAAAAGATAAGTCTGCAGTATAAAACAAATTATATAACTTAATCAAAAATTTACATTTTAGATAAAAAAAAATTGTAAGAGATAAGAATTACGTTTTCGTAATATTTAGTATATAATATGCATAGTTTTAACTTGAATTATATTAAATGCTTCGAAATGTTATATGTAATTGAAAATTTTCATTGTTTCAGCGAAAAATTAATTTATTTTTTATATATTTAAAGATCCCCATCAAATATTAGATAAATAAAAAAATTGCCAAACAAGCAACTAAATTTTGTAGATTATTTATTACATGTGAAGCAAATTGAAACAAAATTAATTTAACAGTCATTTTTCCATGCATCTTCCCGTACTAAAACGTATCATTTTCTTTGATTTTAATTTCCTCGCCGAGAATTTTATGAATTCGAAATGAAAGGCCACGATCGTAGAAGGGACGTGTCTGGGTCTCGTCGCGTGTAATAACGCTGACCTAGCTAACGCCGCAGAGTTCAGAGGTTATATAATTAACCTGGTGTCCTCCGCTTCAACCCTTTTTATTATGACCGCCAACCGCATATTACTCGAGTATTTACGCTAAGTGACCGGAATCTTATTCGGTTTATTCTTCATGCACGCATCAAATGGTGTCCTATTTGAATTGTTATATACCCTAGAAGGCAAAAATAATACACTTCTGGCGAGACCATCACACTGAGTTGTCTGGTTTGTCCATTGTTTTGTATCATATTAGTTTATAACGATCGAACTCTATGTCGTAAATGTTTGGGTAAGTATAAAAATTAATATAACATATATTTCAAGTATATAACACAATAATGTATAACACAATATGCCACCATGTCTTCACAAGGGACCACGTCTAAAATTCATGTACAGTTTAAGAAACTTGGACATGTTCAACCGTCGAAAAGAAAACTCCATTTCGTAGAAAACGATGTGAAAGTAAACATTTAGTTAAAGCGTTTCGAAGTGTCTCCATAAAGAAAAATTTCCCCTCTAATAGTTCCCCAGAAACTATAGAGGACAGGTCAATAGAAATGAGATAGCTCTTGGTTCAATTCTCCTCTTTCAGACGAATCAACTCCATATTGTTAATATTATTGTTACAAGACAAAAATAAAAAAAAAAACTCTAAAATTTGTATAAAAATATTGTGGCTATTATTGTCCATCTTGAGGAGCCGCCACTGGCCACTGGATGTTTAAGATGCACACACAAATACAAATACCCCCTGCTCTGTTCTCCATCCCGTTCCGGTCTCGAAAACGCCAATGAGACGTTGCATTTGTGGAGATATTTGTCGAGCACGGACCGGGGCGATGTTCCGATGGCTGTTAGCTACGAACCGCAGTCACTTCCTTACAAGATTAGATATCGCGTTTGCGTCTTTTTTCCCCATTAGTCAAACGTCAAAATTACAAAGTACGACACGGCAGGCTGCACCTCGGACACCTCTACCAACTGTCATGCCCGCCCGATGCCCGCAGACCAAACAAACGTGTTCCTAGCAGGAAACGCCGTCGCGAATTCACCACTCATTCTTATTTCTAATTCTTATTATGCAATTAAGGAAGCCGCGTACGCGTTGGCGTTGGGGTAGATGATGGACGTAGCAGGCAAGATGCTTAAGGTGATCCATCACGTCCTGTCAGGGGTGTAATAGACGGATCAAATCATTTTTAAAACAACACAAAAAGTTTATATTCGAATTTTATGTTTATATTTTTCCAACCACGCGACAGCTTATACGCTGAAAGAAAACTGGACCTTATCAATAATAAATCGTTATTCAAGGAATGTTTATTTCACAGCAATGTAATGCAATTAACATGAGTAAAAATTTTATGATCAATTTATCACTAATTTGGAGGAAAAAACAGGAGACCAGTTTTGGACCAGGGAGATGATTACGTAAAACTCAGTTTTATTCACCTCTAAATATTCAGGAAAACGTATTTTTCGTGAATATTTAGAAATGGATTTAAAACCACACGAAGACATAATAAGGGCTCTTTCAATAAGGGCGTTCGATTTTTAAATGTAAATAAAACAAGTTGTGTGTGAGATATCCACTCAATTTTTTTTTATTTGAAAGAATATTTTAAGGCATGAAGTATGGAATTTAACGTCGTTTTTTTTTTCGACGATTTTGTCGCATAAATTTGACTTAATTTTCTGGATGGTGTTCGTTATGTTGACTTTGAGGGCTTCAATTGTTTGTGGTTTATTCGCATAGACCTGCGATTTGAGATAGCTCCAAAGGAAGAAGTCTAAAGGCGTTAAATGGCACGATCTCGGTAGCCAGTTTTCGTCACCGCCGCTGGTGTGCGATGTAACCGTGCCCTCAAATCGATCGTACAAAATGTCTATCGTGGCATGCGCTGTGTGGCACGTAGCGCCGTCCTGTTGGAACCACAGGTCGTCGGTATCCATATCGTCCAGTTTAAGCCACAAGAAGTTGCTTATCATCGATTCCAATTAATTTTGGGATGCTGATTATGAAAATGATCATGAAATAAAAAAAATAGTTGCCGTTTTCAAGGACGTATTTATGTTCTTTATTTTAAACTACATAATAAAAAATACCTACGTTTATGTTTTAATATCTCTCGGTACGCCGTCTTCTTGCTGTTCTCTTGTAAACTGTTTCTGGAGCATCTCTAAGAAGGATCCAACAGTAGTCTGCGAGCATGGAAGGATTCCATTTTCCCTGGTACCTTTTCTCCATTGTTGCTATCTCCTGATGAAAACGTTCGCCGTGCTCATCACTTACAGCTCCGCAATTGTCTGGAAAGAAGTCTAAATGCGAATGTACAAAATGTATCTTCAACGACATATTGCAACCCATTTTCTCATATGATAACAACATATTTTCGACAAGGGTAACATAATTGTCAGCCCTGTTGCTACCTAAGAAATTAGTGATCACCAAACGAAAATCTTTCCAAGCATTTTTTTCAATATCTGTTAAAGTGCTTTCAACATATGCGTTCTTTAACATATTTCGAATTTGTGGTCCAACAATAACCCTTGGTTTCGGTTCTCTCCAGACCATTGGGACAGCGAAGGGCATGGATTAATTTAACCAGTTTCGCAGACCTGAAGCACATACATTACAGCAGATGTGTGGGGCCTAGTTCTTGTCCTGATCGCCTATTTTACAGCCGAAATTCAGATGATGCGCCTTTTTTACCATTGGAGTAATAGAACGCTTCTGAGCCGCAAAAGTCACCTTACCACAAACGTAACAGAAACTATCTGGATTATTCACACACTTTTGAGACATCTTACTCGAATGCTGTCCGGTAATCAACTAAATAATGACGAAAACGCGTTGTTTATACATCATACCACACTACTGTGTCAATTGCAGCATCCTTTTGTACAGAATTTTCAAATATTCCACGTGCGCTCTTACGGCTATACTGGTTTTCTAAGGGGTACAGTCATACACGTATCTTCAGAATTTGAACTAATAAAAAAAATAGAAAATTATTTTCGGGTTTACCACATCACAAATAGTTAGCTTTAATTGATTTTATTTCTGACGCTTTTTGGCTGTTGTCCAGTGTTGTCCAGTGTCAAACCGGTTGACTCGAATTTGGCCACCAAATGTCGAATAATCGACAGGGCGAGACGTTGTGGCGAGGACAAAAATGACGTAATGCGCAGAACGTTTTTCGAACGAAGCAATGATTTCGAAAATAAAATTTAATGATTTTCACACGTTGTTGAATGCTATAACCTTCCATGGCGATTTGCCATACACTACTGAACAATTCACAACAAATCTGACAGATATTGCTTTAACAACATGGCCGATGTAACAAATTTCGAGCGTCCCTATTGAAATACTCTGTAATTGTATAGAGAAGTGGAGGCTTAATCTGAATATGTGACTACATGTTACATGGCCCTTTTATTAATTGTGTGCCTCTAACATAAAATTTGGGCGTCACCTCTAGGAAATATATTCTGTAATAAAATAAAATTGCATTCAGTATCAGTACCTGTTAAACCAGTAAATCTTTTTTTAGTTCCCAATGAGGTCGTTGGTAGCGCCAGTAAAAAAAAATCATAAATTAATTTCCCCTGCAGTTGCGATGCCTACCAATTTATATCTTGCTGTGACACCATACAATACCGGATCCTGGTGAATGATAAATCGAAATGACATGATATAGGGACTATAAAGAGATGATAGATATAGAATATATAAATTGGATCGCACTGGTAAATGTTCCGTCCTCATCTGCAACAATTTATTCCGAACATGCAGCCACAAAACGGCAAATGTTAATTACTCCATTAACAATTTAAATATAAGTCATTCATTTTATCCATTCACTCGACTTATTTCACTTCGCCTTT
The DNA here is from genome assembly GCA_037954035.1 of Rosalia funebris. Lineage (NCBI taxonomy): Eukaryota > Metazoa > Arthropoda > Insecta > Coleoptera > Cerambycidae > Rosalia > Rosalia funebris. Next base: position 10,338,176 of record JAZFAV010000001.1, on the reverse strand, counting down.
TATTTGCGCTCCTGTCCCGTCTCTTTTTTATTGATCACCGTTTTGTTATCAGGTAATTGCAATAAATTTCAATATATAACAATCGAGATTCGACACGGCCGAATGACAAGTGGCGCCGATCTCGCAAAACGAAAAAAAAAATCGATATAAAAAACCTTAACCTCCTGAAAAATAAACTGTTCGTTTTATGTTTACAAAGTGGACACCGTTGAGAAACGTATTATTGCTGTTAGAATATATGACACATTCCATTTTAATTTCGAGTTTTGAATAACCATTCTAAACTCGAAAAAACGATACCGCATATGATATCTAAAATATCGTTTAGGTTATGTACCTATATCCAGACGATCCAGACCTTTCTTCTATACTCATATATTAGAATTTGTAATTATATGGATCCAGTAGTAATTTTCTTCACTCAAGGTAGTATTAGCATGTATATTGTACAAAAGTTTGGCCGCTATCTGCTGACTTTTACAGAGGTCGCTGCACTGCGATGTACTATATATTTTTGGCTCTGTGATTGTACCAATTGAACATGCCAAAAGTAAAACATAAAGGAGTTTGGAGGCGGGAAAAAGATGTTAAACAACGTCTGAAAGCGGTGAAAGCAATAAACGACCCGAAAAAAGCTTCAAATCTAACCGCGAAAAAATTATTCAACATGGAACTCGGATCATCGACTTAGATGAATTGCAACAGAATTTGAAGTGTCATTCATGTAAAACGTTATTGTCATTAGAAAACGCCGAGAGTGAAGTAAGAAGTGGTTTACAATCGATTTAGGCAGTGCGATGTAATTCCTTGCCACGTAACATTCCTTGTAACGTTGCCACGATGCAAGAGTATGTGGTATAGATCAGTAACATATAAGTCGGAAATCGGAACTACAAAATCGCCAAGCGGTTACCAAAGTAGTTTCCGAATAGCAAGATTATTACATAATCGCTATAGGAAACAACTACTCCTCGGTCTAAAGCCCCGCCAGGCAATGAATTATAGCTAAAAGCGATTCTCGACCCCTTTCTCGTGTTTCTGCACGATCAGACAAGGTTTCGAAAAATAAAACCCGCCACAGGATATGGCTAAAGCCCGATGAGTAGTTGTTTCCTATAACGATTATGTAATAGCCTTGCTATTCGGGAACTACTTTGATAACCGCTTGGCGGTTTTGTAGTTCCTTTCTCGATTTCCGACTTATATTGTACTGACATAGATTGTATCGATATATGTAGATGTTTACCCCACAGATTTCATTCGGCATTTGTCCTGGATCGGCATACCGTGTACGGCACTGATGCGAACTAATAAGTTCGAAACAGCTGTATGTCGTTCGGTTCCCATCCGGGACAGATGTCGAATTCTATCTGTGGCGGGTTTTATTTTTTGAAAAGTGATATAAATCGAAAAAATTCGTAAATTTTTATTATGATTAGCGAAAACTATGTAGTCGATCAATCTCATTTTGGGTTCACATATTTTTGGCTAGTTCATAAACAAAATATTAGTTTTATATGAAAATCTAAAGAACAGTTTCTGAGATATAATGGAATAACTGCCAGTTTATTGCGAGGTCGTTATACTTCCTATGTTAACAACAAGGCCAACCGTAGGTTTAATTATTGAGAAAACGGTGTAGATGAACGTTTCCAAACTTCATAAATGCATTTTATAACTGTTCAGTTAACAAATTTAAAAATTTCAGCGAATTCTTAAGAAAACGGGAAACTACTAGTACAACCTTAATCAAATCGTGTTTGGCTAGACGTATCTACATTATTTGTTTCATATAATGGCTTTACTTCCAAACCTTTTTAGCGTCCTTTGGAGTACCTCAAAGCTCAAATTTGGGACCATTAAGATTTTACAAAAGTTAATGATAACAGACAGCGGGCAAATGATTTATAAAATACGTTTCGACATTAATTAGCGCAGTTAGTTAACTTGCTGTGTTGTACTTTATAATAAATTTTCATAAAAACGTTGTAAGAACTGTCAATAGAGTTCTTTTTTTTATTAATCCTGTATATTTTATTTAACAACTGAAATTACTCACTTACTGAAGTTACTTATCACGTGAAAACTGAGTAGGTGAAAGGTGAACTGATGATATAATAACGATGGATTGAACAAAAGACTTGCAAAAAAATAAATTTGTGAAAAATTTCTGGCGCTCAGTGTTCTACTAGTGTACGATGTTCCGGAATGATCACGGAATATTTGCACCTATTCCTGCGCTGTATTTGAGGAATATATAGACCTTTCTAATGCTTGTGAATATCGGACGTACTTTTACCAAGTATCACATCAATTTGTGTTTCTGAAGACTGGCACTACTACACACACCAGCATCGATAACAACTATGGCTTTCTTAAAAGACAGATTAGCTTTGTACATGCGCATGTTTGAACAAGGCGATTATTAATGTAAAGACCATAATCCTAAGATTATAATATTAAGCTGCGTTATTAACAAATAAGTTTTTATTAAAATTGTACATCAAGACTTTAAAGAATTTTTACACAAGTGAATTTCGATATAGACACATATTTTCATATGACCGCTTGGCGGTTTGGTAGTTCCTTTGTCGATTCCCGACTTATATGTTACTGACATAGATCGTATCGATGTAGATGTATACCCCACGGATTCGATACGGCATTTGTCCTGGATGATGAGAATTAATAAGTTCGAAACAGCTGTCTATCGTTCGGTTCTCATCCGGGACAGATGTCGAATCCTACCCGTGGCGGGTTTTATTTTTTGAAACAGAATCTAGTGCAACAACCTAATAAATCTATTGTAATTGTAATAATTACACCACACTGTGGACAACATATCGTCGTAAAAAATACACGTTACGTTACATTTGCATTACATTATTTCTCGTGCTGGGAAGCTACTGTCTAAGCTGATTCAGTCTATTGATATGTAAATCATTCGACGTACTCGCTCACTAGACACTGATATAATAGTCTGCGTAGTTCTTTAAGAGGAATCGAAAGGTAATTCAGTTAAACGATCTCGAATTTGTTATTCTAAACGAGATGCCATTTAAATGTTTCTCCTTTGGCCAATTTGTTAATTAAGGCAAGCTTTATGGCAACAATGGTTTTCGCGACAATGAAAAATGACGCGAAAAAAATCTTTTGCATAAGAGAAAGGATGTCTTGGCCTTTTGTGACCTACTGACGATCTAAGAATGGGATTATGTTAAGAAGAAATAGGCGCAGACAAAAAAATGGCCGTAGACAAAGAGTTAAGCGAAATACAGACTTTGTTAGTCCTTCGGTATTCGGAATAATATTTGAAATTATTTATTAGTAGTAGAAGTTGCATGTAAAACCATGTTTCAAATTACAGATTAATTTTGTAAATTCGTCGTGAAACTACATATTTAAAAATTGTTAATTAATGTTAGTTAATGTTTCTTAATGAATCATTTTCTTTCAAAGTAAAATCTTCACAGTTAATATATAAATGAACTAGAATGACAAAAATGGTTATAAAATAATGTGAAAAGTATGTAGGTTTAATAAAACTTATGTGGAAGGGAGGATGATAAGAAATTTATAAAAACTGAATGGACTTAGCCATTACTTTGTGATAGTTGATCATAATGATACAGTAAAACACTTCAGTTTGTTAATATCATAGATTTTATTGTAACTTATTGCTACTAAAGTTTCGATACTTTAACGTATCATTTTCAAAGCGACTTGCTGACATCTGATAACTAAATAGCTATTGAGAGGAATCGATTTTATGAAATATACAATGAACTAGAACAGGTTCATATGGTACAGTCAATGGTAATTCCTTTGAGAAACAAAAAAATATTGTAGATTAATGAGAATAACTTTATTATATGAAAAAATACTAATGAACACTAACAAAAACCATTAAATTAAGTATTCCAATTGTCTGCCATTCACTTCTGACAAAGTGCAAGCCGAAATTCCTGTAAAACATTATTTAGATTTAGCATTTGAGCGTTAATTATTTATTTCCTTTCAAATTCTGCCTTTTAATGTCTTGAAAGGATTTGGTCTATTAACATATACCTTAGATTTCATACAACCCCACAACAAATAGTCCAGTGGAGTCAGATTTAGAGATATAGTTGGCCACTCAATAGCTTCTCTTCTACAAATCCACTTATTGCGAAAGGCGATGCTTAGGTAATCACGTACAATTGTTGAAGAATGTGGTGGCGCGCCAGCATATCGGTACCATTTTGATTCTTCCGGTATCTGGTTTATATTATTCTGATTTATATTATTTGAGGCAACGGCCATCCCATGTTGAACATCGACCCTCGTCCGATCACCGAAGTCAAGCAACCTCGGGCGCAGTTAGCACTTGGATGGGTTACCGCTTGAAAATACCACCGTTGCCGTTTCAGCCTAGGTGGATTGAGTAACCCAGTAGTACTGTTGCCGGTCCCAAGCCCGGAAGAAAGAGAAGTGTTAGAGGGCCAGGTTTAGCTGCCTTACCCTCTGTAAAAACAGATCCAGTTCATAGTACCGATGATATTTATCGAAGAGGAACAGGTCATAGACCTACTTTAGACGAAGGAAGAAGAAGAAGAAGAAGATATTATTTGAGCCCAGTGCCACAAGTGAGGGAACTAGGTGTGGTTGTATCAGTTTTTGCGTACAACTGTAGCAAAATAATGGAAATACATGCTATTAAATATTAAATTAACACCTTTCCTGAATTAATCTCCCCACCTGGTAACGATTTTATCCAATTGGTTCCAACCTTTATGTGCTCGCTGTATGTATAAATGTAGTTTATTGAAATAATGAAAAATATGAAAAGAAACAGACAATGCAATCACATAAATAAATCATGTTGTAAATACTTTTTCGGTAACAGTTTATAAGTTTTATTTGACTTTATGTGAAATTAATTTTAGGCACAAATATAAGGAACCTGTTAAGATGAATCACGGGTCGTGTTTAGCAGAACGCAATCCTCCGAGGAGGAGGTGACGGCGCCCGGGAAGACTTGTCCTCGACTGACCTCCCCGACTTTCCGTAATTAAATACATCAACACGACACAAGATCTATGGCAACCCGGTACGCCACGCTGCACATAGGCAGATTATCCAGTGCCAGAAAGACCTACGCAATATTACGTGTTCTCCACACATGCATTTGCATTTAATTATGCCATATGAAACATTCCTCGCGCAATTCGGTCCGCAAAAATTAATCATTTAATGGGCAATAATTAATTTGTACGTCGTTTACCTTACGTTATGCAATTTTAATTGTACGCCGTTTGATGAGAATTGATTCCGCCTACGATTCGTTATTGTTACTAGGCTCCAGTGGAAAATATCGCTCTTTTCACTTCAGGCATTCTTGAATTGGCATTAGCGAACCCGCGTTTGAAATGGAAAGGATGGAGAACAACTAGAAACAATGTAAATAATGTATATACCAAAAAGCATGTATGTGCTTAGAATGAACATTATTGTCCATAATTAAAAGTTAAAAAACAGAAATATATAATATGAAACAAGCTTTGTACAAGGTGTTTTCAAATGTTTACCTTATTTGTAGATTGAACATCAACAATGCGCGCGCATGTATTGTCACCACGCCTTCGAAATTCAGTTGCATGGATCGCTTTACCGGTGAGCAACGTACCATGTGTGTCGGAAGCTTTTACGAGGACCATCGTTTCCTCATAATAGTTCATCGCCTGTATCGAGCACACTATCTCCCTCACGACATTAATCACGGTCCTTCAGCAAAATTAATCAAATCGTGGGTCGTTAAATTTGAAAGAGAAGGCATTACTATTAATAAAGAATCAACGAGTCGATCCAGAAGAGCAAGTGTCGAAAACATGGTGTTCGTGAAGTAGTAACACGTGCACCTGGCAGTTCTGTACGAAAACATGCAGCCGTCTTAAATCTTTTGAAAACCACTGTCCACGACATCCTGACAAAGGATTTCAACTTCATCCTTACAAGATTCCACTGGTGTAAGCTCGAAGATTATCGAATTTGATTCGCTTTTGGGTAAGAATTAAGGTATAGATATGCTAGAGAATTTTTTCAAAATTTTGCTGGATTTAATTTAAAAACAATATTTGATGTGAAGGCAGGTGTTTTATGACGAATTTCAGATTCTAGTGAAATGAGTTGTAATAGATAAATAAACCTTTACAAACCAAAAAGTTGATAATTAACTGCTTTTGTGTAGAGTGGTAATGTGATAACCCATTAAAGTAATGATCAGTGTGGGTATATTCTCGACAGATAGAATGAGTTACTGTGTCAGATTGGCGATAAACAGTCTGTAAAATGAAGAGAATCACTTTTTTTCAATTCCATAATAAATCGTATCGGATATAAAACTATCGATGTTATAGAAAATACTGTAAGTGACAAGAACCATTTTAATAAAAGACGAATATCCATAGAGAGGTTGTTTTATCTTATTGTGTGTTTATGTTAGGTTTAAGAATTTTAATATCATGATTATTGTATACAAAACAGAAGTCTTGGTGAAAAGAGATTCTACATCGAGGATAATCTGAGGATCATTAGTCTCCACGTTGAATTTTTCTACTTTGATTTACAAAATCGAAGGGATTTGTAATGAAACTATTGGAGTTGCCCTCTAATTGTTTCAAAAATGTAGCCAACTAAACATGTAAGAGAGCCAACGATGTTGACAATATTGGATACAATGGTGTTGGGGTGAAAAGAAATGGATGGTTTGTGAAATTTAGGAAGATCATATAGACTAACATAAGTGTGTGAGAATAGCGAGGGATTATGGCTTTTTTGTCTTGGAATGGAACTGGCGTGGTAAGGGTGGGATGGGTGTGATTAAGGGTTTTGATAATAACTTTGTCGATTCATATTAACATAGTTTACTTATCGGTATTAAGTACGGCAATTTATGAAATATGATTTAAGGGCAACCAATTAACGAAGAATTCTTGCTGTTTGAAAATAATTTTGCATTCTCCATCAGACATTATTTGTACTACTTATTGTACAAATACAAAATTATATACAAAAATGAACATATACATTTCTATTTTGTGTATCCATTTTATTTTGACTTGTAGATAACTAATTTTAAAAATTTCACCCACAAAGATTCGAACTTTCTACTTTCCACTCATGTTTCGTCCAGAAAAGGAAATTCATTGTGATGGAGCAAGGAAAATATTTGCCGTTACAACCTATTTACTCGCGAATGTTAGATCAAACACAGAAAGTGCACAAACAATCGGACGGACTAGGCATGCATGGCACGGTGAGCGTTGATTGAAGAGTAAACAGATAGAAAGGATAATGGGCTCGAGCAAATCGCGATTTCCATGTACCCGCACCGACAATTACCGTTTATTTTTCAGCACACTTCGATCCTCCTCGAATTTAAAAGTGGACAGACAATAGCCGACATTTCATTGTAGGTAATTAAACTTATTAGAGTTGAAAATCAGATGCGCCTCGGGTGTCGCTGTTCTTTACTGCCATTGTTGTTATTTTCACTACCGCAGTTTCTCTCGAACGCCCACGAGCAACGAACCCGATACCAACAGCTTCATCAGCTGAAAGTGGCCGGGTAGCGGCTATCACGACCTGTCGGACGCTTGTAGTTGTCCAGTAACTCATTTTCGAATATTTGCCAAACTCCCATGGTTCAAGAAAGGCGTAACTTGATGTAAATCAAGTGGAAAAAGGAACAGATACAATATTGAGAAATTCGAATTTCAAAAAATAAAACTCGCCACAGGTAGGATTCGACATTTGTCCCGGATCGGAACGGAACGACATACAGCTGTTTCGAACTTGTTAGTTCTCATCAGTGCCGCATACGGTACGCCGATTCAGGACAAATGTCGAATGAACTTTATGGCCTATACATCTTTATCGATACGATCTCTGTCAGTAACTTATAAGTCGGAAATCGAGAAAGGAACCACCAAGCCGCCAAGCGGTTATCAAAGTAGTTCCCGAATAGCAAAGCTGTTACATAATCGCTCTAGGAAACAACTACTCCTCGGGCTAAAGCCCCGCCAGGCATTGAATTATACCCAGAAGCGATCCTCGACCCCTTTCTCGTGTTTCTGCACGATCAGATAAGGTTTCAAAAAATAAAACCCGCCACAGGCAGGATTCGACATTTGTCCCGGATCGGAACCGAACGACATACAGCTGTTTCGAACTTGTTAGTTCTCATCAGTGCCGCATACGGTACGCCGATTCAGGACGTATGCGGCACTGATGAGAACTAACAAGTTCGAAACAGCTGTATGTCGTTCGGTTCCGATCCGGGACAAATGTCGAATCCTACCTGTGGCGGGTTTTATTTTTTGAAACCTTATCTGATCGTGCAGAAACACGAGAAAGGGGTCGAGGATCGCTTCTGGGTATAATTCAATGCCTGGCGGGGCTTTAGCCCGAGGAGTAGTTGTTTCCTAGAGCGATTATGTAATAGCTTTGCTATTCGGGAACTACTTTGATAACCGCTTGGCGGCTTGGTGGTTCCTTTCTCGATTTCCGACTTATAAGTTACTGAAATTCGAATTAAGAAATTTTTTATTGTAAGTTTTTTTTTCATATACGAGGTCTGATAAAAAAATACGGTAAATAATTTTATTATAAACAAAGTAATAAGCTTACTTCAAATTTGAACTAATCTCCTTCAAAGTACTGTCCTTGGCTAGCGATGCAATTACCCCAACGTTGTTTCCGTGATTGGAAGCATTCCTGGAAGGCTTCTTTCAGAAGGGCCCGCAGCTGCTCCATCGTGGTCCTCTTAATGTTGGAATGGTGTCGAAACGTTTTCCTTTTAGCACGGCTTTGATTTTTGGAGAGAACCAGAAGTCACATGGTGTTAAATCAGGAGAGTGAAGCGGATGCGGACAGACAGAAATCTTTCTTCAGTCAAAAACTCATCATCATCATACACGAGGTGTGGCACGGCGCGTTCTCCTGATAAAGGAGGAAGCCATTATCACATTTCCGGTCTCTCTCTCCGTACATCGTCTTCACGAGTAGTCAGTCGCCTGTTTGATGAATAATTTTTTCCACCTTTGTAATGTTTTCGTCTGTTTTTGAGGTTGAAGGATGTGTCGACCGTTGCTCGTGTTCAACCGACTCATTTCTGCTTTTAAATTACTCATACCACTTGTAAATAGTCTTCAGAGTCACCACATTATCACCATATACTGATATTAACATTTCATGAGATTCTATGCCACTTTTTTAACTACAAACAAAATTTAATGTTAATGCGTTGTTGGAAATCTATGATGTGCGACAGACACGGTAAACACGTACTTCATTCTGGAAGCCAATTGACAAGTCACAACTTGTTCAAACTTGACACTGACTATCTCAAAGGATCAGGCTATTGGAAGCATTATTTCACACATCGGCGGTTTCTGCTAAAAATTCGTTCACCGCATCTTTTGATCAGCTCTCATATTCTATACTCACTACAAAATATTTAAAATGTTATTGTCAGTGATACCAAACTCTCTCAACAAAGTCTCAAGATGCTGAACTTGAAGCATTTTAAGTATATTTCTTGAATTTTGTACGTAACACATTCTTATCCTCGTCTCTTCAATTGTAAATTATTGTATAAAATTAAATAGTTTGGGCAATAAACGATATGAAGTTGCAGTAAATAAATGATATGCAATGCAGTTTATTGAATGTACACAAAGTATGTATACATTGTTTAATTTTTAATAAATCTGAATCTTATTGCCACATAATTATTCTTAGGTATACCAGGCTATCACGGAACTGCATATCGCGAATTCATCCTCATTAGTAATTATCAGTGCAAGTATACCAGACTATGACTGGCGCTCTGAGAATAGTAGACGAATCTTCTACCAAACCGGCATCAGCAATATATGTAGAAATTTAGTAAACGTCATCTGCCTGCTACACAACAAAGTATCACCTACGCGAAGACATGCTACTTCTCATTTCTAATGCAGGATTTTACGTCATATTACGTGAGGGGGTAATTAAAGAATTATTGCCGTCTACTTATTTAGTCAGTCACACCAGGCAGTCACGGAACTGCATATTGAGATTTCACCTTTACTAGGAATCATGAGTGCAAGCATACCGGACTATGTCTGGTGCTCTACTAATAGACAAGTCTTCCACCAAGCCGGCATGAGCAATACACGTAGAAATTTGTTGTATAACGGGCGTTTGACAAATTTCACTTATCAGTGCGCCCGCATAGTCCAGTATGTTTGTACTGATGACTCCTAATAAGGGTATAATTGAAATATGCAGTTCTGTGATGGCCTGGTGTAACTGAAAATAATTAAACGGAAATAATTATTAGTATTAGAATTTAAACGAAATAATGCTGATAGCTACAAAAAGAAATATAACGGAAATGTGAACCCTATTTTTTATGAAGTAACAACGTCGATATGATACAATCATTCAAGTATACTACATCAATTCCAAATTGGGGTCATTTCCATAAGTTATATGTTACACACATGCATACCTAGATGTTACATAAAGCTTGAAAATCCATATAGGTACGTCGACAAGTGGGAGGCATTGACAGCGAGCGACTGCGACTCCAGCAACCAGACCCTAGGTATTCCGTTATGCTCTAGTATGTCCATTTTTTCGAGCTCCACAACACAATCGTGGGTCCAACGCGGGATTGAATGTGGTGTACCCGCCGACCGTATATACGCCTGCATTGTATCGTGCACGAAGTTCATTCATATGAATTATTCCACATATTCTATGTCCTTTTTAATTACGTCTCAATGTACGGGATTCGTGATATTCCGAGGCAACGGCCAGCCATGCATAATTTAGTGTGCACTTGCGAGAAATGATCTCGACGATGTAGGTGGTTGGCTTAAACGGAAAATGCACAGGAAAATTGTAAAAATTAAGGTGAAGCGTATATACATAGGTGGGTACTACAGTACGATTTATATAGAAGTGCTTTTTTAAGTAAGATGTAAGCCATTAGCGAGTCCATGGAAGCAAGGGAAGCATGCTTCCTATAAACATATAAGTATAGATTCATTTATATAAGTCTTTAGGAAAGCCTCTGTCCCCTCCTAAAATATGTGTATACAGTATTGTGTGTTAAGAGGCTCCTCTAAAATATGGGTATACATACATCTGCATTGTGTTCCCTGTAATATGGATGTTTGGAACCGTCTGTCGGTGAAGCACTACCGGTAGATTTCGGTGCAAAGGCATGACGCATTTTGAGGTACTTCAAAGAATAAAGAGCAGAAAGAGTCTAGACATGTAAGCGGGAAGAATAGTTGATGATTAATGAGCAAGTCACAATAGCAATATGCGTGAAATAGTGAATACATTTCAGATTGCTTGGAAGCAATTTCAATATAGCTCCCATGCGATTAAAATTAAGGCAAGCAATTAATAATATTATTTGATTGTCATCTAGTCTTTCGGACGGTTCGATGGAGGATAATAAGTGATTTGTCCGGTGTTTGTTTATTAAAATAATTATTTTAACGATATAATTTTCCAGAACTTAATTAAATTGCAAAGTAATGTTATTACAGATAATGAATGACCCTCCTAGCTAGCTAAGCGGGGTAGCAGACTTTTTCCGAACTGGAAAAGTTTGGTATATCTATTTGAACAGGGTTGTGTTACTTTTCGTCTCTGGTTGTAACATTCCCCTCAATAAACTGAGGTTTTCTAAGGAACTCAAGTTCCTTATCGTACAGTATCGTACTAAGGTTCAGCTAAATTTTGTAAATAATGTTGACTTGTTGCCATTAGTTGGGATTCTCTAGAATTGTTCTTCTAGAACTACTTTTTTTCTTCCCCAAAATGTGTTCCGTAATACAGTGTATATATAAGTCAAGTTCTCCATCGCATCGAAAATTTATCCCTATACTTTATGACCATAGAACATTTTTCGAACTTCTTAAAACTCAGTTCTTATCTCTTGCAGTTTTGAACACACTATTTCTTCAATCAGAGGATCCATGCGAGTTTATAAAGGGTGGTCCAACCATAATGCACGATGTTAATTGTGAGTCACACCTTAACGTCAAGTTTTTTGCCCAACTTAATTTGACATTTCTTTGTTTCAGTGTTTGACAAATTCAACCATGGAGAGGTACACAATTGAGCAGCGCGTTAAGCATTTCGTGCACTTCGTGACTTTTTTGTTCAGCATGTGTCCAAATCTATGGCATGTGTCCGACCAAATGTGTCCACAATCGGGAGAATTGTGCGCAAATTTCAGCAAACCGGGTCTGTAGGAAATGTGAAAACACCTGTGCATGCTATGCTCGCTCAGTTCGTTCTGCGGAAAACATTGCTGTTGTTCGTGATAGTGTAGCAGAAGAGCCGTCAATCTCGACTCGTCGTCGTGACCAACAACTGGACATCTCACGAACATCACTGATGCGAATTTTGAATAAAGATTTGAATTTACACGCTTACAAGGTTCAATTGACTCAAGAGCTGAAGCCTACTGACCATTTCAAGCGTCGTCAATACGCCGAATGGTTGGTTGAACAGGCAGAAGTGAATGGTGACTTTACAAAGAAAATCATCTTCAGTGACGAGGCACACTTTCACCTCAGTGGATTCATTAACAAGCAGAATTGCCGCATTTGGGCAAATGAAAATCCATGAGTGATTGTTGAAAAGCCGATGCATCCACAAAGAGTGACTGTTTGGTGCGGTTTATGGGCTGGTGGCGTCATCGGGCCGTACTTCTTCGAAAATGAGGTCGGCCAAGCAGTTACCGTGAATGGTGTTCGCTATCGCGAGATGATAATGGACTTCTTGTGGCCAGAAATTGAGGATATGGACCTGGACGATATGTGGTTCCAACAGGATGGTGTCACTTGCCACACAGCCAACGATACAATGGCACTTTTGCGCAAGAAATTCAATGGCCGTGTTATCTCACGTCGTGGCGATGTTAATTGGCCGCAACGATCATGTGATTTGACACCGTTGGACTTCTTTTTTTGGGGATATTTAAAAGAAAAAGTGTACGTCAATAAGCCAAGAACAATTCAAGAGCTAAAGGATGAGATGATTCGGCATATTAACGACATTGAACCTCAATTATGTCTCAGAGTCATTGAAAATATGGACCATCGGATAGAGATATGCCACCGAAGCCGTGGCGAGCATTTGGCCGATATTTTGTTTCACACATAATTGTCATAGATCTATCATAATAATAAATATTAAGGTAATTCTCTGAAAACTTTTTGTTTTATTTACAATTAACATCCTGCGTTTTGGTTGGACCACCTATTAGTATGTCCAGATACAACGTTCTATGTTAACTTTTGCTCCAGGAATGTAGTACCCGATGTTTGGTTTCCCGATATTCCTGTCTACACATCTAAACACATTTAACTAATCTAAAAAATTATACTCGTCATTAAAACAAATGGAATTTTTTAATTACATGGGATATTGTATTGTAATTCCTCGAATGCTCACAGTTATTTGTGAAATTTTGGCAACTCAACTTGTCCTTTCCACTTTCTACCTATTTCTACTACTTTCTATTTTCTAATAGGAATATTCTTTTATGTAGGAATAGGAGCATCTTTTTCCCTGTTTACATTTCCAGTTTGTTGAAATTTTCAACCAATCACCTGAGATGTTTCTCAGCTTTCTGAAAAACTAATACAGGCAAGATTATAATTATTACGTATAAAGTTTGTGTAATGTTTTTACAATACATGTTACTTTTTTGGATTTCATTAACATGTTGTTTTTAATCCAGCTTAATATTTAACCAATAAGCAAGCACTGCCGTACATTCGTCACCCTGTATCAACAACTAACGTACTTTTCGAGTTAAAAAAACTTTCAAGATAACCACCAACGATAATGACACCATAACTATAACGACTTCGCCTAATCACATACACAGTTAATATATAGATCCCTCTAGCTCTTGTCTTGTCAAATTCTTTCCAGTCCCATTGTTAGTCTCATCAGTAACAATCACCCACCTAATTTAAATAAAATTTTGTTATCTTAATTAGACCGCCTTGATTGACTCGAGTAAGACATTAGCTACAGTATGCCTACACCCTTCTTAGTTCACCCATTTGTCACTTTCTTGATTTAAATACCCTTCACACGCCCCAGCGTTAAAAAACACCGTTTTGATAAATTCCCCTTTTACCCACATCAGTTTTAGGTTAATTAAGCAATTTTACATACGACTTAATGCTGCCTGTAAAACATAATTAGATAAAAAAACGTATTGTGTTCTTTTAACTTAATGAAGCTGGCACGATGAACGTGCATATTTTTTTATACGTGGTCAGCGTAGGTAGAACCATTATAAAAATACAGGGGGTAACCTCGTTGTCGGTTCTTTACATACATTTAAAACAATATGTTATAAATTGTTATAGCTTAAAGAGGTTAGTAAACTCATATGCCTGCATCTACATTTGTTCTATGAAATAGTGACAGCATATATTCAGAGTGTACAGTTCTAAAACAGTTGGAACTGCATTTTAATAAATATTAATATAGCAAGTATATAAGTGTATAATAAGTAGTTGATACGTGGGTTTTTGAAATATTTAAAATTTAAATAGTTCTCACATCTTATTCGACGTTGTGTTTATATACATACTCGTACATATTGCTTCTAATGGTCTGAATTCATTAATCGAGATTGTGCCACAATCTACATATTTACTAAAAGATGGTGGCTAATCTTATTTTCCTGATTTAATTATGCAAAACAGCGACAGTGTTATCCGGTTGTCTATAATAGGACTTTACTGTGATATAATTATATTGTGAGTCAGAAGTAAGAAAGTTCTCTGATGTTGTAATATTGAAAACGGATTGATCCCTTGGTTAAAAAAAAAACACACAAGAAACCAGTTTTTTGTAAGTACTCGAAGCGAATGTCTCATCGACGACCAAGTTTGTTAGTAAAAGTAGATGACATGAAACCTCAAATAGTAAATACATTTAAGTCGTAGAAATTAAGAAATTGGCAAACGCCATCTGGCTGCTACATAATAAACTGTCACCTACGGGAAACCATGTTACCTCTCATTTCTAAAGGTCTGTCCAGACATGCAACAATGAAGCGAAACGTAACACCGACTCGTAACTTATCATCGCGATACAATATCACAACTGTTGCGGGTAAAAAGCAATACTTTTTACCCGCAACAGGACATCGGCGCGTTACAGGGGTTGGTAACACCACGCCGTTCCAGGCATCAGTCCTTGTTAATTCATCCACCGTAGTATAGAACTGGTCCGCAAGTTCAACCCAAGTATCATTTTTTTTTAATTTTATTATAATACGTAGGATGTTTTTTATTCTACAATACTTCCTTACTTCGATACACTTCAATAAACTGCAGCGTGCGCTCATCACTTCACTCCATGTTTGAAACTAAAGCAATACTGTCACGCAGTGTTGTTACGTAATCCCTTCCAGACATGAAAGGGGGATGCGTAACGCCACCGCGGTACACGCCTTTGATGTGACGTTGAAAAATCGACAAGCTACGGAACGGTCTGATATTGCGCGACGACGTTACGATGTTACGTTGTGTGGCCTTCAAATATGTCACGGGGCGGCGCCGGCGTTACGTTACGCTTCGTTGTTGCATGAAGTTGTTGTGTGGATGCACCTTAACACAAATCACTTCGTCTGATGCAGGATTTCACATGACACTACCCGTGAGGGGATACTAATGACCACCTAATTAATTCTCAGTTACACCAGGTTGTCCCGAAACTGTATATCGCGATTTCATTCGTTTCATTAGTGCCTGGAGCTATGAGGATATTAGATGGGTCTTGTACCAAGCTAGTCATGTAGGGAAGCATCTATATAAGAAATTGGCAAACTCCATCAGCTTGCTACATGACAAAGACAAAGTATCACCCACGGGAAGCCCCGCTATTTCTCATTTATACCTCTCACGTAGTGTCACGTGAAAGCCTGCGTTAGATGAGATAATCTGGGTTAGAAATGAGAAGCAGCACGGTTTCCTATAGGTGACACTTTATAGCGTAGCAGGCTGATGGTGTTTGTCAATTTCTTGCATGTATGCTCATATCGGTTTAGTACGAGACCCGTCTAATATTCTCACAGCGCCAGGCATAGCCCGGTATACTTGAACTGATCATTCCTAATAAGGACAAAATCGCGGTAAACGGTTCCGGGACAGTCTGGCGTAACTGACAGTTTATTATTATATTATATAGGTTTGGGCCTCATCAGCCACTGATCGCATGGGTAGTCCCTTGGCGATCCCCTCTTATCCGGGTCATTATTCAAAAATGCTATCTCATAAAAGGAGCAATTTAAGCACGTCCTCCGCCTTAAGCCTCGCCTCCTCTAGGATAACAGGGGTCCCTAATATAAGATACCTCTTCTCCTCCAGTGCGGGGCAGGTGTAAAGAAGATGAATCGAGGTTTCCTCGTCTTCTTTACAGTATCTGCAGGCCGCGCTATCAGTCAGTCTCAGCTTGTGCTTATATGCATTCAGGCTACTATGGTGGACCGTTGTGATTCCCACCAGGGTTCTGGCTTTGTGCCTGTTCAATTTAATGAATTCTTGAGCCCATTTCTCAATCTCTGAGTATTCGATGAAGAGTTTGATTATTCGACAACCCGTTACTCCTCTCCATCTTTTATTGTGCTGGTCTCTTGCCGAGCCATTGATGCCGTCTCTGATCAGATTCCGACTTATTCCCACTGCAGGTTCTGGTCCATAGAGGTTTTCCCTGGTCCCTAGTCTGGCAAGGTCATCTGCAATTAGATTTACCTTAATGCCATTATGCCCAGGTATCCATAAGAGTTCCACCGGTCCCTTCTCTGCCAAGTGGTTCAATGTTTCATAGCAATTATAGACCAGCTTCCAGCTTCGACTTTGTCGTTGCTGAATTCAGGGCTGCCAACGCCGCCCTGCTATCCGAGCAGATACATACCTTTTCCTGGGTCCGATTTTGGTAGGCCCCCAGAACACCGCATACCGGTAGTGTATTTGCCCAAGGGGAAGGTTTTACCTATCCCGTCGCGTCGCCTATACACCCCCGCACCCGCTCTGTTCCCACTCCATCCGTGTACCAGATGTCTCCATTGAGCGGCAATCCAACTCGACCCTCCATCCAGTCGGTCTTACTGGTGAGGGTGATCTTATATTTCTTGTCAAACAGGAAGTGGACACCCTATATTGCATCTAATTAACTGACATTTAATTAGATGCAATAATTCTAGTATAAATTAGTAAATAATAATACCTCTATTAATATTTTACTAAATAATTTGAAATATTTTCCAATAAACCCAATAAAATATACAACTAAACTTTAGTCTATTCCTAAACAGTTGGAAGTAAATAACCAATTAGTTACAGGCTAGAAATTAACAAAAACAATATTTATCGTTATGTAACTAACCATAGTCTTCCTATTCTAGTTGTACCTATTAGAAATCCTAATTAGATTTAGCAGTTCGAGAGAGTGAACTCAGATATGGGTAGCCTCAGGACACGACACGATGCTCTTCAAATAATCACTATTATTATTGTCTATTTCGGTCTCATTCAAGTATGGTTCGTAGGAATGAACCAAACAGAGTCAGCGCATTGCATAGATTAAAGGACGGGTATTGCGATTTCGTATTACGTTCCTTGCTGTTCGGATCCAAGTAGCTCAGGGCTTTATTTAAAACAATGACATAACATTGCTTGTCTTTGCAGCATATCTTTACGTAAATTGTAGACACATTGATGTGCATAGATGATTTGTAATATATTTGTGTGGTGTGTTGACCGGTAAATAATCAGAGAAAAGAAGAAGAATTGTCAGAAGAAACGCTTGTCAAACAATATATGTTGTTGATCCAGTATATAAGCCAGCGCTCGTCGTCGGCATGTAGCCAGGAGAATAGCTGTTTTGGCCTAATGTCTTTAGTCCTTATTATACAAGGCATTTGAAGATGGGGATAATAATCTCCGTATTTCACTTGTTTGGAATAAAATTATTTGTTTTATTCTCTGTCCCACCATATTTGTCCAATATTTCCACCGCTGTACCTTGTACCGCTCTCTGTATTACGGTGACTCCTTACACGCCCCATCTCAACTTCTGCTTATCTGGGGAGTTCACGTGTTAAGTCCCCTTGATTTATCAATCTGCCTAGTAGCTTGCCGCATCCTGTATACTTAGTTTTTAATAGCATTTCGTTTACAAAGTATGCGTTTGCTGTTCTAACTGTTAGGACAAGGGAATGGTATTCCGAAACCGCCCAGAGTTCATTTTTATAAAGCCCTAGCGTGAATCCAGCCCAAAAATCATACAAGGAGGTCACCGGCAGTCCGGATTTCGTCAACTGGTACCCGTATCGTGAAATCGCAAACGAGGCGCGGTAATTCCACAAATTACATGGCAACATCGAAGCATACTGCAATGATGACATTGGTAAATTGCAGGCGTACGTATTACGCGTCAAGAAGAGCAACCCGGACAAGGTAATGGAGGTGCGCGATGTGCGGCGCCAGCGCCCATCGGCGCCAAGAACGCTCTCTTTATATAACGTTCTTGCACGGTCATTCGTGTCCGCACTGGTTTTTGGATTATATTAGTGTCACGTACGATTATTCCCGTTTTTATCGAAAGATTCTGATGCACCAAAAAGTAATTATATCTGTTCGTGACAACTTTTTTCTAGGTATTTTTTTAATCCAGTTAAAATGCATATTCTTTATTCTGGGACGTCTGCCAATAGTAATGGTCCTATGTATTATGGTATCTCATGCCTACTACTCTCTATTGGTTGGTTATTTTTGAAAATTTACATTTGTAGCTTATCATAATTATGATTGATAATATGTAGTTACGAGGGGCACTATTTATATTTTGAGCCTTGGCAATACTAAATGTTATCAGACACCATCCGAAGTGTCCAATGGAAAGGTTGACATTTTTGACCATAATCTTCTTTAGAACATTTTATGATTTAAGGCGGGATTTGTGTTGTTTACAGTGATTTGAAAATTGTATCTCAGCGAAAAAATGGAATTAACTCGTGAACATTTTCGTTGCGATGATTTAAGACTTTCGACGTGGATTATCAAGACAAGAGTGCAACGATTAACTTACTTCCACTTTTGGCGATAAAACCCCATCCTTTGCCACCGTGACACGCTGGTATAACGAGTTTAATCGTGACCACCATTCCCTTACCGACAAAAGTCGTGAACGTTGTCCAAAATCAGTTATTGTGCCGGAAAACATTGATGCAGTGGAAAATCTGATAATGCAAGATAGTCATGTGACATACTGTGATATTGAGGCAACCTTCGGCATTAGTTCGACTAGCATATATAAAATATTGCATGATCATTTAGCTGTAAAGAAGGTTTGTTCTCGTTGGATCCCACATAATTTGAAACAATCTCAAAAAGATGCTCGTGTCGATTGGTGCAAACAAATGCTCAATAAATACAATGGCGGTGCTTCAAAAGACGTATAGGTGTATATAATATTGTAACAGGTGACGAATAATGGATCTATGCGTATGAGCCGGAAATTAAATATCAGTCGGCTGTATGGGTGTTTCAAAATGAACCAAATCCAACTAAAGTTGTTCGCGCTCGAAGCACTTTGAAACAAGTGGTCGCCTATTTTTTCGGAAAAACTAATCATGTGGCAACAGTGCCTTTAGAGGAACGTAAAACGGTCAATTCTGAATGGTGCACAACCATTTGTTTACCGGAAGTCTTCGGTGAAATAAGGAAAACAAACAAGCGCCGTCGGATCATTCTTCATTATGACAATGCGAGTTTTCACACATTTCATTTAACAAGAGAATCTTTGAACACTCAAAAAATCGAATTAATGGGTCATCCGCCGTACAGTGCCGATTTAGCACCCAATGACTTCTTTTTGTTCTCTAATATCAAAAATAAATTGTGTGGACAACGATTTTCGTCGACAGAAGAAGCTGTTGATGCGTTCAAAAACCAGGTTTTGGAAATATCTCAAGTGGAATGGAAAAAATGCTTTGACAAATGGTTCGCACGCATGCAAAAGTGTATAGTCTATTTCATCTCTATTTGCCAAATAAAAAATCCCAAACGGATCTTATTTCATACCGTGGCTTATTTTTATGGCTAGGCTCAGGTAGACTGTTCCGTTTATTGGGAAGATAAGAGAGTTTGGCAAATAGCAATGAAATGAATAGTATAGACCATGAAGGAGAATATTTTGAAAATCGATAAAGTAATTTTCAATGACAAATTAATGTCTTTTTATTATTAGGCTCAAAATATAAATAGTACCCCTCGTAGTTAGACAAAAAACCTATTTCTAAACGATCATAAAAGGATTGTTTACTAATAAAAACATCAGAAAATATGTATATTATTACAACTTGTTTAAACACCATTGTCCCCACTGAAACATAATCTCTCAGCCATCTCACATTACAAAATCTTCATAGATGATGCAGAAAGATTGTTACCTGATGACCAACAAATTTTCGAGTGTTTATGGTAACACCGAGTTTTCATTTCCCAAGAATATTGTAAATGCCTTTGCTGATTACTTCAGTACTGTTTTTATTCAATCACAACCAGCTAATTGGTACACATTATCACAAAGAAGAAATTCAAACACTCGATCGTCATCAAAGAGGTAAAGACTGAGGAAATTTTAGGCAGTATTCAGTGATTAGACGAATATTTTAAAATGGGCGTGAATGGCGTTCCTAGTTTATTCTGAAAGGTTGACTCTGCAGAACTATAGAGGTCCTGTGCAATATCATTATAAAAAAATCAGTTTTTCCAACATTGTGGAAAAACCCTATGTGTGTTCAATATTTAAAAAGGAAAGTAAAATGACAGAGGTATTTCTTTATTATGCAACACGAAACTATCGATCTTAATCAACATGGATTTATGCAGAAAAAAAGTAGCTGTGATGAATTTTGCAGGTTTTTCACAGTACGTTTCAGAACTCTTGAAAGATAAATTGACATAGTATATATATATATATATATATATATATATATATATATATATATATATATATATATATATATATATATATATAAATTTCCAAAAAGCCTTCGACCAAATCATTGGAGAAATTAGATTACATTTTTCACTTTTGAGTCAACTGTTTCAATTCATATATAATGGACAGATTTGTTATGATATTTCAAACCTTTATTTCTAGATTAGTCTCATCGTTAAGCATACCTCGAGGTTCTAATTTAGGGCCTTTATTATTCCTATTGTTTATCAATGAACTGACTGATGTTGTTTCGTGTGAGAAATTGTTATTTGCAGATGATTTTAAACTTTATTTAGAAATAATATATCCATTATATTGTATACATTTTCGAGATGTAAAACAATTCATAATAAAACACAATATACTTAATAAAAATAAAATATATAATAAGATACATTACATTTTACCATGAAATGAACTAACTATAAAACGAATAATGTTATTTCAACAAATTTTCTGTATTAGAATTATTTGTTTATTGAAAAATTACCATAATTCGACTAACCATAATTCGATTTTTTTTGTATGGCCCTGCAATCTATTCTTCTAAATAGAACTTTCTTTTACAAGTTTTCTGATACTAATTTGGATTTACTGATAATTTGTCTCTTTTTGTACATTAAAAAGATCACTTTCATGGCGTTAAGTACCAGTATCAGATAACTGAAATACGTAATAAAAGGTGGCGTTTTATATTGCGCTGACATAAGGCACGCGGACATCGGTACAGAGAGAACAATGCACGAGACATAAAATTTAATAACATTAAGGGTCTAAAATTGTATATCATACAATGTACATAATGGAGTACCTTTACCGTATATTGCAGTCATAAATCCCTGATGCCTTACACAATTCTACGTAATTATCTACTATTTGCAGGACTGGATGTTTATAGAACGTTTAAGTTTTCAATCATATTTTAATACTTATAATTATATATATAATGTTTATATTCCCTTAAATGCGCCACTTTATTTTGTAAAAGAATGTTACAGTTTTTAAGAAAATCTACGTGTATCTGAAAGCTGGGATGTAGAAAAACATTGGCAAACCTTATTAATATTCCGCCAACGGATCCTATTATGGTGGCGCCTATAAGAGTAAATAAACGACCAATTTTCAAGTCGACAGCGTCGTTACCGAAGGAACTTATTCATTTCTAATATTCCAGGCATTTTGATCACCAACTCGATCAAATAGCGCAAATTCCACCTTTATATAACATCCAACTTATTTATAACGTCCGTAACAAATTGCGAAACACTTTCAATTCATTACTTAGATCCTTTTATAGGTTCTGCAGCTCGGCTCGGCACTTTCATTGAATGTAATGATGGCAAAATTACTGTGATTTAAATAATTTCATGTGGCCATTATAAGACACTTTAAGAAATCGCTTGACCAAACAAAACGGTTTCGCCTGCTCGTTTCTGTTAGTCAGGAGTAGTGATGGTGTTCCCACGGGAGTTTACCTTAGTCTATTTTAATTGGATGTCCACATTTGTCCATACAATCGCAGTAGGCATGTTTTACTATTCATATTTTCTATCTCTATTTCTTATTCACTTTGATTCGTTTACAATACCTACCCTTTACAATATTTATAAATATGAACATCGTTCATTTAGCAAGTACTACACTCCGTGACTTGATCATAATTTTTTTGCAAATCACGAGAAATCTGATTATAAATAAATTCCTATAACAAAACATATTTTATAATTTTTTTCAATATAACATTAGATATTGGGCACTTCTAGGTTGCCATAGCACATTCTATCAGCAACATTAGAAGTTACCCAAACTTAAGCGAGGTTTGTGTAGTTGACATACCATCGTTCATATAGGATGTAAAATTGTAGACCTGGTCGATTATGTGGTAGAAAAGTAAATTATCCTTATCCTACTACAAGAATGAGGGTTCGGCAATGTTTCCATGCGGTGTAGCTCGTTTCTTGCCATTGGTGATAGTCCGTGATGGTGGCCGATGTTAAATACGGGTTATAAAAAAAGAAAATGATTATGTCATTATAATCAATTTCATTTGAAAAATCTCCTCTAAGAGTAGATGCTATATTTATAAATTGCTTCAACACGCATTTGATAAGTTTGGTTGTACATAATATATATTGAAATACACTTATTGTTTTTATTTACGCTTTTCTGGAATATTTTCACATGTACCCAATTTTACTTCACGTGTATTTTATCGGAAAATTATAAATTTTGCTGTTTTCGTTTTAGTTGTTTCGAAATATATAGGCCACTAGGAGTTCCACGAGGAAATATATAGTTCACGAGGTATTCCTTGCCGTTATTTGCTGTCATTGCTCGCTGAATATTATTAGCAAGAGCTGGTATAGGTATTTATTTTATTATTGTGACTAGAATCTAGATGATTTACATCTAGATGAGACAATTTAAGATCGTCCCGTTTATGGTTTTGTTTTTGGTTTTGTTTGGTATTATCCTTTTAACCTCATTTTCAATTACAACTTTGGAGAGAGAAAGAAAAAATATTTTAAATATGTACTACTCATTTTACTTTACTCAACGTCAATGTAGCCCTTTGTATCCTCTATTTGAGATCGTTGATGTTATCTAGCTTTATTCCATATACCATATTCTTGAGATAGCCCCACAGATGAAATTTTAATAGCGTGAAATCTGGTGATCTAGCTGGTCATTCACTCTTTTATAAGTGTTATTCCGTCTTGGGGAAACTAAACAGTTGCATTTGGTAGGACCAGGACGAGATCTAGTGCGTTTGGATATAAGTTTACTAGAACGCGAACACCTTAATTTCTGATGAGTCAGTGATAAGATTTAAATATTCCTGTTGACGTTAAATCATCTTCAATAAAATGTGGACCGATAATATGGTTTTGGATGATATCCGCCCAAATGTTAACCTTTTGAGGATGTTGAAATGACTTAAGTGACAAACTTTCTAGGATCAGACGGTCTTTGTTTTAAGAATCTTTATTTTACCTAGTTTTATGTCCTTGTAGAAATATAACCCCGTATTTATTCATTTAAGTCACAGTCAAAGAGGGTTTGGAAGTGCCAGAGACATTGTGGTCAATTATTAGCAAACTAGGTATTACTCAATAAAATAATTGAATCATTAAGATTGAATAGATGTAGATTAACTAATTGTAAGTTATTTTTATAGGCAGCCAGCATTACTCGGCATGGTAGTTGTGTGTTACCATCATACAGTATATACTACTATTTTTCTTACAGAATTTTTTTAGCTTTACTAAGGCAAGTTAATGATTGTAATAATTGCATTTTAGTAGAGGTAATGGGTTACATTTTTTTAGTAAATTCTAAATACAACGAATTTTCGACGAAGGAATCGGTTCTTTTCAGACAGACCCTGTCTTGAATTCTTTTAATAAAATCATTTGAGAATGAAAACAAGTTCCAGTCTTCGCAATTGGCTACTTCGGTTGCGAATAAAGAAAAGGAAATAGCCACCGCGAACGGATAGTGGGACGCATGTGTGCCGTTTCTCCGGCATGACGAGATGTAATACTATAATGGTACGAAATGAAGATGTTTCGATTGCGGATCACGTCTGCGCCGATGATATTTTAATATGGATTATGTAAGCAGGCCACACGGACTCGCCATTTCTGATTATTGACGGATCACCAGCCTTGCTGGTCAACTGGAACTAAATCCGCTGCATAACTCAGCTGCATGTTTGACGTGTTTCTGATCGGCTTCGCCAGCTCTATTAATAAGTTGGCACGATGGCCGTATGCCCATCCATCGCATACGGGATTCTATTACGATGGTTCATTATTATTTCACCGACGGTATTCGAAATGATGTACATGCATACGTACCAGGTACATAAATATGAAACATATTTGTAGTAAACGATATAAATAAGTAGTAATCAGACGGACCCAAGTCTGATGAGTAAACCGCAGGCGAAAGTATTTCCCAACTAAACGCCTCAATCGTTTCCTTGGTCGCTTTGGCTGTGTGTGATTATCATGAAGAAAAATCATTGTGTGTTGCCTTCTTGTGGTGATATTCTGGTCATTTCTCACTCAAAGCTTGATTCAAATCGATCATTTGTTGTCGGTAGCGTTCAGTATTAACGATTTGGCCAGGTTCTAGCAGCTCATAATAGATTACACCCTTCTGATCCCACCAAACACAGAACACTGTCTTCCGTCTATAGCGATTTGGCCTTGCAGTCGATGTCGATGGTTTGCCTGGAGTTACCCATTATTTTTTACGCTTAGAATTCTCGAAATATATCCACTTTTCATCGCCAGTCACAATTCGATGGAGAAATGACTTCCTTTGTACCTGGCGAGCAGCATTTCGCAAATAGTTTTTCGGTTTTCCTGCTTTGAAGAATGCTGTGATAATTAAAGTAAATATTCATATTGGAATTATTACAGATTGGACAATAGGGCAATTTAACTGGCGAGAATACCCTACTCGCAATCAAAATGATTCGCATGTATCTTTGAAGATGATTGGATTTAATAGACTGGAGCCCATCTTAAGCTTCAGCTAAAGATGTTCAACATTACTTCCATGGAGTAGATTCTTCCAAATAGCTAGATAGGCAGAAGGAATCTACTGAATGGCTATCAGGTCTTTCCAATTTGAGTCCACCGAATTCACTTAAAGAAATATCATTTAAAGCTGCAAAATAAGAAGTACTAGGATCCAAAGCGCAGCTGACTCATTTAAAATTCGAATTATCCAGTGTCAAGATATCCTAAAGTAGTGAGAAAACACCATTCTTTGTTGAACCAAACAGAATTGACAGTTTCTTTTATTATTTATCATTTACGAAGAAAATGTTACGTTGCTGTTGTTTTTCGAATATTAGTAATACAAATGATATACTTACACTAGGCACAAAAATTAAGATATATAAAGAAATCGTAAATTTTTAGGTTATCTTTAAAGGGCTGTAAGTTGGAAAAAATAGTCGCGAAGCAATTTAAAAAAGAAGAAAATTGAAATTTCAAGTTTCTAGTTTTCAGATCTCCATACAATAATACAACCTTCTTTGAAAATTTCGAAAACGCAGTAAAATAAACAAAATAAAGACTTAATGTATTTCCAGAAAAGTATAGAGGTGTTAAGTCAAGTGATATAGTTGGCTAGTCATTCGGATGTCTTTATTATCATATTCCTATTTCATCAAACTTTCCTAATTTATCACTGAGATGATCTTAATATGGAAATATTTACTCTTTGATCGTTGACTTGAAAAAATATATTACACAAGAAATTCAACTATGTCTTACTTAATTAATTTCCTTTTTCTAATGCGTATGTTACCAATTCTTATTAAGATTCTGAGAAAAGGATTTCAAGAAAGATAACACTACTGTTATGTTGGTTTTAAATTAGACACCCTGTATGAGGTATATGTAGATACTTCTCCAGAAACAATACAAATAAAATATACGTATGTACATGTGTATTTAAGTTATGGGAATTCAAGATTCACAATTTTTCTTCGATGTTTTTTTTCTGGAGAGAATTATCTATGTCTTTTGTTCTAAAAATTTTCAAAATTAATTACTTTATTTTTATTCAAATGAAGCAATGAACGTAAACGAAGAGCTGAATTAAAATGAATTATTTTCAACCAAACTACTCACGTAACCCTCTACAGCTAGTTTGTTTAAGTTGTGCAAGTATCTCGTTTCGTATAATTTAAGTATTTGTCAACATTGGACACGTCATGACTCAAGATATTCTCTATTATTACCATTCAACATTAAGAAACTTCGTGATCTTTTGAAAACGCATTTTTCGAATCTTGTTTGCAGAAGAGACGACTAGAAAAAAAACAGGCAAAGCTGCCTTGTCATTTCTATATGCAGATCTTGCTAGAGATAAAAAACAAGAGAATAGTCATAAAACCTGATAGTATCGTTGTAATAAGATTTTCATTAATTTTTTTCTAAGGTATTAGTTTACTGGAACAATATCTATTTGTGGGTAGTTCGTAGCAACAACACTTTTAATAAAAAGAAGTAGAAAAAAAATATACTGCGTTTCATTAAAAAATAGATTGGAATTTTGTTTTGCTAATCGAGACGTGTAAAAAATTGAAAATGTGAATACATTCCTCATATTTTGCCATATATACGAGGGGGTACTTAAAAAAACGAGGATTATTTATTTATAATTTTTTAAATTTAAGATGACATCTTAAATCCCTCAAATATTTTACTTTTATTGCACTTATTTCAACGGTTTTTCCACTATTCGAAACATTTTTTATATTCTTTTGAAATAATGTTGTTGAATTTGAACTCTGTTGACGCGTGCTCTATTTTTTTCTTAACCTCTTCCACGTCCTGAAATGATTTCCCTCCTTGAGATTAAGAAAGAGTACAGGGGACTAGGTCGGGAGAGTAGTGAGAGAGAGGGGGGGGGGGGGGGGTGCGCGCGAAACTTATCATGCCGTTTACTATCAAAAACTGGTTGATTTCTCAGTTCTCGTGTTTTTTGTGTGTACCTCCTCGTACATGGTAAATTAAAGGACAAAACTTGCTTTAAAAATAATATAAATGTGTTCTAAGGCTTTGCTCAACCCTGTCTATATAATTTCTTGATTATTAGGACACTCATTTAGAGTGTACCTGTTTAATTAATATAAACTTCATATACATTTTATACGAAGAATATATTAATTTTTATTTATTATTTTCCATTTTAATTAATTAAGGTGACTTTAGCGAGTGAAGCACATACTTTCTTAGAATTCTTAAAACGTATATTTAATTGAGGAAGTTATCTACAATGAATGACGAAACGTTGGGCTCAGTTCGAGGTAGGTTATTGGGAAACAAGAGGAATATTATTTATATTAGAAGTTATAGAATTTTTTTATCGTTCTTAATAGCTTTAAAGCGATAGCGAAAAGAGCAGAAACAAAATGTTGTTGGTGTTTTAGAGAAAGTTGAATTCATAGCTTTTTGGAACTCAATCCCTCGTAAGAGCGGTGCTAGTGGTATTTTGATATTACTAATAAAATTATGGTTATAATATGAGAAGAAGAAGATGAAGAAAAAGAGAGATAATTAAGTATAGTACGTTGGCTTCATTAATGCTTACAAACCACGTGACTTCTTGGTTCCGTTGATAGTTATTGTGTTGTTTTTAAATTAGTTGCACTTTGTCTAGCCATTTTTTTTATTCTAAGGTAACATTTTTCTAAAATCCTAACCTTACAATAGTCAGGTTAGCTACGGTGTTTCGATTGCCTACAAGAATCGAGATGTTACGTTGATGGAACGCAGAAACAATATTGAAATTGCGTCATTACATTTGACTTATTTGACATTATGCTGTCAGCATCTCTTGCATCAGGATCTCCTAGAGTAGATTATTTACATTTCTATTTTATTGCTTATTTGCTTAATTTGTTAGATCGTCACAAGTGATTTACGTTATTTTGTGGTTAAGTTGAAGTAGAAGTACATAATATTCTTAGGGTAAATTAAATTAAAT
Organism: Rosalia funebris; assembly: GCA_037954035.1. NCBI lineage: Eukaryota > Metazoa > Arthropoda > Insecta > Coleoptera > Cerambycidae > Rosalia > Rosalia funebris. The sequence continues at coordinate 10,309,574 of JAZFAV010000001.1, read as the reverse complement.
TTTATAGGTAATGAGAGTTTTTACTCCTAACTAAGAAGTCTTTATTTTAATGGCTCTAGTGGAATGTAATATTCAGATGGAACTTGGACATATTTTTTCATGGACAGTTATTTGTAGAACAATTCATAATTTCATAAAGTTTTAAAAGCGATTACCTCCAACCATCACTATTAAAGTTTCGGTTCAATGTTACAGCTTCACGTTACAATTCAATTAAAAAATAATGTTATTCGCTGGAATAAGTTTTCTTTTTATTGATCATTTAATCAACTGCAGAAAATGTAACTTGCGTTCTCTAAAGCCTACTGCACATTTCAAACATTTGACTCGTTTTCATTTAACTTATCTTTAGTTATCAATTCATCATATTTGATTTAGTTGACATATTCTATGTGGTTTATTATTTTAGACACATTTAACTTGTTAAAGTTGGATAAATACATATTGTTTTTCCAATTTTTCCACGACAGCTATTACACTACCGAGCAGTTTAGGTTGCACTAGATCTGGGGAATTTTCTAATTAACTCATACCAATAACGTAACGTTGGTTGCCTAAATTACTTAAACTTAACGTCATTTGTGAATATTAATAAAGGCACTGTACTTACAAAGGACTTGCCACTGAATAATACATTGTTGTACATACCTATTGTGTTGTTCTTCCGTTCCTTCATGAGCTATAAATATTTTTTTATAAACAATATCGACTTTATTGTGCCGCATAACAATTTTGGTTGCAGAGCCAATATAAAGTCCATCGCGTTATTTATAGAGATACGAACAGTAAAACTTGTGCGATAATATGGACAGTCAATTACACAGGTAGTCAATATACTTTATGTATGTTCTGTGAACACAAAGAAGCTCTCGCGGCAAGTTTTTTATGCGAAAATGGCGTACGTAAAACGAAAGGACAGAAGCGGTACTAATTTTCAATTACGGATAATTTGCCGGGGATAGAAAACCGGATCAAAATGTTCATAATCACGGAGTCAAATCGAAGACTGCATGAACGGCAATATCAATATATTTCTTACTTGGTTGTATATTAATGTTTTAAATAGGATTAATCATACACCCAGCGAGTTTATGTGATGTTTTTACGGTTCTGCTAATAAATTATGTTGCTTCCTTTTGATGTAATGAGTTTGTAATGTATTTCTTTTATACTCCGGTTGGTAATCGAGAAAATGCGAGTGGTCTTACAACATAAGAGGTTGTGGTTGAATTCCTCTCGTCGTAGCATCGAAGCTCCATCGACGTGGTCTTCAGCTATTGGTAAACAAAAATGTTATTCATCATAATTTGACTTCTAATAGCATTAGTTTCTTATTGTCTTCTCCTAATGAAACAATTCACTTTTGGGATTATTTTATTCGTGCCTCGCTAACATTCAGTTTCTCACATCTAGCTCCGAATAGTTTCTTTGTAACTGGTTTCTTGATAGATTTCTCTTTCTTCTAACAACAATGTTGATGGAAAGTTAATTCTTTGTGAAAGTTTATTTCGTTTTTAGCACCATCTACAATGTGCCCTGAAATTTATTCTTTTAAATTTTAACTCCTAGAGAGATCTGCAATCTGTCCAGTGAACAATAAGCGTTTTTTGTGACCAGAATGTAATATCATGTAGAGTGTCACTCCAGTGAATAACTTCCTTTAAAAATTAATCTTAAGTTTAGAGTTTATTTGACTAAATGTTCTTAAGTCTAAACCTATCTGTGTCTTATAGTCAAATCGAGTGGCAGCAGACGTTTTAGCCTACGCACTTCACTGATATCGCGCACATATAACAGATTGGCTAGCACATCAGGATGCACTGCAACCCTTTCACTGCATATCTCGCTGAATCGTTGTATAGCTTCCTTGATGGATTCCAGAGGTATGTCATGTTGAATTACTTCGTTGAAGTAATAAGGTGCATTGGCAATGGCACTAAGTACCTTGTTCTGGAACCTTTGCAGGATGTTAATGTTGGAGATACTAGCGGGACCCCGCAGCTGAATTCCGTAAGTCCAAACGGGCTTAAGAGTGGTTTCATGGTAAATTCAGATTTACGGCCTATAAGCCAATATATATAGCTTAGTTTAAGCCCTAGCTGCTTACGTTTGGTGAATACATATTTTTCCATGTAAGGTGTCGGTCCAAATGCCGAGATGCTTGGCATCTTCTACTTGAGGAAGTTGGCAGTTGTTAATCTTCACAGAACGGCATGTTTCTCTTCGTATTGTAAATGTTACATGCATGAACTTGGTTTTATTAGCTTTGATGCTCCATGTTTTTAATCAATGCTGAATTTTATTTAAGTTTGTTTGAAGGTTTTTTGAGGCTGATGTTGGATTAGTGTGGGATGCTAAGACTGCCGTGTCGTCAGCGTATGTTGCAACAGTGGTGGTTCTTGTTGTCAGGAGGTCAGCTATATACAAGTGGTACAATATTGAGCGAAGTACGCTACCCTGTGGAACGCCTGAGTATATTGGATGCAATTCAGTGTATTCACTTATTAATTGGCTGCCCAAAAGTCCCGATTTAACGCCGATGGATTTCTTTTTATGGAAATATTTGAAACTTCAGGGGAACACTGATACTCTTAGGACTTTGCTTCAGTTAAAAGCCAAAATACAAGACGAAATTCAGAGGATTGAACCAGCATTATGTCGGCGAGTTATCACAAATTTTAGGTTGCGCCTTGTGCAGGTACAGCGGCGTAAAGGGAGGCACACTTACGATGTTATTTTTTATGCATAACTTTCCCTACAATGTAGATTTAAATAAAAAATAGTGAATGTAAATATATTTTTCAATAAACGAGTTTTATTCACCCAAAAAGAGGAAACATTCCAGGTCACCTGTAATTTTATAGTTTCAGTTGCTTACGTTAAGTGATCACTGATCAGGTTACATTAAATATGTAAAGGAAACTAGTCAGTTAGTCATAATTAAACGTTATATAGCTTTATAGAAAATAATTTATTTAATAAGTTATTATCATAATCTCATGTTAACGGGTGCAATGGACTTTGATGGCGTTGCATACAGTGCTATTGTGGAGCGATATCTCCGTTTCTGACTGAGGTAGTACAGAATTTTAATATACACAACATCAGCGACGTCCATCTTCTTCATGACAATATCAGACTGCATAAACCCACTGCACTGTGTCAAATATTTTGCTGAAAAATAGTATATGACTTGGGTCTAACTCAATGCTAACTAACTGGGTCTAATTCAATTGTATCTAACTAATCTGGTATATTCTCCAGATATAATCTTCGCAAACTACAACTATTTTTATGCATTCAAATGTTGATTGAATTATAATCAGTTATTAAACTGGTTAGACTACTGCATCATATAAAACATTAAAAAGTCAAGAAGAAAACGGCCATAGGATGTTTCAGGCGGTGCGTAAATTGGGAAGCGGAGAGATGGCCAGCTGCCCTTTGTCAAATTCTGCACCATGTCAAAGATTTTGTAGAAAAATAGTATGTGAGTTGGAACCAATTCCATTATTCTCCAAACATTAGATCCCCAGGCTATAACTATTTCTATGCCTTAAAATGTCGAAGTGAAAATAATTTATTGAACTGATTAAACTTCCGGCATCGTATTAGAAATTCGAAATTCAAGGTGGAAATCGCCAAAGATGGTTTCAGGAGGTGCGTAAATTGGGAGATGGAGAGATGGTAAGCTGTTCTGTGTTCAACCTTGTCCTGCGTTAAATATTTTGTGGAAGAATATTGTTTGACTTGGAACCAACTTCCAGTATTTTCCAGAACGGCCAAAGGATGTTTCAGGCGGTGCGTAAATTGGGAGAAGGGGAGATGGCAACAGCAGAGGTAAAACAGCCGTATAATTAAACGACTAAATTGAGCTTATTTTAATTTGACGATAGTACAACGATAATATACAATTTGTATATAGGATCTTTGCGCGTGTATAAATTTAGTGAGGACGCACGGATCACATGCTACACCACTCGCAATTGTTACTAATATGCCACAATTACCAGCATGTATATCTAGCCACGTATATTTCAGTCAACTACGTAAGGCATAGACAGTTAATAATTTGCCGAACAAAAAGCAATTATGAAGTCACGTCTTAGCTTTATTGTATAATTTCATTCATTGGCGTCTCAATATGTCTGTAGAATTTATTTCATTTTTGTTTCATTTATTTTGATTTTTGTTGAATTTATTTCAGTTATTTTGATGGAAATATCACTTCCATTGAATGTTTTTGTGGAGAACCTTTTCATTACTCTGTCATAGGTTGACGGATTTGTATTGTACTAACTGTTATCCTAAAATGTGTTTTCGGTACGACACTGTTGAAAAATGTCAGTTGATTGATACATACGATTGTTACGTGTGACACACACACGCAATGAATCGTTATACAAACCATAGGTATAATCGGTATAATAACATTTGTGTTATATTCCCTTTCACCATATTTTAATGCACCGTGTAGGCATATTTCGATGCAATGCTTCGTTACCAGGATATGAAGTTTCTTGTTCGAATGTGAACTTGAAAGTATTTAATTTCAAGTTCTATGTTATTTTAAAAAGTCTACTTTTAATATGTTCTTATCGTTTCTTGTTACTATTTGTTTGTCGTGTTATTAAAAAGCATTTTGTTTTTAATAGCATCACAAAAATATTGTATTACTTCATAAGAAGTAAAATAATACTTATTTACTTCATAAGAAATAAAATAATAGTTATTTCTTATGAAGTTAAAAAAATAGGACAATAATACGGTTCTGATATATTAAAAAATTATACGTCTATAATGTCGTTTAAAAAAATAATTGTTATTGCTGCATGCGAAATAATTCTGTAACATGCTCAATCATTCTGTGAGTTATTCTACCCCACACATTACCTTCTTACGGATGTTAAATTTTGGCTAAACAAAATTCGGATACCTCTTCGTAGTCTTCTTTGGTCATGGATATGTATTCTATTCTGATTGTATTGCATTATTATTGGTATTTCACTACATTTCCGATTATTTTAATAAAACAACATTTTCCCAACTATATTAGCAACACTTCAGCAGTACACTTGTATTGTTGCTTGTTATGAGTATATAAGCGTACAGTATACGTTTTCTTTGTCGAAGTCCATCGATGGCTGTTAATACAACAGACGCAGACGGTCGTAGGTAGATGATAGTCTGAGAATTTCGGGTTACGTAAGACATTTGATATTCGTTCGGCTATTCATCCTTAATTAATAGACCGAACAAAAATAAAAACAATGACTGGGCGACTTTTTGTGGCTTCTATTTCTGGTTTTCGGTGTTAACGCCAGGCTGACGTATGAAGGAGACTGGGGGTCAGTAGGGCTTATAAAGGTACGTCTAGATTAACGCCGTATTACTGACTTTATCCCTTTGATGGATGGACATCCCAGTCTGATGAATATTTTTGGATGGTAATAGTGAATCCACTATTCTCCGTAGTTATTCCAAGAGCTCGAAGAATCATTTTGAAAATAAAGGGAGAGTGAGCACCTCGGAGGTAATTTTTACGGAGGTAAGTTCAAAGTGACCACCCTCGATTATTTATTTATTCTCAAGGACGTTTGGGGATGAAACGGGATGTTAAAGTTTATACTCGAAATGAAAAGAGTTAATACAAAGTGTTAAATGCAAAATGTTTCGAGTTGTTCTACCTTGATCCAAGGAGTTATGTATCTTCAAACGTTTCACCGCTAGTCGCTGACGGCATCTTCAGTGGTAACATAACTGCAATCAATGCTGATAGGCGTAACAACCCTTTGAACAACCGCAGAACACCATCCAAAATGTTAGTCTATTTTACATAATACCAGTCGTGAAAGTATTAAGAATTATTACAAGACATGAACTTCTTTCTAATGTAAAATATCTACTATAACTGCTATAGTAGAAAAATTCGGGTTGTTATCAAAACTGTAAACTTCCAAATTTACTAAAATTTTTTTCTTTATAGCCTTCGCAGTATCCCTCTCCAACTGAAGAACTGCCGAAGCTCCTAAACATCGTTTGTATATATATACCCACTATTGAAAATTCATCTGTCTGTGTTTTTCCCAACTTTTTAATGGCTTTTGGTATTTGCGAAAAATTATCATGTATATACGCCAAATCTTGTTGAATAGTTCGATCTGTTAAAGTCTGTTGGGTATTCGCAGTAACAATAGCATAATTTGGATCCAACTGTTGAAATACCCTGGTGATATTCTCAAAATTTCAGTAATAATATGAAGCTGTCTTGATCCGCGTTCCCTACCGGGTTATTACAGGCGCTGAAGGCAACTGTGTGTGGGGAAGCATTTCTGTGAATAATGCCGCTCTCCGTGGGGCTTTTAAAACACTTGTTTCACATTCGCTATCAAGCGATCGACATTCAGATAATGGTCGCGGATTGCTTCTGCTACGCGATGAAGGCCATGAGCTAGGTACGTTACATGTAACATATTGTAATTATACGTTTCGTTCAAAAGTCGACAAGCCGCTTTCATGTACCACGCTTTCAAAGTAGAGCCATGTTTCTGTTTTCGCCCTCACATACCTTTACTATTATTACACACAGGGAAATACACCTCCGACAATACTTTCAATATTTCTAGTGAAACAAATAGAGCAGTAGCCAGCAGGCGGTCAATAAATAACTGTTATTCAATATAACATTTTTGGCAAGTAACTTGCATTACAAAAAAAATGAACCAGAGTGTGGACAAGCTACTGACATGAAATGTTTTATTGTATCATTTATTATACGATTGTAATATTTCTTTACGGTGTTTGTATTTTTAATAGATATTTCAAAATACGTATAAATCCGCAGCCGAATCCGGGGCTTAATCATGACTTACATACTTAACATTCGCAAATTTTGGCATAATGTGGTGTTCAAATTCTGCCGACGATCGATACCCGGCGCTACATTTTCCTGATTTAATTCATCGGTGTAGTAGTAGTGGAAGGTTAGTGTGTGGATGCAACTTTTTACGAAACGTAAGACACCGAAGAGTGTTGGAGAGAGGCACAACAGGAGAATATACACGACAACTTGTGGAACGGCTCAAACTCACGTGAGTCTCCAACTCGCTCTCGTGGACGAAACACCGCTCTCCGGGTTAAAACGCCGCCTTGCACCGTGCGCTCCGGAGTCGCCGTTCGGTCGGCAAGCGAAAACTGCAATTTCAATCTTGCCACTCGCTCCGCAGGCAACACAATTTAGTCAGCAGTAATTAGGACACTTGTCGAGAACGATCCTGGCTTCGAACGGACCAAACCTGCGATCGCAGTTGTCGTTCGCTTGTTTTCAAATCCCACGTGATTTAAACATAAAACAATGATTTAAACTTAACGAGTGACCTTCGATTCGTTTGTTGTTGTGTGACACTTTCAATTGTTGCTCTCCAAAGTTTCTTGACATTGAATTTGCATAAACGTTGGAGTGGGTTTGTGGCGTTTTTTTTTCTCTATTAATTGTGTCATGTTTTGGTGTAATCCAGCGGTGGACCCTTGTCTGTGCTAAATAGTATCGAATTAGTGCAGCAATGACCAATGTTAACAGAATCAGGGTTGTTGTACTGGGCAGCCCGAGGGTTGGAAAATCAGGTAGGCGTTTTAATTGGTTTTTACGTTTACACGCAAACGGGACTTAATACGAGGCAAATTGCTACTCGCCTGGTAATTATTTAATTGTTTTCGCATGTCTAGCTTAGCGCCTGGAAAATATAGAAGTGTAATATGCAAACCCGGTATATGCATATCAGAAAAACAAGACGCAAAGTTGCTGTAGCATTTATACTCACCAGCACCTAACCAGAAGGTGTACCTCATCATGCAAGAGTTTTTTCTTTTTAGTAATTTCAATAAAATATGTGGTCCATTATCAAATAAAAATACACCTGTACAAACTACAGAGCTTCTGACAAACATTACTGGGGCAGGCCAGGTCGATTTTTAAATAGAACCTTTTCTGTCAATTATTTTTCCAATACTTATGAAGATTTTCATTTTTTTTTAATTAAGTATAATTTTAATTTTTATTGTTGAATAAACGATTTACGATGTATTATGAACCGTTTTTGATAAAATCTCAGGACTGACTCGAAAAAAAATACTTTAAAATTGTCTTACAATTAGTTATGATTTCAGTTTTGACTTCAGTATTTAACAATCATTTATATTTTTTAAATTATAGTCCCTGTTTTTATTAGTGTCATTTAAACACAGTTTTTTATGCCGCCAGATTTTTTTAGAAAGAAATATTTTAATATTCTTCCGTAAAATCTCTGTAATTTATTTTAAAAAATATCTTTTGAGTTTCTAAAGATAAAGCTTTATACAATTTTGTTAGTTACGACTTCACTTCCACTTCAATATTGTCTAGAGGATGTAAGTATGTAACATATTGTATGTAAGAAGTTTAACTGCCATTATTTTAACAGCTGATAGTTTGGACCTAAATAAATAAAAAAAAAAAAAAATGACATGGGTGCTTAGTTTTAGCATTTACGAGAAAAAAAATGTATATCACCTAATTATGGGTATAATAAATACATTATGGGACAGAAATAAATGTAAAAACTACATTTGTGGAATTTTTTAATATGTAAATCTGTCATTTATTCCTGAAATATTAAATCAATAGTTCATGGCTAAAATAATTTAGTTGGTTAACATGGTTAAAATATTTATATTTAGAAAATAGTTTTTATTGCCCGTTACGCCCTTTATGTGTTTTCTAGAAATATTTTTACAACAAATGTTAATACAGATATACCTAATTTTTAAGGCAAATCTAGTTTTTATACGAAGAAAATCGCGAGTGTATAGTTAAAAATAATGTCAAAGCTTGTATGTGAAAATCGATATTGAAGTGATAAAATATCTACTATATCGTCTAACCCATTTTAAAACCTGAACACCTTGATAAAAGTTATAATTTATCAAGTCGATCGGGTCTTTTTTATAAGATCGATAAAAAACTGTGTCACATTTTATTTAAAACGTACTGTGAAACTTTGTGGGGGCTCAAGTCAAGAAAGAGTATTAGTGATTATTTTATTTTATTTATATTATTTTATAAAAAAATCCGCGCACAGATATATTTGACACCCCCTTGAATGAGTAAAATGTTGGATAAAAATGGATAAGAATTGACAAATTTAATATTAAATAAACAAGGGAACAGTTTTCCACGAATGCTGAAATATTATATGACTCTAGTCTAGACTAGTCGGTTTTAATAATTCTCTTATGATGCCAATTGGTTGGCCAAACGCGCATCGCGTAATTTTTCGGTATTCACTGTCCTGCTGTCCTGCCTTTATTGCTGCATCGTAGGTTCCAACTGTTTTCCAAAATGTAATATTACTAATTTCCCTAACTAATTAAAATATAAAGGGACAGATATTAGTGGTATCAGATAACCATAATCAAGGAAGTAAAATTTAACAGTTGAGAACAAATAATTTTCTTAATAAAAATGAGTATAAAAATACCACGTTATAAGAAAATAGAATCATATTTATGAAACTTCCACAAAACTATTATTGATTTTAAGAGATTTTTCATATTAATTTGGAATATTGCTTAACACTGTTCTTAATTGTATAAAGATAATTATCTCGTGTATTTTCTATTTGATTCTATAAATCAATACTTCCTTTTAAAGTACATATTCATTTTTCATTTATAATATTTACTTCATCTTGATACTTTTCCCAGCTGGTGTTAAATCCGATGACCTAGGCGACCAGTCTAGCGCATAGCTGTCGAAACTTATCCAAAACCGTATCATTAAATCAACAATTGTGATACTACATCATATATCTTGATATTAAATCAGTACATAACTGGTAAAAGTGGCTTGTTCCACTATTGTTACTGAATACCAATAAAGATGTCGATATTTGATGGCGTGTTTATTTAAATACGAGGGAATTCTTATTTATTGAATTAAAATAAAGTTCTTTTTGATGTTTTTTTAGTTTTAATTCCACAAGGTTTCCAGAAATGAACGAAAAGAAAGCGACAAGTGTAAGTCTGCAAAATAGAAATGTGATAACTCTTTAAGATTTTAGTCTTGACTAGGACCTAACTTCAGGAGAAATACGAGGAAACAGTGAATAGTACCGCACATCTTCTACTTATATGATATTTAGTAGAATGGAACCTACTGCAGTCTTTTTTGTTTCTTACTCGATTCAACACACCAAATTCTATCTAATAACTTCGTGATAAAAAATTCAAAATGAGGTTTATTCTTAAATAAGTATAAAGGCTTATGAATAAATTTCTTTAATATGAATAAAAATGTCATAAAATATGCTAATACAATTAGGTATGCATATTGTAAAAAATTGTTTGCGCCCACGTTTTTTGTAGGAAATCTATCTTATTTCTTAGGCATTTGTGGGAGTATTTGTTTTCAATACATTTTTAACTCTTTCGAAACTATATATAACTAAAATCTTGCTCGACGGCAACTTTTGCGATATATTATTTCAGACATATAACGGAAATTCACTTATTATTCAAAATACAATTTTATTCCGCGGTATCCACTTTCTATTAATATAGGGCATTATTGACAGACATAATTGTAGGTCAGGCATATTACCCTGGTTGTGAATGTTAATACGATAGTATAATAATTTGCTCTTTATACCAATGTCACCTTTAATAACGTGCCTGAAAAAAAATTAACTATACCCTTATATATGTCTACATCTGCAAATACTTCAGTATAAAATACTCCATTGTTAATAAATTATTTTACTGACGTTAGCATTACAGTCGGTTTAATTTCATTATTTAAGTATTACTCTCATTGTTTAAAAACATGCGTTTCAGTAAATACGGCTAGGCTAATATGTGTATAATATACATATGTATTATTAATATAACAAGAATTATTAAGTATTCTAGGTAAAGATGACATACTTAGGAAAGTTGTGGATAATCAAAAAATTAACATAAGAAAAAGCAAATGATCGATCACGTAACTTATAATATCTATTGTTTCCAATAGTAACAAGTGTCTGAGAAGTAATAAATAATTTCCTTGTTTATATCTACGTACGTTGTAAGTATTTTTTATTATTACTGTTATATAAAAAGTTTAGTATTATCATAATTTGGAAAATTATAAATATTTAAACACAAGATATGTTGAAAATATTTATAATAAAACATTTATAATTGATAAAAAATAAAAAAAAAAAATGGAAACAGGAGTGGAGTATAGATTTGAAGAGAATTATTGCAGAGAATTTTTTATGGTGTGAACATGAACTGTTATTTCTAATTAAAGAATATTCGTAACTATGAGTATATTTAATTTATAATTATTTATAATTTAGAATTATCTATATTGTCACGTATGCACCAATTTACCTACACTGAGACACAAGTTTATTTGTGATTAGAATATTTGACTATCAATTATTCAGTATTCAATAGGATATGCTAAACAATATATTCTTTATTTTAGTAAATATACACTCCTGGACAAAATGTACATCATCAGAACTTTTCCATGAACTGAAATAGTGATATGGTATTGATTTAGCATACGGTAACTTTTGATTTTTTTGACATAAATCTAAATACTTCTATACTAAACATCCATTTGTTTATAAATTCTTGATGAATTATTCGTTGTCCAATAACACCTTTTATTTTAACATTTCAAGACAGAATGAGTGATATATGTTTACAAAGCTAAGTGATTTTTTATAAAAATGTTCACTGAGTTAATCACATTGAACCTTGATTTATCGAGTCAAGATAAAACTTACTTATGTTAATAATCCTTTGTTCGCGCTATATTTTTACTGTTTTAGAGAAATACTTTTGGCGAACGCATCTTCTATTCTCAATCTATTAATTTAATATACGGTCGCGATGTCTGCTGAATTATATGTTCACACAGATGTGTCACAGGGAAAGTCGACATAATTTTGTTGGTATTAATAATAGATAAATTCGATGTTGTCGAGATTTAACAGGTTTTAAAGACCTTTCGGCCAGTTGTAACTTTATTAACATTCCAAGTTTTGATTGAAGGTTTTTCTATATACGCGTGATATTATACGAAATTTATTTGTGGTTAAATATGGGAGGATCCACGGAAGTAGTTCTATATTACTCGTAGTAATGAACAATATATACGAAAATCTAGTTTAAGTATATCTTATATTTTAAATCACATAATGAAAGTTAGTTTCGTGACATATTAAGAAATTTTATGTGACACGGGAATGCAACTATCTTAAAAATATTTGACTAATTAACAGGTAATTAACGGCAATGTTTTTCAATGAAAGAAACATTTCCACATCAGTGATCTTAGTATTTCCGTAAACAATATGACACCCGACAGATTATATCAAAATTTATGCCGTTAATAAAGCAAAATGACCAAGGAATCGAGTACATTTTTTAATTGATGAATATTAGCAAATACTTTCTTATATTTAATATTTTTTCCGGATTTCTTAGAAATAAATCTTCTCATTCGTTAGATTTTCATTAAGTAATATAGTTTTTTTAGGTACACTTATGTGAAATAACAACGGAAATAATTATATCTAAATTCCATGCTACCTCGTATTACAACTATTTATTACACAAACATATTATTTATGACCTATTATATTTTAAATGCATTCAGCACAAACCTTCTCTCGTGTTACTACAAACTATCGGCATATTTACCATACAAATGTCACAGAGATAAGCTAGAAATAAAAATAATTACTCTGCCGTAATGAACAAAACAACAGATCAAACACGACGGCAAAGCTAATTGAATTGCTTATACCTACATCGATTCAAATAACCCAAATCTACGGGACGGCATATCGGCTGCCGTGGATTTACCCGTGTATAACACTAGTGATGCACCACAGAGCGCAAGCCTAATTATTATATTACGTAGAACGTTGAGCTATCTTTGCAAAATACACTAAACGGTTCTACTGTTTGTATGACGTACACCATCTTTCTAATTCTCTTCACAGAGCATGGAATTAATTTGTGTCCACTTTGTATAATCTCCAGCCCTTCTCAAAGAATTTTGCAAGATAAAATGTTATTAAAATTGTACAAAATTGCTTAACATATTTATACTATTAATTAATTATAAATTAATTACACTCGTGAAATATTTGTTTATCATTGACTGTTGCAAGAGTTTTTTTGATTGATTTCAGTAATATTTTCATCACTGACTTTAAATCTGATATATAGTTTTCGCTACACGCTCTGGTTTCCATTCAATTTGATGTTAAATATAAAGCGTATCATATTAAGTTAATATTGTCACGAACGCCTCGAGGGATCCCGAGCGCCGTGAATATTCAAAACCATCAAGAGCGTATGGAGTTGACTTCCAGTGCGTTCTATACTAGAAGGTTCGCCAAAGTTCTATCTAGAAACGTCTGGAGAGACGTCCTACTGCCTATATAAGAATTGTGTCGTCTATCCAGGAGTTAGTTGAATCTGGACCGCGATAATAAGCCATACGGTGCGAAGAAAGTGACATTGTGTAATACAGTGCGAAAATTAGTTTATAAAGTTAGTTGAATCTGGACCGCGATAATAAGCGATACGGTGCGAAGAAAGTGACATTGTGTAATACAGTGCGAAAATTAGTTTATAAAGTTAAATTAGAAAGAAAGTTAGTTAGTTAGTTGGACTTGCAACTAGTTGAGTTGTAAAGAACTTTCTAGTAAATTCGTTACAATATGATAAGCTCCATTTCCTGTATAGTCACCTCAATAAGTTCCCAGAGAAGCTTGGTGCTGTAAGTGACGAACAGGGGTAGCGTTTCCATCAAGACCTCTTGAAGATCAAGATCAAGAACGCTACTAAGGGCGTTGGGATAAGCATATGACGAGATACTACTGCTGGAGTATCAAACATAATTTTTGATCCAAGTGTTATCGTATATTGCTATTATAATATTTCTTCTAGACAGCTATGGCGGTCTTCCGGGTGCGTGTTGTGAAATGATAGTTGTGGTTATGTTGTTGCTATAGTTGGAGAATGGAGGAATGGGAATGCTATATATGGAGGTATTTGGAGAATGTTCAAGGCGAGTTGTGGGAGTAGACTCCTTGAAAAAAGAGAGTTGGCTATCGGCTTATCCCAAAAGCCGATAGCCTGGTGCGATTATTAGCAAGCGCCACACTAGTCATAAACCATTGACCTAATCTGCAGAGGTTTTAACATGTGGATGGCTGAGGCAGGAAATCACGTAACTTAATGCCAGGAATAATCGCATTTTTACCCCTAAAAAAGAGATGTGTCCATATTCCGCGTACTAGCATTATATACAAGGGTTCTACTTTCTCATATTTACAAAACTTAAGGGTTTTAACATGTGGATGGCTAAGACAGCCAATCACGTAACTTATTGCCTGGGATAATCGCATTTTTACCCTTAAGAAACAGATGTGTCCTGGTTCCACGTACTAGCATAATAAAGGGGTTTCTACTTTCTAATATTTACAAAACTTAAAATTAATACAACTAAATATAAATACCTTCACGGATGTCAATAGGCGTGATGGTCACATGTGAAGCTACGTGTGCCCACACAGCTCACATTTATAACGTTTTCCAAAACTGCCTAAAATTCTGAAGATACGTCGAACAAATAAAAATGTATCAGGTACATAAGTATCTAAATGATACAGTAATGATATTTCTCGCTAAATCGTTTAATATTCCTGAACGTATGTACATTTATTGATATGCATAAAGGTGTACAACATTTCAAACTGATTATGCAAAAAGGTAACAGTATCTAAAATTTTTATTCTGGTCACTCACGCTTTGTTTTAAATTGCATTTTAATTTAGCTATACGTGCACCGTTAGTCAGTCAATTGAGTCAATAATGGAACTGTGTGGCCGACAAGAAAATATTATCGATATGGGTTGTGATCGAGTCCATTTAAGTTGCCCGCAAATTTTGATGGGAACCGTGAAAAAGCGTTGCATTTTAAAATACCCAAATGGAGTACGAATTGTTTAATTCTTTATCGTAGAGTGAAGATAGGAAAGAAAAACTAAGTCAATTTCGACAAACTTTCGAAGCTGAATTTGAAATTGTGCAAGTGTAGAGATGTCCGTGAGAAATAATAATAAGTTTTTGCTTTCGCTTTAATATAATAGTTTATAAATTTATTGTTTATTCTTATGCGACAAAAGTTAAGAAACACAATTTCTGCATTTAACTCATCATAACAAAAGGCAGCTAAAGTCGCAATATATTGATTTGTTTCTCTAACATATTACATTGAATTTCTCTAAACGCAAATGTTAGTAATGTTTAATGAATAATGAATATAAAAATGCTTTGTGTTCACATTCCTTTGAAACTGATACCGAGAATTCAGATTATTTACTTTTTCTACTATAAACAATATGCTGTAATAGAACAATTTAGTCGTTTAGTTTCGTTGCATATTATAATAGTATTAAGTGCATAATATATGATTTAAATAATTCAATTCGAAACACTTTCGGGAAAATTTGAAACTATTCTTATACCTACATGTATCATATATCTCATTTATTTGTCATTTTCTTTCTATAATTAAGTATATTCAATGCCTGACGGGGCTTTAGCCCGAGGAGTAGTTGTTTCCTAGAGCGATTATGTAATAGCTTTGCTATTCGTGAACTACTTGATAACCGCTTGGCGGTTTAGTGGTTCCTTTCTCGATTTCCGACTTATATGTTACTGACAGAGATCGTATCGATAAAGATGTATACGCCATAGTGTTCGTTCGGCATTTGTCCTGAATCGGCGTATCGTGTACGGCACTGATGAGAACTAATAATTTCGAAACAGCTGTATGTCGTTCGGTTCCGATCCGGGACAAATGTCGAATCCTACCTGTGGCGGGTTTTATTTTTTGAAACCTTATCTGATCGTGCAGAAACACGAGAAAGGGGTCGAGGATCGCTCCTGGGTACAATTCAATGCCTGGCGGGGCTTTAGCCCGAGGAGTAGTTGTTTCACACTTTTCCTACTTGATAACCGCTTGGCGGTTTGGTGGTATCTTTCTCGATTTCTGACTTATATGTTATTGCTTAGATGATCACTTGAGAATTGAGATGGCAAACACTCATGGTGGTGCTGGAAGAATAAACGTATCAATAAACATAGATAAACATAAAGTTTGCTCGTATATCTTAAAGAAGCAACCACTAATATACGATTATTCTCTTGGTGTGGTAGTACAGTTTTAACACGTTCTGAAAATGTTAAGGATCTTGGCGTGTACTTTGATGATAAACTTTGTGTACTTTGATGATTCTTTGGACATATTAACCATGTATCTCTTGACGATGTCGTGTTTCTAATCACGAAATCAAGGGTTGTATATGCAATACAACCCTTGATTTCGTGATTAGAAACACGACATCGTTTAATAACACCGAATCCTTAAAATGTTTATATTTTGCTTTAGCTCATTAGAAATTAGAATATTGTAGCCTTATTTGGTATCCCTGGTATCTAAGCCCTATGAATCAACTTGAAAATGTTCAGCGGCGTTTCTTGAAGTATTCGTTAGTTTGTATAGACAATTATTATCCAGTAATGGGTTATGATCATATTCTGCTTCTACAAAGATTTGACATCCAGTCATTGAACTCTAGAAGGGTGCTTATTAGCCTCTCATTTTTATTTAAACTGTCCAATAAACTATAATCTAACGAGGAAATCGATTGACGTAAGGACAAATCTGTTACAGGTGTTGTCAGTCCCAATATTGTCAGTACCATACTGACGTCATTAGGAATGTGTTAGTTGCGTAAAAAACAGGAAAAATGGCTACATATATTACTAGTTTTAGTGCAACATTATCAATTAATTATTTACTAATTATTCATCAAGTCTATTTTCATTTTACTACTAATATTGATGTATTGTTATACTTATTACAAAGCTATTATTATTTTTATTAGATAAAGCGTCACCCTAATTGAAATAAATGTAATTTATTCACTGAATTCAAATTATAAAAACGAGTGGGATATATTTAAAATGACATTTGAATATGAAAAAAATTAATACTAAATAAATGTTTTAACATATTAGCACATTAATTTAGAAGACCATTTAATACTGTTCTATTAAAGAGTCTTCAAAATCGCGCATAGTCTCTTCTCCTACTGATTACATAATGGACAAACAAATGTGGAACAACATGTATGTTACGGCAGTCCGAAATTGTTCCGATGTCTTGTATAAATATTGTTTTGAAAACGTTTGGTCTACATTCGAAATATATTAGATTTGCTGCTAGAGGTTGCAGGTCAACTTATTTGATCTGCCGAATAGTTTTTAATGTAAATTAATGCTCTGAAGTGTACCAATTTATTAATTTATATTGATTCTATGAGTTATGGACGTTCTCAATTTGGCAAATATAAAACGTGTCCATTCTAAATGCGAGTTAAAAAAGTAGGTAAACGGTTATAGTTATGTTTTTGTACGGTTTGAATGAGGAAACGCGGATTAATTCACGCAAAAATTGATATTACTAAAGTGTGGATAATATTGGTGAATTATTAGATGTGATGACGAGTTTTAATTAATACTCTCCGGCCTACTTTTGGCAATATAATGCATGGAAAATAGTAAATATGTTAACAATAATTACGTAACTTTGGAGAGAGTTAAAACTTTCGTTGGTTACTGCAATTACTCTCTTTAAAATGACAAATGATTGATGTATGTTTGACACAAATTGGGTAACCGAATCATTGAAAATAATGTAACCTGTTAAGTAAGTGCACAAACGTTTCAGTTAATTAAATAAATATCGTTTTAGACACGACCAATATTCGGAAAAAAAATCGAAAAGAAAAACCCTGTGAATACTATTCACAACAGTAACTATTCTACGTGATTTTTTACTATTTCTTCGGTGAAATACATAACGTTACAATGACTAATACACCGAAATAATCGACTATATTTACTGACCCAGTCAGATTCTTTAGTTCCGTAAGTATATTTTTTTCAGAGCCGTTGGATGAGTTCTTTCTAATAAGACCAACCTAAAACTAATTTTCTGGTATCTGGTTCACAAGAAATGTATGAAATATGAGTTGGAATTTAAAATCACTCTATACAAATGTTATTATAAAGATTATTTATTACCTACCGCATAGTATTCGTATTATAATGTATATAGACATTCGTAAAATAATTCCTGGACTGTTATATCGAAAATAAATATCACAGTCGGGTTTAAATAATTTAAAATCGATACGTATCAGATATTCCGTTGATATCTGTCGATCGATCTATAACTTTCATTCGTTTTGTATTTTTGGTTAAATATTTATCACTTTCATCGGCCCGATTCCCAAAGATTCTTAGAAATACTTATCTTTCAGGAAGGCGAAATATTTTGTAGATTTTCCATTATAATATATAATTCAACCGAAACCATTCGTGAACTAATTGTAAGTACAGTAAACGATAGTGAAAATTATTGTACAAACGTTTACATTTACTGACACTACGATACTGTAAGAATTGTAATATTGTTGTATAATTTGTTTGTATAATTGGAAACTTTTGAAATTTAACGATTTCCGTCTTTCAACTCATGTTACATTCAATTTACATGGCATTGGATCTTAGACAATATGCTTCATAACTTAGTTTACCCAAGTAATTTATGTTGTGCATATAAAAATAATAGAAATACATACGACAAAATAGAGGGTCTAGAAAACTTGTAGAAATATTTTATGAAGTTTAAAGAAAACGAGAATATTGGTCTATTAAAAAATCACTCAACCAGCAGTAGATAATCTTCGACAAAAAGCCACAACAAAACCTCTGTGCAAGACGGTATTGGTACACATATTTCCATTTATGGTCAATACTGACAAAATTCATGGTAGGTCATTATAGGTGTTCACCTGATGAATGTGATCAGCTTTAGCATACATAACCATACTACATTCTAATGTATAAGATTTTATATCTCCAGCATCATCAACGACCAAGTCTATGTTCACACCTACTGATCCTCTACAAATTTCAGTTTTCAAAACCAAAATTCTTCCTGAACTTGTCAAGATTGGTTTACTGAAGACCAGTGATCTCAACATTCTCTCATCATAATAAAAGTTATAAAACATTGTGTGATAAAGAAAGTACTTTGAAATTAGAAGCACAAATGTTTCATTTACGTCCACCAGATAATCCTATTGATATCCTTTTTAATTTGAGCGGTCTAAAAGCCTTGTACCATGAGTTATAGTTGTTCAAAGCAAAAAAGTCAGATTTGACTTTAGTAATTAATTACTCGGGAATTTTTTTTACAATAATTAACATTTTTGGATAACAAATATGGATTATTGCTAGAAAAACATTTTCAACCTAAAAAAAAGTAAATAAAAAATCCGAGTAGGTTGGAACCTTTGGTGTGAAGATAACACTAACTCAGTTTTCCATAAAACACCAACACACTATTCACTACACTCGACGCGCGTTTCGCCAACAAAGTTGGCATCATCTGGAGATGATTAAAACTGAATCTACTAGTTTTAATCATCTCCAGATGATGTCAACTTTGTTGGCGAAACGCGCGTCTAGTGTAGTATATAGTGTTTTGGTGTTTTGTGGAAAACTCAGTTAGTGTTAAATAAAAAATGAAAAATTCATCCTTAAATTGATTTTTAGCAAAAAAAGACAAATTGAATTATTCCAAATACAATTGAAAAAAATTACAGCACTTGGAAATTTTCTTTGGGATACTTTAAGGTTAAAAAGAAACAGTTAACATCCTTAGTCTATCCATTATTAAGGGATAAGGATTAAGTTAAACGGATGTCCCTAAATACGCAATTTTCTACATCTTTTTCAGTCAACACTCTCGATTTTTTTTTATCGAAACTCAATAACTACGAATAAATAATACTTTGCAGTTTTTAAAATCCTACTTAATTTTTCTGTACGATCATTATTTCCTGAGTAATGAATTACCAAAATCAAAATTGAGTTTTTTGATTTCAACGATAATAACTCAAGCAAAGAATCGTCGTACAAAGATTTCAGACCGCTCTAATTAAAGAGGATAAAATTATCTAAAAAAGTAATATGATGAAACACCGAAAAAAAAAATTATCGAAGTCCGTGGACCTTTTGATAGACAAGTAACAATTTGGAAATTGTTTCCGATGGTTTTCTTATGATTACTCAAAAACTGCTGTCAAAATCTGAAAAATAGAAACTTGGAGCTTCAATTTGCTTTTTTTTAAATTGCTCTGCTACTATTTTCCTCCAAGTTATAGCCCTTTGAAAATCACTTAAAAAATTAGCATTTTTTTACACCCATTAATTTTTGTGCCTAGTGTATTATAATCAACCAAGTACTTTTTTTCAACATGTTACTGCATTGGAATAGAAGCATTTCACTTAAAAGATGTATCGGATAAATGTCTTCTACGGTAATTAATATTAGACAGTTTTCGTCGTGACATCTACCTCTGAAAGCACTAGATCACGCAATTTGGCACGTACATCTCACATCCTCGTATCTCATACAAACGTATCGGTACTATCCGCGATGAAGATCTCTTCATTCAAGGGGAACTAAAACTTGTGTGGGTATCTTTTAACACCTCACTGCAAGAATATCACATTTCGTCGTGCGTGCTGAGGTTAGGTTGGTTTATGATGTATGGCGCAGAGTTCGTCTTCGTAACGTCAGATTTTCATATTAGTATTAGTCTATTAGTATTCCATTCCCAGTATTCCCACTCATGACGATAACGAGTAAGATGCGTGTTATTGAGTTGTGCATGTTTGGTGATAGACAGGTTTAATTTTTATAAACTTATTATTGTCGTGGAAATGTTTTTTTTTTTGAAAAAAATGACACTAAAAATTACAAGACAAGAATTGTTCAATAGACGTGTTATTTTTTAGTTGCTTTTAACCCCACGTTTTTATATTTAACGCCAATTTCGTGATACCGATATGCGGATAAACGTATTTATTAGAAGAAAAAAAAACTGAATGTATTCGTAAAATCATTTTTAACAGTGTTTTGTTTTACAGAACTTTAGAAATAATTAATTTGTTATACATAATTTGAACTTTTGTCCAATCAATCAGTTCATTTCTTTCATTTTGAAGTCAATTTACTTTTTCTTTTTAGACGTGTGTTTCTTCCAGGTAAGTTTGCTATCTCGGTGGAGACCAAGGTATTTAATGGGTGTTACTTGAGGTACTGTTTCCTGATTGTGATGAATTGCAGAACAACGTTCTTTTCTAATGGTAGATGTTATATGAAAAGATTTGGATCCATTTGCTTATTTTATACCCTTCCAACCACTCCTCAAGTGTTCCTAGATGATATTGAAGACTGAGAATAATTGGAAAATTCGAAAGTTCTGGTTCAGTCATTGATGTGAAGCACATGACACGACTTCCGAGAGTCCAGACCTCAGAGAGTGTAGCCGAGAGTCCAAGGACCTCGAATCGTCATCGTGCACATGAATTGGACATTTCAACAGCCACTCTTCACAGTATTCTCACTAAAGATTTGCATCTCCATGCCTACAAAGTCCAATTGACTCAACAACTTTTGCCAATACATCATGCACAGCGAAGAGAGTTCATCAATTGGATCATTGCTGGAGGATGAGGCAGCGTACTCCGTTCATGGTCGGACCTGCGCTGTTCGAAGTCAAGCAACGGATTGCAGGCTTGCGACTTGGATGGGTGACGCATGGTCTTATTCTCATGGTGCCGCGGTGGTGCTGACTTGGTATTTGGTAACAGGGTGGCAACTGGGCCAAATACTGGGCACATTGTCTGCGTGAGTTCGATTTTCACCAGAGGGAACTTGGCACTTCCCTCAGGGCTGGGTGTTTGTCTGCGTTCATATGTGTAACCTTCCCCTACACAAAACCTGCTTGTAGGCTTTCTGGGAAGGATGTTCTAATTTCTGTGTGTGCTTTTCATGGTTTCGTTAATAAGCGAGACTGCCGTATTTGGAGCTCAGAAAATCCACGAATGGTTCATGAAAAACAAATGCATCCCCGATGTGTCAGTGTTTGGTGTACATTGTGATCTAAAGGAATCATTGGACAATTTTTCTTTGAAAACGAGGCAGGAAGTGCATTAACGGTAACTGGTGAACATTATCGTGACATGATGACGCAGTTATTTGTGCCTCAATTGGAAGATATTGCTCTTGAAGATGTGGTGCACCGTCTGCAGGACGGTGCCACTTATCATACCACCCGTGAAACATTGACAGTCTTGCACAAGTCTTTTCCTAGTCGTGTCATCTCCCGTTTTAGTGGTCTTTATTTATGCTCCTATGGTCTTTTTTTCTGTGCGGTTCTCTGAAGTATCAGGTTTACGCCAACAAGCTCACGACCACACAAGCATTGAATCAACGAAAACTACAGAAAACCACGTTTTATTTAAAATTCACAGCGATCTTATTGTAACGCCTTTTATTATTGTGACACAGTGCCCATCCACAATCCTTGGCGCCACAATAATTCATGTAGAAAAACCTTATTTGTGTACAATTTATAGGACGGCTTCCTAAACAATTCACGCTACAAAGTCTAGGATAAGGCGAAATTAATATCCTTTGTAAAATATGTATTCAGGTTTATATTATAAGTGCTTTGTATTACTAACACAAGTAGCTCCCATTTATGGGCTACAGTGACAATGACCAATAACTTCTCCTTTTTATTATGTATTTATATACAGCCATCGGTAATTAAATTACTAAGAGCACGAATTCATTACGCGTCTAAATAAATAGTCGCTTGTATTCTTTGTGAAATTGATTAGTAGATTCTGCTCTTTATTATCTTTACCTCGTTTATAACAAAAACGTCCTTTATTTACTAATTGAGTTGTCAGTCATTATCTTTTATTTCTGCATGAACGCAAATGGTTTTTAAATATTTATTTAGCCCATTTGATGGACTTCCAATGAGTTGTGCCTAGATTGGCCGGAAATGTGCAATGAAAAAAGACGTATTTTTTTTTTCAATGAGTGTCGCTTTATGGGAGATAGGATGGTAAGCCGCCGGGTATTAGCAGTACCATGATTAATGGATTTTTTTAAATCCAAAGTTAACAGTTCTTAAATAATCGTTAATATAATGGGTACAAGCTAAAAAAAGCATTTAGATATTGACTTTAGGTATGGTTTAAAATTTAGGTATGTTTATAAAGTGTTCGATTTATTTTTGGGATAGAATAATCGCTTACTGAAAATTACTGCAGTACCGAATATTTTTTATGAAACGTACTATTTTTTTAATAAAAGTCAAATTTATGATATCGGAATAAAATTTATGGTAACATGAAATGATATGTTGATAAGGTAAATATATTTTTTTCATAATGTTAATGGAGATTATTATAAACGAATGTATTGTTTATTTCGTCGCTATTTTCCAAATAAAAAATCTCAAAACCATACCGTGACTCGATTTTATGGCTAGGCTCAGGTAGACTGTTCCGTTTATCGGCAAGATAAGAGAGTTTTGTATTTGGCAAATAGTGATGAAATGAATAGTATGTTTTCTGTTTCACTCGGAGAACGTGGGCAATAAAAATTTCCTGTCCACAATATTGTCACTCCTTGTATTTATGGATAAGGATGTATCTGTCTGTAGTCTCGATGTATCTGTCTCTGTTGCTGTAAAAAGTGTAATGAATCGAATAAACCGTACGATAACTATTCGAAGAGGATCCACCCTCACTAAATCGGTTGTTTTTTTTAAGATAAAATTTTTGCAAAATGTGAATCTTTATGTAAGAATGAACGTGTTTTGGGAAGTTTCTATTTGGCTTTATTTTTCGATATATCCAAGGTTGGGCGCTTTTATATATGAAATATTTTTGATTGTTTATAGCTCTAAAATTAGTCAGTCTAGGCCCTGACTGTCGAATATATTTACAAAAGTTATCTGACGCTTACAGATCTCTGCCTGAAGTGGTATTAAATTTGCGTGGTTGTAATGTCTGTTTCACTCTTAAATATAGCCATTTCCTGCCTCCGAAGCCCAACCCTATCAGTTTAGAATCTGATATTAAAAGAAATTTATCGTTGAAAATATTGTTATTATTTTTATTATATATGAAAATATCATCCGAGGAAAATACCTTGTGGATGGGCCATCTACAAACCAAAACAAAAGCTCGGGTTATTAACTTAAAAAAACAGTGCAGTTGCACATTACACTCATATCTCTTAAACATGATGTATCACTCTACCCCCATTCCCTATAATAATTTATGGAAGAGAGGAATGAAGTTGTGCATCTGATTTACTATACTTGTATCCATCTCCCTTAAAGTGTGTTGTGCCTCCCACGAAAAATTGCCCTATTTCTGAGAACAAGAGTCGAGTTATTCAGGTTGAGTGCAAGGGGTAGTAACGCAGAAAACTATAAAAACTTTTCGCAATTGAAACTACAGAAATAAGGAGTTTACTCCAACCCATCTGCAAATGCCTTATATAATAAGGACTAAACAAATTAGGTCAAAATAGCTATTCTCCTGGCTATATGCCAAACGCCGAGCGCTGAATTAGATGACAAAATTTGTCGTATTTTTGTCTAACAGAGTTAGCACTAAAAATACAGTGATTGTTCCAAAACCACCAAAAAAGATGCAAAGTGTCACCTATCTCAGGATATCGTTAACTGCAGACCGGTTTCGACCTTTCTATCTTGGGTCTCGTCAGTGCAGTGTAAACGAGTATACCTTCGACAGATAAAACTTACATCTAGTAGACGTTGCTACGTTCCACCGCAGTAGAACGTACCAAGCGCCATCTCTGGTAGTTTCAAACAATCTAAATCGAAGTAAAAACTTGAGATCATCAATATAATGCAATGTTTTACTACCAGAGGGTACATGTTCAACTCGACCGGCTTGGTTTAATCAGGAGATGGTTAAAACTTTCGCAGATTTAATTACCTTCCGATAATACCAACTTGGTTGGCGAATGTATCGTGTAATATTGGGACTTCTGTTTTTCTTCCCCCGTCGACGTTTTAGCCCTTTCTCAATATTAAATTTCACTATGATCGGCCGTTAGTCCAGATTGGAGCAAACCACTTGGGCGTAGAGGACGAGTGTTCAAAATCACAATGAAGAGTCCTTTCTTAAAGCGGTTCGTATGATTGCCTACAAGTTTTTACTATGCTCACGACAAACTACATACATACTAAAGACCTTCATTATTTACGTGGGTGGAAAATCGCATTGACGTTTTATCCGATTAGTAAACAAATTCGTTAGACATTGTGTCCGTTGACCTTGTCGATTTGATTGATAAGAAACGAGAGGAATTTCCTTCAAGATCCATTGAAAACGCTTTGACTGATAATACAGGTATGTTCACTTTCAATATACTGTTAACATTCCTCGTGATGGCGCCTTTGTGTTTCGCAAGCACGCATTAGTACACCAAAAACCAAGGCTGACATTAGGAAAACAGATAAGTAGATAATTTGATGTGATGTATCATAGTGTATAGGTACCTTAAAACAACGGGAATTATAGGCCATATCATGTAATCTGGGTGGGTATTGTTTTTTAACTGTCAATTTATTCATATTTATATATGTAAATGATACTACCGAGTATATAAAAAATTATATTCATCAAAGGTGGTCCTAAAATGGAAAACGTCTTGCTGCTTAGGTTATCCCTTTGATATAGTTCTGCCAAGTAACGTCCATACGTATATCATCAATAACGCGCAAACGTTTTGCTAGAGATAAAAGTGAGAAGGTATAATAAAATACTATTAACTAATAACTAAAGCGTCTATTCTAACAAGCCACAACAGAGACGGACTAATAATCAATTTGCTGCCGATGTCCGTTTCGATAGTAACGACATTTCCACCCCACATTACACAGAGACCTGTTATGGGTTTGTTTCCATCTCGTCGTTGTTTTCATTGTTTACGCAGCCTTGCGGATCACGTCCTGTATCTGAATTTCTGTGTTTTCATTCGTGCGGTTAATATGACACGAGACAAAAAATCCAGACCAGTATTACTGAAAACCTGGATTGATAGTGACCCGGAGTGATTTTCGGACATGTGTAGAAGAATTGATCTATTTTGTAATGTGTGTGATGGAATTATTATATTAATTCGTCTAAAAACAGTAATTTAACAGAACATGTGAATTATGCTTCGTCTAGCGGTCTCGATAACTATATTTTTCTATGACCTCAGGGTAGCCATTTTGGCAGGTGATATTCCGTTACATAAACTGAAGAATCCCATACTAGGCCAGTTTCTAGAAAAATATTTGTACCGAAAACTCCTTAATTTAACTACACTATGAAACATATATGTTGATCAGATATACGAGAACGGATTGAAAAACATTCGCAACCACGTTAGGGAAAATTGTATGTACTTCATTGTAGACGAAGCAAATGACGCATGCGGACGTTTAGTGGCAGCCATCTAGTGGCTTCTGAGGTATTAGACGAAGCCAATCACAAAACGATTGTAGATTTTGTGACTGAGTGTATTCACTGTGTATGGTTAGATCAAATAAATTCTCATATTAGTAGAAAAGCACGAGACTTGTTAAATTAAACTTTTCCAAATATAATATAGTTATGGGTTTGTTTTCTAAATATGATACAATTTCCATGTGCAACTCATGCACTTAACAGAACAGCAGAAACAATAAGAGACAGTTTCCATTTAGTTAACGAGGTGATAGCGAATGTAAAAAAAAATTGTAAAGGCGCCTACTCAGAGAGACACGTTTAAAGAAGTTCTGCCAGACATACATACCTTTACCTCCTGGACCAGTTGCTACAAGATGGGGTACTCTGTTTGAAGCTATGCCTTATTACGATAAGAATTTTGAGAAACTAAAACGTGTTATATTTAGATTTGATCTCAGTGAAAGCAATACCATACACATACACAGTGCAGAATATACGTAAAGAATACGTAAAGGGTACAGATCAATAATTATGTCTTACTTAACTAAAATATAGTCGATATATAGTTAGCTTCTCGTACTGTCCTTTATCCTTTGATGACAGTAGACGTTAAATACACTTTTTCGTTGCGTAAACTACTGTTAAGTGATAGGCGTCGACGTTCTATTGTAGACAACTTAGAGAAGTGCTAAAATAAAGCTAAACTAAAGTAATTGTTAGAAAGAAACTATCACCCAAACATTAATTTTAAGAGGATTCAGTTGAAATTCCACAAAAATATGCGGTATTTCAATGCTGCAAGTTTGACTATTTTAAGAATTGGCATCCATCAAAACCACCACCACCATGACACCATGCTTTGTCAGAAAATTACAGATCATCATATAGATGATATTGATTTTGACTAGATGAATTCTTTCTAGGTCAATGGGAATTTCTTAAGTAAGAATCCCCATTTGTAATACTCAAAATTGATAAAACCCACGACGCGATGTTACGAGTAAACGTACACACATTAAAAACGTACTACAGCGACTATGTAAATACCCGAATAGTAAAACCGGAGTTTCCCCACCGGCCTCAACTCTATTTCGGTAAATCCTCCACACTTGTTTGTACGTTTCAAACCGATTAAATACAGGGGCGCCGCAAAGGTTGAGGCAAAATTTAATTATATAGAACCTCAGTTTTAAAAACTACAAATTATTGTACAATGTACAGTTACAAATACTCGTGTGTGATGGAAATAAAAAAACAGTGTTTCTGTAGTGCATGGTATTTAATTAAGCTAAAAAGTCAAAAAATACCGATCACAAAATCCTTGTTGGCCTGTGTAACCTAAGTTATTGAAAATAAAATGTGTTTAGTACGATACTGCGCATTGTGTTGCTATACACATAAAACAAAAAGACTACGATAACCATTACCTAAACCTTTAAAAAACAAAAGAGTTTCCTCATCCTAAAACCGGCAGGAAGTCTATATTGGTTGTATGTGTACAATGCCTACATATCCTGTATGATGATGTATATGTAACACTGGTATATCGCTAGTGTTTTGACATTGGCCGAAGACAACTAACAATTCATTTTTGTTTGATTTAGTTGCAGTGGGAAAAGTAACAATGTCGATGGTCAGATAAGTCCTCTGCGGCGGATTTCAATAGAAATCAGAAGTGCTGAGTAACGTTCTAGTTCCACAGTAAGGTGCCCTACTATTATGGTTTATTATATCTTTAATTAAGCGACCCAGGTCTATATGGGTTCTTATTTAAAGTAACTCGTCTCGTCAGGAAGGAACGGCGCTATTTTCCAATTATAAAAGTATAAAAATTTAACCGTCTGCTTTTGCATTGCAAACGAAATCGTAATCCGTGCACAGTTTAAACTTTGGTAACCTTTTCGCGTCTCACTGTTAGTCTGCGGACCGAAACTAGTTTGTTGACAGATGGATGTTTTGTTGGCTGTTACGCGCGTGTTAACGACCGACGCGTGTCCTGGTCAAATTCGAAAAAGTTATGCGACACGACGTGTCTTACTTACATCGGACAAGGAAGCATCACAAAAAGTAGTCCCAAAAAACCCGTAGGTATTCCGATACAATTTTAATTAATGAACGCGAACCGAGTCCTCGCCATTTGGCCTCTAGAGAGAGATAAATAGCTAACTAATTATTGTGTCAGTGCCATATTTAATTACGCGAACGTCGACGAGATGTTAAAAAGTGTGGGCACATTTTGTCACATCACCTGGTCTAGATTCCAGACCTGATACAGTATGTATTTTTCTCGCTTAGTTTCTTCTACTAGTTTATCCATTCAATAATAGTAACGATAATAATATACATTACATAATCAATAAATTTAAATTAATAAAGAAATTTTACATTAAAATTTTGTGACATTACAAACACTGGCGATTTTAACAGCACGTTAGTTCTTGAAGTCTTGCAATAAAACATACTTTCTTCTAGAGAGCCTAGTCTGCTATTATAGAACAGTTTAAATAAAAATAAGAGGCTAGTAATCATCCTTCTAGAGTTCAATGACTGGATGTCAAATCTTTGTAGAAGCAGATTATGATCATAACCTATTACTGGATAATAATTATCTATGCGAAATGAGAAATACTTTAAGAAAGGTCGGTCGTTGAATATTTTCAAGTTGATTCATATGACACAGACACCGAGGATACTAAATAAGGCTACAATATTCTAATTTCCAATGAACTAATGCAAAATATACATATTTTAAGGTAGCAGTCTTATTAAAAGATGTGTTTCTAATTACGAAACCAAGGGTTTTATATGAATTAAGAGCCACATAGTTGATATTCCCAGAGAACGATAGTTTATCATCAAAGCACACATCCTTAAATTTGATAGAATGTACACTGTACTTCCAGAAAGACGCATCATTTCCTGTGTATGGTGTTTTTCTTCGTCCTTCTGGCAAGATTGCCGGTACTACCACTAGAAAGATAAGAACATTTTAAGCTAGCGCAAAAAAATCAAAAAATTCTAACTGTAAGCTATTTTACAAATATTTAAATTTTTTTTATTTTGCTAGGTTAAAAAACCATTCGCCGTGCGTCATTGAGGGTGTTTTCAATGTTTTCCCCGTGTTTGCTCATCGTTGTTAGTTTGAAATTCGGTTTTAGCGGAAAAAATTAGGCGGGAACAAAAAAAAAGCGGTAAAAAAATACCGCGAATTTCCTAGTACTCCCAAGTACGCCCCCCCAAGTACTCGTGGAAGGACGCGAGTCCTTTCAGTAATACAAATGAATACGAAGGGTAAGTGCTTCTAGCAGGATGTAGGTCCTTGGGTGGGGACAGAAGGTCCTTCCGGCAGGACGTAGCCCTGTACACTCTATCATTAATATTTTCAAAACGTATTAAAATCATGCTCAATACGTGTTGTTACTTTTATCACTGTTGTCAATATTGATTTATTTCTATTAAGAACGGATGTAATTATATAATATTGTAAGTTCTGAGGAAGGATTGGAATTTTCGAAGCAAAAACTGAAAAACAGGAGACCATTTTTCCACGAAATGATAAATTATGTCACGCATTTCGCTGATCAAGTTGAAAAAATAGGATTTAGAGATACTTGAAGTATTAATTTTAGATTAGATTAGCATCATCATTATGCCAACTTGGTTGGTGAAATGTCCGTCCAGTGAAGCATAAATTTTCCTTTCTGTTTTTTTACTTGTAGGTTATAAATATAAGGCGGGGAATTAAATTCGCAACTACAATAAGCAAATCAACAAAAATTTATCTTGACCTATTCTGATATCGATTCCATTAATCATTATTCACCATAGAAATGTATTTCATAGGCTCTGAAATATCATCCAAAATATTTTCATACACACATACATGCAAATTTGATATTGATTCCAGTTCGAGATTACAAGAAAGGGACAGGACATGCAATTACAAAAATATAATATTTTTCAACATAATTGAACATTTGGTTGATAGACTGCGAAATTTAATAATGTTTTATTTCGAATATATTGATTATATTATACTATATATTTATATAGAAGTGTTTGAACTACGAATAAATATACATTTGTATTTAAACTACCGTAGTTCAAACAAAAATTCCACGTCAATAATTGTAATCTCACCAGGCACTCAGTCGACAGGGAACGGGCTACTGATGTGCATAAGGAATTATATATTTTTAAACCTATATTGATGGGAGAATACATCCACACACAATAACTGTATATCGTTGTTTCATCCTCATTAAGAATCGTCAATGCAGCAATGCCTAAATTAGGTATGGGACGATTCTCTTGTATCGTAGAACGCACTTTTCGCAAGTGCTTGCATTCGGAGAGACTCTATGTAGTTAGAGGTGTCGTGGACATCCCGCGCAAAGAAGGTTGCTTTACCATTCAACAGATAGATGGCTATAGTGGTATCCTACGTGTACGTAAGTGGTAGACCTACCGTGTAATTTTTTTTGGACATCAAACGTCTAGTATGCTACACCTGCCGAGGATGAAATCGAGATGTTCAGTTCCCGTGTCTGATGAACGAATAAAATAATTTCTTTTGTACAATTTATACACCGCAATTTTGTTGCCAGCTCTAGATAACCAAGTATTAAGATGATTGTCGTCCTTCTGAAAAGTTAATAATACATACAATATAAATATTGCAACAGTTTGTCTTTATTCATACTTTTTCAATATAATTACATAGAATAATTCTACAGAGAGCACCATAACTTTGTTTTGCGTATTTTTAGAACATTTATATTTATTACTTTTTGGTATTTATTATTCTACTCTAGCTAGTAATAGCCTAGAGAGACGGCACAATTGTTAATAAAATGAGTCACACTGAATTAAAAAAAATATATATGGTCAGGGCATTGTAATGTCTTGACTAGGCGTTCGACAATTGCGATAAATGTGTCTCTATCAGATATTTGCATTTGCGATAACATCTTTTTTGTACCTAACGATAATTTATAATTATCGATTTCTATTGCGATAATGCCCGCACAAAACTTTTTAATTTTACCACTGACTGATTTCGCATAGGTGTGCCAAAAGTCGTACTGCACATATTCTTTTTCTCTCGTGGCCGTAGGTGTTACAGATCAACAATAGGTTCGCACTAATTAGCCCTATCCAGTCGAGTACAATAGAAATTTCGATCGAAATCTGGATAAAATGCCTATTGTGTGTGTAGGACGGCTGCGGGTTTTAATGTGATTGAAATAAATATTGTGTATATATTTCTTTATATATATCGTTATTTAATGTCGGATTATTTCCACTAATAAGCCTGTCGTCGATGCCAGGAGACGAACTATTTTGAGTTTTGCCCCAATTCTTATAGCGGGTTAGGAGTTTTTTAATATAATGGGCACATAATGGACGTAAGTAATTCAGTTACACGTCCTATACGAGAAATAACAAGTCTTTTTTGCGTAAATTTATGTAGTTTCTACGAGTTAATTGATGTACAAGTCACTAGAAGTCATAAGTGAATTGTCCCGTCACCCACCCAAATGATGGTTGCTACGGCTGTTGCTTGACATTTAAGGTCGGTGATATGTACGTCCTTTTTAACTTAGTACTAGAAGCAGCTATCAGAAAAGTAAATAGAGCTGGAAGCATCATAAATAAATTCACACAAATACTTGGGTATGCGGACGATATTACGATAATTGCACGCGACCTTGCCTCCCCGAATCAAACTGCCATAGATCTTGAGCCACAGGTAAATAAAGGAGGCCTACAAGTGAACAAAGACAAAACGAAATATATGTATTGCTGCAAGAATCCCCCAATACAACTACCAAATATTAATATAAACGGCGGTCAGATTAAAAGCGTCAAGACGTTCAATTTCCTTGGCACCAAAATTGACAATAATGGTAACGTCCAAGGTGAAATAAGCGCAAGAATCCTAAAAGGAAATAAATGCTACTATGCTTATTTAAAATTAATAAGGAGCAGCATACTAAATAGAAGATTTAAGATCACAATCTATAAGACACTTATAAGACCCGTAGTAACCTATGGATGTGAAACATGGACACTAACAAACAATGATGAAAATCAATTAAGAATATTTGAGAGAATGATCATTAGAAGAATATACGGCCCAGTGCAAGAAAACGGTATGTGGAGAATAAGAATCAATCACGAAATTGATGCACTTATAAAAGGAGAGGATATAGTAAGATGCATAAAAAGTCAAAGGATAAGGCGGTTAGGACATGTATACAGGATGGAGCGCGAGAGAGTTGTGAAGAGAATCCTTGAATGGAAACCTCAAAACACAAGACCAAAAGGGCGACCCAAGAAAAGGTGGATAGACGATGTGGAGGAAGACCTAAAAACTCTAAGATTAGGAAACTGGAGGAGAATAGCGGTAGATAGAACCAGATGGAGGAACATAGTAGAGCAGGTCAAAACCCACCAAGGGTTATGAGCTAAAAGAAGAAGAAGAATAGAAGAAGATATGTACGTCAGTTATCATTATTTTATAAGAAACGATAGGCTATTTTTATAAAGTAATAGTTAAATATTCTTTCGTTGTTTTTTGAATATTTATTTATTCTGAAATATAGTTATGAGAACCGGATTTTAATTCACCTATGCCTAACGCCACCTAAGATTTCCAAGTAACATTACCACTAAAACAGTAGAATAGAATATGAAAATATTATCCTAAGATGGTTCTAATTGAATTTCCTGCGTTTTGGGTTCTTGAGAAAAAAATAAGATTATTATGTAATTGTGGCAAGCTGCCTTATCCAACCAGCTTATCCTATTAATGCAGATGATTAGAGTTTGAAATGAAAATCTTACATTATTAGCTATGTCCTTGATTTATTTAATTTTGTGTCCTTAATTTGAAGCTAGAATATATTTTGTATTGTATCTGTGACAACCTGATTTGTTTCATATGACCTTGACCTAAACTAATAATTCTAATTTCCACAACCATGAAATTAGGTGATTAAATATTAAACAATGAAAGCAACATCTTATATTAGTCTCCGTTAGGTTTGTTAAATTTTTAAATTCGAATAGGAAACTAAAATATTGTTAACTTTTAAAATTATGTCAACTTGACCTTACTCCAATCGAATGAATAAATCGAATCAATTTATTATTGCTTGATAATATCGCTATTAAAATAGGCCAGACCAGAATGCCAAAAGATCATCTTCCGCTCTGTTTTTTGCATCGTAACGCAAATTTGCATTCGCGAGGTGAAGTTGTTTTTGTTTAATGCAGTTGTGGTAACTTGACATTTTTAACTTGACGTACCTCTTACCTGTTATAATGATTTCGACCAGTACCGCCAATTCAATGTTTTCTGTACTGATCTTGAGAATAAACTAGAAGGTGTTTGTTTGAAATGTAAACGTGGGAATCCAACTTTACAGTATCTGTCTTCAAATCAACCTAAACCTGTTGTAGATGCTATTACTAAAATAAGTTATGACATTTTCAGAAGACATGATGGACAGAAGAAGTGGTCATGGTAACTTTACTTTACTCTAACGTTTCTTAATCTTTTTTCGTTTTCTTCTTAGTCTTCCCAGTATTCTTCTTCTTCTTCTCCTTCAGCACCATCTTCTTCTCCTTATTTCAATATCGTTTTTTCTATTCTATTTCGGTGTGCTTCTGTATCAATTTAGTACTACATAGTTTTTAGACATGTTTTATAGATCGATGTCCTATTGGACACTGATCTAATGGGGACTGGGTGATTGTTCCTAGTCCCAACTACTGTTTCTGAAAATTACCATCGTTGTACAAATAGTACAGTGGGTGACCAAATTATGTAAAAAAGCTTAAAGAAAACTGAATTTGTTTACAGTGGAATCTATATACGAGTATTCTGTATTATTCTGTATATTTTCTAATATACAATCCTGGACAAAATAAACGCACCAGCAAAGCGTTTGACGATGTTACATCTGACATTTCCACGTCAGATGTAACATTAGTTGAAATTATTTATGCAACCTATACCTACGTGATATTATATCACGTAGGTACTATAATTTAAATATTCGAAAAAATAAAAGAAATAATGCGAAGTTTCAGTGATGCGTTAATTTTGTCCAGGAGTTTATAAGCACTAGCAAATATTAAACCGGTTTTGTGTGGAGCATAGATCATTTGTGAATTTAAATTATTAGCTTCAATATGAAAATAAAGTGGTATTACCAGATTTTAATCATAAAGCTGCTCTTGAAGACTCAAAAGTAGTATTAAAACGTTACAGATGGATTTTAAGCTTAAATTTGCAGGAAAACTATTGAAAATGTGCTGATCGGCGATGTAAATCAAATTATTTACAAACATCCTGTCGCCACCCTTCATAATTTCACACATTCTCTAAAAATCGTTTAACCATCTTAATCCCGCTGCACGTTTATCAATAAAAACGGCATTAATAATTAAGTGTGCATTAGCATAGAACGTGGTAAT
Source organism: Rosalia funebris (assembly GCA_037954035.1). Classification (NCBI taxonomy): domain Eukaryota; kingdom Metazoa; phylum Arthropoda; class Insecta; order Coleoptera; family Cerambycidae; genus Rosalia; species Rosalia funebris. The sequence goes on along the minus strand of JAZFAV010000001.1, from coordinate 10,274,555 downwards.
TATTTAGCCGTGGCGTCAATCATCTTAATTCATTTTAAATACGAACTTCCTCCGGTGCAGGAATGGAAATGCGAGGCGATGCTCTGGCCCCGTAACTCGCCGCTTGATCTATCTCGCCTTATTGAAATCCACCAGAGTTGCCGGAGCTCTAATAGTTTTCGTTCGTCATAATAGTGCCACATAAAATAAATACAGAATAAATCATGCGTTTCTCGGTATCGCCCCGACCAACTATAAATTTTAATAAATGGAAATCGAAAACCCACATCGTTGAGTGAAATAAATAAGTGGGTGCATGTAACTCGGTACACACCCCGTATGTAATGTCTCTCTTTTATAAACTTTATTAAAATCGTGATTTTATGTTGTCTTTCATGTACTTACGTTTTATCAGGTAAATTTAGTGTTTACTTTATTTGACGAAAAATATCTAATTCATTCTTAGCACTTACAGCTCATCAAGACTAGGAACAAGTCTCAAAACTGCGATATCGGACCGCCCACGAGGTGCGCAGTAAATAGTCTGGTCTTTACTCAGTCGAATTGATACCCTTGCAGAGTGAATATCAATGAATATATACATATGTACACAGAATTCGAGCTGGCCGCGGGAAGAGCGCATTCTTTTCTCTCGAATGCTACGCCACTCTTTCTTCTACGCCTACCTAGAAAATCTCACACTTTTTTCTATTCTTGATGAGTTAGTACTTTCTCGTGTTACAGCTATTCGTATGCACACCAATGAACATTTCAGGCGATTTCTTAAACAGGTGTTTTTCCTTTTTTTTTCTTTTGGAGGCGTCCATTTTTCTATTTGAAAATGAGTATCAAGTTAGACTGAATTTTGATAATTCTATTTCACAGTATTTCAAGCTGAGGTTACGTGGGCTATATGCAACTAGAGAAAATGCTAATCAGTAGTCTACTGACTGGTAGTCGAGTGATATCAATCACTTTGATTTTCGCCCCAATTTCGGTATGATCCTGTAATGGAAAGAGGCATTGAATGTGATAGAATAAACAAATAGTGTCACTTTATGTTGAATCAAGGGACCCATCGTGGAAATGAGGAGACGGGTACCTTGATATGTCCAGGTACTACCTGTTTGCTGGGAGTGGAATTAATAATAGCGTTTTGCAGTTACTCGAAGTTCTATGATAAAAAAACTACAGTCTTTTGTATCTACCAAACTATTTGTAATCTACTTGAGTCTGTTTCGTTGAAATTTACGGAACCTATTTCGAACGTTGACGAGATATTGCAGGCCAAGTAAGCGTATTCAAGAGAGCGCCTGGGTAGAGGCACTGGGGTATTGGGGAATTATTGTAGATCGTCAATCACTGAATTATTAACAAGACATTGGCAAACCACAATTCGTCTCTATCGATTCGATGGCAAAAAGGCTTAGTAAAGTTGCATTTTATATGGATGCATGTCCAAGTTCTTTATAATCGTTTGGTATATTCCATCAGAATACAATTTCTTGGTACAATTCCTTGAGTTAAATGTTTTAAAAGTTTTGTAGGTTTTGCTTCATATCCGAACGGTTAGTCTACCTGCATCATTATTTTAAAAAGACGCATACAAATTCTTTGACATTACTGCTAAATCTAGGAAGTGATACCAAAATTGTCCAAAAATGAAGGCTGACTATATTCCCAAATTGCATGAACTAGCATATCAGTTTCTACCAGTCATCAACTTCATCGAACGAGTAGTTTTTATCGCATAAAACTGATCGATGTTGGGTACGCTTTCAAGTCTTTGACGATTATCAGCCTTATTTCGTTACTAATTTTGTAAAACATCTTTTCGTTAAGTATTCGTTGGTAGATAATTATTATTTATGGTTGCAACCTGCAACATATAAATTAATGTGAACTGTTACACAGATTTCATCTGCTCTATTGGAATAAAAGTCTATATAATACTCATGCTCGCACTCCTATGTAATACTCAGACTCAAGCTGGCTATGTGAGTGACTTAGTGAGGGAACAGTACTCAGTGAGTATGACAGTCAGGGAACGTAATAAATTTCATTGACAATGAAAATAATCTACAAAAACTTGATTGTAATGATTGAAATTTTTGGAAACGTATTGAATATATTATATTTTATTAAACACATGTGAAATATGAAAAACAATCAGGATGACCAAACCCTCAGGTTTCGAAATATATGTATATCTCGAAATAAATGTGACGTATACAGCGTTTTAAAAGTATTGAGACGTCCATCTTAATATCCTCAAGTGCTTGCGCTATATCTTCATTTTCATCGCATGCTCTAATTCATACCCAAGATAAATGAATGAAAATCTTGAATGAATTAATCAAGACAAATTATATGACATTAAATCGAAGTATATAGAAAATTACAACTAGCATAAATTTTAGTTAGTGTATTTGGAACCCTTCATGCGTTTCCCATTAGAGTTTAGTTTTATCTTTTATATTAAAAACATTGTCTAGAACAAAAACGAATTAGAACTATTCTAATTGTATAGAATAAAAATGAACAGGTAACTTCCTGTTCATACATAAACCATTTGAGGTAGACGAAGAAAACTGAGATTAGACCCATAAATACACTTCATATGTTTTAATATGAATCCTGTTTGATTAAGATTGTAGATTTCGTTTCTAACAGCAACAAAAGAGACTTCCATGTGATGTAACTAAACACGCATTATAACCCAGTACAGAAAAATAAAACGATAGCATTCATTAATCAGTGGTTATCCACATGGAAATTTATTAAGAACGTGACCTGCATCTGATAGAGACCAGGATTGACAATGCAGGGCAGGCGGCAGCAGACAGCAGCATTTCAATTTAAATGCCTGCGACGGAATCGAGTGTAGCCACACAGAATTGAGAGTATGCCATAATAATAACAAAGAATCGGTATCTCACAGTTTGCCTTCGATACCATTAATCATTCGTAAACTATACACCCAGTGGTGAACGCTATTTTTCCGTAGTCTTATTGGTCTCGGGCTACGTCCATCATGAGCTGTCACGCTGCGGGTTTAATAAACTTGAAACGAAAAAACCGTAATTACGCGTACGGTGCTGTCAGAGATTCAATTCTGCCGATTTCCCATTGAAAAATAATTTACACAAACCAAACGCGGAGTAATGAAACGAATATGTATTGTTGCAGCTTTGGTCTTCGACTAGTATTTGGGGCAACATAACAAAATTACGACTATTCAGTAACAAATTTTCGGATGATTTTCTGAGATTGATAGCTGAATTCTTTGATCAAAATCTTAGAGTAAAAGTATGCACCGGCGTCTCAGATTACCTTCCTGTTGTGGTGTTCCTCAAGGTTCAGTTTTAGGCCCGCTTCTTAGATATATCTCGATCTGCATCGAATATAAGCTCTTCAATGTCCATAGAATGTAGATAATCCAAAATTGATTTATCAACTAGTAATATTATTCTTTTTCGTTAATGATTGAAATCTTCCTTGGATAAATCTTTTTATAAGTAGATTATATAATTTTCAAAACCCCTAAAGAATGCATACTTTCTTCTTTTGATTTAATCATTAATATTATTTGTAACTTCATAGTAAAACATTTTTCCTATTATTCTAATAAGCACATTGTGTCGAAAACCGAACTGGAACACATATCTTTATAAAGATATGTTTTCTAGTTCAGTTTTCGATCACGATGTAAACACAACTTCTTGTTGTAATTGGTAATTGCTTTTGCGATTGGTGAAGGTTATACGGTTGGATTTTGATACTTTTTCTTTGAAATGTCACTTTTGTTAACCAGGTTTATATATCTTTGGGGTTCATCTGTAATTGGTGTAAAGTATTGAATCATGATTCATGCGAGTATCTGGATTATGATAAGGATAGAGTACCGAAGTATCGTCTACAAAAGTAGCTGTAGTGACATTATGCTTCGTGAATAACTCAGCTGTGTATACATCTTGTGGGTTTAATAAGGCTATCTTAGTATGCTACTTTAATTTAGATAATAGTAGGAGCACCGATTTTCTAGATAGGCTCAGGAATCAGGAAGTATTTAAGAGGAAGCGTTTTTCTTATCTAATAGAGATATTCCAGGTACAGGCTTTATCAAAAGCATGCGCTACATCTACAAAGGCTGCAAAACAGTATTTTCTATATTCAAATATTTCATTGTTATGGTTACATATCTGATGAATTTGGTCTGTCCTTGCATGCTGCGGCCTGATGGTTAGGTATCAGTTCATATGTATTAAGAAGAGCACTGATCCTCCTAGCAGCAGCATTTCAAATGTTTTTGAACAGAGCGGAATGAATATGAATAAAGATGCACAAAGGGTTACGAACAACGAGACCAAGAGAAGTAAATGCCAATAGCAATCAACGATCTTTCCGTTATATTGTCGGAATAACAGACATATAAGAAAGACGTAGGTACGTTTCTGAACAGTTAAGAAAATACAACAGGTATACATCCTTATAACAAGAAAACTATTTTAGACTTATTAATGAAAGATGTATACGAGCTGGAGTATTCGTGTGGAAAGAGCTATATAGGTAGAAATAGGCACGAGCATCCAATATAGAATTATGGAACGAGGAGCAGAAGACAACAACAATAGTCTTTGCATTTTTCTGAAGAAGCTGATAGGATAATGAACAAAACGTCAAGACGAGTTTGATGAAGATTATGGAATGATCCTAAAGAATTTACTCCATTTGACAATGACCATGAAAGCCTGCGTGCTTCCACAAGTAACTACAAAGGTTTAAGTAAGAATAAACCGATGACCAAGAAGCGAGATGATGTAATATCATAAAAACGTTCGGCTTTATATTAGAATACATTCAGCATTATTTTTATAACGTATTACCGATTGATTAATGAACCAGGTATATTAACAACGTCGGCTTCAGATGTACGTGTATGTGTATCAAATTTTCTTTTGTTCTTACATCCTCACGAACATAACTTTTCGGTATCTTCCCTTTATTCAATCACAATTAATAGCATATTGTATGGGATAGATACGCATCTTGGCATTGCTTTAATTAATAGTTATGGGCAGAAGACTGAGCTCGGGGGGTGAGAGGTGGTTCCTCAGTAGATTCCACCGGCGCCTCGGTCAAGTACTCTGTGTAATTTCACATTTATCACCGGTACCAAGCTATAATCTCGAACGAGTACCATCCAATAATATATAGTTAATATTAGAATTTATACATGGCGAGCGCGGTTTTAATATTCAATAATTTCGTTATTACGAACCATTTAGTACGTGACGTTAAACCGGATAGTCGTATTTCATGTGTTATTTGTTTTAATGCTTAGCTCGTTATTATCCGATACATGTATGCGGAAGAAATTATATACGATCGATGTAATGTATAGAATATTCTCCTTCCACCACCGTTTCTTTTAAATTGTCATATTGATGGCGATATTAAGATATAGATTTATGGAAGCATGTAAAAGTTCATGTTCACTTAATGTAATTTGTCCAGTGCAATTAGGAAACCTGTTTTCCGTAAAAAGTCGAGACATTATAGTTTATTACATATGTATGTATGTGTTTAGTTTGATCGTCGATGATTAAAGTCGGCAAAAAACTTAAATCGCTTTAATGATTGACATTCATGACAAATAAAATATGAAAGAACGGAAATTTCATTGCAGTTAGTTCTGATGAGGAGACTTTTGGAAAATCCGCTGTACTGATAGGTAAAAGGTGAGATATTGTCATACGTTACGTGTGAAACACTCCATTAAAAAAAGTTGACAAGTTTTGTTCACAATAAATCTACTAATAAATATACACTCATATATACATACACACTGTATGTATATATGAGTGTATATTTATATACACGAGGATGTAGTGTATTGAAAAGAATGTATTTATTACGAGGGGAACTATTTATATTTTGAGCCTTGGCCACACTAAGTGTTATCACACGCCATTTGACGTGTCCAGTGGAAAGTTTGTCATTTTTGACCATTACCTTCTGCAGAACATTTTATCACTTAAGCGCGATTTGTCTTGTTTACAGTGATTTGAAAATTGTATTTCAGCGAAAAAATGGAATTAACTCCACGAATTTATTACGACTTGGATTATCAAGACAAGAGTGCATCGATCATCTTACTTCCACTTTTGGCGATAACGCACCATCCTTTGTCACTGTGAAATGTTGATACAACGGTTTAATCGTGGCCACCATTCGCTCACCGACGAAAGTCGTGAAGGTCGTCCAGTTCTGTGCTAGAAAATATTGATGCTATGCAAAAACTGATAATGCAAGATCGTCGTGTGACATACTGTGAGATTGAGGGAACCTTAGGCATTAGTTTCACTAGCATATACTGCATGATCATTAAGCTGTAAAAAAGGTTTGTTCTCGTTGGATGCCACATAATTTGACAAAATCTCAAGAAGATGCTCGTGTCGATTGGTGCAAACAACCGCTCAAGATATACAATGGCGGCGCTTGAAAAGACGTATATAGCATTGTAACACGTGACGAATCATGTATCTATGGGTATGAGCCGGAAAGTAAACAGCAGTCGATTGTATGGGCGTTTCAAGATAACCAAATCGAACAAAAGTTGTTCGCGCTCGAAGCACTTCGAAACAATTTTTCGGAAAAACTGACCATGTGGTGGTGGTTCAAAACTGAACAGTGTCTTTAGAGGAACGTAAAACGGTCAATTCTGAATTGTACACAACCATTTGTTTGCTGGAAGTCTTCGGTGAAATAAGGAAAGGAAAACAAACAAGCGCCGTCGGATCATTCTTCATCATGACAATGCGAGCTCTCACATCTAACAACCGAGAAGTAATGGGTCATACACCGTGCAGTCCTGATTTGGCATCCAATGACTTATTTTTGTTCCCGAACGTCAAAAATAAATTGCGTGAACAACGATTTTCGTCGGCAGAAAAAGCCGTTGAAGCGTTCAAAAACTATATTTTGGAGATATCTCAAGCGGAATGGAAAAAATGCTTTGACAAATGGTTCAGAAAATGACACGAAGGAGAATATTTTGAAAAACGATTAAATAATTTTCAGTGATAATTTGATGAAGTTAAAGTATAATTATAAATAACTAAGCACTGTATACGAGAACCGGCCCTCTGTAACCAAATCAGTTATTACAAGACTACTGAACACATTAAAAAATTATTCAGTGAACATACCTGTATGTACTGGTATACATACAAAGCTCAATTTAAACTACTTTATCGCTTCTTGGACATTACCTAAATATATAAAATAATACTTAAAATAAATTTGGAATACACGAGGTATAAAAAATCTGAAACTAACAGGAACTTACCCCAGTCCACATTTCTATCCATCTTGGAAACGTACCTAGGGTACCAGACAATTTTCATTGACGTATCCAAGTTAGACCATAGCGTCGTATGTGCCTTCTATGTCATTGAACGTATACATTCCTGGATGCTTTCTCAATATTCCTCCATATTCACCGCCGAACTATATGCGATAAGGCAAGCAAAACAAAACTCATCCATCATATGCACAGATCCTTTAAGCTCATCACAGGCTTTAGTCAATCCATCTACCAAAGATCTACGAATCAAAAAAGTCGTCACATCATTAATCAATTAATCAATACTAAACACTAGAAATAAATAGTATCCTTTATTTGGTATCCTAGTCACAAGCTTTATAGGTAAAGAGTTAGTGGATCAAGCAGCACGTGAAGCTGCGGGAAAGGAACCCACTGAAGTTATCGCTATTGGTCAGTCCAATACCAAACTTACGTAAAAGAAAAGGTAAATTCTGCATGGTAACATGAATGGACACATTATGGTATGTGTCTAAAAATTTGGAAACTTGATATTAGTGAATGGGTGTTTCCGGTAAAATTAAAAGGAAATTGTAATAATAAGAGTAAAATTCAGACATACAAGACAAAGATCACCATCAACATTGGCGAACATCATCATTCCCATTGTTCAGATAAAAAATTGCTAAAGATGTGACTAAGCCAAAGCGTAGAAATTTTAGTGAAATGTTTTTAAAATATTCTAAAAGAGGATTTCCTACTGTTTTACCTTAACGTTGGCTATGCGATCCGTGAATTAAATGTGATTTCTTTTGAGACCAATATCTACAGTTATGGCAATGAACTGTTCCATTAAAAAAAAAAAGATTCGTTACGTCAGAAAACAACAAAAAAAACTTCAAAAAGTTGCTATTTTCGCTAGAAGAAAACATGAGACCATGAGACGATGTTGTCCATCCTCATTAAACTCTTGTGATAAATGTAGTTTATAAAGGTGGGACTTTTCTTGTTTTAACAATTTCTATCTACGACTTTTTGCCTAAGGAAAGAAGAAAATTATTTTACTTTTCCATATTTATTCAGATAGAAACAATGAATCCTATGTAAAAGAAAAATTTAAGCTATATCAAATCAGGAGATCTTACAGAACAACAGTCCCATTCCACAGCTATGAATTTATCTATTATAATTCTCCAATAATAGATTCCTAACGATATTATCGATATTATTCCTTTGCCCGTTTGTTCACAGACTACTATTATTTTGATTAAAATTTACTACAAATGTCAGTTTTCTAAGAACGTTTTCAGATTACGATAAGTACAGATGTATATTTCCCTTTCAATAATAAATATTTACTTTTATGGAACCACTTCGTTTGCCGGACGGTGAATGAAAGTAAGAGTATGCTTATTTGTGGTCATTCTTGTCTTCTGTAGTTTGTACAGTTATCTAGGATTTGTTGTTTACTCTCGCCGAGTTGTTAAAATATGTATTATTAAAACATGAACGTCCGCGTATAAGATATTCGATTGACATGTGTTAGCACATCGAAATTTACCCGCATGTATTATTTTAATTTGATACTATATTGCATGTATCTTATTAGTGAAACATCTCTGAAATACTAATTTTGGATAATATAATTCATTTCCATTTTTTTATAATTAAAAGATAACTGGAATTTTAGCTGCCAGCAGGATCGTTGATTCACTTTATCTATCTATTTACCATCTCTAAACTAGGTAGGTGAATTTTTGCACTTCAACCGACCACTGCCACTCATTCAATTCAGTTACGCAATTATGCAAATTCTGATTAATTGCATGCCATTTATCTTCAAACAATAACGGTTTTGTTATTTACGTTATGGAAAGAAGTAATAAGTAATTATCCTGCCTCTATACAGCTTATCAATAACCACGTGTTCTAATGAAGGAAAGACGGAAAAAAATTAAACAATAATTGTAATTGAACTTCATAATACTAATTATAGCTCTAGGCAACTAGATCTATCTATGTATGTCTAAGAAATGAAACAGACCAAAGAACTATCTTGACGAAACATGTTGTTATGTCTTATCCACAAACGATGTCACTTTATGTTGGGTAAATGGACACGAAAATTGTGTAAACGTGGAGGAGGATATCTTGGCACGACAATGGGGCCAAATGCTGAGTTTCTGGAAAAAAAATCTGTTTAAGAACGAATTGCTGTTAACCGAAGGTTGTTAGAGGCGCTTCTTATGTAGTTTTTAAAGAGGAATCGAATGAAATAACTATAAAATTGATTGGACCACGACCATTGGTCATGCGGGAATTCGCCATCACTGCCATTTTGCATGACTGAACGTTTAATACCCTGTAACGTGTAATAACCTGTTGTTCTGAGTGTTATGTTTCGAGAGAGATATTCGTAGTTTGATTAATATTGCATTTCTATACATTAATAATAAAAAGAAATTTAGGAAAAAATTTTTGGAGAATAAATTCTTCATACACTACTGTTTATGGAACACTATTATCAACAACATATTAAATGAAACCTGAAGTTGACATACGATTTCAAAAATACAACTAAAATAAAATAATAAATAAATACATGTAAACACAGAAGTAAACAAGGTTTATTGTTAAATAAGATTTATTATTTGAGGAGCATTGATAATATAAACTTATTTTCAAGAATAATTGAAAAAATAAAAATATTTTTACTTCTAAAAACAACATAGGTATCTATTTTACTTGAAAAAAAATCTACATTATTTTAATAATTTCAATACGTCTGCACTCAGGGGGAGATGTTTTGTCTTTGGCTCAGGCCCCAAGTTTGAGGTGTATGGGTCGGAAGATTCAAGGATCAGTGCTAAACATCCTCGTTTGTATGCAAATGCGATATCCTTCGCGAATGGTTGAGCCGAAAGAGTTTGTAGTCTTTATTGCGATTCTCCTGTACTTCTTCAGAAAGCAAACCAACAGGAACAATTGCAGCTTACACTATTTTAACACCATGGAATAAAATTTTGTGCAATGTTGATGGTAGATATATAATACCATGGGTAAATTGCAATTGCTAATTTTGCAGTTTCCTGAGCAGACAATCCAAACTCGATTGGGTTAATATGAAAAGCGCAGTTAATTACCTCGACAATTATTGCTAGTCGGTGAATCAAGTAGGTATTCATCGATCTTGGTCATTTCTGCTGTCATAGCTGGATTTTTGAAAAAAATTATATAGCACGGCACAGCGTGTTGAAGTAAACAATGATCATGTTTGAACAGAAATCACTATTTACCCATATAGGTCAATAACAGCTGTAATCGTTTTGATAAAACGGTGCTGTGGCCAGGTAGGTAGGTTTAGACGGCTGAAACTTTTCTGAACTACAGTATTAATTACTTAAACCACAAAAAAGGCCAAATTAAGGTGGAGAGCTTTTCGGAGCTTTTTTTTGATACACTTTTAAATACTTAAATCGGTCTGTAAATTCGTATGTTGTGTCTGATTCTCACCTCTAAGCGAATTTTTTCGTACGATCAATTTTCTAGTTTGTAGTATAGGACCACCCCCGAATAATATTAAATTTATTCAGTACTCAGAATTAACGGAGAAGAATGTGAATGATTTGATAATCACCCTTCATTTTGCCAAATAACATAATATTTCAAATTTACGTATATCTTTTGTCAGATCAAATGTTTTCATTGTAAAATGAGTTTTGGTTTCTACTAGTAGTAATTGGTAAGAAATGTTTATTAGACCTTCACCTTATAAAACGTCAATTGAAAATTGTTTTTCGCCTCTGCCTCACTGTGCGGCAGTGTTTTAGGGATTTTCTACTGGGACTAGAACCAGCAATAGCGCTTAGCGAAGCTACGTGAAATATCATAAAATGGACCCAATATAATGGCGTGAGTGCATGTGGACCTTCCCTCTTTATAGAACGTCTACCTTCCCTCTTTATAGAATCCCCATTTAACACCGGAGTTAGTAACAGTGAATAGTGGTTTTCAAGAAAAAATAGCGTAAATTAGTAGGTATTCAATAGTATTTACCCTTATATAATAAAAGGTGGTCCAACCAAAACGCACGATGTTAATTATAAATAAAACAAAAAGTTTTCAGAGAATTATCTTAATATTTTTTATTGTGATAGAAGGATCTATGACAATTATGTGTGAAACGAAATATCGGCCTAATGCTCGCCACGGCTTCGGTGACATACCTCTATCCGATGATCCATATTTTCAATGACTCTGAGACATAATTTAGGTTCAATATCGTTAATGTGCCAAATGATCTTATCCTTTAGCTCTTGAATTGTTCTTGGCTTATTGACGTACACTTTTTCTTTTAAATATCCTCAAAGAAAAAAGTCCAACGGTGTCAAATCACATGATCATGGCGGCCAATTAACATCGCCACGATGTGAGATAACACGGCCATTGAATTTCTCGCGCAAAAGTGCCATTGTTTCGTTGGCTGTGTGGCAAGTGGCACCATCCTGTTGGAACCACATATCGTCCAGGTCCATATCCTCAATTTCTGGCCACAAGAAGTCCGTTATCATCTCGCGATAGCGAACACCATTCACGGTAACTGCTTGGCCGACCTCATTTTCAAAGAAATACGGCCCCATGACGCCGCCAGCCCATAAACCGCACCAAACAGTCACTCTTTGTGGATGCATCGGCTTTTCAACAATCACTCGTGGATTCTCATTTGCCCAAATGCGGCAATTCTGCTTGTTAACGAATCCACTGAGGTGAAAGTGTGCCTCGTCGCTGAAGGTGATTTTCTTTATAAAGTCACCATTCACTTCTGTCTGTTCAACCAACCATTCGGCGTATTGACGACGCTTGAAATGGTCAGTAGGCTTCAGCTCTTGAGTCAATTGAATCTTGTAAGCGTGTAAATTCAAATCCTTATTCAAAATTCGCATCAGTGATGTTCGTGAGATGTTCAATTGTTGGGCACGACGACGAGTCGAGGTTGATGGCTCTTCTGCTACACTATCGCGAACAACAGCAATGTTTTCCGCAGAACGAACTGGGCGAGCATGCACATGTGTTTTCACATTTCCTACAGACCCGGTTTGCTGAAATTTGCGTACAATTCTCCCGATTGTGGACACATTTGGTCGATTATGCTGACCAAAAAAGTCACGAAGTGCACGAAATGCATTTTGATTTGAACGCCCATTTTCGTAAAAGGCTTCAACAATGTTAACGCGCTGCTCAGTTGTGTACCTCTCCATGGTTGAATTTGTCAAACACTGAAACAAAGAAATGTCAAATTAAGTTGGGCAAAAAACTTGACGTTAAGGTGTGACTCACAATTAACATCGTGCATTATGGTATCACCCTTTATATCACGTATGTTAAATACGTATTTTTGATATACCATGGTAACATATCGTAAAACTGCTAGCCTATTGCCTCATCATCATAATCTTTAAGTTGGTTTTAGGCTACAAATAAAATTGTTAAGTTTATTATAGAATACAGCGTCAAGTTGTACAACAGAACTGATGTTAGAAGCTGAATCAAGTGTTTTAATATATCATAAAGACAAGTATTTAGTAACCTATTGCCATTGAGGCTGATATTCATGCGAGGCGGTCCTGTTGCTTCTTTTTCCAACCGAGGCACGACGATAATCGAAGCTGACAGTTCCTGTCCTCGTGTAGACACACCATTTTTATGGTAGTTAACATAAGTGAAGACTGGTAATTCCTTTTTCACTCGAATTATGCACGTTTGACTTACGACATATTTTTAGCCGGGACAAGTAGGCGTCTACGATAAATCCTCAATCCGCGCTGGAATTTTTCGCGATTCCCTCGTGAGAAACTTGCATCCATTTCACCGGGATGCGCATACGTAAATTTCCTATCGGAAAAAAGACGACAGCGTCTATGCATAACCATCATCGCTCAATTTATTCGCCGGGTAGTGTTACGGGGCCTATTACAAAAAAAAAAAAAATAAACGCAAAATCGCCGGCTTGATATAAAACGTATAATTATCGTATCTCCACAAATAGTTTGATTTATGGGGGGCCGGGGAACACGGCGTTGATGCAAAGTGGAGTCGTGACTTTACGCGTTAAAAATATTCCCCGTTGTCTGTTACAAGTGATCTGTATTATAATCAGTGTACACATCAGAGAAGCGTTGCCTACTGGAGTAACGATTTTTGAAATATGAAAGATTGGAGGTATGCCGCAATGCGTTTATCAAATATTTATGTGAATTTTAAAAACTATTTACTGGCATTTCAAAATCTAAAGTAAAGGGTGGTCCAACCATAATGCACGATATTAATTGTGAGTCACACCTTAACGTCAAGCTTTTTTCCCAACTTAATTTGACATTTCTTTGTTTCTGTGTTTGACAAATTCAACCATGGAGAGGTACACAATTGTGCAGCGCGTTAAGATTGTTGAAGCCTTTTACGAAAATGGGCGTTCAAATCAAAATGCATTTCGTGCACTTCGTGACTTTTTTGGTCAGCATAATCGACCAAATGTGTCCACAATCGGGAGAATTGTGCGCAAATTTCAGCAAACCGGGTCTGTAGGAAATGTGAAAACACCTATGCATGCTCGCCCAGTTCTTTCTGCGGAAAACATTGCTGTTGTTCGCGATAGTGTAGCAGAAGAGCCGTCAACCTCGACTCGTCGTCGTGCCCAACAATTGAACATCTCACGAACATCACTGATGCGAATTTTGAATAAAGATTTGAATTTACACGCTTACAAGGTTCAATTGACTCAAGAGCTGAAGCCTACTGACCATTTCAAGCGTCGTCAATACGCCGAATGGTTGGTTGAACAGACAGAAGTGAATGGTGACTTTACAAAGAAAATCATCTTCAGCGACGAGGCATACTTTCACCTTAGTGGATTCGTTAACAAGCAGAATTGCCGCGTTTGGCAAATGAGAATCCACGAGTGATTGTTGAAAAGCCGATGCATCCACAAAGAGTGACTGTTTGATGCGGTTTATGGGCTGGCGGCGTCATCGGGCCGCACTTCTTCGAAAATGAGGTCGGCCAAGCAGTTACCGTGAATGATGTTCGCTATCGCGAGATGATAACGGACTTCTTGTGTGCCGAGCCGTGCTGAGAACTATCTCGTGTGGCCCAGTTCAATGTACCGCGACGCGCTCGCGTAGAGACCCAGATAATTCATCTGGTCTACTACTCAATAGAGGACGGCGGGCAGAATGCGACTTTAACGCAATAATTTGGTTAGCTGCACCAACTAACCAAATTATCTTATTAATAAATTTTAGTAATTATTATGTCGCGAAAATATACAAATATCTAATTTTCTTGGCAGTTCTGTAGCTCTGCAGCACCTATACACCAGCCGCCCCTGATTCCATCCACGAACAGTGATTGGTTTGTACAGATGAATATGATTCTTATATAAAATTATTTTTACAGTTGTTCTCGGTATCTCTAGTAAATTTGATATTTCCCTTGAAGAGATGTAGGTTTTTCATGTACGCATGTTATTGTAATACTGTCTCGATTTTCGTTATTAATATAATAATTTTCACTTGCTTTCTATTCAAATCTTCTGCAGTCTAACAGATTTATTCTCAGGTATCTAAAATACCAGATATTAGGTTGGTTACGTTCAGGAAAATATCTTCCATACCCTTTTGAGGTTTCTAATATATTACCTTCTCTTCCTTTGTAAATTTACTAGGCACAATTACAATAAAGCTGGTACAGTAATAACCAGTAATAGTTAATATATCTTGAGCAAGAAAAAGATGCGAGAACAAACATCATCCTGTGCATGTAGTACCAAAGTTGGCCACACTGTATATTGCCGCCCATCACAAACTATTACGATTGACAGGCGCTAATTGTTCCTTTTATATCTAAGAGAGGAAGGCACGTGAATACTAAACCCAAATTGGTATTGACAAGGATTCTTTTAATTTTCTAATTACATTAAGTCATAATAATACATATATTTTCGATAAAGATAATTTTCCTAAATAAAAAATATACTGCTGATTGAGTTTTCGATCATTTTAGGATAAAATACATTACATTATGTACTTTTTAAATAAAGATTATCAAAAATATGCTGTTATCTCAGTATATAATTGGTTTTAATTATGATTTTACGCTTTTATGTAATGATATTGCCACCCACTGTATATATTTTTGAGAGATGCTCAGCTTACACACATTGCAATGCCTTTCATATCAAGTACCCTTCACATAATAAATTGGTGGTTACAGATCATCGATAATTCCAAGGAAATGCGCTCTTCTTACGGTCCACGTACATAGAAACGTGAAAGGAACACGCCACATTTGTATTAAACACACAGTGCGCACATTTACAAATCGTGATAGATTGTTTTCGATTTCTGGACGCGGAAGACAAGTCTTTTTAAGGTATTCTGGTTAGCGTGATTGAAAGGCGAGTACACGAAAACAGGCCCATTAAAAACTGATAGGTCAGTTCGGTGTTCTACTCGCCTTCATATGAAAATCGTTCAGTAAGTGTCGTGTTTTAAACAAAATTAATGCGAGCGCAAAGTTTTAGTAAACGTGCGTAGGATTGATGTATATTCTATCTATAAAAAAAAAAATCTTACAAGAACTAATGGAGTACGTACATTTCATAAATATACACTGTGACGTAAGATGTTTGTTTGCATAATAAGAAACATAAAGTTGATGCAAGAAATTAATTTATATAGTATATTTTTTCCGTAGATCTATGATGCATTGTTACTGCCTTCTGCATATTGTAAAACTTTATTTTATAAGGGAGAAATTTATAACCAAAATATCTCTGAACTGTTTTCAAGGAAATATTATTCAAGAAGGATATATGCTAAGTCAGTTATATAGGTAAACATATAATATATAGTGTGTCTCAATTAGAACTATAGGATTTGAATTGCGCGCTACTTGTATTCTGTCAAAAACAGGGTGTCAATATTTAACGACTGTCATCTACAAACCACATGACGGCAACATGTCGCGATTAACAGTTCAACAACGAATAGTTTATGTACAACTGTTTTATGAAAGTGAGCGATTATTTACAGTTGTATTTAGAAAAATTCGCACAGAATTAGGAGAAAATAAAGCACCTACAGAGTTAACAGTTCGTAACTTAATCAAGATATTTGAAGAGACGGGTTCTGTTATTGTTACGTCCTCGTCGTGATTGGTCAGATGAAAATATTGCTGGAGCGAGAGAAAGTGTACAGGAGTATCCAAACACATCAATTTGACATCGTGCACAATAATTGAATCTGTCAAGAGCCACCATGCATCGGATTTTAAAGAATGATCTGCATTTGTCAGTATACAAAATTCAGTTGACACAACAATTAACATTTACTGACCATTTAAAACGTCGTACATTTGTTAATTGGGCGTTAGAAAAGAAAGAAGGTGATGTTGATTTTTCATGAACCAAGTACAGCGCAAATTAGGACCGATCTCTTAGTTTTTGAAGACGACTAAAACATAAATACACCATTAAACTTACATGTAAATTGATAACAGTTCAAAATTAATTAACATTGAGGAAATCAGACAATTGTCTACAACCAATTCCTGGCCAAGACTCTACAAGAAGGGGTCACTTAACATTTTGAAGCATCCGAATAAAATCAACAGGGATGAGAGCTGATCATATCACGCTTAATGTTTTAATGAACAGCAACCAAACATGTTAGTCAGCCAAATTATAACCGATTATAGTTTCTGAAGAAGATCACAAGAAGATAATTGATACTTATGAGGAAATTGATAACACCACGCAAAACCCGATAACCAGTTGATAAATATTTCCTACATGCCGTATTATTGATCAAATTATAATACATTTTAAATCGAGATATATGTTGATGTAGAAATAAATTATTTATTTGCTTGGTCTTGAAGGCATCTCATTATATAGGGTCTTTCAATAGGGACTGTCGAAATTTGTTAGGTTATAGTGGTCATGTTGTTAAAGCAACATCTGTCAAATCTGTTCTGCATTGTTAAGTAGTGTATGGCAAATCACTATGGAAGGTTATAGCGTTCAACAACGTGTGCAAATAATCAAATTTTATATTCAAAATCAGTGCTTTGTTCGAGAAACGTTCCACGCTTTACGTAATTTTTATCCTGGACACAACCGTCTCACCGAGTCGATTATTCGACATTTGGCGGCCAAATTCAAGTTAACCGATTTGATAAATAATCACCCAACACCCGTATGTCATATAAATGCAAGATCTACTAAACTATCGCTGCTGTGCGTGAGAGTGTACGGGAAAACCTGAGCCAGTAAATTTTTCGTCGTTCACAACAACTTGGCCTTTCTGCGACTTCAATTTTGTAAATTTTGTGTCGGACTTGGGTTGCACCCAAATAAAAAGTCCAACTGACTGAAGAACTTAAGGTAAACGACCATAGACAATGCCGTGTGTTTGCTGATTCGACTCTGGAGGAGTTGGAAGTTGACTCAAATTTCGCCAAGAAAATGATATTTAGCGACGAGGCCCATTTTTGGATGAATGGATATGTGAACAACCAAAATTGTCGGATTTAGGACGATGCCAATCCACACGAGATACACCAGTACCAAATACATTCCGAGAATGTCACTGTTTGGTGCGGATTTTGGTCTGGCGGAATAATCGGACCGTACTTCTTCCAAAACGAAACTGGCATTGCCATAACCATCAACGGCGAGTGCTACAGAGCGATGATAAGCAACTGCTTGTGGCCTAAATTAAATGATACGGATATCGAGGACATGTGGTTCCAATAGGACGGCGCTACGTGCCACACAGTACATGCCAATATGTCTTAGACCTTAGAATAACGCCTTTAGACTTTTTCCTTTGGGGCTATCTTAAATCGTAAGTCTATATGAATAAACCGCAATCCATTGATGTCCTCAAAGTCAACATAACGAATGCCATTCAGCAAATCCAGCCAGATTTATACGAAAAAGTCTTCGAAAATTGGACCTCTCGAATACGTGTCACCAAGCAAAGCCACGACGGGAATTTGAACGGCGCTATACTCCATGCTTAATGCCATAAAATGTTTTTTCAAATAAAAAAAAATTGATTAGATATCTCATACACAAATTGTTTTATTTACGTTTAAAGATCGAGCGTCGTTATTGAAAGACCCTTTAATTGCACTAAAAGTCCCCGCGTTGTTGTCTGATGTTTAATGTACGAACTATGTTTGTGAGCTGTGTATTGATATTTATTCATAAACGTCGTGTTTATTTCTCGAAAAAACTGTTTATTTAGATCTGTTCTAAATTCTATAAACGTCTTGCGCGTCTACTACAGCCGCAGAGGTGAAACGTCCTCCGGACATCCTATTATGGACGTATTAATTGCCATCTTTGGGCGAGACGCTGGCAGAGCGTGCGCCTCCGCTAATCTGATGGCTCCGAAGATCGCCATCCACCAATTTACGTCGCTAAACGTGCAAATAAGCGCAATTATGGTTTGCAGGGCACGGCAGAAAAGCCGCCGTTCAACGGTTAATTAAACGATGACCAGATCGAGTTTTAGATATGCCTTCCCAAAGCGCCTATCTACAATTCGCGTGTGCTACTAACCCGCAATTTCCGAGATTCACGCACCATAAGGACTTATTATTTCTGCGGTATAGGCGATTCAAGGTTACGGCCCACGTCGAGAAAAAGATACGAAGAAGTACAACAACATGGAAATGCCGGGTTATCTTTTTGACGATATTTTATAACAAACCAAGCCAGTATTATAAATAAAAGAAACCTATAATTTACTCAGTGATGTTGCACACTTGGGATTCTTAAATCGATGTAGGTACAGCAATTCAGTTTAGTTTCACTCCCGTGTTTGACCATCTGTTGCTTCGTTCGTTGTGTCCCAGCGAGAGGTAGCCGATTATGTTTGTAATTATTGGGCAAATAACATTTCTACAGTAATTTTGGGTTCAATTGTTTATTTAAACTATGCCATTAGACATGGAATACAGTATCTTGTAAGTGGTCGCCTCTGCTTCTCTGGCAGCAGTGGATTCTTTTGATGAAGTTTTCCATCACTTCGCGACATAGCTGTGGCCCTATGTCCGCAATAGCTTCGCTAATGTCATTTTTCAGCTGTTTAATCGTAACGGGATTATTGGCATAGACTTTCCCTTTAACGTAGCCCCCCAAGAAAAAGTCTAATGGGGTCTTAAACGCTTAGCAGGTGCCTCACGATGACCCATAATTGCCACATTATTTTCTTTCAGTGTCCACAATTGAACTATTACTTTCGTAGTACGCTTTGACAATAAGTATACATTACTGAACAGTGTAGCGCTCCATTCTGTAATGGCATACTCTCCACGTAATAACTACGAAGCATCAACTTCCAGAACCTGCCGCAAGAGTAATGGCGGCAAATTTAAATCGGCTACCTCTCGCTGGGACACCCGTTAGATCATGAAGATGTCCATAGCAACTTCGATAATAAACTTACGTACTTAAAATACAAAGTCATCTTTCACAGTCATCAAATGCAACGCATACTTATAAGTGAATGAATTGCGAGTGTCATATGTTGTTCCAAACTGACTTCGGGAACAAGCTTTTTGAAGCTTTGATGAACATTTCTATAGAACTCACATTAAATATGCATTAATAATCTCAGTTTGGCTTATTTTGGTTCTAGTTAAAATTGCGAATGTTTTGTAAATATTAGTAAATAAAAACTGTAATGTTATGTTAGATTAAATTTAGAATTTAAACCAAACTAGAACAATTTTCGACCATTGAAATTCTTTTACTGTTTTTATTTTAGTCGCGTTGTTAAGAGCTTAATTTTTAAAATTTCAGTACTTACTATGATTTTTCAATAATTATGGCATGGATGTAATACGTAGAAGAAACCTAGAAACCCTGCCAGCAGAACCGACAACTATTTCGCGTTGTAGACTCATTAATTTCTTTTTACTGTGTTGGTTACTTGACAAACTGCAGCTGGCTCAACTGCACATAGACTTTCTTCGAATTTTCGCTTATCGCACCTTCTATCTGATCCGGTGATATTGTCTACTTAATCTATCTTAATCCAGTTAATACTCTCCATTACCATTCAAACATATTTCTCTAGTCCGAACTTAACGGTTCGCTGAATTTTAACATCGTTTTTATGCACCTCTAATCCGACGTTAGAGGTCTAGATGTCTCCTACAGATTAATTATTAATATTAATGTAAATCTGCTTTCTCTGCTCTTTTTTTTTACATAAAAAACGCGTTACTCGCGAAATGGACATAATTTTCGTCGTTTAATATTGCACTGTATGCTGGACAAATGCCTGTATCAGATAATGATAACGTAGCTGAGTTGATATTTAAATTTATAAATACGGTATTATTATACGTGTAGTATAATATCATATGCATATGAGATAATCATCTTGTATATTTTTACACAATGATTAACCGTATAGTTTGTGATTATTATATATTTGATATTTCTCGTACAGTCAAAATTCACAAAAACTAACAAATTATTAAAAGAAAAAATATTTATATTTAACCCCATATAAAAAAATTGCACCGTTAATGTCTTGTCACCCTGATTTAATTTTCAACCACAAACGAAATTGTCAAATTTATTATAAATGTAAACTTTGAATACAACATTAAATAATTATTTGAATAATTTTTTTAATATATCGCGTTTTTAAAACGGACTAAAAAGTATAAAATTATTTCTCCTAGCCCCATACAGATTTCTAAACCCATACAGATTCTACAGTCTTGAGAATTTGTGACTGTGAATTTTTAATAGCTATGAAAATACTTGTAAGATTTGAAATGAAAAACGTAGAGCACATGCCATAGATGCCATAGATAATTGATGCATGAATAATTCACCTAAGTCACTAATAATTTTATTGCGCTGCAAATGATATGAGCTGTTGTGTGAGTTTTCTCAACGACAGCTACTCTCTACACTCCTTACTATTATAATCTATTGCATGCGCCCCACGTTTTTCATTTTAAATCTTACAAGTACTTTCATAGCTATTAAAAATTCAGTGGTGTTAGGAATCTGTATGGGGCTAGGAGAAATTGTTTTATACTTTTTAGTCCGTTTTAAAAACGTGGTATATTAATTTCTTTTTTTCAAATAATCATTTTATACTTTTTATTCCGTTTTAAAAAGGTGGTATATCAATTTTTACTTTTCCGCACTCCACTATAAGCGGAAAAGTAATGTAATCGTGTAAAGAAAAAGTGAAAAAACAAAATTGTCTTTTGAGTTTATTTTTCGTATTTCGGCTTAAAAATTAAAAAAAAAAATGGTTTTTAAAAATGTTTTGCTGTGTGTGTGTCATCGTTGTCATCGGTATTTATTCTTGTTAGCACGATAACTCAACTGAATCGTGTCGGATCGATCGGGTTTTGACTGATTTTGATCGGGGACGTCTCCCAGATGACACCTATTGATTTTGAGGTGGGTAGCACACACCACCTCCTCCCCTAGGCCTACTTGAGAATTTTTTTTTGTTAGCACAATAACTCAACTAAATCGTGTTGGATCGATCGGGTTTTGACTGATTCTGATCGAGAACGTCTCCTAGACGACACCTATTGATTTTGAGGTGGATAGAACACACTCTACCATGTTCATGGGTCATGAGAAAGCACAATGGTGGACTATTTGAAAAATCTGTTTGTTAGCACGATCACTCAATTAAATCGTGTCGGATCGATCGGGTTTCGACTGATTCTGATTAGGGACGTCTACCAGACGACATATATTGATTTTGAGGTGGACAGTACATACCCACCCTGTCCATGGGTCATGAGAAAGCACGAGGGTAAACTATTTCTCGGCCACTCAATTTAGAGATAGAGATGTTCTACGTGCGGAAAAGTCCGTTTTAAGGTTTTAAAACTGTTTACTTTTTATTCAAATAATCATTTTTTGCTTTTTAGTCTTATGTGTGTGAAATTTTAAACATTTATCGATTTATCGATTTTAAACATTTTTGTGAGATTATAACAGAGATACCTATGTGGTAAATTTCAGGTTTATTTGAGTTTCTCTTCACCTGATCATATCTGAACAGACAAACAACCAAACAGACACACAAGAAAATCGAGAAACGAGTTAATATTACATTGTCATCCAGTTCTGAGCTATGTTTACAGTTTCAAGTCTCTAGTAGCTCATTGAAAAGTTAGTTTAAAATCAATTGCAAAATTTGTACCGAACAGACAGACAGACAAGAAAGCGAGTTAATAAAAACGCGGTAAAAAGCAGACCAGTTTTCCACAAAGCACCGAACCAACATACGTTACTCGACGATTCGCGTTTTGTCAACCGAATTGGCATCACCACGAGACGATTAAAACCTATCAGAGTCAATCAAATCCTGATAATGTCAACTTGTTTCACAAAATACTCGTCGATTGATGTATAATTGTTGGGTATTTTATTGAAAACTGTGTCTAATGGGTGTAAAAAGGTGTAATATTTTTCTAATCTAGTATACGAGTATAACTTTTATATTGATAACATTTTACACTACTATTATCTTAAACTTTAACAACATATTTTGGTTATAAATAATATAAATACATTACAACATAGTGTACTTTACTTCACTTGGGGTAGGTTGTAATATGTGTGATGATCTATGTGTGCCACTCTACAGTACGCATGCAGGTAGCAAAAATTTTAAGCAATATGGTCGTTCAAGACTTATGACTAATCAACTTTTGTGTCTTAAGGATATTTTCTTGATAGATGGTGGATTAAAGGTAATTATACTTTCTTCAAAATTTATAGAATTTGTAGAAAGGTCGCTGGAGGATTCATTGAGTTGGTATGTACCTACTTGTATTTGATAACGATAGGATAACAAAGTAACATAAAGGCATATTTTACACCTGCAATTCCTCATTTGATGTGTACTCATTAAAAATATATTAACAAGACTGAAACAGTTCTGATATGCGAAAACAGAGACCTATTTTCAAGAATAGTTTAGTAGTATAAAGTATAAAAAAGTTCTATAACAAAATTGTTTTTAAAATAGTTCTCATTCGTTTTTCTCTTGTAGACCTGTGTGTCCAACATGCTATACTTCAAAGTATGGACTGAATATTATTAACATTTGTTAAACTAACTAATTAACTATATAATGAACACAAATATAGTGAAACAACTCTTAAATATTTCAGTCATCTAAGTCATTATTATCAAGGACAATCTTGAAATTTATATGCCACTAAAGCAGTAGACCATTACACAGCTCTCTTAGCTCATGTAAGCATATCAGTTATTTGTTCTTCATTATATATTTAAAGAGCCGCCGCCAGTGATGTCTTTTTTTCTTCTTTTGGTACTAGAAATGAACTCTTAAAAGAGAAAACGGT
This sequence comes from Rosalia funebris, assembly GCA_037954035.1. Classification (NCBI taxonomy): domain Eukaryota; kingdom Metazoa; phylum Arthropoda; class Insecta; order Coleoptera; family Cerambycidae; genus Rosalia; species Rosalia funebris. Next base: position 10,250,815 of record JAZFAV010000001.1, on the reverse strand, counting down.
ACCACTACATGGCGTTGTTCGAGGCCTACACATAATCGAAAACCCGGCGTTGTCTAGTTATACCACGACGATACTCGTTCTAAATATTTGATTTAAGATTTCCTTCACACGGCGGTCTAATTACTCCTAATTAAGCTGTTGATGACTCGATGAGTTGGTTTTATTGGGAAAAAAGCGGTGTTGAAACTTCTCGATCAAACGTCTCTATTAACGAACATCCAAGATAGATAAACGTTATCTCATTTCCAACAGCGTTCGATCTCCAGTTAATTAACATAAAAAAACGTAATTAAAACGTGATGACGATCTTTATCTGTATTTAGAGTTTAGATGCGCGTGTTATATTGTTTATGGTAATGAAAGTGACATCTGAGCGAGAACAGTGCAAAGATATCGGCGATAGCTCAGTTATCAGTTTTCTCCCATAGGAAAAATAAGCTCCAACTAAAGAATACATTATTAGTATAAGTAATATTGCATGTTAAAGGCGTCGTCGATACTATAATATGACAGAAATTCATAATTCATTTCGTGGTAACCATTTTATGCTTATCAAGATCAACTACAAATGGTCTTTTAATACCTATTCTTACTAAAAGAGATAAATAACAGTGATATGTGATAAGCCTATAGGACTAAATGCGATGTTGTGCACTGTATGTCAAAAAATCGTAAGAAAGAAGAAAATATCGCTTAAACAAATGAAATTAAGACCATCATTGAGCTGAAATTTGATACAACGTTAAAATTATTGTCAAGTTTTAGAGGAAATGAGTATATGAATGAATAGATATACAGTTTAAGAAATGAAGAAGAATTAAGAACGTTAATAATATATTTCGGATATAGCTTTAATTGAATGGTGTAAGATATTTAAATCTCCAACAAAACGAGATTTCAACTACAATTTATCGCGTTGTACCCCAAGCAAGCAAAAAGTGTCCCTGAGATAGCTGCCCTGTAGATATCCGATGGATAATGTCGAAATATTAAAGCTATTTAACGGTGCATTATTTGAGGAACTAAAAAAATTATAAATTTTACCTCATCCCCATAAAAACTAAAATCAGAAGTTCTTACGTGTTCTAATGTTGCCATACGATTACACAGATATGTGGCAGGTTATAGCTTCTCTGATTTCAACATTGACATTTTTTAGGTTTTCTGTATAGAAAGAAATAAAAATGCTTACACAATTTCAAGTTAACTCCATCCCCCATCCACCACCAGCACCTTTTTTATCGTAAAGTCAAGATCACTTTCAGGGTACATCATTTTTAAGGCATGCATACAAATCCTTTGGTATGATTGGTACGTCTAGGATGTGACCTCGAAAATTGTTTGGACATAAATAGTGCCTATATAAAAATTTCATTACCTCTAGCCAAAAACTGGTTAAACAATAGCAAGAAAGCATCATCAGATCTGCTGGAAAAATGTTGACAATAAGTGACACAAATTCACGACCATATTTGACCAGGATAATTTTTGATATCTCTTTATTGCCACACATAATAAATGGATTAAAATTAGTTTTTGTTGAGTTGCCAATTGGCATTTGTCTCAGTTTCTTTTTGTAATAGCAGGTTTTAAAAAAATCCTGTTCAACTTCAATATCTCACGTCTTATTTCTCACCCATTAAACCTCACATCTAAACCATTGGAGGTAGCCAAACTATTAATATCGAAATAAGAGCATTTGGTCAAAATATTCATACAAGATCAAAAGATGTTTTTTTAGAATTATGGTATTGCAAGATTTTATCAAAAGATCGATAAGATCTATAAGAAATATTTTCTTGCGATCGTTTAATGTACTTCGGTATGCTTTAAACGTTACCAGAAGCGTTTAAATGAAATGGGTGTTCATGGTTTCTATATCATCACTACGTAGGGTGTAAAAAGTTGCTACAAAGAAATTCCATTAATTTTTCCACAATCTTGAATCTTTAGTAACAATGAAGATAGCAATGGGATTTCATCGACTGAGTTGCAGTCATACGTACTGGATATACCTCTCCAGTGTGTATGGCTGATGATTTTGCAATAATATACTTTATAACTTCTACTGATTATTGGTAGTGGTTTAATTTAGAATACCGTATACTATATATGTACAATCGTGGTGATCTCTATATTCACCCTTCCTTGGACATAATGACAAGAAGAATATAATTTTTTTTAACCAACATCGACATAAATTATTGCTCACACGTTAATACAGAATCATAGTAATTAAGTACATAAGGTATTAAACCTCGAATGAGAATTTAATGGTTAAAGTAATAAGGATTATATGTTAAAGTAGAGAACTTTACGTCCTTCAGCTACTTACACTACGTGTTAATGGCCGACAGATAAACGTACCTACTTACCTACTGCAGTCTAAGAGAAAAAAATATTACCCATTAGTTATGGTGCTATAAAGAATCGAGCGTTAGGTCGTATCGGTTTTTGTGGATCACGCTCATCGTAAACTAGCCGTAATTTCTGTCTGGTATTTCATGTGCGCGAGAACTAAAAAAAAAAAACTAAGAAATTCCTTGAAGTATCTTCAGTTAGTTTTTTCAATTTTACGGTTGGTTAACGTACAATTTTTGTCCTGCATCTCTTCCAAACGCCAATAGGATCTCCTAGTTGGTAACTGATTTATTTTAAATGTTTTATACTCGTAGTTATAGGATATGTCGTTAAGAGATTTAAATGTCTCTCCCACGCGGGGCGTATGTCACATAAGGCCAGGTCTAGGAATGATGGATATAATAGAAGCCCGTGGCGTGTGGGTGATCTAGACTGTATAATGTCAGGTATTATCTGTAGTAAATTGATTACATTAGTGATAATATATCTACATTTACTCATACTCACAATATATTTTATAAAACAGAAGATACAGTCGATATGGGGCTATTTAAATAAAATAAACATTTGAGCTATTTAAATTATCGAAGAGGGCTACCGCAAGAAATGATTACTTTGATAACCAGTGGACTTCTAGTCAATTCAGTTCTCTTAAGAATGTACCGAATTACAATAAATAAGGCACTACATTTATAAAATTGAATGCAGTGTTTTTAACAGAAGTATAAGAAACTGTTTAACAAAATATAGTTATTCATCGTCTTTTTAAAAATAATTAAACAATAAATTAATTAACAATCCCTTAATATTAGGAGCAATATCTTTGAAGCATAACAATTGATCACAGGGGTTAAGATCTAGAGAGCTCGATAGTCACTTACTCTTAAGGTGGGTATAAACCTGAGCGCCGCGCGCTCGTTGCTCGTCCAATGTTTGTTGAAATTATATATTTTGAAGAACCTTCGGCGATCCAGAGGAAACCCACGAGATATTTTGCATTGTAGATAATCATGTTTCTACCGCGCGATAAAAATTACGCCGTTTCGGTGATGAGTGGTGCTTTCTTGCTAATGGCAAGCTTGTGTAAAAAGAAAACATTGGTGGCACACTAACCTGTTTAAAAAATGGAATGGTACCGAGATTAATACGGATTTGAACACTTTCATCCGACCATTCCATTTTTATCGCTGAATGGACGCGCAACAAAAACAACGAGCCTCTCGCGCTCTCGTCCAAATTTGTACTGCGAACACACAAAGCATTCGTCGAAAAAACTGTGTTCGTGCGCAACTCGAAAACACCGTACTAATCTAGAGAACTTGCTGCGCACGCGCGGCGCGCATATGTATACCCACCTTTACATCTTTGGATAATTCTAGCGCTATTTTTGGACATACGTGTGTCGACTAATTAATCTCATTATGCTTAAAGCATGTGACCTTTTCAAACTCATTCATCGAATGCTTGTGCTTAACACTGGTCAAATTACTCTTCACTCGTTAATAGAATTATGGAATTGCTTAGAGAATAAATAGATTGTTTTATATATTCAGTGTTTTCCTATTCAGCTCGCGAATATTGCCTGATGTAAAACGCATTACATTCTTGTTGGATGTAATGTGAAAAATACAGTATATTTGTCTTTTTTTTTGTAATTTTTTCGTAGTCTACATATTTTGGAGGATATGGAGGATACTTCTTTGGCGGCGTTCTGATATTTGACGAGAATGGAGAGTGAATTGGAAAAAATGTAACGTTTCCAGATTTCGTTACACGAGAGAGAAAAAAGATATAACGTAGAGAAAACGAGAGAGAGAGAGCTATACATTTGGTATACCTAAAACACAGGCTTCGTTACAAGACAGAGTACACAGATATATAACATAGAGAGAAAGAGAAAGAGCTATACATCATATATATCAGTTTAGGCTATCCGCGTCTCCCTATTGTCGCGCATGCGCGCGTTATAGATGTACGCGTCCAGACGCTATATATTAACAGCTGAAGCAGCACGCGTGTGTACCGAATATTTATCATTATGTTCTGTAATTATTTACGTTATTTACATCTGTGTTCTGTGATTATTTGATAATATCGTTGAACCGCTTAACTTGTTAAAATCTAGAAGATATAATATATTTCATTCACCGCTCTCTACTGGTTTACAGCCACACAGGTGCAAATGCACTTGGAAGAGGCGAAGACAAAATCCCTTTGATTCTCGGGGGAGATTTGAATGTAAATTTCGGATCCAATGATTCTTTGACGTTGATTAACTTTCTTCGAGAAACTTTTGGTCTGCTTATAAATAACAATCCCAAAGAATCAACAACAAAATCCGGAACAACAATAGATGCAATTTTTACACGTTATCTAGAAAATATCGAATCACGAACATATATTTCATATTTTAGTTATCACAAACCAATCATATCAGTATTACCAAATGAACCACCAGCCGAAGAAAGTGTAGATAATGAATAAACCGAATATTTTTTACACAAATTTTATATTGTTATATTTCTTTTGAAATTATCCCTCTCCTTTTCTCTCCCTCTCTCTCTCTCTCTCTCTCTCTCTCTCTTTCAATCTCTCACTCTTAATCTTTCTCATTCCCTATTCTAAAAAAGTATTCACTTCTATCACGTGTACTGTGCTGCACATGATATTTTTTTTATAATTATAATTTATTTTTAACAACTGATAATGAGCAACATAAATTATGTTATAAGCTAAACTAAAATAATAATTTTATTGATCTTATAGATTAATAAAAAATAATTATATATTATTTTTAAGATTAGGAAAATAAACGAAAACATTTTTAAGAAAGTTGTTATTCAACGAGTTAATACATGCTCCTATTTGGAAGTAGGACTCATAAAAAACCTTAGAATTAACAAAAACTTATAAACGATATTAAGAGGATACCAAAAAAACATAAAAAGGCATTCCAAAGCTAACCCGTTTTACGGTATATAATGCATTTTTCCTTGCTCCTTATGTATGTGAAATTATCACGTAGTTTCTACTAGTTACACTATCTAGCATCTCCTCAATTTTTCAAAAACGTTTGTTGGAGAAGCATATAAAAACAAATTTATGTTGTTATTGCTACAAGTAACCTGGTAATACTAAATAAAATGGTCAAACGATAGCGAGAAAAATACTGTTTCTATTTAAATGCTGATAAGGGTGGTAAGGTTGTTATATTGAACAAATAGAACTATTTCGAAAGTTACAAACTTAATCGATAATGGCCTTTACTTAAAATTATTTATAAACCTATTGCCAAAAACGATTTCACAAGCGAAGAAATCACTGAAAACATAACAACCTTATCACTAGATAAAAAAATTACTTAGTTTTTTTAATTTTAAACCCTGATTTTGAAGTAAAAATTACATCAAAATTATTAAGATGTGCTTTAACTAAAAGTGAGGTCTTTCCGATTTGCATTCATATATATTTAGTTTGTAAATTTAAAACTATGATATTTTAAAAGTTGGGCGTTTAAAATTATGGTAATAAAATGTATTGTTAATTATTTTTCAACCACTTAATGCCAACATTTATATTTATTAAAAATAGTTAGCCGATCCAGTAGCTTGTGTAGCTAGGCATGACTATATCTTAGCGCTACTTCACATTAAATTTATTGTGAATCGTATGAAATTTATTAGAGGTAATAGGTGTAACAGATAATTTATAATGACATTAATACGTTTAAAGTGCTTATACCAATTGAGACGGCTGTTTAACATAAAGATTCCAGTCATGTATCTTTGAAGACGAACAAAACAGAAATAGGAAATGAGAAATGAAAATAATACTGATAATTTACTTTTCAGATTAGAGTTGGACTATTGGGAAAAAGTACATCTTGGATAGTTTAATATGTTCCGCGTCTGTGTCTTGCATTGTTTCGTGATCACCCGCACATTTAATACCATTTTAACGGCAATATCCACCAGCCTTCTACGAATGTTTTCTTTCCTTCGCAGAGAAGTCGAAACATCTTGATTATTTACTTAACTGTAAAAAATACAAACTCGCGGTAGGAACGTTATTAAAGGCTCGGGCTTTTTCCACTTTCGTTTATTGGATAATTCCTTACTTAGAAGCTTAGAAACAATGAAAACGACGCATTTCCTTCTCGTAAATTTAACACTTTTGCGTTTAATAATTGTATTGTTTGTAATATAATGGCGAGTATACTGTTTTATTGCACACTTGACCTCTACGCGAGTTTATTTACCTACTATAATGTCTCAATTTATTGATATGTAGGTTTATTTATGGTGGATGCCTATAACGACGGCCTGAAGACTTATGGAGCCAATCAAGGAAACTACGTGATAATTTCACACACATTACAATTAACGAGCAAATATATACCTACTGTCAAAGGAAAAAACTTTGGGACGCCTTTTCATTTTTCTTTATCTCTTCTTAATATTGTTTATTATATTTCATTAATTTTAAGGTTTTTCATGAGTTCAAGTTTTTGTTGCTAACTATCTAAGGTTTCAGCCCCTTCCCAAGACTCCTGTTTTAGAATATACGACACTTGGGAGTTAAATTCTCTATTGGCTTCGCAGTGAAACAGTGACATGTTTGTTAACATGTTATAGAAAGGCTGTGTTCGAAAACGACGAATTGTTTTCGAATTTCGTCCATACTCGGTAAAGGCTACGAGCCAGTTAAAGTAAAAGCAGTTGCATATAAAAATATAGTATACATACATATAATTATTCACTACATTGTAGAATAATACCGTTCTTTCGTTTTTTTACTAGACAGCAAATCAATCGGTCGATTTCGTATAATGTGAAGGGAGGGACGCGGACGGTTAGCGGCGCTACGACAGTTACGTTCTTACACGTGAGGGAGTGTACATCGTATTTGTAACGGGGAAAAACTTTTACGTGGGAAGTGATGTTGATAGGTTTACTGTTAAAAGATGATCAAAGTATTTAAAGAAAAAATATCTTGGCCATATTTAACAGTAAACTATGATCTTTTTTGCATTATTTTTATAATTGGTTTTGCATGAAAAAAAGTGCCTTCTAATAAAACGTTAACAAAATAAATAGATTTTCTTAAAATAATTAAAAATAAAATACAAACTCTTAAAACTTAAAAAATATCCCCTTGAATAAGAAAAAACACTAAAGAAAATTTTCGAAGATGCCTCCCTCTTGCGCCAAACAATAACCCAACCTGTCGTAAAATTCTGAACGAATAGCCCAATACCGTAGAATTGATGGATTGTGCCTACCATGTAACAGAAACGTGGATTCATCGGTGAACACGATGTTATAAATAAAATTGTCATCCGCATTTGCACGTTCCATTACCGTGTTACAAAATTCCATTCTACGTTACTGGTCTTCATCGAAAATTTCTTGATGGGCTTTGTATTTATAGGAATGATATTTGTTTTTCTTTAAAATTTTGTGAATTTTACCCACACTAAAACCAGTCTCCTCGGAAATTTTTGTGATAGAAATATTTGAATCTTCTTCTACCATTGCACACACCATTAATTCCTGCATTTCAGCATCCTCGTTAATTCTAGGTGTCTTGTGGCATTTACAACCTAAAATGCATCCCGTTGACTTAAGCTTTTCGACTACTGTCGATATTGTGTTCAAGGCAGGGATCGGACGATTTACATATTTGACTGAGAAAAGGCCCCTTATTGCACGTAATGAGTGTCCTTGAAGAGACCATGATATCAAATCAATTTTTTCGTCAAGTGAGTACGTCATAATTACTAAGTTTTGAATTAAAAGAATATTTTTAAAATTACACGTATTACTACGAAGTTCACTCATCTAAATGCCAAACACGTATGCGACGGTAAATGTGAAATTTAAGTCGTCGATCATCATGGCGCCGGCGTACGGCCGGACTCCCCACCTGAGCGGTGGCTAATTTTCCGAGAAGGACCGAACGGTGGAACCTATGTACAGTTTTAAAATGAAAGCACGGTATACATTTTATATATACGACCGCGGTAAAATATTAAAAAAAACAACTTCGATCCACTATAAATACAGCTCGTCAAGAATAGGTACAAGTCTCAAAACTGCGATAGTGACCGCCTACGAGATGCGCAGTATATAGCCTTGTCTTTAGTCAGTCGCATTGAGACCTTTGCAGAGTGATGTACGTGCAATGTGGATATGCACAGCGTTCGACCTGGCCGCACGTAAAGTGCATGCTTTTAGAGAATATCACACTTTTTCTTATTCTTGACGAGTAGGTAGTAAATGTACATAGCCGATAATCTAAAGTGACAATCGACTGAGGATATATTCGTTACAATATCGAGAGTATCAATATTCCCACTACATAAATAGGACGTGAGATGTTCTGTTGGTTGCATAACAGACGGAATCACGAGCCCTTTCATCGCTCTTCTAAAGCGCTCTTATAAAATAATTCTATATTATATATAGTGGACACTACTAAAATGTAGTTCACGTGGATTTTATGGAGCACTGGCTATAGTCTCTAATCCGCTAATGGGTTTCCTGAAAGTAGATTTAGTGTCTCTTTGTGTTGGGAACTTATTGGCTCACGGCTCACAAAGGCCAGTTTACAATTAGTTCGGTATAGACAAGCTCTAATTTAATACAAATTTTTAAACTCGCCCATTTCTACGGGCAAATCAATTGGAAAGAAATTTACTGCGGCGATATCTGGTTATCTTCGGTTTTTGTTGTTGGCAGACTCGTTTTTGCAATAATTATTTCGCGTACCAGCAACTCGGTGTGTAACACCGGCCTATGCAGAGATAATTGACGTTGCCACTGCCGCATAAATTGGTATACAGTGCCTTGAACTCATTAATGTCGCTATAAATTAGCAGTAATAACTATTATTACTAATAAATTGCATACTAAGTAGCATTACATCTCTATTATGTTTGGTGTGTGTTAGATAGTCCGGCAGAGGAGTCGCTTCTACTAATTATTATTTTTAATATGTTTAAGTGAGCATCCAAGTTCAACGGTATAAAAGAATCCGATGTGGTATACATGGTGAGCAAGATAAAATACATTCAAGTTTAGAACGACGTTACATGTTGCGAGGCCGGCTCATATTGACCTCCTAGCTCCACCCTATTTGCTTTACGTCATCGACTTACGGTCTATTAAGCCTTGTCCTCACGGCCTGTGGCTTGACGAGCTTGGTCTGCAGTTTGTCATATCTCACGCCGTGAGAACGTAAATACTCATTATTGCTCGAGGTGGCCTGGCATTTACCGTGTATTGTCGGTAAATACTAGGACAACAAAGGTTTGGGGCTCGACTGATGACGAGCCTCAGGACAGCTCGAGCATGCGTTCCCACGATATGTTATGGTTTGTTGCAGTTGTACAGGTTTATTCTGAAAATTTTATGAACAAATGAAGTTATTATGGAGTTCTTGGACTTATACGAAGGTGAACCTTCTATCAGGAACCCGCAAGATGCTGATCACAAGGATAGAAACATAATATATGATTGTTGGAAACTAATCCAAGATATCATCAGTGTTGAGTGTCCTTTAACTGAGCTGAAAAAGAAGACGGAAAATTTGATGGCGACTTACAGGATGTTGGCGTTCATTATTATAAAAATTTAATAACGCAACGAGCGACTAGTTCGAGATTCGCCAAGCCACGGGCCTTTCCGCGCCATGGAAATGGTTTGCGGTCAGAAATTGACACACGACGACAGACTACAAGTCTATGAGAACGCTCGTCAGCCACAGGCCGTGGGAACAAGGCTTTACCACATTATTGCTATTCCCTCCCACCACCACTGACTCCCACAAATGGGAGGAACTACATTTACAGGATTGGCTACAGTAATTCGGCGACCTATATATCACAGGGTTATATTTAATAAAAAATTATGTGGTGTCTTTAATATGCCTGAAACTGTTTATAAAAACGATAGTTAAAAGATCGAAAGCAATAATTCTCATTAACTACTAACTATTTTTGTTAATTGTGAGAATGGCGATAACTATCGTCTATTAAATATGTTTAATAGACAATATAAGTAGCGTAATTGATTGAACAAATAGAGCTTGAAAGCTGGTTATAGATCATATGGATAAATCAGTCAAGAAATAATTTAGTGAAAACGTATTTATTATCTGGTAATAAGTAAATATCATAATTATAAACTAAGCACGTATAATTATCGCGTAATTATAAGTTATTATTACTGAATAAGAAAAAAACGGAGTTGTCAATAGTACCTGCAATTATTCACCGGAATATGTCCGGAATATACATACGTCTCGGTCAGACTGCCACGATTTCACAATCTACACGGTATATCTCTTGAAAGAAGACGACTTTAATGAAGATGGGTTTTTTTAATTGGATGAAGAATAGTTGTAACAGTGTATAAATACGATACATAATGATGTTTTAAATATGGAGTTATAGCCACTTATGTTTATCGCAACTGGTTTGATACGCACCCCATAAAAGAAGGCACTACTGTATGCCGTACAACTATTTTATCAAAAGCATAAATTAAGTACGTTAGATAACTGGAATAGCGTAAGGGTTATACAGGGTGACTGCGGCGTTAAAAAAGGTTCAAATTTACCAGCTACAAGAATTTCTCGCACCATTCATTAGCTAGGAAATCTTTGTTAGGGTTAAGTAAATATATAATATATTTAATAAATATATTATAATAATTAATTATAATAAATCTTAATAAACCCACAGATATATTTAGAAATAACTGATATGTGCGCACTTGTGTGAATTACATTCCTTGTAGTCATATATACAGTAGATCTACAAAGGTCTAAAATATAATATAGAAAATCTTTGAAAAAATACAGTTACCAAAAAGAGTATACAGATAAAATACTTTGGACAATTACAAAACTTATATGGTACAGTTTTATTATAAATTCTCTATCGAATACCGTCGTTTCTTTTGTTTTTCGTCCCATCGTGTAGATTTCTTGTTATAAGTTAACGCTCGTCTATTGACTACTACTGAACACCGCAAATGCGTAACGTATTGTACGAGGGTGGATCAAATATAAACGGGACTCTAATTAAAAAAATCTTAATCGAAAAACAAAAAGCAAATATATTTTATTCTTCTACATAGCCTCCTGCCTTACAAATACATTTTGCCCAGCGAGAAGAAAGATTTCTTATCCAAATATCGTAGAAAGAAACTGCGTCAGGAGCTAATTGCGCAGGAATCCCTGTACGCTCTGTTCATCTTCAAATCGTTGCCCTCCTAGAGCTTTTTTAAGCAGCCCAAAATGAAAATCGCAGGGTGATTAGTTCGGGCTGTAGGGATGATGTTCAAGTGGAATTCAGTTCATTTCTTTCAGTTTCTCGACCGCTAGAGCTGCAGTATGGGGCCTGACATTGTCGTGAAGGAGGATTACCTCTCCAATCGATTGGTTTCTTCTTTTGCGGCGATGTGCAGCCCTCATCTGGTTCAATAGCTCGCAGTAGTAAACAGCATTGATTGTGCGTCGCTCATGCAAAAAATCAGTGAGAAAAATGCCTCGCCGGTCGAAAAAAACCGTTGAAAGAATCTTGCCAGCTGACAGTCGAGTCTTGGCTTTCACTGGAGCTGCCTCCGCCTTCCTCCGCCACTTCATATTGGTTTATTTGGACTCGGGCGTATAGTTGTCGACCCACGTTTCATCGTAGGTGATAATCTGACTCAAAAATGCATCACCTTTATCCGCAAACCTTGCTGTAAGCCTCTGGCAGATCTCCAAATGTCTCAACTTCTGATCAAAAGGCGAGGGATCCACCTGGCACACACTTTACCGAACTCCACGTCGTATTTGATGATCGCTTGGCAGCTCCCATAACTTATTTCGACCTTTTTTGCAATTCCGGATACGGTTCGTCGAATCTTCTTCAAGAATGTCTCGAACTGCGCGAATGTGTTCGTCCGCAGTGCCGGTTCGAGGACGGCGATCGTATTTCTGATTTTCCCCTCGTTCACGTCCTTCTTTGAACTTTTTATGCCACGCAAACACACGAGTGCTTAACAGGGTTTGGTCCCTGAACTGTGCAGTCAATCTGCGGAAAATTTCCGCCTCTTCAACTCCTTCATGAATAAGACATTGTATAATAATGCGTTACGCAACAGCGGGGTGCGTAACGCAACTGGTTGAGAGTGGGTAATGGCCGGCTCTTCCCATTTGTAATGACCCCATCCAAGCATACTAGAACCTGGGGCCCGGTCTAGCAACCGTAGATGCTCAGGAACAAAAAACCGTTTATATTTGATCCACCCTGATATATAGGCATCAGATGCAGGTTTGATCCTGGCGATTTTCGCGGTGTTGCAGATGTATGAATACTTTTATGTGCTATTTTATTGCAACAGTTTGATGAAAATTTGTAGCCACATTTAAAAAATTAATACAAATAAATTGTAGATGTTATAATTGATAAGCACAGCACAAGCACACAGGACATTTTCAGAATAAAATTGTAATTGTAGGTATATAATCTTGTTTATTATGACAATTTTAATAAGTCTATGAATACTTCTGCTTGCCACCGTTATAAGAACCTCCGATTTTCTGCCCTTTCAGGTTTGGTGTCAATCAGTTAGAGATTATTGAAGAATTGATTGTATAAAATGTTTATTATTCATTAACTGATTATATAAAAAAATGTTATAAATATTCTTATATTCTTACATTACGATAGTACAATAATTGTTACCAATTTAGTCACAGAAGGACTCTTTAGTTAGTAAGATCAGTAACTGATATATTTGCTTTGATTGAAAGACGTGCAAGAATTTGTAAACACGGCAGTACTATCTTTTATTCATTTTAAGTTTAAAACAATTAGCTCATTTGTGAGTAATACGGTTAACAAGGAGCGTCATTACAGGATGGAAATCCTAACTGAAATAAATTCTGTAACATGGATATGGGGGATTTCAATAAAAAAATCCTGGAACAGGTCGATTGTTAATGTTAAGTAATGTACAGGGATAACGACCTTTACTTATCTTCAGTCTGGGGGATGTTATTTTTGAAAGGCAGGTATAATTAAAATCTAGGGGGTGACTAAAGATCATTGTCTCCTAAATGGCCAACCAACATAAAAATCAACCCGTCTCAGGAACTTTTAGTGAAATCCTCCATATTGGAATTACAGAAGTTCTTCCAATAAAGGGTACCACCCTGTATATTAGCTTAACGTTTAGCTATTTGTATCAGTTACTACTAGTTAAAGGTAGTGAATTTTCTGGTTAGAATTAGTATTTAGGTCACATCATGAGGACAAATATCATTCTACGATTTGAAGTAGCGTCCTTTTAAATTTTGGAATACAATTCTTAACAACGCAAAATAGCATTTATATTATGGTGATATAAAAAGACATTTATTGGAATAGGTCGGAACCTTTAGTGTGAAGATAACACTGGCTTAGTTTTCCACAAAACACCAAAACACTATATATTACACTCGACGCGCGTTTCGCCAACAAAGTTGGCATCATCTAGAGATGATTAAAACTCTCATCTTTCAGTTTTAATCAGCTTCAGATGATGTCAACTTTGTTGGCGAAACGCGCGTCAAGTGCAGTGTATAGTGTTTTGTGGAAAACTAAGCCAGTTAAGAAACAATTGGTTAAATATATATTTTTTCAAACGTCTAATTTCACTTACTGATAGCACGCTTGAAAAAAATATCTTGTGGTAATAATTTTATATATTTAGAAGAAAATAATCGGTGTGAATGTACCCAATTTTATTCTTTTACACAAACACACCCACATGTATAATGGATGCAATTAAATAAAAATATATCGAGATTCTCCAATTTACTGCGAAGGTTGCATTTCAATATCAATAAATTATGCCTATTAACTAATTACTATTTAACATTTTTCTAATTTAATGAAGTCGTAACTTTTACAGTGTTGCATATTGAAATCACTTTAAAAAATTAGCCTGTGCGTATCTTATAACAGTTATAACCATCAGACTCCCATAAAATTCTATAAACAAGGCTCTTAACCTCCCATAGCACGGAATTGGAGAAAAATTTTAACACTTCGTAATGCCTTAATTACACAACACTTGACAACTTTCGATTATTGCCAGTGCGACAAAGCGTCAGCAGTTTAATTATCATCTAAAGCACTCCTGAAGTATTGTGCAAGCTTTGATAACGCCCAATAAAACGCACGTGACAACTAGAAGTTACGAAACTGCGGGCGACTTTCAGGTTTTTCATTTTTTCACCTCGGTCGCGTCGATTTCTTAGCGGAATTTTAATGAAGCAGAAAGAGCATCGCGGGGAAATACAACTCGCACAGAGATAAAATAATAAATTCTGGAGTATCGTAAAGTTTCTTGCAGCAGTTCGCGTGAAACTTTTACACGGGAGCCAAAAAAACTGATAGTAAATGGTCTTTCAATAAGGCCGCTCGCTTTTTAAATGTAAATAAAACAAGTTGTGTGTGAGATATACACTCAATTTTTTTTTATTTGAAAGAATATTTTATGGCATTAAGTATAACGTATAACGTCGTTCGAATGTCCGCCGCGGCTTTACCTGGTGGTGCGTATTCGGGAGGTCTAATTTTCGATGACTTTGTCGCATAAATTTGGCTGAATGGCTTTCGTTATGTTGACTCTGAGGGCGTCAATTGTTTACGGTTTATTTGCATAGATCTGCGATTTAAGATAGCTCCAAAGGAAGAAATCGAAAGGTGTTAAATTGTACGATTCCGGTGGCCAGTTCATGTCGCGGCTGCGCGAGATAACCATGCCTTCAAATCGTTCGTGCAGAATGTTCATCGTGGCATGCGCTATGTGGTACGTAGCGCCGTCCTGTTGGAACCACACGGTGTCCATATCATCCACTTTAGGCGACAAGATGTTGCTTTTCATCGATCTGCAGCGCTCGCCGTTAACGGTTATGGCAATGCCAGTTTCATTTTGAAGAAGTACGGACTGATGATTCCACCAGACCTAAATCATTACCAAATAGTGACTTTCTGGAGATGCATTTGGTGCTGGTGTATCTCGTCTGGATTGGTATCGTCCCAAATCCAACAATTTTGCTTGTTCACATATCCATTCATCCAAAAATAGGCTTCGTCGCTAAAGATGATTCTTTTGGCCAAATTTGGGTCAACTTCCAAGTCCTCCAGATCACAATCAGCGAACACACGGCGTTGTCTATGGTCGTCTACCTTAAGTTCCTGGGCCAGTTGGATTTTATACGGGTGCAGTTGAAGTCGCAGAAGGGCCAAGTTCTCGAGAACGACGACAAATTGACTGCTTCGGGTTTTCCCGTACACTTTCACGCACAGCAGCGATGTTTTGACCAGACCAGATTGGCTGATTATTTATCAAACCGGTTGAATCCAATTTGGCCACCAAACGTCGAATAGTCGACTCGGCGGGACGGTTGTGGCGAAGATAAAACGTTTCTCGAACGGAGCACTGATTTTGAAAATAAAATTCGGTGATTTACGTACGCTGTTGAACGCTATAACCTTCCATGGTGATTTGTCATATATTGCTGAATAATTCACAACAAATTTGATAGATGTTGCTTTAACAACATGGCCGCTATAACCTAACAAATTTCAAGAGTACCTACTGAAAGACACTATACGATTTGGTTGAAGTAATATAAAATAAACTACAGTGTAGTATATTTTATTCTATGATATAGACTATAATCCGTACGATGTAATTATTCTACAGTACGCATGTAGGTAACCTTTATATTGATAATTGTTAAAACATGAGGCAATATGACAATTAGTCATTTTTGATTAATCCATTTCTGCGCAATTGGTGTTAAATGTCCTAAGACACAAACGTTAAGAGTGTTTATATTAATGTAAATTATCAATAGAGCATTCAATAACCTATATTCCATTTTAAACTGTGATTGCAACTGTGAATGATCGCTCACTTTCATAAAACAATTGTACACAAACTGTTTGTTGTTGAACCGTCGGCAGGTTGACGTCGGGGTCGTTTGGTTTGTAGGTTTGCAGTTGTTAAATATTGGCGCTCTATTTTTAACTGAGTACAAATGGTGCGCAATTCAAATCCTAGAGTTCCAACTGAGACACCCTATATGTGAGTAACTAAATATAGGGTGTCTCTATGTTATATGTGTCTCTATGGGTATGGCTGTCTTTATTTATATTCAATTTATAACTCAATTTAATACAATATAGCCAGGGAGGTAAATATTTAACACTAATATTTATTTTAAGTTAATTCTTTTATATTATTTTACAATGACGTCAGAGAATGTACAAAGCTTCGCAAAGGCTACATAGGTAATGTTATCTATCACTCAATAACTAATATAAATACATTTAAATCTAAAATGGTAATAACTTTTCGTAATAGTAAATAGTTTTTTTACTACGAAGAAAACGATCTTCGTAATTAAAAAATGCACAAGAAACATACCGAAAAAGTCGAATCAACAATTTATTATTTTTATTAATATTCTGTTTAGTATAATGGGCATGAATTATATGACATACTAGCAGGGTTTAAATACCACTATCCAGTAGGTTATATGTTGAAAGAAATATTTTAAATAGGTTCATTTCTTATGCACCTAACACGCAACCATTGGTTTGGTACACCCTGTATGGCAGCGAGTATCGCGAACTAGAAACAGACTGCCGGTATATTTTTCTATTAAAAACTTAATTACCATTGCACCTGTGAAATGCAGAATGCGATAATTTTATTTTAAAACATCCAGTTGTATCTGTTCTCCATTAAAAATAATTGCCAAGTAGGATACGTACGATAACCAGCCGACAAAGATGTTTTATACGCGAACGTGAAGTATAGTCTCTAGTTTTTATTCTTGTTTTGCAAAATCAACGCCGATATTCGATCTATGATAATGATCCGATGTAAAATTAAATAAATTAACCGGGTAGGAATACAAGAAGTTTTACGATATTCGAGTGAAAGTAAATTAATAAAAAATTAATTATATATACCCTAATATTATACCTCTAATATTTTCATTGAATACTTATCATCAAATGTAGGAATCATCAAACTTTATACAGGGTTAGACCAAGTCCCAGAGCGAACCAAGTGTTCGAAGAATTCATGTATGTAGCACAAACCAGATTGTGTTTATAATGATATTTAAAAGAAACTATAAACACAGTAGATATATTAAAAAAAATTACAATAATTTAAATATAGGCATACAACCAATGCTCAAGATGTGGTCAATTGTATGCACATATGCCTTGTATGCCTATAATACTTTTTAGTTAAGGATACAGATCTTTTCAGATTTATTTTACAGCTTTTTTCAGCATATAAACCAAGATTTTATTTCTGGCATAAAAAATGTTTACACCAATATAAATATAAACTTTTATAAATTTTAGGTATAGAATTAATATAAATATACCACGGAACAACTTACTCCGCCTGGGGTAGATTTTAATTTCTGCGTGGTAATTATTGTAGTATTCACGTGCACATAGGGGTATTTATATAAAATATCCTGTTAAAATTATTTATTAGGTTTAAAGGCTTTTTAATAAAACCTTTTTAATTCATTGTAATGTTTATAAATAAGAAAATACAAAATTTATCCCAAAAACAGCGATAAAAAAAATGTAACCTTGTGAGTTACCACCGGCAACTTAGTCGTATGCTGTTCAAATATACGCTTGTTTTATTTACAATAAAAAAAAAAACAAAATAAAAAATAGCAAAATTAAATTAAGAAAAAATAAAAAAATAAACAAAAATAAAAAAATTTGAATATAAAATTAAGACAGTTCTATGTTATTAAATTAAGATTTATAATGGGTAGACTAATAATCATGTAGGTTAATTAAGATAGACAATTTGTCATGATATTGCAATCAGTTAAACATTTAAATATAAATTAACAGTACAACTGTTAATTTAATAAATGCTACGACTTTAAGCTATTTTAGAATTGCGTTGTTTTACATATAAAGATACGATACGACCGGGCCTGATGTTATTCATTTCTGGAGGATCCGAAGACAGCCTGCCAAAACAGTTACGAGCTCTGAAGATCTAAACGCGTACAGAATTGCCTCAGATCAAAATGATTTATTCCTGGATAGCTTCTTTGGATTTATTCCTAGATGGATGGAATGTCCTAGTTTTTT
This sequence comes from Rosalia funebris, assembly GCA_037954035.1. Taxonomy (NCBI): domain Eukaryota; kingdom Metazoa; phylum Arthropoda; class Insecta; order Coleoptera; family Cerambycidae; genus Rosalia; species Rosalia funebris. Next base: position 10,232,259 of record JAZFAV010000001.1, on the reverse strand, counting down.
TTTTCATGTACTGCGGTCACTGAAGTCCTTGAAGCATTTTATTGGAAACTCTGGTTTATGTGTAGCCTGAAGTCTGTTAACTTTATAGATAATGTGGGCCATTTTTCGTTATTACATAAAAACACGCTTCCTTGCGGCTAGCTGCAACCCATCTCTGATTGAACTGGGTCTTAAAAAACCCCAAGGCACGATCTAAAATACTCTTTTTATCGTTAGGGCATTTAGTAATTTCAACAACTTTTTTTCCAAAAAGTCAAATTATTCTTTTTCATCAATTTTATTTCTTTTGCATTCTCGCATCATATTGTACAAATCCTTTCTGGTAAAATTATTTACTGATTTTGGAGTAATGTGAAATAAAAATCATCTACATATTAACCTGCTGCCTTTAACGTATCGAAAATCAAAATTTACTTAATAACAAGTTTAGTAACAAGTCTGCGAAAAAAGGAATGCTTAAGGGATATTTTCGACTTATGACCAAATTTTTTACATAAATGCCCCTATGTGCGTCGGCACTGTTCTAACGAGGTACTATTCTGATTAACGAATGCGAAAATGCTATAAATGTGTCTCAAGAAGCAACAATTATGTTGGCCAAGTCTATTAAAATTTTGAAACAAAAAGGAAATAGTGTTGAATTCTATGAGTTGGATGATTTCACCGGATATATTATGCTATGTACCTAACCTACTTGTGTTTCGCGACGATGAAGTAAACAAATTAATATAGATGTATGTTTTGTGCCTATCATTTTTCATTTATTGTCTGATTATTATTTAATAATAACATATGTATAAATTTTACCAAGGATGTTACCAAAATTTTACTTTCAACGAGAACTAAATTTCAATAAAAATTATTAACAATTGAGAATGTACCCAATTATTAAATAATAAATTTAATAATTGGGTACATTCTTGATTCTGTTATTACTACATTAAAAATGTTTAAATTATAATTTTTATTTTCAGTAAGGACTAAATCCACTCATTATAAGAAGAATTATTAGTAAATATCTAAAGGCATCTAGATATCAACGAAGTATATTAATTTTTTATTAACCCAGAAGAACATTCACATTAGGATAGGATGATAATATTTAACTGGAAAGCTCGATAATACAAAGTACTATTTCAAATATTATAGGGATTTGATCTCGTTCTTCACGAATATATAAATACTTTCTACTTAAGTTGAACTAGCCCATACATATATAATATTTAATTAGTACAATAGAGAAATTAATTTTGCATATTAAAAAGAAAAATACAATAAATTTCATTCTATTTCAAAGGCGTTTTATTTTTCTTCATTATACAAAATGGAAATCAAAAGGTGTAAAATTAAAATGAAGCTTATACCAAAAGGTGGTGAAGTTTACCCCAGACGTCGCCGTCGTCTTGATTTTACTTAATTATTGGTATGAAGATTCACAACGGCAAATGGTGACATTCTACCACAGCCTTGCTATATGTACATACCAAACGGGGTTGGTATGAAATCGATATAAAATTTTACACCACACTTCAGAGAGTTTATATATTATGGGATATACTCGCAACGTAAACTGCATTTATAACACGCTGCTTAGAAGTGTCTGAATCCTTGCTTTGAAGACAAGATCTTGTCAAACCTAATTCACTTTGCTTACATGAGTCACAAGTACTACCGGATTTCGCTCGAATGCAGCTCCTCATTCCCCTTAATGCAACGGTACCATTTTGTACACGTCTGCGTTAATTTAACGGGTCAGACGTACCCGCAGATATGACAGATAAAACGATTTAAGTCCTAATTGATACCTAATAATATAGCGTACTGACAATTGACTGCAACATAGTTTATAGCCGAACTGCTAGAGTTTATACCCGGTATCGATGAATGGCGTAAGCAGCAATTAATGAGCCGTATATCATTTCGTAAATGGATCTTTTCTGAAACGGACGACATGCATTTAATGCGGATGCGTTCCTAATAGGGTTTCTTTAGCTGTTTCTTTTCGTCGTGGGTCGCGTTGTCGACGCCTGTCATATTTAACTAATGCGTGAACAAGCAATAAAAAAACGCAGTCTATGCATAGATGCGATTTTATCAGAAATGTACAATTCTTTAACAATAAGTCTTGTCCAACTACTGATATAGTTTTACAGATTCACCATCGTTATGTAATTAAGTGCTTGTCGTTATTCTTGCTTTCTTTGTTTAGTATTTGCATAGGTCGGTGTAAAAATCGTAAGGTATTTTATAAAGACATAGTGTGAAAATATGTGGTTTGGCTCATGGTGACCAAGCAAATCAGATGAATCATGTCATTTTTGGTCCCGTGTCTGTAATTTTCATATATGAAGCATCTGCCACAAACGAAGACATTTTCTCAACAGCAATACTTGCATTTAGGAGAGCACTTTTTATCACTTTAACTATTGTTTTATCTGCACGATTTGGTATCGTTCTACTATGCATTAGGTAAGGAGGCAGGCAAATTATTAGCTATTCAACAGCACACAAGAACCTATCTTTTACACTTTAGTTAATTGTTACTCATTTATTTCGTCTAGAGCAGAGGTAGTCAACATTTCTATTCCTACCGTCCACTTTTGCCTTTTTGTAAGTACTAAAATTTTCTAATCGCCCACCGGTTCCACAGTGGCGTAACTTAACCCAACTGCAAAGTGAGTACTCATAATTTTCGAGCGCAAGGTTAATCAAAACGTATACAGCTTGTGAAGAATAGGAACAAGTCTCAAACAAAATAGGAATCGCACGGCTCACGAGATGCGCAGTAATAGCCTGGTGTTTACTCAGTCCAATTGAGACCTTTGCAGAGTGAATACCGATGACTATATATTGAATGTGAATGTACACAGAGTTCTACCTGGCCGCATCCTTTTCCTTCTGAATGCTGTCTCACTCTTTCTTCTACGCATTCCTAGATAATCTCACAATTTTCCCTATTCTTGATGAACAGTAGTTAAATTTATCTTTTTACTTATACTTTCATATATAAAAGTGTAACGTCTTTTGAAATTAAATTTAATTAATCGTCAATGAGATCCTTGAGGCTGATACTGCGAAACTAAATACCTGATATCAACAAATGAAAATCTCCTCTTTCAGAAACATTCAGACAGTTTCTCCGTTTGGCCATAATATGATTAACAACACTAAAGCCTGATCCTGCAAGGTATGAGGTAGGAAAATGTATCAATAAATTAAATATCATTTTTCACACATTCGGATACAATGCAGACATTTTTTTATTTTGCCATAGGTTTTCATATATACCACTATCGAAACTATATTTACTTTCTTCATCATATCTAATTTCTAACAGTTCTTCTTGATAATTTATATCAGCCTCCTCAATATTGCCCTAAAATTTGCATCCAGTCATACACCTTTAAGTTCAAAATATCTTCAAATTTCCATATCCAATTTAAGTTCGTTAAGGTGACTACCTTAACGATTCATATATACTTAATCATTCAATCTCCTCTGAAGTTACAGCATTTTTCATAGATGATAATTCGGGAATCTGATGAAATCCTCTCTTCAATAGATTATAACGAAGAAGTTTGTTGATAAACAATGACACTATATTTTTGCAATTCATGAGGGTGCTTAATGCCTTCATAAGAGTTATGCACAGTACAACCACAGTTAGTTATACACAGTACGAACACTGTTTTTATCTTGGTTACAATAATATTCTTATACTAACTTCATACATTTGTCATACTGTACAGTATATTAAATATCCCCTTAGACGCTAGTCCAATGTTGTGCTATCAAATGTTGTGCTAGGGACATTGTAAAATATAAAAATATAGTATGTAATAGCTCTAACGGCGATTAAATTTTAAGAAAAATTGTACTTTAGGTCAACTAAGGACAAATCCGTTACCAATGGCAAGAGTCCCGCGATTCCCATTATATACATAAGTACGTGAGAAATTGTGTTGATTAAGATGTTGTAACAAATACGACTTTGTGTGTTACTCGTCCTATTACTAACTAACTACTAATTAATACTTAATTACCTACATAATCTTTATGGATGTCCGACTCCTCTGTCCGCCCAACACAGAATAAAGAACATTATATTGGTGATTAATTCTTCTAAGACAAATTTTTGTTTATCCCCTTATACATATAGTTTCATGATCCTCCACGCAATCGTTACACGCATTAATTGACTAATTTGAATTTCAAATGACGAGCGGCGGACATTTTTGTCCATTAACTCCAAACACACTCAGAACCACTTCCATTTTGTTCTGATTCCAGTCAGTTTCCTGTTAATATTGCTCGCCGTCTCGCTTTTTACCCGGTCCGTGAATAAATTATAGTTTGGAAAGTTCTGCACAACATTCGAAACAATTAATAGAACGCACCGTGGCTCGGAGCGGCGTTGGCATTGTTATAAATTTACATGCTCATTTCTGCCTTTGTGCATATATAAAAATGCCTATCTGGAATGGACTGCATCCTAATCAGCGATTTAATACGAGATCTAGGGAAATATCACAACGCAATTGTAATAATTACGATCTGGTCACGGTTTTCAGACATGGTCGTAGACAGAGAGAAGTTAATCTGCGATTTAAGGATTGTTATTGGCGAATGGAATTACTGCCATTTTGATAATCACGTACTTGTCTTTGTCGATATTTTCTGCCTCTAACCTCTATGGCATCTGAAAATGAGATTAACGCAGATGCAATTAATTTCTTCATGAATGCTTTTGAAGAAAAGCACCAAATTATATTAAGCAAAAGGGACGCTAACTATGATATGTAGATGATAGTCATATGTAGATGAATCATCTCAGTTTTCATGTCATTTATTGGTCAACATCTAGATGTCAGGTTTATGAACAAGATGGGATTTAGTTAATACGACATGTAATGACTGAAGTATGCCTATGGCGACGACGAACTTCCAAGAGACCAGGAGAACATTAGATACAAACAAAGAGGCATATATGGTAGAAAGAATATCTAAGAAATAGAAATGAAGGACAGAACATGCAATAGAACGGACAAGGATCATGTCCGTAAACTATCGACGAAAGGCATCTACAAACTCAAGTAAATTTATAGAAAAAGCTTCATGGGGCAAATAGTACAGATGATCTAGTACAGGATTAAAAAACATTGGAGAGCTACTAGACTTAATATATACATAAATAGCCAGTAATAGAGCACTTTATTAGATAGATTACTTCAACCAAAATAATAAGATCGATTTAGACAACGCCTAAATGTAGGAAAGAAGCATCAAGACACCATTAAGGAGTCGCTGGGAACAAAGAAAAATAAACATAGTCTTATAATATATGGAGACTTCCTTTACCAAACACCGGTGTTTCGGAATGTCATATTGAATGAATCATTATAAATTAGTACGGAAGGACACTGAACTATAATGTGTGACGAGGAGTAGATCACACTCAGTGGTATCAGGCTTTGAACTACTTCTAAGGAAACAATGATCTACAAAATATTCGATCAAATTGATGACCATGGCAGTACCCTGAAATACACTGTTTGATTGGCTAACGATAGTTTCATGGCAATTTTATATCAATGAAGAACCATACAACTCGGTAGCGTACGTCAACATGTGACTTTATTAGGCATATTGATATTGATATGCATAAGAAACCAACTAATAAGTTACTAATTTGTATGACATTGATATTGCAAGAGATAAAATATGACAAAAATTAATAATGGATAATAATGATTGACATATAATTTATTCTGTTATAGTATATCGGTTTCCCTTGGAAAATTATGTTACTATTTAGATCCCCCTTAGAAATTCCCATAAACTGCGCCCGTGTTAAGCAACTTGGGAAATTTTTATTTCTACATCTTCATTAGTGGGAATACTATTAAAATAAAATTATACCAGCAGATATCGATATTTCTTTAGGTAGTTGTCTTTTTTCAACACCGTAAAGTCGTAGAGATATAAGCCATATTATAATATTGCGCCAAAGGCTCCTAGTGTGATTTCCTGCTGTCTGTGAAGATAATAGTCATAAATCTGGGAATTTTTACACCACAAATTATTATACTTAATCGAAAACAAATGTATGTAAATTGTGTTTATAAAGTTTACGTAAGATAAAGGAAGTTTTTATGTATAATCGTAGTTTTCTCTAGTTTGCACACACACGCTGCATTCTTCACCTATTAAAAAAGGATTTAATGACATTTTTTAATTTCACGTAGCCATATGTGTCCTACTGTTTATGGATGTTAAAGGTCGCACATATTTTTAAAAGATTTACGCTGACCTCTGATATCGCCACAAAGTATGCCCCTAACAGTTGTCAGCTTTTGCTTCAGTGAACAGGATAATGTACACGCATCCTAGCTATTCATATACATTTTTTTGTTACGGGACGAAGGTAAAGTCTATTCTTTACTATATTTCAATTTTATTTAGGGATTTTGAAATAATAGATTATCTCATGCTAACATGCATGCAGGAAAAAATGTGTTACAAAAAGCAGCAGCGTATCAATGATGACACATAATTATACAAAACTACAAATACTGTTCTGCTACTGAAAGAGAGCTCTCCTAGTTTGCGCATGTTTCCCCTGAAACATCTCCTGGTCATTGAATTTTAACTTATAATATGGCGTAAGGATTTAGTAAATTGGAGAATTAAATAATATGGCGTAAGGATTTAGTAAATTCGAGAATTAATTGTCACATGATTGAACGTTTTAAACCATTGACAGAATGTCTTAAACAGTCGTACTTAGAGGGGTTAGTATCTGGACAATAACAAGATTACTTCCAAATCAAAATACACTTCTGCAACAAAAAATCTTGGCTTGGATTACCAAGGAGATGAAGGACGTTTCTGATGTTCTCCTGTATTCTAAAATCATGTTCCATGTTAGGTATAAACTGAAGACATTGCTCCGCTGTAATATTTTCTCTTTTATCCTATAAATATTATTATGCAACGTCATCCAAGTCTAGTGGCGATTAACATGCTTTTACGTTCTGTTCTGTCGATGAGGAATTTGTGGCAATTGCTCTTCGTTAGCTAGCCAACATTAGGCATGGTTTCGTTTGGGGGGGTCGGTACAGAAACATCGAACATCCTAGTCGCATATTCATTTACATTTTCCGTGAGATGGCACGGTACCCACCCATTGAAAAAAGTTTTCGATTAATGAGTTGTTATTAAAATATGGTGTACGATTACAGGAGGTATTTCTAGTTAAGTGGGTAAATTTCAACGATGGTCTAATCTAAAAGACTTTTAATTACATCGGTATACAAGCAGACCTGTCTAACGTCTTCGCTAACTCTTGGAAATGCATTTTAAGCGAAAAGCATACTAATTTTTATATAATCACATTGTCGGTAAATTAATTTTGCCCTTGTCGAATCACATTTTACGATATCGAAGTAATACATAGCCTACTATATGCGGAAATAACTCGCATTACTACCCACACCAGTTTTCACAGTAAACTTGTGTGTACATATAAAGGCAGGTCACTTTTATACATGTTTGAATGAGATATTCTAAAGATAGTAATAATATTTCAACTGTTGCTCGTCATAATAAAAAATATTTCAGTTTTGACTATTACAAATTCTTATTTTTGTATGAACGTTATTAAAATCAATCAGTCAATATTAGAAATTAATATTAAACGTATAATTATGAATCTACAATATCTTGGGCATTTAAGGGTATAGATTGGATTTAACCATAAGAAATAATCTAAATGAATTAGATCAAGTGGTTAGGAAGGCCACTCTACGAATTTTATCAGGCCTATCTAGTAAAAATGGAAAGTAACTCTTAAATAGTCCTATACAGTTTTATGAAAGTAAACCTCTAGTCCTATCCTTAAAAGTCGCCAGGATTCCTGTAAATTATTTTCGTAATAGATTCTGCAGTCATTTAATAACGTGAAATATTATAACAGTATTTGTATTCGTAAAATATTTTTCTTAAATAAACTCTCATGCAATATTTTAAAAAAAGAGAGAACAAGTTGTTGATATATAGAATATTACCAAAATATTGTGAAATACGTAAGTAATTCCTATAGAATGTAGAGTAGTATTCAAATTAGATCTCCATTTAAAATTAAATTTTACATCTATATTTAAAATTTAAAATTAATGTAATACATGGCATACTAAGATATTTTAAATAAGAAGCAGCATTACAATTTAGGCATTTCAAATGGCAAAAAAAAAACAAAAGTGTAGGAATCGATTTTGCTTATTGCATCTTCTCAAGGAAAGATACATTAATACACTAAAAAGAAATATAGACGTACGCAAGAAATAAGCATAATTTAATAAAACCCATGAAATTAGCTTTTCAGAGAACACCAACTTATTGTCTAATACTCGATGCACATTTGGCCTTCGACTTGGTATCTGCGACTGTTTTAACTACTTACAGGTAGATACAGAGTGAGTTATTTATAACTGTTCAAACCATTGTTTTCCCTACCTTGTAAATATTCAATATTTTTTTATATTCAATAAAACACATCACAACTTACAGTACTTATAGTTTTCTTCAGTCACTCTGTATTATTTTAACATTTTAGTGAACAGTTTTACGAATCGAGTCTTTTTGTCATCTTTAGTAGATTTTCATTTACATTAAATATTTGTTTTTCTTATTATTATTCTATTGTTGAAGGATACTTTCAGTTAGCGTTTCTCTACTATAAAAACAAAGATTTATATTTTCGAAAATAGTCAGTGAGTTGGTTATCCCTTTAATTAATTTCTTATTAGTATAAGCTGGATATTTCTATCTTTCCGTATTTAAAATTTACCACGTGGCTCTTAAATCTAGTTATAGTTAATATATAGGTTTGCCCAATATACTATCGATTATTATTTTGAAGTAGTTGGTAATAGAATAGAAGTAATAATTAAAGATAGATATTTCGTGGAGACATCTGTAGTTTACGGATAGACGCTATGAAACTAGTCTAAAAGATTTTTACACTTGATTGTGTACTATTCATTTCATCGCTATTTGCTAAATAAAAAATTATCTTATCTTGCTGATAAACGGAATAGTCTACCTGAGCCCATTCATAAAACAAGCCACGGTATAAGAGCAGTTTGGGATTTGTTATTTGGCAAATAGAGATGAAATAAACTATACGTAGCAATATATCAAAAACAATTTTGTTCAAAGTTGGTCATGAGATGAAAAACGCCCTTCTTATCTTATATTATTCTTTATACTTTCTTTATACTATCAGCGCCCTTTTTATGAGTCATAGGGCCAGTTCGCGAAACACAATTTTTTATACTCATATATAAATCCTTTAATATGACTGCTGGCTGGCGAAGAAAACTTCACCGGGACTGCTTGACAAATGTTGGCAATCAAAAGAGAAATGACATAAAAGTATGACACATCTACAAGATCGTTGTCGTCTGATGACAATTTAATATTTCATTATAATGGCGCCTTTAATGATTTTTTTTCGATAAATAATTGATACCATTATATTCGATATAGTGCATTCGCAATCCAAACATTTATGGACATTTATCAGCTCTAATGAATGAAAAGAAAACCAAAATTAATAAACCTCTCCACTTTTGTCAATATACCTAGAATAAAGCCAATACCAATATTAGAAGTTATTCCTTCAGAGCTTCTAATAGACATCGATGTCGTCCGTTGTCGTAATATGACTATTAGAAATTAATTTCCGCTGAAGAATCACAACCTTCTCTGATTTTATTCTCGGTACATTCGAGAGGTGTCGGTCATTCGTGTCTATTTGTTCTATTAACTTCACAGCTTGGTTTGACGTGTTTTATTTCTGTTTTCATTTACATCTTGTAATCGACAAATACTCGGGTAATAGTAGACACCTTTCGCAATAATAAATACATAAAATAATGCCGTATTATTTCTTTAAGTATACGGCTTACTCTGTACGGATTCTTGTTATCCAGGCAGATGGCAGGCATGAGATTTATTGTTGTTACACCTTATCTGCGCAGCTCTGTTATGTTGTGTTTCTATTTTAGTCCTGGAGCACATGGTACAGAACTGGACAGGCGGCATTATCTGAGCAAGGATCTGTGAATCTCTCGCCTGAATTCAATGCGATCCACCTACTAATTTCATGTTACCTTTTTATTAAACTCTACGTTTATTTATATGGAATCACGCGTATAAACCACCGTCAATTAAAAACAGTAGGGGGTGAGAGGAGAAGTTGAGCTTTCGCGGTCTAGAGCTTTGTGAATATATATTCCCGAGAAGTTTGCTAAAAAAATCTTTTTATGCTAACAATAGTAATTTCAAATGTCTCCAACTAAAAATGTAAATAATACGTAAAAAATGTAAAGAACAGTAAATAATTATTAGTGTAATTGGTCTGGTTGTACTGTTTAGTCTATATATCGTCGCTTGAACTAGACAACTCAAAATTTATGTTTTGAGTTATTTATCTAATTCTATAGTGTCATAAAGTAATGATAATCCTTTAAATGTCATACAAAATTTAGTATATAAAAGGATAGAAATAAACTAGAGATATCTCGTGTAAAATGTAAAAAATAGGCAAAAAAGAGGTAGATAGAAGTAGTTCTAAAGCGACCTCTTTCTGACTTTCTCGTTTTTTTAGATATCTGTATTATCTAATTCTTACATTCAGGCGACGATATGTACTAGTTTTAGTTGTGGTTAAACTAATATAATTGCCAACCTTATCAACACAAATACAAAACTTTTATTCAATTGGTTGTATGTTTGTTCTTTTATAAGGATCATAATAATTTTCCTGGGAAAGGGCCAGAACCTTCGACGCAGCAACAAAAACAGGAGACCAGTGTATTCAGGAACAGTGAAAGGTTACATATTTCTCGGCACATGTTTTGCTAACCAAGTCAGCACTATTGGGGAATGATTAGAACTGATTATTAAAAGTTTTAATCATCCCCTAATGATGCCAAATTGGTTGGACAAACGCGCGTAGAGAAACGTGTAAAATTTAGGTGTTCGTAGTGGTGTTTCAAAAAATTATTTTTAAATATATTATTTGCTCAATGAACTGTCTGAAATTCTACTTCACATATATTATACATAACTAACATAATTAAGTGAGGTACGGTATTTTGGGTAAGTATTGCTACGTAGAAAGGGTTGCTGGATCCCGCTTTACTGGTAAACGAGATCCAAAGATTTCCTTGTTAACCGAAAAAAACTCTTCAGGTGTCGCGAAAAATGTGTTATTATAAATCCTATCAAGAAACCCTAAAGTTTTAGAGCAAAACCCAGAGCCCCATTGGATTTGTTAGGCTTTCTTACGTCCATACGAATTCTTCAGATTTTTTCTCGAGAAAGCTTTGTTCTGGAAGAAAATTAATGGAGTATATTAAGGCAATTTTTTAGAAAATATGAAAGACTCAAAATCAACCTAAATTATATCAAATTCCATAAAAAATGACCCTTGAATACGACAGTAACCTCTGTTTTATTGCGAAACGGACAATTTCCTTGTAAACCGAGAAAATCTTTCCAAGTGTTGAGAGAAAGGGATTATTTGAGAAATTGGATCCTACCAACAGAACCTTAGGTTTGAGAGCAAAATCAAGAACACTATTGCATTTGTTAGGTTTTTTACGTCCATACGATTTTTTTTCAGATTTTTTCTTGAGAAATTTTTTTTGCGGAAGAAACTCGATGGACAAGTAAAACAATTTTATAGAAAAAACGAAAGATCTAAAATCGACGCACATTATGTCTAATTATACGTAGAGAGATACTTAATACGGCAGTAAACTCCATTTTCCTCGGAAACAGACGGTTTCTTCGTAAACGCGGAAAACCTTTCAGGTGTCCAGAGATATACGTTATTTTAGAGATTGGTTCCTACCAACAAAGTCTTCGGTTTGAGAGTAAAGCTAAGAGCTCTATTGTATTTTGTGGGCTTTTTTATATCCATACAATTTTTTCAGATTTTTCCTCGAGAATTTTTTTTTTCGGAAGAAAATCGATGGACAAAGTAAAGCAATTTTGCAGAAACGAAAGACCCAAAATCGACGCACATTATATCGAATGCCACGTAGAAATCATACTTAAAACCTCCATTTTCCTGGAAAACGGATGGTTTCCTCGCAAATCGAGAAAACCCCTTCAGGTGTCCAGAGTAATACGTTATTTTAGAAATTGGATCCTACCCAGGAAACCTTCGGTTTTAGAGCGAAATCAAGAGCCCCATTATATTTGCTAGGCTTTTTTTTACATCTACACGAATTTTTTCAAATTTTTTTCTTGAGAAAACGTTTTTTTGTTGGAAGAAAATCAATGGAATGTAATGCAATTTTGTAGAAAATACAAAAGACTCAAAATCAACGCAAATTATATTGAATTCCATGTAAAACTGACCACTGAACACTGCAGTGACCTCCGTTTTACCGGAAAATCGACAGTTTCCTCGTAAACCGAGAAGAATTCTTTCGTGTCGAGAGAAATGGGTTATTTTAGAAACTGCATCCTACCAAGAAAAACTTTTCTTTTTTTTTGAAGTGATAACTTCTTATGGGAGGGTAAACCGCTTCGTTACGTAACGCGTTACAGCGCCAGTCTGTCTGGCTTCCCCTTCTCTCACGCATACGGCAGCGGTAGGCAGGCTCCTCCTCTCTCAGTCTAACTCACAGCGCTAGCCGTATTTCGCATAGACGCTTCCCCCTCTCTCGCACGATCTCGAGCTCTATCTCCTCCTCTCTGCGTGCTTTCGCTGTCTACATCTACGTGCATGTGCACGTGTGCGTCGCTGCTGCTGCGGGGCCGCCTCTATGATTTAGTAATTAGTAAATTTAGTAATTTTACAGCATATCATAGTAAAAAAATAATTATACACGTTCTGATAAACAGAATTAAAAAAAAATTATTATAAAATTCCGGTTAAAATTAATTTTAACCGGAGATTTTAATGTTAATTTTGTTGCTGATCGAGCTAAAAATTTAGTATCGTTCCTACAATCAAAATTACAATTAAAAATGATTAATAAGCCAGAAAAAGCTACAACAAGTCATGGAACTGTACTTGATGCAGTCTTTGCAAGATTTTTAGATGACATACAATGTAAAAATTTCGTTGCTTATTATAGCTACCATAAGCCAATTGTTACTTTTATAGGATTAAATAATGATACTAATAATGTACATACACAAAGTTCTAATGTACATATTCAAGAATTGTAACTAAGAATAAAATATATTTTATAATCAATAAAAGATTTAATTAATAAATAACCTTTCCTTACATTATCATATTAATATACATAAAATTTAAGTAATAACCTAAGATTTTCTCAAGTTAAACAATTTTAATATGAAATAGTTCAACTTAGATTTATTTAAGTTATCACTTCTGTCGGGCGTCCCGTGACGCATACGTTTTTTTTTTTAGAGCGAAACCCTTTCATTCCCCTCAAAAGGATTGCCTTACTTTTCTCGAAGTTCATCGTCACCTCCACTCGTCGCACTATATTGCCACCGTTGTATCAGTCCTTTCATCCTGTCGCGGTTTCCTGAAGGTTCCTCGTCAACCTATGCGCTCCTCTTGGTTTCGCGATCAACGTGGTGTCGTCGTCGTAGATTGTCATAACGACGAGGTTCTTCCAGGGAAATGTCGGCAGTGAAAATCATGAAGTGCGGCGGAGGAGTGCTCCTTGTGGTACCCTGGCATCCATCGACCTGTAATTTGATAGAACGTCTCTTACCTTCATTCCGACCTTCTTCCTGGTCAGGTACGATTTCACCAATTATATCGTCGTTACGGGAAATGTCCTTATGCTCAGAATTTTAATTAATATTTGTTCATGCCACACCCTGTCGAAAGCTTTGGGAAGATGGTACTAGACACACGTTCCTCTTGTCCGATTTCTTCGTCGGGTATTCTCCAAGCCTCAAAATCTATCTACAGCTCCTCGGAATGTTTAGCTCCTCCTGGGATGGCGCTTAGCACCTTCATTTATTCCAGTATTCGGCTCAGGAGTATTTTATATGATATTTATATCTTACTACGGATATATTGTTTTGTTTCCAGTTATATCTAGAAATTCAGTATTTGGGTCATCGTGAACATGAAGCGAAAATGATATCGGAAAGCACCCACGCGCCAATTGTTTGTAGAGTAGAAATTTTCGTAACCGCCTCTCCTGCTAATTTATTTTATTTTATCGGCATTGTTAAAAAACACAATACATTCCATTCGTACAAAATAAGAATACAAAAAAGGGCTTATTTATTTACGGTCTAAGTACAATACGGCGTACCTTAAATAATGTCATTATCGATTGAAATAACATTCGAAGCGTTGTAGAGCCTGGGGTCATCATCTCGAGATAATTTTGTTTTTTTTTTAACCCGTTTTGTTAAGCACAATAGTACTTTGTAATACATTTTGCAATTTGTTTTGATTATTTTTAGATGTCATTCGGTTGTTGTGCATTAAGCGTATGGCTTCGGGCTAGTGTACATAATAAATTCAAGATAAATATAGCCATTATTGAACGATAGGATCGATTCAGATAAAGCTTATATTTATTTATAACTTAGGTAACTCAGAGGACTGTTGTACGTCTATATATTATCTGCATATATACAACAACTGTTGAGTTGCCACTTGTGAGATAAAAGAAACAAATAAAAATAAGTGAAAGAAATCAAATCGACAAGATATTAATATGGGTTATAAAGAAACAATGTGTAATAAATTACATATATCTCGTAAACATTTTAGGAATTCCAAATAAATAATTGTATATTGCATCATTTCTGATAATCATTACTGTATACTATAACTATTACTTTTTGGAGTTAATTTTAGTATTTTGAAATTGCAAAATAATTTGTCTAATCTCAGGCTAATGTAATTATCACCCTAGTGTATGCAAAAAATGTGTTCTTTCACATTCCGCAATAAAAAAGGGAGTTAATATTAAAAAAAATATTGCTGACGTCATACCTCCTACACGAATCACCCTATATGTCTTAAGGGTATTTTAAAAGTTATTCCTGGAATTTATAGTGCTTATCTTGTGAAAGCACTGTATAATAATAGAGCAAACGAGCCCCGGAATATTGAAAAAGAATCATCTAGAGAACACTGTATCCTAGAACCATAATATTACTCCTCTCTATAATAACTTCTCTATATAACTCCTCTATAATAAATTCAGAAAATGTACTTCTTACCGGTTACGTATTAAGTTTAAACAAGGGAAAAGAGTATCAAAACAATTTATTGACTTCCTTCCCCTAAAGCCTCAGGCTTCGTAGGGGAAGGTTACACATAGAGAAGAAGACAAACACAAACCATACTCAGGGACAGGTGTCAAACTCCCTTCCAACCCTACCTTAGCATTGGAAGTATACAATAGCGTCCCTGTTATTATGGCCAGACAACCATTCCGAATCACAGCAAAAACAACATTGTTCTAGCCACATCTATAGAATACCATGGATGGGTCACCCATTCATGTTACCAGCGCGGAGCAAAATGCTGTACTTTTATTAACTCCGCGTCAGACAATTGATGTCTACCGTATTCTCTGCAGAGTCCGCGACTCCAAACTTTAAATCTTTGACTAAAAGTAATAAGTAATGTGCAACTTACTATCTGGAACGCGTAGAGGAGCTACTGATACTAGAAGAATTGTTGCTCATAGAAGAATTATTACTCACTTTTATTTCTGTGACAGACAAAAAAGTTAAATTTGCTGATTAGTGTAATTTTATATATAAAGTAGAGACTTTTTATAGTAAATAAATATTTAAACTATGCCTCGTTCTCAATCTCATAATTCAATGAGATTGAGAATATCTAATTAAATGTACAAATTGTTAATTATTAAATGCCAATAAAATATTAAATTTCGTTTTCCTAACAATTTTGTAAAATATAGTAGGTCATTCCATAGGTCTTCTCCTTTAAATCCATGGATTTGAAAATACTGTGAGCACACGTGGCTCCACATAAGCGTATTGACAACCATGGTGGTATTTGTATACATTAGTTTTAAGTTGTGTAAATATTTGAAAGTAGAAACCCTTGTATATTAGCTAGTTCTCGGAACCAAGGCACATCTGTTTCTTAGGAGTAATAATGCGACCATCCCAGGCCTGACTAATAGCACCAGGCCGTCGGCTTTTGCGATAAGTTTAAATCAGTCAATTCCCGCATCTCTACCAGAAATATTCCCCTCTTTTGGTACTAGCTTGCTTTCTATATAATTCATTTACTATAAATAAATGTAGCCATAGCAACAACATAACCATTAGTATCATTTTACTATACAAGCACTCCGAAGACCGCCATAATACCATATCTAAAGAAACTCGAATGTATCGAGGCTGTATAGTGGAGAGGAACACGTTTTTGATAAAAAAAAGGTTGTCGTCCAAAATATTATGTTCTATAGTTTCTGATAAATAAATTATATGTATTGTAAATATTTCAAGATTTCATCCAGGAAATGTTTTTTTTTCAATGATAATGCGAAGAAACAATTTTTGGTTCACAAACAACGTCTACAACATTTCTACATATGTAATGTATAATATTTGTATAACCCCTTAAGGAGTTTGCGAGGTCATTAACCGCTGTTTCTGGGAACTATATTGTTTAAATTAACTTTTTGCGCCTGCTCTTAACAGTGTTGGTAATTGTGGTTCGCAGAGAGGGCTAAAACTAAATTAAATGCAAGTTTTTGCACAATTTACAGAGAAGAACACGGAGACTTCAACGGGCGGTTAGAAAACGAACCCGCTCTGTCCCAGATACCCGTGTTTCTCGTGTAAATAATACAGGCCTACAAGTCTTGATATTTTGAAAGTTGATTCGGGTTTGATAAGTGATTATAAGTGAGTTATTTACGCCGACTTCATATCTACCTTCGGTTTTCCCCTCACGTAAGGTATTTGATCAATTGAATCATCAGAATAAATTAAAAATTAAAGGAAACATTACATTTTAATAAGCATTATATTTAATAAACATTAAAAATATAGTAAAAAGTAACAACATAAATAGTTTTGAGTCTCTGTTTTTTTCTTTGAAAATCTCTCCCTTTTTAACAGAACAATTCGTTTTGTAGTTTTTCTTGTGTAATCATTCGTTGAATGCTCTATTTTTAGCGTCCAGCAGTAATCTGCCATCATCGCCACATCGCCCATCGACCTTGGTACCTCCTTGCCACCTCCTTTATGTCTTGATGAAACCTTTCACCTTGATCCTCACTAACAGCATCAAAATTTTCTTGAAAAGTAGTACAGATGAGCATGCAGAAAATGAATATTTATGCTCATATTACAACCAAGTTGCTTAAACTTATCCAGCATTTTATTGACAATTTCCTCATACTGCGGATGTTTATAAGTTGCTAAACAATATTCCTGTTACATTTTTAAAGCATATCCAAGATTCGTTTTCAATTTCTGTCATTGTTTCTTCAAACTGTTGGTCCTGCATTACATTTCTTATTTGTGGTCCTACGAAAATGCCTTCCTCATTTTTTTCTTCAGATAGAGCTGGACATTTGCCACATAAGTACATACTTAAAACAATTCCCATTTTTACCTATAGCTTTTACGTATTACTTCATTAAGCCTAATTTAATATGAAGTGGCGGCAAAAGAATTTTTGCGGTCAACCAAATTTGCATAAAAACGTTTCTTGAATTAGGTTTTGAAACAGCCATAGACATAACAAAATAATTACTTTAATAATAAAATATATTTGGTGCATTTTTACAACTTCTAGTAATTTTTAAAATAAAATAAAAACACACGCGATGTCACGAGTAAACATACACACATTAAAAGCGTACTACAGCGACTATGTAAATACCCGAATAGTATAAAACCGGAATATGTCCACCGGCCAACTCTGTTTCGGTAAATCCCCCACACTTGTGTGTACGTTTCAAACCGATTAAATACAGGGGCGCCGCAAAGATTGAGACAAAATTTAATTTTATAGAACCTCGGTTTTAAAAACTACTAATTATTGTACAACATACATTTACAAATACTGGTGCATGATGGAAACAAAGAAACAGCGTTGCCTTAGTTTATGGTATGTAACTAAGCCGAAAAGTCAAAAAAAGTATGATCACAAAATCTTTGTTGGCTTGTGTAATTGATTAAAGCTTTAAAAGTTTTCCTTTCGTATGCCACCGCGCCATCTATATTTCCTAAAATATATTCAGCTATATTATAAGAGAAACAAAAAAAAAAACAGAAAATAAACTAGGTACCTATTTGGTTTAAATGTTTCGTAATTAAAGGCAGTTTTTCTCGTTCTTTAACGTACGTGCGAGAGGACCGAGGTGGAGAAACAATATGAATAATTCAAGTACATTCCAAGATAGAGAAATTTCAGCACGAATCAAGCGTAGTGGTGGGTGAAATACCTATAAGATGAATACGCGTTTGCAACGATGTGAATCATATACCACCTATTATACCATTAAGATCAATTGAGATAAATATAAATTAGTGTAGTAAATCTGAAATTAAGTAGTTCATTATCTACAGCACATTAGAGATTACCAGACATTTATTGTTATGTTATTTATACAAATACGCATATATATTGTCCTCAGATTATCTGACATAGAAAGTATATTTTCTCTTATTATGTTTTAATGAATCAATATTTCTTTTGCGCACTCCACTATACGCGGAAAAGTAATGTAATCGTGTAAAGAAAAATTGAAAAAACAAAATTTTGTTTGGGTTTATTTTTCGTTTTTCGGGCTAAAATAAAAAAAATGGTTTTAAAAATGTTTTTGTTGTGTGTATGTCGTTGTCGTCGGCATTTATTCTTGTTAGCACGATAACTCAATTAAATCGTGTCGGATCGATCGGGTTTTGACTGATTCTGATTGGGGACGTCTCCCAGATGACACATATTGATTTTGAGGTAGATAGAACGCATGGGTCATGAGTACAATGGTGGACTATTTGAGATTTTTTTTGTTAGCACGATCACTCAATTAAATCGTGTCGGATCAGCAGCATTTGTATTAAAAAACCAGCATGGTTTTTTAATACAAAAATTACCAAAGTTTCAGCGAATGGGAAAATAGAAACCCCAACTCTTTCGCCAAATTTGTTATTTCTGAATTTCTTTCTTTGGTCATCTAAAAAATAACACTTAAATGGTTCACGTTTTCAGTGAAATATTTGTTTGTGTCACTATACTGTTAATTCATACCTATTTGAGGTGTTGATAGAAGAAAAACAATATAGGACCCGGCAGAGATGTATGACGATTTTGAAATGAGTATACCAGTTCAGAGGAGGAGGCTAATGTTTTCAGAATAGTTGGTATGTGAAGGTCAGGAGATGCCATTTTAGTCGCCATGGAGCCAAGGACGCCCAAGCATCGTGTTTTTGTTTACGACATGTTCATAGAGACTAGTCGTTCTGTTGTCACACGATTTTGAAGTGGGTGAATAATCTCCATAGAACTGGATACAAAAAACTATATAAGAATTGCTCACACATGACGCTGTGCTTGTAACGAGTGACAAGGTATATTTCCATTTGTCGGGCGCCATGAATATATAGAATCTCCGATACTGGTCGGAGGAAAATCCACGTGAACTTCACCAACGATTACTTCATTCAGACCGATTTACTGTGTGGTGTGCAGTAGCTCTATTCAGAATCATTGGTCCTTATTTTACGTCCTTGTCCTTTAGAATACGGACGCACGGTGACTGTCTACGGTACATACACACCTTTATGTTATGATGCTGCGCGAATTTCTTAACTTGAACTGAAAAAGTGTAACATCAGCATGGATAAAATTTATTTTCAGCAGGTGGGGCTAATTGCCACACATCAGGGGGATTATGGCTTTCTTGAGGCAACATTTTCCTGGGCGCCTAATTTCCTACGTGGTGATATCGAGTGGCCTCCACGATCGCCGGACCTATCGCCCTGCAATTATTTCTTGTAAGGGGATGCCTCAAAGCAAGAGTTTTCATTGAGAAACTACGTATCCTTACCGAACTTTCTGCTGCAATAACAAGGGAAATTGAAGTTATTCCAGCCGATGTGGTACAATGGTATATGGACAACTTTGCTACTCGTTTACGGAAGTGTCTTCAAAAAAGTGGTAGCCACTTAGATGATGTTATTTTTCGCTCTTAGTTCTTGTTTTTTAATGTTTTTCGTATGATAATACAATATAATCTTATAAAGAATGTTTTGAAAAATAACAGAGTTATTAATTTTTGAAAATCATCATACATGTTCATCGGACCTTGTAGAATGCTCATCGTTTTATCAAATTTGTATCTTCTAAACCTCTAAGAAAAATAATAAATATTATTATATAAATTAGTATCTGACAGTTTTGAGGATCAGAAAAATAATCGTATCCTCGTTAAAATTTCAGACTGACAATTAAACTTGATAGAAATATTTAGTAAGGTTACTATGTTATTACCTAGAAGTGATGAGGCATTATTGTGAACATTTCTAAAGCCCTATGGGCCATTTTTATTCATTATTTTTTAATATTTTATTAAAAGTTTCTATTTATTGCAAACGTTATTATAATGTTTTCGGCGAATACGAAACAAGATTTATTTTTCAACAGAAAATAAAAAAATATATTTATTGTTTTGACGGTTACTCAAAAGTACTAGCCTTAACAAAAAATCGTAGCTAATTATTTTATTTATTTTGCTGTTTGAATCGGTTACTTGTCATCACCGATTTTGCCACAGATTTTTTTGTCCAGTACCCAATCTAGAACAGAAGTAAATTTCACAAATTACTGCCGGAGCTATCCGACATTGATTTGGGGTCGTAAGAGTCGTTGGGCTCGTATTTTATCGTCGCAAAAAGCGGATGGAAGGAATAAATAATGTGCCTCGAAAACAAATAGTGATGGAGTGGAATCTGTGGCAACGCGACGAACGAGTTTTTGCAACGTCTGAGTGACAACTCAATATCAACGGCATATTGTCGTCATGTCACTCCAGATCTTAAACGTGCCGCTATCTGTCGAACCACACTTATCTCGGAATCTCGGCGTATTCGATTCGATAAAAAAATATGCTGCTCATTGTTGATGTGTAACGCGGAATTGATTTAGCCCGGTTGAAATTGAGATACACTTTAAAAGAAGTATCGATGGCTTTGCTCTAATCAAAACAACATTTTTTATATTTAACAATATAGATGTTACTATTAGTAATTAGTTTGCTTACAATATCAAGCACACAATTTATTCAAACGTCAGGTGTTCTTCAGGGATCAATTATAGGCCTACTTAAGCTTGTTATATGTATCTGTTAAAAAGATCTACATTTATAATTATTATAATTGTGTTGCTGATTCCATGCAGATGACGTATTCTGTTCTGTAGGAAAAATGCAATACAGGATACTGGTGTAATATCAATTTCCTTTTCAATTGACATCATTCATGACGTTCTTGTACTTGACAGTATATTCAAGCCAACAAAGGGTAGTTAAAGATTTATTCTTTGCCTTAACGTAATACTTTTAGTAATCATATCATCATATAAAATTCTTGTATTTATAAGTATAAATGTCTATAGATCTTGTGTCTGTTGGTTATAATATGTATATGCGAGATCTACACATAAATATGCATACATATTAACTTACAAGTAAGTTTCACCGAAGTTGGATATAGATAGATTTAAAATTCTACACTGTCTATTGTATAGCGTAAAATCTGACACCAAATTCACATAAAACGTGGCGCATATAGTTTGGTGAACACGCCAGTTTAGTGTGAAATGAACATGGCAATGCCATGGTAGAATTTTACTATTCGATGGTGTGAATTTTCAAACCAATAGTGGAGTAAAATCAACACAATGTTGATTTCCACCACCTTTTTCGTGTAACTTTCATTCAGTTTTACATTTTTTACTATCCATACTATCCGCATTGTGTAAAAAAATTAAACGCCTTTGAAATAGAATATACTTTATTCTAATACTATAAGTATATTCGGGCATAAGTTGGTTAGTCAGAAATCATTAAAACCCATATTGTCTCAAGTACTAACATCGATTTAAAGGCTACATGCATGCATACTGTAGTCCATCACAGAATATGTACGATAGTTTACCCCTTGTCGGGTAAAATATACTACACTATGGCGTATTATACCTAAAATGTACAAGTTTACAATTATAGTGATATAAACTTTTATCAATTACACTGGTTTTATAGTACAAATTAGAAAATTTTACGCCATTTTCACAGTGGTACAGTTTCATATTAAAAGTGGTATAGTTTTATGTTGGCAGATGTTCAGTAGTTTCAAAATAATGGTGTAATCTTTAGTGTCCTAGCTCAAGTGGGAAATCATTGTAAGGGGTTGCATGTTTCCATATGAAAAAGGACGTAGTTAGTTTCAGTGAAAACCTATTAAATGAAAAACATATTTTACATTCAATAGGTTGTTAATGACGTACAATATTTATAAAAGCATTCTATGGAGCTATGCATGAATTGATTTTTTCTAAAAATTAATAAACATTTATTTGCGTATACTAAAAATTTGTGTAAATGTTTAAAAAAGTAAAGCCGTGCTGCAAGATAAAAATTAGCTATTACCAATAACAACAAAATAACACTAGAATGTTTGTATATTTTATGTGAAGTATTTTATTCTTATTCCTTTACTCTTATTCCTTTACGACATTTACTCTTATTCCTTTCTATAAACTAATTGAAATTATTACTGATTAGTGTCGATATAACTCTGATGTATTAGTTAATTTGCAAAAACTAGAACAGCTTTTGAATGACATTACTTATACTATAATTAACACTATATATCTACTAATAAAGTTTGATGTGAAAGTATTTAATTATTGGGTAATATTCTATTAAACTTAGAGCCAATACGTCCATATATAATTTTTTATCTAATAGACATTTGACAATTTCTTGAAGACTAAGAATATTAAAGACTATTAAAGTATTATAACTATATACCAGTTCCCGTAACTTTTTAATTAACTCTAATTAATGGGAGATAACTAAGAGAGATTTTCGGGGTTATTTGTACCTGTCATACATATTTTAAATTTTTAGTAAAAAATTCTCTTGCCTATCGTTTGTGTAATTAATAGTAGACTATGTAAACTTGATTGTTCTCTACGCACATATGTGATGCCGAAACGGTCAGTTAATCAATTTACATCTACATACAGATGTCAACGCTTGCCAGTTGGCTGATTCATTTTTTCTTTGTGGAAGATTGGCTGGGTATATGATAAGATCACGCATCGAATACAAGCTGACAACACTTCTTCAACCTCTCATGGTTTTGTTTGGCATTTGAATTAGATCACCTAGATTGTAGATGGAATAGTTATCGTTAATTTGTCAATAATTTTATGTTACATCAGTCGGCACAAAAAACGAATTATCATTTCGGTCTTTTATTTTTGTCGAGCTGTCAAAGGGTTGATTAAAGACTTTTTCGTGTGTTGGTGAATTATAGGTCAGCACGTGCCTCAACTAGAGGCTGATTTTGAAGTCAAATGTCTGGTGTAAGGTTCGTCGTATAAAAATACAAAAATATACCTATTGTTGCATCTAATAAACAAAACTACGAAATGTGGATGCAAGTACTTCAACTATCCTAATTTTGATGTTGATTTTTTTAAGGTTTTGGTGGTAGAGAACTATAGTCTACAGGTACTACTGTAGACTTATTCGAACCTCAAAAAAAAAAAAAATAATATAAATATTGTAGATATTCGTTATTGTAGTAATTATAAAATTTTAGTTATTATAGTAATTACAGCATTTTAAATGCCATAGTCCGGGAGGCTAATATCTGGATAATCAGGGGGTTGATCCTAAGTTGAAATACGGTTTTACAGCAAAAATTCAGCAGAAGAATGCGAGATGTATGATGCCTGGTGATATAATTTGGATAATTTAGCTACAATATTTATGAAAACGTACACATATGTCGACAGTTTATTAGAGGAACTCCGAGAAAATACCGAAAAAAAAACGAGATTGAAGCGAGAGAATACAATAAAAAAATATATCCCATTTCAAAGGCGATATAATTCTTTAAACAATATGGATATGAATTAGTACCATTATAATTGATTCTCAATTGAGAACACCAGACTGTCCCGGAACTGCATATCACGATTCCACGAGATTGGCGACCTATCGTGTATTAATAAATATTAGTACTAATTTTATCGAATTTACGAGGGTGAATCAGATATAAACGAGCCTTTTTTTAATTCTTTTTATTTGATACTTGAAAAAAAAAAAGAATAACAGCATTTTTCTACATAATCTCCTGATCTGGAAACACATTTTCCCAGCGTGTAGGTAATTTTGTAATGCCCTGCACGTAAAATGAAGTTGTTTGTGTCTTCAGCTAATTGCGCACGTAGGCCTCAAGCTCTTCATCGTTGTTGAATGTTTGCCCTCCCATGGCTTCCTTGAGAGGACCAAAGAGGTGAAAGTTGCAGGGCGATAGGTCGGGGCTATAGGGAGGGTGTTCAAGTGTCTCCCTGCCCAATTCCTCCAATTTTTCTCTGGTCAGGGCTGCTGTATGAGGACGAGCATTGTCATGGAGAAGTTTCACTTCTCTCATCGGTAGGTCACGTCGTTTGCGGCGATATGCAAGAGTAACCTCCCTTAAAATGTCGCAGTTGTACGCCGCATTTATGGTCCTATGATCATACAAAAAATCGAGGTGCAACAGGCCACGCTGGTTAAAAGAAACTGTAGCCAAAACCTTGCCTGCTAACAGCCTTGACTTGGCTTTCACTGGCCCAGCCTCGCCTTGACGTCTCCACTCCTTGCTCGCTTGTTTCGATTCAGGGGTATAGTGGTGCACCCATGTTTCATCGCAGGTCATAACGTGAGTGAGAAACGAGTCTCCTTCTTCCCGAAATTTTGCTAGAAGACGCGCACACAACTGAAAACGATGCAATATCTGCTCAGTTGTCAGAAGGCGAGGAGCCCACCTCGCGCACACCTTACCCTACCCTTACCTAGCTTAGAACCCTAGCTCCTCTGTGATGATCGAAAAGGTGCTTCCATAATTTATTCCAACCTTAGATGCAATC
The DNA here is from genome assembly GCA_037954035.1 of Rosalia funebris. Taxonomy (NCBI): domain Eukaryota; kingdom Metazoa; phylum Arthropoda; class Insecta; order Coleoptera; family Cerambycidae; genus Rosalia; species Rosalia funebris. The sequence goes on along the minus strand of JAZFAV010000001.1, from coordinate 10,207,088 downwards.
TCATTGGTGGTCAGATGCCTGTCACCCTCAAAAAGTCGTTGAACGCGGACGATGTTGTCACTGGTGATGCTGGTGCGAGGTCGGCGGTCATGGCTCTCATTTTCAACTTTCTCACGACCCTCCACAAACTGTCCATGCCATGCAAATACTCTAGCTCGGGACAGTGTCTCTTCCTTGAACTGCGCAGTCAATCTAGTCAGGATTTCAGACGGTTTTACACCTTCCGTTGCAAGAAACTTGATGATAACACGCTGCGCAATTGATGAAGGCACCTCCTGCTCAGACATTGTCACGGCGGTAACCCTCATACGTTACTATTGCATGCCCAGGACCAAAAGACTCGTTTATATTTGATTCACCCTCGTATATATTTGTTGTCGGACTGTATATATAATTCTTCTTAAAAACGCCAGCACTAGTGTTTATGCCTCGTGCCCTTTTAGTTACAGTGATAACAGTTGTCCTGTTGTATCGAGATCAGAGGGACTTCTAAGTAAAATCATCAATTAGACACTTAATTACATAATAATAATGATAATAGGTTTAGGAATTACAGTTTACCAGCGTTCTTGCACCTGAGCTTAATAGCTCTTATAATTTGTTTAAATTCGCTGCGATAATTATTAAACAAATAGTGCTTCCTCTTCGAAACTGTGTAACACTTATCACTGCAGATTACATGCTGATATTCTGTTGCATTTCTTCGTCGTCGCCTCTTTGTTCTCGGTTAAGAAAGAGCACTTCTTGTAATTTAAGCAGCCGCGTTTTTATCGCGTGGTTCGCCATAGAAACTATAGAAGGTGCATACAAGTAATATAATAGTGTGATTGTGAGCTGTTTGTTCGAAAGGAAACGTGAATCGACGCCGCAAATAATGTGTCTTGTTGCAGACGATACGGTTCGTTATGGTCCCGCGCGCCATAGCGGCGTGTTGCAAAACCTCATTCTCCTTACACCTCAAAGAAATCGGAAAGGTTCATTATTGTGCCGTTAAAACGAATGCCTTAATTTACTGCGTGGCAATATAGATTTTTATTGTCGAATTGCCAATGAACACGGTTTTTAATAGTTCCCACGTGCTGTATTCATGTCAGAGTAATTCTTATTGGCGATACAACTCACGGTCTAACATTTATATATTTCACTATTTACCGTTAGGGCTTTTATGATGTACGATTCACAAAAAAAAATACAACTTGCTTAAGATTTGTCACAGGGTTCGTGTGAAGAATTAATCTTTTATTGTTGAGTATCCGTCGATTGTCGCCTCACGGTGATTGATGTTGAACACTGACAGCGTTAAAAATGTTACTTTTGAGCGTTGAGTTACTTTTGCTGGAGTATTGTATTAATGGAAATCTTATTGCGTTCACTTTTATTTCGAGGATAAGTAGGTCATGACCTTTATAGAGGGGAGAAACCACTTATATGTCGATTTTTAATATGAACGTTACTTCTTGAATGTAACAAAAACAAATTAGGCAGGTACAAATGATAACAGAAAGTCAGTAAGAATCGAACCAAGGGTTTTATATACATTAAGAATCACATGGTTGATATGCTGAAAGAAAGATAGTTTATCATCAAAGTACACACCAATATTCTTAATATTTTCAGATCATATTACTGTCCCACCAAGAGAATAGTCATATATTAGTTGCTTCTTTAAGGTATACGAGCAAACTTTACATTTATCTATATTTATTGATGGTTTATTCTCCAAACACCACTACATAACAAGGTCGGTGAGTTTTGAAATCTCAAGTAATCGTCTAAGCATTTTATATTTAAAAATAATTTTAAGATATGACGAAAAATGATCGACATAGCATTAGAGACAAATCATTAATAAATGAGATAAAGAACAATGGTCACAAATTTGAGCCTTGAGGTACTCCCGAGGACACTAAGAAGGTTTTGGATTTAAAGCCATTATATGAAACAAATAATGTACGTCTAGATACATACGAAAAATCGGGATCTGATCATTTCCGCAGGTCATTTTGTTTTTAAGTTTTGGTAATGCTTAACGAATATCCGTTTCTGTAGATTTTACTATATTGATACAGCTTCAGTGATGGTCATAACGTGTGTTTATAGCCGGCACATCGTTAGTGGAAAAGCCACTGGAAAAATATCTAGGGAATTCATTTACAATTTCTTTAAGCAATAAACGATTCCTCTCCAACCGTTTCGATCGAAGAAAACCGTCGATGGAATACACGTCGAACGTTTCTTACTCTGAACATAAGACCAAAAACTTCTAAAAATGAAGAACAAATCCATCGGAGTTAAATCAGGACTTCTGGGCGACCAATTAATTTAATAAGTTTATTGATATTTATCTTAGTGAACTCTGAGTCCCACCCTGTTCGTTTCTGTACGTTGGACACTTTAGTGGAGACCCCTATTGTCTTCTTAATCTAATACACAGTCACTTATCCATCGTAATGGAACCCCGTTGACAGACGCATTGCAAAGTGAAAGTCCCATTTTGTAATTATATAGTTCAGGACAAAGTAAACAAAGCTTTTTGAGTTTGTTCACGCTTACATAGCTGTTATATTGCCGTATAATATTTCCATGACTTGCTTGATTACCCAGTTGAAGACCAGAAATACTTTCTCATCAATTGTATGTATTTACAACACGATTTTATTAGGTAAATCATTTCCGCGGGTAATGTGTTCACAGATTACCTTTATTTTCTCTCAGTAAAATAACTCACCTGTGAAATTCTTTCTCTTTGAAAGCAACTCCTACGGTCTGAAATGGAATTTGCATTAAAATATTTGTTGTCAACGTACGCGAGCACGGTTCAGCGTTCACCGAATCGACAAAATTTATGTAATTATCGATTTAATCTGTTATGAAATAGGGAAATGTTAATCCCTCGTGTATAAATATGCTTTTCATCTGCAAGATGATGTTGACCTACGTTTAAAAACTAGACGTTTTTGCTATATCACCTTTGGCGTGCGAAGGTTACAACTAATTTAAAAGCTGACTTGCGTCGACTTAAAAAATATCACTACAATGTTGTGTCACGTTTCAGAAACCAAACGTAAACTCAGCATTCATCTAAACAGGAAACTAAGAAACAATTAAAAAGCTTATCTTAATCCACTACTTCAATACCTTATCGGTACCAGCGACTTGCTGTACTCTTAGTCCAGTCATACTATACTGTAATTTCTACCTTGTTTCAGGTACACCATGGTGTAACAAATAATAAAATAAATACTTGAAACTACTGGATGAACATTGTTGGTTTTTATACCCATTAAATAATTATAAAAGGCAATGACTGTATAGTACTCAACTTTTATTTATATTGATTGTTGTGTGTATCAATGAACCACTAAACATCTTATTATGTTAAAAAAGGTGTCTAATATGTTATAGAATTCACGTTTTCGAAAATATTAAAAAGAAAACTGCGTTGAAACTGAAAAAATACGGGAATAGTCGTATAGAATATGTAGATATGAGAAAAATCGACAAAATTCCAGAAAACCGTGATAAATTATTTAGCAAATCTGGCAGTGGCGGCTCGTCGGGGTAGGCAAGGTAGGCGCCGCCTACCTTTAAAATTTTATGTTATTTCTCATAACAGCGCAATTACAATGAACTGTTAACGTCCCTGATAATACAGAAATATTTAATATAATTAATAATAACTACTTTATACTAATTAAATTATCTATCGCCGTCGGCGGCGCTGGTGCCGTAAACACCCTTTATATATACCACCGCAGTCCGCACGGCGCCGCGCTACACCGAATTAAATCATTTTATTCCTAGACAAAACAACCAGACCAGGCTCGGTTCTCCATCCCACCGCCTGAAAATCGATAGCTACACGCCAACCAAATGTCGGTAAGACGACAAACAGTGTTGTTGTAATGGCAAAATAATCGCAGCTCAGACGTCTGCAGCCAGTTATATTCTTTAAATAAAGCAGTTGGAGGCGAATGCATTCGGCGCCTGAAGTAGATCGGCGTTCTTCGGCAGCTCCGAAGACGCCTTCACATTGAATAAGCCGTGACATTACTGGAGATATTGGGTTATATATTGTGATGATCAATTTGAAACATTAAATATCGAGTCAATGTTGAAATATTTTGTGGAATATGAATTTCGAGAAATATTTCCAGAGGTTTTTAAACTTATTGTTTTAATTGCTACAATTCCAGCAACAAGTACATCGGTTGAAAGACATTTTTCTTGTTTAAAACGGATTAAAACGCATAGTCGGAACTCTATGAAGAATGAACGTTTATCGTCGCTTGCACTTATTTCAATTGAAAAGGAATTATATAGCACACTTCAGAAATCTGATGACTTCACGGAAAATATAATTAACAAATTTTCATTAATTAAAGATAGGGGCATTAATTTAAATTATAAAAAGTAATAGGTATCCACTTTGTAATTGTCAGTCAATAATGGCGATGGTTAAGGAAGGCTGTGAGGGGAGGAGGAGGCCTATACCCTAAAGCGCCCTAAAATAATGTATTATTGCCAACCCAATTTACATAATATAGGTATAATAATACTCAATAAATATATTTCGTTTATTCCAATTTATTTATACCCACAATAACTATAATTATTCACGAATAACAAAGAGGTATCAAGTTCAAAAAATTCTTGTGAAAGTCTATATTTTTGTATAAATGAAATTCAATCATTGAAATTCTGAAGTACCAGGAAAACGCGTGACCTTGAAAATTTTAAAAATTTTCGTCTGTGGCGCTATTTTTAAGGGTTGATGAAGCTCATACGCCGTTATCGCCTACCTTAATATGGATACCACGAGCCGCCACTGAAACCTGGCCCAGTAAAACCGACAATTTTTCATTAATCCGCCATAAAACAGAATAAATGATCGAATTTGAATAAAACCGAGTAAATATTAGTAAAATCAAGTAAAATGAACTATAATAAAGTCGTACACTAAGATAACAGATCATTTCTAGTAAGAAAATGTTATTCGACCTTAAAATATTTAACGTAAATATGGTAAATTGTAGTTAATATAGTGCAATTTACTATAAAATGATCGTAAACTTCAATATAATTTTTATTTGGGGAAAAGCAATATATTTTATAGCATATGTATCTTATAAAATTTGCAAAATCAAGAAAATCGAGAAACCTGTAAAAATCAACGTCAGTAATACTAGTAAAATTTAAAGTAATAAATCAATAGTAAATTGGTATAAATTCAAAAAATATCTAAAATTTATAAGAATCTTTGAGTACATATTCAATGGGCATATTTATATAATATACCCAGGATAAATAGTTTGGATTGATTTAAAACCCATCTTGTAGCTAAAAATTATGAATTATTTTTAGGTTTGTTCTCTTCTTCGAACGTCTCTTATAAAAATATCAAGAAGGAAACTCATTATGTTTGAATTTGTCCCCTAACTATTTATTTTAATTATTAAATATGGGATGTTGTGTTTTATATATAAATAAATTATACACAATATTCTTTATTGAAATAAACATGGATTTGTTGTATAAAAATGTTTTTATTAAATATATGAATTATATTTTTTCGATTTTATTAAATATTTGTTTAAGCTAATAACATGTGATTAATTCAATAACACTGAAAATTATATAGGGTATCTCAGTTGGAATTATAGGATCTGAATTGCGTGCCATTTGAGATATGTCAAAGATCGAGGGCCAATATTTAACGACTGTCATCTACAACGATACGATTTACTGAGATAGCGTTATCAGCTTCATTCAGGGAAGTATGGTCCAATTACTGCACCACTCCAAAATGCGTACCAATCCGTGCATCTCTGTGCATGCATTTCTTTTGAATGATCAGCATATGGATTATCAGCACCCCAAATTTGACAATTTTGTTTGCTAACGTATCCATCAAGATGAAAATGTGCTCCATCGCTGAACAATTTTTTTTTTCAAAAATCAGCATCACCCTCTTTCTTGTCTAACACTCTGTTAACAAATGTACGACGTTGGAAATGGTCTGTAACTTTTAATTGTTGTGTCAACTGAATTTTGTATGCTGACAGATGCAGATATTTCTTTAAAATCCGATGCGTGGTGGCTCTTGACAGATTCAGTTGTTGTCAGTGCACGACGTCGAATTGATGTGTTTGTATACTCCCGTACACTTTCTTTTACTGCAGTAATACTTTTATCTGGCCGACCACGACGAAGACGTACTGGTGTTACGTTATCAATAACAGAACCCGTCTCTTCAAATTTCTTGATTAAGTTACGAACTGTTAACTCTGTAGGCGCTTCATTTTGTCCTAATTTTGTGCCAATTGTTCTTAATGCTAACTTTCACAAAACGGTTGTACACAAACTATTCGTTGTTGAACTGTTAAACGCAGCATGCTGACCTCATATGGTTTGTATGTCATTAAATATTGACGCCCTAACTTTGACAGAACACAAATGGTGCGCAATTCAATTCCAATAGTTCCAAATGAAACTCCCTATATATTACAAATACAGAGTAGAAACAAAGTTTATTAATTCAAATAGTTATTTTATACAAAAATGGGTTTGTTATATGAACCATATTTATTTAGAAATCAATGAAATATGTCAAATCTGGAAAATATATTTATTTCATTATTATTCCAGAAACTTGTAAATATTCTTTAATATTTTAACATATTCATTATGGTATTATGCATATTTTGTTTCTCTGTTTGAAAATTGTTCTTTGAATGAAATAATTATTTTTCGCTCTATAGAAATTGTAAATTTTTGAATTATGTTGTTCATTCTTCTATTCTGCCGCTAGTTTTGCATGAAAATGTGCAGTTATTCGACATTTTTTTCTAGTCAAACATTGATAAACATAAAAATGTTAAAATCTTTGTTTTCTACCGTAATTCCGCATTCCGACTGGGCTACCGCATCCTTCGGCAGCTTCTATGTTCTCTAGTGTTGCCCGCTGCTCAACATGCAACTAGACCTGAAGCCAATGATATGGAACAGAGCAGTGAAAGTATAGCAAGCCGACGATTGTTATCACCGAATGATGATCCTGCAAGTCATTTACACGGAAACACGTGTTATACTATGTCCTGCCTCAGTTGAAGCGGGCAGGCTAAGTTTCATTCATTGTGGAATCGATGGCTAAGAAGTCGGACCGACACCGTCGTGCTTTATACTAAGTATTCTATTATTTCTTGATTATATTTGACGTGGCTTACCTTAATAGGAGACGTTTCTTTATTAGCTTTCTTATTCGGATGTTGCTGTGGGTCTAACATGGGTAGTTAGGTGATATATTGCTTGTTTTAGCATCTAGTACGACCGAATAAGTCAAGTGAGAATTTATAGGAGTTGTAGGCTCAAGCGGCTTTCATGAATCAGTCTACAGGGTTTTAAAAAGTACGATGTAATATAAACAAATGTTTTGCAGTTCTATTTCGCACTGAAATATTTCGCATCCCAGAGGATTTTTGCTTAATTTAACAGGGTAATAAATAAATGAAAACTCATGAAACAACAAACAAGTACTCATTGAATGTTAATAAAGTATCATGAGTTTCTAATAAAATACAACCCACACCTACTAAACTAAGAGACCATAACTTTTGGGCTCTGCTGTATTCGTCCTACAAGTTCTCGTTCTGTTTTTCGTCGTACCGTTACCCGAGAAGGTACTAAATTAAAATAGTTGCACGACAAACATTAAAGAATACGGCCTCCTGTGCACCTCGGCATTATTGGGTTAATGACTAACAGTCGCCATTAGAAATGACCATAATTCATCTTTATATTCTTCTTCGGCACGTCTACTACAATGGTCGTAATGGCAATTCATTCATTTTATTCTGAAATCTATGAGCAATTAGACTCCCATGTAAGGCCGTCGAATGATCTACGTACAGCTTTTGACATACAACCACGGCAATTGAAAACTGGGAATTGGTAGTACGACGTCTGTGACCCACTCTATGAATTTGACCCTCATTTGGTATTTTATAATGTGTCGAGTACTTTTGAAACTATTTAATAGCATTAAACAAACACCAGTTGATGGAACAGGAGCCAACTGACTACTTTCTAAGCGTTGGATGACTATCTAGAAAGCACCAAAGACTATTTGCACTAGACAACATTCTGTGGTCTTCACAAATAAAACTCATTCCCTTCACCACAACCGTATGTGAATATTCCCGAAGAGTTTGCATCATATACGTAGATGGTATATGCTGGGTTTCTGACACTAACAAAGCAGATGTTTAAAAATATTTCAGATTAAACATCAGTTGTAGTAATTGCGATATATGGGACAGACAATAAGAGCAACAAACACTAGATTCAGGGGGTACGTAGTGCACTTTAAATACAGTAGAACTGAAAAATCAAACAACCGAATGTATGCATGAGACCAAACATTAAAAAATGAGAATTATTTAACGCTTTTAAAATTACTTAAAACAATAGGAGACTTGGTGATTGCGAAAACGCATATACCGTTCTTTCATATTTTTACTAGACAGCAAGTCAATCGGTCGATTTCGTATAACGTGTAGGGAGGGGATGCGGACGGTACGCCCTGCTTCAGGTTGTCCAGTGTCGATAATTAGCGGCGCTACGACACTTACGTTCTACACGTGAGGAAGTGTACATCGTATTTGTAACGGGGAAAAACTTTTACGTGGGAAGTGATGTTGATGGGTTTACTGTTAAAAGATGATCAAAGTATTTAAAGAAAAAATATCTTGGCCATATTTAACAGCAAACTATGATCTTTTTTGCATTATTTTTATAATTGGTTTTGCATTAAAAAAGTGCCTTCTAATAAAACGTTTAAAAATAAATAGATTCTCTTAAAATAATTAAAAGTAAAATACAAACTCTTAAAACTTAAAAAATATCCCCTTGAATAAAAAAAAAACTAAAGAAAATTTTCGAAGATGCCACCGTCTTGCGCCAAACAATAACCCAACCTGTCGTAAAATTCTGAACGAACGTTGGTCAGCATAAGAGGGCTAATAGTTTGAAATAAATTTTCAATATTAGCCCTCAGTTGATTTAAATTATTAGCTCTTTCATGAGGATGCCCGTATAACTTTGATTTAATATACCCCCATAAGAAAAAATCATTAGGGGCCAAATCTGGCGATCTTGGTAGCCATCGAATTACGCCTCTTGTAGATATAATTCTTTGGGGGAATATCGTATTCAAATAGTCAATGACTATTCTTGAGTTATGGGCCGGACACCCATCGTGCTGGAACCAAACGTTGTCAAAATTGGGGTTAATGTTTGCCAATGCAGGAACAATTTGGTTTTGAAGAAGATTCAAATAAGTCTCCCCATTTAAATTTCCATCAATAAAGAATGGTCCAATAATATCATTCCCATAAATACCAGCCCAAACATTCAATTTTTCGGGATATTGTGTCCTTGTATTTAACAGGCGATACTGATTTTCAATAGCCCAATACCGTAGAATTGATGGATTGTGCCTACCATGTAACGGAAACGTGGATTCATCGGTGAACACGATGTTATAAATAAAATTGTCATCCGCATTTGCACGTTCCATTACCGTGTTACAAAATTCCATTCTACGGTACTAGTCTTCATCGAAAATTTCTTGATGGGCTTCGTATTTATAGGAATGATATTTATTTTTCTTTAAAATTTTGTGAATTTTACCCACACTAAAACCAGTCTCCTCGGAAATTTTTGGGATAGAAATATTTGAATCATCTTCTACCATTGCACACACCATTAATTCCTGCATTTCAGCATCCTCGTTAATTCTAGGTGTCTCGTGGCATTTACAACCTAAAATGCACCCCGTTGACTTAAACTTTTCGACTACTGTCGATATTGTGTTCAAGGCAGGGATCGGACAATTTATATATTTGACTGAGAATTCATTATTGCACGTAATGAATGTCCTTGAAGAGATCATGATATCAAATCAATTTTTTCCTCAAGTGAGTACGTCATAATTACTAAGTTTTGAATTAAAAGAATCTATTTAAATACACGTATTACTACGAAGTTCACTCGTCTAAATGCCAAACACGTATTGCAACGCAACGGTAAATGTGAAGTCGTCGATCATCACGGCGCCGGCGTACGGCCGGACTCCCCACCTGAGCGGTGGCTAATTTTCCGAGAAGGACCGAACGGTGGAACCTATGTATAGTTTTAAAATGAAAGCACGGTATACATATGAAGGAGTAAAAAATATATATATTCATGCAATCACTGAGCAAGTACACAGAGTTATTGAAATAATCAATAAGTCATCGAAGGCAAGAGGTTCTGTTTTGTCGCTTTCTTAGATGTGTCACAAGCTTTTGACATGGTATAGCACCCAGATTTATTATTTAAATCGAAATCAAACCTACCTTCATCGATTTACCTAATATTGAAGTCATATTTGACAGATACTCCATCATTAGATACAACGAAGAAATCACCTGCATATAGGAGTGCTTCAAGGTAGCGTACTAGGCCCTGTCGTCTATAAAATTTTCACTGCTGATCTGATTACCATTTCTTGAACATTCAGTTACATTTGAGGACGACACATTAGTTATAGGAACAAGTAAAATATACTAGATACGCATTTAATAAACTTCAAAACACTTTTGATGAACACGCCCTCTATGGACTAAAAGTATACTTAAATCAAACATATCACTATACATAATTGCTTAGCATTTTCGAGGTAACTTGTCAACTAATTTAAGAACATATTGTCTATTTAAAGTTCTCTAAATTTGACGTACAGTTTTGTTAGCACTTTCTGTTTCTACGCTTTCCTTTCACCAAACGTGCTGCTTTATATATGGTAAAACATTTTCAATAGGATTAACACCGGGTGACTGTGGAGGCCAGTCTAACAAATCAATGTCATTTACTTATTTCTATTGCGTAAAACGACAGCACTTATGCTATTCATGATTATTTTCTTGTCTAATTTTATCCAAACCATATTTTAACGTATGCAAGTAAACTATCCCCTTGTGCCATATGTACTTTTATTAAGTATTGTACAGTTTGTTAAATAAGTCCGTTAGTAGGTGTAGACCAGGGTCAAGTGATAGAATTAGATGCCCAAAAGGAAGTTTCATCAGAAGAGCTCCTTCGATGTAGTTTTCCTACAGGTAGGATTTTTTTATCTTGCTCCGTCATTTAACGTTTCAATCACGCAAATAGTCAGTGATATATTTATATAATTTATATTTAGCCTGATTGTATGATGTTTAACATAATTTTTATTCGTTAATATTAACAATGGTTTTTATTTATTAATCTCATATCCTTTTCCTATAGTTCCATTCCAAATTATTATTAAGCATTTTGATAATTACTCTATTCATTATAAATACGTATTTCAATAATATTTCAATACTTGCAGAACTAAGAAACAATTTTACGTCATGTTTTATACCTAATCCTTCTCTTCTACCTGTTCGAAAGCAAGAAGGAAAGCGAGACTTCTCTATGTTGCGCCTACAAAGAATATTTTTATGGCTCTTTCATATCTCGTAATTTTGGAATTCTATGGCTACCAACTGACAGACTTTGCAGCCGATATAAACGCTGAATAACGCGGAACGAACGATCCAGCAGAGCCAACAGCTAACCGTTTCGTGTAAAAGACTTTTAATAGCGTACAGTGAATTATTGTGCGAGAGCTTTGATTTATTTCAAAGCGCTAAATTTTGCATATAAAGCGCATTCATTAAAATTCTGCGAAGGCAAATAAGTAGACGCGTGAATGTTATAAATACAAGACGGTAGAGATAAATCAAAGTATTTGGCCGTCGTAGTGTGATTTTTTATTGGTAGAGTTGAAGCACGCGAGTCTTGTCCGTGCAGGTAAGGGGCCACGTTGCATATCCAAGAAACTGCATTTAAATACATGCATGCATGCTTTAGGTGTTACATCGCGTTAATGCCTTACATTAAACTCCTAAACGGCGTTGACTTTAAACAGGTCTTAGCTGCGTGGTTTCATAACTTTGTTGCGACTTAAATTTGGCCTCAGTACTAACAAGGCATTATCCCGAAATGGCAAATGTCAGATTTTGATAAATTTTCGTTAATATAATTTGGTTGACTGTTAATACATAGGAGAGTAAATTTGGGGTACAAACGGTATTAAGAGATTGTTAAGGTTAATATAGAGTGCCTTGGTTTGACTTATAGGATTTAAATTGCGCGCCATTTGTGTTTTGTCAAAGATAGGGCGTCAGTATTTAACGACTGCCATCTACAAACCATACGATGTTAACATTGCCGCGATTAACAGTTTAGTAATAGAATAGTTTGTGTACAACTCTTCTATGAAAGTGAGCGATCATTTACAGTTGCGTTAAGAAAAATTCGCACAATGTTAGGACAAAATGAAGCACCTACAATGTTAATAGTTCGTAACAATCAAGAAATTTGAAGAGACGGATTCTGTTATTGATAAGGCAACACCAGTACGTCCTCGTCGTGGTCGGTCACATGAAAATATTGCTGCAATTAGAAAAACACATCAATTCGACGTTGTCTACAGCAATCGAATCTGTCAAGTGCCACCACGCATCGGATTTTAGAGAAAGATCTGCATCTGTCAGCATGCAAAATTCAGTTGACACAACAATTATAAGTTGCAGACCATTTACAACGTACATTTGTTGATTATGTGTTAGAAAAGGAAGAAGTTGATGCTGATTTTTGCAATAAAATTTTGTTCAGCGATGAAGCACATTTTCATCTTGACAGATACGTCACCAAACAAAATTATTAACACAAATGGCGTCGAATTCAAATCCTATGGTTCCAACTGAGATACCCTATAAACCGGATGAGAATTTGGAAAACAAATATAATTAAATTTTGTATTTTATTTTTATCACTTCTGGATATTGTGTATAGCTCTCACAAAAATATGAGGATTCATATCCCTCCTGTATATTCTGAATATTTACAGTACTATTTAGGAAAGACGTGGGTGGATAAATTGCGATCGAGATCATCTTCTGTGAGCTGGTGAATCATTTGCAATTTATAGGAGTGAAATTTTTGTTTGTTTCAAACTTTGTCCAGTTTTTACAGATATTCCACAAACGGCTCAAATTTGAGTTGTAGATTGTGTGGTATTCACTTCTGTTTCAGCGACAATATTTGTTGGTTTTCTGCAAGTCCTGAACATCTGGTTATATTTTCCATCCTGAATATTACTTGTTCTGTGAAACTTTTGCAGTATCTGTCGTGAGTATGTTTTAGAAAGGAGGCGGTCGCGATATCTCATTAAAGATTCTTTTAGCTGCATGTATATTTGTTTCAGTCTCGCCGACAATTAGAATCGCAACATTTTTTCTAGTACTTGTCATATTATTAGAAAAATCAAAGAAAAAAATGTATGAATCAACACAAAATACAAATCGGATATGAAAAAGCGTCTAAGTGAGTTTTTGGTGATTTATACAAATAAGTTTGATGGTATGCTATTAATTTTAATCAATTTTTTCAAAAATCAAAAGACAAATGTCCAAATAAAAACAACGGATGCAATAGATACGTGAGGTAGCTTCCAAATGAGGTGTGAACATACTATTGCCATTGGCAGTGGTTACATGCTTCTAAACTCACCTTCTAAGCGAAACTATGTTCGATTTTAACTAGCGATTGGTAAACAACCGCTACAAACTCCTCGTTGACAAAAAGTAGAATACAAGCTTGTTGCATTGTATACCGTAATGAAAAATTATTCAAACCGAGAGATAGTTTCATTCCCTGAATTATATAGCACAGGATTTCAGAACAGTAACACCAGGAACGTCTTTCTCCTGCATGAAAATTCCACATTCATTAAGCCCACAGTCTGTTTTTGCTACAGAGCCATATCTTGACGAGAAACCAATTACCTAGATACCCATTCTGTCTAAACTATTAATCTTTTCACGTTTTAATATTATTTGCATGGAAAATTCTCGAATGTCACACGAGAAATTTAACTTCAATGGATACTTCAACGTAAGCACTAATTGAGAGGGGTCGAAAATTATTCTTAACAGAGAATTAAGGAAATATTTAGGGTTGATGTATCGACTCCACGAGCATGTCTTTCGTTTTATGGGAAAATGAAGCTATGCTGAAGGCACGTCACCAATTTCAGTAGATACTTCGATACCTCCAATTGACGAGAACACGTTTCGTCTTCATTAACCGTTATAGTTATGTATAGCTTTCATTACTGTTATACGACCACTTTTATATGTATATATAATAATATGACCTATTATCATTTACATTATTATCACTACAATTTTTAATGTTTCTTAAATAGAAACCATTCTATTAATACATTCGAGCCACGACTACACTCCTTTGATATTTTGGGCACTGTATATTTCTCCAGTTGCCGTGATTTATTAAAACGCATCAGCGAGAAACGACATTGAACTTCATTGCGCTTATTAGTTTTATTTTTTTATGTAATACCGACATCTCTTATTTATTCATTAAATTTAGGAGGCGCCTAAAGCGACGTAGGAATTAATTCTTTAAATGGAATTCATTATTGCCTCACGAATTTAATTGAAAGCTATTATTTACTGCTTTGGGTGATATGTGTTATTTATGGTCCAAATTTAATTTCGTATCAGTTGTTTAATTCGATAACGTGATGAACAAGATTGAGTAAGATAGCGAAGATTTATTTCATACAATTTCAGTATCGGTTACAAGACTTATAAAAGTATTATTAATTATGACGATCTTTTAAAAACTGTAAACTGCAAATATTGGAATGATTAACATTACAATTACTGAGACAATAAAGTGCAAAATATTACTCTGGATAATATACGAATTAATTTTGTTTCTGTGAATCTGGCAGATAAGTTATCTTGTGCCCTTAGAAGGTTATTGTACAGTATTCGTTAATTTATTGCTAAAGAACATACACGAAGTATTTTCAGAACGGTCTCTGGGTTTCCAGAACGTATAATCTCAATGAAATTCCACGACTCGAGGATGGTACTTAATTTTTTGGAAAATTACAGAGGCCAGAACGTAAGGCGATCATTTAGGTAATTCGGGCCGAAGTTACGCTGGCGTAAAACGGCAAAGAAATGCACGGTTCGACGTCGCTGATTCTCCACAAATTTATTTAAATCTAAAGTAGGTTAATATTAAAATTTAACGGTGATCAGTCGGATAGATTAATGCGTGTTTTTTTTGTGTCTATATAAGGTGTAAACAGGATAAACCTACCTCCGATCTTGCATTCTAGAAGTTATATAAATTATAGGAAATATTTATGCCTAATTAAAAACGATGACGGACCAAAATATAACGAAAAATATGCCGGTGAAATTGTTAATAACCCTTAATTAGTTGAAATATTTTAAAATGTATTTTTCGTAAATGTGACGCGAAAAAAATATGAGAAAGTCTTTATAGACTTATAGAATCGAGAGTTTATTTATCGATTTCGATGGAGAAATTTTAACACGCGATTGTTCCGTCGATGATGCTGAAAAAACTACTAACAGCGTGAGTAGTATAGCAAAGGGGCTATCAGACCACCCTCGGATTTGTCCGCGGACATTTGATGCGGATGGCATGTTGTCATTGTTGATCTGAAGAACTCTTGGCGCAGGTATAAAACAGGTCTGTACAGGTATAAAACAGGCGTGTATCGGTTTAAAACAGGTATGGTAACCTGTTTAATGACGTCATGTTTTTTTCCTAATACCACCATACCTGTTTTAAACCAGTACAGACCTGTTTTATACCTGTACAGACCTGTTTTATACCTGCACCAAGAGTTCTTCAGATCAACAATGACCACATGCCATCCGCATCAAATGTCCGCGGACAAATCCGAGGGTGTTCTGATAGCCCTTTTGCTCTACTACTAGCGTGGTATCCATTTTAAATAAATGCAGAATTTGATCAAAAAATTACAATAGCTTATGAAATAACGTTACTCTTGCTATTAAAGATTTACGAGGAACACAAAGAAAATAAAATGTTTTCTAAACGGAATTTTAAATATACAAGGTGATTTATACTGTAGACAATAGATCATAGTGATCTATTCTAGTATTCTACAAGATATAAAAAGAATTTTAGGACATTGTCATGCCCAACGATCGCACGAATATTTTTTCACAATATTATATAATCATAAATTGCTAGATAAGCTAAAACGTATTTATTGCGAATAGGGATTCAGAAAGAGAGAAAGAGAGAGAGAGATTATTGTGAATTCCATGTCGTACTCATATGTGTTTGTTTATTTTTATCATTTCTACTATTTGTGTTTATCTTATCATTCATGTATCCATAACTATTTATTAGTACACGCCTACAGTGTTGTATTTTCTTAATCCTCATGTGTTTATATATTGTTAAGCATCATCGGCAAAAAGGAGATGATGTGATAAGTATTACATACAAATCGTTAATAAATAAGATAAAGAAGAATGGTCCCAAATTAGAGCCTTGAGGTACCCCAAAGGGCTCTAAGAAACTCTTACTATTATTGAATCATCATAATTCTAATTTTGAAATTATTTTGTTATTAAGTATTTCTTAAATGAATAGATAAGAGCACGCGAGCATGCCGTACAGCTGATCGGCTGCACGAACATTTTGCAGATCTGCAGGTTCCAAAGATCCAGTTGTACGGAGGTTATTCATCTAATTCAAATTCGTGTTCCAAGTAGGCACACTACCGTGCCTTCCAACATTGAAATAATTTCGGAGCCTACGTTGTGTAGCGACACAAGAACGACCGGTTTTTATGAATGTGTCGTAAATGAAGCCACGATGCTCGAGCGTTTACGGCTCCATGGCGACTGAAACGGTATCTCCCGACCTTCACATGCCAACCATTCCGAAAACATTAGCCTCCCCTCTGAGCTGTTTAGCTCATAACAAATACGTCATATATCTCTGCCGGACCCTATATAATTTCATTCTATAAGTTCTTACGGTCCTATATAACTTACTGTATAACTTCCAAATAACACACATCTCAATTCCCCACTTCTTCAATTGCCGGTGACGTTCTTATTTTAGTGGTTTTACATTTTGTGCGTAAGATATGGGTGCTTTTAAATAACAAAGTAAAGATTTTCGCAAGTTTATTAAATGTGAGTGCTACCATGTAATGACATCATTATATGGTGGCGGTAATGAGGTCGAAATAGCCTCTCGATCGCAGCGTCTTTAGCAGTAAGCTGAAACACAATTAAATCATCTTCATGGCCAGTGTCACCTCCGTCTTCTGCTAGTACGACTAAATTCTTCTCATTTTCTTTCTGAAATGATTTATGGTATTTCTTTGTCAATCTATTATGTATGTATAAGATGGATAGATGCCTAAAAACTGATTCATAGTATGTAATTTCAAACAGATATGTGAATGAAAAAAGATGTATTCAATATATGTGGTTTCCTGTACCTTATTATCGTGAACGAATTTTGGACGACGTGTATAGGTATTACAATAATTAAAATCACTTATATGGAAGCCAGAGTATTGTTTATTATATTGTCTAAGAAGGGAAATGTTTTCTGGTTTAGGGAAATATAGAGGAAGTCCACACATAAGACAAACATCGGGAAAATAATCGTGAAGAATTATAATAAAAGCTCGAATTTTCCATTAGGACTTTTTAATTAACCTACTTCACTAATAATTTCCTGAATCATTTATTTTTTAAATCTGAAATCGATTTTAAAGAAGTCACAACAAAGAAAATGTAGATGATTATGTTTGGCACTCCACGGGTAGTGTTCTCTAGACTTTTCTTAGGATGTTCCAGAACATAACAATTTAGGACCATCATTTTCAAAGGCAGAGGAACATGTACCACTTCAGTGCCATTCTAATGGTAGTTACTTTCACATAAACATTTTTCAAATGTATTACTTTTCATCTTCGATATACGTGATGAAATTTCAAACCACTTAATCCTCAATATTGTCATATCAAATTTAATCCATCCATCCATTAATAATTCCACTTTATTTATTGATAAAATAAGAATTCTGAAATACTTTACAGATTATTGAAGAACCCTCTATGTGAAATGTTTCTCCCTTAAAACATCTTCTATGTGAAAATGCATAGCCCCATTAAATGCATAGAAATGCATTGTTTGTGAAAAGTTCAGTTTTCTGAAATCACAGTTCCCAGAAAGCATCTGCTCTCCTTCCAGAGGAACTAGAAGAATATATTTAAGGTTATGAGTAAACGTCCTCCTTGAAAATATAATCGCCCTATTTCATTTCACACAACAGGAAAAACGTTTCGTAGAACGAAAGTGTTAAATGATCCACCTTGTATAATACCGTCTACATAACACAACAACGTAATACGCCTATTAGGGTGTGGTATTAATTCATAAATTTCATTCAGAAACACTGACTGTCGTTAATGAAATTTACTTGGTGTGAATTTAACAGAAGTGAAACCTGCCTTAGAAGGCGTATATTTGCCTTAAATATGTTCGCTTGCAAATTAATTAAATTCACAAACGTTCTACATACGTCAAACGTTTTCGACATGAATATTATTGAGACGGAAATGCGGTTTTAGCTTCGGTGTCCTCAGGCACGAGGCTAAAGTCAAAATTGATATAAAATGATGTCCTTATTATAAATATAGCTTGCAGAAAGATTGATGCCAATGGAATGGAAGCAGAATTTGTTTTTGAACGCTATACTGTATTATGTTAACTAATGATATAATGCTTAATACATGAATGCATTTTAAACAATTGTTCAATTCAATGAAACACGATTCAACAAAATATAATCGACTATATCAAAACAATCAATGTGCTTCATTAATCATAGTCTCAATCTCAACATATTTTTATATTGTATTATTTTACAAAATATAATTGTTTAAAGTAAGTTCTACCATGAGTTGCTATTCTGTTTAAATTGCTTTTAAATGTTTCTTAAAACAGGTAAAATGCCAATAACATAGTGTCCTCAACATTATACCTAATTTCTACAAGGAACTAATTAACTTAATTGCTAATTATAGAAATATGTTTGCATTAACGTTGGCACCAAGAATCTTAAAAAAAACAACAAGAATCTACAACAAATAATTTTGCCGAAAACATCGTCTTCGACTACCATCGCGTACCTTCCTTTAATACATATATACACAATGGGTGTAGAAGTGGAGACGACATTTAGCAGCCAGAATGGCAGCTTTGATGGCGGTAGCACAATGGAGTAGCCGATACGATGACCTGAGTGCATGTGGACTCTTTCCACACTTCCTCTTATAGTATACGATCCTACAATGTTATTTTTTATACCTGTTATATTAAAACAATATAAAATAATATTAACGTAGTATATTAAACTGATAAATCCAGCATCTTCAAAGTCACACAAAATGACAAAATCAAAAATACTTATCACAAACCATGAGTTTTAGAAATGTTGATACTAAAACATAGGTCTTATACCTTATTTAGGAGTGTAAGTATGTGGTCTAAAGTGTTGTTTGTAAAAAAACAAGATTGTAAAATATTCTCCAAATGGGAGACCTACAGAATTTCATAACAGTTTACCAATATTCGAAATAACAAAATAAAATCGAATTTAATTAATTCTTGAATAATCATAAAAAAAATAGTTCTCCAAAAACACAAAACCATACATCGTTCAATGTGCGTTTTGCGAAACAAGTTGGCATTATAAGGAGATTATGAAACCGATGTGTTAATCGTCTCCTGACTAAATCAGATGATTATAATTTCTAAACGTCTAAACCTAATGAGGAAAAAACGAGACGACAGAAGGTTCATCAAATGGCATGTCTTTAAGCAAACAAGCTTTAGTATCATCAAGTGAATACTGTGAGACCTTTGAAGAATCCAGAGATCCTTTCATGTCTCATGAAGATTGAAGGGGGCGCAGAAATCAGAGAACAAATAAATAAATCACCGAACAAAGAAATAAATGGGGGTACCTTCCAATGGTTGCCATCTTAAGTGGTTAACAATAATGCACATTTGTAAATATATACACCATAAGGGGTATATGGTTATTTATAACTCTATTGCCAAGTAGAAGATTTACAATCAGCCACCATGATATTATACAAGGTGTCCTGAAATGTTTCCTATCTATTTGTTGAACATCTCGGAAAGTGGTAGTGGTAAATGGGCCCGCGCATATTTTTGTAATTCACCACGTCTTGAAAATTCATTTGGATTTGGAAACAATGGATTGTTTCATCGATGAGTAATGTACCATGTGTGTCAGAAGCTTTTACGAGAACCGTTGTTCTCTCATAATAGTTCGTTTCTTGTATCGAGCGCACTACGGCCTTCAACACATTAATCAAGCTCTTTCAGCAACATTAATAAAATCGTGGGTTGCTAAATTTGAATGAGAAAGCACTGCTATTAATAAAAAATCAACGGATCAATCCAATAGAACAATAAGGGTCGAAAATGTCTAGTGTTCGTGAAGCAGTGAACAAACAGTACGAAACATGTAGCCGCCTTAAATTTTCGAAAACTATTGTTCACCTGGAAAAGGATTTGAATTTTCGTTCTTTCAAAATTCAACTGATGCGAGCTTTGAAGGTTGAAAATTATCCAATTCGATCCGTTTTTGGGTAAGAACTATTCGAAAATTTCTATCACATTCACCGATGAGGCGAATTTCTATTTACATTGTAAATAAACAAAATTGCCGTTGCTGGTCTATAGAAAACCCTCGAGAGAAGTACCAAAATCCCTTACATTCTCCCAAATTAACAGTACGGGCAGCAATGAATGCATCTGGCATAATTGGCCCGTAGTTTTATGAAAATGCAAATGGTATTGCACTCACCGTTACTTTTCTTTGATATAAAAATACGCTAGAGCATTTTTTGGTATCAGAATTTCAAAATTTTGCTGGATTTAATGAGGACACATGGTTTCAGCAAGATGGGGCTACAGCCCACACTGCAAATTTATCAATGGAAACCATCAGAGCGATGTTCCCTGGAAAAGTGATCTCTCGGTAGCGGGACATTAATTGGTCGCCCAGAAGTTCCGATTTAACACCAATAGATTTCTTCTTATGGAGTTATTTGAAATCTAAGATGTACACTGATGCACCTAGAACTTTGCTTCAGTTAAAAGTCAGAATACGCGAGGAAATTCAGAGAATTGCCAGCATTATGTCGGCCAGATATCGCAAATTTCAAGTCGCGCCTTGAGGAAGCGTGGCGGCGTAAAGTAAATCATCTTGACGATGTTATTTTTCATACATTGTAAGTTTCCCTGCATTGTAAATTTATATAAAAAATAGTGAATGTAAATATATTTTGTAATAACCTAGTTGTATTCATCCAAAAAGAGGAAACTATTCCAGGACACCTGTTATATTCTTATATTACATGTAGCATATTGCATCCTGATCGTTGACACCGAGTCAATTCGAATGCCATTTTCTATATAACTTATCTTATAACGAAATGGAAATAGCAAATTCAATATGTTGCAGTGGATTTGGGATGGAATGAAAGTGGGGACGATTTTTTGGTCACAGTCTATTCCATTAATCGACACGAGTGTCAGAAATGAACATTTCAAAAATAGTAGCGTAATATGTGTTATTTTAAATTATAAGGAAGTGAAGATGCAGCTATATTAAGAAAACTTGTTCAATTGACCAACAATTTAGATAAATTATGTTTGTCGTGAAAGATAGAACTGTTGGTTACACGGAATTTGAGGTATATTCTCTCCCATCTCGTTTTCCCGTCGTCGTCAAGCATTTATGTAAATCCAATCCTCCGATACGACATTCTTCTTTAGGCCAGAACTCTTCCGATCGCCGAGGCTACACAATTTCTCCCGTGTAGCCTCTTATCTAAACTGCAATTTCGTTAAAATGTTCGGCAATAAAAATACCGGCCGAGCGGGTAGTAGGTGAAGGCTGCGGAAGGAGCCTAACCTCGGGAACGGTTAAGTCGCCAGAGCCAATGCACTCATTAACCACGATAATTGTAAATAATTCTTATTGGACAAAACAAGGAACGAATCGATGACAATTTGTAACACTGACCTACTCACCGCCACCGGCTATTTTACCTTCGAAAACGGTTCGCTCACTTCGTTAAACTTGCAGAAGGACATACGGCAGGCCTTGGTCGCCCCGTGCGTTGTGTTACGTTTATTAATTGGCCATCGCGGCTCCTTTTTTTGCAATTCCGACGTGACAGGATGTGCTTTAAAATTATTTTTATAACTTCGCCGAGGTCGCAGATGCGCAAAAATTTATTAAATAACATCTGGAGACTGATTCAATAAGCGGTCGTACGTGCAACATCCTGTATACCCCCTAAGAAGAAGTATCGGAAGACTTTCATCCATATTATATCTGCGATGTAAGATGTAAATGACCATTGAAAACAACACAAAAATATACTGTTTGATACGAATTAAATACCTAAAGTATATAACGTATGTCAAGAGTATTGGTAGAATAATATAATCAGTAGAGGAAACCAGATACCCGAGAAACTATTTATACGAGGTGGTATCAAAAAAAAAAACGAAATTGTTTTGTATAGACAAGTGGGTGAATGGCAGTGCTGGCGTCTCCTGCTAGGTATGTTTATTAGGCATTCCCCCTGCTCAGTTGGTCAAGTATAGTTTATGTGAGACCATCGCAGCGGACAGAGGGATTTTTTCTTAAGCCCGTCCCAACGATTTCAATGATTTTGCGATGGCAAACTTTAAGGAGCAACGCTCCAACATGAAATTCTATTTCCTCTTAAAGAGAACAGCTGTAGATACAGTTTCTATGTTTCAGGAAGCTTATGGGAAATAAGCTCTAACACAGACAAGAATTTACGAGTGGTTTGCCTGGTTCAGAAGTGGTCGAATGTCACTTGAAGATGAACCTAGTTCGGGTTGCCTCTCAACGCCTAGAAAAAACGAAAATGTTAAAAAAGTGCGCAATACGTCGCAGTTTGACATCACGTTTGATCGTCGCAGAACAATCGACAAATTGGACAAAATAACTGTTGGAATTTCCTGGAGTTCATGCCAAGAAATCCTAACTGAAGATTTGAACATGTGACGCGTCGATGCAAAGTTTGTTCGACGTTCCATTTCTTTCCAATGACAGAGAGAACCATCTGAGAGTGTGCCAGGAACTGAAAGAGCAAGTACAGACTAACTAACCCTAATGTTTTGTCAAAAGTCATCACAGGAGATGAATCTTTGCGATACAGCTATAACTCCGAAACAAGACAGCAGTCCAGCTAGTGGAAGACACCTTCATCGCCGAGACCAAAAAAAGCACGGCAAGTGAAATCAAATGTGAAGTTCATGATGGCTTGTTTTTTTTATTTGACGTTGAATTTGTTCCTCATGGCACTACGAAGAATTAAAATTAATATCTGGAAGTGCTAGAGTGAATGCGTCAGGCAGTTAGAAAAAAACGGCCTGTATTGTGGGGATCGGGCGACTTGTTTCTTCATTATGACAACGCGATTGGCCACACAGAGTTGAAAATCAACCAGTTTTTAACAAGAAACGGCATGACTCCGGTTTCGTACCCTTACTCACCCGACCTAGCCCAGCGACTTTTTCTTATTCCCAAGAATGAAGAAAATCCTAAAGGGAAATCATTTTCAGGACGTAGATGAACTTAAGAAAAAATCGCAGGAGGCAATTAACAGCATTAGTTATATACTTAGGCAGAAAGATATATAAAATGTTTCGAACAATGGAAAAACCGTTTGGACAAGTGCATTTCATCTAATGGACGATATTTTGAAAGATGTTAATATTTTAAAGATGTTATAGGTATAGTTTATTTTTTCAAATTTCACTGCTATTTTTTTTTTGTACTAAAAACAGGTTTTCACTTCATTCTGAACACGAAAATAGAACACATTTATTAATATTTTTAGCTACATTTCTCGACAATGATGACAAGAACAATGATGTCTTCATCATTGGTCTTAAATAAACATTAGAACCACCTTTTTGGTGGTTTAGAAAGAGCCGTCTTTTATATCTCTTGTATTAATTTCGTTATAAATAATACATTACAAACAAATTATTAGTAATAAATAAATTACATTATAAATGAATAATAATTACGTTATAAATAACACCAATTATGTTAAAATAAAAAATAATGCTTTTTTCTATTGAGTTTAAAATATTATAGTACCTTCTGCGTTTAGAAGTGGGGATTAATTTTCGGTACATAAAAAGTGGAGGTACAATCTATGAAGCCGAAGGTGCTTTTTTAAGGGTTGAAAAAAGCAAGAAAGTCTAAAGTTCTCAACCAGTAAGGTTCTTTTATATGATTTAAAATAGTTTTGAGGTCATATTTTTATCTTTTAAATAACGAGATATTTATTGGCTAAAAGGCATTCTAGTATACCCTGTGTATTATTACTCAATTGTCGCTGTTATGTCTTGAGCATTGATTTATTATCACTATCTGATCCATTCCTATATAGTATTACTCTTATACAGGGTCTCTCAATAGGGACGCTCGAAATTTATTAGGTTTTAATGGCCATGTTGTTAAAACAACATCTGTCAAATTTATTGTGATTTGTTTAGCAGTGTATGGCAAATCTATGTGAAAGTTATAGCGTTCAACAACGTATGCAAATCATCAAATTTTATTTTCAAAATCAGTGCTCCGTTCGAAAAACGTTCTGCGCATTATGTGATCTTTATCCGTGTCACAACTGTTCCTCCAAATCGACGTTTGGTGGTCAAATTCATGTCAACCGGTTTGATAAATAATCAGACAACAACCGTACGTCACCGAAACGCAAGGTCTGCTGGAAATATGGCTGCTGTGCATGAAAGTGTACGGAAAAACCCGAGGCAGTCGATTTCTCGTCGTTCACAAGAACTGGACTTAAATTTTACGAATTTTGCGTCGGGACTTTGGTCTGCACCCGTATAAAATCCAACTTATCCAGGAACTTAAGGTAAACGGCAATAGATAACGCCGTGTGTTCGCTGACTGGGCTCTGGAGCAGTTGGAGAAGTTGACCCAAATTTCACCAAAAAAATCATCTTTAGTGACCAGGCTTATTTTTGGATGAATGGGTTTATTTTTGGAATCATGAGTCCGTACTTTTTCCAGAACAAAACTTGCATTGCCATAACCGTCAACGGCGAGAGCTACAAATTAATGATAAGCAACTTCTTGTGGCCTAAAGTGGATGACATGTAGTTCTAGCAGGACGGCGCTACGTGCCACACAGCGCATGCCACGCCACGATGGACATTTTGCACGAGCGACTTGAGGGTATGGTTATCTCGCTCAGCGGTGCGAGATCGTGCGATTTAATGCCTTTAGACTTCCTCCTTTGGGACTATCTTAAATTGCAGGTATATGCGAATTCAATATAATTCAAAGTCAATATAACGACCGCCGCTCAGAAAATTCGGCCAGATTTACATATGCGACAATGTCATGGATAATTGGAACTCCCGAATAAGTGTCACCAAGGAAAGCCGCGGCCAACGTTTGAACGATGCTATATTATACTATAAAATATTCTTTCAAATAAAAAAGAATTTTTGGATGTCTCACACACAACTTGTTTTATTTACATTTAAAAATCGAGTCTCCTTATTGAAAGACCCTTTATATTGTTTACTATAAGACATATTTTATAACAACACTAACTATGAAGTTATTTAACGAAGCGTTATAATAAATAGCATAATTCGACAATAATTGTGTATCTGAATTTTAAAAACACGTCCTGCCATCAACCACACCTTTCAATTCGCACTCGCTTATTTTTCTCATCATATGGCCAATGGACTTGTAAGGACGATATTCTGGGATAAATTACTTTAGATAATGCCCATGACGCTCACGGCACTCATTCAATTTTATAGACGGTATAAATCGTTAATTTGCAACCCCCGCTGTTAAGTAATCTCGACAGGTACATTTTGCGGTGCACGAAAATGCACTCCGATATATTTATGTTATTTTTAATCGCCTGTTCGCGA
This sequence comes from Rosalia funebris, assembly GCA_037954035.1. NCBI lineage: Eukaryota > Metazoa > Arthropoda > Insecta > Coleoptera > Cerambycidae > Rosalia > Rosalia funebris. Next base: position 10,181,040 of record JAZFAV010000001.1, on the reverse strand, counting down.
AAAAACGGCGCCTCTATTTTTGATTTTACGACAAGAGACGAGGTGTTGGATTATCTGAATTCATAAGTAAACTTTCGGACAATCTGTTACTTGAATTTTAATGCTGATTCATTATAAATATCTAATTGTAAGAAGATTTGGTAATTTAATCGTGATTAGTAGTATAGGATGTGTCAATTGGAACTATAGGATTTGAATTGCACGCCATTTGTGTTCTGTCAAAGATAGGGCGTCAATATTTAACGAGTGTCATCTACAAAGCTTACGACGTCAACGTACCGCGATTAACAGTTCAACAACTAATAGTTTATGTCCAACTGTTTTATGAAAGTGAGCGATCATTTATAGTTGCATTAAGAAAAATTCGCTCTACAGAGTTTAGATCAGAGAAGATCATGTTTAACACCACTGCACTTTCTTTTGTGGGGTTATGTCAAAGAAAAAGTGTACGCCAACTAGCTACCAAAAATCAATGACCTCAAAGCCAAGATTCAACGTCTTATTCGGGAAATACAGACAGTTTTATGTGTCCGTGTTATGGACAATTTTACTTAAACGAATGATAATATTCCAAATGAGTCGAGGGGGCCACATGAACGATATTCTTAGCCGTATCGCCTCCATTCTATGTTGAAGAATAAAAAACGTCAGTTTATCAAATATTATTAGTTTTATTCACAAATCACATCCTATAGCTCCAAATGAGACACACAGGACACTCAAATCCTATTATTCCAACTGAGACACGCTATATTTGATAATAATCAATAAAAATAACGTAGCTCACAGAACTGGAAGCTGATATTAACTTTCTGTCGCTTCTATGAGAAGCAACCCAAATATGCAAAATACGACGAATTTTTGAGATATTTTCGTCGTTAAAATAAGATAAACGTAGGTTAGATAATGAAGAAGGTCCAGATCACGAATTACATGTTAAGTATTTACATATTTATATGTTTATACATCTGTATAAAGACCTATACCTAAGTTAGGTGCGCAGAAACAATGCGTGAAAATATTGTAGTCTTAACTGCAAAATCAATCACAAAAGTTTCAATCTTTCTCTAATTTCAAGGAGACTTTACGTGAAGACTCTATGAAGCATATGAAATCATTGGTATAGTGTAGCATAGTGTAAACTCGTAAAATGTGTTCCTCTAAAATGTATTTTAATTGCAATATTTTAATTAACGCATTCCTCATATTGTTAAGATAATTTTCATCCCTTGGTTCCTTCAATAAAACAGCCTGACGACTGAAGGATCGTGGCAAGTAAAATGACTGTTCAGAAACACGAACCAGTAATGCAAAAATGTCTCTGCTTTATGATCTTTTAAATAGCACAACGCTCGTGAGGAAATTTCGTAAAATTACCTGCCCTAGTTTTCAGCCACAGGAATACAATATACTATTTTTTGAATATAAAATACTCTGTATATATGCTAGACATTTCCTTGGCTATCCGTAGGGCATATGGCTCCAGCATGATATAGGTCTTCCACATTCTGCTATAGCTCTTCGACATTCTGCCCGCCAAATTCAGCAGTTTCTTACACATATACAAACCAGGAGGATAAAACGAGGAGGGTCTATACAATTTGTTACATAGTTCGCCAGACCTCAACCACTGAAACCCCTTAGATTTTCTTCTATGGGGTTGCTTTAAAGAACAAGTAGTCGCTACAGAATGCAATGGTCAGCACCATCTTCGTGGAAGAATTGGAGTCGTTGAAGAAATTTATTTTTTAAACAATAATTTGATACACAAACTTCAAATTATATAAAATAACAGTCTTATTAAAAATATTTTCATGATGGTAAATATTAGTACATGTGTAATTAGCCTGTTATACTGATACATCAAATTATATTTATTGAAAAAGTCTGGATAAAAATGCACAAGGTAAAGTAAATATTTTTTTAATATAATGTATTCACCATGTATTTTCTTTTGCATTTATTATTTTTCCATACTTTTTAGTAGTAAATTGACAAAGTTCAAAAAACATCAGATGGGCGATAAAAAATAACAAACTGTAATTGTAATTACTATGTTCATTAGTACACCGTCTAGTTTTTTTGGAGTTCCTACGGATTTGGAATTATCTTCTTAGAATATTGATAGTTACAAGTGAAAGTACGCATAGGAATTGTGTAAATCAACTAATTCTTTTCCTGTTCCCCTATAAATATAGTGGCGAATATTCTATATCTTGTACGTTTGATTAGACTCATGTTTTCATATACCAAATATGTCTAGAGACAGAATGGTATGATAAGTGATTACTGAATATATACGGATGTATGTGGTTAATCATTCCAATTGGGATTTGTTCTTATCTATACCAAACCATTCCTGAAAATATGTAAAAATTACGTAAGCGCACGCGTAAGAGTAAATTCCGGGTTCACGTTTGGCTGAAACCCGTTTTCATCACGTTTACGCAATAAATCAAACTTCATCCCGTCCAGCAAATAAAACAAAATTCCGCAGAAAAGGCGAAAGCTGTGTTAAAAATACACTCTCGTTGAAGGCATTTAAAATATATCAGTCTGAGTGTTGTTATCTATACGCCGAGAGATATATCAATGTATTTTCGCAGTCCTTTTAGAAAGTATACCTCTTTTTTAAGTGGTGCTTAATTTATGTCCAAGAAGTGGTGGCGTTTGTCTTCAGGAAGGGACGTCGCCGTCGCCTGAAAACACAGGTCTCCATGAAATAGATTACTTGTAAACTAGTCTTTTGTGTCTTTTACGTAAAAACCAAGGCGCAGTCACTTTCATTTACTTGTAATTTATTACGTACACTATCCAACATATACTTAACGCATGGGGATTGATATACACGAAACAAAATGAAATACATTAGGTTCTGTAACATAATCATGTTATATTTAAAAGTACTCACCATCAAGGAGTGCTTTGAATATTCTCATAATGTTAAATTAACACTTGTTCTTTGTAAAACATTTCAAGTAACCCTATAATTCGAACTGGGCGTGATTGCCGGTGTTATTCATTGCCACTTCTATATCATCAGTTGCTTTAGATCACCAGGTTTAGTGGCATTACATTTTGATTTAGGTGTCTCCATATAAATAAGATTAGTGGTGTCAGATATGATGATCTAATAAGTCACTGTATTGGCTCTCTTCATTCGATCTATGGCGCAGGAAATCTCTGGCCCAAAAATTTCCTTATCACATTATCTTGTGGGTGAGCCCCATCTTGTTGGAAGAATAGATCATCTTCTTTCAGAGTGTCATTGTGGCCTTGGGTGATTATGGAACCTATCATATTCTATTATAAATCAAGAGAAATTTCTTAATTTATATTTTCGATCATGAAAGATGACCATTGATTCATCTCCCAGAATTTCCGAAAAAGATGAGGGTTTTCGTCAGACTAATACCTGCAGTTGTGTCTGTTAACAGCTCCTGTCAAAAAAACCTACTCTGATCTAAAACACAGATTTTATACATCAAATTAGGGTTTTCTCGAATATGGTCAAGCATGAGCTCTCAGAAATATAAGCAACGATACCAATCATCCTTAGTTAGCTCATGTAAAGGACTAATTATGTAGGGAATAATTATATGGAATCTTGAGGAAGTGTAAGGGTTCTAGGCATGCAACTACTGGGCACTCCAGATTCTTTTAATAGGGGTCTAATCTTTTACATTGTGTTCGATCATCTTCTAGAAGTCCAAGTAGTTGACCAGCTTCATTGGTAACGGTTTAAACAACTGCAGATAAATGACTTTCTGCTCGTGGATCATCACAATTAGATTTTAGTTGATATATTCTGTATATCAATAGTAATGTTTACTATGGCGCCTCCGTTACTCCAGTAAAATATTCCGCTTTAAAGGTTAAGGCAAAAGTAAGGACATCTACATAATCACATGTCGTATATTATTTTATTCAAATGGCATGCAGTAATTAAAATGCGCACTACCGAAGTAAGTTAATTAAGTAAGCTCACTAGATTTCTCCACGAGGAATGCACTTCTACCGAACGGTTTTATGGATTCATAATAATGGTGGTGATCGAGTAATGTCAGCGAAAAATTGAAATCGCTAATTATTGGACGTTTACCTTAATAAATACGGCTGCAGCCTAATAATATTACAGCGATAAAAAATGTAAGGCTTTACCGATGTCTACGGTGACGTGTTGCAAGGTTAAATGAATGTCTATATCTACCTTCTAATATTTATACACACAGTAATTGTTTTTGTTGTCATTTTAAATTTCAATTTCTAAGAAAAGATGCAGCAAAACTGGATGCATAACTATGTGAAAATAAACGTCGTGGTCTATCTGCTTGAGGGGACAATAAATAGAGAATTCGTTTCAGAAAGATCGGCTGGTAGTATCTAAGGCGATGCAGCAAAACTCTTAGCTAGATTAAGTCGAAAATTTCTTCTTCTCCTCTTCGATGAATATCGGTACATTGAGCTGGTTATCTGTTTTTACAGAGGGTGGGCAGCTAATCTGGCCCTCTAACCCTCCTCCTTCTTCCGGGCTTGGGACCGGCAACAGTACTACTGGGCTACTCAATCCACCCAGTAGTATTGCAGGCTGAAAACGGTTTATCGAAAGTCGAAAATTTATTGACAAAAATTTAATTAACCAGAGTCTATTAATGACTAAATGTCTTGCATATGTCATGGATAGGGTAGGATTTCCTTATAAGCCATTTAAACGATATTTTGGTCGGCGAAGAGGTAGAGGAAAGATCAGAAATAGAAGCAAATAGAAGAACATGTCTATTGACTACGAGTTATTTATTATGAACCTAAAATGTTACCCAGGAATATAAAATGAAATGGAAATATTAATTTTTCTCGCAATAAAGCAATGGCCTGTATATTCCACGTGATATAGTAATAAAAGCGATTGTTTTAAATGGAATATATTGTTTCATTTTCTGTTGAGTTGTTCCCCTGATTTTGGCATGCACATATCAAATATGTACATACCTGTTGTTATTGTATAAAATTATTGTTATTGTTTGATCTTATAAAAATGAGTACATATTGACAAATGTTTATTTTATAACAACTGCATGAACTTCACTCAGTATAAAAATTTTCCAGAGTATCGTTCATTATTTAAAATTCAAAGTTCATAAATTTCTCTTAACAGATTATAGACAGTTTGACTATTAACAGTGGTGTTGTTATCTTAGCTTAATTTATAAATTATATTTCTTATTTTAACTTTAATCGTTTGAACACTGTTATTAAAATTATCGTTAACTGGTCGTAAAAACGTGTCTAAAGGTGTTCAGTGATGTTAAGTCGGGGCTGTTTGGTTGTCATGGAATGGACTCGCCCTTATCAATTTCAATGTCAAAGCGATCATTTTCATCAACATAAAAGCTAAGATTTAAAACGCTCTGTTGCAATAACGAGGCCTGTGCATTTTCACAGGCTATAAAAACATCTATAGTATTCACCAACGATGATCTTGATCTTTTGGTCTATTAATATTAATTAAAGATGTTAATGCAGTATTAGTTCTTTCTTCATTAACGCCTCCAGCAATGAGCATCGAAACTTCCAATTTGTTCACTATAGACTTCTCAATAATACCAGACATATATCCACTTTCATCCCTCATTTAGCCGTAATAGTAGCAGATGTTCGCCTAAAATGAAGCCATACAAGCATGTACTTCTGCGCCTGGTAGATAAAAAAACCTGCTACAAGAGAATACCAAAAGTGTTAATCTCAAGACTCATTTGATGCACTTTCCATTCGTGTATTTTAAAAGTAACCTGTTTGTAGTGATGTCATTCGGACGTAATGAAAGGTATTTGCTAGTTGAATACACTACAGAACACTGCAGGAAGGGTAAACGTGGTATGTATTAAATTAGGATATACATGTTTGAGCGAACGGTCGATATATAAGCTTGTAAGCGTAACGGCAGTGTCATCATTAAGAAATAGTAGAAATAAAGTTGATTTTTATGTGATATAGTTAATATCAGATACTGAATTGCTTTGTAGTCCATTTTATAATCTTCTGATTTTGTCACGGGTAAAACGGTTGAAATACGCACTATAACATAGCCACATAATGTGTGTTAGTATCTGTTGTCTCGTTCATAGCTAACCATAGTTTTTTAGTCTGTATTTGGGATTTATTTTTTGTGTCTCTTGCACTAATGGTAAATATCTTCGCAGCGTATTTTGGCTGGGTATTTTTGTTCCAAAACTGACGAAATGCATAATGTATTTTTCACTATGTTGATTACGTTGGACTTTTCTTACATTTTAAGTACGCCACTGGCATTGCCGTCGTTGATTCATAAAATAATTCGACAGTGAATCACGCGTCCGCACACCATCTGATGTTCAACCCTAATTTGCATTTTACTATTCTTTTTTCGACAGCTTAAATAACATACGTGGTTTTTCGTTACAATAATTTTAGCCCGGTGTTCGGTTACTCGTGTGGGTTAAAGCATATATCAATTTTCGCCACAATCGTATATCAATATCCGCCGCGATATTCGGTGAGATCACGAGATAAATCAGCTGGTAATATGCCATAATAAGCATTTCTTATCGGGAAGGCTATTACGTTTTGACAGTTATCGAGTCGGGAGCCTGATGCGGTTCAGTAATGGCATAAGAGGTAAAGAATGTGTGCAAAGGGACATTTATCTTGCTCCGGCGCATAGAGAAGTCGTGATCTGAGCTATTTACACGTAGTTAATTTATATACAGGGTGACCAAATTCCAGGTCTGAAAAGAAAAGTTTGAAATAATCATAGTGAACATAGTAATTAGTATTGTGGCGGAACAGAAGTTTAGGGTGGAACTATAGGTTCTGAATTGTACGCCATTTGTGTTCTGTTAAAGATACAGCGTCAATATATAAACGACTGTCATCTACAAACCATAGGACGTCAACATGTCTGGGTGTCTTATCTGGGACTATAAGGATGTGATTTGTGAAAAAAACATTTTCAAAGTATGGCCCAATTGCTCCACCACTACAAAATGGACGGATACTGTCGTATCCGTCAGAATGAAAATGTGCTTCATCGCTGAACAAAACTTTGTTGCAAAAATCAGCATCAAAATTTTGTATGCTGACAGATACAGATCTTTGTTTAAAATCCGATGCGTGGTGGCTCTTGACAGATTCAATTGTGCATAACGTCGAATTGGTTTGGGTACTCCCGTACACCTTCTCTCACTGCAGCAGTATATTCATCTGACTAACCACGGCGAACACGCATTGGTGTTGCCTTATCAATAACAGAACCCGTCTCTTAACAGGCTAGAATATTCGTTAAATATTGACGCCCTATCTTTGACAGAATATAAATGGCGCGCAATTCAAATCCTATAGTTACAACTGAGGCACTCTATACATAGATAGAAAATTAACTTTTATTTCGTTTATTTTTTAATACATTTAATTTGAATGACCCTCGTACATTTAATACAGTATACCTTTTTCAATTTTAACATTTTTGTTCATATACATTTTATTAAAGTACGCTTAAAAGGGACTAAAAGTAAAATTTTTTAGGGTATGAAAAATATGTATGAAATTGAATAATAAAATGAAACAGAAATATTAGCTTGCTTAATAAAAGTAATTTTTTATTGATCTTCTTAAGAAAAATCTCGGAAGCGTTGAAGCAATTTAAATTTTAACGTCTTATTTCTATATAATAATACTTTATAATACGTAATATAATTAAATCACTGTGCACTGGTGATATTTGACTCTCACTAAGTAAGTCGTTTAACTGGTTGCTTAATAAAGCCATTACCGTGAAATTTTCAGAGAAAGATTATATTAAAACGTAAGATAACTGGTTTTGGAGAAAGGACGTGAATTACAATAGAAGTCTGTGCAATAATTTTGTCAGTAAAATTGTAGAACCGACAGAAATACAATACATGGAAATACTCCCGATGTTGTACCAACACTAGGTGATAACTTACATTCTACTGCCTGGCGAGTTGGTTCACATTTGAACTGCAATCATTCTACCACGCTAAAATTTGAGTGTGTTAACATTGATTCTGTATAATCAGCGTTATATTAATGGTTTATGGTGAACACCAGAATGAAATTGCCCTAAGCTTGCCATAAAATGAAGATGAAACGACTATTTAAAGTAATGAGTGCTTTTTAAGCTTGATAGAACTTTAAACTTGAACAAATAGCACAAAAATTTACTTTTGATAAACAATCTATTTTTATTTGAAAGAGCAATATGTAGCATTAATATTTAAAAATGATTTGAGGCATATGGTTACCGTGGCCATTCCTGAGGAAGCGCATTCTGTCAGGCCAATTTTGGGTCACTTTTTAGAGCAGTGGTGGCCTTATGTCACGAATCACACGAACAATGTTGGCTTCCAAGGCGTCCAATGTTGCTGGTTTATTAGCATAAACCAATGACTTCACGTAGCTCTATAGGAAATAATCAAGAGGCATCAAATCGCAGGACCTGGACGGCCAGTTCAACAAGTCCATTTCTTAAAATCAACTTATCACCAAATCTTGTTTGCAATAAGTCGATAGTCTCGTTCGCCGTATGGTACGTAGCCACATCCTGTTGCATCTACATGTCATGCGGATCAATGTCATCCATATTTTAAAAAATATATCATTGATCATGGTCTGGTAACGTTCCAGCTTCATTTTTAAAGAAATAGGGTCCAATAATGCCACCAGCGTATAAACCGCACCAACTGCATTTTTCTTAATGTAATGGGGTTTGTGGGATCTCTTCTCGATTGATATCACTCCATATCCGCCTATTCTGCTTATTAACAAACTCGTTAAGCCAGAAATGAGCCTCATCGCTGAACACAACTTTGCGATAAAACAATGGGTCGGCAATAACTGCTCTACAGCCCAATCAGCGAAAGAACGACGCAAGCGATGGTCCTGTGGCTTTAATTCCTGCACCAACTGGATCTTATATGGGTGTAGGCCAAGATCTTTGTGCAAAATTTTCCACGTAGTGGACGGACAAAGCTCCTATTGCTGCGACCGACCGATGACGAATCGATAATTTTCCTTGAACACTTTTCGTTTACAGCGGCAATATTTTCTTCAGTACGCACATTCCTTCGACGTGTTGATATTCTTGCATCCTTTAGAGAGTGTGTGGTATGAAATCTATTCACAGTGCGACGGATGGCTTGCTCAGATGGACGATTATGTACGCCGTAAAATTCACGAAGTCGTCTATACGTTTCCCGAATCGACGACTGACTTTCAAAGTAAAGAACAATTTGATAGCGTTGTTTAAGCGTGAGTCTATTCATGATGATTTTTGCTACAGTATATTTAATACAAATGTCACTAATTGGGTGCAAACTGACAGCTGATTTCACAGCCATCGCTATTGGTTTAAGTTCTATCATGCTTAAAAAAACACCCTTTATTAGTTTCTTGCTTAAATCCAACTGGATTACATATTTTTCTTTTTTCAATAACTCAATATATTGTTATGTTATTTTCAAATTAAAATGTGTTATTTCAAATACAAATTACTTTACCTTCAATATAAATATTTTCCTCGATCGTTGTTGAGGAAAAGATGCTATTTCCAGCATTATTATTATCACCTAAAGTATGTCGATAAAAGTAATAATGTGACGCCTAAATGACTTAAAGTAATCTTGTATTTGACTTAAGGTCTTAAACAATAAATTAAAAAAAAAGTATGGTTATAATATGTTGTAATTAATAAAGAAATTGTAATGGTAGTAAAAATTCTAATAAATTGAGAAAATCTTAATTCCTCTTCTTATGGTTTCTTCTGTATACTCATATCATCACAACATGATGTCACGATCAATACTTCAATGCAACTATATATACATATTTAAAGAGCCACACTATTATATTACAGACCGAGACTATGAAATGAAGTGATTAATAACATTGGAAATGTTATTAACTGAACGTTATCAAACGGTATTTCTCCTTAATCTATTAAATTGATATAAAGCACATTCATTATGTTCTCTGCAACTATAAACAGTGTTTGCAATTGTATGAGCATATATCGAGGGCAATGTTATCGTACATAGCAGGAAATGATTCCTGCTGAGGAAGTGGAAACTGAGCTGCGGAAATATGTTACTTTGTAAAAAACACAGACAGTCTGCAAGTACTTTTTAGTGATTTCTAGTTAAAATTATGTAAAAAAACATAATAAATGTATGCAGGCAAAAGGCGTGGCCCTATTTATATTTTTGGAATTTTGTTTTAATGTACCTATAAAAGTATTTAAAAAACTTTGTTTTATCTGTTTGTAATATACGTAGTTTGTATGATTTGTAGTTTAATTAATTACAGAAGAAATTAGAGAATTTTAATAGACGTATTTTTTTTATTTCAGCAGTCACCGTTCGATATTTGACGAAGAGGTATATCGGTGAATACAGTTCCACTAGTGGTAAGTAAATAAATATTTCACATATCCAGTGTGGATCTTTTCTACTTTACTCCGTCATCCACAGTCATGTTTATCGCCTGCTTAATTTGAGATAAATGTTGCTTCATCCATCCTGACGCTCGGCAATGGCCTGAAATAATTGGGTTTAGGTTACTGCGCTAGCCTCGCTCCCTCACGGAAAACGAAAGTATAACATTCGCACCCCAGGAGAGATGACAGGCAGCGGTCAGTCCAGGCTGTCCGCCCCCGGGGGCTGTCTCGTGTAGTCCGCGCTGAGCGCGGGGCCCTGGGTGTGGGTTTTGGCTGTCTGGCGTTCTCTGTCTTCGCGAGGATTTGCCTCTAAATTATGTTTTATCCTATCTATCGTTTCTCCAGTAGAGGTGAGCCAAACAATGTAATAAATTAAAATGGCGGACCAAGTCCAGTATTAAAAGAATTATTTCATGCTTGGGTTCAAATCCCAATTGGAGGAATTTGACACCTCTCCCTGAACAATGGTACATCTGTCCTCGTCTATACATATGTGTGAAGGAAGTTGATTTGTCAGTATCCAAACATTAAAAAACAATATTTAAATAGTGCATAACTATTATATTTATCAGTACTTTATATCTCTTTTTATTACCTCAAAATCTATTTTTAAAGCGTTAATATGTTCGCCGCATTTTCCTCGCTCTGTACAACAAACTGCATTTACCTGTTGCCATATTTAAATCGCTCAGCGATAACATCAGACTTTCCTGAAAGGTTTAATGAACTCTCCACATAAACAACTCAATAGAAATTTAAGTATGTTATTATTTACAAGTGCACTACATTCGGGTTATTGAAAAATGAAGTAAGCCGGAGAAATCACACTATAATTGGGTATGCCTTGCTATAAAATAAGTAATAAACGTATAGGCTCGTAACAAAGTGATGGCCGTATCTCTTATGAATATTTATTGTTTCGGTAATATCTGGCTTTAGTGCCTTGGCACGTGACGATGTGTTTGTCACCCTCGAGAGTAAACAGGACGTTCGGATAATTTCATTACCACCTGTAGTCGTGGGGCGTATAAAATCGAAAGTAAATAATGCGTGTGCGACGGTTCTTGGACTCTGGTGATTATTAGAATTTATGGCTTTTTGTTCGGGAAATACTCCCACAATTTATACAACGTGTATACAGCACCTTGACTTTGACTTTCTCGTTTGTGCTTTAAATATTTAAATAAAACGAGAACGTATACATGCGTCCGGCGAGCCAAAAACACACTTCGATTCTCTTATTCAAGTTTATATTTCTTAATCAATCTTAACAAGCTTAATTATCTTCAGCTATCGCTAGGTTACCATTAGATATTATATAATTTTTTCTTATAACTTATTTTATTTATTATACAGGGTTTGCAATGTGAATTATTGATTTGTTATTTGTGTCTCACACATTCTTATTTAAGAACTACCCTTTACCACATACGAGGGTCATTCAAATATAAACGAGCCTTTAGAAAAATATTTTACATTTTAAGACGAAAACGCATTTTATATTTATTTTTCTACATAGTTCCCCTCTTTATTAATACATTTTTCCCATCAAACAGATAGTTTTTCATGCCGTTTTCGAAGAATGGCTTCAGGCTGGTATCCAACCAACTGCGCACAAACTGTTCAACCTGTTCGCAATCGTTCGCAAAATGCTCTCCTCCAAGTGCTTCCTTGAGAATCCCAAACATATGGAAATCACATAGTGAAAGGTCAGGGCTGTAGGGAAGGTGGTCAAGTGTAGTCAATGTATTTTAGCCAATTTTTGGATTGTTAGGGCTGCAGTGTGGGGCCTTACATTATCATGCAGAAGCAATACGTCTTCTTTTGATGGTTCTGGCTCCCCATTTTTTCTCCACTCCATGCTGGCCCTTTTCGACTGGGGAGTGTAGTGGTAAGTTTCATCGCACGTCACAATGCGTTGCAAAAAGGCCTGCCCTTCATTTTGAAACCGAGCAAGAAGCGTCTGACAAACATCAACTCTTGCATTTTAGTTTTCTTGGGTAAGCAGACGTGGAACCCACCTCGCCGAAATTTTTCGGAATTCAAGGTGGTCTCGGATGATTATTATTATTATGTTTTGTGGGTTTGGGCCTCATCAGCCACTGATCGCATGGGTAGTCCCTTGGCGATCCCCTCTTATCCGGGTTATCCAAAAATGCTATCCCATAAAAGGAGCAATTTGAACACGTCCCTCGCCTCCACTAGGATAACAGGGGTCCCTAATATAAGGGGGTCCCTAATATAAGGCACCTCTTCTCCTCCAGTGCGGGGCAGGTGTAAAGAAGACGAATCGAGGTTTCCTCGTCTTCTCTACAGTATCTGCATTCCGGGCTGTCAGTCAGCCTCAGCTTGTGCTTATATGCATTCAGGCTACTATGGTGGTTCGTTATGATTCCCACCAGGGTTCTGGCTTTGTGCCTGTTCAATTTAATGAATTCTTGGGCCCATTTCTCAATCTCTGAGTATTCGATGAAGAGTTTAGTTATTCGGATATGATCTCAGATGATGGTGTATATACTTCCAACATTGATTCCCGTTTCCTTACTGATTTCTGCTACAGTGAAGTGACGATCTCTCTCAATGAGCTCGCGAACAGCTGCAACATTGTCACGCGTAATGCTGGAGCGGGGGCGTCTTCGGTGACTCATATTTTCTACTTTTTCACGCCCTTCTTTGAACTCGGCGCACCAGGCTTTTATTCGCGACCATAAAAGTGCATTCTCCCCGAACTGTGCACGCACTCGGTCCCGAATTTTGGCTGGTTTAACGCCTTCGTTCGTTAAAAACTTTATTATGATGCGTTGCGCAACCGAAGGATGAACCTCTCTTTCGCTCATTGTGAGAACAACGAAACAAGCCGATCGGGCGATCGACTTGGCGTTGAGTCATCTAGAGGGGATTCTCCTACCCTTCTCAACGCTCCGCGTACCTCTGACACGCTTTATATGTCTACAGAAGTAAAAGGCTCGTTTATATTTGAATACCCCTCGTATGTACTAATTGTGTGGTCGCAAAGAAAGGGAAGGCAGTTACTCCCTCCTTCGGTATTGCAATCTATTAAATTACAATGAACTGTAGATGTATAAAAAACAGCCATCCTATATAATCCACGCTTTTCAGCCAGGATACAAGGCACTGTCTTACAAATTTGTAAGAGTAATAACAATTAAACAGTGCCCATGTGCCCAGTCATATATCACTTATATCAGTCTAAAGTAATTCCCTCGCCAAGTTTATACCTTCACATACACGATATGGCAATTAATAGCAAGTACCGTCGTTAATTTTCAAAATTTCATGGGCAACGGTACGTTAAAATATTTTAAAACCGTTTAATGACCGCCATTGGAAGATGCTAAAGGAGACGCCTTAATTTACGCTTTATGTCTACAATTGCGTGGGGAATTATATGTAATAGAATGGAATGTTTAATACAGGGCGTCCGAAATGTAGCTGGTTATATTATAGTGACTTCCATATTTACTAAAAGTACTAAAATTGAAGAAGTTTTATACAGTAACACATAGAAAGTCAATTGTAACTCCTTGCAACATTGTTTTAGCAGTTATTTGCCAAAAATTATTCTATAGAATATATTCGATGTGTTCTTCTTTTTCTTCTCTTATCGAAGGTTCGCTATCATCACAGTTATCTGAACTTTACTGATGGCAGCTCGAAATAGTTGAATGTAGTTACAACCAAAGTATAGTCTAATAAAACAAAAAAAAATAATACCAATATTCCTGTTTCCCCTAATTTTTCTTTGAACTGTCAATTGGAAAAATGTATATTTGGGATTTCTCATTATGAAGCCTTCTACTCTTTATGTATTAATTATGACGAATATTACTTTTATTTATCTTGTCAAATTTTGCTACTAACATATAATAAAATATATTGTATTGCAAACATATGTATATACATTTAAAGTTTAACAGCTTTGTTAAGAAATCTTTGAGTTGCTTATCGAGAAAAGAGTTTTCTTATTAAAAAAATGATTTTAGGTCAAAGCAACGAAAAAAGAAGTATATTTTCTTGGGCTCAGAACTGAGGGCCTGGTAATTGACTATTCAACCTATTGTACTATAGACGCTAATGTCTCTTGGGAATTTTTCCTAAAAATTACCAGTGAAATTGACGATAATACCCAACTGGGTTTCTTATTATTATTGGGGCTAACTATGGTGACTAATTACTACCGTGATTGGTATCGAATCCTAGCTCTGAAACTCTCACTGTTGTTGCAGAAACTCGCAGTGGTGGAAGTTATTTGCAATGTTGGTGGAAGTGAATACTGTCGGCGTTTATTCAATCCATATCCCAATCTAAGTACCTCGACGATTGTTCATAATTTGTTGAATCTTAAGTATATTAAATTTATACAGGGTCTTTCAATAGGGACGCTGAAATTTGTTAGATTATGGCAACTTTGTTGTTAAAGTAACATCTGTCAAACTTATTGGGAATTATTCACTAGTGTATGGCAAATTACCATGGAAGGTTAAAGTGTTCAACAACGTGTACAAATCAGCAAACATTATTTTCAAAATCAGTGCTTCGCTCGAGAAACGTTCCGCGTATTACGTGATTTTTGTCCTCGCCACAACCGTCCCGCCGAGTCGACTATTCGACGTTTCGTGGCCAAATTCGAGTCAATTGGTTTGATAAATAATCGGCGAACACCCATACTCACCGAAACGTAAAATCTACTGAAAAGATCGCTGCTGTACGTGAGAGTGTACGGGTAAACCCAAGGCAGTCAATTTCTCATCTGCATCTGTATAAATTCAACTGGCCCAGGAACTATAGACAACGCCGATAACCATGTCCCTAAATCGCTCGTGCAAATCGTGATCGTGACATGCGCTGTGTGGCAGGTAGCGCCGTCCTGTCGGAACCACATATCGTCGATATCCATATCATCCAGTTTAGGCCACAAGAAGTTGCTTATCATCGGTCTGTAGTGCTCGCCGTTGACGGTTATGGTAATGCCCGTTTCGTTTTGGAAGAAGTACGGACCAATGACCAAAATCCGCACCAAACAGTGACTTTCTCGGGATGCATTTGGTGTTGGTATATCTCGTGTGTATTGGTATCGTCCCAAATCCGAATTCAAAATGGACCTCATCCCTAAAGATGATTATCTTTAAGGGCGCGCCGTGTGTTCGCTGATTGGGCTCTGGAGAAATTGGAAGTTGACCCAAATTTCACTAAAAAAATCATCTTCAAGTTATAAGTTCTTCTGCAGATATTTCACCAACGAATTCTTATTATATTTACCTAATTGGGGGAACATTCTCAGTTATTCTATAAAGGCGATGTTTTTGTGATTTCTTGAAATATAGGAACATTTAGAAGACGATTCATACAGACGGGAATTCAATGGGCACGGCTTTACCAGTAATCTGATGTTCAATTAGATCTTGTTGCGTCATTCTATTCCCTTTCAAGATCCTTTAATCGATATAGGTAACGCATACCGCCCTTTGACGCGCCTGACGTTGAAGCTCTTTATTAAAAACCCCTCAGAGGTAAATTAATATCCTCGGAAATCACGGATTAAATGTATTCATATAATCGGATGCCTTCTGGACATGCCAACATAAGATCCGCGGCCACGTCGATCTCTACCGTGACGTGTAGATGTGATAATATTGTGGCGTGGTATGATGGACGGACAGCTCGAGTAGCAAAAGCGTGAAGTTGATATAATATTATCTGCAAGTTATCAGCGCAGACGGCCAGTGGCGGCACTTTATTTATTTGGAATTGTTAGAGAAAATTATTTGCATACGCATTTTTTAAATCCTTTATTTACCGTCGGTTTATTTCCGCTACTAAGGCCAATCATTGACTCCAGGAGACCGCCTGCCTCAAACCTGTCAATATGGAGAGATCCTCCACTCCTGTAATAACATAATGAAGTCTTTTACTTATTTAACATCAAGTCATTTCAGTCTTTGTACTAAAAATAGTAAGATTTTGAGTTTTTAAAACTACTGTTAATTGAATTTTGCGTTCCACCTCTTCACCTCTAGTCATCCAAACTTTGGAATGCTAAACAATAGCGTACAATAATACCCCCGATACCGGGCCCAGTCCAGCAATCCACACCATAGGACGAATACTGAATGCCATTGAAGGTTACTTTGAACATTTTACAAATAATGTTCGGCCTAAGTATGTTATTACATACCTGGATCTATTCGCAATCTATTTTAAGAAAGCCTTTCCTTTTTAAAGACGATAAGAGCCGTGACATTGGGGGGAGAGGAGTGTCACTTAAAAGTTTAGAGTCGGAGTAGATGAGGACGCAGGTGGACGAAATGGCTGACGTTGGAATACAAAATTCAACTGAATGGTTTTGAAATTTTTCTTCGGGAACTAAATTATCGTCTTTGTGCTCAAAATCGTGTCTAACTCAGATGACGAGTTATTGTGGGTGGTGAATTTTAAAATGAAAACACTGTATAATTATAGAGATATGGGAATCTGATTTTAAAATTATATCCAAGGAATGATTTTCTACATATATAAACTATAATGTTTCTACATATAATAGCTTCTGCAAGGCTATTGAGATACAAGACGTTAAAAATGTTAACAACCACCCAAACGATGGTCACTACTGTTGTTGCTTGATCGTTCATATTTATTATATGTGCGTTAAGTCCGCACAGCAATTAGCCACCATTGCATTAATTTGCCAATTAAATTAGCTCCCATCGTTTTATAATTGGGATGTTTTGCAACATACGCCATTAGACAAACACTCTAACGAGCATCTCATTTTCTCTCTCATCCTCGATACAATCAGTCACATTACAAGGAACACCACACTTCCTGTTCTGGAATGACTATTTCTCCATTTCCAATTGATCTCTATCTGTTGTTGCTAATAAGCCAGCAGTGTCGGCCAGTGGCGTGTGTCGTGAAGGAAGCTTTTACTTCGCCTCGCAGTAGGTGGTCCTCGAGTTGACCTTATCGGCCGTTTAGCAGCAGCAGTCAGTTTACAAGTTAAATGGCAGATTTTTCAGAGTGACACCAATTAACGAATAAATGGAAAGGCGACGTTTATTAATGAGCTTCGCATGAGCGCTCTTCACGGATCCGACTTCCTCACTTCCTCGTACCCCATGACACAATGCGAGAGCACAAAAGAATGTCTCGGACGCCTCGACCGGTCGTTTTGGGTACATGGAAATTTCTGATGTAGATAGCGATTAATGCATTTGGTCCGATGATGCGATCCCGGTTTGATTGATTTTCGTTGTAGAGAACGTTTCTCTTTTAGCGAATGTCAGTTACAGGAGCGATTTGGTAATTGGTGACCACTTAAATCTTAAGCGAGGTGAGATCAATGTATGAAGGTGTACAGATACATTGGATGGTCTGCCGTATATGATTTACTACATCGAGAGAACTGTTTATTTTTGATAAAAAGTCGCGTTTGATTGACTTAATTTGTTCCATAACATCACCGAAAATTTTATAATTTTCTTTTGGATAAAAGTAATTTTCTTATCAAAAATAACCATAATTTCTCGCCGAAGATGTGTATATAATAATCCTTTATCACCAAATTATTATTTATTTTGCATAGTTCTGCTATTCTCGTGGACATATCTTTCTTGTTGCACAACAAATATACAATTTTACATTTAACAAATTGTATTTGATACTAATTTGGTTTTACTAATCATATGTCTCCCTCTTTTGTACTAAAATTATCATTAATTGAAATACGTTTTAAAGAGAGTTGTTTTATATTACGCTGCCATAAGACAGACGGACATTGGTATACACATGGAAGTAGGGGAAGTATACAGTTCAATCAGGTATATGGTATTGGTATCTGGTAGTTTTTGATTTATTTAACATCAGTCTACATATTTTATGCTAAAAGATTTCCGACATATCACCTAGAAGCATTAAATATCGTTAAAAACACAGAGATCATAAAAGCAGTTATCCACGAACACCGAAATATTAGACTTTATTCAACTCGTGTTTTGCTAACTATGTTGGTATGATCAGGAGATGATTAAAACAGTTTTATCACATAACGTATCAAATAACACCGTGTTCTAGTGTAGAACTTTCTTGTTGGGTTACATAAGTTACGCATGGAGCTTATTGTTAGGGTAACAAGACCTAAAATATTATTAGAAAAGTTGATTATATTTTCTTCTTAAATTTTTCTTGTTTTTTACGACATTTATATATATAATATTTATTTTATTTATATACTGCAATAGTGGGAGTTTAGTATCTATTTTTTTTTATTTCTATATTTATATAAACTTATATTATTTTAATTTTTTATTTATACTGTAACTGGAAATCAGTTTGTAATTCAATGAATGTTTACACGACGAAATATATTTCAGCTACTTTTTTTTTTTTAAATTAGGACATACTAAAAATATCCCTTCTAAGATTCAAAATAAAAAGAAAGAGTTAGTATTTACACTCGTGTTATGTGTAAAATGTAATTAGACATAATACATAAACGATAAAAGTACTCAAATCAGTAAATCCGATGCGTGGTGGCTCTTGACAGATTTGTCATGCATCACGTCGAATTGATGTGTTTGGATACTCCTGTACACTTTCTTTCACTGCAGCAATATTTTCATCTGACCCACCACGACGAGGACGTGTTGGTGTTGCCTTCTCAATAACAGAACCCGTCTCTTCAAATTTCTTTATTTAATTATAAACTATTAACTCTGTAGATGCTTCATTCTGTCCTAATTTTTGCGAATTTTTCTTAATGCAACTGTGATCGCTCACTCTCGTAACACAGTTATACATAAACTATTCGTTGTTGAACTGTTAATGGCGGCATGTTGCCTTCATATGGTTTGTAGAGTCGTTAAACATTGACGCCCTATCTTTGACAGAACACAAATGGCAAGTCAAATCCTGTAGCTCCAACTGAGACATAGTACAGCACTAGTAGAAGAGCAGCGCTAGAATTTCTAGAAAGAACTAATTTATTTAATAAAAATGAGAAACATACAATGTAAATGTGCTTAAATTGGGAAAATACTAATGACCTTAGCAGTTGCTGTCCACAAAAAGAAATAGTGGTGGAGGTAACCTAATATATTACTATACTTTCAAGACTAGCGGCTTAACGTGTGCGAAAAAAATTAGTTTCACATAGATTTATTATTACGGAAACCAATCCTCGCCTTATCAATTTCATGTTATCGTTAAATAAATGAAAATATGTTCATTTCCTTTTGGTTGATTATGTACGGTATAGTACATAAAACTATGAAGAAACGGCGACTTTAAATAGTGCTAAAGAAAAATGAATTAACGAAAATTTCTAATGTAATAATAATTTTCGTTCGAGGGTATACAAAGCGAACTGTCAAATAAAATAGTAAATAATGTAAAGCAGCAAAAAAGACACGACGCTTACACGCCTTGCAAAAATACACATCTAACGGAAGAACACGGAAATATACACGATAGTAAGAAGTTACAGCCGTGAAGCATTGCGTAAATTTCGAAATACAGAGAAAACATTGTTCTTGCGCCTAACAATATTTTTGTAGTAAAGGATGATGCTGATCAGCAAAATTTTAAATGAGGACGGATTATTCAATTTAATGATATCTAGTCACGATTGGAGTTATCGGCTTATTTCTACGGTTCCAAAGAGAAAGACCGACTGTATTATGCAATACGCTTGTAATCAATTTGAAGAAGAGCATGGGGCATGGACGCCAAAAATAAAAAAGGTAGCGCTCATACGACCGACAAGAAACATTAAAATGTAAACAATAATACTTTGGTAAATAGGCCGCTTTGATAAATAATTGAAATATATTCTTAGTACTACAAAGATGGTTAAAAAGTGTGAAATTATCGCCAAACTTTTACAATTTTCGTGCTTTGATATAACACGTAGATAATAATTAAGTTAACAATACCTATTATATAAATAAAAACTTTCTGCCTTCTGCCGTCTGTGTTCTTGTTTCATCATAATGTGACATAGATGTAGCAATGTAAAAATTGCATTGTCTTCTATATTATTTAAAGAACTATTTTTTGATTTACTACATCTATATGGTGACCCTATGATAAAACAAAAACACAGAAGGACTGCTACTCCGTCTCGACATCACAATATCTTTCGTGGACTGTCTGCTATTTTCTAAACATCTCTCCAAATTTTATTTTCAGACGCTTTTCTCTTCCACGGCCTCCCAGTATTTCCAATATTTATTTTTCCAATACTTGTGTCCCATCAAGATAATCTTCCCATTGGTCTGCCTTTTCGTCTTTGTCCTACTGGTTTATTAAACATTAGCTTTCTTTTTTTGGTTGGCTTGCTGTTATCTATTCGTTCTACAAAACCTATCTATATTAAATGACTTATTTTGTTAAGTTTGAGGATATCCACATCTTTAAAATTAATTATGATTCATGATTTTACCATTATCTCCAAAAAACCTATTGCCCGGATATTATGCATCCAACAATTGTTAGTCTCATTCAACATTACTTGGAAATGCTTCTTCGACTTTCTTTAAGATCCATGTTTCAGAAGTATATGTCATGTTGACGTTTGGTATACTTGTATTTTGTGGATTGTGAGATGTTGCGTGGTTTTACTTGTGTAGCTTAACCAAAGAGGCATCTATTAGTTGAGATAGTTAACTTCTTTATTTCTGCAATCGTATTAATTGTATTAGTAACCAAACTCATCAACATCTTCTATCCTTATTTTTTGCCCTATCCTAAGATTTTCGTATCTTTCGTATATAGAATATTCAATACTTGACAATCTACTACTAGAATGCAACAAAAAATTGTTAACAATTATTGACGCGAATAGGATCAATCGGGCACCGTGTTCATTTGATCACATGATGTAGTACTTAGTAACAAAAAATAAAATGAATATCGCGCACCAAATATATTACAATATAAAAAACAACACGGCCCCACGACAAGTTCAAGTTTTATCTGTATCGCAATCATGAAACAGTCTAGAAGTAATAATGCCCCGTGGGGATTTCAACGATATTTCCAGTGCTGTCTCATCGAGGTCCTGCACTTTTTTATCAATAATTACTGCCAGAAAAAACTGGCATCACTCCGACGTAACCCGAGTGTGATTGAGTGACAATTGTACCCACGGCATCATCGCCGGAGACAATACAAATAATAATCGTTGAGATAACCCTAGCGAAGAGTTATTTAATACATTTTGGAGTCGCCGTACTGTTCCCCCGATCTGATAATGAAACTAGAAAGTACGGATCAATTAATTCGCTAAAATTCTCAGAATCATCGGCTAGTAACGCGGATTGGGTTACTCGAGGCGTTCAGCTCGGTTGAGTTAATCACTCAAGGAAGTTACCGAACTTATCTCCCTCCACGCGCATCCATCTATCTTCGTGGCGCCTGCTCCGTGCTGTGGTACCAAAACGTGGGCAAATCGGTGAAAAATGGGGAAATACCGTACGCTTGTAAAGTGTCTTGTGATGATATATAATATAAGGCAAGAGGCGCCAGTGACATTCCGAACTGGGTATATCTAATTTATAGCGTTTTGTTTAAAATTTTATGTTTTATCAAATACAACCGATTAAGGTGCTACTTAATTCCCGACGCCATTTTTAAGCAAGGTGACAACAGAATAAAGTATTACTATAGCTGGATAGTGTTTATAAAAATTGGAGAAGGCACTAGACAAATTTGCTTATTATTTAAGGACGAGAAACAGGAATAATCAAAAGGGTAGGATGAGTCCTAATGAGGGTTGGTCCACGTCCACATAATATGGAAAAGAACCAATGAGCCTATTGCTGCAGTGGAAGAACGAAGAGATTGAATTATCTTTCCTTGAAAATTCCTAGCATTTTAACGGAATACCTCAATATGCAGAAGTTGTTGGGTTGCTGAAGCCAACAAAGTGTTTATTAACGTATTATTTTCTCCAGTAGTCGGTCAAGGAATTAAGTTGATAGCTTAATTAAATCTTCATTATAACATTTGCCCAATTTCTCTAAAATCATCACTGTTGCTAAACAGTTTATTATAAAGTGTATTATAATTTATAAACATATAATAACGATAATGTTTTTACGAAAATCTAAAATCAGATTCAAAAAAATGTGTTTCAAATCATGGCAATCATACAAGTGTACCATGCCTGAGTCTATAATAGTCGTAATTAATATGAAATATTCAAGCCACATGATTTTAGAAAAATAATACTATTAACATGGTTCTAAACAATATTTATATTATTCAGAACTTGTTAACAGGAATTCCAAATTACTTAAATTCGTAATTCTGTGAACACAGCATCGAAGTATGCTTCAAAAAATACATAATATGTATATACTTATATAATTAAGTAAATTTTGACAATGAAATCTTAATTTCTGCCCCTTTGGCATTTTGTATAACATTAATTATGATCACACGAACTAAATAAATCGATTAATTTCTTCTGCCTTGATGGTTACCAACATGAACATTTTTCTCCTCCATGATAAGTCTAAGCCCTATCAGCTTGAATTTTGCCAGAATTTTTGTTCCAAATCTGTATTTTGACTTGGTCAAGTAATTTCTTTACTCTCCTGATACTAAATCCTCCAAACTACGTCAATTTTCATGATTTAAAGCGATTAAACTCTGGTAATTAATTTTCAAACTGTAACACCAAAATATTACGCGTTATTGCTCATCAAGGATAGAAAAAAGTGTGAGATTTTCTATGTATGCGTAGAAAAAAGACTCAGCATTCGGAGGAGAAAGGATGCACTTTACGCGCGGCCAGGTCGAACTCGGTGTACATTCACAGTCAATATATATTCATCGATATTCACTCTGCAAAGGCCTCAATTCCACGGAGTAATGACTGGGCTATTTACTGCGCACTCGTGAGCAGTCCGATATCGCAGTTTTGAGACATGATCCTATTCTTGAAAAGCAGTACGATGAATAACTCGTAACGTTTCCATGGTCGTGGAAAATTGATCCACTGTTTTTATATTTTTTGTTTATCATAACTTTTTGGGAAGCGATATTTGATGTAATAGTAATTATTGAAAGACGCACCAGGCCTCCCAATTTCAGTAAAGTAATTTTATTACTAAATTACTTACACAGAACGTAAAAAATCTCTTTTCTTACGATTTTGAATCCTTTTCGTGTTACATATCTTATACAGTGCTATTCAAAAGTCCCCTCCCCCCCTCTTATCTTTTCAACGATTATACATAAAGTAGTGAAATTTGGTAACTGAATATTAAGGGTTGTAAACTTCCCTACTAGTGATGATAGATGACGTATGCGTCAAAGATGGCGTCACAAGGTCATTGTGACCAATAATTTTAAACGGAACCCTATGGCAAGCGACACCTCTTTTAAAAGGTATCGAAAAAACGTATTCAATGATACTAATATTGTTTGTATTTATGGTAGTTTTGATGGATTAAATCAGTAATCAGTAAACTTAGATAATAATTTTAATTACAGATTCAAGAATCAGTACCTACTTATAGTAATTGTTCGAAATGAGCTCCATCTACTTCCTGACAGTAAAACATCCTATTGCGAAACTCTTCTCGTACTTTTTCAAATGTGTTTGCGGAAATAGCCCTACATTCTATAACAATACGTTGTTTTAAAACATCAATATTGTCAGGCTGAGTGGCGTAAACCTTCGATTTAAGATACCCCCACAGAAAAAATCTAAAGGTGTGAGTTCCGGTGATCGAGGCGGCCATTTAATTGAACCTCGTCGTCCAATCCATCTACCAGGATATTCTTCATCCAAATACCGTCTTACTGCACCGTAATAGTGTGGAGGAGCACCATCCTGTTGGAATGTTATTTCCAAAATGTCGAATTCATCTTGATTATCTTCCAAAATTTCAAGGATTAACGGTTCTATTGCATTTTGCAACACCTGCAGATACACCTCACCGGTTAAGTTGGTATTTAAAAAAACAGGCCCAACGATGTGGTTTCCCAGTATACCTGCCCAAACATTGACCTTCTCGGAATACTGATCTAATGTGTTTCACGAAACATGTGAGGATTTGCGTCACTCCAACATCTCGCGTTTTGTGTATTTACATTTCCATTTAGATAGAAAGTACTTTCGTCACTAAAACAAATTGTTTTGACATAGTCTGGCTGTTGGTTAATTTTAGTCTCCATATTTTCACAAAATTGCAGTCTTCGGTCTGGATCGTCGTCTGAGAGTTGATGAACCATTTTTAATTTGTATGGGTGAAATTTGTTTTTTTTCAACACCCTGTCCACTGTACTTTGACTGACTTCACAAGTTGATGCAACTTGAGTTGTTGAAGAAGTAGGATTTACTATTACTTCTGCCAGTATATCAATTTTTTTCTCATCAGAAATTTGTGGTCTGCCAGATCGTTTTGCATCATTAATACTACCCGTTGTTTTAAACTTACGAAGAAGCTCTCTCAAATAAGTCCTCGAAACTGGGCGATCGGGAAACCTTTCATTAAAAATGCGTTCTGCTGCATGAATATTTTCTCCAGTTTCACCAAGTATTAGGATCGCTGCTACTTTATCACCTAAAACACCTGCCATTTCTCTTCTTGAAGCACTTAAACGTTCAGCTCACAACAGTTTAACAAATTATTGAATATACAAATATTTTAAAATTACCACAAGGTACTAAAACAGTTAAACGTTCGATCAACAATACACGAATTATTAAATGTATAAAAACTTTGACAGCTAAAAAAACATCAAATTGGGGAGACTTGCAAAAACGTCAGATTGTTTACTATCCAACTATCCAGTAGCGGAGCTTGAATTTTAAATTTTATTATTAACTGATTTAATTCATCACAGCTTTGCGGTTTTTGAAAGCCAGTTGTCAAAACTGCCGTAAACAGACACAATATTAGTATCATTGAATAGGTTTTTTCGATACCTTTTAAAAGAGGTGTCGCTTGTTATAGGGTTCCATTTAAAATTATTGGTCACAATGACCTTGTGACGTCATCTTTGACGCATACGTCATCTATTATCACTAGTAGGGAAGTTTACAACCCTTAATATTCAGTTACCAAATTTCACTAGTTTATGTATAATCGTTCCAAAGATAAGAGGGGGGGAGCAGACTTTTGAATAGCACTGTATACATAAACCATTTCAAGATCATTTTGAGATTTTTTCTTATTTGTACCTATCAAAACCGTGACTTATATTTTAATATAATACTTGCCTATCCATTTCCATAATTGATTTAACAACAAATGGGATAATAACATAATAAGTCGGGTAGCATTTAATCGTAATAGTTCTACAATTGCTGTTATTACATCGATTACTTTTATCTAAGAGCGAATAATTAGAGTTATTACTAGTAACAACGCTAAATTCTATTTCTTTCGTCTTCTATTCTTAGCGAATCTAATAAGTGTGCTGAAAAATTCGTTTAATTGACGTGGTGAGCACAGGAAAGTCTTGAGACTTACTTTCTAGCAACGAACCATGTGTTTGTTACCCCGCTAACGGGCACACGGGAGAAATATATATACATGTAATTTCGTTTACTTATTTTATGTTTAAATGAATTCCATATCTTCGGGTCCTAAGATGGTCTACTTGAGATAAATGTAGGTGATTTTCAGGAGAAATTTTTGAAGGCAGTCACTTTAATGAGACGTTAGTCGGATCGTGAGGAAAGCGGCCGACTGTGGTGGAAATCTAACGTATCATTTCGGGTAAGTATAGTACATGCAAGTTTTTTGTAGATATACTGAGTGATTACGAAAATAGATTTTCGCTTCAATATAGTGGGCAATCTAACAATAGATAACTGGTAACTTAAATATTCTAAACCCAATCAAGATAAGAACATTATACGTTGTGTCCCATAGTTTCCTGAAATCACTGTAAATTAGACAAGACAGAATAACGAAATAAATATCAGTTTGAATGTCATCGAAATTTTACAATCTTAAAATCTATTCAATTTTTTTTTCAAATTCGGTCCCCTATTTTTTCCTTGAAATAGAATCTTTTGACTAGGAATACAGTATTAGATAAGAGTTAATATTTTAAGTAAATTTCTATTGTACAAAGAATAGAAAGCACGTAGAAATAATGGTTTTTCAAGCGAGTCAATAAAAATAATAATTAAATATTCGTCAGTTAGCGTAGATTTAACAAATTTTATATCACCAAATGATGTAGACATCAAAATATATTTATAAAAAATGAAAAAAAAACCTGTCGATTGTGACACCAAGCGCACGCTACTGCTATGATAAATGAATGTCCTATTGATGATCTTCAAGTACTATAAACATGAAAAATTTTTAAAATCCACCCTTGTAAGTTCAATCATCGAGTGAATCTAAAAAGAATTTAATTTAATATTTTATTTTAGAGACTTAAATTATTTTTAAAAGCCATTAAAATCTAGATGTAAGCGTGGCCTTTTTTAAATCCATCTAAAGACTACGTGTTGGCTTTATATGGCATAGTTGGAAAATCAAGTAAAACACACATAAAAATATTTAGTACATTACTTATACATATAGGGTGTCTCAGTTGGAACTATAGGATTTCAATTGCGCGCCATTTGTGTTTTGTCAAAAATAGGACGTCAACATTTAACGACTATCATCTACAAACCATACAACATTAACAGCGATTAACAGTTCAACAACGAATAGTTTGTGTACAACTCTTTTATGAAGGTGAGCGATCATTTACAGTTACATTAAAAAAAAATCGCATAAATTTAAGACAAAATAAAGCGCCCACAGAGTTAACAGTTCGTAACTTAAATAAGAAATTTTAAGAGGCGGGTTCTGTTATTGATAATATAACACCAATACGTCCTCGTCGTGGTCGGTCAGAAAAAAATAGCTGCAGTGAGAGAAAGTGTACAGGAGTATTCAAACACATCAATTCGACGTATTTCACAATCATTGAATCTACCAAGAGACACCACGCATCAGATTTTAAAGAAAGATTTGCATCTGTCAGCATACAAAATTCAGTTGACACAACAACTAAAAGTTACAGATCGTTTACAACGTCGTACATTTGTTACTTGGGTGTTAGAAAAGAAAGAAAGTGATGCTAATGTTTGCAACAAAATTTTGTTCAACGATGAAGCACATATTCATCTTGATGGATACGTCAGCAAACAAAATTGTCGAATTTAGAGTTATGAAAATCCATATGCTGTTAATGAAAAATAAATGCACCCACACAGATACACGCTTTGGTGCGGAATTTGTGAGTGGTGGACCATACACCTTTGAAAATGTTTTAGTCACAAATCATATATTATAGTGTAAGACGCAAGTGCGACACCCTGTATGGGCCCCCGAGACTAGAAATGGCAGCGGCTATCCTGACTGTTCAGTACTGATGTTTATGAAAACAAGGACTCATTTTAGATATTGTAAGGACTCATTGAAATCGGGGATTCATTAGAATGCATTGAGACGAACACGTTGTATCACTATCAACCCGTGTACTGTACCGTAGTTTTGTGGAATATATTTTTTAATTCTGACTTCACTTATTTTGTTAATGTATCCCCTTAATTGCACCCTTACATGTCAGAAGTGGGATGACACCCTCGTGCTAACTGCACCCTTAGTGAAAAATGTTGTAAAGTTAAGTTCTAAGTGTTAACAAAAAGTTACCCACATAAGTGACCATGGGCAAACACTACCGTGGACATGGACGAGTAAGGTCTCGATCCCCAAGACAGAGGCCGATGAGTAGCAGTCCTAGAGCGAGGCGGACTTCTGAACGGTCATCTTCGTACCGGAGGTCGGGATAAAGGTCACCCATCCAGATTCTTTAGCAATGGCTACTTGGTGACAAAGATCACCTATCCAAATTCTGTAGCAATGGCTGCTTGGTGACAAAGGTCACCCATCCAGATTCTGTAGCAATGGCTACTTGGTGACAAAGGTCACCCATCCAAATTCTGTAGCAATGGCTACTTGGTGACAAAGGTCACCCATTAAAATTCTGTAGCAATGGCTACTTGGTGACAAAGGTCACTCATCCAAATTATGTAGCAATGTGACAAAGGTCACCCCAAGGTCCAACTAAAGTCTCGAAGGAGACAAGAATGAATTTTGAATCGATGTGTGTGTATGTGTGTTGATATGGATGTTTTTATGCTTATAGCCGACAAATCAAACTAATTATTTTAATGTTCCTTAGGTGAAGAACATAAACCCAAAATCAACCTGAGGACAGCTTGATGGACAGGATGGCCGAATGTAAGACGCAAGTGCGACATCCTGTATGGGCCCCCGAGTCTAGAAATAGCGGCGGCTATCCTGACTGTTCAGTACGTGATGTTTATGAAAACAAGGACTCATTTTAGATATTGTAAGAACGAAAGCCGGAATTCATTAGAATATGTTGAGACGAACACGTTGTATCACCATCAACCCGTGTACTGTACCGTAGTTTTGTGGAATATATTTTTTAATTCTGACTTCACTTGTTTTGTTAATGTACCCCCTTAATTGCACCCTTACAATAGTTTCAAATGATACACCCAGGCATTTTGCCGTCGGTCGTATGGTTTGTGGATGACAGTCGTTAAATATTGACATCGTATCTTTAACAGAACGCATATGACGCGCAATTCAAATCCTATAGTTCCAACTGAAACACCCGATACCTTACAGTATCGATAAGGAATTTGTTAATTCAAAATTACTTATATGTTACTGACATAGATCGTATCGATATAGATATATACCCCACAGATTTTGTTCGGCATTTGTCCTGGATCAGCGTACCGTGTACGGCACTGATGAGAACTAATAAGTTCGAAACAGCTGTATGTCGTTCGGTTCCCATCCGGGACAGATACCTGTGACAGGTTTTATTTTTTGAAATCAAAATTACTAATAAAATGAATTCTTTTGAAACCTCTCGTACATACATAAATGAATTTATTCGATTTCTACATTAAAAAGTAAAGTTTACATTTATTAAAAAATAATCATAATATTATGGAAACGTTTGTTTTATTTTCCATTGTTGTAAGTTTCAATTATTGCTATTCTCAAACACCGATATTTCCCAAAACAGCGAACATATTTTTAAATTTAAAACATTTGCCCTTGACTAAACTGCACCAAAATATTTACATTTTACAACCACTGCCACCTTCCAGGGCATCATAATGTCACGGATACTAATATTTATTTAAAATCACATACGTTTCGACCTTCGTTCACGCCTTTTGTTTTTAAACAAATCGTAGTTGCAGGCAATTAAAAGGTGTTATTGGTGTGTCTGCGTTTACATTTCGCATATTCGAGTATCATTATTTATAAAAACAGTCTTGTATATCCTACAGGGCGTTTGCTCGTAAACTTATTATAACACCTGAACATGATTTATGTCTATGAGTCTGTGACACACAAAAAACCCTCTTCAAGTTAAATTCTAGGATATGACAGCGGACTGAGGCATACCTGACGTATATCGAAGCGAAAAAACTGTTAAGTAAGATTGCCCATTTGCTCAAAATAGAATTTAAAAGAAAATTTCCTGTGTGAAAAAACAGATTGACACGAAAGGACGCGCACGATTTGCGGAAATGTGAAGGTTATGCTCAGATCACGAATTGGAAAAAAAGTATTGTGTGAAATGATATTTTCTCAGGGTACTGACATGAATAATTGCATGTTTCAGTTACAACTTACACATACACCTTTCAGAAGGTGAAAATGTTTTTTT
Source organism: Rosalia funebris (assembly GCA_037954035.1). Taxonomy (NCBI): domain Eukaryota; kingdom Metazoa; phylum Arthropoda; class Insecta; order Coleoptera; family Cerambycidae; genus Rosalia; species Rosalia funebris. The sequence continues at coordinate 10,150,781 of JAZFAV010000001.1, read as the reverse complement.
CTTTTTAAAGTATCCCAAATATTTTATGGCAACATATTTCTGGTAATGGTAATTTCTGGTAATTACCATATTTCCATATTCAATGATTCCTGACATTCCTCCCTGCTATGGCGTACATTATTTATATTTAAATAAATATAATAATAAACAATAGGTGTAGCGTTATGTTAAAATGACGTTAAAATAGATAATAAATAAATAGAAATATATTGCATAAACAAGATATCCCACCTTCACAAAAATAGCATCCCGTTTATAATTTACATTATGTTAATGATTCAATAAAAATGTGATGATTGTTCAAAATTAGTACAAATATACAATAAATGACTTTGTAATAATAAGAAAAATTTAGGTATATTCAAAGATGAAGAAATAATGTAGTATTAAATCAAGTTTTAAGTTAGTTATGCATTTGAAATTAAGAATATATATAAGGTTAGAACTATAGGATTTGAATCGCGCACGCCATTTGCTTTCTGCCAAAGATAGGGCGTCAATATTTATTTTAACGACTGTCATCTACAAACCATATGACGTCAATATACCTGGGTGTCTCATTTGGAAATATAGGATGTAATTTGTGAATAAAACTAATAATATTTGACACACTGAGGTTCCTTATTCTCCATAACACAAAATGGGGAGGATACGGCTACAAATGGAAAAGAATATCATGCATATGGCCGCCTCGACTTTTTTTCTTCTCTTTATAAATTTACTTAAGTAACTTTTAATTGTTGTGTAAAGAGAATTTTGTATGCTGACAGATGCAGATCTTTCTTTAAAATTCGATGCGTGATGGCTCTTGACAGAAACAATTGTTGTGCACGACGTCTAATTGATGTGTTTGGATACTCATGTACACTTTCTCTCACTGCAGCAATATTTTCATCTGACCGACCACGCCCAGGACGTATTGGGGTTGCCCTATCAATAACAGAACTCCTCTCCTTAAATTTCTTAATTAAGTAACGAACAATTAACTCTGTAGGCGCTTCATTTTGTCTTAGTTTTGTTCGAATTCCTCTTAATGCAACTGTGAATGATCACTCCCTTTCATAAAACAGTTGTAAACAAATTGTTCGTTTTTGAGCTGCTAATTGCGGCATCTTCACGTCGTTTGGTTTGTAGATGAGTGTCGTTAAATATTGACGCCCTATCTTTGATAGAACACAAATGGCTTGCAATTCAAATCCTATAGTTCCAACTGAGACACATTATATAATTAAACTGTCACTTTCGATGAACTATTGTGGTCCGACTTCCACTTTTCAAATATTAAAAATATACCTACATATCATTAAAAGTTTCAAATTTACACCTGCTTCAGAGATAAGTGAAGAAAATGTGAATAGTCCTCAGGCAACATAGAACTCATACTTTTAATTCAAAAATGTTATCCTAAAAAGTAATAACCTGACGATGTGTAACATTTCGTGATCGCCCTGTGTAGTTAAGCGGGGTCTGGAGAGTTTAAATTTTATTGCCAATTAACAGTTTTTTTACACCGAGTCCATACCCTTGAGCAACCCGCTCGTATTTATTGCAAGTTTAATTAGTTCTTAGGTATATTTTATTATCACGGGGCCTTAAATTCGTTCATCTAAAACAATGCAGACGGCCGTTTAAGAAACGTCTACATAAATCCAAACAAAGATTTACAATGGAAATTGTATCTTATCTTAATACAGCGAAAAGTTTTATGCACATCGTAAAGTACGCATTAAATTGCGTTGATATTATGTCACATATGGATTTATTACCACAGAATGTATTTTGTATAGAACATTATAGAATTATATGATGTCCATCATTTAATAAATGAATCTGTCATGCACTGAAAGCTTCCGGGGTTTAATATGCGTTTGTGGCGTCTTATCGGTTTTAGTAATAGATGTATCTAGTTTATATCTTTATATTAAATTGAAACTTGGTACTAAAGGGACAAACGAGGGATACCATAAACATCTTGTGTACTACAATTGAGTGATTTGCGAAGTTTTGATGGGGTCGAGAATCTATTAGAAGAAATATTGTCTTCAAAGGGCCTTTTGACGCCTCTCTGATAAAAGTGGTTTAATGTGAGAACAGATATTAGATGATATAGTTCAGATTCAACGGGAAAGCTTCATTCAACAGCTTTTATACGGCCTGATTCCTATTGCCTAAGGATGTACAGTCTTTGTATAGGACGCTGTTGTGATAATCCACTTAATTAGACAATTAATGTGGTTGGATTATAGACAGAACAATCTAGAAAACTATTACAGAGAAATGTATCTGCTTTAGTAGTAAATTTGTCCTTGAATATAAAAACCATAGATTGATGTAGAAAAGACTAAGGTGTTGAGGACTATTCCAATCCACAAACCATTAAAACTACTTAATGGCTTCCTGTTCACACGATTCCGTAAAGATATTTGCAACAACTGGGAATAAGTTGAGTGCAGACACTTTAATCATAAAAGATGGAGGTCCAACGATGTAGTCTTAAAGAAAATGGCTTGAATCATGGTTATCGTAGACATTCTATATCGAAGTTATTTAGAAGATCAGTTAACTCAGTAGTTAGTCATTTTTTAATTTCCCCATAGACTAAATTTCTACACTATTATGGAAAAGTTTAAATAAAAATGAGGGGCTAGCATCCTATTTAAACAACTTAAGGTAGCGGTGTTATTAAATTATATGTCTCTAATTATTTTTATGAACTTTCAACTTTACTATTAACTTAACTACTAGACCTCAGTATGTTTCTAGCTGGGAATCCTATAAATAGACACGAAATTTTCTAACTTTTAGTTTTAGCGCAAAAAATATAATTAGATACTGTTAAATATATATATATATATATATATATATATATATATATATATATATATATATATATATATATATATATATATATATATATATATATACATAAATAATTATACACCTGCAACGTTGTATGGCGCCGTATGTAATTAAATTAATATTTTAACAAATAGAATTTATTAGATTTGTTATTCATAAGAGGTTGGTTACTTAAATAGTAAGATAGGCATTCCATTCACATTATTCACGTATGTTATAATTACTGTTTTTACGGCCTTAATAAAATGTGTATAAACTTCGTTTGCGTGCAGCTTATTTAGATTTATTGTTTTTAATTTTCTTACATTATTTTTTTAGCAGTAAAACAGGGCACTTTTTAGAGAGCACGTTATAGATTTATGAAATTATTTATTGCTGCGAGACGGTAATTATATCAAATTTTTGCAGAGGGGCCCTACTTTCTACGTCGTAAATCATGCTAATAATGTAAGGTGAGAAGTAATCTGTGTTTCATTTTGAAGTGATCGTAAAATTGCATCTCTGCATCGGAACCACAGATGAAAATCTATGATTTAAAAAATGATTAAACATTATAATTGTGATATTTTGATCCTGTACCAGATTTACGTTGTTGTAAGACGTTTCCCTTTTTCGAAATCATGTCACCTTCAAATTACGAGTGTTTTTGAGCTTCAGGTATTGAAATAAAAACACTATATATATATATAGAATTTTATACATTACTGGAAAATTATTTGATTTTTTTTTTCTTTTTTCAGATTTTCTGTATCGACACAATGTTACATTTGATAATGTTACGACGGAAGTAGAAATTCTAGACACATCTAAATGTGCGGTAAGTCTAATTCTAACATCAATAATTACTATTACAATGTTATTGTTATGTTTCTTTCTCAATGTAGTTTCAATAAAATTAGGATAGCTGCGACAAGTCGTTTAGACGAGTTAATTCGTGATTAATAGAGCACGAATAAGCAAATCGCAATAATATTGCGCCGCCCCATGCGCACCTCTGAAACATGCTTCTATAGGTGTATGAAATCCCAAACCCCAGAGTAATTAGTTAAGTTAATCTCCTTGTATATTTTTTATATTTGCTTCATGATTAATTCTAATAAATCCAACAGACCGTTAAAGACTGTTAAATTTAAGTTTTCAGTTCCCCATTCAGTAACGTATCAAATGTTTAGGTTTTGGGCATGTTTGCTTGTGTCGCAGATCTATCTCAACGGCTTTCTTGAGGTAGGTCATCTATATGTATAAATTCAATATTATAGCCGTTAAGGAAACACAATAATGTTAGCGGTCAAATAGTATGTAACGGATGAAATATTTAATAAAATTTAAAATCGTTTGTCAGTGTTTTTCTTAAGTAGAAAAACTCGCGCGCACAATAGGCTTCGGATCAAAAAAAAAGTTACCACGTTGTTCGCAAGGGTCGATTTACTGTATTGATTTTGTGAAAATACCGAAATTCGAACGAAAAGCATTTCATACATCGACCTAAAAATTTCGTGACATACACACGCAAACAATCGTTTAGTAAATATAGATAGATAATAGAAAAACTAATTGTTTGATTCCGTGTATTTATAATATAGAACACTCAATTTATCAAAAATCGGAATAGACTAGCTCCTGGTTTCAAAAATCACGACGATAGTAGTCTGCTCGATCGATGTTCCTAACCTCTTGTGTGTATGAGCTTTATTATTTAAATGCATGATGCGGTTCCTCAGTTTTGTTGCAGAATATTATTAGATGTGCTTTTAATTTTAAAGAATATACGTTTTAATTGTTTATCTGTAGGATATGGATGTTTTATTTCGCTTTACAGTAAATGGTAAAAACCTGCTTAAAAATAAACCGAACAAAAAAAATTCGCCAATAAGTTTCCCTCCTGCAAAGATCGAAACAACAATATAACGCCGTTTGCGCATCTAGTGATTGACTGTTTTGAAGATCGATGTGTCACTCCTTATCTGCTGAAATAGATGTCACTTCATCTGCTACCGACGCAAGGCTCGGTGACTTATCTAAGTATAGCGAGAAATTGATTTCAGAAATATTTACATTGAATGGGGATTCCTATAAAGGAAATTGTTTACAACATGTAGGGATTATAGATAAAATCATAATGTTCACAAAGCTGAGAATAGCATAGAACATCTATGCATACCATGTATTTCTTTAGAGTGTTTTTTGATATATTATGCAAGTTTCAGTTTAGATTTTTTATTAGTGGGAAGCATCGTAGAATATATAATATGTAAATCCATATTATACAGCACGACCTAGCATAAGTTCGTATAAAATAGATGGTGCGAGATTGCCGATAATAACAATGCCCATTTTCGAAAGTGCTGTGGCAAGAACGAGGCAAATTTAACGCATATATTTCAGAAATAAATGCATGTTGTAATCAGAATTCACGTAATGGCAATCGTACCATGTAAGTACCATCTTTAAATTCTTAAAAGCGGTACAATGTACCATTATGGTGAAAATAGTAATAGTAATTCCCATAGATATGCAATATACGACAAGAATAATGAACAAAATGCATATACTTTCTCTTTCCTCAAGAGATAAGTCTCAAGAATCTTTCATATGTGCGTCCAAATCAGGACTGAGTGATTTATCGTATTATTTTATAGACATGTCTGCACTAATGTCACTTGTACTATGCTCCGGATCGCGGACTAACCTCACTGTCCACGTAGTTGATAAAGACAAGTGTCCAAATCACTTCATCAGCATCAAGAACTTTAAATCATAATAATCACAATTATATTTCACAGCTGATTCTGTCGTCATATACTTAGATTTGATGTTGGCGTAGATGAATGGGTTTTGGAGCAGAGCAGAAACACTGATGTTTGCTCTTATCGTTCGCCTATCTAATCAATCACTCTAATCAATAAAGATAAACAATGCCCTTCGTCATGGCGAAGTAAAAACTAACAGCAGCAAGTTGCCTCTCTTGGTTCTGGTTTCACGTTCTATCCATTAAATAATCTAACCTACTGACGACCATATTAGTGAAGTATAACTGCACCATCTATCCACTAAGTGTGGAAGCAGCTGTTCTCAATGGTGATCATATTACCGTCGAATAGTCGAGATGTGTCTTGTTTTATCCGGGACAACTATGGAATACTTATTGCTTATTACACCTTGTGAACGTGTATTGTTTCCATGTTAACTCTATAGTTGACATTTAAATAAGTGCAGTTTTACATCAAAATATATTTTTGTCGTATTATTAATTGAAACGCTAACTCTATCTCTACAACTATCGATGCAGGTCTGAGTTTCTTCTTCGTCACTTTGTATGAAAGCAGTCTCATTATAATACCCAAATGTTATAAAAAGTTTAATTAAGATGTCTTATGATGCCAGAACTATAAAAAAGAAGCAACGAGTTAACAAACCCATTCGAGTGAGACATTTGTTTTATTTAGACGACCAATTTATTATGGAACAGTAGACTTAAAATTACTATTCTCTCTGCGCATAAAGAAAAAAGATAGGGAGATAAATATTAGAAGAAAGCTGACACCTCCATTTGCATAAATCGACTTGTCAGTCGCTGACGAGGCAAGCGTATACCGTACATAATTCCCGCAGATTTAAAATAGCCGTCTTTGGCGCGTTTATCGCGTTTTCCCTTGTAAACTTGCATGCATACGCTCGGCTAGTTTATGGCTTCCCGTTGGCCTTTGTTAATTAAATGAGTAACCAAAGAACATTATGCGATGTAATACTGATATATAAAGTTGGGTATGAAAATAATTTAATGACCATTAGAATTTAGCTTATAGTGCTTCATTAACATGAGAAAGATCCGTTTCGGCGTGGGACGACCGACCGACACGTCTGCCTAACGAGCCACCACTTGCTAACTACAATAACAGACCGAGTGGTTAATGAAAACAGATAAGAGCCCTTGGAATAGTACCACGTCAAGGATTTCCGAGTAACCTGCCATCCCACGGAATATTTCTCGAACTGTGTCATGAACATCTCGCTTCCTTTAAGATAATTGTGATGCTTAGTTGATGAAAACATAAAGAATCAAAAATGATATACTATATCCTATTATTCTATTATCTTATCTTATCGTCCTGGATAGGATAGGATGTAGAACAGAATATTATCTTAGTCAAAGACGGCCATGAAATAGAAAACGACCATCTTAGCTTATATCGTCCTATTTATAGTCTATTTCATCTCTATCTGCCGAATAACGAATCCCAAACAGCTCCTATCTCATACCGTGACTTGTTTTTATAGCTAGGCTCAGGTAGATCGTTCCGTTTATCGGCAAGATAAGAGAGTTTTTATTTGGCAAATAGCGATGAAATAAATAGTAAATAAAATTTGTCGAGTTACTTGTTATACTGATATCATCAACAATGTGATATGTGTGTTGATGTGAAGATAATAATTAACTACGAGTTTGAACATTTAAATAACGGGTTAGTAACGCTTTAATGTCAAATTAGCGTCAATATGGAAGTGTCCCCGTCTTTTCCAATCCATAAGTTAATGCGTCTCGTTCGCGTCCATCCCCGACGCCTGATGATTTTCTGAGATAAGTGGATGTTGTGCCGAGCGGTGCGATTCACTCTACCCAACTCATCGCTGTAGACCTAGATCTCCTCATATGGGATGGGCCCGTCTTTTCTCTCGCTAGTCTCGCCCCCTAACCGATGGAAAAACTGTACCTTTCGCGTGGCGGGAACGAGACAGACAGCGCTGGACTGACTTCCCCTGGTCTTCGCTAATTGGATCCTGCCGGCTGGAGCATCTTTGGGCACTCTCTTGTCTTCTACGTTTCTTCTGTCATCATTCTGTCAACTCCCGGGGATGTCTCATCCATCGTGGGTCTGAGCTCGGAGCAAGGTCAACAGGGTAGAGGGGTGTTGGCCTGTCCAGCTATCCATGTCTTTGAAATACTCAGGGAAGTGTATGGGGAATTCAAATGGGCGAGTCAGCTCGCTCTCCTGGAGTAGGATGTAAGGTCGGTTTGGGTGTCTTTGAAAATCTAAGAGAATTTAGGTTTTGGTGTTTGTCGGACTTGATCCACCTGAAACAGAAAATCAGAGATATTTAGTGTTTTCACTTACTTCTTCCCGGTCGTGGTTCGTCGCCACTCTTATCAGCAGATTCGGATAATCTTCCACTGGGTCGTAAGTTTTCCTGGTTTTTAGCTTGATCTTCTCCAGCATTGTCGTATATTGAAGGTGCCTCCGGATGTCTATGTTTCTCGTGAACAACGCGACTCAAGTTTCAAGTTTTTGGAGGTGACTCTTGGCTGCGTATCCCCAAGCTGTGCAGGCGTACATCAGCTGGGGATGGAGGATCTGATTTACCAATAGTACTATTTATTCTTCATATTGAGAGCGTTTCGTTTTAGCAACATAGCAGTTATCCTGGCTAGGGTGTTCTTGGCACGTTCTTCCGTCTTCCTGATAGGTAGACTAAGGCCGGCCCTATATTTTGGAGGATCTGGTCTGCGTCTGAACTGAACTGAATAATATTGAACAAGCGTCAGTGTTATAAAAAACACTGACGCTTCTATAACATTCTCTTGATAGCTATAACATTCTCTTGCTTTTGTAGTTGTAAACTTATCTATAAAAGATTAAAATTGGGGTCTTGGGGAATACCGCATTCAATAGAAATCATTGCTAACCTTGTTAATCTTTCCTGCAATGTGCATGACCGTTAACAAGCAGTATCTATGCTGTGATGAAAATCGGGGTCTTGGGCAACATTGTGTTCAATAGAGACCATTGCTAACTCATTAGTCTTTCCTGCGATGGGGATGACCGTAAATAATAAGTATCTATAATCTGACTAAAGTCATTGGGCCAAAATAGATTCGTTAAAAATCGTTATCTATCAGGAAAAAATCTGCGTTCACTAGAGATCCATGATCGTAAATTATTTTTTAATAGATATTGAATTGAAGCTGTAAACCACAATCCTAGCGTTGACATGAATTGGTATAGCCTTTAGGTGCGGGGATGCGTGTGATGCACTGTTTGTTCCTGCCTAACCATGGCGCGGCGCCGACACTGAGTTATACATTCTTCAACAAAATATTTGTTAAATAATGTCTTAAATACAACTGTTTCCATTCTTGCAAATGTAATAGAGAATGGTTGAAGAATATTCAACCATAACGCTAGAAATATTGCAAAATATTTTTGGTAGTATAAAGAGGAGGGAAACGTTGCCATTGATTCATTTTCACTACTTTTAGGATTACCAATTTATTTCCACGTTATTGTAAGTATAGCATATAACTTAACAAACCTGGCATAAATGAATCGATAAATAAATCATTTATCGAAGACAACCTGCGTGTTTTCGACAACATCCTCTGGCCAGACGAGCGTTCTTCTCGGGTCTATAAACAAGGAATATGTACCAACCACCTACAACGACGCGATGTGGTCATTCTGCGATTTATGTGGGATATCTGCGACTTCACGAAAACGACATTTTCAACTTTCTAAAGTAGTCTCGGCGCTAATAATACGCACTAAACTAATTGCTTAATAATGTCGCGAAGTAATTCATTTCATATGCGAAAATATTTTAGTATTCCTTATTTTAGTCGCTTATGAAACGTCGGTCGCTTTCTATCTAGTGGCTTGCCTTACGAATAAAGCTTTGCAGTCACAGTTGCAGACGCTTGCAGCTTGGCGACTGCTGAACATCGGTTCGGCCGCAGTCCGAGTGGGTATCAATAAGGATTCTTATTTACCGGAAAGTTAACCGACCGATGGTGGTGCTAATTTCGCCACAAAATGTCGGAAATAAACAGTTTACAATATTCGGTTTGTGCCTTAGCGGCCTAACTATGATTAATGAACAAAATACAGATTATATTCAGTGGGTATTAACGGATAGAAATATACTGCGTTTAATTTTACAAATATAGTGTCCCGAGTTTCCAACAGAGGTCGTATCTCGTCAATAGGGGCTGATTTATAAACAGTAAACCTGTGAATAATATGTTCCTGAAAATGCTTTGATTTTACTTCGTCCATATTGTGGAGTTCTATTCACTAAGGGAAAAATCACTAAGGGACTAATAGTGCAGATTTGGCGAGGCGTTATTTGGAAACGGTTCTTTATTTATTTAATCAGTAAAATATTTCTTGTCTATGATATACATTTATAAACCAATAAAACCAAATTGGAGATGGACTAGACAACATAAATAGGCGTGCGATACGCGGTCCGTCTGAAAGATATAAGCACACGGCGATGTGGCGTCCTCTGATTGGTTGTACTTGCTAGCCAATCAGCGACCACATCGTACCACCACAGCACAGGATAAAAGCGGCCTCTGGAGGTGCCAGTTCAGTTCTCTCTATCTATGGCTACGAGGCGCCTCTACAAGAGTACTTTTTGGTATCAGGAGAGACTAAACCAAGTTTTACTTCCAATATTTGTGCTAGTTTGTCGACTAGCGAGCGTGTCGACGCCCAAGCAAGTAAATTAAAAACGTTCAACAAATAATAATTCTTGTGCAAACAGAAGAAAGGTTATGTTCTATATAGATAATCTTCACGAAGTTATAATTAATTTCACGACTTTATAAGATTTACAATATTTTATTTTTATAAAACGGTAATTTACAGGCATTTGAAACATAATTTTAGTATTTAGAATGTTTTTTCTATTGCTGGTGATAGATAATATTTTAAGATACTTTGATCAAATAATTTCAGCTGAAAATATAGATACGATTAACATTGTACTTTCAGTAAATCACGAATATTTTGTATACCACATATTAAAAAATCAGCGCTGATTGACTGGAATTTGCATTATTTTCGGGATTGTTGTCTATTGCAGATTTATTTAAATCAGAGCGTGGATAATTGAAATATTTAATACATATATAATTTGTATAATAAGGAGGTATGAGATGTTGCTATAATTTCTTTGACCCATAATTTGCGACTACGTGTATAAACTAGATACAACGTTTTAAATAACAGCCGATAAAAACGTAAGCAAAATTTCCATTTGACACAGCCGGTAGGGGGTTATATGATAACTCGTTTTGTGACAACAGTTTATCACACTTCCAACTTAATATTTTAAAATAAAATTTAAATAAATACACGTTATACAATGAAACCCGTTATAAATGAATCACAAAAGTAAAACACATGTTGTGAGACTCAACCGTGCAACAAACTAAAGTACTAGCGAAAACAGTATGAAGTCTTGTGTCCGATTGGTTTTACGCAAATGCAAGGCTGCCTCTAGATGCTAAAATAAAAAAATTGTAGTTCTTCAATCCCTGAAAATGTTGGATAATATCTTTTTAATCCTCGCATTTTGTTAAACGAATGAAAGGACAGAGATAATTTTGGTTTCACGTATCAAGTAAAACCTTTCTTTCATTAGTCAATGGTGAGTGTAGTTTCAGCTCCTTTAAAATTAAATGAAATATTTATAATGTTTGGTTTCGTTTGTTAGAACTAGTAAATTAATTAATAACACTAATGTATTACCACTATAAATGCATGTTGCAACAATGTGTTCGCACAATAGTTTATAAATATATATCGTAAAGCTTGCTTTAGTGGCCTTTGCTTGTAACAATCTTAATAATCATATCAAGCAAATATCAAAGAAGTGCCGACTTTAAAACTAATGTTATAATAATAACTTACATGCCTCAATTTAACGCAACTGAATTAAAAAAACCAGTCCTCATTAGCTGTTGCTCTGAGGCTGCGTGAAAGAAAATTTTATTACCTTTCATTCCATTCACACTTGAGCTACGAAAAACGCTTGTAACTTGTAAATTCTTTAGTGTAACTAATATATCCGTATAGTCACCATCAATATACCAAACATAGTTTAATGAAGTTATTAATGCTGTTAAAGCGAGTGGCAATTAGTGAGAATATACACTATAATTAATTAATGGAAGTTTTTTTATAGTTAATGTGGTGAATAATAAACATCTTAAACTACATAAATAAGGAGTTTATACACCAGCCCATCTGCAAATGCCGTATATAATAAGGACTAAATAAATTAGGTCAAAACAGCTATTCTCCTGGCTATATGTCAAACGCCGAGCGCTGAATTACATGACAAAATTTGTCGTATTTTTGCCTAACAGAGTTGTTAGCACTAAAAATCAGTGATTGTTCCAAAACCACCAAGAAAGATGCAAAATGTCACCTATCTCAGGATATCGTTAACTGCAGACAGATTTCGACCTTTCTATCTTGGGTCTCGTCAGTGCAGTGTAAACGAATACACCTTCGACAGATAAAGCTCACATCTAGTAGACGTTGCTAGGTTCTACCGCATTAGAACGTACCAAACGCCATCTCTTGGTAGTTTCGAACAATCTAAATCGAAATACAAAATTGACATCATCAATATAATGCAAAGTTTTACTACCAGAGGGTAGCATTCAAACTACAGAAGTAAGGAGTTTATACTCCAACCCATCTGCAAATGCCTTATATAATAAGGACTAAACAAATTAGGTCAAAACAGCTATTCTCCTGGCTATATGCCAAAAGCCGAGCTCTGAATTACATGACAAAATTTGTCGTATTTTTGTCTAACAGAGTTAGCACTAAAACGATATCCTGAGATAGGTGACACTTTGCATCTTTCTTGGTGGTTTTGGAACAATCACTGTATCTTTAGTGCTAACTCTGTTAGACAAAAATACGACAAATTTTGCCATGTAATTTAGCGCTCGGCGTTTGGCATATAGCCAGGAGAATAGCTGTTTCGACCTAATTTATTTAGTCCTTATTATATAAGGCATTTGCAGATGGATTGGAGTATAAACTCCTTATTTCTGTAGTTTGAATGTTACCCTCTGGTAGTAAAACTTTGCATTATATTAATGAACATCTTAATCATCACAATCCTTTATGAAATCATAATAAAAAAAATTGAAATCGGGGTTGTAAGTTGAAAATTGAATATACTTTTTTAATAATAATTACCCTATGGTTTTGTTTAAAAGTTGTCAATGCGGCAAGACGTTTTTTTAATATCTCGTTTCCTATGAATCATATTCCTGCGACTTTCGAGATTATAATAAAACTTGTAGATCATAAAATTATCTATAACTTTGAACGAATTTATTTTTTCATACGACCAACGTTTCCAACCAAGTCATATGATGCATAGGAAACGAGATATTTAAAAGAAACAGATTTTTGTGAGTTTTGACCTTTAATATCTTGACTCGCAGACATCAGCTTATATGCGACTTTTGATCAAGTGTTTAGAACGTGAATAAAAAGATTTCTGCAAATATTTAGCTTTCTGTCTCTCAGTCCGAGGTCTGATCCTATTTGACTGAACTAATTAGATACAGTGTAACAACTCAAAGAGGTCAACTACGATTACAAATTACTTTTAAGAGACGAGTGAAATGGAAATGTTGAATAAATAGGAAATATTCCCATACACAGATATTTCACACGTATTTCTTTAAATATAAAAATACAAATTCCCAACTAATTCACACAATTGGATAGATTTCTTAAGATAGATAGTTTATTGAACATTGCACATGCTTTTAGCGAGAAAACTGCAAATGAAATGAGCAAACGTGAAATAGTCCGCCTCGGTTTGAAGCAGCACGAGCCTTATTAGTATTCACAAAAAAAAAAGAGCGTTAAGGATCCTGGTGTTGGATTTAGAAATTGTCGAATATACATGTTAACAATTTTACGATCGACATACGTATCATTTAACAAGGCGGTTTCGAAAACTGAGTTCAAGACGGCTTAAATAATGCCTGTTTAATGTTATTTATTGCGTAAATTAGCGATACCCGGGTTGTTATCGGCAGTAGTTGTTCATTAAACGCCATAATAATTTAGCGTTTATTTTTGCATATCTTCCACATTTATATTAACATAATTGAGACACATTTCGATTCAAAATAAAGGAAGATAAGTAATCGATTCAAGGTAGATCTCTATAAAGTTGTTTTATGCTTTATGTTGACAGGACATTTAGACAGGTTATTGTCGTGCTATCTAATATTTCAAAAATATTATTACATTAAACATATCACCCCAGAATGACTTACTAGACATATTTTGTTAATATATAGCCAAATAAAACATTTCAGTCACTTCCATGGCAATTCAATAAGGATAGACAGACTCCACTCCAAAGCAGGATTCGATTCCACGAGTGAATGGACTCCACTCCAAAGGATGGATTTCATATTGAGTCCATTGCGCTATCTCCATCAGAGCTGTCAGTTCGTCACCAACCACCGATGTCACTCCCTGATCCATCCCACTACGTGAATGTATTGACGAAATGCATTCGGTGGTAGTCGACGAAAATCGACCATTTCCTGTCAATAGTTTCCCAATATAGCTCTTTGTTTTTTAAAAAGTAGGGCAGCTCTTTAGGATATGTTCTGCAGTCTCTTCCTCTGGATTGCATCCTCTACCTGTAGCAGTAACAGTATAATTTATCGACAAGTTCAAGTTTTAAAACATCTGCCTATGTAGCGCTTCAGTGGGTAGGTATATTATGATGGAATTTCGAGTGGCTTCAATAAAGGAAAATCCCAGTATACCAACGTATCTACCTCCTTGTTTCCACGATTTGCTAATTGTCTCCTCGCCCAACATAAAGCAACATCGTTTGTTTGCCCTAACACAATGAATGAACCTTTACACTGCAGAATCAACCCGGAGTTAGTCCTGCAATTATTTAGGGTCATGAGCTTGGCTTTACTGTCTTTCAATATGCCGATTTACTACTAGTTCCGTGGTTAGTCATCTCTATGGTCATCAGTAGCACCATCTTCAAGCTGGTATCTTTACTGCGTGCAAACTACCGTGCATTTTGCGTCTAAGTTTTGTGATGCTATTTGTCGTTTCTTTTCCAAAGAGTTTTTCATATATTTTAGTCACGGTTCTTTCTAATACAGATTTTGACCACTCCCAACCGCCATGACTTTTGAGTGTTGTATATATCTGCTCCACAATCTTCTGAATTATGACTTTCTAAAGCAACATTCAGTGTGTCTGGAAGGATCTATTTCAGAACCAAGAAACAAAGCGCCACATACATAATATGAGTGTAGTTACAAACATACTGTCTAATTCTAAACAGCTTGTCTAATTACTTTTTTAAACGATGAAATGAAAATTACTTAAAGGATGGCATATAATTTCGACTTTTCTCTTTTTTTCTTTCAGTGTTACTTCAGATAATAAGATGTGATCAGAAACCTTTTATTTTGATACTGATCACGTAAACATCTTCCTAATTTTTGATGTTGTCAAATAATAAGTCATTTCTTCCCCACGTTCCTTCTAATGAATCTCTGAAACTCTAAAATTATTAACCATTTTCTAGAATATATATACAAAAGTATACATTCATCATAAATACGATTTAGTGATTTACCAATTTTCTTTTGCAAAAGAATATTCAAAGATTTTACTCGGCAATGATTTTAATGAACACATCTTTACAGAGCTGTCGCATTTGGATGATTGCTCTTTGTAGATAGAGACAACATACTTGTACTTATTGAATCTATCATTGTTACAATTTTTTGTATTAACTCCTATAATTATCCTAATGAGGTGATATGGCTATATTTCTTTACCGTATTAGACCACTAAATAGTATTTTTTAGTCTAGACTTGACCAAACGCAAACCTTTCCGGAAAATATCTCCAAAAGAATCAAAAAAACACTTTTTTTTTCTTTCAGTGGATGCCGTAAAGATTGAAGACATTTGAAGTCATAAAGACAAAAACAACTAATTATAGATTTATAAATAATGAAATACAATTTAAACAACCGTTACGATTATCCTGTCCAGTCACATTTATAAAAACGTTTTATTGCATTTAAATTCTTGACATTTGACATTTAATTGTCTTCAAACGTCATAGATTTTTATCCTACTTAATATACAATAAAATAAAATTTTGCAGTAATGTCAATCAAAAAAATAGATATTCAACATATACTGTGTTCGAAAAATAGTGTATAAGTTCAGTAATACTCGGGAAATAATGATCGTACAGAAAATTTAAGTAGGGTATTAAAAACTGAAAAGTATTCTTTACAAGTCGTAGTTATTGGTTTTTGATAAACATAAATTTCGGTGCGAGAATATTGATTGAAAAGAGGTAACAAATTGCGTATTTAGGGATTTGCACTTAACTTGGCATAACTTTGCAAACAATGGATAGACTAAGGATGTTGACTGTTTCTCTTCAACCTCAAAGTATCTCAAAGAAAACCTGAATATTTCAAAATGCTGCGACTTATTTTCATTGTGTTAGGAATGATTGAATTTCTGGTTTTTGCTAAAAATCAATTTAAGGATGAATTTTTCATTTTTATTAATTTTTTGAGGTTGAAAATAGTTTTTTAGCAATAGTCCATATTTTTTGTATCAAAAAATGTTAATTATTGCAATAAAAGAATAAAAGAAAGTATTTCGTTAGTAATTAATTACCAAAATCAAAACTGACTTTTTTTCTTTAAACGGCGATAACTCAGCGAAAAATCATCGTACAAGGCTTTTAGACCACTCAAATTAAAGAGGATCAAATTATTTAAAATAGTTTTACGATAAAATCACTGAAAAAAGTTTATTGAAGTCCGTGGACCTTTTGAAATTCAAGCAAAAATTTTAATTTCTTTTTCGATCTTTCGGTCTTATGATTAATCATAAATGGTAAATACTTTTAAAGCAAGTTTATAATTTTCAAAATCTGAAAACTATAAACTTGAAGCTTCTATTTGCTTTTTTTAAAAATTGCTCTGCGGCTATTTTTCTCCAAGACAGCCCTTTGAAAATCACCTAAAAATTTTAGATTTTTTTAACATCCCTTAATTTTTGTGCCTAGTGTATATACATAACTAGATTTGTTTAAAATTTATTTCATGTTTAAATTCATTCAGAAAAGGGGTCCCTGTTGAACAGATATATTAATTGAAGAGACGAAACTGTTTCTACAACAAACTAATGAAAAAAATCGATTAGTTTTATTTCATCATATTTGTCTAAATTGGTGTTATGTTTAAATTCATTCAGAAAAGAGGTCCCTGTTGAATAGAGATATTAATTGAATAGAGACGAAACTGTTTCGACGACGAACTGATGAAAAAAATCGATTAGTTTTATTTCATGTTATTTGTCTAAATTTATTCCATGTTTAAATTCATTCAGAAAAGGGGTCCCTGTTGAATAGAGATATTAATTGAATAGAGACGAAACTGTTTCGACGACGAACTGATGAAAAAATCGATTAGTTTTATTTCATCATATTTGTCTAAATTGATTTCTTGTTTAAATTCATTCAGAAAAGAGGTCCCTGTTGAATAGAGATATTAATTGTATAGAGACGAAACTGTTTCGCCAACGAACTGATGAAAAAAATCGATTAGTTTTATTTCATCAGATTTGTCTAAAATTTATTTCATGTTTAAATTCATTCAGAAAAAGGGTCCCTGTTGAATAGAGATGTAAATTGAATATTACGAAACTGTTTCGACGACGAACTGATGAAGAAATCGATTAGTTTTATTTCAGTATTTCAAGTATTTGTTTTTGTATAAATAAATTTAGTTTTATCTGCATTGTTTTAAATTATTATTAATAATTATATTGTATAATTTTGTATATCAGTACTTGTATTGTACAAGTACAGAGGACTCAAAAAAGTCGAGAATTATAAAATGATACTATTCAAATGTACTTATATTCGAAAATCTACTACTGCATTTATATAATGATCAGCCTAATGCTGATTAAACCTTTGTTTCTTTCCTGTTTCCCTTTCCTTTATCATACATTGTTTCAGGCGGCTGCTTCCCCGCCTGAAGTTTCACCGTCTTAAGGAATTCAGTAAATCGCCAAAGTGTGTCATATTATTCGACCGGGCCTTCTTTCACTTCGTTTGTAAACTGAGTGCACGGCCACTCAAATGGGCACTACAATTTATGTCGTGCCACGCGACTAAATTATAAGTTTGAAATTATAGCTCGAGATCACGCTGAAATTTTAGAAAAGAAAGTAAAATTAATCTCGGTTTATACAGCTGGGACATTGTCGATCGGAGATAGTGGTATAACTTTACGTAATTTGAATACTAATTAGTTTCTCGTTATATTATTTCCAGATACGCGCTGAAAACGATTTTTCAAGCTGCCGGGACTGCATTTTTTACTGTAATGGCGAAAAGTCGCGCGATAAATCTTTATAATGGATGTCGTACGCGTGGGATCTCTAAATTAACGTGAAAACGGAAACCTTAGTGATATATTCATTGCACAGGGAGTGCAGATAATTATTACTTTGACCTTATTTTCGTTTTTTAGTGCGTGAGGGTCATTTTAAAGAGTTAAGGAAGTCCGTTTTACACAGTGTGATCGGTCATAACTTCTTCCCATTCTCCTTTATTGTTGATATAGGGAACAAATATAATGTACACCAGATTAAACCATGCATCCCTAGCCCTGTCCACCAAACAAATTATTGAACAATAAAAAATCTTAATGGAACCCAAATTATTATATTTCGGAAAATGAGAACAGCACTACTAAAATTGCTATGTTGCGTATTATTTTACCATTGCTTACATTTTAAATTCTATATGTCTATTGATTTTACTAAATGTTCACCAAATTCAAAACGCTCAAATTCCGCGTCCGTGCTGTATATAATAAATATTCGTGATATCCATTTATATTTAGTCTTTCTCGAAAAAACTACTTGTGCGTCAAATAATTATTATGTTACTCCAAAAATTAAATATGCTAGCGCATCTCTGCCTGTTGGTTCCAGACAAGTTTTTGCAGGCTTCAGCTTGCAGTCGCACACTATGGTTGGTAGCTTTTACAGTGTGTGTAACCAGTGTATTGCCATATAATAAACTAAAATGGCGGATGAAAGTTTACCAGGGCCGAGTAATGTTCCAGACGAAGTTCCGCTGTTTCGTTCTTTTTCGGAGTCAGAAGGAGAAGCTGGTACGGTACAGTCTAAAAGACGGCGCAAGCAAGATAGGATTTGGTGTCTTGAAAGAACATTTTCGAACATTAAAAGTGCCGAAGAATTTATTAGAAATGAAAAACTGTGGTCCTTTCAGAAATGCTACTCTACGGAAGAAGGCGTAAAGCAATATTATCGATGTAATAAAGCCAAACGTCGGGCAATCCAATGTTCAGCTGCACTCTATTTATTGCTTGATGCATCCAGCGACGAGATAATATTATTTCGAACTGAAAAAGCTCATGACCATCAAAATTTGGAGTCCCAATCGAAATGTGGGTTGAGTAATGAGACGAAAAAAGAAATAGATAAATTGTACGAATTACGTTTGAAGCCCAAATCTATTATGAGCAATTTGAGCAAAATACAAGGGTTGACTCTACCGCCTATGAAACAATTGAACAATTATCTTATAATTTTACGTAAAAAGAAGTATGGATCTGCAGTAATCAGCTTAGGAGAACTAGAATCCAGTTAGTGACCAACTCAGAAATACCTTCTGATGATCATCAAGTTTTTGTTACTGCATATGAAGTTTCTAAAGACGATTCAAATTCAAGCTTCAAATTTTTGTTATCGACCAAATATTTAATTGGTCTATCGCGACAATGCAAAGTTATTCATGCTGATGCGACCTATAAACTTATTTGGCAGGGGTTTCCAGTACTCATAGTTGGAACCACGGATAGAGATAAACATTTTCACTCCTTTGGTCTTGCTGTTACAACCACAGAACAAACAACAAACAAATTTTGTGTTTTTATTTCAAACGTTGAAGAATACAGTTCTCTCACTGTTTTCCTACGATTTAACTTGTAAGGTTTTGGTATGTGACGCAGCCAAAAGTATCCAAAATGCGTTTGTGCAAGTATTCGGTCAGGATACAATTATACGAATGTGCTGGGCGCATGCAAAAAAGAAGATGCAACTACGAGTTGAGCAATCTGTGCAAAAGAAGTACCAGAGGGACATACTAAAGGATATTGATTTTTTGCAATGTGCTTCAACAACAGAGGTTTTCGACAGGGCCTGTGAAAAATTTCTAGATAAATGGAAAAACGAAAAAAATGTTGTACTTTATTTCAAAGACGAATGGCTCACTAAAAATCGTTATTGGTATTTGGGTGCCGCACCGAGGACACCTGCCACAAACAATGCATTAGAGTCTTTTAACAGAATAATAAAAGACAAAGGTACACTTTCAATGAATGGCGTAATTTGGTATCGTTAACTTTGTTATTATTTTTAGGTACACTTCGTGAACGCCATCCGCTGGCTCGATTCTTAATAATTGCTTCAGAAATGGTGAGGGATTGGTCTAATGAGTACACTATAAACAACGAACGAGAGTTTAGCCACTTGCCAACGATGGCTTTGAAAATGTAGATAAAAGCTTATCAGTGGGCCAAACTGCCTAAACAAATATCGTTAAAACATGCTAGTGAAATGAAATGGTGTTACCGAATTCCAGGTGGAGATGCAATGGAATGTGAAACTTTTGAAGATATGTGGGAGACGTTTGACGACTACAAAAAACAACATTTCAGCGAGTGGGAAGTACAGTTACCACAGGACGACTCTGACTGGTTAAATGGCACATGCAATTGTCCAGATTACCTTAGAAATTATGTTCGCAAACATTTAGCGGGGTTAGCAATTCGTCTGAAACTTGTTGAACCACCTACTGAAGCAAGGAATGTACCAATTGGAGAAAAACGAAGAAGAGGACGGTCAACTAAAGCTAAGAACGCCTTAATAGTGCAATAAAAGTGCTTGTTTCATTTTCATTTTTGCTTCGTGAATGTTGTGTTTCATTTTATGTTAAAAAATTATATTGTTTTATTTCTAAGAATTCGTAACACTAAGTTTCGTTTTTGTTTCGTGAATTTTATGTTGCATTTTTAATATATTGATTTATTTTCATGAATTCTTTACTTATTTCTTTTCCCCCATTTATTAACGAGGCCTAATAAAATACAATAGTTTTTACTTATAAGTGAAATTTAGGGTAACAAGAATAAAAAATCTGGGTATACTTTTCAAATTGAATGTGGTATAAAATATAGTAAACATTGTGTATTTTTGCTCAACAAAGAGTGTTTTTAACTGCTAAATAATATAAATCACCGACGAAAATGAAATATCTGGGTATCATGTTAGAATTAAATACAGAATAAAATTTGGTGAACATTTAGCATTTATAACCAACAACAGTTATTTTTAGGAATAAATAATATGAAAGACTAGCATTATGTCAATATTTGGTTGTCGTTTTAAGATTATGCATTTTCTTAATTTTGGTGAGCATTTAGTATTTTTGGGAAATGAAAGTATTTTTTTGTATGAAAATATTGGGTAAAGTTGGTAGACTGTTAAATACCACCCGTTGATATATGCGAGGCGATGGGTGTCGATCTTCAAACATAAACAGTTGAAATCAGAGGCGGATTATCCGTAAGGCAAACTAGGCACGTGCCTAGGGGCGCGAGGTTACAGAGGGGCGCGCGCGCGGAATTTTTAAACAAAGAAAAAAATAAACAACAAAATTAATAGTGTCAGTAAGTTTACACATAAAAAAAATTACACATTTTTTACAGCTTCAACTCAGAGGTGGGAAACTCTACAAGCACAAACTATACTCCTAGGTAATGATAAAGAAAAACTACTGTCAAAAATCCATCTGACGCACGCTGGTCAGCTCGAACAGATGCTTGTTTGAAAGAGTCATTTCCAGAAATTCACGATGCTTTGATTGCTATCGAAAGCAACCCTGAGCAAAAACGTTCTGCTGTATGTGAAGCTAAAGGCATAAGATTGAAATTAGAGCGACTAGAAACTGCTTTCATGATCGTGTTTTGGAGTTTTATTTTGGTTCACATGAGCAAAACCAACAAAAAATTACAGTCCGTTGATATTGGCATTTGTACAGTTATTCAAATGTATGACAGTCTCATCATCATGAGGTCATCACTCCTAAGACTGGTTGGACGATAACCTCCAGCTTCTCCTATCTTGTGCTAACCTACTCATTTCGCTAATTGTGCTACAACCTACATCCCTTACTATTTGCGAGCAGTAGTCTAATCTAGGCCTACCTCTGCCTTTCTTCACTCCTATTTCCGCCTCCAAAATATCGCGGACTATTCTCCCATGTCTCAGCAAGTGGCCTACCATTCTATCTCTTCTCTTCTTTATGTTTTTCCACATACTTCTTTTCTCGCCGACTTTCTCTAATACTTCTTCGTTTCTAACCCTATCAGTCCACGGTATTTTCATCGTTCTTCGATAACACCACATCTCAAAAGCTTCTAATTTCTTCCTACTTGCTTCCCCTACCGTCCAGGTGTCGCAATCGTATAGCGCCGTGCTCCATACATACGTTTTCAAAAATCTCCTCCTTGTTTCTAAGCTTATAACCCCCGAGCATAAAAGTACTTTATTTTTGTTAAAAGCTACTCGACCCTGCGCTATTCTTTGTTTTATATCTTTATCGCTTCTTCCATCCCAATTTATTTTACTTCCTAAATAAGTGAAGTTTTTAACTTCCTCCAATCTTTCATTATTAATTTGTACTTTCGTTTTTGCTCTGCTCTCGCGCCCTCTGCACACTAACACTTTAGTTTTGTTTTTATTCACCCTCATGCCGTATTCCTCCGTCAACACTGCCTCCATTTCGTTCAACGCTGATTCTAATTCCTCTTTACTAGATGCTAATACTGCTATATCATCCGCGAATCTCAGCATTTTTAGTTTCTGTCCCTGTACTTTAATCCCGAAATCCACTCTATCTTTTACCACATTAATCGTCTCTTCGATGTACAGATTAAAAATTAGTGGTGATAGCGTACATCCTTGTCTTACTCCTTTCCTGATACCTACTTCCCTTCTTTCCCCTTCTACTTCTATAACAGCAGTTTGCTCTTGACTGTCTAATTCACATAATTTCTGCAGAAAGGGAAAATTTTGATAAATATGAACAGCAAGCCTTGGAAGTCTCATTAGTCATAATATGAAAAGACACAAAGAGGATACGGAAGAGAAAACTCACAGCAGATGAATCTGCCGAAGATATTACTTCTTCATTATCTGGTCGGAAAACATTCAGAGTGACAGTATATCTAGTAATTATAGACAGACTTGCGGTTGAACTTCAAGAAAGACGAGAAGCATAGAGCAATTTTTACAGTAAATTTTCGTTTTTTAAGCGATTTGATCAATTTAAGCACTGAAGAAGTTCAAAATAGAGCAAGTATGTTAGTAACAATGTATTCTGGTGATTTAGAAAAGTGCTTTATTGATGAATGTAATCAAGTGTATAAGTTTTTAAGTTTCTCATTATTAATATAAAAACCATTTACGTATCCTACTTGGCGTGTATATTGTATATTATTGCATTGATATTTTTACAATGTTGATAGGTTGAAGAGTTCTGAGTGCGTGAGACACACTATTGTCTAACGCAGAGTTGTCTATAGACAAGTATAGCCGTTGTGGACCCCAAAATAGTGATATCTGGTCACTCACTCGATTTTGAATCCAAAAGACAGTCGGCCTGCCGAAATTGATCGTCAACTTACTGAAGTTTATGGGAAAGGTATAATTAACGAAAAGAATGTGCATAAATGGTGTCGATTACTCGATGAGAAGACGACAAATATTCATGATGAAACACCAACGATCGAGTGTTTGTCATTATCGAGGGTATTAGGCTGCTATCGATGTACGTGACCCAAAGAGCACACGTTTCACTGTTGATCAGTTACTCAACTGATCAATAGAGAAACGTCTGGTCTAAAAGTTTTCACACCTTCTTTGGTGTGTGAAAATATGTACAAGATGGATGCCGACAGTTTTAACGCTATGGCAACAAGTGCTACCCTGAAGAAGGAAAGAATGGGAGAAATTTTACACCTCATAGGAATATGAGATGAGTCATGAGTGCGCCATTACATTCATGAAAGCAAGATGTACAATTCCACCTCTGTTACCGAAAAAAATGAAGTAGACCTATTCAGTTCTAGAAAGTATGACATTTTGGGACCAAAGGAGCATTCTATTTTGTTGCCTTATTGCCTCGAAGAAAGACTATCAATTGCCGGTAAATATTATACGCCAATGTTCTGGAATACGTAAAGGCAAGCCCAGTAGAACTACTAGTCTATACTCGCTCGTTCCTGTAGTTACCAGGACCATCTTCATTTAAAGATGGAATGTACTCCTAAAATCACCCTCGTTTACCTCCACTTCACCTGCCACAATCGTGAACGATGAAATATGCCTCTGGTGCCGTGGTAGGGGTGGCTATAGGTAGACCTAGAGCTAGGAGCTCGCGGCGGCTGGTTCATCTTCTCATCTTTTTGTTTTATTTTTTCGCCGGCTGTCTGACTCTGGAGACGTCTCGTCTATCGTCAGCCTCACGGTCAGCACAAGACTCGTGTGGGTGGGATAAGCAGTCTGACAATTTTATCTCCAAGACGCTCAGCGTTTTCAATAGCTAGCAGGATTTAGGGTAATATAAAACGATCTGGGGCAGTTCGAGGTCCTTAAAAGTCCAAAGCAATAGTTAGGATTTCGAGAGCCGTGGAGACAAATCAGCTTATCTTCCTAAGGTAAGTAGGTTAGTGTTAGTCTGTGCCCATTAAAGGACTTTTTTGATGGAAAGTCAATGTAGAGCGATCAAGATGTCTAACACACTACCACCAACTGGTTAGATGTATTTTCGGCGGACTTCTTTGATGAGAGGATGGGTGTCTCGTTCAAAAACATGGAGGTTAATACTGATTATGTGAAAAACTATTCGGGATATAATTTTTATTATACCAATATGTATTTTACTAGTATATATTTTTCCAAATAAACTGGCTCTAAATTTAAAAGTAAGCTTCCTATATTCAGATCATAGTTTTCAATAGCACTAATCCATGAAATTCTGCTTTTTATCATATTGATCGCAATTTGAAGAGCCATTCATTCACATAATTAACAATTCACGTACTTTAATCGTTCTATAAATGAATAAATACGTATTTATTTCATGCTTACGTGAGACATTCTGTATATATAGTCTTCCCCCATTAACTTCTCATGAGTGTCGCTTACATTTTTTTATTCATGTTAAAACATGTGCCGACATTTTTGGTTAACAGTTTAAATTATATAGTGAAAATCAGATCATGACCGAATGAATTACATTAATTGCTTTAGCCCCCGTATGATTATAACCTGTCAACTAGTTACTGATTTTTACTTGTTGTGTTATATTGCCTACGCGTTGTAGTCGGTGTTAATTAAATTTTCAGCTTTCTTGTATAAATATCATAAGCGATTTTTTATATAAATAAATTTCTGTGCCTTGAATTTTTATTTTAACAATTTCATAAGTAAGATTTATTAGGTAATTACGACCATATTACTATAAATGAGTTGTTTGCTTCTGGTATTTACATACATTTCCATTAATCAGTAATTAATATAAAGCAAAATAAATTTCACTTTTGTTAATCCCTAGACCAGCTGTGCTGATAAGAGTGATATTCTGAGTTCATAAGACATTTGATTAATCTTCAGGACATAAAATAGATTTCATATAATACAACTTTCTTCGAGAAAAGTACTTATATAGGTCAATAAATTTCCAAAATCAACATCAACATAAGACTTTTCATAAGTGAGTCTAAGTGTCTGATTAATTACTAGAGTACACTTCGATTAAAATGAGAAGAACAAGTCGGTCCATTACGCTCTCGATGCAGTAGGCTGTTTCCTGTATCGTTTTGTTTTATTTTCTTTTCATTTTCTATATTTAGTTCGACCTCTGTCTTCTAATAATTTCGCTAATTTAGTGTGTATTTAACCTACCACGGAAAACTCTTCTGGAAATGAATATCCGCACACATACTAATTTTGTAGTTGCTACAAATGTTCGACTATGCGGTAAAGAAAAACTGGTACGTATTTTGCATAAAAACAATCATCAACTCAACTGCGGATTGTGAGGGCGCGTTCCGTGTGTTATATTTACAAGAATCTGAAGAAACCTTCATATAGAATCCCAAGTTAATGTGCCATATTTAAGGAGGTATGGAAAAAACTAGTAGCCATTTCTGATGATTAATTGGTGTTGGTCTCATGAAAATGTGAGCACTAGAAGTACTTTAAATATTTTTTTAAATATCAAAATGGCTCACTTTTTGTTATCGTTGCAAAGTTGTTGACCAAATTTAGGTTGAGATGAAGATGATGAGTAATGCTACAATTCCAACTCAGACTTATGTGAAAGAGTTACAGCCCTATAAATATGAAATAACAAAATAATTCTAATGAAAACCATATCAATAGAATACATAATATTAATGGGATCTTAACTTTCGGTTACATTCTAGAGAAACTTCAGATATTTTCTTCTTTTTCCAGCCTTTTTCCAGAGTACTTCTTACTAGCCTTCACTTTCCAGCCTTACTTATATTTGGGCATTTTTTAAATAAAGCATAAAAAATCAATCTCTTTTAGAGCAGAAATAGAACTCTATACATGAAAATCACAATATATTAACTGAGGAGTAAGGAGAGATAAAAAAGTAATAGCGTAAAATGGCTTGAGCAAGTTCTCCATTGGGAAGTACTCAAAACCGAATTTCTCAAAACCGATTGATGGTATTAACTTGAAACTTAGACAATCTGTATAACTACATATATGAAATACAAGTTCATAGTTTGTGGTGTTTTAAAATATTACTCAGGGACTGAGAAAAATATGTTGGACATTAAAAAAATTACGTATTTTTTACAACTATATGTTACAGGCCACCATAAAGTATTAAACCAAAATTTTAAAACTCTACAGGCTGTGAATTTACAATAGGCTGTGATGTACAAGATGAAAAAATAATCAAGCAAAAATAAGAATTAGAAGTTGAGACAACGATTCCGAAAGAGACCACTTTTCTATAGATCACTATAAGGATAAAAAATGTCCACACCCTCCTTAATCATAAATATAAGTTTTCATCCGTCTCTATAAAAGTTTAAATGGCGAAATTGCGGGATTTTAAAGATAATTAATTTTATAAAGTCAACATTTCATGTCATCTTCAAAGTTTGTAACAAATGTTATGGACAAATTTTATACATAATATCTCGCTACAGATTATGATAAATAACAATATTATATACATACATAACATATCGGCCTCTCGAGACATGCATAATCAAGCGGAAACTAATTTATCTTGGAGTCTTTATTTTTACCAACTTTTCGTATTAGCTACCTAAGCTGTAATTAACGTGGTTCTTTTTCTATTTAAGTAATACTTTTAGACAACGTTTGAAATTGCCAGTATATGAATATCTTCCGCGTGTTTTTGTAGATTTACGTTTATTATTTTCACTTTGCATATCGGCTTAATCCCGTAGCAATGGCAATACAGTAAACGCTGCGGAATACAGTTATTTGCCATTATTAATTAACGACGGAAATCCAGAGATAAAACGGTTGTCCGCTTGAAATCCAGCAGCCACTGAAATCTAACTGAATGAAATGTAAACCACTATGTATTTGTCAATTCCTCGCTCCCGTACTGTTGATGCTATCGGAGATGATAATTTATGGCTCGTTTATGACTTCTTACACCTTTCGAGTTAAACGGGGCTTAAGTAGACGCTTAAAGAATTAGGCGATTAGCCAGTGGCGTACGCGATATACGGAAATAATTTTAAACGGTGAGTTTCCAGCAGTAATAAAATATTAAATATTTAATGTACGTTCAATTAAAAGTATAATTAAAAAATAATAAATAAAATTATAAATATTTTTATAAATACTTACATAAAGTAATTAATTTTTAATATAAATATTTTTATAAATATACATTTTGCTTTATATTGATTTCAGATAAACTGCTTTTTATCACATTTATTGAATAATTTGATTTGGTGGTAAACCTGAGTTCGAATGTAACCGGGGAACTTCATATCTTCTCCCTGAGCATTTGTGCGTATTTATCATCATCTTTATGTGTAGCCTTTCTCTCCGCAGCTTTAGGAGAAGAAGGTCTATTTCTATGTGTTAAGACACAACGATACAAGAAAGAAAATCAGTAGATTTGTAATAGTAAGTTTTAATATATCATAATATTATTATTCCCTTTTCGTGAATCGCTCCGTATATCAGTTTAAGAGTAATCGAAATATAATACGTACGCACTTCGATAAGGACTGAAACGAAATTCCAGCCCTAGTTTATGTAAACAAATGTCTGAGGGTTATTGCCGTTATGTTTAGGTAAACGTCAAGTACAAGAAGAGGCTCGCGGTTCCTTAGCCCGAATATGCATCGATACGATTCATTATATAGATAATATAGCTTAGAGGCTGACGGATTTGAGTTAGTCAAACTAATTTTAGGGCCGGTAAAAGTTATTCGTTATAATTCAGTGTAGTTCCGAAATTCTGAACGTGTGAGTGCGTTGTGCAATTATCGGGTAATTTGGATATTTTCTATATTTTGTGAGTTTTTCACTGAGTGTTCTTATTTCCATGTTAGACTAAGAATTACATGTTTAGATTAGGTAGAGAGTTTCTTATCTTGCAATTAATTACGGAATGTGGTGAAAATGCAGGTTGTTGAGGATGTGTGAGGCTAAGAGGTATTTGGATCGTTGTTAATGTTGTATACAGGGTGGACCTTAATCGTACGGGTAGGCTCTGGCGAGGAATGGCCTTAGCTGAGTCGTTTGCGAGCGGGGCTCACAAACGGTGTAGATCTTGGCGGGTGGCCTTGATTGAGTGTAGATCTTGACAGGTGGCCTTGATTTGGTAGGGGCGGGGCCCTGAGTGCGTACGATTAATATTCAGGTGATTTTGATGAAGGTCAGATAGTTTGAGCTCGTTAGTGAAGACGAGAAATTATCTAAATGATCTAAATATTATTAGCAATAACCTCTGTCATGGACGAGTTGTTTTGAGCTTGCTTGTTGCAAGGTTTAGTTGGGATAAGGCACTCACTGTATTTTTCTCACAAATAGGTAATTAGAGAGAGACGGGCACGCTAGTGATCATCAGTGAGCTGGTGAGTGTTTTACATTCAGTTTTATGGAAATGTTTTTGTGACAAGTTACCTATTTTACGCCTGTTTGAGTAACGGATTGTTTCTCCGTGTTTTTAACCCTTACAGATTGAATCATCTTAAGAGGTGGTTGTAGTTGTGTATTAACCAAAATATCGACAAAAAGTTAAACAGGAATACCCAGTATATACCTTGAGTATATACTGGGCATGCTATAGTTAAATCTTTAATCCTTGTGAAATTATTGTTATTAAATTTTATTAGTACTATGAATTATTTCTCGAGATCTTAATTAATGTCAGGGTTATATTGACTGATTTCGCTCAACAGCTAAATATAGATTGAAAATATTTAGAGAATACTAAATAAAACTATTATTAATTATTTCAACCCAGTAAAACATGTTGATTAATGCTTTAATGTTGATTAATTCACAAAATACAGAGTAGACATAATAATTGAAATAAAGTTAAAGCCATAAACTCAATAGAGCTTTCATTTTAGTTGCATCTCAAATTTCTTCCTTGAAATACATTATGGCACCAGGAGGGATTTTCTAGTATCTAGTTTTGAATAATCTCAGACCCATTCATTTTTTGAAATTCTGGCGGATACGCCAGCATTAAATTAATTATTTTGAAGAATTACTAAACACTTTTATGTAGCTATTCAGTGCTTAGATATTAAAAATGTATATAATTTCATACATTGCATATTTATGCTCTACACTATAAGAACTTAGGTCCAGAGAAAAAATATATCAAGAAAGAAATAAATGAAGAAAGGAAAAGTATTTTTTCCCGGAGCCCAATCCGCGAACACACGGTATTGTCTATGGGCGTTTACCTTAAGTTCCTGGGTCAGTTGGATTTTATACAGGTGCAGAACCAAATCCCGACATAAAATTCGTCCCGAAATAAAAGTTGAAGTCGCAGAAAGGCCAAGTTCTTGTGAACGATAATAAATTAACTGTCTCAGATTTTCCCGTACACTTTCACGCACAGAAGCGATGTTCTCAGCAGATCTTGCGTTTCGGTAACGTACAGGTGTTGGCTGATTATTTATCAACCCGGTTGACTCGAATTTGGCCACCAAACGTCGAATAGTCGACTCGGCAGGACGGTTGTGGCGAGGATAAAAATCACGTAATGCGCGGAACATTTCTCAAACGCAGCAGTGATTTTGAAAATAAAATTTGATGATTTACACACGTTGTTGAATGCTATAACCTTCCATGGGGATACACTACTGAACAATTCACAACAAATTTGACAGATATTGCTTTAACAACATGATCACTATAACCTAACAAATTTCAAGCGTCCCTATTGAAAGACCCTATATAAAATCCTTATTATAGTATTTAATATATATGTGGCATCTTAGAAAAGCTTTATTAACGCTAAGTTTTAAGAAAAATCGACAGAAGGATAATCATTTGAAAATAGACAACATTATGATATTAGGTTAAACGAAACTAGAACAGACTAAAAGCTACTGAAACAACAAACAGGAACAAATCATACCTTTCTGTTGTCAAAAATATTTTGGCGTTAGCAAGGATAAAAGTGCATTTTGCCTCGACCGGGAATCGAACCCGGCTCTCCCAGTTTCCGGCTAGTTGCTCTGACCGCTGAGTTATCGAGGCACACTCATTATCCCTGCTAATGCGCCAATTTTAATGCGTCACTACAGTACTCCCTCCCTAAAGACATGATTTGTCTCGATACAATTTAACGGAATGTGACCGCGTTCGCCATTCTTATGAACCGTTGTTCGGTAACCCCCGGACTGTAGGGCGATGGATAGGACGGGAATCGAATCCGCGAATTTGAGATGTAAGGGAGGTTGCATATACTGGAGCGACGAATCACGTCGGGGTCACCACTTTGGCGTTAGCAAGGATAAAAGTGCATTTTGCCTCGACCGGGAATCGAACCCGGCTCTCCCAGTTTCCGGCTAGTTGCTCTAACCGCTGAGCTATCGAGGCACACTCATTATCCCTGCTAATGCGCCAATTTTAATGCGTCAGTACAATATTTTCATTTTTATTTCCCTAGAAAAAAGATCCTCGCTCTTTTCTTACAACAAAATGAATGTTCTTATTTTCTTTTTTAATCTAAAATTATTTTTTAATCTATAGATTATTAGATCTACAGATTCTGCAAAAGTGAAAATCATCATAAACACAAGGCTTCCAGTAGACGTTGAAACTTTTTCTTGTGGCCTTAGTATCCGATATGATGTGCAGAACGGCTCGGTACGTAAAGTACAATTTAATTATTTCACTGCTCTCCGAGAACGTTCATGTCAAATGGCTTCGTAATTAGTAATAATCGCGGCGGGGTGTAAGCAATTAACGTCCATAATGTAACACGCCTTATTAGGGTATCAGCACCAGCGTACATGTTGAAAACTTTGTGCTGCACAGGCCGCCGTCTTTTTTTTGCGTGAAAAATTACTAAAGGCGGAAGCTCGCCTGGGTGGTCTTCCATTGATATATAGGGTGTCTCAGTTGGACCTATAGGGTTTGAATTGCGCGCCATTTGTGTTCTGTCACAGATAGGGTGTCCATGTTTAATGACTGTCATCTACAAAAAAATACGACGTCAACATGCCTGGGAGTCTCATTTGAAACTATAGGATGCGATTTGTGAATAAAACTAATAATATTTGATAAACTGAGGTTTTTATTCTTCAACATAAAATAGAGACTATATGACTACAAATGGAAAAGAATATCATTCGTTTAGCAAAATTGTCCATAACACGGATATATAAAACTGGCTCTATTTCTTGAATAACACGTTGAATGTTTACTTTGAGGTCATTGATTGTTATTGGTTGGGTGGCCTACACTTTTCCCTTGACATAACCCCAAAGAAAAACGTTCAGTGGTATTAAACCACGTGATTTTGCAGACCAATTGATGTCAGCATTCCACGCGAGACAATAGATCAGACAACAGGCTCTTGACAGATGTAATTGTTGTGCATGACGTCAAATTGATGTGCTTGGATACTCCCATACACTTTCTATCACTGCAGAAATATTTTCATCTGACCAACCACAATGAGGACGTATTGATGTTGCCTTATCAGTAGCTGAACCCGTCTCTTAAAATTTCTTGATTAAGTTACGAACTGTTAACTCTGTAGGCGCTTCATTTTGTTCTAATTTTGTGCGAATTTCTCTTAATTGAACTATAAATGATCGTTCCCTTTCATAAAACAGTTGTATACAAATTATTCGTTGTTGAACTGTTAATCGCGGTATGTTGACGTTGTATGGTTTGTAGATGCTGGATAGTCGTTAAATATTGACTCCCTATCTTTAACAGAACATAAATGGCGTGGAATTCAAATCCTATAGTTCCAACTGAAATGTGTGATGCTGCGAAAATATGGATCAATATAACATACTCGTATGTTAAAAAATATAGGGTTAGTTAGAAATAGTACAGTATTTCCCAATCTTTTAGACAATACTGTTCCAATCAAAAGTTTTAGGAGATTAAGAGAGGTACTCCTTAAAGCATTATTCCAATATACAGGGTATTTCAAATAAGTGTGATGTACTAAACATACATTTTTTTAAATGTAATGCCTTGTCTGTCTTTACCTATTTGCATTGGCGTTTCAATTTATATTATCACCATTTTTTGGGTTTAAAATTCCTTTGTAATTCCAACAATAATAACGTTTAATTATCCTGGGAAATTGCCGCACCTTTCACAACAAGCTGAACTCAACAGAATAGGAGACTAGATTTCCATGAATACCAAAATAGTACGCGTTACTGGACACGCGTTTCACCAACCATCTGAAGATGATTAACTTAACAAAAATGAACTTAACAAAAAACGAACTCTAATCATCTCCCGATGATGCCAACTTGGTTACCTAGATGACATATTTTAGGGTCATTGGAGTGGGCGACAAGACCCCACTGAACGACCACTAAGATCACCAGACTTAAACCCTATGAACTTTTATTTCTAAAATTATTTACAAATCTGGGTATAAAAATATGAAATCCCAAACTAGCAAGAATTAGAAGCTAGACCTAAGCTAGGCAATGTCAAATTGTAGAAGAACGTCACTTTCAAGATTCAATTTTAATTAGATGATCAATTAACATAACAAACGCCATTACTGGAGATAAGTTTACTTACTCCACGTAAATGAACTTCTCTTAAATTCATTGTAACTTCAAAATCAATGTCGGAATATGAGAATCAAAAATTGGTTTCTTTTAGTTAACCCTGAATATGTTTCTCTGTAAAAGCAAAATTCACTCCATCCTAATATCTAGAGAACAATAATTAATTACGCCATATTACTACTTTCCATTACTTGTTGTCGACGAAAAACCATGAACTGTAAAGTCAAACGATAGGCAAAGCCGAAATTACAGTCTAGGAAATCCAGACCTAAAAAAAATTCCTAAGATCAACATGGCAAATATATTAACCAATCCGTAGGGAGAAACGTTTTTACAAAAGTGATATTACAAAATTTAACTTATAAATTATACCAGACATTTAATATGAGAATAAATAATAGAGATCTTAAACTACGATCTTATTTTTTTGAGTTTTCTGTATAAATAAATGCTTAATCTTAGTGCATGCTTACGTTTTGTTTGTCCCCTTGTTTTTATGGAGGCGAGATTTAGCATAGTGCTATTCTTCCACCTAATCCCCGACATTCACACAAGCATACCCAGCTGTCTCATGTGGGAATCAAATTCACGGCCCGATTACTCGGAGCGGTAAATCTAGACCTAGCTCCAAGCGATTGACATCATTACCCAAAAATAAATCCAAGGAATCTGAAGACTTTCTGCGGGATGGAGATGTGAAAAACCCCGACCAATTCCTGCTGCGAATCGTTAACCCTGTGAGGCCGGCGCCGGCGCCGGTGGAACAGTCGGAGCTTTGCCCACTACACAACTTCGTCGATATTTAAATGTAATATTTACCTACATCGTGCACTAAGTAAAACAAGAACATTCTCTAGCCATGAAAATGTAAATAAATTAGAAGTTTCACTTAACATTCACTTAAAAATATTCAACATTAAAAATATTTTTTATATAATACAAGTCTTACGATAGAACTATAACAAAAATAAATTTTAAAACATACCAACTACTATATAACTGTCAATTTTAATATCAGTTTATTATTAATCATTCTGTTTTGAACGCAAAATAGAGCTGCTTATTGATCTCATTAGATCGGTATGGTACTATATTAATGGACCTGTTTATATGTTGTTAAATGCCAATGAAGTAAATAGCTTTTCGGTGTTATTACGTACTATAATAGGGTAATTACATTGAGTGTCCTACATTTACTATTTCAATAAAAATTAACGCGTATACGTTTGGCCAAATGCCATAGATTCAATAATCCAAATAAGCATACAGAAATATTCTGTGAGAAAAAAAAAAGGCAGCGCCATTTTGACAACTTAACATCAGGCCCAGATTTATTAGACCCCGGCGCATAATATAAAATCCGCACGGTGTTATTATTAACAATAAATCAAAACCATAACAATATTTCGCAATAAATAATTCACGAGATCTAAAGATATGTACTCCCAAGTCTCAATCAAACGTCAGCCATTGAAGCCTTCATAATTCGTTCCGCCATGGGCTAGGAATTGCCCAACGAATATTTACCTTTCGCGATGTGAACGTATTGATGATATTTACAGTCCGCGACTGGTCATTATCCCTATCGTTATGTGATCGCCGTGATTTTTCTAGAGAGGTGCGATCTGTGTTGCAATCCGATTTGTATAGTAGCCATACGGGACGCATAGACGTGACTATTTGCGCCTTTCCAGAGTATTTATGGTAATGACATATAGGACGGTCAGTAGCGTAACCGTCGTAGTAGTCAAACATGTTCCTAGGAAATGGAAATCGCGAAAGCTTTAGTCATTCAGAGATACTCAGAGTAGAAATTCACAAGAAAATGCTCTAATTAATAACATGGTGTTTGGAAGAATAAGAAATGGTGCAAAACACGTGTAGATGTGAATACTTTAAAATTATAGGGCAAGAAAGCTGCAGTCAAATAAATGATATATAGCATTGTCGATGGACATTATTTCTATAAATAATTTACAGTACAAGCACTTGCAAAATAAAGTCTTAAGGTAGAAACACACTGCTGTCACGTCATGTGAGCTCACGTGCTGTCATGTGCTATCTCACGTCACTTGATATCATGTTTAGGTGCACACTGGTATCACGGTTTGGCAAAAGGGCTTATCATATGTAGATAGGTACTATGTACTATGTATGTAGATAGGTACTAATACCAGCAGTGTTTTTATTTTTCCGCACTCCATTATACGCGGAAAAGTAATGCAATTGTGTAAAGAAAATTTTTTTCTAGGGTTTATTTTTCGTTTTTCGGCCTAAAAACAAAAAAAAATGGTTTTTAAACCATTTTGTGTGTGTGTGTGTCGTTGTCGTTGTCGTCGTCGGCATTTATTCTTGTTAGCACGATAACTCAACTAAATCGTGTCGGATCGATCGGGTTTTGACTGATTCTGATTGGGAACGTCTTCCAGACGACACCTATTGATTTTGAGGTGGATAAGACACACCCACCCTGTCCATGGGCGATGAGAAAGCACGACGGTGGACTATTTGAGAATTTTTTTTTGTTAACACGATAACTCAACTAAAGAACTAAATCATGTCCGATCGATCGGGTT
Organism: Rosalia funebris; assembly: GCA_037954035.1. Classification (NCBI taxonomy): domain Eukaryota; kingdom Metazoa; phylum Arthropoda; class Insecta; order Coleoptera; family Cerambycidae; genus Rosalia; species Rosalia funebris. The sequence goes on along the minus strand of JAZFAV010000001.1, from coordinate 10,115,070 downwards.
TTGACTGATTTTGATCGGGGACGTCTCGCAGACGATACCTATTGATTTTGAGGTGGATAGAACACACTCTATCATGTTCATGGGTCATGAGAAAGCACAATGGTGGGCTATTTGACTTTTTTGTTGTTAGCACCATCATTCAATTAAATCGTGTCGGATCGATCGGGTTTCAACTGATTCTGATTAGGGGCGTCTACCAGACGACATCTATTGATGACGTGACGTGATATCCCATGATATCACGTGAGTTCACGTGACGTGACAGTAGTGTATGTCTACCATTATACTATTTTGATATAAATTGGTTACTGTATATATTTTATGAAAATTTTCATAATTTTTTATTTATCTTACAACTCGTTTAGGTAAAACGAAATTTGCTATATATATAATGTACGGTGATGGATAGAGGTCTGTCACGAATCGCAATCAGCGCAAGAATTCTGAAAATGCGAGATTTTATCTTAATTATACGGACCGCTTTAAGCATAATATTTTGACGCAATCCTTCATTAACCGACAATCTTTATAAAATGTTTAAGATCAGTCACTTGTCTGTTTACACTCACGATCGCCCCAAGTGCTTTGGAATATGTCTAACTAGCCGTGGATAGTCTTTATACTAAGACGTATGGGATGTATTGAAATAGAGTGAAATCGGGGAAAATCAATCTGTCATTTATGTAATGAGAAATTAATTGAAAATAATAAAAGGACGATCTCGGGAGGGGCGTCTTAAGTCTTCGAAAATTATTGTTCGGTTAAAATAATAGCAAACACAGAAATAGTAGGTAATTGCAAAACAAAGAATAACACTAACGTAGTTTTTCACAAAACACCAAGACACTATACACTACACTACGCTCGATTCGCGTTTCGCCAACAAAGTTGACATCATCTGAAGATGATGAAAACTCTGATGAAGTTTCTCTGAAGAAGAAAAATGATGAAGTTTTAATCATCTTCAAACGATACCAACTTTGATGGCGAAACGGGTGTTGAGTGTAGCGTTTTAGTGTTTCGTGGAAAACTACGTTAGTGTTATCTTCACACCAAAGGTTCCTACCCACTCCAGGATCTTACATAGACTGAGCTAGTACTCTGAAAGAGAAAATATTATTAAAACACGAGGCAGCAAATATTAACTGATATACAAAAGTTTTTTAGTCCCAGACATTTTTTTGAGGTTAAAATTATATTATTTTATGATATTGTGTGGTTTTCTATAAAACCCATATAAAAGTTACTTTCTCATCTTACTATGGTTGCGAAAATGATTGCAATTGATTAGACCTAATTTTATGTACAGCTATCCCTTTTTATTCATCTCCCCATTAGGAAAGTCCTCATTTGATTCAGGAATCGCATAGCCAGCATGAAATAAATGTGTGGACTGGAATGGGAAGTCGTCTTTTATTCGTCGTCTATAGGAAGTCGTCTTGTTTTTTGAACAAAATTGTCCTAAATTTAGAATTTCGACTTTAGTAGTTCCTTATCTAAACAATGAAATTGATCATGTTACTGACAAAAGAACATCGTGCGGCAAAATATATTGTTTTGATATGGATTGTCAAATAATTACGGCCGTGAATGAGTTTCATAATAAAGAACATCTCGTTCTCTAGCATTTCGCATTTCAATTCAACATGATGTATCTTGAGATATAATAATTCATATTATAAATTGACATTTTATGTACATTTCTCACATTTTCATTTGGTATTTCTTCCACTAATAATTTCGTTATCACTAAAAAACTTTCCCTTCATTTTAAATTTCTTTTCTCAAACCACTTATCTAATTCTACTTCCCTCGGCGTTTCACGGTTTCTCCACAGTAATTTAAAAACGAAATGTAATCTGAAATCGTCGCTGAATCGAACAGGCAATAACTTTTTTTATTGCCCGCATCTCTACTCCGTCTGCGACTGCTAACACACATTTCCCTGATGCGCCTCTGAACGACTGTCATGTTATCACTAAATGCAAAATTACACAAGCAATAACTTACGCGATTGCTAATAATAGTATGCGGCTCGAAAGTGTGAACATCACGACTCGGCTCTATCTTCCAGCTATTCGAATCTATTTAAATTTTAAACTGCATTCTTTGCAGACACTCAATAAAACATACCTTATCTACTACTGGGCTCTTTATGTGACACGTTTCGTTTATTAAGCAACCTTACCGAGTGACATCCTTAAAGTACCGGAGTACTGCTCCGTACTGTCAGCCGTTATCGGCATTCGCAGTCGCAGCCGTAAATTTTGTCACTTGGGAAAGATTAAAAACGTTCCTTAGGCTCAATAGTTTACCGCGAAATGTTTTTTCGAGTTTTAGTTTTCACGGGGGTGTAATGGTTTCTGAACAAGATTCTTTTCATTAGAAATCTTATGTGGAGTTAATTTCACAACTGTATATTATTTGTCATGATTCCCGTATAATTGACTTATGGTATAAGCATAGAGGAATTAGAATCAGCGTTGAACGAAATGGAGGCAGTGTTGACAGAGGAATACGGAATGAGGGTGAATAAAAACAAAACTAAAGTATTAGTGTGCAGAGGGCGCGAGAGCAGAGCAAAAACGAAAGTACAAATTAATAATGAAAGATTGGAGGAAGTTAAAGACTTCACTTATTTAGGAAGTAAAATAAATTGGGATGGAAGAAGCGATAAAGATATAAAACAAAGAATAGCGCAGGGTCGAGTAGTTTTTAACCAAAAGAAAGCACTTTTATGCTCGGAGGTAATAAACTTAGAAACAAGGAAGAGATTTTTGAAAACGTATGTATGGAGCACGGCACTATACGGTTGCGAAACCTGGACGGTAGAGGAAGCAAGTGGGAAGAAATTAGAAGCTTTAGAGATGTGGTGTTACCGAAGAATGATGAAAATACCGTGGACTGATAGGGTTAGAAACGAAGAAGTATTAGAGAAAGTCGGCGAGAAAAGAAGTATGTGGAATAACATAAAGAAGAGAAGAGATAGAATGGTAAGCCACTTGTGTGACATGGGGGAATAGTCCGCGATATTTTGGAGGCAGAAATAGGAGTGAAGAAAGGCAGAGGTAGGCCTAGATTAGACTACTGCTCACAAATAGTAAGGGATGTAGGTTGTAACACAATTAACGAAATGCGTAGGTTAGCACAAGATAGGAGAAGCTGGAGGTTAGCGTCCAATCAGTCTTAGGACTGATGACCTCATTATGATAAGCATAGAACTCTCTGCCAACAAAGATTTTGACAGATCTCACCGATCATGATGAAATTTTGGGCAAGAACCATTAACAAATAAGATATACATTCTTTTATATGCTGCTATTTGGCTTAAGGGTCAAATGGATGAAAGCGGATAAACCCCCAACCCAATTTCCGGTTATATTTCGGAAACCACTTGAGATACAGAACCATAAAGTTCTCCTGGGACTAGACCTCTAACTGGATGGATAAATCTGGACTGGTTTTCACTTACAGTAATGTTTTGCCTTGTACGTATACTACATAAAAAAGAAAAGTTGTCATGCTCGTTTATTTCAGTTTCAGTTCCTATATGATATAAGGTCTATTTTTAATGCTATTTTTCCCCTCAATGATATTCTTTAGCAGTGGTATATGTAAAAAGAATGAGAAACGTGTTAATAGGATCTTTTTTGTCATTTGTATAGAGCACTTAATTATTTATTAGTAATGGGTCGCCGAAAATATTTTCTACAAACGAATATTTCCTGAAACTTTGCGTAATTGTTCGAAGTTTGTTAGAAATTTCGCAGATTGGTCATAGAAATTTGTACCATTTTGATTTTTGACATCCTTAGTCTATCCATTATTTGCAAAGTTATGCCAAGTTAAGCAAATATCCCTAAATACGCAATACTTACCTCTTTTTCAATCAACATTCTCGCACTGAATTTTTTTTATCAAAAGCCAATAACAACATCTTGTAAATAATACTTTGCAGTCTTTAAAACCCTACTTGAATTTTGTGTTACGATCATTATTTCCCGAGTAATTAATTACCAAAATTAAAACTGACTTTTTTGCCTTGAACGACGATAAGTCGGCGAAAAATCGCCGTACATGACTTTTAGACCACTCAAATTAAAAAGAATGAAAACACCTAAAAAAGCTTTATAATGAAATTACTGAAAAAATGTATTGAAGTTCGTGGACCTTTTGAAAGGCAAGCAAAAATTTGGAAATTTTTTTCCGATGGTTATCTTATGTATGATTACTTAGAAACTGCTGATAGTAGAAAGATCTAAAAACTAGAAAGTTGGAGCTTCAATATACTTTTCTTAAAATTGCTCTGTGACTACTTTTCTCCAAGTTACAGCCCTTTGAAAATCACCTAAAATTTTACATCCCTTAATTTTTGGGCCTAATGTATAACAAAAAATAACACCACATATCTCGAAAACAAAAGGTATTAGATAATAGGTATATTATCTTATCTAAATCAGCTTTGTATCCTGTACAGTTTCCTACCATAAAAGAAATAGGACAGCAATTAATTAAAATGGGTTTAAATCTCGAACGAAAATAAAAAATTATACCACAAATCTAATTATTGTATCCGCCCATGCCTTGTGACAAGGAAAAATGTCAGTACATTATCTACTAAATAAAAAATCTCTAAAGGAATCATTTTATTACACGTGGAAGCGAGGAAATATCGCCGCATATTTCATGCCATTATGCTCCTATCAAATAAAAACAGGAAAAATATTACTACACAGTCGCATTCAATTAAACATTACTTATAAATATAGCGAGCGCGTACGTGTTTTGTTTGAATATATAAAGTAGATGGTTAGTATCGAGCACAATAAAAGATTGACCGGCTCATATGTCGACCACGTCGTTTGAGTAATGGCCTTATATTGTTTGAGGTAACTCACGACGGTGAGGTAAGGTGAAAGTCTAATTCATTCTTCGGGCACTACGTACATACATGCTTACCAAGCGTCACATTTTAATTACCCTTTTATCCAAAGATTATTCATAACACCTATGGTATTAATAAAATAATTATACGTATGCTTTCATAAGTGGACTGCTCCAAATCATGATTATCATAATATATTGAAATCTCGTAGTACTCGTAGATTATGAAATCCTGACTTTTCTCCGGATCTAAACTGTTTGGAAGTAGGTCCAAGTCACCGAGATTAGCCAGTGACGATTGAAATTTTTGTTTGTTTTAGCATCCTCAGCCTCCTGCGAATGATAGAAATCAAAAACTCTGACTGACTGTTAACTGGGCTCTCGCGGTTCATATTTCTTCATTTTCCCAGTTGCAACTATAGGATTTGAATTGCACGCCATTTACGTTCTGTCGAATATAGGGCGTCAACATGTAACGACTGTTATGTACAAACTATATGACGTTAACATGCCGCCACGTTGAACATTAACATTATTAACAGTTCAACAACGAATAGTTTATGTACAGCAGTTTTATGAAAGTGAGCGACCATTTACAATTGCATTAAGAAAAATTCACACAAAATTAGGACAAAATGAAGCGCCTACAGAGTTAACAGTTCGTAACAATGTAAGGCAACACCAAAACGTCCTCGTCGTGGTCGATGAAATGAAAATGTTATTGCAGTGAGAGTGTACAATTGAATCTGTCAAGATCCACCACTCATCGGATTACACAAGTTACATATCATTCACAACGTCGAACATTTGTTAATTACATTCACAGAGATGCACGGTTTGGTGCGAATTTTGGAGTGGTGGAGTAATTGGATCATACTTGTGTGAAAATGAAGCTGGTAATGAGATGCCTAGGCATATTGACGTCGTATGGTTTGTAGATGATAGTCATTAAATATTGACGCCTTATTTTTGACACAAGATAAATTCGCGCCCAATTCAAATACTCTAGTTATCCAACTGATACACCCTATATGAAGTAAAGGTAGTAGTTTTTCTCAAGATAAATAATTAACATACAAATAAATCTACATCAATATAGCTCTGTTAACGACACGTTCTTTCATACATCGCTACATCCAATATTAATTATATATATATATATATATATATATATATATATATATATATATATATATATATATATATATATATATATATATATATATATATATATATATATATATATATTATTGAATTACTTAAAATTGTGTCTGTAGTTTTTTATTTTTTGTTATTTTTGTTAAATACTAGGATCAAGAGTAATGATTGACTAGACCGATGACTATTTCACACATTTATTCACAATGTACATATTAAATTACTAACTAGTCTACTGTACAAAAAATGATAATAGTAAGCAGTTTCATTTGAACATATAATTGCCGTATCATCAGCAAAGATACTGTTGTTGCCAGGTGTTGCCGTTGGTCATAGAGTAAATCAAGGACAGGCCCCAGAACGCTTCCCTGTGGAACTCCTGCTTAGATAGGTTGGATGTATTTAATTTCATTTTCGTATTTTATTCTAAAATGTGTATTTGTAAGGTATAATTTCAATAATGTAATAATAGTCTATTGGTAGGTTGCTCTTCAGCTTGTATAACAACTCTATAACGATGCCACACCTTATCGAACGCTCGTCTGATTGTATCGAGATCCTGATGAATTCTGTTCACGACTAGATGGATGTACTTGCTGGATTGTAGAATGTTGTTGCCTGAATCCGAATTGGGATTATTCTACTTTCTTCTAGAATAAGTGTCAACCTTTTTAATAGTAACTGTTCAAATACTTTGAATATTGCAGACAAAAGGCTAATAAGATTTAATATCTTCAGGTTCCTGGTTTTAAGATAAGTGTAATTTCAGCTACTTTCCACTATGCGAGGAAATAGTTAAGTTTCATAACTACATTGAAAAGTTGGGTTAAGAAAACATAACCGCTTTCCTGTAGCTCTTGCAGTAGTAGGCCTGTAATAAGATCATAACCTGGGATTTCTTTTGGATTGACGTTGAAGTTTATTAATTCCTTATTTCGTTTTTTGTAAAGCTTTTTGGTGGTGGTTCAAGCTGATTTGGTTCTTCGAGGACCTGGTTTATTTTATTTTCTATTTCAATGGGTTTAGTTACATCATTGGGGGTAAATACATTTTTTAGATGGTTTGCAAATATTTCTGCCTTTTCTTTTGGAGCTTTGAACCATCCCCCTTAATATTTTTTAATAAGTGGTATACGGTATTGTGCTGGTTTTAATTTTCGAGTGCCTTTCCATAGACCAGCCAGTAATTAGTTTCACCAGTTTCGTCTAGCTGTTTTACATATTTGTCAAAATTATGATTCTTCCTGGCAGCACAGTTTTTGATATACAGAATTTTTCTTGATATCGTTCTTGTAGTTAAGACATTAAATTCGTTTTCTTGAATTGCATTATCCTTATCTGATGATGGAATTTAACAGAGAACATTTTTTCACGTATGATGCATTAAATATTGTGGTAGGTTACATAACAGTTATTTTGAGAAACAAAAACATTGAATCAAGTGATAAATTTATCTGCCCTTCACCTCTTGACAATATCCAATGCCTCCTCTTCTACCAATATATTTATTGGAAAGGACGGTATTTAGGTAATAACGCAAAATGTATAAATAATATGGTGGCGCGCTATCATATTGGTACCATACTAGTTCTTCTGGTATTTGGGGATTTTCATTATTTGGATGCAATACCACAAGTGAAAGAAGTATGTTCTGTCCACATACTATACAAATTTTTTTCAGCAATTAATGCACCATCAATAGAAACGTGGTACTAAAACTGTGGTACTAATTCCTGCCTATTCGTTGACTTTATTTGGAAATTGTGCGTCTTGCTATCATCTAACGAGAGCCCAATATCTGTAATTCTGTCTATTCGCCATTTAACCAAAAAAGTATCAGACAAAACAACCTGGTTTGGGAATTGCATATTATTATTACATCTTCCCAAAGGTCGAAACTAAATGCACTTTGTATGGGTGACATGTATTATTTTTCAGGCATTTCGAAACAGATGGCTTGTATGAGAATATATGCTATTACAAATTACATTAATAAATTTATCGAAACTGTTTCACATACCATATATAAAAAAATACCACTCATATAGCATAACAAGACAAATAAATAGACTTTTAAAATGGGAGCTGATTAGCGGCCAATTTAAAGGAAATCAGCCTATACTGTAGCTAATAATTTCAACAAGAATCTGTCGATATTAATTGATCGTAGAATATCTCTCACCAATTAACGGTCGTAATATTTTTATTCCTTTTACTGTTAATTAGCGGTTGAAACAAAAACAGTCCCTGGGCATATTGGAAATAGTGGAGCAGCACTTAATGACCGTTACCAAACTTGGCAGGTATTGAACTACTGTATAATAAATCAAATATCAAAGCATAAGTTTGACTTAAGTAACTACCTATTCATTTTTCAATTTGAGTTATTTGTTAGCCCGAGATGGATGATGGAGGCATTCATTACAGGCCCGAGTAAGTGGACCTATGCCGCTGGAAACTAATGAAAATATTTTGTTTTGCATATTATATGGTAGATAAAAATAGAATGTGTAAGGAATTGATGAACGATCATCGTTTGGAAGCAGATGTATTCGTTTGTTATGTCACATTATTACCCGGAAATCTATATTGATATGTCTAGTGAATAATTGTTACAAATGTACTGTTACTGCCTTTCTCCATTGTTGGCATAAACGCGTAGTTCATTCCATTCCGCCACGACCAAATCAGAATTCTTTTATTTTACATTCTTTAATGTTTCATATAAAACACTGGAGGAAGGTTTTTGTCGATATTTTTCATAAATCTTAGACTTGGTCTTTAATTGCTAAAGTCAAGAAACACTGTCGGTCTTCACTATCTGAAATATGGTGTAAAATCTGAGAGCAACTTCACACCAAACGGGGTATATTTAGGGACCCACCAGTTTGGTGTGAAATAAACATCGCAAGGCCATGGTAGATTTTTACCATTCGCTGAATATGAACTTCACCACCTTTTTGTGTAAGCTTTTTTCAATTTTATACCTTTTACTGTCCGTATTGTTTGAAGGAAAATAAAACGTCTTTGAAATAAAATATACTTTATTATATTTTTCTTTTTTATATACAAAATTAATTTCTTTATTTCACTAATGAAATATTGGTGTATATTGGTGTATATATATGTTCTAGTACAAGTCAAGAAAATGTTTATGTATTCGTGAACAACACAAAAAAATATCACTCAATTAACTTCCCAATGCATAAAGAATTTGGTAATATCATTAGTAAAAGTTGTATGTATATTACACAGGCCAACGAAGATACCTACCATGAACTACAGAAGCGCCGTTTTCTTGTTTCCATCATGCATCAGTATTTGTAAATGTACATTGTACAATAATTTGTAGTTTTTAAAACCGAGGTTCTATAAAATAAAATTTTGCTTCAATCTCTGCAGTGCTTCTGTATTTAATTGGTTGGAAACGTACCCACAAGTGTGGGGGATTTACCGAAACAGAGTTGGCCCGTGGGGATATTCCGGTTTTATACTATTCGGATATTTACATAGTCGCTGTAGTACGTTTTTAATGTGTGTACGTTTACTCGTGACATCGCGTCGTGTGTTTTTATTTTGTTTTAAAAATGCCTATAAGTTGTAAAAATACACAAAATATATTTTCTTATAAACATAAGACCTGGTTCAAAAAAAGTTATTTATGCAAATTTAGTTGATCCGCAAAAAAATCTTTTGCCGCCACTTCATATTAAATTAGAATTTATAAAGCAATATATAAAAGCTATAGATAAAAATGGGAGTTGTATTAAGTACTTATGTGACAAATTTCCAGCTCTTTCTGAGGCAAAATTAAGGAAAAGCATTTTCGTAGGACCACAAATAAGAAAACTAATGCAGGACCAACGTTTGAAGAAACAATGACAGAAATTGAAAAAGAAACTTGGATATGCTTTAAAAATGTAACAGAAATTTTTTTAGGAAATTATTGACATCTGCAGTATGAGGAAATTTTCAACAAAATGCTATATAAGTTTAAGCAACTTGGTTGTAATATGAGCATAAAAATTCATTTTCTGCATGCTCATCTGGACTACTTTCCAGAAAATCTTCTCCAGGTGCTGTTAGTGAGGAGCAAGGTGAAGATTCCATTAATATATAAAGGAAACAGAAAGGAGGTACCAGGATCGATGGGATGTGGCGATGATAGCTGATACTGGATGCTGAAAAGAGAACATCCAACGAATTATTACACAAGAAAAACTACAAAAGGAAATTTTTTGTTAAAAAGGGAGAGATTTTCAAAGAAAAATAGAAATTAGAGAGTCAAAACTATTTGTGTTGTTGCTTTTTACTATGTCTTTTAATCAGTAACATATAAGTCGGAAATCGAGAAAGGAACCACCAAACCACCAAGCGGTTATCAAAGTAGTTTCCGAATAGCAAAGCTATTACATAATCGCTCTAGGAAACAACTACTCCTCGGGCTAAAGCCCCGCCAGGCATTGAATTATACCCAGAAGCGATCCTCGACCCCTTTCTCGTGTTTCTGCACGATCAGATAAGGTTTCAAAAAATAAAACCCGCCACAGGTAGGATTCGACATTTGTCCCGGATCGGAACCGAACGACATACAGCTGTTTCGAACTTATTAGTTCTCATCGGTGCCGTACACGGTACGCCGATTCAGGACAAATGCCGAATGAACTTTATGGCGTATACATCTTTATCGGTACGATCTCTGTCAGTAACATATAAGTCGGAATTCGACTTTTTTGAAATATGTTTTTTAATGTTTAATTAAATATAATATTTATTAAAATGTAATTTTACCTTTAGTTTTTAATTTATTCAATTATTATGATTATTCAATTGATCAAAAACCTTACATAAGGGGTAAAAACGGAAGATAGATATGAAATCAACGTAAATATCTCACTTATAATCACTTATCAAACCTAAATCAACTTTCAAAATGTCAAAATTTTAGGGCTGTGCTATTATTAAACAATAAGCAGACGAATAAATAAAAAATGACAGATACAACACATACATTTATATTACCTTGTTTACTTCCTCGTGGCGAAAAAAGTAAGTTAGGTTAATATCTATACAGTGAAATCATCTAGCGTGTCATAAAATTGGTTATCTTTAGCAAACAATTTTAATACTTGCCATAATGACATAAAAAACAATTAGTTCTACTTTGGAACTAGATCAGAGTTAGTTACCGTTTAAATTGGCATAAAATTTATCCGATCCCAATCAGAATTAACGTCTTAAAATCCAAGAAATTTAATAATTTAAACACTTGTAATCTATATAAATAAAAAAATCAGTAGAATATTGACGAATAACAAAAAAAACGTGAATTTAATAAACATGTATTACAAAATTAGTCGGTCAGAGTAGCAGAAGAATTGATCTCAAAGTAAACAACACATTTATTTAAAAATACAATTCAAGAATGTCAATACATTGGTATCGAAAATAACCATTCAATAGATACAGGTAATATGAATTTCGTAAATACACGTGTAATAAGATATTAAAAATAGTCTGTTAAACATATCACTCTATGATTGAAGTCGAATAGCTTGTGGTTTGCATTAAAACGGATTAAGGATATTTATATACTATAATAGCAGAGCAATTTATCTTTGATTTTATTATTCATTTTGTAATACTCTTAATAAGGCCTAAAAGGCTGACACATGTAAAGTATATCTATTTATATACAGCGCTGCGTCACATCAGGAAGTAGTGTTTTCTTAAAAATAATTATTTTTATGATGTTTCACAAGAAACAGTACACAACATAATGGAAAAAAATGTAACGTAAGTGTGCCATGTAACTAAGAAAATTGTTGATGTATTCAGAGATAATTTGTGCAACATCTTGGATATTGTCGACAAATGAGTCTAGTTGTAATTTTTACGCTATCTTTCTTTTGTAATTTTTACTGGTTTTATAACCGACTTAAGTTCAATATGTATGTTATTTTTTACGTAACCTATTTTTATTTGACATTATATGTATGAGACTTATGCATGAGAGAATGCATTATATGTATTGAGAAGTGACTTATCTCAAATTCCGCAAGACCTCTTGAAATTGTTGAAAACGAAAAAGGAGAAAATATCGATGTGGACATATTAAAAAAAAAGAAGGAAAAGATTGGAAACTGTCAGAAAGTGGAATTTAAATAGGGGATCAATTGTTTAATTTTGAATATACTATTTCGACGAGTTGAATGATGTTAATTTCAGATAATTTATATTTTTATATAATTTTATAAATAGTTTGTATGTCTTGAAAACGAAATAATATATCGAATACACAAAATATTACTGGAATTGTAAGTAGTTGAACAAGACCATCAGGTTATAATAAAAAAAATTAGGTATGTGTATATTGGGGTGCTGTGTGGTTTCTTATAACAATTCCAAATAAACAGTTTAAACAAATTTTCATTATAATCCACATTTTATCTAATTGTTTTATACAAATAACCCGTATTAATCGATATAAATATCATTTAAGAAGATGAGAAATAGAATGGAATAAGAAACTAAAACTATCACTGATTAAACTTTTGTTCACTGTCAATAATTAGTAATGATTTCTTTAATCGTGTCAGTACATATCTACACTATAATAGGATTTTAATTAGTAAAATAAATCAATAAATATATAAATAAAGATATAATTAACATCGTTCTGCCTCTCATCTACGTTAATTGTAACATTCATAGTAACATACCAACAAACTCAACATCATATACAGTGAGTAGGCCATTGTAGGTCATTGCACTCAAAATTAGCAATATTAATAATAGCAGATCTTACTAGGAATACGATATGCTGTTAATAATGTAACTATACGACGGGAATAAGATGTTGAATTAATCGGTGTTTGGATTAGTCTTAACGTCGATTAAATTAATGAATATCAGATCAAAACAGGCCAAGGAGGTCAAATATACAAGCTCTTAGCCAATTTCAAATAAATCGACAATTGAAGGTGATAGTCTCAGCGTTTAAAATGTAACAGGAAGTGTTAAAATAATGCTGCGAAAATAGAGTGTGCAGCGTATGTACCTTCTGATGTGGTTCTAATGTGGCTGCTTTAACTGGGTAAGTACGTTCGCAATAAGACACTAATTTAAAATTCCACATGCTAAAAAATGCCATTACGATTAGTGAAGGCGAGAGATTAGTGTGAAGGAATAGTCAATAGGACACGGAATATCAACGTCATCTGTGCTAGCTCTATTCACTCTAAACCTATCAATTTATTGATTCAATCTAGTGGCGTTTTGTCATAGGATCGTTTTTACATGATTACCTCATAAATTAAGTTTTAGATTTCTGGTAATGAGGTCGCTATCCTGTAAAAGTTATCCTGAAGCCCTGTATATTGTAATAATAGATGAAGAAGACAAAAAAATGATACATCTCTCATATAATCTTCGCGAATGTTGTTTTGAACTTGGCACTCCATTAATTATGATACCAGTTTCTATTAATACAATCCGATCACTTGATCATTCATACAAGAAGTAACAAGATGATCTACAAAGAGAACGTTTTCAGCGAAGATAAGAACTCTTTTTTTTTTATTGTTGGCATGTGATGAATAAAACTATAAGAACAATATATCACGTACGATTTAAATCAAACACATTAAACCGACGGACCTTTAAATCATACCCGGTGAGTCATAGACCTCGCTCGGAGATTAACCGGTGACCTAACCGATCGATCCGCTGATAATGAAATTTGATATCGACCGTAAAAGTTATTGACACGCGTTATGGATGAATACTTTAAAGAAATATATATGTAAATGTGGTAGGGCCCCCTGGCGTGCATTGTAAATAATGTGTTGATGGATCCGCGAGAGAAAAAAAACCGTTCAAATGTAAGAACTGATAAGTTTATTGGTTATTTTCGTAATACTCCGCCTGGCCATTCTTTAAATTACCTATTTGTTGCTGTCATGTTCCTGTGACATTTGCTGATATTTGCTCGTTCTATCAAGTTTTCTTTTGAATCAAGTGCATACCAAATTTGCACTCACTTTTCACTGAAATTTTTACTCCGTTAAACAATACTCCTGATCATATTCTAGAGAGCAATATAAGAAGAAACATCGAAGATAATACTCGCGTGACGAATCTGGAGCCACTAAGACCTAAGGAAGTCAAAAAGGAAATTTCTCTCCTAAACACCAAGAAAACTCCAGGATTAGATAAAATAACTTGTAAAATGCTGAAAAAAAGTACCCAAAAAAGTAATTGTGATGATAATTTACATCTTCAACACCATACTTAGACTCCACTACTGGCCCACCAATTTAAAAATCTCTACGTAATTCTCATACCTAAGCCAGGGAAAAACTTAACCAACGTTACATCATATAGGCCCATTATTTTACCATTGTTATCTCTAAACTATTAGGAAAGTTACTCCTTCACCGAATAAACCCAATTCTAAACATACCCCAACACAAGTTCGGGTTTTGACAAGGACATTCAACTATCCAGCAATGCCACCGCATATTGCATGCAATTAATAAAAACATAAATGAGAAGAAATACTGTACTGCGGTTTTTTTACATGTAAATCAAGTGTTTGATAAAGTTTTTCACGACGATCTCCTATATAAAATCAAACAAACACTTCCCATACAACATTACAATGTTTTAAGTTTCTACTTATCAGATAGATAATTCAGGACAAGAGTGAATGGAGGAACATCGGACTTTCGCCCCATCAAAGCTGGTATTCTCCAGGGAAGCGTTCTCGGACCCATCTTATATCATCTAATCTACACTTAAGACCTCGCAACATCTGACTTCGTTATGACTGGCACGTTTGCAGATGACACAACGTTCTTGCTTATAGACGAAGACCCAATAACTGCCTCCGCAAACCTCCAAGATCGACTTTTTCAACTAGAAGGGTGGCTTAAGAAATGGAAAATCAAAATTAATGAAACCAAATCACAGCACATAACATTTATCATAAGAAAAGAACAAAGTCCACCAGTATTTATGAATGATATAGAATATAATATTATAATAATAGGAGCCTTTGTCTATCCTATTTAACAATGTTCTGAAACATTCAATCTTTCCATCGCGGTGGAAGGAGGCGTGCATTTGTCCCATATTTAAGAAAGGCAATATTAATGATGTGTCAAACTACAGAGGAATCTCATTGCTGTGCAATTTTTCAAAGGTCTTCGAGACGGCGCTGTACAATGTGCTATATGCTTCTACCATCACACCAACATGGATTCATGCAAGGGAGGTCGACTATATCAAATTTGGTTCTGTTCTCGCAATACGTTTCCGAAATCCTGGACAGGGAAGTCGACACCATTTATACAGATTTTCAAAAGGCTTTCGACCAGATTGATCACAATATCTTGCTCCTTATACTCAGAAGTTTTGGTTTCTCAGATTCATTGTTGGACTTATCCTGTTTAGATCCTATTTGTCCGATAGAAGTTTCACGGTCAGATACCAAAACTTTACTTCTAATTATTTCTCTCCTTCATCGGGTGTCCCTCAAGGGTCGAATTTGGTGCCTCTTCTGTTCCTGTTCTTTATCAATAATCTTCCTGAAGTTATATCGTGCCAACAGTTATTATTTGCAGATGATTATAAACTTTTTACTGAAATATCTTCACCTTCGGATTGCTTTCATCTCCAACAATGTATAAATAATATGGCGTCATGGTGTGATCTACATCGTTTATCCCTAAATTTATCAAAATGCAAAGTATGACTTTTACCAGGAAAGTCAACTTTATTTCTCATGATTATGCGATTAACGACCACATTATTGGTCGAGTTGAGTTGTTTAAGGACCTAGGCATAATATTTGACTCCAAATTTACTTTTGTGGAACATATCATTGATATTCTTTCTGCTGCATTTAGAACTTATGGCTTCATTTACCGTAATTGTAGGGAGTTTTCCGAGGTACGTGCCCTAGAAGCATTATTTTTTTCTCTAGTGAGATCTCGCTTAGAGTATGGTTCTATTATATGGTTTCCTTTATACAATGTCCATTGCCAAAGGCTGGAGACAATTCAAAAGAGGTTTCTTAAATTTTTTGTCTTTTTTACTGGATGACGTATATCCGCCTCGGGGTTGTTGCCACTTACAACTATTGGACAGATTTAATATTCAATCATTATCTGTTCGACGCAATATCTCACTAATTAAATATTTGTTTAACCTTCTAAATGATAAAGTTGACTGTTCTAAATTGCTTAGCAAGATTAACTTTAGGGTCCCACGTGGTAGTGTCAGTCAACAGGCGCTTTTATATTGTACTACTCCTAGAACGAATATATTAGCGAAAGCTCCTGTATTTCTTATGTGCTCACTGTACAACAAAATTGCAGCGAATTGCGATATATTTAACGATAGTTTAAAGTGTGTTTGCAATTGCGTAGCTAATATAGATTAAGATGATCTATGTGGTATATTTCATATGTACGTAAATTGGCCCTGTAACTACCTTTTACCGTATTGCTTGGGTTTATTAATTGTACTATTTGACATTCTTTCTCTTTTTTGTTATTTTACTTATTCCTGTAATTGGGATTTTTTCCTGTTGGAATAATAATAATAATAATAATAATAATATAAAAACAGATTGATCTAACAATGAAGGAACTATACTGGTTACTGAAAAGAAAATCAAAAATGTCATTAGAAAAAAAATCTTAATATACAAATCTGTTATCAAACCGATATGGACATACGGGATAGAACGATGGGGCTGCGTTAGTAAATCAAGCGTGTCGATTATACAACGGACACAACCTAAAATCATCAGAGCCATAGCTGATGCGCCATGGTACGTGACAAGCCAAACGATACACAACGACCTTCGCATACCAACAGTCCAAGAAGAAATACATTAAGGAAGCAATAAGCACCACAGGAGACTATAAACACATGTCAACCCCCCTATCACAACTACTTGTGAAGGAAGACAACACCAGAAGGCTCAAAATATGCTGGCCATCAGACCTGAAATAGGATTCTAGAGGTTTTTCTCATTGGAGTAGCCTCATCATGTCAGAATAATAAAAACAATCTTCAAGTTCCCTAAACAACAGAATAGTATAAAATGTCATTTATCTAGAAACTAACAGAAGACTAAGTCATAGACATCTTTCCTGTGAAGGAATAATGAAGTTATGGATAAAAGTACACGTAGTAGAGAACAGTAGAGTACAACAATTGTTATAACCATTTAGAATATTTATAAAAAATCAATCAGTCTTTAACTATGCGTCCCTACGAAACGGCACTTCGTCTGTTTGTTCTTATAACGTGGATAATATAAAACTATAATAGTTATATAAGTTACATAAGTTTTTAACGGATGTAAACGATAAAATAAGAAATCTAGTATTTACAATACCTCGAAGATATTGACAATTACATATCATCGTAGAGGAAGGAGTAACACAATCGTGGTCTGCTTCAGTAATTTATACACTGAATTAAAATAATAATAGATTTTCAAGTAATTATTTCATACTTGTAATTTGCTTTTGTCTCTCATATAATGGTGGGTAATCATTCAATTTTCCTCAGCCATGTGGAAGCTCAAGAAACACCTGAACGTGAAGATATACGTATGTGATGGATATAATATTGATTTTCACGGTAAAATTACTCAGTGTGTACATTGTTGCAAGTGTACTTAAAGAGCGAAGTCACGGCGATGTAAAAAGAAGAGTAATGAAGTCATGCATGAAATATCAAGAATCCATCGTGTTTATATATATCTTTCGCAGGTTGTACATTTTAATGTTCCATTTTAAAAAAATATAATGTAGTTGAAATGTCATTGTTCCAATTAAACTTGTAATTTCTTCACATCATGGTATAGTCAGAGCAACAGTACTGAGACAGTTTGTACATTTTGGCAGACCCAAATTGTAAAAAACTGAAATAAATCACACCCGACATATATTCTGTTATATATTATAGCAAAAAATCCATATCATTTGTCCATTTGTGTTCGAGGTAAATAATTGAACATTCCCCAATAAATATTATCCAGGCATCCTTGTGAAGTCTTTCAATAAGGATGCTCGATTTTTAAACATAAATAAAACAAGTTGTGCGTGAGATATCTACTCAATTTTTGTTTATTTGAAATAATGATTTTGCTTGGTGGCACGTATTCGGGAGGTAAAAAAATGACTTTGTTGCATAAATCTGGCTGAATTTGCTGGACGGCTTTCCTTATGTTGACTTTGAGGGCATCATTGTTTACGGTTTATTCGCATAGATCTACAATTTAAATAGCCCTGATGGAATAAATCTAAAGGCGTTATATTGCACGATCTCGGTGGCCAGTTCAGATCACCGCTGCGCGAGATAATCATGCCCTCAAATCGCTCATGCAGAATGTCCATCATGGCATACGCTGTGTGGCACGTAGCGCCGTCCTGTTGGAACCACATGTCGTCGGTATCCATATTATCCAGTTTAGGCCACAAGAAGTTGCTTATCATCTATCTGGAGCGCTCGCCGTTGACGGTTATGGCAATGCCAATTTCATTTTGGAAGAAGTATGGACCTATGATTTCACCCGACCAAAATCCGCACCAAACAGTGACTTTCTCGGGTTGCATTTGGTGCTGGTGTATCTCGCGTAGATTAGTATCGTCCCAAATTCGACAATCTCGCTTGTTCACATATCTATTCATCCAAAAATGGATCTCGTTGCTAAAGATGATTTTCTTGACGTAATTTGGGTCAACTTCCATTTGCTCCAGAGCCCAATCAGGAAACACACGGCATTGTGGTCGTTTACCTTAAGTTCCTGGGTCAATTGGATTTTATATGGGTGCAGACCCAAATCCCGACGCAAAATTCGCCAAATTGTCGCAGGAAGGCCAAGTTGTTGTGAACAACGAAAAATTGACTGTCTCGGGTTTTCCCGTACACTCTCATGCACAGCAGCGATATTTTCAGCAGACCTTGTGTTTCGGTGTCGTACGGGCGTTGGCTGATTATTTCAAACTGGTTGACGCAAATTTGGCCACCAAACGTCCAATAATCGACTCGGCAGGACGGTTGTGGCGAGTATAAAATTCGCATAATGTGCGGAACATTTCTCGAACGAAGCACTGATTTGGAAATAAAATTTGATGATTTATACAAGTTGCTGAACGCCATAACCTTTCATGGTGGTTTGCCATTAGCTACTAAACAGTTTACAATAAATTTTACAGATGTTGCTTTAAATACGTGGCCGCTATAACCTATCAAATTTCGAGCGTCCCTATTGAACGATTTTGGTTTGGCTTCTGGTCATCTCAACACGATAAAGCTCTTCATTTTCGAAAGAATTATATTTTCCTTTTCAATATTTATCCGAACTGATGCATAAACAGAAGAAACAGGAAGTATTCGAATTTAAATATAACGACCTGATTAAAGAACCTTACAAAAATATGGTCGCAGGATTTCGTCACAAATAATTCCTGTCCATGCAATGCATCTGCATCTATAGCCCGTTGCACTCATATAGGTTACAGGATATAATAGCATTTAAACAAATACTTTTGCCTATGATTGATCTTCCAATTCTCTTTAAGTCTCTTTTCTATTTAAGTCTATTAGGATACTTGAACACTTGCTATTACTTACGTTACCATTCTATTTCAATAACAATATGTTTCTTTCCTGATTTGGGGACACTACAATTTTCTATTTTGACAGAATCAAAACAAAGAAAACTCATATAAAATAGAAAATAAGAGAAACAAAAATAAGTAAGTGTAAAACTCATACAAAATAGAAACTACTGGAAAATCTAATAAAGTAGACAACCAAAGAAAATATGCGTGAAGGAATCAGCCAATATGTCCTTGTTGTTATTTTCCATGTAGCAAAACCAACACCGACAAACCTTTTATGTTGATATTTAATGAATATCAGTGAACTGTAATATTCTGCTTCTGACATTAATCCAGTCGCTGTCAAATTAACTATGGAATTAATATTTAAATTAAATATATACTCGACCTCGGAGTAGATTTAAAAATATATCATAATTGTATAAAGAAGTCTAGATTAAAATATACCGACAATTATAGAATTTATTATGCTTTATTGAATAATTAAAAAATCATTAACTTCCAAGAAAAAACTAGGCGTATTCAGTTTATTTAAATATTATCATCTACATGAGTATTTTTATTTCAGTTCGTTATAAGGAGTGTTCGTTAATTACTATTACGTGAAAGTATGCATTACGTGATATATAATAAATAGAGCGTGGGCCGTTTGGATCTTAGCGCTCTTCGTTTCTATGATTCTAAAAAAATCCCAATGCATATTCGTTATATTTTAAGAGAATTTTAAGAAAATCAACATTTTGTTCTGGAAACCAAAATTTGAGTTTTAGTTTTAAGATTGCTGATCCACATCAGCAGAATTCACAGAACGTTCTTTCTCAAAAATAAAATATATTTGACAGAATACTTTAGGACCATCAATCGTCTATCTAATTCAATACCAGTCATGTATGTACATATATGGATATATTTGAAACCCATACTGATTCATTTAAATTATTGTAAACCATGAAGCATGTTCTGGAAGTGATCTGTTTTCTAATTTTCATTCCTATTACACCGATAGGAGTTTACCTTAGAGATACTTAACTTTCTCCCCAAGTTTTCACCCCATGTTTTTATTTGTGACAGTCTAACAAATGCTTGTTTTCTACTAAGGGAAACTTTGTATAAAATTTGTCCCCTATAACATTGTATTTGTCATGTAATGTCCAAAATTAAAGTATTTTGTACTTAAAATTTTTTCTTCTCGGTTTATCACTGTCTACGAGCATCCATCTTTGTTTTTTTTTTTTTATTTAAATAAATTACTAATTAATCAACATAGGTTCGTAAAAAAACGCACAGTTACAAGTTTAGCAGAATTTATCCAGATAATCGATCATTACATAGATAATAAAGGTCAAGTAGGTGATGTATACTAATTTTTCGAAAACCTTTGACAAGGCGAATCATAATATACACACTAATTTCAAAATTAGAATTTTATGGATTGAATAGTAATCTTCTTCACTTAGTAGGACCATTATTCTTTATATTATTTATTAACGATTTGTCTCTAGTACTCATATCGTATGACCTTCTTTTTGCCGATGACTTAAAGTATTTTTAATTATAATCTGCTTAAATTATCACTTTAGGTTGCAAAAACTCATTGACCTTGTTATATCGTGGTGTTTGGAGAATAAACTATCAATAAACCCATATAAATGTAAAATTTGCTCATGTGAAGCAACCATTAAAATACAATTATTCGTTTAGTGGTACAATTTTAGTACGTTCTGAAAATATTAAGGATTTTGCCGTGTACTTTGATGATAAACTATTGTTATCTGGGCATCTCAACCATGTGACATGTATATAAAACCTTAATGTATATAAAATCCTTGGTTTGGGGATTATAAACACATCGTTTAATAAACCGGATACCTTAAAATGTTTATATTTTGCGATAGTTCGTTCGAAATTCGAATACTGTAACCTTATTTTTGATATCCCCGGTATCTATGCCATGTCAATCAACTTGAGTTTTTTTAAGTATTTGTTATTTCGCATAGATAATTATTATCCAGTAAGGGGTAATGATCACCATATGCTTCTATAAGATTTGACATCCAGTCATTGAATTCTATAAGGCTTACTAGCCTCTCATTTTTATTTAAACTGTTCCATAACAGTATAGATGCACCCGCATGACTAAGCATGTTTAGTATATGCATACCTAGACCAGACTCTCGAGAGAAAAGCATGTTCATTTGATAGACTGCAAGAACTAACGCGCTATTAAAATCGCCAGCATTTGTAATGTCACAATATTTTGTGACATCTATGTGAAATCTTGGTCTTGTGATTTGAACAATTGTACCTACTCGTAACGAGTTACTATCTTTAGAGAAACAACAACTTTTTACTGTCGTGAAAGTTATATGTTAGTGAAGTATTCTGCTGTTTATTTATGTTAAAGTTATTTAAGGGTCACCATTTTTTATCTGGTTATTTTTTAGTTTAAAAGACCCCTTAAAAACAATTTCCAGCGCGTGTCCACTCAAACTAAGACACACCGTCTAAATATACAAAACACAATAATATTTTGTGTTAATCAAGATTTGATAAAAATTCTCAATCTGTATTTATTACTATCATTATTTGTATAAAATTTATTCCAGGAAAAGGAATACTGATTTCTATATACATTATACATTACAAGAGGACATAACCTCACAAATAACGTGACAGTGGCAGTAGACTCACGGGAACAAAGGCTTTAATTAAAGTTTAACCGTTTCGATACATTACCCGTATTTGCCCCACAGTTGTTGTACATCACTTTTATAAATTACTGAAGTGAATCCAACTTGATTTGTAAGCTTGGGGTAATTACAAGTTTAAGCCGACTCGGGTGGAATTTTCGACTGAATTCATAAATAAAGCGGTTTATTCCATTAGCGTAGTAGGGACTTCAGTAATTGTTTATTATTACGGAAAACATACCATACACGCACAACCAAATTATATAAGAATTCACATGTTTTTGACACATGATTTTGATTTTAATTATTCCTTTTTGTATATTTATTCTTCTGCAAAATAGCCGTTAATCAAATTAAAAACAAATTCTTCAAATATGCTTACTTCAGTAACTGTTTATTATTGCAGAGAACATACCATACACGCACAACCAAATTATATAAGAATTTACATGTTTTTGACACATCATTTTGATTTTAATTATTCCTTTTTGTATATTTATTCTTCTGCAAAATAGCCGTTAATCAAATTAAAAACAAATTCTTCAAATATGCTTGACCTTTTACTGGGTGTTACCTTAAGTTGGAGATTTGAAGATTTGGGTTTCGGAATTCTATAAAAATAAAGCTAAAAGTACGATATACACTTCATCAAATTTATACGGGTAAACAATATATATTTCAATCAATATTAATATTGTATATAATACTATATAATATACAATAGTAGTTCAATTACTTATATATTAATTGCACTCTATACAATAATACAGATACTCACAAGGACGATCATTAATCTCAAGTCAAATAATGACTAATTCCACCGCAGACAATGAGGCAGTAACTCCCATATTACTCAGAAAGTATAGATAAGAAACACGTTCAGTGTTACCCTAAAAGGGTTTATTATTTTTTAAGTCAGCTTCCATTTCCAAATGAAGGTATATATGATGGGAAGGTTTTAATAATTCTCGCTTAAAAAATTTAAATGTTGTACAATAATGGACAACTAAAATAACATACAAGAAAAATATAATATATCCAGGTGATTATGCATGATATGTGATCTTGTTCATAGAAAGTATGCTCCATAATATAACATAAGACAGAAAGGAAATAAACAAGAAAATAGACATTTAACCAAATGTAATATACGATAATTAGACAACTTACCTGAATCATCTACAGTTTATAGTAATTAAATATATGTCTGCATCATAAATAAGTAGTGAGGTGAGATTTACTACTGCTTCTGGTATTATTATTTATTTTATTGTCATGCATATTTAGACTTATTGTATTGTGTAAAACACTAGTTATTCTTTATTAGTTAATATTTTGCATAAATTGTATTATGTAAATTATTAACTTAACAGTAGTGGAAACGTCCTTTCAACGTCTACTGTCACCAAAGGACGGTACAAGAGGTTAATTATATATGGACTACATTTTAGTAACGTAACTTTAGACCGATCCTTATTTTATGTAATTTTCTCAAAGCCCTTGAAATATTAATTCATGACGCAATTTATCCTAATGTAAGCACGCAAATCTCTGAGTACCAACATGGCTTTATGCAAGGACGATCTACAACATCTAACTTAATTTCTATTACCCAAAACATAGCTGAAACCCTTGACCAACGCAAGCAAATGAACGTCATTTACACAGACTTCACCAAAGCTTTTGATAGACTCGATCATAATATACTTCTGAGTAAACTTACAAGATTTGGGTTTTCAACGAATTTATTAAGCTTTCTAAAGTCCTATCTCTTTAACAGAAAACAGTACGTCAAAATCAATGGTTTCAGGTCCCTTGAGTATGATGCCACGTCAGATGTGCCTCGAGGCTCTATTCTCGACCCCTTGCTGTTTAATATCTTTATTGATGACATTGTCAGTGTAATATGTCGATTGTCTGTTATATGCTGACGACCTTAAATGATTTAAGGTTATTACTTCCCTGGATGATTGTGCTCTTCTGCAGAACAATCTGTCTAATCTTCATAATTGGTGTTCTAGTAACAAACTACATCTAAACATATCTAGTGCAATATTATGTCCTATTCCACTAAATTATCTCTAATAATATACGATTATAGATTAGGTGGCTCTATTATTCAAAGACCTGGCACATTCAGAGACCTCGACATAATTTTTGAAAAAGATCTGTCTTTTACCGCTCACGTAACTAAAGTAGTGTCTGAAGCGTTGCATACACTGGGTTTCTTAGTAAGGACTAGCAGGGATTTCTCAAACACCGATACATTGAAAATCCTATACTTTGCTTTTGTCCGATCTAAACTTGAGTACGGATCTTTAATATGAAATCCTTATTATCAATACCATATTAACAGCTTGGAAATGGTTCAATGAAGGTTTCTGAAACTACTATGGTTCAAAACAGACACTGTGTATCCGCCTATTGCTTTCCCTCAAAATAGTCTTTTGGCAAGATTTGCGATGACAGCACTTGACGCGAGGCGGTAATATTGTTCTCAAGTATTTCTATATAAGCTTATACATACGAGTAATATGATTGACTGTCAAAACCTATTATGCAAGCTAAATGTTTATATACCTCAATTGTATGCTCGAACATCCAAAAGCTTTTACCTCTCTATTCTCCGTACTAATGTTCTAAAATTTTCACCCCTGTTTTTAATGTGTACTAAATACAACAACAACTGTGATAAATTCGATATATTTAACTGCACTCTTCTGTTTATTAAACATTGTTATGCTTGATCCGCATCTTTGATTTTCTTATTTTTCATATATTGTTTCATATACCTAAGTATTAAATATGTATATATGTATTTGTACCTATTAAGTTTGATTATTATGTTTGTGAAATGTATTAATCTTATTAGAATGTGAAGACTCACTGTACTTTCCTGCTCTGTAAATGGATTTTTCTATGGAGTGTAATAGTTGTAATAAATAAATAAAGTGAATAAATAAATAATAAAGGAGGAGATAACTCCCGACTTTTACCCTGTAAATGCACACATGTGTTCTAAGAGGCTGTATCCAGCATTTTTCGCAAGAACAGTTTATTTGTTTAATGAAATTACTGACCACACGGGTGTTATGAACGTTTATTTTTGGTTTAACAGCATCTAATACCACTAAACTATTCTTGTCTATTAACGATAAGCCATATATTTCCCGTTTCTTAATTGAAGCAATTAAGATAAACTAACTATTAATATAGGATGTCGCAGTTGGAACTATAGGATTTGAATTGAGCGCCATTTGTGTTCTGTCAAAGATAAGGTGTCAATATTTAACGACTGTCATCTACAAACCGCACGACGTCACTATGTTGCGATTAGCTGCTCAACAACGAACAGTTTGTGTACAATTGTTTTATGAAAGTGAGCGATCATTTACAGTTGCATTAAGAAAGATTGGGGCAAAATGAAGCGCGTACAGAGTTAACAGTTCATAATTTAATCAAGAAATTTGAAGAGACAGATTCTGTTATGGATAACAACATTAATAACGAATTACGCAATGCCATTGGGTTCAGTAACAATATGAAAATATTAACGTTATTGGAAAAGTAAATTAACTTATTTGTGACCACATTAGCATCCAACGATCCTATCATAGAGCACCAAATTCTGCCAGTAGTGCATATTTTGCATTGTCTTATAATATAGTTCAACGGTAATAAAGAAGATTTTGTAGATCATTAAAATTCTCAGGTTCTATCCTTTCTACCAAACTAAGTTCTTATGCATATGTATATATTGGAACCCAAGACAAGTATGCAAGTCCTTGAACGCCGCGTATTGCGTGATTTTATATTTAGAAGATCGTAGGTCAGGGTAACAATGCTGCAAAAAAAAAACGCAAGCAATCATACCTTAACAAGAAGACAGCCGAATAATAGGCGTAATCGTGTTTGGAAGAAATCATACTATCAAGGTCAAGTTTGTTGGCATTCGTCTCTAATAAAAGCTTTATGCGCAATGGAACTTCCATTGTATCAATAATGAATGCTAATTTAATGTAGTTAATTTTATCGATTCCGTCCCATCTCGCAAGCTCGGCTTTCAAAAGGAGGCAGGAAAAAAATAGAATAGTCTAGTATTAATCAGTAGTTGATATCAATCATCAATATCGGCTGTCGACGAATTGTAATAATGCGATATTTTTAAATTGATCGTTGGAACTTTTGTTGTCGGTAATTATATTATCTATTTAAATGAAATAAAAAGTTTTGATAATTATAACGGCGTAATTGGAGCATATTCGCATTTGGAATAGAAAAATATATGATAAATAGGTTCTCATAGCTGAAAAATATGTGATAAATAACATTTCTGTGCCATTTTTATACAATATAATAAAAATGAAAAATAAAGGGTCTTTCAATAAGGACGCTCGATTTTTAAATGTAAATAAAACAAGTAGTGTAAGAGATATTTACTCAATTTTTTTTTATTTGAAAGAATATTTCATGGCATTAAGTATATATAGAATATAACGGCATTCAAATGTCCGCCATGGCTTTGCTTGGTGGCCATTCGGGAGGGCCAATTATCGATGACTTTGTCGCATAAATTTGGCTAAATTTGCTGAATGGCGTTCGTTATGTTGACTTTGAGGGCATCAATTGTTTGCGGTTTATTCGCATAGACCTGCCATTTAAGATAGCCCCAAAGAAAGAAGTCTAAAGGCGTTAAATCTCGATGGCCAGTTCACGTCGCCGCCGCGTGTGACACGTTGCGCCGTCCTGTTGGAACCACATGTCGTCAGTATCCATATCATCCAGTTTAGGCCACAAGAAGTTGCTTATCATCGATCTGTAGCGCTCGCCGTTGACGGTTATGGCAATGCCAGTTTCGTTTTGGAAGAAATACGAACGAATGATTCCACCAGACCAAAATCCGCACTAAACATTGACATTATCGGGATGCAGTTGGTGCTGGTGTATCTCTTGTGGATTGGTATCGTTCCAAATCCGACAATTTTGCTTGGTCACATATCCATTCATCCAAAAATGAGCCTCGTCGCTAAAAATAATTTTTTTTTGTCGAAATTTGGGTCAACTTCCAACTGCTCCAGAGGCCAATCAGCGAACACGCGGCGTTGTCTTTGGTCGTTTACCTGGTGCTCGTCATACTACTCATATTACGGCGACTACTCGTGCTCGACGACTCTGAAGTTTGCCACAATAAAGGGATCGAAAGGTCAAGGGTGGCGGTGGGGGATGGCGGCGCAATATCGCCAGTATATCCCTACTAATGAAATTATACTAGTTCCAATGAAGTTTTCTACAGCAGTTTTCTAGAAAAAGGATGACTTAGGATATTGAAAATTGTCTGAACTGTGTAAAAATATGATAAATCGTCTAAAATAGATGTTTTTACTTATTTTTATTAACTTTTATTGTAAACGTTTCTATGAAATAATCTGTAAATATAGATGTTTAATGGACGTCGAAAAGCCTGTTTAACAATATAAATATTTACGTTACGCGGCCAGCTCAGATTCTGTTATAATAAAATCAGAAATCTCGTGCAACTTTGGTAACAAATTATTGTTATCCGCCAACTTGTTTATTGTCGTTGGAAGTATCGAATAACTGTTTATTTAATGTTATGGGAAATCTGTAATTTGCCAAACGTGTAATAAAATCATTGCCCGCAATAGGTCAAAAGTAACTGTGCCTCCTCTCTTAATGCCAAAAAATCCCATAGAAATGTCGGATATCGTACCCCGAAGCTTAAGAGCGATCAGACAGAAAATGATAATATTTAAGGCAATGGCGATGGTTGAATTAAGAGCTGCGGGCCTTGAATTTACTAGACTTTGACGCTACAAAATATTCAATTAATTCTATGGCACTAGTGAAAAACTCTGCGGCCTCTTATTTTCATGAGTTTTCTATGAAACTTTCTATCGGCAGTATTTTAACCGTTTAGCATCGTTGAGAATTATTCCTTGCATCCATTACATCTGCATTTGTGTCTAATATCCTTTGGGAAATTTTGACGAATTTAAATCAGCTAAATTAGATGGTCACTGAACACAAACTTTCCATTTGACGATCTGTTCAGATTCCACCAAATATACTTCTCCCTCACAACAATTGTGAGGATAAATTTATAAATAAATAATCGTTATAGAGATACCAGACTAGATAAAACCAAATAAATCATGAATTTATACAAGTTTATGCTATAATATAGATAATACGATAAAAAAAAATACATCAATTTGGTAATATGAATGGATAACCTATCTATCATACCCATACTCTCCTGAGTATGGGTATGTTTCTTACGTGTTCCTGAGTATGGGTAGAGAAATCTACTTCTGTGGATTCAAACTTAAAAAAACACATCAATTGCTAAATGACCACTTTTAAGATATAAGACCGTACTGCCTTTCTATAGAGAACATTCTGTATTTATTTTAATAATAATCCTATATTATTCATCCAGAATGATATCGATGAAGTAATGATTGTTCATTATTATTAAAGAAAATTAAATATACAAGGAGGTCTTGTCTAAGAAGGGCATATGCTATTAAATAGCACTACTCAGTTAATTACTAAAGAAGTTATAGGTCATTATTATAGTAACTGCGTGTGGTATATTTGACAATACATGAAAAGATACACACAAGAAATTACGTCTAATAACTCCATTAAAATCATGTAACTATAGTGCGCATTTTCTTTCTTTATTATAGTAATAAATCTCACAATATATTTTGTTAAACTTGAATGTGTAGAAAAATACCATAATAATACCTTTTAAAAAAATTTAATCTGCAAAATTATGTAGCTCAAATAATTTAGAGAGTCCGTACTTTCTTTCACTATTTCTAAAGAACTGTTAATAAAGTAGGTTAAGGATATTTACCATAATTAATGGTATAAGAATAAGTGTTTTATGCGACAGTTTTACTTTTTTCCAATAGTCCACCATCGTGCTTGTAGATGTCGTCTGATAGACGTCTCTAATTAGAATCAGTCGAAACCTGATCGATTCGACACGATTTAATTGAGTGATCGTGCTAACAAAAAAATTTTCTCAATTAATCCACCACTGTACTTTCTCATGACCCATGTACATGGTAGAATGTGTTCTATCCACCTCAAAATCAACAGGTGTTGTCTGGGAGATGTTCTCAATTAGAATCAGTCAAAAGCCGATCGATTCGACACGATTTAGTTGAGTTATCGTGCTAACAAAAACATTTCTCAAATAGTCCACTCTCGTCCTTTCTCATGACCCATGGACAGGGTGGGGTATGTCCTATCCACCTCAAAACCAATATATGTCGTCTGGGAGACGTTCCCGATCAGAATCAGTCAAAACCCGAAAGATCCTACATACAAAATGGTTTAAAAATCTTTTTTTTTTTTTTGTTTTTAGGTCGAAAAACGAAAAATGAACCCTAGAAAAAAAAATTACACGATTAAATTACTTATCCGTGTATAGTGGAGTGCGGAAAAGTAAAATAGCATATATATTATATACATAACTAAGACATTTTAGTGCAATAATAATTTTTAAATTTTCAGGAGAATTAACTTTTGAATACAACTTTCCTTATTTTATATTCATTAAGGCGGTTAAATTGCAAAAAAGGTCAATAACATTTCCGAAATAAACAGTTTTAAATCCTTAAAACGGAGTTTTCCCCACGTAGAACATCTTATCTCGAAATTGAGTGGCCAAGAAAAAATAAACCAACACATAAATCCAGAATATGTATTTTATGCGACATAGTTTTACTTCTTTCAAATAGTCCACCATCGTGCTTTCTCATGATCCATGGACAGGGTGGGGTGTGTCATATCCACCTCACAATCAATAGATGTCGTCTGATAGACTTCCCTAATCAGAATCAGTCGAAACCCGATCGATCCGACACGACTTAATTGAGTACTCGTGCTAACAAAAAAAAATTCTGAAATAGTCCACCATTGTATTTTCTCATGACCCAAGTACATGGTAGAGTGTGTTCTATCCACCTCAGTATCAATAGATGTCGTCTGGGAGACGTCCCCAATCAGACTCAGTCAAAACCCGATCGATCCGACACAATTTAGTTGAGTTATCGTGCTAACAAGAATAAATGCCGACGACAACGACAACGACGACACACACATAGCAAAACATTGTTAAAAACCATTTTTGTTTGTTTTTAGGCCGAAAAGCGAAAAATAAACCTAAAGAAAATTTTGTTTTTTCAATTTTTCTTTACACGATTACATTACTTTTCCGCTAGTATAGTGGAGTGCGGAAAAGTAACATAATAATGGAAGAAGAACAATTATAATGGTAAAAATTGTATTCAGTTTCAGTTTGCCTGAAATTTGTGTGCGACTGCAGTCTTGGATTTTAAAAAGTCATTAGTGAGCCTTTAACCTCTTTATTTAATTTTATGAGCGCCTTGATCTCCATTGTGTAGACCTCGTTCATGTAAAATCTACGACAACAAACTATCTATTATGACGAATTTCATCCACCTAAATAAGGCATTAATAAAGATACAACAGTCGAAAAGGCATAAAGAATGAAAAAGGATTACAATCTCCACATAATATCTCCATTTAAAGAGCGATTAATCAAATGTCATCGCGATAAGGCAACACCTTCTCGGAGATTTTATATTCCATAATACTTTAAGCCTATAAATTCCTAACTAGAACAAGCGTTACGTAACGAACAACAATAACTGGCGAAGGCACGAATTGCTGTATCACATTGTGCATTGATAGTGGCCGTGTGTGCATTATATGGCCCGATATCACGGCAAGACCATACAGTGAGGTCGTAAACAGTATTTTGTAGGTAAAATGGCCGTTCGCGTTGTTTATGGGAGCATGCGGCATTTATTTATTCCTGGTTCTCGTCTACGGAATGCCACCGGATCATAACGAATTAAAAATTACTTCGGGGCATTCAACCTGGAGGTTGCTAGTGGTAGATAAATTGTGACAGGAGAATTACTGTGAAATATTTTACACATAGGTTCATCAATTTGAGGTTTAGTATGTCTTAGTGTTATTACTAATATTAATTCAAAATATGGCGAATGCGCCGAGACTATTACGTTCAATATTCAGTTGGTTAGTTATTTTCACTTACAGTTATGTAGAAAATGTAACACCGAGCATATATCATTCATTTTTTTACAATATTTTATTTTCCAATCATTGGTATAGTTTATTTCATCGCTATTTGCCAAATAAAAAATCCCAAACGGCTCTAATCTCACACCGTGGCTTGTTTTATGGGTAGGCTCAGGTAGACTGTTCCGTTTATCGGCAAAATAAGAGAGTTTTTTATTTGGCAAATAGCGATGAAATGAATAGTAAATAATTCTTAACCTAACCAAATATATAGTAACAGTTATTATATACTATAATATGCCAAGAGTTCTACTGGTGACGAGTAGCGTTACAGTCTATGGCGATGATAGTAGTTCGCCTTGTCGATGTTCCTGACCTCTCGTGTATTTGAGTTTTATTATTTAGGTACATGATTCTGTTCCTCAGTATTGTTACAGAATATTTCTTTAAATGCACTTTTAGCTTTAAGGAGTATATGTTTTAATTGCTTATGTGTAGAGTATGGATGTTTTATTTCTCTTTACAGGAAATGGTAAAAACTTAATTTAATAAACTGAATTTTCTTGTTATTTGTTTAATTATTTTTTAAGTTTTTATTTGAATGCCATTTTGTTGGTTTGTTTTTTGTAGCATATTCACTGTTTCTATATGTTTTTGTTTGTGGATATAGAAGAATCGATATGAATGGAGGGGGTCCGAGTAAATCTAATTTAAAATAAATATTTTATAAGTATATTTAGGTACTAACAAAAACCATACGATTACAATCTGGGTTAAAAAAAGGACCGGGTACAATTCAATGATGAATTGAACCTCTTCTATGGCTTGTATGCTTGTAAACTCGTTAGAGTTACTCGATGCTTGCTTATCTCATTCCAAAAAACTTGAGACTCATGGTGAAGAACGTCTGTTGTTTATGCAAAATGGGGTGGATTTATCAACGTTATCTTTGTGACATATGCTCTTGCATCATCTTACTGAAACATAAATTCATAAATTTGTTTTAAAACTTCCTGTATATAGGACTGGGCATTCATGTTTCCTCGAATGAAGACCAACCATAACCTGTTCATGAACGATAGTTTATTTCATAACTCTCACAGTGTGGTGTATTCTCCATATCTTCTCCTTACTCCTGTATACTGGACCTTTATGTAACTAATTTTAAGGATAACATTGCCTTTGTATATACTGAGTCTGTCAAAAAGTTGAAAATTATTTTAGACAGCTATTTACGTGAAAATTCATTGACAAATTATGTACAAAGTTACGGAATTTGTATCGTATTTCTTTCTGAAACTGTCAACTTTCCCGTTAATTTACGAAAAACAGTTATTAATAAAGTTATCACTACATTCTATAAAGGAAATACATTTTATTAAATATGATTTGTAACTATTATCATTACCGTTTCTAGCGTAACCGTTAAAGCTCCTTACTTGAAAGTGTAGGGCTAATCTATTCGCGACGTTGCCACACTTACTTATTTCGTTGCTAAAACCTGATTTGTATAATTCCGGTTATACTTTTGTTAGAGTAAAAGCTAAGTAAAATTAAGTCAACACAAACATAAAAGTATTGTCATATAATTTTTTTTTGAACATGAATATTAAAAACAAACAAATGAAATCATATACACGAGAATTCATATGATTCACGCAAATCCTTAAAATTTTTGGATATTATATAAATGCACAATTTATGATCGTAAGTATCTACTCCTGGGAAGAAGATGAAACCCTCGATTCAGCAACAAAAACAGGAGAGGAACGCCGAAAGTTACGCGTCTCTCGACACGTGTTTCGCCAACCAAGTTGGTAGCATCGGGAGATTATTAAAACTATTTTAATCATCCGCCGATGATACCAACTTGGTTGCCGAAACGCCTGTCCAGAAACGTGTAATCTTTTGGTGTTCGTGGAAATCTGGTCTCCTGTTTTTGTTTTTATAAATAGCTATAACAGGAAAATAGATTCATGTACTTTTTATATGAAAAACAATTTATTTTTTAGTTGGTATTATAAATATTTGTTCCCATCTTGTGAAAATCTACTAAAGCATATAGTTATGAAATTTGGACAATATATCTAGGAATATATAAATGCATTTTCAAGACAAGTTAAACACAGTTTAGAGTTTAAATACGTAAAGTTTAACCGATTCGGCCCTTTTTTTCTACTCTCATTATTATATATTTTTGCGAGGTTTGTTTTAAACTACTACCATTTTTCTATGAGAATACGTGCTCATTATTAACAAAAAAATGGAAAGAAAGTAAAAGAAAAGAATAATAGATAAGAAATATGTTTTATGTTGGGTGGGTCTCATAAAAAAATTATATCACTTGTTCCTCAACCCGTTAACTTTCAATAATTTCACGCCAAATTATGCATAATTTCATTCCTAAGGTTATCCTAATATTATCAATGTATTTTATCGCATGCATATGTACCAGGAATAGTTTATTATTCTTTTCATAACCTACGTAACCTTTCTTGTTAATGACACTCGTTCCTTGATATTCACATTTTAAATCATTTCAATTACCGAAACTTGAATAATTCATACTAGACAATAATTTAATTAACTGCAATAATACCAACTTTCATATCCGGATTATTGTTAAAAAGTAATAGTTTCTACTCTTGAGGAGGTGGGCCTTTAAAAAAATAACTGGAACGTTTCATATATATTTTTTTCATTGGCATAGCTGCATAAATTTCACAAGTGCGACATGCCCTTTGTGTTCCTTATTTATTGCTATGTGGAGAAATTAATTAAATCTAAAGGTCAGATGTGTATTGAAAAGCTTAAGAATAGAATAACCCCCTACCGGCACAAAAGGGTACATTAATAATAACAAAGCGTAATATATCTTGCAAATTAATATGCGGATAGATACAGCAAAGTGATCTTTGATTTCAAAATTGTGCGGGCGACTCACGTTCATACGGATCGTATTCCAACCGTACACGCCGGAAATAAGTTTAGAATGATACTTCAAACATTAAGAATGCGTTTTCACTCGAAAAGCAGTCGTTTCAAATCTTAAAAATTGACTTCAATTTAATGTCACAACCCACGTAATAGATTTTAAAATTCTTGAACTATAATGGTTACTGTATTTATGAGGATTGCGTATTGTAACAATATATGATTGTTAAATAATATAGGGCGTCTCAATTGGAACTATAGGATTTGAATTGCGCGCCATTTGTGTTCTGTCAAAGATAGATTTAACGACTATGGTCTCGACAAATCGTAAGACGTTAACATGCCGCGATTAACAGTTCAACAACGAATAGTTTTTGTATAACTGTTTTATGAAAGTGAGCGATCACTTACAGTTACAGAAAACATCACAGAAAATTAGGACAAAATAGGGCTCCTACAGAGTTAACAGGTCGTAATTCTCGTCCCTTCAAATTTCTTAATCAAGAAATTTTAAGGGACGGGTTGTGTTATTGATAAGGCAATGCCAATACATCCTCGTCGTGGCCAGTCAGATGAACATATTGCTGCAGTGAGAGAAAGTGTACGGAAGTATCCAAACACATCAATTCGACGTCGTGCACAATAATTGAATCTGTCAAAAGCCACCACACATCGGATTTTAAAGAAAGATCTGCCTGACAGATGCAGATATTTCTTTATCAAAACTTCATACAAAATTCAGTTGTCACAAAACTTAAAAGTTACAGACCATTTACAGTGTCGGACATTTGTTAATTGGGTATTAGAAAAGAAAGAAGTTGATACTGATTTTTGCAACAAAATTTTGTTCAACGATGAAGCATATTTTCATCTCGACGGATACGTTAGCAAACAAAATTCTCGAATTTGGGGTACTGAAAATCCACATTCTGTTCACGAAAAAGAAATGCCTCAACCGAGATTCATGTCAATGTTCAAGATACTAAATTATATATAGATGTCAAATATTATCAGTTTTATTCACAGGTCACGTCCTATAGTTTTAAATGAGACACCCAGGCATGTTGACGTCGGCGTCGTATGGTTTGTAGACGACAGTCATTAAATATGGACGCCCTATATTCGACAGAGGTACCCAGGCGCAATTAAAATCCTATAGTTTCAACTGAGACACCCTGTATATTATAATAAATAAACTATACTTTAATCATAAGATTTTTTAACCAGAATCTGCTAATAAGTATGTAAACATTTTTGCGAAGACAAACATACGAGGCATTAAATAAATGAAGTGGCTTACAAACTGACTTGTCATGGCAATAGCGAACCGATTCGATTAGTTTTTTTTTTTCAGCGCAAAACTGATGTAATCCGCCGATGATTTCCTATTAGACACTCCCAAATAATCGCATATGCACAAATGTGGATGATGTTTGTAATTTAAAAAACAGTTAAGTCCACTCGACACGCCGCTTAAAAAAATTGACCTCCGCGGCCCAACAACGCGGAGTTAATCACTAGATCATTGTTCTTGAATTGAATGAATAAAGAGCTTAATTTACACTGGGTCTATGTCGGTAGAGCGATTTTTTTGCTCCGCCCATTTGAATTATACCTTTTGTGAAGTTGTAAAAAATTGCTTGTAATTCTAATCTGTTCAATGGTTTGTGCAAAAAATTGTGGAACGTGTTGGGTGTATTTTCATGAGATGATCAGCTCTTGACTACTATTAAACGAATTGTATGGATAGAACTTAAGACAATTTTTTGTAATGTTTAGTGTCGTTAATACAGTATATTTGAATAAACAAAAATCGTCTTTAAACTTTGTGAATACTTAAGGAATATCAATATTTGATCAGTAATTCTATAAATAGTAATAACATTAATATTCATAGAACTTGTTCGTAAATTAACGATTCCTAGGTTATAAGTTTCTAGATAGTGCTGATAGTTGATCAATAATAACTAGAGCTGCTTACGTGACTCTCTCGTCAGTGGCAGCGCTATACGAGTACACCCATAAATAACCACGTATAAGTTATAATAATTTATGTAGCTATTGTTCAACAATAAGATATCTTGTAGAATACAAGACTTGGTACAAGACCCGTCTGATGTTCTCGGAGAGTCAGGATAAAAGGATGAAATCCGATATGCAGTTCCGAGACAGCCTGGTGTAACTGAGAACTAATTAAATGACGATAATTAGAATAAGATATCTTCGCTCTTTGGCCAAGTTGAACTGGAGAAGTGATTGACTCCTGTATTACTCTTGAATCGTATCCAACTACTGGGAGTTTTGTAATATTTGCTTTATTTATATTTTATTCAAATCCCCAAGAATGTTAACTAAATATTTGACAACAATATTTTATACAACTACTGAGATTTATGTCAAAAAGTATCAGTCATTCGATTTACCTCTACAGCTCTACTTCTTACCCTTATTTGGCTGACTTCTGACACAATCCCCCCCCCCCCAATTTTTTTATACTCATAAAGGGTCTTTCGATAAGGACGCTCGATGTTTAAACGTAAATAAAACAAGTTGTGTATGTATTGTGACTTTGTCGCATAAATCTGGTTAAATTTGCTGGATGGCATTCATTATGTTGACTTTGTGGGCATCAATTTTTTCTGGTTTATTCGCATAGACCTGCGATTTAAGATAGTCGCAATGGAAGAAGTCTAAAGGCGTTAAATCGCATGATCTCGGTGGCCAGTTCACGTCGCCGCTGTGCGAGATAACCATGCCCTCAAATCGCTCGTGAAGAATGTCCATCGTGGCATGTGCTGTGTGGCACGTAGCGCCGTCCTGTTGGAACCACATGAAAGATGCAACTGGAATTTCATTATCTCTTAGTACATACAAACACACGCATTTAGTACTCTCAAATCTCATATGTCATCTTTGTATGACCTAACGATAACACACTATCATCTCTATCGTCCTGATCGACGATATTTACGTGAGTTTAAAAGCCCCAGCTATGACAACGAATTACTAAATAATAACATCGATAATAAATAATTAAAAAACGTTTTCAAAGCATTCGCGTTTATCGTGAATCTTAATTTTGGATCAGAGATCGTACAGCATGCCCGTTGTTTATCGCACAAATAAATTATGGATGGAACAGTTTTGAGGTCGAAACGCTACATCATTCGTGAACTCAGACAGAAAAGTGCACACTGTATCTTAGACGGAGCGTGGACTTCCTACTATTTTATGTACCGTGTGTGTATGTCTACAGCGACGACGGATTTTGCGGCAAAAGGCAAATACAGAGGAACATTATGCAGAAACAATGTATCAAGAAGTGGTTAGGGGTTTCCTATTTATCGTTTGTGAGATAGTGGTTTTAAACTACACACAAAATTAAAAAGACAAGAATTAAATTTGTATTCAGTCAATCCATTTAAAAAAAATAATAAAGTTTCGCAGTTTAACAAAATTATGGTAATCACCGTTATTCGTTATAAGTGTTATATCAGATAGATTAATAAAGTATAGATATATCATCGTCCCACATACGTACCATCGAGAAAATAAGTAATGAGACCCTTTCAATAGGTTTACCTTAAATGCGGGCATTAATTAATTAGTTTTAAAGTGAATTATGATCTAGATCCATAGATGACGCCACTATTTTGATACCAAAAGTATAATTAACTTTAAACCTAATATTTTTTGCCTCTATTTCAAGAGAACATATCGAAGGTGTTTCATAAAATTCTTTCCCGGTGGTACATTTATTCAAAAGAATTGACGCTTACGTATCTGAATAAGTCATTTTTCAATATTACTAACATACTGGCATAGCCAGTGGAAAAAAATTGAAAATAAAAACATTTTGAGTATATTGGCTTGTTATTAATGGCATGTAGTAGTGGTTTATATTTAAATTAAATTACTACGAACGATAAATTTGGAAAAGAAGTGTCAGTAGACTAGGCACAACAGAAAGTCATAAGGTCGAGTCAAATATTTAATTTTTGTTTTTTGCTTTCCTTACTTTTGGTTTTGCTAAAGTTGCTATATATATATATATATATATATATATATATATATATATATAGGAAAGAACGCTTATATATAGGATTTCTAGATAAAAAATGTTCGAGATACTAAAGAGCGCGGGAATGAAATATAGAGATAGGAGAGTAGTACACAATCTATACAAAGAGCAAACTGCTGTTATAGAAGTAGAAGGGGAAAAAAGGGAAGTAAGTATCAGGAAAGGAGTAAGACAAGGATGTACGCTATCACCACTAATTTTTAATCTGTACATCGAAGAGGCGATTAATGTGGTAAAAGATAGAGTGGATTTCGGGATTAAAGTACAAGGACAGAAACTAAAAATGCTGAGATTCGCGGATGATATAGCAGTATTAGCATCTAGTAAGGAGGAATTAGAATCAGCATTGAACGAAAAGGAGGCAGTGTTGACAGAGGAATACGGAATGAGGGTGAATAAAAACAAAACTAAAGTTTTAGTGTGCAGAGGGCGCGAGAGCAGAGCAAAAAAAAGTACAAATTAATAATGAAAGATTGGAGGAAGTTAAAGACTTCACTTATTTAGGAAGTAAAATAAATTGGGATGGAAGAAGCGATAAAGACATAAAACAAAGAATAGCGCAGGGTCGAGTAGCTTTTAACAAAAAGAAAGCACTTTTATGCTCGGGGGTAATAAACTTTGATACAAGGAAGAGATTTTTGAAAACATATGTATGGAGCACGGCACTATACGGTTGCGAAACCTGGACGATAGGGGAAGCAAGTAGGAAGAAATTAGAAGCTTTTGAGATGTGGTGTTACCGAAGAATGATGAAAATACCATGGACTGATAGGGTTAGAAACGAAGAAGTATTGGAGAAAGTCGGCGAGAAAAGAAGTATGTGGAAAAACATAAATAAGAGAAGAGATAGAATGGTAGGCCACTTGCTGAGACATGGAGGAATAGACCGCGATATTTTGGAGGCAGAAATAGGAGTGAAGAAAAGCAGAGGTAGGCCTAGATTAGACTACTGCTCGCAAATAGTAAGGGATGTAGAAAATAGCACAATTAGCGAAATGCGTAGGTTAGCACAAGATAGGAGAAGCTGGAGGTTAGCGTCCAACCAGTCTTAGGACTGATGACCTAATGATGATGATGATGAAAGTTGCTAGTAAAGCAGACATAATTGTTAATTTCTTTTTTTCAAATTTCGGTAATTTTTTCGATATTTGAAAAAGTCTCGCATCTTTGTATATATGTACCTAAATGTAGTCTTATAAGTCAACTCGACTTTAATTATTAAAGCGTGAAAACAACGCGATATAAGACTAGTAAATATAGCCCAACCACTTCTCTCCACAGCGAGTTAACCAACTGAGTGAGCTTCGTGTTTACAGTTTCAGAAAAACTACTGAACTGAATCGTTGAGCATATAAGAATTCAAAAGTGCAAATTATATTATCAGTGACTTGAAAATGCTCACACTCAAGTCAAATCGGTTTACCTTTTAGCGCGAGATTAACATTAGATTACGTATCACACTACTGTTTATGATCACATCGCGCCCTCTATGAGGAAAAGGGACAAATAAACGAAAAGAAAATCTAAAGGGATTTTATTTAAATTCAGAAAGAATATCGTATGTCGGTCTCATCCTCAAACTTCAGAGAACTTCCCTGAAGAAGTTAACTGCAATAAGTGTCGAAACAGTAGCACCAAGCTCTAATTTTTTACTACAGTGGATAATCAGTATCCATCTGGAAATCGAGAGGAATGTTTCCTTTTGATATATCATAGACAACAAATAGATAGATCTCCTTTGATATTTTATGAGGAAGTAAATTCATATTTTTTGTGGAGCACTCAAGCAGTGACCTGAAATTGACATTCCATATCTTTGCTTCTTTCAATTCTTTCCCGGAAAAACGTGTACATTTCCTTTCGGATTTACTTATTTTCATTCGTCGTGGTTATTTTAAGTAAGTAAATATACGAAGCGCGTTCAAATATAAATGCGAATTTCAGTCAGACAGTCTTTCGGAAGAAGCAGGGTTGGGTATTAGTGGGAATTGTAGGAAGGAGTAATAGAAGGCGAGAATTGTCACCGATGCAGCCCTGAGATCATCAGTACGGCAGTGGCAAAGATGATCGAGAGCAATCTACACCCTTCTGTTGCGCAACGCATCATCATTAAGTTTTTGACACAGGAGGAGGTCCAACCAACTGAAATTTTGCGAAGATTACGAGTTTGGTGAAAATGTCCTTTCATAGTCACGAGTAGGTTTTATTGGCAGAAAATATTCTCTAAAGGGCGAGAGAGAGTCGAAAATTAATGTTGCATGAGGAATACACTTAAACGGTTCGTAACCTTATTGAAAAT
Organism: Rosalia funebris; assembly: GCA_037954035.1. Lineage (NCBI taxonomy): Eukaryota > Metazoa > Arthropoda > Insecta > Coleoptera > Cerambycidae > Rosalia > Rosalia funebris. The sequence continues at coordinate 10,074,268 of JAZFAV010000001.1, read as the reverse complement.
GACTGCCGCCTTAGCGTCGTTGAAATCACCTCTGAGGTAAACATCAACATTGGGAGCATCCAATCGGCTCGTTGGGTGCCACGCCTTCTTTCAAAAAACGTTCATCTTGACATTTGTAAATGGCTTCCCGCTCATTATACGAGTAGGACTAAGGGAGGCTATTTCCTTAGCTACGTTGTCACCTGTGATGAAAATCGAGTACATCATTAAACTCCCGAGAGTAAGCAGGCGAGCAACGAATGACGAAGACAAGAAGAATCCATCTTGGAGAAGATAAAAGCAGGATTGTCAGCGAGGAAAGTTCTTGTGATGGTTTTCTGGGATTCAAAAGGCGTTCTTTTGTTAGATTTACTTCATGACCACAGACCAATTAATGCTGTTTACTGCACTCTCTTGAAATCCACTTACCGAAGAAAAACACGACAACTCATTAGGGACGTCATTCTTCTTCACGATACTCCATACTCCATACGGTAAAACAGACACTTTAGAAATTCGAGGAAATCTTCTGGAAGACTCTTGAAAATCCACCATGCAGTCCGGATCTATCGCCGTATAATTTCTACATGTTTATAAAGTTAAAAGTGGCTTTATAGGCACAGCGTTTCAGTGATATTGCCGAGATGAAAGCGTTCCTCCTCCTCCAATCCTGTCTCGCTCTTTTTACAATGATGACAAATAAAAGCTCTCAATTCGATATAAAAAATGTATAAACAAAGGGAGATACTATATAGAAAAATAAAATATTTTGCTTAATTTGTTTGATCTTCCATAAATCTAAAAAAATAATTCTCGTTTATATTTGGACGCTCCTCGTATATATTTAAAAATAGATTAACAACATTCGGTACGTCCTGCGAATCTCAAATTATAATAAGACGCAATTGTCTTTTTTCCTTTATATATAAATAACTGCTATGCACATGAGGCAGCGGCATATGGGCTGTCCATAAAAATTAAAAGTGCAGTCAATTCGCTACCGCCTCGACAATTCCACCGTAAAATTAATTAAACACGGCGATATGCTGCAATGATACTCACCCAGTTTACAAGCAATTTACATCCGATTATACCCGATTAAATGTGCCGTTATGTATACAAATTTGGAACTTTTGAGATATTTAAAGACTGACGATCACGCATCGGCGAGCCATTTAAACGGATCTGGTTTACGTTTCATTTGCAGAAGGAAGCATATCTCTTAATTGGCGTACGATGCGAGGTCAAGTTCTTTGCCGTTTACTACATTACTACAGGCCGCAATTCGAGTAGGTATTTCGGGTATGGCCATATAACCCACGAAATGAACAAATGTTCTAATACATATTGATACACGACAGTTTTAAGAGCTAATTAATACCCCCCTCTTATATTATTGTAGGTATACTACCACTTCTCTGTAAATAATAAACATTTATGTATTGTAATACATTATATTATTGATATTGTAACTTATACAAGTCGTCCACGGACAAGGAGTACAGGAAATAGAGAAATTGTCCTTAGTACCCACCCAACATGAGGTCGTTTACACGGAATATGAAGATTCAGTAACGTTGACTGGATAGCCATTAACTTTAAGATAAAATCCAAATTCTTTGTCTTTAATTAAGGTTACATTATATAATTTATTGAGGGCAAATCCATAACGTACAAGTTTTACCAAATGGACTCATAAAATTATGAGTATTATTTGAAAATTCTGAGAATTGATGAGAATATTAACATATTATTATTATTATAAGCAAAATATTACAATTTTATTGCCACGATTATGGGCATAATAATTGTGGCTGATGTTTTAACTATGCATTTTGAAACTTGCAAAGTGTCACTATTGTGTAAAAATTTGACGCACTCGTAATTATATGAAATATTTCTTGGGAAACAAAAGACCGGATATGTTACAGGATTCCAAAACCAAGCATAGTCTTCCATAAGGATGCCTGAAATTTTACACCCTTCATAAAGGGCCAGTAACTTCAGATTATTTGATGTATTACATTTTAAGGGGATCACTACATGTCTTTATCTACATGGGAAATATGCCATTACATAAGTTCCTTTTTCTCTGAAACTCCTTTACCAATTTTACTCAAACTTTGTACACACCTAATCGATTATGGTATCATCGTTTTAAATGAAGGATTTTTTATATTAATCAAAGGTAAATGTTTTATTTGTATGCCAAAATCGACACTTTTTCGGTCACCTTTTTTATATTTCACAATTTTTTTTATATGAGAAAAAAGCTTTTTAAAAGAACTCTCCAATCAGATTATTCTTTATTTTATTCTACATCTTTAAAAAATAAAAAAAAATAAACACGATATTTTGAATAGACTGAGAAAACTGAACATCAATGAAAAAAACATGACTTTTCAGAAGACGTTTTCAGGCGATTATTCAAAAAAAATATATGCTTTTACCTCTAATCGTTCTTCTAAGCGATTGTACTTGATTCCGAATGAGCACTTTTCGCAATTTTCAAAAAATTATCAGATTTTCATAAAATCTACGCTAAAAGATGCAAGAAGGTCTATACTTTCATAAAAAATAATCCACTTAAATACCAATCAATGAATTTCGGATCTTGTTATGTGTAGATGTCATATTCAAGTTGAATAATCAGTTTTTCCTCATACAATACAAGGTCATACAAGGTCTCAAATTACCAGGGAGTACCACATGGATTTATTAAGGACAGATCTACTCTAACGAATTTGGTCTGCATTACACAGTTTGTTGCTTCCGCATTGCATGAAGCTCCTAGGTAGATGTCATTTATACTGAATTCTCCAAAGCTTTCGAGAGACTAGACTACGGTATTTTACTTAAAAAGCTAGGCAATTTGGATTGTCTAACAGTTTTATTGCTTTTCTAATTATATTTAGATAGTTGAGGACTCACGGTTCAGTATCACGGTTTTAGTTCTGTCGAAATACTTGCAACATCGGATGTGCCACAAGGATCTATATTAGGGCTCCTTGTTTTTATCGCGTTTATAAATGGAATTTGCCGCGGTATAGAGTCGAAATTTTTTTTGTATGCAGACGACTGTAAACTATTTCGACAGATAACATGTGTATGAGACTGCATTTTGCTTCAAAATGATATTAATAATTTAAATACATGATGTGAGATTAATCTGTTACCACTCGAGCAAGTGTAATTTATACTCGCAAATACTTTGATTATACTATTCATAACATTAATTTAAACAATGTTGGTGAATTTAGAGACTTTTCCCATTCTATAATAGGCCTTGGCTAGGATTTTCGATTCCTATGATTTGTTCCATAGATAACACCTCATTTAACAAACATAACACTCTTCACCAAGAGTACCACCGTACATCTACAAGGTATTGTGTAGTCTACAAGCTACAACATATAATTTTTAAATAATTTGTATTGCATCTTCACCAAAAGGGTATTCGCGCTCACGTTATTCCCCATACCATTACCGTTTTTTTATCAAACAGAACGTGCCTGTCCGCTGTTTCTGTCGGGACGTCGAGAACCTTGACCGCCGACAGTTTATGGACGAAACGACCCGCATTTTCGCACCTAAAAACGGCCGATTTAATACGCCATCCTTAATGAAGGCTGCATTAAATCGAGCCGCGGCCGAGGTTAGTTCCATCCAGCGGTTTAGAACAATGGGGAACGTAGCCGACGACGTCCCTAACGGTGGTCCAGTAATTGAGTTTGGAGCACACGTATCGGCATACTGAAATACCACCCGTCGTGTCACCTCTAACAAACTGACAAAACCTTATCTTTAACACACGGTTTAATTGAATACGTTGTAGCATTGGTGCGGGGACTCGCATTACATCGCGCTGAAATCTATTCGAGTCAATTAAGCTCTCAGGGCATCGGCAGATGGACACTCTGTACGTCGTTTTGTAGCCTGGGCGGTTCGTTTTAACTTAGATTCGGTTCCAGACGATGTATTTTATAAAGTACATGAAAAAGTAATGTCAGTTAACTGTTTCGTCCATCTTTTGATAGGTTTTCGTTACTAGATTATAAAGTGAGAAGGAGGTACTAAAGTCTCAAGAGGGAGTAACCACGATAAAATACCTACAGAATTCATGCTGTATCTGTGTTTTTTTTGTGTGCAAAATTACGTAATCGAAACGGAGTCAAATATCTTCAGAAATTATTGATTAATACCAACCCATTTATATTTGTAGTTCATCGTGTCTTGCATCCGTTGTAATAGATCTAACTGTATATATGCGTCATTAAAAAAAATAACATAAGAAGAGAAACTATACGGTAATAAATAATAATAGATATATACAAAGATGCCAAAAATATCTTGGTCAAAGGTGAACATGGTTTTAAATAATTGTAGAGGCTAGTATCGTTTCAATCATTCACTGATTATCAAAATTTGTCAAGCAATTCTGGCAAAGTTTCTTGCTAACTAAACTATTTTCAAACTAATATGCTCGATAATTATAATTTGGTACAAACAGCTGTTATATTTGGACAATTTTCGAAAACACTTCCTAGCAAAAAAGCAAAGAATTTTTAACTCCACGCGCGCTCGCGGTATTAGGACCGCACGGTTATATTCTACCCGTCCACAATGGACGGTCTCTTTAAAACGAAAGGCCGACCGCTAATCCTTAGTTACATCATGGCTCGACAGATGGCAACTTCCACAGTGTTTTTGGCCACGTGGCTCACTCACGTAATCACTTGTAACGCAGCTGCAGTTCTGTGGGATTTGTAAAGCGGCCCTAACACCCACCTACTCTTATGTACCAAATTTTAACTCAAGTTTCTAACAATCTAGTTGTAAAAATGGTAATCCGAAAGTGGAGTGAGCTTTTCGAAAAAAAAAAATACTATTGGCGTGATTATTTTCTATTTGAATCTTATTTTTTTTACAAATAAATACATAATTTCATAAGTTCTTTACGATTTTTGTATGAAAAAAACAAAACTTTTATTGAGGAGCACATTTAGAAGTCACCGCACCTCTAATAGATAGAATCAAGCTCGAATTACATTAGATACTGCTTGGTGTCTCTATAAAGTCACCCTGAATATAAAACGACCCTAGATGTTTTTATAGATGCTATGAATTTTTTAATAGAAAAAACTACATTTTTAGGGATAAAGACTAAAAAAAAATAACTACAACACCAGAAAGCTTTTTGCAACTCATATTCACGGCAGACAAACCCTAAAGCTTGTAGTAAGTCACTCTAAAAACAAAAGCGTATTAAAATATTAAATATAGAATTAAATATTCTAAAGTTAAAATAATAAATATGCATATTTAAATATTACTATCCTATCGAAGGAATCAAAGGTAAAAAAGTTCAAGGACATCCAAAACCCTTTCATTACTTTTGCCTAAATCTTATGTTTTGTTAAATCTGCTTGGTTCTTTTAGTAGGACTTTCTAATTCTCACATTTTAATACCCTTACAGAAGGCTCTAGAAAAGAGAGACATTGCGCAAAGTGAAAAATAATATTGCATCAAGAGTTATTAATATATTAACGTATATATAAAATGGTTAATATGTACATCTATTGTAAGTAACAAATTAATTTCTTGTTTAAATTACTGAATTGAAAGAGAATTACTTCAGCTTTACAAACTGGTCCTCTTCTAAATTCATTAAGTTTAACAAAGTATATCGCCGAGAATATCAAAATATCATAATCTTTGTTTACCATAAGAAAAGAAATCCTGAAAAAAAAAATACCGATGCTATTAGTGACATAATAACAGTTATAACAGAACTATATTCCATAAATTCAGAAAATTCGCGATTCACTGTTACTTAAGCTTTTTCAATTAACATTAATCATTAGTTTTTTAAATCCCAACGTTTTATCGCATATTTTTCTAATTACATTCGAATGAATCTAAACAATTTCTTCGCTGTTGCAGCATAATGTCCCAAAATTGAAGTAAATGGTTATTAGTTAATATTTCAACTTCTGAATAGCTAAATGATCAGGGCTCCATAGACGTGCACATATTATTGGTTTAATAGATTATAAAATATATAGTGAACTATGCAATGTATTCTTTAGGGTGTAGTGAAAACTACATCCTATTAAATACTGGAGTTTTAATCAACTCTAGATGATGCCAACATTGTTGGCGAAAGGTGCGTCGAGTATAATGTATAGTGTTTTGGTATTTTGTGGAAAACTAAGTCAGTGTTATCCTATTAAATGTGAATATAATTTTATTCAAACTCCATGGTACGCCACTGTATTCTGTTATGTCCTATGTGTATAGATAAACTAATCCCTAATTATTTTTTTCTGTCCATTAGTTAGTCTCGTATATATCGTTGCTACACAAGTATATACAAAATAATTTGTATTTATTAACATAAATTACTAGTATAGAAATACCTCGGCAAATCGAACGAATATTTTGCGATAAGCTTTATACGTTTATAACTGTTGCGAGACATTTCGTAACTTTTTTTTTTAGTTTACAGTATTTCAGGTGATAGGCCAACATTGCCATAGCAAAAAATATTTGCGTTTTCAAACGGTACATGCGTAGACTTAAATTTTTGTATGTCAGGTAATCCGTTGTAATAGTTAGTCTTGTCACCTTGTGGTTTGCTAGGTATTTCTACATTAATTCGTAAGTTTATTCACAAAATATCGTGTACAGGTCGTCAAGAATAGCAACAAGTCTCAAAACAGCGATATGGGACCCGCCCAAGAGGCGCGCAGTAAATAGCCTGGTCTTTACTCAATCGGATTGAAACTTTTGCGAATGTACACAGAGGTCGATCTGACCGCGCGTAAAGTGCATCCTCTTCCCTCCGAATGCTGCCTCGCTCTTTCTTCTACGCATACCTAGAGAATCTCACGCTTTTTCCTATTCTTGACAAGCTGTATTCTAAGCTACATATTTAAGAGACACTAGGAGAATGACAAGTATTCGTATTTGATAGAAGATATTCGTTCTTCATTTATATGCATGAACTCAAAAGGTATGTCTAATAGCTTGGCAGTAATTGAAGATGGAAATCATCAAAAGTGGTTGACAATTTCAATAATGTGCATATTTATTATCACTGAAGTGCGAATTTGACAGTTTCATGCCAAATGAGCTACATATAGGGACAACAGTTTCGTGTGAAATGAACACTTCAAGGCCCTAGTAAAATTGTATGCAATCGCTGGCGCTGGTGTGAATTTTCATACTAATAATCAACACGACGTTTGATGTAAATTTCACCGCCTTTTGGTGTAAGATTTATTTCAATTTTACGCCTTTTACTGTCTATATAGTACAATGAAGGAAAATAAAACGCCTTTGACATATTAAATATTTTATTATATATATATATATATATATATATATATATATATATATATATATATATATATATATATATATATATATATATATATATATATATATATATTCTTAATATACAATGTTAATCTCTTTATTACACTAATGAAATATTGGTATGTGTATGTGCTAGTACAAGTCTAGAAAGTATTTATATATTCGTGAATAACCTGATGCCTTTGGATATTTGCTAATAATTCTTATAATGAGAGGATTTAATCCTTACTGAAAATTAAAATTATGATTTAAACAGTGTTAATATAATAGTAACGTAATTAATAATGTACCTAATTATTAAATACATTATTTAATAATTGGGTACATTATTTTTTTAACTCCTTTATTACTTTCAATCTGTCTAACGCTACAAGACAATAAGCAATTCCTATGACTAACAAAATAAAACAAGAGTTTTATAGAGGATTTAATAAACTTGGCCATGACCATGACTATGTTTGCTTCTTACGACAGACAAACTATTTGGGCTTTAGTTAATTATTTACAAACCCTAAATAGATGCATTCCTTCAGGTTTTAACAATTGTTAGTAATTATTCTTATTACAATTTAGTTCTCCCTGAAAATAACAATTGGTAATATTCTTGGTAAAATTTATATATTATTATTATTATATTAAATTATTATTAATAAATAAGAAATGACCGATACAACCTATGCATGTATATTGTTCACTTCGTCGTTACGAGACACAAATAGGGTAGGTACATATACATAATATATATTCGGTGAAATCATCCAGCGACTCAAAATTCAAAACATTCAGTTATCTTGGCAAAAAGATTTAATAAACGTGGCCATCGGAATTAATTTTTGCTTCTTGAAACACAACAGCATTTAGGCATAAGTTGGTTAACCAGAAATCACGAAGAACTATATTATCCCACGTTTCAACAGTGGCAACATGAAGACACATGGATACGTACTCTAAAATAGTTACCACGCAAGAATTAGAATCTACCCCACGTGAAGTAAAGTGTGGAATATATTGTCGTGTGTTTATATTACGAGTAGTTCAGTTACCATTTCTATACCATATATGGTGAAATTTTACACCATTAGAAGTGGAAAAGTTGTACCAAAGCAGTGCATTTTTCAATTCAGACAGGGCAGTTTTCAACAGTGTGCATTACAAATCGAGGCATGCATCGTTATAGTGATTATGAATATGTCTGTAAGTATAATCTAACACTGATGATAATGAAGAGCAATATATAAAAATGATATATATATTTCATATATGAAAAAACATATTCCAAGCCAAACTTAAGGTCATGCAAGAATATCAACGATAAGAGATGCTACTACAAGTATTGTTATTCTTTGACATTGCTCAAAATTGCGTTACATTACAAATTAGTTTTAATTAGAACATCCTTGTGATATCCGTGACTTTATTTTTATTAACACCCGATCTGTTAGTAGTTACGTATCTACTATATTCAGACTCGATATTTGTCAATTGGCGCATACGAGTACGAATAGAGGCAGATCAAACGATCTAATACTTTAAAGCGAATTTACTTTAAACAGATAAACAAGCGATGATCTCGATGGGCATTTCAGGAAAGGCCGTATGTATGTACGTACTAGCCTGACATGCCTTCCAATGAAGACCCGAGTTTATTGTATTTATTTTAGTGTACAAGCTCAACTCTTACTCGCTCGAATCGACAAAGGCAAATAAATTTGTCAGCCGAGTTCCTCGAAGCTGGAACAGGTGAAATGGTATAACAACTTTAGAAACAAACAGGTGAAATATGTGAAGTAATAGCGCAGGCCAAATAAAAAGAATACCCGAGAAGAATTACTTCGGATGGCTATAAGAGCGAAGGTTGTAAGTAAAAATATACAGTGTGATCTAAAGGTCTGTAAATACATGGGTTATCTCGCGTATTTTTGAAGAGATGATCAGACACGTCCATTTTAAATAAAAATTAATCTGAATATCACATTAAAACAGTGCAGTAATTTATTAAATGACGTATTGAGGCTGTAAATATTTTATCATCCCTTTCACCGCCTATTTCACCATCTCTTTCACTGTTGCAATGTTAACCACAACTAAGATAATGCGTCCGATAGCCTGATCCTTTGAGATAGGCAGTGTCAAGTTTGAACAAGTTGTGACTTGTGAATTGGCTTCCAAAGCGGGAAGAGTTAGGACGTGTTTACAATGCCATATATTCTCATAAAATGTTAATGTCAGTGTATGATGATAATGTAGTGACTCTGAAGACTGTTTATAAGTGGTATGAGTAATTTAAAAGCGGAAATGAGTCGGTTGAAGACGAGCAACGTCGAGACGTCCTTCGACTTCAAAAACAGACGAAAACATTGCAAAAATGGAAAAAATGTGTCGTTCAAACAGGCAATTGACTATTCGAGAGATTAGTGAAAGAACTGAACATCTCATATGGGCCAATGGCTTGCTCCTTTATCACCTCAACGAGCCGTGCCACACCTCGCTTCTGATCCGTAAGTTCTTGGCCGAAAAAAATATTGCTGTCTATCCACATCCGCCTTACTCTCCGGATTTAACACCATGCGACTTCTGGCTCTATCCAAAAATGAAAGTCGTGCTTAAAGGAAAACGTTTTAACACTATTCCCGACATTGAGAGGGCCACGACGGAGGAGCTGCAGGCCCTTCCGAAAGAAGCCTTCCGGAAATGTTTCCAATCATGGAAACAACGTTGGGAAAATTGCATCTCTAGCCAAGGACAGTACTTTGAAGGAGATTAGTTCAAATTTGAAGTAAGCCTATTACTTTGTTCATAATAAAATTATTCACCATATTTTTTTATCAGCCCTCGTAGATAGATCGTCTACTATATACCCTTTATTTTAGTTCGAAGTCCTCTCTAGATTTTGTATATGTCATTTATACATCTCCTTCGTTATGCTAGTTGTAATGCCACCCCTGATGAATATAACTAATTTTGTTCTGGCATGTCTTTCAGGATGTCCAAATTGTATTTATTATCCATGACCAGACCAGATTAGATTCGGAGCCAGTGGAAACAGTAATAGTGCAAGTATACATGCCTACTTCTAGCCATAGTGAGGAAGAGTTAGAAGCCGTTTATTCGGACATAGAGCAGGTAATAGGATTTGTGAAGGGTAATGAAAATTTAATAATAGTAGGAGATTTTAACGCAGTCGTAGGTGAGGGGAAAGAAGGAGAATTTGTAGGTCCTTATGGATTAGGAAACAGAAACGAGAGAGGTAGCAGACTGATAGAATTCTGTGAGAAGCACAAGATGGTAGTCGCGAACACATTGTTCAAGAATCACGTTAGGAGGCGGTACACATGGAAAATGCCAGGAGGGATAGACAGGTATCAGATAGACTACATTCTGGTTAGGAAGAGATTTAGAAATCAAGTAAAAGACTGTAAGAGTTATCCAGGAGCAGATTTAGACAGCGACCACAACTTGGTAGTCATGAAAGCTAGATTAAAGTTCAAAAATCTGAAAACCCGGAAGGATAAGAAACGTATAAATGTAGACATATTGAGGGATCAGAATATGAAAAATAAGTTCCAGGAGAAAACAGATCAATTAATAAATAAAACGAGTAAGGACGAAATCAAGAACGCAGAAACTGAGTGGGAGGGTATCAAGAATAGTCTAGCTTCCGCGGCTACGGACGTTTTAGGACACGATAAAAGGGAAGTTAGGAAGCCCTGGATAACGGATGAAATCTTAAACTTAATGCAAAAGAGACGAGGCTACAAAAACAGACGAGACGAAGAAGGACTGAAAACTTATAAGTCAATAAAGTGGGAAATCATTAGAAAATGTAGAAAAGCGAAAGAACAATTGATAGAGGATAAATGCAAAGAAGTAGAAGATAAGTTGCAAGTAGGTAAGACCGATGAGGCTTACAAAATAATTAAGAGGAACTTCAGGGATATAGGAACAATAAGTAGAAACGTTAGGAGTCAATCGGGGGACATACTGATCAGAAGAGAGGAGAAAGCGGATAGATGGAAGCAGTACTTAGGAAATTTATACGAGGGTCAGGAATTAGGAGAGATATTAGAGGAAGAATCTAGCATCGATAGGGAAGATGTAGGAAAACCTATATTGAGAGAAGAATTTGAAATCGCACTAAGCGGGCTAAAGAATAATAGAGCGCCGGGTGTAGATAAAATACAGGCGGAAATTTTGAAATGTGCGGGACAGAAAGTAGTAAATAGGATGTTTGAACTGGTAAAATACATATACGAAACGGGCGAGATGCCGGAGGATTATAAGAGGAACATTATCGTTACTATACCGAAAAAGAGAGGAGCCGACAAATGCGAGAACTTTAGAACGATTAGCCTAACTTCCCATGCGTCAAAAATCTTAACTAGAATAGTGCAGAAGAGGATGGAAAATAGAGCGGAGGAAATACTAGGAGAAGACCAATTCGGGTTTAGGCGAAATAGGGGAACTCGCGAAGCTATTCTGGCGCTAAGAGTAATGTTAGAGAAAACAATAGAAAAAGGAAAGAACGCTTATATAGGATTTGTAGATTTAGAAAAAGCTTTTGATAACGTAAGATGGGAAAAAATGTTTGAGATACTAAAGAGCGCGGGAATGAAGTATAGAGATAGGAGAGTAGTACACAATCTATACAAAGAGCAAACTGCTGTTATAGAAGTAGAAGGGGAAAAAGGGAAGTAGGTATTAGGAAAGGAGTAAGACAAGGATGTACGCTATCACCACTAATTTTTAATCTGTACATCGAAGAGGCGATTAATGTGGTAAAAGATAGAATGGATTTCGGGATTAAAGTACAGGGACAGAAACTAAAAATGCTGAGATTCGCGGATGATATAGCAGTATTAGCATCTAGTAAGGAGGAATTAGAATCAGCATTGAACGAAATGGAGGCAGTGTTGACAGAGGAATACGGAATGAGGGTGAATAAAAACAAAACTAAAGTGTTAGTGTGCAGAGGGCGCGAGAGCAGAGCAAAAACGAAAGTACAAATTAATAATGAAAGATTGGAGGAAGTTAAAGACTTCACTTATTTAGGAAGTAAAATAAATTGGGATGGAAGAAGCGATAAAGACATAAAACAAAGAATAGCGCAGGATCGAGTAGCTTTTAACAAAAAGAAAGCATTTTTATGCTCGGGGGTAATAAACTTAGAAACAAGGAAGAGATTTTTGAAAACATATGTATGGAGCACGGCACTATACGGCTGCGAAACCTGGACGGTAGGGGAAGCAAGTAGGAAGAAATTAGAAGCTTTTGAGATGTGGTGTTACCGAAGAATGATGAAAATACCATGGACTGATAGGGTTAGAAACGAAGAAGTATTGGAGAAAGTCGGCGAGAAAAGAAGTATGTGGAAAAACTTAAAGAAGAGAAGAGATAGAATGGTAGGCCACTTGCTGAGACATGGGGGAATAGTCCGCGATATTTTGGAGGCAGAAATAGGAGTGAAGAAAGGCAGAGGTAGGCCTAGATTAGACTACTGCTCGCAAATAGTAAGGGATGTAGGTTGTAGCACAATTAGCGAAATGCGTAGGTTAGCACAAGATAGGAGAAGCTGGAGGTTAGCGTCCAATCCAACCAGTCTTAGGACTGATGACCTAATGATGATGATCCATGACCATAACCTGGCTTTTGGATCTTGTTTCTTGTAGCAAGAAACTTCACTCTCCTACATTAATTCAACTTCACAATCCATACACACTCTTTAGAACTTTTGTTTGGAATTTTTTTAATGTAAATATGCTCCGCTCGCACCACCATAGATGGCTTGCAAATCATTGTCATTGAATGTTTTGTTTCTGCCCCTGCGAAGTCTTTCACAGTATCTGAAATATATACTTCTCAGAATTACAACGAATCACACACCACAGAAGAGAATGTTATCACCTTATTTGTTGCGTGTTTCATTCAACTGTGGTTACGTTTTATCTATTTGTTTACAATGAATAGGTAACATAGGTAATAATTTTAAGCTTTTATCATTATATTGCCTTCAGTTTCATCGAATCATCTCTCCTCGGTTTATCACCATTTAAAAGAGGTATTCTTCGGCATGTTTCCTAATCTATTTCATGTGTTGCGCTTCTCAACTGCAATGTGAACATTTATCACTTAATGAAAAGCTTTATGACAACTGAATTGAGTATGAATCTATTCCAGTATTGTTTACATATACCTCATTAACGCCATCAATGGTTGGTCCTGGACAATCCAACATCTTCGATGAATACAGCGTTTCCATTACTTCTATTACTATTATTTACCTCAAAATGCAAGAGCTTGTTGAGTTTTCTAATAGAGTTAGCAATATTTGATTGTCGATTTTAGTCTTATAATATTAACAAATTCATGACTGATCAATTGTTTATGTGTACAAAGAGGTAGTCAACTTCTTAGCTAGTATTTATCCTTAGGGCTAGACAATTTATTGCTCAACTAATGTTTAAGTTTTTATATATGTAAATTGATGAAAAAACATACGTGGTAAAATATCATTCCTCGTGAGAAAAGGGTAGTGTACATTTTATGCCTTCCCAGACATAGAATGTATTCATTGTTTATTTTAAATTATTGTTTCAATGCTTCATGGGGGCTGCCATAACTCATCGACGGCAAAATCAACTATAAAACTAGGTTAGTAGTAAGTGAGCTCATAAATAACCGAGTTCATATCCATCACGGATTGCTGTGCCTGCTCGTTTGGCATTGGCAGTAATTCGGAGTTGTGGAGTTGAAGATAAGGAGGCGTTTTAAGGCCTCAAGCGTCAAGTTGATCGTTGGTGTTTTTTTTTTCGAAAATAGTGAACGGCTGCCTTATTTCACACCCGTCTTAACCTCGACAGGCCACTTGCGCATTTAACTGATGCACGCACGTGCAAATTATCTTTTACGCCCGCGGAAATTTGGGCCTTTCGAGGCCCGTCTGCGATGGAAACGCTAACGTGTAAGGCGAATTTAATTTAAATCGAGGATTACTATAATTTTGTGTGCGGAATTTTACACGAACGAGTTGTTTTTATATTTTTTCTCTACCCTCTTTCTATGGCTAAAAATAACACTGCGTGGCAATTATTTTGTTTAACATGAAAATTGCGTAACGGTTACCGTTTTATGTTACGTCTGGTACAGAAATTATAAAAATAAATAAAATAAAGACAGAACATTTATTGCCAAAAGGTTTTTGAAATTTCAAAAGACAAACTGTTTTAGTTGGTAACCCTATAAATTTTAAATAAAACAAAGCAATGAATCTCGGTAAAAGTGCGCGCACATGTGTGTGTTAAACACCACGCCTTGAGAATTTAGTTGCAATAGATCATGTCACTGGTAAGGAACGTGCCACGTGTGTCACAAGCTTTTAACAAAAACTATCGTTATGCCACAATAGTTCGTCGCCTGTATCGAAGGCACTATCTCCTTCACGGCGTTAATCAAGCTTCTTTAGCAAAATTAATTAAAACGTGGGTCGGTAAATTTGGAAGAGAAGACACTACTATTAATAACAAACCATAGGATCGGCCCAGAAGAGCAAGAAGTGTCGAAAATGTCGAACGTGTTCGTGCAGTAGTGACGCGTACACCTCACTATTCTGCGCAAAAATGTACAGCCGCCTTAAATTTTTCGAAAACCACTGTCCATGACATCCTGGCAAAGGATTTGAACTTTAATCCTTACAAGATTCATCTGGTGCAAGCTTTGAAGGTTAAAGATTAGATCGAATCTTCAACCTTCGACCTGATTCGATCGATCCGCTTTTGGACAAGAATTATTTTGATCTTCTTTGATTTCTAATGGAAATAATGTTTCTCTTGTCGTCTTCAAAGATTTATAAAGAGAAATGGAAACGTGAATTTAGAAAATGTATTTCTTTTCTACAGCAGTGCGTAAAGGGCTAATTTACATACTACCGACAGTGCTTAAAACAAGCCTTTATCGTACTAGTATTTAAGATAAGCATCAGTGCGTAAAATCAACAAATTTAAGCACTACTAAAAGAAACATATATTGTATTGTATTGTGTATATTAACCTTTTTTTATAAATACAACAAAAGTATTTGAAAAAATATGTTTAAAGTCACATACATTAAATGCGTCAGTGTTTAATTATCTTTTTATTCTCTTAAAATACATTTCAATTACATTATTTATTTTATAACTGGCTACAATTTGCCTTAAAAGACTGTTATCGTTGAATTCTATCAGCATCATCTTAAAGTGATCAGAAACGTACGCCAAGAAGACAGCTTTCTTTATTATGTATGTGGCAGCACCACCGCCAAAGACCATTCTATTCCATCGTACAATCGCAAACATGAAACTGTTCTAAAAAGTGTTGATACCTAACATTTTATGTGCCTAATTCTCATGGTCAGCATACGGCTAACAAAAAAAACCAAAAAGTTTTGTAGTAATATCTACAAACACAGATAATACTTGTATACATACGCCTTTCTGATTAATGCTCGTATGGCTTCCTTCGCTAGACTTTCTAAGTCATTCGGTCATTTGCATAAGTTAAGGTTAATCAAAGACGCTGAATCATCAGACTGTTATTGTTAAAGTAACGCGAAAAAAATTGAGGAAAACATTTGAATTATTTTTAATTAAATTGCATGCGTGTTTTGATGTAGAACTACAAGCCTATTGTAAATGTGTGCCGATTATTTGAGGTCGCTGGTTCGCTAGGTAACAAATTTAAAAATAAAACAATGTAAGTATGTCAGTTTTTCTATATTTTTACATTTGATTGTTACTACAAATATATAGTCGACACTAAAGTATCAAAGACATTATAGCCCCCTTTTGCGTTATTTCTTTGCCTCAAAAAAGACCTGAACTGACTACATTTCACAATGTCTAAAACAAAATACTTGTTTCGTTAGGTGTTCTAAAGCAAGGTCTAAATCTCCATTATAAGTCGAAAAATTATCAGACTTTACAAGTAGTCCATGAAAATAACTGACTATGCAGTGTATTATATACAGCAATATACAATTTAGTATAATCATAACCACCCATTTTTATACAATAGCGATTTGGTATTATCTATATTTAATACACAATGTCCAAATAAAATTAATCAAAAATAAGCATTATTAATATATAATACACACTCGTATTTTACACTTTAACATAAGTAAATAAGGACATTATTTAAAAATGTACTTACATAGACGCACAATGTTTACCATGGCAAATATCAGAAGAACCTTTTTTTTAATTATTTATCCTTTTAGCCATAAACGTATATATTGACATAATTGATTATGAATTTACTACGAGATTTAAATATTCATATTTTCTGAATAATAATTAATAGGCTCCATGATAATTACCAACGTGTTTTTCGCTACCAAGCCGAACAAAAAACGTAATGAATATTCATTCTAATCAATCATGAAACTGTTATAAAAATACTTTTCCTTCGAGTAAATTTTACAAGGTGTCCATGGCTAATTACTTTCAAACCAGCTCGCGGTGGTTTGAATAATGTAAAGATTACTTTTCTGTATGTTATCCATCATTCGTTTCTAATTGTCACACGTTACCTTTGACAAAGTTTATCGATTTTAAAAGAGTTAAACTTTCTAAATGACAAGTGTGTTAGTTCGAAGAAATTAAAAAAAAAGTGTGTTAATGTTGGTAGTAGTGGTAGAACTCCCACTGTAATACTTCAGGTCAGTTTTAGGAATATATCAGTCGATATTATGCAATAGTATAGAGCAAGCGACAAGCTACTAGGTGAATCTTTAGGTGTTTATGCTGCATTTTATTTCAGTCGCAATAGAACCCTTACTGACTTTTCGATTTGTTACATCTTGAATTTAATAGTCAACCCTTCAAGAAATTGCTACAATTACTTGTAAAATACTTAATCAAGCTTTCATTTAGAACTTCTGGGAATATGTTGCTTAGCATAGTGTGCTTATATTTCCATAATTAATAATATTAAATAATTAATTGCTTGTATAAAATTATGTTTTATTCTTCTCCATCCGACGATTCTATATTCCCATCACTTTGTCGCTCGCTGAATCATACACCTCACTACTGTTTGTACTTATTTGAGGAGTTCACTAGTTAATTCCCCTCGACTCGATACTTCTAGTAGCATGTCGCTTTCTATATAATAATCAGCAGTGTTATAAGTGATCCATGGAAGTTTTGAAAAGCAGTTTGATAGAATTATTGTACGGATAATAAATCAATAATCATTATTATTATTAATTATGCAACAATAGTTCATGAATATCATAGTTTACCATGAGAAGAATTGAAGGCTGTTCGGTGCAAATATAAGCTTATCCTAGGCATAAGCCTAAGAAATCGGTGGGAGATTTATGTTTTCACTGTAACATTACTGTTACTGCTTCTTTAAAGGTAATCAACCTTGTACTAAGCACAACAGTACCAACCTTAGAAATGATCTAATGACAATGAATAATCCAACTAGTCCTTTATTCATTATACGTCTTTTGGTGGGTGTTGTTACACAGTCTATGCAAATAAGGAGTAGTGATAAAACAAGCTAAAATTTATAACTATTACTTTCTCGTGATGTTTCAAATTAATTAAAACCGAGTCATCAGTTAAATTTATACTTATTCCTTACTATGAGGAATATATAGTATATACATGAGTATACTAGTATACATATGAGTATACTAGTATACATATGAGTATGAATATTCACTTTTTGAATATGAGGAACGAATGTATAGAGTAGCATTATAGCCAGTTATCTGCTAAACGACAAATCACTTCTCGGTAGACACTCTATACGATGAGTCTTGGATATACTTCGCCTTGCCATTTCGTAGATAGATGGCGATAGTGTTATCCTACGTCTACATCTACCTCCAAAGCGATAGATCCTCTGGCTAATTTTCTCAAGACATATCACATAACATCCCATACCTTATTTAATACTTCATAATCCATACTACCTCGTAAATTACTTAGTTATTTAATATAATCGTCTTATTATATTAACTATCGCCATTCTCGTAAAGACTGTGAAGTTACGACAAAGTTATCGATTCATAGCTTGTCACTGAACATTGGATATTAGTGAAACCCATAATGTTTGCAACCACGCAAGAAATAAAATTCTTTGGCAGTGAAGACAAGTATGTCCAATATTTAAAAATATAATTAGTCTAATTAAAAACCTCTAATATTACCGAATGTGTTTTTAATTCATCTCTCTTAAAAATTTTGATCACTCTATTCACATTGAACTCAACTCACTCGTGTTCAATAATTTTAATGTGAAAATGAAACGCTATTTTACTGAATATTGAGGTAATATTGAAGTTATTTGAACTCTGAATGAGGCACAGCAGCGTGTGTAAAATGCATAACGCGCACTTCTCCATGGTGTGCGTTAGTGTAGGCCAAGAAATATACTTTGTATATAATACACATTGCAGTTTCAGTACACGTGCACTTGCAGCTTATAAATATTAATCCAGTATAGGTGAAAATAATAGGTGCTGTTTGTTTTACACTCTCATTTCCACTGCTTGTTTTCCATAAATTTATCTGTTGAATATTTTCTGAAATCGTTGCTTTCGCTTTTTTCCCAATTTGCATACACTTCGATATTACGTTAAGTTTAATACGTTATGTCAGTGGCGTCTTTGCTTAGTTTTACCTTGGGATATTCGCAAACTATTAATATATAGTTTGCAATAATCAGGGTTAATAAAACAACAACAACAATTATTTACAAATACGAAAAAATACAGATCATACTTTCATCTATTAAATATAAATTATCGTTGGTATCTGAATAAATTTTTATAAAAAAAAAATATTCCTGATTATTCTTTTGAGAATTATTACGGATCTACACCGAGATGGATGTCAACGAGCCTGACGAAGGCCAGGTAAGAGAGTTGCTGCCTGCAATATCTATCCGAGAATTCCATTTTTTGGTAGATCAATAATGCTCTGAGGAGGAATTTACTTCGATGGTCTCGCGGATTTTGTTCCTCTATCGAGGAGGTCAATGAATGCACATTTCTACGTAGAAAACATCGTAGAAGAACATGTGATGCCATTTGCCTCGTTTGTCGGGGACAATTTAATGTTTATGCACGATAACTCGACCCCACGTTGCAAGAGAGGTACTGGACTACCTTCAATTTGTAAATATTCCATCTTTGGACTGACGACCAAGAAGCCCAGATGTAAACCCTATAGAGTATCTATGAGATGCACTAAATAATTAATTAGGCGCAACATACCTGCCCCTATGACTTTTAGAACTTTCATTGCATTTGACATTATTGTTCCTTTCTGTTATTTGTTCATATTTCTTCCTCGATAATACCATTCTAATTTGTTATAGAATAGTTGAAATCGTTTAATTATAATATCATTTAGATACTATGATTTAAGTCTTCGAAAAAGTAAAAGCAATAATGTGAAGTTTCATTGATGCTTTAAGTTTGTCCATGAGTTTATATTCTATTGAAAGTTTTAAGTAGATTTAATGATTATTTAATCCTCTTACGTTTATCATAAACGTAATTCATGAACATAATAAATAAGTTGTTCTCGCAGTGTAGAGTAAATATATTATTAAATTTTTTTTCCTGCCTTTTAAAACAATAAATATGCTTTGAATCATCCTGCACTGAATACGCTTGATTCTATGTCACCGATAAACAAATTCTACGAGAAAAACAACGATGAACAATTATATCAAGACTCTTTTTGAAACAACTGTTACTTGATGAGATAGTGAGTTAATGTCACGTATCAGAAACATTACCAAATCGAAGTCATGCCTCCATTAGATATTACCAGATCTCAAATTTTCACCTCAATAACTACAACAAACGTCCCATGGCTTCGGACTCTGTTTATTTAAACAGATAATATAATTTGATAATAAAAACGTTAGTCCTGCCACTGGCTGCTCATCTCAAGCCGATATTAATCAGGAACATATAGGTATTAGTGTAACTAATACATCCCGAGTTAATCTCTGGAATTGAGCTCTTCGACACTACCGACACAGAAGCCGATAAGAAACAAGGAGTGACGGGACATACATTATCAATTATTCATATCTATCCCATCTTTACGACGCTACTAAACCGATAAATATCCGTGTCCTGTTTCGCCTCCGCGACTTAACCATTAATACTGTTTAATGAAATATCCACAATTAATTTTACGATAAGGGAAGGGTCAATGAGGTGGCTGTCTGGGAAATTAATGTTAGTTTTTATGGTGCTTAGAGGGAAACCAACGATACACCGTATTAATATCATATATTACCCCTATAATATATCAACGTGGTAGCGAAGTATCAAATTCCTCACCTAACATTACCAACAGCATGGGATGAATTTACGTAATTGATAGAGCTTGTCCATATGTGGTAAGCAAATACAAGGCGCAAGGTAAAGTATATTCCACGAGATTAGACGAAAATCGAAATATGACGATTATGATTTGACGAACTCCTGGGTAAAACTTAAAGGAACTCATTTTTTCTTATTTTTAAAATGCTATATAATTTAATCAGAGCTTAAATCAATCAATCATCAACCTTGTTGTATCGTGGCGTTCCAAGAATAAACTAACAATAGATATAGATAAATGTTAAGTTTTCTCATATACCTTAAATAATCAGTCACTAATATTATTATTATATATTAATAATTATTTTCTTGGTGGTATGTGACACGTTCTAAAAATATTAAGGAT
This sequence comes from Rosalia funebris, assembly GCA_037954035.1. Classification (NCBI taxonomy): domain Eukaryota; kingdom Metazoa; phylum Arthropoda; class Insecta; order Coleoptera; family Cerambycidae; genus Rosalia; species Rosalia funebris. The sequence goes on along the minus strand of JAZFAV010000001.1, from coordinate 10,053,167 downwards.
CTTGGTGTGTATTTTGATTATAAACTATCATTCTCTAGGTATGTCAACCGTGTGGCTCTTAACGATTAACGCCATATGAAACCTTTAGTTTCGTAATTAGAAACATATCATTTAATAACAGTGTACCAGTTTGTTTCTATTTTGCGTTAGTTCCTTCGAAATTAGAACATTGTAGCCTTATTTGGCATCCGCGATATCTAAGTCGTATGAATCAACTTGAAAATATTCAACGGTGTTTCTTAAAGTATTTATCATTTCGCATAGATAATTATTATTCAGTAAGGAGTTATGTATGATCATTCTCTGCTTCTACAATGATTTGACATCCAGTCAGTTAACTCTAGAAGGGTGCTCACTAGCCTCCCATTTTTATTTAAACTGTTATTCCTTGTGTTTTATTTAAACCATAATAGTTAATATAGGTTTTCAACAGTTCCCTTAATTTAGGGTTTTTGTTAATTAATATTATTATTATATTATATATTTAGGTTTGGGCCTCATCAGCCACTGATCGCACGGGTAGTCCCTTGGCGATCCCCTCTTATCCGGGTCATTATCCAAAAATGCTATCCCATAAAAGAGGCAATTTAGGCACGTCCCCCGCCTTAAGCCTCGCCTCCTCTAGAATAACAGGAGTCCCTAATATAAGATACCTCTTCTCCTCCAGTGCGGGGCAGGTGTAAAGAAGATGAATCGAGGTTTCCTCGTCTTCTTTACAGTATCTACAGGCCGGCCTGTCAGTCAGCCTCAGCTTGTGCTTATATGCATTCAGGCTACTATAGTGGCCCGTTATGATTCCCACCAGGGTTCTGGTTTTGTGCCTGTTCAATTTAATGAATTCTTGGGCCCATTTCTCAATCTCTGAGTATTCGATGAACAGTTTGGTTATTCGACAACCCGTTACTCCTCTCCATCGTTTATTGTTCTGGTCTCTTGCCCAGCCATTGATACGGTCTCTGATCAGATTCCGACTTATTCCCACTACAGGTTCTGGTCCATAGAGGTTTTCCCTGGTCCCTAGACTGGCAAGGTCATCTGCAATTAGATTTCCTTTAATGCCATTATGCCCAGGTATCCATAAGAGTTCCACCGGTCCCTTCCCTGCCAAGTGATTCAATGCTTCATAGCAATTATAGACTAGCTTCGACTTTGTCATTGCTGAATTCAGGGCTGCCAACGCCGCCCTGCTATCCGAGCAGATACATACCTTCTCCTCGGTCCGATTTTGGTCGGCCCCCAGAACACCGTATGTAATTCCAACTAGCTCGGCCTGGAATGCGGTAATGTATTTGCCCAAGGGGAAGGTTTTACCTATCCCGTCGCGTCGCCTATTCACCCCCGCACTCGCTCTGTTTCCACTCTTGGCTCCATCCGTGTACCAGATGTCTCCATTGAGCGGCAGTCCAGCTCGACCCTCCATCCAGTCGGTCTTACTGGTAAGGATAATCTTATATTTCTTGTCAAACAGGAAGTGGACACCTGTACTGTCAGAGGGCATCCATAGGAGTCCCTCCTCAACTAGCTCTCTTGAGAGTCTATTCAGGTCCCTTATCTTCCTATTGTTTTTGTTAATAAAAACATGATTATTTTTTACGAGATTGAGTCAAATATAAACCGGAATTTTTATTTTAACGCACGCTGTCTTGATGTATATTAGGTGGAGATGTGAAGAGAAGGGGACTCCATCGGCGCAGCTGACCAAGGTCGATTATCTGTCAGTAGCATCATGTCTGAGCAAGAGGTACATACGTCCGTTAAGCAACGCATTATTGTCACATTTTTGACGCGGGAGGGCATCAAAAATTTTGGCTGAAATTTTGCATCGATTAACTCCACAGTTTGCTGACAAAACCCCTTCAAAGACCCAAATCTATGACTGGTATAACAAATTTGGTATACCCTGAAAAAGACCCACCTCGAAAAGCCAAAACTCGTCTTCCTGCAGGCAAAGTTCTTGCCACTGTTTTTTGGAATTGTAGAGGGATGCTGCTCATTGATTTCCCCCATGGCGGTGCACAGTTAACGCCGCCTACTACTGCCAGCTCCTTGATGAAGCAAATCTGGGATTTCGGCAGAAAATATGAGATATGCCTATCCGAAGTGTGATTCTTCTTCGCGACAACGCTCGACCATATACATCTGCTTTGACCCGCGAAAAACTGGAAAGAATCCATTGGGAAACACTTAAACATCCGCCCTGTAGCCCGGATTTGTCACCATGTGACAATCACATGATTTGGCCATTCAAAGAAGAACTTGGAGCACGACCAACTTCATTTTTCGATAACGGCATTAAAAAACCCCCAATCGTTGGGAGAATATATTGATAAAAAATAAAATGTAGAAAAATAAGATGTATTCAAAAATGTTCTTACTGTGACAATTAAATTTATTTAAACAAAATTCCAGTTTATATTTATTATTATACGACTCATGCTCGTATTTTAATTTAACTTGTAGTTCATTATCATTTTATTCTTACGAGACAAATAGCGAGGAAATAAAACTGGTTAAGTTACAAAGATCATCCTGTAACATTACGACGCATCCTCGAACGCTAGTTAAAAAAAGAATGATCTACAAATCTGGCGCCGCGACGCATCCACCTCTACGTCTTCCTGGTTTCCTGCTAGCCTGGACGCCACCCGCGTGAAAGTTCGGGAAATTTCAGGACCCGCACGATGCTGCAACAACGCGCTTTCGCGATTCACTGTTTTCAGCGACGAATAATAGGGGAGATGCCACGACGCGCAAGTGCCTCGCGACGGGCGTCGCGTCGAGATATCTTTCAGTAATACTCACGCCCTCTTCATTGTTTCTTTATTAATAGAAGTAACATAAAAGTTCGCATATCTCGCAGGCTATATCTTTCTGTATTGTACTTTAATTTAGCTGTACTTCAAACCTGAAATTGTATCAAAACAGGCTACAATTTAATTTAATAAGTTCCTTAAGCTTATGTTTTTTTTTTAAGTTACAGTTAACTTTTTATATATATATCGAGACAAAAATACTTTTTAAATTTTCACAATTAAAATGAGACTTAACATTTAATATACAGTGAGTCTGAGAAGTAATGTATAAATTCGATAACGTTGGACTGATGTTTCTTTAAAATTCACTTGGACATGACAAAATATATATTTTTCATAAGTTATGACGTCATCGATATTTATTTTTAATGGAGACGCCCATGTTATATTGCGCCATTTGAAAGAACTCTTTTTACTTAAATTGAATCAAAACATAGGATTGGTGACAAGAATATTTGAGCAAGTGACTTTTTATAATCGACAAAAAATCAAAAGTATTATGACATTCATTGAAATAAAATCTTTCATTCACTTTTAATGTTAGGCAGTATTAGCGTACGAATTATTAATTTCAAATAGAGTTATTTTTAATAGTGGAATAAAAAATGGGGCTTTCCATTAAGAAAATATCGATGGCGTCATAACTTAAAAATATTGCATGACAAAATTAAAGGGTAGTTTTCGAAGTGACATTTCAAATGCATATTTTAATATATCTAATGATTTAAATAAACGATTTTGACGAATGTACAGCTTGTTAAAAATAGGAACAAGTCTCAAAGCTGCGATATCGGACCGCCCACGAGATGTGCAGTAAATAGCCTGATCTTTACTCAGTCGCTTTGATACCTTTGTAGAGTGAATAGCGAGTATGTACGAATGTACAAAAAATGTATACAGAGTTTGAAGTGGCCGCGCGTAAAGTACATCCTTTTCCTTTAGAATGCTGCCTCACTCTTTCTTCTACGCATGCACAGAGAATCTCACATTTTTTCCTATTCTTGACAAGCTGTATACATTACTTTTCGCATTCTTTGTATAATATGCCATAATTTAAACTATAAACCAATTACTTACACTATAAGCTAAAATGTTAAACTACTAGCAAGAACTATGATCAGAAATGTTAAAAAAACTTAAAAAAAATTTAAATGTACATTTCTAGGATGTATTTCAGATTCAAATTAGGAATTTTCGTTTTTATATACTTTTTTATTTAAAAAAAAAAAGAAAATTATGTAGATTATTAGCATCAACATAATACTAAGTTAATTAAATATGTATGTGGGGTAGGAAAAGCAGTAGATTGTTTGTAAAATAAATAAAGAAGAATGGTATTTTAAAAAGCCTACGACTGATAAATGAACGGGCCATTTTGGAAGCTCGATCATTCAAATCTTAATTCAAATAAAGAGTATCCTGATATTTTAAAAGCGGTTTCAAAAGCTACATCAATTTTTTTACGCGAAGTGTCGACGAAAATATCTTTGTTCTGCGTGGCATTTAATCTTCAAACAAGATCATCCATTAAAAATAAATAACTTCGTAATACCCTGTATATATCCCAAATGTTCAATGTTCAAGAAAACGTCCGGCTTTCCGAGATTTTTAGAGGTCATCGAAGATGCCTCATGTGATTAACCATAATGATTTTATATGAAACTACACGAAGCATTACCCACTTATTGTAAACTGTGTTATATTGAGCACTCGATGTTGCAGCGTCGGTTTACAATGATTGATTAAATATGAACATATTAGCATTGTATTACATTGCAGCAGGACATACCGATGATGAAATGTGATATATTTAAAGAAAGGTACAGTTTTACGTAGGCATAGTCTGTACCCGGTATCATTCATTTTAAATGCGGTATGGTCGTGGTACAGCACGCATATAAATTTTCTACTTGTTTCTCATAACTGAGGACCTCAAGGAAGTATAGTGTAACACATCGGATTATTTGCAAATGTTATACATCGATTTGTCAACTTTCTGGTTTTCAAGTTGTCAGAAATATAACCTAATTAATAAAATTAGAAGGAAAAAACAATTAAAGAAGCAGTTCTTTATCGCCTACATAAAAAGAGACCATTGAGCTTGTATGGATGAAAATATCTTTGAAAAATGTTATATTATAGAAGTTCAGTTCGACAGAGCTTCACTTAACCATGTCACGACCTAAAAAGGCGTTACCCTTTTACCATTGTGGTAAAAGATTTACCAAAATTGCACATACATAAAATATCTAAAAAACTATACGGAGATTTCTGGAACTTCTCGTCGATAAGGATTGTCCCAAACGACTTTGGATAATATCAAGGATGTAAGCTTGAAAATGGAGAGATCTTCCGTACGAGACTCCACAAAGTCACCCATCATATTATCGTCCCATTTACTCTGATATCATGTTTCAGTCGTCGGTATAGATAGCTTAATGCATATAATATAACTCCATGCTTTCACTAAAGACATATAAATAAGAGTACAAGACATGTTGCTTCAGTCGCATCCGGTAACCAAGTCAAACGCTTCATACCTATATAGTCCTACTTTCTCCCTTCATCCAGTCCATTATTATCAATTGTGGCATGAACTGCAAACGACGCGTGGTAATTTGTGCCTTTATTTACCATCTTCATACCAAAATATAATTGATATCCCTTCACGAACTTTGACGTTGCTTTAATTAAATGTTTACCTGATTTAAATTGAAATAGAAGCCATACTCATAATTCATAACATAACCCACTGAATTGAGAAATACAATGACGTACTTTTTTATTTTCAATACATCAACCATCAAATAGTGACTGAATCGATAGAGAGTAACATTTTTTATGGCCAATGCATGCGGCCAGTATTTATTTTATATATTATCATTTAAATATTATCGGTGCTCTTAATTATGTAAACGAATGCAAATTGCAATGCCAGCTACATACTCCCAGATATTCTGACGCATTATTAAATAAAACTTTTGTCATCTTGGCAACAGGGATCAAGGCCCTTGGGTCTCCATCGCTGTTGCCACATCAGTATTTTACAAATAACTGTAGCAACTTTGTGAACGTATTTATTCTTTAAAGTTCATTGTTAAATATCAAATATGTTACAATGTAAAACATCGATAACGATTTGACAGCTACTTTGTAGCTTGTATTACAATTAACATCACTTATTATGCTTGTGAACATTTCTGTTAGACACCAATAAAGAGAGATAAAGTTAAAAACGTATCACTCAGATTAATGAATACTTAATTTGGCAACACTGATTAACGCATCACGTTAATCTCAGATTTTAAAGGTAAAGATGGATAAATTTCTCCCATTTTGACATCAAAATGCAGCATAAGTATCCAAGGTTTCACATAGTAACCTGATGCATACTGTATATCGCTGTTTTTTAGAATAATAAAGTTCTATCTAGATCCAAATTTCATGACAATTGGTGATTTATAATAGATAACAGACTTACAGCGATCTTCATTACAGGCATCTATTTCATCTGAAACAAAGAGCTGGGCGACGTATCTACCCACAATGAAAAATATTTATATATAAACCGAATGATACCGTTCGATAGTCTCGCAGGGGAAAACGCGAACCTTGAATCCGGATGTTACTCGAGAGCAAGCCAGTTTGCGTAATAATTTTGCAAGTCGCCTGTAATTACATATGATAATGCCGGCGCCAGTCTGTCATATCTCGTGAGGTGACAGGTGGTAAACCGCGGCCGCAACCTACCGCTGCAATCCATAATGGCCCCCGACTGAACTAGATCGAGTGCAAGGAAAAATCCGGCAAAAAGTCATTTACAACTCGTATGAAACTGAACCGTATCGTTTCGCGTCAACCGGATCAGAAGGAATCAAGCAGTTAAATAAGAAAATGTTCTTGTCCAAATTTAATTTACTCTCGTTGAAACAGTATCATTCGTCTCAGCGGCGTACGGTCCATGGAAGCAAAAGGAGCAATGCTTCCATTATTAATAAAAAAAAAAACAAACATAAAGTACGCCAGAGAAATTAGACAGTAACCATTACTTTAAGATAATAAAAAAAATATATATAACTTTATGTCTTTTTTTATATAATGTTGGGGTTGGGTTTGGGTCTAATGTTAGAAAAATACTATGTAACATATTTAACAATAATAAAATTATAAAACTTTATTGTCTTTTTTTTTTTTAATTTTTAATCTAACGCTCTCCAAACTGAGTTTTCTCAGTAATGTGTGGTAATTTTTCTTAATACTACTTAATCTGTGACGTCACACACTTGAGCAGCCTCCGGGCTTTGAGGATCAGTTTTTAAACTCTGCCATCTTTCAACGTCATGATTTTTTTTTTCTAATGCCACCATCTTTTCGCCCGCCATCTTTCTTTTTCCCCGCCTGTGGATTAAAACCGTTCAGTTTTCCGTCCGACTTACGCCCTGCAACGTCTCCGCCCTCCCTCTGCCAGAACGCCATGTTTTTTTTCCCTAATACCGCCATCCCCCACCCGACCCCCGACGCCATCTTGTTACAGGATGTGGACGTTAATACCGCGACCGCCGCCCTACCTCTGCGCCATGTTTTTTTCCCGCCCCCACCCGACACGCCCCCCACCGACGACAATGACCAGAGGGTGCACCGAAGACTCCGACGACAATGACCAGAGGGTGCACAATGGACACTCCCGATGGACACATGCCATCCACTTCGCTGTCACGGCACTTCCGGTCCCGTACCCGCTTTGCTTATCTACTCACTCAAAAGTGAATACATCTCGTGTGACTTCAATTCGGCGTCAATTAATTTGCAAACTAAAGTTTATAACTTTTCTAGATACTTTATTACACCGTTTTGTAATAAAGACGACGGTTTAGCGCGTTGTAAAATGTCAAAATTGGTTGACTAGCCGTATTCACTTTTGTAATATAAATAAAAACGGTAGAATTTGAATGGCGTTACGGACTTGTTAAAAGATATGATAATAGCAAGACACATTGATTGCGACAATTATAGAAAAATACATTTGGAAAACTTCTAAACTGAAGACAGAAGACGTGTAACACAAAATCGTTGCGCGACAAGTGAATCAGAAGAAATTCGAAAGATTAATTAGAAAAATGTCAACAATAATGGTGGCTGAGTTTCTCTACGTTTATTCTGTCTTATATAAATGTTAATTAAACACTGTACCATCATTTTTAAATCATATTATTAAAAAAGCCAACCTAGTTTGAATCTACTAGATGAAGTAAACAGTGTACTTAATCTTGACAGATTCCATTCTTAAAATCCGTGTTGTTGCATAGCTTTAAACCTACAGCTTTGTAAGCACTGAATGTACATTTCTTTATTAATTTTATAAATCTTAGTTTGCTGTCGAAAATAACATCGAAATCTTTTACAAGCTGTTAGATATCTGAAAAAGTCAAGTTCGTTGTTGATATATCACAGTAATAAAGGGTGGTCCAACCAAAACAAGAAGTGTTCAGAGAATTATCTTAATATTTTTTATTATGATAGAAAGATCTATGACAATTATGTGTGAAACAAAATATCTGCCAAATGCTCACCACGGCTTCGGTGGCATACCTCTATCCGATGGTCCATATTTTCAATGACTCTGAGACATAATTGAGGTTCAATGTCGTCAATGTGCCGAATTATCTCATCCTTTAGCTCTTGAATTGTTCTTGGCTTATTGGCGTACACTTTTTCTTTTAAATATCCCCAAAGAAAGAAGTCCAACGGTGTCAAATCATATGATCGTGACGGCCAATTAACATCGCCACGAAGTGAGATAACACGGCCATTGAATTTCTCGCGCAAAAGTGCCATTGTTTCGTTGGATGTGTGGCAAGTGGCACCATCCTATTGGAACCACATATCGTCCAGGTCCATGTCCTCAATTTCTGGCCACAAGAAGTCCGTTATCATCTCGCGATAGCGAACACCATTCACGGTAACTGCTTGGCCGACCTCATTTTCGAAGAAGTACGGCCCGATGACGCCGCCAGCCCATAAACCGCACCAAACAGTCACTCTTTGTGGATGCATCGGCTTTTCAACAATCACTCGTGGATTCTCATTTGCCCAAATGCGGCAATTCTGCTTGTTAACGAATCCACTGAGCTGAAAGTGTGCCTCGTCGCTGAAGATAATTTTCTTTATAAAGTCACCATTCACTTCTGTCTGTTCAACCAACCATTCGGCGTATTGACGACACTTGAAATGGTCAGTAGGCTTCAGCTCTTGAGTCAATTGAACCTTGTAAGCGTGTAAATTCAAATCTTTATTCAAACTTCGCATCAGTGATGTTCGTGAGATGTTCAATTGTTGGGCACGACGACGAGTCGAGGTTGACGGCTCTTCTGCTACACTATCGCGAACAACAGCAATGTTTTCCGCAGAACGAACTGGGCGAGCACGCACAGGTGTTTTCACATTTCCTACAGACCCGGTTTGCTGAAATTTGCGCACAATTCTCCCGATTGTGGACATATTTGGTCGATTATGTTGACCAAAAAAGTCACGAAGTGCACGAAATGCATTTTGATTTGAACGCCCATTTTCGTAAAAGGCTTCAACAATCTTAAAGCGCTGCTCAATTGTGTACCTCTCCATGGTTGAATTTGTCAAACACTGAAACAAAGAAATGTCAAATTAAGTTGGGCAAAAATCTTGACGTTAAGGTGTGACTCACAATTAACATCGTACATTATGGTTGGACCACCCTTTATAACATTAAATAATCTGCATGTAGAAAACGCTTTCCATTAAGGTTTAAAAAAGCGCCTAGCCTCGTGGCTATCCAAACTTTTCCAGCGTCCTTGAACCATCGTTGTAGACCAAAATAATGTCAGAGGTTCGCGTGGAAGATAGGATTAGGATAGGATGTATAACCGTAAGTCCTGGTATATTAAATGTTAGGCAAGTAAAAAAATTCTATTCTATGAGAAGAGTGGAAGTTCCACTAAATATTGAACTGTCTAAGGCGTCGGTAATATGCTTTAATAATGAAAGTGGATCTCTACTAGATAATTGAATAAGAAAATAAATCAATCAAGTCACCTTCGCTTATACGATCTATGAAGACGATTGATATGATAAGCCCAATTATTAATATGATAAGCATTGCATTGATAATTATACATTTATTCCTTTTTAGTTTTAATATCAGCCTGAAAATAATTTTCTTTGTGTGTCTAAATTTTGAATTCCACTGCCCACTTCTTAACTGTTAATGGTTCACCAGTTATTCAGCACTAAATACTGAAACAAAATATGCTTAAATTATATTATACGTTGCATAATCAATAACATTATAACATGATCTCCTGCTGCGTTTATAATCACGGGAGCAAAAGTTATGGTGCAGTTTGATAGTACCACGCCAGTACTTCCGCTGGATTTGCGTGTTAAGAATGTATTTCTGTACGCTTATTCCCTTTTCGTATACTTGAAAAGTGCAGAACGATTATGAAACTGCAGATTTACGTTTAGCGGACTGCATTAGTATAACATATACAGCATGTGTATGATAGTATGGGTATAACAAAACTATATGTTGCAGATAGTGGATCATTGTTCTCGCAGTTTTTAAAAAGCTATTCTGGAGGCCTACTTTTTTTTATTCGCATAATAACATAGCAATAATTTTGGTGACTAGCAATTTAAATATATATACGTATTAAATGTATTGATGAATTCAATAATCATTGTTTTTTCCAGTTCGCAATTCTCTGACAATAATTATTTTGTATTTTACTTTGGTACGCGTCTTGAAGACATACGTGATCGGAATCTTTCTGTGAATAGTGATTTTTCCGAGCAAAAATACGGTCAGCTATAAAATCGCGACTTACATCAGTATTTTGGACCTAAAGCGTTTGAAGAAGAGCTTCAATATGTTTATTCTTATATCTATTATAGAAGATGTAGGAAACATCCAAAAAAATCTCCATAAAAATGGATACAAACAACGGAATATCCATAGGATAACCAACAATAAAAAGAACAGGAGGATAGAATAATTTATATAAAGAATATTATCACCAAATGCTAAAATATGTGTACAATTTCGAACATTTTAAGAATTGGAAAGAATCTTTTATCTAACAATGATATCTGTCTACACATTATCAACGAAATACATGTATGAAATCAAGTGCACATGCGGAAAATACTACATTGGGCAAGCAGGACGGTGCATCGAGTATAGAATTAAATACCATTATAGATATACCAAACTTCGATGTACAACAGTTACAAAACAGAATAGAAGGTAATATCATAACGGTATTAGACAGAATTGCCGTAAAAAAAGTTTGAAAAATGTTCATCAAATCTGGTATTAAGTCTCCATTCAACAATATGTTAGGTATTTGATAGTTGTTTAAACTGAAATCCCGAAGTCTCAAAACTGCGATATCGGACCGCCCACGAGGTGCACAGCAAATAGCCTGGTCTTTACTCAGTCGCATTGAGACTTGCAGAGTGAAGTTCGAGTACTGCTCATTAAGAATACGAACAAGTCTCAAAACTGCGATATCGGACTGTCCACAAGGTACGCAGTAAATAGCCTGGTCTTCACTCAATCGAATTGATACCTTTTCAGAGTGAATATAGATTAATATACAATATATTGAATGTGAATTGTACACATAATTAGATCTGGCCGCGTGTAAAGTGCATCATTTTCCCTCCAAATTCTGCCTCCCTCTTTTTCCTATACATACACAGAGAATCTAATAATTTTTCCTATTCTTGCCAAGCTATACTAGAAAGTCTATACAGAGTATGTACTAGGAAAATAGTTTTCTTTCATCATCATGAGGTCATCAGTCCTAAGAGTAGTTGGACGCTAACCTCCAGCTTCTCCTATCTTGTGCTAACCTACGCATTTCGCTAATTCTGCTACAACCCACATCCCTTACTATTTGCGAGCAGTAGTCTAATCTAGGCCTACCTCTGCCTTTCTTCACTCCTATTTCTGCCTCCAAAATATCGCGGACTATTCCCCCATGTCTCAGCAAGTGGCCTACCATTCTATCTCTTCTCTTCTTTATGTTTTTCCACATACTTCTTTTCTCGCCGCCATTCTCTAATACTTCTTCGTTTCTAATCATATCAGTCCACGGCCTTTTCACCATTCTTCGGTAACGCCACATCTCAAAAGCTTCTAATTTCTTCTTACTTGTTTCCCCTACCGTTCAGGTTTCGCAACCGTATAGTGCCGTGCTCCATACATACGTTTTCAAAAATCTCTTCCTTGTTTCTAAGTTTATTACCCCCAAGCATAAAAGTGCTTTCTTTTGGTTAAAAGCTACTCGACCCTGCGCTATTCTTTATTTTATATCTTTATCGCTTCTTCCATCCCAATTTATTTGACTTCCTAAATAAGTGAAGTCTTTAACTTCCTCCAATCTTTCATTATTAATTTGTACTTTCGTTTTTGCTCTGCTCTCGCGCCCTCTGCACACTAACACTTTAGTTTTGTTTTTATTCACCCTCATGCCGTATGCCTCTGTCAACACTGCCTTTTCTTATGGTGACGAAATAAACTAAAGACCTAAATCCATTTTCGAAGTACGAAATTACGTCAAGTAATTAATTTGTCAATATTAACATGACCTGATATACCTTCACTTTGTTCACTTCACCCTAAATGAGTTTTACTTAAGATGCTTATCTCGATCTTCGATGATTATCAGAAATTTCGTGTTGATTGATTTGCTAGTTTGTTGACGGAAACTTTCTACACAAGACAGAGCGGTAAAACGAGCATGTTTCTTAATTTTGTCGCAGATATTCAGCCAACTTATTCGCATAATATGCATAAAAAGCGCGCAATCTTTAATTAAATCAGTGACTATCTCTAAATTAATCTGACATCGAGCTTTTTCGTCGTTACAAATTTGGCACTTTTTTTAGTTGACTTTCCCGCAAAGTTGTAGCGTAACAACCAACCGCAGTTGTTGAATACTAATGTTCGCATTATTATACATTCAAATCAAGCATCTAATGTTTGCCGAATGTTTTTTTTGCAACGGACACGTTTCTTATACGTGTATACATATTATTTTATACATAAATTTAAATATACCGATAATATTAATAGGCAAACCAGTCGTTTCTGTCAAAATAACTGGACCATAAATTTGTGAAGCAATTGGTAAAATGTAAAACCTGATTCAAAGTCCATTTAAAAAAATTGTACAAGAAAGATCACAATTACTGTGCACATACTCAAAGAAAATATTTATAAATTTAGCATTACATATTAATTATAGTCTTGGAGGTATTACACGCAAAGGATGAACATCAAACACAAATTATAAAACAATGTCGGAGTATGCATTAAATAAAAAAAGAACTGGGTGAGAACCGCACAGAATATGTGATACATCTGAAAATAACATTTTTTAGTCTGCGTCTGTACTAACAGTAGTACAAATCTTTAAGAAGTGCTCCATTAATAACAATATTATATATAAAGCAATTATAAAACATACGAACACAGCACTCACGAATGATTGTAGTAGCACCTTGTATTAGTTGTAGCAATGGAGAATAGGTAGCTTATGATTTTTGCACGTAAGAATTCTCGTGATCACTAATACTGATTGCATACGTCCATATGTGCATTATTGTATACGTGTTACCAGGCCCTTTATGCTATCTAATGGTTTGTATAATGATTATTTGCGTGTGTGTCACAGGTAAGAATCGTATGAATCAATCAACTGACACTCTTGAACAGTGTCGTGCTGAAAACACATTTTAGGATAACAGTTAGTACCATACAAATCCGTCAACCTATGACAGAGTAATAAAAAAGTTCTCAACAAGAACATTCAATGGAAGTGATGTTTCCATCAAAATAAATGAAATAAATTCAACAAAAATCAAAATAAATGAAACAAAAATGAAATAAATTTTACAGAAATATTGAGACGCCAATGAATCAAATTATACAATAAAGCTAAGACGTGACTTCATAATTGCATTTTGTTCGACAAATTATTAACTATCTATGCCGTACGTAGTTGATTGAAATATATGTCGCTAGACATATGTGCTGGTAATTGTGACATATTAGTAACAATTGCGAGTGGTGTAACATGTGATCCGTGCGTCGTCACTAAATTGATACACTGCGCGTGTATCAATTTAGTATCTATGTGTACATGTTGAATATGCTTTATATCTTTTATTGCTTTAGAAAGTACGTCTCCAGTTTTTTATCCTACTTTTTTTAATCCTTTGGTGAGAAGGTTTTTTACTTGTTTGAGACAACTTGTGGCAAGCTCAACTGTCTGTTTCAACCCAATAAAACATTTCATTATAACATCACCACTAACTTCGCATTAAATTTGTCTAACGTTGCTATATCAATAGATCACCTTAGTCAAATACAGTACACCTTGGATATATGTATAAGGCTGACATGTCTTTTAAATACTCATTAGGTTAGTGTCAACTCCGCTTTATTATAGAAGGCGTAATAGAGCTGAAGAATGATGTGGTGACACAAAATGTTTATTAGGAAAAAAATGCAATAATTACTGCATTAATTGTCGATCGTAGTTCTGTTCTGAGACCATGCCTAATACTGGTTAACTATTGAGGGGTAACCGTCACCAATGTCTCATTGATAGAACGTATGTAGACGTATGTTTATCGCCATGATCTTTTGATGGCGTTCCATACTGACATGTGGCTGACGTGATCGATTCAATGTTTGGCTGACGTGATACAGGATTTAAGAACATAGCACATCGACAATGTCCCTCTTCTCCATAACAATACCCGATTCCATACAATCCACATTATGTTAGAGTTTTTATGCTTTAAAAGCGTATTTTTAATTGGACTTATCCCAGCTTATCCTTCAGCTTTATCCCCCTGGATTATAGCTGATTCCGCGCTTCAGAGCATTCGTTAAGTGGTAATCAGACTTCCAACTTTGTGTTCAAGCCACAAATTAAGGCCAGTTCAATTAGTCCCCCAAGAAAATATTCCACATAATTTTTCTTCCGATTTTCAATAGTTTTGGCAGTTAAAACCGGGTAACAGGGTAAGGATTATTGGGTAACACTGACTTAGTTTTCCACAAAGTACAAACACTATTTTCCCCCCTTCTAGGCTCTTTTACCTACAGATTACCTGCATAGCAGATAATGCAGTATTTAACCCCTTATTGAGGAGATGAATTTCTTCTTTATCCAACGATCGGGAGGAATGATTTTCTACAATAGAAATATCTTTCTGAGGAATTCTTTCTTTTAATGAAGCCATTGCTTGTTGATCATTGATAAATTTTTGTAATTTCTTACTTTGTGACCACATTTCCTTAATAAATTTTGTGTTAGTGGATGATAGAAACATGTTCTTCTGAAAGTCACACCATTGTTCATGTTCTAAATTATTTAACTTATGGGTAAGCTTTTCGTAAAGTCCATTTGGTAGTAATTCCAGCATACTTCGTTTACTGTACATATATTTGATTTCTTGTTCTAGCCATTTTTGTTTCGCAAATTTTTTGATCTTATTTGAGGTGCGTGAAGATGAAATTTTAACGTGAGTAAAATTTAGAAACTGATCGACGTTTGCAGGCTTTTAGAAACCAAATATCTGCTCCTATTAATCTAATCTTAGCACTAATTGTAAGCTAAGCACACTTATGATAAAAATTCTGTTCCGTTGACCGTGATAGTATTTTGGTGTTTTATGGAAATCTAAGTCAGTGTTATCTTCACACGAAAGGTTCCAACCTACTCTAGTATTGGGTAACAGTGAAGATACTTTTTTTTTGATGCCAAAATTTCCTTCATCTTTAGTGGCGAGATTTTTATTTTAACGTTAAAGGTTAAGATTTATATGTTATTAATTCTTATGGAATACAATTTTTCGGCATTGGGCACGTTGAATACCATCTATCTCTTATTTCGAAGAACATTTGTTTGAAAATATTCGAATATTCAATTCAACTCGAATTGTCTACACCTTTATTCCCACAGATTTTTGTAACATCGTAGATTTCCAATGACCTAATGAGATCACCAAGACATTCATTGCTATTTTGACCTTATGTGAAGTAGTAAAGGGTTGTTGTTTTGATTAACTTTAACAATATAGTCACGGTAATATCCACTTATTTTAGTTTTCTATATGTAACATTTCTTTTTAATACCAGCCTTTCAATAATCGAACAATTCATCTCGAAATCGTGACAAGCAAACGGGAAACTACTACTCACAACTAAAATAACAAAACTAAATAATAGCCAGTTACTCATTTACGTATCCCTTCGAGAAGTCGGTAAAAATCTCGGTGAGCATTATCGGTCCCCGGGGTAGGTGCTTAGGAGCGCGCCATTATGGCCTCACAGATTAATTAAAACGATAAATAAACGCATAAAAATCTCGACTGTAACGACCAAACAGAAATAAAATGAAAGTCTTAGTGCCTGCCAAGTTTATCGATTTCTGCGAAACGACAAAGGGCGAATGTTGACTGATTCACGCTGGCCCCCGATGTTATCCGTCATGGCAAGAATGCAACACGATGTACAAAAGACCCGGCAATAAATTTAATGAAAGTCTTTAACTTTTACTGCGAGGCGAAAACGGCGTTACGGGCCGTCCGGGTCAGATAGCACCAATTAAATTTTAACTTTTGAGCCCACACTACCCGAAGACGACGACGAGCAAAGACAATAACAACAATGACAGAAGAGGCTCCCGATTGGTCCACGAAAGTGAGGTATCTGCCGGGTATCTTTCGGAGCTTTTGCCCGTCATTTGTCAATTTATCACCCGTTTAAGTTAACGCTCCGTATAGTCTAGACGAATTGTTGCGATAAAGTGGGGCTAATTAGTTTTATTGACGAAAATAATCTTCGGTTGATGTCATCTCGCTGATTTTATTAGGTTTTATCGTTTCTTAATGCACTCGAATCGCATTCCTGCTAATAAATAAGATTTATAGGTATATTAAATCAGAGGAAATTTGACGCGATGCTAATAATTTGATTAATTTAAACGATATTTTGATCATATCACAACTTTAAATATCTTGTATCATCTCTTTGATGATTTATTTTTTCCCATTAGACAAGAAAATAATTACTTGTGTCCAAGCCAAAACAGTCACATAAACGATTGGGTATTTGGGACCGCCACAAATTACACATGCCTATAAATTTTGACATCTTGAAAGTTGATTTGGGTTGGTAAGTGATTATAAATGAGCTATTTACGCTGATTTCATATCTACCTTCCGTTTTTGCCTATAGCGTAAGGTTCTTTGTCAACTGAATAATCAGAATAACTTAAAAACTAAAGGAAAAATTACATTTTAATAAATAAACATTGTATTTAATAAACAATAAAAAACATAGTAAAAAGCAACAACACTCCTTTTTATCTCTCCATTTTAACAAAGAGCTTCATTTTGTAGTTTTTCTTGTGTAATCATTTGTTGAATGTTTTCTTTTTAGCATCCAGCAGTAATCTGTCATCATCGCCACATCGCCTCGACCCTGGTACCTCCTTTCCATCTCCTTTATATCTTGATGGCACCCTTCACCTTGCTTCTCACTAACAGCACCAAGATTTTTTGGAAAATAGTCCAGTTGAGCATGCGGAAAATGAATACTTATGTTCATATTACAACCAAGTTGCTTAAACTTATCCAGCATTTTGTTGACAATTTCCTCATGTTCCTGAGGATGTTTCTAATTTCTTTAAAAAATGCTTTTACAGATTTAAAGCATATCGAAGGTTCTTTCTCAATTTCTGTCGTTGTTTCTTCAAACTGTTGGTCCTGAATTCATTTTCTTATTTGTGGTCCTTCGAAAATGCCTTCCTTTAATTTTGCTTAAAAAAAGCTGGAAATTTGCCACATAGGTAAGTACTTAAAACAATTCCCATTTTTATCTATAGCTTTTACATATTGCTTCATTAATCCTAATTTAATATGAAGTGGCGGCAAAAGAAATTCTTGCGGATGAACCAAATTTGCATAAACAACGTTTTTTGAACCAGGTTTATAACAAAATATATTTGGTGTATTTTTACAACTTCTAGGCATTTTAAAACAAAATATAAACACGCGACGTGATGTCACGAGTAAACGTACACACATTAAAAACGTACTACAGCGACTATGTAAATACCAAAATAGAATAAAACCGGAATATCCCCACCGGCCAATTCTGTTTCGGTAACTCCCCCCACACTTGTGTATACGTTTCAAGCCGATTAAACACAGAGGTCGCAAAGATTGAAGCAAAATTTAATTTTATAGAACCTCGGTTTTAAAAACTACAAATTATTGTACAATGTACGTTTACAAATACTGGTGCGTGATGGAAACAAAAAAAAAACAGTGTTTCTGTAGTTAGTTCATGGTTCATGTAATGTGGTTCAGTTCATGTAACTAAGCCAAAATGTCAAGAATAGCCCGATCACAAAATCTTTATTGGCCTGTGTTATTAATGCAATTTTTAGCAGAACAGGAAATTGTAGGACATTTATTCCTTACCTCAGTGAAGGTCTCGTAAGTGGATATGTACATATTTGAGTACTACAAGGTTTTGTATTAGGCATCATGTTATTTTTTTATATTTCATGTAAACGTACGGATAAATTATCTCATATAGTATCAATAATAGTAAATAACAATATAGCTTATATAGCTCACACTCAACATAAATTCATATTGTAATATTACCAGACTAATTATTTTAATGTCCCAACTAATAGGTTTATAAATCAACTTAAATATAAATAAAATATTACTACAACAACTTCTAGTCGACAAATATCAAAAGATATCAAAAATCATATTGGTCAAAAGTGGCCAGGGATTTTAAAATAATTGATGTCAAGTAGGTTATTAACGATTCCAGAAGACGAATGTTTGCGATTCCATGAATAATTTTGACCACTATAATTTGTAACTTTGATATACACATATTTGTATTATACTGATTGGTGGAATATTTCATGTTAATAGTGAGATAAATCATATACATACTTTTGATGATGTTATTGGGGCGATATAAGAATGCAATCACTTAAAAAAATTCTCATATTGTTACAGAAAAATGGTTGCCTCTACGAACACATACGATGGGGTGAAGCCTTCGTCATAGTATACTCGGTGGTGGATAGGCATAGTTTTCATGAAGCGCAGGAGATTTTAGGGCAGCTAGTCAAATTGAAGCTTCCTTCTTATTACACAAGTCTACTATTAGGAAACAAAAGGGACCTAGACCATTCCAGGTAAGCTCTATGTAGTTCTGAAATGATTGTCACCTCAAAATAACATAACCTAATTATTTAGATCATTATTTAGACATTTATTTTTTAAGTCTAACAATAATATCATTTCAATTTACAATAAAGTATAGCGCGCACTCGATACATCTCACGGTGAAGTGTGCAACTACCGACACACACGCTTTTCTCTTACTGCAGGCAATCGCTATGTTATCCATTCCAATGTCGCATGTGGAAGATAGTTTTAATTATTATCGATATATCGATATCGAATTTCATGGTTTTCTATGATAATATGAAATGTCATATCAACGATTATACAGATTTACACGTAAATCCGGACCTGGATTGTACGATTTAGTCGCGGACGCTACTAATGCCGACTAATCCTAGTATACCTACAAAATTATTTTGTGATAACGAAACTATGCTAATTCTGAGAGAGTTATGATATTGTACACACTACACAAACAAGCAGTGCATTAAAATGCCGCACCAACAATATGGCCTAAGTTACGCGAAGCCCACTGGGGGATACCGTAATCAAAAGCACCGCTACCGGTAGCCACGTCGGAACTTTCCTTTTCAGTTTCAGTAGGAAAACGAGATGTTATCACCGCTGTTGTTAATTAAACGAAGAAGCCGTTCGGTCACGTAATCAATCAAAATCAAAAAACGTCGAAGGGGCATCCAAGACAAAACCTTCTACGCAGTCGATTTAATAACTCCACTTAATTCGAGAGCCATAAAGAAAGTATTAGTGAGGGTAATTAATGCGTATAATTAGGATAACGCTGTGAAAGGCTTTCGAGGAATGTTTTTTTCTCCAGAGACCGGTAGGCTTTATGGGAACCAATTTTCGATTTGTACCATACGTTAGGGTGATTAAATTATATGGTATAAATCCCGGACTAGGAATTAATGATGTGTGGTAGATATTTACTGGAATTTATATCTTATGTTAGTCTTATATACTATGTATATATAAAGTGTGGATTGGGTAAAATTCATCGATGGTGCTAATCTAGAACATTTAATAAAGCCTCATTTTGGATTTAACTGGGGACAAAATCCCAGTGAGCTGGATTATTACATACCGGGTGTCCAAGAAGTCTGGAAACGGTCAAATATCTCGAGAAATACACATTGGATCCAAAAAAAGAAACAACACTTCCTTGATAATTTTAAAAGCGCTATCCAATGACCAGGGGCGGCTGGTGTATAGGTGCTGCAGAGCTGCAGAACTGCCAAAAACATTAGATATTTATATATTTTCGCGACATAATAATTACTAAAATTTATTAATAAAATAATTTGGTTAGTTGGTCCAGCTAACCAAATTATTGCGTTAAAGTCGCATTCTGCCCGCCGTCCTCTATTAAGTAGTAGACCAGATGAATTATATGGGTCTCTACGCGAGCGCGTCGCGGTACATTGAACTGGGCCACACGAGGTAATTCTCAGCACGGCTCGGCACACCCGTCCTCCCCCTCAATCCCCGCGACAATCCACGCTTGGCTCTCGTAAATGCGCGAATTTACACGGTCAGTATTCTTTCCAGCTAAGGCAACATCAGTGAATGTTTACTCCTTCCTACTCCTCGGGCGGGCGTAAATCGTACCTATTTCGTATTTCGTGTTAATTCGAGATTTTAAATACTGTTTTGTGAATTTGTGTAGTGATTTATTGTACTAATTATTAATATTTATATACTGTGATAGTGACAATGGATTTAGTTTATAATTTAGTTCATGTGAAGCGATTTTTTAAATACTCTTATGAAGAAAAAATTGATTTAAAAAACAATGGTAGGCCATTGCCCGATATTGTTATTGAGACTGCAGGTGTTAGCCGCGGAAAAGCATGTAAACGTCAATTTAATAGAGATATTTATTCGAGGAGCAATTGGATTTGTGGGTGCAACAAAAAAAATGCGTTATTTTGTTTTCCTTGTTTACTTTTTGGCGGTGATAAAGCATGGACGGAGGTAGGGGTGACAGATTTGGTGCACTTAACTGAAAAAATAAAAAAGCACGACAACTCCAAAAGCCATCTACATAATACAATGGAATTAGCTTTATTAGGAACAACTAATATTAAAACGCAGCTAGATTCAGCTTATTGGATGCAATATTGCTAATGTGCAAGAGCATAATGATAATGTGACAAAAAAGAGATACGTTTTGTCAAAAATTATAAACTGCATAAAGTTTTGTGGGGCCTTTGAAATGGCGCTGCGAGGACATGATGAAGCTGAAACCTCTCAAAACCCGGGGATATTTCGTGGTTTGATAAATTTTTCTGCTGAGCTTGATGTAACTTTAAGCGAGCATCTACAAAATGCTTCAGTATTTAAAGGAACCTCTAGAGAAATACAAAATGATCTTTTAGACTGTATATTAAAAGTATGTCATGAAGAAATCATTAAAGAAATGAACAAACCTTCATTTTTGGCAGTTATGGCAGACGAAACAACTGATGTATCTGCAAAAACTCATTTAGTGGTAGTTTTAAGATATATTCTCGATGGTGAACCGATTGAACGTTTGTGGACATACCTGAACCTACGAAATGTGACGCTGAAACTCTTTCGGAAAATATTTTCAGTGTTATAGACCCTCTAATAGAAAATTCACCTTACAAGCCTTTTCTCTTAATCAAAGAATATGACGGCAAACATGAATGTTCTTCAAAAAGGTATTAAATTGCAAAAATTTATCTTGTGAAAGTCTATATTTTTGTATAAACGGATTTTACATAAAAATTCTGAAGTATCAGAAAAACGCGTTTTCAAAATTTTTGCCTGCGGCGCAATTTCTTTGCAGCCCCTACGGCGCCAGTAGTTTGGATACGTTTGAAATTTGCACTCGGGCGGCCAATACCCTAGGATCGGCCCTGTGCAGAACACCCGTTTCATTTCATCACGAGCCGCCACTGCCAATGACACAAAATGCGACCCCCCACCCCTTGGTCGTGGAGAAAACTGATCGAACATCCCAAATTTCACGCTTAAAACGACATGCTCTGAAGAGGATTGTAATAACAAACCGACAATCCAGTGCTAAGGAAATTATGGTACTATGAAGGCAAGCCATTGGAAAAAATATTTCTGTATCCACAACTGAACGCTCAATAAAAAAACAGGATACAAATTCTATAGGGTAAAGTTTGTTTCATTACATTTTACTATTGAACTTACCGGTTTCTCCTTCAGGCAAAAGAAAAACCGTTATTAACTAAACGACAGAAAATCAATTTGTGACGAAGGGCCAGAGAACATAGACACTGGACTTTGTAACATGGAAAATGCGGAGCGACACTTATTATTCTTCTTACGTAGCATATGGTTGACACTATAAATTAATAATCCAAGTTTTGAACTTAAACTATTTTTGTATTTGGTAATTTCTTATTTGTATTAAAAATTTGTTAACAATATACAGATTACTCAACAGTATTATTTTCTAAATCAATACTTTATATATTTTTCATTATATTTTACTTTTAATGGATTCCCTTATCTCTTATCTCGGATTCTGATCATGAAGCACTTTTTGTTTCCTAATTTTTAAGCCAAACGTTTCAGTTTTACAAAGAACCAGGACAGAAAATAGTCCAGGACAAAGCATGCAACAATGGCACCATGTAATTTGGAGTGACGAATCCAAATTTGAAATCTGTTTGGGTGATACCAGAAAACGTGTACTAAAAACCTCACAGGAAACATGTCATCCTACCTGTTTGGTTAGGAAAGTAAAGTTCCCTGCGTCTCTTATGTATAATATGGGGGTGTATGGGTAGTATGGGCGTAGGAAAATTGCATTTCGTAGATAATCAGACAATTTATTGCCGTCAATACCAATATGTCAAGGCACTGATGCGCAGAACATTTTCCAGGAGGATGGTGCTGCGTGTCACACAAAAAAACTGTTAAAGCTTAGTTTGCAGAACATAATGTCCCTGTTATGGAATGGTCCTCTAGCAGTCCAGACCTCCGCCAATAGAAACATGGTGGCATAAAATGAAGAAACAGTGGCGCCAACATCCAGCCCCTTCAGTTAACGATCTACCCACCAAATTGCAAGAAATTTGGGACAGCACGCTTCCTGAAGAGTGCGCTAAGCTGGTAGATACAGTGCCTGTCAAAATTAAAGCTGTTATTGTCAATAAAGGTGGTGTAACGCACTTTTGATTAAACAACCGAACTATTCTAAACTGCGAATCTTAATGTTTTTTATTAACAAACATATCACTGACACATCATAATGTAGTAATATTTCATCGTATTTAAGTTAAAAGTTTATACTTTGTTTCTGTTGTCAATATGTTTCATTAATAAAATAGTTTTGAGAGTGTTATTACTTTTATTTAAATATATCAGTTGTAAAATTACTGGCTGAACTATTATGAGCCTGGGCTCGCATTTCTCAGACAGGTATCATTCTAATTTATAATAAACGCACAAAGTATACCATCGTATTTTATTAAAAAAGAAACAGATTTCTCTTAGTCCCTTTCATGAAATATTTCCTCGGTGGCATAATGCCCTAGAATGGTGTTAGAGGTGTCACCTAATGATTTACTACGGCAAGAATTACGGTACAATTCAGAAGCGGCATAAACAGTTTCCCCTATTACGACATCTATAATTAGGCCCCTTTATATCCAGCCTAATACGATTTCACAGCAACAAATAACAATAATTATTGTATCTGCGTGTGGGATTTCAACGAACCCACATTTACAAAGTTAGTCGCCTATAAATTATCCACCTTTTATCTAATAATATATCATAGGCATTAACACGGTTATTTATTTAAGGAACGACAAGATGAATACCACTAAATTATATCGAATGATTATGCACATATTGCAAATTAGTCAAGAAGCCAACACCCGTCGCTGAGGCGACTTTTCAGGATTGAAAAGTGAAACGGCACTTGGTAGGCTTGATTTTTCCGAATATCCCAGCCCATTCGTCTTGTCAATGTAAATCACCGCGATAGTTAATTAACAATTATCTGAAAAGCTGTGAGCCGGATTCATGTAAACAAATTATTGTATATACACTGTCCAATAAGATAGAACAGGTTGCCTGGATAATGCGTAATGGACTTTGCGCTTGCCTTCGATTTGCAATTAGGCGAAACAGGGTATTTTACGAAAAAATCATCCCGTCTCGAAATAAGTTATAAATCTAATTTACTCCAATCTGCGCCAAAGATAATCGCTGAAATTGATGTCGACAGCCAACAAATCAACATTATTAAAATAGTGAGTAGGTGCAGCAGTGTAATTACAATAATAATACCCATATAAAAAATATCTTGCTGAAACGTAGTCATGAAATGGCAAGCGTCCGTCTTGGTTTATATCATTAATCTTTTCTAAATAATTGTATCAAAGTGAGTCTAGTTATGTGCCATACTGATCAGTGGCGGCTGGTCAGGGGTGGCAGGGTGGGCAGTGCCCACCCAGCTGTTTCCTAGAAGAAGAGGAACACACAGTTCCAAAGTTCGTTATTTATCGTTTGTAGAAGTTAGTGAAGAAGTTAGATAGAAGAAGATATAATTATGTAATATGTAATTAATTAAATACATTATATATTTCATAACAACAATAATACAATGAAAAGTTCTGATTATATATACTAACAGCGCAACCGTGGTAGAAAATTGCACTGCAAGTAAGACAGTGGAACTATTACGTAGAACTGTTATCGTAGTTATGCCTAGCGTGGAGGGTGACGGGCCGGATAGGCAGGCACGCTTACTCGAGCCTCGAATAAGCTGTGACACGGGTGGGCTAGACCACCCTGCTGAAGAAGACTTCGGCAAAGCAGAACAGAAGGACTCGAGAATCTCCGATAAGTCCAATCTCCGTACTTCCCGTTCTCCGAAAGAGAACTTATAAGATCATTGAAGGATAATAAAACTTTTTTCGACCGCGTTATAGATCACTGCTGCAACAATCCAGTTAAAATATAAACAATTTTGAAGCGACTTTCATATTTGATTCTTTTTTTAAATCCTTCCTTTCTTATTACACGTAAACCTCACCTCCACCTACGTCACCTATAATCTTTTGATTTTATTTTTATAATATTATATATTTTATTTTTATTGAAGATATTTTATTTTGGTTAGAGTGAATTTTCTGTTTAATTATTTATTATCTAATCTATTATATGTTTATATTTTTTATTCCACAAGTTTTAATTATTCATTTTAATTATTCGAGGATGATTTTATTTTTTATAGTATTTATGATTTACTTTTTTAAATCCAGCAAAAAATACCATTTTTTTATCTATCTATCCTGTTATGCCTTATCCACATATTCCCTATCCCCTCCTCTCTAGGGAACACTCTAGACCTCCTCGTGATTATTATCGGACTCTGTACACTGTATTTGTTATATTACTAAGTAAAATTATTTTGGTTATTAATGTATTAGAAAATATGTAAATATAAAAATTGTGTAGTATTCATAAGAGTCTGTACTAATTTTATACAATTTTAGTGCTATGCATTTTCAACTTGAAAGCTGAAAGAATTTTAAATCATATACTTGTACAGTGACTAACATAGAGTGATGAGTCAAAGTTTTTTTTTTTTTTACTATATTTTACTTCATAATTTTGCACTATATAACCTACTAATAGTTAGTTGTTGCCCACCCATGACAAATCACCACGAGCCGCCACTGATACTGAAATTCAGGGATAAAGCAATCAACTACAAGTTTATAGTTCTGTTTGGTTGCTATAGGCATAACGTCACATTTAGTGATATTAAGAGACAATTTTGTATTTATATACCAAAAGTGAACTATATCCAGATTTTGTTGTAATAGCATAGTCTTCAGAACATGAAATATTACAAAACAATTTTACAATAATATCAGCCATCGTGGCTGATATTATTGTAAACTTTAATATCATTAATAAGGATATTAAATAAGAGCGATCCCAAATTAGTTCCCTGTGGCACACCAGATATGTACTAATACACTATTTCAGTATATTTTACTAAAAAACATAGTCTGCAGTAATAGTATTGTTTTCACGTGACATTGGGTTTAGAATTTCAAATTTCAACTCCTTTTTATCACATTTTAAAAAATATTACGTTTTATAACGAGCAATTAAATAATACGCTTATTTTTTAGAACTTTACCGTCAGGATTACCATTTAAATTCGCTTACCACTTCAAGCAATACACAGTATGGATGAAAAAACAGCGGGTAGCACGACTAATTTTCTTCGAATCGAGTTTTAATAATCTGCCAACTCGATATCAAGATCCAGCTTTTTATAACATTAAAAAAACTATTACATAAGTAAAAAAATACCGCCAATAAAAAACATCGTGCCACTTAATACGGCTAAAAATCTGAAGAAATAAACTAACTTTTGATTTAATCGAATTAACTCGGGCTAGCTTTTTTATTATTCATAAAAAAGTTTAAGCCGATCAGTGACATGCCGCGACAAAGTCAGAATATGTCTTTACCTTATTTGTCTGGAGGCACAGGTACAACTTTTATTTGTCATTAAATAAATACAAACATTGTCGGAGCTTACAGCGCGCGCCGTTGGAATGTTGAATCTGGGGATTTTACACAAGTATATAATTGTATCGATGTATAGTTTATTTCATCTCTGTTTACCAAATAAAAAAATCCCAAGTGGCTGTTATCTCATACCGTGGCTTGTTTTTATGGCTAGGCTCAGGTAGACTGTTCCGTTTATCAGCAAGATAAGAGTTTTCTATTTAGCAAATAACGATGAAATGAATAGTACTTATGTACTAATTCAGTCAAGTACTACAGAAAAATCATCTTGTGTTTCAAAATCATCACCTTTCTTACTTTTGGGTTTTTAAATAAATTTAACCCCGTCCTTATTTGCCAAATTGACAGTTATGTTGGCAATGATGGCCCCACTCCATGGCCACCTAACAGACTGTATTTAGTACATGTAGATACTTTATTGCGGAGGTTTTTAAAGAACAAAGGTAATAATGATGTTAATGAGAGTGTGAATTTATTTCTGCATGTTTCTTTTTTATTAAACTTTTCTACCGCAAAACATGTATTCATAGAAAATGCCAAACATAACGATGCTATCATATTATTGTCGACCACAGCCTACTGCGTATTATCGTTAAATCTTAGTTGAAAATTGACGGGTCTAAATATACTTAGTTTAAAGGTACATCAAAATATATAAATTTTATAGCTTGGTATAACAGTTTACCTGTTATTAAAATATAATTATAGCCGCACTCTAAACTTCTAAATGTATAATTGGTACTTATTTTTTTTCTTTCGCCTGTTCAGTTCGTCGTTCATCGTGCATATGCAATTGTAATTGATTATAAAATATGAAGTTAATTAATCATGCTTTCGTGTCGACGTTATGATGCGCTTTACCCGAAGCGCATTAATAAAAATTTTGAACGCGTCTCGCCTCTCAGGTCATAGTTTTATTGTGGGTAAATGTATGATCGCATCTCGTTCATTAACAAAAAATCATGACCCGGACGCTGCTTATCCTTCTTTGATGGCCTAAATGGTAGATTATTCTGTGTGGATTGTAGGTGATTTCAACATGTTAATACTGCCACTCGGTTAGTAAAAGTAAAACAAAAAAATTATATAACGCACCAAATCTTAAGAGTCTCTGACCTATTTTACGAAATAATTAAAGTAAAACAGCGTGACAATTTATTCCATAGTCTGTAATAATGCTTGCAGCAAAGTTCTCAAAGCTACTGTTTATTATATACAAATTACGACAACGTTTACGATTAATATCTAGTCACTGAAGACATCTCAAATTGTATGCAATGAACTACATATCTTGACAATATTAAAAGACTACTTCCTAATATAGAGAAGACGTTGATTTTCTCAAAGAATTAATGTGCTAATAAAAAATATCAAGCAAACAGAATTATAATTACAAAATAAACAAAATTATAAGGCCAAGAAAATAAAAAATAATAGGTACAATATTTCATCCTTGTAGGCCGTTTTTAACATTCCAAGAGTTTCTGTGCCAGTTTTTTAAAGCAAAAAGCAAAAATTTACGGCCACCCGTTGTTCACGAGAATGGGTCATTGCAAAAACGACCATACATAACAACTAACACTAAAAAAATCACACAAGCTGAACGGAACCTTCTTCTAGCGACGACGCTTGATTTACTGACTTGGGAATGGTACCTCTATACGCTCTTAGCGGCAGAACTCGGTACTACAAAAACTCCGCCCACCACATCAGTTCTGTTTCTTCTCGGTACGCCCTCGTATTAAATAAAATAACTGCTTCCAGTTTTACCAAGAACAAATGTCAATATATAAATGTGCTCATATTTAAAATATGAACTGAATGTACTAACTTCTACTATTATTTGATATAGATTAAAGAATTGACAATATATTCACTGAACTAATTTAATTTTGAATCACATCTAATTTCTTTATTAAATATATTCGCGTATATTCAAAAAAAAAACCTCCTTCCAAAGGGCATTTTATCTGTGAATATTATGGAAGCTCATGAACAACATGCCACGACAGAAATTTCTTTCGAACAATACATTGGTACCCCTAGATTACCCTTAAAGAGTTAAGTTTTCCCCAATTAACCTCCTGTAAATATCTGAAACCAATACATCATAAATTTCATTTTTTACAGGCAAATCTGTGTGGACGACGGCCAGGAGCTCTCCCTCCAGTACGGTTGTCAATTCTATGAAGTGAGCGCTGCCGAGAATTTCGCGGGAGTATCCCTCGCTTTCCAATCCCTCCTGCGGGAGGCCCGCTCCGTCCAGCTGCTAAAGGCCCTTCCCATCCGAAGAAAACTAGGAGTCAACAGCGTATCCAAAGTGTTAGGCAATATTTTTGGGAAGAACTCCAAGGGGGATCGCAAGAAGCGGCCATCGCTTAGTATATAAAGCCACGATAATTCTTAATTTATATAGATTTGACGCCGAGCTGCCAATAAACAGCAGCGCTTTGCCACACACAGAACGAATAAATGTATTGTTATATCGAAAGATTGATACTTCAATTGTCTATTAGTAAAGGTCCTTGCTTGGAATAATAGTATCATGAACTTGGTTAGCATGTCAAGGTTATTATTTGTCCAGAATTATAGTAGATATTCCACTCAATCAAATCCTCCATTATTTCCATTCTAAAACTGGTTTCTATTCTTAGAAGTCTTTATAAAATAGTTTTTATATTCTGATGTTATGACTGATTTTGAGTTATATTATAAGCAATTTTAAAAAAATAAATAAACAAACACATGAAATACTTTATGATCCCTAATTTTAGACAAAATCAATAGATTTTATTATAAGTCAAATATTTTATTAGGAGTTTCATAAGTAGTCCCATTGGTGGTGCAAGATAACAGCCCTTTGAAAATCACTTAAAAATTTAGAATTTTTTTACATCCCTTTATTTTTGTGCATAGTATAACATCCAATAGCGTTTTAGGAACATCACTTCTTTTCTTTATTTTGAAATAATATTAAAATAATGTTATTATTGCATAAAACAATGTAAAAATGAGATATATGACGCCGAATTCTTAACTGAGATTTTATGTCGCTTCAGAAGAACTAAAATGAAATAATATCTGAAATAAAAGAAACACAATTAATGTCAGTTACGTTAATTACATCAGTTAAAACTAAAAACGATTTATTAAATTTTTAGTGAATGATTGAGAAAGTCCTACCACTGTAATACAAGCTGCATCTTGATACCAAAATAATAACCATTTGGCGAAGTAAAAGGTAATAATTGGATTAAACTCCCAAAGATCATTGATTTCTTAAAATCTTACCTATGAAATATTAAACCTTGTTACTAAATTAAGAAAACTGTAACTATTCTTATAGTGCTAGTACTCTCCAAGATCAGGTACAATTTTTCCAAGCAGTGACTTTAAATTTTCTTTATTCACTGAATAAAGCAGCATTGAAAAAAGTATACAATGAGACACTGCCTATACAGTCTCCTGAAATATAGGCAGTAATTATTAATTTTAAAGTTAATCGTTTTCGTAATTATGCTCTCAATATGATCAGGCCCTGATTTACCATACGCCACGTCATAATTGAGTTGAAATGAATGAATTCATTTTTGCCACTATTTCAAGGAACCGAAAAATATTCTTTCTTAACGGTAAATAAGTAATAATTAAACTTAATTTTCACTGATTTTCAAAAAAGATAGTAGCTTTCAAGTAGCTGATACTATGAAATAAAGTGTTAAATTATGTGTATATACAGTGAATACAAATTCATTTATATTTTGAATTTTTCTTCTTCAAAAAAGGCATAGGGGTTTTAACAAAATTGATACAGGGTTTACACGTTTTTTACGAATAATATTTTCCTATATTTCTTTTTTCTGTGTGTGGATAATCATTTTAGAAATGAGAGAAATATTTTATATTCTTCTACTAAATCGAGGCAGCCACGCCAACTAAAAGTATTTGCCATTAAATTGTGTGATCGACAATAAAAAAAAACTATGTAAAGTGTACATATGACTTGTAAATAAATATAAGTATACTTTCTCATTCACTTGTATACAATGTACATATGTCCAAATTTGCTAGATTCCTATGTGGATTATCTTCATCTATAAAAAAGATATTGCATCAATATTGATCTCATTAAATCGAATTTGTAGAAATATTTTTGTATTCTAAATAGTGTTATACTGTATTTTTATAGCTAAATATAATTATCTCTCTAATTATTGTAGATGTAGCTGAATAAACTATTTTTAAAATTAGTACTCTGTTTTAGTTTCTTCAGCATGTTAATGAAAAGAGGTGATACAATATACATTCACAACGAGGACACCACGAGATGTTTGGCTCCAAATATTGGAATTATATTGGATTTGATTGGTTCCCATACAAAAGTATTAGAACTAACATTTGACATTTAAATTTGAGACCGATTAGAGATGTATTAAAAGCGATTGTATGTTTTTTTCAGCTCTTGAGTTCAACATTTTTTTACCATTATCAGTTTTTGATTAATCATAAGAAAACCATCGGAAAAAAATACAAATTTTTGCTTACCTTTCAAAATATTCACGGACTTCAATAAATTGTTTTAAATGATTTCATCATATATCTTTCTTATATAATTTTATCCTCTTTAATTTGAGCGACGTAAAAGCCCTGTACGATGATTTTTTACTGAGTTGTTGTCATTCAAAGCAAAAAAGTCAGTTTTAACCTTAGTAATTAATTAACGGGAAATAAGAATCGTACAGAAAATTCAAGAAGGGTTTTACAAACTGCAAAGGATTGTTTACAAGTCGTAGTTATTGGTTTTTGATAAAAAAAAAAACTTCGGTGCGAGAATGTTTATTGAAAAGGAGGTAAAATATTACCTATTTAGGGATATTTGCTTAACTTGGCATAACTTTGCAAATAATGAATAGGTTAAGGATTTTGACTATTTATTTTCAACCTCAAAGTATCCCAAAGAAATCCTGAAAATTTCAAAGCGCTACGATTATGTTTTCATTGTGTTGGGGATGATTGAATTTGTCTTTTTTGCTACAAATCAATTTAAGGATGAATTTTTTATTTGTTATTCATTGTTTGAGGTTAAAAATGTATTTTACAATAATCCAATTTGTTTTAATGTTAATTATTGTAAGCAAAAGAAAATGAAAAAAGTTTTGCTTTGAACGATGATAACTCAGCGGGGAATCATCGTATATGGCGTTTAGGCCGCTCAAATTAAAGAGGATAAAATTGTCTAAAATAGTTTTATGATCATATCAGTGAAAAAAATTTATTGAAACCTTTTTACGTGAACCTCTTGAAAGCAAGCAATAATTTGTAAAATTTGTTTTTCGATCGTTTTCTTATGATTACTGAAAACTAGAAACTTGGAACTTCAATCTGCATTTTTTAAAATTGCTCTGTGACTATTTTTTCCAAGTTACAGCCTGAAAATCGCCAAAAAATTTCAGATTTTTTTACATCCTTTAATTTTGCTGCCTAGTGTATTTATTTTTAACATAAAACATACATAAAAATTAATACAATCAGATTCATAAATGATAAATTCAATTGAAAGGTAAAGATTTATTTTCAAGACCTCGCGGAAGTCATCGGACACTCTGGATTGGAGCAGATATCCTCGTCGTCATATTCACAATAATATTTCAACAAATCAAAGGCGTGCAATACTTCCTTCGTCGAGGTAACGCAAGCGTTGATAGCAGCCTCAGATAAATGATTTATGAGCGGAAACTTCGCAAACGGAGTCCATTTATTTTTTTCGTCTAACATCACGGGCTGAGAAAATACTACACCGGGCGGTATTCCAAACGAACCTTAAAAACAAGAGAATAGTTTTCTGTATCTACTTTTTGACATGTCATGATATTGCTGAAAAAGAACTTTCCATACAGCAACGCAAATGGGAGACCAGTTTTCACGAATATCGAAATATACGGCACTCGATGCAAGTTGTCATCATCGGGATATGATTAAAACAGTCCAAAGACCATGATGATCTTTGACTAATTTTAATTTAAGCAATATGATTAAAACTGGTTGAAACCCGATTTCAATCATCTTAATGATACTGACTTTTCTTCCATTAGGAGTTTGAATTAAAAATATTATGAGTTTCCTCAAATATTAATATTTTAATCAACTAGATATTTATGAGATCTCATGCCTTGAAAAGTAATTGATTATTCTACTATATATTTAGATTTCTTTGCTTTACCAATAGGCAGTGTGCAGAACTGTAATTTGAAGACAACTACTTCCTATATTGCGTTGTAATTAAAATGAAGTGATAGTGAATTCACTGTTGAAATGTGACTATTCTTCACGTTTTACATTGGCATAACTCTAATAAATTATTCTTACCATTGGAACAGACTCCCAAACAAATAATATCATCGTGACGGTCTGGTGCGTACCATAATTTCAGAAGGCTGGTTAGGGCTCGTATTTTTCGCAAACATGCAGGCCGTTGTAGGAGAAAATTAATTTTTTTCTAAAAATATTTAATACGTTTATTATACAACCAAATAAGTACAAAGACTATAGTTAATAATACAGTAATTCAAAATGTCTTACTTATTTTATACAGGATTAAAATATTTATTTTATCTATTCCTAACAATATATGCACTTATTATAAAGTAAAGAAATTAGGAAACTAATTCTACAACTGAAAATTATAAATAAAAGTATTTTTGATGAGGAGGTTATTACGACAATAAATCATTTTATCGTTTGAAAATTTGAATGTAAATTTAGAAGTTTTATAAGTTTTATAATTCGAAAACAATCTATAGCAAATTACGTCTTAATTATGTTTCGATGTTTTCAAAAGTCCGATGCGTGGTGACTTGACAGATTCAATAATTGTTGTGCACGACGTCGAATTGATGTGTTTGGATACTCCCGTACACTTTCTCTCACTGCAGCAATATTTTATCTGACCGACTACGACGATTACGTATTGGTGTTGCCTTATCAATAACAGAACACGTCTCTTCTAATACTTAAGTAATTTCTTAATTAAGTTACGAACTGTTAATTCTGTAGGTGCTTCATTTTATTCTAATTTTGTGCGAATTTTTCTTAATGCAACTATAAATTATCGCTCACTTTCATAAAACAGCTGTACACAAACTATTCGTTGTTGAACCGTTAATCGCGGCATGTTGACATTGTATGGTTTGTAGATGACAGACATTAAATATTGACTCCCCATTTTTGACAAAACAAAAATGGCGCGTAATTCAAATCATATAGTTCCAACTGAGACATCCTATATATGCAAAAACACTCTTGATGTCAAAAATAGTTTTGTGTTTGCCTCATTCCTAATTTTATATTGGCACGTCAGTTTCACAGGGAAGTAACCTGTAATTGTAAAGTAGTGCAAATTACCATCTGTACCTATTTTAAATAGTATTTATAAAAAGAATAGTGTATGATTACATATTAAAAGCGGCTGTATATTGTTTGAAGCTTTATTCTTGTATAAATGTTTATCTCAGTTTAAATAGGTACTGTACATTCAGTCTCAGAGCATATAAAAAAGAATAAACACTTTTATGACATAGAATCAGATTTATGTAGTTGAATTATGGCCAAGTCTTCTGAAAGTAAGTTATACAATAGTTGTCTTGCAGAAGGTCTACAAGTTCTCCGCAGGATTGATCCAACATAAAATAATGATGTCAATTATCTGGGTCTGACCTAGATTGCCGGGTCACACTAATCTGAGCGTGGGTTCGATTCCCACATCAGTCGCCTGGGTGTTTCTATGTGGTTAAGTAGACTATTAACTAAACCGCGCCTTCGGAAGATTCGAAAATTAATGATGGAGAATGTAAAATGTATTCTTCCATAGCAAGTATAGTTATGGAAATTCTCTATGAAGATTTTGAAGTCTGACTAAACTTGTCCACCCTGTACGAGACCTGGGATTAAACTTTAATATTTCGCGGCTTTCTAAGTTCATCCATGTTAGTAAACATAATGGGGGCATTATTAACCTTTTTCTCCTGTGTAGCTGTAATAATTTCATCGTAGTCTTCAATCAGGTAAGGCATTAATCTCAGCTCCGATTTTATGGTACCCAACGGCAAAGTAGAGCCACGGGGAGCAGTTAAAGACCTGTAAAAGAAAGACGATAATAGAACAAATTGTTCAAGATCGCCTATCGCCTCGTTAGTTCACCGCAAACAACGATGTTGGTTTTGATTTGCGAAACTTAACGTATTTTTACAATTGCTTTGAGTGGTAGCTACTTAATTTAACATTCAATTAACCGATGATAAATTTTATTATCAAACCCGGTGATAATAATAATAATATATCTTTATTGCATTAGGATTAGGAATTAGGAAAATATTACAATCCTTGTCTTAATACAAACGAGGCGAATTTTAGTCCTTAGGCTACTCTTACACTAAACCTTAAAAAAACGATGTATTACATACAGTTAATTTGAGTCACAATTTACTAATACTAATGCTTATACTATGTAAGTATCTAATATAGATGTTGTATGCTACTGACTTGATTAATCAATGCGGAATCAGTCTGAAATTCATTTAAATTACACCAATACTTAAGAAAGATCAACAGAAATAGAGATATATAGGTAGATATATATAACACAAAAAGGTATAAATGTACATAAAAACTATTAGATATTTAAGAGAAGGACCGTAACTATTGTCTTAAATAGTAAAAGTGACAAATATTTGAAATTTTTTTCAATTATAAAATATAACTAGCGTTGTATTATATAGCGTTGTATGTAAATGATCTGCGAAACATAGTTTTTGAATGCTTAGCCATATATAAGGTATTTCTATTTCTAATATGAAAATTGTGCAGTGTCTATCTCAATTGCAATTTTTTTACCAGGTAGATAGGTATTTCAGTATTTAATAATTTATGAACAAAAAGTAAATAATGTTCTACTAAATTGTCCATATTAGGCCAACCTACAATTTTTATTTTATCAGAAATGTGACCATACTTCCTCAAACCAAATATAAAGCGACAACACGTATTTTGGATTTTCTAGATTCGGCTTTTTGTGATATGATCTAAACATGGAAAATATACTAAATTACAATAATTAAAAATAGATAAAACTAAAGTTTCACAAAACTGTTTCCTAAAATTAAAGTTTAAAATTTGTCTGTTTGAATATAATAGTTTTAAGCAAATGTAAAACTTCCGGATTAGTTTTTTAACGTGTTCATAGAATCTCATCTTTTCATCTAATATAATACGAAAATTTTTGACACAATTTGTAAAATCAATACTTTGACCTTCAAACCATACGTTTAATAAGGCTTTCAAAATGTTTTTCTTTTTATTAGAAGGGAATAAGATAATTATTACATTTTTCAATATTTAATTTCAATTTATTTTTTCGAAAATGATACAATACTGTCAAGATCTTGATTAATGTTATTAGAAATTTCAGCTACCTTAGAGTATGCGAAGTGGTGCAATATTTGAGTATCATCCACATATGCCTGTATCATGGTGCACTTTGGAACATAAAATATGTCTTTCGTATAAACAATGAACAAAAGAGGGCCCAATATTGACCCTTGTGGAACTCCAGAAGAAACAGATTTTCGGTCAATTTTAACTTTTCGAAGCCGGCTTAATAAGCAGTTTTTGAAGATTAAAGTTGAGATTGTATCAAGTCCATAGTAAGTTAATTCTGCGCTCATAAAGTTCTTGATCGACAGTGTCAAATAGTTTCAAAAAGCCTAGAGAAACTAAAACTGTAGTCTGATTTTGATCACTAAATAACAGTGTCAAATATATTTAGAAGTGCTGTAGATGTACCATGGACAGAGCGAATGCTAGACTGATGTACTGCTAAAATACTATTGTTGCAAAAATATTAATTTATTTGCTTATATACAATTTTCTCCAGTGCTTTTTATAGTATGAGCAGGAAGTTAATAGAAGTAGATCTTGAACAAATTATAAGACACTAACTTTAGGCACAGGACAAATAATCTCTTCTTTCCATGTCTCAGAAAAGTACCCACTCAGCAGATTAATAATGTGTGTTACATGCGGGAGGATAACAGATACGCAATATTCTAACATCATTCCTGAAATATTGTCAGACCCGGTAACAAACGCGATATCAATTAAATTATAATTAATTAATATGATGGACTTAGTATAATGAACAAAACATGTACCATACCTGTAGGCACCCCTGTCTCATTATCACTACCATACATGAGACATTCGATACGTTCCCGTGAAATATAGCCATTAACTCTTAAACGAATTAATTTCAAAGTTAATTATACTATTCTAAAATTAAGTCATTATTGCCTGTACTCCAGGGGAACGTTTCGAAAATGCCTCATTACATTCTCCACTAATGGTATGTACAGCTCATCAAGAATAGGAAAAAGTGTGAGATTCTCATGTATACGTAGAAGAAAGATAAAGGCAGAATTCGAAGGGAAAAAGATGCACTTTACCCTGTATATATTATTTATATACATTCATACGTACTCGATATTCATTATGTAAAGGTATCAATGCGAATGAGTAAAGACCAGGTTGTTTACTGCGCACCTCGTGGGCGGTCCGATAGCGCCGTTTTGAGACTTGTTCCTATTCTTGACAAACTGTATATACCTGTATATGAAATCTTACCTTTGGTTCGGCCGATAGACGTCGGCTTTAAACACAACATTTCTGATATCAACAAAGGAATTTAAACCTATGAAACCCCACACAGGGGGAGCACCGAACTGGTGAACGGGAACACCAGTCTTTTTCGAGGTAACGTCAATGACGGACAGACCTTCATCAGCGGTGATCGCCACTATATTAGAGGGCCTTAATGTTGTGCAAAATTCTATCAAGCATGTTGCCAGAAAACATACGGGGCCGTTGTTGCAAAGGATTACGCGTAAATTGCGATTGTGCGAGATGTTAATGATATCGGAAAGGTAATTCATTTTCGCGAAGCATCTCTCTAGCCACACGTCCTTCTTTTCCCGCGGACGCCTGAAAAATACGGTGTAGTCGAAATGGCGGGAATTACAAATAATTGTTTACTGTCTAAAATCTTCCACGTGTATCAATAGATCGCAGTCTTTTATAGACTCCTCAAAACTGACTATGTCGACAGTGTCTCTATCCCCAAATATACTGAGTTCGTTGTAATAACTAGCAATATCCTCCAGATACGCGTACTTTTGTTGATTATTCATCAAGTCATCATATAATCGTATAGAAATGCCTTTACATTTGCCTAGGTTAGGCACTTTTATCAAATCGCCTATTGCTAAAGGTGTGATGTCACTCGTTGCTCCCACTATGCTGATCACTCGAGTTTTCTTCAGTTTCAATTCCTCGGACTCTTTGCACTCTTCAAAAAACTAAAATGCAAATCTTTATTTACAAAGCTAATGATAAAATAGCAGGCATCAATGCCTTCATATTACTAGCTGCCAGTTTTTCCAGCTCGCTTTTAGGGATTCGGGATTCCAGGCCATAATAACAGTACACGTATTCCCAAAATTCACTTAGGCCCCCTATAAGGTACTTTTTTCCACCCCACATGTTCACTTCTTTCCAAATAAGTGGGCTCTTGGTCACGTACCAAGTGTTCTCCTTGTTTAATTTTAGAAGATGTTTCTAAAAAAATGTTTACAGAATTTTCTATAGACCACATACACATTTTATTTAACTTAACATTAAACAGCAACATTTTCAATGAATATTGTAAAAGTAAAATCTTGTATGCCGTCTTTTTTTACTATATAATTACGTATGTATTATATACTATTACGTATGTTTTACAAAATCTCATTAAATGTTGCTCGTGGCATATTTTATATTAATTATATTACATATTTGGAACAATAAAGACATAATACCCACTCCAGTAGTCGTAACCTACTAGCTATGTGACAAATATACCGCCTCGCACTATCGGTTGCCTACTGCTTGAGTCTAGGCCTACGAGCAAAAAGACAGACTCTTTGCTCGTAGGTCTAGGCACATCCAATATAGTCGCGTTCGTTAAATTTTTATTAAATGATCCTCCAAATTAATTTTATTTATACAAAAATAAAATTTTATTTCCCATAATTTGCAAAAATAAAATCAAATGCATATCTGGAAATCCATGTTTCCTTAGTATTGATTTTTCAAGAATTTATTATTACCTCTTAACCATTTATTGCATAATATAACTAATTACATTAATTTACCCTCATTATATTATTTTTTATACACTTACCGTCCATTCAACAGGTGTTAACTCGACTTTCTTAAATTCAAAATTTGGTAGATGTTCCGATAAATACTGGGCCACAAAAATAGCGTGTATATAATTAGGACAATTTGGATATCCATTTATTACAAAATATGGCATTTTACGCTACAGTTATACAAACTGTCAAATTATTTTATTGACATATGTAAATGCATCTCCCCACAGGTGTCATACATTTGTAAATTTAACATGTTTCTTTTATGAGATTGAAAAGGCAGAGACAAAGTTATAAAAGCATACAAATACGTCGTCGTCAAAATATGGTTTACTTTAGATATATGTATTATTTTTATACACACTTTACACTTATCAACTAGTCAATATATTTACTATATTTCTCATAACCAGAAACCAAATTTTAATATATTTGTATATGCATATTTCGATAGCAACAGTATCGTCTAGGGTAAAAATGATTGGCATCGTTAGGAGATGGCTTAATTAGCGAAATGCACATATAATAACGAATTTTAAGGTACATTTGCATTAAACTGTTACTGTATTTTTATCCTTGTCCTATTATCTTCTCATTCATCACCCATTTTTCATTTTAATTTTTAGACTTATCTTAACGTTAAAAAATTTCTTAGCGTTACATTTAGAATTTATGCCATTGGTAATGACTCTGGATTGGATCAAATAACAAGGACTCATTGAAGGGAATGCTACTACTATAATGAATCTAAATCCGTGCGACAGAATTAAAATAAGGAAGATATAAACAATCCATGCAATATACTACGGTGATGTCTATAGAAAGCCATGGAAGATCCTGGTTAACGAAAAATAAACAAGGATAATACTATAGTCTTCCATTGATCACAGATATAAAATTTTTATGTGCAGGTAGGGTTACCTTCGTTACGTTTCAATCAGCTGTCTGCCTACGAGCCAGTGGGTAACTGATTGTGAGATGTTCTGTGAAGTCGACGTTCTTGCACATTGTTATGCGTTCCTGAAATAAATCAGTTGTTTGGGAAGAGTGGTAAAAGTAGTGTTAATCACGGTTACAGTTATAAAGTAACGTGAGTTTATATATGGAGAGTAGTGTTTATGTAAATTAATTGGGTATAACCTAAAATGAAAGGCTTATTTATTCAAACAATTTAAACTATAAACATGATTAATTTAGTTGTGTTAGAAGGACCAGTTTTAACGAATAGGTGAAATATGGAAGATTATGAAGATGAACCTGATTTAAATGAACAGAATTTCCATAATAATGTCAGGGAACAAATCGTAAGTAGATTTTTTGCTTTCTAGCCACTGAAAATCCTTCATTGCGTCAGTCACCAGTAATATAATACCACGTACTCCACTTGCTTATCCTTATTCGATATCTGTTTATGTTGCTGACATTTGCCTATTTAAAATTATGCCTATTTTTCATACAATATCCTTGACCTATAATTACCTGTGAATATTTAGAACAATTAGTCACTGAAATAATACGAAATATTGGCACACATTTAAAGATTGCAATACCTATTTAAAATTTTCCCCTAACATTACCATCTGCTTTTTTTAACGCTAAAAATGCAAGCATACTTTATACGAATAATAAATAGGAATGGGTCGTTGGCCTTTTTGTAGTGCAATTAACATAAAGGCTTTTACCTAGGTAGTCCGATATACAGTGATTAAACTGATTAAAATCTGTATATCAAACATTTCCTCTAAAAGAAATAACATATACTCACAAGAAATAATCAACAAGAAATAATATATACTCACCTATGTAATCAATATAACGACCTACGAAGACCTATTTAACCCACGAAGATTTTCTGTTAAATTTATGTAGAACATAATTTTCATATTTAGCTGATGGAAGAATATGAAAGGGTTAGTCGTTAGTTACTCCATGGTTAATCCTGATGTATTAAAATATTGTACTTTGTTTCTATCCCAGTTTTTAATGTAACTTAAGACCTGTCTAGTTTCGATCCTATACAAAATAATACACGAAATATATAAAAAACTATACTAATTTTCAAGCAGTTTTTTTGTGTTTTTTGGAGCTGCCGTTTTTCGGACATTAATATTTACACGTCCAGAGACTTATATTTATAATAATTTTAATAACCGTTATAAGAAAACCAAACAGTTACAATGAACGGTTACTACATATTTATAAAATAATAAAAATAACGGGTAAATTTAACACAT
The DNA here is from genome assembly GCA_037954035.1 of Rosalia funebris. Lineage (NCBI taxonomy): Eukaryota > Metazoa > Arthropoda > Insecta > Coleoptera > Cerambycidae > Rosalia > Rosalia funebris. The sequence continues at coordinate 10,012,016 of JAZFAV010000001.1, read as the reverse complement.
TCCATTTTCTAAAAAGAATTATGTTCTTTCTTTCATGTTTTCTCTGTTTGATTTTCTGTTTCTTTTACGTGTTATAAAAATAAAAAAAGGGGAACGAGGTACCTATAAAATGTAATATAAATAATTTTTGCACATATTTTTTGTCAATTTATTCCATTCGGTTTAGAGCAGGTAGAACGATTGTAAGCTTTAAAAAAGACGAATAGTTAAACAAAAATAGGAGTAAAAAACAAGATGTGCAAAATTACTTATCTAGGTTAAACGTAGTAAAATATGTCAAGGGCAAAAGCTAATAAATATTCATCTCAGGAATACTAATTAACCTGAAGAAAATATATGCTATTTTCGTCACTATATTTACTATTTCTAGATCATTGTTCCACTTAAGACGTACACAGATAATGAATTAAAGAACAAGCACATTTGCGATAACAACAATTTATTACTTGCTTTATTTTTACTCTTACAAACCACAATTTGAAAGACGATGTGTTTATGATGTATGTTTAATGCAATTAAAAATACCTTTATGTTGACCAATTAATATTTATGACACGTTTTATGGTGATTATAATTAGCAGATTTACAACATCGTTAAGAAAAGTTCTTTAATACATATCAACAAGTTTATTTAGAAGGCACCGAGTTTTAGCTTCCTCTTTTAATACCTATAATCGTTTCGAAATAACTTGATAAGGTGATATTTACTATTTTAATAAGAATTAAAATAGTAAAATACAAAACTGATAATTTGCATATAATTATAAAATATTACCCTGCTCAATAATTGTACAGTTTGTTGACATTTTTATATAAAATTGAATCGGTAAAATCAATTCTAATACGTGCAATTGTGCACGTCATTTTTATAGAGTGTAGTATGAGTTTTAACAGAATTACATGAGACAACACATAGCAGGGGTTTCTATTTTATCCGTGCAAATTTATTATTTTTCATGTATAAATTAAAATATGTTTTCATTAAATCTCAACATCTTGGATTTCACAAAGTTAGGCGGTTTAAAAAAATGCGCACGCCTTACATGGCGCCCGTAGTATCGCCATCCTATCCCACAAGATGATATGACGACAATCTCTGATTACATGGTGCCGTTAGGTGTAGTGGACATACCAGTTTAATTAGCATCTTCACCGCGTAGCACATCTTATGTACTGTAAGCGTTGGATATTTTATATTTTTGCATGTATATAGTTGCTCTGTCAAATATGAAAATATATTGTTTTATTTGATTTTTCGGATATATTTTGGAGACGAACCGAATTTTTGCGATGTTGCTTATTAAACGCTTTACTCGTAAATAGACTCTTTCTAATGCTATGTGTATAATACATTACAAGAGCTATTTTGCGAAATGTACAGCTAATGCAACAAAAAGGTTTCCAATCTAAATAAAATGTGATTCCTGGATGTTTTATTTTTAGCAGAGTTCATATCTGGTTACTACCAGAGGTTCGAAAAAAAGGACAGGAATGAAACGCAATCATACTTAACATATTGCCTTTTCTCATAAACGTCGCGCCAGGGTATTTATCAATTAACTACAAAAATTTTAAATACGAAAGAAAATTGTAATTAGCAACCCCACTCAGTTATTAATTTAAAATATTATTTATTAAAATAAGTTTGTTATAAAATAAGACTGATATCTGTAATCTGAAAGTCTTAGTAAGTTTATAAATATTCTGATATACGTAAAGGGAAAGGGATCGCCAGGAAATTGCAAGTGGTCTGTGAGTGAGTCCGCTGGACCACCCTCACACTCACTCTCAGCACCTCTCATCTACTTCATGTAAACCACAGACCACTATGAATTAGAGCATATTTAAGATATCGGTACACTGAAAACAAATCAGAAAACGAATTGTAGGTGGAAACCTTTTTGATGCTGTAGCTGTACAAACATACATATGCATGTTACAATGGTTAGTGAGGAGTCATATTTCGTCATTTTTCAGTTCATGTTGTATTCGCATGTTTCAAAATGTTTAATCACCTTTCATGGTGATTTGCCATACACTATTGAACAATTCACAACAAATTTGATAAATGTTACTTTAACAACATGGCCGCTATAACCTAACAAATTTCGAGCGTCTCTTTTGACAGACCCTGTATTAAGCTTTTATAATCTATTTAGTTATAATCCACGTGTTTATCGGAAACTAATCCTCTATAATTTTCATTGATCATAAAGACTGAGTAACAATAATAGACCGAATATGGACAATAGATAATTGGCATTGTTTTAATCCCCGGCTTTTAAATGCGCAATTTTCATTGTAGGTTAATCTGCAAAAATGTTAAACATTCTGTTTACATTCGCACCAGCGTCTATAATTAACTAGAGATGACGTTTTTAGAATTGAATGGTATTCGTTGGCAGTACACGTCTCTCTCTTCGAATGTTGTGCTTTATTTACTTGCATAAGTAGCTGTTGATGTTGATAAAGGTCTTCGCAGCACGCAAATATTTATCGATACGGATGTTGTAAATAAATGGGAAGCTGTCACGCCAATTGAGGATTCACAATGCGTATACATACGCTAGGCAATACAGGGGATTGCTTAGGTTCATTGTAACACTTCGCTGGGCACGTAACAATGTTGTCGACGCCTACGCAGTTGTATATTTTTACGTGAATTAAATTAGTCAATTGCATTGTCATTTTATTCGTTGGGACTCGGGAGGTTGCACAAAGCAATCTGGGAACATTGGAAAGTCATTATGAAATATCGCTTTGTTGTGAAACGCGCTTATCCTAATACCTAAACCTATCATGCATTTGACTAGTATGAATTATTGTACAAATTACTTGAATCGAAGATTTTAAAACAAAGTAGTGATTCCTTGCGTCCGGACAGAGTATGGGAATTATCAAAAGCCTAAGCTTGAAAACGTGTAGGCGTTTTCAGCGATTATCGACAATCTGTGAGGGATAGAGAAAATATACATACAATACATATGTATGTACATGTATGAAATCAGAGCTCGTATTTCCTTAAAAGTAAGAATGGCACAAACCGTTCTTATAATGTATACAGGATGATTATTTAATATTGCGAAAATTATCAAGGACAGATTATTTGGATAAAAAAAGTTATTTATCTAAATTATTTAAAAAGTGACAGGTTTATTTCTAATAATAGGAACCATTTTCCTGTTATTACATCTTACATATCTATACCGGCGGCGTCTTTTATTGCAGAGAAGTAAGGAATTCATTCTAATGAGAAAAATATGGGACGTCACTACTTTTTGTGAAACTTATTTTTTAGTTATTTATAGGATAATTACAAATGTGATATCTCGCTTTGTTTTTGACAAAAGAAAAATGATAACCTTTGCTCTGCGCGTATTTATTCCAAGTATTAATACACAGAGAGCTAACAAAATAAATTATTGGAATAATAAATTGGTGAAACTATTTAACTAGCGAAGAATAATGTATTTTTAGCCTTTTGTCAGAATTTGAAGAGGTGCTCAGCCAAGGTTTTTTTTTCTCGAAAACGGAACGAAATACGACAAAAAATGAAAGTAGAAAAGATTTTATTTTTCCGCACTCAACTATATGTGGAAATGTAATGTAATCGTGTAAAAGAAAATTTCTAGTGTTTATTTTTCGTTTTTCTGTCCAAAAACCAAAAAAACAATGAGATCGGGTTTCGACTGATTCTGATTAGGGACGTCTACCAGACGACATCTATTGATTTTGAGGCGGATAGGACACACCCCACCCTGTCCATGGGTCATGAGAAAGCACGATAGTGGACTATTTGAAAAAAGTAAAACTGTCGCATGAAACACATTCTGCATTTGTGTTGGTTTATTTTTTCTCGGCCACTCAATTTTGAGGTAGAGATGTTCTACTTACGGAAAAGTCCGTTTTAAGGTTTTAAAACTGTTTATCTGCATATTAAACATTGCTCTATCGAAAAAAGAATGTCAGCCTTAAAAAAGGGATGACGTACCCTATTTTTCCGTATCATTAATATTAAATGATATGGAATGATATTGTTACCGTATCATTGATATTAAATAAAGTACAATTTTCTGAATTTTATTAATCAATTCCTGGTCTTTTACATTGAGTATCATGGACATATCCAGATCCTACAAATGTGTAAGGGATGATGGCGAGGAGAGGCGAAATATGTACAGCTACTTTAGCAATTACTTTTTCCAGGTGTTCTTTAAAATAATTCTCAAAGAAATTTGTATTTTTAGATTATGTATCTTCGTAGAAAATTACCAGCTTTGATAATAAATGGTTGGTTTTCGAGATATATTTTTTGCGGGCAAGTCGTTGTAGATTCATCTTTGTTTTGATTTTGACCAATGTATCTTTGAAACTAAATAAAGTACCTTCTTCTAGATTTTACCAATCGATTTCTTGTACTCTTTTACATAAAATATCATTGACATATCCGGATCCTACAAATCTGTAAGGTATGACGACGGGGAGAGGCGAGATAAGTACAGCTACAACTAGCAGTTTCTCCAGGTGTTTTTTTAAATAATTCTCAATAAAATGGGTGTTTGTAAATTATGAATCTTATGTAAGAAAAATAGAAGCTCTGACATTAATTTATAACGGTTATTCCTTTTGTAAATCCCTAATAAATATTATCCTGTTTTATTTATTCACAATGATTTTTCTATAAACACATTCCTGTAAGGATAATTGATGCTACTTTGTTCCCAAAAATATCACTGATATGTTACTCCGTATTGATAAATAGGTTATATTTAGCTAGAGTTATCTATGGAGTTTATAGTCCACACAATTTTCCTCGGCTGTCTCCACGATTTATGGCGGGGTTTTGCCGAAATTTTGTTTTAAATTGTGCGGGAACGTTTAAAATCCTTTAATCGAATTAAATAAATATCTATAATGACAGTTTATAAATTTTAACCCTACATATGAACTGATTGTATACATAAATATCGTGGTGACAAATCTAGTGACAAATCAAAAATACTGTTCTATAGATAGACGATGGGATTTTTTTTATTTCTCATATTAATAGATTAATTCGTTGTTGATATTTAATGGCATTGAATTTGGCATTGAGCGTATTAACAGTTTTATTACTATGTGTTGCAAAAATTCTAAACCGTGACTTGGAACGCCAATTTTTGGCTAGAAAAAAGAACATTTCAGGGTTATTGCCTAAATAGTCCAATAATAGTGTGTGAATAAATTGTTAGTTACATGTATGGATAGTGCTTACTTTTCAATAAAATATGTAAGTAAAAATGAATGCATATAGAATTATTATAATGATATTTTGTATGTTTTCGCTTTAAAGACATGTTTCAACTCTCTTTAGTAGGAATAACTAACAGTTGCACATTTTTGATTCTTTATTATACAAAAAAAAATATATGTATATTGATACTAATTATTGAACATATTTTTATACTACTAATATTTTGTCATATCGCCTTTGGCTTTTATTAGCGTGTCCACCCTTCGAGGCATGCTGTTTATGCAATTTTTTGCAATTTCCTTTAATTGAACCTTATTAGTTATGTTTTCCTTTGCTAATTCTCGTTTTAAGCATTCCCACACATTGTCGATAGGGTTCATGTCTGGCGAGTTCCCTGGACATGGTAATAAAGGTATTCCTTGTTCTGCTAAGAATTTTTTTATATTCTTGGCTGTATGACAAGGGGCCCCGTCTTGCATAAATATCTTACGACCATTTCCAAACCATTCCCTCATCTGTGGGATCAATTTTGTTTAGAGAACCTTTTTATATTGATCTTGCCGCATGGTTCCTTCTACATCATAAAGCCTTCCCAATCCCTTCCCACTTATGACAGACCATATCATCACAGATGTAGGATTCTTCACTCTATTTACTACACAATCTGTATTAAACTTTTCATCTGGACGTCTTCGAACAAACTGGGTTTCATCATCCATAATTTGAAAAGTTGCTTCATCGCTAAAGCAGACCTGGAGACATGCAACGAAAACACTAAAACCACAAAACAAAATAAATTTTAATGACCTACCATTGGCCAGTCATCGACAGAAAGCCTTTTATGCAAAATAGCCCAATTCTGCCTCTTCTTGACCATGGCTGCTGTTAGTTTTGGTTTTTTAAATGGTCTTCAACATTTGAAATTCAAACCGTACAAATTTCTTCGTACAGTAGCCACCGATACCTTGTAGCCTGCCTCGTGAAACTTATTCCTTATTTCACTGTGGGTTGCCCTTCTGTATTCCACACCCATATTTCTTAAAAATCTCTGCCCTCTAGGAGTCAGCGATTTTCTGCCACAGCGACCTATCCAAGCTGAACCAACAGGTAGGTCCGCTTGCTGATGATTGGGATATCCCACATTTGTTTGCAATTTCCCGTTGACTGTATTCAGTATTTCGTAAAAGTGCAATTACAGACGATTTTTCGTCCGAAGAAAGATCTTGACGTTTACCCATCTAAAAAAAATCCATTTAGGGGTTAATCGACTGAAGTTTTTGTAACAAAAAGTATAAAAACCATAAATAATGGCATTATATAGTAAAATCATTACTCACCTTTGAATTACTATAATGAAAATAGGAGAAGTTTAAAGCAAAACAATTATTTTCATCCAAAATCCAGCTTCTGCTGGAACAGACATACAGAGCATAAAAAGTCACTTTCTGACAGTTGCATGAAAATTCTGCAATACCGACTGAATTATGTTATCAAATCGAAACCTTTTGGTTATGCATCCATCAATCAATATTTATTTGTAACATACGCATACCCATCAGGTGCAAAAACTGGTTTTAATGTAAGCCAGAAATTGAAAAACCGTGCATGAGGGGTGAGTCCAATAAATTGAGCAGGGACTGTAGATACACATATTTTACTATACGGAGGTACGAAAAATCTCGAGGGGTTTAATTAAAAAAAAAAAAAAAAAAAAAAAAACCTATGTATTACAATTTCTGAAAATGTCCGACCATGTGCTTATCAACTATAACATCTACAGTTTCTTTGTATTAACATATTTTTTTAAATGCTACTGGTTATAAATTTTCATTAAAATGTTTACAACTGTTACAATAAAATAGCACGCGAAATTATTGGTACATCTGCGACACCACGAAAAGCAGGATCAAACTTGCATCAGATGCAAGTTTCTGTCTTATACATACGAGTATGTATGTAATACGTTACGCATTTGAGTTCTTCAGTTGTAATCAATAAACAGGCGTCAACTTAAAAGTATAATAGAAAATCTACACAATGGGACGGAAAGCAAAAGAAACGATGGTATCCGAAAAACTGTAAGATAACTAATAAATCGTATCCCGATATAGGAAAATCGTTAATATAAGTTTTGCAGCCGTCCAAAGTATTATAAAAAAGTTTTAAAATGGAAAAAGTCTTGGTAACCGCAAATGTACGAGACGACCTAAAAAGTTAGAAGTGTTAGAAAATAAATACGAATATTACGAGAAGTACAACAAAATCCTAGGTTAAGTGCCCCTCAACTATAACTAACAAAAGTTGAGGAAACGTTTTCGAAAAGGTCCCGAAATGATTCGAAGAGGAGGTGATGAAATCGAGGTGAATTTTGTTCACGTGTAGCCAGGAAACACCTTTTATCAATGACAAGAATTGTCTAAAACGTTTACAATTTGCCAAACAATATTTAAACGAGCCAGTAGATTTTTGGAAGAGTATTATATTTTGTGATGAAAGCAAAAGCAATGTATTTGAGTCAGATGGAGGTCAGTTAGTGTGGCGAAAACTCGGAGAAGCTTTGAAACCTAAAAATATTCAGCCAACAATTAAACATGGAGGTGATGCCTGAAGTTGTATGTCGACGGCTGGTATGGGAAATTTATTAACAATTCTATGAATAATGGACAAAATGGTATATCTTGATGTGTTAAAGAAAAATGTAAAGCAAACTGCTGCACACCTTAATTCATTCTATTAAGATAATGACCCAAAACATTCCTCTAATGTTGTTCAAAATTGGTTGATATACAATGTGCCAAATATTCTGAAGCTATCACCTCAGTCGCCTGATATCAACCCCAATATTTTATTACAATAAAAGTTTGGTAATACTGTTCTTATTTGAATATATCGAAACTGTATGAATACTTTTTCCGGCGACTGTATGTATTAAATTGGTGAATATAATAGTAAATAGTAGTCTTTCTTTAAAGTAGTGAAGTTTATACGTAGTATCGAAAGGAATTTTTCCGTACAGGAGTTTATTCTCTTAACATTTCAAAATCTTCCTAAAATCTTGCTCGTAATAATTAACTACAAAAAGTACGTCAATGTTACGCTAGCAATATATGTATATATTTTTTTACTTATAAGAAAAAGTACATTTTTTAAAATCATCGCTGCATACATGTGTAGATTGCATGCAAATTTATTGATACAAATATGTAGGTCATTTTACTGTTGATCATGAGTTTTCTCATACGAGTAAATCTCAACGCAACTTCCTCTGGATAATTTCGAGAAAGCAATTCGATAATCTCCAGTGCATTGCAACATCCTGCTGACTTTACGCATGCAATCGCTAGTTGTGTATAATTTGTTGTAGCTTAATCATCATCATTAGGTCATCAGTCCTAAGACTGGTTGGACGCTAACCTCCAGCTTCTCCTATCTTGTGCTAACCTACGCATTTCGCTAATTGTGCTACAACCTACATCTCTTAGTATTTGCGAGCAGTAGTCTAATCTAGGCCTACCTCTGCCTTTCTTCACTCCTATTTCTGCCTCCAAAATATCGCGGACTATTCCCCCATGTCTCAGCAAGTGGCCTACCATTCTATCTCTTCTCTTCTTTAAGTTTTTCCACATACTCCTTTTCTCGCCGACTTTCTCCAATACTTCTTCGTTTCTAACCCTATCAGTCCATGGTATTTTCATCATTCTTCGGTAACACCACATCTCAAAAGCTTCTAATTTCTTCCTACTTGCTTCCCCTACCGTCCAGGTTTCGCAGCCGTAAAGTGCCGTGCTCCATACATATGTTTTCAAAAATCTCTTCCTTGTTTCTAAGTTTATTACCCCCGAGCATAAAAGTGCTTTCTTTTTGTTAAAAGCTACTCGACCCCGCGCTATTCTTTGTTTTATGTCTTTATCGCTTCTTCCATCCCAATTTATTTTACTTCCTAAATAAGTGAAGTCTTTAACTTCCTCCAATCTTTCATTATTAATTTGTACTTTCGTTTTTGCTCTGCTCTCGCGCCCTCTGCACACTAACACTTTAGTTTTGTTTTTATTCACCCTCATTCCGTATTCCTCTGTCAACACTGCCTCCATTTCGTTCAATGCTGATTCTAGTTCCTCCTTACTAGATGCTAATACTGCTATATCATCCGCGAATCTCAGCATTTTTAGTTTCTGTCCCTGTACTTTAATCCCGAAATCCACTCTATCTTTTACCACATTAATCGCCTCTTCGATGTACAGATTAAAAATTAGTGGTGATAGCGTACATCCTTGTCTTACTCCTTTCCTAATACCTACTTCCCTTTCCTCCCCTTCTACTTCTATAACAGCAGTTTGCTCTATGTATAGATTGTGTACTACTCTCCTATCTCTATACTTCATTCCCGCGCTCTTTAGTATCTCGAACATTTTTTCCCATCTTACGTTATCAAAAGCTTTTTCTAAATCTACAAATCCTATATAAGCGTTCTTTCCTTTTTCTATTGTTTTCTCTAACATTACTCTTAGCGCCAGAATAGCTTCACAAGTTCCCCTATTTCGCCTAAACCCGAATTGGTCTTCTCCTAGTATTTCCTCCGCTCTATTTTCCATCCTCTTCTGCACTATTCTAGTTAAGATTTTTGACGCATGGGAAGTTAGGCTAATCGTTCTAAAGTTCTCGCATTTGTCGGCTCCTCTCTTTTTCGGTATAGTAACGATAATGTTCCTCTTATAATCCTCCGGCATCTCGCCCGTTTCGTATATGTATTTTACCAGTTCAAACATCCTATTTACTACTTTCTGTCCCGCACATTTCAAAATTTCCGCCTGTATTTTATCTACACCCGGCGCTCTATTATTCTTTAGCCCCCTTAGTGCTATTTCAAATTCCTCTCTCAATATAGGTTTTCCTACATCTTCCCTATCGATGCTAGATTCTTCCTCTAATATCTCTCCTAATTCCTGACCCTCGTATAAATTTCCTAAGTACTGCTTCCACCTATCCGCTTTCTCCTCTCTTCCTATCAGTATGTCCCCCGATTGACTCCTAACATTTCTACTTATTGTTCCTACATCCCTGAAGTTCCTCTTAATTATTTTGTAAGCCTCATCGGTCTTACCTACTTGTAACTTATCTTCTACTTCTTTGCATTTCTCCTCTATCCATTGTTCTTTCGCTTTTCTACATTTTCTAATGATTTCCCACTTTATTGCCTTATACGTTTTCAGTCCTTCTTCGTCTCGTCTGTTTTTGTAGCCTCGTCTCTTTTGCATTAAGTTTAAGATTTCGTCCGTTATCCAGGGCTTCCTAGCTTCCCTTTTATCGTGTCCTAAAACGTCCGTAGCCGCGGAAGCTAGACTATTCTTGATACCCTCCCACTCAGTTTCTGCGTTCTTGATTTCGTCCTTACTCGTTTTATTTATTAATTGATCTGTTTTCTCCTGGAACTTATCTTTCATATTCTGATCCCTCAATATGTCTACATTTATACGTTTCTTATCCTTCCGGGTTTTCAGATTTTTGAACTTTAATCTAGCTTTCATGACTACCAAGTTGTGATCGCTGTCTACATCTGCTCCTGGATAACTCTTACAGTCTTTTACTTGATTTCTAAATCTCTTCCTAACCAGAATGTAGTCTATCTGATACCTGTCTATCCCTCCTGGCATTTTCCATGTGTACCGCCTCCTAACGTGATTCTTGAACAATGTGTTCGCGACTACCATCTTGTGCTTCTCACAGAATTCTATCAGTCTGCTACCTCTCTCGTTTCTGTTTCCTAATCCATAAGGCCCTACAAATTCTCCTTCTTTCCCCTCACCTACGACTGCGTTAAAATCTCCTACTATTATTAAATTTTCATGACCCTTCACAAATCCTATTACCTGCTCTATGTCCGAATAAACGGCTTCTAACTCTTCCTCGCTGTGGTTAGAAGTAGGCATGTATACTTGCACTATTACTGTTTCCACTGGCTTCGAATCTAACCTAACCATCATTACTCTCTCGCTGTATTGTAGGTAGCTATCTACACACTGTCCTGCGTTCTTCCGCATAACGATCCCTACTCCCGCGTTTCCATTTACCGATCCTGTGTGTATTACCCTATAGTCACCGCTCCAAAAATCTCCTACTTCCGGCCAGCGCATCTCACTTATACCTACTATATCTAATCCTAACCTATCCATTTCTATCTTCAGATTTTCTAGCTTCCCTGCCTGTCTCATGCTTCTGACATTCCACGCTCCGACTCGTGAAATGCTACACTTCTTATTATGATTACACTCGATCACGTCTCCCGGAACAGTCCTCACCCGGAGATCCGAACGGAGGACTATTTTACCTCCGGAGTTTTTTGTCCCAGGAGACGCCATCATTAATTTAGGATAAGCTTTCTGCTAGCTGTTCTGAGGATTATAATGTGGTGGTTTCCTCTTGCCTTCCACATCGCAGTCGTGTGTGTCATAGCACCATACCAACCCCCACGGTTTCTGCCACTATGACTACTGAAAGAGCTGCTGCCCTCCTTCAGGGACTTGTCTTAGTCTGGTTTTTCAATAAGGACCCCCCCACTATGGTTAAACCTATGGTACGGCTCCTTAAATCATTAAAACGCGCAAGCCGACCCACCCGTTCCAGTTTGCACTAGAACTTCGTCAAGGTTCAAGTCCTATCGGATCGGGTAGCTTAATATTTGCGAATAATTAAAACAAAATTGCATTTGAAACCGTCATTAAAAAAAAGGTCAGGAATAACCATTGACACCGAAACATCACGTTCTAATAATAAATTTTGCGTGATGTATGACTTTTTAGATAAGCCTGGCTGTTTAGCACCACGTGAATTAGTACAGTGAGACATACAGGGTGGGCCATCTACAACATAACATAATTTCGCCTAGAGCATTCTACTATTCTGTCAAATCTTGCAATGGTTTTCGAAATGTCGTTATACACCGCCATTTATTTTGGCATGCAACCCGTTTTGTCTCCTAATCAACATATAGGTTCGTAGCAAAATGCTCCACAGTCCGAAATTTAGCAGAATTTACCCAGATAATCGCAAATCACATGGATAATAAAGGTCAAGTTAAGTTATTAAATTGACAAAAAATAACCCCAATGCTACAGGAGGTACAGAATACTAAAATAAATATACTGTACCGGGTTAGTCACCTAAAATTGACCCCCCCTTTATTTCTCTTAATTTCAATCGAATCGAAAAATTCAAAAAAGGATTTTACATGATTTTTTATAAATTTTTTGAATATTTAAACAAATTTTCAAAAACTTTGCAAATTGAAAGAGGGCGAACATTTTTTTTAATGGAACACCCTGTATTTTTTTACTTAAAGAAGTTACCCACAGTTTTCTGATCACAAAAATATATAATTGTTGTATCTTGGTAAGTATAGTTCTTGAGATATTCATACAAATATATAGTCACATCACAGGAATAAGTTTGGCATAAGACCATAAATCAGGAGAGCTATGAACCGAAATGATTTAAAGAAACAATAATGCTTCGTTTGACAGTTATGTTATGTTTGACTTATGTTTGATTGTTATATTATTAATACGCTTTAAGTTAAGTTTTAATACGCTTGTTAATATATCTTAATATATTAATATGGGATATTCATTAGTCGAAAGGAAAGAAATATTAGAAATTTACTTAACCAGCAATAAAAACAAATAGGTATATAGCTAAAAGAGAATATGCAAGAAAATATCCTGAAAGACGCGTTCCCTCCAAGAACACTTTCTCTAATATTTATCTCAAGTTTGGGGACAGCGAATCCTTAAAAGATAAGAAACGAGAAAGAAAGAAGCCCAAAACAGGAGAAGATATGGAAATGGACGTTTTACTTTTTTTTACCGAACACCCCAATAAATCTACTGACGCTGCTGCAGAGGAATTTAATATTTCTCAAGCAAGTATAAGACGTATATTAAAACGTCACAAATATAAGCCTTATAGTATTTTGCCAGTTCAGCTTTTAACTGAAAATAACTTTACCGACAGAAGAGCTTTTTGTATAGAGATGATTGAGAGAGCAGAAAACGACAATAACTTTTTAAAAAACTTATTTTAGACCGATGAAAGTAGCTTTTCAATGGCTGGACTTTTTAATAGGAAAAATGCACATTATTGGGCGCCCGCAAATCCACATATTATAAAAAAGATAAAAACCCAAGGATATAATACAGTAAATGTGTGGTATTCATCAAAATACAATTGTGGGTCCCGTATTCATTAATGGGTCCTTGAATGCAGTTCAGTATTTGAATATTCTTCGGGGCGAAGTAGAGAACTATTTAGATAATAATCCCCTTGCAACCAGGACTTCTGTTATATGGCAACAGGATGGTGCTCCTCCACACTCTGTACGGAACGTAACGGAATATTTAAATGACAAATATCTATTTTGGATAGAAAGATACGGTCTTATACATTGGCCTGCTAATAGCCCAGACTTGAGTCCTTTGGACTTATTTTTGTGGGGAACACTAAAACAAAACATATACGAAAATTCGGTATATAATAACTCGGATGAGTTGAAGGACTGTATCAGTCAAGAAATAGAAAATTTGCGGCAAAATGTTCATTTATTTGAAAACGTTAGAAATGAATTTAATAAAAGATGCCAACTGTGTCTTGATAGAAACGGAGGATACGTGGAGAACATATAGATATGTTTAATTTTAATAAAGTTCATTGGTTTTATGTTATTTATTGTTGCGCATTATTTTTTTTATCATTATTTCGTTATTTATGTTTTGTGTTCATTAAACTTTGTTGTTGTCATTTTAATAAAGGTTTATTTGTTTATTATAATTATTATGTGTTGCCGCATCAAAGAATTTTCATACTTTTTTTCTTAAAAAACAAGATGTGTCGTTATATCTCAAAAACATAGCTCTTCTGATTTATGGTCTTATGCCAAACTTATTCCTGTGATGTGACTATATATTTGTATGAATATCTCAAGAACTATACTTACCAAGATACAACAATTATATATTTTTGTGATAAAAAAACTGTGGGTAACTTTTTAAGTAACATCCACGAAGAAATCATGCTGTCTTCAGCTGAAGATGAAATGCCGTTAAAATGGGCGCTACCAAGACAAAGACCTGAAACATACGAGTAAAAGGGCAAAGGAATGGTTTCAGAAATTACATCAACACCATGGAGTGGTCCACACAGTCGCCAGACCTGAACTCCATTTAAAACTTGTGGAGTCATGTTGTTAAGATTCCTGTTTCTGAAGCTAGACACAAAAATACTGAGGAGTTATGGGACGAATAGTTTTTTTATCAAAAATTAATAACTACGACTTGTAAAGAATACTGTGCAGTTTTTAAAACCCTACTTGAATTTTCTCTACGATCATTATTTCCCGAGTAATTAATTAGTAATTACCAAAGTCAAAACTGGCTTTTTTTTGCTTTGAATGACGATAAGCTTTATGATGAAATCACTGACAAAAAAATTATGAAAGTCTGTGGACCTTTTGAAAGACAATAAAAAATTTGGATTTTTTTTCCGATGGTTTTCTTATTATTACTCAGAAACAGCTGATGGCTGGCTGGTTGAACTCAAAATCTGAAAACTAGAAACTTGGAGCTTCAATTTGCTTTTTTAAAAATTGCTCTGCGACTATTTTTCTCCAAATTACAGCCTTTTTAAAATCGCCTAAGAATTTAGGATCTTTTTACGCCCCTAAATTTTTGTGTCTAGTGTATGTACCTACTGCTCTATTCCTGTTGGCATTTCTGCATTCAGGTAATTTTATTTAAACATACTTGAATAAGCTTACGACAAGTCTGGCACAATGTTGCCAAAATTATTGTTGCTTTACACGTTCATGGAGTCTTGTAGTGTACATAACATAAACCGACTAAATATAAAAAGTCTAAAATTAGAAGGGTCGATTATTTTTACTTGTACTCCGATAAAGAAAATGGTTGTAAACATCACTGACCTCTGTAAGTGCTATTGTATGCTAAATTTATAGTATTAATTTACGTAGTTAGATAAAGATTTAAATTAAGTGATGAAGAAGTTTTAGAGAATAAAATACAGAAAATTTAATAAAGTAGGTATCTTGTGTATTTACTACACGGCTGTTTTCGTGTATGTGTCACGAAATGTTTAGGTCGATGTACGAAATGTTTTTCGTTCGAATTTTACCATTTTGAAAAAATCAATGTAGCAAATCGACCCTTGCGAACAACATGGTAACTTTTGTTTTTTGATCCGAAGCCTCTATATCTAGCATGCTTCGGGGGTGCCTTCGATATAAGCGAGGGGGCCTTACCTTAAAGAGAAAGTGTATGTAAACAAACCACAAACTTTAGTGCAATTAAAGCACAACATTCGCACCGAAATGGCCGCCGTTTCCAGAGAGATGTGTAGACGCGTGGTGGCTAATTTCCGTTTACGGTTAGAGGAGTGCCAGCAGCGTGAGGGTCAACATTTGGAGAACATAATCTTTAGTACCTAATTTTCCAAAACCTTGTCTAAAAATTAACAAAAAAATTAATTTTTTCTGTCTTCTAGTTTTTTTTTTATTGAATCTACAAATACCCCCTACCCTTTCTGGACACCCGTTATAATGTTAAAAATTAAAAATAAAGTATAAAAATTATCATTTCTTTGTTCGTTCTCTCACAATTTAAAATTTTGTTATTTCATACTTATTGACTAAGAACATTATTTACAGGAATTATTCATATCCCTAAAATTATTCGTTAAAACTATCAGTCGGGTAATTATTTAGATCACGATCTGAAAAATACCTGAACCTTTCTTATCTTGCGGTAAAGGACGACGACGAATTTTCTTTTCCAACATTAGAAACAACAATTGAAAAAAACATATAAGATACATCTTTAAAGTTAGAGCCAATGATTATTTATTCGTAATGTGTATTTTCTCATATTTACTATTTAACATTTAAAATTTAGTTTATGCAAAAAGAACATCGAACAATTTCCAAAAAAGTTATAGAACACGGAGAAATAAATTAAACCACTACATTTAATATTAAATATTAATATTTTACTTATTATTATTTTACTTATTATTATTATTTAAGTATTAAGGTTGTTTTAACATTGAAACCCATCCCCAGAAACAGGCAGGCCTGCATTTTAACACATTTCTTAAGATTCACAATAAGGAACTGAAACTAGAAGTTGATTTATTGGACCTCACTGTATATCTCCTCGATGAAAATTCGTTTCAATTATATTCAGGCAAGGAACGAATATAAAAAAAAATTGCAATTAAAATGTTATTGCCGTATATGTAATACTCAAGGACGTAGTTGATAAATCAATCAGTTCTCATAATTCCACTTACTCAGACCTCCAAAATTCCAAGTAGCCGTTATAAACATTCCATAACCTTTGTCCTCCAGAAAAAATAATATTTAATAACGTCTTTGTCAGTTAACTACGGATAAATAATTCCGTAGATATTTGTACGAAGATTTACTTCTTCAAATAGTTTTTATCAAAATTTGTTGGGGGATAATGGAGTACGTGGAACGTAGAAAGCCTGGATTTGTTATCGGAGTAAAACAACGATCACTATGTAAACAGAGTACTAACACGAAATTGCAATCAAAGTTGTACAATTAAAATGTGTTAAGTGACGATAATATAAAAAAAAAAATGTAGAAGTATTACCTAATTGTTTTTTTCAGTTACATAAAAAGCGTTAACGAAGTAACAAAGTAGTTAATGGCGACTTAAAGATGGCTTTATTTACGAACACTAAAAATTAGCAAGAATGGAGAAATACAAAATCAGTCAGACCTGTAAATGCTGTGCCTATGGCGTCTGTAAATATTGTCAAATAAATATTCTTGAATTTTTTTTCGGCATATTCTCAGTTCATGTTAATGCTGCAGAGAAGTGTTTCTAATAAAACGAAAATTTGTTCCTGCCGTGTTTTTATTTCCATAATTGGAATTGTATGCACTTTCGTTTATCGCCCGTTAACTCAAGTTAACAGGCACATTTTTATTATTATCTGTGGACATTGAGCCTTTCTAGGATATCGTAAATGGCAGATATGCATTAAGTGAAACGATAAAAAAAAATTGTCATGGTAACTACAAAAATGTTCCATATGATATTAGAAAAAATTGCCGTGTGCACGAAGAGTTTTCAGAAAAACCAATATAATTTAAAAAAGCTACATTATTACCTTACTCAATAATAAAATTATCTTGTTATATAATATTTTAGTTGCGTAATGAAGGTTATTGTTGTCCTTTTCCAATTTTCCTTTAAGACGTTTTTTTTTAAGATAGGTATATGTAGGTACGTTATATCACTCATTTCGTTTTTAAGAGAGATATCAACTCATGCCATGAAATATAGAAAATTTCGATAAAATAAACAAAATCCTTTCATAAATAAAATGTGGTATCCCACATTTTTTCACTGTTTTACCTGTTTCTGTATTTTTACGCCCTACCAAAATAAAAAACACATGTTTTGAACACATGCTCATTTAAAACAAGGATGCTAGAATTAAAACTCAAAATAATTAATAAAATTAACGTCTAAAATTAACTAAAATATAAATATGTATGTAAAAAATTCCTAAATTTTTAGATGATTTTCAAAGGGCTGTAACTTGGAGAAAAATAGTCGCAGAACAATTTAGTGGACCTTTTGAAAGCAAGCAAAAATGAAATTGAAATTTTTTTTCCAATGGTTTTCCAAGATCGGAAAACCAGAAACCTGGCGCTTCAATTTGGTTTTTTTTTAAACTGCTCTGTGACTATTCTTCTCCAAGTTACAGCCCCTTGAAAATGACCTAAATATTTATGATTCACCTAGAATTCTTTATGGCCCTTAATTTTTGTGCCTAGTGTAAATAAAATTAGTGTCGATATGATTTCTTCTCTAATAGATACAAAAATGTTTATTAAAAAAAATATATTTATTTTTCTAATATAAAGCCAACATAGGCTCAAGACTCAATAAAACTCAATATATTCATTCTACTTTTATATTATTGTAATTAAAAATAACAATTACATTAATTCTGGTTGTCTAGATGCCATTATATAATTAAACTAATAATAATCAATAATAACAAACAATTACGAAAACATGTGCATGCTCCAGCAGTCTTCAAAATAGAACTTACCTAGTTAATTTAAAAAAGTAACAAAAATGTAGTTCCCGTTTTTGTTTCTTTCACGCAAAAGATTGCTTGTTAATATTCAACCATCGTCAGATGTTAGATGTATTAGACAAATGGCCTCTGAACACAATAAATGTATATTTATACCTGTGATTATATCAGTAAATTTATTTATTTTATATACACGTAATTGGTCATAATTAATCATATTTGGCAAGACTAAGAATCATTTATTTTTATAATTAGACAAATGAATTAAGGAAATATGAACAGTTTCATAAATTCATGTTGGTTTTAAGTAGCGTAATTATCTTACTTGCCTTTAAAAATCATTGGTAAGTGGGAACATTCTGTCGTTTCTGATTATATACAACAATTAAGTATAATTACAAATTGAAGTACATATAAACAACTTCAAGTGTATTATTAATTTGTATGCAATCCTTATCTTTATATAATCATTTGTATTATATCTATGTATATAATTATTCTTCGTACACACTTGAACATCAAAATATTCCAATCTGTTATTGATTGCATATACATACAGGGCGCGTTTAAAGTTCCTTCCCCCCCTTTAACTTTAAAAGTGAGACGTCTAAGAACAAAAATTGGCTTAGCGTCAAACTTTTTAGTACCTTCCTGCAGGGCCGGAACTACAATGGGGCAACCGGGGCATTGCCCCGGGGCCCCCGACGCGAGAGGCCCCCTGGCAGAAAATGAAAAGGGAAAATGATTCAACCCCATCAGAAAATATTGAAAAACACGTGAACAGAGATTCCTAAAAATATTATTTAGAAAATAATCATCAAAATGAATTAATTAAGGCGATAAAAATAAGAAAATCTACAAGTATGCTAATCTGAAACTTTTTTCTTATGATTTAAGGTTTCGGCTTACTAATTTTACTCACTTAACACTTCAACCAATTGTTTGTAATGAATAATATCTAAATATAATTATTATGGACAAAATACAGTGATTTTTATCCTTCATTTTTTCTATATTAATACCACAAGTAATTTTTAAATGGGGCCCCTACATTTTGTTTTGCCCCGAGGCCTTTTCAGCTCAAGTTCCGGCACTGCCTTCCTGTAAAAGCGAAGTGTCAGTTTTTTTCTGGCAGGAATCTCTAGGTTGATGGAAAACAATAAATTTAATGCACAAAGTAAAAAGTAGTACCAGATATCTTTAAAGAATTTCAAAATAAATGCATAAAATGTGCACCTCCCTCACGTTGAATACAACCCGCTATATCACTCTTCTTTCGCCCGTTCAAGCGTTTCTGCGGAAAATATCCTACGTTCTTCAGTAATTATCTGCTTCAAAACCTCGATGTTAGCGAAGTTTTAAATATAAAAAATATATTTGATGGCATTAGATCTGGAAACCGAGCAGGCCATTCTATTGATATTAATGTCACTTGGCGTCTAATCCACCTATTGAGATACTGTTCATTGAGATAAACTCTTACTGCGCCATAATAGTGTGGAGGAGCACCATCCTGTTAAAACGAAACTGACATTCATCAGGATTTCCCTATAAAATCTCGAATTAGTGACTCGAAGGCATTCTGCAACAACTGCAACATGCAAATTGTGTATGACTCTTGTAAAAGCTATGAATATTCATATCATTCCAGTCCCTTAAATTCTAAGTATTTAGATTACCATTTAGGAAAAACGTGAATTCATCGATAAAACAACTCAAACTCAATTTTGATACTGTTTATATTCATTCAATCATTTTGAATGTCATATTTTTAAGTTCAGACGAAACGATTGACCGTGAATTTTATTTGTAAACTAGGTACGCTAAAGTCTTTTCCGTTTATTTGATAATTTTTTTCCAGATCTTCTTGCTGCTGTTCCTCCTCCTGTACCTCTCCAGTTTTGCGTTACTGGGTCGCTTCAAACGGAGAGGCAGAGAAGACTATTACAGTACAGACGAAGATGAGGTCACCGTTTACCGGATCAGCTCGTGGCTGTGCACTTTTTCCCTGGCAGTCTCCATAGGGGCGGTTCTCCTACTCCCCACGTCCATAGTCGCCAACGAGGTTCTGGTCAACTACCCCGACAGCTACTATATCAAGTGGCTCAACTCGTCCCTTATACAAGGTCAGTCGCGAGAATGTACAACATAATATAATTGTACAATATGATTCTTTGAAAGATAAATTTTATGCCAACAATTATATTTTGCAGGCATTTGGAACTACGTATTTCTCTTCTCCAACCTCTCCCTTTTTATATTATTGCCATTCGCGTACCTCTTCACCGAGTCTGAGGGTTTTTTTGGCCACCGAAAAGGCCTTATGGCCAGGGTATACGAAACGTTTATCGTCTTAGCCCTTTTAGGGATGGTCGTACTGGGAATGACTTATGTCGTATCGGCGCTCATAGATAAAGACAACTCCAGCATACAGACAATATTAAGTGAGTTAATTTGAAATGGTTAAAGGTATCCGATAATAGTTAGTTTCGTTTTTTAGATCTGTGGAGTTATTATTTGCCATTTCTTTATTCGTGCATTTCTTTCCTTGGCGTCCTGATCCTTCTAGGTAAGTTTCGTCAAAAATACTTTTGCAAGAGACGCTCTTGGCGTTAGCACGGATAAAAGTGCTTATGCCTCGACCGGGAATCGAACCCGGCTCTCCCAATTTCCGGTTAGTTGCTCTGACCGCTGAGCTATCGGGACACACTCATTATCCTTGCTAATGCGCCACTTTAATGATTAATAGAGACATGGTTTGTCTCGATACAATTTTACGGAATGTGACCGCGTTCGCCATTCTTACGAACCGTTGTTCGGTAACCCCCGGGACTATAGGGCGATGGATAGGACGGGAATCGAATCCGCGAATTTGAGATGTAAGAGAGGTTGCATATACTGGAATGAATCACATCACGTCGGGGTCACCACTTTGGCGATAGCAAGGATAAAAGTGCATTTTGCCTCGACCGGGAATCGAACCCGGCTCTCCCAATTTCCGGTTAGTTGCTCTGACCGCTGAGCTATCGGGACACACTCATTATCCTTGCTAATGCGCCACTTTAATGATTAATAGAGACATGGTTTGTCTCGATACAATTTTACGGAATGTGACCGCGTTCGCCATTCTTACGAACCGTTGTTCGGTAACCCCCGGGACTATAGGGCGATGGATAGGACGGGAATCGAATCCGCGAATTTGAGATGTAAGAGAGGTTGCATATACTGGAATGAATCACATCACGTCGGGGTCACCACTTTGGCGATAGCAAGGATAAAAGTGCATTTTGCCTCGACCGGGAATCGAACCCGGCTCTCCCAATTTACGGTTAGTTGCTCTGACCGCTGAGCTATCGAGGCACACTCATTATCCCTGCTAATGCACCAGTTTAATGCGTGACTACACGCTGTTGGCGTCACGTTCTATTTCTTGTTCTAGTATGCACACCTCTGGGCTTTGTACGGTTGTTTGACGTCGTGGGGCAGTTCCTAATAAAGCCTCAGTTCCTCCGCGATATAAACGAAGAATACTATGCTTGCGCCATGGAAGAAGAATGCTTACGTAGAAGACTGAAACACGCCCAGAGTACGGGCAAATCGTATGTAAGTCCTGCTCCGATGTTTGTTGGTGTAAACAGCCCGGTAATGAACGATGATTATAAATTGCCTGAAAGCCTTTTAAGGTTGAGGAACGGCGAATTACAGTCAGGATTGGGTGCCCGACTTGTAGCAATCGAAGAAAGGAGGAAAACTTTGGGTAATATTTTTAAAATGAAGGTTTTGTTTTATATAATGACTTTATCGTTTTCAGATAAACAAAGGCAAACTTCTTCCTTGCGAAGAAACGTTGTTTATCCGATAGCGATGCTTCTTCTTCTTGGATTGACTATCATCGCTGTCCTATTGGTGTTACAAAACACCTTGTCGCTTCTAATAGGCATCAAAGCGTTACCTAGTAGCTCAAAGGTAAGTAACCTGCTTGTAAAAACGGCCATTACGTTGATTTTTTTTTTTTTTTAGCAATTTACTTTAGGGGTAAGTTCATTGTCGAAATTAGGACCTTTCGGTGCCGCGCTGGAGATTGTCCTCATAATTTACATGATCCTAACATCATCGATAGGTCTTTATACGGCGCCTTGCGTAAAAAAAATAAGGCCGAAACTGAAGAGCACGCCCTTCAGTCTTGTGATAGGAAACTGCGCCTTGTTATTGATAATAAGTTCCGCCTTGCCGTTGTTATCGAAAATATTAGGTAAGTTGTTATTTTAGCAACATATTTAGGAAGAAATATTTTTCCATTCAATAATTTTATTGCGATGTTGGAGAGAAGAAACAGACTACGAGTAGGAGAACTCTAAAACTACCAAACATGTATTTATCTCTATTAGGTATCACCAACTTCGATCTTCTGGGCGATTTTGGGAGCATCGAGTGGTTAGGGAACTTCAAGATCGTCCTGCTGTACAACCTTTCCTTCGCGGCAGCCTCGACGCTGTGCGTCGTCAATAAGTTTACGGCCAAAGTGCGCAGAGAATTGTACGCCCGGTTAGTTGAGAATTACATGTTTTTGACTAATTGTGTTTCATTTTTGAACTAATACCGCACTAGGCTTGATTAATGATACATCATCATGTTCTTTTCATGCTAATAAGACTGATTATTATAACTCGATGTATGCTCATCTCTGGACTATCACTAACTGTTGAAAAAAAGTGGTAAAACAAAATGTGTGTAGCGTTCTAGTCTCTATAATTTTTTTGTTTTCGATTTAAAAATACATTTTATCCGGTGTATAAAAAAATGGATTAAAAATTGCAAAGGTCTATCTTATACTTCTTGATTTTTACAAACAATTCAACGGTGCTAGTTTTTCATCGGCCATTTTCTTATGAAACTATTTCCATTATCACAGAGTACGTACAGTTTTCAATTATAAAATTTATTTTTTGAGAATTCAGCGTTTCTAAAGTTGTATACATTTTTTCTCTCAGTAGATAAAGGGAATATTTATCGATAAAATTCGAAGCAAAGTTGACAAAACAAGCTACCATTCTTGTCACGCCTAGAAATGCTTACAAAATGAGAATCAATTTTAATTTGTATCAAATATAGAAATGGAGGTGTCCAAACTCAATTTTATGAGTTACCATTACTTACAGAAGAAATCGCGGGCAGCTAGTGATGGTACTATTTTTAAATGTGCTCATTTTAATTCGTATCATTTGTCACTTAACAGCAATACGTTTTGGAGAAAATTTCACGTGTGTATTTCGTAAAAATTTTCTCAACACTTCACCATTTCATGAAAAAGTTACGCTGTGTTTTTTGCCTGAAATTTTCATTAATAAGGCGTTGTGCAGGTTAACTATTTGGTACACAGTTGTTACGCATATTCAACATGTTAAATTAATAATGTTACACCAACATATGTAAAAACTAGGAAACAACTGGCATATTCAATTTAGTAGTTTCTTAAAATCCTGATCCAAGCATCCCGTTTGTATATCAGTTGTGTAATGGTTCCCACATTTTCAAATTCGTTTACCACTGACAGATATAATATATTATCCAACATCATCTTGAATGTGGAATAACCACAAAAACATGTAGTTATACCTTTTTTAACAGGCATCCCATGTCTCTAATCTGCGCCACAATAAGTTTCTTGTGAACCCCATACCCATCTGTTATCACTGCAACTCATGCGCATCGCTTTCTCTGTTGTGTCGGTGTGGTTTTCAGTAATAATAAATCCGCATTGACATGATGATTTACTTGGAACAGAATACTGATATTTCTGGAGTTGAACGATCATCCCGTTTCCGTCTCGAACACACCAAGGCCTTCCCTGGCTAAATGTGAATAGATGCGCCCCCTGATTGACCCATATATCAATTACCATACAGGTGTAGAGTTAGTTTTATTTGACGATAGCGATTCCTTTTACTGCTTTTGATAGTAAAATTACGAAGGCTTCTTATTTTTCAATAAAGCAAATCGAATTTGTTTTAGATTTGCTTAAAATGATGAGGATTTTTTTATAACGCTTAATATTAAACTCGCTTCAAAACGATACTTATTTGCCGTTTATTTAAATAGACATTTGTTGTTACTGTTATTTGTATTCATTGTGGTTATGAAAAAATCCTTGGTTTATCGATGACAATGCAGAACAATTGGTGAGTTAAAAAATGCCACGTTAGTTTTCTTAATTTATTGTTTGGAAGTACGAATATGTCGTGTAAAAAAATGGACAGGGACTTTAGAAGACTTTTTAAAAAAAAGCGTCAAAACGCTGTGATTTCTAACTGCATTTATTTTCTCATCATGGAATTAAATTAAATATGTAGTCACATTTGTAATTTAGTGCCAGTAGGTTTTTAAAAAGTGATAATATAATATTGATATGCCGTACCTCTTTCACGTTTTATTTATTAACGTATAAAAATTGTTTTGTAATTGTTTTTTTTTTTTTTTTTTTTCATAGATATATTTTCATTAACAATTTTCATAACGGATTTGTAAAGAATTTACAAATCCGTTAAAATTTGATTTGTGGTAGTACATTTGTTTTTGATTTATGAAATTGTTGTTATAGAGCGTTGAAGTGATTGCTCAAACTAAGAACGTCTAGTCTTAAGTTATATTATCCTAGAATTTATATTTAAAAATATTTTAGTGTTATTTATCTAATTTAAGCCTATACTCGTGGTACAATAAAAAAATTTACATGTTGATCTTTTTTTATAATATACCTTTAAAATCTCTACCCAATCCTTTTCCCATTTAAGTGGCTTTTACTTATCTAAAAGGGCACCTAGGCAAACAAAGGGCAAGACTACAAATATACGAGGACTTTTATGGCCAAGAAACTGAGACGTTTAAAGTTGTTGGTAATCGTCACTACTTTGTTCCTAATACTTTCACTGACAAAAAACAACACACCCCTTTAACAAACAATCTTTATTACATGTTTTTAACATAATTCCAAACAAAGAAAACCACTTCAGGGCGCCCAAATAGTGCTTTTGAACTACTTGCGTTAAAAATAAAAATTATTCCCAAAATGTACCTCATCAATTCCCCCAAAAGAAACATTCTGGCATGAGCAACAATTACCATATTTATTTAATACATTACTTAATTTCAATAGTAAGCAATATAAACTTTATAAACATTCTGAACACAAATTGTAGGCTTTAACGGCATATTTTTTTTGTGATTTCTAACAAATGAGGTATATTTGTTTCACCTTTAATAAAATCCATTATATGATTCGAGATTATTATTAGACTTCTCCGAAATCTGCGTGGCCTGTGGCCTTTGCGTGCTGCTGTACTGCGATTTGCCCTTGCAGTAGAATATTACATACCAAACATTTTAATGTAAATTTGTCAACGTCTGTAAACTGTCTACTTGACTTTGCCTCTTGAGCTAGCTCCTCAGCTTCCTGTAATGTCCTGTCATCGTCGCTAGAAAACATCGTTCGTATTTTGCCACCCTAAAATAAAAAATGAAAATTCAATCATACTCGACACATCTTGTAATTTTTTACATGGTCTAAATTTTCTTTAGTAATCAATAATTCAATCTTATAAAATAAGAGGTATATGAAATTAATACCTGCTGAATCAAAAAGAAAAGTGTTCTTACATTTTAATTAATTAAAAAGCATAATCTTTGGATATTATAAATGTAACAGTAAAAATAAATATTTAAAGTTATGTTAAATGGATAGAAAAAACTTGCCTGGGCAGGTTCCATATATAGAGGGTCATAATGAATACCATCAAACATTAAAAACACCCTGTGAGGATAATTCTGGTCCTCGCCAAACCTATTAATGATTCCGTTCATTGTATCAACAACGGCTATTTCTATCCCATAATAGTTAGAAAGTATGGCCAATTCTATAGCACCGCCCCATGATTTATCATCTAGTATCCACCTGCAATACTCGTCGATGGGTTTACCTAATATAGCCTCATCATACATCTCCCTGTTCGTTTTAATTGATTCAGCTACCAGATTCCTTAAATACGGCGCTACATTTGCAGAACTGTCCACTTGCCCGTTAAGTACAAAGTTAATACTAGTGAATAAACAAGAATTATCTGCAGGCACTATTTGTTTCAATAATATCCCTCGAAAGATGAAAGGGTCTTCCATATCATAAGGCTTTTCTTGGTGTTGCGAAATTGATTGTGAACTATTCACTTTAGGAACTTCAGATGCGGGTATCTCTTCCAATATAAGTGTATCTCCAGAAGCTATTCCACTGCTAGATAAATTTAAACCGTCTTGGCTAATATCTATTATTTTAGGTGGAAACCCTGAGAGAACCTGAAGGCGGTTTGTAGGTATATCCGACAAATTGGACAATACTACCTTGAGCTCTCTTATGGTACTATCCTTTGTTAAGGCATTTACCACTCGTTGACCATTCTTCGTCTTAACTCTTAAAGCAAAACCTGCCATTTTATTAAAAGCAACACTACATACGAGATATATTATTATTTTCTATTCAAAACGTTACAATTCTATTTCCTATCTTTGATAAATTGACATTACAATACAAAACGCTAAAATAAAATCTGACGTCTGTCAGATTCCTACAGATCAGTGTGTTCCATTAGTTTGGTTTCTTTGCACTGCTCTGACCGCTCGACTACCGACAACGTGCGTTCTAGAGTTATATCGATGATGTTACGAAATGAAAAAATATACTGAGTTTGTTTTAGAGGCTGAAGAAACGCTACCTTAACGCAGTAACAAGCGTTACATGTAACATGCATGTTCATCTTTTTCCTCTAACCTAATGTACACTTCTTTTCGATTAAAAAATCAAGTGACTTTAACTCACTCCTCCTTCCAAGCAGGAACATATTAGAACACGATCTTTTTGACCCAGAGCAATTTCGTCTTGCTGAAGCAGTGAACTCTATACTACTTGGAATGGACCCGGGCGTTTTCTGCAATAGCCTGCAGTGTGTCAGGGGCAATATAAACAAAGATAGCCTTATTTACGGTAACCTGTCTTTGTCATACTCAGACAAATGAGTTACGTTTATTTGCATAATTATCTTTTAAGTAGAAATTCAGATAGTTTGAGGGTAATTTTTGTTCAAAACGTACAATATTAGTGAAGATAAACATTTATTGTGTTCTAGTATGGCATTAATTTCGTGTCATTTGTCGTGCGTGGTTTAAAAAGTACAGAATTTTGTTGGTATATTTTGTGATTTGCGGTAGTTTAATTAACATTAAATAAACAATGGTTATTTATTGTGCAGCGTTTGGATGCAAGAACGAGCAATATTATCGGCGAATATCTTTTCATGGGTAAGTTGATAATATTTAGATTTGGATATAAAATAATAAATAATTAACAAGAACATTAATAGATTGAAAATTAATGTATTTGTTATAGTTTTTCACTCAAACGACCAGATATCCTAAAGTTATGGATAAAGGCAGTTCACAGGGAGAATTAAACTCCATCTAAAAGTAGCAAACTTTGTGTGGAGCATTTTCTGTCAACTGATTACATACATAGTCAAACCAGGATGTACCCCTAAATTATTAAAACTAATTGCTGTACCTATTGTATTTTCTTGTGTCAAGCATTTGTCACCAAAAATTGCTGAACCTCGCAGGAAAATAAAGAAACTGGTAGGTACCTAGTATGATGTAAATGAGAAAAAAAATTAATTTTTTTTTAGAAATTATCTGTGGATGTTCATAATGAGGATGTTATTAAGCATACCACATCTTTATAGATATTGACTTACCGTTTACTTCAACAAGCACACAAGTTCGAACTTTGATTGATCGCGAAACCCAAACTGTTTCATATAACAAAGATATATCGTTACAAAGAGAAGTCACTCTTATACCGCCCCTCAAGAAGCTTATAAATCATTCACCAATTTTGTCATTCGAGGAGGTCTTCTTTATGCTTCTGATGTGGTGTATATAATTTTACATTTTGCAGAAAAGCAAATGCGCCTTCTATTAGAAAGTGAAAACCTTTTAAGAAGCAAAATAAACTTAAAACAAAAAATTATAAATACAGTTATAAGTCATTTTGCTGTAAATATAAATATTTTTAAACCTAAGCACCCTGTAATTCAAGTATTTGTTGGCGAGGAATGTCACGAAATTCAGATCATTCGGAAAACGACTACTATATATTTAAAGTGCCGAATGTATCACCAAAGTAAACTATTAAATTTGGAATTGCATGGAAAAAGTGCCCACAATAAGACAAAAAATGACAAATGTTTTATTTAGCAATTGTTAAATTAATAGCTATATGAGTAGGAGTAGCTATGTATAATGTATTGTAATATTTAAATAAAAATTAACTCGCTAACATGAGATAGATATCCTTAACCGATGCGGGTTGCCTATGAATCGTTTTGCCTCTCTTTTCGCCCAAGGCGGGTCTATTCCAGGTACGTATAGTATAGAGTTCACTGTGATGAAGAAACAAGGCTGGAGCACTGACTTGTTACAGATCAGTGGGCTGGAGAGAACTAGAACATTGCTCAGCAATTGTCAAGCTATCAAGAAAAACTAAATCTTACTCCAATTATGAATGTTAGAACAAATAAAGTAATCTGATTAGCTCGCATTAGGGCATAAAAACACTAGAGTATTATTTCATGTTACATGAAATATCCAAAAATCATTAACCCATTTCTAAATATGCCATTGTAAGAGATATTATAATACGAAAAGAAAGCTTCTATTAGTCTCATTTGTTTATTATAAACTAGTAATAAATTAAAAAAAAATAAAATTCTAATCATATTCTTTCGTTTCGCTGTTTCATAGCGATATCACTGTGTGAAAAATATCGTATCGTATGAAGAGTATCGAAGATGTATATGCATTGTATAAGCATAATATGTGTAAGTAGTTCCTTTTCACCGTTAACTTTATGACTCAACTAAATCATATTCTGTGCCCAAATTATTTGTTCTGTGTTTGACGTATATAATTAGGTTATAACGCTAAAATTTCCATTTATTGAATTCTGTCGAAGGAGGCGTGTGACGTCTCGTCAAAAATTGCAATTTTTTAAACTGATCAAGAAAATTAACCACTCAAAATGCCACGAATAATGATTAAAGGAGGTGTTTGGCGCAACACTGAGGTAAATTTTAAAAATATAATTTAGTTACTCTTGCATTACTCTGAGATTATTGTAGGATGAAATACTCAAAGCCGCTGTTATGAAATATGGCAAAAACCAGTGGTCCCGAATTGCCTCCCTGTTACACAGAAAATCGGCTAAACAGTGTAAAGCCCGTTGGTTTGAATGGTTAGATCCCAGTATTAAAAAGACTGAATGGTCCCGAGAGGAGGATGAAAAATTGCTACATTTGGCCAAGTTGATGCCAACACAGTGGAGAACTATTGCCCCTATTATAGGAAGAACAGCAGCTCAGTGCTTAGAACGCTATGAATATTTATTGTGAGTTAACGAAAATTAAGATAATAAGAATTATCTTTATAGTTCTTTTTTATAGGGATCAAGCTCAGAAGAAGGAAGAGGGGGAAGATGCTGTTGATGATCCACGAAAACTTAAACCTGGGGAAATTGATCCCAACCCAGAAACTAAACCAGCAAGACCTGACCCGAAGGACATGGACGAAGATGGTAATATATCTTGGAAAATCCAGCTATATAGTAAATTCATTTTAATGTTAATTTTACAGAACTGGAGATGTTGTCTGAAGCCAGAGCTCGGCTTGCCAATACTCAGGGTAAGAAAGCAAAGCGAAAGGCTCGTGAAAAACAGTTAGAAGAGGCAAGACGATTAGCTGCACTACAGAAAAGACGCGAGCTGAGAGCAGCTGGGATCGAAGTCAATCCCCGGCGCAAGAAAAAACGTGGAGTAGATTACAATGCAGAAGTTCCGTTCGAAAAGAGACCTGCTATAGGGTTCTACGATACTGCTAATGAAGTTCTGGATCCAATGGCGCCCGATTTTTCTAAAATGAGACAACAGCACTTGGACGGAGAATTGAGAAGTGAACAGGAAGAGGTATTTTTATTACAGCTTATTTTATTCGAATTAGAATACAGTTACCTTTTATAGAGAGAACGAAGGAAAGATAAACAGAAGTTGAAACAGCGGAAAGAGAACGACATTCCACAGGCTATGCTTCAGAATCAAGAGCCGGCAAAAAAACGGTCGAAACTGGTTCTACCTGAACCACAAATTTCTGATCAAGAGATGCACCAAGTTGTAAAACTAGGAAGAGCCAGTGAGGTAGCTAGAGAGGTAGCAGCAGAGAGTGGTGTAGAGACCACAGATACTCTACTAAATGATTATACAGTTACACCCCAAGCTGCTGCAACTCCTAGGACTCCGGCACCACAGACTGATAGGTAAGTAATAAATGACAGATGGCTATTTTTAAAAATATTTTATGTTAGTACAAATTATAACGCCTGTAATAAGCTCATTTGTTTAATATTTTAACAATGATTCTTTAATAGAATTATAATTACTCTTATTTTTGATAGGACCTTTTTTTTGCAAATAATTCTAAAAATAAAAAATATTAATTTGTGAAACTAAATCATCTAATTTTATATCAAAAGGATCCTTCAAGAAGCTCAGAACATGATGGCCCTCACCCACGTGGACACGCCTTTAAAGGGTGGTCTGAACACGCCATTACATAACTCAGATTTCAGTGGTGTCATGCCTCAGGCCCAGAACATGTCAACACCCAACACGGTCCTTTCAACGCCTTTTCGATCTACCAGAAGCGACTGTAGCACCACTCCTGCTAGTACCGCAGGCTTCATGACTCCACGCAGTGGGGCAGTTGTGCCTATAGGAACTCAGGGTGGCAATATCACTCCCTCAGTAAGAGACAAGCTGAATATTAATTCTGAGGATGGCATAGATGTGGGCGATACGCCTGCAGCTCATAGGATTTATCAGAGTTCGGTGAAGGAGCAGCTGAAGATGGGACTGAGCAGTTTGCCTCAGCCGAGGAATGACTACGAAATCGTGGTTCCAGAACACGAGGAAGAGGAGATGCCGGAACAGGCTCAAGAGCAGATGGTGAGTGTAATAAATGTCTAAAATTGTGGTACATTTTACAAACAAGAAAACTACTCAAATATTTCCAATAATACATTAATTTTTAACTCCTAGTATTTTTTGCATAAAAGTTTTACAATAGTAGTAGTAGTAACATTATAGTTGTAGTAACATTATAGTAGAATTGTTGACTTGAAGTATATATAATCATATACAGGGTTTCGGGATAGTTTGTGGCATAACTTAAGTAGGGTAATAACCCCACTAACAGAGACCTAAATATCAAATTTTATACTGTCAATTCAATAAATTAACCATGTGAGCAAGAAGTCAAATTTATACAACTAAATTTATGTATGAACGTGCAATGACCTATCGTGACCTACTCACTTATATGATGTTTAAGTATGTTACTATGAATGTTACCATTAGCATAAAGAAGAGGTTGAAGAATGTTTTTTTTGTTGGTGTCTGAGGGATTGTCTATATAAAGGTGTTATGCCAGAAACTATCCTGACACCTGGTATATTTGACTTAAATTTTGTGTATCTGTTTTAAAGTTAATGTTTGTTTCATGACAATTAAATAAGTGATTTTGATCTTGGGTATATTTCAAAACAACTGTCGAATTTTTATTGTATTTATATATTTTTATCAACATTATTGGTATTATTATTATTAGAGTAGTATCAATACTATTATTGGTATTAATTGTTAAAAAAAAAAAAAAAATTGCAATTTGGAAAAAACCTCAAATTGAAAGCGACATGTCAACAATCATTTCAAAATCGTCAAAAATTACATAATTTCCATGGTCTTTTTATTAAATTTAAGAACCAATAAACCCAAGAAAAAAAAAGTAATAGCCGTTGTTCACTACTGATTTAAACATTTTCAGAAGCTTCACATGAAAATATCTTTTTCTGTCGTTTCTAATCGTATTATCAAATATATTGCTAAGATTCAAAGTATCTAGTATGTCCTCCTGTCTTAGCAGCGTTGCTTTTCAGGTGGAAGACCAAGCCGATGTTGATAGGCATTACCAGGAAGAGCAGAAGGCTAAAGCAGCCAAAGAACTCGCTAGCCGTTCTCAAGTGATACAAAGGGATTTCCCCCGGCCGCAAGACGTCAACATGTCAGTCCTGAGACCGCCGCATGAAAGTTACTCCCTAACTGACCTGCAGAAAGCCGAGGAGCTAATAAAGAGAGAGATGGTGACGATGTTGCAGTATGACAATCTGAAAAATCCCATCCCCACTCAAAATAAACGTTCCAACATATCTCAAGCCCAGCAGTTGGCTTTCTTGGAGCAACACCCCTACCAGAATATGAAGAGTGAGGATCTGGCACTGGCGAAAGCGATGATGAAGAGAGAAATGGAAGTGGTGAAGGCGGGAATGAATCACGGAGAACTCCCGATCGAAGCCTACACTCAAGTGTGGCAGGAATGTCTGGGTCAGGTTCTGTTTCTGCCGAATCAGAACAGGTATACTAGGGCAAATCTGGCCAGCAAGAAGGACAGATTGGAGTCGGCCGAGAAGCGGCTGGAACAGAATAGGTCGCATATGGCGAAGGAGGCGAAACGGGCCGCTAAAATGGAGAAGAAGCTGAAGATATTGACGGGAGGTTATCAATCGAGAGCGCAAGGACTGATTAAGCAGTTGCAAGATACGTACGAGAACATAGACCAGGCTAATTTGGAGCTGCACACATTCAAGTTCTTGCAGGAGCAGGAGAAGGGGGCCCTGCCAAGGAGGATACAGGTACAATATGTTTTATTTTGAGCTCAGTCATGTCATCATAATTAAAAATATAACTATATACAATAATAGTCCATATTTCTCTTTAGTTTTATGTACCATTAAGAAAGAAAGTAACGAGACACTTGATAGGAATGATTTAGTTGTGCCCTTGGTAGGAAAGCGATCTTGCCAGCTGTTAACCAAGAGCACAATTAATTCATAATGGTCTATATTTTAGGGATATATTTTAAGGTATCGAGAGGCCTCCTTACTTTATTTCCTAACGGTACACGCATTTTAAGGTTTTTCTAAGTGAAGCGGTTACAAAAGATGCAAAACGAATGAAACACTACCTAATTTTATTGGATGGTTTGAATCAACCAATACCTGAAGTCATCGTTTTTTTTTCTTTTCAGTCGCTGACTGAAGACGTGAACCGGCAGACGGAGAGGGAAAAAGCCCTGCAAACAAAGTATGCCGAGCTGCAGAATCAAATCAAAGAATTACAAGAAGAGCATAAACAGTTATAGGAGGGCTGCTTCGAGAGAAATTCCAGAACCGGACTCCGTTTTATGGCGCTCACGAAATCGAAATTTGTTTGCCGTGAAATTTTTATTATTCCAGGCCTGAAGCGGATAGAGACCGGACATTTTGTCGTGTTATTTTCGTAGGTTTTAGTAAATTACGCTAGTTTTTATAGTTACATTAACATTGTTATTTATTTCAATAGTGAATTGTAACTTTGTGTTATGTTTAGTCATTGCAAATTGTGGATGTATATTGTTTGAGTTTGTTGTACATAATTTTGTATATTATTTTGCAATAATTTATTTATGTTCTACTATTTTAAATTACTATTTCTTTAATGTTTTTATGTTTGGCTGCTTATTTTGTAAATATATGCTTTTTATTTCACAAACCCTCCTTTATTTGTATGCTCTCTGCTTTCTTTGAGCGCCTGTAGATGGCGCTAGGTACGCGTTAGCGTTACAGTGACATGTGTCAGTACTTTTTTCTTTAATTCGACAAAAGTAATCTTTTTGACACAAAATTGTTAGTACGGTAGAGAGTGAATTAATGCGATAGAATTCCGGAAATATACGCCATGACAGTGTCGGTGACATATAAGCGCCATCTGTCGGTACACAGAGGAATTACTGGAAAATGCGTTTCGCTACTTGCCGGTAGATGGCCTAACTTATATATCGCCCGCATAATTTTCGATTCACCGATAATGATTGTCACTATTTTAACACAGTAAACCAAAAAGTATCACTTTTTAACGCGAAATTTCATTTCTTTAAGAATCGTGTCTGAGTTGAGTTGCTTAAAGACCCCAAC
Organism: Rosalia funebris; assembly: GCA_037954035.1. NCBI lineage: Eukaryota > Metazoa > Arthropoda > Insecta > Coleoptera > Cerambycidae > Rosalia > Rosalia funebris. The sequence goes on along the minus strand of JAZFAV010000001.1, from coordinate 9,977,484 downwards.
CCTTGTGGGTACCTTACCTTTATTAAACCACATCATGACCGTATCGGCGACATATATAGCGCCATCTAGCGGTAAACATTAGAACTCAAAAAATGCGTTTGACGAGATGCCGATAGATGGCGCCACTTATATCTCACCGACATATATCGGCCAGATAATTTTCGATTCACACGCAATGATTGTCACTATCTTAACACAAGAAACCAAAAAATATCACTCTTTAACGCAAAATTTCGATTCTTAAGAAGTCTGAGTTGAGTTGCTATCAGCTGCTTCGAGAGGGTTCCGCTTTTCATTCCGTATATTATTCCGTAACATATATGCTTAGTGTTTTGTCTCAGACTTTGTGACCTAAAATAAACATCACTGAATGTTTAGATTTTAATTAGTTTTTACAGTAGCAAAGTACAAAATCAAAATTATTTTTGCATAGAATATGGGAACAAATATAACTAATATACACCAGATTAAACCATGCATCCCTAGCCCTGTCCACCAAAAAAATTATTGAACAATAAAAAATCTTAATGGAACCCAAATTATTATACTTCGGAAAATGAGAACAGCACTACTAAAATTGCTATGTTGCTTATTATTTTACCATTGCTTACATTTTAAATTCTATATGTCTATCGATTTTACTAAATGTTCACCAAATTCAAAACGCTCAAATTCCGCGTCCGTACTGTATATAATAAATATTTGTGCTAACCATTTATATTTATTCTTTCTCGAAAAAACTACTTGTGCGTCAAATAATTATTATGTTACTCCAAAAATTAAATATGCTCGCGCATCTCTGCCTGTTGGTTCCAGACAAGTTTTTGCAGGCTTCAGCTTGCACTTTGCAGTTGCACACCACAGATTACCCTTGCACACTATGCTTGGTAGCTTTTACAGTGTGTGTAACCAGTGTATTGCCATATGATAAACTAAAATGGCCGATGAAAATTTACCAGGGCCGACTTCTAATGCACAGATTACCTGTTCTAATGCTTCATTTCAGTTCTGTGGGTAATCTGTGATTTCAGTTGAGTTGAGTTGAGAGGCGTATATATTAGAATCGGTGATATTCACCGGACTCACTTCACTGACTTACCTCGTTAATGAGTTACCCATCCAAAGAGCAAAGAGATTTTGCTCGTAGTACCCATCTCTTTACTGGTGGTTTGTGCCAACAACACCTCTACCTACGAGCAAAGAGACAGAATATCTAAAAAGAAAGTGTTGTGGCATCTGTATACATTCATATTAGGGTAATTGTATACAAGAAGTGTTCCTGGGCAAATGCTTACGAAATTTTTCCTACCCCCCTATTTTCGAGGGCGCTGGAGACGAATCTGGCTTCAGTTTCATCCGCTCGGATACGGTTTTCGAGAAAATGAATTTTCCACTTTTCCGCATGAGGCCATTTTTTCTATCAAATAACTTTCACTTCACACTACATACATAGCTAATATTAATACCAATAGATACTACAACACTTCCTTTACACATATCATATATTAAACCGTCATAAAACCTATTAGAAACTTTCGATGTTTAGTTACTTCAAATGTGTACAATGACAGGCAGTTGGCGTCGTCCATTGTAATTCGTACGCCCTCCGTGTCGTTCGATGAAACTATATACATACAGAGAGGCTCCAAAAGCTAACTTTGAATATTAACAACTAAATACGCTGTAATTTGGAAGGATACTAACCTAACCTAACCTAACCTGACTATCTACTTATTATGGTTAGGTTAGGTTACCCATCTCTTTGCTGATGGTTTGTGCCCATCTCTAGTTAATGGCGCATGCATGAAAATTGTAAACATTGTAAGTAAATTAAGAAAACCGTATTTGAATAATAAATTCTATGATGATTTTAATGTATGATATCTAAAAAGAAGGTGTTGTAGCATCTGTATACATTCATATTAGGTATGTAAGTAACATAAAGTGAAAGTTATTTGCAAGGAATAGTGGTGACACGTGTTGAAAAGTTAGTTATTTTTTGAAAACTGCATCTGCGTGCCAAACACTGATACCAGAATATTGTCATCGTTTATTATTAACCTAAAAAGTAAAAATGGGCAAGCCCAGATTCAAAAGTATCACTCCAATGTGTGGTGTAACCTATTTTAATAAACAGTTTTTGAACACATTAATAGAAAAATCTAATTCTGGTGTTGAACTTCATGAAACTCAACATCATTTAGCATTGCATCCTATCCACCTTCACGATATTAAGGAATCAATTAAAGACTGCCTGAATCAAGAATTGGCAAAATATAACAAAAAGTAAGTATACCACTCAACCAATTTTATTATCCATACATGAATAATTCTATATTTTAGAATGGGCGGAATAATCTTAGGTTATCAAAATGTAAAATTATTAAGCGATAAAGGACTCATTGTGAACGATTCGTGTTACATTCATATAGATCTGTTGGTAGAATTTTTTGTATTCAAACCAAAAGTAAAAAAAAAACTAAGCGGTATTATCAATAGAAAAAGCAAGAGCCATATTGGTGTATTGGTTTATGATATATTTAATGTATCAATACCTAAACCGAAGGATGATGAAGACTGGTTGGGACATTCAGTTAACCTTGGTCAAGAGATCTTGTTTAGAATTTCGGATATAAATATGCTCTCATCACTGCCATATATTAGAGGAAAAGTTATGTAAGAATAATTAACTTATTGTAGTTTATCCATATGAAAATATTTTTTTATTATGTGTTTTTTATAGATCAGTAGTATCTACTGCTAATGAAACTAGCAACCCACAATCAACAACAAAGCATGCTGAACTGTTATTTTCCGAAATGTCAGGTATAGAGGAAAGTACACCAAAAAAAGTAAAAAAACAGAAGCAAATAGATTTAGAAGTTTCTCCTGTATTTAAAAAAACAAAAAGAAAACATATAGATCCCATCGAGGAAATATCTGAGTCCGATTTACCTGTTAAAAAGAAACGTAGGATGTTAGAAGAAACTCTACTAAATGAAATAAAAAAAGAAGTACAAATGGATTTTAAAGTTTCTCCTAAATTTGACAGTAACATAGCGGAAGCAGATAACACTGAGGAGAAGTTAGATCTACCTGCTAAGAAGAAACGTAAAAATTTAAAAATATCTCGAAATGATGCGACAGTGGCAAATGATATAAATGGATTAAAAAATAATAGACGAGAACTAAATCAGGTAGAGTTAAAACAAGAAATAACATCCGATTTAGACCCTGACATTGATTTTATGGAAGAAACTGCTAAAGAAGTAAAATTTGAAGATTCTCTTTCCAATCTTAATCTAACGTTCGATGAAACTGAAGTAGCAGTAAAAAAATCAAGAAAATCGAAAGGCAAGATAGCCAAAGAGTTAGAAAATATTAAAATACGTCAAGATACATGGATAAAAAAGGAAAGTGTCGAAGAGAACGAGGAGTCATTCATAAATGGTCTTAACTTAGATAAACAAATACTTGAAAATGGTATAGACTCCGATATAAATAATTTTAAACACAAAAGAGTTAAAGACATGAGTGATTCGGTCAGTGATTGTGATATATCATTGTCAGTAAAGAAACATAAGAAACACAAGCGGAAGTCTGTCATGAACACGTGATGTTGATAACATTTCAATCGATCATGCTTAATTTTAAAATTTTTAAATTATACTCTACAAACAAAAAGAATAAATGGTCATGAAACATCAGTTATAACATTTTTAGGATTGACTTAACTTTCTTTTTTCAAATATATTGTAAATAAATATAAGTTTTTTTCACTATTTCATTACAGGAAACATGTTCAATTGGAAAATATTTGCCTTCCACTGATTTACCCATTTATAAACTTATTATGTTTATATTTAAAACCTTGGCCATCGGCAGTAGAAACAACTAGTTGCTTTATGTATGTATCTACTGTGTAGAAAAAAATTTCAACCATAAGAAAACATAATATCAATGTACTGTAATGTAAAACCTTAATGTACCTGTTAATGTTTTTGCTAATAAATATTTTATTGAAACTATTTGAATGACTGGTGTATGACAACACACATAGTACATCAACTTATCTATTAATATGTATAGGAGCATATTGAATCAGCTAGTATCACCTTTTAATGTTTGGCGCTGTAATATGGTGGCACCACCAATTAAAATGGTGTTATAGACCACTCATAAACCACACTGGGTTTGCGAACAAAGAAGTCCTTGATCCTATGGACCAGAGTGGCAAACAATGTGTTAACAAACAAAATTACTTTGTAATAAAATCCCCATAAATTTCTTTCTGTTTTATTTAGAATTCTACGCTACTTCAATAATTATAACTTCCGCTTAATACAATCTATTACACCTTTTGTAACTTCTGTAGTGGCCTCTGAAGAGGATGTGCTAATAGTTTTCCAACACAGTTATGCAGCCTTCTAGAGTTTCGACCTACTGGAAAGAAGTAGGCGAGTCCCTTTTTATCCAGATTTTGTAACGCTCCAAAGATTTTGTTACAGTGATTACTAATTTCAACAGGCTCGTGCGTCATGAGAATGTCACATGTAAAATAGGGATTTTTCAATATATCCTCGATCTTTCCATTCATTTGTATTTCAGGTATCGTATACGAACGTCCATAAAATATTACAGCACGGACGAGATAATTGGGTGGTACTTCTGGTTTAAAGATGTTAGGCATATGGACATTATCTAATATTTCATCAAACATAGAGTTTAAATTGAATGTGTCCTCAACCTCACATTCTGTTAGTTTGCTTACAGTATCTTTTAGTTTTCTCATATCATTTGTAAAATTCAAAATCCACTTGGCATTATTTTCATTTAATACAACTACCGCAAATTCGTGATACTTATTTAAGCCATGCTTTAGCTTCAAAAATACTTGTATTGCCCTCTTGAGCATACTTAATGGGGTATATTTGGAATTGTTGACCACAAATGATGTATAATTTTCATCTTGGGCTCTATCAATTATTAAGATAATTTTTTCTGGGATATTTGAATTCGGCAAAGTATATTTATTGTGTTCTTCGAAAACATCAAATTCTTTTAAATAATCTTCATGCGAGTTTGCCCTCACCAGGGTATTTATTTGAACCGTTGGTTTAGTTTGTTTTTTTATGCTTAATTGCTCTAGGGGCTTCGAGATAGTTTGTTCGCTGTCACTGTCTTTAGGTGAGCCAGTATCTGCGTTGTCGTCCTCCAATGTTATGGGAATAATACGTTCAGTCATATTTGTCGATTATATTTTATGATAAAATCACACTAAAGCTAAAAAATTCTCTATCAATATTTAAATATTTACATCTAATTATACTAACATTATTCAGACATATTTGACACTTGGTTGACATGAAATGCTGCCAACTCCTTAAGAAGAAACTGTCACCACCGCCACTAGGAAAAAATCGCAATAGCATCACAAGCGAAATAGTTTTGAATGTAGCATCTTAATTTTGTAACACTTATTACACCGTTTTTATGACTTAGATTTGCTGGACACTACAAGATAAAAGTAAGGAAACGGTCACATATCTCTGGAACTGCTGATAGGATTTTATCTGTCTCTTTGCTCGTAGATAGGTATATATCGGGTAGGTATTCCCTGAAATTGTTTAGGCCGAATATATCTGTTCGATTGCAGGGTACTATTAACAACAGTAAATACAATAGCTGTCAAGTAGATGGCAAATATCGATATTTTTCTAGAGCAGGACGCTGTTATGTCGCTAATTGCTTTGAAATGTATATAATAATGACAAGCCACTACAGTTGGCAATACTGTCAACACAGGCAGAACGACTAAAAACACTTTAAGTATCTCAACCATCTCACTACTAACCTGTGGGTAATCTGTGCTACTAACCATAGACCAACACCAGTAAAGTAGGTACTTCCCCAGTATTATTGAATTAGAGGCGGGATTTATGAACTATTAAATATTCATGGTTCAATGGTTCTTTTTGATTCTTTGAAGGAGACATAAAACGTTCATTACGTTAACCTTTAATAGTATTTATAATAATTAAAATAAAAAGAAGGCTTATTTTCTTCTCAAGTCTATAGATTTCTCAGGCAATGTGACAAGGAAACCACTACTTTTGTTTGGGGTATAATCTTCTACTAGAGAGTACATTTTTTAAATATAAAGTATTGCAACCATTTCTTTTTTTCGACAATGTTATTTATCGTCTTCAGCAGTATATATGAAACTAGTTATTAATTTTAATGATGTCAAGATGGTGAGCGAAATGTGCGAATATACTAGAATATTTCAGGAGAACTGGTCTCCCTCTTGTTTAAATATTATTACAATAGATTAGATTATTAATAATTATTATAAATTACGATAGATTAAGTTATTGTTGTAAATGTCGTAATGGAAAATCTGCATAAAACTCTAAGATCGCACTTGTTATTTACGTCATGTTCCAAAGTCGCCGTAGACTAATCGTAAGTTAAAGAAATAACATACCTACAGCTTTTAAAATATTAAATGTAGGTAAATACATGAGTACATAGAAAACGCGTCTTTCTCTACAAACACAAGTTTAATTGAAATTAAAAACAAATAGTAGATTAATACCAACTGAAATTTTTCCTGTGTACTTACTAATAATAAAAATCTGACAAATTTATATTTAAACCTTTACTACTCTGTTACATACCTACTGAAATACAACACAATCAGTTAAATACGTTAAATATAACTTAATATAGATTTTCATACGGACGTATAAGAAAATTCCATATTAGCAAGTTAATAATAATGCGATAAAAGTTATAAAAAATTTAATTATCTACACGCTAATTGTGTTGTACGTAACAGGACGAGCCTCTTTATCCATGAAACAGACATGTGATTCAGGTGGGCGGATAAAATTAAACAAATTAAATCCTAAAATAGTAATTTTCCTATAATAGATTTCTCCGTATGATCTTAAATTAGTGCGACGAAAAGTAAATGAATGCATGCATGTATGTATTAGTGTTGTAAGTATTTGACGGTTTCACGTGTTTTTCATTCAAACACGATATTTTTACATGATTGATGAATTATCGCATCACCGCATTTAGTAACAATCTGTATCATATAAACGTCATAGGCGTCAGTTTAGGCGATATAGTTTGCCACGAGCCATGACTGAATTTTATTTCATTATTTTGATAATTCTCTGAATACGAAATTAATGTTTGATATTTTAAGATTAAATGTTCCTTTTTATAAAAAAATTCCGATTTCAACACGGTTATTTGTAGATATGAAAAATGTAAACACAATATTTACACACTTTTTTTATTATACAACTGTAATTCATAGTGATAGAGCCATAACTAAATAATAAATATATTGTGTTATTACTATTGTTAAAAACAATGGAAAATATTTTTATTCATTTTATTTGAGATACTCGTAATTTATTTGTCATATCCTATATAAATAGACTACTTCTTATCATGTTTAATGTTAATTATAACTGATTTTCTTGTATATATAATGAAAAACTAAGCACAATAAAAATATTTTTTAATACATATCTTTCTCTCTCTTTCTTCTAGTCTCCTAATTCTTCATAAAAACTAAAAGTATAAATTTATTAATCGTGATATTAACAATAAGTTAGGCTGTTGAAGAAACTCTTATAATCTCTTTAGAAAGAATGCGAAGCTAACATGGTCGAAGAAAAATCTAAAAATATATCCCATATCTGCGAGGAATAGAATATGGATAAGAACAAAAGATGTTAAAATATGTTCAGAAAATGTTTAACACATCTTTAGATACCGCTTGCGAATTTGCGGATATATTTTTAAATTAGATTTTAATTATTTACATATAATGTAGTTGAAGTATCCATGACCCTAGTTCAAGTTTTGATTATTTGTTGCAAATTAATTGACTCTAATTCAGTCTAAAAATAATGTTACACAAGAATATAAATTTAATTCGATTTAGTTTATATCACCTCCATAAAGTATTTATGAAAACAGCGATTTACGAGTATAATACATCTCAAGTCTTTGTTACTGTCTGGCATTCTATATATTTTATTTATTTATTTTCACCCTAATGTATCATCAACGGTTATGTTTTATAATATACTCTTAAACATTTTTTTAGATTTAATATCAGCTACTCTATTTGTAATAGCTTCGAAAAACATTACAAATCATAAAATCATTTTAAAAGTTCTTTGTTGCCTAGTATGTATGTTGCCTTTCCTTTTCCTTTTTATTGGATTTATTGGAATAATTATAACGATGTTTAAGATATCTCTCCTTGGTAAAATTGACGAAGTAATAATCACTTTTACTCCTAAATGAATTAACCATTTTGGTAAGTCATAATAAACATTCATCGATCATCTGACAACCTATTTGACAAATGAGGTAAACCTATAAAAATTCATTTTGAGCATTATTATATAATTACTTTGTAATTAAGAAGGTCTCTAGGAATCCGTTTTAAACAGAATCGTCTTTAAAATAGAATCTAAAATTTTATGGAAAATAACGCACATAGTTTATTGTTTTTAGTCACTTTCGTTTTCGATTACATTAATATCTAAATAAAAACACAATAAAAAAATCTCGGAAAGTAGTTTTGCAATAAATAAATGGATATCTGTAGCATGTTTTGCTCTTTGACCTTTTTATATGTAAAAAGTATATATTTAGATAAACAAATCTGGTATTCGATTAAAATTGAAATAATTAAGGCTACGTTAAAATGAAACGCAAAGTAACATTCAGAATAAATAAGTTTGAAATATGTATGCATTTAATAATAATCATTATATAATTTATTCAAATGCAGCTGCATCTACGTGCACAATCAATGCAACACGTTTTATTTACATTTTCATCAGTTATATCAATATAGATGTATTACATACGATTATGAATGATCCCAAGGATCAAATAACCGCTTTTTACCAGTACTCCAGATCTCAATTTTTAATCTCTTCTATATTTGCCAGCGTACGTTCGACCTTGCTTTGTGCATTACGCATGTTGACACAGCTTTTTTACGAATCGTCTGAAGGCCTAATAAATAAATTAAATCAAAAATTATATTTATTCATGTCTCAACAATAACCAGAATCGTGAACAGATAGAAAGATTGCGCAGCGTAATTTAATTTAGCGTAAATGAAAAGCTTTTTAGCTCACAGTCTACAAATGTTGTTAAATTATTTTGATATTTTTATACAAGTCAATATATACATACCTGTGAATGGCAGTGTAAATCTAATATGTATATCATATGATAAGGAATCTAGATAAACATTTATTCATTATTAACGATATTTTCTTTGTAATTAGCAACATGACATGTGGCTTTGAATTTTTTTAAAATGAAATCGGTGCATAGCAACATGACAATACTTCAAAAAGGGAATAGTATTTTCTGAGAGACTTTTAAGCAGAAGGTTTAAGGCTAATGTAGAGGTACATACATTGACCTATAATTATCATTGGTTTCAGAACTTGTTCTCGTGTATACGTGTACCTCCTCCCTGTCTGTAGTCTTTAGAGGAAGGAAGTCAATTTTTGCGTGTACAAAAGCTTTTGTTTTTAATAATTGTGTTAGATTTACATATGTAATTAAAAACTGACTTTGCTTTAAATTGCTTTATTAGAACGGCCAGTGTAAGCAAGAATATGGGCCTCGGACGTATGTCTCTTTTGCCCGCTTCTACTTCAACTTAAGAAGTTCTTTATAATTACATAAATCAGATTTTCTTATCGTGAGGTATGGGACTTTGTTCTTCAAAGTATTTTCAGTAACCATATCAACATCTCGTATAAGATGTATGATAAATATGTACATGTGTATCTGTCATTATTGAAACTGGAACACTTTAAATATAAGTCGATAAAATCAGATACGTATCTTTTTATTGTTATTAAAAATGATATGAATATTAATATTTCCTAGATAGATAGATGATGGATGATATAATAAACAATAGTTTATTTATGGACATAGAAATTAAAGATTAACAAAATACGTTTAAAATGTAAATGAAGTCATACTATTTGATGGTTCTTTGGTAGTTATTTACACAGTTTTTATTTTGTTAATAAATTAAAACATATAGACTAAACTAAAGGCTTCCTCAAGAAGACTTGAATATTGCCTGTATGTTAACCGCATCTTAATCTGCTTTCGAGTATATTCATTAAACAAATAATATTTACACATTACACATTACAATTCCCGAAGACGGCTCTACTTAATAATGAAAAGTTTTTTAAATTTGCCTTTTGTCGCATCAGGAAAATTTAACTAAAAATTATCTAAATTTAACAAAATCACTACTTATAATTTTTGATATGGTATCGGATTTATCAATTTGATTAATGAACCGCGTAATAAAATTGCTTTTCGAGATAAGTATACCAAATCGTCTGTCATGATACACAATACCTCCTTACAAGTTGCCACATTCTGTGAAAATATCAAGTCTCGCAAGCAAGAAATGAGACACTTAGAAGGATTCGGTATCATCGAATTATGCGAATCTGGAAAATGGTAGGTGTATGTATGTACTTGATATTTGGCGCAAAGTAATGCCGTCAGAAGTACCGTTTTCCTAATTAAATAAACAGTTTAAAAAACCTTAAATCGGATTTTTCCACACGTAGAACATCTCTATCTCGAAATTGAGTGACCGAGAAAAAATAAACCAACACATAAATGCAGAATATCTGTTTTATGCGACAGTTTTACTTTTTTCAAATAGTCTACCTTCGTGCTTTCTCATGACCACTGAACAGGGTGGGGTGTGTCATATCCACCTCAAAATCAATAGATATCGTCTGGTAGACGTCCCTAATCGAAATCAGTTGAAATACGATCGATCCGACCCCATTTAATTGAGTCATCGTGCTAACAAAAAACATTCTCCAATAGTCCGCCATTGTGCTTTCTCATGACCCATGCACATGGTAGAGTGCGTTCTATCCACCTCAAAGTCAATAGGTGTCGTCTGGGAGACGTCCCCGATCAGAATCAGTCAAAATCCGATCGATCCGACATGATTTAGTTGAGTTATCGTGTTAACAAAAAAAATTTCTCAAATAGTCCACCGTCGTGCTTTCTCATGAAAGCACGACGGTGTCTTATCCACCTCAAAATCAATAGGTGTTGTCTGGGAGACGTTCCCGATCAGAATCAGTCAAAACTCGATCGATCCGATACGATTTAGTTGAGTTATCGTATTAACAAAACAAATTTCTCAAATAGTCCACCATTGTGCTTTCTCATGACCCATGCACATGGTAGAGTGTGTTCTACCCACCTCAAAGTCAATAGGTGTCGTCTGGGAGACGTCCCCGATCAGGATCAGTCAAAATCCGATCGATCCGACATTATTTAGTTGAGTTATCGTGTTAACAAAGAAAATTTATCAAATAGTCCACCGTCGTGCTTTCTCATGACCCATGGACAGGGTGGGGTGTGTCTTATCCACCTCAAAATTAATAGGTGTCGTCTGGGAGACGTTCCCGATCAGAATTAGTCAAAACCCGATCGATCCGACACGATTTAGTTGAGTTATCGTGCTAACAAAAAAAAGTTCTCAGATAGATCCAAGGGAGGGGGTGATGTGTGCTATCCACCTCAAAATCAATAGGTGTCATCTGGGAGACGTCCCCGATCAGGATCAGTCAAAACCCGATCGATCCGACACGATTTAGTTGAGTTATCGTACTAACAATATATTTTAATGCCGACGACAACGACGACACACACACAGCAAAAAAAATTTAATAACCATTTTTTTTAGACCGAAAAACGAAAAATAAACCCAAAAAAAGTTTTTTTTTTCACTTTTTCTTTACACGATTACATTACTTTTCCGCTAGTGTAGTGGAGTGTGGAAAAGTAAAATTACTGAATAAATAAGAAGCCTTCAAAAAAAAAATCTTTGATTCTTTGAAATGGCTACTCGAAATTCCAATTTGCTATGTGTTTTATTTACTGATGAAGTTAATTTTACAAGAGATAGTTTTTAATTTACATAATACGTATTACTGGGCAGAAGAAAAAGGATCAAAGAAAAAAATGGCGTCCATCACCTTAACTGCCTCGTAGGTAGATTGTTCGCCAATGGATAAGTCGTGCCAGACCACGAGGTCAGCCAGCACGTTCACCAGATTTAAATCTATTGCATTTTTACCTCTGGAGATACTTAAAAACAATACCCTATTCTAGACAGATTGAAATTATTAAAACATATACCAGAAGGATGTCAACAGATACGACATTTCCGAGAGTTACCACGTGTATATTGTGGTGACTACGACTATAGGCTTATGCCCTCGACTTCAAGTAGCCACATCATTTACATTAATGCAAAATTTAACTAATATGAATAACTTTTTCTAAGTCTACTTACTGAGCCTACCTAATTTCTTAGTCATTTTCTAAACCTACTTATTTAAAAAGGAAAGTTTATAGCAGTTAAATAATAATCGGCAGTAAGTCGGTCAAGTGGTGTAGTGGACAACGCTCCAGCCTTTCACGTGGCATCTGAGGCTCAACGAGGAGTGGCGGAAAGAAGTGGTGGGCTTTTTTCAAATGAATATTTCACTTTCAGTTCGAATCGAAATCGACATGGATGTTTATAGGCATGACCATATCTTCTGAGGATAAGTTATCCCATCATTACCTCACATAAGGTCTCTAAGTTCCCTGAATTAATCGGGAACAATGATGCCAATCACTTGGAGCTGGCCTAGATTTCCGGCTCGGAGTAATCCGGGAGTGGGTTCCATTCAAACATCAATCGGCTCGGCGTGTCTGTGTATGTCCGGAAGTTAGGTGGAAGAATAGCTAACTAAATTAACAGAAAATATGCTATGGTCCGCAGAGATCAATCCGAAAATAAGTCAAGAGGCTTATGTAAAGAATTCGATGCTCTATCCAAATTATAATTTGGAAAAAATAATGTTTAATAGGACCGTACTATGTATTTCATTTAATTCAATGACACATAGCCACTTTACCTCCGCTACTGGTTGCTTGTGGGGCTTATTATTTTCAAAAAGTGTACTGCTCGTCAAGAATACGAACAAGTCTCTATCGGAGTGTAGACAGCCTGGTCTAAGTAAATAGCCGAATGCTGTCCTCACTCTTTCTTCTACGTATACATAGAGAAATTTCACTTTTTCTAATTATTGACGAGCAGTACCTCGTTTAATTTTAGGACTTCGACAACAAAGGGGTTTTGGTATTATACATATTTACAGGAACTTTTGTATTTCTTTTAACTCAATTATCCCTTGAAATTTGACCCAGTATTATGAGACATCCTGTATATTACAAAAGCGTACGCATCTTCAAATTCTCATAAACGAATATTCATCCCCATAGATCGGAACGCTAGCGCCCTCTAAGCTTACCAGACAAACTAATGCTGTGGCATAGGGAAAATCTAGAGGTTGAAAAATCGATGAAAAACGAAATGTGAAAATGTTAATTAAGAAAGATCTGAAGTCCATTCTGTATGATTATTTTAATGAGGCATATTTTGATGAGTAACGGCTACGCAACATGTCACAAGAGATAAGCTATAATAGAACTAAGTATAGAAAAACGTGCCGGGTTCACGTGAACGGAGGAAATAATATATGCTTTATTTAACATAAACAATTATGTCAATTAATAATAGATATTAGGGGCGGTGCGCGCGCAGCTATCGCCATAGTAAGCTATAAATAACAAGGCTATGGTGTAATCGCGCTAGGTATTGGTCAAATTCGGCTTTGCCTACTCACGTACTGTGTTTCCCTACACAATCCGTAACCTACGATAATATTTCTCGTTAGGTCTTCTCGCTGGTCTTCGCTCACCTGCAGAGGTTCACCATCCGATATGCAGCAGCCACTTTCCAAGCAAGAAACGATTTCACTTCGCGATAAGCATATAGGGTGAGTATACACAGGTTGTATTGTTTATAAACGTTTGATTTATTTGTATATAATTATGTTTACCATAAAATAAGAACATGTGTTTCTTAATTTGTGGGGAAAATTGTGTGTCTTGTCCATGTTTCCATTCATCCATAAGAAGAGTCAATATATGACCTGTATTTCTTTTTCATTTAAAGTTTGTAAAAACATTTTTCTTTGTTAGAACGTGACATTCGCTAAAAAAACATGAATTACTTTTTGCGGCATATTCGATATCCGATTTTAGATATTTTTATTGATAATAGTAAAAATAATTTTAATAGTTATGTAATGTACAAATATTAGTACACGATAATGTGTTTACTTATATAGATAAATGTTTCAGGGCTGTGTAAGTTAAGTAACTATAAATAAATAATATCCAATATGTAGAAATAAAGATAACATAAGTTATTTATGCACACTGAAAGATACATATTAGTAGTTTCGAAGAAATGCGCCCTCAGTAAACGAAAAACATATCATCTCTTACACAAAGTTAACATAAAAATGTGTATATTTCCTTTTTAGATTTGTAAATGAACTGACAAAAATAAGTAACCAGAAACTGGTTTCTATTTGTAATTTATTTAAGAACGCCTACCTTGTAAACTTATTTCCTTTTTTCTTGTAAATAGAGTAGCACATGCTATAAACGTGACTGATTTATCATTATCATTTATGTTGTATAAACTTAAACTAACCATATAATACTATATCCTATTTTAAATTAATAGTTACGTTTACGTATATCATATATCGTTTGATTAATATGATTTATAGATTAAAAAATGTGGTATACTTTATTCGTACATACATATCTGACCAGATGCATAATGTACATACATATGTGTGTGAATCGTATATATCTTGTGCTTTGTTGCAATATTTCATAATATGTGATAATTTCCACTATATTTATCCCTTGAAAGATAATTGCTTTCTACGTACTCATCTTATTGACCAAATAATAAAAAAACAATATATTTTGTTAGGCAAATTTAAGTTAAAAATTAATCCAATCTCCCAATTTAATCTCACAATATTTAATCCCAGAAACGCCTATGAGATGACATCAGAATCACTGCCATATTAATAACTAGTATTACGAGTATAACACTTTGCATTATCAGATAAACTTAATCGTATCTTCTTGCGTCTTGGTCGAGGACGATTGAGTTCATCTTAAAGCTTCAAATCATTTCTACAAAATCAGTTCAATGATTTATTCTATGCCGATGTATGTACCATCGAGAAAAAATGCAAAACACCACTTTCTATACGTTTCCCTAAACTATGGGCAATTATGAACTAATTTAAGAAATTGATTATGCTCCTAATCTCAAAACGATCAATTCCTTGATTGGCCAAAAGCATAATTGATTCAGTATCAGTAATATTTCAGAGGAATGCATTGAAATTGTCTCTACATTATTTCTCGATAGTATCCTGGCGGAGAGCAATTTGTGTATCTCTTGTTTTCAAACGAATTAGTGACAATTTAAATATGTATGTAACAAACGCTGGATATTATAAATAATATGTTTTATTTCAATAAGCCATATTAACAAATTTGTAAATGCTAAATGTGCACCATTTTACAGCAAATCCTGCCAGTTATTCTTCCGCAAGGATCCTCTAAAAATTATCAGCGCCAAAGGTCAATACATGTACGATGACAAGGGAGATGCCTACTTGGATTGTATCAATAATGTCGCCCATGGTATGTAGCAATTAAACTTCATATCTTACAAAAAGTTTATTGTATATCTACATTAATAATGATTCTGGGAAAACCAGATAATGTCGCGAAAATTAATTTTGCAATTCATGATAATATGATTTTATTATACATTACTGAAGCTCAAAGATTAGACAAAACATAAATAGAATACAGCCAACATTGAATCTCGTGCTATTGCGATTGTATTTAAAATTTATTGTTTTTGTTACTTTGAAATAAATTGTGAAACATGGCCTTTAGTATGAAAAAATGTCGAAACGATAAGACCATATACATATTAAGAAAACATAAGATTATTTACAGTACATTACATATACATATGTACATACATATCAATCGGTAAAATGTATTTTGTTAACGACCTTTGCAAGTTTTCTTATCACGATCTCAATACTAGTTTCAAATTTCAGACAAAAGATTCACAACCTGCAGAAGATTATACAAAAAAAAAGGCTGATAAAAATATAAACAAAAAATAAAGGTGATAATGATAAAAACCGTGATTGTTATGTATTTATTAACGACATGTGTTGTAACTATTGTTATGTATGTATTAATGACAAATATATTACATTAAGGGTCACAAAAGGAAGACAATAAAGGGAACGTAACAAACTATAAAGATAATTAAAAGAATAAAGAGTATTTTATGAACCTAAAAAAATAAAAGACCTGGAGTATCTTATTATAAAAAGTAAATGTTAGAAATATCATATGGCAAAAACTTATGTAACGTTTCTTATAATACAGTTGACAAATCCTATATCCACCATATTTTAGTAATAAACCATTACTGCTCTCGTTTTTTAGATATTAGAACAAGCCCTATAATGCTTCGCCCAAATCATAACAGAACGACTATAAAAACTGATTTTACGTTCATGTTAATGTTTTAAAGTATTTGTAATTTTGCCTCTACCCTCATTCAGTAAGCACTTTCGTAGAGTTAGTATATCGGTAAGATAAGAGAGTAAAACTCTCTTATCTTGTCGATAAATGGAACAGTCTACCTGAGCCTAGCCATAAAACAAGCCACGGTATGAGATAAGAGCCATTTGGGATTTTTTATTTGGCAAATAGAGATGAAATAAACTGCATATTCTTTACAGAGATTAAGGTGATTCCAAGATATGAGATTCCAAATGTTTACTAATGATTTTATATTAAACTGAAGTAACAGTGATCCTTGAAAGAAATTACAGTATTAAAAAAATGATACGTAGCCTATAGGCATATACGAGAATTAAACTCAACTTTAATTAAATTATAAAACAATAAAATAAGATATAAGTACCTGATATGTGATAATTTTGGTAGAAGAATAGTTTTTGCTTAAGTTTATCACTTTCTATTATTAAATGTCACTAAACTGTTACGTTCCACATTTTACGGAAGCGACAAAAACGTTTCATTGGTAATACAAGTTTCTATCATGCCTTCCTGACATAAATTGTAGAAACTGGATGATCTGAAGGGTAATTCGCTTCTTGGAGGGTGAAGCTTTTAGCACACGTAGGTAAAAAAGAGGACATTGCCTTATTTTTTTATTGTTCCCAATTACAATCTATTTGCAACTTTTATAGAGAAGATATTAAGTAGGTACAAGTCTGTACATTACCTTATGAAAATAAAAAAAGTACTATACAACATAAATAGATGCTTAAATAGAGGGCACGTCTTGTGAAATCATTCCATCTTCCTAATATTTTAATCGCAAGGCACCTCCAGTGCAGTAAAGCAGATACAGTACACCAGAAAATCTGGCACTGATAAGACTATCTCTAATCGATTTGAGACAATTACTCAAGCATGCTTTGTTGCATGCGAACGTCATTGAATATGTTTGTCCAAAGATAATAAATTTACTACAGAATATCACCAACAATACGATCGGTAAGCTAAGCAAATTTATTTTTCAGTTGGTCATTGCCATCCAAAGGTGGTCCAAGCCGGTTGCGACCAAATGGCCGTGTTGAACACCAACAATCGCTTCCTCCACGACAACATCGTCTTGTGCGCCAAGAGAATAATCAGCACGATGCCGGAAAAACTGAATGTGTGCTTCTTCGTCAATTCCGGTTCGGAGGCTAACGATTTAGCCCTACGTCTGGCCCAGACGCACACAGGGAACAAAGACGTTATCGCTCTGGAGCAGTAAGTTGTGTTTTCTAGAACTTTTCGGCTAACCATGCCCGTTTTCAGTCCATCCAGATGCCCCAGGGCTCGGATCCGCACCTCACTTAGTAACACCCTCACCCTATTGGCAATTTCAGGGCATTTCACACGATGATAAAACATTATGTGTGCCATGTTTACAGAATGGTTGCTACATTCGGTGGTTTTTATTTCAAATAACTTAGTTAATAATGGCGCATGTTTAATTTATTTTATCATCTTATGCTATTGTTGTTTTATTTTTTATGGAAGTATTTCTTCAATCTGCCCGAAAAAGAGATGTGAATTTTGGCGTTGTGATTGCATAAGACGCTAATTAATAATAAAATAAATTCCGATTACTTAATCCTATAATTATTTTTATCTCGTGTTTGTATTTATCTCTCCATTATCTTTTTTTGGAGTGGCCTTATTTGAAGGAAGATTAGAATTTATTCTAAGGACATTTTGTAATATACATTTTAATTACTGCCCCATTTCGAAAGATAAAACATGAGCATGATTATTCATAATAGCGGAGTTTTTTTAAACCGCGTGACTTATTTGAACTTTCAATTTTTCTTTGTTATTTAAACAATCAAGTTTTAAGAACGCGGCGTTATCTCCATGTTATGTGTATACTGTAACTTTTCCGATCAGAGAGCAATAAACTGAATACACTTGTTTGTAGAGATCCATATCAGGAATTATCGTGTCACCATTTTTATCCCCAATATTTTTGTTTAATGTTGTCGATCTTATGCAACATGTCTGATGTAAACATTTATTCCGATATATTAAATAAAACAACGATAGATTTCTACATTGAACACCTAACTATTTGTACTGTTTATTTATGTCTGGAGTTGAATGAATCTAATTCTTTTGTTTTCATTTTTTTATTACAGCTACATAACAAATTATAGATGAAGACCGAGCGTGAACGACGTTATGACATGAAAGATCGGCAGGCATCACTGGGTGTTTTGGAAAAACTTTGCCTGTCGTCAACTATACCTAATAATTCATCAGTTTTTTCCAGGGTGACATGTATGTGACTTCTAAGCTTGATGTTAATATTACGTTTTTCATAATGCTTAAACGTGCTTAATTTTAACGAGATTGAGTTTTATTTTTCCGCATTAATGACATTAACATGCAAGTTTAGAAAAGTGAGTCAGTGTTGTTTGCTTATTGTATTTGGAGGTCGTTGACCGATAGGATTAAAGGATGGCTACGAATATAATATTTTTTTAGTGCTTACCATGGCCATTTGACATCTTTGATCGATATTTCTCATTACAAATTTAATCTTCCTGGAGGAGTCGGCCAAAAGGACTACGTGCACGTGGTAAGTTGCTCGTATTTTTAACGTAATTTTCCATTAGTGTTAAAACTATTTTTATTTAAATACTAATTCGGTACTAATTTCCCTAACAAATGTTGAAAGCGTCTATTGGAGCGGATTTACCGGAATGTAACACCACTGAGCACTCACGTGTTATAGCTGCAGTGATAACGTTCACAACTGCATGCATCTAATATTGCATTGTGCACATAGTTGCATTTAAGTAATTTCAAAAAAATTTCCATACAATTCCTTCAAAAATTTCCTTCAAACTCAAAAAATATGTCTGAATTCTCTGAAAAACAGTTCGCACCTGTTTGTCTCCGTACTTTAAAGTACAATACAAGAACTAAGAAGCCAGCTAATATTGTAGTAATATTCCACTTAGATCTCAGTAATTTTCCTTACGCGATTATTTTATAACTATACACCATTCCTTTAATAATCGTTGTCATTAAAATTACATTTTATTTCGCGTTATCACTTCGCTCAGAATATTTCCACAGGTTATAAATAGTTAATACTATTCCCAGTCGAGCGCCATTCAAGGGCAAAGGGTTTCCTATTTAGAGAAAACAATTTTGTTCCAATACATTGATAACAAAAAACATCTATTTCTAATTAAGAAACTAAGTATATAATTTGATTTACGTTTTTTTTACCTCAAATGTTAATTTAATTCCCTCTGTGTGTGTTAAGTGATTCTTAAATGCCTTTATGGAAAATTATTTATCGACGAATATGGAACCAGCCATTGATAATGACATCCTAATTTATTCTTAAGCACATGCCGGTTTTAGAGGTTATCACAAGTCTATAATATTGTCATTGCGCTCATTATTTCCTAACATTCATATTATTTAACTTTATTATCTAATGTAAAAAGTAATTGCCCTATTATGGGTATACTATTACCGAATTTAATTGCTAGCCTTGGAAAATTACTTAATCTGAATGATTTCATGAAACAAAAGTTGTTTCTTCCTCGTTAGTAATATTTATGTAATATTAATAACTGGTTCAGAATAATGCACTTCAATGGTGGCGCCCTCTATTGGATACAACACTAAAATTATTTAGTTAGTGTTTATATGACAAAGGAACATATCGAAAATGCCTCATTTCATTACATTATTTCTTGAGGGTACCATGTTGTTTTTTGTTCTCAAAATAGTCGTACTCTCTATTGACCAAGAGCATAATTAATTCTAGAACTACATATATAACCATTGTCCCAATTTCAAGGGAATATATCGAAAATATTATTACATTACTTTTTCCGTGGTACGTAACAGATACTTAAACTCTGTGTTGTACTTTATTACATAAGGGCGATATCTATACTTGATGGCCCTCTATATACAGGGTGTTTACTTAAAGTGACTCAAACCTGCCCTGGTTTTCTTTTTACGTTCTCCCGTTACTTTTCAAATCGAAATATGTTTCAAGAAGCTTGCTTCAAATTTACACTTGAAGTCATTTTTTGAGGCACTTTTCAGAATTTAAAGTAGCATACGGGATAAATTTCCTTTATTATTACACACAAAAATTGAGATACAAATAAGAGAAATTGATCAAGTTTCTGCGGTATTTTGCTAGTCTGTTTATATAAGTAGAAAATGTTTTCCTAAATGTTTAAAAATGCTTTGTAGTCCTTAATGTAGATAATTTGATTTCTTCAGACATCCCTACCGGATTCTTATAGAGGCATATATCGCGACACGGATTATAAGCCGGAGGACATCGGTATTTTCTACGCCGACGAGGTCAAAGTACTATGTGAAAAAATCCATGGAAACGGCAAGGGTGTCTGCGCTTTCATCGCCGAGAGCTTGGTTAGCTGCGGCGGGCAAATCATACCCCCCAAAAATTACTTCCGTGAAGTCTACAACCACGTCAGATCAGCTGGAGGGGTTTGCATAGCGGACGAGGTTCAAGTGGGCTTCGGAAGAATCGGAAAACACTGGTGGGCTTTCCAGGAGTTCGACGTGGAACCGGATATCGTTACCATGGGAAAGCCCATGGGAAACGGTCATCCTATAGCCTGCCTCGTTACGACGCAGGAAATTGCGGACAGCTTCCTGAAGACGGGAGTTCAATATTTTAATACGGTAAATATGCATAGAATACAGTTTTATAACTCATCAGTCTTCATATCTTTATTTCGTTCTTAACTATATTAATTATATTGGTTAACGCTTGTCGTGGATCTTAAAATAAATGTCAGAGCTAATATGGTCCATTTACATCGATCATTTTTTGACTGTAAACATTTCTTAAGCTGTTTTGATGGTTTTCTTGCTATTGTAATCTTAACCAGTTTTTAAATTATGATAATTTATAGAATTGACGGATAAAATTTATAATATTTTCGAATTGGTATGGTTGTTATTGGAACTTATTGTAGGTTGATTCAACGTTGCCTAATTCTTTTTTCAGTACGGAGGGAATCCGGTGTCATGTGCCATTGCCAACGCAGTATTCGATGTTATCGAGGAAGAGAACTTAAGGGAACATGCACTGGTGGTTGGAGAGTACCTACTAGACAGTTGCCAATTACTCGCTAAGAAGCACAAAAGCATTGGGGATGTACGAGGCATAGGGCTGTTTGTTGGAATCGATCTTGTCAAAGACAGAGATGCCAGGACGCCCGATCAAGAGTGTGCTGAATATGCCGTGCAAAGGTGAACTAAAATGATAATACTTAAGCATAATATAGTCGCTTAAAATAGGGTATGCATTAATAAACCGTGATTTTTCAGGATGCGCGAAGAACACATTTTAATCAGCATAGATGGGCCCCATTGTAACATAATAAAGATAAAGCCGCCGATGGTTTTCACGAAGGAAAATGTCGACGAAGTCGTAACCACCTTAGACAGGGCGTTAAAGGAGTATAGGCATAACAAAGAACTGTATGCCATCAATTCACCCAAATCTCAAAGATCTACGGACATCACCTCCATCAAAGACCACAGGCCAAGGAAACCGTTGTTTGAAGATAAGATTAAATCCATCTAAGCATCCATATTATTTATTTTTATTTATTATTTAACTGTATAGGATACTATTGTAATTTTAATAAATATTTCTAGTCAACCAGTGTTATATTTAGGGCTTGGAAATTTTATAAATTTCCTTTAATATATTTTGTTGATAAGCGAATAATTTCGTTGAATCTTTGAAGATTTTAATAATGTATTTTTTATAATGATTAGTTGTTCACTTTAACTCAAGTTTTGTAAGAGATTGTGTAGCAAATTGAATTATAAGGGTATAGAATAAATCTGATAACAATGCCGCCTTTATTTTATATTTATCCTAAGGACATTTAATTTAGGGCATCGTGGCTTCAAAAAAAGGATCAAAACCTTATGCAACTTTAAGTGGTCATTTATTTTCGTTTAGAACTAACATTATTTAACATTATTGACAATATAAAAACTAATAAATTTGAGATCCATGTAAGGGACTATGTGAGTAGGCGAACAATTATAGTTCCAGAGCCGGGAAATGTGTCCCATGAACAACCCCGTGAGTTCTCTGATACTCCCTATCGCCCCTGAGGAGCTTTGCCGCCCAGTTCCCGTTAGGTGTTTAACCCAGCAGCAGATTAGCTCGCGATTTCCCCAGCGATTGAGTCTTTCAATCTCCAGCCATTCCTGGATTGGCCTCTTGTCGAGGTAATGTGCAATCCTGATAGCTGGTTCGGGTCCCATTAAGACTCTCTCAGTTCCTTTCCTGACCCGTTTGTTATGTGCTTCTACTGCATCTCCGCATTCCTTCACCAGTCAAAATTTTACTTCTGAACTCTCAAAAACCTCCAGGGCGGGTCTGCTGTGGTATCATATGATAATGCGCTGGCTAACCACTCCATTCAGCAGTTGCGCTGGTAAGCAGGCGTGGATGGGCATCACCTCCGCCTGGAACACTACGGCATAACTTGCCGTGAATATTCAACTCTTCTATTATGTCCGAATACTCCAACTCCAGTCTCCTCTTCAGCCCTGGATGGAAAACACGTCCACATGTCCATCGTACACTTAGCATAAAAATTAAGGGATATAAAAAAAATTCTAAATTTTTAGGTGACTTTCAAAGGACTGTAACTTGTAGAAAAATAGTCGCAGAGCAATTTTAATAAAAGCAAATTGAAGCCCCAAGTTTCTAGTTTTCAGATCTTGAAAAATCAAAATGTTTTACCATTAGCAGTTTTTGAGTAATCATAAGGAAACCATCGGAAAAAAAATTCAAAATTTTTGCTTGCTTTTCAAAAGGTCCACGGGCTATTTTTCAGGGAAAATAATTTTTTTTCAGTTATTTCATCATAAAGCTTTTTTAAGTATTTTATCCTTTTCAATTTGAGTGGGCTGAAAGCTTTGTACGATGATTTTTCGCTCAATTATCGTCGTTCAAAGTAAAAGAGTCAGTTTTGATTTTTATTTTGGAAATTTCTTTTTAAATAATTAACATTTTTTGATAAAAAAATATGAATTATTGCTAAAAAACATTTTCAACTTCAAAAAAAGGATAAAAAATTGAAAATTCATCCCAATTTTTAGTAAAACCGACAAATTCAATCATCTCGAACACAATAAGAAAAATCGGAACGCTTTGAAATTTTCAGGGTTTCTTTGGAATACTTTGAGGTTGAAAAGAAACAGTTAACATCCTTAGTCTATCCATTATTTGCAAAGTTATGCCAAGTTAAGCGAATATCCCTAAATACGCAATTTTTTACCTCTTCTTTAGTCAACATTCTCGAATCAATTTTTTTTTTAATTAAAAACCAATAACTACGACTTGTAAACAATACTTTGCAGTTTTTAAAGCCCTATTTGAATTTTCTGTACGATCATTATTTCCTGCGTAATTAATCACCAAAGTCTAAATTGACTTTTTTGCTTTGAACGACGATAACTCAGCGAAAAATCATCGTACAAGGCTTTTAGACTCCTCAAATTAAAGAGGATAAAATTTTCTAAAAAAGATTTATAATGAAATCACTGAAAGCATTTTATTAAAGTCCATGATCCTTTTGAAAGGCAAGCAAAAATTTGTAATATTTTTTTCCGATGAATTTCTTATGATTATTCAAACATTGCTGATAGTAAACATAAAATTTTGAATGCAAGATCTGAAACTTGGAGCTTCCATTTGCTTTTTTTTAAATTGTTCTGCAACTATTTTTCTTCAAGTTACAGCCCTTAGAAAATCATCTAAAAATTTAGGACTTTTTTACATTCCTTAATTTTTGTGCCTAGTGTATAAAGCCAACGAGGGTATTCGGACTAAAACATTTTATCGGATTTTTTGTAAAGATTTGGTATTCAAAAAATAAAACCCGCCACAGGTAGGATTCGACATTTGTCCCGGATCGGAACCGAACGACATACAGCTGTTTCGAACTTGTTAGTTCTCATCAGTGCCGTACACGGTACGCCGATTCAGGACAAATGCCGAATGAATTTTATGGCGTATACATCTTTGTCGATACGATCGACATGTTACTGATAAAGATTTGGTAGATAATTATGAATTAATTAATAATAAGGTCACATTTAAACTAGAATCAACACCACAGCACTCCTTATGACTTTTATAGAGTTCTCTAAATCCTACAGCTATCGGATTCTGTATTGTGCCCATCGTGCCCATCTCTATCAGAGCTGCCATTTAGAGCAGTTTACGTAATTAAAATAAACCGTATTTAGGAACATAAGAAAAAATATATATTCTAAAATATATCAAATAAAACATATTACAAAATAATAAGACGACAAAGGAACATTATACAGAAAATAAAACATTCAACAAAACAAGAATATCATCGGATTGAGTACGTGCCATATGATAAGAAGGTAATGAAATGAGACACTTTCGACACATTTTCCTAAAATATAGGAAATACTGAATTGATTTTTGAAGTAATTATGCTTTTGGTCAATAGAAAGTGTGGCTTAGCATTTTGAGCCTGAGAACACAATTAATTTCATCGTAAAACAATTATACGTGCCTTCAGAACTAATTGACCTTTACAACTTATCTGCAACATTTCTCGTATACACATTGATTAGAGTTGTTGTTCAACATATTACATTCATTTATCGGCAAAATGAGGAACCTGCTGCGCGTGTTTTCATTCTTCCTGATACACCAGGTTGTGGTAATTTAACAGTTACATAAATATGTACACGTCACGTTAAAAATGGTTGAAAAGGTTTCAGGTTTACTTGTAACTCTACCAAATGGACAAATACGTGGCCATAAATTACAGAGTCCTAATGGCAGGACTTTTCACGCTTTCCAAGGAATTCCTTTCGCAAAACCACCCCTGACAGGGTTGAGATTTCAGGTAAACATTATAATTAATATAACATATTTCTAGTTCTTGTATTCACGAAAATCTCAGGCCAGTTTTATAATTAGATAATAATCGAGCTGCCCGCTTTTAGTGGGCACGGGAACGTAGTGATTGGCTTTTGCAGCAGTGGCGATGGGTCTTATTCACAGATGAAACCAGAATTGGACGAGTGAGTGATGGCAATAGGCAAAGTGTCTGGAGAGAGCCATGTCATAAAGAGACTAAATTTTCCCCGTGAGGTTGCTCCCTAGAATAGTGGGACAGTAATGTTTTGGGAAGGAATAATGTTCAATAACCGTACGCCGTTAATTCCCATAAATCAAAATATGACAAGTTAAGTTTATATTGAAAGTGTTATCAGGCCCATTATTTATCCCCTACGCGATGAATTAGGTGACAATTTCATCTCCATGGATGACAACGCGAGACCACATCGCACAAGAACAATTCAAGAGGTACTTGAACAGGGATATATTACCCGACTAGCTTAGCCAGCTAATCCCCCAGGTATGAATCCCATTGAGAACATGTGGGACTTTGTTTCTAGAGCAATTCACAAACGCATGAACCCACCCCAAAATGCGGAAGAGTTAGTTGTAGCAGCAATAAAGGAATGGAACAATATTCCTCAAGAAATTGTCAACCGTTTGATGGTCTCACTGCACAGGAGTGTCAATATGCTCCTGCGAAGCAGAGGAGTCCATCTTGACTGTTAAGTTGTAGTTTACTTTGTTAAGAAATAGGTTTTGTTATTTTTTGTTATAATAAATTTACTTAAAAAAATTTTTCTCATTGTTTTTTAATTGACTAAATTTTTAAAAATTTTTCCTGTATTGCAAAAAGATACATTTAGAAAAGACATACTTTGAAAAACAGTATTTAAAAGAA
The DNA here is from genome assembly GCA_037954035.1 of Rosalia funebris. Lineage (NCBI taxonomy): Eukaryota > Metazoa > Arthropoda > Insecta > Coleoptera > Cerambycidae > Rosalia > Rosalia funebris. Next base: position 9,951,013 of record JAZFAV010000001.1, on the reverse strand, counting down.
AATTATTTATTAATACAAAACATCGGTCCAAGACTTTTGACGGTGTGTGTATATAACTTTTTAAGTCTTAAATAATTACCTAAACTGAAATTTTATTTTTCTGTTTTCTACGAGTATTATTTATTTATAATTACAGTATCCAGGACATAGCAAATCCCAGTGGCAGGACAAGGAAAAGCATAGTGTATGTAAATCAACGGCGGCTCGTAGGTGGGTTACATGGGTGGCAAAATGGTAAAAAACATATATTTTATCATTACTTGTAACGCAAATCATCTCGTCACTCCTGGGCATTTACAAAAACGTTGATAACATTTTTATTAAAGTCCCAACTTTGTTTAACCACCCATTTCAAGCATACAAGGCAAAATATTTTGTTTGTTTTAGGATACCCACTAAACTTTTTTGCAAAATTATGGGATTTTCCAATGTCAATTTTTGAAGTATTTAAATCGGCCGGTGACCTACCTGTTTAATTTTCGTCCTTTATTAGTCAATAGAAAATCAACTGAATTCAGTTTTGAACATTTAAAGTTACTGATGATCATAAGATTACGCCGCGAACAGAACAATCAATTACGGTCATCTACTAATATGTGACCATTTCTGACGTAATCTCATCGAATATAAACGTATTTGATGTCCGTTGAGCGTACTTTATCCGCTCAACGAAGAAAAAGTACAATTGGGCACGTGCGCGAGCGATCTAAACGAGTGTCCTCATACGCAAGTAAAATTGCAGACTACAAAGGCCCAATGAACAGTTTAGCATGTGGAATTGATGTTATAAAAATCCTTTATAATGAAATAAACTAAGTATTGTATGACATAAAAGACACTTATGTAGAATATACCATTCCATATAGAAACATCGAAAAAGAACAACACTCTGTAAATGACTAGCAATTATACATATATCGAGGGTAGTTCAAATATAAACCGGAATTTTGCAATTCTAAATCGTTTTGAACGAGACATGAGTTCATCACTACACTCCAGAAAGCAAAACAGCAGTGGCGGTTCGTGAGGTTTTTTTTAGGCGAGGCAGAATATGTATATCTACCAGTGACACTTGTCAATGGCGCCGCAGACGAAAATTTTAGAATTTTTGTCTGCGTCACGCGTTTTCCTGAACCCTTGGAATACTAATAAAAAATCCATTTATACAAAAATATAGACTTCCGCGAGAATAATTTTTGGAATTTGCTACCTTTTCGAAATAATTATAATTTTATTTATTTACATATTTACTTACGAATTACAGCTACTAAGGGAGTAAACAAAATATGTTTTATTGAAGTTAAATATTGTGTATAAACCAAAAATTAGTTTGTGAAATTTACGATCAATACCTAAAATTTCCCTCCCCCCCTCCCTCGCGGGGAACTCGCGAAGCTATTCTGGCGCTAAGAGTAATGTTAGAGAAAACAATAGAAAAAGGAAAGAACGCTTATATAGGATTTGTATATTTAGAAAAAGCTATTGATAACGTAAGATGGGAAAAAATGTTCGAGATACTAAAGAGCGCGAGAATGAAGTATAGAGATAGGAGAGTAGTACACAATCTATACAAAGAGCAAACTGCTGTTATAGAAGTAGAAGGGGAAAAAAGGGAAGTAGATATTAGGAAAGGAGTAAGACAAGGATGTACGCTATCAACACTAATTTTTAATCTGTACATCGAAGAGGCGATTAATGTGGTAAAAGATAGAGTGGATTTCGGGATTAAAGTACAGGGACAGAAACTAAAAATGCTGAGATTCGCGGATGATATAGCAGTATTAGCATCTAGTAAGAAGGAATTAGAATCGGCATTGAACGAAATGGAGGCAGTGTTGACAGAGGAATACGGAATGAGGGTGAATAAAAACAAAACTAAAGTGTTAGTGTGCAGGGGGCACGAGAGCAGAGCAAAAACGAAAGTACAAATTAATAATGAAAGATCGGAGGAAGTTAAAGACTTCACTTATTTAGGAAGTAAAATAAATTGGGATGGAAGAAGCGATAAAGACATAAAACAAAGAATAGCGCAGGGTCGAGTAGCTTTTAACAAAAAGAAAGCACTTTTATGCTCGGGAGTAATAAACTTAGAAACAAGGAAGAGATTTTTGAAAACATATGTATGGAGCACGGCACTATACGGTTGCGAAACCTGGACGGTAGGGGAAGCAAGTAGGAAGAAATTAGAAGCTTTTGAGATGTGGTGTTGCCGAAGAATGATGAAAATACCGTGGACTGATAGGGTTAGAAACGCAGAAGTATTGGAGAAAGTCGGCGAGAAAAGAAGTATGTGGAAAAACATAAGGATGAGAAGAGATAGAATGGTAGGCCACTTGCTGAGACATGGGGGAATAGTCCGCGATATTTTGGAGGCAGAAATAGGAGTGAAGAAAGGCAGAGGTAGGCCTAGATTAGACTACTGCTCGCAAATAGTAAGGGATGTAGGTTGTAGCACAATTAGCGAAATGTGTAGGTTAGCACAAGATAGGAGAAGCTGGAGGTTAGCGTCCAACCAGTCTTAGGACTGATGACCTAAAATTTAAAACAAACCTCGAAATTGTCACTTTCAGCACAATTGGCACATTTCCCCACCACCCTTGAGGTAGTGCTACAGAGCGTTACTTTTTTTTGTTGTGGGTTGTTCGCCGGTAGCCATATTGTCCCACTTAAACTAAATAACACTTCTGCAAAATAAATTAAAATAGTACGAGGAAAACGCAGAGAAAAATAATAAATAAAGGAAAATAAAATACCTATTCTTTGTACGTAAACAGGTGCCCCCCCCCGCCGCGTCGAACTGAGATAGGTGCAAGGGAGAAAGACTTATTTTGTAGCAAGCATTCCAGATGGGAGTGCTGGCAGCTAGCTGCCAGTGAGTTAGTGGCGATTTAGGAATAAAAACTACTCGGTATTAGCTCAAGGTCATTCGTCACGTATGGAAATAGATTTAACTGGAGGCTTGCAGCGGTTTAGCCTCCTGTCGATGAGCGGGGGGTAAAACACGTAACATGAGACGTAGAAATAGATAACTTGGCAAACTAGGCGCATATTTAAATTAATCAAATATGAAATAAACAGTTATTAAATTATTAATTAAAATATACAAAAAAGTAAATTATATTAAAAAAAATAACGCTAATTAGCACTCCTTAAAATATTTACATATTTTTTTAAAATAACCTGAAAATAATTTTAAAATCGAATAAAAATATTTTGACCTATCTTATATAGGTAAGTATTTTTTCTCTGCCTCCCCTGACCAGCCGCCACTGCAAAACAGCTAGAATGGAATGGGGGAAAAGGGGGAGAGAGCCCTCTGATCAAAGCTGAAACTCATTTGTCAATATGTTTCATACTTACCCCTCATGGCACTTCATCTAATTTAAAAAATTGCCAGTTTTTGAACTGGGAGGACGATGACCGGGGAGGATTAAAAATATATATCTAAATATTTCACAACAAATGTGGCATTAAAAAAATTTCAAAACTTTATTTAAAGTAATACTAAATCAATGCAATAGAGAATTATGTCATAAAAAGTAAAACAAAAAGGACTCGATCATATTAGACAGGAAATATAGTAAGAATTGCACATAAAATGCTAAACTACAAAATATATCATTTTAAACAGGTAAACATTATTAAAAGCTTATTATAAAATATATTTTATCAGTTAACAAAAATTGTATACAGAGTGTCTCACGATAACGCCATCCACTACAGTTATTACATGGAAGAAAATAAACAAGTAATTGTATACAAATTAATTGTACCGATTATTGAAAATAATACGACAGAAAAACCACCCCTTAATGTCACACTTCAAAATACTACCTGGACCCCCAAGATTTCAAATTACACCCTGTATATTGTATTGTGCACGTAGTAGCCTTATGAAACCATAGTGGGATACCCTGTATATTTACTTAATATTAGAATTGTGGTAATGATTCTATAATTTAAGTACTTCAACACAGTAAAAACAGTTACATAATAAATGCATTGTAGTTCGACAGCGATCTGATTGTCACTGTTAGTTGCTCCGATGCGACGTTGTAAAGGGGTCGCGATACTACTGTTTAATAGAAATATTAACGATAAAGCTTTGCTCATTCCCATTAAAATAAGAAGAGCTGTCATTATTTTCTGTTTGTTTAATTATGCAATTAAGGCACACGAGTGGAAGTGCAACATTATAAGTTATATATTACTAGACTTTTGTACTGCTCTTTTTAACTGAATTTTTTAAATATTATTTACTGATAGTAGCATGAAATTGTCTTAATCTGTTTTATTGCAATGACCATATATAAAAAAATTACCATTGGATTCTAAACAGCTTCTTCTGGCCCTGTTTCAATAGTTGCAAAAGATGCATTACAACTAATTGAGATGTTTTAATAGCGAAACATTTAGAAGCAAATGTTTTAAAGCTAATTTATAACAAAACTAAATTTGACTATCAAAATTTTACGTATCAGACTTCGTTAACGTGAAAAATACCTTACAAGGCATATAAAAAATGTAAAATTCAAATTAAACCCTGAATACAAAGTAGACAACAAATGATATCAAAAGTGCAGAAGAAACAGTCTTTTGGGCAGCATCAGGTTCGTTCTTGTTGTTGATGCATCGTTCTGAATTTTTCAGTAGAGTTTTGAAGTTATCGACGTATTTAATAGTGGTGCCTCCAAACGTCAGCCCAGGAGTCGAATCCTGAAAATAAAAATTAAACAAAACCGTGTGCATATTACTACTTAATGGAGCCTTACAGGGAATAACAAATCCTTGGTGTAATTGAAGCTCTCGAAAGCCTTAAATGACTTGTCCAGTCTCTGTCCAAACTCCACTTCTATTCCTCTCAGAAGTAGCACGATATCATCCTTTCTGGTGCTATTAACTTTGGCTACCACCTCGCCGGCTGTAATAATTGTTAAAGGCGCGCCCTCGTCAACGTTGAACCCTGGGTGGGTAGCGAGAGATCCATTCCTGCATAACACGAGGAACTCCTGAGTGGAAGACACGTAATCAATTATATCTAAAATTAAGGAAGTCGTAAGAGTGTTTCAATATTTCCTGATAATATTCATTTGGTTACCATTTTTGGTTATAACCGCATATTCGCCTGCCTGGGCCTGTAGACACCTTAAAGCACCATCGGTTCCATAATATTTGTTGCCGTTATCAGCATTACAGTATGTATGCGCTGGGGACAAACAAAATAGAATAGGGTATATGGAATGTATTTCTACATTTTAATAAAATCCTTATAAAAACCAAACATTGAAAATTGTCCCATTTATAATATTAATTTAATATGTTTAAAGATCACCACTCAAGAAATACTTATCAAACAAAAGCCACGTTGTAATAGTAGTAACTTATTTGAAATGATGGTTAATTTTTTTTTGTGTATAAACTTCTTATCCCCGGTTTTAGTTAATCAAATCTCCAATTTTTTCTTTTAATTAAAATAATGACAAGGAATGGAACACTTTTTAGGTATTATAATAAGTTTCCTCAGAAGTTATAATACATTTAAGGGTAGTGTTATGTTCATAAAAGCCTTTTATAAACTTTAAGTTACAAAACTCAATTGAAATGATATGAATTGTTATGATGACCAATTCAAAATTTTTCATCTGACTTCATATGTATTTTACGACGTTTGACAGCTGCCTTTTCACATTTTTCCTATTTCACTTAATTAATTATTATTTACCTAAATTCATGGCGAATTTAGATAAAATGTTGTTGCTTTTGACATTACTGAAAGGATTGAAATCTTTCTATGAATAATATTTCTTGTATCAAAAAGAAATCTCTACGTTCATAACATCCTGTGTAACTAATATTTTCTTTTAAAATGTAGAAACAAACAATAGTATTTATTTTTAATTTATTTCGCTCCATAGATGAAATAAACTATTTTCATTTGTGTCATGGACAGGAGCAAATGGAGCTATAATTTTAAACAAATTATGCATCATGGAAATATATAATGAATAATAATGGTTTTAAAATTAGAGTATCGTGAAGCTTATCTTAAATTTTATTAACATAATTTATTCTTAAAAATTTAACTCTTAAAAGAAGTTTGAATGGAAATAAATGCCAGGATGGTTCTTTATTTCTGTCAATTTTTTTAAAGTTATTTATAACTCAGTTTAAGGGGTCTCTGTGTGGACTACTTATTTTATAGTTTAATTTCCCCCAAATTTCACTTTCTTTATTATTGATTTATTTGAATGCTTAAAATGTGTATGATTTGTGTGTATGAAGTGCCAATTTACAAAATCATCGATAAAAACGTACTTAGGTACGTTTACTTCAGACAAAATAACTTCAGGAGTTCCACAAGGCTCCACAATAAGCCTCTTTCAATTTTTTTTTTTTCATATCTGACTTGTATAAGGTAAAATACTCAGAAATCTATAGTTACGCAGTTCAAATTTAGATGTCCAGATTACGAATTATTATTAAATAATTTTAATAAAGTCATGTGCCGGGTTAGTCACCTAAAATTGACTCCCCCTTTATTTCTCCTAATTTCAATCGAATCGAAAAATTCAAAAAAGGATTTTACATGATTTTTTATAAATTTTTTGAATATTTAAACAAATTGTCAAAAATTTTGCAAATTGAAAGGGGGCGAACTTTTTCTTATTTTTTTTAAACGGAACACCCTGTATTATTTTACTTAAAAAAGTTACCCACAGTTTTCTGATCACAAAAATATATAATTGTTGTATCTTGGTAAGTATAGTTCTTGAGATATTCATACAAATATATAGTCACATCACAGGAATAAGTTTAGCGTAAGACCATAAATCAGGAGAGCTATGAACCGAAATGATTTAAAGAAACAATAATGCTTCGTTTGACGGTTATGTTATGTTTGCCTTATGTTTGATTGTTATATTATTAATATGCTTTAAGTTAAGTTTTAATACACTTGTTAATATATCTAATATATTGATATTGGATATTCATTAGTTGAAAGGAAATAAATATTAGAAATTTACTTAACCAGCAATAAAAACAAATAGGTATATAGCTAAAAGAGAATATGCAAGAAAATATCCTGAAAGACGCGTTCCCTCCAAGAACACTTTCTCTAATTATTATCTCAAGTTTGGGGACAGCGAATCCTTAAAAGATAAGAAACGAGAAAGAAAGAAGCCCAAAACAGGAGAAGATATGGAAATGGACGTTTTACTTTTTTTTACCGAACATCCCAATAAATCTACTAACGCTGCTGCAGAAGAATTTAATATTTCTCAAGCAAGTATAAGACGTATATTAAAACGTCACAAATATAATTTTTATAGTATTTTGCCAGTTCAGCTTTTAACTGAAAATAACTTTGACGACAGAAGAGCTTTTTGTAGAGAGATGATTGAGAGAGCAGAAAACGACAATAACTTTTTAAAAAACTTATTTTGGACCGATGAAAGTAGCTTTTCAATAGGAAAAATGCACATTATTGGGCGCCCGCAAATCCACATATTATAAAAAAGATAAAAACCCAAGGATATAATACAGTAAATGTGTGGTTACAATTGTATTCATCAAAATACAATTGTGGGTCCCGTATTCATTAATGGGTCCTTGAATGCAGTTCAGTATTTGAAGATTCTTCGGGGTGAACTAGAGAACTATTTAGATAATAATCCCCTTGCAACCAGGAATTCTGTCATTTGGCAACAGGATGGTGCTCCTCCACACTCTGTACGGAACGTAATGGAATATTTAAATGACAAATATCTATTTTGGATAGGAAGATACGGTCCTATACATTGGCCTGCTAATAGCCCAGACTTCAGTCCTTTGGACTTCTTTTTGTGGGGAACACTAAAACAAAGCAGATACGAAAATTCGGTATATAATAACTCGGATGAGTTGAAGGACTGTATCAGTCAAGAAATAGAAAATTTGCGGCAAAGTGTTCATTTATTTGAAAACGTTAGAAATGAATTTATTAAAAGATGCCAACTGTGCCTTGATAGAAACGGAGGATACGTGGAGAACATATAGATATGTTTAATTTTAATAAAGTTCATTGGTTTTATGTTATTTATTGTTGCGCATTGTTTTTTTTTTTATCATTATTTCGTTATTTATGTTTTGTGTTCATTAAACTTTGTTGTTGTCATTTTAATAAGGGTTTATTTGTTTATTATAATTATTATGTCTTTGCTGCATCAAAAATTTTCATACTTTTTTTCTTAAAAAACAAGATGTGTCGTTATATCTCAAAAACATAGCTCTCCTGATTTATGGTCTTAATGCCAAATTTATTCCTGTGATGTGACTATATATTTGTATGAATATCTCAAGAACTATACTTACCAAAATACAACAATTATATATTTTTGTGATCAGAAAACTGTGGGTAACTTTTTTAAGTAAAAAAATACAGGGTGTTCCATTTTAAAAAAATAATAATAGAAATTGTTCGCCCTCTTTCAATTTGCTTTTTTTGAGTTTTTGAAAATTTGTTTAAATATTCAAATTTTTTTTAAAAAATCATGTAAAATCCTTGTTTGAATTTTTCGATTCGATTGAAATTAAGAGAAATAAAGAGGGGGTGAATTTTAGGTGACTAACCCAGTACAAATATAAAAATATTATACGCAACTGAAACTATTATTGCATAATTATAAAACCCGTGCTATCGACATATAATAATAACCTAAGAAATATTTTGACAGTTAATTTAATTAGATTAGTTTTGACAGATTATTTTAAAATAAAAAGGTTACTTAGGGACCAAGTATGAACCGTGATGTTAGACACGTCCAAAACTGTCTTTATCATGTTAGTACGCCATAAACAGAAAACCATGTAAGAAAACAGTTCGTAAATTACGTAAATTACCTTTTCTTCATAGTACAGAGGCTAGTAGAAAATATTTCCATAGTTGTAGTGATACTGACACCAGTCAAATCGCATTTGAATCTGATCAGTATGATTTGCTTTTAATATAATTTTAAGAAATTAATTCCTAAGTACCCTGAAACTAAAACAAAACCACAAATCTCATATTTTCCTCCTTCCCTGTCTAACGCTGATTTTTATTTATGACAAGAAGGAAAACATATGTATATGTTATTTGGAATTCCATAAGTGTCGATAAAGGGGCGATTGAATTAATCGTTCAGAAATATTATAATAGTTAGACGGTACTCACTTAAAGTGTTGACGTTGGGCATACACTGAGCACAAAGTTTGGAAGTGTCGCCATTCTCTATCTCATAATCGTTTGAATTCGCAGCTGGCACACAAGATGTTCCGACGAAATCGCTGAAAATTTTCCCATATTCGCAGCTGTCCCTCACGATTTTCTCAGTTCGAAGCATGTCGATAAACGCCAGCCATTCTGAAAAATATCGTATCGTTTCTGTTTTTTTCTGCAAAAACACAATTCAAGTTTAGTATACCTTTCCCGCCATATTCGGGGAAACATGCTTGTTTGCCTTGGAGGTCTTTCAAACTTTTTATGTCTGTGTTATTGGAACGCACAACGATTAGGATAGACGATAGTTGCCTCGTGTCAGTCTCAGGGTACGCAACCACGGAAAGCCCTTTTCTAAAAAGAATAATCGTATGATCGATCACGTCCCAATAGGTTTTGTGGAAAATTGTATACTTACTTCAAGGCAACGTAACCATAGTTGACGTCGGTGAAGGCTATGTCTGCTTTCCCTAACTTTATGTCATTCAAACACGACAACGCATCGGTGTCGTTACTTTGTACGCATTGTATCGCGGGTTGGAGGCCCGCATTTAGGGCGGCTTGCTGGAGCCATCTGCATTTTTGTTGTTCGTTGTTGTTTAACGTACACCATTTGACGGCTGTGTTACATTGGATGCTATTCGCGATCGTGGGTATACTTCTTCGCACTAAAAATTGGTTTTTAATGTTACTAAATATATAGGGTGTCTCAGTTGGCACTATAGAATTTGAATTGCGCGGCATTTCTGTTCTGTCAAAGACAGGCGTCATATTAGCGACTGTCATCTATGAACCACATGACGTCAACATGTCGCGATTAACAGCTCAACAGCGAATAGTTTGTGCACAACTGTTTTATGAACGTGAACGATCATTTACAGTTGCGTTAAAAAAATTCACACAAAAGTAGGGCAAAATGAAGCGCCTACAGAGTTAACAGTCCGTAAATTGATCGAGAAATTTGAAGAGACGGGTTCTGTTATTGATAAAGCAACATCGATATGTTCTCGTCGTGGTAGATCAGATGAAAATATTGCTGCAGTGAGAGAAAGTATACGAAAGTATCCAGACACATCAGTTCCACGTCTTGCACAACAATTGAATCTGTCAAGAGCCACGCATGGGATTTTAAAGAAAGATCTGCATCTGTCAGCATACAAAATTTAGTTGATACAATTAAAAGTTACCATTTACATCGTACATTTGTTTACAGACTGTTTACATATACAGTTACAGACCATTTACATCGTACATTTGTTAATTGGGTCTCAGAAAAGAAAGAAAGTGATGCTGATTTATGTAACAAAATTTTGTTCAGAGATAAAGCACGTTATCATCTTGACGGATATGTAAGCTAACAAAATTGTCAAATTGTGCTGAAAATCCACATGCTGTTCACAAAAAAGAAATGCATCCATAGAGATGCACGTTCTGGCGCGCATTTTGGAGTGGTGGAGTAATTAGACCATACTTCTTTGAAATTGAAACTGGTAATGCTATTGTATAATGGTCGACGTCGTATAGTCTTTAGATGGCGATCGTTAAATATTGACGCCCTATCTCTGATAAAACACAAAAGGTGCTCAATCAAAATCCTATAGTTCCAACTCAGACACCCTATATATTGTTTTTTTCGGGTTCTAGAAAAATATCTCGGGCATTACCTGCCACATACGACGCTAATGGCACCCCATCAATTAAATTTATCTTGCTAGTTCTTGGCAGTCTCAGAACTCTTTCCAGGGAAGCTACATAATTGTCTTCGATGGCGCCTTGGGTGTTCAAGGGACTTATCGTGTATGTAGGCAATTTGCTTTGAAGGAAATTTTTTACGGTTTCGGCGTTATCACTAGAATTACAAACCATTATAAGATTAATTTTGGTGATGCTACTGCATTAATATTTATAATAAAAGGTGGTCCAACCATAATGCACGATGTTAATTGTGAGTCACACCTTAACGTCAAGTTTTTTGTCCAACTTAATTTGACATTTCTTTGTATCAGTGTTTGACAAATTCAACCATGGAGAGGTACACAATTAAGCAGCGCGTTAAGATTGTTGAAGCCTTTTACGAAAATGGGCGGCCGTTCAAATCAAAATGCATTTCGTGCACTTCGTGACTTTTTTGGTCAGCATAATCGACCAAATGTGTCCACAATCGGGACAATTGTGCGCAAATTTCAGCAAACCGGGTGTGTAGGAAATGTGAAAACACCTGTGCATGCTCGCCCAGTTCGTTCTGCGGAAAACATTGCTGTTGTTCGCGATAGTGTAGCAGAAGAGCCGTCAACCTCGACTCGTCGTCATGCCCAACAATTGAACATCTCTCGAACATCACTGCTGCGAATTTTGAATAAAGATTTGAATTTACACGCTTACAAGGTTCAATTGACTCAAGAGCTGAAACCTACCGACCATTTCAAGCGTCCTCAATATGCCGAATGGTTGGTTGAACAGACAGAAGTAAATGGTGACTTTACAAAGAAAATCATCTTCAGCGACGAGGCACACTTTGACCTCAGTGGATTCGTTAACAAGCAGAATTGCCGCATTTGGGCAAATGAGAATCCACGAGTGATTGTTGAAAAGCCGATGCATCCACAAAGAGTGACTGTTTGGTGCGGTTTATGGGCTGGTGGCGTCATCGGGCCGTACTTCTTCGAAAATGAGGTCGGCCAAGCAGTTACCGTGAATGGTGTTCGCTATCGCCAGATTATAACGGACTTCTTGTGGCCAGAAATTGAGGATATGGACCTGGACGATATGTGGTTCCAACAGGATGGTGCCACTTGCCACACAGCCAACGAAACAATGGCACCACGGGTGGCGGCCAAATTAATTGGCCGCCACGATCATGTGATTTGACACCGTTGGACTTCTTTCTTTGGGGATATTTAAAAGAAACAGTGTACGTCAATAAGCCAAGAACAATTCAAGAGCTAAAGGATGAGATAATTCGGCACATTAACGACATTGAACCTCAATTATGTCTCAGAGTCATTGAAAATATGGACCATCTGATAGAGGTATGCCACCGAAGCCGTGGCGAGCATTTGGCCGATATATTGTTTCACACATAATTGTCATAGATCCTTCTATCATAATAAAAAATATTAAGATAATTCTCTGAAAACTTTTTGTTTTATTTACAATTAACATCGTGCGTTTTGGTTGGACCACCTTTTATATCAAACATATAATTTTCATACAGTTCATGAGGCTTGTGTAAGTATATACAGTGGGCATGTAAAGAGTGGAACAAGATATATTCGTTACACGGAAAGCGGGGCAAAAATCTCGGACAGGCCCGTTTTGTTTTTTACACGTGCGTTATTTGTATGTAACTATGTTCCCCAGAGAGTATTAATTGGCTGCGGCGGTTCAGGGATGTCGGGACCTGCCTGTGAAATTCTCGAATACGAGATTTAAGAAACACTACTTTTGTAGATGATATTACCCCATTTACGCTTGGATAATATCTTCGAATTTCTTCAGCCACAAGATGTAATGCAGTTGAAATTTTTCTAACGGATTTAACACCACACCCTCATAATTACTCCCTCTCGTAATGCAATTTGGTAATCGCTTACTGACTAGTAAGAATGAACGTGATGGTTTAATAGATTCCAGCCAACGTACTATGACATTAATAATAATATGTTTACAATCTATCCTCTCGTCCACGCATAGCCACAATTTTTATTGTGTAATTCAGAACTGGTATTGTTTTCGATTTGTTCCCGCACAGATGGTATATACTGCTCGTCAATAATAGGAACAAGTCTCAAAACTGCGCTTTCGAACCGCCTACGAGGTGCGCAGTAAATTGCCTGGTCTTTAATCAGTCGTATTGAGACCTTTGCAGAGTAAATATCGGTGAATATACACAGAGTTCAATCTGGCCGCACGTATAGTGCATCCTTTTCCTTCCGAATGTTTTCTCTCACTTTTTCTTCTACGCATACCTAGAGAATCTCACACTTTTTCCCATTCTTGACGAGCAATACGTCTGCAATAGTTTCCAGCCTAATAACTTCATGGAATATATATTTTATTTATCTTTTGTCACAAGTTTTCAAAATATGATGCATTTAAAGTAAGACACTTAAACGAGTTATCTCAAATCCAAGGCATATTTAACAGACCAAATATTATTTAGGCATTAAAAGACTAGAAGGAGGTGAATGATAGTCAATTTGGATGAATACTAATTATTATTTTGATTAACTTGCAAACATATTTTTGGTTTCCTGAAGCAGTGGTCATGTAACACAAAGTGTTAAAAAAAACATCATATATAAAAAAAATGTACTCTCTTAAATGAGACCATCGGATGAGGAAGTTTCCATTAAGAAACGTCAGTGATAACGTCAAAATAAATATACGTATTACAAAAAAAAAATGTACATTTAAAAAACAATATTGATCCGCTCGACAATTTTTTCTTGTCCGGTAACAGTTTTATCGAGCTTGTTCCCACTAAAGTGCTCACTGCTCACTGTATACAAAATTATAACCAAAAACAACCCTGAATGAATGTGAAAGGTCTTGCTGATATTTTGTATTGGATAACTTTATTAAAAAGAACACTCACAGGAGAACGAAACATGCTAATACATTTGAAGTTATTCATTTACATCTCTTAATAACTTAAAAACACATTTATCGTTTTTTCAACCTCACATGCATTGAAAAATTGTGCTTAAAAATACGACTTACCTTCCGGCGACTATCAACCTGTGGAGTTGATTCGTCCACGTGCAGGGATTTGACGGCACACTTACGGAACCGTTGGGACAAAGATACTGGAAGTTTTCTGTGTTGGAAGAACTATTGAAAAATAGGACGGCATCATTCAGGGTGGAAACAGCTACGTCTCCCCCCTTATCAGTAAGACACAAAAGGGTGTCGTTGAAGGGCACTTGATAGTTCACGTTACACTTTTCTAGCCCACACAGCTCGCATAGGGAGGAATATTTATTTTCTGTAAAAATAAGATATATTTTTATAAGTATTTCTCGGCAAGCACTTTACTAAAATATATATTTTCATGATTATGTAACTGGTGGAATCATTGCCAATGTTTGTTTTTTTTTTTGTACACACTAACATACAATAAAAGTTATAATCAAAATAGGTTTTGATTATAACGGTTTTAGCCCTAAATATATTCGAGATAATGAATTAGCAATTTGCAACGCAAAAACATTGGTATCAAAATGCAGTTCCCCACATGTTTAACAACTATTACGAAAATAGATCGATCGAGCGGAGACGCTGATTCATCGGCTCACCGTCCCCACGTATGCGTACATATAGTCTAGTAATCAGTATTTTCTTTCTTTTAAAAATATAATTATTATCAAAAATGTCGCGAGAGCGCGAAAGGTGCGAGAGCAGAGCAAAAACGAAAGTACAAATTAATAATGAAAGATTGGAGGAAGTTAAAGACTTCACTTATTTAGGAAGTAAAATAAATTGGGATGGAAGAAGCGATAAAGACATAAAACAAAGAATAGCGCAGGGTCGAGTAGCTTTTAACAAAAAGAAAGCACTTTTATGCTCGGGGGTAATAAACTTAGAAACAAGGAAGAGATTTTTGAAAACATATGTATGGAGAACGGCACTATATGGTTGCGAAACCTGGACGGTAAGGGAAGCAAGTAGGAAGAAATTAGAAGCTTTTGAGATGTGGTGTTACCGAAGAATGATGAAAATACCATGGACTGATAGGGTTAGAAACGAAGAAGTATTGGAGAAAGTCGGCGAGAAAAGAAGTATGTGGAAAAACATAAGAGAAGAGATAGAATGGTAGGCCACTTGCTAAGACGTGGGGGAATAGTCCGCGATATTTTGGAGGCAGAAATAGGAGTGAAGAAAGGCAGAGGTAGGCCTAGATTAGACTACTGCTCGCAAATAGTAAGGGATGTAGGTTGTAGCACAATTAGAGAAATGTGTAGGTTAGCACAAGATAGGAGAAGCTGGAGGTTAGCGTCCAACCAGTCTTAGGACTGACGACCTCATGATGATGATAAAAAATGTATATAACTATGTACATATATACATCAACTATGGTAACGACCAATTTGAAAAATTACAATTAACAATGTTGAATAAATTATCGCGGTTTAATATTCCATGCCATTTTCGTGTTTTAAAATAACTATCTTAAAATAGCATAACAAATATGCCGGTGTTATCGATATATGTATACATATTTGCTGCCATAATTTGTAACAACCGGTCATATACTTAATAATTTATCTTAGCTAATCATATCAGGTCCTTATAAAATATACAATTACCTAGAATTGAAGTTAAAACGCTTTAGTATAAAATGAATACCAAGATATTCACAACTGTGTTAGTGTATAGCTTTTCCTACACGGTAAATGTGATATTTTTCTTGTACTGTTTTTATTTAATTAGTAACAGTTTGCAGATGTTTTGGTCGCTTTGCCAAATGGAGAAATTCGCGGGCGCAAGCTAAGAACTCCAAACGATACAGATTTTTATGCGTTCCAAGGTATACCGTATGCCAAACCGCCACTGGGCATTTTAAGATTTCAGGTAAGCCGAGCAACCGAGTAAAACAAAATATAGAACTGTAATAGAAAATTACTATAACTACGATAGAATAAAAACTAAGTTTCTAATAAAAATAATATTAATAAAAAATCAGTAATTAATTTGAAATAAATACTCGTGATATCGAAATATGCTTCCAATTTCATTAAGTGTATGTATTGTTTATTATTATATAAATAAACTATGCCCTAAAACAATAATTTTATTACAGAAATAAGGGGTTTATACTCCAACCCATCTGCAAATGCCATAGATAATAAGGACTAAACAAATTAGGTCAAAACAGCTATTCTCCTGGCTATATGCCAAACGCCGAGCACTGAATTACATGACAAAATTTGTCGTATTTTTGTCTAACAGAGTTAGCACTAAAGATACAATGATTGTTCTAAAACCACCAAGAAAGATGCAAAGTGTCACCTATCTCAGGATATCGTTAACTGCAGACCGGTTTATTTCGGGGTCATCAGTGCAGTGTAAACGAGTATACCTTCGACAGATAAAGCTCACATCTAGTAGACGTTGCTATGTTCCACCGCAGTAGAACGTACCAAACGCCATCTCTTGGTAGTTCAAATACCATCAGTCCATGGTATTTTCATCATTCTTCGGTAACACCACATCTCAAAAGCTTCTAATTTCTTCCTACTTGCTTCCCCTACCGTCCAGGTTTTGCAACCGTATAGTGCCGTGCTCCATACATGTTTTCAAAAATCTCTTCCTTGTTTCTAAGTTTATTACCCCCGAGCATAAAGGTGTTTCATTTTATTAAAAGCTACTCGACCCTGCGCTATTCTTTGTTTTATGTCTTTATCGCTTCTTCCATCCCAATTTATTTTACTTCCTAAATAAGTGAAGTCTTTAACTTCCTCCAATTTTTCATCATTAATTTGTACTTTCGTTTTTGCTCTGCTCTCGCGCCCTCTGCACACTAACACTTTAGTTTTGTTTTTATTCACCCTCATTCCGTATTCCTCTGTCAACACTGCCTCCATTTCGTTCAATGCTGATTCTAATTCCTCCTTACTAGATGCTAATACTGCTATATCATCCGCGAATCTCAGCATTTTTAGTTTCTGTCCCTGTACTTTAATCCCGAAATCCACTCTTTTACCACATTAATCGCCTCTTCGATGTACAGATTAAAAATTAGTGGTGATCTTTGTCTTACTCCTTTCCTAATACCTACTTCCCTTTTTTCCCCTTCTACTTCTATAACAACAGTTTGCTCTTTGTATAGATTGTGTACTACTCTCCTATCTCTATACTTCATTCCCGCGCTCTTTAGTATCTCGAACATTTTTTCCCATCTTACGTTATCAAAAGCTTTTTCTAAATCTACAAATCCTATAAAAGCGTTCTTTCCTTTTTCTATTGTTTTCTCTAACATTACTCTTAGCGCTAGAATAGCTTCGCGAGTTCCCCTATCTCGCCTAAACCCGAATTGGTCTTCTCCTAGTATTTCTTCCGCTCTATTTTCCATCCTCTTCTGCACTATTCTGGTTAAAATTTTTGACGCATGGGAGGTTAGGCTAATCGTTCTAAAGTTCTCGCATTTGTCGGCTCCTCTCTTTTTCGGTATAGTAACGATAATGTTCCTCTTATAATCCTCCGGCATCTCGCCCGTTTCGTATAACTATTTTACCAGTTCAAACATCCTATTTACTATTTTCTGTCCCTCACATTTCAAAATTTCCGCCTGTATTTTATCTACACCCGGCGCTTTATTGTTCTTTAGTCCCCTTAGTGCTATTTCAAGGAGTCAATAAGTCTTCGATAATTTTAAGAAATAAGGAAAATTAATAAAAAAAAATGGTGAAAATTAATCAGTATAAAGTTATAAGTGAAGTTGATCACCGTGAGTGCTCTATCGGTAGCTTTAAACTCAGCGGCAGCCGAGATGCTGTTGCGCAGAATTCAGATGTTTGAAGCGATGTAGTACGAACAAGTCAGTTTAGTTTTGCCGTCGTGTTGACCACCTGCATATTGTGTAAATGTAGTAATAGATATATAAATTATATTTACATATTATATACCCCGATATAAGCCGCCACTGATGAAGCCATTCAAGTGGGCAGCTCCACTTATGAGACGTAGTACTACCTACATTAAACGATTGTTTACCTATAGTCATACGCTTATTGCACATGAGTATTTTTGTCAAGTAATTTCCTTACGCATAATACTAATTAAATAATTACTTAATATCTACTAAAGTTTTCCGTTATACACCTAAGTTCTTAGGACTGTATTTACTAAACAACAAATATTTATACGTTATTTTTTTAAGATAGGATTTAAGACACGTTACAATAAAATGTATTATACTCCACTAGTAGATAAGCTATGAGAGTACGGGCTCAAAATCCCATGTATTTTCTTATGGAGGTCCATTCTGGTCATTTTTGTGTCACACCGACGCCGAGCGTCGCGACGCCCTCCACCGCGGTATAAGCTATGAGAGTACGGGCTCAAAATCCCATGTATTTTCTTATGGAGGTCCATTCTGGTCATTTTTGTATCACACCGACGCCCTCCACCGCGACGCCCCCGCCCCGACGCCCCCACCGACGCTCTAGTATGTAAATTCAACAGAAGATGGCATTGGTGATAAATTCTAAGTGTTGGCGTTGTTGAGAATTTCAATTCTATTTAAAAAAAAAGTCTGACTATTTGTGGATTTGAACTCGGGACCCCTGCGTTGCCAGTCCTATGCTTTACCGATGAGCCATTGAAATCTTAAATTCTTACGTGTTCAATATTGTAGAATCAGTTCACCATTGCGCAGTAGGTATTTTAGTACAATATATAATAATATTAAAAGGCGGGGAAATACGAAATCTGGAGACTATGAATTTTAATGATACAGTTTGGTAGCGGAAGAGGTATTGACGACAGTGAAAAAAAAATCTGAAGGCGGGGAAATTTCTCAGACACTTAAAACGCGTCTAGCATATTATTAATAAAACATGGTGATATTAAACATGGCAGCACTAAAGAAAAAACTTATGACGTCACTCACACAATTTAAAATTTCTCGATTCTATTCAAATACAAGGTAATTAAGTGCGGAAGTCGGAAGAAGGCTCTCTGAATAGTGTTTCAGTATTGGTCATTGGAATTATAATTTTTTTAATCTCTATTATTTACAGGTTGTATATTACTCGTCATTACTGTTGACACAGATTTTTACCCACCTGTTTATATTCAGATATAAATAAAATACAGTACGCTTATTGTTACAATATAATAAACAGTAAAAAATATTACAGAGGTAATTGGATATACAATACATTATATAAATTAATCAGTACACATTGAAGCATATCCCCATGGAAGAGTGTCATAAGTGTCAGGTAGAATTTGTCTCTTGTCATCATAAGGACTGAGGGCAATTTTTTCTTGTATAATAGAGTAAATATTATGTTTTTCTGATGTTATTAAATTTTGAGATACAGTTTTTTCTATCATTCCATTTAAACATTCGAGGTAGTCTTCAAATGTGATTTTTCTTTTAATAGTTGACTTTTTTACACCCTTTGCCTTCTTATTGATTCCCCCGTTTTTCATTACTTGAGCTATTTCTTTCTCCGTCAGTCCCTCCTTTTCTAACTTTAGCCTTTCCTTGGTTTCATCCTCATGCGTTCTCATTACCTTAGTTGCATACATTTTCGATCTTAGGGCAACGAAATCAGTCATTATACGTCCATTGTTCTCGTCTTTCATCATTCCTAAGACTTTCTTATTAACTAGGGGTATTCCATAAATATTGTCTGTCGAGTAGTCACTGGTGTCGAAGCGTGCGCGGCAATCTCTTTTTATAGTATCATATATATTTTTATTATGAATTTCATAAATTAGCGAATCAGTGTCTGTATACAAAACAGAACAATCACTACCAAATTCTGGAATCATATAGCTATAATGAAAATCATATATTGTTGTTTTTGCCAAGTCTAATATACACATGCCTACATAAATAGGCTTATTGAAATAAATTTCAGTTTTGTTTAACTCAATGGCCACTAAATTTTTATTGAAAATGGTCGCCGACTTAAATTCAGGTCTTGCAATAAGTGCTTCAGCGCCATATCTGCCATCCCATTTGTTTACTAGTTTGACTATCGAATGTTTCCTTACATTTTCCATAGTTTTCCCGAATACAGCATTATTCATAAGTTTGAATAGATTTTTTTCAAACTCATTAGTGGCCTGAGCTCTTAGTCGTGTATTTAAGTCTATATATGGTTTTAGCCAAGTAGATTGCTTAAATTCGAGAACGCGATGGAT
This sequence comes from Rosalia funebris, assembly GCA_037954035.1. Taxonomy (NCBI): domain Eukaryota; kingdom Metazoa; phylum Arthropoda; class Insecta; order Coleoptera; family Cerambycidae; genus Rosalia; species Rosalia funebris. Next base: position 9,930,894 of record JAZFAV010000001.1, on the reverse strand, counting down.
TTTTTTCAGTTTAATACCAAAACTTATAGCTTGTTTCAAATTTCTATAATGTATAATATAGCGAGATTTATTATACAGGGTACCCATTAATTTTGGTAACTTTGAACCTGGTGGTATTCGATGTTCAGGAGCTGGAGGTAGATCTCGAAACCGATTGTGGAGGTCCTGCGAGTATTCTAAATCTACTTCTAGAATGTAACCCCTATCGGCATCATCAGAAATATCCAATACATTCAATTTTTCATAATCTTCAATCCACTGAAATTCACCAATCGGAAGCGGCTGGCTCATCCCCCACCCATATTGATTATTAATATCAAAATACATTAAATATGAAGTAGGGGATAATGGATCATAATTAGGCATGAATTTATTATTAGCTTTGGCATGCCTCTTTGAACACTGGCTTAAACCACCTCGAATACCTCTCTCAATGAACATAATCATATCAATATCAGTAAGAAGTTCTAAATTTACTTTTGTGTACTTCATCATGCAGCTCCAAGTGAAACCTGGTAATGTATGGTAGTAGGCGGGGTCTAATTTGTGCGTGTCTATACAGCTTGCTCGAAATGCCTCGAAAATGTCAGCTAAGAGAAGTATATCTGTTTTCATGTATAGGTCTGAGTAGTCCCCCAAATTACGACATTCAAATTTATTCCAGACAGTTTGTGCATGGGAATAGTCTTTGTCATATATAGACTGTTCATGTAACTTATTGTAAAAACAATCTTTAGGAGGTAGTTCTGGATAGGACAGTTTTTCTGTAGAATCAATAAAATCATAAGGGAAAACACCTTTCCTTGTAATAAGTTTAAGTTTATCTTCCGACAATTCAGGGAACTGACTTCGGAGAATAGGGTACTTGCTCAAATTAGCAGCTAGTGTATCCAATCCTCCAGACATAAATCTAAAGCTGTCAATAAACCTAAATTTAATTTGGTGGTCAGGCATGTGCTTTGTAAATGATATGTATTTCTCTTTATTGATGGGAAGCAAGTCTACTCGTCCTTCGATGTCGCTTGCTATACTTTTAATTACGAAATGGGCATCATAACCAGACAGATTATGAAAAACAACTGGTACTATATGACTGTCTTTATAATTAATATTACAGCCCTCATGTGCAGCGCCTCTGTATTTTCCAGTGAAATGACAATGATCTCGCACTTTTCTATCATCTAGTTGAAATGGTTTCTCACATATATGACATGTTGTAGTTAATTTAAAACACATTTCTTCCATTACTGATAGTTTATCCATAGGTATGGGACATAAAAAGACTGTTTGCAAATCTTCAGCTAATTGTTTAAGTTCATTAGTAAACCATTGTACACAGTTCTCTCCTCGGTATGATTTGTAAAAGGATAAAGTATCATCGTATGAACATTTTACATAGTATCCAATGCTGTAGGGGATATGATTCTGATATTTTCGACGTGTTTTATTGATTTCGTTAACTGGTTGAAGTAAGCACTCGATGTCAGCGTAAACTATGAATGGAACTCGTTCTTTATGTTCATAATTCTTAAACTGTAAATTTTTCTTGTCCTCGCTAGGCAATCGAATTTTACACATATTTAGAGTTTGACAGTCTAAAGTGTGCGACTCTAACCTCATTTCATTGTGAAAATAGTGTAAACAGCGGTCACATATATATTTTTGTCCATTGTGCTTAGACAACTGTTTAGATAAAAGTCTTGACAAATCTTTTATCCAACAAAAATGATACCATGTTTGCTCATCACCAATTTCGTCATCATTCTCATAATATTTATTTTGAACCATCAATAGATTTACGTGTTTAGCTAATTTATTGCGTGTTAAATATGTTGGAACTGTAGTAAACTCGTTTTTAATTGTTTTGAGGCAGTATACATTAACAGAGATATTGTTCTGCTTCTCAAAACGGGAAATTTGTCTAAGAGTCATCGGAAACTGTATTCCAGTCAAATTTAATACTGTTGATGGGTGGGGATATGAAGAAGTTCTATCAGAGTTATTTTCAATTGGATGTAGGGCAGATACTACCGCCCACGCAAAACATGCATTATCTTCATTTTTAATATTTATGCAGGCTTGTTTCTTAGCTATTACTCCGGGCAACGGTATATATGAAGATCCAAGTTGTGGAGCCAACTTGTTGATATTAATTCCTAAGTTTATGATCTTGGTTAACGCCCACCCGCTGTCACGCTCGGCGAATTCCTCTAACTCCACCAACAATGGACTAATAACTTTTTCATCAAACCAACTGTCAAGATCCGTATTCTGATATATAGGGGAGTTGCAGGTGGTAAAATATTTATATTCTGTTAAAACTTTATCAGCCTTTGATATTTCAAATTCTCCACAGAAAGCCACATTAATTTTCACAGCCTCATATTTTTTCAATGCATTTTGGACACGACGTTTGAATAGTGCCTTACAATCAATTAAAAAAGACTTCGGATCCTTATGCTTCAAATTTGTAATTATTCCAGTCCTGATACGGTTATCGAAGGCCGATACGGAATCATCCCAATGAACTCGATGCTTAGCTGTTTGTTTAGCTTCTTTTAACCCAGCACCCCTCTTCTGAAGTGTAATGAACTGTCGTCTAAAGGATTTAATATGCCTTAACTGGGTCATAAGATGCTGTTTTTCTCCTACAGATTTAGCCTTTTTCAAATCACGATATATTAACTGGATAACTCTAGTACATTCTTTAAATCCATCACCAATATCATCACCACGTGGAGTAAGTGATAAAATTGCTAACAAAGCACTGAGGCGCTTAACAATAGTCTCAATATATGACATACTGTTTCTATAACTGTTACTGAATGAAAAAAATTACTACGCGCAAGCGGTCAAGTATATTTTAGGTCGGACGGAAAACTAAACTAGGACAGAAAACTAAACTAGAACAGAAAAGGCCCCCTAAAAGCCGATCATTTGTGCTAATTTTCCATATGAACACATATAAAATTTTACTTTTTACTCGTTTTGAATTGCTTCATTATATATGTAAAGTTATATATATTAGGCTACATTTATTAAGAATAGATACAAATTAATGGGTCACTTTAATTTCAATAGTTAAATGTCAAACCATTATACCGAAAAGGCCCCCTAAAAGCCGATCATTTGTGCTAATTTTCCATATGAACACATATAAAATTTTACTTTTTACTCGTTTTGAATTTCTTCATTATATATGTAATGTTATATATATTAGGCTACATTTATTAAGAACATATACAAATCAATGGATCATTTTAATTTCAATAGTTAAATGTCAAACCATTATACGGAAAAGGCCCCCGAAAAGCCATTCATTTGTGCTAATTTTCTATATGAACACGTATAAAATTTAACTTTTTACTCGTTTTGAATTGCTTTATTATGTATGTAAAGTTATATATTAAACGACATTCATTAAGAGTCAGATACAAATCAATGCTTAATTTTAATTTCAATACTTAAATGTCAAACCTTTTAACACCTTACTAGACCCTATGGAGGGTATATGGTGTCAGGGGATCTATGCCATTAGAGCACCCACCCAGTAAAGACTGAGAGGCAAAGCGAGAAAAGGTTTAAACATCATACAGTATTTTAAATAATGGGAAATATAACCGTTACGTTGTCAAGACAGTGTAGGCAGAGGAAAAAAAATAAGGTTACACATAGTCACCACCTCGAGTGTTTTAAAAGCCATTACAGCCCCTCGCGTTCAAAGCCACTACACAGAGGGACGAGGTAAAGGGGTAGACTATATGTTCTACCAAATAATTAATCGTTACGGCCCGTTGCCAAGACAACGTAGGCAAAATCTGAAAGACCGGGGCCTACGGGTAGTTCTTTGATAGCCGTCAGGCGACAGTTTCCACAATACATGTCTTGATGACAAACGAAAGATGCTGTATATACCTAACCCCTTAAAGGTAATCAGCAACCTTTGGAGAGTCGAACTTACGGAATACCAGGGTTGATACGTCTCCCACAGTGTGGTACCTGTCGCATTTTCGTGAGGAAACTGTCGACTACCTTTTATACCACAAGCGGAGCCATACCAAACAAAGATAAATAAAAATAACAAGAATCAATCGTTTGTTTCTTCATAAAGCAATTCAATTATAGAAATTGTGAAAACCTAAAGTAAAAATTATTAATGTAAAATGTAATACTAACAGAATTTTATACTAATCCTGTATACTTATTTTGAAAACATATGAATTATGAAAACCTTGTATACATAATTTAAAACTGCATACAAATTAATGTTATCAGAATTTATGATGCTCCTGTATATAGTAGTTTTAAAATATCATAAACAAAATTAACCAAAACATCTAAAAAATATGCTATCAGAATTTTTGGGAACCCTGTATTTAAGGACTCTATATATATAATTGTTAAAATACCACAAACAAAATTGACTATAACATAAAAGCATCTAAAAAAAAAAAAAATGTAAACTAGCAAAATTTATGAAAACCCTATATATTTAACAAGACGGGGGCCTACGGTTAAAAATAATAAAAAAAAAAGTTGTCTTACCTCCCCCCCCCCCCCCAACACTACTCTCATGCCATAACCATTTTTTTTCAATAGGATGCAGCAACTAAAGCAAAGAAAAAATTCAATCTCTCAATTTTTTTTTTGTTCTCTGTATTATATGATGAATGTAATTGTAACACATTCAGTAAAAGTCAAAATAAAAACGTTAATTCAGGAATAGATTTCGCTTAAGAACCAGTGTTTTATTTACAGCTTGCGTAACTATGTAACAAAAAAAAACTAATTTAAACCCATATCAATCGTCCAATATTCAAGTTTAATTTCTCTCCGATATAGCAATAAATAACTAATAAAATATTATTAAAACTACATTAACATTAATTCGTTCTGTATTATCCGGATTTAAAAAATATATATCTTTTCTTACTTAATGGGTAAAATAATTAGACTTAATTACTAACAAACTCTTTAAAGTAATATAAATATAAAAGGGAATAATATAAATGATATGAAATGCAAAGAAAAAATAATAATTAACGATGATGTGATATCGTATCTAAATAGTCAAAATGTATAACACATACCTCTGATATAAATACAATCGGCTACATTTAATGCCGAACACCATATGAACTGAAATGATTTAAAAAGGCGACTGCATCGTATTGTGGACGGGGCGAAGAACGGATATTTAGCGACATGACATGACAAGTCGGTAACCGATAGCTGAGTCTACAGTTTTATATTGTTTACATAACTGTGGTCAGGGTAGGATTAAGAAATCATATAAAAAATTATAATAATTAAATACGTAGATACAGGGTAAATATAAAAATCTACAGAGTAGAATAAATAGTTCATATAAAATAAAAAATTATAATTAAATACGTAGATACAGGGTAAACTTAAAAATCTACAGGGTAGAATAAAAAGTTCATATAAAATAAAAATTATAATACATAATTGTAGAGTAGTTATTTACATACGTACATACAAGATAAATTTAAAAATCTACAGGGTAGGATTAAAGAGTCATATAAATAAGCTGATAGAGATTGAAGGAAAAAAAAAAGGACTAATTGGATAACTGAACTATTGTTAAAGTACAAGTTTTCATATCAATTTAGTGAATAACGCCGGACAAATTTAATTGGTTGTAACATAGTTGCTATAAAGTTCAAAACTTTAATTCATGTCTCGAAATCTGCATAATGCATGAGTTGACCAATGATGTTCATCACCAAAGTTATTCTCGATATACTTAATCACATGTAAAGGAACTACTGTATTGGTGTTGATCTAATATGTTTGGTATTTCCTAAACAGAGATCTTAAAAAATCTCTTCTATTCGATACTCTAGATTGTCTCTGTTACTGGGTGGGTGCTGTCAAAAATTCCCCCTACATCCTCCATAGGGTATAGCAAGGTGTGAAGAGGTTTTTTGACAAAAAAATAATCGAAATAGAGGAAACCAAAATGTACAAACCTCTCTCCGTCAAAAGGAAGTTTTTGGAAGACTACAGCTCGGTTCCTTACGGATATAATCAAAAAGTGTCTAATTTACTAAATACTTATCGTTAATACTGTATATACTATTATTATTATTATTATATTTTACACCCTCAATATATAACCTCAGGGAAATTGAAGAAGGGGTTGGGGGTAAGCTCAGGAAGATTGGAGAAGGAGTGGGGGGTATGGATCTCTGGTTCTTGTTGACGAGATACTAAGGTATGTTTTCAGTTTTTATTTATACTTGATAACAGTGTCGATGCGATCGAATAATGACGTCATGCTGCACACTTTAAAAATGTAGAAGATCTTCTACATTTTTTTAAAGCTAATTAGCAATGTTAAGGTAATGGATTTCAGTATGGGTAGACATAAACTTGTAGACTGTTTCTATCTCTATCAAACATACACACGGTTACCTAAGCATCAGCATCTCATTTGAGATAATTATAGCTTCATTATTTTATTTAAACAAAATAAAATCAATTTACGATATATGTACGACAGGTCGTACAGCTCCATTTAAATAGGTCGTACAGCCCCTGCAACATAAGGGTAATAGGATAATTGTGGATAATGTGGATAATTGTGGATAAAAATGTGGATAATTGTGGATAAAAATGTGGATAATTGTGGATAAAAATGTGGATAATTGTGGATAAAATTAGGGTGCATACTACAAAAAGTGTAGTCATTTTTGAGTCATTTTATATATATATATATATATATATATATATATATATATATATATATATATATATATATATATATATTTTTTTTTTTTTGAGGAGTCATTTTTTAACGACAATGTTTCGTCAGTGCAACGAACTCAAGAATGCAATATACAAACAAAATATTATGGTTAAGGAGAGGTTTATGCAAATAGACGATTACATAAGAATAAGAAAGAGCAACTCAACAAAAGAATATTAATATCGCTGAGCATGTGCAGCATGACGTCATTATTCGATCGCATCGACACTGTTATCAAGTATAAATAAAAACTGAAAAGATACCTTAGTATCTCGTCAACAAGAACCAGAGATCCATACCCCCCACTCCTTCTCCAATCTTCCTGAGCTTACCCCCAACCCCTTCTTCAATTTCCCTGAAGTTATATATTGAGGGTGTATCTGGTAAGCTCTTCATTCTCATCTCATTTCTGGTGGTGACAGGCTGCAAAAAAAAAATGAAGCCAACAATTAAATCCTTTCTCGGGGAAGAAGCTCAACGAAAAATAAAAGACTTGAATATGTCTGATATGTTAATTGATCAATGGCGTGTAGATAAGGAGCCTACGTGTTACATACTATACGATGAAAACGACGCTCCTTTATCTTTTGCTTTAATGTCTAAAATGGATTTCGATCCTCTCAACAAACACTCTAACCCAAGAACGCTGAATTATATTTACACGACGGAGGGGCACAGAAAAAGAGGTTATGCTGTGTTACTAGTGGATCATATCAAGAAATATAATGAATTTACCGCTTTCTGTTCAAATATGGCTTCAGAAAATTTATTTGCCAAATGTAAATGTATAAAATACGGAGAAATATGTTTTAATACAATGTATAGATACCCTTAATAAATAAAATTTTTACTATTTTTTCTTTGCTCTTTTTTATTTCATCAAGTCTAGATGCTTTTACCCCCTTTATTTTCATTTTTTTAATTTTTGTTATTTATAGCTGTAAAAAAATTGAATGGTGTAAATAGATATTTTTATTAAACATACGTGAATTATATACAACATATTACAGGTACATATAATGCTAAAATATAATAATAATAATAATAATAGTATATACAGTATTAACAATAATAATAATAATAATAATAATAATAGAATATACAGTATTAACGATAAGTATTTAGTAAATTAGACACTTTTTGATTATATCCGTAAGGAACCGAGCTGTAGTCTTCCAAAAACTTCCTTTTGACGGAGAGAGGTTTGTACATTTTGGTTTCCTCTATTTCGATTATTTTTTTGTCAAAAAACCTCTTCACACCTTGCTATACCCTATGGAGGATGTAGGGGGAATTTTTGACAGCACCCACCCAGTAACAGAGACAATCTAGAGTATCGAATAGAAGAGATTTTTTAAGATCTCTGTTTAGGAAATACCAAACATATTAGATCAACACCAATACAGTAGTTCCTTTACATGTGATTAAGTATATCGAGAATAACTTTGGTGATGAACATCATTGGTCAACTCATGCATTATGCAGATTTCGAGACATGAATTAAAGTTTTGAACTTTATAGCAACTATGTTACAACCAATTAAATTTGTCCGGCGTTATTCACTAAATTGATATGAAAACTTGTACTTTAACAATAGTTCAGTTATCCAATTAGTCCTTTTTTTTTTTTCCTTCAATCTCTATCAGCTTATTTATATGACTCTTTAATCCTACCCTGTAGATTTTTAAATTTATCTTGTATGTACGTATGTAAATAACTACTCTACAATTATGTATTATAATTTTTATTTTATATGAACTTTTTATTCTACCCTGTAGATTTTTAAGTTTACCCTGTATCTACGTATTTAATTATAATTTTTTATTTTATATGAACTATTTATTCTACTCTGTAGATTTTTATATTTACCCTGTATCTACGTATTTAATTATTATAATTTTTTATATGATTTCTTAATCCTACCCTGACCACAGTTATGTAAACAATATAAAACTGTAGACTCAGCTATCGGTTACCGACTTGTCATGTCATGTCGCTAAATATCCGTTCTTCGCCCCGTCCACAATACGATGCAGTCGCCTTTTTAAATCATTTCAGTTCATATGGTGTTCGGCATTAAATGTAGCCGATTGTATTTATATCAGAGGTATGTGTTATACATTTTGACTATTTAGATACGATATCACATCATCGTTAATTATTATTTTTTCTTTGCATTTCATATCATTTATATTATTCCCTTTTATATTTATATTACTTTAAAGAGTTTGTTAGTAATTAAGTCTAATTATTTTACCCATTAAGTAAGAAAAGATATATATTTTTTAAATCCGGATAATACAGAACGAATTAATGTTAATGTAGTTTTAATAATATTTTATTAGTTATTTATTGCTATATCGGAGAGAAATTAAACTTGAATATTGGACGATTGATATGGGTTTAAATTAGTTTTTTTTTTTTGTTACATAGTTACGCAAGCTGTAAATAAAACACTGGTTCTTAAGCGAAATCTATTCCTGAATTAACGTTTTTATTTTGACTTTTACTGAATGTGTTACAATTACATTCATCATATAATACAGAGAACAAAAAAAAATTGAGAGATTGAATTTTTTCTTTGCTTTAGTTGCTGCATCCTATTGAAAAAAAATGGTTATGGCATGAGAGTAGTGTTGGGGGGGGGGGGGGAGGTAAGACAACTTTTTTTTTTTATTATTTTTAACCGTAGGCCCCCGTCTTGTTAAATATATAGGGTTTTCATAAATTTTGCTAGTTTACATTTTTTTTTTTTTTTAGATGCTTTTATGTTATAGTCAATTTTGTTTGTGGTATTTTAACAATTATATATATAGAGTCCTTAAATACAGGGTTCCCAAAAATTCTGATAGCATATTTTTTAGATGTTTTGGTTAATTTTGTTTATGATATTTTAAAACTACTATATACAGGAGCATCATAAATTCTGATAACATTAATTTGTATGCAGTTTTAAATTATGTATACAAGGTTTTCATAATTCATATGTTTTCAAAATAAGTATACAGGATTAGTATAAAATTCTGTTAGTATTACATTTTACATTAATAATTTTTACTTTTAAAAATATCATTTGTTTAACTGCTTTGGGAATTATATACGAGGCACTTGGAGAATTCTGTTAATATAAATTATATATACAAGGTTTTCACAATTTCTATAATTGAATTGCTTTATGAAGAAACAAACGATTGATTCTTGTTATTTTTATTTATCTTTGTTTGGTATGGCTCCGCTTGTGGTATAAAAGGTAGTCGACAGTTTCCTCACGAAAATGCGACAGGTACCACACTGTGGGAGACGTATCAACCCTGGTATTCCGTAAGTTCGACTCTCCAAAGGTTGCTGATTACCTTTAAGGGGTTAGGTATATACAGCATCTTTCGTTTGTCATCAAGACATGTATTGTGGAAACTGTCGCCTGACGGCTATCAAAGAACTACCCGTAGGCCCCGGTCTTTCAGATTTTGCCTACGTTGTCTTGGCAACGGGCCGTAACGATTAATTATTTGGTAGAACATATAGTCTACCCCTTTACCTCGTCCCTCTGTGTAGTGGCTTTGAACGCGAGGGGCTGTAATGGCTTTTAAAACACTCGAGGTGGTGACTATGTGTAACCTTATTTTTTTTCCTCTGCCTACACTGTCTTGACAACGTAACGGTTATATTTCCCATTATTTAAAATACTGTATGATGTTTAAACCTTTTCTCGCTTTGCCTCTCAGTCTTTACTGGGTGGGTGCTCTAATGGCATAGATCCCCTGACACCATATACCCTCCATAGGGTCTAGTAAGGTGTTAAAAGGTTTGACATTTAAGTATTGAAATTAAAATTAAGCATTGATTTGTATCTGACTCTTAATGAATGTCGTTTAATATATAACTTTACATACATAATAAAGCAATTCAAAACGAGTAAAAAGTTAAATTTTATACGTGTTCATATAGAAAATTAGCACAAATGAATGGCTTTTCGGGGGCCTTTTCCGTATAATGGTTTGACATTTAACTATTGAAATTAAAATGATCCATTGATTTGTATATGTTCTTAATAAATGTAGCCTAATATATATAACATTACATATATAATGAAGAAATTCAAAACGAGTAAAAAGTAAAATTTTATATGTGTTCATATGGAAAATTAGCACAAATGATCGGCTTTTAGGGGGCCTTTTCGGTATAATGGTTTGACATTTAACTATTGAAATTAAAGTGACCCATTAATTTGTATCTATTCTTAATAAATGTAGCCTAATATATATAACTTTACATATATAATGAAGCAATTCAAAACGAGTAAAAAGTAAAATTTTATATGTGTTCATATGGAAAATTAGCACAAATGATCGGCTTTTAGGGGGCCTTTTCTGTTCTAGTTTAGTTTTCTGTCCTAGTTTAGTTTTCCGTCCGACCTAAAATATACTTGACCGCTTGCGCGTAGTAATTTTTTTCATTCAGTAACAGTTATAGAAACAGTATGTCATATATTGAGACTATTGTTAAGCGCCTCAGTGCTTTGTTAGCAATTTTATCACTTACTCCACGTGGTGATGATATTGGTGATGGATTTAAAGAATGTACTAGAGTTATCCAGTTAATATATCGTGATTTGAAAAAGGCTAAATCTGTAGGAGAAAAACAGCATCTTATGACCCAGTTAAGGCATATTAAATCCTTTAGACGACAGTTCATTACACTTCAGAAGAGGGGTGCTGGGTTAAAAGAAGCTAAACAAACAGCTAAGCATCGAGTTCATTGGGATGATTCCGTATCGGCCTTCGATAACCGTATCAGGACTGGAATAATTACAAATTTGAAGCATAAGGATCCGAAGTCTTTTTTAATTGATTGTAAGGCACTATTCAAACGTCGTGTCCAAAATGCATTGAAAAAATATGAGGCTGTGAAAATTAATGTGGCTTTCTGTGGAGAATTTGAAATATCAAAGGCTGATAAAGTTTTAACAGAATATAAATATTTTACCACCTGCAACTCCCCTATATATCAGAATACGGATCTTGACAGTTGGTTTGATGAAAAAGTTATTAGTCCATTGTTGGTGGAGTTAGAGGAATTCGCCGAGCGTGACAGCGGGTGGGCGTTAACCAAGATCATAAACTTAGGAATTAATATCAACAAGTTGGCTCCACAACTTGGATCTTCATATATACCGTTGCCCGGAGTAATAGCTAAGAAACAAGCCTGCATAAATATTAAAAATGAAGATAATGCATGTTTTGCGTGGGCGGTAGTATCTGCCCTACATCCAATTGAAAATAACTCTGATAGAACTTCTTCATATCCCCACCCATCAACAGTATTAAATTTGACTGGAATACAGTTTCCGATGACTCTTAGACAAATTTCCCGTTTTGAGAAGCAGAACAATATCTCTGTTAATGTATACTGCCTCAAAACAATTAAAAACGAGTTTACTACAGTTCCAACATATTTAACACGCAATAAATTAGCTAAACACGTAAATCTATTGATGGTTCAAAATAAATATTATGAGAATGATGACGAAATTGGTGATGAGCAAACATGGTATCATTTTTGTTGGATAAAAGATTTGTCAAGACTTTTATCTAAACAGTTGTCTAAGCACAATGGACAAAAATATATATGTGACCGCTGTTTACACTATTTTCACAATGAAATGAGGTTAGAGTCGCACACTTTAGACTGTCAAACTCTAAATATGTGTAAAATTCGATTGCCTAGCGAGGACAAGAAAAATTTACAGTTTAAGAATTATGAACATAAAGAACGAGTTCCATTCATAGTTTACGCTGACATCGAGTGCTTACTTCAACCAGTTAACGAAATCAATAAAACACGTCGAAAATATCAGAATCATATCCCCTACAGCATTGGATACTATGTAAAATGTTCATACGATGATACTTTATCCTTTTACAAATCATACCGAGGAGAGAACTGTGTACAATGGTTTACTAATGAACTTAAACAATTAGCTGAAGATTTGCAAACAGTCTTTTTATGTCCCATACCTATGGATAAACTATCAGTAATGGAAGAAATGTGTTTTAAATTAACTACAACATGTCATATATGTGAGAAACCATTTCAACTAGATGATAGAAAAGTGCGAGATCATTGTCATTTCACTGGAAAATACAGAGGCGCTGCACATGAGGGCTGTAATATTAATTATAAAGACAGTCATATAGTACCAGTTGTTTTTCATAATCTGTCTGGTTATGATGCCCATTTCGTAATTAAAAGTATAGCAAGCGACATCGAAGGACGAGTAGACTTGCTTCCCATCAATAAAGAGAAATACATATCATTTACAAAGCACATGCCTGACCACCAAATTAAATTTAGGTTTATTGACAGCTTTAGATTTATGTCTGGAGGATTGGATACACTAGCTGCTAATTTGAGCAAGTACCCTATTCTCCGAAGTCAGTTCCCTGAATTGTCGGAAGATAAACTTAAACTTATTACAAGGAAAGGTGTTTTCCCTTATGATTTTATTGATTCTACAGAAAAACTGTCCTATCCAGAACTACCTCCTAAAGATTGTTTTTACAATAAGTTACATGAACAGTCTATATATGACAAAGACTATTCCCATGCACAAACTGTCTGGAATAAATTTGAATGTCGTAATTTGGGGGACTACTCAGACCTATACATGAAAACAGATATACTTCTCTTAGCTGACATTTTCGAGGCATTTCGAGCAAGCTGTATAGACACGCACAAATTAGACCCCGCCTACTACCATACATTACCAGGTTTCACTTGGAGCTGCATGATGAAGTACACAAAAGTAAATTTAGAACTTCTTACTGATATTGATATGATTATGTTCATTGAGAGAGGTATTCGAGGTGGTTTAAGCCAGTGTTCAAAGAGGCATGCCAAAGCTAATAATAAATTCATGCCTAATTATGATCCATTATCCCCTACTTCATATTTAATGTATTTTGATATTAATAATCAATATGGGTGGGGGATGAGCCAGCCGCTTCCGATTGGTGAATTTCAGTGGATTGAAGATTATGAAAAATTGAATGTATTGGATATTTCTGATGATGCCGATAGGGGTTACATTCTAGAAGTAGATTTAGAATACTCGCAGGACCTCCACAATCGGTTTCGAGATCTACCTCCAGCTCCTGAACATCGAATACCACCAGGTTCAAAGTTACCAAAATTAATGGGTACCCTGTATAATAAATCTCGCTATATTATACATTATAGAAATTTGAAACAAGCTATAAGTTTTGGTATTAAACTGAAAAAAATCCATCGCGTTCTCGAATTTAAGCAATCTACTTGGCTAAAACCATATATAGACTTAAATACACGACTAAGAGCTCAGGCCACTAATGAGTTTGAAAAAAATCTATTCAAACTTATGAATAATGCTGTATTCGGGAAAACTATGGAAAATGTAAGGAAACATTCGATAGTCAAACTAGTAAACAAATGGGATGGCAGATATGGCGCTGAAGCACTTATTGCAAGACCTGAATTTAAGTCGGCGACCATTTTCAATAAAAATTTAGTGGCCATTGAGTTAAACAAAACTGAAATTTATTTCAATAAGCCTATTTATGTAGGCATGTGTATATTAGACTTGGCAAAAACAACAATATATGATTTTCATTATAGCTATATGATTCCAGAATTTGGTAGTGATTGTTCTGTTTTGTATACAGACACTGATTCGCTAATTTATGAAATTCATAATAAAAATATATATGATACTATAAAAAGAGATTGCCGCGCACGCTTCGACACCAGTGACTACTCGACAGACAATATTTATGGAATACCCCTAGTTAATAAGAAAGTCTTAGGAATGATGAAAGACGAGAACAATGGACGTATAATGACTGATTTCGTTGCCCTAAGATCGAAAATGTATGCAACTAAGGTAATGAGAACGCATGAGGATGAAACCAAGGAAAGGCTAAAGTTAGAAAAGGAGGAACTGACGGAGAAAGAAATAGCTCAAGTAATGAAAAACGGGGGAATCAATAAGAAGGCAAAGGGTGTAAAAAAGTCAACTATTAAAAGAAAAATCACATTTGAAGACTACCTCGAATGTTTAAATGGAATGATAGAAAAAACTGTATCTCAAAATTTAATAACATCAGAAAAACATAATATTTACTCTATTATACAAGAAAAAATTGCCCTCAGTCCTTATGATGACAAGAGACAAATTCTACCTGACACTTATGACACTCTTCCATGGGGATATGCTTCAATGTGTACTGATTAATTTATATAATGTATTGTATATCCAATTACCTCTGTAATATTTTTTACTGTTTATTATATTGTAACAATAAGCGTACTGTATTTTATTTATATCTGAATATAAACAGGTGGGTAAAAATCTGTGTCAACAGTAATGACGAGTAATATACAACCTGTAAATAATAGAGATTAAAAAAATTATAATTCCAATGACCAATACTGAAACACTATTCAGAGAGCCTTCTTCCGACTTCCGCACTTAATTACCTTGTATTTGAATAGAATCGAGAAATTTTAAATTGTGTGAGTGACGTCATAAGTTTTTTCTTTAGTGCTGCCATGTTTAATATCACCATGTTTTATTAATAATATGCTAGACGCGTTTTAAGTGTCTGAGAAATTTCCCCGCCTTCAGATTTTTTTTTCACTGTCGTCAATACCTCTTCCGCTACCAAACTGTATCATTAAAATTCATAGTCTCCAGATTTCGTATTTCCCCGCCTTTTAATATTATTATATATTGTACTAAAATACCTACTGCGCAATGGTGAACTGATTCTACAATATTGAACACGTAAGAATTTAAGATTTCAATGGCTCATCGGTAAAGCATAGGACTGGCAACGCAGGGGTCCCGAGTTCAAATCCACAAATAGTCAGACTTTTTTTTTAAATAGAATTGAAATTCTCAACAACGCCAACACTTAGAATTTATCACCAATGCCATCTTCTGTTGAATTTACATACTAGAGCGTCGGTGGGGGCGTCGGGGCGGGGGCGTCGCGGTGGAGGGCGTCGGTGTGATACAAAAATGACCAGAATGGACCTCCATAAGAAAATACATGGGATTTTGAGCCCGTACTCTCATAGCTTATACCGCGGTGGAGGGCGTCGCGACGCTCGGCGTCGGTGTGACACAAAAATGACCAGAATGGACCTCCATAAGAAAATACATGGGATTTTGAGCCCGTACTCTCATAGCTTATCTACTTCCACTGCATCCACTTAATAAATCTGATAAGTATCCGATTTACTTATTTTAATTTTTGAACTTCATGTTAAAATTATTTTTATATGTCTCGTATTATAAATTACCCATATAAAAATGTAGGTCTCTGCTTAAAATTCCTCTAATCAAATATTTACCCCCGTATTTTACTCGAGTATTTTGACACTCTCCAGCTTACCTTAATAAATCCATTATATCTATGAAATACGCATATCACATAGTCATTGAAAAATCAATATGATGGTAAATATTTTTAGGAACCGCAACCTGTGGAAAATTGGTGGAAACTGTGCAAAAAACAGATGCTATTCTGTTGCTAAAGATACAGATGACGAGAGTGAGGATTGTTTATATTTAAATGTCTACACGCTAAGATTCGGACCGGTATGTTCCTGTTTGATGTGAAATAATTTTGTAAACAGTCAAGGTTAATTGGTACATTACGGGACGACATTTTACTTCCGCTCGAAAAGATAATCAGCTGTCAAATTTAATCGATAACTGATGTTTAGATGGTTTAGTCCTGAATTTCATATAAACGCGTTTTTTACAGCTTTGTGTTCTGGAATGTATTATTCAGTAACGTTTGGGGGAAACCCACAAAAAAATAGATAAAAATAAAATCTATAACATTTTAGCGAAGTAGGCGTTATAGAAAAGTTAACAAAATCATTGCAATATATATTTTAAAAATATAAATAACTGTATTAAATAAGTACTAAAACTATAGTTAAAACTAACATTTTTTTTCCTTCGGAAATAACCTGTTATATTTGCAATACACGTGGCGTGAAAAATTATAATATTATAAGTAAAAAAATTCAACAGCAAATGTGAATCCTGGGAAGTGGCTGCAACCTTCGATGGAACAACAAAAACCGGAGACCAGTTAAAATAATAATAAAAATAATAATGCCTTTATTGCCCAATAGAAAAAATCCATTTATAAAACAAAAATACAAATACAAACAATAGAATACTTCAGTAACATATAACTTACAAAGTTGTTGTTTCCCTAAAGATACCAACTCACTATGAGTACCATTATTAATATCACAAGTGCAATATCACTAGATATTGCCATCAAATTTTGTGACATTACAAACACTGCCGATTTTAACAGCACGTTAGGTCTTGTAGTTTGGCATATTCTACATACTTTCTTCTCGAGGGTCTAATCTAAGTACGCGTATACTAATATAATTAAAAATAAGACGCTAAATAAGTTAAATAATAATGGTCCTAAATTTAAGACTTGAAGTACTTGAGAAGGCGCTAAGAAGGTTTCGGATTTAAAGCCACTAAATGAAACAAACAATGTACGTGTGGACAAATACGATTTTACTAAATGAAGAAGGTTATTACTGAATCCATATAATTCTAATTTTGAAATGAATATGTTATGATACATCTCGTCAAAGGCCTTCAATAATCGAGTAAATTTTTAGATAAATAATTTAGTTTTCTTCGTAAACTTTAGATAAACAATTAAGTTGTTTTTGGAAATGAAAGAAATACATATATGTATGTATGTATATGAAATGTACATAGAACCTTTATTTTTGGAACACACAGTAGGTATATACACTACTTTAAATTGTGGCGACGTCGACGTTCACAATTCGATTCGGTTCAAATTTATCAGTATTGGGAAAAATGTAAAACATTCGGAAGCATTTGTAATTATACAGTAAGCAAATCATGTTATTTATATTAATTATGGTACTAAATTACATGATGATGACATGATGACTTACGATTCCATGCGATAAAATACATACAATATAATGGGCTACATACATTCTGAATTACATACAAATTAATAAACGTTTGTTTATTTAATTTGATAAAATTGTACAAAATATATTTAGAAACAATCGTAATCGCAATAGCGCTTATTCCACGGTCTGAAACATATTTAGATAAAGCACGTACCGACTACTGATACATATATACCTAAGTGATAAGACTGATAAGGATCGATACCCTTGGAATTGATACTACTTTTTATACGATATACATATGTATATATGTATTTTCGTTAACAATAAAAATGTTTATCTAAATAATTAAAGCCTATGCGATTGCATTTAAGTCGTGGTATATAATAAGTAGATGCGACGTCGTATTTAAATAAACTGGCATTTCGTCTCTTTGAACCGAACGATGATTATTTTTATGAAGTGATGTAATCTCTTGGGCATTAAAATATGAGCAATTTATTCGTACATTTTCTGGATTATAGATGGATTTTTAATGAACGTTTATATATTGTTATACGATGTTACAGGGTATTTTCTAATGTGGTCACTGTCAAATAATATATTCGTCCACAGTTTTTTAAGGGCACATGACCCCTGTCGACACATTTTGATAGTACTCAGATCACTTACATCTTTCCAAGAAACCTATATATGTATATTGCACATAGATATATTTTACTTTTCCGCACTCCACTATACTAGCGGAAAAGTAATGTAATAGTGTAAAGAAAAAGTGAAAAAACTTTTTTTTGGGTTTATTTTTCGTTTTTCGGCCTAAAAACAAAAAAAATGGTTTTTAAAAAATTTTTGCTGTGTGTGTCGTCGTCGGCATTAAAATTCCTTGTTAGCACGATAACTTAACTAAATCGTGTCGGATCGATCGGGTGTTGACTGATCCTGATCGGGGACGTCTCCCAGATGACACCTATTGATTTTGAGGTGGATAGCACACACCACCCCCTCCCTCGGGTCTATTTGAGAAATTTTTTTTGTTAACACGATAACTCAACTAAATCATGTCGGATCGATCGGGTTTTGACTGATTCTGATCGGGGACGTCTCCCAGGCGATTTTGAGGATAGAACACACTCTACTATGTTCATGGGTCATGAGAAAGCACAATGGTGGACTATTTGAGAAATTTTTTGTTAGCACGATCACTCAATTAAATCGTGTCGGATCGATCGGGTTTCAACTGATTCTGATTAGGGACGTCTACCAAACGACATTTATTGATTTTGAGGTGGATAGGACCTGTTCCTACCCCACCCTGTTCATTGGTCATGAGAAAGCACGAGGGTGGACTATTTGAAAAAAGTAAAACTGTCGCATAAAACAGATATTCTGCATTTATGTATTGGCTTATTTTTTCTCGGTCACTCAATTTCGAGATAGAGACGTGCGGAAAAGTCCGTTTTAAGGTTTTAAAACTGTTTATTTTTAATATGTCGTAAGCATTACTTTTACAAATACCACAAAAACTATTTAATTTTTCTAACGTTTCTGATTGTTATTAAATAATTGTTGATTTTATAACACGTGTGTATACATAAAAAGAGTAACTTAGTGCCGACTTTAATTAAATTAAACAGACCAAGTCAGAAGTAGAATACGGACACTTTATTTTCCAAAATATAATATAAAAAAGAATATTTTAAATAAAGTTTTCAAGGATTAAGAGACGCTCTACTTCTTGCAAAAATAAAACCAAAAAGTTTTAAATTTAGATGAAAAACACTTCTAATTGCCAGATTAAAACCATGCGAATAAAAATTCGTTCGATTTATTGCTGTATTCTGATTTTATTAGGTACCAATTTGTAGCTGTTGAGATAACGACGATTTTATTATTTTAAAATTAAATTATGACTAGATACGGAGATTGGACAACGTTTACGCAAATAAATTGATCATTTATTTAATACTGTTCATCCATAAAAAAGAACTATTGCCCACTCTACTAAGATTTTTGACGCATGGGAAGTTAGGCTAATCGTTCTAAAGTTCTCGCATATAAACTACTTATATAATATTGTTTATACATCTCAACTACTTGAAGAGATGGAATTTAAGATAGGAAATTTTTTTTTAGGAATTGACGTTGCCTGTTCTTGAAAAGGAACACGACGGTGCGCTCCTTACTAAAAAATGTACGAACAATTGTCATCCGGCGACATTAACAAAGTACCACTTTTAATTGGGATCAACTTTGAGGAATCTCTATCAAAAGTAAGAGGTGCGTAAATATTTAGTTCAGTTACAACAATAGATGGTGACCTGTATGTGCCGTTTCTAACATATTTTAGATCTTAAAACGTTCTATGATCAACTAGTAGCGTACGAGAACAACTTAACTTTACTGATTCCTGAAGATCTGGTTCTAAGACCAAGAACGAAATAGCGCAATATATTAAAAACATTTATACTGAGGATAACAGCAAAATGCAGTACAATTTGGGAAAATCATTGGCAGTAAGTACAACTGCTCACAACGACCGTATACTTTGAGTATCGTGATATTTTGAGTATCACTCACTAAGTCGTGGAATGATTTTTCTAATTGAAATTAATTTCTCGTTAAAAAAAATTTATGTGCAAACGAATGTACAAAGTGAGTCTTTGAATTGCATATATATTTTTACCAAGTGCGTATTTCAACTCGTAGAATACTATGACATTTTCTTCTTAAAAAATAGAAAACAACAGGTTGCCGATCATTTAAAACAAACCGACTGTCTTTATTATTTGATCAGATAAATGTGAAACTCCTTTTGTTTTTATAACACTACAAACACTAAGGAAACACTTAAACATTTCTTAAATGAAGAATAGTATTAAAATATATCGAAAGTATCTCATTATATATTTTTTCAATGGTACATATTTCATCTAATGGATCAGAGGTTCTTAAAATGTATGGTATGGTTCTAAAAAATTGTTGTCAATCCAAAAACTCATTTTGTATATATTTTCTATGATTACTCTTTTCTATGATTACTATGAGGAGCCGACAAATGCGAGAACTTTAGAACGATTAGCCTAACTTCTCATGCTTCAAAAATCTTAACCCGAATAGTGCAGAAGAGGATGGAAAATAGAGCGGAGGAAATAATAGGAGAAAACCAATTCGGGTTTAGGCGAAATAGGGAAACTTGCGAAGCTATTCTGGCGCTAAGAGTATTGTTAGAGAAAACAATAGAAAAAGGAAAGAACGCTTATATAGGATTTGTAGATTTAGAAAAAGCTTTTGATAACGTAAGGTGGGAAAACATGTTCGAGATACTAAAGAGCGCGGGAATGAAGTATAGAGATAGGAGAGTAGTACACAATCTATACAAAGAGCAAACTGCTGTTATAGAAGTAGAAGGGGAAAAAAGGGAAGTAGGTATTAGGAAAGGAGTAAGACAAGGATATACGCTATCACCACTAATTTTTAATCTGTACATCGAAGAGGCGATTAATGTGGTAAAAGATGAAGAGTGGATTTCGGGATTAAAGTACAGGGACAGAAACTAAAAATGCTGAGATTCGCGGATGATATAGCAGTATTAGCATCTAGTAAGGAGGAATTAGAATCAGCATTGAACGAAATGGAAGCAGTGTTGACAGAGGAATGCGGAATGAGGGTGAATAAAAACAAAACTAAAGTATTAGTGTGCAGAGGGCGCGAGAGCAGAGCAAAAACGAAAGTACAAATTAATAATGAAAGATTGGAGGAAGTTAAAGACTTCACTTATTTAGAAATTAAAATAAATCGTGATGGAAGAAGCGACAAAGACATAAAACAAAGAATAGCGCAGGGTCGAGTAGCTTTTAACAAAAAGAAAGCACTTTTATGCTCGGGGGTAATAAAATTAGAAACAAGAGATTTTTGAAAACGTATGTATGGAGCACGGCACTATACGGTTGCGAAATTTGGACGGTAGGGGAAGCAAGTAGGAAGAAATTAGAAGCTTTTGAGATGTGGTGTTACCGAAGAATGATGAAAATACCATGGACTGATAGGATTAGAAACGAAGAAGTATTGGAGAAAGTCGGCGAGAAAAGAAGTGTGTGGAAAACATAAAGAAGAGAAGAGATAGAATGGTAGGCCACTTGCTGAGACATGGGGGAATAGTCCGCGATATTTTGGAGGCAGAAATAGGAGTGAAGAAAGGCAGAGGTAGGCCTAGATTAGACTACTGCTCGCAATATGCACTATGCATTCGCATAGTGCACATACAATATTTCGCTATGTAGCACAATTAGCGAAATGCGTAGGTTAGCACAAGATAGGAGAAGCTGGAGGTTAGCGTCCAACCAGTCTTAGGACTGATGACCTCATGATGATGATTACTCTAATCTTATGCCCGTTATTGTTTTAGTATTTCAGCGACAACTCTCATACAAGGCCTATCATAAAACACGCAAAATTGCAGTCGAACTACACCGATGTATATTTTTATCAATTTTCACATAAAAATCCAATGGGAAATACGAATATAACGCTTGCAGGTAAATCTTTACTGTACGGAGTTTAGATAATATTTCGTTAAGATTCGTCAGCAAAGAAGTCATTAATTAGCACCTTTATATTTTCATAATTAGATGAAGTAAATAACAGAGTAAAAATAGATCTATACGTAATCGCAGACGACGTTTAGTCCCATGATTTGGCTTTATAAAAAACAGATATTTATCTAATTAATTTTTTTATACAGGATTTTTGTATACAGGAAATATAATTGACGTTCGTTTGTTTAGGTTCTGAACAAGTAGGCCATGGAGAAGAAAGGTACTATTATTTTAGGACACAATCTGCAACGTACAACAATTCGGATTTAAAGCAGTTTCCAGGATCCGATGTGCTAACCTATTACCGTATTGTAAGGATTTGGATTAATTTTGCTAAAACTATGTAAGTTCCTGCATGTTACTATAGTGACTAGCAAAAGTATTCATACATACATTAAAATTGTTATAACAAGATAATATCTCTTATATACTATCATAATTTTATTCTGAAAATGTCCAACCATGTGCTCATCAATTATAACATTTACAGTTTATTTATATTAAAACATTTTTTTAAATGTCACTGGTTAAAAATTTTCATCAAAATGTCTACAACTGTTACGATAAAATAGCGCGCAAAAGTATTCATATATATGTACGTCTGCGAGTCCACGAAACTGCAGGATCAAACCTGCATCTGATACCTTTATACAGGGTGGCGCAATGGGTATTGACGATTTTTGAGACGCCACTGTCCGAATATGAGTAAAGTGGAGGGGATATTCAACCGATTAAAATATTCCGCATGTAATGCCATTTAGTAGCCATGGATACGTGGCCAGTGAATTAACGTAGCTTTTGCGTTAGGGCGTATCACTGATCGGAGTCTGTTATTGAGGTGTAACGACAGTTTCGGCGTGAATATAACATTCCAAGGCGTGGTAGAATTTCTTCGTGCAACACAATTTTGCGGTGGGTTGCAAAGTTTCGTGATCATGGAAGTGTAAAAAATGAATTTGTCGGTTCTGTCAAAACTGTGCGTACCTACACCGGAGAACGTAGAGCGAGTACGGCAAGCTGTAATAAGGAGTTCAGTTCGTTCAGCAAGGCGTCAAGCAGTAGCATTGAACATTACATGAAGAAGTTTGGGTCGAATTTTACATGAAGGCCTACGATTTCATCCATACAAAATTCCAGTTGTTCATAAAATTTTACCGCAAGATTTACCAGCACGAATACAATTTTGTAGAGCATTTCTTGATGTACTGAACCCAAATATTTTAAATTTAATAATGTCTGATGAGGCACATATCCATTTATCAGGATATGTAAATAAACAAAATTTTCGATACTGGGCTGCTGAACAACCTCTGCATTCCGAAAAAGTTACCGTATGGTGCGGTGTGTCTGCATTCGGAATACTAGGCCCGTACTTTTTTGAAGAAAAGTACCACAGCTTACTCAATACTGTACTCAGTATTGAGTAAGCTGTGACCGTACAGTGACTGTAATTTCTCAACCGTATTTGGAGATGCTTCCAAATTTTTACCTGCTGAATTGCAACGACTGGGGGTAGAAAATAACGTTTTATGGTTCCAGCAGGATGGAGCAACAAGCCATACAGCGCGAATTTGCATGGCTGCTCTAAGAAACACGTTTCCTGGACGACTTATATCCCGTCATGGTGATTTTAATTGGCCGCCGAGATCACCAGATTTGGCCAGCCCTGATTTTTTTTATGGGGATATTTGAAGGCTAGGGTTTTCGAAAATAGACCTCAAACACTACAAGTGTAAAAGACATCATACTCGAGAAATCAGAGAGATAAACCAGGAGGTGCTGCTACGAGTTACAGAGAATTTTCAATCACGACTTTAGGAATGTTTAGAAAAACGTGGTGTCTATTTAAAAGACATTATTTTCGAAAAAATATTTTTTGTTGTAAAACTGCATTATATGTGTAATAAAAATATATGTTTTTGACCTTGGTCGTTTCATTAGTATATCCATAATAACACTCTATAAACCGTCAATACCCATTGCGCCACCCTATATAATACGTTAGACATTTGCGGCATTCAGCGGTAGTTAGAATTAATTTAAAAGCATAACAGAAAATCTACACGGTGGGACGGACAATGGAAGAAATGACGGTATCCGAAAGAGAAACTATAATACATATACCTATTATATAAGACTGTATAAGCAAAATAACATTCCCCCGCGACACTGTTTATATTAGGGCCGTCTCAGTAACCCAAACATCGTCGGGACCTCTTTGGTGTTACCCATGTCGGCATTGCTAACAAAAGTTGTTCAAAATTGGTCGATATACAATGTGCCAAAAATTCGCAAGCCACCACCTCAGTCGCCTGATAGAAGCCTCATGGAAAATCGATGGCACGAATTAGAAACGTGGATCAGAAAACGCGAAATAAAAAGAAAAGCGGATTTGGAACGAATTTTAATAGAATAATGGCCTAAAATTGGTTCTGATGTAACTATAAAATTAATTGAATCAATTCCCCGGCATTTAAGGGCGATTATTGAAGCAAAAAACTATGCCATTAAATATTAAGCTAGTCTTTAAGCTATCCTATACTTGTTAATTATTTATCATTGTATGAATACTTTTGCGACTTTGTTTCTAAAAAATAATAGTTTTGTTACAATAAAAGTTTGGTAACGTTTTTCTATCTTATTTTAATACATCAGAGCTGTATGAATACTCCTGCTGGCGATTGTATTTCAACAACTATATACACATGCATTTATTTTGTATGTATACAGGAATCCGACACCAGAAAAGATAGTAGACTTACTACAGGAATTAATTTGGCCAAAAGTGACCCCACACAATTTTTTGTACGTTGATATAGGCGAGAATTTGGAAATAAGGATGAACCCAAAAGAGGAACGATAGATACAAGGCGTGGGATGTAATATACAAAAAGTGGGGGGAAGACCGTTTAGAACTTTTTAAAGCTATTTGAAATAGTTTATGAAAATAAATCAGATTTATTATAATTACGCGTTTCATTACAGAAATACGTGATCCAACAAAACGTTCAATTCTTGCCGAGTGTTGCACTTCAAAGACGAAACAAACGTGAGAAATATAACACTATTATAAACACTTACTCAGGTGGGCATCAAACTCATCAGATTCCGTCCACATCCCCGGGCGACATGAAGCTCCAAAGAAATTGGCAACTGCCCTTATCCTCCTCTCGACGATGGTCGAATTATCTCCGGTATCACAGTAGCTGCTATTCAGGCCGATGATCGCCGATTCGAATTCCTCCAGCACCAGTCTCGTGACCAATTCGTTGTGTTTAAAGCCGGGGTGACAGTACCGTTTGCCTCTTAAATTTTCGTAATTACCATCATAAGATTTTCTTACTATCACGACTGTCTGATAGGGCGAATGTGCTGTAAATTCAACGTCCTGGTTATTTCACTGCTTATATTTAACGAAACATTATTATAAAATCCATTTGGATACGTTTGTAATCATAAGAAATCCAGTGAAATAAGTACATAAGTACCGTCGAGAAAGAAAGCAGTGAGACATTTTTGACAAGTTCCTCTGTAATATAGGCAATACCGAATTAATTTTAAAGCTAATTATGGTATCTAATTGGTCTGTGTCTAATTGGTCTCAAAATTGTTACGTTCTCTATTGGCAAGATCATAATGAACTTTAAAATTACATGATTATTGAGTATTGAGTATATTTCAGGGGAACGTATGGGAATTGGCATTACATTATTTCTCAATGATACATATTTATCTAGTAAAGCGTTTTTACCTCAAATTCCGGCCAGGAAATGAGAGGATTAATTCCTTTTTGTTGATAGTACTATCAATACTATGCTTTGATCTCGATAAAAAGCTTCAATTCAGATTTGTGGTTACATATAATGGGGACAAAAAGTCTGGGACATATAAAATGCATTCAGAAATATTTGTCTGTTACATTTAAGTACTGATTAATACACATTTATTAATAAGATAAGCGTCTAATAAATTAAAAATATATATGTATAAGTACTGAAACTGTATCTATTTAGTGTCTGACAATGGAAAAAAAGCCAAAAAAAAAAAACAGTTTACCTTCCAATTTATGAAAATAAATTAGTATCAAACGTTTTTAAACACATCTGGTCCATATTTAGTGTTTATTCACGAATTCATTTGTTAATCATCTGTCCCCTCGCACGTTACTACAAACTTTGTTATTTAAGTAAAATAACTAATGAGGTAAAGCATGCAGAGCGAGATGGCTACTGTAGGTAGAGAGCCTCGTGGGCCTTATTCATCTTATTATTCTTTCTAATGGCGGCTTTATTTTTTAAATAAAAGACTGTCCACGACAATAGCTTAAATTTTCGTTTAAATTCATATCTAAAGAAAGTTGGGTACTGAATATATGGCAATCAAAAAAGACTGACTGAAGATTGAAGAGATTTAAAAAAATAACTGTTTGTCCATATTGTACTGGTCTTTAGCTTTAGGCAAATGTCCAGTAGATTAGACATTCTATATTATGTTCTTACCTGTTTGCACCTCTCCTACAACAACTACTTTATCAGATACAAGGGGTGCGGCCAATAACGCCTCTTCCGCCTTAACTAGAGCAAAATGCGGCAATCCCTGGTCTATATTTATGAAGCAATCAACCCTGCAATATTAAAAATATATCTACACATCAGCACATACTTCACCGATCTGTTGCTTAATTTATTTCGCTCACTAAAGCGCCTATTCGGGTAGCTGCAACAGAGATGGACTAACAATCCATACGCTGCCGATGTCCGTTTCTATAGCAACGACATTGCCGCCGCATGTTACACATGTTTATATTATTTGTTTATTTTCATCTTATCCCTGTTTTCACTGAATTTATGTCGCTGAATTTCTGTTTTTATTTGTGCAGTAACGTGAAAATTAACATGCCGAGAGACAAAACGTCTAGACCAGAATTACTGCAAACCTGGATTGATAGTGACTCGGAGTTATTTGCGGACATGTGTATTAGAGAAAACGATCTATATTATAATGTGTGTGAACGAATTATTAATTCGTCTAAAAAAAGTAATGAACCAAGACATGTGAAAAGCCA
This sequence comes from Rosalia funebris, assembly GCA_037954035.1. Classification (NCBI taxonomy): domain Eukaryota; kingdom Metazoa; phylum Arthropoda; class Insecta; order Coleoptera; family Cerambycidae; genus Rosalia; species Rosalia funebris. The sequence continues at coordinate 9,903,485 of JAZFAV010000001.1, read as the reverse complement.
TACCTCGTATAGCGGTCACGATAACCATGTTGCTATACTTTTTCTATGACCTCACGATAGCCTTTTTGGCAAGTCATATTCCGTTACATAAACTGAAGAACACCACACTACCAGTTTCTAGAAAAATATATAAACCGAAAACTTCCTAATCCAACTACACTAAAACACATTTGCAAAATATTCGTAACAACGTTGGATAAAATTTTGTGCACTTCGTTATAGACGTAGCAAATGATGTATACGGACGTTCAATGGCGAATTTTTTAACGAAACCATTTAATGCATTTTAGCAAAATGCGTTAAAACCTAATAGTGCTAGAGAAGCCATTTAGCGACTTCTAATATATTAGACAGAACCAACCGCAAAACAATTGTAATTTTTTCTATAAAAGCACCTACTTGGATAGACACGTTTAGAAAATCTCTGGGGATGGGGTACTTGATTAGAAGCTGTAGCTTATTATGGAAAAGCATTTTGAGGAACTAAAACGTGTTATCTTTAGATTCCAACGAAAGCAATGCCATTTACACAATGCAGATCTTACTGGAACAAAAAGTATACGAGATGATGTCCATTACATTAATAGTAAGTATTCCATCCGAATTACTGCAATAAAGAGCATTATATGTATAGCTTATCATTACAGGAACAGTTTATAATATTAGATGCTGTTAAACAAAAAATAAACAACCGCAATACACGCGAAGTTAATAATGTCATTAAAACAAAACTTCAAGATGTGTTTAGAAAAAAAACTGGATACAGTGGTTTAGAACATATGTGTTAATTTCTAAGGGGTATACGAGGGGGTACCCAAAAGAAACGAACTGATGTTGTGGTGGGCGGAGTTTTTGTAGTACCAAGGTTCTGCCGCTACGAGTGTATAGAACTACCATTTCTGAATCAGTAGGCCAAGCGTCGTCGCTGAAGAAGGTTCCATTCGGCTTGTGTGAATTTTTTAGTGAGAGTTGTTTTATGTATTTGTCGTTTTTGCAATGGCTGATTTTCATAAACCGCGCGCCCGTAAATTTTTGCTTCTTGCTCGGAAGAACTGGCACAGAAATTCTTGAAATGTTAAAAACGGCCTACAAGAAATGATGCTATTGAGAAAGCTCAAGTGTTCGAGTGATTTTCTCGTTTCAAAAGAGGTGAAATGTCAATTGATGACAAACCTCGCTCTGATCGTCCTTCCATGGCTCGAATCGATGAAAATGTTGAAAAAATTAGCGTAATCATCCTGGAAGATCGACGACGGACCATTGACCAAGTTGTGGAGCTGTCTGGAGTGACTTAGAGTTCGGTTCAGCGAATTTTAAGGGAAGATTTGGGGATGAAAAGGGTGGCTGCCAAATTCGTGCCTCGACTGCTGACTGCTGAACAAAAACAAGGTCGCGTAGACGAATGTTGTGCTTTGAAAGAAGAGTTCCGAAATGATCTAAACTTTTTCCTCACGGTCATCACAGGTGACGAATCACGGTTATGATTCTGAAACGAAGCGTTTTGCCGATATCGCTGAGGTGAGGAACAAAAAGACCGGAGGCGCTGTCGGGGATCACAGATGACGATTTTCAAAAATGTTTTGAACAATGAAATAAAAGATTAGACAAGTGTACTAATGCCAGTGGAGAGTACTTTGGCGGAGATTGAAGGTTTTTATTTAAAAATTAAATGAAAAAAAATCTGTTTCTTTTGGGTACCTCCTTGTACATCAAAAATGACTTGAACTGAAAAGACTTTTTCATTGCATAAACTACTGCTAAGTATTATAATAAGTGGGTTAATAGGCGTTGAGGTTTTACTGCAGAAAAGTATCTAGTGATAAATTTTCATATCGGCACCCGTCTCCATGCAAGTCAGAAACTGAAACCGACTGAGACGTGTTGGTGAACTATCGTTGTGGAATAATAGTGACCTGAGTTCAACCCTGTTGCGGCTCGCCAGAATAGACGCTTTGGTTATCTTATCAATAACGTAGCGAATGAGTTGTTAAAAACCATCGTTTATAATTAAACATAATAAATGTGTTATTATATCCATTTTAAGAATGATTTTATTTTTTCAAGAAGTCTTGATCTTGATACTGAAATAATCTACTTACATTGATCTGGTATCTTCCGTGCAGGCAAAATTCAAGTCACGCCCAATCTGTTGGCAGGCATCTCTGTCGTAGTATTGAGTACAAATCTTATCTGAAATGAAAAATACATATCAATATAAAAAAAATCTGTAAATTAGATAGAGTCAGTAACACAAACCAGTAAAAATTCTAAATAACGGTGATGCGTCTTTGGAAAATGGACAAAACAATAACATGTTAATGTTAGTAACGGACACAGTCGCCTACATGATTAATGTGATCAGTATGACCATTTGAATCCGGTCCTGGACTTGTTTCAACTCCCTTTTTCATTGTAATTTAGTAATAATCATTTAGTTATAATCATTACAACTAAAATAGCCCTACACCACATTTTGCAGTACATAGAAGTAACGTGGTAAAATTGAGTAGCCAGCGTGTTCTCCCGATTTGAGCCCGCTTGTTTATTTCCTATGGGCTTATTTAAAATCCAAAGTTTACTTCAACCACTGAATAAAGTCGATGACTTAAAAAATATAATAAGGCAAGAAATTAATCAAATCACTACGGAAATGATACAAAATCTTTGGAGAAGTTCAACGTTTCTATTATTATTAAGTAACCAGTTCCTGGCGACCATTTGATTTGAAAATTCTCGGTTTAATTTATTTATATATTAAAAATATAATAAATAGAGAAATTAAAAAACCTCATACCTCTTATATTCCTGTCTCTATATTCCTTATACCTATCTACATATACATATACCTGCATTCAATTTAAACATTTTCAAAAGGTAACCGTTAAATTAAAAGAGCTGAATAAGCTATAAAATCCAGCCCCAATATCATTATTCATTTTCATTGTAGTCCAACTTTATTTAAAAATTATTCATCTGTAGAACATTCGTATAAATTACATAATAGGAGTAGGTAGTTTCAAAATATATCTTGGAAAGTAAAGCACTATTGGAAAGTTTTAATTAATAACTTTATTAAAAAAGTATTTACGTATTTTCTTCTTCAGATATTTGTCGATAATTTTGTCTTGATTATTATCTATAAATACAATTTATAACAACATTATTTATTTCAACTTTTGGATGATTCATAAAAAAAACTGCTATTCACTTGAATGGACTGGCATGTAGGAAAATCTGACGTAAAATTTCAGCAACGCTTTACTTGTTGAATCATGTTTATGACGAGCAATGGAGCAATACTAATATAACAACATAACCCAACAGCTACATAGATGCACATGCATAGTGCATACACAAGGCACATTACCTCACAAATAACATTTCATTGTTTATTACCTAATAATGGCGAAAAATTCCTTTAATACCCACCCCTTTAAATGTAATTTTAACACTCAAGATAATTGCAGTAATTCTAACATTTCTAACACACATAATAGAAGAAAATGACGCCGGAATTGTCGGGACGAAATTATAAAACCAAAAGGTACCATTATGGAAAAAAGTAATGAGACCTCTTCGATACATTCCCTGAAATTTAGGTAATGATTAAGTTAATTACACTTGGTTTCAAAATGGACACGCCGGCGCCGTCCTATTGGCCAAGTGTATAATTAATTAAAAAATTAATAGTTGTTTATATTCCAGGGGACCGTATCGAAAGTTTCATTAGTTTCTTTCTCAATGGTATATACAATTTTCAGTAATGGATATGCAGGTATAACTCTTATGAAATATGACATGTGGTTTTATTATTGTGTTTTTCTCGTCAGATATTGTGTGTTATGTACATTATAGTACATTTCAATGGCACAATACCTGTTGTACATGTTAAAAGATATAACCTTGATATTATTTATAGGTACATATATTGGGCGAATTGTCTAATTCCATCAGAGACAAAAAGAATTACTAAATAATTAATATATAAGATAAATTACTTACTTTTTATTTCACGTGATTCACAATTACATGATGAAATGTATAACAAAATAAAAAACACAGCGCTCCACAAATAATTATTCATCAAATCAATACACATCATTCTGAGTTATTATTTAATAAATTAATAAACCGAAAAATAAACGGAACGTAATCCAGAGTAAACAACGTATACTATAAATACATACACCACGCTGGAAGTACTACCTATAAATACTAAACGATACGATATTCGTTTTGGCAACTTGCGTGTAGCGACCAGGGGCACCTGACGATCCCACTGTCCGAATTAACACGAGTGCACGCTTACCCGTGTTGCATATAGTTTAGGGGGTTATAAATATAAAATAGTAGAGAACGGTCAGTGGGTGATCCCAAACTTAAACACATCCGAATATTTGAAATGATGATCTCTTTCCTATTTATGAGCTTATTTGACGTTAATTTGCTTTAAAAGTCTGCTTTTGTGTAATTATAGATTTTATAAAATGTAATATATGCTATAAAAAAAAAATAATAAAAAAAATATAGTACATAATATAGTACCTATATTATCAAATTTTACGTCTGATGAAAGAAGGCAATTAAATTTTTTATAATTATTATATTTTTATTGTTCTACATATATGTAGGTAAATGTATAATAAAATATGTTATTACAGAAAAACATCTAAATTATCAGTTTAATTTTCTCAGAAGTGCAATACTTGCATTCTGAGTTTCTCCTTTGGTGGGTTTTTTTATTACGTGTTTTTCTGATTTCTTCTTTGTAGACGACAGACGCCTTTGAGCAGCGATTTTGGCATTGTGCGGAATGTTTTGGGTAGACTTTGGGAAATTTCTCTGGGCGTCGCGTCGCGTCGCGTCGGCTGCAGTTAGAGTTGGAGATAAAGGAATTAGTGCCTTTTTTACAATTTCTAATTTACCGGGCGAATGAATTTTATCCAGCTGTCTTCTCAATTGTTGTACCAGCTTTTCTTTTTCTTCTTCCATGGACGTTTTCATTGGTCTCTTACTTTTAGTTAACTCTTCAAGGATTACTTCAGATTCATAATTATTTGAATCAATGGCGATGTATAAATTAGTATCAAAATTTTCATTATCAATTTCCTCTCTTCCAAATACTGTTACATTTTCAATTTCTAGTTAAAATAAACAGTTTTAAAACCTTAAAATGGACTTTTCCGCACGTAGAACATCTCTATCTCGAAATTGAGTGGCCGAGAAAAAATAAACCAACACATAAATGCAGAATATCTGTTTTATGCGACAGTTTTACATTTTTCAAATATTGTAGTTCACCCTCGTGCTTTTCATGACCCATGAACAGGGTGGGGTGTGTCCTATCCACCTCAAAATCAATAAATGTCGTCTGGTAGACGTTCCTAATTAGAATCAGTCGAAACCCAATCGATCCGACACGATTTAATTGAGTGATCGAGCTAACAAACAAATTTCTCAAATAGTCCACCATTGTGCTTTCTCATAACCCATGAACATGGTAGAGTGTATTCTATCCACCTCAAAATCAATAGGTGTCATCTGGGAGACGTCCCCGATCCGAATCAGTCAAAACCCGATCGGTCTGACATGACTTAGTTGAGTTATTGACACCTCCCAGTGAGTTATTGTTGGAATATTACATTCAACAATAATTATTTTAGGTTTAAAAATAGTCTTCATGCGGTGCCTGAAATTAAACATAAACATTAGGTCAGCATTTATGAGTTCGGGTAACTCAATATCGAATGTTTAACTGTTCAAATGTCGTTGAAATAAAAATAGATTATTTAGCAAGTCAGTCTGAAAGATTATACGTTAGAATGCACATCTTAATTTCTTTGTACGTAATTTAGTTGTTATACAGAGTATCAATAAACTCGTATTGTCTTCAAATTGTATCTTTAATTATTTATTCTCCCAAGTACTTCGAACAGTTATCCAGTGAGGTTGATTTAATCTCTCTGAGCTGCCATTTAAGCTAACTTCAGGACGACCACGTCTATTCTCAGCTTTTCTGGAAAACGAAATAACCCCGTCTAGCCATTCTCTATTGGTGTTTTTAAATCGCTCTTCCATTCTTCGCGTTTTATTGTAACCAGCCTTATAGTCTGACTTTAAATAGGAAATGTTTTGCATTATTTCCTTATGTTGCGCTTCATCACATTTACAATTAGTGCATTTTTTTCATTTCTTCGCCCAAGTAATGAAATTATTTTTCAATTTCATTGCTTCCAGAACTTCTCATTATGCGTATAAGCTCTTTTCTTTTTACAAACATCGTGTTTGATATCGTCCCTAAAGTTAAATTAAGATATGAATATATTTCAGTCTATAGGCAATTTCCTTCTCTGTTGCATGATTTTTTTATTGTTTTTACTTAAAACGGCAACCGTCGCCGCCACTGCTAATACTTTTCACGACATAGTTAATCTCAAAGCGACTGAAAATTTACTACCAGGATTTCCCGTAGTGTGTGGACTGTGGATAGAAAAGTTCAGACGTTGGACAGATTGTGGACGTTTCGAATCCCGGCGCGGCGATACGGACGGATGAAAAAGAATGAAGTCTATGGACGGCTTTAAATAGTTGCAATAATAAGCTCGCAATTGTTTACCGGTGAGTCGCGTGGGTTTATTTAACAAATTTTAATTAATAAACAATGTTGAAGCTTATAGTACATTTCAAGAAAAGCACTCGCTAGCAGCAACAGACGAGACGACGGCAGATGTGACTGAAGTAACGTGTAGACGCCTCTCAAACACAGGAGATGTATGTATTTGTAACATCTATAATAGTTTTTCGACTTAATACAATTATTTGCTTATATGACAGGATGCGGTTGTGTTTCTCAACGTAGTTGTGTACGTTGAGGCCGAGAGTAATTAATAAATAATTAATAATTTCAACAAGACTGATCAACTTCCGGTTATATCGGAAGCGCCCACTAATTCTTTTATTTTAAGTAAAACATCCTACATTATCGGGTAATGGGGGTTTTCCCGAATCAAATGATTTTGAAGGTGGAAGTTTGTGAAGTTTTTGCAAATCTAGGGAAAATTCGGCGAGGAGACTTCTCCCAACAAATTAGAGAAAGTAGTCAATATGATGTTGAGGAATAATCTTTCATATTTTGAAATATTTTCATTTATTTGTCTAAATAAATGATCAGCGTAATGAACGTGTAAAAACTATGTTGCTATATACGATGAAGATAGAATTACCATAATTTCAAAAACAAATAAACGTTGACAACTCAATATTTTTAAACGGAATAGTATTTTTTAGTCTCAATCATCACTATCAATGTTCCTATACCTATTTGTTCCTATACCCAAGTTTCCGCTAATACCAGTGGCGGCTCGTCAGAGTAGACCGATGGGGCAGGTAATTAATTTTAATTGGTTTATCATTTCAGTATGTACTATAATCATAGATTTTTAATACTTAATTAAAAATATTAAAGATGTTATTTCCAAGTAAAGATGTTTGGTGGAAGTGAGGGTATAATAACCTTGAAAAATGTATCACGACCAATAAAAAAACATTTTAAAAGAAAAAATAATCATAATAATCTCATGTACTTATAAATTAGATGTTCTAAGAAAGTCCCGTTGATAATCATATTAAACACATATATGAAATAAATACAAAATTTCAGTATTTTTTTGCTTCTTTTTGCTACAAGCAAAAGGGTACAAATGCACTTTTCGCTGAATATTAGTCGATTATAGTTTTGAGTTTACAAGCGTTTCATGGCAAAATACTGTAAGAGGTACTTTATATTGTAATGCCATCTGTAAACAGTTGATACTTATAGTACTGATATGTTTAGAAATTTTCAGGAAATTTTAAATTCAAGAAATGACAAGTGAATACTGTATTATCTGTATGTTGTTGATATTATCAAACATCCAGAAACAGATAGTGACAAATTTCTTTTAAGTTACCTCTACAGTGTGGTTTCCATCTAACTTTCCATTTCAAAAAAAAAAAAAAATGCACGCGGAATTTAAAACTTGATAACTGAAATGAAAACTTATTCATCGCTAGACGAATAAGTTTTGACGAATAAGACGTGGGATATCTCCAATTTATCATGGTTTGTATAAAAATTCGTGTCATAAAAATCACAACACAACAATGAAAGTAGTTCAATTGGTTATGAAAACTAGCACAAAAAATGCTGTTAGAATAGAAAACAAATAGGCCACCAAAAAAGCAGGAGTTTCCAAGACGTTGAAGAAAGGTAATTGTTAGAATCTGATTATGATCAATTTATTTAGAACATTAATTTGTTATAATACAAACAAATAAATAGAAGAGGATATAAGTGGTTTCAAGTAGGTATATTAAAGAACAATATTTTCTTGCAATCACACACGAAATGCATACTATTTTATTTAAAAATTACAGTGGTACATGTTTAACCAAAATTAATTATCAATAAGTTCGGTTAAAATTAATTTTTTAATTATGAAAATAAAAAAATAGGGCTGGGTAAGCTATTTAAATAGTCGCAGATATCTATTAGGATGATACATCGATATTAGTCGACTATGAATATAGTTATTTTCAACGAAAACTAGCCCCTCGAAATGCTTTTACTCATTCGTATACGTTTGCGTCATTTAATCTTACTGTTAGTGACGTATCAATATTTATATTATGATATGGTCAAATTGATCAAGTTTATCCTGTACAATTTGGTGCAATTACACGTTATGTATTATCACTGAACATTTTGGCTGTGTACGATTGAGGATAACGTAACGAGACATTACAATAATGACTTATTTTTAAAGTTAATTGTGATATATCTAGACAGATTAAAGTTAATTATATATAGTGAGATGTGCGTATGTTATACAGAAATTTGAAGTTAATTATTTACGAAGGTAGAATTTTCTGCCAATAGAGGTGATAGTTAACGCGTCATTCGGGAAAAAGATGGTTTAATTCATTTTTTAATTTTAAATTGTTCAATACCTATATGGAATGAATATACCTACACTGAAGGAAGAAACCGTTTATAGTAGCATTCCAAATTTTTTATTCGAACAGAGCTAATATGAGTCACCAACTTATTTTTACAGTCTACGTCTATTTTTACAATTTCAAGGTCGATTTTCCGGAAGGCTCAAATTTGCTAATCTGTTTTACTTTACTAATCAATGAATATCACCTATCTACATATATCGCTGCCTTATGTAACATTATATCAGCATTCACATAAATAATATGCATAACTAAATTATGTATGGCCACTTGGATATATCCAGTGATATAGGTACTGATAAGAATGAACCTTAAATTGTTTAAAACTTTTCTGATTTTTCCTTCTAAAATGAAAAACTAAGACTATAACTATAATGCTAGTCACTTACTTTCTATCTCCTGAGCAAACGTAACACACGGCAGAACCACCAGTAACAATAAAGCGGAAAGTTTTATTTTACACATATTCGCGATATTTTAGGTCTCACCGAAATAACACACCCTAGCAGAATGAGTAAAATAATATAATACGGTGCCCGGTTATCTTATCAAAACAAATACTTTTATCTGGTACCTATTTAGTTTTGATGACATGTTATTTACAATTATTTCTAATTTTAATGTTGCAATAATAATTGATCACCGAACAATCAAAATATACGGGCTATGTTAATTGTGTTAATTACATATTTAATATGATATGATATATGTAACATATATATTTATGTTTTTTAGGTCATCGATATTTTTTCAGACGAGCTTGAATTGAGAAGAGCCTGTTGATGTGGCCACGTTGTCAGTATTTTAAGTTTAACCGCCCTTTTCATTTCCTTCAAGCTAGATTAACATTTTTTTTTGCATCCAAAAATACAGAACTAGTAAATTATGTTTAATTGGATTTTGCATTTACACTAATTAGAGAATATGGTTGGTGCTTAAATTAGTTGTACGACGCGGAGCTATATAAGTAGAGCACACTGCCTCGCGGCCATTACATAGATAGGAGATCTGTCGTTCTCTGGTAGAGATGTCTGCGAAATGTCGTCCGTACTGTGGTCTAGAGAAGCGAACTGGGTCTAATATTGGGATTTCGTTGTATGTTTGGGTTCAAGTCCCAACTAGCCAGGAAAATAGCTGTTTTGACCTAATTTGTTTAGTCCTTATTATATAAGGCATTTGCAGATGGGTTGGAGTTTAAACTCTTTATTTCTGTAGTTTGAATGTTACCCTCTGGTAGTAAAACTTTGCATTATATTGATGATTTCAAGTTTTTATTTCGATTTAGATTGTTCGAAACTACCAAGAGATGGCGCTTGGTGCATTCCACTGCGGTGGAACGTAACAACGTCTACTAGATGTGAGCTTTATCTGTCGAAGGTATACTCGTTTACACTGCACTGACGAGACCCAAGATAGAAAGGTCGAAACCGGTCTGCAGTTAACGATATCCTGAGATAGGGTGACACCTTGCATATTTCTTGGTGGTTGTAGAACAATCACTGTATTTTTAGTGCTAACTCTGTTAGACAAAAATACGACAAATTTTGTCATGTAATTCAGTGCTCAGCGTTTGGCATATAGCCAGGAGAGTAGCTGTTTTGACCTAATCTGTTTAGTCCTTATTATATAAAGCATTTGCAGATGGGTTGGAGTATAAACTCTTTATTTCTGTAGTTTGAAATAGAAGAAGTAAAACAGGTGAAGCTATATAATAGATATGCAATTTGGTTTAAAATTTTCTCCTGTAGTATCAAAATGGTATCAAAATCGACATTCATTAAATAAGGATTAATTTGACACTTTATTTTGGATTTAACTTCACAAATATTTACAAACTTCAGTTAGATGAGCTTTATATAATAGGGTACGGTAGAAATGTTAGGAATTCATATTTGAGTAAGTACTTCACTGTGATCCGCTTTCAAATTTCTAATATATGCTAATAATATTAATTCTAATATATAATTTATTTAAATTATATATGAGCGTACTGATCAAACAAATCTGGACAATGTATACTGTGAGATTTCATTGGATAGGGGTTCCTGTTCAGACTGAAATATTAAGTTAGTTATGTGTATGTACCATCCAGAAAGACTGTAATGAGACACTATCAATATATCTCCTGAAATATATGTAAGTAATAATGAATTAATTTTAGCGTTCATTGTGCTCTTGGCCCAAGATTAAAACTAATTCCTTATTGCCTATATTTCAACGTAACTGATCGAAAAGGTTTTATTACATTTTTTCTCGGTGGTACATACATATATTTGATACGAATTTTTTTTATTTATTATTATTAATTTATCTCTCTTATTTTTTATAATAATATAAATAATCGTATATGGTTTGTAGATATCTATATATAGTTCAGCGTACAAAAGTTTCACTAAATAGTTCATCATGATTAAATCAATGTCAAGGTTGTCTAAATAAAAATAAACCACATTTAACACTAGAAATCGATATCCATAAAACAATGTAGAAATGTATATTGTTTATTTTCAACATATGTATTTAGTTAATATAAATTTTTAGTATTTAATACAGCTATACACATACACACCTTATATAAAAAATAATTTTGAATTAAGATTTTTTATAAATGTTACATTTCGGTGCCAATTAAATTCTATAGCTTATTTGTAATTTTGTAAGTTTAATGATGTTATATCTTTCAAACTGTGAAGTATATATGTAATACATAAGCCCTGAAATAAATAAATTAACAGTATCCATAGACAAATAAAAAAATAGTTTTTGATTTTATTTATGTTCTTTTATGTTATGAGCGTCTAATGACGTATAATTTTCAGTGTTTGCGGGAAAATGACCTCCTGGTTTTCGTGTATGTATATGTAAAGCAATACCATTTCAGTGTGTGTGGAATTCTTATATTTACGTATATTTCACAAACTCTTTACTTCTTCGCAAAGACGAAGTAACTTACTATTGTTGTTTATACTCCAAATAAAGCAGACATAAGATGTAAAGAAAAAATGAAATGTTTAATGTACAATTATATTCTATTCGTTTTATTTACAACCCTGCAACATGCTTATAAATTGCAGGTGAGAAGTTACCTAAGGAATGTTGTAACTATAAATGTAAGTATGGAATGTAAGTATAAAACAGAAGAAAATCTTTTGCGTTTTTATAGATATCTCATTAAATCCTATTTTGATGTTATAAGGGAGGTGTGGCATTTCAATATTCTTTCTAATTATTCTATATTTAAGTTTAAGTTATTTTTTTATTTGAACAATTATACGCATTCAAATATTCCTGTTTGTATAAAAATTAATGAACTTATTTTATCTTTAAAATTACTAGGACTGAGAGTAAATTCACAAGAAGGTGAGACACTATTTTAAGGCAATTTTAAATAAAAAATATATTAATACCGATACTATTTCTACTAATTAATGCTTATTAAATATAAATGTTTGACAGACGACGTACAACAACAAATACAACACCAATATTCATACAATAAAAAAGCTAATAGCATTGATCTACATTTATTTGTCTGTTCTAGCTTACGCTACTGATTATGGACGCAGTGGGATCTACTCTACTCTACAGTACAAACGAAAGAACCTAATGGCCCTATGTACTCCATAGATCTAGATAGAAAATAATAGCAAACCAATGAACTGAAACTGGCTTTGAGTTCATTGTAGCAAACCGATTCAACAACAAAACGAACAAAACATTCTTCATATTGGCTCTGCCTGCTCTGTGTTATATGAACGCACAGTGCATTGTTTGTAGTTCTGTGATCTGTCACATATCACATCACATAAACAAAACAAAAGTAAAAGATGGCGGATGCTGCGGCAAGGCAGCTTCAATATGAATATAAAGCGGTAAGTATTAGTGGTAACAATTTAATAATCGAATTTTTAATTTCTACGCCCAAAATATCAAATTAACCGTAAAATTTTAGAGCCTCATAATCTTTATAAGAAAATAATTATTGAAACGTAAAGGTTACGTTTATGTAAATGTATATTTTTTCGTATTTAATTTAATTTCTTAAGTGTTTTTTGTTGATTACAGAATTCTAATCTAGTATTACAAGCCGATGTTAGACTTATCGAAAGGAGAAGTCGAGATGAGGCAACCGGGGAGGTTATGTCCCTGGTGGGTAAACTATCGGGCACAAAAATGGGAGATAGGGCACAAAGGACACGACCGGGAAAGGCAGAAGAAAGAAAAGTAAAGTAAGTATGTTTTATATAAAAAAAATCAACAGTTTCTAATACAATTCTTCTAGACGTCAAAAGAGAGATGAGGCCCAGTATGATTTTGCGAGAATGAAAGGTGCTACATTATTGTCTGAGGGCGTGGACGAAATGGTTGGCATATTATATCGGCCTAAGACTCAGGAAACCAGACAAACATACGAAGTCTTATTGAGTTTTTTACAAGAAGCTTTAGGGGACCAGCCAAGAGATATACTCTGTGGCGCAGCGGATGAAGTCTTACAAGTATTAAAGAATGAAAGGTTAAAAGAACGCGAGAAGAAGAAGGAGACGGAAACTCTTTTAGGTACATTCAATGTCTGAGGCTTAAGTTTGTTTTTATATAAAGATAAACTGTTTCAGGTTCTATAGCAGACGAAAGGTTCGCTCTATTAGTAAACTTGGGCAAAAAAATTACGGATTTTGGTAACGAAGAAACCAAAACTAATGCAGGAGATGAAAATATTGATGAAACCTACGGGATAAATGTACAGTTTGAAGAATCAGAAGAAGAGGATGATGAGGATATGTACGGTGAAGTACGGGAGGAAATGGACGATGAGGAGGGGGAGGAGGCTAAAGAAGATGGCGCAATTCATGCAGAAAATGTGAGTAACGTATTTTTATCTAAATTTTTCAATGTGGAAATTTGAATTATAAATATAGCTATCTATATAAGATGATCTATAACTATTTGATGTTACATATACCGAAAATATATATAACTTTTAAATTACTCAATTTATTTAGCTTGGAGGTGTAGAGGAGATGAAAAAGGAAAAAAGCTTGCACCCTCTGGACATAGATGCCTATTGGCTGCAAAGAAGACTCTCCAAAATTTACGATGATGCAATGGTGTCACAGGCAAAAGCTACCGAAGTTCTAAATGTGCTTCGCGATGCAACCGATGACCGAGAGTGCGAGAACCAATTAGTGTTATTGTTGGGTTATGATTGTTTTGACTTTATCAAGCAGCTGAAGAAACATCGACAGATGAGTAAGTACTAAAATAAAATCAGTAAACACCGGTCTTCAATGATTAAATAGAGAAAATTTGATTGTCGATAACGAAATCTCTAGGTAAAGTTTTTAAATCATTTAAAAATTTGCTGTAGTGTGTGATTAAACTTGGTTTCTAGAATCGTAAAAACCTATTCTTTGTGTTATAAAACAAAACTTGTTCGCAGTTCTCTACTGTACCTTACTGGCAAAGTCACAGAGCGACTCCGAAAGGCAGAAAATAAAGGATAAAATGGCCGATGACCCCTCTCTCGGCCGTATACTAAAGCTACTGGAGACTGGCAAAGGGGACGATGACGACGAAGACGACGAATCCACTTCTAGGTCGCACAGGAGGAAGAATGAATCTGACAACGTGGATCAGGGTAGTGCCCAGATGGCGGGTTCAAGGCATATAATCGACTTTGAGGATTTGGTATTTCAGCAGGGCTCTCATTTCATGGCCAACAAGAGGTGTCAATTGCCTGATGGTTCGTTCAGGAAACAGAGAAAAGGTAAGTGGCGATTTTTAGCGCTTTTGTAAGGTTTCTTCTATAAAATATCCAGCTCGGAAATGCTGTAGAAACACAGATGGCAGTTTTACTATAGGAAACATAAAAGTCACGGGATTTACCTTGATTTTAATGGAAATAATCGGAACCTATTTCTATTAGTAGTACTTTTAGAATTTTGAAATTCCCTGCCTTTGGAGAACTAACAATTCCAGACTGAAGAGTAAATATTTTAAATTGTTATGTGAGAATTTGTAAAACAAATCCATTCCAAACTATTTTGAGGTCTTTCTGAAAAGTAAGAAATAGCTAAAAGAAGATAAAAGTTTATCGTTTTTATATAGGGTGTAAGAAGTATAACTGCCATTATTTTGCCACATGAAAAACATTTTTGAAATCGTCACCAATCGGCTAAATTTAATGATGTAGAATTACGTTATGTAGAGAGTAAATTTTTATATTTTATAATACATTTTTGGAAAATACGAAGTTTTTTGATTTTTTTAATATTAAGTAAGAGTTCAGAGATACCTTTCATACAATGGCATTCCCATTGACTTAAAACATGGAGAATTAGATAAATTTTGATATTTACAAGAAGTTTTTGTTCATCAAAACATTCGGAGACCTACTTTAGAATTAAAATTTCGTACGTAAGATTTTTTTTGACAATTAATTTGTATACATTCAAAAACATAAGTGGTTACATTTACATTATTTTATAAGAAGTTTTTCTAACGTTTTTTTTTTAATTGAATTCAGTTGATTTGAAAAAAATAAAGAAATTGAATTTAGATATATATACGAGGTGTGTTCAAAAAGTAACAGGAATTTTGTAATTTCGCGGGTTGTACTAGTCCGACTCGCGCGATTTTCTCGTTGTGTTGGTAAACATGTCTGAACAGTAATTGTACATTATTAGCCATATCGGATGTTTAGTCTGTTGTCAGATGTCAAAATGGTTACGTGTGCTTTGGTACGATCGGCGATTATTTATTTCTTTAAAAAAAGAATCAGAGAATTTGCATTAAATTTTGCTTTAAGAATTGAATAAAGCGCAGCTATGTTTTAAAAATGTTAAATATTGGTTTCGCTGAGTCTGCATGAGTAAAAAAAGGCTTTCCGAGTGGTATAAGTGTTTCCAAGCAGGCTGTGAAGACGTTGAAGATGACGAGCGCCCTGGAGATCCTAGCACGTTAACAACCGATGAAAACGTGGAAAAAGTGAAAGAAAAATTTATGAACGATCGCCGGATCACAATCAGAAAAGTCGCTGATGATGTTGATATATCAATTGGCTCATGCCATGAAATTGTGGAATTTGGAACAAAAACAGCGCAAAAGCAAGTTGCTCAAGAGTCGCTAAATGATGCAGAACTACTGAAATGTGTCATAACAGGTGATGAAACGTGGGTTTATGGATATAACATCGAAACTAAGGCTCCATTGTCTCAATAGAGGCATTCTGGATCGCCAAAACTGAAAAGAGCTCGACAATTATGGTGAATGTAAAGATTATGCTCACTGTGTTCTTCGATTTTAACGGCATAGTGCACCATGAGTTCATGCCTCAAGATCATCATCATCATCATATCGGTTTATAACGTCCTTCGCCATCTTCCGATTCCTAATCTCCATTCCTCTCTATTCCTCCACATGTCCTCGTCCAGACCTCTCTCCCGAATTTCATTATCAATGCCCTCGCTCCAGCTTTTTCGTGGTCTTCCTCGCCTTCTTCTTCCTTGTGGTTTCCAGTTAGAATTTTTTTGGGTGTTTTGTCATTTGGCATTCGCTGAACATGCCCGTACCATACGAGTAACGCAATGTCATGTGTTATTCCCATCATATTTCTTATTCTCTCATTTGTTACCCTTTCTCTCTTTGATTTTCCAACTGACCTCCTCCAAAAGTCCATTTCTGTGGTTCTTATCATTCTTTCTGTTCTTTCTTTTATTGGCCATACTTCACAACTATAGGTTACTATACTTTTAATTATTGAATTATATATTGTTCTTTTATTTTCTTTTGTTATTTGTTTATCTCATAGAGTGCTGTTCAACATTGTAATTGCTCTCCTTCCTTGAGTGTTTATTTCCGAAATAGCTTCATCAAGTGTCCCGTCGTTTGATATTTTCATGCCTAGATACTTATATTCATTGCAGTGTTTGATGTTTTGCCCGGTTGACAGAAGTAGATCTTGTTGTTGTCCTCCAATACACATGTATTCCGTTTTCTTCACATTAACTTCTAAACCCCATTTTTCCTACTCCTCGATAAGTTTGCGTGTCATATATTCCATATCGCCGATATCTTGCGCAATAACAACTTGGTCATCCGCAAAGGATAATGTGTATAGTGTTGATGTATCATCTATTGGTATGCCCACGTTGTGACATTTTCTTTTCCAAGTCATCAATGCGCGGTCTAGATATATCTTAAATAGTGTAGGAGATAGGCAGCATCCTTGTTTAAGTCCCTTAGTTACAATAAATCCCGTTGTTATATTGTGTCCTATTTTTATTCTAGATCTGGTATTATCATACAGAGACTTTACAGCCTTTATTAATTCTACATTTATATTAGTGTTTTGTAAAGTTTCCCAGAGTTTTACCAGAGGAATGCTATCATATGCTTTTTTTAAATCCACATATAGTAGATGTACTTCTTGGTTAAATGCTATCTTCTTCTCCAAGATTTGTGTGATTGTATATTGCCTCAAGATCAAGTGATCAATAAGGAGTACTACCTACAAGTTTTACACCGTCTGCATGCAGCAATTCGAAAAAAAAAACCCAGGATTTGTGGGGAAACAATTCATGGCTTTTATACTACAATAATACACCTGCTCACACTTCATTGCTTGTTTGGGATTTTTGACCAACAACACTGTAACGATGCCCCAGCCTCCATATTCGCCAGATATGGCTCCATGTGACTTTTCTGTTCCCAAAAATAACGAGAACTTTAAAGGGCCGTCGTTTTGCAAGAATAGATGAGATTTAAACCATATATCTGAGAGAGCTAAACTCAATCTCAAAGATCAAGTTCCACAGGTGTTTCGGGGACTGGAAGTGCTGGCATGAGTGTATAATATCTAATGGGGACTATTTTGAAGGGGATAACATTGATGTTTACAAATATTTTGATTTATTTTTTGAAGTTTAATAAATTAAATTCTTTCGAAAAATCGAAAATTCCCATTATATTTTGAACACACCTCGTGTTTTATAAGAAATATGTGCTTATTGTTACAAGTTAAATGCTCGTATTTATTTCAATTTAATCTAAGGAATTTCCTATTGACATGAAATAATTTACTACCTTATTTTAGATGTTAAATTATATTTTGTAAACAAAATAAGGAAGTTTCCTTCTTTAGAAGTTATACATTTATATTTTAAAGACTTGTTTTAGAGGTTAAATCTCCATATCTTATAAGAAATATCCATAATGAAAGTTGTACAGATACTGAATTATTATTATGCCTAAAATATTGATTTTAAAATAAGGTTGTGGCAAATTTTTTGTTTATTCTGATATAATTCTTCAACCTGTTATAAATTCTGAAAATAATGTCTATCATGTTTTCTTCGTAATTCGTTCATAAAAACACTAAACGAATATTCAACATTTTTTTTAGTTGTACATTCCAGAGTAAAATGTATTGTCCTACTGTTTTTTAAAACTAATTGAAAGCAGTTTAGTGTTTTATTTGAAACATATATAAAAGTATTAATAAATAAAAGGATAATGCCTCTAAATTATTTTTCACTTTGTATACAGAAAATAAGGTCTTCTCAGAATTGAAGGCTTTGGAAAAAGTACAAATTTTCATTTGTAAGATATTTTTAAAGAAGTTTTAGTTCACTTGTTCAAAATTATTTAAACAAATGGTTTAATAATTGGTTTAAAATTTATTTGTTTTTTGCATCTTTTATTAAATACTGATATGAAAGTTATTTGTTTTTGTATTAATGAAGGTTACGAAGAAGTTCACGTTCCGGCTTTAAAACCCAAACCTTTTGGAGAGAACGAAAAACTCCAACCCGTCGACCAACTTCCCAAATACGTCCAACCCGTTTTTGACGGCTTCAAAACCCTCAATCGCATTCAAAGTAAGCTCTACAAGGCCGCTCTGGAATCCGACGAAAATTTACTCCTATGCGCCCCAACTGGCGCTGGCAAAACTAATGTGGCCCTCTTATGCATGATGAGAGAGATCGGCAAACATATAAATCCCGATGGTACTATCAACGCGGACGAATTCAAAATAATCTACGTGGCTCCCATGCGATCCCTGGTACAAGAAATGGTCGGCAACTTCGGGAAGAGGCTAGCCAGTTATAATATAACAGTCTCCGAGCTGACTGGTGACCATCAATTGACGAGGGAACAGATCACGGCTACACAAATCATCGTCTGCACTCCAGAGAAGTGGGATATAATTACGAGGAAGGGCGGCGAGAAAACGTTTACGTCACTAGTGAGGCTGATCATCATCGACGAGATCCATTTATTGCACGACGAACGAGGACCAGTTCTGGAAGCCTTAGTGGCCAGAACCATAAGAATGATCGAATCAACTCAAGAAGACGTGCGTCTAGTTGGACTGTCGGCTACGTTACCTAATTACCAGGACGTAGCAGCCTTCCTCAGAGTGAAATCTGATACCGGGCTGTATTACTTTGACAATAGTTTCAGACCCGTGGCTTTGGAACAACAGTATATCGGCGTAACGGAAAAGAAAGCCCTGAAACGGTACCAAGTAATGAACGAAATCGTGTACGAGAAAACGATGGAACACGCTGGCCGCAACCAAGTCCTCATCTTTGTCCACTCGAGAAAGGAGACCGGCAAGACTGCGAGGGCCATCAGGGACATGTGCCTGGAGAAAGATACTTTGGGGCAATTCTTGCGCGAAGGATCGGCCTCTATGGAAGTACTGCGTACTGAGGCGGAGCAAGTTAAGAACCACGAACTCAAGGATTTGTTGCCGTACGGCTTCGCTATCCATCACGCTGGAATGACCCGCGTTGATAGGACTCTGGTTGAGGATCTTTTCGCCGACAGGCATATACAGGTGTTGGTGTCTACCGCCACGTTGGCCTGGGGCGTAAATTTGCCAGCGCACACAGTTATAATTAAAGGTACGCAGATATACAATCCCGAGAAGGGTAGATGGGTGGAGCTGGGGGCTCTGGACGTTCTACAAATGTTGGGACGTGCAGGTAGACCCCAATACGACACAAAAGGCGAAGGCATATTAATCACCAACCATAGCGAGTTGCAATACTACCTGTCGCTGTTGAATCAACAATTACCGATCGAGTCTCAGATGGTTTCCAAGCTACCCGATATGCTTAACGCGGAAATAGTCTTGGGTACCATACAAAACCTGAGGGATGCCGTAACTTGGCTGGGTTATACCTACTTGTACATTCGTATGTTACGTCAACCTACTCTATATGGCATTTCCTATGATCACCTGAAGCAGGATCAATTACTGGAGCAGCATCGAGCCGATTTAATCCACACGGCTGCGCTACATCTAGATCGGAGTGGCTTGGTCAAATACGACCGGAAGACCGGCCAGTTCCAAGTAACCGAAATCGGGAGAATAGCGTCTCACTATTATTGCACGCACGAGACCATGCAGACTTACAATCAACTACTCAAGCCAATGTTAAGCGAAATAGAGCTGTTCAGGGTGTTTTCTTTGTCGGGGGAGTTCAAAAACATCGCCGTGCGCGAGGAGGAAAAGCTGGAGCTACAGAAACTCATGGAAAGAGTTCCGATCCCCATAAAGGAGAGCATAGAAGAACCCAGCGCCAAAGTTAATGTACTATTGCAAGCGTACATTTCGCAATTGAAACTCGAAGGGTTCGCCCTGATGTCCGACATGGTGTACGTCACGCAGTCGGCCTCGCGTCTGATGCGAGCCATTTTCGAGATCGTCTTGCATCGGGGTTGGGCCCAACTCGCGGATAAGTCCTTGGCGTTGTGCAAAATGATAGATAAGAGGATGTGGCAGTCGATGTCGCCTCTCCGCCAGTTTAGGAAAATGCCTGAAGAGATCGTTAAGAAAATCGAAAAGAAAAATTTCCCCTGGGAGAGGTTGTACGACTTGGGCCCCAACGAAATAGGCGAGCTCATCCGAGTACCTAAACTGGGCAAGACTATCCACAAATATGTACATCAGTTTCCGAAACTAGAACTGTCCACTCATATTCAGCCGATCACGCGGTCGATGTTGAAAGTCGAGTTAACTATTACGCCGGATTTTCAGTGGGATGAGAAACTTCACGGGGCCTCGGAAGCTTTTTGGATATTAGTAGAAGATGTCGACTCTGAAGTTATCCTCCACCATGAATATTTCCTTTTAAAAGCGAAGTATTGCCAAGACGAGCACTTGGTAAAGTTCTTCGTACCGATATTCGAACCTCTGCCTCCTCAATATTTCTTAAGAATCGTGTCGGATCGCTGGATAGGTGCAGAAACGCAACTCCCCGTGTCGTTCAGGCACTTAATCCTACCCGAAAAGAATTTTCCTC
The DNA here is from genome assembly GCA_037954035.1 of Rosalia funebris. Lineage (NCBI taxonomy): Eukaryota > Metazoa > Arthropoda > Insecta > Coleoptera > Cerambycidae > Rosalia > Rosalia funebris. The sequence goes on along the minus strand of JAZFAV010000001.1, from coordinate 9,882,177 downwards.
CTACGGAGCTGTTAGACTTGCAGCCGTTGCCCATAACCGCTTTGAGAAACGAGAAATTCGAGGCTTTGTATTCCGATAAGTTTCCCCAGTTCAATCCGATCCAAACGCAGGTGTTCAATTCCGTGTATAACGGGGACGATAACATCTTCATCGGGGCACCGACCGGTTCCGGAAAGACCACCATAGCAGAGTTTGCCATTCTAAGGTTGTTCGATAAAAATCCCGAGGGCAGATGCGTATACCTGGTACCCAAGGATGCTCTAGCCGAGCTGATCTTCGCCGACTGGCATAATAAGTTCGGTCAAAGTCTCGGGAAGAAAGTCGTGCTCTTGACGGGAGAAACTGGAACAGACCTGAAATTGCTGGCCAAAGGGCAGGTGATAATAACTACGGCAGAGAAATGGGACGTCTTGTCCAGGAGATGGAAGCAAAGGAAGAACGTGCAAAACGTGAATTTGTTCATCGTGGACGAGCTACATTTGATTGGAGGCGAAGATGGACCCGTCATAGAAATAGTCTGCTCACGTATGAGGTACATTTCCTCGCAAATCGAGAAGCCCATCAGGATTATAGCTCTGAGCGCCTCGCTCACCGACTACAAGGACGTGGCTCAGTGGCTGGGTTGTAACGCCAATGCCACCTTCAATTTCCACCCCAGCGTGCGGCCGGTGCCGTTGGAGCTTCACGTTCAGGGCATCAACATTACCCATAACGCGTCGCGGTTGATCGCGATGGCGAAGCCGGTTTACAACGCTATTTTGAGGTACAGCCCCCATAAGCCCGCCATCGTTTTCGTGCCCACCAGGAAGCAGGCTCGATTGACCGCGATCGATTTGCTTACGTACGCCGCCTCCGAGGGGCAACCCAATAAGTTTTTCCATGCCGAAGAGGAGGATATCAAGCCCTTCTTGGACCGGATGACTGATAAGGTAGGTGACATTAGGTTAGGCTGTAGTTTTAGCTAATTAAGTGGTATTAATGTGGTTTTGATAAGAAATGATTGGTTTTCGAGGTGAATAATTTTTTTTTGTGGGCAAGATGTCTACAAATTCTATGTGAGTGACAAATTCTAGTTAAAATTCTATGCGATGAAACGCGTTGTAGAGTATATATAAGGTTTTTTAATTTTATTTTTGAGATTTTTTTACTTTTTTATTCCTGAAGTGAAAGTTGCTCTTTTTTTAATTATTTGGTTGTAATTGTGGTAACATGACATATTAATAATCCTTATTTTTAATTAAATTTTTAAGTGATGATACTCCTATTTTTCCTTTTGATTCTTTTAATGTTTCATCTTGAAGTGGAAGCTGCGAGTTCTTAAATTTTGGAATGTAATGATGGCAAGCTGACATTGAATTGGCCATTTCCAATCCTTAATTAAACTCCTAACTAACGATATTAAGGACATATTTTATTAAAGTATAAATACAACATTCACATTATTTTACTTTTTATTTTCAATTGTTCTTAAAATGGAAGCAGCCGCTTTTTATTTGTGAGGTATAACCTGACATTACAGTAGTATATTTTATTGCGTACCACATAAAATTGACCTGTTATTGTCTGTATATTACAATACAACCATATACAGAAGTTAATGTTCCCTTTACACATTTTTAGACCCTCAAAGAAACCTTATCGCAAGGCGTGGCTTACATGCACGAGGGTCTAACAGCAAGCGACTTACGTCTAGTCGAACAGTTGTTCGATTCGGGAGCCGTCCAGATAGCAGTTGTCACTAGAGACCTTTGCTGGGCGGTAAATATCTTCGCCCATTTGGTTATCATAATGGATACCCAATACTATAATGGGAAAGTCCACGCCTATGAGGACTATCCCATCACTGACGTGTTGCAAATGGTCGGCAGAGCCAATAGACCTCTAGAAGACGACGACGCCAAGTGCGTGTTGATGTGTCAGAATTCCAAGAAGGACTTCTTCAAGAAGTTTTTGAGTGATCCCCTGCCAGTCGAGGTAAGGCTGCGTTTATTTCTAGATGTGTATTTTTGAACGTATTTCCACCAATTTTATTTATTTATTTATTATAACCATTTTACAATGCCTTTGAGCAGGCATCCTATAGAGGTAAATAAAATTACCTGTACATAGGAAATGGTACATGAAAAAAGAAAATATACATAGAAACTTAAAACTAACTTAAAACTAAAAACAAATCAGTGCTTGTTTGCACTCTTAAATGGCTATATTTACAAATATTACATAATAAAATGACAAATTTTTTTTATTCAACAATTATATAATTTTTTTTCTTATTAGGCTAATGCGTTCTCTTTGATATAATCTTTGAGTTTTGTTTTTACTTTCTGCTTACTACCACATAACTCTTTTAAATTTTTGGGTAGATTGTTAAAAATCTTTAATGCTACATAATAACTATTTTGTGTAGCTATCTATTTCGATATTTTCGGTATTTGTATGTTTTTATTTCTTGTTGTGCTTGTCGAATTAATATATTTTTCTCTTAGATTTTTATGGTGATATAATATAGATTGAAAATGGAATAATTGCCTTACATTGAGTGGGTATTTTTCATTTATGAAATTGTTTTGGCTAATGATTTTCATTATTTTATTTTGTACTCCTTGTATTAGTTTAATGCAGGTACCATAAGCTCCACCCCATGCAATTATTCCATAATTAATTATGCTATTTAAAAATGCATAGTAAACAGTAAGTAGTGTTTTAGTGTCCATGATATTCTTAATTTTAGCAAATATAAAAATCAAATATTTGGTTTTTTTGATTATATATTCAATGTGTTGGTCCCATTTCATATTATAATCAAAAATTAATCCAAGATACTTATGAGATTCAACTCTATTTAACAATTTATTATCTAACCTTATATCAATCGTTTTTGGCACACTATCACAGTAATTTCTATAAGTCATAACAACTGCCTTATCTACGTTTAGAGATAGTTTATTTACAGCTAGCCAATTCGCAACAGTTTTGAGATATTCATTCAGCCTTTCCTCAGCCTTCGCCCACGTATCGTCACTCGATGTGACGATGGTGTCATCAGCATAGGATAGGATTGAATCATTTTGTTATTAAATAATTAGCATTGATTGTAAAAACATTAATTTTTCACGCAAAGTTTTATATACTCATCCACAGAGCCATTTGGACCACAGACTCCATGACCACTTTAACGCGGAAATTGTAACCAAAACAATAGAGAACAAACAGGACGCCGTCGACTACTTAACATGGACATTTTTGTACAGACGTCTCACGCAAAATCCTAACTACTATAATCTTCAAGGCGTGACGCATAGGCATTTATCTGATCACCTCTCGGAACTCGTGGAAAATACACTATCAGACTTGGAACAGTCGAAATGTATTAGCGTTGAAGACGAGATGGATTGTGTGCCTCTCAATTTGGGAATGATTGCCGCTTATTATTACATCAACTATACAACAATAGGTGAGTGTAATAATTCGAATCGAATTCGATATTCGAACTATCTCAAATATGTTACCTATTTACAGAATTATTCAGCTTGTCGCTGAACAACAAAACCAAAATACGCGGTCTGCTCGAGATTATATCCTCGGCGGCTGAATACGAAGACATTCCCGTTCGACATCGCGAAGACAACATCCTCAGGCAATTGTCGCAAAAGCTGCCCAACAAACTGACCTCTTCCTCGGGAGGTCAACCCAAATTCAACGATCCCCACGTCAAGACGAACCTCCTGCTCCAGGCACATCTGTGCAGGTTGCAGCTGGGGGCGGAACTTCAAGGAGACACCGAGACGGTTCTAGCCAAGGCCATCAGGTTGATACAGGCGTGCGTGGACGTGTTAAGTTCCAATGGATGGTTGTCGCCCGCAGTGGCCGCCATGGAGCTGGCTCAGATGGTCACACAGGCGATGTGGAGCAAGGATTCTTACCTGAAGCAGCTTCCGCACTTCACCAACGAGATCATCAAGAGGTGTACCGATAAGGTAAGGCTTTAATTATTCTTTACAGTTCCCAGTTATTTATTTTTTTGGAATTTTGTATTTGGAATATTTGATTATTATAATACTTATGGCTAATTATGAAGATTATCTTGAAAATTACTTAAGGTATGGTCAGAACAGTAAAAGTAATTAAATCTTAAAAATGTAAAATTTACACCTAAGAAAAGATAAGTTATAAAGGAAGACAGAAACAAACCAAGAAATATAATATGAAATTTAAAAATTATAAAAAGTACACATACAGCCTTTTCTACAATAGAAAGTCTTTTATCACGTCACCATTTTAACAATTAAATTAGTTCTTGTTATTTTGTTACGATGAATGCTATTCAAGAGTGTCTGACGAATTTTAAAAGATTTCTGCATTCAATTGAAAACGCAGCAATATGCTATTGGAATCTTTATGAACTTTCATATGTTTTCTATGGGGCTGACATCAGGAGGGTGTGGAAGCCAATCAAATGTGACTGTTTTCTCTCTTCTATTTCATGCACAAGCGACTTCGACGATCTTTGGGATTTATGCCTTCTTAAAGTATCCGATAGCAGTTTCACTCAACGAACTAGATCTGTAGATGTTAACAACCTTCTCTGGCGTATTCTCACCATTTTCTGGGACGTTAAAGTTTCAGAAAACGGCTCGGAACAGCCGAGATCACAGTCGTCGATATACCCTGAATTGCGCATATTTTTATAGGGCGATTAACACTGCTTTATTGAGCAATCTCTTGGAGAAGTTCAAGTTTGTTTTGTTGTAGTCTCTGTCCGTAACGAAGCCTCAATTACATACATCAGCAAATTTGATTTACACAGTGAAAAATTAGAGGAATAAAAATCACATACGGTTTGGTTAAACTTTGTTAACATGGTCGTTTTGGCATTTCAGGGAGTTGAAACTGTGTTTGACATAATGGAGTTAGAAGATGACGATAGGTCGAAGCTCCTCCAACTTAGCGATTGGCAGATGGCGGATGTGGCCCGATTTTGCAATAGGTATCCAAACATTGAACTGACCTATGAGGTTTTAGACAAGGACGAGATCCATTCGGGATCTTCTGTTCACGTGGCCGTACAGTTAGAGAGAGAGGATGAAGTTAGCGGACCCGTTATAGCACCGTTCTTCCCACAGGTCTGTATTTCCTCTTGCAAATTATAAGTTTTAAGTCGCGTTATGATTTGTTTGTTGATTTGAAATTGAAATTGATTGTATATTTTCTTTCAGAAACGTGAGGAAGGTTGGTGGGTGGTCATCGGCGATCCGAAATCCAACTCTCTCCTCTCCATCAAGAGATTAACGTTGCAACAGAAGGCGCGCGTTAAGCTCGACTTTGTAGCGCCCAGCCCTGGCCACCACAACTATACTTTGTATTTCATGAGCGATGCCTATCTAGGGTGCGACCAGGAATACAAGTTCTCCATAGACGTTGGCGATTTTGAGTCTAGCGCCAGTGATTCCGATTAAATACTGCACTTTAATCCATAGAGTTAGGTCTAATCATTCTGTATATAGTTTGCTTTGTCATATGTTGTAATAAATGAGGTTCCCTCAATATTTTTTGTTTACTTAATCAGGTGATTTTATTGGTGGTGTGTATAGGGTGGTCTAAATTCGAGGGGATTTGGGTTTTCTCGAAAACTTTGAAGGGCGCAGAAAAACGGATGTAGGACTCTGAGGTTGATTTTTGAGGAAATAACACAGCCTTCTAACTCTTTGGTTCAAAGACACAGAGTGTTTCCCAAAAATTTGCAACTTATACTTACGAGTATGTATCTCGGTGTTTGTTTATATTTATATATCCAAGTGATGGATCAATTGGCAAATTGGTAAAAACATTATTAAGGCGCTTTTTTATGTACAATAATAATCAATATTGCTAAAAAAGTTATACATGCATCATTTTTTGAGATATATTACACCTTTAATTTTTTTTATATATGGAACTTCTGTATCTTATTACACAATTTGATTGCAATTACATTTAATGTCATTTTTTCAAGAACGGAATACATTTATTGGAGGGACTACGGACATTTAATTATATAGAGAAAATGGCATACCTGAAAACAATAATAATAGTAAAAAATAAAAGCAAGATAATAGGCTAATTAATTGAATTGTGTTTCTTCAGAATCTATATGTCTTTGCACAAACTTAATTTCTATTCTACCAAGGCTTATAACAGGCACCAGGAGGCGAGCTATAGCGGGATAAAGATATTTAGCTTGTCTAACATAATAGACGAAGGACCTACGGCTTTACATCATCCCCCAGGGATGGTGTGTCCAATTTACATTGGTTGTTGCACTTTTTAACCGTAACGAGCGTTATAGTGCAAAATGCAGCTAACATCTTGGCTTGTAGCTCCTCATTTTTATATGTCTCTGTAAATAGATTTTTTTTAATATTTGCAAACGATCTCCGAAAATCTGGAAGAATTATGAAGACTGAAGACGTGATTGGCCATAATATACGACCATTGTTTCCTAAAAATTATTACTCATTGTTTCAGTAAACAATGAATATTATAATAAACAATAGATACTTAAACAGTTCTTTCTGACCTGAGTACCGAATAATAACCGACTACATATCTCATGTGAGGCATGACAGGGTACCATCAAGCTGAAAATAAGTAATTGGGTATTGTCTAAGGGGCATATTATTAGTAAAAGGTTTTACTTCAGTTTGTAGCATTTTAAGAAAAGTAGCGACATTTAAAGTTCCGTAATAAAAGTGTGGTCAATATTTTGTTTCCTATGAGACTATATCAGTTGCTAAATTCAAATTATTCTTGTCGATTTACTGAAGCTGTTTTACTGTGTCTGAGATCTGGAACGAATATTATACTGACTAAATGTATCGGCAGTACTTATATACGCTTCTATGTATATCCGAATAACATAACATTCAAAATCAGGGATATTGTCTAGATGCCACTGACAAAAACCAGGCTCTCTGGTAATCATTCGGTAGTGATGTAATTTTACTTTATATGGCATACATTAATTTTTTTGTATACAACATACTGATGTTTTTTTCGGAATTCTTAAATTTTTCGAGAGAAAACACCGAGATTTTCTTTAACTGGTGTATTACAATATTTGCAACATGCCCTGTATTCGGTTGATGTCTTTGGCCGCTACGTCGAAAAAAAATCTAAAACTCTTAAATTTTCTTTTTTCTTGTATGTAATATTATTATAAATAACCTTTTATTTAGCTGTATTCATTTCTGCAATCTAAAACGATATAATTGTGATTAAAATTTACCACCGAAATCTTACCCGTCAAAGTAAAGTTCAGAAGACAAACTTGATTGTTCGCTATTTTTTATGAAACGCTTAATAATTTTTTTTTCGTTACCAAATTGGGCCATTTCTTCATACAATATAATTGTCTTTTAGTAGAGTTTACACACGATGTACACAGGACGCAACTCGCAACCCCTCTACACTACAAGACAAAATTATTGTTTGACAGTTGCTACGCAAATAAATTTGTTTTCCTCATAACCTCCTTTGCACAATTTACAAATCTGATTGGATGTGCTTGTTTATTACAATTTTGAAAAAACTTATTTGCAAAGAATATTTAAATTCAATCAAATGGTGTAGTAAGGTACATGGTGTTCTATATAAAAATACAAATTGTAATATACATACATATCCCAAAAATTAATGTATGTATTTTCTTTAACATTATAAAATATAACTTAAAAACGGCCTTAAGAATGTTTTTACCTTTTTTTTTTCAACACTTAGATATTGATATACAGAGGCCAGTTTAAAGTGTATATTTTTGATAAGCCCTCTGTATCTATGAAACAGGAAGATAGAAATTTGGGGCTTACGTTGTTTTTTGAAATTCCGTTGCTTTTTTCTCAAATTGGCCCTAAAACCCATACATCGGTTTTTGTATAATTCATAGATTTTGACAAAACCCCAAATGCCATCAAACCAGGAGATAATATTATCAATGAATTAAAATTAAAATGTATTAAACACTAAATCAATGATCATAACAACTAAAAATTAATGCAATTTCGTTGATACAATTCTAATCTTAATGTTATGAATCCTAAAATTTACAGAGATATATTTTTGTAGATTTAATTGCTTTTTGATTTCATTTGCACAATTTTTTATTATTGAGAAGTCATGAGCAACAAACATTATTAACTTGAGTATTTAATTTTTTGTAACTAACACTTTGGATATTAATATCCTATTTAAACGTAATAATAAAGATATGATGATTTAATTTTGTTAAATATTAAATTGTTTACTCAATAACATAAATGTACAATATGATTCATATGATCATTTAAAAATAGTTTATAGATTTAGCAAGGATCAGGCAAACTACTGTAAGAAGAAGAAGAAGAGGACCGGATTGCACTATCCTAGACTCCTGAAAATGCATCCTTAAATCGGCAGTGGTGCATTCTTCGTCGCCAAACGTTAACTCGTGAGATTTAATCCATAACTACAGAATTGCTGCATCATCCAATAGAAGAAATCGATTTAAATTCAGATATAATATTACAGTAAATTAATTTCTGTACGTTACAGTGCAATACTTTTTCATTTAAAAGAATTTTCTTAAAGCCGGTAGTGACCTAATTCCTATCAAAATGAGGGTAAGTAAATGCATCCTTAATTTGTTATTGGTAATTTTTTTATGTACGAGTATGCTGTAAAATTCGAAATCTATCTAATTAAACTTCGAAATACCGAAAACTAAATACATCATACAATGCTGTTGACAAATCAGTTATAGGAGGATATATTTCGTCATAATAAACGCGAGAAGCAAATCTTTCTTTTTTCGGGACCAATTTCATCTTACAATGTATTTTCTATTGTAATACTCAAATTTGTAATTTAATACGTATTAGATTACAGTTTTTTTCCCACAAAATATACAGTGTGCCCAAAATATTTTGCAGAAATTTTTAGCTAGAAATTAACGTATACTGAAAAATCATGAATAGCTCAATTTTACGCTGCGAGCATTATCACAAGTGTAGACGAGGAGTGTTATTTTCTTCTACATTTATTATGATGTCGTGTGAAGGCATTCTCAGAAGAATAATATTACCCATAAACAATTTCATTCAATTATATCACTTAAGTGTAGATTTTCCTGCATACCGCAGTATACAACGACGTGGTGGGCAATTCATAGATATTTGTATAGATATTCTTAATATTCAACAAATAGAGACAAGTAATGAACGTTTATAATTATAACTCATATTGTAATAGTCATCATAAATGCATATAGCTATCACTATTTTGCGGTACTTACGTTGCATTATAATTAATTATTGCAAAGCTTACGTAATAAAGTTGTGTATACACATACTTGAAAATAGAAGGTCGTAGTATTCTGTTAACTTCTCTAATTGGTCAAAGAGGAAATTTGGCAAATTTTATTTCGAATAGTCAGTAGACCAATTTTCCATAAATACCGAAACAACATGCCATACTCTACACGAATTTCACCAACTGGAACAATTGGTGAAATGTTGAAATTTTTCAACCCAATTGTGGAATAATGTTTTTTTTGGGAGGCTTTAGTGTTATCCAAACTTCGTAGATGTTAAAATGTTAAAATGGAACACATTCACATAATTACAAAGCTTATTTGAGTTTGGTGTACCTAATCGATTTTAATAAATATTTCATGTTTCTTGAGAAGTGTGTACGAACCTTTATGTTTAAGGCAATTTCTAAGAACAACAATGTCTATTACGAAATAATCTGTCATAATTATCGTTGCGGTTATCAGATAATCGAAAAGGTTAAGGGGATGACTGTCAGTATTAATTGGCGGGTGAAAAGGGCACCACCACCGAACGTGCGCTGGGCGTCCCAGCATCTACATAAGTTCATGTCAATCATATTTTTTATTAGATAAAGCGATTGTTTAAACAGTCGAACCATTCCCAACCTATAGAAACGTGCTGCTAGTAAACGTTACCACAGCATTATTCTCAGCAGGCCGGTGTCACGTTACTCTCATTTTGAAAACCAGAGAAATAAATGAGAAATCATGTTTGCTTTTAAACAATACAAATCAATTTTTCGGCCCTAATTGCGCATGAATGAAAGATAAACGAAACGAACTTCGTGTATGGCGGTCTAATGAATGCTCATGCTCATGGGCAAACAGACGCTCTACCTGAGTGGTCAAATATTGAATCTAACTGCATAAGTGATCACGGCAATATTGTTTTTGGTGCTCATTTACTGTGTATTTTTTAAAGTAAACATTTCGTTGGGTAAATAGGTGTTTGAGATACACTAGGTGGGCTACTTATTTCAAACCGTTTACCGCTTACGCTAAGAATAGTGGCAACCTTTTAAAGAAATTAATACAAACACAAATACGAGGGGCGTTCAAATATGAACGAAAAATTTGTTTTTTTTTTTATTAAGCCAATCCAGATTGAATTATTGATTTGGTTTTAAAACTAAAAAAAAATAACCAAAGTACGTTATTGTTTTACATAGTCTCCCCCTTTGTTTACACATTTTCCCCATCGAATTGGCAGCGTTGTACTGCCAATACTGTAAAAAGAAAGAGAGAGTGGGTCTGGAGCCAATTTCGCAAGAACGCCTTTACCCCCGCATCATCGTGAACCCTCTACCTTCTAAAAGCCTGTTTTAATGGTCCAAATACGTGAAAATCACACCGTAATAGGTCCGTGCTGCATGATGGGTGTTCAAGGATTTCCCAGAAGATTTCCTACAATATTTGACGTGTTTGGTTTACCGTCTGGAGTTTGGCTTGGTCGTGAAGCAAAATGAAGTCCGACGGGTTGTCATCGTCTTTTGCTTCAATAAACGGCTTTCACTTGGTCCAAAAGAGTTAAGTAATAAGCATCATTAATTGTTCTCCGGTCATACAAGAAATCTAGCAACGGAACACCTTTTGAATCCCAGAATACCGTCGCGAGAACTTTCCTCGCCGACAGACGCGTTTTGACCTTTTTCGGAACGGACTATTCTTGTTTACACCATTCTTTTCTCGTCTGCTTACTCTCGGAAGTATTATCATGAACCTAACTCTCGTCACAGGTCACAATGCGACTAAGGAAAGGGTCTTCCTCAGTCAGATAACGAGCGAGAAGCCATAGACAGATGTCAAGACGATTTGTTCCTCTGAAAGAAGGCGTGGACACTCAACGAGCTGAAATCTTGCTGACACCGAGCTCATCGTGGATGATGAAAAGGATACTCCGATACTGTTTATCTCGAAAACGATTTCAACGATGGTGAGGCGACGGTCATTTTTAATAAGCTCCCAAACCGCTTGAATGTGTTATTCGGTTAAACTTATTCTAGGCTGGCGATGGTGGGGTAATTTTCGACTCTATTTAGATCTTCAGAGAATATTTTGTGCATATAAAAAATTCGTGGCCGTGAGAGGGTACGTTCGCCAAAGCGCTTTGTCAATCTTCATAAAATTTCAGCTGAACATACCCCCTACCGCATCAAAAATTTAATGATGATGCGTTACGCAACAGATGGGTGTACGTTACTTTTCCTAATCTTTGATACTGCCACAATGACCTTCTCAGGGCTACGTCGGCGACAATTATTTCCTCGTATTATCGCTTTTGCAGTTCCCATCAGCATTCAACCCAATCCTGCTTCTTTCTAGATCGCCCGCCTGAAATTCTTGTTTTATCTCGTTTATTATTTGAACGCCCCTCGTAGTATTGGTTGGTTGTTCATCATTTGTCCAATGTCGGATTATATAGAGGGTTTCATGTGGTGATCAATTTTATCAGTGTTGAAAGAACATTTTTGGGAATTGGTAATATATACACCAGGAATTAAAACAAAATTCATACAAAATCTGTCTGTAAATAATGAAATAACAAAGACAGCGGTTATACCACTTTGTCAGTGGACGTACACGTAGGATAGCACTGTAGCCACCTAGCTGCTAAATAGCAAAACACTTGATTCACTTCCAGGAGGCTTCTAAACACTCCTTTTCTTACCTAAGTGATATCTTACTCAGTCTTATTATTTCTTTCTTCCCAAACTTTCCTTTATATGTAAAGGGACATTCAAATACTCCTTTTATTTTGTTTGACTTTTATCAGAGTGAACATTTTCACGTCAATCAGAAAAACCTCGTACCAGTTTCAGTCATCAGTGGAAGAACGAATTTCTAATCAGGAAAAGATTGTCAGATTGCAGTAAATTGAATCCTACTATTAGAATATAGAATTCACTGAAAATTGATTCATTTTTGGTTCTACAGTAATTTACCGTCAATTGTCAATTCCGCCAGTTCGATCCTTAAATGGCGATACATTTCACCAAAGAAGTTTTTGCTTCTTCTATTTTCAAGGAAGAGAAGAAGAAATAGAAGAAGGGGAATAATGAGAGGAGGAGGAAGAATAAAAAGAATAGGAAGAAGGCGAATAAGTAAAGGAATAGGAAGAACGAGAGCAAGAAGAGACAAATAATTAAGTTGATCCTAATTATTTTTTTGTTTGCGTAAAACCCTGAACTAGGGGAAGTTTAAATAAACAAATTATCACGTAAGTCATATGATAGAGTGACCATTTTGAGGTATACGTTTACATTACAGTAAATTTTTTCAAATGACGAATTATTTATTAAATAACGAAAATAACTTGTCCAAGTTAGTTCCGCTGTGAGTATTTAGTACCCATAAGGATATCACTCAACTAGGTCGACCGCCTTGTATATCCATCTACGAAAAGACGTACGTATATATAGATTATGATTATTACGAAACATTATCGCCATTTTATCATAGTTCGCAGTATGTTACCTCAACTTCAAGTCTATTACACTATATTATTTTCAAAGTGAACATAATAAGATTTGCGTATTATGCTTTCCAAAGACTTCCTCTGAGGCGAGGTGAAACATGAAAGTCGACATTACAGGCAGCCGTCGGTCGGTGTGTTTATATTTATCTAGTCTGACCCCACAGGTACGCATTTTTGATTAATTGCCAATACGGCGGTCAAAATTGAAGCTACACCCTCGCCTGCTAACGAGATTTACGACAGCTCGTAATATTCCACTACATATTGTATTCAAATGCTTGTATACGATGTATTTCTCGAAATGGTGCAATAAACAACTGTTATTAAAATGAATTGTGGAGCGTTGATTTTATTTGCGCATTTCTTAATGTAGATGAACACCATGGAGCCGTATGAAGTGAATTATTTTAGTACGCGGATATTCTTGTACCCCGTAAGACACCACTGAAATGCAGGATGTTACGTACTATTAAGCTACATCACACGGTAGGTTTTATTAATTCGCAAAAGGTTAACACTATTTCGTTTCACTCGTGTCAGATTTATATCAAAGATACATAGATGTCTCCTAGCGAATATGTCGGAGTTGTTTTTATTTCTATATGTTCTTACAAACATATTTTCATAAAAGAACTAAATTACTACCGGCGCACAATATATAATGTTAATAAGACCTACTTATTATTCACATTCGTTAAAGAAAATATCTTAAACTTAATGCAAAAGAGACGAGGCTACAAAAACAGACGAGACGAGGAAGGACTGAAAACTTATAAGGCAATAAAGTGGGAAATCATTAGAAAATGTAGACAAGCGAAAGAACAATGGATAGAGGATAAATGCAAAGAAGTAGAAGATAAGCTGCAAGTAGGTAAGACCGATGAGGCTTACAAAATAATTAAGAGGAACTTCAGGGATATAGGAACAATAAGTAGAAACGTTAGGAGTCAATCGGGGGACATACTGATCGGAAGAGAGGAGAAAGCGGATAGATGGAAGCAGTACTTAGGAAATTTATACGAGGGTCAGGAATTAGGAGAGATATTAGAGGAAGAATCTAGCATCGATAGGGAAGATATAGTAAAACCTATATTGAGAGAGGAATTTCAAATAGCACTAAGGGGGCTAAAGAACAATAGAGCGCCGGGTGTAGATGAAATACAGGCGGAAATTTTGAAATGTGCGGGATAGAAAGTAGTAAATAGGATGTTTGAACTAGTAAAATACATATACGAAACGGGCGAGATGTCGGAGGATTATAAGAGGAACATTATTGTTACTATACCGAAAAAGAGAGGAGCCGACAAATGCGAGAACTTAGAACAATTAGCCTAACCTCCCATGCGTCAAATATCTTAACCAGAATAGTGCAGAAGAGGATGGAAAATAGAGCGGAGGAAATACTAGGAGAAGACCAATTCGGGTTTAGGCGAAATAGGGGAACTCGCGAAGCTATTCTAGCCCTAAGAGTAATGTTAGAGAAAACAATAGAAAAAGGAAAGAACGCTTATATAGGATTTGTACATTTAGAAAAAACTTTTGATAACGTAAGATGGGAAAAAATGTTCGAGATACTAAAGAGCGCGGGAATGAAGTATACAGATAGGAGAGTAGTACACAATCTGTACAAAGAGCAAACTGCTGTTATAGAAGTAGAAGGGGAAAAAAGGGAAGTAGGTATTAGGACAGGAGTAAGACAAGGATGTACGCTATCACCACTAATTTTTAATGTGTACATCGAAGAGGCGATTAATGTGGTAAAATATAGAGTGGATTTCGGGATTAAAGTACAGGGACAGAAACTAAAAATGCTGATATTCGCGGATAATATAGCAGTATTAGCATCTAGTAAGGAGGAATTAGAATCAGCATTGAACGAAATGGAGGCAGTGTTGACAGAGGAATACGGAATGAGGGTGAATAAAAACAAAACTAAAGTGTTAGTGTGAAGAGGGCGTGAGAGCAGAACAAAAACGAAAGTACAAATTAATAATGAAAGATTGGAGGAAATTAAAGACTTCACTTATTTAGGAAGTAAAATAAATTGGGATGGAAGAAGCGATAAAGACATAAAACAAAGAATAGCGCAGGGTCGAGTAGCTTTTTACAAGAAGAAAGCACTTTTATGCTCGGGGGTAATAAACTTAGAAACAAGGAAGAGATTTTTGAAAACATATGTATCGAGCACGGCACTATACGGTTGCGAAACCTGGACGGTAGGGGAAGCAAGTAGGAAGAAATTAGAAGCTTTTGAGATGTGGTGTTACCGAAGAATGATGAAAATACCATGGACTGATAGGGTTAGAAACGAAGAAGTATTGGAGAAAGTCGGCGAGAAAAGAAGTATGTGGAAAAACATAAAGAAGAGAAGAGATAGAATGGTAGGCCACTTCATGAGACATGTGGTATTTTAGTCCGCGATATTTTGGAGGCAGAAATAGAAGTGAAGAAAGGCAGAGGTAGGCCTAGATTAGACTACTGCTCGCAAATAGTAAGGGATGTAGGTTGTAGCACAATTAGCGAAATGCGTAGGTTAGCACAAGATAGGAGAAGCTGGAGGTTAGCGTCCAACCAGTCTTAGGACTGATGACCTCATGATGATGAAAGAAAATATCATAACCTCATGCTCATTTTTCATTATTCATAGAACAAAACGATCTTATCTTAATTTTTACTATATATTTAACAAATATATTATGAAGAAAAACAAGAATATCGGGGTTTTATATATATTCGGCTATAGTCAGTATACTTGTATATATCTAATACAATTTGTAATTTGCATATAAAAACGTAAAAGAGGTGTAATATATCCATTAACCCGCCATCAACTTTCCGATATGTAACGGTGGTCCGCGCCAGCCTATATAATTTCCTATACCAGAGCAGTAAACGTCAATTTGAATAGTGGAGTGTCGTTGATTAAACGTGCAGCAAAGATTACCGACAGTTTGCAACTAGTACTTTTTATATCATTTAAACAAATTACAACATTGCGCACCCAGTATCGCGCCTCCTACATCATCGATTTTTGTAACGTTTACGAGAGCGGGAATTGATTTACGGGATTACATTCGCACACCTACCATGTCTGCTATTAATGAAATGATGTTGCCGCTCGAGCTCAGCCATGCTGCTAAATACAGCTGTATCCAAAATATGCGGTTTGTTAATACTAACAATAGTTTTTATCGTTAATCAAATAATAATAATAAATATACGATGATAAGAAACGATGATAAGAAACGATGGCGAGGTCGCTTCAACATAACAAAACTTCTCAATTTTAACTCATCAAATCGGGAGTTCCACAGGGCAGCGTTTTAGGACCAATCTTATATCTAATTTACACTGCACTACTGCAGACCTCCCGACCTCAGACTACACTGTAACTGGTACATTTGCAGATGACATTGTCATTCTGGCGATCCATGAAGATCCAGTAATAGCATCCGTAAATCTCCAAGACCACCTCTTCTACATAGAAGATTGGCTTAAAAGATGGAAAATAAAAATCAATGAAAGTAAATCACAACATGCAAAGAAAGATCTGCATCTGTCAGCATACAACATGCAGTTGACACAACAATTAAAAGTTACAGAGCATTTACAACGTCGTATACTTGCTAATTGGGTGTTAGAAAAGAAAGAAGGTGATGCTGATCTTTGCAACAAAATTTTGTTGAGCGATAAAGCACATTTTCATCTTCACGGAGACGTCAGCAAACAAAATTATAGAATTTGCGGTGCTGAAAATCATCTTCTGAAAATGTGGTGGTGAAAATCACTTGGGGTACCGTCTCCATTTTATGTTGAAGAATAAAAAGCCTCAGTTTGTCAAATATTAGTTTTATTCACAAATTAACAAAGGTACCAGTTGTTCTAATGTGAAAAGCAATTGAAATTCTAATATATTTTATGTAGAAAGGTGGTAGTATATTTTAGGTAGAAGGATATTGATTACACTAGCCTATACGACATTTGCTTTGAGTTAAACATTCATTCATGTAATATTTCAATGTCAAAATGTGCACCTCTGTATTTATTTACGTCTTAATTTGATGTTTGACATCCTGACAAGATTTAATTGATACAAGACACCATATTGTTGTACCTTGCATTAAATTATAAACCTTTACCCAAAGGGTAATGAACTGTAATAATTAAGGTGCAGGAAGGTCAATACTCCCAGGTAGTTCTTTCTTAGAGTGTGTATGAGATGTACACAATTTATTATAATAACTCACTATAATATTGAATCAATAACATATTTCAAAATATATATAAATTCTCCGTGACATACATTTTGCTACATAATACTACTATACTAATGTGTGATGTGCTTTTTACGAAATGAAATGACATAAAGTCGAGTTGAGAGAAGTGAATTGAAGTATGAATATACAGAAAAAATTATGCTCTATCTATAGTATTGTCTTTAATTATATTAATTAAGTATATATTAATTAAGGCACTATTTTCTTTATGAAAAGGTATATAAGCCCTGATTCATTTTGAAATATGTCGTTTATGTAGAAATTTCCAGACCGTGTAGTGAGGTATGCACATCTAAATGCCATAAACTTTCTCGTGATTTATGCAGGTTTAAATATTTTTTCACCACCTTTAACTATTACAGCGTACCACAACCGAGCATACCTCTGTAGGTGACAATTCATAATTTGAATAACTCATTCAATTGAAATGCGTTTTAATATAAATTCCGTTATGTAAAGGAGTTGAATAGATATGTCATAATCTGCATTTGGGTATTTGAATTTTAAACTATAGGTGTTGCCTTTTATTGTTATGAAACGTATATGTCTCTTTTTTTTATATAAAATATGCTTTGGAGTTAAAATAACTATTTTATAAGTTCAATAAAGTTGAAATTAAAATTAAAGGCGAGTTAAGAATGGGTTGACGACTGAATATTTTTGAGTTCACAATTCAAACATCCGTTTTTTTTTTTTACAACTGTTAAAACAATTAACTGTTAACTGTGTGTAACTGTTAAAAGATAAGACAGTTATAAAACTATCAAAATTTGGCCAAACTACCAAAAAAGGCAATTGTAGAACTGTTAAAGGTGACAGTTGTAAAACCGACAAAGTTTAGACTTTGATAATGCATTGTCAAAGAGCGAAAGTTTGTTTCAAATCTATTCTCTCGTGTTACATTGACAACTATAATGAAATAATGGTTTCATGGTTTTTTTTCAACAGTTTTTATACAACAATATAATTTCAGTTTTTTTTATAATTGTAAGTAGTATGTAGATGTTATTAACTTTATTATGTTTTAGGTCATATTTTAAATTTATTGTAGTAGTTTATATAGCTTTTGATATGTTTATAAAGTGTACAAAAACATTGTAATCAAATTAATATACTATAAAATTGCCATTTTCATTATCGTTTTAAATATGGTTTGTATAATGATTCTTTGCGTATGTCACACGTAACAAAAGATAAATTAAATAAATTCAACAAAAATCAAAATAAATTAAACAAAAATGAAATAAATTTTACAGAAATATTGAGACGCCAATGAATCAAATTATACAATAACGTTGAGACGTGACTTAATAATTGCATTTTATTCGGCAAATTATTAACTGTCTATGCCGTACGTAGTTGATTGAAACATATGTCGCTAGACATACGTGCTGATAATTGTGGCATATTAGTAACAATTGCGAGTGGTGTAGCATGTGATCCGTGCGTCGTCACTAAATTGATACACGCGCAAAGATCCATTATACAAATTGTAGTTATCATCATTCTAAACAATTTTTGTTAAACTGTATTTCTTTAATCTACGCCCTTTATGAACATTCTTTAATTTCAGGTAGTGCACGATTATTTCAAAATCTTCAATGGTTTTCTAAGGTGCTTATGACGGTTTTATAAAAAAACTGACTTTACAAAAAATCACAAAAGATCCAAATCTCTTAAAAAATTACTTCAGCAGTGAATCAGCATTTTTTAAATGGGCTTGTCAACAAACACAATCGTAGATACTGGGACAATGAATATTCACATCGGCTCGGGCAGGACCACACACAGTTTCCCGAAAAGATCAATATATGGCCAGATGTGTGGGAATAATACAGGGTGTCCAGAAAGGGTAGGGGGTATTTGTAGATTCAATAAAAAAAAGAAACTAGAAGTCAGAAAAAATAAATTTTTTTGTTAATTTTTAGACAAGGTTTTGGAAAATTAAGTATTAAAGATTATGTTCTTCAAATCTTGACCCTTACGCTGCTGGCACTCCTCTAACCGTAAACGGAAATTAGCCATACGCGTCTACACATCTCTCTGGAAACGGCGGCCATTTCGGTGCGAATGTTGTGCTTTAATTGCACTAAAGTTCGTGGTTTCTTTACATACACTTTCTCTTTAAGGTATCCCCATAAGAAATAATCAAGAGGTGTAATCAGAAAATGGATTCGAATGTTTGAGAATACCGGTTCGACTGTAAAAATTCGCAATCCAGGTCGCCCGTGCTCTGTTCGAACCCCACAAGCGATTGAAAAAGTGAGAGTTTGCCAATTGATTGAGAAGGATTTTCACGCACTGAAACTCTCACTTCTTCAATCGCTTGTGGGGTTCGAACAGAGCACGGGCGACCTGGATTGCGAATTTTTACAGTCGAACCGGTATTCTCAAACATTCGAATCCATTTTCTGATCTTACACCTCTTGATTATTTCTTATGGGGATACCTTAAAGAGAAAGTGTATGTAAACAAACCACGAACTTTAGTGCAATTAAAGCACAACATTCGCACCGAAATGGCCGCCGTTTCCAGAGAGATGTGTAGACGCGTGGTGGCTAATTTCCGTTTACGGTTAGGGGAGTGCCAGCAGCGTGAGGGTTAACATTTAGAGAACATAATCTTTAGTACTTAATTTTCCAAAACCTTGTCTAAAAATTAACAAAAAAATTTATTTTTTCTGACTTCTAGTTTTTTTTATTGAATCTACAAATACCCCCTACCCTTTCTGGACACCCTATATAAGCGAACCTAAGTGGGTAACCAAAGGGAACTAACCTGGTAGCGATGTTAAGAACTTTTACAATTAAAAAATGAAATGTGGGAATGCAGACAGCATTTATAGCAAAGTACTTTTTAGATTTGGCAATACTACCACAGGATTTTTGGGCATCCCTTTAAATTTTTATTGATGTGTTTCACTCTGTGGGTCATAAAAAAAAATTGTTAATTTCTCTAGAGAACGACAGTTCATCATCAAAGTACACACCAAAATCCTTAATACTTTCAGAATATATTTTATGTATTAAAACTGTACCACCAAGAAAATAATAATATATTATTGGTTGCTTCTTTAAGGTATATGAGCAAACTTTACATATGTATCTATGTTTATTGATAGTTTATACTTCGAACACCACGATACAACAAGGTCAATAAATATTTACAATAAGTGATCATTTAAGCAGGTAGATTGAAAAATAATTTGAAGTCATCAGCAAAAAGATGATGCGATATGAGCATTAGAGACGAATCATTAATAAATAATATAAATAATAATGGTCCCAAATTTGAGCCTTGAGGTACTCCAGAGGATGCTAAAATGGTTTCGGATTTAAAGCCATTATATGAAACAAATAATGTACGTCTGGATCAATACGATGTGATTTAGCGAAGAAAATTACTACTATATTACTAAAGAAGATTTAGTGAAGAAGAGAAGAAACTTGTAATTGTTGAGCGTTTTACTACGAATCCATGTTGATTAAAATATATAACGGCTTGCATATCAAGATAAATGTAGGTGTACACTGCCATTTCGGAAAGCTTTGCAAGATTTAACAGAATATTGATTGGACAATAATTTTTTAAGTAGATAGATTACTATTTTTTAATATAGGCAGCTCCTTGGCACTTTACAAACATCTGGAAATGCGTAGGTAGATAGTATTAGATTAAACAAAATGAGAAGTAACTTTATTACATCCCCTGAGCAATCTTTAACAAGAAAACTCGAGATTGATCATCCCCACAAGTCATTTTGATTTTAAGTTTTGATAATGCTTGACGGATATCCGTTTCTCCAAATTGTACTATAGTGATACAGGTCGAGTGATTGTGAGAACTTGTGTTTGTAGTCTGCACACCATCAGTGGAAAAGGCCCTAGAAAAATATCTAACGAATTCATTTACAAATTTGTTTGGAACATTAAACGATTCCTGATCAAAGAAAACCGTTAATGGAATACGCGTCGAGCTCTTCTTACTCCGAACAAACACCTCTAGGATTACTCTTAAAGTTTTGCTGGATGTGCATTAAGTATAAGCATCAATTATTTGTGCTTTAAGGAAGCCTTGTAGCCTTAAAACTACACCTTTTCAAAATATTCTTTTAATAATAAAAAGGGCACTTCCCGAATGAACCATCATCTGACCGTTTTATTATACGGACTTCATGTTTAGTTTGTCCACCCTGTATAGACCAACAATGATATAATAGCCATTCAATATCAACAATAAACTGATACGACAATATCAGAGACTTTCCCATTTCGTAGTGTCAAAAAAAGTATTTCAGATTAAAAGCTTATCTATGTCTAGACTGCGTAGATAATTAATTATGTTATTTATGTATATCTTTGCTATTTAAATTAAAATTGATATATTTCAAATACACTTCTCTATATTCGTAATCATTAATCATGATTAATTTATGCATATATATGTCATTTCTATTTTACGATTTTTAGAGCGATATCCTTCTTATCCATTTTGATAACCAGTTTCACTGATAAAGACACTGCCTTTATATTTGGATTTTTATTAAATCATTTATATTTTCTTTACTATTCACAATTTTTATTTCCTGAGATACATACTACAGTCTTTAAAAAAAAGTACTGTAATGACCAAGACTGCTTCTCCCAATTGTTCTATAGTCCTTTCAAAGTAGGAAAATTGAGGAAAATTTTTCCTACAACTAAGCGACCTATACAGAAAATTGTGTCAACATATTTTTCACCTAGCGCATGATAAAAAAAGGGTTGTTTTTTAGATATAGACATAGGTTTTTTGCATTTTTCTGAAAAACTATGCATTTTGGGAAAACATGATCTGATTTGATGTTGTAGATTTTGCGATTCTCCACAATTTATGTTCTTTTCGTTTTTTCGAAATTCTGCTTAGTTGAGCCGCTAGAGCGCGCTGAAGTATTTTTGAGCTGTTTTTCGATTTTAAGCCAAAACTATGCATTGTAAACATCTCAAGAGATCAAAGTTGTAGATATAAAAATTTACGACACATTTTACTGTTTTGTTTTTTTTAAGTCGCACGGTTTTGCCACTAGAGGGCGAAAAGCGTTTTATTTTTTTTTGTAATGCTCTTGTGCGAACGAAAGAAACACTCTAGCGCATTATTCTTCATTTATAGGCAAAACTATGCATTTTTTGTAAAAAAAAAAAGTGTAAGACAATTTGTAGGAAGTTTTTTGCTCTCCAACTTTTTATATGATTGAACTTTTCTATATCTATATCTATATCTAAAAAACAACCCCTTTTTTCTCATGTGCTAGGTGAAAAATATGTTGACACAATCTTAACACAACTTTCTGTATAGGTCGCTTAGATGTAGGAAAAATTTCCCAAAATCAGTGATTTTTTGTCTAATTTTAAGGGACTACTACGTGAAAATGGGTATCATAGTTTCTTTACATATCTAAGGTTTTTTTGAACATGTTTGCCCTATCACGTCAATCCTTTGAATTATCCATGTTTATTGCTGTGGCAAAAAAGAAACAATTACTGATATGTTACCGTCAAATCAAATACGACATATTTACCCTTGATTTCTCTAGAAAATTTTTCACTTTTACGTACAACATTAGGTCTAGTGAAGAATTTAGTAAAAGCTGCGGAAAAATATAGCGAAGGATTTTTATGTTTAAAATTAAGTGTTGCAAAATTAAAATCTGTAAAACTACAAGCTTGGCAACCAATGACATATACTTAAAACTAATCGTGAAAGAAACCAATTACAATTACAGTTTGGCGCACAATACAAACTATAAAAAGACCCCAGCGAGTTCCATCTCGCGTGAGGCGAGTAGTAATAGATCTTTGGGATTTTCTCCAAGATGCTTCGCAGAATCACCACCGCCATCGCGGTGTGCTGTGCCAATAAATCTATTAATTTAATGACTTGTCAATTTATAAAGTAATTTTCTTGAGGTATCAAATATCTCGTGCCTTATTAGGGACAGTCATAATTTAACTTGATTAATCGTGTAAGAAATAAGAGGCTGGCATTGCGTCAGTATATCACTGTTATAAATTACAAGTAAGCCAATAGCCAGTTGTCTAACCTTTTTATGGCGTTCGATTTAATTCAATCATCGCAGATGGCTGTTAATTTAATTAGCTCTAAGTAATCTACTGGTCTACTTCTGCTGAATGAGGCTACAAAATGATAGATAATGCACACTGCAGCACCTTGACGTAAGCTATTAAATAAATCACTGGAATAACGATAGGTATATGACGACTTTCTGATTCTCGAGAGATTTTGTAAATTTGTTTAAAATAAAATAATAATGTTTGGACTATTATTATGAACGATTATTAACATTAAATTGTATCATTTTAATCTATACAAGGTCTTTAAAATCCTCAGAAGATCCTCTCAAATCTCTTTAAAATTGGCACCAACTTTAAAGTTTCAAAAAATAAAACCCGCCACAGGTAGAATTCGACATTTGTCCCGGATCGGAACCGAACGACATACAGCTGTTTCGAACTTATTAGTTCTCATCAGTGCCGTACACGGTACGCCGATTCAGGACAAATGCCGAATGAACTTTATGGCGTATACATCTTTATCGATACGATCTCTGTCAGTAACATATAAGTCGGAAATCGAGAAAGGAACCACCAAACCGCCAAGCGGTTATCAAAGTAGTTCCCGAATAGCAAAGCTATTACATAATCGCTCTAGGAAACAACTACTTCTCGGGCTAAAGCCCCGCCAGGCATTGAATTATACCCAGAAGCGATCCTCGACCCCTTTCTCGTGTTTCTGCACGATCAGTTTCTGCACGAGCAAAATATCATTTGAAATAATTCTTTAATCCCCCAATGAGCATAAATACATTATTCAAGATAGTTTTTTTGCAACGGTTTGATTGGTAATGCACTAGAATGGAAATCAAATGGATATTGACAAATAGCAAGGCCTGTTGAAAAAGAATTAATTTCCTGAATGGAAGTCAAAGGTCTTTGAACATTTGGAGCAACAATGTGTATCCACCAAGAAAGAGTAACAAAAGAGGAAATGGAGCTTGACTTATATTGTAACCAATTTATTTCAACCGTAACCTAAGATTGTACTAAGAACTGTCTTGATAATTGCAATATGTGTGACGTAACGCTAAGGAGAGACAGGTGATGTTCTCTCCAAAAATTACTATTATATTCAGTATGCCGCCAAACGAAAATAAAAAATCTGTAATCTCTTAAATATCACCAGTCAATTTGACATATCTTCTTTTATAGAAAGCGCAAGAACTATCTTGATAATTGCAATCTGTGGGACCTATCGCTGAGGAGAGACAGGTGATGTTTTCTCAAAAGTTCTCTACTATATTCAGCGTGTCACCAAATGAAAATAAGAAAAGCTGTATTATTTTAAATATCATCAGTCAATTTGTGATATATTATTTTATAGCAAACGCTTATCTGTCTTGATAATTGCAATATTTGAGACATAACGCTGAGGAGAGACAGGTGATGATTGCTCAAATATTTACTACTGTATTCAGTATATCACCAAATGAAAATAAAAAAAATCTGTAATCTCCTAAATATCAGTAGTCAATTGCTTATATTATCGTTCGTCGAACATAAAAGGCCTGTCTTGATAATTGCAATATGTGAGACATAACGCTGAGGAGAGACAAGTGATATTTTCTCCAAAAATTACAATTATATTCAGCATGCCTATAAATGAAAATAAAGAAGCTGTACAATTTTATATATCATCAGTTAGTTTATTATATTTTTTTATAGAAAGCGAATCTCGATAATTGCAATATGTGAGACAACACTTAGGAGAGGCAGATGTTTTCTCAAAAATTTACCACTTACTATTCAGCATGTTACCAAATGAAAATAAAAAAAGTTGTAATCTAAATACCAGTATTCAATTACTTATATTATATTTCGTAGAATACGAAGGAACTGTATCGATTATTGTAATCTGTGAGTCATGACGCTGAGGAGAGACAGGTAATGTTTGCCCAAAAACTTTCTATTATATTCAGCATGTCACCAAATGAAAATAAAAAAAGATGTAATCTTCTAAATATCAATAGTCAATTGCTCATTTTTTTTTTCGTAGAACACGAAGATTTTAATTATCAAGATAATTCCTATCTTGATAATTAAAATCTGTGGGATATAGCGCCGAGGAGAGACAAGTGATGTTTTCTCAAAAAATTACTACTATATTCAGCATATTGCCAAATAAAAATTAAAAAATATGTAAACTTACTAGTACTAGATAAGTAGTAAATTTATTAGAATATTTCTGACAGTAGACAAGTAAAATTGTTGTGTAGACTAACAAACACAAGTAACAAAATAACGTAAAAACAGTACAAAA
Source organism: Rosalia funebris (assembly GCA_037954035.1). Taxonomy (NCBI): domain Eukaryota; kingdom Metazoa; phylum Arthropoda; class Insecta; order Coleoptera; family Cerambycidae; genus Rosalia; species Rosalia funebris. Next base: position 9,856,709 of record JAZFAV010000001.1, on the reverse strand, counting down.
TCTTAAAAAGCCATACGTGCACAAAAAAAAACGTATCTATACGATTTCATGGAAGTTGTGTTTCACCCTATATGAGCAATAAATTAAATCATTGCTGAATATATTAGTGAAAAAAACCTAAGAGACATACGTATGTGCCTACAACTTAAAAACGTGAACAGCTTGAGCCCGAACGATGGCCTCTTCGAGCACAACAATAACATTTTAAGTCGTTTACCACTCACAAATGAAATAAGAAAAAAGCAAACATCTGAGTTTGTTTAAACAATTTACGCATTCCTGGTAACCTGGGCAAATACGAACCAGACCGCTCTATCCTGTGACGGTAATAAATAATGCATGTATGGTAAATAAGAACACTGCTGTAGGAATTAACAAACAATTTCCGTTAGCTTTATGATAATAAAATACTATGCTTCCATAAATGAATGAATGCATGAATGAAAAACTCTTGGTACCCACACATTCTGTTGCGTAATCGTAACTAGTGAATATTTATCTAGAAATTGTAAAACAAGCCTACGTGAAATTCAATTCTGAACATAAAGCAATAAGCGAATAAACTCTCGCATTGAGTAATGGTATCTACTACTACTCAAAATATGTTTATTGTACAGCGCTTTAAGGAATACATTTAATTTATAGTTATATATTTTCTTCGTGTAAAGTACGATATAATTCTACACCGAGAAAACAGCTTATTTTTTATAAGAATAACGCGTTTATTGGACTTTCACTAAAATTGAATCAAAGTGTGGCTTACCATAATTAGGAAAATAATCTTCCCACTTTAGTTGTTTGTAAAAATTACCATTTGCCACGTAAAAATTTGCATTGCATTGATGATGATGTTTTATTTCGATTTGGATTGTATTCGAAACTGTCGAGAGATGGCGCTTCGTTACGCTCTACTGTGGTAGAACTTACGACGTCTATAAGGTGCGAGCCTCGTTTGTCAAAGGTATACTCACTTACACTGCACTGATGAGATCCAATATAAGGTCGATACCGTTCTGCAGTTAGTGATATCCTGAGATAGAGGACGCTTTGCATCTTCCTTGTGGTTTTCGAGCAATCTGAATCACTGTACTTTAGTGCTAACTCTGTTGGACAAAATACGGACAATTTCGCCATATAATTCAGTGTTCGTCGTCGACATGTAGCCAGAAGCAGGGGCGGCTGGTGTATAGGTGCTGCAGAGCTGCAGAACTGCCAAAAAAATTAGATATTTGTATATTTTCGCGACATAATAATTACTAAAATTTATTAATAAAATAATTTGGTTAGTTGGTGCAGCTAACCAAATTATTGCGTTAAAGTCGCATTCTGCCCGCCGTCCTCTATTGAGTGGTAGACCAGATGAATTATCTGGGTCTCTACGCGAGCGCGTCGCGATACATTGAACTGGGCCACACGAGGTAGTTCCACAGCACGGCTCGGCACACCCGTCCTCCCCTTCAACTCCCGCGACAATCCACACGCTCGTAAATGCGCAAATTTACACGGTCAGTGAGCTGTATTTTTTCCAGCTAAGGCAACATCAGTGAATGTTTACACCTTCCTACTCCTCGAGCGGGCGTAAATCGTACCTATTTCGTATTTCGTGTTAATTTGAGATTTTAAATACTGTTTTGTGAATTTGTGTAGTGATTTATTGTACTATTTATTAATATTTATATACTGTGATAGTGACAATGGATTTAGTTTATAATTTGGTTCATGTGAAGCGATTTTTTAAATACTCTTATGAAGAAAAAATTGATTTAAAAACAATGGTAGGCCATTGTCCGATATTGTTATTGAGACTGCAGGTGCCGCGGAAAAGCATATAAACGTCAATTTAATAGAGACATTTATTCGAAGAACAATTGGATTTGTGAATGCAACAAAAAAAATGCGTTATTTTGTTTTCCTTGTTTACTTTTTGGCGGTGATAAAGCATGGACGGAGGTAGGGGTGACAGATTTGGTGCACTTAACTGAAAAAATAAAAAAGCACGACAACTCCAAAAGCCATCTACATAATACAATGGAATTAGCTTTATTAGGAACAACTAATATTAAAGCGCAGCTAGATTCAGCTTATTGGATAAATGTGCAAAAGCATAATGATAATGTGACAAAAAAGAGATACGTTTTATCAAAAATTATAAACTGCATAAAGTTTTGCGGGAAATTTGAACTAGCGCTGCGAGGACATGACGAAGCTGAAACCTCTCAAAACCCGGGGATATTTCGTGGTTTGATAAATTTTTCTGCTGAGCTTGATGTAACTTTAAGCGAGCATCTACAAAATGCTTCAGTATTTAAAGGAATCTCTAAAGAAATACAAAATGATCTTTTAGACTGTGTATTAAAAGTATGTCATGAAGAAATAATTAAAGAAATTAACAAACCTTCATTTTTGGCAGTTATGGCAGACGAAACAACTGATGTATCTGCAAAAACTCAGCTAGCGGTAGTTTTAAGATATATTCTCGATGGTGAACCGATTGAACGTTTTTGGACATACCTGAAACCTACAAAATGTGACGCTGAAACTCTTTCGGAAAATATTTTAAGTGTTATAGACCCTCTAGTAGAAAATTCACCTTACAAGCCTTTTCTATTAACCAAAGAATATGACGGCAAACATGAATGTTCTTCAAAAAGGTATTAAATTCCAAAAATTTTCTTGTGAAAGTCTATATTTTGGTATAAAGGGATTTTACATAAAAATTCTGAAGTATCAGGAAAACGAGTGACCTTGAAAATTTTCAAAATTTTCTCAGTAGTTTGGATACATTTGAAATCTGCACGCGGGCGGCCAATACCCTAGGAACCTGTGCAAAACACCCCTTTAATTTCATCACGAACCGCCACTGGCCAGAAGAATAGCTGTTTTCGCCTAATTTGTTTAATCCTTATTGCATAAGGCATTTGCAGATGATGTCGAGTAAAATAATCTCCCCACTCCAGTAGTTTGTAAAAATTACCATCTACCAAGTAAAACTTTGCATTGCATAGGAAATTATTAATAAAACATTAAACAAATTTTATTTGGCACAAATTTAGCCTTAATTTCCATCTATCTTCGATTCTTATATACGAAAACGATCATTTATTTTACCCATTGCGCTGAGTGTGTCTCAGACAATTGAATTGCGTTGACAGTTGAATGAGTGTGGCGTTTCAAATTATGTTGACAGGAGGCAGTGGGACATCGGGATATACACAACGGGTTGCGGGAGCTTTACAATTCAATAAAATTAAGCATATAAAATTGTGGATCATATAGATTACTACTTAGTAGACCTACAGGTTGTTTTTAAATTCTTTCAGGTACATATTGGAAGTAATGTCCATTTTAATAAGTCAATTTCATTGTTGCGCATTATGTTTTATGAAGATTTCATCACTCAGTAATATAATAGAAATAAGCATACTGGAATAGGTCGGAACCTTTGGTGTGAATATAATAGTGGCTTAGTTTTCCACGAAACACCAATACACCATACACTACACTCGACGTGCGTTTCGCCAACAAAGTTGACATCATCTGGAGTTGATTAAAAGTGTCATCATCCCCAGATGATGTCAACTTTGTTGGCGAAATGCGCATCGAGTGTAGTTAGTGTATGGTATAGTGTTTTGGTGTTTTGTGGAAAACTGAGTCAGTATTATTAGAAATAAGCAGCTGTACGTGGAACTATGAGTATGTTCTCTGGATATGAAATGGATAAAAAGGAAATATCTACTAAATAGTTACTAGATAATTAGATTTATCTCTATTAGATGCACTGTTATAGCCTATGTAGTATGTATCTACGCTCTATTAGAGTCGTGCTAAGAATTTGGTAAATTGAACAGTTTAAAATAAATGCAATAATTTAATGCAATAGAAACATTTTCTAAAACGTTCTTGTTCTCGATTTTATAGCAAGGAACATTTCTTCTGACTAAAACTAAATTTCTCTCCCATCTGTAGGCCTCCGTCATTCTATATATTCCATGAATTATTATGACCTTTATGACCAATAATTTTTAATAGTTCTCTTCTACCCGAAAAAGATCTAAATAAAACATTTATGGCCAGCGACCTCATTTTTCATAATATAATTTAAAAGCCATAATAACTTGTTAACTGAAGGTTATAATAGAACCTCGTTTCTTAAAAGTTGTATTTGATATGCACTATATTAACTAGATTGTTTTAAAAGCAATTTAAAGCCCATAGTTACTTCAAATATCCACATATTTCAATTAATGTTTATTTTTTATTTAAACAAAAATGCGAGTGCAAGTTGAATATTATATATATCTAGTACTAACGTATTAAATATACATATGTTTGTAATAAAATGTTTCTAACTACACTGAGAGAACGACTGATTTATTGGTAAGGGATTACATTTATGACAAATAAATGATTTTGGATATGGCGGACAGATATGGGTTGCTCTTAAACAAACCAATAATAACATTGGACACATTATCAAACTGATCAATGGAAACAGATTGGATAGGATTTAAACACATTTATCATATGAAACAAATGTTAACTTTGAAATAAAACTATTCGTTATTATTTAACATACTAACAAAAGTGATGCCCACATAAATTTGATTATCTGAAAGAAAAGCGTGTTTAGGATAAAGCATTTAGCTGTTAACTAAATCAAACGTTACCATCTACTAACCATTTAAAATCAGAAGCATGGAGCCGTGTTGATGAGCCGTGCAAACTTTTATGGATATTGGAAAAAGTAACTAAACACGATTTTACAAAGCAAAGCCTGAACTTAATTTTATGCTTAATCGTTTTCTTGTGGCAGCTTTTAAAATTTACACTGATGACTAGTTTTTTTGGTCGAGTCACAGGGTTTAATTTTACTTTTCAAATAACACTGAAATGTTACTGAATATGTTGCTGAAATATGTAAAAATTTGCATTGCATAAAATCAAATTCTGGTGGTTGTAGTTTTGCTGGTTTGGAGTTATTTTTTTCGGTGATAAATAGTCGAACGAAAAGTCGCCAAAACATGCCAATAGATTTAATTCTTATCAATTCTCCTCAGTGTTATGCACCTATTAAACAACGATAATTATTATGTAATAACCCAATGCAGTATGTGCTTACAAATAATGATCTGTTGACAAGAATAAATGGTAGGTCTGTTGAAAAAGAATAATAGTTTTCTAATTATGGTATACTATAACTTACATTGGAATTAATATAATGCAAAGTTTTACTATCAGAGGGTAACATTCAAACTACAGAAATAAGGAGTTTATACTCCAACCCATCTGCAAATGCCTTATATAATAAGGACTAAACAAATTAGGTCAAAACAGCTATTCTCCTGGCTATATGCCAAACGCCGAGCACTGAATTACATGACAAAATTTGTCGTATTTTGTCTAACAGAGTTGCATCTCAAGTTTTTACTTCGATTTAGATTGCTCGAAACTACCAAGAGATCGCGTTTGATACGTTCTACTGCGATGGAACGTAGCAACGTCTACTAGATGTAAGCTTTATCTGTCGAAGGTATACTCGTTTACACTGCACTGACGAGACCCAAGATAGAAAAGTCGAAACCGGTCTGCAGTTAACGATATCCTGAGATAGGTGATACTTTGCATCTTTCTTGGTGGTTTTAGAACAATCACTAATCACTGTATTTTTAGTGCTAACTCTGTTAGACGAAAATACGACAAATTTTGTTATGTAATTCAGTGCTCGGCGTTTGGCATATAACCAGGAGAAAATATGTTTTGACCTAATTTGTCTAGTCCTTATTATATAAGGCATTTGCAGATGGGTTGGAGTATAAACTCCTTATTTCTGTAGTTTATATTGAAATTTGTCCGAATAGAGGATATATTACTGACCAAGCATTATATTAGCTGTATGTCAAATACGAGTACAAACTTCTATTCTTATCACAAATAAATTGTTCTCTCAATGTAAAATGGTAAATGTTTATTTCTTGTTATTATTCAAATGCTTCAAAATAAACACCAGTTTATGTGGTTACGACAATTACACGACAGACAATATTGTAAACAGTTGTATGGTTAAATTTTTTTTGCTTGTTTATTAAATTAATCATTATTATGAAATGTATTAAAGATGCTGTTTATTAATCGTTACTAACGTAACTTACTACTTGGGACTAACCTTCCTAGTATGCGTATGTCGTACGTGGGTTTTCGCTCTATTGAAAGCATAATTCAAAGCCGAGAATATCTATAGTATATTATTTCTTATCAAGTTAACTACTTCCAGTATATAACTTGTACAGGACAATATGCGAACATAACTCGCATGCAGGTGTCATGTGTTTTTATCGAAACTAGCACTTTATCTTTACAGCCAACTGAATATTTATGTTTTATGAAAGTCTCGCAACGGAATACTGCGCTGCGGATCTAAACAGTAACAGCAAAAATCCTGTAATAAATTCGTTCCCGCATGGTGGCGGATTTGTATTATTTCTTCGCGTATTATCACCACGCGGGGACTGGTATTATCTTTTTTAAATGGCGCGTTTAATGATCCTTGGAAAATAGTTGGAATTTCAGCGTGGAATTTTTGTGTTCGCGCTCGGCTGGCTCCTGATGAATTAATGCGAAAAACTACTGCTACATTAACACCATAAAGCGATTATTTAACCGGCGGTGTGTGTCTGCGATAAACGCCAATTGAACGAGATTTATTTCTCTACAGGAGTACGTACAAATTAACAACGTCTTTGTTAAGTCGCAATGCAGATCATTTTGTTTAATGAACGGTCTTTGCGTACACCAGAGATGTATATCCAGTTTTATACTCGTATTTAAAGCAGCATTTATGAGTTTATAGTCAGTGTCAGTACATTAAATTGGAAATATCAGAGATCTTTCTAAATCTGGTAAGATATCTATTTTTAATTATAAAAACTAATTGAGTGAATCATTGATATTGAAGATAATTCTTGTAGAGCTACAAGACAAGTTACAAGATGTACATCTTGTGTCTTCTAAAAAAGAAAACAACCACAAATTAATTAGGTTCAGGAACATGACGACGGGTCTTATTGAAAGAAAAGCATGTTTTTTGATGAAGCAACATTTGTTTTGAATGAAATAATCGACACACAGAACTATAAATACTGGAGCAAGGAATATCAACATCGGATAATAAAGGCTGATACTCATTATCATAGCAAACTGAGCATTTATGTTAGTATTATAAAACAAATTACCGATGTACCTGTTGGGTTATACTTTGACGAATGTTATCTATATTCTGCTTCTAGCGACCATCTATGAGCAGGTTAAGGTGGTTTGATGTTAGCTAGGGATCCAATTTGTGCGAATTTCTGGACCAAATTCCAAATTGTTCACTCAGGCTGGCTTTGAGTACCGAGGTCGATTTACGTCGTATTCCTTGTAATTTACGTCCACCTCGAGACTCTCATATTGCCGACAAAATTGCCTTACTATATATAGTAAGGAAATTACATCGACTTTTTCCCAAAAAAAAAAAAACAAAAACGCTTTGGCGAGAAAAAATCTGAAAATATTCGTATGGACCAAAGAAGGATAGACAAATTCAACGGCAGCTTCAGATTACCCATAAATCCAGAGGTTCTCTAGGTAGATATGGATTTCGAAGTTGTGAGATTGAATCTGCAGTTCTAATCTTTTTTCAGTTTTACGAGAAAACCGGCAATTTCTCGCTAAAACAGAGATTTTTATAGCGTTCAGAAGGTTGATTTACATTATATTCCATTCAATTTGTGGCCGATTTTGAGATTCACATATCGACAAAATTCTCTTACAAACATCGATTTTTTCGCAAAAAAATGTTTTTGCAAGAAAAAAATCTGAAAAAATTCCTGTGGACTAAAGAAGAGTAGACAAGTCCTATAAATTCATATTCAGATTATCTATAAATCCAGAGGTTCTTTAGGTAGATATAGACTTCCCAAGTTGTTACTTTGAATCAGTAGTTCCAATTATTTTCCTTTTTACGAGAAATCCAGCAGTTTCTCGTTGAAACGGACATTTCTATCGCATTGAGAAGGTCGATTTACGTTATATTCAATTTAATTTGCGTTGATTTTGAGACTATCGTTTTTCTGACAAAATTTCCTTACTATAAGTATGTCCATCGATCTTTTTCCACCAAAAAACGTTTTGCCGAAAAGAAAATTGAAAAAAATCGTACGAATCAAAGAAGGGTAGACAAATTCAACAGCACCTTCAGATTATCCACAAATCCAGAGGTTCTCTAGGTAGATATGGATTTCAAAGTTGTTACTTGGAATCTGAAGTTTTAATTTTTTTTTCACTTTCTCGTAAAGCATATTCAATAGCTATATATAATAATAATATGCACATAAAGCACGGAATGAATTTTTTTTTCATAATAGGCTAATTTGCGTGTTATTCTGTCGTATACTCTGCCATGACCAATTTTATTTATGTTTATTTTTGTGTAGTCGAAATTTACAAAATCTGCTTTATCATTTTTGATAAACATCCCCAGTTCTCTTAATTGACATGACGCGAACAACAAGAGCAAGGAAAATATTGAACTAAGGTATTATACATCGCAGTTCTAGTATCATTTTCGCAGGAAATAAAGAGGAACAGACATTTACTCCATAAAATATGGCGTACGCCTTGTAGTTTAAGCCACAATCAGTCTTAGTCCTTTAAGGTTTGCTAATCGGTCATGGTAATCGATAAAAGTCACTATGATATTTATTTGCGATTAATGTGTTGAGGTATGTAAGGATAGTGACAGAATTATTTAAAATAACATTTCCACGAGTTTAATTTATGCACTATAAAATGCTCTTGGACGAGTGGAGAAACATTATTAACGTACATTAATCGGACACACAATGTAGCAGGATCTAACAAACTACTTATAGTCGGGGAGCTCAAATCAAAAGAGAGCCAAAAAAAAAATGTAAGAGTTTTGGAAAGGCTGATATTTTCAGACAAGATTGTACTTCGGTCATATAACGCAACTGTAGAGTCAGCATGTCAGCTGTGGGACCACCTGGTGGCTGCGCACTGGGAACGTAGGAAAAGTAATTAGTATCCCTAAATTTTTTTTCAAACGCTCAAAAATTTTCTGTAAATAGTTATAATCTATACAGAACTCAGAACAAATAGTAAGACAACGTAATAATCGAACGAGTGACGTCAGTACTGCTACATACGTGTCGCAAAAATAAAGTTCATGCAAATGCTTTCTTAGTACTTACTTTCACAATAGTACTTAGGAGACTCACATGTGATCAATGTAATCAATACAATGTAATCAAGCAGGCTTTCGATCAAATTCCTCCTGCATAGACCACATAAATACGATTAGAATGATAGTAGAGCAATCTGTAGAGTGACGGACGTCACTATACTTAATATTTGTCGATTTTGAACGTGCTTTTAGCTTTTCACATGGTGCCATTTGGAGAATATTAAAACTAAGAGGGGTTCCTGAAAAAGTGATATCCCTCATAAAAGTGCTGTACGCAGAAGCTAACTGCAGGGTAGCGCATGGTGGAATCAATAGTCAAGGATTTGAAACTCTCTCTGGGGTCAGACAAGGATGCGTGCTCTCCCCCTTCCTATTTAATATTGTGCTAGATCACATTCTATCTAGAGTCAATAGCAATGCACAAGGAATCCGCTGGACCTTAACTTCCAGCCTGGGCGATCTGGAATATGCAGATGATGTGTGCCTTATGGGCCAAACTTTTCAAGAAACAGCAACTCGGTTGCAGATACTTTCAATAGAAGCCAGCAAGATCGGCCTAAAAATCAACATCAATAAAACAAAATGTATGAGAATTAACACCAGATACAATGCCCCATTTCATATAAATCACATATGAATAGAGGATGTTGAGGAATTCACCTACCTGGGAAGTATCCCATTTTGTATAAGTATTACAAAAAGTGGGGGTGCAGAAACTGACATTCGTAGTAGAATACGAAAAGCACAGCTAGCCTTCAGTTCACTCGGCCCAGTGTGGAATTCCAGGCAATACTCCACACAAACAAAATTACGAATTTTTCAATCAAACGTCAAGTCAGTTCTGTTATATGGTTGTGAAACCTGGAAAGTCACAAAGGTACTATCACATAAACTGCAAGTCTTTGTCAACAAGTGCTTACGAAGACTACCTCGTATATTCTGGCCAGACCGCATAGCAAATCAAACCTTCTGCATCAAGCAGGGCAGAAGGAAATTGCATCTGAAATAAAAAGCAGAAAATGGGGTTGGGTGGGGCACACACTCCGCAGACCCAGCAATAGTGTTGCGAAGTAGGCTCTAGAATGGAATCCACAGGGATCTAGAAAAATAGGAAAACCGGTACAGACATGGAGAAGAACAGTGATGGACGAGTTAAAAAGGACAGGAAAGACATGGAATGAGGCCAAAGTCATGGCGCAAAACAGAACCAGATGGCGAGCTTTTACCGAAGCCCTGTGTTCCGTGTAGGAGTTAAAGAACTTTATATAAATGCTTTCTTAAAATTGAAATTTTGCACGAGAGTTACATATATTTTGATCAAAACAGGGACAGAGTCAGCTTTAAGCAACTAGAAATCTTTGGTATATGAACGTTGCGTTTTTGCTGCTCTAGCATTTTCTTTACAGTATACTATGTTGAATACAAAGTTAGGTCTCCTCCTCTCTCATCTTTGAAACGGCCATTATATTATTTGAAATTTGGGGAGTACGTGCGTCGTGGTTCTCGATAAATGTGTCCTATTGCTCGTGGATAGAAGATTATTTGTGCGTTGTGAAGTAAGCATCATTGATAAATCCTGTGCTATTTGTATTTTCTATATGAAAAAAGGAGACAACATTATTTTATCCACAGAAAATACTCTTGCATGATGCCGGTAAATTCTAAAAATTCATCAGGGTAATCATTTTACTTTTCCGCACTCCACTATACTAGCGGAAAAGTAATGTAATCGTGTAAAGAAAAAGTGAAAAAACAAAATTTTTTTGTTGGGCTTGTTTTTCGTTTTTCGGCCTAAAAACAAAAAAAAATTGTTTTTAAAAAATGTTTGCTGTGTGTATGTCGTCATTGTCGTCGGCATTAAAATTTCTTGTTAGCACGATAACTCAACTAAATCGTGTCGAATCAATCTGGTTTTGACTGAGCCTGATCAGGGACATCTCCCACATGACACCTATCAATTTTGAGGTGGATAGCATACACTCCACCCTGTCCATGAGTCATGAGAGCACGATGGTGGACTATTTGAGAAATTTGTTTTGTTAATACGATAACTTAACTAAATCGTGTCGGATCGATCGGGTTTTGACTAATGCTGATCGGGAACGTCTCCCAGACGACAGCTATTGATTTTGAAGTGGATAAGACACACCCCACCCTGTCCATGAGTCATGAGAAAGCACGACGGTGGACTATTTGAGAAATTTTTGTTGTTAACACGATAACTCAACTAAATCATGTCGGATCGATCGGGTTTTGACTGATTCTGATCAGGGACGTCTCTCAGATGACACCTATTGACTTTGAGGTAGATACAACATACTCTACTATGTTCATGGGTCATGGGAAAGCACAATGGTGGACTATTTGAGAATTTTTTTGTTAGCACGATCACTCAATTAAATCGTGTCGGATCGATCGGGTTTCAATTGGTTCTGATTAGGGACGTCTACCAGACGACATCTATTGATTTTGAGGTGGATAGGACACACCCCACCTTGTTCAGTTGTCATGAGAAAGCACGAGGGTGGACTATTTGAAAAAAGTAAAACTGTCGCATAAAACAGATATTCTGCATTTCTGTGTTGGTTTATTTTTTCCCCGCCACTCAATTTCGAGATAGAGATGTTCTACGTGCGGAAAAGTCCGTTTTAAGGGTTTAAAACTGTTTATTTCGTTTCATAATAACAGATAGTGTTGCTATCTGTTCCTAACCAGATTAATGTTATCATGTGTCATGCTATAGAAAATTTATATCTTTGGGGAAGAAATTCAGAGAAGCCTTGTAAGGTCAATAAGTTATTGAAACGAAATAAGTTAATATTATTCTGTACTAATGTAAGTGATATTGACGACCACATAAAATTTGGTTAGTTTCTGGCAGTGTTTTTTATTAATAGAATGCTTTAACTAAACCAGGTCATTTCGATACACAATTATGGTTTATTTCATCGCTATTTGCCAAATAAAAAATCTCAAAACATACCGCGGCTTGTTTTTATGGCTAGGCTTAGGTAAACTGTTCCGTTTATCGGCAAGATAAGAGTTTTTTATTTGGCAAATAGCGATGAAATGAATAGTAAATGATGTATTTATTTTCAGCAATCAAAGCAAACTCCTCGTGAAATGGAGCCTAGTAATTTACTTTCTGGTGAGAAATTGATTACATGGCAGGTGCGTAAACATAAAGAAATTGAAGAATCTGTTATTTTGTTAATTTTATTTCGTCTCTCGTTTCCAGAATATGTATATAAATAGATCCCCACATATACCGTATGAATAACATAATTCGTATTTTAGGAAGATATAACTGCTACTCCAGGAGGCAAAACATAATTTGGAAGAAAATATATTGCAGTAATAAAACTGTTGTAAACAGGAGATTTTTGCGCGTATAACAAAACGTACATTGCGAAACCGGGTCAAAAGATTCGAAATATCTTTTTTCGTGTTATTGTCCAGAATAACCAACTATAATCGTTGACGTGTAATTTCCACTCCACATTTTTTTACCACACTCTTTATTATCATTATATAAAAAGACTTAATTTCTACACAACTAACTTACACCCTCAGGATCGTCATGTATATAGTGTGTACTAAATACATGGAATAGTGGTTTTATAGCATTACGTTGGCTAAATAGTATTTGTCTAATAAAACGTTTTACATTGGTGTATATGAAGAAGAAGAAGAAACGAAAGAACACTATTGTTGTTGTTAATAATTCAAAATCAGTTACAAATTTGCAGCTGAGTGGTTTAATTGCACAGTATGTAGGACAGTCAAATTAAATGATAAATAGTTTCTTGTACAATAGTGTTGCAGGCAGTACAAACTTCAGATAGGTTAATTTTATAAAAGAAACCATTTTTTGCTGTTGGTAATTGAGCAATAGTAATTCAGAGTAAGGATACAAAGCAACATGTCAAGACCCTTTCAGACACATACCGGCCTACGCCAAGGGGACAGTCTATCGTGCCTGCTGTTTAATATCGCACTAGAAAAAGCCATAAGAGAATCAGGTATAGCGACTAGAGGAACCATAATTAATAGGAACGTACAAATCCTAGCGTACGCGGACGACATTGATATAGTATCCAGGACAAAAAGAGACTTAATACAGGCTTTCAGAGCAGTAGAGGCAGCAGCGAAGAGAATGGAGCTACAAGTTAACGTAGCTAAAACAAAATACATGAAAGTAACCAATAGCACGCAATTAGCACCACCCGAAGACCTGGTAATAGGAACATATACTTTTGAAGGCGTAAGACAGTTTATATATCTTGGCTCCCAAATAAACGAAAATAACAGCATCAGTGCAGAAATCAAGAGAAGAGTTTACTTATCTAACAGAGCCTACTTTGGGCTAAAAAAGCTCCTAACATCATGTAAGCAAGAAAGCCAAGATATTGATATATAAAACACTTATTAAACCAGTACTCTCTTACGCGTCAGAAGCATGGACTATGACAAAAAGCGTTGAAATGCTGCTAGGATGCTTTGAAAGAAAGGTCCTACGTAACATATATAGAGGTGTGCAGGAGAATGGGATGTGGCGCAGACGCTATAATTTTGAGCTATACCGTCTATACGAAGAACCTGACATCGCACGCTCCATTAAAATAAATAGGGTAAGGTGGCTTGGCCACCTAGAAAGGATGGACGATAGGGACCCCCCAAAACAAATATTCCAGCAAACACCGGCTGGACATAGGAGGAGAGGAAGGCCCAGAATCAGATTTAGGGACCAGGTCGAAGAAAATCTACGGATACTGGAAGTAGGAAATTGGAAAACCAAAGCAAAGAATAGGAAGGAATGGAAGCTGATACTAGAACAGGCCAAGACCCACCCTGTGTTGTAGCGCCAAAGATGATAATGAATTGAGCAATAGTACAGGTTACCTACATATATAGGCAGGTTTATATATAAGTAAGATTGGGGAGATTTATTCATACTAAAAATGGTATAACACCAAAAATGAGCTCTTGAATAATTCTGTACCACATTGGTGTAACTTATCAATCTTATCATAACACTTGGATAATAACAATTCTTTATTCCGTTTTATCGTGTTGTAGTATGACATATTTTCCCATATGTCTACTGCATCAATAAAAGCGAATTGTTGTTTAATTAGAATAGTCCAATTATACCTTTTATCGCAATTCTCAAGAGAAAGTTGCCTTTTAAAACAAATGGACGGGTATCTTTTGAATGACATAGATAGCATCTTTAGAAGCTAGTGGTATATGACTTTCAAAATATTGTAGGATATTTTAACTCTACCAGTTTATAGTCTTATTATATAGTCAGCAGTAATTTTAGGCAATAAGAGCGCTCATAAAAATATAATTGACCTTTTTGATTAGGTTCATGTATCTTAAATCCCACACAGAAATTCAATTTATGATTGTACTAACGGCCAAGGATACAAATTGTTTTATACCAGGTTGCCTATAGTGTCAAAATTTGGTTTTAAAGCACCTATAACATGTGTAGCTGACAATGAGACCATTTCATGTAAAAATAATGACGATGTAAACGTCACTCCTAAACAAACATGTTTATTAACAACTCGTATTGACAACTGAGTTTTGTTAAAGTAGAATTTTACTTTTTAAGTTGACAAAGAATAAGAACATCTAAGAAAGGGAGAAAACTACTGGTTGCCTCTCTCTCTGGGCAACTCAAAAATATTTAAAAACGATTCAATTTCATAATGATAGTAAATAGTTTCCAGACCTATATTAACCAACCATTGTGAAAGAAACATGATTGTATGAAATGTTTGATTGAATCAAACATAAGAGCTCCAAACTGGAAAGGTACTAATAAACCAAATTTTGTACTGTACTCTTTTGGTGGGTTAGTTAAGCTACAAAAAAAAAACGCCGCTTGGTTAAGGTTAATTGACAAGATAGGAATTAGTTATCAAAAAATTAAACGTAAAATATTTAGCCCTGATTGCTTCAAAAAAACGTTCTCTCCTCCTTTGCATATAAATTTTGGGTGAAAGAAAAATTTCGTAAAAGCTATGGGCAAAAATAGCAGAGAATGTTTATATCTAAAATCTACATTTTCATATGTTAGTTGCAAGTTTATTACTTATAAAACTTACAACATTTAGGTTACAAAATGTCATTAAAATACGTTTTCGACATCCATATGTAGATTTTTTTACCCTTAAATCTTTGAGCTATTAATGACAAACAAACGGACGTTCATTTTCGTTTGAACTTTTCGTATGCCAATTCTGTGTTTTATTTTTCCGATTGGCCATATCGCAAAATAAATATAAACATTTACACAAAACGGTTTAAGTTCTCATGCAGCGATAACATCGTCGGCGATTTAAATGAACCGAATTTCAGTACAATTGCATTTCCTATGCACACGTTAACCCAGTAAGTACAAGACAGGCTGTCTACCGGCTAGGCCGTAAATCAATATCGAAAAACAATTGTTTTGGCATGTAACTATAATAGATTAAATTTTAAAGCCATATGTTGAGCCGAACCTACGCAGTGAAATAAATGTGTAAATTCTTGGACAACGCCCGAAGAAAAAGCCGTCCTAGAAGATTCAAAAGGAATATGACCGTATGTTCATGAACCGTATCACTGGATGGATTTTCAATATTTAGAGGGCGGCAGGGGCGTATCAGAGGGGATCATCTTTGGGTAGTACATTAGAAACAAATAAACTAAATCATTTATTGGTGTAAAATAATTCTAACAATAGTGTCAATGAGTAGCTCAATGGGAGGAAATCAGTTTGTCCCACTCGTCCATTATTAGAAATTTGCTTTTCCTCTGATGGTGTATGCTCTTATATTACACGGAGGCAGTTACAGAGACCATTTTACAAGGCGTAAAATGGACAGATGAACGTACACTGTTCATGAATTGCTTTCCCACTTCAACAGTAACAGATAAATAGAAGTCAAGAAGAAAGTTATTTTCAACAAATTCCTTAATGGACACTTCGGGATTCCTAATACAATTATATTCTTAATGTGGACAAATTCATGTACGAGATCGACGTCAACTAAAGATAAAATAAATCTAAAGACAAAAAAATAACAAAATAATTTAGAACACTTTTCTTAAAGTGTCGTAATTTAGGTGAGAGAACTTACAGTTTATTTCATCGCTATTTGCCAAATAAATCTCAAAATATAACCTTGGCTTGCTTTTTTGGCTAGGCTCATGTAGACTTTTCCGTTTATCGGCAAGATAAGATAGTTTTTTATTTGGCAAATAGCGATGAAATGAATAGTATCTAATTGACGTGTAAAATTAATTTCAAGGCCACATTTTAGTCTGCATATCTTAAACCACTTGAGACATCGACATGGAACAAAAGCGTAACTATAATCTTTAAAAAGCTTCCAACTGAATTAAATTACTTAAATTGAGAATATTTCTGTAAAATATAATTCTTTAACTCCCATTTCACAGAAAAGTGACACAGAATGTCAGCCTTATAAGGTTATATACTATAGATTTTGGGTCTATATCGGTATATCAAGTGGTTTAAAAAAATTATTTTATAATGTCCAGGTATTCTGAGGATATATTATACCATAGTTACCTTGCAGAATGTGTTCAAGTTTCCTGGATTGGTCCGGGATAACAATGCTAATCGCTTGGAGCTGGCTTTCAATGCAGGCTCAGAGTGATCCGGGTGCGATTCCCATATCAGGCGGCTAGGTGTATACCTGCACGGGGATTAGGTGGAAATATTAAAATTAAAACCTCGCACCGGAAAAAAATATAGACGCAAACAAAATGTGGTTTTGGATTTTGACTTCAGATGTCAATTTTATTACTTTGATTTATTTTACACCCGAAAGCATAGAAACACACCTTCGCAGAGGGGCAGTTCCATCACTTTTCTTCGAAGTTCATGTAAAAATGAGATTTATTTTGATATAACTATTGTCTTAAAGGTATAAGCAGGGAGTATTTTTAGTTACATATAAAGTGATACGTAATAAGAAAGTTCAAAAATAGATTTCAGCAAAAATATAAAGTCACGCATGTATGGTAATCGGCCATCATAAAAGGGCTTAGTGTATATTTTTCTGATAATTTTATCACTTTTGCATTACTTTTTCGTTTAGCAAAAACAATCCAATCAACGAAATTAAATAAATAAACATAATATCTTTATAATTTAATTCAATAAAACAAGTACATGTATTAAAGTGCATTTTCTACCTAATGTGTTAACATCTATGAGTCACCCGTTATCATTTCTGACCTCTCAGGTCATTGTTTGGAAAACATTACATATATAACTGAACTATACTATTTATCACATGCATATTTTACATTATGAAACAATGATTAATTAGTATTAATATATATATATATATATATATATATATATATATATATATATATATATATATATATATATATATATATATTTCAATATTATGAAGGTAAATGTCTTCTAATTAACAACTGTACATTCATACCCTCATTCGTAATATGTATTCTAAAGGTGTGGAAATATGAAATTTTTTTTAGTATACTTCGATACACAAAGGGTTGCTACCGCTTGTATGAAAATCAATGAGAATTTAAGATCTCTTGTACAAATCTCATAAAAGTTTTTACTTACAATTAACCCCTCTAAATCTCAAGTGATGATTTTTGGTAGGACGACAGTTTGTAATAGGGTTAAAGATCTAGTTGAAATACGTATTAATGGTAATCGACAACAGATAATGGAGGTAGCAAAAATGTAGGTTTATATATGGATTCTTCTTAAAATTTTGCAAAACATATCAATCATATAATACAAACATCTTTTGGTAAAATGAAATTAATATACAGGAATAGGAATATCTTCTCTACTACAAATATAATATTATTATATGGATATCTTGTGCTCTCGATTGAAAATCAGCGAATCAAAAATAATCAGAATGCATGTATACGTTTAATATTTAAAATGAGGAAATCTAAACCAACCAAATGTCAACCAAATTTTCTATTCTAAAATGGCTTAATGTAAAACAAAGAGACCATCTGTTGTTGTTTGAATAAAACAATGCAGAAGAACACACCTTAATTATATAAAAATTTTCGTAAATACCTATCTGACATTCACATCCATATAAATATCAGAAATAAATGTTCTCTGACTATTCCTGTTCATAGGACTTCAGTGTATTAAAGTTTATTTTCATATATTGCTCCTTACTAGTACAATAAAATCTCATCTGATATTAAAAGCCTTTCTTTTTTGACTAAGCATATACCATATGTTTACAATTGAAAATGTTTCATATTTTTCTAGTTTCTTTTTCCTTTTTGCCCTTTTCATGGCATCAAATTGCTTATACGTTTATTTAATTTTTTTATGTATTTTATACCATAAAAAAATTGTGTACGTACAATTAAATATGTAAGTGATTTATCACTTTTTTCTTTATATTACACTTTATACTTATTATTGTTGTTGAAGTACCATTATTATTGTTGAAATTATTTGCTTATTTATTATTTTGCTTTGAAGTCTACTAATTGATCTATTTAATGGATTGTTAATTATATCATAGTATATTCTATTGTACATGTATTAATTATAGCATTTATGTCATATTAATTACCCCCAGGTTGAGTGGAAGAGAGGAATTAAGTTCTCAAACCATGAAATTTATAATTTATTTTTTTGCTGTTGTCTTGTTAATGAAACTTATTTATTATTATGATTATTTAATAAAATAATGTTCACAGGCGAAAAATGTTAAAATATATTTTAAACTTCTTGACGCCAAGTAATAATTATTCCCCATTTTAGTTTCATATCCGTAACAAAGACTAGGTATAATGGTAATTACCAATCAAATATAATGTGCAAGCTCCTGAAGTTTTCAAGTTCTTTTTCCATGTCAGCTTTGTTGGCCTATCGGGGAAATTACTAAATGCTTAAAAGGATGAATTCAACAACACAGAGGACCTGATAGTAAATAAATTATAATACAATTGTCTTCAAATCGTAAAACAAAAATTATAGTTTCGTGTACATTTTTTAAAATAATCCAAAATATTAATAGGAACATAACGAACTATTTTTCACAATCTCATATGTTCCCTGTCTTATTCCTTTTAATTGTCTGTTAATTTCGAGCGTCTGGTATATGAATCAGCCAACATTCTGAGACAAAAAGGTACAAGTCTGCATCTACAATTGTCTTTCCTAGTACTACTTAAATGGCCGTTGTTTATTAAATCCGCAACAGCAGTCCGTATCATTATTCATGAAGAAAATGTGAAACTTGTGATATATCGCTTGTCATACAGTTCTATTAAACGACATGTAGGAGTTCGTTTATTGTGAGTTATCTGTCACTTGACTTTCCCAGAGGTGCAGTTCAATATTTAATTAGAATAAAGACCGACAACAAATTAATCTCGTGAGATAATGCAACGCGGAATAGTTAAAAGGATCTGTTCAACTCGAAAATTGCCAGTTCGTTGGTTGAGTTACATAGTACAAAAACTATTAAATTTTATATGACATTTGTTTAATTTATGACATAGAAAATGAAGTAATTGTAGATGGTAAACGCCATCTGCCTGCTACACGACAAAGTGTCAACTACGAGAAGCCATGCCACTTCTCATTTCTAACTCACAAGAGGGTAATCAAAAGAATAATTGCCATCCATTTATTGTCAGTTAGCCAATTAGGAACGTGATAAAATGCGTTAGAAATGTGAAGTAGCATGGCTTTCCCTAGATGGCTCTTTGCCATGTAGCAGGCAGATGGCGTTTGCCAAATTTCTACATTCATTACTTATGCCGGCTTGGTATAAGACTGATCTAGTATTCTCAGAGCGCATAGTCTAGTATACTTGCACTGATGATTGCTAATAAGGACGAAATGGCGATATGCAGTTCCGGGACAAACCTGATGTAACTGAGAATAATTAGATCGTAATAAAAATAATATATACCTGTATGAATTGTATTCATGTACCTGTGTATATGTATAGCATACCATAGTAGACACTAAGCAACTTGCTGCATCTGATGGTTTATTACTGTTAGTCTTGTACTTCTATGGACTTCACCTGACAAAAAAAAACAGTTTATTTTACACTTATAGTCTGCTGTCAAAAGTAAGTAATTCGCAACATGTGGACCAGACAAGGCAAACAGATAAGGCACGTGCCTTATCTTGAACGCGACTAAAGAGAGCAGAGATCACAGAGTGCAGGGAGTGGTATTTACAATTTACACGTAAAACAGATACGAGAATTGTTCAATCGTATTACCAGCTCATAAAAATAGTGTTCTATACTTTACTGCCCACTATTTTGAAATCGGCGTATAGCTCCAAATTTATAAGACATCTTAAACATAGGCTAGGTTGGACATTTAAAGACACTAATGACAATAACAAAGGATTTGGTAAAACGTAGTGAAAATATCGATGAAGGTATGGATTACATGTCAATACGTCTAACCCACCACTGAGTGTACAATATTGAGTCAAGACTTGTAGTCGTTTAAATTATTAGCTTACCTCATGAATTAGTAGCACCCTACTGAACATTTATTTCATTTGATACTTCATATTTTTCTATACAGTTGTTAATCTGCATGCAAGTATTAGAATATTAGAATCGTTTAGGACATTCTGGCTTTCTGTTTTCTGTAGTCTAGAAAGACGAAAAATTGTCTGTGAATTCCTACAGCAAGAATGAACGCCTTGCTATAGGATCTGAATCTATAAATATTGGGAGGACAGTTCACTCAAGGGCTGCAGCATTTAGGCCTTATTGGACCCCTTGTGTGTCCTCCCTAAAAAAGGTCCTTCTATCTAGGCCATCAATCATCCTATTCTTGCGAAATAAGTGATGACGTTTTCTACGGGAAGCCATCTAACGTCACGTCGGCCATAGATGGTTAAGGTTCAACCAAAATGAATTCTATTATATTCGAAAGAGCAAAGCAGTGACAAAGTGCGTGCAGTGTCAGCTATTAACACTGGCAAAAGCAAGTCTTATGTGTCATGTTATACGAATACACCTTGTAGAATTATATAAATAAATGTACCTCTAAAGTTATTTATTAAACCTTACTTAACAAAATAAATGAAAAGAAATGAATATTGCTTTACCGAGATGTATTGAAAGATTTCCAGCAAGGAAAAATACAAATAGGTACTTTACATATTTTGCACACACATTTTGGTTCGTTTTTCGTTGGAATGGAACAACCTTTTGAAGAATTATACAGAGGGCATGTGAACACAAGTGTTTTCCAAGCGAACTTCGTTTTTTATTCTAAAAAACGCCGCAAGTCACTGTCTACAACTGACAGCTAACAGCTGTCACATGGAAGAGTATGTTCTAAAATGTACTTTGGTAGGTTGACATTTGACTGAAAACATTTGACTGTATGGGAATACAATCTGGGAAAACAATAAGGACGTGATATCCCAGAGTTTTTCAAAAAATCATTTAATAACGAAATTATGAGTATTGTGTGAAACTTTGTCGCCACCCTCTATAATACTGTTGATACTGACGAAATATTTAAATGGATGACAGAAAACACAATAAAAAGTAATTTTTTATGGTACTCTATTCTACTAAAAATGTGGCGTAATGTGCAAAAAACTTCATTCTAATTCCACAAAACAAAACGACTTGTCATTTCACAACCTAGTATCAAAAATATATTTCTATTAAATTAAATTAAATCTAAATCGTATCTACGAGTATCTATCATGTAAGATGATAGCGAATTTTAGCATCCACCACCACTGATCATTAACTATTCTTCTACCACTGACTTCCCCATTTTTTGGATTCAATAATTTTCCTTTGTACACGTACTTTATGCCTCACATGGACGTGCAAGGTGATGTTTGACACACGTCATATTTTTGTAAATACGATATGATACGAAAATTGCACGACACAATGAACCTGTTATCCCATTTCAATATCCAATACATTTTTCGATTCGCAATGAAATTGCCGGTTATTATACGCCTTGATATTGAATTCCATCGCTGAAAACAGTCAAGCCATAATAGTTAATTGTATTGTTATTAGAATAAATTCACCCATAACATTGGAAACAAGAAAATAAATAAAGATATTCTGAAGTGCCCCGGAGGATTTCGTGTCTAGCGTACAGGTGTGCGATTCGGTTTAACGTGGGAGATTTTATTCAAATAGGACTGCGTTTTTATTAGTTCAATTGGCCAATTATCACTTGCGGTATTTACCTGGTGCAACAATGTGACAATATGCGCTAAAAGTTGAATGGGCATAATTACGTGACACGTTCCATGGTGGCATTTCATTGCAGCCGTCGTTGTAAAAGTGCAATTGCGATAAACATCTTTAAATTGGTACCTATTTTCATAATGAAGACTTATAGATATGTGACTAATAGACACTTCTAGGGGACTGCCCTCGATTTCAACGCAGTGCCTATCAATAACAGTTACCTATCCGAAACTCATTATTGGTGAGCATAATTATTGTTCCTTACTCTTTCGTGGCTGTAGATCTTTCTACAGCGATGAAAGGATAAGCAACAGTGACAGAGATAGGAAAGGGTTCATTTACACCTAATTTTCATAATTTTTCAAATTACCACAATTGAATTACCACTTTGACGTACATCGAAGTCACATAAAACTAGCCCTTCCACACTTCTGAAATATTGAAACAGTTGAGGTACCACGCTATCAAAAACGTTTTGCCGATAGTAAAGGTTTTTAGGCTTTTTCTGACTTCGGAAAATTCACAGCATCCACAGATAATAATCCCAAAAGCTTAGACTATAGAGAAAATTATAACAAATAACGGCGCAGTAATCGTTCTGCTGCTATTTGTCGCTGTTTTCTTGCTGCATGCACGAAAACAGCTAGTTGATTCAATTATGCGAACAATATTTGCTAACTCATAGAAAACACGCGAGAAAAAATGTCGACCACTCTATGTGTTAAATATTATTTAGATGATATAGAAAAAAACTATATCGAAAAATCGATGGTTACATAGGAATCTTGTTATACAGATTATACGGATTAGGAATATATAAGCCCCTCATATATTGTACGAAGGGATAAAAAAGCGACCCACCTCTCATCTAAATCATACAAATAATACGATGTATAGACTCGACTTTGTCCACTAGAAAGTCTATCAGAACTGTAGACTTTAAACGAAAAACTTCTGAATCGATATAGGAAATAAGCCGAAGGCAAACTTTTCTTAAATAAATCCATTATCCAAAGATATATTATTAGAAGAATAGTTTTGATATTATAGGTGTTGCATCGAGATTACGAAAGTCGAAAGCTTCTCTTTTTATTAAATAGTTATCGTTAACGTACTAACACTCACTCCACTGGGAATTCAAATTAAGATCGCAGCGCCATGACGGATTATCCGCAAATTAATCTCTAGTACATGGTTTCCCAACCTCACTTTTTGGTCGTGTTATTTTCGATATTTTCCAGCATTTTTGGCTATTTTCCTGTATTTTAAAATTATTGTTATTGTTGTTATTGTTAGTTGTTGTTATATTTATTATCCTTTTACACTGTTATAGTTTTTGTGACTGAAAAATTGGATTGTTCTGTCGGTTACGTCTGGTAAGTACCTACTTATTAGGAGTCTCTGTCTTAGGTATTATCATTTTTGTCTGTCTCAGGTATTATCATTTTTGATTAGAAAATATTTTTAATGTAAAATATTGTTATTTTAGAATGAACATGGCCCAAATAACTCTAAATTTAGTAGAGTACATTAACTATATTGGTGGAAATATAAATGCAAGATGTGTGGTTGAAGGAGAAGAAGTTTTAAATGCTGGTCACATTATTTTACATGGCAGAACAGATTGTAGCTCTTTTCACATTAAGTTGGTTGCCATTTGTCAGCAGTCTCAGTGTTATTGTCGACAACTTCAGATTGACCACATGGACCAACTGGATGAGCTTCCATCAATTGTCTGTTCCGGTATCTTTCACCCCGATACCCCGAAGATTGTGCCTTCAAGGTAGAGGACACTGTTGTAAGAGGTGTCGGAAGGTTTTGAGAAGGAACCGCTGTTTTCTTTAAGTCACAACCCCTACTTTCCGATTTTTGTCCTTACAAAAATAAAAAATATATTTTAAATGTTTGAAATCATAGATTAGAAGTTCTACCTTTGTTAAAATAATCTTCCGCCTTGAAGTGTAGAGAGCAAACTTTCATAAATTTGGTCACAGGTTTGCCAATGCGTAGTTTAATTATCCAGGCTTTTCTACGATCCACTAACTCTTTTCCCATTCTGGATTCAAACTTGACTTTCCCTGAATTTTCTTTAGGAAAAAGATGAAAACTCATTTTCTTTTCAGGGTCCCTTTTGGCCCAGGTATGGCATTGAGGAACACAACAGTAATGGTTCGAAAGCTTGGAGGAAGACATTTCAGACATTTTTAATCGGCACTGCTTTATACTTTTCCCCTTCTTATTTGACCAGGCGCAGGTCAATTGTTTTTAATACCTCCTCTAATTTGGACAGTTCGTTCTAAAAGAACAATATTGTACGTTAAAAATATTTATAATAACAAGTACCTACTTACCAGACGTAACCGACAGAACAATCCAATTTTTCAGTCACAAAAACTATAATAGTGTAAAAGAATAATAAATATAACAACAACTAACGATAACAACAATAACAATAATTTTAAAACACAGGAAAATAGCCAAAAATGCTGTAAAATATTGAAAATAACACGACCAAAAAGTGAGGTAGGGAAATCATGTATTAGAGATTATTTCAGCATTCGATCGCCAGAGGTCATATCGCTTCTCTTGAAATCCCAATATCTTATTGCCTATCAAAAATCCATCCACATAGATCGTTATTCAAATGGGCTATCACATTATTACCCTGTATGAAACCTGTAATTTCACCTTCTTTTAATTTATTTCTAACTCAGACATGACACAGACCTTTCTTTATCACATCTCTTTTTCTTTTAGGATACTTCTTGAAAAGGAATCGTTTATTCATAGATTTATCTTCTTTCAAATTCTTTGAAATGCTCTTTGAAATGAGTTGCCAACGACCCCATCTCTTAGTGCAGAAGGTATTCATAGCATAAGGTGTTCATAGTATTCTTCGTTCACATGGCTAAATCAGGTAAAACAGGTTGCTCCATTGCTAATAGAGTGAAAGAGCATTAGCGTTGTATCCGTCATAAAATTATCTTCAATTAATCAAAACCCCAATTTAGAATCAATCAATTACTCTTTTTGTTTTCAAGGAATTATTCATGAGTTCTGATGATTAAGAAATTAAAAAAATGCAAATAAATCAACAGTGGCGCATATGTTTATCCACTTCGTGATATTTACAAACCATTAATCCATTTATTCTTCCCAGCAACTAGTTGCGAGTCTCGGTTTAGTCCAAAAAACTATCCTTATGAAATCGCCCGCAATGGCTGATGAAACGTGGAGCTAAGTTCAAGTTTGACACGAGGTTTCTGCAGAAGAAATTTGTCTAACCCGTGGAAAGGTCAAATCTACGAAATATATAGTCATCGAAATATCAAAACTGTTAGAGAATGCTATTATTATCACTATAGCGTCAAATTCTGCTGCATTTTCGGTATTATCACACTAGGTTTTTAGATAACATCATCAGTAGAGGTCTAGAAAACCTTTAGGATATTTGTATATTTCATCTAGAATCATTATCAAGTCGTAAGGATCCCTAAGTTGGTGCCCTGCTATTATGATTCGATGTGCATATGGCAATAAACCGAGAGAAACTATTCTTAGTCAGGCGCTGGCTGCTAGTGGAATGGGAAGTCGTTGACGCTTTAATCACCACTGCAGTTTACAAGGTTAACAGTTACATCCGTGTCTAAATCGAGTTCTTGAAAATAAGATCCGTTTCATGATTCATTGTCATACCGATAACAGCAAATCGTGACAATGAACGTATAAAAGTGGAGGCTAGATTTAGGCATAATTAGATAAAGATTTACTTAATCGCAAAATAAAGTCCAGTAAAGTTACCGGAAAAATGGCAGTAGTAAAACAGTCGAAAAGTGAAGTAACAAAGGAAAACATAAAACTTTCGCTAATCACATCGAAATACGTTAGATATGATAATATGACAGTGTATGCTTGGTACAGTTTGTCGAAAATAACCGAACAAGTACGGGAAAAATAAAAATTAAAGGTTTCTGGAAATATCGCTTCCTAGTCCTGAAATCAAGTCCTGAATTTTTTTCGATTTTCATAATTATTAGTTTCTTTCCCAAATTTTGTCTCCAATAATTGTCTCAGTATTTTTAAAACCATTTCGACAGTGGTACGTCAAGGGAACTGTCCGGCACACTACAATAATAAAAATTGTAGTAATTTGTAATTAGATATAAAAATATGAATATACATATTCATATTTTAGGATTAATATACTCCTGTATAGAGACCATCTGTATAAAACGTCCATTACAATAAAAATGGTACAGTAAACAACATTTAAACCGGAACAGGGCATTTGCTGTGCACGCTTGAAGAATAATAAATTGTTAATAATGTATTCCCGATTTTTATTATTTAAATAATATATTGTTAGAGCTATACATGGGAGGTCCATCTGTTTCGCCACTGGCAAAATGCACACGAAGAAAAATTCTATACGATCATCTGTCAGTTTTCTACTTTTAGAATTATCTGAATTAGCATAATCGATGCGTATATTCTACTTTTATCACACCTTATGCGGTTGCACTCGCGATGGTATTGGCTTAGACGTAATTATGTTGGGACAGAATAGGACTCGGACGCGTCATTCCACTTGGACGTTAATCCAGAGGTGAAAGCGTTTTTAACTTCCCGAAATACCTGGATTATTTCGGGTTTCAATGTCTGGGTTGCGGAATGTTCGTAGGGAATACAGATTTAGACGGTGGCCAGTGGTTAAGTCAAGAAAGGAAAGACCGCATAACCCGTAAAGCCCCCAAGATTATTTCGTCTGTAAAAAGTTCGAATTGGGCTTGAAATTGTTGGTATACTGTTGGATCTGGTATCTGCTGGGGAAAACTTTACCGCCTGTAATAGCGTAAAAATGGTGTAAGATTTCATTATTTTTGGTATAAAATAACACCAGCGTAATTGATAAAAATTTACACTAATGTAATTGTACGCATTAATAAAATTTAGGTATGTGACTCATATAAATACAGCATAATGTAGTATGCTTTACCTTGCATGGAGCAGCTCATGGTATCCATATTAGGGTAGGCGATAGCGGCGTATGAGCTTCATCAACCCTTAAAAATAGAGCCGCAGACGAAAATTTTTAAAATTTTCAAGGTCACGCGCTTTCCTGGTACTTCAGAATTTCAATGATTGAATTTCATTTATACAAAAATATAGACTTTCACAAGAATTTTTTGAACTTGATACCTCTTTGTTATTCGTGAATAATAATAGTTATTGTGGGTATAAATAAATTGGAATAAACGAAATATATTTATTGAGTATTATACCTATATTATGTAAATTGGGTTGGAAATAATACATTATTTTAGGGCGCTTTAGGGTATAGGCCTTCTCCTCCCCTCACAGCCTTCCTTAACCATCGCCATTATTGATTGACAATAATTACAAAGTGGATACCTACTACTTTTTATAATTTAAATTAATAAGAATACTGACCTAACCTAACCATAATAAGTAGACAGTTAGGTTAGGTTAGTATCCTTCAAAATAATAGCGTATTTAGTTGTTAATATTCAGAGTTAGCTTTTGGAGCCTCTCCGTATATATGTGGACGACGCCATCTGCACGTCCATGTATACATTTAAAGTAACTAAACATCGAAAGTTTCTAATAGGTTTCATGACGGTTTAATATACGATATGTGTAAAAGTAGTATTGTAGCATCTATTGGTATTAATATTAGCTATCTATGTAGTGTGAAGTGAAAATTATTTGATAAGGAAAGTGGCATGTATTACGGAAAAATGGAAAATCCATTTTCTCGAAAACTGTGTCCGAGTGGATGAAGCTGAAGCCAGATTTTTCTCCAGCACCCTTGAAAACAGGGGGGTAGGAAAAATTTGGTAAGCATTTTCCACTGTACACTTAATCTGGATAATTACCCATTTTTTTAGTGGGTGGTTCGCCAGGAGCCCTATTGTAGAAGAATTAGCTGTTATTAACAGCTGTTGAAACTTGAAATAAAGTACCTGTTCTATGCCTGTTTGTGATTTTATTAAGAGTCATGGCCAAGTTTATTAAAACTATTAAACAAACATCTGAAAGATGTGTTGAATCTTTCATATCTTAAATAACAATTTATCTATTTATTTAACGAAAAATATATAGACTACGTAATTATTGCAAATATTTTAACAGACGTAGATTATTTTTTAATACAAATATTTGATTAAAAAACGTGCTCGTTAAAAACAAATAAGCTTAGTGATGTAACGTGTCTGTTTACACGATAGTCTTGCCAACATGAATATTAGTGGGAGGTACGTTATCTCGCTTTACTGAATTAGTTAAGTTGGGTTACATTAAGTAAGGTTAGGTTTACAAGTAATATCTAAAACTAAGTACTTAACTATTGGTTTTATCAGATTTACTATATCTAAATTTATCACATATATCGAGTTCTAGTAATCTGATGTGAAAGAGCTTTAACGTTCACATAAGCAGCAATTAAAGTCACTGGGCTATCTTGTTATAATTTAACAAAATATATGTTTTCTTAATCTCAAAACCGGATGTAGGACGCTGGAACCAGTCCCAATTAATCCTATCTGAAATCTGATTCTATTGTATGCCTGTATTAGGGTGGAGACACCCTCGATTGTAAATTATTAAAAATAGCTCCCCACTGTGTACGTTGGTTGGTCTGTAATATTTCCGAACAGGGGTTCTATTTTGGTTTTATTGGATGCTATTACTGTTGTCTCGATTTCCTATTCTATATCGGGCATCGTTTTGCGTTTATAACATACAAAGTGGGAGGTAAATTTAAAATTTGGTATTTGTGACTTCTTATGAAATTTTCAGTGTATTCTATATGAAGTGATTTTAAATTTTTTAAACTATTACATCATAATATACAGGATTTGGAATATTTTATTGTTATTCTGTTTTAGAAAATGTTATAAAAAGGATAAGGAATAAAATAATAAGTTGAAGAAAAACCGACTTTAAAAAAAATAACTTAACTAAAAAGCAAGAAATAAATGTTTTCTACAACAATTTAATACTTATCTGTTGTTTCGTTTAATGTAATTAAGAAATTATTGTTTATTATGTAATTATTATTAACTGTTTTATATAATTATGAAGTTGGTGCCATACAATAGATATTAGTAATGGGAATGCCGGCCCTTGGCAATTTTAATTGTAAACTCGTTGTTATAGTAGCAAAGTATATATTTATTTATGTTTTACTTGGCACTGACTTTAAAATTGTATAAAACAATTAATATTAATTACATAATAAACAATACTTTCTTGATTACATTAAGCGGAACAATAAATAAGTATTAAATTGTTATAGAAAACATTTACTTCTTGCTTTTTAGTTTAGTAACTTTTTTTTAAATCGGTTTTTTTTAAATTATTATTTTACAATTTTAAGTGATGGGTAGACCTACTAAGGATGCTTTGCAAATGAGAAAACGACGGCTACTACAATAAGGACTTCCGTTGTGTATCTTCGGAGTCCAAGGTCCAATACCAATGAAATTAAGATGGGACCACCTTGGAGCTATACTGAACCCAACGCAAAAATAATAGTTAAAATCGGTTCCTAAACACAACAGTTATACTTATTCGAACATACATAAATATATATATATATATATATATATATATATATATATATATATATATATATATGTATATATATATATATATATATATATATATATATATATATATATATATATATATATATATATATATATATATATATATACAGACGAATTGAGAACCTCCTCCTTTTTTTTGAAGTCGGTTAAAAAAAAACAATAGATTAAAAAAAGGAACGAAAAACTATTCAAGATGATATGTTTATCATATAAATATTGTTAGTCTTGTACATAAATAGGGGACCAACCAAGATCAACCAAAAAGCGTTTCGCCAACTAAGTTGGCATCGTCGGGAGATGATTCAAACTGACGAGTTTTAATCATCTCCTGATATGAACTTATAATCTTTAGTGTTCGTGGAAATTTGGTCTTCTGTTTTTGTTTATCAAAGATGATTAAAACTAACGAGTTTTAATTATCTCCGGATAAGAACTTATAATCTTTGATGTTCGCGGAAATCTGGTCTTTTGTTTTTGTTGCTGCATCAAAGGTTCCAGCCCATTCCGAGGACTATTATACACAAGATAAATTTATTGTTACAGTCATACAGTCTATTGCTGTCGAATTGAATTTTCTTTTAAATTGAATGTAGGTCAGTTGTCCGACGAGGATTTAATCAAATAGCAGTGCATTGTTCCGTTACCACAACATGGATGGGTGACCTACTATAATCTCAGAGGTGTTTGTAACGATATCATTCGTACTGAGGGCTGGCGTGAAGAACTGGGCTCAGTATTGGGAGTGTCATTATATACTTCGGTCAAGTTTCAACGTGAGGAGTTTGGCATGTCTCCCTGAGTATGGATGTGTTTGTCCTCGACTCTATGTGTAACTTTCCACTCCGCAGTCTTGGGAGAAGGAAGTCGATTTCCAAAATATTTAAAAAATAGTTTTTATTATCACGTAATGATACAGGCATTAAGTTGTCACTTCTAATAAAAGCAGCACTGTTCTGTTCACAAAAGTTAAAATATAGCTTCTAAGTAAAATTAGTAGTTTTAAAAATTCGAATAAAGTCATATCTATTTCTGTATAGAACATGAAAGATTGCAAACATTTCTACAAGCTAAAATAAAGTAGGATGTAAATATAACTAGATATCATAGACATAAACAATGAAGAATTATTTATATAATTCTTCTTAAACAGTTATTTTTTTTGTTGCCTTATTATTGAAAAAATAATATAACATTGCAATAAAAATCGTAAAACCTATATTTAGCTAGGACATTTCACAAGATTCACGCTAATTTTCCGTTATTTAACGATGAGGATATTCCCTATATTAGAATATGAGAGTGATATGCAAGGATCACTGCAGAAGTTATAATTAAATAATAAACAAATGGAGTTGTTGTGAATTTAGTTCTTAAAAGTCGTATATCTTATGTTTATACCGTTATCAGTCACGTCTTGATCACGGTATGGTATTTATTAATTTGTGCCCTGTTTGATTTAAAATTAATTTCTAAGCGACTATTTATATAACGTGCACGCTCCCGATAGTCCGAGACGATATCCAAGGGCGTCGCGCGAAGTGAAAATAAGGGGACAACGCGCCTATAAAATAAGCCTTTCGTTTACACAAATTTAACGGTTCTAGCATTTAATTAACAATATTTAATTCTAATATAAACAGTATTGTACACTTATAAAATATTTTAAAGACTTAATGAAGTATTACCAACATTATTTTAATTCATTTGGTTAAAGAGAAAACAAAAAAAAAAACAAGAAGTTAGTTTTCATTAAATATCAGAATGCCATTGTACCACTCCAGGCAACATTTCGTCAACTAAGTTGACATCATTAAGACATCATTAAAACCGATTTCCTATTTAGGACGTTTAGTCTTTAATAAAAGCTTGAATATGCACAGAGATCTAAAAATATATATTCGAATTATTTATCAATTACAAAAAAAAACTCTCGCCCTTTTTTATTATGGATTTAAGAAAAGGCCAACGACGCCTATGGTAACGTAGTATTTTTATCATCCTACTATTTATTTCTCGTCGATAATTAGTAATTACGTTCACTTCATGCTGATTTAGGTGCGTGTGTTATAAAAATAGACCTTTTACTATACTACGATTGATTATCATTTAACCTTTGTATTTTCACGAGAGTAGTATTCCTCCGGAGATACCCTATCTATTTTTTAAAGCCAGTTTAGAATTAGACGAATATTAAATTAGTTTCCTCACAGTTTTAATACAATCCCTATATTGTTAATTATTATATTGTTTAGTTAACTATTATTATCCAGAAAACTTTCCCCCCCCCATACGAATTGAATCTTTCTTGTTTCTCGTTTAAATAGTATAATTTTCACTAGTCGCTTCAATAGTATTTTTCCTGAACTATATGCAAATACTACGTTAAAAAGCATTTAATTTCGTCCATCGATCTGTCATCAAAGTGCTACTTAATAATTTGCCTCTGGTCGACAACCTTGGTAAATATCCATTTTCTATTAAAGACATTGCATTAAAGATATTATCACACTTATAATGTTATGATGATACACTTTCTTTTAAAAATTATATAAAATATTCTTTTATTCTTCTCAATCTCGTAAAGCTCGTTGCTGTCATCTACAAATGTGTGATAAACTGTCATCTACAAATGACAGTTTATGTCATTAGTGTGTTGACAACCAAGTTGCAAAAAGACGAAAAGTACATTCAAACATGAAAATAACAGCAGTGAATAGGTGTATAAAATAGTAAGGTTGTTTCTCATCCCAATTGAGGTTTATGACCCTTATGTACCTTTAAAGTTGCTGCTAGTCATACAATAATACTTTATTTCCCTTAATGACAATATTTTAATGCATCTGTAGATACAATGCTATCATCCTCAGCAAGAAATATCCTTTCTTATTCTCTTTAATCGCATAAATTAACTGAAAGAATAAGAAATTACTTGCTCTCCTGAGGATGATAGAGTTGCTATCAAATTATGTATTGAAATAGTTTGTGTCATTAAACAGAATTCAATAAAGTGTTGTATTGAAAAGAAAATATAACCCTAAATCTTGACTGAAAGACATGCGTTGGAAGTTGATACAAATTTTCCTGGGATCACGTTCGTTAGAGAAGATATTTGGAAGACATGATATATATTGTTCCTGGAGTACGTAATAATAGCGATAACACTCTTGTTATTATATTTTTCTCTTAATAGCTATCATCTCTGACAGCCTAAACGGCGCTGAGGGAAATCAGTTCCATGCAAATTACTTTTTAACTAGTATGGGACTGTAGAGATACCCTTGGAGACATATGAGGTTGAAACAATGTGACCTTGGCGTGGGGACCAAGAAATTAGTGGCATGGTAATATGTGAATTGGTTAGGGTAGTCGCATCTATGTGCTCAATAGGACCTGAACCACTATGTTATGTCGTGACCAAATTATGAATAAGAAAGAGATCTCACACTCTTTCCTATTCATGATTTGGATGATTTCTCTATGGATGCGTAGAAGAAAGAGTCAAGCAGAATTAGGAAGGAAAAGGATGCACTTTACGTGTGACCAGATCGAACTGTGTACATTCATACACACTCAATATTCACTCATAAAGGGCTCAGTGCGACTGTGTAAAGACCAAGCTATTTACTGCGCACCTCGTGGGCGGTCCGATGTCGCAGTTTTGCGACTTGCTCCTGTTCTTGACAAGCCTAGGATGTCTCTAAATAAATGGACAGACAATAAACCTCAATGAGCATCAATGTGCTCAGAACAAGTTTATCAATGAGATTCCAAAAGTTCAGATGGTAGTCCAAATGCTTGAAAGACCTATTATGTTCGAATAGAAAGGTCATGAGGATACCAGGGGAAGGGAAATATCTTCCAATTGGACAGTTTTCGCTTAATACGCATCTGAGCCTTGACAAATGAATGAGGTAATATGTAGATTTCGGTAAAAAGAAGACGAGAAACTCAAGAAAACGGATGGGGATCGTTATGAAGTGCTAAGATGACTGAGGTTTGAACTACATATTTGGTGAGGCAAAACCAAAAACTGACAGCTACATTAAGTAGTTCCTGTCAAGACTATGCATCCAATAGAAAGGATAAAGTTGGGAAATGGTACTCATCGGTACTATACCCCGTGGGCTACGGTTATTTGTAGCCGACAATTTAAAATCATTAATCGACCACAATCCATGGCTGGAATTTGGTGGATGATCAGGAAAAGTCCTCACCTATTGTCAATTATAAAGTAAATAGTACCGTTTTAGTATTTTACTACTTCTCATATGTACATACTTCTCTCGAACACGATCTATCAAGTTAGCAACGGTTCGGGTTCGGCAACCCTCACGCATTGTCGCGGACATGAGTGATTTCGCCTCATAGTCTGTGATAATGATAAGCTTTAACCGTTATCGAGTGTGGGTAAAGCCAGCGAGGGCATAAAGGTACTATATTTCTGTCGACTACATAAAACATTCGCTATAATTACCCATTTTACATATAAATGGAGTAATAAGTTAGTTACATTTTCCTGCTTGGTTCGACACAAGTTCTATGGTTGTAATAATTTGTTATCGCGTTAAGACATCAATTATTTCACCGGCACCGGTGAAAGATAAGGAATTTATAGAATTTCATTCGGATGAGATACAGGCAAAGGCAGAAAGGCGTGTGGGTAGTTATCCGGGACAAGTGGCGATTTTTTTGTTGCGCCATGATTGCATCTAATATAATTTAACAATATGTTGTAAATATTTAAAATGTTAACGTTTATGTTACCTTTCGGCCATGCAGCAATAATATATATTGCTTCTAAGTTAATAATTAGCAGTTTTTAGCTTTAGGTTCTGGTTTATTTACGATCTATTCACTCTTACAGTAATATCTTTGTTTTTTTTTCTCGTTTTACTTCATTAGGAGGTTTCTCACACATATGAGCAGTATTTTATATTTAATAAGGATGTAGGCGACGTCCTAGTTTAAAGGAAAGACATTCTCCGTACATTTAGAATATTTGTATCTTCCTTGTATCACTGTGTAGTGGAGTAGGACGAAACCTTTGATGTGAAGATAACACTGACTTAGTTTTCCACAAAACACCAAAACACTATACACT
The DNA here is from genome assembly GCA_037954035.1 of Rosalia funebris. Lineage (NCBI taxonomy): Eukaryota > Metazoa > Arthropoda > Insecta > Coleoptera > Cerambycidae > Rosalia > Rosalia funebris. Next base: position 9,821,468 of record JAZFAV010000001.1, on the reverse strand, counting down.
ACACTCGACGCACGTTTCGCCAACAAAGGTGGCATCATCTGGAGATGATTAAAACTCCTCTTTTTTTAATGAATTTTGTGTTAATTGATAGAAATATGTTCCTCTGAAAGTCACACCACAGTTCATGTTCTAAATTATCCAACTTATGGGTAGGCTTTTTGTAAAGTTCATATGCTTGTAATTCCAGCATACTTCGTTTACTATACATATATTTGATTTCTAGTTCTGGCCATTTCTGTTTCGCAAATATTTCGATCTTATTTGAGGTGCGTGAAGATGAAATTTTAATGTGAATAAAGTTTGGAAAAGCTGATCGACGTTTGCAGGCTTTTAGAAACCAAATATCTGCTCCTATTAATCTAATGTTAGCACTAACCTTAAGATAGAGATTCAGTTCCGTTGACCGTGGAACCATCTTAATACTGAAGTAGGCCGGAACCTTTGGTGTGAAGATAACACTGACTTAGCTTTCCACAAAACACTATAAACTACACTCGACGCGCATTTCGCCAACAAAGGTGGCATTATCTGGAGATGATTAAAACTGAACTGAAAACTGAACAGTTTTATCATCTTCAGATGATGTCAACTTTGTTGGTGAAACGCGCGTCGAGTGTAGTTGTATAGTGTTTTGGTGTTTTATGGAAGATTAAGTGAGTGTTATATCACTGTGTGTTTATAAAAAATTGACCATGGTATGATTTATAGGTACATACATAGTTTGGGGTTTCTTAAATACTCGTTTCACTATTATCTCTGTAGGACTGGAATAAATTAAATTTTACTATTGATATTATAACGTCTGCGAAGGTGTCCAAATAATATAGAACGTCTGTTGATTTTGTACTTTAATGATTTTATAAAAAAACCTGTGAAAAGAGTTTTCATAATGTAACATTGTATAATAAGGTTTCCTGTTTCACGAAAATCAGTTGCGTAACGGATGACTACATGTAACTGTAACTACAATATCAAATGTTAAAATATAGTTTGCCATCTCTCCATCTTTCTTGTCCATTCTCTGAAACATTCTTTGATTATTCACACTTATTTTGAATTTTAACTTGGACTTTTAAAGAGAGAGCCATAGTTCAGGGAGCTATATGGCAGAATAAGGAGATGATACTAGGTAAAGGGGACGAAGGAGGACAAGCTTAGGGTGACTTATGGGTGTAGAAAACTTATCATCCCTCGGAGAGGATGCAAAACCGTAGGTCCCTTTCCTATTACATGCTAGGCTAGGCGAAAGATGGTTACACTACTACAAGGGACACAGTGCAGGCTTTATGGGTTCGCTTAGAGGTTCCATCCTGGTGAAGATGAACGTTATGTGCTCTGTAAACTTTTTGGATATCATCAAAAATAAAAATTTTGCAAGAGCTCTTTGCTAAGTGGTCTGCGCATTGGCAAATGGAAAATTCAGTTAGTGATAAAGATTTTATGGCAACATAAATTTACTTGTTTTTACATTTTCTTAAAAGAATGTTTGCACAGATAGAAATTCACTTCCTTCCCCTAAAGCCTCAGGCTGCGGAGGGGAAGGTGCAACCCACCTTCTCCTCCCTGAAGAACACCCCAATACTGGGAATGGTACGAATGACATTATCACAGCTACTTCTATAGGTAAATATGATAGGTTGCCCGCCCATCCAAGTAGTGGTCTCAGAGCAACGTCCTGCGCTTTTATAGCTCCGCGTGGGATAACTGATCCGAACGCCCACCGTATTCATATACTCATGAAATACTTATGAATAATTATAATTTAAAATTTAATAATATCTCAAAAAGAATATTAAAGAAAGAATAGAATTCTACATCTTTGATTTCGCTTATTATTTATATATGTAGGTATATTAATTTTTTTATATTTTTGTATACACAGACTGAAGATATGTAAAAAGTATAATAGAAAACAGAAAATGTGGAAAAGATCTTCAAGCTTTAAACATCGGTTACTTAGTTTCCAGAGTTAGTAATGTCGTTTAGTGTTTCATTAATAATTGAACTATATATGTACATAAATAATATATCAGATCAAGTTAAACCTATGAAATTTACAAAGATAATAGGTTTACAATTACTGTTAATCTACTTCGGAATGTGTTATACTGCACCATTATATCATTGCTCGCATTCCCAGGTCCCCCGTATGCTGTTATTTACTCGTTCGATTATCGAGCGTGTATAATAAAATTTTAAAACAATAAACGAGTAATAAATCCCGACATTAGCGGTGTAAGCTCGTACATTAACATGTAGGTGTATACTATTTATAACGGTACCTGGGTTTTTATCCGTACAGGTGTATTTTCCATTTCAGTGCAGAAGAATTTGATGTTGTATCTGCAATCTTGATTTTCTAATTAATATTTAATACGAATTGCTTCTTTGACATAACGAGCGTTTAGTAGTCATCTGAGAGTTGCGTGATTTGAACATATTGCATTGCATGACTATTGTACAGGGCGAAGCAATCGTTTCCTTTCCAAAATGTACGTTCTTAAAGTAAAATTTTTGCTCTAACAAAAACTGTAGGATCCCCAATCTTTTACGGGATAGACCCAAGCAGTAGTTTACCGATTTAGTGCAAGGTGTAGTTAATATTTTTCTACAACTGCTGATTTTATCTCTTGTGCCTTTATGGTGTGTGTACAAGAATGAAATCTATCGTCATGGCATTTCGGGCGGCTTCGCAAAAAGCCACCAGCGCTTGTAGAACCAAAGTATTCGCCTCCTAATTGTCACGATTCATTTCGTGTCTGTTCACCCAACATAAGATAAAGTAACATTGTCTATTTAACCTAGCACAACCTAGGACCAGACCGGAATTAGTCCTGCGATTATCAAGGGCCATCAATGTGGCCTTACTATGTATATGTCACTGGTCTTCTTGGTAGATACAATGTTACAGGTGACACTTGTCACTTAGTAGATATAAGGCCTGCCAGAATTGAAGCTATTGTTAATAAAGGTGATGTAACACGGTTTTGATGAAGCCGCCGAACAATTTTGAACCGTGAATCGTAATGTTTTTTATTAACAAACTTGTCACTGACACATCATAACATAACGTAGTAATATTTCATCGTATTTAAATAAAAAATGTATACTTCGTTTCTGTTACCAATATTTTTCTTTAATAAAATAGTTTTGAAACTGTTATTACTTTTACTTAAATATATTAGTTGTAAAATAATGGCTGACCGAACTGTTATGGGCTCGTAGAAACCTAGTATGCTTCTCAGTTAGGGATATTCATAGATATAGGTCTGCGCATTCTTCGAGAAAATTGCAGAAGTGGGCGGAATAATTCCATGAGGACGCAATGAATACTCGTATTAGTGAAGGTCGGGATGAAAGGCGGGAACATCTTCAAGAGCAACCAAAAACTGGACTGTTGAATTAGTTGAATTCCTCCAAATGGAAATTTTTACTGCGATAGAATACCTTAATATACGGAAGTTCTTAAGTAGGTGACTATCTTGTTTTCTCGCGGAAGACGTAATCTAGTAGGGTCGGGACAGAATATGTGTTCATCGACTACAACAGATCCAAGAAACTATATAATTGCATGCGATTATACAATCAGGGCATCCACTTATTCTTGCAACGTGTGGCTTAAAATCTGAGGATTTTCCTAAAGGTCAGTCTATTCCTCAAAAAGTTTGTGTTAGGTTATAGTTTGGATATCATCAAAGTATGACCTGCATTATCCTACGCTAACCCTTTGATTTTTTTCTTACTTCGCTCATGACATCGAAGTTATAAAAAATCTAAACTTTGTCCTGGAAAAAATAGATTAAACAATTATAAATCAGATACACATTAATTGAACTTCATTTTAAAATCTAATTCAGATCTCTGATACTTCTAAGAATTATAGTTATCGACGATTGCAAACTCGGCAGGTAATATCTATCAGCAAAAATCCGTCGGTATTGCCGGGCCCTGCCTATTGCCTAGCAACCAGCTTTAATTGCACATCCAATTTTTCAAAGGTGAGGTATTCCTTAAACCCACTATTCCCGCCTTATTTTACGTCTCAACTCCTTATCTAATTAACGCGCAGACCTCTGCAGAACGACTCATTAACATTAATAAAACTCCTGAACCCGGTGCGCTTAAAAATACGGGATGGCTCTTTTAAATTATGATCGTTGCCGATCACGTTTTCTACAATAATCACGTTTGCAAACGGCTTGATTAATATCTGTAGACGTAAAAGTCCTGTCTTAATGTTAACAGTAAATCCTCTACTCACGTGCTGTAATTATCGTGCAGCGAGCCATGGGTGGCGCCCCGGTAAGGATGCAGGGTTTAAATATTTATATTTCGTTAGAGAGATATATGTGTGACACAAGTTTACGTATTAGTGAACTAAAAAATTCATAGCCTTCTTTCTTAAGTAATTTGAAAAGAGAGTTGGTATTTTATATAATTACATTACATAAACATTTTCATATTGTTTAACAATATTTTAAAACTTTAAATATGAAAGCAATATGCAAATTATAACATGGAATAAGAATATAATCACACACAGGCACACACCCACGCAATATCTTTAATTAAAAAAATACTTGCGATTAAGAACGACTCCTACGACATATTTAAAAATAGAATTTGTGAGTAAACATAAATTTTTTATAGAGAATATCTCCAAGTTTGTGCGCCAATTATGGCCTTAAATAAGATAAATAATTAATCGCTAAAAATTGTTTATTTGTAAGGTTATTGTTTATTTTCCCTGACCGATTAAATTAATAAGTATATAAGACTACCTAATTTAAAGAAATTAATAGGATGTTTATTAACCTTTATACCTTTTAGTGTGTCAATATAATACGTCTTCGCTTTAGTATGTAAACACTCTATAGTTAGACACATGATTTTATGCTGAAGTTTTCCTTTCATAACATTAATCAATTAAACACTTGGTTTGCTAAAATGTCCGATAATTTCAACAACCAATTAAGACATATTTCCTCTTCTAAATTAAATGACTGATACTGTACTAGTACCACTCTAGTGGTTTGTTAATCATTTAATGGACGACGATCTGTTAAACTCATTTTGTGACGAAGCATGGTGGTTATTCTGAACAAGACGATGCTATAGATTCATAGCTTCTCCGCGAGTTTTTACTTTTCCGCACTCAACTATACCAGAGCGGAAAAGTAATGTAATCGTGTAAAGAAAAATGAAAACAATTTTTTTCTAGCGTTTATTTTTCGTTATTCGGCTAAAAAACCAAAAAAAAAAATGGTTTTTACAAAATTTGTGTCTGTCTATGTGGTTGTTGTTGTCGTCGGCATTAAAATTTCTTGTTAGCACGATAACTCAACTAAATCGTGTCGAGTCGATCAGCTTTTGACTGATTCTGATCGGGGATGTCTCCTAGACGACATCTCATGTTCATAGGTCATGAGAAAGCACAATGGTGGACTATTTGAGAAATTTTTCTTGTTAGCACGATCACTCAATTAAATCGTGTTGAATCGATCGGGTTTTGACTGATTCTGATTAGGGACGTCTACCAGACGATATCTATTGATTTTGACATGGATAGGACACACCCTATCCTGTCCATGGGTCATGAAAGAGCACGATGTAAATATTTATGTTCAGATTTTAAACATAAACATTTAACGCGTTGTTGATTTTGCATTGAATGAAAAAACATATATTCGGCCTGTATCATATACGAATGAATGAGAAAAAAATAATTTCGTTCGATCACAGACGTATTGATACGGCACTGAAGCAGTCGCCAATGAAAAAAGTAAAACTGTCGCATAAAACACATATTCTGCATTTATGTGTTGGTTTATTTTTTCGAGATAGTTCGAAGTAGATATGTTCTACGTGCGGAAAAGTCTGTTTTAAGGTTCTAAAACTGTTTATTTAATGACCAACTAATAAGATTGCATACACAAGATGAGTTTTCTCCGATGTGTCCTTTGATTAATATGGACTATTAATTTTAATAGAACTTTCAGAACTATTGTAACTAAGTTGCAAAAACTGGAACAAAATTCTTGGAGAATGTAACATTTGAAATACTGTGATATGTTTTTGTCGTCGTTGTCGTGTTGTTGGGAGTCGTCCAATCTTGTACACTGAACAAGGCAAGAGATATTTCCAACTAAAGGTGACATAACAAAAAGTTACTTTAATTGTGGATTTTTTGTTTTGTCATAATTTCAATAAGATGAACTTTCTAACAACCTAAGATGGACGTTTTTTATTTCTCGACCACTTTTACCTAAAATATTTTTTGATATATCCGTATTTATGTCTCTAATTCTATATAACATGTTATCCGATATCTAATGACTTAAAACACATCGAAAAGCGTTAATAGAACCCTGAGATATAGTCAGGTGTCCAGATGGTAACAGCTGTGATTATCTTCACACTAAAATCAACGTTATATCGACTGATAACACGACGCATTTAAGAAAACATTGCACCATCTAACAGCATATATTTAATTACATTTCAGTGTAAATGTGCAATGAACTATCCATCAAGCGTCCTCCTAGCTGTTTACTAGATATATCTTCTATTAAAAATGTAATGTACAAAAAAACGAAATATACAGTTGTATGAATAAATAAGAAGCACGCTCATGGTTACGCTGTCACTTGATAACTTCTTGATTTGATAATATTTCAGTAGACATAACTGCATTGCCATATTATCGCTTCATTAATCATTTGTTTTATTAAGTACTTAAATAAATAATAGTCCTGTTTCCGTCAACTAACGTTTTAAATTGACACGCGCCTTGTCACAAAATTATGAATGAATATTTTTGCTACATTGATGAAAAATAAACACAAAGTTTATGAAGTAGAGATAAATATTCATATCATAATAAATCGGATGAAAGTAATCGTATGATGATATGATGAGTAATAATCGATATTTACAGAGTAGAAACGTGTATTGATTTAACAATGCTTACAGGAGAAGAAACATATTTTTTACAGAAGAAATTGAAAAAAAAAAATACTGACTACCTTTTGCTCAAGAAATTACAGCTTGTCAAGAATACGAATAATTCTCAAAACTGCGATGTCGGACCGTCCACGAGGTGCGCAGTAAATAGCCTGGTCTTTACTCAGTCGCATTGAAACCCTTGCAGAGTGAATGTCGAGTATGTATGTATGAATGTACACAGTTCGATCTGGTCGCGCGTAAAGTGCATCCATCCTTCTCCCTCCGAATGCTGCCTCACTCTTTCTTTTACGCATACAGAGAGAATCTACACTTTTTCCTATTCTTGACAAGCTGGTACTTATAAGCATTGGGTAGTAAAACGATTCTATCCCCAAAGAAAGAAGTCCAACGGTGTCAAATCACATGATCGTGGCGGCCAATTAATATCGCCACGACGTGAGATAACACGGCCATTGAATTTCTCGCGCAAAAGTGCCATTGTTTCGTTGGCTGTGGGGCAAGTGGCACCATCCTGTTGGAACCACATATCGTCCAGGTCCATATCCTCAATTTCTGGCCACAATAAGTCCGTTATCATCTCGCGATAGCGAACACCATTCACGGTAACTGCTTGGCCGACCTCATTTTCGAAGAAGTACGGCCCGATGATGCCGCCAGCCCATAAACCGCACCAAACAGTCACTTTTTGTGGATGCATCGGCTTTTCAACAATCACTCGTGGATTCTCATTTGTCCAAATACGGCAATTCTGCTTGTTAACGAATCCACTGAGATGAAAATGTGCCTCGTCGCTGAAGATGATTTTCTTTGTAAAGTCACCATTCACTTCTGTCTGTTCAACCAACCATTCGGCGTATTGACGACGCTTGAAATGGTCATGGTTGAATTTGTCAAACACTGAAACAAAGAAATGTCAAATTAAGTTGGGCAAAAAACTTGACGTTAAGGTGTGACTCACAATTAACATCGTGCATTATGTTTGGACCACCCATTTATATATATATATATATATATATATATATATATATATATATATATATATATATATATATATATATATATATACATATATATATATATATATATATATATATATATATATATACATACATACATATATATATATATATATATATATATATATATATATATATATATATATATATATATATATATATATACAGACGAATTGAAAACTTCTCCCTTTTCGTGGGAGAAGTTTTCTTTCATAAAAAACTTATTTAATGACTTTATTTTTAGCAGATACGGTATAAAAATATTTACATATTTACTATTAGTTTAATTTATATGCAAATATATACAATTATTACAAATTGTAATTCATTACACAGATAAATTTTATTTGGGTATGGGCCATTTAGTTTTCATGTATTTGACAAACATAAATAGGAGCACGCACCGGGAAGCTGTTCGTGGATTTGGTAAACATATTTTTATTTCAAATTCGACATATTACGAGTACCTAATTTTAGACATTCGAAAATAGCAAGAAGCCACCACCACTATCAGTAGTCACCGCTGCGTTAAGGTTACAAATTTGACGATTTGAAAACACCCAAAAAAAAACTACATAATCTTTTATGTCTTGTTGCTACATCTTAATCAATTGGTAATTTATTTTTAGCTATTGAGTTAGGTTTATCAGTTTGAGAGGCACCAGTAAATTATTGGATGACATGATGAGACCTAGATTATAAGTCTGTATACTCATACAGTGTCTAGGCGCTACCTATCATTGTATCAAAAGTTTCATCTAACTTTTATTAAACTGGATAATAAAGACAAACTAGGAATTTCTGTCTTACAATATCATTTAAAAGTGGTATGCATCGTAATCCTTTTTTAAGTTATAAGCACATAAAAATATTGACTGTCTTTCTCTAAAGCCTCAGGCCGTAGAGAGGAAATTTACACATATAGACGAGGACAAACATATCCAAGCCCACGAAAAGGTACCAAATTCTTTCTATTGGGACTCGAATCCAAGCGAATAATAATATTCCCAATACTGGGCCTAGTTGACAACAATACAAACGACATTGTTGCAACCATCTGTATAGGAGAACACCTAGCCATTCGTAGGCGCGGCTCAAGCGCATACATTTTATTAACATCCTGTCGGGCACTGAATTGAATGCCTACCGTATTCTCGGGGTATCGGGAAAGACTCATTGTAACTTCTAAAAATCAGAAATAAATGTAGTCACAATAACGAGCATGTGATAAAGTTGAACGCTAAATTTGTTCTCCAATTGAAAGTTCCCATTACAACTATTTAAATGAGTGGACACCTTAATATAAGGCGTCTCAGTTGAAACTATAGGATTGCGCACAATTTGCGGTCTGTCAAAGATAAGGCGTCAATATTTAACGACTGTCATCTACAAACCATACGACGCTCAACAACGTGCTGCGATTAACAGTTCAACAACAAATAGTTTATGTACAACTGTTTTATGAAAGTGAGCGATCATTTATAGTTGCATTAAGAATAATTCACACAAAATTAAGACAATATGAAGCACCTACAGTGTTAACAGTTCGTAACTTAATCAAAAAATTTTAAGAGACGGGTTCTGTTATTGATAAGGTAACACTAATACGTCCTCATCGTGGTCGGTCAGATGAAAATATTGCTGCGGTGAGAGAAATTGTACGGAAATATCCAAACACATCAATTCGACGTCGTGCACAAAAATTGAATTTGTCAAGAGCAACCACGCATCGGATTTTAAAGAAAGATCTGCATCTGTTAGTATACAAACTTCAGTGAACACAACAATTAAAAGTTACAGACCATTTACGTACGTCATCTCTATTTACTAAATGACTGTTTTCGTGTGTGTGTCACGAAATTTTTAGGTCGATGTACGAAATGCTTTTCGTCCGAATTTCGGCATTTTGACAAAATCAATACAGTAAATCGACCCTTGCGAACAATGTGATAACTTTTGTTTTTTGATCCGAAGCCTCTAGAGACATGCTCCGGAATTGCGATTTGCTTACTCCTGTTTGATGCGCATCTTGGAGTGGTGGAATAATTGGGCCATACTTCTTTGAAAATGAAGCTGGTAATGCTACCTACCACAGTAAATTGGGAACGTTACCGTGACATGTTAAACAATTTCCTTTTTCCATCAAATTGATGATTTGGATTTGAATAACATGTGGTTTCAGCAAAACGGTGCAACGTGTTATATAGCACATGCAATCATAACTCTCATGAATACCAAATTTTCTGATCATGTTGTCTCGCGGAATGTTGACATCAATTGGCCTCCCAGATCATGTGATTTAGCACAACTGGACGTTTTTCTTTGAAGTTATGCCAAGGGAAAAATGTACGCCACCCAGTCATCATCAATTAATGAACTTAAGGCAAACATTCAACGTGTTATTCGGGAAATAGTGTATGTTCCCGTGTTATGGACAATTTTGCTAAACGAATGGCATTATGCCCGGTGGGTCGAGGCGACCACATGAACGATATTCTTTTCCATTTGTAGGCTCCAGAGGAAATCATTGCTCAGGTTTTTGAGGAAGGTAGTGGAGCTCTATATCTAAAACATCCTTACACAGTAACTTTAAACTTAACAGGTCTAGATCAATTGTAACAACTTGGAACAACAAGTTACTGAGAAGTCTTCCCAGAAAATCTGATCCGCAGATCTTTTAATTACTCATATAGAAATCGTCTTTCATGAAGTTCATAATGGAACTTCTAAAAATGTTAATTTTTTATGTATTTATCCCTTCTTCAAATCCGGTCTTCTCCGTCTATGAATAAAATCAAGTTCAATTTTATCAGAATAAGGAAATCCGTTTACATAATGAAATGTATTTACGATTAAGATATCTGATCTATGATCTACATTTATCTAATATACAACAATAATTTGATATCAAATAAACAAATTATAAGGGCGCCTCGATGAAACAAGTTGTGTATGTAGATCTAATCGATAAGTGTTATAACTTTTGAAGAATATTGTTTGAAAAAAATTAATAGTAGTAAAAAGTTTCGGAAAAAATAATATTTTCTTACGTATTTACATATTTTCTTACTAACTGAACAACAGGAACAAAGTGACCTAATAAATATTGTTTATACTGGAGTAGACTGAAACCTTTGATGTGAAGATAACACTGACTTAGTTTTCCACAAAACACCAAAAAAACTCAGATATGATTAAAACAGTTTTAATCATCTCCAGATGATGCCAACTTTGTTGGCGAAACGCGCGTCGAGTGTAGTGTACAGTTTTTTGGTGTTTTGTGGAAAACTGAGTCAGTGTTAAATGGAGTTTGTTTATAATGGGATATAATTAGATTTTTATTTGGCAATTTCTGACAATATAATAAAAAACTAAATAATTTTCTAACATACCATTCTCATATGCCTGTATATTTCTGCTCCCCCTGTATCGACCCATTGTTCCTGAGATTAGGAACTGAAAGTTTGCGCTTTTTAAGGGGTAAATGAGATAAAAATCATTGGTCTGACATACTAAACTGATCCCTGATTGGTAACATTCTTCTTTATATATTAATACAAATATTCTCCCTGATTGTCGCTAACGGTGTTAAATTTAAGGGTACAAATGTCGATGTTTTAAACTAGACATTGTTGTTGTTGTTGTAAATTAATAATTATTTAAACAATGTTCCAATTTTTAGCGCACAATCATTTTTATTGTGCGCTATGTATTTTTTATTTTTTTTTAAATACATCTACTAGAAAATGATCAATTGCATGCCCTGTATATTAAATAAGTTCTATTGAGTTCCAACAACAATGCAATACTTCACTTTATTTCAGAATAAATACTGGAAAAGCCCTAGAAGGTTGAACATTATATCACGTACTAAGCACGTTGACAGTATATAATCCTAAGAATAACTATAGCTAAGTCTTTATGAAAAACCAATGACAGTCATACGTCACAACAATTTTAATTCGGTGAAAACTGATAATAGATTTATTGGGCTTAGCTGTCTACGGTTGTTTAGATAACTTCGACGGCTCCGATAAATATATCACTTTCGCAGTTTGGAAAGCTGAAATTACTAAAGAACAGATTATTAGAATTTCTTTTATCGGTATCTTGAAATTTACGCCAAAAATCGCATATAATTTGTTCTGTTCAGATTATTATGTAGGCAATTTTGTAATTGATTTACAATTGATCGAGCAAGCACTATGCGAATTAAAGTCTTTTTTGCTTTTATGAGTTATAAAAATATTTAAAATTAATTTGATTTAAAAATAAATATGCTCAGGGTTATTATGTATATTTTGAAGTTTATAAACTATAAAAATTTTCCAAAATTACCTTCTTCCATTATTTAATACAAAAAGCTTATATATTTTTCTTGAATTGATTAGATAGTTTGAAACAGTGTTATTATTGCCCTGGTTTAATTTTAGTGTTAATCATTTTTTCACTAATCTAATCAGTACTGCATTTTCTTAATTCATATTTTTTTGTCGTCGATTTTCCTCTTCTATATCTATCTTTCTTCTTGAAAATCTTTGTTATGTAAAACGACTTTTCATTTCTGAACTAGTTTTTTGTTCTTCTCACACATGGCGATAAATACTTGAAAAGGTGTTTCTATCTAAGGGTGGTATATATATATATATATATATATATATATATATATATATATATATATATATATATATATATATATATATATATATATATACACGGGGTGTCTCCTAAGAAACGCCGCAAGCCATAATTCCGTTACTATTGTGCAGATTTGTTTTCTGAATCCAACAATGTATAAAAAATGGACTTTTGTGAAACATTTCTCACAGAAAATGGTGAAAATATTCGCCGATACCGCAACAGGCGTCCGGTCGCTTAATTGATGACAAACGTATTTTGACTAATCATCTGTGCCGTGGAAAACAGAAAATAATACAACAAATCGAGTAAATGTCATTTCAACATCCGCATCCCAGTTTTTTACATTATTTTGCTTTTGTGTGTCATAGTGTCATTACAGTAAGTTATTTTTTGCGAAATAAGTCAACTGTGCAGTATGGATAATAATCAAATATTGACGAATATGATTCAGGTATACTTTCAGTGTAATCAGAATCGTGGTGCGGCAGTCCGCCTTTATAGAGAGCGGTTTCCTCATAGAGAAGTTTCAGAATCACGTGAGTTTGGAAGACTTGAAGAACATTTAAGAAACTATGGGAGATTTAAGAAACCGAAACGAGAAGAACGCGAATTTAATGAAAACACTGAGCTCAATGTTCTTCTTAATGTTGAAGAAAATCCAAGAACCTCCATTCGGGAAATTTCAAATAATATTGGAGCTTCAAAACGAACTGTGAATTCAATATTGAAAAAGCACAAATTTAAGCCATACATACCTCAAAAAGTGCAAGCGTTAGAGGAAAACGATAGAGAACGAAGACAAAATTTTTTTGGTATTTTTAATAGAATTTAAATCCACCGACATTGGAGCCAAGAAAACCCAAGTTTTGTATTAATGTGTGGTGTGGCATTTTGGGTAATAGATTGATTGGACCATTTTTCATAGACGGCACCCTAAATCAAGAAAAATATTATCAGATATTGACAGAACAACTTCAGAATTTTTTAGATGAACTACCTATTGCAGAACTCAATAGAATGTATTTCCAGCAAGATGGGGCTACCCCTCATAATGCCAAAATGAATACTAATTGGCTAAACACCACATCTAATGAAAGGTGGATAGGAACTTATGGACCGATTCGATGGCCTGCCCGTTTTCCAGATCTTACTCCACTTGATTTTTGGTTGTGGGGTTATCTTCAAGATCATGTCTATTTAACCCGACCAGAAAATGAAGAAATTCTAAGGCAAAGAATAATACGTGCATGTCGCGATATACCCCCCAATTTTATATTGAATGCGACCAATGCAGTATTCAGAGGATGCCAGGTATATCTTGATTGTGCCGGTAACCAATTTGAGCAGCACTTGTAAGTTTGTAACTTTATTTGATTTGCTAATTTGGCGATAGCAAGGATAAAAGTGCAATTTGCCTCGACCGGGAATCGAACCCGGCTCTCCCAATTTCCGGTTGAGTGCTCTGACCGCTGAGCTATCGAGGCACACTCATTATCCCTGCCAATGCGCCAATTTAATGCGTCACTACAGCTAATTTGTTTCTTTAGTTGTTTCGAGTTAAATTTTGTTGCACTTCGTTTAATGTATTTCGTGTTTAATGCTGTTTAACTTTGTTTAATGTAGTTTCGTGTTTATCTTAGCATGTATTTAATCAACTTGTTTTTAATTGATCTTCATGTAATGTTTCTTTTATAATTAAATTCTAATTCTGTTCTGGGTTTTATTCGCTTTGTTGTATTTTTTTTTTGTTTTCCACGGCACAGATGATTAGTCAAAATATGTTTGTCATCAATTAAGCGACCGGGCGCCTATTGCGGTATCAGCGAATATTTTCACCATTTTTCTGTGACAAATGTTTCACAAAAGTCCATTTGTTATACATCGTTGGATTCGAAAAAGAAGTCTTCACAATAGTAAATAAAAACTATGTTGCCATTTGAAAAAAAAAGTTGACTATCGCTTTTCAAAAAAAAAAAAAGTTTAGAAACACTGCGGTATTCTCACTCTAGAGTGTATTTAGAGCCATTTCATTTTATTTTTTGTTTTTTAAAATCAGATTAGGAATAACGGAGTTATGGCTTGCGGCATTTTTTAGGAGACGGCCTGTATATATATATATATATATATATATATATATATATATATATATATATATATATATATATATATATATATATATATATATATATATATATATATATTTCCTATCTAATGAATAGGTATATGCAAGTCATAACTAAAATTACGTGTCTTTTTGTTTCGTGCTTTCCATTTTCCTTATTATGTAACTACTAGTGAAAGGTAAACTTTAAGCAACTAACAAGGTGATATCTAATATTCTGTTTAATGTTGGAAAATAGACAGTTCGCAAAATATTTTGGATGTCGGTCTGGATTTTGTTGTGTCAATTTGGAAGCAATCTGGTATTAGTAATCGAGTGACAATTTAGTCAGATAATTGAGTTTCATTCTGATGCGGGTTCAAGTCATAATAGAGACAAGTACTCCCTGTCGATGTGGGGTGTTTGTTCTCATAATTTAATATATAAGTTTGTGATTTTACCATAATTTTCATTACAATTATTTGGTGTACATTGACTATTCCTAAGTGAATAACTAGTTAATAATTTCAATAAATATATGATTTTTCAATAACCAAGGCGTCTGTCTATACGAGGATCTATAAAACGATTATAAAAGTATGCAAAGCGTGAATGGAAAATTTGTTATCTCAACATTTTTTTATTCAATGCAGATATATCCGCAATGAAATTACTATCGACTTATTTACTTGCGATAACAGTTTATTTATATTTGGGTCGTCTGTGTAATATAAGCAATAGTTCATTGAAAGAAAAAATATTGCCAATTTAGTATAGAGTATATATATTATTCGAAATCTAAACAAAGAGCCACTATCCACTGTTGCTTTTTCGTTTAATAAATTGCATAATTTATCTTTATCAAGTTCTGATGCAGCACAACGTCTCAAGTAATTACATACAAAATGCATACAGTCTTGTAAATAATAAATAATTAATGCATTTATAAACAAACATATACTACATACACATGTAATACTAAATATATTGATGGCTTAAAATTGCAACACCAAGAAGGAAATGAGATAAACCGAAATATTGGTACGAGTATATTACTTTATATTCAAGACTAAATAAATGATTAAAACTCCTAAACGAAAATGTTGCAAGTTGCAACAGAAGGTACAATTTTGCTGTCATTATGAGCACGAATGACGAAATCTACTAGACGTGAATGAGTTTGAAAGAGTCATTGACTGTCAGAGATACTGTTCATGATAATGGAAGGATAGAAAAATTACAAAATCCTTCATTATTGTTAGAGGAATCACTGCAAATAATAGACGCAGCATACACACAGCCACATGCTTTAAATAATGCAAAATGTAAGAGTTTTATAATAAAGTTTGATAGTGTTTTAAAGAAAGATTTGGATTTTACTCACAATCAATTAAGGTAAATGTGTAGTAAACGTGCGTCTACAGATCGGTTACCAAATGTCAAAGATTATTTTAACTTTTTCCTTACTAAATAATACTTAGAGTAGAGGAAATGGAACAATTCACCCAACTTAAGAGAAAATGAATCAGTGAAAGTGACAACTGGTTAACGAGGGACGTAGCCATATGAGGCTAATTTAGGAGTTCGACACAACAATAATTAGTCGAATAGTTAAACGTTTCAATGAACTTGGAAGTTACTGTAGAACCCTAGGACAAGATCGTAAGAAGTCTACAGATGCAAGAGATGAGCGATATCTTATGCAAATTGCCTTAAGAGACAGGCATTTCACCAGTTTGGAGCTAAGCAGATCCCTAGTAGCAGCTCGAAATGTAGGAACTTCTGGACGAACTGTCACGAGAAAGCTTAATGAAAGGTTTCGATGGTCGCACGGATTTGGTTCCTATACGGGAGAGGTCAATTAATGCACATTTGTAAGTAGAAAACTTCGTAGAAAAACATGTGATGCCATTTTCCCCATTTCTCGGCAACAATTTAATTTTTAAGAGGATAACACTTGATGCCACGTTGATAGAGAGGTACTGAAATACCTTCTATTTGTGAGTATTCCAACTATGAACTGGCCACCAAGAAGCCACTAGATATGAACCCCATAGAGAATCTCTGGAATGCACTAAAATAATCAGAAGGCGCCATATATCGGCCCCTATGTTCTTACGGAGTTTGAACAAGTTGTTCTTGTCGAATGAGAGAATATTCCATTCTCTAGGAAACCAGTCATAACTTGATCCATAACTTGCCCAGATGAATGAAAGTAGTGATAAGAGCAAGAGGAAGATCTACGCGTTACTGAATTCAAATTCTTTAATTTCGTTTAAAAAAAATTCTAAAGTTTTTAATTAACACCGTTTAATTCCATTTGACATTATTGTTCCTTTCAGTTGTTTATTCATGTTTTTTTTACTGATAATACAATCCTAATTTGTTTGTGTAAAGTAATAATGTGAAGTTTCACTGATGCGTTCATTTTGTACAGGAGTTTACTTCGTACAACACGCTAAATAATTTTCCAGTTTTCTATTTCTGTCATCATCATGAGGTTATCAGTCCTAAGACTGGTTGGACGCTAACCTCCAGCTTCTCGTATCTTGTGCTAACCTACGCATTTTACTAATTGTGCTACAACCTACATCCCTTACTATTTGTGAGCAGTAGTCTAATCTAGGCCTACCTCTGCCTTTCTTCACTCCTATTTCTGCCTCCAAAATATCGCGGACTATTCCCCCATGTCTCAGCAAGTGGCCTACCATTCTATCTCTTCTCGTCTTTATGTTTTTCCACCTACTTCTTTTCTCGCCGACTTTCTCTAATACTTCTTAGTTTCTAACCTTATCAGTCCACGGTATTTTCATCATTCTTCGGTAACACCACATCTCAAAAGCTTCTAATTTCTTCCTACTTGCTTCCCCTACCGCCCAGGTTTCGCAACCGTATAGTAACCATGCTCCATACATACGTTTTCAAAAATATCTTCCTTGTTTCTCAGTTTATTACCCCCGAGCATAAAAGTGCTTTCTTTTTGTTAAAAGCTACTCGACCCTGCGCTATTCTTTGTTTTATATCTTTATCGCTTCTTCCATCCCAATTTATTTTACTTCCTAAATCAGCGAAGTCTTTAACTTCCTCCCAATCTTTCATTATTAATTTGTACTTTCGTTTTTGCTCTGCTCTCGCTCCCTCTGCACACTAACACTTTAGTTTTGTTCTTATTCACCCTCATTCTGTATTCCTTTGTCGACACTGCCTCCATTTCGTTCAACGCTGATTCCAATTCCTCTTTACTTGATGCTAATACTGCTATATCATCCGCGAATCTCAGCAGTTTTAGTTTCTGTCCCTGTACTTTAATCCCGAAATCCACTCTACCTTTTACGACATCAATCGCCTCTTCGATGTACAGATTAAAAAGTTAGTGGTGATAGCGTACATCCTTGTCTTACTCCTTTCCTAATACCTACTTCCCTTCTTTCCCCTTCTACTTCTATAACAGCATTTTGCTCTTTGTATAGATTGTGTTCTATTCTGTGTTATATTTCTGTACCTATCGGATATTTCCGGATTACTTAAATTCTTTATTTATATGTATTTAGGTCGAGATCTATTTTTGTCTAGTCTAAAACGTTGTCATGTCAGAAAAAATTGGCTATTAAAACTAGTCCTTCCTCAGTTACAAAATTTAGGCGTTCCTCGATTAAAAGTAGATATTCATGGAATATTAATACCTAAGATATCTTAAAAAGTGATCGTCTACAAGAATTAATAAAGTACGCATATGTATGTACGATAAATATATCAGTGTAGAATATCAACAACTTTGCGTGGTACCATATGAAGAATATTAATGACCAGTACACGCACCAGCAATAATCGAGTGAATTGCTTTTGAAGATCGAAGGATAGATAGACGGTATATATGAATATATATTTTACAGAGATGAACGTTGATAAGATAACTTCGTTTGGTACTGACTCTGAACTTTCCATCACTTCTCTATTGTCTACCTAAAAATATGAACTTATAGCATGAATAGTAAAAACAGGAATTGATTTCAGATGGAAGATATATCCCTTATCATATTTTTACGTAAATTCTACCATACTAAATATACAATTGACTATTGGTTTGTACTGAATAATCATTCACTAAGTAAATAACTTTGGCGCCTAACGAATTTGGGCTACACTTATTAAAAAGGAAATTCTTTCTTTATTCTTCAATAAGCAACGAACGCGATATATTCTAAGAAAATTTCCTTATAAGAATTAAACTAAAGAGAGCTTTCATTGATGACGTTATATGTTAATTTGATACCGGGGTTATCATTGGTATTGCAGCTCTAGGGAAATTAAAAAAACTCTTCAAATAACACCTACGACCTCATTATAGTGACTATTTCCGTGTTATCGATTCTGTCATACCACAAATTTCATAATGTTTATGTTTCATAATAATGAACGATACATGTGATCGTCCACTGTTTCTGCAAGTAATTACCAATCCAATTACCAATTACAAGTGTTTTATCTGCCCTAAGGCCATATTGATATCTGAAATGCATTTTGTTTTATTTTCATGCCTCAGAGATACCTTATTTTTATTTAACTATAAAATGAGTAGTTCACCAGTTCAATAGCAAAAACAAAGTAATTAACATACTTTAATCTTTTTTTGATACACAAGTTCATAAATAAATATATAGATTTGTTAAGACGTAAAGAAAAATCGCCATATACGATTTCGTTGAACTTCAGACCCCAAAAGAAAAATATCCACGTCTTATAGCCGAATCTTATAACTATCGTCAGTTTTGATAAATATAAAAAAGGCTTACTAGAGACCAATAGGTTAATTTGTATCTATCACAAAAGCTTCTAGACTTATTAACTTATAGACATTACTGAATATAATTATAAGATAATATAACAGTTATCGTATTTGTAGAAAAAATATTTTTTGTTAAAGTTTAAAATAACGTAAGAATAGATGGGATGTATACATATATGAATTTACAGACAAATAAAGACGAATTATAAAAATAATCTCAGCAAAATTGTTAGAAAACATTCACCTTCTCCTGAAACTATCTCAGGAGTTAGACATGGATGGCAGGAGAGGGTTCACTCCATACCTGTTCGCTTTGTCGATCAATATTGATTCAGGGACTTCCTTGTTATGTGGCAAGTTTGTAATATGATGCTGTTATCATCCATACCAATATCGAGAAGCAGTATATATTTACAGACGGCAACATATTAATAGAATTAGGGCAGGTTAGCCAGGGGACCACCATTAGTATTCCTCACTGTATTCAAAATTTCAAAATAAACGTAGAAAATGAATACCTAATACATTCATATGACACATTCATTGGTAGCGAGAAGAATGTTCAGCCAAGAAATTTTGGCAGCAAATTTGATTGCGTGGATATTATAACAAAATTGGAAGTTGTGGTTCACACGGGCTACTAACTATTGTTTGAAGTACGTATTGTTTGAAGTGGTGCCACGTCCAAATATTCGCGTCATCTCGGTTTGCCAGATTGAATCGGAAATTTTGTGATTCCTTCGGTAGTGTCTGCTTATGTTTTATGTTTGTTGTAAAAATAGATCACAGTTATTTATTAATGGAAATACGTCAAGCATTATATTATTTGATTATATTGACTGCATTAAAATCGAGAAAACTTGGCTCCAATGTTGCTTTCTATGTCGCGTAGGTGGTTTACTAGACCTGGTAATGTGGAAAACGTTACCGTTTTATATCGTAATCCGCTTTTTATTTGAAATATCCGGTATCGTCAGGTTTTATTTTAGTTTTCCGTTTTTATTTTTGTTAAACAAAGTTATAATTTAATATATATATTTCTTCTTATAAGAACCTGTATGAATTTGGATAAAGTTGTCCTGCTATGGAATTATGTTCTACAACAGGATTATTTATTTATAGATAGGTTCTAATTATTTCATAAAAGTTGATTAGTCCATCTTCGTAGATCACTTAACTACTTAACGTAAATTACTTAAATAAGACAAAAATTAATTATTACTAAAATTTACGTCTAAAAATATACTCCTTTTAGTTCCTTATTTTATATATTTTAAAATGAACCCAAGCGGTTGAATACACTTCGTGGAAATATACGGATTTTTAAAATGATTCTAGGTGACCTAGAAAAGTGAGTTGTTTATGCGTTTTTAGTATGTTTTGGGACAGGCAATGCTAAGGAAAATTCTCGTGCTGAAACGCCAAATATTAAACTACTTTAATTAGTTTATATTCATTACTACTGATAAATGGCATTCTAAACAAAATATTATGATGACTGATTAATGTTAGCAAAAAACAATTGCACATGGCAAAATAAGATTGCCATATCCTTGCTATATTATTATTATATTATATATATATATATATATATATATATATATATATATATATATATATATATATATATATATATACATATATATATATATATATATATATATATATATATATATATATATATATATATATATATATATATATATCATCGTCATCTTCATCATGAGGTCATCAGTCCTAAAACTGATCTTGTGCTAACCTACGCATTTCGCTAATTGTGCTACAACCTACATCCCTTACTATTTGGGAGCAGTAGTCTAATCTAGGCCTATCTCTGCCTTTCTTCACTCCTATTTCTGCCTCCAAAATATCGCGGACTATTCCCTCATGTCGCAGCAAGTGGCCTACCATTCTATCTCTTCTCTTCTTTATGTTTTTCCACATACTTCGTTTCTCGCCGACTTTCTCTAATACTTCTTCGTTCCTAACCCTATCAGTCCACGGTATTTTCAACATTCTTCAATAACACCACATCTCAAAAGCTTCTAATTTCTTCCTAATTGCTTCCCCTACCGTCTAGGCTTCGCAACCGTATAGTGCCGTGCTCTATACATACGTTTTCAAAAATCTCATCCTTGTTTCTAAGTTTATTACCTCCGAGCATAAAAGTGCTTTCTTTTATTTTACTTCCTAAATAAGTGAAGTCTTTAACTTCCTCCAATCTTTCATTATTAATTTGTACTTTCGTTTTTGCTCTGCTCTCGCGCCCCCTGCACACTAACACTTTAGTTTTGTTTTTATTCACCCTCATTCCGTATTCCTCTGTCAACACTGCCTCCATTTCGTTTAACGCTGCTTCTAATTTCTCCTTACTAGATGCTAATACTGCTATATCATCTGTGAATCTCAGCATTCTTAGTATCTGTCCCTGTACTTTAATCTCGAAATGTTTTACCAAATTAATCGCCTCTTCGATGTACAGATTGAAAATTAGTGGTGATAGCGTACATCCTTGTCTTACTACCTTCCTAGTACCTACTTCTCTTCTTTCCCCTTCTACTTCTATAACAGCAGTTTGCTCTTTGTATAGATTGTGTACTACTCTCCTATCTCTATACTTCATTCCCGCGCTCTTTAGTATCTCGAGCATTTTTTCCCATCTTACATTATCAAAAGCTTTTTCTAAATCTACAAATCCTATATAAGCGTTCTTTCCTTTTTCTATTGTTTTCTCTAACATTACTCTTAGCGCCAGAATAGCTTCGCGAGTTCCCCTATTTCGCCTAAATCCGAATCGGTCTTCTCCTAGTATTTCCTCCGCTCTATTTTCCATCCTCTTCTGCACTATTCTGGTTAAGATTTTTGACGCGTGGGAAGTTAGGCTAATCATTCTAAAGTTCTCGCATTTGTCGGCTCCTCTCTTTTTCGGTATAGTAACGATAATGTTCCTCTTATAATCCTCTGGCATCTCGCCCGTTTCGTATATGTATTTTACCAGTTCAAACATCCTATTTACTACTTTCTGTCCCGCACACTTCAAAATTTCCGCCTGTATTTTATCTACATCCGGTGCTTTATTGTTCTTTAGCCCCTTAGTGCTATTTCAAATTCCTCTCTCAATATAGGTTTTCCTACATCTTCCCTATCCCTATTCTTTCTCTAATATCTCTCCTACTTCCTGATCCTCGTATAAGTTTCCAAAGTACTGCTTCCATCTATCCGCTTTCTCCTCTCTTCCGATCAGTATGTCCCCCGATTGATTCCTAACGTTTCTCTTAATTATTTTGTAAGCCTCATTTGTCTTACCTACTTGCAGCTTATCTTTTACTTCTCTACATATATCCTCTATCCATTATTCTTTCGCTTTTCTACACTTTCTAATGATTTTCCACTTTATTGCCTTATAAGTTTTCAGTCCTTCCTCGTCTCGTCTGTTTTTGTAGCCTCGTCTTTTTTGTATTAAGTTTAATATTTCGTCCGTTATCCAGGGCATCCTAGCTTCCCTTCTCTCGTGTGCTAAAACGTCCTTAGCCGTGGAATATAGACTACTCTTGATACACTCCCACTCAAATTCTGCGTTCTTGATTTCGTCATTACTCCCTTTGTTTATTAATTAATCTGTTTTCTCCTGGAACTTGTCCTTCATATTCTGATCCCTCAATATGTCTACATTTATACGTTTCTTATCCTTCCGGGTTTTCAGATTTTTGAACTTTAATCTAGCTTTCATCACTACCAAGTTGTGGTCGCTGTCTACATCTGCTCCTGGATAACTCTTACAGTCTTTTACTTGATTTCTAAATCTCTTCCTAACGATAATGTAGTCTATCTGATACCTGTCTATCCCTCTTGGTATTTTCCAGATGTACCGCCTCCTAACGTGATTCTTGAACAAGTCTGCTACCTCTCTCGTTTCTGTTTCCTAATCCATAAGGACCTACAAATTCTCCTTCTTTCTCCTCACCTACGAACTGAGTTAAAATCTCCCACTATTATTAAATTTTCATTACCCTTCACAAATTCTATTACCTGCTCTATGTCCGAACAAACGGCTTCTAACTCTTCCTCACTATGGGTAGAAGTAGGCATGTATACTTGCACTATTACTGTTTTCACTGGTTTCGAATCTAACCTGACTATCATTACTCTCTCGCTGTATTGTAGGTAGCTATCTACACACTGTCCTGCGTTCTTCCGTATAACGATTCCTACTCCTGCGTTTCCATTTACCGATCCTGTGTGTATTACCCTATAGTCACCGCTCCAAAAATCTTCTATTTCCGGCCAGCGCATTTCACTTATAACTACTATATATAATCATAACCTATCCATTTCTATCTTCAGATTCTCTAGCTTCCCTGCCTGTCTCATGTTTCTGACATTCCACGCTCCGATTCGTGAAATACACTTCTTACTAACCCTACTATTGCACTCGATCACGTCTCCCGGAATAGTCCTCACCTGGAGATCCGAACGGAGGACTATGTTACCTTTGATGTTTTTTGCCCCAGGAGACGCCATTATTATTTGGGATAAGCCTTTTGTTAGCTGTTCTGAGGATTATAATGTGGTGGTGTTCTCTTGCCTTCCACATCGCAGTCGTATGTGTCATGTGTCATAGCACCATACCAACCGCCACGGTTTCTGCCACTATGACTACTGAAAGAGCTGCTGCCCTCCTGCAGGGACTTGTCTTAGTCTGGTTTTTCAATAACGACCCCCCCCCCCCCCCTATGGTTAAACCTATGGTACGGCTCTTTAAATCATTAAAGCGCGGAAGCCTACCCACCTGTTCTAGTTTGCACTAGAACTTCGTCAAGGTGCAAGTCCTATCGGATCGGATATTTACAAAGGGGCGAAGTACATAGGCAAGTTGCAAATCCTCATATTTCAGCGGAACAGCAAGTACTAGGATGGTTCCTATATCAAAATTCCTCATTTCATTATGTTAAAATTCATTAATAACACAGGTCCACAAATTTTGACATTTTAACAGTTGATTTGGGTTTGATAAGTGATTATAAGTGAGTTATTTACTCTGATTTCATATCTACCATCCGTTTTTGCC
This sequence comes from Rosalia funebris, assembly GCA_037954035.1. Lineage (NCBI taxonomy): Eukaryota > Metazoa > Arthropoda > Insecta > Coleoptera > Cerambycidae > Rosalia > Rosalia funebris. Next base: position 9,796,890 of record JAZFAV010000001.1, on the reverse strand, counting down.
CCTCACGTAAGTCTTTTGATCAACTGAATAATCAGAATAAATTAAAAACTGAAGAAAAAATTACATTTCAATAAACATTATATTTAATAAACATTAAAAGACATAGTAAAAAGCAACAATACAAATAGTTTTGAGTCTTTTAAAATCTTCTTGAGTCTATAATTTTTTTTTGAAAATATCTCCCTTCTTAACAAAAAACTTCGCTTTGTAGTTCTGTAGGATGTTCTCTTTTCAACATCCAGCAGTATATGGCAGAATCTGCCATAATCGCCACATCCCATCGACCCTGGTACCTCTTTTCCATTTCGTTTATGTCTTGATGGAACCTTTCACCTCGCTCCTCACTAACAGCACCAAGATTTTCTGGAAAGTAGTCCGGATGAGCACGCAAGAAATTAATTATGCTCATATTACAACCAAGTTGCTTAAACTTATGCAGCATTTTGTTAACAATTTCGTCATACTGCGGATGTTAATAATTTTCTAAAAAAAATTCTGTTACATTTTTAAGGCATATCCAAGATTTTTTTTCTGTTATTGTTTCTTCAGACTGTTGGACCCTGCATTAATTTTCTTATTTACACAGCTGCAAAAACTTCTATATCTATAATATTTTAACACACTGGTATATGCATATTTCGATAGTGATGCTATTATCGTTAGCAGGAAATATTTCTTATTAGAATGCGAAATTCTCAGTTTCGATAAGCATATACAGGTGCATATTGCAACATATTGTTTGTGACTAAGTGGTAATTTTACGTGGTATCCCTACATCCCTCAAACCTCATATCAATCTGCTTATAGAAAATTTTGACATAAGAAATATTTATAGAAAAAAATAAACATTATGATAATAGCAGTTGATAATGTCAAGGTGAAAATAATATCACAGTTCTTTAAAGCATGTCAGTGAAACGACAGTGAAATCCAGTTCAAATATCGTAATTACTATTATATTTTAGTTCAACATAAGTTAATGTACTAATATAGTGTTGCGACATATTTGTGCAGTCCTGTATATGTCTAACATTGACAAAATATGTCATTCAGAAAATACACAGATGTTAAGGTTAACACAATGAAAATTAATTAAAACAATTTAAGAACAAACGCTATTACGAGTGGAACATATTTAGAGAGCCCCACACATGCAAGATTGTACACGTAGTGGCATGATGATTTTTGACTAATGTTCTCAATAAACTTATAAATATGCATCTTTATAGTTTCATTTGGGTCAGGGTAGTCTTGCTAAAAACATAGCGAAATACATATAATATGTAGGTTAAAATCACGACCTGTGGCCGTGGATAAGGTTATAGTGGATAATGTGATTCTTCTAAACGTTAGTACACCCACATATACAATGTGTTGATCTGAAAATGATTCGTCCCTTGTATAGATATATGGACTTTTGTTTCAAGGGTGAACAATTTTGGTACAACACTCCTCAACCCCCAGAACTGCTATCTTTAAAATATTAACTCGCAACGGTTTTATCTGACGGAATTTGAGGGAATTATAGGTAATAAAGTAACCTTTAAAAGTTGTTATTCAAACTTGGACTGAAACAAAACCCTTGGACTGAAATATTCTTGAAACTAACATAAATGCCAACTATACAAAATGCTTAACTCATAATAATTATATGAAGATAATCTAGACAAATTATTGTTTATAAAATAAGTAGGCGTCAAATTTTCATAACAAATATATATGTATTAACAATGAATGTATCTACTTTCCAACTCCATGGATTTATCAATTGATAGAATTGTAGATCCTGACGTACTGAAAATCCACACTTCAGTGATTATTTCCTTTCATTTATGAAAATTTAACGAGGTCATATTTTGATACGAGTACATGCTTTGCAAAATGACATTGATTCGATGCTCAGATTAAAATATAAGCACATATTTTAATCTATTAATTAATATTGTAGGATACATTCTTAAGGTCACGTTTAGTATTCACCACACTACATTTATCAATAACTGGCAGTAGTTAACTGAAAGCAGCCAGATGAATAGATATGAGTGTCCACAGAAGGACCTATTTGTTCTCCCGATTTATCTCCCCTTAATTCTTTATTTGGAACAATTTCAAATAAACTACCTGTCAAGATAAAGGGTGGTCCAACCATAATGCACGATGTTAATTGTGAGTCACACCTTAACGTCAAGTTTTTTTGCCCAACTTAATTTGACATTTCTTTGTTTCGGTGTTTGACAAATTCAACCATGGAGAGATACACAATTGAGCAGCGCGTTAAGATTGTTGAAGCCTTTTACGAAAATGGGCGTTCAAATCAAAATGCATTTCGTGCACTTCGTGACTTTTTTGGTCAGCATAATCGACCAAATGTGTCCACAATCGGGAGAATTGTGCACAAATTTTAGCAAACCGAGTCTGTAGAAAATGTGAAAACACCTGTGCATGCTGGCCCAGTTCGTTCTGCGGAAAACATTGCTGTTGTTCGCGATAGTGTAGCAGAAGAGCCGTCAACCTCGATTCGTCGTCGTGCCGTCAATTGAACATTTCACGAACATCACTGATGCGAATTTTGAATAAAGATTTAAATTTACACGCTTACAAGGTTCAATTGACTCGAGAGCTGAAGCCTACTGACCATTTCAAGCGTCGTCAATACGCCGAATGGTTGGTTGAACAGACAGAAGTGAATGGTGACTTTATAAAGAAAATCATCTTCAGCGACGAGGCACACTTTCACCTCAGTGGATTCGTTAACAAGCAGAATTGCCGCATTTGGGCAAATGAGAATCCACGAGTGATTGTTGAAAAGCCGATGCATCCACAAAGAGTGACTGTTTGGTGCGGTTTATGGGCTGGCGGCGTCATCGGGCCGCACTTCTTCGAAAATGAGGTCGGCCAAGCAGTTACCGTGAATGGTGTTCGCTATCGCTAGATGATAACGGACTTCTTGTGGCCAGAAATTGAGGATATTGACCTGGACGATATGTGGTTCCAACAGGATGGTGCCACTTGCCACACAGCCAACGAAACAATGGCACTTTTGCGCGAGAAATTCAATGGCCGTGTTATCTCACGTCGTGGCGATGTTAATTGGCCGCCACGATCATGTGATTTGACACCGTTGGACTTCTTTCTTTGGGGATACTTAAAAGAAAAAGTGTACGTCAATAAGCCAAGAACAATTCAAGAGCTAAAGGATGAGATAATTCGGCACATTAACGACATTGAACCTCAATTATGTCTCAGAGTCATTGAAAATATGGACCATCGGATAGAAGTATGCCACCGAAGCCGTGGCGAGCATTTGGCCGATATTTTGTTTCACACATAATTGTCATAGATCCTTCTATCATAATAAAAAATATTAAGATAATTCTCTGAAAACTTTTTGGTTTAATTACAATTAACATCGTGCGTTTTGGTTGGACCACATTTTACTTCTTTTGAGACATTGCAGATCTCAAAGATTGGATAACTCATGATTTAGATCTGGAAGATCACACATAGAAGATCTAGTTGATTCAATACTCACGTAAAATGTTGAATTTTCATTGGTTATATACATATGGTAGTTTGCTAATTATTGAAGATTCCATTGCAATTTCACTACATCATATTTATCAGTAAGACAACTAATTATCAATTAGTTGTCTTACTTCGCTAGTTATAGTTATCAACACTTAGTTCGCTACATTATAGTTATGAACTAAGAATGACCAATTTGTTCGCCCGATTTATCAACCCTCGATTATTTCTTTTAAATAATTTCTAATGGATTATATGCAAGATATTGCCTTGAGATATTGCAAATCTGAAACATAGGAATAAATAGTAGAAAGGATGGCAATAAAATAAATTGAGGAATATAATCTTCTGTGAATTGTTTGTTATATTAACACCAAAATTTTGATAAAGGCGCTTATCGACAGCATCGCCACCTTCTATAAATAAGTGCATAGACGCATGTATTTCAATTCTTCATGATATAATTAACTTTAAAATGATGTTATAACGAGTTAATGTTTTTATTAATAAACAAGTCGAAGTATCCACAGTTTTCTTATAATATTGTTTGAATAATGATTCTTTGCGTGTGCGTCATAGGTAACAATCGTATGAATCAATCAAATGACATTTTTGAACAGTGTCGTGCCGAAGACACATTTTAGGATAACAGTTAATACAATACAAATCCGTCAACCTATGACAGAGTAACGAAAAGGTTCTCCACAAAAACATTCAATGGAAGTGATATTTTCATCAAAATAAATGAAATAAATGCAACAAAAATTAAAATAAATGAAACAAAAATGAAATAAATTTGCAGAACTATTGCGACGCCAATTATACAATAAAGCTAAGACGTTACTTCATTATTGCATTTTGTTCGGCAAATTATTAACTATCTATGCCGTACGTAGTTGATTGAAACGTATGTCGCTAGATATAAGTGCTGGTAATTGTGGCATATTAGTAACAATTGCGAGTGGTGTAGCATATGATTCGTGCGTCGTCACTAAAGTGATACACGCACAAAGATCCATTATACAAATTGTATTCATGATTTCTTCTTTTGTAAAGAAGGTGGATCGTTTTCAGGTCAATATATAGGCATCTAAATAATCGTTTATGGCATTATTTGTTGCCCGATCAGAATATTTATTTCTTTAGTACGGGGGGTTCTATAAACTTTTCGTTAATATTATAAACATCAGAATATATACGAAAATATGTACAAGGAACATACCCACAAGATTCATGAATCAACTTTACAAGTATTACAACACATATTTGAAAAAAATAACTATAAAAAAATTTTTCACGGTGCGATAATTTATATACATATATGACACAAATACAAAAATAATAAAATCTGGTTATGTACAGCTAAGGCAATCGTATTTGATAAGTCGATATCACGTGACACACCACGTTAAGAGTTGCACAAATCATTATAAAAGTATCGTATTTGTACTTTAAATTCTAAACCAGGATGTTGTGGATCGCAGACGTTGTAAGACTTTTTTTATTTAATATAATATTCATTTTCGTTATTATCAGTATGAATTTCATGTGGTAATCTCTGAGAACGTTTCGGCCATCAAAGATATCACATGTCGTTACACGTGAAACCAATGAGAGGAATGGTACATGCCACCGAGATTTACCAAATTTAAAACTCATTACTGTCATAATTAGTGCAAGATACGACTAGCCTTCATAATAAACACTGATATTTATTGCATATTGAACTGTATATTGGCAAAAATGAAAGGTTAAAAGTGAAATTTAAAAATACTAGCTAGCGATCACACCAAAACAAATTAATTGAGATATTTATCACTAGTAAGTCATACAGGCATCAGTGAAAAACATCTCGTTAAATTTTGATTATGGGACGTTTTTTTGTCATTCTACCAATATATACAAAATAATCTTCTGTTAATGATAGACATTTCTGAGATAAAGAAACATTCAAGAAACGTTCGGTTGTGGAATGTTTCTTTCGAAAACTATAACGCTGTATAGTAAACGTGATCACAAGGTGGTTTTGACATGGACCAAAATTGTGCAATTTTAGTTCCATTAATTTATCGTGAGGTTTCTTTTACTTTCACAAATTTCCGGCCTTGGAAACTTGGCAAAATTGTTGGACAATATGTTGACAGATATACACTAGGCACAAAAATTAAGGGATGTAAAAAATCCTAGCATTTCCACGGAGGTTTTTTGATCAAAAACCAATAACTACGAATTGTAAAGAATACTTTGCAGTTTTTAAAACTCTACTTGGAATTTTCTGTACGATTATTATTTCCCGAGTAATTAATTACCAAAGTCAAAATGGACTTTTTTGCTTTGAACGACGATAACTTCGCGAAAAATCACCGTACAAGGCTTTTAGACTGCTCAAATTAAAGAGCATAAAAATATCTAAAAAAGTTTTATGATGAAATCACTGAAAAACATTTATAGAAGTTCATGGACCTCCTTGGAAAAAATGAAATAATTTTTTTTTCAAATAAGAAAGTTAGAACTGACTTTTGCTTTGAACGACGATAACTCATCACTGTACAAGACTTTTGACCACTGAAATTAAAGAGGATAAAATTATCTAAAAAAGCTTTATGATGAAATTACTGAAAAAGTCCCTGGATCTTTTGAAAGGCAAGCAAAAATTTGAGAATTTCTTTACGGTTTTCTTAAGATTACTCAAAAACTGCTGATGGTAAAAAATGTTTAACACAAGATCTGAAAAATTGAAACTTGGAGCTTCAATTTGGTTTTATTAAAATTGCTGTGAATCTATTTTTTCCAAGTTACAGCCCTTGGAAAGTCACCTAGAAATTTAGGATTTTTTTACATCCCTTAATTTTTGTGTCTAGTATAATTTGTTAAACATTGTAATCGCTATTTTATTGGTTTTCTTTTACCCTTTTAATATTTTTAATTTATATTTGCAATAACTAAGGAATTCATTAAAAGAAAGTGAAAAAATTTCAAAATGAATTAGCAATTTATATATTTCAGTCAGTTTTAGCCAGTCAGTTTTAGATTTCAGTAACCATCTTATTAAGAGCTGAAATTAATATTTGAAAAAAAAAATTCAGATACCTAATAAAATAAAAATGTAGTGTAGGATACAACGTACTTCTAAAATTTGTAACATATTACTATACCACGTCAATCAGAACTGAAGATATCTCTCCTTGATAATGTCAAGGTGAAAATAATATCACAGTTCTTTAAATCCATCAAAATCCATCGCAACCATTAACATACGTTTATGCTTTATTATTTGTTGATATGTACACCATTTATATCGGTTGCTTTTCGATTGCTAGCCAAAAGACAGCCTAATAGCGACCTCCTGGGTCTCGTTCAATGGATCGGGACAAAAACATCCGAGTTTTATCTACCGCTAATGTTTACGGTAAATATTCTGGACGATTTATAATAAAAAGGGAATTTAGTTTCTTTGTTCCTTTTTAGTATTGGCTCACTGATTATTCGTGAATATCCAACGTAATATTAAATGGTACACTAAGTTTTATACAATTAAATTGATCATTGCCAGTATTCGAATTTCTTTGTTATCTTTTACGATGATGAACAGTAAAGTTGATAGTAACCATATGCGTACTTAAAAGGCAAGGCACCTTTATACATGCGATTGATTATTTAAGCAATAAAGTATATTATTATGTATATTTTGACTATACTCGTATAGCAGTTTAAAGGACTTACAGTAAATAATTGAAATATTAAATAATAATACAAATTGTTATATTCATTTTGTAGCCTACTATTCGAAAAACATTACGAAAACTATTAGCCTCGCCTTTAAAAGCTCAAGTATACCCATTTTAACGTTGTACTAAGAATTTTGTAACAATTATTCGTATCGTCATCGAAAAATTATCACTATTAATAATTTGTACTTTTTATAATCAACATCCGGCATTATTCACTACCACAATATGAATGATTATACACCTACAATTTTTACTGTAATTATAACTAAAATACTATAATTAAATTGATTTAGAATGAATAAAGAAAACGACATTACAGAACGACGATTAAAATGAAATAAATGTTAATTAGATATAATTTATCGAATAATTAACTTATCTTCTTTTGTCAACGTTTGTTTTGATTAGAATTAGAATGGTATTGTGAAGTTAGAAGACAAAACACCTGCTGTCGAGTCCCAATATTCCCACTATATTGCTGACAATAAAGGATGCTAAGATGTTATTAGTTGCACCACGCTCGGGAGACCTGATTCGGGGCATTGTTCAACATCAAGGGTTCAACATACCTCAATAGAATTGTAGTATAACTTTAAAAAACCTGTATATGTTTTAACGAATAGTTTATTATTCTAGAAAACGAATGAATGATGAAATGTCAATGAATTATGCAGAATGATTTTTGAGTTGTATTTTGCCAAAATTATGCGGTATAAGGAAGGAAACAGAGGAAATCCTGTAGCCTTAAATGTACCTGTAACAAAAATGTAGATATGGTGTTCCTGATTTATAGTCCACGTGAAACATTCGGATCATCCTAAAATTCTAATTCCTAGAAAAAGAGGCATAGAGAGCAAAGTAACACGAGCAACAATAATCAAGCTTAATTTTCTTGATAAAATCAGTTTTTGATAACAGCTGGTATTAAAAACGGTCTTATTGTTCGTTGTTTTCAGTAGGATTATCTAAAAACTAATATTTTTTTATGCACACCATGTCATTAAATTTATATACGATGTGGACTGTCGTACACGTGAAAAAGTATTGGAAAATTTTTTATTGGAAGGATGATAGTTCATAAGTTTTGAATTAGGTTCATAAGTTATGGAACTGAGGTTATTTATTCTTCAAAATAAAATGGATACGATATGGCTACAAATGGAAAATAATATCGATTATATGGCTATCTGGACTCATCTGATATGTGAGCATTCGTTTAGCAAAACTTTCCGTAACCATAAAACTAGCTCTATTTCCCAAATAACACTTTGAATGTTTGCTTTAAGGTCATTGATTGTTGACGATGCGGTCTCATAGCAGAAAACGAGGACAACCTGCAGCGAATGCTATTCGAGCTAAACCAGGCCGCAAAGAAATACAACATGAGCATCTCGATACCGAAAACCAAATCTATGACCATAAGCAAGGAACCGATACGATGCAAGCTGGCACTAAACGACCAACCAATCGAACAAGTGATGAGCTTTGAATACCTGGGGATAATAGCTTCAAGCAGCCGAAATACATATGACGAGGTGAAAGCACAAGTAAATAAAGCAGCAAAAGTGTCTGGCTGTCTACATAATACTATTTGGAAAAACAAACACATGTCGATAACCAGCAAGGCCAGAATCTACAGAACAGCAGTGAGGCCCATCCTCACCTACGCAGCGGAAATGAGAGCAGACACCAACCGGACGAAAAGAGCACTACGAATGACCAAAATGAGGGCCCTACGAGCGATCGCTGGCGTCACACTGAGGGACAGGCAGCGAAGTAATGAGATCCGGGAGCGATGCGACAGGATGCCAGATGTTGTTAGATGGTCCCGAGGAAGAAGAAGAGAGTGGAGAGAGCACGTCGACAGGATGGGAAACGATAGACTCACCAAGGCCGTATAAAAGGACCGAACACGACTAGACCCTTAGGAAGACCACCAAAAAGATGGGCCGATTCCTGGACTTCATCGTCACAGGACATCGAATAAAAAGTTAGAAAAAAACAGGACATAGTCCTATCAAAAGGAAGAAGAGGAAGAAGAAGATTGTTGCTGGCTAGGTAGTGTACACTTTTCCCATGACAAAACCCCAAAGACAAAAATCCAGTGGTGTTAAATCACATAATCTTGCAGGCCAATTATTGATGTCAGCATTCCGCGAGACAACATGATCAGAAAATTTGGTATGCAACAGAGGTATGGTTGCACGTGCTGTACCACACGTTGCACCATCTTACTGAAACCACATGTTGTTCAAGTCATCAATTTGGTGGAAAAAGAAATTGTTTAACATGTCACGATAGCGCTTCCCATTTACTGTGTGATATCATTACCAGCTATTAATTCTGTAGGCGCTTCATTTTGTCCTAATTTTGTGCAAATTTTTCTTAATGCAACTGTAAATGATCACTCACTTTCATTAAACAGTTGTACACAAACTATTCGTTGTTGAATTGTTAATCGCGGCATGTTGACGTCGTATGGTTTGTAGATGACAATCGTTAAATACTGTCGCCCTATATTTGACAGAACACAAATAACGCGCAATTCAAATCCTATAGTTCCAACTGAAACACCCTATACTTATAATCCCCCGAAAGATCTCTTGGTCATATTAATCTCAAAATGTTTCCACTTCCAGTGCTATGCTAATGTAATGTAGAAATATAGAGAGATCGAGATGTGATTGCTAAGTAATCAACGTTTTAATGCGTGAAATAAGTCATAAACGGAGAAGTTAATATCTCACCCTCTCTGTAGAACCGACCCCTTAAGGGTTTACTGTGGTGATGTAGAGAAACAGCTTTAGTGAAAATGGTAATATTTCCTTCTTTTATTTAAATATAAGTAACTTCGTCACTTCGTTGATATTGAAGGAGCCTTCAACTTTACATCCAGGGAAGTGATTAGCGGAGCACTAGGCAGATGCTACACCCCCAGAATAATCGCTGAATGGATAGACCATATGTTGGGAAACAGACAGCTTACTGCCAATAAAGGCAAGACTACCATCGAGGGCCGGGTCGACTCGGGGTGTCCACAGGGAGAGGTATTGTCCCCCCTTCTGTGGTGCCTAGTAGTAGATGAGCTGCTTGAAAGGTTAAAGAACTACCAAGTAATTGGCTATGCCGATGACTTAGTAATAATAACGAAGGGCCCTTTCCTGGAGCCGATTCTCGATATAATGCAGGGAGCTTTAAATAAGGTTGGGAATCGGTGCAGGGAGGGGGGACTCTCGGTCAATCCCTCTAAAACTGAGGTGATAGTGTTCACAAAGAAATATAAGTGGAACAAAACATGTCCGCTGAAACTTGGTGGCCAAGAACTAAGCTATAATAGCGAAGTGAAATATTTAGGAGTAATCCTGGACGGTAAACTGTTATGGGGAAAACATCTAAGTCACATATGTTCCAAGATCACAGCGACACTTTGGCAACTGAGAAGAGCCATTGGTAGTAGCTGGGGCTTGAAACCGGAAACCATGAATTGGATGTATGAGGCAATTCTCAAACCCAGACTGACGTATGCAGCACTGATCTGGTGGGAGAGAGCCTGTTTAAAGCCGGAAGCCAACCGACTTAATAAGTTAAGAGGATTGATTCTTAGAAGTATAACCGGAGCCCCAAGATCAACACCGATCGAGGCGATGGGGATACTGACGGGGATACCACCTCTTGATGTCATCCTGAAAGCGGAAGCCGCAAAGGCAATGCACAGGGTGGGAAACATGAATAGGAAGGTAAGGGACCTGAATAGACTCTCAAGAGAGCTAGCTGAGGAGGGACTCCTATGGATGCCCTCTGACAGTACGGGTGTCCACTTCCTGTTTGACAAGAAATATAAGATCATCCTCACCAGTAAGACCGACTGGATGGAGGGTCGAGCTGAATTGCCGCTCAATGGAGACATCTGGTACACGGATGGAGCCAAGAGTGGGAACAGAGCGGGTGCTGGGGTGTATAGGCGACGCGACGGGATAGGTAAAACCTTCCCCTTGGGCAAATACACTACCGCACTCCAGGCCGAGCTAGTTGGAATTACATACGGTGTTCTGGGGGCGGACCAGAATCGGACCCAGGAGAAGGTATGTATCTGCTCGGATAGCAGGGCGGCGTTGGCAGCCCTGAATTCAGCAACGACAAAGTCGAAGCTGGTCTATAATTGCTATGAAGCATTGAATCACTTGGCAGGGAAGGGACCGGTGGAACTCTTATGGATACCTGGGCATAATGGCATTAAGGGAAATCTAATTGCAGATGACCTTGCCAGACTAGGGACCAGGGAAAACCTCTATGGACTAGAACCTGCAGTGGGAATAAGTCGGAATTTGATCAGAGACCGCATCAATGGCTGGGCAAGAGACCAGCACAATAAAATATGGAGAGGAGTAACGGGTTGTCGAATAACCAAACTCTTCATCGAATACTCAGAGATTGAGAAATGGGCCCAAGAATTCATTAAATTGAACAGGCGCAAAGCCAGAACTCTGGTGGGAATCATAACGGGCCACCATAGTAGCCTGAATGCATATAAGCACAAGCTGAGGCTGACTGATAGCCCGGCCTGCAGATACTGTAAAGAAGACGAGGAAACCTCGATTCATCTTCTTTACACCTGCCCCGCACTGGAGGAGAAGAGGTATCTTATATTAAGGACCCCTGTTATCCTAGAGGAGGCGAGGCTTAAGGCGGGGGACGTGCCTAAATTGCTCCCTTTATGGGATAGCATTTTTGGATAATGACTCGGATAAGAGGGGATCGCCAAGGGACTACCCATGCGATCAGTGGCTGATGAGGCCCAAACCTATATAATATAATAATAATAATAACTTCGTCACGGATAAATATTTGTTGTCATTACTTGTTAATTTTAAAATATTCAAAGAAGCAAAATATGCTTAATTTTGTATTGTATGAAATCTTTTCTAATACCTCGTATATTTATACCACATTTTGACATTATTACCAGTAAGTTAAAGGTTTCTGTATTAAAATTACTTTTATATAAAAAAAAAACAGAAATACAGAAGAAATAATTTTTCTTGTTGGAACATTATAAGCAATTTTTGACGACCTTGTTACTAATCATAATGTTTATTTTGGCATGCATCTTTTACCTACTCTAAAACCTTCATAATTATGTATATCTTCTTACGTTGATCTACATATATTTATATATTTTTTTTTTGACAACGAAGGTTACTATTCGGTTTTCTACATGTGTAGAGTAAATTAGTATTTAATTTAAAAGGGGGATCGTATTTATTTGTGTGTACTCGTATCATTCATGTCCAGACCACTGGCACCATTTACGTAATGACATCGTTATTGGCAACTTATTGCACGTGATAACCACGAGCCGGTTCTAAATAATTCGAAACGACGCGGCGTTTTATTTCCCTTAGTTATTACAAACAGGAAGGTGCGGATAATATTAAAGCGTTTTTAATTATCACCAGGAAAATAATCCCGGTCAGGACTTTTCTAGAACTAGACTAATAATAACTTGCGTCTAAATACCGATGTTCCCTGTTCAAGGAGCGCGGCTCTCGTTGAAGTGAAAGTTCGCAACGTATTGTTAGTTTAATTTTAATAACAATAGTTTTAAAAATTCGGATATAACGAACGATTTTCGTGCCGTACGTTCGACGTGTTGACTGTTGTGATAATCTGGTCACAAATTTATGTAACAATTCTGTAAGTCGATGTACATGAGTGTTACGTTACGACACACCCTCGATACTTTCGTGTTATTGAATAAGAATTTGCTTTTACGACATTTTTCTGGTTGGAATGAAATACGGCTTATAGGGAGGCATTTAATAATGGTTCATATTTGTTGTAGTAAGGCGTAGGAAAATTACTATTATAATACTGGGTTGTCCAAAAAGTTCGTTCGGTTTTCTGAGTTAACCACTTACGTCACGGCTTATGATGTCATACGCACAGCTGCAGCCTTGAACCCTTCCTCCCTATTTAATCCTGAGACTAGGCGCAAACTGAGACGCGTATAGCGCGTGTGACGCCACAACGCAGCGCGTGTTTTTGTAACCTATAGGATTTAATGAAACAGCGCAAATTGGAGGCATGGCGAAAGGTGGCGCAGTTCGCGTCTGCTGTCGCTCGCGCAGCACTGTGGTCGAGACACAGTTTCACGCTCCACACATGTCACAAGTTGTTGCGCAATAGCTCTTTGGATGCGGGCGGTACTCGAGTCAACATCAAAACTCGTCTCAACATGCGGATCACTACTCTACGCGAGTGGCACGTCCACTCGCGCCACGTCACTTCACATGCGCTATACGCGTCTCAATTTGCGCCTAGCCTGATATTTAATTGTTGTTTACTGCCGTTATACTCGTGAACTCGTTTTACTATTTGTGTGTGAGCTTAATTGAAAACGAGTATTTTAGCCACGCGATGCTTTTTTAATTTAAAAAAGGCAAAAGAGCTGCTGAAACTTGCCGCAAATTGTGTTCTGTGTACAGCAAAAATGTTATTCAAGATCGAACGTGCCAAAAGTGGTTCAAGAGATTTCAATCTGGCGATTTTTCCCTCACGGACGCCCCAAAGTCAGGCCGACCAAAAGAAGTCATTCCCGAGCATTTACGAGCCTTAGTTGAGGCAAATCCTCGCCAAACCATACGTGAGCTTGCAGAAAAAATCGGGACGTAAAATCTAGTGTACAGAATCACCTTAAACAACTTGGGTTTGTAAGTAGACTCGACATTTGAATTCCTCACGAACTCAACGAACCCAATTTAATAGATCACATCAATATCTGCGATATGTTAAGGATTCGTCAACGTAGTGATCCCTTTTTGAGAAACATGATTACTGGAGATGAAAAGTGGATCATTTACGACAATATCAGTCGAAAAGGATCGTGGGAAAAGTCCGGTGAACCTTCTCAATCCACACCAAAGACAGGGCTTCACCCCAGGAAAGTTTTGTTGTCCGTCTGATGTAATTTCAAAGGAATAATTTATTTTGAGATACTCTCGATGAAGGAAACAATAAATTCGGACGTTTACTGCGAACAACTACAAAAATTGAGCCAAACCATGCAGGAGAAGCACCCAGGACTTGTAAATCGTAAAAAGGTCGTCTTCCATCACGACAACGCTCGACCTCACACTTCTATGCAGACCCGGAGGTAATTGTTGGAATTAGGATGGAATGTTTTACCCCATCCACCGTATTCTCCAGACCTCGCGCCCTCGAATTTTCACCTTTCCGCTCCATGAATAACAGTTTACGAAACTTAATTACCAACTTAATTTGCCAATGACAAGGAAGTCATAAATCGTTTAAAGACGTTTTTTGAGAACGAACTGCAAAGTTTTTATGAAAATCATATTATGAAGCTTAGTGAGAGATGGGAGAAAGTTATTGGAAGTGAAGGAACGTACATTATTGATTAAAATAATTTGTAATAACTGTAATATTAATAATAAATACTTGAAAAAACCGAACGAACTTTTTGGACAACCCGATAATATAATAGGTTTACTTATTTATCTACTTACTCGAAAGAGTAAATTCCTCAAATGTTTAGAGAATTAGTGAACGTAGTCAAATAAAATATAATTATAATATAATTTTAGATAAAACAGTGTATCTAGAACACTAAAAATAATTAATAGTGACCGACATTTTAAACGATAAAAAGATGAAAGTAAACACAACCAAGTTATTTACTTACGGAGAGTAACAATATAGATAAAAATTACTTATAAATGGAATATAAAGTAAATACAGAATTTTCTAATTATGGTTATCATTAAAATATCCTGTTCAGCTTTTTGAAAATGTCAGATACGAGTATAATGTTTTCAACCATTATATGTATACGATATTCTCTATGCTGTTATGTTTGTTTGGCAAACATAGAGGGCGCTAATGTAGATTAAACTTTTGCGGTAATAAAAATTCAGAAGAAATTTTACATATCAGCATAATAATCCAGATTTTGGTGACGATGTTTTGGTACAGTAGCATTATTACTTTTATGTTTAAATGATTTCTGTACCTTTATCCTTATTTTGCATTTAAAATTATAACTACGAAATATTATAACAGGTATTATATAATGACGTTATTAATAACATGCAAATTCTATATTATTTTTAGAGATAAAATAACACTGAACTACAGATTTCAAAATTGAAATGAAAATTTAGTGACATTCTTGTTAAGAAAAAATTAATGTAACTATTGCAAATATCCTCCCTTTACGCGTCTCCTCATGCTGTAAAACCCATTTAGGCACAGTGCATTCTCATTGCACCAAAGATATCCTGTTAAAGGTTCTTTGAAGATGTACATACCTAGTCTGTCATCTACTGTGGCTCTTTTTTTTGTTATAATTTTTTTATTTGATGGCTATTATTATATAGACTATAAAATAATTATAATTATATAATGTTTCGAGGTTGCGAGATTTATGGTTTAATAATTGTTTATTAAAATGTTTTATATAACGTAATGCAAAATATTTTACATATAAAATTGATGAATAAAGGGAGATACATTTAAAATATTACCGCAATTACAATCGCTTCTTAGCTAAATTTTAGAAATGTGAATTTTTGTGAAGAATCGATATTACGAGTAAAAAACAAACCATATCTATTTTACCTAAGAAAAGTATTTCAATTCGTTAGGTATTTCGTCATGTTGGCGATATGCGTGTAGAATGCGTGTACCGATACGTACTTATGTAATCAACACTTGTGATTATGTCGCAATTATTTTTAAAATTTATAACTTATACAAGAGGTTACAACAAAAAATTGTATAGAATTGTGATACGTACAATTTGGTTATAAGGAAATCGTCGAAACAGTCTCTTTTCTCTTAATAAAAGTAATAATAGGAAATAGGACGTAATTAAAAGCAATACATATATAAAACTAATTCCTTCATTGATTTTCAGGAACAAGATTATATTAAATTGTTTATTATTAGGTCCGGGAATTGCTAAGAAACTTAATCATATATAATGTATATCTACAAATTTGTAAACAATTTTATAAAATTATATGTCTTTTATTGAAAATATATATGACCAGGTATGTAAATATGAAACAGGATTTTTTTGTATAGAAAATATACGTTTATTGCATGAAAATGATAAAAAAAATATTTTATTCGAAGTATTGCCCATTGTTATACATTTTTTCCCATCTCTCTGACAATTTGTGGATTCCATGCCAAAAAAATATTTGCTATTTTGTGGAAAACCAGAAATTTTCGTACATTTTCGTAAGAACTGAAGTCCTCCTCAGCAAATGCGTGCCCCATTAATGCAAATAAATAGTAATCGGATGGAGCCAAGTCTGCCGAGTAAGCCACATGCGAAAGTATTTCTCAACTAGACGCCTCATTCGTTTTCTTGGCCGATTTTGCTGTGTGTGATGGCGCATTATCATGAGGCAGAGCTTGATTCAAATCGATCATTTCTTTTGTTGTCGGTGGCGTTCAGTATTAACGGTTTGGCCAGGTTTTAGCAGCTCATAATAGATCACACCCTTCTGATCCCACCAAACATAAAACATTGTCTTCCGTCCATAGCGATTTGGCCTTGCAGTCGATGTCGATGGTTCGCCTGGAGTTACCCATGATATTTTACGCTTAGGATTCTCGAAATATATCCACTTTTCATCGCCAGTCATAATTCAATGGAGAAATGCCTTTCTTCTGTACCTGGCGAACAGCATTTCGCAAATGGTTTTTCGGTTTTCCTGCTGTCTTTCATTCAGTTCATGTGGAACAAATTTTCCCATCTTCTCGATCTTTCCCATAGCTTTCAAACGTATGAAGACGGCTTCTTGTGTCACATTTAGTTGATCTGCGAGTTCTTATTGCGTTTGAGCGTCACTTTCATCCAACAATGCTTTCAATTCGCTATCTTCAAGCTTTTTTGGTGGTCTTCTACGTTCTTCGTTTCTCACGTCAAAATTGCCACTTTTGAATATTTCAAACCACTCAAAGCACTGTGATTTATCAGGAGCATGCTCACCGTAGGCTTGCGCAAGCATTGAATGCGATTCTGTAGCAATTTTCTTCAAATGATAAGAGAAAATCAATGCTGCCCACAAATCGTAGTTTCCAGACACAAAATTCGACGAATCTATGGGCAAATTCCGATTTCATATTTACATACCTTAATATCGACAAATATTAGGCTTTTCAAGTTCTGAAACTTCCATGGATTGGTTACTTGTACGTTCTGAAAGATAATCAGATGAAATTAATATCTGAAATTTATATACGGGGTGTAAATAATGTAATAACGCCTAACATTGTAGATGTAATAATGAATACGAAGGATTATTAAGATGTAATAAATCTAAAAAAAAAAAACTGTTGATACTGACTTCTGAATATCCTTGGAAAAATTTTGCAATCCAATTATTATCGATTAACTGTATAAAAAGCGTAGTTTTATTTGCTAATCCACTGAAAATGCCGTTATTCTTATTACCCGTAACATGCTGGCGCCGTGGTATCTGCATTAATTATTTATTTGTTTTCAATTATTATGCTTTTGTGATTAATTTTTATCAGACAGATTAAGGGGTTATCTCTGTTTCTGAGTGCTATTTTTTGTAACGGACATTACAGCGACCCTTTTTATCGCGGCATACCTCAAATCGCCTTTTCAATTCTGGATAAAATCGCGAATTATTAAAATACAAGAATGTAATAGTAATTTTGTATGTCTAAATTTTGACCTCATTCGGTTAAAAATTTTGACTATGATGATAAGAATTGGCATACATAGGATATTAGTTATTCTACTGACCGGTCAGCGACGCAGGATCCCAAAATTATTACATTTGTTGTATTGCCAAAAATATTAGTAATCTTTTTTAAAAATAATAAACACCTACAGTTTGCGGGCTCAAAATATCGTCACAGCTAGTTTAGTCACGTATATATTAACTAGAGATTTATATATGTTCTTCTTTCATGATTCTTTTTTCAGTATAATGCAAAGTTTTACTCCGCACAGGGTAATTTTCAAACTACAGAAATAAGGAGATTATACTTCAACCCATCTGCAAATGCCTTATATAATAAGGTATAAACAAATTAGGTCAAGACAGCTATTCTCTTGCCTTTTAGTGCTAACTCTGTTAGACAAAATACGGCAAATTTTGTCATGTAATTCAGCGCTCGGCGTTTTTCATATAGCCAGGAGAATAGCTGTTTTGACCTAATTCGTTTAGTCCTTATTATATAAGGCATTTGCAGATGAGTTGGAGTATAATCTCCTTATTTCTATAGTTTGATCGTTTTCTTGCAAAAAGCTTCACGCTTCACATAATACCAGTGAACACCTCTATATTTTAGGAATTTTCTATGTTAAACCACACTGAAAAATATATTTGTTTTGAAAAGCGTTGAAAAAAAAAGTTATTGTTACTATAGTATAATTTTGTCATATTTTTTAACTCATTGCTTTGTAGTTTGTAGTAGTTTCCCGTCTCGACATTGAATCGTAGGTACGAGTATATTATCACTATAATAAATTAATTTATAGATTTTTTATATACATAAGTTATTCACATAAACCAAAATAATGTATTCTTATCATAATAATGATAATTAAATGTTTAATATTATGAAGAATAATATAGCAATCATTTTTAAATATGTATGTCGTTTGGCTATATTGATATGAAACTATTTACAAATTAGTTTATTTATATGAGAGATATTTTTTTAGCAAATTGATTCCAAGCTTCAAAATTCGGAAAACAAAACAACGATGCTTGTACGATACAATTTTCGAGTGTTTTTCTTATAGTATATTAAAGTTTTAAACTGACCAAGGTCCACTGTTCTGTTATTATTAATAATAAGGAACACTTTCAAATGTTTTAGCAAAACATAAATTCGGTACATGCACTGAATTTGTGAAATAAATCGTAAATAGTATGTCGAGTTGGTTTGAAATACGTACTTTATGTAAATTGTAAATATTTTTATATAGATTCAAATTAACATGATAAAATGTTTTTAATTATTATCATCATCATCATCATCATTAGGTCATCAGTCCTAAGACTGGTTGGACGCTAACCTCCAGCTTCTCCTATCTTGTGCTAACCTACGCATTTCGCTAATTGTGCTACAACCTACATCCCTTACTATTCGCGAGCAGTAGTCTAATCTAGGCCTACCTCTGCCTTTCTTCACTTCTATTTCTGCCTCCAAAATATCACGGACTATTCCCCCATGTCTCAGCAAGTGTCCCACCATTCTATCTCTTCTCTTCTTTAAGTTTTTCCACATACTTCTTTTCTCGCCGACTTTCTCCAATACTTCTTCGTTTCTAACCCTATCAGTCCATGGTATTTTCATCATTCTTCGGTAACACCACATCTCAAAAGCTTCTAATTTCTTGCTACTTGCTTCCCTTACCGTCCAGGTTTCGCAGCCGTATAGTGCCGTGCTCCATACATATGTTTTCAAAAATCTCTTCCTTGTTTCTAAGTTTATTACCCCCGAGCATAAAAGTGCTTTCTTTTTGTTAAAAGCTACTCGACCCTGCGCTATTCTTTGTTTTATGTCTTTATCGCTTCTTCCATCCCAATTTATTTTACTTCCTAAATAAGTGAAGTCTTTAACTTCCTCCAATCTTTCATTATTAATTTGTACTTTCGTTTTTGCTCTGCTCTCGCGCCCTCTGCACACTAACACTTTAGTTTTGTTTTTATTCACCCTCATTCCGTATTCCTCTGCCAACACTGCCTGCATTTCGTTCAATGCTGATTCTAATTCCTCCTTACTAGATGCTAATACTGCTATATCATCCGCGAATCTCAGCATTTTTAGTTTCTGTCCCTGTACTTTAATCCCGAAATCCACTCTATCTTTTACCACATTAATCGCCTCTTCGATGTACAGATTAAAAATTAGTGGTGATAACGTACATCCTTGTCTTACTCCTTTCCTAATACCTACTTCCCTTTTTTCCCCTTCTACTTCTATAACAGCAGTTTGCTCTATAACTTCTATAACAGCTTAATTATTATATAAGATAATAATTTTAATTATTAAATATCGTCCTTATGTTAAATTGATCACGTTGTTTAAAATAATAATTAAATTCGGGCTTGTTAAATTGCATTTATATATGCTATATGAAACATTAGTAATCTAGGGGCTGGTAATCTAGGGGTAGTGGAGGTAAACCTCTACTATTGTCACGATATGTCGATCACTCTAAATATCATCTTCCTGGAACATTTTATAATAACTCTCGCCCTCGATTGTCCATTGTTCATCTGCTTCGCCATTTATTCTTGTAAATCTTATATTTAATGTAGCTCCGCAGACAATAATCCAGAGGATTTAGGTCGGGAGACCTAGGAGGGAGCCACTGGAGTGAACCATCCATCTGTCATCGAAAACATTGTTTGTATCTTAAGTTGTAAGTTGTAGACAGTTGTCGGGGGTTCTGTTGTATGGACTGCTATTCGGGTTTTCAGTTATTGACAATAATACCCCAGTTCAAATTTTTCTGTCGCTATGGTAGTTGGTATCTTTTTTGGCACTTCTAATACCAAAAGAGAAACTCTTTTTGGTACTACGTATATAGTGTCTCCTTATATATGCAGGTATTTTAAATTAAATCCCACGGTTCTCTATACAGCTCGTCAAAAATAGGAACAAATCTCAAAA
Source organism: Rosalia funebris (assembly GCA_037954035.1). Lineage (NCBI taxonomy): Eukaryota > Metazoa > Arthropoda > Insecta > Coleoptera > Cerambycidae > Rosalia > Rosalia funebris. The sequence continues at coordinate 9,775,939 of JAZFAV010000001.1, read as the reverse complement.
CTGCGATATCGGACCGCCCATGAGGCGCGCAGTAAATAGCCCAGTCTTTACTTAGTCCGGTTGAGACCTTTACAAAGTGAATATCGATGAATATACATACAATTTGTATAATGGATCTTTGTCCGTGTATCAATTTTGTGACGACGCACGGATCACATGCTCCACCACTCGCAATTGTTACTAATGTGCCACAATTACCAGTACTAGCATATATCTAGCGATATATGTTTCAATCAACTACGTACGGCATATATAGTTAATAATTTGCCGAACAAAATGCAATTATGAAGTCACGTCTTAGCTTTATTGCACCTATAATTTGATTCGTTGGCGTCTCAATATTTCTGTAAAATTTATTTCATTTTTGTTTCATTTATTTTGATTTTTGTTGAATTTATTTCATTTATTTTGATGGAAATATCACTTACATTGAACGTATTTGTGGAGAACCTTTTCATTACTCTTGAAGTTGCAATAACATTTTTAAGTGTGTGTTGTAACGGTGTGTTATTTTTTTTGAGATGTGTAACTTAATTTTTATTATTGCATCAGCCAAAATTCCACCTTTCTAATAACTTATACAGTATATTCTATAAAATTATTGGCGTATTCCTCTTGCACCACATAAACAATGCCGACAGAATTCCTGAAACGTAACTTGTCTTAATTGAAGCCTACCGTATTAACCATCCATTACGAAAATTTATTACCATAAAATATTATACAACTGCACCATTAAATACCTGAGAGTATCCTTTGGAGACCTGCCTTTTAAATCATTTAGCAATGCAACGTGAGTTTGAATAAATTCAGTTGACGATTACAAAAGAGCCTATATCAATTTTTGCTAGAGATTAACGTATATTTTAAAACAGGAAACGAGAAAATGTGGGTGTGTGAGATTTTGTACGACGACTTTGATTTATTTATTTGCAGCTTTTTCGAATTTTTGAAATTCATTTGACAGTTTAGCAATTATGTGATCATTATTGCTACTGGCCTTTTTGAGCACACTGGTCAGTTCAAAGGTATGAAATCGGCTACAATGATTTTATTTCCTATCAAAGAATAGTTTGAATAAAAGTTTTATTATCTTTTAACACAAGAGATACTTTATTAGTACGAGTATATGGAAGAGTGTCTGGGACTATAGGATTTGAATTACGCTCCATTTGTGTTCTGCCAAAGATAGGGCGTCAATATTTAACGACTGTTATCTACAAACCATACGATGTCAACATGCCGCGATTAACAGTTCAACAACTAATAGTTTATCTGTATACAACTGTTTTATGAAAGTGAGTGATCATACGTAACGCTAACACGTCCTCGTCGTGGTCGATCAGATGAAAATATTGCTACAGGGAGAGAAAGTATATCCAAACACGTCAATTCGACGTCGTGCAGAACGATTGAATCTGTCAAGAGTCACCACACATCGGATTTTAAAGAAAGATTGTATCTGTCAGCATATAAAGTTCAGTTGATACAACAATTAAAAGTTACAGACCATTTACAACATCGCACATTTGTTAATTGGGTGTTGGAAAAGAAAGGAAGAAGAAGATGGTGCTGATTTTTGCAACAAAATTTTGTTCAGCGATGAAGCACATTTTCATCTTGACGTTGATTTGTGGATGGATATTTAGGAAGCAATATTTCGCATATAGAGAAAAAGACTCAAAATATCATCATGAATGTGAATATGCCCACTCAGATACATAGTTTTAAAACAGATTGCCGGAATCTAATAACGACAATATTCATAATTATGGCTGTAAAAAATACACTTTTAATAATTTTCTTGAGTTCAAAGCATTTTTTCGTCTCGATATATTTTTATTGCGACAATAAAGATTTGAGTTTGCAATATTTACATTGACTAAATATTAAATCTGACATACTTACGCGTTTGAAGTATTTGCAGTATCGCCACGGGGTAAATTCAACATTTTAATTTTTAGCTTCTTGCTAATTGTTGATGCAAATACCATTTGGCTTACGTTCATTACGTTTGTTAACTTTATTTCTTAATATAATATTCAATATAATAGAAATATAATTAAATACGACATGCTACTGACCCCACTGAATGAAGCTAACTAAAGTTATTGCGTCTGTAGCAAAACAGATTTAATATAATGGGTAAACAATACATTTTGTGATGAGTTATTAGTCTTACAGAGAGAAGACAAGTATGTACATATGTACTGGATATAACAATTTTCATCCTCTCTTAGTTATATTTTATTTCACGAGACACTCAATTCTGGTATATAACAGTAACCATTAGAATTTGTATATGATTTCTTTAATAGGCAATATGTTGGATCAATAAGACTATACGAGTATAACCATATAAATAAATATAATGTAATTTTAATGCTGTGTAATTTTAAATTTATTACTATACCGAAAAAGAAAGGAGCCGACAAATGCGAGAACTTTAGAACGATTAGCCTAACTTCCCACGCGTCAAAAATCTTAATCAGAATAGTGCAGAAGAGGATGGAAAATAGAGCGGAGGAAATACTAGGAGAAGACCAATTCGGGTTTAGGCGAAATAGGGAAACTCGCGGAGCTATTCTGGCGCTAAGAGTAATGTTAGAGAAAACAATGGAAAAAGGAAAGAACGCTTATATAGGATTTGTAGATTTAGAAAAAGCTTTTGATAACGTAAGATGGGAAAAAATGTTCGAGATACTAAAGAGCGCGGGAATGAAGTATAGAGATAGGAGAGTAGTACACAATCTATACAAAGAGCAAAATGCTGTTATAGAAGTAGAAGGGGAAAAAAGGGAAGTAGATATTAGGAAAGGAGTAAGACAAGGATGTACGCTATCACCATTAATTTTTAATCTGTACATCGAAGAGGCGATTAATGTGGTAAAAGATAGAGTGGATTTCGGGACTAAAGTACAGGGACAGAAACTAAAAATGCTGAGATTCGCGGATGATATAGCAGTATTAGCATCTAGTAAGGAGGAATTACAATCGGCATTGAACGAAATGGAGGCAGTGTTGACAGAGGAATACGGAATGAGGGTGAATAAAAACAAAACTAAAGTGTTAGTGTGCAGAGGGCGCGAGAGCAGAGCAAAAACGAAAGTACAAATTAATAATGAAAGATTGGAGGAAGTTAAAGACTTCACTTATTTAGGAAGTAAAATAAATTGGGATGGAAGAAGCGATAAAGACATAAAACAAAGAATAGCGCAGGGTCGAGTAGCTTTTAACAAAAAGAAAGCACTTTTATGCTCGGGGGTAATAAACTTAGAAACAAGGAAGAGATTTTTGAAAACATATGTATGGAGCATGGCACTATGCGGTTGCGAAACCTGGATGGTAGGGGAAGCAAGTAGGAAGAAATTAGAAGCTTTTGAGATGTGGTGTTACCGAAGAATGTTGAAAATACCATGGACTGATAGGGTTAGAAACGAAGAAGTATTGGAGAAAGTCGGCGAGAAAAGAAGTATGTGGAAAAACATAAGGATGAGAAGAGATAGAATGGTAGGCCACTTGCTGAGACATGGGGGAATAGTCCGCGATATTTTGGAGGCAGAAATAGGAGTGAAGAAAGCCAGAGGTAGGCCTAGATTAGACTACTGCTCGCAAATAGTAAGGGATGTAGGGTGTAGCACAATTAGCGAAATGCGTAGATTAGCACAAGATAGGAGAAGCTGGAGGTTAGCGTCCAACCAGTCTTAGGACTGATGACCTAATGATGATGAATTTTAAATTATGAATTGTGCTTTATCCTTTCGATAATTCGATATATATCATTTATTACTTGTCATTGTGATAATTATCTGGTGTTTAACACAACTTCATAGGGATTGATTAAGTGATTTATTTTAATTTGCGTGTACCATTGAGAATGAATGTAACGAGTACGATGTCCTAAAATATAGACAATAGTGAATTAAATTTAGAGATAGTTATATAATATATTATAAATAATATATTGTATATATTATTATATTGCACTGAGTTAATAAATAGTTAATTAATTATTGTATATAGTCTAGGATCTAGGAGAAACGGTGGAAATTGTCGCATTACATTATTACATTATAGTCAGAAAATAAATGCCTTAATATATAAAATATGTTCCACATCCAAAATGCATTTTAGCAATGGCGGAATCCACCATCATGGCATGTCACAGATTTATCGATGATTATTACACAATAAGCTGTATTTTTTCAACTGCTGGGCTGGGTGTGTTACATACAATTTTTTTTAGATTAAGTGGTATATTTTGTAATTCAGCTGTATGAAATCCAAGCGTTTCCATGAAAAAAAAAACAACCTGTGGTACATTGTCAGGAGAATATGCTGGCCATTTGACTACTTCTCGTTAATTTTATTTCAGAATGTAGAGCCTTTACCCTGATAAAATTAATTATTATTTCCAGCGAAATGATACATTTGTATTTGGAAATAGAGACGTACCTAGTTCTTCAATAACTTCCAGACTGTCATTAAATTAAAATAAATGTTAGGGTTTTCCCCAAACATATCCATTAATGTTTTATATAGCCTGTCTAAATCCTCTCATCTAGTTTGCCTTGAAGTAATTATCTTACAGAAATCTACTTACAGGTATAGGTCCTGCATACAGCTAAATTTCTGTAAGGCTTCTTTTTGTTATACCAGTTTATTATGATCTATCCTAGTCAGACATTCAGTAAGTTATGACAGTGGAAGTGTCAGCTATATAAATTAATACATTATTAGTACATACAATTAGTTATAAGTACAGTACAGGTCCCAGTACACTACCTTGAGGGACACAAGATTTTATAGGTAAGGGGGTGGTTTGTTCATTTTGAATTTGTATTAAGAAAATACCTGTTCTCCAAGTACGATTTTAATATGCTATATAGATTATCAAGGAACGCTTTTCTGATTTTATACATTAGTCCTGCATGCCAACCTTTGTCGAAAGTTGTCCTATATCAAGAAATGCTGCTGTACAGTACAGTAGCTTTTGTCTTCTGATGTGCTTGTCTGATTTCAGATGTGATTCTGTGCACTTGCTCCATGATTGACTGTTCTTTCCTGAATCCAAACTGATGATCTGGTATGAGGCGTTTGAAAGTAGGCTTCAGTTTCTCAAGGAGTAATCGAAGCCTACTCTTGAAAACCTCTTCTGTAAAATATTATGAATTTCTGTAAATTCTCTTGAATAAACTGTGTGAAATTTTACTTAGGCGTTAACTATTTTGTAATATCTTTACTTATTGTCTAAGTTTATTGTCCAACTATGTTAAAAAGTACCTTTATTAAGTGTTAGTAGGGTATGAAATATTTGTTATAGACTTTTAAATTTTTAAACAAAATGGTTGGTGTTAAATTTTTAATACACCCTAACTGTTCGATACTGTAAAAATATACCAGGTGTTCCATTTAAAGAAATTAAATTAAGATTAACCAGGAAAATGCCAACAAAATATCAACGATAAAGTCTTTATTTTTGATTATATGTGACAAATTTGTGTGTTGTGAAACAAACCAATGGTTAACTCTAATTCATGGCACGTTTTTTCGCTTTTTATAGTGTATTTAATTTATGCTTTATCGAAGCGAGTGGGACGGAATACAAAGTACCCCAAAAATCGTGACTGTTGACAACTTAGTTCGAGTTCAGTGATATTTACATTCGATTTATTGATCATCGCATATGCCTTCCACAATAGGTGAATGTGGTATCCATTAAACGTTTACACAAGTATCTATAACGACAATTAATTACAATTCTCTTCACTTTTATTGCCGATATCAGAATTTGTTTAAACAATATACCACGACAACGCCGTTAATGTGAATAATAAACGAAAGAGAATAGAACACCGTAGATGCTTTAGCTACTATGAATTTTAAGAATAGACATTTGAATATTTATAAATAAATAATGTATGGGAAATAGCCCAACACGCTTTCGTCTCGTGGTATTATAGAAATAAAAAACGAGTTTCCTTTTGATTGTGATTATATAATAGTGTCAGGATGCAGGTTTCAGTGTTGCTGGTGCTGCAAGAGCCGAGGTCTCGGGTCGAAAAAGAGTGCGTCTACGGAAGAGATTATTGAAGGTTGTACAATCAATAGCATAATTATATTGTACTGCATATATTTGTTGTACGTCTACGAGCAGAATATTGGTTTCAACGAAAAATAAAAGCGAAGGATAAGTAATCATATGAACAGAGTAGTATAGCAAAGTTGGTTCTGGCGCACCCTTGGATTTGTCCGCGGACATTTGATGCGGATGGCATGTGGTCATTGTTGATCTGAAGAACTCTTGGCGCAGGTATAAAACAGGTCTGTACAGGTATAAAACAGGTCTGTACCGGTTTAAAACAGGTATGATAACCTGTTTAATGACGTCATGTTTTTCCTAATACCACCATACCTGTTTTAAACCGGTACAGACCTGTTTTATACCTGTACAGGCCTGTTTTATACCTGCACCAAGAGTTCTTCAAATCAACAATGACCACATGCCATCCGCATCCAATGTCCGCGGACAAATCCGAGGTAGTGCCAGAACCAACTTTGCTTTACTACTGAACAGTAAATTTGAAACTATTGATAATATTTTATGTAGAATTACTTTTAAACCTGTGATTATTTTGGATTTCGTATTAGCCCCATAATATCTGAGTTGCTCCAACTTAGAGTAGAACATAACTAGTGGGTAGTTATTACGTGATTTCTCCTAAATACAGATTATAACTAAATTCACTTTAACCAGAGCATCGTATTATATAGCTTATAGGCATTATATAGCTTTTTCCACTTAGAAATAATAAAACTACCTATATATGGTTCTTATTGAAACATTATGGTTTCATTACTAACTATTGAAATATATCTATTGAAATATAACTATTGAAATATATTGAATGGTATATCGTAACCAAGTCGAATTGCCTTGAAGTTATTAGAACAACGAAGTAGTATACAATAGTACCAACAACTGTATGCTACTTCATTGTAGTATACTTTATTGTAGTATACAGTGGTTCTAAAGTAGCTGTTACGTCGGGAGGACTTCACCTAATCCTTTAAAATTCAACTAGAAAAGTAGTTTAGAGTGAAAATTACATATGCATTACCCATAAATAATTCTTCAAAGTGACCCTGACTTACTGTGCACCCAATTGACTAAAAATTGCCACTGGAGAGGAATCTGGCAAGAGATATCTTGACTAAACATTAAAATTCGTTTGTTCCGTTATTCTTTACCCTTATAACTGCAGATATTTATCTCAAGAGAATCCTTATTGAATTTAAAAATTGTCAGCATCGTTTCATTCCATAAATACGTTTGAATTGGAGTAATAGGAAGTCTTCTTTTAGGGTCTTATTTCTTTGAAGAATACCTACACAAAAAGCACCTAACCGACCCTTATCATCTGTAACAAAAACAACCGCACACTACACTAGACAGAAATGTAATTCAATTTAAATACTTTAATACCTTCATCCTAACAGACTAAAATGTAAAAATATTTATATTCATGTAATCCATACACAAATGTGAGTACCTACTGCATAGAAGGTTTCAATCGCTCCCGGAACATTCAAATAAGTGGGTAAAATCCAACCCTTATACCTAATATAATTCCTTAATAGTGTGTGTTTTCAATGTTTACATCCTTCGATAGATCGAGACCTCGCATAACATAAAATATATTACCGATAAATTGGATAAGCAACATAATATTTTTGTTTAGGTATGTTGCTTGTAAAAATAGTAAACAAGCGATTAAATGCTTTTTATACTTATTACACATTATTGTTGTACTTCTGTTACGCATGAAATTAATTCGGCGATTCACGTGAAAATTGTTAGTTAATTTGAAATAGGATACAGAATCGTGTTCGAAGTGGTAAAGACAGAATATATTCATTAAGAAAAAGTATTTTATGATATATTGTAGGAAATAACTTCTGTATATAATTATTTGGTGTGTAATTCAATTTATAGTTACATAAAAGTTCTATTCATATTTGAGTTATCTAGAACATAAAATATTTGAGACAATTTCTGATCATACAAAAGGATGAAATAATATTTCAGTATTTACAGGAAAAAATAAGGAATATTAACGAAACAGAGAAGTTTTGTTCAATATTCAGAATATTCAATATGAAAGATAGTTATTTATACAGTGTAATCCCGAAACAATGAATAAATAAAACTTCTGTAAATTATATCAGTGTATAATTATCAAAAATCTCTATGCAATTTATTTATATTCTAAACGGATGAAATTTATTTAGCATTTAGTTGTGATATTCTTCGTAGAATTTAGATGCTTCAGTTTTCATGTCATCGACTTGATACAACCAGATTTTGCCTGATGTTTTTCTGAATTTTCATTTTATGAAACTTCTGCACAACTCTTGAAACCATTGATTTTTAAAGGAAAAGGAAAATGATGCTATGAAACGGCGAAGTAAAATATTTTAAAGCTCGTTTACAATAAAGTGGACCATATTAAAATATATATATATATATATATATATATATATATATATATATATATATATATATATATATATATATATATATATATATATATATATATATATATATATATATATATATTAATTTACAGAGTCGTCTCTAACAAATAAAATGTTTTTACTGATTCTTTTATAATATAACAATACTGTTACTTATACTTATAATTACTTACTTATACTGTTACTTATACAATCCTTTTTTATAATATAACAATACTTTTTTATAGTATTACAATATAACGATACAAATAAACAGTTTTAAAACTTTAAAACGGACTTTTCCGCACGCAGAACATCTCTCGATGTTCGAGAGATGTTCTGCGTGATGGTCGAGAAAAAATAAATCAACACATAAATGCAGAATATGTGTCTTATGCGATAGTTTTACTATTTTCATTGGCGACTGCTTGAGTGTATTGAGTGCCGTATCAATACATTTGTAATCGAACGAAATTATTTTTTTTCTCATTCATTCGTATATGATACAGGCCGAATATATGTTTTTTTCGTCCAATGCAAAGTCGGCAAATTTTTCTCAAATAATCCTTCATCGTGCTTTCTCATGACCCGTGGACAGGGTGGGGTGTGTCCTATCCACCTCAAAATCAATAGGTGTCGTCTGGGAGACGTTCCCGATCAGAATCAGTCAAATCCCAATCGATCCGACACGATTTAGTTGAGTTATCGTATTAACAAAAAAAATTTCTCAAATAGTCCACCATTGTGCTTTCTCATGATCCATGGACAGCGTGGGGTGGGTCCTATCCATCTCAAAATCAATAGATGTCGTCTGGGAGACGCCTCCGATCAGAATCATCGATCTATCCGACACGATTTCGTTGAGTTATCGTGCTAACAAAAAAAAATTCTCAAATAGTCCACTATCGTGCTTTCTCATGACCCATGGACAGGGTGGGGTGTGTCCTATCCACCTCAAAATCAATAGGTGTCATCTGGGAGACGTCCCCAATCAGAATCAGTCAAGACCCGATCAATTCGATGATTTAGTTGAGTTATCGTGCTAACAAGAATAAATGCCGACGACAACGACAACGACGACGACGACGACGACGACGACGACGACGGCAACGACACATAGAAAAATTGTTTAAAAACCATTTTTTTCGTTTTTAGGCCGGAAAACGAAAAATAAACGAAACAATTTTTTTTTCCATTTTTCTTTACACGATTACATTACTTTCCCGCTAGTATAGTTGAGTGCGGAAAAGTAATAAAATATCTAAATCTTCAATTTCTTTATTTTGTGAAGCATATCTAAAACATTTATTTCAGCAGAGTTAAACTTACGTTGTTAGTAGATTTTGGCATATATTTTTATTATTTGGATGAAACTAAAATTTTTCTGTTTCAAATCTTCCGCTTTACTGTTTCAAATATCTCCAAATATACTACAATGCTAGATCGTAAATATATAATCATTTTTCTTCATTCCGTCAATGTAAAATTAGTTTCTAAAAGGTGGTCCAACCAAAACGCACGATGTTAATTGTAAATAAAACAAAAAGTTTTCAGAGAATCATCTTAATATTTTTTATTATGATAGAAGGATCTATGACAATTATGTGTGAAACAAAATATCGGTCAAATGCTCGCCACGGCTTCGGTGGCATACCTCTATCCGATGGTCCATATTTTCAATGACTCTGATACATAATTGAGGTTCAATGTCGTTAATGTGCCGAATTATCGCATCATTTAGCTCTTGAAGTGTTCTTGGCTTATTGACGTACACTTTTTCTTTTAAATATCCCCAAAGAAAGAAGTCCAACGGTGTCAAATCACATGATCGTGGCGGCCAATTAACATCGCCACGACGTGAGATAACACGGCCATTGAATTTCTCGGGCAAAAGTGCCATTGTTTCGTTGGCTGTGTGGCAAGTGGCACCATCCTGTTGGAACCACATATCGTCCAGGTCCATATCCTCAATTTCTGGCCACAAGAAGTCCGTTATCATCTCGCGATAGCGAACACCATTCACGGTAACTGCTTGGCCGACCTCATTTTCGAAGAAGTACGGCCCGATGACGCCGCCAGCCCATAAACCGCACCAAACAGTCACTATTTGTGGATGCATCGGCTTTTCAACAATCACTCGTGGATTCTCATTTGCCCAAATGCGGCAATTCTGCTTGTTAACGAATCCACTGAGGTGAAAGTGTGCCTTGTCGCTGAAGATGATTTTCTTTGTAAAGTCACCATTCACTTCTGTCTGTTCAACCAACCATTCGGCGTATCGACGACGCTTGAAATTGTCAGTAGGCTTCAGCTCTTGAGTCAATTGAACCTTGTAAGCGTGTAAATTCAAATCTTTATTCAACATTCGCATCAGTGATGTTTGTGAGATGTTTAATTGTTGGGCACGACGACGAGTCGAGGTTGACGGCTCTTCTGCTACACTATCGCGAACAACAGCAATGTTTTCCGCAGAACGAACTGGGCGAGCATCCACAGGTGTTTTCACATTTCCTACAGACCTGGTTTGCTGAAATTTGCGCACAATTCTCCCGATTGTGGACACATTTGGTCGATTATGCTGACCAAAAAAGTCACGAAGTACACGAAATGCATTTTGATTTGAACGCCCATTTTCGTAAAAGGCTTCAACAATCTTAACGCGCTGCTCAATTTTGTACCTCTCCATGGTTGAATTTGTCAAACACTGAAACAAGGAAATGTCAAATTAAGTTGGGCAAAAAACTTGACGTTAAGGTGTGACTCACAATTAACATCGTGCATTATCGTTGGACCACCCTTGTATAAACTGTTACGTTTGCGCATATAGCAATTCTTGTTTTTCATTTTATAAATAGATGATGATTCAGTTTTTCAAGAAACTTCTATTATTTATATCCTCTTAATTAATATCCCTTGTTTGCTCACATGCAATAAATATATCTAAATACACTGCAAACAAACCTAACATTTTACAGAAACTAATGGTAAATCATTTTATTAAAAACTGGGAATTGAAAAGTTATATACCGGGTTTATAAGATTCTTAAATGTGGCTCACCCCTAGAACTCCTTTGCATCTAGAGATAAATTAATGGAATTTAGGATGCCATTGTACTCAGACATTTTAGATCGAAGTAACTAAAAATATACAGGGTGTTCTATTTATAATTCGAAAATTAAGATAATTACCGGTAAAATCAGATACTGGAGTAGGTTGGAACCTTTCGTGTGAAGATAAGACTGACTTAGTTTTCCACAATACACCAAAACACCCTACCCTACTATTCTACTCGACGCGTGTTTCGCGAACAAAGTTGGCATCATCTGGAGATGATTAAAACATTAAAGTCATCATTTGGAGATTTTTAATCATCTCCAGATGATGCGAACTTTGTTGGCGAAACGTGAGTCGAGTATAATGTATAGTGTTTTGGTGTTTTGTGGAAAATTAAGTCAGTGTTAGATATGTTGTAAAATCAGAAGTGGGGATAATAATTCTTTACGTCATTTAATGCATATTTGTGTGATACATAATCTCTAAATTTCATTAATTTATCTCTAAACGCAAACGTTATAGAGGTTACATTTTAGAATCACCCTGTATTTACCAAAGAAATATCTAAAAAGGGTTCTAAAAAATAATGAATATATATACCTGGGGGAATACGATAGGTGTGGAGAATGTGGGTACATATATACACCAGTAATAAACGTAATAATATAAAAACTTCTTTGAGGCATTATTTTAATCCTAATAACATAAAAATTATATAAATTTAGCGATGATATTTTGATGACGGAATCATGCATTATATAGTACTATTGCAATTGTATTGTAAAAACAAAAATTGTTATTATATCATAGTATTATATCAATATTGTCCCCTGTAAACCCGATTAAATCATTCGTCTATGTAACCCTATTTCGAAGAATTCTAGAAACGCTTAATTATTATTTATAATGCCATTTATACTATGACAATTTTAATCTTAAATTAAAGTATATCCAAAGATTATTTTTCATCACAATCTCTCATGGGAAATATTGCGCTGATAAAATAGTGACATGTAAACCGGTGTTTTAATATTTAGACAAGACATTTATAGAATATAAACTATATTTTTACTGTCCTGAAAAAACTAAACGTAATATGAACATAAATTTGATAAAATCAGTACTCTTTCTCATGTCTCAGGGATTTTCCGAATCTGTCGAAAAATATAATTTCATTAAAATTATACATTACTTTTCCCATTCCCTGTATATTTATAACGTATAATGAGTGCATAATTAAGGTATTACACTGTTGTGTATTGCTAATGCGCTTAGATCTTTTTATTCATAATAATTTTACAAAAGGACATTATTATTATTATTATTATGTTATGTAAGTTTGGGCCTCATCAGCCACTGTTAGCATGGGTTGTTCCTTGGAGATCCCCTTTTATACGGGTCATTATCCAAAAATGCTATCCCATAAAATGAGCAATTTAGGCACGTCCCCTGCCTCAAGCCTCGCCTCCTCTTAGATAACAGGGGTTCCTAATATAAGGTACCTGTACAAAAGGACATACTTTCCTTTTTCAATGAGTTGTTAATATATCTACAGAAATACAAAGAGGATCTGCGCCACAACACTTAAATATTCACTACCCTTATTACATAAGAGAATGAAAAGAGGGCCATAAAAACATAAAAGTGTAGTAAACACGAAGCCCTATAATTTGAAATAGTATAGTACTATTAGGAAGTGTGCTACATATTTTTCAATTAAATTTGAAGATGAATAAAATTTTTACAAAAAAAAAAAACAAACCGATTCAATATAATATATGTTGGGAAAATATCATAATAATTTACAAATACAGTGCTTTTATTATTTCATTAAAACCGTAAATTAGAAGTATCCATTTCTTTTAAGCATTATAATATATGACAATATTTATTGTTAAAGATTGCATGCAAAGATTTTGATAATGATATTGTATCTTCTGTTCATTAAGTACCTTTATAAACAAAAACTTCGCCTCTATAAAATAGCACGTCCAGGAACTAGGAGAGAACAATCCGGACCGTAGAAATCATTTGTGCAAAGACGAGATGAATAAGCTAGACAGGAATTGGTCAGATTTTGCTTTCATTTTTATTCTAGATTTCACGATGAATAGGGATGTGTAGGTATTAGTCGACAAACAAATACAGAACATCCTCCAAACATTAACGCATAAGTAGATCATCATATTATCAATCCAATTGTTTTATTGTGGTGAATTTAAGAGCTGAAAAATATTTAAATCTTAACAGAGGTTGTTCCTCTTCTGGCAAATTCGAATACACTAGATCCGAACCTGCTGAGTGAAACCTGTAATAGAGTACTTAAACGAAACCTTTTCTAGTAATGAATTGAACGAAAAGGTGCTAATGAGTGGTCACCTTCATCACAAGACTTTACGCTGCCAAACTATAAATTAGGTTATTGTCAACAAGTAAGTGGAGAACATTCTGAATATTTATTTTGCTGGAATATCTGGACGCAAGTAATTGATGCTCAATGATGTTAATATTGTTTTGCTTGTTGCCTGCCATCTACTAATGTAAATTAGTAATAGGTTAAACCTACTTCTATTGTTATTATCGTAACTTATCTTCACAGTATTAACAACCATCGAATATATCAGCAATCTCTGAACGATTTTATATATATATATATATATATATATATATATATATATATATATATATATATATATATATATATATATATATATATATATATATATTGGTTTTCATTTTGAACAATTTTTTTTTGAAATAATTTTTTATCGACACGCAGCTTTCACATTAAATAAAACGCTAAGTTCTTAAATACCCTATATTATGAATCAATAGAGAACGATATATTAATTTAACATTAACTGTTTTGTTAGTATTAAACTATAATAGCTATATGGTATTTCTTATTCTCAAAATATACTTGTTAAAAAACTATAAGGACGCCACTGTCATGCTTTTCCTTTTTCAAGCTTTTAAGTCCTATGTGATGGTTACGCGAAAGGAACAGGTTTTTATATTAAATGTTTTTAGGACAGTTTTCATCAGTATTTTACCCATTTACTCAGGAAAAGTCAGAACTTTTCCTGTGTAAGAATCTAGAGATGTAAATATAAAGATTATTTAATTAATTTTCAAATAGTACAATATCAGTTATTTAAAAATATCCTCAAAATTGAGAATCACAACAATGCAGTTGTTTTCTGGGTTCTATATAAACTTCAGGGATCAAATTTTACCAATTCCTGGAAGCTTCTAGTCTATGATGGAGTGATGTTTATTACTTACTAGTAATAACTGTTACATTTATTACTGAAATATCTGATCACGAAAATGTAATCATACAATTTTATTTTCTTTAAGTTCTAATTTGGTGTGGGGTTAGTTAATTTATTTTTTAATAATTAAATGACTCTTCTGCCCCTATGTTCTTCTGAGGCATCTTTGTTTTTTTATAGATTTACCAATAAAAGTTAGGCAGTTAGTTTTTTAAACTTAGAAGTAAACACTGAAAAACTGATGATAGTTTTTCAATGTGAATTCGCGAATTGTTCCATATTATGGCGAACAAATGTAGAAACCTGTTTTATTGTTTCTCTAATACTGTCATAAACCCACCAAAGTGAAACAGTAAAAAATCATATTTCAATCATTCATTAAATACACCTTCTGCATATGGAGTACTTTGAAGCGTCTAGAGTGTTTCTTTTTCTATCATTAACATCCCTTAACTAAATGTCTTGATGGTATGTGTAGTACCTATATGAAGTCTCTTCAGATTTCTGATGCAAGCGAAAATCCTATGTAAAGATTGGCAAGAAACGCATATAATCGTTTTATTTTTTTTTATTTTTTTTTTTTTTTTGTAAGAACTACGAGTACTTTTTGTCTCATCGAAATAAACCAGTCAATAAAGCAAACAAAATTAATCATATAACTTTGGTCTTTATGGTTAAAATCGACGTAGGACTAGTTAAGTTATTTTCTAATCATGAATTGTGTCTTCTGCATATAGTCCTTTTGAAATGCCCAGAACTTTTCCCTAGACTTTCCCACCATTAAAAGCCCCCAGATATATTTCTTAATGCTATCCGTAGTACCTATATACTACCTAAGCAGTTTTTCTTAGCCGCCCGTGTTATCTGGGACTCCTAATATAAATTAGGTAATCCGGACAAAAAAAATCGATAAACCGAGAAATGGGGAGAGTTTATGGTCATCTCATGTCATTAACATGACTATTTCGAGATGTCCAGTTAGGACCTAGAGATAGACTTGCTGGGTCGTAAGTTCACCACGTGCTGCCATTGGTAGGAGTAGAGTATGCCGGCATTTTCGTCAGACCAGAGAACATGATACAAGTCGATGTCTCGCCAGTCTCGCCAGTTTGAAACCACCAGCCACGGAGTGCAGTGTTGAACACACACGCGCCTTTAATTTTGGACACATGGCTGCACTATAAAACCAATTGAAAATGTAATTGATCAGAAACGCGATTTTAAACATTTTTTTAAATTTATTTATTTTAGTTTAGTTCGTTTTTTTTAATTTTTATTTTTTTATTTGTGAAGTGAAGCCGCTCTTATTCCAACGCAGTTCTCTTCAATTTAAGGAATTAACACTGTTAACTAAAAGGTAAGTTATTCTTGGGTTTATTTTTTATAGTTAAGGTAATGTGTGGACGAGCTCTACACTAACATTCAGCGAGCGCATGCAGGAAACCTTGGTAAGGTGGACGCGACCTACCTCAATTATTATTCTTGTTGTGAGCAGCTAATTCGATTCGCGGTCCATTTTTATGCAAGGTTACTGCATTCGTCGCGTCTTTCGACAAGAAATGCTTACATATTTTTGGATATAGCGCTTTGGGAGCGAATGAACTAATTGTAGGCCTGAAAAAATCCGTCATATTAACATAATGTATGCTTTATGTCGTGTCGTACTTTTTATATCGGCAGTAAAGTTGCAAAAAGTGGCCTAAAGAACGCTGCTTGATTGATTTGTTTCGGTGGTGAAGCGAAATGGAAATAAGTTTATGTTTTAATGAGAGTAATAAGGTTTAAATGGTCCAGAATAGGTTTCTATTAGAAACACGGTGATCTATTTTTCTTAAATGTAATTCTATTAGTTGTATGACGAAATTGTAGAAAGAATGTCGTCAGTACCGTGCGAATTCGCGACAGTTCCATATGAAAATGCGCAAAAATTACTTTTTTATTTTTTCTGTTAAAATTCTTGCGTGTCTCATTACATTTAGTGATGATTATAACTTGTAGAATATTTAGCTTACTGACTGGTTTGAAACGAGAAACTGGGGTTGATATATTCGAAAATAATGATACATACTAAAGTTACGTTTTGATATGAAATTTTTGGTAACGTGAAATATTTTGGCGAGACTTATATAAAGTCTAATTAAAACTAACTTTGACATCTCAATATTATACATAATTGTAGTGTAACTAATTAGTAATTGTCATTTAATAACTTAGAACGTTTAAAAATCATTAAATCGTGAATTATTTTTGCGATAGATTGTCAGTAACTTACAAGAAAACAAGAGCATTTTATACTTTAATATATCTTAAAAATAAGTTATAATTGAACCATTTAACAATTTATATGTACATATGTATATATCCTGAGCGTTAATTCCCTAGAAAGTTATATTTGTCATAAAATGTGGTTATTAAATTATAAATGGAATATAAATATCTTTATGGTTCAGACTGGAGTGGATCAGACAATTATAATTTTAAGAGTCGCATAAATTTGTTTTTGGGTGCAACGAAATGATGATTAAACTATAGGTAGTTTTTGTTTTATCTAATCACTTTGAGAAAAATTAAATGCGTTATTTTTAGATATTTAAGTAGATATGTATATGTATTTATTCCAAATACTAATTTTGTGACATCATTTTTTATTGTTTGAACAGTTTTGTGCGGAAGAAGTCATGATTTTGTGTATATAATAGCTGCATCTTCAACAATGACTACATTTTAAACAAGAATTCAACAGGGAAGTATTTAAAGTTCATGTTGATTATCTACTGAAATCAAAAACAAAATATAAGTATTTATTAAACATTCTATTTTGACAATTTGTTATGTTCTCAATACATATATTACTATAAATTGTAATGTAGATTCGATATAGATTGTTTTTAAGAAGTACAATAAATATATGAAATGCTCATTGATAAGATTTATATCAAAGTTATTTTTGCTACCGAAATTTATAGAAACTAAACTGTAAACTGCTGCCAATATATTATAGACACATACCTTTATATAGTACATTTTGTTTATATTTCTAAAATATACTTAAGGAATAATATTTTTTATAAAAATATACTTATTTTATACTAACTATAAAATAAGTTTCTTCATTATTAAATGAAAATTAAATTTTCGGCTACAAGGTTTCCGTTATCTACGTATATTGTAGGTAATTCCTATAAGGTTAGTCGGTTGTTTGCGGGTATTTAATTCGGAGAAACAGTCACTACGTAAAAAGTAACGCAAATTCTCTGTAATATATTTCATAGTTCTGAAAATACGCTTATTATTGGAAAATGCCGAGAAAAATAATTTTCCAGTAACGATCTTAATAAAACCTAAAATCAACAATACCGTTACAAAATTTGGTGTTTTATTTTTAGTCAATGATTCGCAAGTACCATCGAAGAAGGATGTAATGACACGCTTTCGATACGTTTAAAATATAGACAATAATAAACTAATTATACTGTTATTCTGCTAATGATCGCACTCTTTATTCACTAAAAGTAGAGTCTCATATTATTTTGCAATTGTACATATTTAAAAATATGTAGCATTGGAAGTATATAGATCTATGTAGATTTTCAACGTTTCACTGTAGATTTCCTATTTTTCAATTCAATGAATAGATAAATCCCATTTCCTGCCATAATTGTGCAATTTTTCAAGTGTGACAGGTACGTAGGTTAACAGGTACGTTCTTTATCTACCTGAACGGTATTATTACACGTTTTAATTATTTTTTTCGCACTTCACAATTCTCTCAGCTGATTTTACAGTCGTAGTAATACATATATTCTATTAGCCGTAACAAGTAACTGGAAAATTGATTAATGATTATGCATGAAATAAACAAAAAAGGTGAACGACCTTATCTAGTATTGTTCGTAGAAGCCATTCATAAATATTGACCGCCTGACCTTCTATTTTATTTTTATTTTATTAAACTGAGTTATCCAGTTATTGTAATTAATGGTATTGACGCAAAGATGAGCGATTATAATGTAATCAAATTTTTTGCAATGCTCTTTAGGGGAGACAAATTACCATCATTTATTATCACGATGAGAAATAAATATTTAACGATATATTTTATATAAAGGAATTTAATTCAAAGTCAAGTTTTCGCGATAAAATTATTGTTTTCGTTTACGAATAAATACTAAATAAATCTAAGCCTAGTCGGCAGATATTAACAAAATCGATCATATCAAATATCCCTCATAAGTCATAAGAATTCCTACGATATTTACGCAACTACATCCTCATATTACTCACTTACTGAATGATTACATTAGACATTATAAATATTAATAATATACAGAGTGATGCGTAAAATATTCAATTATGTAAAAGGTCCTAAAATCTTCATTAGGTTAAAAACTACTGAGAATTTTAGTACATAAAAAGAAACGCGTTGTTGATGCTGAGCTGAAGTACACCTTTTAAAAACAAATTCTTAATTTAATTATTTCGAATAGCACAATATAATTTTCTTTGGTTCTATAAATAGAATGACGTTGGCCTGGCAAAACGTTAATGACCTTACACGAGAAAAATCGCTAGACAAATTGTATTTGGTATTCGTAATTATTATACTACTGTTAATGTAAAAAAGAAACAGGAGACTAATTTTCCACGATTACCAAAAGAACGCGCATCGAGTAACGTGTAATATTTCCATGCTGATAGAAAACTGGTCTCCTGTTTTGTTGCTGCATCAAAAGTTCCAGCTCCTTCCCAGGGCCCTGTTAATGTAATCTACATTTTTAATAATCTAAAAGAATTCGTCACAACAATGTTTGGAAAATACATCTTGGATCAACAAAAATATATTTTAGTAAATCTTAGCAATGTTTCAATAGCAATAATGACAGTCAGAGGTGTAAACTTCTCTTCTCGAGTTAACAAGTGTATTCCTTGATATTCATTAATTGGTCATCATCATGAGGTCATCAGTCCTAAGACTGGTTGGACGCTAACCTCCAGCTTCTCCTATCTTGTGCTAACCTACGCATTTCGCTAATTGTGCTACAACCTACATCCCTTACTATTTGCGAGCAGTAGTCTAATCTAGGCCTACCTCTGCCTTTCTTCACTCCTATTTCTGCCTCCAAAATATCGCGGACTATTCCCCCATGTCTCAGCAAGTGGCCTACCATTCTATCTCTTCTCTTCTTTATGTTTTTTCACATACTTCTTTTCTCGCCGACTTTCTCTAATACTTCTTCGTTTCTAACCCTATCAGTTCACGGTACTTTCATCATTCTTCGGTAACACCACATCTCAAACGCTTCTAATTTCTTCCTACTTGCTTCCCCTACCGCTCAGGTTTCGCAACCGTATAGTGCCGTGCTCCATACATACGTTTTCAAACATCTCTTCCTTGTTTCTAAGTTTATTACCCCCGAGCATAAAAGTGCTTTATTTTTGCTAAAAGCTACTCGACCCTGCGCTATTCTTTGTTTTATATCTTTATCGCTTCTTCCATCCCAATTTATTTTACTTCCTAAATAAGTGAAGTCTTTAACTTCCTCCAATCTTTCAGTATTAATTTGTACTTTCATTTTTGCTCTGCTCTCGCGCCCTCTGCACACTAAGACTTTAGTTTGTTTTTATTCACCCTCATTCCGTATTCCTCTGTCAACACTGCCTCCGTTTCGTTCAACGCTGATTCTAATTCCTCCTTACTAGATGCTAATACTGCTATATCATCCGCGAATCTTAGCATTTTTAGTTTCTGTCCCTGTATTTTAATCCCGAAATCCACTTTATCTTTTACCACATTAATCGCCTCTTCGATGTACAGATTAAAGAATTAGTGATGATAGCGTACATCCTTGTCTTACTTCTTTCCTAATACCTACTTCCCTTCTTTCCCCTTCGACTTCTATAACAGCAGTTTGCTCTTTGTATAGATTGTGTACTACTCTCCTATCTCTATACTTCATTCCCGCGCTCTTTAGTATCTCGAACTTTTTTCCCATCTTACACTATCAAAAGCTTTTTCTAAATCTACAAATCCTATATAAGCGTTCTTTCCTTTTTCTATTGTTTTCTCTAACATTACTCTTAGCGCCAGAATAGCTTCGCGAGTTTCCCTATTTCGCCTAAACCCGAATTGGTCTTCTCCTAGTATTTCCTCGGCTCTATTTTCCATCCTCTTCTGCACTATTCTGGTTAAGATTTTTGACGCGTGGGAAGTTAGGCTAATCGTTCTAAAATTCTCGCATTTGTCGGCTCCTCTCTTTTTCGGTATAGTAACGATAATGTTCCTCTTATAATCCTCCGGCATCTCGCCCGTTTCGTATATGTATTTTACCAGTTCAAACATCCTATTTACTACTTTCTGTCCCGCACATTTCAAAATTTCCGTCTGTATTTTATCTACACCCGGCGCTTTATTGTTCTTTATCCCCCTTAGTACTAATTCAAATTCTGCTCTCAATATAGGTTTTCCTACATCTTCCCTATCGATGCTAGATTCTTCCTCTAATATCTCTCCTAATTCCCGACCCTCGTATAAATTTCCTAAGTATTGCTTCCATCTATCCGCTTTCTTCTCTGTTCCGATCAGTATGTCCCCCGATTGACTCCTAACGTTTCTACTTATTGGTCCTATATCCCTGAAGTTCCTCTTAATTATTTTGTAAGCCTCATCGGTCTTACCTACTTGGAGCTTATCTTTTACTTCTTTGCATTTATCCTCTATCCATTGTTCTTTCGCTTTTCTACACTTTCTAATAATTTCCCACTTTATTGACTTATAAGTTCTCAGTCCTTCCTCGTCTCGTCTGTTTTTGTAGCATCGTCTCTTTTGTATTAAGTTTAAGATTTCGTCCGTTATCCAGGGCTTCCTAGCTTCCCTTCTCTCGTGTCCTAAAACGTCCGTAGCCGCGGAATCTAAACTATTCTTGATACCCTCCCACTCAGTTTCTGCGTTCTTGATTTCGTCATTATTCGCTTTATTTATTAATTGATCTGTTTTCTCCTGAAACCTATCTTTCATATTCTGATCCCTCAATATATTAATTGGTCGTATACATATATTGATTTATATATTATTATTCCGTTTACTGTTTACATTCATGTTCACGAGAGTTAATGTTCCCTTAATGGGTTTAATGGGACCATGAGCGAATCAAATGGCAAGGTAATTTAATAATGCGAGTTAGCATGTAGCGAATGCCAGGTTTCTTACGGTTCAATTTGTAGGTAAATATTATTCCTGTTTAATTATGGTAGTGCAGCTCATGACCGATTAAATGTGTCAGCTACACTAATAGTAAAATTAGTTTTTAGTTTTTTTTTTTAATTCGTGTAGAGGGTTTTTTAGATTCGATTATATTGCGTACCCCACTACATAATATATAAATACCTATTTTACAAGTAATAACTTCAAAATTGTTTAAAAATTTAAATTAACACCACTTCAAAATTTTCTGTAAAAATTATATGACATTCTTTAAATTGTAATTTTGGATTAAATGTTTTTAAAAAATTGAAAAGCTGTTTGACATTTTCAATTTAAACTGAAATTTAAATAAATAAATGATAAATCATCAGGTAACACTATTTCAAAAAATAAAACCCGCCACAGGTAGGATTCGACATTTGTCCCGGATCGGAACCGAACGACATACAGCTGTTTCGAACTTATTAGTTCTCATCAGTGCCGTACACGGTACGCCGATTCAGGACAAATGCCGAATGAACTTTATGGCGTATACATCTTTATCGATACGATCTCTGTCAGTAACATATAAGTCATAAATCGAGAAAGGAACAACCAAACCGCCAAGCGGTTATCAAAGTAGTTCCCGAATAGCAAAGCTATTACATAATCGCTCTAAGAAACAACTACTTCTCGAGCTAAAGCCCTGCCAGGCATTGAATTATACCCAGAAGCGATCCTCGATCCCTTTCTCGTGTTTCTGCACGATCAGATTATATTATACCAAATTATCCTTGTATGCACATATAAATTTTTATTTATTGTGATCAGTACCACAGAAATGTAATAATATGTATTGTAAAGTTGATGTTATAACTGTAAACTATAACACTAACAATTTGTACTATGCAGTTGATAAAGTCTGTAGTTTGTTTGTAAATAAAACAGCATTTACTAAATATACACCGCTTTGTATAATTTCTATGCGTTCGCAAATATGAATTACTATCTGTATGAAAAACTTTGTCTGAACTTCACATGTAAATATCTTCCAAGTATTTATCTTCATATCTATATAAATACTTAGTTATTATATAATTACTTCAGTCCTATGTCTCATATTATATAATATTTATTGTGTGTAAATATTTTCCCTAAATATCATTTACACAATGTAGATATTTCATCGAATTTACACTTTATGTTTACAACAAATCTACTTTAGCCAATAATACGCAAAGAGCGATTATTTATGTACTCCTCGTCAAGAATAGGAAAAAGTGTGAGATTCTCTAGGTATGCGTAAAAGAAAGAGTAAGGCACCATTCGGAAGGAAAAGGATGCACTTTACGCGCGGCCAGATCCAATTCTGTGTACAGCTCATCAACAATAGGAACAAGTCTCAAAACTGCGATATCGAATAGCCCACGAGGTGCGCAGTAAATAGCCTGGTTTTTACTACAGTCGCATTGAGACCTTTGAGTTTGATCTGGCCGCGCGTAAAGTTCATCATTTTCCCTCGCTCCTTCTTCTACTCACACTTTTTCCTATTCTTTATCAGCAGTACTTTTATATTCATCGATATTCACTCTGCAACGGTCTCAATGCGACCGTGTAAAGACCAGGTTATTTACCGCGCACCTCGTGAGCGATCCGATATCGCAGTTTTGATACTTGTTCCTATTCTGAACAGTCTGTATATCAATGTATTTTTGATAATGGTCACATATTTGACGTTTTGAAAATAAATATTTAAAATACGAAAACAAATTATAACAGCAATCGATTTTTTTTATTATTCATTTTGTTATTTGATTTACATATATTTTTATTAACTCTTTTAAAACAAGAGACACCTGAAAATGGCGTAATATCTACAAAGCGAAGTCCCTTTATTATTAAATTATTTTGATGGAATAATGCATTTCAAATTATCCTTATTAAAGCTCTTCAGCGTTTATTACCTGTCGATATTACAAAATATACTTGTCTGTTTACTCTAAATCACTGCTATTTGTTTATTTATCCCGTATCACAAACGTAATACCTTACATGTTTATACAATTTACAACCTGTTCGAATATACGGTAACGTGATATTCTGCACAATATCTAATTCCAGAAGAGAGCAAAGCACTTTTATCTTGTTCAGTAGCGGAACGTTGAAAGAAAGGAGTCACTGGAAGGTGACCAAAAGCGGATTTCCGTCAAATCGCGTCTTCTGTTTTCACTAAGAGTGTGACTGCAACCAGACACTGATAGATAGTACGTCGGCTGTTTAATTAATACCAGTTATATTCATAGCTTTGATATAATAATAAGTGTACTGCAACAGCTACAAAATTGGCGATGTAAGTGGAATGCAAATGTAATCTTGTAGTACACGTATGGGTAGCTACAAAGTTTCAGTTGAAATACTTATCTCTAAAAGATTAAATGTTTGAAGTTTATTGTTTTGAGTGAATAGTATGATAATAACGGAAAAACGTTACACCTTAATTACAATACACAAAATATGTATACGTTCACTTCGTGAAACTAATGGGGCTATACTAGGAAAATGTATCATTGTTAAATATTATAACGACTTCTAGTCTTATGTATTGCTCGTCAAGAATAGGAAAATAATAGTGTGAGATTCTCTAGGTATGCGTAGAAGAAAGAGTGAGGGAAAAGGATGCGCTTGTATGTCTATGTACATTCACATTCAATATAACAGGTGGTCCAACCAAAACGCACGATGTTAATTGTAAATAAAACAAAAAATTTTCAGAGAATTATCTTAATATTTTTTTATTATGATAGAAGGATCTATGACAATTATGTGTGAAAAAAAATATCGGCAAATGTTCGCCACGGCTTCGGTGGCATACCTCTATCCGATGGTCCATATTTTCAATGACTCTGAGACATAATTGAGGTTCAATGTCGTTAATGTGCCGAATTATATCATCCTTTAGCTCTTGAATTGTTCTTGGCTTATTGACGTACACTTTTTCTTTTAAATATCCCCAAAGAAAGAAGTCCAACGGTGTCAAATCATATGATCGTGGCGGCCAATTAACATCGTCACGACGTGAGATAACACGGCCATTGAATTTCTCGCGCAAAAGTGCCATTGTTTCGTTGGCTGTGTGGCAAGTGGCACCATCCTGTTGGAACCACATATCGTCCAGGTCCATATCCTCAATTTCTGGTCACAAGAAGTCCGTTATCATCTCGCGATAGCGAACACCATTCACGGTAACTGTTTGGCCGACCTCATTTTCGAAGAAGTACGGCCTGATGACGCGGCCAGCCCATAAACCGCACCAAACAGTCACTCTTTGTGGATGCATCGGCTTTTCAACAATCACTCGTGAATTCTCATTTGCCCAAATGCGGCAATTCTGCTTGTTAACGAATCCACTGAGGTGAAAGTGTGCTTCGTCGCTGAAGATGATTTTCTTTGTAAAGTCAGCATTCACTTCTGTCTGTTCAACCAACCATTCGGCGTATTGACGACGCTTGAAATGGTCAGTAGTAGGCTTCAGCTCTTGAGTCAATTGAACCTTGTAAGCGTGTAAATTCAAATCTTTATTCAAAATTCGCATCAGTGATGTTCGTGAGATGTTCAATTGTTGAGCACGACAACGAGTCGAGGTTGACGGCTCTTCTGCTACACTATCGCAAACAACAGCAATGCTTTCCGCAGAATGAACTGGGCGAGCATGCACAGGTGTTTTCACTTTTCCTACAGACCCGGTTTGCTGAAATTTGCGCACAATTCTCCCGATTATGGACACATTTGGTCGATTATGCTGACCAAAAAAGTCACGAAGGGCACGAAATGCATTTTGATTTGAACGCCCATTTTCGTAAAAGGCTTCAACAATCTTAACGCGCTGCTCAATTGTGTACCTCTCCATGGTTCAATTTGCCAAACACTGAAACAAAGAAATGTCAAATTAAGTTGGGCAAAAAACTTGACGTTAAGGTGTGACTCACAATTAACATCGTGCATTATGGTTGGACCACCCTTCATATTCATCGATATGCACTCTGCAAACCACCAACAAAAAGTAAAGACCAGGCTATTTACCGCGCACCTCGTGGACGGTTCCATATCGCAGTTTTGAGACTTGTTCCTATTCTTGACGAGTTGTATACATCCTAATTACTCATTAATAATGCAGATTATTAGAACCAGTTTGATAATTTCATATTCTACAACTGTTAAAAATGTACGTCAAATGGCACGTCCTATTAGTCATATGCCATAAAAAAATAATCAAAGAATTATTGCCATCTAATTATTTTCTCTAGGCTGTAAACTGCGATTCAATTCTTATTAGGAATCATCAATAGAAGTACATCGGACTGTGCTTAGCGGTCTGAGAATATTAGATGAGTCTTGTACCGGACTTCATCGGTCTTCTGGTGACCGTCCTCCATCCTCAAGCCGTCTGCGCTTTCGTATGCTTGTCATCGAGGCCACGTGTCCGGTATTAATGATCGTAATTTCTTTTGCAAAATAATCGGTGTTATTAAAAAACCCGCGTATATTTGAAAAGGATTCCAAAATCTACACGTGTTTGGGCAGATAAATTAGAACGTGAATCAAATATGTGGCTGAAACAGACGTCTGGAATTACGAGTGGAATCTTTCAACATTTTCCCACACGTTTCCATTCAGATCCGCCCCCGGTTGTGCCTTTAAAAATATATTTGGCGCCGAGTGCGAGAAACTAAAATCGTTATCGATTGGTGTGGAGCAATGCGGGTACACCAGGATGATTAATAAGCTGGGTGATATTTGGCTTCGGCCTAGGTTAATCGTGATTTATGTCAACTTTGTTCGCAAATGGTGTACTTGTAGGCACATTGTAAGTAAACAATGTAATTGGGTAGGTTAGCTAAAGGGATATGAAGCACTACGCGTATTACGTGCAAGGCCTACGAACACACTTTTAAGTGGTTCT
The DNA here is from genome assembly GCA_037954035.1 of Rosalia funebris. Taxonomy (NCBI): domain Eukaryota; kingdom Metazoa; phylum Arthropoda; class Insecta; order Coleoptera; family Cerambycidae; genus Rosalia; species Rosalia funebris. The sequence goes on along the minus strand of JAZFAV010000001.1, from coordinate 9,748,952 downwards.
ATTGGCATAAAGTGATGCACGTATTCCTACGTGTTTTTATTTCGGACATCGAATTTAAATTGGAAGTTATTCCAGTTCAGTTTGAGGGTCTTTGTTTGGCTGATCTGTCCTGATTTTATTTAAATACCGGCTCTAGCCATGTGCTATGCCAAGCATTTATCTAGTTTACAATAGATACAGGGAATTCGAAAAGTTAGTGTAAATAAATGTGATGGATAAATGTATATTAAAATAAATGTTACTAAAGAAAAATTAATATGAAGCGTATGGACTAGGAAAGGGACTATGTATATCTTTAATGTGTTTCAATGGATTTAATCATGTTAGATTTGATAGTATAATTTTATTATAGTTTTGTACAGCTTCTCAATTATAGGAAAAGGGTAAGATTCTCTACCATATGTATGCGTAAAAGAAAAGAGTGAGGCAGCATTCGGAGGGAAAAGGATGCACTTTACGCGCGGCCAGATCAAACTCTATGTACAGTCAATATATTCATCGATATTCACTCTGCAAAGGTCTCACAATCAGTGCGACTGAAGAGTCAGGCTATTTACTGCGCATCTTGTGGCGTTCAATATATATTCATCAATATTCACTCTACAAAGGTCTCAATTCGACTGGAGTAAAGACCAGGATATTTCCTGAGCATCTCGTGGGTGGTCCGATATCGCAGTTTTGAGACTTGTTCCTATTATTGACGACCTGTAATACCTATGTTGAAGAGTTCGGATCTCTTAGGTCATTCTTGGTTACCAAAAATGGTCACAGCATGTCGATGTTGTGATTCTATTGGAATATTAGAAGCGTATTCGACTCTCAATTTTCGTATACTAGGTGTTCGTAATTTTAATCAAAATTCGTGCCATTTAACAGAAAGTCTTCCTATCGGAATGGCGAGTATAAAAATGGTCGGTGTGCTTGAAACGATACGTGCCGAACTCGTATCGACCTGTAGGCAGCAGAGAGCCGCATTTACTGGCGTATAATAGTTGATAATGTTATGCCATTTTCGTATATTGTATACAGAAGACTATAAAATCTCGCAAAGAATCTATTCCCCTATCAATTACGCTCCATCCAACACACATTATTCCGCTGACATTTACTTGTTAACTGTTCTTGGTGGACGTACACGATTTCACGTAATTATTGTGTTTTCGAAATTTTTAACTGTCGGATGCGAGGTCTCGTATCACGCGGTATCTGCTTTGAGTTTCTGTCGGCGGATTTGACCAGGAAGTCCAACCGAAGATTAACGCATTTAAATTTATTTTTAATTTACTCCTATACATGGAAACAAAATCAACTGTGTAATAGTTAATCAGTAATATTTGTTTTTATTAAGTTTGTGTAATGTTTTTATAAATATTTCCGTTTTTATTGGTTTTACAGAACTATTTTCAAATTTTATTGGAGTGTCCGCCTTTAAATGTCAGAATGTACAGCTCATCGAGAATGTACAGAAATAACGTTGCCGTAAATATATGTTCTCGATATAGGTCGACTTTTTTTACTTCCAATTTCTTTTTTTCTCGATTATGTCGCACCACAAATCCACTTATAGGGATTTTGAGTGTGATACTCCATCATCTATCGAAGACTTTTCAAGTTTTACCATTTCAAGTTTTTATCTTACGGCAATTAAAAAAAAACATTATCGGTCGTTAAGGCTATTGTCAGGCAGTCAACGGGGTACAATTTGAACATTTAAATTAATTGATTTTTACTTTTCCGCATTCCACTATACGCGGAAAAGTAATGTAATCGTGTAAAGAAAAAGTGAAACAACAAAAGTTTTTTTTGTTTATTTTTCGTTTTTGGCCTAAAAATAGTTTTAAAAATTTTGTTGTTGTGTGTGTGTCGTTGTCGTTGTCGTGGGAATTTATTATTGCTAGCACGATAACTCAATTAAATCATGTCGGATCGATCGGGTTTTTACTTATTCTGATTGGGGACGTCTCCCAGGCGATACCTATTGATTTTGAGATGGATATAACACACTCTACCATGTACATGGGTCATGAGAAAGTACAATGATGGACTATTTGAGAAATTTTTTGTGTTAGCACGATTACTCATTAAATCGGATCGCTGTCGGATAGATCGGATTTCGACTGATTCTGATTAGGGACTTCTACCGGACGACATCTATTGATTTTGAGGTGGATAGAACACACCCCACCCTGTTCATGGGCCATGAGAATGCACGATGGTGGACTATTTGAAAAATGTAAAACTGCATTTAACATAAACACATATTCTGTATTTATGTGTTGGCTTATTTTCTCTCGGCCACTCAATGTCGACATAAAGATGTTCTACGTACGGAAAAGTCCGTTTGAAGGTTTTAAAACTATTTATTGAAATAATCATTGCCGTTAAATTTCATCATGAAGTCATCAGTCCTAAGACTGGTTGGACACTAACCTCCAGCTTCTCCTGTCTTGTATTAACATACGCATTTCGCTAATTCATTAAATTTAGTAGTGTGAAATCGCAAAATCGTTTTTCTTAATTTTTTTTATTCAACCTATACTTATGTTAATGTAATTATTACTATAGCATATGCAAAATGTTTGCTCTTTCACATTCCGTAATAAAAAAGGGGGTTGCTATTAAAAAAATAGATGACGTCATACCTCCTACACGAATCACCCTGTATGTATTAATTATATTTTAAAAAATGCGCAAATGAAAATAAAATTTGACGGGTTCAGGAGTTTTCTCAGAAGTTATTTCTTGAATTTTTGAACGAATTTATTCATTATTTTACAAAAGCATTGTAAAATAATATAAGAAAATAAGTATAAGAAGAATAATTTTAAAACTCCATTTTTATTGAGTGCTTTATCTTATGTAGCTCTTGTTACATCACTGGCTTAAGATATCTACATAGAGCGTGGTGATAAGGATACGCACAGTATTCATAATTTTATTATCAAACAGTATTTTAAAAAGCATATCAATCTTATTTTTAAAAGACATTAACTGACTTTTTTTGTCATCATAGTATTTGTTTAAAATTGCGACTCTTTTGAACAAAAATTATATTAAACATTTTTTTTTAATATCACAATCAGTCTGCAGTCCATATACTTTCTTTAAAACGTTAATAAATATTCCAAAATTTGATTTTCCATAAGAAGAAACGAAGAAAATTTGTTACAATAATCCAAATTTCCAATACCATGTGTATAAAAAACAAAATATCCTAAAAAACCTTATACGTCTCACGACAAGAATTTTTTCCTTATTTTAATACTATCCTTTAAGAATAAAACACTTGGGTGACGTACTGTCGCTCTAAAACTACATCTTTATATTCTTAAGCCCGCCACAGACTATGGATGTATTCGCGATTCGTCCAGTTTGCTGTAGTTCGTAGCAATTCGCAAATCAGAACTTACAGACTATGCGTTTGTTCACGATTCGTGATGTGCGTTGGCATGATCCATCATTCGTGTTAATGCGCTGCCTTTGGTATTCATCAATTTACCGCCTCCAAGAGCGAATCACTGTGAACACAGGAATCATGTTGTTTACGAATCGATTTTCAGCGAACAAGTCCCTACACACTATTCGCGAACTGCCCACGAATCGCGAATACACGCAGTCTGTAGCAGGCTTTAGTGTAACTGCGAACTATAGCGAGCATTTTAAAGAAAGCTGGAATAAAATGGCGTTACATACAATAAACACAACTCCTACTTCGACAACTTCTCTCCATATCTTCTCCAGTTAAGCGTCATCATTACCATTAGAAGTAATCAACCATTTCCGTTGCTCATTTCCTACGACAAACTGATTTTGATTTAATAAAAATCCTTAGTAAATCGTTACCTAAATTAGACACGACCAGCTAGGGTCATTCGTTTCACCGTACCCGTAAACGAACTACCGCTTCGAGAATTCCTCGCCACATGGTGAGTATTTTTCCATTCTTGCCAATCTTTCAGTCGATTCCCTGCATTAGGATCACGTAGGGGAATAAAAACTCTCCTGTAATCATGCAATCTCTTCATTAACCTCTTGGCATCGAAGATCGTCAGTTTACCTATTGACCTCGCGATTAACTTTGCTGGAACGTTAATCCTTCTTTAAAAAGTAATTTCTCGCTGAAAGTCTCCGTTACCGGTGCAAATGATAGTAATTTGCGCGGCTTGCAACCGTTTTAAAAGACTGAAATCTGCTGGTTCACAGCGAAGATGAGACTAAAAATCGTTTACCCTTGACATACCTAACTGTAATGAAGGTAATAATGGAAAACAAACTTTTTATCTTGTTTGCTGTTCGTCTGCGGGTACTCAGTGAGAATTAAATTAGGATGTGATAATGGTATTTTTATTTTTGGGTTATTTACCTTCGGAGAGAGCAAATGTTTGTTGTGAATCGTACTTAATTTAATTAGGCTCGTTTTGTTACTGAAATTAGAGTAGTAGTTAGATATTTGTGGGAAAAAACTAGTAAACAACCTGCTACATATAGTTTCTGAATCATACGCATAGTTTATTTCATCGATAAAATAAAATAATGTCAATAATCTAAATAAATCTTTGCCAAATAAAAAATCTCAAAACATACCGCGGCTTGATTTTATGGCTAGGCTCAGGTAGACTGTTCTGCTTATCGACAAGATAAGAGAGTTTTTTATTTGGCAAATAGCGATCAAATGAATCATACGGCTACTTATTCTTTTTGCGAAATGCATTTTAAACTGTTTTAGAGATAAATCAGGTATATAGATAGCAAGTCAGTCTTCGGGTCGTTTCTATAAATTAAACAAACAGTTTTAAAATCTTAAAACGGACTTTTCCGCACGTAGAACATCTCTATCTCGAAATTGAGTGGCTGAGAAAAAATAAACCAAGACATAAATGCAGAATATGCGACAGTTTTACTTTTTTCAAATAGTTCACCCTCGTGCTTTCTCATGACCCATGAACAGGGTGGGGTGTATCCTATCCACCTCAAAATCAATAGATGTCGTCTGGTAGATGTCCCTAATCAGAATCAGTCGAAACCCGATCTACACGACACGATTTAATTGAGTGATCGTGCTAACAAACAAATTTCTCAAATAGTCCACCATCGTACTTTCTCATGACTCATGAACATGGTAGAGTGTATTCTATCCACCTCATAATCAATAGGTGTCGTCTGGGAGACGTCCCCGATTCGAATCAGAACCAAAATCCGATCGATCCGACATGACTTAGTTGAGTTATCGTGTTAACAAAAAAAATTTCTCAAATAGTCCACCGTCGTACTTTCTCATGACCCATGGACAAGGTGGGGTGTGTCCTATCTACCTCAAAATCAATAGGTGTCGTCTGGGAGACGTCCCCGATCAGAATTAGTCCAGACCCGATCGATCCGACACGATTTAGTTGAGTAATCCTGCTAACAAAAAAAATTTTCAAATAGACCCAAGGGAGAGGGTAGTGTGTGCTATCCACCTCAAAATCAATAGGTGTCATCTGGGAGACGTCCCCGATCAGAATCAGTCAAAACCCGATCGATTCGACACGATTTAGTTGAGTTATCGTGCTAACAAGAATAAATGCCGACGACAACGACGACACACACAGCAAAACATTTTTAAAAACCGTGTTTTTTTTTGTTTTTAGGCCGAAAATCGAAAAACAAATCCAAAAAAATTTTTTGTTTTTTCGCTTTTTCTTTACACGATTACATTAATTTTCCGCTTACAGTGGAGTGTGGAAAAGTAAAAATCCTAAATTTTTAGATGATGTTCAAAGGGTAATGTAACCTGGAGAAAAATAGTGTCAGAGCAATTTTAAAAAAGTAAATTGAAGCTCCGAGTTTCTAGTTTTTTCAGTTTTCATCATCATGAGAAAAAAATTTCCAAAATGTTGCCTTTCGAAAGATCCACGGACTTGTTTTCAGTGATTTCATCATAAAGCTTTATTAGATAATTTTATCCTCTTTAATTTGAGCGGTCTAAAAGTGTAAGATTCTCTCTGTATGTGTAGAAGAAAGAGTGAGGCAGCATTTGGAGAGAAAAAGATGCAATTTACGCTCGGCCAGATAGAACTCGATATTCACTCTGCAAAAGTTTCAATACGACTGAGTAAATACTAGGCTATTTCCTGCGCACCTCGTGGGCGGTCCGATATCGCAGTTTTGAGACTTCTATTTTTGTTAATCTGTAATTCAAGAAATAAATGATGAAAACCTAGTAGGTGATAGTTAACATAAGAATATTAAAAGTCAGTTTTCTGTACAATAATACGTAATTTTCTGTTACACAATTTGTAACTACTCATTGTGTACATGTCTATATATTTTTAATTACTACGTATCCCACATTCGTTACTATTCGTTGCACACTTTAAAGTAGAAAGCGTTCTATTATGTAAATTTGTAAACTAAGGCTTCTAAGGGCGCCCTAAGGAACTTGTGAATTTTAGAACTTCGATAAGGTCTGTAGTCGGACACATAGGATTTGAGAACTACAAGCTATAATTAATATGCCGACTAATTGACAATGCAATAGGTTACTAGGTTAATTGTAACCGATATGCAGTAAAAGGATAACGTTTAATAAACGAACAATGCCCAACAGCACATTATTTCGACGGTTGTAGGTGGTTAATTGAACAGCTCAAGGAAGTTGTATCGCCTATGTATGTATAATTTCGGCGATATCAATATTTCGTGTGTTCGAAACGACATCGACAGTTTCCTTGTAACAAATACATTTTTTTACTGTCTCGATAAACCGAAACACTCACAAACCACGTGATAATATCACAATTAAATAAGTACATGTGAGGCTGCAGTGACTATTAACTTCAGAACTATTTAAAACATTTTATCGCAACGTGGAACAGTATCTGCAGATTGACTCTAATTAAAAGGTCGATTAAAACAATGGCAACCTCAAAACTGTGACCCGGCTAACGAAAAAATCGCGTCTGGGTTTTCCAAAAAAAATGGTTTTATGGCCGACCGTTGCGACAATTTATTATTTTTGCTAATCGGCTATATAAATTAATTGATTGCTAATCCCGACGTGACGTCCTTGTTGACATTGCGATAGAAATCAAGATTAGTGTTAAGATGAATATGTACAGGGTGATTCGCGGTTAAAGCTGACGCTTTTCCGAAAACGGCGACCGTTAAATCCATATTCTACGTACTGCTTAAAGAAATTCGTAAAGGACATTTTCTGCGTTCCAATTGGAGGTTCTTAAGGTTACGGTTTACTATTTTATTGTTCACAAATTTGCACGAAGAATTTGAAGTTCGATTTATAATAATTGGAATTATTTATATGCATATGATGCATATACATATAAATAAGTATACAAATTTTTTCTTATATCGTTTTTGATACACCCTTGTACTAGACACTACGCTCTATGCCCTTTTACTACAATTCAATGAATTTTGTTCGTTGAATGTTAGTTTTTCAAAAATATATAAAGGAAATAGAGCCTGGACGTTTAGGCGGGCAACCGACTCATCAGCAGATTTTCTGTCTCTACGAATGCTAGAATGTTCGAAGGAACATGCGTAGTGAGAGCTGAGACCCATTACCATAAGGTAACTATTTCTACAGATGCCTGGGAAAGGGATGGAACCTTTGCCGCAACAACAAGAATATGAGACCAGTTGATTTCCACTAACATAGAAAGATTACACGTTACTCGACACATATTTCGCCAACCAAGTTGGCATAATCAGGAGACGATTAAAACAGTTTTAATCACCTCCTGATGATGCCAACTTGGTTGGAGAAACGTGCGTCGAGTTACGTGTAATTCTCCGGTTTTTTTTAACACGTACGATTATGTTAGAGGCCATGAAAAGGGACACCATGTATAAACGGGGTGGTATTTTGTGATGATATTAGAATTGAGTTCAAATACATTAAGAACTTACAGGTCACTGTTTCGAACGAAAGTATACGACTTTTATTTTTTATCGAGGCATTAACCTCTTAAGATAACAAATTGGCCATTATAAAAATCATAACATTCATATTTTTACCAAATCAAGGAGTCAAACGAAAATTTTTTTCCCTCGAAAGTTTATCGCGGCTCCACCCGATTCGCCAAATATTTATATTTGCTTAACAGTTCATTGATCTCGGCTGATTTCGTTTAAAATTTGAGATAATTGCCGCTGTACGAAATTCGCCGGGCGAATAATTTATTGGACAGCTTTTTTTTTATCTGCCAGTCTAAATTTAGTAGTTTATCTGGGTAGGCGGGCGCCAGGGCGATCATACGCGTCTGCAGTGTACATTTTAAATTACACGTAGTAATATCTTAAGGTATATCGACAGCCCGTATAACTTCTTGACCTTTGGTCATAAGTCAAGAGATTTGACTGCGTGTAATAGGGATTTTGTTTGGGTTATTATAGATTCGAACGATTGTCCCAAACATGAGGCGACATGTACCATTGAGAAGGAATGTAATGAGACACTTTAGATATGTTCCCCTAGAATATGGGCAATAAGTAATTTGTTTTTAAGACGTTATGCCCTTGGTCTCGAAATGGACACGCCCGCTAGTGACCAATAATAAAAGGTGGTCCAACCAAAACGCACGATGTTAATTGTAAATAAAACAAAAAGTTTTCAGAGAATTATCTTAATATTTTTTATTATGATAGAAGGATCTATGACAATTATGTGTGAAACAAAATATCGTCCAAATGCTCGCCACGGCTTCGGTGGCATACCTCTATCCGATGGTCCATATTTTCAATGACTCTGAGACATAATTGAGGTTAAATGTCGTTAATGTGCCGAATTATCTCATCCTTTAGCTCTTGAATTGTTCTTGGCTTATTGACGTACACTTTTCCTTTTAAATATCCCCAAAGAAAGAGGTCCAACGGTGTCAAATCACATGATCGTGGCGGCCAATTAACATCGCCACGACATGAGATAACACGGCCATTGAATTTCTCACGGTCATTGAATTGAAAAGTGCCATTGTTTCGTTGGCTGTGTGGCAAGTGGCACCATCCTGTTGGAACCACATATCGTCCAGGTCCATATCCTCAATTTCTGGCCACGAGAAGTCCGTTATCATCTCGCGATGGCGAACACCATTCACGGTAACTGCTTGGCCGACCTCATTTTCGAAGAAGTACGGCCCGATGACGCCGCCAGCCCATAAACCGCACCAAACAGTCACTCTTTGTAGATGCATCGGCTTTTCAACAATCACTCGTGGATTCTCATTTACCCAAATGCGGCAATTCTGCTTGTCAACGAATCTACTGAGGTGAAAGTGTGCCTCGTCGCTGAAACTGATTTTCTTTGTAGTCATCATTCACTTCGGCTTCAGCTCTTGAGTCAATTGAACCTTGTAAGCGTGTAAATTCAAATCTTTATTCAAAATTCGCATCAGTGATGTTCGTGAGATGTTCAATTGTTGGGCACGACGACGAGTCGAGGTTGACGGCTCTTCTGCTACACTATAGCGAACAACAGCAATGTTTTCCGCAGAACGAACTGGGCGAGCATGCACAAGTGTTTTCACATTTCCTGCAGACCCGATTTGCTGAAATTTGCGTACAATTCTCCCGATTGTGGACACATTTGGTCGATTATGCTGACCAAAAAAGCCACGAAGTGCACGAAATGCATTTTGATTTGAACGCCCATTTTCGTAAAGGGCTTCAACAATCTTAACACGCTGCTCAATTGTGCACCTCTCCATGGTTGAATTTGTCAAACACTGAAACAAAGAAATGTCACATTAAGTTAGGCAAAAAACTTGACGTTAAAGTGTGACTCACAATTAACATCGTGCATTATAGTTGGACCACCCTTTATAATTAACTCAAAAATAAATTCGGTATTGCTGGTATTTCAGAGAAATGTATCGAATGCGTCTCATTTTCATTACATTATTTCGTGATGGTACATATATTTTGTATAAATTCACCTGAACCATACTAGTGATTAGAGTATTCCCTCAAATAAAAGAAACAAGTAATTTTCTTATCTGTTTTTATCTATTTGTTCATTTTATGCCAATTTATAGCATTGACATTTTACAACTTCACGAATTTAATAAAACAAACATTGAAAATTCTCGCGTGTACTAAAGATTTCCACTAAAAAAATTGCATATTTTTTTAATCTGTTTATGACATTGTTATTATTTTTTTAATTTGCAAGTCATGACTTAAAATTAGTCGGATAATAAAATTATCGGTGTCAGTCAGGTGATCGCGCTGGTCATTTTGTTCATTTTAAAACTTTATCCATCTGTCCCAACCGGGAAATATGTTAAGAAATTGTAAGGCAACATCCAATTGGTGGTATACAGTAGGTGTAACTTGGAATAATTTTCGATGTTTCGATTTTTCTGATTTATTATTATTGATTTAAGAATTAAAATTGTTAACTTTAAAAAACTTTTTCAGAAAAGAAAACCCGCCACGGCTAGCGCGTTAAACAGTTCCAAACATTTTACAACAAATCATTAAACACTTTATATATTTGGCAAATAATTCAAACAACTATTTATTAGATGGTATTTTTTAAAATTTCATAATAATTGTAAACCCTTATTTGTGATGGGCGCCACTGGTAACGGGTCCGGTACATCTCGACTGAAATAATGCCTTAATGTCAAAAGTAATCTAGTTGTGAAATTCACATTCTTGAATTGTAATTTATCTTGTGCTGTCCTGATAACCAGCATATACATACATATGTATGTGTTTCCTGACTACCACATAATATAAAACATTTACATTATTAGGCAATACCTACATTACTTGTCCTTTTATTTAAAGGACTATTGACTTATTTATAAACATTTCTATTTTGCTGTTATTTTCGTGAAAGTAGTTTGAAATGTGCCTCTACTAGAAAAGTAAGATGTGTAATGGCTCCGTCCACATGAGTGAGGCTGGAAAATTTTATAGGTCACTTTATGATAGAGAGCCTTGAACATATGTACGACTATGTATAACTTGAATTCATTTATGTACATTTAATGTCATAGTAAATGCAATCAATGTAAGTCATCTGCATACATATGTAAATATGTATACAAGAGTCTTGCAAAATAAATATGTAATATCTACTGTATTGCTTTTTACTATCGATTCTCTTTTATGGCTTGTATAATGAGCTGGTCCTCTCCACAGTTGGCAACTTTCTACTAATTATGTTGGTAAATTATTCAACGTTTTGCATAAATAAAATATTAACCCAAAAATTATCTAATTTTAAATTCGTAGATAACCCCCCCCCCTCCCCCCAGCCAGAGACTAAAGACTAATCCAAATGCAAATAATTACAAATCATTATTGATAGATGTCTGCTGATAAACGTCTGTGATGATAATGTTACTAATATTTCATTAATATGCGTCGTCAATTTAGTTACGAGTATTAGATGATTTGATCAGATAGCATTAGGTAATCTCGGCAAAGAATTTGTCGCCTGTTCTCTATTACGCTATCCCTAAAATATGCTTAAGGATTGTGTATTGAATGCAACGCCCCTGACATACATATATTCTCTTTTACCATTTGAGAGTATACTAAAACGTCCACCTGATAGGACCTTTGAAAAAAAATCTCGTGAATTATCTGCTACCTGTTGCTTCACTTACCTGGCGAAAAAATAAAACGCAATTTAACGGCTGTAAAAGTTTGAGGCCCTGTAAATTTTTATGATAACGGATAACGTCATTGTATTGATGAATATTTACGACCAAGAGATAGCACATAAACGTAATATCCGGAAAAGATTTGTATAAAAGGTGGTCCAACCAAAACGCACGATGTTAATTGTAAATAAAACAAAAAGTTTTCAGAGAATTATCTTAATATTTTTTATTATGATAGAAGGATCTATGACAATTATGTGTGAAACAAAATATCGGCCAAATGCTCGCCACGGCTTCGGTGGCATACCTCTATCCGATGGTCCATATTTTCAATGACTCTGAGACATAATTGAGGTTCACTGTCGTTAATGTGCCGAATTATCTCATCCTTTAGCTCTTGAATTGTTCTTGGCTTATTGACGTACACTTTTTCTTTTAAATATCCCCAAAGAAAGAAGTCCTACGGTGTCAAATTACATGATCGTGGCGGCCAATTAACATCGCCACGACGTGAGATAACACGGCCATTGAATTTCTCGCGCAAAAGTGCCATTGTTTCGTTGGCTGTGTGGCAAGTGGCACCATCCTGTTGGAACCACATATCGTCCAGGTCCATATCCTCAATTTCTGGCCACAAGAAGTCCGTTATCATCTCGCGATAGCGAACACCATTCACGGTAACTGCTTGGCCGACCTCATTTTCGAAGAAGTACGACCCGATGACGCCGCTAGCCCATAAACCGCACCAAACAGTCACTCTTTGTGGATGCATCGGCTTTTCAACAATCACTCGTGGATTCTCATTTGCCCAAATGCGGCAATTCTGCTTGTTAACGAATCCACTGAGGTGAAAGTGTGCCTCGTCGCTGAAGATGATTTTTTCTTTGTAAAGTCGTCATTTACTTCTGTCTGTTCAACCAACCATTCGGCGTATTGACGACGCTTGAAATGGTCAGTAGGCTTCAGCTCTTGAGTCAATTGAACCTTGTAAGCGTGTAAATTCAAATCTTTATTCAAAATTCGCATCAGTGATGTTCGTGAGATGTTGTTGGGCACGACGACGAGTCGAGGTTGACGGCTCTTCTGCTACACTATCGCGAACAACAGCAATGTTTTCCGCAGAACGAACTGGGCGAGCATGCACAGGTGTTTTCACATTTCCTACAGACCCGGTTTGCTGAAATTTGCGCACAATTCTTCCGATTGTGGACACATTTGGTCGATTATGCTGACAAAAAAGTCACGAAGTGCACGAAATGCATTTTGATTTGAACGCCCATTTTCGTAAAAGACTTCAACAATCTTAACGCGCTGCTCAATCGTGTACCTCTCCATGGTTGAATTTGTCAAACACTGAAACAAAGAAATGTCAAATTAAGTTGGGCAAAAAACTTGACGTTAAGGCGTGACTCACAATTAACATCGTTGGACCACCCTTTATTAGATTTCACGAGATGCGATGACAATTCGAAATATGTACATATGACATCAAAAGAATTTCATAGTCTGATGATTTTTAGTTGTTAGTGGTACAGATTGGTATAAGTTGTTTTCATTCGTGGCTCATCAAGGTAGCAGGTATCACCAATTGGTATTGCCTTAGCGATAAGATCTGAGACAAAAACCAAAGCAAGAATGTATTTTTATTTGATGATTGTAATCTGGTTGGTGGTAGTTTTAATTAGTTATAATCATAATTCTGATATTTATAGTTGCTCGCACAGAGAACATTATCAAAGATTCAGTAGTATGCACATAAATACCGCGCGACGTCCTAAACTTATATAATATGTAGGTATGTATTCCCACTATAGTGCCAATGGTAAAAATAAGTTACGAACTCTAACGAAGATGAACGAGAGATAAACCCCTCATATTAGTTTAACAGACTGTGTCATTTAAAAATATAGCTATGTAAGATTTCCCCAAGTAAAAGAGCTTCCAGACACAGCACTTTAAAAAGCTTGTTCTGTTACTTTGTACAATAGACAAATCGTTGTGTAATCCGAAAGGGTACGTGCTTCGTGCTTATGATTGATCAAATAAATTTCATTGTAAAACATGCCTTTATTGCGTCACTTCGTATAGACTCCTTAACAAAATTTATGTTTAATCAGCATTCATATGATGTTAATTGTATACTAATGACTCTAGTATTACACGTTTGATGATTTTGTATGTGATATATGAAATTTTGGTGGCTGATACGAAACGCATTGCAGTATGAGTAATGTTATTGGTTATTGGCATTGTCTGTTTTTTTTAAGATGAACATGTTTTGTCGAAATGGGGTATAGTTAAAAATGTACCATGAACGATAAATTAATATCCTAAATGCGAAAATCATGTTTCCATTGCTCGTAAATCAAACAATACGTACGTAAAACAATAAATTTTGTCGTCAATCAAAATTGTTTACGCCAGATTTAACATAACTAAATATTTTGTTGACTAAATCCCTTCTCCATATGTCTCGCCAACGTTTTTGAAGCGTCCATTGTTCAATCCTACACCATTTCAGTTTAAAATTAAAAAATACTGAAGAAGGAAACAGTGGACAAATTACTTCAACAATGGCAGCGCCATCTATTTGCAGCCTGCGGCAATGGATAAAACATTCTCTACTTACAATTAATTAAAATACGTTTGTAACGAAAGAACGTTTGTGTTTTGTCCAATCGCGAAAGTGTCATTGAACAGGTTAAATTCGCACATTTACATGCGAATTTGCTAGTCAAGTTCGTCGGGTTCTTATCCATATTACGCATATCATTCAAATTGCCTAATTTTAATAAATTATCTCACAAGCACATAAAAAAAGGGGGTCAAGAATCTGTTATCTGGCATTTTTTGTGGATACATATTATACCTAATACCGAGATTTTCCTACTATGCACGTACAATGTGTCTGCAATGTAGAATTGATCATGTCATTAAGGATATATAACACAAGGCCCAGGAGTGAGGAGGAGTTATTTGAAGGTGCGAGAAGTGAAATAAAATACACTACAAATATTTGTTTGTGTAAGGCGCAATAATTTAAATTTTAAATGATGAAATCCCCACCATCAGTGGCGTGATTCTGTTTTATTTTCGTTTCTCCGATGCTGGCGCTAGCGTATCATGCGTTGTTCGTATGATACTGAAATCCCCCGTCTTCGGATGACGCGCCAAGGACGAATGCAAATTTTACGGTATTCTTTTTCTAGAAAATTGTTGCTCTAGATGGACTTGTAACATTGCCAATTACCGTAATTGGCAACTAATACTAAAGACAGGTAGCCCGTAGCTCGTCTTTAAATAACCGACTGGTACGAATCAACGTGCAAAATTAAGTAGGTACCTACTGCTTTTTAAATCGAAATTATCGTCGACGTCAAGATGAAGAAAGCCTTTGCGATTTTTGATTTATTGTTTGGCGCGATGACACGGGCGTACATAGCATCACAGAAATTCGAGGGATTTGTAAAAATGTTCACGTGAAGCTAAAACTAACTACATAGGTATTTCAGCAATTTCCCGGGCTGGCACCTTTACGTGTTGTATCACACGATGTAAAAACAATTATTGCGCTTATCGCAATCGGTTATCGTAAAGACCTAGCATCAAAAATCCCCTTGTGTTATAATAAAACAAATAATGTCGAATTAGATTTATTTGGTTCTATCTCTAGTAAAATTATTGCTGAATAATCTTGTTTGTTCCGAATTTTATCTATGCGGCATGTAAAATAAATCGAGTAAATGTGTTTTTTGTTGTTTTTAAGCGCTAGCGTCGTTTAAAAAGTGAGGGAGGGATCAAAAACTAAACGTCGTTTAGCCCTCATGCATTCGGTTGACAACGCTTATAGACCTTGATTTTCCAGTTGTAGTTCAGGCGATACAAAAATTATGTACAATCTTAGTTAAAAATAATAAATACACCGATACACCGAACACAATTTTTCTGGTACTTATTCAGTGCTTCAGATTCTCGTAATTATTTAGCCTATTAAAGTAGATCCACGATTTAAGTAACCCCATAAGAATTAATTCAAGAGAGTCAAATCAGGTGAACGTGGTGGGCATTCAGATGGGCTCTTTTTATTTTCCAGCGAAAATATCGTCAAGAAATGGCCAGTTATCAACATCAAAATAATGAACGGCTTCGTTTTGCGAAAATTCTTTGGTGGGTAACCATTCTCATTGTTTTGATAAAGTTACGACTAAAGCTGGGACCTAGTCACGAAGTCAAAATGTAGAAATCTGAATATCTAGCAGCAGCAAAATTTTCTTCATTTCCTCTCGTTATTTCAATATATACATTTACCTTACCTTAACGCTGATTATGCAATTTTTGAATCTAAAGAGGATTCTCTTGATAATTATATCTCCAGTTATGACTTATATATGACAATGTACTGTTCCATTCAAAAAAAAAAAAGACAAAATGTCTATCAGATCTGTGATAGGAGATACCTCTGTAGTTTTAACATATTTTTATTCTTCAGTGTACATATATTTTACAATTGTAACACCCTTTTAAACAATCAACAATCTAAATTGTTACAAAAACAATATAATAATATTTTACAACATTCAATGTGGGATACCGTTGTACGCGGAAAAATCAGGGATTTTTTTTTGTCAGAAAAAGATGCGGCTGCGATTAAATAATTTCTATGATGACGACACAACTTAAACAGAAAATCTGGAAAAATAAAAGGTGTACGTCACTGAATGACCCTTTAGAATATAAGGTGGACGTAAGATATATTTAATAAAAAAATTGTAAATATGTTGCGAAACTTTGCACCACGCTGTATACGTTAGGGCTTAACGTTTACCTGAATTTTTCACAGTATTTCTTTGATTTGCGTCATGAAAAACATTTCATTTACAGCTAAATTTTACAGGATTCAAAAATTACTTGCTGCTGTGAAAAAATCGTGGGTGCTTCCGATATTCTAATACGTCAGTAAAAAACATTTACATATGTCGTCAGCCGCATACAGTTAACCGTTGGCCTCCAAGGCCTGCATTAAAGGTTACATTGTTGTGTATCGCTCCTGTATTTAAAGAATTTAGAAAAGTCAATTTGCGTTGCAAATGCCGCAGGGCAATACAATTAGTTTTATTAAATGACTACCGATAGCTATTCGCCACTACATAAAAGATGAACCACATTCGCTTTGTCCGTGTGCGTCGCCTCCTTACAACTTTTTTGATTTTGAGAACTAAATTATACATTATATGGCGGCAACGCGGAAAAATTCGCCTGCCATTTTCAGCTCCGCGGCGTAAAAACCGGTCGAGGCTAGTTCTAGCTCGACCATTTTTAATGAATTTAAAATAAGACGTAAGAATGTGGAGGTTTACTATAATTTCACGGCACCGGCATGTGTGTAAGATGAGATGGTCGTTGGTAAAAATGTTTCGGATGATTTCCATTTAATATGCCTTTATATACATATAAACAATGCCACGGACAAGCAGTCAGTCCGGTGAAGATGCGGTCTAACAGATAAGCGACGTAGGAATTTTCTGCGTCTCTCCTCGACAGGCATTCGCATTATCAACCCGGGCTTTTCGCGATGGAAAGTATACGTTAATTGGAGTTGGTGAAATGACCTCACCGAAACGCGAAGTACATACATATGAGCAGAAAATTAACTCTCGAGTGCTGTCAAAGTAAAACATATAACGTGTGGATCGCTAATGATAGTGGACCGCGGTTTATCTGATTTGCATGTAGAAAATTACTCAAAAGCACGAACGCATTTTTTTTTCTACAGGCGCTTTATGATTGTAGATTTTTTATTGCCTTTTTAATTACTGAATTAAAAAAATACTTTGATGCGTTAACACCTAAAAGTAGCATTTTTATATACTCGTATCTACGATAATAATAAGAAACACTCAAAAATTAAAAACACTTGCACTGGACCGTGTTTCTATTCTAAATACACATCACTTTTATTATGATCCTTTTGACCACCAACAATATGTTAATACACACATATGTGCCCTATTTCGATAGTAATGCTGTCATCGTTAGCATTAAATGTTTTTGAACACCAAAAGGATGCTTCACCTGCGTGAACTAATAAATCAATAATTGTTTTAACTGTTACATTACGTAATAAAAATGTTCACTGATAAATGTAATGCATAATACACAGGAATTTGTCTATTTTCGTGGAAATAAAACATCCTGGGAAATGGCTTGAGCCTTCGAAGTAACAACAAAAACAATAGACCAGTTTTTCACGTGAAAAAATGGTCTCTTGTTTTTTTTTATATAAAGTGGCCCAACCAAAACGCACGATGTTAATTGTAAATAAAACAAAAAGTTTTCAGAGAATTATCTTAATATTTTTTATTATGATAGAAGGATCTATGACAATTATGTGTGAAACAAAATATCGGCGAAATGCTCGCCACGGCTTCGGTGGCATACCTCTATCCGATGGTCCATATTTTCAATGACTCTGAGACATAATTGAGGTTCAATGTCGTTAATGTGCCGAATTATCTCAACCTTTAGCTCTTGAATTGTTCTTGGCTTATTGACGTACACTTTTTCTTTTAAATATCCCCAAAGAAAGAAGTCCAACGGTGTCAAATCACATGATCGTGGCGGCCAATTAACATCGCCATGACGTGAGATAACACGGCCATTGAATTTCTCGCGCAAAAGTGCCATTGTTTCGTTGGCTGTGTAGCACCATCCTGTTGGAACAACATATCGTCCAGGTCCATATCCTCAATTTCTGGCCACAAGAAGTCCGTTATCATCTCGCGATAGCGAACACCAGTCACGGTAACTGCTTGGCCGACCTCATTTTCGAAGAAGTACGGCCCGATGACGCCGCCAGCCCATAAACCGCACCAAACAGTCACTCTTTGTGGATGCATCGGCTTTTCAACAATCACTCGTGGATTCTCATTTGCCCAAATGCGGCAATTCTGCTTGTTAACGAATCCACTGAGGTGAAAGTGTGCCTCGTCGCTGAAGATGATTTTCTTTGTAAAGTCACCATTCACTTCTGTCTGTTCAACCAACCATTCGGCGTATTGACGACGCTTGAAATGGTCGGTAGGCTTCAGCTCTTGAGTCAATTGAACCTTGTAAGCGTGTAAATTAAAATCTTTATTCAAAATTCGCATCAGTGATGTTCGTGAGATGTTCAATTGTTGGGCACGACGACGAGTCGAGGTTGACGGCTCTTCTGCTACACTATCGGGAACAACAGCAATGTTTTCTGCAGAACGAACTGGGCGAGCATGCACAGGTGTTTTCACATTTCCTACAGACCCGGTTTGCTGAAATTTGCGCACAATTCTCCCAATTGTGGACACATTTGGTCGATTATGCTGACCAAAAAATGCATTTTGATTTGAACGCCCATTTTCGTAAAAGGCTTCAACAATCTTAACGCGCTGCTCAATTGTGTGCCTCTCCATGGTTGAATTTGTCAAACACTGAAACAAAGAAATGTCAAATTAAGTTGGGCAAAAAACTTGACGTTAAGGTGTAACTCACAATTAACATCGTGCATTATGGTTGGACCACCCTTTATATACACTATGCACAAAAATTAAGGGATGAAAAAAATCCTAAGCTTTTACGTGATTTTCAAAGGGCTGTAACTTGGAGAAAAATAGTGACAGAGCGATTTTTAAAAAAGCAAATTGAAGCTCCAAACGTTTCTCAAATATTGAGTTAAAATATTTTTACCATCAGCAGTTTTTGAGGAATCATAAGAAAACCATCGGAAATATAGTTTTTGTTTTCCTTTCAAAAGGTCCACGGACTTCAATAAATTTTTTTCAGTGATTTTATCATAAAGCTTTTTTAGTTCCTTTTATCCTCTTTAATTTGAGCGGTCTAAAAGCCTTGCACGATGATTTTTCGCTGAGATATCGTCGATCAAAGCAAAGAAGTCAGTTTTATTTGCCAGCCAGTAATCGTAAAAAAAATTGACTCAACGCTGAAACTCAAGATCCTCAAGAGACTTGGAGCTTCAATTTGTGTTTTTTTAAATTTTTCTGCAACTATTTTTCCCTTTGTTACAGCCCTTTGAAAATCAATAAAAATTTTTGGATTTTTTATATCCCTTAATTTTTGTGCCTAGTGTATAATAAAACATGTTAACTTGTAACGCCTGTCAAGTTTTGCATGGTAAATAATTGTAATTGATCTAAATTATTCAATATTTGAAAAATAAATTGTCAACAATTTATTCCATTTTGTTACCAAAACATTAGAAGATTTGCATTAACACAGACATTGTGATATGTTGAAGTATGGGTGTAAGCTGGCAGTTCTCTGTCATCTGTACATATGGTACGATTACAATCATCCTTAAATTATGAGTTGTGTTTAAATCGTCTCGATTTTGTAACAAATAGATCACATATTCATTTTCTTGTGCGCAATTATAAATCTCTCCTATTATTATTCTGCTATCCATTTACAGAATATCAATGTACTGCTCCTCAAGAATAGGAACAAGTCTCTATCGGACCGCCTACGAGGTACGCAGTAAATAGCCTGGTCTAAGTAAATAGCCGAATGCTGGCCTCACTCTTTCTTCTATGCATACATACATAGAGAAATCTCACACTTTTTCGTATTATGGACGAGCAGTAGTTTCACAAAGGTTTTTTATTGCTTAATAAATTGAAGAATTAATCACTAAATATATGTTATAGACAGTATGTGCGTGCCAAAATGTATTGGTAAATATTGTAGTAGATATGAAAACGTTTTTTATGGATAACGCTATATGAAAGAACTGTCTAAGATTTGGAAATGGAACAATAATCGTTTTAAATGTTATCATCAGTGATAAATGGTGTAGAATTTAAATTCAAAAGTCGAACTATACACACTCGTAAAACTGTGAAAACAATCTGCTTTTGTACAAACATTGATATTGCATAGTACTCGTATGTTAGTCTTTGAAAACAAAAGCGCAGTGAAGGTCCTGCGCGGTATTTAAATGCATTAATATTTCCGACAAAAAAATTACGTAAGAGAAAAGGCGAAGTTGATGATTCAGAAGAATTCGGTGTGCTATTTTTGGTATTAATCTCAATTGTTTACGACGTAGTGATGCCCATACAGAATATTAACGAGTTAACTACAATCACGTAATAAATACGTGATTGTTTTAAAGACATTTAGTTAATATTACAAACGTGTTTTGAGCTAAAATTGGAACCCAAATAATGCGTTTTATGTTGGTGCGGTTGATGACTAACATAAAATAACAATCGGTCTTCAGGTGTAACAAAATGATATTTATGTAAAGAAATAAGCGCTAAATGAAAGGCTTCCAAAGACATTCATTCGGTTTCTAGCGAATTTTTTAAAGTCTGAGGCACAGTTTCCGACGAATCGTTTTCGTAGTGTATTAAATTGTAATACATTTCTATATAACTTAGACTATTATGTATAATAGATATATACGGGATTAGTTGTAATGTTTTTTTATAACGACTAGCCAGAATTTTTTTTTTTTAATAAATCAACACCTTCGCCAATTTTCATTATCAACTCAAATTAGCGAAAAACGTGCGGCGACGAGAGCGAAGAAAGCCAATAGAGAATATCGTAGGTAGAAATTCCTGTTATATCGACGGCTATACATCAATGAAACAAGTCCGAAAAGACTCGCCTCTCCTTATTTAGCCGAAGGCCTTCAGCCACATTGTGTGTTTAGTTACTATAGAAATGATTCTTATCATTGACTTTCCATTAAATCAAATTGACAACTATTGCGATTGCCTCTGTGATAAAGACAACAATAGATAATCTTCAGGGAAGTTGTTTCGAAACATATAAATAGCGGAGATTGCGGAGACGTTCGTTTTCTTTCCTCTAAATCTAAAGCGCGCTAAGAAGAAATGAATAGGATAGGATCATCTTTAAATGACTGTCGTGCTGTCCAAATACCATCGACGAATATTTGGTGATTGTATCTGGGTCTGGCCAACTCGACTTTTATCAATTATTTATAGAAAATCATTAATTAAAATACTAGACTCCGACACACATTTTAAAGACGCTTTCAAGTTTATTCAAAGATAAGACTACAGTTTTTATCAGAACCCAAGAATCGACTTTTTGGTATCGCAAATAAATCCTAATAATACTACAACTATGATTGCAATATTGTTGTAGTACATGTATGTGGCGTAAATTACGTGTTGATGGGTTTGCGCAAGCAGCCTTTCTTCAAATACATCGTCTACGCGAATTAAAAAGCCATAAACATAAATAAAACCGTCGAATAATTATGGTTATTTAGAAAGCCTGTCTGCATCTCACGAAATACACTACACCGTTTTATGGTAGAAGTGATTCTAGGTCGATATTTAAATCAGATGGGAGGTTGTATTGTTGTAATTAAGATGAGGGAAATTGTATTGAACATTATTTTTATTGTGTATTATTGTACCTGAGTTATAGATTTATAAATTATTATGTATCTAGTAAAATTTACGAAATAACTGAACTTCAGCAATAGTCTCGAAATTTTTATTTTCATTCTGCATAATAATATACTAAATAGAGAAAGACCATTTATATAATAAGGGTCTCGTATACAAAATTTTGCGTATAGTTCACGTTCACAGACACTTCAAGGAACTCTTCTCGCACTGACAATTTATGTCTGCTATCGTATACCTATAACATGCGAAGAAAACTATTTATTGCTGTTGCCACCTGCTGACGTGGCGAGGGATTACACCGTAATAGCATCGTTAGTTTCTCGCAATCCCAATCTGGAACCGTACACGTCAGTATGGGATATCTTCAGAAGTATTTGTTACTTCTTATCACGCGAGCAAAGCAATACGATGATGTCGTAAAATGCAGACTTGACTTTGATATCAATAGCCAACAGGGCAGGAATAGATGCTAAGATATTATTTTATATGAAAACTATTTTATATTTTAAACGTTCTTACTTCAAAGTAGCGTCTTTTACCGTTCGAAATAAAATAATCTTAGAATGCAGTTTTAATTACACATACCTCATTCAAGATCATTATTTAAAAAAATGTAATAATCGAAAGTAATAAAAAATAAAGGTTCCTTTTTGGTTTATGCATCATCCTCCAGAACAAATCACTTCATAGAAGTTCAATTGAATCATGAAATTAATAAATAAAAGACATGAAAAATTACTTGAGCTTTGTTTTATTTGAATTCACGTTTAAATTTAACATAACTTAAAATTGCAACTGTCTTCATATGTTGTTCCTTTATAAATATAATGATCAGTGGCATAACAACAAAGTCACGTAAGGATGTTTTTAAGTCAAATTTTTTAATAGAATTGTGATGCGACTACTTTATAGTTCCAACGCTGATAACTACGACAATTTTCTCCAAATAAATCGACGGCATGAAAGCAAACACGCTCCTGTTAATAACGTTAAGTTTAATTCTCATTCCCACTGCTCCGCCCACCGTGTTAGATTCCCGGCTATTTTTGAACCATTGTATGCAACGACGGTTGGTATCGGGAGGCACTTTAATAAGTTGAATGTTCCGATCCGAATGGCATAATATGCAACGTTAAATGCTTGCCAAACGAAATTACGCTTCTCGATCCAAGCTGAATGTCAGCAATTCGCTTGTGTACATACCATGCCCACACCATGTTATACAAGCACGAATTCATGAGCTCCACTCTAATTTTTCCTCTCTCATTTTCAGTTACTCATGTGTTCCATGGTCGACTACGAAATGTTGGTGTCACACAGTCCGCCAGTTTTCAGCCACAGTCCGCCCGCTGGGGGTTTCCTTACCGATTACGCCGCCTTCCGCCTGGGACCCGACTGCTTCCCGCGGGTATCGCGCGGCAGCTGCCGATCGATCCAACACTCGAACTCGTTCACCAGCTTCAGTAAACCGCCGACGAAGATGCCAGCCTCCCCCAAACGCCCCTGCCTAGTTATCCGTCCAGCGGACGAGTCCTCGAGTTCCAGCGACGAGGATCCCACGAGTCCAACGCGCCTGAAGAAGAAAGTGGTGTTCGCCGACGACAAGGGCATGTCCCTGACGCACGTTCGCGTGATGACCGAACCATCCAACGTGCCTCCGCTGTGGAGTTTCCGATTCCTTGCAGAGGTCACGCAAGGAATAAACGCAGATCCAGTAGGCCACGTGGAACCGTGGGAAGTGACGTTTCCGCAACCGGCGTCAGACTACGTGGACTTCCGCAAGCGCCTCGACATCGAAAAAGTGTCTTTGGAAAACGTCATCGTCAAGGAGTCGGAAGACGTCATTTTGGGTACCATCAAAGTCAGTAACATCACCTTCCACAAAGAGGTGATAGTCCGATCGTCGATCAACGACTGGAAGACGCACGAAGACACGTTCTGTGTATATGTGCCAAATAACTTAACGTCAAACGTTAGTCCGGCGTACGTGCTTTACGATACATTCTCATTTAAAATCCCGCTTCCGCTCAAAGCAAAAAAAATCGAGTTCTGTGTGTGCTTCCGCTGCGACGGCAAAGAGTACTGGGACAACAACCACCAGAAGAACTACGTGATCCTGAAGAAAATCCCATCGCCGCTACACAAGTCGCTGTCGAACGACGACATGTACAAGCGGAGGGACAGCCCAAGCGAGCCTAAGGTAAATACGAGAAAGTGCGCTGACGCCGTTCAGGCAAAAATGGAGACCTGGTCGGAGTTCGCGAGCTGGACACATTTAGAGAACTCGAGTCCTTACTGGTAAACCACATTCGATGCACTTAAAATGCGGAATAAACAGGCAGCATGTTGGGTGTAAAAATAGTTAGTATTCACTTTAGATTCTCTTACCATGATCATACTGTTTCCCATTATCACGCTAAAAGAAAACTTCATGCTTTCAGCTTCTTCCGTTTCCATTATTTAAGGCAGAAGTATGATAGCAAGTCTCATGTCGGCTTTTATGTCAACCACAGTAGCGTACGCAACTACAAATATAAATAAAGTCGATAAACTGCATACCTCTGCCTCAAATAAAGTATACATTTCATATAGTTTAATTATAAACGAACACATTTATACCATGTATGGTTTTTTACAACAATACCGAATCGATGAATGATTCAGGGTAAAAGTAATTCAAATACAAGAGTTAAGAAATATTTACTATTCCATACTGTAAAGTAAAAATTGTTACAATATTGTTAATATACACATTATCACGGGGGGCACTTTAATTTGCTTTTGATTACAATGACACCAGCTTAACACTTTTGTGTATACAAATCTTCCACGTTCAATAACAAGATATGACCAACCACATTGATCCGCTTGGGAATAAAAGTAGCAAAAATAAACCGATATTATTAACTCGGGAAGTTTTTACAGTTTTTGCGACTAAGTAGAGTTGATAGTAGATATGCTAGGTAAAGAGCGCCTTTAAGCGCTTAAAACAACAAGCTGTTTGATGTTTGTGACCGACTCCAAATATTGTGGTTACTAAAATGGTTATTTGGAAAGTAATTCACTGAATATAAATGTAGATTCACCTTTCAATTGGAATGTGTTGTCGAAAATTTGTTCATGTCCTTACTGAAAAACTCCTGTAGCTTTGCTTCGTGGTGATTTCGTGTAAGGTACAAAACTGAAAGAGTTGAGGTGAAAAGTTGAAGTGAAAAAAAAAATGGTAAACGTGGGTATAATCTCTTCCACACGTATGCGTAGAAAATCTTTATTTCTGTAATATTTATAATAGAAATAATTTCAGTCTTTATCACATCTTACGGAACAATTGATAGCAAACTATATTACAATAATGATGAATAAAATTTACATCATTACTATATTATTAAATACGAACTCTAATAATATCGTTTTTTTTTGTAATGAGCAAGTAATAGATACATGCACATTATATTGATATATGTATGTACACTTGTATATAATGCACAGTGTATAGATGTACAATAAAATTTACTATTTATTTGTTTTGACAGATTCACAAAAATATTCATTTCATATATAGATTCAAGTTGTCTCATCTTAAGCACGTTACCTTGGCAACTGCGACCAAATAAAAAGATACCTTAGAACTTTTATTTTTAGGCAAAGGTTATTTATATTTGCAACGTCTAAATGTTTTTAAAAGTGCATTTCACCGGGACCAAACACAGTACATAGTACATAATTGTATTTTACCGGCTAACCATATTTTCTAAAAATCTGTTCTATTTGTTTTTATATAACAATATTAAACGCATACTATGTGCTATAATTATTTTTATATTAAATTCCTTTAAACATACGGACAGGTTTTTTAGAAATATTTTTACCTCGATACCTACGGTAATGTTTTAATTAACGTTTAAGAAAATCTCTCACGCAAGGGCGATAATAACAATATCAGAGATACTTACATATAATATAGACTAAATTGCTTATTAGAGGAGACCGTCCATCCACTTTGTAATAATGTAAATAATTAACTTTAATCAGTTGGGTGTTTATATAACAGATAATTTGTTATGTTGGATAATAGGCATTTGTGTTATCTACTATCATTGCTATAGAATCGTACTTACACCTACAATTATGTAGTTGTGATAAATGGAAAATTTTATTAATTCGTTTCTAGAACAATAGCTTTGCAAAATAATCCTCCTATAAATAAATTTTTTTATTACGATCAGGGGCAAGCAGGGGTGTTATTAATTTAAATTATGGATAATATTCAATCGAAACGCACATGTATGAGATGATTGTGGGGACATGTAAAAATGTTTAACCGTTGTTGACTCTTTCACCGAATACGGTACGCTCCTGCGTCTGGTACCAGTAGGCCTGGTAGGACAGTGTTCCGGAAATACATATTACCATGCATGAATGGGTTTACTTCTCGACCGACCCAATCCTAATATGTATAATTAAGCAGTTTCTCGCGATAATAGATTCATCGAAAACTAATTAATTGAGCAATAGCAACGTCTAATTGGGAGCAAAACTAACGCACGCCTTTCTTTGTTACAGTTTCCTGTAATCTCCGTGAATTCAACGTTGCCAAATCGAAAGCCATCCTGAAGGGTTGGATGACTGCTTTTACCTCTAGTAACTTTAGCCACTCTGCGGATGGATATTTTTTTCTTCCAAGCCCAAGATTACGATTACAAAAAGCCATTTGAAGGAGTTTGGTCTGTGACTGAAATCTGTGATATAAAATTATGATCGTAGCTTGTTAAATTGTGGTGATTCGTAGTCACTTTTTTTGAGTGCCAAACTGATGTATGTTTTGCGAAAATTTGTGAAGAAATTGTACCTATTTAAAAGACTGATATTTTATTATTGTGTATGGAGTTATGTGCAAATATGCTTATGAGATTTTTTTTATTATAGATGAACAAATTTAAATTTTATATAAAGTGTATGTATGTATTTAATAAAAATGTATTTTATATTATACAGCTGCTTAAAGTCAGTGGTAGTTCCTCGCTATTTTCCCCCCTAGGCCTTAAGTGATTTGCAATATGAACACCGTATTTTTATTGTTTGTTGTGTAGTTTTACGTAATCACATTTTTTATTATCATTGTATATATCCCATTTCATTTTTTACGTTGTGTTATTTTAATTCTCTTAAAGTGCTTCCCAAGACTAATGTGTACTGTTTTTTAAGATTGCAAATATAGAAAAACGGAACATGTTTTACTCGCATATGCCTATTATTTAACTTTTTCTGTACCTTTATGGGTTGCAGGTATATGCAGTTTTGTTAATAAAGATGTTAAAACTTTAAAACCGCCTTCATACTTTCACACTTACCTTACCCACCAGGAAACGGTTTGACCTTCCGCCGACGCGCGACGCGCCGACGACAAATCTCGTAGTACGCACGTTTTTTTCCGGATCGCCATAACCATAAGCATATCTGTGCTATTTATAGACAAAGTTTTGTGCCGAGCAAATTAAGCGTAACATGCGCTACGTCATTGTCGAGTTATTTAGTAGCGGATAAACAAAAAAATTAAATTGTTATGTTATTATTGAATTGACTAAAAGATGACGCATCGTGAAATGCGAAAGATCATTGAAAACAATTTTTTATGCTATCAGTGATGATAAGAGCGATTTAAGTAAAAATAGAGAATGCATCAAAACACATAAATTTAAAAAAAACTAGAATTCATTAGTCCATTCATTTGTGAATAAGTCTTTCAAAAAATCTTCAACAAAAACATGAAAGGAAAATTTATCCTAAAAAAACTAAATTAATCCGTATAGCACGCGTGTTTGTTCGGTTCCAGTTTCGCTGATAGACGGGTTACAAGAGTGACGTTTTCCTGCATTATTAGTGGCTGTCACCTAATAGCTGAAGTGGTGGGAGTAGAATCGACCATCAGTGTTTCTCGGTTCATTGATGCATACACATTAAACCACAGTGTCTCGGCTTCATGTCAGGGATTGTTCACGATTCCCGAATGAAATACACAAACGTTTTTCATACCTCTACTACGATGAACCTAAAAACCCAGGTGATTGCGTTGAAAACGGAAACAAAAATTATGTTTTACCTATCAATATAATTTTAGTTTAATAGTCAATCCGGTATAGATAAATATGGCGTAAATGATATTCGTGTCGATTCCACCGACCGGAAACTTTCAGGCCAAAAATTGCAGTGCATTAACAGATTGTCAGTTCATAGAACTTTCATCCTGTTAAAATATTCGTTCTAAGGATTGCTTGTGCTTCTCCATATTATAATAGTCCATATTGAATCGATGCTGTTTTCTAATAACTTCGAATGTGATCCTGAAATGCAGTTTCGAAAAATGCAACTACAAATATTTAGTTTCCTGAATGGGTTTCACCAGGATTAATATATGTACATATGTCCATTAGCGGCTGTGTAAACATATGTTATTGATTAAATGAACTGAAGTGGTAGCACATTGAAATCCAATCATTTCTATCTAATTGAAATCAAGCATTTCTATTTCTTCGATTATTAGATAAGGCACATAGAAAGTTTTAATACGAATAAGATACTCTGATTTTTGTAGACTACATAAACAGTAATTGTGAATATTTACTTTTCTTTAAATTTAATTTTCAACAAACTGCGTTTGTATTTCTTCCCTGACGTGTAAAGAAAAATCACAGAAGGTTAATGCAGAAGCATTAATGTTGCTGTTAATAAACCGATTGAGAATCTCGTAAACAGTTTAAAATCTTCAGAAAAATAGTGTAATAATAGGTAATGTTGCTTTCTGTATTGACTCGTGGCATTTAAAATTTTGTTAGTGAAATTTAGTCAAATTTAATCTTTACCTAGTTGTAAAATAAGCGTTTTTGTCCCGAAGTTTAGTATATAAGAAAATGCGTAGTCAGCAGTGGCGGCTGGTCAGGGGTGGCAAGGTAGGCAGTGTCCACCCAGCTGTTTCCTAGAAGAAGAGGAACACACAGTTCCAAAGTTCGTTATTTATCGTTTATAGAAATTAGTGAAGATATAATTATGTAATATGTAATTAATTAAATATATTATATATTACATAACAACTATAATACAATGAAAAGTTCTGATTATACATATATACTAACAGCGCAACCGTGGTGGAAAATTGCAGTGCAAATAAGTGCAGCAATTCACTCTTCTAACCGTGGAACTAATAGTTATCGTGGTTATGTCTAGCGTGGTGGGTGCCGGGCCGGGAGAGCAGCCACGCCTTTTGCCTTTCTGACTTTGTACATACGAGACAGCACAAGCGCCTCGCACAAATACAAAATTATATTTATTGCTTTAATAAATAAATACAAGTAAATAAGTGTCTACCATGATAAGTTTTAAAGTTAATATTGATATTATTGACATAGGTATACTTTCAACATCCCTTGAAAGTTTAAATTATTTCACAATAATATAGCAACATGGGAATCTGGAATATAAAATTAAATAAACAGTAAACACATGAATAGAATTAATTAATTAATAAAATTACGAATGATTTGATTGATTTGAAGACATAAAAACAAAATTATACACGTGTAAACTACATGAAATAATTTGAAACACAAGCACAGCTTACTTGAGTCTCGAGTAAGCTGTGACACGGGTGGGCTAGAGCACCCTGCTGAAGAAGCCTTCGGCAAAGCGGGGAAGGAATCGAGAATCTCCGATCAGTCCGATCTCCATATTTCCAAGTCAGTTTTCAGAAACGTTGTAGAACGTTGTTTATCTCAGCGAGATATATACTCTGTAGGTTAGGATTTTCTAAATTTTAACGGTTCGTCAACAATGATTACAATAAATTAGTGCGGCGGTCTGTCTGTGGAATTTGATACTTTACATTTGTGTTTGTTTAGTATTGTATTTATTTAGTATTTATATCATGGCGAACGTGAGAGAAATTTCAACTTGAAAGTTGAAAGAATTTTAAATCTTAACATATACTTATAATACTTATATATAATATAGAGTGATGAGTCAAAGTTTTTTTTTACTATATTTTACTTCATTATTTTGCACTATATAACCTACTAATAGGTATTTGTTGCCCATCCATGACGAGCCGCCACTGGTAGTCAGGATATATTTAAATTATCAAAATGTGTTGTCGTTTTTTATTACTTTTAGTAGTACTTATTTTGGATCCTATTGGCACTCTCAATTGATCTTAATCAAAACCGGAAGAAATACAGGGTATCCTAAAATCATTAGTTTGTATAATCATATATACATATGTATGTACTATTCTAAGATCATTCTGACTTAATTGTCCTTAATGTTAAGAAAAAATCATTTATAAATATGTCTTGTTTTATATTGGATTATAATAATTCTGAAAATTTCAAACGTTATTTTTATGTTTAGTTCAATATGAAAGGAGGTTATTTTTATAGTAATCAGCAATAAATAATGTTTGTTTAGAGTAAAAAAACATTTATTTATAGGAAAAACTTCAATTTTTCAGGAATTGTGAAATTTCAATTCGATTTATTTCGAATTATTTACTCTACCTCTATATACATTTGAAACGGGTTTTAGAAAAAAATAAATAAAATAGACATTAATCGAAATGAAGATTAAGAATTGGCATTTTATTCTACAATAATATTTCCCATAAGTATGGGCACTCTAACAAAAGGTCAACAATTGAAGCACTTGTAATTTCCTGGATTATGTATGTTTTCCCTAAACTCATAGAATTATTGTTCGTATGTCATTATAATTTATTTAAATCTATGCAAATTTTGAGTAAAACTTATTGTGAGTTATTTATATATACATAAGTCTGGGACAAGCCATACTGTTCAAATAATATCTAATCAATATACTCGTACACACTCAAATCGGAAGATAATTATAGATTTAATAATATGCAATACCTTTACTATGCATTATTAGGAGTACCTAATACTTAACAATGATTTATTATAGTGGCGGCTCGTGATGAAATGAAACGGGTGTTCTGCACAGGGCCGATCCTAGGGTATTGGCCGCCCGCGTGCAAATTTCAAACGTATCCAAACTACTGGCGCCGGAGGGGCCGCAAAAAATTATGCCGCAAGCGGAAATTTTAAAAATTTTCAAGGTCACGCGTTGTCCTGATACTTCAGAATTTTTATGTAAAATCCGTTTATACAAAAATATAGACTTTCACAAGAAAACATTTTGGAATTTAATATCTTTTTGAAGAACATTCATGTTTGCCGTCATATTCTTTGGTTAAGAGAAAAGGCTTGTAAGGTGAATTTTCTACTAGAGGGTCTATTATAACACTTAAAATATTTTCCGAAAGAGTTTCAGCGTCACATTTTGTAGGTTTCAGGTATGTCCAAAAACATTCAATCGGTTCACCATCGAGAATATATCTTAAAACTACCGCTAGCTGAGTTTTTGCAGATACATCAGTTGTTTCGTCTGCCATAACTGCCAAAAATGAAGGTTTGTTAATTCTTTTAATTATTTCTTCATGGCATACTTTTAATATACAGTCTAAAAGATCATTTTGTATTTCTTTAGAGGTTCCTTTAAATACTGATGCATTTTGTAGATGCTCGCTTAAAGTTACGTCAAGCTCAGTTACGTCAAAAATTTATCAAACCACGAAATATCCCCGGGTTTTGAGAGGTTTCAGATTCGTCATGTCCTCGCAGCGCCACTTCAAAGACCCCACAAAACTTTATGCAGTTTATAATTTTTGACAAAACGTATCTCTTTTTTGTCACATTATCATTATGATTTTGCACATTTATCCAATAAGCTGAATCTAGCTGCGCTTTAATATTAGTTGTTTCTAATAAAGCTAATTCCATTGTATTATGTAGATGGCTTTTGGAGTTGTCGTGCTTTTTTATTTTTTCAGTTAAGTGCACCAAATCTGTCACCCCTATCTCCGTCCATGCTTTATCACCGCCAAAAAGTAAACAAGGAAAACAAAATAACGCATTTTTTTTGTTGCACCCACAAATCCAATTGTTCTTCGAATAAATGTCTCTATTAAATTGACGTTTATATGCTTTTCCGCGGCTAACACCTGCAGTCTCAATAACAATATCGGGCTTTTTAAATCAATCTTTTCTTCATAAGAGCATTTAAAAAATCCCTTCACATGAACTAAATTATAAACTAAATCCATTGTCACTATTACAGTATATAAATATTAATAATTAGTACAATAAATCACTACACAAATTCACAAAACAGTATTTAAAATCTCAAATTAACACAAAATACGAAATAGGTACAATTTACGCCCGCCAACTGTACGAGAAGTAGGAAGGAGTAAACATTCACTGATGTTGCCTTAGCTGGAAAAAATACAGCTCACTGATCGTGTAAATTCGCGCATTTACGAGCGCCAAGTGTGGATTGTCGCGGGAGTTGTGGGGGAGGACGGGTGTGCCGAGCCGTGCTGAGAGCTACCTCGTGGGGCCCAGTGCAATATACCGCGACGCGCTCGTGTAGAGACCCAGATAATTCATCTGGTCTACTACTCGATAGAGGACGGCAGGCAGAATGCTACTTTAACGCAATAATTTGGTTAGCTGCACCAACTAACCAAATTATTTTATTAATAAATTTTAGTAATTATTATGTCGCGAAAATATACAAATATCTAATTTTTTTGGCAGTTCCGCAGCTCTGCAGCACCTATTCACCAGCCGCCCCTGATTTATTATGAAATTATTATTACATTGAGAACCTCGAAATATATCCTCGATATTTAAAACGGAAGAACCTTCTATTTATATGTAACTATGACTATATCTTGCGAAGGTAAATGATTTGCATATATGGTTAAATAATTTAAGGTCTTCAAAATAGTTATCTAGGTGTAGCATTCCCCCTCTTCGGTTATGTAGACTAATTAGTTATCTTTATTATAGAAATAACTACAACATGCTAGGTATAACCATGGCCAACGTTTATAATTTACAATCCACGACTGTAAATAATACTACTTGAGCTTTATAATACTGATACAGTTGCGATTACTATAATGTTTGGTAGCACAATTAATTCTATGTTATCTATTATTGAGGTAGTTCTTTACCGGGTGTGTACGTATTATCATAGAGCTTTATTTTTTCGCAACGAAAAGAAATAAAATGTGTCAAGAAGTGAGATAGAACAAGACGCCTCGTAATAAAACTAACTAGATATAGGGTGTCTCAGTTGGAACTATATGATTTTATATGTACTCCATTTGTGTTCTGTAAAAGATAGGGCTTCAACATTTAACGACTATTATCTACAAATCATGCGGCGCCAACATGCTGTGACTAACAGTTTAATAACGAATAGTTTGTGTACAACTGATCTGTGAAAGTGAGCGATCATTTATAGTTGCATTAAGAAAAATACCCGCAAAATTAGGACAAAATGAAGCGCCTGCAGAATTAACAGTTTGGAACTTAATCAAGAAATTTGAGAAAAGACGGGTTCTGTTATTGATAAGACAACACCAATACGTCCTCGTTGTGTTCGGTTCGATGAAAATATTGCTACAGTGAGAGAAAATGTACGGAAGTATTCAAACACATCAATTCGACGTCGTGCACACAAATGATTCTGTTAAGAGCCACCACACGCCCGATTTTAAAGAAAGATCTGCATCTGTCAGCATTTAGCATACAATATTCAGTTGGCACAACAATTAAAAGTTACAGATCATTTACATCGTACTCAATCGTCGTAATTGGGTGTTAGAAAAGAAAGAAGATGATGCTTATTTTTGCAATACAATTTTGTTCCGCGATGAAGTAGATTTTCATCTTGACGGATACGTCAACAAACAAAATTGTCGAATTTGGTGTGCTAAAAATTCACATGCTGTTCACGAAGATGCACGGTTTGGTGTGTGTTTTGGAGTGGTGGAGTAATTGGACCATACTTCTTTGAAAATGAAGCTGCTAATGCTATAACAGTAAATGGGGAACTCTACCGTGACATGTTAAACAATTTGTTTTTCTATTTGTTGCCGTATCGTCTCTATTTTACGTTGAATAATAAAAAACCTCAGTTTGTCAAATACTATTAGTTTACTATC
The DNA here is from genome assembly GCA_037954035.1 of Rosalia funebris. NCBI lineage: Eukaryota > Metazoa > Arthropoda > Insecta > Coleoptera > Cerambycidae > Rosalia > Rosalia funebris. Next base: position 9,714,810 of record JAZFAV010000001.1, on the reverse strand, counting down.
CTATAATTCCAAATGACATCCAGGCAAGTAGACGTCGTATAGCTTGTAGCTAGCAGTCGTTAAATATTGACGCCTTATCTTTGACAGAACACAAATGGCACGCAATTCAAATCCTATAGTTTCAGCTGAGACACCCTATATATACACGTAATAAAATAAATTATTGTATGCGTTTATGCGAAGTATTACTTAATCTCATTATTAGTATTATATAATTTCAGCTTTACAGACAGGAAATATCACTCAATATCATTCCATATTTTTTTTTACTGCCAAAAACATTTTTATAGTGTCAAAGAGATTGTGTGTTAAAATAAATATCAGCTTCAAGACTCAGTCAAGAAATGATAGTATTTCATTGCAGAATACCTCATATAGGAAGAAGTTGACTTACTTAACTCACAAAGCTTGCAACGTCTCTCCGCCGCAATATATTTTCATAAAAAAAGTTCTTATGTTTGTATATTCCTATTATTAATTGCAGATTTTTTTCCTAGAATCTACAGATCACCTTGTGGTCGTTTTAAAGAGTGTAACCGCTGTATGTCTAGGAATTATTAAACAATATAAAACGATATTATTGGTTTTATGTAATAATACAAATATGAAGAGAGTTTATATTTCTAAGAATACACATCATACAACTAAAGCCTCTATCTGCTTAAGAACAAATAATGATAAGTAAATAGGTACAGAGGTTAATAAATCCATAGAATCAAGTATATAATATAACAACAATTACATTCAACATTTTCATATAAAATACATTCAATATAACAAAATAAATATTTTCTACAGGTGCGTTATGATCATCTGTTATATCTGAAGCAAGCGTTTAAGTTTAAAAAATATCTAAATGGTCGGATTGTCATAAGCGTGTGTATAATACTAAGTATGTACATGGAATGACGTAAGTAATAATAGGTTATAGTTTATAAAACATTGAAACGTTTACACTGTTAAGCAGCATTGCCACAAGCTGGATGAGATCGGTGAAATATTTGTAGTATCAGGTATGGTTCCAAGTTGTTTTATCGAAGCACTGTAATGAAATAATGTTCTTGATATAGAACATGACCGTTCGACATACTCACTACAAAATTGTTTTAATAACCTGAATCTGTTTTAAGACACTCTCAAACCTTGATACAATGTGTTTCTTGCATTACTTAATAAATATCCACCATTTGCAGTAATTGTAGCTATTAACTGTTTACTAGCTATAGTAAGAATAAACATAACGATTTCAGAGATTCTAGGGTACGTCCTATAACATTTCCAATAGATTTTTTTTTAGAATCGTGCGTCTCGTCCACACATAACCACCGTTTTTTATTTTACATTTCAGATTTATTCCTGTTTGCAATTGCTTCGCATGGAAGAGCATCTTATGTGTGTAAAAACTATTGGAAAAAATACACAGGAATAGAGATTTGCTCAGTGGCATACAAATTAAGGGGGAAACATTATCACCTTCACTGCTGTGAATCCCTGGAGATAGTGAGGGAATTATTCTTTAACAGCTTTTGAGCATCATAAGCCACTAATATATTCTATCAAATGTGATAAATAGATATTAAATAGGTAAAGAAGGAAATAGGTAAAAATATATTTTTAATATATACACCATGTATAGTTTATTTCATCGCTATTTGCCAAATAAAAAAGCTCAAAACATACCGTGACTTGTTTTTATGGCTAGGCTCAGGCAGATTGTTCCATTTATCGGCAGATAAGAGAGTTTTTTATTTGGCAAATAGCGATGAAATGAATAGTAGCTCATTGATATTTTACCGATGCACTAGGGTCTAAACCTTCATAGTTTAAGTCAAACAATATACAGTTCGAATATATCCAACTTTAATGAAACATCCTGTGTAGAACCAAAATAGAATATGAAAACTAAAGCAAAAACAGAAACTTTTCTGTTTTCCCAAAGTGAACCGTATAAATAGAAGAAATAGTATCATGGCGAACAAAGTGAGAAGGGCATGTTTCACTTTCACGTGCATCCTGCGTCTCAGAGAAACTCACCGTAAAAACGAGACTGAAGACTTTATTATTAAAATCTTCATGCGAAGGTTATTTATAACCAGATGTTGGATGAAACACAAATTGCAGATCTCCTTGAGTTATTAAGATAAGATAAACGTTTTATTTATTTTAAATGGATACGAAAATGGAAATATGATTTATGTTGCGCTATTAACGTTAAATTAAATTATAAATCAAGAATGATGTTCGCCCTTTATTACAGATGCCTCGCCGAAAATCCTGTTAAGTTTCTAACGAAAAATACGGATTCGAAATACCGACTAAAAAAGGTTTGCTATTTTTACTTAGATTGCAGTCTGAATTACTGGATACTGGGTTATGGTTTGTCATTCATTAACCTGGATGCCGCAAATTAACCCAGCATCCCTGTCGGTTACTCAATTAGTTTTTAGATTACCGCTAATGATGATTATACTTTTAACTGACTTTGGTTTAGTTTAAAAATAGCTGTTTCTTTATTGAGACGAAGAAGTCTAGACGTAATTTACTATACAAAATTACTATACAAAAGAGTGCTCTAGAAGTAAAAAAGATTAGGATTATAAGATTATACCGTTGGATGGTTCCAGCAACGCTGACATACACAATTATATTTTTTTATGTGTTTAAAGAGTACTGTTACTAATTAATATTTATTACTAATACAATATTAAGGATATGTATTACACCACTATAACCGGAGCAGTTTCTTGTACATTCTTTAGATGATCATCTTATTTAGCTCATACATATATACATACACTACGTCCCATACAGTTTCTTCCTTCGGTTCAGAATCTCTGCGGAGTGATGATCTATTTTGATTTATCGTACGTCAGCTTAGATTGAACACTTTCGCGTGTCTGTCCTATATACCCTGTTGGAAATCTACCAGTGAAAAGCTTTACCAATTTTAATGGGAAAAATTGTGTAAAATTTCACTATTTCTGGTATAAAACTTAACACCAGTGTAATTGGTAAAATTTTACACCACTATAATTGTAAACATAAGTTTTACATTATAAACTATACATTTTAAGTACAAAACTAATATAAGCATACCACAATGTAATACACTTTACTCCACATGGGATAGATTATAATCCTTATTATCCTTGCATGGTAACTATTCTAGAGTACGCATCCATATAGTCTTTACGTTGACACTGTTGCCTTAACCTGAAGCCTTAGGACTGTCTTATTGTGATTATGTTTGCTATAAAACAAAAGAAAGTTGTTCATTTACTGGGAATGAATTTAAGATCATTTTCACAATTGAACGGTCGCCATATTGAAACGGCATGACAGAATAGCAAAAAAATTTGGGAACGTACTGAGTGAAATAAGAGCTTTCAGATGATGAATCACACGCCATATATTGTCATTTAAGACAAATGTCGATGACGTCATACTTTTGACAGATGTCAATAAAAAGACAAATGAATTCTAACAGAATGTGGGAAACTGGAAAACTAAATCGACGTGTTCGAGCGATTTCCATAAAACCTGAATACTACCAAATTATTAGGGGTAGTCTATACTTTTTTTCTACACTGTATACATATGAATATTTCATTAGTAGAGCAGGAATTAACTTCATAATCTGTCACTGTTGCAGAGGAGTGTAAACATAGTTTAATTATCCGTTAAATATTCCTAGCCATTATTAATTATTAACATTATATGAAAGTTTATATTATATATTATAAGCATAATATCTCATTGAACAGCCATTCCATCAGTGCTCAGTCTATTTTATTTTAATTTTATTTGTTCAATGCAACAGATTTTTAGATAAACTAATAAAATAGCCTGAATTTGGTTATCACGTTTAATTGGAAAAAAGTAAAGAATAACGACAATATAACAATACTTTAAGGCAACATAACAAAAATTTAGGACTTGCCAGGAATTCAGGACTCATTGGTGGTCACTCTAGTGCCTCAATACTCAATCCCGACATCCTCAAGGTACTGTATCACTGTTCTAGGAGCATGCGCCCGGGCATTATCATGTATTAGCACAGTTATCGTACCCAATGAATCCGGCATAAGGCAAAACATGCTCTTCGAGAATGTTGCGTATATACCAGTCAGCATTCATTATTAAATTTACCTTAACAAGCTCCTTGCGACTCTCCCAACTAATGCCTTCCCAAAGCATAATGGGACCGTCACCAAAGCTAACGTTTTGTGCAAGATTACATTCTGTAAAACGTTCCACAGACCTTCTGTATACTCGACCACGTCCATCTGGCTTCCATAATCATATTCTTGTTTCGTCTGTGAAAAAGATACTTTTCCCCATTGATGTTCATTCCAATTAGAATGGACTCTTGCAAATTGTAATCGTCTGGTTTTGACACGTCGGAGAAGCCTAGGAACTCTAGCAGGACATTTCGGGTTTAAACCCGACTTGTTTAAGTGTCCTCATTACTTATGTACATTGACTTGTAATCAGTAATTAATTTCAGATGCGGAGCTGTAAGTGAGCGATTTCGCAAGGATATAATTCTCAAATATTGGTCATCTCTTGACGTTGTACATCTTTTAGGTCCTTGACCAGGCCGTCTTTTGTATTCTCCAGTCTCAATGTATCGTTTAACTATACAAGAAACGGTCGATTGATGAGTATGCGATATCTTCTTGTCTGTGATTCTCATTCGCTGAAATAATAATTTTAACAGAAACTAACTCGCTTAAATGTGACATCTAACTAACCAAAACTGCCGGAACAATAAACAAAGCACTAGAAATGTCATTCAGATAGCAACAAACAAAACAGCAGTCACACACACACGATATGTTTGTCCTTTGTAACATTATTGTTTATTCAGGTATAAAGTCTATGTGTAAACATTCTTTTATCCGAAATAAATTTCGGTATACTTAAAGCACTACAGTGTACGGTATCTAACAATAAAAAGCACAAATAAAAATAAAATAAAGGAAAAAAATAATGACTTAAAATATGCAATATTTTTGTCTGTGAGTGTATAACCGTGAAATTAACTAAAACATATATTTTTCTGGTTTATATATAAATGATGAATATGATAGTTCTTATGGTAAATATAAATAGATAATATACAGCTCTCTCTCTCTCTCTCTCTCTCTCTCTCTCTCTCTCTCTCTCTCTCTCTCTATTTCTCTCTATTGCTCGCCTTAATTGATGCCGATGCGATAATACGGGGGAAATTAGAAAACTTATCAGCTTTACGATAATTTGGGGTAAATAAATAATTAAGAGAATTCTATATAACAAGTGCACTATATTTAGCTCATTAAATATGTATATTATATGTTTTGACTACATTATGTATTGATAAATGACATGGCGATGATAATCATTCAGACTCGTGATAGACTAACACAAATATATCTACTATAATAGCATAACAGTTACCTAAAATTGATTTTTTTTCTAGAGTCGAATTGTGTTTTTACCATTTCCAGGAAACCGTAAATTTCATTGGAGCCATCAACGTTGATATGCTGATAAAAATTCAAGAGGTATAATAAAGTATGTAGTCCAACAAATTATTTATTGTCGAGGCCGTCGGTACGCAAACAGATTATCCTTTTATCTGTTGATATTTTTTTTGTTTGACTGATGCGTAAAAATATTATTTACTTATATATTGCGGTTATACCCGTTGATAGATATCTGAGAACGGTATTCCCGATGCATTCAGGGACCTTGATTGAAGGTAATAAATGATGGTCTGCAACCTGATGGTAAATTACAGGGTATTAAGACTTTAGCACTTTTAATGATAGGAAACTGGTATAAAATCAAACCATTTCTGGTGTAAAACTTAACACCTACTTATGTAATCGGTATAATTTTACACTACTGCAATTGTAAATTTTATGGTACAACACTAACATGAATAGACCACAATGTAAGCAAAACAAGACCATGTATTATACTATTATGTCCAACTTTGAGACAATATATTATTATTATTGACTATCAATGTGTGTCCGGATGGTGATATTGGTACGAAAAGACAAAGTAGGCGTACCTAAGTAGGAGAGTACCTAATGGCCAAGTTTATTAAGAGTAATTGCTTAGACGGCTGAAGAATGTTTTGAATTTTCGCTCAAGGACCATTGAATTGGAATGTACGTTTCATAACAATGAAGTAACTAAACAAAGTAACTAAAATACATATTTTAAATCCGTCACATCTCGTTCGTTCTTTACTTATTGTACCACATATTATAACTGCACCATATGTTATAAAAAATATACCCAATTGTGAAGTAATTAATCATGTGGGTAGATTACATTACCACATTAAAACTGTTTAAATTTTTATTTTCATTAAAAATTGCATTCAATCTCTGCGTTATAAAAATTATTATTAATAGTTATTAATATATTGTAGTATGGATATAAATTTATTTTAACTGCTTACTTAATACTGGAGTAGGTTGGGAGCCATTGGTGTGAATATAACACTGAGTTTTCCACAAAACAACAAAACACTATACACTACACTCGACGCGCGTTTCGCCAACAAAGTTGTTGGCGAAACGCGCGTCGAGTGTAGTGTATAGTGTTTTGGTGTTTTGTGGAAAACTCAGTTAGTGTTGTTTGCTTACTTAATAGTTGAATGCATCGATATAGATGACAACTCAATAGACCTTTGTAAATCAATATGCATTAATCTAACCCCAATGCAATGCTAGATGTAATAAAACAGTATAAGTAATATAAATAACGAAAGTATAAACAACAAACAACTCAATTATGATTTTGATGATTTTAGATCACTTTATCAAGATCTAATGATTTATATACATATAATTATATAGTTAAAAAAATAATCCGTTAAGATTTGCCACAATAATTTATATGTATTTAGATTTTGCATTTTCATGTTTCTAGAAGTTCGGCCTTTATGTAAAATGTCTCACCCAAACTCTCTGTACTTTGATTGAATTTAGTTAAGGCTGAGAGGTGATTTGCACAATCTGATTTAAAACTTCAATTCATTTTAATAAAATAGATATTTGTTGACGTTTACGCCTACTTGTAAACTTCGCCACCTTTTAGCTTTTTTATTAAAAATAACAATATATAAAGCTGTAGTAACGATGTAGCCACATAATTAATTATCCCATAATTGAATAGTCTCGATAAAGTTAATACATATATTATTATTAATAAATAGATAATAAATAAGAATGGCATAACGTATTACTTCACCATTGACCCAATGAAATCCTCCGGCAACTTTATCAAAATTTAATACATTTTCAGGCATGCGTTATCTATTGGTTTGAATAAACTTGGCCATGACTCTTAATATTTGCTTCTTAAGATAGATAAACCGTTCAAGTATAAGTTGATTATTTAGAAATTACAAAGCACCAGGTGTTAACAACTGTTAATAACTGGTAACAATTCTTCTTATACTAATTTAGGGTATCATTATTGTCATAAATAGACAATACATGAGAAACTATATAAAATATGTGTATACGTTACTTTATTTACTTCATTTTTGCGAGAGGTTAGGTATATAAACTACAGAAATAAGGAGTTTATACTCCAACCCATCTCCGAATGCCTTATATAATAAGGACTAAACAAATTAGGTCAAAACAGCTATTCTCTATATGCCAAACGCCGAGCGAATTACATGACAAAATTTGTCGTGTCGTGCTAACTCTGTTAGACAGAAATGCGACAAATTTCTGCCAAATAAGGTAGATGGATTGGAGTATAAACTCCTTATTTCTGTAGTTTGAATATTACCCTCAGAAATTAAAACTTTCATTAACTATATAGGAAATAGTATAATTATGTTTGTATGTTTTTTATATTTTTTTATTTTGTCTGTACTAAAGGGAAATTTAAATTCTTTAGGATACCGGATTATTAGTCGACTTGATTAAATACATAGTTTAAGTTTTATTGTTTCATCTGATAATCAACTAAGCCATTATTATAAAATTATTTAACTATTTGTAGGTAAATACTACCTGGATGATAATGAATTGCCTAAATTTATTTACAAATGTTATCATTAATAAATTCTGAAAGATAACGAAAGCAAATAAGTCGGTCGTAACGCCAATTAACACCTTTTAATTTATGTCGTGAGAAATGAAAAAAACAATAATTTATTAATAAATACTTACTTAAAATTTAAAAATTTTCCACAAAATTATTGCGTTGAACTTAAAAAAGTCTTATATGTAGTTAGGTAACGTTCACACCGACACGATTTCAGTTTTATTTTGTTTATTTATGAATGGGGGACTATGTTTACGTTCTAAAGAACTATTCAAAAAATTCTGTTCTTCATAAATAACGAATTATTATATTATAAATTTGGCGCTAGTTTTAGTAGATCTACTATCTACTTTAGTAAATCTACTATACTATCAAGAAAAAATGTAAAGAAACCCCTTCGGCACGTCCTCTTAACTACAGATTGATAGAAATGTACGCTGTAATACCATTGTTTATTAGATTTTAAAAACGAAGAAACAACAATTAATAAGTAGAGAAACACTACAAACTGGTACTATAATCGTTTTTTTTTTTTCACCATCAATACTAGCATCAACCGACAATCAATTTATTGTTTTATTAAATGGAGCATATAAAATAGAGCTAATTGAAAGGGTCTTTCAATAAGGACGCTCGATTTTTAAACGTAAATAAAATAAGTTGTGTGTGAGATATCCACTCAATTTTTTTTTTTATTTTGAAGAATATTTCATGGCATTAAGTATGGAATAGAACCGCTATGTAGCACGTAGCGCTGTTTTGTTGGAACGACATATCGTCGGCACCACAGAATTTATAACCAGAAGGTTCACTCTCTGGCGGTACTTTTATCATACGTTTACAAAGGGCATGCCGCCATGCAGAAGTTGAACGACGCCCTTATTTAGTATACGGGTGATACTTCGTATGATACTATACATGTACCACGTGCTAGTTAGCTAATTCTCGCTGGATGACGAGACGGGGTAAGGAGGGAAACTTAGCGGGCGGAGCTTAGAGTAAACCTTCTAGTGGTAATTTTTGTTCGGTATCGTCGGTATCCATATCGTCCAGTTCAAGCCACAAGAAGTTGCTTATCATCGATATATAGCGCTCGTCGTTGACGGTTATGATAATGCCAGTTTCGTTTTGGAAGAAGTACGGACCGATGATTCCGCCAGACCAACATCCGCACCAAACAGTGACTTTCTCGGGATGCATTTGGTGCTGATATATCTCGTGTAGGTTGGTATAGTTGGTTCTACACGTTGTTGAACGCAAGAAGACTAGAGAGTAAGGATACATAGCTCCTCGAAAAATCAGTGGTGGGGGTAGGACGAAAAACGGCGCCAATATGGCAGCCTCGCGTAGAATCACGCGGGATCTAAGCATGTGCGCATGCCGTTTATCCTCGTCTATCGCGGGTCTTCACTATTTAAATGTAGGGTTAGGGTTCTATTGCGCTCATTATGTAAACAGTAAACAATTTTCGCGTGCATTTCTTTACAATTGTTGTTTCCGAATTGTTTGGTGAAAACACGCTATGAAAATTGAGATACAGTATTTTCAGTCTTAAATACATAGTATGTACAAAAAATAATAGTTCTGAATGCTTTTCTTTTAGAGCAAGAAATGTTATTGCATTTTTTCATCTGTCAATTATAATTTTCTTTTATGTCTGCCACGAGTAGGATATCGATGATAATTTAGCTTTGTGGAAATGAAATAACATAATGAGCTTTTAGTCTAACGAGCTTTAATCATCCACAGGAAGATTACATATTTTAACCATGGCCACAAGTGGAATTGAAAATGTCGAACTGCGATCACTTTTGCATGGGGAAATGAAGAAGGGTTCGATCTCGGAAGGAAATATTTTGTTTGAAAGTTTACAAAGCAACAGACACTCCATTGAATTGCCAAGCGAAAAATGGTATGCTGAGTCTGGTTTGGACACCAATTTAAACATATGCATTGATAAGAAGTTGAATGTGAATGTGTATTTACACAGTGAATATTTGGAATGGATGGAATGGGATGTGCCGAAGTCTGTACAAGATATTTCAAACATCCAAGAAGTAACCTGAAAGAAATAAAGTTTTCCTGTGAAATTAGCTTGTGAGCTATTATTGTATGAAATGTGAAGTGGTTTTTAAACAATTACTAATCAATTGTATATATTCGGTTAATTTAAAATTTGCGATTTTGTGGTAATAACATTACATATTTACCGACCTATTTGTATGTTGCTTCAGTAAAAACAAAGCATTCAATAAGAGTAAAATCAGTGTACAATGAAGGCAATACAGTGTGTGATGTAAAATCAATTAATTTTTCAGAATTAACATTAGTAATTAGACATAAATTGAAGGGTACAGGATAAAACAAGAAATGTCATAAAACTATTTATTCAAGAAAATTGAAATTATAAGTTGCATTCTAATGTAAGCGAAGAAATAACATCGCAATGAAAAGAACTAAACTAAACTACCTAACTAATTTTTACTAACTAACTGTAGTTAAACTTTTTCAATTTAACTAAAAGGCCATAATAATAATATAAAATAAATAATATAGGATGTTACCTCTTACTAAAAAACTATGATAACCAAAAAATCTTATTACGGAAACGTTCTGTGGGAAGTTCAAATTCATTATCGTTAAGTGAAGGAAAACTGGTATTTTGAGTTTCCTTTTTCTACTATTATAAAGTATTCTTTCCTTGAGCTGCATGATATTAAGGTAATACGGTGACAGCACCTCCAACCATTTTTCTCGTCTCTCACAGTCCTTAAACGAAATTGAGTTGTAAATTACTATTTGACAATTTACTTCTACATTACACTGCACTTTTACTATTTACTACAAAGTAAGCGTTACTATCGGTGTATACAAACATTACAATACTTGTTTATCGAAAGACTTACCTCAGGAACTTTAAAAATTGTTCGTTTATTTATGACACAATCAGGGCTTTTGCTGGAACAATTCGTAACGCAACAATATCTCGACGCTTTTGACATATTTAACGGAAAAACTGGAAACGCTCAAAACTTTCAAAACACAGTAAACAAAAATAAACATAACCTCGCTCGGTTCTACGCAAGGACCGCCATGGTGCGGACGTTTTTCGTCCTACCCCCACCACTCGAGTTATTTCTCCTGTTCTCTAGTCTTCTTGGTTGAACGCTATAGCCTTCCATTATGATTTGCCAGACACTGCTGAACAATTCACAATTTGACAGATGTTGCTTTAACAACATGGCCGCTATAACCTAACAAATTTCGAGCATCCCTATTGAAGGACCCTATATATTGGTTCGCTGAAATCATTTTTTTTCTCTGAATTCAAGGACGTATCACCACTTGATATTTGAGTAATGGTTTAAATGTGTAAAATACCTTATTAATATTAATTTCAACTTATACCAAAATCGTCTAGTAAGCTATGAAAAACAATAGGCGGTGGAATCAACAATGTTGCAAACTCTCAGGCAAACGTCAATTTCTGTTTTTAATCAAGTGTCAGTACTGTCGTAATGGTAATTATTGAATACGTATTGTGTCTTTAAAATTCCAACGTTGGCTGTTCTTTTTTTCATAAAAGAAAGATAATTAATTACAGTGAACAAACTGACATGCTGCAAGTTTACTTTGAGTGCCGTAGAAATAATTACTAAGCGGTACGTTTATACGTGATGCGTTTTTCGTGATAGAGAGGTGCCAGATGCAGGAAAATTCGGTAGGTTGGAGCAAAATTTAGAGAGCAAGAATTAGTGTAAATGTTTGATGTGGTATTCTCGATGGTAGATTGATAGGACTTTAGGATACCCTTATAAGTGATATTTTGTTGCACAAAAATATCATCGATAATTGACTGAAGACTTTCATCACTTTTTAAATGATTGATCTCTTGTACAATTTACTGTGGTATTGTAGACTACTCCACATAATGCTTCATTAAATGTTAGTTGGATTAATAATCATTATAATGGACGGTGGCCACTCATGGATCGGTTCAGTGACCTGCTCACTCCTCTAGAGTACACAGTTCGATTTTTAGGTTTGGGGTATTTAAGAGATAAAGTTTATTTGATCCAACCGGATACTGAAAACATTTTAATATATATAATGACCAAATTTGCATACCGCAAAATACTGCTCGTCAAGATAAGAAAAAGTGTGAGATTCTCTAGGTATGCGCAGAAGAAAGAGTGAGGCAGCATTCGGAGAGAAAAGGACGCACTTTACGCGCAGCCAGATCGAACTCTGTGTAGATTCACTTTCGATATACATATATATATATATATATATATATATATATATATATATATATATATATATATATATATTCATCGATACTCATCCTGCAAAGATCCCAATTCGACTGAGTAAAGACCAGGCTATTTACTGAGCACCTCGTGGGCGGTCCGATGTCTCAGTTTTGAAACTTGTTTTTATTCTTGACGAGCTCTACCGAATTTTATTTCAAAAAAATAGTGTCTAAAAGGTACATAAAAGGTAATATATCTTCACAAAGATGGACCATTTGGGCAATTCTTATAAAGCTATTTTTGTAAATCCTTGCTACTGTCATTAAATTTCTAAATATTATAATAATATTGTCTCTTGATTCCTGTATCTTTTATAGCTAACTTGATAACTTTCATACAAGTTGATATTAATATTGAATATTAATATTTTACATTTTATCCACAAACTCAAATAAGTATCAATTGATACATCGTTACATTCAGAGAGAGAAATATAGGAAAATACTTGTTGGTGATGTTGAAAATTCGACATCGAATAAAAAAGGCGGAGTTATAGCTTACATTTTTTTTTTATATAAGAAAGGCTGTAATAATGAAAAATGAGTTGAATATGCTCTTAATCGTGGGCACGATAATTTTGAGACCAAAAACGTAATTAACTTAAAAATTAATTCATTACTGCCTATTTTCTAGAGAAAAGTATCGAAAGTATTTTATTATATTAGTACTTGGTATGCATAATTTATAAAACAGCCTAACTCCAGACTTACAATTGAATTTCTAGATTTAAATGTGTACTTCATCCAGCCTGGTTTACTGTACTTGTACAGTACCAGCAGGTGTTATTTATATAGCGTCTGGATATTTGACATCTTGAAGAACGCTCTTGACAAAATTAGAATGAACGGGAAGCAATAACACACGAGGAAGAAGTTACATCGATTTCTGTAGTCCTCTTAAGAGTAGACGGAATTTTATATAAGAATATTTTTGTTCGTAATTGTGTCTGGTTCAAAATATTTGTGTTTTCAAAAGAGGATGTTTTGATTAAAAATCAGAGATATTCGCAAGATATTACCAGGGTTTTAATATCCTATTTATTTACACAAAGATTTTCTTGATAAGATACACAATTCACATTCACATAATATTTAAGTAAGCGTGACGTAATCACGTACTAATACTGCACTTCGATAAAATCATATCAATCATTATTTATAAAACAACAAATTATTACAAAATATTGTATTTTAATAATAGGTATTACATATTTTTAAATAATCAGGTGTGAAAACGAACATGTATTGAAAATGTATCGTCTTGACGCGAATCTATACAAGATTTTCGTTTTGTATTTAGAGTTCTTTGGTCTGTGGGCTAATCATTTGGTGGTTGAGGGTAACTTTTTTAAAATTAACGTCAAAGGAATATATGTTTTCCTTTTATATATTTGACACAACCAATCCCTGACACTAGTATAAAGTGGTTAAATTCCTAAATTCTCCAGTCAAATTCTTAAATATCATATTTGAGGTACATACTAGTTACGTTTACTTTCTCGAACTCTCTATTTAAATCTTCTAAAGAGCATTTCCCTTGGGTGGTATCATAATATCGTCGCCCTCAGGAGATAGGGGCTTAACTGAATATACCATAGTTTTCAGGAGAGCGTCTTAAAGATTTTATGGTGTTTGACGTGAAACTTAAACATTTAGTGTTTCGTTCCAAAGGGGTTACTATTTTTTTATCCAAATATAAAATACCGCAAATTTATTTAAAAATTAGTAAATGTAAAAAAAGTCAGAAAGGACACCATTTAATTTTTTTTTGTAGATAAGCCCATTTGTGTTATAAAAAAAAAGAAGATAGCGTGGGATAAGTCCACTATAAAGTAATATGAAAGCTTTGAGATTATTCGAGTATTTTACAAAAGAAGGCAATACTATGTAAGAAATGCGTTGATTAGGTTACATTTTACAGAAAAACGAAAATGATAAAAGTCCGTATGTTCTTTTTCTTTCACAACTGGTCTTTCACCACTGCAGAGCTCCAAAAGATTTCTATATTTTTCTTCTGGAATTGGAGGTGGCTCTTTGTAAAGATTGGGTATATCAGTGTACATAACCGAATGCATAATAGAAGATGTTTGCCTTTTTAAACTAATTGACCTGTACTGAGTTTCTAAATGGCTATTCTTGAAATAAGTCTTTATTGGCTCACTTTTCTTTACAGCAAACTCAACTATTTCGTTTCACTTTATTTCTCTGTCGGAATTGCTATCATCTGTACGTATGGAGAGAAGTCGAAGTTTTTGCGAAAACGTCTTAAAATCTAAAAAGTCACTGTAGCTTAAAGGTACAACAGTATATGGATTATTTCTTCTGGCCAGAGGAAATACCGGAATAAGAAATATCATGCTTCCGTGGGAAGCATAATATCACCAGCTAATTTTTGAGCAGTTGATATAGCGCTGTGGGCTGAGTCTCCTTCGTTTTGACCATGGCGAGGGGCAAAGACTCTGAGGGATATCCCTTCTAAATTGGTGCTGTTGTTAATTACATATAAAATAGTGTAGGCTCTAATTGAATTATTATTTTGCCCCCCACATCCGTCTGCAAATAGGTATGATGTTTAGTTCGATCTTTGTCGTATCTATATAAAAATGTATACAAAGCTATCGCTATCTCACAGGAACCTTGTTTATACCATTTCCATCATCCCAGGCTCCAGGTAAAACTAAAACAATCTCTAGAACCAATTTCATAAATTGTTAAGTTAAAAACCCCTAACCTTCTTTTGTAGAACATTTTGTTATAATTTGATATAGGTACATGAATAACCTGTTACAGGTCAAATGAAGCACAAACCACGGACGTTTTATGAAGCTTGGCTTCTTGTTTGTAAAACTTTTATGTTTCTAATCTTTTCTTTATCTCTTATCCTTTTAATATCGATCATTTAAATTTGTTTTAATTTCATAGATCCCTGTAAGTAAGACATGCAAAGACTGCATTCGTCCTTCTTAGGCTTATGAAAAGACAACTGCATTCTAAAAATTTGACGATATAAAGAAAAATGCCTTCTCAATGCTATTTTCTGCACAATGTTCTAACTAAAGTGCGTACATTTTCGGCAGAGATAAATCGCTATGTAGGTATTCCCTTGATGAACTTTTACGACAGTAGTGGGATTCGACTTTCGGAAACCATTTAATATTATTGTTTATAGATTCTCGCAAAGCCTTGTCTTTTAAAATATACGAGTGCTGGCGACCCCCATGCTTATCTTTGGTAATTATGCCAGTGCTTTCCTTTTTTAAAGCTGCAGAATGCATACCTTTATCGCTAATTCCTAACGTCCATAAAAACATACTTTTACACACCGTCTCTTTTTTACTTTCCAACGGAAGAAAGAAATTCTGCGTATTCTGACGCCTAAGACTAATGCGTTGTTACCATTTTTCTCTTAATACATTCCTCATCAATAATACGAATTTGTATATATTCGTGTTGCAACTGCAAATCCCCTAGCTTATGAAGATGGGTAAAAATTTGCTGTCGAATATCATCGTCAAACAAAAAACATGTTTTACCAACTCTCTTGCAGGCTTCAGAATTGCAACCGGTACCTATTTGTCTTTCAGACACAATCTGTTTGATAGTCGGGGATTTGTATTGGAGACCAGAATTGCGTAGAGTCTTTGCCATCATTTTTGAGTTGATTTTTTTTTTTGTTTTTTTTTTACTAAATACTGTCGTGATTCCCCCTCAACGATATAATCTTCGGGTTGTTTAGACATCATGTTTTTAGTAGGAATATCTGTGCTTCAACGAGTGGTTTGTGTTATTTCATTTTTGTTAATAGTAGTTTTACCTGATACTATTATGTGGTCTCTCCATGAGGAATTCCCTTGTACCAACGTGGACAACCTAACTTCAGGCGCAAGCGCAAATCGTTAATTAAGCCTCTTCGTGAAACTAATGTTGTTCTAATGTCCTCTAAATATATTTTTTACGAAAAGGCCTACGTACATAAGCCCCTTCGTTCAATAAATATTTTAAAGCATATCGCATAGGCCCACGTAGCATATTGCATTATTAACTTTATCATGAGCTCCTATCTTGTGCTAACCTACGCATTTCGCTAATTGTGCTACAACCTACAACCCTTACTATTTGCGAGCAGTAGTCTAATCTAGGCCTACCTCTGCCTTTCTTCACTCCTATTTCTGTCTCCAAAATATCGCGGACTATTCCCCCATGTCTCAGCAAGTGGCCTGCAATTCTATCTCTTCTTATCTTTATGTTTTTCCACATACTTCTTTTTTCGCCGACTTTCTCTAATACTTCTTCGTTTCTAACCCTATCAGTCCACGGTATTTTCATCATTCTTCGGTAACACCGCATCTCAAAAGCTTCTAATTTCTTCCTACTTGCTTCCCCTACCGCCCAGGTTTCGCAACAGTATAGTGCCGTGCTCCATACATACGTTTTCATCTCTTCCTTGTTTCTAAGTTTATTACCCCCGAGCATAAAAGTGCTTTCTTTTTGTTAAAATCTACTCGACCCTGCGCTATTCTTTGTTTTATATTTTTATCGCTTCTTCCATCCCAATTTATTTAACTTCCTCCAATCTTTCATTATTAATTTGTACTTTCGTTTTTGCTCTGCTCTCGCGCCCTCTGCACACTAACACTTTAGTTTTGTTTTTATTCACCCTCATTCCGTATTCCTCTGTCAACACTGCCTCCATTTAGTTCAACGCTGATTCTAATTCCTCCTTACTAGATGCTAATACTGCTATATCATCCGCGAATCTCAGCATTTTTAGTTTCTGTCCCTGTACTTTAATCCCGAAATCCACGTTATTAACTTAACCTTGAGAAATTCAGATAAATCCTTTCGTGGTAACATATATAGAGCATGATGAAACATTCATTTTGCAAAACTTAACTCAATTTCGTTTTTTTTGTCAGTTAATCCTCTACGTAACACTATCATGACATACACGTGTTGACACTGTATGGTGTGTAGATTGACGTTAGTTAAGTATTGACGTCCTATCTTTGACAGAATACAAATGGCGCGCCATTCAAATCCTACAGTTCCAACTGAGACACCCTACATAATCTTTAGTTACGCAAAGTAGAAAGGTTGTATATTAAGCCCCTCTAGAGAACAGAATCAAGATATACGCTAGGTTATTCACGATAATAGCAAAGGATTCGTTCACATAAATCCGAACACACAACTTCATTTGAGGATCGTTAATTTTACATCACAATAAAAATTAACACTTTTTGTAAGTGATTCTGAACACGAATTTGCTTGTCTCTGATTTTCTAATATGTAATCCCTTTGCAAACCGAGTCGAGGTCAGCCGCTGGGTTATCGAAAAGGCACGAACACCTGTAGCACAAACCGTGTTGTGGCTGAAATAAAAGAAAGTCAACTCGCAGCAGTAAAACTATATATCACGGTAATAGTTACGTGTAAGTCAAATGGAAAACACGCAAAAATGATTTATATTACACACACGTCGTGCCGTAATGCACAACGATAATTAAGTGATTGCTGTTTACAATAAACAACTAGCGGAGTAGATTGGGAGAAGATGCGAAGACTGTGCGGCATGTCAAAAACAGCAACAAGTGCGACTGTAGCTGTACGGGACCACTCTCTCGATTGCACTAGTAATTATCAGAAATTTATACAATGTGATTTGATATTTATGGATAAACTGTGTGATAAACATTTTCTCACGCTTCTTGCCACTTTTGACAAGATGCCACTGAATTTATTCATTTAATCCTATTATAAAATTGGAAAAACTCAACATAAAACATCTATACATAAAGTCAAATTATTGAAAAATATAAAATTAATTTATTTTTGAAACATTGAACAGTAAATATTACACAATCTAACATTACGTATTCTGTACGATTAAAGTTGCAAATATCTACCCTATTTTGTATTGTTTGGAAATCTGTTCAAATTTTATGTATTGGCTTTAGATTAAGATAAAAACATTTATTTTACGCACAGGCAACCGAGGAACATAAATGTTAATCTGTGATAATAAGTGTGGACAGTCGATACAATTATTTAATAATTTATGCAAAATCATTACACCTAAATACTTTCTCCGGGTTTCTAAGAGTTGAACTTTAAATTTACTCAATAAACTTTCCTTGTGTGGAATACCTCTAACTGGATAAACTTAATTCTAATAAAAACTCACCTCTGAACTCTTTTTAAGTTACCTATATGAACATAATAACCTGGATTCCATACAACAGGTCCATATTTTAGCTCAGATCTTACAAAGGCGTCAAATAGTTGCTTTAACGTGTCAGGCATTGTACCATTTAAAATTTATTATACAGAAGCCAGGTATTTTTTAACCATTTAAGCTTATATTTTTTACCTGGTCAGTCTGCAATCAAATATCACTCCTAAAGATTCTAAATTCACTGATATTGAGTGGTAACAGATTATTCTAACACCACGAATTTAAGTTGTTAATATTATTGTGAAGCAAAATGCAGTCCCACACACATTATCTAACGAAATAGTTTACAATCGTCCGCTAACAACAAAATTTTCGCCTCTATACCCTAGCAGTTATCATTTATAAATCCGACAAATAGAAAGAGACCTAAAATGGATCATTGTGGAACACCCGATGTTGCAAGTATTTAGACAGAACTGAAACCATGATACTAAACCGTTAGTCTTCTGTTACCTAAATGTGATTAAAATAAACAGTTTTAAAACCTTAAAACGGAATTTTCCGCGCGTAGAACATCTCTATCTAGAAATTGAGTGTCCGAGAAAAAATACCCCAACACATAAATGCAGAATATGTGTTTTATGCGACAGTTTTACGTTTTTCAAATAGTCCACCATCGTGTTTTCTCATGACCCATGGACAGGGTGGGGTGTATCCTATCCACCTTAAAATCAATAGATGTCGTCTGGTAGACGTGCCTAATCAGAATCAGTCGTAACCTGATCGATCCGACACGATTTAGTTGAGTTATCGTGCTAACAAAAATAAATGCCGACGACAACGACACACACACAGCATACATTTTTTAAAAACCATTTTCTTTTTGTGTTTAGGCCGAAAAACGAAAGATAAACCCAAGAAAAAATTTTTCTTTTTCACTTTTTCTTTACACGATTACATTACTTTTCCACGTATAGTGGAGTGCGGAAAAGTAAAAAAAAATATGATTTTACAAACTACTGAAGTGAGGAGATGTTTCCACACCATCTGCAAATGCCTTATACAGTAAGGACTATACAAATTAGGCAAACAGCTATTCTCCTGGCTACATGCCGGCAACAAGCGCTGAATTATATAATTCAGCGCTCGTCCATGTATTAATAAGTAACAAAAAATTTTGTATTATATGTGAAATCAATATACTTCTTTTTTATCTTTGTGTATTTGATTTTACTTTAACTATGTTAAGTTGAAAATTGATAAAAAACAAATAAATTTGTTATCGTTTTAATTTACACTTCAATCTATAATTGAATGATTTTCATTTATAAAGTGATAGGGAATTTTTTAATTTTGGTGTCGAATAATTTTGAACAATTTACCGTATCATCATGATATTAAAAATAGTTTTTATGCATATTTTACGACTAACACAAATAAACCATCTGAAAATATCTAACATTAATTGAAGAAATGAAAGGACTGTTCTAAATATGGTTTAAAAAATTTTTTAGTTTTTCAAGAATAAAAGAATTGTGGAAATTTTTTAAACAACAGTTAAATCACCTTAAAAAATAGTTAATGAACTCGTTAAACACAACTCGAATATGAACATATAATGTATGCGGATTTCTGTTCAAACAATTCCGGCGGATTTTTTATAATGTCTATTTTAAACTTATAAACTTTCAGCAATAATAATTTGTTTGCTTTTATTATTTGCCTACTCTATTTGAACACAAATTTTAATATCTTCCAGCAATAAACACTGGTTTGTGTTTGCCGAGACGCATTGTATTTATGGCGTTTAAATAACTTGTACAAATATGAGACCGCATATATTTTTTTAAATAATACTGAAAACGTACAATGGGTCTATCAACTTCGTTATATAACACGAATATGTGTGTTGACAATATCACTTCATATTTATTTTCTTGAAATGGTAAGGTAGTGGACACACTAGTTTAGTGATTTGTAACAACTAGTTTTTACATAAGATGACGCAAATCATCTCAATTTTGTTGTATTGTCAATTTCCGAGTAAATACTTATTTTGTACAATAAACTCATGTTTCCTATATAGGGCGTCTCAGTAGGGGTTCTCAGAAGGCTGTCTCAAATAGGGCTTGAATCGCGCGCCATTTGTGATCTGTCACAGATATATAGATCATTTACAGTTGCATTAAGAAAAATTCGCACCAAATTAGGACAAAACGAAGCACCTACGGGGTTAACAGTTCGTAACTTAATCAAGAAATTTGAATAGAAACGGGTTCTGTTACTGATAAGGCAACACCAATACGTCCTCGTCGTGGTCGGCCAGATGAAAATATTGCTGCAGTGAGAGAAAGTGTAGGGGAATATCCAAATACATCAACTCGACGTCGTGCACTACAACTGAATCTGTCAAGAGCCACCACGCATCGTATTTTAAAGAAAAATCTGTATCTGTCAGCATAAAAAAATCAGTTGACACAACGATTAAAAGTTAAAACCCATTTACAACGTCATACATTTGTTAATTGGGTGTTAGAAAAGGAAGAAGGTGATGCTGATTTTTGCAACAAAGTTTTGTTCAGTGATGAAGCACATTTTCATCTTGACTGATTTGAAATTGGGTGCTGAAAATCCGCATGTTTTACACAAAAAAGAAATACATCCATAGAGATGCATGATTTGGTGCGCATTTTGGAGTGGTGGAGTAATTGGGCCATACTTCTTTGAAAATTAAGCTGGTAATGCTATCATAGTAAATGGGGAACACTATCGTGACACGTTGACGTCGTATGGTTTGTAGATTACAGACGTTAAATATTGACGCCCTATCTTTGACAGAACACAAATGGCGCGCAATTCAAATACTATAATTCCAACTGGGATACCCTATATTACACGAGATTTGTAATTGAGTAGGCGTTATTATGGAAAATGTTGACAATTAAGAAGCGACTGATACAAATGACACAATTGTTTTAAAATCCACGGCCACTCTTGACTCACATAATTTCTGATATCGGTATAATAATTAACATATTGCAAATTACATGGATTTTGCGTGTAAAAAACACACATTCTAAATCAAAATGTTATTAACTTAAAATGTTTCTTGGATCATATAATATAGATATTAGCATTAAATTTGAGGAAGTATCTGGGTATTCTATTGAATACAGAATATATATTTATCGGCGTTTCAAGAAATTTCCACGAGAATTCCAATCGTATTTTTTACGTGTGAAAGGTTTCTTCGACCACCCCGTAGACTTCCATAGGTTCGCCTCTGTATTCTAGACATCTCGGATGAAATAACAAATAACAATGTTACATAAATCATCGTCTAATCTGTTAGACGGGATGCCAACGAGAATAAATTAATGGATTTGAATTAAGGGAGGTGCCTCTAGGATAAATGGAACTGTTATCGTTTATCTCTCTAGATTTTCTGCGTATGCATCCATTACGATTGACAGCTTATATCCGTGACGAAAATAAGCCTTTTATGAATAAAAATTTATCTGATATCAAGTTATATCGTTTCGTGTTTATCGAAAACGCTTACTATTAGCGGGCGTCTGAATTGTACTAATTCGCAGCCCACTTGAAATTTTGGACCAGTGATGTTGCTCATGAATTTGCAACACATCACAATAGAGCTATGTAAGTTATTACTGATTAAGTGATTAACGATCATATTTCAGTAATCACACATGCGTTTTCAAACGCAATTTCGACATACGAGTATAATTGATAAATATGATAGTTTTACGTTATAATATTAACCACTGACTTATGCTTAATTGGCAGTTATTTATTATTAGTTGATTATTTTGATTAAAAGCATTGTTGATTGTTTATAAAATATTATTTTAAATACATTTTTGAAACCTTTTTCTTATACTAAGTAAGAAGTATAATTATTTATTTTAATATTTGATAGTTTGAGCCTAAACAAACAAAAAACTGTTATACAACATAAATGCTTAACTCAATTCAACAGTTATGGTATAATAAATGCATTATAGGAGAAAAATAAAAGTAAAAACTAGAATTCCTTAAATTTCTATTTTCCTATTTATTCAGGACTATTTCTTCCTGAAGATTTTTTGTTTCATTTATTTATTAAAACAGCAATCAGATAATACAGTCTACAGGCGATTCTGTTGTTTAGGGAACTTGCAGGTTGTTGCTCTTGTTTTGACATGATGAGGTTCCTCCAATGAGAAAGACCTCTAGAATTCTATTTCAGGTCTGATGGCCAGCGTGTTTTGAGTCTTCTGCTGTTGTGTCCCTGCACAAATGGTTGTAATAGGGAGTTGATATGTGTTTCTAGTCTCCCGTGGTGTTTATTGATTCTTTGATGTATTTCTTCTTCGACTGTTGGTATGTGAATGTCGTTGTGTATCGTTTGGTTTGTCACGTACCATGGCGCATCAGCTATGGCCCTGATTATTTTAGATTGGTTTAATAACAACTTTGTATATTAAGATTTTATTTTCTATTGACATTTTTTATTTTCTTCCCAGTAACCAGCGTAGTTCCTCAATTTTTAGGCCGGTCTGTTTTCTCTTTTTTTTGCATGTGATCTTTCCTAAGGAGTTTGCTATGAAGATGAACACCTAAATATATCACGCATGTTGATTTTGGAATTTCTACATTATTCATAAATACTGGTGGGCTTTGTTCTTTTCTTTTGGTAAATGTTTGTGTTGTGATTTGATTTCATTAATTTTGATTTTCCATTTCTTAAGCCTCCTCTTTAGCTCTTCTAGTTGAAAAAGTTGGTGTTGGGGGTTTGAGCAGGCAGTGATGGAGTGTGTTCGTCTATAGACAATAATGTTGTGTCATCTGTAAACCTGTCGGTGATAATGACGTCAGATATTGGGAGGTCTGAAGTGTAGATTAGATATAAGATAGGTCCCGGAACGCCTCCCTGAGGAACACTAGCTTGAGACGAAGTCTGAAGTTTCTCCATTTCACTCTTCTTCTGAATTGTCTATCTGATAATTAAGATCTTTAAATATTGTAATATTGTATGGAAAGTGCTTGATTTTATATAGCAGACCGTCCGTCGTCTCAAGCTTTATCAAAAGCTTGATTCACATCTATAAAAACCGCTGTACAGTATTTTTCCTCATCTATGGTTTCATTAATTAATTGAATGTCGAAAGTCGAACTGGTGTTGGGGTATGTTTGGAATTGGGTTTATTCGTTGAAGGAGTAACTGTTCTAGTAGTTTAGAGATGACGGGTAGTAAAATAATGGGCCTATATAATGTAGCGTTGGTTAAATTTTTCCCTGGCTTAGATATGAGAATT
This sequence comes from Rosalia funebris, assembly GCA_037954035.1. Taxonomy (NCBI): domain Eukaryota; kingdom Metazoa; phylum Arthropoda; class Insecta; order Coleoptera; family Cerambycidae; genus Rosalia; species Rosalia funebris. The sequence goes on along the minus strand of JAZFAV010000001.1, from coordinate 9,690,941 downwards.
ACTTCTGAGACTTTTAAATTTGTGAGCCAATAGTGGAGTCTAAGTATGGCGTTGAAGATATAAGTTATCATTACAAATATTACAATTCATTTTTTGGGTATTTCTTTCAGCATTTTACAAGTTATCTTGTCTAATCCTGGACCTTTCTTGTTATTTAGAAGATAAATTTCCTTTTGGATTTCCTTAGGTCATAGTGGTTCCAGATTTGTCGCGTGAGGGATTCTTTTATACTCATATTCTCTTCCTGAAGGTGAAACGTTTATGTTGATAAGTCACGAAATCGGTTTCCAGCCTTACTAATTACAATTAATTATAAATTTTAAGATTCCGAAACAATATCATTAAATAACTGATGAGTGATGAGTAAGGTACGTGACTTATCTAAGGATAAGTCTGATGGACGAAATCAATTCTGCATATAATTATAACAATTATACAATAAAAATTATAATTTTGTAGATACAAAAAATTCTCAAAAAAACTAGACATAGTTCTAGCAGTCAACGCGTATTTTTAAGTAGTCACATTCTCGTTGTTATATTACCATAATATATATTTAAATTAATATATAAAATAAACAAGCAGGTAATTTATAATTATACTTTCCTATCTTAACTGCAAGTATAACTACAATATACAGGTATAGGTGGAAGAGGCAATTAAGCAAAGTGCTGCTCGCCGCAATAAACCATGGTAAATAGTAAAATAACTGCAATCATTGCAGGCAGTAGTAAACAACAATTATATAAAATCAGTTGAACGTCAATAGTAAAGTTCAGTCCATTAAAATTTGTGGGCGGGGTAGGCGTGCCTTTTCATTTGTTAAATTTATATAATATTGCGGTGGATAGTGTACACACCTACTTGTCAAGTTCGTCTTTCCATCAAGGGTACTAATTACCACAATTTAGTCATAAACAAATACTCAAATAGCTCATTGTCATTGCAATCACGTAGGTAATAACTATAAAAACATAAATCGCCTCGACAAGTTAATGTTTCAAACAAATTTTAACTTATTTTGAAAAGTTTTATTCAAAAAATATGTTTTGAAAACTATCTAGTTATAAAATGATTTTTTTTTAAAGTTCATTCCAACTTAACGAAATTATATTAAGTTTTTATTATCGAAATAGCTTTTATAACAAGGCGAAATAAAAATTGCCTTAAAGAAAGTTAAAAGTTACACGACAGTTTATGCGTCATTTTAAATATTTATGCAAAACGGTATTCCTCAATCTAAACAAAATATTAAATATGCAAGGTGATTTCGAATAAATATAATGTGAGAGAGAGAGAGAGACGGAGAGATATATGTTTTTTTTATGGAATACCCTATATGTTTTTATATTATTGAATTCTCATATACAGGTATCAAACTATGAGGCTATTGGTCAAGGCTTTCTTTGAATGTTATTAATGTATTTCTATACCTTTAAATCCTATATAATTTTACGTCATATCCGAAGAATGGTATGTCTTCTACAGAAACCTCACTTATGTTTGTGTATCTTCTATAAGTTCACTTCTGAAAATTTTGTTATAAATCATGTAAATGTAATTTTTACTTTAAATTAGTATTTGTAGTTGTAATTAGTAGTTGACAACTTAAAGGGGCCAGGTCTCTATAACGTAACTGCTACTTTGGAATTTTTTCAAAATTCAAGAAACTTCAAAATAACAAATAGATAATACTACACGGTTGTTGGTACTACTGTACGCTACTCCGTTATTTTTATAACTTTAAAGTAATTTGATTTGGTGACGATATACCATAAAATATATTTCAACAGTTATTTAAAAGTAATATTTAGAACAATATGGTTCCAATAGGAACTGGAAATAACTATGTATAACGACTGCGACGTTGTGTAGCTGATTTTAACTGTAAAATCGTATACTAATTGCGGTCTTAGTTGGAGCAACTTAGCTGGGGATGTGCACTAAGTTGGCCTAGATAATCGGCCCTTCTTTATTTATTTAAATGTATTAAATTAAAATAAGGAAGTATTCCAAAATTCCTACATTTACCTATTGACAGTAACTTAGTCTATAACAATACAACTTTCTTTAAAACCTGAGGTGTAAATTTCCCTAATTTTGTTTGTATCCTTTCTTTTAAATCATCATACTCATCAGTAGATACTTATCACGCTTTATTTAAAATGAGCCTTTATAATTTTTTTTAGCGTCTAACTACTTTTACTACGCCACTGCGTCGAATTCTCTTCCATTCACGTGATCACCGAATGATTTTATTAAAGACTTAAGCGTCAATTTCCGTCCTCGCCCTGAGATCCCTTTTGACTAGACACGTACCTGCCCAATGTAAACCAGAGGCCGTTGTTGGTTTAGGGATAACGCATCCCTTTAAACATGTGGTAGATAATTCAATAAGAGGGTGAGTTCCTAGGCATGCAGCCTGTGATTTTAACTTGCCAAAAGTGGAGACGCAATATTCTTTAAGTCAGTCGTAGCTAAAGAATGTCATTGGACGTCGGTCGGCGTCGATAGGTTAGGCCCAATGAAAGACGAATGTTAAAAAATTACTGCATAATATAACCGTATAATGATTTATGCAGCATCGACTGATCTCGTCTGTCTATGTACTTTTAATAATGTAAATGGTGCTTGTTTTCAGTTTTATGATTAGATTCTGTTTTTATTAAAAGTGCTCCTAAAACAACTGTTCGACGACGAATAAACTATTAAAAAAATGATGTTATTATACATTTTTAATCAATTTAAGTCATCGCGTTCTAAATAGAGATATTGATACTGCTCATAAAAACTTAATTAAAGATACAGCAGCAAAGATTATATTTAATTCTAGAGATGTTAGATCTTTTGTTTAATGTCCCCATTCCGTAACTTCCAATAATAACTTAGTTAATGATGAGCAAAGGTATAGTTAACACATTTGCTTAATCACTTTTATAAATTTGCTATTTGTTTTTGTTTTGCTTTTCCTTGTGACTTGTGAAGCCATTAAAACGTATGTAATTCTTCTGACCAACCTAATGTTTCAATTATTAGAGAATATATTTTTATAGCTTTAAAAAATTCAACAACAAATTGGTTCGGGGCTAGATGGCGTTATGGGTCAATTAGAATACGTCCAGATGGCGTTCATATATTTCTGTTAACGACTCTTACATTCTTCATTACCTTCTGAGGGTCAACGGCCATCCCATGTTGAACATCGATCCTCATCGATCACCGAAGTCAAGCAACCTCGGGAGCAGTTAGCACTTGGATGGGTTACCGCTTAAAAACACTGCGTGCCGTTGCCGTTTCAGCCTGCAGTACTGCTGGAGAGGGCTAGGTTAGTTGCCTCCCCTCTGTAAAAACAGATCCAGCTCATAGTACCGATGATATTCATCGAAGAGGAACAGGTCATAGACCTACTTTAGAAGAAGGAAGAAGACGACTCTTACCTTCTATTATTGTTAACATGGCACCTCAGTCTGCAACATTTCCTGAAAGCTGGTCCAGATCTAAAATTTGCATCACTTTATATTTTAACATGCTGTTTCGACATTCAACAATTCAACAATTTTATCAGTACTTACCTTCCTGTAAATACTAGTTACTGTCTCACTACAACATTGGATCAGAGTGGCTAGTATAGGTAGAATTTGAAGAGATATATCCGAAGCCTCGGATAGACTCGATCATGATCATAGGTCTTTCATCACAAAAACTATTCAACTTTGGGTTAACCATTAACTATTTTTTTCATATCTCTAGTAGGATATTAAATGAACATTATCATGACTTTATAACTTTGTTAGTTCCCTCTAATTATGGTAACATCAAAGGTGTTCCGCCAGATTCATTTCCAGGACCCCTATTTTTAATTTTATGTATTACTACTATTTGTTAAGAAATTTAGATAATCAACGTTCTCCTACATCCAGATGACTCCAAGTTATTTACATCAATTACCACGAAAACTGGCTGGTATTCAACTGTAACGTAAAGTTAGGTAAAACTGAAACTAAACGTAGTTTAAAAATAAGTTTTAAACGTCTCCTAATGATGCCTACCTTGTTGGAAAAATACGCGTCGAGTGACGTATAATCTTTCCGTGTTTTTGAGGAATTCATGGTCTTAAGTTCTTATTGTTTTCATAGTCTACAGCCGAAAGAACAAGAGTATGCAGAAGATCAGCAATCGAGAAGCTTATCGCATCATAGCACTAATTAAATAAGTAAACGATTTTATTTTCAGGATGATATACAATAATGACTATGTTAGTGACAGGTGGAGCTGCATATATACGGAATGGTATAGGAGTATACGTTATTATCAACTGCAAGATGATCCTATCTCCTTCGTTCAGTCGTGGGACATATTGTATATACTTAGCCCTACAGTAGTTAACAGATGTTCTTGGTGTTTAATATACAAAATTAAATGAGTTTTATACATCGTTTTTGAGCTACCATGTAACGTAACATCGACTTATTGGTTACTTAAGATTTCTAACAAACAATAATTATTTTATCACTGGTGTATCGTACCAAGAATTACATCCACACCTTACGTACAGTTACAATTTGTAAAATTACCGATTAGGCGTGTTAAATGCGCTAAAACGCATTTAACAAATGTATCTTTAATGAGCGATAAAATTGTGAAAGCAAATAGAAGAACACCATAGAAGTTAAATAGCGGTACTAATATATATTTTGTTGCTTAAATAAATATAGAAATACAGTTATGTTTAACCGATAAAGGATGTTCCAGTTTGTAGAAAATCAAAGGAGTCGCAAGCTGTTGCTGAGAGCAGATAGAGTTATATGTTCCCACTTTTTTTTTTGACTGAACCAGCTCGAACCAAACTTTTTTTACTACTTTATATGCATACATAATTTCTTTTTAATTTTAATTTGGCATAATTAGGTAGTAATTCTAAGTATACCAAGACCAAATGTTTGTTATAATTTAAGTGAGATTACAAGTCGGGAAAGAGGTTTACATTAAAATAAAAAATTAGTAGTTGGCTACTTGGGTTAATATGTTTTAAAATGACAATTAAGTATTGACTACGTGGACATGTTTTTCCAAAATTTGTGGGTTAAAATATCACAAATATCTTGGAAATTTTATTTACTATTTACTTGCAAAATAAATGATAGGAGGCAAGCAGGCCTACTGCTCTTTACCTTCTCATCGCTGTTGATTAAGAAACATCATTGTTTAGAAGGTGACATCTGTAGAAAGTGTGTGACGAAATTAGATCTTTAATAAAATGTTTTTTTGCGTTAATTGAAAATAACTTTCGGGCAGAGGTAAAAGCATTACGAATTGTTTCTTTCACTTTCTCTAATATTCATCCATTAATGTTTAGTGACATATCATTTCGACATTGTAGATTTACTTGCTGCTGTAACATTAATTAAAAATTGTATCTTCAATAATAATAAAAATTCTTTTATATTTCAACAAGTCCTTAAAGAACCTAGCATTCATGTTCTATTTTCTATCATTTATATTAGTTTCTTCAAAACTGCTTATATTCATTAAACTAAATATGGATATTTCTTCCATACATGTATTTGAAAACAAAATAAGGAATCATCGAAAGGAAATGTCATATATCGTACAAGGCTATTTACAAATGGCACCTATGGTCGTTGAAATCGGTATCAATAAATAAAATCCGCCATAGGTAGGATTCGACATCTAACCCGGATTGGAACCGAACGACATACAGCTGTTTCGAACTTATTAGTTCTCATCAGTGCCGTACACGGTACGCCGATCCAGGACAAATGCCGAATGAAAGCTATGGGGTATACATCTTTATCGACAAGATCTATATCAGTAACATATAAGTCGGAAATCGAGAAAGGAACCACCAAACCGCCAAGCGGTTATCAAAGTAGTTCCCGAATAACAAAGGTTATTACATAATCGCTATAGGAAACAACTACTCTTAGGGCTAAAGCCCCGCCAGGCATTGAATTATACCCACAAGCGATCCTCGACCCTTTTCTCGTGTTTCTGCACGATCAGATAAGGTTTCAAAAAATAAAACAATAAAACCCACCATAGGTAGGATTCGACATCTGTCCCGGATTGGAACCGGGACATATTAGTTCTCATAATTGCCGTACATGGTACGCCGATCCAGGACAAATGCCGAATGAAAGCTATGTGGTATACATCTTTATCGATACGATCTATGTCAGTAACATATAAGTCGGCAGACAGTACATTTAAATAGGTGATTTAAAACTGAAATGAAATTTCGTGATTTGATTATCACCTTTTTTTTTTATTTGCACACATACTTTGACCTCCTTCCACTTAGACTGTGAAGGGAAAGTTACACGTATAGACGAGCAAACACGCCAATTCTCAAAATGTTCAAAACTCTGCCTGTTGGAATTCAGATCCAGCCATACAATGCCATCTCCAATATTGCGTTCAGTCCGCTACCCCAGACGAATGACATTATTTCAGCCACCTCTATATGAGCATAGGGATAGATCTATCCATCCATGTAATATCGCGGGGCAAGGTGCTGCACTTTCATTTCAATGTATAAACCATTTCATTTTAATTTTCCCGCATTTGAATGCCTAGCCCTTGCTTATATAAGCAAGATGGTGTGCCCTTGTACGTTTCCCATTAGATTTTTATTATTTTATTCATGGTTGAGGTTTAGAATACCGCACTAAACAACGTACTTGTCGGACTACAAACCTTAAGGGTAAATGGCTGGTATAAAACAAAATGAGGCTAATGGACACTGTCCATTTTTTTCAAACTTTATTAACAATCAGATACGATACAATATTTAACCTAATGTGTTAACTTGTACAAGAAGTACGTATCCAACAAAGTCACCCCGGTTTCAATTTAAGTCTGTTGGCCAACATCTTTTGAGTCTTCGATTCTCAACTGAATGTAATAGTATTTCTAGGAAGGGTTGGGATGTGCTTCGAGTTTTGAATGATGATTCGGTCTTTGATAACTTCGCTTTTAGGGGATTTTCAAGTCTGCATGTAACGTGTGATTTGAAACATACCAGGGTGTGTCTGATGGTACGAAGAACCTTCGATTGACTTCTTTGCATGATAGGAATATGTAATTTAGCTGCACAGTCCCAGAGTTCTACTCTGTAGGTCCAAATAGGTCTAATTATTATTTTATATAGGAGTAGTTTATTCATTATTGATAATTTGGACTTCCGTCCAATCAACCAGTTCATTTCTAATGGTAAATGTTAGATGAGAAAATGGACCCAAATACTTTTATGTTCTACTTTTCCAACCACTCCTCAACTGTTCCTAGATGATATTGAAGATTGTGTGTTGCAATGTTGGGATCTGGATCTATATATATATATATATATATATATATATATATATATATATATATATATATATATATATATATATATATATATATATATATATATATATATATATATTAGGACAGTGTCATCAGCGAATATTCCACTAGTCATCTGTCTTAAAGTTGGTAAAACAGATGTGTATAGTACATACAGAAGAGGGTCAAGTATAATTCCCTGTGGAACACCCGAGTAGATCTGAAAGCAGTTGGAAGTTTCTCCAAGAACTTTTCTTAAGTATGGGCTTTGGTTCAGATATGATTTGATAACTTAGACGTTATCAAATCATATTTGATGACGCCATAAAAAACGTTACTTAACTAAAATTATTATTACTATTCAGTTACACCTAATAAATAAAAGCTTCGTCACAATCATTCCTCAACATAGTTGTTCTCAATAGACTTTTTTTATATCAACCATATATTAATATCAGTGAAGCATTGTAATACATATTGTAAAGGCAGACAATAGTATGATTGGTAATTAACATATGTCAAGTGCAATTAGTTTATCGCATCAAAGAATTTCATTTGTCCTTATTTTATTATTACTAATCAGTGAAGGTCTTAACGGCAGTCGATTTATCGCTATCGTATATGGTGCATTTGTGGAATTTTTTAAAAACATCGCTTCGACGATCAAGAAGTTAGTATTGTAAAAAGTAATTTAAACAACGTAGATATGGCGGTTATATAAACTAAATTGTAATTCCTAACATAGAAGTTAAACAGCGGAATTGTAGTTTTAAAACAAAATAGTATAAATCATGTTATTTTATTAAACAAACTGTTGAAGAAACAAAGTCTTATAGGTACTATAAAAATATGTTTTGAGATATGAAAATGAAGTCTGAACATGAAGAATTCGACGTCATATTATGAGTTAAATTATCGTAAATGTTAACATAAATAATAAAAATAGACATAACAAAATTCTCCTGTTAACTGACTAACTTAATAATTATATATAAATTTGCATTGTTGCATTGTACTGTCGATAAGCTATAAATAAAATTTATGTCGATGAATAACTCTCTCATATGTATATGAATAAATCTCTAAAAGTGTACTTCTACACTACTACAGGTCTTACAAATATTTACGGTTATTTCAACATTATCTTCTTTCGCTTATGTAATCGATATCGAAAACATTCTTATGTACTGAGATATTAAAAGACATCTTCAAATACAGAAAGCCAAATTATAATAATTGTTAGAAATACCCCCGCCTTTTTCAATGTATACGTTTACGCGCCTTTTGATGCCATGGGATGTACATATATTGCAGTATTTCTTCTTGGGAACAATTTTTTGAAAATTTTTGAGAATATTTTTTTAAGTGAGGAAAATCAAAACAGTCCATAATGATCAAACACGGAGACTTCAGAGGCAATTTAAAAGTTGTATATGCAATCTTGTCAATCGACCATAAAATACATACCCAACAAGCAGAAAAAATAATCAAATCAATGTCTAAAATACTTTTTGAGAAAACAATTCCGGGTTTCAAAAATTTTAAACAGTGAAAAATAAATTTTTTGCTATTTAAACAATTCACTTTAAATTTTACAAATATACATTAGGTTTTCTGAATAAAATAAAAAAGAAATTGTAAATACGTTGGACCAAACTCCAAATAAAATTAAAGAACGATAAAATATTTATTATAATACTAATTTTTGATATCATAATTCATAATAATACAAACAATATACATATACGAGTGGGTACCCAAATGAAACCGAAACAATTTTTTAAATTTATTCCTTCAATCCCTTCAAAGTTCTCTCAACTGGCACTAGTACACTTATCTAATCTTTTATTCCATTGTTCAAAACATTTTTGAAATTCATGATTCTTCTGCGATACCCGACAGCACCTCCGTCTTTCTTTCTTCACCTCAGCAGTGTCGGCAAAACGCTTTCCTTTCATGTCTCTTCTCATTCGGGGAAATAAAAAGGTCACAGGGGGCAAGGTCGGGTGAATAGGGGGGATGGGGCAGAGGGGTCGTGCCATTTTTGGTCAGAAATTGGCGCACAGACAGGGTCACAATAGGGCGAATTTGGTAGCCACCCTTTTCATCCTCAAATCTTCCATTAAAATTCGCTGAACTAAACCCCAAGTCTTTCCGGACAGCTCCACAACTTCGTCAATGGTCCATCGTCGATCTCCTAGGATGACTTCGCGAATTTTTTCAACATTTTCATCGGTTCGAGCCCTGGAAGGGCGACCAGAGCGAGGTCTGGTCATCAACTGACATTTCACCTCTTTTGAATCGGGAAAACCACTCAAACATTTTCGAGTGTCAATTTTTCCAAGCAAGATGCACAACTTTACGCCCGCGCGCTCCTCACGATAATCAGCCATTGCAAAGACGACGACCAAATAAAACAGCTCTCACTAAAAAATTCACACAAGCCGAACAGAACCTTCTTTAGCGACGACACTTGGCTTACTGACTCGGGAATAGTAGCTCTATCCTCTTCTAGAGGCAGAACGCGGTACTACAGAAACTCCGGCCACCACAACATCAGTTCGGTTTCTTTTGAGTACCCCCTCGTATGTACTAACAGACCTCCAATGAGAAACTATGTAAGTAGCTGAAAGCAAAGTTCTACGAAGCCTGTGAAGATTATACGCAGACGCAATTGACTTGAACAATGATTGATTATGTTTGTCATAATGATATATTTAAATCTCTTTCAGGAAAGTATAAAGTATATACACTAAATATTTATAGACTGATATTTTACTTGTCCTGTATTTGCTGAGATTTCTGCCTAATAAATTGAAATAAAACGTTCTTCTAACTTTAATCACCAACTCTAAATCTAGCTCGATTTCAATCACCAAGAATTTTTTGAACAATTTCATGAATTACGACCATTTACAATTCGTATATTTTCTACATAGATTTACTAAAATAATTCAGAAAATCGTTTTACAATTCACTATTTATTGTGCTTTATCTGATAATGGTGATAGAATTCGAATCGTTATAATAATAAACGTTCTTTTTTTCGATTTAATTAACTGAAATCTCGGGAAATATGAGGTATTACTCGTAAATGAAATATACATGATACTTCCGGTCAACAAATCGGAAAATATTTGTATGATAGTCATAGATATATGCCTTTTCTATCGTTTAGAATACAAACACCCGCTGTGAATCTTTATGGGCGCCTTATAGGTGTCAAAGATGGATACGCAAAGGGTTACAACTGAGTAGGTATGGTAATTTTAAAACTAAAAGGTGGTTCAACCAAAACGCACGATGTTAATTGTAAATAAAACAAAAAGTTTTCAGAGAATTATCTTAATATTTTTTATTATGATAGAAGGATCTATGACAATTATGTGTGAAACAAAATATCGGCCAAATGCTCACCACGGCTTCGGTGGCATACCTCTATCCGATGGTCCATATTTTCAATGACTCTGAGACATAATTGAGGTTAAATGTCGTTAATGTGCCGAATTATCTCATCCTTTAGCTCTTGAATTGTTCTTGGCTTATTGACGTACACTTTTTCTTTTAAGTATCCCCAAAGAAAGAAGTCCAGCGATGTCAAATCACATGATCGTGGCGGCCAATTAACATCGCCACGACGTGAGATAACACGGCCTTTGAATTTCTCGCGCAAAAGTGCCATTATTTCGTTGGCTGTGTGGCAAGTGGCACCATCCTGTTGGAACCACATATCGTCCAGGTCCATATCCTCAATTTCTGACCACAAGAAGTGCGTTATCATCTCGCGATAGCGAACACCATTCACGGTAACTGCTTGGCCGACCTCATTTTCGAAGAAGTACGGCCCGATGACGCCGCCAGCCCATAAACCGCACCAAACAGTCACTCTTTGTGGATACATCGGCTTTTCAACAATCACTCGTGGATTCTCATTTACCCAAATGCGGCAATTCTGCTTGTTAACGAATCCACTGAGGTGAAAGTGTGCCTCGTCGCTGAAGATGATTTTCTTTGTAAAGTCACCATTCACTTCTGTCTGTTCAACCAACCATTCGGCGTATTGACGACGCTTGAAATGGTCAGTAGGCTTCAGCTCTTGAGTCAATTGAACCTTGTAAGCGTGTAAATTCAAATCTTTATTCAAAATTCGCATCAGTGATGTTCGTGAGATGTTCAGTTGTTGGGCACGACGACGAGTCGAGGTTGACGGCTCTGTTCCACTATCGCGAACAACAGCAATGTTTTCCGCAGAACGAACTGGGCGAGCATGCACAGGTGTTTTCACATTACAGACCCGGTTTGCTGAAATTTGCGCACAATTCTCCCGATTGTGGACACATTTGGTCGATTATGCTGACCAAAAAAGTCACGAAGTGCACGAAATGCATTTTGATTTGAACGCCCATTTTCGTAAAAGGCTTCAACAATCTTAACACGCTGCTCAATTGTGTACCTCTCCATGGTTGAATTTGTCAAACACTGAAACAAAGAAATGTTAAATTAAGTTGTGCAAAAAACTTGGCGTTAAGGTGTGACTCACAATTAACATCGTGCGTTATGGTTGGACCACCCTTTAGAAGAATTGTGTGTGCGTTTAAACCACATATAAAACGTTAGACTTTATTATCTTGGCTAGAAATGTCTTTCTTTCAACTGATTTTATTCCAGTTTTTCCGAACCACGTAAATTGAGATTCACTTGGTATGACAATCGTTCGTCGCATTCACCATATAAGTTTACTGTATAAATCATTTCATAAACCTTGTGTTTCGGATATATATGTAAATGCCTTTAATGTAAGTATCTATTTTAAATCTACTTCTTAAATCTGATCATGTAACTGTTTTCGCAATTGATTTGCAAAAAATAGTAAGACAAATGCGACGCGATAAAATGGAATTGGGTAATTAACAATGCCTAATTCGCTAATTAATGCCAACTGACATAATTAAATAAACATAACCCAAATTTAATTAACGAACAGTACTTTTTCGCGTTAACTGATTTCGAAACGGTAGTTAAGTGAATTTAAATTGCACACTTAACTGTCGAGATATTTACACGACACTTCAGCAGGTGACGAAGCCCAGAAAGTTCGTCTGAGTTCGCTAATTTAGAATAGTATTGTGAAAAGCAAACAAGTTACTTTTAGTTATTTTAAGTAAATACAATGTTACGTCAATCCAATTTGGAGAGAAAATAACATATAATGTCATTAAAAGTGTTTTTATATATTTATATTTTGTCTTGTATATATATACTCTATACATGCATTTACGATTTTCTAGTTTGTTTATATTTTACGATGTATTGACCATTAAAGACATTTTCTAATTATCAATTTTCTCTGATCATTTAAACAATAATGCCTTGTAAAGGCAGAGTGAATAAAATTAAAGACTCTCTTATATGGATCAACCTATTTATTGTTAACGAATCTCTTCGCTTCTCTAATTAACCCATCACACTAAAAATCCGGCTATATTATTTCCTTTATTCCCAACACGCTCGAACTCCACGAATCTATCAATTTATTTTCATATTTAAAAGGTGGTCCAACCATAATGCACGATGTTAATTGTGAGTCACACCTTAACGTCAAGTTTTTTGCCCAACTTAATTTAACATTTCTTTGTTTCAGTGTTTGACAAATTCAACCATGACCATTTCGTGACCATACTTCTCCAAGTTACAGCCCTTAGAAAATCACCTAAAAATTTAGGATTTTTACAACACTTAATTTTTGTGCCTAGTGTATTATTATATTTAACCTTTGTGATTAAAAAAAATTAAAGTCTACAGGTTTACCAAGCTTTATGTTTAGGGTTTTCACTATGCTATTGTGATTTTGTAACGATATTTTGGAAATATTAGTTTTTATTTTTGGAGCTTAAAACATTATTCATGGCGATCACGGCTTCAGAATGATGACGAGATCATGAATGATCCAGCTTTAATAATATAGAAAATTAACAATAGTACAAATATTTTCCATAGAACTAAATATGTGAACCAAGTATGGCAGTTAAATCGTTTACCCACTAGTTATTGACAGAAAAGTCACTATTATCCTCAGGGCATACATGAATCCACTACGTTTTTTTTTTCGGAAGAATTTCTGTGATTTACGATTTCTAATCGACTATTCGGCCAATCGTTCAACTCCAAGCAGGGCGGCTTGTCACAGATCGCTTTGATAAATCCTGATATATGCTCGCATAACGCGGGAACACCCAGTAATTTTTTATTAATGGCTGTTCACTTTGGTGCATGGCCATAAATCAGTGCTAAATGACTATCTTCGCGGTAAGGAAATTAGCAGTTGGCTATCTCGCTGCGATAGTTCTAGTACGATCGCCGACGAAACGTTCCCCGAGTTTCCGGGATTCCGCGAGCTGGCTAAAAGTGGCGATGTAAAGATAGCTTAAACACGAAAATCGCGCCATAAATCCTCGGTTTTCTTCAGATGGCGTGCGATGATAACGTTAAGTGAATACACACCGGGTTGTGTTCGTGATTGACAAACTACGACTAGGTATTTATATACACCACTAATACATCAACAGCAATATCCAATATTATTCAGTAACATTTGTACGAGAGTGTGTTCAATTAGCCCCAGCTTTGATTGGATTTTGATTGGAAACAAAGCTGGGCAATATCCTCGATTGTCGGAACTGGTGTGGTCCGATTAACTATTTAGGGGAAACTTTATGATCATCAGTTATTCTTCTTCTACAATAGTCCAATGGTAATTCGTATGCCAATTAGTCATAGATTAATAACACGTCAGTTGATTGTAACAAGTGTCTTAGACTGCTTTCCATTTTTTGGGTAACTAAAACTCTATATTAAATAAACAGTTTTACAACCTTAAAACGGACTTTTCCGCACGTAGAAAATATCTATCTCGAAATTCAGTGGCCGAGAAAAAATAAACCAACACATAAATGCAGAATATGTGACAGTTTTACTTTTTTCAAATAGTCCACCATCGTGCTTTCTCATGACCTGTGGACAGGGTGGGGTGTGTCCTATCCACTTCAAAATCAATAGATGTCATCTGGTAGACATCCCTAATCAGAATCAGTCGAAACCCGATCGATCCAACACGATTTAATTGAGTGATCGTGCTAACAAAAAGAATTTCTCAAATAGTCCACCATTGTGCTTTCTCATGACCCATGAACATGGTAGAATGTGTTCTATCCACCTCAAAATCAATAGGTGTCGTCTAGGAGATGTCCCCGATCAGAATCAGTCAAAACCCGATCGATCCGTCACGATTTAGTTGAGTTATCGTGCTAACAAGAAATTTTATTAATGCCGACGACAACGACAACGACAACGACAACGACAACGACAACGACAACGACAACGACAACGACAACGACAACGACAACGACAACGACAACGACAACGACAACGACAACGACAACGACAACGACAACGACAACGACAACGACAACGACAACGACAACTACAACGACAACGACAACGACAACGACAACGACAACGACAACGACAACGACAACGACAACGACAGCGACAACGACAACGACAACGACAACGACAACGACAACGACAACGACAACGACACACACACACACACACACACACACACACACACACACGCAAAATTGTTTAAAAACAATTTTTTTTGTTTTTAGGCCAAAAAACTAAAAATACACCCTAGAAAAAATAAATAGTTTTAAATAGTAAAAACCTTAAAACGGACTTTTCCACACGTAGAACATCTTTATTCGAAATTGAGTGGCCGGGAATAAATAAACCAACAGATAAAAGCAGAATACGTGTTTTATGCGACAGTTTTACTTTTTTTAAGTAGTCGACCATCGTGCTTTCTCGTGACCCATGGACAGGGTGGGGTGTATCCTATCCACCTCAAAATCAATAAATGTAGTCTGCTAGATGTCCCTAATCAGAATCAGTCGAAACCCGATCGATCCGACACGATTTAATTGAGTGATCGTGCTAACAAAAAAAAAATTCTTAAATAGTCCACCATTGTACTTTCTCATGACCCGTGTACATGGTAGAGTCTGTTCTATCCACCTCAAAATCAATAGGTGTCGTCTGGGAGACGTTCCCAATCAGAATCAGTTAAAACCCGATCGATCCGACACGATTTAGTTGAGTTATCGTGCTAACAAGAATAAATGCCGACGACGACACACACACACAGCAAATTTTTTTTTAAACCGTTTTTTTTTGTTTTTAGGCCGAAAAACAAAATATACATCCACGTAAGTGGATATATATTTACATATCCACGTAAGTGGAAATTTACCTCGTCGGTGAATAGGATGTTATCAAAATTTTTAAAGTTTTCGAATAATTCTTGCTTCTTGCCCAAAAGCAATCATATTGGATAATCTTCAACCTTTAAAGCTTGCACCAGTTAAATCTTGTAAGGATGAAAGGATGTCACGGACATAGGTTTCTGAAAGATTTAACAGCGAAGAGCGAAGTGTAGGGGAAGTCCGGGCAAAGCGAACAAGCCGGACAAAACGAAAAACGACCGTTATTTTATTTATAACAAACAATGGCAAACTTACTATTTACTGCCACCAGGGGCCTCTCACATGTATTAGTAAAACGCCAGTATCACTCAGTCGGTAAAGTGCGACGGGCCATTTTTACAGCGAAAATAACGAAGCTACAGTGAATATTATTGTTGATTTTTTATTAATGGTAGTGCATTCTCTTTCAAATTTAGCCACCTACAATTTGATTAATGTTACAGGAGCTTGATTAATGTCGTGAAAGAGGTAGTGCATTCAATACAGGCGACGGCCTATTATGAGGGAAAAATGATTTTCGTAAAAGCTTTTGACACACATGGCACGTTGCTCACCGGTGAAACGATCCAGTAACTGAATTTCCAAGGCGTGGTGTCAGTAAACACATGCGCGCGCACATTTACTACTACTGCTTTCCCAAGATGTTCAACAAACAAATGAGGAAAACATATCATGACGCCTTGTATAATACTTCAAGTATTGTGAGTTGCATTTAATTTAGGTTCGTCTCCAGTGGCATGGTGAGAATCAACAAAGTTGTCGTAACATATTACTTATTGTTAGTATGATAGTGATAGTGTCTATATATCCATAGGTATATGCACTTTAGTTTAGTATGGATGAAATGAAATTGATTGATATGTTACTTTTTAGTACCTTCATAGGATGTAGAATATGTGTATTAAGTGACATTTGGAGAATGAAATCGAATACGATAGATTGTGTACCTAAATACGAAATAATTATACGCTGTGATGTAACCATATTATTTATCTTTGTTAATACTTTATTATGGTTGATTTTTATTTTTATGACATATTATTGACTTATTTTGTTTGTTTTTGATATACATACGTACGTGAATATAATTTAGTGGACCTAGCCCAACGTACTTTAATGCTACACTAAATTGTTATCTATATACAGGGCCTTAAATTTAAACGGCATTAAGTTTATTTATAAGGTAGAAAGCCCATCTACATATATACCAACATCACATCACATCAGTGGCGTTCTACAATGCAATTCAGTCTACTCATAAAGTAAGACTATGGCATTGGGTTTCTTCTTTCCGAACATGTAGAGCATTCGTGTTATAGTGCATGAAAAAATTACAAAAACCACAAGGCTATAACACAAGAGTATGATTTATAAGGAATATGCTATTGACAAGCCTTTGATAAGGTTATTATTTGGCAGGACCATTGATTATAAGCGAAATAATTCTTGTATACTCATTAAAAATAATTATGACTTATTTTAAAAAGCGACCGTTCATTATCGCCCGATATAAAAAAAGCTGCTTTATTCAACTTTTACATTTCAACCTATCGCAGCGCAGCGACTCGAATAACGCCTGTCATCATTAGGCACGTCGGCGTCGGGCGCTAAATAGACCATTTGATTACAGTCCCGCTTTAAGACGAATCTAAGTGGTGACAAGTAAAATCTTTTCAAGAACGGCGAGCGGGAGACATCTAAGGAGCAATTTTTAGGTGCGTTATTAATAGAAAATATTAATCAAAATCATTCTAAATTGGTTTCGTTAGTGCTATTTTTAGATGCTCACTCTAAAAATATAAAGAGAAAGTAGCTATTTTTAGTAACTCGTTATTGCACTTGTGGATATTTGAACGCGCGGTTCAAGAAACTGATTGACAATGAGTTTAAGATACACGTTTATTGAATTCTTTGACGACGTATAGAGGTTTCTAATATACGTCGCGCACAATGAGGAAAAGATGGGCACGGAAGAATTTAAACTTGTATAATATGGTAAGAATGTTTGTATAATATGGTAAGATATGTTTCCGTTTAATTTTAATATGGCCGATAAAACATTAACGAATAATGTTTTTAAAATCAGATTATTTCAGAAGTGCTCTGTGTTCTGTACGACTACTATATCATAGTAATTGCTGATGATTCTATTATCTATGTAGGTATATTGAATATATTCTAAACCATCAGGCATTCCGACCATAAAGAAATCACAGAAATATAATTGGGTGGATCCATGGCCGCAGCCGGGGGGCAAGAAGATGACATGTACAGCGCTAACTAGGACTTTTTTTTCATACTATCTGAGACATCTCTTGCCGAGAGGAGGAAAGAGATATATACACCGAATATAACGGTTATGTGTAAAACAACGTTGTCGAACTTTGTTCTATTGTAACTGAACGTTCACTGTGCAACAGCACAATTCTTCAATCTCGATTGTTTCAAATATCTCTATGCTGTTGTTATAGATCCTGTTTCTGCTCATGCTTTTATAGCGGTGGCCAAACCCTTCTAATGTATAAATTCTTCTTCCTTCTTCTAAAGTAGGTCTATGACCTGTTCCTCTTTCGATGAATATCATCGGTACTATGTGCTGGATCTGTCTTTATAGAGGGTAGGCAGCTAAATCTGGCCCTCTAACCCTCCTCTTTCTTCCGGGTTTCGGACCGGCAATAGTACTACTGGGCTACCCAATTCACCCAACAGTACTGCAGGCTGAAACGGCAACGGCATGCGGTTTTTTCAAGCGGTAACCCATCCAAGTGCTAACTGCGCCCGAGGTTGCTTGACATCGGTGATCGGACCGAGCATCGATGTTCAACATGGGATGGCCGTTGCCTCATTGAATGTATAAATTCAACCAGACCAGTCTCCTCATTATCATTGGAGACTCTGCCAAAAGATCTCATTCACCACCTTGCCTGATAGTCGTTTGTAGTCTCGTTCTTCTTGCCACCGTTTTTTTTTTTACATAAACCCTCCTGACCTGATGGCAGTTGTTGTTTGAAAAGATGGTAGAAAGTACCAACATTATAAAGCTTAAGTTTGAAGTCTGATGATGCTATATTTAGTATTGGTTTGGTAGCCATCAATAGTGAACGCTCTCAGTGAATTTAACATGAAAAGAATTGGTCATCCTTATGTGATACAATACTTTCATTTGAAAGGCCTCAGTCCAACCGAAATCAATGCGGAGCTAGATTCTACTCTGGAGGAGTCTGCTCTTTTGTTTATAACAGTAAAATATTGGGTGGCAGAGTTTAAACGAAGCCGTACGAGCTACCAAGACAAACATAGCAGTGGTCGACCAGATGAGGTGACCACGTCAGAAATAGCGAAGATAATCCATAAAATGGTATTAGATTAGATGACCGTCGACTGCAAGTAAGCGAGCTAGCAGACATGGCGGGCTTTTGAAACATTACTGTACATCGCATATTAACTGAAAATTTGAATATAAAAAAGCTGTACGCAAGATGGGTGCCACACTTACTCACAATAGAACAAAAATAGCATCGTGGGGACGTTTCAATCGAGTGTTTGGCGAAGTTTCACATGAATAGTGCCGAGATTTTGCGTCGATTCATAATCATGGATGAAATATGGATCCATTCCTTCACACCTGAGACAAAGGAACAGTCAAAACAATGGACTGAAAGGGGAGAATCGGCTCTAAAGAAGGTGGAGATAGTTCCACCTGCAGGCAAAGCCATGGCGTCAGTTTTTTTGGGATGCGCGTGGAATAAATCTTATTGATTATCCTCAGAAATAAAAACAATCAACGGGGAGTATTATGCGAACTTATTGCAATATTTTAGTGATAAAATCAAGAAAAAAACGGCTGTATTTGACGAAAAAGAGAGTTTTATTTCATCAAGACAATACATCAGTTCACACATCCGTTATCGAGCTGGTCAAAATCAATGAATTAAAGTTTCAATTGCTTCCTCGTTCACATTATTTGCCAGATCTGGCCCCCTCGGATTATTTTCTGTTTCAAAACTTGAAGAATGGCTCGGTGGTAAAAGATTTCCCGAAATTGAAGAGGTGGAGTTTGCAGTTAATGAAACTATTGAACATCACTGGGAAAAGTCTCAGTTTAGGCTATCCGCGTCTCCCTATTGTCGCGCATGCGCGCGTTATAGATGTACGCGTCCAGACGCTATATATTAACAGCTGTTCTTCAGCTGTGCTGCTTCAGCTGAAGCAGCACGCATATGTACCGAATATTTATCATTGTGTTTTGTAATTATTTACGTTATTTACATCTGCGTTCTGTGATTATTTGATAATATCCTTGAACCGTTTAACTTGTTCAAACCTAGAAGATATAATATATTTCATTCACCGCTCCCTACTGGTTTACAGCCACACAGGTGAAAATGCACTTGGAAGAGGCGAAGACAAAATCCCTTTGATTTTCGGGGGAGATTTCAATGTAAATTTCAGATCCAATGATTCTTTGCCGTTGATTAACTTTCTTCGAGAAACATTTGGTCTGCTTATAAATAACAATCCCAAAGAATCAACAACAAAATCCGGAACAACAATAGATGCAATTTTTACACGTTATCTAGAAAATATCGAATCACGAACATATATTTCATATTTTAGTTATCACAAACCAATCATATCAGTATTGCCAATTGAACCACCAGCCGATGATAGTGTAGATAATGAATAAACCGAATATTTTTTACACAAATTTTATATTGTTATATTTCTTTTGAAATTATCCTTCTCCCTTTCTCTCTCTCTCTTTCTTTCAATCTCTCATTCTCTATTCTAAAGAAGAATTCACTTCTATCACGTGTACTATGCTGCACATGATATTTTTTTATATACATACATGCATACATATGTATGTTTATATTTTAAGATATTTTGGTCATTCTTATATATTTGACGTCATCCAATCTTAATTTGTTATTCAAATTTGTTTGTCAAAGAGTTGAATTTGCTGCCATATCTAAGAAGAAATATCGAGTTTAGATAGTAGAAAAAATAGAATGCTTTCTCGTTGTATTCATTCATGTGTTACTCTCTACATCTTAACATATTGACATATTGACAAATATAAATGACCTGAAGAGGTGTATTGTTTGCATTGATACGCACAATTAACTAGAAAGGTATTATTAAACAACTCCATAAGAAAATTTGTCAACAATTGCATTAGCTCTTACCTGTTCAGTGTTTGCCGTAACATTGTATTTTAAGTATTATTGAATGGATGTATTGTCTTTTATTTTTATATTGTTTACACAGCTGCTTGTTTGTCTGAATGCCGTATCTACTGTTTTTATTTAAATAGTGTCATTTCTGCATTTTCTGCATACTTGGTGGTAAAATCGCGGTTAGTTTATCTCGCTGCACAGGAAATAAAAAGACTGCTTGTAGACTTTTTATTTTTTTTTACTATTTAAACAAAACACTTAAGGATGTATACGACTCTGTTCGTTTATCTTTCGAGACGCCTGATTAACATTACTGTGACCAGTTAATTACACAAATGGACGACAACTTTTTTGCTATTTATTGCGGAATTATTTAAACATACTATTATGAGTGGAGCATGAGGCCGTTGAACTTTAACATTTTCAAGAGAAGAAATATCTAAATCTAAAATATTAACTAGCACCAATGAGATTTTTATGGTTTATAGATTCTGAAGTTTATGGCTGTATACGACGAGTTTATGTCGAAAACTTTGTGAGGTATCTATTTGTTTCGTCAAATAATTTGAATACCGAAAAATTTTGTATCAAAAGAAAATGGATTTTGGTTATTTATAAGTGTTATAACTCAATAAAAATTGGCGTAATTTATTTTTAAATAAACTGCATATTAGTCTACCCAAGTATGTTGTTATTAGATATGTTCAAATACAATTCATTTAAAGTAATTCTACAAGTCAAGTGATGTTAGGTAATGAAATTATTCAATTCGTGAACTGATGTTAGTCATAATTTTATAATCATTTATATGATGTATTGAAGAGCCATTGGTAGTAGCTGGGGCTTGAAACCGGAAACCATGAAATGGATGTATGAGGCAATTCTCAAACCCAGACTGACGTATGCAGCACTGGTTTGGTGGGAGAGAGCCTGTTTAAAGTCGGAAGCCAACCGACTTAACAAGTTAAGAGGATTGATTCTTAGAAGTATAACCGGAGCCCCAAGATCAACACCGATCGAGGCGATGGGGATACTGACGGGGATACCACCTCTTGATGTCATCCTGAAAGCGGAAGCCGCAAAGGCAATGCACAGGGTGGGAAACATGAATAGGAAGGTAAGGGACCTGAATAGACTCTCGAGAGAGCTAGCTGAGGAGGGACTTCTATGGATGCCCTCTGACAGTACGGGTGTCCACTTCCTGTTTGACAAGAAATATAAGATCACCCTCACCAGTAAGACCGACTGAATGGAGGGTCGAGCTGGATTGCCGCTCAATGGAGACATCTGGTACACGGATGGAGCCAAGAGTGGGAACAGAGCGGGTGCGGGGGTGTATAGGCGATGCGACGGGATAGGTAAAACCTTCCCCTTGGGCAAATACACTACCGCACTCCAGGCCGAGCTAGTTGGAATTACATACGGTGTTCTGGGGGCGGACCAGAATCAGACCCAGGAGAAGGTATGTATCTGCTCGGATAGCAGGGCGGCGTTGGCAGCCCTGAATTCAGCAACGACAAAGTCGAAGCTGGTCTATAATTGCTATGAAGCATTGAACCACTTGGCAGGGAAGGGACCGGTGGAACTCTTATGGATACCTGGGCATAATAGCATTAAGGGAAATCCAATTGCAGATGACCTTGCCAGACTAGAGACCAGGGAAAACCTCTATGGACCAGAACCTGCAGTAGGAATAAGTCGGAATCTGATCAAAGACCGCATCAATGGCTGGGCAAGAGACCAGCACAATAAAAGATGGAGAGGAGTAACGGGTTGTCGAATAACCAAACTCTTCATCGAATACTCAGAGATTAAAAAATGGGCCCAAGAATTTATTAAATTGAACAGGCACAAAGCCAGAACTCTGGTGTGAATCATAACGGGCCACCATAGTAGCCTGAATGCATATAAGCACAAGCTGAGGCTGACTGATAGCCCGGCCTGCAGATACTGTAAAGAAGACGAGGAAACCTCGATTCATCTTCTTTACACCTGCCCCGCACTGGAGGAGAAGAGGTATCTTATATTAGGGACCCCTGTTATCCTAGAGGAGGCGAGGCTTAAGGCGGGGGACGTGTCTAAATTGCTCCTTTTATGGGATAGCATTTTTGGATAATGACCCGGATAAGAGGGGATCGCCAGGACTACCCATGCGATCAGTGGCTGATGAGGCCCAAACCTATATAATATAATAAATAAATAATATGATGTATTATATTTTTATTATACAATGCAAGAAGCATATGGAGAATTAATTCGATGTAATTTTATCATTTAGTTCCCCCTCAATAAATAATAGCCATAAACATTGCGAGACATATTTTAAATTTATACAAAACTGTATATAGGGTTTCAGGGTAGTTTCTGGTTAGTTACTTTATATATAAATACCACATATATTATATATATATATATATATATATATATATATATATATATATATATATATATATATATATATATATATATATATATATATATATACCAAAGCGCTTCACGAAGTAAACAAAAAAGATGTAATTAACATCCTTCTGCCTCAGCTTTACTTCAAGGGTAATATTCATAGTTCATTCATATGACGGGAATATTTAATAAAATTTCCAGGGCTAGTTTTAATCTTGGGTTGATTTAATCGGTGTTTGAATTATGTTATTAATTTATCTCGTCAGAATAGTACCACAGTCTTAACATCGATTAAATCAATCTCAACACTGGCTTAGTTTTCTACAGAACACTACACTCGAGAGTCGAGTAGTATATAGTACACTATACACTGTACATTACATTCGAGTGTAGTGTATAGTGTCTTGGTGTCTTGTGCAAAACTAAGTCAGTGTTATCTTGATACCAAAGGATCCTACTGCAGTAAAACCAATCTCAGATTAAAACAGCTCAACAGCATGACTGCTCTAACTGGGTAAATACTATTAAATAAAGCACTAGCTTAAAATTCCACCATCCACATACCAAAAAAATCTGTCGCGATTTGTGAAGGAGAGTGATTAGTACAAAAGCAATAATGCGCACGAATCGACGAAATATTATCCGATTTATTGGTTTAAGCCAGTAACGTTCTGCCGCAGGGGTATGAGCTTTTTTTTTAATGTATTACCTTACAAGTTAAGTTTTAGGTCTCTAATAGTGGGGTCACTACCCTGTTACAGTTATGCCAGAAGCTATCCTGAAATCCTGTATATTGCTCCTATTTATCTCATCCATCTTGCGTAGGTTTTCTATGTGATCGCATAACTGAATAAACGAATAACCTTAACAGAGAAGAATACTGACCATCTTATACCACAAATCTGGTTCTAATCACAAATTTGGTTCTACTGTAGATGAAGAAGAAGAATGGAAATCTTCATAAAGCAAAGTCAAAATGTTACAATAAAAATCATATAATCAGACTTGGATTATAAAATATTGAGAATAATAAATACCTCGTATTCATCGAGAGTACGAAGACGGACTCTTGGGAAATTTTTCTTCATCCAAAGAAGACGAAAAAAAGACCAAGTCCTGTTATCAAATTTACAAAATACAAAGCTGTAACATTTGGACCCGTTTTTCTTCAACCAGTTCTATCCCTGTAAACTGTTCAGTAGAACTACGTTCTACAAAATTATCCTATACTTGAACAAAAACCTTTCCAATTTTTAGAAATTGCAATATCATCGATTAAAGAACTTAATCAGAAATAAACTTAGAAATCCCAATCTATAACATCTAAAAATGTGACGTAATTAAAAATTACAGAATCTGATACCAATTATATTATTAATTGCTCCAATGTTAAAAAGTAAAAACGTCAGTGGTGTGTATCAGTCGCTTAGGAGATATTTTCAAAATACAAAGTCATAAAACTGTAACCATGTATCTCAGAAATTATGCATTGGATACATTTTGATAGGGTATATTTATTTTATTATTGACGATTATGCTCACTGCCAATGATATAACGTTTCAAAACACACTACATAAACTAATTACGGATGATAAGTGAAAAATTAGACGACGCCACACCATAAAAATTGTGAAAATAGCTTTCAAAGGCAAAATTTAACGTCAAAGTTGATAGTAAGACAATTATATAGAAGTATAAAGAAGTGTAATGTGACGTATAGCATATTTGGAAGCTATTAAAGAATTTTGAAAGAACGACTATAATCAATTAGCTATACATATTTCATAAGAGATCATACAATTATGCTTGCTGTAAAAAAATGTATTACGAAAAGCAGTCACGTAACAATGAACCTTGCACATTATTATAGGTATAGAAAGCGTTCACAATATTAGCAAACACTTTCACTAATTCTTTAAGAATATTGGATGCACGATTACCAAGTGATATATCAATTTTTATATAATTTCGTGAATCATTGTTACTAACTGACGATAGCCAAATAATACCCAATTTACTATAATGCCGAAGATTCTTACTACTACCCACACAGACGCCGATAGTAAACTAGTTCGTACTTAAAAGACAAGTAACCTTATGTTTGAATGAGATGAAATATAGTATTCACGTATTTTACTATTTTATTGCTGTTGACTTTATTAATTGGTATGACATTTCAGTCCAGCTCATAATAACAGGACTGCTAAAAATAACAGGACTGATGATGGATGATTGTACATTGAATACATCGGATAAGAGTCATAATGTTTTTTTTTATTTCAAGTTGACCCTGTTACCAATTTGAATATAGCTTTTGTAGAGATGAATTATTGCATTCACGAAGTCTAACATATAAACGCGAATTTGTACATATATAGAAACTAGAGGAAGGTCGGGCGGTGTGAAAAAGAAAACTAGATTTAAAAAATACGCATCTTCTGAAGTTTAAACTAGGCTTAGGTGTGAAACCGCGAACCTTGTATGCGCTGGATCAATTGACGCTTTTACGGAGCCCCAATAAGCGGAATTTCATAATCTCAATTTGAATATAAAGACGGCGAAATGTAATGAACTAACAAATGCACCGGTTAAGCCTGTCTGGCGGTGTGTAGAGGAGGCGCGACGACCTGTTGCTCTATAAATAGCCCAACTTGCCGGAGAATTATCTGTACAGTGGCCTGCAAAAGTACTGTTTTGAAAATAATGGTCACAAATATTTTATTTGTATGATTGTGTATCTGGGGGGCATGTCCGTGGCTCGTTGAATGGAGGCAGGTCTCGTCCTTGGTAAATAGTTTCAAAGTACAGAAAATAAAAGGAAACTGACGATTAGTTTTTATCTCAGAAAACGCTCCTACAATATCACACATAAAAAAACAAGAGGAAACGTTAACTGGTTACAAAGAGTCATCTCGAAGTGTCAAATTCCAATTTTGATAGTATGAGAACGCTTTATTTTATTTATGTATTACCACATTGTTCAACAGATTATACCCTATTACAGAAAAGGATAACACATACAAGACATGTTATAACACCAAGAAAAACTTATGAAAAAATAATCGGTAACTGAAAATTTCGAGTAATATTTGAAAAATAAATATATATCAGTAGTCATAGTGGCAGAAACCGTGGGGGTTGGTATGGTGCTATGACACACACGACTGCGATGTGGAAGGCAAGAGGAAACCACCACATTATAACCCTCAGAACAGCTAGCAGAAAGCTTATCCTAAATTAATGATGGCGTCTCCTGGGGCAAAAAACTCCGGAGGTAAAATAGTCCTCCGTTCGGATCTCCGGGTGAGGACTGTTCCGGGAGACGTGATCGAGTGCAATAATAGTAAGTGTAGCATTTCACGAGTCGGAGCGTGGAATGTCAGAAGCATGAGACAGACAGGGAAGCTAGAAAATCTGAAGATAGAAATGGATAGGTTAGGATTAGATATAGTAGGTATAAGTGAGATGCGCTGGCCGGAAGTAGGAGATTTTTGGAGCGGTGACTATAGGGTAATACACACAGGATCGGTAAATGGAAACGCGGGAGTAGAAATCGTTATGCGGAAGAACGCAGGACAGTGTGTAGATAGCTACCTACAATACAGCGAGAGAGTAATGATGGTTAGGTTAGATTCGAAGCCAGTGGAAACAGTAATAGTGCAAGTATACATGCCTACTTCTAGCCATAGTGAGGAAGAGTTAGAAGCCGTTTATTCGGACATAGAGCAGGTAATAGGATTTGTGAAGGGTCATGAAAATTTAATAATAGTAGGAGATTTTAACGCAGTCGTAGGTGAGGGGAAAGAAGGAGAATTTGTAGGTCCTTATGGATTAGGAAACAGAAACGAGAGAGGTAGCAGACTGATAGAATTCTGTGAGAAGCACAAGATGGTAGTCGCGAACACATTGTTCAAGAATCACGTTAGGAGGCGATACACATGGAAAATGCCAGGAGGGATAGACAGGTATCAGATAGACTACATTCTGGTTAGGAAGAGATTTAGAAATCAAGTAAAAGACTGTAAGAGTTATCCAGGAGCAGATGTAGACAGCGACCACAACTTGGTAGTCATGAAAGCTAGATTAAAGTTCAAAAATCTGAAAATCCGGAAGGATAAGAAACGTATAAATGTAGACATATTGAGGGATCAGAATATGAAAGATAAGTTCCAGGATAAAACAGATCAATTATTAAATAAAACGAGTAAGGACGAAATCAAGAACGCAGAAACTGAGTGGGAGGGTATCAAGAATAGTCTAGCTTCCGCGGCTACGGACGTTTTAGGACACGATAAAAGGGAAGCTAGGAAGCCCTGGATAACGGACGAAATCTTAAACTTAATGCAAAAGAGACGAGGCTACAAAAACAGACGAGACGAAGAAGGACTGAAAACTTATAAGTCAATAAAGTGGGAAATCATTAGAAAATGTAGAAAAGCGAAAGAACAATGGATAGAGGATAAATGCAAAGAAGTAGAAGATAAGTTGCAAGTAGGTAAGACCGATGAGGCTTACAAAATAATTAAGAGGAACTTCAGGGATATAGGAACAATAAGTAGAAACGTTAGGAGTCAATCGGGGGACATACTGATCGGAAGAGAGGAGAAAGCGGATAAATGGAAGCAGTACTTAGGAAATTTATACGAGGATCAGGAATTAGGAGAGATATTAGAGGAAGAATCTAGCATCGATAGGGAAGATGTAGGAAAACCTATATTGAGAGAGGAATTTGAAATAGCACTAAGGGGGCTAAAGAATAATAGAGCGCCGGGTGTAGATAAAATACAGGCGGAAATTTTGAAATGTGCGGGACAGAAAGTAGTAAATAGGATGTTTGAACTGGTAAAATACATATATGAAACGAGCGAGATGCCGGAGGATTATAAGAGGAACATTATCGTTACTATACCGAAAAAGAGAGGAGCCGACAAATGCGAGAACTTTAGAACGATTAGCCTAACTTCCCACGCGTCAAAAATCTTAACTAAAATAGTGCAGAAGAGGATGGAAAATAGAGCGGAGGAAATACTAGGAGAAGACCAATTCGGCTTTAGGCGAAATAGGGGAACTTGCGAAGCTATTCTGGTGCTAAGAGTAATGTTAGAGAAAACAATAGAAAAAGGAAAGAACGCTTATATAGGATTTGTAGATTTAGAAAAAGCTTTTGATAACGTAAGATGGGAAAAAATGTTCGAGATACTAAAGAGCGCGGGAATGAAGTATAGAGATAGGAGAGTAGTACACAATCTATACAAAGAGCAAACTGCTGTTATAGAAGTAGAAGGGGAAAAAAGGGAAATAGGTATTAGGAAAGGAGTAAGACAAGGATGTACGCTATCACCACTAATTTTTAATCTGTACATCGAAGAGGCGATTAATGTGGTAAAAGATAGAGTGGATTTCGGGATTAAAGTACAGGGACAGAAACTAAAAATGCTGAGATTCGCGGATGATATAGCAGTATTAGCATCTAGTAAGGAGGAATTAGAATCAGCATTGAACGAAATGGAGGCAGTGTTGACAGAGGAATATGGAATGAGGGTGAATAAAAACAAAACTAAAGTGTTAGTGTGCAGAGGGCGCGAGAGCAGAGCAAAAACGAAAGTACAAATTAATAATGAAAGGTTGGAGGAAGTTAAAGACTTCACTTATTTAGGAAGTAAAATAAATTGGGATGGAAGAAGCGATAAAGACATAAAACAAAGAATAGCGCAGGGTCGAGCAGCTTTTAACGAAAAGAAAACACTTTTATGCTCGGGGGTAATAAACTTAGAAACAAGGAAGAGATTTTTGAAAACATATGTATGGAGCACGGCACTATACGGTTGCGAAACCTGGACGGTAGGGGAAGCAAGTAGGAAGAAATTAGAAGCTTTTGAGATGTGGTGTTACCGAAGAATGATGAAAATACCATGGACTGATAGGGTTAGAAACGAAGAAGTATTGGAGAAAGTCGGCGAGAAAAGAAGTATGTGGAAAAACTTAAAGAAGAGAAGAGATAGAATGGTAGGCCACTTGCTGAGACATGGGGGAATAGTCCGCGATATTTTGGAGGCAGAAATAGGAGTGAAGAAAGGCAGAGGTAGGCCGAGATTAGACTACTGCTCGCAAATAGTAAGGGATGTAGGTTGTAGCACAATTAGCGAAATGCATAGGTTAGCACAAGATAGGAGAAGCTGGAGGTTAGCGTCCAACCAGTCTTAGGACTGATGACCTAATGATGATGAAATATATATCTTCATCGAATATATGTTATAAATAGCACAAATGATGAAAATGGGATTGTCTTGTTTCAAAGCTGGCCTGGGAACATTAATATTTAATTTGTTGGATATCTCCCGACAGTCTATTATGAATAATCTTAAATAGAGAATCTTATAATATTACATTAGGCATAACAATTAAGGGATGTAAAAAGAAATCCTAAATTATTAGGTGATTTTCAAAGGGCTGTAACTTGGAGAAAAATAATCGCAGAGCAATTTAAAAAAAAAACAAACTGAAGCTCCAAGTTTTTAGTTTCCAGGAAATTTTTTACCATTCAGCAGTTTTTGAGTAATCAATCATATCATAAGAAAATTATCGGAAAAACATTTATAATTTTTTATCGATGGTTTTTCTTTAATTACTCAAAATCTACTGATGGCAAAAAAATTAACCACATTTGAATTAATAATCTGAAAACTAAATAAAAATCTGAAGAGTAAATGACCACTACCTCGAAATGCCGCCATTTTTTTTATAAATCGAGTATTAATCCCAAAAAAATCAATATTTAAAGTACTTTTTAAGAAAACCATTCCGAAAAATGAATTTAAAAAATTTTAAACTGAAAAATATTTTTTTTTATTATGTATTCAAACAATTTACTTCATCATGAGGTCATCAGTCCTAAGACTGGTTGGACGCTAACCTTCAGCTTCTATCATGTGCTAACCTACGCATTTCGCTACATTATTCACAATTGTGCTACAACCTACATCCCTTACTATTTGCGAGCAGTAGTCTAATCTAAGCCTACCTCTGCCTTTCTTCACTCCTATTTCTGCCTCCAAAATATCGCAGACTATTCCGCCATGTCTCAGCAAGTGGGCTACCATTCTATTTCTTCTCTTCAATATGTTTTTCCACATACTTCTTTTCTCGCCGACTTTCTCTAATACTTCTTCGCTTCTAACCCTATCAGTCCACGGTATTTTCATCATTCTTCGGTAACACCACATCTCAAAAGCTTCTAATTTCTTCCTAGTTGCTTCCCCTACCGTCCAGGTTTCGCAACCGTACCTATAGTGCCGTGCTCCATGCATACGTTTTCAAAAATCTCTTTCTTGTTTCTAAGTTTATTACCCCCGAGCATAAAAGTGCTTTCTTTTTGTTAAAAGCTATTCGACCCTGCGCTATTCTTTGTTTTATATCTTTATCGCTTCTTCCATCCCAATTTATTTTACTTCCTAAATAAGTGAAGTCTTTAACTTCCTCCAATCTTTCATTATTAATTTGTACTTTCGACTTTGCTCTGCTCTCGCGCCCTCTGCACACTAACACTTTAGTTTTGTTTTTATTCACCCTCATTCCGTATTCCTCTGTCAACACTGCCTCCATTTCGTTCAACGCTGATTCCAATTCCTCTTTACTAGATGCTAATACTGCTATATCTATCATACTGCTATATATCCTAGTATTTCCTCCGCTCTATTTTCCATCCTCTTCTGCACTATTTTGGTTAAGATTTTTGACGCGTGGGAAGTTAGGCTAATCGTTCTAAAGTTCTCGCATTTGTCGGCTCCTCTCTTTTTCGGTATAGTAACGATAATGTTCCTCTTATAATCCTCCGGCATCTCGCCCGTTTCGTATATGTATATGGTATAACGATTATTACGTGTACTTGCACTGTATAACATTAATGTGGCTATGTATGCAAACGTACAAATAAAGACGTAACTTGTCATACAGATAATTATTAACATTAGTAGTTACCGAGTTGTGGCTCGCTTCTTTCCCATTAGAATACCTATATGAATAGTAAAAGAACAAAATGTCACCTAATAAGTTCTGCTATATACATGCATATTGTCCGTTTTGTTTTATATACTGGCATATCGAAACAAGTTTACCGTCGTCATGGTTGTTAATTATAATTTTTAGCAATATACTATTTGTAAATACTAAAAAAAACCTGAACAAGATATTTAGGCATTATTTATTATGTTAGATGTACGTTATTAAGATCGTGTCAGTGGCGTCTCATGTAGGGAAAATAAAGTATGTGTTTGTATTATTAAAAAAAAAACTATATGCCAAGCCTAAACATATACAGGATCGGTCAAATGTTTTGCACTGTTTTATTTCCTAAAATATGACTATTCTACGAGGGCGTTCAAATATAAGCGAGGATTTCAGGCGGACGGTCTTGAAATGAGCAGGATTGAGTTGGGTATTGTAAGAGGGGATAATGGGAGGCGAGAATTGTCGTCGACACAGCCCTGAGAACGCTAGTCTGGCAGCAACAAAGAAAACTTCGTCATTAAGTAAGATAACAGTTTGGTGAAAACACCGTTTCATCGTTTCATCATCATTACACTCCCGAGAGCAAGCAGATGGGCAGAGAATATCGAAAACAAGGAGAGTCCGTCCCGAATAAGGTCAAAACACAGAAGTTCTCGCGACGGTTTTCTGGAATTCAAAAGCACTTTTTTGCTGGATTTCCTCCATTTCCAAAGAACAATTAATCCTGCTTATTACTACTACACTGTCTTGGACCAAGTGAAAGTCGTTTTTTGGAACAAAAGATGAGAACAGCCCCTCAGGGACGTTATTTTTCTTCACGACAATGCCAGGCCCCATACGGAAAATCAAACACGTTGTAAATTGGAAGAAATCTTCAGGACGATTCTTTAACACTCCCTATATAGTCCAGACCTATGGTCGTGTGATTTTCACGTGTTTTGAGCGTTAAAAGAGACTTTAGTATGGCAGCGTTCAATGATGATGCCAAGGTGGAGGCTTGGAGTCTTGCGCAATTGACTCCAAACTCGTTCATGTTATAAGAAGACACCCGATAGCATAAAAAAACACGCCATGGCATAAAAAAATTCGTAATCCGATGTGAAAAATGTGTAAACAAGACGGAGACTGTATAGAAAAATAAAGTATTTCTGGAAAATTTTTTTTGGTCTTCAATAAATCTAAGAAAATAATTCTTCTTTATATTTGAACGCCTTGAATATAAGGATATCATATCTAATACAGAATATCATATATTATCTTATGGCCGCCTGCTTTTTCTCCATAAATGCCCATTGTAAAAGTGCATATCAAGTAATGTTAAACTATTTGACAAACAAATCTTACGGTTGCATTGTTTTGTTTTGTGATACGTTTGGTGATTTCAGAATCGGTCCCTAACACCCCGGAAATGGTTTCAAATTTAGATCTAAATTTATCACAGGCAGTTCTTAATGTTACTCAAATTTAGTGATAATTGGAACTGTCTTTTATGTTTCTATTAACTACTGGTTTTTAATTATGGTGTCTGAATTCACATAATCTGTGGGGTAGGGAATCAGATAAAAAATAAAGTAAATTTAAATATGTTTCCTTATAATCTCTATTCGATCTCACTTTTTCATCGTTCATCTGTATTTTCTATTTCCTTTATTATTTTTCTTTAGAATTAACGATATATTTAACAAAAAATAATTTAATATAAATCCATGTGTTAGTTTCAATATTGAACATAATCCTTTAATGGTTTCTCTGTTGTTAATAACAGAAAATTATTCACGTTCGTTTTCACGTTATGAAGATGAATTTAGCAGTGCATTGAATTCTAAAAATTTCGTGATACAAGTGGGTATATGTAATTAATTAGAGACTAACTAGCCCAAATGTCCTTATGCTAGTGAGCTCCTTTCACAAAATGTAAAAAGTTTTATACTAATCAATATATTTAAGGTAAAGGGAATTATTTATATACTTATTGTTAAGATTGTTTAAATAAAATATGTTGCGAGATTAGTTCGGCCATCTTTCGGAGAAGCATAGAATGCAATCTTACAGATATAACGAAACACAAAGATTTCTATACACTACGATTATATGATAGTATGCTAACTACCAGATGACGTTTTCATGTTATGATATATACTTAATGTTTGCAAATTCAAATACATGAGTGAGTATGGGTCAAAAGTTAAAAAAATATATAAACAATTGTTCCACAAACTTTACAAATTTTAAATTAAAATTATCAAAATGAAATTTTAGATTTAAACACAATTCAGTGTCTAATTTTAAATAGTATTAAATTCTAATAGCAATAAGTTATACATAAAAGGAGTACAGGAACAGTTCTGGTTTTTACAGCCTTAAAGAATCTCGGTAAAATATGAAATAAATGAACCGACTACTTTTACTTTTTTTTATCATTATTTCTTGTTTATTACTGTTTTGTAAAATATATCATTAATATTGTGACATTTTCTTTATAATACAAATTAATTTTTCCTTTAATACATTTAAGACAAAGAATTAGTTTGATATTTTCTTTATTGCAAATCTTGAAATATATTCACTAAGCCTAAACCACAAATATAAAATAAAGTAATATATTTATTTAAATATTTTTGTTTTGTCCAAATATGGAAGTTATGTCTGTTAAATGTTCATTATCAGATTATCTACCTTGAATTAAAATTAACAATTTGATCAATTTTGTAATTACTAATTTTATTTTTATATCGATCCGAATTTATTTAAAATAAAGGAATTAGTAAATTTATAGCACAATTACATAATACTGATTTGGTTTATACTTGTCCATATTCTATTTATATTATATTTTATTATATTCTTATTCAATTATATATGTTCTAGGCACCAAAAGATTTATATAATTATATATTTTCTAGACCCAGGAATGAATAATTTTCGAACATATGTTCATTAGATATTGTTTACTTAAAAAAACATTCTCTATGTGCACTCTGATATGACTGTTTTAGTTTGAGACACTCTGTAGAATGATATAAGGTTTGCAGGTTATATACCGGCAATGGTAAGACAATTAATAGATAAAAAAACGTGTGCGTCACGGGGACGCCCGACAGAAGTGATAACTTAAACTAATCTAAGTTGAACTATTTGATATTGAAATTGTTTAACTTGAGAAAAGCTTAGGTTATTACTTAAATTTTATGTATATTAATATGATAATGTAAGGAAAGGTTATTTATTAATTAAATCTTTTATTGATTATAAAATATATTTTATTCTTAGTTACAATTCTTGAATATGTACATTAGAATTTTGTGTATGTACATTATTAGTATCATTATTTAATCCTATAAAAGTAACAATTGGCTTATAGTAGCTATAATAAGCAACGAAATTTTTACATTGTATGTAATCTAAAAATCTTGCAAAGACTGCATCAAGTACAGTTCCATGACTTGTTGTAGCTTCTTCTGGCTTATTAATCATTCTTAATTGTAATTTTGATTGTAGGAACGATACTAAATTTTTAGCTCGATCAGCAGCAAAATTAACATTAAAATCTCCGGTTAAAATTAACGGAATTTTATAATATTTTTTTTTTAATTATGTTTATCAGAACGTGTATAATTATTTTTTTACTATGATATGCTGTAAAATTACTAAATTTACTAATTACTAAATCATAGAGGCGGCCCCGCAGCAGCAGCGACGCACACATGCACATGCACGTAGATGTAGACAGCGAAAGCACGCAGAAAGGAGGAGATAGAGCTCGAGATCGTGCGAGAGAGGGGGAAGCGTCTGTCCGAAATACGGCTAGCGCTGTGGGTTAGAGTGAGAGAGGAGGAGCCTGCCTACCGCTGCCGTATGCGTGAGAGAAAGGGAAGCCAGACAGACTGGCGCTGTAACGCGTTACGTAACGAAGCGGTTTACCCTCCCATAAGAAGTTATCACTTCAAAAACAGAAAAATCTACGTCAGAAAATTAATTTGTACCTACTGTTTAAAAATATATATTAAAAATATTGTAAAAAGACGAAATGTATTAAATTGTTTCAGCTGAGAATGCTGATGATACTTTTTTTATTTTAATCAAATGAACTTGATATTTATTATAGATCACGTGTATATATATTTATATTGATTACAATTAATTATTATGATCTCTCACTCTGATGAACAATCACTCTTTGATTGGCCGGCCTCGATTCAATTTGGTAAAGTAAACAACGAAAAATATTCACTATTAAATATTTTTCACTCACAATCAGTCCCGATTTCATTTATCCACAAATCAGTTGCATTTGACGAGAAAAAAAATTGACGACTAATTGTTTAAGGGAACTCCCGTTATTATACTAAAAATACACTATGAACCTTGGGAATCGTGTAGGTACCTAATTAGTCTGAAAAATGGAACAGTAATTACACATAAAGTTATGTAGTATATGCGGTTTTCCATAGTAATCTCACCCGAGGACGCATTATTTTTTATAGTGATTCTATTTTTATAATAAATAAACGCTCTAATAGCCAAATGTAAACTTTATGATTTAGAAACGGATTCTGGGAATATTAACTATTCGATCTTCGGTGATTACACTTCCGATGGATATTCCCGTAGAAAAAAAACCCTCACATTTAAAATAAATAGTACCGCCTTCTTCTCGCCCAGTTTATAAATCTTAATTGAAGCGACAGATAACATACATAGAAGTATGGAGATGAAAATAGTGTTGAGTTGTTTCGTGTACTTCATTCTGTTGAAATGTAGTGCCACTCAAGAGATTGCTAAACAAAGTACTGTGTATTCTGATGTATTATTTGGATAATTTAACTGTAGTAAACTATAATTTCAGAATGTGCCGACTACGTTTATCAACGCCTAGATGCACCCCATATCATTGGAGGTGTGAAGACAGCTCCAAATGAATATCCGCACATGGTAAGTGTTCTGTATGTTAATAAAAATTTAAAACTGAAATCTTGGTTTAGGTTTACAAATATTTGATTAGATCAAGCATTAAAAAATATAATGTGATATTGAAAATCTTCAATTATGTTGATTTTCCATATTCTGATAAGAATAAATATCGAAAATTAACATTTTTTAATCAACATTATTAAAATAAAATAGCATAGCTTCGCATTTTTTTTATCAACGTCTTTAAATTTTTAACGTCGTAGATTTGATCCTTATAGGAAGCTAAATTAAAAAAAGGTGTTAACTAATCAAATAATTAATTTTACCCTAATAGAATCATATTTTTCCTTGTATTCCTGTGTAAAACTGATTCATTATTTTAAGCAATATCGATGAATTCTTATTAGAAAGCTAACCCAATAATAAATTATTTTCTGCTTAGGTGAAGTTAATTTTTTCATATGTTTATAATATGAGTATGTACATATATGAGCTTATGTAGCATAAATTACAAATATACTGGATGTCCAGAAAAGGAAGTCAAACTTAAAATAAGTAGACATCTAATGAATCGCTTATTTCAATTCAATATTTCGTAGTTTTCTTATATTAATTATTTAATTCATTGATTTTATTTTGATCCGTATGAACATTCTCTATAGCTAAAATACATGTTTTTTTTAATTATTTAAAGTGACTTACACATATGGTAAATAATCTTTCTGTGATTCACTATGAGGACAGAGGCAATTATTTTTATTATTATTATTTAGAAATATAATTCATTTAACATAAGTATCGAGTACATTGTGCCATGGAGAACGAATAGATATTAATCCTATAATTCCAAATTATTGCGTAATAGTGTCAAAGCGGTGTTGTAAATTGTCCCACAAACATAAGTCCCAGTCTAGTCGATGGAAATCGAGATAACGGAATAACTGCTCTGGTATATTTATAATTTATTTTTACACCGCGATGTACTATATGTACCTATATTATGTAGTCTTCCACTATAGAAAGAATTTGGAAGCAGGGAATGAACGTAGTAAGCCATAACTTTATTAAACTATAAGCTTTGCCTTCAACAGATACTAATAATAGAGATTATTTTTATTATTTCACATTAAAGAAAAATGTAATCAATATTTTTTCATCGGCCCTCTGTCAGGATTTCGTTTTCTGCAAGTTTTCTGCAAGTTTTCGAGACAACACCAAAATTTAATGATAATTTGAATTTTTTTCAGTTCTTGAATAATTTCAAGATATTTTAATGAATATCTATAATATTTTAACAACATTTTAAGTTACGAAATAAAACTTTATTCTATACTACCTTCGATTTACTATTTAAACCATTTTCGCAAATAATTTTAAATAACTCAAAAAAGTACGAATTTGTCGAGGTTCTCTTTCGACAACAATTCGAAATTCTTTTTCCACATATGGAAGAATTTATAGTTTCTTTATAAACTACACATTTCATAAACGTATTGAAAAAAAGTGTTATTACATTTTATAAGATTTTTACATTTTATAAATATTACATTTTATAAATATTTTATTAAAATATTTCAGAAACGATTAGGTTTAGACATAGGAAATGGTATTGAAAAGTTATCTTAAAATAGCGAAATTAATTCGAATGTAGCATAAAAAAGCACTCAAGATCAGAAAATTGATTTCTCAGTCTCAGTATAACTGGAAGTGATATATCTGATGTGGCTTATCGCATTTAAAATATGGGTTTTTCTTATATTACTGATTTCTCCTTATAATTATAGTCATTACTATAGAAGTATGTACTTAAGAAGCTGAAAGTTTGTTTGCAGTTATTTCCAGTTTCGAAAATTCGTAATTACCTAAAAAAATAGTACCTATTATCGTCTTATCTTAAACAAGATAATAGGTACTTACTATAAATACTGTTGAAAATACAAAATGTTTCTGTTGAAACTACAAATTGACATTAGTTTGGTATATGAAATAAAAATATGCATGGAACGTTGTTAAATAAGAATATAACAACAGAATAAATTTCTTTAGCACGAGCTAACGAAACATAAAAGATATTTCTTTAGCTCTAACACTAAAACAAAATCTTAACATACCCTCCTGCGTTAGTTACTTGCGCTTATAAATATTTTTAGGTCGCTTTGGGGTTCGGAAGCTCGGAAATCCCAGAATGGTTGTGCGGAGGCACTTTAATAAGTGATCAATTTGTTCTAACAGCAGCACACTGTACCAATACAAGAGATCTGTAAGTATTATTCATATTACTTTTACCTTATCGATCAGTAAATACCGGTGTTCCACTTATTCCGCAAAACAAAGATCTAGCGAATCAAACAAGGCAACCAGGCCAAGCCGTGAGATACTCTATTAAACTCTGGAATATGTTATGTAATATTAATTCAATAAAATATATAATTTTCTTGAAATATATCGCTTTCTCGATTTTGTATCCCGGTATATATTATAAGACATGTACCACCTAGAAAGAATGTAATGAGACACTTTGCCTGAAATATAGGCAATATTGAATTAATTTAGGAGTTAAGTATACTATCGGTCTTAAATGGGCATGCCCTCTATCGATCAGTTTTACTTATAAAAGGTGGTCTAACCAAAACGCACGATGTTAATTGTAAATAAAACAAAAAGTTTTCAGAGAATTATCTTAATATTTTTTATTATGATAGAAGGATCTATGACAATTATGTGTGAAACAAAATATCGGCCAAATGCTCGCCACGGATTCGGTGGCAAAGCTCTATCCGATGGTTCATATTTTCAATGACTCTGAGACATAATTGAGGTTCAATGTCGTTAATGTGCCGAATTATCTCATCCTTTAGCTCTTGAATTGTTCTTGGCTTATTGACGTACACTTTTTCTTTTAAATATCCCCAAAGAAAGAAGTCCAACGGTGTCAAATCACATGATCGTGGCGGCCAATTAACATCGCCACAACGCGAGATAACACGGCCATTGAATTTCTCGCGCAAAAGTGCCATTGTTTCGTTGGCTGTGTGGCAAGTGGCACCATCCTGTTGGAACCACATATCGTCCAGATCCATATCCTCAATTTCTGGCCACAAGAAGTCCGTTATCATCTCGCGATAGCGAACACCATTCACGGTAACTGCTTGGCCGACCTCATTTTCGAAGAAGTACGGCCCGATGACGCCGCCAGCCCATAAACCGCACCAAACAGTCACTCGTGGATTCTCATTTGCCCAAATGCGGCAATTCTGCTTGTTAACGAATCCACTGAGGCGAAAGTGTGCCTCGTCGCTGAAGATGATTTTCTTTGTAAAGTCACCATTCACTTCTGTCTGTTCAACCAACCATTCGGCGTATTGACGACGCTTGAAATGGTCAGTAGACTTCAGCTCTTGAGTCAATTGAACCTTGTAAGCGTGTAAATTCAAATCTTTATTCAAAATTCGCATCAGTGATATTCGTGAGATGTTCAATTGTTGGGCACGACGACGAGTCGAAGTTGACGGCTCTTCTGCTACACTATCGCGAACAACAGCAATGTTTTCCGCAGAACGAACTGGGCGAGCATAGCATGCACAGGTGTTTTCACATTTCCTACAGACCCGGTTTGCTGAAATTTGCGCACAATTCTCCCGATTGTGGACACATTTGGTCGATTATGCTGACCAAAAAAGTCACGAAGTGCACGAAATACATTTTGATTTGAACGTCCATTTTCGTAAAAGGCTTCAAAAATCTTAACGCGCTGCTCAATTGTGTACGTCTCCATGGTTGAATTTGTCAAACACTGAAACAAAGAAATGTCAAATTAAGTTGGGCAAAAAACTTGACGTTAAGGTGTGACTCACAATTAACATTATGGTTGGACCACCCATTTGAAGAAAATATATTGAATGTGTCTTATTATAGAATTTTTTGATAGTACGTTGATATATGAGGTATACATATTACCTATAGTCAGAGCGACTCGTATATACGTCAGTAATTTTTTAATTTCAAGTTTCCAATAACGATATCATGTCGGCGACAAGTGGCGTGGGTTTGCATAACAGGAAAAGAAACAATATAAAATAGTTAAAAAGTTTCAGCCATGAAGAAAATGGGTGAAGGAATGCCTTTTAAATCAGCATAACTGATTTTGTGATGGATACAATTTATACTGTGCGATAAAATTTTACACGAGCTCTTTGGAATAACTAATAAACCTGCTATAATATTTTTATAAACCAAGAAACATACACACAATTACCACTGACACTGTGACAATATATATAACACTTTATGCTGCCCCACACAGGCTTTAGTTAGTTAACCATTAATGTCCGTTGGTGAAACGTCTTTCTGTGTTCATGAGAAAACTGGTATTGTTTTCGTTTTTCTTTAATATCGTTGCTGTTTTTTTATTAAAAAGATCCACGTAAATAGTAAATGAAATAAGATTGTAGTAAATAGCATAGACTTTTTAACAAAACGGGTATCCTATTTGGTTATAATCTAGAAAAAACTGGTACAATACCAACCACAACTATAACTGCACCTAGTTCCCCAATATTGGTATCCAATCAACTATAGAATACTTTTACTAGAAGTGCTACTTTTGTTGCATATCAAATGCACCAACAAATCTTTAGTGTTATTTAGTTTTTTTTTGTCTTGCAAGTTGGAATCTAAAGCTGTCAACTAATAGTACATAGCATAGTACCTGTATCCATTCTTACATTATTACAGTTTATTACAGATGAATAACAAAAGATACCAAAGACTGATAAATCGTCTTATTCGACATATATCACGGTAAGCCTGACTGTACTTAATGGTTTGTGGAGGTTAAGGAAATGCACCACCATTCTAGGCCCTTAGATTAGTTGTAGAAAAACGAGTTTTGTTCACAATGTTACACAGCTTTATAAACACGTTACTACTTATTTTCTTATTCCTATTTATATTCGCCAGTTAATTTTGTTCATCCTGTATGACACCACACACACTATTGGTTTCGGTTCAAGTTGCACCAGACATGTAGAATAGATATTGACTGGCGATAATAGAAAACACAACGAATAACTTATTCTTTCGACCGAATGAAGCACATGTAGATGTTCTTTTTTAAAACATTCTGGAAGAAGTTGCTAATTATGTATTATCATTTACAGCGGTTCTGTCAAAGTAGTCCGTTTAGGCACGATAAACCTAGACCCATCGAGCGAATACACCTATCAAGACGTAGAGGTGGACAAAATCATACGGAACCCCAACTACAAACCTCCTGTTTCGTATAACGACATAGCTTTGCTGAAACTCCAACGCAAAGTCAGATTCTCCAAAAGTATATCGCCGGCATGTCTTAATACCGCGTTCAATGTAAACTTAGCAACGTCCACCCTCACAGCGTTGGGGTGGGGAAGGACAGACATTGCAGGCCCTACGTCTGATGACTTGCTAAAGGTCCAATTAAGGGTTTCTCGTTGGATGGATTGTCGTAATAGTTACAGGAGATCGTCAGACGAGAAAGTTCCTGATGGCATAAGGAACGAAACGCAACTATGCGCTGGCGGTGAATTGGAAAAGGATACTTGCCAGGTATGATTGTCTACTTAAAAAATATATTTTTAAAACTCGGCTAATGACAACTCAATTTAATTGGTAAGTCTTTAAGAAATCTAAAGTTAAATGTTAGCGGTATATTTTTACTTTTTTTTTAACAGTGTTTGGTTTTCTTGAAATGATATATGAAATATGGTGTAATATTTCACACACCAAACGGCGTATCTATAGGAAGCTTTTACTATACATTATAATTACACTCTTCACAGTCAATATTGCTTAAAAGCGAAAAATGAAACACATTTGGTATGAAATACCTTTATTGTATTTGCTCATTTTGATCTACATTGCACTAATAACATATAGGAGTATGGTATGTAGCAGTGCACGTTTAGGTTATATTTATATATTTAAGAATAACGCAGCCAAATAATATTTCAAGTACTTGTTTTATCGA
Source organism: Rosalia funebris (assembly GCA_037954035.1). Taxonomy (NCBI): domain Eukaryota; kingdom Metazoa; phylum Arthropoda; class Insecta; order Coleoptera; family Cerambycidae; genus Rosalia; species Rosalia funebris. Next base: position 9,648,761 of record JAZFAV010000001.1, on the reverse strand, counting down.
GATTACTATTTAATTATCTTGGTCCTATCGACCTAAGGTAAATGCTCTTTCGGGTGACTAGATAATAGACTAAATATGCCTCTGACTAAATGGCTGATATTCAAATTTCATTTAAATGTCAATCAATAATTCATATACAAACATAATATTACATAACTTAAACATAATTAGAAGTAATAATTCTTATAAAAATATTTTGTTTTAATACATTTATTATTTCAAAAAATAAAACCAGCCACAGGTAGGATTCGACATTTGTCCCGGATCGAAACCGAACGACATACATAAGTTACTGACAGAGATCGTATCGATAAAGATGTATAAGCCATAAAGTTCATTCGGAATTTGTCCTGAATCGGCGTACCGTATGCGGCACTGATGAGAACTAACAAGTTCGAAACAGCTGTATGTCATTCGGTTTCGATCCGGGACAAATGTCGAATCCTACCTGTGGCTGGTTTTATTTTTTGAAACCTTATCTGATCGTGCAGAAACACGAGAAAGGGGTCGAGGATCGCTTCTGGGTATAATTCAACGCCTGCCGGGGCTTTAGCCCGAGGAGTAGTTGTTTCCTAGAGCGATTATGTAATAGCTTTGCTATTCGGAAACTACTTTGATAGCCGCTTGGCGGCTTGGTGGTTCCTTTCTCGATTTCCGACTTATAAGTTACTGACATTTATTATTTATTTTGTTTAGTTTACTGTTGGAAAATCCAAAGAAGTTAACAAAATACTATTCAAAGAAATCCATATATATCTAGACAATCATTTTTAATAAAGTTGATCGACACTTTTAATGACCGTTTGTTAGGACATATAACATCATTCGAGTATAAATTAGTTGCTCAGAAATCACTAACGATTCTTTTAAACTGTGTAATATTTTGTATCATTTTGTGCTATATAATTTTATATAACAGTTTAATTAATATTAAATATTTTATAATTTAAAAATACTTTTAATATTGAGGGTAACAATATTAAAGTAACGATTTTTCATTTTCATCTGTAGGGAGACTCTGGTGGTCCTCTGGAATATAGAAACGGAAAGTTTCACTATATCGTCGGCATCACCTCGTTTGGAAAAGGTTGTGGAATATCGAAAACACCTGGAGTTTATACCAGGGTTTCAGCCTTCGTACCATGGATTGAATCAATTGTCTGGCCTTAATTGAATTTTTTGTTTATCTATAAGTATTATTATTCAGTATTATTTAAGTGCTATTATTTTCTAATGAAATAATTTATTATAATGAATTGATATTTTCTAATGTATTTTGTAATATTAAATATATATATTCTATATAAAACATATTCTTCATTTGTGTTTAGAGAATAGATTTAAAACATCTACTATTCATTTCATCGCTATTTGCCAAATAAAAAACTCTCTTGCCGATAAACGGAACAGTCTACCTGAGCCTAGCCATAAAAACAAGCCACGGTATGTTTTGAGATTTTTTATTTGGCAAATACCGATGAAATAAACTATACAGAGGATCGGTCGAGAAATGTGTACCCTTTCTGTGTTCGTGGAAAACGTCTTGTTGCTGTATCAAAGGTTTCAGCCCCTTCCCTATATATCTGATGATAAATCTCTCAATACAGAATATTAATTAATTTTGTTGCCACATCTTTTAAATAATTGTCATGGACTGATTAATAATAGCTGTTTCATTGCAGATAGATAAATGATAATTATTGTTTAAATGATTAATTGATCATTCAAATACCGATATGTTTGCTAATATTTTTTCTTTTCGTACAAAATAACACCTAAAATAACACTTTTCATATATATTTATTTTCTTTTTTTTTTGTTTTAAGTTTTAAAAGAAAACCGGCAGTTTCTCATTAAAACGGAGCATTGATATCGTGTTCAGAAAGTCTATTTACGTTGTATTCAATGTAATTTGCACAGATATTAAGACTTTCATTTTTCAGACAATATTCCCTTACGATGTTCATCGATTTTCTTCCGCAAAAAGGATTTGACGAGAAAATTTTTTTAATAGATTCGCAGTCGATAGACCAAAGAGAGGTACAAAAATTCAACGGCGCGGCGCCTTAAGCTTACCCAGAAATTCAGAGGTTCTCTAGATAGATATGAGTTACCAAGTTGTTACTTTGAGTCTGTAGTTCTAAATTTTCTATTTTTATTTTTACGAAAAAACCGGTAGTTTATTATTAAAACGGAAATTTCTATTGCCTTTAGAAGGTCGATTTACGTTACATTCGCTGTAATTTTCGTCGATTTTGAGACTATCGCTTTTCCAACGAAGTTCCCTTACAGTCCATCGATTTTCTTCCGCAAAAAACGTTTTGGTGAAAAAATTCGTATTGACAAATTCAAGCATTTTCAACAGTATATTGAAAAAGCATAAACTTGAAAAAGTTGTTTTTCTAATTACCTATTTTATTTATGTTGTCGTTTAGTAGCAATCGCGATTGTATAGATGTAGATGTAGGCGAACCTACATATGACTCATTTGACCCCCATTCTTGATATCCTTCGATCGTCCGGCCAGTTATTTTACTTAAATAAATATAACTGCATTTATCTGTAGAAAAATGGATAAATCCAATAATAAATACTTTAATAGCGTAAATAACATTTCACATGCAAAGCGTAAGAGAAAAGTGATTCGTAACTTTTAATATTAATCTTGTTTTAGTGTTTCCCCATTAACAGACTTCTCCGAGAATTTGATTAGTGTAAGGTTATGTAGAAGTTCGTACTATAATAGTTTTCAGTCGACCAAACAACTTGAGCGAAGAACATGTTTGCTTTGAGATTGGCCGTGTTCTGCTTTATTAGTACATTTTTTGCAGTCAATAGCATTAATGGATGTAAGTATTAGTAAATTTTATTAGTAAGTTATCATCCTGAACCCTTATTTTAAACAGTCAAATAGTGTTTTTAAGTATTGTTTGTTGATTTGTTGCTCTCCTCGTTAACAAAAATACCATTATTTATAATTCACAAAAGATTATTAAGTTTTGATACAATACAGGGTATGTGTGGGTTAAGAACACGAAAGAGTATTATCTTGAAATGTATTGATCGAATTGAATGAATTACAGTTAAGAAAGATGGTTTAGAAACATAATTTAGACACTTAAAACCATTAAAAAAGGCTGACCGATTAATCATGCATTTGTGTCTCTCTCTTCCTTTTTTTTTTTATTGTTTAATGTAACACTTCGAGTTAAATCAACAATTTGGCTTGTTAGGAAAAAGCAAAGTTCTGCTTACCATAAGTATTCATTGTAGAAGTATACGATGTAATGGAACATGGAACACTATTGAGCAATATTCTTCAATATTGATCTATAGTGTCGGCTTATCGGTGATAGCAGAGTCATCCAGGCTGACCAAGTAAGAAAAAAGTAAAAAATAATATTTTTTAAATTAATGTTATACTATTATTTTTGACAACTCTGCAAGCTATGTTGAGCTGGGTACTCACTAGCGAGCTGTAGCTGTAATCGAACAGATACAGTACGAGGTTCTAGTGTGTACGCGTGAAACAATCTTCCCTCGCGACGTCCACCGAACAGCCCCACCGAGCGTACTCCTTAAGCCAGCTGTAATTATTGTAACCGAACAGATACAGTAACGGGGTTCTAGTGTGTACGAGAAGTCTACATCACTGTGACCGTAAAGACAAGCCGGATCTATCCGCAGTGTTGGTTTGTAACTTCACAATGTCGGACAAAGTGTCTCTCGCTTGTGCAGTATACATACTTATAGATGCTTTACTCGATAATTATAAACGGCCATGAAGATGGTGGATTAATCGAATGTATCGGGAAAGAAGTGATCCACTTCTTATTGTAAAAAAACAAATCAATTACAAAAATTTCACGAGAATGACTCCAAGTGATTGTGAATATCTAATAAATTTAATCGGGCCCAAGATAGAACAAAAAAACACTGCGTTTCGAGAGGCAGTCTCGGTTCGAGATAGGTTAGCTGTGACGCTGAGATACTTAACTGCTTGTGATTCTTTTACAAGTTTTCAATACAATAGGGGTCTTCTTTCAAATGTAATCTTACTAATAATCTTTGTGCTTAGGGTTCTATAGTACACTGTTTTCTTTGTAGGCGTCTATCAGCAGAAGACATTTATCCTCTGACCATTCGTTCACGATAAACGAATAAACAATTAGAATCAAAGGAATAAACGCTCGAAAATATTTATTGGTTTGCAGTGTTGCAACGACCTTCACTCTCGACGTCCACGAACGCACTGCGAGCGCTCTTTGATTCGCGGCAAAAACCGACAATCGTCGGCTCACTGCGAGCCGCACGTGTTCCGCTCGTGGCAGGCTCGCGAACCACGTACACACTATGATGTTTGGTAACAGTAACGTGCAACAGTTACAGCTACAGCTCGCTAGTGAGTACCCGTCTTTACAATTCTAAGTTACTAATTGGAATTTATTATGCTCTTGATACCAAAATGGATACGCGCTCTGTTGACCAAGAGCATAACTAACTCAAATTCGGTATAGCCTATACTTCAGGAGAATGTATCGAAAATGTCTCACAGCACTATTTCTTTGCATAACAATTATTTTCTTCGCAGATCAACTAGCACAAGGAGAACTCAGCCAACTCAGTAAGTTATTACATTGAAATGCCATGTAATTGTTAACGAGTTATTTTCAGGATGTAAGGAGTACTCTCGACATGCACCTAATTCAACCAAATGCAATTTAGAGCAGATTCCCGAGGATAACTTTGCTGCAGAACGAAATTTTCCTCATGTAGTGAGTGATTTATTATTGCCACTTAAAGAAAGTAACGAGAATCAATACTTCAAACAGAAGTAACTTAAAAATATAATCACTAATCAGTATCGTATATAGTGAGCATATTTACAGTGTCTCATTAACTTCTTTCTCGCTTACTTTGTTAAGCAGGCTGAATAGTTAGATTTTCGACATTTTAGTGTCTGTGAATCACTTCTTCAATATTATTTTTCAGGCAATGCTCGGGTACAAATCCGAGGATGAAAGAACTTGGTTGTGTCTTGGCTCTTTAATAAGTGACGAGTTTATCATAGTCCCTGCACATTGTCTAAGTTCCCGGGTGTCGTAAGTAGATTTTTCAATGCCGTAACTGAAATAACAAGTTCTCGCAGGTCGATAATACTTTAAATTGTAATTTTAGACGACTTCCGAACTTCGCCTTACTTGGCGTCACAAACTTGAACTCCTCAGAGCATTCTCAAGAGATCAATATAAGAAGAAAAATTGTACATCCCGAATATAAACCACCGTCGTATTACAACGACATTGGATTGGTGAAATTGGAAAAAAAGGTGGCCATCAATGAGTATGTTCGACCAATTTGCTTATACATTCGAACAGATTTAGAAAAGAAGAGCGCGATAGCTAGCGGTTGGGGATATAGGGAGCGTTTTGGAAACCTCGAAGAGAGATTATTGGAAATGTCTGTAAATTTATACGACCAAAGCAAGTGTAACGACGCTTTCCGGGAGTCTGTCGGTACCGAGAAGTTAAAGAAGGGATTTACGTCTGAAACAATGTTGTGTGCTGGATCAAATTCATCTGGTCCCTTTGTAAGTAAACAACTAACCCAATAAATTCATAAGAATGATTTTTGTTATGTACAACAATGATAGAAAACAAAGAATTAAGAAATTTCATTTAAAAAACCTGTTACTCAAAAAGATTTCCCTCATCTAGGAGATAACCTTTATACGCCAATTCACGCAGAGTCACTTCTTCATATGCTTAAATTATTTTTGATTCTTGATGATGAGTTTATACATCATCAATTATTCCATCGTTAACATCCACCTACTACAGTCATCTACCGCTGTTTAATGAATCGAAGTTGAAAGAACCCAAAGGAACTGAAAGTGAAACCATGCCATTGAAGTCCCTAAATGATTAAATATTGATTCATCTGGATGCCTACACGTACCTAATGCAGCAGCTGTAACATTGGTAACAAATCTACTTACAAAAAGAATTACTCTTTTTGTAAAATATCGAGAGCTAGGATTAATCTAGAAGCTTCTTTCGAGTTTGCCATTACCGTCTAATTTCTCTTTACATCTCGCTGCTCGTACTGTGAATTTCTTCAGGAAAATTCCAGAGACTGTTGATTGTGTCTAGTAATCATCAATCTTTGGAACCCGGAGCAAGTTACTACGTCCACACAACGATTACATTGCAAGATTATTTCCGAAACCTGCACATTGTACGTTTTTTTTTTCTAAGAAAAACCAGCTCCATCTTATTAAAATTTAGTAAAATGAGACATTTAACGATTTGTTAATTGCTATGTTGCTATCATGCCTCATCATTAAAAGCCTCAGAAATATGTTAGTATTTCTGAGGCTAGTATTAGTAGCTAAGGTTAGTAGTAGCTGCGGTTAGTATTTCTGATTTCCTCTTCACGTTAACCTCACATGAATGTGAACAGCCTTTTAATTTTAGATCGCATTTAAATCTTAAATAAAATGCCATTTCTTTTTAGATCCAAAGTGCTGTGCTCCAGATCTTAATTAAAAATTATCCGTGTACGTATGAAATGACAGGCATGGGGTCTTTTGGAAAACTTGATCCCCAACTGCCGAGCGTATATACGCGAATCTCAGCTTACATCTCCTGGCTAGAAAGTGAAGTTTGGAAAGAAAATTAAATGATGTTCACTTTTCATCTAAAAAGTAGTCTTCGAGTCCTACAGGGGATATATTCTCATTGAATTTTAAAATTATACATGCACCTGTATTTAATTTTTTTATGGATATTAAAAATTGAAATTTACGATTCTTTTCGATATCAAAATATAGGGTGTCCAGAAAGGGTAGGGGGTATTTGTATCTGCGCTGTCCATGTAACGCCGCGGTTTGGAGGGGCGCGGTAGGGATAGGTTGTCGCACCACTCTTTGGAGATTTAGTAATCATGGAAGTGTACCTGGGAGAGCATCGCGCTTTTTGCGTACGCGCCTATTATCGCAATGGCGATTCGATGATCACAGCTCAACGTTTATATCGTGCAGAATTTAATGCACGGAATGCACCGAAGGACGATACCATCAGAAAATGGATTCGAATGTTTGAGAATACCGGTTCGACTGTAAAAATTCGCAATCCAGGTCGCCCGTGCTCTGTTCGAACCCCACAAGCGATTGAAGAAGTGAGAGTTTCAGTGCGTGAAAATCCTTCTCAATCAATTCGCAAATGCAGTCAAGAACTTGACATTAAAAAAAAACGTCGTTGCAGAAGATTCTGAAACGAGATTTACATCTTACAGCCTACAAAATTCAGTTCGTTCAAAAACTGAACGTTACCGACTACCCTCTCCGACTGCATTTTGCAAATGAAGTGCTTCAACGCTTCCCAACCTTTGAAAACATTCTGTTTAGTGATGAAGCGAACTTTCACTTAAATAGCCACGTAAATAAACAGAACTGCCGCTACTGGGCCAACGAAAATCCAAGACAGAAACATGAACAACCACTACATAGTCCAAAAGTTGTTGTGTGGGCTGCCATGTCTGCTGAAGGCATCATTGGGCCTTATTTTTTTGAAGACCGGCGAGGGCGAGCACTTACGGTAAACAGTGAACGGTATTGCGATATGTTAAGAGACTTTTTGGTTCCACAACTGCAGGAGTTTGAAGGATTTAATGTGGAAACATGGTTTCAACAAGATGGGGCTACTTGCCATACCTCAAACCAATCGCTTGCGGTTGTCAATGAACTTTTTCCAGGAAAAGTGATCTCTCGTCGAGGCACCATCAACTGGCCTCCGAGAAGCCCCGATCTTGCACCTCTTGATTATTTCTTATGGGGATACCTTAAAGAGAAAGTGTATGTAAACAAACCACGAACTTTAGTGCTATTAAAGCACAACATTCGCACCGAAATGGCCGCCGTTTCCAGAGAGATGTGTAGACGCGTGGTGGCTAATTTCCGTTTACGGTTAGAGGAGTGCCAGCAGCGTGAGGGTCAACATTTGGAGAACATAATCTTTAGTACTTAATTTTCCAAAACCTTGTCTAAAAATTAACAAAAAAATTTATTTTTTCTGACTTCTAGTTTTTTTCTTATAACCTTTGTGGAGAAATGGGCTACATCAAGAGATAACAGACAGGTTAGACAATATAACGAAAGAGTTAATCGACACAATAAAATCTCTCCTTCAAGATGAAACCTCTATCTCTCACTATCATGAGATGAATAATGTATTTGTTATTCGGTATACAGGGACTTTAACTAGAGGCATATATTTTCAATATCATCAATAATCCAATTATCAATCAATAATTTTAATACGTAATTGTTTTGACAACTGACAAATGTGATATACTATTAAATTTAAAAAGTGAAACTAAATGAATTTTTTATTTGTTCTGCAAGATGATTTGGTCTCCCCTAGTTAAATATTCCTGAATATGTTCTTTGTTTAATGAAAATAATGAATAATATTGTCACGAATGCCTCGAGCGATCCCGAATGTCGGGAATATTCGAAATAATCGAGAGCGTGCGGAGTTGACGTCCAGTGCGTTCTATACTAGAAGGTTCGCCAAAGTTCTTTATCTAGAAACGTCTGGAGAGACGTTCTACTGCCTATATAAGAATTGTGTCGTCCAGCCAGGAGTTAGTTAAATCGGAACCGCGATTGTGAGCGATACTGTGCGAAGAAAGTAACATTGTGTAATAAAGTGCGAAAGTGAGTTTATAAAGTTAAAGTAGAAAGAAAGTTGGTTAGTTAGTTAGACTTGTAAATAGTTGAGTTGTAAATAAGTGTTCGAAATAAAGAACTTTCTAGTAAGTTCGTTACAATAATTGTTGAAAGTAAATGAATGTATGTTATAAGACGTTATATAAAGATTGTTAAAGGCAACATACTGGAAAACTAGTCTCCCGTTTTTTTGCTCTATCTAGAGTTCCGTCTTATTCATAAGAGTTTCTGTCTTACAAACAAATATTGATAATATTTTGAGGACAGCTGTACAATAGTTGGTATTCTTTACCGTAGTATATATTTCACTCAACCCTAAAATGTCGTCACAGCGATGAATGAAAGGTACTAAACCTTTCATTTTAGCGTATTCTCCTTTTTTTTTGTAGAAAATATTGCTTTAAAGCACGAAGCCATTTCGCTTATATTCACTTTAGCATGTTGAGACGTCGTCTCATATTGATTTACGTGACACTAATATGTCATTTACGAATATTACATTATAACTAGAGCTGTATAACCGGTGCCGTGTACATGTGGCTTGCGTATGGGAAGGTATAGCGGGGGCCTTGAGCACGTGACGCGGACTCAACAAAACGTGAAAACATGACGCGGACAAAACACTCGATTGTGCTAGGTATCCAGTTACTGTTTAACATTGAGACCGTGTACGTCTGCTACTCAAAATAACTAATTTACTTTGCGATCGTAATTACATAATTTGAACAGCGTGCGTATGTTACAAAAAAAAGGTATACAGTGCCAAAGGCGAAAAAACGGCCGCTTGCCGACAATGTGAATAAGTTTATTCGGCACTTTTCAGATTTGATGAATGATGGGGTGAAAACAGTGTGTAAAGTTCGTGAAAAATATTTATTATGTCGGGACAAGAGAGACTGCAAAAGACATATAAATAGTACGGTATATATTAATATAAAAAAGGGCCTGTCACGGAAAACGGAGTTCATTTTTGATCTACATCCCATGTTAATTACCTGTCATTTACCATTTACATTACTTGACACAGCAGCATTTAAGGACTTTTGGAAGAAATACAATCCTAAGTACCCATTACCGACTAGGGCCACAGTGCGCGGGTATGTATCTGCACGTGAAAAAGTGGAAAGTCAGATTAAATCAGCGTGAATTGAACTCCGTATCACGTGCTCGAGGCCCCCGCTACACTTTCCCATACACAAGCCACATATACGCGGCACCGATTATACAGTTCTAGTTAGAACTATGATGAAAATGTTGTGACATCGTTTGAGAAAGACCCAAAATTTCAAAGGTACCAAAGGATGTCAAAAACTAGAAAACGTCAGGATCGTCGTATCAGATCCTTGGATGTAAGAGACCAATTTCCATCTACTCGAGTTACTATGAATCATTCGTTTAATAAGGAAGATGATCAATAATAATCAAACGTATTCTCTCTTATAAATAGCGTGGTATTTAAAGAAAACAGGTCTCATGCAACATCTTTTTTTATTTTTTTATTTAAGACGAACCAAGAAGTCTGCTACAACATTATCTTTCTTTGTTGTTAGTTCCAGAAATGTTCATCTCGTTTAGCGTCTATTCAAAAGCAGACCTCGTAAGTGGGGACGTCATAGCCCTTGGCTAAACCTCAGTTTCTCTCGCTATTGTATCAAGGCCACTAGATTATTTTGCAAGTTGTTCTTAATGCAAAATTTGTTCTTAAGTAAATTAATTTCATTGAAATAAAATTACAAATGTACTTCTCTACACAATATGCCATCGAATTATAATTAAAATGTTCATGATATCTAAATTAACTACTCTTTTTTACATCTATTTCAACCATACGTCACTGCAATGTTCTACCGAGGAAACAATGTACAGTGATTTCGTGAGGTGATGAATAAATGCGTTAAAATTTCAATGAATAACTGGGAAAAACTCTCGCACCCGTCAAAATTTATTTTTACTTGCGCATTTTTTAAAATATAATTAAAAAATATAGGGTGCTTCAGTCGACGGAAGAATTCTAGGTCCCTACTTCTTTGACGTGAACCTAACTGATCCAATATTTGTATTTTCATTGAGACGACTTTATTCCTACACTAATAACTTGATATCTAAATGTAGAGAACCTGATCTCCCGAGAAATGACTTTTTCTTTTAACAAGATGGTGCACCCCATTATGCAGCACTTGTCGATGCATATTTAGATGAGATATTCCCGAATCGTTGGATATAGAGAAGGGGGTTGATTAAGTGACCAGCCAGATCGCCGGATTTAAAACCGCTAGATTACTTTTTGTGAAGATACTTGAAAATCAAAGTATACATTACCAGGCTGAAGAATTTAAAATAATTAAAAGCAGGAATTCGTGAAGGAATATAACGTATACCTCCTGGAGTTATTGATAATTGATATTGAAAAAATTTATTAGTCGTCTTACCTACTGACAGGCAGTTAACGGTGTACAAATTTGAACATTTGATTTGGTTGATTTTTTTGAATAATCATTGCCATTAAACTTAGTATTTTGATATAGCAAAATCGTTTCCCTTAATTTTTTTTTTGTCTAACCTATTTATACTCACGCTAATGTAATTGTTACCATAACGTATGTAAAAAAACGTGTGCGTCACGGGACGCCCGACAGAAGTGATAACTCAAACTAATCTAAGTTGAACTATTTGATATTGAAATTGTTTAACTTGAGAAAAGCTTAGGTTATTACTTAAATTTTATGTATATTAATATGATAATGTAAGGAAAGGTTATTTATTAATTAAATCTTTTATTGATCATAAAATATATTTTATTCTTAGTTGCAATTCTTGAATATGTACATTAGAATTTTGTGTATGTACATTATTAGTATCATTATTTAATCCTATAAAAGTAACAATTGGCTTATGGTAGCTATGATAAGCAACGAAATTTTTACATTGTATATCATCTAAAAATCTTCTGCATCAAGTACAGTTCCATGACTTGTTGTAGCTTCTTCTGGCTTATTAATCATTTTTAATTGTAATTTGATTGTAGGAACGATACTAAATTTTTAGGTCGATCAGCAGCAAAATTAACATTAAAATCTCGGGTTAAAATTAACGGAATTTTATAATAATTTTTTTTTAATTATGTTTATCAGAACGTGTATAATTATTTTTTTACTATGATATGCTGTAAAATTACTAAATTTACTGATTACTAAATCATAGAGGCGGCCCCGCAGCAGCAGCGACGCACACATGCACATGCACGTAGATGTAGACAGGGAAAGCACGCAGAGAGGAGGAGATAGAGCTCGAGATCGTGCGAGAGAGCGGGAAGCGTCTGTCCGAAATACGGCTAGCGCTGTGGGTTAGAGTGAGAGAGGAGGAGCCTGCCTACCGCTGCCGTATACGTGAGAGAAAGGGAAGCCAGACAGACTGGCGCTGTAACGCGTTACGTAACGAAGCGGTTTACCCTCCCATAAGAAGTTATCACTTCAAAAATGTGCTCTTTCACATTCCGAAAAGAGGTTGATATTTAAAAACAAAATATCTATGACATCACACCTTCTACACGAATCATCCTGTCTGTATTAATTATATTTTTAAAAATGCGCATCGAAAAATATAATTTGATGGGTAATTAAGTTTTTGCCCAAAAGTTATTGCTTGAATTTATAACGTATTTATTCATTACTTTATGAGAGCACTGTACGTACCTAAAGACAGAAAAATTCTTCTAAAATAATGACAAATGATGACCAAGAAACTTGAATAAGAACCTTGAGCAACATGTTATGTAAATCCCATCGTTATACAAAAGTGCACACTTGACACAAAACGGTAGATTTTGTTAATCAACTTTCTTGTAAACATGTTCGCCGTAAAACCAATTGTCGCGGTGTTTACCATCGCTTTAGTGCATTTAATTTTTGCCCAAAATTCAGGTAATGTTTGTTTTATATATTTTGTAATAGCATTGTATATTTTATTCAGTGTTTATTGAAAAATTAAACTTCAATATAAACAACTAAATTGACGACTATTTGTAATTAATTAAGAGATATCTTTTATACTGAAAATTAATGTGTATTAAAAATATTTTAAACCCATGCAACTACAATTTTTTGTCTAATTTATTAGTTTTTTCTAATGCATTAATTTACATATTTGTAATACGTGCCTAATTCATACCACGAAGACGACTGATTTTTTTTTTAATTAAAAATCCTGAAAAAATAGTCCGTATATAGATTTTCACGAGACAAATCTTTTTTCGATAATTATTTGCCACTAAAATAAATTATTCACGGCATAACACGCGGGGGTAGGTACGGCGTCGATAGGCAAAACAAATAAATGGAGCTAATGAAGAATTCTGTAACTTGTGGAACATGAAAAATTGTATTTTGCAGGCTATTGAAAAATCTATATTCTATAATTCCATATAAATTCAGTTACCAAACGGGGAGAATTTTATCTTATTCTAACGCAAATTGAACCTAAAAAAAAAAAAAATTTAGGCCACTATCATATTTAAAAAAATACTGTTATATTTAAAAAGTAGCTATATATATAAAAAGAAAATGTAAAAGAAATTTTAATGAAAATAAACAATAAAAAATTTTTGACAAACATTGGGGTACACAGACTGATACATTTGCATAGTTTTGTTAATTAATTGTACGTTTTTATGTCCAGATTCCAGCAGTGCAGAAATCAGCAAAGCAAGTAAGTACAGTTTCTACTTTTTTTAAAATCACAAAGTAACATCTACTGATCCTTAAATAATCAGTAAGACTTGTATTAATTTTATTGAATATTACTGTGTAGCTCGAGTTGGAACCCTGTAAGCGATGTGGAAGTTGTAAGCGAAACGAATATATGTATATGTAAATGTCTTGGATTGAATCAAACAATATCGTTGCTTCAGTTCTCTCTTGCTTCGTTTTGGCTTACAGAGTTCTGTCCCTGAGCACTCTTCAACTTACATATATTTCACTGTTTTCTAGAATGCAGAGAATACGCCAAATATGTGCCAGAATCATATAAATGTCCATTCTCGACTTCTGACGAACTAACAGTTGGAGGCTCGTTTGCCGTAACACGGGAATTTCCTCATGCTGTAAGTTTTACCATGTACAGGGTGATTGGTGGTAAATGCTCTATTATCTGCATATATTCATACCTAAGTTCTACCATATTCAAGAAGATTCGGTGTAAATCCTTTATTATCTATATTTGTATAAGTAATTGTGATATTCTGCATTGGCAAAAATCGTTAAAAATAATTAGAACATGTTATAATTAAGATATGTATTACGATCTGTCTTAACATCTTCAATTCACGTATACAAATGTAAGAAGTAAAACTATTCACATCCAAGTTACGAAATAGTTGTTGTTTTTAGTAAAATACTCTATGACACTCTATGTAATGACGTACATCAAATCAATATTTCTTAATAAGTTCCAACTAAAAATTTTTGCCACCTTTAGAACACATAATTGTCTAACATTATTTGGTAGATAGAGTCTATGTAATAGATTATTTCATGCAAACACGCACACAGAAAAGAATGTGATACGAAAACCAGTCGCGCAACACTAACCTACCATACAATCTACGAACCTAACATACAATCCACATCTTACACTACATACTACTGTCACCCAATTTTGCACCGCCTCTGAAAAACCCTTAGGAGACTCCTCTTGAATTTAATCTTTTAATGTGGTACAGTACAAGGTTGAAGATAATGACTTAATAAAGAAAGAAGGATGTTGTGATTTTCTGCTGCTTCGAAATTCTGCATCACGTCACGGATTATCGGATTATCAGAAAATGAAGATAAGGGTCTACTTGAACCCTTTCATCGTACACATGTCAGTATACAACATAATCAAGATCGATCGCGACCATTGATATTACATTTATGACGTACACTTTGTATATAAGGAATTTCTGGTGGTTGTCCTCCTATTACTTACCAAAATAGGATCAGATCATGGTAAACACCGGACTTTTATTCATTTCATGTTGCTAATATTTGTAGTATCATGGAGGCTTTATTAATAAACCGAGTATATAAGGTATTTGGCTTACACAACAAAATTGTTATTTGTTTGTGGGTATTTTAAAATCATTTTAGGGGTATGAGCCCTTAAAATGTACAGTGTACGGTTATAGTAGCATTTCTAGTTGAAGGAAAAATCGCTCTCTTCGTTCTAGATCTTTCAAAGACGTTTCTACAACAGTCAATGTCGAACTAATACAGTCAATATAATAATACTTGAGTCTCTCTTCTCGTGAGACTTTCACTACTAACTACACCAGCATCGATGAAATCTTAAAAGGCAGGTCACGTTTGTACATGCGTATGTTTACATAAGATAACCTAATAAATTATATATTTCTAAAAGTGGATAAATTACAATAATTTGTCTTATTAATCATATTTTTAGGATTAATAATAGTGTTATAAAAGTTCTGTGTAAAAATCATAATTATTGTAAAATATTTATAACATTTTAGCATATATAAAAAATTCTCGAATTTTCCACAATTTTTTTGTTTCTCTTACGGAGACAAATTTTTCTCTAACAAGCTCACAAAAGTTTTTATAATTACATACCAACTACATAATAAAAATGTACCCATTACATATGTATTACATGGAATATACATAAAGCATTGCACGAATTCATTTAGTTAGAGAAATGGTTTACTATGCAGGTCAATGAAAACTTACGAAATAACAACTTTTCTTGATAGGATTAGAAGCAACAAAAAAGAGATCAGTTTCTCACAAACGCCGAAAGATTGTACGTCACTGGATGTGTGTTTCATCGAACTAGTTTACATCATCAGAAGATTATTCAAACTAATCATCTTCGCGTCGAGTAGCGTTTAATCTTTTGGTGTTTATCGAAAGCTGATCTTCTGTTTTTTAATTCTACTTTTGATTTAATAGGGCTAAGTGTATTTTAGTTAAAACTAAAAATGAGTTTGTGATGATTCACATTTGAATTGTAACGAATAGGAAAGTGTTTTTAAATATAATTTAATCTGCCTTTTTTTGTCTCGAGAACTGGGAAAAGAAGTAACTAGCATTTGATTCATTTTGAACCCTTACTCGATACGTTGATCGAAACATTGCGTTCTGCTACGTTACTGTATGGTACAAATTTTAGAGTCCTCCTTCTTCTAGAATTACATATAAAAGGTGGTCCAACAAAAACGCACGATGTTAATTGTAAATAAAACAAAAAGTTTTCAGAGAATTATCTTAATATTTTTTATTATGATAGAAGGATCTATGACAATTATGTGTGAAACAAAATATCGGCCAAATGCTCGCCACGGCTTCGGTGGCATACCTCTATCCGATGGTCCATATTTTCAATGACTCTGAGACATAATTGAGGTTCAATGTCGTTAATGTGCCGAATTATCTCATCTTTTAGCTCTTGAATTTTTCTTAGCTTATTGACGCAGACTTTTTCTTTTAAATATCCCCAAAGAAAGAAGTCCAACGGTGTCAAATCACATGATTGTGGCGGCCAATTAACATCGCCACGACGTGAGATAACACGGCCATTGAATTTCTCGCGCAAAAGTGCCATTGTTTCGTTGGCTGTGTGGCAAGTGGCACCATCCTGTTGGAATCACATATCGTCCAGATCCATATCCTCAATTTCTGGCCACAAGACGTCCGTTATCATCTCGCGATAGCGAACACCATTGACGGTAACTGCTTGGCCGACCTCATTTTCGAAGAACTACGGCCCGATGACGCCGCCAGCCCATAAACCGCACCAAACAGTGCGCACTCTTTGTGGATGCATCGGCTTTTCAACAATCACTCGTGGATTCTCATTTGCCCAAATGCGGCAATTCTGCTTGTTAACGAATCCACTGAGGTGAAAGTGTGCCTCGTCGCTGAAGATGATTTTCTTTGTAAAGTCACCATTCACTTCTGTCTGTTCAACCAACCATTCGGCGTATTGACGGCGCTTGAAATGGTCAGTAGGCTTCAGCTCTTGAGTCAATTGAACCTTGTAATCGTGTAAATTCAAATCTTTATTCAAAATTCGCAACAGTGATGTTCGTGAGATGTTCAATTGTTGGGCACGACGACGAGTCGTGGTTGACGGCTCTTCTGCTACACTATCGCGAACAACTGCAAATGTTTTCCGCAGAACGAACTGGACGAGCATGCACAGGTGTTCACATTTCCTACAGACCCGGTTTGCTGAAATTTGCGCACAATTCTCCCGATTGTGGACACATTTGGTCGATTATGCTGACCCAAAAAAGTCACCAAGTGCACGAAATGCATTTTGATTTGAACGCCCATTTTCGTAAAAGGCTTCAACAATCTTAACGCGCTGCTCAATTGTGTACCTCTCCATGGTTGAATTTGTCAAACACTGAAACAAAGAAATGTCAAATTAAGTTGGGCAAAAAACTTGACGTTAAGGTTTGACTCACAATTAACATCGTGCATTATGGTTGGACCACCTTTTATATTCTTTGACTTGACTAACCAATTATTTTATTTTTTTCGTATGTATTAAACTAAAATGACTTTGTCAGTTATTTTTCAAAGTGTTTTTGTTATGATTTTGTGCAATACTTGATGAAAATAATTTTTTTTAACTAGAATGATTACATCCATCATTTTACTTCCAGGCCATAGTAGGCAGAAAAACACAAGACGAAGGTATACAGTGGCTCTGTACTGGTTCTCTTATAAGTGAACAATTCATACTCCTAGCTGCGCATTGCTTGAAAAATAGTTCGAATGAGTAAGTTGATATGAAATCTACTATTTCAAAACAATATTCTTGAAAAATGATCTATAAATCTTAAAGTTGTTCTGCATTGCCGTTAATTCGTCACTAAAGTCGTAAAATATATTAAAATGTGTGCCAAGATACCAACAACTATCTCAGTCAAACATCATGCAATGGAATATATCCATCTTAGATTCTTTTAAAATAATTATGTTACCATTAGTTAAGTTATGTACTGGCAACATCAATAATCAAGAAATTAATCGAGGAAGCCGTTACTCTGTGGTAGTTCATAATTCACAACGGAAATGAGTAAAACAACTACTATCCAAATACCAAGTATTTGGATAGTATATATTATAGAAACAGAATGTTTGTATTTTATTCTTAGTTGAATCATCGTTTGAAAATGACATAAAAATTGTCGAAACTGCAGTCACGTTTCTATGAAAATATAGTGGTATAAAACTTAGTAGTTCTTTTACTCATTTGCTTTGTACATCAATAATATTTAAATGCGTTCTAATGATATACAAAAATTCAACAAAATTGCTTGAGATTAAATAATAGTGAACTGCGAGTTTCATATAATATCAACGACAATTATTTTAAAATACAGGATCACCCTTGAGCAAGATAGTTATTATATTGATATAGTGAACAGATCTAAGATTTTGTTTTTATATTTTAGAGCACTCAACGACGTATTTGTACGATTAGGAGTGACGAATCTCAACGACACAGATCATGTGCAAAATTTTCAAATAAAAAAAGTGATACCGCATCCAGATTACCAATCACATTCGGCCTACAACGATATAGGTTTAGTACAACTAGAAAGGAACGTCAGTATCGACGACAACGTTCGGCCAGCATGTCTCTTTACGGGAAATGCAAGTGGAATCGATAAGGCTATCAACAGTGCGTGGGGGTACGACGACTTTATTGGTCCATTTAACGAGATAATGCAAAAAGTTGTTCTGGAAATTTACACCCAAGAAAAATGTAACAACATCTATAACAGGCCCAGCAAGCAAGCAAGGCAGAAAATAAGTAATGGTATAACGTACGAGAATATGGTGTGCGCAGGAACTAGTTCAATTGTTACCCCGCAGGTAATGATAAAAGTATCCCCGACGAGGGGTGCGGATTTATAATTTTTTTGCACGGGTTGGCTTCAACAGTTTCTTGGTTTCCTCGTTAAACTGGGACTTGAAGCGTTTCGTGATCCATTACAGATGACTTTCTCAGGGAAGTTCTTTGTAAACACTTACTGCAAAACTACCCAGAGAAGGAAATCACCTACAACGATTGTCGAAATTCACCAAGGTCTAGTTTGGCGCGAAATCTATCTAGAAACTCTTTAATTGTCTATAATCAACTTCAAAAGTACCAAACTATGGTTTATATGGAACCTACTAAATAATACAAAACAAAATTGAGCGTTGTTGCACAAGAGTGGGGCACCTAGAATGGTAAAAATGTTATATTGAATATATGAATGGTAATATGTTAATTAATTTCCTACGAAATGTAAAACTATACATTATTTATCGCATAATATTAATTAAAACATATTCAAACTTAGGTGTTCTTCAAACCAGTTATTACTTACAAGTTATTTGTTTCTATATATTATTATTCTACAGATTTTAATGTTTGATTACAAACAAATATTTATTTTATTATAACGCACCTCAAACTGTAAAGTTAAATTTGAAGAAATAACCATAATTGTTTTGTTTTTTCATCATGTTTTTGTTTCTTATTTAACATATTGATTATTATTGACCAAGCGCGCCATCTGCTATTAACGATATATCAAAGAAGTGTGGTTCAATATGAATTTCTCAGAATTTTACACAAGACGTTTACGCGGAACAATTTTATTTTTATAATATTAAAAGTTGCGTTTTTTATTTTTCTTGTTATGTTTATTATTAAATTTAAAAACAAGCTTTGGCTTTGTTGACGAGTCACTTTTTTATAATAAAGTAATTGGTCGTCCATAGCCTAATGACTCCACTGTAAATTCTCGGGAATAAGAGACAAAACACATGATACTCAAAAAACTAAAAATCAAATATTTCAATTGCAATATTTCAATTGCAATAAAGAAACAAAAAAGAACTATTTTATATTAGAAAGAAAAACATTTTCTAGAGAAAAAAAACTGATAATACCGAAAAAATTTATTAGAACCTTTGCTTAATTAAATAGATGGCATAATAGAAACTCACTCCATCAAGAAAAAGGCTTTTTATATTTTAACTCGCATATCAAAAATATCAGACGTCATTACAATATTATTATTTAGCTTTACATAATGTTTAATAATTATAACAGGAAATGAAATGAATTTGGAATGAATTATGTTGTTCTGTACGATCATGGCGATCTTTTAATCAACGATTGACGGATATTTTTAAATACTTCGTGATTACTTTTTATCGCGTTATATTAGGGATAAATTAAACTGGTGCTGAGTAAATCTGTTGCTTCAAATGAGATGTAAAAAATGAACACAAATTTAAAATAACGATTTACAGTACTCGATTTGATATACTGTGTTACTGTCTACACACACTCACCGTCTACATACACGTCTACACACTTGAAATCTTTTTGTAAACACTTTGTTCAAATATGTACATATCAAGAAGACTAGAGAGTAAGGAGACATAGCTCCTCGAAAAATCAGTGGTGGGGGTAGGACGAAAAACTGCGTCAATATGGCAGCCTCGCGTAGAATCGCGCGAGATCTGCGCATGTGCGGATGCCGTTTATCCTCGTCTATCGCGGGTCTTCACTATTTAAATGTAGGGTTAGGGTTCTATTGTGCTCATTATGTAAACAGTAAACAATTTTCGCGTGCATTACTTTACAATTGTTGTTTCCAAATTGTTTGATGAAAACACGCTATGAAAATTGGGACACAGTATTTTCAGTCCTAAATACATAGTATGTACAAAAAATAATAGTTCTGAATGCTTTTCTTTTAGAGCAAGAAATGTTATTGCATTTTTTCATCTGTCAATTATAATTTTCTTTTATGTCTGCCACGAGTAGGATATCGATGATAATTTAGCTTTGTGGAAACGAAATAACATAATGAGCTTTTAGTCTAACGAGTTTTAATCATCCACAGGAAGATTACATATTTTAACCATGGCCACAAGTGGAATTGAAAATGTCGAACTGCGATCACTTTTGCATGGGGAAATGAAGAAGTGTTCGATCTCGGAAGGAAATATTTTGTTTGAAAGTTTACAAAGCAACAGACACTCCATTGAATTGCCAAGCGAAAAGTGGTATGCTGGTTTGGACGCCAATTTAAACATATGCATTGATAAGAAGTTGAATGTGAATGTGTATTTACACAGTGAATATTTGGCATGGATGGAATGGGATGTGCCGAAGTCTGTACAAGATATTTCAAACATCCAAGAAGTAACCGATAGTTTTCCTGTGAAATTAGCTTGTGAGCTATTATTGTATGAAATGTGAAGTTGTTTTTAAACAATTACTAATCAATTGTATATATATCCGGTTAATTTAATATTTGCGATTTTGTGGTAATAACATTACATATTTACTGACATTTTTGCATGTTGCTTCAGTAAAAACAAAGCATTCAATAAGAGTACTATTTATTCAAATAAGTGTACTATGAAGGCAATACAGTGTGTGATATAAAATCAATTAATTTTTCAGAATTAACGTTAGTAATTAGACATAAATTGAAGGGTACAGGAATAAAACAAGAAATGTCATAAAACTATTTATTCAAGAAAATTGAAATTATAAGTTGCATTCTAATGTAAGCGAAGAAATAACATTGCAATGAAAAGAACTAAACTAAAGTTTTGAGCTAAAGAACTAAACTAAACTACCTAACTAACTTTAACTAACTAACTGTAGTTAAACTTTTTCAATTTAACTAAAAGGCCGTAATAATATAAAATAAATAATATAGGATGTTACCTCTTACTACAAAACTATGATAACCAAAAATCTTATTACGGAAACGTCCTGTGGGAAGTTCAAATTCATTATCGTTAAGTGAAGGAAAACTGGTATTTTGAGTTTTCTCTTTCTACTATTATAAAGTATTCTTTCCTTGAGCTGCATAAGATTAAGGTACTTGTCTTCATTTATTGGAAGGACATCTGGAAAATAATATAGGATGTTACCTGTTATTAAAAAACTATGATGACCAAAAATCTTATTACGGAAACGTTCTGTGGGAAGTTCAAATTCATTATCGTTAAGTGAAAGAAAACTAGTATTTTGAGTTTTCTTTTTCAAAGTATTCTTTCCTTGAGCTGCATAATATTAAGGTAATACGGTGACAGCACCTCCAACCATTTTTCTCGTCTCTCACAGTCCTTAAACGAAATTGAGTTATAAATTACTATTTGACAATTTACTTCTACATTACACTGCACTTTTACTATTTACTACAAAGTAAGCATTACTATCGGTGTATACAAACATTACAATACCTGTTTATCGAAAGACTTACCTCAGGAACTTTAAAAATTGTTCGTTTATTTATGACACAATCTGGAATGACTTTTGCTGGAACAATTCGTAATGCAACAATATCTCGACGCTTTTGACATATTTAACGGAAAAACTGGAAACGCTCAAAACTTTCAAAACACAGTAAACAAATATAAACATAACCTCGCTCGGTTCTACGCAAGGACCACCATGGTGCGGCAATGAACTGTATGGTGCGGACGTTTTTCGTCCTACCCCCACCACTCGAGTTATTTCTCCTGTTCTCTAGTCTCCTTGGTACATATATCATATTATTCGCAATTTCATCGTAGTTATGCAACCAAATATACACTACTTACACAAGTTGAGACATTTTCCAATGCATCTTTATTCGTATTATCTAGTAAAGTACGTCATTTACTATGCAGAGATGTTTGTATATGTCAAATTTGGTGGATAAACTTGGTGGTGAGTAATCTTGGTTATGTGGTTGCAATACAACGAGTTACTTGTTTTATACTCTACATAAGTACATTTGTTGAATGATGTATTGCATTACAGCATTACGTTGAGTTACCTTTGAAATATTTCCAAATATTCCACTAACTGTGTTAATATTGAATAGTAGTAATTTTCAAATTTATTCCATAATATTCAAAATATATACATATACAGTTCACCCAAGCCACTGAAATTTTGTTTTCTAGCCCAAAACTGGGGGCCCCCTTTTGGTGTACCACAAGGAGGAAAAGGAAGGTCTAAGATGCATATATGACATTATTGGCATAGCCTCATTTGGATGGATTAGTTTTTTCAAAAAAGATATTCCCGACGTTTATACCAGGGTAGCACCCTACATCCCATGGATAGAGGCCACCGTTTGGAAATAACATTATACTTGTGATATGCAGTTGTATAATTAAATTGAGAATGTGATAATAGTTTTTGCAATGTTTCCAAAAATGCAATATAAGAATTATGCAATGAATTAGTAAACTTCGTTGTTACTATGTACATTAAAACCTGTAATCTTGTTATTAAAAAGTTCTGGATTTCTTAGGTTGTGAGCTTATTTTTATACACTCTTGGACAATATTAAAGCATCATCAAAGCGTTTTATTATTACTTATAATTTTTCAAAGTTTTAAGATCCTTATACATTTTATATAGGTGGCCTAGCAAATCCTCTGTTACTACTGATAAACAATTGCAATTGCTTGACAGATGTAAACTAACATTTTGTAATTATTTGTTAATAATATATTTAACGTTGTTTGAAGTGATTTATAAAAGGTGATAAATTAAGATACGCTATTGCTTTTTCTTTTTAATTTAATACCATCAAGTAAATGAAACACTTGTCCAGTACACATAGGGTAGAAGAAATGGATCGTCCACGCAACTTAAGAGAAGATGAAGGACTGAAAGCGGTAATTCTGGTTAATGAGGGATGTAGCCAGCGATATATGGCTGATTTGTTAAGAGTTAGACATTCAACAATTAGTCGATCAGTTAAACGTTTCAATGAACTTGGAGGTTACTGTAGAACCCTAGGACAAGGTTGTAAGAAGTCTACAGATGAAGGAGATGAGTGATATACTCATATTATGCAACTTGCCTTAAGAAACAAGCATTCTACTAATTTAGAGAAGCCAGCCCTAGCACCAGCTCCAAATGTTGCAATTTCTGGACGAACGGTCAGGCGAAGTCAGGAGGATTGGACAGTAAAAGACCAGCTATTGCACCACTGTTCACTAGATAACATAGAGTTACTAGACTGAATTTTGCAAGAAAACGCGTGGACCATTGGGCCATTGGAAATTGGACCATTGGGCCATTGGAAATTGGACCATTGTCGACTGGAGGCGATACGATAAAAAAGGCGCTTGTCAAAGAAATATCGTAATAAATATATACGAGGTATGTTAGAGGTATCAGAGTGAAATGTATTTATGTTTTCCATCATGATATATCATAAACACTTAGGCTTTAAATATATAATGTGGGATTAACGGTACAAATAAAGATTTTAAAGTAACATAGGTCGATTATAGAAGTAGAAGGGGGAAAAAGGGAAGTAGGTATTAGGAAAGGTGTAAGACAAGGATGTACGCTATCACCACTAATTTTTAATCTGTACATCGAAGAGGCGATTAATGTGATATTGTTAGAGTGGATTTCGGGATTAAAGTACAGGAACAAAAACTAAAAATGCTGAAATTCGCGGATGATATAGCAGTATTAGCATCTAGTAAGGAAGAATTAGAATCAGCATTGAACGAAGTGGAGGCAGTGGTGACAGAGGAATACGGAATGAGGGTGAATAAGAACAAAACTAAAGTGTTAGTGTGCAGAGGGCGCGAGAGCAGAGCAAAAACGAAAGTACAAATTAATAATGAAAGATTGGAGGAAGTTAAAGACTTCACTTATTTAGGAAGTAAAATAAATTGGGATGGAAGAAGCGATAAAGATATAAAACAAAGAATAGCGCAGGGTCGAGTAGCTTTTAACAAAAAGAAAGCACTTTTATGCTCGGGGGTAATAAACTTAGAAACAAGGAAGAGATTTTTGAAAACGTATGTACGGAGCACGGCACTATACGGTTGCGAAACCTGGACGGTAGGGGAAGCAAGTAGGAAGAAATTAGAAGCTTTTGAGATGTGGTGTTACCGAAGAATGATGAAAATACCGTGGACTGATAGGGTTAGAAACGAAGAAGTATTGGAGAAAGTCGGCGAGAAAAGAAGTATGTGGAAAAACATAAAGAAGAGAAGAGATAGAATGGTAGGCCACTTGCTGAGACATGGGGGAACAGTCCGCGATATTTTGGAGGCAGAAATAGGAGTGAAGAAAGGCAGAGGTAGGAGGTAAGCCTAGATTAGACTATTGCTCGCAAATAGTAAGGGATGTAGGTTATAGCACAATTAGCGAAATGCGTAGGTTAGCACAAGATAGAAGAAGCTGGAAGTTAGCGTCCAACCAGTCTTAGGACTGATAACCTCATGATGATGATGATAGGTCGATTAACCTAAAGTAATTGTTTTAATGTATTTTTTTAGTGCATATGGGGGTACTATAGGCGACCAGAGAAATTACCAATCAGAGGGTTTGTAGTAAAACCATCGACATATTATTTAAGGCCATGTTAATAGCCTTAAATAATAACGGGATCGATATTATGGCCTAAGTCCATATAGACGCTGAAGGTAACCACTTTTCTTCGTTCTGGAAAAATTATTCTTTTTGGATATTACTATGCCTATTGACAGAAAATGAATCTATTATTATTGATTACGATGCAATGCGAAAAAACAAACAGTTAAATGATGGCTACATGCACCCAGCATGTAACCATCCCCCTTCCCGACAAAAGTTTCGAATTTGCCTAAAAAATCTGCGAGAAAAGTTGTAGCACCGTTTTCTGTGACGGAGTATGGAGACTTATCATAATAAGTCTAATCCACTTTCTTCTGAAAGTAGAGTGTTTGTTATGATAAGATTTTTTGGAGAGGCTAGTGCAATAGAATATGTATTATGTTACATTCGTGCTAAATATTAGTGTCTGGTCACGTTAAGGTCGTGTTAAGGGGCTAAAAAAGAAGAGTAAACTAAACTTTTTCACCCTTTTAGATTACTATTTACTTTCAAAATTTAATAGATGTTATCTAGATATAACGCAGTAATAAATGAAATAAAGCAACAACAAATTTTACAGAGAAGTGATTTTAAGTGACACAGACATTTGTCCAAAGATTAGGCAATGATTTATGATATTTTACAATTGGGTGTAAGTGTGAAATATGATTAAGTACATTGAAAACGATATTTCAAAAGAATTTTCAGTGGTTCTGTGCTAGACTAATAATTTATTTGCACCCCCTGGTGTATTACTCAATCACTGGAACGTTGTTTACAAATTTATTCGATGCTAAAGCTTCTTGAGTTTGTTACTCCTACCTGACATCAATTACCCCTATAAATCTATCCTGAGGAATTTAATTAGCTAAATTTAAATTAATGGTTCACAAATATTTAATATATACGTTTGCAACATCATCGTATCCTTTCTCGAATGTTTTTTTATAAAAAGGCGGTTCGAGATTCTCGAACCGCTTTTTTATAAAAAACAATATTCCGAGAAGCCAAATATTTATATAGTCGGTATAGTACTGATATTTAAAAAAAATCCCAAACATTTAGAAAGAATATAACGATAACTTATGACTCCAAGCGCAGGTGTTACCAGATTCAAATTGCTTGTGCTATTTTAAACGAATCGAGAGTTTAAGGTCCTCCTGCATATAAAATAATTGTATATATGAAACTGGTTTTCAAATAAAAATATGTAGTTTGGGCAGTCTTGCCTAACGTAAATCATTGTTTTATTTTACAGAATTCATAAGTTCTCACTACTTTTTTTTGAAAAATATAGTATTAAATCGATAATATACCTACATGTTTTTTTAACCTTTTTTAATAAATAACTACAGAAATAACTACAACTTAAACGTCGCAAGTGTATCGTTTATTCTACGATTCTTTAGATCTTTATTACGATTCGGTTTTATATGGAAGTTGCTTCTTCCTATTGTTAATGTGCTTTATATATTTTTGTAACCGCTTCTTCCTCTAAGAGATCATGTCGGTTTCGGTTCAGACTTATAAAAGTTATAACCATATAAATAAACAGTTTTAAAACCTTAAAACGGACTCTTCCGCACGTAGAACAACTCTATCTCGAAATTGAGTGGCCGAGAGAAAATAAACCAACACATAAATGCAGAATATGTGTTTTATGCGACAGTTTTACTTTTTTCAAATAGTTCACCTTCGTGCTTTCTCATGACCCATGGATAGGGTGGGGTGTGTCCTATCCACTTCAAAATCAATAGATGTCGTCTGGTAGACGTTCCTAATCAGAAGCAGTCGAAACTCGATAGATCCTACACGATTTAATTGAGTGATAACAAAAAAAAATTCTCAAATAGTCCACCATTGTGCTTTCTCATGACCCATGAACATGGTAGAGTGTGTGCTATCCACCTCAAAATCAATAGGTGTCGTCTGGGGGACGTATCCGATCCAAATCAGTCAAAACCCGATCGATTCGACATGACAGTTGAGTTACTGTGTTAATAAAAAAAATCTCAAATAATCCACCGTCGTACTTTCTTATGACCCATGAACAGGGTGCGGCATGTCGTATCCACATCAAAATCAATAAGTGTCGTCTGGGAGACGTTCCCGATCAGAATCAGTCAAAACCCGATAGATCCCGCACGATTTAGGTGAGTTATCGTATTAACAAAACAAATTTCCCAAATAGTCCACCATCGTGCTTTCTCATGACCCATGGACAGGGTGGGGTGTATCCTATCCACCTCAAAATCAATAGGTGTCGTCTGGGAGACGTCTCCGATCAGAATCAGTCAAAACCCGATAAATCCGACACGATTTAGTTGAGTTATCGTGCTAACAAGAATAAATGCCGACAACGACGACACATACACACAGAAAAATATTTTTAAAAACCGTTTTTTTTATTTTTAGGCCGAAAAATAAACCAAAAAAAAAATTGTTTTCACTTTCTCTTTACACGATTACATTACTTTTCCGCTTATAGTGGAGTGCGGAAAAGTAAAAATTACAAATAAGTGTATTTTTATATACCATTCTCATGAACCGTGATATCAAAAATTCCCCGAAAGAGGATTTAGTAAAGAAGTGGAGATTAGTTTCCTAAATGAGTATACATTTACACATATTTATAATAACAATTATCTATGTATATACAAAACGGAATTCCTGTAATTATCTATGCCTTGAGAATACTTCGTCATTAAAATACAAGTCACCATGTAGTTTATAAAGGGTGAGTAAATGTATCGGAATAAAATAATTCTACAATATGGATAGAATGGATTGTATCCATATTTGTTTTCGGACCAACAAATCTGGAATTATCATGAAATTATATGCAATATTAGCAAGATTTCTAACTTATTACCAAAACAATATATAACGATTTCACAGACCTAGATAAATGGGACATGTTGAATTGCCATTTCGATTATATACTACACTTATACCCTTTACGTTATTTTGTTCGTAATTATTTAAAATCAGTTGTTCATACAACCAAGTCTCCATTATTAAACTCCTCCAGCAATACATATTTCTTTAAAAAATTGGAAAGACGAATTAAGATCATTGGGCACTTCATCGCTTTGTTTGTTAAATCCAGTTTTCAGTAAATTATAGTACTGCTTGTCAAGAATAGGAACAAGTCTCTATCGGACCGCCCACGAGGCGCGCAGTAAATAGCCTGGTCTAAGTAAATAACTGAATACTGCCCTCGCTCTTTCTTCTACGCATAAATAGAGAAATGTCACACTTGTTTTATTATTGACGAGCACGCGTTCGGCCATAGATGTGTGTGCAGAATTTCTTATCAAACCTAGTTACAGCAACAAAAATTCTGCGTTGGGGATACGGTTCCTCTAAGATGGTCTGATATCTTATTGGAATCCAAACTTAAATTAGAAAATGTAACATAAAAATTGTTTCTTTGGTTTATTTTAAAAAATGCGAAAAAATAAAAAACATATTGTCTGTAAAAAATATCTTCACTGTCAAGGAATACTGTGAAAAGTATTTCTTATCTCCGGAATTTTGCTGCAAAGGAATAAAGGAATAAATCCCCTTTAACAAAACTTTTTTATTCACATATATTTTGTATATACAATTTTTTCTTCTGTTTTACGAAATTATGGTAGCAGATGAAAATAAAAAAAAAACTCTTAACTTAAAAGATTTGTTGCCAAGAAAAAATTTATCTCTGCCCGACACTTCCCCCATATTAAAAAATATGTATATCAAAATCGAAATTAGACACTATTATTATTTTTTAAATCGATATGTAATTTAGTATTTATAAAAAACTATAATCAATGAAGATTATAGTTAATTGAAGATATAAATTAATTCTATAAGTATCTTTTATTATATATACATAATTACGGTTTTTTCTATAATGCGAAACACGGTAATCGGAAACATGCTTCTATATGTATAATATGTGAAAGAGGCAATCAACCAGTGGGTATGAATTGTTGCATACCTCGATGTTTAGTGTCATATTCATACTAACAGGGGCGTAGCGTGAGAAAAGAATCTAGGGATGTGATAACAATTTTATAAGGGGAAGAGGTATAGTCAGATGTATGGTAGACCATATGGAAATGGTAAAAATAAAAAAAAAACACTAACCTAAAATGATTATGCCGAGGTATATATCCTAATTTTTAAAATGAAGGTCAATTCTTCGGTTTGTGTTTGTCCAGCGAAAACGTTTATCACTGTTTCTTCAAATGCTGGAGACGATCTCATATCTTCTAACAAGGCACTTTCAATATTTATTAATGCTAAAGCTGACAGTCTTTCTTGTCTTTGAGAATTTTGCAGATAAGTCTTTATTCTCTTTAAACATGAAAATGATCTTTCCGCGGAACTGCTTGTGGCAGGAATAGTCAAAATTACACGATACAACTTTGATGACTCCGGGAAAACAGAAGATAATTGAAGGGACATAATATATTGGTGAAGCTCAAACACAGTGCTCTTTTTCATATCGGAATCACTATAAATCACTGAAAGTTCACTTCTTAAACGATTTGCGTCCATGAATGTTCCATATGTATCTACTAAAGAAGAAAAAAGTTCGTCAGGAAAACGTTTGACGAATGAAGTAAATTGTGTGGAATCTAGATTTAAAAATTTCAATTTAGAAATTTCACTAAACCCCGTTCACTAATGTACAAAGTAATAACGTCCCAAGTTTCATAAAACAATCATGCGTAGATGCTTTTCTTATCTTCTTCAGGAATTAAATCCAAACGCATTCTTTTACTTGGTGGTTGATACGGTCCCAAATGTCACTAAACTCGTTTCTCAATTTTTGAATATGTGATTTGAAATCGGCTATCGTTTTACTGTAGTAACTAATATCTGATATTTTTGCCTGTAGAATTTCAAACTCCCAAAATGTGCAGAAAACATTGCTACGAAAAAATTAAAATCAAAGGCGCGCAATAAAGTCAAAAGTCCTCTAGCACAAATAATGATTTCTCGATTCCATTCCTCATTTTTATTTTCCACAGTTACCTGAAACAGCACTTCCAAATCTTCCTTATGTTATGGCGACAATCGCCAAGATGCGTTCACATAATCGCATAACTGAGTGCGGAAATAACGACAACACCCACTCGAGGTTCCACTGTTGACTGCGTAAGATCACTGACCTTTTCGCCCATCTAACGCGTAGCTTGGATGTAACGTGGACCATCGCATTTCAGCACTGCAGCAAGTAACGCGGGAGTCCAATAATTTCGGGCGCCTTCACGGCCGATTTGAAATAAAGAAGTTGATGGTAGCGTTTAAAGTAAATAATGTATGTTTGCGGTCGGTTTAAAATAATTAAAAAATTGTAATAATTAAATAAATCGATTGAACCTTTAAATAACACTAATTTGCCAATTTTTTAAGGAATTCGACGCATCACTCGCTACGCCCCTGACTACTAAACATGTTATTGCTTTGGAATTGCCACGTTAATTAACGTGTATGTATATACATATCACCACAACACCAGAAGAAAAGTCCCATTCATGGTCGTGAGGTCATCGTAGTCGCGATTAGTATTAAAACAGCGATGTAAAGAGTCGGTTCGACGCAAGTTCTCTATAGACGTTTAAGATGTTTTCCATGTCCAACTTCACCATTGTACAATTGTTGTTGGTTTTCAATGTTTTCGTTTTTATTGAAGGGCTAGAAGAGAGTAAGTACGTAACGTAGACTTTGTTATAAATGCAGTAGCTTTGCTGTACCGGCTTAGCCAGAATTTACGAATATTGTAGAAACGTAGTTATGTACACTTAAAGATTGTTTTTCGTATTGCTAAAAGTAATATGAAGTAATATTTTTTTTATTTCATTGCAAGGATATTGTACTTAGTCTCTTTGTTCGAATCGGATGTTAAGGATTGAAACTTTGTAAATAGATACCGTTATTAACGGTGCACAATGTCTTTTTTAAATAATCTCACAGTTAATTTAATTAGGTGCAAACTGCAATAAATGATTTTAAGGAGGGCTACATGATAGGCAAACATTTCCCTGCTACAATTAACAAATACAATGTCAGAAAAAGATTTAATTACAGATATTATTTAACATCCTTAAGTTAAGATAAAAGGTCTATAAAACCACTACCATGATAATAAATATTTTTACTGCATCCATCGAGTATCGGGACTCCCTTAACACATTTTTTGTATTGCAAGAAATCGTTTACCATGTTTTTATAAATGCAAAACTATAATTTAAAAATAAATCTTAACTGGTTTCGAGAGAAATAAAAAATAACGGTAAAAGGCGTCAGTAAGCAATACTTATTGCGGGAATACCCTTTTTGATTATGCTGTTTTTACCAAGTTGCTTACCTTGGTAACAGTTAAGAAGAAGCCATGGTGTCATCCATCACAAATATCTGTATATCTACTCGATTATCTTTTCCTTGAGACTATCTACAATGTTTATTATAAAGTATTATCAGTACTTTAACTGTTACAGTTATAGGTCAATTATAATTCATTTATATATTCTGCTGTTAAGATAAATGTAATATTCAAAATAACAAACAGCCAACAAATAAACACAATTTACAAATATTATGTTAAAACATGCAGAATATAGATATTATTTAAAAACATGCAGAATAATATCTATTTTATTAAGACTATAACAGAAAATATTCACTTGAATTCATTATTTTTCCTATATTAAATTGCCTTCCAAAAAATCTTACGTTATACAGAGAACGTCCAGATAATCGATCATCGTGGGTGATCATTTTTTGCTTTCAGATAACGTTTGAACAATGTTATGAATGAAACAATGAAACTTATGGATTTATAAATATAAATAGATAACAAAAATTAAAACTAAACTCACAAGGCATCTCAACATTAATTCCAGATTCCTAGTCATGTTTATCTTTACTATGTCATAATATAGTAAAACAAGATATATTGACCAATATAATAAATATCCCAAAGATACATTCAATGTAATATTATGCGAAAGCGCCAACCATTCGAAGCAATACTAAGTTTATGTCCAAACAAGAAAGCACTGGGGCGATCTATCTGGTAAATGGCAAAGAAAATCTCTGTGCGGGGCGTCTAATACATAACTAGTAAACTACATGCTCTATGGAGCTCAAGTACGTACACAAACCTAAGACATCCTGCGCAAAGAAACTTACTTTGTCATTTAAAAGGTGGTCCAACCAAAACGCACGATGTTAATTGTAAATAAAACAAGAAGTTTTCAGAGGATTATCTTAATATTTTTTATTATGATAGAAGGATCTATGACAATTATGTGTGAAACAAAATATCGGTCAAATGCTCGCCACGACCTCGGTGGCATACCTCTATCCGATGGTCCATATTTTCAATGACTCTGAGACATAATTGAGGTTCAATGTCGTTAATGTGCCGAATTATCTCATCCTTTAGCTCTTGAATTGTTCTTGGCTTATTGACGTACACTTTTTCTTTTAAATATCCCCAAAGAATGAAGTCCAATGCTGTCAAATCACATGATCGTGGTGGCCAATTAACATCGCCACGACGTGAGATAACACGGCCATTGAATTTCTCGCGCAAAAGTGCCATTGTTTCGTTGGCTGTGTGGCAAGTGGCACCATCCTGTTGGAACCACATATCGTCCAGGTCCATATCCTCAATTTCCGACTACAAGAAGTCCGTTATCATCTCGCGATAGCGAACACCATTCACGGTAACTGCTTGGCCGACCTCATTTTCGAAGAAGTACGGCCCGATGACGCCGCCAGCCCATAAACCGCACCAAACAGTCGCTCTTTGTGGATGCATCGGCTTTTCAACAATCACTCGTGGATTCTAATTTGCCCAAATGCGGCAATTCTGCTTGTTAACGAATCCACTGAGGTGAGAGTATGCCTCGTCGCTGAAGATGATTTTCTTTGTAAAGTCACCATTCACTTCTGTCTGTTCAACCAACCATTCGGCGTATTGACGACGCTTGAAATGGTCAGTAGGCTT
Organism: Rosalia funebris; assembly: GCA_037954035.1. NCBI lineage: Eukaryota > Metazoa > Arthropoda > Insecta > Coleoptera > Cerambycidae > Rosalia > Rosalia funebris. The sequence continues at coordinate 9,615,606 of JAZFAV010000001.1, read as the reverse complement.
CAGCTCTTGAGTCAGTTGAACCTTGTAAGCGTGTAAATTCAAATCTTTATTCAAAATTCGCATCAGTGATGTTCGTGAGATGTTCAATTGTTGGGCACGACGACGAGTCGAGGTTGACGGCTCTTCTGCTACACTATCGCGAACAACAGCAATGTTTTCCGCAGAACGAACTGAGCGAGCATGCACAGGTGTTTTCACATTTCCTACAGACCCGGTTTGCTGAAATTTGCGCACAATTCTCCCGATTGTGGACACATTTGGTCAATTATGCTGACCAAAAAAGTCACGAAGAGCACGAAATGCATTTTGATTTGAACGCCCATTTTCGTAAAAGGCTTCAACAATCTTAACGCGCTGCTCAATTGTGTACCTCTCCATGGTTGAATTTGTCAAACACTGAAACAAAGAAATGTCAAATTAAGTTGGGCAAAAAACTTGTCGTTAAGATGTGACTCACAATTAACATCGTGCATTATGGTTGGACCACCCTTTAAAAGGTAGATGGTCATAGTAGTCATGCATGTTCTAGTACGTTACAGTAACGATTTATACCATGTATGAAATGTTGATATGTAATTGTCGTTCCTGACATCTCTGTAGGAAACAAATTAGACAAGAATAATTCTCTTGTAGAATGTTAGGTGAAGAGACTTCAAGACTAAGTGTCCCACCATCAAAAGGGATACACAACTATACTTAAACTAAAGGCCTGGTTACACAGTACGAATTGCTGACGTGACAGTAGACAGCTACTGCCACTGTATACTCGCGTGACAGTAGCTCGACTGGGCTCGACCGGTCATACGATGAGAGTAGCTGCTATGACACAGGTAAGCAGGTATTTCCCGAGAGACTGCAGTCAAGTGTGAAATTCATTATGTGCAGATGTACCGAGTATACGAGCTACTGATATTTCGCAAAATCGTGCGAGTTGACGTCCGAGTCGCACGCGAGCTGCTGCCTTGTGGATGGTGGGGGAAGGCGATGGGCCAGTAAAAACAAAAAAATGTTGAAATAACTCGGGTGCAAGCTACTGACCGACTCGCACATGACAGTAACTCGTATGAGGCTGTCCATACGGTGTGAATAGTACTGCAGTAAGGCCAGCTCGAAAGCTAGATCGCACTGTGTAACCAGGCCTTTAAGTAACACCGATGACAGTAAAACATATGTTTTCTCTTATGCCACTGGCAAGATTCTATTGTGTTTTGTAAAACATCCGTGATGTTGATTAAATTCCATTCATTAATTAACCTTTATGTAATAAGTAAAGATCTTTATTGTGGCAAAAATGCAATGAATGAATCGCGAAGTTTTTATGGAACAAATATTCCAAATCGACCTTTCTGTTTGTAAATTTTCTATTGAATATTATTTATCTAATTGTCTTTTTATTTATCTTGTCATGAACGTTGTAATATCACAATTTTCATTGTAACATAACACTGCTGTAATACATTACATTTCGAATCTGTCAACGAATTAAGTTTTCCGAAATGTAATTAATTCCATATATGTAGATCATTCATCACCTCTCTTGCTATAAGTTAAATAAAAATAAACCATTTCCAGAACATAAATAAACAGTAATATTAATAATTGTAATTAGTTAGTTTCGACTAAATAGAAGAGCTTTCACGTCAAATACTGGACAGTTTTTTTAATTAAAGAGCGTTTTAAAATGCACTAAAATATCCATTTTATTATTATTATTGTATTATATAGGTTTGGGCCTCATCAGCCACTGATCGCATGGGTAGTCCCTTGGCGATCCCCTTTTATCCGGGTCATTATCCAAAAATGGTATCCCATAAAAAGAGCAATTTAGGCACGTCCTCCGCCTTAAGCCTCGCCTCCTCTAGGATAACAGGTCACTAATATAAGATACCTCTTCTCCTCCAGTGCGGGGCAGGTGTAAAGAAGATGAATCGAGGTTTCCTCGTCTTCTTTACAGTATCTGCAGGCCGGGCTGTCAGTCAGCTTCAGCTTGTGCTTATATGCATTCAGGCTACTATGGTGGCCCGTTATGATTCCCATCAGGGTTCTGGCTTTGTGCCTGTTCAATTTAATGAATTCTTGGGCCCATTTCTAAATCTCTGCGTATTGGATGAAGAGTTTGGTTATTCGACAACCCGTTACTCCTCTGTGTTGTGCTGGTCTCTTGCTCAGCCATTGATGCGGTCTCCGATCAGATTCCGACTTATTCCCACTGCAGGTTCTGGTCCAAAGAGGTTTTCCCTGGTCCCTAGTCTGGCAAAATATCCATTACTAATAAAAAAAATTCTCAGAATTTCCAGTATAAGGAAAAAAATTAAGACCATCCCAGATAAATAGTTCAGTGAATATCTATACATATTTTTTTATTTTTGAAGACGAATATTATTCGTTTTATAAAGAAACTTGTTTTTGTAACAAATTGTTTAACGATAAATATTTCTTTATCATCAACTATCGACATTGAAAATAAACAGAAAATTAAACTTATGTACAAGCACAAATACCATAATATGAGTATATATCCAGAATATAATTTCTGACATTTCGATTCCACTAGTAATATCTAATATCAATAAATAATATAAATACTTATTTTTCATCATAATAAAATACAAATAATTATTGCGAATTGATTGAAGAAAATTATATATTTTCGTGAGTAATTTTTTTGCAACGGTGCATCAGTTTTTGAAACAAATTATAGTAATGTGAATTCTTTTTAACCACTTTTCGATTTTTTTTAATCTTTCTAGTTAAATTATCCAAAACAATACCCAGTTTTAATAAATAGTTTATTCTTACTTTGTTATAATTATATTAATAGGATAGTAATTAATAAAGGATGATAAATTCAAGACCGATATTCTCCATTTCATGATGACCTTTGACCAAAATTATTTTTAATATCTATATCGGTATATCGAGCTATATCGCTACTAAAATGACCAGCCTCGTATAACCTGTTCCTTTTACTTTATCTTTTTATTTAAGGATGACGGAATCATATGAAATATTTCAGTAGCATTAACTCTTTCCTCTCTTAGATAATAACTGACTTAATTATTTCTCACCATTCATTTCAGACGACTCTTGTACGTTCAACGATGAGACCCAGGGGATCTGCAAGTTTCTAACCGAGTGTCCAGCAGCTCTAGAATTACTGCAGCGTGGACAATTTCCTGAAAAGATATGCGGTTTTCAAGGAACGCAATCTATAGTGTGCTGTAGAGGCGGCGCAGGAGCAGCCACGCCACAGCCCACAGTGACTGCGCCCCCCACACGTCAGCCAACTAAGCCGAAGCCACCCCCAACTCGAAAACCCACGCCAAAACCAACCCCTATATCTATTACCAACAGATCACCAGGAGATATAAGCAAAGAAAGTAAGAAACGTGACTGTTGATTGATAATTCTATTTTTTTTTCTAAATTCACTGGAATATGTACATAAGTTTCTTAATATTCCGATTACCGTTAATGTTTCCTTTGAATATCAACATTAGTAAAACCTCATATAAATAAAATAGTGATAACACTTCCTTCAAAAGGTTAGGACACCTCACGTTTACGTTTACAAACATTTTTTTTTATTTGAGACAATGTTATTATATTAACTGTGATATTTAAGCAAATGATAAAGATTTTGCTGTAGAAATAATGAAGATAATGAGTTGATCGTTTACATTTTGTGAGGGCGGGTTGCATTTTTGTTTTTCTCTCTATCCTTATTTAATATACCGCCAGCATTAGCAATAGTATAATCAATCATATAGTCATATCCCCGTAACATAAATCAAGAGAAATTAAGTCTGGTGATATCACATACTATTCTATTGATACTCTTCTTCCAATCCATCGTTTAAGAAAGCCTTATATAAAGTAAATACAGTTCCTATACATTCTAATAATTAAATAACGATCAATTTAAATTTGTACTTTAATCATACATAAAAAAATACATAAAACTGTGTTAACAAATTAAGGTGACGATTGGAAGAAAATATATCGCCGTTATAATGATTTCCATGCAAAAGTGATTAAAAATCATTTAAACAGAATGCTAATGGACTATTATTTATCAATTTTACTGAATGTATTCAATATTTTTCAAATGCACTTTAAATTATATCGAAAATTCTAATTATTATTTCTGCATTTGGCGATAGCAAGGATAAAGAGTGCTTATGCCTTGACCGGGAATCGAACCCGGCTCTCCCAATTTCCGGTTGGTTGCTCTGGCCGCTGAGCTATCGAGGCATACTCATTATCCTTGCTAATGCGCCAATTTTAATGCGTCACTACAGTACTCCCTCCCTAGAGACATGGTTTGTCTCGATACAATTTTAACGGAATGTGACCGCGTTCGCCATTCTTACGAACCGTTGTTCGGTAACCCCCGGGACTATAGGGCGATGGATAGGACGGGAATCGAATCCGCGAATTTGAGATGTAAGGGAGGTTGCATATACTGGAATGAATCACATCACGTCGGGGTCACCACTTTGGCGATAGCAAGGATAAAGAGTGCATTTTGCCTCGACTGGGAATCAAACCCGGCTCTCCCAATTTCCGGTTAGTTGCTCTGACCGCTGAGCTATCGAGGCACACATTATCCTTGCTAATGCGGCAGTTTAATGCGTCACTACACTGTATAATGAAATATCAATAATTTTCATATAATGATGGCATTGTTTGTAACGAAAATTCCGTGTCACACGGTATAACCCACAATTTTCCTTGCGAGCAATGTTTTCATTCATCTATTATACTTTCCGATGTCACTTAAACGTGAAATAAGGAAGATATTGATTGTAAGGGAAATGTTGAAACACCTTAATTATAGTTATAGTTGGCATTGAACAAAATGTTTGTTTCAGAATGCAAGGATTACGCACAATATGCGTATGATAGAAGCGAGTCGCCCGTCTTGTCTCTCGTATCACATTACGCTAACACTCTTGAATGTGCCTTCGAGAAACTTCAACTAATTGTTGGTGGAACGCTGGCGTCCAGACAAGAATTTCCTCACATGGTAAGAATTCGGAAGTTTCAGTTGTACGTTGATTTTACAAGAACACTGATTGATTACGCATTATTAATATATGGTGCAGCTTATTCTTTTATGAATAGGTTGCCTCACGTTCTGAATGAACGAGGCAGATGGTTAAATCCACAAATTCGAACACATCTAGTGTTTGAGAGAAATTCAATCAGCTTTCCATAAAATTTTACAGTTTCGGATAAAACATTTGTGGTCCAGCCAAAGCAAATGTAATCTCACCCTCCCTTCATCTTATTTACTCAGCATTTTATATTTTTAAGCTAAATACAGATACGTTGATTCACTTTGCATCTACAAAATAACCAATAAATAACTATCATCTAATATTGACCAAAGAAAAAGAACCCTAAAAAGGTACATTTGAAAAAATGGTAAGAATATAATCATGTCCTAAAGTAAACATAATTAATTACGTCAGTTCTGATACTGGTACTAAAACGAGACTCTCCAATTATAAATCTCTCACCGCTATATAAACGCAGTTCCACAATGTAAAATTTAGTCTATGTACTCAACATCTGAAGAAGCCACTGTGTTGGCGAAACAAATAAAAAGTGGACATCTAACCAGCAAAGGTTTTAATTTTGTATAAATATGGATTTTCATCAAGTAACGGCCCAATCAATTCAAAAGCTCTCACCTATTACTACTCTCAATATCTTCAATCGCTACTCTCTCGTTGAGATTTAGATATTGCGTAATTTTTTTTTATCTACAGCATCAACCGCAATGGTCATTGACCACATCAATCATTTCCTCTAGGGCAATTCTTTTCTTATATAATCAATAATAAAGTTCGCAGCAACTATTAACAATGACTTAAATATTTTGAGTAGTGCTATATTTTTTTTTGGAAAAGATTAATGTTCTTATCTTAACGTCTTCTCTGTCTTGTGTAATTATTATTATTATTATGTTATATGGGCCTCATCAGCCACTGATCGCATGGGTGGTCCCTTGGCGATCTCCTCTTATCCGGGTCATTATCCAAAAATACTATCCCATAAAAGGAGCAATTTAGGCACGTCCCCCGCCTTAAGCCTCGTCTACTCTAGGATAACAGGGGTCCCTAATATAAGGCACCTCTTCTCCTCCAGTACGGGGTAGGTGTAAAGAAGATGAATCGAGGTTTCGTCGTCTTCTCTACACTATCTGCAGGCCGGGCTGTCAGTCAGCCTCAGCTTGTCCTTATATGCATTTAGGCTATGGTAGCCCGTTATGATTCCCACCAGGGTTCTGGCTTTGTGTCTGTTCAATTTAATGAATTCTTGGGCCCATTTTTTAATCTCTAAGTATTCGATGAAGAGTTTGGTTATTCGACAACCCATTATTCCTCTCCATCTTTTATTGTGCTGGTCTCTTGCCCAGCTATTGGTGCGGTCTCTGATCAGATTCCGGCTTATTCCCACTGCAGGTGCTGGTCCATAGAGGTTTTCCCTGGTCTCTAGTCTGGCAAGGTCATCTGCAATTAGATTTCCCTTAATGCCATAATGCCCAGGTATTCATAAGAGTTCCACCGGTCCCTTCTCTGCCAAGTGGTACAATGTTTCATAACAATAATTATAGACCAGCTTCGACTGTGTAATTATTAATTATAGTACAATTTTTTGATTGAAAACTTTCCACTCTAGAATTAAAATGTCGATTATAAATAGAGGAACGAGTCTAAAGAATATTATAAAATCGTTTAATGTTAGGTTACAGAAATATAAAAGAAACACCGTAAAATAATTTGTAATTAAACAAATATAAAACAACAGTTTATATAAATTTTATAATTACGTAGAAAAATACTTCTCTAAATCAGGCAAGACTACTTGTATACTAAATATAACCCTTTCTTTATTTATTTAATCATCGATTAAATAAAGACAAAAACAAGGGACCAGTTTATTGGTTCCCAATAATATACGCGAAACAAATTTTACTCAAGAGTAAAATAGTTACAATTAATGATATTTTTTAAAATATCAAATAATTAACTATAATTTAATATTACAAAACATATGAAACATTCCTTATATGAAAAAAAAAAAAGGAAATGTCAATTACATATTTGACTGTTTTGAAAAATACCGTTACATTACAAATGATTTAGTTTCATGTATTTCTTAATTAATATCACATATTTCCAGCTATTTCAGTAGTAATATTAAAAAAATCTCACTTGTGATTTGTACTTTTACAGTCAGATTGTGTTTGACAAACTGACAACGAGCCGAATATTTCTGACTTTTAACTATTCTCTTAGTCTTACATCACTCTGCTATCATTGTATGTAAACGATATCAGTTCAAGTCCACACAACACAACACAGAATACGAGGGTGAATCAAATATAAACGAGACTTTTGGTCCTGGGCATGCAATAGTAACGCGTGAGGGTTCCCGCTTCGTGGGGTGTTGGGTAGGGATGTCAGGAGGGGGGAGAGCAGGTGGGCGACCTCGCTCGTTCCTTTCAGTACTCGTCGTGACGATGTATGAGCAGGAGGTGCCTTCGTCAATTGCGCAGCGTGTTATCATCAAGTTTCTCGCCGCGGAAGATGTAAAACCAGCTGAAAATCCTGACGAGATTGACTGTGAAGTTCAAGGAAGAGACACTGTCTCGAGCTAGAGTGTTTGCATGGCATAAACAGTTTGTGGAGGGTCGTGGGAAAGTTGCATCCTCGCACAAGCATCACCAGCGACAACATCGTCCCCGTTCAACAACTTCTGGAGGGTGACAGGCGTTTGACCACCAATGAAATTGCATCTAAGGTTGGAATAAGTTATGGAAGCACTTTTTCGATCATCATAGAGGAGCTACGGTTTCGTAAGGTCTGCGCAAGGTGGGTCTCTCGCCTTCTGACAACTGATCAGAAATTGCATCGTTTTCAGGTGTGTGAGCGTCCTCTAGAGAAATTTCGGGAAGATGGAGACTCGATTCTCACTCACGTTATCACCTGCGATGAAACGTGGGTGCACCACTATACCCCTGAGTCGAAACAAGCGAGCAAGGAGTGGAGGCGTCAAGGGGAGGCTGGGCCAGTGAAAACCAAGTCAAGGCTGTCAGCAGGCAAGGTTTTGGCTACAGTTTTTTTTTTGCACTGGCTTGTTGCACTTCGATTTTTTGCATGATCGCAGGACCATTAATGTAGCGTACTACTGCGACATTTTAAGCAAGGTTAGGCTTGCATGTCGCCGCAAATGACATGACCTACCGATGAGAGAAGTGAAATTTCTCCATGACAATGCTCGTCCCCATACAGCAGTTCTGACCAGAGAAAAATTGGAGGAATTGGGTTGGGAGACACTTTAACACCCTCCCTATAGCACTGACCTATCGCCCTGCGACTTTCATCTCTTTGGTCCTCTCAAGGAAGCCATATTCAACAACGATGAGGAGGTTGAGGCCTACGTGCGTAATTGGCTGGAGACACAACCAACTTCATTCTACAAGCAGGGCATTACAAAATTACCTACACGCTGGGAAAAATGTGTTTCCAGATCAGGAGATTATGTAGAAAAATGAGCTGTTATTTATTTTTTTTTTTAGTTCAAATAAAGAAAATAAAAAAAGTCTCGTTTATATTTGATTCACTCTCGTATATTGCGATGAAAGATGATACCACACATATGTTATAGGCATTGATTGGCTACAAAACGGGTGATGAGGTTCAGTGGTCATGCGGAGGATCCCTCATAAGTGAGAGGTATATTCTAACTGCCGGTCATTGTCTAAAACATCGTGAACTGTAAGTTACTTTTTTTCCTTCTTGGTTGTCCTTGTCGTCTACGAGTACACGCATTATATTTTAGGGGTTCGGCCAAACTTGTAAGATTAGGAATGACGAATCAGTCCGACATTGTCAACAGACAGGAGATCGGCGTCAGTGAAGTTATCCGTTACCCAGAATACATAAACGAAAAATATCACGACATCGGTTTATTGAAATTGGATAAAGATGTCGATTTGAACACGTACGTTCGACCTGCTTGCCTGCAGACGGAGAAAAATATTCAGTTCGGCAAGGCCATTGCTTCTGGTTGGGGAAACATCGAATTTTCCGGCCGTAGCAGCAACGACCTGCTGAAAGTCGTCTTAGAATTTTTCCCAACCGACAAGTGCAATCAGACCTATAGACGGGAAATAATCAACGAGAATTCTAACCTGAAGAATGGCATTATAGAGGACTTAATGATCTGCGCAGGATCATCTAAGGAACTGAAAGACACATGTCAGGTAAATTAGAAATCTAAGCAATCCTCATATAATAGCATTAAGAAACGTTAACGATCATCCGCGAAAATTAATATGCTCTATAAACTTTCTTTGTTTTTTTTAATACATCCTAATGTAATTCCACCTGCCCTTCTAAGAACAATTGGTTAGAAGATATTTTGATGACCATTTTATCTTTGAAATCTACATCAGTCACTAATTATTAACACGTAAAAAACAACAATTCCTGAGAGCATGAAATTACTGAAAAAAAATAGTTGATTCTAAATGAACTACAATAATTTTTAACAAGCTGATTAATTAATTAGTTGCAGTTAATAATAACCCGAGACAGAACTTTCATCTTTGGAAGAGAAATATTTAACATATTTGTTATAAGGCACATACACGTACAGCCAGTCTAAGGCTACAGTTATTATTTATAATATGGGGTGTCTCAGTTGTAACTATAGGATTTGAGTTGTACACCATTTGTGTTCTATCAAAAATCGTCAATATTTAATGACTATCAATTACAAACTATACGTCAACATTACCAGCCTGTGGTAACATTACCAGCTTCATTTTCAAAGAAGTATGGTCCAATTACTCCACCACTGCGCACCAAACCATGCATCTCTGTGGACGCATTTCCTTTTTGTGAACAGTGGTGGATTTTCCGCACCCCAAATTTAACAATTTTATTTGCTGGCGTATCCGTCAATATTAAAATGTGCTTCATTACTAACAACATTTTGTAGCAAAAATCAGCATCACCTTCTTTCTTTTGTAACACCCATTTAACAAATATAGGACATTGTAAGTAGTCTCTAACTTTTAACTGGTGTGTGAACTGAATTTTGTACGCTGACGGATCCAGATATTTCTTTAAAATCTAATGCGTGTTGCATATTCAGTTGTTGTGCACGACGTCGAATTGATGTGTTTGGATACTACCGTACACTTTCTATCACTGCAGCAATATTTTCATTTGATCGACCACGACGAGCACGTATTATGTTAATGTAATGTTGTCTTATCAATAACAGAATCCGTCTCTTAAAATTTCGTGATTAAGTTATGAACTGTTAGCTCTGTAGGTGCTTCATTTTGTCCTAATTTTTCTTAATACAATTGTAAATGATCGCTCACTTTCATAAAATAGTTGTATACAAAGTATTCGTTCTTAAACTGTTACTCGCGGCATTGTTTTAGATGATAGTCCTTTAATATTGGCGCCCTATCTGTGACAGAACAAAAATGGCACGCATTTCAATTCCTACAGTTCCAACTGAGGTACCCTATACATACGAAGTAAATATATGTATTTTAGCGGCGTTAGACAGACGAGCAATATCTCTATTGATGCCAGACTGGCTTATTAACTTCACTCACACACGCATTGATTTTCACACCATGAAGGACAAAAGGGCATGAGTGGAAACATAAATAATGCATTAGGGTGGAGCTAAACTATCTGTGGAATTGTATGTTTCTCTAAAATTTATATCCCTTCTCTCTCAAGCTCAAAAATGCGTATTTATACAGTAGAGGAAATAGTAAAATGGTCATCTTATTTCCTCGTTGGACGATTTAATTTGCGTTTACTTTCGTAAGTGGGTGACTTTCGAAAGTAAACACAGTATACTCAGAAGTATACACAGAATAAAAATAATATTGAATATTGTATATGGATTCAAAAAGTCAGTTCAAAAAGTAAAAGAAACCAAATCAGGTGAAAAATCGGCTATTCAATTGTTCTACTTTGGTGACATTTTTTTTAACGTTCTTTCTCCTTTCAGGGAGATTCTGGAGGGCCACTACAGGTATACCACGAGGATACAGAAGATATCAAGTGTATGTACAATATCGTTGGCGTAACATCTTTTGGAAAATCCTGCGGTTTGGCCAAGAACGTACCTGGTGTCTACACTAGAGTTTCATCATATATAAAATGGATCGAAGACACTGTTTGGCCAGTGAAGAAGTAATTTTTGTTTGGAATTCATAACTGAAAAAACATGTGATAATATTTTGTAATAATTAGAATTTTTTTATACAAATTTTTTTTTATTGAGATTGTTAGCTGTCGTATAATAAAAAATACTATTTTACCTTATTTACTGATTTTTACTGAATTAAATGTGCTTTAGTTTAAATTGCATCTGTTAGTATGCAGTTTCAGAAATAATATTTTATATTATATTAATATTTTGAACAACCACATTAAATAAAAACAAAACCATAAAATGTGTTGAAAACAATTGAATATACCACAATTAAAAATAATGTTAAATATGTTGAAACAAATTAACATCAAAAATTTTCATCAAGCTCGAATTGTTCTTATTTTTTCAGTATATCCTATAAAACTGAATATATACCTGTTTCCTAATTTTACCAATTACTAAAAAGCTATGAAAAATTGGATCCTGAACAATATTTGTGCTATTTGAAATTGAAATAAATCTGCTTCAGATCAAATTTATTCGAACTACTAAAGATAGTATAGAACATGAAATTACAAGAGAGAATAAAGTGAAAGTTTATTAATGTTTATACTAAAATTAGACTTGACAGCACACGACAAAAACAACACACTGTAGTATATCAAAATCTTTCGAACGATAAGATACAAGGGCTACGATGAATGGAGAATGATAACATGTACTGAGGCTTTGTCAATATCTATTGTTAGTGGACGCATCAATAGTATATAACTGGTAATATCACTAACTAGAATGAGTTCCAATAATCTTATTGAATAACCATTTTCTGCAGTAAACAAAATTAATGAGAAAAGAGATCTATTATTTATAATTAAAATACCAACTAATAACATCGTATGTAATTTACATACATCAATTCTAGTTTTACTTGTATATTTCTTAAATAAAAAAAAAAACATTCTCTATATGTTCTTTATTTAATGAAGACGTTCTGAGAACATATTTATTAGATTCTGCGGAGTTTATTAAACATATACATTATGTAAATAAAAACGCAATACAATTACATGAGTATAAATGTCTTTAATTATGTTGATTATGCAATGGACATACAGAGTGACCCATCGAAACATTTTCTAGTATAAAATAGTTTATTAGGAAGAAACTGTTGTTGGCATCGATTCGCAACTTCACTGGATGAATGAGTATATGAGGGGATGCCCAAAAAAACAAGAATCATTTTCTGGAGACAAGTGGATTGGCAATACTGCCCTCTCCCGTTAGGTACGTTTACTAGACTCTCTCCCAGCTCAGTTGGCTAAAGTATCGTTCATGTAGAACCATCGCAGTGGACAATTATTTTTTTCTTAAGCCCGACCCAACGCTCTCGGCTATTTTACGATATCAAACTTTAAGGAGTAACGCGTCAACATAAAATTCTATTTCCTGTTAAAGAAAACAGTAGCAGATACAATTTCAATGCTTAGGGAAGCTCATGGGAAAGAAGCTCTAAGTCAGGCAGGAATTTATGAGTAGTTTGCACGGGTATAAAAGTGGTCAAATGTAACTTGACGATGAACCCAATTGCGATCTTCCCTCAACATCCAGAACAATCGAAAATGTTCAAAAAGTGCACAACGCCATAATGTTTGATCGTCGCAGCACAATGAAGAAAACATGAAAAGGAAATCGTTTTCAGAACATAGAAGAGGTTAAGAGAAAATCGCTATACTCGTTAATATCGTCATTGTACTCTAGGGCTTTCAAATAATCCCAGAAAAAAAATGAAGGATGTAAGATCTAAAAACAAGATCTTGAAGGATGACTTGACAAATTTCATGTCTAAACCCACTAACCACCCTTCTTCACTAGACCCACGCACTGAGATTATTGAAGAAATGTGGTTGGTGTTATAATAAACCCGATATAATAATCTGAGTGCATGTTGACCCTATCTATCCTCCTGCTTTACAGCACCGAAAGTCAAATTAGTGAATAAAATAAAACTTAAATAACTGTTATTTATTATGCAAACAAACAATAACACGATAAAGACATAAAAACCGTGTTACCTGTTCTAGGCCCTGCTTGGATATGAAAACGAAGAAAAAGTTTTGTGGGACTGTGGAGGATCCCTTATAAGTGAAAACTTTATCTTGACTGCCGCCCATTGTCGATGGAATTCACAAAAGTAAGTTTAAATAAGAATAGAGATATTACAGATATAATATTTTGACTTCTATATTATTATAAGGGGTGTTGGTTTCGGCAAGATTCTCTCTAACAATTGTAGATGCAAACAAACAAACTCAAAATGTATCTGTAAGTATCACATTAATACTTCTTTATAACATAGACGTTTCTTATTCAGATTAACAACTATAATATCTACATATGGTATAATCCGTGCCATAAGCTTTGAATATATTTTTGTGCTAGATCATTTTTCAATCAAGTATTATACTCATAACAAAAATGATCTGGATTAAAGATGGTTGTGAATTTCAAACTAATTGTGAGGGCATTGTTTAATTGTGAAAGTTTGTCAAGCAGTTCTGGTAAAGTTTTCCTCCTATTGGAGTATTAAAGTAGCCCAATGGTTGGTACAGTTGCCAATGGCATTTATCAAAATATAAAACAATGTCTCAAAACGTTTTGTTGAACTGTTGAACTTGTAATTCAACAGCATCATTATTTTATCTCTAGAATTAACACCACATTTGCATGTCATTAATGATGCCAATCTGATACCTAACTTGACGTTCTTTGAGAGAATTATTATAAAAATAATGACATAAACTAAAACAGAAGTTTTTCATTTCATACCATCTTTGACCAAGATAATTTTACAGAAGCATGTAGCTGATTCATAATAATTCTCAGCTAGATATCAATTAGCCAATGACCAATAAAATATACTTATATTTTGATACATTACTTAGATCTGATCGATACTAATAAGTAGCTTTTTATAGACTTCCTGTTAAATACGTAAGACTCGGCATTATAAATCAAAGTGATCCCTACCAACTCCAGCAACTACTTGTCAGCGAAATAATCCTCTACCCCCAATACAAAAGTAGAAGCAAATACCACGACATAGCACTCTTAAGGTTATCAGAAAATGTTAAACTAAATCCATACGTTCGACCTGCATGTCTTAGCACACACGAAGTTATTCCACCACGGCTTGCGATTGCCTCTGGATGGGGTAACATTGGATACTTAGAAAGCGAAAGCAAAGACTTACTAAAAGTGGTTCTGGAAGTACTTCCGTCAGAAAATTGCAATGCGACATTTAGAAAGCAAATTACTAGTCGTTTAGGCTACCTGAAACAAGGGTTTACTGAAGATACGATGATATGTGCAGGATCCAGGAATGAAACTAAAAATACTTGCAAGGTAAGATTTGACTTTCAAACCTCGAAAATACGCAAATATTGTTTTAAGATAGCATTTGGAATATACTAAAGTGTACACCTATTTTTAATAATAGTTTTCTTCGTTAAAATAAGTTTTTGATTAAGTAATAAAGGCGTTTTAGTTCATACATTATATTTTTAAGTTTAAGTATACCCAATTTAGATATTAAAGTGATCGAGTATGGGGGGGGGTACCCAAAAGAAACCGAACTGATGTTGTGGTGGCCAGAGGTTTTGTAGTATCGCGTTCTGCCGCTAAGAGAGTATAGATCTACCATTCCTGAGTCTGTAAGCCAAGCGTCGTCGCTAAAGAAGGTCCTGTTCGGCTTGTGTGGATTTTTTTAGTGAGAGTTGTTTTGTGTGCTCGTCGTTCTTGCAATGGCTGATTATCGTGAACAGTACGCGGCCGTAAAGTTTTGCTTCTTGCCCGGAAAAACAGACACAAAAACTCTTGCAATGTTAAAAACGGCCTATGAGGATGATGATATTGGGAAAACTCAAGTGTTTGAGTGGTCTTCCCGTTTCAAAAGAGATGAAATGTCACTTGATGACAAACCTCGCTCTGGTCGTCCTTACACCGATGAAAATGTTGAAAAAACTCGCGAAATCGTCTTGGAAGATCGACGACAGACCATTGAAAAAGTTATGAAGCTGCCTGGAGTAACTTAGAGTTTAGTTCAATGAATTTTAACGGAAGATTTGGGGATGAAAAGGGTGATTGCCAAATTCATGCTTCGACTGTCCTGCCTGTGCGCCAGTTTTTGACCAAGAATAGCATGGCATTCTTTATTTCCCCGAATTAAGAGAGACCTGAAAGGAAAGCGTTTTGCCGACGTTGCTGAGGTGAAAAAAAAAAAAGGAAAGAACGAAGGCGCTGTCGGGCATCACTGAAGACGAATTTCAAAAATGTTTTCTACAATAAAATAAAATATTAGACAAGTGTACTAGTACCAGTGGAGAGTACTGTGAAGGAGACTGAAGGTTTTTTATTTAAAACTTAAATAAATAAATTAAAAAAAAATCATTTCGGTTTCTGTTGGGCACCCGAGATATGTTTAGGGTTTAGTACAATTCGAGGGGTTACACTTTTATATGAAATGATATCAACGCAGAGGGCGTCTGAGGGCAGCTTTATAGGTGGGTTTGAGATAAAGCTGTATCTTTAACAATTATTATTATGTGAGAAACTCATGCAGTAGTTAAAAATAAATATACGGAGTATTCTGGCTATCCATGTAACTCCCGCTCGTGTATGTAATGCGGTCTATGACACTGAGTTTGTAAAAGTCTATTTTATTAAAACTTCTATATTAAAGCCTTACGAAACCACAATTCTTTCGAAATTCAGTGATTCATATTCAGAGCTCTATTCACAGAAGTTTTCCCCTTTCTAAAAAATAGAACTTACTAATCATATTTGGAGAAATGTACGTCGGACTTTTGCAGGGCGATTCTGGCGGCCCTCTCCAAGTATACCACGAAGATTCACCTGGGATTATGTGTATGTACGACATCGTCGGTGTGACATCCTTTGGAAAACCGTGTGGTCTAAGTCCAGGTATTCCCGAAGTGTTTACTAAAGTTTTTAGTTACATCGGATGGATAGAGAACGAAGTTTGGCCTGAACAATGAGTTGGCGATTTCTTCTTTATTATCATTAACAATTTACTTGTAACATAAAGCAAATGAATATTAAATACGATAATTAGAATAAATAGACAATGCAATATTAAATACTTTTTTATTAATTGTCGTTTTATTAAACATATCCTGTCAAATTCGTCACACAGAAACGGGCTGTTAGTTCAATAGAATAAAAATTACTTCAATTGTAATTTTTCCCAACCCTTCTTTTTATTATTTAATTGCATATCTTATTTTATTTAGTTGCATAACCTATGTTCAATCTTAATTGAACATAGGTTATGCAACCTATGTTATCATTTTTACCTCACTGTAACAGAAAGAATTGATCCCTCTTTATTCTGACGAGGAAAACGACCAACCGATTTGGTGTATTGAAACATTGATACAATAATCATTAATAATTAAATATTAGTAATTCTTTTCCAAAGAATTAGTGGCAATTTTACATAATCTGAACACTTGTCGAATGCACTGTATATTGTTATCTAACTAGTCACTAACTATATCGTTAGTGACTATCAAATCGATAATTTTATTAAACACTTTTCTGGTTACTAAAAGGTGGTCCAACCAAAACGCACGATGTTAATTGCAAGTAAAACAAAAAGAGAATTATCTTAATATTTTTTATTATGATAGAAGGATCTAGGACAATTATGTGTGAAACAAAATATCGGCCAAATGCTCGCCACGGCTTCGGTGGCATACCTCTATCCGATGGTCCATATTTTCAATGACTCTGAGACATAATTGAGGCTGAATGTCGTTAATGTGCCGAATTATCTCATCCTCTAGCTCTTGAATTGTTCTTGGCTTATTGACGTACACTTTTTCTTTTAAATATCCCCAAAGAAAGAAGTCCAACGGTGTCAAATCACATGATCGTGGCGGCCAATTAACATCGCCACGACGTGAGATAACACGGCCATTGAATTTCTCGCGCAAAAGTGCCATTATTTCGTTGGCTGTGTGGCAAGTGGCACCATCCTGTTGGAACCACATATCGTCCAGGTCCATATCTTCAATTTCTGGCCACAAGAAGTCCGTTATCATCTCGCGATAGCGAACACCATTCACGGTAACTGCTTGGCCGACCTCATTTTCGAAGAAGTACGGCCCGATGACGCCGCCAGCCCATAAACCGCACCAAACAGTCACTCTTTGTGGATGCATTGGCTTTTCAACAATCACTCGTGGATTCTCATTTGCCCAAATGCGGCAATTCTGCTTGTTAACGAATCCACTGAGGTGAAAGTGTGCCTCGTCGCTGAAGATGATTTTCTTTGTAAAGTCACCATTCACTTCTGTCTGTTCAACCGACCATTCGGCGTATTGACGACGCTTGAAATGGTCAGTAGGCTTCAGCTCTTGAGTCAATTGAACCTTGTAAGCGTGTAAATTCAAATCTTTATTCAAAATTCGCATCAGTGATGTTCGTGAAATATTCAATTGTTGGGCACGACGACGAGTCGAGGTTGACGGCTCTTCTCCTACACTATCGCGAACAACAGCAATGTTTTCCGCAGAATGAACTGGGCGAGCATGCACAGGTATTTTCACATTTCCTACAGACCCGGTTTGCTGAAATTTGCGCACAATTCTCCCGATTGTGGACACATTTGGTCGATTATGCTGACCAAAAAAGTCACGAAGTGCACGAAATGCATTTTGATTTGAACGGCCATTTTCGTAAAAGGCTTCAACAATCTTAACGCGCTGCTCAATTGTGTACCTCTCCATGGTTGAATTTGTCAAACACTGAAACAAAGAAATGTCAAATTAAGTTGGGCAAAAAACTTGATGTTAAGGTGTGACTCGCAATTAACATCGTGCATTATGGTTGGACCACCCTTTAGTTAATCGTATATTTATCGCGTTCGTGTTTATGCCTTTTTAAGTAAATTAAAATTATTCTCACAACTAAAATGAATACGCCAGAGACTCTATTTTATAGCAAAACTGGTTTATAACCAGAAATCAGTATCAAGAAATATTATTATGAAGAGCTTATAAATAATATCTTTATAACATAAGCGACAGTCTGCAACTTCTGTGAATTCGTATATTCTGGAATTCCTACGACGATTTTTATTTATTTTCGTTTATGGAATCACATTTTACTGCGATCTTTCACATTCAATATGAAAGTGTTTAGTATGTTACAAACTATATTTAAATATTTGATGTGTTCCAAGGATATTATTCGTTGTCCGCTTTGATTTACAACTGTATTTTTTTGCAATATACTCGTCAAAATTGTAAGAATTATTAATATTTATAAAGCTATTTCCATGTAATATAAAAGGCTCTCATAAAAATGTGTTTAGCAATACATCTACATCTCCGAAACGGTTCCCAAAGCCTAATTTTTTATTGCGCCATTTGTACAGTACATTTACGTACAGTAAAGTAAAACAAGGTTTTGGGTTAAAACATTAGCACCAGTTTTATAGAATTTATTACTTTTCGGAGTCATTGAATGCATACATGCGATTAAAATATTTGAGGCAACCAGCACCGTCAGAAAATTTCGTGATCATCACTTCTCTAAACCACATGAACGTCTTTAAAGAATGCTACACAAGATAAATACTCGCTTAACTATTAATAGTGGATTTTTAATTAATATTAAAGAAAATTACTTTTTCTTTAATATTAATTAAAAATTTACTACATCTTTTGCTTTTGAAATTCCATTGTCGTGTAGTTCAACTTTTTTCGGATAATAGCATTTAATTAGTTAATTACAAAATAAAATCAGAGAAATTAAATAAGTATCGAATGTCAACTGATTGTACTCGATCTACAATTATATATTGCTCCTTAAAATGTACAATGTAAAAACAAAATAGAAGAAAGTCTCTATTTTATACAAATAAAACATAGTTTGTAATTGGCTGTCAATATTGACAATTTTTCTTTAGTATTATTTTTAAAATTACTAATTTAACTGTAATTGAAATATTAATAACTATGGGATATGGATATCCAAAACGTCCATGTTAAGAAATTTGTCATTTATATATTTAATACTTATTCGTCGACACAGAAATTCTATTGATCTACCATTTCGAGTTTGGTTAAGAAATTTAAAGGTATGCAACACGTAAATAGATTCCAGAACTGGACCGTCCCAAATTAACAATACATCGAGCTAAAACCCTAAATGTATTGCTTGCAATTATGGATAATCCAGTTACATCACTGATGCAACTTCCCTGCAACGTGACCAATGATAACCACAGTTTTAGAGACGACATACTTTTTCCGAAGTAAGCGACGTTCTTGTTGTGAGAGACTATTTTCTTGCCGCTTTCCAATTCTGTCAAGAATCACTTTGTTGGTCCTTTGTTGTTGATCAAGTTTGGCCATGATTTTTTGCAATATTTAGTTTATCTCGTCTGATTCTGCTTAAGCTGCTTTTATCTCTCTGTCCTTCGTTGTTTGGGCGTATATATTTCCTGTGACTTGGTTTCCCAATGGCCAAGTTTTGGGTTTGGCAGCTGGCTCCTTTATATTGTTTTCATCCAGCGCCCTTTCGTTTGGCACGTAGGAACTTTTCTTGCTTTGCTGTTGCCTGCGAATAGCATCATATTTTGTAGCTCCTTGGCAACCATGCATCCTCGATAGTTGGCCGGATGAGGTTCATTGCAGTTCACGCATTTAACTTTGTAGTTTTTCCACTTCTCACATTTGCTGATCAGGTATCTTCCAGCACATTTAACGCATCTTGGTGCTTTAAAGCATTTATTTATTTTGCCTAGTCTGAATCTTTCTTGCACTGTAGAATCAGGGTAGATCGTTTTCGTAGTGGTTCCATTTTTACCTCGAGTTCCAATATACGTTGTATATCAAATACTTTTTTATTTATCTTTGGCTAAAGACTAATGTTAATGCTAATGACTAATGGCTACAGACTATGTTTTCCTTCTCCTGTTTTTTTCACATTTTTGGATATTGATCACTTCTTGGATGGCAGACACTTTCTCTCTTTCAGGTGCTCGCCTATCATTTGTTCGGTACATGTAGAATCTATTCCTTTGACCATTACTTTGATAGGTCTGTTATTTTCATTCATATGCGATATTGTTCTTTAGTAACTGGCTAAGTGTTAACCATATAAAAAATATATTGATCTATTTCATAGTTAAAATATGAAATAGAAACAGAGTAGAAATAGAACAGCTGCATAGTGTGCATGGTTTTTTTTTTTAATTTTTTTTTAATTTATTATTTTACCTGTTTGTGTTTTTTCTCGAAATTCAAGAGAATGAAAAGAATGTCGT
The DNA here is from genome assembly GCA_037954035.1 of Rosalia funebris. Lineage (NCBI taxonomy): Eukaryota > Metazoa > Arthropoda > Insecta > Coleoptera > Cerambycidae > Rosalia > Rosalia funebris. The sequence continues at coordinate 9,595,044 of JAZFAV010000001.1, read as the reverse complement.
ATATAATATATACCTTGCATGTAATTTGCATGACACTGTACATGTTTAAAGTATATTAAGTATGTAGTACCTGGCAAGGTTCAACACCAGTTATGATATCGTGGAAAAGTTTGAAAACTAAAAGAAGACAAAAATAATAAAAATCAAAGCCCTATAGTGTTATATAGTGTTTAAAATAAAAGTGGTCATAAGACAAGATATCTTTCAAGGTCTGAAAAAGACGACAATAATCGTTCGCGAGATGAACGGAAATAGTGAACGACAGTTTATACTAACGTGTGATGAAGGAAGTTAGTGCGGTTTGTAAATAATATTCATATCGATAGAACATGTTCCTTGCGTGCAGTGCAGTGTTTATATTAATAACTCGACCAGTTTATAGTGGAAATTACAAAATTGGTAAGTAAAAAGTGTATGATATTTGATAATATGTGAACAAAGGTTACCAAATTACATTTAATATATGTACATATATTTAAATGTTAGTAACCCTCACATACCATGAATGTCCATATCAATAAAAAACTAATAAAACCAATAACGTCATAAATCTAGAATATTTCGGAACTCATTTATATTTTTTAATAATATAAAATAGCGAACAAAAATAACTAATAGGAAATGATTCAATTAGTCAGAGAACATGGTATGTGAAAAACATTGTATCAAGTATATGTATGTACTAAGACTTATTGAGATATTATGAATCTATCCACTTGTCAATAATTAAATTGCTTAAATATGACATAAAAAATTTATTGAATTAAATTTTCTCAGTAACATATAAGTCGGAAATCGAGAAAGGAAACAGCAAGCCGCCAAGCGGCTATCAATGTAGTTCCCGAATAGCAAAGCTATTACATAATCGCTCTAGGAAACAACTACTCCTCGGGCTAAAGCCCCGTCAGGCATTGAATTATACCCAGAAGCGATCCTCGACCCCTTTCTCGTGCTTCTGCACGATCAGATAAGGTTTCAAAAAATAAAACCCGCCACAGGTAGGACTCGACATTTGTCCCGGATCGGAACCGAACGACATACAGCTGTTTCGTTTATGTTACTGACAGAGATCGTATCGATAAAGATGTATACGCCATAAAGTTCATTCGGCATTTGTCCTGAATCGGCGTACCGTGTACGGCACTGATGAGAACTAACAAGTTCGAAACATTGCATACTTCTCGATTGTAAACAATCGAGAAGTATGCAATGGTACGAAACAGAAATAAATCTTAGGTAACTACCGCATTCATGAATAATGTCAACCATCTTTATTGTTATCGGAACAATACATTATTGAACTTAATTTACATACATCATTTTTCAAAAATTGTAACTAATTTTGTTCATAACATATAACACATTTTTATAAATAATTGCAGCTTTATGTTTCATATATCTTCACTCGTATAACAAACACACAATTTGATGCTCAGTTTCATGTGTTTTAAAGATTTTGTCGAAGATATTATTTTATTTACTACATAGGTTTGTAGGCCATTCATACCAACGATACAAGGTGAATATCGTAACATTATACAAATCCTACAAATGTTACATTACATTCTGATACTGGAGATATGCAAGTATATAAACAATATAATTAACAATGACCGAACAGGCGCGCCATGACCTTCACACTTAAACACCACAGACACAGAGAGAGTTAACCTTAAGACTGAATGTTAACTCTACAATAGAAATACAAGGCCTTAATAACACTTGCATGTAATCGTCACGAGTTTAAAACTATTTGTTATATATCATAGGTGATCAATGTTCCTTCAAGGATGGCTCAAAAGGAGTCTGCAAATTTCTGACGGAATGCCAATTCGCCCTGGACTCTCTGGCCCAGGGTGTGTATCCAGAGAACAGCTGCGAATTTCAAGGAACCGAGTCGATATTTTGCTGCAAACATGAAGGTGGTGAATCAAGTTCCACCACGACTTCGACAACACCTTCCACCACTACCACTATAACTACAGCCCGTACTACTACAACTCCAACTACCACCACTACAACGAGGACTACCACTACTACAATAGCTACAACTAGAACTACAGCATCGCATAAAGGGCAGCAAGGAAAAAGAAAGCCTGGGGATATAAGCAAAAGAAGTAAGTATAAATAAGATAAATCTAGGTAGTTTCAAATTAATGCGTTTTTGAAGTTGAAATAGGAAACTATAGACCTTTTCTGTCGTTGTACTTGCTATTTAAATTCCTTCGTAGTCTTAACTTAAACTAAGCTAAGGTAATATTGCTTTGCGACTGTATACGCCTAAAAGAAATTATTTTTGGATCGCCCAAAAATCAACTTTGCCAACTTCACATGCGCCAAATTGATGACTCATAGAATTTAAATAAGTTTTGCATTTTTACAGCTTTTATAACAATTATTTATTATTTAGAATGCCAGGAGTATGCTGAGTATGTATATGACGATAGCGAAACACCTGTGTTAGTACTTCAACCGCACTATGCTCATACCCTTGAGTGTGCTTTCGAGAAATTGCCCCTCATTGTCGGGGGTACCTTAGCGTCTAGACAAGAGTTTCCCCATATGGTAAATATAACGGTATTCCCTAAAATATTTCATTTCAAAAGCATTTTAAAGACAAACATTTAAAGGAGGGATAATCATACTTATTTTACTTTCTTCTTACATAAATAATACTTAGTTTTAAAAGTTGTAAATAGATGAATTGACCTAAATCTTGCTAAAAACAACATATTTATTAGATCAAGTTTTTAGGCACTCATAGGATATGCGTTAGAGGATAAAATTTTATGGGACTGTGGAGGAACGCTTATAAGCGAATATTTTATACTAACCGCCGGCCACTGTATATATCATCGTCAAGCGTAAGTTCCCTTACATTCATCTATTAGCTTGATACATTAATATTCCATTCAAGTTCTACTTGAATTGGAATCACAGTTTACAGAGATATATAATAAGCTGCCGCACTCCGCGTCGGCACTTTCAAGTTACAGAATCAAAGACGAACCGTCGCCCGGTCAAAAGCGATCCGCAGAGTTCACTACAGATATGCATGGTTACCGGGTAATACGGTCGGCTCGTTGCCAGCTAGAGCTAGGCGGGGAGCTAGGGAAACGGCAAATCCGGCCGAGCGTGAGAGTGCAGTAACTTGTTATTAATTCTGTAAACTTTGCTATTGGAATATAATTGGTTTTCAAATTATACGAAGCGGAGCTATAAAAGTTCAGCACACTGCTCCGCCACCACTACATAGATGAGCAACCGACCTATCGTATTCTCCTATAGAGCAGCTGCGACAATGGTTGTCATTCGTACTATGGTTGGGAGTGGTGGACTAGGCCCAATATTTGGATGCCACTGTATGCTTGAGTTCAGATCCCAACGGGGGAACTTTGGCACCTCTCAATGAGCATGGATGTATTTGTCCTTGTCTCTATGTGTAACCTTCTCCTTCAGAGATTGAAGTTTTAGGGGAAGGACGTCGATTTTTGTGTGTCCAAACAAAAATATTAATATATTTACATTATCAATAACTACTATTGCCATATATTTCAATCATGTCAAGTTTAAAAAAATAAAGACACTAGTTTTCCATAAACACTAAAGATAGTACGCTTCTCTACGTACATTTCGTCAACCAAGTTGTCACAATCAACAAATCAACTGTACGTATATATATATATATATATATATATATATATATATATATATATATATATATATATATATATATATATATATATATATCACTTAATATCGTCTCTGTTAGAGTTGCAGGTAGATTATAATATAATTGGGAACCAATAAAAAAACAACAGATGATAAAACGTCTCAAAATCCATGCAATTTTAAAATGTCCTAATGACAACTTAGTTGTCGAAATGCGTTTCAAGCCGTAACTGCCACCTCAGGTATGAAATTCAGTAAAACTGATACCCACGTTGAAAACTAAGCTTTTCATATTAATGTGATTTTTTTAAAGCGGCCCAGCAAAGCACGTAAAGCTGGGCATCACAAACCAAACCGACACCAACCACCTACAAGAACGCATCGTTGGCGAAATAATACCGTATCCCGAATACACCAATAAAACAAAATACCACGACATCGCGTTGCTAAAGTTAACAGAAGCCGTTGAATTGGACACTTACATCCACCCTGCCTGTCTTAACATAGAGAAAGAGATCCAGTACAAAAACGCGATCGCTTCTGGATGGGGTAACATAGGCTTCATAGACGAGGGCAGCAATGATTTGCTGAAAGTCATTTTGGAATTCTTTCCCCCAGATAAGTGCAACAAGACATACAAAAGGGATATAGCTAATAGGAAGGGTTTTTTAAAGCGGGGCATTGTGGACGATTTCATGCTTTGTGCGGGGTCTACTTCGAATATAAAAAATACTTGTCAGGTGAGTTAGAAACGCTTTATGAAAAAATAACTTTCTATGTTGTCATTCAAAACGTTTAATTGTAAGAAGCATCTCTGTTCCTCGTCGCAATTATCTTCCCAAGAGATCGTGGGGATCTTGGAGAACATAAGTAAGGGATTACCTCACCTTACCTTACCTTATTTATGTTTCGCAAATACAAAAACAACCGTACACCAAACAACAGAAAAGCAAGTTGTAATTGAGGAATCGTAGGTGATTTTGAGGATTTAGAAAATCACAATTTCACAATTATCACAGCTTCGAATATTATTCAATCCTAAAAATGATTTGAGAAGTTGTATTACTCAATTTACTATATTAATCACCTACTATTCCTCAAGAATTATTGCAATCAAATTGATTCTCAGGTGACACCAGGATAGAACAACATATCGCGATTTCAAGTACACCGGCTCTGAGAATATTAGACGAGCTTTCGTACCAAGCTGGCATAACTATACATGTAGAAAATTGGCAAACGCCATCTATCTGCTAAACGACAAAGTGTCAGCTACAGGAAGCTATGCTGCTTCTCATTTCATTACTTCGTCTAACACAGGACACAGGTTTTTACGAAACACCACGAGGGGAATAATAAAGAATTATTTCAACTAATTGATTCTTAATTGAGGTCATAGTGAGTTTCAGTTTTCTGCAAGTATGCTTATGGCAGCTTGCTATAAAAGTGATACACTTGGTACACTTGCACTAATGATTCTTAATAAGGTTGAAATCGCGATACGCAGTTCCGGTATAGTTTGGTCTCAACTGAGAATCAATTAGATTCTTGTGTAGGTCACTTGGTGGCTCATTAGATGGCTCACTTGGAATTGACTGACACATTTATATTATTTCAGGGTGATTCCGGAGGTCCTCTACAAGTCTACCACGAAGATACGCCAGACATCATGTGTATGTACGACATCTTAGGGGTGACTTCTTTTGGAAAATCATGTGGCTTAGCAAAGGACGTTCCAGGAGTATATACAAGAGTCTCGTACTATATAGAGTGGATAGAGAGTGTTGTTTGGCCTGAATAAATTGGTGGAATCTGATTATTTTAACTACATGTGTGTATGATTTGATAACAGTGTATTAGAAGTAATAATATAGTATATTTTTAAGTAATGCATTTTTCTTTACAATTATAAACAGGACGTCTGTCGTAATATTGTTTATTATAAGAAGTGATCAATTAAGAACAGTTAAGAAACATGAAATTAATGAATACAAAATAAATTAATGAGTAATCTAGGTAGAGATGTGTGCCCTCCACTAAGACATTCCATAGTCATAGGCGCCTCAAGTAGGGGTTTGCTGACACACAGTATATTATATGTGTTGAAGCTACATTTATTATATATTAGAACTATATTTATCTTCAGATGAGAACACAAAAGAAATGAAGGGCACAACATCTATATTAAGTCACCCAGGATGGCGCTAAAAAGATGAGTCTTCATATAGTAATGCAGAAGTTTACATTCACATAATTATGCATAATTATGAATGAAGAAAATTTCAAATTCTGTCAATCGTAATAACCTATTGCATTTAGTTTCAAAAAATAAAACCCGCCATAGGTAGGATTCGACATCTGTTCCGGATCGGAACCGAACGACATACAGCTGTTTCTAACTTATTAGTTCTCATCAGTGCCGTATACGGTACGCCTATCCAAGACAAATGCCGAATGAACCTATGGGGTATACATCTTTATCGATTCGATCTCTGTCAGTAACATAGAAGTCGGAAATCGAGAAAGGAACCACCAAAGGTTAGGTTAGGTTTTATTTTTGAAACCTTATCTGATCGTGTAGAAACAGGAGAAAGGAGTCGAGGGTCGCTTCTGGGTATAATTCAATGCCTGGCGGGGCTTTAGCCCGAGGAGTAGTTGTTTCCTAGAGCGATTATGTAATAGCTTTGCTATTCGGGAACTACTTTGATAACCGCTTGGCGGTTTGGTAGTTCCTTTCTCGATTTCCGACTTATATGTTATTACATTTAGGACAATAAACCAACTACTAATATCGGAACCATTCCGAATTCAAAACGTTAAGTTCGAATTTAAACGATTTCACCCAGTCTTGATGAAGTTCAATTCGTGACAAACTTTTCGCACAGCGTTATATTATCGCTCATGTAATATTTCTGTATGTCCCTAGTGGTGCGATATCGCTTTACGCAGGCATACAATCATTTCTGCAAATTAAAGAGTCTGATACTGACATATTCGCACGCCACTGGGTTTTGCTTAATTTAAATCTATTTAAGGTTAAAACTAAATACTTTTTTTAATATCGCCATGAAAATATTATCGTTAGTTTTCTGAAACGGTGGATTACGAGAACTTAAAAGATTCTAAATATTAATTAGAGCAAGTTATGGAGAGCAAATATCTTATATTAAAAATCTTAAATTTGCTTCCTCTAGATGACACATTAAACGATGAAAAAAGTTATTAATGTAAAGAGGTATTATTAGACTTTTTATAATATCATTAACAATAATTCTTTAACTTATAAACAATATTTTCTTTAAGACATATAGAAACCCCAAGTATTAATCACCTTATTAATCACATTAATCACTTATTAATCACCAAAAGGTTCTCAGTAGATAGGCAAAAATAGATCACACCTGGACGGATATTTTTTTTCAAATTTGCATTAGCTTTCCGTTAGTCTTTCACATTCTTTATAACAGTAATAGCTATTAAATTTGGTCAAACAGTAGTCAGTTAGTCTTAATAATACAAAATCGTTTCATCATTAACCAAAGTTTTACTTAAAAATGTTTAGTTTATTTAAAAACAACGGTGTAAAAGAACTGACGGTATAAAAGAACTGTCTCAATGAAATTCCGGATTTTTATTGGTTTTCTTAAGTTATTTTATAAAGTACAAATCAGTACTCAAATATCTAGTCATATTTTAAGTATATAGGGTCTTTCAATAGAGACGATCGAAATTTGTTAGGTTACAGCCTCCATGTTCTTAAAGCAACATCTGTCAAATTTATTGTGAATTGTTTAGTAGTCTATGACAAGTTACCGTAAAAGGTTATAGCGTTCAACAACGTGTGCAAATTATCAAATTTTATATTGAACATCAGTGCTCCGTTCAAGAATATACAGAGTGATCGCCGAACACATCGGGGCTCACTACCACCGAAAAAAATCGAGACGCAACCTTGGGCAGGGAGGGTCATGTTATCCGTGTTTTGGAATGCTCAAAGCATATTATTAGTAGATTTCCTACAGAAAGAGGTTACGAGTAGCTATTATGCTAATTTAATTCACTGCATGACTTGATTAAAAAAAAAGTCGGGAAACTTGCCCAGATAACGTACCCAGTCGCATATCCGCCATTGCAAAAGCTGCAATTATTGAAGCAGACTTCGAATTGGTAGAACATCCACCATATTCACCAGATCTAGTTCCTAGCAATTAGCAACTTGCAGAGTTAGGAGTTTGTTAGAGAGATTTGCAGAGGTTGAATAGTCTTTTTACATGCAGGCTTTAGAAATTCTACATCGGTCAGAATAGTGTGTTTACCTTAATGGCAACTATATTGAGAATAAAGGTAAATATTTGCAATATTGTTATTGTAAGAAGGCCACGGAAGGTGGGGCAATGTGATCAACCCTCGCAGATCTATACGGAAATGATCAAATGTAAATTATCTATGTAGTTGGTGGTACTTTAATGACCATTTCCCTTAAATGGCATTAAGACAGAATGTAATGAGGCACTTTCGATACATTCCCTTGAACATATAGGCAACACTGAATTAATTATAGACCAAGACCATAATAACATTAATTCATTGTTGTCGTATTTCTCATTAAACTCTTACTCAGTAACGATACGTACATATATGCTTACCAAACCAATTGAATAAATTTCAACGTTTCTAGGTGATACATGTCTATTTGAATATAATTATCCGGGAACATGCAGGATACAAGGAGAATATTTCAAAGTTATGGAACTGCAATATTATGAAATTCGACCAAAAATATGCAGTTACGAAGGGAAACAACCAATAACTTGCTATAGAGAATCAATCTATGTTAAGTCTTTATTAACGCCTCCTATCGAGAATTAGCAAAGATTCAAAGTATATCAGACAAGGTTTGCACTAAGGTGACCCTTCTTTCAGAAGAAACAACGCAAACTGCTACAACCAGAACGGAATCGCCTAGATACTGTAAGTTTAAGTAATATTTTTAATGCAAAAAGACATGTTGATTATAAACGATTAGTTGTTTTTTATGAATGTTTACTTCTCCATAAATTCATTATATATACAGGAAGCCCAAACTCGAAAAGAAAAATCAGTGTTTATTTTTCAAGATTCTGCAACAAAAAAAATACATAGAAATAATTAAAATCGATTCTATTTAGTAGGTCTGCCAATAGTATTAACATAACCTTCCCTTTTCATTAATTCCTTGGTTTCTATACCCACTAGACTTATCGTCAGACTATATTCTATACATTATATCGAGAAAATTGATTTGAAATAAATTGTCGTGGATCGAATGTGGTGGTAGAGCCCACAATTTTACTATATAATAGTAACAATAATAATCATAACTATCAACCCTACAAAAAAATTGTATTAAGAACTATTTAAATATCAAAATTAATCATAATGTTTATTACTATTACTTTATCTTTAGCTGGGAGCAATATAGACAGTAACAATCTACCAATAAATGCTGAAGAATCGCTACCAATTCCAAAGGGATTAACAGATATATCTAATAGCGACTCTGGAATAAGATCGAAACGTATTCCAGGAGACATAAATGAAGAAAGTAAGTTATTCATGTGTATACATAGATAAATTATAAATATCCAGTTTTTGTTTTTAAGTACATGCAAACTGACGTAGTATGAATTTTTTTTCAGAATGTGCAAAATACGTAGAAGAATACCTTTGTGGTAGCTATGTTGTTGGAGGGAAAAAAACACAATTTCAGGAGTTTCCTCATATGGAACAAAATATTAAGCTTTAAGTAGCTATTTCAACATTGTTATGTCCTTCATTGACCAAAATTATAATTAATTTAAAAATTGATTCAGTATTAGCTATTAGATAATAGCCTATATTTCAGAAAAGTTTTTATAACAATAATCCTCTTACGGATCCACTGATTACTTTCAAATAGCATCTTAAAAGAAACGAGTTATATAGAATTTAGCACACCTCTGGAGAACTCAAGGCCAGCAGTCTTGATGATTTTACCAAAAAATATAATTCCATCCAGAAGATATTAGAAAAAATATAAAAATTTAACATATCTCGCTAACTATATTTTAACCAGAATTCGATAGCATAATTATTAGACCTGTAGATTAATCGCACTCACTAGAAATAACCAACGACTTTGCACCGTGGTCCGGGGTAAGAGGGTGTATTGAGCGATGAACTAATTACTCGCTGATATTTAAGCTTTATTTCAGACATAATATTGAGCAAATACACATAATAAACAGATTCTGCCGAAATACTGGACGCTTTTAAGTGATATGTATATTAAGTAGTTGTAAATTTTCACACACTACTGTGAAAAGTGCCACAAGGAATTTTGAAAAAAGTATATACCGTCTTAGAAATTGCGTCTTAGAATATACCGCAAGTGAAGCATCTTGCAAAAAATACCATACACAATGGAATCAAACTAATAAGTTATAGATATCTGCAGAAATTACACATAAACACAGGATAGTGCAAAAGATTGTGAAAACTTTTCAATCTGTTCCTTTGTTTGTATACCGTAAACCACTTACAAGATGCCAATGCAGAAGTTAAACTGAAAGTGATAACTGAGACTAATATTCTGCATTTCTGATAAACCATTTAAGTAAAACGTTTTTAATATTAAAGACTGTAAAAGACTGTATAAACTATTATTCAGCGGAACACGGAGCATTAACACTAAATAAACATGATAGAAATTGTGAAGTGATACCCACAATGTTTTGCGACTTTCAAAATTTGTTGTTAACGACAATTTCTTCTTCAAACTCATGTCAAATTTTAGAGAAATATCTTCCAGTAATCGAATGCCGTTATTATGATTGGATAACAAGATTGGCTACAAGAAAGACAACGTTTCCGAAAGTCAATATAAAACTGATCATCCTGTATGTACAATATTATGAATAAGAAGTTACAAAAAAGTGGAATATTACGCGAAATAAAGGCCAGTTGCCATTTGGAGAGCTCAAGGCTAGCAAACTTGTTGATTTCGCCCGAAGACATAATTCCACTCGGAAAGATATATTAGCAGAAAACAAATTTAACATATTTCACTAATTATATTATGAACCAGAAGTTATGGTTATTTCAAGATATTTGAAGGTAAATGAGTCGTGATTATAGATGAACTTTTTCGCTAAACTTGATTATCAGCCATTGATAGCCTGTAAGGACTCCTTCGCATCCGCGAAGGAGCTATGTATATAGCATCCGCTATTATCAGTTTACTAACAATATGCTCCTACCGTTTATTGTTGCGTTTTGTGCCGTGTCTGTTCAATCCCTACATGAAGGTGAGACTAAATGTCATGTAATTTATTTAAGATAATCGCGAAGAGATACAAATTATCTATGTCATCTATATAGCTAGTGTTTTCCTTTGAAAATATTGTTTTCACTTCATCTTTTTCAAGGATTTCTTACGCATTTAAAACCCTCAGGCAGGTAATAAACTTCATTAGAATTCATTCATTCTAATGGTACTAAATTTTCGACAATAGTCCTATCATAATCTCTTACAGAAATGTGGAAGGCATTTTCTAAAAAACAACTCCAAATTTCTTAAGTATATTTTAGTCCTATTTTACCGATTTAGATAATACAAAGGTATATTTTGAAAAACATCAATATTTCTGTTTGACCTAATTTCATAAAAGAGCCTGGCGAGAAAGGGGAAATATTTTTTTCTTGATATCTTTCCTGAGTATGGACGTGTTGGTCCTCATCTGTATGTGTAATTTTCTCCATAGCCTAAAGCTTGGTAAAATGAGAAGTAAAATACATATCGTTATTGTGAGGCATATATGGCGTTTACTTATATAACTCATTAATTAATAAAACTATAACTAATTATTATCCATATAATCACTTAATCCTGGCAACGGGCTAGGATCTTCGATGCAACAAAAACTAATTTCCATTATAATCAGTTAAATAATCGATTCACAAACAAAGGATCTAGGGGAAAATATTTTCAGTACCATAAAACTTTACTATTTTACTTTCATTCATGAAAATTTAATAATAGTAGGAGATTTTAACGCAGTCGAAGGTGAGGGGAAAGAATGAGAATTTGTAGGTCCTTATGGATTAGGAAACAGAAACGAGAGAGGTAGCAGACTGATAGAATTCTGTGAGAAGCACAAGATGGTAGTCACGAACACATTGTTCAATAATCACGTTAGGAGGCGGTACACCTGGAAAATACCAGGAGGGACAGACAGGTATCAGATAGACTACATTCTGGTTAGGAAAATATTTAGAAATCAAGTAAAAGACTGTAAGAGTTATCCAGGAGCAGATGTATACAGCGACCACAACTTGGTAGTCATGAAAGCTAGATTAAAGTTCAAAAATCTGAAAACCCGGAAGGATAAGAAACGTATAAATGTAGACATATTGAGGGATCATAATATGAAAGGTAAGTTCCAGGAGAAAACAGATCAATTAATAAATAAAGCGAGTAATGACGAAATCAAGAACGCAGAAACTGAGTGGGAGGGTATCAAGAATAGTCTAGATTCCGCGGCTACGGACGTTTTAGGACACGAGAGAAGGGAAGCTAGGAAGCCCTGGATAACGGACAAAATCTTAAACTTAATACAAAAGAGACGAGGCTACAAAAACAGACGAGACGAGGAAGGACTGAAAACTTAAGTCAATAAAGTGGGAAATCATTAGAAAGTGTAGAAAAGCGAAGGAACAATGGATAAAGGATAAATGCAAAGAAGTAGAAGATAAGCTACAAGTAGGTAAGACCGATGAGGCTTACAAAATAATTAAGAGGAACTTCAGGGATATAGGACCAATAAGTAGAAACGTTAGGAGCCAATCGGGGGACATACTGATCGGAAGAGAGGAGAAAGCGGATAGTACTGCTTCCATCTGCTTAGAAGAACGCTTATATAGGATTTGTAGATTTAGAAAAAGCTTTTGATAATGTAAGATGGGAAAAATGTTCGAGATACTAAAGAGCGCTGGAACGAAGTATATAGGAGAGTAGTACACAATCTATACAAAGAGCAAACTGCTGTTATAGAAGTAGAAGGGGAGAAAAGGGAAGCAGGTATTAGGAAAGGAGTAAGACAAGGAACCACTAATTTTTAATCTGTACATCTAAGAGGCGATTAATGTGGTAAAAGATAGAGTGGATTTCGGGATTAAAATACAGGGACAGAAACTAAAAATGCTGAGATTCGCGGATGATATATTAGCAGTATTAGCATCTAGTAAGGAGGAATTAGAATCTGCATTGAACGAAATGGAGGCAATGTTGACAGAGGAATACGGAATGAGGGTGAATAAAAACAAAATTAAAGTGTGCAAAATTAAAGAGGGCGCAAGAGCAGAGCAAAAACGAAAGTACAAATTAATAATGAAAGATTGGAGGAAGTTAAAGACTTCACTTATTTAGGAAATAAAATAAATTAGGATGGAAGAAGCAATAAAGATATAAAACAAAGAATAGCGCAGAGTCGAATAGCTTTTAACAAAAAGAAAGCACTTTTATGCTCGGAGGTAATATACATAGAAACAAGGAAGAGATTTTTGAAAACGTATGTATGAAACACGGCACTATATGGTTGCGAAACGTGGACGGTAGGGGAAGCAAGTAGGAAGAAATTAGAAGCTTTTGAGATGTGGTGTTACCGAAGAATGATGAAAATTCCGTGGACTGATAGGGTTAGAAACGAAGAAGTATTAGAGAAAGTCGGCTAGAAAAGAAGTATGTGGAAAAACATAAAGAAGAGAAGAGATAGAATGGTAGGCCACTTGCTGAGACATGGGGGAATATTCCGCGATATTTTGGAGGCAGAAATAGGAGTGAAGAAAGGCAGAGGTAGGCCTAGATTAGACTACTGCTCGCAAATAGTAAGGGATGTAGGTTGTGGCACAATTAGCGAAATGCGTAGGTTAGCACAAGATAGGAGAAGCTGGAGGTTAGCGTCCAACCAGTCTTAGGACTGATGACCTCATGATGATGATTTTACTTTCAGTACTAATGATGAAAGCGACGTTGTAAATGGTCTGTAAATTTTAATTCTTGTGTCAACTGAATTTTATATGCTGACAGATGCAAATATTTCTTTAAAATCCGATGCGTGGCTCTTCATAATTCAATTATTGTGAACAACGTCGAATTGATGTGTTGGGACACTCTCGTACACTTTCTCCCACTGCAGCAATATTCTCATCTGACCGACTCTTCAAATTTCTTTATTAAATTACGAATTGTTAGCTCTGTAAGTGCTCCATTTTGTCCTAATTTTATGTGAATTTTTCTTAATGCAACTGTAAATGGTCGCTCACTTTCATAAAACAGTTGTACACAAACTATTCGTTGTCAAGCTGTTAATCGCGGCATGTTGAAGTCATATGACCTGTAGATGACAGCCGTTAAATATTGGCACTCTTTGATAGAACTCAAATGGCGCGCAATACAATTCCTATAGTTCAAACTAAAACAGCCTATATTTCCAAAACTCCGGCATATCACTAAAAGAAAACTCGATCGTCACCATCCAGTCAAGCGTCGATATAGGCGCTTCGGGTGATCAGTATTTTACAAGAAACTGTAGTAACTTTTTTTAAGTATTAATTTGTTAAATTTCATTATTAAATATCAAGTTTGTAGCATATGCAACAATCAATCAAGTTTTTCTTTTACCTTAATAATGATCATATTTATTATCTTTTTGTGGTCATGGGTTAAGGAGCTTCCAACAAGTGATGAGGGTAAGGGGATTAGACCTATGCTCGCCATGTAGAATGCTCCAACTTCATCATCATCATGAGGTCATCAGTCCTAAGACTGGTTGGACGCTAACCTCCAGCTTCTCCTATCTTGTGCTAACCTACGCATTTCGCTAATTGTGCTACAACCTACATCCCTTACTATTTGCGAGCAGTAGTCTAAATCTAGGCCTACCTCTGCCTTTCTTCACTCCTATTTCTGCCTCCAAAATATCACACACTATTCCCCCGTGTCTCAGCAAGTGGTCTACCATTCTATCTCTTCTCTTCTTTAAGTTTTTCCACATACTTCTTTTCTCGCCGACTTTCTCCAATACTTCTTCGTTTCTAACCCTATCAGTCCATGGTATTTTCATCATTCTTCGATAACACCACATCTCCAAAGCTTCTAATTTCTTCCTACTTGCTTACCCTACCGTCCAGGTTTCGCAGCCGTATAGTGCCGTGCTCCATACATATGTTTTCAAAAATCTCTTCCTTGTTTCTAAGTTTATTACCCCCGAGCATAAAAGTGCTTTCTCTTTGTTAAAAGCTACTCGACCCTGCGCTATTCTTTGTTTTATGTCTTTATCGCTTCTTCCATCCCAATTTATTTTACTTCCTAAATAAGTGAAGTCTTTAACTTCCTCCAACCTTTCATTATTAATTTGTACTTTCGTTTTAACTCTTCTCTCGCGCCCTCTGCACGCTAACACTTTAGTTTTGTTTTTATTCACCCTCATTCCGTACTCCTCTGTCAACACTGCCTCCATTTCGTTCAATGCTGATTCTAATTCCTCCTTACTAGATGCTAATACTGCTATATCATCCGCGAATCTCAGCATTTTTAGTTTCTGTCCCTGTACTTTAATCCCGAAATCCACTCTATCTTTTACCACATTAATCGCCTCTTCGATGTACAGATTAAAAATTAGTGGTGATAGCGTATATCCTTGTCTTACTCCTTTCTTAATACCTACTTCCCTTTTTTCCCCTTCTACTTCTATAACAACAGTTTGCTCTTTGTATAGATTGTGTACTACTCTCCTATCTCTATACTTCATTCCCGCGCTCTTTAGTATCTCGAACATTTTTTCCCATCTTACGTTATCAAAAGCTTTTTCTAAATCTACAAATCCTATATAAGCGTTATTTCCTTTTTCTATTGTTTTCTCTAACATTACTCCTAGCGTCAGAATAGCTTCGCGAGTTCCCCTATTTCGCCTAAACCCGAATTGGTCTTCTCCTAGTATTTCCTCCGCTCTATTTTCCATCCTCTTCTGCACTATTCTAGTTAAGATTTTTGACGCGTGGGAAGTTAGGCTAATCGTTCTAAAGTTCTCGCATTTGTCGGCTCCTCTCTTTTTCGGTATAGTAACGATAATGTTCCTCTTACAATTCTCCGGCATCTCGCCCGTTTCGTATATGTATTTTACCAGTTCAAACATCCTATTTACTACCTTCTGTCCCGCACATTTCAAAACTTCCGCCTGTATTTTATCTACACCCGGCGCTCTATTATTCTTTAGCCCCCTTAGTGCTATTTCAAATTCCTCTCTCAATATAGGTTTTCCTACATCTTCCCTATCGATGCTAAATTTAGAGTTATAGCGTAATTAAAAATAAAAAAAATTTCATACATTAACGTTTTGGTCATCATAGCGTTATAAATGTTCAAAAATACCGCCATTTACCTCTAAACATTTTCTGCTTCTTCTACGAAGGGCGCCCGTAGCTCTCCTGATCGAGTCACGTCTTTGTTCAAGATCGGCTGCAGCATTTCTAATACGTTAGTGCATCCCGAGTGTCCACTTTTACTTTATACACTTCATCTTTGAACCAGCCGCATAAACAATTATCTAGTGCTGTGAGGTCTGGAGATCTTGGAGGCCAACTAATAGGACCACCGCGACCAATCCAACGCCCTAGAAACCTTTCCTCCAAATGTTCCTTCACCTGACGAGCGAAATGTGCAGGAGCTCCATCGTGCTGGTAGTACATTTGCATTCTGATGTTTAAAGGAACATCCTCTAGTAGTCCATGTAATTCATTTTGTAAAAAAATTTAAGTAGTTGTCTCCTGTGAGGCGATTCTCCAAAATGAAAGGGCCAATTAAATAACCATCGACCATACCACACCACACGTTTACCGAAAACTTATGTTGATAGTTACTTTCGACTGTCGAGTGGGGATTTGCATCTGACCATACATGACAGTTGTGAGTATTATTAATGCCGTCATGGGTAAATGTTGCTTCGTCTGTAAAAAGTATGCACGACACAACACGAGGATCCTTGTTTATCCACCGACAAAATTCCATACGTTTAGGATAATCTTCCGGTTGTAGGTACTGTCCTCTCTGTACATGGTATAGATGTAAGCCTTGCTGGTGGAGTGTGTTTATTACTCTTGTTTGTAGAATGCCCAATTGAATACTAATTCTTCGTGAGCTGGTCGTTACATCTTCTGCTACTACATACAGAATATCTTCTATCTCTTCTAAATCTTGTCGAGTAGCTCGTTCAGATGTTATGTTAACACTGGGAAGCTTTCTGGTCTCGCACAGTTTGTTGAAAACTCTGATGAATACATTATGTAGGTAAATTTTCCCCAAGTTGATATAAAAATGCGCATTAATATTCAACGATTCGCCTAACACCTTCCCGCTATATTTGTATATATCACTGAATACTAGAATATTTTAGGTGATGTATGCATATTTGAATACAATTCCCGTGGGATTTGCACGTTTAGAGATGATTGTCCCATCGTTGCGGAATTACGTAAGTATGGGATTTCCCCGAAAGTTTGCAGGTATGTGAGACGGCAACCGCTAATTTGTTGTGAAGATATAATCGATATAAAGTCGACAACGTTACCTACTACGGTGAGGGAAATGAATAAAACGCAAGATATAACAACTGTAACTACGCTGACTGTTCCTCCAGAAATATCGACGAAACCAGATGGAACTGAACAAAAAACAACCATGAACACAGTACCAGGTAATGTAGACGAGAGTTATGCGTTTTTAATTTATCGCTCAGTTCGAAAGTACCTGTTAATTTATGCAACTTAAGTAGAATGTCATCATGAACAAATGATTTATAGAAAACCAATGTCAATGAACCATCGTAAGTATTCAACTAAAAACTGAAATAAACAAACGTTCTTCATATTTTTATATTTATTTTAAAATATATATAAGTTATCTCTGTTACTGAAGATACCCTACAAATACTCTAGTTGCACTACAATGGTTACTGAAATCAAATTTCGTTAATATTTTCAACAGTTTTTCTGATAACAATAATCATATTATCATTTTTTACACAATCTACTTACGATTACACAATCGATTTAATGACATAAATATATGTCATTAAATCGACGACTAAAAATGACGAACCAAATTAGATAATTTGAAAAGTTACAATTCTTTAAAAACAGTGACTTTTAAGATACAACACCTTTAACAACAAAACTGAATTTCTTGCAACCTGTAGCATGGAGTGATGTAAGTGATGATCCTATGTCAACCAGCACAGAAGAATCTACGGAGATAAGCACGAACCGGATTCCGGGAGAAATTAGTAGGGCCAGTAAGTTACTTAGCAATTACCATTATAAACAGTTATATTATAAGTAAATCCGTAATTTTCCTGCAAATCGTAAACTGATTGAAAACTATTGTAATCATTTTTTCAGTAATATTGAATGAATATAGCATATAAGTCAATAAGAATATGATTTGGCTGTTTTCAATTGGTTCCTGATATGATTTAGACCATTAATACGGTACAATACACATATATATTAACATTGTTATATATGTTCTTCCATTCCTTCTTCTTTTTTTATAATCTCCTTCAGTTCTTCACTTCTATTTCTTGTATATATCTTTCTACTACTTGTAGACGACTAGTATGCTGTTCCACTTCTTTTCCTTCTTTTTGTTATTCATCCTGTTAACAATTGCTTTGTGGGATAATTCTCATCTAATCTTATCACGTGACCTGCCCACCCCCAATCTTTGCAATCTGATTGCACCTGTTATGCAAGGTTCTTGCTGATTCTTGCTTATGCAAGGATCTTGAGATTTGTTTCCCTTCGTCAATATTTTGCCAATCCCTTTGTCAATATTTCTTTCTCGATATTTTGGTTTCAAAAATCTTCAATGCATTGGAGCAAAGGCAAAGCAAATTGTTTACATTGGAATAGAACGATCTGAATCACTTATTACTGTTTTTCAGAATGCATTGGGTATTCAGTATTTCCATATGGGATAACGATAGCTGGGGGAACAAAGGCAGCATATCAGGAGTTTCCTCATATGGTAAGTGACTCGAAGTTGAGACTTTAAATCATATTACTATATATGTTTATACTAGTGTAGAAACAATATCAGTAGGTATAAGGATATTTATATGTACTTATATAGAAGAAGTGTAAATTTCAACAAGACAACTCTGCCATAATCATTTAATAAAGAAAACACGTCATAATTATTATAGCCTAAGAGGAATGGTACAGCTTTTTTAATCATATAATCAAACAATTTTTTTATATTTCTATTTATTCTTCAATATAGTTGATTAACTAGCTAAAATACAGCCTGTTTATAATTATCTCTTTTACAAATTAGAATGTTTAATTTCTTGTTTTGTGGAGTTAATTTTGTTTTAAAATCATAGTAGCCTATCTAGTTTTGTGAAGAATCGGCAAAGAGATGTTTTGGCTAGACTAAAAAAAAAAAAAATACAAATATTTGACATTGAGATTTGAAATAAAATATAATAATGGAGAATGAATATAATGAGACCTTCGATGCGTTCATAATTTTAAGCTAAACTGTGCTCTTTGTTTAATGATCTCCCCTTCTTTTTGATAAAGACGCAATAGGCAATTTGCATGAAACTTCTATACGCCTGAAAATATATTTTTTTGCCGTATAATAAGTACTTAAGAAGAATATTATAGTCATTTTTCACGAAAATCTGTAGTTGTTGCATAATTAATAAAATTAATTCACTCATTTATGTAAACAAAGTCACGTGTTCGAAAACGCTAGTCTGATTGGTCCACGTCACTGTATGGGGTCAAGTATCCCAATCGTCACTGTTTTGATTTGGTTTAGTGCTAACAGTTTGTAAAATCTGTAACAAGTGCGTTTTATAAAGTGCCTAACGGTATGGAGTCGATAAAGCAAAAATATCAACCCCGAAAATTTGTTCTCTCGGTTCCCAGAGAGGAAATAATGCAGAAGAAATGGTGCGTAGCAATGAAAAGGGACGAAAAGAAAAATATAAAGCAATCAAGTTCGACGCCGCTATATTGTTGCGAGGATCATTTTATTGTGAGTACCTAATGATATTTATTTGTTTTGGGTGTATTTGTACATAACCCCACTTTCACGTTGTATGCTGTTTCCATATTACTTGCCGCATGGAATATTTAGAAAATGTTTATTTTGGAGGTCATTAAATATAGTTACTTAAATAAGATTTACAGTTGGAGCTTTCATCCGAACACTATGTTCGGGTGTAACTCTGGCCTTGACTATGCAAACATTTCCTTCCCTCTTTACTTGAACATAGCCAACAGCGTTATCTCCATAATTTTCACGTCCAGATCTACAAAAATTCAAAACGAATAAGTTACCTGTGTAAGTGCAACAGTTTGTTGGTACTATCGACATATACGGTCAATGGTGTTGACGGTTAAAACTACAAACTGTGTAAAACTATTGACATGAATAATTTTCAGATAAACATGCATTAAAATATGAAATGGTAAATATAGATATACTAACCTTGCAGTTTTAATCCCTCTAATTTCAATACCCATAAATTGTGAATTTTCCCCTAGAAAGGAAAACATGGTCAAGGAATCAATCTTTGGCAAGTTATCAGATTGTCCTTGCACAAATCCACTGTCTGTTGCCATACAATTCTTCTACACACAATTGTTCAATATTAATAATAATAAATAGATTCGCACACCGAAAAAGGAATATTTAACGAAATTACACTAAACGCCCATCTATCTCTCAACAAAATAATATACAGTGACGTCACGCGACAGCCATTTGCATTTCTTGTGTTTACGCGCGCCGATAATAATTTCAAATTTCATTTATTTATTTTGTGTCTATTATTGCACAAAAAGTGGTAAATTTAACGCTGTATGGATTTAATGACCTATAGAATGTTTTGACAACATAATTAAAAATCATGCAAATTGCCTATTCCATCAAAATATATGCAATGTCATATTTGCCCATATTTCAAGGGGAATTTTTCGAAAGTGTCATTACATTCTTTCTCGATGGTACCTAGTAATAATGTATTTTTAATCTCTTTGCCTCTCAAAGAAATATTAACACACAAATGGTTATGAATATTAAATTAGAGGTATAAACTGACAAAATATAAGCATTAATTCATGTTAGACGTTTTATATACAAAAAACCTGTTTTTGTTGAAGTGACACAAAACGTGATATTGCGAATAATGCAAAGAAAATTAAAATGTATTTTAGGCACTACTTGGATATCAAAGGGACGAGAAGGAGAACGTCTCGTGGAATTGTGGTGGATCTCTTATAAGCGAAAATTTTGTTTTAACTGCTGCCCATTGCCTTACAGGTCGGACGTAAGTAAATATCCCAAGGAGAGCCATTTCCCCAAACACGTATTTGATCCATTCTTTCCATTTATATCATTTGTTCCATATAACAAAATCAAGAAAAGTATTCATATGCTGCCATCAATTTTTACTTCTTATAGGCTGTGTCATGGTTTACATACTCAACGTAAAAGTGTACTCGAATGTTACCAACTAAATATACATTAGTTTAGTGAATACTATGACAATAAATAACATGGACTATAGTTTATATAAAACAAAAAGCAATGCACGTCATAATGTACCTGATGCGTCAGAGACGACCACTGTTACCATCAGAAAAATACTACAGAACTCAAGGAAATGTCATAAGACTAAGGTTCGCTAACAACAACTGTTTAATTTTTTCGGCATTGTGTAAACATCAGTCCGACGTATACAACAGTCCAAATATTTATGGTGTTTGCGCTGGCTAATACCAAGACATTTGTTCTTCTGAAAAGAACAGTTTTCTTATTAACTTGTGGCTAAACATTTGGCTAGAAATGGAACAAAGTCTAAACATCCATAACTGGTACCACGTACGACATATGTCAATTACTGCCAATCTCAAAATAGGCCCCAAATTTAAATTTATGTTGATTAAAAACGAATGAAATTCTAAGTGTAATGGTAATGAATTATGTTACATGATGACGTGCATTGCTTTTTGTTTTATAGGATCTATATTTCCTTTTTATTTATTTCTCGCATTAAAGACATCAAAGACTTAACACTTATATTTATTGTACCATTTACAGATGTCATATCCTTAGGATCATGTACAAATTGCCTAATTAAGTCATTGCATCCCAAATGTCTGAACAACTGCAGGATAATTTACATTTTCTTTTTAATTATATACTTTTAACTAAGTAGATTAGTCGTGAACCAAAATAAAACTATTTCAATACAAACTCACCTTATTGACGCCAATTATTCATATACTAAATAACAGGTCCACAAGTCAAGTAAAGTAATTGGCATTCAAAATAAAACAATAACAAATAATGTGTAATTTTAGGAAACCTCCCAAATACGTTCGATTTGGCTTAACAGACCAGACGAATCATTCTGACATACAAGAGCGACTCGTTAGTGAAGTAATACCTCATCCGGAGTACAGGAAGTCGCAGAAATATCACGATATAGGATTGATAAGGTTAGAGAAAGACGTCAAATTGGATAAATCGGTATATCCGGCATGTCTGCATACGGAGAAAAATATTCCCCAGAAATCCGCCACAGCCACGGGATGGGGCTTTACTGACATTCTGGCATTTACGGGAAGTAATGACTTGCTGAAGGTGGATTTGGATATTTACATGAATAAAGACTGCACCGAAAAATATGTAGATGAAATAAATAGCCCGAAAGGCTTCCTCAAACGTGGCATCCTTGACGATCTATTGATTTGCGCAGGATCTCCTGGAGAAACGAAAAGCACATGTCAAGTAAGTTTCCGATACATTTTGACTTCATACCAAAAGCGTTTCATCCAAATCTAAAATACCACCAATATTT
This sequence comes from Rosalia funebris, assembly GCA_037954035.1. Classification (NCBI taxonomy): domain Eukaryota; kingdom Metazoa; phylum Arthropoda; class Insecta; order Coleoptera; family Cerambycidae; genus Rosalia; species Rosalia funebris. Next base: position 9,572,419 of record JAZFAV010000001.1, on the reverse strand, counting down.
CCAAAATTGTACGTATTCTAACACTGACATGTATTGCAGGGAGACTCTGGTAGTCCTCTACAGGTGCACTATACTAAAAACAACGTAGAAGAAGACATCAAACAATTCTCTGGTTATTCACATGTTGAGTATAATAGAAATCAAATCTTGGAAACACCTCAAGTTTATATAAAGGGTCTATATAATGCTGCTGGTAGTCGCGGGGAGACACTGTCAGCCCTCGAATACTCTCCCACAGTATCCTCGGGCAGTAGTCTCCTGGATAGATTAACTTATAATATCACCCATTTTATTTTGAATATGTTTTTATTCGATAACGCACATGAAAACTCATTCGGAAATTCCTACAATGCTGGTGAAGATGAGATGCCAAGGACAGATCAGCTAAATAATAAAAATGGCGTATTGTCAAGGATACGTAAATATACCGGTAGGTCTAATAATATTCATCTAACTGATATTCATGTCAAATAATGATTGTATATTTCCGTTTATTCTCTCGTCAATAAAAATAATACGTTTGTACGTACACATATGTTACAGAGTCTGTTGCCGATGTATATTCTAATCATTTTCCGCCCAGAAAAGCATACAAAATTATTGGAGTAACTTCCTTTGGAAGGGCCTGTGGCCTGTATAAAGGCACTCCAGGTATTTTTACGAGGGTCTCAAATTATATACAATGGATTGAAGATATCGTTTGGCCTGAATAATGTCTAATTGATTTGTATTGGCAGTTATGGTGAAATAAAGATTTTTTTTGTATTTCTGCATTTGTATTGGTCATAATACAGTATGTATTACTTTATAGTATCTATCTGTATAGTAAACATTACAATATTTTGAAAATACAGGAGGATATTGACATAAATATATTTATTATAAAATCCGGAGATGCTTAAAAGTAATTATCTCCCTTATGATGCCAACTTAGATGGTGAAACGCGCGTCGAGAAAAGTGTAACATTTTGGTGTTCGTAGAAAATTGCTCTCCTGTTTTTGTTGCTGCATCGAAGGTTTTACCCCTTGCCAGGAATAAAGATATAGTATTAAAAAAATACTTTATGCTTACACGCTAAAGGCCCCCACATACGAGCGATCCATCAGTCCAAACGGCCCCAAGCCAAGCTAAAATCTCACCGTGTGTGGGGAAACGCGGATGGACTCATGGACTCAAGCGGCCTAGTTGGATTTCCAATCAATCCAAAATCCATGGATCCGAGCCGTCGAGCCAATTTTTGGCTTGACCGTGTGTGGAAAAATCCGACGCCGGGTCGCGCCGAGCCATCCATTGGATGTACCGTGTGTGTGGAATCCCCACTCCAAACCACTCCCAGTCTTCCTTGGAATCTTGACGAGTCAAGACGTACTGCCTCTTGTGATTTTTTAGTAAATAAGTTTGTACATTATTTTTTAAGTTAGCTATGGGTACTAGCGGGCATGATTTCATGCTCGAATTCATTGAAAAATACAGGGCTCATGAATGCCTGTGGAAACTCAGTAGCGAATTCTACCAGGATAAAACCAAGCGAAATGCTGCTTTGGATGACATCCTAGTATTGTTTCGCACAAAAGACAGTACGGAAAATAGGGAGACTGTTTTGAAGAAAATCCAAAGTATGAGATCTTTCTTCAATAAAGAGCTGATGAAAATAAGTACATAATTGTCTGTATTTTATATTTTAATTATATTTCAAATTATAATTATATAATTACAGCCGATTATATTTTGAGGAGAGGGGTCTCCCTCTCCCAGTTCTTAATTAAATGTTTTATTTATTTATTTATTTTTTGAAAAGGTTGCGCCTACTGTAAACAAATATTACAGGTGAAAGCTTCAATGACCACTGGATCCGACCCAGAGAGTGTTCACATTCCAAAACTGTGGTACTACAGGCTCGATCGTGTATGGGGCGCTAAATTGGACTACAGCCAATTGGACTCGGGCCAAATGGACTCAGGCCGTTTGGATCGCTCGTATGTGGAGGCCTTAAGAATGAACAAAACCACATCTCCCATGCCATAGTTTTCACATTTAAATATGTGTGTTTGATAAATACCCATATACATTACTATATACTATATCATATACGTATACAAATTTAAATAACCTGAGTCACGTTTGATTGACTTGACCTCTACGTAAACATCAGTAAACAGGTTTTTCAAATATGTAAATTTATTTATATTTACATTATAGGAGTCTCCTATTCTCACAAGACTCCTATTGTCAGACTCCTGTTGAATCTCGTACCTGAGACTCGATCCTATCCGATATGAATCGATGAACCGATAGCTTGATCCTACCTGAGACTCATATTTATATCATAGACGTCTCAGTGTGGTTTTTAGAATTTATTGCTACATTTGGTGTTCCACAAGGTTCAATACCGGGGCCCCTACTTTTTGTTATTTTTATTAATGAAAATGTGGATATAATTGACGTTAACTGCTTTTTATATGCCGATGATTTAAACAATGTTTGCTCTATTAATTCTAATATAATAATTCAGCTAAGCCCCAGGCAAGTCAAAATAAAATCTATACGTGATGTATTGATAGTGATTTGCGATTGAATTTACGAAAATGTAATGTACTGATCGTCCGTTTGAGTCAGTATTCAAAATTAAATATTGAAAGTGAAACGCAAATGAATTATTTTATACTGATTAAGTTTGGAACCTCTGTGTTCAACATTATACAAATCTAGTCTTATTTTGTATGTCATTTAATATAATATTCTATACAAATCACATCAATAACAGGCAACAAGGACACTGGTATTAGTTTTAAAGGTTATCTTTTATGTACAAAAATAGGCAAATTACATCTCTACAATTTCATATATTTCATTAAAAATCCCTCTTTTATAAACATGAGTTTCCGGGCGGCTTACTAACCCGTTACGACTAACTACCGCGTTAATTCGCAATAATTCAATTCCGCAATTTAGTCACCATGATCGCGTTAAACGTAGAAAACCTTTTGAATTTAATATTGTGCATTCATGGTATTAAAGCATATCGGCAAAGTCGTAAGTAAAATTATGTATTTACAGTTTAAAAAAACACTCTCTACGATAAATAGATATTATTATTATTAAAATAAACATACGGTAGATAATTTATGTAATGGTAGGTAGTCGTATAGTGACTCCAGGGGGTCAACAAACAGGAGGTATGGTATCAAATCAAAGTATTACCAACATTATCATGCCGATGTTTCCACCAAACAATAACAATGAAAATAATATAGTCCCCACTGCATCGACCATCACCCAAGCACCTCCTGTTACCCAAGCAGTACCTACTCCTCCAAATGGTGGCGGAAGCCCTACGAGTACAAACATTTTTTTAAACGTAACCTCAGGTAACGGTTTTGGCTTCACTATTAGTCCCTCCACAGACGTAACTACAGAAACTACACCTATACCAACTATCGCATCTATAATTCCCTTAAACGGAGCTCCAAGTGATGTTGGGATAATAGGTCCAGGTGGCAGCGGCAACGCAGAACAGCAACCAGCCCAAGTCATTGAAAACAAAATGATATTTGAAGAAAGTAAGTGAAACAACTTCAATATTCTACCTACTGCCTCTTATATCATTTACCATATCTCGAAACAAACTTTCTATTGTATTTAAGAATGTGATGAGTATTATAACATGGGTAGCCGGAAAACCAGAAAAGCACAAGTACAGGTGTTTATTGTTGGTGGAACTAATTCTCTTCCTAAAGAGTTTCCACACATGGTGCGTATTTTGTTAAATCTATATTAAAATAACTCTACCGAATCTTTATGATGATCTGTTTTCGTTCTAGGCCGCCTTGGGGTACGGAACAGGAAGCAAGAAGGAATGGCTATGTGGAGGCAGCCTCGTAAGTGAAAACTACGTGATCACAGCTGCACATTGTTTGTCATCTAAGACATTGTAAGATTTTTCTCGTACTCAAATTTTTAACGCCCAGTTTGAAATACTAAACGAAGGAAGCCGATTTCTTCCTTCCACAGTCAACAGTATAGAATTACTTAATAAAATACTTTATGTCCTGGCTTCAGCGTTCTAACCTATAATTTTTTTAAGGGGCGACGTCCAGTCCGTTAGACTGGGAACTACAATCCTGCAAACTGAAACATTAGACTCGGTAGACTATGCCGTAGTCAAGAGAACTGCGCATCCAGATTACGACAACGATCAGTACAACGACATTGCCCTACTTCAGCTGGATCGTCCTGTGAAATTTTCGGATAGTATAACACCGATTTGCCTGTACTCTAATAAAGACATCGGTGAGAAGGAACTGATTGCAACTGGGTGGGGAAAGACAGAGTCAGCCGGAGACGTCAGTCCGGAATTGCAGAAAGTCGAGCTGGAATATTTCTCAAACAGCGAATGCCAATTGAGTTACGCGGTCATCTCAAAGCAGGACTTGCCTCTAGGTATCGTCGATGAGACTCAGATCTGCGCGGGAAGTAGAAGAGAAGAAAAAGATACATGCCAGGTAAATAAAGGGTGAATTAAGCGATGTAGAATACAATTCACGAGGGTTATATTTTAGGGTGATTCTGGAGGGCCTCTGCAGTTTCAAGATAATAAAAGGATGTATTTAGTGGGGATAACATCGTTCGGAATAGGGTGTGGAAAACCGGGAAATCCTGGAGTATATACAAGAGTTTCGTACTTCATACCCTGGATCCAAAAAATTGTGTGGGGAAAGTAATAACATGGACAATAATAAAGGACGAACTCGAGTTTTATGCAATGAAAAATAAAGTATTTTTCATTCCTAAACCCTCTTAAACATTTGGTTTCCTGAAATATACGAGAATATTTTAAAGTATACTTGTAATGATATTGTAATTATATCGTGATAATAATGATGCAAAATAAAGTTCTTACAATACATTATAATTCTTGCATATTTAGCAGAAATGTAGCACAGATTTGTTTCAAATATTTCAAAACTCCAATAGACTTGTTTACAATAGAAGTACAGTCTTGTTTTAATTTAGACATTAAAATACGTCCTAATACTAAGACCATACAAATTATTGAAAATATACAAAATTAATTTGCTTTGCTGATTTGCTCTTTTTAAAATTTAAAACTAAAAAGTGAAAATCTAACCAGGAAAGGTTTTAATTTTGTATAAATATGGATTTTCATCAAGTAACGGCCCAATCAATTCAGAATTATTGAAAATACATTTACCGCACTTTATGCGTAAAATACTGAGAAAATTACCCAGGCTGCAGAAAGGCACTTACATATAGGATACCACTGTGTCAATCTACCAGCTAACTGGCAGACCAACTCTTTTTGCGCGGGATGTCCAATACACTACTCACCGCGTAAAGTCTCTGCCGAGGAGAAGTGCGTAAATAAATATTGTGAATACCTTCCCTTGCTGTTCTCTTCATTGAGTTGCTCTGTCATCTGGCAGGAGGACAGTTCACGCTTTTACAAGATAATTTTCCTGTCAAATTTATTCTCATTAGAGAACATCAGGCAAAAACCTCGTGAGGGGTAAAATCTACAAGAAAATTATTTCCATCTAATTTATCAAATAGCAACTTGATATTTAGCAGGCAGATCACCATAATATCATCGTACGAGTATATGTGGATCCACATCCACAGTCTAATTTTCTTGGGCATCGTTACGCTACACTGATCCTAATGAGAATGAAGTTAGGATTTCGTGTCTCATCTTTCCTATTGTAAATGCATTAGATGGGAAAATTCTCTTATAGAAGTTACTTTTCACAAGGTTTTTCGTAAATAAAATGAAAAACCTCGTGAGGTCGCTGAAATTCTCTGTGGTAACTGGAGATGTTTTAGGCGATCAAATGTATTACACTTTCCTATTTAACAGGCAGACGATCGTAGTGCTATCATATATGTAAGTTCAATTTTTTTTTCTATCTTTCATTTTCATTCTAACAAACTTAATAAGTTTAATCGATGTATTTCAGAGGACCACCTCGATGGGTTCGTTTAGGTGAGCTAGACTTTGCTACCGACACAGACGTAGCTGAACCTCAAGATTTCACCGTCGTCAGAAGCATACCACATCCAGACTTCAGACCACCTAGGAGGTACCACGATATTGGCTTAATACAACTGGATAGAGAGTACATTCGCACCGATTTTGTGGCTATCGCTTGTTTAGATACCGTAAGGGACCACACGAAAACTCAAATGATAGCTACTGGATGGGGAAGAACGGAGTTTGCCGGAGACTCCAGCACGCATCTTTTAAAAATCGACTTAGACGTAGTACCATATGACGTATGTCAAAAACATTACGCTAATGTACCCGAGGCCTTACCAAATGGAATCGAGGATGACATATACATTTGTGCCGGGGGAAAGGAAGATACTTGTCAGGTGATATAGATCAAAACAATTTACATGAATTCCAGAATGTGCTAAATTTATCTGTTTCTTTTATTTAGGGAGATTCTGGAGGACCTCTTCAAATTCGTAATACTAACGTGGGGCATGTAATGAACTCTTATTACATTGTTGGTATTACATCGTTTGGAAAAGCATGTGACATATCTAGAAGTCCGGGAATTTATACGAGGGTGTATAATTATCTGTCATGGATAGAAAATATTGTCTGGCCTTCATCAGTGAATGAAATTTAAGAATATATTGCGTTAATTTGTAATACATAATACATTTATTTAATAAAGGGGTAAAAGAAGTATGGTAAGGCTTATTTTAGAAGCAGCAATTCTATATGACATTAATCTACAACAATTATAATCGTTATATCGTTAATAATCAAAGCAATTGCCTCAAATATCTATAGGCCGATTTGTTTTCTCTGTCAAAATCTTCATTCCATTCGAAAATCAAATTTTAAAATGGAATGAAAATTGCGAAGAAATGATTTTCAAGCTTACTGCAAGATGTTAATGTTTTTTGAATGGATGCCACAATTGTAAATATAGACAGAAACGTGAAGCTATAGAAGAACGTTGTTTAGAAAATAAGACTTGTATTTATATCCTTTTTTACGTTGCTAGATAAATTGCATAATAATATATTTATATACGAGCATTCCTTTGTTTTCCGCATAACATAAGTTTATAATTTCATGTTTTCAAAAATTTGTATATTATTAATTTTTTTACAAAAATTAATATATTATATTAATACTATATTAATAATATTGATATAAAAAAATTATTTAAATCAATGAAAAATAGTTACTATTATTATAAGAAAATAATAGAGCGCCGGGTGTAGATAAAATACAGGCGGAAATTTTGAAATTTGCGGAACAGAAAGTAGTAAATAGGATGTTTGAACTGGTAAAATACATATACGAAACGGGCGAGATGCCGGAGAATTGTAAGAGGAACATTATCGTTACTATACCGAAAAAGAGAGGAGCCGACAAATGCGAGAACTTTAGAACAATTAGCCTAACCTCCCATGCGTCAAAAATCTTAACCAGAATAGTGCAAAAGAGGATGGAAAATAGAGCGGAGGAAATACTAGGAGAAGACCAATTCGGGTTTAGGCGAAATAGGGGAACTCGCGAAGCTATTCTAGCGCTAAGAGTAATGTTAGAGAAAACATTAGAAAAAGGAAAGAATGCTTATATAGGATTTGTAAATTTAGAAAAAGCTTTTGATAACGTAATATGGGTAAAAAATGTTCGAGATATTAAAGAGCACGGGAATGAAGTATAGAGATAGGAGAGTAGTACACAATCTATACAAAGAGCAAACTGCTGTTATAGAAGTAGAAGGGGAAATAAGGGGAAGTAGGTATTAGGAAAGGAGTAAGACAAGGATGTACGCTATCACCACTAATTTTTAATCTGTACATCGAAGAGGCGATTAATGTGGTAAAAGATAGAGTGGATTTCGGGATTAAAGTACAGGGACAGAAACTAAAAATGCTGAGATTCGCGGATGATATAGCAGTATTAGCATCTAGTAAGGAGGAATTAGAATCAGCATTGAACGAAATGGAGGCAGTGTTGACAGAGGAATACGGAATGAGGGTGAATAAAAACAAAACTAAAGTGTTAGTGTGCAGAGGGCGCGAGAGCAAAGCAAAAACGAAAGTACAAATTAATAATGAAAGATTGGAGGAAGTTAAAGACTTCACTTATTTAGGAAGTAAAATAAATTGGGATGGAAGAAGCGATAAAGACATAAAACAAAGAATAGCGCAGGGTCGAGTAGCTTTTAACAAAAAGAAAGCACTTTTATGCTCGGAGGTAATAAACTGGGAAATAAGGAAGAGATTTTTGAAAACATATATATGGAACACGGCACTATACGGTTGCGAAACCTGGACGGTAGGGGAAGCAAGTACGAAGAAATTAGAAGCTTTTGAGATGTGGTGTTACCGAAGAATGATGAAAATACCATGGACTGATAGGGTTAGAAACGAAGAAGTATTGGAGAAAGTCGGCGAGAAAAGAAGTATGTGGAAAAACATAAAGAAGAGAAGATATAGAATGGTAGGCCACTTGCTGAGACATGGGGGAATAGTCCGCGATATTTTGGAGGCAGAAATAGGAGTGAAGAAAGGCAGAGGTAGGCCTAGATTAGACTACTGCTCGCAAATAGTAAGGGATGTAGGTTGTAGCACAATTGTGAATAATGTAACGAAATGCGTAGGTTAGCACAAGATAGGAGAAGCTGGAGGTTAGCGTCCAACCAGTCTTAGGACTGATGACCTCATGATGATGATAAGAAAATGTGAAGACAAACGTTGCCGGTCATAATAAAAAATTAATTGATATTGATATTAAAGTAGTTCTTAGACCGATATTGTTCAGTTGTAGGTTTAATTTGGGCTATTCTGCCGAGGTGGAAGAGCTGTGATTCTCCAAACATTTCCGCGCTTATCGCTGACGACATCTTCAGTTATGGCATTGTCATGAATTACGACTACGTTACCACTGAAGATGCCCTTAATGACAAACGGCGAGACATCTGGCGAAACTTCTCCAGACCCAGAATGGTAATCCTATTGAATTGTTGAAGTCTGTTGTTTACCCATCATTCTATTCTAGGCTATTATATTCTATCCAGGATATTCTATCGTAGAAAAACCACGATAGAATAGCCTAGAAGATATGATATTGCCAATGTTGTAAAATCTGTGAACCGATTCTATTCATTGAAACCGAAAATACTAACCTTATCTCAGAGTAATCTTGTATGCTTAATATAGAGAATACCAGCTAAAAAAATAGAGCTCGTCAAGAACAGAAACAAGTATCAAAACTGCGATATCGGACCGCCCACGAGGTGCGCAATAAATAGCCTGGTCTTTACTCAGTCACATTGAGACCTCGAATGTTATACAGAGTTTGATCTGGCCATGCATAAAGTGCATACTTTTGTCTCCAAATGCTGCTTCACTCTTTCTTGTATACATCATAGAGAATCTTACACTTTATCCTATTCCTGACAAGCTGTAATATCATATCTTTATTTGGATTCACATGCAGAAATATAATGTGTTTAATTTAGTTATAATGTGTACACGGTAACGATAAGTGAGGACAAATTCCCCAAGGCGTGTATTACTACATACTACGGGTTTCCCACTAATTTGTGGAATACGAGCCATTTACTTGTCCATTAATTAAATTGCTTCAGATTATATAGACTAGCCAGTGTAATTGAAATCTGAATTAGTAATTTTGAAGATACTAATATGTTTTTATCTACTGAGTATATTTTTGATACATATTTTCGAAAAACGATATCAAATATTTATCTAAATATATTTTTTAACGTTGTTTTCAGGTATGTCATTGATACTATTTCATTTAGAGTTTAATTCGTATTTTTTAATTAATATTTAAATAACCAATGGTTAAAATCGACACGACGGATATTTAAAATAAAATTCACAGCTTTCTAGTGCTAAAGATACCCTTTTTGTAGTGTTCCATGTACAATCATTCGATGTAAACTTTAATTCGACGTACAGCAACTATTTTACGCCGTTTGCAGTGTTAAATAGGTATTACAATGTACGCATGTATACTCTCAATACCTACCTATCTATATTTTAAACGGAAAAAATAAAACACTTTCTAAATACTTTCTTAATTATATTTTTTAACTTGTTATCTTCGTAAATCAACCACTTCCTATCAACTCTAGAGTCTTTTTTAGTTCTCTATATCCATTTCCCAAGCAGCGATTTAACGTGATTTGTATGTTTAGACTTTTTCTTAAATCGTGTAGTTCAGTACTTGTTAAAATTATTTGTTTCATTGTTAGTGTGGTTACTGTGGTTGATGATTACATGAGGGACATATTTGTGGTAGTAAATAAGACGAATTTATGCGAGTGTAACCTGTTCTTAGTCACTCAGTCATGTAAGGGCTACTTCTTCTCGTCTTAAAAATTTCCATTTCCCTGATCGTCTATCCACTTTTTCTTTTAAGCACCTTAACTTGGTCTCCGTACTCTGCCAAAATTTTTGCCATGTATGTCTAATTGGATGTGGTCCGGCATATTTCCTGTTGCATGTCGTCCTGTATCTACTACCTCATTACCAATAATACCTATAAATAAGTCTTGGTATCTAGATAAGATTAACTGCGTTCCCTGTTGTCTTTAGCCAATAGAGTGGTGGATATCTGAAAAAACACAATTCATGGCTTGGATGAAACTTAGAGAGTCTATGCATATTACTGTGCTATTATAGTAAACGAATTCGATGTATTTTAATGCCTGTCCTTACGCAGAGCTTGTCTGTATACTCGTAAACACTAGCCTCATGTGGAAGATTCCAAAAACGTACTTCTTCATTGACAAAAAGCACGCTCGCTACTCCTCGACTAGCTTTACACCCACTCTACAAATTTTTAACGACTCTTCATACTAATTCCAAATATTATAAAATATAATTCTTACGAAAATGATATTTGCGTCGCCCGTTTTTGTAATTACACAATTCTGTCCGACATCTTGGTCGGGACATTGTCCGCGGTGATGTTTCACGAAAACCTGTTGGCAAAATACTTGGTAATATCATTTCTAAGTTTTGCATTATCATACAGGATTAACTATTAACTACATTAATCTTGAATCATTGATACAACTAAATCTAGCCCAAAGTATAAACCATTATTTTGTTTGAGTTAATATGTAGAAACACAAACAATTTAAATTGATGATAGTGTACAGGCGCAGGCGGTATTGATAAGTAAAGACAAATTCCCCAACGCGACAGGTTTTCGGTAAATTCAAATATGTTTTGTGACTATATATTAGGGTTTTTCCACTAATTTTCGGAATACGAGATATTCATTTATTCATTAATAAAATCGGTTCATATTACATACCGAGAAAATATGATGTAATACACGATATAAACATACTCGTAGAATAAATTACCACAACAGGCTTTGTATTTTGTTACACAGAAAATTATTATACAAAGTTATGCAAATTAGATTGCAGTATCATAAATAGTCACAAAATATTACATAAATAGCAATAAAATAATATCCACATACTTAATAAGAATTATCCGAGGGTGACTAATAGGCATCAATTCTGGAAGCAGACGCAACAATTATTAAATCTAAATTTTAAGTTTGTGAAACCATATTTCTCTAAATTGAAGGTACAATTTTAACGTACTCATTTTTTTTATTAAGTGAAATCATCAAATCGTACCATAATTATTGTAGGTATAACCCAAAGAAGGTGTCCTTTATCAAGATGGATGGAAGAAACCTCAGCCGAAACTTTTAACTGTAAGAAAAGTTCTTAACAATTGATAATTTCGAAAGACCAATTTAACATAGAACATCATTTAATTTTAAGTTATTTTTTCTAATATATAAAGTACCTCTTAAAATAATATATACTCTCGGTCTGCAAATATTTCGATGTTTTACATTGGACGAAAAGAAGTAGGGATTGCCGTGACCTTGTTTGAGCTTTACAATGGAAGTACCGGCTAAGAAGTTTTCATATTACAAATGTTGAAGCAGAAGCTATATTATTATATACAAATCACACAGTTTAACAAATGTATATGTACATTAACCTACTCTTGTATTTCCACTGTTTGATGGTCGTATTTAGTGAAGGTAAATTATGTGTTTGACCTTGTTTTGTTTATATTTATTAATATTAGGTATAAGCGTCCCATGAAGTGATACAGAAGGTTTGTTATAAATTTTCTGTCATGTACAAGAGTATAATTCTCTTTCTAAATAGTTTTATAGAACTATATTGATGTTTATCTGTATACTATTTATGACTAGAGATATTTTATCTGAATTTTAGAGGGTGATAGTTGTCAATTAACAACAAATGAGATCGGAAAATGTGTGAATATAAATCAATGCCCGTACGCCATAAATTTGCTGAAAAATGGGAATTATCCACAAGTCTGCGGATTCGATAAATTTGACTCGTTGGTGTGTTGCAAGGAAGAAAAACAAAATCTTGTCCAACCGACACAAAAACCGGGAAATATAAGTGCAACAAGTAAGTACATCTTTTAAAAATTAAAGTTTGCCTCAATTCCTTATTAGCGACAAATAAGTATTATTATCATTGTACAATAGAAGTGTCTGTTTTCTGCTAGTATAATACTCGTATTTGGAGAAGTTTTATAATTAATTGTTAATTAGATTTAAAAAAAAAGTTGAATATTACCTAACGTGAAAGAAGTTTTTACACACACAAGTGTTGTATATCGATATTATTACACAAAAACAACAATTTTATTTACAAAAATGTCCCTATTATTTATTAATAGTGCATTTCTTCGTTGCTTCCATGCACTAGTGAATAAACATTAATTCTAAAAGCCTGTGTACTTAACGAAAGCCCTATTAGGAAAACTATACCGTGTTTTGTGCTGATTAACGCCAGAATTGCTAAATAGCGAGGAGGCCGCTGTAAAACCCTTATTATTTATCTACACATATGCAGAAATGTCTGCATATACAGGGTGTTCTATTTTCAAATTAAAAGTTGTGTCGCTTCCGGGGTTATTTCATCATAAAAAAATTGCATTTTAGAAATAAATTGGAAGAATGTTATAAACTGATAGAGTTTTCAAAAGACATTTTTTCTAAAATGATAATTCTGTTACAGAATGTCTGCAATATTACCCCAGTGATGTGTACGGTATATTAGTAACAGGCGGTAAGAAATCTCTTGCAAAAGAATTTCCTCATATGGTAAGAATAATTGTTTTCTATATTTCCTTCCCTTTTCTAGAACTACATTTATCCTATTTTTATTACTTATAAAGTAACTGTTACTTATACTTATAAACTACCTGAGCAAGCGGGCTTTCGGCCCCACAGATCATGTATTGATCAAATAAACACAGTCCGTATAATTATAGAACAGTCAGTCGAGTGGCGATCCTCATTATACCTAGTGTTTATAGACTTCGAACGTGCATTTGACAGCATACAACACAAAGAACTCTGGAACGTATTACAGAGAAAAGGAGTTCCAGCAAAAATAGTAAACCTCATGAAAGAGCTGTACAAGAATGTGCAAAGTAGAGTATCCCATCGAGGACTACAAAGCCAACCCATAACAATTAAAAAGGGGGTACGACAAGGGTGTATATTATCTTCCCTTCTATTCAACATAATGCTAGACGAGATCATGAGAAGAGCCACCACGGGACAGCATGGCATCTGGTGGACACCATTTACAAGACTAGAAAATCTTGACTATGCAGATGACATTTGCCTGCTCGCACATAACCATACAGATATGACAACTAAATTAAATAACCTCGTAAGAGAAGCTGAAGCTGTAGGTCTTAAAATTAACGGTAGAAAAACCAAATCAATGAGAATGTGTACAGATAACCAAACACCCTTTACAATAAACAATCAGACAATTGAAGAGGTCAATGAATTCACCTACCTAGGCAGCATAGTTACAGAAACAGGCGGTACTGAAGATGATGTAAACAACCGCATAAAAAAAGCCAGACAAGCATTCGGGATGTTAAACAGTGTGTGGAAATCCAGAGAATACTCTAATTTAACAAAAATAAAAATTTTCAATTCCAACGTCAAAGCCGTACTTCTATATGGGGCAGAAACATGGAAGATTAGAAGACAAACCATTTCCAAGTTACAAGTCTTCATAAATCGGAGCTTACACAGAATTATGCGTATTATTTTGCCGGTCCAAATGCATAATGAAGACCTGTGGAATGTAACAAAGCAACAACGAGTTGAAACTGAAGTCAAAATGAAAAATTGGAAATGGATAGGCCACACACTGCGTAGAGAAGACCATAACATCAGTAAGAGAGCTTTGGAATGGACCCCACAGGGTAGCAGAAGAATAGGAAGGCCAAAGATGACATGGCAAAGAACTGTCAGGGGAGAACTAGAACAAATTGGAAAAACGTGGCAACAGACAAAACAGACAACCCAGAACAGAACCAGATGGAAGGCATTTGATGAGGCCCTATGTTCCTGAGAGGAGTTAAGAACATATATATATATATATATATATATATATATATATATATATATATATATATATATATATATATATATATATATATATAAGTAACTGCAATAACAAGGTGCCTGGACCCAAGAAGGGCCCACGCACTCACCCTTTAAAAAGAGTGATTAAAAAAGAGCTTCTGCTGAAATACAGAAATTAATGGAACCAGCTGAACAATATCTAATCTTTTGCAGAGATTTGAAAGTACATTCTAATGAAAATTGTAGTACTTAAGGACTAAGTACTACCAGATAAAAATAAAACTGAGTGAGAAATATGTTTTACGGGGTAGTCATCACCACCTCCTCCTTTATAACCACATTGAGCACGGTTTCCATTTAGAAGATCGATAGCCAGATATTTTTGTTTATTAAAGAGTTTTTCATATTTCGCCTAGAATTTGGGTTATTGGAGTTGAAAAAGATAAAGAAACAACGTTAAGGTATCGACTTTTCGGGACAATCGTTCTCTTTGGTATAACGTAACGAAAAGAAAGGTGAATGTAGAGGAAAATTTGTATTTGCAAAGATCAAAAAAGAACATCGTTGTCTTACAGCTAGAGTTCATAAAATTAAGCAAAAGGAAAGCTGTGAAAAACTATTAAATCAACGGCTTCAATCTTTTTTCTCGTCTTGTTAGTTGCTTTGACACAATTTTATCTGTAAATACAATAAAAAAAAAGATAAATAATCCATTTTATTTCACCGATGAATTGAATTTGTTTAGACGATTTCTAGTTTCGATTGCAGAACACAGAAATTGTCCATAAATTATTTACGTATGACTTTATTGGGGAACTGATACAATTTGATTTAACAGTTCTAGATAATAAAATCAATATTTAAAGAAATGAAGTGTACATCGATTATAGACTTAAAAATTAATGGATACACCTTAAACACTTTAAGAAGAGCCATATTTATTTCATCAATATATTCAGTTTATTTCATCATTAATTTCATGATAATTAACTAAAATATATTTTTAATACCTTTTCAGGGAGCTTGGCGGCTCTCCCTGGCTTTGTCTCTATGTGTAATATTTCCCAACGCAGCCTGAAGCTTTACATAATTAATTGTTATGTAATTTTTATGCGTTGTGAGATTGCGCGTCCAAATGTGACAAAATATTTCATTTTATTTTACTTCCTTTTATGTAGGTGCAAATTTAAGTAGATCAGTTGGTCAGTGACCATTCTAGAAATAATACAGTAAGAGACTACGAGGGTGTGCATTGGATTTAACTATTTGTTTGAAATAAACGCAAAAATCAACATTTTCCGATTTTTCTGATCGTCGATGCAATCCGAGTAATACAAAATATGAACGTGATATAAGGTGTCAGTTCAAGGGGTCACTCGAATTGAATGATAACTGGAGAGTTAATCGATCGATGGTGGTGCTAGTTTCGCCACAAAATGGCGGAAATAAACAGAAAAATTTCATGTCGTTTATGAGTACTAGAAATTCCACATTTCTTACCACATTTTGTGCTCTACTACCGTTGTGTTGTAACAATTTAAAAATGCCCATTGACCAGCCCACAAATTCTATTCATTCGATATTAACTAATACGAATCTCCTGTTTTAGTACTACGTGAGGTTTCCACCACAGGTCCTGCAGTGATAATTCACCCGCCAATGACGAGACTTATTAAATTTATACTCGTACTTCCAACTCAAACTTCAAGCGCGATGTTTCCTTTTTTTTAACAAAGAAACATCCAATCTTCTGGATACGTTACGACACTCTTCCAAAGATATTTAGGAAAAATATTTCTTTTGCTTCAGATTTAACAGAGGGAAAATTGACCTGCGATTTTAAATTACCCCACAAGAAGAAATCCAGGGGGATCAAACGTGGTACCCACTCAGTTGGTCCTCGTCGCTCAAATGTATATTCAGTATGACACTAAAGTTCGGTCAAAATTGTTTACCTGATGCGAGATGTGTCTGTAGCTAAAAACCTTTAGACTTTTCAATGTAATCGTATTTTATAATATTAGTTATCCTTATCTTATAAACGGTGAATAGGAAACGTTCAATTTGGAGTATCATTTTACTTGAATAAAATTTTAAGAATTAACTTTCCAAACTTTATATCCGCACAAAAGCCTTTTTTGTTTTAGAGTTATCACACATTCCTTGTAAACTTGTGAACACAAATTTAGTCTTTACTACAACTTCTATATTCTTTTTCAGGCAGCTATTGGATACGGAGACAAAAATAACATTCAATGGCTATGCGGCGGATCTTTAATTAGCAAGAATTTTGTTTTAACTGCGGCTCATTGCCTAGTTTCAGCAGTCCAGTGAGTACCACAATTAAACCACTTACGAGGTTGAGAGAAATGATTGTTTGCCTCTCCCAACATTGGCTTTAATCATTTTACTCTTTACTATTTTTCAAAAAAAATATCTCATCTCATTGCATGGGCAACAGCATCTTGCGTATTGTTTCCTCATTGGGAATCGTCAGTGTAGCGCACTTTATTCGTAAAATACTGAAAAAATTACCCAGATTGTGGAAAGGCACTTACATATAGGATACCACTGTGTCCATCTACCTGCTAGCTGGCAGAGCAACTCCCTTTGCGCGGGATGGCCAAGACGCTACTCACCGCGTAAAGTCTTTGCCGAGAAGAAGTGCGTACATAACTCTTGTGAACACCTTCCCTTGCCGTTCTCTTCCTTGAGTTGCTCTGTCATTTAGTAGAATGACAGTTCACTCTTTTACAAGATAATTTTCCTATCAAATTTATTCTCAATAGAGAACATCAGGCAAACCTCGTGAGGAGTAAAGTCTACAAGAAAATTATTTCGATCTAATTTATCGAATAGCAACTTAATATTTAGCAGGCAGATCACCATAATGCCATCGTACGAGTATATGTGTATCCATATTCACAGTCTAATTTTCTCGGGGCATCAGGCATTGTGTACGCTGCATTGATCATTCCTAATGAGAATGAAATTAGGATATCATGTCTGATCTTTCCTATTGTAAATGCATTAGATGGAAAAATTCACTTACAGAAATTACTCCTCACAAGGTTTTTCGTAAATAAAACGAAAAACCTCGTGAGGTCGCTAAAATTCTCTGTGGTAACTGGAGATGTTTTAAGCTATCAAACGTATTACACTTTCCTATTTAGCAGGCAGATGACCATAGTGCTATCATATACAGTGCTATTCAAAAGTCCCCTCCCCCCCTCTTATCTTTGGAACGATTATACATAAACTAGTGAAATTTGGTAACTGAATATTAAGGGTTGTAAACTTCCCTACTAGTGATGATAGATGTCGTATGCGTCAAAGATGACGTCACAAGGTCATTGTGACCAATAATTTTAAATGGAACCCTATGGCAAGCGACACTTAATAAGTTTAATCGATGTATTTCAGAGGACCACCCCGATGGGTTCGTTTAGGTGAGCTAGACTTTGCTACCGACAAAGACGTTGCTGAACCTCAAGATTTCACCGTCGTCAGAAGCATACCACATCCAGACTTCAGACAACCTAGGAGGTACCACGATATTGGCTTAATACAACTGGACAGAGAGTATATTCGCAGCGAATTTGTGGCTATGGCTTGTTTAGATACCATAAGGGACCACACGGAAAATCAAATGATAGCCACTGGATGGGGAAGGACGGAGTTTGCCGGAGACTCCAGCACGCATCTTTTAAAAATCGACTTAGACGTAGTACCATATAACGAATGTCAAAAACATTACGCTAATGTGCCGGAGGGCTTACCAAATGGAATCGTGGATGACATATACGTTTGTGCCGGGGGAAAGGAAGATCAGGATACTTGTCAGGTGATATAGATTAAAACATTTACATGAATTCCAGAATTTGCTAAATTTATCTGTTTCTTTTATTTAGGGAGACTCTGGGGGACCTCTTCAAGTTCGTAATACTAACGCGGGGTATGTAATGAACTCTTATTACATTGTTGGTATTACATCGTTTGGAAAAGCATGTGGCATATCTCGAAGTCCGGGAATTTATACGAGGGTGTATAATTATCTGTCATGGATAGAAAATATTGTCTGGCCTTCATGAGTGAATGAAATTTAAGAACATATTGCGTTAATTTGTAATACATAACACATTTATTTAATAAAGAGATAAAAGAAGTATGGTAAGGCTTATTTTAGAAGCAGCAATTCTATATGACAGTAATCTACAACAATTATAATCGTTAATAATCAAAGTAATAAATAAATAAAACCAAATTTTGAAATGAAATGAAGATTGCTAAGAAATGATTTTCAGGCTTACGAGTACTGCAAGAATATTTTTTGAATCGATGCCACAATTTTAAATACACATATAAATGTGAAGCTGTAGAAGAACGTTGTATAGAAAGTTAAATTGTATTTAACTCTATATCCTCTTTTACTTGGCTAGATAAATTGAATAATAATATGTTCGTATATCCCTTTGTTTTCCGCATAACATGAGTTTATAATTTTTTGTTATGTAAAATATAAAAATTCACTTAGTAAAATTTCTAATGGAAGATGTATAAATTATTGGACACAGGATGGCCGAATTACAAAAACAGATGACAGAAACTCTAAACAACTCTAACTCAAATAACTCTTCATAATTAGATTTGGGAATAACATTAGTGCACTCCTTTGGCAACAAATTGCAATCATCATTATGAGGTCATCAGTCCTAAGACTGGTTGGACGCTAACCTCCAGCTTCTCCTATCTTGTGCTAACTTACGCATTTCGCTAATTGTGCTACAACCTACATCCCTTACTATTTGCGAGCAGTAATCTAAATCTAGGCCTACCTCTGCCTGTCTTCACTCCTATTTCTGCCTCCAAAATATCGCGGACTATTCCCCCGTGTCTCAGCAAGTGACCTACCATTCTATCTCTTCTCTTCTTTATGTTTTTCCACATACTTCTTTTCTCGCCGACTTTCTCCAATACTTCTTCGTTTCTAACCCTATCAGTCCATGGTATTTTCATCATTCTTCGGTAACACCACATCTCAAAAGCTTCTAATTTCTTCCTACTTGCTTCCCCTACCGTCCAGGTTTCGCAACCGCATAGTGCCGTGCTCCATACATATGTTTTCAAAATTCTCTTCCTTGTTTCTAAGTTTGTTACCCCCGAGCATAAAAGTGCTTTCTTTTTGTTAAAATCTACTCGACCCTGCGCTATTCTTTGTTTTATGTCTTTATCGCTTCTTCCATCCCAATTTATTTTACTTCATAAATAAGTGAAGTCTTTAACTTTCTCCAATCTTTCATTATTAATTTGCACTTTCGTTTTTGCTCTGCTCTCGTGCCCTCTGCACATTAACACTTTAGTTTTGTTTTTATTCACCCTCATTCCGTATTCCTCTGTCAACACTGCCTCCATTTCGTTCAATGCTGATTCTAATTCCTCCTTACTAGATGCTAATACTGCTATATCATCCGCAAATCTCAGCATTTTTAGTTTCCGTCCCTGTACTTTACTCCCGAAATCTTTTACCACATTAATCGCCTCTTCGATGTACAGATTAAAAATTAGTGGTGATAGCGTACATCCTTTTCTTACTCCTTTCCTAATACCTACCTTTTTTCCCCTTCTACTTATATAACAGCAGTTTGCTCTTTGTATAGATTGTGTACTACTCTCCTATCTCTATACTTCATTCCCGCGCTCTTTAGTATCTCGAACATTTTTTCCCATCTTACGTTATCAAAAGCTTTTTCGAAATCTACAAATCCTATATAAGCGTTCTTTCCTTTTTCTATTGTTTTCTCTAACATTACTCTTAGCGCTAGAATAGCTTCGCGAGTTCCCCTATTTCGCCTAAACCCGAATTGGTCTTCTCCTAGTATTTCCTCTGCTCTATTTTCCATTCTCTTCTGCACTATTCTGGTTAAGATTTTTGACGCATGGGAGGTTAGGCTAATCGTTCTAAAGTTCTCGCATTTGTCGGCTCCTCTCCTTTTCGGTATAGTAACGATAATGTTCCTCTTATAATCCTCCGGCATCTCGCCCGTTTCGTATATGTATTTTACCAGTTCAAACATCCTATTTACTACTTTCTGTCCCGCACATTTCAAAATTTCCACCTGTATTTTATCTACACCCGGCGCTCTATTGTTCTTTAGCCCCCTTACTGCTATTTCAAATTCCTCTCTCAATATAGGTTTTCCTACATTTTCCCTATCGATGCTAGATTCTTCCTCTAATATATCTCCTAATTCCTGACCCTCGTATAAATTTCCTAAGTACTGCTTCCATCTATCCGCTTTCTCCTCTCTTCCGATCAGTATGTCCCCCGATTGACTCCTAACGTTTCTACTTATTATTCCTATATCCCTGAAGTTCCTCTTAATTATTTTGTAAGCCTCATCGGTCTTACCTACTTGCAGCTTATCTTCTACTTCTTTGCATTTATCCTGCAATAACTTTAAATAAATCCCTAATACAAAAATGAATATAACCGAAAGTTCAGGATTTACTAAATCAGTTGTCAGGATTGTAGTCAAAAATATATTGGGCCGACGAAACGAACAACCGTAACTAGGTTGAAGAAGCATATGGCTCACTTAAGTTATGCAAGATTAAAAAAATCTTTCTTGTCAAAACCAATCATAGAAGAACCTCTGGTAACTTAAAAGTTAATTAAATACGTCCATACCAACAGCAGACTGTGGGATATCTTTGAAAGCTTCAATATAGCTAGATGTGAGCATGAACAAAAACAGTGTCCCTATACCTAATAGTCTGCTGTTTTGTTGATATGGTGAATGTCATTAATGGATCAGTTAACTGAATATTTAACTTCTAACAGCTTGCTAACTATAAAAAGAAAAGAGTTATAAAAGATTAGGTATTAGAAACAATGCTGCAATTTATAGTATTAGAAGGTATTAGAAGCAATGGTGCAATGGTACAAATTATCAATCTAAATACGGGACTAGAAATATTTTAAAACTTAATTTTAATCACCTCTTGGTGATGCCAATTTGAATTATGATACCCACATCGACACACATCTAATATTTCGGTATTTATGAGAAAGGGGCTCTTATTTTTATGACGTTATCACTTTAAAAAAACTGATGATAAAGTAATTTTTGTAAATGAAATATTTCTATAATATTTATCGGCCTAAGATTTATGTAAAGCTATTTTTCTGTTTTTACTAATTTGCTTCATAGTGCCACCCGTATTCTGTATAATTAGCTGAATAAATGAAATACAACAAATTATCTTCCCATAAGTGTGTAGCATTTATACGAATACGTACAAATATAGATATACCAAGTAATATCTAGAATTGATAACCAGAAATGTCAAATCCATTTTCCGTTATGTATATGTCAATCCAACTCCCGAAGAGCGCCATATTGGTGTAAACTCCAGGCGCTCCCTTACTTCCGCAATCGATACCCCACAAGACTATTCCAGCCTGGAAATACCGATCCGCCTGGCCTTCTACAGGGCACACTAAAGAGCCTCCTCTGTCTCCCGTACAAATATCCTTGCCCAATTCTCCTCCTGCACAAATAAAGCTTTCGTGTAACTTGAAATATTTTCCAAATCGGGTTGGTCTCAGTCGCTCCTGACAGGAACCTCGGGGAACTAAAGGCAGGCCAACTTTTTTTAAAATGGCTTGGTATCTTCCTTGTTCTTCAAAGACG
The DNA here is from genome assembly GCA_037954035.1 of Rosalia funebris. NCBI lineage: Eukaryota > Metazoa > Arthropoda > Insecta > Coleoptera > Cerambycidae > Rosalia > Rosalia funebris. The sequence continues at coordinate 9,550,230 of JAZFAV010000001.1, read as the reverse complement.
TCTTTACCCCATCCATTGGTATAGCATAACTCATTATTGGCAGTATTAATTTTGGGAGGTAAGCAGATTACGTCCTCGGTTTCTGTAATATAACACAGGATTATCTAAAACGAGCAGTGCTATATCGTTAAACAGAGACCCTGAGTAATAGTCAGGATGTACTGTAACAACCGAGACATTTCTATCCTGATGGGGATATGGTTCAATAACATGCTGGGCATCCCACTCTCCAGCTCGTATGGTAAACTTTTGTTCCTTCTTGGTCACATAATGAGCTGCTATGACGACAACACTAGGATAAATCAAAGAACCACCACACTGATAAGAACCGTTACTTAAACCGGCCACCATCCAAGGATATTCCCCCAACTCAGATTGATCTTCACTGTCGCCGGTGATTTCGAAGCCCACCCCGTTCGGTCTGCGGAATCCGCGCCCCTTTGGGGGCTCGAATGGGCATGTAGTCACTGCGACGAGATACCGATCCTCTTTTTTGCAACAGGTTCAGAGATAGTGGTTGCAAAGTGCCCCATCATTGTTTCTATAACAGAAATAGTCAGTCCAATGACGATATCAATTATAACTGATATAATTGCTATTTACGGTATATCAATGATTCCTTTACGGTTGATATTAAGGGTGTCATATTTGCATAAATAACTTGGAACGCACGTGTAGTTGGTGGGTTCAGTTTCCAGATTAAGTTGTAAATTGGGAACTGTTTGTTGTGTTGAAACATATACCGATCTCGTTAATAATAGTCCTAAATACAACTGGTTAACCATTTTTTCCTAGAGCAAAAAGCAAAAATGTGTATTTATTACCATATTAGACACATCGAACACGATGGGACTGATGAATCGGTAAAACCAAGTAGGTATATTGTTGAAACTTTACATATTTTGAGCTGTGTTCATGTGTATACAAAAATACCTTTATACAATATGCTATTCGACTGCACACTTTTCCTATAAAGTAGCAGGGCATGATTTAAATACTTTTATTGTAAAAGAACATTAATAAATAGTATATTGGACACTAGGCCGAAAAAAGAACCAAATACATTACATTACAAATATATAATACCTGTAGCCTCTATTACAGGAAAATCAACAGATACAAAGGACATACAGGTACATACAAAATAATTAGTAATAATGTGGATATTAAACACCACAGAATAATACTATGCCATCTCGTGTCAATTTAGATATGGAATTTAATGATACAATTCTTTACAAAATCTGTAAAACATATGTAAAATTGTCTCATGTCTAAAAATTGTACGTTAGATGTAAATTATGTAAGTCCATATAAGTTCTGAAGAATAAAAGCAATGTACCTGATGTATCAGATGGTAGGATTAGTCCAAAGTCAAAGTGTCCTGAAACGGAAAAAACCTCAGCCGGAACTTTTCCTTCTAAGAAAAGTTCTGGACATCTAAAAATTACAAAAGACCGATTTAACGTAGAAAATCAGTTTGTAGGCTATTTATGTTTCGTCTGTTCTATATTTTTTTGGGAGAACTTAGGGGGAACCTCCACAGATGATATATTCTGTTATCTTTTTTATATATGTATAGCGTACCTTTGAAAATAATGTCTGCTCTGCACCTACAAATATTTTGATGTTTCACATTGAACACCAAAACGTAGGGATTCCCGTGACCTTCCTTGAACTCTACAATGGTAGAGTACCAACTAATACATTTTTATATTACAAATATTGAAGCAGAAACTGCAGTATTGTATTAAATGATAAACCACAGAGTCTAACAAATGTATATGTACATTAACCTACTCTTGTATTTCCAGTGTTTGATGGTCGTATTTTGTGAAGGTAATGTTATGGGTTCGACTTTGTTCTGTTCATATTTAATATGATTAATTATAAGCGTCTGGTGCAGGGGGTTTGTTGTTTACTAGTATGTAAGTTTTGTATCATACCTACAATAATATAATTATGTTTTAAATAGTTCTAGGAAAATATTTTGGTGGGTATCTGTAGAATATTTATGACTAAAGATGTTTTATTTTTATTATAGAAGGTGACAGTTGTCAATTACCAACAAAGGGGAGCGGAAGATGTGCGAATATAAATCAATGCCCTTACGCCATAAATTTGCTGAAAAATGGAAAATATCCACAAATCTGTGGATTCAAGAAATCTGATTCGTTGGTTTGCTGTAAGGAAGAACACCATTCTACACAAAAACCAGGAAAAATAAGCTTAAAAAGTACGTACACGTTTTAAAACTTATACAAGATTAGCATAAGCGAATAAATATTTTTGTAATTATAATAGTACAGTAACAGTGTCTGTTTTCTAGTACTGTGATATTTGAAGAAGTTCTATAATAAATTGTGTATCAGCTCCAATACAAGTTATTTCTTACAAAACTGTTACTATGATTTATTTTTAGTAGTAGTAACATTTAAGTAGAAGTATTGACTTGAATACTTAATTAAAGGATGTTCAACTTAACTAAGGCCCTATTTTTAGGTAACGTGTGTTTTAAAAAACTGCACCAAATTATATCGTTGTAAATGAGCCTGTACCATTTTTATTTTTAACTATTTTCCTTAACATTGTTTACTACAGACAATAACAATTTTATAATGGTTTGAAATTTGTAACTTTTGTAGAAATTACAAAAATGGTTACCTAGGGTGGCTATGGTAAGTGAAAATTATAACTACAACTATTAGACAACGGATTAATTAAACAAATAAATAAAATTTCTTGCAAGAAAATGAAATATTATTAATTTTGCTTAGGAATTACAACATAAATTCAAATAATCTTTTTTAAATATAGCTCTCATTGAGTAACATTTAGTACAGACTACACAACTTTGCTAATAATTTTTCTTTGAATACTAGCTATTTCATCTTAAATATAATTTGATAAACCTTCCAAATTTGCTGGAGTGTAATAAATACTATGTCTTTCAAATAGAGCCACAAAAAACCTAACCTTAAAAACAGTAGAATTTTCAATTACCCGTAGATTAAAAAATAGTCGAGGTATTCTTGTAAAAATGCGTATTTAAATTTTGATGAAGAAAGACCGGACCCTATACTTTTGTTCTTTACTATTGCACACCAAACATTTGCCTAAAATTGTTCTTGAATTAATTATTTCTTGATTAATAAATAAGAATGTAGGTTTCTATGGAATCGGCCGTTCGTTCAGAACGTACTTGTCGTTCTTGTGCTAATAGAGTATTATGCTTGTCGTTGCAAAAAATTACGACCAATATTCAATCTACTTTCAAATTCATCGTCGTGTAAATATGGCACAAAGCTGACTTTATAAAGTTGTGACTTATATTTCTTCAATCTTTAAACATCGGTGTAATAGGCCAGTTTACTTTTTGTGCCCATTCACGCAACGACTGTCGACTGTCTTAAGCAGTCCATAACAAAAATGTTATAGACTGGTGCTGCTTTCGAAAGCTGCACGTTACATAAGCCTTTTAATACGGAATTACTTCAATTCATATATCGTGATGTACTTTGTTCTAAACTGACTCCTGATTTGGATAAAGTTAAGGCGTCTGAAGTGGGAACTTTGTTACAGAGTGTGAGGAATATTACCCTAGGGGAATGTATGGTATATTAATAACAGGCAGTAAGAAATCTCTTGTAAGAGAATTTCCCCATATGGTAAGAATCTAATTCCAACTTCCTTTCCATTTCTCCGTATACTTTTCTTATTATTACTTATAGTGTACCTATACTGACGAACAAGACAGAAAAGCGTGAACTCAATGAATTAAAAAACTCTTTTAGTAGTGAAATTCCTTTTGGAATTGCATTTCTGTTTCAATGAATATTTTAGTAACGGTATCGAATTTGGAGAAATACTTCTAATCAAAATTGTAATGTATAAAGGGCAGTAGCTGATACATACTATTTTTCGCTCAATGTCACTGTTATTGAATTTAGTATATTTTCTTTTCTGTACTATTATCCAGGTAATCCGTTGAAACAACAAACCTTTTAGAAAATTAAGAGGACATTGTTTTGGTACAAATATTATAAATCGTTGAATTTTTTCATTGAGCTCTATATATGAGCAAATACTAATTCTTTTATATTTTCGTGTTCACTTGCTTTCCTTCTAATTACATAAATTTTATCATTACTCCATCTTCTCCTTTTATGTTTCTTTTCAGGCAGCCATTGGATATGGAGACACAGGTAATATTCAATGGCTATGTGGAGGATCGTTAATTAGTATGAATTTTGTTTTAACTGCTGCTCATTGCCTGGCGTCAGTACAACAGTAAGTACACAATTACACCACTTACAATTAGAGAGATCGAAGGGATTATTTGTTTCTTTAATATTAGCTTTAACTGTTTTACTTTTTACTAGAGAATTGTCCCGTCTAATTGCTTGGGAAGTTCATATTGCGATTTCATCTTTTTTGAGAATCCCTGATGCAGTGCACTCGATAACTAATCCACGTACTATGAAATCTTGCTAGGTGGCAAAGCAATTATATTTCCATAGGATGTCCAAGACATCACTCTGCACTCTGCCAAAGAGTGCATGTACGCACGAATACCTTGTGAAAAGTATTTCCTTCCCAGACTACAAGCTCCATTGAGTTGCTCTGCCAATTGGCAGGAAGATGGGTCACTTATTTTGTTTCACATATTCTTTATACACTTTCAGTCTTCATAAACAACCTTAATTATGGACGTATTTCAGTGGACAACCTCGATGTGTTCGTTTGGGTGAACTCGACTTTGCTACCGACACAGACGTTGCCGGACCTCAAGATTTCGCCATCGTAAAATGCATACTACATCCAAATTTCAAAGCTCCTAGAAGGTACCACGACATTGGCTTAATACAACTGGATAGATCGATTATTCGCACCGAATTTGTGAACATAGCTTGCTTGGATACTGTAAGGGAATACACCGTAAGTCAAATGACAGCAACCGGATGGGGAAGGACAGAGTTTGCCGGGGACTCCAGCACGCATCTTTTAAAAATCGACTTGGATATAATACCAAATGGTGAATGCCGAAAACATTACGTTAATGTACCCAAGGACTTACCAAATGGGATCGTGGATAATATATTCATTTGTGCCGGGGGAAAGGAAGATCAAGATACCTGTCAGGTGATAAAAATTAAAAACATTTGCATCAGTTCCAGAATTAATTAAATACATTCATTTATTCCACTTAGGGAGACTCTGGAGGACCCCTTCAAGTTCGTAATATTAGAGCGGGGATTGCGGTTTACTCTTATTACATCGTTGGAATTACATCTTTTGGAAAGGCATGTGGAGTATCTAGAAGTCCGGGAATTTATACGAGGGTGTACAATTATCTATCATGGATAGAGAATATTGTCTGGTCTTCGTAAATAGATCAACTTCTTCAAGAATATATTGCATTAACTTGTAATACCTAAAATGTAATTTAATAAAGAGATAATAGAAATTTGTAAAATAATTTTTTAGAACGGTTATTAGATGAAATCTACAATAATTACAATCATTAATAAATAAGGTGATAATCAAATATCTTTGGACTGATTTTTTGTATTATTGTGGAAAAACAATGCATAGAAAATAAAATTATGTTTCAACTCTATATCCTTATTTACTTTACTAGATAAATTGCATAATAATATGCATTTGCGTATCGTTTTATTGTCCGCAAAACATAATTTTCAAAATTTCTAACAACAAAATATTTGACGTTATTATTGGAAGAGAGATGCAACCTTCGATGCATCAACCATAAATGGGAGACCAGTTTCTCACGAACATCAAAAGCTAATTTTCCAAAACCATGTTTCACCAACCCAGTTGGCATGATCAAGAGATAATTTAAACTAACTTTTAAACTAGATCGACTCTCTAAAATTAATTTTTGAACAACTCTAATTCAGACAACTCTTCGTAACTTCGCGACCTTTCAAAAAAACTCTGAACTTGTGTTTATTCCATACGAACCACAATTTATTACATATTTGGTAATGTAATGGACATTAGTGCACTTTGGCAACAAATTGCAACAGCTCTTAGAAAATCCCAAAGATAAAATTAGAGACAATGGTATGACTGAGATTTGTGAATTTAGTTGTCGAGGTTATTATCAAAGGTATATTGGACAGATGAAAAAGCAACTTGTAACTAAGATCAATGAGCACATGGCTCATTTAAAATATGACGAATAATAGACCAGTTTACATCCCATTCTGTTATTATAATATAGCAGACGATATATAGTCGCAGTTTATATATGGACGATATATATAGTTCATACTTCACTGCCATGGAGAAAAACGCGTAACGGTTTACTGAACCTCGACAAAAGCTACGTTAAATGGAACTACAAGTCGTCTAAAAGTTAGTTTTAATCATCTCCTAATGATACCAACTTGGTTGACAGATATGTATTAAGCGACGAAATGATAGAAAAGTGATTATAATTTAACAAATATTGTTATAAAATCTATTGCCCCATGATCTATGTAAGCATACTTTTACATTTTTAATAATTTGTTCCATACAATAGATAAAATACAACAAATAAATTATATTTTCATAACTGTGTACTATTTATTTGAAATACACATAAATATAAATATAGTGAATAATATCTAGAATTGATAACCGGAAATGTCAAATCCATTAGCCTTCATATATTCATCAATCCAATTCCTGAAGAGCGCGACATTGGCGTAAACCCCAGGCACTGCCTTAATTCCGCAATCGATACCCCACGAGACTATTCCAGCCTGGAAATACCTGTCAGTCTGACCTTCTATGGGGCACACCAAAGGGCCTCCACCGTCTCCCGTACAGGTGTCTTTGCCCGATTCTCCTCCTGCGCAAATGAAACTTTTGTGCAATTGGAAATATTCGCCAAGTCGAGTTGATCTCAATTGTTCCTGACACAAATCTCTAGGAACTGAGGGAAGATCTATTTTCTTTAAAATAGCTTGGTGTCTTCCTTGTTTTTCAAAGACGTCTTTACCCCATCCATTGGCATAGCATAATCCGTTGGCAGTAATATTTTGTGGAGGTACGCAGATTACGTCCACGGTCCCTGTAATATTTATGGGACTATCTAAAACAAGGAGAGCTATATCGTTAAATAAGGCCCCAGAATAGTAGTCAGGGTGAATTTTAACGGTCGAAACATTCCTATCTTGATGGGGATATGGTTCAACGACATGCTGGGTATCCCACTCCCCAGCTCTTATGCTGAACTTTTTTTCCTTGTTGGTCACGCAATGGGCTGCTGTGACGATAACACTGGGATGAATCAAAGAACCACCACACTGATAAGAACCGTTGCCTAGAACGGCCACCATCCAAGGAAATTCCCCAAACTGAGATTCGTTTTCTTTGTCGCCGGTGATTTTGAAACCCACCCCATTCGGTCTGCGGAATCCGCACCCCTTCGAGGGTTCCGATGGGCGTGTAGTCAGTGCGACGAGGGACTGGTCCTCTTTTTTGCAACAAGTTAAGAGATAGTTGTTGCAAGCCCCACCTTGCCTATAACGGAAAAATTCAATTAAATAGCATAGCTGACGTAATTGCAGCTTACCTTATATCAATGATTCCTTCGCCAATGGTATTAATGGTACCATTTCTGCATAAATAATATGGAACACACGTGCAATTCGTCGGTGCAGTTGCCAGATTAGGTTGTAAATCGAGGACTATTTGTTGTAGTGAAAAATGTACTGAGCTTGTCAATAATAGTCCTAAATACAACAAATGAACCATTCTTTCCTAGAACTAAAAACAAAAATGTTTCCATTACCATATGAGGTAATGCTAGACAATTGCTAGACAAAATGCCACAAACAGTTTACTGTCAATTTGTCAACATACAATAACGGGATTATCTTAAATTTTCGACGCCAAGAAATTTTGGAAAAAAGTCGACTGCATGCTCATAATTCAAAGTAGCGGGGCAAGATCCAAGACCTCTCCTGTAGAAGAAGAATATTGAAAAATGACTTCCTGTGCACTAGAAAATGTCTCTAACCAAGAATAGTGCATTATGAGGTAAATTTATAAGAGGTCTAAAACAAATTCCCTATTTTGTGAAATATATATAGTCCTAACTATAAAAAAACAATAGCTATAATGAGGTAGAGGTGCATACAAATCCATAATAATATAAATAGTAAATGCTATAGGGTAACACTATCTCATCATCCACCTATTTTCATCTGGTTAGAGTTTAATGGCACGGAACATTGTTACAAAATCTGTAGAAATTACGATAATGGAACGTCAAAACATATTTTGAGTAAACCATATCCAAAAATTGTAAGCATGTGTAAGTAATAGTACATAGAGATTCTAAGGGAGAACTAAAACAATCAACCACATTTCATATAATCTAATACGATGGTGGAATAAATATCAAGTGAATTACACTAAACAATTCCAATTTAGAAAATATCTAGTCACAACATACTCTATGTCCATTCTTGTTGAGTTCCACTAAAGATGAAATCCTTGACCATGTACGCAGACCTACAGGATGCAATATCTAGGGGCGAATCTAGGATATTCCTAGATTCGCCCCTGATACTTTCAAACATCATACACTTCTTACCCCAGCTATAATTTGAATATGAGATAAAAGAAGAATTAGACAATAAGATATAAATTCTTATATCTTATAAACAATCTTAAAACAATCTTAAAAATCGTAATAGCTTCATTGTTATTAACAACTTGGAATTAAATAAAATTGTTATCATTTAATGTAATAATAATATGTATATGTATTCATTAATAGTTGATTAATGTATTTGACATGCAACTGAAAATCAGCGATTAAAAATATTTATTATAAGCTTTAATAACCGTGTTTTATGATTTTAACATAGTAACACATCTATATCAATTGATTTTACGCTTGCAATTGCACTTTTTCTAAGGTCTTTCACCTCCGATGTTGTCTGATGACCTATACCAATATCAAATATGAAAACCAGTTATTATAATTAACCTGAGTTTTTTAAAGACTGTATAGTTGAGTGTTGCAAATGTTTAATACCTATATTATTGATTTGATTACATTTTGATATGACTGCAGTAATCGAACCTAAATACATGTAACCAATCCTCAAAGAAATGTACAAAATTACATTAAATAATCTTAATTGGACTACCCAAATTCTAAGTACGATGAACATGTGTAATTAATTTGAGATGAATAAATTGACTAAATCCAAATACAATATTTTTTTTAAATGATTTGAAGGTATATATTATAAATGTAACCAAACTGTATTAATACATTATTTACTTACCTGGAAGCTTACTCAGACTTGTCTCACTTCGACCTTCACACTCTACTGGGAATTTGACGTAAGAGGCCTTAAGTATGCTTTGAATCGCGCCAAAGAGGTTAATTGTATACAGTATATTTTATATATATTTATTATTCCTACTAAATATGAAAAACCTGAAAGATATCTTCAGGTCATTATCATTATCACATCCATTATCTAATATAGTCCACTAAACATTCATTGAAATATACCTAATTTCTAATTATCTTATGGGCGCTAGCAATGATTTGTATCAATAATCAATTCTAAAATCGACATCGTTACCCGCGATAAGTTACAGAAATTCAAAAATATTAACCATCTCAATAAAAAATATTTCATTGGTGTTCTTTGAATGTCAAATTTAAGGTAGTCTGTTAGAGATCTCTCGAACTTTCCCAACAATTATACAATATTAATATTATATTATAGTATTAAGCTTGTTAATGTAATTGTGGGTAATTTAAATTTATATATTAGACTACCTAGTGAGAGTAGTACACAATCTATACAAAGAGCAAACTGCTGTTATAGAAGTAGAAGGGGAAAAAAGGGAAGTAGGTATTAGGAAAGGAGTAAGACAAGGATGTGCACTATCACCACTAATTTTTAATCTGTACATGGAAGAGGTAAAAGATAGAGTGGATTTCAGGATTAAAGTACAGGGACAGAAACTAAAAATGCTGAGATTCGCGGATGATATAGCAGTATTAGCATCTAGTAATGAGGAATTAGAATCAGCATTGAACGAAATGGAGGCAGTGTTGACAGAGGAATATGGAATGAGGGTGAATAAAAACAAAACTAATGTGTTAGTGTGCAGAGGGCGCGAGAGCAGAGCAAAAACGAAAGTACAAATTAATAATGAAAGATTGGAGGAACTTAAATACTTCACTTATTTAGGAAGTAAAATAAATTGGGATGGAAGAAGCGATAAAGACATAAAACAAAGAATAGCGCATGGTCGAGTAGCTTTTAACAAAAAGAAAGCACTTTTATGCTCGAGGGTAATAAACTTAGAAACAAGGAAGAGATTTTTGAAAACATATGTATGGAGCACGGCACTATACGGTTGCGAAACCTGGACGGTAGGGGAAGCAAGTAGGAAGAAATTAGAAGCTTTTGAGATGTGGTGTTACCGAAGAATGGTGAAAATACCATGGACTGATAGGGTTACAAACGAAGGAGTATTGGAGAAAGTCGGCGAGAAAAGAAGTATGTGGAAAAACATAAAGAAGAGAAGAGATAGAATGGTAGGCCACTTGCTGAGACATGGGGGAATAGTCCGCGATATTTTGGAGGCAGAAATAGGAGTGAAGAAAGGCAGAGGTAGGCCTAGATTAGACTACTGCTCGTAAATAGTAAGGGATGTAGGTTGTAGTACAATTAGCGAAATGCGTAGGTTAGCACAAGATAGGAGAAGCTGGAGGTTAGCGTTATGATGGTAGTCTTATGATGAGACTACCTAGTATTACAAAGTGTAAATCTGATCGAAAATAATAGCCAAATAAAATTTTGTATAAAAGCAAATACTTTATTGACGATTCTTCACTTTCATTTTTTATTTAGTCATAAGGCTTCAAGTTCAAGCTTCAAGTAGACATTCTGTACAGTTAATAGTTTTCATTTTACTTTACAGTTCACAGTAATGCGTTTTTATCGACCAGTTATTCCAAGATTATTCATAGTTACATAGATAAATATGTAGGTACTGTTTGTACAGAATCACTTTAAACAAATAGATAATTGTGAATGGAAATTCCATATCTTTCGTAGAATATCAGGTGAGTATTACAAAAAACTGATATTTTACACCTCGTATTATTTTCATATCGTAATATATTAAATATTGCTCCTTCATACTAAGGACACGCTATAAATATTATTGTGGTATAACCTGCTTAGTGTTTATATTTAACATGGAAGCCCATGAAAATAAGTGTTTATTTATTTTTCCAATTATAGTCATATTTTAAAAATCTACTCACAATCAACATATTTTGTTTTCAGTTACTTGTCGTTTATGTATAAATACTTTGATTAAATTAGCTTCCTTAAAATTCATTATTATGAAACATTCTAAAAACTACCAGAATATTCTTTATTTGTAATTTCTGTTAAGGATAATAGTAAATACAACGGTTTTACATACCCAATACAAGACCATAAAGTACGATGTAACTACACATAGCAAATTATAATGCTACGTGGATACAAAAGCGACCATGTGTAAAGATTACTCTAAAAAATATCGAAATGAAAATGTCTACTGATCAAATTTATTATATTATAACTGGAATTTGAAATTTTCCTGGGGTATATATTTTTTCAAAACTGCCACAATGTAGGTTATTTTTTCTCGTAAGTGAAAGTTGAGCATCTATTCAGTATAACGCTTTTCTGTTGGTTTACGTCCAAACTATCAACTGTTAAAATAATGGCAATTACACTTCTTACACCCTGTCTACTAATACCAACTCTACTAATATCTAACGAATAATACGCGAAATTAAACACGAATAGCGCTATTGCATTTCCAGAGGAAAAACACCTCAATGTACTATAAATAAACAAACGTATGTCACGACGAGTCAACTGAGAACAAATCTGTTACCGATGTCGAGAGTTCTGATGTTCCCATTACATAAATATGAAAAACGTGAGACGTTATGTTGGTTGCATAACGAACCGTCTGTGGCCTTATTAAGTTTTTACAACTAGTCCGGCTCTATTTGTAAATAATCGAGTCACATTTGTCAAAAGAAACTAAGCAGTTTTAAACCCAGTAACATCTAAATTATTAGATCCTGCAGGTTTGGTAAAACGTGATTTATGAAGAAAAAGAAACATATCTCCTTAGAAAACGCAACAGACTTGTAAACGCTTTCTTGGAAAGTAGAACTCTTGATCTCTTGATGGTTCTTCGCTGTTTTATTACATATAAAACAAGAAAAAGTATAAGTCTTAAATAAAATGTATTATTTTAAAATATTCCTTGATCTTTGGGTTTTTTCTCGTATATTAATTTAATCGTATCACAATCCATAAAGTGGTTGAAGCACGTGTTTACAGTTTTTACAGACATATAATATATTAAAATAAACGGGAAAACATGCAATCTGCAGTTCGAGGTATTGCGTACTAACAAACTTAACTCTGAAAAACAAACAGCCTGCCGGTGACAGTAACAGTGAACCATGAAATACGTTTGGGTGGTTTTCCTTTGCAGCTTAAGTTGTGTACCGACACTGACCCAGCGTAAAGAAGGTAGGTACGCAGTGTTTTTATATTGATACTTTATTTGATTTCGAAAATATAAATTCATCAAATCCTTTAAGGTAAACTGTACCGTCCTTGTTATTGACGAACGGTTTACGAAAACAAATAAATATATAAACAGAAAAGAACGGTTGTTTTATTCGCCTAAACCTGTTTACCACAGGTAAAGTGAATCGGTAAAATATAAAAAAATTCGACCTCAGATGACCACTGTAGTATAGGTATCATTAATATGTACTGGCGTACAAGGTTTGTGTAAATTAAATAAATCAACCCAATACACCGATATAATTTTATATTTATTGATATAAATATAGTCTAGTTGATATTATATTCATTCAATATTTATTGCATGGCTTATATGTGAAATATCTTAAACGTATACTGTATAATAAATATTAAATAATAAGTACATTGTGCATGTATTACTATTAATAACATTGTCACAAAATTGGTTAACCGCATACATTTGAATCATATTTTCATACAGCCTTATTAATCAATGATTTAGGAAATTTTCAGCAAAACTTATATATACAGGGCGTCTTATAAAAACGCTTTAAGCTGTATTTTTTAAACTGATTTAGAAAAATTAATTAAATAATCAAAGAGCACCACAAACTGGTATCCATATCGATTTTCTTCACCTTCAACCGACAATCGACTTTGTTTTTAATAGAACAGTATATATCTTCGTTGGAATCAGCTTTCTCCCTGAGTTCAAATATGTATCACAAATTGATATTTGAGTAGTAGTTTAATTTAAGTAATGGTTTCAAGTTGATATTAATATTTAATTTGATACCGGAGTAGGTCGGAACCTTTGGTATGAAGATAACACTGACTTAGTTTTCTACAAAACACTATACACTACACTCGACGCCCGTTTCGCCAACAAAGTTGGCATCATCTGGAAATGATTAAAACTTCAGTTTTAATCATCTAATTAATTAATGGAGATCATTAAAACTTCAGTTTTAATCATTTATTGGCGAAACGCGCTTCGAGTGTAGTGTATAGTGTTTTGTAGGAAACTAACTCGGTGTTATTTAATTTGAGTAATGGTTTTAAATTGAAATTAATATTTAAATATTTTACACAGTTTATCCACAAACCATTACTCAAATAACTTATCGTTACCACTTTGTACTAATTTTGAATCATTATTTTGTTTTTTTTTTGTTTTTTATCAGATAAAAATGACTGTGTTACACTTGCGGTATTTTTATAAGACAACCTGTGTATACATTCCTTAAAAAAGTGTAATGAGATAATTCGATACGCTCCCTTGAAACACTGGTAATTAATTCGGAGTTTGATTTTGAAAATGGTCATGCCCTCTATGGGCTGAAAGCATAATTTATGCTTTTAGCATATATATTATGGTGAAAGCATAATAATGTATATAGTATTGCCTATATTTCAGGCAAATTTATCGAAATAATCTCGTATATATTATTCATCTTTCTCGATGATGAATGAATACAATTCAAATACCTAATCATCTAGCTTTGGGAGACCACTTTAGAGCAGAAATATATCCTTTATCTCTGTTTGACTAACCTTTTTCTTTTTACAGAAAATGACCCTTGTAACTTATCAACTGGAGAAGAGGGTGTTTGTAGACTGGTGTCAGCGTGCCCTTACGCCCAAAATTTATTGAAAACCGATAAAATACCTGATCACTGTGGATTTTCTGTATACGAGCCAATCGTCTGTTGCCTTATAGAAGAAAGGAAGAATAGTTCAAATGTTGTCAACGCTGTACTTATCAAAGATCCTACTAATGGAACATCAGAAGATGACGCTGCAGGAGCTCTTAGCAGAAACAGTAAGTTTTCATGTATTATCATCTTAAACATCAGCTATATCCGCCTCCTTCTGGAATAATAGATCTCATCTAGTTATTTATTTTGTATCAGCCTAGTCGAAATAATATTTACCATAGTATCGGCTGTAATTATTATACATGTCGAATGTTACGTGTATTAATTTAATTTACATTTCTAGAATGTATTTTTTTCCATCCAAAACCGAAATATCCAATGTTTATCGCTGGAGGTAAACCATCGCTTACAAAAGAATTCCCACACATGGTAAGTTTACAGTCAGTTGAACCTTACCCTTTGAATTCTTTGAATAAAGTTATCTCAATTTTATAGGCAGTAATTGGTTTTGGGGAAAAAGACAACATTCAATGGATGTGTGGCGGATCACTAATTAGTTATAATTTTGTTTTGACAGCAGCGCATTGCTTAGAGTCAAGAGAGTGGTAAGCAGACTTCTTCAATAATAAACAAACATCTTCCATACGACTAGCATAATATATTTAATATGGCCATTTTATTAATAATGGTGATACTTTATTATACCTGCATTATAGTCTTTGTCTAAGCAACTAAAAAGTCAGGTAAAATCCTAAATTGAAAGGTTGCTAAGCAACATTTTTTTATAATTACAACTTTGTGTTTATGTGTCTAATTACAGCAAAATATTAAATGAATAACAAATGGAACTATTTGAAATATAAGTCAAATGTACAATTTTTATTGATATTTGAATATCACCTGATTTGTGGTGGGCGGAGTTATTGTAGTACCTCATTCTGCCGCTAGGAGTGTATAGAGCTACCATTCGCGAGTTCGCGAGTCAGTAATCCAAGCGTCGTCGCTAGAGAAAGTTCCGTTCGGCTTGTGTGAATTTTTTACGGAGACTTGTTTTATGTGCTTGTCATTCATTTTGTTTTTTCAATGTGAATTGTCTATTCATAGTTTGTTCCACAGCGTCAGACAGTTAACCAGACTTTCTGGAGGTTTTGAAAAGATTGCGCAACAGTTTGTGGCGGAAGAGGCCTGATTTGTGGCTGGTTCTTCGACCACGATAACGTCCTTGTTCACACAGCCCTGCCTACGCGCCAATTTTTGACCAAGAATTTCCACAACTTCGTCAATGGTCCGTCGTAAATCTTCCAGGATGATTTCGCCAATATTTTCATCGGTTCGAGCCGCGGAAAGACGACCAGAGCGAGATTTGTCATCAATTGACATTTCACCTCCTTTGAAACAGAAAAACCACTCATATACTCGAGTTTTCCGAATAGCATCATCCTCTTAGGCCGTTTTTAACATTTCAAGAGTTTCTGTGCTAGTCTTTCCAAGTAGGAGGCAAAACTTTACAGGCGCGCGCTGTCCACGAAGATCAGTCATTGCAAAAACGACGAGCACACAAAACAACTCTCACTAAAAAATGGCACAAGATAAACAGAACCTTCTTTAGCACCGATGCTTGACTTACTGACTCGGAAATGGTAGCTCTATACGCTCCTAGCGGCAGAACGCAGTACTACAAAAACTCCGGTCACCACAACATCGGTTTGATTTATTTTGCGTACCCCTCCTACATGTCAGGTGAAGAGATGAGGTTTCCATTCTCTTATTTAACAATTGTTACAGCAATTTAATCAATATTTAATATAAGTAGTTTTTACTACTTATCACGAATTTTGTGTGTTTAAGTATAAAAGAACATAAGCGTACAAAATAAGAGTTCATTTTCATATATTTTAGTCCAAATTCGAGTATATTTGCATGTGATACACGTGCATAAAATTACTTTAAAATACATACTTACAACGTTAACGGCACTCTGCATTCTTTAAAAGCTTATTTCTGCATTTGTATCATGATCTTCTACCATATAAAAACAGGAGACCAGTTTTCGACAAACGCCGAAAGTTTACATGTTTGTCAACGCACTTTTCTTCTTTGATGAAACGTGCGCAAGAAAGTATAATATTTCGGTGTTCGTGTCTTAGGGGGCCTGCTAGATGGATACGACTAGGCGATCTCGACCTAAAGACTGAGGAAAACGAAACCGAACCACAAAATTTCACCGTCAAAACGAGAATACCACATCCCTTATACAAACCGCCTGCTAGATACCATGACATTGCGTTAATCGAGTTAGATCGGAAGGCGTCTCCATCCGTCTATGTTTCGCCAGCTTGTTTGCACACGGCACGTGACCTTAAAGAGAACAGAATGACCGCCACTGGTTGGGGAAAAACCAGCTATTCGGACGAGTCTAACAGTCTTCTCATGAAGGTGGACATGGACCATATCCCAAAGGACAAATGCACGGAAACTTTCGGTAATGTCTTGCGTTTTAATTTACCGAATGGTATCGTTGACGATTGGCAGATTTGTGCTGGGGGTGTTATTGGAAAAGATACTTGTCAGGTAGGTACAAAGTTTAATTAAGTAATGTTGCATTTTCTCGAGCAACAAAATCGATTGGATTAAGTTCCTGCACCACAGCCAATTTGTAGGAATGAAATTTTATTTCTTCATGAAGGACTCGCCTCATAGAACGAGCAGACAATCCAACAGCAGCTGTATGTTTTTCGGACAGAGCTGAGAGGATCGCAAATTAGAAAGCCTTACCATGTCAATGTTTTGGGGCGAGCTTGCTGTTTGTGGAAGCCCGCGTTTTTTTTTCAGATCACCTGTTTCCCTGAAGCTGTTTACCCATGAAACAATCGACTGCGGCCAGAAACACGACCACGGGGCGCAATATTGAAATGGGTACGGAATGCACGTTGCGTGGCGATGATTGAGCGACCGTTAGGAAAGTATGCCTCGATAGCGAACGCGCGCTCCACTTTCGTCCACTCCATGATGCTAACTAAACCAAGCAGAGCTATAACTTTACTCCCCGCCCTCTCGAATGTGCCTGTCCCCACCCTCCTAGGAGCAACCATCGCTTCAGGTCGCCAAATTCAAATAAGCAAGCTGCTCTGTCCCACCCTGTATTATGAGTGATTCATCGCCAATATGTGCACAGCTGGAGCGGGTGAAGTATACAGAGGACACTATGTCAAATGTATATTATGTTAAAGGTCACCAAATATTACACAATAACAAAATAAAATCAAAATTGTTCGAAAACATTTTTAAATTATTTTATAACAGTTTAAATTTCCCGTAAATTAAATACTAAAATCTGGCATTATCACTAATTACTACATTTGCGTTCAGGTAGCTCTATAGCGTTTAATTCGCAGCGGTCCGGTCATAAACGAAAGATTATTATACGGCGATTTCACTTACCATACCTTTAACATATTGACTTTTTTCTTGTTGCTTCAATATTTAATTATTGTGCCTTTTATCATGGTGTCTTCAAACTTCATATTTATCAGCTTCAACCAGTTTATACATGTTTTTCATTATGATAATATGGATAACGTTGAAAACAGTAGTTTTTGTGTATCGCAAATAGTAACACTTTATGGTAAGACATACACAACTCAACAGCCTTCACTGAACGAGGATCATTACATGGTTTACCTTAGTCTAGTTACAGATTGATCTCTCTACTACACCTACAAAGCGGCACATAACATTTGTAGACGCAAAATTACTTGGTCAATGAGATAAAGTAATGATCAGAGATACTGAATAGAGATAATGACATGATATTACATAAAAATAAAAAAACAAAAAATAAAACCACACACACCATACGTATTATACTGATGCAAACAACATCTATTCCCACCAACATTATCGGTGCTGCTGCTTGGATTAGGACCAAGATTATGATAGTTTATTCACATTTACCACATAACGTGCAAGTTATTTTAGGGATGATTAAATAAACGATTGTATATTTTAGGGTGATTCTGGAGGCCCGCTTCAGGTGAAGAACACAGAGAGAACCTTCGGGGTGCGAGTTCATACAATTATAGGAATCACCTCCTTCGGAAAGGTATGTGCGTTATCCAAAGCGCCTGGAATTTATACGAGAGTTTCGAATTACATTCCCTGGATAGAGAACGTCGTGTGGCCAAATGAAGACGCCGCAACGGTTTTGAAGCCAATGTGGCGTCCGCTTAATTGACCCAGAGGCTTTCCAGACATTCTGGTTATTATTTTTGGATACTTTGAATGCCCGTACACTATTGGTTCTTTAATTACAATTAAAGGTTTATCACAACGTGATCTTCCATACACTACTTTTATGAAAAATTTTGGTAATTATGTAAGTGCATATGAAAATTATAATGAGTTAAGTCAGTAGTGGCTGAATGAAATTTAAAGTGATATATTTTAATAATGAGATATGGGACCAACCTCTTATTTTCGGAGTCAACTATTGGATCCTTACAGAATAGAACTGTGGCAAGTTTGTAAAAAAGAGATTGTCCACCGAGAGATTTTCCAAAAAAATTGGAATTACTTATAAATTATTCCTTTTCTCAAAAGGTAAGCACAAAAAGTTTTCATTTTCTAAAAACTACAGAATTTTAAAATTTTGCGCCAAATTAATATTAAAATAGACATAACTTTATTGATAATAATTGTTTTATGCACTATAAAATTAAAAAAAAAACAGGTCGTTAATTTGACCTCTGATTGTGATTTTATGAATATTTGTAAACCAGTTTTGAATATATATAAACAGGCAATCCCTTTTTGACAACTTTATTATGTAAATATTTTCAGTTTCTGTGTCATTGTCACTTTTTTAATTATTAGTATGTAACACGAAAATATGGTATGGGTGTCATGCCTCATTATCAAGATTATTTTTTTAAATAATAGGTTTCTTGTGTGTTCATAGATAAATTTTAATTGACAACAAAGTAATAAGTGAAAATTGGTAATGAAAAAATTATTGTAGAATATTAAATATGCATTTTCACTTATTTTCCAATAATCGTGTTTCATTAAAAGTAAATTTATATTAATAGATTGTTGCCTATAATGTGGTCTGTAATTAAATATAATTTAAAAGGGTGATAGTTGTTTTTGTTTCTAGTATCTAAACATTAGTTCATAAGCCACTTGTTTCTTTTAATTACTAAACTGAAAAATAAAAATATAATACTTTAGTTACATTAATGTCATCTACAACTTTATTAATGTTCCTTAAAGAATACTGTAGTTGTATCAATGTTATCAACGTAAGTACTTAGCAATTTAATGTAAGGACGTAAGAAGTGTAGAGAGTAGCTGTCGTTGAAAAAAATCACACAACAGTTCATATCATTTCCAATGCAATAAAGCTATTAGACTTCGAGAATTGTATACGCCATAGAGTTCATTCGGCATTTGTCCTGAATCGGCGTACCGTGTGCGGCACTGATGAGAACTAACAAGTTCGAAACAGCTGTATATCGTTCGGTTCCGATCCGGGACAAATGTCGAATCCTACCTGTGGCGGGTTTTATTTTTTGAAACCTTATCTGATCGTGCAGAAACACGAGAAAGGGGTCGAGGATCGCTTCTGGGTATAATTCAATGCCTGGCGGGGCTTTAGCCCGAGGAGTAGTTGTTTCCTAGAGCGATTATGTAATAGTTTTGCTATTCGGGAACTACTCTGATAACCGCTTGGCGGCTTGGTGGTTCCTTTCTCGATTTCCGACTTATAAGTTACTGACAAAGATCGTATCGATAAAGATGTATACGCCATAGAGTTCACTCGGCATTTGTCCTGAATCGGCGTACCGTGTGCGGCACTGATGAGAACTAACAAGTTCGAAACAGCTGTATGTCGTTCGGTTCCGATCCGGGACAAATGTCGAATCCTACCTGTGGCGGGTTTTATTTTTTGAAACCTTATCTGATCGTGCAGAAACACGAGAAAGGGATCGCTTCTGGGTATAATTCAATGCCTGGCGGGGCTTTAGCCCGAGGAGTAGTTGTTTCCTAGAGCGATTATGTAATAGCTTTGCTATTCGGGAACTACTTTGATAACCGCTTGGCGGCTTGGTGGTTCCTTTCTCGATTTCCGACTTATAAGTTACTATCTGTATGGGGCTAAGAGAAAAGTCATTTTATACTTTTTAGTCCGTTTTAAAAACGTGGTATATTAAAAAAAATATTTAAATAATTATTATTATTTATTTCTTTATTTGTCTCTCTCTCTCTCTCTCTCTCTCTCTCTCTCGCTCTCGCTCTCGCTCTCCACTCTTCACTAAACTATATTTACTTTTTTCAATGTGAAACCTGTTGCAAACTGTTAACAAACTCACTTTCTTCAACTGTCATCCCGTTCTGAAATATGTTTAAGTTTCAGATCTATAGCTCATCGGGAAGTTAGCTTAAAATCGATTGCAAAATTAGTCCCGAACAGACAAACAACCAAACAGACAGCCAAGAAAGCGAGTTAACATGGCATTGTCATCCAGTTCTGAGCTATGTTTAAAGTTTCGAGTCTCTATCTAACTCATCGGGAAGTTAGTTTAAAATCAACTGCACCGAACAGACAGACAGACAAGAAAGCTAGTTAATAAAAACGTGGCAAAAATAAAATCAATCATTCTGCAAAAACGGATATTGTCATTTGAATACAATGAGAATAAATGCAGTAAATCTACGAGGGGCTTTCAAATATAAACGAAAATTTTAGGCGGACGAAACTGGAAGATGCAGAGTTGGGTTAGATACTGGCGGGAACTGTAGAAGGAGGTAATGGGAGATGAAAATTGACTCTGACACAGCCCTGAAATAGTGAGGCAATAGCAATAAACTATTTTTATTGGCCTTCAATAAATCTAAAAAAAAAACATAATTCTCATTTATATTTGACCGCTCCTCGTAGATGGGTCCAATAAAAGTTGTACAATCAAATGACTGATTTTCATTCTGTTTAATATTGACATTAACTGTATGCAACTTTCGAGAAATGTTACAAGGAATTTACAAGGATATACTTATTTTTAACCGAAAACATAAATCTGTGTTAAAACCAGTACAGTTTCAACAGTTGAAAGACATGCATCCTGTTTGGATAACCCTGCTGTATTGTGTAAGTTGTGTGCTAACTGAGGAAATGAAAGGTATGTCATAGTTTATCCATATACTTATAAAGGCGACGCTAAAAATGTTGAAAAATATAACGGGGAAAATGAGTACATTTCGTATATAATAGGAAAAATAATCGTATTTGGACAGAACGAGTGTGACGGTACAAGTGAAGACGAAAGACGCGGCGGAATATAAAGACGAGTGCCTAAAACATTGAACGACGTATTACAATTCACCATATCATTTACTTTATATCCGTATTTTTCAATAATAATACTATCACATAAGTAATCATACAATTTTCTTTCAAATAATCCCACAAACTTGGGATTTTCTTGGGAAACCTGAAGGCATCTTTGAAGTCGTCTGTCCTTCCTTAAGTCTATACGATTTTTTTCAGATTTTTTTTTAACGACGATGTATTTTTATGAAATAAAATCGATGGAGTATGGTAAGCAAATTTTATCGAAAATATATCGCCCCAAAATTAATGCAAATTACGTTGAGTGCGTTTCAGTATTTACAGGATTTTACACACCACCCGTAATTAATCTTACTTTTAATTTTCATCTTAAACGATTAATTAATTATTTATAGATTATAGATAATTAAACGATTATTTATAGATTCTAAATTAATATTATTCTATCCATCTAATTTATTTAAATTAACTCAAATATTATTATAACTAATTTATAGCTGTATCAATGAGTAAGCATATCAATAATCAATATTTAGAATTTTCAAACATTAAATGTAATGGTTTTGTGCCACAAATTTTTAACGGCACTTTTGCATCTCGCCATATCCGTTTTACGACCAAGTACCTAATAGATTTGTTATATACTTTCGGACTTTACAGAAAGTAAATTGTAAGACTATTCGACGAGAATTAGTCATAAAAATTCTCCAATAGAACAGACGGCGCGCGGCGGCTCATCTCACGAATCTTGGGCAACGCTAATTTTACTATCGCATTATTTTACTACCTAATGAATAATAAAATAGCCATCTGGAAATTAGAGCATCCTTTTTTGTGTATCTTTACTGCTCGTCCCATATGTACCCTTGAAAACGTACATTAGCACATTATCGTATGAATACATTTCAAGACCGTTCGATGACCACCAGTCGTTCCACTATAGCTGTGCGAAGAAAATGGCAAGGGTAGTGAAATTAGTTCTCTTCGTTTGCATAAATTACGCAAGATGTGTTCCACCCAGTCCCACCAGTGCAGTGACAGATATGCTACAAGCGGAACTTGGTACGCTGAAAAATACCATGAGGGTTTTGTCAGGTAAATATGACTTATTTTTTTATTGTTAACGGTGAAAGCCTAAAATCATTTTGTGATATATTTATTTATCTATGATTATTCATTTTCTACACGCAAAACTGAAAAGAAGTAATATCGAAGTATTAACTTTCCATTTTTATTAACTTACTTATTTTTTACTTAACTACTATGCTACTATGATGCTTTTCTTTTTAACACGATCGTTCATACTAATCTTGTCCTATACAAGACGACATTTTTAAGAGAATATTACTCTTACATCGTATACATATACGAGGGTAGCTCCAGAAGTACCCGACATAACAAAACACAATAAATGTGGGAAAGAATATATTTATTTCTCTACATAGTCTCCTTTTAACTCGATACACTTTTCCCAGCGAACTTCAATGGCATCCATATCCTGTTTATAGTAAGAATCGTCGGGCTACTCAAAAAAAGCCATCAATCGCAAACTGCACCTCTTCATTCTTGATGTCATCACTAAAACGCTCCAATAAATTCGCATAATACTCGTCATTGATTATTTTTCAATTCTGAAGGTAATAAATGAAAATTATCCCACGAACATCCCAAAAAGCTAACGCCATGACCTTGCCTGCAGATGGAACTCTCTTGGCCTTCTTTGGGACCGATTCTTTCCTTTCGGTCCATTGCTTTGACTATTCCTTCGTCTCAGGTGGGAAGTACTAGTAATTGACCCATATTTCATCCATGGTTATGAATCGACGCAAAAACTCGGCTTTATTCCTGTTAAACTTCGCCAAACACTGGATTGAATCATCCTCACGTCACGACGCTGTTTTTATTCCATTGTGAGTAATCACGACACGCCTCTTCCGCACAGCTTTTTCATGTTCAAAATTTCGGTCAATATGCGATGTACAGCACGTTTTGAAATAGCTACCATGTCTGTTAGCTTGCGCACTCTCAGTCGACGATCATCCAATACCGTTTTGTAGATTTTCTTTCACCATTTCTGGCGTAGTCACCTCATTTGGTCGACTACTACGATCTTCGTCTTTACAGTTCGCACGACCTTGTTTAAACTCTGCCATCCTATATTTTACCTTTGTAATCGAAGGAGCAGTCTCCCCCAGAGTAGAATCTACATCCGCTTTGATATCGGTTGGACTGAGGCCTTTCAAATGAAAATATTGTATGACATAACAGTTACCATGTTTAGAGATTCACTGAGTGCGTTCACTATTGAAAGCTGCCAAACAAATACTAAACAACGTAGCGGCGTTAAACTTCAAACGTAAGCTTTATAAAGTTGGTACTTTTTACCATATTCATTCTTGTCAAGCAACAACCGCCATATATACCTACATCAGGTCGGGTACTTCTGGGACTACCCTCGTATCATAAAATAGCAATTAATAATAATAACCTATTTCAGTAAATGTATATTCATTTTTCCCTTAGACCAATGGGAAAAATGGAACACGCTATTCATAACCTCCTTGGAACCCCGAATTACCTCCACAGCTTCCACCTTAGCCAGCATAGATAGTAATATCCATAACCTCCAGGAGAGGGCTCACGTCTGGGATACGTTTCAGCTACACGTAGCCGCTTGGAATGATCAACTGGCATCTCTTGATCGAAAACTCGATATAATTAGCAAGTATGGTTAAAAAAAGTATATGACATGTGTTCTACTTTATTTTAAATTTATTTGCAACATAGAAACGGTCTTGGTTCCCTATCTATCCATCTTGTTTAATTAAACACTACAGTATTACAAGCAATACTGCAATAATTTACTTTTAATTTTTGCGATAATTGGAACACGAAAACGTATTTTTATAAAACAAAACTATTTAGTTTCTATTTCAACTGTTTTTTTTTTTTAGATTTGGCTGATTTAAATTATATACACCTATTTTAAGAAATCAGCACGTCTTGAATCGCAATCTTTGGTAATATTTTACCAAATACGCCTTTATAGGGTTTCTTGGTTGTCATTTAAACATATAAATTATCTAATTAAAATTACAATGTTCATCTTTTATAGAACAGAACTAAAGTAATAATAATCTGTATTTAACAAGTTGCAATTTTCCATTTGCTATTGCAAACAATTACTGTAACTTGAATTGTATTTGAAATAAAACGATTTTCTATTGGCAACGTTGAAGGTATATTCGATGTAACATTAATAGGTTAGTCTTTTCTTACTGCTCTTAGTTACTTCAAAGTGATCTAGAATTTATATTGGTGTCACTTAATCAGGAAATTTATTTGAAGTAGGCAATTTTTTAAAGGCTCGAGTACCTTACTTTAAAACCTCGTAGGAGTCTCGTTCATATAAATCCAATTTTCTATTAGATTTTGCACGTTTATAACATAATTATAAATATTCCATTCATCATGTTATCTATGGTTGCAAGAGTTATACTGCAATTAAATTTCTCAATTTTCTCCTCCAATAAAGAAAAAATCAAAGTCAAGTCATTCTTGAAACGATTTTCAATTTACCTAATCAAAAAAGTTTTTGATTAGGTAAATTGTATTTTGTTGTTAATAATCAACTACTTTGTAGAAATATACTTTATAGGAAAATAAAGTTTTGAATTTATAACAACCTTTATACTACTTTTACCAGCTATTAAACAAATTATACTGCTAAATCATCCCCACTACTAAAAGTTTTTATGTTACAAATAAACTTAATGTGCATTTACATTGTCGAAACTTCATTCTACTAACTGTTTATTATAAAAGGGAGTTTACATAATTTTTTAATAATTTCTTCGATTTCAGGGGCCAAGAAAAGGTTTTATTCCTCGAGGGCAAAATGAATAGTATGTTAGGCATAGAATATAAGTTGGACAATGCCATGAAAGTTCTCAACGACATATACGATTCTGTGACAAACCTGGACTCGACCGTCCACACAAAAAAAAATCACGACACACTATTAAGTGAGTTCGCCACTCGAGGAGTTTTGAGTTCAATTAAAATGGTCGAAAAAAAATTGGATAGGCTTTTAATTGCTACCCAGAGTTCCGCAACAAAAGTCAAAGGGCCAGATGAGAAACCCAAATTTACAATTAAGTGTAACACACCGAGAATCATCGAGGATTTGTTGAATGATATATCATCTAAAGTTGACGTAATATTCGACAGCATCAGCACTAATAACGATGACGAAGATGATACCGATTACGATAATGATTATTTAGAAGTGAAAGATGGTAGCGGAGAAGCAGCGGAGTATAAACAACAAAGTAAAAGTCAACGTTTAAAGAAAGTCATCCGAAGAGCTTCCGCGCCTTGTAGACAGATGAACCAAGCTCTAGAAGAAATTTTGAATAGAATCATACGAATCGAAAACACTTCTCTAATCGCATTAGACAAAGAAAATACGCATTTTGAGAAACTGTATATGGAACCCAACAGAAATCCTGAGAGTAAAGTACTGCAATATGTGCGTGACTATGCCACTGAATTTGTGAGAAGCACAAATCTTATTCTCGGTAGTTATTTCAGTGAACAGAGAAGTCAATTCGAAAGCATATTTAACAAGCTAAATAAAAAATGTTACGATTTCAAACTCAATCATGGAATGTCAACACAAAAACCTATAACTACAGCCTCTTCGAGTGTTAGTCAACACGTGCATTCTTTCGACCAAAGCAAGTCTACCGTTACCGGTGTTAACGTTGGAACCACAACTCCGGTGCCTTCTGAAACTTTACACCGTGAACAAAGTAAACCACAACCTACATGGATCCCTATAGTAAACCAAAATAAATCTTCTTGTGAAGACCTAATCGACTATGACGTAAGCGGTGTATACATTTTCGAGAACAATATTAAGGGACGGGACACTGAACTTTTCTTCAATAAAAGATACTGTGAAATACGTAACGATGGTTTATGGACTGTCATACAAAGAAGGGACAATTATACCCTCCAACATAATTTCAATGCCTCCTGGGAGGATTACAAGTACGGCTTCGGAAACCTACATAGGGATTTTTGGATAGGAAACGACTTTTTATATAAAACATCCAGAGCACGAAATCTTGTACTGAGAATAGAATTAGAAGATTTTGAGCATAATTTCGTATGGGCAGAATACGATACATTTGCAATAGCTTCTGAAAGGGACGATTATAAACTTACCGTTGGCGGATATACAGGGAACGCATCAGATTCGTTTTCCGGCCATAACGGTTCTTCTTTCAGCACTTATGACGACACCAATGATCTTGCACCGAAGTGCTGTCCGTGTTCTGTTTCATATGGCGGTGGATGGTGGTTTAACAGGTAAGAATTTTAAAATGAAAACCAAAGAACTGCCATATTATAAAGATTTAAGGACAGCCGAATGTTAGGTTTCTTTTAAATAATAGTCTTAAGTCTGAAATGAACAAATGGTTTTTCGGGCGTTTATCATTGTTAAATTTCCACAGAAATGTGTAATCCTCGTGCATAACTTGATCGGGATGAAAAAATTTAGTCGTTTATTTTAATAGGTAATCACCAACGTTACCGTATTTGTATCGTATCGTATGCTATCATAGTAATGCCAGCGGTTTCTAATTAATTTAATACAGAATTACTAAAATAAAAAAACCCTTATATTTAACTAGTTAGAAGTTAGTTGCGCCATCTAATGAAGAGATTGGAGTATACCCGATCTCATTTGACAGGGAACTGTGAATAAAAGTCTGTTTTCGACACCCTCCAATCCATATATCTCAAAATCCCGTTAATGTAATTTAATTAATAAGTGTATATAATATAAAAAATATGCAAGGTTTTTTGTGTAGAACAAAAAGTTTTAATAATCAATTTATAACTGAACTGTTCCATTTACTGTTCGGTGAACCAGTTGTGATTGTATTCGCTTGTTTATATGACTTTGACGTTCAAACAATTATTCCAACCTCAAATGAACACGATTCGAATTTGTTCGCAAGTACAATTAGTTCAGTCGATAATTAACGGAATCTGTGATAAAAATATTCATCGATAATTGAAGTACTTTTGTTTCAGGTGTTTTGAATCCCATCTGAACGGTATCTATTTTAAAAAGCCACACGAAAACAACTATTTTAGAGGTATAATTTGGGAGCATTGGCTGGGAAATTATTCCTTGAAGAAGTCAGTGATGATGATAAAGCCTAGAATGACCCGTTATGAGAATGTATCGACATCAGAAATTCCGAGCACGGAAACTATACCCTATTACGAAGATCCGTGACCATTAAATATTTAAAGGAGTGAATTGGAAGCGAATAATTCACTGTGTATATTTATTTGATGTATTTCGAATACTCAATATTACTAATTACACTGATAATAAATTATGTTTAATAGATACTGTTTGATTGGAAATTTTAATGTATTCAATTCTTTAATATTATAGTTACCTCTTTATAGAATATTTAGTATTACTTGGATGCGTAATACATATGAATTATGATACTGAATTTAAATACTCATAAAATTGATTTCAATCAATTACTCACAATTTTCAAACGTTTACTATAAAAAAAACTACAGCAAAATCGTAGACATAATTTATTTCTTGTTAAAACTGCTAAAATACTAACTTATAATTATGAAACTATTATAGATTTTTATTTTTATTTTACATCTATTTTTTTTTTGACAATATTTTTCAATTTTGATAGCTGGTTACTTGAGTGATTATTGAATTAATATTAACTAACTTGATTAATTGCTGTTGATTTTCAATCAACAATTGCTATCAACAAAAAATATATAAAACAACACTTTTTATTGTAGATAACTATTTACAAATGTGTATAATGTATATAGATTTGTAACCAAAGTTGGTGACTGTATTCTATTCTTAAAAATGTTCGTGCGCACATCCAGTTACAAACGTATAGAGGTCGGTAATCGGCAAGAGACGCATTTGGAGTCGATCACGTAGTATGCGACATCTATATTGCTACTTAAAAATTAATGAACAAATCAAATCGCTTTTGCACTCGCTGTTTTGATTGTTAGGTATAGAGTACATAGAAACTATTCGTATAAAATCCCGTCGATTTGATAGTTTTCCCCAATATTATAGTTATTATACTAGTGAAATTTCGAATGTTAATTAATCGAATAAATATGTTCATCAATCATGTAAACCAAATTAATATTTTCAGATGACTAAAATAGTTTCTATAATCTTCTGATGATGTGAACTTAACTAATGATACGCGCGTGAATGAGATTTAATCATCGCGTAAATATTCGAAACAAATGTTCCTCACAATGAAACGAACACTAGCCAACAGTGCGCGTGTGTGTAGTACGCATCTAGGTATTTTGAATTACGATTCAATTACAAAAGAAACTTTTAGAGTTAATTTGGCTTATCTTTTTATGAAATCGATTAGGGCAAGAATTTTCCTGTCGTATTGTGATATTAAAATTTTTAGTGCAGAGACCATGATAAGGTTTGAGGAGAAGGCATTAGTGTGTGAAAATAGAGGTACTGTTAGCTTAAGAACCGTCAACCAACGCTTGAATGTAAATAATAATACAAGCATTGCGGATAATGTACGTGGGCATAATTCTAAAACTAATAACACACGAGAATTCCATAATAGTAACAGAGAAACCAAAAAAGAAAATGGCACTGATCGATATCCCTATCTGTGTAAATTGCATGTCTGGGGACTTTCCGATTCTATTGTTAAAAAATCCGAATCCCAAAATATCGTAGACTTGTTTGAATGGCAGGTAGAATGTTTAAATAATCATGAAGTATTCAAAAATTCAACAAATTTTGTATATTCTGCACCTCCTTCCAGTGGTAAAACTATTTGCAGAAATAGTTTTAAAATAAATTGCAGAAATATTGGCATTTAAAACTGTTTTACAGTGCCAGACAAATGTTATATTCATAACATCATTAATTGCTGTTGGTAATGAAAAATTATCTCATATGAGAGAAATTCTAGCAGATAGTGGCATAAGAGTGAATCGCTATATGGGATCATATAAATCTCCATTTAGCTCTGATTTTCCAGAAATAATAGTTACCTCGATTACAAAAGCCAATACATTGCTGATTGTTTTGCTAAAAGAGGACAAACTAGCAACTGTAGGTGCAGTGGTGATTGACGAGTTGCATCTACTAGGAGACAAAAAATGGTGGGTACTTGAACTGATTTTAACAAAGTTGAAGTATATTTGCAAAAAACATAAGAACATAAACATTCAAATTATAACAGTGTCTGCTGGTATACCAAATTTAATAAACCTTGCAACATGGCTCGATGTAGTGTCATATTCAAGGAATTTTAAGAGGGTTCACCTAAACGAACGTTTATGCTGCTGTAATGATATATATGATACCAAATTTAACTTTATAAGAAAATTATCTCCTCTAGAGGTGGATGTACCTTAAGATAATATAGTGCAACTGTGTTTAGAGCCAATTAAAGAATCTGGGTCTGTATTAGTATTTTGCCCAACGAAATGTGCTTGCGAAATCTTATGTGTTAAAATTGCCACTGCTTTCTGTACAATAGTCAACACAAATTCAGAATGGGGCCATGTCTTACGAAGAGAGTTAAATTCAAATTTGGTACCACGAATGATACTTTTGGAAAAACTAAAGTATCGGTTTGGTCGGGCTGAATTATATAAAACCATTTGGTTTGGTGTAGCATTCTACCACTCAGGCCTAACAGAGCGTCAACGAAATGCTATTGAATATGGTTTTCACAATGGAGCCATAAAAGTCCTTGTGGCAACATCGGCTTTAGCTGGTGGGATTAATTTTTCCGTTCAGAGAGTTATAATTAAAACACCATATTTCTTCCAAAAGGTGTTAAGTACCTTAATGTATCGACAAATGATTGGTGTGGGTGAAAGCTTTCTTCTGTTCCAAGAAAATGAATTTAATGTTGTGAAGAACGTTATAAATCCAAATGCACCAATGAGTCCCGTGAAGAGTCGTCTTCAATGTGCAAAACTATTTAAGGTAGCTATATTGGAGGCTGTAGCAAATGGCTTTACTGTATCCACCACAGATCTGATATATTTTTTGCTAAGTGCACATTGCTTGCATTTCAAAATCGTTACATTAGAGTGAGGAACTCTTTAGAGGACATTATTGATATACTGAAAAATGATGGTTTGCTTCAGCTGCAACAAGAAAATGGAGAAGAGAAGTATATAGTAACTTTCTTAGGTATGACTGTAGACATATAAGATAAATATTAATATCAAAATATTCATAATTATTAAGTAACAACAAAAAATTCTTTTTTAATTCTAATCATGCTGCAATTTACTTATTCCAATATTGACAAAATAAGCTATTTTCGTATAGTCTTACATCTATAGTTTATCATTAATATATGGTATGTATACTTACATAAATATGCAATAGAACTTCTCTAGCTCAAATTATCTATCTCACCAAAAACGTTCTGAATTAAACAGACAGCAAATTTTATAGCTTGCATATGGATTTTGTGACATAAAGAAATTGGACTTATACAAGTTTGACTGTACATATTTCTATAAGTATATATACATGCTATCACCACCCTTTACAACCAATTACCCTCACATCACTCCTATAATTTTTAGAACTATGTAATATTTATATATTTATTATTTTATGTATGATGTTTCAGAAAGGTAAATAAAAGGCATATCTTTAGATTTGTTTTTGGAAAAATAGAAAACCGGTATGAGTATTTTAAAATTAACATGTTTGTTAGCATATTTAACAAAACAGTGATACACATGTTTTCCCTTTCCGAAAGGTTACCAGGACATTGCTAACCAGAAACATTATTTAAAAGTTGTTTAGTATAAGAAATATTTCTTAAATTACAAATGTTGTATTAAGGATGTGAGTAGTGTAAAAATTGACGTTGTTTATAAATATTATTGCCTTTTTTATAAATATATTTCAACAATGATAGTAGTAACGGCTTGAATGGTAACAGCAATGTACATATAAAGTATGAATATAATTTTATTCTGCATGTATTTTCTTAACAAAATTGATTAGCCCCCCAGACATTTAAAAATACATGTGAAATATCAGAAGGGGTGGTACACAGTTGATATGGCTGATATTGTCAAATGATAAAAAAAGTAGTTATATAAAAAAATGTATATATTGCATTATAATCCTGAAGAATATCCCTTAGGAAAATATAAAAAATATATATTAAACGAATTGCAGAATTATTAATTTCCACATTATATATACATACATATGAACTTGTCAAAAACAGTAAAACAGGAAAAATTTTCATTTACAGGTAAGCTCTTCATTTCAAAATCTATGTCTCAATGTCCAATTTTCACGTGAACTTAGCATTTACAGATTGAAGAACCTTGTGTCTGTTTGAATTCCTCGACGACATCCTAAAATATGAGGTAAATTTGATACACTATTTAAAATATTTAAATATGTAATGTAAAATTTATCATTACCACTTAGTATCCAAACACATTGTTTTACCAAAATCCTCCAAACCTGCTTCACAGGATAACCAGACTTTGACATCCAAGGATTTAAAAAAAATATATTGTGCAAAAAATACATTTAATTTATTTGTACAATATCGTCATTCAAGATACCAAATTTAAAATATATAGGTATACCGGGTGACCACGAGATGACGCTCGCCCCTATATATTCTTGGTCATTCAAGATATAAATCTCAAATTTGGACACGTCAAATAGCGGCTAAATATGGATTAATTAGACTAATTTCTCTCGCTTCTGATTTCACCGAAAATGATGCCAACTTTGGATTTTTTAATAGAATACCCTGTATATTTTTACATTTTTGGATTCAGGAGGTCATTTTGCACACAACTATGGTATACTGAGATAAGAATATTAATGACTAACATCGGTAATAAAATGCTTTATTGAAATAACGTAATGAGCCACCATGGTGGCATTTAAAAGAAATGAGTTATTCTGGAAAAATAATATCCGAAATATTTAGGAGCCTATAACACAAATGTCATATGGCATAATGTCATAATTGTATTTTCTGATTATTTATTGAAGCAAAACAAAACATTTTTTTGGGGTGACGGCCGCCTAGATGAAAAATTAAATTTGCTCATAAAAATGTTAGTCATTAATATTCTTATCTCAATATGCCGTAATTGTATGCAAAATGACCTGAATCCAAAAGTGTAAAAATATACAGGGTATTCTATTTAAAAATCCAAAGTTGGCATCATTTCCGGTGAAACCGCAAGCGAGAGAAATAGATAAATCGGTCAAATTAATCCATATTTAGCCGCTATTTGACGTGTCCAAATTTGAGATTTATATCTTGATATAGATATAAATTTAAGATATAGGGGCGAACGTCATCTCGTGGTCATCCGGTATATAAATTTAAAACTATAATACTAATGTATCATGAACTTTCAAAAAAATGTTATTTACTTGTTTTAAAATAAAATCAGAATAGAAGCCAAATAATGTTCCATTTTTATGGGGGGCTTTCCATAGTTCAGTTCATTTCACAATCTTCGTACCTTACTGTGTATAGCTACATCAAGTTTCCGCATTGCTTCTATTATAAGTATCGGCATTAAAGTATACTTCTAAACCTCATAAATCTACTCTGTACTGAGCTGTTTTTGTTTTGGGTATAAATGTATATATATATATATATATATATATATATATATATATATATATATATATATATATATATATATATATATATATATATATATATATATATATATATATTTGTGAGGTTTAGAAGTGGTTAGCATTGGTTAGAAAAGTGTTGCTGGGACAAATAATTGTTTAATGTATAAGACTGAATGGTTTTTTTTTTATGTTAAAAACAACATATTTGTTTTTTATTTTTATATTATTATTTATTTTGAATATCATATTTTTGTTCAATATTTCGTCACTTTACTATAAATGTTTTTAGTTATTTTATAAGTTCATATTTGTATTTAAGTTCACTAGTTTGCAGAGTTGCTGAATTTATATTTTGTTTATTTACATTTTTAAAATACTAATATAATATTTAGCATGCCATCATTCAATTCTAAACTAATTTAGAATAGAACAATGTTACATTTTTGTTAAATATTTTGTTAATTATTTTACTATGAACATTTTTTTATTTATTTGCTTTATAATTTGTTTTTATTGGAATAATTAACTAGTCCACCAAATTTTGTTTATTTACATTTGTATTAATAATATAATCAATAAATATTTAATATGCCATCACTCTACATTATTTAAATTAATTTTAGAATACATCTCATAAAATTATAACATAAGTAGTAAAAAGAGAACGCTACTCCAGAGAAATAAGTCGCAAGTATTAATTTTTTTCACCAAAATTTTGTTTATTGTTCTTTATATCCAATTAAGTGAATAATGCTGCGGTTTTCGTCATCTACTGGTAATACAAATTCTTGCCACAAGACGAAGCTCCTTCAACAAACATTGACAAGGAACCACAAATACTGTCATACATCATTTGTACCAGTGGCGGTTTCTGCATAAGAGCACATGAGTACGTGAACCCCCGAAGCAAATTAACAAACATTACAATAAATGTAAAATATACCTTGCATTAATAAATAAAATCTGTTACGATACCCTACTACAAATATCTAAATGTTATTTTATTAGTGTTTTTATTTGAATTTGTGGAATGCAGCGCGCAGCATGTTTATTTTATTTGGGACCCAGTTTGTTATACTATGTCTCGTTGTCATTGTGACAACGCCGGAGCACGTGCTATAAATGGACCTGATTTACGTCGAGTTTGTGGGCATCTTCGACTTGGTGGGTGGCGAGGGTTATATAATATTTCCGATGAAATTGAGCACAAATTTACCGTGAACCAGAGGCTAGATTGCGCTGACGTCATTAAGGAAATATCGATATAAATATACATATCTGGACCACAACTAACATTTTATTAAACATTATGGATACGAACAGTTATACCGTGCAATATTTGAAAGACAATTTTGATTATTTGAGTTATGAGCAAAAAATTGAAATTAAAAGTGGGGGCAGACCAAAACCGGAACTTAATTTGACGCAGACGCATTTAAGTCCAAATCTAGAAATTTTAACAGAAAGTTTAAAAAGGAAATGTATGAAAGAAATGATTGGATTTGTGAGTGCAGTATAACTAACAGATTATTTTTGCTTCCCCTGCTTGTTATTCAGTTGTGACATCGAACCGTCCTGGTCAAAAGATGGAGTAACAGACCTGAATCATTTGGCACAAAAAATAAAAAAACATGAGAATACCCAAGCTCATATTAATGCTCAATTGGATTTGAAACTGTTGGGAAAAGTACACTCGACGGTGCACACAGACGCAATATCCAACAACAAAATGAATAGGCAGCAAAGAATCGGTATGTTCTTTCGAAAATTATCGATTGTATAAAGTTTTGCGGGGCTTTTGAACTAGCACTTCGAGGTCATGAAAAAGAAGATTCCTCAAATCCCGGAATTTTTAGAGGTTTAATAAATTTCAGTGCCGAATTAGATATAGCATTCAAAGATCATTTTGAAAAATCTGTTGTTTTTAAAGGCACTTCAAAGACAATTCAAAATGACTTGTTAGATTGCATATTAGTGGTTGCTCAAGAACATATTAAGAAAGAAATTTTGAAAACTAAATATGTCGCTGTTATTTCTGATGAAACTACGGATGTAGCAAATCATTATCAGATGACTATAGTATTTAGATACATTCTACCAGACGGCACCTCAGTTGAACGGCTTTGGTGTTTTATTAATCCTCCTGATCATGATGGGGTTAGTTTATCAGAATGCATAAAAACTATTTTAAAACAAGTGATAGATAAATCAAAAAACTTATTTCACAAAGTTACGATGGCGCGAGTGCAATGAGTGGACGTCATTCAAGTGTTCAAACTCTTATTCAAAGTGATTACATATATGCCTTTTATGTTCATTCTTACGCCCTTCAACTAAACCTGGTCTTATCTCAAGCAACAAGCCAGAAACCAGAATTGCGTGTGGTTTTTTTTTTTTTATTTAAGTAACATTACTAACTATTTTCTCATTCTCCGCAACAAGTGACAATTTTGGATGAAATTGTTGGTCAAAGAGTTTCCAGTCCCAGTCGTATTTTTATTACGATAGTGCAATAAAAATTTGCATGTTTTTGATTTTGTGAACCCCCTATGCTTTCGACCACCAGCCGAGCACCATTGATTTGCATTTTACTCGTCTTGTATTTCTTGAGATTTCGGTCAATTAAATAAATAAAAACTATTTCATTCGAATCGTATCAGTTTTAATCATCATCGTCAAAGAGACACTAATCTATATCTAATTAATCCCTTTGATGTATATTAAAATAAGAGACAAGTATCACTCAAAAAATAAACGACTGTAATACGAAAGTCTAAAATAAATATTCATTCGTCTGATCTGAACACTGACTGATTGGTCACTGAGCGCAATTTTTATCTGCTACAAAAAATGACGAACGCAATCGATTCATGTGATCGATTTTATGAACGCAAGCATTAGCTTATGTTATTGTTATTTAAACTTTCAGAGGTTATTCGCACATTAAAGTTTATCCAGTTTTATTATATTGGTGTTATATTATGAATATTTTTATATCTTAAGTAATTGGTTTTAAAATACAGACTACGAAAAATATGCACTTAAAAAATATAAAACGTATTAAACATATTAGTCTTGCGCACAAGCTTAATACATGTATTTTTCGTTCTGTTAGAGTGTTGACACTGTCTTGAATCGTTTCAACGTTGTAGAAGTATTCAGTGTATGACGCAATTTAAAAAAAAAATACATAAATACAGATTTGCATAAACATGCAGGAATCTGAGGCACACCAGGACTCTTTGAACAGCGAGCAAAATCAGTGTACAAGCTTTGGTACGCTTAAGAGGAAAGATAATCCGTCCACTTCAGGTAATATAGATACAGATGATGACACTATATGCGCATTAAGTAATAAAATACCGAAGTTGATCAATCAGCCATTCAAAATTAGAGATGACATTGATATTTGCGAAGCTGAAGTACATTCAATCAAAATATCGTCTTGGGGACTTCCCGAATCTGTCGTTAAAATGTACGAATCACGGTTAATCTGTACATTGTTCTCATGGCAAATAGAATGTCTGTCGAATCCCAATGTTTTAAAAAATGCCAAAAATTTAGTGTGCTCTGCACCTATTTCAGCTGGAAAGACATTGGTTGCCGAAATATTGGCACTTAGAGCTATCTTTGAGCGCAAGAAGAAAGTAATATTCATATCACCATTTGTGTCGGTTGTTAAAGAGAAAATGCAATATTTCCAAGATATTTTAAAGGGTTGCGAAGGGGTGAGAATTGAAAGCTACTTTGGATTGAACGTGTTTTCAATATCATCTTTGGTAGATCTTGCAATTTCGACAATAGAAAAAGCTAATGACTTATTAAATACATTGGGAAATGATACCCTATCTGATATAGGCATTATAGTTATTGATGACATACATGTGTTAGGGGAAACTCAAAGGGGTTATTCATTTGAAATGCTAGTAACAAAGTTAATGTATATTATCAAGAAAGGCAAAAATCTTAACATTCAAGTTGTAGTAATGTCTGCCATGATACCAAACTTAAATGATCTTTCCAAATGGCTTCATGCAGATCTATATACAACAAGCTTTAGATCCATCCCTCTATATGAATGGGTACATATAGATGGACAAATATATGACAAGAGTTTAAATTTAATAAGAGAATTGCCACGAATACCTGAATTGATTGAGGATATTGAAAACATAGTTCAGCTGTGTTTAGAACCAATAGAAGACTCAGGTTCCGTGCTAATATTTTGCAGCACCAAACGTTGGTGTGAAAACTTATCACAGCAAATTGCTTCTGGATTTTCACAAATTATTAATTCGAGTTCAAGTTCTGAATGGGGCCGAGTGTTACGATTCCAATTGAAAACAGATTTATTAGAAGAGGTCATGAATCAACTCAAAGACTGTCCAGACGGTTTGGATAGCTATCTAAAAAAAACAGTACCATTTGGCATTGCATTTCATCATGCAGGACTAACAGTTGAGGAACGAGATGTTATTGAACGCAATTTTCGTAATAGAACTCTGAGAGTAATTGTGGCAACATCGACTCTGTCCTCTGGTGTTAACTTGCCTGTTCGAAGAGTCATAATTCGAACGACAAAATTTTTTGGCAAGCCTTTAGATGCTCTAAACTATAAACAAATGATTGGTCGAGCAGGCAGAGGAGGCCTCGACGGGTTTGTAGAGAGAGTTTCCTTATTAGCAAAAGCAGTGACCATCAATTTATACAAGAACTTATGTCAGATTCAAATGCTATAAAACCTCTGAAGGGTTGTCTTGAGGGTGCAGAGACATTCAAAAGGGCAATTGTGGAAGTCGTGGCCGGTGGCATTGCTTCATCTCTCAACGATGTCATGTTGTTCACCAAGTGCACCTTATGGGCATTACACAGTGAAAAACCTGAAGATATAGATAGTCCTGCAAAGGAAGCTGTCAATTTCTTAAAAGAGAACAAGTTGATTACAACACCCGATGATAAGCCAGATGAATATCTAGTAACTTTCTTGGGTAAGTCAATAAAATATGTATATTTCTTAGAACTTTTATATCAACAATATGCTTCGAGCTTTTATAATGAATTATATTTTCTAACCTTATAGTGTTGACTCTGACTACTTTTTACTAAATTCCTGTTGTTGTTAAGTATCTCAGTTGTGAATATAGAATAGATTTCAGCAAGTATAAGAATGGAAATTTATGATAAGTCATAATAAATTAAGATAGTTGAATGTGTTTATTCTTAATAAGGAACTCTGTAATTATTTATTTACAGGTAAAGCATGTGTGCATG
Organism: Rosalia funebris; assembly: GCA_037954035.1. Classification (NCBI taxonomy): domain Eukaryota; kingdom Metazoa; phylum Arthropoda; class Insecta; order Coleoptera; family Cerambycidae; genus Rosalia; species Rosalia funebris. Next base: position 9,511,587 of record JAZFAV010000001.1, on the reverse strand, counting down.
CATCATTGAATCCAGATGATGGTTTGGCTTTGTTTGCAGATTTGAAAAAAGCCTCTGAATGTTTCATTCTAAACTCTGAATTACACCTAATATATTTAGTAATTCCATATAGTGTTTACAGCTCCTGGGACCACATTGATTGGTTTCTGTACTTACAAATATGGGACAAAATCCCAGCATCCATGAAAAGAATCGGTACAGTAATAGGAGTGCAAGATTCTTTTATAATAAAGAGGATGAGGGGAAGAATAGGAGTAAATTCTGCAGACATTTGCCATAGATTAATGATACACAAGAGATTCTTCCTAGCTCTTGCTTTGTTTTATGTAATAATGGGTAGACCATTAAAAGATGTTTGTATAGATTTCAATTGTAGTGAAAAGCCAATGCAGTCGCTCAAACAATCTGCAATGGCTAATACCATAAAGGTTGCGAGATTTAGTGGCTCATTAGGATGGAACGGTATTGAAAGAGTTCTGAACCAATTCCAAGACCGTATGCTATATATGATAAAGGATGAGCTCTCAGATCTAATGCGGCTACAAAAATTGGGCAGACCAATTGCGAGATTATTGTACAATGCCGAAATTAAAACTATATCGGAACTTGCAAATTGTGATGTGGCAAAAATAGAAAAGATTTTACAGAACTGTGCCCGTCATTCAGAGTTTGATAAGAACCAGAAGAAGTTTAATATTGTCTGGAGAAGAAAAATTCAATGTTTACCTGAAAGAGGCTTAGCCGAACGGTTGGTTAGATATGCTGAAAAATATTTAGGTTCAGTAGAAAGAAAACAGAATAATAACGAAAATATTTTGGAGCACACAAAAACAATAGAAGCTGGTGGTGAAATGAACACAACGGACATACATGTAAGTTAATTAGCAGTTTTTTAATTGCTACTGGTACTCCACTACTTTATATACACAGTAATATAAATGTTACTATTCGAAAATTAAATATGTATTAAATTTCAATTATGTTATTTTTAGAGCATGCCAAGTTGCTCTACTTCAAATCCCGATGAAGTAGTTGAATGAGGTGGCCCACTTTGAGAATCAACCAAGTATAATCAGTCAATGAACATCTCTATTAAAGATATCAATTCTGTGAAAATTTAAACAATCAAGACAATAGGGCTTGGCCCAAAAGGGCAATAACAATGATAAAAAATATATTATTGCTATTGTTCTTTTGGGCCTGTTATAACTCATGGTGGAAAAGTCTACCTTTGATTTCTTCAAAGTTTTTTACTACAAATTTTACAACAATGAAGGACAATTTGTCGTGCAGAATAGAAGAAAATTATAAAAAATATTTCCCAAATGATACTACCTAAATTTTCAAACTGAATATTATTCATGATGTTCTACATATATTTTAGAATTATTGATCTATGTCTAAAATAGATGTAGGAAACACTAACTTTTTGTTTACCAACATAATAGTTCAAAAATCAAAATTATATAATATTTCTTTGATTGTCATAGAAATATTTTGTATGCGAAGATATTTTTTCTCTGTTTTGAGCCGTGGAAATGATGTAACTTTATGTATGATGACAAGAAATTGCAAACGAAATAAGCATCCTTACGTTACAGTAAGCAATGCGACACCCTAACAGTAAGTGCGTATGTATTATGTCTACTCTCTCTTTTACAGAATTTAAATCCGATCCGTAAAATGGTGCATTTAATAAGTAGTCAAATAATGGTATACAACTAATCATTTATTATAAAAAATATTTCCCAAATGATACTACCTAAATTTTCTGAATATTATTCATAATGTTCTACATATATTTTAGACTTATTGATCTATATCTAAAATAGATGTAGAAAACACTAACTTGATATTTGCCTCAAATCTATTGAAATTTGATGCATAGGACCAACTTAAGGAATAAATTCTTATTCTAATGCCAAAATTGACAATTTCTGTACTGTGAAAATGGAGGCAGAATTTTTTTTATCGACACTATCAGGTAAAGTTATAATTTCTAGTTATAAATAATTAACAAAAATAGTCTTGAGTAGCAATTCCTTGATAAAACTTGAGATACTTATGTTTTGTGTTTAATGCGTTATTTTAATATTCCATTTTGTTATTTAGATTGATTCATTTATGTGGTAGTTTTTTTTCCGTCCACTATTGAGAAAAAGTTTTTATTATCTCAAATTATGTCCTCAAAAATAATGGTTATAAAATTTAAATAGCATTTTTGTGTAATAGTGCTGAAAAATCCCATCAATATGTTTTCGATATTTCCAAAAATATTTTACTAATGTGACCTATTTTATTATGATTTTTTGTATAAATTAGCAGTGAATTAATTTCCCTTATATCGTATATTTTTTTAGGCTTTCAAATGTATGAATTTGAGATAGTCAAGGGCGCAATATATGGTTTAGGTGTTGAAAATCAGCATTGTAGCAGCTCCATTTTAACAGTTTGTTTCACCGATCTATACGACAACTCTATATTTTAATGTTTATATTTTTTATTTTGTTTTATTATGTTTGGCATCCACTATGACCAAATATCAATGCTTGAGAGAATTTTTTTGAAGAGAATTTCTTTTGTTCTACGTTATCTGCAAACAATTTTAGGTAAGTAGAATACTATTGGAAAGCAATTAATAAAATAAGTTTTTTTATAATTAGTTCTTTTATTATTGGCTTTTTGTCTTCTAGAGCCCAGTAATCGATTCTAGTATTTTCGTACATACCATCAAGGAGGAATGTAATGATGCAATGTCAGTACATTATTTTGAAATATGCAGTACTGAAATAATTTTTAGAGTTATGCTCCCAGTCTCAGAATGGTCACGTCTTCTTTTGACCGATAATGTAATTGACCCTAAAATTAATTTATTATTGCCTATATTCCATAAAACTGTATCCAAAGTATCGCATTCTTTCTCAATGGTACACAAGTATCGTATTTTTGCCTAAATCATGTTTCTTTTAGATGTTTTAGATATACTGAATGTTATTGGATACATTCACAATCATGATGTCGCAAAGAAAATATAAAAACCATTGAACCAAATTTACCGACTAAGCTTCGCATTATACAAAGGATCATATCAGGAAATTTTATTAAAAAAAAAGTTTTATTTTATGGATTTTATGTTTTATTTATCTACTTTATCCTTTGTTTCTTCTGATTTCTTGTATTTTGTTATCAAAATGGATTTATTTATATTTTTTATGTAACTGATATGTCATGTAACAATAACTTTAATATAATAAACTATTTTATCAAAAATCATTCAATTCAAAAAATTTCAACACATTTTAAAATTACTGTTTCAAATATATGCCTTTACCAATGTTAAATTACGAAAAAAAGTTTTGGATAACTAAAGTGAATGAAAATCTGTGGTGGCATCATTGTAAATGTAGCGATGTAAAATTCCACGGTATCTAATGAGAACGACATCTTGAGGATACCGTTGCCATTTATTTGAGCAGCATTGAATTCGTGGCTGCCATTGAAAACTGAAATGATATTCGTCGTAATCAAAATACAATTCAGTATATAAAAGTAAAATTTGAACAATATTTCATACAGTAAACGTGTAGATCATTGTTTCGTAATAATTTATCGTTATATTATTAATTGTGATGAAAGTAGTATTTTTTGTTGACAAATTTTATTTAGTCTATGTTCACGTTATATCTACATAGACTTACCAACATAATAGTTCAAAAATCAAAATTATATAATATCTCTTTGATTGTCATAGAAATATTTTGTATGCGAAGATATTTTCTCTCTGTTTTGAGCCGTGGAAATGATGTAACTTTATGTATGATGACAAGAAATTGCAAACGAAATAAGCATCTTTACGTTACAGTAAGCAATGCGACACCCTAACAGTAACTGCGTATGTATTATATCTACTCTCTCTTTTACAGAATTTAAATCCGATCCGTAAAATGGTGCATTTAATAAGTAGTCAAATAATGGTATACAACTAATCATTTATTCATACTCGGGGCGATAAACTACAATCTTAAGATAACGTTTTGATTATTTTCTGAACAAACTATTTCAGCAGATGTGTTCCAAATTGTTGAATGTTTTTTTTTCTATGATGTTGCGTTAATATATGTAATTCGGAAGTACTCTTCATATAAATGAGTAATAGCAAAATCTTCTCAGATATTTATATGTTCTTACGAAAGAACTCGGAATATTTGTTAAATTCCGATCTTCAGATGATAGTAAAAACCATATTTAAAATACACTGTTCGTGTTCGCCCTTTTGAGTGAATTACTCCAAAATATTAGCTCAATCAAGAAGACTAGAGAACTAGTCTTCTTGAGCTCAACATTAAAGCAACGAACATTAAATAATTAGTTCGCCCATATCATTACCAAAGTGAAGTGATCTGTTCACTTGTGGTCGTAGTCAGGCATGATACATGATTTATTGAAATGGTACTATGTTTGATTGCGTTATACCACAATCAATCTACCAAGCTAATAATAATTACCAAAGAATTTAATTGGGTTTGAGTTGCTTATAGAATGTAAATATGCTGCAAATATTCTTTTATATGTAAATAAACCTACTTTATATTAAATTGGCTGATATAAATTTAGAATTGGCGGGGATTTTAGTCTTGGGACTTTACAAATTCTAAAGTTGTCATATTTGTTACGACTATCAAACGGCTTGGTAGGCAAGTTGATTAATTTATTGGTTACCTATTTATCTACCGGTAATTGTTAACAATTTTATTTGCATATTAAATAGATATTGTAAGTATATTCAGTATCACTTTTGTTAGTCTAACAGTGATAAATTTCCTGTTTCAGTTCAAAATGGCCAGAGGTGGAATGAGAGGAAGAGGTTCCATGAATCGCGGCATTGGAAGACCACCATATAAAGTCAAAATGTTCTTGCCAAGGCATCCGTTCGACTTAGCGCTATGCGAATCTTCCTTCCCACGAGTCAAGCCAGCTCCTGACGAAACTACGTTTACTCAAGCCCTACTGAAACGTAATGCTGACTTGTCTCCGACACCAGCTGAGCAGACAGCCATTTTAAACCTGGTTACCAAGATTCAGACGGTTTTAGATAATTTGGTAGTGGCTCCAGGAAATTTTGATGCATGCGTAAGTATCGAACATTTTCCAGAGTATCGGCAGAATATATGTAAATCAGTGACAGATGTAATTCGATAATTTTCTTTATCATCGAGTGAAAGGATGTTATAAAACGGTGCAGCCTTATTTAAATAAGGCATTGCCAAATTAGCATTTTGCCAAAATAAAAAGATAGTGAATATTTTGAATGACAAAAATATGAAATACAAATAAATTCATATAGTCTCGTATAAACCACCTAGACATGCATACTTGACATAGCTTAGTCTAGGTATGTGTATACTAAAGATTATTAGTAATGTGATTGCATCTACACTATTGTGTGATAATTTAAATAAAAATGGGGGGCTAGTAAGCATCTTAACTCTTAAGAGTTTAATGAATGGATATCAAATCATTAAGAAACGCCATTGATTCATTTGAGTTGGATACCCGGTACACCAAATATGGCTACAATATTCTAATTTCGAACGAATTAATACAAAATATAAATATTTTAAGGTGGCGCTGTTATTAAATGATGTTGTGTTTCTAACAACGTATTTTCAGAATACGTTAAAAGTGTACCGCCAAGAAAGTAGTCACATATTAGTTGTTGCGTCTTTAAAGTATACAAGCAAATTTTACATTTATCTATGTTTATTGATAGGTTATAATATTCTATATATACTGCACAATTTCAGTATATCCCACTAATAAATCAAATTGTGACTAACACTATTTATAATATCTACACGACAAAGCAAGTAAGTAATACATGTACTAGTAAAAGGATACCTCAATCTCTACATAGATTTTAGTTTCTTTAAATATCAATTTTAGACATTTAAAGAAACAAGTTTTTTTTAGATATGTTATTGTCCACATTAATATTAAATAAACCTTAGATGTTGTTAAAATGCTTGCATTAAAGTTTGCACGCAAATGAAAATATGATCAGCTGGTGATCAGCTCAGGTGAAAGCAACCATTCTGTTACCTTAAGCATCTATCATATGTAGACTCATCTTAATACATAGATTCCAAATAAAGATTAATTTCTGATTGCCTCATATTGTTTATTAGGATTATCTATTTCAATGGTGTGCTGCATTTGCAAGAAAATTTGTAAGAAGTATATTCAGCTAATAATATATTTAACTAATATATCTTTGACATTGTAGTTACTGTAATATGTACATGGGTTAAAGTATCCCAAATATTGATTGTCTAATGCAGATCTATGAATATTCAGACTACTAGCTCGCCCAATCAGTATATCAGCTTTCTTGTTGCCTCCGCCGCTATGCATATTCCTTGACTCAGTATACAGGGATACTGTTTGTCTGGACAATATTTACCTGTGAGTGGTGGTGCTTCAGTACTGATCCTGTTATTATTTCATGGTGTAGCGGAGTCAGCAGTGATTGTCTACAAGCGGTGTAATTTTTTTTTTTTTGTGGGAAAGGTATCTGTTAACATCCTCATTCCACATGTGGCTCTTAGCATTCCCACATTCCTCGTTTCATCATATACCAACTGATTTGAGGTGTACCATCATAGTTAGAGTCACCTGTTTGAGATATATATTCAGTGGTGGCAGATGTAGCATTATTCTTGTTGGTGCCATTCGAATACCTCCAGTTATGTTTAGACAAACAGTTCTGTTCTTCCATTTTGTTATTTTTCATTGACTTTTTGTCTACAGGCAATGGCTCCATAGGCTATCATCGGCCTTGTGATAGCAGTGTATATAACCATTTAACCACTTTGGGTTTCATTCCCAAGGGTTTCCCATTGGTTCTGCTGCACGGTCCATACGAGATGTAAACCTGTTTAGTCTCATTTCAAGATTCTAATTTAGTTTGGTGTCAAAAAGAACTTCAAGATATTTCACTTTTGACCCAAAATGTTAATGGTGCGTTATGGAGAAGAGGGAGACTATCTCTGTCTTCTTGAGATGATTGACAGACAGTGTGTTCTCTGCATAATTTTTCTATTATTCTTGAGGGCTACCTGCATTCTATCACAGAGTATTACGTACAATTTTCCACTAAGCAGTATTGTTAAATCATTTGCATATGTGATGGTGTAGAAGCCTTTGGAATTGAGATAGTGCAGATATGTCAAAAACTCTGTTCCATAGTAGGGCTAACAACACACCACCCTTTAACCTACAATAACCGTTTGTGACCATTCTTGGTACCAAACTGTATAACTTGCTCTTCCACTATGACTTGTATAGTTCTTTTTGTGAGGATCCTTGAGACCCAGTCACTTTTCAGTTTCTAAATACTGACCAAAGCTGTAGGAAGGTGGTTTTATCTAATACACCTTCTATGTCGAATACACCACGGTGGATTCTTTGTTATCCAAAGATTTCTTAAATTAACTACCATATAAGCATTTTTTTAGCGTGTAAATATTGACTACAAGTATCGGTCACATACTCACTTCAGTTTAAGTGTATAGTCCATCCTGCCTGCTTTTGGGAACACTATTTTAATTTTCCTCCATATCTATGGTGTATATTAGTGTGCTATACAGAACCTAAATAAACCAACCATAAGGTGTGATAATAGTTTATCCAGACACTGTAGTAGGGCTGGATTTACATATATTGTAATTTGAAGGGGAAAAAGCTTTGTATTGTCCATCTCATTATCTTTAGGCGGCATCTGGGTGGCTAGTTGATAGCGATCTAGTTGTGATGGTTCAGTCGTCTTCAATAGACCATTATTTAGGTTTTGTGACCAAAACTGAGTCTGCATAATCATCTCTGTAAGTTTATGGTTTTGGTATCATCTTTCTTTACCAACAGACCTACGTCGTGTTCTTCATTTTTAGTGAGGATCTTATAAACTCCAGCCAGCACTTTGCCAGTAATCTTCTATTAAGCAGTAAACTCTCCAAGCTTCTCTTCACCTCTGCTTTGTTTGTTTTTTTAAACTCATTCAGGTGTGTTTTATATGACTTCCAATTCGACTGTAATTGTCCTCTTTGCCTCCTTGACAGATGTTCTTGGCCATATTCTTGGGGTCACTCAATTCCAGACACCACCGTTTAATGGCCTCTCCAAGTTGTCGTGTCTTCAAAGACAGTTCTCAAAGTACTTGTTTATATCCACCTGTACTTATATTGCTCTATTTCGCTATTACTTAGATATATTCTTATAGTAAACCTTCTCAGGTTCTCCTGACTTTGACATAAATGTTTGTTTTGTTAATTCCTCAGGAATCCTAAAATAGTTCATGTTGAAAACTTAATATCAATATGTTTGTTCACGTTCATGTTTATTCATGTTGATATTTATTGTAGTTTGCCTTCTAAATTGTTTAAAAGTTTATTTGCAGCCTCTATTATCTATCGAAATAATTTAGTTCGCATGTTTTCCATTCTTATAAAATGGAATATAAGTAATGTTTTCTTCTCCACTTTTTAACATAATAAGTATTTTATTACAGGAAGTGACCTGTTGTGTTCTACATTAGCAATTAATGCAGTAGTGAGTTTGTCCCAGTGACAAGTTCCACGCCAAATATCAAAGCAATATGAAATAGATGTATGAAATTTAAACCAATAACATTTTTTAAGTTTTTTTTTAAGTTCACCAAGTTCCGTGCATTTAAGAAATTTGTAAGTATACATTTACTCTTAACGTTAGGGGGATTCAAAAAAATGAATTTTTTTATTAAACTGGAACTGTTCTTCAATTGAATATAATAAGCCCCACAATTTTCTGGCAAATTGAAGTGCCCTAAATTAATTTTTGAAGTCAGCGATCATGGCACGAGAAGCGCTAACGTGCGATACTTTAAAGTCATTACAAAATAGTTTTATTTATTGCATTATTAGATCTTTAGTAACAGGAAGAAAAATGAAAACTCAACTGAGGCAATTCTAAAGTTTATTTTAGTTAAACAATGCGTTAATAATGGCCAACTTTATACGAAGGTTCTCCTTCCTTTGCTTTGTTTTCCTGAAACGTGAACAGAAAATTGCTTCTGAAAGGTTGTGTTTTTACTCATTCATGTCCCCTTTTCTCAAAATCTAGGCGAGGGATGGAATTGATTTTTTTTGTATAGAATACGAGCTTTTCTAAAAAAAAAAGAATATTTAGAATTTGAGAAAAAGAAATAGACAGCAAAAATGTGAGGAAAAATTAACAAAAATGTTACTTCCCATGAAAAATTAACAGGTTCGAATTTAAAAAAATCTTATCCCGAGATATCCTCTGTTTAGGTCTTAAGTATAATATAAAAAAAGTATATATACTGGAATGGTTCTAGAGAAAAATGAACATAAACAATATTTTTTTTAAGAATGCCTTAGGGCGTTAGAACTAACCGTACACGATTCCCAAATAAACACTTTTGAACTTAATTTATACCAAAGTATTCAGAAAACTCTTATGAACAAAACAATACTAAATTCAGTGTGATTATTTATGTTCATTAGTATGCGAAAAATCTTTGAAGAAAGTTGCGCACCCGGAAAGGCGTCTCCTTAAGCCTCCGACTTCCCTTAAATACATCTAGTAGAAACTTTTTAATTTCTTCTTTTTTAAAAATCTCTTGGACTTTGCTGTCGTTTGCTATCAATTCACAATCACTGAACATTTTCTCTTTGTGTCTGGTATTTTTGTATTTGTGTCTGGATTTTCCATAAATCTAATGTTAGGTTCTTTAGTTTTCTTAATATTAGGGCGAAGGTAACTAATAACTAATAATATTATCGACATTACTCATTACCCATCATTTATTTTATTAGTATTGTTGAAACTAAAATTATTTGCGTGTCTGACAGGTGATGCGTTTATTTAAATTAATATCAAGGGTTGCTATGGAAACATCCTGGCATGACCAACTATTTTATGAAACGTGAAAACAAAACAATCGGCGGTAGGTAAAATTTAAAAAATGGTAACCCGGTATTCTATTGTCAAATGGTCATTAAGAAAAGTCTACTTCCGATCCCAATCCATGAAAAATATACTTTGAAGTTGTGGTAACATCGCAAGAATAAATATGAAAACAAAACAAACGACCTTTAAATAATTCCATGTTTTCTTATTTCTTTTTTCTTTTTTGAACGTTTTCGTATAGGTATGAAAATATACACATATATGTATGTATGTGTTTTATAAAATACCTAAATCGCGAATATATAGATACGTACATATGTATGTTTGAATTATCGCAGCCTAATTTTACGCATATCAGATTTTACAGTTTTGCAGAAAATAAAAAACTGGGGGTTGTGAAAAGCAGAAAGTCGTTTATCGTCAGTTGGTGTTTTGTTTAGGCATCTTTTTTTCCTTTTGAATTCCACAAGTTTGTTTTTTGCAACCTAACCAACTGTGAATGTTTTTTGTTTGATTTAATCGGAGGTATTTCTTGCGAACTTTGTTATTTTCGTAGTTTTTTTTATAATATTCAATTAAGTTTACAGACAATTAATTACACCAAATTAAGATTTTGTATCAATTATTCGGATACAATTTAAATTTTTGTAGAACAATACTGACATTAAAGAGTAAGTAAAACTTCTAGAAAGTTTAATATTACTTATATATCGAGCCTAATTATATTTTTTTATATTTTCACTGTATATCGTAGAGATTATTTTTTAGCATAGACCTACATATATAATTTTGTCTCATTTACTTGATAATATAAAGGTTTATCATGTTTTCGGAATAAATTTTTAGCTTTGCCGATCGATTTTTCGATCAAATATTTTTTAAACGTGGTTACCATCAATGTTTAATAGATGATTTAGACATTGTATTCTATTGAATTAATCAGGTGGTATCCTTATTTTTGTGCCTGACAAAAAAAAAATAAATTCTGGGATAACTTAATTCTTCAGATAAATAATTTAGATGGAGTTAAAATATAGAAATTGTATTAATTGATTAAATGAATACCTAACATAAGTGATGTATTAACATTTATTGAAAAATATTTGTACTTAGATCATTTTGCAACGTGAATGGTCGTAACCTGTAAAATATCAGAAGCGCAAATAGGTAGGCAGATTATACGTTTATTTGAATATTCGCGGTTTATGGTGCGCGTGCCAAATTATCATTTCCGTTTTGTACAAAATGAACAAGTGGGGATTGGGAAAACAAAGAGGTATCTAACGCACTAACGCTAGATGCTATTTTGAATTTTGATCTATAATTGTGCCTGTTTGCCTGTAATTTTTACTGAATAAACTTCTGTTACGATTTTTGTTCGATGCTGCAGTTAAACCGAAGCGCCTTGTGTTGTCTTTTGACTGAATTCCACACAATTGTTTTTTGCAAACATACATTAACCACCAGGTGAGTGTTGCAAGTTTCTTTTAAGAACATAGGTGTATTCCCTTGCGAAAAATTGCTTCTATCGTTAAATGAAATTATGTCTTATTGGATATCTTTTTCGCCAATCTGGTTGTAAACGGATTAAACCCATTGGACGAATTCGATGAGTTTAATTTAAAGCTTTTATTGAAAAGTTTACCAACTATTATTAAAGAAAATTGCTTAAGAGTTTTTAAATCCATAAATAGATATTGTATCTAATATCAGAACTGTTCGTCTTTGTACTATATTTCATAAAAAATTTGTGTTTACTACCAATAACCAAATGACTTTTAACTTCCACTAATGTGACATGCGCCACTAATCACGTGGTCGCGAAATTCCGATTTTTTGCAACAGTGGGGGGGGGCACCAAGAGACGAGTGATCGTTGAAATATTCTTCTAGGATGTTCTTTTCTGTTTGGTGCTCTATCGTGGTGGTTGTCTAAAGACAACATGGAGTTGATAAAAATTTAAATTCGTTATCTTCGGGCTGCATAAGTATATTCCAATTTACTCAATTTAGAATATTTATTTTATCGTTTACCGGTATCGATTCAAGTGTGTGTTTTACGATTCTTAAGCCGTTGGCTCGAGAGTCCGCCAAGTAAGTTTTCTTTTTATATCTTGACTATTTTTTAGCATCCATCAAAAACTGTTGTAGTTTTTGTCTCGGTTACTTTGCTATATAACGTTTTATTGTAATATTTTTGTAATTGATCTGGATTTTGCGATCAATTCTGTGATGAAATACTTTTTTTGGTCTCGAAGACGCCATGCTTTTGCACATTCCATTTTTCGTGCTGTTTTATATGTACATCACAATTTATTCGTAAATTATTCAAGAACGCGATTGACTAAATTGAATACTTTGCGACATTAAAACAATAATATACAATAAAATGTGATGCCGCATGTTAATACTTTATCATTGATGGCGGATTAAACGTGTAAAATGTTTAATATATTTTTTTTTATATTTATCTTGATTATTTTTTAGAATCCATAAAAAACTGTTGTAGTTTTGTCTCGGTTACTTTGCTATATAAAGTTTTATTGTAATATTTCTCTAATTGATTTGGATTTTTCGATCAATACTGTGATGAAATACTTTTTTTTTTGTCTCGAAGGCGCCATGCTTTTACACATTCATTTTTCCTGCGGTTTTATATGTACATCACAATTTATTCGTAAATTATTCAAGAACGCGATTAACTAATTGAATACTTTGCGACATTAAAAGAATAATATACAATAAACTGTGATGCCGCATGTTAATACTTTATCATTAATGGCGGATTAAACGTGGAATGTAAACGTGGAAAATGTTTAATATATTTTTTTATATTTAAAAGCAAAAGCCATAATCAGTTAATTAACGTATATAAATGATCTCGCTAATTTTAAAAATTCGATTTTTATTTGTTTTTTATTTTTACTTGCATATTTTTGGTAATTATTTACTTTAGAGTAAAACTCTCAAATTCTCCGCAAATATCGCGTACCCCTTATTTTTGGGGGTGCTGGAAACGAATCTGGCTTCAGTTTTTTTCGCTCCGACACAGTTTTCGAGAAAATTAATTTTCCACTTTTTTTTTATCAACTTTCAATTCACACTACGTAGATAGCTAATATTAATACGAGTAGATGCTACAACACTTTCTTTATACATATCATACATTAAAACCGTCATAAAAGTTATTTCTTGCGATTTTTTTAATTTACTTCAAACGTTTACAAATTCCTTGCAGTCGTCGTCCATTTGCTATCGCCCTCTATGAAACCACATGTGAATCAACACCATACGCGCCTACATCCACTACGTAGTGGTCAGTATACAGGGGCTCCAAAAGTTAACTATGAATATTATGTATGTGTAATGTAACTAATCGGAAAATCATTTATATATATGTTACGACTAGAATGGATATTTAGTTTTAAAACTAACCAGTTTTGTAAATTAAGTTCACTGTTATTTTGAAGTAAATAGGAACTACATCCACTGTTACTTTAAGGGAACCTAATCAAACTACTTATTTTAGTTAGGTTAGGTTTTTTCATAGTAATAGCGTATTTAGTTCATTATTCATTATTCAGCATATTTATTTTATTCGTTAAAAATAACAGCGTATTTAGTTTACAAAGTACCTGGTCAGTGTTACAACTGACAAGTATCCATTCTAGCCGTAACATATATTTAAATTATTTTCCGATTAGTTATATTACACATACATAATATTCATAGTTAACTTTTGAAGCCCCCGTATACCGACCACTACGTAGTGAATGTAGGCACACATGGTGTTGAATCACATGTGGTTACATAGAGGGCGCCACAATAGCAAATGGACGACGACCGTCTAGAAATTGTAAATGTTTGAAGTAAATCACGAAAATCGTAATGAATAAGTTACGAGTGAGTTTTATGGCGGTTTTAATGTATGATATGTATAAAGGAAGTGTTATAACATCTATTTGTATCAATATTAGGTATCTACGTAGGGTGACGTGAAAGTTATTTGATAAGGAAAAGTGGTATCTCGTGCGGAAAAGTGGGAAATTCATTTTCTCGAAAATTGTGTCCGTGCGGAAAAAACTGAAGCGAGATTCGTTTCCGGCTCCCCTGAAAATACGGGTCAACCAATGTTTGGTGAGGCTTTGAGAGTTTTACTCTACAGTAAATAATTGCCGATAATTTTTAAACATTTCATTTTTTTAAGTACCAAAAAATGTTTAAAAAAAAATATGGTAATCATTTACCTTAGAGTAAAACTCTCAAAAACCTTTTTACAGTTTTCGAGACAATGTATTTTCAACTTTTTCGCACGATACTACTTCTCAAATAACTTTCCCTATACATTACGCAGATACCTAATATTAATATAATTGGATGCTATAATACTTTATACATATGCATTAAAATCGTCATAAAACTTATTATTCATTACGATGTTCTAATTTACTTGCAATGTTTACAATTTCCATGAAGCCGTCGATTTGTTACCCTAGCTCCCTCTATAACCCAAAACGCTTGGACAGGATAGCAAATACTCCTTGCATGAAATTGTAAACATTGTAAATAAATTAGAAAATCGTAATGAATAGTAAGTTTTATGAAGGTTTTAATGTATGATATGTATAAAGGAAGTATTTTAGCATCTACTTACATTAATATTAGGTATCCATGTAATGTAAAGTGAAAGTTATTTGATAAAGAAAAGTGGTCATGCGTGGAAAGTTGAAAATTCGTGTTCAAACCCCCCCCCCCCCAAATAGGGCGATGACCAAAATTCGGTGAGGATTTAACAGTTTTACTCTTAAAGTAAATAATTACCATATTTAATTAGAGGAGTATTTTATAATGAAAAATAGTGTTGTAAATCAAGACTAAGAACTGATGATTTTAAAATTGATGATGCCCATTGATGATTTTATTAACATTTTCACTTTCATTCAACTTACATATATAATTTCTTATAATACATTATAGAGTTTTTAGTATCTAAAAGCAAATATCGAGGCTCGTTTTTCATTTGTTTATGATTTTTGTGTTGCAATCCTTGTACCGATTTTGCAATTAATCACGCCCTATTTTTCAGCAGCTGGATGAAGTTCGTCAGGTTGGTTCCTTCAAAAAAGGCACAATGGTCACCGGGCATAACGTAGCCGACATAGTCGTCATCCTAAAGACCCTGCCCACCAGAGAAGCCGTAGAGGCATTGGGCAACAAAGTCAAGGAAGATTTGAAGAATCTTATGAAAAACGAGATTGTTGCTAAAGGTGAACAGCTGACGCACACAACAAATGAGAGAGGTATCGAGATCAGTAACTCGTACGCCTGCGTTAGAGTCATGGTTACCACCCTTCACCATAACATCAGAAAACTTGACCCAGAAATCCACCTCGACCAAAAAATCATGCTAAGCCATCTGGCGGCAATCCGCCACAGTAGGTGGTTCGAAGAAAATGCCCACCATTCGTCCATTAAAGTACTAATCCGTCTCCTACGTGACGTACGCAGCAGGTTCGAGGGTTTTGAGCCACTCACTCCCTGGATGTTGGATTTGCTGGCACATTTTGCCATCATGCACAATCCTAGCCGGCAAGCCTTACCGTTGAACGTCGCCTTTCGCAGGGTGTTCCAACTACTGTCTGCTGGTCTTTTCCTACCTGGTTCTGCGGGGATAACGGATCCGTGTGAAGGCGTCAGCTTGAGGATCCATACCGCGATGACGCTGGAGCAGCAGGACGTGTGTTGCCTGACGGCGCAAACTCTTCTCAGGGTGTTATCGCACGGCGGGTACAAACATATATTGGGCCTGGAGGGTAACAGTTCGATCGCTAAAGAGATGTCCGTCTGGGACGGAGTTGTCGTCTCCCCATTGGACAAGGCCTATGAGAATCCGCCAGAGAAGAAGGAGGGAGAAGAGGACGAGGAGGACATGGAGGAGGGGGCCGAGGAGAGCATGGAGACGCAGGAGGCGTGAGGTTATTTAATTTCCTTTTCTTTTTTTTTTATTATGCTTTATTTTTAAATCCTTTTTGTGGTTGCGAGATTGGTAAAGAACTTTATATGGATGTTCTCTGTAGTTGACGGTACGTTGTGATTGTAATTCTGAGGTTTTATTTTTTTTTATGTTTTCAATATGATGTAATTCGTGTTTAAGATAATAAATAAAAGTTAAAATGATCTTGCGAAAATATATGCGATTTTGTAATTTTTTTTTTTTTTGTCAAATTTGAGTGATGGTAATAATGAAAATTAATGTTATTGCTGTTCAACAAAAACTGCATAGAAGTATGCCACCGTGCTAAGCAAAAGAGTCGTATCTCGATTTTTGCTAAGCAAAAAGTCACTTCATTTCATAGTTCGTAGACGGCTGGTTTCACCAAAAAATGCTTCAGTTGGAGTAAAATTAATGATGATCCCTACCGTTTTCCGGTTCCAAAAATAATTTTAATAAAATGGTGCAAAATTGAAATTAATGAGATCGTTGATACCGAAAAGTTAACATTTTGAGATACGACTCTTTCGCTTAGCACGGCAGTTTAGCTGTCATGTCGAAGAAGAAGAGAAAGCTACCATTAGCAAGTGAAAGAATATTAATAACATAATTTTTTATATACAGCAGAACCTTGATTATAAGTCGGGCTTTGCTATGCAATTGATATTTAAAATAACTGAAATTTATGAAAAAAGGGGCCTTCTCTTTGTGGTTTCGTATTACTTGAAACTATTGGAATATATAATTATTTTATTCATTTAGCAAGTAATTAAGAAAATGAATGCAGATGTGTAATTTACAAAACACCATTTTCAAAGAGTACTATCCAAATGAACAAGAGCAAAACTGAATGATTTCTTATTAAAATTATAACTTTGGGAAGGAATTGGGCATTTTGGTACGTTTGACTGGTTTTTTGGCCTTTCCGTCTGCAAATATCCGTGAGTGCCTTGGCAAAACGGTATCAATACAGTTTGCCTTTTCTCGTTTTTTGTATCATGTAATAAATCACGACAAACGATACGCTGATACGTAATTCGTATTTGCTGTCGATTGTTGTTCAAAATCTTCACCGTCATACTAATTTTCAGTCTGTATTTTGCGACGAGCTTATATTTGTGAAATAATACAATGGCTTATCAAAATGAGTTCAGAATTTTATTTATTTCTTTGCAAATAAACAACAGGACATTCTCTACGCTAGTAAAGTATCTTTGGCGGGCAGCCTTTGTGCCATCTTGTGTTTGTTTTTTAAACCTTGAGTAGGTCGAAACCTCATTCATTGTTATAAACGGATTTTAATAAGGATTTGTTACTAAATAAAATGAAACAATCAAGACGTAAGTGTTGTCGTTGATTGTGAAAAAAAGGGTCAATTCTCAAATCATTATTAAATAAAAGGTGGTCCAACCAAAACGCACGATGTTAATTGTAAATAAAACAAAAAGTTTTCAGAGAATTATCTTAATATTTTTTATTATGATAGAAGGATCTATGACAATTATGTGTGAAACAAAATATCGGCCAAATGCTCGCCACGGCTTCGGTGGCACACCTCTATCCGATGGTCCATATTTTCAATGACTCTGAGACATAATTGAGGTTCAATGTCGTTAATGTGCCGAATTATCTCATCCTTTAGCTCTTGAATTGTTCTTGGCTTATTGACGTACACTTTTTCTTTTAAATATCCCCAAAGGAAGAAGTCCAACGGTGTCAAATCACATGATCGTGGCGGCCAATTAACGTCGCCACGACGTGAGATAACACGGCCATTGAATTTCTCGCGCAAAAGTGCCATTGTTTCGTTGGCTGTGTGGCAAGTGGCACCATCCTGTTGGAACCACATATCGTCCAGGTCCATATCGTCAATTTTTGGCCACAAGAAGTCCGTTATCATCTCGCGATAGCGAACACCATTCATGGTAACTGCTTGGCCGACCTCATTTTCGAAGAAGTACGGCCCGATGACGCCGCCAGCCCATAGACCGCACCAAACAGTCACTATTTGTGGATGCATCGGCTTTTCAACAATCACTCGTGGATTCTCATTTGCCCAAATGCGGCAATTCTGCTTGTTAACGAATCCACTGAGGTGAAAGTGTGCCTCGTCGCTGAAGATGATTTTCGTTGTAAAGTCACCATTCACTTCTGTCTGTTCAACCAACCATTCGGCGTATTGACGACGCTTGAAATGGTCAGTAGGCTTCAGCTCTTGAGTCAATTGAACCTTGTAAGCGTGTAAATTCAAATCTTTATTCAAAATTCGCATCAGTGATGTTCGTGAGATGTTCAATTGTTGGGCACGACGACGAGTCGAGGTTGACGGCTCTTCTGCTACACTATCGCGAACAACAGCAATGTTTTCCGCAGAACGAACTGAGCAAGCATAGCATGCACAGGTGTCTTCACATTTCCTGCAGACCCGGTTTGCTGAAATTTGCGCACAATTCTCCCGATTGTGGACACATTTGGTCGATTATGCTGACCAAGAAAGTCACGAAGTGCACGAAATGCATTTTGATTTGAACGGCCATTTTCGTAAAAGGCTTCAACAATCTTAACGCGCTGCTCAATTGTGTACCTCTCCATGGTTGAATTTGTCAAACACTGAAACAAAGAAATGTCAAATTAAGTTGGGCAAAAAGCTTGACGTTAAGGTGTGACTCACAATTAACATCGTGCATTATGGTTGGACCACCCTTTAGAATCGGCGTTACCACTGTAAAAGAAGATGGTTTTACTCTTGGTTCCCTAAAAGTGTCCATCCATTCCTTAGGTGTTTTAGCCCTGCTTTTGGGTTAACTAAACCTATATTTTTGTTGGTGATTCGGTTGTTGATGACTGGACTTTTATGGTTTTCCCCTGTCCTATATCATAGGTTCCAAGATTTCACTATTAACTAAAATATGGCACTACAATCATAAAATCGCGAGAAATTAACTTTTATGGTTTTCCTCCTGTACCCTTCAATTAGATTACTCATAAGTCGTTAAAATATGCCCTGATTTGCCTATAATTTCACGAAACTTAACCTTTAAAGGACTACTATTACCATATGTATTTAGTGTAATATATTAATCCTGAAAATGTTATAAAGATAAAGTCAAGTATTGATGTTTGAGTGAAATTTTGTCTTTCATTTCATCATTAGTCAATGAAATACTATTAATTATCTGTTTGAATATAATAAACATTTGAAAAAATATATTTTATCTAAAATCAAATGTCTTAAATATTGATGAACAAAAAGACGTAAAAAAATATTTCATATTACCAAACAAAATAAGGAAATTCCTTATCTTAAAGCCATATACGGGTATTAACATTTATAAAACGAAAAAACATACTCGAACAAATTTAAACAAACATGTCGCTCTTTTAACCCTTTCACTGGCACTAGGTCAAAAAAGCGATGGAAAATTATTATGATCCGTTTCCATACTTAATTATGTTCAAATAAGGCATATAAATATAGAAAAAGAAAATAACCCCTTATAGTTATATATACTAGGCGGAATGAAAGTTCCCAAAACAATTTCTTCCTTTCATAAAACAGAGATGTACTTTACATTTTTTACAGTAAACATGTGTTTTCTCTTTGCAGCCCTCAAATTTACATCTTGAGTTATTTGTGTTCTCGTCATATCCGGGAAAATGTTGATATCCATCATATCCTGCATTACGAACGAGGCGTTATTCAAATTTTTAGGCAATGGCAATGGCTCTCCAGAATACTCCGCTGAAGATCTACCTCTTTTTGGTGCTCTTCGTATATAAGTCGAGTATTTTGGTTTTTGGAATGCCTAACAACAAAGCTTGTTTTCTATAATTTTCTAATCCCATGTCAATCCCATGCGAAATGAGACTGCTCTGTGTGAAATATTGAAATAAAGTACAGATAGTATATTGATATACATATTATTAGCTTACCGCCATATTGAATAATCACAAATTTTCAAAGTTCAGGCACTAAAAACAACCATCAATACACTGACGCTATGTAATTGCACTGTTTACGACCCTCGTACATGCCCGCATTTGTTTGCTTATATTCCATACTTAGGAGCAGACAGTGCGCACGATCCGAATAATGTTTCTTGTGTAATAGATGTCCCGGGTGAGGTGCAAAAGCACTGAAGGCTGTGACGAATGTAAAATACTCATTAGATGCTGTGAACAACTGTGTCCCTCGGGAGAGACAATTCCAGTGAAAGGGTTAAATGAATATATTTGCTCATACAAAGTAGCCCTGGTAAAGTGGATCAGAACCACCTCTTCTTTAATTTCACTTTTGCTTGGTTTTTACATCAGGTTGTTTTTTCCGTTTATATATGAGGTTATTTTTCCCATCTATATCTTGTGGTTTGTTCCACGTACATTAGTGAAATATTCTGGATTTCTTAATTTTTTTCTGACTAGCTGACTCCATGTGTGACCCAGATTTATCTACTTCTTTGGTCTGCAGTAACTTTCTTTGATAATAAATTTTTAAAAAGTCCACTTCTGAACAATCTTGGGTAATAGATCTCTGTTTTAATTCTCGAATAGAATATTTTTGATGTCTTGGTGATCTTCTATTTCGCATTTTCAGAACTATGATGTAAATGGTATCATGGTCAACTTACAAAGCAATATCATTACATTATATTGTTATTAAACACAGTTATTGTGTTCAATAAATAATTTGTGGAGAATGTCGCAAGTTCCATCTGCATGTCGCATTCTCTTTACCCCTCATCAGAACAAAGGTTTCTTGGTCGGGCGTGTTCACAATAGCATGCCATTGTGATCACCTATTAACGTTTATTTTATTATTTAACCTAAAAATGTTACTTATACTTCAAGTTACCACAAGAACGGAATTATTTAATTTTGAAAATAACTACAAAAATAATGTAAATGATCAACGGGAAAGACGAAATAAATCATCACAATGAAAAAACGCGCCAAAGAAATACGCCAATGACTGCAATGTCTAATAAATAAAACGTTATGACGCGTTCTCGCCATTGTTTCTGTGTTTCGTCAATATAACCTCTAATTGGATACAATCTAGAGACAACGAAATCACTATCTAAAAGGAACCAGTGTCGCTCGGTTTGTGGGCATTAATGAAAAGCACTGTATAATATTAAAATTTGAAACAATCTTAGGAAATAATAATTCGATTATTTCCTAATTCGCGTATTTTAATCTGTAAAAACCTGAAATAAAAGTGAATTTCTAACAATGTATATTTTGTTAGGTAGATTAAATAGTAGCCGAAGACGGGAATAAAGGAACAGTGATTTTCAGGCTCAACGTGACATGAACGTGAGTTTTGACATGAACATCCCGATTATAATTTGGATAATTTTCATGGATATTAACAGGACTTTTACAAGTTACATATTAAGACAAAATATGGTTTAAAAATTGTCATTTTGAAAACGCAATTTAATGTTTTTATAACATGCATATATAACTTTTTCAATGTTTATGTAAGCACTCTTTGGTATCTGTGAACTGTTCATTTGACTTATTAAATATGCTCAAAAAATGTATTTGTTAAATTATTTAAAAACATGTATTGTAATAATGACCTGTTCGAATAGAGCAGATATATATGTATGTATTTTCTTTTTCAGACTTGTATCATCTACATAATTTCTGTAGATGATATGATTTCCAGTTTCTGGATTTAGTGCTACTATTAGAGATGAAAATGAAAATACATTAACGCCAGCGAAGATCATATAAAAACTAACAAGTACTTGTTGTTTTGTTTTTTTTTAAATACACCCATTCCCTTTGTTAGGAGTCCAGCTGATAATGGTATCAGGAAGAAAAATGGTTGCAGTGAAATGAGACGTTTATATTTCTGTCGATCTCGCCGCAATATTACAGTAGTTAGTAAGGTGGAACTGTTATAGGCTTAAATTGCCGGGTATCATGAATATTTGGGTACTTTAATAGCAGTATCCACCGTAAACTAAAAAGAATGAAGTGTAGAATATACTTTACTGTATATCTTATCAACAGGGGGGTTGGGGTTCAACATTTATTCTTTGTTTTATCATGTGTTTTCTTCTTTCTATCAGTGGTTAGTACTGTGGACTGTTATTGGCTTAAATTGCCGGGTATCATGAATATTTGGGTACTTTTAAATAGCAGTATCCACCGTAAACTAAATAGAATGAAGTGTGTGGAATATACTTTACTGTATATCTTATCAACAGAGGAGTTGGAGTTCAACATTTATTCTTTGTTTTATCATGTTTTCTTTTTCTTAACAAATTTCTCTAGATCTGGCAAATATTTTGTTTAGCAATGCTATCTTGTGGTTTTTAATAATCAAATATCGTTAAGGCAAATGTAGTTAATGCAATATCATTAAGACAAAAACAACATTGCAGAATTCAAGTTCATTCTTGAATTTTAATGTTTTATGTATTTTCTAAGAAATTTATTGAATCTGTCAACTTTTTATGATTTACTTATCTCTTTTAAAAATAAATATCTATTTAAATATTTGAAAAAGGTTTTTTTTTCCATCTGGAATGGTTGCTGAAGAAAGGTTGGTCAAAGAAAGTGGAATATAGTTTTTGAAAAATTGTATTTTCTTTTTTGAAGGCTTTTAGTACAATGAAATTTTCTGCTCTTGGGGAATTTTTAATATTTTTTTGTCGGTGTTCTCAAATTAAACGACCTGAGCTAAGTTTTTTTGGTTGGAACTAGCCTTAATCAGTAGTGAGAAAAATAAACAAAAGTCTGAAGTTACCGTATGAATGTTGTATGAGGTATTTACCTCATTAATACTATTATTAACCCTTTCAGGACGGCAACGGTTTTAGCGCACCGCGCTGCACAGACGGCAGCGGACGGTGCTTGCGGATTCGTCTGTTTCCCGTCGCGAACTACACCGCGCCTTTGTCGGATGCAGGCGGCTCCCGCCGTGAACCGTACTTTAGTTATTTTTGAAAACTTAACAGTTTTATGAATTTGGAGCAAATGCCAGTAAAAAATACTAATAACAGAAATCAAACTTTTATTTAGGTACCATAAATATATAAAAGATTTAAAAAAAGACAAAAACCAGCATTGAAATAATACTGACATAAAAACGAAACGTAAATACTTCAAAATTTTAACATATTGTACATAGGTAAGTAAAAATGTTTATTGTAAACTTAAAAATTAAAATTTTACTACAGTGTGGTAACGTTCAAAGCAACCAAGAACACATAGTGGCACATCACACTGGACGCAATTGTAACTGGTTTCGCGTCTAATTTTTTTTTTTTTTTTTGGCACAAACGACAGCGTTTTTGGGTTATCTTATTTGTTCCAGGTTTTCGTGAATATATCGAAGGAAAATGTCTCTCCGTTAGCCTAAGAGGATTGTGCGCACGATCCGGTCTGTTACTGTTACTGGTACGACATGGTTTAATTTTGTACTTCTCTAATAGCGCCTGTATTAATTCTTTCTGAAAATCCAATAGGGGCACTATCTTTTCAGATTTCATTAGAAAAACAGCATGACTGTTCAAGATAGCCCAGTCCATGAGATGAAAAAATACCTTCTTATACCACTTTACCGATTTCCTGATAGATTCAATGGAGCTTAGCAACATATCTGTGCGATCCACACCACCCATATGTTCATTATAATCTATGATACACATAGGCTTTTCTCTATTTTCATCTTGGTATGAAGGAACCACTTTCATTTCATGTTTATGCATCGTCGTTAACATATGCACGTCCCTTTTGTCAGACCATTTTATTGCTAACATAGTGTCGGTAGAGAAATATTGAACTGTTCCCTTCTCCGATTTTTTCTCGAAGGGGGGCATAAACTGGCGAGTGGCCTTTACTGTCCCGCAACAATTAGTTTTCTTGCCCAACAAATTATCATACAATAAGGGACTAGTATACCAGTTATCGGTATAGAGCCTGTGACCTTTATTCCAATATGGTTCAGTCAAAGTTAGAACAATATTTCCTGACTTTCCCAACTTTGAATCAAATTCTTTGACTGATGTTGAAGATCCGGTATATATGATGAAGTCTAGAATATATCCCGTCTCACAATCCACTAATACGAAAAATTTTATCCCAAACCTGTGTCTTTTTGATGGGATATACTGTCTAAAGGATATTCTCCCTTTGAATAACATTAGACTCTCATCGATTGCTAAATTTTGGAAAGGATAAAGGGAACTCTTGAAAACAGTTTTGAAATGGTCTACAATTATTCTTATTTTGAATAAACTGTCATTTCTGTTTACATTTTTGTTATCGGCGAAGTGAAGAAATCGCAAAATTTCAAGATATCTATCTCTGGGCATCACCTGGCCGAACACCGACGTTTCTGTAATAAATTCTTTGGACCGATAGTCCTTGATTCTATGCTTTTTCATCAAAGGCATTAGAAAGCAAAGGCCCAAAAACGTGTAGAACTCGTCTATATCTAGAGGAGTAAATTTTTTTAATTCAGGGTTTTTACTTGACATAAAGGAGTAATACGTATTTGTTTCCTCAACAATTTGTTGAACAAAATCCCTGGTAATAAAAGCTTCAAAGATATCCAGAGCCGATAGGTTGTTCCCCAAATTGTCGATTTGGCAGCCAGAATTTTCATCGTCAAAGTAACAAATGTTTGGTGTGAGGTTCGTTTTTTTCCAGTTGAATATAGGACCGCCGGTATCTAATCTACCACGTTTCTTTGGTACAGGAGTATTATTTGTATTCTCACTTTCACTGGAATTTCTGTCGGTAACTTCATATAAATCGTCCGCTTCATTTTCATTTTCTAATTCTGGATCTGATAAATTCTCCCAGTCATCTTCTTGATTTGGATCATCTTCAGGATCATCTATATCAATAACCTCCTCGTCGTCATCACTATTCATAAGAATCTCATACAATTCTTGTTCTGTTAGAGGTCTCTTTCGTTTCCATTGCTGCGACGCCATTTCAAATAAACACAAACCAAACTACACACATACGCTTGCAAATATGTACTAACCGCGCAAAATAAAGAGCGGAGGGACTTGGAATAAAACTTCTTTCCAAGAGGTGGGGGATGGTAACCAATTAGAACTAATAGTGGGAGGAGTAAAGGAAAGGTTGAACTAACAATATTTAACACGCGGATGCGTATGTTTCCAGTATTTAAGTGCACCTCTTACCGTGCGTAGGTATCCGGTTCCCGTCTACACAGCATTAAAAATTTTTGCGGATTCATCCGTTTCCCGGCGCGAAAGAGTTAACGTCGTTGTTTAATGGCGATCTGATTTTATCAGCTTTATTAATTTGTATTCTAGGTGGTGCAGTTTTCTGCTTTTAGTTCTGCCAGATAACAAACTACCCAGCAAATATTAAAGATCTGACACCATCCAGATATTTCCAAGAATGAGATGGAATATTATCTCCTTATATATTTATACAAGATGCTGTAAGTACACACCAAAAAGAGCTACAAATATGAAATACTATTTTGTGGAAGTTCCCCGACTGCTTGTAATACTTGCTGTAATTTTTGTTGTTGCCACGAGTAGTAATTTTGCGATTGCATCTGAATTGTTGCAATACAATGTTCCTGGATTCCATTATTCCATACAATTTTTGACAGAAGGAAGTCCGAAAGAGCAAGACTAAAACGGTTGCTTAAAATCTTAATATGAGTGGATATTTGGGACCTACCATTAATAATGTGCTATTTACATTATATCAACTTTATGGTATTTGAAATTCTTGGTTTTGTCCATCGTGTCTCAGCTCTTTGTCTTTCTTTGTTTTCTTTGGAAGATTAGATAAAAGTATACGAGAGGTCTACAAATGAGAACCTATTATTTTAATTATAAACAAGATTATCCTACACCGACAGCTGTTAAGTATTGCGTATACATTCTATATACAGAAGTAGACTAACACAACTGTTGTGTTCACAGAATGTTTCACTCCTCCGTCTTATTCCAAGCACCTAAAGGCACCTTAGCCTATATTATAGTTTCATCTGCAGAAGACTGTGAGTTGAGCATGAAATATATTATCTTTCATACTCGATCTGACCGTGTTTGTGTTGGTTTAACTACTAAATACGAAAGAGTGAGACTGCTCTTTCGAAGGTATTCCTATTTTTATCCCTGCTGACCCTCGTGCCAGATCCTGTGAAAACTTCATAAATACATAGTCATAGTACCATAATTGCTTCATTATGTTGATTTCCCAACATTTTTCTCTTTATATGAACCACTACTTATCTGAACAGTTCCTCAATCAAGTGACATAAATTCACCTAATCTTTATTTTTGTACTTGGTACTATAATCCAGAAGCGGAGCTTTTGTCTGTTACATTTTATATGAATGAATCTGTTCATTCCTGCCTTCTACAGGCTCCACTTAATGCAATAATCATAGATACTTTTATAACAAAATGTTTTATCATCGGCTTCCGTTAAGGCCGAAGAACAACAAAGTGAAGAATAAGTTAATAAGCCGCCTTGGCCTATACTATGTTTTATCTGCCAAAAATGGTCTTTCATGGTCAACTTGACCATTCATATTGGTTTAACTCCTACGAAAGAATAGTGTTACTCTTTTGGAGGTGTTCCTTTTTATTCCTGCTGACGCTCGTGTCAGATTTTGACTCCTTCCTGGTTGTGAAAACTTCATATGTATGCATAATCATAGTACCCATGTTTGTTTGACTGGTTGTCGATTTCGGTTCTTTGCGAGATATACAGGGATATATGGTCTTGACTATTGACTACAGCACCAATTACCAATCATCTGAGTCAACATGCTGATACGTGTACATTTTGCAGATGCATCTTGATACCGAGGTAAACGAACTCGATATCAACACATTCTCAACCACAATGGACCAAGATCAACAGAGCCATATGAGTATTATATGCTGCTGCATAATATTACTCGCGTTCAGCTATCCATCAATCTGTTTACATCTGCGTTGAAGTCTGCTGCAGTGTACACCCTCTCGTTAGATGTTCTTCTCCGCATTTAACACATTTCGGTTCTTTGAAAAAGTTTGAGGTGGCGTGCCCCCAGCACGGACACCTTCTACATTGAGTTATTTCCTTTGTAAGTGATATCTGCGTCCGTGACAATCAAATATAAGGGGTTATATTTAGTTTTCGTCTTATATATTTGTCTTATTTATATTCCTCTAATTCCTCCTTAATATCGTTCTTTCTAGGATTCCCATACAACCCCCTGAGAACGAAAGTATGTGTTTTTCCTTCTGTTAATGTGTAGGTGTGGAATGTCACCCTGTATTATTAATTTGTTTTTGTATGCCTTGTATTCTTCAGTATTATTTTATGCATAGTAAAGTTGTCTTAGGTACGTACCGTATATAGTAGCTTTTTTAACATATTTACTTATTTCTGTTATAGGTTCTTGGTGATTGTCCGGTTTGCTTTGCATACAATCGGGGGGATGCTTTTAGTCTTGTTTGTTTTTTTTATCGATTGCTTTAGTGGTTGCCCGAGCCGCTTACGGCTTCTGCCTCGAGCTTTCTCTTAACTGCTTCTGTTGTATTGTTATCAGCTATTTGTATTTTTATCTTGTCAGCTGTTTTTGTTGCTGCCCTACTTCGTTTTCTTGTGGGTTGTTTTAGCTTTTTTATGGTATCTGATATCTGATGCTATATTCGGTGAACTACAGCGTATTTATCTTACGTCTGTTTAACACTTGCAGTATTTGCCCTCTGTCTTACACCGATCTTATTAACTATTTTTGCGTCCTTGTCATTGTATTGAGTCCCTTCCCTCTATCTCACGTACGCACTTTTGTAGTCGGTGTGTTACTGCCCTGCTTTAGAAAATGTTTTTTGGTCGCTGGTCGTTATGATCACTTGCATGCACTTCTGAACTATTAGGTGCTCACTTGTGCTCACTTATTTTATGTTTCTCGTAAAGTATACGGATTTTATCATATTTTCTAGATCGCTATCACTTTCATGTAGCTCTCTGCTCGTGTACATATATGAATATATTTCAACGAATTTGTTTGATGGATTTTTCTTGCTTGGTTAACTGTTTGTTAAATGTAAAATTTATTTTTCGTTTTATTTTTGCAGAAACATGTTTCCAAAAACCTGCTCAAGTGAATAGGCTGCTCCATCTCTTGATATTCCAGTTGTACGTTTTGTTTATCGTAACGTGAGTCTGTTCTGCATAAATCGTATATGTTGGTGTGCCGCTAGATGTAGCACCGTTCCTCCTTCTAGTTCTTGGGTTCCTTGTCTTTGCTCCGTTTGTTTATCTCGGATGGTTTTCTCGTCATCCGTTATTGTAGCAAATATTGTCTATCTAGACGTTATTGTCATATATCGCAAGTTTTCGTGCACGTACGAGTATTTTTGTTTGTTCGTATTGTCTCTGTTCACTGTAATCAATTGTTGTGTAATATACTCTGTTTGAATTTGTGTCATATCATATTATGATAGCTATCTGTTTTATATGTTGTTTAATGTACTGTATTTGAGCTATTACGTGCAGTCTCCGTATGTCAATATATCTGTCTAATTTCGTAAGTAGTTTATGTATTTTATTGTGTCGTGTGGAGTCTAGCGTATTGAGGGGCTGAAAATATGCCACACTGGGCAGGCGTACGTGAGTATGGGGCGTAAAGTTACTTTGTAAAGCAACAATTTATTTTTCGTTTACAAGTTCTGCGGTTTATTAGGGGGTATAATTTATTTAAGGCAATATAAAATGTTTGCGTGACAGTACTAATGTGTTTTTTTTTTAACTGCTATTGCCTGTCGAAAGCTATCCCCAGGTACTTCGTCGTTCTTTTTTCTGCTATTTCTGTAACATGTATCTTTATACCATTTATTATCTCGTTAAGAGTGACTTGTTCCCTTTTTGTGGGGAACTTTCTGGAGGGCCTTTGACAATGAGTATGGAAAGAGGTTGCGGTAATCGAGTGTGGTTTGTTTGGTGAGCTAGTATTGGCCTAATATCACCTCCTCTTTCATTCCTTCCATTACGTAGACCTGGATGGATGTAGTCTCGTTGTCTATCCCGAGGTTCCGTGAAAGCGGGCTCAAGGGGCAGATGTGGGTGCCTCTGGCGGCGACTACTGGATGTCCTCTCGTAGATATTCTCATTTGATGCCTTTACGGTTCTTAATTTCTTTTACCGCGCAGATAGAATTCTTTCAATATAGATACTTTTCAACTGAGTATGTAGAAATTCGTCTTTGTAAACAATTTATGTTGGCCAGAACAACTCACAATGATATTACCTTTTCACAGGGTCTTTTTTTAAGTATAATAGTTGGACGTTTCGAAAGATTGTTAAATTTCAGATTGGTAAACTCAGTTAACGATTTGATATGTGCCTTGCACAAATTGTATTTTAGAATGATGTCATGAAATCAGTTTTGGTTAATATATGTTTACTTTTTATTTGGTGTTTCTTATCAAATATGTATTATGGTTTTGAAATTTTCGGGATAATTATTCCCTTTAGACTTTAGAAGATATTAAAGAGGAAGATGACATGGTAAATAAATTATACGGTCTTGATAGGTTTAGATATGGTTGACATATTCCAGTTTGTGCACAGAAATTTGGCGTCATTCCCATGAATTCTCCGCTGCGGAGGTGACGGTTGCAGTTTTACAAAGGACCAGAACAAGTAATAGTACTAATTAATTACCAGGGGGTAATTTTCACTGTTTTTTCTCCACATAGATACATACATATTATAAATAAGTCCCACAACAAATAAAATCTATGTGAATTAAAATAACGGTATCAACAAGTCATTGTTGAATAACGATAGGCGAAGTGCCTACTATGGTTTTCGGTAACGCTTGGTGTTACTCTTTCCTCCCAAATATTCAATAGATTACAATGCCAACTATGTGTATGGTATCATACGATCTATCTGTGTAGTAGCATATGCTATACCGAACATTATCATATCGAACAGAAATATCATATTTTATTTGATCGAAACCGCACGAGGGAGATCGAATATTTGATAATCGATCCGTGGTGCCTTGCAATATTATAGCTCTTAAAAGTAAAACTGACAAATTATTCAGATTGTTGCAACATTCGATGAAGATCTCATGACGGAATCAGCGTTGGCGGTTCTTTCGAATCTGTTTTAGAAGGCCGATTAAAACCCAAAATATGATGAGTATTTTTTTGTAATATTTTCCCCACAAATTAAGAAACACATTTTCTTATTTCATGGTAAACATATTTATTTACAAATAAACCAAACATTTATAAACAATACAATCTGTGTATATACTTACCCCATATGCTTCTCGTGAAATAATAAGCCTCATTTAAATTATATAAAATATATCAGATCTTTCTTAATTAATATTTTCGCGTCTTGTTTTTCGTCGATTTTTCAACCACTAGATTTTCCCTATGCCATAGCATTAGTTTGTCTGGTAGACTTAGAGGACGCTAACGTTCCGAGGTATTCGCTTATGGGAACTTGAAGATGGGTACGCTTTTATAATATACAGGGTGTCTCGTAATATTGGGGTAAATTTCAAAGGGCAATTGGGGACGTTAAAAGAAATACAAAATCTTCTATAAATATGTGCGTATAAAACTTCTTTGCTTTCAAAGTACTGAAACTAAATGAGGTACATTTTTTGATAATAATAAGCCCCACAAGTTACCAGTGTCGGAGGTAGAGTGGTTATGTGTCTTTGAATTAAATGATTTTTTTTTTAGATCACTGTCCCAAATTCAAATTTCCGTGGAATTAATATAAAATAAAGGCTTCATTATCAGATTTATTTTCTACCCTTCATATTTAATTTGCTAAAAATCTCTTACACAAGTTGAGTTAATGTTGAACAACTAATCGTTATACAAAATACATCAAACGTTCAATAAAAGTATTCGCTTATATTCAACAGTGTATATATATATATATATATATATATATATATATATATATATATATATATATATATATATATACATTTATTTATACTTTATTTATAAACAATAAATAAAGATAAATAATATGAACGCTTAGATGAATTTAATCTTATCTTCGAGCAACAGCTTTCTTGTCCTATGATCTTTGATGGAGGTGATATCCGTAAATTTTTGAGGTTTGGGTGATCGCATACAAATCCATGTTATGTCTATACCCCTTCAACGCCCTGTTCGAGGCGATTATGCCTTCGTCGGCATTTTGCTTTGTGAAAACCATCGGCAGTTTTATCTTGATTGTGTTGCAATGGGGCCCATCTATGATGATCAGAATATGTTCTTCGCGCATCCTGAATTGTCACGGTTTATTAATGCATTTTCTATTTTAGCGACTATACTATGTTTAGGTATTATCATCTTAACTTACCTTTGCACGGTGTATTCGGTACACTCTTGAGCAGACATTTTGGAATCTCTTTCTTCAACAATATCGTGCCCAACAAACAGCCCTACGCCTCGTGACTTTGTGCTTCTTAGCCAGTAATTAACAACAGTCTAGCAGGTATTCTCCAACCACCAGTGCGTGTTACCTCAAATTCTCTTCTTCAATGACGTCGAACACTGGCAATAGCACACGGCACAGGATTCCTTCCATACTGGAAAAAAAATTGAGGCAACGTTGAATAAACCTACAATAAGTTTAACTACCCTACTATACTAATTCGAAAATAGCAGTCAATCATGTAA
Organism: Rosalia funebris; assembly: GCA_037954035.1. Classification (NCBI taxonomy): domain Eukaryota; kingdom Metazoa; phylum Arthropoda; class Insecta; order Coleoptera; family Cerambycidae; genus Rosalia; species Rosalia funebris. Next base: position 9,479,950 of record JAZFAV010000001.1, on the reverse strand, counting down.
ATTATCATAATTTAAAAGCTGGTTAAGATTACAATAGCAAAAAAGCCATCAAAATTGCTTAAGAAATGTTGTTTAAGAAACCTTGACCAATGTAAGTTTTAATATAATTAAAAAGGAAATAAAAATATGAGACTGATGAGTTATAACGCTGTATTCTAGGGATATTTACCGTATTGAAATACTGAAATCCCGTTTTTAGGAAGTTCAATTTTCTGCGTCGTAACGAGGCAAGCTATGGGATGATCATTTTCCATGGGCTTCCCCTTGGTAACAATATCCGGTTACACGTGGAACTCCGGTTACACTGAAACCGCACGAATGTTTGCCGATTCTTTCGAAGCCGACTTGGACCTAGTCCGCTATACAAACCCCTCCAGCTGATCTGACGTGGTTGTAGACTTCACGGATGTAATTTTTGGGCGGTATCATTTGCCCGCCGCAGCTAACCAAGCTTTCGGCCATGAAAGCGCAAATGCCCTTGCCGTTTTCTGGATTTTTTCGCATAGTTCTTTGACGTCGGCGTAAAACGTACCGATGTCCTCCGGCCTCCGTGTCGCTGTATATGGCTCTATAAGAATCCGGTAGGGATGTCTGAAGAAATAAAATTATCTACATTAAATGAGTTGCATAGTGATTTTTAATATTAGAAATATTTTTTTACTTATATAAACAAAGTACCTGAAAATAGCGCAGAAACTTGATCAATTTTCCTAATTTGTATCTCAATTTATGTGTGCAATAAAATAAATCTATCCCCTATGTTATTTTAACTGAAAAAAATGACTTCAAGCACAAATTTCAAGCAAGCTTTTTGAGACATATTGTGTTTTGAAAAGTAACCGAGGAGCGTAAAAACAAAACCAAGGTAGGTTTATCTGCTCAATCTTTGAAGAAGAGGCTGTTTACAATGAAGGTAATTACGAATTTTATCCGTTTTAAGTAGACACCCTGTATACAGAGGGCTATCCAGTATAGAAATCGTCCTTATGTAGTACAACCATAGTTTAAGTACCTCTTACGTACCGTGGAAAAATAATATAGTGATACGTTCGATATAGTCCCTTGATTTGGGACAATGATGATGTAGTTCCGGAGTTAATTATGCACTTGGTTAGTAGAGAGTACGACTATTTTGAAAACAAAAAACAACATGGTAGTCTCAATAAATGATGTAATGAAATGAGACATTTTCGATATGTTCCCTTGACATATGTACATATAAGCAATAATTTTAGTGTTGATCCAGTAGAGGGCGCCACCATTTTGCAAACAAAAGTATAATTACCCCTAAAACGAATTCTTTATTGCCAATGTCTCAGGAAGACGAATGGAAATGATATCGTTACATTGTTCCTTGATAGTACGTACATTAGTTTCGTAGTACGTGTAAAATTGAGTTTCATTAAATTCTAAACTGGAAATTAATATACGAATACTAATAACAAGGAATAAAGAACTTTTATTTTACGAAATTATCCAGATTAAGTAGTTTTCCAAAGCTAGCAATTAATTTCGATAATATCGTTATTTACAATATGAATGAGTATACCCATAATAGGCCAATTACTTTTTACATTAGGTAATAAATTTAAATGATACGAATTCTAGGAAATAATGATCGCAATGACAATATTATAGACTTGTGTTAATCTCTGAAACCAGCATGTGCTTAAGAGTAAATTAGGATGTCATTATCGATGGCTGGTACCATATTCGTCGATAAATAATTTTCCATAAAGGCATTTAAAAGTCACTTAGCACACACAGGTTCTTAAATTAACATTTGCGTTTATAAGAAACCGAAGGTTATGATACTTTTGTCTGAAATTTTAAACTAGTATTGAGATCGTGATAAGAAGACTTGAAAAATCGTAACAGAATACATTTTACCGATTGATTTATCGTTTCGATATTTTTTTAAACTAAAGGCCATGTTTCACAATTTATTTCAAAATAACAAAAACAATAAATTTAAAATATTTAAGTAATAGAAAGAGATTCGATGTTGGCTGTGTTCTATTTATGTTTTGTCTAATCATCGCTCTTCAGTAATTCATATAACAAATTCATATTATCGTGAATTACAAAATTAGTTTTCGAGACGTTCTGGTTGTCCAGAATCATTAGTAATGTAGAATTAAAATTAATTTTTGTAAGATGTAAAGTTTAACTGCTACTTACCATGGGGGACATTATCGATACAATCCAAGTAGGCATCTCCCTTGCCATCACGTAATTATGACAGGGTGACCTTGTAATACTTTTCCTTAATACGTAATTTATTTACATATATTGTCTAATAGATACATATATAGCTCTGTTAGACTGGTTTAAGTACTTCAAGGACATAGTCTTTCATATATCCAGCCATCTTCAGCCTCATGTGTTAAAGTACCATCAGGTTCATTTTCTTTTGGTTTTCGAAATCTTATTCGGTCATGGATCCTATCTGTCTGACCCTGCCAAAATTCTATTACACGAGGTTTAACTATATATCCTCCCCACAATGAAGGTCTTGGTACTTGTCCCTCACTGTATTTATTCTTGAGCTCCCTTTCCTTCGCTGTTAAAATACCACGGCCAGAAATTGGCATGCTCTGATTACTACATAAAGCCCCTACTTGACTCTGATATGGACGTTTGTCAAAGTAACTGTCTGCGTCTGAAAATGGCAATTTCTCGACTGTTCCCTCGACTCTCACCGAACGACTGTAATGTTCCCAGTAAAATGTTAGAGCCCCGTGTGGATTCTCCTCCTGAAATCTGGTTTTATTTTACTAATTACCATATTTATTATAGTGCTAAGTTACTGACCAATTCTTGACCTTTCCTACTTGTATAATGTGTAAAAAAAGTAAACCCTTCTTTACTGTAACCCTTCATTAGAACGAAACGAGCTGATGGAATGCCTTCCTTTGTAGCTGTGGCCAGACACATCGCAGTGGGCTCAACTGTCCTTGGATCATTTTTAACAATCTTAAACCATTTATCAAATAAATAGAGAGGTTCTTTTATTTCCAAATTTTCCTCAAGCAACAGATTGCTCCTCTTGTTATAATTTGACCTAATACCACTTACATCCATTTCAACTGTTGAGTAATTACTGCTGAAATTATTAAATAATCTGATTTGAATTTGTAGAAAGCCTTGTAATATTGAATACTTGGGCAATACGATATTTGAAAACATTGGCGCTGGGCCGAACGTCATCATTTTGCGTTTACCAAGATTAGGCAACTTATACAATGTAATAATACAGAGATACATAAATGCATTATTTTTTCTTTGTTGTGAAGTTATGTTTTCTTATTACTGCAATTCAGAAAATGCATACTTAATATAAGGTAATACATTTTAAAACTAGATAAGCATAGTCTATTGAAGTTATCGTACGTGTATTGACCTTTGACGCTAATATAATCTTTAGTGTATCCTTGCGGAAGGAGAACTGGCAAGATTTGCTGCAAAATGGTGCTCATTTGCAAATTTGGTGATGTGGCTTATTGAAATAAAACATATTATATTATAATATCTAGCGTTTGTTACATATTTAAATTGTCACTCATTCTTTTGAAAACAAGGCATACACAAATTGCTTTCAAAATACTATCGAGAAATAATGTAAACATTGTAGACCACAACATAATTTCACATAGTTTAGGGAAACGTATAGAAAATGTCTCGTATTTTTTCTCAATTGTACATACATCAGAATAGAAAAGACCCTAGAGTTAATTTTGTAATTGTGATTTTAAACTTTTAGTTACTTTAAGATGAACCCAATCTTATCCTGGACCATGAAGATAAAATTAAGTTTATCTGATAGTGCATAATTTGTTTATTATAGTTATTAATATGATAGTGATTATGATGTTATTTCCTAGGCATCTCGAGAATTACAGATTGTAAGATTAGATTGGGAGATTGGATTAATTTTTAACTTAAATTTGTCTAATAAAATGTGTATTATTTTTTATTATTTGACCAATAAGTTGAGCACGTAGAAAACATTTATCTTTCAAGAGATATATAGTAGAAACTGATATATTATAAAAAATTGTAACAAAACATAAGATACATACGATTCACACATATACTTTATAGCATGATGTATCTGCTTAGATATTTATATCTATTTATATGCTTATAAATAAAGTATATTACATTTTTTAATCTATAAATCATATTACTCAAACGATATACGTAAATGTAACTATTAATTTAAAATGGAATATAGTATTATAATAATAGCAAATCAGTCATGTTTATAGCATGTGCTTCTCTATTTACAAGAAAAAAGGAAAAAAGTTTACACGGTACGCGTTCTTAAATAAATTACAAATAGTAACTAACTAGTTTCTCGTTAGTTATGTCTGCTCTTTATTTTCATAGCTTATACAATTCAAAAGTAACTAGTTATACGAGCTATTATGGGAACATTATAAAAAACTAAAAGATTAATTTTCTATATATATTTTTTAAGACAAGTAATCAATAATTTTGCAGTCTGCAATAATATATTGACATATGTATATGCCCCCTTTGCATTAGAAAGATACATATTAGTAGTTTCGAAGATATTCGTCCTCAATAAAGGAAAAACATATCATCTCTTACACAATGTTAAATAAAAATGTGTATATTTCCATTTAAGTTGTTTGTAAATGTATTCACGAAAATTGAAGTATTTATAGTAATACATTTTGATAAAGTCTTGATGAATATTCTAATAATACTAGATAATAAAGTAGCTAATACCCCAATGGAATAGCATGCATTTCATTGTGCATAAATAACTTCTATCTTTAGATAAAATGTATTCTACATATTGGACATTATTTATTTATAGTTACTTAACTTACACAGCCCTGAAACATTTATCTATATAAGTAAACACATTATCGTGTACTAATATTTGCATAATACATAACTATTAAAATTATGTTTACCGTTATCAATAAAAATCTCTAAAACGACATGGAATATGCCGGAAAAATTTATAGTTTTTTTAGTGAACGTCACATTCTAACAAAGAACAATGTTGGTGTATAGGTATATAATTTTTTTACAAACTTGAACTAAAATGAAGACGAAGTGGATCATATATTGGCTCTTTTTATGAATGAATGGAAACATGGATAAGACATCAAATAAAAAAAAACAAATTTGGGTAAACAATAAATTATTTACCCAAAATATGATGGGTATTGCTTTCTAATATATTGCCCACAAATTAAGAAACACATTTTCTTATTTTATGGTAAACATATTTACAAATAAATCAAACGTTATTAAACAATACAACCTGTGTATATATACTCACCCTATATGCTTCTCGCGATTTGAAATCGTCTCTTGCTTGGAAAGTGGCTGCTGCATATCGGATGGTAAACCTCTGCAGGTGAGCGAAGATAAGTCAGAAAACCTAGCCACAAATATTATCGTAGGTTACGGATTTTGTCGGAAAATACACTACGGCAGTAAGCAAAGCCGAATTTGACCAATACCTAGGGTGATTACACCATATCCTTGTTATTTATAGCTTACTATGGCGATAGCTGCGCGCGCACCGCCCCTAATATCATTATTAATTGACATAATTGTTTATGTTAAATAAAGCATATTTCCTCCATTCACGTGAATCCGGCACGTTTTTCTATACTTAGTTCCATTATAGCTTATCTTTTGTGACATGTTACGTAGCCGTTACTCATCAGAATATGCCTCATTAAAATAATCATACAGATTAGAGTTCAGATCTTTTTTAATTAATATCTTCCCATTTCGTTTTTCATCGATTTTTCAACCACTAGGTTTCCCTCTGCTACAGTATCAGTTTATCTAGTATATCTCGGCGCTAACGTTCCGAGGTATGTGGATGGATATTCGTGTACGGGAATTTGTAGATGCTTACGCTTTTGTAATATACAGAATGTCTCATAATATTCGGATAAATTTCAAAGGGTAATTGAAGACGTTAAAAGAAAACAAAATTTTCTATAAATATGTGCGTCCAAAACCCATTTGCCTTCGAAGTACTGAAATTAAGCCAGACACATTTTTTCCCACAAACAACCATGGCGGAGGTAAAGTGGTTATGTGTCTTTGAATTAAATAAAATACATAGTACGGCCCTATTAAACACTATTTTCCCCAAATTATAATTTGGATAGAGAGCTAAACCTATATGCACCAACACATTTTACGCTACATGAAATGATAACATGAGAAGATTTTCATTAAATATATTTAACATAACTACAGTTGTTCGCCTATTGATATAAGACTTTTATATGGATCTCAAACTTATTGTCAATAATGTTAAAAAATACAAAATCTAAACGGAAATAAATTATGGCCAATGAAAGTTGCATGAGGTTTTGATTCTTTTTTTAAGCCTCAGTGTCCCAAATTCAAATTTCCTTAGAATTAATATAACATAAAGGCTTCGTTATCAGATTTATTTTCTACCCTTCCGATTTAATTTGCTACAAAATCACTTTAACCCAACAAAAGTTGGGTTAAAGTGAACAACTAACCATTATACAAAATAGCTTATTAAAATATTCAAACATTGTCAAATTATTCCCTTGTCAACAAAATATATTAAAGGAAATTTATGGAATTTCCAAGCCCTAAGTATAAAACAAGTTGACTAAAAATACTTAACTTAAAATTATAATACGTAATAATACTACGGGCGATGCGTGAACGAGATCAGCCTACATACCGGGCATATTCGATCACTGTGTCGTGGCGTAGCATTTGGTCTAATGTATTCGTGCAGGAATTACGGGCATATAACCTTATCCTGCAAGAGGATATTGAGATCATATCGCCCAGGATACTTATAGGGGGACTCAACAGCTTTGCCCTCTTTAACAGGTCCACACGTAAGCTAAGAGCCGGTGTCGGTTAGGAATGCTCGGGGTTGTCACCCGTATTTGAACATGGTGTCTGCCTACATCTCTTCAGGCATAATTAGAAATGATTTAAGAGAGTCATAGTTACTCCCGCCGTTTACCCGCGCTTGCTTGAATTTCTTCACGTTGACATTTAAAGCACTGGGCAGAAATTACATTGTGTCAACACCCTAACGTACATGTACATTAGTACGTGTAAAATAGAGTTTCATTATTCTAAACTGGAAATTAGTATTATATAAATACTAGTAAAAAGGAATAAACAACTTCTGTTTCATGAAATCATCCAGATTAAGTAATTTTCCAAAGCTAGCCACTAGTTTCAAAAATGTCATTATTTACAATACGAACGAGTATACCCATAATAGGCCAATTACTTTTTTACATTAGATAATAGAGTTAAATATAGAATACTAGGAAGTAATGAGCGCAATGACAATATTATGGGCTTGTGATAATGTCTGAAACCATGTGCTTAAGAATAAATTAGGATCATTATCGATGGCTGGTTCCATATTCGTCGACAAATAGTTTTCCATAAGGTCATTTAAGAATCACTCAGTACATAGGGGGAATTAAATTAACATTTGCATTTAAAAAAGAACCGCAGGCTGTGAATCTTTTGTCTGAAATTTGAAACTAGTATTGAGATCGTAATAAGAAAACTTGCAAAAGTCGGTAAAAAAATACATTTTACCGATTGATATGTAATGTACTGTACATAATCTTATGTTTCCTTAATATATGGTGTTATCGTTTCGACATTTTTTATATTTCCGCACTCCACTATACGCGGAAAAGTAATGTAATAGTGTAAAGGAAAAGTGAAAAAACAAAATTCTTTTTTGGTTTATTTTTCATTTTTCGGCCTAAAACCAAAAAAAAAAGTGTTTGCTGTGTGTGTGTCGTTGGCGTTGTCGTCGGTATTTATTCTTGTTAGCACAATAACTTAACTAAATCGTGTCAGATCGATTGGGTTTTGACTGATTCTGATCGGGGACGTATCCCAGACAGACGACACCTACTGATTTTGAGGTGGATAGAACACACTCTACCATGTACATGGGTCATGAGAAAATACAATGGTGGACTATTTGAGAAATGTTTTTTGTTAGCACGATCACTCAATTAAATTGTGTCGAATCGATCGGGTTTCGACTGATTCTGATTAGGGACGTCTGCCAGACGACATCTATAGATTTTGAGGTGGATAGGACACGCCACCATCCTATCCATGGGTCATGAGAAAGCACGATGGTGGACTATTTGAGAAAAATTGAAAAAAGTAAAACTGTCGCACAAAACACATATTCTGCATATATATGCTGGTTTATTTTTTCTCGGCAACTCAATTTCGAGATATAGAAAAGTATAGGGGCGGGATATTTTTATGGGTTTAAGCGTTATACCAAGCCACCAACTCCGACCCATCGAGGATCGGTCGTGGCGATCTTTGGATCTACCGACAGGTCCTCGTAGACGCTGGTGCACAAGGAGCTCTGCCTCCGGGATGAATCCCAGTGCGAGACCAAGGATTCTCACGCCAATGGTAATCGCTGAAAATAAAAATATGGGTCTAGTGTGGTCACGTTGAAGATGTCTACCGAAGTAGAGCGGAGATTCCTTAATATCAACGTTGTCGTCTATATAGATAATCCCTAAGGTATATACAGCGGTTTGTCCCTTACCAACACCTAGTAAGCTAACAGAATATAGCTAAGACTATGTTAGTGACTGACGGTTGTTTTCGATAGCCCGTGGTGATTTCCTCCTCGTAGGTCTATAGGATGTTTGGTACCCCCACGACGGACTGTTCTAGAAATGAGATGTTACCCGAATCACGCGGGGAAAGTATAGAAGTGTATTCCTTTCAGACGTTAGGCTCCTTCATAATTCCCCTACGAGCGTCTTTTTGCTCGTAGTAATTCCCATTCAATCGGCGACCTTCTTTAGTATATGAGGGATACTTCGTGTGATACTATACATGCACCGCGTGTTAGTTAGCTTATACTCGCTGAACGACGTTACGGGGTAAGGAGGGAAACTAAACGGGCGGGATGCCAATTATAGGTAATAATTTTTTTTAATAATGAAAACAAGTCTTAATGTATTTTTAAGTGTAATAGTTATTTTAAATTCATTATAATTATATTAATGTTTAGTAGGTTGATAATTATTCACAAATAATAATTGGTTCGTTATTAATAATTTTATAATCTTGTTTTTTGGTGCAAGGCGTAGGTGGCATCGCATCAGGAGAAAATGCATATGAGAAAATAAAGGCGGGAGCCTCCTTACTTCAACTTTACACTGCCATAGTGTATGAAAGTCCTCCTATCGTTGATAAGATAAAAAAAGAGCTTGCCCAACTTTTAGCAAAGGATGGGTACAATAATGTCTCCGAAGCTGTTGGAAAGGGATGGTTGAGTTTTTATAATTTTTTATTTTGTTATTTATTAAATGCATTTTTAGTATGTAATACATAAATTATATTTATGTTAAAGATAAATCAGGAGTATAATATGATCTATTCAAAGAGGCTGTATGTAGTTATCAATTTTGTTCAATTCTGATTTTAAAATAAAATGTTTATTAACAGCGACTTCATATTTTATGTGTTTGTGTTAACTAGAATTCATTTAGATACATACACAAATTAATGACATAATTTGTTATGTTTATCATAGTCATTTTTGTGATATAGAAAGTGTTTGTTGAATTAGTTTTATATGAATGTATATTAAATATATTGCAGTATATTTAATAATTAAATCATTTTAATATTTCTCCTTTTTTTATTACCAAACTATTAGAAAACATACAAATGTCTACCGTGTCCCTGCATCATCACCCTAGCCCAAGAGTACATTTTACCAGAAGCATAGAAATGTTCTACAAGATAATTGTAGGACTCTAATTTATTCTTTTACATACCCTGTAAAATATCTCATCTTACGTCATTTTGTCAATATGTCTTTGCTCAATAAAGATTCCATGTGGGCTTTACACATCGTCTGTGGTGAGTCAGTTTGATATTTATCAGGTAGATGGCCATGGCGCTATTTGCCAGGCTGTATATTCCCTTTCCCCCCCGAGTATCTTCATCTATGCTCCCATTTCTATACCAGTCTGCTTATATCATGGACATTATAGCCTTCATGACGTTTATTAAATGTTATTTTTCAAAATGAAGTACTTTCTACATTTCTATACTGATACAACACAGGGGAAGCAAACGTGCGAAAACAATTCTCGACTCTATGAGCTTCGTGAAGCTGATCCCGAATGTAATTAACTGAAACCCCTTTTTAGGAAGTTTTACTGTCATCAGAATGAATACGATTATTTTATAAGTACAGTGAATTCCAAAAGTAACAACAAAAGAACTCATATTGAAACACCCCATACCCCCACTCTGTTACTTTATTTTATGACGCCCAAACTAGAAACATCCTCGCAAGAGCATTTCTCCCTCAGAGGTTATATTCATATCACACCTGCAGAATGTAATACCAACAAACCCCTACTACACCTAATTGACCCTCTCCCCCCCCCCCCTCAAGAAAGCGGACGTACAAGTTCGAAGATTTGACCTGATCGTTTAATTTTGTCTAGTGGTAGGAACCTTGCTACCTTATGTTTTAATTCTTACGCCCCAGATTCTTTATAAAAAGTTTAGTATTATTTTAATTTTCTTATTTATGATGTGCTCTGGTCAATTTAATTTAGGGTTTTATTTATTTGAATTTAAGTCTGATTTACTTTATTTGATATAGTATTAGAAGGAAGCAATAAAAAGGAAACTCAAAATCCACTTCAATTTACATTTATTATCCAAACTTGGATATGTGAAAATAATGTTCTTGACAAACAACAGAACTCTGTTATTTGTAACGGAAACTTCCGTTTAATTTAAACAATGGCTGGCGTATGCAGAGCTCTGCAATACGCCGGGAGGAACTCCTCTCGCCAAACACCCTGTGTGTTTCCCCACTGGGGAGACAAAAGACCTAAGCCCAACCACGAACTCGCAGTTAGCAAAAGGCTTGTCGCCATAGGTTGTGTACAAAATCACCTCAGTAAATGTATAAGATGTGAGACATTGTCTCTGTAATGGTTTCGTGTCACGTACCCCCTCGCTCTGAGTTACCCAGGTAGAGACAACTAGCCCGATGTGAAGTTTTACCCTTTGGTAGATAAGGTACGCGCCCTAGGGCGATAAACACTAATTATCATTTTAAACAACAGGTAAACGTCACCGACCACCGAAACGGTGGTATGAAACCACCGAACGAACGAATTTCACCTGTAGTAACTGCTAATATAATTTTAAAAGTAAATGCCCTCTTATGGAGACACTAACAGATGTTCTACAATATGCAATAAATTTTGAACAGAGGGTTGTTAGTCGGTCAGGAACTTTCCGGATGGTCTTATTTACATTGGCGCAAATTTGGTCAAGACAGGGACGTAGGCCCCACATGAAAGATATAACAATGAACTCAATATAAGTGAAAATATAACAGTAAATGGATAACAAGTGAAAAGTGATAAGTGAAGAATATAACGGTAAATGGATAACAATCCCTGGCGATAGCAGGTGAACATAATCTAAATAATACTAAATAATTATTGAATACCAAGTGGTGATCACACTTTACCTAAATATTAATAATTGAATACCAAGTAGTGCACACTTTATCTAAATAATACAACTGGATAATAATTGAATACCAAGTACAGATTAATTTGCATTTACGTAAAATAGCTGAAATCTGGGAATTAAGTTCCCGGTAAAAGGAATAATTTGGACATACTATTTACCTCAATAATTCTAAATAATAATTGACTATAGAAGAGATAATTAAAAATGAATGAAAAACAAGGAGATGCAGTGGCTAGCCTGCACTGAAATTAAAACAGTGAAAAAAAGTATTGAATTATATTTAAGTACCACAGTGAAATAATGGCGCAGATATAGAGTCGTTAATTAAATAAATTCCCCTTTTATCAATAATACGTGTTCAATGAATGCGAACGTGCGTCGGAGATTTCTCCGCCAGGTTCACAACCCCAACTTTCGGTGGCGACCATGGCGGAGGAACCCGGACTACGCGATGGATGACTGGATTGTCGCCCGGAGCCTACGACAACCCGGTCTCGTAACTTCCTGATGTGCAGGGTGATGCGAGCGGTGGAACCTCTCCGATGTGGCATGAATTGAATTAATCCTATTCTTCTGGTCTTCTTGTTTTCTGATCTTCAAATCTTCGGTTCTTCTGATCTTCTGGTCTTCCTGGCTTCCTCTTCCCGGACACACTTCGAACTGCTTCTTCGTAGATTAATGTTAAAACTATGTTCTTATAATGTAATTATAGTATCTATGTAATTATAACATCGCGGAATTGGTCTTTAAACAAAATCGTGGTTCCTTGCGAGAGTGATAACAGATTCCCGAAACCCCCGGTATGACAGAAATATGTAAGTAGCACGCGGTGAAATAGCGTACCCGATCTCGAAAATTCGACGGTATTTTAATGTTTATAAAATATCTAATCAGATTTCCTGGCCTCTATTCCCCTATAAGACCTTAACATATACAGTCAGCCAAAAAAATCTCCATACACTAGTCTCTTTTTCAACATTTTTCTTAGTGTTATTTTTTATTTCCCTATAAGACCTTAACATATACAGTCAGCCAAAAAAATCTCCATACACTAGTCTCTCTTTCAACATTTTTCTTAGTGTTATTTTTTATTTCCCTATAAGACCTTAACATATACAGTCAGCCAAAAAAATCTCCATACACTAGTCTCTTTTTCAACATTTTTCTTAGTGTTATTTTTTATTTAAATTTAATTCGAAATATGTTTCAAATAAATATCGGCCATCTCATTAGGAGTAATAAAAATAAAGTCGCTTGAAACACTTTATTTGAACAATAAAAAATAAAACGATATTAACAACAATAACTTACGTCAAATAAGTCTCCATACACTAACATTTCTTATGAGAAATTTCAACTTTCTTAAAGTCTAATATTTTGTACAGTTGCCATTTGCTTTAATGATTGCATTAAGCCTTTTTGGATGACTTAATACAAGTTTTCTTGTAACTTCTGATGAAATGTCGTCCACTTTTCTCTTATCCTATTCTTGAGGTCTTCTCTATTTCTAACTTGATGTTTTCTCACGCGACGCTTTAACTCTTCCCACAAATGTTCAATGGAATTAACGTCCGGTGATTGCGATGGTGTATGCAGTTGTTGGCGGACATTATCGATCATCCATGCACGTACAATCCTAGCAGTATTCTTGGGATCGTTATCTTGTTGGAATAAATAACGCCCCTCAAGGTCAAGTTTTTGAACACTTAGTCTTAAATTATTCCTCAGAATGTTTAAATAAGCATGTTGGTCCATAATACCGCCAATGAAAACTAAATTGCCTGCCCCATTGGCTGACATGCACCCCCACAATAAAATATTACCTCCTCCTCCGTTCTTCACTGTAGGACAGACATTTTCAATTTTCAAAGCTGTATTTTGCTCCTTCAAACTTTATCCCGGCCATCTGACTCAAAAAGATTAATTTTTGTTTTGTCACTGAAGATAACGCTTTCCCAAAACTTATTGGTTTTACTAGCATGTTGTCAGGCAAATTCCAAACGTTTTTTTCGATTTTTTTCTGAAATTAATGGTTTTCTTCTGGCAACCCGACCGTTATAATTCGCTCGATGCAAGCAGTTTCTAATGCTTTGAGGGCTAACATTTTTTGAGAACTCTTCCCTGATTTCTTCTGCAAGTTTTGGAGCGCTTATTTTAGAATTAATTCTAATCTTTTTCACAATACTAGACTTTTCCCGTGCAGTTAACTTCCAGGGGCGACCAGATCGTGGCCGCGCTTTATAGGAACCGGTGAATTTGTACTGATTTATTACGTACTGTACAGTGGTGTGTGATTTCCAATTATTTTACCAATATTTCTAAAGGATATGTTCTCTTTCTATAAATTTACTATAATTTTTCTCCAACAGAAATTGGAATTTCGCAATTTTTATCACTCATTTTGCTTCTACTACACAAAACACAAATTTAAAAGTGACGTTCTTAAACAAGCATAATTCATTTGTTTCAAGCAAAACGACACAGGCCAACATGATAAACTATTGATAACTAATGGTGCTGAATAGCATTTCATTAAAGTATATGGATACTTATTTGACATAATTTCTTGTTGCTAATATCGTCTCATTTTTTATTGTTCAAATAAAGAGTTTCAAGCAACTTTATTTTTATTTTTATTACTCCTAAGGAGATGGTCGATATTTACTTGAAGTATATTTCTAATTAAATTTAAATTAAAAAGCACACTAAGAAAAATGTGGAAAAAGAAACTAGTGTATGGAGACTTTTTTGACTGACTGTAAGGGTGATAATTGCCTGTTGAAGAGAGACACCCACGCTACCTTTGCTTATGTCACGCATTGCTGACCGCCATCAAGTGCCTAATATTTGAAGCCCAGAGCAATATTGTAATATTATTTCCTTGATATTTTATAGGCTGTGACTAGAGTCCCGCGTCGGGACCCAGGGCAAGTCCCGAATAATGCATCAGATGACGTCATAGGTAGCGTTTCGAGATTGATATTCTTTACCGACTCGGGACCAGCATCCGGTCCCGAATAACGTCATTAAATAACGTCATCAGTAGCATTATCGAGACATATTTTGCCCCGACGGCGACGCGGGACCCTCATCCGGTCCCGAATTTATGTATAATAAGGAGAACCGCACCTTCGTTAGTTACAAACATTATTTACATATGTACTCGTACATGGTATACACGGTGTCCGAGTTTTAAACATCTAAACTCACATACATGCAGACAATCTCATTCTGAGTAAAAAAGTTTCTATAAACATACCTATTACCTGGCTTCCTAAGGGAGATACAGGGTGTTAAAGTTCAACTATACACTTGTTTACGGAAGGAAGACTAATATATCCTATTATTTTCGTGGTCAGTACTATTCTGGATGTTCATTTTCTGAGGTCCGGGCAAGATTTTTTGTCGTGCGCCACTGACATGTATTTGTCTATACACTACTTTTAAAGCACGATATATTCGTAATATTCTTGCTCTCTTGTAAGTTTGCGATATCTCGAATGGTTTTCGAGATATTCTAATTTCTTTGCGCATGCTGCACATAGAACAAAAACGCGAGCAAAATGTTTTTAAAACATTTTAGATACACTTAAAGTCTAAAATTGACGCAAAATGTGAGCTTATAATGCGTAATTGTAAGAAAAATAAGTTAACTTTCTAGTTTCCCTTAGGAATCCAAATAAGTTTCTTTGGACAAAACAAACCTCACACACATCCACACGTCGGCGTCGTTCTGGATCCCGTCGTTGATCTCCCCCTAATTCGGCCATTTTTGACTGAAAACGGCTGGAATATTCCACAAAATATGTTATCTAAAATGGACGGTAATAAATATCATATCTGTGCGAAATGTGTTGTGTGTTATGCGAAACAATGTCGGATTCCTGCATAACTTCAATTAAATGTAAAGTCTTCATATTTCAATGCCTTCAATATTTTCATTTGAAGCGTATAAGTATTAAAATGATTTCAAAGAGGCAGTGGTATTGCTTCAAATTTTCAGGTTAGAATGTTTAAACTGCCCGACTAGATTGTAGCCAAAGTCAAAGCCAATGAATAATTTTTAATTTTTCAAACAATATTTTATCAGCTATTAGTTATTTGCTAGGTATATATCTACTTACTTATACTTAGGTAATTCTTCATCATTATTTGTTACTTTCCGAATACTAAATTACTCGATTTTATTAAACAAGTGGTTTTGATGTGAAGTAAAGTGAAAATATGCTATTGTCTTATTTATTTATTTCAATTATACAGGGTTTCCCAGTTTGAAACAGCCACACTTCACAGATATGTAGACAATCTCGGTCTGAGTAAAAAAGTTCCTATAAACATACCTCCTATCTGGGTTCCTAAGGGAGATACAGGGTGTTGAAATTCAATTATGTTTTTTTAATTTCCATTAATATTTTCCGAAAAGATGGAAACGCAGTTTTAAAATTTTGTACACTTGTTTACGGAATCAAGACAAATATATCATATTGTAATACGGTAAATATACTTAGAATATAGCTTTATAACTCATCAGTCTTCATAATTTTATTTCGTTACTAAATATATTTAAAATGCATTTATCAACGCTGGTCGTGGATCTGAAAATAAATGTCAGAGCTAATATTATCCATTTGGGATTGTAAACATTTCATGGGCAATTTTGATGGTTGTCTTGCTATTGTAATCTTAACCAGTTTTTTTAGTTATGATAATTTACATGATTGACGGCTATTTTCGAATTGGTATGGTAGTTACTGGTATTTACTAACTTATTGTAGGTTGATTCAACGTTGCCTCATTTTTTCTTTTTTTTTTTTTCAGTACGGGGGGAATCCAGTGTCGTATGCTATTGCCAACGCAGTATTTGATGTTATTGAAGAAGAGAACTTGAGGAAACACGCCCTGGTGGTTGGATAATACCTATCTGCTGGACAGAGCTACTCTTTACGTTCCTCTGTTATTTTTCAAAACAAAATATGTTTCAAAAGGCTTGCCTAAATTTACACTAGACGTCATTTTTTGAGCCACTTTTTTTCAGAAGTTAAAGTAGTATACGGAATAGATTTCTTTTATTGCACACATAAATTGAGATACAAATAAGAAATATTGGTCAAGTTTCTACGGTAGCTTGCAACTCTGTTTATATCGGTAAAAATGTTTTTTCTGTCAGAACAGTTTGCATAATTAAACCGTATTTAGAAACATAAGAAAAAATGTTTATTCTAAAATACATCAAATAAAACATATTACAACGAAATAATATAACAACGAAGGAACATTAGGTATATACTACAAAAACAAAAAATAAAACAAATTCAACAAAACAAAAATATCATCGGATCAAGTACGTGCTATACTGTAAGAAAGTAATGAGACACTTCCCTAAAATATAGGATATTCTGAATTGTTTTGAAGTAATTATACGTTTGGCCAATAGAAAGATTAACCATTTTGAAGATAAGAACATAATTAACTCCAAAAATTGATTCATTATGCTGTTTTTATGCATTTGTAATTTATTATAATTTTAATAAGTTGCAATTCCAAAGGGGCAACTGCCCCCTGTCTTCCCTTCTGGACGTCTATTCAGGTGATGATGAGACTATTGTAATTAGTCCATTTTATGTGTAGGATCTAATTTAATGCACCCTGCGATGACTACTTCAGAAAATTTGTTTTCCGAAATCTAATAAGTTTTTTTATTGGATTTATTGGAAGAGCTACAACAATGTTTAATGCCCTGAAGATATCTTCCCCTGGCAAAATTGACGAAGTAATAATCACTTGTACCTAGAATAATTTACCATTTAGGTAAAGCATAATAAACATTCATCTGACAACCTATTTGACGAATGGGGTAGAACCATAATAAATTCATGTTGAGCATTATTATATAATTACTTTGTAATTAAGGTCTTTAGGAATTCATTTAAAACCGAATCGTCTGTGTTTTCTGGTTGTCGATACAACTGGTTGTATAGAATTTGCTCTTTAAGGAACTTTATACAAAAAAATATAATACAGGATATGATTTGGAAAGCTCGTGGCCACTTTTTAAAACCATTTCCCTCCACCCTTCGTAGAAAACCATTCATGGCCAACAGAACCGACGCCGACGCGACGTAGTGAAAATATATCTTATTGAAATCAAAGTTTATTGTAATGTTACTATCAGAATCATTCTATTTGAGTAAAACATTACATAAAGGAAATAAACGTGGACAAATATATGTGACGTTTAATTTTCATGTATTTTTCAAATATAAAACGATATTTGAACAAAAATTATTTCTCGTTTAGATTCCATAAGATTGTTCATAATGTTCATGTATATCTACCAAATTTGATATCTATGTACTCATTTTATGAGCCCGTGAGTCTTCATCAGAATCTCATATTCATTTATTCATTACACGAATGTCTAGTCGTGGTTAAGATAAAGACGAAAGAGGCAATTTGCAATTAAACGAGAACAGTTTTTACAGAGACATATATTCAAGTTTGTATGCACAGAAATTGGCCTCGTTCTCGTGAATCCTCCGGCTGCGTAGGTGACGGTTGCAAAGGATCAGAAAAAGTAATAGTACTAATTAATTACCAGAGGGCCATTTTCACTATTTCTTCTCTACATACATAGATATTTACCTATAGTAAATAAGACTCGCAAATAATAAAATCTACGTGGACTAAAATAACTTTTTCTTATTTTTGAAGGTCGTCGTTGAATAGCTGTAGTAGGCGAAAGTGAACGTAGCTGTCAGGTATGCTAGTGTCATCTCTCTGTCTATCATTCATTCATTAAAATCTTTTTATTCTAATCTTTGATACATTCTGTTATTTATCGCACTTATTTCCTGCGATTATTTTGTTGCATTTTTCCGCCCTCATTGGTGATACATACGGGAGATTTTTATTTAAATTTATTAGCTGTTATCAATTATTTTTTCATATTTAGTTTTATCGTGTTATTGCGTTTGTTCTCTTTTCCTGTGTAGGAAAAATAGATTGAAAACCTACTTCTGATATTGTTTGATTCATGCTTTAGTTATAGTATGAATAATTTTATTTTTTACTTTTTCGCACTCCACTATATATTTAGTTTATTTTTCGGCCTAAGAATAAAAAGAAAATGGTTTTTAAAATTTTTTTGCTGTATGTGTCGTCGGCATTTATTCTTGTTAGCACGATAACTCAACTAAATCGTATTGGATCGATCGTGTTTTGACCGATTCTGATCAGGGACGTCTCTCAGACGACACCTATTGATTTTGAGGTGGATAGAACACACTTTATCATGTACATGGGTTATGAGAAAGTATAATGGTGGACTATTTGAGAATTTTTTCTGATTTTTGATTTTGACTGATTCTGATTAGGGACGTCTACCAGACGACATCTATTGATTTTGAAGTGGATAGGACACACCCTATCCATGGGTCATGAGAAAGCACGATGGACTATTTAAAAAAAGTAAAACTCACATAAAAACATATTCTGCATTTATGTGTTAGTTGATTTGTTCTCGACCACTCAATTTCGAGATAGAGATGTTCTACGTGCGGAAAAGTCCGTTTTAAGGTTTTAAAACTGTTTATCTTAGATTCGATTTATTTATTTGTGGTGTGCTTTTTTATTGTCCCGTCTTACTGGGAGTGAACTCTATACGAACTGGAACGGGCCTAGCAAGTATAAAAATGTGAAGCCAGTGTGTAAGTATGCAACCCGTGTCACATGGGTATTCCCATCTCTGTTTATCACATTAATACTTATGGCAATTTTAGAGGTGACCAGGTAAATAAGGTATTTACGCGGGGAATGAACCAGGTGTGTTTAAAATTTTTATTGTGTTTTACAAATAAGGGTGTATTTAACACAGTATTTGTTCTAAATAAAATATATAATATTAAACAGTTCTTAAATTAAATGTGAGATACACTTCATTAATTTCTTATCTGTGATTAGTTTTAAAGTACCTAGGTAATTGATGCATTTATAAACTGAAATACAACTTAGTTAAGAGATAACTTAAACTAATTTATTTTATAATATAGAACTTAAATACTGGTTTGAAATTGACAAAATCTTACATAATTATATGCATATTTATATTATACATACAAATTTTATATAGCTACAAGTTTCTGAATAAAATCAATTTATTATACTTTTGTCTTATGCTAGACTGCCTACCTACTAGATCTTGAGATAATTGTTTGGCATGCGAATATATTCTGCATTTTAAGTCTAAATTAACAATATTTTTAACCAACTGAACTTCATGGACATCTTCAAATAAATACTCCTCTACAGTTGGATGCGGAGGTGTAAATAATGCTATTTTATCAATAAAATGATGAAGAGCAGCATTTTTTATGCGAGCAACCATTTGCTGAGGTTGAAAACTGTTTTTGAGAAATTATACGAAATTCTCTTTCGGTGAAATCGCAAATTTTAAAAACAACATCAGACGCATAAACTGAGCAACCATTCGAAACATAATTTAGAAAAGACACTTTTTGATCTTCTGGAGCAATATATTGATGGTCACAGTCAGATGGTTTTTTTTAAGTACTAGTATTTCAGCACAATATTCACAATTAAGAGTATCTAGGAGCTTACGAACAATGTAACCAGAAATATAATAAATAACACTTTCCTGGAAATGCGATAATTTGTTGCTTCCAACGTGTGAGAATATATCATCACTAAATTCTTCTTGTTTATTAGATATGACTGGGCGTTTTTCAGAACGAAACTGCAAGATGGGAGAACACACACTTCCTGAATCTACGCTGTTAGCATCAATACTAGGTTTTATCTGATTTTTAAATAATAATTGTCGTAATGACCATTTTAATTGTAACGAGTTTGGATAATAATCCAAACTTGTTCCATCCACCACGAGACCTAATACAACTAAAAAATAATTAAAGATGATCTTGAGAACATTTATAGGTCAACAAGTATTTCAGGTCAACAAGTATTTCAGTGGGTTTTTATGTAGAGCAAAAAGATCACAAGCCAAGCCCAGAGTACTTTTCATGGTTGCTATAAATCCTATAGCGAATGATATAGTACTGGTATATTTTCAATTTTCAATGTCTTGAAATAATTAATTGTGTCATCAAACACCTTAGTAAAGTAGGGAAGTGTTGTTTTCCTGATTGGTGCCTTGAATCCTTTTCCAAATGGACTTCTAGAGTTGAGGATATCAAATATTTTATCCACTGATCTTATAAATTCAACTGTGGCTTCACAGTCTTGGAGAGCTTCATGGCCATTGTCTGCGGGAAATTCAATGGCATCAGCTACACTACTACTTAAAGCTTGTGCTGCACGTTTAACATTCATTACTTTATTTCGGTACATAATGTGGCCCAAAGATAGAGAATTTGCTAATTTTAAACCTTCACTCTCCTGCAGATTGTTTAAATTTTGTAATTGCCGATTTACTGTGCCCTTGCTCGAAACTATATATTTTTCTGCAACAGTGTTCCTAGCTAACTTCAGCATGTGGCAAGTATCCAGCATGCAGTGAACTTTGCTGTTAGTACACGGGTGAATAAAATATGGCTCAATTAGTTCTCCCTTAATATTGCATCCTAATTTATTTAAGGTCTGTAAATTTGTACTGGTTCCATCGCACGTAATGGATCGTATTATGATGCCCACTTCAAAAAGCCTTCTCAAACAACACATAACAATTTGAGACTGTATATTTGCATCCGTTTTGTTAGTTACAAAGTATGCAATGGGACATTTAAAATTGTTCTTATAACTCACAATCTGGAACATCAAGACCTCAGAGGCTGCCATCTCCATATCAAAGTCTATTATACCACCAAAATCGCAATATCCAGAGAACGAGGCCCTGAGGGCACAGCTGGCACAGATGAGCGAAGTGTGCGACGCTCAAAAGAGGGAGATCGAGAAATTAAAGAGGCAGATGAGAAGGCAACACGAGGAGGCAATGAAGCAGCTGGCCATAATAAGTGAGCAGATTGCCTCCAGAGATGGTAAGGAAGCCGAGGGCCCCTAGCTAAGACGCCGTCCAACAAAGGAGGGCAGCAAGAAACGGGCTATGGACTCCGACGAGGAGTCCAAACCAGCCAGGAAACAGGCAATCAGCTCTCCAGCCAGGAGACCTGAAGCAGGTAAGTGCGGGATAAAAGGGGACAGGGATGCCGAAGAGACAGGCAGCTCCCCCGTGGTGATTCCCGAATCTCCGGCGTCGCCTTCGGCAACGGTCCAGAGCGACGAAGAGGGTAAGAAGAGAAAAGTGCCCCAGGTGGTCCTTTGAAAGAAGGGCGACTGGGCAACGGTGGGACGAATCCTCGGACACACGAGGATGAATTATACGAAGGCGAAGCTGATAGGGGACGGGGTGGAAATCCACCCAACCACCCCCGAAGATCACAGACGCCTCACCAGGATACTGGCAGACAGGAAGTACGAGTACCACACGTACTCGTTGCCTGAAGCCAAGACCCTCAGGATCGTGGTAAGAAGGATTCCGTACTGCTTGACGGAAGAAGATGTCATAGAAGACCTCAGGAGGAGGGGCACCACCCTATAGCTGCCCACAGGATGAGGTGTAGAAGAAGGAAGACCACCATGCCACTGGTGTTGGTCCAGCTGCCGGAGAGCGGAGCGACGGCAGCCGCAGGCATTAAGCACTGCTGCGGGCTAGTGGTCAGGGTAGAGAGGCAGCGTCAATCCACCCAGAAGACGCAGTGCCGCAATGCCAGTTCGGGCACGGCCAAAGCAGGTGCACGGCGCAGCCCAAATGCGTCAAGTGCAGCGAGGGACACCACTCCACGGAGTGTCTCAAGGACAAGGCGGCGCCGGCGAAGTGCGCCAACTGCGGGGGACCGCATCCTGCCAGTTATAGGGGATGCGAAAAGTTCCCGAAGATGAGGACGCAGATGGCCAGGAAGACCACCGCCCCTGCCGCAGCCGTCGCCAGGCAACCCGCGAGGACTGCAGCACCCCCGACGCAGGAGCCCAGGGCTACGCCGAAGAAGACGCCTAGGGCATCCCCCGGAGCGACGCAGCAGAAATCCTACGCGGCAGCGGTAGGAGACCAGAAGAGGAAGACGCCAGCCGCCTCGGCCCCGGAGGCGGCGACGACCATCAAGGAGTTGGTCGCGATGATGGCCAACATGCAACAAATGTACTCGGCGTTGAGTGCATTTTTTGCAAAAATGCCATCGATGGGAACAGCGTAAATGGCAGGACAGCGAGATGCAGGTAAATCCCTTAAGATAGCGTCATGGAACGTCGGAACCCTCAGAGGAAGGAAGACTGAGGTAGAAGAAATACTCGAGACCCATCGAGTGGACGTCATGGCACTCCAGGAGACAAGACTGCATCCGGACGACCCGCTGCACATACAAAGTTACCAGGTCCATAGGCGGGACAGGAACAGGCGCAGAGGCGGAGTGGCGCTGTTGGTGAGGTCCAACATCGCCCATCATGACCAGCCCCATCCAGAGACGGAGAGCACCGAGGCGGTGATCATAACCATCCGGACTGGACAGCAGGACGAGCTCAGGATAGCTTCCTGTTATCAGCATCCCGGGGAGAGAGTGATGGAACGGGATCTGGACGAGATCATTCCGCGGGGAGGCAGGACCCTCGCCGTGGGAGACTTCAACGCCAAGTCTCCATTATGGAACAGTAGGAAGACCAACACCCGAGGCAGGGCGCTACTGACGTACACGGACAACCACCCGGAAGTCCGACCTGTTGGCCCGCTGGAACCGACACATCAGTCGGTAGGCAGACCGGACGTGCTGGACATTGCGATGGCCCAGAACATAGACGTGGAGAGCATCGAGAATCTCAGAGAAGGATCCTCGGATCACGACCCTATCCTGGTACAGCTAGAGAATGAGGCACCGGATACGAGAGACGACTTCGTTACCAGGCGCACGGACTGGAGCAGGTTCAGGACGTGTCTGGATCGTCGCATCGAGGTCATCCCCCCGCTGGAGACGGCGCAGCAGCGGAGAGGCTCACCGAGGACATCCAAGCAGCCATGAGAGACAGCACCACGGAGAGGACGGTAAGGAGAAATAACCGTCATTTTGGCTTTGCAATCTTTGCGAAATCTTTTAATATTCTTACTGAACGCTCCTTTGGACAGTTGTCCGTACTTGGATTACGTTGTTGTATTGTAACTTGCAATATTACGTGAAATCGCTTTATTAAATCTTCATCAACACCTGTTATTATAGCAGAAATTTCAGAATTTTGGAAAAACGCCGAGCTGTATTCTCATCGTTTGAGCTTCCGTAACATTGTTTTGATTAATCAACAATAAGCCTTAATCGTTCACGAAACCCTTTTTGTACTTTTCTTTTGTTTTCTTTCGCAATTTCTTTCAGTCTTTTTTGCTTGCCATTTTTTAAAATCCAGTTGGTAAGATAGAAGAAAGCAACATTCCATCATCCGTATCCAAACATGCAACGATGAAATTCCGAATTGTAAATTATTTTCTACGATTGGTTTTTGCACTATATTGCCAATATCATTGTATTATTTTGATGTATCATTGCTATGATGATGTTTGAGTAACAGAATTGATAATTGTTCCATCTACCATTGTGAATTCAAGTTTGTAATTAACGTTAATGGTTGTTTTGAACATTTCAATTTTGAAAGGTTCAAGATTTACTTCCTCCACTTTTATTAAATTAACTTCTTTTCTAGTTGCCTTAGCCGTTTCATGCAGGAATGAAACTATAATTGGCTGACAAAATCATGAAGTACGCTGATTTTTCCAAACAATAATTTTCTTATTCGTTTCTTTGTCAATACATCTAACTTGCAAGGGAACAAGTAAAACGAAGAAAAATGTTTTCATCAGATGAAGTGCTGCTTGCATCGCAAAATTTTTGTTTATATGTGTAGCCTGTTGTTTTGTAGTCATAGATTTGTTTCATGACATCTTGTACGTTAATCGTTTTTATTGTCTGTATCGTAGAGTTATGGTCGCTAAATAGTTCATGTAGTATTGTCGGTTTTACGTCATGGGGATAGTCCTTTACCATTGTTGTCAACATACGTTGGAGTTATTAGTTGGATAGTGAGTAGGACAGTCCGACACCATGATTGTCACTTGGTATAATAATTGCATAATTATTTAGTAAATTGCCATTTTTATTGTTTATATGGTTTCTCCAACTCCTATGTCGGGCATTCAGGTCTGCTAATACTATTAGTTTTGGCTCTGCTAATATTAGGTCTAATTCATTCCTAGTGATTATAGACTGTATTCTATCATTCCTGTATACTGTATATCCTGAAATATTTATGTTATTGTTATTTTTTAATTTAGTTTCTGTAATAGCCATTATGTCAATTTTATGATGTTTTAAAACATATTTTAATTCGTTAATTTTATTTAATAATCCATTAGCATTCCAGTTGCTTATTGTGAATTTTGTGCACATGTAATATTGAATTTTTGTAATTCGCTTGTAGAAAATTTTTGGGTCACTGGAAATATTAAACTGAGGTCTGTTGCTCCCCTATTATTGCATTTAATGTCTATATGGCTCTCATTACCTTGCATAAGTTTCACTAGCTAGTGTTTAGGGACAGTAGGGAATCTCGTTAATCCATTCATGCGCGTCACTAAATTAGATGACCCGGCATTTGGCAATTTTTTTTCATTTTTTTCAAGAGGAGGAGAGGAAAAAGGTCAACCAACCAACCTCGTACCCTTCTCTCTCGTCCTCCGTTCATCTCTAATATTATGCCTGAAAAGGTGCAGACAGACACTATGTTACAATCACAATACGGGTGACAACCCCGAGCCCACCTAACCAACACCGGCTCTTAGCCTTCGTATGTCCTCTTAGAAGAGGACAAAGCTATTGAGTCCTCCTATAAGTGACCTGGACGATATGATCTTAATATCCTCTTCCAGGATAAGGTTCCATATTCGTAATCCCTGCACGGATCCTCTAGACCCAATGCCACGCCATGACACAGTGATCGAACCGAATCTGATATCAGCGATCCCGGTATGTAGGCTGATCTCGTCCACGCAGGCTTACTTGTTCACACACTACCTGAGCATCTAGAACATATACAGTATTATCTTTTGTCGCTATGATGTCAGATTTCCTTCTCCCTTCTGCTGTTAGAATTGACGGTTCTTCTTGAACCGCGTACCCCCTTCTCATAAGATTTTTTTTGACGATAGCGTTGTGTCTTCTGACCCGGGCGCCGTGAGTACGATGACATACCTATTGGACATGATTCATTGTTTCCACCATGTCACAACCGACCCTGCAAGTTCTATTAACTTGAGACCTTCCCCTCGACGTCCTTGACAGAGTCGCAAACGCGTTCACCCGTAGCTTGCAGGAATTGAAGAAGTCTCATCCAGAGAGGAATCTATTACCTTGGATAACCCAACGGTGCTGCTGCTTGACTTGGGCCGAATTGCTTAAGGCCGCTCTATCGATCAATTCGTGGAGGGCTCTAGACCATCTGTTCTTTATGTGCTCGGCATTTTCGATATTTATACCGTTGTCTCTAAGTTTACGCGAGCACGCAGCAATCTCTTCCTCCAGGAAGGACTCACCCCCGATCGTCATAGACTTCAACGATATCAGCCTCCTCATCCTGAGCTCCGGAGTGGCCAATCTTAGCGCAGGAATGCTGAGGCCTCTATCCTTGTAGTCCGCGTGGAAGTAGGCGATAGGTGTGTCTTTTGGTAGATTTAACCACCTTCTCACCGCCCTTCTAACATCTTTATCCAGCCGTTTAAGTTGGCTGACGTGAGTGAACCCAATCGTCAGGAGGTGATACATGCTTGACAAGATCACCGTTCGCAGCGCGAACAGTCTTTGCTGCGGTTTCAGTGGCACCTCGAGATCGCCGTGAGTGCCACCAACAGTTTATCCCTCACATCTGAGGAATGCCTGCCCTGAGGTGTAAATGGGACTCCTAGATAATTCCAGGAACCGTGGCTTTGCAGGCAGGAAGAATTCATCCGCTGCTAGAAAACGAACAAGATTCGTCCACAATCACTTTTTTCCTCTTTGCGATACTCTTAATCGCCACTGTTTTGCATTTGGCCGCATTGGTCTAGCTGACCGCACTGTGCTAGGTAGTCTGTGGCTATGTCTATCAGGGCTTGTAGGCCTTTTGGTGTTGAGGCCAACAAGATGATGTCGTCGGCAAATGCGATGGCATTAAGTTTCCTGCCAACGCTCCGATCTCATTTGGCAGGGAAGAGATAAGTCTATCTATCACCATATTAAACAATGTTGGCGATAGAGGGTCACCTTATTTGACCCCGATACACGTTCTTATAATACCAGACTCTCACTGCGGCATCCGTTCTCGTCCTCCGTACATCTCTATAATTATGCCTGAAGAGGTGCAGACAGACATCGTGTCGAAATTACAACATGGCTGGAATCCCGGAGCCAACCTAACCGATTCCGGCCCTTCGCCGTTGCGTGGATCTATTAAAGAGCCGAGCCGAATCTAATATCAGCGACCCCAGTATGTAGGCTGATTTCATCCACGCATCTACCGTAGTATTGTTTCTTCCTAGGGTGGGCTTCCTCCAGACTCACTTGTTCACCCACTACCTGAGCATCTAGGACATATACTGTATAATCCTTTGTCACTTTGATGTCAGGTTTTCTTCTCCCTTCTGCTGTAAGAATTGACGGTTCCTCTTGAACCGCGTACCCCCTTTTCCTAAGGTTTCTCGCTACGTATTTGGAGATAGCGTTGTGTCTTCGGACACGGGCATCGTGAATTCGATGACATACTTGTTGGATATGGTTCATAGTCTCAACCATGTCGCAACCGGCATTAAGTTTCATGTCCCCTGCAAACGCTCCGATTTCATTTGGCAGGAAACAGCGAAGTCTATCTATCACCATATTAAATAATATTGGTGATAGAGGGTCATCTTGTTTGACCCCGATAAACGGTCTTATATCTCCAGACTCCCACTGCGGTATGGAGAGCCTGGTTACGCTATTTGCGTATACATTCATAATGTAGTTTACCATAGGTATTGGCACGCCTTTAGATACCATCGTATCTCTAATACACTCGTGCTTCACCGAGTCAAATGCCTTAGTCAGGTCAATTGATGCGATATAGGTTGACTTTAACCTTTTTCTATTTTCCCTGATGATTACATCTAAGAGATGGATGTCTTCCGCGCATCCATCTCTTTCACGAAACGCCTTCTGTCGTTCGTCTAGCACAATATGTTGGTCTAGACGTTTTGCAAGGATCTTATGCAAGCACCTTATTAACACCGAGGAGCTTAAGGGGAAGGACTTTAATCTAGCAACTGTGATTCCCTCTGGTCCTGGAGCCGAGTTCAGGTTAGGGAAACTAAGCTTAACTTCTTGCTCCGTGAGTGGAAACCACAGATCATCAATTGTCTCATGTTGTTCATTTACGCCTGAAGTCATGTGTGCTTGTTTGGTAAGTATATTGCGCCAAAACGGCACAGTATCCTCCATGGGAGGTGTCGACCCATTTTTAATGTCTCTCTTACGCTTGTCCCTGATTGGAAAGGACAGGTCAAGATAATGAGCCAGGCGTGCTCTGAGTTCATTACTTGTGATTGTTCGTAATGAACTGCAGATATCCATTAACATCTCTTTATTTGGATCTACACCTTCATGGGGGCCCAATGCTTCAATGAAGCGGATTATGCTCTCTCTCACAGGCATGACTCGCCCAGGGCACGCTTGGCTCAATATCTTGACTTATCCTTTCCAATCAGGGACAGGCGTAAGAGAGACATCAGGGATAGGCGAGAGCCTGTCGTTGGTAGTAACAGAAAAAGGAGAAGGATAGAATACAAAAAGACGCAATAACAATGGCGTAAGAACCCAGGTAGATGTGTTAAAAGTCTTTTGGGGAGCATTAAAAATGGGTCGACACCTCCCATTGAGGATACGGTGCCGTTTTGGCGCAATATTCTTACTAAGCAAGCACACATGACTCCAGGCGTAAAAGAACAACATGAGACACTTGATGATCTGTGGTTCCCACTCACAGAGCAGGAAGTTAAGCTAAGTTTCCCTAGCTTGAACTCGGCTCCAGGACCTGACGGAATCACAGTTGCTAGATTAAAGTCCTTCCCCTTAAGCTCTCTTATCAGGGTATTGAATTTGCTGATGGTCTGTGATCGTCCGCCAGATAGGCTTTTGAGATCTAAAACTATCTTCATCCCTAAGGTTAATGATGCCAATCACCCGAGTGAGTTCAGACCCATTACAATCTCCTCGGTGTTAATCAGGTGCTTGCATAAGATCCTTGCAAAACGTCTAACCCAACATATTGTGCTAGACGAACGACAGAATGCTTTTCGAGAAAGAGATGGATGCGCGGAAACCATTCATCTCTTAGATGTAATCATCAGGGAAAATAGGAAAAGGTTAAAATCAACCTATATCGCATCAATTGACCTGACTAAGGTATTTGACTCGGTTACGCACGAGTGTATTAGAGATACGATGGTCTCTAAAGGCGTACCGATTCCCATGGTTGATTACATCACGAATATATACGCAAACAGCGTGACCAGGATTTCCACACCGCAATGGGAATCCCTGGATATAAGACCGTCTATAGGGGTTAAGCAGGGTGACCCTCTATCACCTATTATATTCAATATGGTGATAGATAGATTACTCTGTATCCTGTATCCTAGATTACTCTCTATCCAAATGCAGTCGGAGCGTTGGCAGGAAACAAGAAGCTTAATGCCGTCGCTTTTACGGACGACACATCATTTTGCTTGCCTCAACACCTAAAGGCCTTCAGACCCTTATAGATACAGCCACAGAGTATCTAGCACAATGCGGTCTAGCCACTAATGCGGCCAAATGTAAAACAGTGGCGATAAAGAGTATTGCCAAGAGAAAAAAAGTGGTTGTGGACGGGTCCTTCCCGTCTGCACGGCCACGGACTCCTGGAAATACCTAGGAGTACCATTTACACCCCAAGGCAGATATTCCTCTGAGAGAAATGAGAGAAAAACTGCTGGTGGCTCTCGCAGCGATCTCTAAGGCGCCACTGAAACCACAACAAAGACTTTACGGACGGTAGTCTTGCCAAGCACGTATCATCCCTTGACGCTTGGTCTCACCCACATTAGCGAATTAAAGCGGCTAGATAAAGATGTAAGGGGCGCGATTCGAAAGTGGATTAACCTCCCAAAAGATACACCTACTGCGTACTTCCATGCCGACTACAAGGATGGAGGTCTTAGCATTCCTGTGTTGCGATGGGTTATTCCAGAGCTCAGGATGCGAAGGCTGACATCGTTGAAGTCGTTGACGATCCGGGGGGGGGGGGGAGAAGCTTTCCTAGAGGAAGAGATTGCTGCTTGTTCCCGGAGACTACGTGATAACGACATAAACGTCGAAAATGCCGAACTCATTAAGAACAGATGGGCTAGAGCCCTCCACGAATCAATCGATGGAGCGGCCAAATAAAGCAGCAACATCGTTGGATAATAGAAGGGAACAAATTCCTCTCTGGAAGGGACTCCCTCAAGTCCTGCAAGCTACGAGTGAATGCGTTGCCTACCCTATCGCGGACATCGAGAGGCAGGCCACAAATTGATAGAAATTGCAGGGCCGGTTGTGACATGGTCGAAACAATGAACCATGTCCAACAAATTTGTCATCGCACTCACGATGCCCGGATACGGAGGCATAACGCGATCACTAAATATGTAGGGAGAAACTTGAGGAAAAGGGCGTATGCGGTTCAAGAGGAACCGACGATCCTTACAGCAGAAGGGAGAAGAAAGCCTGACATCATAGTGACCAAAGACGACACAGTATATGTCCTTGATGCTCAGGTCGTGGGCGAACAAGTTAGTCTAGAGGAAGCCCACCTTAGAAAGATACACTACTACGGTCGATACGTGAATGAAGTCAGCCTGCACACAGGGGTTGCTGATGTAAGATTTGGGTCGATTATCCTGTCGTGGCGCGGCGTTTGGTCAAAGGGATCAGCGCAAGAGTTAAGAATGTGGAATCTGATCCTGGAGGAAGATATTAAGATCATATCATCCACGACACTCATTGGGGGACTTAACACCTTTGCCCTATTTAACAGATCCACGCAGCGGCGTAGGGCAGGAGTCGGTTAGGCTGGCTCGGGAATACCGACAGTGTTGTAATGTCGACATGGTGGCTGCCTGCACCTCTACAGGCATAATTTTAGGAATGAATTTTTAAGAGAGTAATAGTTACTCCCGCCGTTTACCCGCGCTTGCTTGAATTTCTTTACGTTGAGATTCAGAGCACTGGGCAGAAGTCACCACTTCCAATTCGGGTTCCCCGTGTATTCCCCTTAAAACAAATGCATGAGTTTTATTTTCTGCTGTCGTATATGTATGAAATTGGGTGTCCCCTTGTCTTATTAGCTTTAATTTAGAAGAATTGTGATCATCTATGCCTTTTATATAAATTAATGTTGTCTTAGGTGCATACTTTACCCGTTTTATATAGGTATTTATTTAGTTCATCCGTTAATAACTTGTGACTTTCTAGTTTCCCTCGAAGTACAATTGAGGTAGTATTACGTTTTGTTTTATAATATTAACGCTTTTGCTTTTAGTGGTAGTATTTAGTTCTTTCTGCTGTTGTTAACTTGTTTCCCTTATTTCATTGTAATGTATGTTTGGTTGCTTATCTCTCCGGTTGTTGGCGTTTATGATAGCATTGGCCTTCGCAATTTAGGGATGGTCGATAGTCGGTTACTCGAAACTCAAATTCCCAATTAGAGATAATTAAACACCCCTTCCATTTAAAATAGGTCTAGTAATAATAGTATTCTTACTAAAACGAGATTTTATTTTAATAGATAAAAGAAAATTATATAAGTATGTTATGGGAATTGTTTTATTCTTACTTTGGGTCGCTGGTTATTTATTAAAATACCTAGATACCATCTGAGGTTTCTCTTGGGGGTAGTTCAAACAAAACTTCAGGTCAAAACGTATATTCAACATTCAACTGGGGTATAACAAATGTGGACTGTACACAGAAAAACTTAACAACCATTATTTGTATCTAGTACAATTATGCCTATTTGGATAGGCATTTCTTGGAAAAAACTATCCATAATATATATATATATATATATATATATATATATATATATATATATATATATATTGTGGTATAAAATACCTGAATAATAAATAATTCGTTGCGCGACCACTTGACATTCTAACAGATACTGACCGAGTTGGCCGAATTGGCGGGTTTCCTTTAATCCCTTTTGCGCACGGCACTACAGTTTCGAGGGCTTATGTCGCCTAAGGAATGTTCTACATCCGTCTAGATTATAACATTGAACGTCTCTTGAATAATTTATACTAGTTTTGTTAAAAATGAAATTTGAACATACTCCGCCCTGTTGAAGCTCTGCTTCAAGAATTAAACTAAACTAAAAATTTATAAAACAAGACAAGTTTAATTGTCATTTTTTGGTAACGGACAAAGCTTAGTGATATTTCTGGTGAAAATGCCATTTTTGGTTTTTAATTTAACAATTCTAATTTTACCATCTTTACTGGGAATGATTTCTATGACCCTGGCCAATGGCCATTCTAATGGATGGGAATTCTCTTCCTTAAGCAATACAACGTCATTCACTTGCAAGTTGGGATATGGAGTAAACCATTTAGGTCTGTTTTGCAATTGATTCAAGTATTCTTTTGACCAACGATTCCAGAACAGTTGTTGCACACGTGTGCACCTTTCAAAACGATTCAACCTATTTTCAGAAATTTGTGTTACGTCTTTTTCAGGGAAGGATATGAGATTATCGCCTATTAAAAAATGTCCTGGAGGTAAACATGAAAAATCATTTGAATCATTTGAAAATGGTTGAAGTGGTCTTGAATTTAAAATAGCCTCTATTTGGACTAGAACTGTAGTAAACTCTTCAACTGTGAGATGGAAATTTCTTGCAATTCTGCATAAATGGTATTTGGTACTTTTGATGGCCGCCTCGCCGATCTATGTCAGTAACATATATCGATATCGTATCGATAAAGATATATACGCCATAAAGTTCATTCGGCATTTGTCCTGAATCGGCGTACCGTGTACGGCACTGATGAGAACTAACAAGTTCGAAACAGCTGTATGTCGTTCGGTTCCGATCCGGGACAAATGTCGAATCCTACCTGTGGCGGGTTTTATTTTTTGAAACCTTATCTGATCGTGCAGAAACACGAGAAAGGGGTCGAGGATCGCTTCTGGGTATAATTCAACGCCTGCCGGGGCTTTAGCCCGAGGAGTAGTTGTTTCCTAGAGCGATTCTGTAATAGCTTTGCTATTCGGGAACTACTTTGATAGCCGCTTGGCGGCTTGGTGGTTCCTTTCTCGATTTCCGACTTATATGTTACTGAAAGGTAAACCAATTTCTAAAGAAAACAAATACAACAACAGAGATTAAAAATAGATATGACACATTGACTAAGAATACTGGGAATGAAGGTAACACAGAAACCTTTAACGATAAAAATAAGAAAGCTAATCAAACTAGAATGACTGCGAGGAAGAATTCTTCACAAAGAACACCAACGCCACCTATAGTGTTCCAAGGTAAGCCGGATAATCATCAAGAATTCGTGGCGGAACTAAACCAGAACATCAAGAAAGGTTTCTACATTAAGTATGCGCCGAAAACCACACTACTCACCATAAACGATCAGGCAGAGTATAAAGCATACAAAGATAAACTTATTAGGCAAGCCGACACCGAGTTTCATACCTACACGGGGAAAAACAATAAAACCCATGCTTTTGTACTTAAAGGGCTGCACGGGAATATAGACCAGGAAATGATTAAAACGGAACTAATGGAAGAATACCAGATAAATGTAACAAATATATACAAAATGAAAACTAAATATAACCCATTATTCGTAATCATAACCGATGCAAGCATTACCATCAAAGATTTACAAGCTAAAGTTAGATACATCCAACAGGTAAGTGTAATGTGGGAAAGAAGGGAAAGTTAAAAAGAGATAACACAATGTAGAAGATGCCAGACATGGGGGCATGTTACAACAAACTGTTATAAAAATCCCAGGTGCGTCAAATGCGCAGAAGAGCATTGGACAACAGAATGTGAACTTCAGAAAACCGACCAGCCCAAATGTTCGAACTGTCAGGGGCCACGCGTGGCATCCAGCCAGGATTGTCCAGTATATCAATATAGGCTGAGACAGATGAAAGAGAGGAGGAATGACAACGAGCAGCAGCAGGCTGCCCAAAATTTAGTACCGGCCCCGCAGCCAGCTGTCAACATCTGGGAGGAGAGAAGGAAGGCGATGGCGAGTAGAAACCACGTTCAACAAGAAGTAAACAACCAAAATGACCAGATAAATGAAGGTAATATAGTTGCACCGGTAAATACTTTTTCAGAACTGGCCGCAGAGTATAAACAATTGAGCAACAAGGTAAATCTAACAAATATTCTAAATGCGGTTAAAGCCTTAAATAGTAAACTTAGAAATATAAATGATCCTATTGAGGTATTCGTGGCAACCCAAGAATTTTTTACAAATGACCTGCAAAAATTTAACATAATGAACACGCAATGTTCAAAGTAATTAATTGGAATGCTAACGGCATAAGTAACAAGCTTGGCGAGTTAAGGTATTTCCTAAAGAGGCATAACGTAGATATAATGGCGGTTACCGAAACAAAATTAAAAAACGGTAATAATCTAAAAATAACTAATTACCATTGTTACAGGGACGATCGTCTGGACAGGGGAGGTGGAGCTGTCCTGATTGTAAGAAGAACGATCCCGCACAGTAGGTTGGAGAGGCTGGACATCCCGCAGGAGAACGTTTCCATTAAACTCGCAGATGGCACGGTCCTCCGGGCGGTATATAATTCCCCAAGAATCGCAGTAACAGAGGAGCACCTAGACTCAATATTTAATTCTAATAAAGTAATAATGCTGGCAAATATGAATGCTAAACATAAAAATTGGAATAACCATCAGAATAACAGGAACGGTAACAGACTGAATAGGTACGCAATAGAAAATGGTATAGCTCTTATGGCCCCGGACACACCGACGTACTATCCGTTAAATAACACTACACCGACATATATAGACATCACAGCGACGAAAAATTACCCACACGACATAAACGTCACAGTACTGCACGAATTATCTTCCGACCATAACCCGACAGTACAAATATTAAAATCTACATACAACAATACTAGACAGATATATAACTATAAACAGACAAACTGGAGACAGCACAGGAAATATATACTAGAGAACATACAAATTAACAATAAAATACAAACGAAACGAGACATAGATGACGAGGTAGACAAATTAACTAACATAATAATACGGGCGCGAGACAGAACGACAAGACAAAAGACACAGAAACCTAGAGAGGAAGAAATACCGGAAGAAGTGAAAAAACTAATAACCTTCAAGAACAACGCGAGAAGAACATACCAGAAATACCACAGACAAATAGACAAACAAAGACTAACGGACCTACAGAATACAATTAAACAAAGACTGGACACGTATAGAAACGAAGAATGGGAAAAGAAGATAAAAAGGCTCAACACGCAAGACAACTCATTATGGAAAATTACGAAACTACTTAGGAGACAGTACATACCTATAACAACGTTACAGGACAACGGACAGACGATAATAAACGATAAAGATAAAGCTGAATTATTGAATAAAACTATAAAGAATACATGTACAACTACACCAGACGTGAAGAACGAACAAGAAACAATAACGAGACAGGCACGAAACATACAAGACACGTATCGCATACCTACAGGAACACTGACAAAAATACTGACGTCACCAAACGAATTAAAGACAATTATTAAGACATTACCGAATAATAAAGCACCGGGGCCGGACGGCATACCAAATATATTAATCAACAACTTGCCATCAAAAGGAATAATCGTACTAACCTACATTATAAACAGTATGCTCAAGATACAGTATTTCCCAATCAAATGGAAAGAGGCAATGATAATTCCGCTACAAAAACCAGGTAAGAATCCTGTCGACCCAAACAGCTATAGGCCCATAGCCCTGACTAATGCTCTCTCGAAACTAGCAGAAAAAATCATATTAAGTAGATTAAAAAAGACCATTAAAAATAAAAATATAATACCTAAATGCCAACTAGGATTCAGGGCAGGACATTCAACCACCCATGCCCTGGCAAAATTCACGCAAGATACCATAAGAGCAATTAATGCAAAACAATCCACAACCGCGTTACTGTTAGATGTCGAGAGAGCGTTCGACAGGGTGTGGCACGAAGGGCTTATAGCAAAACTTAAGAACTTAGGGATCAACAAACATTGGATAGCACTAATAAGATCTTACCTGGAGAATAGAAAAATAGCCACACGAGTGGGAAATGCTGTATCAGAGTATCAGGGGACGACGGCAGGTGTGCCACAGGGGACCGTGCTGTCACCGGTACTATATTCAATATACGTGGCGGATATCCCGGAGTATCCAGCCACTACCCTCCTACAATATGCGGACGACACTATGGTATACAGCCACTCCTACCATGTCCAGACGGCCCTTCACGAAAAGCGAAAACCGAAAGACGAAAAATCAAATATCATATATTAAGATTAG
Organism: Rosalia funebris; assembly: GCA_037954035.1. NCBI lineage: Eukaryota > Metazoa > Arthropoda > Insecta > Coleoptera > Cerambycidae > Rosalia > Rosalia funebris. Next base: position 9,443,659 of record JAZFAV010000001.1, on the reverse strand, counting down.
AAAAATTGAAGATGACTATGTTTTTCTCTCGTCTTTGCCGCTCCTGTAGTTAAGATAATATGTTTTCTCCCATCTCCATACTGCTATCGTTGCTTTCATTGGCATACTTTTGAGTTACAATATCTTGGAGCTCCTTAATTTTATTTTCCAAGGCCTCAACTTTCTCTACCATTTTAGCAAATTGGCTTACTTGGTTTCGAAACTTGTAACAGTTTGTGCAATAGAAACTGATAGTATAGATAGTAGTAAAGCTAATGTTAGTGCGCCTCTGGCTTTGTCTACTATAAAACAATGGCGCTCGCTGATGTAAGTACTGTTACTGATGTAACATTGTGGTATTATGCTCATCCTTTCAGCTTTAATTTTGGAAATAATATAACTCGGAAGGCCATCTTGCATACACGGCGAATTCTGGATGGTCCTGATTGGGAAAATGTTACTCATGGAGCTACTCTTCCTAGATGGTCGACCTGTTCATCTAATTTTGTTTAGGACATCAGTACACTGCATCAAGGATTTGGATGAAATCATCAGAGGCGGGCGTCATTGATGACATTCCCTTGGGGAATTAATTATGTCAGGAATTTTTTTTGTTGAGTTTTGTTTAATTAGCTTTTGAGTTTAGATGAGGAAGACGGTGGGGATAGAGGAGGAACGTTTGGATTAGAATATTCTATATAGGTATATACAAACATCCACATTATATATTTCCATTTATTAAATAAATAATAAAAAAAAAACGTGGTTAGATATGAACAAGTTGATCAACGTTGTCTTGTTTCTCATTCTTAATACGGGTATAAAATTGTGAAGATTCCATCAAAATGATATGCTTTAGAATTTACCGTTATGTAATTTATAGCAACGAAGTCTACGCTCATCGATATGCTTTTAAAATTGATAAACTTCAGTGAGTTGGCGAAAATTAGGTCAATTTAAGGCAAAAAGTCGCGAGGTATCTCTTGTTACTTGCTGGTTGTCGAAAACTTCTCAAGTAACATACACGTGGTGTTCCAGAATGCCCTTTCCAGTCAGTATCTCCTTTATTTGAAAAGAGAAAGAGATGTTCAAAAAACTGTTTAGGTTATGTATAAAAAAAATCTTACTTATTGGGAACTTATCGCGGAAACGGCTCGAGAATTTTGACTAATGATTGCCTCGCGTTTTCGCGCCGAAAGCTCCTATCCGTTCCCGGGTGAAAAATTATTACCAAGTGGAAAATAGGACTTTTGATAGTTCCTAGATGAAAAAGAATGGGCGTAATTTTTATCCCCCAACCAGGTAAGAATCTAATGCACTCTTCTAATCCAATTACAGACCCAATCAACTTGTTCTCGGCTGATGAAAACAACAGAGGTGAGAAGCTTTTCAGTTGAATACCAGAAACAGACAAGAAACCTCAATGTCATCCACGATTGACAGTTTATGCGTCGAAAAGAACGTTTAGAGCCAGGTCTTTGGCACCGATGGTTTCGATTCGTCCCCAGGAAGGAAAAATACTACCAAGTGAAAAATGAGACTTCTGACACTTCCCTGGGAGCGGGAGTCATTTTGGTCCCCAAATCAAGTTGGGATCTAATGCTTTCTGCTAATTTCAGACCAATCAGTTTACTCCTGGTGATAAAAACAGTAGAGGAGAGAAGACTCTTCAGCTGAATACAAGAAACAGACAAGGAACCTGAATGTCATCCACGATGAACAGTTTATGTATCGAAAAGAACGTTTACAGTCGCGTTCTTGGCACCGATGGTTTCGATTCGTTTCCAGGTAGGAAAAAGACTACCAAGTGGAAGATGAGATCTCCGACACTTCCCTGGGAGATGGAAAAGAGCAGGAGTCATTTTGGTCTGCCAATCAAGTTGGGATCTAATGCTTTCTTCTAATTTAAGACAAATCAGTTTGCCCCTGGCAATAAAAACAATAGAACAAGGAAGACCCTTCAGCTGAATACAAGAAAGAGACAAGGGACGTGAATATCATCCACGATCCTAGCGATAAAAACAGTAGAGGACAGAAGACTCTTCAGCTGAATACAAGAAAGAGACAAGGAACCTGAATGTCATCCAAGATGAACAGTTTATGTATTGAAAAGAACGTTTAGAGCCGCGTTTTTGGCACCGATGGTTTAGATTCGTTCCCAAGAGGGAAAAATGCTACCAAGTAGAATATGACTTTCGACAATTCCCTAAGAGATGGAAAAGAGCGGTAGTCACTTTTGTCCCCGATTCAAGTTGGGATTTAACGCTTTCTTATAATTTCAGACCAATCAGTTTACTCCTGGCGATAAAAACAGTAGATGAGAGAAAATTCTTTAGCTTAACACAAGAAACAGACAAGGAACCTGAATGTCATCCACGATGAACAGTTTATGTATCGAAAAGAACATTAGGAGTCGCGTTCTTGGCACCGAAGGTTTCGACCCGTTTTCAGGAGACAAAAAAATTCAACCAAGTGGAAGATGAACCTTTTCAATACTTCTGTGAGAGATAAAAAGGAGCTGGCATCATTTTTGTTTCCCAACCAGGTGGGAATAAAATGTATTCCAATTACAGATCAGTCAGCTTGCTCCCGTTGATAAAAAAGGTAGCCGAGTATACTCCTCGGTTAGCGAGAAGACAAAAATAGACGAAGGACCTGCATATCATCCATGACGAATCGTTTATGTACCAAAATGACACTTGGATGCCCGTCTTTTACACCGAAGATTTTGATTCGTTTCCAGAAGGAAAAATTACTACCAAGTGATTAGTGAAACTTCCCTTCACTGTCGAAGGGAAGTTACATTACATTTCCCACTTGTGAAAAGAACGTCCCTTTCTAATAAGCATACGAAATCTATGTTCGCCTAGTTCTTTTACGTCCTTCAAAAGCGTGAATATGGAAAACAAAATCACCAGCAGTCACTGACAGTCAAAGCAGTTTGGAATATCTTTCGCTCTGTTGTCGACCACTCAACAGGCAAGTAATAATCCGATATCGCGGCTTTTTATGATGACGTTAACTGATAGGAAATGAATTCCAGGGTCATTGCATTACATTATGGTGGCTGCCCTGTCTGTCAACTCTTTGAAGTTTCTTACAGTTAACTATGCATGCGACGAAAACTATTTACAAAATTACTCTATAGGCGGCGATGACAGAATTACATACAGAAGTTGTGTTTCAAGTTAACGTGGTGACAATATACCCTGTCGTTAGGGTTGACGATTGGTATTTTGAACAACTTCCCACCCGGCATACACACGCAGACCTTGAACTGTGGTATAACGTAATTATTACCATCTAGCGTTGCCACCGGTAACCTCCTCACGTCTATGAAAGTCCCGTCGTATCCGCTCAACACTATCGACCCATTGCTGCTGGAAATCAGTATGTCCTCCTCCGAACTCCAAACGATCTCCCTCCCCTCGATCTTTGTGCCCTCCGCTCCCTTCAGGTTCATTTCTCCCGCTTCGATTTTGAGGTTCTCGCCATTGGGACTCCTGATCTTGTTGGTTTGGATCCGATGCGATTTAAGGTTTCGGGCGTTCTTCAACGAAGGATACGTGGGGTCGGTTATGGTGAAGATAGCCTCGTCCTTCTCGTTTTTGATATCGAACGAGGTGATTCCTTTGAAGGCTGTCTCGTTCTTGTCTACTTTCAGTTTGGTCGTCGCCCTTCCGGCTCTCGAGTATAGGTTCAGGATTATCGAACTGTCTTCCGACGTGATCACGACCGGTTCTTCTTCATAACCCTCAAGTTTTCCGTCACGCTTGTAGATGTGGCCAAGATCGATGTCGCCGAAGAGTTTCACAGCTCTCGCGTCTGGAATCAGCTCTATGCTCTCCATGCCTGCAGAAATAGAAACGTTAAGTTGACGAAATAAATGTAGCAACACAGATGTCGAAAATTATCTTCAAAAGTCAAAAGTGGTGATGGATTTTAAATAACTGTCGGAAATATCGTGGCCTGCCATGTAACACAAAAATATTAATCAGTGCATATGAGTACGAGGTATGTCATTGATCTGTGGGGAATGTAAGAATTCTCGCTAAGCAGCTTAATTGTATCAACGGAACTTTTTGGAAAGTACATTATCATCCTTTGCATGTGACTGTTTTAAATTTTGAACATTGTGTCCTTTCCCCCTTTACGGGCAATAAATGTTCTGGTATAAATCAACGTATATCCATAAACTTCTATTCAAGAGGTAACTGAAAAGATTGGAGTGAGCAAAAACGCTGTGCAACTCGATTTAGTGCGCAGTGTATTGTTTTCAACAACTTTTGTGTTGTTGAAATACAGTTATAAATAAAACACGGCACTCGTGGCAATCGTTTGGCAAATAGTTTTTGCAATTTTGTTGCTAGAAAGTTTAAACATTCTTTTACGTTAATTAAACAAAATATGTCGGAGCAGAGCCTAATTTTGAATAGACTTGAATATTTCAGATTTGGCCACCATTTTATTTTCTTTCTATGAGGGTTTACGTGAAAAACACAAAATTTCAGATCTATATGTAATCGAAATTTAATAATACTTTCTTAAAGTAGTGTAAACTTTGTAAAATAATTGTAAATTTTTTCAGTGCGGAATTTCAAATTACGGTGGTCCGATGAACAGTCTGGCATGTACAATTGATATTATAAAAATCCTTTATAGTATAATGGTACGAAGGTTATACATAAAATATTATATTTTTTAGGAAGTACGAGTATATAATTAAGATTTACAAAATTAACAGAAAATAAGTGTTTTCTGTTAATTTTGTTCGTATAATAAAATAAAAAAGCCAGCCTACCTTTACAAATATGCTAAAATTCATAAAATTAATTGAATAAATGAGATTTTTGGTCTAAATGTTGAAGATTGTAATAGTTTTCTATAACATTATTAATAATATAATAGTGATTTGTATAATAAAGATGTGTAACATTAAAAAATAATGATTATCCTACTTTCAAACTACACTAGAACATTAATAAAAAAAAAATGGTTGGAAAAAAAATTAAAAAAGAGAGACTATCAAGAATCTCTAATGCCCGTAAACAAGTCAAAGCATTTTGAAGAAATAATTTTAAAAATTATATTTCTAAAACCAAAAATAAATTATATAATGGTATTAAAAGTTCTTGATGCCGCTATTAACAGTTCACCAACGAATAATTTGTGTACAAGTGTTTTATGAAAGTGAGCGATCCTTTACAGTTGCATTAAGAACAATTCGCACAAAATGAAGAGCCTACAGAGTTAACAATTCGTAACTTAATCCAGAAATTTGAAGAGACGAGTTCTGTTATTGATAAGGCAACACCAATACGTCCTGGTCATGGTCGATCAGATGAAATATTGCTGCAGTGAGAGAAAGTCTACGGGAGTATCCAAACACATTAATTCGGGGTCGTGCAGAACAACTGAATCTGTCAAGAACCACCACGTATCGGATTTAAGGGGCTACATTCACCTAGAGACATGAAAAAATACTCGATTTTCGGGATGAATTTTCTTGGGAACTATTAATTATAAATAAACATCTTTTTTAAATTGAAGATTTTATTGTAAACATGGCGAGGTGAATACAATTTAAGAATCCTTAAAACCAGAAGAGATATGCCGCCGGAAGGGCAGGGTTTATTTCGCGACCCGGTTTGCGGTGACCCTTCGGCCAAAACTGATCATTTTAAAATCAAAGATAGCTATCATGAAGTTCAAGGACATCCGAAACATATTGACGATCGCCGTTTTCGAAAATTGTTCTTAAAAAAAAAATGGCACCTGGAACTGGAGTAAATTCGGTAAAGAAACTCAGTTATTATCGTAATTTGTTTAAACAATTTTGGTTATTTTTGAAAAATGCTTGATCGTCATTCTGTTAACAACGGTTTAAAGCGTCAATGTGACAAATTTGAAATGAATCTGTCGATCGGTTCTCGAGATATGACGGTCACCGTTTCGGACTCAAAAAACGTTGCCTTTTTTCAGGTTGATGAATTCTCGTGCTTGTTTCATCTTTCTTAGCGCGAGAAATTTTATGCGTGTACATTATTACAATATAGTAGGAAAAAAAAGCATGAAACAATGATTCCTCAAGTTTCTCGCTGATTAGTTAAATCGATCATTGTTCCGCACCTGACGAGGGCGCACGTAGCATTAGCCGCCCTCTACCCCGTGACTGAAAGCTTTATATCTCAAAGTTTAAAGATATCGACTTGAGACTTTCAGAATATATTCTTAAGCCTTCATACTACTGGTATAATATACAAAAAAAATATATTATGTACAGCACAGTACACGTGATAGAAGTGAATACTTCTTTAGAATAGAGAATGAGAGAGATTGAAAGAGAGAGAGAGAGAGAGAGAAAGGGAGAGGGATAATTTCAAAAGAAATATAAAATTTGTGTAAAAAATATTCGGTTTATTCATTATCTACACTATCATCGACTGGTGGTTCAATTGGTAATACAATTGATTGAAGTGAATACTTCTTTGGCGGCGTTCTGATATTTGACGAGAATGGAGAGTGAATTGGAAAAAATGTAACGTTTCCAGATTTCGTTACACGAAAGAGAAAAAAGATATAACGTAGAGAGAAGGAAAGCTATACATTTGGTATACCTAAAACACAGGCTTCGTTACAAGACAGAGTACACAGATATATAACATACAGAGAAGGAGAAATAGAGCTATACATCATATATATCAGTTTATGATATCCGCGTCTCCCTATTGTCGCGCATGCGCGCGTTATAGATGTACGCGTCCAGACGCTATATATTAACAGCTGAAGCAGCACGCGTGTGTACCGAATATTTATCATTGTGTTTTGTAATTATTTACGTTATTTACATCTGTGTTCTGTGATTATTTGATAATATCCTTGAACCGTTTAACTTGTTAAAATCTAGAAGATATAATATATTTCATTCACCGCTCGCTACTGGTTTACAGCCACACAGGTGCAAATGCACTTGGAAGAGGCGAAGACAAAATCCCTTTGATTCTCGGGGGAGATTTCATTGTAAATTTCGAATCCAATGATTCTTTGACGTTGATTAACTTTCTTCGATAAACATTTGGTCTGCTTATAAATAACAATCCCAAAGAATCAACAACAAAATCCGGAACAACAATAGATGCAATTTTTACACGTTATCTAGAAAATATCGAATCACTAACATATATTTCATATTTTAGTTATCACAAACCAATCATATCAGTATTACCAATTGAACCACCAGCCGATGATAGTGTAGATAATGAATAAACCGAATATTTTTTACACAAATTTTATATTGTTATATTTATTTTGAAATTATCCCTCTCCCTTTCTCTCTCTCTCTCTCTTTCAATCTCTCACGCTTAATCTCTCTCATTCTCTATTCTAAATTCTAAAGAAGTATTCACTTCTATCACGTGTACTGTGCTGCACATGATATTTTTTTATTCATTACGATTTTCTAATGTATCTGCAATGTTTACAATTTTCATGCAAGATTTGTTTTCAGCGCCCCCAAAAATGGGGGTAGCCAAAGGAGGAGGATTTCAGAGTTTTACTTTAAATTGAATTAAATAATTACCTTCACCGGATTTATTTTTTGTTTTACTATACTCATATTTATGTTACTATTATTATTATAAATATGTGTAACCTTGTTATTTGATTTTTTTAACTTCTATTAGTTTTTCATATCGTTGTTTATAAATAAATAAATAAATATCCCGTTATATATGATTAGATGACATACCTTGTCCCAATTTCAGAACCGCCAGAATGGTCATGGTCAAAATCAAGTTCCCAATGGCCAGGATGAACAGCAAAGCCACGAGAGTCCAAAAGGCGAACGTTTTCCTTCCCCGTGACCCTCGCTTCGTCGTGTCCACTGGCAGATATCCCGATTTAAAATTGTTATTGTTGTGTTTAGGTATCGACCTGTTCAGCAGGGACTTGTCCCTCATTGACACGGAATCCATTTCATCGGAGAAAACGTCTGAAGTCGGAGGCGAATCCAACATGTTTTAGTGCACAATTCTGGAGAAATATTTAGCGTTGCTGGTGTTTGCATGTACCTGAAGCCACCCACGAACGTAAATATAGACTGCGCCCCTGAGGTCGATCGTCTGTCAAATGAGCGCGGCGATGCCAAATGTAGCGGCATTCTTGATTAGACGATAAATCTTCCGAAGTAAACTTCGCACGTGGTATAGTTAACTACCTAAAAAACTAAAACTGTTGTTTCACTTCTCACCACTTGCGCCATTCAATGTTAAAAACTACAATCTTAATTCTTGAACCATTTGCATTTTTTCCAATAGTAGAAATGAACTATGGGCTAAGGCAGGCTTCAGGTTACTTGTTAAGCAAGTCTTTTCTAATATTCGTCCCTTTACACATCTTCTGAATTAAATATCGTGATTAATAGTCTTAAATAAGGATCGTACCGGCTTCAATTCAACTAGTATCGCCTTCTGGTAAGCCTTGAATATTCATCGCTTCGATTCTTACTTCGTCACACGTCCAACCATAACTGAAAGCTTCCAAATTTCTTCAGAATTGACAATGGTAAATTTATTGACAAGTAGAGATACGTTCCATAGCTACCCGCATTTGGGTTAATGCAATAATGTGAAGAAACAATGATAGGAATTGAAAAATAATCTTGGATGTGCTTTAAAAATGTAATGGCAATTTTTTTGGAAATTATAAATATCCGCAGTATGAGGAAATTGTCAACAAAATGCTGGATAAGTTTAAGCAACTTGGTTGTAATATGAGCAAAAAAATTCATTTTCTGCATGCTCATTTGGACTACTTTTTAGAAAATCTTGATGTCGTTAGCGAGGAGCAAGGTGGAAGGTTCCATTAAGACATATAGGAGATGGAAAGGAAGTACCAGGGCCGATGGGATGTAGCGATGATAAAATATTACTGCTGGATGCTGAAAAGAGAACATCCAACGAATGAAACACAAGAAAAATTACAAAACGAAGTTTTTTTGTTAAGAGGGGAGATATTTTCAAAGAAAAAAAGAAATTATAGACTCAAAACTATTTGTGTTGTTGTTATGTACTATGTTATTTAATGATTATTAAATATAATGTTCATTATTTCTTTTAGTTTTTCATTTATTCTGATTATTCAGTCGATCAAAAACCTTACGCGAGAGGCAAAAACGGAAGGTAAATATGAAATCATCCTAAACAATTCATTTATAATCGCGTATCACACCCAAATCAACTTTCAAAATGTCAAAATTTGTAGGCCTATCTCTAATTTGTGCGATATAAAATAATAATGTATGAAAAAACAATATACAACGACTATGGGAGAGCAACAATTATTGGCAATAAGAGAAATATAAATGACAACATATATAAGCGAATTGAAAATTGTTAGAACCAGGGTAACGTTACACAATCTGGCTACGGCTGAAGCTGACGTAGTCCGTTTCTGAGGCGTCGCGATGCCAAACCCGCAACTCCCGCAAGTCACAGACAGAACGCTCGAGGCGAGGGAATTATAACTTAAATGAATGTAGAAAAATTGGCAATTTAGTTTGAATTGTTACGTATTTTGTTAAGTTTATGTGTCTGCATAATAAATCAATCGATATGACATTAAATTGGAAGTACCGCCATCTATAGGATGAAGTAGCAGCGTTCCACAATTTATAGGAGAATTTTGCAAACATCCATGGCTTTTATCAAGACGAATAATCAATTCAAACATCTGGAAGACATCATAAAATTAATAACGCTGTCTATTTTTGTGATAACTGTAATAAAAATTAAAATCGTAGGTTATATACGTTTATAATTTGTGATAACGACCGAGTTTGTAACATCTAGTGTGAACGGCGTCATCTTTAAGATGGGGAAGTAACTACCATCACAAAATATACAGGGACTGTAGCTAACGCTATAATTCCTAACTAAGCAGTTATGTCCGTGAATAAAATATGTCATAATTATCGAGCCTGACTGAATAACGTATAAGGTCAATTACTTCTTAACCTTTCTTGAGGAAAGTTGTGGAGTGGAGTGTATTATATGTTTGTTATACAACACCCATCTATCGCCATCTAAACTTTCCTGACATTACTATAAATTCAAATTAATTGTTGAAGCTATAGAAATCTATTTTATATCAAGGTCGCCATCTAAACTATTATGACGGTACTATAAATTCATATTAGCTGTTGAAGCTATAGAAGTCTATTTAGGATAAAGACCGCCATCTAAACTTTTTTCACGGTACTATAAACTCAAATTAATTATTAAGATATAGAAATCTATTTTGGATCAAGCTCGCCATCTAAGCTTTTCTGGCGGTACTATAAATTTAAATTAGCTGTTGAAGATATAGAAATCTATTTAGGATCAAGTTTGCCATCTAATCTTTTCTGACGGTACTATATATTTAAATTAGCTGTTGACGCTATAGAAATCTATTCTGAATCAGTTTGCCATCTAAACTTCTTTGACGGTGCTATAAATTCAAATGAATCGTTGAGCTATGAAATCTATTTTGGATCAAGTTCGCCATCTAAACTTTTGTAACCGTACTATAAATTTAAATTAATTGTTGACGGTATAGAAATCTATTCTGGATCAGTCTGCCATCTACACTTTTTTGGAGGTACTATAAATTCAAATGAATCGTTGAGCTATAGAAATCTATTTTGGATCAATATTACCATCTAAACTTTTCTAACTACTATAAATTCAAATTAATTGTTGACGCTATAGAAATCTATTCTGGATCAGTTTGCCATCTAAACTTTTTTGGAGGTACTATAAATTTTAATGAATAGTTGAGCTATAGAAATCTATTTGGGATCGAGTTCGCCATCTAAACTTTTCTGGCAATACTATAAGTTTAAATTAGCTGTTGAAGATATAGAAATCTATTTAGAATCAAGTTTGCCATCTAAGCTTTTCTGACGGTACTATAAATTTAAATTAACCGTTGACGCTATAGAAATCTATTCTGGATCAGTTTGCCATCTAAACTTTTTTGACGGTACTATAAATTCCAATTAATCGTTGACCTATAGAAATCTATTTTGGATCAAGTACGCCATCTAAGCTTTTCTGACTACTATAAATTCAAATTAGCTGTTGAAGCTATAGAAATCTATTTGGGATCAAACTCCAGCGTTATCTAAACTTTTCTGACGGTACTATGAATTCAAATTAACTGTTGGGGATATAGAAATCTATTTGGGATAAAATTTCAGCGCTATGGTTACGATAGTCCCTACTCGAATGCCCAAGCCCTGGTATGCTCTAGGATGATTTCAGCAGAAAACATTTCGTCTCGACTAGCTCTCTCTTGGGAGTGGTGTTCGGAATTATGAGACCGAAAACGAAACAAGAAATCTGCTTTTTCTTTAAAGTTCTAAGAAACATAATGGCTTTGACTAGTGACATCTTGAGAGTGGTGTTGGGCATTTTGATAATGGAAATTAAAGAAGAAACCTGTTTACTTTGTATTTCTAAGAAACTATAGTCGTCTTGAGTGGCGCCACTATGAGAGTAGTGTAGGGATTCTAGATACTGGAAATTAAAGAAGAAATCTGTAATTTCCGTATTTCTAGGAAACTATAGTCTTCTTGTGTGGCGCTATCTTGAGAGTAACAGAGTAGTGTAGGGGTTTTAGATACTGGAAATTAAAGAAGAAATCTGTTCTCTTTGTATTTCTAGGAAACTATAGTCTTCTTGTGTGGCGCTATCTTGAGAGTAACAGAGTAGTGTAGGGGTTTTAGATACTGGAAATTAAAGAAGAAATCTGTTCTCTTTGTATTTTTAGGAAACTATAGTCGTTGTGAGTGGCGCCATCGTGAGAGTAGGGTAGGAAATTTTGAAACTGGAAATTAAAGAAGAAATCTGTTCTTTTTGTATTTCTAGGAAACTATAGTCATCTTGGGTGGCGCCATCTTGACAGTGGTAGAGTAGTGTAGGGATATTTTGATACTAGTAGTTAAAGAAGAAATGTGTTCTTCTTGTACTCCTAGGAAACTATAGTCGTTTTGAGTATCGCCATCTTGAGAGTACTAGAGTAGTGTAGGAATTTTTGATACTGGAAATTAAAGAAGAAACCTGTTCTCTTTGTATTTCTAGGAAACTATAGTCGTTTTGGAATTTTGATACCGGAAATCAAACACCTGTTCTTTTTGAATTTTTGAAAACTATAGAATACTGTTATTCCTCATATTTATCTAGTCACCGACTCGTATTGGGACCGCGCATCAATTGTAGAAGCAGCACTACTGCCGATTGTGAAGCTCTCTATCGTCAAGTTGACTTACCATTGTGATGGCAGTTGTGCAATAAATAAATAAAACCAGTAGAAAGTGCAAAAAAGTATTAAATTTGGATTTTGCGCCATTGTAAATAATCTAGTTCGGGGGCAAAATGATACAAAAGGGCAAACATTTTTTAAATCGGGACATGTACAAAACGTTGTAGAAACAGAAGATTAAAATAATTCAGTGTTGATCACTGGTACTATGGTAGCTCAAACGAGTGTATCTGATGTTTACTATTTAAAAATAATAGTATGTATACATAATACTATAATTATAATTACCGTAAAACAGGATAACTTTGAACTGGCGGGGTAACCTTATAAAGTCAGGTTTTTTGAATCCAACTCGTTCTGGCGGGCTTGGTTTTGATGCCAACGATCTCCCACTAGTCTCATTATTTCAAGGGTTACTAGTAGAGTGTAATGCAATCACTGCATATTTTCCAAGTGGCTAACTTGGCAAACCTCGTGCTATTTTTTTGTATATGTGATAAAATTTGTCTTTAAAACTTCTTCCAAACCTCCTCTGACAGGGAAATACTTTCAGAGTCATCGTCTCAAGTATGTTATTTCCTAATCACAAAATTATCTAGGAACATTTTCCGTTTTTTTATCATTCCTGTAAGTCAATTCTCCTATTTTCTACAAATTAGTAAGTGAAGTTAGTGCAGTTGACGGGATAACTCTGACACAGGTTTGTGTACATGTAGATTGACGGGGTAACTTGTGGAGCTTTGTGGATCACCTGAACACTGTTCGTTGTGAATCTGTAGCACAAAAATAACGCAAAAAAACTCATGATACCACCTGGAAAAGGGATCACGACTGATGATCTACTCTTCACAGTCGTTCCAGTCTATACTGAAAAGAAGAAAATTGGGAATTATCAGAAAGCGAATAATATGAAGCCAAGAAAAAATAAAAGCAGCCAGATGTGCCTCTTATGACTCTCAATCCTCCACAAACTCAAGCTTGAATAGTGATGACGTGTCATATGCTGAAAGTGAGTCTGCCAAATTTTGAATCATCAGACAATGAGGACCACCAGCTCACAATGGACCAAGTCTGCCAACCAGGTCTAACAAGTCAAGGACTCTGTGAACCGCAATCACAGAAACTGAAGAAAATCTTACTACCTACATTAGAAGAAAAAGCTGATTTGGGAGGGATTTTTCAAAAAAAAAAAAAAAAAAATCAGGAGCCAAGTTTGAAAAAAGTTCCATATAACTGGACTTTCCTTTTAATTTTACATTTAGGCTGTTATTTTAACGGGGTAACATTGATATAAGCACCTAAACAAGCGTTTTTGATGGGGAAAATACCTTTGTCCAAAGTTACCCCAGATTGAGGGGTAATATTAATACAATAATAACAGCCCTCTGCTTCCTATTGAGGTTAACGAAATCGTTCATATTCTAATTTACTTGAGCTTAGGTGTAGAGCTTTCGTTTGATCCAAGATTTTTTTAAATATCTTTAAAATTAAGAAGGATATAGTCGAAAATGTGAAAAACCTGTACCTACCAAAGTAACCCCGGTTTACGGTATATTTAAAAAATATTGATTAATTTTGGACATTTGTAAATTTTTCTCATTTGTAGCTCCAAAGAGTAGAGTCCAAAGCTGGACTCCCAGGTAAATGTAAACATGTATGTGCTGTAATACGTTAATTTCCTTGAATCAGCATACACAAAGACTAGCTAATCTCAAGATTGGGGTAAACTTTCGCATCGCCAACTATTAGGATATGATGATAAAGGCGCTGGGATGTCGAGCTTATTTCCACCACCGAATTTATGTTCAAAAATATCAACAAAAGTTTCTACTAAAACTTTGGGAGAATATTTTGCTGGAACACCTCTATCTACGATGTTATAATTCGAAGAAGAAAAAAGAAGTTATGGCCGCAGAATCATTAGTTGAAATTATTGAAGTAACAGAGAAACGTAACTTAGACGAGAAGGCTTTATTATTAATTTTTAATCTGTACTTCGATGTACAGATTAAAAATTAGTGGTGATAGCGTACATCCATGTCTTACTCCTTTCCTAATACCTACTTCCCTTCTTTCCCCTTCTACTTCTATAACAGCAGTTTGCTCTTTGTATGCATTAAGCTTATGTGAAAAAAATTTAAACGGTGCATTAGAACGCCAGTATCGCCAATAATAAGAATAAGTGATCGATAAATATTTACGTAATAATAAAGGGTAACCTGGAAAAATTTTTTTAAAGGGGAACCTGGAGATTTTGAACCTGGAAAAAGATAAAAGATCAATATATCTATGCACCTATGCAATAATACAAATCAGAATATATACAACTATTATCAAATCGAATGTTTATTATAATACTCCTAATACATTGTATAATATATCGTCTAATAATTCCTTAGACTGACAATGGATCTTAATTTTTTATGTAAAGTAATTGCAAATATTTCCTTAGTCCATCTTAAGAATTAGTTGACCTTGTTCTGTCATTGGATATCCAGCCCCTTCAATCCAGAGCTGCAGTATTAATAAATCTTTTGGTTCAAAGATGGCGCCAACGTCTCCTACAAATATTACGTGCTATAGAGGCTATGAGCAAAGAGACTTTGCTTGTAGTATAGAGAGTATTTCATATATTCAGCAGGGCATGGTCACTCGAATAAGGACTACCGTAATTGTATTAAGCTTATGTGAGAAAAGCTTAGATGGCGCCAAGGGTCAATCTCTATGAAACCATTATCGTTCCTATGGTTACGAGCAAAAAATTAAAAATCTTGGTGTTCTAGTCGACATTAGTTTATTTTATTCAAGGTTTATGTTTACGTCTATTTTATGTTTTTTTTTGTGGTTGTTTTGTAATTTATCTGTTTATTTCTGCCAACGTGAATCTATGTCGTGTGCCGTTTAGGAAATAAAACATCGCAGGTGAGTTAGGTTTTGATTTAATTGAACATATAGTTTATTCCATCGCTATTTGCCAAATAAAGAATCTCAAAACATACCGTGGCTTGTTTTATTGCTGGGCTCAGGTAGACTGTTCTGTTTATCAGCAAGATAAGAAAGTTTTTTATTTGGCAGATGAATGAATAGTACCTTTAATGTTCGAACGTTAATCTGGTTATGTACTTTTTAAATTTCAGATATGGTAGACCTAAAGAAAACCGTATAGGGGACACATGAAGCTAATTAAAAAAAATATATATTGTGTGAACATTATTATGAAGTTTGCAAAGACGTAAATGGCCGTTCAATGTGGTTTTTGTTACCCACTTTAGAATTACATGATATGTACTTATGTAAATATTATTTTAGGACTCATTTTTAATGACTGATTAATGATCTACATCATTTTGTATCTTTTAAAGGCATTGTAATATATATTTATTTACTTTTTAGGATATACCTCATGATAAATACGAAAAAACCTTTTTTTCTGAAGAACCATTCCGATTCGTTACCCCTGAAAAAGTTCCAGATATTATTAAATCTATTCCATTTATTACAATTTAAATATTTATAATTCTATTTGTTTAGGACTTTGTAGATTTTGGTGGAGAAGATAGACAAATTTCATCTGCTAATCACACTATATTCTTAATTAAAGATATGAAAATGAAGTAGCTGATCAACCCGAACTGTTACTTATTTGAGAAAATGTTGAAAACATTTACTTTTATCATAGAATTGGCAAACATTCTGTATTACTGTTTACGTCAATTATTTACTAGTTGTTTTAATGAAATAAGCAGATTCTTTTTCGTAATTTATTTTTAAACAAAAAAATTGGCCATTTTTTAAATGTAATTCGAAAACACCCGGTAGTTTTAACCTATTGTGGGTACGTCAGTTTCCCAAGTTTTCTAAAATACCTGTAGTAAAATCGTACTTAACTAATATTTATTTTTATAGAATACATTTATCTTTTGTTTGTAACATATAAACCGGGAATCGAGAAAGGAACTACCAAACCGCCAAGCGGTTATCAAGTAGTTCCCGAATAGCAAGGCTATTTACATAATCGCTATAGGAAACAACTACTCCTCGGACTAAATCCCCGCCAGGCATTGAATTATACCTAAAAGCGATCCTCGACCCCTTCTCTCGTGTTTCTGCACGATCAGACAAGGTTTCAAAATATAAAACCCGTCACGGGTAGGATTGACATGTGTTCCGGATGGGAACCGAACGACAGACAGCTGTTTCGAACTTATTAGTTCTCATCAGTACTGTACACGGCACGCCAATCCAGGACAAATGCCGAATGAAATTGGTAATGCGGAAACATCTTTTCAATAGGGTAAAAGCTACAGATCTTTGTTTAAGCCTTCTTAGAGTATATTTGGAACGTAACCACAATCGTTTTTTGATGGTGAAACTAACAAACTTATGTGCTTACCAACACGTATGTACGTACTTGTTTTAAAACATTAATTGAGTTAGTTGAAAACTTCTATAGATATATTAGAAATATCTGTTTATTTAAAGTAAAGTATAACAGTGTATAGCATTATTAATTATATAATTATTATATATTTTTTTTAATTCAACCGTAACATGAATTTAAGGCAGAGACAGAGAGCGATGTTAGATATAAATTCACTCATCCTCATTGTTAAGTTGATGATTGTTGGTTAAATCATCTCGTTGTGCTGTCGCACAACATCTTTATTTTAACTTGTAGAAAAATGAACGAAATAGTTTACTAAACATTATATTTTCTATTTACAGGTATTTACAAAATGGTAATTTTACAGAGAAGGTATCTAATGATACATGCATCTCATGGCGAGTACAAAGTAGAAAACTATTACCTTTCCGTAGCACCTCTACATTCCAACTGGTTGAAATAATATATTCATTTCCCTTTCCTAGTAGCCTTACCTACGGTAAGGGGTACTTACAGGGGTACGTTATTACTCTAAACTAGATTTCCCCAGTATCTTGTCCTACCTCAAATAGCTAACTTAGGCCCGGTTGTACAATGTCCCGTAAATTATGCATAACAACTAATAAATTTTACGAGACGCACGCCACTGACATAAACGGTTACACATTAGCATCTAGGATGCTATTGTTGGCAGGCCACTGATAATCTCCATACTACATCCACCACTAATATATCATCGTTTGTGAAGGCATTAGAGGCGTACTACAAAAGGGCCAGCAACGTAGAACAGATTTGAGTAATGGAAACAATACCACCGCAGCCCGATCAATTATTGTGTATAATTAATATCTTCAGACAGGGCAAATATGTGTCAGTTTCTGATTTCTTTAATACATACCTCGGTGGTTCGGTTTCAGGACCTATAGGTTTATCAGCAGGATTCTTGCTAGTGAAAACGTTTTCGATTTTAATGTTTTTTAAATTTAAATGTCTTTGATTTTTCTTATGTAAGATCGCAAGCATACGAATAAAAACATAATGGTTGAAATATGTAAAGATCAAATTATAAAAGGACTCTAAAGGGAATGACACGATTAAACCAGATCCTTGAATAATTTCACCTTGACATAATTGATTTCAAATTAATCGTTTTCAATAGTCGCATATCCGAGACTACTTTCTATTTAGACTACTATGTTATTGTTTATGCTTTAGTTACGTCATCCCACTGCACCGCAGCTATATAAGAATAATATGATAATATATTGCTGACTATTAAATTTCATTATACTTTTGTTCTAGTTCCGTAGGTTACACAGTCAGTCTGTATTATACTCTCTTGTAATTAACATAAAATATATATTGTATAATTAATCCAGAAATAAAGTTCGTTCTGTTCGTTTTAAATCAAATTGTAAAAGTTTTTAAAAACCGTTCGGTTGTTACACGAAACGTAACTGGCGCAGTCGTGCGGATTTCCAAAAAGACATCCATACCGGATAACTTGTGAAGTGTTATCTTCTTAATTGGAAAGAACACAGCATTCCATAGAGGAATTGGTCCATCGAGGATCTGGCGAAAAAGACGAACTTCAGAACCATCACACAGAGAGCAGTATCCACCAGAAGAGAGAAAGGAATGAAGAAAGTACTGTAAGTTACTTGCTTTCCTTTTTAATTTCCTTGTATGACAGACTCACAAAGAAATCAGGAACTGCCAAACTCTAGTGTCGATATTGATTCGGAAATAATCGAATTAACAGATAAAATATTTAAACTCTTTTTAACGACAGAAAAGTCACAAAAATCTAATAAATCAATATTACCTATTAGTAATATTCAAAGTAATTTAATAAATATTAATTCAAGTAATTTAAATATCACAATGGCAAGGCCAAGAATCGAGGTAAAACCATTAGAGTTAGTACCTGAATTTGACGGGTCGCCATGTCGCTTATTTAGATTTATATCAATGGCATCAGATGTATTAAATACATATTGGGATTCCACACCAGAAAATGAAAATTGTCCACAAAATCGTTTTATTTTTAATAGTATTATATCAAAATTAAAAGGACGTGCTGAAGAGGTTATCTCTATCAGTGGCGCACAAAATTGGGAGGAAATTAAAAATACTCTGATCACTAATTTTGGGGATCAACGTGATGAAAATAGTCTTTTGGCAGATTTAATTGGCTTAAGACAAAAACCAAACGAAGATTGTGTACAATTTTATTATCGAATTATTGCAAATTTAAACACATTGCATAATTATATTAGCTTACATGAGATTGACGAAAATATTCGTAAAAGTAAATTACTTACTTATAATAACCAGGCTTTGAGAACTTTATTTGTCGGCTTGCGAGAACCTCAACAATCAATGATACGGTCATTGAAACCAACAAATTTGGCAGAAGCTTTAAAATATATGATAGAAGATAATAATATTAGGTATATGTCCCGCCAGCAAAATTTCCAAAAACCATCGACAAATAAACCTAATCATAATAATAATATTAGACAAAATTTTCAGCAACAAAATTTTAATCAAAACGTAAGATTACCATTTAATTCACACATGGGTTCAAATATTAACATACCAACACACTCTCAATTTCCAAGAGGGCCGATTCAAATTCAGCCTAGACAAAATTTGCCCCCTCAAAGATTCTTAACAAATCGACAAGTTTTCGGAAAACAAAATAATAATGTTTGGAAACCAGGTCAAAATAATAATAACGCTCAGTACAAACCAATCCCTATGAGTACAACTACTCGTATTAGTACTCCTAATCGTCAACAAAATTTTAGATCAAATAATTTTCAATCAGCTGGTCCTTCTAATTTTGTTTCGGAAGAATTATTTAATGTCGATCAAGAAGAAAATTACGATGAAAATTCTTTTTATGAAGTACCAACTTGTGACGAAAATAATTACTCTGACGAAAATGCAGATGTGTATGAAAATGATACCGAAAATTTTCAAAATTTTCATATGACCCAGGAACCGAACACGGACACGTAGTAGAATTGCATGTTGTTTCAGATAAGAGAGAATTACCATATATTGAAATTAAAAACCCGCCTTTAAAATTACTCATCGACACGGGCGCAACAAAATCTTTACTTAATCCTAATATAGCACAAAAATATTTTTCTAACGAAATTTATACTGAACATTTTTCTCTTAGTACAGTTTTCAAAAAATATAATTGTAAATCTTGTGCAAATATTTCATATTTTCCAGAATTCAAAGAACAAGGATATATTAAATTTCATTTGTTTAGATTTCATGATTATTTTGATGGATTGATTGGATTTGATACAATGAAAAATTTAGGTGCACAAATTGATATTGCCAATCATTGTATTATAACACCAAATTCAATAATTAAACTTAAATATAGAGAGACACCAAGAATTCTTACGTCATGTCACGAAATTAATTCTCATGAAATTGCGAGAATAAAAATTCCTGTTAGTATCGAAAATGGCGATATACTGGTACCGCCAACTACTATTCAAAATTGCGAATTTAAAGAGACATTAACGACAGCAATTAATGGATATGCTTGGACCGAAGTAGTGAATAAAACTGATAATGATGAACTAATTAAAATCAATGAACCTATAAAAGTAATTTCGTTTGAACAACCAATTGCGGATCAATATGAAATCTTTAATATCGAATTTAAATATAACCCTTCAAAACTGAATAACATACAACAACTTATTAGGACCTCTCACATGAACGAGGAAGAAAAATCCCACATTTTTAATCTTTGTAAAAAATATAGTGATATTTTCTTTTATGAAGGTGATCAATTGACTTTTACCAATAAAGTCAAACACCAAATTAAAACTTATGACGAAATTCCAGTTCATTCCAAAACTTATAGGTATCCCTTTGTACATAAAAGTGAGGTACAAAATCAAATTGACAAAATGTTAACTGATGGTATAATAAGACCAAGCAATTCTCCATGGGTATCACCCATCTGGATTGTCCCTAAAAAAGCGGATGCTTCTGGAAAGAAAAAATGGCGAATTGTCGTTGACTACCGGAAGTTAAATGAGAAAACGATCGATGATCGGTATCCATTGCCTAATATCACAGACATATTAGATAAACTCGGGCGTTGTCAATATTTTTCAACTTTAGACCTTGCGAGTGGATTCCACCAAATAGAGATGGAACCAAAAGACATACAAAAAACTGCGTTCACCGTAGAGAATGGCCATTACGAGTACATGCGTATGCCATTTGGATTAAAAAACGCACCTCCAACATTTCAACGCGTTATGGATAATATATTAAAAGGTTTACAGGGTGATATTTGTTTTGTCTATATGGATGATATAGTAATATATTCCACTTCATTACAAGAACATATGGTGAATTTACAAAAAGTATTTCAAAGACTTAGAGAAAGTAATTTTAAAATTCAACTCGACAAATCAGAGTTTTTAAGAAAAGAAGTACAATTTTTAGGTCATATTATCACTAATGATGGCGTTAAGCCAAACCCAGAAAAAATCAAAGCTATTTTAAATTATCCAATTCCGAAGTCTACAAAAGAAATAAAAGGATTTTTAGGACTTTTAGGTTATTACCGAAAATTTATAAAAGATTTCGCTAAATTAACGAAACCGCTTACTAATTGTTTGAAAAAGGGTGCTAAAATTGAGCATAATGAAACATTTTTGAAAACATTTGAAGATTGCAAAAAATTATTAACAAATATTGAAAATAGTATATCTTTCGCGAAATTGGGAACTTTACATCATAGCATTTTAAAATTAGACGAGATGGAGGCCATTGTCGAAAAACTTGTGGAATTTCATTCACAAAAACAATTGATGTATTTTAACAAAAATGACTTATATAAGTATTATGATATAGTTCAGGTAAAAGCATTTTATTCAGGGAAACGGTTAATATTCGCACTAGAGTTTCCTCTTGTACATCCTGATAAATTTTTCCATTACCACCTGTATTCCATACCTACCTCAATGTCTACCACTATTATACCTAAAAATACTTACCTTACCATGGGCAGTGACTCTTATCAGTACCAGCCGCTGCCATGCCGAAATATGGACCCTGTATATTTTTGTGAGGACAATAACCTAATTAATGGAATTCGGGAAGAAGACTGTGTATTCTCGTTACTACAACTATCTGGCAACAATACTAAATGCGAGCAAACACCTATATCAATTAACAGCCACTTTGTTGAACAAATTACTAATGGCTATTATATCGCTATATTCCCAGACCCTCTAAAGGTCCAAATTCAGTGTGAAAAATGGACTTTACAACATTACAAGGCAATTATCTCATTACATTACCACCAAAGTGTATTTTTCAAACTCCAGCATACCGGTACATTAATGAAGAAGAAGTTCTAGAAGGTCAACCATTATTATTACCTGAGATAAAAATATCGAAAATAAAAAATAACGATTCCACTATCAAAGTAAACATTAAGAATATCCCGCTTGATCAATTACATATGCTTCAGCAAGAGCAACAGCAGATAAAACTGATTAATCCTGATGACAACCCCTTAATCAGACCTAATCTATGGACAATCCCTTTATATGCTATAATGGTAGTTATTTTTATAGCATTTATTGTTCATAAAATTTGGAGATGGAGATCGAGAAAGCCCTCTATCCAGCCTGACGAAGAAGAACCCCAAAACTCCGGATCACGTGGAAAATCCAATGTGAAAGTTTTATTTGTTCCCGATAAAACTTCCCTCTAAGGGTGGAGGAGTTACGTCATCCCACTGCACCGCAGCTATATAAGAATAATATGATAATATATTGCTGACTATTAAATTTCATTATACTTTTGTTCTAGTTCCGTAGGTTACACAGTCAGTCTGTATTATACTCTCTTGTAATTAACATAAAATATATATTGTATAATTAATCCAGAAATAAAGTTCGTTCTGTTCGTTTTAAATCAAATTGTAAAAGTTTTTAAAAACCGTTCGGTTGTTACACGAAACGTAACTCTTTTGTTCAATGTGTCATTATAACAAATGTATCGCTGTAGTGTGTCCTATTGAACTACAGTTGAAATTTTATTCAAGTTTCATAATTCAAATGTTTCCGAGACCGTGTGAAATATACATTTCAATTCTAATTTGATTGCGCATCTGAAAAATACGTCAGTATACATTACATAGCAAAAGCATACACACAAAGCAAAAGCATACCATATTAGAGAATTATGTCATGTGTCTGTGATAGTCGCATCTTTAATTCATTACTACATTCATTTACGTATAGTGTCGCCATCTATCAACCGACAACACATAGCGCCATTTATTGATCAGAAATTATAGGTTAGGTCCCATAATTCTGAAAAAGGATATAATCTGAATGTAGATGTTATAAAAAGGAAATCAATAACATATAATTATGCAATATTCAATATACTGTAAAATAAGTGCCAACAGCTGTAGCTGGTGGACAAACTTCCACGTTTTCATGAGGATTTTTGTTAACTATTGGAGTATGGAAAACTGGATCCATTCTCGATCTCTTTCTCAATGGAAACGCAGTGGTGATAACTAGAATTGACTATCCCGTTTTGCTTTCGAGCTACAAACCAAAATTCGGTTCGCTGGAGGCTGATGGATGTTGGTCGTTCTTCTAGAAGCTTGTTCTGCCACTTGGTGAGCTTCTGGAGTGGTCGGTGTTTAGTCTCACTCTTGATGACGTCCCCGGGGTTCATTTTTGCCCGTAAGCGTGATCGCGACGAAACGGATTGATTCACTGTTGTTTCTGGGAGTCTTTGGTTTACTCACTCGAAGACTTTGAATCTTTGGATGATACAGTGGGCCTTTATCGAAGATCTTGGTTGACAGTGGAAGTGCATTCGATGCTAGCGCGTCGTAGAAGACGCGGTTAATCCTTGGAAAAGGATTTGGTTGCTTGCGGAAGAGTGTTCGATGCTGGTGCATCCTAGAAGATGTGGTTGATCATTTCGAAGGACTTGGTTGGTAGCAGGCAAGGATTGTATAAGGAGTAGAATAGCTGGATCGGCCGAATTCTTCGTCCGCGGTAGTGGAGATAGTGACGTCGCCGCGGACTACGGGTTATAATATTCATATGGTTTTATTAACGTTTCCTTCTGTTTTAATTTATTTTAATTAGATTTTGAAATGGTATAGGTATAATTAAAATATATATATATATTAGTTCTACATTAGGTAGAGTATTGTAATTTGAATTATGTACAGCCTTTTTGAAACTGCTATTAAAATTAGAAGCAAGTGTATACTCACGAGAAACAAAATGTTTTATGGGCTGTATCTGTTCTTAAAACTGCAATGCTGTTTCTTGATAATAAAATATATTTTATACCTATTAGGTAAATAAATAAATGATTAGGTAAGTATTTATTATTTATAGTTTAAGAATGTAAATAGATAGTTATTTTATCATTATTTATTTAGCAAATTGCATATTATAAAGGACCTTATAATTCAGTGCAGTGAAGAAATTAAAATGGACATAAAATACATTCTCTACCATATTATTTTTCAAAACTTTATACCTAAGGGGTAAAATCTACCCTTAAAGTTACGATTAGTTATCGTAATTATTTTCTCGAATATAATAGTAAAAATATAAACCACTGAAAATATGAACCAAATTTGGAGTCATTTACTTTTTTGTCATAAATATTCACTATATCTATATAGGTATGAGAAGAATTTCCAAAACTACACGTGTGAGGGGATAAAATCGACTCCTAAATATTAGGGATATTTATTTTCCCAAGAATTCTATTCCGGGATCAGTAATTTTCGTGGCAACACGACAGTTGTCGCAGCCATACATTGCACAACGACGTCCTGGCATTTCGGTTACTGAAAACACATGCCTATTAATTATAAATAAATATAGGTATACTGCATTACTTAGAGGAAGTTGTTTATATAAAATGTGTATATAAAACACATTTTGCTATTATGGTGTTAGTTAATAGGGGTACCTATTAAAAGCAATATAGGTACATATTACACTGCCATTAAGTACTTATTACGTACTTATAGGTATTTTATTTTTGTACCTATATCAGTATATCATACTTGTACATATCATTTATCTACACAGAACAAATAAATCGTCTAATTAATTGAATATTTAAATGTATTTAAGGTGCCGATCTATTCTACCCATATACCTACCTCCATATTTTTACTACTGAAAAGTACCTATATAAAAGCTATTATACCTTATTAGGTAGATATAAGTCAAATAACAGATCTATTGTTAATCTATTAAGCACTATTAGTATCCTCTATCTCTACTTTTAGCCTTATTTTTTTAAATTATTTCTCGGAACCCCACCGAATATTTCGTCAGATATGGTCAGAAGTTTTTAGTCATTAAATAACATTCTGCTATTTACTCAAACTTAAATCAATACTTACGCAAACAATAACGTTCCCTTTAATATCACTTCACCACTCAAATGCACGAAAAATATTAAATATTATCCAAATTGCGTGAATTTACACAGCACTTCTGAATACGTTTAATAACGGTTTAATGGTTATAGTCCGCGATGACGTCAAAACATGTTTTAAAGGAGTGGGGCGCTGTCTACATTGAAAGATAGAAATCGAGCAATCCTATTCTCTATACAATCCTTGGGTAGCGGGAACGTGTTCGATTCTGGCGCGTCAAGGAAGTATTGTCGTATGGGGAAAACTGGTGATTTTCTGGAGTGTTCGATGGATTGTGTCTGCACGTTCATGAATATTTTCCATGATAATGGTACTGTGGTCTGTCGAGGGGTCGTCTGTAGGTTTTCTATCTGTGATTACATGGCTTTTAGTTCATTGTCCCCTGGTGAAATGACTGATTTTCTAGGTGGTAAACAATGGGGTTCTGGAATACTCTGAATGACATGTTTACATTACAGCTTGATGTGCGTACGTGATTTTACGCAGGTCTTTCTTGGGATGTGCAATGGTGACTTTTTCTAGTCTAGAAACAATAGATCTATTTATACAATCCTGAAGAGACCTTCAAATTGCTTTAACACAAATCCAATAAAAATAATTTAACAATGTATCAAACCGTAGTATTGCATAATTTCTACTTTATCAAATATTCTGTTTTAGCCAAGGAACAGTTATAATTTCCTGCGCTATCGCATAGTAACCTATATTTATAGTTCGCTTTCAGTCCCTCATCTTTAATGCAAATTTAATTAAAACAAACAAATGCAAAAGTAAGTGATTAGATGACGGGCTGAAACTTTAGTGCATTGTAATTCTACCAGCCTCGTTCGGCACGTTCTCATAATTTCAACGTCGGGTAGTATGCAGAAAATGTCATACCCATATTAAATAGATTCGTGGATGCAGCGTGTTCAATTATAGGGGATTAAATACGTCTAACCCTCGTAAGGTACGAGAGATGAGTTTACGTGAATATTACTGCATTTTTAAAGTGGTGTAGTATTAAAGTAAAATTTTGTCGATCCTGTCCGTCGGATATCTTTTATACCCAACGCTCGAGTGACGGAATGTTATCCCTTTGCGGAAATTAACAAAATGCAAATCTGCCCTCTGGAATACCCCAAAAATTTTTCGAATTTTTCTAAATGTTTCACATATTTTAATAGAAAAAATCAAGTGGCCTCAGATAAGGTGAATTCGTAGGTCATTCTAGAGGGAATGTTCGACCAATTTTACCATTTCAACTGCATTATTCCTTTTCCGCACTCAACTATACTAGCGGAAAAGTAATGTAATCCTGTAAAGAAAAACGTAAAAAAAAATTTTCTTTCGTTTATTTTTCGTTTTTCGGCATAAAAACCCCCAAAAAAAATGGTTTTTAAAAAATTTTGTCTGTGTGTGTCGTTGTCGTCCTTGTCGTCGGCATTACAATTTCTTGTTAGCACGATAACTCAACTAAATCGTATTAGATCGATCGGGTTTTGATTGATTCTAATCGGGGAGGTCTCCCAGACGACACCTATTGACTTTGAGGTGGATAGGACATACCCCACCCTGTCCATGGGTCATGAGAAAGCACGATGGTGAACTATTTGAGAATTTTTTTTTGTTAATACGATAACTCAACTAAATCGTGTCGGATCGATCGGGTTTTGACTGATACTGATCGGGAATGTCTCCCATACGACACCTATTGATTTTGAGGTGGATAGGATACACCCCCACCCTGTCCATGGATCATGAGAAAGCACGATGGTGGACTTTGAGAAATTCTTTTTGTTAACACGATAACTCAACTAAATCATGTCGGATCGATCGGATTTTGACTGATTCTGATCGGGGACGTCTCCCAGACGACACCTATTGATTTTGAGGTGGATAGAACATACTCTACCATGTTCATGGGTCATGAGAACGCACAATGGTGGACTATTTGAGAAATTTTTTTGTTAGCACGATCACTCAATTAAATCGTGTCGGATCGATCGAGTTTCAACTGATTCTGATTAGAAACGTTTACCAGACGACATCTATTGATTTTGAGGTGGATAGGACACACCCCACCCTGTCCATGGGTCATGAGACAGCACGATGGTGGACTATTTGAGAAAAATTGAAAAAGGTAAAACTGTCGCATAAAACACATATTCTGCATTTATGTGTTGGTATATATTTTTTCGGCCATTCAATTTCGAGATATAGATGTTCTACGTGCGGAAATGTCCGTTTTAAGGTTTTAAAACTGTTTATTTATTTAAGTACCTACAGACTAGCTTATCAAAATTCAAATTGTGTGTACTGTACGATAAACGAAAATGCCAAAGGTATTTCCATTTATCATGCAATGCACATTTACAGCTCTCCTCCCTAACCTTTTGGGGAAGAAGAGACAAAATATAGAGACATCTACTGTGAACTTCGACAGGAGTATTCATTGCCTCTGCTGTGGTCTTCTGGAACTTTATTTACCTGTTCTAGTTGGATTTTACTGGATTTTAGCTGAAGATCTTCCCCAGGTTCACATCGTGTCCATGATGGGCGGCGCGTTCAAGGCGAAACAGTGTGCCGTTTGTGCACTTCATTGAGTATCTCTTTCATTGCGCAAATCTTTTGGTTACTCACTGAGATTCTCTGGATTCTTGGTGATGTGTTTCGTCCTCTTCGACGAACCTGGATGCAGTAGAAGCGGTTTAATAATACAATGTAATTTGAAATAAACTCACTAAACTGTTACAAGTAAATATAACACTTTATATACTTATCCTCTTAATTAGCGTGACAAACTAGCATCATCATCATCACGAACTGGAGACCATCCGTGAATACTTTGCAGCATCAGGTATGTTTCCATATGTGTCTCAGAGAATGATATATACTGTGGTGTTTATATGTTTTTATATTTGTAGAACGACCGTTCGACATCTACTGATGTAATACAGGCATATGTAAAATATTCTTTGCACTCACTTAAAGGATCTACTCGACTACCACTATTAGAAGTATAGTCACAAACTTGTCTTAATCTATTAAAATCGGTGTCTTTCTTTAAACTTTCCAATTTTCGTTTGACGCACTCATTTTTTGCATCATTTATAGCGTGTATCAGTGAACTTACGTGGTTCATTATTTGCAAGAACTCCGCTAACGCCAACGCACTATTTAGTAATTGCTCTATTACTTTCATGCACTCCTTTAAGGTTGGTAGGAATAGTTTTTAAGTCAGTTTCAATGAAAATATCTAGAAATTGTGCCTGGCTTTCCTTAATAGCTGTAGCCTCGGCAGCATAATAAAAAGCTGCCTTCAACCATGTTCCCCGACGTGTAAGGATCTGCTCTGGTGGTTCGGGAATTCCAGGACACTTTCTGTGAAACTCGGGAAGGCGTTTAGGAGATTTTTAAAACACCTTTTACAATGTAACAATCTACAACCGTATTGTAAGTAGCAAGTAGCTTTCACGGTATTTTTCATAACGCCCTATTGCTAAAAATATATCCATTCCACTTTATTTACTGGTGTTTTGGTTTTGTACAGTTATATATGTCAATTCAGTAATCTTTCAGACTCCCGACGAATACGTTACGCTGAAAAAACAGATTTTACACGAGCCTCGTGGATGTTTCAGCATGAAATACATCAAGTTAATGTACCGTAAAGTTAGACTATATTTACCCTGAGATTTCTCTCCCGAACTGTATTGTATAAAGCCATAAAAAGCAGCCACGGGCACAAATCCTAGATAGAAGCTGTAATGTTGAGTCAAAATGCCGCTCGGGCACGTATATAGTTCATGTTTTACAATCATGATGCGAATACTATGTATATTTGTAGACGGTAGAGCGTTTTTAAGGTCGGTAATTTCGGTTAGATATTATGTTACTTACTTGCCATCCATTTTTTCTCATCCCAAATTTGAATTTATAAATATTGAACTATAAGAAGTTGATTCGTTTGGTGGAGGCAGCACAATGGGCCTGATATGATGGCCTGAGTGCACGTCGACTCTGTCCCCTTTATAGAGTTCGAATCTGATACTAGGAATAATGTATAATATAAAATAACACTTTTGTGAATGGAATGTGTCGACTTGGCTTGGAATGGAATTGAAATATTGACTTGGCTTGGAATGGAATTGAAATTGGGTTGCTGCCTCTCGGAGCCTCCATGTTGATGTTAAGGGGTAATACCACTGTAAAGTTCTCAAAAAATCGATTTTTTCATGAGCTTAAAACATTCTTTGAACCTTTTAGAATATGGGGCAGGAATTTTTTTTCATAAAAATTTTTTCTTCGAAATTTAGCGCTCTTTAACTTACTAACGCACGTAACTTGAAACATTTTCGATACATTTTTTCCAAAAACAACTCATCTATACATCTATACATAACAGCAATCGGTTGTTGCCCGATTTGTTGAAAAGATAAACATTTTTAAAATATGCCAGTTTAAGCTTTGCTCGGTAAGTCGAGAACTTGTCAATTACCGTTTGACAACGCAGCGGTATGCATCTTACCATTCGCCACTTGTTACTGCACATTCGTCACAAACAATATCTAAAACTGAATTTAATCCTAAACGACGTCCCTTTTTTATTTTTTCAAGTGAAAGAACGTTTTTACATTTATATTTTAAATTTTTGCCAAGCTCCTTCAATTCAACAATACGTCGTCCAATGCTTAGGTTAGTTACTCTGTTTACTTCTCGCAAGATTCATTTTTACAAGTCAATTTAAACGGTTCTGTTTTACTTTCCGCTTTACAAATTTTTCTTTATTGTCCCGAAACTGATCACGACAAAAATTCATTTTTAATATTTCTATAAATTTTCTTTCACGCTCTGAAAAAGTTTAAAGTTAAGTATAAGACAGAACGCAACGTTGCCATGTCTTTAGTTTCAACCAATAAACATGTAAATGAGACGTTTATTTTAGAAAC
Source organism: Rosalia funebris (assembly GCA_037954035.1). Lineage (NCBI taxonomy): Eukaryota > Metazoa > Arthropoda > Insecta > Coleoptera > Cerambycidae > Rosalia > Rosalia funebris. The sequence goes on along the minus strand of JAZFAV010000001.1, from coordinate 9,413,565 downwards.
AGCATATGTCCAAAATTTACGAAAATATGATTTTAGCGCCATCATGTAACAGACACTGAACTCTATCATTCCAAGGATTCGATTTTCCCCAAAACATCACATATCTCCAGATATTTACCACTAAAATATCACTATTTCTGTAAAACCGACATATATTTTATTCGTTTCTTTTAAAAACTGCACAAATCTATGTACTAATGTTGTTTTTAAAAGAAACTAAGCAGGCAGAGACTTGTCAAATTTAGTAGCGTTCTTGTCTTCTCTTATGGGGCGGTTCTGTTTTTAGTCTCGTGTTGTATTTTAAGTGTTTTGTTCAGTTTTGTGTCAACTTTTATACATATAGACATGGAGAATGCAGTAGCGGGTGGTAGTGGAGCACAGTACGCACCCGAGCTCAAATTAAAAAAAAAATCCAAAAGCCAGTATAATAAAAATGGCCAAAGTAAAAGGCGAAGAGCATATTAATCATAAAGGAAAACTAATAGAAAAACGCACTATTGGAAGAAACTGCAGGTAAATAATAGATTTTATATAAATATTGGATATTTTTCTTACAAATTTTTTTTTCTATAGATGTAAACGGGTCAAGTGTGATTATAATATTAGTAGGGAAGCAGAAATGTTTTTATTCCAACAGTTTTATAATATGAACAATAAACATGAACAAGACTCTCATTTGTCTGGCCTAATAACTATAAAAGAAGTAAATGGACGCCGTCCGAGAAATAGAAATGTAGGTACTGAGAAACCACATTCTGCAGGATATACATTTAAAGTAAGATATGAAGGCAAGGAAATAGAAGTCTGTAAGGAGACATTTTTGGGTATTCATGGCATAACTGTGGGCAGACTTAGACGTATCCAAAACCACTTAGTCACACGAGGTATGTCGCCAAGGGATTTAAGAGAAAAAGACAAGCAAAGGTCAACTGATTATCCAGACACCTTAATTTATTTAATTAAGGATCACATTAAGTCTTCTCAACCAAGGCAATCCCATTATTCACGACGCAATAACCCTCTTCGTTTTTACCTGCCAGAAGGTTTAACCATAAAAGACATGCATTTCATGTTTTAATCTGAATACCTAATCAATATTTAATATAAAGTTTGGCTTCCCACGATACGATACATGTGCTCAGTGTGATTCGTTCCAACAAAAACTTACTTCCCAAGAAATCAGCGACGTAGAGAAAGTCCAAATAACGATAGAAAAGGAGGTTCATTTAAGAAAGGCTGAAGCATTTTTTACAACGAAAAAATGATACAAAACACAGGCTAAAGCTGGAGAAATCTATTGTATTAGCTTTGATTTCATGCAGAATCTACCTCTTCCCCATATTCCATTAAATCCAGTTTTTTATTCACGTCAGTTATGGTATCACGTATTTGGTATCCACAATCTTGGTGCAGATGAGGCATTTATTTACACCTACACTGAAGGGCAAGCGAAGAAAGGTGCCAACGATGTATGTTCCATGTTGTTACATTTTTTTAACAATAATAACTTTACGACAACAAATCTTGTACTATTAAGTGATGGATGCCCCGGGCAAAACAAGAATTATGTTATGTTGCACTTTTTATTTATTCTTGTCCATGTAATTAAAATTTTTGAAAAAATTACGTACCTGTTTCCTGTTCGGGGCCATTCCTATCTCCCAAACGATCAGGACTTCGCATTGATCGAATAAAAGAAACGCCATTTGGAAAGAGTAGAGACACCTAAAGAGTGGGATAAAGTGATATTATCAGCACGAAGTAAGCCCTCGAAATTTTCCTTGGTCAAAATGGACCCCTCAAAGTTTTTTGACATAAAGTTAGCCACCGATCACTATTTTCTGAAAACAGCTAAACCGCCAATTTCTCTAAAACATGTTCGAATGTTCGAAATTACTGCAGAGACTGCTGTAGCGAAGTTAAGGGATACCTATAATGGTCCATGGAGATCCTCTATTGTCAGAAGTAAAATACAAATAACTAGTTTAATAAAACTCACACCGGGTTATTTGCAAGCTGTGCCAATATCATCTGCCAAACTAAAAAATCTAAGGGATCTTTTACCGTATTTAGGAAATGCAAAAAATCGAAGCTTTTATGACGGCATTTTTTCACGACAAAATCATCTGCAGAGCAATGACGCCTTAGAAATCGATGAAGATAACAGTAGTGGTTGCGATGGATCCTAATTATTTTTTTGTAACTTAAAATTTAATAAAAGCTAAATTTATAATATTCCTTCTATTTTATCTTTTTTCTTTCTTTTAAAAACAACATAAGTCCAAGTTCTTTTATATTTTTTTCTTAAAATCATGATATTTTTTCTTAAAGGTACTAGTCGGAAAATCTTTATTAAACTTATATTCAACACTCTATGATATAAAGGTTTTTTTAAAAAATTATTATAAACTCGATAGTACGTTTTTTTCATCTCTTAAGAAATTTACATTTTGGACATATGTTGTTTCTAAAATAAACGCCTCAATTGTGCGTATACATATATATGCAGTGTCTGGTAGAGTACAGTCTCTGAACAAAAATAATGAACACTACACTATTGAAGTTCCATATAGTTTTACGTTTACCCGCGTATTTATTTTTGGGCCGGAAGGTACCGCAGAAACTACCTTAACGATAAAAAATATTCTCAAAAGCAAGGCTGCGTTTTCGTGTATTCAAAACGCGGTCGATACGGTTCGAATCAACAATTCTTATGACCGGCGTATCCGCCATTCTCTCGGCCGGCTCTAATAAGGAAAATTAATTGGGGCGGAAACCCCCCCGCCTCCCGCCTACCTGCACCCCAATAACAGTAGCTCTCGGCACGATAAATCATAGGTTTATGAGATTCCCAGCGCGGTGCGTACGTTTTCCACAATACCGCGAATTCCTCGACGGTCCCGGAGGCCGTGTCAGATGGGCGCATATTAATCCGAAATAATTCATCGGCCGCCTCGCTCCCGGCACCATTAATAACAATTAATTAATTAGTATAAAGTTTCCAATTGCAATTGACGGGTGACTTCAACAGATGCTGACCTCTGGATAGTCGGGCGGCCCGGGCGCATCAATCATAATAACGCAATGGGCCGTGACGGTAGACAAGAACGATCTGGAAAACTGCTGCCTGGATATGACACCCCCGAAATATACAGCCAATATAAATAACTTCAATTGCGCGTACTTTCAGCGTTTTACGTTTTCGCTTTCGTCCGACAGAATGTCGGGCGGGGGTATAAATCTGCCGGAAACAAACCGGCGGCTGTCATACACAAATTAGTGTCGACTTTATTAAAGTTACTGGATTCATTGGGTTTTAATACGCTCTGTTGTTTTTGATAATGTGATATGGAAAAAGAGCATCTACATTTTCCTCCAACAACTATGAACACAAGGGTAGAATATAAGAAAGAACACCACTTAACAGACGCCTTATTGCAACGAACAGAAACTAAGACTAGAAGGTTCACTCTAAGCTCCACCCGTTAAGTTTCCCTCTTTACCCCGTCACGTCGTCCAGCGAGAATTAACTAACTAGCAGATGGCGCATGTATACCGTCAGTCTCCACATCGAACCGATTGCTGCAAGCGAAGAATTATTTATACCGGTCGGATTTTAGATTGTGAATTTTATTAATTTGCATTTGAATAGCAAAAAATGGCGCTGTGTTTTGCTGATGGCTGTAACAGTAAAATATGATCTAGCATCTCATTTTTTCGGTGTTCAAAAGATGAGTCAATATAAAAATATAAAAAATTTTTTTGCAGTTTACATTTTCTGTTAAATTAGACCTTGACGAGCAGTTCGCCTATAGACCTCAACACTCGACAGCGCTGCAAGTGTTACGGCTGGTAGAATATATTACGGAGAGATTCAATCGGAAGAATGTCACTGCAGCGATATTCCTAAATATCTCCAAGGCCTTCGATAGAGTCTGGCACGCGGGCTTCTAATCAAGATGTTAGACTTGGAATACCCGATGGCCCTGGTGAAACTGATCAAGTCCTACCTGACAAGAAGGCGATTTCGGACCAGAGTAAGGACCTCTGTATCGGACTACAGGACCATCGAGGCCGGAGTACCGCAGGATGCGGTGCTGTCGCCTCAACAAGCTGCTCCTCATCCGGCAAGTCCTTCAGCCCCAACTGATGTACGCATCGACAGCTTAGGGCTACGCTGCTCAGACACACATGAAGAGGATTCAGGCCGTCGAAAACGTCGCCCTCTGTCGTGCCGTGGACGCCTCGTGGTCGACATCCGGCCAGACCTAGACTTCACCACTGTGTCGGAGAAAATCTGAGCCAGGGTTCGGAAGCTCTACGATCAAGCAGGTGCCCATGGCAACCTCCTCATCCGAGCAGCTTCGGACTACGACCCAGGAAGATCAGGAAGACACAAGAGACCCAAGATCCAAGTAGTATAACCTCATAGACCCCATTACAGGTCAAACATAAATTTTTATTATAACTAAGCCCTATTGCTCTACTAACCATTTTTTATGTCAGGGGGCCCTAAGGCCCTTTAACCATTTTCTGTTACAGGAAAGACACACGACATCCCTCTTACACACCCCTGACTCCGAATCCAGAAGTCCGTGCCAGCGGGACTTAAAGGCGTCAGGACCAAAGGAGGTCGAGGGAAGCGAATCGATGCCAGTCGCGCGGGTCTTGTTTGCTGGCGGCATTTGCTTCTCGCGTAGAGACCCGCGAAAGCGGAAGCAAAGCTCGGCCTAGTAAGTGCCAGGTAAGTAAATGGGCGAGTAATAGCAATATCGTTCGACTTACCGACAATACCCATCAAGGCCATTATGCCTGTCAATTAATATTGGTGTGCTTTATTAAAAATGATTCGAAGACTCGTTTGCATTATGGTGAAGGTCCTTCATTAAATTTGTTAACAAATAGTCAGTAACTTTTTTCAAATTTATTTTGTTTATATTTGTATATAAATATATATGTATATATTGGTATAACAATTTTATAAAACACAATTTGTCCAGAAAGGAACACTTAAAAATTTTGTAAAAATTTCAGATAATGTTTCTTATGATACTTGTATTGAGAGCGACAGGAAAAGCTACAAAAATGTTACTGTGATGACAAATATGGAAAAAAGTGTTTGAAGGTAAACATATTTTGTATTATTTAAGTCAGATGAGAGCTATTTTTAAATTAGAATAGACACAAATTTCTTCCACAATCTATTAATTATTTTAGATAAGATCACTCAGACGACAATGTCACTTTTCGCAAACTATCTGAGGAAGAAACTATTAAAAGAGGATATAAACACTTTAAAAAGAGCTGCAGAGTCATCTCAATGACAAAAAAGAAACTGGACAGCGAAATAACATTGAAAGATATTTACAAATATCTGGAAGAGAATTATTCGGAACAATCCAGTAAACCTTTAAAGCCGCAATTGCAATCGTTAAATAAAACTCCTAGAGGGTGTAAGTACACGGACAAATTGAAGCAATTTGCTTTAAATGTTTACTATTTAGGACCTAAGGCAATAAATTAGCTTGATCCGATCCAACTGGGGCAAAACTAAAAGATGTATTTAAAAGTGTACCCTTTTTACACATCTGTTCAGAAGGTTTCCATTAAATTGTTTTTTGTCCCTCTATACTACAAATTCGCAAATCGCGATATAAAAAACTAAAACTTACAAAAACCAAATGCCAAGCTAACTATATTGAAGAATTTGTGAGAACACTTGTTTATTAGCTTGTCAGCCTAGTTAGTAAATAATAAGATAAGTAAATAATAAAATAATGTTAATAAGTTAATAATATTGTTGTTAATATATTCCCAATATTAATATTTCTTCTGTTGAATAATATTATTTGTAGTTTGTGTCTGTTTTACCTCTATTAAATATCAACAATTTATGTAATAAATTAAAATAAAATGTTAGTAAGTCATAGCTACTATTTTACTTCAACAAAATATTCCTTAAAACCTTGTATATACCTGTATGTATCTTCTCTTGAAATAATCTTTCGGAAATCGATTCCTGCGGCTTAAGCCCAATTTTATCTCTCTTAACAAAAACAATTAGAGGTAGAAAAGTTTTAGAGGGAACACATATGAATTTACAAATTCACAAATATTTGATACATTTAGAATTAGGACCAAAAATTATGAACGTCTAAAAGGTTTAAACTATTTATTACAGGGGCGTAGCGTGAGAAAAGAATCTAGGGATGTGATAAAAATTTTATAAGGGGAAGAGGTATAGTCAGATGTATAGTAGGCCATATGAAAATGGTAAAAATAAAAGAAAAGCACTAACCTAAAATGATTATGCCGAGGTATATATCCTAATTTTTAAAATGAAGATCAGTTCTTCGGTTTTTGTTTGTTCAGCGAAACCGCCTATCACTGTTTCTTCAAATGTTGGAGACGATCTCATATCTTCTAACAAGACACTTTCAATATTTATTAATGCTAAAGCTGACAGTCTTTCTTGCTTTTGAGAATTTCGCAGATAAGTCTTTATTCACTTTAAACATGAAAATGATCTTTCCGCGGAACTGCTTGTGGTAGGAATAATCAAAATTAAACACAATTTTGATGACTCCTGGAAAACAGAAGATAATTGAAGGGACATAATATATTGGTGAAGCTCAAACACAGTGCTCTTTTTCATATCGGGATCACTATAAATCACCAAAAGTTCACTTCTTATACGATTTTAAAGTTCGTCAGGAAAACGTTTCACGAATGAAGTAAATTGTGTGGAATCTAGATTTAAGAATTTCAATTTAGAAATTTCACTAAACCGTTCACTAATGTTCAAAGTAATAAAGTCCAAAATTTCATAAAACAATCGTGCGTATGTGCTTTTCTTATCTTCTTCAGGAATTAAATCCAAACCCATTCTTTTACTTGGTGGTTGATTTTCTAACACAAATCTGTCCATACGGTCCCAAATGTCACTAAACTCGTTTCTCATTTTTTGAATATGTAAATTTGAAATCGGCGATCTTTTTATTGCAGTAACTGATATCTGATATTTTTGTCTGTAGAATTTTAAACAAACTCTCGGAATGCGGGAATATTGCAGAAAACACTGCTAAGAAAAAATTAAAATCAAAGTCGCGCAATAAAGTTAAAAGGCCTCTAGCACAAATAACGGTTTTTCGATTCCATTCCTCATTTTCATTTTCCACAATTACCTGAAACAGCGCTTCCAAATCTTCCTTATGTTATAGCGACAGTCGCCAAGATGCATTCGCATAACTCAGTCCGGAAATAACAACAACACCCACTCGAGGTTCCACTGTTGACTGCGTAAGATCACTGACCTTTTCGCCCATCTAACGCGTAGCTTGGATGTAACGTGGACCATCGCATTTCAGCACTGCAGCAAGTAACGCGAGAGCCCAATAATTTCGGGCGCCCTCACGGCCAATTTGAAATAAAAAAAGTCTATGTTAGCGTTTAAAGTAAATCATGTATGTTTGTGGTCGGTTTAAAATAATTAAAAAATGCAATAATTGAATAAATCGATCGAACTTTTATATAACACTAATTTGCCAATTTTTTAAGGGATGCGACGCATCATTCGCATCCATGTACGCTACGCCCCTGATTACAACTTTAGGAATTAGTTCCAGTTCAATATTAATTCCAAATTCATATTCCTCATTTTTCTAATATTTAATAAAACTAACATAATTTAGTGCTAGAATACTTATCTATAAAGTCTGCCAACTATTTTCCCGTATTACTCACCTTGCCTATATAAAATGAAAAATGACAAAATATCCTTCTCCTTTACCTCGATATTAAAATTCCCCAGCATATTTCCACTTTATAACCATCGCGTTAGAGAATCACTATCCACTGATTTTAATAATTAGACTTCCAGAAGAGCGTCTATTTAAAATATATAGAATATTTAGGAAGTAATAACGAACACAAAACACGTACAGTACCAAAACAAAAAGAATAACTTTCATAGAAGCGTTCGGAGTTGATGAATATTCAGAATTCCGAATATAATCCGCCACCGTATTTATTTTGCAAGCATCAAGTTCGTATAATAAGGCACAGGCAAGTATTTGCATTCGGGTTAACATTGAAATGCAAACACGCCTCAACGCAAGGATCTGTGCTTGTTTTCAATTTCAAACTGATTTGATATATTCGATTGTAAGGCGATTAGTTTACTTAGGATGAATTGTTCTAAAGTCTAAGTTTAATAAAAACAAATGAGAATACAAGAAATTAATCGAGGAAGCCGTTACTCTGTGGTCATTTATAACTCACAACGGAAATGAGTAAAACAACTCTTCTTCTCTTCAAACAACTCTTCAACAACATTCTTAGTTGAATCATCGTTTGAAAATGACATGATCGTCGAAACTGCAGTCACGTTTCTGTGAAAATATAGTGGTATAAAAACGTAGTAGTTGTTTTACTCACTTCCATTGTGGACAAATAAGAATCATAATGGTTAGTCATATCTGCATGTATGTAAATAGAATAGGCACAAAAATTAAGGGATGTTAAAAATCCTTAATTTTTAAAATTTTAATTTTGAAAAATAGGTAAAAATTTGCATATTAGGTAGTAGATAGGGTCACTTGAGTGTGAGAAAATTCTGATGACCGTGGGCAAATTTGTCGGCACGCGTCATATTGAGATCAAAGGATGCCGCCTGAGAGGTGTTAGCATCAAAGTTGACATATCAATTACAATCAATTAACAGTCGGCGGAGGTCTTTGGCGGTATATATCAAAGGAACCGCTAAATAGGTGTGATATTTCTCACGGTGGAATCCTTTTCTCGGCGGTCGAAGACCGTCAATTGGGAGGCTTCAATTTTATTTCAATACTATTTAAAAAAAGTCGGACTCATGGAGGAGTTGAACCTTGAACATTTGCACCTGTGTGGCTGTAAACGAGTAGGGAACGGTGAATGAAATATATTATATCTTCTAGATTTTGGTTCGGTGAGATATAGATGGCTGCGATGACGATATTTTTTCATCGCATCGTACTGAGTTTATATCGCTCTCTCTTGCTTCACTCCCGTGTGGCGTCAGAGTTGTACGTACTCGCGCGCATGCGCGTCATACTATATTTTCTTCTATTGCCTAGTATTCAATGAATACGTGGCTCTCTCTCTTGCTCGAACGATGCTTCCTAAACTATTCCCCCTTCAAGCAACGTAGACCTTGGACTTAGCGTATGAGTGGGCGTTAAAGACGAAGGACTGCACAAAAGGGAGACGCGGATAGCCTAAACTGATATATATATATATATATATATATATATATATATATATATATATATATATATATATATATATATATATATATATATATATATATATATATATATATATATATATGATGTATAGCTCTCTTTCTCCTTTTCTCTACGTTATATCTTTTTTCTCTCTCGTGTAACGAAATCTCGAAACGTTACATTTTTTCCAATTCACTCTCCATTCTCGTCAAATATCAGAACGCCGGCTAAGAAGTATTCACTTCAAAATTTTTGCCAGTGAAGAATTTCCAAAATTACTTACTAGTGCTGAAAAAAAAAGTTGGAATAGTTTTAAAGCAGTAGTCTCTGGTTGTTTAGGGAATAACGAAATTAAAAATTACCAAGAGCTAGTTGAAACCATGTTGGATTACTTTAAAACCATGGATTGCAGAATGTCTCTAAAACTACATATGCTGCATGCTCATTTAAATAAATTTGTAAACAACACGGGGGTGTACCCAGAAGAACAGGGAGAACGTTTTCATCAAGATATCATGAACTTCGAACAACGTTATCAGGGCCAATACAACGAAAATATGATGGGGGACTACATTTGGAGTTTAGTGAGAGAAAGTACTTATGAACATGAAAGAAAAAGTAAAAGCGTTCACTTTTAAACTCTGTTCCACTATTTTGTAATTTGATATGATAGTAAAAGTTGATAAAAATCATATATAAAATAAATAAACTGTTGATCAATCTATCGAAATCTCATACCCTCTTATCAAAGTCAAAATTCATGTTGACCTGTGTTATTATTTTGGGTTTCTGAGCCCAAACATCGATGTAATAAGCTTTCTGAAGAAAAATTTTCATATATAGAATTTATTACTTTCAATACTTCGTCATTTAGAGCGCTATTTTCGTGGACAAAGTCATCTAATGTACCCTCAGCCACTGCTTTTGCCATTTACATCAGCTCGATGGACCAGGCGGGCAATACATGTGTTGTGGATTTCCATCGGTTGAACTTTTATGATAATAAGTTGCCCATACTTCGTTCTTCATATTCTCAATTGAATGTTGATTCCGGCGAATAGCGAAACTATAGTATAAAGCTAGTTCATTAAAAAATTTCAACAAAATTCGTTACAATGATCTTCGGTTAATAGATTTATAAGCAGTGGCGGTTTTATTGTAGGTGCACTTGTGCAGTGTCTCCCTTAAACATTCCTAAAAATACCTATTAGGTGTTTACTATACATTACATTATCATTATACATAGAATGTTCCGATATCTAACAGTCTCGCTTACAGCTTGTTAGATGTCGCGAGAGTCGCCAGCCCTAGAATTTATCAGATTTATCTACGGGATATTAAAACTGCAACTCTAAATACATAGCGCGTTCAGTTTTATCTAGCACACATCAGAGGACCGTTTAACCATGTGTTAGAAAGAGAGGACTCGGGCGCGTGAAACAGGAGATTTCTATACGCATATATATGAGATTTGCGTGCAATGCACGTTATATATTCGGTGGAATGTGATATATTAATTAAGTGTGTGATATATTAATTACCCAAACTAAAGAAAGATTTGAGTTTAGAGAATTCCTGTTAGCGTCGAAACAATTTTTCCGCAATAAATTTGGTGACTATGAGAAACAATTCCCCATTCAAGATTTTGACAATGTAACGAAAACTTATGGATTTTTGGGCTTTGGATTTGAAGTTAAATGAAAAGTGAATTAACGGTTATATACAGAAGGGAAAATGTTCGTGAACCAGCAAGTCGCTTAGCAATTATTTATAGATCGAAACCTGACGGATTGTATTACTTGTTACGGAGGATGTTTTATTATTAAAATTAATTTGTACCATACCCATGACAAGTGTTGAGAGTGAACGCTGTTTTTCGACGCTTAAAAGAATTAAAAACTTTTTGAGAAATGCAATGGCGCAAGACAGACTAAAATTCACTTTGTATGATAAGTATGGAGAAAGTGCTAATTGCAGCAATTCCAGATTATTAAAATCTGGATTTTAATGATCTTGTAATTGACGTTTTTGTGAATTCCAAGAATAGACGAATGGATTTTCTATATAAATAACCTCAGGTTTGGACATAAACAATTTTTCGATTGTTATTATTTTATTGATTGCACTCCCAGACAAAACTTACACCGGCCGCCACTGTTTATAAATATACATGGAGTATAAAGGGGTTCTTATAGGGGGGACCCGTCCTCATGTAGTCGAGAAATGTCTACGGTCTATTGTTCGATTCGCTCCGGCATGGCAGGACAGGTTTAGTTGCCGCGTCACTAAAGTAGCTATAATTCGGTAAATAATTAGAATTGTGAAAATTCCTTTGGAGGATATATTCTTAAAGGTTTAAGCTTTGAAAATATGCAAAAAAGTCGATTGTTTCAAAATTCTAGACCAGAATACCCACATTAACCTAATGTTTAAACAGTAAAGAATCACGTTCTATGACAGCCCACCTATTAGACTTGGTCATACGTAAAAACCGTTTGGTCGCTTGGAAATGAACGATTATTGTTATACAAAGATCGGCCGATACTACTCACAAGGCGACCAAAGATTAAGAAAAAGCCGAGAAGAAGTCCGTGCCAGCGGGACTTAAAGGCGTCAGGACCAAAGGAGGTCGAGGGGAGCGAACCGCTGCCAGTCGCGCGGGTCTTGTTTACGGGCGGTATTTGCCCCGCGCGTAGAGACCCGCGAAAGCAAAGCTCGGCCTACCTTTGTGCGACGGTCCCGGTCTACACGATGGGTGAGTAAAGAGCGGTAATCTCGTTCGACTTGCCGACAAAACCCATCAAGACCATTACGCTTGCCAATTATTATTGGCCGATACTTAATATTCTGTAGAATTTTCCATAACACAACGTCAGCGATATCGTTTATCATCGGTCAGATCCACGATCATGTGCTATTATACTATCCCCAGGAGCAATTAGCAACGAGCCAGCCTCCTCGTCCCGAATACGGAACAAAATGTCGCAAAATGGAAATTCCGATGCGACCGACGTTCATGCAATCAGTCTTACAGGGGGTGACATGTGGCCGGTATGTACGGAAAAATTAATTTTAATGACATGTGAGGCTTGCGTCGCATGAATTTTTTCGACTAATTGCGAGTACGGATCGCTTAAGTGACGCGCGTTGTGTCCACCGACTATAGGCAGATCGCAAGAGTTGCCGAGGGATGTATGTAATGAATAATTTAGAGTTTTTACGTGGACGTGTGAAAAGGGCTCGCTAAAGGAGATTATGTGCCATTCAGTATGCGTCTTTTTGGATAGGGAAACGCGGATGGGATTTCGTTTGTTTCTATTTCAATTCAGATGGGAATAGTAAAATAACGTGTTTCTTTTTTGGACAAAGGGAAATTAAATATAATTGATCTACGAGGGGCACCATTTATATTTTGAGCTTTGGCAACACTAAGCGTTGTCAGACGCCATCGGACGTTTCAAATGGAAAGTTTGACATTTTTGATCATAACCTTCTTCAGAACATATTATCATTTAAGCGTGATTTGTGTTGTTTACAGTGATTTGAAAATTGTATCTCAGAGAAAAAATGGAATTAAGTCGTGAACATTTTCGTACGAAGATTTATTACGACCTTCGACGTGAATTATCAAGACAAGAGTGCATGGATCAACCTACTTCCACTTTTGGTGATAAAGCTCCATCCTTTACCAATGTGAAACACTGGTATAACGAGTTTAATCGTGGCCGCCATTCGCTCACCGACGAAAGTCGTGAAGGTCGTCCAAAATCTGTTGTTGTACCAGAAAACATTGATGCTGTGCAAAAACTGATAATGCAAGATCGTCATGTGACATACTGTGAGATTGATGCAACCTTAGACATTAGTTCGACTAGCATACATAAAATATTGCATGATCATTTAGCTGTAAAAAAGGTTCTCGTTGGATCCCACATAATTTGAAAAAATCTCAAAAAGGTGCTCGTGTCGATTGGTGCAAACAAATGCTCAAGAAATACAATGGCGGTGCTTGAAAATACGTATATAACATTGTACGAGTATCAACTGACGAATCATGGATCTATGCGTAAGAGCCGGAAAGTAAAGATCAGTCGACTGTATGGGTGCTTCAAGATGAACCAAATCAAACAAAAGTTATTCGCGCTCGAAGCACTTCTAATGGTCGCCTGCTCTTTTGGAAAAACTGATCACGTGGCAACAGTGCCTTTAGAGGAACGTAAAACGGTCAATTCTGAATGGTACACAACCATTGGTTTGCCGGAAGTCTTCGGTGAAATAAGTAAAACAAAACAAGCGCGTCGGATCATTCTTCCTCATGACAATGCGAGTTCCCACACATTTCGTCTAACAACCCAATGCCTGAACTGAACACTCAAAATGAACAAAACAAACGAACAAAAAATCGAATTAATGGGTCACCCGCCGTATAGTCCTGATTTGGCACCCAATGACTTCTTTTTGCTCACGAACGTAAACAAACAAATTGCACGGACAAAGATTTTCGTCGGAAGAAAGAGCCGTTGATGTGTTAAAAAACATGTTTTGGAGATATCTCAAGCGGAATGGAAAAGTGCTTTGACAAATGGTTCTAACGCATGCAAAAGTGTATAGACCCTGAAGGAGAATATTTTGAAAAACAATAAAGTAATTTTCAATGACAAATTAATGTTTTTTATTATTAGGCTCAAGATACAAATAATGGTGCCTTCATTAAGCCTTCTCTTGACCGTTTGTCCAGAAATCACTACATTTCGAGCTGCTGCCAGAACTTTGATTAGCTCTAAACTGGTACTGTCTCTTAAGACAACTTGCATAATATATCGCTTATCTCTTGCATCTGTAAACTTCTTACGACCTTATCCTGGGTCTCTACAGTAAGTTTCAAGTTCATTGAAGCATTTAACTATTCGACTAATTGTTGATTATCACAATAATTGATAAATACTTAGAACTTAGTTTATGCTCCTTTAAATAGTTGTGAATGAACTCTATTACTGTAACTTTAAATCCTTTGTAATGTAAAAATTCCAGTAGCAACTGGTAATTATCAGTTGCTACTTGCTAATACACCCAAAAGTTTTAGAAAAACCTAGTAACACTAGAGTTGTAAAGTTGTCTTAGTCACAATGTAAGTTACCTAACGTTCATGCTGTTTTTATATTCATTCAAGTGCATATTAGGGAAACGTGTACTTACTTGTTTCTGTACTGAGCAAATATTACCAGTGACAGTTATTCCCATATATTTTAATACAATTATAAAAAAAATAATTTAGAGTAATGCATTATATAACGTTAGTGGATTTTTTAATAAATATTCGAGATAATGATATATTGATATAAATAAATACCAATTACATTATATATTTTTTAAACCTAGTATTATATACTATACACAAATGTATGAAAGTTACATTAGTTTTTTAGGAGATGCTTACATGAAAAACATTTTTTTGATCGTGCAATGAAAACGATTAGTTTCTTAGCATTTCAGAATAAATACTTCATTCCCACATTTACTTCCATTGCTTCGAGCTGGATTATCCAACACTTTGTGGTATAAATTCACTTGTCTATACCCTCCTGTTTGTGGCATTAACTAATCGCAAAATGTGATAGATTCAGTTAAATTACTGTGGCTAATATCCTGCCGTTCAAAAGGCCATATATATATTAACTTCAATTCACACCCAGATTTGATCTTATGCAGCTAGCTTAATTGACTGTAACAGATAGGGAAGGAACACACTGTCACCCCGGATTAATACAGATAGTTCCAGTCTAGTGAGTCCATAGTTCCCCGAAATCGCTATCAATGTTTGATAACTACTGAAAATATTTATGTCCTATTTTCAATTCTTTTTATTGATGCATCTTCTGAAGTTGCAATAAAACGAAGCGAGTTGCCCCTCAAACAACTTAACATCGTCTACCTGGAGACAATGCATAGGCGATACTTTATTGTACAGGGTGTTTCGAAAATGAGTAGTCAACATTTTAGATAGACAGAATTTAATAGATGACGAAAATTCTAGTATAGTTTCTCTGAATACTTTCTAAAAGAGCTACAGTCCTTTGGGGTTTTGGGAGTGGTTTTAAAAACAGTTCTTATTAAATAACTTAAAAACAATGCTATAACAAATTATGAAATCTTGGTCAGGTACTAAATATTCTACGTTTAACAATATATAAGTAATAGAAAACCTGTTGAAATTATACTCAAGGGTGTTAGAAAATGAGGCGGTCTAGAATACATTTAAATCCAATTTTTATACACCTAATTTTTTCTTGTAATATGAAAATATAGAAATTCGAAATTTTACACATTACAAAAATACACCTGTTGAATTTCAATAGGATGCACTGTTTTCGAGTATAATCCATTTGAGAATTTCATAACACTCTAATATGCGACTCCTATTAGATAGCAAAAGGAAAAAAAATATCATGTGTAGCACAGTACACGTGATAGAAGTGAATACTTCTTTAGAATAGAGAATGAGAGAGATTAAGAGTGACAGATTGAAAGAGAGAGAGAGAGAGAGAAAGGGAGAGGGATAATTTCAAAAGAAATATAACAATATAAAATTTGTGTAAAAAATATTCGGTTTATTCATTATCTACACTATCATTGGCTGGTGGTTCAATTGGTAATACTGATATGATTGGTTTGTGATAACTAAAATATAAAATATATGTTCGTGATTCGATATTTTCTAGATAACGTGTAAAAATTGCATCTATTGTTGTTCCGGATTTTGTTGTTGATTCTTTGGGATTGTTATTTATAAGCAGACCAAATGTTTCTCGAAGAAAGTTAATCAACGTCAAAGAATCATTGGATACGAAATTTACATTGAAATCTCCCCCGAGAATCAAAGGGATTTTGTGTTCGCCTCTTCCAAGTGCACTTGCACCTGTGTGGCTGTAAACCAGTAGGGAGCGGGAATGAAATATATTATATCTTCTAGATTTTAACAAGTTAAACGGTTCAAGGATATTATCAAATAATCACAGAACACAGATGTAAATAACGTAAATAATTATAAAACACAATGATAAGTATTCGGTACACACGCGTGCTGCTTCAGCTGTTAATATATAGCGTCTGGATCTAGCGTACATCTATAACGCGCGCATGCGCGACAATAGGGAGACGCGGATAGCCTATACTGATATATATGATGTCTCTTTCTCCTCTCTTTCTCCTTCTCTCTAAGTTATATCTTTTTTCTCTCTCGTGTAACGAAATCTTGAAACATTACATTTTTTCTAATTCACTCTCCATTATCGTCAAATATCAGAACGCCGCCAAAGAAGTATTCACTTCAAAAAACAGTAAGGACTGTTCACAATGAAGAAAAATTAATGAACTGGGTTTTGGGTTGATTGATCATCCTCTATGTTCACCATATTTGGGCCTTCGGACTAAAAAATCTAACAACAGGTTTAAACATGCTTTATGACTTTTGTGAAACTTCAGATAATTAAGGAAATTATAATTAATTCTGTGCTACGCAAGAGCCTATCGCATTTTCTGTTAAGAAAATGTTACCGTGCCATGATTTTTTTGTTCATTCTATGTAAAACACAACTATATACAATTATAATTTACCAACAAAATATTAACTTGATGTGTAACAAAAAACAAACCTAATATTGAACTTCGTGGATCTCCTAAAAATAATTATGGATGGCCTAGAAATTTTGACATTTTGAAAGTTGATTTGGGTTTGAAAAGTGATTAAAAGTGAGTTATAACTGGTTACGCTGATTTCATATCTACCTTCCGTTTTTGCCCGTCGTGTAAGGTTTTTGATCAACTGAATAATCAGATTAAATTAAAAACTAACAGACAAATGACATTTTAATAAACATTATATTTAATAAACATTAAAAAACGTAATAAAAAGCAACATCACAAATGGATTTGAGTCTCTATTTTTTTTTTTTGAAAATCTCTCCCTTTTTAACAAAAAAATTCGTTTTGTAGTTTTTCTTGTGTAATCATTCGTTGGATGTCCTCTTTTCAGCATCCAGCAGTAATCTTTTATCATCGCCACATTCCATAGACCCTGGTACCTCCCTTCCATCTCCTTTATGTCTTGATGGAACCTTTCACCTTACTCCTTCCTAACAGCATCAAGATTTTCTGGAAAGTAGTCCAGATGTGCATGTAGAAAATTAAATTTTTTGCTCATATTACAACCAAGTTGCTCAAACTTATCCAGCATTTTGTTGACAATTTCCCATACTGCGGATATTTATAATTTCGTAAAAAATTTTCTGTTACATTTTTAAAGTATATCCAAGATTATTTTTCAATATCTGTCATTGTTTCTTCAAACTGTTGATCCTGCATTAATTTTCTTATTTGTGATCCTACGAAAATGCCTTCCTTTAATTTTGCTGCAGAAGAAGCTGGAAATTTGCCACATAAGTACTTAAAACAATTCCCATTTTTATCTATAGCTTTTGCATCTTGCTTCATTAATCCTAATTTAATGTGAAGTGGCGACAAAAGAATTTTTTGCGGATCAACAGAACTTGCATATCAAACGTGCAAATCAACCAAATAACGTTTTTTGACCCAGATGTTAAGTGTATAAAATATATTTGGTGTATTTTTTCAACTTTTAGACATTGTTAAAACAAAATAAACACACTACATGATGTCACGGGTAAACGTACACACATTAAAACGACTATGTAAATACGTGAATAGTACGATATAAAACCGGTATATCCCCACCGGCTAACTCTGTTTCGATAAATCGTCGGTTTTAAAAACTACAAATTATTGTACACTGCACACTTACAAATACTAGTACGTGATGGCAATAAGAAAAACAGTGTTTCTGTAGTTCATGGTATGTAACTAAGCCAAAAAGTCAAAAAAACTCCCATCACAAAATCTTTGTTAGCCTATTTTATTGTTGTCACTTAAGTGGATGATGTATCAGTAAGATGCCACCACGTAGATTTGAGACATATGAAGCGATATAGGTATAAGAAGTTTAGATGTACTTTAGTAGTTTAGATGTAGATTAACTTTGCTCTCGTGTTTGACGGCTCTATTGTTTTGATCGATATGGAACTGTAAATATTGATATTTCTGTTTCGTCTCGGTGACTTTCGTATGATGTGAAGAATATTCGGGTCTCCCAACTTAAAAATAAACCAAAATTAAGAACCGTCTTTAATTACCTCCTGATGACAACTCGACATCGTTTAGGCTTTGCTGATTGGTATATATTTTTAATAATAAAGTAATCACGGAAAAATATCAATACAGGTCAGTACGAGGTTAGAGGCATTTTATACAAATCGCATTTAACGAGAATCAAGCAGCGTGGCGTCCCTTTGAATACCGAATTCCTAGGGAATATATATGCGCTTCATCTCTATTGTCAACGAGCTGTGGCGAATCTCGCGTGTATCCACATAAAGGGGAAATATGAGTATATTGAAATAGCGTAGGACGACTTTCACTAACGATCTGCCCCAGATATGAATTCCGGTAAATTGTTATCGGACTATATAATTATTCGTGGAATGTTATTCAGAGTTATTGTGGGTATTTTCAACAAATGGAATATATAATTCAACTCCGCATTCGATGTAGGCATGTAATCGATTTATTTGGGACTGTAACAGTGGCGGCTGGTGACATATAGACAACTCGTGCTGTAAACATCGGCAGCCCGCTGGCGCGTTTACTTCGCAATGCTTTAAACACGTGTTCCGTAATTCGGACCAGGCGCAGGCCGGACTGAAAATATCCCCACTCCGTTGACCATTCACAAGCTGTGAAGTCTGAATCATGCACTTAACTTGAACTGAGCGTGCAAGGTGGTATTTTTGGAAGAAATTTAAATTGTAGATGCAAATATAATGTGATGCTGTTTTAATTAATACTAATACATAAATTAAATGGAATTACTTTTAATTTTTTATTACGAGCAAAATTTAGTTAGTGTTGCAGCATGGCAGCTCTTATATACCACCCGCCACTGGACTGTAATAAATGAAATTCGATATTGTGGACATAAACCATTGCACAGTGTTCCATTTGGACAAGCTAGGTGGACAAAAGTCAATTTTATATTTCCATAAATGGGTAATTAACTAATGTAAACAACACCTCTAAATATCGGATTTCAATATTTGTTTATGTCTAACAAAAACAGTGATCAGAGGCCAAAGGTCAATTAATGAGGTAATTGTAATAATAATTGATTAGTTACATTTTCGCGATATTTTTGATTGCATTTAGCTGTGGCAGTTCGCATTTTGCTAAAATTTTTACTGTTGGATCTTATTTCGAGAGTGAGTACTATATTTTTTTCAATTAATCTAAACTTGTCTGTTAGTTTAACAATATGAAAGAATGTTTGGAAAATCTAAGAAAAATACATGTTATTTTTTGTTTTACAACTGTCAAGGCCTATAAATAACACGTACTCTCATGTACCCAGGCTAAATTATATATATATATATATATATATATATATATATATATATATATATATATATATATATATATATATCCATACTGTACCATTCCTATTTCTAATAATATGTGTTTCATCCAACACACTCGAGTATAACAATTTTTCTTAATTCTATTATGGTTCCAATTAATATTTTAAAAACGACAAATTAATTTTAAGTTATTTTTTCTGAGCTAGATTCATTATTTTTAATGAGTTTTGTCAAATAAATTCAATGCCGAATCGATACGGCCAATAATTTGACCATGAATGTTTTCTTAAGAATCAATTTGATAGCGTTGTTGGTCCAACTATAGAATTTTTCTCTGTGTAACGTTCTACTAGGTATTGAAATATTGTTCTCCAAACCCAATCAAATAATTACAGTATAATAAAAGAACCGAACGTTCACTACAATAATAATTGTACTCGTGCTGCGTGACAGGATTATTTTGCAGGTCACCTTCACTCTATTTCAAAAACGGAGTTTTTTGAAGAATGGCTCAAACACAGAATGGCTGAAAGAAGCGCTCGGATTTTCGAGTATATTTCGATTAAATTTAATTTTAGTGATGTTACTGAGGACTCTGAAAGAGAAATCAAAATGAAGTTGGCCAATTATTCATCGAAAATTGCTCCCAGATGGGTTGCTGCTGGAAATTCAAAGGAGCGTTCCTTGATTAAGAATAAAAGCTGGTTGAAAGGTGAAGAGTTGCAAGTCCACGTGTGTTCTATAGTGCCACGACCTTCTAAATCATTTCAAGATACTATTTATGCAAGAGGACCTCAGTAGTAGAGCAAAGGGGCTATCAGACCACCCTCGGATTTGTCCGCGGACATTTGATGCGGATGGTATGTGGTCATTGTTGATCTGAAGAACTCTTGGCGCAGGTATAAAACAGGTCTGTACAGGTGTAAAACAGGTGTGTATCGGTTTAAAACAGGTATGGTGGTATTAGGAAAAAAACATGACGTCATTAAACAGGTTACCATACCTGTTTTAAACCGATGCACACCTGTTTTATACCTGTATAGACCTGTTTTATACCTGCGTCAAGAGTTCTTCAGATCAACAATGACCACATGCCATCCGCATCAAATGTCCGCGGACAAAACCGAGGGTGGTCTGATAGCCCCTTTGCTATACTACTGACCTCGAAAAGGTTTTGAGGTGTCATCAATCAAAACGAGACTGTATTTATTTATTAAAGAATATTCTATTCATTGATATTATTATGTTATTATTATTAATAAACAATACAAAGAAATCAAAACAATAATTACAAATTTAGGTCACTTAAAATACACTTTATTGTATTCAATTTCTAAAAATGTGTATTTTAAGGGATCTAAATTTGTAATTATTGTTTTGATTTATTTGTATTACAGTTTTTAGATTATTTTATTATTTTTATATGTCCTAAATTGTTTATTTTATAAAATATAATGATTTTTTATGAAATCTCATTTTAATAAAAATCCTCACTAACTAAGTCTTTGGTTAATAAAAATGCTTTATAATCTTATAATATTACACAACTGATCAATATAAATGCATAAACGCCGAAAAATAATTTTGTCCACCCAACTTGTCCTGATGAAACACTGCACCGGTACGTACATGTTTAATATTTAACTAGGTCATAACAACCTATATTTAATGACTGAGGTAACGACGGAGGGATTCGAATTCTATAACAGAGAGGGTAGATAGAGTTCACACACCAGGCTATGGTATCGGGTCCATTGTGCTACCTCTACCACAATGTATACCAGCGACCTCTTCTGTCTCAGCCATCTCACTACGTATAGATGAATAGAAGAAGGGTACTTGGTGGTCGATCATCAAAGTGACCTATTTGTCTGCAAATATGCCAATGATTGTTGTATTAATCCCCTGATTAGTCATGCTTCTAGTTGCCTGTAACACCCTCATAACATAGTTGCCTGTATCAACCTCAGCTTAGAATACTGTGTCGTGGGAGGTCAATAACTCATCGATCTGGAAGTGTAGATCTTCAGAGGATATCCCATATCCAAACATTCCCCTTCAGTGAGTCATTAAAACTCATTTACATTTACATGGGGGTTGTCTATTTGTCTCTTCAAGAAAATGCGTCTACCCTGTAGACTACCTCATTCCCAACAGGCTTCCCACACGTAATCTAAAAGTATCACGACTAAGGAAGTTTCTAAGACTGCTGTGAATGCGCCTCTCATCGCATTAGTAAAAATATAGTTATACAAACCAATTTCCGTACGAGCCGTAATCTTAGTGCCCTGAATGTTTACTAGATTCTGGGCCTTCAGACAATTGCTCCATAGTTTGCACTGGTCTTGCAACAGTCATGTACATCCAGAAGGTGGTCCTAGGGACTAATCCCCATGGCCTGCCGTACCTTGTTTATTTTGTTCTATATATGTGCTAACCAAATCGAGTTACCTCATAGATGACGCCCGAATTGTAGCTGTGGCAAGTTCAGACTGTTGAAACTTCTTTTTCCTAGTGATCAGAAAAAGTTTCGTCTGATTTGGTGTACAGTCGTAAACTGTAAAGCAACATTCGTAAACTGTCCTCTCATATATCCTCTTCAGTGGCAAAGCGTCCATTAAGGCTGTAAAGCTGGTAAGTTGCACATCATTCCTCGCGTATTCCACTCTCCCCTCACTGCACCGCGGATCTTCAGGTAAGTCGTCTTTCGTTCGATGGACTTTTTTTCATCTCCATCTTCTCATCCTCCTCCGTCGCAGAATAAAGGCAATAGAATGGCCCTGAAAGTCTCCAGATCTTACTTGAAACATATGGTTTATGGTTTATCATTACAAGAACAGTTTATGGTATTAGATGTTGTTCAAAAAAAAAAAAAAATGAGACAACCACAACACACGTAAAGTCAGTACTATTAAGTCATTAATAGTCATCGAAGTGTCATTAAAAATGAACTACAGGATGTGTTTACGAAAAATTCTGGATACAGCCATTTGGAACACATCTATTGATTTGTACATACATCAAGAGTTATTTCCTACTTTACTAAAATCTACTAGTCTCCATGCGAGTGAACTGCCTGTGAACTACCGTTGTATAGTAATAGTGCCCTGAGTTCGACTCTGTTGCGGCTCGCCAAAATAGACGCTGTTTTCATAAGTAAAATCTAAATAAAGTTTTAATTTCCCAACTGAATTATCTGTAAGTCTTTTTGCTAAAGACCCACTTTCTCAAACAATCGTGCGTAGCAGCTTTTCTTATCTTCTTCAGGAATTAAATCCAAACGCATTCTTTTACTTGGTGGTTTTATTTTCTAACACAAATCTGTCCATTCGGTCCCTAATGTCACTAACTTCGTTTCTTATTTTTTGAATATGTGATTTCAAATCGGAGATCTCTTTATCGCAGTAACTAATATCTGATATTTTTGTTTGTAGAATTTTTAACACTCTCGGAATATGGGAATATTTCAGAAAACACTGCTAAGAAAAAATTAAAATAGGTCGCGCAATAAAGTTAAAAGGCCTCTAGCACAAATAACGGTTTCTCGATTCCATTCCTCATTTTCATTTTCCACAATTACCTGAAACAGCGCTTCCAAATCTTCCTTATGTTATGGCGGCAGTCGCCAAGATGCGTTCACATAATCGCATAACTGAGTCCGGAAATAACGACAACACCCACTCGATGTTCCACTGTTGACTGCGTAAGATCACTGACCTTTTCGCCCATCTAACGCGTAGCTTGGATGTAACGTGGACCATCGCATTTCAGTACTGCAGCAAGTAACGCGGGAGTCCAATAATTTCGAGCGCCTTCACGGCCGATTTGAAATAAAAAAGTTGATGGTAACGTTTAAAGTAAATAATGAATGTTTGCGGTCGGTTTAAAATAATTAAAAAATTATAATACTTGAATAAGTCGATTGAACTTTTAAATAACACTAATTTGCCAATTCTTTAAGGGACGCATCCCTCACCCCTCACCCCTTACCCCTCCTAAATATATACAGTCTGAAGCTCCTCCAAGTGGCTGTCTCCGCTTTAGGCGAGGTAAAAAGTGGAGCTTGTCAAAAGCACAACGTTGCATTGTTATAATTTCGCTGACGGTTGATATATAACCACTTGACAAAGTGAAAATTGCGCTCGCAAACGGACAGGGACGCAACCCGGCCGATATTTGCATTTTTTCCCGTGAATACAATGGAAAGTGGTCGGTCGCCCTGCCTGACTAATTCTCGCTGTGATATGGGTCTTTTTTTACATTGTTCGAACATACCACGGGGATTATCAGAACTTGATGATCTGTGATATGCCGTCCAAATCCGCTGGCAATATTCTATCCCCTCACAGTTGAAATATGCTACAAAGGTAAGTAACGTTCCATAAAAGTACTTTATGAAATCGTTACATTCCACTAAATATGATTAATTTTGAAATATATGGCGTGACTGAAAAAGTACTGCGAAAACTTACGTCACATTCAGTTGGTTGAAGAGTTCTTCAAGTACAACCCTAATGCCTCTCATATAATTCAGTCTGCCAAGCTGTAGTTAGTAGTAGTTAGTTAGCTAGTAGTTAATTAGCTAGAAAAACTCCATGATGGATCGTGGGTAGAGGTTGTTGGGTCGCTATCTTATCTGCATCTTAATTATCTACTGGGAAAACGGTATACCCAGGGGCGTAGGATGCGAGTGATGCGTCACATCGCTTAAAAATTGACAAATTAGTGTTATTTAAAAGTTCAATCGATTTATTCAATTATTATAATTTTTTAATTATTTTAAACCGATCGCAAACATACATTATTTACTTCTTACATAAAGCTACCATCAACTTTTTTCTCCAATTATTGGACTCCCGCGTTACTTGCTGCAGTGCTGAAATGCGATGGTCCACGTTACATCCAAGCTACGTGTTAGATGGGCGAAAAGGTCAGTGATCTTATGCTGTTAATGGGATTAACTCGTATGAAATTTTTTTAGAAAATACTATGATTAATTAAATGTGATAGAAATTTATGTTGCGCTTTCGGACTTCGTTGGCGTCTACCGATTGTTTCATATAACCTTGTTTTTGTTTATTTTATAAATTGGGAACTCCTCGACCCGGCGGACTTATTGTTCTCGAAAGACAGAGGTTCGTTAAGCGCCTTTGAACAGCAAGTTAATCTTTAATATCGTCAATCTGCATAATTAAGCATTCCACCCGATGTTCTAGTGAGAGAACGTGGAAAACGTTTGGGGTTACAAAGCGAAATTATGCAAATATCTCTGTTTCTTGTCGGACTGCAACAAAAACTAAGCAAACTTAAAGCGAATTATATTATACCCCGAGTTTCTTATATCTATTCCCCGTAGACGCAGCTCGGGCGAATTTCTTTTAATCCCTCCAATTTGAATATTGGTATAAGTTCCTTTTTTTTTCTTACAAAACCACACAGATGGTTCCCGAACGGATGCAACGCAGCCCCCGCGTTCGAAACTTTCTTAACAAAGTTAGATGAACATAATCGATTAAATCGGGTACAGGTTCGTGTTTCATAAGAAGGCTTGTTTAAACAAAACAAGCAATAACGAGCCCCAAGAAGGCGACGTGAACAACGCTAGCAAATGAAAAGGTAGGGCCTTAAATTGATTTGTTATTTACAACTTTTCCGTAACGTATTGTCTCGATAGCATCCGTTTAAGCGGAGGAAGCGGATACCCATATTCGCGCAGAAATACGACTATCCAGATCCAGATTCGGACAAAGATTTTCTTTTTGCTACTGAAATGTTTCGCGACGCTTACTAACATGATAGATAAAATAACTTTATCAAGACAACAACTTGTCTTGACGTTTCGTTAATCATGTTCTTAACTTCTTCAGAAGGTTTCCAAAGAGTTGTTGTCGTCTTCTGCCTTTCTTGCCCAATCAACAGTCATATAGTCGGGCCGCTGCAACTTTACCACTACGTCAGCACCAAATGGTAATATCACAGACAACCCGCTATTCCTATGAACGCATTTGCTATAATAGATAAACAAGAGACAGGCGATGTTACGTGTATCTTCGGTCTTCGGAGATGACCTGCATATATCACCAATAACTGTTTTCATATTTTCACGCTAATCGGTGAGAAGACAAATAGTAACATACATATTAGATTAAGAATATGGAACTTTTCTATTGACTAACGCAGTGTAGATAATTTTCGAGTGATATTGACAGTTGTTTGACATCTGACTGCTAAACTCGTTTCGTTTTCTGCAAATTTTTGAGCCTATTTACTAATATTTGTCATGGATTCGTTCTTTTTAGAGCGAAACTAGTTTCAGGATTGGAGTTGATGTAAGTAAGCGATATTTTTTTATGACAGTTATATGCACGTCTTGTTTTAGATGCCGGGAAAAACATTGAATTCTCAAACACAGCAAATGGTGTTGAATCTCCTGGAATACTTTGAACAGGAGAAAAGAAACGGATGCCCTTTAATGTCTGTCAGTGTTGTTCAAGAGGTAAAAGACAGATTCACAAATATCTGAAGTAATGTGTGTGTACTTGTTAAATTTTAAAGTAGCAGAGGCTCTTAAACTTTCGAAGAAAACAATATTCACTATTATAAAAAGCAAAGAAAACAATCCAGTTCTTTCTTCACCTGGAAAAACAAGACATTGTCAAAAGTCCATGTCAAGAGGTCTACCTAAAGGTACAAAAGTGTCAGTACGAGATACTTTATACAATATGTATGAAAAATGTAAGTATGTTCTGGCTATATTTGTTTTGTTGTGTAAATATGGGGCATTTACTGTGTAGGTCAAAATTATGTGATAAAATTGTTTTTGTTTTAGGGCAACATGTAATTCTTGGTACTTTAAAAGATGAGAAATAATTCATGTGGGAAAAATATCACTTAAGCTACATTAAAGGAGATGGGTTTTAAATTCAAGAAGGAAGACAATCGATGAGCTTTAACTGAAAGAGTTAATATAGCAGCCAAGAGGGGCAGGTTTTTAAGAGATTGTTGTGATAACATGAATTCATAAATAAACATGTGGAAGGAATTTTTAGCAACATGCAGTGAACATGTGATTCTTTAGACGTGACATGTTTCTATCCCTAATTTTAAAATAATGTTGTCCTATTCAAAACAAAAACAAGTTTTTTTATATACCATAGCCAGCAATGAAATTATTTGTTTTATGTATTGTTATGAAAATATTTGTTATACATATTTAATTTTTAATTGTATAAGTATATATCCACTTCTTTATGGTAGAATAGCATTATTATCATTTTGATAATGATTGTGTTAGTGAGACCTAAATTAAAGACATATTTAGTAAAATATTACATTCGTTTGTGTTGATTTTGTACATAATGTTTTAGGTATAAACTAAATAAAATTAGTGTTTTTTTTTGTGAAGGACGTTTATTGCCAGACGTTTTCTGTATATTTATTTTATTCGATACCTAACTAAAATGACATTATTTTAGCACATTAGAATTTGAATTTTAAGGTTAGTTATGCTTTGTTCATATAGTTTGGGTGTTTAGATAAGGGAAACTCTTACAGAAAGTGCACAATTAAGGTCAGTGTACTGTAACAAACTAAAATATACCTAAATAAATAATAGTGATGAATTAGGTGAATATATACTAGTAGTTTGTTATGCTTGTAGTTTCATAACTCCCCAAGTTCCACAATAGAGCCAAAGCTCCGATCGGCGGAAAGACGCAGTTATCTTGATAATCACAGACCAATTTATATGTATGTTGTGTTTTTTCACATAATATTTGCAAGTATTTTTTACATTTCAGCCCATAGATTATAAAGTTTGTCGCTGTGATAACTTATTTGAAAGGCATTTTCTGGTTTGTTTTGGTGCCGGTAATACAATTGACTGTAAAGGCGGTAAATTTAAATGATTTAAATTATGTAAACAGTCACTCATTTGACTCGATTTTTCATCTTAGTTCATACGAATATTGCTTGTGACGTAGTGGTAAAGTCAGAACGGCCCGAGTGTAATCGACCAAACGATCGCTCACCCTCCGTGCTTGAGTGTCCACCATGCCCTCTGACTGTCCTTGATTGACTGTTTCGCTCACTGACCGTTCCATTAACAAGTATACACAAAATACCTGTCTAATCTAATAAAACCATATCAAGAAGTGAGATCAATCCAGGTAAAAATAAATAATAAACTATCAGGAGAATAGCAAATTAAGTGGGGGTACCTCAAGGTACTGTGTTGTCACCAGTATTGTTTTTCCGATACACATCAGATATTCCAGAACACCCTACTACACACACTCAGTTGTATGCGGACGATACACTAATACATGCGAACCCATTCCAGTAACAAACCGCTAACCAAAAAATCAAATATCACTTTGATAAAATTACAAAATATTATACTGACTGGAAAATTAATACAAACGAAGGCAAGACAGAACAAATAGTTTTAACAGTGACATGTAAGTCGGATGTCGAGGGAGGAACTACCAAACCACCAAGCAGTTATCAATGTAGTTCCCGAATAGCAGGCTATTCGGGATAGATTACAAAAAATCATATGCCCCCTTAGCAAACTATACCCCCTAGTATGTAGAAACAACAAAATGAACAAAAAAAATAAACTGCTATTATATAAAACAGTATTTCGAGCAATATTAACATACGCCTGCCGTGTATGGCGCGGTATATCAAACACACAGTACCAAAGACTACAAACAATACAAAACAAAATATTATGACTATTAACTCAGACAGATATGTAAACATACAAATATTACATAATAATACAGGAATGACATACATACATAAAACAGTACATGAAAGAAATAGCACAGAAATTTTATAACACACAAATATATACCGCACCACTCCCCGAAAACATAAAACAGACATCTAGCAACAACGAACCACATACTCACAAATATCTGCATGAAAACCTCGACGACTAACGATAGACTAATACGAAAAATGTCAGATGACGATACAACGAGTACAATATATGCCCATAAACCAATACGGAGTAATACGTCTACTGGCCGAAGCCAAAAACACACAGGTATAGAACTCAGTGATGCAAATTATTGTCCAAAACAAAATACAGTTTGCTACCAAACAACGTATGAGGTTATAAAAGAATTAATTAAAATAGGTTTTTAATTTCTTTTCCTATAATAAACTAACATGGAGTATTACAAACATCACAAACATAATTATGTTGAAACAATAGAAAACCGAAGAATCTAAGAGGTGTGCCGATGCCTTTGTATGTATAATAATACAGATATTAAGGCGTTAACCACGCAAATATGTTAACATATATATTGGGCATTTTGAAATGTCAAGTAATGACATAGTAATACTTATATTAAGGTTATATAATGTAAAGAACAAATCTAAAGAACAATAAATAGATTTTAATGTTTTAAAGTAAGTTCCAGGGTGGCTGTTTTACTCACTGACTGTGCTTGATTGGTCTTATATGTCCGTGGTAAATCCAAACTCGAGATGTTGCTCAGCCTGTTTCTATTGAAATTTTTCATAATTTCGATGGATTCCCCGATGATTCCCATCTTGAGTTATTGTCCAACACGTTGACGTTATCGTGATCTCTCCTATAGTTGTCGTCGCTGAGGACATGCGAATCTCGTGTGATGTTGATGTTGCTTAATTCTACAGTTGATATTCCTCCCTGTCTGTCTAATGTAGTTTTTCCTACAGGTGCATTTTAACTGACATCTTTGGTCTGGACTTTGGGGACGGCGTCCTTGCTTGTGGGTAGTACCTCGTGGATTTTTTTAATGGTTCCTTATCTAAGACGAACGTCTTTCAGAGTTTCTTCTGACAAAGTCACATTTATTCCAGGTAATTTCCTCTTGAAAACACTTCTAGTATTCAGAAATTTACCACCAAATATCGCGCAAATATTTCGTAGTCAATTCCTTCACGATCTGAAAACCATTTTCGAAATTACAAACATCATGAATGGGAAAAGTGTCTCAAATCGTTCTCATCTCATTGGCCACTTCTCAAGTAAGCCTCCAGTATAATATATGTATTCGAAAATCATTTTTCGAAGCCTGGAACATTGTTAATTATATTATTTGTATGAGATACATATTTCTTTATCTTACCACACAATCTAGTCAACTGATTTTCCGTTAATGTTAAGAGATTGATTTATTTTTAATATTTTGTAATGTTGCGATGTTGTTGCATAACGCATAAGAAATACAACTCTGTGCATTACTCCTGCTTCTATCGTTACAAATAGTCCGATTCTGTTTTTAACGAATATGTCCTCAGTCAAATCGTTATCGTAAGAAATATAATTACAAGGAATAAATACAGGTAAATACGTATTAATCTCGACAACCAGCTGTATATTTGAATCAGTCAAGCAAAGCTCCCAGGATTTACCAAAATATCAATTTAGAGCACTTTTAACGAATGTATGCAATACTTCTGTCGCTCCCTGTATAGTGCCCACATCTCTTCTTGACTACAAACACAGTTTTAAGCGCCGTAATAAAAACTTTTAAAAAGAATCGATTCCACCAGCAAATGGCATTCTCAATTTTGCCATTCCTTTCTTTCTTGCCACTTCAAGATAGATGAGATATCTTCCGAGAAAATTATTCCCCTTTTTCAAACAAATATCTGTCAATTAGGATGGAACATTTCAGAGAAAAACATCAAGATATCCTTGTGTAATCTTTCGTTTCTAAGGAGTTCAAATGTTGGGAACGTTATAAATTAAGAGGGGATAAAACCGAACAAATATATCTGCTACGATAGAATATTTATATTGTACGGAGAATAACTTACTTGGCCCATATTCATGTCTGTTTATTCGCATATTTTATTCACAAAGAACCTACGTTTCCATGATTAATTATAATTATTATAACTGATATGAAATTTTCAAGTTGCTCTAAAGAAGAGTAAAAATAAAAAAATACTATTGATGTATTATTTGAACAGGATAAAATATATGAATAACCGTGTAGTCTAAACAGAAAGTAGCCTCGCGTCGACAGATAAACGCTTGATCCGTGAAGTTGGTTCAGTTTGGTGGTAAATTCTTTGCACTACCCAAAAGAATGGACGCCCTTTAATTTCGAAGGCAAATTAGTTTTAGGATTTAAAAAATATATATCGAGGTTGTCCAGTTTCTAGAAGAGAGTTAACATTTTAACACCCATTTCAAGGTTACGAGCTTTTTGATATTCGTACCCGAAAAATTTCGTTTTCGTATATCTCCATAAAAGGAAATAATTTGGAGCTGAATCAGGGGATCATGGAGGATAATTAAGTGTACCTCTTTCGTTTATAATGAAATCAGGGAGTGTGTTCTCTAAACCATTGTACCCCTTTCAACAACAACAAAATGGATAAAAGTTGTTTCCTTCTAGAACATGATTTTCCATTTCTCTTTTCTACTACACATAAGTACTCTGTTCAAGATTTTTAGTTGCTAGATGTATATATTAATACTATAAAGGGTCTTTCAATAAGGATGCTTGATTTTTAAACATAAATAAAACAAGTTGTGTATTTTATTTATTTTTTATTTATTATTCTTCTTCTTCCAACAGGAAAAAATCCCAATTACAGGAATAAACTAAATATACAGTAACTAAGTAAAATAACAAAAAAGGGAAAGAATGTCAAATAGTACAATTAATAAACCTAAGCAATACGGTAAAAGGTAGTTACAGCACCAATTTACGTTCTTATGCAATATACCACATAGAACATCTTAACCTATATTAGCTACGTAATTGCAAACACACTTTAAAGTATCGTTAAATATATCGCAATTCGCTGCAATTTTGTTGTACAGTGAGCACATAAGAAAGACAGGAGCTTTCGCTAATATATTCGTTCTAGGAGTAGTACAATATAAAAGCGCCTGATGTCTGACATTACCATGTGGGACCCTAAAGTTAATCTTACTAAGCAATTCAGAACCGTCAACCTTATCATTTAGAAGGTTAAACAAATATTTAATTAGTGAAATATTGCGTCGAACAGATAATGATTGAATATTAAATCTGTCCAATAGTTGTAAGTGGCAACAGCCTCGAGGCGGATATACGTTATCCAGTGAAAAAGACAAAAATTTAAGAAACCTCTTTTGAATTGCCTCCAGCCTTTGGCCATGGACATTGTATAAAGGAAACCATATAATAGAACCATACTCTAAGCGAGATATCACTAGAGAAAAAAATAACGCTTTAAAGGCACGTACCTCGGAAAACTCCCTACAATTACGGTAAATGAAGCCATAAGTTCTAAATGCAGCAGAAATAATATCATTGATATGATTCACAAAAGTAAATTTGGCGTCAAATATTATGCCTAGGTCCTTAAACAACTCAACTCGACCAATAATGTGGTCGTTAATCGCATAATCATGAGAAATAAAGTTGACTTTCCTGGTAAAAGTCATTACCTTAAATTTTGATAAATTTAGTGATAAACGATGTAGCTCACACCATGACGCCATATTATTTATACATTGTTGGAGATGAAAGCAATCCGAAGATGAAGATATTTCAGTAAAAAGTTTATAATCATCTGCAAATAATAACCGTTGGCACGATATAACTTCAGGAAGATTATTGATAAAGAACAGGAACAGAAGAGGCCCCAAATTTGACCCTTGAGGTACACCCGATGAAGGAGAGAAATAATTAGAAGTAAAGTTTTGGTATCTGACCGTGAAGCTTCTATTGGACAAATAGGACCTAAACAAGTCCAACAATGAATCTGAGAAACCAAAACTTCTGAGTTTAAGGAGCAAGATATTGTGATCAATCTGGTCGAAAGCCTTTTGAAAATCTGTATAAATGTCGACTTGTCCTCCCCTGTCCAGGATTTCGGAAACGTATTGCGAGAACAGAGCCAAATTTTATATAGTCGATCACCCTTGCATGAATCCATGTTGGTGTGATGATAGAAGCTGCTTAGTAGAAGCATATAGCACATTGTACAGCGCCGTCTCGAAGACCTTTGAAAAATTGCACAGCAATGAGATTCATGTGTAGTTTGACACATCATTAATATTGCCTTTCTTAAATATGGTACAAATGCACGCCTCCTTCCACCGCGATGGAAATGTTGAATGTTTCAGAACGTTGTTGAATAGGATAGACAAAGGCTCCGTAAGTGCAAATGCACAGTCTCTAAGAATAAAACTGGGTATTCCATCAATCCCCATAGTGAAGGTGTCTTTACATCCTTTGAGACTTTGTAGAACATCCTCGTGTTCCATTCTCTGGACAGTAATTGATAATCCTGGATTAACCTTAGGGAACCGAGTGGAGTCAGCTGGAAGAGACTGAATGAATACACTGTTGAAGTAAGCACCAAACACATTTACAATCTCTGTGGGATCAGAAAACTCTACATCATTGTACAGCATTAGTGAGGGCATACGGGCTGATCCCTCCTTTTTTTTTAATCCTAAAACTTCTTTGGGTCTTGACAAAGGGACTGTTCTGCATCACTAACAAAATCCCTATACGCCCTGTTAATAAGACGTTTACAGTTCAAACGGTGATGTCTAAATAACTCTTGATAATACGCCGTTTTCATTTGTGTATGAGATATCTACTCAATTTTTTTATTTGAAAGAATATTTTATGGCATTAAGTATGGAATATAACGTCGTTCAAATGTCCACCGCGGCTTTGCTTGGTGGCACGTATTCGGGAGGTCCAATTTTTGATGACTTCGTCGCATAAATCTGGCTGAATTTGCTGGATGGCGTTCGTTGTGTTGACCTTGAAGGCATCAATTATTTGCGGTTTATTCGCATCGACCTGCGATTTAAGATATCCCTAAAGGAAGAAAGTCTATAGACGATAAATTGCACGATCTCGGTGGTCAATTCATGTAGCCGCTGCGCGATATAACCATGCCCTCAAATCGCTCGTAGAGAATGTCTATCGTGGCATGCGCTGTGTGGCACGTGCACCGTCCTATTGGAGCTACATGTCGTCGGTTTATCATCCAATTTAGGCCACGAGAAGTTGCTTATCATCGATCTGTAGCGCTCGCCGTTGCCGGTTATGGCAATGCCAGTTTCATTTTGGAAGAAGTACGGACCGATGATTCTGCCAGATCAAAATCTACACCAAACAGTGACTTTCTCGGGATGCATTTGGTGTTAATGTATCTCGTGTGGATTGGTATTGTCTTGAATCCGACAATTTTGTTTGTTCACATATCCATTAATCCAGAAATGAGCCTCGTCGCTAAAGATGATTTTTTTGGCGAAATTTAGGTCAACTTTCAACTGATCCAGAGCCCAATCAGCGAACACACGGCGTTGTATGTGGTCGTTTACCTTAAGTTCCTGGGTCAGCTGGATTTTATACGGGTGCAGACCCTAGTGTCGACGCAGTATTCGCTAAGTTGAAGTCGCAAAAAGGCCAAGTTCTTGTGAACGATGAGAAATTCACTACCTCGGGTTCGTAGTATCCATACATTCTCACGCATAGCAGCGATGTTTTCAGCAGACCTTGCGTTTCGGTGACATACGGGTGTTAGCTGATTATTTATCAAATCGGTTGACTCAAATTTGGCCACCGAACGTTGAATAGTCGATTCGGCGAGTTGGTTGTGGCGAGGATAAAATTCACGTAATGAGCGGCACGTTTCTTGAACGGAGTACTAATTTTGAAAATAAAATTTGATGAGTTGCACACGTTGTTGAACGCTATATCACCTGCCGTGATGATTTGCCATACACTACTGAACAATTTACAGCAAATTTTACAGATGTTGCGTTAACAACACGGCCGGTATAGCCTAACAAATTTCCGTCCGAGCGTCCCTATTGAAAGACCCTGTATATATAAGACACACAGTACATAAAATGAATTGAACAGTATATGAATTTATTGAAAAAACTCATTTAGTTTTTGTGTTAAGAAAACCTAGGATGATTTTTGATTAACAAAAAATGTAAACTGCATAAAGTCTTCCCTGAACTCAATTCAGTCAACGCCGGAGATCGAATTATCTGGAAAACCCTCGAATGGGACATGATTTACTGGATACTCGCTATTATCGCTATGGTTCTAATTTTGGAAGGGTGGATAGGCGATTGAATCGGGGTGGAAATTGTCGAAGCATCGAAAGGATATATTCTGACGTTACATTTGTCTCCATTTCGCAGCTCTCTGGAATTAAATCCGTTAATGTACTTCTTACAATATTTAACTGAAACCACATATTGTTGGTTGTAAATTATTGTCTCTCTATATTTTCGTTTTATATGAAACGTTACATAATGTATTTTAACTTGGGATGGTCACTTTTATGCCTCGAGTAGCTATAAAAGTTATATCAAAGAGAAATTCGATATAAAGTGATTGGATTTTTTTTTAGTTATGTGTTGTACTAGTTACATGCTTTAGACATAAATATTTTTTAAAGTCTGACCTAGTCGCATATTACTGCTATCGTTCGGCATATTTACGCTATACAAAAGTCTCACAGACGAAATAAAAATGTATATATTTACATCGGCATAACGAGCAACAGCTAATTTGTTGTTTGTTCTTATATCGCTTAAAGTATCTCAAGTTTACGCGACAGAATCTCGGCTGCCGCAAATTTATCCGCGTGTAAACCATTGGTGTACCTTTTTGACCCATCAAATTATTTCGTTTAAACATTGCGTCTAATATATACTAATGCATATACAAGTTAGATTTAAATTTTCTATAGGAGATTTATAGCAGAATTTTATACTCGTACTGTATATTTTATACATCGGTGTATGACTTGATTACATTTAGTAATTACTCGTTTCTATTAATTAAAGAGCGCATAGTTCAAATGTTGTATATTTGAGAAGGGAAAATTATAAATCTTAATTAAATAATTGTTTGCCTAGCGTGTGGGGGTTCTGTAATTAATTTAAATGTACCGCAGTTGGGCTGCAAATCAGATGGCTTACGAGCACATTTAATTAGTGTTGTGTCCGCCATGATGTGAGTGTGATGTTCTCTATGCCTGTATATTGTTTAGGTAATTCAGTTTACATCACGTAATAATTTTTGAAAGTACAAATAATTTTCATTTCTACGTGATCTATAGAATATTGTTTCCTGTCGTAATTAGTTAGAAAAGGAATTATCTAGAACCCAGAACAAGACCCGTAGCAATTGCTTCGCTACTCACGAAAATGTAATCGAGTGGCCTGTTGGGTCGCCAGATTTGACACTCCTCGACTTTTCATAGAGATATGTACATAATAGTGTTTACATGACAAGATTTACCACAATGAAAGTTTTAAGAGCAGAAATGTTAGCTCATTTTTTGGTTAACTCTGTATTTTACACTGTAGAACCTCACTACCACAATTCGGCATTTAATATTTTCCGTGTATAATCAGACATAAAATAGTAATCGTTCGAATATCTCGGAGAGGTGTGTTCACGACGCAATAGAGGTTTTTATTTTCCTTGTTAGATTTTCTTACGGACTATCCAACTGACAAAATTTGATGGAATTTAAAATTTCATCGCAAGCATCGAATTTGTTTTATGAATATTACAGAGGTTTAAATTACATTCTCTATGGATGAAAAAAGTGAACACCTGCGATGCGATTTAGTATCCCAATTACGAGGATTCGGATTGTCAGCAGAATGAAATTTTGTCTTGGCCCTAGACAGTGATAAATAAAGCAAAACGTCTTCGATTATATACAGTGATTTCCTAAAGTAATGAATAGATTCATTAAGAGATTAAGGAATAACTTTTAAGTAATCAATCTGGGGGTGTCAAATATGGCGATCTGGCTGGCCACTCAATCGGCCCCTTTTCCTATCCAACGATTTGGGAGCATCTCATCTAAATAAGCGGACAAGTACAACATAATGGGGAGGTGCACTATCTTGTTGAAAGAAAAAGGCATTTATCAGAAGATCGGGTTGCTTTACATTTAGATATAACGTTATAATCAGGTCGCCTCGAAGAATATCCAAATATCTTGCACCAGTTAGGTTCATGTCAAAGAAATTGGCACCCAGAATTCCTTCGTCGACTATGCTGCACCACAAATTATTTCTCTGGGGATTTTGAGTGTGAACCTCCATCATCCATCGGGGATTCCCGGTACAATTTCAAATTTTTTTCTGAGAGTAATAAAAATTCATTATCAGTCACCAGTATTGGCAAAACGTCTTACTAAAACATCTTAAATGAAGTTACTGTCTGCCAATAACCTTACTGTCAGACAGCCAACGATTTTTTAAATAATAATAGCCATTAAATTTAGTATTTTGAAGTTGCAAAATCGCAATTTTCTTTTATCTGACCTATACTTAATTGTCTGTAACCTAGCCTTCTGTAATTACACAAGCCAATAAAGATTTTGTAATCGGACCTTTTTGACTCTTTGGCTTAGTTACATACCATTTTTTGTTTCCATCACGCACCAGTATTTGTAATCAATGTATATTGTACAATAATTTGTAGCTTTTAAAACCGAGGCTCTATAAAATTAAATTTTGCCTCAATCTTTGCGGCGCCCCTCTATTTAATCGGTTTGCAACGTACACACAAGTGTGGGGGATGTACCGAAACAGAGTCGACTGGTGGGTATATTCCGGTTTTATACTATTCGGGTATTTACATAGTCGCTGTAGTACGTTTTTAATGTGTGTACGTTTACTGGTGACATCGCGTCGTGTGTTTTTATTTTATTTTAAAAATGCCTAAAAGTTGTAAAAATACACCAAATATATTTTGTTATGTCTGTGTCTGTTTTGTTATAAAAAAGTTTAGGCGTAATATTACACCACTATTACAAAAACAATATTACTCGTCATCATCATCATGAGGTCATCAGTCTTAAGACTGGTTGAACGCTAACCTCCAGCTTCTCCTATCTTGTGCTAACCTACGCATTTCGCTAATTGTGTTACAACCTTCATCTCTTACTATTTGCGAGCAGTAGTCTAATCTAGGCCTACTTCTGCCTTTCTTCACTCCTATTTCTTCCTGCAAAATATCGCGGACTATTCCCCCATGTCTCAGCAAGTGGCCTACCATTCTATCTCTTCTCTTCTTTATGTTTTTCCACGTACTTCTTTTTTCGCCCACTTTCTCTAATACTTTTTCGCTTCTAACCCTATCAGTCCACGGTATTTTCATCATTCTTCGGTAACACCACATCTCAAAAGCTTCTAATTTCTTCCTACTTGCTTCCCCTACCGTCTAGGTTTCACAACCGTATAGTGCCGTGCTCCATACATACGTTTTCAAAAATCTCTTCCTTGTTTCTAAGTTTATTACCCCCGAGCATAAAAGTGCTTTCTTTTTGTTAAAACCTACTCGACCCTGCGCTATTCTTTGTTTTATATCTTTATCGCTTCTTCCATCCCAATTTATTTTACTTCCTAAATCAGTGAAGTCTTTAACTTCCTCCAGTTTTTCATTATTAATTTGTACTTTCCTTTTTGGCTCTGCTCTCGCGCCCTCTGCACACTAACACTTTAGTTTTGTTTTTATTCACCTTCATTCCGTATTCCTCTGTCAACAGTGCCTCCATTTCGTTCAACGCTGATTCCAATTCCTCATTACTAGATGCTAATACTGCTATATCATCCGCGAATCTCAGCATTTTTAGTTTCTGTCCCTGTACTTTAATTCCGAAATTCACTCTATCTTTTACGACATTAATCGCCTCTTCGATGTACAGATTAAAAATTAGTGGTGATAGCGTACATCCTTGTCTTACTCCTTTCCTAATACTAACTTCCCTTCTTTCCCCTTCTACTTCTATAACAGCAGTTTGCTCTTTGTATAGATTGTGTGTACTACTCTCCTATCTCTATACTTCATTCCCGCGCTCTTTAGTATCTCGAACATTTTTTCCCATCTTAAATTATCAAAAGCTTTTTCTAAATCTACAAATCCTATATAACCGTTCTTTCCTTTTTCTGTTGTTGTCTAACATTACTCTTAGCGCCAGAATAACTTCGCGAGTTCCCGCGTACTACTTTCTGTCCCGCACATTTCAAAATTTCCGCCTGTATTTTATCTACACCCGGCGCTTTATTGTTCTTTAGCCCCCTTAGTGCTATTTCAAATTCCTCTCTCAATATAGGTTTTCCTACATCTTCCCTATCGATGCTAGATTCTTCCTCTAATGTCTCTCCTAATTCCTGACTCTCGTATAAATTTCATAAGAACTGCTTCCATCTATTCGCTTTCTCCTCTCTTCCGATCAGTATGTCCCCCGATTGACTCCTAACGTTTCTACTTATTGGTCCTATATCCCTGAAGTTCCTCTTAATTATTTTGTAAGCCTCATCGGTCTTACCTACTTGAAGCTTATCTTCTACTTCTTTGCATTTATCCTCTATTCATTGTTCTTTCGCTTTTCTACACTTTCTAATGATTTCCCACTTTATTGACTTATAAGTTTTCAGTCCTTCCTCGTCTCGTCTGTTTTTGTAGCCTCGTGTCTTTTGTATTAAGTTTAAGATTCCGTCCGTTATCCAGGGCTTCCTAGCTTCCCTTCTCTCGTGTCCTAAAGCGTCCGTAGCCGCGGAATCTAGACTATTCTTGATACCCTCCCACTCAGTTTCTGCGTTCTTGATTTCGTCATTACTCGCTTTATTTATTAATTGATCAGTTTTCTCCTGGAACTTATCTTTCATATTATGATCCCTCAATATGTCTACATTTATACGTTTCTTATCCTTCCGGGTTTTCAGATTTTTGAACTTTAATCTAGCTTTCATGACTACCAAGTTGTGGTCGCTGTATACATCTGCTCCTGGATAACTCTTACAGTCTTTTACTTGATTTCTAAATCTCTTCCTAACCAGAATGTAGTCTATCTGATACCTGTCTATCCCTCCTGGCATTTTCCAGGTGTATCGCCTCCTAATGTGATTCTTGAACGCGTATACGCGACTACCATCTTGTGCTTCGCACAGAATTCTATCAGTCTGCTACCTCTCTCGTTTCTGTTTCCTAATCCATAA
Source organism: Rosalia funebris (assembly GCA_037954035.1). Classification (NCBI taxonomy): domain Eukaryota; kingdom Metazoa; phylum Arthropoda; class Insecta; order Coleoptera; family Cerambycidae; genus Rosalia; species Rosalia funebris. The sequence continues at coordinate 9,373,801 of JAZFAV010000001.1, read as the reverse complement.
GGACCTACAAATTCTTCTTCTTTCCCCTCACCTACAATATTACTCGTATTTTAAAATTAAGTTTGGAGATCAGGATAAACCCTGGACACCCCATATCGTGTGCAAAGTATGTAAAGAAGTATTAAGGCATAGGAGTAATGAAACAAGAAAATCTCTTCCTTTTGGTATACCAATGGTTTGGAGAGAACCTACAAATTATTTTGATGTTTGCTCCTTTTGTTTATGTAAAATAAGTGGATACAGCACCAATAACCTTAAAAATATCTTAATGTTCCATCCGCTATTAGACCGGTTGCACATGGACCAGATATCCCTATTCCAGAAAAGCTAGTCAGCTTGGATTAAGTTGCAAGTAGTTCTGACTATGAAACTTCACAAGAGGTAATGAACAGTGTCTTAGTGACATCGTAACAGTTTCTAATTAGCCCCAGGTATTCTCGCAGTCAGAACTTAATGATTTAGTTAGGGACTTAGGGCCTTATTCATTACTTTATGAAAGTATTGCTCATGTAAAACACGTAAGAATACTACAGGGTGGGACTTACATTGGCCCTCTGCTACTAGCAGGTTCACAACAGCAGATCTTCGAAATTACCTCCTTGCATAACCTCAAAACGTTGTAATAATTCTCAAAAAAACTCAGCTCGAACCATAGCCGGGGTATTACATCGACAGGCTTCACCAATCATATTTTTCAGATCATCCAAATTCAAGGGCTGAACTTGATACATGAGATCCTTCAGATAACCCCTGAGAAGAAATCTACTGGCGTAAGATCTGGAGAGCTTGCAGGCTAGTCAATCAGACTTCCATTATCAGTGCATCTGTCTTAGATAGTGTTGATTAAATGCTCAGTGACTATTGGTTCATTATAAAAAGGAGTACCACTTGGTTGCCAGGCTATTAAATTCCGCCCCGCCAAAGGAATATCTTTCATATGTGTATATGCAAAGTACCTTCATAAGTGTCATCCAATTAAATAATTATGCCTTTAAACTGTAGTAGATTCTATAAGTAACATACTTAAAATAGAACTTAATTCACCGTGTTGTATTCTATTTTTTTGTGACGATCTCTTTCCTATTTTCACAAAAACTGTGCGACCAAAATAAATAGGCAAATATGACACATCTGCGGATGAAGCGATCGGTTCCGTAAAAGTTTGGCACTTTCACATCATTAATCTTAGTAATTGGAGTAAGAAGGAAGGACACATCTCTCGCAAAGTTTAAAATTATTTTTACAGGCCGGGTATTTTAGACGCTCGTTAATCTTGTTAGGCGTCTGCGAAGAGGTGAAATTGTTTAATGACAAATACTTGACGGGATACCGAAGAATTTAATTAATTAAGGAACGTTGCCGGCCAGATATTTATTTGGAATACAACTCGGCAAATCAGAATTGCGAGGAATTTGGCAGTATATTTATGGTTGGGAATGTTGTCTTGATGATTATTAAAGAAAAAGTGAAGACATATTAACATAACCACGATATAGTAACATAGGCCTACAAATTTTTACATTTTGAAAGTTGATTTGGGTTTGATAAGTGATTATTAGTGAGTTATTTACGAGAATTTCATATCTACCTTCCGTATTTGCCCCTTACGTAAGGTTTTTGATCAACTGAATAATAGAATAAATTAAGAACTAAAGAAAAAATTACATTTTAATATAAACATTATATTTAATAAACATTAAAAAACATACTAAAAAGCAACAACACAAATAGTTTTGGGTCTCTAATTTCTTCTTTTCCTAGAAAATCCCTCCTTTTTTAACAAAAAACTTCGTTTTGTAGTTTTCTTTTTGTGTAATAATTCGTTGGATGTTCTCTTTTCGGTATCCAGCAGTAGTCTGTCATCATCGCCACATCTCATCGACCCTGGTACTTCATTTTCATCTCTTTTATCTCTTGATGAAACCCTTCACCTTGCTTCTCACCAACAGCACCAAGGTTTTCTGGAAAGGTTTCCAGATGGGCACGAAGAAAATGAGTTTTTATGCTCATATTACAACCAAGTTGCTTAAACTTATCCAGCATTTTGTTGTTAATTTCCTCATACTGTGGATGTTTATAATTTCCTAAAAAAATTACTGTTACATTTTTAAAGCATGTCCAAGATTCTCTTTCAATTTCTGTCATTGTTTCTTCAAACTGTTGGTCCTGCATTCATTTTTTTTTATTTGTGGTCCTACGAGAATGCCTTCCCTTAATTTTTCTTCAGAAATAGCTGGAAATTTGCCACATATGTACCGGGTTAGTCACCTAAAATTGACCCCCCTTTATTTCTCTTAATTTCAATAGAAACGAAAAATTCAAACAAAAATTTTACATGATTTTTTATAAATTTCTTGAATATTTCCACAAATTTTCAAAAACTCTGCAAATTGAAAGGGGGCGAACAATTTTTTATTTTTTTTTAAATGAAAGATCCTGTATCAGGATCTTTTTTCTTTTTTCATTTTTTTTACTTCAAAAAGTTACCCACAGTTTTCTGATCACAAAAATATATAATTGTTGTATCTTGGTAAGTATAGTTCTTGAGATATTCATACAAATATATAGTCACATCACAGGAATAAGTGTGGCATAAGACCATAAATCAGGAGAGCTATGTTTTTGAGATATAACGACACATCTTGTTTTTTAAGAAAAAAAGTATGAAAATTCTTTGATGCGGCAACACATAATAATTATAATAAACAAATAAACCTTTATTAAAATGACAACAACAAAGTTTAATGAACACAAAACATAAATAACGAAATAATGATAAAAAAAAAACAATGCGCAACAATAAATAACATAAAACCAATGAACTTTATTAAAATTAAACATATCTATATGTTCTCCACGTATCCTCCGTTTCTATCAAGGCACAGTTGGCATCTTTTAATAAAATCATTTCTAACGTTTTCAAATAAATGAACATTTTGTCGCAAATTTTCTATTTCTTGACTGATACAGTCCTTCAACTCATCCGAGTTATTATATACCGAATTTTCGTATATGTTTTGTTTTAGTGTTCCCCACAAAAAGAAGTCCAAAGGACTCAAGTCTGGGCTATTGCAGGCCAATGTATAGGACCGTATCTTCCTATCCAAAATAGATATTTGTCATTTAAATATTCCGTTACGTTCCGTACAGAGTGTGGAGGAGCACCATCCTGTTGCCAAATGACAGAATTCCTGGTTGCAAGGGGAATATTATCTAAATAGTTCTCTACTTCACCCCGAAGAATATTCAAATACTAAACTTCATTCAAGGACCCATTAATGAATACGGGACCCACAATTGTATTTTGATGAATACCGCATCACACATTTACTGTATTATATCCTTGGGTTTTTATCTTTTTTATAATATGTGGATTTGCGGGCGCCCAATAATGTGCATTTTTCCTATTAAAAATTCTAGCCGTTGAAAAGCTACTTTCATCGGTCCAAAATAAGTTTTTTAAAAAGTTATTGTCGTTTTCTGCTCTCAATCATCTCTCTACAAAAAGCTCTTCTGTCGGCAAAGTTATTTTCAGTTAAAAGCTGAAGTTGCAAAATACTATAAGGCTTATATTTGTGACGTTTTAATATACGTCTTATACTTGCTTGAGAAATATTAAATTCTTCTGCAGCAGCGTTAGTAGATTTATTGGGGTGTTCGGTAAAAAAAAGTAAAACGTCCATTTCCATATCTTCTCCTGTTTTGTGCTTCTTTCTTTCTCGTTTTTTATCTTTTAAGGATTCGCTGTCCCCAAACTTAAGATAAATATTAGAGAAAGAGTTCTTGGAGAGAACGCGTCTTTCAGGATATTTTCTTGCATATTCTCTTTTAGCTATAACTATTCTCTATTATCTAGGCTAAAAAGTCAAAAAAGCTCGATCACAAAATCTTTGTTGACCTGTGTTATTAAAGATGAACTGAAGATATATTAACATAGCCACGATAAAATTATCAATAATGAACGTGTGTTGTTTCTATTTTACAATTTGCTTCAAATACTTTGGAGACACACTCGATTTATGCTATCAAAGTCATGTACACATGCAACGATCCCCTAGATGTTCTAGCGACCTTCTCAATCACCTGATTTTCATCCAATTGATTACTTTCTCAACTAAACTCGTGAGGGAAAGGAAAGGAATGGAAGTCACGAAGGAAAATCTTGGGAGGCTACACGCAAAATAGCAATGAAACTTTCATGCTACTGTTCGGAAATTGTTTCCAAAATCTTATTCAAGTGGCAAAAATGTCTTGAATATAGCGATTGATATTTTTGTGTGCACTTTTAATGATGGTCTGACTAATATTCTTCGAATTATGAAAGGCTTGGAGGTGGATATTGGCGTCCAATCAACCAATTTTTGTCTAGAAGCCGATGCTAAGCGGATCAAGCACGCCGAGATGTTTGTCAGATGCAGCGAAAGAGTCACGCTCTGACATAAAATGTTCGAGGAAAGAGAACGAGGAAGAATATTTAAATATAGAGCGCAGCGTTATAGTCCTGGGGTATCAGATTAATTAAACAGTACGATTTTTAATTTTTTCGTGTCTATAACACATTAAAAAAAATTAATGTAAACATTATTTGTTAACAAATGATTACCTTCTTCTTTGTTGAAATTTTAATGTTTTTTATTTAGATACTCGCGAATCACACAAAAATCAAAATCCCCTACGTATTTCACTGGCTATAAACATGTAAATTAAGTGAATTACTTTTTCCAGATTCAAATTTCCACCAGTTACTCTGCGTGCCGCAGAGCGCGATTAACATCGATACGTCTCGCGAGAAGATATTAATACGACTTTAAATATGTTTTGATAATAATTGTTTGTATTATACTTAAAGATATACCTAATAACACCCTTAAATATTATTATCTTATTACCTTTCCTTCCATCGAGAAAAAGTTGTCAAAAAAGCCCTTTTTTAGCTTATTACAATGGTATTATCCCTTAACACCTCCATGCAAACTTATGCCATACAAAACACTTTTGACACGAGGACAGTTCATCTTACTGTATATGTTGCGGCTAAAGCCCGTAATTGGATAAAGCTAATTTTAACCAGATATCTCGCGTATCATCCAAACCGACTGGACAAAACGCGAAGGATTCAATGATTTCTTGCTTTAACCAGGTAATTCTAGATTTAGCCAAGGAGGAATGTTTAAACCACGTAGAGGATACTAATTGAAAGTACAAACACGACCAATCTGGCACGTATATAGTAGAATATAAAAATAAAATTATTCTGAGGAAAACTTATTTATTTTGCTGAACAAACATAAAAGCAGAATTATTCTAACATAAGAATAAGAAATATTTGTAAGCATAAAATACAAACAGTATCAGAAGTGAAAAGAAATATAAATTAACCACTCATTTAATTTGAGCTGCAAACATTGTTTATTTGCACATGATAAGCTGGAATGACATTTCGAATTGCATACTACTCCTAAAGATTTACGGCGGCATTTAAGCGTGGCACACTTTGCTTTACAATGACACCTTTTATATCCCTGACCTCTAGATATTGCTTGGCGATTGGCAATTTGGCGTAAAGATATCTTTTCAGATGATACGTCATCAATGTTAATAAGTTTGTTATCACATACCGTGAACTGGCTTCTTGAAAACATTTCCTCCACTGTTCCACTTTCATTGCCTAAAATTTATGCTCTGAAAAGCCTGAAATTAGTTAGTAGAAAGAATTACTTACCCAGTCGATATAAGCCTTGTTCTTCTACCTCCAATACTGACATCAAGACATTTCTAAAGTCCCCTCTTCCTCTATCAACATCAGGGATGTTTACTCGCACAGTATCCCCTACATTACACGAAGGGAATTTGACATCCGACCTTTTCTTAATTTTTTGCCTGGTTTTCCAAGTTTGATTTCGCTTCGCGTCTATTTGAAATAATTTGTCTTTTTCTTGAGCAAATTGTACATGTTCCACCAGGCAAGAACTTTTCGTATTACAAACTGAACATATATTCTCCTCAGTGACATCCCCCCCTTTCATCATTTTCTGTGGTGTTTAATGGAATAACGTCTTCTTCATTGTGAGCCTCTTCATTATCATCTTCTCGAGCTCTTCTTCTGTTTGAATATCTTCGATAACCTGAAAGTAAAGTTGAGTAGTGTAATAAAGACTGTATCATTTATTCTTATGAGAGAATTACCTCTTTAGGTAGAGAAGAAGATGTAAGTCCAACTTTGATATCAGTTTCAAACATGGCTTTGCAAGGTGAGAGTTTTATGCCATCATGGTAAGCTCGATTTTTCATAAGTTGGACGAATCGCAAACCTTCTGACCACTTCCTGCTTTTCTCATCGCTCATCCATGTCATGAGCATAGTTTGGATGTCCAAAATATGCTCATGACATTTCCATTTACGCTCCACACTTCCCTGTGACTGGCTATGTCTGGGCTTCACTTCCTTAAGCATGCGATGCTTTCTTCCGTGACCAATTGCCAAGTGGATTTCGTGCAGTATGTCAAATATCTCCTCTTTTTTCACAAAATACCTTATATTTGTTTCGCCATCAGCCACTGGAGAAATGAGTCTCTCAATACCATCAACCACACAAACATCAAACCTTTTTAATCGTCGATACTGTAGTGCCCATTTAGATTTTGCCTGTTTTTCTATTTTTACTGACTCCAAAAACTCACAATATTAGACAGAATTCATGCAACAAGAATTTGGGTATTTACGCGACACTAAATCGCAGAGCATTTCGTTAAATCGCTCTTTAAAACAAGAACGTACCACTTCTAAATCAGTCGTCATCTTGTCAACTCCGGAACGCGAATGAACGATTATAGTGTTTTGTCCAAACGTCGTTGGAAAATTCTAGTATTAACCGGTTTATGCCCGAAAAGCAACGTGCGCGATCTGAATTACCGACTTTATCCACTATATTTGGATAATTCTAACTTTATCCGGGTAATTCTAGTATTATCCAATATTCGGGCTCTAGCCGTAACATATACACCCTTCCACTCTCCATATATTCTGCATTCAACAGCTCGGTGCACCTGTTCCCTATCCAGAAGCTGACTGCACTCTGGCATGATTGATTCAAGAGATGTGAAATGTGTATAACGCCATTTCAGCAGGTCATGGTCAGAACAAACGAGGAGTCTAAAAGATTTTGCGAGAATTGGGAAATATAATGATTCAGAAACATGTCCGGAGAGCTTAAACTGAGGGAGGAAACCAGATTCAAACGTAGTGCATTTACAATTGACATAGTCGAAGATATTAAGCAAACACCACGATGAACTGCGACCGATAAAAAACTGTTCCGATAAAAGGAATAAACCTGCTCAATCGTTTTAACGATTTAAAAATGTAGCAGCTGCATTATAGGCGAATTTTCCAGGGAAACAATTACGGGGAAAGAGCGAAAACCGACCCGCTAACAAAACGATACTGTAGGCCGCTTGTAAATCATTGCTGGTACGAAAGCAATTACACTTTACATGTTTGTTCTAAAACCGGCAAGCAAATGGGGACCATTCAATAAATAAAATGCCTATTATATTTTAATTTAGGGCTACGGAGGTCTGTCGAGAGAATTTATACACGGGAATTATTAAAAGGCATAAACTGAGTGTATTTTAATTGAGAGACCATTAATTTTCGGTGTTTATGGTCCGGAGACATTCAGCGAGTAGCGCACCTGCCATGATTGTTATGGCTACTTTACGAAATTGCCCACAACCTGTCGACTTCGAGGCGGGTTCTATTAAAAAATTAAACCGGTTTAATATATGTATGGACATTAAAGTTTATGTAATTAGTAAAAATAATGGTATCAAATCATTTTTCCCTATTCGAAATTATAATAAAATTCATCTTTGTTCTACAATTCCTTAGTGTTTATTTTTAGGATATACCTACTGATATTTTTGGTGTATACGTCCTTTTAGACATTACTTTAATTGTTCATGGAAAATTCAGGCATCATTTATTGAAAATTCTAGGTCAAGATGGCCATGGAAATATCTGAACGTTGCCTTAGAGGAGTTTGGACACACATAAATCCTACTTCCCCTAAAGTAATACGCTGCCGAGGGGAATGTTACACGTAGAGACTAGGACAAACGCCGGAAGCAGAGGTAACAAAAGTCGAGAGTCTAAGATAGAACCTCGAGGAACACCCATGTTTGATGTTAGATTATGTCCCTTTCGAATATTTCCCTTTTAACCCCCTGTTGCCTCGTAGTGACATAGCATAACATTACCAAGATGTGTAATATGGCAAGAAATAACTGGTAATTAAATTTGTTATTACTGTCAAATTATGTTTGGAAAATGTAAAAGGTTTACACACATAGAACATGGCCTTATTTCCCAAAATCTGTAGGCCGCAGGGTTAGGTACGATTACACATACACATGAGGACGAACACACTTTCCCTGTTGGGACTTGGACCCAAGCGTACAATGGACACATCCAATATTGGGCCCAATACGTCACTCAGAGACTACAGTACGAATGACAGGAGAATACTATAGGTCAACTATCCATGTAGTGGCCGCGGACTTTAACAGCTCCACGTCGGAAGCTGATCTGAATGCCCGTCGTCTCTTCCAATATATCCGTGAATCATTTGGACTGAAATGTAGAGTGGCAGAGCTAAGTGATCCAAGTGACGAAAACCAAATTTTCGGGAAATGAAGAAAAACTGCACAGAATATACAATTTTCATTAAAATTTATTCTAGAAGAAGTATCAAATTAGAAATGCTCATAATGAAGAATGTTAAAAAAGAAAGTTGGGGAAAAAATGTGTCGTCTAAAACGTGAAAACTGTTTGGAAATGATCTAAGTATCATACCAGATTTTTATGCTGAATATGATCTATCTCCACATGTTTTTTTTATTCATAGGTACTCAGAACGTCTTCAAAAAATTTCCTGTTCTTCTCGTCTATGAAATCGAGCATGTCCGTGATGCCCTTTTTCTTGTTGGCACTAAGAGGTATTTTCTTGGACAATGCAGAGAGAGCAGCAAACCTAAGAGACTGCAGATTTACGTTTTTTTCTTATTACTCGACACATCTCAACATTTGAAGTTACTGAAGTTTTTCTTGTAGTAAACTACGGCAGGATTTTCTTTTGTTATTCTTAGCCAAGAAGGTTGGGTTATACCTAACTTGGATGTCTCGATGTATTGGTTTGAAGCTTTGTCGAAATCAAAGAATGGTTTTTGACTCATGTCTAGTACTTTAAAGGGCCTTGAGGGACGATCTTCCTTGATTATTTTCTTCACGTCGGTCACTATCTGAAGTTTTGAGCATTTAGCCCGTTTCTCAATTAATGCGAAGTCTCTATCTGATGCGTGGCACTTAGATCAACTAGCTCAGAATAAACTAATAGAGTTACACAAACGATGCCAGACTAGGGACCAGGGAAAACCTCTATGGACCAGAACCTGAAGTGGGAATAAGTCGAAATCTGATCAGAGACCGCATCAATGACTGGGCAAGAGACCAGCACAATAAAATATGGAGAGGAGTAACGGGTTGTCGAATAACCAAACTCTTCATCGAATACTCAGAGATTGAGAAATAGGCCCAAGAATTCATTAAATTGAACAGGCATAAAGCCAGAACCCTGGTGGGAATCATAACGGGCCACCATAGTAGCCTGAATGCATATAAGCCAAGCTGAGGTTGACTGACAGCCCGGCCTGCAGATACTGTAAAGAAGACGAGGAAACCTCGATTCATCTTCTTTACACCTGCCCCACACTGGAGGAGAAGAGGTATCTTATCTTAGGGACCCCTGTTATCCTAGAGGAGGCAAGGCTTAAGGCGGAGGACGTGCCTAAATTGCTCCTTTTATGGGATAGCATTTTTGGACAATGACCCGGGTAAGAGGGGATCGCCAAGGAACTATCCATGCGATCAGTGGCTGACGAGACCCAAACCTATATAATATAATAATAATAATACACAAACGAAATCTGTTGGCCTTTGTTGGAACTACATCCATAAAAAATCAGGAGATAGATCATTTAGCACTGCATTGGCCTTGGTTTATAGAACATTTTGATATAAAAAACGGGAAAAAGTATTTTTGGCACTTAGATCACTTAGCTCTGCCACTTCTAGGAGAGGAATTTTTACCTATTAACTATACACTGAATATGTAGGATTATATAAAACGAGATATATAAAAGTTATAAATACTATCGATTTGAAAAACGAATACAATTTGTATAATGGATCTTTGGACGTGTATCAATTTAGTGACGACGCACGGATCACATGCTACACCACTCGCAATTGTTACTAATAGTCCACAATTACCAGCACGTATGTCTAGCGACATATGTTTCAATCAACTACGTACGGCATAGACAGTTAATTGCCGAGAAAAATGCAATTATGAAATCACGTCTTAGCTTTATTGTATAATAATTTGATTCATTGGCGTCTCAATATTTCTATAAAATTTATTTCATTTTCGTTTCATATATTTTGATTTTTATTGAATTTATTTTGATGGAAATATCACTTCCATTGAATGTTCTTGTGGAAAGAGACTGTTGAATGTTGTCATGGAAAATGTCATAGATTGACGGATTTGTATTGTACTAACTGTTATCCTAAAATGTGTTCTTGGCAAGACACTGTTCAAAAATGCCAGTTGATTGACTCATACGATTGTTACCTGTGACGCACACGCAAATAATCATTATACAAACCATATATCTACGGTCTGAGCATTTTTTTATGACCCCGTATACTATTTATATTGATTCCCCAAAAATAGTATGCAAAATAATATTTACATTGCGTTTGTACACGGACTTTTTCGTCGCCCAGGAAGAAAGAAAATTACCCTCGAACCTTGGCGTAATGGGGGTTGGAAAACAATGTAAATAAAGGATCCATAGAAATTATTATGGAGGGATGAAGGACGCAAAGCTGAGAAAAGCTCTCTCGCCGTATCCGGCCCGTCGCGTAACCGCGAGACCTCTCCGGCGCGGCAGGCTATTGGAAAAAATGGGTTGTACACTCAGTCCGGAATGGTTAATGAATGGTTAAGAAAAATTGTACGTGTGCTATATTTTTATCATACATTTTATTATGCGTGAATCAGATTTATAAAGTAATATATATTTCAGTGATTTTGCATCCCATTGCAACATTTAAGAAAATATTTAGACCACTTTGGCCCGGAGAAAAATTGGAAATTGTGGATCAATCAAACATTCTACTGGTTTCTTCTGAGGTCATATGAAAAAGCAGGCTTACAAAAGAAATCTCAAGCTTGTGCTATAGACATTCAACCACCCAAAGAGCCCCAGAATGTATTGTAAGGTAATTTCATATAAATTGGGGTACTATCAAGCTGTAAAAGAACATCATTACGAGCAGTTAACTTAAATTAGCTGACATATTTATTATTTATCATTTAAAAGATTTTGATATACAAGGTAGCGCAGAAGAAATGTATTTTTTTCAATTAACCATTGTTTATTTTCAAGATGAAATAATTTAATTACAGCAAAGCAATTAAGCAATATTAATACACTTTGTTCATTACGCTTTTAAATTAGGTGCGGAAAATAATGTCACTCAAATGTCGCCCTTCTTCTCGGACAAAAATCTGGATCCTCTCCCGAAAGCTGTTCTTCACTCTCACAAATATGTCTTCTGCTATCCTTGCGATTTCTTGGTTAGTGGCATATTTATATCATGCGGGTTTTTTGCGTGCACTCTAGACTTAAGATAACCCCACAAAAATAAGTCACGAGGAGACAAATCTGGAAAGTGTGGGGGCCGACGAACATCGCCGAAACAGATCACACGTTGAGGAAGCATTTGTCCAACACATTGCATCAATACTCTAGCCGTGTGAGCTGTAGCACGGTCTTGTTGGAATCACAGTTCTCCCATATTTACTTGTCGCCACTGGAGTTAGGGTAACAGAAAATTTTGCGGCATGCCCACATAACGGACCGAAGTAACTATTTGGAAAGGAAGGACCAAGGATCCCTAATTTGGAAACTTCTCTACAAACTACAGCATACTGTAACTCTTGCACTATAGAGAGGTTGTTGGTGTAGCTCTCATGAATTTTCCGCTTCCCAGTACCTACAGGTCTACTTGTAGAAATTTGGTAAACGCCATCTGCCTGCCACAGGACAGAATTTTACCTACGGGGAGGCATGCTACTTCTCATTTCTAACGCAGATTACTATTGGAATCTAATTATTTTCAGGTACATCAGACTGCCCCGGAACTGCACTTCCAGAGAAGCGCAGGTCAGATCAGATGGGGGAAGGACAAAAGGCTTCCTCTTCATGACTGATCCTGAAGTTCCAAAAGCTTCCACCCGTCGAAGTGTCATGGTACGACCTGGGATTTCCCTTCGACGTTCAACGTTGAACTGTCGATGGAACAGCCATTGGACAGTAACTACAGAATCGCTACTTCGATAAAGCTACTTGACGGCAAACACACGATGCTTCACATTCCATAGTGAAATGGCTATCGAAACCGTATACTACTCATCAAGAATAGGAAAAAATGTGAGATTATCTCTAGGTATGCGTAGAAGAAAGTGTGAGGTAACATTCAGAGGGAAAAGGATGCACTTTATGCGCGGCCAGATCGAACTCTGTGTATATCCACATTCAATATCAGGGGCGCAGCGTACATGGATGCGAGTGATGCGCCGCATCCCTTAAAAAATTGTCAAATAAGTGTTATTTAAAAGTTCAATCGATTTATTCAATTATCACAATTTTTTTATTATTTTAAACCGACCGCAAACATACATTATTTACTTTAAACGCTACCATCAACTTTTTTATTTCAAATCGGCCCTGAAGGCACCCGAAATGATTGGACTCCCGCGTTACTTGCTGCAGTGCTGAAATGCGATGGTCCACGTTACATCCAAGCTACGCGTTAGATGGGCGAAAAGGTCAGTGATCTTACGCAGTCAACAGTGAAACCTCGAGTGGGTATTGTCGTTATTTCCGGACTCAGTTATGCGATTATGTGAACGCATCTTGGCGACTGTCGCCAATGTCGCCATAACATAAGGAAGATTTGAAAGCGCTGTTTCAGGTAATTGTGGAAAATTAAAATGAGGAATGAGATCGAGTAACCGTTATTTGTGCTAGAGGCCTTTTAACTTGATTGTGCGACTTGATTTTAATTTTTCCTTAGCAGTGTTTTCTGCAATATTTCCACATTCCGAGAGTCTGTTTAAAATTGTACAGACAAAAATATCAGATATTAGTTACTGCAATAAAAAGATCGCCAATTTCAAATCACATATTTAAAAAATGAGAAACGAGTTTAGTGACATTTGGGGCCGTATGGACAGATTTGTGCTAGAAAATCAACCACCAAGTAAAAGAATGCGTTTGGATTTAATTCCTGAAGAAGATAAGAAAAGCACCTAAGCACGATTGTTTTATGAAACTTTGGACGTTATTACTTTGAATATTAGTGAACGATTTAGTGAAATTTCTAAACTGAAATTCTTAAATCTAGATTCCACACAATTTATTTCATTCGTGAAATGTTTTCCTGACGAACTTTGTTCTTCTTTAGTAGATACATATGGAACATTCTTTGACGTAAATCGTTTAAAAAGTGAACTTTCAGTGATTTATAGTGATCCCGATATGAAAAAGAGCACTGTGTTTGAGCTTCACCAATATATTATGTCCCTTCAATTATCTTTTGTTTTCCCGGAGTCATCAAAATTGTGTGGTTTAATTTTGACTATTCCTGCCATAAGCAGTTCCGCGGAAAGATCATTTTCATGTTTAAAGAGATTAAAAACTTACTTGCGAAATTCTCAAAAGCAAGAAAGACTGCCAGCTTTAGCATTAATAAATATTGAAAGTGCCTTGTTAGAAGATATGAGATCGTCTCCAACATTTGAAGAAACAATGATAGACGTTTTCGCTGGACAAACAAAAACTGAAGAATTGGTCTGAAAGTATATATTTCAAATGAAAATATATACCTCGGCATAATCATTTTAGGTTACTGTCTTTTTTTATTTTTACCATTTTCATATGGCCTACCATACATCTGACTATATCTCTTCTCCCTATAAAATTGTTATCACATCCCTAGATTCTTTTCTCACGCTACGCCCCTGTTCAATATATATTCATCGATATTCACTCTGTAACGGTCTCAATGCGACTGAAGTAAAGACCAGGCCATTTACTGCGCACCTCGTGGCCGGTTGGATGTCGCAGTTTTGAGACTGGCTCCTATTGTTGATGAGCTGTACCTGAGCTATAAAAAGAAGAAGCGGGGAGGTAGTTAACACTTCCCTCGTAATATACTTTCAATTCCAAAAACACGCGTTTCTGTGAGCCACCTTCTATTTCTGCAAGTCTAGTTAATTATAGGAGTACAGTAAGTTGACTTTCGATAAGTACTCTATTCTTATGATTTTTTTGTAATTAAAAAAATTAAGCACGCGCAGAAAAATTAGCTTAAAAAATTACAGATGTCCATGACTCTGTCTGTACATATTATTTCAAATTGAAATCAACCGACTCACCGTTATTTCACGAGTAATACCTCATCGTTTTCCGCGAGACTCGTTTAAAACTTTTTCCCCAGCACATGTTCTAAACCGACAAGCTTATGCCCGTAAGCAGATGTATGAATACAAGAGTCTTATCGCTAGAAAAGTGCCACAACATGCGGCGCGTTGTTATTACCTGTATATATCACGCTGGCACATAACTATACATCAACGGGACTGAATTCGAGCTATATGGAGATCTACAAACGAAAACGCAAAAGTTTCTTGTCGCGGTGTTGCTGCTACTATTTTATGTAAGACGCGTACATTATACTCCCAGTTGGATTACAGTTTGTAACTTAATTTAGTAGTGTCGTGGACCATTGAACGTTTCTAAGCGTCTCGATGAGATGGAACTACGTATTGCTCATATGGCAAGTTCCAGAGCTAGTTTTTGTGAGCGTTTTATAAAGAACAAGTGATTAGTGGAAATTTCTGGCCCCCTCGATCATCAAATTTGATTCTCGTCGATCTATTTTTATTGGGATATTTATAGATATTACAGTATATTTAGTAATGAAGAGCTTACTAAATAGAACCGCAGGACAAGGTCGTAAGAAGTCTATAGATGCAAGAGATGAGTCATATCTTGTGCAAGTCACCTTAAGAAACAGGCATTCTGCCAGTTTAGAGCTAAACAGAGCTCTAGCAGCAACTCATAATGTAGCAATTTATGGACGAATGGTCAGGAGAAGGCTTAATGAACGAGAATTGGACAGTAGAAGACCAGCAATTGTACTACTACTCATTAGAAAACAGACTATATTTTTCAAGAGAACACGCAGATTAGACTATTGACGACTGGAAGCGAGTTTTCTTTTCAGACGAGACAAGAGTAAGTCCTAAATAACCAGATGGACCTCAATGAGTTTGACAGGGACCAGGAGAGAGGGTTGCTGCCTGTATATCTCTCCGAAGATCCCATTTTTTGGTGGATCAATTATCTTCTGGGAAGGAATTTGTTTCGGTGGTCGCACGGATTTGGTTCCTATACGGGGGTGATCCATGAATGCACATTTCTAAGTAGAAAACGTCGTAGAAGAACATGTGATGACATTTTCCCCATTTGACGGGGACCATTTCATTTTTATGCAAGATAACACTCGGTCCCACGTCGCTAGAGAAGCACTTACTGGACTACCTTCGATTTGTGAACATTCCAACTGTGGACTGGCCACAAAGAAACTCAGATATGAACCCCATAGAGCATCTAGGGAATGCATTAAAACAATCAGTTAGGCGAAACGTACCTGCCCCTATGACTCTTAGGGAATTAGAGAAGTGGTTCTTGTCTAATGGGAGAATATTTGTCAGGAAACCATTCACTACTTGATCAATATCATGCCTAGATAAATGGATAAGAGCGAAAGGAGCATCTACATGATGCTTTATCATTTTAAAAAGCAATTTTTCATCGAAATTGATGGAAAACATTCACCTATTCCTGAGATGATTCTATTAAGAGTTAGATATGGACGATAGGGAAGACTTTATCTTAGTTGGCTCCATTTTGCCCATTGATATTGGTTCATAACCTTCCTTGTTATGCAATAGGTCTGCAATATGATATGTGACGCTATTTTGCATTGATCTAAACTCTACAGATATATATTGGTCCTGGATTTTCGATATTAATTCTTATTCATTACGTCCGTTGTCGAGACGACTGTTGAAGTAATTTATACTCTGTCCAGACCCCAGATGTGCTTTATTTTTATGATGAGGTTTTAGTATTTTCCAATCTTCACAGACTTGCTGATGCCTTGAGTCAACTTTAATGTATATATTGTGTCCTCTTTGTCGATGACGATGATGCTTCCTCTTATCAATGTCGGGGTACAACTCTTCTGCCTTTAGCGTGTACAGTGAACTCTGCTTTCGATGCATTGATGCATGTAATCGAATAAGAGAGGTAAGTAAGTGAATTACCCTAATACATCGATTATTAGTAACAATAAATATGTTTATGATAATAAATGTGATGACGCAGACAAAAATACTTGTATCCAACGACATGATAAAGTGAAAACAATTCAATTTTCTATTACACGTAACAGTTGAGCCACAACAAATCGTGGACTTTCCGTATTGTGCAGATCCTTCAAATCGAATCCTCCACAACGAATAATTCATTCCTGTTACGCAAATACTGCGATGGACAACATATAAGACACATATATAATACGAAATGGGAAACTAAAAGAACTATACACGACTCCAGACGAACTTACGGAAACAATGAGACACTTACCAAATAACAAAGCACCCGGACCAGACGATATACCAAATATTTTAATTAAAAACCTACCAAGAAAGGCAATAATCCAGCTTATATATATATATATATATATATATATATATATATATATATATATATATATATATATATATATATATATATATATATATATATATATATAATAAACGCCATTAATAAACATCAATAATTCCCAGATAAGTGGAAAAGAGCTATTATTATACCAATAGCTAAACCAGGTAAAAACTCATCGGACTCCAATAGCTACAGACCCATAGCGTTGACTAATGCGATGTCCAAAGTTGGGGAGAAAATACTGCTAACGCGACTAGGAAGGGTGCTCGACGAGAAACAATTACTACCGGACTCACAATTAGGGTTTAGAAGGGGGCATGGGACCACTCATGCTTTAGTAAGAATTATTCAAGACGCTATAATAGCGAATAATAAAAAACAATCAACTACAGCTCTTATGCTCGACGTGGAAAAGGCCCGCTTTTCCACGTCTGATTTGACACCGTCTGGCATGACGGTTTGTTCGTCAAACTGGGGAGATTCGGAATCCCTAAATATTGGATATCACTGATAAAGTCTTATTTGGAGAACAGATGCATAGCTACCAAAGTCGGGGGAAAAACATCTAGCTATCGACATATAACGTCAGGAGTCCCTCAAGGCACAGTCTTGTTTTATACACCATATATGTGGCCGATCTTCCGATGCACCCAGATACCTCGACCATACAGTACGCAGACGATACTATGATTTACAGCAACTCACATCACGTACAAACTTCACTGCAAAAAATAAAACAACACTTAACGATACTAGAACCGTACTTTGACTTGTGGAAGATAAAAATAAGCGCCGACAAAACATAACAACTTACTTTGACTAGAAGATTTATAGAGACACGTATAACTAGCAACCTAAAAATAAAAAATAATATAATCAGAGAAAGTAGGAAGGTTAAATACTTAGGTATGATACTAGACCGACAGCTCAAATTTAAATCACATGTTACTGACAGACTGCAAAAATATTATATTAGCCTTAATAAATTATATCCACTGATCAACAGACGTAGTAAACTATCGACTAAAAACAAACTGCTACTATATAAAACAATACTCAGACCAATATTGACATAGGCTAGCCCAGCGTGGCATAACATCACAAAGACGCAATACCGAAGACTGCAAACGACACAAAATAAAACGTTACGCTTGTTAACAAACTGTAACAGATACATTAACATTCAATACTTACATGACATTACAAAAATACAGTACATATGAGACGTAATAAAGGAAGCAGCAAACAAATTTTACGCCATGAATATCCAAACTGCAAAAATAACGAGGCATGTTACCGATATCGATATAAATCAACCACATGTACATAAATACCTACATGAGAATTTAAATGTGGGATAACAGTATTAGCAATACGGATAAACGCGGAAATATGAGAATTAAATATAAAACACAGCCAAATGTCAACAGTAGCGGCTATATTGTTTAACCCAAAGAGTTATTAGCACAGAAATAAAGCCAACTTATGAGGCTAAAAATAGGCAACGCAATAAACATTTGACGAACATAAAGTAAAAATTAGAAGGAATTAGTGTTGGTTATATTAAACAAAACAAATACTTAAAGCAGGTTTTTATCAATTTTCCTGCAACAACAAAAGAAAATAAACACACTAGTAAAAAGCAATCGAGTATATACAAATTATGGGAATAACATATGTTAAGAAGAAAACAAAATACCCTATAATACCAGGGAATAGGGACAATAACACATAACAATAAAAAGCTTATAACAGGCCAGGTCAGAACGTCGACTGGACGGTTCCTTCTCCTCCCTATCTCTGTTGTAGGGAACGAAATTGTCCAAAAATGACCTGTGAAAGCTTCAATATGAAAGCTAGTCAATAGAAATAAAGATATTTTAATGTAAAAAAATGTATTACACGTAACAGTTGGACCAAAACAAATAGTGGACTTCCCGTATTGTACAGATTCTTCAAAGAATCCTCCACAACGAATAATTCATTCCTGTTACGCAAATCCTGGGAGGTAAAATGCAATTTCGTGCTGTTTATTTACAGCGGAATAAAAACCGGAATGAACTAGGCTTCAGAGCGTTCTTACACCTGTGAGGGAATTACCGAGCTCCGCCGAAAATAAATAGTTTGGAGGGCATAGCAAATTGAATTCTATAAACAAATTGAATTTCGCTGCGGGCTTTCGCGCAAACAACGCCGTTATTGGCCTAATTCGAAAAGTAGTTATTCGCAGATAATGGAGCATTGAACGCAAAAGTCAAGCCGAGCTAATAGAGCCGTGGGCACATTATTACCCCTAAAAGAATCGTGTACACACGCAGGGTACCTATACGATTTCGAAAATGGGACACGGTGTATAACAGAATTACTCAGATCGATCACGCAGCACAAAGTATCATCGAACATTGGAAAATGTATTGAAAATTTAAATAACTAATGAGCGTCTAGACTTTTTTTCACAACACAAGCAGATTGTATAACGCCTATTTAATTTACCTTAATATTTTAGTACTTGGAGAAAAACGAAGTCAAAGTAATTCAGATAAAGTCTACACCGGCCACTGTTGCTTTATTTGATTTCCAATCCCTTCTTATAGACTGATGCCTCGACCTTCAGATGTTCATCACCCCCCTCTCTCAAATGTTATTCTATTTCATCCTATAGGTAAGTGAGTGACGTAAAAAATCTTATAATTGAAAATATAAATTCCATCTACGGTTAGCAGATAAATAATGCAATCTGGTCTGTATATGAGCAACTACACCAACCTTAGAGGAAAATATATAGGGTCCTTCAATAGGGACGCTCGAAATTTGTTAGGTTATAACGGCCATGTTGTTAAAGGAACATCTGTTAAATTTATTGTGAATTGTTCAGTAGTGTATGGCGAATCACCGTGAAAGGTTCAACCCCGTTCAACAACGTCTCCAAATCATCAAATTTTATTTTTAAAATTAGTGCTCTGTCCGAGAAACCATTACGTGATTTTTATCCTGGGCACAACTGTCTCGCCGAGTCGACTATTCGACGTTTGGTGGCCAAATTCGAGTCAATCGGTTTGATAAATAAATAATCAGCCAACACCCGTACGTCACCGAAACGCAAGGTCTGCTGAAAACATCGCTGCTGTGCGTGAAAGTGTACAGGAAACCCGAGGCAGTCAATTTCTCGTCGTTCGCAAGAACTTGTCCTTTCTGAGGCTTCAACTTGGCGAATTTTGCGTCGGGACATGGGTCAGTTGCATATAGAATCCAACTGACTCAGAGATTTAAGGTAAACGACCATAGAGAAAAAAATCGATGTGCTATAATAAGGGAATTTAGTGGAAAATACAAAAACCTCAAAATCGACGTAAATTATAGTGAATAAAAAGTAAATCAACCTCCTGAATATTACAGAAATCTTCATTTCAACATACTATCGGTTTTCTCTGAAACCAAAAAAGTTTCTTCGAACTTCAAATTCAAAGTAACGACTTGGAAATACTTACTTGCCTAAAGAACCTCTGGATTTAGGATAAATCTGAAGATACAGTTGAGTTTGTCTGCCTTTCTTTCTGATTCAGCAACAATATATATTCTATACTGATGGGTCTAAATGAGACCGTGAGGTAGACAGTGCTACTTTTGAAGAGAACCACTCATGGCGATTATCCACTGCAGTTAGTATATTTACATTAGAAATATATGATACTTGGAAACCACTAGGGTATACATATATAATCACCACTGACCTAATGTCAATATGAAGATGTAAATCTGAAGACATATATCTATAATAAGAATCTATTAGTTCAGAGAGTACCAGCCTTAGTGACCTAGGTAGGTAGTATTAACAAAAGGTTTAAATAACGTACAAATGTTATGTGGTGCCCAAGTCATGACGGAATTAAGGAAAACGAAGGCGTGGATGTTAAATGGCTAGTTGATAAATGGGTTTTTCTTTGGCCACCAAAAGTTGATAAAGTCAGACGAAGTCGTGGATTCTGCTATCAGTAGTTGATAAATGGGTCAACTCGTTCAGTAGCGAAGCGTCGATTCAAGCTGAGAGTAGGCTGTCCTGAATTAGGCGAGGGAGGGGGCTGCTAATTTTTAATGTAATATATATATATATATATATATATATATATATATATATATATATATATATATATATATATATATATATATATATATTGAATTCAATATATATATATATTGAATAGTTGAATCGCAAAAACAACTTACCTATATATTTTTTGTATCAATCCCATTCGCCGCGTTTTCTTTTCTGCAAGAATATCAACAGTTCTTGAAATAAATTGGTAGATTTTGCCGCTTTAACTTTTCAGTTTATCTTCTAAAGATATATTATTAAAATAACCACTCTTATTAATTCGAAAGTCTACTAAATAGGCGCTATCTAGGGCCGCCATTATCCTTAAAAATAACGCTAATCACTACGAGTAACGATAGGTCAATATTATAGCCACTGTATTAGGCAAACTGATCGATCAGGCTAGCTAAACTGCATGCCATTTTTCGCGTACTCCTCTCTCCACCACACACAGCGCGGATCTCTGTGAGTCCGTTAAAACCAAGCCGTTGTCTGGGCTGGCTGTCGACAGCCCAGACAGCGACCGGCCAAGGCTTGCGCACTGCCGGTTGCCGGGCGACGCTTCAGTTTAAATGGAAATATGTATGATAATATGAATAAAAAATGTTTATCATTCTGGCAAAGGCAAGTGGCAATATAAAAAAGGGGTCTACCATCTAAAATATGTAGGGTAGGCTGCGCCTTACAGCCTTAATGACCGCTTCGCCACTGAACTCGTTGAAAGTCAGCTGGACGAGTCGATTTAACACGATTGAGAATAGGTCATACAATACTCGGTTCTCTCTCAACTCGAGGTTCTTGAAAGTAGCAGACTATAATACAAAATATGGGTATCGAAAGACGTATATGACATGCCCCATCCCCTCTAAGGACCGGTTAACATTTACGGAATTACATGTAATATCATCTCGGCACAAAATTTACTTCAAAAGAGTTCCGTTATCGCATTACGTAGATTGATGCGGCCCCCGTCTACATTATGATGTTCGAAATTAAATGTCATTAATCTCGCGCAACCCATAAATATATCCAGAACGTTAGTTGTTACCGAAACGACTCATATATTCGAATCACTCCCTGTGAAAATTTGTTACGGCGGCGTCTAAACGGCTTCAGGGCATTTATCTCGTTATTTTGGCGTTCAGACAATTGCGGAAATTCGGAGATCATCAAATTATAACGGCGCCTTCATGTTTAAATGCACCTTGAAGAAGTTAAAGCATCGCTTTTAATTAAATTCCCGTGTGTCATTCCGGAATTATTTTCGTGGCATCTCGGGCGTAATAACACGACCATTTTGTAATCGCTAGTGAATAATCTGTATGGGCATATTTCCCGATAAAGAAAAGTCGATAATACCCCAGGTGTTTCAGTTCTACAAGATATCGTTTACGAGGGACACTATTTATATTTTGAGCCTAATAATGATAAAAACATTAATTTGTCATTGATAATTACTTTATCGTTTTTCAAAGTTTTCTCCTTCATGATCTACACACTTTTTTGCATGCGTTCGAACCATTTATCAAAACATTTTTTCTATTCCGCTTGAGATGTTTTCAAAACATGGTTTTTGAAAGCATCAACGGCTTCTTCTGTCCACGAAAATCGTTGTCCACGCAATTTATTTTTGACGTTCGGGAACAAAGAGTGATTGGGTACCAAATCAGTACTATATGGCGGGTGACCCATTAATTCGATTTTTTGAGTGTTCAAATATTCGGTTGTGAGACGAGATGTGTGAGAGCTCGCGTTGTCATGATAAAGAATGATCCAACTATACTTGTTTGTTCTTCTTATTTAACCGAAGACTTCCGGCAAACAAATGGTTGTGTACCATTCAGAATTGACCGTCTTACGTTCCTCTAAAGGCACTGTTGCCACATGATCAGTTTTTCCGAAAAAAACAGGCGACCATTTGTTTCGAACTACTTTGAGCGCGAACAACTTTTGTTGGATTTGGTTCATCTTGAAACACCCATACAGTCGACTGATCTTTACTTTCCGGCTCTTACGCATAGATCCATGACTCGTCATCTGTTACAATGTTATATACATCTTTTGAAGTACCACCAATGTATTTATTGAGTATTTCTTTGCACACGAGCATCTTTTTGAGATTTTTTCAAATTATGTGGGATCCAACGAGAACAAACCCTTTTTACAGCTAAATGATCATGTAATATTTTATATATGCTAGTCGAACTAATGCCTAAGGTTGCCTCAATTTCACAGTATGTCATATGACGATCTTGCATTATCAGTTTTTGCCCAGCATCAATGTGTTTTCGCACAAAAATTGATTTTGAACGACCTTCACGACTTTCGTCGGTGAGCGAATAGCGGCCACGATTAAACTCGTTACATCAGCGTTTCACAGTGGCAAAGGATGGGATTTTATCGCCAAAAGTGGAAGTAAGTTGATCGATGCACTCTTGTCTCGATAATTCACGTCGAAATTCATAATAAATCATTGCAAGAAAATGTTCACGAGTTAATTCCATTTTTTCGCTGAGATACAATTTTCAAATCACTGTAAACAACACAAATCGTGCTTAAATGATAAAATATTCTGATGAAGGTTATGGTCAAAAATGTCAAGCTTTCAATTGGAAACGTCAGACGACAACACTCATTTTTATTTAACCTTATTATTATTTGAAATAATGATTCTGATTGAGAGAATATAAAGTCTTTCATCCCTTAAATTCTTACATGACTTGTCATATAATAAAGCAGACTGTTCTAACATTTTATCTTAATTAAATGGTTTGAATCATCTGTTAAATGGTGACGATGAGATCATTTTGTGATTAAATTATTTTTTGAATACAAAATCTAAGAAAATAATTTACGTTAAAGTCGATACGTCAATATCGATTTATTTCCGAGATTTAAGGGCTACATCCACCTAACATTTTCAGAATTCTCGATATTTTTGAAGTGAATACTTCTTTGGCGGCGTTCTGATATTTGACGAGAATGGAGAGTGAATTGGAAAAAATGTAACGTTTCCAGATTTCATTACACGAGAGAGAAAAAAGATATAATGTAGAGAGAAGGAGAAAGAGACCTATACATTTGGTATATCTAAAACACAGGCTTCGTTACAAGACAGAGTACACAGATATATAACATAGAGAAAAAGAGAAAGAGAGCTATACATAATATATATCAGTTTAGGCTATCCGCGTCTCCATAGATCCAGACGCTATATATTAACAGCTGAAGCAGCACGCGTGTGTACCGAATATTTATCATTGTGTTTTGTAATTATTTACGTTATTTACATCTGTGTTCTGTGATTATTTGGTAATATCCTTGAACCGTTTAACTTGTTAAAATCTAGAAGATATAATATATTTCATTCACCGCTCCCTACTGGTTTACAGCCACACAGGTGCAAATGCACTTGGAAGAGGCGAAGACAAAATCCCTTTGATTCTCGGGGGAGATTTCAATGTAAATTTCGAATCCAATGATTCTTTGACGTTGATTAACTTTCTTCGAGAAACATTTGGTCTGCTTATAAATAACAAGCCCAAAGAATCAACAACAAAATCCGGAACAACAATAGATGCAATTTTTACACGTTATCTAGAAAATATCGAATCACGAACATATATTTCATATTTTAGTTATCACAAACCAATCATATCAGTATTACCAATTGAACCACCAGCCGATGATAGTGTAGATAATGAATGAACCGAATATTTTTTACACAAATTTTATATTGTTATCTTTCTTTTGAAATTATCCCTCTCCTTTTCTCTCTCTCTCTCTCTCTTTCAATCTCACTCTTAATCTTTCTCATTCTCTATTCTAAAGAAGTATTCACTTGTATCACATGTACTGCCGTGCACATGATTTTTTTTATATTATTATAGTATGAAGGCTTAAGAATATATTCTGAAAGTTTTAAATGGATATCTTGAAAATTTACAGAGATACAAAGCTTTCAGTCACGCGGTTGAGGGCGGCTAATGCTGCTACCTGCCCCCTTCAATGACCGCCCTCGTCGGATGCGGAACTATGATCGACTTAACTAATCAGCGACAAACTTGAGGAATCATCGTTTCATGCATTCTTTTTTCCTACTGTATTGTAATAATGTATACGCACAAAATTCTCGCGCTAAGAAACATTAAACAAGCACGAGAATTCATCATCCTGAAAAAAAGGCAACGTACTTTGAATCCCAAACGGTGACCGTCATATCTCGAGAACCAATCGACAGATTCATTTAAAATTTGGCACAGTCCCACTTTAAGCCATTGTCAATAGAATAAAGATCGCATTATTCAAAAATATCCAAAATTGCTTAAACAGATTACGATAATAACTGAGTTTGTTTACCGAATTTTCGTATTTTAGTTCCATGTGCCGTTTCTTTTTAAGAACAATTTTCGGAAACGGCGATCGTCAATATGTTTTGTATGCACTTAGTTTCTTAATAGCTTACTATATTTGATTTCAGTTGATCAATTTTATCAGGAGAAGGGTCACCGCAAACCGAGTTGCAAAATAGACGCTCCATTTCCGGTGGGCATATCTCTTCCGGTTTTAAATATTCTTAAATTATGTTCATGTCACCATATTTACAATAAATTTATCTTCAATTTAAAAAAGATGTTTATTTATAATTAATAGTTCCCAAGAAAATTCATCGACTTTTTTTATGTTTCTAGGTGGATGTAGCCCCTTAAAAGAACAGTTGGTATCAAAATTAAGAATAGTCTGCGAAATTTTGACACCATCCCGTTTATAATTTATTTAAAATGAAATCAGTGCTATCACGTTCTGATATTAAACCTATGTGAATTAATTTATGTCCCGCACACTCGTCGTTTGTAATTATACAAACGAACCATTTTGTTGTTCTTGGCCTTGTTGTATTGTTACGAATTTAACCTCATTCTCCAATTATCCTCATAATAAATCGCAGCAATTATTACGTGATGCTCCTGGTAAACGGGGTAATTAATTAAGAGGGAATCCGGAGATCCGTTCGAATAGAATTAAAAACAAACGTTGCGATGCTGTACGAATGTTTTTGTAGGATTTTGAAATAGATTAATCATCGGGAATATCCAGCGTTAAAATTAAGGAGAAAGCTTCAGACAATCATCAATTTCGATGTATTTAGTATAAAGCATTTCGTGCTCGAAGCTTGGTTACAATTAGAATACATTCTAGAATATTTCGTATTTATTTCAAGGTCAAACTGGGCTTTGGGAGATCTGTGAGAAATGTGCTGCGCCTCATGGACGTACGCATCATGCGTATCAAGGGTAATAAAATAATAATAAAAAGTAATCAGTAACAATCTCACTAAACTGTTACAAGCAAATATAACACTGTATATACTTACCCTCTTAACTAGCGTAATGAACTAGCATCATGATCATGATGATCATGATGCTAGTTCACGGACTGGACTGGAGACGATCTGTAAATATTTTGCAGCATCAGGTATGTTTCCATATCTGTCTCAGAGAATAGTGTTTGCTGTGGTGGAAATATGTTCTTATATTTGGAGAACGACCGTTCGACATCTATTGATGTAATACAGGCATACCTAAAATACTGTTTGCACTCATTTAACTGATCTGTAGGTACACTATCACAAACTTGTCTTAATCTGTTAAACTCGGTGTCATTCGTTAACACACTTTTGA
Source organism: Rosalia funebris (assembly GCA_037954035.1). Taxonomy (NCBI): domain Eukaryota; kingdom Metazoa; phylum Arthropoda; class Insecta; order Coleoptera; family Cerambycidae; genus Rosalia; species Rosalia funebris. Next base: position 9,347,099 of record JAZFAV010000001.1, on the reverse strand, counting down.
ATTTTGGCTTAACGTGCTTATTTTTTGCATCTTCTATAGCAGTGATTTCCAAAGTGGTCTATATCGACCCCCAGGGGTCGACTTCGACTTGCAAGGGGTCAAAGTCAATGAACAAAAAAGTTGGGGGTGCATGAGATGTAAATGGAGGTCCAGGAGAGTGGATCCCATTTAAGCAGACCCTCACCAAAATTTTGGCTTCCCGTAAATGTATTAATCGATGTAACATAGATAGTACCCATGTAGGTACTTACATAATACTTCTTTATAATATATAAATTTCCTAATTATTATATGTACGAGTATAGTTCATAAAATTGTGTAAGCAGGCTATTCGCTTTGTAGTCCCAGTACGTATAACTTGTAAAAACTTGCACATTTGATACCAGTAGTAATGCGCTGCGCCCAAAACAGCAACGCTTGTCTACACTTGTATCAAAACTGTGTAAGGATGACGCAGACTTGAACCAATTATGCTTAGATGGACTTGTTTACTCTTATTTGTAAATATGAATGTCAGAGACAGACATTGTTTATTTGTTTTTCGAATTTTGAGGAGAAATGTGTTAAGTAAATATTTAAAAATATATAAATATATAACTAGTGTTTCTATATGTTACGATAGCTAGTTTTGAAGTACAAAATATTAAGATGTCAAACATTACGAAACATTATGATACAACGAGACTTTTGACAATTTAATTTAATTATTTATTTAAGTTTTAAACGTTCCAAGTAGGACGGACATTCAAAATGTGACTAATAAACCGATTGGAAATCACTCGCCGAGGAGATTTAAGGTTAAACCCGACTAAATCGTCAAACATTAAAACATTGGTATCAAAGCATCAGACTCGTCTATCTCTTATCCATTCTCTATAATGTTACTATATTTGTATTTTTTGTTTTAGTTAATAAATGTTTAACTAAAAAATAACATATATCTTTCTATATTAAAGCTACTTCAGCTTTAATCAGCTTCAAAAACACATTTAAGTTGATGAATTTGTAAATCAATATTAGAAAAGCAGGGGGTCCACCCAATACAGAAAAAATCGACATGTGTTCTACGGGCCAAAAAAGTTTGGAGACCTCTGGTCTATAGCGTGTAGCGGTGAATTTACTTGGTTCACTATTTGAAGAGACTCCGCTAACGCTAACGCACTATTTTGTAATTTCACTGCGCCACGCACTCCTTTATAGTTGGTATGAATACAACATCACAACAAACATGAATATTTGACTTGTCGACACATGAAATCTTTCTACCGTCTCCAGCAACACCTGCGTAATTGTATTGCCAGTACACTCAGTGAGTCCTTTGTTAGCTAATGGCAATGGAAATGTCGATTGTCGAGGATCCAGTACATTTAATATTTACAATAGATTCTTTTTACGATCAATCGTCTCGTCAACAAATAACCACGTAATTTTTTACGTGTTATCTTCCCTATAATGTCGTCGCGTACTTGGTAATTGGAACTGTGTATTGTATTTGTGGCAAAACTTTCGAAATAGTTCTTTATCTAGTACGTGAAGTAGGATATTATAGGCTATCAACATCAACAATAAATCAAACCTAAATTGAGTTTGAAATGACACGCCCTGTTTTTTATATTGATGTTACACAGAATTCACGTGATGTGTACAGTCGAATTTGGACCTTTGAGACATTAAGGGTTTATCGCGTACTTTAGACATTACTTTTGCTCTATTGTAGAATAAATTATCAAATTTACCAATAAACTTTTTCATTTGATGAGCATATAAAGGTTTGCTGGGCTTTCGCCCCTGCGAATACTTTACTATTAAATTAAAACGTTTCAATTAATACAGCAGAGACCGTACGTACAGCTCGATCGATAAATCAAGATCAACTATGGCCCTACGGCCATGAAAAATGCATTGCTGATTCCCCTCCACTACGGATCATCGACCACTTACCTCATTTCAGCGTTATCATTGCAATATTACGTTAAAACTGCTTAGAAATTAAAATGCAGTTATCTCGGTAAATTACCATACATCATTTACAATCTAATAGAAACGTTAATTGCAGTAAAAATATTCATGCCCCCATATGAAACGCCAATGGTATGCAGTGCTTGCTCACAGCTTTAGTGATGGGTCACAAAATAACAAAAATTGCATCTTCCAGATGATTAAAATCAGGACAGCTAATATGCCATTAAATTTTGATCGACGTTAAAATAAATTGTTAATACTTTGTTAATACGTTTATTCTTCTTCAATTTTAATGTTACGCCACTGTACAATATTAATTAATTCCCCGACATCCAGACACAACAGCCTTTATCTTTATAAATATCCTTATAAATATGTACATCCATTTGAATGGATAACGCTGTTGCAATAGAATCGTTTTTAATCCCCATCTGTTCCTGCTCAAAGTTTGGGATTCTTGAATTTTATTATAATTAATAAGAAGGAACTGTGTATTTATTTAGCCGCATCTCGACCATGATAAATTGGTGTTATTATTTAAAAGTTTAGCCGTAATTTATTTGCGTCCGCATGAGATAAAAGAACGCGGAAGACTGATTTGTTTCGTTAAGAGCTTTAAGGGGTATTAACAGGAAGATGGGTAAAAATATGCGAGGCAGAAAATATTGAGGGTATTTGTGATTTTTCTCGTATTTTGGTTTTTAAAATGCATTTAACACATCATGCACATGCACTCAGGCCATGCATCATATCGGGCCCATTGTGCTGTCTTCGATCAGATAAATCAGAGCCGATTTATCGCCAAATACTGACCTCACTCCCTCAGCGATTCCACTGAACTATACTGAAGAAGCGTATTCGCAAATTTAGCAATCAAAATTATTTAAAAGGCACGATTAAGCGAAGACCTTTTTATGACATTTTATGACCGCCTTTGACGAAAACAATTTTTGATATTTCCGTACATCCCAAATTAACAGCAGCATTTTCACGCAACAATACAATATAAATGTTACGAAACACATCGAGTTATAAAAAATCGATTCGTGAGAATTTCAAGCATTCTACCCTCCCTGGGAAGCTTTTTGTTATGAGATTGTGTCCGCTTGTATAAAGTAATTATGTTTTGTGTTTTACACAATACGGATTGCCACGTTTTTCCTCTCGGGGCAAATATATAGCTCGCTGGCGGGATCCTACCCACTCGTCATTCTATATAACAAATTCATTCCGCTTAATTCAATTGCTCTTCGTGTACATGTGACTGATATACCTCGCATGCCAGTTTATAAACATGCGACAGTAACATAAACAATATTATGTAAATAAAATAAGGCGACTTTTTTATCCTTTTGTCTATTATTGACGAAAAATATTTCGTTAATCGGGTTGATATCGTCGGGAGACACTAATGGTGTTATTACTAAGAATAATAGGATAGCTGGCAAGAGGAATCCTGATGCCCAAGAAATCCTGATGTGTATAAGTTGTAATACCAATCAAGGATATGGCAATATTCTTCCATTCAGAAACTATTGTGTTGTGTACTGTATCAAACTTGGCTATATAATTACCTCAGCTGCCCCCCAGAATTTTAAACAATGTATTGGTGTAGGCAGTGGCGGCCGGTGTAATTTTTGTCTGGGGGTGCAATCAATAAAATAATAACAAACGAAAAATTAAAATAAACATACCTATGTCCAAGCCTGAGGTTATATATAATATAGAAAATCCATTCGTCTGTTATTGGAATTCGCAAAAACGTCAATTACAAGATCATTAAAATCCAGATTTTAATAATCTGGAATCGCTGCAATTAGCACTTTCTCCATACTTATCATGCAAAGTGAATTTTAGTCTGTCTTGCGCCGTTGTATTTCTCAAAAAGTTTTTAATTCTTTTAAGCGTCGAAAAACAGCGTTCACTCTCAACACTTGTCGTGGGTATGGTACAAGTTAATTTTAATAATAAAACAGTACCACTAAAACAGTCCGTCAGGTTTCGATCTATAAATAATTGCAAAATTGCTAAGCAACTTGCTGCTTCACAAAAACCTTCCCTGCTGTATATAACCGTTAATTCACTTTTCAATTTAACTTTGTCCAAAAATCATTAAGTTTTCATTACATTGTGAAAATCTTGAATGGGGAATTGTTTCTCATAATCACTAAATTTATTGGGGAAAAATAGTTTCGACGCTAACAGGTGTTCTCTAAACTCAAATCTGTCTTTAGTTTGGGTAATTAATATATCACATACTTCCTTAGTTTGTGCAGAAAATATGTCATTATGGGATCGTATTATTCTTTTTTTCAGGCGAATTTGAGGAATTAGTTGTTCGAATTTTTATAATTGCGTTTTCAAAATTATTCAAATAACTACTCATCTTGACAGCATCCAATGATCGAGACTGAAACCATTTAAAAAGGATTTTACAATAAGGCATGACCTTGGCGAAAAACGCGAGCCAGTATTTAAAGCTATCATTAGTTAAATAACCCAATAATATTTGAGCCTGATTTTTTGTATTGTAATCATTTCCCGCAGTGTCAAAAATACATTCTAAGCATTCTTTTAAAAGTTCAGCATTTTCAGAAATGGTTCGTACAGTTCGCGTTTTAAAATTCCGTTATATATTCCACCGAATATGTCTCCATTGCGATCTATTCCGTCTTGTTGTGGTTATAAAAATACAAACAACACGTGACCGCGTAAACAGCCCAGATTTAACAGACAATACAATGCTATACAATACAATACAAGACAATGTAATAGACAACCTGATGCAATACACTTACGTCAAAGCTTACAGAATAAAGTTTGCTTTGCGTGGCCATGCATTGCACGTAAATCTCATATATATGCGTATAGAAATCTCCTGTTTCACGTGCCCGAGTCCTCTTTGTCTAGCACACGGTTAAACGGTCCTCTGATGTATGCTAGATGAAAACTGAACGCGCTATGTATTTAGAGCTGCAGATTTAATATCCCGTAGATAAATCTGATAAACTCTAGGGTTGGCGACTCTCGTGATATCTAACAAGCTGTAAGTGAGACTGTTAGATATCGGAACATTCTATATATAATGATAATGCAATGTATAGTAAACACCTAATAGGTATTTTTAGGAATTTTTAAGGGGGCTCACTGCACAAATGCACCTACAATAAAACCGCCGCTGGGTGTTGGTCAAATACCTGCAGGTCTGTGACTCATTCACATATAGTGGACTATAACTCTAATTACCTTTTCTTCAATACAATTCTTAAAAAATTATCATGTAGGAAGAGTATACAATCACTTCCGGAACTGTGTATCTATTGTGTAAGTATATGAATAGCCATTGGTTGAAAATATTTCTCTCTGAGTTTATTGGGCAAGCTCAGAGTGTTTTAAGTAAGGTAAAAAAGCGTAAATAATCTGAAATATGAAAAGTGTGTTGATAAAGACTGCAAAATGACTTTGTTATTGAAAAAATAATACTTACAAAGTGCCAAATAGTAAAGAATTCTGTGAAACTTTTTTAAGCCTGTGTTGCACCCATTTGGTAATGCAGCTCTTATTCTATTCACAGAGAAGTAGGGAGAAGCTACTGATAAATTGAGGTTTTTTATTCTTCAACATAAAATAGAGACAATACGGCTACAAATCTCTATCTCGAAACTGAGTGGCCGAGAAAAAATAAACCAACACATAAATGCAGAATATGTGTTTTATGCGATAGTTTTACTTTTTTCAAATAGTCCACAATCGTGTTTTCTCATGACCGATGGACAGGGTGGGGTGTGTCCTATCCACCTCAGAATCAATGGATGTCGTCTGATAGACGTCTCTAATCAGAATCAGTCGACACCCAATCGATCCGACACGATTTAATTGAGTAATCGTGCTAACAAAAAAAAATCTCAAATAGTCCACCATCGTGCTTTCTCATGACCCATGGACGGGGTGGGGTGTGTCCTATCCACCTCAAAATCAATGGGTGTCATCTGGGAGACGTCCCCGATCAGAATCACTCAAAACCCGATCGATCCGACACGATTTAGTTAAGTTATGGTGTTAACAAGAATAAATGCCGACGACAACGACACACACACACAAAATGGTTTAAAAACCATTTTACTTTTCCACAATCCACTATACTTGGAAAAGTAATGTAATCGTGTAAAGAAAAAGTGAAAAAACAATTTTTTTTGGTTTATTTTTCGTTTTTTGGCCTAAAAACAAAAGAAAATGGTTTTTTAAAAATCTTTGTTGTGTGTATGTCGTTGTCGTCGTCGGCATTTATTCTTGTTAGCACGATAACTCAACTAAATCATGTCGGATCGATCGGGTTTTGCCTGATTCTGATTGGGAACGTCTCCCAGACGACACCTATTGATTTTGAGGTGGACAGAACACACTCTACCATATACATTAGTCATGAGAAAGTACAATGGTGGACTATTTGAGAAATTTGCTTTGTTAGCACGATCACTCAACTAAATCATGTCGGATCGATCGGGTTTTGACTGATTCTGATCGGGGACGTCTCCCAGATAACATCTATTAATTTTGAGGTGGATAGGACACACTCCACCCTGTCCATGGATCATGAGAAAACACGATGGTGGATCATTTGAAAAAAGTGAAATTGTCGCATAAAACACATATTCGGCATTTATGTGTTGGTTTATTTTTTCTCGGCCATTCAATTTCGAGATAGGGATGTTCTACGTGCGGAAAAAATCGTTTTAAGGTTTTAAAATTGTTTATTTTGTTTGCTTTTAGGCCGAAAATCGAAAAATAAACCCTAGAAAATAATTTTTTTTTACACGATTACATTAATTTTCCGCGTATAATGGAGTCCAGAAAAGTAATATATACAGACGAATTAAGAGCCTCCTCCTTTTTTGAAGTCGGTTAAAACAGCTAAAATGATAGCATAGTTTTGATATATCGGTAGAAACTCAGTATGTGAACACATACTCCTATAAGTCATTCAAATGCAATCTTCTCATCATTTGCCACAGTAATTTAAATAAAAAATTGTAAACTCTCCAAATGTAGCTTCTATTCGCATGTTCTTATCGTTAGGATCCATCTCGTCGTTTCGCGCTGAACCAATAAAATTCTCGACAACGATCTGATAACACGCAGCGACATCAAAGACCTTACAGTTAAATTTACGTAAGATGCTTACATAACCGTCTTGATTTCCTCAGTTTAAGCCGCCGTTACGTTGGAATTCGGACGTTTTGATGGGAACATATCCGGGCAGTCACCTGGAATGGATCTCGTAGACATTAAAACATGCTGAATTTACTTCCAGGATGGTGCGCCGAAGCACTTTTGTACGTCTTTTTATTACGTACGGAGATTGATGGCGAGGATGTAAATGCTGTGTTAATTTTAAATTATGTCCTTTATTGCTCTTTACGAGCCCTAAGTGCGGAACGTTTTCAGAAAATGCGGCCGCCTTTATGGCCTCTGAATTATTAAGAGATGTATGACCTATCCCAGCGACTATAAATAAGTATCGAGACTGATAGTGATAACGTGAACATTTCAGCTTCATTAAGTCTATAAAACGTTCTAAATGATTCTTATCCGAAACACATTTTTATAAATGTGTTTCGCAAATCCATATTATCAATGTCTGATTGTGAATTGTATCAATGATCGCGAGTTTGAAGAGAGGTTTTCAAAATGTGTCCATCATTAAATAAAAAATATATAGTCTATTTCATCGCTATTTGCCAAATAAAAAATCCCAAGCGGCTCTTATCTCATACCGTGACTTGTTTTTTATGGCTAGACTCAGGTAGACTGTTCCGTTTATCGGTAAGGTAAGAGAATTTTTTATTGGTACATGAGGTACATGAGGTATCTTTTGAGTTATGGATTACATTAGCAGTTGTTAAACTTATTAAGACCTTATTGTGATTGGTACCAGGGGGTCATATGGATGATATCGTATTTTTATAAGCTTTTTGAGTCGAATTGCCATGGCGATGTCCCCTGGGTCACGTGTGGTTCGTGGACACATTCAAGGAAAAACACTGGTCCTCTATTAAGACACTGGATGGAAGTGGAAGTTGGATATGGTGTAGAACCGTCGCTGGTTGGCCATGGAAGCTGAATACGATGTGGAACCGTAGCTGGTTGACAGTGGAAGCTGGATACTGTGTAGAACCGTCGCTGATTGGCTCGATGATATCCCTTAATAGGGATGTAGATGCGACTTGTAGGTATCCATTAAGAGTTGTAGGTGTTCATTAAGAGAGATGTAGACTGGAAAATACCCTTAAGAAAAATTTAAACTTATCGACATCACTTAAGAGGGGTGTAGGTTTGAACAATATCCTTTAAGAGGGTCTGATATGATGCGGTGTTCCTTAAAAGGCAGATGTCGAAAGCGTTGTGGTATAGAACCGATATTTGTAGAAGCTCTGGAGCTGGTTTGGTATCTTCTCTCTTCTGCTTAGATTGACGGCAAAAACAAAACTAAAAAAAGATTCCTCATCATCTTCATATTCCTACTATTCTTCTCTCTTCTTCCTCTTACGTATTCTCTTCTTCTTTTTATGTATAGTATCATAGGGGTTGGTAGAAACTATTTTAATCGATTGATTAAAATGATACGATGATAATTAAGAATATAAGTATCTACAATAAGTGTATACTCAACTGCATTTTACTTCATTATTTAATTGTATATTAAGTATCGTGTAACTATTAGTAGAATTGCACTTCTATATTCGGATTTGTTGAAATTAAATACATTTTTTCAATTACCTATAGAGTTTAATTTATGCGTCATATAAATGTGAATAAACTTTCCTTTTTTTAATCACAGGTAAAACAATTTAATTAGACATGATATTATAATATCTTCTCACCCCCCCTCTCTATCCCTCTAGAGAATTTATTTCGCTGAAGATTTCTTCTTTATTATAGTGTATTTTGAATTTGTCAAATATTTTCTCCTGCTCCCTCTCCCCTTCCTCTTTGTCCATCTCTCTCTCTTCCACTCTGACCATTCCCCATCTTTAGAGTTCAAAAATTAAAAAACTAAGATGGTGTTTTCCATTAAAAAAAACAACAGTAGATGTTGTCATAACCCAAACAACGACAACGTCATAGCTAAACAAATGAAATAAAAAGACGCAGAATTAAATTAGAAATCGATTGTTTGTATTCCGAAATAATGAATTTGTTCCATAAATTCAATAAATAAATTTAACTTAGAATCAGATGTAGAATTTATTTCGATAAAGATTTCTTTTTTAGTATAGTGGTTTTTGTATTTGTCAAATATCGTCTCCCTCTCCCATTCCACCTCCCTCTCTCTCCCTCCATCCCTCTCCTCCCCCTCCACCATCCCGAGAGTTCCTCCATCAAAAGTAGATGACGTTACAACTAAAGCAGGATCTCTATACATCTCTCCTCCCTCTTTTTCAACCTCTCCCCCTCCCAACATCCCTTCTCCTTACCCAGAGTTCAAAAATTAAAAAACTAACAGGGTGCTTTGCATTAAAAAACATCTCCATCCCCATGTCCTTCTGCCCCTCCATGCCTTCTCTCTCCCTTTTTCCCTCTGTCCCCAGTGTATTTTTCAGGTTTCACGCATTACATTGTTCTTTATTTAATGCCATCACCACTCGTAATCTGGCACTCGAGTGTCGCGACCTCGCAGCTGTTATCGTCGTCCTCGAAATTTTCCTAGTTTACTTAGGACGAAGGAAGCCATTACTATCAATGCGAAACCTGTATAAAACTTTTGTTTGGGATTTTCCGGGCCGCGGAAAATGAAAAATATCCCTCTTTCAGAGAGGAAACTTAAGTACTTATGCATCATTCAAGTGGCTTAGGAGATTGCGTCATTAAGAATTAACACGGCCCGTCGTTGTTCTTCTCCAACAAACTTTGAATATCTGCCATTATGAGAGGCAAATTGAGTGGGTATATGAAAGCGGAGAATGGGCTATTATACGTTAGTGTTTATTTACTGTAAGCGAGAAAAATTGGTTCGTTCGCTGAAATTGATTTTAATATTTGATGTTATATTAAATTTCAAACTGTGGATAATTGTAAAAGTAAAAAAGTAGTCCACCCAAAAGTGTATGCCGTAACTACTAAACAAAATTACTAAACGATCTGCTTAAACATAAACGAACTTAAATTAATTTATGATTAAAATGGTATTGCAATAGTAGGGATAATAAGAAGTGTAGCATTTCACGAGTCGGAGCGTGGAATGTCAGACGCATGAGATAGGCAGGGAAGCTAGAGAATCTGAAGATAGAAATGGATAGGTTAGGATTAGATATAGTAGGTATAAGTGAGATCCGCTGGCCGGAAGTAGGAGATTTTTGGAGCCGTGACTATAGGGTAATACACACAAGATCGGTAAATGGAAACGCGGGAGTAGGGATCGTTATGCGGAAGAACGCAGGACAGTGTGTAGCTACCTACAATACAGCGAGAGAGTAACGATGGTTAGGTTAGATTCGAAGCCAGTGGAAACAGTAATAGTGCAAGTATACATGCCTACTTTTAGCCACAGTGAGGAAGAGTTAGAAGCCGTTTATTCGGACATAGAGCAGGTAATAGGATTTGTGAAGGGTCATGAAAATTTAATAATACTGGGAGATTTTAACGCAGCCGTAGGTGAGGGGAAAGAAGGAGAATTTGTAGGTCCTTATGGATTAGGAAACAGAAACGAGAGAGGTAGCAGACTGATAGAATTCTGTGAGAAGCACAAGATGGTAGTCGCGAATACATTGTTCAAGAATCACGTTAGGAGGCGGTACACCTGGAAAATGCCAGGAGGGATAGACAGGTATCAGATAGACTACATTCTGGTTAGGAAGAGATTTAGAAATCAAGTAAAAGACTGTAAGAGTTATCGAGGAGCAGATGTAGACAGCGACCACAACTTGGTAGTCATGAAAGCTAAATTATTAAAGTTCAAAAATCTGAAAACCCGGAAGGATAAGAAACGTATAAATGTAGACATATTGAGGGATCAGAATATGAAAGACAAGTTCCAGGAGAAAACAGATCAATTAATAAATAAAGCGAGTAATGACGAAATCAAGAACGCAGAAACTGAGTGGGAGGGTATCAAGAATAGTCTAGATTCCGCGGCTACGAACGTTTTAGGACACGATAAAAGGGAAGCTAGGAAGCCCTGGATAACGGACGAAATCTTAAACTTAATTCAAAGGAGACGAGGCTACAAAAACAGACGAGACGAGGAAGGACTGAAAACTTCTAAGTAAATAGAGTGGGAAATCATTAGAAAATGTAGAAAAGCGAAAGAACAATGGATAGAGGATAAATGCAAAGAAGTAGAAGATAAGTTGCAAGTAGATAAGACCGATGAGGCTTACAAAATAATTAAGAGGAACTTCAGGGATATAGGAACAATAAGTAGAAACGTTAGGAGTCAATCGGGGGACATACTGATCGGAAGAGAGGAGAAAGCGGACAGATGGAAGCAGTACTTAGGAAATTTATACGAGGGTCAGGAATTAGGAGAGATATTAGAGGAAGAACCTAGCATCGATGGGGAAGATGTAGGAAAACCTATATTGAGAGAGGAATTTGAAATAGCACTAAGGGGGCTAAAGAATAATAGAGCGCCGGGTGTAGATAAAATACAGGCGGAAATTTTGAAATGTGCGGGACAGAAAGTGGTAAGTAGGATATTTGAACTGGTAAAATACATATACGAAACGGGCGAGATGCCGGAGGATTATAAGAGGAACATTATCGTTACTATACCGAAAAAGAGAGGAGCCGACACACACAGCAAACATTTTTTAAAAACCATTTTTTTTGGTTTTTAGGCCGGAAAACGAAAAATAAACCCAAACAAATTTTGTTTTTTTACTTTTTCTTTACACGATTACATTACTTTTCCGCTAGTATAGTGGAGTGGGGAAAAGTAAGAATTGACTTACTTAATCCGGTCTAAGATTTTGTATTTTTTATAACTGTGTAATGACCTATTATCAAGTGTATTGCACACTGAATCCTGCAACATACGTAGAGAATATGTGCATGAAAGTTTTGGTCGGACTTAAGAAATCACCCTAAATCATAACACTAAAATACAGTGATTCAGATTGCTCGAAAACCACAAGAAAGATGCAAAGCGTCCTCTATCTCAGGATATCACTAACTGCGGACCGGTTTCGACCTTATCTTGGGTCTCGTCAGTGCAGTGTAAGTGAGTATACCTTTGATAAACGAGGGTCTCATCTTGTAGACGCCAGTAAGTTCTACCACAGTAGAGCGCCATCTCTCAACAGTTTCGAAATAAAACTTGATATCATTAATACAGTGCAAAGTTTTACTTCTTCCTTATTGAAAGATATCTCCCCACTTCAGTAGATTGTAAAAAATACCATCTGCCAAGTAAAACTTTGCATTCTATTGATGATATCAAGTTGTATTTAGATTTAGATTGTGTTAAAAACTGTCGAGAGATGGCGCGTTGTTATGCTCTAGTGTGGTAGAACTTACCGGCGCGGTGTCTGCAAGATGCGAGCCTCGTTTGTCAAAGGTATACTCACTGCACTGACGAGACCCAATATAAGGTCGAAACCGGTCTGCAGTTAGTGATATCCTGAGAGAGAGGATGCTTCGCATCCATATTCATTGTGGTTTTCGAGTGATCTGAATTATTGTATTTTAGTGCTAACTCTGTTAGACAAACTACGGCAAGTTTCGTCACATAATCAAGCGCTCGTCGTCGGCATATAGCCAAGAGAATAGTTGTATTGGCCTAATTTGTTTAGCCATTATCGTATAAGGCATTTGCAGATGGTGTGGAGATATCTCACTTCAGTAGTTTGTCAAAAGGAAGCATATCAACCTAACCTAACCTAACTCTATAAGGTCTAAAAGCAGTTTAGAAGGTAGTCTTATTTCCCAATAATGCCAACTTGGTTGGTGGAATGCACGTCGAGTGGTGTATAATTTGCTATCCCCTGTTTTTTTTTTATATTCAATTTCTGTTAGATACCTAATATCCCTCATTAACATAATGGTATGATAATGGCGTCTGATAAATAAAACGATTTAACGGCCCTTCAAACTGCGCCTCCTGTTAATAGCAGTTATTTCTGGAATATATCCATTTTAAATTAAGTCCTAGGTCACAGGTGGCGGGTTTGTGCTAATCAAGAACTTTCCTTGCCCTCGGACGTGCCCCGTCGGCTTTTCCTTAAGTTTTTACGCAAACTGCTTCGGCGTCTCTGTTCACCTCGGAAAACAGCTGGACTCGCTGTAATTTATAATCGTTTGAAGCGTGTTTTAAAGCATAGGCCCCGAGAGACCGATGACTGTAAATCTTCGGCAACCCAGAATTTGAAATGGAAGTTTTTCTCAATTTGTTCGAGATGGAGAATGAGGCATGCGACCGCATCAATTCGGATTAAATGTAATAAATATTTAAAATGTAAACGGGCAATTGTAAATGATTCCACTTATTTAAATGACGACAAATTCGGCATTCCTTATACAGTGTTATACAGTGTTAATTAACGGAATAGTTTTGTTATATATCACATTACTACATATATAGGGTGCCGGGAAAAGAAAACCCGACACAGGTAAGATTCGATATCTGTCCCGGATGGAAATCGAAAGACATACAGCTGTTTCTAACCTATTAGTTCTCATCAGTCCCTACACGGTACACCGATCCAGGACATTACATTACATTATATTATATAGGTTTGGGCCTCATCAGCCATTGATCGCATGGGTAGTCCCTTAGCGATCCCCTCTTATCCGGGTCATTATCCAAAAATGCTATCCCATAAAAGAAACAATTTAGGCACGTCCCCCGCCTTAAGCCTCGCCTCCTCTAGGATAACAGGGGTCCCTAATATAAGATACCTCTTCTCCTCCAGTGCGGAGCAGATGTAAAGAAAATGAATCGAGGTTTCCTCGTCTTCTCTACAGTATCTGCATGCCGGGCTGTCAGTCAACCTCAGCTTGTGCTTATATGCGTTCAGGCCACTATGGTGGCCCGTTATGTTTCCCACCAGGGTTCTGGCTTTGTACCTGTTCAATTTAATGAATTCTTGGGCCCATTTCTCAATCTCTGAGTATTCTATGAAGAGTTTGGTTATTCGACAACCCGTTACTCCTCTCCATCTTTTATTGTGCTGGTCTTTTGCCCATCCATTGATGCGGTCTCTGATCAGATTCCGACTTATTCTCACTGCAGGTTCTGGTCCATAGAGGTTTTCTCTGGTCCCTAGTCTGGCAAGGTCATCTGCAATTAGATTTTCCTTAATGCCATTATGCCCAGGTATCCATAAAAGTTTCACCGGTCCCTTACCTGCCAAGTGGTTCAATGCTTCATAGCAATTATAGACCAGCTTCGACTTTGTCGTTGCTGAATTCAGGGCTGCCAACGCCGCCCTGTTATCCGAGCAGATACATACCTTCTCTTGGGTCCGATTTTGGTCGGCCCCCAGAACACCGTATGTAATTCCAACTAGCTCGGCCTGGAGTGCGGTAGTGTATTTGCCCAAGGGGAAGGTTTTACCTATCCCGTCGCGTAGCCTATACACCCCCGCACCCGCTCTGTTCCCATTCTTGGCTCCATCCGTGTACCAGATGTCTCCATTGAGCGGCAATCCAGCTTGACCCTCCATCCAGTCGGTCTTACTGGTGCAGGTGATCTTATATTTCTTGTCAAACAGGAAGTACACACCCGTACTGTCAGAGGGCATCCATAGGAGTCCCTCCTCAGCTAGCTCTCTTGAGAGTCTATTCAGGTCACTTACCTTCCTATTCATGTTTCCCACCCTGTGCATTGCCTTTGTGGCTTCCGCTTTCAGGAAGACATCAAGGAGTGGTATCCCCGTTAGCATCCCCATCGCCTCGATCGGTGTTGATATTAGGGCTCCGGTTATACTTCTAAGAATCAATCCTCTTAACTTGTTAAGTCGGTTGGCTTCCGACTTTAAACAGGCTCTCTCCCACCAGACCAGTGCTGCATACGTCAGTCTGGGTTTGAGAATTGCCTCATACATCCATTTCATGGTTTCCGGTTTCAAGCCCCAGCTATTACCAATGCTTCTTCTCAGTTGTCAAAGTGTTGCTATGATCTTGGAACATATGTGACTTAGATGTTTTCCCCATGACAGCTTCCCGTCCAGGATTACTCCTAAGTATTTCACTTCGCTATTATAGCTTAGTTCTTGGCCACCAAGTTTCAGCGGACATGTTTTGTTCCACTTATATTTCTTGGTGAACACCATCACCTCAGTTTTAGAGGGATTGACCGAGAGTCCCCCTCTCCCTGCACCAATTCCCAACCTGATCCAGGACAAATGCCGAATCAAATCTGTGGGGTGTTCATCTAAATCGATACGATCTATAACAGCAACTTATAAGTCGAAAATCGAGAAAAGAACCACCAAACCGCAAAGCGGTTATCAAAGTAGTTCCCGGGTGGTAAGGCTATTACGTAATCGCTATAGGTAACAACTACTCCTCGGGCTAAAGCCGCGCCAGGCATTGAATTACATATAACAGCGATCTGTTACGTGTAAACGAATTGTGTAAGGTGTGAGCGTAAGGTCTGTGAGATGTAAGCGTATTAGCGAAACAGCTGCCGTTCGGTTTCCATCCGGGACAGATGTCGAATCCTACCCGTGGCGGGTTTTATTTTTCTGAAACCTGTTTTATTGTGCAGAAAGAAACACGAGAAAGGGTTTTTTATTCTTTTTTTTATTCTTCAAGATAAAATGGAGGCGATACGGCTACAAAACAAAAGAATATCGTGGCCATAACATGGACACGTAAAACTGGCCCTATATCCCAAGTAACACGTTGAATACTTATTTTGAAGTCATTGACTGTTGCTGGCTAGATACACCTGAATGGCAGATTCACCAAGCATTTATTCATGAAGGGAAAGCAACTGGACCAAACTTTATTGGGTCATTGGAAAAAAAATCTCAACTTCTGCTGAGCAATAAACTCATAATTTACAAAAGTACTCTAAAACCTGTCTGAACATATGGAATGCAACTGTGGAGCTCACCTTCCAATTCCGATATTGAAATACTGAACGATTTCAGTCCAAAGTGCTGCGAGTAAAATCGAAGATGCCCCATAGTTCGTTCCAAATGAAGTCGTCAGTCGCAACCTAAGTGTAGTGAGTATAAAACAAGAAATAAATAATCACAGTGAGAGATACTTACGAAGACTAAGTTTTCATCCAAACACTTTGGTGAAAAACTTCGTAGAAGACTTATTGGTAACCGTAGACTTAAGCGTCATGATCTGAAAGACTTATCAATTAGATTTTAAATTAGTTTATAAGCCAAAACAGAGTAGTTAAACATTAATCATGTTATTAAATTTAAAGGACAAAGCCAAGGACCTCCTCCTGCATGTCAACTAATACTGTTATATGAATTACTGAATTTGCGACAAGGATAGATAAAAAAGACGTATACATAACTTCAACAATATCATCCCATAGCTTATCTACTATAGCTATCTACTACACCATTTGGTTTTCTTACCCCCATCCCACCTTTTTTTCTTAATGCTACCATGTTTTTTTTTTCGCCGCCATGTTTTTTAATGCAATTTTTTCTTACCCTCCCTACCCCCTTTTTTCTTAATGCTACCATACTTAATGACGCCATATTTTTTTCCTAATATCACTATTCTGTTTCCTTACCCCCCCTACCCCTTTACCGCCATGTTTTTTTCCAAGAATGACATCACGTGGTTTCTCTTAATACCATCATGTTTTTTTTTTTCTTAATGCGACCATTTTTAATGTCATGTTTTTTTCCTAATACTACCATATTTTTCTAACCCCACCATGTTTTTTTCTTAATGCAATTTTTTCCTCTACCCCCTTTTTTCTTAATGCTGCCATGTTTAATGACGTCATTTTTTTATTAATATCACCATGTTGTTTTTCTTAATTCGGTTGTGTTTAATGTCACTATGTTTTATTAATAATATGTTAGATGCGTTTTAAGTTTTAAATCTCCCGCCTTCAGAATTCAAATTTTTTTCCACTGTCGTCAATACCTCTTCTGCTACCAAACTATATCATTAAAATTCATAGTCTCCAGATTTCGCATTTCCCGCCTTTTAATATTACTACTATATATTGTACTAAAATACACACACACCTGCTGCGCATAACCAACGGTGAACTGATTCTACAATATTGAACACGTAAGAATTTAAGATTTCAATGGCTCATCGGTAAAGCATACCGATGACTGGCAACCCAGAGGTCTCGGGTTCAAATCCACAAATAGTCGGACTTTTTTTTAAATAGAATTGAAATTCCCGACAACGCCAACACTTAGAATTTACCACCAATGCCATCTTCTGTTGAATTTACATGCTGGAGCGTCAGTGGGGGCGTCGGAGAGGGGGGCGTCTGGGCGGAGGGTAAGGCGTCGCGGTGGAGGGTGAGGCGTCGCGACGCTCGGCGTCGGTGTAGTACAAAAATGACCAGAATGGACCTCCATAAGAAAATACATAGGATTTTGGTCTGATACTCTCATAGCTTATCTACTTCCTATGGCAAAATTGATGTGTGGTTTTTGATTGATGTTTGATTCTGCTGTTACTAAAACTTCGCTCTTTTAAAAAACTTTTTTCCTTACTTTTCTTTTACATATATTCAACGTAATACTGACTTGGTTTTCCACAAAACACTATACACTACACTCGACGCGCGTTTGGCCAACAGAGTTGGCATCATCTGGTGATGATTAAAACTCAGTTAAATTCAGTATTAATAATCTCCAGATGATGCCAACTTTGTTGGCGAAACGCGCATGTAGTGTAGTGTATAGTGTTTTGAGGAAAACTAAGTCAGTGTTATCTTCACATCAAAGGTTCCAACCTACTCCAGTATATGGTTTGTATAATGGATCTTTCCGTGTGCGTCTCAGGTAACAATCGTATGAATCAATCAACTGACATTTTTGAACAGTGTCGTGCCTAAAACACATTTTAGGATAACGTTAGTACAATACAAATCCGTCAACTTATGACAGAGTAATGAAAAGGTTCTCCACAAAAACATTCAATACCTCCATCAAAATAAATGAAATAAATTCAACAAAAATCAAAGTAAATGAAACAAAAATGAAATAAATTTTACAGAAATATTGAGAAGCCATTGAATCAAATTATACAATAAAGCTAAGACGTGACTTCATAATTGCATTTTGTTCGGCAAATTATTAACTGTCTATGCCGTACGTAGTTGATTGAAACATATGTCGCTAGACATACGTGCTAGTAATTGTGGCATATTAGTAAAAATTGCAAGTGGTGAAGCATGTGATATGTGCGTCGTCACTAAATTGATACACGCGCAAAGATCCATTAAACAAATTGTATATTCAACATGTATTTTTGTTTATATGTATACACAAATATTGTTCTATGAATAATATACCCGTAGTTTAAGAATATTATGTTACATGTATGAACGTAACCCCTTCATATAAGCTCATTTATATAACTTTAAATTGAATAAATGATTAAATGACATTACATGTGTTTTGTTCTTAATTGTTAGGCTCGACTTCGGTTCTCTTTCACACATCTAGCTTTAACATTTCACAATACTAATCAAACCATTTACCTCGAGCTCTTATCTGATCGTATTTTTTTACTAAAGCGTATCAACGATCAACTTCCTGCGTAACCGATATATAGGGCAATTTGTGCTCGACGTCGGATCAAAAGATTAATCATCTTATAGTGAAGACCCGCGTTTATGTTGTAGTTCGAAATAAAGCGTTGGCATCGTTAGACCAGTTATCTGCTCTAAAAACGATCTTGTTCCGCCGGTGGGTACTTTCCCGTTTTTTCCTTAATGATGCCTATAAGTCTACGCGTCTGAAAAAAATATAAAAACGGGCTGGAATAAATCGGACTAAAGAATCTGGACGTTAGGAAGACTATTCAGATGCTGATCGATAAAAAATATCCAGTTTTATGCAATAGTGAGGGTAATTTAAAAAAGTCTACTATATAAATACTTTTGGGCATACAATATGATATACAGGGTCTATATTGGTGGAGGGTGGTCTACTGGACATTCTTGAGAAATTACAAACAATATGAAGCAGAAAAGTTTATGAAAATAATGCACACTTTTGGCTGTAAAACTACCGCTCGACATCTAATGATGTAATATTTGTATAATTAAAATAATCTTTCACATTCTGTAACGTACTTGCAGACGCGTAATCACTGCAAATTTGTCTTAATCTGAATGTGATAAATCTGAATCCTTCTGTGCTCTGCATGTGACGAATCCATTTAAATTTAGATAATGTTTTCGAAATTTTTCTGCTACAAAATATAAATTATGAAGTTTACACGTAACATGTAAGAAATTGAAAGAACTATTTCCGGGAATTTATTGAACAATTCTAATGAGTTAATTATGAATAGAAATTTCTAAAAGAAAACTTAAAAGGGTTCTTGTATCTGGATACTTTCAAACACGTATAAATCCCTCAATTGAATAAATCCTGGCAACAAATCCGGATGAAATTTGTGTAGATAGGGCATTCCAACAATATGGACGGCCTCCACATTTATTTAGATCTAACTCAATGAAATATATTCAAACGGGCGCATTGGTTCAGCAAAATAGGCGGTTCAACCCCGGTAAATACTTTATGACATATTTGAAATTAATTATTTAAGTATTATTTTCATTTAAACCGATATAAAAATCGTTTTACAACTTTTGATACATATAAATTAATTAGCTACACATAGAGACGAGGTCACGACCACATCCACGCTCAGAGGAAGCTATAAAACTCCGCCTGTTGGGACTCAAACTCAAGCATACAATGACATCTCCAGTAGTGCTTCTAAGTCTATGTGAGAAGATGATAGGTTACCCATCCACGTAGACGGAAAGTGCTTGACTTCTGTTAATTTTGCGTCGGACATTCAACTTAATGAATGCCCACCGTATTCTCAATATTGATTTGACTGATTCAACGACCTGGACTGTTGTTTTGTATTTATTTACGCAAACATTACGCTTCCTGGGCTAATTCGTTACGTATAGTGTAGCTCTCCGGGGGACCAACCAGCGCATTCGCCATTTCATCGCCTCGATTAATGCCGCGTCGTCATCGGGGTATTTGTTATGTTTTGCGGATTCAGAATGTTTTGCGAAATCCAGCCTGGCCGCTACCCAGTGGCGGGGGTTCGGACGGTTCACAACCAGGCGCCGCAGAAGAAAATCGATACGATTCGGTCTCGATCTCGGCAGCTTCGTCTTCTTGCTCTCCGATTGTATCCAGAGAATACTAATTGCGCCGCGAATCTATGCGGAAAGGACAAAAAGACAAAAACGGCCATTAGGCGGCAGTCGAAACAAGGATTGCCGCACAAAAACGAAACAAAGCGCTGTATCTCCGTCCGAGCGTTTTTCAATGGGGATGTAATTCAATTTCTCGGGCCTGCAAAAGACCGCCATTAAAAACAATACTACTATTGTGCGCTCATCATTGAGTGCGCTGCAATTTAACTGTCTTGGAGTTATTAATCTGCTTGCATAATTGTCCTTCGCATTGGAAGATGTATTATTTTGCGAATTAATTGTGTTGTCATGTCACAGCGTTAAAAATGATAAGTAAATGAAATCTGGCTTTAAAATACGTTCTAACCCTACAGTTCAACTACCAGCAACTAAATAATGTCATATTGATTTACGATCTATGAAGGTGTGGGTAGTAGTACGAGTCTTCATTATGATAATAGTGTGCTACTCTGTAAGAGCGTATCCGATATTCACAAAGAGTTACTGTAATAAATAATCTCCTAGAGAAACGAAGAGGTTGCACTACAGCTGAAATTTTTATTGCAACTGTACATAACACTATAACTAAGTTCGGTAATTGTTCGGTACCATTTCTCATGAAAGACGTTATTAAGCAGAGTTATGATACGATTTCTCAGAATATGTGAACATCGATGAGAAATGAAAGTTGAGTGCTTTGTACCGATCCTCCAAACAAGACTAGGCCTAATCTTGGATAGTAGTCTGAGAGCAATCATCATAAGTTCCTCATTACTAGCGATAAGAACATAAGCGCATGCTAATCATCAGGATAAATTATAATTACGTTACATAATGGCACCTTATCATCAGCATCTTATCGTTACAGTTCTAGTCCACTAATACTATTCAATCGCATTTTGTTCAATACTAGCATTATCTCTTCTGTATTTTTTTATCTAGTACATTTAAATCTCATTTGATTTCATCCTATCCTATCATGTTCTACACTGCCTCATCCGCCCATATCTTATCATACGCTGCCCTATTCTAACCTGCCTTATCCTATCCTGTCATATTTTGTTATATCCTATCCTACGTTTGCTTTTATTATCTTCTTCCCGTCCTTTCTTGGCCTTTCCTCTCATTTACTAGACCTTCATATCCTGTGCTACAACCCCTATCTTCTTAACTTATCTTAACCTCGCCCAGTTTCGCCTAGCCCCTCCTAGTCTCTTTTGTTTTCGTTTAGCATTTCCTGTTATCTTCGATCTTTCTAATCTTCGATAGCCTTTCTTATTCTCTCAACTTCTTATGTCTTTTCCTAGCTTCTTCTATCCTCTCTTTACATCTTCTATCCTCCACAATTTTCTCCTATCATTTTCTGTTCTGTGATATTCTATTTTGTCTTATTCTATCATATCTTATCATGTCCTTTAACGAATATTTGCCAAGATAAATAATTACACACATGAATAACATTTCGAAATGAACGGGAATCATTTGTGACTCTGAGAATGACAATTTGTTGCATGCATTATTTAATTTTACATTCTGGGAACGTTCTGGAAACGTTTTCACTGAAGTTAAGTACACTTATTTAATTTTTTATTCTACTACCTATTTCTCCTTACTTTCCCATCCACTGATGATACCTGCATTCTATTCAATCCTATCCTCAACCCTAACAAAAATCTTTCCCAGAACTACTTTACCCTGTTCTAATTTATTCTTATTATCTTATATACTAAAATCTCATTTGACTCCATTCTATATTATCACGTCATGCCCTTCCATGTGTCGTCCCATTCCATTGCGAATTATCTTGCCTTATCCCGCCCTGTCCTACCCAATCCTCCCCATTCTGTTCTATCGCGTGCAATCATCTCCTTCCTGTTCTATGTTGGTCTATCTTACTATAACCTATTCTGTTCTATAGTTTCCTACGCTCTTCTATACTTTAGTAATATACTACAAGAAATATTCTTGTCCTTTTCCATTGCTTCCCGTCTTGCTTACATTCTCATCTTTTCCATCGTAACTCACCTTTCCCCGTTCTTAGTTTTCCTTTATATCCTATTTATATCATCTTTTCTTCTCCATGTTCTCCTATCATCTATAATCATCCACTATCCTTTCCTAACCTCTTCTCTTTTATTTTATCGCCTTCTAAGAAGTCGCTTATCCCCTCCACACCTTTCTCTATTCTCCTCTCCTCTCCTATGCTCCTTCCCTCCCTATAAACCTTCGACTATAATTAAATATTCCTCTATATTACCATAAAATCTAAATTCTCATTCCATTTTATTCCACTCACCATTGTTAGACTATCAATTCCTATCTTAATCACGATTAATGCAGAAACAACGTTAATAAATTCATGCTCCCCGTCTGAAAATACCCTAAATCAAAGCGGCGATGAGCACTTCTCGTAATTCGATTCCATTGTTTCGAGCAGCCTTGACATAAACGGCGGCCGGATGGAGGATTCAGGTGTGCTGATATAAAACGCGTGTAATTCCACACTCAAACCAATATAAAAGCCACCACCGGAAGTGGCTAGGGCTTGCGGTTAAGATAACGCACGTATTTCAGTTCTCTCCTCCGTTATTATATGGCATACAGGCGAGGGATTCATAACGGCATGTGCAACCTTTTATGCTGCCTATAGGGCGTCGGCGGCAACAACAATTTACCCGTATTTTCAAACTGCTTGAATAAATTTTAGCTGTATTAAAATCGTGTGTAAGTATTCGAGTCTAAAAAAGAAAGATGGTACTTAAGATAACGGGGATGTTTCGATAAGACTATTATTTCCTCGACGGCTGTAGGGGAGACTTAGTGGAATTTCACCTTGTTATAGAGTTGCTGTTGTCTTGCTAATAAGGGATCGTGATATAATTAGTGGACTCGGCTCGGAAGAGATTGGTGTACTCGTCGTCTTTGAAGATATTATAAAAAAAAGAAGGTCTAACAAGTTTATCATTTATCATACTGCAACATGTATTAATAAAACATTGTTATTGTTTCCGTGTGAGGACGTTCTGTTCATATCCTTTTTCGCAGGATACTAATAATTCCATTCGAAATGATTTAATGAAGTTCATAATGATTTTTGGAAAAACTCTAAAGCATATCAACCCTGTTAAAAAAAAACAAGCAGAAATTCGAAGGGATCAAATCCGGTGAGCAGACAGGCATCCAGTTGGTTTTCGTCGGTCTATGTGTCAGGGACAATATAGTCAAGAAATGATGGGGCATCAACATCAAAATGAGGAACCCCATCTTGTCGAGAGCAGAATATTTTATGGAGAATATCACCTTCAGTGTTTGGGTAAAGAACTGCTAAAACTGGAAGCAAGTCCAAACTTCTTCTTCTAAATATTCTAGAAGAACTTCTAAATATCCTAGCAGCAGTCAAATGGTATTCAAATATGAAAACTTTCAAACTTCTAGTTTACCTTGGTGCAGGCTATGATTCTAGAATCCAGTGAGGGTTGTGTTGAGACTAATATACTACATTTAAGAAAACATAGGTTGTCTCAGTTGGAACTATAGGGTTTGAATTGCGTGCCATTTGTGTTCTCTCAAAAATAGGGCCTCAATATTTAACGACTGTCACCATACGACGTCAACATGCCAGTAAACGTCAACAAGCGTTCCCCGTTTGCTGTGAAAGGATTACCAGCTTCATTCTTAAAGAAGTTTAATGGTCCAATTACTCCACTACTCCAAAAGACGCACCAAAACGTGCCTCCTTGTGGATGAATTTCCTTTTCGTGAACAATATGTGGATTTTCAGCACCCCAAATTCGACAATTTTGTTTGCTAACGTATCCGTCAAGATGAAGATGTGCTTCGTTGCTGAACGAAATTTTGTTGCAAAAATCAGCATGACCTTCTTTGTTTTCTAACACCCAATTAACAAACGTACGAATGGCTGAATTTTGTATGCTGACAGATGCAGATCTTTCTTTAAAATCCGATGTGTGGTGGCTCTTGACACATTCAATTGTTGTGTACCACGTCGAATTGATGTGTTTGGATACTCTCGTACACTTTCCTCCACTGCAACAATATTTTTATCTGACCGACCACGACGAAAACGTACTGGTATTGCTTGCCTTATCAATAACAGAACCAGTCTCTGTTGACTGTTAACTCTGTAGGCGATTCCTTTATCCTAATGTTCTTAATTAAACTGTAAATGATCGCTCAATTTCATAAAACAGTTGTACACAAGCTATTCGTTATTGAATTATGGTTTGTAGTTGACAGTCTTAAATACTGACACCCTATCTTTTACATAACACAAATGGCGAGCAATTCAAATCTTATAGTTCCAACTCAGACATCTTATACAACCCACTGAGAGCAGAAGTAGAAACCGGAATCTAAAAAATTGTGGGTATTATGAAGATCCAAATTGAACACACTGTATAGGTATATTAAATTAGTTTGAGACACCGCTGGCGAATTTCTGAAAATAAACGTTTTCTCTTAAATTTCCTCTGTTCGATTATACCTTTCTCAATAACCTATTCGCTGGTTATGGTTCAATATAATAAATAATATAAAAAATAAATAAATTTTCGTCCACAGAGACCCCACTCAGCCACACATAAATGTTAATAAGGGTCATGTCAATCGTATAACATAAAAATTCTAACTCGACAGGGTGTAAGGGCACTGTCAACGCATTCGCGATCGATGAAAGTTTGATGAGAGAAAAATAGGATCAGGTTGAAGGTCGGCCATGAAAGTCTTTTCGGTATAACCCTGAACTGTCGTATTTCCGCGTACCTTTCCATTGGAGCTCACCTACCGAAGCATCATTTTTGTAGGAAAATGATTAGGATGTTTACTGAAATATTTGATATTTCCGGATACAAAGTGAAAGCCTTTTTATTTCATGTCACTTGAATAATTTTTTGTTTAGTAGAAATTTGATATAAACTATGACAAAATCTACATGCTCCTGGAATGGGAAGCTACTGAACATCGGTTCACGGTGATTATACAGAGAAGTATATTAATTGAAGTATTTTATCTTAGTAGCTAAATTGTAGTAGAGCGTTTAAAACTTATTAGAGCGGTTTAACAGATAGTTAATGTGTTAAAACTATGAACTGACTGGTTGACTAATGCCTTCTTGTTCTTTGTTGGGGAGAGTGTGTTGGCGTTCGTTTCTTTCTGTTCCTGTTTCTGGAGTTTTTGCGTTTTCATTTGGTTTCCTTCTATGACGACGTCCCCCAGGTTCACTTCTCTCCGTGAGCGCATTCGAGGCGAAACGGTGAATTGCTGAGTCACTTAAATCACTTTGAGTCTTCAAGTCTTTGATGTAGTGCTCGTTAGGAATACAAGCAAGTCTCTATCGGACTGTTTAAGAAGGATTTGGTAGCTTGTGGAAGCGTGTTCGATGCTGGTGTACCACGGAAGACGCAGTTGATCCTTAAAGAAGTATTTGGTTGCTTGTGGAAGTATGTTCAATGCTGTGGCATCGAAGAAGACACGGTTGATTGTTTAAGAAGGATTTGGTGGCTTGTTGAAGCGTGTTCGATGCTGGTGTGCCACGGAAGACGCAGTTGATCCTTTAAGAAGTATTTGGTTGCTTGTGAAAGCGTGTTCGATGCTGTCGCATCGCAGAAGACACAGTTGATTGTTCAAGAAGGATTTGGTGGATTGTTGAAGCGTGTTCAATGCTGGTGCGTCGCGGAAGACAGGGTTGATCCCTTAAGAAGGATTGGATGAGTTGTCGGTGAGCGTCACAGAAGACGTGGATGATTCCGTCCCTAGTGAAGGTGCGCGAGTGCGTGTATACACTGTCTGTATGTGTGCGAACTGGTTCTGCCACTGGGTCTCGCGATTACGGCGAACTGTCTGCTTTCGCGACTACGAGTCACTACGTCCGTGTTTGTGTCGCTTTGCACACTAGAAGGCATTCACACTGGTCACTGCATTGACTTAGAGATGGTTTGGTCACTGCTATACCATTCTTGGTATACTGTTGCGTTCCATGGATCTGCCTGGTGCTTTTCGAGAGCTCTCTTTTTAATGGATTTCTGTAGCTTACTGAATTATTTCCGGGTTGATGATGCTGTAGGCTTTTGAAGGATCGCCTGTAGATTCTATTTCTACTGTATCACTGAATTTGGCCCAGTCACTTCTGAGGGGTAAACAAACCGGTTCTAGAACATCCTACGTGTTCTTTTTCGTTGTGGCTTGGTGTGTGATTATGACTTTGTGCAGGATGATGCTGAAATGTGCAAGGGTGCCTTCTTTCAACTCTTTGAGAAGAATTAGATAACAAAACTGGCTCAAGTGTTATAGTTTTCCTCTCTCTCTCTCTTTGTAGTAATATGTGATTGTTTGCACACAATGTGAAAAGATTTATATAAGACTTTCCTGATTTAAAAAATGACGGGGTATAAAGGAGAAGATAGCATTATACAGAGTCCGTCAGGGAGGTATGGTGTTTTTGAAATTAATGACATAAGATTATTTTTGAACGAATTTTAAAATTTATTATTTTTATATATTAGTCGTGTATTGCCACTGAAGAATAAAATAGCATTAGTCAGCTGCAAAAAATCACATTAGTTAGGTGGCGTCCATTTTTGTAGACGAGTGGCAAAATCATTCATACTCCTTTCGAGCATGGCACGAGGAATCCTTTCAATTTCGCACGTTATGGTTTCGAGCTTCAAGACTTCGCGGTTTGTCTATGTAAACTTTATCTTTTGAGTAGCCCCATAAAAAGTAGTCACAAGGTGACTGATATGGTGACCGAGGAGGCCATTCCACATCCCTACGCAACGAAATCAGGCGCTCAGGGAAACGTTCCCTTAAAAAGCCCATTGTTCGCCTTAACGTATGGCAAGTCGCCACATCTTGTTGGAACAAAACTGTTGGAACAAATCTTCTAAGTTCTGGTAGGAAATAATCACGCAATATGACGAGACAGCGATCTGTATTAACAAATGCGCGAAAAGAATACGGCCCAATAATGCAAGTTCGAGATACGCCACACCAAACAGTTACTATCTCGGAATGCAGAGGTTGTTCATGCAGCTCTTGCGGGTTTTAGGATGCCCAGTATCGAAAATTTTGTTCTGAAAATGGGCCTCGTCACTCATGAATAAAACGATGTTGTCGGCCAACATGCTTTCTGCGAACCTATGTCGGTCTCACAAAGCTGCAATTTTTGGACAACCATAATTTTATATGGATGAAACGAAGAGCAACGATCTCCTCCCTGTGTAGTCCCAGGTCTAAAGGATTCTGTTGTTTGAAATTTGTTCATCCACTTTATAATGGTATTCCGTTTTGGAACGCGATCATGCCGACCAATATTAAAATGGTTTCGAAATCGTCACTGTGGGAGCACCACAGAACGACCAGTTTCGATGAAAGTGTTGTAAATCCACACGATGTGCCACAGACCACGGCTTCATGGCTACTGGATTTGGCATCCCGCAACGAGTAGATGTCAACCATCGTGAAAGTATTCGCTCCACGCAGGCGCGCGTAAAAGCCGTCTCAAAAACACCATACCTGTATAATACATATCTATTTGTTCTTCATTATTTTCATAACAGCAGGGGCATACCATACATGGATGAGAGTGTTGCGTCGCATCCCTTAAAAAATTGGTAAATTAGTGTTATTTAAAAGTTCAATCGATTTATTCAATTACTACAATTTTTTTATTATTTTAAACCGACCGCAAACATACATTATTTACTTTAAAAGCTACCATCAACTTTTTTATTTCAAATCGGCCGTGAAGGCGCCCGAAATTATTGGACTCCCGCGTTACTTACTGCAGTGCTGAAATGCGATGGTCCACGTTACATCCAAGCTACGCGTTACATGGGTGAAAAGGTCAGTGATCTTACGCAGTCAACAGTCGAACCTCGAGAGGGTGTTGTCGTTATTTCCGGACTCAGTTATGCGATTATGTGAACGCATGTTGGCGACCGTCGCCATAACATAAGGAAGATTTGCAAGCGCTGTTTCAGGTAATTGTAGAAAATGAAAATGAGGAATGAGATCGAGAAATCGTTATTTGTGCTAGAGGCGTTTTAACTTTATTGCGCGACTTAGATTTTATTTTTTTCCTAGCAGTATTCTCTGCAATATATCAACATTTCGAGAGTCTGTTTAAAATTCTACAGACAAAAATATCATATATTAGTGACTGCAATAAAAAGATCGCCGATTTCAAATCACATATTCAAAAAATGAGAAACGAGTTTAGTGACATTTGGGACCGTATAGACAGATTTGTGTTAGAAAATCAACCACAAAGTAAAAGAATGGGTTTGGATTTAATTCCTGAAGACGATAAGAAAAGCACCTACGCGCGATTGTTTTATGAAATTTTGGACGTTATTACTTTAAACATTAGTGAACGGTTTAGTGAAATTTCTAAACTGAAATTCTTACATCTAGATTCCACAATTTACTTCATTCGTGAAATGTTTTCCTAACGAATTTTTTTCTTCTTTAGTAAGATACATCTGGAACATTCTTTGACGCAAATCGTTTAAAAAGTGAACTTTCAGTAATTTATAGTGATCCCGATATGAAAAAAAGCTTCAGTGTTTGAGCTTCACCAATATATTATGTCCCTTCAATTATTATCTTCTGTTTTCCCGGAGTCATCAAAATTGTCTCGTTTAATTTTGACTATTCCTGTCACAAGTAGTTCCGCGGAAAGATCATTTTCATGTCTAAAGATAATAAAGACTTATCTGCGAAATTCTCAAAAGCAAGAAAGACTGTCAGCTTTAGCATTAATAAATATTGAAAGTGCTTTGTTAGAAGATATGAGATCGTCTCCAACATTTGAAGAAACAGTGATAAACGTTTTCGCTGGACAAACAAAAACCGAAGAATTGATCTTCATTTTAAAAATTAGGATATATACCTCGGCATAATCATTTTATGTTAGTGTCATTTTTTTATTTGTACCATTTTCATATGGTCTACCTTTCATATGCATCCTACTGTACCTCTTCCCCTTATAAAATTTTTATCACATTCCTAGATTCTTTTCTCACTCTACGCCCCCGCATAACAGTAACCCTATGCACAAATTATTTATGTATGACGACTAAATTTATGAAAATTAGGCATATAACTACACTTATTACGTATTGGAATAATCTATTCAACATATTCCAAATGAGTCTGCATAAAGCAATACGTCTGCGATGACAAACGCCCACGTAACGGACGAGACCAAGAAAGCTGTCAGTTAGCGCAGCCACGAGAAGGCTCCTATTTCAATAAACTCGTCTGAGGCTTCACTAGCATTCGATATTTTACAAAGACGGCATGTTGACCATCGTAACGGATATTGGTTTCCAGAGCGTTCTTATTTCGGCGTATCGCCGTGATATAGAGGCCGCCAGCCGAAGTCTGAATTTAAATATAAAACCTAAATAAAAAAGGATATTATGCAAAGCAGATATGCAAATTAAAATACGCAAAAGCGTGACTTGAGCTATAGAAGAAGCGCTTGGAAGGGTCACGTGATGTATCGGTTAATATAATACGCTTGTTTAACTTCAAGCAGTGCTACACGAATTCATAAAAACACTGAAATATGTTCGACTCCTTCCAATGGATTCCTTTCACAAGTAAATAGTATGCCAGATGGTATCAGTGAAATTACATCTTCAAAATAATTAGACTTGTAACCAGAGCTGCCTCTTCTCTGGATTTGTTCCTTTCACAACTATACTATTATTTCTTTTCTCTCATTGAAGCCGTTCCAATGTAATCTCCATTCGTTCTAATTTACGTCTACTCTTTCAACTCTTCCTTCAGCTTTTATACATAGACATAGGAGTCTATGTACTCAAGATCTGATGAAGCCACTGTGTTGACGAAACAATTGTTATGTTTATCAAAAAAAAAGTGAAAATCTAACCAGCAAAGGTTTTAATTTTGTATAAATATGGATTTTCATCAAGCAACGGCCCAATGAATTCAGATTCTAGGGTATACACCACAATCTGCGATAGCACTACATTTCGAAGACTTCAGTTTGTCCATGTGATCCTTTTTGGAAGACCATGCTCGATTCCATAGAGTCCAACAGTGGAAAATACGTAGAAACGCAGCATCCTCATCCTAAATCTTATATTAATATCCCGACTAGTGAAAAACGTTTTGCTTTTCATAAATATTGATCTGACTATTTTTTCTATTTATGCTCTTATCTCCTTCGTTTGATCATCCGATCTTTCTATTAAGGTTCTTAGGTACTTATATGTCTGCACATTTCCATTTTCAAACTAATCTTACATATTCTTCTACCAAGTTTCGTTAAAAATAGATTTGCTATAAAGGTTGATTAGGAGTGGCGATAGAATTCTTCCTTGCCTTACGTCATGGCGAATCTCCATTTCCTCCGTTGGTTGATTTTCAACTTTGTATTAGCCCTTTGGTTCCAGTATACGTTACTGATTATTCTCACGTAGTCTATGTCTGTGTTTTTGCTTAGAAGTAGTCGATGTAACTTATCACGCTCCACTTTATCAAAAGTATTGTCAAAATATAATAAGCAAACATTCTGATTTATGTCTAGACAGAATTGGAAAAGAACTTTAATCTCAAAGAGTGCTTCTCTTGACCCAAGTCCTTCGCGGAATCCAAACTGTGTTTTGTTTGTATCTTCTTTAAGCTTCATATATATATACATATATATATATATATATATATATATATATATATATATATATATATATATATATATATATATATATATATATATATATATATATATATATATATATATTCTTTTATGAATTAAATTCTGCGCAATGAACAATCTGAGCATTCTCTTGGATTTGAATTCTTGGGAATAAGCACAAAGGTGGACAATAACCACTTTTTAGGGATTTCGCCTTTTTTCGTAGATGATATTGAAGATGTCCAGAAGAGTACATCTTTGTCAAAAAGATAAGCTTTATAGGGATTTAGTCAGAACCAACAGCTCTACCGAGTTTCATAGTTTCCAAGGCATATTCTATTTCTGATTTTTTGGTGTACGTTGTTGGTTTCTGAAACCGGTTTTGCAGGTCTTTCGTGATCAAATAGTTCCGAAATGTATGTTCTCTACCTCTTTAGTTGATTGTACTACCAGTAGTTTTGTTTGTATTACATCCAGCCATTTTCTTTATCTTTCTGAGCCTGTGAAAGCTATAAAATTTCTTTCGCACTAAGTGTTTATATATGTAATCCTCTTTGGCTTGTTTAACTTTCTTTTGTACTGCTTTATGTAGTCTCTTATATTCACCCATTTTGTTTTGCTCTTCTTCCTCTTTTCCATTAGATCCAGAATTTCTTATGTTATCCAGGACTTCCTCTTGGTTCCTTTGCTTACTAGATGATCTTCGGTTCTTTTGTGAATATGATAAGACTACCAAGAAATTATATTTAGCGTTGTCCTAGCGTATAACTTCACTTAAGATATATTCAAGGTCCAAAGGTTTGGCAATAATAATAACAGCATAAATAGCATATACAAGTATTATTATTAACGCTTGCAAGGCTTATTTACGTATATTTAAAGATTATTATTACACCACATTTACCTCGTATCGTTTACATGGTATCGTTGGATCGGTATTAGATAGACCATCACAAAATTGTAATAACATATAGGGTGTCCCATTTAAAATTTTGAAGTTGACGTCACGTGACCGGAAATGTGCAGGTGAAATAGTTATTTTATGCTAGAAATGGGCAACGCTTTTGACAGTTTAGCATCGCCAACTTTCAAAATTATTGTTCAAATAGGTTTCGGGATATCGACTGGCCAAAACTTCGTGGGCCACCCTGTATAAACATAATAAAAAAAATAGTTTACTGTCGCTCATTACACCCACTTTATGACTTCTAATACTACCTGTTGACACACACATAACAATTCCGCCGTTTTCCAATTTCCACAAAGCTCTTCTTACTTATCCCGTGACTTTACAGTGTGTTTTTTATGTGGACTCGCACGGCTCTCGTGGTTGTATTGACGCGATTCTTATTTTAAGGAAATAAGACTGTCGAAAGGTAAGCCCTCGCGGAGCTTAGGACTTCGTTTCGACGTTTTGTTTGGCGAAAGCCCTCGGGTCGTACTGGAAAATCGCCGAAGACGGCTTTACGAGACAAATATATCGATTGCGTTTCGCCGGCAGGTCTAAAAAAGATAACGAGAAAATGCATTGATACACCGATGGAGATGGACAGGGTTTTCATTAATCTCAGCATGATTTTCTCTCGTGGAAAGTGGAACTGTTCCATTTTCTGGTCGAAGAATTATCGTTGTGTTAACATTTAGGTTATCCAACAATACGTATTAATACATTTAACAAGAAAAACTACGGCTTTCCTCAAGGAACTGTTAGGGCTACTATTCTTCACTATGTATATTCATAATATTTTTAAAGATGCAGCGGCTGGGAAAATTATCAGGTTTGCAGTCGATACTGCAATTTTTTTGAAGTACGCTACAAACTGATGTAAAAAATATTTTTGCAAAATAATAAATCAGTAGATGGGGTAATAATAAAATATTTACCATTCCCTTTTTATAATACAAAATTTGCTAGCTTTTGCCCTGGATAAGTATATTAAATAACGTAAATAAGTAAAACAAAATGTTCTAATAAGAAAAAAAAAATGCAAATAAATATTTTAAAATATTAAACAGAACAAATATGTGCAAACTCTGTTAAAATTGCATTTTATAAGAGACTCAAAAATGTCCCCTTGTTGCGCTAGACAATCCGTTACTCTATTGTTTACAAATTAGCTCCTTAATAGCATCGAGGTGAACCATCCAGCATTTCTTTATAAATCATGAGTTTTCCTATGTCTATTTTCTTCCATCACACGTAAGTAAGTACATAAGTAAGATCTATTCATCCAAAGTATCATATTCTGTTCTCATACAACATAAAAAACGTATAAATACACTCTAATATGAATGTTTTATGCATCTAAATGAAGTTTACACGTAGTCTAAATAAATTACTTGTTTAGTGTAAATCAAATTAGGTACTGTGCCTAATTTGTTGCAAATAATAGACAATGTTGCTCTGTAGATTCTTATAAACATATAAAGGGGAGGAAATCCCCTGGAGGAAGAATGTAAATAGCCTCATTCTTCCCTCGTGGTATCATCTTCTCCTGTGTGCGCTTATAAGAATCTATCGAAAAACAGTCTCCCTCTCAGTGGCGGCTCATGATGAAATGAAACGGGTGTTCTGTACAGAGCCGATCCTAGGGTATTGGCCGCCCGCGTGCAAATTTCAAACCTATCCAAAGTACTGGTGCCGTAGGGGCCGCAAAAAAATTACGCCGCAGACGAAAATTTTGAAAATTTTCAAGGTCACGCGTTTTCCTGATCCTTCAGAATTTTTATGTAAAATCCGTTTATAAAAAAATATAGACTTTCACAAGAAAAATTTTTAGAATTAAATATCTTTTTGAAGAACATTCATGTTTGCCGTCATATTCATTGGTTAAGAGAAAAGGTTTGTAAGGTGAATTTTCTACTAGAGGGTCTATAGCACTTAAAATATTTTCCGAAAGAGTTTCAGCGTCACATTTTGTAGGTTTCAGGTATGTCCAAAAACGTTCAATCGGTTCACCATCGAGAATATATCTTAAAACTACCACTAACTGAGTTCTTGCAGATACATCAGTTGTTTCGTCTGCCATAACTGCCAAAAATTAACGTTTGTTAATTTCTTTAATTATTTCTTCATGACATACTTTTAATATACAGTCTAAAACATCATTTTGTATTTCTTTAGAGGTTCCTTTAAATACTGAAGCATTTTGTAGATGCTCGCTTAAAGTTACATCAAGCTCAGCAGAAAAATTTATCAAACCACGAAATATCCCCGGGTTTTGAGAGGTTTCAGCTTCGTCATGTCCTCACAGCGCCAGTTCAAAGGCCCCACAAAACTTTATGCAGTTTATAATTTTTGACAAAACCTCTACCTCCGTCCATGCTTTATTACCGCCAAAAAGTAAAGAAGGAAAACAAAATAACGCATTTTTTTGTTGCACCCACAAATCCAATTGTTCTTCGAATAAATGTCTCTATTAAATTGACGTTTATATGCTTTTCCGCGGCTAACACCTGCAATCTCAATAACAATATCGGGCAATGGCCTACCATTGTTTTTTAAATCATTTTTTTCTTCATAAGAGTATTTCAAAAATCGCTTCACATGAACTAAATTATAAACTAAATCCATTGTCACTATCACAGTATATAATATTAATAATTAGTACAATAAATTACTACACAAATTCACAAAACAATATTTAAAATCTCAAATTAACACGAAATACGAAATAGGTACGATTTACGCCCGCCCGAGGAGTAGGAAGGAGTAAACATTCACTGATATTGCCTTAGCTGGAAAAAATACAGCTCACTGACCGTGTAAATTCGCGCATTTACGAGCGCCAAGTGTGGATTGTCGCGTGAGTTGAGGGATTTGGTTAGCTGCACCAACTAACCAAATTATTTTATTAATAAATTTTAGTAATTACTATGTCGCGAAAATATATTAATATCTAATTCTTTTGGCAGTTCTGCAGCACCTATACACCAGCCGCCCCTGGTCCCTCTATTACCTTACATGAACTGTAATACTGTTGGAGACTCCATTTCACCCCTCTAATATCATCCCTTAAACAAACTATCGATAACAGAATATTAACAAATGCATACACACTTAATGATCCTAATCGATTTTTCAAAATTAGCAGTTTATTCCTATACTGGCCATAATTCGAGCTGATCAGGGCCGAAAACCCAGGATGAAATATTCATACGGCTTACACAATCAATCACTCCCGAATTTTAAGGGAAGATATAATGATATAGGCCCCGCTTTATAGTTTTGCCCGTCGTGAATACGAAATGTGAGAGTAAAGTAATAAAGTTTCGTCGGAATCAATTTCCAGGTGAGCTAAGCTAATTGAAATTCATTCCGAGCAAAAGCTATTAGTTAAGAATATAATGAGAGAGAAATGCTGGAGGAGTTTCAGGGATGCGGTTAAAAAAATCTATCTGCGGTGGTGTCACGAAAATGCAAACACTGGTGGAGGGGGTACTTTTGATGTTAGAAATTAAGTGGCAACGAAGAACACAGCGTTCAAAATCTCAAAACTATTCAATTTATTAATTCCGCTTTTGTGCGATGTTTTGTTAACAAAATATTTCCTGCCTTATAGTAATAATAATGAACAAGCAAATCGCAATAATATTGCGCCGTCCCCTCGCTCACATCGAAGGCACCTCTGGAGCATGCTTCTAGAGGCTTCGGGTCGACTTACTATGTTGATTTTGTCAAAATTCAAACGAAGAACATTTCGTACATCGACCTAAAAATTTTGTGACACACACACACGACAACAGCCGTTTAGTAAATAGAGATATGTCTGGTCCGTCTGTCGTCTTTCTCTGATCAGGTCTGGTGTGTCTCGTTCGCGTCTCGCCTGTGTCTGGTCCGTGCCTGATCCATGTCTGTTTTGTGTTTGGTTCGTGTGTCTGTGGTCTATTTCTGGTATGGTCTCTGATCAGGTCTGGTAGGTTTCTGATACGTATCTGGCAAGTGCCTGGTCCGTCTGTCTGTGGTTTGTTTCTGATCAAGTCTGGCGTGTCTCTGGTCTGTGCCTGGCAAGTGCCTGGTCCGTCCATCTGTGGTCTGTCTCTGATCAGGTCTGGTGATCAATTTAATATAAAAAAAGGAAGTTTAGCCAGGTAGAAACGGGTTCCCCTAAAATTCCATCCTGTGGATGAGAAGGCAAACACACTCGTGCCCAAGAAGAGGTGTCAAACTCTCTCTATTAGAAGTCGAAATTAAGTATACAAAGACGCCACCAAACTAGGGCCGATCTGTCACCCTGTATTAACGTATGAATAACATTGTTGTAGACACCTCTATAGAGAAATCCGCCATCCATCCTCGTTTTCACAATTAAAAATTATTAAAAATTATTTGCATTTTCCTTAAAACTTTCTTAATGCAACTTCATAACATTTTTTATAACAATATTCAAATGTGAAAGAATAAGGGTTGCTTTTGTAACAAATGTGCCCTCTTTGATCCTGAAAATGTACGCCACTGTACATAGGACTAAAGTCACGCGTTTTCCTGATACTTCAGAATTTTTATGTAAAATCCGTTTATACAAAACTATAGACTTTCACAAGAAAAATTTTTGGAATTTAATACCTTTTTGAAGAACATTCATGTTTGCCGTCATATTCTTTGGTTAAGAGAAAAGGCTTGTAAGGTGAATTTTCTACTAGAGGGTCTATAACACTTAAAATATTTTCCTAAAGAGTTTCAGCGCCACATTTTGTAGGTTTCAAGTATGTCCAAAAACGTTCAATCGGTTCACCATCGAGAATATATCTTAAAACTACCACTAACTGAGTTCTTGCAGATACATCAATTGTTTCGTCTGCCACAACTGCCAAAAATGAAGGTTTGTTAATTTATTTAATTATTTCTTCATTACATTCTTTTAACATACAGTCTAAAAGATCATTTTGTATTTCACTGTACATAGGACTAAAGTATTTAAAGAAATTAGAAAATTCGAAACACCTTTTGACCCCTTTCAGCGATTTTGCAGGAAAAAGAAAGTTTGCGAGATTTTTCAGGTGTTCCAGGCTTATTTTCCACAGTAGATACAAATTTTCCTTCCACATGTATATAATTTCCTGATAAGTCAGTAGGAAGTTGGTATCTTACATGAATAGAAACAGTTGCTGGTATTACAACACAAATCACGTCTGGCTGCAGGAGAGACATTACGCAGAGAACTTCAATTAAATTACCCTGGGAATGGGTTTATATTTTAATCATAGAATGCGGGAGCAACGATTTTATGTGACTGGTAAACACGGATATCCCTAATTTGTTCTCTAAGTGTCTCCTTGGTGTTTGACCTACATATTCCTTTGTCAATTTCATTCTAAACATAATATTTAATATCTTTGTTTCATATACCACGTCTCGCAAGTAGAATTAATATATAGAGCTTTCGTAGGTAATGAATAGATTCGTTAAACATTCAAGGAGTGAGTGGTGAAAGATATTTGGACTTTCTTCGAGACGACCTTATTCCTGTACTAATAACTTTATATCCAGATGTGCAGGAGCTTGATCTTGAACGTCTATTTAGTTATTTTCAGTTGTGTATGCTTATTATATACTTATATGTTATATGAAGGAATAGTAGTGGTGTTCCGCAAGATCCCATTTTAGGCCCCATCTTATAGTCTATTTATTAGAACAGTTGACTTCCCGAAATTGTTGGGTGTCATTTATTAGTTTTAATGACTTTCTGAAGAGAAAGACGAGAGTGATCTTAAAGATATATATCTTGGATTAATTTAATCACAATGTTCTAACTATTCATTTCAATAAGACATTTTTTTTTGAATTACAACAAACGTATACTATTAATAGGTTTGAATCAATTTGGTATCCTTCAATCCTTTTATAAAACATAAAATATATGCAACACTTTTGGTTCACCCTGTATAACATAGTCGCGGTACAGGAAAGCAACTAAAACGAAACGCTAACCCCGGATTATTAATTATCACGTCTCTAGGGCACTGTGTTCGGGAAGCAAATTGGACCTATCTTTGTAGTCGGTATTTGCCCTATCGTACTGCTCTACGTAATATTTGCCTTCAAAGTCAAGAACGTTTTTGACCTCTAATTACTAGGCCAGTAACCGCGAACCTCTGTCAACTACACTCGCTTAATTTATAACTGTGACGTTAAAGAAACTAATTCTATTATGTTGGAGTTGAATATTTACGAAAAATGTAATACAAAAGCATTTCAGCACCATGTATCCTGTTATTTTCTGTAGAAGATTGGGATCAAAGTATATTTTGTTATAAAAGTATGATTCTGTTTACTTTAGGCAACGCTTTAGGTACACGTAAGACTGACTTAGTTTTCCACAAAATACCAAAACACTATATACTAAACTCGACGTGTATTTCGCCAACACAGTTGGCATCATCTAGAGGTGATTAAAACTAATCTTTTCAATTTCCAAACTTTCAAATGCATCTAGCTGTCTAGTATTTGTTACATTCCTAATTAATCTTGTTGCTAATATCTATCTTGTGGTTGATCTCGAAGGCATGTTGGGCATCACTGGACTTTTCTACCATATTTGAAATGCGCCATGTGCTCTTTGAACCTGGTTTGAATACATCATCTGGTCTGTCCAACATATCTTTGATTATAATCATTACAGTTGATTTCGTAAATGCTCGACCTGTCATTTGTGCTAATTTTGTCTTTTGGATTGCCTAAAAGTTGTTTTAATTTATTTCTTGATGAATGAATTACCGTCATCCCTATATCTTTAAAAATCCTACTAATACCACGGGTGAATCGAGGATCGTAAGGAATAGATACGGATTTTTCTGGATGGGGAAGATCCAGAAAAATCCGTAAAAATCAGTTTGAAAGGTCGAGGAGTTTCGAAGTTATTTCAATTTAGGTTTGTTAATAATTTTTTCAGCTATACCAACAGAATATCCATTACACTCACCTATATCCTTGCGCTTTTTCTTTTTCAAACCTAACTTTATTGAGAGGGACGCTTAGTAGGCGATGGACTAGAAAATTGAGTCTCGCCATTTTGTGTTGAACACAATGGTGGGAATCATTGGGGGTATATCTGAGGGTACTGGTATCTTTTCTGTACATATTAAATTCTAACTTGCTTTCACTATTTCTAATAACGAGTACATCTAAAAATGGTAGTTGCTCATTGGTTTCAACTTCATATGTGAGTTCTCCAGACGCGAAACGGTTATTTAATTTGGAAACGAAGTTATCAATATTCATGATTTTCGTGTCAAATACTACGAACACGTCATCCACATACCTAAAACAAACCCTAGGGAAGTACTCGAATTCTTCTTTTGCTTCTGTTTCAAAATCTATTCATGAAGAGACTGACAATGAAAGGTGACAACGAGTTGCCCATGGCTATCAAAAACCCGTTATTAAATTGGAAATAATTCTGTTTCATGCAAATCTTAGTGAGTTCAATATACTCTTTTACTATATCTGGACTAAGATTCGAGTAAATCCTTAAGGTAGTTCAAAGTTTATCGGAACACTTGGAAACAATAGCATATGTCAAAGGAGACCAAAATTTCATCCCCTTGCATCTGAATATATTTAATCCTACTAATGAAATCATTGGAATTAATCACTGAGGAACTGGGTAGTAAAATGTGTAAACTTTCGAACTCCTCTGTTAACCATTTCGATAGGTGGTAAGTAGGCGATCCAATTACAGAAACAATAAGACGCATCTGCTTATCTGATTTATGTATCTTAGGCAAGCAGTACAATCTGGATACACTATAGATACATGCAGCCTTTTCCTTAGAGCTGGGGTAATAAGGTTGTTACAAGATTTCAGTGTACTCGTATTTCTTACTTCATTGATCATCTTTTTATGACGTCAGTTGGCTTATAAAACACCGATATATTGTTGAATTTCGCTCCCGGGAAGTGCAATCAAATTGAGCATCTCACTAGTTTGAGAAAAGTAGATTTAAACATTTAAAATTTGACACAAACGCTGATTTATTCCCAGATTTCAGTACACACCAGTTTGGCAATAGACATTTTCATGATTTTGTGTTCTGCGATGAAAATAATCAAACGGAAACTGCTTATGATTGTAAAGGCAAAAGTACCTCACCAGAAATGCTGCTAAATGTTCCAATTACTTTAAAAGCCACGAGATAATATTTAATAACGTAGATTGCAATCTCTTAATTCTTTACTTCCAACTTTCTCTCATTTTGGAATATCAATTTAAAGAAGCTAATTAAATTTCCTTCGAAACATCTCCAAAACTGATAAGCGACGTATGTCGAACACCCTCCCTTAACGAAGGGCGAAATTTCTTTAGCGGCGATTCGTGGATCGGGGAGTTTCCCGGCGCGCCCGGCATCCGATCTCCAAAAGTGGAAAGTCATGACCGTTGACCCGTTAAAAAAAGAAATATCTGCTTGTCACGGCCAGTCACGAGAAAGGGCGGCATGACATCCGGGCGCATTTCTTCTTCTGATACTGTTTTTATATTTTCATGTTTTCGTATCATTAGCCATTTACTTTCGGGTGGTGGTTCGGTTTGGCGGTGACAGGCGCCGCCCCTCTCGCCGCCCCCCGGCCAGCAAACGTCTTCAAGGAGCCGGATCGTGAGCGCAATTTATCCGGCTGAATTGGATATATTTAACAATTTATTCTGCCGCTATGGAGACGCAGATATAGATATACATGTCTGTTATTGAATAGTCTGCCCCGTTTCTGGTTCACGGGGCCAAGTTGGGTAGTTTGTTGGACAATTGTTGCCGATGTTACCGTGATAATAATAGATATCGGCGGCGGAGTCTTCATAATTATCAGATTTAAACATCTTGGGTCGATAAATTGTTAGGCCCGGGGTGTACACAGCTGGCGCAGTTGACGTCGATATTCCGTGGCCTGCCGACTATCACTGTAGACTAATCTCTTTCACTAGTCAGAACAGCTCTTTTTTTGGCATATAGAAAGTGGAATTTTAAGCTGGTGTCTTATTTTGATAATACTTTCCCAGTTAGAGCAGCTTCATTAGAACGAATTACAAAAGGTTTGTATTTTTATGATGGTTCACCATGTCAATAACACAGGTCTATAAATTTTGAAATGTGAAAGCTGATTTGGGTTTGATAAGTGATTATAGTAAGTTATTTACGCAGATTTCATATCTACCTTCCATTTTTGCCCCTCACGTAAAGTTTTTGATCAACTGAATAATCAGTATAAATTAAGAACTAAAAGAAAAATTACATTTTAGTAAACATTACATTTAATAAACATTAAAAATTTATAGTAAAAAGCAACAACATAAATAGTTTTGAGTCTCTAATTTCTTTTTTTCTTTGAAAATATCTCCCTTTTTAACAAAAAACTTCGTTTTGTAGTAATCACTATGTTTTCTTGTGTAATCACTATGTTTTGTGTATGCACTAGTAGTCTATGTACTCAACATCTGATGAAGCCACTGTGTTGGCGAAACAATTGTTATACTTAACAAATAAAAAGTGAAAATCTAACCAGCAAAGGTTTTAATTTTGTATAACAATTATTCTAGTTGCCAATCTTCTCGATTCTCGTCGGAGAGAATTACGATTACAACGCAAAGTGGAATTTTCACACTTATATCATATTTCATATTATCCCGTGCGGTTACGCCAAATGGGGATTCAATGCTGCGCCCGCTGAAAAATATTACATTTTTTATGAAACCCATTTAGGGAATTTTATGACCAATTTTCCTTTACAGCTTTAAACCATACGTTTACGCCTATTGTTCCTGTTTGCGAACTGACACTTAAATTGGGTATTTTTTTCATGAGGAACTGTGTAAGCGGTATAATTACCTCGGGACAAGAAATCGGAAGGTTAACAAGATTTCTCGACATTGCGCGTTTGATTTATGACTTTAATATTCTCACCAAAACTGTCTTGAGAGTACAGGGTATAATGTGGGTGTCAAGTTCGAGTTAATTACGTGAAGGATATCGAGGAAGTACGAGCCCAGGCTCATAATAATAATAATTTTACAACTAATGTATTTAAATAAAAATAACACTAAAAACCATTTTATTAAAGAAAATATTGGTAACAAAAACAAAGTATAAACTTTTATCTTAAACTTGTATAAGAAAACTGGATGCATAGTGCACAGTCCAAAGGAAGAAAACTGGTCGACCATCCCAAATTTCACTCTTAACTCAACATGTTCTGAAAATAATTTTAAAAACATACCGACGATCCAGTGCAAAAGAAATTATGGTACTATGGAGGCAAACCATTGGAAAACATATATCTGTATCAACAACTAAACGCTCAATCAAGAAAATAACAATACGAATTCTACATTCTACGTAAAGTTTGATTCTTTACATTTTACTTTTGAACTTACCGGTTTCTCCTTCAAGCAAAAGAAACGCCGTTATTAACTAAACGACAGAAAATCAATCGGTTACGGTGGGCCAAAGAACATAGGCACTGAACTTTTCAACAATGGCACCAAGTAATTTGGAGTGATGGATCCAAATTTGGAATCTGTTTGGGTGATACCAGAAAACGTATGCTAAGAA
Source organism: Rosalia funebris (assembly GCA_037954035.1). Classification (NCBI taxonomy): domain Eukaryota; kingdom Metazoa; phylum Arthropoda; class Insecta; order Coleoptera; family Cerambycidae; genus Rosalia; species Rosalia funebris. Next base: position 9,304,572 of record JAZFAV010000001.1, on the reverse strand, counting down.
CCCCACAGGAAACTTATCACCCTGACTGTTTGGTTAGGAAAGTGAAGTTTTCTGCGTCTCTTATGATCTAGGGATATTTGGGTGTTGGGTAGTATTGGCGTAGGAAAATTGCATTTCGTAGATGGTACTGTGACAGCAGAAAAATATAAAAAAAATTTGACAGACAGTTTATTGCCGTCAATACAAACATGTCAAAGTACTGACACGCAGTACATTCTCCAGCAGGATGGTGCTGCGTGTCACACAGCAAAAACTGTCAAAGCCTTGTTGACAGAACATAATGTCTCTGTTATGGAATGGCTCTTTAGCAGTCCAAACTTCTCGCCAACGGATATATTGTGGCATAAAATGAAAAAGCAGTTGCGCAAACATCTAGCTCGCTTAGTTAACGATTTACGCACCAAATTGCTGCTGTCCCAAAAGAGATTTGGGACAGCACGATTCCTGAAGGTGCGCAGTGATAGTAGATACAATGCCTGTCAGAATTAAAGCTTTTATTGTTAACAAAGGTGATATAACACAGTTCTGATATATTGAACCGCGAATCTTAATGTTTATGTTTCTTATTAACAAACTTGTCACTGACACTTGGGCGTTTGGTTTTTCTTCACCAGGAGACCCACTTTACTTAGTCAAACTTCACACATACTAGACTAGTTGCTCACTTCTCTCTGACTTCACGATATTTGTCCATTTTTTCCAATGACACTTTCCTTGGGATTTTGATTTCTGTAAATAAAATTGATGTTGAATAGGCAATAACAGATCAAACGAATAGCTTAATGTTAATCCCATTCAGGGGTTTAAAATGGACGTCCCTATGAAACCCCCAAGCTTAAAAGGGTTTGAATACTCCACATGTCATATTTGGAACCAAAAATTATCTACCCCACTATCCAGTGGCGGCTCGCGATGAAATGTAACGGGTGTTCTGCACCGGGCCGATCCTAGGGTATTGGCCGCCCGCGTGCAAATTTCAAACGTATCCAAACTACTGGCGCCGTAGGAGCCGCAAAAAAATTGCGCCGCAGGCGAATATTTTGAAAATTTTCAAGGTCACGCGTTATCTCGATACTTCAGAATTTTTATGTAAAATCCGTTTATACAAAAATATAGACTTTCACAAGAAAAATTTTTGGACTTTAATACATACCTTTTTGAAGAACATTCATGTTTGCCGTCATATTCTTTGGTTAAGAGAAAAGGCTTGTAAGGTGAATTTTCTACTAGAGGGTCTATAACACTTAAAATATTTTCCGAAAGAGTTTCAGCGTCACATTTTGTAGGTTTCAAGTATGTCCAAAAACGTTCAATCGGTTCACCATCGAGAATATATCTTAAAACTACCGCTAGCTGAGTTTTTGCAGATACATCAGTTGTTTCGTCTGCCATAGCTGCCAAAAATGAAGGTTTGTTAATTTTTTTTAATTATTTCTTCATGACATACTTTTAATATATAGTTTAAAAGATCATTTTGTATTTCTTTATAGGTTTCTTTAAATACTGAAGCATTTTATAGATGCTCGCTTAAAGTTACATCAAGCTCAGCAGAAAAATTTATCAAACCACGAAATATCCCCGGGTTTTGAGAGGTTTCAGCTTCGTCATGTCCTCGCAGCGCCAGTTCAAAGGCCCCACAAAACTTTATGCAGTTTATAATTTTTGACAAAACGTATCTCTTTTTTGTCACATTATCATTATGCTTTTGCACATTTATCCAATAAGCTGAATCTAGCTGCGCTTTAATATTAGTTGTTCCTAATAAAGCTAATTCCATTGTATTATGTAGATTGCTTTTGGAGTTGTCGCGCTTTTTTATTTTTTCAGTTAAGTGCACCAAATCTGTCACCCCTACCTCCGTCCATGCTTTATCACCGCCAAAAAGTAAACAAGGAAAACAAAATAACACTTTTTTTTTTGTTGCACCCACAAATCCAATTGTTCTTCCAATAAATGTCTCTATTAAATTGACGTTTATATGCTTTTCCGCGGCTAACACCTGCAGTGTCAATAACAATATCGGGCAATGGCCTACCATTGTTTTTTAAATCAATTTTTTCTTCATAAGAGTATTTAAAAAATTGCTTCATATGAACTAAATTATAAACTAAATCCATTGTCACTATCACAGTATATAAATATTAATAATTAGTACAATAAATCACTACACACATTCACAAAACAGTATTTAAAATCTCAAATTAACACGAAATAGGTACGATTTACGCCCGCCCGAGGAGTAGGAAGGAGTAAACATTCACTGATGTTGCCTTAGGTGGAAAAAATACAGCTCACTGACCGTGTAAATTCGCGCATTTACGAGCGCCAAGTGTGGATTGTCGCGGGAGTTGAAGGGGAGGACGGGTGTGCCGAGCCGTGCTGAGAACTACCTCGTGTGGCCCAGTTCAATGTATCGCGACGAGCTCGCGTAGAGACCCAGATAATTCATCTGGTCTACTACTCAATAGAGGATGGCAGGCAGAATGCGACTTTAACGCAATAATTTGGTTAGCTGCACCAACTAACCAAATTATTTTATTAATAAATTTTAGTAATTATTATGTCGCGAAAATATACAAATATCTAATTTTTTTGGCAGTTCTGCAGCTCTGCAGCACCTATACACCAGCCGCCCCTGCCACTATCGTAGCAAACGTTGACGTCACCAACCAGCATTCAATGGAAAACAATTTTTAGATTGACCTTTGTCCACCAAGTCATTTTGCCCACCCACTATGCGCAGTCAAGAAGTCTTCTTAAAAAATCAATGAGGCTGGAACAATGTCTCTGAACTTCCTAAAGACACGACACGCCTTTTCGTAAATAAATTTGAAAGTTGTATCTGATTACACTGTCCGCGAGTTGTCTTGTCTTTCGCCTTTTCTTCGTCCACCAGTAAAAAAGGGGTAATTTCTCAGACGTGTGCGTTCGCAAGCACCCCCGTAATGTCGACTTTTTAATTAAATTTAATATCGGCCCAAGCGGAAACGAACTTTGAATGTTATTTCTGAAATAAATGGTTGACATTCTAATTACTCCGGAGAAAGGTGAGGGCATGCTCGTTTTTAATTAACGGAAACTTAATAAGCGCCATTCTTGAGTTCAGTAGGACCCGACAGAACTTCGTGAATATGCATTTACGTATATAATTTTTCCCCTAATTAGGGACTGGAGTGTATTTAAATATGAATTTGTTAGGTTGATGTGTTTGTACACAACACAAAAGTTAACTGAATTAATAAACTATATTATTTATTTAATGGAGCCGTTGGTGCAGATGCACGGGAGAGGGAAACATATTCTGGGCGACAATTAGAACATAGTTTCCTTTAAACATAAGATTCAAGAATAAAAATATATTTGCCTGGGAAGTTTATTTAAAAATAAATAATAAATTATGCAGAACATTCGTTTGTTACTAAAGTTATTAAAGCCCATTAATAAAATTGCTAGCGTTAAGTGCTGTATCAGTGGTGTTAAGGCAGCTGAGATGCCGTCGTGTATCTTGAAGTTTTAACCAATGTAGGTACAAGAAAGAATAACAGTCTGAGAAAACCTTCATTCACTAAATACGACTTTGTATTTCTCTTTATATTTATAACGAGAAGAATTGACAAACATAAACATATAACAGTTGATTAAACATTAGTTTCAATTGTTTCAAATACTGTTGCTTGTAACTAATCAAGACTATGTAGTCGATATTTAAAAACATTGTTTTTTAAATTTTGAACATAAAATAAAAATAAGTCGAGAGGAGTCAAATCTGGTGAGCACGAGATCGTTATAGAACGCTTTTAAAAATGTGGGCGATTCTCTGTGTATTGTAAGTAACTCCACCTTCTTGAAAGACATCGGATTGTAATTCATCGTGATGCAACTGTTCTAAATAAGAGAGAAAATTTTAAATTGCGCCCCACTTTGGTTGTCATGATTCGATAGGTCAATAATTGTGGCAGATCGATATGAGACACACAGAAGTTAGTAAACATAGAGTGATACACGATACTACAACGCGACCTTATTGTTAAGCATTCCTATCAAAATGTTGAGAGTTTGGTTGCTACGATTCGTATGGTGCGTCCAATTTTCGACAGAAATAATGTTTCAAATTAACAACTGCGAAAAGAATAACCGAAAACTCCGAATGTACTGGTTCAGTTATTGATGTGAAACACACGATACGAGCTCGTAGTGTAATCGTTCAGAACAAAACATCAAGGCAGTTTGCGAGAGTGTGGCCGAGAGTCCAGGGACCTCGATTCGTCATTGTGCACAAGAATTGGACATTTCAACAGCCACTCTTCGCCGTATTCTCACTAAAAATTTGCGTCTCCGTACTTATAAAGTCCAATTGACTGAACAACTTCTGCCTACAGACTATGCGCAGCTAAGAGAGTTCACCAATTGGATAACTGAATAACAAGAAGCGTATGCCGATTTTGTGGACAAAATCATCTTCAGCGGCGATGCCCATTTTCACCTTGATGGCTTAGTTCACTTAGTGAACGTTAATAGGCAAAAATGCTGCACTTAGGGCATGTAGTTTCAGCAGGATGATGCCACTTGCTACCCGTAACACATTGGCAGTCCTACACGAATCTTTTCCTGGTGGTTTCATCTCCTGTCTTGGTGACCAGAATTGGGGCTTGAAATGAAATATTGAATATGAAATTGAATACCATGAAATGGATGGATGAGGCAATACTCAAACCCAGACTGACGTATACAGCATTGGTCTGGTGGGAGAGAGCCTGTTTAAAGTCGGAAGCCAACCGACTTAACAAGCTTAAGAGGATTGATTCTAAGAAGTATAATCGGAGCCCCAACACCAATCGAGGCGATGGGGATACTGACGGAGATACCACCTCTTGATGTCGCCCTGAAATCGGAAACCATAAAGGCAATGCACAGGGTGGGAAACATGAATAGGAAGGTAAGGGACCTGAATAGACTCTCAAGAGAGCTAGCCGAGGAGGGACTCCGATGGATGCCCTCTGACAGTACGGGAGTCCACTTCCTGTTTGACAGGAAATATAAGATCACCCTCATTAGTAAAACGGACTGGATGGAGGGTCGAGCTGGATTACCACCCAATGGAGACATCTGGTACACGGATGGAGCCAAGGGTAGGAACAGAGCGGGTGCGGGGGTGTATAGGCGACGCGATAGGATAGGTAAAATCTTCCCTCTGGGCAAATACACTACCGCACTCTAGGCTAAGTTGGTTGCAATTACATATGGCGTCCTGGGGGCCGACCAAAATCGGACCCAGGAGAAGGTATGTATCTGCTCGGATAGCAGGACGGCGTTGGTAGCTCTGACGACAAAGTCGAAGCTGGTCTATGATTGCTATGAAGCACTGAACCACTTGGAAGGGAAGAGACCGATGGAAATCGTATGGATACCTGGACATAATGGCTTTAAGGGAAATCTAATTGCAGATGACCTTGCCAGACTAGGGACGAGAGAAAACCTCTATGGACCAGAACCTGCAGTGGGAATAAGTCGAAATCTGATCAGAGACCACGTAAATGACTGGGCAAGAGATCAGCACAATAAAAGATGGAGAGGAGTAACGGGTTGTCGAATAATCAAACTCTTCATCGAATACTTAGAGCTTGAGAAATAGGCCCAAGAATTCATTAAATTTAACAGGCACAAAGCTCGAAGTCTGATGGGAACCATTACGGGCCACCATAGTAGCCTGAATGCATATAAGTACAAGCTGAGGCTGACTAATAGCCCGGTCTGCAGATACTGTAAAGAAGACAAGAAAACCTCGATTTATCTTCTTTACACCTGCCCCGCACTGGGGGAGAAGAGGTACCTTATACTAGGGACCTCTGCCATCCAAGAGGAAGCGAGGCTTAGAGGCTTAGGGCAGGGGATCTAAGGCCCAAACCCATATAATATAATAATAATAATAATAATCTGCAGTTTAGATTCAATCATTTTGCATATTAGATAGTGTTAAATAGAATATTTAAGCTAAAGTTAAAAGATAGAAATTAAGCTAAAATTTATACACACGAATTTATCCGACGAAATGACAATGGTTATATAAAACTGAAACGTAAGGAGAAAAACATTTTGTATTAACTAAACTGATCCACAATCCCAAGAAAAGAAGCAATGAAAGTGCAGCACGTTGCTCTGCGATCACTATATGAGAGGTCGCTGTGACAATGGCAAACGTACTGTGGCTCGGGACGACGGACTGGGTTCAGTATTGAGTCATTGTATGCTTCGTTCGAGTTCCAACAGGGAGAGTGTTACATCTCTCTCATTTTAAAGCTTCAGGGGACACAAGTCGATTTCGTTGCATCATAACTTAATTATTATTTAATTATTTCAGTGAAAATACTCGGATATTTTTCTCGATAATTTCCCAATAAACTTCCGAACATTGAAAACGAAATACCTTCATTTTGCCCCTTGTAGTTATTCAGCGGGTGCAACAGAAACAGTTCGGCCAAACTGACAAGTGCAAAGCCGCAAACTTAATGGCCTAATACGCCCCAGTTCGTTACTGCTTGCGTATAACTTTATTTTTATATAAGCTCTAAATCTATCTCGCTAAAAGCCTTTACGAGCCCATACAATGAACTATATGGCGGTCTGCTTCCCTCTAGTCATAATCGATTTCGTTTTTATTTAATATATACTTTAATGGCGCGTTATGTCGGTGTTCAACTGCCCTTAAGAAAAATTTATTACATTTTTTGTAGCAGTTTCCTTGAAAACTGAATTTAAGTCCGATATTTTTATTTCACAGCCACATACCGAGTTTCCGTCAAAGGTAAATGGAATATCAACCAGTTGTATATTCGTAGTCGATTTATTACTAGCAAAATATTGGCTAAAGCTGCCACCCTGATCTCGTCTTGGGTGATTTTCGTATAGTTATTATATACCGTCTGATTACGCAGAATATGACGAGGTTCATTTAGAAATTTTCTGATTTAAAATATGACGGGCTTCAAGTAATATATTTGGTTTGTAACCGAAACTTGTTGGCCTTTAAGAAAGCTCAAATATCTAAAGTCTCCGAGATCTAAAGTCTTTTAAACGTAAATAAAACAAGTTGCCTTTGCTTGATGGCACATATTCGGGAGGTCCAACTATTGATGACTTTTTCGCATAAAACTGGCTGATTTGGTGGATGGCGCTCGTTATGTTGACTTCAAGCATCAATTGTTTGCGGTTTATTCGCATAGACCTGTGATAGCCCCAAAGGAAGAAATCTAAAGGCGTTAAATCGCACGATCTCGGTGGTCAGTTCACATCGCCACTGCGCGAGATAACCATACCCTCAAATCACTCGTGCAGAATGTCCATCGTGGCATGCGCTGTGTGGCACGTAGCGCCGTCCTGTCGTGTAGATTGATATCGTCCCAAATCCGAGAATTTTGCTGGTTCACCTATCCATTCATCCAAAAATGGGCCTCGTCGCTAAATATGATTTTTTTGGCGAAATTTGGGTGAACTTTCAACTGCTCCAGAGCTCAATTAGCGAACACACAATGTTTTATATAGTCGTTTACCTTAAGTCCCTGGATCAGTTGGATTCTATACGGGTACAGATTCAAGTCTCGACGCAAAATTCGCCAAATTGAAGTCGTAGAAAGGCCAAGTTCTTGTGAACGACGAAAAATTGACTGCCTCGGGTTTTCCCGTACACACTCACTCACAGCAGCTATAACACTCCACAGTGATTTGCCATACTCTACTGAATAATTCCATATAATTAACCGATGTTGTTTGGCCACAACATGGCCTCTATAACTTAATAAATTTCGAGCGTTCCTATTGAAAGACCCTATATAATAGTACAGTAACTTTTTTTTCATTACAATCTATTCCTATTACTAAAACCTGTCGCCCATTAAAAATATATTTTCGTGGTCGAAGTTTATAAACACCCTGTGTATTGCAAAACCCTTTTCACTCAATACAAACGTCAGAAATCTGGTTATCTTTTTGTGTACAACGACCTAAGTAGGTCGACACCGAAGTTGCATTTGGACCTTAGCCAAATATATATATATCACAATTCAGACAGGAGGAGATAAAACTTTGTTGCTGTAGTTGTCGAGGAAGGTATTCATTGTGTAAGTTAGTTAATTGATACCAACATTCTCTCGGAATGTGTTTACCGTCACCGTGTATGGTACATATTATTAATGTTTGATGTTCTGGTAACTGTGAAGTTCAGTCAACAGTGTCTGTCTTAAGTTTAGTCTACATTTTTACGAAAACATGTTGAAGGCAAAAATATAAGTAAGTTTAAATTTCATCAATAAGAAAATATACTTTATCATCATAACTAAAAAATAAAAAATACAGCTTATCTCCATAATTTTTTTAAATAAATAAGCAATTTTTATGGATTAATTGGCGCATTGTTGTTCTTATCGATTACTGTCTTCCTCCTCTTTTTCTTGTCCTCCCCATCTCATTAGAATTTTTTTTCTTCTCATCTCATTCTAACTCTTCTTCTACATCTCCTGTTTCTTTTTTGTATTCCTCTTCTTCAGTTCTTCGTCTGAACTGAAGTTGCGTATATTTAACCATTAAAGTCAGCATATGACTTCATTTGAATGATACAAGTTTGACGGATTCGGTTTTATTGAATTAAATATCTAAGAGAAATAGTAGGGTCTTATTAAAAATATTATTTCCAAATATTTCGATAGAGAGGAGTTTTACTAATTTATTTTATTACTGTATTTACAATATTATTACATTCAATATGTTTACAATAGTAATCGGAAGTAAGTAAATAGACAGTCAGTAATATGCCAAGAGGCACTTTTTATGTAAAATTGAATGCTTTATCTACAAATTTGCGAAAAATAATGTTTAATAGAGCCGTACTGTTTTATTTTTTTATTTAATAACAGCAACTCTCTCTAACTTCGCCACTGAATGCTTGTGAGACTTGATATTTTCCAAAAATGTGGCAACATTTAAGGAGGTATTATATATTTTTAACAGTCAGTAAACAAAAGGGTTTTGGACATACGTTTATAAAAACTCTTTTAATGTTTTAAAATAGATAATTTACATATTATATAACACCCTCTATATCTATAATCAATAACTCACTTAATGACTTAATAGCCCAGTCAAATAAGGATTAAACTTAGAATAAAAATTAAAAACTGAAAATTTGCTTGACTAGCGAACACGATATCTTATGAGACATAATGCCCCATCTGTAGAACGTCAAAAGAAAAGTCTATGCAAATTTTCAGCTTTCTAACTTTCATTCCTAGGTTTGATCTTTATTTCACCTTATCTGACTGGGCTATGAAACGCTCATGGACGATAACAGCAAATCTTTCTAACTCCGCAACTGAATGCTTGTGAGGCTTGATATTTTTCAAAAATGTAGCAACATTTAAGGAGATATTTTATATTTTTAACACTCAGTAAATAAAAGGGTTTTGGACATACGTTTATAAAAACTCTTTTAATTTTTTAAAATAGATAATTTACATATTATACAACATCCTCTATATCTATGACCAATAACTCACCTAATGACCTAATAGCCCAGACAAATAAGGATTAAATTTCGGAATAAAAGTTAAAAAGCTGAAAATTTGCTTGACTAGCGGACACGATATCTTATAAGACATTTTACCCCATCTTTAGAACGTCAAAAGAAAGGTCTATACAAATTTTCAGCTTTCTAGCGTTCATTCCTAGGTTTGGCCTTTATTTCACCTTATTCGACTGGGCTATGAAACGCTCATGGACGAGCTGTTGATTCTTTGACCCACCGCCGGCGACGCTGGTGCTTCAACGAGGAAGCGAGTCAATTTTATTTATGTTTTCCCCACCATTCTTGTATTTATTTCCTCTCTTGTAGTCCGCTTGTATGGAATCCGGGTGCTTTCATCTGACGCAAAATATAAACTACATTCAAACGTTGTAATGCCGCTCGTAAAGGCAGTAACTTCAGCTTATATAGTGAAAAATAGTTTTTTAACACTTGGTTCTACTCTAACGGCAAAGGCCTTTTTGCCATAAATCACACTTTTCGTTGCAAATAGCTAACGCTATGCACAATTACATCCTGGGAACGGTGCGATGGATGTTCGTCCTAGCGTACTGAACTTTTTTAAAAATCAATACAGTTCGGAAATGTGATATATGGACATGTTTTGACTACTTTGGCTGGCGCCCGTAGATTTATTTGCCGCCCGAGACGGGAATTCTATCATATTTCTGCAAGGCATACTCGTATTTATGAAATTATTGCCGGAGTTTCGAATGCTTTCTCTTTACGCGATGTTTCACGAGCATCTTAGTCTTCGTTTAAGGAAGTTAGCATAATGCTAGGCTCCATCGCAATTGAATAGTTGTGTTACATTCCTTATGACATTCAAGACAGCTATCCATATATATCTGTTGTATTGTTCTCTGTTCTAGAGTATCATCTAAGCCTGCAAAATGCTTTCTGTATATTGTAATTGTTTGCAGGAGAGTGAGTGAGTTGTTCCATTGGCGTGCCTACGAGTGCCTTCAGAAGAACAGAAATATTGCCCATAAACACAAATGGTTTTTTAAATGAAGAAGTTATCGGCATCGACCGTTTTCTTTACGAATAAGAAAAAAATACGTTTGATTCAGTTTATCATTGTTGAACTCTGTGAGACTATCTTCATGAGCTACATCTACAACAGAAGAATTTTAAACAAGATACCTTCCAACAGGCGGCATTGCCATAGATAGTTTGGTAAAAGTGAAGGATTTGTTGGTATCGACCGTTTTGTTCTACACAAACAAGAAGAAAATGCATTTGGTTCAGTTCTTGATTACTAATTTCCATGAGATCATCATCATGATCTACATCTACAACAGAAAAGTTATAAGTAAGATACCTTCACATATACGTAATTCCTAGCTGAAATCTAGTCCGAATGTACCCCAGAATATAGAAAATATATTCACCAAAAGTACCAACTCTTGAAAGATGTTCCAATGTTGTATCTTTGCCCTATAATTATTATTTTCTCGACCTAAATTGCTTGGGTCATATCTTTTGCGCCTTCTTGACTTGTTCATGTTCATGTTTCCTTTTATATCACTTGGTACATCTAGCTGCATCATCGAGATGCGAGATCCATATATCTCAACCACATTCTTGACCTTTACTCCATTATATTTAATAGATGAACTGGGATGATATGAAGAGTCTTTCAATAAGGACGCTCCAAGTTTATTAGGTTATAGCGCTCACGTTGTTAAAGCAATATCTGATAAATTTATTGTGAATTATTCAGCAATGTATGGCAAATTACCATGATGTATTATTGTATTCAATAACGGGTTTAAATCATTAAATTTTATTTTGCTCAAAATCAGTGCTCCATTCGAGAAAAGTTTCCCGCTTTACACAACCGTCCCGCCGAGTCAACTATTCGCCGTTTGGTGGCCAAATTCGAGTCAACCGGTTTTATAAATAATCAGTTATCACCGAAACGCAAGGTCTGCTGAAAACATCGCTGCTGTGCGTATCCAGTCAATTTCTCGTCGTTCACAAGAACTTGGCCATTCTGCGACTTCAACTTGGCAAATTTTTCGTCGAGACTTAGGTCTGCATTCATATAAAATCCAACTAACCCAGGAACTTAAGGTAGACGACCATAGACAATACCGCGTGTTTGCTGATTGGACTCTGGAGCAGTTGGAAGTTGACCCAAATTTCACAAAAAAATCGTCCTTAGCGACGAGGCCCATTTTTGGATGAATGGATATGTGAACAAGCAAAATTGTTGTAATTGAGACGATACCGATCCACACGAGATACACCAGCACTAAATACATCCCGAAAAAGTCACTGTTTGGTGCGGATTTTGGTCTGGTGGAATCATCGAGCTGTGCTTCTTCCAAAATGATATTGGCATTGCCATAACCGTCAACGGCGAGCGCTACAGATCGATGACAAGCAGCTTCTTGTGGATGATATAGATACCGATGACAGGCGGCTCCAATAGAATGGCATTACGTGTCACACAGCGCATGCACTGCACGAGTGATTTGAGGGCATTGTTATCTCGCGCAGCGACGACCTGAACTTATTCCTTTGGGTCTATCTTAAATTACAGGTCTATGCGAAGAAACCGCAAACAATCTATGCCCTCAAAGTCATCATAACGAACGCCATCCAGCAAATTCAGCCAGATTTATGGGATAAAATCATCGAAAATTGAACGTCCCGAATACGTGAACCAAGCAAAACCGCAGTGGACATTTGAACGAACTTATTGCATTAAGCATTCCATACTTAATACAATAAAATATTCTTTCAAATAAAAAAAATGAGTGGATATCAACACACAACTTGTTTTATTTACGTTTAAAAATCGAGATTCCTTATTGAAATACCCTTTATTAGAAACTGGGGAGCATTCGCAGATAATCAGTCCGTTTCCTTTTGTTTGTTATATTATATTCTTGGAAGTTTCAGAACTTTCAGAGTTCTTTTTACAATTCGGTCCAAATGTGTGTTGGTCATGTCTCATAAAATTGGTCATCTTCTTTATCTATAAATCTTCTTCGTCTTCATCTAACGTAGACGCCGATATAGACAAAATAGACATATGGAAGGTATTTCTCTTGCATTCACTAACACAACACCCCGCAGTATCTAGAATATGAAAGGAGATGAGAGGTGTACCAGCTTTGAAATCACAATAGAATATCATCGAAGCAATATGTAGCATGACTTGGTTATAACAAAAAGGTCAGTTACACTCTTAACAATTGGCTAGTTAAATTCTTAGCAATTGCCATGAAATCAAAAAAGAAACTCTGTAATTTTAATTTTCTTTGTAATGTAACTACATATATTGTTTCCAAATTATATCCCTTTCATCTCTTAACAAATTATTTCCTTACTTTTTTCGACGTGGAAATCAGGCTTGCAGGAATATAAGCGGAAGGACATTATAGTTATAATCTTTCGCGAGGTGATATATACACTACTTCCCTTAAGTGTGCACTTCCCTGATATGCCTAAAACGGGCTGTAACTATTAAGATGAGTGCTTATGCTAAGACTGCAGACAATGTGCTCACCACGATGAGGATAAAAGCGTCTTTATTGTTCTATTTGCTTCGATAAATGGCTCGCTATTGTTAATTCCTGGAACGGGAAAATAATATGTTAATTAGTGGGTTAAGAAATTATATTTCAGACGGCTTGGTCGATTTTTACTTACTGCAATGAAGCTGTAGTAATTTTTACACAGCATAACTACACTCCTGGACAAAATTAACGCATCAACAAAACTTTTGTTTATTTCTTATAATTTTTCGAAGTTTTAAATCCTTAGACATTTTATGTAGGTGGCCTAGGATATCCTCTGTCACTGCTGATAAACAATTGACATTATTTGACACATGTAAAGTAACATTTTGTAATTGTTTGTTAATATTACATTTAACTCTGTTTAAAGAGATTTGTAAAAGACAATAAATTCAGTTACGCTAGTGATTTTTTTTAAATTTAATGTCGTCATATCAAGTGAAAGAAACACTTTGTCTAGTACACTTAAGAGAAGATGAAGCAGTGAAAACGGTAGCTCTGGTTAAGGGATTAGCCAACCATATGTGACTAATTTGTTAAAAGTTAGATAATCAACAATAAGTCAAACAGTTAAACATTTCAATAAACATGGAAATTACTGGAGTACCCCAGGACAAGGTCGTAAGAAGTCTACAGATGCAAGAGATAAGGGATATCTTATGTAAGTCGCCTTAAGGAAGAGGTATTCTACCAGTTTAAAGTTAAGAGCCCTAGCAGTAGCTCGAAATGTAGCAATTTCTGGACGAACGGTCAGGAGAAGGCTTAATGAAGGAGAATTTGACAGTACAAGACTAGCTGTTGCACCATTGCTCACCACAGATTGTAACATAGAGTTACTATACTGCATTTTACAAGAGAACAAGTAAATTGGACCATTGAAGACTGGAAGCGAGTTTTTGTTTTCAGACGAAACAAAAGTTTAATGAATCAGATGGACATCATTGAGTCTGGTCGAGGTTAGGAGAGAGGTTTGCTGCTTGCAATATCTCTCCGATGATCCCATTTTTTGGTGGATCAATAATGGTCTGGGGAGGAATTTGTTTCGATGGTCACACGGATTTGTTTCCTATACGGGGCTAAATAACGTAAACAATTAAATTGAAAGAAAACACTGGAGTGCTTCTTCAAAGTATATATTTTTAAGAAAGGATCTTAAATAGTGTATTACACTATAGAGAAGACATGCACTCATAATGCATAATAATGGATATACAAACTTATTAACTATTACTTACATAAGAACGAAATAGACAGTTTCTGGCATATTTAAAATCGGTTAAGGGATTGTATTTTTGACTTCGCTAAACTATCTTTATGCGAGAATAATTTAATCGATATTAAGACTGTGTTACTATTATTCCAGCGATATAAATGAATAACATACTACCGACTGAATCAACCTATGAGTAAAACTACTAAGTACATAAACCGTAAACTAAAAGCATATCTGCGCATTTCTGGTGAGTAAGGTCTGCTATTTTTAATATTGCTAAATTTGAATCATTACAACAACGCAAGAGGCTGTCATCATGAGACCATCAGTCCTAAGACTGGTTAGACGCTAACCTCCAGCTTCTCCTATCTTGTGCTAACCTACGCATTTCGCTAATTGTGCTACAATCTACATCCCTTAATATTTGCGAGCAGTAGTCTAATCTAGGCCTACCTCTGCCTTTCTTCACTCCTATTTCTGCCTGCAAAATATCGTGGACTATTCCCCCATGTCTCAGCAAGTGGCCTACCCTATCTCTTCTCTTCTTTATGTTTTTCCACATACTTCCTTTCTCGTCAACTTTCTCTAATTCTTCTTCGTTTCTAACACTATCAGTCCACGGTATTTTCATCATTCTTCGATACCACACCACATTTCAAAAGCTTCTAATTTCTTCCTACTTGCTTCCCCTACCGTCCAGATTTCGCAACCGTATAGTGCCGTGCTCCATATATACGTTTTCAAAAATCTCTTCCTTGTTTCTAAGTTACCCCCGAGCATAAAAGTGCTTTCTTTTTGTTAAAAGCTATTCAACCCTGCGCTATTCTTTGTTTTATATCTTTATCGCTTCTTCCATCCCAATTTATTTTACTACCTAAATAAGTGAAGTCTTTAACTTCCTCCAATGTCTCATTATTAATTTGTACTTTCGTTTTTGCTCTGCTTTCGCGCCCTATGCACACTAACACTTTAGTTTTGTTTTTATTCACCCTCATTCCGTATTCCTCTGTCAACACTGCCTCCATTTCGTTCAACGCTGATTCTAATTCCTCTTTACTAGATACTAATACTGTTATATCATCCGCGAATCTCAGCATTTTTAGTTTCTGTCCCTGTACTTTAATCCCGAAATCCACTCTGTTTTTTACCACATTAATCGCCTCTTCGATGTACAGATTAAAAATTAGTGGTGATAGCGTACATCTTTGTCTTACTCCTTTCCTAATACCTACGTCCCTTCTTTCCCCTTCTACTTCTATAACAGCAGTTTGCTCTTTGTATAGATTGTGTGCTACTCTCCTATCTCTATACTTCATTACCGCGCTCTTTAGTATCTCGAACATTTTTTCCCATCTTACATTATCAAAAGTTTTTTCTAAATCTACAAATCCTATATAAGCGTTCTTTCCTTTTTCTATTGTTTTCTCTAACATTACTCTTAGCGCCAGAATAGCTTCGCGAGTTTCCCTATTTCGCCTATTTCGCCTTTCGCAAGAGGCTGTACAGATGTAATTTATCAGACAAACCAAACTCGGTTTATCTTTTTCCATTTGTGGTAAATAAACAAAAAACAAAAAGCATATACACGTTTACGAATAGATTTCGTAGTAGCGGGCTTCATTGCCTCTGTCCACAAGAGTAGAACACTTGATAACTTTCAGGCCAAATCTGGGTCACTCGCGACGAATCATCTTCCATGTTTACACATCTCCGAGTGGCGAGTCCACTCTGCCACCACTTCCGAACAGCTCCAGACCAGAAATGTTCGGTTCTCAAGATAAATTTGAGAAACCGTTTACATTAATGGCGCCTATCGGGGGGTCTCATTACGTTAGAGCAATCGTTAACAATTGCTTAGGTGGAAAATCGACTGCTAGATAAGGTATTAATTAGGAGGCTACTGTTTTCGGTGACCTTTCGATCCCTCTCGAGGACGATCTTAACTAATAGTCGATTCAGGTAATTCCGGGATAATTTGGAGGAGATAAAACGGTAATCGATCACAGCACTGTCAGTTTTAGGTGTAGTTCTTAAGTTAATCAAGAAGGGACACTATCGTTCATCATTCATATCAAGTGCGTCGGAAAGGTCTGAAATAAGTTCGATTTTATTAATAGTGTAAATTGATTTTATTTTTTATATCAAATAACGCAGATGCTTTTAAATTTTAGAGATGCTTAATCCATGATTTTTTAAATAACAAAAACTCTTCCTCATGCGGCCATATGGTATATTGTACAATTATTTCGCAGTAAAGCAATTGTAAATATTTAATGATGGAAATTCGATAAAAGGCGAGAAAGAAGCAATGAATAAATAACAATAAAAACTTAGACTTTATCTCACAAGAAACTAGACACCCAGGTGACAGTAAATAATGTTACTTCAAAGTGTTGTCAATTATTTAAATAAATAAAGGTGTTAACCGAAATAAATATATTCATGGTGGGGCAGAGCATCTTACTTATTTACAAATTCAGTTCAAAAGAAAGTAATACAGATATATATATATATATATATATATATATATATATATATATATATATATATATATATATATATATATATATATATATATATATATATATATATTTAATTCTTTGAACATCAACAAGTACAACATTTAAATTTTATGTTTACTACAGTTTTAAAGCTGATATCAGGCAGGTGGCGTCCATTATTCTCAATACGCAGCGTTCATCGAACTCGAAGTTTCGTTCAGCTCTCCAGCATATCCACGGGTATGTTGGCGACAGCTTGACGAATGTTGCTCTTGAGGTGCGCCAGAATCCTAGGACGATCGTTAAGTTATTTTAGATAGCCCCATAAAAATAGTCACAGGGGTTTAAATAAGCGCCTCACATGAATTTTCTCGAGCAACAAAATCACGTGGATTAAGTTCTTGCACCACAGCCAATTTGTAGGCATGAAATTTTAGTTCCCCATGAAGGATTCGCCTCACAAAATGAACAGACAACTCAACAGCAACTGTATGTTTGCGAACAGAGCGCTGAGGGGATTGCAAAACAGAAATATTTTGGGGTGACCTTGCTATTCGTGGAAACCCAGGTTTTATTCTTCAGATCACCAGTTTCCCTGAAGTTGTTTACCTATGAAATAATCGACTGCAGACCAGGAACACGACCACGGGACGCAATGTTGAAATGGGTACAGAATGTACGTTGCGTGGCGATGATTTAGCGACCGTTAGAAAAGTATGCCTCGACAGCGAACGCGCGCTCCACCTTCATCCACTCCATGATGCTAATTAAACCAAGCAGAGCTAGAACTTTACACCTCGCCCTCTCGAATGTGCCTACTCCCACCCTCCTAGGAGCAACCATCATTTCGGTGCGCCAAATTTAAATAAACAAATTGTTCGGCCCTACCTTGTATATAATTATGATAGTAGCCACCATAAAACCCAAAGGCACCCGAAGATTGCGGTTTGTTCAATATTAAATATCCGGATAGAAGCATAAGCCAATCTACAGTGAGCAAGATTAATAGAAGTTTAGAGAGGAGGTTTACTGTTAAAGATCCTCCAAAACGTTGTCAAAATTGGGGTTAATGTTTGCCAATGCAGGAACAATTTGGTTTTGAAGAAGATTCAAATAAGTCTCCCCATTTAAATTTCCATCAATAAAGAATGGTCCAATAATATCATTCCCATAAATACCAGCCAAAACATTCAATTTTTCGGGATATTGTGTCCTTGTATTTAACAGGCGATACTGATTTTCAATAGCCTAATACCGCAGAATTGATGGATTGTGCCTACCATGTAACGGAAACGTGGATTCATCGGTGAACACGATGTTATAAATAAAATTGTCATCCGCATTCGCACGTTCCATTACCGTGTTACAAACTTCGATTCTACGGTACTGGTCTTCATCGAAAATTTCTTGATGGGCTACGTATTTATAGGAATGATATTTATTTTTCTTTCAAATTTTGTGAATTATACCCACACTAAAACTAGTCTCCTCGAAAATTTTTGGGATAGAAATATTTGAATCTTCTTCTACCATTGCACACACCATGAATTCCTGCATTTCAGCATCCTCGTTAATTCTAGGTGTCTTGTGGCATTTACAACCTAAAATGCATCCCGTTGACTTAAACTTTTCCACTACTGTCGATATTGTGTTCAAGGCAGGGATTGGACGATTTACATATTTGACTGAGAAAAGGTCACTTATTGCACGTAATGAATGTCCTTGAAGAGACCATGATATCAAATCAATTTTTTCCTCAAGTGAGTACGTCATA
This sequence comes from Rosalia funebris, assembly GCA_037954035.1. NCBI lineage: Eukaryota > Metazoa > Arthropoda > Insecta > Coleoptera > Cerambycidae > Rosalia > Rosalia funebris. The sequence continues at coordinate 9,285,980 of JAZFAV010000001.1, read as the reverse complement.
ATTACTAAGTTTTGAATTAAAAGAATCTATTTAAAATTACACGTATTACTACGAAGTTCACTCGTCTAAATGCCAAACACGTATGCGACGGTAAATATGAAATCTAAGTTGTCGATCATCACGGCCGGCGTATGGCCGGACTCCCCACCTCAGCGGTGGCTAATTTTCCGAGAAGGACCGAACGGTGGAACCTATGCACAGTTTTAAAATGAAAGCACGGTATAGGCAGTAGAACGTCTTTCCATACGTTTCTAGATAAAGAACTTTGGCGAACCTTCTAGTATAGAACGCACTGGAAGTCAACCCCGCACGCTCTCGATGATTTCGAATATTCCCGGCGTTCGGGATCGCTCGAGGCGTTCCCGACAATACTATACATATGCTATGACATATGTATATGCATATCCCCACCAGTCACTATCGACAGGGAACTGTCGACTTATGATCGTACTTTACTTCGTTCAAATTCCTACTTTCTTTACGCGCTTTTTGCGTTCCGACTTCATCGAACCCCCATTAACCCCTACCCTGTCACAATTAGCTTCCAAATGTTAACGCGCTGGAAAAATATGCCAGAGGAACAGCACCTAAAATAACTGGAGCGAATCGAAGGAGTACGCTTTAAACCTTTCGCTACTTCCTCCGAGTTAATCTCGGTATAATTACATTTTCCATAGGATTATTCGAACCCGTCCAAATCGTTCTCGGCGAGGCTAAACAATTAAAACTGATTTTTAAACAATGAACCCCGCGGTCGTGTTTGCGTTTATCCGAATGCTAACGTTAAAATTTGCCCGATTTATTTTCTGCGAACGCCATTAATAAACCCCGTTAATATACCGAAGCAATTAGGTTCGGAACCCGTCTGAAGCGAATATTAAATACGGTAAAACGGGAGGAATACGTTTTGCAGAGTATCTCATTTCATTTGGGCATTACGAGCACTTACTGTAAATAGCGGCGGCGCGACTATTATGAGACGTTTTGTTTTATGCTGATGAGAATACACGTTACACGTTCTTTACTGTCCGCTTCACGGTGCCCGCTTTAAAGTTTCTGCCGCGAATATTTGCCTGAAATGGAAATTGCGGGGCTATTTTTCTGCAGGAAATATGTTAATCTCCATAATGGAGACTTACAATCGCGAAATAAATTCGTGTATAGAACAATAGTATCTATCAGATGCCACAGAGTAACTAGACAGTGGCGGCGACAGGAGTGGGCGAGCGTACAGGCAAAATCCTTTTCGCCCAACCTCTTATAACACCATTATATCACATTCGCACGTAAAATAATATAATAATTAGCGCCCTCGCCTACCTGCCTAGATATTTCCTGCCTATTTTCGCCCAACCGCAAAATAAAGCTAGCGCCGTCACTGTAACTAGAACGCAGTTAACTCTATAATAAACGACTTGAAGATGGGCAGACAGAAGTATTTTCTCACAACTTGACCATTAAATTTGGTGTGTCGCTAAATGAAAGGCAAGAAAGTTATAATTTTCTCTATATAGTCATTCATGTTATTATATATTCCTGCGGAAAGAAAATAAATAATAGTCTTAATAGTTGCAATGTGGGAATTGTCGGACTGAGGAGAGATAGGAGGTGTTTTCTTAAAAAAAATACCATTAAATTCAGCGCGTCGCCAAATGAAAGGTAAATAAGTCATAATTTTCATGATATCATTAATAGCATTATAATATATTCGCATGTAAAAAGACAAATAACCATCTTGATAGTTGCAATGTGTGAATTGTGGGATTGAGGAGAGATTGGAGGTGTTTTCTCAAAAAATTATCATTAAGTTTATCCCGTCGCAAATGAAAGGCAAAGAAGTTATAATTTTTTTGATATCATTAATCACTTTATCATATATTGGTATGTAAAAAGATAAATAATCGTCATCATAGTTGTGATGTGTGAATTGTGGAATTGAGGAGAAATTGGAGGTGTTTTCTCAAGAAATTACCATTAAATTAAGCCCGTCGCAAATGAAAGGCCAAGAAGTCATAATTTTGTTAATGTCATTAATCGTTTTATAATATGTTCGTATGTAAAAAGACAAATAATTGTCTTCATAGTTGCAATGTGTGAATTGTGGTATTGAGGGGAAATGTTTTGTGGTATTGAGGGGAGGTGTTTTCTCAAGAAATTACCATTAAATTTAGCCCGTCTCAAATGAAGGGCAAAAAAGTTATAATTCTCTTAATACCATTAATCGTCTTATCATATATTCGTATGTAATAAGGCAAATAATGGTCATCATAGTTGCAATGTGTGAATTGTGGGATTGAGGAGAGATTGGAGGTGTTTTCTCAAGAAATTACCATTAAATTTATCCCGTCGAAAATGAAGGGCAAAAAAGTTATAATTTTTTAGATATCATTAATCATTTTATCGTATATTCTTATGTAAAAAGACAAATAATCGTCATCATAGCTGCAATGTGTGAATTGTGGGATTGAGGAGAGATTGGAAGTGTTTTCTCAAACAATTACCATTAAATTTATCCCGTCGCAACTGAAAGGAAAATAAGTTATAATTTTCTTCATATCATTAATCATTTTATAATATATTTGTATATAAAAAGACAAATAACCATCTTGATAGTTGCAATGTGTGAATTGTGGGATTGGGGAGAGTTTGGAGGTGTTTTCTCAAGAAATTACCATTAAATTTAACCCGTCGCAAATGAAAGGCAAAGAAGTTATAATTTTCTTGATATCATTAATCGTTTTATAATATATTCGTATGTAAAAAGACAAATAATGGTCATCATAGTTGCAATGTGTGAATTGTGGGATTTAGGAGATATTGGAGGTGTTTTCTCAAGAAATTACCATTAAATTTATCCCGTCGAAAATGAAGGGCAAAAAAGTTATATTTTTCTTGATATCATTAATCGTTTTATAATATATTTTTATGCAAATAGACTAATAATCGTCTTCATAGCTGCAATGTGTGAATTGTGGGATTGAGGAGAGATTGGAGGTGTTTTCTCAAAAAATTACCATTAAATTTATCCCGTCGCAAATGAAGGGCAAAGAAGTTATAATTTTCTTGATATCATTAATCGTTTTATTATATATTCGTATGTAAAAAGACAAATAATCGTCTTCATAGTTCCAATGTGTGAATTGTGGGGCTGAGGAGAGATTGGAGGTGTTTTCTCAAAAAATTACCATTAAATTTATCCCGTCACAAATGAAAGGCAAAGAAGTTATAATTATCTTGATATCATTAATAATTTTATCATATATTTGTATATAAAAAAACAAATAATCGTCTTCATAGTTGGAATCTGTGAATTGTGGAATTCAGGAGAGATTGAAGGTGTTTTCTCAAAAAATGACCATTAAATTTATCCCGCCGCAAATGAAAGACAAAGAAGTTATAATATTCTTGATATCATTAATCGTTTTATTATATATTCGTATGTAAAAAGACAAATAATCGTCTTCATAGTTCCAATGTGTGAATTGTGGGGCTGAGGAGAGATTGGAGGTATTTTCTCAAAAAATTACCATCAAATTTATCTAGTCGCAAATGAAAGGCAAAGAATTTATAACTTTTTTGATATCTTCAATCATTTTATTACTTTACTCTTATGTAAAAAAAATACAAATAGCCGTCTTGATAGTTACAATGTGTGAATTATGGGATGGAGATCAGTGTGTCGCCGGCGCCGAAAGAAACGTGCGAAAGACATAGAAGTTGTAATTTTCTTGGTATCATTAATCAATTTATAATACATTCTTGGGTAAAAAGATAAATAACCGTCTTCATAGTTGCAAGATAGGTAGTTGCAATTATTGTTGTTGTAAATATTGTCGTACTGTGCTTCAAAAGTGTTTAATCTAATTTTCATCATGCATTGCCAATTTGTAGGTACGAATCTGTGTATTTTCAGTGATTTTTTGTACCACAGTTTAAATATAAAAATCATAGCAAAAATAGATTATAGGTTACATCATAAATTAAAATTGATCTTATCAGATTTTAGTATTATATACCTATGAGTTTGTTTATTTTAAATTGTCATGTACATATGTTCATAATCAATTAAATATATTAATTTATCCTTATATACAACTTCGTTGATACACATTTCTTTTTCACGAGAATTACAAATTTGCGTTTTGGTCAATCTTATTTCGGTATAACCTTTCTTTTTAAATTTTATTTATCACTCTACTAGTTTGTAACTAATTATCTATAGTCAATGAGTAATACATTAAACATAAGTAGCGGACACAACCAAAATGTTTTACTGCGTTTCACCCCAACCCACTTACATATTTTACCATCCACAGGGTAGCGAAGGTTACCAAGGTCCTTCATCAGTAAGTCTCATCAACTATAAACAATCATAGTGTAGCCAAAGGCTTTACATTACTTTTCCGCACTCCAGAAAAGTAATGTAATCGTGTAAAGAAAAATTGAAAAAAAAATTATTTTGGGTTTATTTTTCGTTTTTCGGCCTAAAAACCAAAAAAAAAGGTTTTTAAAAATGTTGCTCTGTGTGCGTGTGTGTGTGTGTGTCGTCGTCGTCGCCGTTGTTGTCCGCATTTAAAAGTCTTGTTAGTACGATAATTTAACTAAATCGTGTGGGATCGATCAAGTTTTGACTGATTCTGATCGGGGACGTCTTCCAGATGACACCTATTTTGAGGTGGATAGAACACACTCTACCATGTTCATGGGTCATGAGAAAGCACAATGGTGGACTATTTGATAAATTGTTTTTGTTAGCACTCATTCAATTAAATCATATCGGATCGATCGGGTTTCGACTGATTCTGATTAGGGACGTTTACTAGACGATATCTATTGATTTTGAGGTGAATAGGACACACCCCACCCTGTCCATAGGTCATGAGAAAGCACGATGGTGGACTATTTGAAAAAAGTAAAACTGTCGCATAAGCATTCTGCATTTATGTGTTGGTTTATTTTTTCTCGGCCACTCAATTTCGAGATAGAGATGTTCTAAATGCGGGAAAGTCCGTTTTAATGTTTTAAAACTGTTTATTTCAATAATAATTACCGTTTACTAATGTTTTCGTGTTCTCTAAATATCAACTGGTGTAGATCTGAAAAAAGCTCAGGTGCAAACTCACGGGAATAGTTCATACGCTATGAACTATGGTGGTTCGTTATAATTCAGGACGTCGTATAACGAGAACAATGCTGTGAAAAGTCCTCGAATGTTTAATGCAGGCTCGAAATAACCACCCGATACATGTAACGAGTACACTTCCACTGTTCATATCCATCCTGCGAGTGCGAACGTTCGAATTTTGCAATCCAAATCGCGTTAGTTAAATTACAAAGCTCACACTACACTCGTTGCAGGATACCGCGAATGACATGCGAACACTTTTAGTTGAATGCAATTCCGTAGAGGGTTACTTAGAGAAACATTCTACTTACGTAGTTGCATACTCTTTGATTGGGAGGGGTGGCGCATCTAAATGTTCATTAACTTTGGAGATCAACTGTGTCAGGGTGTTCAAAAATAAGTTTGTTTCCTTAGCTTAGTTGTAACCGTGGCGCCAGCTATACAAGGTGTCTCAGTCAAAACGAAGCACCCCAAATAACTGTTGAAATATTTTTTATAGACCATGATTGAAGGGACGATTTCATCAACATCAAAACGAGTCTCTTCTTTATTATAACTAGATTAATAATTCTACTTCCAATAAAGCAAGTAAATAAACCGAGATAAAATTTTCCAACAGTTATTTTGTCTCGAAAATGTGCTTAGTGTATTTTCTCTCTCTTAGTTTTTCAGTCTTACAGTTTTCATAGATTTTTTCACTAGTTTCTGAAATCATCAGGGGTAAGTTAGTAACTTCCTTTTATATCGATTAGTATACGATGAAATTTCTCAGTTGGACGGTGTCTCAGTTGGAAGTATAGGATTTGAATTACACGCCATTTGTGTTCCGTCAAAGATTGGACGTCAATATTTAACAACTGTTATCTACAAACCACACGACGTCAACATGCCGCGATTAACAGTTCAATAACGAATAGTTTGTGTACAAGTGTTTTATGAAAGTGAGTGATCATTTACAGTTGCGTTAAAAGAAATTAAGACAAAATGAAGCGCCTATGGAGTTAACAGTTCTTAACTTAATCAAGAAATATGAAGATGTGGGTTCTGTTATTGATAAGGCAACACCAATACGTCCTTGTCGTGTTCGGTCAGATGAAAATATTGCTCCAGTGAGAGAAAGTATACGGGAGTGTCCAATTCGCCGTCGTGCACAACAATTGAATCTGTCAAGAGCCAACACGCATCGGATTTTAAAGAAAGAGCTGTATCTGTTAGCATACAAAATTCAGTTGACACAACAATTAAAAGTTATAGGCCATTCGTACGTTTGTTAATTGGGTGTTAGAAAACAAAGAAGGTCATGTTGATTTTTGCAATAAAATTTTGTTTAGCGTTGCAGCTAAATTTTGCGTTGCATTTTGACGGATACGTCACCAAATAAAATTGTAGAATTTGGGGTGCTGAAAATCCACATACTATTCACGAAAAAGAAGTGCATCAACAGAGATGCACGTATTGGTGCACATTTTGAAGTGGTGGAGTAGTTGGACCATATTAAAAAAAATTCGCAACTAAAAATAACAATCGACGGGTCCGGAACTCTTTCCCAAAAGTTATTCCTTGAATTTTCAACGAAGTTATTCATTACTTCACGAAGCTCTGTATTATCTCCAGGAAATAACGAAAGACAGAAAGACGTATTCGTCAATGAGATTTATCTTACCACCCGCCTCGCCCCCTATTCAAGATCCTCTTTGTCAGGGACACTCGGCATATTTGCGGTGTTCCCTATTGCGTCTGTTCATTGTCATGGCCTCCGAGATCCTTTATTTCCAAGAATACTTGACGCAACTTCACCACCAAGGGATGTTCGCACTCATTGCTCCCCAGCCAGCAGATTAATACGGCCTAGACATAATTTAAATGCCGTAACTACCCATAGGCGGGCTAGTTTCATCCACACTTCCTTCTGATTTATTGAAAACGAAACTTTGGCTATTATCCGCGATTGCCTGCTACGTTCTGGATTCGGGGGATAAATCATCGGAAAAAATGCTGTCCCGCCGACGCCATGCACGAGGAGCCTGCGTAATTAATTTTTTTCGGTGGTATACAGTGTGCTCGTGTTTCGACGAAATTGACTTTTACAAACTGTGTCGTGGTTAAAACCACTGTTTTATTCCCCAATTTGACGTATTATTTGACTTATTTACTACCTAATCTAAACCTTAAAAATAGTTTGTGATAATATTTTTTACTTTAACATAAATTTTGTAATACGGTTCATTTATTGCTAACTTTGTAGATTCGGTTTTATGAGATGAAAATATTACTAATCTAGTCCAGTAATTGTACACTATTTTGAGTACAACAACAGTAGATTAAATATATTAAGACTATTAAATATTCTGTTCGAATAGTAATAATCTTAATATCGATTAAATTAATCTAAGACTAATATAGTTCCACGAGGGTAAAAATACAAGCCCTTAACTAATTTCAAGCCTGTGTAGACTCGGTTTTATGAGATGAAATGTGAATTTTATACATTTATGGCAACTTTAACACTGAAATACAATTTACAATCTTTGTAATGTGGCTATTAGCCGTACTTTTGAAGATATTCAAGTAGCACCTTTATAAAAAATCTTAATCTCTTTATCATAATTAATTATCTGGTCATATTAAATATATAATTCAGATCATCATCATGAGGTCATCAGTCCTAAGACTGGTTGGACGCTAACCTCCAGCTTTTCCTATATTGTGCTAACCGACGCATTTCCCTAATTGTGCTACAACCTACATCCCCTACTATTTGCGAGCAGCAGTCTAATCTAGGCCTACCTCTGCCTTTCTTCACTCTTATTTCTGCCTCCAAAATATCGCGGACTATTCCCCCATGTCTCAGTAAGTGGCCTACCATTCTATCTCTTCTCTTCTTTATGTTTTTCCACATACTTCTTTTCTCGCCGACTTTCTCTAATACTTCTTCGTTTCTAACCCTATCAGTCCACGGTATTTTCATCATTCTTCGGTAATACCACATCTCAAAAGCTTCTAATTTCTTCCTACTTGCTTCCCCTACCGTCCAGGTTTCGCAACCGTATAGTGCCGTGCTCCATACATACGTTTTCAAAAATCTCTTCCTTGTTTCCCTCCAGCATAAAAGTGCTTTCTTTTTGTTAAAAGCTACTCTACCCTGCGCTATTCTTTGTTTTATATCTTTATCGCTTCTTCCATCCCAATTTATTTTACTTCCTAAATAAGGGAAGTCTTTAACTTCCTCCAATCTTTCATTATTAATTTGTACTTTCGTGTTTGCTCTGCTCTCGCGCCCTCTGCACACTAACACTTTAGTTTTGTTTTTAGTCACCCTCATTCCGTATTCCTCTGTCAACACTGCCTCCATTTCGTTTAACGCTAATTCCAATTCCTCTTTACTAGATGCTAATTAATACTGCTATATCATCCGCGAATCTCAGCATTCTTAGTTTCTGTCCCTGTACTTTAATCCCGAAATCCACTCTCGAAATCTTTCACGACATTAATCGCCTCTTCGATGTACAGATTAAAAATTAGTGGTGATAGCGTACATCCTTGTCTTACTCCTTTCCTAATACCTACTTCCCTTTTTCCCCTTCTACTTCTATAACAGCAGTTTGCTCCTTGTATAGATTGTGTACTCTCCTATCCCTATACTTCATTCCCGCGCTCTTTAGTATCTCGAACATTTTTTCCCATCTTACATTATCAAAAGCTTTTTCTAAATCTACAAATCCTATATAAGCCTTCTTTCCTTTTTCTATTATTTTCTCTAGCATTACTCTTAGCGCCAGAATAGCTTCGCGAGTTCCCATATTTCGTCTAAACCCGAATTGGTCTTCTCCTAGTATTTCCTCCGCTCTATTTTCCATCTTCTTCTGCACTATTCTGGTTAAGATTTTTAAAGCGTGGGAAGTTAGACTAATCGTTCTAAAGTTCTCGCATTTGTCGGCTCCTCTCTTTTTCGGTATAGTAACGATAATGTTCCTCTTATAATCCTCCGGCATCTCGCCCGTTTCATATATGTATTTTACCAGTTCGAACATCCTATTTACTACTTGCACATTTCAAAATTTCCGCCTGTATTTTATCTACACCCGACGCTTTATTGTTCTGTAGCCCCCTTAGTGCTATTTCAAATTCCTCTCTCAATATAGGTTTTCCTACATCTTGCCTATCGATGCTAGATTCTTCCTCTAATATCTCTCCTAATTCCTGACCCTCGTATAAATTTCCTAAGTACTGCTTCCATCTAACCGCTTTCTCTTCTCTTCCGATCAGTATGTCCCCCGATTGACTCCTAACGTTTCTATAATTCAGATAAGTTGTGAAAAAAATCTGTCCTATAATTGTACCCAGAGATGCTTGGCTAATTATATTCTAAAACAACTTATGTTTTCTCTAATTTTAATAGTGCTGAGATGATTACGAATTCGCTAAAGATTGTTTTGATAATTTTTTGTAATCAGAAGAAACTTTGATAATGTTCCACGAGGTCAAAAATGCAAACCCTCAACTAATTGTAAACATGTCAACAGTTTTAAACTGACAGTTTCAAGTCTGCGTTTTAAGAATGAGACGAAGTGGTCCTTTATTAAAAAAAATACTATTCTGGGAAAATAACTGAAGTGTATACTTCAATCTAACGAAGCTGTTCTTACTGAGTAAGTACTATAAAAATAAAACACTAGCTTAAAATTCCACTTTTCACATGCCAAAAAATATTAGTGAGAGAGATTAGTGTAAAGCAATAGAACACGGAATATCAACGTCAACTGCGCCAGCCGTATTCGCTCAGAACCTAACAAGATATGTCGAAATCTATTCTGAAACCCTATATATTTACCATCTAAATTAATGAAATATTTCTGATATGCATCTTAAAGTTTATATAGGAGATCGTTCATCTTTTACACTACCCAAATAAATATCCCGATACGATATTTGAATCCGCCTAATTGCGTAGAAATTTTTAAAATACGTTAATTATAATTAGAACTTGCCAATAATTTGAGCCGGCATATTTTTATACATAAATAAATATAACAACATAATAATATACGATGATACACGACTCGTCGTACTTCAAATATGTGTGAACTTTTTTTCGAAGCTTAGACAGCGTCCCATTTCAAAATATCCTCAGGTAACTCGAGGGAATTCAGTAAACGCGCCTTACCGGTACAATAGCAATTGATTCGCTTTTAAAGTTCTTCAATAATTTATAAATCGATGAAAGTGCACTTGCCAAGTTTCGTAAGACGCTTACCAACTCCTACATCGCCATATATCATACATTGCATTTGAAACTTTTGATTCCAACTATTCTTGAAGTTAGAAAGTTTAAAACGAATGAAGGTACAGGTCTTATATACATATATGTTTTATTTCATAAAGCAATGATGTACAACAACGATAGAAGAAAGAACAAAGGAAAATACATTTAATGTAATCTCACTGTTTCGTTTTACTGCACTCACGTTTTACGGTTATCTATGCTTATGCCAGGTGGGACATACACACAACACAAACGTTTTTTTATCTGCTTCAGATACACGCAGTTCAGCGAGGTCAAAAATACAAGCCCTTTTTACCAATTTTAAATATGCCAGTAAGTTGAGGATGAGTGTCAAACCTGTTGTCAGAGGAAGTGGTTTTTATTTTTCTTCACGAAAAACATTAACGCTGCGAAAATAACTGCAGTGAGTACTTTGTTCTGATTTAACTCGATAGGTACTATCAAACTAAACTTGCACTTTCCGCACATTCACGCTTTTAAAATTCCGCTACAAAACAAATAAAAAAATTGTGTGCCTCACCTTTATAAGCAAACAATTGAAGTGAAACTTCTGAAGGAGATATTAGGAGGTGCTGATAATAATGCTGATAATAAAATTTATATTGAAATCTCCCTCAATAATAGGAATTTTTTCAAAACCTAAATTAAGGATTGTAGCTACTTCTAATGAATATGGAAGTAGCTTTGGGTGGAGAAACGAAATTATTTTTTTATAAAGCCACTCATTCCTTACACTACGGACGCACAAGCCTATGCGTATCCCCTCTACACTCCTCACGTGTCCTCACTCTCGTTCATTCGCATACACTGCCTTTATCCCATCCACCCAATAGTTTCACTTTGAATTTCGTTTCAGTTTTTCGGACTCATGGACAGAGTGGGGTGTGTCCTACTCACCTCAAAATCAATAGATGTCGCCTGGTAGACGTTCCTAATCAGAATCAGTCCAAACCCGATGGATCCGACACGATTTAATTGAGTGATCGTGCTAACAAAAACAAAATAGTCCACCATTGTGCTTTTTCATGACCCCTGAACATGGTAGAGTGTATTCTATCCACCTCAAAATCAATAGGTGTCGTTTGGGGGAGACATCCCCAATCAGAATCAGTCAATACCCGATCGATCCGACACGATTTAGTTGAGTTATCGTGTTAACAAAAAAAAATTCACAAGTAGTCCACCATCGTGCTTTCTCATAACCCATGGACAGGGTGATATATGTCCTATCTACTTCAAAATCAATAGGTGTCGTTTGAGAGACGTCCCCGATCAGCATCAGTCAAAACCTGATCGATCCGATACGATTTAGTTGAGATATCGTGCTAATAAAAAAAATTCTCAAATAGTCCACCACCGTGCTTTCTCATGACCCATGGACAGGGTGGGACGTGTACTATCCACCTCAAGATCAATAGGTGTCGTGTAGAAAATGTCCCCGATCAGAATCAATCAAAACCCGATCGATCTGACACGATTTAGTTGAGTTATCATGCTAACAAGAATAAATGCCGACGACATCGACAACGACAACGACATACACACACAAAATTGTTTAAAAACCATTTTTTTTGGTCGAAAAATGAAAAATAAACCCTAGAAAAAAAATTTACACGATTCTATTCTATTCCGCGTAAAGCGGAATGCGGAAAAGTAAGAAAATTACCTGTTTCAGATAGGCGCTTTGTTCTTATATTTTTCCCCGAGGCACAGTTAGCACCATACAAGCAACGTTTATGAAAATACTGCCTCGACTGTATTAGGGTTGCTTTTGAAAAGCATTCACTTTTATGGCGCCGGGGAAATGAAAAACGTCTCGCTTATCCTTGCAGGATCGACGAGTGCCAGCAGACATTTTTTCCATAAACTTTTATGCTAAACCGTTGATAGATCGGGCGAATTATAAATGATCCCGAATGGAAGTTGCGGCTGGCGAAAGATACTCTTTAATCTGATATGGGGACGAATGGGGTAATCGGGGGTGTCATTCGCACGGGCTGCCCTAACAGCCAAATAATTGTGTTATTGAGTGGAAACCCAAGAGATAAGAATACAAAGCGGACGGCGCTGCATCATCAATTATACACCTTTTTGGAATCATATCTCTTTGTTCGTTAAGCTTCCACGACTCACGTTACCTATTACTGGTATCTATGTACGCATCGGGTAATTAAATAACGCTAATGGCGTAAGAGCTGATAACGAAATCGGCGGTGAAGTTTTAATAATGTTTCGCGTTCAAAATAATGTACGGGGTTGTATTTAACTCGACCATTAGCGTAAAATCGCAGTTTTTCTACACTGAGAGAAATGTTTACTAAAGTATATTGCTAAAAACTTCTTAATAATAGCTGCGAGTCTAAAGCATTTTGATTTAGAATTGAGAAACATTCAGGGATCACATTGTAGTTTGGAAACCTTTTTGTTGAGTTAGCTGTACACATTGAGTTTTATTCGAGGTCTAGTCTCCTTATTTAATAATTATGGGACTACTTTATGTCCTCTTACCTACAATATATAATTTTTAATACTTCTATAACTAATCTACAAGAACTTGGACAAATAACTATTGATATGTTGATAAGTGATAGCAAAAGGCGTGCGATAGCATGAGATGACGGTAAAATCGTATATTTTATAAATCGGTAGGTATTTTCAACTGTTACAATTTTATATTTCTTGGTATAATATTACGTTAAGGTAAAAACAACATCAGTGCATAATATATATGCGTAAAAATACAAATTGAAATTAAATTTGAAAATAAGCCTCCTTATAAAATTGAATCTGTGAAAGTAGGTTTATGGAAATTATCGAAATTGAATTGGTTTCTTTAGTTCATATAGAAAGTTAATGTTGTTAATTAATTTTTGTTCTAATACAAACTGAAGTATAGTTACGCAAAGTATTACAGCTCAGACACTGTGTATAGTTGTACGAATTTTGATCGACTTAGAATGGTATTAACAAAACAATGGCCTTATCAAAAGTATCCACATCTCTTGTATTTATTCTCTTTAGTTATCTTATAGAGAAGCAGCGATGCCCCAGAAGAAGATAAAATCTCGGGCAACCACGTTCATATTACCTCGTTACCTGATACCGGGACAAAAACAGGCGAGCACGACTTCCAAGTTAGGATACCGTCGAGCTGGAGCAGGCTCGCCAAGGTCAAATAATTTTTTCAGTTTTTGTTGCCTACATAAAGTCGGCTGTAATCGTGTATTTGTTATTCCCAACTATGAAATAATACGATGCCTCGGTTTTCGTTTGGTTCACAAATACAGGGTGTGAATTTGTAAATAAAGTACGTGGATAAACTTTATAAAGTGGTTCCTTGTATGACCAGTGGCTGCTCTTATATAAGAGCACATAAGCACGTGCCCCCCTAAAGAAAAATAAAATGGAGAAAATAAAAAATCACACCTAATCATGATTTATTTCCTATTCATTGATAGTTAGTTTATAATAACTATTTAATTAACGTCTCACGAATGTGCTCCTTTCCATATTTTAAGTAATAATAAAGCAAAATCCTCAGAATTACAGATTTCACGAGCAATTTGGCAGAACCAAAATTCCTTGTCTTAATGATATCACGCAACAGCCGGCAACGTAAATAATCGGTCTGTGATATAGTCGAATGTGCCGTCGATAAAGGCATGTACCTCTTTTCTATGTACCTCTTTGTCCGGCTAATTGGTGCTAAAAATCACTCCTTTTCTATCCCATATGGCACACATTTTATGTGCCGAAATAATTTTCTTAGTGCACTGCACATATGCACATGTTTGTGGGTCTTATCAGACATACGTTTAGTTTTCGACCATTTCAATATTTTATTTAGAACATTTATAAATAATCCTGAAAAATGGATACGGTAGCGGGATATTCTTCTGAGCGTTATTCTGAAGAAAAGTGTAAATATAATGTGAACTGTTAGTGAGACTGTTAGAAAATTAACACTGGAAGAAAAAATCAGGTTAAAAATATCGGGCGGCCCAAACCGACAATACAACGGCGGCCCAATACCGACAACTTAACACAAATTACAAAACGAACAAAAGGAGATTTTAAGAGACTATTTAAAATAGCACTATATGAAAAATATGATTGGCGGTGCGGTTGTGAACTAAGAAATAGTTTGTTTCGTTTTCCGTGTATACTGTTTGCTCTGATAATTGCGGAATCCTGTTGGGTGAAAATTGGTATAGTGGATTGGCATAGACTTCAAACTGAACTAGAAATAATTTATCAAAGACCAGATTTTATAAATCTATCTGGAGCTGTACACTGCCTGAAATTCATCATCGAAAACAATCCACAGAAAGTTTTTTTCAGCAACCTATGATCTGCTCCAAATTATAGTAAACATTTACGGCATTAAAACGAATTAAAACATTTTTAAGAAGCACTATAAATGACGATCGATTGTATGCGTTAGCAATGTTGTCAATAGAAAAAAATTGGTGCAAGAGATTCCCAATTTTAATAACTCAGTTATCAATAAATTTACAGAATTCAAAGAAAGGAGAATGGACTTTCTATTTAAACATTGTGTTTAATTTGTGTTTGTTCTATAAAACTAACATAGGTATTGGTTATTATCAAGTTAATATAAACTAGGTACTTTACTATACTCTACACCCGTGTTTTTGTTAGATATACACGCAAGAAATATCCTGCAAAATGGTAAATAAACATTACCAACAAAAACAAAATTAAGTATATTTATTATCATTTTAAAATATGAATATTTTATACTTGTATGTAACACAAGTAAAAAAAAACTTTGTAAACCCCTCAAAGTTTTCGTCACGAGCCGCCGTTGTGTATGACAGATAAAAAGTTCATAGAAACTTATGTGCGATACGTTTTCTTATCATCAAATGGCGGACTGAACATTTTTAGTCTTATCTAAACATCTTGTAAGAGTCCGCATAGGTCATAATATACATATAATATACATAATTGTATGTATTGGTTAACAATAAATAGTAATTTATATAACTGAAAAACTTGTAACTTATTTAGTATGACAGTGAGAAATCCTAGACGAAAATATTTTTTTAACAAGTAATGACAGAATATCTGATATGATAATTTTCCCAAGACTGGCAATACGGGAAAAATCTGTACTTGCAATGAAATTGCAAACCGTTTCAGTTAATGCATACTTAATTTAATTTATTTTGTAATTTTAACTGTTTTTTTGTAATTATAGAATTTTAATTAAACACATTTTCTCTAAAAACTACTGCAATTTACTTTGATTTTTTTTCATTATACATAAATAAAAAAATATACACACAGATATTTTGCTTTTAAAGAATATAAAAAGAAGGCGTCGCAGTTATTACAATTTCTGTAGGTCGAGACTCGTACACAGGGTGAAATAATGTTTACGTGTGGTAAAATGTATTTATAAAATATCATTGCGTAGACAAGTTTTTCAAATAAATAACAATTCTAACTATAAATATAAATGCAAATCTAAAGCTCCAGACTGCGAAGCGGTTACACATCTTTACTCAGGAATATGTGGCTCGAGTATGGGAGGGAGTCTCATGTAGGACAAATGCCATGAATGCCCACCGTATTCCTCATGTACAACACATCCGGTAAATGGTCGCCACCGCTTTGGTGGCACACGAGTATTTTTCTGGCGAAATTTTCAATACGGTTTTGCATAATTGTGATTGACGCAGCGTTCAATTTCCTCCTTCAATGATTAGGTGGTCCTAGGATCGTTAGCCTAAACCTGAGACTTTAGAAAACCCCACAGAAAAAAGTCCATAGGTGTTAAATCGCAAGATCGTGGTAGCCAATTTTGGTCACCAAAACGGGAGATGCCACGATCAGGAAAAGGCTGATGCAAGATCGTCAATATTTCATAGGTGGTATGGCAAGTGGCACCGTCCTGCTAAAACCACATGTCTTCGAGAGCAATATCTTCCAATTGACGCACAAAGAACTGTGAATGAAAGATATTGTGAATGAAATTTGGAAAGGAAATTAAAATGAGGAAACGGTGAAAAATATAAAACTTCTGTCAAAATTCAGTCTCTAATTTAACCCCTCAAACGGCGTTTGTAGGCAAGACTCTTTTGTAATACTCTTCTAGGCATCTCCTACATAGCTGCATTGATGTTATTTTTAACTAAGTTGTACGATACATTAATAAAAAAGAGTAAATGTACTTCACTGAATCGAACAAAGCTGCTGTTTATTAAATAATTCGAATAAGCAAATTAATTTAACAACTGATTAAATCAAATGGTATATTTAAGTGAATTAAATTCCGAAAAAATTAATACTAATATAGAGATCCACAAGGTTCAGTACCTGGACCAGAATAATTTTTGTACCAAATTAATGACTTGCCAGGTTTCTTTGGCGATGTTGTCAATATTATTGCTGATAATAACTCTTATTTATACTACAGAAGGACGTTTGAGGAGACATCTGGAAATGAGACTTCATCATCAAAATTGTCTACCCATTTTAAATTAAATAGTGTTGCGAAATATTTCAAAAATGTATTTCTTATAGTTTCTTTAAGAACCATCATGATGGTTTACAATCTACAAAAACTCTCAACACGTTATGTTTATTATCAGCATTGATTAACACAAATTGCATGTTGATAAAACATTATTATATTAGCAAAAATTCATTATTCATCGTTTTTCCAGCTTGGAACTTCTGGGCCGTTTCTTGTCAGATCCGGTCAAGTCTATAAATAATCCTAACAAGCTCCGATGCAACGCAGACGCTATAGTATTAACTCATCGGAAAAAATGGTCTGTACATTGAACTGCTTAGTGTTCCGCATTAATTTATGCCAGTTCAACGTCTCATTCTAGTCTATGCCTCACGGTTCATGCAGATGCTTGTCCAATTGTGAGTTGCATGATCGGCAATAAACGGACCGTAGCAAATTTAATGGGAATATGTACTTTGTATTAATTGAAAAAAGCATAACATTGCGCCAATGTTCTACAGCGTGGCTGAAAAATCATTGCAAAGTTCACGATTTTACTTTTCCCCAAAAAAGCCCAAGGCTCTTTAAAGCACTAGATATGAGTCAAAAACCATTCTTTGATTTCGACAAAGCTTCAAACCAATACATCGATACGTCCAAGTTACATAGATATAACCCAAGCCTATATAGCTTAGCTG
The DNA here is from genome assembly GCA_037954035.1 of Rosalia funebris. Classification (NCBI taxonomy): domain Eukaryota; kingdom Metazoa; phylum Arthropoda; class Insecta; order Coleoptera; family Cerambycidae; genus Rosalia; species Rosalia funebris. The sequence goes on along the minus strand of JAZFAV010000001.1, from coordinate 9,268,389 downwards.
GGCTAAGAATAAAAAAGAAAATCCTGCCGTGGTTTATTACAAGAAAAACTTCAGTACATTTTGAGATGTATCGAGTACTAAGAAAAAATGTAAATCTGCAGTCTCTTAGGTTTGCTGCTCTCTCTTTGCATTGCCCAAGGAAATACCTCTTAGTGCCAACAAGAAAAACGACATCACGGATATGCTCGATTTCATAGACGAGAAGAACAGGAAATTTTTCGAAGACATTCTGAGTAACTAAGAATAAAAAAAACACGTGTGGAGATAGATAATATCCAGCATAACAGTAACAGTAAGTAGCAGAGAAAGTAAGAAGGTGACAGTAGGATACTATAAAATGAAGCCAGTAGAAGTGAGTGAGTGAATGTGTGTTTGCAGACGATATTTCAATAGTGGCAGACACGGAAACAAAGTTACAATTTAATGTGGTGGAATGGGTGAAAGAGTTGGACAAACAGGGAATAAAAGTAAATGTAAGCAAGACAAAGGTAGTAGTTGTAAGCAATAATAATGAGCGAGAAATGAATATAAAAATAAATAATCAGATAGTGGAACAAGTAAAAAGCCTAAAGTACCTAGGAGTAACCATAGGGGACGGAGGAAAGCAAGAGGAAGAAATAAATAATAGAATAACGACAGCGACAAAGATCTTCCATGGTATGAAAAGGGGGTTCATTAGTAAAGCAGAAATTAGCAATAAAATAAAAATGTCAATTTATAAAACTGTATATTTTCCGACGTTACTGTATGGATGCGAAACATGGGTGTTGACAGAGAGGCAACTTAAAAAGATACAGGTATTAGAAATGAAGTATCTCAGAAAAGTAGCAAATATTACGATAATGAATAAAATAAGAAATGAAGAAATAAGGAAAAGATTGGATAGCGAAAGTATCGAGAAGGTCATAGAAAGGGCTCAGCTGAGGTGGTGGGGGCACATGAAAAGATTGAGCGAAGAAAGACAAGTAAGAAAAATATGGAAAGCAAAATCCAGTGGAAAGAGAAAGAAAGGCAGACCAAGGATGACGTGGGACGGAGAAGTGGCGAAGATAATGAAGACAAGAGGAATCACATGGAAGCAGGCTGAAATTACAGCAAGGGACAGGGTTAGATAGAGATTAATGATAAAATAGTGAAGAAAACCATGAAAGTGGGGAAGCAAATGTGAGTGAAGGGAAGTCAGGTGTTCATCACACTTGATAGGTTTGGGATGATAAAGAGGAGTGCATAAGGAAATGGGTAGTTACGTGACAAATGATACCACAAACAGAATGGAGTTTAGATATAGAGACAGAATAAGATAGGGTGGGATGAAATTGTAGAAGTTCTTTTAAGTTGTTTAACAAAAATAGGGTATTTAGTTAAGTAACTGTAATTGTAGTATTTAGATTAATTGTTTAAAGAAAGGTGTATTTAGCCTCTACACCTAACGGTAGGAGAGGTATAGATTATATTATTATATATTATATATATATATATATATATATATATATATATATATATATATATATATATATATATATATATATATATATATATTTAAATATGACGAAGAAACATGATGTAACTGTTTACAAGGTTTTTTTCGGCCACGCTATAGTTTCATAATTCCGGGCATTAATATAATTTACCCTAGATGGTAGTTCTGGAGGATTAGGGACAGCAAGGAGGCAGAAAAGTTCTTAACTGGCTCAAGTTATAAAGCCCGAATATTTACTGTATATGTGGTTAGTTCAGCTCGGATAACTATCGGTCGTTTATCCTCAACTTTTAGGGCAAGGAATAAAATTTAATACGGTCTCAACAAGCACAAGTTTTTTTTTGCTGTGGCGTCATTCAGTCACTAACTTTTGTCTTGGAGAAAATATTAGATGCCTGTAAGTAACTGCCTGCAAAGGAGCTGTAAAGCGCAAAGAATATCTAAATATAGCTGTTATCAAATGTATGTTTGTCTATAAAAAGACAATAAGTGTCTATAAAAAATTGTTACAAAAATACATTTCTAAAATTGAGAATGCATTAGATAATCTCTAATAGTTTTTAATCGTTTATAGCTATTAAAAATTATTTTAAAGTAATTTCAAAGTTTATACAGTATCAAGATGAAATATTATCCACCAACGGAGATATTCGTGAAAGTTTTTCTAATTACTGTTCATCGGTGTTTGAGTCTTTGTTTTTTGATACACCATGAATTATGTCCAGCCAATGAATACAATTACTCTAAGGGTTATTTTTCGTAAAAATCAAGGTTGCAGACAGGTTATTAGGGGTGTGGTGATTTTTTAATTTTCTCTCTCTAAAAATCTTGTCCTTTTTTCATTCAAAACTGGTAGTATCTATAAAGAAATTTAGTAGGGCTGTCTTGACTTTATGGAGACTTAGTAGAGACTATAGGAGTTCTCTTTGGTAAATATCGAGATTGCAGAGAGGCTACTGGTGCTCTGATGATTTTTTATTTTTTTATTCTCTAGAAATATTTTTCTTTTTTCAATGAAACACTCGTAGCGTGTAAAAATTATTAGGGCGGTCTTATTTGATTTAGGGAATGATTAGGAATTTAGTAGAGATTCTAAGGGTTGTCTTTGCTACATATTGAGATTGCAGAGGGGTTACTGAGGGTATGGTGATTTTCTCTAAAAATCTTTCATTAAAAAAAATTATAACGTCTATAAGATAAACACTTTTAAAACCTTAAAACGGATATTTCCGCAAGTAGAACATCTCTATCTCGAAATTGAGTGGCCGAGAAAAAATAAACCAACACATAAATGCAGACAGAATATGTGTTTTATGCGACAGTTTTACTTTTTTCAAATAGTCCACCGTCGTGCTTTCTCATGACCTATGGACAGGGTGGAGTGTGTCCTATCCACCTCAAAATCAATAGATGTCGTCTGGGAGACGTCCCCGATCAGAATCAGTCAAAACCCGATCGATCTGATACGATTTAGTTTTGTTATCGTGCTAACAAGAAATTTTATTGATGCCGACGACAATGACACATACACACACACACACACACACACACACACACACACACACACACACACACACACACACACACACACACACACACACACACACACACACACACACACACACACACACACACACACACACACACACACACACACACACACACACACACACACACACACACACACACACACACACACACACACACACACACACACACACACACACACACACACACACACACACACACACACACACACACACACACACACACACACACACACACACACACACACACACACACACACACACACACACACACACACACACACACACACACACACACACACACACACACACACACACACACACACACACACACACACACACACACACACACACACACACACACACACACACACACACACACACACACACACACACACACACACACACACACACACACACACACACACACACACACACACACACACACACACACACACACACACACACACACACACACACACACACACACACACACACACACACACACACACACACACACACACACACACACACACACACACACACACACACACACACACACACACACACACACACACACACACACACACACACACACACACACACACACACACACACACACACACACACACACACACACACACACACACACACACACACACACACACACACACACACACACACACACACACACACACACACACACACACACACACACACACACACACACACACACACACACACACACACACACACACACACACACACACACACACACACACACACACACACACACACACACACACACACACACACACACACACACACACACACACACACACACACACACACACACACACACACACACACACACACACACACACACACACACACACACACACACACACACACACACACACACACACACACACACACACACACACACACACACACACACACACACACACACACACACACACACACACACACACACACACACACACACACACACACACACACACACACACACACACACACACACACACACACACACACACACACACACACACACACACACACACACACACACACACACACACACACACACACACACACACACACACACACACACACACACACACACACACACACACACACACACACACACACACACACACACACACACACACACACACACACACACACACACACACACACACACACACACACACACACACACACACACACACACACACACACACACACACACACACACACACACACACACACACACACACACACACACACACACACACACACACACACACACACACACACAAAATGGTTCAAATTTTTTACGCGATTACATTACTTTTCCGCGTATCCTGAGTGCGGAAAAGTAAAAATTATTAGAGTGGTCTTAACTTCTGGGTGACCTAATAGACTACTGGGAGTATGGTGATTTTGTTAATTTTTTTCTCTAAAAAACCTTGCTCGTTTTTCATTGAAAAATCATAGCATCTATAAAAACATTATTAGGGTGGTTTTGACTTTATAATTACTTAGTAGAGACTGTAACGGCTTACTTTGTTAGCAAAGTAAGTCCTTACTTTTCATATTAGTATGAAGGTTGCAGAGAGGTTACTGGGGGGGGGGGGGGGGGGGTGATTTTTAATTTTTTTGGCTCTAAATATCTTGTTCTTTTTTCATAAAGAAAATTGTAGTGTCTATAAAACAATTATTAGGGCGGTCTTTACTTTAGAACAACTTAGTAGAGACTCTAAGGGTTGTATTTAGTAAATAATGAGATTACAATTCAGGATCAGGATTAACGTTTGAGGAAATGTCAAAAATCTTCTTAAACCTAACGTAAAATGATAATTAGTGCGAATAATCTTTATACTACATTATAAATTGCTAAAAGAAAGTCAGAAATACTGAACTTTGCAGTATCATTGAAGTCTGCAAGGGATGAAACTGTAAACCGTTCCAGATTAACTTCTTAGATTGCAGGATCTTTCTAAAGGACCTTGTAGTAGCAGCGTAGAGGTTGAATATGTTCTAATCGAATACTGTTTGCTGGTTCGTTTGTTACTGTTAAAAACATAAGAAGCGTAGGAGGCAAGAAGAGCGTCCGAAGAAGCCTCCGCCGGTGGAGCTCGACGAGTCAGAACCAGGGGAGGCCAATTCGGACAATTAGCTTTTGTCGAGGAGGCGAGACAAGCGATGGAAAAGACGAGACTGCCCCGTACACGCAGCTTACAGCGATGAGGGTAAAGAGCAGCTCGCACCGCTCGGCCCAACACCCACTTATCTTAGGCCATCATGAGCTGTTAGGGATAGATGCAAGTTGCTCTTAATATTTTTTGTAACAGTCGTTTTAATTTGAATAGAAGTTTCAATACATCCTTCGACAACTGCGTATATTTCCAAGCCCCGTGGCGTTTCAAGCAAGGGTCGTCACATTACCATCTGCGTCGATCAATGATGTTGGCGATGAATGAATGACCTGTATAGTCCACTGCGTCTGACTATTTGAGTATATTTTGATCCCCACAACGGATGTCGCAAGAATATAAAGTTATAGAGTAATTGGGCGGTTAAAGAGCGGTAATCTCGCTCGCCTCGCAAATACCCCATCAAGGCCATTACGCCTGCCAATTAATATTGGTCTGACAATTTCAGAAACGTAGAAATTTGAAATGATACTTTAGCTGTTAATTTACACAATCTATTTACTTGGTACATTTTCAATTACATAACAGCCTTAATACAGGGTTATTTAGAAATTATTTACCGCCATTTATAATTTTCGTAGCTTAGTTTAAGATTAATACTCATCAATGCCAGTGAAGTTATTTAATCTGTTGGGAGATAGACAAATCCGATAAATAAATAAACCAATTACGAGCAATCCACTCAAATAAGACCAGACATTTTTAAGAAATACTTGATTTAAAGGTCTCGCCTTAGTTTGTGACCTTTACCAAACAGAAATGTAATTTATTTTAATATTTCACATCGAAAGATCTCTGGTACTAACTCATTTAAGTCTGATCAATCATTTTATATACTAAATAAACTGTCGTGTGTATTAGATGACACTTATTTGGAAATATTAAAGAAAATTGATAAAGCGAGTGAATGAACAACCGATGAAGGTGTGTCCGTTCATTAATATCCCTGGCAGCAACGCCACGCTGCGTGATATATTTGCCGTTAATAATAAGTTTTGTAATTGCCTTACTATAATAGCAGATAATTTATTATTATTAGAGTATTTCTAGGTTAAGTGGCTGAAGAAAGATATGTAGTATTTATATAATTTTTTGTAGTATTTTTCGAGCAACTGGAAGCTGTAACAGATCATATATTCTCTAGCGTAAGATACAGTTATGTATATACTCTGCTATCCAATACGAGTACATGGATAGCAGTCTTCAACATTTAACTTCAATGAAATATCAATTAATAAGAATCATAATATCTTAAGTTCAAAACATTAGGGTTACAACACATGTTACACAAGTGAGGAGCAAGAAAAATATAATCAGATTGGGACTTAGACCATATAGAAATTTCTTAGAAACCACAAAATATAAGGTAAATGTTGCTACAAAGATGATTCGAGTCAGAAGAGTAATTCAAGATGTTAAAACGAAAACACTGCATTATATTTGGTGGCTTTGGGTAGTCATTGAACTGTTGATGATAAGTATAAACTCTGGTTGGAAATAGAGTCTCCTTGGGTGAGAGGTGAGTCAAGAATTTCCAATAAAAATATTTATATACTATTCTTTTTTGATATAGTCATTTCTTAATTCGCGTTAAAATTGTCAATGCGAGTATGTTTTAGAAATTCAAAGACATTTGATGTGTCCGTTACAGACCCAATATAAAAATGACAAAAATCCAGGACCAGGTCAAATAGATTTAATGTTTTTGATACAAGTGAAAAAGTTCACCCTGTGAAGATATTTTTAGACTTTCATGTGGCCCTCAAAATTAGAATGATACGCAGTTAAAAGTGAGTAGGTAAGATTTTTGTCACACTTTTGTGTGAACGTAAAATAAAATTCAAAACTTTAAAATAAAATTTCATATAAGACTTCACGTAAAATATTATTTTACTTTATTTTCCTTTGCAGCATATACAGTAAATTATACTGTAGGATAATTTTATTCAAAATTATAATTTTAATAAACTAATTTAAATATTTCAGGACCGGATTAAATAAGGTTTTATGGAATTTATTGAATTTTCCACAGAATACATTTTTTAAATTGATAATTTTAGTAAGTAGAATATTTAGTAGTACCGTAAGTATTAAATAAGAGTTTCAACGTGCCACTGGAAGCAAAATATGTTGAATTTCGTATCACAAATCACGGGAATTTAAGGGATTGCCTTACGATTGTTATAATGATCTATCTATAAATCTTAGCTTTTAATCAAATATCATATCCATGTCTCTAAAAACATTAGGATGGTATATAAAGTTATTCAGCATCTTTTTCCTTGTGAGGCTCATGATATTGCACTTTTACACATTAAAAGGAAATAATATCAGACACTAGTCATTAATTTACATAAGACAATCTTGCAAATGCGTACAACCTGGTGGTGAACCTAAATGTAGATATATTTTTATATCATCTGCATAATCAATCAGTAAATAATTTATGTTATTCTTTTTAAACAGCAATGCAATATTATTAATAAAGGTATTAAATTATAAAGGACCAAGGACAGACCCTTGGGATACACCAGAATTGATTGTAATCTATTTGCATGTATGACCATATATACAGGGTGAGTCGGGAGGAACGGACCAAACTCCAGGAGTGTATTGTACGCGTGAAAATAATGTAAAGAGAAACTCAACTATTATTATCCGATTTTTATTTGTTTTTAAGTTACAGCGTAATTAAAAATGTTTATCTAGTATATGTATTACAAAATGCCACACACGTATTCAAATTTAGAATATGCAAGAACCGTGTTTGTTTATGGTTTTTGTAATGGGAATGCTAGAACTGCTGTTGAAGAATATCGTCAATGGTTTCCACATCACAGACGTCCTAGTAAAAATGTATTTATCAGAGTTTTCAACAAACTCTGCGAGACTGGCGAGCTTCCCAGTGTTAACATAACATCTGAACGAGCTACTCGACAAGTTTAGAAGAGGTAGAAGATACTCTGGATGTAGTAGCAGAAGATGCAACGACCAGCGCACAAAATTCAATTGGGCATTCCACGAACAAGAGTAATAAACACACTCCACCAGCAAGGCTTGCATCCATACCATGTACAGAGAGTACAGCACCTATAAGCAACATTTACCAGTGACGGCATTAATAATACTCACAACTGTCATGTATGGTCATATCAAAATCTCCACGCAATAGTCGAAAGTAACTTTCAACATAAGTTTTCGGTAAACGTACGGTGTGGCATGGTCGATGGTTATTTAATTGGCCCTTTCATTTTGGAGAATTACCTCACAGGAGACAACTATTTAATTTTTTTACAAAATGAATTACACGGACTACTAGAGGACCTTCGTCTTTAACACCCACTTATACGCTAAAGCCAAAGTCTAAGTTGCTTGAAGGGGGAATAGTTTAGGAAGCATCGTACGAGTAAGAGAGAGAGCCACGTATTCATTGAATACTAGGCAATAGAAGAAAATATAGTATGACGCACATGCGCGCGAGTAAGTACAACTTTGACGCCACACGGGAGTGGAGCAAGAGAGAGCGATATAAACTCAGTATGAAGCGATAGAATAGGATAGATAGATTGTCGCGCATGCGCGCGTTATAGATATACGCGTCCAGACGCTATATATTAACAGCTGAAGCAGCACGCGTGTGTACTGAATATTTATCATTGTGTTTTGTAATTATTAACGTTATTTACATCTGTGTTCTGTGATTATTTGATAATATCCTTGAACCGTTTAACTTGTTAAAATCTAGAAGATATAATATATTTCATTCACCGCTCCCTACTGGTTTACAGCCACACAGGTGCAAATGCACTTGGAAGAGATGAAGACAAAATCCCTTTGATTCTCGGGGGAGATATCAATGTAAATTTCGGATCCAATGATTCCTTGACGTTGATTAACTTTCTTCAAGAAACAGTTGGTCTGCTTATAAATAGCAATCCCAAAGAATCAACAACAAAATCCGGAACAACAATAGATGCAATTTTTACACGTTATCTAGAAAATATCGAATCACGAACATATATTTCATATTTTAGTTCTCTCTCTCTCTTTCAATCTCTCACTCTTAATCTCTCATTCTCTATTCTAAAGAAGTATTCACTTCTATCACGTGTACTGTGCTGCACATGATGTTTTTTTGTTTATGGGACTGGTTCAAACATGAAGTGAATAAAGTAAAAGTGGACACTCGGGAGGTACTAATTCAACGTATTAGAAATGCTGCAGCCAATCTTAAACAAAGACATGACTCAATCAATAGAGCTACAGGTGTCCGTAGAAGAAGCAAAGAATGTGTAGAGGTGAGTGGAGGTATTTTTGAACATTTATAACGCTATGATTATCAAAACGTTAATGTATTAAATTTTATTTTTAATTACGCTATAACTTGAAAACAAATAAACATCCGATAACAACATTTGAGTTTTTTTATATTATTTTCATACGTATAATACACTTTGGAATTTGGTCCGTTCCTCCCGACTCACCCTGTATTTTACATATTGAATGCGATTTTCTAGATAAGATCTCACAAGATTTTGAATATTCGGTGAAACAGGGAAGTCAAGTTCAACCATAAGTGACGATCCGGTTTATCAAAAGTGTTTAATAAATCTGTGTAAATAACATCAACTTACCCTTGATTATTGATAATATTGGATAAAAACTACGTCATGTATATAAAATTAGTTGACGTAGATCTACCTCTCATGAAAGCATGTTGATTGCAGTCAATGTTAATAATATTAGTTGCAAGAGAAATTAAATTAATTAAAGATAACATTGGATAAAAACTACGTCATGTATATAAAATTAGTTGACGTAGATCTGCCTCTCATGAAAGCATGTTGATTGCAGTCAATGTTAATAATATTAGTTGCAAGATAAATTAAATTAAAAAAGGTTTAAATTATGATGTGAAATTTGATTTTAAAAGTTTTGGATTTTTTACACATTTAAACAAAAGCGCGACCAAAATCTTAGACAGCGAGTTTTAACTGCTTATCCTTGTATTTTTGAATTCCTATATCGAAGTATTTACAGGGTGAAGTTTTTCAAATTACTTACTTGATCCGGTTCCAAAGGTTTTCGATTTTTGGGTAGTTTTTGTAACAGTTTATTACCAAGTTTATGCCTCGCCAATCTTGATATCATTTCTACAACGAACTTAGAAAATACCTGCATCGAAAACTTTGGCTCGATTTAAGAAATCACCCTGTACATCAAAAAGAAACCCCCCCCCCCGGGTCATACGGGTCACCCCCGTGTATAATAACTGTTCAGTTTAAACTTCAAATTCACGAGCCCCGAATAACCTTCCGAGCCTCTAATCTGGAATTTTTGCAACAATTAACAACGATTAATCTGGACACGTCGTTCCCACGTGTAATTACGGTGATTGATGGAAACGTAAAATATTTAGAACAGTTATAAACTCCCTCGACGGTAGGCCACGCTAAATTTAAGACGAATAAGTTGTTACATTCGCGCCCAAACAATGTTGAATTACGTAACAAGTTGCTTGACGTACGGGCTCTACTGAAAACGAGCAGCTTGGGGTATACCCTAACGGCAATTAGTCGTATTACTATACTATTACATAACGGTACTACAGGATTTCCAGGACAAGAAGTATGAGCATATACAGGATCTTTCAATAGGGATGCTTGAAATTCATTAGGTTATAGTAGCCATGTTGTTAAAGCAATATCTGTCAAATTTATTGTGAACTGTTCAGTAGTCTATGGCAAATCACCACAGAAGGTTATAGCGCCCAACAACGTGTGCAAATTATCGAATTATATTTTCAAAATCAGTGCTCCGTTCGAGAAACCTTCCGCGTCTTAAGGTTCGTATACATTTGCGAGCCGAATCGTTTGTGAACCGCTTGTGAACTATTCGTTAAAAATAGTTTTACAGCGAACGTCTACTGAACTAAACACGATCCATGGGAAAGAAGGAACTAACCACCAACCACAAGCAGTCTTGCTCGGCGCCCTTACTTGTAATAAATAATGTCTTCGTGCGAGGAAAATTACACGATTTTAGTTGTGAGTGATGCGGCTTTAATGATAGCAGAAAGTTTGTGCAAAAAGAAGAGGAAAGAAAAACCTATTTCCCTCTCTTCTCACTTCTTTTAAATTTTTTTATAATGGTCCTTGTGTTTAGGATTCCATAATAACTATTTCGTTTTATAAATGTCAATTAGTTTGACTACATTTTTCTCTGGCCACTCCATTATAATAATTATTATAATATAAAAATTATAAGGGTAGGCAGATTATTAAATAAACAACCGAGAGAGCAAAAGGAAAACAACGAACTGCACACGACGTCGGCTCAATGTGAACTGCGAATGCCTTTGTGTTCGTCAAAAAACCGACAGGTTCTCCACGAGCGGTTTACAACCGGTTCGTTCGGCGCTCCAAAGCCCGTCCGAATATTGCGATCAAATGATTCAAGAGCGGTTCGCGAACGGTTCGGCTAGCAAATGTATACGCACCTTTATGTGATTTTTATTCTCGCCACAACCGTCCCGCCGAGTCGACTACTCGATGTTTGGTGGCCAAATCGGTCCGGATTTCTTCTAAAACGAAACTGGTAATGCCATAACCGTCAACGACGAGCGCTACAGATCGATGATAAGCAACTTCTTGTGGCCACGGGATGGTATGGATACCGACGACATGTGGTTCCAGCAGAACCGCGCTACGTACCACACAGCGCATGCCACGATGGACATTCTTCAAGAGCGATTTGAAAACATGGTTACCTCGCGCAGTGGCGACCTGAACTGGCGAGAGATCGTGCGATTTAACACCTTTAGACTTCTTCCTTTGGGCTATCTTAAATCTCAGGTCTATGCGAATAAACCGCAACAATTGATGCCCTCAAAGTCAACATAACCAACGTTCAAATCCAGCAAATTCCGCCAGATTTATATGACAAAGTCATCGAAAATTGCACTTCGCGAATACGTGGCACCAATCAAAGCCGCGATGGACATTTGAACGATATTGTATTCCATACGTAATGCCATAAAATATTCATTTAAATAAAAAAAATAGTTGAGATATCTCACACACAACTTATTTTATTTACAACATTTAAAAATCAAACGTCCTTATTGAAAACCCCTTTACTTATGCCTTTTGTAATGCCTATTATGTGAAGACTAATATAATTTTTACTTTACTTACTGGTACTGAGTTGTCAAAAGTTTGCGTCGCTGCGTTCTCCCCTCCATTTTACCGTCAGCGTTTTCATTTAGCGGCACACCCTGAGCCGCTAAATGGCTGTAAATGATGTATGGAGTATTCGTAGTGGGCGACATGAAAGCTAGTTAAATTTAATCCACAACAATAACGTATGCGTCGCATTGTTATTGAAGTGCCACCGACCGACCGACGCTCCGAATTGTGTGTTTCAGTTTTCACTTCTGTGACAAAGCACGACAAACAGTTGAGTCGATAATGACAGGTTTTATGAAGTGTTAGCCAACGAATGATATACAATGTAACAGACAACTTGACACAAACATCGTTGAAATATGTGTAACAGCTATTTAACATTAAATAACGAGATCGTATAACATTATATAAAACATTGTTATGTCCGTTGAGACAACGCAGATTTAATAAAGCAAGCAGCAAAATAAAATAATAATCCGTAGGTCATTTGTCGCATTCAACATTCTATATAGACTGTAGTTGTAAGTAATGGACCCGGTCCACATGACTATGTGGTCACAGTGGTATCAGTTCAGGATTGTTAAGTAATTTTCTACCAAAATAATGAGGAAGAAGGCACCCCCACACACTGCCATCATTAGGGGCGTAGCGTACATGGATGCGAATGATGCGTCGCATTCCTTAAAAAATTGGCATTATTTACAAGTTCAATCGATTTATTCAATTATTACAATCTTTTAATTATTTTAAACCGACCGCAAACATATGTACATTATTTACTTTAAACGCTACCATCAACTTTTTTATTGCAAATCGGCCGTAAAGGCGCCCGAAATTATTGGATTCCCGCGTTACTTGCTGTAGTGCTGAAATGCGATGGTCCACGTTACATCCAAGCTACGCGTTAGATGGGCGAAAAGTTCAGTGATCTTACGCAGTTAACAATGGAACCTCGAGTGGGTGTTGTCGTTATTTTCGGACTCAGTTATGCAATTTTGTGAACGCATCTTGGCGACTGTCGCCATAACATAAGGAAAATTTAGAAGCGCTGTTCCAGGTAATTGTGAAAAATGAAAATGAGGAATAAAATCGAGAAACCGTTATTTAACATTGCTAAGAATGTTTTCTGCAATATTCCCACATTCCGAGAGTCTGTTTAAAATTCTACAAAAATATCAGATATTAGTTACTGCAATAAAAAGATCGCCGATTTAAAATCACATATTCAAAAAATGAGAAACGAGTTTAGTGACATTTGAGACCATATGGACAGATTTGTGTTAGAAAATCAACCACCAAGTAAAAGAATGCGTTTGGATTTAATTCCTGCAGAAGAAAAGAAAAGCATCTACGCACGATTGTTTTATGAAATTTTGGACGTTATTACTTTGAACATTAGTGAACGGTTTATATGGAACATTCTTTGGCGCAAATAGTTTAAAAAATAAACTTTCAGTGAGTTGTAGTGATCCCGATATGAAAAAGAGTACTGTGTTTGAGCTTCACCAATATATTATGTTCCTTCAATTATCTTCTGTTTTCCCGGAGTCATCAAAATTGTGTCTTTTAATTTTGACTATTCCTGACACAAGCAGTTCCGCGGAAAGATCAGTTTCATGTTTAAAGAGAATAAAGACTTATCTGCGAAATTCTCAAAAGTAAGAAAGACTGTCAGCTTTAGCACTAATAAATATTGAAAGTGCCTTGTTAGAAGATATGAGATCGTCTCCAACATTTGAAGAAACAGTGATAGACGTTTTCGCTGGACAAACAAAAACCGAAGAGTTGATCTTCATTTTAAAAATTAGGATATATACCTCGGCATAATTATTGCCGAGTATTGGTGTCTTTTTTTATTTTTACCATTTCCATATGGACTACCATACATCTGATTATACCTCTTCCCCTTATACATTTTTTATCACATCCCTAGATTCTTTTCTCACGCTACACCCCTGACCATCATCTTCATACACAAAACCACTTTCGTCGGGTCAAAGACAATGAAGTTAAACAAGCTTCGAACTTTCCAAAACCCTGTTTATATACCTATGTTACTGATTTTAAGCAAATCTCTGTCGAAAATCAAAAGTGGAATACCAATATCATTCCTTCAGATCATCGCCTACCAGACCATATAGAATTCAACTTCGAAGACACCCTTTAACCGGCTATAACTCAAAAAGAACACTCTATAATAATACCAGTAAAAATCCTACGACGACACAATCTTTTCTAGAAGACACAACAACAGATATAAGTACGGACATGTCTATGACATCAGTCAGTTAAATTTGAGTTACATTTTTGAGTTTAAGTCGGTTTTTAAGAACATCAGTTAGTCAGTGTCAAGTCCAAGGCAATGTTTTGTCATATCTGAAGTATTGCAGTGATCAATGTGAGTGTATCTCAGTGGAGAAAGTGACAACAACACGAACAGTAGTGACTCACAGCTGAAAAACCACAAACAGTGCGCCGCGATCGCGAATGTCACAGACAGAAACAGTTTGCAAAGACAAATGGTACCTCCACATATCTGCGCGCTCTTTTACAATGGCCAGATGAATCTGATCTTCCGTAACGCTTACAGGCATTCGCCGAATCTTTTATCAAGATTCAATGACGTCTCCGGTGACGCTCCAGCAACAAAGATGCTTCCAAATTCACCAAATCCTTCACAAAGGATCAACCTTGTCTCTCGCTACGCTCGAACACGTCTCCATATTCACCAAATCCTTCATTAAGGATCAGCCACGTCTTTCACAATGCTCCAGCATTGAACACATTCCCACAATCACCAAATCCTTCCTAAAGCTTCAATCGCGTCATTCGTGACGCTCGAACACGCCTCCATATTAACCAAATCCTTCATTAAGGATCAACTACGTCTTCCGCGATGCTCCAGCATCGAACACACTTCCACATTTACCAAATCCTTCCTAAAGGTTCAATCGCGTCTGCTGCAACGTTCACAAAAACACTCAAACAACAAAAGTGAACTCACCATTTCGTCTCGAATACGCCCACTGATAATAGTGGACCCGGGGGATATCTTTAGCGAGTGACACCAAGCCTAACACAAAGTGTCAGGATACTACGCCCACCAAGAATCCTTGCAACCGTTCACAACATTTCTCTTTAAATTGGAATGCCATTTTCAAATTCAAGAGTCTTTTTTATTTCTTTCTGTTCATTTTCCAGACAGCTATTTATTATGTGTGGTATATTCAGATTTCTTATTGAATCCTGTAGTTCAACGCATTTTGAAAGTGATGGTATTTCCCACCTTGGTGATGGTTCGTCTCCTAGAAAATGAGATGAAATTGAGTGAGAAAGGTGAGTGTGGCCTATTCTTAGCCATGTGAGGACTGTTTCGTCACATTTTGAAAGTTTTCAGCCCTTTGACCGTCGATCCACTTTGTTGCATATTTTAATTTGTTCTGCAAAAATGTTTGCCCTATTTCGTATTTCCGTGTTGTACGTCGTTTATCAGTCGCAGTCGTGGTGCTGTATTTACTGCCTAGTTTCCACTAATGCCACCATGTCTTGGTGTGTGGATAAAATGGATTATTTTTCTTAGTCTTAACTAGTGTAATAGAGATAGAATATTTTGAGCTTAGAAATGGAGGATTCCAAGAACGTAGCCCTTCATTTATAAAAAGTGTGTTCGCTACCCTTCGATTAGTTTTTCATCCGTAATTTTTTTTATAAATATTGCAGAATTTAATTTTTAAGAAAATGTTATTTGTGTCCCCGTTTCCGTAATTGCACAGTTCAGTTCGACACCTTGGTGGGGATATAGTCCATGGTGGTGTTTCACAAAAACTTGATGACAAAATATTTGGTAATGTTGTTTGTAGTTTTTCTATTAGGTATCTCGATCGAATGCATACTCGGTCGAGTAATTGATGATCAGACTTCATGTTTCGTAGAACTGATTATAAAATACACCTGTTAGGTCTTCTAGTTTCGCGAAGCTGTGTCGAATGGCTTCCTCAAGAAGAACTAGTTGGTCCGCTGCTATGCCCGAATGATGAGAATGCCGAAGATAAATGGATTGGTACAGATGGATGGGTGGACTCTCAGGTCACCTGATTTATCATCAGTGGATTTCGATGTTCGCGGTTGTCTAAAAGACATGATCTATATTGTACGATGACGAGCCACTCAGAAACAAACAGAAGCAGGAGCCAGGAGAACTATAAATAAAATGGCATACTCCACAGAATAGAAAATGCATACATAACAGTTGGATTTGGATGACATAAAGGTACCTGAATAGAAATTTTACAGTCTACAATTGTATATGATTACACATTTTTAACATATATTTACTATAATAAATATAAAACACTGAGAAACTATTAAAATCTAAATAATTTAAAGTGTTTTTTATAAAATAGAATACCTTTATGATTTTTTATGATATAAAATTGATATATTTCTGCTAGCAACCAAATAGCGACGTTGCATGTTATCTAAAACACAATTTGATATTCCTTATTGATCTTCACGGTAAATTATTCTGTCTGTAACTTTCGATTTTATGTGTAACCCCTGTGGCAGCCAGTGCATGGTATACAATAATTTCAGAACTATTTTCAGGACATGTTGTGTGTTCATATATTGCTTCTAAATGATGTGTCTGAATGTAGGGGAATATGTAATTTCTTATTCAGTTCAACCTATTCAGACTGAATTCTATAATTTTAGGATTGATTACATTTTTGATTCATTTCGTATCTCGACTTCATGTCTCACGTAACTTCTCAACGTAATGTACTATTGATATTTTTAAAGAAAAAGCTATAGTAGAATTATTTTATGAAGAGCAAGTCGGCAATAAACCGTGCGACAAAGAGCAATGTATAGCTTACCCTCTCCCACGCGAATGCAGTAAAAGGATTATAAAATTCTTTTACTTCAAATTCTTTTAGAAAACAAAGAAGGTGATGCTGATTTTTCCAACAAATTTTGTTCAGCTATGAGGCACAGCTTGACGAATACGTCAGCAAACAAAATTGTCGAATTTGGGGTGCTGAAAATCCACATGCTGTTCACGAAAAGGAAATGCATCCACAGAGATGCACGGTTTGGCGCGCATTTTGAAGTGGTGGAGTAATTGGATCATACTTCTGTGAAAATGAAGCTGGCAATGATATCACAGTAAATGGGAACGCTATCATATCATTTGTAGATAACAGTCGTTAAACATTGACGCCCAATCTTAGACAGAACACAAATGACACGCAATTCAAATCCTATAGTTCCAACAGAGACACCCTATATAATCAAAATGTTACGTAAAACATTTTTGAAGTGAATACTTTGGCGGCGTTCTGATATTTGACGAGAATGGAGAGTGAATTGGAAAAAATGTAACGTTTCGAGATTTCGTTACACGAGAGAGAAAAAAGATATAACGTAGAGAGAAGGAGAAAGAGAGCTATACATCATATATATATATATATATATATATATATATATATATATATATATATATATATATATATATATATATATATATATATATATATATATATCAATTTAGGTTATCCGCGTCTCCCTTTTGTGCGGCCCTTCGTCTTTAACGCGCACTCATACGCTAAGTCCAAGGTCTAAGTTGCTTGAAAGGGGAATAGTTTAGGAAGCATCGTACGAGCAAGAGAGAGAGCCACGTATTCATTGAATACTAGGCAACAGAAGAAAATATAGTATGACGCGCATGCGCGCGAGTACGTACAACTCTGACGCCACACGGGAGTGGAGCAAGAGAGAGCGATATAAACTCAGTACGAAGCGATATAATCGGATAGACAGATTGTCGCGCATGCGCGCATTATAGATGTACGCATCCAGACGCTATATATTAACAGCTGAAGCAACACGCGTGTGTACCGAATATCTATCATTGTGTTTTGTAATTATTTACGTTATTTACATCTGTGTTCTGTGATTATTTGATAATATCCTTGAACCGTTTAACTTGTTAAAATCTAGAAGATATAATATATTTCATTCACCGCTCCCTACTGGTTTACAGCCACACAGGTGCAAATGCACTTGGAAGAGGCGAAGACAAAATCCCTTTGATTCTCGGGGGAGATTTCAATGTAAATTTCGGATCCAATGATTCTTTGACGTTGATTAACTTTCTTCGATAAACATTTGGTCTGCTTATAAATAACAATCCCAAAGAATGAAAAACAAAATCTGGAACAACAATAGATGCTATTTTTACACGTTATCTAGAAAATATCGAATCACGAACATATATTTCATATTTTAGTTATCACAAATATCAGTATTACCAATTGAACCACCAGCCGATGATAGTGTAGATAATGAATAAACCGAATATTTTTTACACAAATTTTATATTGTTATATTTCTTTTTAAATTATCCCTCTCCCTTTCTCTCTCTCTCTCTCTCTTTTTCAATCTCTCACTCTTAATCTCTCTCATTCTCTATTCTAAAGAAGTATTCATTTCTATCACGTGTACTGTGCTGCACATGATATTTTTTTTTATTTTACTGATAACTTATAACAAACATAACATTATTCTTTTATGAAATGGTTGATGTGTAACTTAATAGTAACGGAATATTTAAATTAAATATTCAGTAACTAAAACATGAAACGCCTATGCAATTATGTTATAAATAATGATACCAATTTACGATAAATATACCGGTAGTGCTTTATAGTATCCACCAACTTTGTTTAAAGTACAGTATGTTTTAACACGATTTCGTTTAAAGTAGTGCAAGACATCTTTGTTACACTTGACCAAAATCGAAACTGTTACGTAACAAATATTATTCGACATCAATCAGTTACAATTCTGAATTTAAAATTTAAAGCTTGAAAAAATAATACACAGTCTTAGTAAATACTTACTTTAAAAAAAACTAACTGCGTAAGAACTGCAAGCTACTTTGGTTGCCAGAAATAATACTTAATGACAGGTCCATGGCAGGTGTCTTGCAATCTCAATACTGGATAACTCTTGTTGTTACTATTTTAAGATTTTGTGAAATGGTTTTATTTAAATACAAAAAAAAAGAATCTTTGTAGATTGCGTACGATTTATAGTAGAAGGTTATCGAAACTATAAGATGGTGGAGATAGATATTTTCTTATAGAGTGGGAAGGACAATGGAACATTTTTAAATAGCACAGGATCAGTAAAAAAGAATCAAATGGAGAGAACTTTACAGACAAAATTTTTTTGCATCTTACAATGTGATATATTTAATAGTACGGATACAATTACAATGGGAGTATTTGTTATTATATATAGCCATTTACATATTTATATAGTTTATTTCATCGCTATTTGCCAAATAAAAAATCTCAAAACATAACCTTGGCTTGTTTTTATGGCTAGGCTCAGGTAGATTCTTCCGTTTATCGACAAGATAAAAGAGTTTTTTATTTGACAAATAGCGATGAAATCAACTATACTGACGTAACATTTCAACTGGCACACTGATGCGATGAAAGGTATGTATATAGAATGAAGGTTGTAACTTTTTTTCTAATGGCTTTTAAAATTAGATTCATCATACAAACGTAATGATATATTTCGCGTGTAAAATACTGACGCTAATTATATTTTCAGATACATACAATTTTATGCTTTCAAATACTAAAATAGTATGACTAGGTATTTACAATACAACTATTTACGTTTAGCTTTGACTATGTTCCAGATCTATAGCAACTACAACAATTCGAAGCAAAAGTATGAAAATGGAATCATTATTTCCTTTTGGAAAGTATGTCGGGATATTTCTAAATGCATATCCGTCGAAATTTAAGACACTATCTGCACAAGGTAGTGATGGTATCAATTATTTTTTTAAATAGAAAGAGGAACAGTAATCTAATTAAATATTTGCAAACTAATGAAATGAAATTAAGGAAACCATTAGCGTCAACAAACAAACAGTTGCTTTGTTTAAAAATAAACACAACACAAATATTTATATTATAATTTGCAAATTAATGTAATTGTTGTTCGGAATGTTTCTCCAAGGATATATATGGTATATACAAATTTTCATTACAAATAATATATCCTTTATCTGAACAAATAGAGAGTCAGAATAAAAATTTCAACTCTGCCCAGTTTTTACAGAATTTGAATCGATTTTTCTTTGAAAAAATATCCATACAATGATATACTTAATATTTGAATTAATCTACTTAAAAAAAATAGATTTATCTTCTAAATAACAATAGGTTTTGACCTATAGAGAAGTTCAATCCATCTATTTGGAAATAGGTTATTCAAGTGGTCAGGAATTATCCATTATAAGAAGGAGAACCAGCTTGGATCATCGTTTTTTTTTCCGCTAGAGAAATGTTTTTCGTGATTTCATATAATGTATGTATAAGAAATTTCCAGTATCTGAGATGTCTAAAGTTTTCCGAAACTTTAGATTTCAAATCTTCTGAACTCCACGATTTTTGGAATCTTCTGAATTAATCTTCAAAGTGCTTTGGATCATGTGTTTGATCCTGCTCAAATTTTTCAGTCTTCTCATGCGTCCGTGTCACCCGATTGCTGGCTTGCTTATTTCGCAATGCTTTAAACACGTGTTCCGTAATTCGTACCAGACGCAGGCCGGGCTGAAAATATCTCCACTCCATTGACCATACACAAGCTCTGAAGTCTGAACAATGCATTTAACTTGAACTGAGCGTGCAAGGTGGTATTTTTGGAAGCAATTTAAATTGCAGATGAAAATATAATGTAATGCTGTTTTAATTAATACGAATACATACATTAAATGGAATTACTTTTTATTTTTTATTACAAGCAAAATTTAGCCAGTGCTGCAGCATGGCAGCTCTTATATACCAGCCGCCACTGATATATAGAACTGTTTGTAATACACATAAATGTATATTATTCCTACTACTACTATTCTTCCTTTTATTCGTACTCTACCTAATATTTCTACACTTCCTACTCTTGTTAGTTTTCTACACTTTCTACTCTCACTGTTCTTCCTACTTTTCCTACTCTTACTCCTCTTGCTATGTTTACGACTCTTCCGACTTTTATTTATTTCATAATATTTCATC
The DNA here is from genome assembly GCA_037954035.1 of Rosalia funebris. Taxonomy (NCBI): domain Eukaryota; kingdom Metazoa; phylum Arthropoda; class Insecta; order Coleoptera; family Cerambycidae; genus Rosalia; species Rosalia funebris. The sequence continues at coordinate 9,246,840 of JAZFAV010000001.1, read as the reverse complement.
CTCATTTCAACCTCATCTTTCGAAAATTCTTAATCTGCCCATTTTTCTTATATAAATCCCAAATTTACCAAAAGACACTATAATACATTTAATATTGTATTAAAAAAAATCTCTGCTCTTTAGAATCTCAGTTAAGTGTATCTTTTCCTAAGAATCGTCTAATACGCCCCTCTAGAATCTTTAGAACAGTTAGGGTCTTCGAAACACTTATCCTTAAAGCCTTTGGGAATGTTGGAAACCTACTGAATCTTCAAAAAGTTTGACATTTAGACTATTATACAAAATTAAAACCTTTGCTGGTTAGATTTTCACTTTTTATTTGTTAAACATAATTGTTTCGCCAACACAGTGGCTTCATCAGATGTTGAGTACATAGACTCTAGAGTCTATGCTAGTATAGTTATAGTTAGTATAGTTGAGTACATAGAATCAGGGGCGGCTGGTGTATAGGTGCTGCAGAGCTGCAGAACTGCCAAAAAAATTAGATATTTGTATATTTTAGCGACGTAATAATTACTAAAATTTATTAATAAAATAATTTGGTTAGTTGGTGCAGCTAAACCGCACGTGCTTGCATTAAAATCGCATTCTGTCCGCCGTCCTCTATTGAGTAGTAGACCAGATGAATTATCTGGGTCTCTACGCGAGCGCGTCGCGGTACATTGAACTGGGCCACACGAGGTAGTTCTGTGCACGGCTCGGCACACCCGTCCTCCCCCTAAACTCCCGCGACAATCCACACTTGACGCTCGCAAATGCGTGCAACAAAAAAAAATGCGTTATTTTGTTTTCCTTGTTTACTTTTTGGCGGTGATAAAGCATGGACGGAGGTAGGGGTGACAGATTTGGTGCACTTAACTGGAAAAATAAAAAAGCACGACAACTCCAAAGCCATCTACATAATACAATGGAATTAGCTTTATTAGGGACAGCTAATATTAAAGCGCAGCTAGATTCTGCTTATTGGATAAATGTACAAAAGCATAATGATAATGTGACAAAAAAGAGATACGTTTTGTAAAAATTATAAACTGCATAAAGTTTTGTGGCCTTTGAACTGGCGCTGCGAGGACATGACGAAGCTGAAACCTCCCAAAACCCTCGTGGTTTGGTAAATTTTTCTGCTGAGCTTGATGTAACTTTAAGCGAGCATCTACAAAATGCTTCAGTATTTAAAGGAACCTCTAAAGAAATACAAAATGATCTTTTAGACTGTATATTAAAAGTATGTCATGAAGAAATAATTAAAGAAATTAACAAACCTTCATTTTTGGCAGTTATGGCAGACGAAACAACTGATGTATCTGCAAAAACTCAGGAAAACGAGTGACCTTGAAGATTTTCAAAATTTTCGCCTGCGGCGCAATTGTTTTGGGGCACCTAAGGCGCCAATAGTTTGGATACGTTTGAAATTTGCACGCGGGCGGCCAATACCCTAGGATCGGCCCTGTACAGAACACCCGTTTCATTTCTTCACGAGCCGCCACTGCATAGAGTCTATGTATTCAACATCTGATGAAGCCACTTGGCGAAACAATTGTTATGTTTAACAAATAAAAAGTGAAGATCTAACCAGCAAAGGTTTTAATTTTGTATAAATATGGATTTTCATCAAGTAACGGCCCAATCAATTTAGAATTCAGACTATTTACCGCCCTCAGATATTTTGAATGTTCACAGATGTATAACGTTAACATTTCTGAAATTTCAAGAAGCTCTAAATGTTTTGGAAGTTAAACTACAACTAACGTATTTATAAGAACATCTAGACAACTCTGTACAACAGTTAAATTATTTTAAATGAAGTGTAACTCAATCTACGTCCACAAAATATAATTTCAAGCTAATACCTCTTATTTTAGGATCTAAATTTTACCCATGAAAAGGACGAAAACGACGACCGATATAAAATAACCTGCGATATAATATGTTCTATTTTAAACAACCTTCAATGAGTTACGTGGTACTTTACTAAAAAAAAACTCTCATTGTACTGTACATACAGGCCAACCAGGCACCAGTGATCCTTTGCTGCACACCTACGTGGTATTTATCCTTATGTTCTCGATTCTAAGCGACATATGTACTCATTTACAAAGATAGCACACCTCCGTTATATCTCAGCTTTTATTACCTACGGTCAGCAGCGGAGCGTTAAGATTAAATCCTAACAAATCCCCTACAAGGCTTATTGTGGAAGAGGAGATTCTCCACCAGCGCTGATACATCAGTTCGTAATAAAATTTACAACGTTCCTGTCGGCGGATGTTCTACACTTAGTTACACTAAAACCTAAGACACTCCTAATCTAGTTTACTTCTCCTTAGAAGGCACGTTGAAGGGGTAGTAATCCGAGGGTTTGCAACAACGCAACTGGAAAACGTCAAAATGTCAAGTATTTAATTTTTATTTAGAATTATTTGCTCTATTTCTATAATTATATTATAGTGTCTAATACAGACACTAATATTATAGTGCCTGAGTGTGAACAAAAGCGAAATAAAATACGCCTCTGTGGCATAAAATTACGAATTTTTACGAGTGTTTATTAATTTGTGTTTGTTCAAAATTAATGACAACAACGGGAAGGTTTTATCTTATGGGAAGGATTCTATAGGGTTTTTCAATAGGGACGCTCGAAATTTGTTAGGTTACGGCCATGTTGTGAAAGTAACATCTGTCAAATTTGTTGTGAATTGTTCAGTAGTGTATGTCAAATCACCATGGAAGGTTATAACGATCGACAACATGTGCAAATCATCAAATTTTATTTTCAAAATCAGTGCTACATTCGAGAAATGTTCCGCGCTTTACCTGATTTTTATCCTCGCCACAACCGTCCCGCCGACGTTTGGTCGCCAAATTCGAGTCAACCGGTTTGATAAATAATCAGTCAACACCCGTACGTCACTGAAACGTAAGGTCTGCTGAAAACATCGCTAATGTGCGTGAAGAGGTATGAAAAGTCAATTTCTCGTTTTTCACAAGAACTTGGCTTTTCTTGCGACTTCAACTTGGCGAATTTTGTGTCGGGAATTGGGTCTACATCCGTATAAAATCCAACTGGCCCAGGAACTTAAGGTAAACGACCATAGACAACGCCGTGTTTTCGCTGATTGGGCTCTGAAGCAGTTGGAAGTCGACCCAAATTTCGCCAAAATAATATCTTTAGCGACGAAGCCCATTTCTGGATGAATTTTGGATGAACTAGGAAAATTGTTAGATTTGGGACGATGCCAATCTACACGAGATACACCAGCACTAGATACATCCAGAGAAATTCACTGTTTGCTGCGGATTTTGGTCTGGCGAAATGATCGGTCCGTACTTCTTCCAAAACGAAACTGGCATTTCCATAACCGTCAACGGCGAGCGCTACAGATGAATGATAAGCAACTTCTTGAGGCTTAAACTAGATGATATGGATATCAATAACATGTGGTTCCAACAGAACGGCGCTACGTGCCACGATGGAAATTCTGTACGAGTGATTTGAGGTGATGGTTATCTTACGTAGCGGCGACGTGAACTAGCAACCGAGATCGTGCGATTTAACGCCTTTAGACTTCTTCCTTTGGTGCTATCTTAAATCGTAGGTATATGCGAATAAACCCCAAAAAAATTGATGCCCTCAAAGTCAACATAACGAATACCATCATGCAAATTCAGCCACAGATTTATACGATAATGTCACTGGAAGTTGTACCTCCCGAATATGTGCCACCAAGCAAAGCTGCGCGAACATTTGAACGACATAATATTCCATACTAATGCCATAAAATATTCTTTCAAAAAAAAAAAATTGAGTGGATATCAATCTCACACACAACTTGTCTTATTTACGTTATTGAAAGACTTTTTACTAATTTTGAACATTGCAAGTGCTCTAAAATGTCTATGATATCTAGGAGTTCTAGGAATCTTAGGGATTTTAAACATCCTAGATATCTTGCGAGACCCGGGTTTCTCTACTGTTCCAAACATTGTTTGTATTCTTTTGAACTAATGCTGTTAATACTTCATCGATTTTTTCTACGACTTCCCTTGGAATAAGTTTTTCTTCGTTCTTCGGAATAAGAAAAAGTCGCAGGGGGCTAATTTGGGCGAATAAGGCGGTACGATACCGTTGTCATGTCGTTTTTTGTCAAAAACTGATTAATTTTCAACGCTGTGTGGGCAGGCGCGTTGTCAAGATAAAGAAATCAGTTCCTCCATCTCCAGAATTCAGGTAATTTTTTATCACTGCCTCGCGCAATCGCTTTGGTACTTCCAGATGTTAATTTTAGTTCACTGTGGTGCCCTAAGCAATAAATTCAATGTGAACAACTCATTTAATGGCGAAAAACAAACCATCGTGGACTTTACATTCGATTTCACTTGCCGTGCTTTTTTTGTCTGGGCGAAAGTGTCATCAACTGGCTGGACTACTGTTTTATTTCGCTGTAACACCATTATTCATCTCCTCTGATGACTTTTGACAAAAAATCAGGGTCCGTCTGTGGATGTACTTTCAATCCCTGGCATACTCTCAGACGGTTCGCTCTCTGGTCATCGGAAGGCAGTGGTGGAACTAACTTTTCCGCTACACGTCTCACGTTCAAATCTTCACTTAGGATTCTTTGGCATGAACTCCAGGAAATTCCAGTTATTTTCTCCAATTCATCGATTGTTCTGCGACGATCAAACCTAATGGCATCGCTCACTTTTTGAACATTTTCGTATGTTCTGTCTGTTCATCTTCAAGTGATATTTAACCACTTCTGAACCGGGCAAACCACTCGTAAACTCTTGCCTGGTTTAGAGCTTCTTTTCTGAGCGAGGGGAGTGTCTAGTAAACGTATTTAGCGAGAGAAGGCAGCACTACTAACTCGCTTGTCCACAGAAAATAATCCTCGTTTTTTTTTTTTTTTTGGTAACCCTTCGTATAGGCTGTAACATTACTAAACAAGGAAGAAGTGTTACCACAGTTGTGACCATAACTAGTATCTAATCAAACAATATCTTTATCGATCCTATACTATATACGAAAAGAATGCTAAAAAAATATTACGGGCTATCTACAGCCCTGACTACTGAAACAAAGTTAATCTAATTAGTCAATTTCCTGGCATCAGCGACGATAAGGCCTAGAAGTATCGGCCCATTTTAAGGCCCTTATTTATATACCTACATCCTTGCCCGGACGAAAACCAAGCTTTGTGCCGTTTGCCCACCCGCCTTCGCTAATCGATTTAATTCGGTTCGCCTACACCACTACCTCACTCTCTCTCTCTCTTTCTCCGCGTACCTCTTTGCCGTTCATTTTGTGTAGCCGAACACAATTTCCACCCGAAAGTAGGCCACATTTTTTGCCGATGTAGTAAATGGGAGCCGTACTTTTCGAAATAATTACTAATTTAGAGCAGAAGCGGAGTGGAATTTGCTACTTTAGATGGGAATTGGTATTTCAGACGTTCCGTTGTATCAACAGGTTAAGTTATAAACGCCCAGCAGCCAGATGCGGGATTAAAGTCTGACTCATAAATATCCGAAACGGGGTACATAACTTTGGATCTTAATAAATCATGCGAATTAATACGGCCTCTAGTTCGCATTCGCTTAAGAATTTTAAGAATCGTGTTTAAAATTCAATTTGCCAAATTCAAAAATCGCAATGTGGCATTAAAGGATTGACGACAATTATACTCGTATCAGGGGCGGCTGGTGTATAGGTGCTGCAGAGCTGCAGAACTGCCAAAAAAATTAAAATAATATGCTGCATAAAGTTTTGTGGGGCCTTTGAACTGGCGCTGCGAGGACATGACGAAGCTGAAACCTCTCAAAACCCGGGGATATTTCGTGGTTTGATAATTTTTTCTGCTGAGCTTGATGTAACTTTAAGCGAGCATCTACAAAATGCTTCAGTATTTAAAGGAACCTCTAAAGAAATACAAAATGATCTTTTAGACTGTATATTAAAAGTATGTCATGAAGAAGTCATTAAAGAAATGAACAAACCTTCATTTTTGGCAGTTATGGCAGATGAAACAACTGATGTATCTGCAAAAATTCAGTTAGTGGTAGTTTTAAGATATATTCTCGATGGTGAACCGATTGAACGTTTTTGGACATACCTGAAACCTACAAAATGTGACGCTGAAACTCTTTCGGAAAATATTTTAAGTGTTATAGACCCTCTAGTAGAAAATTCACCTTACAAGCCTTTTCTATTAACCAAAGAATATGACGGCAAACATGAATGTTCTTCAAAAAGGTATTAAATTCCAAAAATTTTTCTTGTGAAAGTTTATATTTTTGTATAAACGGATTTTACATAAAAATTCTGAAGTATCAGGAAAACGCGTGACCGTGAAAATTTTCGCCTGCGGCGCAATTTTTTTGCAACCCCTCCGACGCCGGCGCCAGGAGTTTGGATACGTTTGAAATTTGCACGCGGGCGGCCAATACCCTAGGATCGACCCTGTACAAAACACCCGTTTCATTTCATCACGAGCCGCCACTGACTCGTACATTTCCTGATTTATTTTTACTTGAATTATTTTTCTTTAGGAAGTTTAGGTAATTCTTTTGAATCTTCCAGGCCATTTGATTCATCCGAAACTTCTCTGAAATTTATTAATTTTAAAAATCCTTAAAATTTTTTAAATCATCGTAGTTTAAATATTTTGTTCGTTCTCCCTGATTTCTGCAGTCTTTTGAGGCTTCTTAATCTCTCTATACCAAACCACAAATCTTCCAAGGATCCCAGGATTTGAAGTTAGGTGTATGAGAGGGAAGTCATATGTCTTTTCTGTAACAGAAAATGGTTAAGTGGTCATAGGGCCGCCTGACATAAAAAATGGTTAGTGGAGCAATAGGGCTCAGCTGTAATGAATGGACGTAGTCCATGGTAGTATAACCTCATAGAACCCTCTTTTTATGAGGTTATAATACCTGGATATTGGGTCTCTGTGTCTTCCTGGTCTTCCTGTGTCGTAGTCCGAAGCTGCTAGGATGAGGCGGTTGTCATGGGCACCTGCTTGATTGTAGAGCTTCCGAGCCCTGGCTCGGATTTTCTTCGTCACAGTGGTGAAGTTTAGATCTCGCCGAATGTCGATGTTCCTCACGTACCACGGACGCCCACGGCATGGCGGAAAGCGACATTTTCGACGGCCTGAATCCTCTTCATGTGTGTCTGAACAGCGTAACCCCAAGCTGTCGATGCGTACATCAGTAGAAAGGACTTGCAGGATGAGGAGCAGCTTGTTTCCGAGGTTCAGCTGGCTGTTGTTTCCCGTCATCGTTCAGAGTCTGGCCGCGGTAGCTTTGGCGCGTCCCGTCACTTGGTGGATGCAAAACGAATAGAACATTTACAATGTTTAGAATATTCTAGACTTTTGGAACATTTAGCACACTTTAATATATTTAGTTTTCTATTAATTTTAGTTGAAAAGAAATTTGTAATCAGAAAAATTTTCTAAATATGATGTTCGTAGTTTCCTAAATTTTTGAAATGTTGCGATTATTGGAAATATACATTCTTATTATAATTTAATTGTTTTATTCCTTAAACTTTTTAGTTTCATATTTTGGATTTTTATGATGTTTTATTTGGAATGTTAGATAGCTTTGATAGATTTGACACTTAAAGATAGTCAAATGAAGAAAAAAAAAAAACATTATTTCATTCCATAGATAAAAAGGAAAACCTGGAAACTAAAAATTTAAGTGGGTTACTCAAATACCACATAAATTATCGTTTATAGGCTTACAAACAATTTTTATAACGCTTTGACATGCCTTAAATCCTAAATGAAGCTCTTGTCTTTTATGCAATATTACGGTGTAGTAGGCAAAGGGAAAATCTCTGGTTTATTTTTAATATAAAAATTCCTACTTGTCTTGCATAGGAGCGAGTTAACCTTACGATATGTAACGATACCGTTTCGACACAAAGAAAATGTTTACCAAAGATAAAGGTATCATGTTTATAGAACAGGTAGGTATACTTGTATTGTAAATATTAAATAAACTAACATTACAGTATGACAAGGCAAATATTCTTTAGCCACGTGTAAACATAAACATATTCTGATTCAGAAGACGCAAGTATTAAGTCTCGGCTTTTATAATACTTTGAAATTATATTTTGCATATTAGTATGAAAAGATAATACAAATATCACTGCTATGTAAATGATTCTATTCCAAATACATACATTTATTAGATTTAATTGTTTGTGATGTGTTTTGTATAGATGTAAAATTAAGCAATTAAAATATTTTTAATTACATAGGATGTTTCTTAATATATAGGACAAATTCAATGGAATTAATTTCTTGATTTGGAAGTAACCTGGTGTACGATTTCTTCGCTCCGGCCTACGGTTGGGTTGTGAAGGCGAGGTCTCGTTGGCAGGGCCGGATTATGATTTTTTAACCCATAGGCAACTATATTATAGCGCCACTACACTACAAAACCACACTACATTCCCACTATAAAACTTTTGAAGTTTATTTATAATATAAAATAATATAATATAAAAATAATATATACTCAGCACAAACAAAAAATGCATTAAATGGAAAAAGTTAAACAAGTAGGTATAATATCGGGTTGTCCAAAAAGTTCACTCGGTTTTTTCATAAGTATTTCTTATTAACATTATAGTTATTACAAATTATTTTAATCAATAATGTACGTTCCTCCATTTTCAATAAGTTACTCCCATGTCTCAGTAAGCTTCATAATACCATTTTAATAAAAACCTCTTGGTTTGCTCATAAAAAAAGTTTTTAAAGGATTTCTGACTTCCTCATCATTGGCAAATGTTAAGTTTTGTAAACTGTTATTCATGGAGCGAAATAGGTGAAAATCCGAGGGCGTGAGGTCTGGAGAATACGGTGGATAGTGTAAAAATTCCCACTCCAAAAATATCGTCCGGGTCTGCAGAGAAGTGTGAGGTCGAGCGTTGTAGTAATGTAAGACGACTTTCTTACGATTTACAGGTTCTGGGCGCCTTTCCTGCATGGTTTGGCTCAATTTTTGTAGTTGTTCGCAGTAAACGTCCGAATTTATTGTTACGTTCCTCGGGAGTAGCCCAAAATAAATGATTCCCTTGAAATCCCACCAGGCGGATAACAAAACTTTCCTGGGGTGAAGCCCCAGCCCACTGCCTTTGGTGTGGATTGAGAAGGTTCACCGCACTTTCCCTACGATCTTTTTCGACTGACGTTGTCATAAATGATTCACATTTCCTCTCCAGTAACCATATTTATCAAAAAGGGATCGCTACGTTGACGAATCCTTAACATATCGCAGATATTGATGCGATCCATTAAATTGGATTCGCTGAGTTCGTGAGGAGTCCAAACATCGAGTTTACTGACAAACCCAAGTCGTTTAAGGTGATTCTGTACACTAGATTTTGACGTTCAGTTTTTTCTGCAAGCTCACGTATGGTTTGACGAGGATTTGCCTCAACTAAGGTTCGTAAATGCTTGGAAACGACTTCTTTAAGTCGGCCTGACCTTGGGGCGTCCGTGGGAGAAAAATCACCAGCCAGATTGAAATCTCTTGAACCACTTTTGACACATTCGATCTTGAATAACATTTTTGCCGTATACAGAACGCAATTTGCGGCAAGTTTCAGTGGCTCCTTTGTCTTAAATAAAAAATCATCACGTGCGTAAAATGTTCGGATTCACTCATTTTCAATTAAGCTTATACACAACAATAATAAAACAAGTTTCCGAGTATAAAGCAGTAAACAACAGTTAAATATCAGAGTTAAATAGGGAGGAAGGTTCCAAGGCTGCAGCTGTGCGCATGACATCATAGGCCGTGACGTAAGTGGTTAACTCGGGAAAATGAAACGACTTTTTAGACAACCCAACAGCACTGTAGTATTAGTACTGCTTGAGATCGCTCTGCTCTAAAAATCGGTACGTCACCGAAGTGGCGTCATCTCCCGCCAAATTCCACGATTAGTTTCAGTAAAAATGGGTGAAGTCTCCTTACATTATAACAATTTTTGTTTTGTTTTATGTTTATTATGCAAGGAACTGGTAAAATACATATACGAAACGGGCGAGATGCCGGAGGATTATAAAAGGAACATTATCGTTACTATACTGAAAAAGAGAGGAGCCGACAAATGCGAGAACTTTAGAACGATTAGCCTAACTTCCCACACGTCAAAAATCTTAACCAGAATAGTGCAGAGGAGGATGGAAAATAGAGCGGAGGAAATACTAGGAGAAGACCAATTCGGGTTTAGCCGAAATAGGGGAACTCGCGAAGCTATTCTGGCGCTAAGAGTAATGTTATAGAAAACAATAGAAAAAGGAAAGAACGCTTATATAGGATTTGTAGATTTAGAAAAAGCTTTTGATAATGTAAGATGGGAAAAAATGTTCGAGATACTAAAGAACGCGGGAATGAAGTATAGAGATAGGAGAGTAGTACACAATCTATACAAAGAGCAAACTGCTGTTATAGAAGTAGAAGGGGAAAGAAGGGAAGTAGGTATTAGGAAAGGAGTAAGAGAAGGATGTACGCTATCACTACTAATTTTTAATCTGTACATTGAAGAGGCGATTAATGTGGTAAAAGATAGAGTGGATTTCGGGATTAAAGTACAGGGGTAGAAACTAAAAATGCTGAGATTCGCGAATGATATAACATTGTTAGCATCAGTAAGGAGAAATTAGAATCAGCATTAAACGAAATGGAGGCAGTGTTGACAGAGGAATACGGAATGAGGGTGAATAATAACAAAAACTAAAGTGTTAGTGTGCAGAGGGCGCGAGAGCAGAGCAAAAACGAAAGTACAAATTAATAATGAAAGATTCGAGGAAGTTAAAGACTTCACTTATTTAGGAAGCAAATAAATTGGGATGGAAGAAGAGATAAAGACATAAAACAAAGAATAGCGCAGGGTTGAGTAGCTTTTAACAAAAAGAAAGCACTTTTATGCTCGGGGGTAATAAACTTAGAAACAGGGAAGAGAGTTTTGAAAATGTATGTATGGAGCACGGCACTATACGGTTGCAAAACCTGGATGATAGGGGAAGCAAGTAGGAAGAAATTAGAAGCTTTTGAGGTGTGGTGTTACCGAAGAATGATGAAAATACCGTGGACTGAAAGGATTAGAAACTAAGAAGTAGTAGAGAAAGTCGGCGAGGAAAGAAGTATGTGGAAAAACGTAAGAAGAGAAGAGATAGAATGGTAGACCACTTGCTGAGACATGGGGGAATAGTCCGCGATATTTTGGAGGCAGAAATAGGAGTGAGGGAAGGCAGAGGTAGGCCTAGATTAGACTACTGCTCGCAAATAGTAAGGGATGTAGGTTATAGCACAATTAGCGAAATGCGTAGGTTAGCACAAGATAGGAGAAGCTGGAGGTTAGTGTACAACCAGTCTTAGGACTGATGACCTCATGATGATGCAAAGAACACGGTTTTAATTTTTCTCCCAGCAGTTTCTCACTTTGACTTGCAATTCCGACGAATTGAGAACTGCGTAACATATCCGACCCTTTAATCTAAAATAAAAATCAATCCATGTAGAGCTGCGATGTAAACGTACAACAAGAGATGTGTAAAATTCAATTTCTCTCGCGTCAGTAATTTACGAAAGCATCCCAAGCAAAGCCGTATTATTTCTTCCAAAGCTAAAAGCGTAAACACTACAGGACAAGATAAAATTTATATGGAAAATAAAAACGCCCCATGTCTTGTTTCTTTCAAAGCCATAGTTCTTTTTATACGGTTTATCTCTGCAAGCAGGTATGTACTTCATTACATACATGGCAATAAAGTAAAAGCAAAGCAAAAGTTTTTTGTCAGTGTATGCTATCGAATTAAAAATTATTTTCATAGCAATTTCTCATAAAGTTGTAGAAGGTACACGGAAAAGGATTTTAATATCACGGAATTTCGTATTACGTAATTTTCACTTTTCAAGAAATTATGTTATTCATTAGTTACACTGAGAAAAATAATTCCTAGAGTGAAATATAAACGTAAAGGGAAATTTGACTATTAAAAAAGATAAACAGTTTTAAAACCTTAAAACGGACTTTTCCGCACGTAGAACATATCTATCTCGAAACTTTTTCAAATAGTTCACAAAAAAAAGTTCAAATAGTCTACCATTGTACTTTCTGATGACCCATGTACATGGTAGAGTGTGTTCTATCCACCTCAAAATCAATAGATGTCGTCTGGGAGACGTCCCCAATCAGTCGAAACCCGATCGATCCGACACGATTTAGTACTCAACTAAATCAATCTCAACTAAAATATCGTGCTAACAAGAATAAATACTGACGACAACGACACACACACAGCAACAAATTTTTAAAAACCTTTTTTTTTAAGCCGAAAAACGAAAAATAAACCCAAAAAAAATTTTGTTTTTCAATTTTAGTTTTACACGATTACATTACTTTTCCGCGTATAGTGGAGTGCGAAAAAGTAAAAATTCGCAGAATATGTAAAATTTTATATAAAGCTGTTTATGTACCTCGCATCTGCTAAACCAGATATTTTTTAGATAAAAAAGGAACTTCGCAGTCGGTAGGATTCGAACCTACGCTCCCAGAGGGAATCTGATTTCTAGTCAGACGCCTTAACCGCTCGGCCACGACTGCTGATATTACAATATTTTCTTTTATTCTTGTCCCTAAGACATTACATTCTTTTGTTTCAATAAATTATAATATTAAAAATAATATAAACTTATTTAATTAAAACGACGTTTACAATAAACGAGTCTTCTATTATATAGAGCTTTACTTTTGTAATTTAAATCGTCCCCGGCATCATTAATTGCGTGTTATACTAGCCCGATGTTGTTTATAAATCCTCTCCCTCTCTCTCGCTCTCTCAAACAATAACCTCTAACGCAAATATTCATTAAAAACCCGGCTGCCAACTTGATTTATAACACTTCATTTTCGCTTTTGTGAATAAAATTTGAATTATTAAACAGGAAATACAGATGGAAGACGGTATTTATTGAATGCCGAACACGGTGATAAATTGTTTGCCGGCTGTGTAGGACGCCATAAAAAATGTATCGAAAAATATAAAATGCCCTGGTGCGGTTTCCTTGCGGATCGTTTAGATAAACGCGAACGTTTCCTCTGTGAAATATTGCTCGAGTGTAATATGACGGGGATGGCAAATAAACTAATTGCAGTCGAGAAGATAAAGGCATATTAATAATAATGAACGTGTTAACGGTTGCACTGGATCGTCTGTTTGTACATGGTGTACCAAATACATAGAATACAGAGCGTATCCAATTGTTAATTTTGGACCAAACTCATCATTAGTAGCCGATATGCAGTCGGTCGTCGCTTAGATCTGAGATATCTGAATGGACGTAAGTACAAGCATGTTAATTCATATTTGCCATCGTGTTTGGCATTTTAATTTTTGATTACACGATAGAAGGTTTATATATAAATTTCTGGCCGTAAACCAAATAATATGATTGGCTTGTAATCGAAGCTTTGCTGGTCTTTAAGAAATATTTATAAATAAAGCATATAAAAAGTAAACGTAAACAGAATAAATTGAACCAAAGACTTTATTAGTCTGCTCTGAGCATTCACAGGAATTGAATCTTTATGCATACATTAAAGAAAATCCTGTATAATTGGTCATTTTTGACTTGGCATACTTCCGAACGTGGTATACTTCTGAAATAATTAACAATATCAAATTGATATTGGTTATCATCACAACAAATTTAAGAAAAGGCATAACTTAACTGATCTCATTGAATTCAAGAGGTTACGGAGCATCATTGAAGCACGAATAGTTGATGCTTATACTAACCACTTAACATACATTCAACAAAACTTTAAGGGTGATCCCAAAGGTTTTTTTTTGTCTTATGTACAGAGTAAGAAAAATTCAACGCGTATTTCATCAACGGTTTTCTTCGATGAGGTTTCGTAGATATTTTCCAGTGTATTTTCCACTGACGATGTGCAATCAACAAACACAAGTTCTGGAAATAACTCAACCTGTATGAATACAGTAAAATTTACAGATTTTCGTCAAGCATTGGCAAAACTTAAAAACAAAACGATCTGTGAGGACGATCATATCCCAAGTTTTCTTTTTATCAAAGATTGCTCAGATGCTTTGGTAGAGCACTTCTTATTTTATTTAATCTGATACTCTCTATCCATACGTTTCCTGAGGTTTAGAAAGTAGAACGGGTCTGCCCTATATTAAAAAGTTACAATCCAGCTGACATAAAAAATTATCGCCCAATTATAATTTTATCAAATCTTGCGAAGGTTTACAGAATGTCTTTATATACCCACATTTATCTTCATGTACAATGCTTGTTTTCTCCCAACCAACATATGTTCGTAGCAAAACGCTCTCTTAGGTCATTGAAAAATTATTTAAATGACCTAAGAGAGTAGTATGGCTATGTCACTTCTGGCGTACCCTCGGATTTGTCCGCGGACATTTGATGCGGATAGCATGTGGTCATTGTTGATCTGAAGAACTCTTGGCGCAAGTATAAAACAGGTCTGTACCGGTTTAAAACAGGTATGGTGGTATTAGGAAAAAACATGACGTCATTAAACAGGTTACCATACCTATTTTAAACTGGTACAGACCTGTTTTATACCTGTACAGACCTGTTTTATATCTGTGCCAAGGGTTCTTCAGATCAACAATGACCACATGCCATCCGCATCAAATGTCCGCGGACAAATCCGCGGGTGAGCCAGAAGTGACATAGCCATACTAGTTAAGAGACTGAATTGTGAATTGATAATATAGCACATCTTTCTTGACATGAGTTTACGCTTTGTAAAGTTTCTGCCAATCCCAGCCTCCTGGCTGAATATTCTGGATATCATTCTGCATTGCCTGTCATCGTCTACGATATTCCAAATGAGGAACATAAACGAAAAACGTGCAGGTTTTTCGTTTATTAGAAATGGAGAAAAAAACTAGACTAGTATTTTTTTTTCGGTGCTAGTTCATCTGGTGCATCTAGTAGAATATTAATTTCTTCTCGCTTAAAAATTTTTGATTTTTTCAGTTCTATAAATTACCAGTAACCGAAGTCATCGTTTTGGTGTATTTGGTAATATCAATGTTGTTTATTTGAAAACGACCACATCGTCCATGACTCCGAAATCTACTTTCGATCTCAATCATCGACAAAATACGTTTGTGTTGGCCATTTCGCGCCCACCCTATAGGACCAATTTGCGGCACACATTTCAAAAGACCGCGTCACATATTTCAGCAACGGGTTGACTTTTGAACCGGCTCTGAAAGCTCTAATTAATAACCGCTTTACATAAACCTTTTTTTAATAAATTCGCAGTTAAAAAAGGATCATAAAATTTCCCAAATTACTTCGAACAAGACACGTCTCTAGCAGGGGCTCTATCAATTAATTATTTTTTGTTAATGAAATTTTATGCGAGCCTCGCTCATTTCGTCATGTGCGTGGCACTCGAAATTCAATAACGGGGGGATATTCGCGTTTGAGCGATGTCGAAATAGCCCGATATACCGGGGTCAATTTGATCGTTAATACGAGGTGCACTATTTATATTTTGAGCCTAATAATAAAAAACTATTAATTTGTCATTGAAAATTATTTTATCGTTTTTCAAAATATCCTCCTCTATGCTCTATATACTTTTACATGCGTTCGAATCATTTGTCAAAGCATTTTTTCCATTCCGCTTGAGATATCTCGAAAACACAGTTTTTGAACGCATCAATGGCTCTTTCTTCCAACGAAAATCGTTGTCCACGCAATTTATTTTTTTACGTTCGGGAACAAAAAGAAGTTATTGGATGCCTAATCAGGACTGTACGGCAGATGACCCATTAATTCTATTTTTTTGAGTGTTTAAACATTCGGTTGTTAGACGAGATGTACGAGAGCTCGTATTGTCATGATGAAGAATGATCCGACGACCCTTGTTTGTTTTTCTTATTTCGCCGAAGACTTCCGGCAAACAGATGGTTGTGTACCGTTCAGAATTGACCGTTTCACGGTCTTCTAAAGGCACTGTTGCCACATGACCAGTTTTTGCACACAGGTGCAAATGCACTTGGAAGAGGCGAATACAAAATCCCTTTGATTCTCGGGGAAAGAATCAACAACAAAATCCGAAACAACAATAGATGCAATTTTTACACGTTATCTAGAAAATATCGAATCACGAATATATATATATATATATATATATATATATATATATATATATATATATATATATATATATATATATATATATATATATATATATATATCATATTTTAGTTATCACAAACCAATCATATCAGTATTACCAATTGAACCACCAGCCGATGATAGTGTAGATAATGAATGAACCGAATATTATTTACACAAATTTTATATTGTTATATTTCTTTTGAAATTATCCCTCTCCCTTTCTCTCTCTCTCTCCCTCTCTCTCTTTCAATCTCTCACTCTTAATCTCTCTCATTCTCTATTCTAAAGAAGTATTCACTTCTATCACGTGTACTGTGTTGCACATGATATATATATTTTTATATCTCTTAATATTTTTGCCTAGTGTATATAAATAGAACCAATACCAATTCCACACGTGACGTCGAAATCAATTCATTGTGGCGATCTTTTTCGCACTTTTCATTGCAGTATTTCCAGCACTTTCCCACGAACAGAGTTGCGACATTGCTCACCGTCTTGTACGGATTTTTTTCTGTGTTCAAATGAACTAGCAAAGAACACGCTGAAGGTATATCATGCATGGGTCTAATTTATGAACTCGATTCGATTCCTTCGTGGACATTATCTGCCCACGGATCTAATCCCACACCGATCTTGTTCATAAGTATAATTAATAACAATCGTAATTAGTTTTTGTCGCACAGCTCGAGAGGATCATTGTTTATTGTTGAGAAGTAACCCGATTTTGCATTGTATACACAAGGATAAATGACACGGTTTCCATGAAAAAATATTTGTTGCTAATGTATTCAACAGCGTCAGGGCCAATAAAGGACTAATTTGAAACAAATACGTTGGATGTAGTATGTGAAACCACATAAGTAGCAGGTGGTTCGCCCTGTGCGAGCTGAAGTGTTAGGTTGCTTGTTGGGAGTTACTCTGTATTTGGAAAGAAAAATTCACACATCCTTGGGTAAACATCAGAGTATAGCCCTTTGTATCAAATGTTATTCAATCAAGCCATAAGCCAAGGCATTAAGATATGTTTTCTGGTTTGTCAATGTCACAGCTTGTCAATGTTGTTATTTAGATAAAGGGTGGTCCAACCATAATGCACGATGTTAATTGTGAGTCACACCTTAACGTCAAGTTTTTTGCTAATTGATTTATTTTGCTTTTTAAAATTTGTCAAGTTAATTTGACATTTCTTTGTCTCAGTGTTTGACAAATTCAACCATGGAGAGGTACACAATTCAGCAGCGCATTAAGATTGTTGAAGCCTTTTACGAAAATGGGCGTTCAAATCAAAATGCATTTCGTAGGAAGTGTGAAAACACATGTGCATGCTCGCCCAGTTCGTTCTGCGGAAAACATTGCTGTTGTTCGCGATAGTGTAGCAGAAGAGCCGTCAACCTCGACTCGTCGTCGTGCCCAACAATTGAACATCTCACGAACATCACTGATGCGAATTTTGAATAAAGATTTGAATTTACACGCTTACAAGGTTCAATTGACTCAAGAGCTGAAGCCTACTAACCATTTCAAGCGTCGTCAATACGCCGAATGGTTAGTTGAACAGACAGAAGTGGATGGTGACTTTACAAAGAAAATCATCTTCAGCGACGAGGCACACTTTCACCTCAGTGCATTCGTTAACAAACAGAATTGCCGCATTTGGGTAAATGAAAATCCACGAGTGATTGTTGAAAAGCCGATGCATCCACAAAGAGTGACTGTTTGGTGCGGTTTGTGGGCTGGCGGCGTCATCGGGCCGTACTTCTTCGAAAATGAGGTCGGCCAAGAAGTTACCGTGAATGGTGCGAGATGATAACGGACTTCTTGTGGCCAAAAATTGAGGATATGGATCTGGACGATATGTGGTTCCAACAGGATGGTGCCACTTGCCACACAGCCAACGAAACAATGGCACTTTTGCACGAGAAATTCAATGGCCGTGTTATCTCACGTCGTGACGGTGTTAATTGGCCGCCACGATCATGTGATTTGACACCGTTGGACTTCTTTCTTTGGGGATATTTAAAAGAAAAAGTGTACGTGAATAAGCTAAGAACAATTGAAGAGCTAGAGGATGAGATAATTCGGCACATTAACGACATTGAACCTCAATTATGTCTCAGAGTCATTGAAAATATGGACCATCGGATGGATATAGGTATGCCACCGAAGCCGTGGCGAGCATTTGGCCGATATTTTGTTTCACACATAATTGTCATATATCCTTCTATCATAATAAAAAATATTAAGATAATTCTCTGAAAACTTTTTGTTTTATTTACAATTAACATCGTACGTTTTGGTTGGACCACCTTTTATATTTATAGGAGTTTATCCCAGCTATATTTAACTCCCTAAAGAATGCAACTATAGGCCAATGTCTTGTTTTACGTCAAATAGAAGATGTTGAGCGCATTGGATCGACCGTATCCACGCCTCTTTCAGTGGCGTTGTAGTCAATAATCATGAAAGGCTTTCCAGCTTCAAGATCAAACTCTGTCTTGTCGTGTTCAGTTGATAATAATAACACAGCTTTGTTCTTTTTGGCGACATGGCACACTAATGAAAAGTTGTATTAAAATCCGAGAAGGCTTGATCCAACAGGTCGTGATTTCTCTGCGAGAAATTCTGTGGGAATTTCCCTCGTGTTTTTCTTCAGGTTTACCAAACACGTCAGTCCAATCTGAAGCAAATATTCAGCAAGATCATAGCTGGTATAATAGTTATCACTAAAGAATTCCAATAGGAGCGTAATTTTACCAATCGTTTTACAATATCCGTCGGTTTGTTGGACATGCTGAATGGGCCATCAACCTGCTTCCCACAATAAATTTCCAAGTTGAATGTGTAGAGCGTTTTACTGTCACACGTCGCTTAAAACTTTAACCCATATTTTGCAGGTTTTGCGTCATGTACTGGATGAACTCACAAAGGCTACGGAATGCTACAAGCATTTCGTCAACTTTGGAACTGAACTGTGATCCACCTACTGACTAAATAAATGCGATACTGGCACTATCTCATGCCTAAATTCGTAACAGAACATAGACAATGATATCTGGCGATTTCATTCGATTTTGAGGTAGAAATTACAAAAGTGCGACCCTTTTTCCGCGCATGCAAGTGTTTGAGGGTTAAGTACTAATTTTAGATAAATCCCCATACTAATCTGAATACCCCACAGCCTTGCCGTCTCCTTGTGAGAATAAAGGAAACTTATAATTTCAATTATAGAATGCAATACTTTCACCGCCCCCTGTATATTATTCTCCTTCACGCGCCGGCCACGCAAATAAAGCCGACTGTCCCGAACGCGATTTTTCCGAGCATCCATCATGCCGGCAGGCGATCGACACAACAGTACATTAAATTTGACAGGGGATACGAAGCCGCATTAGACTAGATGAGTCCCCGGAACCGTCGTATTAGTTTTCTTATGGCCCGTCCATTCCGTAGACTTCCCTTGCAACTTTATCAGCCATTACCGAAAGGCGTTCAGCAGTCTGTCGGCAGACTTCCAAACACGCGTTGAAACCAAATAACGACATCGAGTCCCGTATCAACGCGAGGTTTCTCACGAAACTTTAGATTTAAGTCAGAGTTAATTTGTTATTACGGTACAAGGGCCAGGGGTGACTCGTGGTGAAACACTTCGGCGGGGCGTAATTTAATCTTGATTTGTAATGTTACAGACTAGGCACAAAAATTAAGGGATGTAAAAAAATTTAAATTTTAGCTGATCCTCAAAGAGCTGTAACTTGGAGAAAAATAGTTGCAAAAAGCAAATTGAAACCCCAAGTCTCTAGTTTTCAGATTGTGTGGTAATTGCTAGTTACGATATTCGATACCGAACTTGAAGGACCACCTGCAGACGCAGGGATAATTGGTACGGATAATAAGTAAATAACGGGACTTACTTTGATAGGATACGTTGGCTTGCCCGGAACTCACACGATGTCTTACTTTGTCGGTAGTTGATATGATTCTCTGCTGTCAACACCTACGATCCAGCTTGGCCGCACTAAACGATATACATAGGCGGCACTCGCACATGGGCGCAGGGCAGGATACAGGGAAGGGGATGGCAGGCAGGAAGGAACATGGAGGTAGTTCGGTACGGAACATTCCGCCCACCTAAAAGGCCGCGTAGACGGCATTTTACCACCCGCAATATAGACTTAAGATATTTGATAAACAAGATATACGATAAGGTAAAGAAAGAAAATAAATTCTAAGTACGCCTCGTAAAGTAACGTAAATAAATAAAGATTCATGATAAATTATAAGAAAACAAACAGATAAAATAAAGAAAATGATAAAGTTAAATATGTTTATAGTTGCGGTAGTAAGCACAATCTCGCCACTGGACACTTAAGCACACCGTGTATAGTTCGAAGGGAGGCAACGCGATTTATACCGTCCGAACCGGGAAAGAGTGCAACTATTCTAGCCATCTTCCACTTCAAAGGTGGTAGAAGGTCGTCTTTGATAAGGACAAGTTTTCCTATATCATCAGGTTGCAAAGACTTGGATTTATACCATTTCGACCGCTGGTGCAACGTGTGAAGATATTCTTTGTGCCACCGCGTCCATAATTGTTGGTGCATGTGTTGGATTAATTGCCAACGGGACAAATTACAAATCAGGATCGGGGAGAGCGCTGAGTGGCTCCAAAGTAAGGAAGTGCCTCGGAGATAAGGACGTCAAATCATTGGGGTCCGAGCTCACACTGCAAAGTGGCCTAGAATTGAGGACAGCCTCGATCTGAACGACCACAGTGGTAAGTTCCTCAAAGGTCAAGGTTTGTTCACCTATAACACGTAGCAAATGGGTTTTGAGCTCACGATTAGCGCCCACGAAATTGGTCCCACAGTCGCTGAATATCATAGAACATCGCCCTCGCCGGGCGATAAAACGTCGGAGAGCTGCGAGGAAAGCGTCGGTAGACAAATCGGAAACGACTTCGATATGTAGAGCCTTTGTGGTGAAACAAAGAGACAAATATAAGCTTTGGTTGTTTTCGCATTCCGAAGCCTCCTGGTTCTGATAACAAAGGGGCCCCCGAAATCAACGCCCACACAGCTGAATGGTTTAACCTGGGAAATACGATGCACCGGTAGATTGCCCATTGAAGGGACAAGAGTAGGAGGCCTTGTCCGGAAACATCGAAAACATTTAGATAAACAGCTACGGATGGCACGACGTGCCGATAAGATATAAAAGTTTTGTTGCAATAGATACATGGTGAAATTGCTGCCCCCGCCAACAGAAACTAGGACCGTGTGATACTACGAAGAGGTGATAGAAACATCAAGCAGAGCCTGGATGCCCAGAAGTGTGTTATCTGCTTCCTCTGGGTGGGCAAAGCCCAACCCATTGTCACCTCTTCTCGCAATATCGATCCTCAAGCGGGACCTGAGAGTGAAGATCAGATTTCGAATTGCGCGATTTCACAGTTACTAAGAGATTTACGAACGTAGAGGATAGCCATCTATCTACGGAGTCATCTATCTACGGAAGCTTCAAACATAGCAAAAGCCCCAAGAGCTTGTTGCCGTTCCCGAACCGCTCCGACAAGGTTCCTACCAGCCGTTTCCGTAGATCTTCATTTCTAGTTCGATCGGTAAAGAATTGAACATCTGGCCCGACCAAAGTCGACTAAGTTCTATGAGAAGTATTTGGAGAATAATAATAATTATTTGTTTTATATAACACAATGACAATACGTATTGTTTTAATATTCCACGATAAGCTCTCATTTATATTGTTACATTATGATGTTTCAAGTTACGGAAAAACATAAAGTAGTTAGTTCGTGAGTGTTTATTTAATTCCCATCGCTTGTCTGACGTATGCATGTCTGTATTTATGTATTTTTTGTTATTACTGATGTGATTATTACCATTGGTATTAACTTCCTCTAGATATTCATTAATCAAGTAAGAACAAAATCAAGTCTAATGAACCTCAAAAAAAAAAGCATCGTAGATGCAGACACGAAATACATATGTAATCAAATTTATTATGCTAGAAATTAACTTTACAACTTAATTTGTTTATGATATTCCAACGTGTCTTAATGCCACGATACACTAGCGCTGTTCCTCCATTTCACAAGTGTCGTGTTTGTTTATCGTCGATTTAATTACTCTCTTTAGTTGCATTTCTCGCCGAACGGCGCGCGGCGCGGCGACGGAACGGTGGCATAGGCGTAGAGAACTTAATTTAATGGTAATTATCTTGGAGCACCTTTAAATCATTCCGCCAATCAATGAGGAAAATTAGCTTCGGATAATTAGATAAACTGGTGGGCGAGAAGGATTTACGATTATCGAGAGCATTTTAAAGTGTGAATGAAACAAGCGGTACAAGACAATTTACGACAATATTTGTATTGAGATACCAATAATTATGTTGTTCTAATGCAATAGGCAATTTTCATGATTTTTAATTATGTTGTTTAAACATTCTATAGGTCATTAAATCCATACAGCGTTAAATTTGTCACTTTTTGTGCAATAATAGACACAAAATAAATAAATGAAATTTGAAATTATTATCGGCGCGCGTAAACACAAGAAATGCAAATGGCTGTCGCGTGACGTCACTGTATATTATTTCGTTGAGAGATAGATGGGCGTTTAGTGTAATTTCGTTAAATATTCCTTTTTCGATGTGCGAATCTATTTATTATTATTAATGTTGAACAATTGTGTGTAGGCTATGGCAACAGACAGTGGATTTGTGCAAGGACAATCTGATAACTTGCCAAAGATTGATTCCTTGACCATGTTTTTCTTTCTTCTAGAGGAAAATTCACAATTTATGGGTATTGAAATTAGAGGACTTAAAACTGCAAGGTTAGTATATCTATATTTACCATTTCATATTTTAATGTATGTTTATCTGACCAGGTTTTGCGCTGGTGCCCTTACTTCCATATTGAGCTCTACTCTTCACTTGAGTAGATTTATCTTGACTTGAACTCTCACAAACATTCCAGAGAGATTCCTATGGAAGATCAAGGAAAGCTGACGTACTAGGCAGCTCGCTAACCGTTGAACAGGAGGCAACTAGTTCACTTGCTGTCTGCTGAATAATTTGCAGCCGTCTGCGTTTCACCCCAGTTTGTCGCTCGGGTACTACAGCTGAAAATATGAGGTAGAATGCCCTTTTTCAAACTTAACCTCTGTACATTTCCAGCCAATCTGTATTGCCAGTAATTTTCCATGTCTTCCTCCAACTGTAAAAAAGATTCAAATGTAAATCTTATTTAAGTATCTATATCTAATGACCTCCAAAACAAATATTTTCCAAATATTCCAGGCGACAAGTAATATGAAAACAGCATACAACGTGAAAGTGGGGTTATGTACAAATACATCCAAAACAAATAAATGTTATTAAGTACTCACAATAAAATGATCCTCGCAACAATATAGCGGCGTCGAACTTGATTGCTTTATATTTTTCTTTTCGTCCCTTTTCATTGCTACGCACCATTTCTTCCGCATTCTTTCCTCTTTGGGAACAGAGAAGAACAATTTTTCGGGCGTTGATACCGTAGTATTTGTACACATTGGCACGATGCAATACTTATAAAATTTGTGTTTTATCGACTCCATACCATTAGCCACTTTTATAAAACGCACTTGTTACAGATTTTACAAACTGTTAGCACTAAACCAAATCAAAACAGTGACGATTGGGATACTTCCCCATACAGTGACGTGAACCAATCAGACTAGCGTTTTCGAACACGTGACTTTGTTTACATAAATGAGTGAATTAATTTTATTAATTATGCAACAACTACAGATTTTCGTGAAGAATGACTATAATATTCTTCTTAAGTACTTATTATATGGCAGAAAAAATATATTTTCAGGCGTATAGTTTCATGCAAATTACCTATTGTGGATTGTAAAACAATGGTTGAATGTCTATAAACGAAAGTATTTTCGAACTATGTTAGTTCATTAGTTCAAAGCATATTCTAGTGCAATTTACTTATTATCATTATTTTAATGATATGAATATGAATATGATAATGAATTATTTATCACTATACTGTGTGCCAAAAGTCTTTGTATAGTCTAAAAGTTCCAAAGTAGTTAAATTTCCATTATCAGAAACTCAATATCATCTGTTATACTTAATAAAACTGTTGGTGAGCTGTTCTTTTCTCCTGAAACCTGATTGTATCGGAGACAAAATTGTAAAAACATCTAATGTCAATGAGGGACTAAATATTTTTTCCACAAGGTGAACTGTTCAATAATATAGAATTGTTTCTGAATTATTGTCTACTAAGTCTGGAGACGACTGGGTAGGTATCAATTGTCCAGTAAGGTGACCACCACTTTTACCGTATATCACACCTCTTGATTTCTTTTTTGGGGAATCATTAAAGACAATTTGTATAAAGAGGCTAATAAAACTACGAATGAACTAAGAGAAAATTTTATAGACTATGAATGCTGTTTATAATCTTCATATACAGGGTGTTCGGTAATTTACGTATCAAATGGAAGGGGGTGAGGTAATTTCCAATTAGAAAATACCCACGTTGTTATTCGATTCTTCAGTTTGCCAGTTAAAATCATGTTTGTGGTTCTTCTAATAATTTTTACAAAGTAAAAAACCTTGCAAAAAAATGAGTTTTTAGAGTGAACTCGTAATAAAATGTATTCTTATAAAACGTTTTGTTTTACAAAAAAAAAACAATTAAAGGGTGATTTTGATTAAATGAAAGTATGGTTTTATTAAGTTCGTTTTATTAGTAACAAAAGGTGTAATCAATTATGAGTTTCACTAAGGTTATTTACAAATAATCTGTTTTTAGAACATACGAGGGTAGTCCCACAAGTACCCCACTTGACGTATAGTTGGCGGTTTTTGTTTGAAAACAATGACTATGGTAGAAAGTACCATAGAAAGAAAGTGTGGTAGAAAGTTTGACGACGCTACGTTGTTTAGTATTTGTTTGACAGCCATCAATAGTGAACGCTCTCAGTCGATTTGGAAAAAATTAGTCATTAAATATGGTCATTATGTGATACAGTGCTTTCATTTGATAAGCCTCATTTCTACCGATATCAAAGCGGAGCTAGATTCTACTATAGGGCAGGGAGTCTTCTCCTTCGTTTACAGCAGTGAAATAATATTGGATGGCAGAATTTAGACGAAATCGTACGAGCTATCAAGATGAACATCGTAGTGGTCCACCAAATGAGGTGACCGCGCCAGAAATGAAGAAAATCCTTGAAATGGTATTGGACGACCGCCGACTGAAAGTGTGCAAGCTAGCAGACATGATTAGGCATTTAAAAAAGTGCTGTACATCGCATATTTATTGAGAAATTTAACAAGAAAAAGCTGTGTGCAAGCTGGGTGCCGCGATTACTCACAATGGAACAAAAACGGCGTCGTGAAGATGTTTCCCCAATTGAGTGTTTGACGAAGTTTCACTGAAATAACGCTGAGTTTTTGTTCAAATGGATGAAACATGAACCATTATTTCGCACCTGAGACAAAGGAACAGTCTAAACAATGGACTGAAAGGGAGACCGGGTTCCAAAGAAGACGGAGACAGTTCCATCTGCAGTCAAGGTCATATCGTCAGTTTTTTGGGATGCGCATGGGATATTTTTTATTAATTATCTTCAGAAGGGAATAATAATCGACAGCGAATATTATGCGAACTTATTGCAGCGTTTGAGTGATGAAACCAAGAAAAAACTAACTCATTGATTTTGGCCATCGCGATAACGGATATGAATTGGTGCATTACCTTGATGAAACAAAACATTCTTTTTCGCCAAATGCAGTAGTTTTTTCAAAATTCGAACTGCTTCCTTACGCATCCTATTCGCCAGATTTTGCCCTCTCGTATCATTTTCTGTTTCCGTCTGATTTGCCAATACTGAAGAGGTGGAGTTTGCGTTTGATGGCTATTTCGAGGAGCTCGAGGATTTTCAGTATAAACTGAGTACCGAAGCTATTAAACATCGATGGGAAAAATGTATCGAGCTAAAAGGAGACTATGTAGAGAAACAAGGATATTGTTCCCCAAATTGATTGTGTTTTTTTTGTTAGGTCGGGTGCTTCTGGAACTACCCTCGTATGTTCAAAATGGATTTGTTAAAGCTGTGTCAATCTGTTAAAGACAATTATTCTACTTGAAAAAGTGCCCGAGAGTGCAAATAATTTTTGTCTGATTCTGTGATAAACGGTAAACTGAGGCAATTCTAGTTTTTATCTAGGAAAAACGATCGAGAATTGGAGACTAATTTTTCCATACCTCAGGGTACATTAGGTACAACGGATTATTAGCTATATTATGATTATAGTTATTAACACACTTTATTTTAATATTAAGACGTCTATTTTAAATCTTTTGGAACTGTATGGAATTGAAGAAATAATAGAAACGGTAGAAATAATGTTAAAAGTTTGCGCACCCCCCCCCCCTCTTAAAAAAACGTTATTGCTTTTCCGCACTCAACTATACTAGCGGAAAAGTAATGAAATCGTGTAAAGACAAGTGGAAAAAAACATTTTTTTTCGTTTCTCGGCCTAAAAACAAAAAAAAAGGTTTTTAAAATTTCTTGTTAGCACGATAACTCAACTAAATCGTGTCGGATCGATCGGGTTTTGACTAATTCTGATCGGGGACGTCTCCCAGATGACACCTATTAATTTTGAGGTGGATAGGACACACCCCACCCTGTCCGTGGGTCTATTTGAGAAATTTTTTTTGTTAGCACGATAACTCAACTAAATTGTGTCGGATCGATCGGGTTTTGACTAATTCTGATCGGGGACGTCTCCCAGACGACACCTATTGATTTTGAGGTGGATAGTACACACTCCACCCTGTTCATGGGTCATGAGAAAGCACGATGGTGGACTATTACTTTTCCGCACTCCACTATACGCGGAAAAGTAATGTAGTCGTGTAAAGAAAAAGTGAAAAAACAAAAATTTTTTTGGGTTTATTTTTCGTTTTTCGACCTAAAAACAAAATTTTTTTTCAAAAATATTTGCTGTGTGTGTGTGTCGTTGTCGCCATCGTTGATTTAATTTTGTTAGCACGATAACTCAACTAAATCGTGTCGGATCGATCGGGTTTTGATTGATTCTAATGGGGACGTCTCCCAGACGACACCTAATGGGGGACAATTATTGGAATAAAGTAAAACTGTCGCATAAAACACATATTCTGCATTTATGTGTTGGTTTATTTTTTCTCGGCCACTCAATTTCGAGATAGAGATGTTGTACGTGCGGAAAAGTCCGTTTTAATGTTTTAAAATTATTTATTTAATACATAATTTCTGTCGTATTTAGATTTTGTGCAACCCCCTTATAATTCCCGAGGCGCTATCGGGGCGACGCTGAGCACCATCAACGCGTCCCAACACATGCACTCTCTTGATCATCCAGAAGATACTTATCAACAAGTTTACGTTCTAATACACACTAATTAACGGAGCTAAGGCTAAAAATAGCTGTTACTTTATGAATTTAATAGCTGTGTTCTGTATCCAAAGCCGTAAAATTGCGATCAGTTAGGTATTCGCCTCACTGGAAGACCAGAATGCAATGAACTTGTAATTATTAGTTGCATTATCTTCTATAACAATAAGTAGATGCAATAACGTCGCTCAACTATATTGTTCGCGTATAACTGAACTGAGATTACCGTTTCTGGACACGATAGCAATCTCCGTTTTAACGATAAACTGCCGGTTTTCTCGCAAAAGTGGACAAAAAAAATTAAAACTGCAGTTTTAATTTTTACCTAGAGAAGCTTGGATTTATGAGTATTTTGAAGGCTTCATTGAATCTGTCGACCCTTCTCCGGTCTATACGATTCTTTTCAGATTTTTTCTTGTAAAAAATTTTTATTGCGGAAGAAAATCGATGACTATGGTTAGTCAATTTTACTAAAAAAACGGTAGTCTCAAAACTCACCCAAATTTCAGCAAATGTAACGTAAATTGACCTTCTGAAGACGATAGCAGTCTCCGTTTTAACAAAAGAATACAGATTTTCTCGTAGCAGGAGATTTTCATTTTCATTTATTTGGGACTCCTATTTTATATTGCCACTTGTCTTTGCCAGAATGATAAACATTTTCTATTCATATTATCATACATATTTCAATTTAAACTGAAGCGCCGGCAATCGGCAGTCCGCAAGCCTTAGCCGGCCGCTGTCTGGGCTGTCGACAGCCAGCCTAGACAGCAGCTTGGTTTTAACGGACTTATAGAGATCCGCGGTGCAGAGGAGGAGAGGAGGGTACGCGAAAAATGACATGTAATTTAGCTAGCTTGATAGATCAGTTTGCGTAATAGAGTGGCTATAATATTGACCTGTTGCTTCTCGTGGTGATAAGTGTTATTTTTAAGGATAATGGCGTCCCTAGACAGCGCCTATTTAGTAGACTTTCGAATTAATAAGAGTGGCTATTTTAATAATTTATCTTTAGAAGATAAACTGAAAACGAAAGACGCATATTTAATTATGAACTGAAATTATAAACTGAAAATGAAAGCAGCAAAACCTACCAATTTCCTTTGAAGAACTGTAGATGTTCTTGCAGAAAATAAAACGCGGCGAATGGAATTGGTAAAGTCTCGTTTATATTTGATGCGCCCTCGTATATCTTGCCTTATCTCTATGAATTCATGAATTTTTCTTTTCACAACAAATTCAAAGGAAAGTACCAGTCCAAAGGATTTGTTCCTTTATATATTGAGTAGTTTATTATAACTATTAGTCTCGATGAACTGTAATTCCTAGCAAAAATTAGAAAATAGTATCAATAGAGTCAAGAATGGTAAACTTTTTCAATTGAATTATTAACTAAATCAGTTACCGCCAGTTGTCATTCTTTAGTGTTCCTGAAAAACAATCTGTTGGGCTTGAAACTCGTTTGTTTTACGTAAATAATTTCACTTTTTTTTTTTGTACAAAGCCGGACCGAAACATTTCAAATACGCCAGTATTCAAAGCGACATTTTCCACTGCCGAAATGCACATTCTTCTGCGCCATTTTCCCCAGGCCGGTAACGAACGCGCATTTTTCAAAACATTACATCGCGATTATGACTCATATGCCGCGATTCCTGCTCTACTGCCGATACGAATTCCTGCTGGCAATTCCAAGAGCGTTTCTCCTTTGTTGAACATGTGGGCATTGCAAATTGACCGAGATAAATAAATACGCCTGCAGCTCGTTAATTATAAAGGCAGCAGGACATCAGGAAGTATTTGTATGCACCGAACTATACGTCGATAGGTAGTGACCGTTAACACCGATCTACATAAGTAGTTATACAGTACGTCCCTAAAGCTTAGGGTAAAATTGATCAAATTTAAATCGTCGGAAAATATACTAATACGGGATGACTTTAATATTACTTATTTCGTCACATCAGATCCTAATAATCTTAAATCTAAGTTAATGATTTTCTAGAATTTAATAACTTTTGTCGCGAGACAGTCAACCCCTAGTTGAAGACGATAGTCGTCATTCTGACATCTATATCATCATCCATCATTACAAGCAGTTGTCAAAAATATGTATCAGATTTATATCTTCCTTGTGAAGAATTAAGATGGGGAGTGATCGGAACCATTAGTGATACTGTTTAACGTTACACCTGTTACACCTTTCCCAATACTTGGAAAATAGCCAAGGTCGGTCCTATTTTATTGGTAATCAGTTCGATGTAAAAAACTATCACAAAAATGTCTTCGAAATTTCATTGTCTAGATACGTTTATCAAAGTGTTAAACATATACACGATGAGCCACGGTGGATGGAGTATTAAAAGTATATGGAGAACGATTCCATCGATTGCTTTGAAATTTTGGTTACCAAAATAGTCGAGAGTCGAAAGTGCGGTGTTGCCACTTATACGTAAAACCGGCAACATCTTCGTTATTTTAAATAGAATACCCTGTATATTTTTGCATTTTTTGGATTATCGCCTCCTTCTGAGTAACTTTTGTTAATAATTCCCTATATCTATCTCAAGCCGTTATCGAGATAATAATTCTTTTCTGATTTTTTGCCAAAAATTTTACTTTCAGTAAATCGTGTTTCCTCTTACCTACGCAGAAGTTAAAAGATAATTTTTCAATTGTGGCTAGGCAAGGTCTGGGGACATCTTCTTCATTAATCAAATGTTTCCAATATCATACAGGGTGAGTTAGAGAATGCTTTCTATAAGTGACTTAGAGAAATGCACGAAAATCAATTTTTTTTAAATGGAATGCCCAGTATATTATTACTAATTCGGAAAGGTAATATATTTACCTATTTAAAAATGTTAATGTCCCCTATACCTAATGCGCACCCTTTTCGATTTATAGCACTTTTCTGTAACCCTTCCAAGAATATTATATCTTTTGGTATGTTGTCATAACGGGTGGGCCATGAAATTTTTATTTTATCATTTTGTAATGACAACAGACATGCTATTTTTAAATAAATTTGACATTAGTAATATTTGCACTTAATTTGAATAGATGTAGCACAAATATGGCAGAAAATAATTATACACACAGTTTTAATGGATTTGTTTATTATTCATGGACAGTGCAATAAGATTATCAACAGAATATATAATGAGAAGTATCCGAATTTGCCGCAGATGAACAACAGAATGTTTCTAAGAATTCAGAGAAATTTTATAAATTTTAGTTCGTCATTAAGAGAACAATAACAACAGAGTGGATTTCGGGATTAAATTACAGGGACAGAAACTAAAAACGCTGAGATTCGCGGATGATATAGCAGTATTAGCATCTAGGAAAGAGGAATTGGAATCAGCGTTGAACGAAATGGAGACAGTGTTGATAGAGGAATACGGAATGAGGGTGAATGAAACCAAAACTAAAGTGTTAGTGTGCAGAGGGCGCGAGAGCAGAGCAAAAACGAAAGTACAAATTAATAATGAAAGATTGGAGGAAGTTAAAGACTTCACTTATTTAGGAAGTAACATAAATTGGGATGGAAGAAGCGATAAAGATATAAAACAAAGAATAGCGCAGGGTCGAGTAGCTTTTAACAAGAAAAAAGCATTTTTATGCTCGGGGGTAATAAACTTAGAAACAAGGAAGAGATTTTTGAAAACATATGTATGGAGCACGGCACTATACGGTTGCGAAACCTGGACGGTAGGGGAAGCAAGTAGGAAGAAGTTAGAAGCTTTTGAGATGTGGTCTTACCGAAGAATGATGAAAATACCGTGGACTGATAGGGTTAGAAACAAAGAAGTATTAGAGAAAGTCGGCGAGAAAAAAAGTATGTGGAAAAACATAAAGAAGAGAAGAGATAGAATGGTAGGCCACTTGCTGAGACATGGGGGAATAGTCCGCGATATTTTGGAGGCAGAAATAGGAGTGAAGAAAGGCAGAGGTAGGCCTAGATTAGACTACCGCTCGCAAATAGTAAAGGATGTAGGTTGTAGCACAATTAGTGAAATGCGTAGGTTAGCACAAGATAGGAGAAGCTTGAGGTTAGCGTTCAACCAGTCTTAGGACTGATGACCTCATGATGATGACGTCTAAAATAAATTTGCGTGGACAACGATTTTCGTCGGCAGAAGACGCCGTTGATGCGTTCAAAAACCGCGTTTTGGAGATATCTCAAGCGGAATGGAAAAAATGCTTTGACAAAAGGTTCGAACGCATGCAAAAGTGTATACATCATGAAGGAGAATATTTTGAAAAACGATAAAGCCATTTTCAATAACAAATTAATGTTTTTTCTTATTACTAGGCTCAAAATATAAATAGTACCTCTCGTATCCTCCGCAACAGAAGATTGATTGTAATTTATTCATAGCTCAGAATGAACAACTTGACTACCTACACCCAATAAGACAAAAAATGTATATGCGTAACTAATTGCACAATACATGACACGATTGAATATATGCATGAAATTTATTGTCTCGCGTTTTACATTAGATAAAATTACACAACATTTCCCCGTTGCATTAGATAAGCTTCGTGGCAGACGGGAAAAATTCTGAACGTGCATGTGGGCTAGAGCAAAGCAACGTCTGGTCTCGTCGCGTCGTACATTAGTCTATGTTATCTAGAATAGCGGGCATATAAAAGGCCTCTTTGTACGAGAGACATAAAATTCCCGGCGGCCATGCTCACGGTTCTCATCAAGGGCGTCATTAGTTCACGTTTCCCACCCAGCAGTTGCAGAGACTTGCAACAAAAATACGTGTTATGTTTTGTGTATCACATACACATACATAACAAAGTTAACGGTACAAAATGTTGCACGCGAACGGTTTCTGCTGTTTAACACGGAAACTGATGTTGCGAGAGCTGTAAAATATCTGTCTATCTGATAATTGGTATCAGTGGAACGCAGTATAGATTTTAAAATTACAATGCAGCAGCATTAGTTGGCAAAATGGGGTTTTAACTGACATATGTAAATACTTGTTACTAGGTAATACTCAATAATAATATTAAAAGAGTAATCCATTATCACAGAACGTTAACTCTGAGTGAATTGTTTCAGGGTTTCCACGTACTGGTTTCCTGAGTTTCGAATGGGTCCTGTATTGAACTGAAACTTGGGAGCACCGTTCTGTCATCGTCATCCATTGATCGTCACGTGAAATATGTACACAAATACGAGCCCAGGCTCATATAGTACAGCCAGGCATAATTTTCAGGGGCGTAACGTACATGGATGCGAGTGATGCGTCACATCCCTTAAAAAAATAGCAAATTAGTGTTATTTAAATGTTCAATCGATTTATTCAATTATTACAATTTTTTAATTATTCTAAACCGACCGCAAACATACATTATTCATTTTAAACGCTACCATCAACTTTTTTATTTCAAATTGGCCGCGAGGCGCCCGAAATTATCGGACTCCCGCGTTACTTGCTGCAGTCCTGAAATGTGGTCCACGTTACATCCAAGCTACGCGTTAGATGGGCGAGCAGGTCAGTGATCTTACGCAGTCAACAGTGGAACCTCGAGTGGGTGTTGTCGCTATTTCCGGACTCAGTTATGCGATTATGTGAACGCATCTTGGCGATTGTCGCCATAACATAAAAAAGATTTGGAAGCCCTGTTTCAGGTAATTGTGGAAAATGAAAATGACGAATGGGATCGAGAAACCGTTATTTGTGCTAGAGGCCTTTTAACTTTATTGCGCGACTTTGATTTTAATTTTTTCTTAGCAGTGTTCTCTTCAATATTCCACATTCCGAGAGTCTGTTTAAAATTCTAGAAACAAAAATATCAAATATTAGTTACTGCAATAAAAAGATCGCCGATTTCAAATCACATATTCAAAAAATGAGAAACGAGTTTAGTGACATTTGGGACCGTATTGGCAGATTTGTGTTAGAAAATCAACCACCATGTAAAATAATGCGTTTGGATTTAATTCCTGAAGAATATAAGAAAATCATCTACGCACGATTGTTTTATGAAATTTTGGACGTTATTACTTTGAACATTAGTGAACGGTTTAATGAAATTTCTAAACCTAAATCTAGATTCCACATCATTTACTTCATTCGTGAAACGTTTTCCTGACGAACTTGTTTCTTTTTTAGTAGATACATATGGAACATTCTTTGCCGCAAATCATTTAAAAAGTGACCTTTCAGTGATTTATAGTGATCCCGATATGAAAAAGAGTACTGTGTTTGAGCCACTAAAAATTAGGATACATACCTCGGCATGATCATTTTAGGTTAGTGACTTTTTTCTATTTTTACCATTTTCATATGGCCTACCATAGATCTCACTATACCTCTTCCCCTTATATGAGTAAAATTTTTATCACATCCGTAGATTCTTTTCTCACGCTATGCCCCTGGGTATATACGAGGGGCATGCAAATATAAACATGAATTTCAAGCGGGTAGTCTTAGAAGAGGCAGGGTTGGTATAGGTAGTGGTGGGAACTGTAAGAGGGGGTAATGAAAGGCGATAAATGTCGCAGACGCAGCCCTTTTCGATAAAATCATTCTCGTGTATATTTGAACACCCCTCGTAAAACCAATCACAATTCAATTAGTTTCGGAAACAGCTCGCAGTAAAGACGGTTTAAATATTTTGTCATATAGATAATGGGGGGATACCTAATTTAATTCAGATATCGTAAGTCGAATTGAGACTGTTTACGTCAATAAGTAAAATAATAAAGAATTATCACCTACATTGTTGTTTATAATCGAAAGGCTCAGAATTACTTTAAATACCCAAATGGGTAATGATTTAGCCAGTGTATGACTATCGACATCCGAAAACTTAAAACATAGAGAACGAGGCAAGTCTTAGTTAATAGAAATTGTTTCAAAATACTCGTAATCTAGCTACAGAAGGACGGACATTTGTCAATATTGATATATTACTTACTGTTTTAATTGGATCGTCATCCTACGCCGAATCAACTCACCCAGTACGCTCATATAACTACAACTAGGACTAACAGTAATTATGCAGTCGAGGCTCAATTCACTGCCTGTATTGCATAAGTGTTGATATGGCGCCGAGGTACGTATTAATCATTCATATTTTTATAAGGCTTGTTCCCGGAACTCCCAGAAGAGGCATTAATCAAAACAATTTCTATTATATATCTTTATTTTCGCCTCAAGGATCACTTTTATTGGGCCATTGTCAAAGGCCAATGCGAAATTTAAATTATAATGTCGATAATGCAGTTGAGTGGGAGGTTAGGAAGGATATCGGTTAAAGGATAATGTGTTTCCAAGCTGCGTGGGTTTTCACTAACTGGTAATAAGGTTATATCTTTGATGAATTAATGAAAATTGTTAAGGAGACTCGTTAATTAGAGAATTTAATACTAATCCAGGTTAATTATTTAGTTTTTGTTGTTTACAAATAAGTAATAAAATTGTAAGTTAAGTAATGTAAGTGGTAAGTGACAGTTAACTAACTTGATAAGTAGATCAAAAATAAACTCTGCTTTCCGTGGCAGGCCCTCTTTTATATTAATATGTTCCGTACTATTTATATGTATTTTGCAGTCTCTCTTGTCCCATCATCATGAGGTCATCAGTCCCAAGACTGGTTGGACGCTAACCTCCAGCTTCTCCTATCTTGTGCTAACCTACGCATTTCGCTAATTGTGCTACACACTACATCCCTTATTATTTGCGAGCAGTAGTCTAATCTAGGCCTACCTCTGCCTTTCTTCACTCCTATTTCTGTCGCCAAAATATCGCGGACTATTCCCCCATGTCTCAGCAAGTGGCCTACCATTCTATCTCTTCTCTTCTTTATGTTTTTCCACATACTTCTTTTCTCGCCGACTTTCTCTAATACTTCTTCGTTTCTAACCCTATCAGTCCACGGTATTTTCATCATTCTTCGGTAACACCACATCTCAAAAGCTTCTAATTCCTTAGAAGCTTTTGAGATGTGGTCCAGGTTTCGCAACCGTATAGTGCCGTGCTCCATACATACATTTTCAAAAATCTCTTCCTTGTTTCTAAGTTTATTACTCCCGAGCATAAAAGTGCTTTCTTTTTGTAAAAAGCTACTCGACCCTGCGCTATTCTTTGTTTTATATCTTTATCGCTTCTTCCATCCCAATTTATTTTACTTCCTAAATAAGTGAAGTCTTTAATTTCCTCCAATCTTTCGTTATTAATTTGTACTTTCGTTTTTGCTCTGCTCTTGTGCCCTCTGCACAATAACACTTTAGCTTTGTTTTAATCACCCTCATTCCGTATTCCTCTGTCAACACTGCCTCTATTTCGTTCAACGCTAATTCCAATTCTTCTTTACTATATGCTAATACTGCTATATCATCCGCGAATCTCAGCATTTTTAGTTTCTGTTCCTGTACTTTAATCCCGAAATCCACTCTATCTTTTATGACATTAGTCGCCTCTTCGATGTACAGATTTAAAAGTACGATGTAAAAATTAGTGGTGATAGCGTACATCCTTGTCTTACTTCTTTCCTAATACCTACTTCCCTTCTTTCCCCTTCTACTTCTATAACAGCAGTTTGCTCTTTGTATAGATTGTGTACTACTGTCCTATCTCTGTACTTAATTCTCGCGCTCTTTAGTATCTCGAACATTTTTTCCAATCTTACATTATCAAAAGCTTTTTCTAAATCTACAAATCCTATATAAGCGTTCTTTCCTTTTTCTATTGTTTTCTCTATTACTCTTAGCACCAGAATAGCTTCGCGAGTTCCCCTATTTCGCCTAAACCCGAATTGGTCTTCTCCTAGTATTTCCTCCGCTCTATTTGCCACCCTCTTCTGCACTATTCTGGTTAAGATTTTTGACGCGGGGGAAGTTAGGCTAATCGTTCTAAAGTTCTCGCATTTGTCAGTTCCTCTCTTTTTCGATATAGTAACGATAATGTTCCTCTTATAATCCTCCGGCATCTCGTCCGTTTCATATATGTATTTTACGAGTTCGAACATCCTATTTACTACTTTTAAAAATTTCCGCCTGTATTTTATCTACACCCGACGCTTTATTGTTCTTTAGCCCCCTTAGTGCTATTTCAAATTCCTCTCTCAATATAGGTTTTCCTACATCGTCCCTATCGATACTAGATTCTTCCTCTAATATCTCTCCTAATTCCTGACCCTCGTATAAATTTCCTAAGTACTGCTTCCATCTATCCGCTTTCTCCTCTCTTCCGATCAGTATGTCCCCCGATTGACTACTAACGTTTCTACTTATTGGTCCTATATCCCTGAAGTTCCTCTTAATTATTTTGTAAGCCTCATCGGTCTTACCTACTTGGAGCTTATCTTCTACTTCTTTGCATTTATCCTCTATCCATTGTTCTTTGGCTTTTCTACACTTTCTAATGATTTCCCACTTTATTGACTTATAAGTTTTCAGTCCTTCCTCGTCTCGTCTGTATTTGTAGCCTCGTCTCTGTTGTATTAAGTTTAAGATTTCGTCCGTTATCCAGGGATTCCTAGCTTCCCTTCTCTCGTGTCCTAAAACGTCCGTAGCCGCGGAATCTAGACTATTCTTGATACCCTCCAACTCAGTTTCTGCGTTCTTGATTTCGTCATTACTCGCTTTATTTATTAATTGATCTGTTTTCTCCTGGAACTTATATTTCCTATTCTGATCCCTCAATATGTCTACATTTATACGTTTCTTATCCTTCCGGGTTTTCAGATTCTTGAATTTTAATCTAGCTTTCATGACTACCAAGTTGTGGTCGCTGTCTACATCTGCTCCTGGATAACTTCTTACAGACTTTTACTTGATTTCTAAATCTGTTCCTAACCATAATGTAGTCTATCTGATACCTGTCTATCCCTCCTGGCATTTTCCAGGTGTACCGTCTCCTAACGTGATTCTTGAACAATGTATTCGCAAGTATCATTTTGTGCTTCTCACAGAATTCTATCAGTCTGGTACCTCTCTCGTTTCTGCTTCCTAATCCATAAGGACCTACAAATTCTCCTTCTTTCCCCTTCCCTACGACTGCGTAAAAATCTCCCACTATTATTAAATTTTCATGACCCTTCACAAATCCTATTACCTGCGCTATGTCCGAGTAAACGGCTTCTAACTCTTCCTCACTATGGCTAGAAATAGGCATGTATACTTGCACTATTACTGTTTTCACTGGCTAACCTGACCATCATTACTCTCTCGCTGTATTGTAGGTAGCTATCTACACACTGTCCTGCGTTCTTCCGCATAACAATTCCTACTCCCGCGTTTCCATTTACCGATCCTGTGTGTATTACACTATAGTCACCGCTCCAAAAATCCCCTACTGCCGACCAGCGCATCTCACTTATACCTACTATATCTAATCCTAACCTATCTATTTCTATCTTCAGATTCTTTAGCTTCCCTGCCTGTCTCATGCTTCTGACATTCCACGCTCCGACTCGTGATATGCTACACTTCTTACTAACCCTACTATAGTCCTCACCCGAATATCCGAACGGAGGACTATTTTACCTCCGGTGTTTTTTGCCCCAGGAGACGCCATCATTATTTGGGATAAGCCTTTCGTTAGCTGTTCTGAGGATTATAATGTGGTGGTTTCCTCTTGCCTTCCACATCGACCCACCCCTTCTAGTTTGCACTAGAACTTCGTCAATTTTCAATTTTCGCGCCATCATACATCAAATCTGGAAAGTCCCGAGTAAACTTATTCACATTGTCGGCAAGCGGCCGATTTTTCGCCTTTGGCACTGTGGACATTTTTATGTAACGCACGCACGCTGTACAAATTATGTATGTAATTACGATCGCAAGGTGATTTAGTTCTTACGTGAAGCAGACGGACACATTCTCAATGTTAAACAGTAACTGGATACCTAGCACAAATCCAGTGTTTTGTGATACCTAGTTTGTTTACAACGTGAGTTGAACTCCGCGTCACGTGCTCGAGGTCCCCACTGCACCTTCCCATACGTAAGCTACATGTACGCGGCACCGATTATACAGCTATAATTATCTTGATCAATTTTCTGATAGATCCTGATGAATTCTGATAAATCCGGATAAATTTTGATTAAGTAGTTGTAAAGAATTCTAATAAATTAGTGTAAATTCTAACAAATTCGAATCAATTCTATTTTATTCTGTAGAATTATATAGAATTAAGATTGCAATGGTGAATTCTGATTAATTCTATTAAATTCTAAAGAGTTCTAACAAATTCGAATCAATTGTAATGAATTGTAATAGTGAATTCTGATGGATCCTGATGAATTCTGATTAATACTAATAAATTCTAAGGAATTCTAATAGATTTATGCCAATTAAAACAAAAGTTAAATAAAACAGGTACTGAGGAAGCTATTTAACCTGATAAGATGAAGAGATCGAGTGGATCTCTCTACTCCATCTCTAGATGCTAGGATGAAGTCTAGAGAATTTCAGTAAAACAAACAAAATTTTACAGGAATTTATTGATACTACAATAAACTCCTGTAAAATTTTCGACGAGATCGAGTGAGACCGAATGAATTCCAATAAAACCAACAAGCTCAAGCACATTTAACAGAATTAATAAATACGAATCGATTGAACAAAACCACAAAACAAAAAAGACATAACCGAAGGTCATCTTGTCCTACGGGAAGCTTTGATTGGAACCGTCGATAGTAACTCGATATAGCACTGCATCGAATACATCGTAAACGAAATACAATTCGCGAGCACACACGCCTATTCAATTTGACCTCTACACCAGACGCTTTTTTTTCTTTCTTTTTTTTTTTTTTTTTTTTTATAAAATTATCCTCCATGTTTAGATACATCCGTATACCCCGGAGGTCACTACACCGAGCGCGAAACGGCATTAACTGTAACTGTAACGAACACCGGCTCGTTACGTTGCCAGCAACAACGGAATATGAAATTTGCATGCTTGCTTTTATAATTACTCTAAATTTTATACGTATTTTTAACCATCGTCGGTTGTCGTGAGCCTCTCTCAACGACGCTCATCTAATTGTTCTCATTACGTGGTTATCGTGTCTCTCATTAATAAATCCCGACCGAAATTGCCCGCTTCGTTTCAGGTAACAGGGCTAACGATCCACGAAGGAGCCTGTCGTGAGGTAAGGGGAATCGATTGCGTGTAATCTTCAAAGGACTGGATGTAGAGAGGAACATAGATGCATACTGCAGTGTAAGAGATGACGGAATACTTGGAATATCAAAAATGATCTTGGTAGAAGGTGATTAGTGTAAGGATTATCTTTAAAGTAACAAAAATCTACAAAAAAAAATTTTTCTATTCATATTCATCGATGTTAATATATGGAGATCGTGACAGAACCCTTGGATCAGAAGAACATCTATAAATAAAGCGACTATCCCGATGAGACGTAACAGAGTCGGTCACTATTATTATACGGTCACTAGTCGTCAATATTATTACACAGAGACAGTTCAGAAAAAATATCATGTGCAGCACAGTACACGTGATAAAAGTGAATACTTCTTTAGAATAGAGAATCAGAGAGATTAAGAGTGAGAGATTGAAAGAGAGAGAGAGAGAGAGAAAGGGAGAGGAATAATTTCAAAAGAAATATAACAATATAAAATTTGTGTAAAAAATATTCGGTTTATTCATTATCTACACTATCATCGGCTGGTGGTTCAATTGGTAATACTGATATGATATGATTGGTTTGTGATAACTAAAATATGAAATATATGTTCGTGATTCGATATTTTCTAGATAACGTGTAAAAATTGCATCTATTGTTGTTCCGGATTTTGTTGTTGATTCTTTGGGATTGTTATTTATAAGCAGACCAAATTTTTCTCGAAGAAAGTTAATCAACGTCAAAGAATCATTGGATTCGAAATTTACATTGAAATCTCCCCCGAGAATCAAAGGGATTTTGTCTTCGCCTCTTCCAAGTGCATTTGCACCTGTGTGGCTGTAAACCAGTTGTGAGCAGTAAATGAAATATATTATATCTTCTAGATTTTGGTTCGGTGAGATATAGATGGCTGCGATGACGATATTTTTTCATCGCTTCGTAGTGAGTTTATATCGCTCTCTCTTGCTCCACTCCCGTGTGGCGTCAGAGTTGTACGTACTCGCGCGCATGCGCATCATACTATATTTTCTTCTATTGCCTAGTATTCAATGAATACGTGGCTCTCTCTCTTGCTCGTACTATGCTTCCTAAACTATTCCCCCTTCAAGCAACTTGGATCTTGGACTTAGCGTATGAGTGGGCGTTAAAGACGAAGGACCGCATAAAAGGGAGACGCGGATAGCCTAAACTGATATATATATATATATATATATATATATATATATATATATATATATATATATATATATATATATATATATATATATATATGATGTATAGCTCTCTTTCTCTTTCTCTCTATGTTATATATCTGGGTACTCTGTCTTGTAACGAAGCCTGTGTTTTAGGTATACCAAATGTATAGCTCTCTTTCTCCTTCTCTCTACGTTATATCTTTTTTCTCTCTCGTGTAACGAAATCTCGAAACGTTAAATTTTTTCCAATTCACTCTCCATTCTCGTCAAATATTAGAACGCCGCCAAAGAAGTATTCACTTCAAAAATATATCACCTTCTTCTACACATATGGTTTGTATCATGATTCTTTGTGTGTGCGTCACAGATAAGTATCAATCGTATGAATCAATCAACTGATATTTTTGAACAGTGTCGTGTTGAAAACACATTTTAGGATAACAGTTAGTACAATACAAATCCGTCACAACCTATAATAGAATAATGAAAAGGTTCTCCACAAAAACATTCAATGGAAGTGATACTTCCATCAAAATAAATGAAATAAATTCAACAAAAATGAAAATAAATGAAACAAAAATGAAATAAATTTTACAGAAATATTGAGACGCCAATGAATCAAATTATACAATAAAGCTAAGACGTGACTTCATAATTGCATTTTGTTCGGCAAATTATTAACTGCCTATGCCGTACGTAGTTGATTGAAACATATGTCGCTAGATATACGTGCTGGTAATTGTAGTATATTAGTAACAATTGCGAGTGGTGTAGTATGTGATCCATACGTCGTCACTAAATTGATACACGCGCAAACATTCATTATACAAATTGTATATAAATAAAAACGTAAATGTTCGTTTGTTCAAAATCTTAAATCTCCGAACGTTCTTCGCCAATTGCTTTAAAATGTTGACACAACGTTGCATTCGAATACGCGCATGTTTTTATATACCTACTATTATATATAGATATATAGATGTCACACCTGTGATAGGTAAAGAATCACAACAATGTCATAGACATGCGCTCATAACAGGGGTAATAAAATAATACAAAGTAATTAGTAACAACCGCACTAAACTGTCACAAGTAAATATAACACTGTATGTACTTAGCCTCTTCACTAGCGTGATTAACTAGCATCATCATCATCACGAACTGGAAACGAACCATAAATACTTTGTAGCATAAGGTATGTCTCCATATTTGTCTCAGAGAATGATGTTCGCTCTGCTGAAAATATGTTCTTATATTTGGAGGACGACCGTCCGACATCTACTGATGTAATACAGGCATATATAAAATATTCTTTGCACTCACTTAACGGATCTGTAGATACACTATCACTCTTATCAGTATTATCACAAACTTGTCTTAATCAGTTAAAACCGGTGTCTTTCTTTAACACATTTTCGAATTTTTGTTTGACGCGCTCATTTTTTGCATCATCTATAGCATGTAACAGTGGACTTACTTAGTACATTATTTGCAGGGACTCTGCCAACGCACTATTTTTGAGAAATTCTCTGCCGTTTTTATTTTTATTACCGGGAATGTTTCCACTGTTAATACCGGGATTCTGATTTTAGGTCACGTTCATTCCGTCAAACTATTTTAGACAGTTAGATGAAATATTAT
This sequence comes from Rosalia funebris, assembly GCA_037954035.1. Taxonomy (NCBI): domain Eukaryota; kingdom Metazoa; phylum Arthropoda; class Insecta; order Coleoptera; family Cerambycidae; genus Rosalia; species Rosalia funebris. The sequence continues at coordinate 9,204,178 of JAZFAV010000001.1, read as the reverse complement.
AATAAAGGGTCTTTCAACAAGGACGCTCGATTTTTAAACGTAAATGAAACAAGTTGTGTGTTGAGATATACACTCAATTCTTTTTATTTGAAAGTATACTATATTTTATGGCATTAAGTATGGAATATATAAGTCGTTCAAATGTCCGTCGGGGCTTTGCTTGGTGGAACGTATTCGGGAGGTCCAATTTTTGATTACTCTGTCGCATAAATCTGGCTGAATTTGCTGGATGGCGTTCGTATTTGAGGGCATCAATTGTTTGTGACTTATTGGCATAGATCTGCGACTTAAGATAGCCCCAAGAGATGAAGTCTAAATTCGTTATATCGCGTGATCTCGGTGGCCAGTTCACGTCGCCGCTGCGTGAGATAACCATGCCCTAAAATCGCTCGTGCAGAATGTTCATCAGCATGCACTGTGTGGCACGTAGCGCCGTCCTGTTGGAACCACATGCCGTCGGTGTCCATATCATCCAGTTTAGGCTCTGTAGCGCTCACCATTGACGGTCATGGCAATGTTAGTTTTCTTTTGGAAGAAGTACGGACCGATAATTCCGCCAGACCAAACTCCAAGCACCAAACAGTGACTTTCTCGGAATGCATTTGGTGCTGGTGTATCTCGTATAGATTAGTATCGTTCCAATATCGACAATTTTGCTTGTTAACATATCCATTCATCCAAAAATTTCCCTCGACGCTAAATATTGGGTTATATATATTTTATACGTGTGCAGACCCAAGTTCCGACGCAAAATTCGCCAAGTTAAAGTCGCAGAAAGGCCGAGTTCTTGTGAACAACGAGAAATTGACTGCTTCGGGTTCTCCCCTACACTCTCACGCACAGCAGCGATGTATTCATCAGACCTTGCGTTTCAGTGACGTACGGATGTTGGGTGATTATTTATCAAACCGGTTGACTCGAATTTGGCCACCAAACGTCGAATAGTCGACTCGGCGGGACGGTTGTGACGAGGATAAAATGCGCGGAACGTTTCTCGAACGGAGTACAGATTTTGAAAATAAAATTTGATGATTTGCACTCGTTGTTGAACTCTATAACCTTCTATGATGATTTGCCATAGATTACTGAACAATTCACAATAAATTTGACAGATGTTGCTTTAACAATATGGCCGCTATAACCTAACAAATTTCGAGCGTCCGTATATGTATATGTATATATCATTCTGGTATTTTTATATACAAATATAGTTTTCAATTTTAAACTTGAACAATTAAGCTTGTTGTCATTTCCAGAGTTGATGATCGTTTTTGCTTTGTCTGTCTGACGGATTTTTACGCTTGGCGTCAATCATACTTTACATCAAGACACCCTAGATACGAACTATTTTGCTTAGCAACGTAAAACGAATTTCTTTAGTATTGAAATTAACGTCAAAATTGACGTGAAGTGAAACCGAGAGGTCAAAATAAGTTGTTAGTGTTTAATGTAAGTAGCTTAATTTTGTTTTGTAACCTAGTTGGTAGCTGAATTAATGTAGATTATAAGGTTTTAGCTTAGTGTTTATTTCTTTATTATGTTTTTGTTTGCAACGGGCGTTTATTCAGTAGTGTTTTATTTGGATAATCTTTGAATTGTAGCGTAGTATAGAAAAGTATAGAAAATATTAGTATTTTGCGCGCAATTTATATAGAATTGTTTAGCATGCTTAAGGGACTGCCAGATGTTCAGAAACAATAAAAATGCGAGGGCAAAATATATGGTTTTTATGTAATACCTTCATTAAACGCTTTTCTTATTCCGATAAAACTTAGATGTTAGAAAATATGTTGTAGAGGTTAGTTGCCTTTTTTTCAAACAGTCGTAGTCATTTCAATTGAGGAGCTGACGAACAAGACGATATAATTTTACGAAATTAAATTTTACAGGAGGAGCATAAGACTGAATAACATACTTACAGTGTGTTTTTGGCGTAGTTTTTCATTTACAGATATGGAGTTTGTGACTTTATTTGACATATGTTAAATCCAAATTCCTATCTCTAATAAAACGGAAGATACTTAAATTTGAAAAATGCAATTATTACGTTTGTATTGCCACTAGGATGCAATGAAGCCATTTTGATTACAGTTTACATAAACTGATTAAATCATAGAACATTAAAACAATTTCTTCTGACAAAAACAATGAGTCACTTCTCTCTCAACTTAAAAAATCATCAGTGCTTTCATTATATACTGAGCTCAATGCCTCGATGCCTATTTCCTCACAATCGCAATCTCCGTCGTGTCCATCTTCCTCACATCCTCTTTCATCATATTCCCTTTCATCCTCATTGCTTTCCTGTGGACTCGATCGAGAAACTTTGATAACCGCTTGGCGGCTTGGTGGTTCCTTTCTCTATTTCCGACTTATATGTTACTGACAGAGATCGTATCGATAAATATATATACGCCATAAAGTTCATTCGGCATTTGTCCTGAATCGGCGTACCGTGTACGGCACTGATGAGAACTAATAAGTTCGAAACAGCTGTATGTCGTTCGGTTCCGATCCGGGACAAATGTCGAATCCTACCTGTGGCGGGTTTTATTTTTTGAAAGTAACTCATTATGTAAAAGTTAACCATTCCATAGATTTACATTAAATTAATTCATATCTACAGAAAGAAGAAACAAATATGTAAACTTAGCAGCAATTATTCATATTAACAAATTGAAATTGGTTAAGGACCTGTATCTTTGACACCGCTGAACTGTTTTAATCTGAGATTAATTTAATCGACTATGTGTATTTTGATAAAATTAAAACTAGGCCTACAACTATTATTATTACAAATTCCCGTTATACAGCTACACCATCTTCATTACATAGACCGTAAACTAACAGCATATCTACATATTCCTGATGAATACAGTTTGCCATTTTTAATATTGCTAAATTTTAATCGGTATGGTACTATAATATACGACCCTACACGACATGAACAACGTATGCTTCTTGGCCATGAATGAACAACATTTCCCATTATGGACCTGCAATAACCTACTCACTGTATTTGATGTATTATGAATGTTACCATTAGCGTGAAGGAGAGGCAGACGGATGTTAATTATAACTTTTTCTACACATTCGTGTGGTGCTTTAATTATTTTTTTTATATTAATTACTATCCGGCGTATGTATACAGGTTGTGACATAAAGGTTGGGAATAAATTAAACGGTGGATTTTTCAGCAAAAAAATCTTTTCTCTAAAAAATTTTCTCTAATAACTTTCGAACATTAGAAGATAATGGAAGGAAATTTTAGCCGTAGCTTAATTTGATAATGCCCTAATAACAGGAAAAAGACTGACTTCGTAAGTTACTCAGTGGCGTGCGTACGCATTATACCGTAGGTTTTTTCCGAAAAAAAATGTGATACGCCACTGGTAAAACATTTTTTTAATATTTATTTAAGATCCACTTTTTATTTTAAACAAAATTACCTTCTTGCATTTTATTTGTATCTCTTGTCATTCTCCCATAATTAAAACTTTTGTAAACACCATTTTTTCCCCACTGCTAAATATAGGAAAATGAAAGTAACAAACACATTATCAAGTATATGTTTTCCTGTTACTAGGGTATTATCAAATTAAGGTACGGCTAAAATTTCGTTCCATTATCGTCTAAAGATCGAAAGTTATTAGAGAAAAACTAAGTTTTTTCAAATTTTTTAGCGCCCTGTAGCTTGGAAACGAAAACTCGTAGAGCATAACTTCATATGAAAAATAAACAGTTTTAAAATGTTAAAACGGACTTTTCCGCACGTAGAACATCTCTATCTCAAAATTGAGTGGCCGAGAAAAAATAAACCAACACTTAAATGCAGAAAATGTGTTTAATGCAACAGTTTTACTATTTTCAAATAGTTCACCCTCGTGCTTTTTCATGATCCATGAACAGGGTGGGGTGTGTCCTATCCACCTCAAAATCAATAGATGTCGTCTGGTAGAAGTCCCTAATCAGAATCAGTCGAAACTCGATCGGTCCGACACTATTTAATTCAATGATCATGTTAACAAACAAATTTCTCAAGTAGTCCACCATTGTGCTTTCTCATGACCCATAAGCATGGTAGAGTGTGTTCTATCCACATCAAAATCAATAGGTGTCGTTTGGGAGACGTCTCCGATCCGAATCAGTCAAAATCCGATCGATTCGACAAGACTTAGTTGAGTTATCGTGTTAACAACAAAAATTTCTCAAATAGTCCACCGTCGTGCTTTCTCATGACTCATGGACAGGGTGGGGTGTGACCTATCCACCGCAAAATCAATAGATGTCGTCTGGGAGATGTTTCCGATCAGAATCAGTCAAAACCCGATCGATCCGACACGATTTAGTTGAGTTATCGTATTAACAAAACAAATTTCTCAAATAGCCCACCATCGTGCCTTCTCGTGACCTATGGACAGGGTAGGGTGTGTCCTATCCACCTCAAAATCAATAGGTGTCGTCTGGGAGACGTCCCCGATCAGAATTAGTCAAAACCCGATCGATCCGACACGATTTAGTTGAGTTATCGTGCTAACAAAAAGAATTTCTCAAATAGACTCAAGGGAGGGGGTGGTGTGTGATATCCACCTCAAAATCAATAGGTGTCGTCTGGGAGACGTCCCCGATCAGAATCAGTCAAAACTCGATCGATCTGACACGATTTAGTTGAGTTATCGTGCTAACAAGAATAAATGCCGACGACAACGACGACAGACACACAGCAAAAAAAATTTTTTTTTAGAGCGAAAAACGAAAAATAAACCCAAAAAAAAATTTGTTTTTTCACTTTTTTAAAGTAAAATCTATTTCTTCTTTACTGAAAAATTCACCGTTAAATTTATTCTCAACCTTTGTGTTACAACCTGTATATGAAGTTATGGTAGAAGCTATCCTGACTGTATATCATGTTTGGGAATTGTTTCAATTTCTGCAAACCATTGGATATATTTTATAATTATCATCATATTTAAAGCGTATATTACATGTTACAGAACCTACAAGACCTATAAATTTGATCTTAATGGTTCTACACTCAACAAATAACATCGGAAATAAATATTTTCCTAAAGTAATGAAAACATTACTAACAAAAAGAATATTGTGTTATAAAATTGACATTTATAAATCATTAACATTCTATTATTGGCCCAGTCTAGTAATAATAGCATTTATTTGTAGCAATATTAAGTAGTTGGTTGATTAGATTTGTTTTCGTTTATTGCAGGATATAAGTGCATTTAGTGCAGTAATTTGTTGTCAATGCATATAGCTATTATCGGTTCCTGTTCTTCAGCTGCACTGCACACGTAAGTTGAATGTTTTTTTATGTATCGCTTGCTGTGGCTTGTTTTTACTATTCGCATGTTGTCAGACGTAGAGAAACCCTCTCACGGACCGGCATTTCATTCAGATGCTCGTAAAGACTTAGTTTTACTTATAACGACTCTTTACAACTGGCAAGGGCCTAACTGTATCAGCAGAAATCGACGGTGTCCCCCTAGTTTGTCATAAAGTGGTAGCCTAGACCATTAATCTTAAAATCGAGTGGAAAAGTTCGCTCGATTGGTTTCTTCCAGATCTTGAGGCTATATAGATTGTGATTTCGCAGTTTCTAGCTTGGAAAATTCAGATGAAATCTCTCTTAGGCCTACGGAATACGATATTTTTGTAATAATGAACTCTAGTCTCGTTTCTATTACGGTTGGTAAATAAATAACGATCACGCGCGCAAAATATTTCTCGTATTTAGACGAATGTCGACAGTAGGTAGAAATATTAAAATTAAGTCAGAAGTATTAATCCGATTTAATTCAGGTTCTAAATAAAGACCATATTTAATTTTAATATTCTGCCTCGTTACGAATACAAATAACATTTATAAAAATGATTTAACTTCTTTTTTTTTTATCAAACTTGTTAATTTTACATTACTTTGATTGAAATTGTTACCTTAGTCGTGAATTTGATACGATTGGAGCTGAATTTATATTCAAAAAAGCTCTATACATTGTGATTTAGAGCAAATTTTCTTAATTGGATAAATTCATATGTTTCTGAACGAATTGTGCGTGTAAAATTCGGAAATACTCGTCTAGTCAATCATGGTGTTTCGCAGGGTTCGGCCCTTGGGCCATTAAAATATTCGCTATATGTCAATGAATGCCGTCATATGTGTGGGGAATAAACACCAGTAACGACAGACAAAAACAGTAAAAGTTACATTATTTCACGATCTTTAACATGCATTTTCATCTACAGGTGTTCTTATGACCTGTGAAGTTGGTTTGTCCTATTTTAATCCTATCCTTTCATGCGAATAACAACGATGGAGCATAACTAATGTAAGAACAAGTAAAACAAGCTCTTAATGACGAGCGGATCGAGTGTACGTACCATAACGTTGCTACGTCCACACCAGGCGTACCACGACTAACCACAGTTTTCCGTATATTTACATGGTTCCTACGCAGTTATGCGAGTGCATTTTATTAATTTGTTATAGATAATATTACTGACTCGATAACTGTCAAGCAAATCCGTATTTACACACATTTTACTTTGTAAACGATTCCAAAAGATAGTCCAATGGATTTAAATCAGGCCAACATATTGGCCATTCAATGTTAGCCTAAAAAATATGAATTCGGAAATAAATCAGTTAGGATTCTAGTTAGTATTGGCAATAATATACTAAAAAGTTAGCTTTATTTAAACAGTAAAGACGTGTCTTTATTGTTTTTTTTAACTAAAATAGACAGATATATGCGATTTATTTATGCTGGATAACTATGTATGCGTATAGCAATAAATAAATTGGTTCCCCTAAGATGTTGGCTTTGCACAAAATTCCAGTTGAAACCTTACTTTCCCACGTTATTTCAACTATATAACAACAGAAAACTGCAGACTTAAACACGTAATAACAATTTCTCTGATACAGTCTTACTTAAAATAAGAATAAAACATCCCTGTTTTAATTTATGCCAAACTTCACAAAGAAGTCTGCAATCAGCTATGAAGCGTACATTTCCTATAACTCCAACCGATCTGTCCTTATTAAAAGTTGCCAGAGGAGAGACCTGATAATTTCAACGTTTGCAAACATCAGACAGTTCCAATTACTGTTGACTTTTATCGGTAGCAAATGATAAAGACCACGAATGAGTTCTGCGTGACCTGAAAGTTTCCAATTACCACTTTTCTGACCACAGTTTTGTGTCAAACAAGAAAAATATACAGGAGGTTCTCTTAACTGATCCGTTGTTTACTTGTTACAGAAAATGTTTCAGTTCTTTATGAAATCTCAAGGTTCTAGAGACATAACAATGTATTGAATGCAAAATTTACAATCCTGAAGCGCTTAATAGATTTTCTCTTGTATAGAAAGTAACCTAAGAGTATTGTGGAATAGAATGACTTAAACGGTCTTTCAATAGAGACGCTCGAAATTTGTTAGGTTATAGTAGCCATGTTGTTAAAGTCTGTCAAATTGTCATATCGTGAATTACTCAGTAATGTATGGCAAAACACCATGGAAGGTTATGGCGTTCAACAATGTTTGAAAATCATCAAATTTCATTTTCAAAATGAGTGCTCCATTCGAGAAACCTTCTGCGTATTATCCTTGCCACAACCGTCCCGCCGAGTCGACTATTCGATGTTTGGTGGCCAAATTCGAGTCAACCGGTTTCATAAATAAACAGCCAACACTCATACATTACCGAAAGGTAAGGTCTACTGAAACCATCGTTGCTGTGCGTGAGAGTATACGGTAAAACCCGAGGCAGTCAATCTCTCGTCGTTGACAAGAACTTGGCCTATCTACGACTTCAACTTGGCGAATTTTGCGTCAGGATTTGAGTTTGCATGCGTATAAAATCCAACTGATCCAGGAAGTTAAGGTAAACGACCATAGACAACGCCGTGTGTTCGCTGATTGGGCTCTGAATCAGTTGGAAGTTGATCCAAATTTCGTTAAAAAAATCATCTTTAGCGATGAGGCCCATTTTTTGATGAATGGATATGTGAATAAGCAAGATTGTCGGATTTGGGATGATACCAATCCACACAAGATACACCAGCACCAAATGCATCCCGAGAAGGTCACTGTTTGGTGCAAATTTTGGTCTGGCGGAATCATTGATTCGTACTTCCTCCAAAACGAAACCATGGCTATAACCGTCAACGGCGAGCGCTACAGATCGATGATGAGCAACTTCTTGTGGCCTAAACTGGATGATATGAATACCAACGACATGTGGTTGCAACAGGAGGGCGCTACGTGCCATATAACGCATGTCAACTACTCCAGAGCCCAATCAGCGAACACACGGCGTTGTCTATGGTCATTTGCCTTAAGTTCCAGGGTCAATTGGATTTTATACGGGTGCAGACACAAGTCCCGACGCAAAATTCGCCAAATTGATGTCGCAGAAATAGCAAGTTCTTCTGAACGACGAGAAATTGACTGCCTCGGGTTTTCCCGTACACTCTCACGCACAGCAGCGATGTTTTCAGCACACCATACGTTTCGGTGGCGTACGGGTATTGGCTGATTATTTATCAAACCGGTTGACTCGAATTTGGCTACCAAACGTCGAGTAGTCGACTCGGCAGAATGGTTGTGCCGAGGATAAAAGCTCCGTAATACGCGGAACGTTCTCGAACGGAGTACTAATTTTAAAAAATAAAATTTGATGATATGCACACGTTGTTGAACGCTATAACGTTCCATAGTTATAGCGTATAGTGATTTTCAACACACTACTGAACAATTCATAACAAATTTGACAGATGTTGCTTTAATAACACCGCTATAATTTAACAAAGTTCAAGCATACTTATTGAAAGACCCGTATGTTTGGTCCAGATATGGTAAAATTGTCCAAACAATGCTCACTGTATTCCCAAAGTCCATTAACATTGGAGAACATCCTTTAATCATATAAATCTGAAAACTTATTTAGTCATACTCTAAGCTTGAGCAGTTTTAATTTCGTCGTTGACTTGCGAATCAGTTCCGGTTGACCGAACTTTCTGTTGTGCCTTAAAAAATCGTTCAATTAACCTATCATTGAACGAGATCTTATCGTGGTCTATTGAACCTATCACTAGTCAGTTATCATTAAATCGCCTGAATGAAGTTGACATCTTAAATTTTATGCCCACCTTCCGTAGGTGGCATACGGCAAGGCAGATTATATATTTCTTCTAAATTATTCAATGAGTATTCGATATTCGTGTTTGGGTTTTTAAACGGTTTACTATTCACAGTCGAGATCGTGTCCTTGGAACTAAGATAAATCTTAAGCGAGGCCTGCTCCGTTTCAGTTCGTAACCTAAAACCGTAAAAGTAAAAGTTTACTAGTAGATTAATGCAAATGAATGCGTCATAAGTATAAAATTATGTATATTTGGAGTTTCGGCATTTATTCATATACTTAAGAGATAAGTCATAGATTACACCGCGAAGTCTGGTAGCAGTCTATGCGATTTCGGTCTGAAATACGACGGATTTTCTCAATAAATATCAAGGTTAATTTTTTCTTACTCTCCTTGTTTACATTTACATTATCCTTGACTTAGGCAAATGAGAGATTAGTGAATAGGAGATTTCTAGATAACTATATTAGGCTGCGATAATAAAGTTCGGCGTAATGATAGTGCATTTATTATGAAAATGATTTATATTCAAAGCTTAATTGCGAACATTATGCCATTCCAAAACAGTCGAATCGTTTGACTTATTTTAGTAGATGTAGGCTGTAGGCTAACTAAAATTGCCTCATTAACTAGCCTGACGTATTCAAACAGGTCAATTTTTACAGGTATAATCCTGAAAGGTCCAGTAAGTGATTTTATTTGCCACGAAAGACTGGATTACTACGATTTTTTACAGTAATTTTTCGAAAAATCGTAATAGATATTTTTCTCCAGGAAAATAAACATAAGCACACTAAGATCTTTCTTCATCCTTCAAAATAGTTACGTAATACACATTTTCGCGGCAAAGTATTGGTTATATCTCTGACCATCGCATCTACAGATTTTGGGCGCTACTCCAAACCAATACATAGTTGCTTATGGATCCAGTTTTTCTTAGCCACCACGTTCAGCAGATTTATTGCCGTTTGATTATCACCTAAGTGATAAGTGTTTTTTGATAGTTTATGAAAATAAATAATAATAATAATAATGTCTTTATTGATCAACAGAAAAAAATCATTTACAGAGGACAAAAATATCGAATACAAATAAACAAGTTGATCATCAAAGTAAACATCAACATACTTAATATTTTCAGAACGTGTTGAAACTGTATAGTATATACAGATAACTAAAGTAACTTGGTAAAGAATATAAGGGTCGTCTGTGGTGAATATTGAGCTTTCAGAGAGCCTACGGAAGTGGTGGTGACTTTTTTATCTCCTTTCTTTAAAAATCTTGTACTTCTTTCATGAAGAAATCGTAACACCTGTAAACAAAAAATATTAGGCCGCTTTTGTCCATAGAGTAACTTAGTAGAGACTCTAAGAGTTGTCTGTGATGAATATCAGGATTTCAGAGAGCATATTGGGGAGTGTGAGGATTTTACTTTTCCGCACTTTACTCTAAGCGGAAAAGTAATGTAATCGTGTAAAGAAAAAGTGAAAAAACTATAATTTTTTTTGGGTTTATTTTTCATTTTTCGGCCTAAAACCAAAAAAAATGGATTTTAAAAATGTTTTGCTGTGTGTGTCGTCATTGTCGTCGGCATTTATTCTTGATAGCACGATAACTCAACTAAATCGTGTCGGATCGATCGGGTTTCGACCGACTCTAATCGGAGACGTCTCCCAGACGATACCTATTGATTTTGAGGTGGATAGCACACACCACCCCCTCCCTTGGGTCTATTTGAGAATTTTTTCTTGTTAGCACTATAACTCAACTAAATCGTGTCGGATCGATTGGGTTTTGACTAACTCTGATCGGGGACATCTCCCAGACGACACCTAATGATTTTGAGGTGGATAGAACACACTCTACCATGTGCATGGGTCATGAGAAAGCACAATGGTGGACTATTTGAGAAATTTGTTTGTTAGCACGATCACTCAATTAAATCGTGTCGGATCGATAGGGTCGCGACTGATTCTGATTAGGGACGTCTACCAGACAACATCTATTGATTTTGAGGTGGATAGGACACACCCCACCCTGTTCATGAGTCATGAGAAAGCACGAGGGTGAACTATTTGAAAAAAGTAGAACTGTCGCATAAGACAGATATTCTGCATTTATGTGTTGGTTTATTTTTTCTCGGCCACTCAATTTCGAGATAGAGATGTTTTAAGGTTTTAAAACTGTTTATTTTAATTTATTCTGCCTAAATATCTTGTCCTTCTATCATTAAAAAATCGTAGTATTTATAGAAAAAATATTAGGGCAGTTTTATCTTTAAGGTAACTTAGTAAATACTCTAAGGGTTGTCTGTGATGAATATTGAGGTTTCAGAAAGGCTACTGTGGTTGTGTTGATTTTTCTTAATTTTTTCTCCCTAAAAATTTTGTACTTTTTAAATACAAAAATTCATAGGGTGTCTAACAAAATTATTAGGGCGATCTTGTGTTTAGGGTAACTAGTAGAGACTTTAAGGGTTGTCTGTGATGAATATTATGATTTTAGAAAGTCTACTGTAGTTGTGATAGTTTTTCTAATTTTACGTCTTTAAAAATCGTACTTTTTGTCATAATTAAACTTTAATTAACAATTTAAATCCATGTCATTCTTGTACATGCTTCCATACTGATATGCGATCATATCAAACCCTTTTGCCGGCAAAAAAGCTACCCCAGATGTCTTGTATACTGCTAGTGATTTGTTAATAACTTAAAGAATGACTATTTACTAATTTTTGTTTCATATTTGGGGATAGGCAATTACCAAAATATGCAGAGCACTGACAGTCTGCATATTTCTTCACAGAATTGGCGTTTCGGTAGCGTTTTTTTACAACGTAGTTTTCTCAAGGAGTAGACAAGGACATACCATATATAAATATCATAGGCATCTATTCTTCAGAAAACAGCGATATATCCATTACGGTATTCATAGTGTAGGCCGTACCAAGTTGGAACAATTACTTCGGTAGCAAAATCGAATGTAAATATTAATTAATCACATATAGCAGCTCCTAATTCTTGTGGCCCGAAAGCTTCGAGCAATATCAACAACCGTGAGATTATTTATTCGATACCAACACTTCATCGTCGTGAGTGAAACGGCGCTGTGCTTAGAGCTGGCGCGTACGGTCTCGTTTGCATTGAAATTCTGTACAGGGAAAGAGATCGAGGTTGAGCGTAGGTGAACTCGGATGTAAACTATGGATAGTAGAGATCGAAGAAGGTATAGTCCAACAGTTTAACGGTCAATCCGACTAAAGTGCTTCCACAAATCTAAAACTTTGTAAATTAATGATTTAATATTCACTGAATAAGGAATTAACAACCTGGCAGTTGTACCGGGGTTGCGTCATCAGCCCCTATATTTTTTAAAGTATAAAAAAATATAATTAAGGTGCTTGTACAAAGCTGTAATTTTAATGTGCTCAATTTCACACATTTTTAAATGTAAAGAAAATTGACAGACGATTTCATTGGTTGAAAATCCTTGCCAGGTGACCATGAAGTTGCTGCGTGCAAGGTGTTTTGTAAGGTGCTTCTAAAGGGTCTTTCAATAAGGACGCTCGATTTTTAAATGTACATAAAACAAGTTGTGTATGAGATATCCACTCAAATTCTTCTTTATCTGAAATAATATTTTATGGCATTAAGTACGGGATATAGCTTCGTTCAAATATCCACTGCAGCTTTGTTTTATAACACGTATTCAGGATCTCCAGCTTTCGATGACTTTGTCGCATAAATTTGATTGAATTCTGCTGGATGACGTTCGCTATGTTGACTTTGAGGACACCAATTGTTTGCGGCTTATTCGTATAGACCAGCAACTTAAGATAGCCTCAAAGGAAGAAGTCTAAAGACATTAAATCGCACGATTTCGGTGGCCAGTACACATCGTCGTCGCCGCGCGACATTGCCATGCTCTCAAATCGTTCGTGCAGAATGTCCATCGTGGCATGAGTTGTGGGCACGTAGCGCCAGCCTGTTGGAACCACATGTCGTCGGTATCCATATCATCCAGTTTAGGCCACAAGAAGTTGCTTATCATTGATCTGTAGCTCTCGCCGTTGACGACTATAGCAATGCCAGTTTCGTTTTGGAAGAAGTACGGACCGATGATTCAGCCAGACCAAAATCCACATCAAACAGTAACTTTCTCGGGAAGAATTTGATGCTAGTGATGATTTGATGTGTATCTCGTGTAGATTGGTATCGTCCCAAATCCGACAATTTTGCTTATTCACATATCCATTCATCCAGAAATGGGCCTCGTCGCTAAAGATGATTTTTTTGGCGAAATTTGGGTCAACTCCCAACTGCTCCAGAGCTCAATCAGCGAACACACGGCGTTGTCTATGGTCGTTTACCTCAAGTTCTGGGGTCAGTTAGATTTTATGCGAGTGTAACCCAAGTCTCGCAAAATTCGCCAAGCTGAAGTCGCAGAAAAGCCAAGCTCGTATGAGCTTGAGGTTTTCCCGTACACTCTCAAACACAGCAGCATACGTTGTTGAACGCTATAACCTTCCATAGTGATTTGCCATACACTACAACTCACAACAAATTTGACAGTTGTTGATTTAACAATATGGCCGCTATCTAACAAATTTCGAGCGTCCCTAAGACTTTATTCAAGGTTAAAATTTATAGGAGATATGAAGTTCAATCAGCGCTTTCAGAAAGGGCCCACATTGTGCCGTGTACACTGTTGCCGAAAGCTTATCCCAATTGGAGATGACGAACAACTCTATTTCTCCACGGGAGAGCGTAGAGTGGTGTGTATGGAAGATGGAAGCCAAGATCCAGTCGGCGAGACAAGAGGTATCCCGTATCCAATATGTGATGAACTATATGACGGCCAATAGGCCTTTCAGGCCAAAATTACGGCGGCTTCAGACGCGTCCTTCATACATTAAATAAAGCAGTGCTACGTAACTCCAAGCAGCACTGCCTTGTTAGGATATGGATGCTAATAACATGCAAAAAATTACTAGTAAGGCGGGCGCGCAGGCTGGAAGAAATTTGTTCCACCAAAAACCTTCACGCCTATTCGAACCGTCTCACCCTGTTGCCGAACATCTACCTACTGTAGATCAGATGGAAAACTTCTGGAAAATGCTGTACGAGCAGAAGTCCCCACTCCAAAGAGACACTCCAGCCGTAGCACACTTTGAATCCTTTCTGCGAAGGTCTTCAGCGACCAGAACAAGTGTGCCATCCGATAACCCCTGAAGAAGTTCGAAGAATTCTTGAGGGCTTTAAGAATTTTGAGTCTATCCAGACCATTCTGTTAAACTTACGGCACTGATTATAGGAGTCCTCGGTGGAGCGAGACATGGCGAGTACACTGCTTTCGAAATTAAAGAATATATCGGCATGCCGAAACTCTGCAGAAATCCCAATCAGTCGAATGCAGAGACCGTAATTCTAGGTTCGCTACGTCTACTCGGGGCTTACATTTCGGTCCAGTAATCACTAACCAAACGGGCGTAAGGACTGATTGCTGGAATACCAGCACCTTCTTTGTGAGTGTTGTTTTCACGGAAAAGGTGTAACTAGATTTTAATAAAAAAAAATAATAATAATAATAAACATTTTTATTAATGAAACCTTACAATTCATTAAGGGCGAAGTTTGTAAACTACAGACTTAATCCTCCACTCAATATGGTGAACGAGTCTGCCGTTCTGTATATGTTGCAACAGCTAGTCTCATACGAGACGTCTGAAGAAATTTAATGATGCTCTATCTTGTTGGAATATTATATTCATATCAAACTGGTTTTCTATCCCCATGTCTTGTAACCAAGTAATGAACTAGTTTTAACACACCTTTCACGTCAATTCAGGAAAAATAAAACGTCATTGTAGAGGAAATTAAAATACATATAATTCCTTTAATTATAAAAGAAAAAAATGGAGGAAAGTATACAAATATCACAGTAACTTGACAGCAAAGAATTACTATTCCAAGTCGTAATTCTTACAGCTGGCCAAAGAATTATATCCTTCAAGCCAAACAATTCTCGAGGCAGATTAGTCAAAGCGATAAACAAGCTACATTCTACATGGACTTATTAAAAATGCATGCTATCGATAAAACTGCGCCCTATGTATTTTTCCCTTTCACCTTGAGAAGACAGCAGAACTGTGAAGAGTAATCATTTGAGGATTACCTGTCAGGGGAAATTTATCCTTTATCTTTATCATTTGGTAATGAAGTCTGTCTTATATGTGGATCTGCAACAGTCTGACTTTTATTAACGTAAAATTTATCTAGATCTTTTATCTTTTACTTTTAATAAAAGCGATCTAATCCAGAAAGTGTTTGCCACATTGTCGATTGTGGCGCTGCATTCTATTTTATTTAAATGAGTCCATGGAGGTATTATGTACTATTTCTTTGGAGAACAGTTCCCTAAATAACTTTTCTACTAAATAAAATATATAATTATTGAAGTATTATCCTGAATTTCGGAATGATAAAAAAATTAAAACATCTGAAGAATACTGTTCTTAACAAACAATGGAACCATGTTGTTTGTACCAGAAAGTCCCGCCAGGTTTAATGATGGCTAGTATAAATAGAATCCTGTCATATGCGGAGAGGAACTTCTCTGCTTGTCGGTTGCTAATATTGGTTGGCATACGCAGAACTTTTAAAAATGCCGAGAGGAACTCTTCCCGCCGAACAGACTGTGAGTTTCTCCAATGGAGAGGCATCCACACCCAACCACGAACTCGCATGAGCAAATGACTTGTTGCCATGGGTTCAGTGGCGGCGCTAGCATTATTTTGCGGTTGGGCGAAAATAGGCAGAAAGTATCTAGGGTGGGAGAGGGCGTTAAATATATTATTTTATGTGCGAATGTGATATATAGTGATGTTATAAGCGGTTGGGCAACTGGTTGGGCGAAAAGAATTTTATCTGGGCGCTCACCCACCCATACCCACCCCTATCGCCGTCACTGCATGGATTGTGTACAGGCCCTTCAGTAAGAGTCTACTTATGACAACAAAAAACAGTCGCCGATGGTGGCGTCCCATCGAAAGACCACTTAAAAATATCAGTAGTAACTACTGATATATTTAGCAGTTTTGGTCAACCCCAGATGGCTCAGTGATCTCGTACTTAAGATTCTGCTTTACAATTAAAGGAAAATCTGTCGTCAATGAGCTGTAGAATGCACCTGGTGATGCATTCGGACCGAATGCATCTGTGCTTCGTCGAGCATTAGAATCAGCGGCGAGAAGCACACACTTCGACTAGGGACTCGTCCGGAGAAAGGAGCGGTCCCAGACGTTCTATGGATGGTTCGAAACATTCCTCATGATCCGCGTGTGGGACGTCGCAGACAGGAGACGTGTCCCTGTAGACATGTGCGCTCCATGTATCTATTGTAGCGCTTGCAGGGTGGTGTCTGGCGGCATTAGTGTCTGACCGTCATTGATGTGATGGCACTGGCGAGGATGACCGAGGTTCCATCTCGGACACGTCGTTTGACGTCGGGGAAACAGCGATGCAGAAGTACTGCTGGCACACAGTGGATATTGATGGTGTTGACGTAGATGCGGATGGCGTGCAGGAGGTGTGTGACGACGACGTCGAATCGTGTCACAAAATATAGTGAAAATACGATATTTAAAGTAGCGCGATTGTATCAAAACTGATGCGGAGCTCACACCAATATTCATTGGCAGGCGTAATGGCCTTGATGAGGGTATTTGCGAGCCGAGCGAGATTACCGCTCTTTACCCGCCTATCGTGTAGACAGGGACCCTCGTACGAAGGTGGGCCGAGCTTCGCAACCGCCTTAGCGGGTGCCACCCGCAAATGAGACACGCGCTGCTGGCAGCGGTTTATTCCGGCGCCGCGCTGCTACTCGACCTCCTTTGATCCTGATGCCAAAGGAGCTCGAGTAAACTAAAGGACCGCCTTTAGTCCCGTTGGCAGGTACATTTTCTCGGCTTCTTCGCAAACGTTTGTCGCCTGGTGTTACAGCATCGCTTCGTCAGCGCTCGCCCCCTAGGGGGTGTCATGTCGTGGGCGCCGCGGCCAGCGCGACGCCCGGAAAGTGTCGGACAATCGACAGCGATAATGCGGACGAACCGCGTCAAGTAGATCTTCGTCAGGGAAGAGTAATGTTACTCGGGATGGGATCCTTCTCTAAACGTACGGCCGTTTTTGAAAAGGATTCCGAGGTTAGGAATCGGGCGAGTGTGATTTTGTCTTGTATCTTTCTGAAATAGAATGAGTTATTAAGGGCGATATTGCTCACTGTAATGGTAGTAGGAGTAGTAGGGTTCCACTGAAATGAAAAAGTACAATTGACCTGTAAAGGGGAGTGTTATATAACCTGGATCTTGGATCTCTTGTATTTTATTGGTCCTCCTGGATCGTAGTCCGATGCCGCTCAGATGAGGAGGTTGTCATGAGCACCGATCTGGTCGTAGAGTTTCCGAGCATTTTCACCGCCACAGTGGTGTGGTCCAGGTCTCGCCGAATGTACCATAGGGCGTAAATCAGTTGGTCTGGCTTTCATTTCCTGTCATCGGCCACAGTCTGGCCACGGTGGTTTTGGCTCGTCTCATCACCTGGCGGATGTGGTGTGGTCCATCCACGTCAGCAATCGGTCCATGACGACTCCTAAGTACTTGGTCCTGTACTTCCACTGGATATTTTCGTCGTTGAACTATACAGCGGTCTCTCGGGTTTTCTTGAAAAGCCGGCCGTACTTTTCTCGGCATTGATGGCTGCTTTCCACCTGTTGCACCAGTCCTCGAGCTCGTCCGTGGCTCGCTGCAGGCAGGTCATGGCCGTGTGCGCTCTCCTCGATCTGGCGATGATTACGGTGTCGTCAGCGTACAGCGCGGCGACAATCCGATCCGTCCTGGGTAGATCTGAGGTGAACACGTTGAACAAGTGGGGTGACAGCATGGCTCCTTGCGGTACTCCAGCTTCTATGGTCCTGTAATCGGAGAAAGAGGATCTCACTCTAGTTCAGAACCGTCTCCTGATCAGGTAGGACTTAATAATCTTTAGCAGGGCTACCGGGTACCCGATTTCCATCATCTTGATCAGCAATCCATCGTACCAGACTCAGTCCTTGGTGCTCAAAGGCCTTGGAGACGTCTAGGAACACTCCTACAATGACGTGCTTCTGGTTGATACCCTCCGTGATATATTCAGTCGTAGTACTTGGAGCTCCGTCAAATATCTAGGTCTATAGGTAAACTGCTCGCCAGGGATGACGTCCAGCTCCTCCATCATCTCGTGGGGGCGAAGCGGAGCTCACTGGGAAGCCTGGTTATATAGATTTCCGGCCGGCGCCGGAGCCCTCATAGGGGACTGTCGGTGCGCGCGGACGCTAATTGGCTACCGCGATAGCCAATCAACAAGGAGGGTGGCAATAACAAATTAAGCATAACCAGTAGCCTGCTTGTACCAAGCAGAACAGTGAATTAATACTACGACACAAACGTAATAAGTGTGGAGCTACATGTGATTTAACACCCCCCAGAGTAATTATACCACATACGAACGCGAAATTCTCGCAATTTTCGAGGCAGTGAAATATTTCAGGCATATGATGGGAGCTGAAAAGTTCGTCGTCTACATCGATGACATATCTCCAATCCAAGAAGCAATTATAGAACCTACGAGTACTCTGCTTTCTCACAAATGACTGAATACCGAACAAGACAAGAGAAAACCCAAAATCGCTCCAGTTTGTAATAGAAACTTGTTGGTGAATCTCTTCTATTCCAAGTCATTCAATACCAGTTCTGGGTTGTAAAACAGAACCGAATGGACACATTATGTGAAAGGAACGAGTTTAAAGAGTTGGAGCAGAACAGTGAAAAAGAAAGCTATAAAGCATCTACTCGCAGCCTCGATTGGGATCTGTTTGAGGAACAAATATGTAAAAGGGTTCCAGTCCAGAGTTTGAAGGTCTCCAAAGTCCCTAGGGGACGGTTCGTCGACCGGGGCAGAGCGCAGAAGGTGGCTTCCTCGACTTCGCTGCATCCAGCTAGCAGATTTATTGGAAAAATTCAGTTTTCGATTGTTAATTAGCCCGACGTGGGCGATTGGCGCCCCCTGTGCGGCGCCACTATTTGTAATTTGGTTTGTGGGAATTGCGGGGTTTCGCCTAACAAATGAGAGTATTTTGTGGCCAAGAAAGTATGATGCGGGACGGGCAGGCGACGTGGGAACATCTGCGACCCCAAAGGCTAAACAATACAGATGTATTCCGCGGCCGGCTTGGATTCAGATATCACAATGAAATCCGCAGCCGCGACGCGTCGCCGAGGCGTGCGCGCGCTCTCACCGCCGCCTAGCAGCCGGCTCCGGCAGGGCAACCAGATCACTTGATGTCGTTCACTTGCGCGTTTCAGTTCAGCGTGTACTCCGTTCGCTCGTACCGCACCTCACGTGTCAACGACGGCAACGTTGCCGTCAGTGGCCTCCAGCATCTACCCGCAAGAGATTCAGTGAAATGGAATAGCAGAGTACAGTGTTTTAGTGCTACCCCGCGAATGAGTTTACCCTCCGGTGTGCCAGTGCCACACGCCGACTGTACCCGAAAGTGATTATTGTTAGGACCCTCTTTCTAACCTCGCTATTGTTTGGTGTTTGCTTAACTTGTCACCGGTAAGTCTTTGTCTTCGGCTTGGCTATTATGCTCGGCGTGACGGTCGCAATCTCGTCGTCTTCCGCGTTTATTCAAACCACTCAGGGGCGACTTGTAAAAGTCCATTCCGCGTATTCCTACCGGGGGTAACGATCGATCCCTTCGCTTTGTAGCTTCCGCACGAAGTTCTGCTGCGCCACCCGCTCGTAAATACGAAATTAAAGTCGAATCCTTTTACTTTTTTTCTGGCGGTCGTGACTTTGATTTGCTCGAAATGATTGGGCCTTGGGTTATTAACCGATCTCATGGACATTGTTCGCATTCTGAAAATAGCCGCGCAAAATGAATTAAGCGTTGTTTTTTTCGCGGAACGTTTGTTTATTGCTAATATTCGGGGAAGAGTGAAAAAACCGCTCGGGTAGCGTGGTATCCATATACAAACTTATTATGTCGCATCTGTGAGTTATTCTTTCACAATTGTTGCCTCCAAATAGAAATATCATCAAATATATCAAGTTCAATCAATACAACCCAATAATTCCTGGTAAATTTACTGTTAATTACTAAACAAGTATCGATATAATTGTCTTAGTTATGTTGTTTCAATTACAAAGAATGACAATATACAAAGTACACGACTGTTACTGTATATTATCGGAGTATTGTCTGGTATTTCTATTATTCTTATCAACATTGTTTATATTGTTAATGCCGGTTATTGTAGCAAGATAATTAAGCTTCGTTACTAAAACAACTACCTGAAAGTGATTATACCGAACTAATTAATAACTAATGAGACTAGTTTCGACCTTAAACAAGCATAATATGTAACGTATTCATTTTAGAAACATTAAATATGTAACATCGTTGTTCTAAACAAATAAAAGGGTTACAAAATGCCTTCCAAGTCTAGCATTTTAATTACTTACCTAGACAAGTAGATGGTTAACATATTTTGATAGATTTTTTTGTATAGGAAACCTCGATAATCAATAGAAATAATCTTATTTTCCTCGCTTAAAAGCCTGAGATAAACTACTCGCATCCCGGCCCTTCCTTGTTTTTTATAGACCTGGCAACATTGGGTTGCTAATAGTTAACATGACGAATTCCGTCGTCAGAATTCGCAAGTTTTTCTTTTCTTGAGAAATTGCTTGAGTATTTAATGTAATGAGCGTTAGTGTAGCAACAAGGTGCGGTGAATTTAAAACTTTGGCAATTCTAATTCGAATTATCCAGCTGTTCCAAAACCCCAATTGGGTTTTTGTTGAGATTTCGCTCGACTAGCGAATAATATTGGACAGAATTTAACGAAACGGAAGACTAACAAAAAATTAAAATGCATTTTAATCAATTAAATTAAGAATGAATCATCGTCAATTCGAATATCGTGTATTTAGCAACTATGATATGACAACTTGATTGGTCTTTGATTTAGGGGAAAAGCACGAAATTTCATTAGAAATATAGGTGATTGTGCAAAATATTTGACAGAAGGATACGTGCTTCTCTTTTTTGAGAAACTAGCTGAAAATCTAATGGAATAGAAGATTAAGAAGGAATTACAGTAAATTTAACATTTCTGTATCAATTACATTGAGAATGAACAATCGACAATTCGATATGAGTCATCTAAATTGAATTTTATATAATTAAATAGTGTACCTTTAGCCACCACTGCGCTACGACTATCTAATTCTTATCAGGATTTTGAAAATTCTAATTGGATCCTTGTTCACTGGAAAACTATGAAGTTTTACTGAAAATACAACCTAACTAAAACAATATTTAACAGAAGAATTATTGTGCCTCTTTTTTGGGGAAATTAGTTGAGAACTTGTTGAAATAGACGATTACTTAAGAATTACAGTAAATTTAGTATCTCTATGTGAATTAAATTGATGATGAGTAAATGAAAATTTGATAGTATTCATCTAGATTGAATTTGGCGCATTAAATAAAGTGCCCGTAGCCACCACCAGGCTACAACTATCTAATTGGTATTAAAAATTCTAAAATTCCAATTTGATTCTTGTTTACCTGAAAACCACGAAATTTCACTGAAAATACAACCCTACTGTAAAGAAATATTTAATAAAAGAATGATTGTGTCCTTTTTGGGGGAAATTGGTTGAGAACTTAATGAAATATAAGATTAATAAAATATTACAGTAAATTTAACACATCTGTGTGAATATAATTCATCTAGGTTGAATTCGATGCATTGAAATACTATTCAATGCATCGATTCCACCAGCCCTTCGCCACCATTGTGCTACGACTATTTAATTGGTATTAGAAGTTCTAAAATTTCAAAATGATTGTTATTTACCGAAACACCACGAAATTTCACTGAAAATACAACCTAACTATAAAAAAAATTGTAACAGGCGAAGGATTGTGCCTCTCCTTTTGGCGAAATTGGTTGACGACTTAACGAAAAGAAGATTACTTATGTAGGAATTACAGTTAATTTAACATCTCTGTGTGAATTAAATTGGGCATGAATAATTGATAATCCGATACGATTCATCTAGAGTTCTAAAATTCCAATTCGATCCTTCTTTACAGGAAATCCACGAAATTTCACTGAAAATAACGGATATATATATATATATATATATATATATATATATATATATATATATATATATAAAACAAAAGATAGTTTACTTAAATAACTAATTTACTTAGTTAATTAATTAAAAGATGACCATTCATTGTATTAAGAAACATTTCATTGTACTGACTTTGACATTGTACTGTACTGACCATTGTATTGGAAAAAGGATGTCTATTGTTTTAGAAAGTCAAAGACTGGATTAATATTTTTTTCGAGGAAATTTGCGCAGAATTTGTTTTTAAAAATATTAACTATAAGCTACAAAAAAAAAGTGAAAATGTAAATGCGCCACATATCTATCAGATATAATCAAAAATAAATACAAATATAGCAAGTTAACAAATTTAAATTACCATTTGTTTTAATTACGTTTATGGCTTTTTTGTTTAATAAAACAGACAAAAACTATCAATTACATATATGCTTATCTTATAGAACACACTGTATATCTACGACTGCACTTTTTCCCGTGTTAGTCACCGATCAGGCACTTAAAGAAGGTATAAAGTATCGCGTTAACTAAATAGCCAGTTCGAATATTTATTGACAATAAATAAAACAAACATGATTTACACAGGAATGCGAGGACTAACAGAAATAATATTTACATACATCTGGGTGCCATATAACCGGAGTAAGATGACTAGAGAGGAGAAATTCTTTCTTTTAAAATCTGTTCCCCGACGAATGCAAATCTGATAAAATTTGCATTAGTCGAATTATCACCGATATCGCTTGGAATTATCTTCAAAAGCTTATTAGTAATTATTTATTATTAATTACTAATAATAATTATAATTAGTAATTATTTATATAGAATACAGGGTGGCGCAAAAGTCTAGAGAATTTCAAATGTCTGATAGTCGACGACACAAAGACGATTACTTTATAGGCTCCACATACGCCTATTGACAGCCGTGATTGTATTTGTATTTATTAGTTTTAAGTCTTGTAAATATTAGAAAGTAGAAACCCTTGTACATTGTGCTAGTACTCGAAACCAGGACACATGTGTTTCTCAGGGGTAAAATGCGACTATCCCAGGCAATAAGTTATGTTATTTATTACCACGGCCATCCACTTGTTAAACCAATTGCAGATTAGGTCACTGTTTTTTGAGAAGTGTGGCATTTGGTAATAACCGCACCAGGCTATCGGCTTTTGGGATGAGTTTTCAAGTTAGTCAATTCCCGAAATTCGCCCCGAAACATTGTCTCTTCTTTCGGTACTACCTTGCTCGCTATCTATTTATCTCAAATAAACAATAATGTCTTTTTCTGTAAAAAATTGATTGATTTTCAACGCTGTGTCGACAGCCGCGTTGTCATGGTGAAGAAACCAGTCCCTCGATCTTCACAATTCAGGCCGTTTTTTCCTCACTGTCTCAAGCAATCGCTTTAGCACTTCCAGGTAGTGTTGTTGGTTTACTATGGGCCCTGAGGAACAAATCCAACGTGATTGACCCCTTTCGTGTCCCAAAAACAAACCATCATGGAATTCACATTTGATTTCACTTGCCGTGTTTTTTTTTTTTTTTTTTTTTGTCTGGGTTATGAAGATGTCTTCCACTGGCTGGACTGCTGTTTTGTTTCGGAGTCACAGCCGCAAGACCAATTCATCTCCTGTGATCATTTTTGACGAAGAATCAGGGTTAGTCTCTGCCTGTTCTATCAACTACTGGAACACTCTCAACGTTTCTCCATCTGGTCATCAGAAAGCAGTCCTGGAACAAACTCTGTCGCGATGCGTCTCATGTTCAAATCTTCGGCTAAGATTTTTTGCCATGAACTCCAAGAAATTCCAGTTATTTTCTCCAATTCGTCGATTGTTCTGCGAAGATCGAATATGATGGCATCACGCATTTTGAACATTTTCATCTGTTCTGGATGTCGTGGCATGATCCGAACGGGGTTCATCTTCAAGTCACATTTAACCACTTCTGAACCGGGCAAACCACTCGTAAATTCTTGCCTAGCTTAGAGCTTCTCTCCCATAAGCTTCTCGAACCATTGAAACTATGTCTGCCGCCTGTTTTCTTTAACAGGAAACAAGAATTTGATGTTGGCGCGTTGTTTCTTAAGGTTTGCCATCGCAAAATCACCAAAAACGTTGGGACGAACTTAAGAAAGAAATCACTGTCCGCCGTGATGTTTTCAAATGAAGGGTACATGGCAAACTGCGCAGGAGAAATGTCTAGTTACATAGACTTACCAAGAGAGGGCAGCACTACTACCCCCCGATCCCACTGATCTACAGAGGATAATTCTCGGTTTTCGGGTACCCCTAGTAGGTTTGAATTAAAATAAAATAAATTACATATTTCACGATAAGGAACTAAAATTTTCAAATACACTTTGTGGTGCGCCATACTTATAAATTTAATTTATATACAATTTGATATACATACTGTACATGATATTTATATGACATCAATAATATTGAACTAATAATAATATTTAACGATATAATAAATAAATACATACACTTGTAACTATGTTGAATTTATTTTTTTTATATTTTATGCGCGTGGGTCTACTAATAAATCGACGTGATAACGTATGTAGAAATTTAAATGTGATTGCAAAAATTGTGAGTTAATGACACCAAAAGGCATGCAAATAGAAATTGGAGAAAATTAGAAGATCCTTCGTACTTATTTGGGGCTCTGATGCGGAGAAAGTAGTTTAGTCTTATCTCTAATCTGTCTAATGGTGATGACAACTACTGGACGTATAGCCTACTTCAAGTTCCAGTTATCAGATCCAGAGTAACTTTTTTCTTTTGATTAATTTCAGTAATTGGGCGGATTAGATTTTAGTTTAGATACTTAACTTTATTATATTTAATGCTTGTCTCAGATATATTCTCGTGTAACTTTATTGTACCATAAAAAAGTCCATTGCACCCTTAAAAGTATGTTTATTATGTATTAATATATAAGTAGTTTAAGATAAGTACAGTGAGTCTGAAATGTTTAAAATTTTACAGCAATTTCGCACAAAATGGAATACACACCAGTTTGGTATGAAATAAACACTGCAAGGCTGTGGTAGAATTTACATTCATTGATGTGAATTTTTATAACGGGTGTCTCAGCAAGAAGTAGCCTATTTAAACTTGCCGCCATTACTCTTGCGACAGGTTAATGCTTCGTAGTTATTACGTGGAGAGTACGCCGTTACAAAATGGAGCGCTATACTGTTCAGCAACACATATTTATTGTCAAAGCGTACTACGAAAGTAATAGTTCAATTGTGGGCACTGAAAGAAAATTACGTACAATTATGGGTCATCGTGAGGCACCTGCTAAGCGTTTAAGACCCCATTAGACTCCATCATCATCATCATGAGGTCATCAGTCCTAAGACTGGTTGGACGCTAACCTCCAGCTTCTCCTATCTTGTGCTTACCTACGCATTTCGCTAATTGTGCTACAACCTACATCACTTACTATTTGCGAGCAGTAGTCTAATCTAGGCCTACCTCTGCCTTTCTTCACTCCTATTTCTGCCTCCAAAATATTGCGGACTATTCCCCCATGTCTCAGCAAGTGGCCTGCCATTCTATCTCTTCTCTTCTTTATGTTTTTCCACATACTTCTTTTCTCGCCGACTTTCTCCAATACTTCTTCGTTTCTAACCCTATTACCGTCCACGGTATTTTCATCATTCTTCGGTAACACCACATCTCAAAAGCTTCTAATTTCTTCCTACTTGCTTTCCCTACCGTCCAGGTTTCGCAACCGTATAGTGCCGTGCTCCATACATATGTTTTCAAAAGTCTCTTCCTTGTTTCTAAGTTTATTAACCCCGAGCATAAAAGTGCTTTCATTTTGTTAAAAGCTACTCAACCCTGCGCTATTCTTTGTTATATGTCTTTATCGCTTCTTCCATCCCAATTTATTTTACTTCCTAAATAAGTGAAGTCTTTAACTTCCTCCAATCTTTCATTATTAATTTGTACTTTCGTTTTTACTCTGCTCTCGCGCCCTCTGCACACTAACACTTTAGTTTTGTTTTTATTCACCTTCATTCCGTATTCCTCTGTCAACACTGCTTCTATTTCGTTCAACGCTGATTCTAATTCCTCCTTATTAGATGCTAATACTGCTATATCATCCGCGAATCTCAGCATTTTTAGTTTCTGTCCCTGTACTTTAATCCCGAAATCCACTCTTATCTTTTACCACATTAATCGCCTCTTTGATTTACAGATTAAAAATTAGTGGTGATAGCGTACATCCTTGTCTTACTCCTTTCCTAATAACTACTTCCCTTTTTTCCCCTTCTACTTCTATAACAGCAGTTTGCTCTTTGTATAGATTGTGTACTACTCTCCTATCTCTATACTTCATTAGACTCCATAAGACCCCATTAGACTTCTTGTGGGGCTACGTTAAAGTAAAGGTCTATGCCAATAATCCCGTTACGATTGAGCAGCTAAAAAATAATATTAGCGAAGTTACTGCGGACATAGGGCCACAGCTATGCCGCGAAGTAATGTCAAACTTCATCAAAAGAATCCAGTGCTGCCAGAGAAGCAGAGGCGGCCACTTACAAGATGTTGCGTTCCATGTCCAATGGCATAGTTTAAATTGTTCGAAGCACTTGGGAGAATAAATAATTAAAGATACAATTTGAAGACAATACGAGTTTATTGATACTCTGTATAACAACTAAATTACGTACAAAGAAATTAAGATGTGTATTCTAACGTATAATCTTTCAGACTAACTTGCTAAATAGACTATTTTTATTTCAACGACATTTGAACAGTTAAACATTCGATATTGAGTTACCCGAACTCATAAATGCTGACCTAATGTTTATGTTTAATTTCAGGCACCGCATGAAGACTATTTTTAAAAATAATTATTGTTGAATGTAATATTCCAACATAAATAAACAATTGAACCCAAAATTATTTGTAGAAATGTTATTTATTTGCCCAATAATTACAAACATAATCGGCTACCTCTCGCTGGGACACCCTATATCAGTAATGGAGTAAAATTAGCACAACGTTTAGTGTAAACTTCACCAGCTTTAGGTGTGAGCTTTATTTCAATTTTACATATTTTACTATCCATATTGTATAATGAAAGAAAATAAAATGCATTTGAAATAGAATACACTTTATTATTTTTATTTTTAATATATAAAGTTAATTTCTTAATTGCACTTATGAAATATTGATGTATATGTATGTGCTAATGTAAATCTAGGAAATATTTATATATTCGTCAACAACGCAACCAAATTCCTACTATCATATTTGAAATATTACTTGTCTAGGGTGGCTCAGTTGGTACTACAAAATTTGAATCGCGCGCCATTTGTGTTCTGTCAAAGATAGGACATCAATATAGGCTTTTTCATGGAGATTGTTTTTGTGCGCATGCGCCGCTTGACATCATCAGACGCCATACTGTTTCGATCACTTATCATAAAAAGCATTAATCTTCACAAGAATTTAATAAAATCGAATCGAAACTTTTACATTTCGCGGAAAAAACATGGTGGCGGAGGATGACCATGAAAAGGCCTATTTAACGACTGTCATCTACAAGCCATACAACGTCAACATGCCGCCATTAACAGTTCAATAACGAATAGTTTGTGTACAACTGTTTTATTAAAGTGAGCGATCATTTACGCTCATCATTAAGAAAAAATCGCACAACGTTAGGAGAAAATGAAAGGCCTATAGAACTAGCAGCTCGTAACATAATCAAGAAATTTTAAGAAACGGGTTATGTTATTGATAAGGCAACACCAATACGTCCTCGTCGTGATCGGTCAGACTAAAACATTGTTGCAGTGAGAGAAAGTGTACGGGAGTATCAAAGCACATCGATTCGACGTGGTGCAAAACAACTGAACCTGTCAAGAGCCACCACGCATCAAATTTTAAAGAAATATCTGTACCTTTCAGCATAAAAAATTCGGTTAACACAACAATTAAAAATTACAGACCATTTATAACGTAGTACATTTGTTAATTGGGTGTTAGAAAAGAAAGAAGGTGATGTTGATTTTGGAATCATGTTGACGGATACCTACGTCAACAAACAAAATTGTCGAATTTGGTGTTCTGACAATCCACATGCTGTTGACGTATTAAAGAAATGTATTCACAGAGAAATGTGTCTTCGGCCATTGGAGATGACCTGAATATATCACCGACAACCGTTTTCATATATTCACGCTGATCGATGAGAAGACAAATAGTAACATACGTATTAGATTAAAAATATGAAACTCTTCTACTCGTATTGACTAACGCAGTAGATAATTTTCGACATATATTGATAGTTGTTTGATATCTGGCTGCTAACCTCGTTTCGTTTTCTGCAAATTTGAATCTCCTGGAATACTTTGAACAGGAGAAAAGAAACGGGGGCTCTCTAATATCTGTTAGAGTCCATGGATTATAAAGGTTTGTTGCCGTGATAACTTATTTGAAAGGCATTTTCTAGTTTCCTTTAGTGCCGGTAATACAGTTGACTGTAAAGGCGGTAAATTTAAATTATGTAAACAATTACTCACTTGACTTTGATTTTTCATCTTAGTTCATACAAATATCGCTTGTGATTAAGTGGTAAAGTTATAACGGTTTGACTATAATAGCATTTAGGCATAAGTTGGATAGTCAGAAATCGTAAACAGCCATAGAACAGTGTCAACGTGAAGACTACATGGATGTGTACTCTAAAATAGTTACCTAGCAGATATTATAGTCTATCACACGCGGAGAAAAATGGACTATATTGTGGTGTACTCGTATTTATATTAGTTTATACCTGAAATGTATAAAAGTGTATAATTATAATGGCGTTAATGGTTTTACCATTTAAGTGATGTTAAATTTTATACCAGAAATAGTTAAATTTTACACAACGTTCATCCAATTAAAAGTGGAAAAGTTTTCCCACGACAGGTTGTTATCCTTTTATAAGCGTAAATTTTCATTCAAATTTATGCTTAAAACTATGCTTTATGCAAATTATGAACACCCTGTAATTTTGAAATTTTATACAATTATTTCGTGTATAAAAATAAACCTGTACCGCCACTGCTGACCCGCGTAACACCGAGCATTTTTCGTTCGAGCAGTTATTTAATACTGTTGATTGATTGTTTCTAATTTGATTTTTTTTTAATTCAATTTAAATTAAATCCATACCAAATCGATAGATACCGGGTGCTTGTGATATTGTAATTTAAAATTTTTATTCCCGTACTTTCTAATTTATTTCTTTTGCGGGTTTGCATAACAACAGAAACGCGATAAAGCACAAGTCTGATTGTATTTTTGACGATGTATTTTCACGAAAATAAAACAGGTGTTTATGAATTAAAAAAATTAACGGTAACAACCTCTTGTGTGTCTTCTTTGTATCGAGAACGGAACCATAATGTCCAGGAACGCCCACAAGTTATATTTAATAATTTATTCTTAATCTAAATTCGATCTGAAATATAAATACATAATAATATTTACTTACTCTGTACCTTCTGCATAAAAGTATTTACATCCATTCAACAATAAATTCAAGGAAATTGAATATTGAACGTAGTTTGACCCGTTTCTACATATAATGGAATTTGAACTACAAGAGACAAAATTATGTAATTTTTAAGTATGTCCCACCTTAATTTGCAACAGGTTAAGTTACAACCCCCAGGGTGAAAATAACTAACACGCCCCAGAAGTTGTTATTGAACACCATTTTCTTTGCCACTTCGACGATATATTTTTTATTTATTACAAGATGAAGACATTCGCTCAATAATAATGAAATCATACTCACGAAAGAAGAGACGATGTTTAACAAGTGCTTTCTATTCGGTAGCATCTCATATTCTAAAATATGAGATGCTACCAAAAAAATTAATTTCCTGTCTCCAGTCAGCTGTGGTAAATGTTTTTTATCATATAAACCGCTAATTCCCTTTGGGTTATCTTTTTTTTTCTTTCGTTGGATTTAATTATTTTCGCCCATACACATTTCTCATTTTTTACGGTTTATATAAAGAAGCTTCGCTTAATTAAATAGTTTTTTATTCGTGCCTGTGCCGTACCAGGGCTTTTCGGCGTTCAAAAATAAGTCGAAGTAATTACTTTTTGGCTTCTGGGATAATTGTTTTCGGACAGTGTATCGCCGAGAATGTTGACGGCAATTATGTAATTAAGAGGCATGAAATAAAATTCGTAATGCTTTGTGTATTTTGGGAGGATTTACAATTATATAAAGCCATAAATATGCTTTAACGTTGTAAACATTTTGGTTACCGTAATGAAAACATTTGCGGGTTCTTTACATCATTCTAAATCATTGCAAATTTTATAGCCCGGAAACAGGTAAAAACGTATATTTAGCTAACGCCAATTTGATTTAAATTTCGAACTACGATTTAAAGAACAAATGAATAATTTAAACATAGGGAAAAATCTAAGTGGGTCAAGTCGGGTGAACGTGGTGGCCGTTCAGTTCACCCTCATCTCCCTGTCTATCTGGTAGTGTAATTATAATCAGTAAATGCCCGGACATCGCATAAAAACTACTAGTAGGGCGATGAGACCCAACTGAATGGTCACCATATTCACCTGATTTTATCCCCTTAGATTTTTTCTTATGAAATTGTCGCGACAGTTAGTCCTCGTCGCCCTGTCTATCTGGTAGTGTAAGTATAGTCCAGAAATGATCGGACATCACCTAAAAGTTCGGAGGAGCTCCATTATGTTGAAACCGAAATTTTTTATCGTCATCTTCATTGTATAAAGAGCTGATAAAACTGTAAATAATATACATAATCGTAAATAATATACATAATCGAGAATAAAAATTATTAATTGGTGGAAGTGTTGCAATTTAAAAAAAATCATTTAACTATGTATGAAAATTACTATCACACACTGTATATTAACACAAGAGAGAAACGCCGGAGGTAGTTTAGCGTACAGTACGTTTTGATGGAAATTGTATAAGTCTTTATGAGAAATACAAGGCAGAGCAATTTGCTTATTTGATTTTGACACCCTTAAGCGACTGTTGCTCCTAGGGGGTTGTGAGTAGGCACATTCAAGAGAGTGGGGCTTAAAGTTGTAGCTCCGCTTGGTTTAGTTAGCATCTTGGAGTGGGCGAAGGTGGAGTGTATCAGGTATCGTCCAGAATTTATCGGTATTATTATAAAACGTATTAAAATATATAAATTATTTTTTGCAAACTTCCCAAACAACCAAAATATGTAAACATAATTACCGAAAAGGTGGAAAATCGAACTTTTAGTTATACAGCATTAATTTTTCCCGAAAAGAGACATCAACAATGCGTCACCTATTTTTTGGCTGTAGTATCTCTCGCAGCTATCCAAAATTCCTATGGAAACATCTAAATTTGTTCATCCTGTATGCAGTTCATTCTAAAATTTCCGGTACACAGATTAATACACTGTACAATTTTGCAATAAATATTATTCTCATTAAAAACAAACCGGCTGATGTGCCTTTTAGATAAATTTAATTTAATAGAGAGCCAAAAATAATTCGAGCTTTGTTCAAATTTGCCTACATGAAACGGCATTTTCAGCACGGGTTTGATTGTGAAGTGGCATGAAAATTTAAATTTTATCTAGATGAAACGATTTTAATTTATGTAAACGAGACGTGTTCAAGTCACACCTGGTTGATCAATCAGGAATATGGCGGAAGGTAAAACAACAAATTTCGTGGCATTTAAAATTCTTTTAACCAGAAAATGCGGATTGCTTTTGCCATCTTGTTACAGCATAATCAGGAAAGCTGTTATTTTACTGGAGGGAAAACGTCTGATCTGAAGAAATGTGCAGAGCATTCCACTTTGTGTAGGACGACGTTTTTAAAGATTGATATTACATAATTGGTAGTTATAAAAGTTCACGGTTGATGTAGCATGCTCGGGTACTTTCTCAACGGATCTGTAACGTTATTGTCTAAGACTAAAGCTTAATCGATTGTTATAAATCATATACGTTATAATAAATATAGAGAATTGTTTTTAGTTAATTCCAGTTCCAACCTTGAAGGTTCAGTAATCCACTAATTCGGAGGAATTTGGTCGAGATATTTTCAAACAGTTATGACGTACTGTGGAGGTGCCCAATTTGTTGGAATTCAAAACATTAGGAGACGATATGAGATATAAAATTGTATAAGGTCTTCCAATAGGGACGCTTGAAATTTTTTACGTTATAGCGGCCATGTTAAAGCAACATGTGTCAAATTCTTTGTGAATTGTTCAGTAGTATATGGAAGATTATAGCGTTCAATAACATGTGCAAATCATCAAATTTTATTTTCAAAATCAGTACTTCGTTCGTGAAATGTGAATTCGAAGTTTGATGGCCCAATTCGAGCCAACCGGTTTGATAAATTATCAGCCAACACCCCAATGTCACCAAAACGCAAGGTCTGCTGAAAACATCGCTACTATGCGTGAGAGTACGGGAAAACCAAAGGTAGTAAATTTCTCATCGTTCATCGTTCGTTGGCCCTTCTGTGACTTCAACTTGCGATCGATCCGACATGACTTAGTTCAGTTATCGTGTTAACAAAAAAATTTCTCAAGTAGTCCACCGTCGTGCTTTCTCATGACCCATGGACAGGGTGGGGTGTGTCCTATCCACCTCAAAATCAATAGGTGTCATCTGGGAGACGTCCTCGATCTGAATCAGTCGAAACCCGATCGATCCGACACGATTTAATTGAGTGATCGTGCTAACAAGCAAATTTCTCAAATAGTCCACCATTGTGCTTTATCATGACCCATGAATATGGTAGAGTGTGTTCTATCCAGCTCAAAATTAATAGGTGTCGTCTGGAAGACATCCCCGATCCGAATCAGTCAGAACTCGATCGATCTGACATGACTTAGCTGAGTTATCGTGTTAACAAAAAATAGTCCACCGTCGTGCTTTCTCGTGACCCATGGACAGGGTGGAGTGTGTCCTATCCACCTCAAAATTAATAGGTGTCGTCTGGGAGACGTCCCCGATCAGAATATTAATCAAAACCCGATCGATCCGACACGATTTAGTTGAGTTATCGTGCTAAAAAAATTCTCAAATAGACCCAAGGGAGGGGGTGGTGTGTGCTATCCACCTCAAAATCAATAGGTGTCGTCTGGGGGACGTCCCCGATCAGAATCAGTCAAAACCCGATCGATTCGACACGATTTAGTTGAGTTATCGTGCTAACAAGAATAAATGCCGACGACACACACAGCAAAAAAATTTTAAATACCTTTTTTTTTGTTTTTAGGTCGAAAAACGAAAAATAAACCCAACAACATTTTTCCTCCTTTTCTTTACACGATTACATTACTTTTCCGCGTATAGTGGGAGTGCGGAAAAGTAAAAAATGAGTTACTAATAATAGGTGTACTCCGCATTTCAAATATCCAGGTTTTCTTAATCACTACGATTTATTTTTATCGGTATAAATCCGTTGAGAGACATTTATAAATAATTGGATGAAAAATTCATATAAATTTGTTAACATGCGAATGATTTGTCGCATATTGGAGCCTAATTATTCAAAAACCGTTTAGACGAAAAAATAAGTGAAAATATTATAGGCAATTTATCATATGAAGGATGCCGGGATAAAAAATCGCTCGAGGCGTTCTTCTTTTTAATGAGCTGTAGTAGCCAAATTAATATAATCCGTGGATAGATCGAAAACAAGCTTGCGAATAGTGATAGAAGATTTACGTGTGCGTACTTATGAAGATTTGTTACCTGCGAGTAACGTTGCGTATACTGTCCAGGAAATAAGCACCGTATTTCAAAAGTAGATTACGTGACACGCCATTTTGCAATACTATTAAGAATCAGATCATAGCCAAGACAATTTTTCCGATATTGTAGTAGTTGCATATTTTATACCAGTATGAGGAAAAGTTTAGAGAAAACAATAGAAATAGAAAAAGGAAAGAACGCTTATATAGGATTTGTAGATTTAGAAAAAGCTTTTGATAATGTAAGATGGGAAAAAATGTTCGCGATACTAAAGAGCACCGGAATGAAGTATAGAGATAGGAGAGTAGTACACAATCTATACAAAGAGCAAACTGCTGTTATAGAAGTAGAAGGGGAAAAAAGGGAAGTAGGTATTAGGAAAGGAGTAAGACAAGGATGTACGCTATCACCAGTAATTTTTAATCTGTACATCGAATAGGCGATTAATGTCGTTAAAGGTAGAGTGGATTTCGGGATTAAAGTACATGGACAGAAACTAAAAATGCTGAGATTCACGGATGATATAGCAGTATTAGCATCTAGTAAAGAGGAATTGGAATCAGCGTTGAACGAAATGGAGACAGTGTTGACAGAGGAATACGGAATGAGGGTGAATAAAAACAATACTAAAGTGTTAGTGTGCAGAGGGCGCGAGAGCAGAGCAAAAACGAAAGTACAAGTTAATAATGAAAGATTGGAGGAAGTTAAAGACTTCACTTATTTAGGAAGTAAAATAAATTGGGATGGAAGAAGCGATAAAGATATAAAACAAAGAATAGCGCAAAGTCAAGTAGTTTTTAACAAAAAGAAAGCACTTTTATGCTCGGGGGTAATAAACTTAGAAACAAGGAACAGATTTTTGAAAACGTATGTATGGAGCACGGCACTATACGGTTGCAAAACCTGGATGGTAGGGGAAGCAAGTAGGAAGAAATTAGAAGCTTTTGAGATGTGGTGTTACCGAATAATGATGAAAATACCGTGGACTGATAGGGTTAGAAACGAAGAACTATTAGAGAAGGTCGGCGAGAAAAGAAGTATGTGGAAAAACATAAAGAAGAGAAGAGATAGAATGGTAGGCCACTTGCTGAGACATGGGGGAATAGTCCGCGATATTTTGGAGGCAGAAATAGGAGTAAAGAAAGGCAGAGGTAGGCCTAGATTAGACTACTGCTCGCAAATAGTAAGGGATGTAGGTTGTAGCACAATTAGCGAAATGTATAGGTTAGCATAAGATAGGAGAAGCTGGAGGTTAGCGTCCAACCAGTCTTAGGACTGATGATCTCATGATGATGATGATGATGAGGAAAACTGTAGCGATGTAAATAAATTATTAGTGTTCTAAAATGTATTTTGTAAGTATATTGTCAGTTTTAAACGATACTTGAGTATGGAAAGAGCGTTTAGAAAATAGGTGGGAAATGAATGGTTATAGTGTAGGAAATGTGTGGGAAAAAGGTCTCTCCCTAAACATCGTTATAGAATTATGTGAAACTGTAGAAATGTGAACAACTATTGATAAAGAATAAAACAATCAGTGGACAATGGTGGAAGAAAAAACAGAATCTATAGAACGCTATTTACTGTTTTGGAACTGTTTTAACCAGAAATTATTAAACACACTATTAATAAATTCACATTTTGGTAATGTTGTATAATATGATATTACAGAAGTAATACGTACTACAAAAGTAATACATATTACGTAAGTACAAAAGATATCTTATGGGTAAATAGGACCCGCATTTATGCTACAGACGAGAACACGTCTAGGAAATGGGTGGGAATTTGAGGGGAAATGCGCGGTTATAGAGTAGGAAATTTGTGGGAAGATGTTAATTAAAGTCTTTTGTAAAAAAATATGACTTAATATTTTTCTTTTTTATTATTATTTTTCTATTATTTAAAGTAAAATCAACTTCTAGATGATAATAGTTGAGTATTGAGTGAGAAAGTGTGGGAGAAACATCTAGGAACTTGGTGGGAAAATTGTGGGAAAGGCATGGATGTAGCGAAGGAAACATGTGGGAAAGTAATGAGTAAGTAAGAACGTGTAGTGAACGACAATCTTTAGTGAAAAGAAATTCTATTAACGAAAAGTTGTTGAAAGTATTAAATGAAATTCCCATTTTCCAGATTTTGGTAGCATAGAGAAACACTTAGAAATAATACTTAGAGACGCGATTTGATTATTCACAGAGTGTATATGTAAGGATACTCTTTGGATGTAAAGGGTGTCGAGTACGGATGTATTATCTGACCAATATTTTGATTTGAGAAGAGACGACCTTGTGACCTTGACGATCTATTGTTCAAAATATCCATCAAAATAGTGGCAGCTATTGGTAAAAGAGGAAAAGTCCATGACTACATCAGAAGTTTGTTCTGGATAATGCTTATTTAAAAAAGATGTAAAAATATATTACTAGAAGAAAACAGTATTGATAGAAAGGTGGTACATCGCAGTTAACCTAGAATGATTTGATTCCACAGTGAGATCTTTAATTTGTCCTCGAAATAGACGTATAATGTCTACAAGGGTCTAAGAAACAACGACAGGTTATAAACAAGAAATCCTCTAGTACTGAAAGGTATCCTATTACCATTTTAGGGTTACCTTGACCTTTAAGTGTTTAGTATTAGTATCAATATATTTAAATGTGTTTGTGTATTCTAATAATATGTTCGGGTCAACGCTGTTCTTACCTACATCGCCCACATATTCAGTTCCATAACATTCCTTAAAATAACGCCGGTGTATTTAAAAATATAGGAGATCGCCAATTACCGATTTTCTTAAAAAATACTTCGTCATAATTACGGCTAACTAGATCCAGATAGGTTTTTCTGGAAGAAGAAAAAATCGCTACAGTTTTTAAATTTTAATGGTTTAAAGCAATTAACAAAATTGATACAAGGTCTTTTCACTACCTCATAAAATACGTTCGTTATTAAATTGGAAGGTTACCATAACAACAGATTTAACAAAAAACATCACCTAGCTAGTCTTATTGAATTCAAGAGACTACAAGGCATTATTGAGGCACAAATAGCTGATGCTTATTCGCTGCGTGCAGAATTGGAGTGGGGGTAAAGAACTCGATGGCAGCGCTTGCAGTGGACACAAATTGCATTAAAGTAGGCTGTCGGTAGTAGGCTGTCAGGTTACTTTATAAACGTGTGTTTACAAAATGATGTTTACAAAAGTTAATTCGTAAACGAATCTAAAAATGGGCCGTTATAGTTGCTGTGTTGCAAATTGCAATAATACCGGAAGAAATAGTAAATGCAAATTTTATCGATTTCCTGCGGCAGCTTGAAAATTAGAACAATGCAAGAAATGGATAGAAATAGACAAAAAAGGGTTTACTAAAAAGTTGCTCATTGGTATTACTCCTGGAGGCTTTATTTCATTTCAGTCTAAAGTGGAAGGTGGAAGGAAAAGTGATTCACAAACGACTGTAGCATCTGGATTAATAAATTATTTGTAAGATGACATTATTTTAATGCACAAAAGGTTTCCAGAACTAAGACGAGTTTTGGACGAAGCTGGAAGCAAGTGAGGATAGTTATGCCACCTTTTCTACAGTAACTTATAAGTCGGAAATCGAGAAAGGAACCACCAAGCCGCCAAGCGGCTATCAAAGTAGTTCCCGAATAGCAAAGCTATTACATAATCGCTCTAGGAAACAACTACTCCTCGGGCTAAAGCCCCGGCAGGCATTGAATTATACCCAGAAGCGATCCTCGACCCCTTTCTCGTGTTTCTGCACGATCAGATAAGGTTTCAAAAAATAAAACCAGCCACAGGTAGGATTCGACATTTGTCCCGGATCGGAACCGAACGACATACAGTTGTTTCGAACTTGTTAGTTCTCATCAGTGCCGCATACGGTACGCCGATTCAGGACAAATGCCGAATGAACTTTATGGCCTATACATCTTTATCGATACGATCTCTGTCAGTAACGTATAAGTCGGAAATCGAGAAAGGAACCACCAAGCCGCCAAGCTACATTTCTACAGAACAAAAGTGAATTTTCCAAAACATTTACTATGAATAGTCAACATTAATTCTTATATTTCTTTATAAACATTTCTTCTTATTTATTTATATTTATTCTTATTTATTTGGTATTACATAAAATCTATATTAAATTGCCTACATCTTTTCCAGTGAAACTTCGTTTTTCATGTGTCATTATTGCTACCAGCAGCAGTATTTTCCAAATACTACGCTTATAAACAATGTTCAATATAAAACATTTCACAACATAATATTGCATGTTTTATGAAACCTACGTCCCTTTATTGAAAGAAAACGCTCGCTAAGGTCTTTGTCCACGAAAATTGATGCAGTGCAATTGAATTTAATACAATTCTACGTGCAATTTTAGTATTACTAATTTAATCAGAATTTCTGATAGACACATGACAGCCTACAAAGTTGTAAACGCTACGCGGCGCTGATGTCGCGCATATCGAGAATACTAACCATTTAACATACATTCAGCAAAACTTTAAGAGTGATTCCAGAGGAATCAAAGAGGTCGTATGTTGAGATTAAGAAAAATTCGACGCGTATTCCATCAACGATTCTCTACATAAGGAATCGTTTGATGCTCCAAATAAGATTGATATGATATACTAATTTCAAATTAAGAATTATATGGATTCAGTAGTAATCGTCACTTAGTAAAATCGTTTCATATAATAGCTTTAAACCCGAAAACTTTTTGCGTCCTCGGGAGTACCTCAAAGTGCAACTTTGGGACCATTGTTCTTTATATTATTTATTAATGATTTGTCTCTAATGTTTATGTCGCAATATACTTCTTTTTGGTGATGATTTAAAATTATTTTTAAATATGAGCTGCTTAGATGATCACTTGAGGTTGTAAAAACTCATCGACCTTGTGTCGTGGTGTTACATAAACTATCAATAAACAGATGAATGTAAAGATAGCTCGTTCACCTTAAAGAAGCAACCACTAATATATGATTACTTTCTTGGTGGTATTTGACATTCATTTATGATAGACTACTTATATGTATATGTATTTATTTGTATTTCATATTTTTGTCCTGTAAATGGATTTTTTCTCTTGAATATTAACGAAATTATTATTATTATACTTTACAATGTGGAAAACACTTTTATAGGTATCATTTTCCTCGATTTTCCCTGTTATATCACAAATCAGACGTGTCGATTTCCACCCAGCAATTCAGGACGCTGCCAACTTCCATCCTGTATCCTGCATCTCAGGAATCCATTTGGCCCCAACGTAATCGAACAATCTCACATTATGGCACCTCCAAGATTACCTTCATCGCGAAATGATTTACTGGCAACAGGTGAAAAATGCGCGATGGATTTAGACTAGCGCGTGCAGGGGTATGCCAGGGTTGGAGATCGACAGTTAAGATCTACCGAGTAACGACATGTATTTACGTCCGCTGGCTGTAATTAATCCGCGCGAGACCCGGTGGAGTAAACGCTCATTTCCTATGCCAAGAGAGCCCGTTACCTAGCCGTTTATCGTGAATTATAAATAAAATAATGGGTCGTCTATAAGGCTACGCATTAAAATGATTGATGAGTATTATATATGAGTGAATTTCAATAGCGCGCTCTCACCATATGGGATACCGTGACAACCCAATTATAGTAGAAACAAATTCCTTGTAGATCGAGCAGTACTAATGCTCCTTACCCGTCTTATCGTTGCAGACCTGGATCACCTCTTTTAAGGATGGCCCGTCGTTTTCTCCGCTACGTTCGCGTCTGTCGTCATTTCGTCTTCCTTCGCCGGGTGCCTGAGCACCGGGGGTGTCTCGTTTGTCACGGGGTCCTGGATGTGGGTTTCATTACCGCGAAGACGAAAATCAATAACGCGATTTATCAATAACAGATGCACCGTGGTATGTATCAAATAATACAATACACAACGACCTCGGCATTTCATTCGTCAGTGATGTTATCCAGGGCACGAGCAATAAACACCATAATACACTTGAAACACGCCCCAATCCACTCTTACGACCACTCCTTGGCCAACAAAACAATAGAAGATTAAAAAGACGACTACCGATGGATATGAAATAAACCAAAATGCAAGAGGGTTCTTCGCTGGAAGTATCCTCATCCTGTCAACTAAAGGACTTCTTTTCATCGGTCATATGAGATCAAATTAGCCTACAGGAAGTATTGTATTTCTGATTGCTGATATCTTAAATAAATAAAAATATAAATCTATTACTACTTTACGTGAGATATATATATATATATATATATATATATATATATATATATATATATATATATACATATATATACATATATATATATATATATATATATATATATATATATATATATATATATATATATATATATATATATATATACATATATATATATATATATATATATATATATATATATATATATATACATATATATATATATATATATATATATATATATATATATATATATATATATATATATACATATATATATATATATATATATATATATATACATATATATATATATATATATATATATATATATATATATATATATACAGTGCTATTCAAAAGTCCCCTCCCCCCCTCTTATCTTTGGAACGATTATACATAAACTAGTGAAATTTGGTAACTGAATATTAAGGGTTGTAAACTTCCCTACTAGTGATGATACATGACGTATGCGTTAAAGATGACGTCACAAGGTCATTGTGACCAATAATTTTAAATGGAACCCTATGGCAAGCGACACCTCTTTTAAAAGGTATCGAAAAAACCTATTCAACGATACTAATATTGTGTCTGTTTACGGCAGCTTTGACAACTGGCTTTCAAAAACTGCAAAGCTGTGATGAATTAAATCAGTTAATAATAAAATTTAAAATTCAAGCTCCGCCACTGGATAGTTGGATAGTAAATAATCTGACGTTTTTGCAAGCCTCCCCAATTTGATGTTTTTTTAGCTGTCAAAGTTTTTATACATTTAATAATTTGTGTATTGTTGATCGAACGTTTAACTGTTTTAGTACCTGGTGGTAATTTTAAAATATTTGTACATTCAATAATTTGTTAAACTG
Organism: Rosalia funebris; assembly: GCA_037954035.1. NCBI lineage: Eukaryota > Metazoa > Arthropoda > Insecta > Coleoptera > Cerambycidae > Rosalia > Rosalia funebris. The sequence goes on along the minus strand of JAZFAV010000001.1, from coordinate 9,162,866 downwards.
TTGTGAGCTGAACGTTTATGTGCTTCAAGAAGAGAAATGGTACGTGTTTTAGGTGATAAAGTAGTAGCGATCCTAATACTTGGGGAAACTGGAGAAAATATTCATGCAGCAGAACGCATTTTTAATGAAAGGTTTCCCGATCGCCCAGTTTCGAGGACTTATTTGAGAGAGCTTCTTCGTAAGTTTAAAACAACGGGTAGTATTAATGATGCAAAACGATCTGGCAGACCACAAATTTCTGATGAGAAAAAAATTGATATACTGGCAGAAGTAATAGTAAATCCTACTTCTTCAACAACTCAAGTTGCATCAACTTGTGAAGTCAGTCAAAGTACAGTGCACAGGGTGTTGAAAAAAAACAAATTTCACCCATACAAATTAAGAATGGTTCATCAACTCTCAGACTACGATCCAGACCGAAGACTGCAATTTTGTGAAAATATGGAGACTAAAATTAACCAACAGCCAGACTATGTCAAAACAATTTGTTTTAGTGACGAAAGTACTTTCTATCTAAATGGAAATGTAAATACACAAAACGTGAGATATTGGAGTGACGCAAATCCTCACATGTTTCGTGAAACACATACTCAGTATCCCGAGAAGGTCAATGTTTGGGCAGGTATACTGGGAAACCACATCGTTGGGCCTGTTTTTTTAAATACCAACTTAACCGGTGAGGTGTATCTGCAGATGTTGCAAAATGCAATAGAACTGTTAATCCTTGAAATTTTGGAAGATAATCAAGATGAATTCGACATTTTGGAAATAACATTCCAACAGGATGGTGCTCCTCCACACTATTACGGTGCAGTAAGACGGTATTTGGATGAAGAATATCCTGGTAGATGGATTGGACGACGAGGTTCAATGGAATGGCCGCCTCGATCACCGGACCTCACACCTTTAGATTTTTTTCTGTGGGGGTATCTTAAATCGAAGGTTTACGCCACTCAGCCTGACAATATTGATGTTTTAAAACAACGTATTGTTACAGAATGTAGGGCTATTTTCGCAGACACATTTGAAAAAGTAGGAGAAGAGTTTCGCAATAGGATGTTTTACTGTCAGGAAGTAGATGGAGCTCACTTCGAGCAATTACTATAAGTAGGTACTGATTCTTGAATCTGTAATTAAAATTATTATCCAAGTTTACTGATTACTGATTTAATCCATCAAAACTACCATAAATACAAACAATATTAGTATCATTGAATACGTTTTTTCGATACCTTTTAAAAGAGGTGTCGCTTGCCATAGGGTTCCATTTAAAATTATTGGTCACAATGACCTTGTGACGTCATCTTTGACACATACGTCATCTATCATCACTAGTAGGGAAGTTTACAACCCTTAATATTCAGTTACCAAATTTCACTAGTTTATGTATAATCGTTAAAAAGATAAGAGGGGGGGAGGGGACTTTTGAATAGCACTGTATATATATATATATATATATATATATATATATATATATATATATATATATATATATATATATATATAAATAACACCGTAGTAATAACGAAAACTCCAAAACCACACACGCCTGTCTATTTTTGTCGTTCCGCAAGACTGTTTATTAAAAAATTAATTTAGAGGTGCACGAAATTTCCTCTAATTAAAACTGTAAACCATAACGATGTCACAAAGTTCGTCTTACGCGAACATGCGGACACGTTGACATTTTCAGCCAAGATTACGGCGGTGAGGCGTATTTTTAAATTAATTCGAAACATTACGTGCGATGCTCGTGAGACTTTTGACCTACACTAAAATTAGCGGGTTCGCAATTAATTTTAGTAGTGCTTTTCGAAAATAGTTACGGCATATTTTTGCCAAAGCAGATGTCGTTCCGTAAATATTGCAAAACGAGCAGTGGACTATTTTTGTCGTTGATGTTAATATTCTGTCTGATTTTGGTTAAAAATAAAGCTCGTGATCGAATGCGGCGGTTCGAGAATAAGTACAAAAATGTATTTTTACTTCATTCAGGTTTTCGGCGCAACACTTTTAAATGATATGGATTATGCTGATAACGAACAATTTGCATTGCAAAATATACACTTCTTTTCGTCGGGCTTTTGCACAGTAAATGTTTATCCAGGGGCGTAAAATCCAGGGGCGTATCATGAAAAAAGAATCTAGGAATGTGACAAAAATTTTATAAGGGAAAGAGGTATAGTCAGATGTATAGTAGGCCATATGATAAAAAAAGACACTAACCTAAAATGATTATGCCGAAGTATATATCCTAATTTTTAAAATGAAGATCAATTCTTCGGTTTTTGTTTGTCCAGCGAAAATGTCTATCACTGTTTCTTCAAATGTTGGAGACGATCTCATATCTTCTAACGAGGCACTTTCAATATTTATTAATGCTAAAGCTGACAGTCTTTCTTGCTTTTGAGAATTTCGCAGATAAGTCTTTATTCTCTTTAAACATGAAATGATATTTCCGCGGAACTGATTGTGGCAGAAATAGTCAAAATTAAACGACACAATTTTGATGACTCCGGGAAAACAGAAGATAATAATTAAAGGGGCATAATATATTGGTGAAGCGCAAACACAGTGCTCTTTTTCGTATCAGGATCACTATAAATTCTGAACACTGAAAGTTCACTTTTTAAACGATTCGCGTCAAAGAATGTTCCATATGTATCTACTAAAATAGAAAAAAATTCGTCAGGAAAACGTTTCACGAATGAAGTAAGTTGTGTGGAATCTAGATTTAAGAATTTCAGTTTAGAAGTTTCACTAAACCGTTCACTAATGTTCAAAGTAATAATGTCCAAAATTTCATAAAACAATCGTGCGTAGGTGATTTTCTTATCTTCTTCGGGAATTAAATCCAAACACATTCTTTTACTTGGTGGTTGATTTTCTAACACAAATCTGTTCATACGTCACTAAACTCGTTTCTCCCAAATGTCACTAAACTCGTTTCTCGTTTTTTGAATATGTTATTCGAAATCGGTGATCTTTTTATTACAGTAACTAATATCTGATATTTTTGTCTGTAGAATTTTAAACAGACTCTCAGGATGTATGAATATTGCAGAAAACACTGCTAAGAGAAAATTAAAATCAAAGTCGCGCAATAAAATTAAAAGGTCTCTAGCACAAATAACGGTTTCTCGATTCCATTCCTCATTTTCATTTTCCACAATTACCCGAAACAGTGTTTCCAAATCTTCCTTATGTTATGGCGGCAGTCACTAAGATGCGTTCACATAATCGCATAACTGTGTCCGGAAATAACGACAACGTCTACTCGAAGTTCCACTGTTGACTGCGTAAGATCACTGACCTTTTCGTCCATCTAACGCATAGCTTGGATGTAACGTGGACCATCGCATTTCAGCACTGCAGCAAGTAACGCGGGAGTCCAATAATTTCGGGCGCCTTCACGGCCGATTTGAAATAAAAAAGTCGATGGTAGCGTTTAAAGTAAATAATGGATGTTTGCGGTCGGTTTAAAATAATTAAAAAATCATATTAATTAAATAAATCGATTGAACTTTTAAATAACACTAATTTGCCAATATCTTGAGGGATGCGACGCATCACTCGCATCCATGTACTGTCCCTGCTAAAATCCATTACCGTCACTGACACTCCCTTTTATGGACAACTACACCCTTAAAATATTAAAATAGGAGCACAGATCCAGTAATGAATCATTTCAAAAATCCCTCGATCTTGATGCTGTTTTATTTTTGCTTATTAGTCTCGTCATTCGGTCCTTTGATCAAGAATATGCGATCAAGAACTTTTCAAATAATTCGCTCAATTTGATCCAGGTTTATTCTCTAGCAGAAATAAATCAATGTTGTCTTATTTAATAAGTTGGACTTTGATAAGTTGAATCCAAGTGCATAATGGAATTGGTGAAATTTGTTCAGTGGGAAAAACAATCATATACTGAAAGCAGTGAGACTGGTCAAATCGACATACTTGAACTTCATCAATCAAACTCAATGTAAAATTATTAACTGTCTTAAAAACGTAGAGTGTCTAGGAATTCCGTTCATAAGATCCTTGAAGTTACCAGATCGCACCCTTATAAAATTAGGCTTCTCCCTGAGTTAAATAAAGATGACTGGGATCGTTGCTCACAGTTATAGAACTTATGTCCGACCATTTAAAATCAGTTTTCAGGAGAGAACACGTTCTTTTTGACGGGAGCTGTCAACAGGATACATTCAAAGCCAAAAAGACTTAGGAGATGGTACGATCTTCATTGCCCGCAATTTTAATTAAGAAATTTATCATAATTTATTAGGGAATATGAATAATTACAAGTCAATGACGGTCTGTACGAAGATTACCTACATGTGGCGCTCCTCCACACTATGATTTTTGATGAAACTGATTTGGATGATGGAATTTTTCGACTAGAGATTTCCTGAGCCATGGATCGGACAAAGAATTCCAATGAAGCGGCCTGTCAAATCGCCAGATATGCCACCACTTGACTGTGTTTGTTATTTGTCTTCAAAAATATAAACTCGGATTCAATTGTTATTTATTCTTAGCCTCATATGAAACAAATGAATTTCTGAAACATTTATCAAATAATTACCCAATTACAGATGGCTAATTGGCAAACAAACCCACCAGAGTATTCCGTTTTAAGTGGGACACCCTAGGATATTAGGGCCCAAGCACTAAACACTGCGGTATACTATTATTAGTTATTACTTAAATCCACACATGTATTTTGACCAAATTTGCACCTGTTCCTTGAGGATTTTATGGCTCATTGAAAATTTTACGTCCCAGAAAGGGACTTCAACTTTTTAGTCATAATATCTCTAACATTTGGTACAGTGTCCCTAAGTAGATCAGCTTTCGCTAAATCTGTGTCGACTCATTTTTCCTGTACAGTCTAGACGTATACATTACATATACATGTAGCAACGATAATGACAGTCGTTGTTTTAATTATTTTCTGTGTATACAATGGACAATAATAATTAACGATCTTGCCTACCATTTAATTAAATCACCGTGTAGGTTGACAACTCGACTACACCCATGACGCGAATTTCTCTTTCTAGTACGATTTTCTGTTTTAACGCCTGCCTGTGGCCACTCCGCAGGTAACTTCGTCCTGATCGATTCAATTCGAGTTTGGCCCTTTGCCATACTGCAGAATAAATTATTCCTGCTTAATCGGTTTCGCGACTACGGTCGGCGGATGGCTCCTGGAACTGTTTGTAGTGTTGTTTTCGTGCAAGCTCTGCCGGTTTGATTTATTATCACTTGTTTCTATTTTCAATTAACATTTTATCTGCAACATATTCAGTTATATACGATCTGTTTTGTGTATTTAATCTGTTGTGTATTAGTTTGGTAAACTAGCTGTTAATAGTATTCAAATTATATCAATAAATCATAATTCACCCATATATTGACAAATTAAATATTCCGTTAACATTGAATGCGTGCGATACACAACACAAATACTATAATTTTAGGGAAACCCTTGCAGAAAAAATATTATCAAATTGCGAAATCAGTTTGTTATTTGATGGCATGCAACAAATCAATTTGGGAATAACAATAAAACTTCGTTTGTGAAATTATTAAATACATAATCATCAATCCTACCCTTATATGGTTAGAATAATTTCACAATAAACAGTTTTAAAACCTTAAAACGGACTTTTCCGCACGTAGAACATCTCTATCTCGAAATTGAGTGGCCGAGGAAAAATAAACCAACACATAAATGCAGAATATGTGTTTTATACAACAGTTTTACTTTTTTCAAATAGTTCACCCTCGTGCTTTCTCATGACCCATGAACAGAGTGGGGTGTGTCCTATCCATCTCAAAATCAATAGATGTCGTCTGGTAGACGTCTCTAATCAGAATCAATCGAAACCCGATCGATGCGACACGATTTAATTGAGTGATCGTGCTAACAAACAAATTTCTCAAATAGTCCACTATTGTGCTTTCTCATGACCCATGAACATGGTAGAGTGTGTTCTATCCACCTCAAAATCAATAGGTGTCGTCTGGGAGACGTCCCCGATCCGAATCAGTCAAAACCCGATCGATCCGACATGACTTAGTTGAGTTATCGTGTTAACAACAAAAAATTCTCAAATAGTCCATCATCGTGCTTTCTCATGACCCATGGACAGGGTGGGGTGTGCCCTATCAACCTCAAAATCAATAAGTGTCATCTGGGAGACGTTCCCGATCAGAATCAGTCAAAACCCGATCGATCCGACACGATTTAGTTGAGTTATCGTATTAACAAAACAAATTTCTCAAATAGTCCGCCATCGTGCTTTCTCAAGACCCATGGACAGGGTGGAGTGTGTCCTATCCACCTCAAAATTAATAGGTGTTGTCTGGAAGACGTCCCCGATCAGAATTAGTCAGAACCTGATCGATCTGACACGATTTAGTTGAGTTATCGTGCTAACAAAAAAATTCTCAAATAGACCCAAGGGAGGGGGTGGTGTGTGCTATCCACCTCAAAATGAATAAGTGTCGTCTAGGAGACGTCCCCGATCAGAATCAGTCATAACCCGATCGATCCGATACGATTTAGTTGAGTTATCGTGCTAACAAGAATAAATCCCGACGACAACGGCAACACACACAGCAATAAAATTTTAAAATTCATTGTTTTTTTGGTTTTAGGCCGAAAAACGAAAAATAACCCCAAAAAATTTTTGTTTTTTCACTTTTTCTTTACACGATTACATTACTTTTCCGCCTATAGTGGTGTGTGGAAAAGTAAAAAGCTGGGTTAGATACTGATTTCTAACACGAAAACTTCAAAACCAATTTCTATATACAAATTTTGTATATTGGAATAGGCCACTTCGACAATATCCGACAAAAGTTGACTACTTGGTCTGACCCAACATTATTGTATCAACTTCATACCAGAACTCACTTTTATACGGGACTGCTGTCTGCTTCAATGGGTCGTCTGCAATTTTTTTGAGTCAATTTTTAACGTACCTTAAAGTGATAATACAAAGCGGCGTTTCGATGTGAGGCGAACCAAAAATACACCTGGGAAAACGTGTTTTATGGCATATCAATACCATTTCATCTAAATTATTGACGGAAATTTGACGGCTAGAGCTTTCTTTCGCCATGAGGTTTCCACTGACTTTTAACTGACCCGACATTTTAGAACTATCTTCATACCAGAACTCACTTTTGTGCAGGACTGTTATCTGTTGTAATGGGTCGCCTGCAGATTTTTATTTTAAATTTAATCGAGAAGGATACTCAATTTAACTGCATTGTTTTGTAAAATGTATTAACCATGTACCTGCCCTGATAATAATAGGATTACCAACCTCCAGACAACCCCTTTTCGGCAATGGGGTTATTTCGTTTGTTTCCTGTTCCTCCAGTACTGGCAAACGTATGCGACAGAAGTTTATAAAACTGACTTTATTTAGTCTGGTAGATATTTTAATATTAACTTCATTCCAGAACTCACTTCTATACAGGACTGCTATCGGTTGGAATGGGTCTCCTGCATTTTCACCGGGCGATTGACCGCTACAATGAGTCTCCTATAGATTTTTTTCTGGTGGTTTTCAACTCTCACGTGAAGAATAATTAATTTGATCGTGATTCATCGTGAGGTAAACTGGAAATAAACCTGAAAAATTCTCTTACAATAACATTTTTTTCACTTAAGAGAAAAAATGTATAACAAAATTTTGTAAAACTGACTATACTTAATCTGGCCCGACATTTTAGGGCGAACTTCACACCAGACCTCATTTTTGTACGGAAACTGCTATCCGTTACTATGGGTCTCCTGCAGATTTTTTTTCGGCGATTTTAAACTTTTTTCAGAAGAATAATCAATTTTACTTCGTTGTCAAGTGAACTAAAAATAAACCTGAGATATAACCTTAGTTAAGCGGTTGTTACGCTAATTCTCAGCTACACTTAGAGGCTGACGAAAATTCCGGCAAAGGTGCGGGGAAATTATTTTGACGTTTGAGTGAAGGAAGGCCTTCAGGAATATTACCGCGATAAATTTCTTGTTTCAATTAATTTTTATATTCAGGCAAATAAGGCCGTATCCTGGGGTGAATAACGAAATTCCGCCCCTATAGAAACGGCCAGAAATGTGGCCGATGACATTTCCGGGTTTTTTTTTTTCTTAATAATAGATTTGGCATATTTTCGTAAGGGCGCTTTTACAGTGAAGGTATCCCAAGAACGTATCTCATTGGTATCGCTCCTGGAAAGGCATTCAAAAATATAATGAATCTCCATTTCACTGCATCAGATTATTAGTAATTCCTTTAATGTGTTCCGTAAATAAATCTGCTAGGAAGAAAATGGCAAAAGGTCCATTTATGACGCAATTAGCGTAGGAGTGCGTGGGCTTCTCAGAAAATACACGGAGTCCAAACATAATTAGAAATATTTACATCAATCAGATGTCAAGTCATTAGCTTTCGATCCAGATTAATTGTAAGACTTCCTGCAGTTAAGCTGGTCGAAGTTCACTCTAATATTGAGCTTTATCAGACGTAACACGCCCAAAATCAACTTCCTCTTTTGTAATTTACTACCAGATTCATCACTGAAACTACATTAAGTATATCCATCCACAATGGAAGAAGCAATCTCATGAAATATCTTCAAGAAGACTTGGTTCCAGACCTTGTGAACTAGAACCAAGTAAAGAAGATGATAAAAAAACAATATTAGGAACGCTATGGCAAAATACTAGTAACAAACAATAGAAACGTTTAGGGAACCCTGTTCTCTCATCTCTAAGAAAGATAGCATTAAGCACAAACTAATTATAATGATCTGTCAGGGCTGAGTCAGAACATAATTCTTATTCGTCTGATTATAACTCAGTAAAGTAACACAATAATACTAAGAGCAGAAAGCAACGATCTTCATCAAGAATAAAGGTGCTTATTACAAACTGTTTATAATTATCTGATTAAGGTTAATAACAAGCAAAATCGAGGATGATCCTTCTTGCGAAGTTTACCATGAACAGACAAAGAAAATGGTCCTCTGTTCCAACATTCTCTTTGTACAACATCCAACTGTTCTACAGTTGGGTGCACTTGGTACTTGACTTATAGAGAAAAGAGGTGAAAAACGCAATAAGGCGGAAGTTAAAAGACGTTTTGTTTTCCTGACTCCATTGGGATACTCCTGGGACAGTAATCATCGTTGATCAGCCGATGACGACTTGATAGTTGTTGGAGCGACCAACTGGTTTTTTGGTTACATATCCCTGAACCATTTCCAGCATTCTAATTTTGAGACACTCAGTGGAATTACATGGATACAATCTATCAAAGATAACAGACTGCAACAAAAAGAAACACTTAGGCTTCTAATAACGCTATTTTTCTATATTGAACGTTCCTATTACAATTGCATATCTTCTAGGTGATAGATCAACTATCGTCTCCGCACCTTATTAACATCTCTAGGATACTTTCAGCATACCCTTTATAATGCAAATGTCTTTCCAACAGAACTCGATGAATACAAAGGACACCAACAGCAAAGTAACTTTATAAACGACCTTAGATTTTCCGGGCCGATCCATAATTCCATTTTCATTACGCCTTTTTCCTTCCTCTCGGTTGTTTCACGAGAATCAATCTAATTTCTATTAGCGTTTGTAATAACAAGATTTGCCCGATAACTTTTACGGGAGTAATTTTCTTTGCATTAATTATTATTGAATTATTTGACACAACGTAATTTCGAAATTTCAAAGGCGTAAAAGAGAGAGAATATAATTACAATGTTTTCATTACGAACGGGTACCAAAGTAAAGGTCGTTTATTATTATTGTTTGGAAAGTTTCGTGATCGTGATACCAGCTTTCGGCGAGGTCAGTTACTGGACCCAATTATGGTTAGCATGTAGTGGCTAGGTTATTATGAGGAAGTTGATTTTTTGGTTACTGACTTCTCCTGAAATAATGTGTGCGAGCAACGAGAATATTTTGAACTTAACATAAATTTCTAATAGTTTTTCTGACATTCATCGGGTCATGGTGCCACCGGTTCAATTTCTACGGTGCTTCCTATGAAAATATGATCCTTTTAAAAAGGTTAATTTTTTATAAGATCCTCTTCATATTGGGGGTTTGGATAAAGTATTAACAGCTGCATCTGACTGACTCAATTTCCGTGCCTCTTTCTTGCTGTGAGAACTCGGAGTTTTCCGAAACATCAATTGCTTCTAAACTCCTCTCCATTTCGAGGGTTTCGATGAAATATTATTAGCAGCATCCCTACGTCATTCTTTTTTTGCTATGAAATTTGGTATTTTCCAAAACAATGATTAATGTGAAATCGTCTTCATATGAGGATCTAGATTCAACATGAAATGTAGTAGATCTGGCTCTATATCACTAGTCTCTGCTCTCTGTAAATTTGGAGCTTTCCAAAAGATTAATTTCTTCTTTGATCCCCTTCTCTTTTTGGATAAAGGAGGGTTTGGATAAAGTATTAATAGATTGCAGCAATTCTGAATCTGACTCAATTTCCTTGCATCTTTCTTGCTATGAGAACTTGGAGCTTTCCAAAACATCAATTGATTCTAAGATCCTCTTCATTTCGAGAATTTGGATGAAGTATTATTAGCAGCATCCGACCCTACTTCCTTCTTTCTTTGCTGTGAAACTTAGTGCTTTCCAAAAGATCAATTGTAATGTGAAATCATCTTCGTATTGAGGATCTAGATTTAACATAGAATGCAGTAGATCTGGTGCCATCACTAATTTCTCCTAGATGTGAGAATTTAGAGCTTTCCAAAATTTCAAATCCTCTTCATTTTAAGGATTTAGATGAAGTATTATTAGCTGTAATTATGGTAGTATTGCATCTGGCTTCATTTTCTTGGTTCTGTCTTGCTATGTGAACTTGGAGTTTCCTAAAAGACCAATTGTATCGAAAATAATCTTTATCTTAATGATCTAAGTGAAGTATTTTTATTGTGCTTGCCTCTATATCATGGATTCTCCATGAAAATTCTATTATCCATCTAAAATAGTCTTCGTATTGAGTATTTACATGAAGGATTATTAGTCTTTAGTGTGGTTCCTTTAGTTCCATTTCCTAGATATCTTCTTGCTATAAGGAGTTTCGCCTTGAGAGTCTATTATTTCTATTGTGTGTAAGAGAACACGCTACCGCAAACTAAAGTAATCTTTACTGTTTGCTTTGAAGGGAATTTGTCTGACGCTTTAGTGGTCCAACCAATTTGTTAGAAACACAGATATAATCCAGGTCATATATCACGGTGGCATTCTCCATTGGAGCAGCAACACTTTACCCAAAATATGAACAATTTGTCGTCCGAACATCGCCCGGAGCTAAGTTATGTGAAGTGTCCACATCATAAACCCTAATAATACATTTACGATACGAAATTCCAGATGTCCGCTCTCTTGGGCATATAAAGGACACTATTAACCGTTTCTGTTTAACGGGCTAATTTGGCGCTTTTACCGTAATTGGATTGTTTACACGAGTTGCTAGATTTGCAAAGGCTTAATTATTTTGTTGCTGCGTGTTTTCGCTTTTAAAACGTTTCGGATATTTGGTGCTTGTTTTATTATTTACAGTCATGCATAGGGCATTCACAGAAAACTGTCTAGGTCCCCAACAGCATCTAAATCCAATTGAGGCCGGAACTACAAGTGGGAAGTTGTTACGTAATTTATAATAAATATACGACATTAAAGTTAAAATTACTTTAAACTAGACTATTGTAGGCGTTACATAGATCCTCCCACGGCCTATTGGAACCATATAGTTTTATTACTTCGAAGGTTTGAAATTACTTTTGAAATACAGGGTTCGGCAGAGATGTATGACGTTTTTTAAATGAGTATAATAGTTCAAAGGGGGAGGCTAATATTTTCGGAATATTTGGTATGTGATGGTCAGGAGATGCCGTTTCAGTCGCCAGAGAGCCGTGGGCGCTCGAGCGTCGTGTTTTTGTTTACGACACGTTCATAGACACCGGTCATTTTGTTGTTTATTGTCAACAAGACGGAGCTACTTGCTACACTTCCAGGGAGACTATGGCCTTCTTGAAGCAATATTTTCCTAGGTGCCTCATTTCCCTGCGGGCGATATATCATAGCCTCTATGATCGCCGGACCTGTCGCCCTGCGATTATTTCTTGTGGGGATACCTCAAAGCAAGGGTTTTCATTGAGAAACCACGTACCTTTGCCGAACTTTCTGCTGTATTAACAATGGAAATTAAAGCTATTCCAGCCGACGTGGTACAGCGGTGCGTGGACAATTTTCCACTCATTTACGGGACTACTTTCGAAAAAATGATTGCCACTTAGATGACGTTTTCTTTTTGCTCATAATTCTTGTTTTTTAATGTTTTTCATATAACAAATTGGCAAAGAAAAATAAAAAATTACTTTCGTTGTTTCGAATTATTGATTTTTTAAAATCGTCGTACATCTCTGCCGGACCCTGTATATTCACTAGTATATCTTCACCAAGTCAAATTACTATTTGCCAAATTACAATGATTAATAGCAATGGATATTCTGTGTCTGAACTGACGAGCTCCAAATCGAAGATTGTTCCTTACCCCACCAAGAGATAGAGGTCAAATTTTGGTAGCATTATCTCGAGAAATTTAATTCAGTGATAAGGCATCTTAAGAGCATAATCGATTTACAACTGAACATAACATAAACGATCTGTGTTTGCATTAAATCTATAAAATAGAACAAAAACTATTTGCGTTTGTATTACGTGACTTGACTGTTGTGTTGGTGACGCGCATTACGACTGCGTCATTGATTACTCAACAGAAGCAGCTAGCTTAAGACTGGTGGAGAACATCAAAGACATCCTTCAGTTTGCACAGAAGTTTAGCAGAAGCAGAAAAATATGAGAATCTAATTAAAAATATTTGCTAAGAAGGCAGCATTGACAGTTTGCTAAGAAATAGTAGAAATAATATTACATTTCGTAATAATAATAATAATAATATCGTTCATATATTAAAGACTGTTATTTAACTTAAATATTCAAACAAAGATGTAGGTTATATTTCGCACTGATGACACCAATCTCCCGAAAAGGACATTAGCGTTGTTAGAATTTCAGATAGAATTCGCGACAAACCCACTTTTATTAAGGTTGTAATTTATGTTAGGTTATTTTTCATCAAAGTGTGCGGGGGTTCCACTACCGCCTGCTACTATGCTATTTCATTCAGAATGAATCCTACATCTGTGACATGCGACCGCATATTTTCGAGAAAAAAAAATCGGATTAAATCGACCGACTGGATATTAATCAACGAGCTTTGGTTCTTTTCTCGTATTTCCACTTTTAACGTGGTATTTTCCACGCAAGGACTGTTGCGTGGAAAATACCTAGTAATAAAATAAATTGCATATATTAAGGAAGGTGATGAAGAGTGCTCTGTTACCATTCATTGTAAATTTGAATGGGGTTAATGTTTACATTTAAAAATTCCGAAAACGCAGAACTGTTTTCCAGAATAGTTTTTTTCGTAAAAATTACTTAAAAATGTAGAAATACTTTAGAAACTGTTTTTTGTTAATAATCAATACGTTATTAAAAATTGTCCTAAATATAACAATATTATACGATTGAATATAAGCTTGATCTTGTTGAAAAATATTATCTCAATGCATATCTAGATGATTTCTTTAATAAAATTGTAAAAATAATGCCCTTTTAAATTCAAAATAATATAAGCATATGTAAATATTTATTCTCAATTGCCTTGAAGGAAATAAGTGCTTCTCAATGTTCTCTTATTCCAAAGAGCGGCAAACAAGGGATGTAGAGAGGAAAATTGATTACTAAAAACAACCACGTAACAAAAAAGTCTGTCAGAGTACTATCTGGAAACAAAGCGGTCTGTTCCAAGTCAAAACACCGCTGTGCAACACAATCCAGGCCTTATAAAATCGGACATTAATATAAAGAAGGACTTGGCTAATGTTCTTCTGTGTTCTGACATTCTACACGTCAGTCAGAAACTGAAAATATCATCCCGATGTAATACTTTACCCTCATCGTATAAATTCAACCATATCTAAATCCATCTGGACAAATACCGCGTGTTTACGTCCTTTGTCAATGAGGAATTTGTAGCGATTTATTTCGCAATGCTAACCAAAGTGCTAGCCCAGTTCAGGTGGTCGGTACAGAAATACACAGTTTTGATCCACCGACAAGTTTGTCGTAGTGCTTGCTGAATAAGTGCAAATTCTAGTTAATTCTAATATCTTACGTGAGAAAGCAGGCTACCTTTACCCGACAATTTCCGCATATTGAGGTGTTCCGTTAAAATGCGATGTACGATTTCACAAAAATCCTAGGAGAAATTTCAGACAACAATCCAATCTCTTACGTCGTATACCTAAAAAAACAAGTAAAACAAATATTATTCCTTACTTTTCAGCCACACTGTATATCATTCCTTTAGCGGTCAGTCCCCAAAATTATTACTTATGTTCGCTTAGTTAATTGAAATGCTGGTCATACGTTAATTTGTTATTCACGCCGCATAGAAATTGTATTCCTTAATTTATTACTAATTACCGGCATGTTTACATAATTGTCGGTATTAGCCTACTTCGTTAACTGTAATCGCGTTTTAATTCGAGCGAGAACGTTACCTTGTTACTATATTTTTCGTCGTGCAAGTTCATACATCCAGTTTCTGAGGCTTTTTACGCTACTACAAATTCTTATCGACAAGGACAAGACCGGTTAACGGTATTCAAGAACAAACATCGCAGTCTGTCGATGCTTTGAATATATGTACTTTAAAACATGATATATCTATAACTAATCTAATTAAAGCGAGACAAATGGAAAATCGAGATTTGTAATAGTCACTGGAGACTTTAATACGAAAGTGAGAAAAGGAAAAGATGGAGAAACGGAATATATCGGTAAATTTGAACTAGATGAACGAAATGGCAGAGGAGAAATGTTAGTAAACTATGCAAGCAATGTAAACCTATACTGTCTCAATACATTCTACGATCAGCCTGATCAACGAAAATGGACATGGAGAAATCCAAACCACACTGTGAAAAACGAAATAGATTATATATTTTCCAACAATAAAAGAATATGCACAGATGTAACCGTTCCAAATAACTTTTATACGGGAAGTGACCACAGACTGGTCCGGGTAAAAATAAAAATCAATGTTAAGAGCGAGAGAAGGAAGCTCTTTAAGAATCATATTTATCCTACATCTGAGGACTTAAGGTCGATCAAGTTGAGTATGAAAAGATTCTCCGACAAAAATTGACTCCTGCAGTAGCACTAACACAATTAAATATCGATCAGCTGACTGATAAAATCACGAGTAGTGTAAGAACATCAGTTGAGAAAATATGCTACAGGATGAAAAAGAAGTCAGTAACCAAATTAAGTTACCACACTTTGAAGTTAATAGAAGAAAGGCAACGAAGAACTGACAGAATGTCCGAGAGCTTTAAAAATCTTAATAAAAAGGTGAAAAGAGAAATCCGGAAGGACAAAAGACGATTTACCACCAAGACCATAGAAGAGGCCATCAGTAACAATTGCACAATGAAAGTGCTGCGCTCAAGGCTTCGTACGGGGAAAACTGCTATGTCAAAAATCAAAAATAAACAGGGTATTTTGGTCCATGATAAAAAAGATATAAAATATATCGAAGAGTTCTACACGACACTCTATGTATCCGCTATAGGACGTCAAGTACACAGTAGAAAAACTATTAAGAACGCCGGTTCTGAAGAACTGCTTGAAATCACAGGAAATGAAATAAGAACAACACTACTTCAGATGAAAAACAGCAAGAGTCAGGGAAAAGATAAAATCACGGCAGAAATGCTAAAATTCGGCGGAAAACCAATAGAGGAGACAATAAAAATCTTGCTGAACAAATGCCTTCAACAAGGCCAAATCCCAAAAAATTGGTGCAACGCTGAAGTGATATTAATCTTCAAAAAAGGTGACAATACAAACATCGAAAATGATCGACCAATATCGCTGCTATCACACCTCTATAAGTTGTTCTCCAAAATACTGACAAACCGGCTGACTGCAAAATTTGACTTATACCAGCTCATCGAACAGGCCGGATTTAGAAAAGGATATGGGACAACCGATAATATCCACACCATACGTATCCCGATAGAAAAATGTACGGAGTACAACGTTTCCCTACATCTAGCATTTATCGACTTCCATAAGGCATTCGATAGGGCCTCTTCTTAATTCCTTCGATAACGCAAGAATTGATTCTCGCTATACAATATTAATCAAAAACTTTTATAACAATGCAACTATGCATATTAAAGTAGACGAAACAACCAAAACAAATTAAATCAAGTTGGAAAGGGGTGTCAGACAGGGTAACAGTATATCTCCGAAATTATTTACGTTAGCGCTGGAAGACGTCTTCAAGAACCTAAAACGTGCAAATAAAGGCATAAACATTGACGGATCGCGCCTGAATCATTTAAGGTTTGTTGATGACATAATTCTAATAGCCGACAATATCCAGGAGCTTGAAGAAATGCTTAAACAACTAAACTATGAGTCCAACAAAATTGGATCAGTCCAAGACAAAGATAATGACCAACGTTGATACAAATATAAATCTGGAAGGACAACCTATTGAAAAGACGAATGAGTATATATACTTAGGACACTCCATTAAACTAGGGAAAGAAAATCAACATGCTGAAATCAGCAGAAGAATTAGACTGTCCTGGGCAGCCTTTGGAAAGCTACAATATATACTCAAAAACCACGAAGTTCCAGTCAACCTTAAGAAAAGAGTATACAACACATGTATACTTCCAGTCGCCACTTATGGATTGGAAACAATATCTATGACAAAAGTCTATGCTAACAAACTAAGAACATCACAGAGAGCAATGGAATTTCCTTACGAGACAAAATTAGAAATACGGAAATCAGGGAACGGATCCAAATAAAATACATCATAGAAGAAATAGTAACAATGAAATGGCGATGGGCAGGACATATAGGCTAGACAAGACGACACCAGATGGTCACGCAAAGTCACAGAATGGCGCCCAAGAGAAACGAGTAGGAGTATAGGGCGACCCCAGAGATGATGGGTGGATGATATAAGGGTGATAGCAGGAAGGAAATGGATACAATATGCACAAAGCAGGGAGGAATGGAGAGAATTGGAAGAGACCTTCGTCCAGGAGTGGATAGATATGGGTTGAAGAAGAATATCTATAATATTTGCCTATAAACTTTAAGTATACTAAGTGGCATAGAAAATATAACACCCAGAAGTAACTGATATTTGATATACAATACAGACCAGTACTCTCATATATA
Source organism: Rosalia funebris (assembly GCA_037954035.1). NCBI lineage: Eukaryota > Metazoa > Arthropoda > Insecta > Coleoptera > Cerambycidae > Rosalia > Rosalia funebris. Next base: position 9,145,468 of record JAZFAV010000001.1, on the reverse strand, counting down.
TATATATATATATATATATATATATATATATATATATATATATATATATATATATATATATATATATATATATATTCTAATGATTCCCACCATTGTGTGTAACACAAAATGGCGAACCTCAATTTTCCAGTCCATCGCCTACTAAGCATCCCTCTCAATAAAGATAGGTTTGAGAAAGAAAAAGCGCTAGTCAAGGATATAGCTGAGTGTGATGGGTATTCTATTGGTATAGCAGAAAAGAAAAATGATTAAGAAACGTAAATTTAAAGAAACACTTCGAAATTCCTCAACCTTTCAAATTGAAGGGGAACATCCAAAAAAATGTGTATCTATTCCTTACAATCCTCGATTCACCCGTGATATTAGTAAGATTTTTAAATATATATGACTGATGGTAGTTTATTAATTGAGAAATAAATTAAAACAAATTTTAGACAATCCAAAAGACAAAATGACCACAAATGACAGGTCGGGGATTTACGAAATCAGCTGTAATGACTGTAATCAAAGGTATGTTGGGCAGACCAGACAATTTATTCAAAGTAGGTTCAAAGAGCACATGGGGCATCTCAAATATGGTAGAACAGATAAGTCCAGTGTTACCAACGTGCCTTCGAGAACAACCATAAGACAGATATTAGCAACTTCAGATTAATTAGGGATGTAACAAATACTAGACAGCTAGGTGCATTTGAAAGTTTAGAAATTGAAAAGTGTAAAAATAGTATGAATAGTGACAGAGGGCCTATTCCACATAGCTCGCTTTATTGGTTAGTTACTCTCGGCTCACTGGGTCGCAACCGTAACGGTCGGAGCTCAACGAGCCCACTCACTCCACTCTTCGCTGATGATCATCTTCGTTGAGTGCGAGCATTAATGTTGGAATGTAACTTGTGAACGATGGCGGTCTTCTAGAATAGTGCCTCTGGACGTTGTGAATAGTTTCGTCTGCTTCAAATTTATCTCTATTGTAACTATGGGAAACTTCTTATTTTATAAACATTTAAACGTGCATGTAAAAAGAGTCTGTGTAATTAGTGTTTAAGAATGATTAATTAAACAGACGAAAGAAGGTTATTTTCAACAGCTCAGACTGATGCGGTAACCTCTCCAAGAATTTTATGAAGACCGAATAATTAGCCATAACCTGTTGCCTCTACGATCACCCGATTTGGCACCATTATAATTTCATAAAAATATGAATATAAAACGTAATGAATCTGGTATAAGAAATCGTACTAGAAGAAGTTCTTATTTACAATAAATTATATTTGAATACGCTTTCAAACTCCGTATAGTTGATTCGAATCAGTTCCATCAAGTCTAAAAGTTCCCCACGTTCTTTATTGAATCTCTTCGCCCCCAAGTTTTTTCTCATTGCCTCGAGTAAATTTTAAAAGCAAATTTTTCTGCACGATAAAACACTTGTTATCTTTATTGTAGTTCGGAGAATAAGAAAGTTTGCTATAAACGCTTTGACCTATTTTTTCAGTCTTTGTCGCATACACACATCTGAATCATATCACTGCGAACATTTCGAGCAGTCATTAGACCTTCTATTTTATTCGTCGTTCGCGATAGTCGTGTTTGTTGTAAATTTTCAATGAAACGATGGCGACATTTCGACATGTATGCGCGGGAGATAACGCCTAGAAACAAAATAGAACAGAGTAAATTGGGCTACGAATACAAATTAGTTGGGAAAATGGAGTTTTCAAACACAACGCCGTTCCTTACGCGTGAATCGGAGAATAATTCTAATGAATTAAGATTTGATGATGGTTAGATTAAATTCTATCTAGACCGGAGAACACCCCAGCTCATTTAGGGTATTGAGTTCATTATAATTAAAGACAACGGAAGCTACTGGAAACTAATCTTTACTGATTAGGTCAGATTTGATTCAAGCCCGGAGTGAGATCATGCAAGGGGGATATCCTTGAGTCTATTGGCAAAGGCAGTAAACACTTTGATTAGGCTGATATGATTAAGAATTTGTTCGTTAATGTATAATTAATGACGATGCCCTTTTGTCGTTTTTAATTAAATTATTTTGTTCTTATAAATTATCCAAAGACGACCTAAATTTGAAATTACAATTCATCGAATTCAAATGAACGTTTCTAGGAAAAACTTCTCCTCGGGCACGTCAAGTTTTATTTTCAAAGGAAACCTGCACGTCAGAGACAACTCTTGATGTGTGCTCTTTAGAAATTTCAAACACATGTGTTCTAAACAGCTGTGTCCAGGATTTTTCGTAAATACATCTTGCAAGCAGTTTGTTTTAATGAAAGTACTGACTTCACGTGTGTTGTGATTGTCTATTTTTTGTTTAACACCATCTAATATCACAAGCTGTTCTTATAATGATAAGAACCAGTTTCTTTCCCGTTAAATTAATGTAACGAACATCTCGTATGTTTTTAAAAGGTCTTTCAATAAGAACGCTCAATTTTTAAACGTAAATAAAACAAGTTGCGTGTGAGATATCAGCTCAATTCTTTTTTGATTTGAAATAATAATTTATGGCATTAAGTATGGAATACAACGTCTTTCAAATGTCTGCCGCGGCTTTCCTTGGTGGCACGTATTCTGGAAGTCCAATTCCCGACGACTTTGTCGCATAAATCTGGCTGAATTTGCTGGACGGCGTTCGTTATGTTAACTTTGTGGGCATCAGTTATTTGCGGTTTATTTGCATATATGACAGTTCACGTAGCTGCGGCGTGAAATAACCATGCCGACAAATCGCTAACAACATGGCCGCTATAACCTAACAAATTTCGAGCGCCCCTATTGAAAGATCAAATCTAAGGATCTAATAAATTATTATTAATAACTTACTCCATCCTGGACAGCATTTACAGCAGAACTAATTGTATCAGGCAATATTTGACTATAGCGATCTTAAATGTGTGAAATGAAGCGAGACTCATTTTTATATCACTTTGGCTATGTTTATTTTTGATAAATAAACACCGAGCAAGCTAGCAAGTACAGAAAAAAAAACAACGTTTTAGGCTCTGTGACGGGAAAATTACTATCTTTTAACTTTTTCAAAATGTCGGTGGTGTGCGAAGGACATTACACTTACGTTAATCATAGTCTAATCAATCTGTCTGAGCGCCTATGTTAAATGGTCACTAATTGTAAACAGCAAAAAGAAAAGAAAATTTCAAGAAACTTACAGTTTTTTACTCTCAAAATGGCGGCCGCTAACATAACCTAAAAAATTCGCAAAAGTCAAGAACACGGTTTTTCGCGAATAAAGAAGAAAGTTGTGCTCGGATTGGAAAAAGTTAAATGAGAAAGTTGTAGATAATGAAAAAATCTTTCGATTCAATTTTTATGAGCTCGAATCGATTCATATTCGAATATTTTCAGCACCAATCGATTTCTTGAATGTTTTATATAAAAAATCGCGTTTGAAAATGACGTAATTTTCGTATATCGGTTTTTTGGCAATAAATTCTTGTAATAAAACCGATGTACGAAAATCACGTCATTTTCACACGCGATTTTTTATATAAAAAATTTAAAAAATCGATTGTTGCTGAAAACATATTTATAGTACAACTCCTAACGGAGAAAATAACCCCTCGAACAAGTCTGTGGGACCATCCGTTTCGATGGAAAAGCCGTTTTACGAAAACACCTTTTTTACGAAAACAGTTATAACTTTGAAAAAAAATATTTTGGAATTGTACAAAAACGATTGTTTTCGTCTCATTTAGGACTACATTTTCTGAAATTATTAAATGTTTTTGTCAAATATTGTTATTTTTACAACAAAAACAAAAAAACGCGATTTTCAATGGCTTTTTCGATATATCTTGAAAAGTAATGAATCGATTCGAGCTCACAAAAATTTAATCGAAAGATTTTTTCATTATCTACAACTTTCTCATTTAACTTTTTCCAATCCGAGCACAACTTTCTTCTTTATTCGCGAGAAACCGTTTTTTTTTACTTTTGCGAATTTTTTAGGTTATGTTAGCGGCCGCCATTTTGAGAGCAAAAAACTAAGTTTCTTGAAATTTTATTTTCTATATTCTCAAATTTTTTTTGCTGGTTATAATTAGTGACCGAATCATTCCCTATTGATTGGACTATCATGTAAACCTTGCTTTTCAGGTAATGCCTTCAATAAAAACCTAAAGGGATTAGTCGGGAGATCTTGCGAACCATTCTACTGCTTCTCGTCTACCTATTCATCTGATTGTGTTTAAACAGCTTCCAAAATTGGCAGCATAACGTGTAAGAGCACCGTTTTACTGGAGCCGAAAACGTTGACGACCCAAATTAGGTTCGTTATCATACAGAAACAAAACGATTCAAGATTGACTATAATATATGTTTTTGCCACACACAAAGTCAAAAAACAATGTTGTTGGGACCGGATGAGCGAATTAATTTCAATGGGAAAAATTAGTTCGTGGACCGATTCAAAGAACGAATTAAGTTGACGACCTATGTATATCCCACTATATACATCTCCAGTATCATTTGCCTTAAAGAAATCATCATCATGAGATCATCAGTCCTAAGACTGGTTGGACGCTAACATCCAGCTTCTCCTATCTTGTGCTAACCTACGCATTTCGCTAATTGTGCTACAACCTACATCCCTTACTATTTGCGAGCAGTAGTCTAATCTAGGCCTACCTCTGCCTTTATTCACTCCTATTTCTGCCTCCAAAATATCGCGGACAATTCCCCCATGTCTCAGCAAGTGACCTACCATTCTATCTCTTCTCTTCCTTATGTTTTTCCACATACTTTTTTTCTCGCCGACTTTTTCTAATACTTCTTCGTTTCTAACCCTATCAGTCCACGGTATTTTCATCATTCTTCGGTAACACCACATCTCAAAAGCTTCTAATTTCTTCCTACTTGCTTCCCCTACCGTCCAGGTTTCGCAACCGTATAGTGCCGTGCTCCATACATACGTTTTCAAAAATCTCTTCCTTGTTTCTAAGTTTATTACCCCCGAGCATAAAAGTGCTTTCTTTTTGTTAAAAGCTATTCGACCCTGCGCTATTCTTTGTTTTATATCTTTATCGCTTCTTCCATCCCAATTTATTTTACTTCCTAAATAAGTGAAGTCTTTAACTTCCTACAATCTTTCATTATTAATTTCTACTTTCGTTTTTGCTCTGCTCTCGCGCCCTCTGCACACTAACACTTTTGTTTTGTTTTTATTCACCCTCATTCCGTATTCCTCTGTCAACACTGCCTCCATTTCGTTCAATGCTGATTCTAGTTCCTCCTTACTAGATGCTAATGCTGCTATATCATCCGAGAATCTCAGCTTAAAGAACTATAGTTCCAAAATTCTCTCGCTAATTATTCTCGCCCAAACATTCACGTTCTGTGGTCTTTGCGAATGGATTTCGTGTATCCAATGACAATTTACGTCATTTCGTTGCATTAAAGTAGATTCGTTTGAAAGAAGTGCGCGTTATATAAGGCTTTGTTATCAGTTTTAACTTCTCCTGAACTTTAAGTGGGAACCGTTTTGGTTTCTTTATAATGATGAATTGTGATTTCGAAATTTTTCATTGCTGAGCTAACGTTTTCATCGGATTAATTGAATTTTAGTAATTATTTTTAAAAACACCCAGCAACCGCTACAGGTGTTGGTTTTGGAAATAAAAATCGACGCGTTCCAGGATAGTTTCCAAAAAAAACGTTCATTCTAATTTGATGAATGTTATACCAAACTTTATAGTCTTGCTATAAAACCGACCTCTTTGTCTCTAGTATCAGATACTCAAGACAACATCCTTTGTTCACTGTGGAATCCTTTCAGCGAACTTCACGTTCGTATTGTTGGGATATTAATAGGAAACACTGCAAGAGAATTATGTGCAGTTTAAACTTCAACGTGCTATGCAAATGGTTGAATATTATTATGTGTTCAATTTAACCGAGCTTAGCGTTGTTTGTTTTACTTATTCATGAGAGAAATAACTAGATTTTCCGGATAATGATACATTCAGCAGTAAATGCGGATTGTAAATTGAAAGATGCTGAATACATATTTTAAATATTTAATTATGAATAAGATAATACTGAATTTATATAGTTCTATAATACATTTCACGAGTCGTAGAGTCTTTGATGTGGAAACGCAATTTCTAGTATACTGGAAAATTAATATTTTTAAACTCTTGGACAAAATTGACGCATCATGAAACTTTACATTATGACAGTTAAGAAAACAGTGGCAACGTTCTAAAACTGGAGAAGATAAAAGAAGATATAACAAAGCAACGAAGGAACTGAAAGATATGCTGACGGATGAAGTATCAAAGGTTGCCTAGAAAAATTAACACCGACAGAAGACATGTAATACACGTTATAGAACGCAATAAGAAAGAAAAAACGATCCATTTCACACAATCCTCTCAGAGATGATAAACACAAATGGACAAGGAGCGATAAGGAAAAATTCTGTTTTTGCAAATCATCTGCAACAAGTATTTCGTCCATTTCCATCCCAAATTTCTATCGAAGAATTTAATAAAATACAACACTTTCTGGAACAACCATTCCAAATTGACTTGCCACGCCATAAATTCAGAATACCAGAGATAAAAGCAACAATTGTGAAGGAAATATACACCAACAAAGCACCCGGATTCGATTTATCACCGATAAAATACTACAAGAATTATCAGAAAAGTGTTATAAACTAATAACTTTCATTTGCAATGCCATGCTTCGACTCAATTATTTCCCAGGTATCTGGAAAGCATGCCAAAGTATCATGATCTTGAAACCAAGCAAAAATCCTGAAGCAGCGTCATCCTATCGACCAATAAATCTTCTACGAATGCTACTAGAGTAGGTTGGAATCTTTGGTGTGAAGATAACACTGACTTAGTTTTCCACAAAACACCAAAACACTATACACTCGACACGCATTTCGCCAACAATGTTGATGATGGTCTCCAGATGATGGTCTGGAGCGTTAGTCTCCAGATGATACCAGCTTTGTTGGCGTAACGCCCGTCGAGTGTAGTGTATAGTGTTTTGGTGTTTTGTGGAAAACTAAGTCGATGTTTTCTACGAATGCTGTTAAAAGTATTTGAAAAGATCTATGCGAAAAGATTAGTGAACATTACACAGGAAAGAAACATTATTCCTGGACACCAATTCCGGTTTCGAAATAAGCATGGAACTGTAGAACAAATCCACAAGCTTGTAAACAAGATAAACAGTGATTGAGCAAATAACAAACTGTGGATAGTTCGCATAGTTTTATCAAATCGATAATTTTGGTTTCTAAGGTTTTATCAAAATAATATCATTGTTAATTAACTTTGCAGTTCTTTTGAATAATTATTTCATTTCTGTATCTCGTGTAATTGCTTTTTATAACCAATTTGGTACAAGTAGAATTGCAGTAATTGTCCACCAAACAACATTAGCATTAAGCATTTAGCATTTTAATCAATTTCTATAAAAACTGTCGCCTGCCCACGTAACAAATTCGAGCCCTACAATGCGTCGCATTAAAAGGGATGGAAAGGTTCACCCTCATTATATCCGACAAGATTGGCTCCGGTAAGGGCTTGTAGCTTTTTGTCGGCTCTGAATTTTTTCGTCAATAACGTCCTTTCTCGAATGTACAGCGATGCAGGGGGAAGATTTCTAATCAAAAACCCCCATTAGAGATTGACGTAAATTACGTGGAATCGATCAAGGGTTCCTGTAGGGCGGAAGGAAGGTATCATCGGGACGTGGAGATATTAAGTGTAGAGAATGGCCTCCTGCAATTCTGGTTTAATTCAATTTATTGGTAGCCGTGATGACTGCGTTTTCTTTTTTTAGAGTTTGATTAATGATTTATATATTTCAAGGATGTTCTTATAACTGTATCGGTTAATTATAGTAGTTAAATATGCGGAATCACGTATTTCACTTTCATTATTACTTTTCTTTTATTTCTTTGTATAGGTTTATTACTAAATAAGTCATTACTAATGAAATTAGGACTAACACTATAAAGTACCAATTGGAGATGATACAGTGACAAAGATTCATTAGCCTTCATCAAATTAATGAAAGGAAAAATATAGACAATACGATAGGTCAGTTGTCCGCTGCGGAGCTATAAAAGTACAGTACGCTGCTCCGCGGCCACTACATGGATGAGCGACCTATCGTGTTGGTCTATAGAGTTAGCTGCGACAATTTCATTCGTACCGTGGTCCGGGGTGGCGAACTTGGCTTGGGTTTGGGTTCGGGTTCGGGGAAGACTGAAGGAATTTGGCATCTCTTCCTGAGCGTGAGTGTATTTGTCCTCGTCTTTATGTGTAACCTTCCCCTCTATAGCCTAAGTCTTTAGGGGAAGGAATTCAATTCATGTGTCCAAAATAAATCAAATAATACAAGAAATTGTTGGTAGCATTACCTGATAAACAAAACAATCCAAACCAACTATTTGTAACCCAAAACTAAATGAAATGGTTTCCTTCTATGTTGAATTACTGAAGATGGCAACGATGAATGATGAGAATCAAGAACACTTATTCAAAGATTTATTCAAACAGTGGTAGTAGAGTAAATAAGCCAATACTACCTCTGGGGGGCGCATTAGTCATAGATAATCTCTAGAGTGGTATCCTCGATCACCGGATTTAACCCCATTGGATTTTTTCTTTTAGAGTACTTAAAAATAAAAATTTATTTTACAAAAGCGATAAATTTGGACGAACTGGAGACACGAGTGCGGTACCACAAAAGGAATACATCGGAATGCGTTTTAAATCACGTGTGAATGAAAATTTTCAATTGTTTAGACTTACGCGTTATAACTTCGAATATATAATTAAGTTAATCTTGTGTTTTAGTCTTTGTTTTTAATTATAATTACATACATTGGCGTTATCTTGAGTTGAGTTTTTCATTATTTACTTTATTTTTGTTGATATTTTGTTAACATCTTCATTTACACTAAGGTGTTTGTGATACATATCTCTCGTTTGCAAAATTGTCTTCATTAAATCCCTGTGTTTTGTTCAACCTTTATTTCCAAGACAAAATTAAAGTATAATATGTTGTTATAATTAGAAAAATGTTCTAGAGGGAATATAGATTGTTATTAAATAAACAGTTTTAAAACCTTAAAACGGACTTTTCCGCACGTAGAACATCTCTATCTCGAAATTGAGTGACCGAGAAAAAATAAACCAACACATAAATGCAGAATATCTGTTTTATGCGACAGTTATTTATCCACCCTCGTGCTTTCTCATGGCCACTGAACAGGGTGGGGTGTGTCATGATCTACCTCAAGATCAATAGATGTCATTTGGTAGACGTCCCTAATCAGAATCAATTGAAACCCGATCGATCCAACACGATTTAATTGAGTATTCGTGTTAACAAAAAAAATTCTCAAATAGTCCGCCATTGTGCTTTCTCATGACCCATGCACATGGTAGAGTGTGTTCTATCCATCTCAAAATCAATAGGTGTCGTCTGGGAGACGTCCCCGAACATAATCAGTCAAAACCCGATCGATCCGGCACGATTTAGTTGAGTTATCATGCTAACAAGAAATTTTAATGCCGACGACAACGACGACACAGCAAACATTTTTTAAAACCATTTTTTTTTGTTTTTAGGCCGAAAAACGAAAAATAAACCCAAAAAGAAATTTAGTTTTTTTACTTTTTGTTTACTCGATTACACTACTTTTCCGCTAATATATAGTGGAGTGCGGAAAAGTAAAAAGAAAATCAATGATGGCAATCTTACACTTATAAACATATCAAATTAATTCAAAACTTTTCGAACGCGAGTACACGAGACTTAGTAAAATAAAGTACCACTCTCAGAGGAGGAAAAACACTTTCCATATTACTTTCCCAAGCGTTTAACGTTGTAAAGAATTTCCTCCGACTGAAGCTGTCGGATTTGCCGACGTACACCTCGAATAACTCATACCTTGTTCCCGAAACAAAGTTTGCTAATTAACTTTAGTAACGAGCGTGACAGGGTTATTTTAAATTAATTAAGCAATTTAAGTCTTGAAGGAGACACAATACGACAGAAATTCGGAGCTCGACGGTTCCTGGGGGACAACTAAGCGAAACACAATGCTCTGTTTTGGTAGACCGTACATGTCTTTGGACACACCATCCGTATTCTTGCTTTAATTATCGGGTTTCGATCAGTTTCGTGTGGATTAACGTAACTAAACAATTTAAAGCTGAAAATTTATTTACATGTCGCAATATGCAACAAAATAACTGCAAAAAAGTAATATTCAAAAGTAAAAACAAATATCCTAAGATTTGTCTCATATTTGTGTGATAGGAACCTAATAATAAGCAGGAAATTCTCATGCGCATGTTACTTTGCACTTTCAGCATATTTTTGCTATACTAAAGTTACAATGATAGTAGAAATATAAGTATTTCAATGGCCACAACTAACAAAGTCAAACACGACGAAAAAGCTAAACTGAATTGCTTGTACCTACATCGATTCAAGTGTCTCAAGTCTTCGCGACAGCATCTCAGCTGTCGTGGAATGTGTCACTACTGATGCAACACTAACGGTGGACAGGTTTAGTTATTATTCAGTTATTATTATTATTATTTAGTTATTATTTTTTATTATGTACGTGTAATAATTATTTATGTATATTATCTAAATAAAATAGAAAGCTACTACTGAATTGTTTGTATCTACACCGATTCAAATGTCTCAAGTCTTCGCGGCGGCATCTCAGCTGCCGCAGAGTGTAACACCATTGATGCAGCGCTCGCGGTAGGCAGCTTCAGTTATTATACAGGATATTTCCGAAATAGCCAATGATTTTATTATTTCTGTCTATTATGCGAATATAATAGAAAGCTAAACTGAACCTCTTGTACCTACATCGATTCAAATGTTCCAAGTCGCACCACTGATGCAGCACTCGCTTTAGTTATTATGCAGGATATTTCCGAAATAACCGATGATTTTATTATTTACATGCATTAATTATTTCTGTATATTATCCGAATAGTAAATTACGATTCTGGCAACTACCTGGATTTAACTGAATAATCCAAAATCCAATTCGGCAAACGCAATTTGCTGCAAAAGAGCCCATTAAATCCTCCTATATCAACTTCAAATAAATATCATCTCTGGAGGTAATACCCGCCCTTTAAGAGGGGACTTAAAACGTCGGGATTGTTCTAATTGCTTTATTTATAATTAATTTGCTATGGAGGGTTTATTTGCCCCTAATTCTTTATAAATCCCTTCGTTCTATTTATTGTTAGCCGCCGATACCACTGTATTCGTTCCCCGTAAAACAACGATATGAAATCATTGATCTTGGTTTTTATTATTATTATTTTGCATAAACGCACGCCGATTTGGCGAGTATATAAAACTTTTATAACTGCCAACATCTGTCCAATAAACATCAAACAACATTTTTATCTTGTACTACGTTATTTCTGTCCAATGTAAGCCTTTGAGATTCCAGAGTACGTCAGACGAACAGCCTCTATGGCTCATCTATCCATCATGCAGCCAAATCTGAGCAACTCTCGACGTCCCAACAAAGCGGTCCAGCTGAGGCTAATTTATTTTTTTATGTTACAGCGTTACATGCCCCTCTTGACATCCTTGGCCGAGATCTTAAATGTACGAGATAAATAAATGTTTGCGAAATAATAAACGTTCGCGGCCCATATGATTTGGCAGGTATTCAGAGGCTGTCTGATAAACTGACGTCAAGATGAGGTAATAATTTCTCCTAAACATTGAGCTGTACTGACTGGCAAATATTTTCGTATTCTTCGTCAGACGCATATCTGCTTCTGTCATATCCCTGCTATCTCGTTTTAGTTCCTGTCATAACATGTCTGTCCTCAGTCAACTTCTGTTTCTATCTCTTGAGGTTTACTACAGTTTCCTCGCTAGACGTAGGTAAATTCCCGTTAAAAATATATCCCATATCGATGTTCTGGAATAGTCAAGCATAGCTCTAAAGGTGACTACACAAAAGTGGGCCGATTGAGTGGTCAGCCAAATTGCCAGATTTAACACCCTTTTATTACTTTTTGTGGGGATACTTAAAAAGCAAAGTATACTTTTAGTAGGCCGAAGAATTTAGAAGATTTAAAAGCAAAAATATGTCGCAAAATTAACGTATACCTCCTAAAGGTGTTGATGACGTTAAAAAGAGATTTAATAATCGTGTTGGATACTGTCAGACATATTTCTACAATTTATCCCAAAAGAGTTTTTCTCAAAAGTTATTCCTTGCTTTTTTAGTCAATTATTTTCCTTAATTTAAGAAAGCACCAAAACAGGGGCGTAACGTGAGAAAATAATCTAGGGATGTGATAAAAATTGTATAAGGGGAAGAGGTATAGTCAGATGTCTGGTAGGCCATATGAAAATAGTAAAAATAAAAAAAGACACTAACCTAAAATGATTAAGCCGAGGTATATATCATAATTTTTAAAATGAAGATCAATTCTTCGGTTTCTGTTTGTCCAGCCAAAACGTCTATCACTGTTTCTTTACATGTTGGAGACGATCTCATATCTTCTAACAAGGCTCTTTCAATATTTATTAATGCTAAAGCTGACATGACAGTCTTTCTTGTTTTTGAGAATTACGCAGATTAGTCTTTATTCTCTTTAAACATGAAAATGATCTTTCCGCGGAACTGCTTGTGGCAGGAATAGTCAAAATTAAACGACACAATTTTGATGACTCCGGGAAAACAGAAGATAATTGAAGAGACATAATATATTGCTGAAGCTCAAACACAGTGCTCTTTTTCATATCGGGATCACTATAAATCACTGAAAGTACACTTTTTAAATGATTTGTGTCAAAGAATGTTCCATATGTATCTACTAAAGAAGAAAAAAGTTCGGCAGGAAAACGTTTCACGAATGAAGTAAATTGTGTGGAATCTAGATTAAGAATTTCAGTTTAGAAATTTCACTAAACCGTTCACTAATGTTCAAAGTAATAACGTCCAAAATTTCATAAAACAATCGTGTGTAGGTGCTTTTCTTATCTTCTTCAGGAATTAAATCCAAACGCATTCTTTTACTTGGTGGTTGATTTTCTAACACAAATCTGCCCATACGGTCCCAAATGTCACTAAATTCGTTTCTGATTTTTTGAATCTGTGATTTGAAATCGGCGATCTTTTTATTTTAGTAACTAATATCTGACATTTTTGTCTGTAAAATTTTAAACAGACTCTCGGAGTGTCGGAATATTGCAGAAAACACCGCTAAGAAAAAATTTAAATCAAAGTCGCGCAATAAAGTTAAAGGGCCTCTAGCACAAATAACGGTTTCTCGATCCCATTTCTCATTTTCATTTTCCACAATTACCTGAAACAGCGCTTCCAAATCTTCCTTATATTATGGCGACAGTCATCAAGATGCGTTCACATAATCGCATAACTGAGTCCGGAAATAACGACAACACCCACTCGAGGTTTCACTGTTGACTGCGTAAGATCACTGACCTTTTCCCCCATCTAACGTGTAGCTTGGATGTAACGTGGACCATCGCATTTCATCACTACAGCAAGTATCGCGGGAGTCCAATAATTTCGGGCGCCTTCACGACCGATTTTAAATAAAAAAGTTGATGGTTGCGTTTAAAGTAAATAATGTATGTTTGCAGTCGGTATAAATAATAAAAAAATTTTAATAATTGAATAAATCGATTGAACTTTTAAATAACACTAATTTGCCAAATTTTTTAAGGGATGCGACGCATCACTCGCATCCATGTACGCTACGCCCCTGCACCAAAAGAATCATAAGCCATTATCCAAGATGAACTTTTGACGAAGGAAACAAACTTTGGAAATCTAAAAGTGCAGAGGAAAACTCATTGTAATTCTGTATATTAGAAGATATGTATACAGACTGACAAAGCTTCGAAGTACATATATTAAATAATATTATTTATGCCTTTCAACATGTATTTCGTTGTATACAAATATCCATTGTAATCAATTTATTTAACAACGGCCACAAACGTAAAAGCGTATTCGTTCACCGCATTTTATAAATATCTGTTATTTAAATAAATTTATCGATGCCAGGCCAGGCATACAATTCATAACGGCATGGCATTATCGTGATATATTATCCAAAACGTTCTTTAAAGAGGATATTTATAACCGTTAGTAGCAAATACTACCAAAAACATTAACGTCGATGAAATATTATTTATAGAGATAATTGCAACAGTGGAACAGAGTCCACGTTGTATTCGATCGAAGTTATACCCTACCAGACGTGCCAAAAATCTCTCTAAGTAATTTAATTAAAACAAATTATTACTGTTCGGTATGCAACATCAGCTTATAACACAATAAATTTCGCTGAATTGAATCGAGTGGGTTTAATAGAGGAACAGGCATTGTAACGAACAGTTTGTCGTGTATAGTTTCCCAATTATCCTAATTTATTGCTACATTTATAGGTTTTTATTAGACGTTGTTTGTTCTATTTAATGACATTAAATCTGTTTTTTTTTACATTGTTAAAAGAAGTAATAACTCGACTATGCACAATTAATAACACGTAACGGATACAATACCCCACGGATTTGATTCGGAATTTGTCCTGGACCGGCGTACCGTGTACGACACTGATGGGAACTAATAAGTTCGAAACAGCTGTCTATAGTTCGGTTCCCAGCCGGGACATATGTTGAATCCTACCCGTGGCAGTTTTCTTTTCTGAAAAGAAGGTAATTTGGTTTATTTTTCTGAAATATGCTCTATATGCAAGAGCTTCTTTTTTTTTTCGATACGCCAATGAAATCTTAATACAAAACGCTCAATTGATTGGAAAGGAACATGGCATTATTTCATTTATTTACTGAAAAAAAATACGTGAAATAGAGATATGAAATATAACTTCAATTGTTCTTCTACTCCTGTTTGTTGTGCGAAACAATCGGCACACTCTGAATATAACTGGATACAACCCGGTATTATTTGCATTATATCGCGTGAGCATTGTGGCTTATCAAACTCGATGCCATATGTAATACATAAATCAGAGGCCGGGTTGCATATTTGTGTGATTTCCCGCAAATTTCAATCTAGCCACCGGTGGAAACACCGCAAAATAAATTGACCGGCATTTGTTTGTTTTCTGAAATGCCGGATGGCATCATCTGTTATTAACCAACAAACGTTTTTTTTTAAGGAAATGTTTTGCGAGAGCAACGTTTTTGTTATAGCAGCATTGATTTTAAAGTTAACTCATTTTTTAAACGTTGGATAAGGATCTATTAAACATACAATGACCAGAAACGATTTACGGCATATACAGGAGGCGGCAGGCTACTAGGTCGATTATCGAGTCGAGGGAAGTTAATGAGTGGACTCACTGTACTTGTTAATTCGGTATTTTTCAAGTCACTGTAGCAACTTTTTTAAACATTTTAAAAATTCAGCCACTTTGAACTTGTATAATGATTGGCACCACTTGGCTCTTAGGCTTTTCTGTTAGTTGCCAAAAAAATCTTCTTTCAAATTTCCAAATGCAGAATTTTCTATCGAACTACAGATCAAATAGTGTCCATAAAGCAAGCGATTCAAAAGCATCTGTCAAACAGGACCACCTTGTCGTTGTTTCTTTTGATATTGAGAAGGTATATGGTACAACTTGGGAGGTATGAAATCCTAAGAAATGTGCATAAGTGGGATCTACGAAGTCAAATTTCTTTGTTAGCGCAGAATTTTTTAAATAGTCGTAATTTCGTGTACGTATAGGCAACTCCCTCTCTGACTTTGTTGCTCAAGAAAATGGAGCACCACAAGGTTTCAGTTTAAGTGTTTAAGTAGACGAATGGACCTTACTTCGTAATTTTTCAAGACGGGAGAAGTCCTATTAACTCGGCTAAGGATAAGCCATACACACTTTCTTGGCCTTTCTGCGACTTCAACTTGGCGAATTTTGCGTCGGAACTTGGGTCTGCACGCGTATAAAATCCAACTGACCTAGGAACATAAGATAAACGACCATAGATAAGACGTGTTCGCTCATTGGGATCTGGAGCAGTTGGATGTTGACCCAAATTTTGCCAGATTTATGCGACCATTTATTCAGCCATCCAGCAAAGTTATCGAAAATGGACCTCCTGAATACGTGCCACCAAGCAAAGCCGCGGCGGACATTTGAACGACGATATATTCCATACTTAAGTTATAAAATATTCTTTCAAATAAAAAATAATTGAATGGATATCTCACACACAATTTGTTTTATTTACGTTTAAAAATCTCGTCCTTCTCGAGCGTCCTTATTGAAAGACCCTTTATATATAAGGAACATGAGGCATAAAAACGCACGATGTGAACCTTAAATAGGATATAGCGGAACAAAAATTAAAAAAACTTATGGTTAAATAAAGTGGTTCACCTAGTAGTCCGCCCCTCGCTGTATACTTACAGCAAAAAATGTATGTACTTATAGTTTATTTCATTGCTATTTTCCAAATAAAAAATCTCAAAACATACCGTAGCTTGTTTTTATGGCTACGCTCAGGTAGACTGTTCCGTTTATCAGTAAGATAAGAGAGTTTTTTATTTGGCAAATGAAATGAATAGTAATTCGAGTACTAATACTGCTAATAGACGGAAATTACTGACCATTTAATGAGAACCGTGTAAATCAACAACAAATTTAAAGGAAACTATTCACCTAGTAGTCTGCCGCTCGCTGTATATTACATCAAGGAATGTATTTAATTTGGGCAGATACTGCTAATAGACGGAAATCACTCACCATTTAATGGAAATCGTGTAAATTACGTATGCGACACACGGAACCGCTGAAATTTGTGTTTGTTGGCCTCAACAGCATGTATTAAATCGTCCAAATAAAAGTTAAACACTGCACGTATCGATTATTTGTATGTGTGTTATTTTTGGTAACCGGCGATTGATTTACGATTGGTAATAAGAGCGGTGATATACGGCTCTCTTTACTGAAAAATAAACGAAAATTATTGGGGTTCGTTATAATAACGGTACTTTAAGAAAGCGTTGTAATTCTAGAGTTGTTCTTTTTCGAACAGATTCTAATATAAACGATTTGTTATAGTTACATTTTCAACTACAAAATACAAAATGTTACGCTTTGGTGTATCAAGTTCTGTATCAGTAGGAGTATAGGGGAAGCTACTGAGCAAAATCGAGACTGCGATATTCTTAAAGACTAGTCATATTTAACGCCGCCAAAAAATACTAACCTATTTTTGAGTACTAATTTAATTGCAATTTGATATTTTAAATATTCTAAAATTAACCGTGTTTGCAACGATGTATTTCAATAAAGATCGTGATAAATTTATTTTGAAATGTATGTAGCTGGAAAGCGGAATGAAATATGGACGAATATCTAAAAAGTTCAAGGACGAAGTTAAAAAAATCGTTCTGAAGATGAATACACGCAGTTTCCAAATCAGCAGTAACTAGTAAAATAAACTAAATGATTGTCATGCATTAGTGCGTCACTCTCTTGCACCTCATGTAAATCATCAATGAATGGCAGAAGTAATAACGGCCCAGAGTTGCCTCCGTGTGGTACACCCAAATATGATCTTACGGCTTACCAATTTTTTGTATCGCTGAAAATGGCTATTTTTAGTGTCGTAACAAATTTTGTAACCATAGTGCTTTCTCATGACCCATGGACAGGGTGGGGTGTGTCCTATCCACCTCAAAATGAATAGATGTTGTCTGGTAAACGTCCCTAATCAGAATCAGTCGAAATCCGATCGATCCGACACGATTTAATTGAGTGATCGTGCTAACAAAAACAATTTCTCAAATAGTCCACCATTGTGCTTTCTCATGACCCATGAACATGGTAAAGTGTGTTCTATCCACCTCAAGATCAATAGGTGTCGTCTGGGAGGCGTTCCCGATCAGAATCAATCAAAACCCGATCGATCCGACACGATTTAGTTGAGTTATCGTGCTAACAAAAAATATTTCTCAAATAGTCCACCATGGTGCTTTCTCATGACCCATGGACAAGGTGGGGTGTGTCCTATCCACCTCAAAATCAATAGGTATCGTCTGGAAGACGTCCCCAATTAGAATCAGTCAAAACCCGATCGATCCGACACGATTTAGTTGAGTTATCGTGCTAACAAGAATAAATGCCGAATAACTTTTCCGCACTTCACTATAAGCGGAAAAGTAATGTAATCGTGTAAAGAAAAAGTGAAAAAACAAAATTTTTTTGGGTTTATTTTTCGTTTTTCGGCCTAAAAACAAAAAAAAAATGGTTTTTAAAAATGTTCTTCTGTGTGTGTCGTCGTCGTCGTCGGCATTTCTTGTTAGCAAGATAACTCAACTAAATCGTGTCGCATCGATCAGGTTTTGACTGATTCTGATCGGGGACGTCTCCCAGACAACACCTATTGATTTTGAGGTGGATAGAACATACTCTACCATGTACATGGGTCATGAGAAAGTACTATGGTGAACTATTTGAGATTTTTTTTTGTTAGCACGATCACTCAATTAAATCGTGTCGCATCAATCGGATTCCGACTGATTTTGATTAGGGACGTCTACCAGACGATATCTATCGATTTTGAGGTGGATTCGGCTCATGACCCATGGAAAGAGTGGAGTCTTTCCATGGGTCATGAGAAAACACGATGGTGGACTATTTGAAAAAAGTAAAACTGTCGCATAAAACACATTCTGCATTTATGTGTTGGTTTATTTTTTCTCGGCCACTCAATTTCGAGATAGAGATGTTCTACGTGCGGAAAAATCTGTTTTAAGGTTTTAAAACTGTTTAGTTTTTTGGTTTTTAGGCCGAAAAACGAAAAATAAACCCTAGAAGAAAATTTTTTACACAATTACATTACTTTTCCACTATAGTGGAGTGCGGAAAAATAAAAAATTAACGTTAATAAAACATTCATTGCGAACTTTAAGGTTTTAAAAACAAACTGTTTATGAAACATTTCTGGTACCAGTATTAGTTTAAAATAATGGTATTTATCTCAAGCATCCCATTTTGTACTTTTTATTTGAAATTAATGGAATCTGTTAGTTAATTAAAACGAATATTTAATGAATGTTTTTGCTGTATTTGATTATTGTATGCCCTTTTATACAATCGACTGTTCTATTTCTAGATTTTTGTAAACTAGGTCTTAAAGTCAAAACATATTAGAAGGAAATAACATGTAAAAGTTATATTTTTCTTAGACTAATTTAATTACATTTTTATGAGAAACGGCATATTTCATTTCTGTAAATAACCATAAGAGCAGAGCTGATCTCTATGTTTATCTTAGGCCGGCATTCAAATATAATTTATTGCTTGTGGTTGTGTCAACACAGGCGTGAGGTTAAAGACGCATCGAATAACGTAGTCAGTCAGTAAGTGGCGATATTACTAAAAAGGCCAGTGTGCGAGTGTGTGTGTGTGTGAGAGAGAGAATTAAGACACCCCCGTGCACAGATGCCCGGCTTCAGGTCGTGGTTCCTTCGAGTGCGGCTACTCGCGGTTTGGGGGTGTCGCGGGCCACTCGATTGACATGATGCAGGTGTGTGTGGGTATATCTATATGGTTGCCCCCGAGCCGGTCATTGGGATGCTTCATCGATGGGCATCCGGGAGCCTCTACTCATTTCAGGGTGACGTCTAGCTAGTCGTTGAAGAATATATGGTTTGTGAGTATATGTATGATAATATTAACCCAATAAGCCAATGTCTTAGTTATGTTTGAATCTATTGAAATATATAGAACGATGTGATGTTAATAGAGGACATCAATAGCAGGGGGCAGAGAACCCCCGGTGAGTACTTTCTCGATTATTTATTTATGCACAGAACAGTAATTATTGTTTTCTTGATTTAATGTCCTGCCACTGGCCTGCCAAGTTATTGTTTTCACATAAATAGAAGAACTGCATTATGATGATCCGCGTGTGGTACCTACAGAGGTATGTTTACTCATGAAATACTTATTAAGTAATTTTATATTTTTACAAACAGAAATAAGAAATTTGTAAAAAGTACCATGGGTAAATAAAGTCGTACTTTTTTGGCCTTTCATGTACGCGGTGTTGTTTTTAAATAACCATTTTACATGCGGAAATATACAGTTTTTACTTACCACGCGATTTTATTGTTATTAATTATACGACATGTTTCTTTTATTTTCTGCCTAGGGAAATATTTGTCTGGTTGTTTTTTTTTCCAACAAGGTCGTGAAAAAAAACAGCGACATTACGTCCCGAGTGAGTAATTATCCACCTAATAAAAAGTAAACACTTGTCCTCCCATTTGTAACCATCCGTCAGTTTTCGACTCAAGTCCGCGCAATCTCAGCCGACAAAAACCGGCATTAATAAATTATAATAATTATTTTTAGCATCTATCAAACGTTAGAGCGGCAATCCAACTTTTATTTTTAAACGCAGATGTTCTAAATGTACCGGCGTCTCGAGAAATTTGCGTTACCGTCACTGAAATATTATTTATGGCCACCGGTTGCGTTAAAAGTTAATAACTACGCCCAATTTAGTTACGACATTTATCTAACATAGTAAATGTTTAAAGCGCACTTTAATAGCCATTTGATACTGTTGCAAATTTTTGTCGTCGCCGTTTACTCGAAATTATACTGTCGAAGTGACCGACCGACGCTCATCCGCATACAGTGAAACGTGTTGAAACAAGAATTAACTAAATTATCGTAGTACCGAGATATCAGAACTTACCTTGGTCAAATATAGTCCTGGATTTTAAATTAATCCTGGTGTATTTAACACCATATTTAAATTAATTGTGGTGTATCATTTTTTGATTTTAAAATTTGTCAAGGGCTCTGATTAAGTTTTCTTAATTAAGTAATCTCTAGTTCAGTAATCTTACTCAAAAACGTGGTTTTTGAATTACAGTCTTCATCATTCCATTCTAAACTCATAAGGTTAGAACAAAACCACAACTCAAATCTGATTTTGCACGATGAAGCGCAGATTTTGAAAGCGATGACCCTACAAGAGACCGCCAAGATGACCCGAGTTGAATCCAATTGATTTCCTGAGATCTCTTAAGGGCTAGTTATGAATAATTATTATCGCTATCTTCTAATATGAATTATTAATACACAAAGAAAATCGAAGCCTGGAACACCTAATAAAACTAACATTTTTTTTTAATTGCTTAGAATGTGTTTTAACAAATTTTATTTTAGGTCATTACATCAAGTTTGCTTTCGGCAAAATTGATTCTTGTGATTTTTTGTTATCTGAAGTCAAAACATCTTACAATTAGTGGCAATGTCACTTTCGGAAAAAGAGTTCGGAGAAAGAGAGAAAACTGCGCCCTCTTTAATTAGGCTCATAAGGATCCTCCGTCTATGACACTATCTACTGCCAGTAAAATTATAGGTAACCTAGAGAGAACATGAACATGTGCTTGATGTACCCAGAGCTGGTTGCCAATCAATCAATACAAATACCCAACTTGACATTTTAGTAATAGTTGGTGAAAATCCACATTTCAGTTCCCGTCAGATTGGCTGGGATATAAATCTGAGTCAGTTACAGTGCCTAATGTTTTACACAAACATAAATTTCACCCTTATAAAGCTACAGTGGCTCAAGAATTATCAGAAGATGATTTTGATCGTCGAGTGCAATTCTGCGAGGAAATTCCACGTTATTCCTTAAACTTGACTGGCGCAAGATATCTGCAATTTTGCAGCAAGAGTTAGTTCCAACACTGACAGCTTTATATCAAATGAACCAGACATAACAGATAACAGACTTTGGTATAAATAGGACGGTGCACCTGCTGATTACGCTGTTCCTGTTCACACTCACTTGGATAACATTCTTCCACAACGATGGATAGAGCGACGTGGAGCTATGGAGTGGCTGCCTCGTTCTCCAGATCTTACACCCCTTGATTTTTTAAACCAACGTCTATGTCAATAAACCTAAAAACATAGATGATTGAAAAGATCGAATTCGACAGGAAATACGTAATATCGAGCCGGAACTAATGATTCAGACTGAATTTATTTTGAAACTGGCACATTGTCAAATATTTAATGCGCAACAGTTTGAATACATTATCAGTTAATGTATTTATTTCGTTTATAAATAAAAATCAATTTTCAAAATTAAAATTTTATTTGTATTTTTCTCGAAACTTTATGCAACTTAATAACTGTTTTATAACACTATTAAAAAAATGAGGTCTTATACTGTTTCAAAAAAAAATAGGGGTTTCCATTTAAAAAAATGCATCCTCTTTTATCCCGCAAACGTACGCCACTGTACATAGAACGTATTTCAAAAGATGGAAAATTTAAAATACCTTTTAACCCCTTCGTGTTTTGTTGCAAAAAAAATATTTTGAGAGATTTTCCATGTGTTCCAGACTTCTTTTCCACAGTATATACGAGGGTGAGACAAATAGAAACCGGATATTTCATTTTCGCGAAGAGGAGGGAACTCAGGACTACTGAGTTCCCTCCTCTTCTGATGATGCTACTGAGTCAGTAGCATCATGTCTGAGCAAGAGGTGCATACGTCCGTTGAGCAACGCATTATATCAAATTCTTGACGCGGGAGGGCGTAAAACCGGCTAAAATTTTGAGTCTATTGACTGCACAGTTTGTCGGCAAAACCCCCTATTTGGCATAACAAATTTGGCATACCCTGAAAAGGACCCACCTCGAAAAGCCAAAACTCGTCTTTCTGCAGGCAAAGTTCTTTCCACTGATTTTTGGGATTGCAGAGAGATACGGCTCATTGATTTCCATAATGAGCGGCGTACAATTAACGCTCCTTGATGAAGCAAAAGTGGATTTTCAGCGAAAAAGACGAGATATGCCTATCCGAAGTGTGATTGATTCTTCTTCGCGACAATGCTCGGCCACATACAGCTACTTTGACCCGAGAAAAAGTTTGTGCGCAATTGATTAGAGACACGACCAACTTCATTTTTCGATAACGGCATTAAAAAACTTCCAATTGTTGGGAAAAATGTATTGATAAAAGAGGAGACTATGTAGAAAAATAAGATGTATTCAAAAATGTTCTAACTGTGACATTAAATTTATTTAAACAAAATTACGGTTTACACTTGACTCACCCCCGTATTTAATGTAATTCTATACGTTTATTGCAAATTAAAAACATACTTCTATCATTCCTGAAAGAATATTCATTGTCATTCGCCCCCAGAATTGCATTATACCATTGCAACAATGCCCGTCACGCGTTTCATAAAACTTACCTTCCAGTCATCTGAAAGCCTCTCCAATGAAGACCGGAGAAGTCAGTCACCTTGGCGCAAAATGGCCCTCGACAGAAGGTGGTTTCCTACGGTCGGGAGGCTATCATTACCGTGAATAAGTGCAGTGTAAAACTGGTTAATAGCGGTCGTCCTTGGTTGAAGTTAGGCGTTAAAATATTGACCGAGCGACATACTGGGACACACTTTGCTGTTGTCTCGACTTTTATGATATTCTCGTGGAATGCTCGATGGTCTCGTCTGACGCCGCTCGCGTAAAGCAGTAGGCCGCGGATACTCCGTTTGGCAATAAGCCGATTCCTGATTGATTCCTTGAGCTGGCAATAGACCTCGACGGGATTAAAGAGTGCCAGGCAAAAATTGAAGCAAACAATTTTCCACAACCTGGATATTGTAACACGTTGGCGTGCCTGTATGTATCAAATATAAGAGAACACAATGACGCACAAAGAAGTTTAGACGGATATAATCAATGTACCTTTATTGTCTACTCTAGTCTAACTTCGATGTTCTAATAGATCGACCACAAAAATGTCAGGACACATCCACATAAACAATCTTACGAGGGGCACTATTTATATTTTGAGCCTTGGCAACACTAAGTGTTGTCTGACGCCATCTGACGTTTCCAATGGAAAGTTTGACATTTTTGACCATAATTGACAACTTTAGGCATTAGTTCGACTAGCATATACAAAATATTGCATGATCATTTAGCTGTAAAAAGGTTTGTTCTCGTTGGATTCACCACGGTAGCGAAGATATTTTCGTAAAACGGGACTCCATCTACTTAATCTTGCCAATTTGCTCTGGAATAGTTCTTGTTCGCACGATCATTCTATCTTCTGCGAATTAATCAAATACAGGAACAGGATTTTTCATACATGAACACGATTTATTACGGTTATCTATAAATATATCAATCTTTTCACATGTGCGTATGGCCTTGATAAATTGCCTTGGCACCTACCCAAATATTGCTATTCTGTTGGAGTGTAAACTATGAACTGTTGAATTGCGATACTGTAGGTATTTCTTGTTTTAATAACTATTGCTTTAGAGTTCAGGTCGATGCGAAATCTGAAATATCTCGGTTGCTATCGAACAGAAAATGTGTATTGGGAAAATTACTCAATTTTACTCGATAAGTATACAAGGTGTTTACGAAGTTGGAGGTTTATTTTTTTAAAGAAACAACGACGTCTTGATAAAAGAAATAGTTTGCGAAAAACTCATCTTGATAAAAGGAAAGAGAAGCAATTAAAATTAGACAAAAAATCATGGAATACTATTGAAATAACAAGTCAATATAATTAAGACTTTAAATATGTAAATATACTATAAAAGGCCATTTTATTTAAAAAAAATTACGAAGGAAAGTGTCTTTGAATGACCATCATGTTAACTGGATTTGAGCCAGCCCTTTAAGCAGTGGCGAAGCGTCGATTTAAGCTGAGGGTAGGCTGTCCTGAATTAGAATAGGGAGGGGGGCTGCTCATTTTTAATGCAATATATATATTGAATAGTTGAATCGCAAAAACAACTTACCTATATTCTTTTGTATATCAATTCCATTCCCGCGTTTTTTTTTCTGCAAAAACATCTATAGTTCTTGAAATAAATTGGTAGATTTTGTCGCTTTTAACGATAAGTTATTAAAATAACCACTCTTATCAATTAAATAGTCTACTAAATCGGCAGTGTCTAGGGCCGCCATTATCCTTAAAAATAACACTAATCACTACGACTAACGACAGGTCTGTTGAATTGTTACTTTTACTTGCGCTTTATTTTTACTTGTTTCTTAAATGAAATTCTTGAATGCAGACTAAACCAAATATATTTATTTTCTATACAACTACTACTATTGAATGCAATCACAGAACATAGACACTGATACACTGAACTGAGCCAACTAGAGATTACTTCTTCTAACGAGGTCAATATTATAGCCACTGTATTACGCAAACTCATCGAACAGGCTAGCTAAATTGCATATAATTTTTCGCGTACTCACCTCTCCTCCCCGTGCACCGTGAATCTCTATAAAATCCAAGGCGGTAGAGAGTCAGCCCAGATTCTCAGTGCGCAGGCCTGCCTAGGCTTGCGCACTGTCGGTTGCCGGCATGCTGGCGCTTCAGTTTAATTGGAAATAGGTATGATAATATGAATATAAAATGTTTATCATTCTGGCAATAGCAAGTGGTAATATAAAAAGGGAGTCTACCATCTAAAATATATAAGGTAATCTGCGCCTTATAGCCTTAATGGACGCTTCGCCAGTGCCTTTAAGGGTTACATCCTTTAACACTCTTTCACAACTAATCCTCATTGTCAGCAGCAATAAAAATGTCTGCGTAAGGTTTGGAACTATTTAGAATACGTAAAATTCAATTACACACAATGTTGTGAAACTCTAAGACGCCTATCGCCTCGAGAATCTTTTAATGTCACGCAATTTTCTATTATTCGAATTACCAAATCTTGTTACCAACTTCACACACAATTTCCAATGACTTAGTTAACGATATATTGCTTTCGAAATTTTCAATAACATCTGGGAATAATTTTAATTATAGCGGACGCAAATCTGCCTTTAGTATAGATAAGATTTAAATTGTACTGGAATGAAACCTTTATCAGAATTCACCACCGTTGATCAACCCAATTATATAACAGCGAAATGTTAGTAATAATTCCAGATGATAGATTATGCTATTATAAATAACTATGCCGCGTCATGTTTAATCGTAATAAAATAAAGTTCAAATGTAAAAGTCCTGGCAATTTTTTATATAAATATTTTTTGTACGAGATTTTTTTTGGTTTGCAATTTCCTTTTTAATATAATTTTTGGCTTAATTACATATTATAATAGACAAATAGCAAATTTATTACCCGAATGTATTTATATAGGTAAACGCATAAAATTCCAGTCTAATTAGTAGAAAGTATAATAAATTTCAACAACCTATAAATGCATCGAATATTGCAATTGCATTCCGAATGCAATTCCAGTATCGTGCCCTTGTTAACGACGATAAATAAGCAACGCGAGAAATAGACGAATAAGCCGTATCACCGTGAGATTTGATTATGAATTAAATAAACTTTTACGTGAGTTTAATTAGATAGAAATAGAGGTAGCAGAGTATACTAAAATCTACTAGTGTATCTCGAACTAAAGTATATTTTATCTGTATGTCTATAAATATAGTAATATTTTAGTAAAATGTCTCTTAAAAATTATTTTGAGCATAATGCGTTTTTTTTTTTTTTTTTTTTTAGCAGAAAGGTTTGGGCAGGCACCATGTAACCATATCATTGATCTGGTGTTTATTAAAGGTAATTAGGAAAAACTGGCAACTATTTAAATCTCATCGGCGATTAAGTAGGTCTGGTTCTGGTAAATCTATGTACTAGATCCCACCAGTGGCGGTTCGCGGGTTAGAAAATAGGTGAAGAGTTAGGATGTGTAAACAGTTAGAAAAAGTAGATTAATTTTTCTTAAGGTTTACTTATAGCCAAGCTTATACGAGTAGCTATCTAATTTTTGTACACCAAATCAATTCTTCGATCTTTTAGTGAGGCGTAGTTATCCTTCTTTAGTTCTAGCAACAATTCTTTCTCGATAGAAACAGTTACAAAAGATTTCTTCTTGGGAAACGGTATTTATTGAATACGTCGTTATACGTTTAAGACACGAAAAACATCTTTCCACCGACGCATTTGATGGAATAGCTAAAATTATACAAAACAGTTTGTAAGCCTCTGTAAAATTGTCTTTGTATTTATTCCATTTTTTGAGCAGTTCATGCAGCGGTATCGTTCTGTAATTGTCATCACTATATAACAGGCAAAGTTAATTTTTTAAGTCGTTAATGTTTGGTAAATATATTTCCATAAAATTGTTCCAAATTTTCAAAACTATTAGAAGGAAAACACGAGCTATATTGTTCAAATTTTGCAGTATCAGCGAGACAAACAAATTTCAACTTTTCGCAGTCCTGAAATGTGACGTCTATTTCCATTAAAATATGGTCCAATATTTCATCAAAGGTGCTTTACATCTTGTACTAATGGCTTCGTTAGAAAGATCGGCGTATTGTCGTTTTGTAATTTCTAATTCCATCATTATATTTGCTTTATTAAAGATCGTCTTTAAAAAGTCGTCATTTCTCTCTTTATTCAATATTTCACGTGTCTGTTTTATTTGATGCACCCAAAAATTAATATCTAATGATTCTTTTTGTAGGATATCATATAGAATATCTGGGCAGAATCGGTATGTTTATATAATGCTCTCGTAATATTTAAAATATCTACAATTGCATTTATGTTCCAAACCAATTGTTTATTAGAAAATAGTAAACAGGGCCAACAACATAGTTTTGTAACATTGGGCTGCTACATAACCATTTATAATTTGTGAACCAAGCAGATTTGAAATTTATGTTATAAGATTTACC
The DNA here is from genome assembly GCA_037954035.1 of Rosalia funebris. Lineage (NCBI taxonomy): Eukaryota > Metazoa > Arthropoda > Insecta > Coleoptera > Cerambycidae > Rosalia > Rosalia funebris. The sequence goes on along the minus strand of JAZFAV010000001.1, from coordinate 9,117,676 downwards.
AGATTTCTTAATATCTTTTTTGGCGAATATTGATAAAACAGTCGTAGGTCTTCCTTCCAGTAAAACGTCTCTTTTATTTTCGTCTTTCCAAAGACAGAACGTTGTTTCCAACAAATTACAAATAATATCGTTAACTGGATTCATTATAAATAATATAAATTATTGTTTCATTTAATATTGTCACTAACATAGTTGAAAAAACACTAATTATACGATCACTCAGTTGGTCAATCAACACATTAAAATCAAAGAAGCAAGTCTAAAAATCAGTAACATATAAGTCGGAAATCGAGAAAGGAACCACCAAGCCGCCAAGCGGTTATCATAAAGATGTATACGCCATATATATGATAAAGATTTAAGTACATTAAATAGATGCAAGTCCACTATACAGATACCCTATAAAATCTCGGGAAACTCTTCACCTAGGTGGAGGAAGAAGATGGACTAAACGGACATAGGCTATTGCGTGACGTCACGTTACCATGACAACCCGCTGTAACAGTGTATATTTGAGGGCACTTGATTTTCATCTCTGCACCTGCGAGTTATTTATATCATAAATAACGCGCGCATGGACTATTGAAGATTTAAAGGACATTCCGATGTAAATACAGTGTTTTTAGTAGCATAGCGGCATATTATGCTTGACATAAAAATATAATAGGGTTTTCATAACAAAATTTATTTGAATGTACATATTAAAGATATGATTATATATCCCAAAAATATAAAAAAAAATCCCAGTCTCAATTTCTTTGGCGAAGAGACACTTCCCTTACTTCACCTGAATAGCCGCCACCGGATCCCACCCCACCGAGTAAAACTATTTAATTTCAACGACAGGATTATATTATCAACGAACCCCATTATAATATAATTATATGAGAATACGTAAATAAAACCTTGCCTAATCAATAGATTGAACGATGAGGTACTACTGAATAGCCACCAAAGTCACCAGATCTCACTGCATTATATTTTTTCTATGAGGTTATGAATATGGGCGTATGGCTTTAACGAAGCCAGACAGAATTGTTGATCTCGAGGAAGTTTTTGAGAAACTTAGACATGAGTTTTAGTAGAGCTAGGTTATTGTTAACGAACAAAGATCGTTTTAAACAAAATCAATTTAAATAAACAGTAACGCTGAAAGACTTTCAATCTCCAATCTCACAGATTAATGCTTGAAATGAACTAATCAATGAGATTTTTTTATGTTGCACATAAATATGAAATAAATTGTTGCCGCAATTGTTTGACAGATGTAAAGTAAGATTTTGTAAATATTTGTTAATAATACGTTTAAAATTGTGTTTAAAGTGATTTGTGAAAGGCAATACATTCAGTTACGCTAGGGTTTTTTTCTTAATTTGATAGTCATGAAGTGAATGAAACACTTTGTCCAATACATAGAGTGAACAAATGAATCGTCCACGTAACTTAAGAGAAGACGAAACAGTGAAAGCGCCAACACTGGTTAACGAGAGAGGTAGCCAGCGATTTGTGGCTAATTTGTTAGGAGTCAGACAATCAACAATTAGTCAAACAGTTAAACGTTACAATAAACTTGGAAGTTACTGTGGAACCGCAGGACAAGGTCGTAGAAGTCTAGAGCTAAGCAGGACCCTAACAGCAGCTGGAAATGTAGCAATTTTTGGACGAGCAGTCAGGAGAAACTCAGGAAGATCTACACGTTACCGAATTAAACTTCTTACTATTTAATTTTTCTAATTTTTTTCATTAATACCGTCATGATTTTCTCCGATAATACCATTGTAATTTGTTAAATATTAATTGAAACCATTTAATTATACACTAGGCAGAAAAATTAAGGGATGTAAAAAAAATCCAAATTTTTTAGGTGATTTAGAAGGCTGTAATTTAGAAACTTAGAAACTGTAAAAAATAGTCGAAAAGCAATTTTTCAGCAGTTCACACATCAGCAGTTTTTCAGTAATCATAAGAAACCCATTTGATTTTTTTTTCCAAATTTTTGCTTACGTTTCAGAAGGTTCACGGACGTCAAGAAATGTTTTTATGTGAGTTCATCATAAAATCTTTTTAGACAATTTTATCCTGTTTAATTTGAGCGGTCTAAAACCCTTGAACGAAGAATTTTCGTTGAGTTATCGTCGTCCAGAGCAAAAGTCAGTTTTCACTTTGGTAATTAATTACTCGGGAAATAAGGATCGTACAGAAAATTCAAATAGGGTTTTAAAAACTACAAAATATTCTTTACAAGTCGTAGTTATTGGTTTTTGATAAAAAAACTTTCGGGAAAATGCGAGAATGTTGATTGAAAAAGAGGTAAAAAATTGCGTACTTATGGATATTTGCTTAACTTGGCATAACTTTGCAAATAATGGATAGACTAATGTTGTCTGTTTCTTTTCAACCTCAAACTATCCCAAAGAAACCCTGAAAATTTCAAAGCGCTGCATTTTTGTTCCATTGTGTTTGGAATGATTGAATCTGTCGTTTTTGCTAAAGATCAATTTAATGATGAATTTTTTATTAAATTTTTGAGGTTAAAAATGTTTTTTCTTTAGCAATAATCCATATTTGTTCTATCAAAAAATTTTAATTATTGTAAGAAAAAAAATTTCTGTACGATCCTTATTTCCCGTGTAATTAATTACCAAAGTTAAAACTAACTTTTTTATTTTGAACGACGATAACTCAGCGAACAATGATCGTACAAACCTTTTATACGGCTCAAATTAAAGAGAATAAAATTATCTAAAAGAGATTTATAATTAAATTTCTGAAAAAAAAATATGTGCAGCACAGTACACGTTATAGAAGTGAATACTTCTTTAGAATAGAGAATGAGAGAGATTAAGAGTGAGAGACTGAAAGAGAGAGAGAACGGGAGAGGGATAATTTCAAAAGAAATATAACAATATAAAATTTGTGTAAAAAATATTCGGTTTATTCATTATCTACACTATCAGCGGCTGGTGGTTCAATTGGTAATACTGATATGATTAGTTTGTGATATCTAAAATATGAAATATATGTTCGTGATTCGATATTTTCTAGATAACGTGTAAAAAATCCATCTATTGTTGTTCCGGATTTTGTTGTTGATTCTTTGGGATTGTTATTTAAAAGCAGACCAAATGTTTCTCGAAGAAAGTTAATCAACGTCAAAGAATCATTGGATCCGAAATTTACATTGAAATCTCCCCCGAGAATTAAAGGGATTTTGTCTTCGCCTCTTCCAAGTGCATTTGCACCTGTGTGGCTGTAAACCAGTAGGGAGCGGTGAATGAAATATATTATATCTTCTAGATTTAAAGTTAAACAGTTCAAGGATATTATCAAATAATCACAGAACACAGATGAAAATAATGTAAATAATTACAAAACACAATGATAAATATTCGGTACACACACGTGCTGCTTCATATTGTTAATATATAGCGTCTGGATGCGTACATATATAATGCGCGCATGCGCGACAATCTATCTATCCTATTCTATCGCTTCGTACTGAGTTTATATCGCTCTCTCTTGCTCCACTCCCGTGTGGCGTCAGAGTTGTACGTATTCGCGCGCATGCGCGTCATACTATATTTTCTTCTATTGCCTAGTATTCAACGAATACGTGGCTCTCTCTCTTGCTCGTACGATGCTTCCTAAATTATTCCCCCTTCAAGCAACTTAGACTTTGGACTTAGCGTATGAGTGGGCGTTAAAGACGAAGGACCGCACAAAAAGGAGACGTGGATAGCCTAAACTGATATATATGATGTATAGCTCCCTTTCTCTTTCTCTCTAAGTTATATATCCGTGTACTCTGTCTTGCAACGAAGCCTGCGTTTTAGGTATACCAAATGTATAGCTCTCTTTCTCCTTCTCTCTACGTTATATATGTTTTCTCTCTCATGTAACGAAATCTCGAAACGTTACATTTTTTCTAATTCACTCTCCATTCTCGTCAAATTACAGAACGCCGCCAAAGAAGTATTCACATCAAAAATTCCTGAAACTCGTGGACCTTTTGAAATGCAAGCAAAAATTTCTATTTTTTTTCCAATGATTTTCTTATGATTACTCAAAAAATGTTGATGATGAAACATTTTGAACACAAGATCTAAAAACTAGGAACAAGTTAGTGCTTTAATTTGCTTTGTTTTAAATTTCTCTGCGACTATTTGTCTCCAAGTTACAGCCCTTTGAAAATCACCTAAAAATTTTGCTTTTGATTTTTTTACATCCCTTAATTTTTGTGCATACTGTCACATAGGTACTATGATGTAAATGATCGAAAAAATAAAAGTAATACTGTATCTTATTACTAGGATGTATATTATTACTAGGAATATATTTTCTATAAAATCTATATTTCTGCTCTTATAAATATTGAGGTTAAAACATTTTCTAATCATTATTATTTTTTTCAAAACATTGCTTTGATGTGTAAAACTGCATTCCTCGCGCCCCATTTTAGCCCCGATTTTCTCTGGATATTTCGATATATCACACGAATACTACGTTGCCAGGTCCTACCCACGAAAGAAAAAAGGAAACCACAAAACGCAACGCGAAGATCAAAGTAGCTGTGGATTTTTTTTTCCTATACGTAAACGCTGATTAATGTTTGCAACTGTGTCGTATTCAATTTGTATTTAATAACGTACATTACGATTTGATGTAAATATTGATTGGAACTGATTATACGAATGGCTTTTTGCCAAAAGAGACGGCGCCCACAGCACAGACCGCTGCAGCTGAGTTAAAAGTCGGATATACTTTTATATATTCGAACAAATATAAAAACAGTATAAAAAAATATATAATCGTTTATAATTATAATTTTGAATCTGCTACATCGTTTCAGATTAGCAAGACTGCTTTGCACCTTAGCTTTTCTTTTTTATGTCTATCACAGTATTATATCTGATTTCTTGAATTTATCTTATTCAGGGGCGTAGCGTACATGGATGCGAGTGATGCGTAGCATCTCTTAAAAAATTGGCACATTAGTGTTATTTAAAAGTTCAATCTATTTATTCAATTATGACAATTTTTTAATTATTTTAAACCCACCGCAAACATACATTATTTACTTTAAACGTTACCATCAACTTTATTATTTCAAATCTGCCGTGAAGGCGCCCGAAATTATTGGACTCCCGCATTATTTGCTGCAGTGCTGAAATGCGATGGTCCACGTTACATCCAAGCTACGCGTTAGATGGGCGAAAAGGTCAGCGATCTTACGCAGCCAACAGTGGAACCTCGAGTGGGTGTTGTCGTTATTTCCAGACTCAGTTATGCGATTATGTGAACGCATCTTGACGACTGTCGCCATAACATAAGGAAGATTTGGAAGCGCTGTTCAGGTAATAGTGGAAAATGAGGAATGGGATCGAGAAACCGTTATTTGTGCTAGGGGCCTTTTAACTGTATTGCGCGACTTTGATTTTAATTTTTTCGTAGCAATGTTTTCTGAAATATTCCCACATTCAGAGAGCCTGTTTAAAATTCTACAGACAAAAATATCAGATGTTAGTTACTGCAATAAAAAGATCGCCGATTTCAAATCACATATTCAAAAAATGAGAAACGAGTTTAGTGACATTTGGGACCGTATGGACAGATTTGTGTTAGAAAGTCAACCACCAAGTAAAAGAATGCATTTGGATTTAATTCCTGAAGAAAATAAGAAAAGCACCTACGCACGATTTTTTTATGAAATTTTGGACGTTATTACTTTGAACATTAGTGAACGGTTTAGTGAAATTTCTAAACTGAAATTCTTAAGAATTGATCTTCATTTAAAAATTAGGATATATACCTCGGCATAATCAGTTTAGGTTAGTGTTTTTTTTATTTTACCATTTTTATATGGCCTACCATACATCTGACTACACCTCTTCCCCTTGTAAAATCACATCCCTAGATTCTTTTCTCACGCTACGTCCCTGATTTTATCATCAAATTGATTACAGTTGACGTCTCGCCTTATTCACAAACCCCATTGATCTTCAAACTCATTTTTCTGATACCCTTTCTCCTGCATACTTTCCTCCAGATCGTGCCATTTTCTAAGACGCCCTACATACCCTTTAATTTAACTTCAGAGATACATCTACCAATTTAATAACCTTCTGGCTAGACATACATAATCCCAGATTATTACCCACCATGAATATTAACTTGCATTCTAACCTTCTATTGGAGAGAGAGAGTAGTTAGTTCTTTTAGTAAGTCCAAATTTAATCTTCATTCCAAAAATCATCCCAAGTAAAATCACAAGTTCCCAATCATCAGATATTCCTCATAATTTTGCTCTTGTTAAGTCAAATCTTCGTCATTATGTCGAAGTCTTAAAGCAAAACGACTGCTATATAATAGCTGTTCGAGTTAAGCCTAACGTAGATTTGCTAAAGCTTGATAAAGGAAGTGCTATAGTTGTTATGGAGCAACAAGATCAATACCTTCTTATGTATTCTGCTTCCTCAATTGAAGAGTCATGGACCAAAATTATCAGAGACAGTTCATATCAGACTGAATAGAATCGCATCGAAACCATTGTCTGCATAAATCCTTCCCAAAACCACCAGCCACCAGTGTTAGTAAAGCCTAGATAGCAGCTCTAAGGAAGTCATCCGCAATAGATAATGAACTGTTGACAGTTAAACAAACGTAACCAAAAATAATTCAACGCACCCGTAGGTGGAATCACCAGTAAGTTCATTGGGCATCTTCTACGTATTGCGATGGTTTCAAACATAAGGATTAGTTCTGTAACAAAGTTTAGCTCGTCATATTAGATGATACACTAGCCAAACCATCAGGATTACAATCCTCTTTGAGCAGAAATTTAAATGAGACGTACGGGAAAATTAAAGCAATCAAGGCAGTCCTGTATGCTGGTTCAAATAATCCATTGACTCATGAATGAGTCATTTTTCATGGGACCTGCATGCTCTGGAATAAAGCGATATCTTGGAATTTTGAGGAATCAAGGAGGAACCGTAATTCTATAGAACGTCGGCTAAAAAGTGTTAGTACAAATGTCTAAACATTCAAGGACCGTTGACCAAAGAACACAGGAACAGTAAATTCTTCTAGGCCATGCTCATCGGCGAATTCATCTTGACGTTTTGACCACATTTATCAGCTTCTTCAGAAGAAATTCAAAGACTGAAATTATATCTGATTAAGACAGAGAATATGACAAGCCAGTTTTGTAGGATAGTAACTGTAGTCGCGCCTGAAATTCCAGAAAGTTATTAAATTAGCAGATGTTCCTTTCTGGAGGTAATTCTAGGTATTATCTTACCTACAATTTTTTTAACATTTTACGGTTTATGGAAAAAGTATTAAAAAATCAAGATGAAAATTAACGTCACGGCTAGTTTGTTAAATCAGTGATAAGGTGAAAAAAATGATAATCGATGTGATGAGAAAAAACTAACTGAATCGCAAAATTTTGTTTCCAAGAAATGCATTTGCACTATACGTTGATAAGAATTGTTTTGGCTTACTTTGATAATCACTAAGTGCTGTAAAAATTTGGGACCCTACCTTAGAAATACACTGTATAATATGCGAACAGCATACCTAGCGAGAAATGGAAAAGTTCCTTACTTAAGGAAAATCATTGCCATCAATTCTGTTCTCCATTTTTCGATCCAACACTCATGAATATTCTAGAAGCCTCGCGTTGTTGAGTGTAAACTTCATGGTTTTGTTCAAATATTTACATACTTTTCCTCGCATACGCAAAGAAGCCCATATCATAAAGATTTTACATCGCAGAGAGTATCCTGGCATACCTGAATAGATTGTATCTGCGTTAGCAGGGAGATCTCCAGAAAAAAGGAAAGCCATCAGGGCTTAAAGGGCTTTTTAAATTTCTGGGTACGTGGTGAGCAAGAACTAAAATGATTACACCGTTAACAAGGTTTATGTCACATGAATGAGAATGCCTGCTTCAGGTCGTTATCGTGTTCTGGTGTCTATGTGACTTGGAAATTGTCCATAACGTAGAGTACGATAAAAATAGTAGTGTAAGTATGACTGGCAAGTGTGTGCGGATTTGAGTATGACCCGCCTTTACTGGCTAGACTGTGTATTTACAAAGTATTGTTTTTTTTTCTGGGTATGAGGCAACATAACTAACTCACCTCGTTGTGAAAGACTGACTTTCAAGAGACGAGAAGACCGTAACGCTCAGTGTCCTTTGATACCTTTTACAGTTAATATAAGCCTTTTTGTAAAAATGTATGTTTCTTTAAATCATATATACTCGTAAAATATTATAGATAATAAAATATTATTCAGAGCTTCCAATTGATATAAACGTGTGCTAGTATTTGTTGGTCAACAAGTTATAAGTACATATTTTGTAGAAATAACTGTAACAGCAGGTATTTAAAGGGTTTTTCAATAAGGACGCTCGATTTTCAAAAGTAAATAAAAAAAAAAGTTGAGTGAGATATTTACTCATTTTTTTTTATTTGAAAGATTATTTTATGACATTAAGTGTAGAATATAACGTCGTTCAAATGTCCGCCACGGCTTTGCTTGGTGGCACGTTTTCGGGAGGTCTAATTTTTGTTGACTTTGTCGCATAAATCTGGTTGAATTTGCTGGATGACGTTCGTTATGTTGACTTCGAGGGCATCAATTGTTTACGGTTTATTCGCGTAGACCTGCACAATTTAAAATAGCCCCAAAGGAAGAAGTCTAAAGGCGTTAAATCGCACGATCTCGGTGGCCAGTTGACGTCGCTGCCGCGCGAAATAATGCCCTCAAATCGTTCGTGCAGAATGTCCATCGTGGTATGCGCTGTGTGGCACGTGGTGCCGTCCTGTTGGAACCACATGTAGTCGGTATCCATATCATCCAGTTTAGGCCACAGGAAGTTGTTTATCATCGCTATGTAGCACTCGCCGTTGACAGTAATGGCAATGCCAGTTTCGTTTTGGAAGAAATACGGACCGCAGATTCCGCCAGACGAAAATCCGCACCATACAGTGACTTTCCCGGGATGCATTTGATGCTAGTGTATCTCGTGTGTATTGGTATCGTCCCAAATCCATCAATTTTACTTGTTCACATATCTATTCATCCAAAAATGGGCCTCGTCGTTGAAGATGATTTGTTTTTGGCGAAATTCATGTCAACTTCCAACTGCTCCAGAGCCGAATCAGCGAACACACGGCATTGTCTGTGGTCGTTTACCTTAAGTTCCTGGGTTAGTTGGATTTTGTACGGGTGCAGACCCAAATCCGGATGCAAAATTCGCCAAATTCAAGTGGCAGAAAGGCCAACTTCTTATGACCCGATGAGAGTACGGATTTTCCCGTACACTCTCATGCACAGCAGCGATGTTTTCAGCAGACCTTGCGCTTCGCTGACGTATGGGTGTTGGCTGATTATTTATCAAACCGGTTGACTCGAGTTTGACCACCAGACGTCGAATAGTCGACTCGGCGGGACGGTTGTGGCGAGGATAAAAATCACGTAATGCATGGAACGTTTTGCGAACGAGGCACTGATTTCGAACATAAAATTTGATGATTTACACACGTTTTTGAACGCTATAACCTTCCGTGGTGATTTGCCATACACTACTGAACAATTTACGATAAATTTGACAGATGTTGCTTTAACAACATGGCCGCCATTACCTAACAAATTTCGAGCGTCCCTATTGAAAGACCCTATACCTGACCTAACCTTTCCCAGGGCCACCTTCTAAATAAGAGACTTAACCCCCATGGAATTTTTCTTCTGGGAGTGATTTAAAAATTTAGCCTACGAAGAACAGAAACTAAGCATTATACTACATATTTACTGTCGAATTGTATTCACCAATTAAGATTAACTTTACTAATTAGTATTTATTAGTTTTTATGACTCATAATTGAAACACATTGGTATTTTATAATCACATTAGTTTTATATCAAATAGGTTTGCATCAGCGGATTTCAGTCGAGGTTTGATTAGGTTTACATTAGTTTGCCATTAAAATAGACGGGTCTTTATGTGTATATGGGAGAAGTTGTGAAAAAGTTATTTTAAAGGAATGTCCATTAAGCCCGAGGCTTATTGTGGGATAAAGAATAAAAAAAAATCCTTTTTATTGAATTCAGTTCGAGCAACGGTTCGTTAGTTTCCCTACCGTCGCTTTATTTCCACGAAATTCCTTTTAAAAGGGCTAAAGATCTTACGGAAATCCGAAAGTAGACGCATACAATATTTGAGCGGCGTCAGCTTACGCGAATTATTGATAAAAATAGGGTTCGAGAAATAGAAATGTACTCTAAAAATAAATTAACGTAACAACGAAACTTGGCTTAAGCGAAATATTTCAACAACTTATTGGAAAGCCGCAATATCGCTATATAAATCGACGTAAAATTTTATGTAACAATAAATACTGTCTGCGGAGAGCGAAGAACACGAAAAAAATGTAATTACGTTCGCATTTTAATGACCTTAATTTATCACTGTAACGCCGGGGAATATTAAATTCTCATTATTTTGAGGTTTTGTCAATAGCCAACGAAGGCTAACCAGTTTCTTTGACGAATTTGAAGCCTGTTGATGTACCGGGCCTAATAATTCATTGTTAAAATACATTTAGACTGTTTATATTTAATATTATGCAACATATCGTGTAGCGTGTATCGATGAATTAAGAAACAACAGAAAAAGTTAGTGTTTCGTCAATAATTAAAGCACAATTACAATTATACACAGTTTATATCATGTCTTTTCTTCTTTTCAGGTAAGTTCGTTTAGCCTACACCGTGTTCCCACTTCATTTTGTAAGTATATTAACCTCCAGTACTTAGCCTTGTATCATCTAGTAAAACTCGCTACCATGAATAGTAACATGCGTGTAAAAAAGTATAACTACATAAATTGTTTAAATTCTTACATATGCCCCACTCACGCCCATGTATATCCTTGGCCATAAAAGTTAAAACGCAACGGATATATCATTTTTTTTTTATTGTTAGACGAAGTGCTTCAATTTAGAATTGTATAATAGGATAACATATACGATGTTGTTCAAAATTGACTACATACTTACGTAATTCAAATAATAGTAATTAAAATTAATTTCTTTACATCTAACCAGTAAAATATCTTCAAAATTGAAATTATTATTATATGGACCTTTCTTAAGGTAGTTTTGCTGGGACCGTCCGGTCCAAAAATAAATGCGCGGGTAAATATTTGGGATATCAGTAGTCTAGTGTTCATTATTTTTGTTCACAAACTGTACTCTATTACTCATACACTGTATGTATATGTATACACATAACTACATGTTTATTAGCTGAAACTAAAGACATGGCAACGTTGCGTTGTGTCGTATTTTAATCTGTTGTGATTGTGTGTGTGTGTCTTATACTTAACTTGACTTTGTAAAGTTTTCGGAGCGTGAAAGAAAATTTATAGAAAAATTAAAAATTAATTTTTGTCGTTATCAGTTGCGGGACAATAAAAAATTTGCAACGCGGAAAGTAATACAGAAACATTTAAATTGTATTGCAAAAATGAATCTTGCGAAAGGTAAATAGAGTAACTAACTTAAGCACTGGACGACGTATTGTTACATTGAGCGAACTTGGCAAAAATTTAAGATATTGTGAATGTAAAAACGTTCTCTCACTTGAAGAAATAAAAAAGGAAAGTCATTTAGGCCTAATTTCAATTTCAGGTATTGTTTGTGACGAATGTGCAGTTACTTATAACAGTCGTGACTGGTAAAATGCATGTCGCTGTGTTGCCAAACGCTAATTGACAAGTTCTCGACATCCCGAGGCAAGCTTAAATTGGCATCTTTTAAAAATGTATTTTCAACAAATCGGGCAACAACCAATTTTCGTAATAATTCGTAATAAACTTATGTATAGATGAGTTGTTTTTGGAAAACATGTATAGAAAAGCTTTCCAGTTATGATGAAAAATGTGTAACTTTTAGTCTGATACATTCAACCCATGCAAAGAGTTCCAACTTTGATGGTGAATATCTCTATTGTACGGGTTCGAGCTTTTGAAAGGCAATACAATTACGCAAATCAAAGAGGAGTTGGACGCTGTGTACGGAGACTCTGCACCATCATTTACCACCGTAAAATTTTGGGCAGCTGAATTTAAACCTGGCCGTACCAACTTTTTTTTTTTTTTTTTTTGAGGGGGACGTAGCCGGTGCTTACGCGAGCCGGACAAGTGGCCCCCCAGATCTGTGTCCCACCTACCTCGGAACCGCTCTCGCTTCTCGTCGAGGTAGGGGTCAATCGTTCTTAGGATGTTATCAATTTCTATTCCATTGCCCTACATCCCCCCTCCGTCAAAGACGATTAGGGGTTCGGGCCCAGCTCCTTCGCTTCCTCTTGCTTCCTCTTCATTATCCTCACTACCATTCTTTCCGCACATGCCCACTCATTCGCACTTCTAACCATCCCATTCACCAATTCCCTCACACTTTCAAGCCGACCCACTCTACTCGTATACTCTTCCCTCTCATTCGACCACCTCGGGCACCCGATTAAAGTGTGCTCGGGATAATCCCTTTCTCCGCAGTAGATGCACTCATCTCCATCCACCTTCTCTATCCCACGCAGGTACTCGCCAAAGCATCCGTGGCTCGACAACACCTGCGTAAGATAGTATCCTACCTCTCCGTGCTGTCTCTCGACCCAAAGCCGGACAGCTGAGATGAGAGACCTCGTCCATACCGCACGCGTCTCCGCATCTCACCTCTTCTGCCATCTCGTCCACATCCTCTCCCTTGCATCCCTCCTGTCAGACCTCCGATATACCTCCTCTCTCTCCCTCGCAAGAAGGTCGATCGAAGGCATACCAGCTACCACTAACGCCGCAGAACCAGACACCATCCTATATATCCTATATGCACTCACCACTCGCAACGCCGAGTGGTGAGTGCATATAGTGGTGAGTTGGACGTACCAACTTGGGAGACGATGAACGTTCGGGACGTGCAAAAGCTGCAACCACTGACGATAACATCGCCTCGAGTTCACCAAATGGTGCTAGACAACCGTAGAATTGAAGTGAGACAGATAGAAAAGGCTATGAATATGTCCATTGAACTTGTTTGTCACATATTGAATCAAGATTTAGGCATGAGAACGCGTTGGGTGCCGCGTTTGCTCACGTTAGACCAAAAACGTGTTCAAATGAACATTTCCAACGCTCTGTGTAAGTGCAATAAATTAGAGCTTTGGTACTGATTAATTACTGTAGATGAAAGTTGGATGTACCATTATACCCCAGAAACAAAAATAGAGTAAAAACAATGGACTGCGAAGGGGGAATCGGCTCCGAGAAAAAGCAAAAACTGTTTTTCGGCTGGGAAAGTGTTAGCGACTGTTTTTTGGGGTAATCATGGAGATATCTCAATCGATTATCTTCAAAAAGGAAAATCCATTACAGGAGTGTACTACACATCATTACTTGACAAGCTGAAAGCAGAAATTGCGGAAAACATTTGCAGACAAAATTAATTTTACCAAGACAATGTGCCGTCTCACACCTCAGCGGCAGCCATGGCGAAAATCCACGAATTACGGTTTGAACTGCTTGACCACCCTCTTTACCCACCAGATCTAGCCCCAAGCGGCTCTTTTTTGTTCCCCAAGCTAAAAGATGCGCTCGGAGGATAGACATTTTCGACAAATGAGGAGGCCATCGCCTTCGTAAACAATTATTTTGCAGAGAAAGACGCCGAGTACTATTTGGACGGGTGAAAGAGATGGGAGCATCGCTGAGAGAAGTGTGTAGACTTACAAGGAGACGATGTAGAAAAATAAAAATAAATTTGAAAAATGTCTTGTATCTTTGTTAGGTCGGAAGCTTTTCAGACCACCCTCGTATGTGCATCATTACTTATTTGTTTTAAGCTGTTAATTATTAAAAAACAAACAGTTCCAGAGAAACTGTCATGAATTTTGAATAATTAAATTGGATAGTCTGTATATTTTAACATATTCCTATTCTGCATGAAATTTGCTCTATAAGACGTTGAAATTTATCTCAAATGTGGTAGACTTATTTATTTATTATATATAAAAATTAAACCAATTATTGAAATCTTTTTATAATGAACATTTTACAAGAAGGTATTAGAATTGATACCGTTCATTTTTTGTGTTTGTGTTTCTTCATTTTTTGAAATTTAATTATTTGAAAAAAATAAATCACTATTATTTTCCTCTTTTCGAAGTATTTTCGTAATAATTATGATTTCAAATAGCGAACTGATACATGATCTCTATGCCACCTAGTATAATAAATATGTCATTCTGGTATAATAAATACACATTCTATGTAACCAGAAAGCACAATCTAATACATATTTTAATTACACTTTCCTCGACCTTTAAAGAAACCCGCAGTCGTATCAAGAGTTACGGCAAAAAAAAATTCATTGAAACGTACCATCTCATCACAAAACATGTTTACAATCCTGAAAAAAGCGACTTAAATTATCCTCCGATATTAATATTCTCAGTAGAAACCAGTTTGTTATTGAATTAATAACCCGGCAAAAAAAAGTACGAGCATTGACCTTGTTCCTGTTGCTGCCTATTTATTGTGATGTTCGATTTGTATGAAGGCTTTTCAGATCTCGATTCAATTTCTCGAAATCAGCGCAAATAACTTATTATCACTTATCAAACCCAAATCAACTTTCAAAATGTCAAAATGTGTAGGCCTGTGTTATCATCGCATGAAAGAATCATCGACACATGGTTTCCACTTTTTGCCTGTCACATAATCATTCGACACGCAGTTTTCACCGAAGGGTTCACAACGGACTAGACTGGTACAAAACGTCCGAGACCGCCACAAGGGTGAAACGTCAGCCGGGGCCTGACAACAAAAGTACTCTGCCCGAATCCCCTAAGCCATTACCCGCTCCCCTGGCACTACCAGTCCGACAGTGGGATGAAAGATAGGAGAATAGACGATAAAATCTGGTGATCTAGGTGGCTAGACAAGCCCCTAGCCCCCGCAATTTTTCAGTCAGTCTACCAGCATAACTTATTTCAAAAACGTTGCGTCACCCTTATGCTATGCCGTCTCTTATTTGAGTGTAAAATTGATTACGAGATGAATGAATTTCTATAAGAAATACACCTGGGATTTTTTACGAACTGCGATTTTTCTACGGAGCAGTTTCTAATAAACAGCTGTTGGGGGATTGTTTTTGCCAACTTACTGTCAAATTAGATAAGTGATGGAATTTTGAAAGATTTAAATTTTATTCATGTCATATCCAGGACACTATTTTTAATTCTGGCCGAAGGTCTCGCGTATTTTTTTCTAACGCTTTATTAGAATCTTACCGTATTATTATAGACAACAGGTTCAAAATAACCCTACCCACGTAACATAAGTTGTGTCGTCCATACAGTGTGTCCAAGAAAATAATAACTTGTTTTCATAGAAGCGTAAAAAAACTATTTGTTTTTTAAATTTACCAATTTTTTTAAGATATCCTAAAGGACTGTGATGTCATCAACGGAAACGGTCTACGAATCAAATTTGGCAGAAACTTGCAAAGAAACAGAAGGCCTGTGGGGTATTCAGATTAATTTGGGGATTTATCTATAATTAGTACTTAATAATACAGGGTCTTTCAATAGGCATGCTCTAAATTTACGTTATAGCGTTCATAGGCAACATAATAGGCAATTTCTTGAGGCCTAAACTTGATGATATGGATACCGACGACATGTGGTTTCAACAGGACGGCGCTACGTGCCACACAGCTCATGCCACGATGAACATTCTGCACGAGCCATTTGAGGGAATGGTTATTTCGCGCAGCGGGGACGTGAACTGGCCAGCGAGATCGATTTAACGCTTTTAGACTTCTTCCTTTGGGACCATCTTAAATCGCAGGTCTATGTGAATAAACCGCAAATAATAGATGCCCTCTAAGTCAACATAACAAACGACATCCAGCAAACTGTAATTCTACAATAGTCAAATATACACTAGGCACAAAAATTAAGGAATATAAAAAAAAATCCTAAATTTTTAAGAGAATTTCAAGTCCGTGGATCTTTTGAAGGCCAATAAAAAATTTGTAAATTTATTTTCGGATCGTTCTCTTATGATTACTCAAAAACTACTGGCGGTAAAATATTTTGAACACAAGATTTGAAAACTATAAACTTGGAGCTTGAATTTGCTTTTTTTTTAAATTACTCTGCGACTACTTTTCTCCAAGTTATAGCCCTTTGAAACTCACTTTAAAATCTCGGATTTCTTTACATGCCTTAATTTTTGTGCCTAGTGTATTTGTAATATAAAAAATTGCTCAAATAGGGAATTTTTTACTCACTGAGTTTTGCATAAGTATGTTGCTTATCACAAGTAACCTGTTCTGTTGGTGTAACATAAAAATATATCGATTTAAACCAATAATCAACAGCTAAACCATCAACGCCAATAAATGTGACTATTTTTCATGCGACGCTTCATTTTGATTGATATTGCAGCTGATGTTCGTATAAACACGTATTTAATTTAATTGCTCGGCCGATTAACATCGTATCAATATTTTTACAGCGCCTCGCGCCGTGTGTACCCTATTTCGATTTTAAAAAAGCAAGTGCGCTACATACTGCCAAGAAAAAAAGTATTAAACACATATGTTCAGTCGCGACAAAATATGTTTTAGTATGTCAAGGACGAAAGTAAGTATAACAGTGATCGTTGGCTTGCTCTACCCATTTTTTCCCGTAATTTATCGAAAAAAAATGCTTACTTCCATTCGTGATTTCCGTTAATAACACAGGTCTACAAATTTTGACATTTTGAAAGTTGACTTGGGTTTGATAAGTGATTATAAGTGAGTTATTTACGCTGATTTCATATCTACCTTCCGTTTTTGCGCCTCACTTAAGGTTTTTGATCAACTGATTAATCAGAATAAATTAATAACTAAAGGAAAAATTATACTTCAATAAACATTATATTTAATAAATGTTAAAAAACATAGTACAAAGCAACAACACAAATAGTTTTGAGTCTCTAATTTCTTTTTTTTTCTTTGAAAATCTTTCCTTTTTTGACAAAACACTTTGTTTCATAGTTTTTCTTGTATAATCATTCGTTGGATGTTCTCTTTTCAGCATCCAGCAGTAATCTGCCATCATCGCCATATCCCATGGACCCTGGTACAGGAGGTACCAGGGTCGATGGGATCTTTGGGGGCTTTGCTATGTAGTATTCTTTATAATACTCACCGAACAGTTCTTTTTCACTCTTACGTTCCATAGTTTCCATTAAACAAAACAAAACAAATAAGCACAAGTAATAGAACACAATCTGCCAACCATCGTGTCACTTCACGAACAGTCGATATCTAATTTACGACAGATCGTATGGTACGACTTGAAACATCATGTGCCGAGACGAGCATGGCGTTTCATGAAATGCCTAGGCAGATTGTGTAACATTAAAAATTTACATAATATGCCGGCAGTCCATGTACTGCCTAGGCTTTTCATGAATTGACGTATTTCACCATGAGACTACGACATATACATGTATATACATTAAGATCGTCATAAAAACGTACGTAATTACTGTAGAGGAAAACTCTCAAATCCTCACCAAATCTTGGTTACCCCCTATTTTCGGGGATGCTGGAAACGAATCTGGCTTCAATTTTTTATGTTCGGACACAGTTTTCGAGAAAACGAATTTTCAACTCGACCGCCTCCGCACGTTCCCGCTTTTCCTCATCAAATAACTTTCACTTTACATTAAATGGCTACTTAATATTAATGTAAGTAGATGCTACAACATGTCCTTTATACAAATCATATATTAAACCGTCATAAAACTTAGTGATCGTTACGATTTTCTAATTTACTTTCAATGTTACCATTTTCATGAAAGCGTCCATTTGCTATCCAAGCGTTTCGGATGTAGAGGGGGCGCTAGGATAGCAAAATGGGACGGCTTCGTGGAATTTGCAAACGCTGCAAATACATCAGAAAATCGTAATTAATAATTTTTATGACGGTTTTAATGCGTGATAAGTTGATACATATAAATGAAGTGTTGTAGCATCCACTTATATTAATATTAGGTATCTACCTATGTAATGAAGGTGAAAATTATTATTAAGTTAATTGAAATGTAAGTGGTGTCGTGCGGAAAAGTTGAAAATTAATTTTCTGGAGAACTCTGTCGACCAACAAAACGTCCGACCAACGATTTTCTAATCTAATTTGCAATGCTTAAAATCTTCGGTAATTATACAGAAGTGATAAAGTCTTGAAAATGCTTCCCAAATTTTTCCTACCCCCCTATTTCCGATGGTGCTGAACACGAATCTGGTTTCAGTTTCATCCGCTCGGACACAGTTTTCGAGAAAACGGATTTTCCACTTTTCCGCAATACATGCCGCTTTCCTTGTCAAATAATTTTCACTTCACACTACGTAGGTAGCTCATATTAATACGAGTAGATACTACAACACTTCCTTTATACATATCATATAAAACCGTCATAAAACCTATTATTCATTATGATTTTTTAATTACCTTCAAATGTTTACAATTCCGATACAATTATCGTCCATTGTACTATTTTTAATCGTACGCCCTCTATATGAAACCACATATACTGATTAGTATACGGGGGCTCCAAAAGTTAACTCTGAATATTAACTGAACTAAATACGCTGTTATTTTGAAGGAACTTAACCTAAACATAATAAGTAGACAGTTAGGTTAGATTTCTTCAAAATATCAGCGTATTTAGTTGTTAATATTCATAATTTATTCATAATTCGAGGTTTAAAAAACAAACACGAGATGGCGCACAGGCTGTCCGCCAAAGGTACTTTACTATAGGTATAGCGAATAAGCCAAATTTTGATAAGGATTTGGCAGTCATTAAGGTAAATAATTGCCCATAATTGCTATCGCACATAATAATAACCGTCCCTTCTTTGGTACGAGTCGAATTTATTTAACACTTTAAATATGAAAACAAAAATAGTTCGTCATTTTGTCTATATAAATTAATATATCAAGTATATTACACTAATATTTTCTTTTTTTCTTGAAAGTACATATGTCATTATGTGTGTAACGATTTTATTTAATCGATTATTGTCGGTATCTATATTTAATTTGCCACCACACTAAATTGTATGTATCATGGAATCGCCAAGGGTGGGCCTCGTAATATATTTCCTTTCAATATTATTATTAAATCGACTATTTTGTTGACTAACATGTTGACTAATGAACCTTATAAATTAACAGCCGCCGTGTCCTCATTAAGGTGACGAAAGACATTCCCCTAGAAGAGTATAATTAATGTTTTGTGTGCCATTTTTATGTAAGCTTTTACGAAGGATATAACCCCTACATATACTGAGTGTCTAAATTTTTTGCTAAGATTTCTAAAAATTCTTCGCTATGAAGTATAAGTACGGTGAAAATTAATTAATCGCGTTGAATTGTAATCAATTATCGTTAATCATATACAGTAACAAATAAAATTTATTGCAATTAATTATAAAAATGACTTCAGATGTAATTTTGATACTTTTACAGTGATTGCAAGTAAATTGCAAATAATTTGAATACTAAAAAATATCATGTGCAGCACAATACACGTGATAGAAGTGAATACTTCTTTAGAATAGAGAATGAGAGAGATTAAGAGTGAGAGATTGAAAGAGAGAGAGAGAGAGAGAGAAAGGGAGAGGGCTAATTTCAAAAGAAATATAACAATATAAAATTTGTGTAAAAAATATTCGGTTTATTCATTATCTACACTATTATCGGCTGGTGGTTCAATTGGTAATACTGATATGATTGGTTTGTGATAACTAAAATATGAAATATATGTTCGTGATTCGATATTTTCTAGATAACGTGTAAAAATTGCATCTATTGTTATTCCGGATTTTGTTGTTGATTCGTTGAGATTGTTATTTGTTTATTTATTATCAAATAATCACGGAACACAGATGTAAATAACGTAAATGATTACAAAACACAATGATAAATATTCGGTACACACACGTGCTGCTTCAGCTGTTAATATATAGCGTCTGGACGCGTAAATCTATAACGCGCGCATGCGCGACAAACTATCCTATTCTATAGCTTCCTACTGAGTTTATATCGCTCTCTCTTGCACCACTCCCGTGTGGCGTCAGAGTTGTACGTACTCGCGCACATGCGCGTCATACTATATTTTCTTCTATTGCCTAGTAGTATTCAATGAATACGTAGCTCTCTCTCTTGCTCGTACGATGCTTCCTAAACTATTCCCCCTTCAAGCAACTTAGACCTTGGGCTTAGCGTATGAGTGGGCGTTAAAGACGAAGGACCGCACAAAAGGGAGACGCGGATAGCCTAAACTGATATATATGATGTATAGCTCTCTTTCTCTCTATGTTATATATCTGTGTACTCTGTCTTATAACGAAGCCTGTGTTTTAGGTATACCAAATGTATAGCTCTCTTTCTCCTTCTCTCTACATTATATCTTTTTTCTCTCTCGTGTAACGAAATCTCGAAACGTTACATTTTTTCCAATTCACTCTCCATTCTCGTCAAATATCAAAACGCCGCCAAAGAAGTATTCACTTCAAAAAATTCTCAGATAGTCCACCGTCGTGCTTTCTCATGACTCATGGACACGGTGGGGTGTGTCCTATCCACCTCAAAATCAATAAGTGTCGTCTGGGAGACGTCCCCGATCAGAATCAGTCAAAGTTCACTTCAAAGATTGCTACAAGTTACACAATAATAATTATTACTAATTGTAGTGAGTTATGAATGAATTCCTCTAATCACTGTAGATTATAAATAAATTCAAATAGTATATAAATAAACTGTATCAAACGAAATAGTAGATTATAAATAAACTAAATTCCATAAATTACCCATTATAAATTACAATTAATTACAAAAAGTATTGAATTTGAATAAGTTATCATAAGAGATACGATCTATTTATTTAACCGATATTTGAAGACACAAATTATGATTAATTACGTCTTATCTAATTATAAACAGTTACATTTGTAATTCGATCTATAATTTTATATATATATATATATATATATATATATATATATATATATATATATATATATATATATATATAAAATACGTGGATGTAGTTTTAAATTTATAATTATTGCAATTTATTTTAATTTGTTGGAATTAAATAATCCTAATTTACAGGATAATTTTTTTCAGTGATTTCATCATAATTTTTTTTTAGATAATTTTATCCTCTTTAGTTTGAATGTTCTAAAAATACTTTTAGATAAAGATACTTTTAGCACAATGATTTTTCTCTGAGTTATCGTCGTTCAAAGCAAAAAAGTCAGTTTTGACTTTGGTAATTAATTACTCGGGAAATAATGCTCGTACAGAAAATTCAAGGGGTGTTTTAAGAACTACAAGTCGTAGTTACTGTTTTTTGACAAAAAAAAAATCGGTGCAAAAATTTTGATTGAAAAGAGGTAAAAAATTTCGTATTTAGGGATATTCGCTTAACTTGGCATAACTTTACAAATAATAGATAGACTAAGGATGTTGAATGTTTCTTTTCAACCTCAAAGTATCCGAATATCCTATCCCATATATCTTAGAGACCCTAAAAATGTCAAAGCGCTGCGATCTTTTTGCATTGTGTTCGGAATGATTGAATTAAATTTGTCGTTTTTGCTAAAATTCATATCAAAGATGAATTTTTCATTTTTTATTCATTTTTTGAGGTTTGAAATGTTTTTTTTTTTAATAATAATCCATTATTATTATTATTATGTTATATGGGTTTGGGCCTCATCAGCCACTGTTCGCATGGGTAGTTCCCTGGCGATCCCCTCTTATCCGGGTCATTATCCAAAAATGTTATCCCATAAAAGGAGCAATTTAGGCACGTCCGCGTCCCCCGCCTTAAGTCTCGCCTCCTCTAGGATAACAGGGGTCCCTATATAAGATACCTCTTCTCCTCCAGTGCGGGGCAGGTGTAAAGAAGATGAATCGAGGTTTGCTCGTCTTCTTTACAGTATCTGCAGGCCGGGCTGTGAGTCGGCCTCAGCTTGTGCTTATATGCATTCAGGCTACTATGGTAGCCCGTTATGATTCCCACCAGGGTTCTGGCTTTGTACCTTATCAATTTAATGAATTCTTGGGCCCATTTCTCAATCTCGTGAGTATTCGATGAAGAGTTTGGTTTTTCGACAACCCGTTACTCCTCTCCATCTTTTATTGTGCCCTTGCTCAGGCATTTATGCGGTCTCTGATCACATTCCGACTTATTCCCACTGCGGGTTCTGGTCCATAGAGGTTTTCCCTGGTTCCTAGTCTAGCAAGGTCATCTGCAATTTGATTTTCCTTAATGTCATTATACCCAGGTATCCATACGAGTTCCACCGATCCCTTCCATAATCTATTCTTTTTTATCAAAAAATGTTAATTATCGTAAGAAAAAAATGGAAAAATATTTCTGAGTAATTAATTCCCAAAGTCAAAACTTTTTTTCTTTGAAGGACGATAATTCAGAGAAAAATCATACATACAAGGATTTTAGACCGTTCAAATTAAAGAGGATAAAATGATCTAAAAAAGCATTATGATGAAATCACTTACACAAAATTACTGAAATCCGTGGACCTTTTGAAAGGCAGGCAAGAATTTGGAAACGTTTTTCCCGATGGTTTTCCTATGATTACTCAAAAACTGCTGTTATCGTTACTGTAAACTAGATCTTCAAGTTGCTTTTTTTTTTAAATTGTTCTGCGGCAGTTTTTCTCCAAGTGTGATGTGTTGTACATCTTTTGTGAAAAACAGAAAATGTCTAATGCTGGTTTCATTGATCGATTAATTTGACAGCCAGCAAATTCCATTGTTTTAATCGAGAGATCAAAACTTCTGCGTCACTTTTCGGTAAATTCAAATCTTCATTAAAGTCTTCTGCGGTAATAAGATGGCGTTTTGATTGTTCCTGTGATTCTTCCACCTTCTTCAACATTTTTATTTGAACTTTGGATGACCTTGACTGAGATAATTTCTTTGGATGTTCAAGTATTGGGAATTGTGCACTGTGTAAAGTTGGAGCAGAAGAAACAAGGTCAGAATATACGATTGATATCGTATTCTTGTCTTTTCGTCGTTACGTGGTCAAATTATCGGCACTGCGAATTTCATTCTCATTTTCTGGGAAGGTATAGCTGTAATTACCATTTTTTACAATAAGTAATTCCCAAGCATTATTTCTTTTATTGCACTTTAACGTTAAAGTCAAAAAAGTAACTGTTCAACAGTTAAAAAATCCCAGTTCTGCAGTTGGGATTTCTTAATTAATTATATCGGGTTATCCAGAAAGTTCGTTCGGTTTTTTTAAAAAATATATTATTAACAATTACAAATTATTTTAATCAATAATGTACGTTTCTCCACTTTCAATAACTTCCTCCCATCTCTCAGTATAAGCTTCATAATACCATTTTCATAACAACTTTGCAGTTTGCTCTCAAAAAACATTTTTAAATGATTTCTGACTTTGTTGTCATTGGCAAATGTTAAGTTTCATAAACTGTTATCCATGGAGCGGAATAGGTGAAAATCCGAGGGCACGAGGTCTGGAGAATACGGTGGATGGGGTAAAACATCCCACTCTGACTCCAACAATTTCCTCCTGGTCTGCAGAGAAGTGTGAGGGCGAGTGTTGTGGTGATGGAGGACGACCTTATTACGATTTATAAGTCTTGGGCGTTTTTCGTGCATGGCTTGGCTCAATTTTCGTATTTGTTCACAGTAAATGTCCGAATTTATTGTTTCGTTCCTCGGGAGTAGCTCAAAATAAATGATTCCTAACAAAACTTTCCTGGGATGAAACAATACTTTTGGTGTGGATTGAGAAGGTTCACCGGACTTTGCCCACGATCTTTTTCGACTGATGTTGTCCTAAATGATCCACTTTTCATCTCCAGTAACCATATTTCTCAAAGAGGAATCGCCACGTTGATGAATCCTTAACGCAAATGTTGATGTCATCTATTAAATTGAATTCGTTGAATTCGTGAGGATCCAAAACATCGAGTTTACTGACAAACCCAAGTTGTTTAAGGTGATTCTGTACACTAGATTTTACGTTCCGATTTTTTCTGCAAGCTCACGTGTGGTTTGGCGAGGATTTGCCTCAACTAAGGCTCGTAAATGCTCGAAAACGACTTCTTTATGTCGGCCTAACTTTGGGGCGTCCGTGAGGGAAAAATCGCCAGATCTAAATCTCTTGAACCACTTTCGACACGTTCGATCTTAAATAACATTTTTGCCGTACACAGAACACAATCTGCGACACGTTTCAGCGGCTCTTTTCCCTTTTTTTAAAATAAAAAAGCATCACATTCCTAAAATGCTCGGTTTCACTCATTTTCAATTAAGCTCACACACAACAAGAATAAAACAAGTTTCATGAGTATAACGGCAGTAAACAACAGATAAATATAAGGGTTAAATAGGGAGAAGGGCTTCAAGGCTGATGTAAAGCTGTGCGCATGACATCATAGGCCGTGACGTAAGTGGTTAACTCGAAAAGCCGAACGAACTTTATTGGACAACCCAATAGCAGTGGCGGCTGGTCAGGGGTGGCAGCTGTTTCCTAGAAGAAGAGTAACACACAGTTCCAAAGGTCGTTATTTATCGTTTATAGAAACTAGTGAAGATATAATTATGTAATATGTAATTAATTAAATACACTATGTATTACATAGTGCCTCGCACAAATAAAAAATTATATTTATTGCTTTAATAAATAAATACAAGTAAATAAGTGTCTACCAAGATTAGTTTTAAAATTAATATTGATATTATAGGCATAGGTATACTTTCAACATCCCTTGAAAGTTTAAATTATTTCACAATAATATAGAAACATGGGAATCTGGAATATAAAATTAAATAAACAGTAAACACATGAATAGAATTAATTAATCAATAGAATTACGAATGATTTGAAGACATAAAAACAAAATTATACACGTGTAAACTACATGAAACTATTTGAAACACGGGCACAGCTTACTCGAGTCTCGAGTAAGCTATGACACGGGTGGGCTAGACCACGCTGCTGATGAAGCCTTCGGCATAGCGGGGAATGAATCGAGAATCTCCGATCTCCGTATTTCCGAGTTCAGTTTTCAGATACATTGTAGAACGTTGTATCTGAGCGAGGTCTGTACTCTGTAGGTTAGGATTTTCAAAATGTTAACGATTCTTTAACAATAATTACAATAAATTAGTGCGGCACGGCGGTCTGTCTGTGGAAGTTGGTACTTTACATTTGTGTTTATTTAGTATTGTATTTATTTAGTATTTATACCATGGCGAACGTGAGAGAGTTTCTCTATAACAGTATTTGTTATATTATTAAGTAAAATTATTTTGGTTACTAATGTATTGGAAAATGTGTAAATATAAAAATTGTGTAGCATTCATAAGAGTCTGTACTAGTTTTATGCAATTTTAGTGTTATGCATTTTCAACTTGAAAGCTGAAAGAATTTTAAATCTTGACATACTTATAGAGTGACTAACATAGAGTGATGAGTCAAAGTTTTTTTTTTACTATATTTTACTTCATTATTTTGCACTATGTAACCTACTAATACTTAGTTGTTGCCCACCCATTACAAATCACCACGAGCCGCCACTGCCCAATAGTTATGATACAACAAAATTTTAGTAAAATACAAACAATTTATACTCAAATTTTTTTGTGAGCTGAATAGTGGGATAATTGATGACTCCCAAGCAGACCCTATCGACAGACCTTCCTCTATCGCCGTCTGTCACCTGTGAAAAATAAATTGTATAGGCCGCCCTCGCTCGATGAGATTGTGATACGAAATCGATGTGATTCCCAGTTATAGTCCGGGTCAGGACGGCGCATAAAATATTCCGGATGAACGGTAAGCGTGAGACATCCTCGACTAAGATGATTCATCACGCGAAGTGTAAGCCCTAACCCACACAGAGGGCATCCTCCCCCGGGATGTATCGATCAGGCGTCGGGCGGCAACTTCAAGATCACGACGCGTCATAATTCGAAGTTCGCGAAGTTGCGGGAGTTATCGATAGGGAGATTTTTGAGATTCCGCTGGCTTTCGTTTGTATGAAATAGATGTAAGAAAGAATATGGCACGTGAATCCTTTTTTATGTCGTATACGTACATACATACCGTGATAGTGAACTCAGGAAATACAGGTTTCGACATTTTTTAAATAAAAAAAACAATCACCCCGTATATCAAGAATATAAGTCTACAAACATTCCATTGGTTATTCGATCCCAATTACGAGCCACGGCTCATAATAGTTCAGCCAGGCATAATGTCACAACTAGTATATTTAAATAAAAGTAATAACATCCTCAAAACTATTTTATTAAAGAAAAATATTGGGAATCAAAACAAAGTATGAACTTAAATATTAACTTAAATACGATGAAATATTACTACTTTATAATGTGACAAGTTTGTTGATAAAAAAACATTCGATTCATGTTGATTCAAACATTCAAAAAAGATTCGCGGTTCAGAATAGTTCGGCCGCTTCATCTAAGTCGTGTTACATCATCTTTAGTAACAATAACAGATTTAATTGTGGCAAGCATTGTATTTACCAGCTTAGCGCACTCTTCAGGAAGCGTGCTGTCCCAAATTTCTTTCAATTGGGTGCGTAGATCGTTAACTGAACGGGCTGGATATTTGCGCAACTGTTTTTTCCATTTTATGCCACAATGTTTCTATTGGCGAGAGGTCTGGACTGTTAGAGGGTCATTCCATAACAGGAATATCATATTATGTAAGCCAAGCTTTGGCAGTTTTTGCTGTGTAATACGCAGCACCATCCTGCTGGAAAATGTGCCTTGGCATATTGGTATTGGCGGCAATAAACTGTCAAAATTTGTTTATATTTTTCTGCTGTCACAGTATCATCTACGAAATCTAATTTTCCTACGCCCATACCACCCATACACCCCCAGATCATAAGAGACGCAGAGAACTTCACTTTCCTAACCAAACAGTCAGCTTTCCTGTATGGTTCTTAGCACACGTTTTCTGGTATCACCCAAACAGATTTCAAATTTGGATTCGTCACTCTAAATTACCTGGCGCCATTGTTGCAAAGTCCAGTGCCTGTGTTCTCTAGCCCACCGTAACTGATTGATTTTCTGTCGTTTAGATTATAACGGCTTTTATTTTGCCCGAAGGAGAGACCGGTAACTTCAAAAGTAAAATGTAAAGAATCAAACTTCACCTTGTAGAATTGAGCGTTTAGTTGTGGATACAGAAATATTTTTTCCAATGGCTTGCCTCCATAGTACCATAATTTCTTTTGCACTGGATCGTCAGTTTGTAACAATCCTCATCAGAGCATCTTGATTTAAGCGTGAGATTTGGGATGGTCGACCAGTTTTCTTCCTTTGGGCTGTGCATCCAATTTTTATACAAGTTGATAATGCATTATCAACTTATAGTGAGGGGAGAGGAGAGTACGCGAGGAGTAATGTGCAATTTAGCTAGCTTTACAGTCTTAATGGACGCTTCGCCACTGTCATTGACATTATACTCTGTTTCTCTTATCAATATTTTTCATTAATAAAATAGTTTTGAGAGTGTTATTACTTTTTGTTTAAATATATTGTAAAATTATACCTAGCCGAACTATTATGAGCCTAGGTTCCTATATCCTAGCTACAACAGGTGTTTGTATATGTATATAACTCGTCCTAATTCACTCGGTGTATCGATATTTTGACGCGTATACATATGTATATACATATAGCGATTCCTTTGAACGCTAATTCTAGGTTTCTACCTTGGGGGGTTCTGTGTTTAACTAAAAATTATCTGATGTAAATTATACACAAGCTCATCAAACATGTAGGAAAATCGTGAGGGAATTTCAACCCCTCAGATGCCATTAGCGAGTCTTCTTCATCGTAACGGAAATAATTTTGACAGCCACACGAAATTCGCCCGATTTCCACAGGTGTATGTTACCCCAAACCTATCTGTCTGTTAGGTCCTTATCGAGTATTATATGTCGCCGCATTTTCCGCCCCTCAATATATTCGTTCCGTCGACTGAAACCCGGCTGTCTTAACCTATATTTCATGTTTTTATTTCACGAGTCGGCCGCCGAAATGTTTACGTTAAATAAATTTATAACTTCTAAAAACAAGATAAACATAAACAAGGAGGTAAGTATAAAAATAAATGAATTTCGTTAGTGCCGTCGTATTACTTTGCGCGAAAAGTTAAAAGCGTTTGAAATCGACGGTGCGAATCGCGTTCAACTTTTATTAGCAATAAAAAATGAAATACCGGGGTTCACAGAGCATTACGTTATTTATTATTTAGAGTATTAATTATTTATTATGCAATATCAAAGAGAGTGTACGTACGGTTTTCTGGATATTCCGAAAATATATGCAGGTGCAAACGGTTTTACAGTTTTTATAAGGACTTAAATCAAAAATATGATCCTGTTCCGATAAGTGAGTGATTTCCCAAATAAATGTATCATATAAATGTACGGAAGTATGTATATAGTACTGTGAAAATGTTTTTGGATACATGTAGGCTGTTAACAATTTTGTGTACAAAAGTCTGCAAAATTATTATATATAAATTCAGCTTCAGTAGAAAGTAAGTAATAAGTTTTTCATGCAAGTACAATATAGAAAATTACGCTGCTGTGACATCTTTGGTCAAATTTCAGTTAAGTCGCAAATGTTGATAAATAGTTGTATGCAGATGACTGACTTGTCGATACCTGCAAATTCTCGTTTAGGGATAAAACCATCAGTTCTAATATCAGCATTCAGTGTATGATAAACCGCTGCAAATACCACCTGTTGTTCGTAGAAAACAAGCTTGATTTACGCAGTAAGGCGTTAAAACTTCCCGGTATTAAAAAAAAAGTAAAAGTGCATTAAATATCGCGTGGAACAATTTTGTATGAAAAAAATGGCTAAAATAAGACTATGTAGATCGCAGTGCCGTAATTATATTGTACAAAGAAGGCCAGAGTGTGCGTATGATTCTCAAAAATTAAATATTGCTAGGTCTACAGTAGGATACATTGTAACAAAATATAAAAAAAAAACTGGGGTAATTGAAGATCAACAAAGAAGTGGACGCCCTAAAAAATTAACAAAGGTGCAGGGCAATATTTTAAATTAACTTCATTGAGCAATAGAAAAGCAACGAGTAAAGAGCTTATAAGTTTAAGAAATTAAGGGTTAGTGTCGATTCTTCTACTGTCCGTAAGGCACTACTAAAGTCAGGCCTTCGCGGATGCGTAGCCAGGCAAAAACCACTTCTACGTCGCAATAATAAACAAAAACGCTAATTTATTCTAGAGAACACAAAAATTGGACAGTCAATGACTGGGTGTCTTATGGACTGACGAATCCAAATTTCAATTATTTGGTAGTGCAAGGCGACAATATGTCCGCAGACGAGTACGAGAGGCTTACCAGGAACACTGCTTACAACCCACTAGAAAACACGGTGGAGGGTCCTTGGTGGTGTGGGCTGATTTTTCGCTGCAGGAGTTGGAGACTTGGTAAAAATTGATGGAGTATTAAGCAAAGAGCGATATAGGGATATTCTCCAACGTCACACAATTCCTTCTGGTATTCGTTTAATTGGCAAAAATTGTTTTCTGCAACAAGATAATGACCCCAAACATTCATCTAAGCTGGTACAAAAATATTTGCAGGAACAGATTGCACAGAAAGAATTACAATTAATACAATGGCTCCCGCAAAATCCGGACCTCAACTTAATTGACCATTTGTGGGATTATCTGGACCGAAGGAAGACTGAACGTGCTCCAACATCTACTGCTGACCTATGGAAAGTCCTTTAAGAAGAATGGAGACAGATACCAGAAGATACTATACAGAAACTAATAACTAGTGCTCCAAGACGTATCGTATCGTATTTTTTGGTCAGTTCTAAAATAAATTCGAGTAATAAGTTCTACTTATTACTCGAATAAACATGTTTCTACATCTTCCACGGTATTATTGCATGAAGGCATTATTTAACTTTTATTTATATTAAATTGTGTGTCCAAAGTTTAAGTTAAGTTTAAGTTTGTGTTTAAGTGTCCAAAGACTTTTTCACAGTACTGTATATATGGAAGTATATATAGGTTGGAACTATAGGACTTAAAATGCGCGCCATTTGTGTTATGTGAAAGATAGGCGGTCAATATTTAATGACTGTCATCTACCGTTAACCATACGACGTCAACATGCCGCGATTAACATCTCAACAACGAATAGTTTATGTATAACTGTTTTATGAAAGTGAGTTATTATTTACAGTTGCATTAAGAAAAATTCGCATAAAATTAGGACAAAATGAAGCACCTATAGAGCTAACAGTTCGTAGCTTAATCAATAAATTTGAAGAGACGGATTCTATCATTGATAAGGCAACACCAATAAGTCCTCGTCGTGGTCGATCAAATAAAAATGTTACTGCAGTTAGAGAAAGTGTACGGGGTATCCAAACACATCAATTCGACGTCGTGCACAACAATTGAATTTGTGAAGAGCCACCACGCATCGAACCGTTGTCATAAACCACCGTGTATATTTGAAGACAGAAGATAATATAAAGCTATATAGGGTGTTGCATTTAAGAAAAACTTAATTTCTGTAACATGCGATCTATGTAGAGCTATTTTTTATTTGTAAGTACATACACACCCTAACACTTTCGTATTTAACTTTTTCTAGAATTCTAAAAAAATATACGCTGTCAAGAATATTGCGACGTAATGCAATTACCGTTTTTGACAAATAAATATTTACACCGAATATTTAATTTTTATAAATTAGGTTAAATTTTCTTGTCTAATATAATATCTAAGCTTCTGCCGCTATTAATTTTTAAACACAAACGAAAGGCATTCCGGAAATTCTCTTGCCTAACGTTCGATTTATTTATCAGCGGATACATCATAAAAATGATATATCGCGCAATTTGTCGATGAAATATATATGGTATGAGTGTGTCACATACACCGGCATATAAATAAGAAACACGCTGTCTCCATTAAGGCTGTCAAAAAATAAATATGCTTCTACAAGTTACAAATGACACACTGAAGTTTGTGTATTATATTTTAGGCTAGAGGTGGAAATAAAATAAATTAAGTCGTTTTAACATTTAATTATATTAACTAATTTTTAGTCGTATATGAAACAGGATGATTAGTTGTTAGTTAAAGTTGTTATTTAAATTAGTTCGAATAGTCATTTTTTATTCATGGGTAGGCATAGGTGGCTTGATGACAAGTGACTGACTATTATTATTTGTTTCTTTTTATGTTATACGGGGGGATGTTTTAGACAGGCGATATCTCGAAAATGCTTAGTACGATTAACATGAAATTTGGGTGGATTATACTGCAAGCAGTTGTGCACGTTTTTCTTATTTATTTTCGATCACGTGCATCAACCTGTATATTATTACATTTTCCATATCCTTGTTACAAGACGAATTCGGCGATACCATATTTGTCGACAGTTGAATAAAAATCATACGACACTTATTTTACTAGTAACAAGAAATATTCAAGGGTGTGAGGTCAGGAAATCGCGATGGCCAACGAATCACATAATCCAATTATGTGCAAACGTGTCTAGTCTAATATTCCATCATGGTACCACCACATGGTGGTTCTTTTATTTGGCGGAATATATTCAAATAATTTTGAAGGAAATTGAAATAACGGTCCAGGCCATCTACTACCAGGCACCACAGAAGGTGTATTGTCCCCCCTTCTGTGGTGCCTGGTAGTAGATGAGCTGCTTGAAAGGTTAAAGAATTACCATGTAATTGGCTATGCCGATGACTTAGTAATAATAACGAAGGGCCCTTTCCTGGAGCCGATTCTCGATATAATGCAGGGAGCTTTAAAAAAGGTTGGGAATTGGTGCAGGAAGAGGGGACTCTCGGGGTCAATCCCTATAAGACTGAGGTGATGGTGTTCGCCAAGAAATATAAGTGGAACAGAACATGTCCGCTGAAACTTGGTGGCCAAGAACTAAGCTATAATAGCGAAGTGAAATACTTAGGAGTAATCCTGGACGGGAAACTGTCATAGGAAAAACATCTAAGTCACATATGTTCCAAGATCACAGCAACACTTTGGCAACTAAGAAGGGCCATTGGTAATAGCTGGGGCTTGAAACCGGAAACCATGAAATGGATGTATGAGGCAATTCTCAAACCCAGACTAACGACGTATGCAGCACTGGTCTGGTGGGAGAGAGCTTGTTTAAAGTCGGAAGCCAACCGACTTAACAAGCTAAGATGATTGATTCTTAGAGGTATAACCGGAGCCCCAAGATCAACACCGATCGAGGCGATGGGGATACTGACGAGGATACCACCTCTTGATGTCACCCTGAAAGCCGCAAACGCAAGGGACCTGAATAGACTCTCAAGAGAGCTAGCTGAGGAGGGACTCCTATGAATGCCCTCTGACAGTACGGGTGTCCACTTCCTGTTTAACAAGAAATATAAGATCACCCTCACCAGTAAGACCGACTGGACGGAGGGTCGAGCTGGATTGCAGGTCAATGGAGACATCTGGTACACGGATGGAGCCAAGAGTGGGAACAGAGCGGGTGCGGGGGTGTATAGGCGACGCGATGTAATAGGTAAAACCTTCCCCTTGGGCAAATAACGCACTCCAGGCCGAGCTAGTTGCATACGGTGCAACCGGATTACATACGGTGTTCTGGGGGCCGACCAATATCGAACCCAGGAGAAGGTATATATCTGCTCGGATAGCAGGGCGGCGTTGACAGCCCTGAATTCAGCAACGACAAAGTCGAAGCTGGTCTATAATTGCTATGAAGCATTGAACCACTTGACAGGTGGAACTATTATGGATACCTGGGCATAATGGCATTAAGGGAAATCTAATTGAAGATGACCTTGCCAGACTAGGAATCAGGGAAAACCTCTATGGACCAGAACCTGCAGTGGGAATAACTCGGAATCTGATTAGAGACCGCATCAATGGCTGGGCAAGAGACCAGTACAATAAAAGATAGGGAGGAGTAACGGGTTGTCGAATAACCAAACTCTTAATCGAATACTCAGAGATTGAGAAATGCGCCCAAGAATTCATTAAATTGAACAGGCACAAAGCCAGAACTCTGGTAGGAATCATAACGGGCCACCATAGTTGCCTCATAGTTGCCTGAATGCATATAAGCACAAGCTGAGGCTGACTGACAGCCCGGCCTGCAGATACCGTAAAGAAGACAAGAAAACCTCGATTCATCATCATATTAATATATTTATCCTAGATGCCCCTTCAATTTAAATACTGGTAGTTGTAAAATATTTTCTTTGGAAATATTACCATTACATTAGTTTATATAAACTAGATGATTTTTATAAATGAATTATAGTATTGGCCCTAATATTGCTCCTTGTGGAACTCCATAAGAAATATTTCAAGTGGAGTTGCTATGATTTCTAAGCATATTTCTTCGACGTTTTTCTGACCTATCCGTAAGGGATAGGAA
Organism: Rosalia funebris; assembly: GCA_037954035.1. Classification (NCBI taxonomy): domain Eukaryota; kingdom Metazoa; phylum Arthropoda; class Insecta; order Coleoptera; family Cerambycidae; genus Rosalia; species Rosalia funebris. The sequence goes on along the minus strand of JAZFAV010000001.1, from coordinate 9,084,028 downwards.
CTGGTGCATTTATGTCAATAATCTTTTGTTTACCAAAGAATTTTTATACGTGCTTTAAACATTGTATTAATGAGTTTTACGAAACTGGCTCTGCCTCATAAAAGAGAACACATTTTGTGCGTATAATTACCGTAGATATAAAGATAAATTCAATTAAGAAAATAAATTTTAGTTTAATTATACTAAATAACGTAACAACCAATATTATACTGTTAATCAGATTAATCTGATGATTGTGAGAGATCGAGACCCAGTTATGATTAGATAACTAATTACCAGTATCGTGATTTCATTAGTTATTATTAGATTAGATCCTAATCTATCAACTCAAAGTAACTGATTCCATTATTATTATACAGAAGATACCTACATCGCCGGTCAGACGTTTAGCGTTTACTTGCGCTATGCGATTTTGTACGAAATAAATTAATTTTATATCACATTCATTACAAAATGTCAATATAAAAAAAATAATACCGTTAATTGGCTAGATAATAATGGGATATGAAAGCGGAGATGGTATTTTAAGATGCTACAATAATAACGAAACAGATTTCCTATTTGTAATAGGAAATTTCATCGTATGCGGATGAAGTCTAACGACGTGTCGCGTAGAGTATGTCAAAATAACCACTGACGGATGGATTAGTCATGAATTTGAAGCCTTTATCAATATAATAGCCGAAACAAAAGAAACGTCTTACTTTTATTTTATTTTTTTGCCTTTCGAAAGCTGCTAAAGTTGTCACAAACCCAGCGGCGTGCGGTCCCTGGAAGCAATGGGCGCACCGCTTCCCTTGCAATTTTCACCTTCCACGGTCCCATTTCTAACTCTAATCCGCCCGCTGCGGCATGACGAAGTTCAAGGTTTTATAAAGACTTGATAGACAGGTTTGCCAACGGAGATAGGGGAATAAAATTACATTAAAAATAAATATATTCATCATTGTAAATAAATGGATTTTTTTTCTTTCATTTGAAGGAGGTTTCTCAAAAAATACGTCGTTCGGTACCAATCAAATCAAGGTAGCCACACCAATAATCGAAGAAAATTAAATGAAGTAACATTTTTCAACAAGTTTCCCCACATAAAAATCCCACCACACGCCATGAACAGAGTAACATGAACTCTGCCATCTAGGTGTTGGATATAAAACGCTATTGCTTATACTATACTCGTAGGTACAACTATTTGAATCTATATTTCATATGAGGGGGATCATTTGTCTTTAACTTGGCCCAATGGTGGTACGCCTGTATTTATTCGGCGTAGTGTAATAAACTAAACTGCCACCACATAAGCCGGCGGTTTACCAAAAATAAAATAAAACCCCCGTACATGTGTCGGCATAAATAATATTTTTATGGGATATTTTGTTGGCGGAGTCGTAAAGATTTCTGGGCATAATTTTCCCGGTGAAAACGTTAAAATAACATCCCTGACATCGTATAATCATTTATTAATTCGCGGGATTTCGGTCAGTTGCTATTAGCGTCTAGCGTGGTCGGTTCTAGAATAAAATTCGAGAAAACTTCTTGATCCCAAGTATAATATAACATAGGCATGTTATTCAATTGGCGCTTATTTTTTTTGAGAAGGCTAGGCAAACATAATTATCCTGGTCTGCTTGCTTGAAATACTACAGGGTCTTTCAATAGGGACGCTCGAAATTTGTTAGGTTATAGCCCCCATGTTGTTAAAGCAACATCTGTCAAATTTGTTGTGAATTGTTCAGTAGTGTATGGCAAATCATCGTGGAAGGTTATAGCGTTCAGCAACGTGTGCAAATTATCAAATATTCTCCGTTCGGAAAACATTCTGCGCATTGCGTGATTTTTCTCGCCACAACCGTCCAGCCGAGTCGACTATTCGACGTTTGGTGGCCAAATTGGAGTCAGCCGGTTCTATAGATAATCAGCCAACACCCGTACGTCACCGAAACGTAAGGTCTGCTGAAAACATCGGTGCTGTGAAGGAGACTGTACGGGAAAACCCGAGGCAGTCGAGTTGACTTGGTGAATTTTGCATCGCGAATTAGGTCTGCACCCGTATAAAATCCAACTGACCCAGGAATTTGAGGTAAACGACCATATACAACGTCGTGTGTTCGCTGATTGGGCTATGGAGCAGTTGGAAGTTAACCCAAATTTCGTCAAAAAAAAAAATGAATTGATATGTGAACAAGCAACATTGTCGGATTTGGGATGATACCAATCAGAAAGAGGAAAATCACTGTTTGGTGCGGATTTTGGACTGGCAGAATCATCGATCCGTAACTTATTGCCATAACCGTCAACCGCGAGCGCTACAGACCAATGATAAGCGCCTTTTTGTGGCCTAAACTGGATGATATGAATACCGACGACATGTGGTTCCAACAGGACAGCGCTATGTGCCACACAGCGCATGCCACGATGGACATTCTGCACGAGCGATTTGAGGGCACGGTTATCTCGAGCAGCAGCTACGTGAACTGGCCACCGAGATCGTGCGATGTAATGCCTTTAGACTTCTTAGGAATAAGCCGCAAACAATTGATGCCCTTAAAGTCAACCACGAACGTCATCCATCAAATTCAGCCAGATTTATGCGGCAAAGTTATCGAAAATTGGACCTCCCGAATACGTGCCACCAAGCAAAGCCACGACGGACATTTGAACGACGTTATATTCTATACTTAATGCCATAAAATATTCTTTCAAATAAAAAAAATTGAGTGGATATCTCACACACCACTTGTTTTATTTACGTTTAAAAATCGAGCGTCCGTATTGAAAGACCCTTTATAAAAATTTGCTTCAAGTGCCTTGAAGCGGTTGGAATGTATTTATCTCCATAATCGAAGACTTATCAAAATAACATGACTTCATTATTAAGGAGAATACATCATCTGCATACATTAAAAACTGAGCATATTAGTTGTCAATTGTATCATTAATAAAAATTACGAAAAGGAGTGGCCCCAATATGGAACTTTGGGTTCTGTTTATATAGTTTTTTATTAAAAAAACGTGATAATAGGTATACTGAACTCTATTTTGCCATTAAAACTGCAATAACACAATGAAATTGCTGGAAAGACCAAAATATACAATTTCTTTATTAGAATGTAGTTTTTTGCCTAGTTTAAAGCTTTAAAAAGGTTTATATAAATGACATCCGCTTGGTTTCTATGGTCCAAATGTTGTGCTTGACAGATATGGCTGATACATGATCATACAAGAACTGACCGAAAAAAATTTAAAAACCCTAGTAAAATTGCAAATAATTGTTATTGGTCTATAATTTACAATATCATGCTTATTCTTTTTTAAAAACAGGTACTGCACGTGACAGTTTCTTTGCCTTAGGAAACTGTGACGTCCTTAAGATTAAAATAAACATTGCAAGGGCTTTCGTCAAAATATAAGATGAAAAAATGGAATAAGATCACGCCTCATCGTCATAGATGGTTTCAATTGTTTAATGGCACAGATAACGTGATTTAGTATACAACAATAAATTATTAGCTTTATCAGAAGGGTAATTGCAATTGCCATGATTTCTGTGACAAAAAAGGGTTGAGGAGTTAACAATTGAATCAGAGTCATCAAAGGTTTCATTATTTTCATAAATAACCGAAGGAGTAAAAAAGATTATCTTCATTTTTTGACTGGAGATACTCCAAAATAGGTCTGGATTATTAATATATCCCTCGCTAATTTTATGAATTCGCAACATGGGGCAAATAGTGCGGATATTGAAAGCATTTCAATGACAATCATCATCATGAGGTCATCAGTCCTAAGACTGGTTGGACGCTAACCTCCAGCTTCTCCTTCCTATCTTGTGCTAACCTACGCATTTCGCTAATTGTGCTACAACCTACATCCCTTACCATTTGCGAGCAGTAGTCTAATCTAGGCCTACCTCTGCCTTTCTTCACTCCTGTTTCTGCCTCCAAAATATCGCAGACTATTCCCCCATGTCTCAGCAAGTGGCCTATCATTCTATCTCTTCTCTTCTTTCTGTTTTTCCACATACTTCTTTCCTCGCCGACTTTCTCTAATACTTCTTCGTTTCTAACCCTATCAGTCCACGGTATTTTCATCATTCTTCGGTAACACTACATCTCAAAAGCTTCTAATTTCTTCCTACTTGCTTCCCCTACCGTCCAGGTTTCGCAACCGTATAGTACCGTGCTCCATACATACGTTTTCAAAAATCTCTTCCTTGTTTCTAAGTTTATTACCCCCGAGCATAAAAGTGCTTTCTTTTTGTTAAAAGCTACTCGACCCTGCGCTATTCTTTGTTTTATATCTTTATCGCTTCTTCCATCCCAATTTATTTTACTTCCTAAATAAGTGAAGTCTTTAACTTCCTCCAATCTTTCATTATTAATTTGTACTTTTGTTTTTGCTCTGCTCTCGCGCCTTCTGCACACTAATACTGTAGTCTTGTTTTTATTCCCCTCATTCCATATTCCTCTGTCAACACTGCCTCCATTTCGTTCAACGCTGATTCTAATTCCTCCTTACTAGATGCTAATACTGCTATATCATCCGCGAATCTCATCATTTTTAGTTTCTGTCCCTGTACTTTAATCCCGAAATCCACTCTATCTTTTACCACATTAATCGCCTCTTCGATGTACAAATTAAAAGTTAGTGGTGATAGCGTACATCCTTGTCTTACTCCTTTTCAATGACAATATCATTAAAAAAAACTACATGACATTGACATGCATATGTGATCGTAATCAATGTTTACCAATACTGCGCGGTACTTACGTTTGTTCTAATCATTCTTTTATACAATGTGCAATAAAAATTGTTTTAAGTCGCTTGTAAAAAGTAGTTTATTATGTCATAAATTGCTAAACCGCTTAACGGTAGCGATAAAATTGTCGGAGAATGCGTTACTGCTAGCAAAGTTATATTAAACTGGTGTTTTAAGACATTTCCAATTTTCGTTAAAGCCGATGTATTCTCAGATGTTTTTATTGTGTGTATGTTATTGGGTGTCAACGAACATATTCGGGCGCAATGCATCTGAGAGATCCCATAATTAAATTTTACACAATTTTGATTTTTATGAGGTGAACGCTTAATTAAACACTTATTTTAATTAATACAATATAATAATAAATATTTCACACTAGTTTTTAATCGCAATAATTACAATTAACAACAATACAATAGTTTTCAATCGCAATTTACATAAAGGAGTCATTTAATGTTGTAGTAAAACGATAAATTTGGAAAATTTTTATAGAAAAACCAGCTATTGACAAGTTTTTTCTGTTTTAAGGACAAAACACAAACATAAATTAGTATTAAACAACATAAGCACCTATTTTCTATATAAAAGTCATAAGTTATATTCACATCCAATATGGATGTGAATTACAAAGAAAAGTTATAAAGAACTACCTATTTCAAGTGTAAAGAATTATAAATCCTCTACATCATTTTAGTATAATTTGAATAATAATACCATAAAAAGCTAGAATAAGTATGTGTAGGGATCCCAAAAAATATTAATTTAAATAATAAAAGAAATCTAACAAAATATAAAAGTGAAAATCATAACGTAATCAGGCGCAATGCATCTGACAGATCCGGGCGGCCTATAGAAGGTCAGGGAATGCACTAAATAAAATCGACACTATATCGAGAAGAGTGGTTTGGAGCTAGAAAGCTATGAGGAAGTTCGACTTAATATTCGTAATATACGCGAAAGGACAAAGAAAAAAGTGACTGCCGGGTCTCACAGATCGGCTGCCCCCGTCGGAGAGTTAAAAGGAATTACTGCCATCGAAGTGAATCTCAGTTGAGAACACTTGTTTGAAATAATTTATTACTGTCACTGACACCTAACGAAACGATTTTAATACCAATTTTATTAACTTACTCTTAAATTAACTTCTCTCGTGAAACTTTGTTCTCACGAGAGCTTGGTCAAGAATAAACCCTTAAACTTTTTATTACTCTGTTTCCAAGAATAAACACGCCCTCTTCAGTCCCTTATGAAATACCATTGTTCCCTTAGCGTATTGTTTTTCCTTTGAAATCCAAACAGGCTGTACGCGAATCCTCCATCCCGTCCTCTCGCGTCACAATTCCTCGTCGACGCCGACTTCCCCACATCTGCATCTCCCTGATGATTGACGTAGACATATTCTTTGGTTTCAGAATCGATTGAGACTTTCTCCATGGCTGTCACAGTTTATTCCAACATCAAGCTAGACTCGTGAGTATTAGTAGAACTTTGGTTACACTAACACATTACATCGTCTTCATGCTGCCATCGCGGTGTCTCACTTGAAGCGATCGTTGATGATTCACCCTCGTGTGGAGGAAATGGAGAACGCAATGCGGATTCTTTTGGCATGAACTATTTTTAAATTTACTACAGTTATTTACCGATGGAGGTGGGCCAAACCGGTACTTCAAAATGGTAAAAATAAGTCATTTATTAACCTTTCGTAGGGCTCAATATGAATCCAAACACATTCGGGCGCAGTACATCTGAGAGATCCCATGATCAAATCTTACACAATTTAGATTTTAATGAGGTGGAGACTTGATTATACGCTTATCTTAATTAATACAATATAATAATAAACATTTCATACTAGTTTTTAATCACAATAATTAAATTTTTAAGTTTTTTTTATGTTTTAAAGACAAAACACAAACATAAATTAGTATTAAAAATATTTTGAATACAGAAAACAAAGCACCTATTTTTTCATGTAAAAGTCATAAAGTTAAAGTAAATTTTAAGTGTAAATAATTATAAATCCTTTCTTCATCATTTTAGCATGTTCGAATGAGAGATAAACGTTACATTTTTGGTAATGATATTTAGTATAAACCAATAATTTAACATTCAAATGTATTAATTTTGAATAATACCATAAAAAGCCAGAATAAGTAAACTGTAGAGATGCTAAAAAATGTTATTAAATTATATAATAAAAGAATATAACAAAACATAAATGTGAAAATAATAACGTAATAAGGCGCAATGAATCTGACAGATCGGGGCGGTCCATACAAGGCCAGGGAATGCACAAAAAAAAATAACCCCATATCGAGAAGAGTGGTTTGGGGCTAGAAAGCTATGAGACAATTCGAGTTAATCGTAATATACAAGAAAGGGCAAAGAAAAAAGTGATTGCCGGATCTCACAGATCGATTGCGCCCGACGAAGGGTTAAATGAACAGTAACTGTTCCCTAGAATAATAAGAGATAAACATTTAGATTAAATAATGGGAAAATATTCAGTCATGCGTTTTTGCCTATATCTTAATCTGTTTTGCCATATTTTCCGTCGACACTGTATACGCTACAAGTGAGACATCGGGAAAATCTAAAATTGGTTGATACAGGACGTAATATTGTTCTACACTCGAAGAGTAAGGATGGCACATGACTGATGATTAAACAATTTCAGCATACAGTGCTTTCGTCTAAATTCCAACCTAGTAACGCATACTTTGATTTTTAAGTATCCCGACAAATAGCAATCTAGGCGTTTCAAATCTGACGATCTGGCTGGCGACTCAAGTGGCCAGTAATGAAGTAGTACTTGTTTATTACTCTCGATATGACCCGCAGTAAAATTTTGTACACGTTTAATTTAAAATCAAAACAAATCATATCTAAGAGGCTCCAATAAAGACGAATTGACACAACATTTTAATTAACTGTTATCTATTAAATCAAGTCAATTGATTCCTGTATTGACCAATTTTAGATTATTTTTAGGCAGAGTTTCTGCTGAACATAGAAATGCGACGAGCTTACAGGCGTGGTTTAAACATATGTAATTGTTTATCACTAGTTGTGACGAATTCCAGCACAACAAACAAGTTAATATCCCGATTATTAAACACCCAAATATGTATAATTTTATGCCACACCATTTTCGTTGTTGTTTACTCAAATACTTGATCTTAAATACAGACTGTCTCATTTGGAACTATAGGCTATGAATAACACTTATAATATTTGACAAACTGCGGTTTTTTATTCTGCAACGTAAACTGAAGGATCACTCGTTTAGCAAAATTGTCCATAACATTGGTTCTATTTCCCGAATAACATCACAACAAACAATCGACCCGTTTCAGGAATTTGTCTTGAAATTCTCCATATAGCCCGGTCAATTTAGCTCAAAAAATAGGCATAAGCTTACAAAAATTCGCATAGAGCTGAAAATTGGTACGAATGTTTGAAACATCATTATAAATGAAATGTGAAAAGTCCATCGATCCCACATCTGTAAAAAAAATTATTCAAGGTCAAAGTTCGCAGATATGGGTTTTTTGCATGTTTTAGCCCAAACGGTAAGTTTTATCATAAAAATAGATCAAACAAAAATTGTAGATCATGCAATTATCTATAAAAATTGTTCTTACACTTTTTTTTTCTAAGAATCGCCATTTCTGAGATATAGCGATACAAAAAGCTAAAAAGTTGTATTCTCCATAATATGCACACGTTTCCACGCCACCTGTGAGGTAGTGTATTTGGCGCGTTTTTGTTTTTAACGTGGTTTCCCCGGTAGACCTATTCCACGATCTATTGTAGTCCTGTTTAATTAAATAATATTGTATTTAATTAAAATATGGTACTATTGCAAATGATGAACGCGGTGTGAATTATGAGTAACTGGGGAAAACTATTCGTCTGATTAATAATTATCTGATGGAACTTCAAGTGTAATGTCTTCTTCATCTATTGCTTCTTCTTCTTCTTCTTCCTGTTGGATACAAGTAAATTGCTCTAGCCGCGATGCGTCTCCTCGCTGATATCGTAAGAATCCTCTTCCGATCGCGACTCAATATTGGAGCACGACTGGCCTTGACAACTGGTACATGCTAATGAACAAAACAATTCAACTTTTTTTGCAGTTGCATTTAACACTACACCCTCTTTTGCAATTGTAAAAAATTGTATTGAAGAGTTTTTCCGGTGCAGGTGGGAGTAAAGTCTGGATTGGTTCCAATGTATTGTCAATTAACTTCCAACCCCGGTCTTCTGGGTCCAGTTGATTACCAAGCCACACTTAAACTTGATAATATACCCGAAGTAGATGTTAAGACAAGCTAACTGCACTCGTTTATTGTTACGAGTATTTTTTACAAAAGATAAGTATCGAAACTTATCTAAGCAGGTCATTTTTTTTTTTTTTGGAGCTCCATATACAGAAAGAAGGAAGTGAATTCCGTTGGTGATTACAGCTTGTGGAGTAGAGTTACTCTCTTTAAAAACTTTAGCACAATTAACTAAATCTTTTTTCCCCTCCTGAAAATTGCTGATATATCGCAACCAGTTATTGCGTGTAAAAGTAGTATGTGATTTTGGCATTTTGAAAAGGCAGATGAACTTTTGGATGAATACATTTCCGATTGCCGTTGAGCCTTCTCAGGTTTTAAGAAATAAATATATTTTTCAGTTGGAGTTCGAGCAGTAAGTAATACCGATAAATCAACATCTTCACCAACAACAATAGTTGTATTTGTTGAGTTGAATTGTTTTATTGCTGTTTCAATTATCAGGACATCAGCGTTATTATCAGCTTGTTTGACAAAAATATTTTCAGTGGTAAATTTTTCTTTCGACGTTGAAATAAACCGAGACTTGTGAGTATTAGCAAGAAATTTTGTAGGCTTGTGGGAACTGTCATAAAGTGATCAAAAATTACATCAGAAGATGAAAATGTTATTGTAGTTCGACGACGTTGTTCTGCGGCTTTAATATTTTTCTTGCAATCTGTATAGCCATCAAATACAACAGTCACTCTATGACCAAAATGTCTACGTACATACTGAATGTATTTATCTAAAATAATGTTAAATGTTTCTTCGCGATCCCATACAACATCCCATGTTTATATTTTCAGAATCGTACAATTTGTATGTATAAGTTACACAGACTAATATTTTTACTTGTATTACGGGCCCAGTGATATATATATATATATATATATATATATATATATATATATATATATATATATATATATATATATATATATATATATATATATATATATATATATATATATAGCCGGCGTACTCATGCATATTATGGACAACACAACTTTTTAACTTTTTGAATCGCTATATCTCAGAAATGGTGATTCTTAGAAACAAAAAGTGTAAGAACAATTTTTATAGATAATTGCATGATCTACAATTTTTGTTTGATCTATTTTTATGATAAAACTTACGGTTTGGCTAAAAAATGCAAAAAGCCCATATTTGTGAACTTTGACCTTGAATAATTTTTTTGCAGATGTGGGATCGATGGGGACTTTTCACATGTCATTTATAATGGTGTTCCAAACATTCGTACCAATTTTCAGCTCTATGCGAATTTTTGTAACCTTGAATGTCTATTTTGACCGGGCTAATATTCGAATTACATAATTTATTCCAGAGTTTCCGCCCTATATATTGTCAGTATTCGTCACCACGAGCTTGCAAATACTTCAGGCATAAATACTTCTCGATGTTCCGTCTTTGATGTAAATAAAATACCTTTATAATTCCTCGTACTATATCTCGGTATTCGCATGTAATTAAAGAAGTAATTATCCCTATGTAACTTGAGCTAAAGCGTCTATTTGGTCTTCAGTTTAAGTTACATGTTTCGCGTCTTGGAATTGCTAGTGGAAGCACAACTGGGAACGGTAATTAGTGTTATCCGATTAATTGTTGCCTGCTCAGTCTTACAACTTTATATACTTGGGATAAAGAGGCTCTTACCATTTCGCGTAGAGCGACTTCTAAAGTGGAGGATTGTGTAGGGCTGCCTTTAGAAACACTTTCTCGTTTACTAATAGGCTTGTAGAACAATACTGTTATGTTTTTATTTTATAATGGCATTAGTTTCTGGAATGATCGTGAATTCTTGTACTAGACACAGTTATAATGACCATTTTCTTGTTATTAGTAAAACCAAGACAAGAAATACTTCGGTATTTAGTAACCAGGATATTAATTTGGGTTATGTGATGCACGTCGACCGTTTTAAGTATAACTTGTGACTGGAAGGATATACTTATCTTAGTTTCGTCACATTTCTATGTTCACATATACCAGCTGACACCCGCAGATATGCGGACACAAATGACAATCGTATACCTATTCGATAAATATTTTAGCATGCTATCTATATACAATACCATATTATCCTCACCAGTGTAGAATTTGTTATACAGTTGCAGTTGGATTAGTTTGTTAGAAAGGTGTAAATTATTTCAGCCCATTGGGATAGACACTATTACTGTACATTGTTTAGTCTAGATTGCACATTATTTAGGGATAGATGGGAGAGTCCTGTTTAACGTATTTAACCAGTTTTGTAACTAACTGCATATACGAGTACCGCTTAGAAGCGATACTTTTTGAACGGCTGAATTGTATTGATACCGTAATAGTTGACTTTAACCTATGTCGTCGTTATCTCTATAGATTCTATAGACCCACTTACATAACTTTCTTATAGCAAAATGCGATGGAACTTGTTCCTTGAGTCGATGTTTGACAGTACGTAGCTACCCCGTAAGATATGTGAAGAAATTATTGTACTTACCACTCCCGGTATACAAATGTTTTCCCTTGTGACACTTGTAAACACTTCCAGATAAATGGTTATCGGCAATATTTAAGAGTTGTCACGCACTTCCAAGAAGGAAGTGCGTGACAAATACAAAAATAAACTTACAAACCCCCAGCGATCAGAAGAAATGTACCCCATTTTTACTTACGTGAATTTGTTATTAATTGAAGAATTATTTAAAATATCGGTATTGAGATATTAGATTAGCCTTAAGAGGACTCTACACACCTTCTGTTTATCTATGCAGTTATCTGTCGTAAATAACTACGTTTATCAGTTCAGGCTACGTTCAGTTTTCGCTTCAGTTCCGTCCGATTTTTCTTCAGTTATCTCCTCACTTTCGGCAGGTTTGGTTCAAAAAGCGTTAAAAATGAATTAAGTTCAATGGGTGACAGAAGAAAAGAGCCGAATTTTGTTATATAATTGCAGCTGTGTTAGCCAGAAGACGAAGGAAAAACGCCGTGAACTTTAGTGCAAAAATTAGTATAAACGCCAAAAGCGCATTTGTTTTTGAAACCGTGGTCATCATGTACATAAACAGGACGTCAACTGAACGAACTGTACGATAAACTGCGCGGAGTATCGTTGCACAAGAGGGTCCAAATACACAAATTTTTCATCTGCGTAAATACCTGTCTAAACTGCGCAGATAAACGGAAGGTGTGTAGCCCCCTTTAGACGTTAAAATACATCAACAGGGTGGGAATACAAAATCATAATAATAATATATTTTTTATATATCTGCGTAGTTAATATTGGATATCAAAACAAGAATGCCGTGCTTGAATCGACTGGTTCGTAGAAAACTAACAAACTCTGACTAATACCTGCTCCAATTCGTTCTGTGACTAGAGATGAAAATTGACCGTATACATTGTCTTCTTTTTCACAAGAACGAAGAATGATCCGCATTCTCATTTTCTCAGACAGATAATGAATATTCCATATCTTTATATATTTATTAGTTTACATCGGAACGAGGTCGTCTTGCTATAGTTCTAAAAGTATAGTGCATAAAAAAATTGAAGTCGTATATCGTTTGAATATAATTGAACATTACTGAGCTCTAACTTAATATGTTACGGCTAGTATGGATACTTGGTTAGTTTAACAAACTAACCAAAGCTATTACTTTGGGGGAACCTAAATAAGCCTTACCCAGCCATAATCAGTAGACAGTTAGGCTAGGTAAGGTTGGGTTAGGTTAGGTTCCTTCAAAATAACAGCGTATTTAGTTCAGTTTGTAAACTAACTAAGCATCCATTCTAGCCGTAACATAGACAAGATGAGTCGTACACTATTTGGACCACTTAATCTCTACAGCTAGTAAATTATTATAGTGAAGAGTATTTTTTAATAACAATTATTAACGGAGGTATTGAACCATTAGTTGAAAAATAAATGGCTAAATGGTCATGTGACTGCACGTCTAACAGGTAAAATGTTAACGTTTTTAGATATATTTTGTACTTAATTTACATTAAACACTTAAATACCGAAACGGCAATATTTTTACAGCTTATTAGCAATCTGATCACTGCAGAAGGGTCATCAAATGATGTAGGTTAAAATACTATTATTATACCATAAATATAAGATCTTCAAGATAAAAAAAAATTAATAAAATTTATTATTCACCAAAAGGATTCTGTGCATCAAACGACACCATATGTTAACTTAAAATTCTGCAGCAATACAACCTTATACAAAGCTCACCACTGTCTTGTATTACCTGACAAATTGTAATAGGCTTGTATGATTATTACTACAATGAAAAATCACTAATTATTATTAATTTGAATTTTAAAAATACGTAGAAAATTGGAAAAAACTTGCCGGTAGTTCTAGAAGAATAGTACCCGACTATGTATCTATTAAAATTATGGAATTGTACAAGAAATTAACAACAATTTGCGTTGAATTTCGGGTAGGAATCATTAACACAGTTATGAATAAACCGTTTATATTGTTGTGATTTTTAGTAAATATGATGTGTATGATATGTGAGCTGAAGTAGCGTAAAATAACGTCAGGTGAAATGAAGTGATGTGAAATGTAAAGCGCTTTATTTTTTCCTGATGAGGTGCGTTTGTATTGGCTTAGCTATTCCATTTACTGTTTTATTTTGTTAATCGCCATTTTTAATCGTCGAAAATGTATGTGGAACTTGTAGTAGCCGGCGCACTTGATCGGTGGTAACCAACATGTGACGGTGTTAAAGCAATTGCCAAAATTTTTATTTTTTAAGGAAAAATGCCCTACTTAAAGACCCACTTGTATACCACACGAAGCTATTAGAAGCTGACTACATACTAATGTAAATAAATAATAAAATAATACGTGGAAACGTGGAAAACACAAAGGAAAAGGGATCATTTTGGGGCGGCTTTACGAAATTTAGTTTTGACTATTTTTATCCGTTCACAGAAAATATTAACCCTAAAAGCTAGTTACAAAATATAGTTTGAGGAAAGGAGAGATGGTTAATGAACCAAAACCCTAGAGTGGTGTTTGCAGGAACACAAAATGATCTAGATCTATTAAACTAGCCCTCACAGTCAGCTGATTCTACTCCCATTGAATTTATTTGAGAACATATAAGGCGCCAGACAATATGTAGGCATATTTTGACAGCGATTATCACTAGACAACGTTCTGTGATGAAATCGACTAGTCTGTATGATCTTTTTAAATAATGATTTTGAAACGATGCCTTTCACTATTTTCCTTGACAGTCTAATTCTTTCAAACTATGCGAACTCTTGCGCGTAAATCACAAGGTCAAAGATCGCCCGGATACGTCGCGGGAACCTCCGAGACATCTATACGAAAAAAATTCCCAAGGGTTGGCGGATATATTTTGACGTGTACTATGTAAATATATTTGATATCCCTCGCGACCTGAGGCAATTCGGATTCTCGGATAACGAACAAAGAAGTGTTTCCAACTTCTATCCCGCTCCACTTAAAATATTCAAGTGAATAACGTCTATTTTCTGCTCCAGTGAAGAGTACCAGACTCTAGAGCGACACTTAAATGACTGAAATAACGTGCCTCGAAGTTGGAACAGGACCGCGTGTTTACTTTAAATTATGTTTGTTTTCGTTTACGATTATTATATTTATTAAATCCGCGATTTTTTTTTTCGTGTCTACAGCGAATAAATCATTTCTTCTGAAAAGTTTAAAATAGGCTCCGGCTCATTTCTCAGTGTCAGCCGCAGCTAGTGATTTTATGAAATATTAGAATGGTCTAAAATTAATAGTATCGGTACCTGTTTCTCCTTAAGTTGTGCTATGAATGTTTTCTTATTTGACAACTTTATTCGCAACTGCCAGATACAACACTCTTTATGTGGTTGTCTCCAGCAAAATATCTAATATTAAAAATATAAATAGGTCTAAGTAAATCTCAACTGTCATTTTCGCTATGCTTCATAAAGACATCATTCAGCTCTCATTTCTCTTCGTTACTTCCTCTGTAACGGTCGCTCTTGGTCTCCCTTAGAAGACCCCTTTAGAAGTAGGTGATGTCGTCGATTCTTTTAGTCACTATGTAGTGTCCTTCCTAAGACTTCTGCATCTCAAGAAATATTTATTTTTCTTTCACAAGATTCTATCCTGTGAAACCCAACATGTCCTGGAAACCCCTAGTGTTAGATCATACAGTGTCGCTCCCCAATGTATTTCTGCTAGTTCTGGCTAGTATTCTTCAAATGTGTCTGCGTACTCCTCTGGATGTTCATAGCAATGATCGAAGAACAAGCGTAATTCTCTCCCAAAAATTACTCTGGCTGTTCTTCCTGGTGGTCTTCACATATTCTCATGTATAAGATATACAAGTAAGAAGAAGATAGTTTACCATCTTTAGATGGTTCTCTAAAGTACGATTAAACCTCAAATCGTATGCTTTGGGGGGGTAATGTTCCAATGGCCTAAATACAGCTCTTTGGGAACCCTAAACCTGCAGAGGAAATTTTTGATGAGCACTTCTACTATCGTTGCTCCCTGTTTAGGAATTGTCACTTCTGGCCACTTACATGTCGTCACCAAGAGATAGCGATTACCTGACTGCGTCTGGGGAAAGCAATGTCGACAGAAATATTTCAAAAGCGACTCCAGCATTGTATTGCTTCATTGGTCCTCTGCTTTTGGCCCTTAGGTCCCTTACTACCATCAGCTATCGACGGCACCATACTTGTAGAGACAACCATTCAATTGTGTCTAGTAAACTTCTTTCAGATGTTTGTCGCTGAATGTCATTTCCACATGAAGAACTAACTCATCAAATGGCTAATGCTCATATTCATTTAATGTATGGAAAACTTTATTATGCTCACTAATGCTTTACCTCGTAGACCTACTATTAATGCTGTTATTTTTTCGGTATCATTCTAGCTATAAGCTAGACGCAGCTATAAGCTGCGTCAAACTGCTTTCTGATTCGTCTGATTTGTAATTTATGATCTTGAGGCACTCGTATCTATTTTTAATGTCACCCACTACTTCTTTTATGCACTCTCCCTGTCCAATTCCTTCTTAAAGTCAGCTACTGTTTTTTCTATGTTATAATATATATATATATATATATATATATATATATATATATATATATATATATATATATAAATCTTTTTTCTATTACAGTCTTCATGTTCTTGATAATTGCACTTGCTTGTTCGTCTAGTTTAACAATACTCTTAAGTTCCCTTTCACCAAACTTAACAACGAGTTGTTTCCTGACGTCTTTTTTCGCTTATCCTCTCTAAGTTCTAATCTCTTGTTCATACCGCCCTTCATTTACCATTTGACTGCTACTACTCTTCTTTACTATCTAGTCTACTATCTAGATCTACTTTATCTAGTTGGTTTCCACGTATTTCATGACTTCTTAACTTATTTTCATCTGTTGTTGGGCGTCTTCCATGCCCTCATGTCGACTAACTTCACCTAATCCTCTATTTTCACTACAATATATATTTTAATAAATAATTACACAATTTTAACTCGCATCCAAAGGAATACCCTTCCATGGTTCTTCTATTTCCAAATAATGCGAAAACATGACCTCATATATAGAACTGGCGTTTGGCATGGGATTTAAATTCATTACCGACGAATTCAATTTGGTCTAAAGCTATCCTTCGAGCGTCAGAAATAACACGAGCCTACAAATTTTGACATTTTGAAAGTTGATTTGGGTTTGATAAGTGATATAAGCGAGTTATTTACGCAGATTTCATATCTACCTTCCGTTTTTGTCCCTCGCGTACGGTTTTTGATCAACTGAATAATCAGAATGAGTTAAAAACTAAAGGAAAAATTACATTTTAATAAACATTAAAAAACAGTAAAAAGCAACAACACAAATAGTTTTGAGTGTCTAATTTCTTTTTTTTTTTTTTTATTTGAAAATCTCTCCATTTTTAACAAAAAGGGATGTTTATAATTTCCTAATAAAATGTTCTGTTACATTTTTAAAACATCCAAGATTCTTTTTCAATTTCTGTCATTGTTTTTTCAAACTGTTGGTCCCGCATTAATTTTCTTATCTGTGGTTCTACGAAAATGCCTTTCTTTAATTGTGCTTCAGAAAGAGCCGAAAATTTGCCACATAAGTACTTGAAGTAATTCCCATTTTTATCTATAACTTTTAACATATTGTTTCATTAATCCTAATTTAATATGAACTGGCGCCAAAGATTTTAAAACAAAATAAAAACACACGACGCGATGTCACGAGTAAACGTACACACATTAAAAACGTACTACAGCGACTGTGTAAATACCCGAATAGTATGAAACCGAAATATCCCCAGCGGCCAACTCAGTTTCGGCAAATCCCCCACACTTGTATATACGTTTCAAACCGATTAAAACACAGGGACGCCTCAAAGATTGACGTAAAATTTAATTTCATAAAATCTCGGTTTTAAAACCTACAAATTATTGTACAATGTCTATTTATAAATACTGGTGCGTGATGGAAACAAAAAAAAAACAGTGTTTCTGTTGTTCATGGTACATATGTAACTAAGCCAAAAAGTCAAAAAAAGTCCGATCACAAAATCTTTGTTGGCCTGTGTAATTTATTAGTAATCAGCAAGATGGAAAACGAATAGGTGACCATAACACACACAGGTCACTCACAGTTTCGTGTACGATATCCATTTCACTGTACATGGGTTATTCATTTCATCGATTTCCTATAATTGACTTCCTGGAACGAAGTAATACCGCATGTAGATTATATAATATACAACCCGTTGCCCGTCATTAGCAGTTTACATCTTTCCTATCGGACGATAGTATTATTTCGGTCTTCACAATTATCCCAGCCTTGGTGGATATAACTATCATCCTTGCCGTTTTCTAAATGTAAATGTTTGGATGCCCATCAAAATAATAATTATAAGTAATTACCTATGCAAGATTCCTATTCCTCGGTTCTGTTTACGTTCGATGTCGCGAAGTAATGAACTGAATTCCGCGGAAGATTGACAGATTTTAAAAGCCAAGATTGTCTGCGTCATAGCTGGTAAATTAGGAAGAGTTGTTAGCTGAACGAAAAACACTTTACAGCAAAAATATTGACATGTTAATGCTACGAAATTATGCCCGGAAATGTCACGTGTAAAAAATAGTATAAATACTATAATGAACAGATCGTGTCATGAATCCCAATCAGGGAATTCAGGTGAGTCACCTCTTCATAAATTATCACAAAAACTTCTTTTGACAAAATACAGAATCTTTCAATAGGGACGCTCGAAATTTGTTAGGTCATAGCGGCCATGTTTTTAAATCAATATCTGTCAAATTTGTTGTGAATTGTTCTGTAGTGTGTGGCAAATTACCATGGAAGGTTATAATGTTCAACAACATCCTCGCCACAACCGTCCCACCGAATCGACTATTCGACGTTTTTCGAGTGGAGCACTGATTTTGAAAATAAAATTTGATGATTTGCACTCGTTGTTGAACATTGTAACCTTCCACGGTGATTTGTCATACACTACTGAACAATTCACAATAAATTTTATAAATCTTGCTTTAACAATATGGCCGCTATAACCTAACAAATTTCGAGCGTCCCTATTGAAAGACCGTATAGTTGAAAAACTCGGGTTCTAACTCCTCAAACCCGCCACCGTAGGGTAAATCGCGAAATAAAAATAAAAGCGTCCAAGTAATTCCATTATGAATTATTTTTAGCAGCCTCCGATGCGGTACCCATTCAGGCGACTCGTTAATTCGATTTGCCCTGAAGCCAACTTCTGCAATAAGCTCTTAATTTAATAAAATTCACCTAGAAATTTAATATGTGTGAAACCGTGGAATTGAACGTGTTTACGAAATAAGCCCCGGGTATTATGCCACGCGGTCGCAACAATATTGTGTCTCGTCCCGAGAACAACAGTATGGTTTTAATCCTGCAGAATATATGAACTTCAACAGGAGATATATCTTGGTATAGTTCATACAAAACAAAAATCAATGCACGTCATAATGTGTCTGATGCCCACTGTTGCCACATTACAAAAAATGCTATAGAACTCAAGGAAATGTCACAAGATTAAGATTATGTTATAATTAGCATTTTAAAAGTAAAATCTGGAGCTAATTTTGCAAAAACTTCACTTTAAAGGGATGTGTTTATGCACTATAGCCTCAAATAGTGTTTGTAAGAGAAAAAACTTTTTTGTTATTGATTTTTTTTTTATATATATATATATATATATATATATATATATATATATATATATATATATATATATATATATAAAAGTCTATTCCTTAGGTATAACAAGTTTTACTTACATCTAAGGAAACAAACCCCATTTCTAGGACATACATACAAGTAAAGAAAATACTATTCCAATTAAAAAATATTTGCTTGTGAATTTATACTAATAGTCGAAACATCTAAATTCAAAGCTGCTGCTACGCGCTAAAAGAGGTTATATTATATAATTTCCAAAAAGTAACCTTCTTTGTCTCGTTCTTGTTCAAAATAATGAAGTAAGCTGCTACCAATTATTTGCAACGACTGTTTAATTTTTTCAGCATTGTGTACACATGAGCTCAGCGTATGCAACAGTCCGAATATTTATGGTGCTTGCGTTGGCTAACACCAGGTATTTTTGTCCTCGAAAGAACAGTTTTCTTATTAATTTGTGGCTAAAACACTTTAAAAATCGAATAGTATAAACCGTCTAAACATCCGATAAATTTGGCACCACGCACGACATATGTCAATTGCTGCCAACCTTAAAATGGGCGCCAAATTTAAATGTCTGTTGATTAAAAATGAATGAAATTGTAAGTGTAGTGGTAATGAATTACGTCACATGATGACGTACATTGCTTTTGTTTCGTATGAATTGTAGACGAAAACATATTCAGTACATTTTAAATGTTGAAGAACATTATATTAACCTTCTCTAATATAAAATCATCAAACTTTTAAGAACTGGAGATGATACCCTTGAGATCCCTTATTCATACAATATCGTGTAAACATACAAAAAGGTATTCATTTGAATACCATCGTATATTTAATATGATTGGTCCTTCGAGGACCACATAATCTTATCAGATGATATTTTTAATATAATTCGCTGTAGTTAACCTGCAGCGAATTATATTAACCTAACATACCTCAGTTTCAAATCGATCAATTGCATACATCAATGCCATAAGAGTGTTTGGTTAAGACGTATGTATTCCTTTTGTAGTTCGCAACTTGCACTAAAATTATTGTGTTTTGAAATCGTTTTTGTAATTGAGGAAAGTATTTCATGATTTTCATTTCTAATTCTTTAGTGAAGATGTCAAATTTCGTCATAAATATTTTAATATTTCCAAACATTAAAACGATTTGTCCATTTTCCTGAAGTTTTCCATTAGGTTCATTAAAATGCTGAATTATGTCACGTAAGAACATTAAATCATTCAACTGATCTATATCGAAAAATTCGTCATAACTATTGTTTTTCTCGTTCAAAAATATCTTCGTTTCTTCTAATAAATTGACAAAGTGATTAAGAACTTGACCGTAATTAAGCCATCGGACATTGTTGTATGTCAAAATTCCAGAATAATGGTACTCAATCTGATAATTGTGCAAATTTTTATTTATTAAGACTTCTCTAGCGCTGATAAAGTTGATGACTTTTCCACCACATTGGACGCACCGGTCTGTTGCTAGAAACAATTTTAGAATGCAATAATCTTCAAAGAATTTCTTATTAATGAGTATAAACTGTAGCATAAAATATCTTCACTCGTTATTTCTGATTTTGTATTATTCAAGTCGTCCAATATACGATTGGAATGCATAGATCTTACTCCTTCCTGCATGCAGTAAAAATATTCCAAATTTCGTTAAAGATATTTCTCCATAATTGCCTGCAATTTTAATAAGTTACATTAAATACAAAAAGTAACTATGAACTAACGAGTAAATTAACGTTTCCAATGCCTGATTTATTGAAATATAATAGGGAAACATAAGATTTATTCATTTACTTTCAAGTCGTTTTATTTTTACATATTAAAGGTTCTTTATTGTATTGTCTGGTTCTTTATGTAGGTTTACTTTATATATTAAAGGTTCTATGTTCCCATATTTTATGGGAATAACTTTTGCCGCGTTAAAAAATCACTTTTCACGTTAAAAAACATATCCGATTCAATATGGTTTGTTTACTTTTCATAAAGACTAAGAGTTGCACATTCTTGTCACCGCGATGGCGCCACCAGCGATACTTGCGAAGCGTATAAGTTCGCCATGCCTGATCTACAGGAAACACGCATCAGGGATCATAAATATATGAATACAGACAAGTCATCTCTATTTAACATTGAAACACTCAGCTGTAGATTGCTTTTCATAGAGCTGCGTTGAGAACATACCAGTTTACCTTCAATCTATATCTAATTCAAGGTGAATTTTAATTTAAAAAGATCAGACAAAAGTTTGCGTTGCCTTAATTGGAACAGCCTTTTAAAACTGAATAAAATAATCCTCACAATGGTCCACCGTAACTAGGTTAAAGTGCCAACAATAACGAGGCGTGAAGAATCCCTTGTATCAGAATATTTCATGAAATGCGAGTCTGGCCTCGTGTGCTATATAACCGACTGTTTGCTCATTTTCGTTTTCATTGTATATTTATATTCCCCAGGAAGCTCCCTCGCTAGTGTCTATTTGCGCTCGTTGAAAATTGAAGAACGCCTTTCTTGCAATGCTCTGCCAGTCCTCGAGCTCGCTCTTTGAACTTTTGAATTTCATGGTGTAATTAGAAGTGCAGGGTTCTATCTATTAGTAACTAAATAAAATAGAGTTTCCCATCGTTGTTCGATTTTTCTCATTAATTGCATCGTACTTAGTTCGCCTGCATTCGCTAGGACAGTAATAAAATATCCACCTTAATTGTGTACTTTTATATTCCTCGCAGTTTTTATAACAAGTGAATCGTGCAGGGAAATCTTTGTAGAAGATGGCGTAAGTTCCTGAGATTCCAGCACTGTTCCACGTAATCATTGTCGATCCTTGAGAGAATTTAAAGAAGACTTGTAAGGCAGCCTTAGACTAACTAGACTTCTAGAGACTGAAGACTTCTTGGTATTCATAGAAGACCCGTCTTCTGCAAATGCAACTACGTATATAATAGTTGGTATGATACAGTCACAGTCTCATCACAGTTTTTGAGATTCGAACACTGTCCGTATATATCATATTCTTTTTTAATTATAATGGTCGAATCTGTAGATATTTTAAAGAAGACTTACTTACATGTAAACTAAACTAAACATGTAAGTTCTACGGAACACTATTTACATAAGACCACTTTGAGTTAATAGCAACTAACAGAGAACTTACTAGTGTTCATAGAAGACTCGTCTTTTGCAAATCCAACTACATATGTGTTAAGAGGATGGCATTTTGAATTATAATGGTCGAATCTGTGAAAACTTCTATGTAAGCTTCTAAGTATGCACGTTCTACGAAATACTTCTATTTATAGACATGGTTGAGTTAGTAGCAATTAACAGAAGAGTATTTGGTCTTTATAGAAGACTTCAAAGACGTCTTATTCAACTTTATGATCTATAGAAATCTAGAATTGTGGAGAAGTTGTGATAAAATAATCAAATATGGCGATAGTTAATAAGGGGATGGACTGTTAAACGCAATTTGGTATCAGATCATGATAATTTGGTATCAGGTTCACTGGAACTAACCCTTTATTCTCCAGATGTTAACCCTTCTGATTAATGAAAGGAGGATACTGAGAAAAAGCAGAGAGGTTCAGAAGATTTAGACATTGTGAACTCCTAGGGTTGTGTTATAAGTTTTTCATACAGTTCAGAAGGTATTCTAGGAGATAATTAGAAATAAACGTCAGATGTTAGAAGACTTCGCTTACAACATCAATGAGGGAAGGACACTGAGGAAAAGCAGAGAGGTTCAGAAGCTTTAGACCTTGTGAACTCCCAGGGTTGTGTTAGAAGTTTTTCATTTAGTTTAGAAGGTATTCTACAAGATAATTAGAATGAAACGTCAGATGTTAGAAGATTGCTTGGAATATTAATGAGAGAAGGACACTGAAGAAAAGCAGAGAAGTTCAGAAGATTTAGACCTTATGAACTCTCAAGGTTGTGTTAGGACTTTTTCATACGGTTCAGAAGGTATTCTAGGAGATAATTAGAAAGAAACGTCAGATGTTAGAAGGCTTTTCTTGGAATATCGATGAGAGGAGGACACTGAGGAAAAGCAGAGAGGTTCAGGAGATTTAGACCTTGTGAACTCCCAGGGTTGTGTTAGGAGTTTTCCATACACTTCAGGAGGTATTCTAGGCGATAATTACAAAGAAACGTCAGATATTAGAAGACTTTGCTTGGAATATCAATGAGAGGAGGACACTGAGGAAAAGCAGAGAGGTTCAGAAGATTTAGATCTTGCGAACTTCCAGGGTTGTGTTAGGAATTTTTCATACAGTTCAGAAGGTATTCTACAAGATAATTAGAAAGAAACGTCAGATGTTAGAAGATTTTGCTTGGAGTATCAATGAGAGGAGGGCACTGACGAAAAGCAGAGAGGTTCAGAAGATTTAGACCTTGTGAACTCTCAGGGCTGTGTTAGGACTTCATACAATTCAGAAGGTATTCTAGGGGATAATTGGAAAGAAGCGTCAGATGTTAGATCCGACTTACAGGGGTCTAGTTCATCGTCAGTCACAACTAGTTATAGTCCTTGTATTACGATGTTAATATTGTCAGTATTGTCGAGAACAATTGACCAATACCGTAGCGATAATGACCATAATGTCATTTGGCAATAGTTACCAAAGATATTTTTTAATGCCAGCAGCAATAATAATCTGCCGTAGAAACTATTACGTAGGAATGGTTTACCGCTCTGAATAGATACATACGTAATTTATTTTCTCGCCATAATTCGATGGCGTCATAAGAAAGCGACGGGACGTATCTTTGGCTTGTCTACGATTTTAATTTGCGCTCATGTACCGTGAAATGAGCGGGCACGCTTCCTTACAAAATTCATTTTTAGTTTCGGATTCCAGGCTCACTTTAATCGGGTTAATCAGACTTTAAATTTTCGCAGTAACGCTAATTAGTCGGTTTTGTTTGCGTAACGTAAAGTTGATTTGTCCAGTGACGTTCAGTCTCGCGCGTTACACAAACGGTT
The DNA here is from genome assembly GCA_037954035.1 of Rosalia funebris. Taxonomy (NCBI): domain Eukaryota; kingdom Metazoa; phylum Arthropoda; class Insecta; order Coleoptera; family Cerambycidae; genus Rosalia; species Rosalia funebris. The sequence goes on along the minus strand of JAZFAV010000001.1, from coordinate 9,059,690 downwards.
TTCTAGTTTACACGCATATCGACGCATCGCCGACTATGATTTATCGATAATATTTTTTATAAACGCAAAGTTTTCAGATGGTAAGTTTTACAAGATGTCGTAAGGAGGTTTATACTCCAACCATCTGTAAGTCCTTAAACATTAAGGATTAAACAAATTAAGCCACAACAGCTCTTCCCCTGGCTATATGCCGCGACGGGCGCTGAATTACGTGGCGAAATTTGCCGTATTTTATTCTAACATAGAAATAAATTCTGTGATTTGGATTACTCGAAAGCCACAAGGAAGATGCAAAACGTCCTCTATCTCAAGATACCGCTAAGTGCAGACCGGTTTCGACCTTATCTTGGGTCTCGTCAGTATAGTGTAAGCGAGGATGCCTTTGACAAATGAGGCTTCACATCTTGTAGACACCGTTACGTTCCACAGTAGTAAATTGTAAAACGTAACCAAGCGCCATCTCTTGGTAGTTTCTGAAATAATCCAAATCGAAATAAAACTTAAGTTATATAAATTTCGTCACGTAATTCAGCGCCCGTCGCGGCATATAGCCAGGGGAACAGCTGTTGTGGCTTACCGTTACACCGTTAGATGCAAGGAAGAAATAACCTGCATACATCCTATACAGTCAGGAGTACCTCAAGGTAGCGCACTATCTGTCTTCTATCAAAATTTCACTGCTTATCTGCCTACTACTCCAGGAACATTCACAGCTACCTTTGCAGACGACACGATCAGTTATAGCAACAAGAATTCAGATGCGCATCCAACTTCAAGAACTTCTTTTGGTTCCGGTTGGAACCACAAATAAAAAAGTTGTTTTCCCTTAGAAACAATTATACTGGTACTTGATTCATTTGAAACTGTTTTTCCATGTCAAGTATTTACTCAGATATGCAAAAAGATCTTAATTTCGCCCCTTAAAACCTTCTGCTTTTGTACTTCTATTTTTGTACTTCGCTGATTATAAGGTCTCTGACCCGGGCACAATTTTGATAACTGCAGTATATACTTACGATTCATTTAAGCTGGGCAAATTGCTTTTTAATTAGCATGTAGACTGCTAATCGTTTCAGTTATGCCATTGATAGTACTTCTACGAATTCAAGTATTGTGCGTCGGTACAATATTCAAATAGGGCACGCAATTGATACATGATAAATGAGCATGCCTAATGAATAACAATTTAAATGTTTTAACCTTTTTCTTGTACTAGTAAAAGCGATTTAATGCATTATAATTGTAATTTATTAAGTATGATCTGTATATATTTTTTAATTTTAAAAGTAAGAAAGTATGAAATAAATACTTCAAAATTGTTTGAAGTATTTGTGTCATTTTAACAGACCTAAAAAAATCAACTAGTTTTTTCAGCAGTTGTCAACAAAACGCACAACGACGCGTTTTATTACAAATGGTAATTGGTGGCAACAAACAAGGGTACTAAATATAGAGCTACTAAATACTACAGCTGAAATTAACGTGTTAAAAATGCTCTGCTAAACGTAAACACTGCTGCTGAACCAATCCTCTTGTTAGTGACAGATGCAACTTTATGCAGTATGTAGCATTTTCGTTGTTCTCGCTGAGAAATCGTTGGAGATGCAAAGACGCGGGTTTCGCGACCGTCCCCATTTTTTGTTTAGGTAAACAACATTAACTACACATTAAACAGTACACAGTACATTAACAGTATTCCAGTTGTCCACAAACACCGAAAGATAACACATTTCTCGGCGCGCGTTTCCTCAATCAACTTGACATCATCAGGAGAGTTTTAATTAAATTAAATTGGGTTTTAAACTTGTCTCCTGTTTTTGTTGATGCATGGAGGGTTCTAATTCCTTCTCGTGATTAACAGTATAAAACAACTCCATTTCTGTTTAAATATGTATTCGATGGTCTGCTTTTTTAGTATGAGTCATTGTCAGCTCTAATGTTCAAAGAGTATCCCATAAATATAGTCATAACTTTTTTTATTTATCGAGATACGCATAGCAAATTAAATCATCATCATATCGGTTTATAACGTCCTTCGCCGTCTTCCGATTCCTAATCTCCATTCCTCTCTATTTCTTCACAAGTCCTCGTCCAGACCTCTCTCCCGAATTTCATTATCAATGCCCAGCTTTTCATTTTTCCCAGCCTCTTCAGCTTTTTCGTGGCCTTCCTCGCCTTCTTCTTCCTTGTGGTTTCCAGTTTAGAATTTCTTTGGGTATTCTGTCATTTGGCATTCGCTGAACATGTCCGTATCATACGAGTTGTTTGGTTCTCATATCATCTACAATGTCATGTGTTATTCCCATCGTATTTCTTATTCTCTCATTTGTTACCCTTTCTCTCTTTGATTTTTCAACTGACCTCCTCCAAAAGTCCATTTCTGTGGTTCTTATCATTATTTCTGTTCTTTTATTGGCCATACTTCACAACTATAGGTTACTATACTTTTAATTATTGAATTATATATTCTTATTTTCTTTTCTTTTGTTATTTGTTTATCCCATAGAGTGCTGTTCAACATTGTAATTGCTCTCCTTCCTTGAGTGTTTCTTTCCGAAATCGGCTCATCAAGTGTCCCGTCGTTTGATATTTTCATGCCTAGATATTTATATTCATTGCAGTGTTTAATGTTTTGCCCAGTTGACAGAAGTAGATCTTGTTGTCCTCCAATACACATGTATTCCGTTTTCTTCACATTAACTTCTAAACCCCATTTTTCATACTCCTCGATAAGTTTGCGTGTCATATATTCCATATCATCGATATCTTGCGCAGTAACAATTTGGTCATCCGCAAAGGATGTGTATAGTGTTGATGTATCATCTATTGGTATGCCCATATTGTAACATTTTTTTTCCAAGTCATCAATGCGCGGTCTAGATATATCTTAAATAGTGTAGGAGATAGGCAGCATCCTTGTTTAAGTCCCTTAGTTACAATAAATCCCGTTGTTATATTGTGTCCTATTTTTATTCTAGATCTGGTATTATCATACAGAGACTTTACAGCCTTTATTAATTCAAATTATATATATATATATATATATATATATATATATATATATATATATATATATATATATATTTGGAATGTGGAAGGTCCCTATTTTTGTGATCTATTTAAAAAAGTATAACCCATGTGCACGTCGAAGACCAGAAGGAAAACCAAGTGCGCTGCTGAATTCGATGCAAAAAAGAATTCTGTGGAATTATTCAATTGAATAATTTATTACAAAAGAAGTTATTAAAACCTCCTGAAAACACCTCAAACTTAATTTACAAATTTCCTACAAATTTGTTACTCGGAGCCAAGTACGGTCCTGGTATGCACGGAAAATGCTTTACTCTACTACATGTATTGCATTTACACGTAATTCGACCCAAAACGTCCTTATTATATTTAAATCTAGAATAGAAAAATACTGTGAACTTTTTTTTCGTCCCTTTAGTCTCAAGAAAAGTAATGCCTCATTTTCTGTTATAGTTACAATAATACATCACTGTTTTAAATTGTGCATTCCTCGAACTTAAAAAAACTCAGTAGTATCTATTACATCATTTAATTTAAACGTTTATTCTCAAAATAATCAGCCATGAGATGAACCATCTTCCATATTTGATTAGATAAACCACCGACCAAATTATAGGACTAATTTGGATGCCGCAGATAATTCGTTACCCCATCATTAATTCCATGGACTAAATCGTAGTGGGATAATGAAATCTTCCATTTGATTAATCTGTAGGGAAATTAATTTATATCGCATTACGTCTTGCCCTTGTTCCTAAACGCTTTGTAACACCCCAGCGTGATGGGGCCTTTTAAAAGTATTCCTAGAAATAGATTTTTCCGCCATGTTGACGGTTACCGATCTTTGATACTTTTGTTCATTGTATTACCTGCGTTTTTTCACAATATTATCAGTTTTTAAATGGTCACTGTTTACAAAACCGTAAAGTTAATTAATCAGCTTGATTTGCTTACTGATGTTTCACTTATGCTGTTGTTTTGAATCCACTTGATCGCCCTTAGCGAAGATTTGCAGTGATAATCTATCTTTTACATAAATCAAGCCAGAACATAGTGAATGTTTTTCATACACAGAGAATATTATTTTAAAGAAAATTATACACGAGAGCAAAACAATCGACTCAATTTTGAGAGAATATGTACTCTCTCCAGTACCATTTGAAGTAAAGTTCAATGAACTGTTTGAAAGTTTAAAAACAGTTGTTTCAAATGACACCACTTCAATTGGAATCGGACCTGTTCTGACAAAGTTATGAGCCGAACAACATATGTAACACAAAACCTTGTTAATTGGAATGCGCACGCGCGACGATTATGACAGACATAGAATGCGCTTGCAACCTGGTATTCGTCTCCATTTGCTAATTTTAAGTTAACGTATGCGTATGTGCTCGAAGGATTTACAAGAAAATGGATGCCAAAGCTGCTGAAGCAGCCCAGGTAATTGCATTATTGAGAGAGGGTCTCAGTCTGAGAGCCGTGGAAAATCGACTGAATTTGAGTCAATCAGCTGTGTCAAGAGTGTATCGTCGGTAACGACAAACCGGTAGCTACGTCCACCAGCTAGGAGGCGGTCGTAAACGCGTGATAACGAAGAGGGACGATCTATTTATTGTGTTAAGATCTCTCAGAAATCGACATTTGACTGGTGTTGACCTCACACAAGAGCTGAAGGAGGTCAGAGGTCTGATCGCTAGCGCTTGGACAGTGAGACGAAGATTGAAGGCAGCCAAGTTGACCTCAAAAAAGGCAGCTACAGGTCTCAAACTGACCGCAGTCCAAAAGAAAAGATGACTGGAATTTGCTCGTGAACATCTCTTTTGGAACCACGGTCAATTGAGTCAGATATTATTCACAGACGAGTCCAGGATGTGCCTGCATGGTAACCATAAGAGACGTCGGGTCTATAGAAGACCAGAAGAGCGATTTTCTTAATGGTGTAATCAAGAAACTGTCACATGTGGAGGTGGCTCTTGCATGTTCTGGGCGGACATTTCCATGCACGGAAAAACTGAGTTGGTTTTCGTGCCCGGTGGAGGACGTGAAGGAGGATTAACAGTGGATCGCTATATCAGGGATATTCTGGAGGAACATGTTGTTCCCTATGCGGGATTTGTTGGTGAGGACTTCATGCTAATGCATGATAATGCTCGCTGCCACACCGCACGGGTGACCACTACCTACCTGGTTGACATCGGTATACGGAAAATGGACTGGCCTCCGATGAACCCGGATTTGAATCCAATTAATCACGTTTGGGGCGAACTTAAGCGAAGAGTTAGGGTAAGAAATCCTGCACCAGAGAGCGTAGTGGAACTGAGAACTGCGTTGGTTGAAGAGTGGGAAGCAATCCCTCAAGACAGCGTAAGAAAAGTTATCCGATATATACGTAATCGTTTAGAAAATGTTATTAGGAGAAGGAGTGGCAACACCAAGTTTTGATAAAAAAGTTAAATGCATTTCAATTGAGGATTATTTTCTTTTTCGTTTCTTATTCACCCTTTCCGTTTCAACTATTTTGTGTTACACATGTTGTTCGGCTCATAACTTTGTCAGAACAGGTCTGATTCCAATCGAAGTGGTATCATTTGAAGCAACTGTTTTTAAGCTTTCAAACAGTTCACTGAACTTTACTTCAAATGGTACTGGAGAGGGTACATATTCTCTCAAAGTTGGAGCATATTGCTGAGTCGATTGTTTTGCTCTCAAGTGTATAAACATACCTATTACAATATATCATTCTACCTAGACCAAGTATTCACGATACAAATATTGTCAAAGCCAACTCTGAGGAGTGTGTCACTAGTAATTTAACTGAAACGAATTATTTAATGACAACTTGCATGCTAACGTAAAAGGTATTATCATCTAAATGTTTTATTAGCTTTATTGCCTGTATTGATTTTCTTTATGTGTATTCGCCTTCTTGAATGCTAACGTACGTTCCGAAAATACCCCAATTTACATCATTCCGCGATGGTTTTGATAGAAAGCTGACTATGCGTCTTGTCAGTTAATAATAATCCAGTCATTTCCAGAAGAAAATGATGTGGAAACGATATGCTTAAGACCGATACAGATTCAGTTGCTAGACCAGTAGCGCCTACTCCTTGTCGTACAGAAGATAGTTGAAAAAAATATCTTCCAAAACCTATATCACAGTTCAAAGATGTGATCTATCGAGGTAAATTGGACGTGTAGGAAATTACTAGATTGTTGGTATCTCGTGGAGAGATACTCCTTCAGATCCCATAAACGTTGACTTGAAGAAAACAACTTCTATGTATTCTGTTATCAATCATCAACCTCATCACCACAATATCGAAGGGATGTTTCTAAAATTTTGAATTCAAAACAATTTCTGTATCCAAAATTGTCCTCAAAACTTTCTTCCTCTGGAGCCCCAGGCTGCGGTGGGGAATGTTACATATAGAAACACCCCCAAAGTCCCTCGTTAGGTTAGGGACACGCTCGTGTTCCCAATCTGATACCCAGGCCAATAGTGCAAATAGTATTGTTGCAAGCACCCCTTTAGGAGTGTAATGTCACCCGACCGTGTTATAAACGCGGAGTAAAGTGCTGCGCTTGCTTCGCGTAGGTTATCGGGCCTGAACGCCCACCGTATTCTGACCGTAATTGATATATATATATATATATATATATATATATATATATATATATATATATATATATATATATATATATATATATATATATATATATATATATATATATATATATATATATATATTTATAAGACTCAGCAGAGGCCGTCGATAAAGGTAAGAGATGTTCCAAAAGCGTTGTCGAATTAAACTATATATAGTTGGCAATATATAGAAATGTTGTCTTCGCTCGGTGATTTGGAAAAAACTGTTTTGTTGCGAATGTACAAGTCTTCAACTTCTTATTGTTGTCTAGTTTCCAACGGTACTTGGTGGAGACTAAGAAGCAAGCAATCTACATGTATTATGCCAGAATACTTCTTTTAGTTCCGCTCTGGTCGAAGCTGCATCTGTTACAAACAAGAGCACTTGTTCGGCCTCACTGTCTACGTTTAAGATACACCTAGATTATACCAAGGATTCGGGTGATGATGACAATGACCTTGAGATGTCCTGAGACTGTAAAGTGCTTCGGCTCATGACCAAACTATGAGCCACTTTCTTTAGACACGAAATGGAGGTGGATAACCCAGCCGCCTTGGTTTCGGTATATGAGTGATGTCTCAATCTCACAGTATGTCACATGACGATCTTACATTATCAGTTTTTACACGGAATTAATGTTTTCTGGCACAATAGCTGATTTTGAATGATCTTCACGATTTTCGTCGGCGAGCGAATGGCGGCCACGATTAAACTCGTTATACCAGCGTTTCACAGTGGCAAAGGATCGCCAAAAGTGGAAGTAAGTTGATCGATGCACTCTTGTCTTGATAATCCACGTCAAAAGTCGTAATAAATCTTCTCACGAAAATGTTCACGAGTTAATTCCGTTTTTTCGCTGAGATACAATTTTCAAATCATTGTAAACAACACAAATCGCGCTTAAATGATTAAATGTTCTGAAGAATGTTATGACCAAAAATGTCAAACTTTCGATTGGGAACGCATCGTTTCGATGGTACCATCATAAGTGTTAATCATCTGAACTGCTCAATTAATGACTGGATATTTTAGACTTGATGTACTAAATACTGCACTGTAAGTGACTAAATACTGGTACCTATAGATTACACCAAGACTTCGGGTGATAATGACAATGACCTTGAAACTTGCTGGGACGTAAAGCCACTTGGTTCCTATATATGTGATGCCTTCATTGTTTTGATGGTATCGTCATGATTCTGAATCATGAACTGTGAACTCGTGACTGGATATTTTAGACCTGTTCTACAAGTGTGAATACCTAAGACCTAGATTACACCTGGATTTCAGGTGATGGTGATAATGACCTTGAAATTTTCTATAGATGTAAACTATTTTGACCCATGACCAAAGCATGTCCCCCGTTGTTCTTTAGCCACGGAAAATTATATGTGTATAAAACCGTTGACATCGTCGTTTTGATATCGACATAAATATGACGTAATATATCTCATCCGATTCGCTCTATACTTATATATTTCGACTGCGTCATACGCCGCCCAACACTCGTAAATAACTAAATCATGAAAGAATATCTGTTTAAATATAGAAACGACACTGAATGAATATTGATCTGCCGTTGTGCATTGAGCTGTAGTGCTCTTCGGCGAGTATGTAGTTTAATAAAAGCAAACATTGCAGCATTGTTTGCTATCGACACAGCACCGTCGGTAATGGATAAACTGAGGAAACTGTGCGATGGAAAATCGACGACATCGGATGGGGCAGCGCGTTGGGAATAAGTTTAAAGACCAACAAAACGATCAAATAAATGATCGATTGTTATAGTTTCCAATCGTGTAAGGCGTATTTCGAACTGGACGTAGTTGGAAAGCGTTAAAATGTAATGCAACTTTTAGCTAGCATTCGAACCGGAAATTCCAAAACTTATAAAAAGTCAGGAAATATCAAGGAATGAAAAGACATCTTTTGCCTAAACAGGAATTACTCAAATTCGGTAAACTGCTTTTCCTATCTCATAATTGGTATTAGTTCTGTAGGATAAAGTATCTTAAATGATTATATATTCTGAATTTGCACTTACGAAAGTGGTATAGAAAAAAGTAGCGTTCCTGTTGTGACATCTGTTTAGTTTATTTCTGTAGGTTTGGTCGAATTCTCTCAGAAAGTCAATATATAAAAAATATTCTGGTCAATAAAAGAAAGTCAACACGAAACCTGAAAAGGAACAAATTGAAGCTTCAAATTTTTAATTTCCAGATCTTGAATTTTTTGAAACTTTTGCTTGCATTTCAAAATATTCTAGGAATTTTTTTTTTCAATTATTTCATGATAAAGCTTTTTTAGATAATCTCTTTCATTTGAGTGCCTGAAAGCCTTGTACGGTGATTTTTCGCTGAGCTATCGTCGTTCAAAGCAAAAATGTCAGTTTTAACTTTGGCAATTAATTACTAATTTTTGGTAATTAATTACTCGGGAAATAATGATCGTACAGAAAATTTAAGTAGGGTTTTAAAAACTGCAAAGTATTCTTTACAAGTTGTAGTTATTGGTTTTTGATAAAAAGAGGAAAATTCGGTGCGAGAATGTTGATTGAAGAAGAGGTAAAAAATTGGGTATTTAGGGATATTTGCTTAACTTGACATAGCTTTGCAAATAATAGATAAAGAATGTTGAGTATGTATACTAAATTGACTTTTTTCATTGAGTAACCAGAACTGAGCGAAAAATCATCGGTACAAGTCTTTTAGAGTGCTCAAATTACAGAGGATAAGATTTATAATGAGATCACTGAAGAAAAAAAAATATTGAAGGCAGCACTTTTGAAAGGCAAGCAAATATTTGGCAATGTGTTTTTTCTGATTATCTTATGATTACTCAAAAACTGTCGATGGTAAAAAATTGAAGGCAGAATCTGAAAAATATAAACTTGGAGCTTCAATTTGCTTCTTTTTTTTTTTTTAATGTGCGACTATTTTTCTCCAAGTTGAAAATCATCTAAAAATTTAGGATTTTTTACAATTTTTCTCCCTAGTGCAGGGGTCGGCAACCTTTTGAGACGGAAGAGCCAAAAGTTACAATTTACAAAATTTCCCAGTTTATAAAGAGCCACTAACATTTTTGTTTCAATATTATGGTATTTGATTAAGATTAGGTATATAAATTTGATTTTCGATTTAAAGTAAATAGCTTTAAATATGAAATAATATTTATTTATATAAAAGTTTCACACAAAACATATTAAAGTATTTTAGAATAATAAAATTAGTAATCAAATAATATAACTATTTTAATAAATAGACTATTGAATAAATAGATAGTTACAATAGTTACACCAATGGGAGCATTGGCCTTGCATGCCTTTTGAAAGTTTGGTTAAATCTGGCTCATAACTTGTTGTTTTCAGTTTCAAGCACACCTCTAGGTTTTTATTTGTTAATTGGCTTCTTACTTTACTTTTTATTATATTCATGGAAGAGAATGCTTACTCGCATGAATATATAACCCGAAGATCGTCAGCACTCCAAATGCCAACTTTTTCACCTCACTGTAGTATTCTGGAGGACTACTCCATGCGTCAGATATGAGTGCCTCAACTCGCGGCATTTCTTTTAGAGCTGTCCACTTGTGCAGCGTGACGTGCATGCTTTTCTGGACCTCCAACTTTTCTAACTTGCTCTTAAGTTCTGTGAACTTGCCACTCCACAAGTGTTTGGTTTTCAAATCCAGCAATTGAATTTGAAGCGAACCAGCATCTATTCCAAATGGCTCAATGTTGATCTCTTTTGTATTTGTGTTGAGAGAATTTACTATGAACGCCAGAGTACTTGCGTTTGTGTTGAATTGCTCAAATCTCTCTGCGAATCCATCCTTCATTTTATTTATAGCCATGCAGAAGTAATTCGTGTCAATAGTTGCATTGGTTTCATCGCGATATTGTTTCAAATTTTCGAAATGAAGTAATTTACCGCTCTCCATGTCTTCGACAAAAAGAAGTAACGTACATTCGAAACAAACCACTTCTTCAAGCAAGGCATAGGCTGGGTTTCCCTTTCCTTGCAGTTTTACATTTAGCTCATTTAGTTTCTTTGTGATATCCACCATGAAGTTCAATTTTTGCAGTCATTTGTCTTCTTTCAATTCGGGATGGACAATGCCTTTTTCATTGAAGAATGTTTGTATTTCACTCAAGCAAGAAGCAAAACGTTTCAATACGTTACCCCTGGAAAGCCATCGTACTTTATTGTGCAGAAGTAGGTCAGAATACTGGCTTTCTATTTCTTCAAGAAATTCCTTAAACTGGCGATGGTAGAGTGCTTTTGCCAAAATGCTGCTAATGATCTTAATTACCAAATTCATGACCTCAACTATTTCGTCCGGAAATGTTTGGGCACAAAGCGCCTCTTGATGAATTATGCAGTGAAACGTTAAAATTTCGTGGTTTATTTTTTACCGAAGAATCGTTGTCACCCCTTTATGTATTTCTGTCATACTTCTGGCTCCATCAGTTGATATGGAAACAATTTTATTTATATCGATTTCATAGTCTTCCAGGCATTTTTGCACAGCATTTGCTATATCTTCTCCACGAGTTTGCCCTGAGAGCGGCAGCAATCCTAGTAGTTCTTGTTCTGGACCTTGGGACGACATATACCTGACGAAAAGGGTAACTTGTGCCGTGTCTTTTATGTCGCAAGACTCATCCATAGCAAGTGATAATGCAGAAGCCAGTTGAATGTCTTCCACTTGCATATGTGTTACATTTGAAGACATTTTAGCAGTTCTATCTTATATTGTTTTAGCAGATAATGGCAAATCTGGTTTTATCCTCTTTGCAGTATATTTTTTTTGTGCAGAATAATATTTTTTTACGAGTTTTGAAAATAAAACAATATAATTATTAATATTTGCGCATGGAACTGGAGAGCCGCATCTTGACATCGAAAGAGCCGCAGGTTGCCGACTCCTGCCCTAGTGTAATTACTTCACTTTAAACTCATTATGTACGAGCGCAATATGAGACAAATTTCCACTGGGACCATGCAATTATTCATATGTTTCGTTTATATAAGATTGCAATAAATGTATTACGATAATAACTTAAGACGGCTGCAAGTGCAAGCGCAACTGCAGTTCCCAAATTTATTCAACAATTGCTAGACTTACAAAATGTACACAAAAAAATGTATTGTGTTTATATTTTTAGTGAGAAAGATATTAGGAAATTTCCTAACGTAGTCACCTAAACTGCCCTGGACCAATATTGCTAGTCTCTAGTCACAAGTAATGTTACTTAAATGTTAATGAAAGACGTTACACATGTATGACTAAGTATTTATGATCAAACGCATCATTTATTTGACGATAATTAGATTAAGTCTAAATAAAATCAGCATTAGAAACGGATAAATTTAACCGTTGTTAATATTACTGGTAGAAATATTTATTCAAGTAATGAATATCTATCTTTGGATCAATATAAACTGTATTTTATGCATCTGAAACGACAGCCAAGAAACAGATCGCTATTAATATAAAAATCGATTCTGTTCGAGAAATTCCCAAATACAAAATGTACTGTGATCTGTACGACCTCTAAACGACTATAGGATGCAAAAACAATCAACGAAGACTATCATGAGTAAATGTCACCCTGAGTACATTTTTCATCGGTAGTGGCAGCCTAGTACAATCAGGGAACTCCCCGGCAGCCGAGATGCGGTCACGTAGACTAGATATCTGTACGAATGCATCTGTTATTTTATTCGTTGTAACATAATTTATATTTACCATTACATAATTGTACTTATATATCTCGTCTCTGTGACTTTCGTTTAGCGTAAATGTGCTGCACATGATATATATATATATATATATATATATATATATATATATATATATATATATATATATATATATATATATATATATATATATATATATATATATATATATATATATATATATATATATATATTCTATCATGTGCAGTACAGTACACATGATAGAAGTGAATACTTCTTTAGAATAGAGAATGAGAGAGATTAAGAGTGAGAGATTGAAAGAGAGAGAGAGAGAGAAAGGGAGAGGGATAATTTCAAAAGAAATATAACAATATAAAATTTGTGTAAAAAATATTCGGTTTATTCATTATCTACACTATCATCGGCTGGTGGTTCAATTGGTAATACTGATATGATTGGTTTGTGATAACTAAAATATGAAATATATGTTCGTGATTCGATATTTTCTAGATAACGTGTAAAAATTGCATGTATTGTTGTTCCGGATTTTGTTGTTGATTCTTTGGGATTGTTATTTATAAGCAGACCAAATGTTTCTCGAAGAAAGTTAATCAACGTCAAAGAATCATTGGATCCGAAATTTACATTGAAATCTCCCCCGAGAATCAAAGGGATTTTGTCCTCGCCTCTTCCAAGTGCATTTGCACCTGTGTGGCTGTAAACCAGTAGGGAGCGGTGAATGAAATATATTATATCTTGTAGATTTTAACAAGTTAAACGGTTCAAGGATATTATCAAATAATCACAGAACACAGATGTAAATAACGTAAATAATTACAAAACACAACGATAAATATTCGGTACACACGCGTGCTGCTTCAGCTGTTAATATATACCGTCTGGACGTGTACATCTATAACGCGCGCATGCGCGACAATCTATATTCCTATTCTATCGCTTCGTACTCTTTATATCGCTCTCTCTTGCTCCACTCCCGTGTGGCGTCAGAGTTGTACGTACTCGCGCGCATGCGCGTCATACTATATTTTCTTCTATTGCCTAGTATTCAATGAATACGTGGCTCTCTCTCTCTTGCTCGTACGATGCTTCCTAAACTATTCCCCCTTCAAGCAACTTAGACCTTGGACTTAGCGTATGAATGGACGTTAAAGACGAAGGACCGCACAAAAGGGAGACGCGGATAGCCTAAACTGATATATATGATGTCACTCTCCCTGAAACTGATATATATATATATATATATATATATATATATATATGATGATGACCCGCTCTCTTTCTCCTTCTCTCTACGTTGTATCTTTTTTCTCTCTCATGTAACGAAATCTCGAAACGTTACATTTTTTCCAATTCACTCTCCATTCTCGTCAAATATCAGAACGCCGCCAAAGAAATATTCACTTCAAAAACAATGAATCACTTCTCTCTCAAAATAAAAAATCACCAATGCTTTCATTATACTGAGCTCAATATCTATTTCCTCACAATCGCAACCTTCGTCGTGTCCATCTTCCTTGCATCATCCTTCATCATCTTCCCTCCCATCCTCATTGATTTCCTGTGGACTCCCTAAAGTTTCTTTATACTAACTTAATTATTGATACTTTTCTCAGTTGTTTCCAAAATAACTCACAACAGAAATGAATAAAAAAACAGCTAAGTTTTGTACCACTATATTTTCACAGAAACGTGACTGCAGTTTCGACCATTTTTATGTCATTTTCAAACGATGATGCAACTGAGAATCGTCTGAAAATGACATAAAAATTGTCGAAACTGCAGTCACGTGTCTGTGAAAATATAGTGGTATAAAACTTAGTAGTTTTATTCATTTCCGTTGTGAATTATGAACTACCACAGAGTAACGGCTTCCTCGATTAATTTCCAAAATAACTCATTAACTTCGAATCAACAATCGACAACCAAGAACTCGAACAGCTGATTGCCACAAATTACACTCTATGATCACACTTTATCTTATTTTCTACTAATAAAAACAAAAGCTAGTGTAGCCTCGTTAAAAACAGTTTTGAAAGTGCAAAAAAATGGATGTCACTTATTTCGTTGTGATTGACATCTTACAAATTTGTATGAAAATTTGGAATGAAAACGTGCTCCCTTATTCAAATCTGTTAAAACTCTACTGTAATTGTGCCGTTTTGATCGAAATCACGAACTTTGGACTCAATTTTATTACAGTTTTAGGTAGTTTTGCTTGGGAATGAGTTCAGATTTGTATTCAATGGGCCAAAACGTCTGGATTAAAAAAAAAGTATTTTAATCAGAAGCGTAATTATACCGTTTTGTTCACCATCTCCTCAAATAATATATGGTGTTCGTTATCCATTTATCGTGGCCTTTAAGAATGTTTTCTATATAAAGCAACTAAACAGTGCAATAGATAAGAAAACTGGTCAAAGACCTTATACCGAATTTAATAAAGATACTTTATTTGTTGTAATTTTTACAACATTCCTTATGAAACACCCTGTGGAACATGAAATCAACTCATTTTGGTGTATTTTAGTTTTCATCAAACTGGACTCAAACAATGTCCTGACGTTTGAGAGCCTTCATAGCCGTTTCTTACGCAATAGGGAACATGGTTAGAGGTGGCGTTTTATTATCTACAAAATTTTAAAAATTTTAGTCTATAGGTCCATTAAACAGTGTTAGGACCAA
This sequence comes from Rosalia funebris, assembly GCA_037954035.1. Classification (NCBI taxonomy): domain Eukaryota; kingdom Metazoa; phylum Arthropoda; class Insecta; order Coleoptera; family Cerambycidae; genus Rosalia; species Rosalia funebris. The sequence continues at coordinate 9,044,602 of JAZFAV010000001.1, read as the reverse complement.
TGAACTGTGCAAATTTACATTTTTTGATTCCAAGCGGTCGCTTTCTTTATATAAAAACATGTTTTCACCGCACTGGACATCACTCACGCACACGATTTCGGAGGCGTACCCAGCAGTGCTATACGTATAACCGATTAAGTCCAGATTTCCAATCTAAGTCAATATTACATAGTAAATAAATGGATTATAACTTATACGCAGTTGCTTATATACGACACCGCCGCTGATGACGCACCCAAGTGGGCAGCTCTCACAAAATCTATATTCACACGTCAAATAGTTCAAGGTAAAATAGAGGTTAATGTTTTTATTGAACAAAATTTTTCGCAAAATAGTGCACGCAATTATAGTAATTCTCGCGAATTTGTCGAGCAGTTTTGGGATACACTGTATATGATTTACCATTAAAAATAAAAGTCCTCAACTTGGAGCGTTTGTCACTTTTCTTAGCTTACGAACTTTCCTATCGAACGCCTGGAGACGAAACCATCTGGGATTTTCCTCCGACTTTTCCCGGATTATTTCCCCCGCTAAAATGTTTGCGTGGGCAGCACCGGACACGGCGGGCAAATATATTATTAAACGTCGCAATTGTGTGCGGGGAAACATCCAGAAAATGTGTAGCAATTACGGAGATATTATCTCTACATTTTAATGATCTCACAACGGTCATAGACCATTTCACTAATTTCGCTTAAAAGAAGTAACTTGTTAAGCGTCGGTCGGGTTGTGTTGTCCAACAGATGACATAAAACTACGAAAATTACACGGTAAAGTTTGTCAAATAACTGGCATTGATTCAGACTATTTTACATCGAACAGCTGCTGAACATCTAAGTCACCGAACTGAAGACACTTGGTATTGCTTAATAGAGTGACAATCTGAGTCAGATACTGGCCCAGGTTCGAGTCTCGCCAAACAGACCCATCTGAGAGGATCGAGTCTTGTCCGCGTCTCCAGGAGTGTTTCCTGTGAACTTACGAAGGAATTTGTCAAAAATTTGATATTTTCCAATTAACTGGTCGAACTGGTGACACTTGGTATTGCTTAACAGAGTGACAGTCTGGATTATATACTGTCTCAGGTTCGAGTCTCGCCAAACGGGCACGTCTCGCAGGATCGGATCTTTTCTGCGCCTCCATGAGTGCTTCCTGTGACCCTATGAAGGATTTTGTTGGATTTTTTATGTAATCCAACGGGACAAAACTACAAAGCTTATACAGTGATATTTGTCAAAACAACTGGCATTGATTCACGCTGTTAGTTACGTGACTGGATATTTTCCAATTAACTGGTCGAACTGGTGACACTTGGTATTGTATAACAGAGTGGCAGTCTGGATTAGATACTGTCTCAGGTTCGAATCTCGCCAAACGGGCACGTCTCCAGGAGTGCTTCCTGTGACCCTATGGGAATTTGTTAGATTTTTATGCAATCCAACGACATAAGACTACAAAGATTACACAGTGAGGTTTATCAAAATAACTGGCATTCATTGAGACTTTTTTTTACATTGAACGGCTGTTAGTGAGGTGACTTGGATATTTTCCAATTAACTGGTGACACTTAAGTATTGCTTAAGAGAACGGAAATTTGATGAGTAGATACTGTTCTTGTTTTGACACTCGCCAGGTCTTGTCCAGGAGTGTTTCTTATGACCTTATGAATGAATTTTTAGAATTTTTGTATAGTTCAATAATTTCTCTCGTGATTGGAACCAAACTCTTGGTGTTGAAAGCGATTGGGTAGCAGAGAAAGAGAAGTTAATGAAGAATTTGGTGTCTCCCATTCTGGCTTATCGGGCATGCTTAGAGAAAGTCGTCTCTGCATTGGTATATCAACGTGGTCAATGTCCCTCGAAATTGATACTGTTAATACTGTGGATTTGCCAGTATTTTCCAGAACTTTAAAGTGGTTAAAAATGTTTCTTGAGTCAGAAGGGAAAAGGTTGATTTTCAACCAGTTCATGAACTACTTGTTCTGCCCAATGCAATTTTTTTAATGATTCGTCTCACATCATGGCGTATCTATATGTTCCAGTTGCTTTCGGGATATATTTAATGTCGCATAGATTCACTATGAAGAAACTAGGTTTTTTTTCGCTAGTTTTTTTAGTTTTGTTCGTCGTCTTTCTCAGTCTGGTCATCACAACAATTTATTCAACCAAGATCTATCTACATCTAAATTTAAACCGCGCAGTTTGTAGTCACCCTGTATACAATTTTAAAACCCATCTGTAAAATTAAAAAAAAAACTAATTGCCGCTTCCGGCAACTCGACAAGCCCTAAATAATTTCGAATACCAAATAAGTAAATTTTCTCCGAGCCTCAATTTAATTTTCATCGTCCTTAGGCCTGATCGACTGCCTTTATTAAGTATTTATAAAATCCCCCCATCCATCATAACGGTGTTCCCTATTCCGGAGGTGGTTCGTCCGGCCGTTGTATTGTCGTGAACTCCGGAAGATGGCGCGTGGTCCTAATATCTCCCTTCGAAAGTATAACCCATGTTGGCCAGATGACACCACCAACTATTATCCGATAATTCACTTTAAGGGTTCGTGTGAATGCAATAGTTGAGGTTCAGCGAAGCACAACCGATGCAGCCAGTTGGCGCAGGGCCGGACTTCGCGTCTGCTTTAAAGATACAGCCCGTATTTTCACAGCCGTATTTTACAGCCCTTTCTTCAAAATTATTGCAGAATAAATAGTACAATTTTTCAAGTCACAGGTACTAGATATCGCATTACATTTTTTTGGCATTACAAACACTGGCGATTTTAACATAACAGAAGGGTTCTTTTGTAGCATGGCAATAAAACAATTTCTTTTCGAGGGCCTAGTCTAGGTATATGTGTATACTAACATGCTTAGCAAAACATCTATACTATTATGGAACAGTTTAAATCAAAAAGGGAGGCTGTAAGCACCCTTCTAGAGTTTAGTGACTGGATGTCAAATCATTGTAGAAGCAAAGTAGAACCACATGATTGCTATGCCCAAAGATAATTTATCGTCAAAGTACACACCAAGATACTTAATATTTTCAGAGCGCATTAAAACTGTACCACCAAGAGAAGCATAATCATATATTTAGTGGTTGCTTATATAAGGTATAGGAGCAAACTTTATATTTATCTATGTTTATTGATAATGTATTCTTCAAACACCACGATACAACAAGGTCGACGAATGTTTGCAATCTCAAGTAATCATATATAAGCAGGTTATATGGAAAAATAATATCAATAACTCAGCGAGCATTACAGACCGTCATAAATAACATAAAGAATAGTGGTCGCAAATTTAAGTCTTGAGGTACTACAGGACGCAAATAAAGTCTCACAATCAGATTTGAATCAATTATATTAAACAAATAATGTTCATCTGGATGGATAAATACGATTTTACTAAGTGAACAAGATTACTACAGAATCCATGCAGTTTCAATAAGTATGATTAATTAGCCTCGTATTAATTAGTGTATTATTATACTTTTAATTTGATGAATTGTTTCCAACAAAGAAAGTATATATTTTGAAAACAAAGAAAGAATAATTAATTTGCATTACAAAATGAATATATTTCTTGTCATTTAATGTATGTAACGCTTTTTGTACGTCATTACTATTTATGATGATTCAAGCCAATGATAACGTCAAAGGTTCCTCTAGTTCTGCGTAATTACTATGGACAATTTTTTTCCTACATCTGGAGCATATTGAAATTGTATCTGAGTTTCTCTAATAATAGCTTAGATTAGGTATTTGACACCGAACTTTATTTAACTCCTTTTCATACCACTCGTAAGCATTATCTTTTCTTCGTCTACAGTTTACTCTACATCGTATCCCCCGATAGGTTGAATCCACTAGTATTCTTATTGACATTCACTTTTAACTTCTTTTTTTTCCATTTTGAGGAGGCTGATCTTTATCACCGAAAATTTCAAGAGTCCTGACTTCTGGAAATTATTTTCAAGTTTAAAACAAAGAGGACTTATTTAGAGAATTTGAACGTTCGAAGGCAATACCTTTTTACAATAGGTAAAAAACTATTAAGAAACGTCGCATTAAAGGAAGATATAAAGTGTAATACAGTCGCGTGTTGTTAGCAATGTCAAGAAACTGTTTCTGATTAATTACTAGAAATTATTCTTTCAGCATTCTGTTGAAATCTCCCAATAAACATATTGATTGGAAACTGTCTGTGACGAATTCACATCGTAGCTGTTTGGGATTAGTCCGACCCTGTGCAGAATGCCAGCCACCAGACTGTAATATCGATTCGCTGCCATTTCTTTTGCTCTTGTTTATGTAAACCTGAGTTAATATTACTTACAGCCGTCTGGCTGATTGATACAATTTCCTTTGAAGATGAATTTTCTCGCATCGATTGGACAGTCTCATTAGTTTTCCCTGCTAAAAAAAAAAATACAAAGTAATACTGGGCGACAAGGGAAATTGAAAACGGCTCAGAATCGGTTTTAAAAATGGAAAACATTTCGCTTGATTAAAAAAAGTTGTATTAATAATTCACAACTAAGATTTGGTTAGTTTTGTAGTAAATTGCCATGACAAATTGAAATATGAAATAAATTATACTTGGCTTTATTGACATTTTGAATTTCAAAATGCTTTTAATATTTAAATTATCTTCTTCAGATTTACCTTGTCGGTTTGAAAAAAAAAGAAATCAATATATAGATCTATATATAAAATGTCACATTTCCATTTCCACCATTACCAAATCTCCACAGTTTTGTATTTTAGTTGAACAATAAATAGCCAAAAATCTACTTTATTGAAAATAATTTGGAATGAAACAGCTAAAACGTGGACTGCATTTGTAACAAGTAAAATATTGACGTTTTCAGAGATATTTTGTACTCGATTTACATTCAAAACTCCCAAATACCGAAACAACAATATTTTTACAGCTTTATTACAGACTTAGGTATATTGAAATTTGTACAGTAAATCGATTATTTTAAAGAAAGTCCTATACTCAACATATCTGTACAAAATAGGTGGCAAGAATAAGAAATATGTCAGTTCTGTTTGATGTAATAGAAAATTGGAAAGCATCTTCCAATCAGACAACGACTACGAGAAGAATAACTACTCTACGACGTATCTATGAAGAAAATTGTCAAGTTGTGCAAGAGATCAACAGTAATTTGCATTGAATTAGTCATTTCGGACAGGAACCATTAACGCAATTTTCACGAAATTTTTTACACGACCCTCGACTACGGAATTCCAAAGTTTTCTTTAAAATAAAATTTTCTTTCATAATTGTAAATCTCTAAACGAGAAACGACATACTAAAATATCCACAGCCGTTTTGGTGCTCTTTGTTTTGCCGTTGTCTATTGGAACAAGTACGCCACAACTGGTTGTCTGTTTCAAACGCTTTAAAAGGGGTATAATAATTAGGGGGATGACATTGTGTAGACGCATTTTCTCTTGAATGGTTAGTTGATGTATCTTAATTAACCTGGCAGACGAGTAATTAGTTTACCATTCTTTGAAGTACACGTAGCGCACTGGTTTTCCATGAAATCATGATGAATCTTGTGAAAAGCTATTAAAACTATTTAACATCGTCGTATGCATGCTTTCACAATGAAATCAACGATTCGATGCAAATGAAACGGTTGATTTTTACTAAACATTATAATATACAATTGCATTATAAAATGCAATCGATATTAGGTAATAATAACTATTTGTTGCAACACCAGGGTCGTACTCAGGATCGATTAACTCAATATAAGTTTCAAAAATCAAGAGCAATAATTTTGATGGATATACCGGGTATGTAAATATGAAACAGGAATTTTTTGTATAGAAAATACACGTTTATTGTATGAAAATGATAAAAAACACTTTATTCAAAGTGTTACCCATTAGCTATGCATTTTTCCCATCTTTTTGACAATTTGTGGATTCTATGCCAAAAAAATTCTTGCTCTTTTAGGGCAAAGCAATCATCGAACCATTTTCGGAAGAAGTGTGAAGCCCTGCTCAGCAAGTGTGTGTCCCATCGATGCAAATAAGTAGTAATTGGACCAGTAGTAAACCAAGTCTAGTGAATAAGCCGCATGCGAAAATATTTCCCAACTAAATGCTTCAATCGTTCCCTTGACCGGTTTTGCCGTGTGTGATAGCGCATTATCATGAAGCAAAATCACTTTGTGTTGCCTTTTTGTGATATTCTGATCGTTTTTCACGCAAAATTTAATTCAAATCGATCATTTGTTGTCGGTAGCGTTCAGTATTAACGGTTTGGTCAGGTTTTAGCAGCTCATAATAGATCATACCCTTTTGATCCAACCAAACACAGAGCCAGTGTCTTCTATCCATAGCAATTTGGCCTTGCAGTCGATGTCAATGGTTCGCCTGGAGTTACCCATGATCTTTTCCGCGTAGGATTCTCGAAATATATCCACTTTTTATCGCCAGTCACAATTCGATGGAGAAATGACTTTCTTTTATACCTGGCGAGCAGCATTTCGCAAATAGCTTTTCGGTTTTCCTGCTGTCTTTCATTCAGTTCTTGTGGAACCCATTTTCTTAGCTTCTGGATTTTTCACATGACTTTCAAACGTATGGAAGCTGCTTCTCGTGTCACATTTAATTGATCCGCGAGTTCTTGTTTGTTGTTCTTCGTTTCTCACGTCAAAATTGCTACTTTTGAATTTTTTAAACCACTCAAAGCGCTGTGATTTTCCTAGAACATGATCACCGTAGGCTTCCACAAGCATTCGATGCGATTCTGCAGCAGTTTTCTTCAAATAGTAACAAAAAATTAATGCTGTCCGCAAATCGTAGTTTCCAGGCACAAAATTCGACATGTTCAACGCTATTAAAGACGATGTTGTTGCATGAAACTTGTATTGTTATGAGATAAAAACCTTTATTAATGTCAAAACAAGAAAATGGCGCCAATTTCGCGGTATGACGGTAACTACATTAGCAGCTGCGCCATCTATGGGCAAATTCCGGTTTCATATTTAGATACCTATTAGATACCGTGAATAGTCTTTTTAATGAAGTTTAATATTGAAAATAATTTAATAGAGCTACAATGTAGTTCGTTCGAGCTTAAGCCAGCTTGGTTTATCGAGAATACAGCAGTAGAATTTTAGAATACGGTGGGCGTTCACGTACAATAATTATACAGTCCATAGTTAATCAACTGTAGGTGAGGTAAAAGGGAGGGGGAGGGCTTCTCGTAACGTAACGTAATAGAAACTTTAATCAGGAGATCAATATTTATAATCAAAGAAAGTCTTTCAAACTCTATACATATTCGTAAATTCCACGTCCAATAAAATTAATGAGCGGACCTTCGTTGCCCCAATTTGGGTAGATAAAAAATTCCTCCGAGCTGGTATCCCTGTTATTCCGGCAATTTCCGAAGTGGCTATCATAAATTCCAACTTTATATGAAATACCGATAAATCTGCGTCGTACACTCGGGGGATGGCTCCTACTGGAACTCGAATATCTCTCGCGGAGACGCCGCGACGCCGACGGCACGCGAACGGCGCCTTACCACGCGATTTTTGCTAAAAATGTTATCGCTCTTCCATCTGCCCATAGCTGCCAGGCTGCATAATATGGATCTAATGCTATCACGGGTTATCAAAGTTTTTCAGCACGATTTTAAAGACCTGTATAAAATGGATTTAACGTAAATAATACAGGGGATAAATTATGGGGTTGTTTAATTCACTATAATATGTGATTTGTTTATTTGAATCTTCTTGCTTTGTTAATAACTTCACAAAAGGAAGTCTGATTGGTTCCACCAGGAGAGCATGGTGGATATTCAGTTCAGTAATAGATGCTCTATTAGATTCATATCTGGGCTTATTGGTGGTGGCCAGTCCATTGTTGGGATATTCACAAATCGAAGGTAGTCCAGTGTCTATCTAGGCCAAGCGTTATCCTGAATAAAAATCAAATTATCCCCGAAAATAACATCACATATTCTTGTACGAGATTTTCTACGTAGAATTGTCGAACCAAAGCCGTGCGACCATTAAAATAAATTCCTCTCCAGAACGTTGTTGATCCACCAAAAAATAGGATCCTAGGAGAGATATTGCAGGCAGAAAACCTCTCTCCTGGCCTCCGCCAGACTCATTGATGTCCATCTGGTGTGTTAAGACTTACTCTTGTTTCGTCTGAAAACAAAACTCGCTTCCAGTCGAGTGTTATCTCGCAAAACGCAGTCTACTATGTTTTCTGATGATCAGTGGTGCGATAACTGCTCTTCTACTGTCCAATCCTCCTTCATTAAGCCTTCCGATGACCGTACATCCAGAAATTGTTACATTTTGAGCTACTGCTAGGGCTCTGCTTAGCTCTAAACTGGTAGAATGCGTTAAGGCGACTTGCATAAGATTTCGCTCATCTGTTGCATCTGTATACTTCTTACGGCCTTCTACAGTAACTTTCAAGTTCATTGAAACGTTAAACTGTTCGACTAAATTTTGTTTGTCTAATTCCTAATGAATTAGCCACACATCACTGACTACGCCTCTCGTTAACCAGAGTTACCGCTTTCGCTGCTTCTTCATCTTAACATGCGTGGACGATTTATTTCTTCTACTCTAAGTGTATTAGACAAAGTGTTTCCATTCACTTGATGACATTCTATTTAACTATTATGTATTGCAATGTCATCGTCTTCCTTTAAAAATAGACAAGGTTCTTGAGACACTTCTGAATTTTCTGCGGTGGAAAAGAACCTTAATAGTCTTCTTATAAACCAGCTTTTCTTTCAGTATCTCACTGGTGTATTAGTCTTCATTAGCTGCCAATTTCTTAGGGGAAAATACGCTATTGATTTAAACAATTTGGAAGTTTTTATGGTTTGATTTTATTCTTATATTTAAAGACTCAAGTTCTTCCAATCGTCAGTACTTTTTCGCCTCTTTTAATGACCCTCCCTCCAAGTTTCAAATAATTACCAAGATACACTTTTCCGCTTTATCGGCTTTTCCGAACGTTTACCTTATCCTTCAGTTAAACTCAATTCCGGCGATAATTTAAACGAAACCTTAAGTTTAAAGCAATATAAATGTTTGTCAAAGACTTGATGCTCTTGCGTTAAAACGCTGGCGGAAGAGAAGGAACAGAGATAAGAGTTATTAATTTATTTAAAAAAAAGTACTTCACAGTTGCCGTAATTAGACGTAACCGTATTCTGAATATTTAATATTGATAATCTCTTTTCTGTTTACAATTAGTTGGAAATGCTGAAGGTCGTGCGATTCTTGTTCCTGTTTAAAGCGTATAAAGGTGCGTCGAAACATGCAACAACGAAGCGTAACGTAACACAGCCCCGTGGCAATTTAAAGAGCTCACAGCGTAACATCGTAACGTCATCGTGCAACATAAGAGCGTTCCGTAGCTTGTCGGTTTTTCAGCGTCACATCAAAGGCTTGTACCACGGTGGCGTTACGCATCCCCCTTCCATGTCTGGACTGGACTACAACGACTACGATGAATGGAAAGGCGCGCAGCGTGGTGTTACGAACCTCTATTAAGGTGCATCTATTAGGTGATTCTCGATATAATGCAGGGAGCTTTAAAGAAGGTTGAGAATTGGTGCAGGGAGAGGGGACTCTCGGTCAATCCCTCTAAAACTGAGGTGATGGTGTTCACCAAGAAATATAAATATAATCCTGGACGGGAAACTGTCATGGGGAAAACATCTAAGTCAGATATGTTCCAAGATCACAGCAACACATTGGCAACTGAGACGAGCCATTGGTAATAGCTGGGGCTTCTTTACACCTGCCCCGCACTGGAGGAGAAGAGATATCTTATATTAGGGACCCCTGTTATCCTAGAGGAGGCGAGGCTTAAGGCGAGGGACGTTCCTAAATTGCTCCTTTTATGGGATAGCATTTTTGGATAATGACCCGGATAAGAGGGGATCGCCAAGGGACTACCCATGTGATCAGTGGCTGATGAGGCCCAAACCTATATAATATAATAATAATAAACCTGTATAGTATAGACCTGAAGCATCTGCATACAATCAAATACAATATTATATTGTATTTCTTGTAAATATGTGAGATTTAATGAAATAATATGAACAGTCCCTGCAAGAACCAGTTTGGAAATAGTTATGATGTCTTATCTATACTGAGGTTTGTATATGAGATATTATTATGCCATGGAGGGTCCACTTTAGTATAATAGGCATTTTGCTCACCAAAAAGTGTTAATCTTAGTTTTAACCAAGAATTATTCAATAATTAATTTTTAATCAGTAAACAAGTGTTTTATACGATTTTGTTAACTCGTTTGCAGTCTTCTATTAATGATTTCCCGCGATAAAGTCCTTTTAGTTCTTTGCCAGCCATCTGCGGAAAGTTACTTGCAATTTTTATCAGTACAAACCCAAAATAACAAACCGAACACCCAAGACATAAATTTCTAAATAAAATTACGAAGTGTACTGCAAGATATAATAAGAAACCATTTAATTATCGCATCTTCTCCCGGAGGAAGTAAATATTTACATCTCACACAGTAATAATGCTGTACAACCAAGTTACAAAAGCTGTACGATAATATTTAATAAATTACACGTCTCTTAGAAATGGTGCATAAAGATAATGCCACGCTACATACTAATTTAAACGTTCCACCTCGCAGATTTATGTGAACGAATTCAAGCTAGTTGAATAAAAATGTAACATATACAATAACCACAAAAAAAATCTGAGAAAATACTCGTACTCGTATCTTTTTATTTTCTTTTATAATCTTTCTTTTACAACCTTGAAACGCGAAGGATTTCAAGTAATTAATCTATGTAACTGTATGTAATTAATCTATAACTGATAACTGTCACGTCAATATGGCACGTTAATAACGTATATAATGCAGGGTTTCAGGATAGTCTCTGGCATAACTTTGGCAAAGCATTGTCCCCACTACCAAGGACCTAAAACTTCAATTGTAAAGCAATCTGATAAAAAATAAAGCTCATGTCCTCAATAAACCGACGACAGAATTCTGCTAGGTGGCAATAAATTTTTAAGTTCACGGCGAATACAGGTAGCGCAGTTGACGTTGATATTCTGTGTCCTATCGACTCTTGCTTTACGTTAATCACTCCCTTTAACTAACCGCGACGGCTTTTTTTGGCATCTAGAAGTGGAATTTTAAGTTAGGACATATTTTACTAGTACTTACCCAGTTAGAGCCGCCACATTAGATGAAAATACACATTTCGGTTATTTCTACAGCGTTGTCAACATGAATGAAAATTTCTAGAATTTTTTATTCCCTTAATTTTTTAATTAATGTATTTTCTTTCACATTTTAAAACACATACTTAAGACTGTCAGTTTCAAATTGCTGACATTTAAAATTGGTTAAGGGCTTGTTTTTTTGACCTCGCTGAACTGAATTTATTCTATGTTAAAACTGTATGACTCTTCTGAGGGGATAAACTTATATTATAATGACCTAAAAGTCTAAGTGGCAAGTACTGCTACAATTATTGATATGACGGAAATTTAAAAAAATTGCTAAATCACATAAGGGAGAATATTGTGAGTATAACCACGTTTCCACACCACTTATGAAGTATTTCTAATGGCGCGTTACCATTTTTTTAGTGGGTGGTTCGCCAGGAGCCCTATTCCCACATTAATAACAATTCTATATAAAGTAAACAAAATTCTATAACAAAAACAAAATAAAAAATTCTCTTCCAAAATTTAGCAAAACCCCATAACATAAACAAAATTCTGTAACAAAAACAAAAGAAACTTTCTTCTACAGAAAATGAACGAAAATCTACTACAGAAATGAAAAGAAAATGTTCGAAAAACAGTCTTACCGTTTCCAATTTTCGAGTCATCACTCACTATCACTTTTACGGACACTAATAATAATGGGATCGAGGATTTCATCAGTCATATTATCTACATCCCACATTTTCTCTTCTTCTCTTTGAATATGATCAACCTTTCCAACCCTTTCTCTTACAAACTGTTTTGTATAATTTTAACTATTCCGTCAAGAAGTCCGTCAGTAGAAAGAAGCTTTTCGTGTCTTAAACATATAAAGGCTTATTCAAGAAATACCATTTCCCAAGAAATACTTTCATCTTTAGCAACTATTTCTATAGAGAAAGAATTGTTACTAGAACTAAAGAAGAATCTAGCCATGTTATGAAGATATATAGATAACTACGCCTCACTAAAAGATCGAAGAATTGATTTCGTGTACAAAAATTACATAGCTACTTTTTTCTAACTGTTTACACATTTACACTCTTCAACTGTTTTTTAACCCGCGAGCCGCCACTGTCGTCCAATTGCCGTCAGCTCTTGACGGCGCCTGCATCTAAGACAGGCTAAATGAGTGAAATAAATAATATTCTTCAAATGAGAGAAACAAAGAAGGCTACAACACCTGCAAAAATTGGAGTACGACGTTGCCATTTTTTGCAGAATATCTTTGTAATGAGGACTTAATACAACGAAATTTATTCATCTTTCTATATTTGACAAACGTTACGTAAATTTACATGCGCCATGTCACAGATAGGCATTATATAATTAAATTCTAACATTTCTTGTTTAATTTTGATTATAAATTGCAATTAAATTTAATATTACCGAATTAATGTAGAACGTATAAGAAATTTAGGCATTAAATATGATAATAGCGCCTATCAGCTTTTTAGGTCATTGCACTATTTGGTTTCACTGTACTCACTGTATATGTAAGTATGTGCTTTAGTATTTTTTTTATATTGCTTAGTACTGAGGTACGTATATTAAAAGTTATGCTAGGAACTATCCTGAAACTGTATATCCATAACAAACATTATATCAGTTAAAAGTTGGAAAAGTAAAAAAAAAGTCAAAAAAACCGTAAATTAAAGTAATCTTGCTTACATCTTATATCGGATTCATGATTCATTGTTTTTAATTAAACTTATAAACAATATAAACTAAACGAAGATGGCAAATGTTTAATACTTTAACGTACCTATATAATGTGAATTTCAGTGACATGTGATGTGGGCCTAAGCTTCAACCACAAGGTTATTTGAAGGTCAATGTTCTTTTTTAATTAGTATACTCTATTTAACAAAAGGGGGAAATCGAAGAGAGACAGGGAACGTCGAACGTATCCTTTGTATAAATGTAAACAACTGGAAGAAAACAAAGATGGAGGGTGGAAAAATTATATCGTAATGTACACAAAAATGCCCATATTTATGAACAATCCTTTTTATCCAGTCGGGATAAAAGTTTTGACAGCAACATATTAATTTCAAGGGTGAACCTCTTCATTGGAATGCTCTAATTCGAAAGGCGACTTTCCAGATTTGTAAATATAAACGAGATATGCTTAACCTATACCAACTCGTACGTATGGTACATATATACTGCGGAGATAATTTTAAATACTACACCAAGAACAAGTAATAAAACAAGTTGCATCTGTTATACGAGCTATCCTCATGTAAGTCTTGGCAAACTCACCTCTTGAGAAACTGCACAGCTGCCCCGAGCAACCGTCTCTTTTGTTGGCTATGGTCGGCCACCCCAGTGGCGTGCCGTTAGTTGTACAACTACCTTGTACAACTGTTTAGTACAACTTTAGTAAGTCGTACTAAAAAATATAATCAACGAAGACGATTCTTCACTACAATTTTATGGAACTGCGTTCTCCAGGGGTGTATCCTGTCCCCGATGCTGTTCAACCTGTACGTAGAAAAAGTTTTTTCTGAGTCAATATCAGAAAGTCCCTTTGGAATTAAAGTAAACGGAATTCCTATTAACAATATCCGGTACGCGGATGATACAGTAATATTGGCAGATAATGCACAGGATTTCCAATGTTTGCTGAATCGGGTCAATGAAGAAAGCCAAAGATTGGGTTTAAAAATTAACGTCAGCAAAACCAAGTTTATGATTGTTAGTAGGAACGACATCCCACACACTCGAATACATATTAATGAAGAGAACATCGAACAGGTCACACATTTTAAATACCTGGGATGCATGATTAATAAAGAATGGCATCCAGACCCGGAGATAAGATGCAAGATCGAACAGGCTAGGGCAACCTTCATAAGACTTCGAAAACTACTCACAGACAGGAACTTGGATTTCGGCCTCAGATATAGGATGGTGAAATGCTATGTCTGGTCCGTTCTCCTATACGGTGTCGAGACATGGACGCTAAAGGCAACAATCATCAACAAAATTGAGTCCTTCGAAATGTGGATCCTGCGGCGAATGTTGAGGGTGTCTTGGGTCGATCACGTGAGGAATGAAGACGTTCTCCGAAGAGCCGGCCTGCCAGAACGAGAACTTTTTGAAAACATCAAGAAAATAAAAACGAGTTATCTGGGACACATACTACGTGGAGAACGGTACCACTTTCAACGCCTTATTCTTCAAGGAAAAATTGAAGGAGGTAGAAGAGGAATAGGCAGGAAGAAATTATCGTGGCTGAGAAATATTCGTCAATGGACGGTGATAAAGGACTTCCAGACACTGCAGAATGCTGCAGTTAATAGGACCATTTGATAAGAAAAAAGATGAACGCCTACGCAAGAATCTGCACGGCACTTTAAGAAGAAGAAGTCATGGAACTAACTCACTATTGTTAACTACAAGTGTTGTCTTTGATGCTGAAAGACACTTTGTTACCGCAAAGGAAGGTCTGAGTCTTATGAAATGGTATTATATCTGATTGCACCTCTCCCCCATTGCACACTCTTGGTGCTGGGACGTTCCTTGATCATTCCCTCTTAGAGTTTGGAGTTGGAGAGCACAGTTGGAGAACTGTACCACTTTTGCAAACGTTTTAATGCATGGATACAGCCTAGCATTGTCTTGAGTTATAAGAACGTTATTGATGTTCTTCTGTAACCTAAAATCCTGGACCAAAACAATCAAGGGCTGACGATATCGTGGAGATTAACATGCCTAGTTCTATATGTCGAATCATATATAGGGTGTCTCAGTTGATACTATAGAATTTGAATTGAACGCCATTTATGTACTGTCAGAGATGGGGCGTCAATATTTAACGAATGTCATCTACAAACCATACGACGTCAACATGTCGCGATTAACAGTTCAACAACGAATAGTTTGTGTTCAACTGTTTTATGAAAGTTGGGGATCATTTACAGTTGCATTAAGAAAAATTCGCATGAAATTAGGACGAAACGACGCCTACAGAGTCAACAGTTTGTAACTTAATCAAGAAATTTGAAGAGACGATTTATGTTATCGATAGGGCAACAGTAATACGTCCTCGTCGTGGTCGGTCATATGTAAATATTGCTGCAGTTGACGGATACAGACGTCAACAAACAAAATTGTCGAATATGGGGTGGCGAAAATCCGCATGCTGTTCACGAAAAAGAAATGCATCCACACAGATGCACGGTTTGGAGCGTATTTTAGAGTGGTGGAGTACTTTGAAAATGAAGATGGTAATGCTATCACAGTAAATGGGGAACGCTATCGTGACATGTTGACGTAGTACGGTTTGTAGATAACAGCCATTAAATATTGACACCGTATATTTGACATAACACAAATGGCGCGCAATTCAAATCCTATAGTTCCAACTGAGACTAGGTCGTATAGGGTATACGACCAACTTTTATCCAATCCCCCCCCCCCCCAATATTTGCCTTCGTAGATAATCGCCCGATTACATCTATACTGTTTGCGCATCTATATTGGTTGTCAATCTTCTTCCATAAATCCTCTCAAGAGACTCTCTACAAGAAACTCTAAAAATTCTAGCTCTTCGAGAAGAGGCGGCAGTAGCTTATTTTATTCCCAATTCGAGAGTTTCCCACGCTGAATTGGCACGCCTATGCGTCACATTGAATTCGAGAATGCCAGCATTCGGCTCCATTCTCCCCGCGCCTCTGCTCTCCGAATCGCCACCCTAGTAACGAAGATTCCAGTAGGGCGAGGTCTGGATACTCGATTTTCCTCGTGTGACAATATACTTTACATAAAAATGAGCAAAACGCCCTAAAGTTCTTATGCCAGCTAAATATCTCAGGGAAGATACGCATAGGTGGGTATCGAATTGAAGGGATCGAAAACTCTTTCATATCTGGCTCACTTTTGGCTTAGTACGGGCAGCGAATGGCATAAGCGAAGAAATAAAGTGAAACAAGCTCCTCGAGGGTGGCATTATCCCTTTTTATGGGTATTTTATGTGGGATTTCTCTTTGGAACAATAAAGTGCCCCTAAACGTGATCATAAGGTCCTAGAAACTTTTCGAAGTACGCTCTGGGGCTGACGAATACAGGCTTCGATACCTTAGTTTACTAATATAGGGTGTATGTACAGTGTGGGTCAAATGAACGTACCAACATTGGCGTATCGCTTATTAAACGAGATTTAAGGAAATTTTTCATGAAAAATATTTACAATTTGAACTCTTCAAAACCCATAATATTATAATTTTTCGTCCAGCCCTTAAAAATCCGAAAGATCCAAATTTGTTATCCTAAAATCTCGTGGTATATTTCGTATGTTCTAGATTTTTTTTACAATATCTAGAAGGCACTAAGTATCACGATTTTATTGCGAATTTTATGTAGGTATTAACCCTTTGTTTTTTGGGTATTTTAAGGTAGTTCTCCGGAAACCCACTTTTCTATAGAATTTCATCAAATTTCGGGTGCACACAAAGATTAAACTTTCCGAAGGAAAGTGCTTAAATGAAAAATTTTTGACCGTACAATAAAAGATACTCACTAAGATCTAAAATTGAATTTAGTCCTAAGCGACTTTCCTTTTTTATTTTTTCAAGTGAAAGAGCGTTTTTATATTCACATCTTACATTTTTGCCAGGCTCGCTCAATTAAACAATACGTTGTCCAATGTTTAGATTAGTTACTCTGTTTACTCTTCGCAAGATTCATTTTTGCAATATAATTTAAAGGTGTCTTTCCGCTTTGCAAATTTATTTATCGCAATATTCATTTTTGCAATACAATTTGAACGTTTCTGTATTACTTTGTATTACCGCTTTGCAAATTTTGTATTTTTGTCACAACTGATCACGACGAAAATTGATTTTTAATTTTTCTATAAATTTTCTTTCACACTTCTAACAAGTTTATACAGTCAGATTAAGTATAAGACATACACAATTAGGACAGATTAAAATACGACACGCAACGTTTCAACTTATAAACATGTAGTTGTGTGTATACGTATACATGCAGTGTTTGATCATATACTACAGTCTCTGAACAAAAATAATGAACACTGGACTACTGATATACAGATATTTTAACGTTTACTAAAATTATTAACGTTTAATATTTTAACGTTACTAAAGTTTTAAAGACTAAATCTAATAGGGAACGTTTCGTAGCATAGCATTTTATTTCCTTCTAGTCTCCATAACAAATTGAGAGAAACACTATAACGAAACTAATTTTTGTTTCAAAACTCGAAGCAACCATTTAAGTTTTATCAGATATCTTTGGCACCTTAAAAGTCAGTCTTAAATTACATAACCTTATCCCAATTTATAAAATAAGTGTCAGAAAATCAGTGGTTGTTTGAAGTCCAATCAATATAAATAAAATCTCGTTTAACGGGCAAGGTCACAATTTGGAAACTTTAAATTTAGAACACACAGTACATAGTTGTAAAGAATACTGTAAAAATATAAAAAAAATGTATCGTCAGCTTACTCTTTGAACGTGAATGCAAGACGGCATGGAAAATAATAAAAAATAATTTGTTAACACTTAAAATAACTTTTTATTTATTTAACAATAACATAGTCACTGAGGAATCTGAAATATGTAGCTAATATTTAATAAATTTTTTAATAATTTGCCAATAACAATAATTATATTAAATAAAGATAATATAACAAAATAAGCAATTTTAATATACTATACTAAAATAAATTACTTTTCCAGAAACTGGAATGTTATGTTTAACGAGAAAAGTTGAATGAACTAGTTAGGGTATATCGTCTTAAAGTAGTACGTAATTTTTTTATAATAAAAAGTCACTTGAAATACATATAGGTGTTCCCCAAGGAAGTGTCTTAGGCCCTTTGCTATTTTAGTTATATGTAATGAAATAAAGCGATTGGTAATTTTTACTGCCCTTTGGCTTATGATATCGCAAGTGTATCTAGTGAAACATAAGATGTCATAAGTAACTTAAGCTCTAATTTATCATCTTTTATGATATACTTTAATAAAAATCTGATTATAAATTCCGATAAAAATTTTGTGTGCAGTTTCATATAGGTAATTCATAATAATTACATATATAGTCACCTTTTTGAAATTAGTAACAAATCTATTCAACAGTAACTGATTTTAAAAGTTTTAAATATATTCATAGATCATTAATTAAACTGGAAATCTAAATAATGAATCTAGTTATTATAATTTAAATCGTTCGAGGCAAATATGTAGCTTTAATAACTGTAAGAACTTTTTCATTCTTAAAATTTTTAAACCCCTCTTAGATATGGTCTTACACAACTCTTCACTGTCAAATCGTGTTTTCGTTCTTCAAAAAAGAGCCGTTTGTTTCACTTTTGGAATAGAATTCAGAGAATCTTGTATAGTATAAGGCGATATCTATAAGACAAGAAAATATTAACATTACCTCATTCGAATATCCTATACGTCTTGGATTCAATCTAAAACATCCAGTATAAACTAGCCCTTATACAAGAGCACAGTTACTTCTAATAAACTTGATGTGAATATAAAAAATAAACAGTTTTAAAACCTTAAAACGGACTTCCGCACGTAGAACATCTCTATCTCGAAATTGAGTTGAGAAAAAATAAACCAACACATAAATGCAGAATGTGTGTTTTATGCGACAGTTTCACTTTTTTCAAATAGTTCACCCTCGTGCTTTCTCATTACCCTTGAACAGGGTGGGGTATGTCCTATCCGCCTCAAAATCAATAGATGTCGTCTGGTAGACGTCCCTAATCAGAATCAGTCGAAACCCGATCGATCCGACACGATTTAATTGAGTGATCGTGCTAACAAAAAAAATTTCTCAAATAGTCCACCATTGTGCTTTCTCATGACCCATGAACATGGTAAAATGTGTTTTATCCACCTCAAAATCAATAGGTGTCATCTGGGAGACGTTCCCGATCAGAATCAGTCAAAACCCGATCGATCCGACATGATTTAGTTGAGTTATCGTATTAACAAAACAAATTTCTCAAATAGTCCACCATCGTGTTTCCTCATGACCCATGGACAGGGTGGGGTGTGTCCTATCCACCTCAAAATAAATAGGTGTCTTTCTAGGAGACGTCCCCGATCAGAATTAGTCAAAACCCGATCGATCCGACACGATTTAGTTGAGTTATCGTGCTAACAAGAAATTTTAATGCCGACGACAACGACGACGCACACAGCAAAAAATTTTGTTTTCTCACTTTTTCTTTACACGATTACATTATTTTTCCGCTAGTATAGTGGAGTGCGGAAAAGTAATATTACACGTATCGATTTATTTTCTATAGCAGTAAAGGAGTTGTTTCTGTTCAGTAGACGAATATCTGGCCATTAATTATGATTTAGTTTTGTTTTTCTTCGGCATTATTTGTAATAATTGATGCACATATGTATGTGTTATTTAATTTTTATGGTACACTTAAATCTACCTATATATCTATGATATAGTTTAGGAGACGAATTCGCCATATTAAGAAAATAACATTACATTGTCAACATAAAAGCGTTTCTTCTAGAGCAATCTAGTAACAATATATATTAAATTCATAATTCCCATCTTCGTACGCTATTCATATAGCTTCTTGAGAACCATCCATACAGGCAGACTACGACAGTATAAAAGGCTTTATCGTCCACTTAACTGTTTTTATGCGTAGAAATGCTTTTAATTTAATTTTTTAGCTAACATCTATTTTGATTATAAGGAATTTAAATTACATTTTATGAAAATAGTCGATAGATCACTTGCATTATTCCATTATACTTCGTTCATATTCGATGGCTGAAAAACTATTTTTTTGACAATTAACAATGATTACTGAATGTTGTATTGACGTAACCAATTTGAGTCGACGCAAATCTATCACAGAAAGAAGAGTGGTATCTCATTGATGCATATTTAGAGGCTACAAAAATTTTAAAAGTTGCTCGAGAAAGTTGGATAACATCTGTCTGTCAGCATGTGTCTTTGCATTTCTACGACGCTTTAGTTAGAGTGTATAGGACCATATTTTATATAAAATGGCACAATGATCGAGTGGTGGAAACCTAAAAGGGAGAAGATTGATGTCAGAATTTCTACTCCAAAAAAATTGCAACGAAAGGCATACAATGTGTGGCGACTAAGACGATAATACAAAAGTAAGAAGCTTTGCAAAATTTTGAAGCAAATTTAAATAAAAATTCATGAATTTCAAAATATTTGCGACAAAGTACGCAGCCTGTCTCTCCCTATTAAGACCTCAAAATATAAGGATTTAAATAAATTGGTCATATTTTATGTGAAAGAGCGACACTACACAACACGGTTGATGGAACCTAAAACTGGGTGTAATGGAGAAGACTGTCTGTTCTCAACAAGACAAATTGGATTTAATGATTGTCTAAAATAAAGCTATCGATGATACTTGGATCAAACTGGACGAAGTGTGAAGAACGCAAAGTATTAGTCCAGAAAAATGGACTGAAAACTTGGAAAGATTTCATAAAGAATTCCGGGAAAGAAATCTCAAACTCTAGGACTAGGATTTGAATTACGCGCCATTTGTGTTCTGTCAGAGATAGGGTGTCAATATTTTACGATTGTCATCTGCAGACCATACGACGTCAACATTCCTGGATGTGTCATTTGGAGCTATATGATGTGATTTGTGAAGAAAACTAATAATATTTGACGAACTGAGATTTTTTATTCTTCAACATAAAACGGAGATGATTACAAATGGAAAATAATATCATATCATTCAAATGGCCCCTCGGCTCAGCTGGCTTGATGTCATTCGTTTAACAAAATTGTCCATAACACAGACACATAAAACTAGCTCTATTTCCCGAATAACACGTTGAACGTTTGCTTTAAGGTCATTGTTTGTTGCTGGCTGAGCTGACTTTTCCCTTGACATAACTCTAAAGAAAAAACTCCAGTGGTGTTAAATCACATGATTTTGAGGCCAATTGATGACAGCATTCCGCGAGACAACATGATCAGGAAAATTGGTATGCAACAAAGTTATGACTACACGTGTTTCTATACTCCCGTACACTTTCTTTCACTGCAGCAATATTTTCATCTGACCATGTACGATGAGGACGTATTGGTGTTGCCTTATCAATAGCAGAACCCGTCTCTTCAAATGTCTTGATTAAGTTATGAATTGTTAGCTCTGTAGGGGCTTCATTTTATGCTGATTTTGCGCGAATTTTAAAAACCATTGGCATAAAATCATTGTACGCAAACTATTCGTTGTTGAACTGTTAATGGCGGCATGTTGACGTATAGTTTATAGAAGACAGTCTATAAATATTGACACAAATGGCGCGCAATTAAAATCATATAGTTCTAACTGAGACACCCTCTAGAAACAAAGAAATAATCATTACTCTACGTTTGACAACTAAATGGAAAATAGAAAGACGCCGTATTTCCATAATACTTTTTGTCCCCCGTTAAAAGAATTAATATAAATATCGTGAAACTCTTATTTTATTATTTGTTATTAATTATTCAACACTAGAAGAAATTTATATAATGATACAGAAACGTTTAATAAATACTTTGCGTTAGACTTTTCTTTCAGTAACTAACTAAGGGTGTTTTTAATTCTTAGGAAAATAAAACATCGATTAACTCTACGCAAGTCTTGTTATGTCTAATAATGTCGTAATTAACACCTAAAAAGCCTTATTATTAATACCTAACCGTATAGTTACGTATATCAAATCATTTTCACTTACAATTAGCCTATCGTACACGTTCATCTCTGTAATTTATACTACTCGTAGAGATTCGTTTGTTGTGTTGCTTGGTGGAAGATCTCACTGTATAGTTGTGCAGCAGGCATCTGCATGAATTAACCGTCTATAGTGCCATAGCCATAGAATTACGTATCTATTTCAGTTCGATTTGTTTTTCACTCACAATACGTCACGATAGAATTGTGTGCGAATTTTTGCTATTGTTTTTGTAGGACTAGCGCATCCCGTAAAAAAACCCGACGCGAGCCATTGTCAAAAAGAAAAAGACTCGCTTGGAATGGAAGGGTAAGTATTGATAATCATATAAGATTTTGTATCTAAATTTAATGTGTGGGTTGCTAACCTGTCCCCATTTTCTACGCCTATGGGTTATGGCTCTAATTTGTAGATCGTCAACAGCGCCCTGCTATTCCAGAATATCCATAGCCGATAGGCAACGTCCTTAGTAGATTTAGTGAAATTTGTGGTTCACAACCGAAGGCGTGGCCAATTTATTCATAAACAGACTATAGCATAAACAAGTCAGTGGCGTGCGAATTCCTTTACGAAATTTTTAATTTCATAGGATTGTACGTACCTATGCATTTACAGTATTTTATTCTTCTCACTGTTTTATTCTATTGTATATGTGTCTGTGAACTATATATTTACATTAAAACACCAATATTGTACCTATTTACCTTGAAGGGACGCCTATGACTTGTTGGGCAGGTCCCTTTGAGCCGACCCGGCGATTGATATGACAGAGAGGATTCGCGCTATCTCTTTCATGCTCCTGGATGGAATTGAGATTGTATGTGCTATGGGGCGAACGCGTCGCGGAGAAAGGCCATGGAAGGCTTTTATTTAAGTATTGCGAGGTGTAATTGGGAATAATTATCAGTAAAATACAGACTGTGTTTCTATGACAGTAATATTATTGTGAAGTAATATTTATTGTATATGTCTATATATACTTATGTACTTTCTAGTAATTTTTCGCGCCCGTACTAGTTGCTTACGCTAGCTGCCACACATTCCACTAACTCTAACCTTTAGATACAACACTTTAATTTGCAGTTAAAAAATCAAGAATTCATCCAAATGTACTCAACACATCATACAAATCAAATAGTATATAATAACAGAAACCTATAACGGC
This sequence comes from Rosalia funebris, assembly GCA_037954035.1. Lineage (NCBI taxonomy): Eukaryota > Metazoa > Arthropoda > Insecta > Coleoptera > Cerambycidae > Rosalia > Rosalia funebris. The sequence goes on along the minus strand of JAZFAV010000001.1, from coordinate 9,021,412 downwards.
GGATGTATTTCCATAGACTTTGAACATACTTTAATGTAAAGACCCAGCCATCCATCGCTCCCGTAAAAAATTAGTCTCCATCTCGATGATCCCGATTTTCAATCTAGAAATTTGATTGAATAATATATCACGTAGCCCGGTCGCAAACTTATTCAAAAAAAGAACCATCGGTATGATTGCCACCATGTGCTGAAATCGTTATCGAACCCCGGCTATTACTTACCCTTAACAAATAAAAGGGTGCTTAAACCTTTGCACAAAGATATATGACATCTCCTTTTGGGCGAAGCCTAAAAGTGGTTGCCGATAAAATGCGCGATAAATTCACCTTACGTTTGCGGTAAATAGTTTTCTTAGAAATAACGTCCTTTGGATTAGATTTAAACCGCAACTGATAAACCTCTTAAGTGGGAGAAGTTTATTTTAATGTTAATTATCAAGATAAAGCAACACATGTACTGTAAATTCTACTCTGATACACAATAAATAACCGGTCAAAGTTGTCAATCGACTCAGAAGTACCGTAGGGATCTATATCTAGTCCAATTTTAACTTTCTTGCTAATTATTGATGTATTTGCCACGAATGTATAAATAAGGACGTTATTCGCGTGGTCTAGCTTTATTTAAATAACTATATATTTGTCAATCAGCAGAAAAGTACATCAACGTCTTATATTTTCGATCATTGTTGGTTCTACCCCCAAATAATTGTACCTACCTTCAAATAAACAATTATTTAAAGATGGTGTAGTATTTGTTTTAAAACAAAATATGTCGTTGATAGTGCTGGGCATATATGGCATGTGGTAACGATGTATAGCGTTTAGTTAATGACGCATAGAGGACCAACTGATATTCTAGAGGTACATTCAGGATGTCCATCAGTCCATCAGTTAGGTATGAAGGAGTTGAAAACGATGTGTTTTTTAATACTTATGGAAACCAATTTTCCTGATTTCAAAGAGCAGATTATCCTACAGATTGCCACAGAAATAGTGGACTTCAACTACAAACTCAATTCAACAGCGACTTAATAGACCTCATTGAAGAGATGTGAAATTCCTTTGATCTTACTTTAGCGTTTATCGCACTGGTAGCATTGGAAAAGACTCCATATAAGATAATTAAGAAAGATTAGAGAGAACCACAACACAGTTAATATATTCTTGTTCAAGGAAACTCTGGGGACAAACCCCGAAATAACATCTACAAACTTCTAAGAAAATTTGTTGAAAACCAAAAACTTTTTGTTCATCAAAACCAATATGGAGGTCACAGTCGGTCTAAAAGACTGCAGTAGTAGTTAAAAATAATTTTACCCCTCTCAATTGTTCCAAACATGTCTTCAGTGTCGATGGCGATAAGACGGGCCTTCAAATTGGTGCTTGAGGGATCCTTGACTGGAATACTTACGTAACACGACTGTTGCTTACGAAAGTATGTGTATGTGTACAAATATACATCCGTTTACATATCATTTTGTTGGTATATCCAGTCTATATATAATTACAATGTACACACAGCCAGCTTTGTTTTCTATCGTCTTAATTCAATTTTTATTAAAAACGAAGAGACATACCAGCTACATCTTGTAAACCGCCGTGTTTTCGCTATAGTGTGGGTGGTATTAATAGTGTTATGTTAAACGTCTCTTTATCTTTACAAATGTAACACAGTACATCGGATTTTTCTATTTATCTACTGTTATAAAACAGCTTCTCCATTAACTTGGGCGAGCTTTTAGCTCTTGTTTATATAAATAAACATTTATTGCATTCCGGCATGTGTAATAATCTCAAATATTTATTCAGTCGATGTTGTCGATCGAGCGAGGGGGCTCAAGTGGATTGATAAGCGATTTCACCTACTGCGGATTCTGTTACATAGGTCGGGTACCTGCGCTTAAAGGGCTGTAATAATAGTCACAACTTTCTAAATATCGGACCTCAATAAAGTTCCACAGATAAAAATTATATTCTGTAGATTTATTACTATTGGTTTACAATATTTTTTTCATCCTTATCCCCATTGGCGCCACATGCCATATATAATAAGAATAGTATACATAGTATACCTACAAAATATTTTTGAAATGTAGAATGCGAAACACCTTTAAAAAAAATAGTATTCTGTGGACCTATTTCTATTCGTTTACAATATTTTTGTTCGCCCTTATTCTCATTGGCATGAGTTATTTGTTATTCATTTCTGGAAATAATATTTTTCTCAGTATAATGTAGTGGTACGTTTTTTAAATATAGTTCATACATACAAAACAAAAAGCAAGCACGTCATCATGTGACGTAATTCATTACCACTACACTTAGAATTCATTCGTTTTTAATCAACAGAAATTTAAATTTGGCGCCCATTTTGAGGTTGGCAGCAATTGACGTATGTTGTGCGTGGTGCCAAATTTATCGGATGTTTAGACGGTTTAGACTATTCGATTTCTAAAGTGTTTTAGTCACAAATTAATAAGAAAACTGTTCTTTTGAGAACAAAAGTACCTGGTATTTGCCAGCTCAAACACCATAAATATTCGGATTGTTGCATACGTTGGGCTGATGTTTATACAATGCCGAAAGAATTAAACAGAAAATGGGTTATTAGATGGTTGTCGTATGTCTCTGAGCACAATACTGAAACAAATAGGTTTCAAGTATAAACACATCCCTTTAAAGTGAAGTTTATGCAAAATTAGCTTCAAATTTTACTTTGCAAATATTAGTTATAACATAACTTTGGACTTATGACATTTCCTTGAGATCTATAATATTTTTGGCAATGTGGCAACAGTGGTCGTCTCTGACGCATCAGGTACATTATGACGTGCATTGCTTTTTGTTTTGTATGAACTATAATAATAGACTGTTAATAGTTTATACTTTAGTAAATGAGATATGTCTAATCAAAATAGGACTATCTGTCGTCAGCGAGGAGGTAGTTGCGACGCGGCGTCTCGTCGTTTGTCTGGTCCACTATAAATCCAAAGGTGTTGCCACTTTTGACAGTGCTAACTTTATAGACGTAAAAAGGTAAGACCCCAAAAGACGACTTATTTTGCCACCGGCTCGAGATTCGAGTATATCTTCACGTGTTATTTTCCTTGCCGCCATATAATTTGTAGGAACTTTTGGAAGCCCCATTATCCGTTACGATTTTGCATACGCAGTTGCGTAGAATTGCCACTCGACCGGCCAGAAGAAAGGCCGTCGTCTCAAGTGGGAGTAAATTGATAATGACCTTCAACTCGGATGCATTGGCCGAGGAGCGAACTGCAACGAGACACTGGAACGAGAAGGTCCTTTGTTTACAAACGCATGTGGCGGTATGAATTGGAAAAAATCCGATCGCATTTCCTACACGAAGGAAATGGTATCACAAATCAGCTAGGGACTAGGTCGAACAAAATATTTTTGTTGACGATTTGCAGTTGGCGGCCGTGGTTGAATTGAATAGGGCACCCATTAAGCCCCCTTGCGTTCGCTCTCTGTGGGAGATCGTCTATCCCTTAGTGCGGGACGCGCGTAAATTGCCCAAATTCTCCGTGAAGGGTTGAACACAGCGTGCGTTCATTTGTCTCCTTTGAATATTTCAAACCTTCACTTTGAAATGGAAGTACCAAGAAACTATAGAAGTTATTCGTCCTATTTTAATCCTATCTTTTCATGTCATTCAAAGCTCTTTATTAACACAACAATATCTGAAATTTGACAACTACTGATATCTCTGTCTACCTGTCTTAACACAAGAGTTTGTTCTTTTCTTCCTCATTGAACCAAACCATGGAACACCTCGACTCCCCGACTGTATATTTCATGAACAAAACTGAATTATGTTGATAATTGTTTAGAAGATAGTATTGGAAGGTGTTGCTGTTAGAAAATTTGAGCTTGTTACATCCTGATTTTTTTATCCAAAAAAGGACAGATAAAAAATCTATTAAACATCTATTTGGATTTACTTTTATCTCAAACATGACGAGAGATCATTCATTGTCTTTCATTTGTTACCGTATAAACTATATTACGAGATTTAACAAGAAGAAAATGTGTAAATGATTCTAAAATGGTTTGAAACGAATTGTGTTTGAGTAGAGTAGGATGGGCCAAATATCGACTAAAGACTACCAAGAGCTACAACTTCGGACCAAGTTACTTTGCTCTTGTCTTAAAAGCAATTCTTCTAACTTCTTAGATTGTACAGTAACTGTGAAGAAGGAGACATAGATCCATCATTATAACACAATGGCAGAAGGGCGATAGAAAAATGTAAACGGGCAAATTCAAGTTAAGAAATCGGCAACTAATGTCACTGCCCCTATAAAGATGAAATGGTTATAATACACCATTTAAGAAAGGGTAAAACTGCGACGGGGTAATGTTCTAATGCTTGCTGGGTAAACGTCAGAAAATATTAAGAAAGATGTCAGGAAAAGTCTTCGAAGGTATCGGTTTTGCAGAACAAAGAACTGGTACAAAAAGTCATTGCAATTGATTGCACATTCACTAGATTTAACTTTTTCAGGCCATCATCTCTATCCAGAGCTAAATAAATACTCATATTTTGGTCAATATATAAAAATACTAAACGATCTCGCCTACTTTTGTAGTGTATTCATTTGTCTCCTTATATGCTTGCCCTGAATACTCAGCCTTGTTTCCCTCATATGTTCTTCTCATTTCTTTCCTATTATCTTCCCCTTTTTCTCTTCTAATCCCCCCTCTTCTTGAGTTCCGATCTCTTTAGCTTAATGTATTCTTGCATTATTGCCTCACGGTGTTCTCCTTCCCCATTTTGATGTATCATTAAAGATATGTTTGTCGTATCGCTAATATTACGCAGCAATAACTATTGTAAACACTGCGTTTGTATTACATCGCACAGTCGGTTTATGACGCGTATTACGATTACGAAACAAGCTAGATAGTACGTCATATTATTACAATATATCTCTGTAGGTTTGTTTGTGATCCTGTCAACTTAGGACTATTCTTTTACGGTAATCTGTTGCTGCTGAAGATTATGTAATAGACAATAGATATAATCTGTCGATACCACAATTGAGCAACGTTCAGAAGCATTTATTTTTCGAGGAACATCATAATATTGGTGGTTATTTAATTATTTTTTGCTTCACCAGAATACGTTATTAAACAAAAAGAGGCACTTTAAAATAAACCAAAACGTTAAATATTTAAACTTTAGTTTATGGTTTATGGCTAATTAGGATTCACTTTGGTGTATTTAAAATAAAATTTAACAGTTCAATGACTTGTAAACAGAATGTTACAGAGCGATAAGTTTGGTTTGTTTTGGTAAAGTTTACGTTTTTTTAACGTTACAAATTTTCAACCAACGTATAAAGAGAGACCTACATACCTAATACGGATAATTATAATTTTGGTCTAATTATTAGAAACAATTTGTGCATGTTAATTCGTTTTCGAAATACGTCTATAAAACCAAGGCGTTGTATAATTTGACAAATATTATTTATTGCCGAGGTTAATAAAAACTAATAAAAATCTAGATTGCGCTGCCTACAACAAATATTTACCTTGTCGTTTAAAAAAAAAATAGATTACCCAAGTGGATTAAATTTTCCAAGTCATAAAAAGGTGAGAATTTTATCGCTCGAGTTTTTAAGAAACTTTAAAAATGTTGAGAGCACTCAGAATAGTACTAAAGCATTACAAAAGTGCTTAAAATTCAGGGTTTCAGGTTTTACCGTCATGAAAGACATTTATATGTTATTTTAAATATTTCAATTTTCAATGGAAATCCGTTAAACAAAAACGTTATTGAATTATTTCCTTCAAAATAACTGGAGAAGTAAATGATAAATTATTAGAAAGAGCACAGTATACTATTTCCTAAAACATTCTCTGGAGAATAAGGAACTGTAAAGTCTGAAGTTCAAAATAACATCGAAATACTATGCATACTAATGAATTAATTTTATATAATTAATGAATTACTTGATCAAAGCATATTAACTCCAAAATTACTTCAATATTGCCTTTATTTCAGTGGGACATATCGAGACTTTCATGTTCTTTAATGATTGTAATAAAAAAATAATAACTTGTTTTAAATACTTTGAAACGTGTCTTTTATGTTTTAGGGGACATTGAAACTTTTTGTTTGTTTAAAACACTTTTTGTTTTTGTTTGAAATATGTTTTCTTACTTTCTATATTGCTTCCTATCGTATAATTTATAATATAGGGTGTCCCAGCAAGAGATAGCAGAGTATGTTTGTAATTATTAGGCAAATAAATAACATTTCTACAATAATTTTGGGTTCAATTATTTATTTAAACTATGCCATTAGACATTTAATACAATATCTTGTAAGTAACCGCCTCTGCTTCTCTGGCAGCAGTGGATTCTTTTGATGAAGTTTTCCATCACTTCGCTGCATAGCTGTGGCCCTATGTCCGCAATAACTTCGCTAATGTTATTTTTCAGCTGTTCAATCGTAACAGGATTATTGGCATAGACTTTTCCTTTAACGTAGCCCCACAAGAAAATGTCTAATGGGGTCTTAAACGCTTAGCAGGTGCCTCACGACGCCCCACAATTGCACGTAATTTTCTTTCAGTGCCCACAATTGAACCATTATTTTCGTAGTACGTTTTGACAATAAGTATGCGTTGCTGAACAGTATAGCGTTCCATTTTGTAATGGCATACTCCACGTAATAACTACGAAGCATCAACTTCCAAAACCTGCCGCAAGAGTAATGGCGGCAAGTTTAAATCGGCTACCTCTCGCTGGGACATCCTCTATAGATATAGGTTTAAAAACACATTAACATTAAAACAAAGACAGCAATTAAAATATACTTGTAACAAGAAGATGTATTGAATGAAACATTTATATCAATGTTTACTTTGTATTAGTAACCTTTATATTCAGATACAAATATATTTAAATAAAGTCTGCACAGAGTGTCAAGATAGTTTCTGGAATTACTTTAGCAGAATTAGTTATACATAAGTAATCTAATAAAAAAATAAAAAACCTCATGTCCCCTACGACAGAACATCACTGGGTCAATAAATTGTTAGATTCAGAATGGGCACGGCTAGCGCAGTTGACGCTGATATTTCGTATCCTGCCGAGTATTTCTTTACACTAATCTCTCTCTTTCACTAATTGCACTTTTTTTTTTGGCATGTGGAAAGTGGAATTTTATCGAGTATCTTATTTTTATAGTATTTAGTTAGAGCAGTTACATTAGAACGATGTATACATTTTCAGTTATTTTCGTAGCGTTTATTTTTTTTGTGAAAGTAATAAACCACTTCCTCTCACATTTTAAAACACAGACTTGAGAATGTTAACTTCAAATTGCTGGCAAATTTAAAATTTGTTAAGTGCTTGTAGTTTTGACCTCGCTGAACTGTTTTACTTACCTCACTGAAGGCTATGTTACTATTTTGATGAGATAAACGAATAGCACCATCCAAACACCGACTAAATCAACCTAATATTAAAGCCAGCCATAAATGACGTAAGCAATGTTTACCTGTTCACTATATAAATAGGCGAGAAACAGTTCAAAATATGTTTAAGGCTACTTTAGACAGTGTTTAGTATGTAACTAGCTGCGGAATGCTTCCAGTATTTGACAATATCTGACGAGAAAAAATAGCTCTAGGGTTAGGTAGATTTTGCCAGATTCAGCATCATCCTGTAGATCGAAAGAATGGGAGATAGAAGTGGCGGTTTGTCTTCTACTTTTAGGGAAAAATCTCCAAGTCGACACTTGTCTTATTTGTCTTACGTCTACTATTTCTGGAAAATCACCCTGTATATTCATAAGGCATTAGCAATACCTGTTTTCCTCGTATTTGGGGCATATTTATGACGGGTTATTTGCCCGACCGGTTTAGGGCCCGAAAATTTCCCGGAATCGGTCATTTACCGACAACGTCTGGTCCAATTTACGATCGTCCATTAGGCACGCCAGGCAGGCATGTGGTGCGGTGGGTCGGGTGAGTCGGGTCTAAACAGCCGGCAGAACAGAAGGGCTGGCGGGATCACGTAAACGCACAGCTGCATCATTCGTTCCTTGACAGCCGGGTAGGGTGTTTTCGTCTATAGCCAGTCACGATCGAGTGAAGTTAGTTATCGTTTCTCGTTTTCAATACAGTGCTCAGAAATGTTGTTCGAAAATCCGCAGAGTACTTTGTTTGCCCCGTACGCCGTACCTCCGCCAGTGCTACCACCGCCAGTGCTGCCGCCTACTGTAGTTGGGTAAGTGAGAAACGCATCCATGACCTTAATGCGGTTTCCTGCATGTTTTTGAGGTGTTAGACCGAATATAGATCATGTATCTAGTTGTCTGTATCATTCGTTGTTGTGGTGCTTTTTCAAGTCGCTTAAGAGTGCCGCGGAAGGCCAGACGTAAAACAAAACGACGACGCTAGGCTAAACTTGGACCGAGGGTAAACGAATTTTGCGAGTTGTGTATAGAGTACTTGAGTCGGAACCGGATTACGAGCTGCGACGGTGCGATTCGAACTTCATTTATTGGAAATGTAGTCGTTATTTTACCTGAGTTCAGCTTAGGTAGACGTTTTGAGTATTGTCTACTTAACCTTTCTTAAGATTCAGCGCTTACATTTTAAATGCATGTCTAATGTGTGTCTGTCTCTAATATAATTTGATTGCTTACTACCCTTACCTGCTCAAGACTAATGCGTACTAGACCTTAAAAGTTATGCGTTAGTTATACGATTCATTTTATAACAATAAGGACCTATTCCACATTGAAATTACCTTTTTTTGAAAATCCTACCAAAAAATCAACTGTACTTTGAGCGTATACATAAAACCCGTTCCCATAAAATGTTTCGAAAACGAGACAGCATACCTATCCACTTATTTTTATAAAAGTATAACTCACAATAACTTTATTTTTATTTTTTCTTTGCTCCGTATATGTAGTTAACACTAAATAGTTGCATTTGTACAATAAAAGATTCGTTTTACGTCTTAAATAAATTTAAGATTTCCAGTGTATATGGAAATATGAAATGCAACTAAAACTTAATAGTTAAAGGGTGTAGAAGAATTAAAAACATTAATTAAACATTTAAAAACTGTTCTAGAAGGGAAATATATTTTAAATTCTTAATATACTATCTTATGTTCATTTAGTTAAAATGTTAAAACACAATTTCGTATCACACAAGATATGATACGAATACACGTTTATTACATGTTTTTTATTACATTACTTACATTAGAATAAAAAGAAGTTATTTTTGCTTGTGTCAGAATATGTCGAAAGTTTGAGAAACAATTTTCAAGAATATATATATAGACATTTTTGGAAGATACGTGTTAAAAACCCAAAAAATTTCAATTAAATCCAAACAAAATTAGTGTAAAACGTCAGTTGAGTTAAAATTACACAATACCATTAAAAACAGATTGTAAACTGTGACTTATAGATTCTTTATATGAAATAGAAATAAACTTTCGCTTTTTTTACTTAAATTTAGTACGAAAGTTAAAAAACTGTTCCAAATCTTAAATAACTTCTTTTTTGAAATTCTCTTTCATATATTTATAACATAAAAAGTTAGCAAACAAGTAGGGATAAATCTGTAGATGCATTTGACCACTATAAACGTAATTCTATTAGAAAAAATATATTGTTAGTCACGATTTACATTTCAATGCATTTTTTCAAGTTTTATATCGAGTTTATTGGAAAATATATTTGTTCGACGTATACGAGGTGTCCCAAAAGTAATTTATATATCTTTATTATTAGGTAACCTTCTCATTTGCTTGCTGACCGAGGCTTTATGGGAAGGGAATCTATTCCTATGTGCCCAAACTTTTATTACTATTACATTTTCATAGAAACAGTAATTTGTCTATCTAGAAACTGACCCGGTTCTATTTCCCCCCAGAACTAAATAAATAAAAGTATGAATTGCATAATTAACAAGAACTATAGAAAATCCCAAAAATCTATTAAATCATTACGTATATTAATATACTTGAAGGAAGTTAGAAAAAATATCAGTAAATGTAGGGAAAACCCCGAGTCGAAGGATACTAAAAATCAGGTAATGCGGGTGAAAATTTGGCAAAATCTAACCTCTGGGGAATCATTAAAAGATGAAAAAATTGCGTCATGAAAATTTTACAATAATTGAGATGTAATGTAGTTCTTGAGTTGCTTTGTAATTCATTGTCTTACAATTAGTCAAAGGATATTCTTGGAAAAACTCCAAATTCTCTAATACTTCTAAAGGTTGTCTCTTGAGGAGATCCCCATACCTTTCCATAACGTTTCTCTTAAATTCCTCGAAGTGGAAGACTAAAGAAATACAATTAACAATTCCAGGGAAATTAAGTGAATTCCTTGAACTTCGAAAAGTTATAAGAACTAATGAAAAGTTTTGCTAGTGCGTTAATTTTATCCAGGAGTGATTTTTCAATTCCTCTTCAAACCTTTCGCCCATTTATAACCAAGTATGAGATCTTTATTGCCTTCACAATTCTATATATTTGTGTATACTATTCAGCGTATTGTTTTGTTCAAAAATCTGAAACGAATTAAGCGTTATTTTTTGGCCACCCCGTATATATTTGCAAGTAAACAATTCGCCTATCGGTAAACGTTTTTGCGCCAGGCCATTTCTGGGACGCATAATCCCCTACTCTATTACTCTAACAGTTTACTGCATAATAAAATACCCAGGATTTAGGCATTCTTTCTTGGGCGTGCTGTATAATTTAAACTTTTCGAAGAAAATTTTACCTGCTAAAGCTGCACTGTATAACTAAGCAAGAACAATCTCGTCCCAAACCTTCAGTATTCGTACTTGTGTACGCGATATAGTTCGTTGTCGTAGTGTAATAAATTTGATTAGGGGCTGTAAAATTATTTAACGTGCTCTGTGTAACGTCTAGGTTATGTTGTTTGCGTTTTCTCCACGAAACCAGTCAGCAAGGAACAAAAAAAAAGTAATTTACACATTTTGGAACAGAATTAAAGTGAGGTGTTTATATCAGGACCGTACTCAGGTAAATACAATTTGTTATTCCCGTAAATAAACTCGAAATTAACGCATCAGTGAAACTTTTCAGTGCTTTTATTTTGTTTTTTAGTTTTTAAAATCCTATCATAAATGCGCGTGCGTCATCCTGTATTTCATACTCTGGTCTTTAAAATAATCGACTCGAGAAGATGAAAATCGATTTGTCTAATTTATTCTGATCTATATAAGTAGGTTATATGTTCAGAAGTAACTGTGTAAAAACTTTTTTTAAAAGCAACTCGATGAATGGACGCACATTCTTACGTACCTCAGAGTGACTGAATTTCAAATGGGAATACGTTAATAAAACAACCGAGACAGCTATACGGTATTTGCAAACGAGAACATTCGCCTATATTGAAATTATAATGATTCTCTTGACGTTCTTCCTGCATGTACGGTCGAAAAAAATAGTAAACGGCCTCGCCATGTAATCGAAAATATCTGGTATTAAAAGCTTAGTTAACGGGATATACATAAGGCTATTATCGAGAACTTAATACTTCCCAAGGAAAATATCCGTAATCTTGTACGTTCTAGGGTTTCATTACAATAAACTACGTTCAGGTTTCGCCATTGTTAAGGTTTCCGGTTTGGGAATAGTGGCATGCCATGTATATGGCTGCATAATTCGAGGGTGTTGTAGATTGCTATTCGGGAACTACTTTGATAACCGCTTGGCGGCTTGGTGGTTCCTTTCTCGATTTCCGACTTATATGTTACTGACAGAGATCGTATCGATAAAGATATGTATACGCCATAAAGTTCAATCGGCATTTGTCCTGAATCGGCATACCGTGTACGGCACTGATGAGAAGTGAGAACTAACAAATTCGAAACAGCTGTATGTCGTTCGGTTCCGATCCGAGACAAATGTCGAATCCTACCTGTGGCGGGTTTTATTTTTTGAAAACTTATTAAAACACAATACAAATTCCCCCCTCCAAATATTATCTCGACAAACACCTTAACGGACTAAGCAAACCTTCCGGAATGAAACTACTAAGCCCCACATGAATGTCGTTTAATTCACCAAAATTTACCGGCTCCATCTAAAACAGTGTAAATTAATATCTTCACATGTTGGCGCACTCCTCTTTCCTTTTCTCCTCCTCGCACTTCATGTCCTCGTACACCTTGTACAGCTCTCGATTCGGCGGGTACGTTTGCTTGTAGGTCCAGAACTAAACAGAACCGAAACACTCCGAGTTAGAAACCAGGAATTAGTGTGATACTCTGTAGATAAGCGTCTAGTTGTAGCGAGTAGATATTAATTCTAGCATTTAAAATTAATTTTACTTTGTACAAAGTTAATACCTAATGTTACTTTCTATTCTATGCAAGTGTTGGTCGTTGGTTATTTCTGGAAAGTCGAAAATTCTGAGAGGAGCTAAGGTATCGAAACCACCAGTAATTGTAAGACACTTTCGATACATTTAACGGCAATAGAAGAACAATGCTTAAATCATTTTGGGCTTATTTAAAGTCTTGCCTAATAGGAGGCGTCACCACTTTGAGATTAAGCATAATTAATTCTTAATATACGTATTGAAAGTATCTCCTTTTTTTTTTCTCATAGTATACCGCTATACTACACTAGACACAACAATTAAGGGACGTAAAAAATCCTGAATTTTTAGATTTTCAAAGGGTTGTAACTTAGAGAAAATTAATCGCAGAGCAATTTTACAAAAAGCATATTGAAGCTCTAAGTTTCTAGTTTTTAGATCTTCGAGTTAAAACTGTGATTTTTTACCGTCATCAGTAATCATAATTCCTTATGAGTAATCATAAGGAAACTATCGGGCAACACTTTTCTAAATTTTTGCTTGCCTTTCAAAATGTCCACGGACTTCAATAAAATATTTTCAGTGATTTCATATCATAATGCTTTTTTAGATGGTTTTATCTTATTTAATTTGAGCGGTCTAAAAGCCGTGTACGATGAGTTATCGCCGTTCAAAGCAAAAAAGTCAGTTTTGACATTGGTAATTAATTACTCGAAAAATAATTGTCTTTTATTGTTTTTTCTGTCAATATTTAACATTTTTTTGGTAAAGAAATATGGATTATTGCTAAAAAATATTTTTAACCTCAAACAGCGAATAAAAAATGAAAAATTCATCCTTAAATTGATTTTTAGCAAAGACGACAAATTTAATCATTCCAAACACAATAGTAGAAAAAAATTGTCTTTTGACATTTTCAGGGTTTCTTTGGGATACTTTGAGGTTGAAAAGAAACTTTAGTCTACTTCTTATATTATTATTTATAAATGTATGCCAATTTTTTACATCTCCTACAATCAACATTCTCCCATTGAAACATTTTTTTATCAAAAACTAATAACTGCGACTTGTAAAGAATACTTTGCAGTTTTTAAAACCCTACTTAAATTTTCTGTACGAACATTATTTCCAGAGTAATTAATTACCAAAGCCAAAACCGACTTTTTCGTTTTGAATGACAATAACTCAGCCAAAAATCATACATACAATTCTTTTAGACCGTTCAAATTAAAGAGGATAAAGTTATCTAAAAAAGCTCTATGATGAAATCGCTGGAAACAATTTTTAAAGCCTGTTTTAAAACTTTTTAAAAGGCAAGCAAAAATATGTAAAAAAAAATTCTGTTGGTGTTTAGATTACTCAAAAACTGCTAATGGTAAAACATTTTGAACACAAAATCAGAAAACTAGAAATTTGGATCTTCAGTTTGGTTTGTTTAAAATTGCTCTGCGAATATTTTTCTCCAAGTTATAGCCCTTTGAAAATCACCTAAAAATGTAGAATTTTTTTTCATCCCTGAATTATTGTTCCTAGTGTATCTTCAACAGCCCAAGCATAGCTGAATCATTGTTTGGTAGAGCTCGAATGATGCCTTGACAAAAATTGGCTGGCTCTTATAGCTCCAGCAAAACCACGTCTTATCTCTCTCTCTGTCTCTTCGGGTGGTGTTTCGTGTTCCAGAGAAAATCAACGATCTGTACACGCTACAATAACAGTTTGTATACCTTAAAATTAGGCAGTGTTATAATTTGCAACTAATATTATTAAAATTGGTCGAGAATAATTGTAGATTTTACCTCGTAGGAAATAAATGGTAGAATGTACATTCTTATACTGTAGTATCAACGAAGAGATGAAGAACAGCCTGTTTAAACATTTTTAAATAAACGTTTTACTAGCTATAATAGATTTTGTATTAATTATAACAATATGCACGACCATAAAAAAATGTTATTTTAAAATAAATTCTGAACCGTTCCACCTAAATGCAATTTAAAAATGTTTAAACTGCCATGGATATGTTGTACATAAGTGAATAGTAACCTTATGGAATGACTATAATATACAGACTTTAATAGGCTAGTATCAGACGTGTAGCGAACATTACGATAAAGGAATTATTTAAGCATTGTCCCCGTTTATCACCTATACCGTCTGTTTGTTTTTTAACCTTTTTGTTTATTTAGATGTTCCGTTATCTTGTAGCAATCTCTTGTGTACAGTCTTTTTTTATGTATTTACATTTTTACAGGTTCGCATTCTCGCATATACGAATACTTTGCATATAGCCAGATTCAGTGTACAGGATGACTGAAACAATCTAGCCATAACTATAATTCGAATGGAAATATTTCAGAGAATATATTTGTAGTCAATCGCTTTGTCTACACCGCAAAAAATGGTAGCTTGTAGTCATCAGTTTGTAGTTATTAATTTACAATTTAACTACATCATCTACGTATACTATACAAGACTACGAACACCTACAGACTACCAAAAATATAGAAACTACATAAACTACGAAAAAGTTACAACTAAAGATAGATTGCACGGGCTATTATCGATAGATTATATGAACTTAAACTAAAAACAAATAGAATACAATAAACCGACGCACTACAGTGACTATCTGGTATTGACAGTAATGCAACTGTATCTACAAATATGGTGACTACATGAAATTATGACTCTTGACCAAACATATAATTATTTACTTAAGTAACACGATATTTTTAAGATAGTCAAATAGTATAGGAACTACTGCCTACATGATTTTCGACTACATAGACCTATTTGATAACCCTTCACCGAATTGGTTTAAGGGCCGAGCAAGACTACTGCTCGTCGTCATAAAATATATTTTTAGTGCAAAGTATTCCAGTAGGCGACCATAACAAAGACTGTACACATTGCCCTCGATTATTGTAAGGTTTACTTTAAAACAGTACAAAATTAGTGTTCGTTCTGTTAAACTTAGTCACGATTGTTTTTAGAGACCGTCATGTAAACTACTACAACATCACTAATCCGGCTATACGCTAGACGTTATAAGATTTTTTTCAACTAAGAGACTCATGTAATTTTTTAGAGACAGCCATCGGGCAGAGGTAGAAGCCCAGGCGGCGCCGACGTCGACAAAATGGAACATTCCACAGGTTGCCGACGTCTCGTCGACATCAAAGAAGGTAAAACGACAGGCGACGCCATGTAGCAGATTGTAGCGTAGCGGCAAAACGTTAGCCCATTGGTTATTTTAATGGATATGCCTGGTTTTTTTGTATTTGGTTGTCGTTCATAAAACCTTTGTGCCTTTTGTATTTTTCTTTTTTAGTTTTTTTACCAGCTATACTAACAGGAGGCAACCAGTATCGTTAGTTTTTTTTATTACTCTTTAACTGTAAAGGATAGACGCCTTTTTGTGCAGATTTACAAAAATATTTTCGGAAATTTCGGCGAAAAAAAAATCAAAATTTTACCCTTTAACCATATACAGTATGTCAAACAAGGAAGTGACCACTATAACTTACAGACCCTCATAATAATAATCGCTTGTAATTAAAGCAGATATTCTGTCCACAGTACCAGGCAGAGGCTTATCTAGAAATATCAAAACAATTGTTAATTAAGCTTCACTAGATATACAGGGTTGGACGAATGTATTGAAACACCTGATGTATAGCTAAATTATGAATTGGATTAAAAAATTGCCTTGATAAAAGTTTCTGTAATTGTTTTAATCTGTACAGTGGCGTACGATGATTTTCAAGAGCTACGCTGTTTTTCGAGAGATGATGTTATCACCAGTTTTGCAAACAGATGACCGCATGCGTGTTCAAAATATTAAACAAAATTTTTCATAAAATAAAACTCACCACAGGTAGGATTCGACATCTGTCCCAGATCGGAACCGAACGACATACAGCTGTTTCGAACTTATTAATTCTCATCAGTGCCGTACACGGTACGCCGATCCAGGACAAATGACGAATGAACTCTATGAGGTATACATCTTTATCGATACGATCTCTAGCAGTAACATATAAGTCGGGAATGGAGATGAGAATGATGAGCACTAATAAGTTCGAAACAGCTGTATGTAATTCGGTTCTGATCCGGGACAGATGTCGAATCCTACCTGTGGCGGGTATTATTTTTTGAAACCTTTTCTGATCGTGCAGAAACATGAGAAAGGGGTCGAGGATCGCTTCTGGGTATAATTCAATGCCTGGCGGGGCTTTAGCCCCGCCAGTAGTAGGAGTAGTTGTTTCCTAGAGCGATTATGTAATAGCTTTGCCATTCGGGAACTACTTTGATAACCGCTTGGCGGTTTGGTGGTTCCTTTCTCGATTTCCAACTTATATGTTACTGATTAAACAAAATAATGAAGACTATTAAATAATTATTAGCTGAACACAAAATGAAGATTCCAACGTAACAAATGATGTTAATGTACTGAACCTATATTCTGGTTGGTCTGGAGGAAGAACCAACAACTTCTGTGCGAAAACTAGCTACGAGTATATCGCAATATTAGCAAAACAGCAAGGGTATTATCCGAAATTCATCCGTATATAGTACATTTGGTGATACATCCGTATGACCACCGCAATCATCTGATTTATGTTCCATCGACTATTTTCTTTGGTGGTCATTTAAAATCAGTTGTCTATAAGACCAAATCTTAGTCATTGGAAGAGTTAGATAACCTGCTGTTCAAGAAATATACCAGTATATTCAAATCTCCTGAAAGGCCTTCGATGATCAATTAAGAACGATATTGTGAAGCCGACGAAGGTCGCTCGATTGAAAATTTTCTTTAATGTTCTCCTTTTTTTTTGTATTGATTCAAGTATCATTTGATAATTATTTAAAACTCTTTATATAATATTTAGAAAACTGCATCATTATTGGCAGTAACTAAAGTTTTATGTTGTTCCTCGTCAATGTGTACTAATATATCCATTTTATTTTTACCAAATCATGGTATAGGAATGGAGTGAACCTACCTGGTTTTACTCGATTTATCAGTTACAGTTTGCAATTAAAGTTTACGTTGGTCACATTCTTGTATGCGATACTGTATTTTTCTTTTCATTATATTACCTTAGTCAAATATAATGCCAGATATATACTGTGACATAAAATGGCGTACACCGACTAGAAAAATATTTTTCGAAATCTGCATCTTATTTAATTGTAATCTTAAGTGTTTAGAAAGGTCACTAACTCCCAAGTTCTAGTGACTTTTAGCGAGAGGTTATTGTTTGTACTAAATACTGACCAGAAACTGATTATTACTGCCCTTTTGTAAATACTTTTATTTTCGTTGAGACTAACACCTTGCATGACCGTCTGAGGGCACTATTTTTATAAGTTCCGTAGTTTTATTCGTATATTACGCACTTTTCTGTTCATATTTTGCGCCGACAGTATGTACAATAGAACTGTTAGAACATCACGATTTATTTTTATTAATCGTATGTGATCTTACGTTTAATATAAATTAAAATTGATCTTTTGTATACATGTTTTTATGCAACAATTGCGAATGAACAATTTTTTTTTGTAATATGCAAATAAATACAACAATAGGTCGACTTACACAATACACAATGTAGGTAAAATAGATGTAAATAAAAATATTTTGGAAAATTGTTAGGTTCAGGGTGAATACAGCTAGCGCAGTTGACCTTGATATTCCGTGTCCCATTGACTATTATTTTACATTCATTTCTTCACTAATCGCGATTTTTTAGATTCTTTTTTTTTACAAAAAGAAAAACACTTCCTCATTTTAAAACAGACTGATATATCGCATTAAAATTGGTTAAGGACTTCTATTTATGAATGGGCATAGTATATATACTTGATGTCAAGCAGAAATATGTTAATCACAACTTTTTTTTACTTGAGACTTTATCTTTTTTTTTTTGAGAGCTTTAGTTATTTTTTTTTTATTACCTAGCATCAGGGGTATGTATATTCAAAGTTATGCCAGAAACTATTCTGACGCCCTGTATAACATGATGGACATTTTTGTGACTGGATGTTCCTGTTATTTTCAGATAGTGAACTCACATATCACCAAAACATTCAACAAAAATGTAAACATTATGTGGGTTACATCAAAATAAAGTAAAAAAAAGAATGTAAACGGATACATAGACATGAAATGAAAGAGGATACAGTAATCATTAAATGCACATGGATATTTCATTTTAGTGTTGCGTAGATACTGTCAAAAACAGACGGTTGTCGAAGTAATGAAAAAAAATAGATAAAAATACTTGTCATGGTATATATCCAAATTGGAAGCCTTTTTGTGTTTTTAAAATGACGAACAAGGCAAGTTTATTATCGCAAACAGTGGATACAGTACTTGATCATTTTTTATTTAATTTAAAGCATAATTTTCATTTTTATTAACTCAATATTATATGAAATGTTTTATAAACAAATTATTTTTAAATCCCACAAATATTATTAAGTATATTAGGTATTATACAAATCAGTGTGAAAGTGTTATGTAAAAATACGAACTTCCATTAAAGAAATATCAACGTCATATAATTTACTTACAATTAATCTAAGATATAATTAATTTATTGCTTATTTCATGTATACCTTACCCTTTACTGAACGTATTTCGATCACCTTATATATTACTTACACAAAAATTTATAGCACGTTATAAAAAATACAGCGTATAAGCGAATTTCATAGAAAATACATTTTAATAAAATTGGTTGTACCGTGATGGTATCAAACGTTATCTTGGCCAAGTATGGTCGTTGATTTTAAAGAACTGTCAGAGCTAGTATCGTGAGATGTAGATATGTTAGTGGCATTCGTCAAAAGCCTACAGAACGTTTGAAATGTCTGATAAATATACACAAAATGTATATTTCGTCCAACGTCTTATTCAACCATTATTTCGCATTCCCTTACTTAAAAAATAGGATTTTAAAACTCCTGCAGCCATTTGCAGGAACTAGAACAAAGAATCGATAAATTTGTGCATACAATAAGACGGGGGACGTTTCCAAAACATTCTTTAATTTGTTTCCTTTTTTGTTGTCGGACTAGCTTTGACAGAATTACCTAACAAGAATAATATAAGCCAAGACGGACCTTTGACAAAGAAAATCTTTGTTATTTCGACCTTACAACATTATATAATTAATATTTAGACAAGAAATAGACGATCAAATATAGTAGGTTTGCCAAATACAGTTTACTAAAAAAAAATTTACTGTCATTTCCCGTTGACTAATGGAAAGTTGCTTTACACCACATCTGGGTCTACAACGGCTTTCACCCGGGTATTCGTTTAAGCTCTATTGATTCCCAAATGGGGGTAGAGAATTCGGCTTTTTGTTCTAGACGCCCCGAAACCCTGTCATTGCCAAGTAACTCGTGCACGACATCAACTACAATTCTAGTATCTCATACGACAAACGATTATTTAATTCTGAAACTACGTGTATTTAATTCGACCCCCAATTAAGCGGAAATGTATTCGGAAAAGTCAAGTCATCAATGTTTTGTCTATCGGTATCAGAAAAATACGTGATACAACAAACTCAATCTAGCCTAATTGCGAGGATTAATTTGTAAAAAACAGGTTATGTATAAATATTGTATAACCTATCCGAATTGAATCTCGCGACTCGTTGACTGACTATTAAGAAAATCAATGTTCGGTTCTGTTCCCCCTCCTACCTCCCAGCCAACGGCATTGTTCTCCCGTCGAGCGGGAGCTCTGTAAAAAAGCTTTGACCCAATCTCTACAAGATGGCAGAAGCTGGCGCGAGGGTAGCGCCGCGACGGCCACGGGGCGCTCTAGACACGGTCGTTATCGACCGGCCGTCACTCCCTCTCGACCGCTAACAATGATATGCCATCTATTTTCTAAGGGTTGTTTGTTTAGGACCAACGCGTCGATACAAAAGGAAATACGAGTACACCAGGATTCGATGCGTTTTTATTCTACTCGCTACATCTAGTACATTTAAAGCTAGGAAGGTTATACATACAGTAAGGCATAGGTGCATTGTGTGCAAACAGTTTATTGAGATGTGCGGACAATCAATATTTTACATAAAATCGTAGTTTATCTAAATTGAACAGTGATGGGTGACAAATCTGACTAGTCTAAGCTACTGTCTAAATCTAGTTGTTTGTTTTTTTGGTTTACGGCCAATATCCGAGAGGTGTACATGTGCGTGGCAGTGTCCCGGCGATGGCGGTCCGGTCGCGGCACCTCCTGGGGCGGCACTCGCGGTCACGATCACGGTGTGACCGGCCCAGCCGTGTGCATGTCCCGAAGCAGCAGTAACTCGAAATAGTACTGCTGTGACAGGACAATATCACGGACGGGCCGGCGGTGGCAGGCAGGAAGGAAGGCAGTAGTTGCACTACGCGTCGCGAGACACCGACTGAACGGCGAGGGGAGATCAGCTACCCCTCGCTCAATCGCCGCCATGGCAACCGCCTTGCGCCGCCGCCGAGGGCCGCGCCCCACATCACTAATGTATATACACGTGTACGGGGAGGGTATTGATCGGGGCCGCGTCTTACCTTTCTGTTGACCGGATCGAGTAGCAGTTCCGTCAGCTCGCCCTGCTGCTTGCTCTGTCTCGTCCTGCAACACACACATATGGCGATATTTCATTCATACGGCAATACGGCCCCATTACTTGGAGCGAGTCCCCCCGTGTGTGTGTGCGCGCCCGCTGTCGCATAACTCGGTTATTATGCCCCAGCCGTTTATCGCACCGGAACGAAAACCATCGATTTTATCAACGGAGAGGGTCCGGTCGAACGTCTGCTTCTACAGCTGCGGCAGACGTTTCAGATCGACGAACTCTTGCCTAATACCAGAACAGATCCAATAATGCGACCTACAGGATCGCCAGATCTAATACCGCCTGATTTAATTTGGCTTGTTTGGTACATTCCGTGTTATAACCAAAGCGTCTATTCCGGACAGCCGCAACAAAGTCAGATCCCTATTACAAGGGACACTATTTATATTTTGAGCCTAATAATAAAAAACCATTAATTTGACATTGAAAATTACTTTAACGTTTTTCAAAATATTCTCCTTCATGATCTAGACTAGAGATATCTTCAAAACATGCTTTTTGAACGCATCAACGGCTTCTTCTGTCGACGAAAATCGTCCACGCATTTTATTTTTGACGTTGCGGGAAAAAAGATATCATTGGGCGCCAAATCCAGTTATTCCAGAAAACAAAAAAGTGCACAAAATCGTTTTAGAAGACCGTAAAGTGAAATTGCGTGACATAGCTGCACCTTAAAGATATCAGAAGGCAGTGTATACACTATTTTGCATGAGAATTTGTCCACGAGAAAGCTGTGTTCAAAGTGGGTGTCGCGCTTGTTCAAAGTGGATCAAAAACAGCAAAGCGTCGATGATCCAGAGCGCTGTTTGGAGCTATTTAACCATAATAAAGATTTTTTTACTGTCACTGTTTGTGACAATGGATGAGACATCAATCACCTTGTCAGTCAGTCAACTGAGTGGACAGCAACCGATGAAAGCCATCCCAAGCGACCAAAAACACAAATGACACAAATGTTTTTGCTTCCGTATTTTGGGATCCGTTAGATATTTTATTCGTCGACTATCTTGAGAAACGAAAGACCATCAACAGCAAATATTACATGCCATTACTGGTGCGTTGGAATGAAAAAAATGTGAAAAAACGATCCCAAATGCAAGAGAAAAAACTACTCTTTCACCAAGACGATACACCGTGTCACAAGTCGTTCGCTACGATGGCAAAATTGCACGAATCGGAGTTCGAATTGCTTCTCCATCCACCGTATTCCCCGGATCTGGCTCCCATCGACTACTGCCTGTTCGCAGACCTCAAAAATATGCTCCAAGGAAAGCTATGCTGAAGTCATAGCCGCAACAAACGCCCATTTTAAGTCCAAAGGTAAATCCAAGAAGACTAGAGAAAATAACTCGAGTGGTGGGGGTAGCACAAAAGCGTCCTCACTGTAATCACGTGGTCTTCATCATGGCGGGCGTTGCTTAGAACCCTACATTTTAATAGTGAAAGAAACTGCGATAGACGAGGATAAACGGCATGTGCACATCCCGCGCACTTCTACTCGAGCCCGCCATATTGCCGACGTTTTCCTCCCACCCCCACCACTGATTTTTCGAGGACCTATATCTCCTATACTCTAGTCTTCTTAGATAAATCGTTCTACAAAAAAGGCATTGAAATGTTACAGAAGCGTCGGAATGAATGTATCACCCTTGAAGGAGACTATGTTGATGAATAAAGTAGAATTTTGCAAAGAAAATGTTTTTTTTAGTCAGGACTTTTATTAGTTGGATTAAGGAGTTTTCGGTCCATGTATTTTTCTAGAAACTGGCGTAGAGTGGAGTTCTTCAATTAATGTATTGGTCACTTGTTAAACAGGCTACCGTGAGGTCAAAGAGAAATATCGTGTCGTCGTTATGGTGACTGCTAGATGACGCATGGCGTTTCACATGGGCACATTCTTTTTTTTTTTAGGCGATTTTTTAGATTAATTCGTTCACACACATTACAAAATAGAACATTTCCTCTAATACGCATGTCTGCAAACAACTCCGAGTCACCATCAATCCAGATTTGTATTAATCTAGTCTGGATTGCTTCCTTGCAATCCTCTATGTAACAGGCGGTGGTGATTTCGCTGCTATATAAACGGACATCGACAGCGTATTAACTGTTAGTCCGTCTCTGTTGCATGCAACTGGAATAGACGCTTTATTATAACCTTGTTACTGCTTTGTTAAGTTACTAAAGATGTTATCCCCCAGTGAATTTACAGAATCATACTGGTATATACCGAGTGGTGGGAAAATATCGAAGTTTTTATAGGGAATCTCGTTTATATAGATTTATTTCGTTGAGTTCTTTCTAGACGTCAAGTTTAGGAACATTCGCTTAGAATGTTCCTAAATAAGCAGTTTTAACATTCTCGCACCGATTTTTTTTTTATCAAAAACGAATTTACAACTTGTAAAGAATACTTTGCAGTTTTTAAAACCCTGCTTGAATTTTCTGTACGATTATTATTTCTGAGTAATTAATTACCAAAGTCAAAACTGACTTTGCTTCGAACAACGATAACTCAGCGAAAAATGTACAAGGCTTTTATGCCACTCAAATTAAAGAGGATAGATAGAACTATCTAAAAAAGCTTTATGATAAAATCACTGAAAACAAAAATTAAGTCCGTGGACCTTTTGAAAGGCAAGCAAATTTTTTGCCGATGGCTTTCTTATGTTTACTGAAATACTGCTGATGGTAAACAATTTTGAACTCATGGTCTAAAAACTAGAAACTTGGAGCTTCAATTCCTTTTTTTTTTTATTGTTATATCCCTTTGAAAATCACCTAAAAACATACGATTTTTTTACATCCCTTAATTTTTGTGCCTAGTATATATCACTCACATTTCATCGCGACTTCTGTTTAATATATTATTATCTATATTTACTACACGACTGTTTTCGTGTGTCACGAAATTATGTCGATGTACGAAATGCTTTTCATTCGAATTTCAGTATTTTGATAAAATCAATAAGTGAATCGACTCTTGCGAACAACGTGGTAACTTTTGTTTTTCAATCCGAAGCCTCTAGAGGCATGAATTCGATATGAGCGAGGGAGCGGCGCTATTATTATTATTGCGATTTGCTTATTCATTATTATTATTGCGACAGCTGCACACACACCCCTGTACATACTCACACGACTATATCCGTCCTCTGAAACGCCTTGACAGAGCAAAACGTCAACCACATCATATCCGCAACGCACAAAATCAGTATCGGGAACACCTGGAACAATAAAAAACACATTCAGCCATTATAATCTAATCCAGCCTGTATTTCTTTCATTTCGCAGTACTGCAATGGGTGAGGGCAACGGTATTATCGACCACCACGAGATACACGGCAACCTGGTGCCCATGAACGGCAGCCATTCGGGATCGTCGGGACGCAGCACCCCCAACAACTCCAACGATCCAGCCCCGGGCAAGCTCTTCGTCGGCGGACTTAGCTGGCAGACATCCAGCGAGAAGTTGAAGGAGTACTTCGGCATGTTCGGGAACGTCACCGACGTACTGATCATGAAGGATCCCATCACCCAGGTAAGGACGACGCGTTTTCTTTTTTAATATGGCCCCAAGGGGGTCTTCCGTCACCGTGCGCCAGGCAATTTTTAACCAGGTACGTCTTCGGAAATGGATTTACTTGAATGTGGTGTATCTTCCGTTAAAGATACAACCTCATAAACACCCTGTATGCAGGGGTTTTCACATATAATTCATACAAAACCAAAAAGCAATGCACGTCATTATGTACCTGATGCATCAGAAATGATCAACTGTTGCCACATTGCCAAAAATACTATAGAACTCAAGGAAATTTCATAAGACCAAGGTTATGTTATAACTAACATTTGGAAAGTAAAACATGGAGCTAATTTGGCATAAACTTCACTTTAAAGGGATTCCTTTATACTTGAAACCTATTTGTTTCAGTAAGGTACTCAGTGACATACGACAACCATCTAATAAACTGTTTTGCTCTTAATATTTCCCATGATGACTATAACACTTTCGTACATCTCATAAATCGCATCACGGACAGCACTAGTATCTAACAGTTGTATTAGTAACTATTTTATTATAACTGCTTTTTTTGGAGGCGATTTTAACAATTCATTGTTCTTACGTGCTTGTGAAATTCTACTAATAGTCGAAACTTCTAAATTCAAAGCTGCTGCTACGCGCTCCAAAAGATTACGTTATATCATTTTCAAACACTAACTTCCAAAAAGTAACTTGCTTCCGTAACAGCTGTTAACGGCAGCAATGGGCCTTCGTTGTCTGGTTCTTGTTCAAAATAAAGAAGCAAAGCTGCTATCAATTCTTTACAACGACTGTTTAACTTTTTCGGCATTGTGTAAACATCAGCCCAACGTATGCAACAGTCCGAACATTTATGGTGCTTGCGCTGGCTAATACCAGGTACTTTTGTTCTGAAAAGGACAGTTCTCTTATTAACTTGTGGCTAAGGCACTAGAAATCGAACAGTCTTAACGTCCGTCTAAATTTGGCACCACGCATGACAGATGTCAATCGCTGCCAACCTCAAAATGGGCGCCAAATTTGAATTTCTGTTGATTAAAAACGAATGAAATTCTAAGTGTGGTGGTAATGAATTACGTCACATGATGACGGGCATTGCTTTTTGCCTTGTATGAACTATAGCATCGTGTTTTTCGTGTTGACGTGAAAATTAAATTTTGAAAATTTGGTATAGCAGGTAGTTGTCCGTGATCGCTTTAGATAAAATAATTTCAACCATATGACTTCCGGTTATACCGGAAGTTATCTTCAATTTCGTTATTTTAAATAGAATGCTATTTGTTTTATTGCGTTTTTGGATTCTACGTACTTATCTTAGTAACTTTTATTAAAATATTGCTATTGGAAAAATTCACGGTTTTTGATATTTAGATTCTTCTAGACACTTAATATTTACTTCATTATTTTTAAACTTAAATATCTTAGCTTATTATAAAGCAATAAATATAATATTTGTACTAGTTGTAGCTCAGATTCGGAGCCTTCAGAAGGTGTTCCGCTAACCGATAAAATACTTATGGTACAGAAGTCTTCAGAATTTAACCGTCAATTTTCAAAGTGGTAAAAATGTATTGTTGTTCTAATAGACCACCTTGTATATTGAACTGCTGAACGCATATTTAATGTATCTACTGATGAACATAAAGGTTCCTAATACCCACGTGGTAGTAGTCCAATAATATACAAAATTAAAACCTTTGCTGGTTAGATTTTCACTTTTTATTTGTTAAACATAACAATTGTTTCGCCAACACAGTGGCTTCATCAGTACTCAACACTAGTAGTCTATGTTGAGTACATAGACTACTAGTGTGTGTCGAGTAAGTGAATAGACATAGTCTATGTACTCAACATCTGATGAAGCCACTGTGTTGGCGAAACAATTGTTATGTTTATGGATTTTCATCAAGTAACGACCCAATCAATTCAGAATAGTCCAATAGTTTTAGAGCTATTTAATAAAAACCTTTAACAAACAACAAATATTGACAAAAATTATTTTCGCCATGTTTGCGACACTAATGTCTGATTTCCGAGGATTTCCCCCTACTAAATTAATACACGAAATCCTCCCATTAAAATGCATATCGTAATTAACAACTACACTGAAAAATAATTTAAGTTTAAAGTAATTATAGTGGGTTAATAAGTTTATTTTACATAAATCTATATATGTGCACATAAAAATCTTTAAAGCTCTCTCGAAATCTACCTCGCTCACTCAAACAGTATCTTTATCATCAGTAATATAAACAAACGTACACCAAAAAATAAAGGGTCTTTCGATAAGGATGTTCGATTTTTAAACATAAATAAAACAAATTATGTGTGAGATATCCACTCAATTTTTTGGTTTTCTTTTTATTTGAAAGAATATTTTGTGGCCTTAAGTATGAAATATAACGTCGTTCAATTTTCCGCCGCGGCTTTGCTTGGTGGCACGTATTCGGGAGGTCCAATATTCGACGACTTTGTCGCATAAATCTGGCTGAATTTGCTGGATGGCGTTCGTTGTGTTGACTGTGAAGGCATCAATTTGTTTGTGGTTTATTCGCATAGACCTGCGATTTAAGATAGCCCCAAGGGAAGAAGTATAAAGGCATTAAATCGCGCGATCTCAATGGCCAGTTCACGTTGGCGTTGCGCGAGATAAACATGCCTCAAATCGTTCGTGCAGAATGTCCATAATGGCATGCGCTGTGTGGCACGTAGCACCGACCTGTTGGAATCACATGTCGTCGGTGACCATATGATCCAGTTTAGGCCACAAGAAGTTGCTTCGTCGATCTGCAGCGCTCGCCGTTGACGGTTCTAGCAATGCCAGTTTCGTTTTGGAAGAAGTACGGACCGATGATTCAGCTAGACCAAAATCCACACCAAACAATGACTTTCTTTGGATGCATTTGATGTTGGTATATCTCGTGTGGAATGGTATCGCCTCAAATCCGACAATTTTGCTTGTTCACATATCCATTCATACAAAAATAGGCCTCGTCGCTAGGTATGATTTTTTTGGCGCATTTGGGTCAACTTTCAACTGCTTCAGAGCCCAATCACCGAAAACAGGGCGTTGTATATGGTCGTTTACCGTAAATTCCTGAGTCAGTTGGATTTTATATGGGTGCAGACCCAAATCCCGACGAAAAATTCGCCAAGTTGAAGTCGCAGAAAGGCCAAGTTCTTGTGAACGACGAGAAGTTGACTACCTCAGGTTTTCCTGTACACTCTTACGCACAGCAGTGATGTTTTCAGCAGACCTTGCGTTTGGATGACTTACGGGTGTTGGCTGATAATTTATGAAACCGGTTGACTCAAATTTGGCCACCAAACATCGAATAGTCGACTCGGCGGGACGGTTGTGGCAAGAAAAAAAATCACGTAATGCGCGGAACATTTCTCGAACGGAGCACTGATTTTAAAAATAAAATTTGATGATTCGCACACGTTGTTGCACGCCATAACCTTCCACTGTGATTTGCCATACTCTACTGAAAAATTCACAACAAATTTGACAGATGTTGCTTTAACAACATGGCCGCTATAACCAAACAAATTTCGCGCGTCCATATTAAAAGACCCTGTATAACGCGTACTTCAACTAGATCACAGCATTATGTACATGTAGCAAATATACACTCCTGGACAAAATTAACATCTACAAAACTTTTCATTATTTCTTATAATGTCTCGAAGTTCTAAATCCTTAAACATTTTATGTGGTGGGTGGCCTAGGATATCCTCTACCACTACTGACAAACAATTGCAATTGTTTGACAGATGTAAAGTAACATTTTGTAATTGTTTGTTAATATGTAATACATTTGACGCTATTTAAAGTGATTCGTAAAAGACAATAAACTTAGTTACGCTAGTGATTTTCTTCAAATTTAGTGTCATCAATGAATGAAATACTTGCAGTACATTTAGAGTAGAAGAAATGAATCGTCCACGCAACTTCAGAGACGATGAAACAGTGAAAAGGGTAACCCTGGTTAACCAGGTATAAAGCCAGCAATATGTGGCTAATTTGTTACGAGTTAGACAATTAACAATTAGTCGAAACAGTTAAAGCTTTCAATGAACTTGGAAGTTACTGTAAAACCCCAGTACAAGGTCGTAAGAAGTCTACAGATGCAAGAGAGGAGCGATATATTATGCAAGTCACCATGAGAAACAGGAATTCTACCAGTTTAGAGCTAAGCAGAACTTTAGCAGTATCCCGAATTGTGGCAATTTCTGGATGAACAGCCAAGAGAAGGCTTAATGAAGGAGGATTATGAAGTAGATGACCAACTGCTGCACCATTGCTCACCAAAGAACATAGAGTTCCTGGACTGCGTTTTGCAAGAAAACAGCTAAATTGGCGTCTGGAAGCGAATTTTGTTTCCAGTTGGAACAAGACCAAGTCTTAATTCACCAGATGGACGTCAACGAATCTGGCGGGGGCCAGGAGAGAAGTTTGCTTCCTACAATCTCTCCGAGGATCCCATTTTTTTGATGAATCAGTAATGTTCTGGGGAGGAACTTTTGTAAAGGTCGCACAGATTTGGTTTCTATACGAGGGAGATCCATGAATGCACATTTCTACATAGAAAACATTGTAGAACATGTAATGCCATTTGCCTCGTTTGTTCGGGAGTGTAATCCTGCATTTTTATGTAAGATTACACTCAACCCTACGTTCCTAGAGAGGTATTGGTCTCAAATCGATTTGTGAATAACCCAACTATGGACAAGCCACTAAGAAGCCCAGATATGAATCCCATAGATCATCTATGGAATGCACTAAAATGATCCGTTGTGCCCCACATACCTGTCTTTATGGCTCTTAGGGAAGTAATTCTTGTCGAATAGGAGAATATTCCTCAGGAAACCATTCACCGCTTGATCAATAACATACCCAGACGAATGAAAACAGTGATAAGAGCTAGAGGAGGATCTATGCATTACTGAATTCAAATTCTTAGACTTAATTTCACCTCTTAATTTTTTTACATTTTTTTGTTGGCACTTTTCATTGCTTTCGACATTATTGTTCCTTTGTTATTTATTCATGCATTTCCCCCATAATAACATCCACATTTATTAAACATTAGTCGAAATTATCTTAATTTAATATCACCTAGGTACTATGATTTAAATCTTCGAAACAATAAAAGTGATAATGTGAAGTTTCACTGACGTTAATTTTGTCCAGGAGTTTAGAATGTAAGTAGCCGTAACTCCTAAAATAACTGGGGAAAAGTGTTCTTGAAGTTGGTGGTTACGGAAACTTTAGAGTATTTTTTAATTGATCGAAATTCAAGGCAATAAGAGACAGAGGTAACGAGAGATTGTTCTAATAACTTTAGCGTATTTTATGTTACGTCATCTCAATAAATCTAGATTTAGCTGTATAATATATCTAAGATAATACTAGAATTGCATCACCAAAGCGCAACATAAAAAAATGCAATTATTGTGTATATTTTCGCTCCCAGTTTATATTCATCATAAAAATAGCCGGACTTGTTTTCTCTTTGCAGCGGAGCCGCGGCTTTGGATTCATCACGTTCTCGGAGCCTTCCAGCGTCGACAACGTCCTGAAGGTGCCGATCCACACGCTAGACGGCAAGAAGATCGACCCGAAACACGCCACGCCCAAGAACAGACCCAAGCAGCCCAACAAGACGAAGAAGATCTTCGTGGGCGGCGTCAGCCAGGACACCTCCGCCGACGAGGTCAAGGCCTACTTCAGTCAATTCGGCAAGGTGGAGGAGACGGTGATGCTGATGGACCAACAGACCAAGCGGCACAGGGGATTCGGTTTCGTGACGTTCGAGAACGAGGACGTGGTGGACCGCGTATGCGAGATCCACTTCCACACCATCAAGAATAAGAAGGTCGAGTGCAAGAAGGCGCAGCCCAAGGAGGCGGTACAGGCCAGCGCCCAGCTGCTCGGCAAGCGCTTGATGCTGAGCGGCCTCGGGATGCGGATGACGGCACCTGCCCCCGGCACCATCGCCGCCGTCAATCCTCTGGCATCCATTCAGGCCCAAGCCCACGCGCAGGCTGCGGCCGCGGCCGCTGCCGCCGCCCAAGCTCAGAATGCCGCCGTCGCCGGCTACGGGAAGCTCTTCGGGGCCTACCCCCATCTGGCGAGCTACCGCTACTCGCCTTATCCGATGACAGCTGTCAGCGCAGGAGTTGGTGCCCCTGGTATGTATTTTTTTTCTTATCTAACACTATTAGATAAGCACGCGGGAGTTTGGAGAAGTTCTTCAAACACAAAACTGTATTCTTCAAACAAATTACCTGTACTTAAATGTGTATATTCAATACAATACTTATGGTGTTTGGAAAATCTTCTGGTCTTCGAACCACTCCATTACGGCAATTCATGCAGGTTCATCATTTGATGAATCTTCCTTTCAAGTGTTTCTTGGGCATTGGAAATAAATCTTTTGGTCGAATTTAGATGTAGATCTAGAAATGATCAATCAAACCAAAATTAAGTTTGGTGATTCTTTTGAAACGCACCCATTCACATTGTTTTGTAAAAAAGTACACCTTTAATTTCCCCATGCTGTTTTCCTTAAATTTTGCATTTTAAGACGTCACAGTTCACTGAACAATGTAGTATAATACTCTCTTGTCATAGTTTCTAAATAATCTATCCATATTTGTCTGAAGTTCTCAAAGACTTTCTTTGAGTCCGATTCTTGGACTCGAAACTTTTCGGCCAATGTCCCATTCTTCTGATTGATCTTTTATCTCTGGATCATGATGGATGGCTCATCCACGATTACAATTCCACTTGAAATATTAGGATTTTTTTTTTAACAAAGAATTTTTCTCCAGTTTTTTTCGCACCCAAATCGTAATAAACGAGAGTATAAGAAATAATAAGGAATATATGAAAACTATAGAGGGTACATAAAAATTTATGTTTTGGGACATAGTATGGGAATAGTTTCCCCATGGTACCGGAAACAAATCTTATGAACATTATTTATTTATAACGTAAAAGTCCGAAATATGCTTGAAATTTTGGTAAATACTATTAAAAGTGCCAAAGAAAAACAAAGCAAAATGTTTTACACATGTTATAAAGTATAACTAACTGCCTTCACGTAAAAATTTTTTTTGAAATTTTCTAACATTCATGGTTAATTTTGGTTTGTGAACAGAAAAGACCGCTTCCTCTCGTGCCTTCAAACTACTAGCATGTTTAAAACTGGTTAAGGGCTGGTATTTTTGACCTCGCCAAAATTTAGTCGATATTAAGATTGGGTTACTATTCTGAAGTGATAAATAAATCACTCCTTCATCGATCAGCCCTTATTTTTCTTAGAGAAGACGATGTGTGTCAATACACACCATTACGATGTAGCATAACGATGCAGTTTATTTTCACCAAGACGGTGCCACTTGTCACATTTCCAGGGAGACTATGGCCTTCTTGAGGCAACATTTTCCTGCAGGGCGATTTCGAGTGAGTTCCACGATCGCCGGACCTGTCGCCCTGCGATTATTTATTGTGGGGATGCCTCAAAGCAAGAGATTTCATTGAGAAACCATGTACCCTTGGGGAACTTTATGCACTATAATAATAAGGGAAATTGCTGAAGTTATTCCAGCAATATGGTCACCATTTAGATGACATTATTTTTCCTTGTAATGTTTTTCATGACAAAATGGCATCTGGTAACGAATGTTTTGAAACAAATAATTACTTCGTTGGAAAGTAACAGGGTTATTGATTTGTGAAAATCGATATACATCTCTGCCAGGCCCTGTATATATATAAAATTATACCAGAAACTATCCTGAAACCCTGTATAAGTGATTAAGGTACTATTTATTGAATATATTTAACTGGGATCAAAATTTTGCGAAGTTTTGCTAGTTTTAGGTTAAAGTAAATAATTTCATTATTTTTGACAAGGAAACATAATATCGACGTGGTCAGCTGATTCTCGAGAAGAATTTTTCTCCAGAAATAAGTGTTTTTTTTTTTTAATTGGCAATTTTGGCAACACATACAATGTGGTGTTTTTTCAGGTGCAGGAGGCAACCCGAACCCGGCGCCCGCCGCCGCCGCGCCCACCCTGGCGCCCCCGGTGGCCGCGAGCCCATATCAAGGCTACAACCTCACCAACGTGGACATGTCGAGCTTTCAGGGCGTCGACTGGGGCTCAATGTACGGCGTAGGCATGTACGTCTGAACGCCACCCGCTCAGTTGCTCACACTGTTGTTTTGTATTACTTATTTTAAGGTGTTTAGGGCCGGTGGCGGCCCGATGGACTTCCAAATGATACATTTCCAATTGTCAATGGCGGCGTCTCGTGCCTATTCTCAGTGTGTTTTAAACATGATTCGATGGGACTGTACATTCGAATCACATTGCGTTATGCTGTGGGCAGTTTAACCCGTTTTACACCCGCTTGTACCTCCTACCCCAACTACCATTCGACGGACCCGACCGATGCCGCCTTCTGCTCATCTTGCATTTAGCAATAACTCGCAATAATCAGTATTATTGAACGCAGTGTCATTTAAATTTCCGTATTGTGTCCGGCAGCCCGCACCGGGCCGCAATAAATACATAAATTATTATCAAACGATTAATGAGGTTGTGTTTGAGTGTACTTAAATTGTTAGTACTTAATTTATTATTACTTAGCATTCGACTGAAACGGCGGCACATTAAGACCACGTTTGTCACTTGTTCGCTACTTATTATAATCTGTTAATCGATCTCATCCCAATTTGGATTAGTCGTTAAGGCATGTCGTGGGGTCCAGTCCGCAGACGTGCCAGACTCCGTTCTTGAATGACCATTACTCGTTCAAAAACTCATTCTTATCGGGAGCAATTTTCTTATCCAAAAATCTAAATGTTCCTATACAGGGTGATCAAATTTCCACCTTCCTCTTATCGTCCGTGCTTTGATCAACTAAAATAACTAAATTCCATAAGTATAAACTGAAAGACGCAGCCTCTGTGTGAAGTGTATCAAATCTATGCCCTCTGTATCAAAAAAAAAAAAATAAATAAATAATCAAGTTTCTGAAAAATAAAAAAAAATCGTAATTACAATACAGTTTGTCTTATAGACTTTAGTTTGGATTTTAAATTTGAGTGAAATTTAAAATGTTACCAGATTGTGTTAATTTAAAATAACAGTCGAATGTTACTTTAAAATAAGTGTTTGAGAAATCAAAAAAATACGTCGCAGAAGGCTGTGACTTGAAACAAAACAATGCCTAACCAGAATTTATTTCACAGCCTACTATAGATTAGCATAAATACTTGGTAGGCTGGGGATTAAAACAACTATATTTCCTTAATTAACAAATAAATAAAAATACCTGATAATACTAGATTGAAATCGTTTTAACGCTGTACAGGATGTCATAATTTCCAAACATATTTAGAGTTGAATTAGACGAAGATAGAATTAAAACAATGCTGATCATATCCAACTAAAATTGACAGAGTTAACAACTAAACCTTGTTTTAATCCCTAGCCTACCAGGTATTTATGCTAATCTATAGTAGGCTGTGAGATAAAGTCTGGTTAGGCATTGGTTTGTTTCAAGTCACAGCCTTCTGTGTGACGTATTTTTTTGATTTCTCAAACACATTACTATACAGAGTGCCATTTTTGAGCGACTATTTTAACATAGCAACTTGATTTTTTAATGATATAGAGGGCGTAGATTCGATACACTTCATACAAAGGCTGCGGCTTTCAGTTTATACCTATGGAATTTAGTTATTTCAATTGAGCAAGAAATCGGCCGTAATTCAACTTAATGCTAAATATGTTTGGAAATTATGGCATCTTATACAGCGTTCAAACAATTTCAATCTAGTATTCTCAGGTAATTTTTGCTTATTTGTTAATTAAGGCAATATAGTTGAAAATCTAAGCGAAAGATCGCCCGAAATTGAATCCCTCACAATATTACCGTCGCCCATCTGAGCAGCGGCACGTCTGCGCACTAACCCACCAATTTCGTCGTTTATTTATACTTACATTATCGTAACTTATAAGTGCAGCTGCGCCACAGCTTGTCGAGCACCATAATGCCGGCTCCTCTCATCGTTGATTTCCGCAGATCTAGTCAAGGCGTTATCGGCCTGATTGCATCATCACCCCTTCTCACATAGACAGACCTGCCTACATTCCGTAGTAGCTGCGCATCGAGTTTTTTAAATACGTGTGATTCGCGGACCAATGCGTCTTTTGCCTGGCCAAGTGCCATGGCGCGGCGAAACTAAGAGCACCAGCCCTGCACGTCCCTCGCGGGTCGCGAATACGGCGACGCCGCCGATCGAGGCGTCGACGAAATCGCGAGTTTGTGTAAGTGCCGCCTTCGTAATTCAGCACTAGTGAAATAATTCCCGAAAGGAACACTCGTGCTGCATATGCAGGACGAGATAATATATAAGATACACCAGATGAGAGTTCCTATCCTTTCAATTTTTTTTTTTCCTTTTCGGGGCACCTTGTTTGGTCTTTTACGTTACTTAATTACTGCCACTTCGCCTCGACTCTGTCAGTACATTTGCCTTTTTCCCTAATTTCACTTAATTCATTCTAAAATTTCCCTATTAGTTGCGCATTAATCTTTCACGAACACTAGTTCTCCTCTTATTTTGGTTCGCTCTATATGTTCATAATCGGGTTTTTTCTATTGCCTTCCAGAATTGTTTACAGACTTTACAATCTCCTTTCGGTGTTTTTTTTTTTTATATATAACGCATCATACGGGCGTTATTTGTTTTTCTTGGAACACCCTATAGAACATTCATATTTTTGCCGTTTTTCTAAATTAAATTGACCCTGTCACCAATTTTGCAAATATTTTTTCAGTCTTCGTTTGTTTTTTAACACCCTATAAAACCTTTTTATATTACTATTTATGGTATTTTACCTTATTTCAGTTTCCATAAACTTCTATAATGAACAATTCATATTCAGAATGTGTTTACAGATTTTACAGATATTTTCATCATTGCAATAGTTGTACATTTTATGTCACATTGTATGTTCTTTCTTTATTATCGCTACAACCTCCTTTTAGTGCTTTGGATATATAACGCATCGTATGGACGTTGTTTGTTTTTCTTGGGACATCCTATAGAACATCCCTATTTCTGTCATTTTTCTAAATTAAATTGACCCTGTCACAAATTTTGGAAATATTTTTTCACTGTTCCTTTATATTTTAATGCCCTATAGAACCTGTCTATATTACTATTTATGGTATTTTACCTTATTTAAGTTTCCATAAACTTCTATAATAAATACTTTGAAGAATGTCTAGAAAATTTGGTTATTTTTCTTGTAAACGATGTAATTTGTTAATTTATAACAATTCTAGTATTTTCCAGTTTTTACATGAGATTTATCTCTGTTAATTCGTTAACCTGGTCATCTTTTATGACACTGGGTTTCTGCTAAACCCTGTATGCTTGCATTATTATTCAATTCTATTTCTCTCAACCACTTTTGAGCAATATGAAAAGTTCGTCTTTTAACTTTGTATCTTATTTTCACAGACGTAGTTGACGTTCTTTTTACACAAAACTATTCAGAGAATGTTACTTTTGAGTTTCTCATTATGTAAATTGAAAAAATTGTCAAATAGCAAAATACACAATGTATGAGCGTACTGGCAAGGAAGCCAGATCGCTCTGTAGAGCAGAAAATATTTTAACGCTAAAAACTAGAAGATTTTCTCTTCTCCCAATCCTTTACATATCCTAAAACAGTTTTGTCTTATTTGACATTTGAAACAAATGAAGGAGATTCGCGGGTTACATTGTTGTATCGCAGTTTAATGATCGCGCGTTACCGCGAGGGACGGCTTGTACGCGTGTGGAAATGAATGGAGAGCAGAAATTTTGAAATAGCGCCCGATCTAGACCTCCTCAAGCTATGTAGATCTCCATCTTATTTCATAGTTGACTGTCAGTCGTGAATAAAATGAAGGAGAATCATAAGTTATGTTGAATAGACTTGTCAAACCGCTAGGCGTCTCCGACTCTGTAGCCCTCCTTCCCCCATTTGTCGCCTGCGCTATTCGTGAAAAAAAATCACAGGTTATATTGTTTTTTCCGAGTTTTTTTATGGTTACGCGAAGTGACGACTTGGACAAGTGTCAAGATGGATACGGGGCGGAAATTTTTGATCGACCTTCGACGGCGTGTTCGGCTCACGCCAACCTAATAACTATCACAAGGCCGAACAAACTTCCGGTTCCGGGCGACCACCAATACTAAGCAATATACTTATATTAATTATATAACTAATACTAATTGTAAAAAACATCAGTATGAACTTTCTAAAATTACTATGAGCGACAAGAGACCAGTCAAAAGTGAATATTGAATCGTTTGGTGACGATTTTGGATACGGTATTGGAATCGTTTGGATACGATAGAGAGGTGGGGAGGGATCCACCGATGACCTTGCATCCGTCACGCGACCGCAACATTTGTACATGACAAAGGGCGTCTATGTCGAGCGCCGATCAAAAATGTTTGTCCTTCATTTTGACACTTCTCGAAAACCTTCACTTCGCGTAGCCATAAAAAAACTCGGAGAAACAACATAACCTATGAAATTTTTTTCTACGAATAACAGCGCATGTGTCATGGGGGGGGGGGGGGAGCTATAGATTCCAACACGTCATGTTGACACCTATACCGATTCGAAACGCCCTAGAGAACTGAATTTAAGCAGTATTTAGCATAACTCCTATTGAACGATGTAACATATATTTATTTCATTTGTTTCGCGAATGACAGTGCAACCTACTTGAGTCCTGAGCTCTAGAATATCACAAATTAATGATTGTTTCGCCTGTGATTTTACAAAAATTTGACATGATCCTCTAAGACAGAGCTGTTAGGATATGTAAAGAATTGGGAGAAATAGAATTGAATAATAATGCAAGCATACAGGGTTTAGTAGGAACAGTGTTGTAAAAGACTAGGTTAAAAAATTAACAGAGATAAATATCATTTAAAAACTGAAAAATACTAGAATTGCTATAAATTAACAATTTATATTAAAAGAGCAAATGAAGAAATATTTCCAAAATTGGTGAGTCTATTTAATTTAGGAAAATAGGAATGTGGACGAGTTCTATAAAGTGCCCCCCCCCCCTCCCTCATCGTTTACCGTCACCCAACGACTCGGTTCTCGCTATTGACTGATTTGCTCTTAGTTTCGTGTCGCTATAGTAGTTTTATGTTCATAATGATGTTTTTTATAATGTATGCTTAGTATTAGTGGCGGCCCGGAGACGGGCGATTGTTCGGCCTTGTGATAGTTGTTAGGCTGGTGTGGGCCCGTCTCCGGCCGGGCGGCGCGTTCGGGCGCTGCGGGCCCTGTTCTCGCGCCGTGGACGCACGAGCCATGTGCCAAAAACCCGCGGCCCGAGCCGCCGCCCCGCCAGGGCGCGACAACTTTGTAAATTATATCCAGTTGACAAGCAATAAGTGTTGTGAGAAAGAATGAACCCTCTATTTTTGTATTCAATTATAAATGTTAAGACGAATAAAAGTTTAGTTTCACTTGACGAGTGAATCCCGCTAAGAGATGTAAATATTGTAGTTTTCAGAGGGTCGGTTTGATTATATGGCAAACTAGAAGCGGTCAAAACAACCTAGGTATTATAGTACGTACGGGGGGCGTTGCCTGACTCCGCGCTTCCGACGAAACGCCGGCGACCCGCCGAATACGCAGCCCGGGACGGTTTCTCGCGGGCGGGTCGCGCCTGCGCAGGCGGGCGGGCAGTCCGGGCCACGCCCCCGTATACACCTACTTGTTACATAGACATTTATGTTTAGCTGTTTGTCGTATGTATTTTAAAGTTACTGTAGTTATATAAGTACTGTATAATTTTCATAGTTCTAGTTTTAGTGTATGTAGTATGTATCTCTGTGTGTAGTGTAGTGCGACCACGAGTCGCTATTGCACTGTAGTAGAGCCGTTATGAATAAAGTAGTTTCATAAAGTAGACATATGCTTGATCAATCCTTGATAATGCTTGACTGGCCCTGAATTGAAACGGTCGGATTAGCCGAGAGGGTCGCGAAACCGCCGCGAGCGCGTCTCCAAAATCGGGTTTTCGAAACGGATCGCCATTGGCGACACATAACCTCAAATAACAGTGTGGTCCTAATCGGATCGATATAAAGATGTGTATAACAACGCTCATAATTTATTTAATGTGTTTTAAGAATGCGTTGGTTGGTCAGGTATGTTTAAATGTGTGGCGAAACAGTGCTTGAAAAGTTGAAACAAAAACTATCTTTTGTTACGAACGTACCATTGAGTGATGGGACTTTCATGGGAATGAAAGTTATGGAATATTCCAGCTATCGAAATATTCGGACTACTCCCATGACCATTTCAAATCAATTTGGTGCTTAATATTTTTTAGTTCTGCATTCTGTAGAATAGATAAACGACTTTCAAGTTTATGGAATGAAAACATGAGAATTCAGATGCGTGTATTCGGCCTATCGCATAGTCCCAATACTGACAGTGTTCAATACAGAAATTTATTAACATTAATGCAAATATTCAAAACGGCTCTTATCTCATACTGTGGCTTGTTTTTATGGCTAGGCTCAGGTAGACTTCTGTTTATCGGCAAGATAAGAGTGTTTAGCAATTAAATGAATAGTACATCCATTTTATTTTGATAGACAAATCACTTCCCTACAAATTTTTATAATTTGTCCCCGATACTTTTAAACAAAGTAAGAGTGAGGATTTTTAAGTAAGTAGTGTCTTTGTAGGGTTTTCAAATTAGGGTAATTCGTTAATATGCTAGGAAGTGGCTAAACCTATATAACATGCCTTTTTTTTTTTCGTCTACCAATAAAAACAAAGAAGTACTAGAGGTTTAAAGAAAATTCATAGCTGTATTTGATGGAATTTTCAAATAGATGTAACGAAAGTCCCATTTTTATAAGAGGTTGTCGGTTTTGTTTATTTACCAATAACAAATAATGTAGGTTTAAAGAAATTTCGTAATAATCTTTCATAGAAGTGACTAAAGTCTTGTTTTTGTAAGAGGTTACCATTTCTTTTACTGCTACCAATGAAAAAATTGAGGAATAATGAAGATTCGAAGCAAATTCGTAACTATGATGGAATTTTCAAGGACATTCTTTACTATTCATGGAAGTGACTAAAATCTCTTTGTTCCATCTTACTCATGTTTTTATTTTACAAAATACGAAGAAATAAAATCGTGTATTTTTGAATCTAAACCATTAATTCTGGATTAATAATGATTTTTCGGTATCGTAACTGTTTGTGGCAACCTGATTTTGGAGACGATCGCACCGACGCCCGTGGCGTATCACTTGTCGCCCGCTAATTCGACCACACCATAACCGGCTGACCAGCCCGCCAGACCAGCGTGATTGCTACTTATTAACCTAGTCTAGTCTAATCACCGCTTCCTGTGATAACAGTCTGGTCACTCACTGCACGGTCTGTGTCTGTAGCTGTCTCCGTGCCTTATTGCGTCGAGGACCTGTCGAGCGCCCTACGCCTCCCCCCGCCACTGGAACCCGTAGTCAGACTTGGTGGTAGAGAAGTAGGGACTGGCCTGTGAATGTGTATGCAGTAGCCTGTTCGTTTGACTATTTAATTACGTATATATATATACACACACACGTAGGGTCGATTTTGTCAAAAACAAT
The DNA here is from genome assembly GCA_037954035.1 of Rosalia funebris. Taxonomy (NCBI): domain Eukaryota; kingdom Metazoa; phylum Arthropoda; class Insecta; order Coleoptera; family Cerambycidae; genus Rosalia; species Rosalia funebris. Next base: position 8,981,128 of record JAZFAV010000001.1, on the reverse strand, counting down.
TTGTTGAAAGTGATCAATCTCGGTGGGCCGAGGACAGCTCCAAAGGCACCATCGAATATAGTCGATCCACAAATAAAAAACATAGACTATCGCCTCAAACACCGCTCTAAATACGACCGTATTTCACTTGGTTTGTCTACCAATAAAAAATGTTTTTACTTGTACCTATCGGTTTTATACAGTCAGAAAGTCCTATATGTGTGTGAGGAATACAATAAGCCAATAGTAACAATAAACAAAAGACGGTTAAATGTTGCGTTGTACGATTTTACACGTGCATCTGCACCTGCAGGTGTGTTTATGACCAGTGGAAGTTATTTGTCATATTCAAGCAAAACAATCCCTTCAAACTGGTAAGTTTGGCAACTACGGATATGTTGTCTGTCCAACTGGCTAACACAAAGGTTTATACTTTTCTTTCTTATTGAACCATGTCATAGAACAGTTGAACTTCCCGAATGTGTATCGACCATCTAAAGAGATTTAAAAGACCATAAGAATTGATTTTAATCGGCTGACAACCCAAGAAAACTTGCTATAAACCAATTGGTGGGCTTGGAAAATATTAACGATTTTTGAATAGCAGATTACGGAAATTATGAAAGAAATTGATGCTGTATGAAAATAGTATTTGTCTCTTATCTGTATTAATACCAGTATTAAAAAAGATACGGCCCAATATACTTACAATTTGTCAACGCGGCTTTAGTATCATCTACTCATGGTGATGAGTGATTCAAATTATCTCATTAACTATTTAAAAACCTATGAAAGAAAACTTTTGCCAATATCATCTGAGACAAGGGTTACGATTTCCATAATCTCCAACTAAGAAATGTATATTTACAAAAATCGTTTAATTATGACCTCGCTAGTTAGATAATTACACTAGAAAAAGTCGTAAAAATATAATTGACACCAGGCAGTCAAGAAATTGGAAGTTCATATATAACAAGGGTGGTAAAGGTAAAATCAGTTATTTCAAAAGTCGGAATGTACATTGATAAAAATATATTTTTATCAATGTACATTCTGACTTTCTTTACATATTTTAAATATGTAAAGAAATGGTCCATTTTAATCATTGTCTGACTATATCGGATAGGAGATTGTCCACAAACTTGGATATCAATTCTTTTCAATATTTTACAAAGATCAAATAATTGTTTTAACCATTGGTTGTGATTCCTTGACTATTCCAACAGCCTTAGACTGTTGGTAACAACCTGTCCAGTAACTAAACATCTAAACTGGTTTATAATGATTTTTATCGCCCTGTATTACATATATGTAATCCAGTTTTAATTAAGCCAACAATGTAAAAAAAAGAACTCGCGGATTTAAAATTGGATGAAAATAGAAAAAAAGTATCTAATTTAATGCTTTCTTGGCCAAATTGTTGTAGTCTGTCAAACGGGGACAGTAAATTTCAATCGGCTCTCGTTAGATGGCACTATAGAACGTAATATATGTCTACCCCAACGTTACCATAAATTTTTAATTTGGTCAGATTTATTGTCAAGTAAATTAATAAATTCACATCAACTCATACCCTATGAATGGCTCTACTTCCACCACCATATACCCTTTTTACAACCTTCAAGCCATCTATTTTGGTTCTTCTTCAAATATTCCAGGTAATAAAGAATTTCCACCCCAATCGAAACGACAGGGCGCCTATTCAACATATCCTCTAAATTAACGTGCTAACACGTGACACAAAATGGTGGCTGAGGGCAATTATTCCCTCGTACTGTATCGTTTTGAAACATTAACATTGTACACGTTTTATATGGAGTATAATTTAAAATTGACTATTCTGATGTATAGTTTGCATAACAACAGAAAATAATAAGTTATTCATAGTTAGATTATTAATTTTGCAAATTAAATGAACATATTTCATAATCCCCAACGCTTTCAGTATAGTTTTATACGTTGGTATCTATAGAAATAAATCGGATACCATAAACGAGGCAACAGCGTAATCACGCTTGCCCTCAGCCACCATATTGAATTAATTTTGAGTGGTGGGAAGCCAGAATCACATTAGCTAATTTCAATAAAATTGTGTGTGACGACCAAAGAATGTTAATGAGATTTTACTTTAATTAATTACGACTGGGAACGTTACGAGTATTTTTTTAAGATTAGCAAAAGGAATAGAAAGAGTGAGTGCGTAGGCGGGTGGTGGCGAGCCGCCACATCTGGAGAAACGCAAGTGATGAAACTCTGGACAATAAGAATGCTGCTGTAAATATATATAAAATAACAAGATGATAGACGAAAGTATAAGCTAGATAAAGGACACAAATTTGGTGTTTACCTGTCTGTCGGTTATTTTTTTTTTGTTTCGATAAATTGTTTTTGATGACTATTGAATGAATTCGTAGGAAATCGAAACACGTATATCATACACGAGACAGATGAACCCGTTCACTAGAATATCGACGGTTGTCTGCCTGTCTGTCAAAAAGAGTTGCCTTGTCGTCTTCCTGAACCTACTCTAAGGGTAGGAAATCTCAGTTTTAATATATCGTATTAATTAATAAATAGCTGTGTAGTGTTGTAGTTACCAGGCCTAAATTTTAGACTTACATATCCTCAACATAGACTATTGTGTAACAAGACAATTTTAATGGATCAATTAAGTAGTATATTTTCAAAATTATGTATATATTGAAAGAATAACGTATTTCTATTGAAATCATTGTTAATGGTAAATAAAATATTCTTAAAGTAAACATTCCAGGAAATAAATGTAACTCATGTGATGTACAAAATTTACATTATTTAATTTATAAGAATAAAAAAATAATTTATCATACGTACCTTTCCTTTTTTCTATTAAAATGAGCAACGACCACCACCAAGCAATTAGTGATGCCTACAAGAGCTATCTGCGACATCGGTTCGAGTGAGCTAATTTAATAAGGTAAGTATGATTTTTTAATTAATGACATGACGAGAGATTTACCAAAAAGAAACCAATTGAGCTTAGCTCTCTTTAAAACTATATTATCTAAAATTGGGAAAAGCTAAAATAGAACAATTGACACAGCCAGTGGCGTGTACAATAAGATGGGTTCAAATATCATTTGTGGACATGAATGCGTGTACATACAGGGCACCCAATATGTATGGAATAATATTTAAAAACACTGGCAAAATTGTTGGGACAAAAGTTTTTTGCTCCCTCAGTTTTGGTAACCTCAAGTTTGTTCCAGTGCCACGGCAACCAATTTGGTTTTTATAAATGGCACCACACTATTTTGCATGTAACGTCAGCTCCCAAAGGGGATCTCCCTCAATTATAGCTGCCTCCCAGCTTATAAATTTTGAAAAAGTAAAGGAAGTGGTTTTAACACCTTCAGAACCTATATATATATTTCAACAAAAAATATTCGGAGAAATAGGGAACACGAAGTGGTAACAATGTCTGAAACTAAACTATGCAGACCAAATTCAAGCAAAAGGATATTTGGTGAAGACTATAACTCATACCTATAACCTTTTGAATATAAAAAATTTAAAACGATTACGTATTAGTTCACGAGTTAAGTACCTTGACATATTTATCACCAAATACCTGACGTCATCCTTTGATCTCAATCTGGTGCGAGCCGGCGGCAAACATCAAAAGACCGAAAAGTTCCCGCGGTCTTCAAAATTTTCCGAGGCTCAACCCAGTGACGGCGCGAAGATTTCTAAAATAGGTGGACACAAACTGGCGATTGTATACAATTATATAGCACCCACGAACAAATAACAATATAAAGATATAAACATATTAACATAAACACAATTTACAAAGGAAATTATTAGTACATTAGGTAATAAAGTTAAAATATTAATGAATTTATTTCAACATCAATTTTCTGGGATGTTTTGTTGAAAATTCCTCAACAATCTTATCCGAATCCAAGCTTTTAGCTATTTTCTTTTCTCTATATTTAGCACAGCCAAATTACATGCCGCACTTGAAACAGGAATTGTGATACATATTGAACATAATTTATAAATCTCATTAAATGCCAGTCTGTACATATTCAGCATATCGGACAGCTGTAGAATATTATTGATTTTTACACTTTGTTCGTTTTCAAATATGTAGTAGTAGTAGTCAAAATTTTATATTTATATTTTGTTTCATGTTATAATTTTGTACATAGTAAATTTTTGGGTGGGCACTGTTACTGATTGAGTGGGCACGTGCCCACCCAGGCCCCCCTTCTGGCGCCGTCACTGGCTCGACCGCCTCGCTTCCAACTGGGGACGCTTAAAATCCAAGGTGTATAAAAATCTTGCCGAATTAGAACAGCCCATAAGAGACGAAGTTGCGTTAATTTACGTACTTTATAGTTTTTATTATACACTGGGCCATTGTCTTGCTGTGAACCCTTGGAGCATGTGTTGCCTTAAATTAGTAGTTTCCGATATTAACTAATTTTAATGTACTATTTTGCACTTTTTTCAGTAAACAGAAGTTAGTTATTACACAGGTGATTTTTAATTTGCTGGTTAGACACATTTTAAGTCTTATTTGACTTATGACAGGTTGACGTTACATGCAAAAGGGTCAAAATTTTCACTAGGCACTGCCCCTTTTTCGACAGCGCTCTTGAATTCGGTTTTTTACATCTTTGCTGAAATGCTAGGTTTAAATAAAAATTGTAATGCAACCTTATACACATTTTACACGTCTGTACACAAAAAAAAATAGTAGATTCCAAATAAAAACAGAAAATAGCTTGGTGTCATTAAAAAAAAATAAAATTGGTTGCCATGCCAACGAATTTTCTGACTCCGAAACAAACTCAATGTTCTAAAAGAAGCAAAAAACTTTTGTCTGAACAATGTTTTCATACAGGGTGTTTTTAAGAAGTTATAAACATTATTCCACACATATTGGAATCATATTACAAGCTTATACACATTCTTTATCATTTTTTAGCTATCTCTTCGAAATGCTCGGAGATTGTCAACTGTTGTCACATTATTAAGCTCGATAATGCATCGTAAATATTGATATTCGTTTACAATTAATTAAGCTAATGGAGTTTTAGGTTTAACTCACCGAATAATTCTTCATGTAAAATTTACTTGAAAGCATTTTGCTCTGAAACAGAATAGACGAAGTAAATCGGTTGGTAAATAAAGATTTGGTTTATTCATTTATTGAAAAATGATAAATAACTAGTGTAGTAGTTCTTATTTTATTAGAATTAATTAATACTTACTCTGGGCCTCGGGCATTTCGATGAATATGATCTCTACAAAGAGAAGTAATTAGTGATCGGTATTAAAAGAAATTGCCGCTTACAAATCGGACACCCCAGATGTTCTGCATCCTGTAAACTATCCAACGTGATCTTCCACTACAATGTCACTGATAATTTAAATGGAACTATGTATGGTACAATGTAAATTGTTTCATGAATATTCGCTAACGGTTCTGACAAAGAATTGACGTGACCACAGGTATGCTGATAAAGATGCAAAATCGATATGACAGACGTCTCCTAAACAAAAATAAATGAGATACTCGTATCTAGACATTGTTCTAGGCTTGATTGAATTACGAATTGCCAGTTAACTTGAATTTAAAAAAAGGACATGTTCCTTTCGTGACCGTCAGTACAATATAAATACTATCAATCTATGCAAAGATAACTTCCTGGAATTTCGAAACTTTTTTAGAAATTGTTTTGTATTTAAAAAATTCTAGGAATCTTTATTAGTCATTTAAACAAAAAAATATATAATTTTGTAATAAAATAAATAGAGAATGAAGTTCATCACGTCATTAATAATAATAATAGATTTACAATCAAATCGTCGTAATAACGACTCAATGAATTCGATAGAATTTTGTCGGAAAAACGATAGTCCCAAAATCGACGTATCACGATCGACTATAACGTAGATCGTCATAACAAACACACAATAGTTTGTGTGTTTCGGAACATGGCAAGGCACAGGAAACAAACTATTTTGTTTATATTTCTTTCTTTAAAGGCCATCATGGCATCTTTACCTACCATCTACGTAAATAAAAAACTACACATATACATTGAACCTTAAAGCACATCTCATAAGGTTCACAGTCGATATGGTAGATCGGTATGATCAGATAGGATAGGATCCATTTAAGGCTTTAGTTTCCTAACATAACAATATAACCGAGATCAGTCTTACTTTACTTTTTTTTTACTCAGATTATTAATATATGATATCATAACCTCTGACTAATATAATCAATATAATAATCAAGGGCGTACATGGATGCGAGTGATGCGTCACATCCCTTAAAAAATTGGCAAATTAGTGTTATTTAAAAGTTCAATCGATTTATTCAATTATTACAATTTTTTTATTTTAACCCGATCGCAAACATACATTATTTACTTTAAAGGCTACATCAACTTTTTTATTTCAAATCAGCCGTGAAGGCGCCCGAAATTATTGGACTCCCGCGTTACTTGCTGCAATGTTGAAATGCGATGGTCCACGTTACATCCAAGCTACGCGTTAGATGGGCGAAAAGGTCAGTGATCTTACGCAATTCGAGAGGGTCTTGTCGTTATTTCCGGACTCAGTTATGCGATTATGTGAACGCATCTTGGCGATTGTCGCCATAACATCAGGAAGATTTGGAAGCGCTGTTTCAGGTAATTGTGGAAAACAAAAATGAGGAATGGGATCGAGAAACCGTCATTTGTGCTAGAGACTTTTTAACTTTATTGCGCGACTTTGATTTTAATTTTTTCCTAGCAGTGTTTTCTGCAATATTCCCACATTCCGAGAGTCTGTTTAAAATTCTACAGACAAAAATATCAGACATTAGTTACTGCAATAAAACGATCGCCGATTTCAAATCACATATTCAAAAAATGAGGAACGAGTTTAGTGACATTTGGGAGCGTATGGACAGATTTATGTTAGAAAATCAACCACCAAGTAAAATAATTGCACGCACGATTGTTTTATGAAATTTTGGACGTTATTACCTTGAACATTAGCGAAAGGGTTAGTGAAATTTCTAAACTGAAATTCTTAAATCCAGATTCCACACAATTTACTTCAATCGTGAAACATTTTCCTAACGAACTATTTTTCTTCTATAGTAGATACATATGGAACATTCCTTAACGCAAATCGTTTAAAAAGTGAACTTTCAGTGATTTATAGTGATCCCGATATGAAAAAGAGCACTGTGTTTGAGTTTCACCAATATATTATGTCCTTTCAATTATCTTCTGTTTTCCCGGAATCATCAAAATTGTGCCGTTTTATTTTGACTATTCCTGCCACAAGTAGTTCCACGGAAAGATCATTTTCATGTTCAAAGAGAATAAAGACTTATCTACGAAATGCACAAAAGCAAGAAAGACTGTCAGCTTTAGCATTAATAAATATTGAAAGTGCCTTGTTAGAAGATATGAGATCGCCTCCAACATTTGAAGAAACAGCTATAGACGTTTTCGCTGGACAAGCAAAAACCGAAGAATTGATCTCCATTTTAAAAATTAGGATATATACCTCGGCATAATCATTTTAGGTTAGTGTCTTTTTTTATTTTTACCATTTTTATATGGCCTACCATAGATCCGACTATACCTCTTCTCCTTATAAAATTTTTATCACATCCCTAGATTATTTTCTCACGCTACGCCCCTGATAATAATGTGACATCCAACCAAATGACAACTGTAAATAAACAAGGAAAAGAAATTTAATTTAATCACTCAATTGACTCCGATTTATGATCTTACTTCATACGAATATTGAATATTACTTGTATATATTACTCGCAATGGTATTCTTAGAGCCAGACTGTAGTTCACAGTAGAGTGGGTGCCAATGGGCCCAAGCGTTTTTCAGTCTTTGTAAGGAGAGAAACTCCTTACAAAGAAGTTGCCGATATTGCCGAAGTTGATAGTGAATATCGGCAACAAGCTACAAAACTAACCTTATTCCTATTATTACAAGAATAGATGACAAATATACAACTTAAATCTATCCTATTTCTATTGTTCGTATTTACACTGATTTGTGTCCTTGCAATTATTGAAACTTCTGTACATGGACCAATTGAAATCAAATTCCAGCGCCATCTAAACTGCTCTTGCGGTACAATATATTGTGAAATTATAGAAATCTGCATGATTGATGCATGTGATCAAGTCTCAGCGCATCTAAACTTTTCTTACGGTACTATATATTCAACTTGACTTAAAATAATAGAAATCTACTTCATGCATGTTGATCAAATTCCAGGGCCATCTAAATTTCTCTTACAATACTAGAAATTCAAATTAGCTATAAAAAAACTATTTAATGAATGTTCATCAATTTTCAGCGCCATCTAAACTTTTCTCATGGTACTAGAAATTCAAGTTAGTTGTTGAAATTATAGAAAACTATTTTATGCAGGTTAATCAGGTTTCAGCATCACCTAAGCTTTTCTTATAGTACTGTACATACAACTTAACTTAAAATAATAGAAATCTGCTTCATGTATGTTGATCAAATTCCAGCACCATCTAAACTTATGTTACAATACTATAAATTCAAATTAACTCTTGAATTTATAGAAAACTATTTAATGCACGTTAATCAAGTTTCAGATCTTTACATCTAAACCAAGTTTCTATCTAAACTTTTCTTACGCTACTATAAATTCAAATTAATAGTTAAAATGATAGAAATCTATTTCATGCATGTTGATCAAATTCCAGCGCCATCTAAATATTTCTCACAATACTATAAATTCAAATTAGATATTGAAGTTATAGGAAACTATTTGATGCATGTTGATCAAGTTTCAGCGCCATCTAAGCTTATTTTCATGGTACTATAAATTCAACGATTTAATATAATAGAAATCTATTTCATTCATGAAATTCCAGCGCCATCAAAATTGTTCTCACCATACTACAAGTTCAAATTACTTTTCAATACTATAGAAATCGATACATGCAACTCACGTCAAATATGGACCGAAGCTTTTATATCTTGGGTTATACATGAATTTTAACATTCACATTTCAATTTTATAAGCATCTTCAGAAACATTTATGATTTACATTTTGTCTAATGTAAGTGTTTTAGTACGACTTATGACATTCTAATATGCATAGCAGACCAAAAATGTAACTTTTGCATTATATCTTGGTGATCTATGAACCCAGGCTCGTAAAAGTTCAGCCAGGTATAATTTTACTACTACATTTAAATGCGTGTGACTCTCTCAACTAATGCCTCTCCAAAGCATAATGGAACAGCCACCAAAGCTAACGTTTTGTGCAAGATTACATTCTGCAAAACCTTCTCCAGACCTTCTGTATACTCCATTTGGCTTCGATAATTGGATTCTTGTTTCGTCTGTGGAAAGGACTTTTCGTCATTTATGTTGATTTCAATTAGAATGAGCTCTTGCAAATTGTAACCGTCTGGTTTTGTGATGTGGGACAACCCTAAGATCTCTAGCAGGACATTTCAGGTTAAATCGACTTCTTTAAGTCTCCTTATTAATGCTTTAAAACTTACATTGACTTTCCTTGTAATTGTCAATTCATTTTTTAGATGCGGAGCTGTAAGAAAGCGATTTCGCAAGAATAGAATTCTCAAATATTGGTCATTCTTAGTATTGTACATCTTCTATGTCCTTTGTATTTTCTAGTATAATTGTATGATTTTACTATACGAGAAACATTCGATTGACGAATATGCAATCTTCTCACAATGCATTGTTGTATGTAACCCTCTTTGGTTAAAATAATAATATTAACAGAAACTAACTCACTTAAATGTGACATCTCACTGAGCAAAACTACCGAAACAATAAATAAAGCACTAGAAATTTTATTCTGATAACAACAAACAATACAGCAGTCGTTGTTAGTCGCCAAGGCACACAATACTTATATTTGTAATGTGACATTATTGTTTATTCGGCTATAAAGGCTATGTCTAAACATTTCATTATCCGAAATAAATTTCAGTATACTATAGACTCCAGTGCAGGGTACATAATAATAAAAAACAAAAAGTTTTAAAAGAAAAAAAAATAAAATAAATATAACATAAAATGCAATATTTGTGTCTGTGAGTGTACGAGTATATTCTTTTAAACTTAATTGTTCAACAACTCAAGAAAAAAAAAACAGTGAAAAGTGATTTATGTCTGACATTATACCTAATTATAAATTTTCAGTTATATATTAAGGCAAATAATGTATAGTAGGTATAGTAGACAATAAACAAAATAGACAACCAATAGATATTAGTTATGAATGAAACCAATAATAATACTAATACACTTATTCAATAACATTAATAATTTAAAAGTAACTGCATTCAATTCATGATGAAAACTATATTTTAGTTTTCTAATAAAGAGTGGTCCAACCAAAACGCACGATGTTAATTGTAAATAAAACAAAAAGTTTTCAGAGAACTATCTTAATATTTTTTATTATGATAGAAGGATCTATGACAATTATGTGTGAAACAAAATATCGGCCATATGCTCGCCATGACTTCGGTGGCATACCTCTATCCGATGGTCCATATTTTCAATGACTCTGAGACATAATTGAGGTTCAATGTCGTTAATGTGCCGAATTATCTCATCCTTTAGCTCTTGAATTGTTCTTGGCTTATTGACGTACACTTTTTCTTTTAAATATCCCCAAAGAAAGAAGTCCAACGGTGTCAAATCACATGATCGTGGCGGCCAATTAACATCGCCACGACGTGAGATAACACGGCCATTGAATTTCTCGCGCAAAAGTGCCATTGTTTCGTTGGCTGTGTGGCAAGTGGCACCATCCTGTTGGAACCACATATCGTCCAGGTCCATATCCTCAATTTCTGGCCACAATTGTTGGGCACGACGACGAGTCGAGTTTGACGGCTCTTCTGCTACACTACTCGTATCGCGAACAACAGGAATGTTTTCCGCAGAACAAACTGGGCGAGCATGCACAGGTGTTTTCACATTTCCTACAGACCCGGTTTGCTGAAATTTGCGCACAATTCTCCCGATTGTGGACACATTTGGTCGATTATGCTGACCAAAAAAGTCATGAAGTGCACGAAATGCATTTTGATTTGAACGCCCATTTTCGTAAAAGGCTTCAACAACCTTAACGAGCTGCTCAATTGTGTACCTCTCCATGGTTGAATTTGTCAAACACTGAAATAAAGAAATGTCAAATTAAGTTGGGCAAAAAACTTGACGTTAAAGTGTGACCCACAATTAACATCGTGCATTATGGTTGGACCACCCTTTATACAAACTATTAATATTTCTAATATTTATTACTTGCATCAGCAGTTATTTAAGCTCTTAAGTAGCTGATGAGCATTAATCGGGATTAAATAAATACGCCTTTTCACCCTCGCTGGAGGAGCCCACTTGATACCGTTATTATAAAGCCCATTTACTACCAATTAGGACACATTTATTTAGATATTTTAGTTCGGAATGAAATGTCAGTTTCAATTTCATTTCAAGAATATGAAAACGCATTAACAGATTGTAAATAATAATTCTGTGTTCTGAAACTGAGGGTTAAACTGATTGCTGAAGAGAAGTATGTATTATTATGTATATACATAATGTACCAAAGTAGTTTAACCCGTTCTTATAATTTTGGATCAACGTCAATATTTTTAAATAAATGTGTAGGATTAAGGTGCCAACATAATTTTCATACACTTCTTTCTTGGAATTTGTATTATTTTCCGATAATTTAAGAGTAAGCATTAATTAATATGTCAATATAATTTTGTATTCATTGGAGATTTTTCAAAATAAATCAAATATTAAATGGCAAATAGCTTTATGAAGCTATGAAGTTTGAAGTAATACTTTATTTTACATAAGATAAAAAAATAATATAATGGTTGTGGAAAACATAATAAATGAAAATAAAATATTCTTTTTTACAATGTACAAGAATTTTATAAACATCACAAATATATCTACGTTGCAGACTATATTTTAATGAACAGTTACAATATTTAAAAAAATTCTAAAGAAATTATAAAAGTTCATGTTATTATTATTATATAAATATAGCCGCATGAAGAACTGGACCATATCAAATACTAGTGAAAGTAAAGTGAAAATTTGGGACAAATATCTGTATGCACTACCACTTTGTTTATCATTTGACATTGCAAAAATATTGTCGTCCAAACTAAAGGTTATGAAGGCGTGACTAACAATTAACATCGTGCATTATGGTCCAACCATAATGCACGATGTTAATTGTTAGTCACGCCTTAACGTCAAGTTTTCTGCCCAACTTAATTTGACATTTCTTTGTTTCAGTGTTTGACAAATTCAACCATGGAGAGGTACACAATTGAGCAGCGCGTTAAGATTGTTGAAGCCTTTTACGAAAATGGGCGTTCAAATCAAAATGCATTTCGTGCACTTCGTGACTTTTTTGGTCAGTATAATCGACCAAATGTGTCCACAATCGGGAGAATTGTGCGCAAATTTCAGCAAACCGGGTCTGTAGGAAATGTGAAAACACCTGTGCATGCTCGCTCAGTTCGTTCTGCGGAAAACATTGCTGTTGTTCGCGATAGTGTAGCAGAAGAGTCGTCAACCTGGACTCGTCGTCGTGCCCAACAATTGAACATCTCACGAACATCACTGATGCGAATTTTGAATAAAGATTTGAATTTACACGCTTACAAGGTTCAATTGGCTCAAGAGCTGAAGCCTACTGACCATTTCAAGCGTCGTCAATACGCCGAATGGTTGGTTGAACAGACAGAAGTGAATGATGACTTTACAAAGAAAATCATCTTCAGCGACGAGGCACACTTTCACCTCAGTGGATTCGTTAATAAGCAGAATTGCCGCATTTGGGCAAATGAGAATCCACGAGTGATTGTTGAAAAGCCGATGCATCCACAAAGAGTGACTGTTTGGTGCGGTTTATGGGCTGGCGGCGTCATCGGGCCGTACTTCTTCGAAAATGAGGTCGGCCAAGCAGTTACCGTGAATGGTGTTCGCTATCGCGAGATGATAACGGACTTCTTGTGGCCAGAAATTGAGGATATGGACCTGGACGATATCTGGTTCCAACAGGATGATGCCACTTGCCACACAGCCAACGAAACAATGGCACTTTTGCGCGAGAAATTCAATGGCCGTGTTATCTCACGTCGTGGCGATGTTAATTGGCCGCCACGATCATGTGATTTGACACCGTTGGACTTCTTTCTTTGGGGATATTTAAAAGAAAAAGTGTACGTCGATAAGACAAGAACAATTCAAGAGCTAAAGGATGAGATAATTCGGCACATTAACGACATTGAACCTCAATTATGTCTCAGAGTCATTGAAAATATTATGGACCATCGGATAGAGGTATACCACCGAAGCCGTGGCGAGCATTTGGCTGATATTTTGTTTCACACATAATTGTCATAGATCCTTCTATCATAATAAAAAATATTAAGATAATTATCTGAAAACTTTGTTTTATTTACAATTGACATGGTGCGTTTTGGTTGGACCATCTTTTAGTTAACACATTAATAAATGGGATGGCCAAATTTTTGTGAGGATTTTAGTTTTACGCTAAAATAATAATTACTTAAAATAATAATAGAAATGAAGCACATTTAAAGAAATTAGATAAGCATTTTTATTTAAAATAAAAATGTTCTTAAAATTGATCTTTTATATAGTTTTATTGTTTATGTTATTATATTATTTTATAGTTTCTATTAAGGAAGTATTGTAGCATTTACTTACATTCAAATTAGATATCTACGTAATGTAAAACAAAAGTTATTAAAAAAAAAAAAGTTGAAAATGAAGTCACGTACGAAAAATTTTAAGTTAATTTTCCCGGAAATTGTCAAACATTGAAGTCAGACTGACACTGGAATACTAATTAACGAACACTGGCTTAGATTCGAATCCGGAAATTCGGCCCTTCGAAGGGCCGAATCTGCGAGGAAGCGAGGCAAGAGAATTCATATTTGCTAATCGATATTAACTCGAACTGATTAAAATAAAAAAAATATAAAATAAAAATACCTATATACAGAAAATAAAATTTAATATGTATTAAATAAAATTTAAAATGCAAAAAAAAAGTTTAAAATATAAATAAATATAGTTCATAATACTTTATAAACTAGTGAAAGTTACTTTTTAAGGTTTGGATGTCTGTGGCTGGGAATACTAACATGCTGCCTTAGACTTAGCTTGGTTTGACGTCGGATCCGTTGTCGATCTAGTCAATGGGCCTAAAAACGTTAGTGAGATCAGCCGATAGGAAGCCACACCGGTCCTGTGACATAGATGCAACACATTGGAGTTAGTTCGCTGGCTCTGTGGGCCGCGGGACTAGATCGTAGTGGATTTGGAGCTTTCCGGCTGGGACTCGATCTTTGGGTTCGATGGGTTGCAAGACTGGGGTTTCTGGGCTGGCCCTATAATACCGAGCCATTTCATGGTTACATTTTTAATACTGAGACGTCTCAGGTCTGTATTTTTATCTTTGAGACTGGATGATCGCCGAATCATCGGCTGAGGGACAGTCGCCAATACTTGGGCTTGTTGGTAAATCTGGGACTGCGAAACCCATTTGACGCCAGTAAGAGGTACATCATTGTTTGGGCGAGACAGGGTTCCATATCTCGTTGGCTGGGAGTTTGGGGGTACTTGCTGATGCCGGAGATACTCATGGGAATCATGCATCTTGTCGAATGTTTCGCGCGAATACGATGGAAATGCATCCGGTTCTCTCTCATCACAATCCAAGGCCTCAAAAGATTGTTGACGAATGTTTTCTAATCGTTTTAAATTTCCTTCTATCTCCGCAGCGACATGTAGTAGTTTCTCGACGGTGATGACGTTCACTTTTTGTAGCTCCCGTTGTATCTCCAGCTTCAGGAGTGGCTGCATGTGTTCCACTATAGTGTAATTGTCGGCGGTGGGATCGATTCGGCGGTAGAGGGCCAACTTACGGGAGAGGAATAATAGCACGTCATCATGGTCCTTTTGCTTTTCTGAATATAGGCGGGTTCGCAGGGTGTTGCGTACCATCAAATTGTCGAAACGCCCGAGTAGGCAAACTTTGAAGATGTTGTAGTCCAGGTGGAGATCCCGGTAGTTATGGTACCTATAGATTAATACCACAGCTAATACCTTGTTAAGAATAACATAAGATCATATAGTCATAAAGTTGATAATCATTTATTTTAGCGTAAAACTCTCAAATCCTCACCAAGATTTGGCTGCTCCCCTATTTTCGAGGGTGTTAAACAAGAATCTGGTCTTTGTTTTCGGACGCAGTTTTCGAGATACCGAATTTTCAACATTTCCGCAAGTGACGTCATTTTCCTCATCAAATAACTTTCACTTTACATTACGTAGATAACCTAATATTAATGTATTTTAGTAACAAAGTCGGAAATCGAGAAAGAAACCACCAAACCACCAAGCGGTTATCAAAATAGTTCCCGAATAGCAACGCTATTACATAATCGCTATAGGAAACAACTACTCCTCGGGCTAAAGCGCCGCCAGACATTGAATTATACCTAAAAGCGATCCTCGACCCCTTTCTCGTGTTTCTGCATGATCAGATAAGGTTTCAAAAAATAAAACCCGCCACAGGTAGGATTCAAAATCTGTCCCGGATTGGAACCGAACGACATACAGCTGTTTCGAACTTATTAATTTTCATCTGTGCCGTACACGGTACGCCGATCCAATGCCTGGCGGGACTTTAGCCCCCGAGGAGTAATTGTTTCCTATAGCGATTATGTAATAGCCTTGCTATTCGGGAACTACTTTGATAACCGCTTGGCGGTTTGGTGGTTCCTTTCTCGATTTCCGACTTATATGTTACTAACATAGATCGTATCGATAAAGATGTATACCCCATAAATGTCACTCGGCATTTGTCCTGGATCGGCGTACCGTGTACGGCACTGATGAGAACTAATAAGTTCGAAACAGCTGTATGTCGTTCGGTTCCCATCCGGGACAGATGTCGAATCCTACCTGTGGCGGGTTTTATTTTTTGAAAAAATTGATGTATTTTGTATGTAGATGCTACAATACTCCCTATCATGCATTAAAATAGTCATAAAATGTATTATTCATTACAATTTTCTTAATTACTTGCAATACTTAAAATTTTTCTGCAGCCGTCCATCTGCTATCCAAACACCCTCTATTGAACTCGGATAGCAAATGAACGGCTGCGTGAAAATTGTATACATTACAAGT
Organism: Rosalia funebris; assembly: GCA_037954035.1. Taxonomy (NCBI): domain Eukaryota; kingdom Metazoa; phylum Arthropoda; class Insecta; order Coleoptera; family Cerambycidae; genus Rosalia; species Rosalia funebris. The sequence goes on along the minus strand of JAZFAV010000001.1, from coordinate 8,964,846 downwards.
AAATTAAGAAAATCGTAATGAGTAATAAGATTTATGAGGGTTTTAATGTATGATATAAATAAAATATAAAAGAAGTGTTGTGCATCTACTTACACTAATATTAGATGTTCGTGTAATATAAACTGAAAGTTATTTGAAAAGTAAAAGTGGTGTCACGTGCGGAAAAGTTGAAAATTCGTTTTCTCGAAAACTGCGTCCGACCGTCAAAAATTGAAGTCTTTTGGTCAGCACCCTCGAAAATAGGGGGTTGCCGAATTTTGGGGAGGATTTGAGAGTTTTACGCGCTAAAGTAAAATTTACCATAAAGTTAATAAATTTTAAAATGGTAGTTCTCATACCAAGTATCGGCTGGTCCTCGTAGTCGGTCTGCAACGATCGTCGTCCAATCGTTATACTCCAGCTTCTCTCTGCAGCAGTACTCTTCGCCCTTTTTTAGGAATTCCTTCGGATCTTCCCAGTCACATCCGCTGTAGGTGATCGGCAATCGGATAAGGGGGTTCCGACGCTGGCGAAGCGTCGTCGTTAGGTCCTGAATAGCATCTGTCAGTTGCATTATTAATTTCTGGTCGGACCGACGCATTGAGCGCGGCGGGGATTTAGGTTCCATTTTGTCCGACAGGCTGGGGTTCCGGGGCGGGTCGATTTCGTCAGGGGGTGTGCGATATTCCATCGGCGTCGGATGGAGGGGACGATGGCGAATATCCGCACAATACAGCGGCGAATTCCCCATTTTGTGGCACTAATTCTCTAATTAAGGAGAACTGATTATCGGTGCGAAGACGGCAGCCAGTATTAACGGAGACACCCGAACGCTCAGAAGCCTTCGTCGATAACGGGGCTATAATTAATTCGAAATTCAACACCATTGAAAGATTCCCGTATTCCGGATAATTTTAGGTTAGTCTATTACTACGTAACACCATTGTAATAAGCTAAAAAGGGCTATTTTAACAAATTATTATCAAAACATATTCAAGCATGGCGATATTGGAGCCATTCTCATGACTATATGTGAAATGTAAGCAGTGGCGGCTGGTGACAGGGAGGGCAATGGGGCAGTACCCAGCAACTAATTCCTTAAGTTCTCGAAGTTCTAATATCTAATTTAATTCAGGTCCTGCGTAAATTTTATCATTATGTCAATTGAGGTTCTATTTTTTTATAATTATTTTAACTGAAGTTTAATTTTAATTGGCCGCTTTGCTGGAATCGCGCAATTTGTGAATGAGGGTGTCCTACTGGTTACAGCGAGTGTACAGCGGGGTGACATACGAAGTAGTCCCGCGCCACCCGAGATGGTCGGAGGTGAGAAGCGTAGCGCATGCAAAGTCCGTCGAATTACGTCATCATTTGGGCTAAACCAAGTTGCCCCAAGCCAAGCGGCTTTCACAGAGTGTGTTGTGGCGGTCGTGTGTCGCGTTAGATACATTCTTAGACTTACTAAAGGTTGGTCCAACCATAATGCACAATGTTAATTGTGAGTCACACCTTAACGTCAAGTTTTTTGCCCAACTTAATTTGACATTTCTTTGTTTCAGTGTTTGACAAATTCAACCATGGAGAGGTACACAATTGAGCAGCGCGTTAAGATTGTTGAATCCTTTTACGAAAATGGGCGTTGAAATCAAAATGCATTTCGTGCACTTCGTGACGTTTTTGGTCAGCATAATCGACCAAATGTGTCCACAATTGGGATAATTGTGCGCAAATTTCAGCAAACCGGGTCTGTAGGAAATGTGAAAACACCTGTGCATGCTCGCCCAGTTCGTTTTGCGGAAAACATTGCTGTTGTTCGCGATAGTGTAGCAGAAGAGCCGTCAACCTCGACTCGTCGTCGTGCCCAACAATTGAACATCTCAGGAACATCACTGATGCGAATTTTGAATAAAGATTTGAATTTACACGCTTACAAGGTTCAATTGATTCAAGAGCTGAAGCCTACTGACCATTTCAAGCGTCGTCAATACGCCGAATGGTTGGTTGAACAGACAGAAGTGAATGGTGACTTTACAAAGAAAATCATCTTCAGCGACGAGGCACACTTTCACCTCAGTGGATTGTTGGCACACAGCCAACGAAACAATGGCACTTTTGTGCGAGAAATTCAATGGCCGTGTTATCTCACGTCGTGGCAATGTTAATTGGCCGCCACGATCATGTGATTTGACACCGTTGGACTTCTTTGTTTTGGGGATATTTAAAATAAAAAGTGTACGTCAATAAGCCAAGAACAATTCAAGAGCTAAAGGATGAGATAATTCGGCACCTTAACGACATTAAACCTCAATTATGTCTCAGAGTCATTGAAAATATGGACCATCGGATAGAGGTATGCCACCGAAGCCGTGGCGAGCATTTGGCCGATATTTTGTTTGACACATAATTGTCATAGATCCTTCTATCATAATAAAAAATATTAAGATAATTCTCCGAAAACTTTTTGTTTTATTTACAATTAACATCGTGCGTTTTGGTTGGACCACCTTTTACTTATATCTTTCTGTTTTACATACAAAATCAACATCACAGTGAAAATCTTCCACTAACAAAATTATCATTATTTTCATCTTTATAATACAAATATAAAAAAGATTATTTCGTTGGTCCTCCCTTCGTTGGTCCTCCCTTACTAGATTGTACGGCCCGTAGTCGACGGGGCATTGATTGAAGTAATTTTTTCGTATATACAGAGGTAATATTGTTCCACTGCTCTTGCAATACTTGTTTTAAGTGATGTTTATTAGAAATTGTGTATTTTTTTCATTTTAAGCTTCAGACTTTGCCACAAATATTCTATAACGTTAATGTCAGGAGATTGGTGTGAAGGATGCAGGAGGTGGACAATTATAAATCAACCAATCTTGAACTTTATTTTCTTTATGCTTCGGCTGATTATCTTGGTAAAAGGCAAAGGCGTACAAAATATTTAATTTTTCGACACTATGTCCTACTGTTTTTTGGGATATCTAAATACATCCACTGGTTCATGGTACCTTCAAAAAAATGAAGATTCCCGATCTCCGCGGCTGCCGTACAACCCCATACCATAATAGAGCCTTCCCCGTGTTTGACAGTTGGCGTTAAATGTTGTGGTTTTAGCCGCTTATTTGGTTGTCTCCACGCGGTCTCGTTTCCATCTGACCCGTACACATTAAATTTGGACTCGTCAGTAAACATTACATTCTCTTCCAGTAACTAGTCTTTCGCTAAAAATTTCTAGCAGATTCTAATCTCTTTTTCTTATTTGGTTCACTAATAAAAGGTTTATATCTAGCAATTAGTTTCTGTCAAAATGGTAATTATTTTTCCTAAGAAATCTTCTTATATTTTCGGGATGTACTTTCTTATTCAAACGTTCTTCCACTTCTTTCGCCAATTGTGGTGCACTTTTTTTGGATATATTTTAATTTGGCGTACGTAGAATCCATTTTTCATTACTGTAGTTTAGAATTTTTTTGTAGTTTTTTTTTATTACTTATGCGATTTTCCGTTTTGTACCTTTTAATAATGTACTCAACAGAACTGTATACCGACTTTTGTTGACAATTGTTCACAATCTGCCCTTGAGACTCATTTTTCATAAAGGAAAATGACTAACTTTCATATCTCAATACTTATCTGCTTTTTAGCTTCCATTTCTGAGCGAAATAAATTAAATAGTGGTTTTCACACACTGTGCAGGTATAACAGTGCAAAACAGATGACTACAAATGATGGTGAGGGAATCACCTGATTCTAGAAGTGGACGAGTTTTACTGTGACCCGATATTTACATAGGTACCCGTAGAGTATTTTGCATACTTAGGTATATCTTGGGAAACTAAAACTCCATCCGCATAATATACGTCTTATTAAAAATTATCCATATATAGTTAGTAGGCTGTATATATATGCTGAACCACACCGGGATTTAGTAATAATTATAAAACGAAAATTCAAACACATAAAGGGCTAGACGATTTTCACTGTGAGTGACTATAAGTACTTATAAAGAAAGTGTTGTAGCATCTATATAGGTACTTACGTTAATATGATGTATCCATGTAATGTAAAGTGAAACTTATTTAAGTATGTGGAGTTTTACGTTAAAGTAAATAATTACCGAGTCTTTTAATGGCGTTCAATTTTAAAGTACATACATATTAAAATATTCCCGTTATTAACAAACGTTGCTACACGTTCAGGTGTTACAGGCCGTTCTGGCTGCCGTCTTCACAACGGTGAACTGACTTACCTTCAAGTTCAGAGATGTCTAGAAGGGGTCGAAGTTGTAACTTGACTACGAGAAAACTCACAGTGACTAATCGCTCTTGTTTATTCCACACAGTTCACAATACTGTACAATTTGGGAGAAACAGAACAACGCCACTCAGCAATAGCAGGAGACAGACTGATACTCTCGCTCTCGAAATGCTGTTGAAGGAAACACGGCGGCCGACCAATCAAAATCCCAGTCTCAAGACGCGTCTACGGCTGCGCCCTACGTGAGGAGAAATTCAAATCTGAGTGGACAAAATTCCTGCCACAGAATACAATGAACTTTAACTGGAAAGGACGATTTATTAAAAAGGCATTTGAGCATACCCGTTCAATGGGCATAATTTATGGTAAATTAAAAAAATTGGGGTTAAGCAATTTCCTATTAGACGCAGCTAAACAGACTCATCGATGACATACGGATGGCTCAGGGGCAAGAAGTGTGCGGGGAACGAAATTCCATAGGCGTATTAATTTGGAGGGGGCAAAATATACAAAAATAAAATAATACCAAGACAGTTGAAAAGGGTTTTAAGTGGACTTGTAACAGTTTTTTAGTTAGTAAACAATGTAAATATCGTAAGTTATGTAATGTAGATACTTATTCCGTGCTTACCCAGTCAGAACATCTCCTGTCAGCATATCCTGATAAAACAGACATTTTGCCAACATGTGCCATGTAAAGGGACGTAGAAGTAACAAACTACACACAAGTGGCCCCTCTGAATCCATATATTGACCTACCGCTTTCACTATTTAAAACTATCATTATATTTATGCCACACCACTAACACAATCTTTATTTTATTATATCAACAACACCTTCAGAGTCACTATATCTATCACTATAAATATATATGCCACACTTATCACACATATTTTATTTTATATTACCTATCACTGTCACTATACCACTATCACTATGTTGCGTCCCACTGAAAATATTTTCTTAATGTTATTATTACAAGAATCACTCACTTCAGACAACACGACTTCCACTTGCAATATTACTATTACATAGTTAGTCACTGTCACTATCAAAATCACAATCACTGGAACTACTATCACCTAGATTGATTATAACTGGATCTATCAACGCTTCCGCTCTTGTCTCAAGATCCCACGTGCACAATGCACTTGGACTATGTTTCCGCGGTGACGCGGCTGATAGCATCGTTCAACAACAATTTGACGTCTCTCAGTTTAAAAGTCCTATTATTTAGTGCTACGTCCGTTTTTATTTGCGCCCAAATTAGCTCTATGGGGTTCAATTCGCAATGATATGATGGTAGACGAAGTATTGTCACATCACGAGCTTTTGTCATTTCATCTACTACATATTTAATGTACCGGCTTTCTTCTCGCTGCGCAATTTTTAATAGCTGCACATTTAACATGGTATCGCCACAATCCAGATTTTTAGATTTTAACCACTCTAGGATCTGTCTCTTTCTCCATGCTGATGTTGGTAATTTTTCAATTCGCCGACTATGTCATTCAATTCGCAACTATTCAATTCGCATTGTCCATCACGACAACTGCGCCGGGTTCTATGGATAACAATACAGATGAAAACAATTTTTCAAAAACTTCACTAATCGTATATTCATGATAATCCCCTGTTCGTCGCGATTCAAATACATTTAAACTATTTTCCAAAAAACCTGAATAGCTTCCGATATGCGTGATTATTAATCTTCGTCCTTTTCCAGATGGTGCCTTCATGATGGTTCCTTATCCCGGAGATAATCCTTTGTTATCTCTTAAAAACTATCCCAGCAAAATTCACCGGTCGTCTTGAGTCATTATACAACAACCACTCTAAAAATAGAATTGTTTATATATCAGTCAGCATAAGTTAGCTGTTCTTGTATTACTTGCAAAAAGGAAAATAAAAGTTAGTCACAGTTAATCTGCGTTTTCGCTAACATTGCTAACACTGCATATATAAATAGGGAAGTCAGAAAAACAACCAGGCAGCCTATTACCCCCCCTTGTCTGTTTCAGGAGAAATAGAACTGCTAGCAGCCGATGTGATACTATGTATGTATAAATAAATAGATTTAAAGTAAAATAGTAAAGCGTTAAGCATCCCAAAAGACCAGATGGATTGAGTAAACACGACATATTGGAATGCGAGATGTAGACAGACCCCGGCAGCCCGACTAAAACCAGACCTGTAATATAGGCCACTAGGAATGCACAATAACGAATAATGCTGAGCCTACCGCGTATACCAGCAATACACAGGTAAGAGATAATACAGCCTGCCGTATATGTCACCAGCAATACGCAGGCGGGAGAATATGCTTGGTGTATATATATATACATACAAGTGCAATTTGTGACATGCCTTCCTCCATTTCAAGCTTAAATGAACAATTTCTGATTGTTCACATGGCTTTGCTGTTAGAATCATGGTTTAAATGTCATACATTTGAAAAAGTAAACAATCAGAATTTGTATACTTTAAGTTCTATATAATAAATGGGTAAAATTACAAAGTGAAATTTTATGACAAAAATAAAAACAATTTATACTCGAGTCATAATTCTATTCGAATGGATCTTAATATTTTATTTGACTTCAAATTGTGCACCATTGGCTGCCTGGCAGTAGCCTTAGAGATGGATGTTATTGAGTAGTAACTTTTATTAGTAAAAAAAAAGCATTATTACAATCGATAGCATTTATTTTATACTTGAAAAGATAATATACTTGGATATAAAGGAAGAATATACAAAGTATATCTACAGAATTTGCTTGAAATCTAGAATGCAGAACAGCTTTTAAAAAAATATTTAGTGAACCTATTACTATTCGTGTACTTAATACTAATAATATATAAATTATTCCATGAAAGTTTGGTTGATAGCTATAACACAAAACAACCTTTACAATAATATTGTGTTATTCGTTTATGGAAATAACATTTTTCTCATAATTAGTAAAATGTAGTGCTATTTTCTAAATAATAATAGACTGTTAATAGTTAACACATTAATAAATGAGATGGCCAAATTTTGGTGAAGATTTGGGTTTTACGCTAAAGTGAATAATTACCTAATCTTTTTATGTAACAATACAAACATTTGTATCATAAAATATCAAAATATGTAATGCAACAACGGTTATAAGTTGTAACAACTTATAACCGTTGTAAAGATTAATAAAATATTCAATACTTTCGCAATATACAGTGCTATTCAAAAGTCCCCTCCCCCCCTCTTATCTTTGGAACGATTATACATAAAGTAGTGAAATTTGGTAACTGAATATTAAGGGTTGTAAACTTCCCTACTAGTGATGATAGATGATGTATGCGTCAAAGAGGACGTCACAAGGTCATTGTGACCAATAATTTTAAATGGAACCCTATGGCAAGCGACACCTCTTTTAAAAAGTATCGAAAAAACCTATTCAATGATACTAATATTGTGTCTGTTTACGGCAGTTTTGACAACTGGCTTTCAAAAACCGCAAAGCTGTGATGAATTAAATAAGTGAATAATAAAATTTAAAATTCAAGCTCCGCCACTGGATAGTTGGATAGTAAATAATTTTGCAAGTCTCCCCAATTTGATGTTTTTTTAGCTGTCAAAGTTTTTATACATTTAATAATTTGTGTATTGTTGATCGAACGTTTAACTGTTTTAGTACCTTGTGGTAATTTTAAAATATTTGTACATTCAATAATTTGTTAAACTGTTGTGAGCTGAACGTTTAAGTGCTTCAAGAAGAGATATGATACGTGTTTTAGGTGATAAAGTAGCAGCGATCCTAATACTTGGTGAAACTGGAGAAAATATTCATGCAGCAGAACGCATTTTTAATGAAAGGTTTCCCGATCGCCCAGTTTCGAGGACTTATTTTAGAGAGCTTCTTCGTAAGTTTAAAACAACGGGTAGTATTAATGATGCAAAACGATCTGGCAGACCACAAATTTCTGATGAGAAAAAAATTGATATACTGGCAGAAGTAATAGTAAATCCTACTTCTTCAACAACTCAAGTTGCATCAACCTGTGAAGTCAGTCAAAGTACAGTGCACAGGGTGTTGAAAAAAAACAAATTTCACCCATACAAATTAAAAATGGTTCATCAACTCTCAGACGACGATCCAGACCGAAGACTGCAATTTTGTGAAAATATGGATACTAAAATTAACCAACAGCCAGACTATGTCAAAACAATTTGTTTTAGTGATGGAAGGACTTTCTATCTAAATGGAAATGTAAATACACAAAACGTGAGATATTGGAGTGACGCAAATCCTCACATGTTTCGTGAAACACATACTCAGTATCCCGAGAAGGTCAATGTTTGGGCAGGTATACTGGGAAACCACATCGTTGGGCCTGTTTTTTTAAATACCAACTTAACCGGTGAGGTGTATCTGCAGATGTTGCAAAATGCAATAGAACCGTTAATCCTTGAAATTTTGGAAGATAATCAAGATGAATTTGGAAATAACATTCCAACAGGATGGTGCTCCTCCACACTATTACGGTGCAGTAAGACGGCATTTGGATGAAGAATGAATCCTGGTAGATGGATTGGACGACGAGGTTCAATGGAATGGCCGCCTCGATCACCGGACCTCACACCTTTAGATTTTTTTCTGTGGGGGTATCTTAAATCGAAGGTTTACGCCACTCAGCCTGACAATATTGATGTTTTAAAACAACATGTTGTTACAGAATGTAGGGCTTTTTCCGCAGACACATTTGAAAAAGTACGAGAAGAGTTTCGCAATAGGATGTTTTACTGTCAGGAAGTAGATGGAGCTCACTTCGAACAATTACTATAAGTAGGTACTGATTCTTGAATCTGTACTTAAAATTATTATACAAGTTTACTGATTACTGATTTAATCCATCAAAACTACCATAAATACAAACAATATTAGTATCATTGAATACGTTTTTTCGATACCTTTTAAAAGAGGTGTCGCTTGCCATAGGGTTCCATTTAAAATTATTGGTCACAATGACCTTGTGACGTCATCTATCATCACCAGTAGGGAAGTTTACAACCCTTAATATTCAGTTACCAAATTTCACTAGTTTATGTATAATCGTTAAAAAGATAAGAGGGGGGGGGGGGAGGGGACTTTTGAATAGCACTGTATATTGTATTACATTTAAAATAATAATGAGCACATTTAGAGGAATTAGATAAGTATTTTTATGTAAAATAATTTAATCTTTTATATAGTTTTATATTTTTTAGATACCTTGAGAATATTTCGGAAATAATAAAAGATTTTAGTTTAGTTCAGGACGTTGTAACGAAGTCACATCAGATTTAACAGAATTTAGGCTCGCATGAAAATTTAAAATTGCAAACAATTAATAATAATTTACTGCTAATAGTTAGCAGTAATTTTATGTATATGTATAAGGGAAGTGTTATAGCATTTATTTATATTCAAATTAGGTATCTACATAACGTAAAATGAAAGTTATTTGAAAAAAAAGAGTGCTCACATGCTAAAAGGTCGGAAATTCATTTTCTCGAAAACTGCCAATAATTGAAGTCAAAATGACACTGTAAAATATTAATTAGCGAACACTGGCTTACATTCAAATCCAGAAACTTGTCTACAAGGACCGAAGCTGCGCCCTGTGTGGCCCTGCCCTATTTGCTGCGAGGAAGCGAGGCAAGAAAATTCACATTGACTAATCAATACTTTTTATTGAACAGGTTAAAACTCAAGAAAACAAAGTTTAAAACGCAAAAAAACAAAATAAAGTTTAAAATTCAAAAAAACCAAGCTTAAAATTCAAGAAAATAAAGTTTAAAATGTAAAAAATATAGTTCACAATACTTTACAAACTAGTGGAAGCTACTATTCAACTTTTCCATGTCCGTGTCTGGGAATACTGACATGTTGCCATAGAAATTATCTATGCATGTTGCGTTAGACGTAGCTTGGTGTGAGCTCGAAGTCCGCTCCCTTGTCGATCTGGTCTATGGGCCCAAGGACGTTAGATAGCTCAGCCCAGAAGAAGTCCCAGTGGTCTTGTGTCGTGGATGCAATAGATTGAGGTCAGTCTTCTGGTTCGGCGGACCGCAGGGCTTTGGGTTCCATAGGTTGCAAGGGTGGATCTATACAACAAGTGGGGTTTTTGGGCTGGATCTATATCATTGAGCCGTTTCAGGGTTGCATTTATAACACTGAAACGTCTCAGGGATGGATCTATGGGACGACGCGGGCGGGATCACTGGGTCTCTAAATGACAGTCGCCAGTACTTGCGCTTTGTGGGAAATCTGGGGTGGCGAAATTGGCTTGGCGCCAGTAACACGTACAACATTATTTGGACGAGACAAGGTTCCTGTTTCATATGGGTTTGGGAGACCTATTTCATATAAGTTTGGGGGTTGTAGCTGATGCCGGGGACACTCACAGGTATCATCCATTTTCTCGCAAATTCCACACGGATCCGGCAGAAATACACCCGACTTTGTATCATCAGAACCCAAGGACTCAACAGAGTGGCAAGACTGACGAATGCTTTTCCATCGTTTTAAACCTCCTTCTATCTCGGCAGCGACCTGTAGGAGCTGATCAAGGGTGTTGAAGTTTGCTTCTTCTAGCTGCCGTAGGATCTCCGGTTTCAGGAGTAGCTTCATCCGTTGTATTACGAAATGCTTGTCGGCGGTGGGTTCGAGTCTGTGGTAGAGGGCGAACTTACGGGAGAGGAATAATATCACGTCATCTTGCTTCTGTTGCTCTTCTAAATATAGGCGATTTTGCAGGGTGTTGCGTATAGTCATGTTGTCGAACCGTGAAAGGAGGCAGCATCTGAAGATGCTGTAGTCCAGGTGGAGATCCCGGTAGTCCTCGTACCTATAGATCAGGAACACGGCTAATATACCTTGTTAAGAACGACATAAGAGCATATAGTCTCATAAAGTTGATAATCATTTATTTTAGCGTAAATCTCTTGGAAAATTCTCAGTAAAATTTGGCTACCTCTCTATATCCCAGAGCGCTGGACAAGAATCTCGTTTCAGTTGTTGGCGGTTTGACACAGTTTTCGAGAAAACGAATTTCTCTTTTCTCTTTTAACTTTTCCAAATAACTTTCATTTTACATTATGTAGGTATCTAATGTAAGTAGATGCTACAACACTTCCTTTATGCATACCATGCATTAAAATAGCCATGAAACTCATTATTAATTATGATTTTCTTAATTACTTGCAATATTTACAACTTTTCTACAGCCTTCCATTTGCTATTCAAGCGTAGAGGGCGCTCGGATAGCAAATAGACGGCTGCGTGAAAATTGTAAACATTACAATTAAATACCGATCCGATAACACTTGCACCTTGACGAAGTTCTAGTGCAAACTAGAACGGGTGGGTCGGCTTGCGCGTTTTAATGATTTAAGGAGCCCTACCATAGGTTTAACCATAGTGGGGGGGGGGTCCTTATTGAAAAACCAGACTAAGACAAGTCCCTGAAGGAGGGCAGCAGCTCTTTCAGTAGTCATAGTGGCAGAAACCGTGGGGGTTGGTATGGTGCTATGACACACAAGACTGAGATGTGGAGGGCAAGAAGAAACCACCACATTATAATCCTCAGAACAGCTAACAAAAGGCTTATCCCAAATAATGATGGCGTGTCCTGGGGCAAAAAACACAGGAGGTAAAATAGTCCTCCGTTCGGATCTCCGGGTGAGGACTGTTCCAGGAGACGTGATCGAGTGTAATAGTAGGGTTAGCAAGAAGTGTAGCATTTCACGAGTCGGAGCGTGGAATGTCAGAAGCATGAGACAGGCAGGGAAGCTAGAGAATCTGAAGATAGAAATGGATAGGTTAGGATTAGATATAATAGGTATAAGTGAGATACGCTGGCCGGAAGTAGGAGATTTTTGGAGCGGTGACTATAGGGTATTACACAGGATCGGTAAATGGAAACGCGGGAGTAGGAATCGTTATGCGGAAGAACGCAGGACAGTGTGTAGATAGCTACCTACAATACAACGAGAGAGTAATGATGGTCAGGTTAGATTCGAAGCCAGTGAAAACAGTAATAGTGCAAGTATACATACTTACTTCTAGCCACAGTGAGAAAGAGTTAGAAGTCGTTTATTCGGACATAGAGCAGGTAATAGGATTTGTAAAGGGTCATGAAAATTTAATAATGGGAGATGTTAACGCAGTCGTAGGTGAGGGGAAAGAAGGAGAATTTGTAGGTCCTTATGGATTAGGAAACAGAAACGAGAGAGGTAGCAGACTGATAGAATTCTGTGAGAAGCACAAGATGGTAGTCGCGAACACATTGTTCAAGAATCACGTTAGGAGGCGGTACACCTGGAAAATGCCAGGAGGGATAGACAGGTATCATATTACATTCTGGTGAAGAAGAGATTTAGAAATCAAGTAAAAGACTGTAAGAGTTATCCAGGAGCAGATGTAGACAGCGACCACAACTTGGTAGTCATGAAAGACAGACTAAAGTTCAAAAATCTGAAAACCCGGAAGGATAAGAAACCTATAAATGTAGATATATTGAGGGATCAGAATATGAAAGATAAGTTCCAGGAGAAAACAGATCAATTAATAAATAAAGCGAGTAATGACGAAATCAATAACGCAGAAACTGAGTGGGAGGGTATCAAGAATTGTTTAGATTCCGCGGCTACGGATGTTTTAGGACACGAGAGAAGGGAAGCTAGGAAGCCCTGGATAACGGACGAAATCTTAAACTTAATACAAAAGAGACGAGGCTACAAAAACAGACGAGACGAGGAAGGACTGAAAACTTATAAGTCAATAAAGTGGGAAATCATTAGAAAGTGTAGAAAAGTGAAAGAACAATGGATAGAGGATAAATGCAAAGAAGTAGAAGATAAGCTCCAAGTAGGTAAGACCGATGAGGCTTACAAAATAATTAAGAGGAACTTCAGGGATATAGGACCAATAAGTACAAACGTTAGGAGTTAATCGGGGGACATACTGATCGGAATAAGAGGAGAAAGCGGATAGATGGAAGCATTACTTAGGAAATTTATACGAGGGTCAGGAATTAGGAGAGATATTAGAGGAAGAATCTAGCATCGATAGGGAAGATGTAGGAAAACCTATATTGAGAGAGGAATTTGAAATAGCACTAAGGGGGCTAAAGAACAATGAAACGCCGGGTGTAGATAAAATACAGGCGGAAATTTTGAAATGTGCGCAACAGAAAGTAATAAATAGGATGTTTGAACTGGTAAAATACATATACGAAACGGGCGAGAAATGCCAGAGGATTATAAGAGGAACATTATCGTTACTATACCGAAAAAGAGAGGAGCCGACAAATGCGAGAACTTTAGAACGATTAGCCTAACTTCTCATGCGTCAAAAATCTTAACCAGAATAGTACAGAAGAGGATGGAAAATAGAGCGGAGGAAATACTAGGAGAAGACCAATTTGGGTTTAGGCGAAATAGGGGAACTCGCGAAACTATTCTGGCGCTAAGAGTAATGTTAGAGAAAACAATAGAAAAAGGAAAGAACACTTATATAGGATTTGTATATTTAGAAAAAGCTTTTGATAATGTAAGATGGGAAAAAATGTTCGAGATACTAAAGAGCGTGGGAATGAAGTTTAGAGATAGGAGAGTAGTACACAATCTATACAAAGAGCAAACTGCTGTTATAGAAGTAGAAGGGGAAAGAAGGGAAGTAGGTATTAGGAAAGGAGTAAGACAAGGGTGTACGCTATCACCACTAATTTTTAATCTGTACATCGAAGAGGCGATTAATATGGTAAAAGATAGCGTGGATTTCAGGATTAAAGTACAGGGACAGAAACTAAAAATGATGAGATTCGCGGATGATATAGCAGTATTAGCATCTAGTAAGGAGGAAACAGCGTTGAACGAAATGGAGGCAGTGTTAACAGAGAATACGGAATGAGGGTGAATAAAAACAAAACTAAAGTTTTAGTGTGCAGAGGGCGCGAGAGCAGAGCAATAACGAAAGTACAAATTAATAATGAAAGATTGGAGGAAGTTAAAGACTTCACTTATTTAGGAAGTAAAATAAATTGGGATGGAAGAAGCGATAAAGATATAAAACAAAGAATAGCGCAGGGTAGAGTAGCTCTTAACAAAAAGAAAGCACTTTTATGCTCGGGAGTAATAAACTTAGAAACAAGGAAGAGATTTTTGAAAACGTATGTATGGAGCACGGCACTATACGGTTGGGAAACCTGGACGGTAGGGGAAGCAAGTAGGAAGAAATTAGAAGCTTTTGAGATGTGGTGTTACCAAAGAATGATGAAAATACTGTGGACTGATAGGGTTAGAAACGAGGAAGTATTAGAGAAAGTCGGCGAGAAAAGAGGTATGTGGAAAAACATAAAGAAGAGAAGAGATAGAATGGTAGACTTGCTGAGACATGGGGGAATAGTCTGCGATATTTTGGAGGCAGAAATAGGAGTGAAGAAAGGCAGAGGTAGGCCTAGATTAGACTACTGCTCGCAAATAGTAAGGGATGTAGGTTGTAGCACAATTAGCGAAATGCGTAGGTTAGCACAAGATTGGCGAAGCTGGAGGTTAGCGTCCAACCAGTCTTAGGACAGATGACCTTATGGTGATGACAATTAAATAAAGAAAATCGTAATGAATAATAAGTTTTATGAGGGTTTTAATGTATAATATAAATAGAATATAAAGGAAGTGTTGTGCATCTACTTACATTACTATTAGATGTTCATGTAATATAAAGTGAAAGTTATTTGAAAAGTAAAAGTGGTGTCACGTACGGAAAAGTTGAAAACTCGTTTTCTCAAAAACTGTGCCCGACCGTCAAAAACTGAAGTCAGTTTCTTAGTCAGGACCCTTGAAAATAGGGGGGTTCCCGAATTTTACGCTAAAGTAAATAATTACCATAAAGTTAAATAAGTTTTAAAATGGTGGTTCTCGTACCAAGTATCGGCTGGTCCTCGTAGTCGGTCTGCAACGATCGTCGTCCAATCGATATATTCCAGCTTCTCTCTGCGACAGTACTCTTCGCCTCTTTTTAAGAATTCCTTCGGATCTTCCCAGTCGGATCCGCTGTAGGTGATCGTCAATCGGATAACGGGGTTCTGGCGGATGCGAAGCGTCAATGTTAGGTCCTGAATAGCCTCGGCCAGTAGCCGCATTCGTAGCTGATCGGAGTGACTCATTGGGCGCGTTGAGTAATTGGATTCCATTTTGTCGGACAGACGAGAACGAGTGTTCCGGATCGGCTTCGTGTTGCTAGAGCGTGCGCGGTATTTCTCGGTCAGTGGCGTCGGAGGGGAGGGACGACGGCGAATATCCTTGCCGCAGCAACAATACAGCGCCAGCGGCGAGTTTCCCATTTTGTGGCACTAGTTCACTGATTAAGAAAGAACTGATTACCGGTGTAAAGATGGCAGCCAGTATTAACGGAAATACCCGAATGCTCAAAAGCCTTCGTCAATAACGGGGAATACTTCGAAATTCAACACCATTGAAAGATTCTTGTATGCCGGATAATTTTAGGTTAGTCTATTAACACGCCCCAAAACCATTATTATGAAATATAAACGATAAAAAGTAATAATAATTAAGTGTAATAACTGCCCTACATTTAGTTTTACATGAGTAGTAATAACTATAATTAGGTACAATATTCATTTTATGTACCTAAAGTTATAAATTAACTGAATAACACATTGAATTTTACTGAAAAGTTTAAGTGTTCTGTAAAAATGATAAAAACAGAGACAGTGTTATACAATTACTTACTCTAAAACGGAAAACAATCATACCTACGTGCTGTCGACGGCGAACAGAAAAACTATATAATAGTCTATTATATAGTTTTTCTATAGTTTATATGCTCTTGAGAGCAAAACAATCGACTCAGTACAGAAGACTCTTCAGTACCATTTGTAGTAAAGTTCAATGAACTGTTTGAAAGTTTAAAAACAGTTGTTTCAAATGATACCACTTCGATTGGAATCGGACCTGTTCTGACAAAGTTATGAGCCGAACAACATGTGTAACACAAAAGAGTTGAAACGGAAAGGGTGAATAAGGAACGAAATAGAAAATAATCCTTAGTTGAAATGTATTTAATTTTTTTTTCAATACTTGGTGTTGCCACCCCTTCTCCTAATAACATTTTCTAAACGATTACGCATAGATCGGATAACTTTTCTTATGCTGTCTTGAGGGATTGCTTCCCACTCTTCAACCAACGCAGTTCTCAGTTTCACTACGCTCCCTGGTGCAGGATTTCTTGCCCTAACTCTTCGCTTAAGTTCGTCCCAAACGTGTTTAATTGGATTCAAGTCCGGGCTCATCGGAGGCCAGTCCATTCTCCGTATACCGATGTTAGCCAGATAGGTAGTGGTCACTCGCGCGGTGTGGCAGCGAACATTATCATGCATTAGCATGTAGTCTTCACCAACAAATCCCGCATACGGAACAACATGTTCCTCCACAATATCCCTGATATAGCGGTCCGCTGTTAATCCTCCTTCACGTCCTCCACCGGGCACGAAAACCAACTCAGCTTTTCCGTGCATGGAGATGCCCGCCCAGAACATGCAAGAGCCACCTCCATATGCGACAGTTTCTTGAATACAGCATTGAGCAAATCGCTCTCCTGGTCTTCTATAGACCCGACGTCTCTTATCGTTACCATGCAGGCACATCCTGGACTCGTCTGTGAATAATATTCCATCAAGTCTCCATTGACCGTGGTCCCAAAAGAGATGTTCATGAGCAAATTTTCTCGTTTTTGCTTTTGGACTGCAGTCAAGTCAGTTTGGGACCTGTAGCTGCCTTTTTTGGGGTCAACTTGGCTGTCTTCAATCTTCGTCTCACTGTCCAAGCGCTAGCGACCACACCTCTGACCTCCATCAGCTCTTGTGTGAGGTCAACACCAGGCAAATGTCAATTTCTGAGAAATCTTAACACAATATATCGATCGTCCCTCTTCGTTGCCACGCGTTTACGACCGTCTCCTGGCCGGCGGACATAGTTACCAATTTCTCGGAACCGACGATACACTCTTGACACAGCTGATTGACTCAAATTCAGTCGATTTGCCACGGCTCTCTGACTGAGACCCCCTCTCAACAATGCAATTACCTGGGCTGCTTCAGCAGCTGTGGCATCCATTTTCTTGTAAATCCTTCGAGCACATACGCATACGTTAACTTTAAATTAGCAAATGGAGACCAATACCAGGTTGTAAGCTCCCTCTGTGTCTGTCATAATCGTCGCGCATGCGCAATCTAATTAACAAGGTTTTGTGTTATACATGTTGTTCGGCTCATAACTTTGTCAGAACAGGTCCGATTCCAATCGAAGTGGTATCATTTGAAACAACTGTTTTTAAACTTCCAAAGAGTTCATTGAACTTTACTTAAAATGGTACTGAAGAGGGTACATATTCTCTCAAAGTTGGAGCATGTTGCTGAGTCGATTGTTTTGCTCTCAAGTGTAGTTTATCTATTATTAATAGGTAAACTATAGAAAAACCATAATACTCGAAGGGCAAAATATTAGCAAAGACTAAATTATATGAAAAATATTTTTATAATTAACAGTTCTTAAATTCCTCCCCTTATGATGGCTCGCGAGTGGATGCCTTTGTCTGGGAAATTTTCGTTTAAATATTATGAACTTATTTCTAAAGTTTCATCCTGCTAGTATGGTAAGTCTTCATTTCACAGGTAGATACGTATTTTATATTCGCATATTTCCGAAGTTCTCCCCCTTAAGCCCGCTGCAGACTATGCGTGTATTCGCAATTCGTGGGCAATTCGCGAATAGTGTGTAGGGACTTGTTCGCTGAAAATCGATTCCTAAACAACATGATCCGTGTGTTCGCAGTGATTCGCTCTTGGAGGCGGTAAATTGACGAATAGCAAAGGCCGCGCATTAACATGCCTGTGAACGCAATTGTAAACGCATAGTCTGTAGGCTCTGATTGGCGAATTGCTACGAACTACAACGAACTAGACAAATCACGCATAACGAATCGCGAATACATGCATAGTCTGTAGCGGGCTTTACGATGGCTTGCGAGTGGATGCCATTGACTGGGAAAATTTCATTTAAATATTAACAACTTGTTCGTAAATTCTTGTCCTGTTAGTATGGTATGTATTCGTTTCAGAGGTAGGCAATATATATTGTATCTTCATATGTACCTTGCGAATTGATGTCACCGATTTGGAAAATTTTATTTGAACATTATTAATTCCTAAAGTTCAATTTCCTAGATTTCGATTTACATATATCTATTTTATTTCCACATATTTTTGATTTCGGTGTTGATGTTTTTGATATAATTTCATTCCTTCTGGAGCGTCAGAATTGAGGATTTGAAAGTTTTACGCTAATGTAAATAATTACCGAATCTTTTAATGGTGTTGAATTTCAAAGTATTAAAATATTCCCCATTATTCACGTCTGTGAAGCTAGCAGCTTTAAAGGTGTTCAGCACCGTTAAATTTACAGTGGACCAGACGAACAGCGATACACCGGCGCGGCGCAGCAACTGGGTACCTACGTCCTCGCTGTCGCCGAATACCTGTTGACCGTCGGGTTTATTTCGATTAATAACTATTACTTACCTCTTCTGAATAGACATATCTCACTTATTAAATAAAGTATAAACTATAACCAGTATAATAGTCAAAAATATTATTTTCATAAACAAATAACAGATAAATAACATTCAATGTTTATAAAAGTTGTTCCGCGTTATAGACATCAACTAAACATTTATGGAATAGTGTATGTACTATGTACTTTATTCTTATGATATCATCAGAGTATATCCACAAAGTTTGGTTGAAATCTAGAACGCGGAACACCTTTAAAAAATAGTTTGTTTATCTAACAATATTCGTTTATGATATTTTTCCCACCCTTATTCTCATTGGCGCCACATCTCATATAGTGGGATATAATAAGGATAGTATACAGAGTATATCCACAAAGTTTGGTTGAAATTTAGAACGCGGAACATCTTTAAAAAATAGTTTGTTTATCTAACAATATTCGTTTATGATTTTTTTTCCCACCCTTATCCTCATTGGCGCCACATCTCATATACCTAGTGGAATATAATAAGGATAGTATACAGAGTATATCCACAAAGTTTGGTTGAAATCTAGAACGCGGAACACCTTTAAAAAATCGTTTGTGGATCTATTAATATTGGTTTACGATTATTTTTCACCCTTATCCTCATTGGCGCCACATTTCATATAGTGGGATATAATGGGAATAGTATACAGAGTATATCCACAAAGTTTGGTTGAAATCTAGAACGCGAAACACCTTTAAAACAATAGTTTGTATATCTAACAACATTCGTTTATGATTTTTTCCACCTTTATCCTCATTGGCGCCACGTATCATATAGTGCTACATAATGAGGATAGTATACAGCGTATATCCACAAAGCTTGGTTGAAATCTAGAACGCGGAACACCTTTAAAAAGATAGTTTGTGGATCTATTAATATTGGTTTATAATTATTTTTCACCCTTATCCTCATTGGTGCCACATCTCATATAATGAGAATAGTATACAGAGTATATCCACAAAGTTTGTTTGAAGTCCAGAACGCGGAAAACCTTTAAAAAAATAAGTTTGTGGATCTTTAAAATTGGTTTATGTTTTTTTTCACCCTTACCCTCACTGGCGCCACATCTCATATAATGGGATATAATGAGGGTAGTATACAGAGTATATCAACAAAGTTTGGTTGAAATCTAGAACACGGAACATCTTAAAAAAAATAGTTTGTGGGTCTATTAATATTCGTTTATGATTTTTTTTCGTCCTTATCCTCATTGTCACTACATCGCGTATAGTGGGATTGTGGGATATAATAAGAACAGTATAGAGAGTATATCCACAAAGTTTTGTTGAAATCTACAACGTGGAACACCTTTTACAAATACAATTTTTGGATCTAGGTATTACTATTCGTTTATTAAATTTTTTTCACCCTCATTCCCGTTTCTGCCATGTGCCATACAGTGCGATAGCATAAGAATAAAGTACATGGTACATACATTAAGGGGGAAACACACTTACCTAACGCAACCCAACGCGACGCAACTCAACGCCACCTGACGCCAATCTAATGTCCAGTTATCCATAAGAAACTATTACGTCAGGCAAATGTGCACGTACATTTGCCTGACGTGACGCAGCGCCACTCTAGCAACCATCATCCCCATCGTCTAGATTATCGTCGAGTAGCGTCGGGTCAAGACTGTCGGAAGTGTCTGTTTTGAAAAAGGTTATTCCAAGGTTACCTCAAAAAATGTCTACCTGTTCCTTCTGTTACGAGGGAATCTAGTTAATCTGAGCTTAATAAATTTGTTAGGGAGCATCCTTCCTTGTCTATTTGACGTTAAAAGTAAATTTTATATAAGCTTGGGAAGAGATTGCAAGGCAGATCTCTTTTTCAAATTCATCCTCACAGCTCTCCATTTTACGAAACTTGTGTGGCTGACTAAACTAACGTGATATACAGTGTGCTTGCGTCGAACTGATATGCACGCCCCACCAACATTCGATAAGGCGGCGGGTAACGTTGAGTTGCGTCAGGTGTGTTTCCCCCTTTATTCCATAAATGTTTTGTTGATATCTATAACGCGGAACCTTTATTGACATTGAATGTTATTTATCTGTTATTCGTTTATGGAAATAATATTTTTTATTATTAGACCCTTTATAGTTTATACTTTATTTAATAAGTGATATATGTCTATTCAAGGGGTAAGTAATAGTTATTAATCGAAATAAACCCGGCGGTCATGCAACGGGTATCCGGCAACAGCGAGGACGTATGTAGTTGCCGCGCCCGCGTATCGCTCTTCGTCTGGTCTACTGTGAATTGAACGGTGCTAGCTTCACAGACGGTTTATTCACAAACGTTCGTGTACGTCCAGGTGTCTCCGTTATTATTGGCCGTCTTCACACCCGTGAACTGACTTACCTTTATGTCCAAAGATGCCTACAAGCAAGAGACCGAAGCTGCGCGGCACTTGACTATGAAAAAACCCAGTGACTGACTAGCACTCCTGTTTATTACACAGTTTACAGTATCGTACAATTCGGGAGATGCGCTCTGCACTAATCCATCGGTAGCAGGATACAGACTGACTTACTCATACTCTCGATATATGCTGTTGAAAGCAAGACGGTGGTCGACCAATCAAAATCAGTCGCGAAACGCATCTACGACTGCGCTACATGTGGGGAAACGTTCAAATTTGGCTGGGCAAAATTCCTAGTAGATATACAGAAAGTTAGTATGATGTCGGTTAATGTTAATATGTGTTTTTTGGTATGTCGGTGTATATGTATTCTGATAGCACTAATTATATAGGACGAGAAGAAACCAGGAGCATTCGAAAGATATCCTTCATGTCATCGTTTCGTTAACATTTTTCGCAAGTGATGTCGAAATCGCCTATAGTCCTTATTCTTCACCTCCTGCAAGTTGTGCAATCGATCATAAATATAAACGTAACGAAATTGTGTTCAAATCGAGAGATTTTTCTTGCTTCATCCTAAGATAATTTAAGTTGCCATAATTTTTGGATGATTAATTTTGCGTGTATAATCGAGGGCCTTAAAATTCCTAAAAGATCAAAAATTTGCGCAGGAATGGACAAAGTAGATCTCTTAGTTACTGTAGATTGTTTGAATATTGTATAGTAGGTTATCTGGTTGTGGATCCCACAAAATTCCTAGAGTTTTACGTTTAGACTTATACAATCAGACTAAAACTGATACCTTTCTTGATCATTAATGCAGTTAATTTTGTTCAATAGATCAAAATTGTTAGAGGAGAATAGTCATAGCATAGTTAAATGAATTAGTGCCAGTTATTACATTTATTTGAATTATTGCACAGATGACCAGCGGCGGCTCGTGACGAAATCTTTGGTGGGTTCACAAGGTTTTTTTTTACTTGTATTACATACAAGTACAAAATATTCATATTTTAAAATGATAATAAATATACTTAATTTTGTTTTTGTTGGTAATGTTTACTTACCATTTTGCAGGATATTTCTTGCGTGTATATCTAACAAAAACACGGATGTAAAGTATAATAATAGTACTTAGCTTATATTAATTAGATAATTACCAATGTGTTAGTTTTATAGAACAAACACAAATTAAACACAATGGTTAAATAGAAAGTCCATTCTCCTTTCTTTGAGTTCTGCGAATTTATTGATAACTAAGTTATTAAAATCGAGAATCTCTTGCACCAATTTTTTTTCTATTGGCAGCATGGCTAACGCAGACAATCGATCTTCATTCATAGTGCTTCTTAAAAATGTTTTAATTCATTTTAATGTCGAAAAATTTCTTTTTCCTGCTGCAGTGGGCATCGGAATTGTTACTATAATTTGGAGCAGATCATAGGTTGCTGAAGAAACTTTCTGTAGATTTTTTTCGATAATAAATTTCAGGCAGTGTATGTACAACTTCAGATAGATTTATAAAATTTGGTCTTCGATAAATAATTTCTAGTTCAGTTTGAAGTCTACGTTGGTCTAACATTGGGTAAGACCGAGCAATATCATTCCGAGCAATATCATTGAGATTGTTTTTAGGAAAATTGCACTTCTAGTGAAAAAAATTATCGGGCAGAAAAAAGGGACCCACTAAGATGGTTGCTAAAGGAGGACCTGTCTTTAATTTGAATTAATATGCAGTCGCATACTTCCTATTAATATGCAGCAACCACTCGGGTGATTTGGTGATATGGACCTTCATTGCGCCTCTAACTTCGAATATGCGTTACATCTTCAATTAACGCCGGAATAGCTTCAGTATTTTTTCTTTCCTTTTGAATATAGTCTTCAAAATTTTTCATAGCAATGGCCACTTGAGTAGGATCTATTGTTGATTTTTGTAATTAGTTATAGAGAATGTCTGAACGGGGCATGATCTTATGAATAGATTTGGTAAATACAGGCAAATGGCAGGTAGTCATTATCATATTTCTGTGCGCCATATATATGAGACAGAGAAGAGACTTAAAATTCAATCTATATTAACACTTCAGTCTCGCAGTTTTGGCCCTATTAATGTTAATAAGTTCTATGAGCTACCTGATTATGACCCAGATGAAAATTGCTCTCAACAAGACTTTTCTCAAATTAAAACGTTATTGTCTCAAATTTTAATAAATGATGATCACTTTCGCGATATCAACGATGTATTGCCGTTAATTACATATTTAGGTGATTATTGTTGCTATATTACGTTAAAAAAATTAAAATGTGTCAGCTGTAAACAAAAATTAGTATATGACGAGCAATTTATTGTTGAGGACAATTTTGATCTCAATAAATTAAATCGTGGAGGACTTTTATATCCCCAAGGACAAGTTATAAATGTTGTATCTGTGACTTATATAATCTTCAATAAATTAATAAATGAATTTGAGGACACATTTCTAGAAATCTATAATAAAAGATCGTTCTTGGTTTATTTAATTTTGGAATATTGTATTGAACAGAAACATGTCTCACATTTCGATGGATGCGCTAATCATAATGGAAAAGACATTTTTAAAATTATTCTCAAAAGTATTTCCAATACCCTCTTAAAAAATTATTGCGCTAAAAATAGCGACCATTTAAAAATAGGAAATAAAAAAAGAAAACTCGATACATTAACGAAGTAGGCTATATACCTACCTATACATGCATAAATATTTTTTATAACTAAACGTATATAATTTGGGACCTATTTCTTTAAAAGTTTAATTAATGTATTTTCATGGCATGTGTTCTATAATATATTTTTTATACCTAAACTCTCACCTCGACACTAAGTTATGCACGATGTTAGGTAGGTAAATGAAATTTGAAACTGCATAACATGAACATGCATACCTATATTAAACCTACTAAGTAATAATAATTAAAAGAAGGTATGGAATAGTTCAGTATATGTATTTATGTGTAATAACCTCTTTTCAGTAGTGTGAAAAATGTTTATTATACATAAATACATATCCTGAATTTTGGCGCAGGTGTAGGGGAGTTGGGAGCCTGCACTTAATACTACACCTAGTATTAAACCAAAACTCAAATATAATTTTTGGGATTTGTCAAGAAGCCTGTCATATAACTAGCGTTCTTTAAAATAAGTTAACTATTGATAGTTTTCATAAATATTAGTGTATGTATCCCCTTATATGATTAAAATTGCACGGCCTACATTGATGACGTCACACGACAAGCACTATGTCCTTGTTATTCAGTGGGTGTTGATAGAGTTCACTGCGGACGGGTCGATTTGTATCACGTGGTCGCGGCGTAGATATTTGATTGTATTTGTCATCTTGTTTAGTAATGTTCCTGTTTCTTTTAGTCGGTTATTTACCCGAAACGCCCGAAGCGAATACGGCGGCCGACCAATCAAAATCTTAGTCGCAAGCCGCGTCTACGACTGCGCCGCACAGTAGGACCAACCAGGGCTGCCAGATCAAATAACTAGTTACAAAATGTGTATAATACGGTCATCTTATGTACATATTCAGCATATTCTGTTTGTATAACAGATTACCTTGTATATTGGATATAAAAACAATAATTTATCTTGTTTATTGTTTACTATACCATGCATTCACTGGTTTTTATATTTATATTACATTTTAGTTTTATATAATAACCGATTTCAAAAAACTTTTGCATTAACAGTAAGTATACAAATAGATTATCAAAATATAATTCAATAATTACATTTTTAGTATGCTATGAGTAAGTATTTAAATGCCATGAGTTATGTTAAAACACTTATGTAAGTATATTAGACAAGATTGAAATCGTAAATTTTTCTAAAGATAATTAGTATATTAAATTAAAACGCAGTGTATTTTTTTAAGCTTAACTAATCTATAACCTAAGGGAAAAACAGCCTCTCAGTTTAAATATCCTTCCAAGTTATATGCATTAAATATGAATGTCTTTGGGGACCATTAGAATTTTGTTACATACAATCGGTTGTCGACTGCTGCTCTAGAGAGTATAATATCGTTAATCATATATGGAGAGCATATATATATATATATATATATATATATATATATATATATATATATATATATATATATATATATATATATATATATATATATATATATATACTTAGCAGAGCATGGACACTTGAATAGGGACTACCATAATCGCTTTTGCGAGAAAAGTTTAAATGGTGCTTTAGAATGCTAGTATCGAGAAGAATAATAAGAATAAGTGATCGACAAATGTTTGCGTAATAGCAAATGGTAACATTTGAGATTCGGAATCTGGGAAATGTTCGGCCCTATGCAATAATACAAAGCAGAATTAACAGGTATACACAACTAATGTCAGATCGAATGTATATTAACATTATGTAATTAATACATTGTCCTATAATACCTCTGGGAATTGGATGTCCATTTTGATATTAAGTACATAAATGCAAATGCTTCTCAGTCCATCTCGTCCACCTTAAAGCCCGCTACAGACTATGCATGTATTTGCGATTCGAGATTTGTCCAGTTCGTTGTAGTTCGTAGCAATTCGCAAATCAGAGCCTACAGACTATGCGGTTACATATGCGTTTATAGACTATGTTAATGCGCGGCTTTGGTTTTCGTCAATTTCGCGCTGCCTAAAGCCCGCTACAGACTATGCGTGTATTCGCGATTCGTGGGCAATTCGCGAATAGTGTGTAGGGCCTTGTTCGCTGAAAGTCGATTCGTAAACAACATGATTCGTGTGTTCGCAGTGATTCGCTCTTGGAGGCGGTAAATTGACGAATATCAAAGGCCACGCATTAACACGAATGATGAATCATGCCAACGCACATCACTAATCGTGAACAAACGCATAGTCTGTAAGCTCTAATTTGGGAATTGTTACGAATTACAACGAACTGGACGTATCACGCATCACGCATAACGAATCGCGAATACATGCATAGTCTGTAGCGGGCTTAAGAGTGCATCACTGTGAACACAGGAATCATGTTGTTTACGAATCGATTTTCAGCGAACAAGTCCCTACACACTATTCGCGAATTGCGAATACACGCATAGTCTGTAGCGGGCTTAAGAATCAGTTGACCTCGTTCTGTCATTGCATTGATATCTGCAACATCCCTTACATAAATCCGTAACCGCAGTCTATAACAGCTTTGTGTTTTGAGACGTGTCAACATTTCTTTTACAAGTATTACGTACTATATCCGTATATCCCGTATACCATATGAGATGGCGCTTGCAACTGTGAACCTTGTGAAGCCGTACTATTCGACATTAGTTCGTTTTAGACAAGGCTTGAGAGAACGTCCATTTTCTAGTTTTTGTAGTTTTGTAATCTAACCCAAATCACAAAACTCCAGCAATAACACGGAGACTTTTAACGCAGAAAGCCTTTCTTCCTTACATCCAATGTGTAACTGACAATATCTGTAGGATTCTTCGAAAACAAGACATGAAAACCATTTTCACAGCCAAAAACAATCTCCACTTTCCTCCGTTCTCCTAAAGACACCATCCCCAACGTATCCCATGGATTGTATGAAATTCCCTCCATCCAACGACCCCATCGGTAACTACATCGGTCAAACCGACAGACGTATGTCTAATAGACTTTGTGAACACAACCTTGCTTTTCGCAAGGCTGACCTAACCCGACACTATTGCGACATTACCAACAGACAGGACACATAATTGACTTTCAGAAAGCCAAAACAATCGCTACAATAAAAACATATCCTAGTAGAATAATCCAGGAAACCATTGAGATTGAAAAACAACCAGACTGCTCAAACAAACGTGACTACAGCCAAAGATTACCCGACGTCTGGAAACCACTAATTACACGTCTCTGCTCTACCGTGCCCGTTCCCGTTCCCACAAATACACCACCAGCTGATCGTGACGCAACACGCGACCGTAACTACCGCGACGGTTAGCCTAGACGCAAATTGAGGCGCGTATAGCGCGTGTGGAGTAACGTGGCGCGACGAGTACGGCCACTTGCGTAGAGTGGTGATCCGCATGTTGAAACACAGTTTTGATGCCGACACACGTACCGCCCGCATCCAAAGAGCTATTGCGCAACAACTCCTGACACGTGTGGCACGTGAAACTGTGCCTCGACCACAGTGCCGCGCGAGCCAGAGCAGACGCGAACAGACGCGAACAGACGCCTCCAATTTGCACTGTTTCATTGAATCCTATAAGTTACAAAAACACGCGCTGTGCTGTGTCGCGTCACAATTTGCGCCTAGCCTAACTGCCGCGACACTTCACACACACTGTTGATCTTCCGTGACGTATCTTCCGATATAAATAACAGTCACAGGGGCACCACACCACAGATCGAACCGAGGAGTAGGCAGATTAAGGCCTTGACAAGAACTACAAGCTACCTACCATTCCTGAACACTATTTCGAAGTTCGATTGAGGCCACTAAATTAAATCATACCTCAAAGGTCTATTACTATAGAAATACCGTTAGATTGAAGAATGTTCCTGAAAATGATGCTTCAACCAGGAAATCAGAACACGAACCTTGTTTTTCTCGTTCGTTTGTTGAAAATGAAAAATGAATTTCTAAAGATATTTTGTGGTGTTTTTCTTACATTATCATAGGATATAACGTATATTTAAGAGCTCTAAATGAACATCGCTGTTGAATGATAAGATACGAATATAATCGAAGGGCCGAATATACATGAAGCACTCGATTTGCGCTCGAGCCATAGGGAAAAACGATCGAAGCTAGACAAAAAAAAAAAAAAAAAATTCAAAAGGCGCAGAATCTTTCTAAAGAAAATATGACCTTATTCACCTTCCAAGAATACACACTTCGCGCGTTTACACTTTTTTTGTCCGAGTTGTATATTTGGGGGACTAAATTAGAAACAAAAAATTTTCGACCATTTAAATTCAAAACGTTGATTTTTTACGAAGCAAAAATTAATGTTTTTTGTCTCCAACTCGCACGTCCGAACGTTTTGTTTGTTTACATTCGGACGGCTGGGTTCTGCACCGCTTAAATGCGCATTGAGAATTTTGTGTGGAACGTGATTTTTGTGCACCATATTACGACAATTTTCTAAAGACCACTCAGTGTCCAACGCAGGAATATCGTCAAAAGTTGTGATTGCTGTGTTTAGGAAAGAAAAAATCAATGGTGCAAATTAACAAGGCTTTAAAAAGTAAATTAATTTAGTTGAATATGTTAGTGGGTCATGGGCACTTACCGATTAGTTTGTGCAACTCTTGCAGGCGTAGACTATACATTGCATTTGACAAAAGCGGATTGAGAAGTTAAGAGCTCGAAACCGTTGTCGTAGCAGATTTCCAACTTCTTCGGTAAGAAAAAGGCAACATGAGTTAGTGCAAGCAATTCGACACCAGTGTATACTACCAGCTAGAATATCCAATCACCAAGACCATATTCAAAAGCAAATGACCCACTAGGGGAAGGAAAGACTGGTCTCAGGATTGAAGAAAGACATCACGACCACCGATCCAGCGAATAAAAATCGTGTTCAATATCTTAATGTACAGTTCAAACAAACCACGGGAAACCACTGAATAGCACCGCCAGTCAGACAGTCGTTGAAGAACGACAAAACTCACCTTTAAAGCCGGGGGATTTGAAAATTCAAACGATATTCAACTTCAGTAATCGAGTAGCAGAAGGGATAGCCACTGAACTCACTGATGCTTCAACGAATCGCAAGATTATTGCTCCTGTTTTGAAAGAATTACTCGTAGAAAGTGATCGTAGTGTATATCAGTGATTTGGAATAAGAACCTCAGAATTACTCAGATCAATCGAAAGCTCGGAAACTCGAGAAATGCATTCGGTGGTATATTGTACTAATGTTTCTGGCTTCGTACAGTACATTCAACAAACAAGACAGATTCTTGAGTCTCATTTGAAGTTTGGAATAGACGGTGGTGGCGAATTCCACAAGGTAAGATTGATTTCTGTTATCCTATTTTTTATTGATCAGTGTGTTTTGAGTCAGTATCACTTTTCAGGAGTGTTTATCGATTCAGGGAAACGTTCTTCCTGAAGATGCAGAAATATCAAAAAAGCGAAGAAAATTCAGTGAAGGAAAATCCAGTGAAGAATTGGCACTTGTTCCGAAAAGCCAAGAAAATTATAGTAATGTTTCGCAACTATGGAATCTTCTGGAACTGAGCCAATTTCCGAAGAGCATTTACGCAGACTTAAAATCGTAGAACATGTTATTGGCCATTATGATACATGCTGGGATGTATGTTTCTGCTTGGTGCTGTGCAAATAAGAATTATTTAGCAGAAGAAGGTCCCCTCAGGACTGTTGGAAATTGCCTGGAAAATTAAAATGCTTGGTCCGCCTGTGGCGCGAAAAAGAAAGATACCAATAATTACAAAAATTGTATATACCCCCCTATTTTTTCAAATAATAACGAGAGGATAGTTCTAGATATAATTAGTCCTCCAGAATTGCATTTGGCGTTAGGCGTTGTTAATACTGTAATGGACCATTTATTAAAAGATTTTAATGAATCAACTACTTTGGTCGAAAAGTGCAATATTCAGGGAGAAGTAACGAGCAATGAAACAGCATTTAAAGGAAATTCATGTAAAACTGTGTTAAATAGTGTGGATAATCCAGAAGAATATATAGTTTAGGGTGTTTGAGGTATGTTATAGTATTGGAGAAATTTCAAAAAGTCGTTACCGCTTGTTTCGGGAGGTAATTAGAACTGACCTATAAAGAGAACTTGATTCAATTTCCAACCCCTATTTGGATTTGGGCATCTCAGTCGCGTCAAAAGTACATGCAGTTTTTCATCATGTCAACGAATTTTGTACTAAACACTAAAGGCGTCTGGGCTTTTATATCGAACAAACTATGGAGTCATTGGTACAACAGTGGAGACACCATGAAGGCTAGAAAGCAGAATAAGTCACGTTTAACTATGCCAATCGCAATAAAAATGGAATATGCCGTAGGGGCTTCGAAAGGACAGCTAATATCAATAATACGGACTTATGTGTGTTTAATACCAACAACGACAAAAGGAATGGTAGTCAGAAGCCAATATTTATTGCTAACATACATGAGAAACTGAATCATTGCGTCGACAATACAGAGACATTTAGGCGAACGATGATGATGAAATGAAGATGTACAAGGACCTGCCCGTTGATATTAAGGAACCGTTGGACTCGCCGAGCTCTCAAAACGACACAGTTGGAATGAAGAATATAGCCATCGTGAAGGATAACGGTAAAAGGAACTTCATTCCGTAGGGCACAAATATTATTATCTCCATTTGGTCCAATGGTAGAGACACGGCCTATGATAACAAATTTAACCCTTTTATTGACTGTTTCGATTCCGATTCGATGCTAGATTTTAAATTTACCTCTATAACGATCGATAACCATCCGAAAATAGACATCGCGTGGCCATCTTTCAATCCGTTGTCGGAAAACGAGAAGGGGGCGCCCTCCGTCAAGGAGTGCTTCGAAAAGGAACACTTACTAAACCACATTGCTGTCAGATTGATGAAGCTTAACCACGACAAAAAGAAGAGTTTCTTCACCGAGTTCATCCCAAGACTTCAGTCTGCCACACGCTTACTTAACCCATTCAGCTGGACGAGCATGTTCCGTTTCAGTTTTAGACGCAGCCTTGGATTCGAAAGGGAGAAGGAAGACTTGCCAACTTCGAAGTATTCTCATTTCAAACCGATAAATGAGAAAGTCGAGAACTACACGCAGGACCAGTATGTCGACGGAGCCACGTTTATTATATCCAACAACTTGGATAAAGTGGATTACAAGTGGAGCGAGAGCAGTCGATGATGCTGGAAAATGAAATTGGCCATAGCAATAAAGAAGTACTACGAGTACAAACTGAGGGATGCACCGCCGTCTCCCGACTTGGATTTCGTGCTCAAGTTCAGCCCTTACCTGAACGATAAAACCTGCCAAACCGACAAGTTCTTCGATTTGGACTTCGATGTCGTCAACGTAACGTATAGCAAATCGCCCAAATTAGACGCTGTTGAGGAGAGCGTCGACGAAACCTACTGCGCCTGTGCCACCGATAAAATTACCGCAATAACAATGGTTAACTCTGTCGTTAGCTGTCTTGTGCACGCGACTGATCCTGAGAGTATGCTAGGTGAGATACTGTGGAAGTACGGTCTGAAGGCGTGCGAAAAATGCAACAACAACGTTACTTGGAAAGCTAATTGGCTGCTAAATTGCCAGGCAGATTCGGAGTAGGATAGCCAAAATTTCTAAATTATAGGGCGTGGTGGGGAAGTCTGTGAGGCATGTCTGGCCCCAAACTGCAACAGAAGCGGCGGTGGACGACCGCCTCCCTCTCAACATAATTCGCAACTACGCGAGGATATCGGCCAGAGTGGGGAGCAACTGCTCTCCGGCCTGAGCTCCCTCCAAAAACCTACATGGAAGAACTGCCCCTGGCCGAGATAAGCTGCGTGGCGATATATATGTTCTGTGCACACAGAACTGTGTATATAAATGTGCTTTTAATTTTTGCCATGTTTTTGGATTGAATAAATATTTGTAGTAGTGATAATGAATTTATTGATAAAAGGTAACCTTTCCTTGCCAAGTTCCCCCATGTCGATGTCGTGACAATATGTTAAACAGTAAATATATGTAGTTCTTCAGAATTTAAATAATAGTAATAGAATTCTGAAAGGAACACATTCAAAGAGAGCCAATCAAGAACCTCTTACATCTTTAGCTTGTGTTAAACATAAGAAGCGCTGAAAACGAATAAGATCGATTCTCATACAATGTAAACTAAATGTAGCGGACTATGTGTTTTTGAGCTGATCATTTACTTTTCACTTATGGAATAACTTCCAATTTGCTGTAATGGTAAAGAGCTTCATGTTGTGAAAATATATATTAATCTGTAATACCTTATCAGTAACATATAAGTTGGAAATCGAGAAAGGAACCACCAAACCGCCAAGCGGTTATCAAAGTAGTTCCCGAATAGCAAAGCTATTACAGAATCGTTCTAGGAGACAACTACTCCTCGGGCTAAAGCCCCGCCAGGCATTGAATTGTACCCAGAAGCGATCCTCGACTCCTTTCTCGTGTTTCTGCACGATCAGATAAAGTTTCAAAAAATAAAACCCGCCACAGGTAGGATTCGACATTTGTCCCGGATCGGAACCGAACGACATACAGCTGTTTCAAACTTATTAATTCTCATCAGTGCCGTACACGGTACGCCGATTCAGGACAAATGCCGAATGAACTTTATTAGAAATTTATTTTAGAATGAAATTTTTGAAATGTAATACCTTATAATAAATATAAATACGCTATAAAATAATTAGTATTTGATATGATTCAGTTATTTGTTTGCGTATTAGAAAATTAAAAATATTGTTTTGATAATGAATGTTATTTTTAAATTAGTAATATGCTATTGAATAAATGGATTAGTATTATTATTGGTTTTATTTATTACTATTATATATTGGATACGTATTTTGTTTATTGTCTACTATGCCATACATTATTTGCCCTAAACACTTAACTGAAAATTTGGGTAATTGTATAGAACACCCCCTTCTGGATTTTCGCGTTTTTTTTATGGACGTGTTGTAGGTTGCTATAGGAACAGTTTTTCACAAACGAAACTTTGCGCAAATTAATAATAACCCATCTAGCTAACGGGAGGTGGGACCGAATAGGGGTGCTGGGCGGGGTAAACAGGTGTATTGAGGAATGTTAATTTAGCAAGGGTTCATTAAAAAAATGTAAATTTTTGAAAATATTCAACATATAGGGGTAGTTTTTAAGGGTTGAAGCAATATTTGTGTGGTGAAAGAATGTGGCATTGTGTGCACATAGAGACCGCAAAAGTAAATATCTTGCTTTTTTTTTTTGTTAAATTTTGGCGTCTGTTGTTGAAGGGCAGGGGATATATATATTTGGTATATAAATGATCAATGTTCAAAAATAATTTAGAGGGATAGTTTATAAGGGTTGAAATAATCGTGAATCCTAATTGTTTCTATTTGTCATAATCTGCCTGACCCTTTTTTATGCACGTGATACAGTCATTATTTAAATTGATGTATATTTAATTAATTTACTCACATGTTGTATTCCAATTATTAAAACGCCATGTCTATTTAAGAACGATGTAAGTCCTTCATTTGATGCTGTAATAGCATAAAATTTCGCGTAAGTGACATCGCAAGAGTCACAGGTGTTGAAATCACAAAACCGCACAGGCACAGGTGTAAGGTAAGATTCACAGTCAATACTCTGTATTCACTCATATTTTTGTCGCATTCGACGCGCAAGAATATTTTAAGTTTAAGTTCTAGCTGTGAACAAAGAACTGAATAGCTGTGGTATAAAAAGTGTCTTTTCAGCATCCCTTGGCGCGTGAAGACGTTTCCAACCAATCAGGGCGTCTGATTTTGTTTACATATTTGTAAATTCAATAGACAGTGATGTCTGCGCTTTAGGTAAGCAAGTAATTTGTAGCCTATATTGTATATTATGATAGTTGTACAAAAGTTGATGTGGCAACATGGGAACTTTGGTGAACTACAGAAACGATTAAGTAAACAGTAAATCAGCTGTGCGCATGGAGAAATGTTCCAATTTTAATTTATTTATAAAAAATACTTAACGCCATCTGCGCAAGATATGATAAGGTGCGTTGTACTCGTGATGGAATGTAGAATGTGTGAGTAAGTTTAGTTTTTCGATAGGGCAGAAGGGGGTGTTCTATACAATGACCAAAATTTGTAATCACAATGTTAGACATAAACTACTTATAGTTGCTTTTTACTTGAATTGTTTGGTCAATTTAATTTAAAGGAATACATATTTTCTTTTATATAATAACTATCTTTTACTTTTTACTTTACTACATTTTTGCATTTAGTGCATACATATAGATTTCTACCAAACTTCGTAACGGGTGTCCAGAAAGGGTAGGGGGTATTTGTAGATTCAATAAAAAAAAAAAAAAAAAACTCAGAAAAAATAAATTTTTTTGTTAATTTTTAGATAAGGTTTTTGGAAAATTAAGTACTAAAGATTATGTTCTCCAAATGTTGACCCTCACGCTGCTGGCACTCCTCTAACCGTAAACGGAAGTTAGCCACCACGCGTCTACACATCTCTCTGGAAACGGCGGCCATTTCGGTGCGAATGTTGTGCTTTAATTGCTCTAAAGTTCGTGGTTTGTTTACATACACTTTCTCTTTAAGGTACCCCCATAAGAAATAATCACGAGATGTAAGATCAGAAAATGGATTCGAATGTTTGAGAATACCGGTTCGACTGTAAAAATTTGCAATCCAGGTCGCCCGTGCTCTGTTCGAACCCCGCAAGCGATTGAAGAAGTGAGAGTTTACGAATTGATTGAGAAGGATTTTCATGCACTGAAACTCTTACTTGTTATTATTCATCTTTTTTATGGCCGCTGCCACTCCATCCATTTTTGGGGGTTCTACTTGTTCTTGGTTCAGGAACTCGAACTCTAAGAGTTCAGTTGGTTCACCTGCCAGCATCTCTCGAAAATGCTCTGTCCATCTGGATAGGATATCTCTTTTGTTGTTTATTAGGTTTCCTTCTTTTTCTCTACAGATATCAGTTCTTGGCTTGAAAACCTTTCTTGATGCGTTTAGTTCCTGATAGAGTCTTCTGGTTTCGGGAGCTTTCAAGCTGATCTAATAGTTTGTTTTCTGTCTCGCGTTTCTTTCGCTTATGTACGCGTTTCTCTTCCCTTCTAAGATTCTTGTATTTGTCTACCGCCGCCCTTGTCCTACGCTGTAGCATGGTTTTGTATGCTTCGCTCTTTTTGGCGGTTGCTTCGCAGCATTCTCCGTCGAACCAGTCAGCTATCTGTTGTTTTGTTGTTTGGGTGCTTATAAGTAGCAAGGTCAAAAATATGTAAGAGTATAACATTTCCATACTTCGTGTTGGCAAAAGAAGTTACCAATTTTTGAATAGGACTGTTTTTGATTGTGATCTTGTTTCGTATCACTAGGGCGTACTGTTGCACCACTTGTATCTTTGTTGTTGCCTTAAGGGTTGTGAAATAAGCAGCGGTGTTTACTTCACTACATAGACTTATTAAAACTAAGCAACAACGGTGAACACTTTACAGAAAACGTTCTGTATAGTGATTATAAAACTGATTAATGTCTAAGTTACGTGTTAGGCAGTGGATGTTGGATGTAGCAATGCATTGTTTTCGGTTTTCTGTTTTATAGGCTGTCCCTAACATCTGTTGTGACGCGATGGGGTGGCTTTTGTCACTTTTTGACCATCGAATATGCTGGAACAGGCTACTATTAAAAAATACAAAATTAAGGGAAGTTAAAGTTCAACATAGTTCCGCACAGCAAGAAAGGATGCCGAAATAAATACAGCCGACCGTTCCCATAATAAGTACATTTTTAAGGGAAGGAAACTGTTTACTGTGACCCTAATTAATCCACTGCCATAAACTAAATAGAAATCTTAACAAGGAGTGATGTTTCACATCGCTCCGCTAAATGAAATTAAACAGAATTTTTGCAGTTGGACTTCCATTCCTTATTTTAATACCCAACAATTTTTAGACGGTGAATATTCGATGGCTGATCTAGAGTTGCTCTATTAGTCAGAAGTACCCAGCGGCTTAAAATTAATTTCTAAAAGAAATAATTGTGCCCTTTGTAACAATTAAGGAATATATACTGTTTGTTCCAGATACAGTTTTCAACTTAAAGGTTATGTTTATTGTCATTTCTTTAAAATTATTCGAAAAAAAAATGATGCCTTTTATCGTAGAATCGACGAACACCCTGTATTACTGTTACGTCAAGATAAACCGATTCATAGAGGCGTTTAATTAATTAACTACTAGTTATTTT
This sequence comes from Rosalia funebris, assembly GCA_037954035.1. NCBI lineage: Eukaryota > Metazoa > Arthropoda > Insecta > Coleoptera > Cerambycidae > Rosalia > Rosalia funebris. The sequence goes on along the minus strand of JAZFAV010000001.1, from coordinate 8,928,615 downwards.
AATGAAATTAGCAGTTTCTTTATCGAAATTCATTTTTAAATACAAAAATTGTCTTTTTTTTAGTATAATTCAAAGCACCTGTAATTTTACCCTATTTTTAAGCAAATTTTTCGAGTTTTTTAAAATACCTGTTTTGTTTGTTACCAGATAAACAATTTCCTATTCAAAAGTTAGTTGAATAAAAATGTTGTCATACAATTAGAGACAGTGGCGGCTCGTGGTCATTTGTCCTGGGCGGGCAACAACTATTAGTAGGTTAACTTTGACTCATCACTCTGTTACTCATTGTACAAGTATAATGTCAAGATTTAAAATTCTTTCAGATTTCAAGTTGAAAATGCATAACACTAAAATTGGATAAAACTAGTACAGACTCTTATGAGTGCTACACAATTTTTATATTCACACATTTTCTAATATCTACATTAATCTATCTATATCAACATTATCTACAAAATAATTTTACTTAATAATATAACAAATACAGTGTCTATAGAGTACAGACCTCGCTGAGATAAACAACGTTCTACAACGTCTCTGAAAACTCAGTTCGGAAATCGGACTGATCGGAGATTCTCGATTCCTTCCCCGCTTTGCCGAAAGCTTCGTCAGCAGGGTGGTCTAGCCCACCCATGCCACAGCTTACTCGAGAAAGCTGTGCCCGTGTTTCAAATTGTTTCATGTAGTTTACACGTGTATAATTTTGTTTTTATGTCTTCAAATCAATCAAATAATTCGTAATTCTATTAATTAATTAATTCTATTCATGTGTTTACTGTTTATTTAATTTTATATTCCAGATTTCCATGTTTAAACTTTCAAGGGATGTTGAAAGTATACCCATCTCAATAATAATTTTAAAACTAATCTTGGTAGACACTTATTTACTTGTATTTATTTAGTAAAGCAATAAATATAGTTTTTATTTGTGCGAGGCGCTTGCGCTGTCTCGTATGTACAAAGTCAGAAAGGCAAAAGACGTGGCTGCCCACCCGGCCCGGCACCCATCACGCTAGGCATAACCACGATAACTATTAGTTCCACGGTTAGAAGAGCGAATTGCTGCACTTCATACTTGCACTGCATTCCTTTTTGCACCACGGTTGCGCTGTTAGTATTATTATATATAATCAGAACTTTTCACTGTATTATTGTTGTTATGTAATATATAATGTATTTAATTAATTACATATTACATAATTATATCTTCACTAATTTCTATAAACGATAAATAGCGAACTTTGGAACTGTGTTCCTCTTCTAGGAAACAGCTGGGTGGGCACTGCTCACTCTGCTACCCCTGACCAGCCGCCACTGATTCGAGACCGCTCTGTCTATTTTTTGAAATGAATTCAACCCCTAATTCAAAGTGCACATATCGGCAAAGAAAAAAATTCTATACCCGCCTCGACACTCTCTACATATTAACAACAAATTGAGACTTTCAGATCACTTCTCGTTAGTTACAGAACAAAAAACAAAGAACACTTTGAAAAAGCTTTTTATTACATAATTAAAGACACTGATAATAAAAAAGCGCGAGCTTAAGGGATGTTAGCCAAATAGTCCTTCACGTGGGATGGTTCAAGTCTCCTGAATCCAGTGGAATCACAAATGCCCACTTCGATATTGTCTGCGGTCATCTGACCCTCGAAACTTTCTTTTAAAGTTAAAATGGCCGTATGCACCGCATCGTCCAATTCCAAATCCTCGCTGTACCTTTAAAAGAAGAGAAAATCCAATAAGGATATAAAATTGAGAAAACAAAAACATTATCTCAAATGAATGATAATTTTAATTAACAGTTTAAATATTAATTATTTTAAAGTGATGATGATACTACTGATACATGTACAGGGTGTTCGGCTTAAGCAGGGATAACAGTATAATTTTTGTGTGTAAACTGATTAGGCCTCTATTTGATACAGATAATATATAACTTATTAACCCTTGCCACGATAATTCAGTAGAAAACGCTGCCACAACTAACACTAAACTACCCCCCCCCCCCTTTTTCTGTATATGGAGTAGTTAATTATCCAAATATAATAACACAACTAAGAAATGATTTGAAAGATGAACAGTGCAACACAAAAAGTTTGGTCAATAACACTGCTAAGGCAAATTGCAATACCGGAGAGGGATACCGCAAATTGATTTGATATTTTAAAGGACAAAATATACATCACACTCACCAATTAAGGGAAGAAAGAGTCTGCAGAATGGTAATTAAATACATGCACCACTCCATTGGTACAAAAGCTATTACAGACGAACTAACTAAATTGGGACATAAAGTTAGAAACATAAATGCAAAACATAGAGTAACTAAAGAACTACTGAATCTATTATTTCTAGATTTAGAGCCAGCAAACAACAATAAAGATGCATATAAAATTGAGAAGCTCCATAATATCAACACAAGAATAGAACCACCTAACATACGGGGTGTCTCCTAAAAAACGCCGCAAGCCATAACTCCGTTATTTATAATCCGATTTTAAAAAACAAAAAATTAAATGAAATGGCTCTAAATACACTCTAGAGTGAGCATGCCGCAGTGTTTTTAAACTTTTTGTTTTTTGAAAAGTGATAGTCAACTTTTCTTTTTCAAATGACAATATAGTTTTTTTTTTATTTACTATTGTGCAGATTTCTTTTCTGAATCCAACGGTGCCAACAATATGGCCACTCAAAATCCTACTCCAATCGAACCTACGTATGTGTGAAATGTGGTGGAGCACATAGTACTGCTAGTTGTAAAAAACCAGGAACTCACTTGTCAAATGTGTGTTCTGTGGGCGTGGCCACCCAGAAAATTTCAAGGGATGTGACAATAATACGAGAAAATAACGAACCGAACCCGAAAACTAAAACTAACATCATACCACCACTATATAATCAATCCCATCAAACAGCGAAATAGAAATTACACAAGTGTAGCAAACTCCACCACAAACGACAACAATGAAGCAACTCCTAGACTCGAACAATAACAACACAATTCTTGAATGAGTTTAAGCCCATGTTCAATCAACCAATGTAATGGAATAGCATGGTTTTCAATATGCTCACCACACTAATCGATAAGCTAAACAATTAATGGGTACATTTCTATAAGGAACAGAATGTATTAGATAAGCATAAAGATGAAATAAAAATATTCCTGGCCTGTAATCAGATCGATATTTTACTAGCAAGTGAAACTCATTTTACAGAACAAACAAATTTCAGCATACCCCAATACAAAATATATTATATCAATCATCCAGATGGCACAGCCCATGGTAGTTCTGCAGTCTTAATAAAACAGACAATCAAGCATCATGAGCTATTTAAATATAACAAAAACTTCCTACACACACCAACAAAAGGCTTATTCCTACCTTAAGATTTAACAGTGACACATTTATATACATTATATACATTTTTTTCATACCCCAAATGAAAAAAATGTATATAATCAGCTTAGCAGAACACTAAAAACAAAGTTAAATGAAATCCGAGAAGAAAGCTTTGAAAACTATGTTACCAGTTGATCAAAACCTTAATACTGCACAGAATTAATAAGGATTTAATACCACAGTACTCACAGAGGTCTCAACAGTGTCACCGAATAATACAAGTAATAAATAAAGCATTTGAAAATAAACAGTACTGCTCTGCTGTCTTTCTGGATATAAGCAAAGACTTTGACAAAATTTGGTTTTTCCTTTGGCAGGGACAGTACCAGAGAGCTCTGGCAAGTCTCTCTGTCATAATCTCAGGCGTCTGTTTACACCTGACATTTATCTTTAGGTGAGAACAAACAAAATAAATATATTCTTGACATTCTTCAAACATGGCAGCAACACTCAGGACAGTGGCAGCAGTTGTAGTTTATTTATTATTGGAAGAGGAGAAAGAAAAAGAAAACAGAAAGCAAATGAATAGTTGTGTGGACTAATGATTATTTTGCAAGAAGACCAAAAAGTGGTTTTTATAATAAAATGAACTTGGAACTGAGAAATGGTGAACCTAGTATGTACCAAAATTTTTGACATCAATTTTTTCACTATTTACACTAAATTGACACTTCAAGTTTTGCCATTTTGACACCTAGAGGTTCCTTTCCCAGTTCAGTTACAATATTCGCAAAAATCGTATTTTTTTTGCACAAAGTGATGTCCCATAGAACTGGGTGTATTTCGTACAGTTGTTTTGGTTTCGTGTTTTGACCATGGTCCGACAATATTCCTAGACTTTCATCTTCGTGTTGTTTCATCATCCAAATCAGACATTGCGTACGAAAAATAAATAACTCTGTACCTAGAGAACAAAATATGGTACAACGAAAACCACAGTGACAGAGAACTAAATAAACTGCACCGGAGTAAGTTTCATAGTGTTTACAAGCTAGATGAAAACTTTGACAGCTCTGCCAGCAGAGCACTCTGCAATCACCTCCGTCACTACTCTGTCATGCGTTTACATGTCTCTGGCAGCTCTGATGACAGAACTCTGATAAAAAAATCTAGCGTGTACCAAGACCTTTATAGTTTTCTTAAACTTTTAATTTAGAAACGTACAACAACCTATATACTAACAGCCATTACTCATTACAAACAAAATGACCTCAAAGACATAACCACAAAATGAGTTACCTCTTCTCTAAAAACGTCTTCCCGTTGATGTAATTTTTGCCCATGGCGGTGGCCTTCCAAGCGAAATACGCACCAGAAGGATCGCACTGGAATAGATACGGCCTATCGCTGTCCCACCCACAAATCAACAGAGACACGCCGAAAGGTCTTACACCCCCCGATTGTGTATACTCCTGCATCACAGCGGCAACACGTTGTACCAGCTGAACTGTCGGAATGGGCTCGTGGTAGACGAGGTAATACTGTTGGGCCATCTTCCTCGCCTGTTTCACGAGTAGGCGGTAGTCGGGGCCCATTCCGGAGTATATCATTCCTATGTGGTTGGTGATCGTCTCGACTTTGTGTACGCTATGTTCATCATACAGGATGGATTTGTGTTTGTTTTCGGTAGCAATGACCACCCCATTACATGCTGAAAAAAATAATTTGATTCGGATCATCGCCCTGGTTATTATATGAAGTACTTACCTTTAATTCCGACCGACGGTGCTCCTGCGGCTACAGCCGCCAAGGCATACTCGATTTGGACTAATTTCCCGGAGGGGCTAGAAAATATTAGTGAAAAATACGGGAAAATGTTGTTCTGCGGTATTATATTTATCTTGGTAACATAACGTATAACTATAATATATTGTTACTTACCTAAATGTAGTTAACGAAAAGCTATAACGCTCGGTTGACATGATTACTTGCAAAACTAAAATTCAACAAACCACAGAATCACCTTTCTGTCAACTGTGATTCGACATCAAAGTCATCTGTCATTTGGCCGATTTTTATGCGTCAGGTTACCTAAACTGATTTTAGAATTTTAATTTGTATTACTGGGCAAACAGAATAGACAAATTAAAATTATTTATTTATTGAAAAAGTTCACAGATTTAGTTTGGAATGGACAACTAGGTATTTTGAGAATCTAGTATACTCTGGGATGATTCGAGTAGGACATTTCGTTTTGACTAGCGCTCTCTTGGGAGTTGCGTTGGGAATTATGATACAGCAAATTAAAAAAAATATCTCTTTCTTGTATTTCTATGAAATTATAGTCATTTTGACTAGCGTCATCTTGGGAGTGATTTTGGAATTTTGATACTGGAACCTAAAGAAGAAACCTGTTATATTCGTATTTTTAGGAAATTATAATTGTTTTTAGTAGTGCCATCTTGAGAGTGGCGTCCGGAATTGTTATACTGGAAACTAAAAAGGAAACCTGTTTCTTCTGTATTTCTAGGAAACTATAGTTTTTTTGCCCGGCGCCATTTTGGTAGTAGTGTTGGGAATTACGATATTGAAAACTAAAAAAGAAATCTGTCTTTCTTGTATTTCTAGGAAACTATACCTATTCTGACTGGCGCCATCTTAAGGGTGGGGTTGGAAATTTTGATACAGCAAACTAATTTTTTTGGAAATTATAGAATTCTATTACTCCCCATGTTTATGTGAAGTCACCGACTCGTATCCACTGCGTCTGGGGCAATCAATGGGGCAATAAAGCTAATGTATGAATTCAGTGTAAAGTACAGATTTACAGAATATTATAGGATATAATTGAAATCTGTAATGAAAACAACTTTGAGCGTCGTGAAATAATTATAACTATCTTAATGGAGTGTAGGTGGCACCACAACTCGACGACCTAAAACCTAAATAATTATTGATTCGGAGATATCAGTGGTATTGTAATTATAGTTATATAAAGAAAGTATGATTCTAGTTCGAGTTTAACTTTATATAAATAAAGTGTCTTATATATCTACTAATTATAAATTATATAAATATGTGTCACTATAACTTTTTTCTGGAGAGAAAACTATTAATCTTGTTTATACATTTTTACATGAATAATATATATATATATATATATATATATATATATATATATATATATATATATATATATATATATATATATATATAAACAAGATTTGAAGCACAGACTAAGACCAGTAAAATAGAAAGATTTTGTTTCTCCAAGAGAAAATAAGATGATTATATTCATAGATATTGAGGAGAGGATGAGAAGCTCCTTGTGGCCTGGCAGCGAACTAAGACAGAGATTGAATGTATACCGCCGTTTTCAAATTCAGGATTTTAGTATTGACGTAATATATTCAGATATTGAAGGTTTGGTAACACAGTAAAGTTACAGACACTACAACATACTTATTAATTATTGTATTTCTATTGAAATTTTCGTTACCTGTAACAAATACGAGACTATTTTGTCACTATTCCTGTATTCACTTTCTGATTTTTTCTGCTCTGCAATGCTATTAGAATTCCAATCGGTTTACATTTTAAATTGAATGTGTTCATGTATGCTTATATACAGGATACACCCTATAGAGTATACATTTATCTTCATATAATAGAATGCAAATTCTATTTCAACTAACTCTACAGATGCAGTAAAAATAGTTTTAGTTGATTTTTAACAGACAAATGCCAATGACAATTACGTTTTTACTAGACATTAATATTGTGTTATGTTCTGTAGAAATCTAGTTGCTTGTCTTTTATCTGTATAATGCAAAGTTTTACTCCGCAGAGGGCAATATTCCAACTACATAAATAAGGAGATTATACTCTAACCCATCTGCAAATGCCTTATATAATAAGGACTAAACAAATTAGTTCAAAACAGCTATTCTCTTGGCTATATGCCCAACGCCGAGCGCTGAATTACATGACAAAATTTTGCCGTATTTTGTCTGACAGAGTTAGCACTAAAATACTGTGATTTAAGTTGTTCCAAAGCCACAAGGAAGATGCAAAGTGTCACCTATCTCAGGATATCATTAACTGCAGACCGGTTTCGACCCTATCTTGGGTCTCGTGGGTGCAGTGTAAACGAGTATACCTTTGACAGATGCTCACATCCCGAGCGACGAGACCCAAGATAAGGTCGAAACCGGTCTGTAGTTAACGATATCTGAGATAGGTGACACTTTGCATCTTCCTTGTGGTTTTGAAACTATCTGAATCACTGTATTTTAGTGCTAACTCTGTTATAGAAAATACGGCAAATTTTTGCCATATAATTCAGCGCTCGGCATTGGGCATATAGCCAGGAGAATAGCTGTTTTGACCTAATTTGTTTAGTCCTTATTATATAAGGCATTTGCAGATGGGTTGGAGTATAATCTCCTTATTTCTGTAGTTTGTCTTTTATTTGTCTCTACTTTTAATAATGATCACTAGATAATTTAAAACAATAGGGGATGATGAGGGCATATACAAAAAAAGAAACGAGGAACTTTGTAATACATATTTATTTTATTTCCCATCTTTTGGACCCTATACAATTTATAGCTAAGTACGTTGTCAGGTAATACAATCTTTGTTATGGAATGCTTCTTTCTGAAATGGAGGGGCAAGATGGTGGGGTGGGTTATACAATTATTTGACTAGTATCAACAATATAACCGGCCCCGAAGGGCCGGTACCCAATATGTTGCTCAGTTGTACTTATATTTCTAGACCAACAATTTCACGTTTTACATTAAACTAAGTTACGACGCCTACTTGTTTCATTATTACAATAAAGATATGCATTCCCTGGTCGATTGACAGGACTACTAAGGCTAGGAATGAGGGCGTCCGCCCCCATTGATTGCTTGCTGGTTACAAAGAACATGATACGCAGCAGCTGTTTACGAACCATCGGCCGCATGCTCACTTATAATTATGTGGCGAGCGGTCTCGAATATACAGTAAATAGCGCACCCAGAACGAAACGTTCATGTCAAAGTTTCTACAAGTATGGCTTTTGTTCCAGTTTATACCACAATCGTATATCCAAAAATATACTAGTGAAAAATTTTCTAGTTGTAAACATTTATATACATGATTATTTGTGTCAACATGGGTTGTGTTGTTGTACAATTTCGGGTGATTTAACAATTAGAATTAATTAAATTGTATGTATATGACACATGTGTGTTTAAAACAAATTACTTTCAAATTGTTTCCATACGAATCTTTTTCGACGTTTACCAAAAGGTCTAACCAGACTTTAAATGTAATCTCTTGACAAACATTAGATGGCGCTAGTGATTAACGTCGTTGATTTGAACACACTATAAGAAAGGGAGTTTTACAAATCTGTTATAAAGGCCCTACACATGCTCAGTTTTTAATACAAACCAAGTTTGCGCAATTTGGCCTGTGTTGCCCACACGTACAGTTCAACTGTCCAGATATTTGCTCAGTTCACAATGGCTTCTCAATGTGTTGTTGCCTGCTTCCTTCTCCTCGCTTGCGTTATTAAAAAGGAGCAACAGAAGAAACGTTCTGTAAACAGGATCAAATGGACGAAAAGTTGGCTGTTAAAAAGAAACCTGTTGTCTCACATCAGTTTACTAGAAGACTTGAAATTGGAAAAATAGGATTGGTTTAATTATTTGAGAATGGATGAAGGCACTTATCTACACGTGTTGAAATTGGTTTCTCTGTTGATACAACGGCAAGATACGTGCATGGGACAGTCAATTTCATGTCATGAGCGCTTAACTGCAACCTTAAGATTTCTTGTAACTGGCAGGGCCGAACTGCTCAAATTGATTATTTTTTTTACAACTGCCTCTCTGTTCGATTCACGCTCCGTCTCTTGCAGTTTCCTGACTAGCACCTCATAAGCAGCCGATTTTTTGTTTCGATCAGAATATTCCTTGCTTTTAACTTTCCATAAGCACGGCAAATATTTTTATAATTCGATGGATTCGGCGGTGTCTTCTCCATCAATGGCTCATAACTTCGTACTGAACTGAACACGTGGCCTGAACTGACCCACACACGTGCACGCTCAGTGGTCTGCGCAGGTCAAAATCAAACACAACTTCAAATTGCTCAGGCCAGGCCGGCGACCTGTGCATCCGGCCTGAACTATCCACAGACGCTCAGTTATACCTGCACAAACCTGGTTTGCACAGGCTGGCCTGTGTTAAAAACTGAGCGTGTGTGGGGTCCTATAGACTATACTTAGACATAAGTAAACATAAATCAATAATAATAATAATTGATAAAACTATGTTAATAGGTTTTTGAGTTTTGACAAACTTAATTTATTATAAAAGTGGTATAATAAGTGTACATTCAATTAATTTTCTTAAAAATGTCACAGTATTTAAAAAATAATATTAGGAAACGTTTACATTTTTATTTATTTTCAACAAAACATTTTCTCTAGGTTAAATTGAGACCACTGACTGTTTTTTAATCTTTTACCTATTTCTAAAGCCTAATTACTTGTGTGTAAACATAACCTCTCTTATAATAATTGTTTGGAAAAATATGCCGAGGCGTACAACGAAATTTGGCCCACTCTTTAGATGCCACGACATTTACAGGCAGGAAAATATGTTTTTGTGTACATTGTTGGTCGTTCCCTGATGTAATGTAAAAAAATATGATGACGTGTCTAGGTAGGTATATTTTTCTTTGGAAACTCAGCAAATGCCAAACGATATTTATATGGAAACATAACATATTTAAAAGTAATTAATTTGTACATATTTTTCATTAGTAATAATCGTTTCTTTGTTAATGGAGTCCTGGAAAAAACCGTATTTGTATAAATTTTATCTCTCTTCTGTAGCCGTTCAGTAGGTGACGTATTTACCGCACTATTTATTTATTTTTTTTTTAAGAATTATTCTCCTTATAATAATATTTGTAAATTCATATTCATATCTTAAATATTATCAAATCTTTATTACATTATTAATTGCTAAAATTTAAGATGTCACTTGACAAGGGGCACAGATCATGATATGTTTAGAAAGTGGTGTTTATTATTTATAAACCTATTACCTAAAGCAGAGAAGGCGATTGTGGCTAGTTTATTATACCGTTGATAAGTTTATCACATCATTTAATAAACTCCTAGCACGCCGGTCCTCAACAAAAAAAATGGCGTCGTTATGTACACGATAATTGACGTTCCCGCAATGAAAACAAATAGCCGCGCAAACGATACTAATAGGCGTCCCCTCCTTGGCGGAGGGGACTTCGTTAGTGAGCGTGTGATTTGGACAGAAGAGTTGGTTCGAACCGAGGAGGCTTGTTGAGAAGCAGCGCGTCGGATGAAAATATTCTCCACAATTTCTTTAAGATCATATAATTTTACACGTAACTCTGAAGATAAAAAACACAGATACAAGACGACATTTAAAGGTCGGATTGCATATAACAGGTATTATAATTTTATTAATTAATTAAGCTGATATGTTTTCATATAGTCCCCGAAAACAGCTGGGCGTCATCACCCAGTGTTATCACCCTATAAGATCCGCACCCACCATACCCAGCGCTCATTGAGCTGCGACATGTCCGGAGACATGTTTTGGACGGAAACGAGACGCAGACCGAGTCGCTCGCCGCCTGTCGCCAGTCGAGTTTCGACGCATCAGCGAAACATCGCCAGGCGAACGGCGGCGACGACCGGTTTATCTGCATTTAATATCCAAGATAGAAAATCTGCCGCAAAGCTGTTCCAAGGTCACAAAATACATCAGAATTACACAAACAATTATTCATTCACAGGTACGTACATATATTAACATATTTTAAATATTTTACTTAAAATTTTGTAAATATTTAGCATTCCTTGAAAATTGAAAAACATAGTTGCGTTAATTTAAGCTAGACTCTACGGAAATTCACATTTCTATAGAATTTTTTCAAATTTCGGGTACACATATATAAAAATAAACTTCCCGAAGGAAATTGCTTAAATGAAATTTTTTTCCCGTACAATAAAGGAGATATTCACCATCAAAGTTGGAACTTTTTGCTTGGTTTGAATGTACCAGTTGACTAAAAGCTACACATTTTACATCATTACTTGAAAACTTTCCTATACATTTTTTCCAAAAACAACTCATTTGTACATCAGTTTGTTACGAATATTTTGACTTAAAAAAATAGGTTGTTGTCCGATTAGTTGAGAAGATAAATATTTTTAAAATATGCCAGTTTAATCTTTGCTCGGTATGTCGAGAACTTGTCAATTAGCGTTTGGCAACGCAGCGCCATGTATTTTATTTGTCTACACTTATGTTATTCCTGCATATTCGTCATAAATAATATCTAAAACTGAATTTAGTCCTAAACGACTTTCCTTTTCTATTCTTTCAAGGGAAGAACGTGTTTACATTCACATCTTAAATTTTTGCCAAGATAACTCAATTCAACAATACGTTGTCCAATGCCCAAGTTAGTTACTCTGTTTACTTTTCGCAAGATTCATTTTTACAATACAATTTAAAGGTTTCTGTATTACTTTCTGCTTTGTAAATATTCTTTTATGGTCCAACAATTGATCACGATAAAAATTCATTTTTAATATTTCTATAAATTTCTTTTCACGCTCCAAAAACGTTTACAAAGTCAGGTTAAGTATAAGATATACACAATCACAACAGATTAAAATACGACACAACGCAACGTTGCCATATCTTTAGTTTCGAATAAACATGTCTGAGTATAGAGTACAGTTTCTGAACAAAAATAATGAACAGTAGGCTATTGATATTTCAACTATTTTACGTTTACCCGGGTGTTTATTTTTGGAGCGGACGGTACCGGAGAAACTATCTTAAAGTAAGTAACAATGTATCTGTATAGAGTCCACTTAGTTTTAAAGATACAGAGCATTTAGAAATAAAGAAAATGTAATAAAGTCCACAGGTATGCGAGGACAAGAAAAACTTTATATTTAAAATAATTATAAATATAAATAAATATGGTATATTTTCAATTTAGTTTTTTAGCGACCATAAACTACTAAGCATCTGTACAAGATGCTTAGTACTATTCATTTTGTATATAATATTGTAGAAAATAATATTTACTCAAGGCTTTAAGTTGTGTCAACTTTGTGCCTCTCGTCAGGCGCCACAATCAATTATTAATAAATTCCAAACTAATAAGCCTTGGTCTAGATTTGTTCTTTTTCAAGAATTAGCACAAACGTTTTGAAATTTTACAACATATTTCTTATCAGTTAAATTGCTTTTAAATATAATTAATTCAGTTCTATTCAATAAAAAAAATGTGATTAAGATAATGTGGATGGCGTTGAAAAACAATTAAGTATATAAAATGTGGGTGTTAATTTATAATGAAGAATGCCACTAACTTTCATTCATATTTCATTCATGTCTCTTATTCTTGTATCCTTCACAAGGTTAGTTAGGATTGGCGCCCAATGTGGGGCACTCATTTTTAATCTACTCCGTCTACTCTATTCCGTTTATATGTGTTGTCTTTAGGAACATACACGTATAATTTAGTATCAAATATCAAACCAAAATAAATATGTTTTCCAAAAAGGAGTATAGAACGTTTTAGTCATTCTATTACGTTTGAAATACTGGTAGTTTATATATGGCGGCCGACATTTTTTTATGACTGTCAAGAATTTGCATAAAATATCTTTTGTGAATCTACAGATATTTAATTTAATTTACAGTAGCCAAAAAATTACTTTCAACATGTAATAAGGGAGCAATTTTTAAGTTTTGACCCACGCTGAGTGCCACGAACCAAGAAACTAACTGGATTTAAATCGGACTTGGTGTTTTTAGTAAATGTATATAAATTGTATAAAACTTGTATGTATGTATGTATGTATATAGGTATGTTAATCTTGATAAAAAAAAAACAGTTTCTCTGCCTTGTACTCGTACCTGGGAATCAGACGCTTGGCAGACATATTCCTGTCGAATTTTCTTTGCATAGAATCCATTGCCTTTAATGTATCGAAATGATTTACATAACATCTTGGCGTTTGATTTGAAATAATTTTGTTCGGAGGGGACGTACTCGTTGGGCGATTTTCTACCTTGGACTGTACCTATTCTGGGAGTGTATCCCAATCTAAAATACAACTACAATGATAGTAATAGATATATCACATAAACTTCACACAAAAAGCACTACAACACTATTGAATCTACGTAATAGAGAATTACCATTGTTTTTAACATTATACATTTTCGACTGATGTATCAGCAGTTAGTAAGGTTGTAAAAAATTATAAAATTATATAAAAATAATACGTTAACGCTACTAATTATAATATAAAATACAACTTGTCTTAAATAAATATATTAATATATTAAGGGTCTACCTAAATTAAACTTTGGTTAACCAATCGTTATGTACCCATATTAAACTTGATTTTCTGGGTTAAGTAAAAAACTAGAGTAATTTAGAATATCATAATTGACGATATCGCATCCAAAAAATGATTGATTGTGCTGTGTGGCCACCACGGAATGAGGATGTTGCCGTAATTGTGCTCGAACAGACGATAATATAGGTACATAATTCTTGTGTAAAGGTACGATAAAACATTAACTGATGTTAAACTTAAAAATTATTATAGTTTCAACTACAAACTATAAAATTTTTCTAAGTTTTTTTTTTTAAATATAACTTCATGCATTTTTTTAAATTGCAAGATAACAAATGCTCATATTACTATTAAGGTATCTATAAGTAAGCAAAAGCTCATCTATATTAATGTTATCAAAAATTAATGTTTGAAAATAATGAGTTCTTTCCCTTAACTCTTAGTCATTATAATTACAAATTTCAAAATGGGCAGAATGATTCAGTAAAATATTAATTTATAGAGGAAATCGTTCCACTCTCATGACTGGTGTCGCAAAGCTACGGTTAATGATATGTTTAATTTTTTTTTAGCGTTACGCACCACACATGCCAGTGCGTCTCATTGGTTTATTGCTATAATTTAAACAAAATATTAAATTAAAACATCTCTTTATAAGATATATAATAGCTACTTTGTAAAAGAAAATTCGAAAGAAAAACAGGCGTGGAGATTCCAGCGTGCAACGTCGCCATCAGGCGTTGCTTGCGGGAACTTCCACGCGTCCAAATAATTTAATAAAATCTAAAACTTAACTTTTAGGGCACCTTTGGTTTACTTTATCTTCATTTTATATCATTAAGAAACGAAGTATTGAAGCAATCTGATCAAAAAACTCTTTGATACAGTTCACCTATATACTTATCACGAAATTACTGTCTTGTAATCATCTAAACAGTACAACTAGAACAGTTAACAGAGATAGATTAAGTTTTCTCTAAAGATGACGATAACAGCCTCTGGCGCGGACTACCCTAACAATGCCCGGCCACCACCATAGCTCTCTGTCAAGTACTGAGGGGCATGTAAGAGTTAAGATTGTCCATTTTCTTCTCCTTTTGTTCCCTAAAAAATACGACTCATAAGCGTTCGATCTCAAGTATGAAGCAAAACCGAGAGGAGGAAGCCGCCTAAAATAACATTTCAACATGCCAGATTCGTATTATTCACCAGATTTAGCGCCCTCTAGGTGCTATTTCAAAGTAAACACACCTCACTCTTAAGAATACGTTCCCAACAATTTTTAAACTGATTTTTAAATTAATATGATTCTAATTATAAAGATAATAACTTTAAACAAACAATTTCCGGGTCCCACTATCTAAATGCCTATTTAATAATACTTCAACAGTCCTCTATTACCTATTATAGGATCTTGGAATTATTTTGTAGGATATTATTGCAAAATTATTATTATTTAAACCATTAATTTTTGTTTAACTCGGGATTAATTTCTGTAACAAGCCCAGCGTTTTAAACTTCAAGTGTTTTCATCATAAACATGCATTTTCATCGATCCACCATACTAACTACCAATGAGGTAGTTATTCACTCATAAAAAACATGTTTTCAACATGCTGGAAAGTAACATTTAAAGTAGTTTTAACGGAATTATAGAAAACATTTAATCTAATACGGAAGGAGGTTGGAACGTTTGGTGTGAAGATAATATTGACTTAATTTTCCACAAAACGCCAAAACATTATACACTACACTCCACGTCCGTTTCGCCAACAAAGTGGGCATCATCGGGAAATGATTAAAACTTTTCCTAGTTTAATCATCTACGTGCGTCAGTGTAGTGTATAATGTTTTGGTGTTTTGTGGAAAACTAAGTTAGTTTTAACTAACAATTAGTCTATCCAAATCATTTCTTTGTCCTGCTAAATAAATTCGCCTTCTTTATTATAGTATTTTTTTATCACTTGAATAATCTTTTGTTAGACATTATTGTTAAACTACTATAATTTTCTGTTTAAATCGTGTTTACTTTCTGCAGCAAGCTGGCGTCTGGAAGACCACATGTCTTTACCATAATCTGGTCTGTTTTATAACTAAACGACAAGGATCCACATTTGTTGTATATGCCGACTAGGGAGGCAGCTTTCACTCTCAAAAACACATTTCCAACTATTTTGAAACTACTATTTAAAATACTTGTATAGTCAATAAACCCTAACCAATAAATTTACGTGTTCAGCTACCTAAATGCAACTTATTCTTTAATACTTTAACACTTTATTACTCATTATAAGATCTTGACAGTATTTTGTAGAATATTATTCTTAAACTAATTTTATATTCGATTCAAATCGTGCTTGTTTTCTGCAACAAGCCGGCGTTTGAAACTTCACGTGTTTTTATTATAACAACTAATAGTGAGACACATTGCAATATTAAAAAAATACTATTTAAAAATCTACAAGATAACAGATAATGTAAAAAAAATTCGTGTTCTGCTAACTAAATTATTTTTTGTTAATACTTTAAGAGTCTTTAATGACTTATTATAAGCTCTTGGAACCATTTCGTAGGATATTACTGTTTAAATCATGATTATTTTAAGCAACAAGCTGGCGTTTGATACTCTACTTCATCACTATCGTGTTTTATATCTAAACTGATTATGATATAACGTTCTGAAAGCTATTAAAGCAACAGAGGCCCATTTAATTTGGTGTACTGGTATTACGACATTCTGCACGTGAGTTTTAATATCGTTGGACCACATAATGGATGTATAAACTCATGAAAATATGCTCCAACAATTTTCCAATAACTATATTGTAGAATATTATTGTCCTGATACTATTTAAATCGTGCGTACATTCTGCAACAAGCCGGCGTTTGCAACTCCACGTGACTCGCGTGATATCTAGCCAATCGGAGTGTTATGTAACGTTTTAAGGCCTATTAAACCAACAAAAGCTCTTTAATTTGACATATTGACATTTCGACATTCTCTACGTGAGTTTTATATTATCGGAACATAATTAGATGCATATATTTATGATAGCAAAATTCATAGCTTCCGCCTCTCGGTTTCCACTCACACTAGATGTCTACTAACTAAACACCGATTAATAATGATTAGTAAAAAGTGCTAGAAGACAGAATTAATGATCATCTCACACTAAGTAAGAGAATATGAATTCGTTCTAAGGCAAAGGCAAAACAAACCGACCTCTGCAGCCATTTTGCTTTTGGCGTATTCGATACGGATGGGGCCGCGATCTGAGGACAGTAGGAAGGAACCTTGCAGTGCAGCCATGACCTGTGTGGCGTAACGCACATCCTGGTATTCCATGAAGGCGACCGGGGATCCACCCTTGTTGTGCATGCGCAGGCGGCAGAAGCCGGGGAAGCTGTGCACAAGAACACCACAAGTGCTGCTCAGTGTGTTGGGCACTACGGCTCAATGTTGCCAGGTGGGACGGACTTTCAAACGGTTTTACTACCCAAATAAACCCGTAATTCTTTTGGGATGCAAAGGGAACCGATGAGGATTCTTCGTACAAAACTCTAAGGTAGAAATAATGATCTGTTTTTCGAAGTACATGTTGGCAATCCCAAAAGAATGTTTGTTCAGTCTTCCACAATGCTAATTTGAGTATTTTTAGAATCTTTGAGATACTAAATAATTAGAAAACTAGTTTTAATTATATATCCTAAAACGTCTCCTGCCGAGTTTAAAAATCTCTTCGACTGTGTTAATCGAAAGAAGTAAATCCGGGGAGGTCACCTGGCAACACTGCACTACTGCTAACTACTGGGTGTGCGAGGGTACACATACAAAACGTCTCAAGTGCGTATTAGATTAGAGCAGACCCTCACCACGTTAGTAAACATAGATGTCATGCGGCACCAAAAATAATATGGAAAAAAGTGAGACGGAGGTGCTCGCGGCATGACCAGTATTTTAACGATATGAACAATGTGACAAATCTACTGGTTTTAGAGAAAAAAAATTGTTCTGGTTAGTCAGACAAGGCTACAGTGCAAGGTATAGTGACAAACACCCACATTCTATTCACCGTGAATGGATCTGGTTGGCGGTGGCGTTTATAGCGACTACGAAAGAAACTAGTTTCTGCAATTGAAGGTAACGTACGCGGCGTTATACGCTAGTAAAGTATCTTTGGTGGGCAGCATTTACGCCATCTGGTGTTTGTTTTTTTAAACCTTGAGTAGATCGATGCCTCTCAGTGTCATATGTTATAAATGGATTTTAATATGCATTTGTTACTAAATAAAATGAAAAAGAAACAATCAAGACGTAACTGTTGTTGTTAATTGTGAAAATATAGAGGAAATACAGAATTACAATTTTACCGTTTTCCTGGACGATCTTACGAATTAGAGAGGAAAAGAAAATGGATTATAGCAGTGCGTCGTCAAAGGTAATTATTTTTTTTTAGATCTCAAATCATTATTAAATACATAAAACATATAATAATTGCCGTTTTGTACGTATAATGACAGATGAAATAATGAAGAAATTTACTGGAATAGACTTTATTAGAATTTATTTTGTTTC
This sequence comes from Rosalia funebris, assembly GCA_037954035.1. Taxonomy (NCBI): domain Eukaryota; kingdom Metazoa; phylum Arthropoda; class Insecta; order Coleoptera; family Cerambycidae; genus Rosalia; species Rosalia funebris. The sequence continues at coordinate 8,910,257 of JAZFAV010000001.1, read as the reverse complement.
CAAATGTTACTCAAATTTATTGTTCCTGGAAAAATAGTCAACCTGCATTTTTTAAAAGAGTTCTTGCTGAGAACAGACTTAAAGCTAGATTTGTAAGATGAATACATCAAAATTCTCTATTCGATTGTTCGTGGTGTGGCAGTACAATGTTCAGTGCAATCAATTATTGCTCAACACTAAAACTACGAGGCAATGTTTCTCTAATAGCCTCTTTTAATGGCCAAAATATCCACGCGGTTTTGTTTTAGAAATTAACGTTTTCAAAACACTTGAAAGAATGTTTACAGCAGAAGTAGGGGATACTGTAAACAAACAGACAATTACAGCCAAAAGTAATCCAAGTTACATCTTCATAAAAAATATCAGAAGTCTGTTCGCAGCAGGAACTTTTTTTTAATGCACGTTGACTATCTTTTCCAGCAACAATAAATTTGAGTCAAATTTGGGAAAAAAGTCTATTTCAGTAGATTTATTCATCATTTTGTCTGTCGTTATATGTACAAAGCCTAAAAAATCTGTATTTTTTTTAACAAACCGAGAATTATTATTCTTTATGTATTTAATAATGATTTGAAACCTAAAAAAAATATCATGTGCAGCACAGTACACGTGATAGAAGTGAATACTTCTTTAGAATAGAGAATGAGAGATATTAAGAGTGAGAGATTGAAAGAGAGAGAGAGAGAGAAAGGAGAGGGATAATTTCAAAAGAAATATAACAATATAAAATTTGTGTAAAAAATATTCGGTTTATTCTTTATCTACACTCTCATCGGTTGGTGGTTCAATTGGTAATACTGATATGATTGGTTTGTGATAACTAAAATATGAAATATATGTTCGTGGTTCGATATTTTCTAGATAACGTGTAAAAATTGCATCTATTGTTGTTCCGGATTTTGTTGTTGATTCTTTGGGATTGTTATTTATAAGCAGACCAAATGTTTCTCGAAGAAAGTTAATCCACGTCAAAGAATCATTGGATCCAAAATTTTCATTGAAATCTCCCCCGAGAATCGACGGGATTTTGTCTTCGCCTCTTTCAAGTGCATTTGCACCTGTGTGGCTGTAAACCAGTAGGGAGCGGTGAATAAAATATATTATATCTTCTAGATTTTAATATATAGCGCCTGGACGCGTACATCTATAACGCGCGCATGTGCGACAATCTATCTATCCTATTCTATCGCTTCATACTGAGTTTATATCGCTGTCTCTTGCTCCACTCCCGTGTGGCGTCAGAGTTGTACGTACTCGCGCGCATGCGCGTCATACTATATTTTCTTCTATTGCCTAGTATTCAATGAATACGTGGCTCTCTCTCTCTTGCTCGTACGATACTTCCTAAACTATTCCCCCTTCAAGCAACTTAGACCTTGGACTTAGCGTATGAGTGGGTGTTAAAGACGAAAGACCGCAGAAAAGGGAGACACGGATAGCCTAAACTGATATATATATATATATATATATATATATATATATATATATATATATATATATATATATATATATATATATATATGATGTATAGCTCTCTTTCTCCTTCTCGTTACGTTATATCTTTTTTTCTCTCTCGTGTAACGAAATCTTGAAACGTTATATTTTTTCCAATTCACTCTCCATTCTCGTCAAATATCAGAACGCCGCAAAGAAGCACTCACTTCAAAAATTGCCTTTGACGACGCACTGCTACAATCTATAATCTGTCCCTCTCTAATTCGTAAGATTGTCCAGGAAAACGGTAAAATTGTAATTCTGGATTTTGACCCTCTATATTTTCACAATTAACAACACAACACTTACGTCTTGATTGTTTCTTTTTCGTTTTATTTAGCAACAAATCTTTATTAAAATCCATTTATAACATATGACATTGAGGATTAGCCCTACTCAAGGTTTAAAAAAACAAACACCAGATGGCGCAAAGGCTGCCCGCCAAAGATACTTTACTAGCGTATTGCCTAAAACTAGAATGAACCAGTTTTGGCGTGCGGGAATTAGGCAAATCTATTCCGCTCATCAAAATACTCAAGAGAAAGATAGGTTGACATTAGATTTGATTTTACGTATCTTGCAAACTTCAGTGAACGTTAAAGTGATCTCTACATATTATTGAGACTTTTAGGTAGATAAGGTATGGTAGACTGTGGTGAGCTGACTACGCGCCAAAAAAATAGCTGCAACAGGCGGTAAATTTGTCCTTTCTACACACCGTCCATAAGCGCCACCTTGACTGGTCTCAGAATACTTACAATTACACCAAAAGGCGATCACATCATGTTGAAATTTCTACTAAACAGGCCACTTAACAGAAAAGAAAAAATTAGGCATTTCCTATCACTATAACTTGCACTACGTTAATTTTGTTCAGTATTAAGACAAACGTTTTGCTCGGTATGTCAATTGGTCGTGGTCAGTCCACGATCGATCGGAAACAAACCTGGCAAATATTTCCTTGAGCTCGTGCTCGGAGACGAACTGCCCCAAGTTCGCGACGAAGAGCGTGGAACAAGGCGGGTTGCTTACTCCCATTCCAGGCTGTGAGGATGACGATCCCACGGGAGAAGCCAAGGCAGGACTTGGTAGAAAGTGTGGTAACGATGCTGCATGTACTGATGTTAGAGCAGTGGGATGCGGCATTGACATTGGAGGCTAAAAACATATCAAGAATAATTAATAACATTCCTACTTCCTCGCTGTGTTTAGTTGCTGTAAGATCACGATATACCGTGGACATTTCCAAACTTTGATACTGGAGTGGGTTGGAACCGTTGGTGTGAAGACAACACTGACGTAGATCTCCACAAAATACCAAAACACTATATCTACAATCGACGCGTATTTTGCCAACAAAGTTGGCATTATCTGGAGATGATTAAAGCTAAGATCTCTGTCATTATTCATACTATTTCTACACTTTTCAATTTCTAAACTTTCAAATGCTTCTAGCTGTCTAGTATTTGTTAAGGTGCGTCCAAACACGCAACAGCGAAGCATATCGTAACGCCGCGCCGTCCCGTGACAATTTAAAGGGCTCACAGTGTAACATTGTAACGTCATCGCGTAACATCAGAGCGTTCCGTGGCTTGTCGGTTCTTCAGCGTTACATCAAAGGCTTGTACCGCGGTGGTGTTACGCATCCCCCCATACATGTCTGGACGGGACTACAACGACTACGATGGATGGAACGGCGTGGTGTTACGAACCGATGTTAAGCGTCAATGTCCTGTTGCGGATGAAAAGTATGTGTCTTGTTGCGATATTGTGTTACGATGTTAAGTTACGCGTCGGCGTTAAGCTGGGTACTCACTAGCGAGCTGTAGCTGTAACCGAACAAATACAGTTACAAGGTTCTAGTGTGTACGCGTGAAACAATCTTTACTCGCGATGTCCACCGAACAGCCTCACCGAGCTTACTCATTAAGTGAGCTGTAATTGTAACCGAACAGATACAGTAACGAAGCTCCAGTGTGTACGAGAAGTCTACATCACTGTGACCGTAAAGACAAGCCGAATCTATCCGCAGTGTTGGTTTGTAACTTCACGATGTCGGACAAAGTGTCTCTCGCTTGTGCAGTATACATACTTATAGATGCTTTACTCGATAATTATAAACAAACGGCCACAAAGATGGTGGGTTAATCGAACGTATCGGGAAAGAAGTAATCTACTTCTTATTTTAAAAAAATCAACAAGTCAGTGATCATTACAAAAATTTCACGAGAATAACTCCAACTGATTGTGAATATCTAATAAATTTAATCGGGCCCAAGATAGAACAAAAAAACACTGCGTTTCGAGAAGCAGTCTTGGTTCAAGATAAGTTAGCTGTGACGCTGAGATACTTAATTATTGGTTCCATAGTACACTGTTTTCTTTGTAGGCGTCTATCAGCAGAAGATATTTATCCTCTGACCATTCATTCATGATAAGCGAATAAACAATTAAAATCAAAGAAATAAACGCTCGAAAATATTTGTTGGTTCGCAGCGTTGCAACGACCTTCACTCTCGACGTCCACGAAAGCACTGCGAGCGCCCTTTGATTCGCGGCAAAAACCGACAATCGTCGGCTCCCTGCGAGCCGCACGTGTTCCGTTCGTGGCAGACTCACGAACCACGTACACACTATGATTTTTGGTAACAGTTATAAAATGAGTACCTGGTCGTCATCGGCTCGCTGCGAGCACAACGCGTTCCACCAACCACGTACAAACTATGATTTTTGGTAACAATAACGTGCAACAGTTACAGCTACAGCTCGCTAGTGAGTACCCGGCTTTACGATACGCTTCGGTGTTGCACGTTTGGACGCACCTTTACATTCCTAATTAATCTTAAGTTGCCAATCTCTATCTTATGGTTCTCGAAGGCTTGTTGGGCAACACCGGATTTATGGTAAACACAAATTAACACAAACGACAGGTCGGGGATTCATATCAAAAGTATGTTGGACAGACCAGACGATCTATTCATAGCAGGCCCAAAGAGCACATGGCGCATCTCAAATATGGTAGAACAGTTAAGCCCAGTTTACAACAACCATAAGATAGATGTTAGCAACTTAAGATTAATTAGGAATGTAACAAATACTAGACAGCTAAAATTAGTATTAATAGTGACAGAGGGCCCATTCCACATATACCGCTTTATTGGTTAGTTATTCACAGCTCACTGGGCCTCGATCTTGACGGTCGGAGCTCAATGAGCCGCAACAATAATTTAGGTATAAATAACGTAAGATTGGTTTTAATCATCTCCAGATGATGACAACTTTGCTGGCGAATGTAGTGTATAGTGTTTAGTGAAAAAGTACGTCAGTGTTTTCCAAACTCTAAAACAGAGCGTTACAGTGATCTTACAGGGATTAATTATCTACCGCTGCCTGAGATGAAGAACGTACATATCCTGAGAAAATAAATCGATATTTTCTGTGTAACGTCACATCCTAATCTCAGTAAGCTGTGGCGCTAGTAGTCATCATCCACATAGACTAAAATCCAGACTATCAGAATTATCATCACAGTCACGCTGACCTACAATTAATCAACTCAACGCTAAAATTAACACTAACAACGACTGTGTTACTTGGGGGGTGTGGGTTAATGAGTGCAGATTCCAAAAGTTTAAGATTTCGTATTTTAAAGGCAATGCGACGACGTTGACGATGTTGTGATACCATATTTTTCCGATGAGGCAAGTATTTTCGTTAATAGTACCTCAAATATGTTCTTATAATCACTATTCTCTTATGAACCCCACGTGAGGCGCCATTTTTTTTTAAGAATTACAGAATATTCATCCCAGCATTGGTAATCCTGATGTTTATTGCTGATTCATTGTTTAGAGATAAAAGTAAAAACTGACTTTTCTGCTTGAGCGAGCATAACTCAGCGAAAAATCATCGTACAAGACTTTGAGACCACTCAAATTAAAGAGGATAAAATTTTCTAAAAAAGATTTATGAAAAAATCAGTGAAAAAAATTTATCGTGGAGTCCACCACTGAATAAAAGTCCGTGGACTTTTCGAAACGCAAGCAAAAATTTCTATTTTTCTCGGATGGTGTTCTTATGATTATTCAAAAACTGCCGGTGGTAAAAATGTTGAGCTCAAGATCTGGAAACTAGAAACTTGGAGCTTCAATTTTCTTTGTTTAAAGTTGCTCTGCGACTATCTTTCTCCAAATTACAGTCCTTTGAAAATCACCTAAAAACTTAAGGAATCTTTATCATCCCTTAATTTTTGTGTCTTTTACTTATACTCTTGTACCATATTACAACTGCATCGACATTATTAAAAATATATCATGACGTCTCTCTTAAACTTTCGGAAATGGTGGATTTGCAAACGAGTGTGTGACATGCATCGATCGTGTAAGTAGAGCGTCTGCTGTCTGCTGAACGAGCCTGCCTTTAATGTTAGAAAGAAAAATAAGACTAACGTGGTGATGGACTGGGGCGCCTGCTTGTTGCAGCTGAGAGTCCAGAGTTTTGTCTGTAGATAGTCAAAGATAGGAACGTACGGGGACTTGCGGGTGCAACGCCGGATGGACGAGCGTGGCATGCTGGAGGGCCGCTCCCGGCAATTCGGCGGCGGCCGAATACGCCAACGGATGGTGCCACAGTTCCGGCCCACCCGGAAAGAATGGCGTTCCCAAATCTGAAAAATACACTTAATTAAAATAAGGATCTGCTCTTGATACGATTGGAACAGGTGGATATATTGGTCGCCTCCATTTTTCGGGAACACGATGGAGGTGTCAAATGCCACACTGACGTCCCTTAACTGATATGTCATAGTACACATACGTTTAGTAGAACGTTTGGGAAACGCTTCCCAATCTTCAGCCCTATGACTTGTAAGGTCCACAGAGATACTTCATTGTATACGTATCGCGTTCTCAGAAAATCAAGGCGATCAATATACATCAGCATGCAATTGGTAAAGAAATTCGGATTACTTAATCTATAAATCAATAGGTATGTATGTATTTGTGCTTGATTGTTTCCTAGTTACTACATACAGTGAATTGTAGACGCAGAATAGATCAACCAGGTTCACATCTCCAGTCTACAGCTTGGTTTTAAGACGCTTAAATGATTAAAATCCATGAATGCCAAAAGATTACACGTTTCTCGGCGCTCGTTTTGCCAACCAAGTTAGAATAATTGGGAGATGTGTAAAACTGAGTTTTATTCATCTTGGCTTGAACATGGTTGGCGAAATGCGCGCAGAAATATGTGTAATCTTTCGGCCTTCGTGGAAAACTGGTCTCCTGTTTTTATTGCTGCCCTTTCGCAGGACTTAAATCTTTTTCCGTAATATCAAATTGGTTGGTGATTTTTAAGCTTTTGTGGAAAGTTGCTCTCAGTTGTTTTTAGATCTAACTAAATACTAACTTAACCAAATCTTACGTCACTCTAATTTGGTTTTGATTTTATGAAAAATCATTATCCATTTCCATTGCTTGATACTCAGGTGTTTTGTTGTTTGCTAACTGTTTATGGAAGGACGTGAATAATAAATCATGAAAAATCATCAAGGGCGACGTTTTAGTGCTGCTAAATTCTAGCTAAAGAGGTTTTTACGTTAAGATGTTGGATCAGAATTAAATAAAAGTAATTTTACAAGTATAATTAAGGTTAAAACAAAAGACTATCATCTTAAATGGTTGAATGTTGTAACATCGTTTTTACTTAAAGTGTTTCTTCCCGAAGAAAAATATACACTAGGCACAAAAATTAAGGGATGTAAAGAAATTCTAAATTTTCAGGTTATTTTCAGAAGGCTGGCTGTAACTTGGAGAAAAATAGCCACAGAGCAATTTTCAAAAAAGCAAATTGAAGCTCGAAGTTTCTAGTTTTGAGATCTTAAGTTCAAAATGTTTAGCCATCAGCAGTTTGTGAGGAAAACCATTAAAATTAAAATTTTTGCTTGCATTTCAAAAGGTCCACGGGCTTCAATAATTTTTTTAATAATTTTATTATAAAGCTTTTTTAGGTAATTTTATCCTCTTTGATTTGAATGTCTAAAAGCCTTGTAGGACGATTTTTCGCGGAGTTATCGTCGTTCAAAGCAAAGAAGTTAGTTTTAACTTTGGTAATTAATTACTCGGGAAATAATGACTGTACGGAAAACTTAGGTAGGGTTTTGAAAACTGCAAAGATTACATGCATTAGTTATTGGTATTTGAAAAAAGAATTCGGTGCCAAAATGTTGATTGAAGAGGCGGTAAAAAATTGCGTATTTAGAGATATTCACGTATGGTAACTTGGCATAACTTTGCAAATAATGGATAGACTAAGGATGTTGAATGTTTCTCTTCAACTTAACAATATCCCAAAGAAACCCTAAAAATTTCAAAATGTTGCAATTTTTTTCCAATGATTGAATTTGCTAAAAATCAATTTAAGGATGAATTTTTAATTTTATTCATTTTTTGAAGTTGAAAATGTTATCCTAACAATAATCCATATTTTCTTTTATCAAAGAATTTTAATTATTGTAAGAAAAAAAAAATCTTAATAGTAAGTAATGAATTACCAAAGTTGAAACTGACTTTCTTGCTTCGAAGGACGATAACTCAGCGAAAAATTATCGCGCAAGGCCTGTGGTCAGCTCAAATTAAAGAGAATAAAATTATCTTAAAAAGATTTATGATGAAATCACCGAAAAAATTTCTTGAAGTGCGTGAACTTTTTTAAAAGCAAGCAAAAATTTGGAATTTTTTACGATGGTTTTCTTATAATTACTCAAAAATTGCTATGGTAAAAAATTTTGAACTCAATATCTGAAAACTAGAAACTTAGAGCTTCAATTTGCTTTGTTTTAAATTGTTCTGCGACCATTTTCTCCAACTTACAGCCCGTTGAATATCACCTAAAAATTTAGGATTTATTAACATCCCTTAATTTTTGTGCCTAGTGTATATCAAGGTAGTTAATAGGTAATAGAACTTACTTGTTAATCTTTTTGCTACAGAAATCGGAACAATTTGACACTGATCTAAGAAATAAAAAGTACACTGCGTCCTCCGAAGAGATATCGCATCCTTCTAGAATTATTCCATACTTTTAGCTAATGAAGAATGAATATGTCTACTGATATACATTTAATTTTAAGCACTTGAAACGTCACACAAAAAGACATTATCAGAAATTAATTGATAACAATTTTAGACAACGTTTTTGGCAAGGAAATCTGAATCATACGAGGCATAAATAAAGACTTGTGCGATTTATAGAAAGTACAAGATGTTCCACAGGTGTTTCTTGAAGTCGTCTCCCTGATTTGGTTGAATTCCTCCGCTTCCGTTTGTGAGAATTTTATTGCCTTTAGATAAAAGTATTTGAGGTGAAAACTTATTTAATGGTTTTTAAGAGCAGAGGTGGCTGTAGTTCTGATGTTTTATGAACACTGATTTGTTTATGGAAATAAAGGCTAGTAGTAAGGCTATGTCACTCCTGGCTCACCCTCGGATTTGTCCGCGGACATTTGATGCGGATGGCGTGTGGTCGTTGTTGATCTGAAGAACTCTTGGCGCAGGTATAAAAAAGGTCTGTACAGGTATAAAACAGGTGTGTACCGGTTTAAAACAGGTATGGTGGTATTAGGAAAAAAACATGACGTCATTAAACAGGTTATCATACCTGTTTTATACCTGTACAGACCTGTTTTATACCTGCGCCAAGAGTTCTTCAGATCAACAATGACCACATGACATCCACATCAAATGTCCGCGGACAAATCTCGGACAAATCCGAGGGTGAGCCAGGAGTGACATAGCTATACTACTAAGGCTTTTCACAATATAATCAGGGGCGTAGCGTGAGAAAAGAATCCAGGGATGTATGGTAGGCCATATGAAAATCGCAAAAATAAAAAAAAGATACTACCCTAAAATGATTATGCCGAGGTATATATCCTTATTTTTTAAAATGAAGATCAATTCTTCGGTTTTTGTTTGTTCAGCGAAAACATCTATCGCTGTTTCTTCAAATGTTGGAGACGATCTCATATCTTCTAACAAGGCACTTTCAATATTAATTAATGCTAAAGCTGACAGTCTTTCTTGCTTTTGAGAATTTCGCAGATAAGTCTTTATTCTCTTTAAACATGAAAATGATCTTTCCGCGGAACTGCTTGTGGCAGGAATAGTCAAAATTAAATGACACAATTTTTATGACACCAGGAAAACAGAAGATAATTGAAGAGACATCATATATTGCTGAAGCTCAAACACAGTGCTCTTTTCCATATTGGGATTACTATAAATCACTGAAAGTTCATTTTTTAAACGATTTGCGTCAAAGAATGTTCCATATATAAGAAGAAAAAAGTTCGTCAGGAAAACGTTTCACGAATGAAGTAAATTGTGTGGAATCTAGATTTAAGAATATCAGTTTAGAAATTTCACTAAACCGTTCACTAATGTTCAAAATAATAACGTTCAAAATTTCATAAACCAATCGTCTGTAGGTGCTTTTCTTATCTTCTTCAGGAATTAAATCGAAACGCATTCTATTACTTGGTGGTTGATATTCTAACACAAATCTGTCCATACGGTCCCAAATGTCACTAAACTTGTTTCTCATTTTTTGAATATGTGATTTGAAATCGGCGATCTTTTTATTGCAGTAACTAATACCTGATATTTTTGTCTGTAGAATTTTAAACAGACTCTCGAAGTGTTGGAAGAAATCCGATGTCTCGGAATATTGCAGAAAACACTGCTAAGAAAGAATTAAAATCAAAGTCGCGCAATACAGTTAAAAGGCCTCTAGCACAAATAACGGTTTCTCGATTCCATTCCTCATTTTCATTTTCCACAATTACCTGAAACAGCGCTTTCAAATCTTCCTTATGTTATGGCGACAGTCGCCGAGATGCGTTCACATAATCGCATAACTGAGTCCGAAAATAACGACAACACCCACTCGAGGTTCCACTGTTGACTGCGTAAGATCACTGACCTTTTCGCCCATCTAGGCGCAACTTGGATGTAACGTGGACCATCGCATTTCAGCACTGCAGCAAGTAACGCGGGAGTCCAATAATTTCGGGCACCTTCACGGCCGATTTGAAATAAAAAAGTTGATGGTAGCGTTTAAAGTAAATAATGTATGTTTGCGATCGGTTTAAAAATAATTAAAAAATTGTAATAATTGAATAAATCGATTGAACTTTTAAATAACACTAATTTGCCAATTTTTTAAGGGATCCGACGCATCACTCGCATCCATGTACGCTACGCTCCTGAATATAATAAATAAATGGATAAAACGTTCTATAGTATTCTTTGCTTATTGAGTTAATCCATTAATAGGCCCACAAAGGGCTTTTGCACTTTTTTAATCTACAAACTCCACGGTTACGGTTAAGGACATATTTACTTTGTTTATATATATTTTTTAATCACTCTATATCTCTATATAGATGATAGATAGGAGACTCCTAGTATGGGGTACGGTTTTACTCGAGAGAACTTTAAGCAATTCATTTTTGTGAAAAAAAAAAGAGGAAAATATCACAGCTCAAATACAAAACCTGAAAAAATAAAATCCTCACGTCAGTCACTGTTTAAAAAATGAGATTGACGTATTTAAAAGTGTTTCTAGAAGTCATCAAATTTATTGCTATGGTTTGTGAACATTTTTTATTACCTCTGCGTAAATAGTGGTTCTTTTCTTTTTTTAAATGTGTATTAAGAATATATCAAACATAGGATGAACATGGATATACTTTTTGTATTCCCGATTTGTTGTAATCTACGACAGAAGAAGCTTTTTTAAAATTTAATGCATGCGATATTGTATCTTTATACACTAGGTACAAAATTTATGTAATTTATTTATTAAGTATGTAAAAAAAAATCGTAAATTTTTAGGTGATTTACAAAGGGCTGTGACTTGGAGCAAAATAATGGCGGAGCAATTTTAAAAATAGCAAATCGAAGATCCAAGTTTCTATCTTTCAGATCTTTCTTCAATATTTTTTAACATCAGCAGTTTTTGAGTGATTATAAGAAAATCATCGGGAAAAAATGTTGCCCAAATTTTTGCTTGTGTTTCAAAGGGTCCACAAACTTCAATAGAAGTTTTTCAGTGCTTTCATCCATAAACTTTCTTAGATGATTTTATCTTCTTTAATTTGAGTGGTTTAAAAGCCTTGTACGAAGACTTTCCGCTCAGTTATCGTCGTTCAAAGAAAAAAAGTCAGTTTTGGCTTTCGTAATTAATTACTCGGAAATAATGATCGTACAGAAAATTCGCCCAGGGTTTTAAAAACTGAAAAGTATTCTTTATAAGCTGTAGTTATTGGTTTTTGATAAAATATGTTTTTCGGTCTGAGAATGTTGATTGAAAAAGAAGTAAAAAATTGCGTATTTAGGGATATTCGCTTGAGTTGGTATAACTTTGCAAATAATGGATAGACTAAGGATGTTGACTGTTTATTTTCAACCTCAAACTATCCCATAGAAACACTGAAAATTTCATAGCGCTGCAATTTTTTTTTCGTTGTGTTCGGAATTATTGAATTTGTTGTTATAGATAAAAATAAATTTAAAGTTGAATTTTTCATTTTTATTAATTTTTTGAGGCTTTAGCAATAATCCATATTGTTTTCTTTATCAAAAAAGGTTAATTATTGTAAGAAAAACATTTTTTTGGAAGATATTTCCCGAGTAATTAATTTTATCAAAGTCAAAACTGACTTTTTTGCTTTGAACGACGATAACTCAGCGAAAAATAATCGTACAAGGCTTTTAGACAGCTCAAATTAAAGAGGATAAAATTATTTAAATAAGCATTATGATGACATCAATGGACCTATTGAAAGGCAAGCAAAAATTTGGAATCTTCTTTTCCGATCGTTTTCTTATGATTACTTAAAAAGTGCACATGGTAAGAAATTTGAACTCGACATCTGAAAACTAGAAACATGGAGCTTCAATTTGTTTTTTTGAACTTGCTTCGCCATCTTTTTTCCAAGTTACATCCCTTAGAAAATCATCTAAAAATTTAAGGTTTTTTTACATCCCTTAAGTTTTGTGCCAGTAAGTATTGACAGTAATTTAAAACTATAAAAAGGCAAGTCAATAATTCAAGATATTGATAATAAATATTTTGTGTTGATTATAAAAAATGAAATCCTGTATTTATAGTACTTTATTTTTTCATTTTCAAAGGAAATAATGTTTCTTATACATATTATTTCTATAATAACACTTGCTACTATTTTTTAATACTTAATCTATGTCAGTATTTCTACTGCACTTTTAATTTATAACAAAGCGTAGTCTAATCTAAATCTGACGACCTGCACCCACTCTGGTCACTGCTCTGAGATATTATTAGCCTTTATCAACACATCAAATAAATAATACATCATACAGCGTGCCACAATCGCCGAGTTCATCACAAAATGCTTTCACCCAAAACAACGGCGCTTCTATACTACGCCACTGGCCTGGCAAAGGGAATTTGGAATACCGTGGCAGAGCTAGACTCCATTTCCTATACACCAGGTGATGACTAGCTAAAAATAATTAATTAACATTCAGGTAACGGTAAACCGTCGACCAGTAGAAGACCGACCCATTTCCACCGCAAAAAGCTGTCCAAGTCCACGGATTTCAATCTACGTACTGAATGCATTCGCCACGGTTTTGCTCTCTATTTCGGCCTCGAGAAAAAAAGCATGCGCGTTGCGCAATAAAGAACAATAAGGAGTTGAAACACGGCTTCCTGCTATTATACAATTTTAATTTGCGACGAATTTAAAGGGATACAAAGGTAATTATGTTTCCGGTGGAACTCGGTGAAATTGCGAAGCCCGAACGGGACTTCCTGTACCATTAGAGCAGAAAATGGGCGTTTACTGGCAAATAGAAAAACGTGTCTTTAACCGAAATGTGACAATATATCAGCGAATAATTCACGTTACACGAGGTTTCGCTGCAAAATCGTTATCTGTGTAGTTAACACCTGTCTTATCAAAACTGCAAAACTATTTTTAGTATTAGTGTTTATTGTATAAAATATACAATCTTTGTACACAGCGACTTCAATTCAGCGAAAAATTCAAGGAATAACTATTGGAAAAAAACACTCTCGGCGTCGTCAAATTCTATTTCTAGTTGTGCATTTTTTAATATATAATTAATACATACAGGGTGATTCATGTAGGAGATATGAAGTCAATTTTTTTTTCAATGTCAACCCCCATTTTTCATTACAGAATATGAGAGCACAATTTTTACTTTTCCGCACTCCACTATACGCGGAAAAGTAATGTAATCATGTAAACATTTTTTTCTAGGGTTTATTTTTCGTTTTTCGGCATAAAAACAAAAAAAAAAAATGGTTGTTAAACCATTTTGTATATGTGTGTGTCGTTGTCGTCGGCATTTATTCTTGTTAGCACGATAACTCAACTAAATCGTGTCGGATCGATCGGGTTTTCACTGATTCTGATCGGGGATGTTTCCCAGACGACACCTATTGACTTTGAGGTGGATAGGACACACCCTACCCTGTCCATGGATCATGAGAAAGCACAACGGTGGACTATTTGAGAATTTTTTTTTTTGTTAACACGATGACTCAACTAAATCATGTCGGATCGATCGGGTTTTGACTGATTCTGATCAGAGACGTCTCCCAGACGACACCTATTTATTTTGAGATGGATAGAACACACTCTACCATGTTCATGGGTCATTAGAAAGCACAATGGTGGACTATTTGAGAAAATGTTTTTGTTAGCACGATCACTCAATTAAATCGTGTCGGATCGATCGTGTTTCGACTGATTCTGATTAGGGACGTCTACCAGACGACATCTATTGATTTTGAGGTAGATAGGACACACCCTACCCTGTTCATGGGTCATGAGAAAGCACGATGGTGGACTATTTGAGAAAAATTGAAAAAAGTAAAACTGTCGCATAAAACACATATTCTGCATTTATGTGTTGGTTTGTTTTTTCTCGGTCATTTAATTTCGAGATAAAGATGTTCTATTTGCGGAAAAGTCCATTTTAAGGGTTTAAAACTGTTTATCTACATATACTACGGTAATAATTAGATTAGCGTTAAATATGCTAATTTCAAAACTGTAGTTAGTTTTCTTCTACCACGTCAAGTTTTTTCTGTACACCTTATGAGAATGTGACCACTCGCTGTGGAATTGAGCGTGGATCACATGAAGCACTATTGCTCTACTATTGGCTGACTTGAACCTACGATTTGAACAACACGAGTTGAATGATTTTTATCCAAAAAGATTCAGAACTGTTAGCATCGAGACTGCACGAGAAAAACTAGCTTGAAGAAGGAGCTAAGGTATCCTACTTTCGATCAAGAGAAAGTGCGCTTCTGCAATACTTTCGAAGTGATGATGTATTTGAACCATATGGAAGAGTTGGGAATTTCAGTCTATAACGCAACTGAATGGCGATTGTTCATCCTCTTCCACAATGGAAATTTATTTGGTGCAGTCCCACTATTAGGCCATTCAGTTTGTTTGCGTGAAGAATATGAAGATATAGAGTCATTGATTTGTTGCAATATCACAGGCACCAAAGGATCATCTGTGTTGACTTTAGAATGATCTGCTTCCTCCTTAGCCAGCAACGCGGATATACCAAGTGTCCCTTTTTTTGTGTATGTGAAACAGCAGAGCTCGTGAGAAGTACTGAGTGCACTCGAATTGGCCGCCAAGATCTGACCTGAAACATGGGGCGCCAAACATTTTGCATCAGCCACTTGTCGACAGACAGAACATTATATTTCCACCTCTGCATATAAAACTGGGTCTCATGAAGCGGTTTGTTAAAGCTTTGTCAATTGAAGACTATTTCAAGTGTCTCATTTCAGCATTTCTTAGCCTGTTATCTGAAAAGATAAAGGGAAGGTGTGTTTGATGGTCCACAGATTCGACAGCTCGTTAAAGATGAACATTTCATCGGAATAACGACAGAACTTCAAAAGAATGCTTGGTTGCCATTCAAAAACATTGTCAAAGACTTTCTTGGAAATACACGAGCATATAATTACACCGAAATTGTACAGCAACTCCTGGAGAGCTACAAAATGCTTGGATGCAACATGAGTATCAAGTTGCATTTTTTGTATAACCATCTTGCTGATTTCCCGAAAAATTTTGGTTATGTCAGTGATGAGCAGGGTGAGCGATTCCACCAAGAATGGAAGGCCATGGAGGCACAGTATCAAGGTAGATGGGATGTACATATGATAGCTGACTATTGTTGAAGCATCAAGGGAGAGTATCCAACACCGACCGCAGAAAAAGCTATAAGTGAATTTTGTATGCGTGCTTACTGTTTGGTAAAGACACTTTACTATTTGTATGAACACAATTTAACTTAAAGTAACCTATACATAGAGCCTCTGTATGAATAAAACTATTTTTTGTTAACAGTATATTTGGTAAGTTTTCCCTTTACTTTCCTTTATATGTACATTATGAAGGAAAACTTTGGCTGTGTAACAGTAGCTTAGCGACCGATGCTTTTCTACTGCTTCAGATAAAAACTTGAAGCCGTAGCGAGAAACCCCGATGGACGATGGAGTATTATACTCAAAATTCCCCCAGAAAGTGAATGTGTGGTGGGCCACAGTCGACCGAACAATATTCTCTATTTATTATATTTGACATGAACCTAGCTGGTGCAAGATATTTGTATTTTCTTCGAGACGACTAAATTTCTCCACTAATAACTTTATATTTAGATGTAGAAACACCTGATCTTCCTAGAAATGAATTTTTCTTTCAACAAGATGGCGCATCTTCTCATTATGTAGCACTTGTCCGCGATTATTTAGATAAGATGTCCGAATCTATGGATAGGGAGAAGGAGGCCAATTGAGTGGCCAGCCAGATTACCAGATTTGATACCTCTAGATTTCTTTTTGTGGAGATACTTAAAAAGTAAACCATATGTTACTAAGCTGGAGAGTTTAGAAGATTAAAAGGCAAGAATTCGTCACAAAATACAACGAATACTTCCTGGAGTCATTGACAATGTTCAAAAAGGATATATTAATCGTCTTGGCTACTGTCAGGCAGTCAACGGTGTATAATTGAAACATTTAATTAAATTTAGCACCTATTTGAAAATTGCAAAACAGTTTTTCTTATTTTTTTCTCTCATATTTTAAAAAATGAACAACTAAAAAAATAAAATTCGACCGGTTCGAGAGTTTTTCCTAAAAGTTATTCCTTGAATTTTTCACCAATTTATTCATTGCTTTACGAAAACCCTGTATGTAACGAATACATTATTTTTGTTCGTAATTTTTAAGTATTTAAGTAGGATTTTATACCTTCCTTTTGACCCCCTGGGGGAGTCTTCCCTCTAAAATTAAAGAAAGACGGGGCGTGTGATACTTCAATTGGAAAAACACCTTAAGGTATATCTTCCCAGGCTCATATTTCATCTGTTTTCAGGAGGCCTTTATGGGATGCAGGACAGCAACTTGTTTAAAACTTCTTGAATGTAAACAGTTTACTAGTATTGCGAGGTATGCGCAGTCTATTCTATAATTTTAGTTGCTTTTGCAGGGATCTTCCAGAATCTGGTAGAAAACTCATTTTAGATGACGGAGAAATTAAATCACACTGCTACACCACATTTTTTGAAGCAGCATTACAAAATTCAATCAGATTTTCACATATGTGGATTTATAGAACTGAAACTGAGTGGCCCGTTATACCGATTTGATCCCGCTTGATATTTTTTATGGAATTTAAAATCGAAGATCTACTTCAACAGCCTGACTAACGTCGATGATACAAAAAACATCGCACAGCAAGAAATTAATAAAATCACCACGAAAACGATACACAAGATTAAAAGAAAATCAACGCATCTTTTATCACCAACCAGTAACGTATTTAAACACACGATATAAACGATTTGATTTTAAAGTTTTGTTTTCATTTTAAAGTGCAAGAGAAATTCAAGAGATATCATATTGCTAAATAGAGAATTCGAAACCCTCTCAAATAAGGGCTCGCCCTAAATCCATTTAACTTTGGGATAACTGATACCCCAGAAGAAGGTTAAAAGGGGATGTGTGAAATTCTGCCCACATAATGTCATCTTACAATAAAAAAATTAGGATTTTAAGTTAAGTAGAAAATGATTTTGTGTGGCAAAGTGTATATTCAGGTTAATAAGTACTTAAAGTTATTTACATGTTAATTTGAAGCTTCAAGGTAACTACAAAGATATTAAATACGAACTGTGACTAACTTTGCCTCACGTACTCCTATGCAATTTAATAGAGTAGACGGGTGTCTCGATACTATACTTTGTATAATGATTTTGCGCGTGTATCAATTTAGTGACGACGCACGGATCACATGCTACACCACTCGCAATTGTTACTAATATACCACAATTACCAGCATGTATATTTAACGACATATGTTTCAATCCACTACGTACGATTTAGACAGTTAATAATTTGCCGAACAAAATGCAATTATGAAGTCACGTCTTAGCTTTATTGTATAATTTGATTCATTAGCGTCTCAATATTTCTGTAAAATTAATTTCATTTTTGTTTCATTTATTTTGATTTTTGTTGAATTTATTTCATTTACTTTAATGGAAATATCACTTCCATTGAATGTTTTCGTGGAGAACCTCTCCACGTTATACTTCATGTTATACTCCAATTAATTCTTCACCACTTCGTGTAAATATGAAAAACCAACCTCAAAAAGTTTCCGTCATATGTGATTTTTTATTAAAGAGTTTTAATAATAAAAAAAATAATTTTTATTTAAAAATTCCGTTTTAAGAAAGATGCAAAATGGCCACTCCAAATCGGTCACGTGACTTTTGATGCCGTTAAGATTGACATCTTTCCAAAACAAACAAAAAAAAAGATCACTGGAGGTGTTTATTAACAATTTGTTAACAATTTAGTATAAAAAAACATAATTCAAATTAAGTCATATTTTCTTGTTCGACGGTGCATCTACTGTGTCCAAGTAAATGACTTTTAAAGGGTTGTTTATATTTTTTTTTGAAACCCCCCATTTTTATTAATTAATATTTGAAACGCATTTTTCTTGACCGATTGAGTAATAAGAAGTTTGTAGTATGAGAAGGTGAAATAAAATAGTTGTCTTAAAGTTACCAGTCTTCTTAGAAAATTTTTAGTATAAAAAATAGCAAAAACTAAGTGTTTTGGCCTTCAAACTTGGTGCAAGCACGGCAAAAATAAGAGGAGAAACGCATTTTCTTTGTAAATAAGACTTCAAGAGACAAGCCTATTTTTTTCGATAAATGTAAATTCTGATAAGTAACAGTGATCACGTAAGTCACGCGATCGATATCGAGTAGGCCATTTTTTTATCCTCCTTGAAGCAAAATCTAATGCCAATGCAAAATGAAAAAAAAATCTTTTGGGGAACACTATACCAGGTATGTAAATATGAAACTGGAATATTTTGTATAGAAAATACACGTTTATTATATGAAAATGGTAAAACATATTTTATTTAGTATTGTTCATTGCATTGCTATACATTTTCCCCATCTCTCTGACAATTTGTGGATTCCATGCAAAAAAAAATTCTTGCTCTTTTGAGGCGAACCAGTCATCGAGCCATTTTCGTAAGAAGTGAATCTCAGCAAGTGCGTGTCCCATCGGTGCAAATAAGTAGTAATCGGACGGAGCCAAGTCTAGTGAGTAAGCCGCATGCGAAAGTACTTCCCAACTAAACGCCTCAATCGTTTCCTTGATCGGTCTTGCTGTGCGTGATGGCGCATCATTATGAAGAAAAATCACATTGTGTTGCCTTTTTTGATATTGTGGTCGATTTTCTCGCAAAGCTAGATTCAAATCGATCATTTGCTGTCGGTAGCGTTCAGTATTAACGGTTTGGCTAGGCTTTAGCAGCTCATAATAGATCACACCCTTCTGATCCCACCGAACACAGAACACTGTCTTCCGTCCATAGCGATTTGGACTTGCAGTCGATGTCGATGGTTCACCTGGAGTTACCCATGATCTTTTACGTTTAGGATTCTCGAAATATATCCGCTTTTCATCGCCAGTCAGAATTCGATGGAGAAATGACTTTATTTTGTAGCTGGCGAGCAGCATTTCGCAAATGGGTTTTAGGTTTTCCTGCTGTCTTTCATTCAGTTCATGTCGAATCCATTTTCCCATCGTCTGGATCTTTCCCATGACTTTCAAACGTACGGAGACGGCTTCTCGTGTCACATTTAATTCATTCGCCAGTTATTGTTGCGTTTGAGCGTCATTCGCATCCAACAATGCATTCAATTCGCTATCTTCAAACATTTTCCATGCTCTTCGTTTCGCATGTCAAAATTGCAATTTTTGAATTTTTTAAACCACTCAAAGCACCGTGATTTACCAAGAACATGCCCACCGTAGTCACAAAATGTTAACCGAAAATCAATGCTGTTCACAAATCGTAGTTTCCAGGGACAAAATTCGACATGTTCAACGCTATTAAAAACGATGTTGTATGAAACTTGTATTGTTGTCAGATAAAAGCCTTTATCAGAAAAACTTTTAGTCAAAACAAGAAAATGGTTCCAATGATGTAGTATGACGGTAACTACATTAGCAGCTAGGCCATCTATGGGCAAATTCAGGTTTCATATTTACATACCTGATATTATTGTGCTTATCCTTAAAATATGCAAATAGGGACGTCACGAATATTCCATTTACGTACATCTAAAGATACTTGGTTCCAGAACATGCATTTGCGATGAAATCACTACAATATGGTATCACGAAAATTAACAAACTCCAGCTTGTGCTGTTGCTCGTAATCTGCTCCGATCTGGCTTTAACAGCGACGTCGAAACGTTGGGAAAATAGGGCAACACGCTCTGTCACATCGTTTCAAGCTCATCCAAATTATTCGCTGATCAACCGAGAGCCATCACATATCTATCAGCCTAGAAGTTTGCCCCACATCGGGATGGTGGATTAACTTTAATTTGCAATATTGTAGTCGATTTTCTGCACATTAACTCCCGATTCAATCTAAATTATAGGCAGGTTTCTCGATACATAAGGTGATTGCTTGATGTGGTTTTGGTGGCTTTCGTCCAAATGAAATTAAGTTCTGCATATTTCTTAGAAAGTGTATTTAAAAAATTCTAAAGCGAATATATCGTGATAAAGAATAATATATCTTACAGTTTATGCCGAAGTTTTAATGAACGTCGTAATTAATCGAAAGTACGGCGAAAAATAAAGTCTTTAAAAGTAATTTGACAAATAAATCATTCGTATATAATTACAATATTCATTGCCATATACAATTGTAATATCTTTCTAATTATAAGAGCAATTCCTATAGCTATGATCTCAGAATTATTTCTACATTTCTATTCCATAAATCTATTGCAATAGGCTTGTAGTGCTTTTATATTTTAAATGCTGCTACACTTTCGAATCGTTTGAAATTGCTACAAAAAAATCGTAATTTACCAAAATCACTGTCTCTTTTTATAGTATAGTATGTAGTAGAAAGTGGTGTGAAAACAAGAACATAGAATGAGGTATACATTCAGGTATAGTACAGGTATGATTTTTATACTGGAATTTGCATGTCTATAGTTCGTAGAATCGAGTAAAGAATTTGGCAATTTGGATTTTTTTTTGTAAGAAAAAAATTATATTTAAACTAATTTATCATGAGGTGATTCATGACAAGTTATACAAACTCATACTGTAGATAAAGTATCATAGAATAGCCAGTAAATATGTCCATATATTTTTTCTAGATATACATACAGTCTGATTTCTTAATTCGAGCCAAAACTCTCAACGTGTGTATCTCCTAAATATATTGCAAACATTTAATCGAATTTGGTGTGCAGTAAACTCGATGGTAGGTCATTACGCAGCCTATATAAAGATATAAAAATCCAGGCCCAAATCGAGCGAGAAAATTTTTTTGATACATGTCAAAAAGTTCATCGCCTAAACATATTTTCAAACTTCGCTAAAGAACAGGCGACAACAATCTTACCCACTCAGCTTTAATTGCGTATCCTTCTGCTTTTAAGAATGTTTTACAGGAGGAAATTTTTACATTTCCGCACTCAACTATACCAAAAGTAATCTGTCGCATAAAACATATTCTGCATTTATGTGTTGGTTTATTTCTTCTCGACCACTAAATTTTGAGATAGAGATTTAAGTAACTTGTCATGTTTCACTTGGTATATTTTTTTAATTTAATGAATGACTGTTATTATATCTATTATCTTAAATTAATATATGAATATATATTTTTCACTTCCATTCTATTTCAATTACTATCCGGATTTGTATTAATATTTATTATAGTAATTTGAATTATTGTAACACTAATATTTTTCTCATATTACCTCGTGGTTTAAATTTAATCCAAAGTGCAACAAAACAGGATTTATAACACTGAATTTTTCCTACCGACACTCCATATTCATGATATTAAAATGTAATTGAGGACTCCCTAAAGGAATACCAGGAAAATACCCAATTACATTTCAATGAAAATGTTTCCTAAATAGACTATTTAAGACTGCTCAATATGCGCGATTGTTCAATATTCGGCGCTCTAAAATTGCCTTCGCTACAGACTACTTCCACCGACTGACGCGTTAACAACGATCGAATAGAAAATATCGGTGCAAGAAAATTCCATTGAGGAAAGCTCATCAGTGTGTAAACCACCGTTTGACTAAAGTGTCGCTGAATTTTAAACATCACTCAAGCCGAGGCAATTTATCAAAATAATTTCTTATTAATTTAATGGTAGTAGCGGCAATTTATTATAGACATTGTGACACCTCCATAATTAATATTCGACATCAAAGAATCCTTTGTGAACGCAAATTCTGATTGTATATAAGTAAGCAGATAATAAGGCTGTTTAGGTATGCGTCAAGACCTGGTGACTCATATTCATATATCGATTTGTATATACTAAGTGATGTAACACACAGCAAACGTATTTTAATTCGTTTTATATGTTATATGAATAAGATTATATCATTACACAGTGCTAGATATGTTGAAATTATCAGCCTAAATAAGGCAACTTACATCCAAGTTATCGTTAATATAAATTGACAACAGTAGAGGCCCTAGGATGGAGCCCTGAGGAACGTACGTAACTACAAGAAGCAGAGTATCAAGGAATCGACGTTAGTCACAGACCGTACTCGTCGTATCTACAAGAATGAAAGCTTCGAGGTGGAGGGGGACCGTGAGGGAGGGGTGTGCGGTAAGGTAGCCACCATCCCCCGTTCCCCGGGGGTGGATTGTGTACTTACGTCCGGTGAGGGGGTGCATCAAAGTTGGGTGCGTGTTGGCGGCGTTAGCAGCTTGCTGTTTGGGCTTGCTAACCTTGGTGTTACTTTTAGCAAACTCCAGTCGGATCGTCTGAGGCATGTCGGGGTCAAATCTTACGCCCTGCTGCAAAATTGCCCACAAAAAGAGTGATTGTGATGTCAAAATGCGGTATTTATGGCTACTTTATATGAGAGGGTGATGATCGTTAGACAATTACTGAGCTAAATTCGGGTTACACGGCGGGGTTGCTGTTAATGTTGCGTTTAATAAGTTGCAAATGCGGGGTTAAGTAGGCTCAGTTAACTGACAAGGAACGTCGCTTTCGTTCGTGGTTTATTTTTGTATATTTTGCAGAAAAACAGAGAGGGATACATATTTTTTTATTAAGGGTGTAAACTACCCAATTGGTCTATATTTTTGTGCCCCTACGACAAAATCGTTAAAGCAGCTACAAAATACATGTTGGTTGTTTTCGATTTTGGTATAAAATATCCAAAACTAACGAAAGTAACGTTTCTTGTGACATACATGTGTATACGCAGGTGTTGTCGCTTTTTGTATTGAACTTTTACTGAACATTTGTACAGAAATTTTACACATAAAATACAGGTATTCTGGAACATAGGATATACATACTGTAAACACTAAAATCTTCTTTAAAAACTCGAAACACAAAATAACTAAAGTTAGTGGCATAGTGCTGAGCATTATAATAAAAAGTTGTATTCATACTCTCTCATTTTGATTAATTCCTCTATGAGGTAGAACACTAAATAAAACACAATTCAAAACAGAAATTAATAACATATAGTTTATTTCATCGCTATTTGCCAAATAAAAAATCTCAAAACTTCCGGTGCCTTGTTTTTATGGCTAGGCTCAGGTAGACTGTTCCGTTCATCGTCAAGATAAGAGAGCTTTTTATTTGGAAAATAGCGATGAAATGAATAGTACTATTTTATTTGAAATGACGGAGTTGACAACTTTCTAAATAACAAGAAATTTTAATCTACAATTTGAAAAGGCCGCAGACAACTTCCCTGTGTCAATTTATATATGGCATAATAGGACGTTTCGCAGGCCATAGGTTTTTCAAAGTTCAATCTCTATTCTGCGAAATTGATAAACTTTTTATGAAAAAAATTGCAGTTGGCCTTGATTGTTGTAAATAAAATCGTATTTGGTTCTATCGTGTATTTACATTATATGAAGGAAAAAAAAAACAGTAGAAAATGAGGTAATAAATACCAGTTTTATCAAGGTTTTCGGATTTAATATGGGTCATATCGTATATGAGTCATAAAATATGATATAGATAGAAATGGTTTGAAAGCTTATTACCTAAAAACACTCTTATGTACATATATGATGATATGGTGATTTAAAAAAAAATATACAATATTATATATAAAATATGTTACAGATTTGATACACGCAGATATTGAGTGAGGTTTTATGTTAACTAAACGAATTATAGTCCAGTCAAATAGATCTAACCTCGGGCGAGAGTCAGAAAGTTTATATAAACCTTTGTTTTGACGTTCTAGAGACTTGCTCAAAACTGTCATATAATCTCGTGTCTGCGAGCTTTTTGAGAAAGAAAACGATTTTTGTGACCTTTAACCTTATATGTTCACTCGCAGACACGAGATTATATGGGTCTTTCGAGCAAGTATTTAGAACGTCAAAACAAAGGTCAATGCACATCTAGACATACGGCAGTATGTCAGCCAAGTTCGGAAAAGAAAGGGCGACGCACCGGCGCGGCGGTGTGTAATATTACACGAAACATTTCGAGCTACTTTTGATACACTAGAAACAAGGATAAAACCTTTCAAAAATTAATAATTTAATCTCACCAAAAACATAAATGAAAGTGAAAAGTGGCCAAGTTCGGTACAAGTGACCTTCGATGTTGTCAGTTTCGCCGATAAAAGACTTGACATCTGAATATGTGCCAAGTTCCATAGGAACTTATAACACGAACTTACAATAGGAATGTCTTCAATTCATTTAAAAGAAAATTTGTAACGTTTTTTGATACTAAATTTATAACTTGGCAAGCTTTATATCCAACTAAATTGTTTGTAGTATAAAATAGAACAACTAGCAAAGTTAATGTTTAAGCTTGAATTAAATATTATCACGTTAAGAGTAATTTATTGGCTATTGAAACTTATATATATATATATATATATATATATATATATATATATATATATATATATATATATATATATATATATATATATATATATATATATATATATATATATATATATATATATATATATATATCTCTATATATCTATCTAGCTATCGCCGCCTCTCCGTCCCCAGTTTCCACATTTTTCTTTCATGACTCATTTCCTCGGTTAAGTTTCTTGATCTCATTGCGTCATCTACGTCATTTCTCCAGCTCCTTCTAGGTCTTCCCCTCTTTCTTTTTTCTCGCGGAGTCCACTCTAGTATTTTTCTTGGCCACCTATGTTGCCCTATTCTTTTTGTATGTCCGAACCATACCAATTGTTTCTTTTCGACCTCATCTATAATATCTTTTTCAATGCCAATATTCTGCCTAATTATTTCATTTCTAATTCTTTCTGTTCTGGATATCCTACAAATTCTTCTTAGATAGTCCATTTCTGTGGCCAAAATTTTTCTTTTGTTTGCTTTATTTAAATCCCACACTTCCGCTCCATACATAATTACGCTTTGTACGATGCTTTTGTAGATGCGTAGCTTGGTGTCTTTCCTTATATTCTTTTCCCACAATATTGAGTTTAATGCTCCAATAGATTTTCTACCTTTATTAATTCTTTCCCTCACTTCATCATTGCTGTTTCCCTGTTTATTAAAGATAACTCCTAAATAGTTGCACAATTGCACTCCTCTAATTACACCGTTTCTTAGTTCCAGATCATTACATTCGCCACAGCCGGCTGCCAGATATTCACACTTGTTTAAATTTATTGTAAGTCCAGCTCGTTCATACTCTTCTCTTAGCTTTCTCGTCATGTAGCTCAGATCTTGTTCATCCTCCGCTATCACTACCTGGTCATCTGCAAAAAATAGGCTGTAAAGTGTGCCGTCTCCCACTTTAAGACCCATGTTTCTGCATTCTCTTATCCACCTTTGTATGGATCTGTCAAGATATACTTGCCAAATTATAAATTCGATATCAAAGAACGTAACAAGTTGTCTTTATATCAATTGAAGACCGTACATTCTTATTGTAAGTTCATGTTGTAAGTTCCTATGGAACTTGGCACCCGTTTAGATCTCAACTGTTTTATCGGCGAAGCCGACAACCCCAAACATTGTCTGTACCAAACTTGTCCCCCTTTCCATGTTTTTGGTGAAACATTTAGCTTTCTGCCTCTCATTCCCAGGTTTACCCATTATTTCACCTTATATGACAGTACTATAACGTAATTACACCCTATCTCCACTTCAGGCTATGCGCAGTTAGAAAAAGTAGGGCATATTCCCAAACCACGTTGATTACGTAATAAAAAAACAATTACCTACATATATTATAATTACTAATAGTCAGAATTATAGCCGGAGGCATAGCATTGTTTAATTTTAATCAGAATATATGCAACATAAAAACACACACGAAAACATATTATATCGCTCTCGTAATTGAATGTAAATTATTTTTATTAAACAGGAACTTTCATAGAAAAAAATGAAATTTTATTAGTTGATCGGAGGACTCTCTAAAACAGCTTAAATTAAGTGAAAGGCACGAAAAAATATAAATTAACAGTAAGGCGGAGATTTGCATTTGTACCGGTATTGAAAGTGAAGTTTGGATAACATTTTCAAAGTAATTTTTTAAGGATTTCTATCCAGTCCAACTGTTAATAATCTTAAAGTTCTCAGGGAATCAGTAAGACTTCTATTTGCTACAAATAAGATGTTCATCTTCTCAAAAGTAACTTATTGTTAATTTTATTTCATAATCAATGGGTTGGGGCTAATTGAGTGGCTATTAAATCGTCTGATGTGATCCCATTAGATTACTTAAGGGGTAACACCATTGTAAATTTTTCAAAAAATCGATGTTTTTATTAACTTCAAAAATTCTTTGAACCTTTTAGAATATGGGGCAGAAATTTTAATAATAAATTTTTAAACAGTCGGATTATTAATTTTTTTCATGTCTATAACACATTTAACAACTTTAAACACGTTTTTCTCGTAACATGATTTTTCAATAACATATAAGTTGGAAATCGAGAAAGGAATCACCAAACCGCCAAGCGGTTATCAAAGTAGTTCCCGAATAGCAAAACTATTATATAATCGCTCTAGGAAACAACTACACCTCGGACTAAAGCCCCGCCAGGCATTGAATTATACCTAGAAGGAATCCTCGACCACTTCCTCGTGTTTCTGCACGATCAGATAAGGTTTCAAAAATAAAACCCGCCACAGGTAGGATTCGACATCTGCCCCGGATCGGAACCGAACGACATACAGCTGTTTCGAACTTATTAGTTCTCATCAGTGCCGTACATGGTACGCCGATCCAGGACAAATGCCGAATGAACTCTATGGGGTATACATCTTTATCGATACGATCTCTGTCGTGATCGTGCTTATCTGATCGTGCAGAAACACGAGAAAGGGGTCGAGGATCGCTTCTAAGTATAATTCAATGCCTGGCGGGGCTTTAGCCCGAGGAGTAGTTGTTTCCTAGAGCGATTATGTAATAGCTTTGCTATTCGGGAACTGCTTTGATAACCGCTTGGCGGTTTGGTGGTTCCTTTCTCGATTTTCGACTTATATGTTACTGTCAGAGATCGTATCAATAAAGATGTATACCCCATAGAGTTCATTCGGCATATTTGTCCTGGATCGGCGTATCGTGTACGGCACTGATGAGAACTAATAAATTCGAAACAGCTGTATGTCGTTCGGTTCCGATCCGGGGCAGATGTCGAAACCTACCTATGGTGGGTTTTATTTTTGAAATGATTTTTCAAAACAGCACGCAGTATAACTCCAACAATTTTCATTCTTTTCATGGGAATTTTTAACAGTATCTTTAAAATAACATTTTGAAGTAAAATACGTACGGAAGTTAATTTAAACTTTATTTATCAACAAATGATTGCCCTTTTTTTGTGTAAAATTTAACGTGTTTTATTTAGATACTCGCTAATAACACAAAAATCAATATTTTCAAAATCCCCTAGGTATATTCACTAGCAGTAAACATGTAGATGAATTCTTTTCCAAATTGAAATTGCCACCTGTTATACTACGTGTTGCAGAGTGCCTTAAATTCGACATGTCTAACGAGAAAGGCTCCAGTGTCGCCAATTTTGAATAATTCGTGATAATAATGTTTTGTATTATACTTAAATATAAATATATGCCTAATAACTTCCTGAAATATTATTATCTTATTACATTTTCTTCAGTCAAAAAAAAATTGTCAGAAAAACCTTTTTTCCAATATATTACAGTGGTGTTCACCTTACACTAATTTTAAGAATATGTTCTCACTCGACTATAGAAATTCTCATGTAGGTACTATAGTTTCCATCATCTTGTATAGGATAGTGCGCCTGCCATATGCCACACCATCCTAAATTCTACTATTGAGACCCCATATTATATATAGGTTTGAAATGTAAAACACCCACTAGAATTCCCTCATCACAAATCTGTTTAATGTGGGTAATATCGTTTTACGTTGCGTCATTATTGATCTGCCACTACCTCACCAGATTCTCTCAAGTAACATTTGGTAGACAGGAGAATTAATTTGATCGTATCTACGGCCAGGTAGGGGCACGTGGTAAGGTCCATATGGCTTTGTTTGCCGTCTCCATAATAGTAATCTAATAATTTAAAAAGATAATAGGCATAATGGGTCCTTTCTATGTCGTCATGGTGCGTGACATTTATTTTGACTACCAGACGTGCTGTACATTTTTTTAACAAACGGAGATTAAGTGTTTATTTTTTTAGTGTCGAAGTAAGTGTGATTTTCCATAAACACACAGTTAAATCAATAGGATTATAAAATAATGTCGGGATGTTAGAAATTATTTTGGTCAGAGGACCAAAAGATTATGTTTTATATAAACTCCTGCATAAAATTAATGCATCAGTGAAATTTAATTATTACAAAAATTGAAATGAATTATACTTTTATTTTTTTGAAGATTTAAATCATAGTATCGATGTAATATTATAATTAAATTATTTCAACTAATGTTTAACAAATTAGAATGGTACAGAAATAAGGAGGTTATATATACTCCAACCTATCTGCAAATGCCTTATATAATAAGGACTAAACAAATTAGGTCAATACAGCTATTCTCCTGGCTATATGCCAAACGCCGAGCGTTGAATTACATGACAAAGTTTGCCGTATTTTTGTCTAACAGAGTTAGCACTAAAAATACAGTGATTGTTCCAAAACCACCACGAAAGATGCAAAGTGTCACCAATCTCAGGATATCGTTAACTGCAGACCGGTTTCGACCTTTCTATCTTGGGTCTCGTCAGTGCAGTGTAAACGAGTATACCTTTGACAGATGAAACTCACATTTAGTAGATGTTGCTACGCTCCACCGCAGTAGAACGTACGAAACGCCATCTCTTGGTAGTTTCGAACAATCTAAATCGAACTTTGCATTTACTGATGATCTCAAGTATTTACTTCGATTGGCATATAGCCAAGAGAATAGCTGTTTTGACCTAATTTGTTTAGTCCTTATTATATAAGGCATTTGCAGATGGGTTGGAGTATAAAACTCCTTATTTCTGTAGATGTGTTATTAGTTTGTAAGTTTTAGTTCTAAGTATACTGGACTTATGTACAGGTAACTCTGATTACTTCTTTAGGATGTTAGTTTCCCAATTGTATAATCTTATAATTGGTGCAAACTTGCGTGTCTTTGTACTCTGGTGAAATAAATAAATAAATAAATAAAATTCTATTGAGGTATCATAATCTGTCTGCCACGTGATATTATGTTCACATTTGAAGATCCATGTATCTGTTCCGGATACTTTTGAGAGTATTTCCGTTCTAAGGAAACCGATATGGTATCCTCGAGTTAGACGCCTATTATTCAGGCTATCCATTCCAATTTGAGTGGTAACCCCTTTTTTATGTCGCAACTTTATGAAAAACTGGAACAATAAATTACCCTAACTAGAATTTATTTGCTTTTTTTTTTGTCAGCCTTCACTTGAATTTATGCGTAAACGTTACCCGAACGAAGTTTGGGCGAACACTTTCCTCTAATTTATCGAAAAAATTGCGTCACAATTTTATCCTAACTTCAAGCCAGATACGCGTTACCGCGGTGAAGTTGTTATTCCTCTCTCTTTTTTGTTTCCTTCCACTTGTTGGCGGTATTGATAAATTGTCTCCGGGATCTTTAGAGCGCACTCTAAATGTTTTATGGGTACGTGTTGGTTTCCTTAAATTATGCACAGTGTAATTTTCTAAAATGCCGGGGAATTATTTATAAATTTAAAGAGTTGTTAGCTATTACAGCTTTTTATACAATACGTCCGTTAATATTTAAAAGCCTGTTGGTCCCTCTTAAGCGGTTGTTCTGTTATTTCCAAACCGATTGCAATAGTAATTTTTTTTGGATTTTCTAGACATTTCCATTAATCTCTAGAGCTGTATAATCGGTGCCGCGTACATATGGCTTGCGTATGGGAAGGTGTAGCAGGGGCGCGAGCACGTGACGCGGAGTTCAATTCACGCTATAAACAAACTAGGTACCACAAAACAATCGATTTGCGTCTGCTTCGCGAAAGAGCTAAACCATTTTGCGATCGCAATTACATATATAATTTGTACAACGCGCGTGCGTTACAAAAAATTGTCCTCAGTACCAAAGGCAAAAAAACGGTCGCTTGCCGACAATGTGAATAAGTTTATTCGGGACTCTCCAGATGCAAAAGACATATAAATAGTACGGAACATATTAATATAAAAAGGGCCTGCCACGGAAAACGGAGTTCATTTTTGATCTACTTCTCATGTTAATTATTTGTCATTTACCACTTATATTACTTGACACAGCAGCACTTAAGGACTTTTGGAAGAAATACAATGCTAAGTACCCATTACCGACTAGGGCCACAGTGCGCAGCTATGTACCATCTGCACGTGAAGAAGTGGAAAGTCATTAAGTCAGCGTGAATTGAACTCCGTGTTACGTGCTCGACGCCCCCGCTACACCATCCCATACGCAAGCCACATGTGCGCGGCACCGATTATACAGCTCTATTAATCTCTAATCAAGTCGAAGTTGATTTGATGGGACGCAGAAACAATACTGAGAACGAATTACAAAAGTACCTGAACTTATGTAATGTATTTGCGTCGTCATCTTCTACTGCCTCTTTCATTGGTTATTTACATTCATATGCTAATGTTTACCTGTATAATTTGTCAGTTCTGTCAAAGCAAAGTAGTCTGTTATCTTGTCACTATAACAAGTTGAAGTACAAATAACATAGTAGCCAATTAATATAAATAAATCTTGGCAAATAATTTGGTAGATAATGATTTTTACACAAGACGCTTTCTAAAATCAAAGTATAAATGTTTATTGATATTCTATTTATAAAAAATCGACGCAAGAAAAATCTAAGTTATCTTCCTTATAGAGGAATGGCGATTGATCACTTCCTCCATTTAGATGATATCTACATTGATACATACTATCGATAACATTGAGGAAAAAAAAATGACCCTAATTTCACATTATATCTTCATTTTAGCTAAATTGACTACGTTTATTAAAATAACGGTGACTCCTGAAATTGCTTATTCTCAGCATCAGTGGTCTGTTTATGTCGATTTAGAAATGGCCACTATACTTCTTGGACAGCAAAGTAGATATACCAAATAGCCTTGTCACCTCCATTTATGGGATAGTGGTGAAAAACAAAAGCATTAGTAGCAAACTGTTGAAAGACGCTATGACAATTGGAAAAGCCAACCTCGTTCATGAGCCATTAATAAAGAGAGAAAAAATAATGTTGCCACCTCTTCACATCAAATTGGGTTTAATGAAATAGTTTGTAAAATCACTGGACAAGTCAGGTGATTGTTTTCTGGTAAGGACCTATTTACAGCAAAAATATAAAAGAAAATCGTACAAAAAATTTTTTGAAGTGAATACTTCTTTGGCGGTGTTCTGATATTTGACGAGAATGGAGAGTGAATTGGAAAAAATGTAACGTTTCGAGATTTCGTTACACGAGAGAGAAAAAAGATATAACGTAGAGAGAAGGAGAAAGAGAGCTATACATTTGGTATACCTAAAACACAGGCTTCGTTACAAGACAGAGCACACAGATATATAACATAGAGAGAAAGAGAAAGAGAGCTATACATCATATATATCAGTTTAGGCTATCCGCGTCTCCCTTTTGTGCGGTCCCTCGTCTTTAACGCCCACTCATAAGTCCAAGGTCTAAGTTGCTTGAAGGGGGAATAGCTTAGGAAGCATCGTACGAGCAAGAGAGAGAGCCACGTATTCACTGAATACTAGGCAATAGAAGAAAATATAGTATGACGCGGATGCGCGCGAATACGTACAACTCCAACGCCACACGAGAGTGGAGCAAGAGAGAGCGATATAAACTCAGTACGAAGCGATAGAATAGGATAGATAGATTGTCGCGCATGCACGCGTTATAGATGTACGCGCCACTATATATTAAAATCTAGAAGATATAATATATTTCATTCACCTTTCCCTACTGGTTTACAGCCACACACGTGCAATTGCACTTGGAAGAGGCAAAGACAAAATCCCTTTGATTCTCGGGGGAGATTTCAATGTAAATTTCGGATCCAATGATTCTTTGACGTTGATTAACTTTCTTCGAGAAACATCTGGTCTGCTTATAAATAACAATCCCAAAGAATCAACAACAAAATCCGGAACAACAATAGATAAAATTTTTACACGTTATCTAGAAAATATCGAATCACGAACATATATTTCATATTTTAGTTATCACAAACCAATCATATCAGTATTACCAATTGAACCACCAGCCGATGATAGTGTAGATAATGAATAAACCGAATATTTTTTACACAAATTTTATATTGTTATATTTATTTTGAAATTATCCCTCTCCCTTTCTCTCTCTCTCTCTCTTTCAATCTCTCACTCTTAATCTCTCTCATTCTCTATTCTAAAGAAGTATTCACTTCTATCACGAGTACTGTGCTGCACATGACATTTTTTTATAAATGTTAATATAGTCTGCATCAATTATTTATTTTTTGTTAGATTTCATACATAAAAAAATTCAAAACAAGTGAAATTATTTTATTTATCATGTATGTTTATTTTAGAAACTAGAGCCAATAAAAAAAAGTAATGTCATGTTCAGCATGAGGGGTAGTAATGTACTCGAAATCGATTCTTAAATTCCTGGCAATAAATTGACTGTTGCTCAGTGTAATTAGTGTAAATTGGCTCTGACGACTCCTATGTAAAGATGAAAAGACTTCCTGTTTATAGAATATTTTAATTCACCTTAGGAAAAACTAAATCTCGTTTTTTTCACAGGAAAAAAGTATTTAGTCTTTTTGCAATTCAATATGTTCAGTACATGATTCAATAACATGCATTCTCAAGGTCAAGGCAAACTGAATTGTTTTTTTATTTTTTTTGCAAGAACAGAACCAGTATAATTGCTTTTTCTTTACAGCAACTCATTTAATTTCAAAACCCATCTGTGTTTTTAAATATGCTGCGTAAACAATATGTCTATATTATTTCCATCCATGTGAGGGTATCTATTTTCATGTTCTTGAAAATAAACAAGGAAAAAGATACCGATTGATTTCTCTTTTAAAAAATTAAGTATAAGGAAAAATACAGTCCATTCAAAACTATACATCATTGTCGAAAATCAGCCAAATCTTTCTTACACCTTACCAAAACATATAATGTTACACGTTCCTTACTTAGCAACTAATGTAGTACGTAGGAAATAAGAACTGGTATGTTAGCATTCATGAAGGAAACATACAGGGTCTTTCAATAGGGACGCTCGACATTTGTTAGGTTATAGCAGCCATGTTATTAAATTAACATCTATCAAATTTATTGTGACTTATTCAGTAGTGTATGGCAAATTACCATGAAACGTTATAGCGTTCAACAGCGTGCGAATATTATCAAATTTTATTTTCAAAATCGGTGCTCCGTTCATATATCATTATTATTAACTATCGGTGTATATATTATTATTACTATCGACTTAAAAAGTAATTTCTCAACAAAATTAATGGAAAACGTTGGACAGTAGGGGAGAGGATTCACTCTATCCCTGTTCATTCTGCTTTGTCAAATATTATCATTATTACTACATATTTGCCAGTAATGCATTTGAGATAACTGAGTTCAGATTCAACGTATAATAAACTGGCATACATTTCATTTTATGCTTAAATTTATTTACCATGCCGCGACTTCTCTTGAAGTATTCTCTTTTTTTTTAGTTGAACACAACCATACACTCGGCTTTTTACGCAACGGAAAACATGGGTCTCCTATATTTTAACGCACATTTTCTAGCACCCTAATTATGAGTAACGGTGGCGACATGCCGCGAGCATAGTTGCAACTACATACACACACGTACGTTTCTTTATTAATTAGCCAAAGCACGGGAATCCTCTCACTGGCGCCGAAATCCCAATTAGCACAGGACGCGTTACACACTAATTTAGCTCACTAGTTGTCCGGGGGGAGACATGTGGGAGGGCAGACACCGACTCGGCGTTACGTCGGGGAATCACACATGACGGGACGGGACGTATCCGGGAGGGGGAAGACACTACGCAGTAAAAGCAGGTTAACTGCGGGTGACACACGGTGCGGGTGCATGCTTCGGCATATGTAAGGGGTATGTTACAAGGGGGGGAATGAACTTATTATACTACGTATCGCCTCAAGGGCTGGGGGACCCACCTGCAAGTCCTGCTTGGCCGCTTCCGCTCCAGCTCGTGTGTTAAAAGTCACAAATCCCACGGGCTGAAAAGGCAGAGAAATTCAATATGAGGTTATGTTATCCTTAGAATTTGGAGAGGGGGGTTCGAATTTGTGATATTCGCCGCGGGAGTAGAGTAATTTATTTACGTGATTAGGGGATTGCCCGAAATTACTTTTTTATGAACTACATTATGACGCAATTCGTCATTGTTGCCGAAACAATGTGAAGTGATTCATACGTACACATAATATCGGGCCACCATCGTTATTCAGCGTTTTAAGTATCTCAAAGTTATTATATGTGTATGAATGCTATGTGACCTTCCTCAGAAAAAGAAGAAGAAGAATCAGAAGAAGAAGAAGGTTAAGACATCCCACCAATTCGAAAGTATTTCAAAAGTGATAAACAAAAAGCTGCCTTATATGCAGATTATTTGTCACAAATGTTTACCTCACACAATGATGATATAAGAAATAGGGACTAATTGTAAGTGTAGTCGACTGTAATGGCAAATGATTATGATACCTAAGCTCGGCAAAGATGCAACTAACGTTACATCCTACCATCATAATATTCTTCTCAACAATATCAAAATTACTCGAAAAACTGATCCTTAAAAGAATCAATTCCAGCTCACGACTGGAACCCAGATAATTAATTTGGATTTAGCCCGTCACACTCCACCATACAAGTGTCACAAAATTGTAGAAGTCATCAACAGATCAATAATTGAAAATCACCAGAATTGTACCGCAGTATGCATTGATGTAAGACAGTATTTTGACAAAGTCTGGCATCCAAGCCTACTGTTCAAAATCAAAGGGAGTATACTCAACAAGTACTTTAATTTACTGAAATCTTATATGAACCAAAGACAATTCTTAACAAACCTTAATGGAGAAACTTCCAACTGTCGTTTTTATATCTACTCGGGTGTGTCACAAGGAAGTATATTTCGCCCTCTTCTGTATATACTGATTGATATACATCTGATTTATTAACTTGACAGATAGCTAGTGGAACATTTGCTGATTCCACAGTCCTGATATCTAGATATACAGATCCCAACACAATCTTCAGTATCATCTAGGAACACTTGACCAGTGGTTGGAAAAGTGGAAGATAAATGTAAATGGGTCCAAATCATCTCGTATAATATTTACCATTAGAAAAGTTGAGAAACGAAGACGGAAGAGATATTGACCAGTAGACTTAAATAGAAACTGAGGCAACTTCGTTGGATTTTCACCTTCCAAGTCATCAGTACAAGCACCTACTCATTGTACAAGTTAACACATTTGCTTGAAGATCGTATATTGTATCTGATTGCTAATAAAATTTAACTAAAAAAAAAGAAGGAACTAGATTTCTTTTAGGGAGAATATACTCTGATACGAATAGTCGATGTGGTGTTAAAATATCTATTGAATACTTGTAGATTGTTGCAATACTAGAGGCATTCTGGGGGTCTGTTGAAGGGACTAGTATGCATCACATTTTTTTCAGATGTCAGTAATAAATATTTCAAACTGTATAGATTTAACAGTTATGTTTCCGATGAATCACTTCATACTATATTGGCATCGTAGTATAGTCTAGATCTTGGAGTTATGACGCAATTGCTAACAAATAAGAATGTGGTAAGCTGTAAAAAATCAAAGATGGTTAATACACAGACAAAACTATTACTAAACTTATTTTTTTTATCATATTTGTAATTTGGCCAGACGTTGAGACGTCTTCAGAACCAAACTCTATATATTTTATGCCTAGTGATTTAGTTGACTCCCATTATGAAATAACTTTTACGTCTTTCGTTCTGACAAAAAATGATAACAAACCCAAATCAAATCTCACTTTATTCAAATAGTTGGATGAAATGGGATAAGTATGCATAATCACTTACTTCAGATAATTAAGGTACATTTCTCACATCTAAGAGTAAAAATAAGACTTACCGATGCCGTTTTTCCATTTTTACTTGTTACTTTTAGTAATGATCCTTCGTAGCCCTGTAAACGAAAACGTAAATGTATTACAATATTCCAATTCTTTTTCAGTTTTTCTTTTATGAACAATTAATTTTCTACATAATTTACGAGTTTTAAGTAAAATCCTGGTTTTGAATTTCAAACTGACATCATCTGAGCAATATATATATATATATATATATATATATATATATATATATATATATATCTTATATATACATATATATATATATATATATATATATATATATATATATATATATATCTTCCCCACAACCTCAAGCTCCTTGAAGTGATAATTGGCTTGAGAGACTATTATTTTTTAATAGCGCATTTACTCCATTCTAGGTTTGTAACTACAAACGTTTTAAATAAGTAATGGATAAATACTAACGAACGAAAGTGTTTGGCCAGCATTATTGCCAGATTTGAAGTTTTTACATCTGGGGATATTTAAACAAAAGATCTCACATATTAATATTAATCTCCATATAGTAATATTTTTAAATAAGCTTTGCCGCATCAAAAATAGATTTTGTCATTGTGAAAAAAGGCACAATCTACTTAAAACGAGCTTATTTCATCCAGAAACCTAGTTCAACACGATCATTATAGGTAAAGAACATAGTTCTCTACGATATTTTTAGATGGGCTATTTTACATGAATAAATGCAAACTTGTATGCAAACTAACTTAATTTACTAAAACCCTAACGTTCAGTCTTGTAAAATCATTGATGTGAATTTCGTCAATCAAACTGGTATCATCAGGAGGTGATTGAATTTCGAGCTTGTAAGAAACTGAGTAGGGATAGATCGAAAACTTAAAATAGACAATTTAATCAGCAACTTACCTCATATGCTCTAAATAATAAATACAATTCCCGAGGCTTTGCGTCCATTGGTAATCCACTTACGAATAATGTTCGCACCTGAAACAAAAAAGAAACACAAATTTACTATCATCGTCAAGTTGTAACGAAGAGCTATATTCGTTATGTGAAGAAATATGCAAAATAAATTTAATAGTAGTTTTTTCTCTAATAAAATCAATTCTGGAGAGTTTCAGTGCTCAGTCTAACCTATTATCGTGAGCAGAATTAAAAATGTATTCAAATTATCTCATGGTTACTTGTAATAGTACTCTATTCCTAGTGAAAGTAATTCAGAAAATAAATATAATTGATACACTATTGACTTTGGCCTAATTACGCAAGAGTTTCTTACGTAGATCGATAGAGTAGCCAATTAACTCTCCGGGGCTGATTACTTTAGATATTGACATAAGTAGACAGAATAATTTATACTATCCCATCAAATATGAAATAGAATTGAGCTCTTGAGATATGGTGAATGCGTTGTGAATACTGGGCACTTTATTATAAGATATAGCTACCTACATGCCACAATGAGCATTCTACATGAGCGATTTGAGGGCATGGTTATCTCGTGCAGCCGCGATGTGAATTCGTGAGATCGTGCGATTTAACGCCTTTAGACTTCTTTCTTTGGGGCTATCTTAAATCGCAGGTCTATGCAAATAAGCCGCAAACAATATATGCTCTCAAAGTTAACATAACAAATGCCATCCAGCAAATTCTGTCAGATTTATGCGACAAAGTCATCGAAAATTGGACCGAACACGTGCCACCAAGCAAAGCCTCGGCGGACATTTGAACAACGTTATATTCCACACTTAATGCCATAAAATATTCTTTCAAATAAAGAAAAATTGAGTGGATATATTACACATAACTTGTTTTATTTACGTTTAAAAATCGAGCGTTCTTATTGAAATACCTTTTATGAATTATTTTGAAGATGTACCAATGAGGATCCAAAAGAGCACTAAATAAAACAGATGTGTTGGTATCAATCCATTCCTTCACAGAATTGATATGCCTTCCAGTTGAATTATGGCATAGCGTCTCAAATTAATAGAGCTACATGGAAAATTTAGCAGCAGTTAGAGTAAAATTAAAAACGATTAGATATCAAAATTTATATGATTTTTAAGCACAGGCTTATGATTATTTATATTCTAAGTCTTGGAAGGATTAGTAGAACACGAGAATAAGAATCAATTGCCTTGTTTAGATAATCCAAATGAATGAAAACATTTTTTCATTTTCGGAATGTTCATTTTCCAATAAATTCTGAAGTGAATAAAAATAACATACTTCTAGTTAAATTGCGGATTATATTTTTCTATTCGCCTCTTTCCTTGTAGCTGCCAGCTTTTATTGTGTAGTGAAGTGAAGGTATGCAGTAAGGCCCTATTACTGCATACCCGGCCCGGCCTCAGTAAAAAACAGTTCTGCTATTTCGTATAATTAATATCATCCGCAGCGAGATTTCAGTAATTAATTTAGGTGGTCCTCAACAATAAGAAACAGGGCCAGGGCGTCCCATCGAATTCCCTCGTACACCCTTATTTACTTTCCCCTTTAGAGCGATCTCTTGTCCCCCGATTTAATTGGCTCAGAAAGTTTGATTAACGCCGGAACGATAATGCCGGGAGGTGAGATTCGCGTAACGGCGAGGAATTGATTTTTCAAAATTTAATGGAAC
This sequence comes from Rosalia funebris, assembly GCA_037954035.1. Taxonomy (NCBI): domain Eukaryota; kingdom Metazoa; phylum Arthropoda; class Insecta; order Coleoptera; family Cerambycidae; genus Rosalia; species Rosalia funebris. Next base: position 8,870,797 of record JAZFAV010000001.1, on the reverse strand, counting down.
AGGTACGTCGACGGCTTATTTAAATATTTATTTTTCAATTTCCTTTTACCTATATACATATTTCAGAAGTCGTTTTTTTCGTTTCGTGTTTTGCGCCGATATATATCCTGTTACAAATTCAAACAAAACTTGAAATCCGGGGGAATAATTTACTCCCGCTGGAATACATTTAGCAGAGCCTTTTCATTTGCACATCCGAAGTGGGGGAAGTTGTGGCGATTTAAAAAAGGCATTATTGAAGTTTATAAATTATCTGTTTGTATTCGATTTCGATATAACTTCATTATATTCGAGAAATTCTAAGTTCACAAGACAAGACAGTCACAAGACTCCCTCAGAACAGTCTTCTATGTAATTGTTGCATAATCCTAGGATCAAGAACAGTAGAAAACGTTTGTACAAAAATAAGGAATTGGGTAAGTCGTAAAAAAATTGGTGTCTTTTGATCGTAAAAAAAAATATACAGTACCGCAGGTTTCAGACTTGTTCCTATTCTTGACCAGCAGTACATAAAAATTAAGGTAAACACACAGGTATAGACTCTAGAGAAATTTCTGGTATAGGATCTACTATACTTACATATATTTATTTTATGTATGTATGTTCTTGGACATAGTAATTGACGATTTGTAGAAAGAAAAATGACGTTATTAATATTTTAACCAACTCGGATGTCGACTAATGATATACATTTATTTTAACGTTTATGCCGGGCCTTCCCAGCCTTGCACCTACTGTTTCGTTTATAAAAAAATTCTAAAATATATTAACATCTGTTCAATGCACCTGCTTGTAACAGATTGCGCCCTATTTCCTTTTTCGAGGCGCATAGACGATAATGCTAGGTATACTGCCCTTTTATACGTATACGAACCTTTTATACGTTTTATTATGCATACGAGTTCTACAGAACACCTGCTGTTATGCATAAGAAGCAAGAGATGCAACAGCAGTCATCGGTAAGCGATAAAACGAACAATTATCGAGGTCTGTTGGCACGTTACTGTAGGGTCTTAAAAGTATTAAAGGACTAGAAGGACCAAGCCTTTACTATATTCCATTTATTATCTATTTGTCTATAGTGTTTCAATAAAATAAATATTCTGATAACAACCACAGACTCAGAAATGGGGTCGATGAGGCGTTAAATTGGCATGCATATAATTATATTTATGGATACCCGAAAGGACCAAAAATATCATGGATCATGATGCCAATGGATTAAGGAAATAATTTTTGCACCATGGAGAATTTTTTTTGACACTGATCTTATGTCGATAACAGACTTCTCAAGAAACTCTGATACATTCAATGAATGTGAATTCACAGACAGACAAAACACATATAGAATGTTAAAAAATGTATTTATGGGCGTTACTACCGTCAGCAAAAATATGGTTTAACCAAATAGGCCATGGAGGTTAATGTACCGAAATGTACCGAACTATACCGATTGGTTACAGTGACCTTCACAGTGGCTGGATGTTAATCCAATCGAAAATATTTGACGTATATAGAATGATAAATATGTGAAATATGAATATATTTACCAAAAGAACATGCTGTGAGTTCTTCATCGAAATGAATACTATAAATAAATAAATAAAATACAAAATTATTTTGCACATTCGATTTTTATAAACACAAATGTTTGCAGAAAAAAATTTGTTCGATATTTATTTGGATGTAAAATTGGTTAAGAAAGAAAAGCCCAGAATTGTAAATCAGACATACCAGATTATTCAATCACAAAAATGTAATTATACACCTAATTTTCGCAAATTCGTTCCACTCACAAACGGCCAGTCACAAACTAAAATACCATCTAAATAAAATTATACACTATTATAAAGAGTGGAAGATAAACATAAATGAAGAAAAGACAAAACAAATCGTATTAACAAGAAAATTCACAAACAATAACGTTTTTACAAAAATTAAAATAAATAAACAGTTTTAAAACCTTAAAACGGATATTTCCGCACGTAGACAATCTCCATCTCGAAATTGAGTGGTTGAGAAAAAATAAACCAACACATAAATGCAGAATATGTGTTTTATGCGACAGTTTTACTTTTTTCAATTTTTCTCAAATAGTCCACCATCGTGTATTCTCATGATCCATGAACAGGGTGGGGTGTGTCCTATCCACCTCAAAAACAATAGGTGTCGTCTGGTAGACGTCCCTAATCAGAATCAGTCGAAACCCGATCGATCCGACACGATTTAATTGAGTGATCGTGCTAACAAGAACGATTTCTCAAATAGTCCACCATTGTCCTTTCTCATGGCCCATGAACATGATAGACTGTGTTCTATCCACCTCAAAATCAGTCAAAACCCGATCGATCCGATACCATTTAGTTGAGTTATCGTGTTAACAAAAAAAATTCTCAAATAGTCCACCATCGTGCCTTCTTATGACCCATGGGCAGGGTGGGCTGTGTCCTATCTACCTCAAAATCAATAGGTGTCGTCTGGGAGACGTACCCGATCAGAATCAGTCAAAACCCGATAGATACGACACGCTTTAGTTGAGTTATCGTGCTAACAAGAATAAATGCCGCCGACAACGACACACACACAAACACATACACACAAAATGGTTTAAAAACCATTTTTTTGGTCTTTAGGCCGAAAAACGAAAAATGAACGAGAATATACAAGAGGTAAGAAAAATTAATTATTTAGGGGTAACACTAGACAGACAACTAAGATTTAAGGCACACATAACTAACTGCATACAAAAAACATATACCGCATCAGTAAACTATACCCATTAATAAACAGACGTAGTAAAATGACAGTTAACAATAAATTATTACTGTACAAAACGATATTTAGAGCCGTATTAACGTATGCATGCCCCGTATGGCAGGGAATCTCAAAAACACAATACAACAAACAAACTGCAGACAATGCAAAACAAGATACTAAGACTATTAACAAACTCAGACATACATAAACATACAAACACTACATGAAACAAAGAGCGGCAAAATACGCAAATAAATAACGCATTAATAACACAAAACATATATATATATATATATATATATATATATATATATATATATATATATATATATATACATATATATATATATATATATATATATATATATATATATATATATATATATATATATATATATATATATATACATACATACTTAAACAGAAGAAGCATTAAAGAGAACATCCATGTGCCATCATAAACCAAATCATTTAAAGTAGGCTTTTTATAAATTTTTCCTACAATACTAAACATAAAAGATTAACAAAATACAAAAACATAAGAGCAATACTAATTGACAAGAACGAATACATTACGAGAAAGATACTTGCAGATCAAAAGGAGCTGCATAACAACCGCCAATTTAAAAAATCAAAAGGTCTAAGAGGTCAATCCATCGACCGGGCGCCTTAAAGCATCCCGGGTATGTCTGAAAGACGCCTGCCAAACAGACGAGGCTTGTTAAATATTTCGATTAAATACCGGGTCCGGCAACAGGATTGAATGATTTTGAATAGGTTGCTGACTGTTTATTTGACAAACGTCAAATAGCGATAAAATTGTATTTTATTATTGAAAATTTTGTGTTTTAATGGAAAATTGACCGGTTAATCAACGGGTATCTGCTGTTAAATAATTCATCCTGACCTAGTCCATCGTGGAAACTAAGAGCAGTTTTCTGAAGTCCCATCAAGAAATGCAATTTTGAGACGGGTGAGAGATTTCGACGAAAGGGGCAGTGAAAACTCAAAATTTGTCGGAGGCACACGTACAGTTCGTATACAAGGTAATATTGAAAGAACCAGAGTAACCGTTGAACCTAGTCCACAACGTTCTGCAATTCGGCAATCAATTGCACTGCCAATTTCAGAGCGAAGTATGCGACGAATTTTAAAACTGGATTTGAAATTGCATCCGCGTATAAAGTACAGGTAGTCCAGAGGCTGAACTCTGTTGATAAAGTTAATCGCCTCAATTTCTGCAGGCAATTTCTTGAAACACTGAACAATGCAGGAATTGTTGATAAACTGATCATGTCTGACGAAGCTCACTTCCATCTCAGTGGATACGATAATAAGCAGAACTTTCACTACTAAGCAGAACACAACCAATAGAAATGCATGAAAACCCACTTTATGACCAAAAGGTAACGGTGTGGTGTGTAGTGTGTAGATTTGGTGTGATCGGGCATACTGTTTTGAAGAAAATGACCACACCGTTACAGTCAATTCACTTCGATACGTTGAGATGTTGGAAACATTTGTGGCTGTGCAACTTCAAAGAATGGATCAAGATGAAGTATGGTTCCAACAGGACGGCGCTACAGCGCATACATTTAGACGGTCCATTGCTGTTTTACAGCGTATATTCCCGAATAGCCTAACTTCAAAGTTTGTCGACTTTGCATGGCCCGCAAGATTACTGGATCTGACGGTCCCGGGTTTCTTTCTGTGGGGATATTTAAAGTCCAAAGTGTACTCTACCTGTCCTCAAACACTTCTGGAACTCAAAGAAAGGATTCGTGAAGATATTCGATACACGAAGATTTACTCAGATACATTATGTTCAATTTCAGAAACAGATTGCAGCAATGTATCGAAGAAGACGGTGGTCACCTTAGGGATGTAATCTTTGCAAACTAAGTATTATAAGAAATTTCCAGAATTGTGTTTTTAGTTGTAATAATAATTAGCCAAATATATTCTTTGTTTCTTAACAGTGGCCTATTAAAAACCGTTGAATCCTATCGCCGAACCTTGTATTTCTATATTTATATCACTATATGTTAGCACTTAGATTAAGATTAACAATTGTAAAAAAGATAAAAAGTACAATAAAAGATTTTATAGTAAGTAGGAATTGTAAAAGAATGCATCGCGTCGAAGAATATTTCTAAGGAGTAGGAGTAGGAGGAGTAAGAGAGAGAAAAAAAAGACAAGTTTATATCCCACCGACAATAATTTAATCCGATACAGCTTTTCTTCGTCGAAGCGTTACCTTGAGGTTTTGTTTATACTTAATAACGTTAGCAAGGTTTCATTTCATTTAGATATTTAGTTATTTTTCATCAAATTATATAAAATCTATTCCGTTCGATTTATATAAAAGTAAAAAAAAACGTCAAGGATATTTATATTAACCATTGCTATTTAATACAACGCAAATCGTCAATAGACTCACCACAAGGTACATTAAAATAAATTAGGTTCTGACTTTTTACTGTTATACTGTCTGTTTTTTTTTTGATTTGTCCGTTTGTCGTGTAATGAATCGAGAAGGGGACGGTTTATTTCAATTCAGCGCACTCGCAGGTGTGGTGTTGCTAGATAGCCGCCTGCTTCGTTTACGTCTGGTCTCCGCTACATTTAAGTAATGGGTAATTGACCGATGACCCTTGTAATCTTCTATTATTCTGGTAAATTGTTCACCACTATACTATGTTGATAGTGCAACAAGTTCGCAGGTTCCTCCTCCTCGCACACCGAATGCACTTAACGTCTTCTTCCACTCTTCGAAATTAACACAAATCTCTATTTACTAAACGGCTGTTTTCGTGTGTGTGTCACAAAATTTTTAGGTCGATGTACAAAATGCTTTTCGTTCGAATTTCGGCATTTTGACAAAATAAATATAGTAAATCGACCCTTGAGAACAACGCGGTAACTTTTGTTTTTTGATCTAAAGTCTCTAGAGGCATGCTCCGGAGGTGCCTTCGATATGAGCGAGGGGACGGCGCAATATTATTGCGATTTGCTTACTCTTAATAAATATTAATACGTGTAGACGGTATAAATCACATTCATAAAGGACTGAGATAAAATAAAACTACTTCCAGGATTTTTATCGTTTCAGTTTCTGTCAGCCAACATTTTTAAATTAATCAGCTCCGTATATGATCTGAAAATAAGGTTAGGCTCATATTTTTACATCGATATTAAAAAATCATTAACAGACGAACTCCAAAGTAGAACTTGTATAAGTAACTAAGGGTGAACTCATGAATCGAACACTAAAGTGGTCCTAATATGCTTCCTTGAGGAACTCCTGATATACCCATATTTAAATGTTTGGTAATTTATGTAACAGCGATTGCTGTCTTGCATTGTATTAGTTTGAATATACACTACTCAAAAAAATTTAAGGAACAAAAAAATCCGAAAAATTTTCAGTGATATTTCAAAGGCTGTAACTTTATTAAAAATAGTCATATCGAGATGAAAAGTAAATCATTTTGAAGCCTGATGTTTCTAGTTTTGCAATAATTTGGCAACAAAACTTCTGAGCTACGATTACGGCGCAATGTAAAAAAAACACCGTGAGACAAAAATTTCCAATTTCTTTAAGAGCGTCCCCGAGCTCAAAATTTTTTTTCGAACTAAATCAATACAAAGGCCGCTTAGCTTGTTTATTCAGATTTAATTTGAGTTTTTAACGAATTCTGTACGACCATTTGTTGCTAAGATATCGGTGATTGAATGAAAAATTACGTTTTTGTTTTTGATCACCAATGTCTCAGGAACTAATAATCATTTAGCAAATCGAAGGATGGTTTTGAAAACCCGAATAAAGCCTCTATAAATGACGAATGTTGCTTTTAAGCAAAACGATTTTTTAACTTTGCTATTAATTTGTAAAAAATTAAAAATAAATTTTTTTGACTTCTTAAAAAATCTACCGCCACTTTGCAAATGTCGAGAAAAAGACTAATGTTGCTAGTTTTTTTTTAGCTCATTATACTCATTATACCAATAGTCCTGTAAATTTTTAAATTACTCCATCGAACCTGTTTTTCCCCAAATGATCAAAGTTTTTAAAAGAATTAAAGGAACAAGATTATTGCTTTGAAATATCTAATGATTAGCAAGATTCAAATTTTTTTCCAAAGAAATTTCCAAATTTTTTTCAAAAGGAAGATTTGAAAACTAGAAACTTCAAGTTTCAAAATAATTTTTTTTTCATCTCAATACGACAATTTTTCATAAAGTTACAGCAGTTGAAAAATCACTGAACATTTTTCGGAATATTTTTGCTACTTTAATTTTTTTGGGTTGTGCATATTATAATTAAATATGGTGACAGTATGCCGACCGAATAAGTAGCTGTAACTTCCACGATCACCCGATTTTACACTATCAGATTTTTATTATATGCCGTTATTGTTAATAAAATGGGGCATACCGTGCTTTGTGTCATCAATTTTAAATGCATTTCTCATGAAAATGGTATTGGTCTGTTAAAATTGCATTTCATTAAAGAAAGGTGCAGTTCTCGAGTTACGTATTAAAAAAACTTACTCCATTTATTGCATTAAAGTCGCATACATTATTGCGAAAATAAGCAGGAAATATTTAGGGTGGGCGAGGGCGTTAAATATAGTTAGGGCGTTAAATAAAAATTATTTTCAGGGGCGGCTGGTGTATAGGTGCTGCAGAGCTGTAGAACTGCCAAAAAAATTAGATATTTGTATATTTTCGCGACATAATAATTACTAAAATTTATTAATAAAATAATTTGGTTAGTTGGTGCAGCTAACCAAATTATTGCGTTAAAGTCGCATTCTGCCCGCCGTCCTCTATTGAGTAGTAGACCAGATGAATTATCTGGGTCTCTACGCGAGCGCGTCGCGGTACATTGAACTGGACCACACGAGGTAGTTCTCAGCACGGCTCGGCACACCCGTCCTGCCCCTCAACTCCCGCGACAATCCACACTCGTAAATGCGCGAATTTACACGGTCAGTGAGCTGTATTTTTTCCAGCTAAGGCAACATCAGTGAATGTTTACTCCTTCCTACTTCTCGTACAGTTGGCGGGCGTAAATCGTACCTATTTCATATTTCGTGTTAATTTGAGATTTTAAATACTGTTTTGTGAATTTGTGTAGTGATCTATTGTACTAATTATTAATATTTATATACTGTGATAGTGACAATGGATTTAGTTTATAATTTAGTTCATGTGAAGCGATTTTTTAAATACTCTTATGAAGAAATAATTGATTTAAAAAACAATGGTAGGGCATTGCCCGATATTGTTATTGAGACTGCAGGTGTTAGCCGCGGAAAAGCATATAAACGTCAATTTAATAGAGACATTTATTCGAAGAACAATTGGATTTGTGGGTGCAATAAAAAAAATGCGTTACTTTGTTTTCCTTGTTTACTTTTTGGCGGTGATAAAGCATGGACGGAGGTAGGGGTGACAGATTTGGTGAATTTAACTGAAAAAATAAAAAAGCACGACAACTCCAAAAGCCATCTACATAATACAATGGAATTAGCTTTATTAGGAACAACTAATATTAAAGCGCAGCTAGATTCAGCTTATTGGATAAATGTGCAAAAGCATAATGATAATGTGACAAAAAAGAGATACGTTTTGTCAAAAATTATAAACTGCATAAAGTTTTGTGGGGCCTTTGAACTGGCGCTGCGAGGACATGACGAAGCTGAAACCTCTCAAAACCCGGGGATATTTCGTGGTTTGATAAATTTTTCCTGAGCTTGATATAACTTTAAGCGAGCATCTACAAAATGCTTCAGTATTTAAAGGAACCTCTAAAGAAAAACAAAATGATCTTTTAGACTGTATATTAAAAGTATGTCATGAAGGAATAATTAAAAGAATTAACAAACCTTCATTTTTGGCAGTTATGGCAGACGAAACAACTGATGTATCTGCAAAAACTCAGCTAGCGGTAGTTTTAAGATATATTCTCGATGGTGAATCGATTGAACGTTTTTGGACATACATGAAACCTACAAAATGTGACGCTGAAATTCTTTCGGAAAATATTTTAAGTGTTATAGACCCTCTAGTAGAAAATTCACCTTACAAGCCTTTTCTCTTAACCAAAGAACATGACAGCAAACATGAATGTTCTTCAAAAAGGTATCAAATTCCAAAAATTTTTCTTGTGAAAGTCTATATTTTTGTATGAACGGATTTTACATACAAATTCTGAAGTATCAGGAAAACGCGTGACCTTGAAAATTTTCAAAATTTTCGCCTAAGGCGCAATTTTTTACGGCCCCTATGGCGCCAATAGTTTGGATACGTTTGAAATTTGCACGCGCGCAGCCAATACCCTAAGATCGGCCCTGTGCAGAACACCCGTTTCATTTCATCACGAGCCGACACTGATTATTTTATATGCGAATGTGATATAGTGGTGTTATAAGAGGTTGGGCGACTGGTTGGACGAGAAGGATTTTGCCTGGGAGCTTGCCCACCCGTGCCCACCCCTGTCGTCGCCACTGGTAGAAAGTGTAGAAAAAATAAACGGTCTTCGGTAATATAACTTAAAACTGTCTATTTGCATGTGATAAAAAATAAAAGAGGAAAAAAACTAAAGAGCACTTTCGAAAATGTGGTTTATTTTTGGTTCAGTTTGAAGAGCACCACATAAGAAACGCTTAAATCAATTTTTTACCCGGACTATTCTCGAGTTCGTATTCTTCGATGACCACAAGTAAAAATGAGAAATAATAGAAAGCTCACAACGACTTGAGCAGTGTGGAATTGATACAGTTCGTTTAGTTGGGTAACGAACGGTGGTTTTTGCTCGAATCCGAAATAGGCAATTTCAGTTTTTACGGTTTTTATTGTCGCATACCTCGAGGCTGTAACCTCTTTAAATTTGAATGCGTTTTTTCCGCCGTTGCGAATACGTGTCCGCCCAGAAAAGGAACGTGGTCACGTACCTCGAGATTTTTCATTCTTCTAATTTCGAAAGTGTGGCGCAAAGCTGTCCTCGGACGGACGTAAACGTATGTGATGCAATTTTCCTACTTACTCAAATGCGTTGCCACATTTTAGGAGGAAAGCGCGCGTTTCCACAAATTGCGATATATTTATAAATATATTTCGCAAACAGAAGTTCGTGGCAGTAATCTAAATGCAAATCGTTGCCTTGTAACTCCGATTCAAATATACAAAGTACGTACCTAGGTAGTTGTATCCTTTTTTATGCCTGATTTGAAACTGCATGTTTCTACACAGTTGTTTGGCCATAGTTGTGCAGCGAAATTCTAAATTCTATGCAACACATTTTGCGTATGTTTTATGACAAATATACGTAAAATGTTGTGCAAGTGGGTATGGTATACGAGCCCACGCTCATAATAATAGTTCGGGCATAATTTTACAACAAATATATTTAAATAAGAGTAATAACACTCTCAAAAGTATTTTATAAAAGTGAAATATTGGTAACAAAACAAAGTATAAACTTTTAACTTAAATACGATGAAATATTACTACGTTATGTTGTGTCAATGACAAGTTTGTTAATTAAAAACATTAAGATTCGCGGTTCAGAATAGTTCGGCCAGTTGCTGAAATCCGTGAAACGTTTGTAGCGTTTTAAAACAAAACAGAATCTCAATTGTTGTCAAAATGAAACGGATATTATAATGTGTGTTTTGGACGCGTCCGTCAAAATTTTCTAAAATGGCACATGGCGTACCTAACTGACGATATGCAAAAATCAATTGTTAATGCTGCCGCTAATGCTGTTAATGCCGAAATTCCCTGTTTATAATCATCATCATGAGGTCATCAGTCCTAAGACTGGTTGGACGCTGACCTTCAGCTTCTCCTATCTTGTGCTAGCCTACGCATTTCGCTAATTGTGCTACAACCTACATCCCTTACTATTTGCGAGCAGTAGTCTAATCTAGGCCTACCTCTGCCCTTTTCACTCCTATTTGTGCCTCCAAAATATCGCGGACTATTCCCCCATGTCTCAGCAACTGGCCTACCATTCTATCTCTTCTCTTCTTCATGTTTTTCCACATACTTCTTTTCTCGCCGACTTTTTCTAATACTTCTTCTAGTATTTTCATCATTCTTCGGTAACACTACATCTCAAAAGCTTCTAATTTCTTCCTATTTGCTTCCCCTACCATCCAGGTTTCGCAACCGTATAGTGCCGTGCTCCATACATATGTTTTCAAAAACCTCTTCCTTGTTTCTAAGTTTATTACCCTCGAGAATAAAAGTGCTTTCTTTTTGTTAAAAGTTACTCAACACTGCGCTATTCTTTGTTTTATGTCTTTATCGCTTCTTCCATCCCAATTGATTTTACTTCCTAAATAAGTGAAGTCTTTAACTTCCTCCAATCTTTCATTATTAATTTGTACTTTCGTTTTTGCTCTGCTCTCGCGCCCTCTGCACACTAACACTTTAGTTTTGTTTTTATTCACCCTCATTCCGTATTCCTCTGTCAACACTGCCTCCATTTCGTTCAACGCTGATTCTAATTCCTCTTTACTAGATGCTAATACTGCTATATCATCCGCGAATCTCAGCATTTTTAGTTTCTGTCCCTGTACTTTAATCCCGAAATCCACTCTTTTACGACATTAATCGCCTCTTCGATGTACAGATTAAAAATTAGTGGTGATAGCGTACATCCTTGTCTTACTCCTTTCCTAATACCTACTTCCCTTCTTTCCCCTTCTATTTCTATAACAGCAGTTTGCTCTTTGTATAGATTGTGTACTACTCTCCTATCTCTATACTTCATTCCCGCGCTCTTTAATATCTCGAACATTTTTTCCCATCTTACATTATCAAAAGCTTTTTCTAAATCTACGAATCCTATATAAGCGTTCTTTCTTTTTTCTATTGTTTTCTCTAACATTACTCGGCAGAATAGCTTCGCGAGTTCCCCTATTTCGCCTAAATCCGAATTGGTCTTCTCCTAGTATTTCCTCCGCTCTATTTTCCATCCTCTTCTGCGCTATTCTGGTTAAGATTTTTGACGCATGGGAAGTTAAGCTAATCGTTCTAAAGTTCCCGCATTTGTCGGCTCCTCTCTTTTTCGGTATAGTAACGATAATGTTCCTCTTATAATCCTCCGGCATCTCGCCCGTTTCGTATATGTATTTTACCAGTTCAAACATCTTATTTACTATTTTCTGTCCCGCACATTTGAAAATTTCCGCCTGTATTTTATCTACACCCGGCGCTCTATTTATAATATAATAATTCCCTGTTTATAATAGGGAGAATAAATTGTTAATGCTGCCGCTAATGCCGTCAATGCCGAAATTCCCTGTTTATACCAGGGAATTTCGGCTCGGAAAAAATCTGCTACGTATTCGCTGCCTAAATCTACAGTGTAAGAAAGGCATTATCAACTTGTATAAAAAACTGGATGCACAGCCCAAAGGAAGAAAACTGGTCGACCATCTCAAATTTCACGGTTAAATCAACACGCTCTGAGGAGGATTGTAACAACAAACTGACGATCCGGTGAAATCAAAAAATCATGATACTATGGAGGCAAGCCATTGGAAAATATATTTCTGTGTCCATAAGTAAACGCTCAATAAAGAAAATAGGGTACAGACTTTACATGACAAAGTTTCATCCTTTTCATTTTACTCTTGAACTTACCGGTTTCGCCTTCAGGCAAAATAAAAGCCGTTATTAAGTAAACGACAGAGAATCAATCGGTTACGGTGGGCCAGAGAACATGGGCACTGAACTTTACAACAATGGCACCAGATAATTTGGAGTGACGAATCCAAATTTGAAATCTCTTTGGGAGATACCAGAAGACGTGTGCTAAGAATCCCACAGGAAACTTATCATCCTGACTGTTTGAATAGAAAAGGGAAGTTCCCTGCGTCTCTTATGATCTGGGGGTGTATGAGTTGTATGGGCGTAGGAAAATTGCATTTCGTAGATGGTACTGTGACAGCAGAAAAATATAAACAAATTTTGACAGACAGTCAATACCAATATGTCAAGGCACTGATGCGCAGTACATTTTCCAGCAGGATGGTGTTGTGTGTCACACAGTAAGAACTGTCAAAGTTTGGTTTACAGAACATAATGTTCCTGTTATGCCCTCTAGTAATCCAGACCTCTTGCCTATAGAAATATTGTGGCATAAAATGAAAAAAACAGTTGTGCATACATCCAGCCAGTTCAATTAACGATCTACGGTACCAAATTGCAAGAAATTTGGGACAGTACGCTTCCTGAAGGGTGCGCTAAGCTGGTAGAGACAATGCCTGCCAGAAGGAAAGCAGTTATTGTCGATAAAGATGATGTAACACGGTTTTGATGAAGCGGCAGAACTATTCTGAACCGCGAATTTTAATTAATTAATTTTTTTAATAACAAATTTGTTACTGACACATTATAACGAAGTAATATTTCTTCGTATTTTAGTTAAAAGTTTATACTTTGCTCTTGTTACCAATATTTCACTTTAACAATATAGTTTTGATAGTGTTATTACTTTTATTTAAATATACATATTAGTTGTAATATTATGCTTGGCCAAACTATTATGCGCCTGGGCTCGTAATATACAATCGAGTAGCTGTCCTATTCATATAAAAATACGCGGGACGACTACATACATACATGTATATATCTCTAAAATGTTCGTGGTATATTTGTAAAAGATTGTCTTCCACAGAAATATTCAGGAAAACTACTACTTTGTGCTTATTCAGATAATATTTCGTTGCATATCGTATAAGGGATATATCGTGGTAGATATTTTGACTAAAAATTACTTTCTCACCTACGCTTTTTTAATTTTCAAAATTGGAAAGGTAGATAAAATCATTTTGCGGATAAGAAAAGGTAAATTAATGTCTAATAAAACATTAATTAGGACTACTGTGTGGAAACACGTTGTATATACCGGAATAATATACCGAATCTACTGTTGTTCTATGTAGAAGTTGTGAGAACAACATACATTACCACAAATCGGTATTTTTATCACAAAATAAAGCGGTACCACACAATTTTGGAATTGAATGTGTACAAAAATCAGAACGTGAGAAGTTTAAAAGCACTATTTCAGCCCTTGGATACTATTGTTAACGGACTATGCGAACAATATCGCGCAAATGTGTACCTACAATGACAGCAACTTCATTACCGTCGAAATAAATTGGTGAAAATACATTGTCCCCTAAACTGTCATCATTTACTATATTTAATCCGGCTTTAATTAAATGTTTTTTTGAGTAAACACAATTGAGATCTGAAGGAAGGCAACCTGCAATTATAAATTTGATTTAAATCCTCTCAGGGGTTGTTTGTCGTGGGGGAGCGTAATTAAAACATTGTTTATAATCAAAATGAGATTTTGTGTCGATTATTAAAAACTGCAAACGGAACCAGCTTATGTATGTATGGGATTGTAAATCTTAACAGCCGTTACATCAATCATCCTGAAGCAAATTCGCGCCACCAACACCGAACTAAGCCCACTAGAAAATAGGAATATTTACTTCTGGCTCGGTGCACATCTCGATGCATTTCATCTCGCACTCCATGGCTATTTGGCACAGTACACGGTACACACGGCACTGACGGGTACACCTGACGAACTGAAACACGATTAGACGGCAGTCCGACAGCGACTGACGACCGAAACTGATCCGAAAACCAAAACACGAGGGTTGCGCGTACGCGAGTCGCGGGAGGCGGTGGTGGCGTGTGCTCAGGACGCAGAACGCCTAGGTATTATTATTTTAGGGCTAGGGTGCCGGCGGCGCCGCGCCGTTGCCAGACCGGAGGGCTTTATTTTTCTTCGCAGGAACTTGCTCCTGCGGGGGGTTCCGATCCTGCGGGGCAAATTCTTAGGCAATTCTCGGCGAGTTACCCAAGAAAAATACGGTAAACACAAACATTGATAGGGCTGTAAAATATCTACCGGCGTACATAGACCTACAGGCAGGTTTACAAATAAATACGAGGGGCACTATTTATACTTTGAGCCTTGGCAACACTAAGCGTTGTCAGACACCACCTGACATTTCCAATGGAAAGTTTGACATTTTTGACAATAACCTTCTCGAGAACATATCATTTAAGAGCGATTTGTGTTGTTTACAGCGATTTGAAAGTTGTATCTCAGTGAAAAAATGGAATTAACTAGTAAAAATTCGTGCGATAATTTATTACGAATTTCGACGTGGATTATCAAGACAAGAGTGCATCGATCAACTTATTTCCACTTTTGGCGATAAAGCCCCATCCTCTGCCACAGTGAAACGCTGGTATAACGAGTTTAATCGTGGCCGCCATTCGCTCCCCGACGAATGTCGTGAAGGTCGTCCAAAATCAGTTGTTGTGCCAGAAAACATTGATGCTGTGTAAAAACTGATAATGCAAGATCGTCGTGTGACATACTGTGAGATTGAGGCAACCTTAGGCATTGGTTCCACTAGCATATATAAAATATTGCATGATCGTTTAGCTGTAAAAAAGTTTGTTCTCGTTGGATCCCACATAATTTGAAAAAATCTCGAAAAGATGTTCATGTCAATTGGGGCAAACAAATGCTCAAGAAATACAATGGCGGTGCTTCAAAAGACGTATATAACATTGTAATAGGCGACGAATCATGGATCTATGCGTATGAGCCGTAAAGTAAACAGCAGTCGGGTGTTTCAAGATGAACCAAGTATGGATGTTTCAAGATGAACCAAATCCAACAGAAGTTGTTCGCGCTCGAAACACTTCGAAACAAATGGTCGCCTGTTTTTTCGGAAAAACTGGTCCTGTGACAACAGTGTCTTTAGAGGAACGTAAAACGGTCAATTCTGAATGGTACACATACACAACCATTTGTTTGTCGGAAGTCTTCGGTGAAATAAGGGAAAAAGCAAACAAACGCCGTCGGATTATTCTTCATCATGACAATGCAAGTTCTCACACATCCCATTTAATAACCGAATGTTTGAACACTCAAAAAATCGATGTACAGTCCTGATTTGACACCCAATAACTTCTTTTTGTTCTTGAACGTCAAAAGGAAATTGCGTGACAACGATTTTCGTCGGCAGAAGAGGCCGTTGATGCATTCAAAAACCATGTTTTGGAGATATCTCAAGCGGAATGGAAAAAAATGCTTTGAGAAATGATTCGAACGCATGCAAAAGTGTATAGATCATGAAGGAGAATATTTTAAAAAACGATACAGTAATTTTCAATGACAAATTAATGTTTTTTTATTATTAGGCTCAAAATGTAAATAGTGTTCCTCGTATTATAGCTGAGACAGTCGTGAATGACAGTCGCTCTCGCAGAATAGTATCCGAATAAGTGGATTGGACATCGGGGTACGATAGAGTGGCCTGCTCAATCTCCAGATCTAAGGGTCTTCGATTTATTTTAATGAGGCTACTTAAAATTCAAGGTATCCTTCGTCAGGCTACGCCACGCCCTAACCTCGAGGTCTTGAAATAGATAATTACTGAAGAATGTAGAAAACACATTTTGAAAATTAAATATATTACTAATTTTATTAGTACAACTTTTTTAATGTAACCAAAATAAAATTTGAATATGTAAAAATTTCTAAGGGAGTTTTTGCATGATTTCTGTACAAAAAAACCTGACAGATTTTACAGGGAGTGGCTCTTAAAAAGTTTGGTAACATGTTAATATTGATTTTAAACGATTTTTGCTAGGTACTAAAGACAACAAAAATGTTGGATTTTAAAAGAGATCTTATATTATCACTAACTACAGAGATGTTATGATAACTTTTGCAGAATTTCGCACCAGGCATTTCTTGTAAGGACTCATAGAGACGAAATAAAGGAACAAGAATCCTTCAAAACGATCTACGATGTTTTTATACTCAGGTTTCATGAAGCATATTTGATGGAGAACAATATATCTATTTGAACGGTTCATGATTTTTGTAATAGTTGCTAACATAAACTAGGATTGCAACAAAGAACAGAAAAAAATTAGTTCAATGCCATAATGCTTCAGATTGGTGTTAATTAAACCTATCCATTTAGAAATGTTGTGGAATTTTGATTGTGTGTAATAATTTTTACTATTATTCTTAACTATGATTATAATTTGTCATTCAACCTTGATCATTTTCACTGTCGATTAGAATATTAATTAATAGTGTGAAATAGATGAACCAATAGAGTGTAATATTCTATCTAAATTAAACATCTACGGAAAACTCAAAAATTACCTTGTGTTATTTGTACCACCATCTAAAACATGAAATTTTCATGATGCAAGTATATTTCGAAGTGGTTTAGTAGTCAATTAAATTTGGGAAAATAGTGAACGTTTATGTTTTTGAAACCACTTTTTACATAGCAGTAATACCAATGTGTGCCTAAAATCATAATAAACATCATGCTCTGTGACTGGGTTGTGTGTGACTCATAAAAAGGGCACTGATAGAACTGATAGACCAACAATTCATATAGAAGAAGTTCTTAATGACATTTGACAATGCATACAACACGAGATTATGAAAACCTTTAAAAATGTTTCAAAAAGTTGAATTTTCTTATGGAACATGGAACATGTCGCAATATTGTAAGGAAGAACTTGAATATGCATCCATTAACGGTAGACTACCCCAGACATCTTTGTTGTTGTCAGTGCTAAGGGGTGGTTTATTTTATCGTCGAGGATACGTCAGTTCTGAAAATATGTGAAAGTAGATCACAAAATCCGCATATTTTCATTAAATTTCCCGACTGCTGATTCACCGTTCAAGTATGACCTTGTTAAATGATTATTAAACATCTATCAAGCCTTAAGAACCCCCGACCTGCTTTTAACGAATATGTCCTCACTCTATTATAAGCTAAGCTAGAATTTTGGACGCTTAAAAGAGAATCATTGTAGAGCGTCAGAAAATCTTATTGTGTTTCGTTAAATCCCCAAGAGAAAAAAATAATACGAACTTTTTTGATGTAAAAAACTTAAAGAAGTTGACTTCGGATAAATGAATTTTCTTCTGTTTCACTATAACTGAGTCCGGGCGATATTGTCGAAGGAAAATCAATTTCCGCATTTTCCGATACAATTCAAAATAAAAATGATATATACAGAGGACAACAAGACTAATTATAAGATCGATTGTATATAATAGCAAAACTAAAATTTTTTTTTCTTTGACATATAGCCATTTTAATAGAACATCATTGGGAGCATTTATTAAAGATTCTTTTGTGTGAAACATGTAACTATCGTTTATAGAATTATATTAAATACGGGTTTTATCTTTAGCGTGACTTAATAGTCTGTAGAATAGTGAATAGTGACTTAATGACTTAACCTTAGGGTTATATGTGATAAATTTCGGAATCGTGTCAAAAAATCTACTATGGTTGTGGTATTTCTTTATCGTTTCTCAATAAAAATCTAGTATTATTTTAGATTGAAAAATTCGTAACGTTCGTAAAAACATCATAAACGTTTAGGTTTAGAGTGGATTGGGAGAGTCTATAAGGGTTGTCAGTGCTGAATATCGAGGTTTCAGGAAGTGTATTGTGGTTGTGTTGTTATTTAAAATTTTTCTCCCTGTCTTGGCTAATCTCCCTGGCCTTTTCTCCCTAATATCGGGGCAGTGTTATGTTTAAGATGATTTTGTAGAGATGAGTAACGTTGTTGTGAATATCAAGGTTTCAGAGGGCATTCTGGGGGTGTGGCGATTTTTAAAATTTATTCTCCATAAAAATCTTGTCCTTGTATCATTAAACTATCGTAGTGTCTGTAAAAACAATATTAGGGCAGGTTTATGTTCAGTGTGACGCAGTAGAAAGCATAAGGGTTGTTTGTGGTGAATATCGACGTTTTAGAGGGCATATAGGAGTTTTGGTGATTTTTTGCATTATATTCTCGACAACGCCAACACTTACCATTTACCACCAACCCCATATAATTTCTGCTGAACCGCCAGCTAGAGCGTCGGTGGGGGCATCGGGGCGCTCGGCGTCGGTTGGTGCAAAAATGATCACAATGGACCTCCATAAGCAAATGGGATTTTGAGTATGCCAATGACTACACCGGTTGGTATCCTTTTAACTAATTAACACCTGCAAGCGGCAACCCTTTGATGTTCGCCGACAAAAACACCGACGCCTCAAATTTCTGTGAATTAGGTAAAAACGCAAGTTTCAATTTTCCCACGACCCCAGAAATTTTCCCTGGCCCAACCGCCCCTATACCTACCTTTAACCTCCTTAAGAATTTTGTACTCTTTAGACTAAAAAAATTTGTAGGCCTATCAAAAATTATTACGGCCATATTATATTTATTACTTCATGGAGACTATGGGAGATCCCTGTGGCGAATATCGATGTTTGAGAGGGCATACTGGGGGTGTGGCGATTTTATTTATTTATTTTCCATAAAAATCTTATCTTTCTTTCATTAAACAGTCATAGTGTCTGCAAAAACAATACTATAGTGGTCTTATGTTTAATCAAGACACAGGTAGAGAGTATAGGGGTTGTCTGTGGTGAATATCGAGATATCACCAATTTCAGAGAGCCATACTAGGAGTGTGTACATTTTAAAATTTATTCTCCCTAAAATTCTTATACTTATTACATTAAAAAAAAATCGTAACGTCTTTAATAAATTATTAGGGTGGTATTATGTTTACAGTGACTTAGTGGAGACTCTAAAGGTTGTAGGGGGTAAATATCGAGCTTTCAAAGGGCACACAGGAGTTTTGGTGATTTTTTTATTTATTCTCTCTAAAAATCTTGTAGTTGTTACATTAAAAAGTTCGTAGCGTCTGTAAAAAATTATTAGGGCAGTGTTACATATAGGACGAGTTAGCAGAAATAATAAGAATTGTATGTAGTGAATATTGAGGTTTCGGAGGACATACTGAGGGTGTAGTGATTTTTTTTTTTATTTATTCTACCTAAAAATTTTGTACTTTTTACATTAAAAAATCCGCAGTGTCTGTAAAAAAGTCATTAGGGCAGTATTATATATAGGGTGACTTAGTAAAGACTATAAGGGTTGTTTGTGATGAATACTGAGGTTTCAATTCAAAGTGCATACTGGGGGAGGGGGTGATTTTTGTTACTTATTCTCCCTAAAAATCTTGTAATTTTTACATTAAAAAAATCCGTAGCGCCTGTAAAAATTACTAGGGCAATGTTATGTTTAGAGGTCGTAATTCTTTAGGAGTTTATGCTGTGCTACGATAAAAATACGAAGCGAATACGACAACACCGCACTGGATTCGGTTGGAGACGTGTGCTTACTGAAGCGTTAGAACTATCGTCCGGTGTTTCCGGGTTAACCCAACCAAACATGTGTTTACCGAGATAACTACAAAGGTGCAAGCTGGAACACAGGACGATAGGAAATAGATAAATTATAATGAAAACGATGGCTGCGCTAGAATAGTATATATTGTTGAATGAAAAAGGGTAATGACGTTATTTTTCCTGTATATTATGACACACCATGCTATGCTGGTACGGAGATAGGTGAATGGTAATTGTGCGTTCGATTTTAATTATGCTGTACCGTTTACTAATTGTATTTATGGTGTCTTGATTAAAATTTTTCCATCTAAAACACTTTTGAAGACTCTTACATATATGTTAAGGCTACTTCCAGCATTACCTGTGACAATTATAATGTTATCGTAGTCATAATATCTTAAAGTTAGCATGTTATCACGCATTTGGGGCAATTATTCACATTGAACATGTTTTGGTAGTTGTTCAACATGCAGAAGAATGATAACTTGGAGACGGTTGAATAGCGTAAGTTCTGCAGGCAAAATCTTGAAGATGCTTTAACCTTTTCTGTTCGGCTTATTTTTCAAAAAGTTTTCGACGCAACTTTCAGTCCAGAGCATTGATTTATAACCATTATAATTTTTGAGAGACCAATTTGCTCTGGAACTATACAGATAATCTTTTGGTCACTAGAAATATGTGCTGTGGATTGTTCAATATGAAGAAGGGCTTAATTTGAAGGAGGTCGTAACTTCTAAGCACCCTGATATTTGAGAGTCGAAGAGAGGAAAGGGTTCATAGGTCTAACTTCTTATATAGTCCTCCCTCAGGAGATGAAATAAACCATCCTCAATCATCCTAGCAAAGGTCTTTACAAAGCCACGTCACTGACAACTCATCACATCCTTGTTCAAGAATCAACCACGCATTCTGCGACGCTCCGAACACGCTTTCACAAGCTACCAAGTCCTTCGTTATGGATCCACCGTGTCTTCCGCAACGAAAGCACCAGAGACTCAGGCTCTAAAGAAGTGAACCAAAGACTTCAAGTGACAAAAGTGAATCCAGTTTCATCTTGAATGCGCCCATGGATAGAAGTGATCCCCTGGGTCATCACCAGAGAGTGAAATCAAAAACTAATCATCTAGAAATAAAAACTAAACATGAGCTAATCTAGAAGCTCACCTGGTGGCAAAGCAGAGTTCTAGAAGGACGAACTCACACCAAAGAAACTCCAGAGAACCAATTAGTGCAATCAAAAGAAGTTGACAGGCTATATAATATGATTTGATATATTAAACTTGGATAAGCTCCAAATATATATATTAGGTAGTGAGAGTATATTATAATAGGGTAGTACATTGGTATTTATGGAAGTATATTAATTACATAACGCAGAAGGCTGTGATCGATAATAATAATATGGCAACATTGTTAATGCTTTAGATATTGTATTATCATTTGATCAGAATGAGTTATACAGAAATGGATAAGTTTTAATTTTATATTTTATATATTAGAATGAACAAAATGGTCATAATAAAAAAGCCATAGCAAATAATAAAGCCATAGTAATAACACATTAAAATTTATTGTTTACTGTTAATTCTTATTATAAATTGTGGTGAAGATACATAATAAATCGACTTATGATACATTCATAATAAATCAAACAGGCGTGTTATTAAATTTTTCATTTGGTGAGCAAATAAACGTTTTCCGGGCTTTCGAAGGTGTGACATTTTTTAATTATTAAATTAAAACGTTCCAACTTACACAGCGGCGACCGTACGTACGCCTCGATCAATAAAATGGAAAGACAGTTATCTCACATTGGAAAGACATTGTTTAGAATCTAATAGAAATATGACCAAATTTCATAACGAAATTTATGAATATTATTGTATTAGAATAGCTAAGATTTGTAGATTTGGTAAACGAAACGTTCGTTGTAGTAAAAATATTAATACCTCCACATGAGCGCCAATTGTATGCAGCGCTCGCCCACACCCTTAATAACGAGTAATATTGAACATGGGAATGTTTTGACCTGGCTTTTTATCTTCACTATCTTTTATGACTTACTTGGCTCTCCTGCATTTACTTGAAATTTCAATAAATAATATTTGTATACCCAAAATTTTTAACAATCGATCTTGCTGAAAGTCCTCGACATCCTCTTCGATCAATATCACAAATTTCCCACCTCCATAGTCAAAATTAAGACATTAATTGCCCGAAGAATCGTTTCCATATCTATTTGCGTTTCCAAATCGACACCAATATAGCTGACCTTACGTGTGAAGCGGTATTCCCATTGGCGGCCATTCCAGCGTCAAGATAGGCAAGTAAATTACCCACTCCTTTGACTTGGACGTACATAAACGCCTGAAAGCCACCTGCCGTGCCCCGGCTTTTGATACGACCAAGTACTTGCAATGTATATTTGAAATGTTATATCTCATAATAAAAAGGGGTTGACTCGAGGGGGTAGCCGGAACGTAAACCGCCAGTTCATTCCGGGTCATTTATATTAATGAAGGCATTCACCGTTGATAGGGCAGGAGTTTTCAAACGTCAAATAGGATTCATTTGTATTTTCCCGTATTCCCTGGCGAGTCGAAAGACTAGGTTTGTGCTAGAGACATACTCGTATCTAGGCCGAATGTTAATAACCGTGGTATAGTTTCCAGTAATCGCTTGGTTGATTCGTTGATTAATTCAGCTCGTCATGTCGAAGACTGAAAAGGGCACCAAACATGAATATTACTACTTATAGTTAGATGAAAATCTTGGAACAAAACATCAAGAGGGAAATAAATACATTTGCAAGGAAGACAAACTTATTTTGGGGAACAGTTTTCTTTACTGAAGAGTGGAGAATGAGATAGTGAGTGCTACTTGATTTTGTTAAACTGTGAAGAACTATAAAGATTTAATAGGTGAATTGTATACCAAAATGTAGAGAAAAATGTGAACTTTCTGTTGCATAGACAATTGGATTTGATTAAGCAATTTTTATCGAGGTAATCGAGAAATTGGATTAGTTATTAAATTTCTTATAGATATAAAATGGTAAAAAGTGATTGCTATTTGTGACAATACACTCCAGTACAGGTTTTGATTCAAGAACAAATATCAAACTCAAGTAACATATTCCCAACATGGTAAGTTTAGCTTGTTTTAAATATGTTAAAAGATAATTTATAATGTTCAGGACTGTGCTCAAATTATTTTCATCCTAAATGTCTTAATATGGCAAGTTGGCGGTTTGATACAATTATTAATTGTAATGATGTTAAATGGTTTTGTGAATATTACCCAGTATATAATGACTTAGAAGATTATAGAAGCAGCCATACAGAAAAGATTGAAACCAGCGGACTTGGAAGTTGGAATAAAAGAGATAAAGAAAATTAAACAAGGAGGAGTTATAATAAAAGGTAAAATCAACAAAGAAAAAGAAATTATGAAAAATGGTGCAGAAAGAAACTGCTTAAAAATTATGAAATCAAGGCTCCCAGTTTAAAAAATTTTTGTATTAAAGTAGTAGACATAGAGGAAAATATGGATGGTGATGAATTACTGACCTTAATAAGAAAGCAACATACTTCAATTTTACATTATGAATGTGAGCTTCATAATGTAAAAGTTATAAAAAAGATGAAAACTACATTTATGGCTATCATTCAGTGTGATCCTGAAACGTTTAAGAAACTTATGCATCAAAATTCTCTTTCTACTGATTGGGCTAAGTGTAGAGTCTTCAAATATGTAGGCGTTTTCAGGTGTTTCAAATGTGGTAGTTTTGACCATCACGCTTATAATTGTGCAAATTCAGGTAATAAATGTTTAAAGTGTACTGCATCAGACCCTTCTACCGAATCCTGCGTACATAATTTTAAATATTTATATTTACACAGATATTAATACAAGCTTAAAATCAATAATTGATATTTAATAGCTTAAAATGTAACTTTGCTAGTTGTTCTATTTTATGTTACAAACAATTTAATTGGATATAAAACTTGCTAAGTTATAGACTCAATATCGAAATACGTTTTTAAACGAATTTTCTTTTAAATCAATTGACGACCGCTGTAAATTCCTATTGTAACTTCATGTTGTAGCTTCCTATGGAACTTGGCACCCGTTTTTCGTATGTTTTTGGTGAGATAAACTTTGACAGAATCAAGAACGTTTCTCATTATGAGTACCTTTGACTAAGATAAATTTCAGTATTTACAAGAGTACGAATTCATATGCTTAAAACTGAAAATACGTATATAGATATTCAACACAACGTATGAACAAATCGTCGTTGTTATCCATCCAGAGTACTTTTCAAGAGACTTTTGTAATACACATGTTTCGCTTATGGTAACGATCCCCGATCCACTAGAGAAAATTACACGCCTTTTGATTTCGGCTAGAAAGTGTTGACTTTACGCCTTATTGTTCGAAAGCAATTTAAATAATGAAGCACGCCAGCTTGCGCGGCTACCGACTCATCACTTCCGTCTCTCCTTGCGGACGACGCGACGTATTCCGTAGGTCCGACAGGCGGGAGCTTTAGAAATGCCGATGAAAAGGACCCTGTGTGTGTATACGTGTGCAACATGAAACCTGTCTGCGACTCCAAAGACGATGGGTCCTGAGTAAACAAATATCCACTCTTTGAAATACTTGTGCGCCTTCTTTATATCCACTTCCTTCTTTATTGGAACACATTGGCTTCTGTCGAACATGACTCGCGGATTTGGGTTTCGCTTTCAGCCTTCGGGCTTCTGGCATACCTTGCACATATATTGTTACGCATGCTGGAATATTGACAAAGAAGGGATAGTGTACTAGCGCAAAGCAGGTTTACTTGAAAATAAATATCTGAAGAGCTGTATTTAATTAATGAAAATACATAATGGAAATACGAGGGGGTATCTAAAAGAAACCGAACTAATATTGTGGTGGGTGGAGTTTTTGTAGTACTGTGATCTGCCGCTAAGAGCGTATAGAGCTACCACTCCCGAGTTAGTAAGCCAAGCATCGTCTCTAAAGAAGGCTGCGGTCAGCTTGTGAGAATTGTGAGAGAGTTGTTTTGTGTGCTTGTTGTTTTTTGATTCCCCCACTATAAAGTTTTGATTCTTGCTCGGAAAAACTGGCACAGAAACTTTTGCAATGTTAAAAATCATGGCTACTCTTCAAAAACGTCAAAAGGAAGAAGGTTTACGTCTCGCCAGGTGAAACACCGAAAGGAATACCTAAATATATCGACTGTAAGAAGGCAATGTGTCGCGACATTTTTGCTCGTGGAATCGACCGTCTGCCAAGCAAATGGGAAGCAGCTATTGAAGTTGAGGGTGAATATGCTCCAGAATAATCATTTAAACAGGTTTCTGTTGAATTTCTGTTTGTTTTTTATAATCAGTATTGTTTAAAAACGCGTGATAATTATGAATCGACCTAATACTATCTGTAAGATGCGTTGGTAACTGAAAGCTATGAGACTGTGAAAGATGACATGTGGACCCTACGAGATGGCCACCCATAGGCTTCGAGATACGTTAGGCTGGCGTCGTCGTCGGCAGAATTGATGGAAGCCGTCGTTCTTTAAATTCTTAATATTTCCGGATGAAATATTACATTGCGACAAGCTCAATTCGACACGGAGAACGGGGAATAAAAGTGGACAAGCTGCACGCATGTCGTGTAAAACGCGATGTTGTCAAGTAGCGGAGAAATAGGAGGCCATGACGAAGGTACAACTGCTGTGAAACGCTGGCTGGCCATTCATATTTAATACGGCCTGCCCCTCAAGTCATGGAATGAATATTTTAGTAGCCATAGCAAGAAATGGGTCTCTCCTGACAGACTTCTATATTATAGTAGGTTTCTATTTCGAATGAGTTCGCGTTATCTCTCCCGTTTAAGCGATACAAACTATACGGCCGGGCATTCTACTCGGATATAACTGAATTCTAAAAGTCGCTTTAATATTTGATGAACTCATGTTTCGAAGAACTGATAATAACGGGTGCCCGACTTACGTACGAACCTTACGTGTCCTGTGGATCGGCAGGAATAATGTCCGAAAAGTTTACTTTATATCTATGAAGTCTACATCAGGAGGACATTCAATATGCTGTCAAGTTTACAATTGCGGAAACGTCACGTAAAAACTTTTATGGTACTTGCCCTGAGACCTACAGTATATCCTAGATGTAACATATACAATCAACTCTTTCATCCTCTTTAATTTTGAAAATGAGAGATCTATGAGAATGAAAGCTGGCATAAATACAGTTGTCAAGAATAGGAACAAGTCTCAAAATTGCGGTATCGGGCCGCCTACGACGTGCGCAGTAAATAGCCTATGACAGAGGGTTCATCAAAGTTCGATCTGGCCGCGCGTAAAGGGCATCCTTTTCCCTGTGGCTGTCTCACTCTTTCTTCTACGCGTACATAGATAATCTCACACTTTTTCCTATTCTTGACAACCTGTACATTTAAAGTGTAAAAATAATGTTTTAGTTAATATGTAGTGAAATATCAAGGATGGCGTTGCAGCGTCCTCTTTAAAATCTTGTTTAAATGGTAATAATGTCTGAATAACATCTCATTAGGAAGTTTTATCAAATATCTATTCAAAAGTTTCTATTTTAACATAAGTCTCTTGGTTTTCGAGACAATCGATTAAATATAATATTCTCATGTTTTTCCTATATCAGAATGTATAGGAAATAGAAGCTAGAATAGGGACTAGCGTGATACGAATTCTGATAACTTTCGTGAGAGCCTTCTAGAGAAGACTGAGAATCTTCTGATTTTTGAAATATTTAAACCTAATATTTCCAAGTTTTTCCTAAATGATAATATGAAGCCTTAGGATATAAGGTACTGGAGGGATTAAAATTCTCATACCTTTCGTGGGAGCCTTCTACAGGAAAGTGAGAGTCTCTTGATTTTTGCAATAATCGATTAAATAGAATATTTTTACGTTTTTCAAAATGGTAGTGTGAATACTCAGAATGTAACGTACTAGCGTGATACAAATTCTAATATATATAAGATGAGAGTCTACTACAGGAAAATGAGTCTTGATTTTTGAACTAATCGATTAAAGATAATATTCCTTAAGCTAGAGGATCATGTTGTGGGTTGCGAAAAACTTAACGATTGCAAAATTGAATTTTCCAGAGAACGGTACATTAAATTTTGCTTACAAGGAAATGGTTCCGTTTATTGTATATGCAGATTTCGAATCCTTGCTTGAACCATTTAATGATGATGATAGTCATTGTAGAGTGAGTAGATATCAGAAACACATAGCCTACAGTGCTGGATTGTATTTAAAATGCAATTATAACTTGTATTATAAAAGTGCTCGGGGTCTAGACTGTATGTCATGGTTCGCCGAGGAATTTTGCATTGTTGCACAATTTGTCTCCTCGAAATTAAAGCATGTGGAGCCCATAAATACTCAAGTTAGTTTACGGGACGCCAGTAAAACTTGTCATATTTGCGAAGAGGAATTTAACGAAACAGATAAAATTGTTAGGGATCACTATCACCTCATTGGAAACTTCAGAGGTTTTGCTCATAATAAATGTAATTTAAATTATAAAAATTCCTTTGTTATTCCTGTGGTTTTCCATAACCTGGAAGGTTACGATGTTCATTTCATAATAAAGTTCTTAGCTCAACTAAATCATATTACTTTATTGTCTGAGAATAAGGAAAAGTACATTAGTTTCACAGTTCACGATAATGAAACCAAATGGAGACTTAGATTTATAGACTCCTTCAGATTCATGGGTTGTTCTCTAGAACTAGCTTCCACACTGAACAATGAAAATTTTACAAAACTTAAACGTGAAATTTCAGGCCTAGACGATGAAAATTTGAGCTATTAACACACAAAAGTGTATTCTTTTATGACGATTTAGACAACGTAGAAAAATTAGACGAAACGGAATTACCCGATATAAAATACTTTTACAATAAACTAAACAACAAGAACATAGAAGAGACTGGAATAGATAACTCTTCAACAGGATGGTGCTCCTTCACATTGCTGTGACGCAGTTAAGAATTTATCTCAATGCCGATAGGTGGATTGGGCAGCCTGCTCGGTTCCCAGATCTAACGCCCTTAGATTTCCTGTTATGAAGCTACTCAAAATATAACGTATATGGTAAGTAACCCGTTAACATAGACGTTTTGAAGCAGGAGATTGCTGAAGAATGTAGGTCAGTTTCCACAAAAACACTTGAACACGCGAGAAAAGAATTTTATAACAGAATGTTGTATTTTCAGGAAGAGGGAGGTGCGTATTTTGAGAATTTTCATAAACAATGTCCTTTCTAAGATTAAAATTACGTAAAATTCATTTAGAGCACAACGTAACTTTAAGACTTTCAGTGACATATTTTTTTTTTAATTTTGATTATGTTCAAATATAGTTTCCGGGCTCAATCTCCTAAATCCTAAATATTCTTTGGTTTTATCTAACACATTATTCTAACATTGGTCCTGGATACATCATATGTAAGATATTGCTTTGATTTTCTTCTAGGGATGTTTCTAGAAGAACCCCTACTCTGCTGTTCTTTGCGACCATCTATTTGACGTAATTTCAAGATGAAAATTACGTAAAATGCCATTTAGACATCGTCTTAACTTTAAGAATGACAGCGATAGTCTACTGTGACAAAAAATAACTTCTAGAGGTGGCTACACACGTAACTGCAAGTGAGGAAAATTCTTCCGCAACATTTTCCTACAGATGCTTAAGTATGCTTCTACGAAAGATTGATCAGATGCTTGCCAAGCTTGCAGTTACGTGTGTAGCTACCTTAAAGGCTCCGCCACATAAAACGCGATATACCGCCGCGGGCAGCGATCGTGCGATCGTCGCAGCGGTCAGTGATATGGCACTGTCACATACAGTACGATATCTTTGTGAGCGATCCAGTATTGTGTTTGATTTCGGGCGAGCAGTTTCACACAGCCTTGTTGTTTTTTCTTCATTGATTTTAGGACAAAATGAGTAATTCTAACGAGGAGCAACTACTTCGATTAGCATTACGAAATAATAGAAAGAAAAGACGATATTGGATGCATCATATCAATGCGAGGAGAGAATAATTTGGGAATACCATCGCTTATGTATTGAACTGAAATCATATCAAGATCGGTTTTTTAAATATTTTCATGTTCCGAGAATGTTTTGAGGAATAAATCTATTTTAGTCCATGCTTTAGCCTTTTTAACAACATTTTTATAACACTGATGCGATGTGTGAAATAAATACGGATGCCTTCGCACTTTTTCAATTAATAATTCTGTAAATGAATGAACTTACATTCATTTTGCCAAACTGATTAGCGCACGCGAGACAAGTCTGATTGGAACTGACCGCTCAATTGTGCGATATTTTGTAATTATGTACGACTGTATTGCTCACGCTACGATCTAGATTTGCCCGCTGCTACAGACCGCATTCTGTGTGACATGAATGATGCAATATTGCATCATACAACTAGATCGCCTGACTGATGCGGGCAGAGAACGCTGCCCGCGACCGTAGATCGGGTTCTGTGTGGCCGAGGCTTTAGTCTTCGAAATCAAATTTGTTATTAGCTTCAATTAACAGCAGTCGTTCAGTCAGCTGAATTCCGGCGTCGGCCCTGGAGACGTCATATCCGAGACACTCACGTCTAGAGATATTACTAAAAGGGCTCCGGCAAATTATGTTAGAGAAAAAGGCCGAGAGGACGCCCGCTCATAAACAACAATAACAACCGCCTCCCTCCCTAATCCGGAGTGCTCGCTTATTACTCTTATTACTTACATGCAGTGAAAGAGACGTGGGAATAGGAGCGAGAAGCTCCATTTGGCTCACTCCGCGTGGCGTATCTCACCATTTGCAGTACATTAAAACGGCAAAGGACGAAAACGCTATTTGCGGAAGGCGATCCGCTCCAAGTCGTCTCGCGCTAAGTACAATAAGCAAGTTAAACGACCCTTTTATTGGAACAATGACAGAGAATTACTCCTCTAATATTGTACGCATCATAATGGAGGTAAACAAGAGAGCGTTCGCACTTTGCCACGCTAGGAAATCATTAGTCGGCGTTTCCACTCTCGGTGCAATCAAGGCAGATGGTAAAACAATAGCGAGTCGACGATTGTTGGGACGGCGAGGCGGCGACGTGTGTTATCTACGATCGCTGTGTAGTAAGCGGAAACTAACAAATTCCGCCTTCAGCAATCGTTTCTATAAAGTAGTATCTATTTGCCATCGTGGTGCTTGCATTTTCCATTTATTTCATAACAGACAGACCTAGCAATAATCTAAGATAAGATACGCTATCTACTACCTCGAATAAGTCATATCATATTAATCTGTAGTGATCTACCATACAAAATTAGCTTGAACTTTTTGAAAATCTAACGTATGGTTATCATCGATATCTAGGATTTGTATTTTTTGAAGAAGCAGATATAATCTTAGAATAATGTATTTTATTGAATAACGAACGTGAGGACCTGCGTACTATCAATTTAAGAATATGCTTGCAATGATTGACGATGATCTAATCATCTGAATGATTCTAAATTAACCACCCATAGTACCAGTCCTCTACTGGAAATAAATTTCGTGCAGTCTACTGAAGGTTAAAATTATATCTTATTTTATTCGTCCAACATAAACATTCTAATGGGGCACTATATGAATAAGTAGAAGGTCCAAAACCTGAAACACTTAGCTACATTTAATGATAGTCATGATATACCAATTTCAGGATTCATAATTAAATGCACTGATGATGTCAATTATCTAGCAAACCAGAACTAAGAACAATTCCATTCAACCTATTTTGAAGTTGTCTGAAACTATATTCAACTTTATTAGTCCAAGATAAGCTCCCGAGAAGAAGGCATGGAGATTTTGACAGAGCTCGCTATATCATGTATTAAATACCTGCCAAATCAAGATTGAAGGGAATTTTATGAAACCCAATGAAGTCTAAAATGATATCCTACTTCATTTTTAAACACAATCTTCTTAGGAGAAGGCATGAAGCCGAAACGAATCTCCAGATTAGCTGGAACGTTTGAATCAGGATTGTGTGCAAAAGAATATTTTGCCCATTATAAAATGCCGTTCCTCATCAAGTAAAAGCCGAGACGATTGTTTTTCATATGAAAGTTATCAACATGGAAAAATCAAAAAGTGATTGAAACTTCTCTTTCTCTTGTATGAAAGTAAGTAAGATTTGTGGATAACTTAGATTTGTAGATAACTTAAGATTTGTAGATAACTTAAGAAGCCTTTTTGTATTTTCCTTTGTTATACACACTTCTATAGAGTGTCTCAGTTAGAACTACAGGATTTGAATTGCGCGCCATTTATGTTGTCAGTCATTAAATATTGACATTCTATCTTTAACAGAACACAAATGGCGCACAACTCAAACCCTATAGTTATAATTGAGACACCCTATATATGTCCCCTATATTTTAAAGGAGAATTTATGAGAACTAAATGAAGCTATGCGAGTCCTAGGAAGTTCTTGAAACTTAGAAGCAGTTAGCATTGAAATAAAAAGTTTATAAGAGAATTCCTCACTTAAAGAAGAAATCCAACTTGCTTTCAATACTGCATAATTCATGCATGAATGTTAAATGAAGTTTCAGCGCAAAATTCAGGGAAAATATTGAGGCAAGAGATTTTGCAACACACAGTAGTCATGCTTCACGGTTATTCATAAAATGAACTATTTAATTCATCTAACTGCAATTAGTTCCATCACATTTTAATTCGGAGCAGCATTGTTCACTAGCGTCGTCTCGAAAACTTCCTGCGACTCTAGATGATGCCATTGTCATTAACTGGAACAGAGGACATACGATATTTAAAGGCTCTTCACACCCCGATGGAGTTTAAAATATTTACATTGGTACGGCTTCTTTTAGGGAACTATTTGTAAAGCATTCCGGAGCTCTCACATTTACCATTCTAATCATGCCATTTGTCGTTCTCCAGTTATCCTCCTCACCGGGATAAATAGGGAAAGGTGAATTTAAAAGCAATTCCATGCCTTCTTTGCAAATACATAAAGTTTTCCGGGCGCGCCTGTTTAGCGGAGGAATTTGTTTCGTCTGCGTCGTCTGTCCCAATAGGATTCGAATGATCAAAATAATGGAGGAGGCGCTAGTGCAAGTGTATCGCTGTTTCGTTTAATAATTCTATGGCGGGACACAGGGCTTTTAGCTTTAATTTTACGCATTATATTTGCGATTCAAGTTTCATTGGTGAAAATAGTAAACAGGCAATTGTAAAATAAGAGCGCGAGATTTGAATTTTACGCCATTTTGGCTGTCATGATTCGATAGTTCAATTATTGTGACAGGTCGATAGGACAGATAGAAGTTAGTAAACATGAAGCGCTACACGATACAATAATGCGTCCTTATTATTAAACACTACTATCAAAATGGTGAAAATTTTGTTGCTGCAATTCGTAAAGTGTGTCCAATTTTCAGTAGAAATAATGTTCCAAATTTATCGACTGTGAATTTGAAAGTACTGGTTCAGTTATTGATGTGAAACACACGACACGAGCTCGTGGTGGTCGTTAAGAACAAAACATCACAGCAGTTAGCAAGAGTATGGTCGAGAGTCCAGGAACCTCGATTCGTCATCGTGCACAGGAATTGGACATTTCAACAATTACTCTTGACCGTATTCTTATTAAAGATTTGCACCTCCATACTTAGAAAGTCCAACTAACTCAACAACTTCTACCAACAGACCATGCACTACGAAGAGAGTTCACCAATTGGATCATTGAACAAGAAGAAGTGGCGATTTTGTGGACAACGACGAGGCCCATTTTCATCTTGATGGCATCGTTAATAGGCAAAATTTCCACAGTTCGGACTTAGAAAATCCATAAATGGTTCATGAGAAACAAGTGCATCCCCAACACGTCACTATTTGGAGTCAACTGTGGTATGAAGTAATCATTGAACCATTTTTTGTTTTATGAGTACAAATTGAAAGATATCACTCTTGAAGCATGTGGTTTCAGCAGAACGGTGCCACTTGCCATACCACCCGTGAAACATTGACGGTCTTGAGTCTTTTCCTGATAATGCCAATTCCCGCTTTGGTGACCAGAATTGACCGTCACGATCTTTCGACTTAACACCATGGGCTTACAGTGGAGTTTTCTGAGGTCTTAGGTCTACTCCAACAAGCCCACGACCACCCTCAAGTATTGAAGACCGAAATTGACGGTTGCATTAACGACATACCGCCATATTTACGCAAAACCGGTTTTGAAAATTTTGCCAGAAGTGTACTCGTGTGCCAAAAAAGCTGTGTCGTCCATTTACTAGATGTGTTGTTCCATACATAATTCCCAAATACCCACATTATAAATCAATTAAGAATATACTGATAAATGGAAAATATTGTCCCAGTATAGTCAAGATTCGGTATATATTTACAATACTGGTTAATTGTGTCATATCCTATTATTTAGAAGCGGTATATCATCGGAAACATACATTATAGACGTCATTCCCGTAGACTGAATATATCCTATATTCAATACCTCAATACTGACCCCTGTGGTACGCTATAGGTAATTCAGTTAACGTACTTACGGTTTCGTTCTATAGACGCGATTTGGATTTTTACCTTAAAACTAAAATAGCGTTTGTGTAAAAGATTAATCGCTAAACGTATTCCATAGGATAGAATATAATTATTTTGTGATAACTAATGGACTGTGAGATTTCCAGTAAGATTGTGCCGTTCCGTGTATCGATCTGGACACGGTTTAGCCTAAGAGATGTAGGACATCACTTAAGGCTGTCAGAGATGTTTCCTATAAAATTTATTTAATTTGGAAGTTTGCCCCAAGAGCTGTTAATTACTCTAATTACTTTAAAAGTTGCTGCCAACTGAACTTAGGTAATTAACTTTAACAGTTTGAATAGGATTTTAATTATAGGGACATCTTTGTATTTAAGTTTCATAAATAACAACGAAACTAACTCTTACTTCCTCGATGAGAGTTGGGATAACAATAATAAATGCCTGTTAATTAATATAGAACGAATATAAAATATTCACACTTTTGCGATTGACCGATTCTCCACATAAAAGTAGGTAATTTTATTTGTAGGAATACGCTCTTATTTATGTAGGATATAGGACACCTAACAACATAAATAAATTTGCAGTAAAGTCTAACGGTGTCAAATCAGGTGATTCCGCTGGCTAGTCGATTTGATTTTCTCACACTATAGATCTACTAAACCACTCCTTGGTAGATAATATTGGTTTTAATCGGCCATCATGTGATGATCCCACCTTTCTTGATACATTATTCTTCTCTTTCTTCCATCGTTCGGATATCCTGATGAAACCGTTTACCTTGTTCCTCGCTATAATCTTCTATTATTATTATGTTATATGGGTTTGGGCCTCATCGGCCACTGATTGCATGAGTAGTCCCTTGGCGATCCCGTCTTATCCGGGTCATTATCCAAAAATGCTATCCCATAAGAGGAGCAATTTAGGAACGTGTCCCGCCTTAAGCCTTGCCTCCTCTAGTATGACAGGGGTCCCTAATATAAGGTGCATCTTCTGCTCCAGTGCGAAGCAGGTGTAAAGAAGATGAATCGAGGTTTCCTCGTCTTCTTTACAGTATCTGCAGGCCGGGCTGTCCCTCAAGCATATAAGCACAAGCCTCAGCTTGTGCTTATATGCATTAGGGCTACTATGGTGGCCCGTTATGGTTCCCATCAGGGTTTTGGCATTGTACCTGTTCAATTTAATGAATTCTTGGGCCCATTTCTCAATCTCTGAGTATTCGATGAAGAGTTTGGTTATTCGACAACCCGTTACTCCTCTCCATCTTTCTCTGTGCTGGTCTCTTGCCCAGTCATTGATGCGGTCTCTGATCAGATTCCGACTTATTTCCACTGCAGGTTCTGGTCCATAGAGGTTTTCCCTGGTCCCTAGTCTGGCAAGGTCATCTGCAACTAGATTTCCCTTAATGCCATGATGCCCAGGTATCTATAAGAGTTCCACCGGTCCCTTCCCTGCAAAGTGATTCAATGCTTCATAGCAATTATAGACCAGCCTCGACTTTGCCGTTGCTGAATTCAGGGCTGCCAACGCCGCCCTGCTATCCGAGCAGATACATACCTTCTCCTGGGCCCGATTTTGGTCGGCCCCCAGAACACCATATGTAATTACAACTACCTCGGCCTTGAGTGCGGTAAATTATTTGCCCAGGGGGAAGGTTTTACCTATCCTAAGTTAGAAGAAAATTTGTTTAGGTGGCTATGTAAAAATATAATTGCTCCCAATTTTTCAAAACATTTTATCATCTTATGTACTAGTTCTCGGTAATTATTTGCTTCAAGATTTCCCAATAAGTTACATCCATCAGATTCTACAACGGTCATATATCTGTTAAAATTTGGATCTTTTTCCAGTTTTCGAATTTGTGGACAATCAAAAATTGCTGCTCCTAATTCTTCAATACTCAGTGCTGGAAATGCCTGGCAAATGTACTTAATCACCTGACTTATCCAGTGCTCTTAAAAATTGTTTCATTAAACCCAATTTGATGCGAAGAGGTGGCAGTATAATTTTCTCTCTCTTTATTAATGGCTCGTGAACAAGAATGGCTTTTCCAACCGCCATAGCGTCTCTTAAAGGCCAAACAGTTTGCTGTTAATGCTTTCCTCTTGCACGACTATCTCACAAATAGAGATGACAAGGATATTTGGTATATCACTTTGCTGTCCAAGAAGTACAATGGCCATTTTTAAATAAATCGCTGATGCTGAGACTTAGCAATTTTTTCTAATGCATAACTTAAAGTTTTCCTATTGTTCTGTAAGTTTTGTTGAATGACCGATTGTAATGGACTCAAACCTATTTCCATGGTACAGTAATACAGAGTTCGAGCTGTTTTTAGAACAGTCAAAGGCCATGGTGAATTTCAGGAGTCTCCGTTAGTTTAACAAACGTGGTCAATTTAGCTAAAATGCAGATGCAATGTGAAATTAGCGTCCTCGAGTGCTCAGAAACCGATCTTAAATTTGTGGCAACACAACAATTTTTTTGTTTCCCAGTGTTATTTATGTGTGAATATGCATAGGATGTTCCTATAAAATGGCGAAGGCGCCACTACCATATTACTAGAAGTGGATATTTTATCTACTCGAGTTCGTTTAAATATGTTTCTGCTATTTCTTCTGATTGTTATACATGGCTACTTCCCTATGTTTATTATAAATTAGAAAATAAGAATAGAGTAGTTGTAAAATACTTCAATAAGGTCTTTTACGCCATAACTAAATATTTAAGAATTATCTGGTAACACTAAAATCAAAACTAATATTATCGTTGTGGAACTTACAAAAATAATACATTACGATGTTTGCTTAAATAATTTAATAATATCATTATCAGTTCATTTTTCATTCCAATGCCTATAAATGAGAAGTCATACAATATCTCATGTTCCTTTGCCTCGACGAACGCGCAAAAAAGCTCGAAAAGAACAGAGCAACAGATATGAAATGGATATCAGTATAGGTAAGACATCAAAGGGAATTATTTGATAAATAAGTTAATTATGAGAAGAACGTACTTTTCTTTGACTTTCGGTAATTAAAGCTTCCCCGTGGAGGATGTCGGAAAAATAATCTTTTTTACTTAATATTAATATGAAGAGGAGGCCTTTGCCGAGATCACAAGAATGAGGTTAAACTGAAAAATGTATAAATCGTGCCGTATTTGAAAGATAATTTCGTCAGTCGGAACGATATTTCACATACAGTGGATATGTATATGTAGAAAATATTACTAGTCAATGACAGATGTTACCGCATCATAAATTGTCAATTTTTTACATCGCAAGACGACTTTTACGACTTTTTAATCTAAATAGCCCCACAGAAAGTACCCTATATGGGTGAAATCGGGAGATTTAGGCGGTCATTTAATGGTTCTGTGTCCTCAATCGAGCAATTAGCGAAAATTTATAACACAAAGTTTCCAGATGGTAAGTTTTATAAACTATCGTGAGGTGGAGTTTTGTTTATACACCAATCCGTCTGTAAATTCCTTAAGGATAAAAGAAATTAAGCCAAAACAGCTATTCCTCCGGCTATATGTCGTCGACGGGCGCTGAATTGCGTGGCGAAATTGCGTGGCGACAAGGAAGATGCAAAGCGTCCTCTATTTCCGGATACCGATAACTACAGACCGGTTTCGACCTTATCTTGGGTCTCGTCAGTGTAGTGTAAGCCAGCATGCCTTTGACAAACGAGGCTTCACATCTCATAGACACCATTTAATTCAGCACCCGTCGACGGCATATAGCCGTGGAATATCTGTTTTGGCTTAATTTGTTTTATCCTTAATGTTTAAGGAATTTACAGATGGATTGGAGTATAAACAAAACTCCATCTCACGATAGTTAATAATTAGGGAAAGCTTCTTCTAAATAAGATTACATTCTACATGGGGTATAGCTCAATCTGGAAATAGAATGTAGTTTCATTGGAAAAACGATTTTGTCTAGAGACTGCAAATTTGCATTTGTTCATAATTAATTGTTTGAATTCTAGCATTCGATCAGGGTCATTCTTGTTTAGCTCTCAACTCAATTTAATTTTATAATGATGGTACTACTCCTTTTTTAAATACGCAGAATAAATTATTTAGTTACATTGTCTTCGTAGCCTTTCAATCAACTAGTTTTTGAATGTTTTTACATGTTCAGTTTCTATATTTTTTGTTTTATTCTATTTATCTATTTTTAAATTTTACAAACTGTAGATTGTGATATATGATGACAAAAATCTTTATTATTTAACATTTCACATAATTTCTCTGGAATTTTTCTATTACTACATCTAATCATAACTAGAATGTATATTCTCTTAGTTTCCGATAAATGGACCGTAGTAATATTACGATAATAAACAAGTGAGACTTAAAAGTACTGACACTTTTGACAAGTAATACATTCACAGCCTACTTCACAAATCTTCAGAATAATTTTTCTCAGATATTAGACCAAATAATAGTTGAATAAATAATAAAAATTCCTTTAAAATAAGGTATCGTACCGCATTTCGAATTTAGAAATTATCAGGGGGAGGGATAGTTGTAATTCAAAGGGGGTTAAAGTGGGGATAATCCTATGATGCCACCAATAAAATTCCACCTTTTTCAAAACTTTTTGACTTATAAACATATTGACTATACAGAGTATTACTTATTTCTGATGGTAAAGAGACTATTTTGACTGTCATATGAACAAGTTTTACCATTATCTTTTAAAACTTATTATGAATTATCTATTAATATATATATATATATATATATATATATATATATATATATATATATATATATATATATATATATATATATATATATATATATATATATATATATATATATATATATATATATATAGGAAAACAGTAGACCCAAAACTGAACTCTGAGACACACTGAAAGGCACATTCCTTTTTCTACATCGCTTGTCATCTTC
The DNA here is from genome assembly GCA_037954035.1 of Rosalia funebris. NCBI lineage: Eukaryota > Metazoa > Arthropoda > Insecta > Coleoptera > Cerambycidae > Rosalia > Rosalia funebris. The sequence goes on along the minus strand of JAZFAV010000001.1, from coordinate 8,832,157 downwards.
TCCGATTACGTACTTCCTGTAGGTATGACACTTTTAGCAAAATAGAGGATCTTTTAATAAGGACGCTCGATTTTTAAACATAAATAGATCAAGTTGTGTGTGAGATATTTACTAATTTTTTTTTATTTGAAAGAATATTTTATGGCATTAAATGTGGAATATAACGTCGTTCAAATATCTGCCGCAGCTTAGCTTGTTGGCACGTATTCGGGAGGTCTAATTTTCGATGACTTTGTCGCATGAATCTGGCTGAATTTACTGGATGGCTATCGTTATGTTGACTTTGCGGTTTATTCGCATAGACCTGAGATTTAAGATAGCCCCAAAGGAAGAGGTCTAAAGGCATTAAATCGCATTATCTCGGTGGCCAATTTATGTCCCCGCTGCACGAGATAACCATGACCTCAAATAGCTCGTGCAAAATGTCCACCTGCCACACACGCTGTGTGGCACGTAGCGCCATCCTGTTGGAACTACATGTCGTCGGTATCCATATCATCCAGTTTAGGCACAAGAAGTTGCTTATCATCGATCTACAGCGCTCGCCGTTGACGGTTATGGCAATGCCAGTTTAGTTTTGGAAGAAGTACGGACCGATGATTCCGCCAGACCAAAATCCGCACCAAACAGTTACTTTATCGGGATGTACTTGGTGCTGGTGTATCTCGTGTGGCTTGTTATCTTCTCAAATCCGACAATTTTGCTTGTTCACATATCCCAATTCATCCAAAAATGAGCCTCGCCGCTAAAGATAATTTTTTTGTGGAAATTTGGCTCAAATTCTGCTCCAGAGCCCAATGAGCGTTGTTTATGGTCATTTACCTTAAGTTCATGGGTGAGTTGGATTTTATACGGATGCAGATTCAAGTCCCGACGCAAAATTCGCCAAGTTGAAGTCGCAGAAAGGTCAAGTTTTTGCGAACGATGAGAAATTGACTCCCTCGGGTTTTCCCGTACACAATCACGCACAGCAGCGACGTTTTCAGCGAACCTTGCGTTTTGGTGACATATGGGTATTGGCGGATTATCTATCAAACCGGTTGACTCGAATTTGGTCACGAAACGTCGGATAGTCGACTGGGCGAGATGGTTGTGGGGAGGATAAAAATCACGTAAAGTGCGGAACGTTTCTCGAACGGAGCACTGATTTTGAATATAATATTTAATAATTTTCAGACGTTATTGAATACTCTACCCTTCCACGGCAATTTTCCATACACTACAGAACAATCCACAATAAATTTGATAGATGTTGCTTTAACAACATGGTCGTTATAACTTAGCAAACTTCGAGCGTCCATATTGAAGGACCCTGTAAATATTTTTCAATCATCGATTCTTCTCATAACTTCCTCTTAGATCTGCCACGTCTTTTCGAATTCTCCATCGAAAATTTGCGTTTGTGCAGAGAGGTATTATTTAACTAATTGCCCTATCCACGGCGCCCTTGTACGTTCTTTCAAATTTATATTCTGCGCCATATGAGAGGCACTAAGAGACTTTCGGCCCAGCCACGTTAACGCGTAATTAAATCTGCATTCATAATTTCTGAAAAAAATATGCTACGCTGCCTGGCTGGAGTACTTCACAAAGAGTATGTAACAGGATAGGGCGAAGCATTGGATGTGGAAACAGGGCATCTCATTAATCAAGATGAGTGCCCTCTGTCGGCAATTTTATACCGATACTTGGAGGAGCTTATGTATAAATAATATTAGAGGAATGATGGATGTGACAACGCAATTGACTGTATAAAATAAAGTGGAGACGGTTAAAATGTACATTATTTTTATTTTAAAAGGTTCCGGATAGGATGACTGAAATTAGGTTAAGAAAATAAGGAAACTCTGAAGCATTATATAATAAATACAGTATATTAAATTACATTTTAATAATCATCTGAAAATATCTAGTAGACTGTTTTAAATCAGGAAGTTCTAATGCCCGCATATTTCTCAATCCACTCATAGACGTTAATAGAGGAATTAATGGAGGTGTATGTCAATAGATTCATGACAGTATCAGACTTTTATAGTCTTGTAATCCTTTTGTTGTAATTGTTTAACAAAATAAAACTTATAGGCTATGTTGTTTACAACAAAAATAAGGTAAATAAAAGAGTCTAAAACAGTTGCAGGTATTTAGGTGCAGTAGGTGAAGTGACTCTTCACCAAAAAAAATTGAGACTGGGATTTATCTTTATATTTTTGGGATATTTAATCATGTCTTTAATATGTACCGGGTTAGTCACCTAAAATTGACCTCCCCTTTATTTCTCTTAATTTCAATCAAATCGAAAAATTCAAAAAAGGATTTTACATGATTTTTTATAATTTTTTTTAATATTTAAACAAATTTTCAAAAACTCTGCAAATTGAAAGGGGGGCGAACATTTTTTTATTTTTTTTAAATGGAACACCCTGTAATTTTTTACACAAAAAAGTTACCCACAGTTTTCTGATCACAAAAATATATAACTGTTGTATCTTGGTAAGTATAGTTCTTGAGATATTCATACAAATATATAGTCACATCACAGGAATAAATTTAGCATAAGACCATAAATCAGGAGAGCTATGTTTTTGAGATATAACGACACATCTTGTTTTTTAAGAAAAAAAGTATGAAAATTCTTCGATGCGGCAACACATAATAATTATAATAAACAAATAAACCTTTATTAAAATGACAACAAAGTTTAATGAACACAAAACATAAATAACGAAATAATGATAAAAAAAAACAATGCGCAACAATAAATAACATAAAACCAATGAACTTTATTAGAATTAAATACATCTATATGTTCTCCACGTATCCTCCGTTTCTATCAAGGCAAATTTATTTAGGAATAGAAATTTTCTATTTCTTTTCTGATACAGTCCTTCAACTCATCCGAGTTATTATATACCGAATTTTTATATGTATTAACATATACCAACGTATATGTTTTGTTTTAGTGTTCCCCATAAAAAGAAGTCCAAAGGACTCAAGTCTGGTCTATTAGCAGGGCAATGTATAGGACCGTATCTTCCTATCCAAAATAGATATTTGTCATTTAAATATTCCGTTACGTTCCGTACAGAGTGTGGAGGAGCACCATCCTGTTGCCAAATGACAGAATTCCTGGTTGCAAGGGGAATATTATCTAAATAGTTCTCTACTTCACCCCGAAGAATATTCAAATACTGAACTGCATTCAAGGAACCATTAATGAATACGGGACCCACAATTGTATTTTGATGAATACAGCACCACACATTTACTGTATTATATCCCTGGGTTTTTATCTTTTTTATAATATGTGGATTTGCGGGCGCCCAATAATGTGCATTTTTACTATTAAAAAGTCCAGCCGTTGAAAAGCTACTTTCATCGATCCAAAATAAGTTTTTTAAAAAGTTATTGTCGTTTTCTGGTCTCTCAATCATCTCTCTACAAAAAGCTTTTCTGTCGGCAAAGTTATTTTCAGTTAAAAGCTGAACTGGCAAAATACTATAAGGCTTATATTTGTGATGTTTTAATATACGTCTTATACTTGCTTGAGAAATATTAAATTCTTCTGCAGCAGCGTTAGTAGATTTATTGGGGTGTTCGGTAAAACAAAAGTAAAACGTCCATTTCCATATCTTCTCCTGTTTTGGGCTTCTTTCTTTCTCGTTTCTTATCTTTTCAGGATTCGCTGTCCCCAAACTTGAGATAAATATTAGAGAAAGTGTTCTTGGAGGGAACGCGTCTTTCAGGATATTTTCTTGCATATTCTCTTTTAGCTATATATTTGTTTTTATTGCTGGTTAAGTAAATTTCTAATATTTCTTTCCTTTCGACTAATGAATATCCCCTATTTCTATATATTAGATATATTAACAAGTGTATTAAAACTTAACTTAAAGCGTATTAATAATATAACAATCAAACATAAGTCAAACATAGCATAACCGTCAAACGAAGCATTATTGTTTCTTTAAATCATTTCAGTTCATAGCTTTCCTGATTTATGGTCTTATGCCACACTTATTCCTGTGATGTGACTATATATTTGTATGAATATCTCAAGAACAATACTTACCAAGATACAACAGTTATATATTTTTGTGATCAGAAAATTGTGTGTAACATTTTTGAGCAAAAAAATACAGGGCGTTCCATTAAAAAAAAAAATAAAAAAATGTTTGCCCCCTTTCAATTTGCAGAGTTTTTAAAGATTTGTGTAAATATTTAAAGAATTTATAAAAAATCATGTAAAATTCTTTTCGAATTTTTCGATTCGATTGAAATTAAGAGAAATAAAGGGGGGGGGGGTCAATTTTAGGTGACTAACCCGGTACATTCAAATTAATTTGGTTATGAAAAATCTGTTATATTTTTATGTCAAGCGTAATATGCCGCTATGCTACTAAACACACTGTGTTTACATTGGATCGTCCTTTAAATCTTCAATAGTCCATGCACACGTGATCTATAATATAACTAACCTGCAGGTGCAGAGATGAAAATCGAGTGCCCTCAAGTATGCACTGTTATAGCGGGTTGCCATGCTGACGTGACGTCTCGCAATAGCTACGTCCGTTTAGTCCGTCTTCTCCCACCACCTCGGTGAAGAGTTTCGCGAGATTTTATCGGCTATCTGCACAGCACCTTTGCATCTATTTAATATACTAAAGCGTGGTCTGTTTTAGAGCAATTTATTGAATTTGCGTTGTGTTTTCATCATTTTTAGACTTGATTTTTTGATTTTAATGTGTTGATTGACCAACTGATTGATTGTATAATTAGTAATTTTTCAACTTTGTTAGTGACAATATTACATGAAACAATAATTTACATTATTTATAATTAATCCAGTTAACGATATTATTTGTAATTTGTTGGAAACACCATTCTGTCGCTGGAAAGACGTAGATAAAAGAGACGTTTTACTGGAAGGAAGATCTATGAATGATTTATCAATATTCGCCAAAAAAGAGATTAAGAAATCTGGTAAATCTTATAACGTAAATTCAAGTCTGCTTGATTCACAAATTATAAATGGTTTTTTAGCAGCCTAATGTTACAAAAACTATATTGCTGGCCTTGTTTATTATTTTCTAATAAACAATTGGTTTAGAACAGGAATGGATTTGTAGATATTTTAAATATTACGAGGGTATTATATAAACATACCGATTCTGCCCAGATATTCTATATGATATCCTACAAAAAGAATCATTGGATATTAATTTTTGTGTGCATCAAATAAAACAGACACGTGAAAATGTTGAACAAAAAAAGATATGACGACTTTTTAAAAACAATTTTTAATAAAGCAAGTAGAATGATGGAGTTAGAAACTACAAAACGACAATACGCTCTTTCTAACGAAACCATTAGTACAAGATATAAAACACCTGTTTATGAAATATTGGACCATATTTTGCTGCAAATAGACGTCAGGTTTCAGGACTGAAAAGTTGAAATTTGTTTGTCTCGCTGATACTGCAAAATTTGAACAATATAGCTCGTGTTTCCCTTCTAATGCTTTTGAAAATTTGGAACAATTTTATGGAAATATATTTACCAAACATCAACGACATAAGAAACGAACCTTGTCAGTTATAGAGTGATTAAAGTTATAGAACTATACCGCTGCATGAACTGCTCAAAAAATGGAATGAATACAAAGACATTTTTACAGAAGTTTACAAACTGTTTTATATAATCTATTCCATCAACAAGTGCGTCAGTGGAAAGAGGATTTTCGTGTCTTAAACGTATAAATACGTATTCAAGAGATACCATTTCCCAAGAAGAAATATTTTGCAACGGTTTCAATCGAGAAAGAATTGTTGCTAGAACTAAAAAAGGGTCAGCCATTTTATAAAGATATAATAAATAAATAAAGATATAACTACACCTCACTAAAAGATTGAAAAACCGATTTGGTGTGCAAAAATTAAATAGCTATAAGCTTGGCTATAAGTAAGTCTTAAGACAAATTAATCTACTTCTTTCTAATTGTTTACACATCCTAACTCTTCACGTATTTTCTAACCCGCGAGCCGCCAGTGCTATTTATTTGTCAACTCATAAATTTGATCCAGAAAAAGGGGCATCAGCCACTAGAACAATTTCCTTCCTAAGAGCAACTCTGAGTGACAAATACAAGCGTCGCGATTCACTTGAAGACTGGCAAAGAGCCCCGCGTAAGCCTTTCAATTCAGCCGCTTGTACGCTTTTCCTGTCCACCTATCTCGACGACGCATGACGGCCGCAATACCAACTCTGGTGTATCCCATTTCTGAAGAAACTTAAATTTCAAAAGCCGTTCCTAAAGCGGAGACGCAAAGAATCCGCTATTGGAAACTGTCGGCTAGAGATAATGGTTTTCCTGAAAGGGAAATATCCGAATTCACCGACGGTTCATTCCTACAGAAACCCGTCCAGATGCCCTCTTTGTTTGTGCCCCGGAAGTTTTGTTTTAGCTTGTCGCTAATTACCGGGAATAATGGGGACGGCATGCGGAGGCGGCATCTGGGTCATTGTTCCCGGTTACCTGATAACTTTCCCGATTCCCAGATGTCGCTTTGTATGCAGCTAGAGGTAAAGGCTTGAGAGTGCGGAGTGCTGAAAGTTCGTTAAACAATAAATTAAGGTAAAAGAAAAATAGCCTCGGTAAATATTTCGCAAATAGAATTACCTCTAGAATTAGTTAGAATCTTTCCAGATAATTGTAAAGGTTTAATAGCCATATTACCACCCTTTCTAATTTTTTTAAATGTTCAGGATTGGTATATTTTCAATATTGAGTGACCCAGAATGTATTTTAAAGTTAATATCTTCGTTACTTAAAGATATAAAAAGATAAAGAGAAAAACTGTTTTAAATTGTGCTTCTTGCTTTCTTTAATTTTTACTGAATCGTCCCCAGTTTCTTTCTTAAATTGCATCACTACTTTCTTTGTACTGAAAGTGAATTCCCGAATCATTTTGAACAGATATGTATAACATACGTAATATTTTAACATAAATTCTCCAAGGAGAAACGCTTTTTAAATTAGTGTATTTTGTCAATATAATGCAAAGATTTACTACCAGAGGGTAACATTCAAACTACAGAAATAAGGAGTTTATACTGCAACCCATCTGCAAATGCCTTATATAATAAGGACTAAACAAATTAGGTCAAAACAGCTATTCTCCTGGCTATATGCCAAACGCCGAGCACTGAATTACATCACAAAATTTGTCGTATTTTTGTCTAACAGAGTTAGCACTAAAAATACAGTGGTTGTTCTAAAACCACCAAGAAACATGCAAAGTGTCACCTATCTCAGGATATCGTTAACTGCAGAATAAAGATGTGAGCTTTATCTGTCGAAGGTGTACTCGTTTACATTGCACTGACGAGACCCAAGATAGAAAGGTCGAAACCGGTCTGCAGTTAACGATATCCTGAGATAGGTGACACTTTGCAACTTTCTTGGTGGTTTTAGAACAATCACTGTATTTTTAGTGCTAACTTTGTTAGACAAAAATACGACAAATTTTGTCATGTAATTCAGTGCTCGTCATTTGGCATATAGCCAGGAGAATAGCTGTTTTGACCTAATTTGTTTAGTCCTTATTATATAAGGCATTTGCAGATGGGTTGGAGTATAAACTCCTTATTTCTGTAGTTTTAGTGTATTTTGATTAGAATTGTCTTATGATGGACACCTGAAATTTCTTATAAATATAATGCAGGGATTTTTAGTAGTATTTAATGACCTGACACAAGATGGCGCTCTTCTCCATAATAAACAAATCGTCACTGAGAATTTAAACAACTTAATAATAGAAGAGCAAAATAATCAAGGTAGATGGACTGGTAACAGGGGTCTAATTAAAGGGTCTGTAAGGTTGTTAGACCTTTCGCGATTAGATTTTTTCGTGTGGGGTTATATAAAAAATCTGGTGTATCAAAGTCAACACAACCTTGGATTGGAACAAGAACAGGTATTGAATGGCCAGATAGATCTCCCGATTAGACGCCATTGCTCTATTTCTTATGACGATGCACGAAAAATAGGCGTCTTTGAATAGGCTATAGTAGTTTGCGAGGATAGAATAACATCCGTATCAACAACAGCAAGTATTACTTGGGAAAGTTAGAATATATGCATACACAGGGCTACAGTTTTTACAACCGCATTAAATATAACTTCTTACATTAAATTTAACAAGAAAATTTCCATTTAATAAGCGGCTAACGGCCACAATGCAATTTTGCTAAGACTTAAGGCTTTTAACTACAAAAATAATTAGATACCGACTCAGTAAATTACGCTGATGATGTCTTTTTGTCTACCGGCCGGAAGTTCTTTTAATAAGTTCGTCGCTAATTACTGCGAATAATAGAAAAGGCACAACGCTGGTCTGCATTTGTGTTATCGTTCTCTGGCCGCCTGATAACTTCCACTAGGTTTTTCCTTACGAATCTAAATATATTATCCACGAGCGTTCTTGTATTTTGTGATATTTTCTTGAGGCCATCTTCACTGTAATTATCACTTACTGTACCATAATATTAGAATAATCATAGATGAGGGTCTGTCTGTGATATCGTAGATATATCTATGGTTTCAAAATGCATTCCTGGATATAAAAAAACTTCTAGTATACCAGAAACGTTAAACAACAAGCAAGTTGAGTGACGAGTAATTTCTAGTCACTTTCTGATATATGGTTTTTAATAGGGACGCTCGAAATTGTTAGGTTATAGCGGCCATGTTGTTAAAGCAACATCTGTCAAATTGATTGTGAATTGTTCAGTAGTGTATGGCAAATCACCATGGAGAGTTATAGCATTCAACAATGTGTGCAAATCATTAAATTTTATTTTCAAAATCAGTGCCCCGCTCGAGAAACGTTCTGCATATTACGTGATTTTTATCCTCGAGACAACATGCCGCGTTCAACAACGAATAGTTTGTGTACAACTGTTTTATGAAAGCGAGCAATAATTTACAGTTGCATTAAGAAAAATTCGCATAGAATTGGACCAAACGAAGCGCGTACAGAGTTAACAGTCCGTAACTTAATCAAGAAATTTGAAGAGACGGGTTTTGTTACTGATAAGGTAACACCAATACGTCTTGGTCGTAGTTAGTCAGACGAAAATATTGCTGCATTGAGAGAAAGTGTACGAGAGTATCCAAACAAATCAATTCGACGTCGTACACAACAATTGAATCCGTCAAGAGCCACCACGCATCGGATTTTAAAAATCTGCATCTGTCAACATACAAAATTCAGTTGACACAACAGTTAAAAGTTACAGACCATTTACAACGGTGTACATTTGTTAATTGGGTATTAGAAAGGAAACAAGGTAATGCTGATTTTTGTAACAATATTTCCGGCGCTAAAGAACATTTTTATCTTGACGGATGTCAGCAAACAAAATTGTCGAATTGGGGTGCTGAAAATCCACATGCAGTTCACGAAAAATAAATACATTATAGAGATGCACGGTCTGGCGCTTATTTTGGAGTGGTGGAGAAATTGGACCATACTTCTTTGAAATGAAACTGGTAATGCTCACAGTAAATAGGGAATCATAACAGATGTTGACTTCCTATGGTTTATATAATATATGACAGTCGTTAAATATTGACGCCCTATCTCTGACAGATCACAAATGGCGCGCAATTAAAATTCTATAGTTCTAATTAAGACACTGGCAACAATACAAGTACACTGGCAACAAAATATGTTGTATTTGTGAAACCCACACAAAGGGAAGCCAGACGAGTTATTTCTAACTATTCTATACTATCTACTTACGCCCTTTTCTCGTTCTAAGAACCGTTACAGTTATTCGTGGGAATAGAATTATTACCTGCAACAAAAAACATGCAATTAATATATTTCCACGATAGCGCGACAGAAATTTTCAGGTGAAAATAACACCCTCGCGTTTTTTTTTTACAAATAATCGATGCGGGCGCGTGACCAGAATATTTTATAAGTACGGCAGGTATATAATGTCGTGTCGGTATTTCATAGGGGGATTTGCAGCCCGAACGAAAACGTTAAACGCCAAAATTATTCATTACGTATACATTTGCATATAAATCCATCACACTGAATGATATCTGATATGTGAAAGAGGCTTTTCAATGAGGGCTCTAGGAAGAATATATGTGACGCTATCGCCCTCCGTACGCCAAAAATAAGAAACGGCGTGGAAAGGGTAAAGTGCAATGTCGGCCTATTAATATACAGTGCAAATAGAAACAATGATACACTTTAACTTATGATATATTTGTTTAATTAATAAATATTTTTCTTGATCTTAATAATTTTATCGAGAATCGGCTCACTTTCTTGGAGCCGATTCTCGATATAATGCAGGGAGCATTAAACAAGGTTGGGAATTGGTGCAGGGTACTCTCGGTCAATCCCTCTAAAACTGGTGATGGTGTTCACCAAGAAATATAAGTGGAACAGAACATGTCCACTGAAACTTGGTGGCCAAGAACTAAGCTATAATAGCGAAGTGAAACACTTAGAAGTAATCCTGGACGGGAAACTGTCATGGGAAAAACATCTAAGTCACATATGTTCCAAGATCACAGCAACACATTGATAACTGAGAAGGGCCATTGGTAATAGCTGGGGCTTGAAACTGGAGACCATGAAATGGATGTGTGAGGCAATTCTCAAACCAAGACTGACGTATGCAACACTGATCTGGTGGGAGAGAGCCTGTTTAAAGTCGGAAGTCAACCGACTTAACAAGCTAAGAGGATTGATTCTAAGAAGTATAACAGGAGCCCCAAGATCAACACCAATCGAGGCGATGGGGATACTGACGAGGATACCACCTCTTGATGTCACCCTGAAAGCGGAAGCCGTAAAGGCAATACACAGGGTGCGAAACATGAATAGGAAGGTAAGGGACCTGAATAGACTCTCAAGAGAGCTAGCTGAGGAGGGACTCCTATGGAAGCCCTCTGACAGTACGGGTTAACACTTCCTGTTTAACAATAAATATAAGATTACCCTCACCAGTAATACCGAATGGTTGGTGGGTCGAGCTGGATTACCGCTCAATGGAGATATCTGATATACGGACGGAGCCAAGAGTGGGAACAGAGCGGGTGCGGGGGTGTATAGGCGACGCGATGGGATAGGTAAAACCTTCCCCCTGGGCAAATACACTACCGCACTCCATGTCGAGCTAGTTGCAATTACATGCGGTATTCTGGGGGCCGACCAAAATTGGACCCAGGAGAAGGTATGTATCTGCTCGGATAGTAGGGCGGCGTTGGCAGCCCTGAATTCAGCAACGACAAATTCGAAGCTGGTCTATAATTGCTATGAATCATTGAACCACTTGGCAGGGAAGGGACCGATGGAACTCTTATAGATACCTGGGCATAATGGCATTAAGGGAAATCTAATTGCAGATGACCTTGCCAGACTAGGGACAAGGGAAAACCTTTATGGACCGGAACCTGCAGTGGGAATAAGTCAGAATCTGATAAGAGACAGCATCATTAGCTGGGCAAGAGACCAGCACAATAAAAGATGGAGAGGAGTAGCGGGTTGTCCATAACCAAACTCTTCATAGAATACTCAGAGATTGAGAAATGGGCCCAAGAATTCATTAAATTGAACAAGCACAAAGCCAGAACCCTGGTGGGAATCATAACGGGCCACCATAGTAGCCTGAATGCATATAAGCACAAGCTGAGATTGACTGACAGCCCGGCCTGCAGATACCGTAAAGAAGACGAGGAAACCTGGATTCATGTTCTTTAAACCTGCCCCGCACTGGATGATAAGAGGTACCTTATATTAGGGACCTCTGTTATCCTAGAAGAGGTGAGGCTTAAGGCGGAGGACGTGCCTAAATTGCTCCTTCTATATGATAGCATTTTTGGATAATGACCCGGATAAGAGGGTATCGCCAAGGGACTACGCATGCTATCCGTGGCTGATGAGGCCCAAATCCATACAACATAATAATAATAAATAATAATTTTATTTTCCCTCTAATTGAAAGTAGGAACTCAATTGAGAAAATTGAGGAACTCAATATGAGGAGTTTGAGGAAATTAATTAGGTTTAAAGTCACAGCATTGTACAAATTGATGTTTTTTAATGGAGTATGAACGGAATGGCTTAAATGATCTTGTACAAAGTCTCGCACTACTCTTCCTGACATATTTTTATACAATGAGTCCGAAAAGTAATATACAAATTGGATCTAATGTTTTTATTTTGAATACACTCGGAAAATGTCAAAAGACGTATTTGAAATGACACAATGAGAGCTACCCTTTGTGTCGTATTTTCTAAAAGTTATGAAAGCATCGATACATACTATTTTTTCTTAATGGAAATTCCCATTTTTTATTGCGCTATTTAAAAGAACTGTTTTTCACGTACAGTAAAGTAAAACAAGAGCTATAATAGCAACAAAACTAAATGTGTGGTGTGGGAAAATCGAAAGATGAATAGTAGTGCTCTATTTATTTAAACCAAAGACTGACTGGGGAGAGATTATTTGAATTTCTTCATTTCAGTAATTTTATTCCACATTACGACATTATGAAAACTGGCCATATTAACAGCAGTCACTTGTTGCAGTCTCACAATAAAACATACTTTCTTCTCGAGAGCCTGATCTAGGTATGCTTATACTAAACATGCTTAGTAATGCGGATGCATATGTACTATTATGTAACAGTTTAAATAAAATGAGAGGCTATTCAGCACCCTTCTAGTGTTCAATGACTGGATGTCAAATATTTGTGGAAGCAGATTATGATCATAGCCTCTTACTGGATAATAATTACCTATGCGGAATGACAAATACTTTAAGAACATTTTAAGGTAGCAATATTATTAAATGATGCCAATATTATGATTCACCTTGCCAATAGCATTCGAAATAAAATAAACAGTTTTAAAACCTTAAAACGGACTTTTCCGCACGTAGAACATCTCTACCTTGAAATTGAGTGGCCGAGAAAAAATAAACCAACACATAAATGCAGAATATGTGTTTTATGCGACAGTTTTACTTTTTTCAAAAAGTCCACCATCGTGCTTTCTCATGACCCATAGACAGGGTGCGGTGAATATGGTAGAGTGTGTCCTATCCACTTCAAAATCAATAGATGTCGTCTGGTAGACGTCCCTAATCAGAATCAGTCGAAACATGATCGATTCGACACGATTTAATTGAGTGATCGTGCTAACAAAAACAATTTCTCAAATAGTCCACCATTGTGTTCATGGGTCATGAGAAAACCCATGAATATGGTAGAGTGTGCTCTATCCACCTCAAAAGATCAGAACGTCCCCGATCAGAATCAGTCAAAACCGGATCGATCCGACAAGATTTAGTTGAGTTATCGTGCTAACAAGAAAGTTTTAAAGTGTTGACGACAACGACAATTGCACACACATATACAAAATTGTTTAAAAACCATTTTTTTTTGTTTTTAGGACGAAAAACGAAAAATAAACGCTAGAAAAGATTTTTTTTTTCTTTACACGATTACATTAATTTTCCGCTCTGGTATAGTTGAGTGGGGAAAAGTAAAATTAGTATATGTTACATCCATTTGATCTTCTGATAAATTTGTAACAGCGCTAGAAATTCTACTAAATTTGTAACTGTGGAGCGTTTTCCTACGAACTACGAACCCATGTTGATTGGGAGATAACAAGGACTGCACACCAAGTTGAATGTGGGTGTTTCGAAAACCTTTGCAAGATTTGATAGAATAATAATCGGGCGGTCATTTTTTATGTCAGATGGAATGCCACTTTTTAATATAGGGCAAAATGTTCTTTAGTATCACTGAATACTTCAGTTTATCACAACACTGATACACTCTGCGTTTATCGTTCGCATTTAAAGCCGTATGCACATGAAAATAACTTTTCGTGTTTCACTAAACAAGGATACGTTGGCGATTTTGCGAAAAATAAACGAGAAGAGTGGCGGCGATATAGATATTTCCAACAATAAAAGTTGATACAGTGTACGCGCCAAAGGAATATTTGAATACATCCGTATATACGTATATATTTATGGAATTTTCATTGTGAAACCTGAATAGAATCGACGTGGCTCGGATAAAGGAACTTCCAGTAAAAGGAATATTCTAATTTATGGTTGACAAAAGAACTGATTTATATTTTAGAAAGCAGGAATACTTATAATTGAAAATTCTTTCACCGCGTCGGACGGTCTATAAAAGGGCCTAGTCTGGCGGAAAGGTTTACACTGAACCAAATTAATAGATACCTTTTGTGGTTTTAATTTCAACCGATATGCAATTGAGAATATTGATTGAATATTGTATCGAGATTGTGGCGCCATCTGCGGGAGGGATAATACAACTAGGCTGTTTAACAGACTTAACTACGAGTAATGGCAAGAACTTTTAAGGAAACAAATGATGAAAAAGTGGAATACATGAGTTGGACGAATGAGGAATTTAAAAGATAACACAGGCCTACGAATTTTGACATTTTGAAAGTTGATTTGGGTTTCATAAGTTAATTATTTACGCTGATTTTCTCTATCATATCTACCTTCCATTTTGCCCCTCACATAAGGCCTTTGATCAACTTAATAATCAGAATAAATTAAAAACTAAAGGAAAAATTACATTTTAATATACATTATATTTAATAAACATTAAAAAACCATAAGTAAAAAGCACCAACATAAATAGCTTTGAGTCTCTAATTTCTTTTTATCTCTCCTTTCTTAACAAAAAACTTCGTTTTGTAGTTTTTACTGTGTAATAAATAGTTCGTTGGATGTTCTCTTACATCCCACAGTAATCTGCCATTATCGCCACATTTCATCGACACTGGTATCTCCTTTCCATCTCCTTTATGTCTTGATGGAACGTTTCACCTTATTCCTCACTAACAGCACCAACATTTTCTGGAAAGTAGTCCAGATGAGCATGCAGAAAATTATTTTTTATGAATTATTACAACCAACTTGTTTAAATTTATCCAGCACTTTGTTGACAATTTCCTCATACTGCGAGTGTTTATAGTTTCCTAAAAAAATTTCTGTTACTTTTTTAAAGCATATCCAAGATTCTTTTTCCATTTCTGTCATTGTTTCTTCAAACGTTGGTCCTGCATTTGTTTTCTTATTTGTGGTCCTACGAAAATGCTTTCCTTTAATTTTGCTTCAGAAAGAGCTAGAAATTTGCCGCGTAAGTACTTAAAATAATTCCCATTTTTATCTATAGCTTTTACATGTTGCCTCCTTAATCCTAATTTAATATGAAGTGGCGGCAAAATATTTTTTGCGGATCAACCAAATTTGCATAAATAACATTGTTTGAACCAGGTGTTAAGTTTATAACAAAATATATTTAGTGTATTTTTACAACTTCTAGGCATTTTTAAAACAAAATAAAAAACACACGACACATGTCACGAGTAAACGTACACACATTAAAAACGTACTACAGCGAGTATGTAAATACCCGAATAGTATAAAACCGGTATATACCTACCGACCAACTCGGTTTTGGTAAATCCCCCACACTTGCGTGTACGTTTCAAACCAATTAAACACGGGGGCGCCGTAAAAATTGAGGCAAAATTTAATTTTATAGAACCTCGGTTTTAAAAACTACAAATTACTGTACAATGTACATTTACAAATACTAGTGCGTGATGGAAACAAAGAAATAGTGTTTCTGTAGTTCATGGTATGTAGGTAAGCTAAAACGTCTGATCACAAAATCTTTGTTGGCCTGTGTAATTGCAACAGGCATTTTTATAAATTCTCCAGATAACTTCATTAGAACCTTCTAATTCCAAATAGGCCCGAACACGAAACGCGGCCACCGATCGAGAAGTTCTACAAATCAAACTTGGTAATAACTTTGGAAGGATCATATTTCGTTCTTCCTGTTATCTAGCTTCTCGCGATCCCAACGAACACAACACAGTTCATTTCAGTTTTAATTGTTTGAGATCAGATTCGGCGGAAAGTTTTTCAACTTACGCCCCGAAGTCAATGGGAATTAGGAAAGTTTATATCTAGTTTATTTTTAAGTAAATATGGCCGGGACGCGAACTCGTGCAAGGGTTGTAAAATATTTACGGTAGGAGGAACTATTTAGAAGTGTTTTTAATTTTCAAAGAGGGCTTTTAGCCGTAGAACCGTAGTTCTAAGAACGAGGTAACGTAAAGTGGCGGTTCAATTGGGATAATAAATTTACTGTAATCTAATAAATTAGAAAATATCGAAACACAGTATTTAAAAAGGAGATACATTAAAAGTATTGTAAATAAATATATTACAAAAAGGCATAAGAATGACGACCAAAAATGAATTTGAAAATCGACATTATTCACATATTAGTTGAGAGCTGACGAACAGAACGGTATAATTACACGAAATTAAATTTTACAGGAGGAGCAAAAGACTGAATGACATACTTACAATGTGCTTTTGGCTTGGTTTTTTGTTTACCCACATGAAGCTTGTGACTTTATTTGACATATGTTAAATCCAAATCCCTATCTCCAATAAAACGGAAGATATTTAAATTTGAAAAATGCAATTATGTCGTTTTGTTTGAGATCGGTGCAATTATCACTTTTTCATTACCACTAGGATGCAATTAAGCTATTCTGATTGCAGTTTACATAAACTTATTAATTATAGAACATAAAAACAGTCTCTCCTGAAAAAAACAATGAGTCACTTCTTTTTCAAGATAAAAAATCATCAGTGCTTTCATTATAAACTGAGCTCAATGTCTATTTCCTCACAATGGCAACTTCCATCATGTCCATCTTCCTGACATCCTTCTTCATCATCTTTCCTCGCATCCTCATTGGAGTCCCTAAAATTTCTTTATAATACAGAAATGTTTTAGATAAAGTTGCAAAATGTTTGGTAGAAAATTCAATCATCAAACCACAGCACGAAGAGAAAATCAACGAATTTATCAGAGAGAAGGTAGGAGAGACAAATAAGTTAACAGATCAAGCCCAGGCACAAACCAAACGAAATCTTCAATGGGAAAACTTACAACATTTCGTAGAAGGATTAGACGACGAGAATTTCACCGAGTTTATGAAAGACATCGCAGGATTTGTACGTAAATTTCAAGAAAATATAAATAAAACTACGCAGAAACGAAAAATGGAGAGACAGGAATATTTTCCTTCCAACAAACATCGAAAAGTGAATAAAATATGAATTATCCAACAAAGCTTTTAATTCTTACAATCCCATACCTAACATGCTTATTTTATTATGTGTGTATTTTGCTTTTGTATCTGTATTGAATATTCATTTCTGGGTTAGGATTACTTACAAGAAAGAAGAAATTCAATAGTGGACATCATACATCTTATTTCAGATAATAATAAGTTTAAGTTTATATATATATATATATATATATATATATATATATATATATATATATATATATTTAATTATATATACATATAAATAGAATTGTTTACAAAAGTTTCAGTCTTTTGGGATCCTGACTATAATCACAGATGTTTTTCGAAATTTTGAAAACGGAATGTACTGGGCCCTAGACGAGGTTTAGAGGGATTTCAAAATCCGCCATTGCACCAAACGCCCCCTCTGATTTTCCGAATTTTAAATAAAGCACATTTTAAACGTAGCTATCCAGTGTTTTATTTGAGTTTACCACAGTTATTCCCGTTAGAAAAGTGTCTTATTTTATTCAGACAATGAAACTATTAACCTTATGTATAATTAAATACACATCTTAATATTTAAATTAATTAATAATCTGGATTTTTTTTTCTATAAAAAAATAAAGATAAATGTTACCAAGTATTTACATATATTTATTCAGATACACCACATTACATTTCAAACCTAAAATATTACCTATCTACTTTCAGTTCATTGGGTAGGCAGAACATTAAATTTTTAAATGAAATAGGTAAATTTATTATTACTTTTTTTATTTAGACACCAAAACTATTGCGCTGACCTTGAAGAGAACCGTCTACCCTACAATCCGACACATTAACGATCGCTCTACCACATCTCGCTCTCGAGTTACCGTATCTCCATTATAACTAAGTCGCATTGAGTTTCACACCAAAACTGTTGCACTGACCTTGAAGAGGACCATCTACCCTACAATCGGACATATTAACGGTCGTTCTAGCACTTCTCGTTCACGAGTTACCGTTTTCCCGCTATAACTCAGTCGCATTGAGTCCCACACCAAAACTTCGACATTCTCGAATGAGATAACTTACTTCAAAACTTCCGAACGCACGTTTTCCCAGTTGTTTCCAAAATAACCCAATAACTTCGAATAAACAATAGACAACCAAGAACTCAAACGGCTGATTACCACAGATTACACTCTTTGGCCACATACTTTACCTTATTTTCTACTAATAAAAACAAAAGCTAGTGTAGCCTCATTAAAAACAGTATTGAAAGTGCGAAAAAATGGATACTTATCACTTATTCCGCTTTGATTGACATCTTACAAATTTGCATGAGAATTATTCCATTTTGAACGAAAACGTGCTCGCTTATTCAAAACTGTTGAAAATTTACTGTAATTGTAACGTTTTGATCAAAATCACGAACTTTGAACTCAATTTTACCACAGTTCTAGGTCGTTTTGCTTGGAAATAAGTTCAGACTTGTATTCAGTGCGCCAAAAACGTCTGGATTAAAAAAAAAAGAAGAATATATTGACCAGAAGCGTAATTAAACCGTTTTCTTCGACAACTCCTCAGTGATATATGTTAATAGTGCCTTTGTATAAATATTCTTATAGCAGAACTGTTTGAAACAAAACTAAGTGATCCTAAATATGAAGCTTTTATGAGTTGGTTAAATTTCTTTTGGTTTTCTAGATATATTCCGCGCTAAATAAAGCCTTAATCTCGACGTTTCGTTATATCAGAAGACTACCTCAGCTTTCAGGACAATTGTTGGTCTGAAATCAGTCTAAATTGTTCACAAAACTACCCCGAGGAAGTCATGTGGAACTGATGACGAACCGTTGGCAACTGGTTCAATTCCGACGCATTACTAAAAATTATATTTATATTCACTATTTTTTTATTTAAATTTAGAATTTAGAGAAAGTGTGTATGAAATGTATGAAAAATGAATATTTATTAGCATCAATATAGTGTAACTCCTGTAACTCTGGGATACAAATCCATTTACATCAAAGAATGATACAAGATTGATTTTGGAAATATTAAAAAAATACTTTTTTGGTAGATAAACTACTTCCTTTCACGCTTTCTCTATAGTCCTCTTCAAGTTCCTCCTTATTTCCAAAGACCGATCTTTCAGAACATAATTTAACTAAAAAATATAAATAGAATTATCTCTTCACAAGATTTATCAACGAATATTACATGAATTGAAGTTACTGATCATGATAACGTGGTAAAAAGTCTTTTGACCTCCTGGAAAACAGCGCAACATTCGAATTACCTGGCAAACGAATAAGCAGCAACCTAATATGCTTTTAATAAACGATATAAACCTGGCGAATGGGGCAGGACTGAAATGACGGCAATAAAAATCTCGCATATGATTTTTTAAAGTACGCAGTCTTGCCCTCGCGCCCCGAACGCTATTTATTACATCTCACGGCTCCGACTGGGACAAAACGTCGAATAAATGAAGCTACAAAATACTTGGCATGTTTGAGAGATTTCTTATTCCAGTCACGGTAAGACGTCCTTTAAGTGCCATCCATCCCTCTCGCTGTCTCTCGACTGTTGGTTTTAGAGGAATAACCAAACACGTAAAGTAATATGTTACTACAACAAAATAGAGAAATGCCACTCTGACGTTTTCACGGGCTTTATTGCGGGACCTTTTTCTCGCCCGCCTTGGTGTTTACTTTAGATAAAAATACAGGAGTATCATCCCCCTTTGGCTGTTTAAATAGAATTAGTGAAAACAGAAAATCTGAAAAAAGTTACTTACTATTTGTTAATACATTTAATGAAAAACTGCACCATAATGCAAACGCGTCCCCAAATCATTTGTAATAAAACAGTCTTAAGGAGAATGTAAACTGCAAATTTTTATTCTACTATTACATTGATCCGGTGTAAGATTAGCATATCTATGGGTGCCAATAATTCCTAATGAATTTTTTCCAACCCTGATATCTAAAAAGTACTTTCTAAATATCTCATCATCATGAGGTCATCAGTCCTAAGACTGGTTGGACGCTAACCTCCAGCTTCTCCTATCTTGTGCTAACCTACGCATTTCGCTAATTGTGCTACAACCTACAGCCCTTACTATTTGCGAGCAGTAGTCTAATCTAGGCCTACCTCTGCCTTTCTTCACTCCTATTTCTGCCTCCAAAATATCGCGCACTATTCCCCCATGTCTCAGCAAGTGGCCTACCATTCTATCTCTTCTCTTCTTTATGTTTTTCCACACACTTCTTTTCTCGCCGACTTTCTCCAATACTTCTTCGTTTCTAACCCTATCAGTCCACGGTATTTTCATCGTTCTTCGGTAACACCACATCTCAAAAGCTTCTAATTTCTTCCTACTTGCTTCCCCTACCGTCCAGGTTTCGCAACCGTATGGTGCCGTGCTCCATACATACGTTTTCAAAAATCTCTTCCTTGTTTCTGAGTTTATTACCCACTAGCATAAAAGTGCTTTCTTTTTGTTAAAAGCTACTCGACCCTGCGCTATTGTTTGTTTTATATCTTTATCGCTTCTTCCATCCCAATTTATTTTACTTCCCAAATAAGTGAAGTCTTTAACTTCCTCCAATTTTTCATTATTAATTTGTACTTTCGTTTTTGCTCTGCTCTCGCGCCCTCTGCACACTAACACTTTAGTTTTGTTTTTATTCACCCTCATTCCGTATTCCTCTTGTCAACACTGCCTCCATTTCGTTCAACGCTGATTCTAATTCCTCCTTACTAGATGCTATATCATCCGCGAATCTCAGCATTTTTAGTTCCTGTCCCTGTACTTTAATCCAGAAATCCACTCTATCTTTTACCACATTAATCGCCTCTTCGATGTACAGATTAAAAATTAGTGGCGATAGCGTACATCCTTGTCTTACTCCTTTCCTAATACCTACTTCCCTTCTTTTCCCTTCTACTTCTATAACAGCAGTTTTCTCTTTGTATAGATTGTGTACTACTCTCCTATCTCTATACTTCATTCCAGCGCTCTTCAGTATCTCGAACATTTTTTCCCATCTTACATTATCAAAAGCTTTTTCTAAATCTACAAATCCTATATAAGCGTTCTTTCCTTTTTCTAAATATCTATACGACATAAATTTAATTTATCTAATCCGAGCTGTAACTCACAACAATAACAATTAAATGCGTAATCAATTATCCTACTTAGCTTCATCTTTTGGACACCGAGAAATAGAGACACTAGATCCTGTTTTACTGTTACAGCATCAGTTTAAAATGGTATCCCTATTATTTATTTAGACATAGTTTCCTTATCATCTTACAAGTAATACTCTACATTAGTCTTTAGTTGGATGTTTCGTAAGGCAAAAACACTAATGAGACTTCAGCGGTAGAGGGGATATTTTTTTACGAAATTATTAACATTATTGCATAGAGTTTTTCCTAAAAGTTATTCCTTGAGTTTTGAACGATCGTTACTTTTCGAAAGCACTGTATATATGTAATTACAAGCAATTGAGCTCCTACCTTGGTCAAATAGATCATAAAATGTCCCTTCATTATTTGTATGTATTTAATCATTTGATGCACATTGATCAATTTATATTGGATTAAATTTATAATTAATTAGGAAAACATGTAATTGGTATTTTTCACTAGGGAAGTCCACATGTTCTCGCAAAAAAATGATGAAGAAATCAATTAACTTCGGATACATACAATGTTTACCTGAAAAGTTATGGCGGCTTCGAGAGCAACTTTTCTCCCGTCGTGTTTGTCGAATTTTTTTGCCGGAAAACGCGGCGAAAAATTGAAAAACTCCGCCGTCGTCCCGCTGTCGGTCTATAACGTACGCATACGATTCCACGCTCTGGCGAACACATAACTCAATTATGTTAACAGAAATTTTCCAATATATCTCGGTTCATATAAAACCCAGCCGAATATTTTCGACCTCTCCCAAATCAATTGAATTTTATTCTTATTACTTACTACGGAAAATATGGGGTCTGATGGAACGCCGGTTAGATTTATATGTACGTTTTTAAGAATCCGCTAACGAGCGGGATAAAAGCATA
This sequence comes from Rosalia funebris, assembly GCA_037954035.1. Lineage (NCBI taxonomy): Eukaryota > Metazoa > Arthropoda > Insecta > Coleoptera > Cerambycidae > Rosalia > Rosalia funebris. The sequence continues at coordinate 8,809,884 of JAZFAV010000001.1, read as the reverse complement.
AAAAGGATGATTTCGCTTGTTTGTATGAATGGAAAGTATACGTAAAGTCTCGTGAACATTTCCTTTTGAAATGGAGTATCTCATTTATTTGAAAATGTTAACTTTACTTGACTCTTCCCGACGATGTTGCGAACATTTATCGTCTCTTTATCAGTTAGTTTTATATAAACAGTACTCATCTAGTTTAATGACGTCCTAGATCCCCTTTGCAGAATGAAATAATCTCTCTTTGAGAGATGATTAGAGACACCGAAAAATAATTATTCGTAGGACTTATTTATTATACATCTTAGGCTAAACAATACTGATGAATACTGCACGGATATAGTTGAAGTTTATTGGAAATCTGACGACCAAAAAGTTCCTGCCCCAACAAGAAAGAACAACCACCAACTCCTGACCAAAACAAAATCTGAGCTATATAAGTCTTAGTTTATCAATGCGTCATTTATCCAGTTGACTAATGATGTATAATTGTTCTTTATGAAGATCTGAACTTCGCTATAGCCCTTAGAGTGACCCCGAGGGATGCCATCTTGGGTGTCCTGCAATACAAGCCGGTTCTTACCGAGTAAATACGAGCTAAAGCAATGTACGTCCTCTAAGAGGTAAAATCCAAACAACCTGAGTAGAAAATTTTAGCTACCAACGAATTGAAAATTAATGAAGGCACTACCATTCTGTCAACCATTTCAAGAGAAACTCAACCATCATAATGGATATCAAGATATATCCCCGACGTAGAGAATCTTCTGTGGTATACAAAAACCTAGAATATAAGCAGAGAAAGAGAAATACGTCTTGGTTATCATATTTTGAACATTTCCAACGATCTACTATACATAAGAGCTTGCTTCAAACGGATATTGCTTTTGCTACATCGCCATATTGCGAATAATGAATGTAAATGATATATTGGTGAAATTATTTTTTACAAAATTACCAATCGACGAACTTCACCACCGATAAATCACCGCTCGCCAAAGAAGGATGAATACATAGTGGATGTAGCAGCAGTATGGGGTTGAAATTATTTTGTTTAATCTTTTGCATCTTCAGAGAAAATTACAGACAAACGAAAGGAAAAAAAAATGGGATTTTATCCAAACTGCTTTATAAGTTTTACAAGCTTTGGTCAATATATTTTCGAAAGCATCTAGAGAGGAGTCTCAGATTCAGCCTGAATGCTGGTTCAGATCTATCGATAATGTATGCATTATCTGGCCACATAAATGAGATGCCCAATGCTTATACGATAGATCATCTACTCAGGAAAAGAACATCAGGGTCTGCATCAGAACTACATAAAGATATCATCAGTGTTTCGGAAACAAATACATAATTGTGATCAGGGCCGTAGCATGAGAAAAGAATCTAGAGCTGTGATAAAAATGTTATAAGGGGAAGAGGTATAGTCAGATTTATGGTAGGCCATATGAAAATGGTAAAAATAAAACAAAAAGACACTAACCAAAAATGATTATGCTGAGGTATACGAGTATCTCTTAAATTTTTAGAATGAGATAAATTCTTTGGCTTTTGTTTGTCCAGCGAAAACGTCTATCAATGTTTCTTCAAATGTTGGAGACGATCTCATATCTTCTAACAAAGCACTTTCCATATTTATTAATGCTAAAGCTGACAATCTTCCTTGATTTTGAGATTTTCGCAGATGACTTCGGGAAAACAGAAGATGATTGAAGGGACATAATATATTGGTGAATCTCAAACACAGTGCTCTTTTTCATATCGGGATCACTATAAATCACGGAAAGTTCACTTTTTAAACGATTTGCGTCAAATAATGTTCCATATGTATCTACTAAAGAAGAAAAAAGTTCGTCAGAGAAACGTTTCACGAATGAAGTAAATTGTGTGGAATCTAGATTTAAGAATTTTAGTTTAGAAATTTCACTAAACCGTTCACTAATGGTCAAAGTAATAGCGTCCAAAATTTCATAAAATAATCGTACGTAGGTATTTTTCTCATCTTCTTTCTCAGGAATTGAATCCAAACGCATTCTTTTACTTGGTGGTTGATTTTCTAACACAAATCTGTCCATACGGTCCCAAATGTCACTATAGTTTCTCTTTTTCTGAATATGTGATTTGAAATCGGCGATCTTTTTATTGCAGTAACTAATATCTGATATTTTTGTCTGCAGAATTTTAAACAGGCTCTCGGAATATGGAAGTATTGCAGAAAATACTGCTAAGAAAAAATAAAAATCAAAGTCGCAAAGCACAAATGACGGTTTCTCGATTCCTTTCCTTATTTTCACTTTCTACAATTACCTGAAACAGCGCTTCCAAATCTTCCTTATGTTATGGCGACGGTCGTCAAGTTGCATTCACATAATCGCATAACTGAGTCTGGAAATAACAACAACCACTCGAGGTTCCACTATTGACTGCATAAGATGACTGACCTTTTCGCCCATCTAACGCGTAGCTTGGATGTAACGTGGACCATCATATTTCAGCACTGCAGCAAGTAACGCGGGAGTCCAATGATTTCGGGTGCCTTCACGGCCGATTTGAAATAAGATAGTTGATGGTAGCGTCTAAAGTAAATAATGTATGTTTGCGGTAGGTTTAAAATAATTAAAAAATTGTTATAATTGAATAAATCGATTGAACTTTTAAATAACAGTAATTTGACAATTTTTTAAGGAATGCGACGCATAACTCGCATACATGTACGCCCCTGATTATGATGATCAGAAAGGTATCGCAATATATATTATGCCAACACGAGAATGGAAGAGCACAGAATCCACCTCAAAATGAACTACTTCAAATTATTTTTAGACAGAAATGGAACACGCTAAAGAATTCAATAGGGCTAAGATCCTCATAAGAGGTAAAGAGAGGGAAAATATTCTGGCCAAGAGTCTACAAGGAGCAATGGAGGTTTAGAAATCCTAAGTTCTAATCGGAATAGGTATATCGACTTACTAATTACTAAACTACTTACTAAAAAGCGTAATCTTCAGTTTCAGTGAACTTGCTGGAGAAGAGAGCCATATGTCTCCCGAAACGTTGACGTGCAGCAAACGGCGACATGATAACCATTATGGAAACCCTGATCTAATCTGAATATTGAACTTTTTTAATGGAGATTTTGGGCTTTGATAGACCACTGTGTATCATAAAAACTGTCGCTATCTCCGAAACGCCTTTCCCCATTGTAACAACGACTCTCGAAAAGAAAGTACAAGTGCCGGGAATGAAAGAAGCGAGAATAAAAACAAACATTTTCCTACGCTACTACAATATCCACTAGAAATTAATGAGTAAAATGTATTCCTTTGAAGTCGCACTTAAGGAGACAGTGAACACGAACGAAAAATCATAATTACGAAAGCTGCTTGCTCTACGTTTCGAGCTGGCAATTTAACTTGTACCGCTTTAAGACTTGATTCCGCTTTAGTTCCTTGCTCATAAACGCGTATGCCGGGCACGTAGACGTGGCATAAGCTTTGCTCGGAAAGTTACGGAATCAGAAAACGATCGACTATATCGTATATTACAAGGAAATTATGTACTTGGCGTCTGTTGTGGGTAAAAAATATGCTTCGTGCTATATTTAAATGGCAAGTCTTTGACTGAGTAATTCAACAGCCAAAGTAACAACAGAATAATTCAGACGGGATACATATTATTAGTTACGATAATCGATTTGAAGGGGTGAAAACTGCGTCTGCAATCAACTCCCAAACAGTATTTCGGATTGAATCTTGGAGATCGCTTATAATACTGGTACGGAACAAAAACTACACTGTACTAATTCCAAAAGGCTAATTAAATGAATTAAAATGCCTAGTAGAATAGGAAGTAGAGGAGGAAGGAAATATTTTTTAACTTCCTTTGAAATATTCGAATATGTATTGGCGAATATCTAAAGAAAGTAACAAGAGCGCAATATTTAAATTACGCGCCATTTTGGCTGTCATAATTCGATAGGTAATTATTGTGATAGGTCGATAGGAGTTCGTAAACATGTAGCGCTACACGAAGCAACAACGCGTCCTTATTGTTAAACATTCATATAAAAATGGTGAAAGTTTGGTTGCTAAGATTCGTAAAGTGCGGCCAGTTTTCGGTAGAAATAATGTTCCAAATTTATCAACTGTGAAAAGAATACTCGAGAAATTCAACAGTATTGGTTCATTCTGAATTGTTTGGGCCGTTACTTGATAAAGTCTATGTACTCAATAAAAGAAGAGTCTATGTACTCAATATCTGAAAAAGCCACTGTGTTGGCGAAACAATTGTTATGTTTAAGAAATAAAAAGGGAAAATCTAACAAGCGAAGGTTTTAATTTTGTATAGCACTGATCCAGTTATTGATGTGAAACACGGCACGAGCTCGTAGTAGTCGTTCAGAACAAGACAGTTCGCGAGAGTGTGGCTGAGCATCCAGGGATCTCAATTCGTCATGATGCACAAGAATTGGACATTTCAACAGCCACTTTTTGCCGTATTGTCACTAAAGATTTGTATTTTGATGCTTACAAAATCAAACTGGTTCAAAAACTTCAGCCAATAGACCATGCACAGTGAAGAGAATTCACCAATTGGATCATTGAACAACAAAAAGTGAATGCTGATTTTGTGGACAATATTATCGACAGCGACGAGGTCCACTTTCACTTTGATGGCTTTGTTATAGGCAAAACTGCCGCATTTGGCACTGAGAAAATCGATGAATGGTTCATGAGAAATAAATGCACCCCAACGTCTCTATGGTTGTGGACCAGACCATAATGTGGTCTGAAGGAATCATTGGACTATTTTTCTTTGAATACGAGGCAAGTAGTGCATTAACGGTAAATGGTGAACGTTATAGTGACATACCCTAGTTCTTTGTGCCCCAATTGGAAGACATTGCTCTTGAAGACATGTGGTTTCAGCAGGATGGTTCTACTTTCCATACCACCCATGAATATCTACTGGTAACTAGAAGAAGTATGTATTGACAAAAGAGGTGGACAAATGCCGTAAATGCAACAGACCATTGAATATAATCGACCACATTGTTGATCCAGATATCCAACCATGACAGAACAGTACATACGAGGATGGCACAAAAGCATAACCTGTTGTCAAATCCATCACTATACTAAAAATATCACCTGCAAATAGTCTTCGAGAACGACAGACACCTGGTGTATTAGGACAAGCTAAGAATCGCTACTAGAAGAACAATGGATTACAATAAGTCAGATATCATCTTTATTAATAAGGATTAGCGAAAAGGATACATTACAGGCATAGTTTGCCCATTGATTCAAAACATCATAAAAACAGAATCAGAGAATATTAGAAAATATGAGAACCTCGCCATAGAAATTTAGCACATCTGAGACCTGAACCTAAGAATATTGAAACATGGAACCAAACTACATCTTTAAAATAGTGCAGCCTCATATTACAAATTATCGTATAACAAAGATGTTTGTGAACCAGAAAAGCTCTTCTAGTTTATGAATCAAGTTCTTCCTTATATGCTCTTATATATATTTTTATTATGAAGAAATATTGAAATATAATTAGAAATCATGTAAGATATTTATCAACGTGTATACATTTCTGTACGTTTACTCTTAAAAATAAGAAGTTTATTATTTTCAGGAACATTTTTCATTGGGATTGACATTAATGGAGTTATAAATCAATACCGCTGTGACATATTCATTTCCAGAGAAATTATTAATACGCATTTATTTCATTACATTAAAATTAAATATTTTATAGTTCCACAGTATGGCATAAAATATGAAATTCAATTAAATACGCACATGTCCTCCACCCTTTCTCCCGCCATATATATTCACGCCACTCAGGGGCCTATTCAAAATTTATGTGGAATATCCGAATTTAAATTACAATTAACCAGGTAATTGCATTATTATTAAGTAATAAGTGGGACAGGGGTGATTCCCCGCAGGACCAATTTGGAATGTTTTTTTAAATTCGGATTTCATGTAGTTCGAATTGAATTAATTTTACTTCCATGGCAAATAAAAGTTAGTCCGGAGCCACTTCCGAAAGAATTAAAATATAATATAAACGACGATAACTGGGTTTTATGTTACTCTAAGGGACAAGTTTTATGTTTCAATGTTGGAAACTAAAAATGCTGTGAAACAAACAGATTCTTCAGCATACGATATCTTGCAGTCTTTCGTCAGAAGAGGGAACAAAGCGTGAACCTAGAATATTGGTGGGTAATCTATATTGTTAATTGAAGAAAGTTACAAATGGGATGTCAAGATGAAGATGAAGATCCTCCTGCATTCACCAGCTTTTTTATTAAAGTAGCAGTACTAAGGAATATAATACGATGAAAAAATAATAATAGTATATACTTCTAGCTGAATCTCTTCTAGTAGCTCAGTCCCAGATACCGTCGACGGTCTAGATAGGAATAGGTGTTATTCGCATTTATTCGATGTGGATTCTTACTCAGATAGCTTCGTACTTGGATTTGGGTTAATTGATTATCTTAGATCTATTAAAGATAAAGGAAATTCTGTCGCAGAACTATGCAGGTATTCGAATGTTAGTGGGAGTTTCACCTTCTAGGTGGGAACTTACCTTCTAGGTCCTCTGGTTTCATACAACATACTATTACCTTTAAGATTGCGCGAAGGAAACTAGCTCTTCGCCTGAGATCATATTCAAATATGTCAATCGATTATTACGTCCAATCAACATATTAAACCAATTTACTTCCTCTTTCTAATAATTACCTGCATTTTGTTGAGAGTATTCGCAATTCTCCAATGTTGGAACAGGGGGAAAGGCGAGGAAAAACACATCAATACATAGGGAAATATGCCAAACTCTCCACGTTGGAACTGGAACCCAAGAATATAATGAGGACCTTCAATACTGGACCTAGTCCACACCCACCCCGGACCATCGTACAAATGACATTGTAGCAGACACTGACACTGTAGTTGAAGAATAGAATAGATCACCTATTCATGTTGTGAACATGAGGCAAGGTGCTGCACTGTCGTTTCAGACCACTGACTTGAATACCTACCGTATTCTCCAAAAGATTATCAAAAGAACAAAGATCTTAGAAATGGTAGTCACCCGCAGTATTCACTGGCGTACACCAATAGTGAGGGTTTTATAATAAACAGCTCAGATTATGGTCTTACTTTTCTGAGGCATCTTAGCTCCATGGATGCTAGAAGCATTAGTGCTAGCTGAAAGCCTAGATGCCTTAATATTAGCACTGGTAGTTGTAGTACTACTACTTGTGCTAACTATTTAAAATTAATGAGTACCTTCTCTTTCTGTACATACCTGTAAAGTGTCAAATGAGTACCAAATTATAGTGTGGGTTTTTATAATTGTACGGGTGCCAGATGGTACTTTATTTGTACTGATAGTTGTGATACAGATTATCTGCGCTTACTTACTTGTTAAATTAATGAGAATCTTTGATTTATTTATATACTTATAAGGGTTAATATGAGTGCTAAATTATACGGTAGGTCTTATAATTCTATGGCTACTAATTGTTTCAGTCTTAGCAATGATAGTGGTACTTATTTTATTTATCCTATGGCTTTTAGACACATTAAAAGAGAATTTTAATATAAGACATTGCTAGAATATAGAATACAATACAACATAGAACATAAAATAATATAAAACATACTTTAAAAGTTTACAAACGAACATCTAGTCTATTTATGTAATCTATTGACTCTAGGGTCGCTATCAGGAAGTCTTCTGGTCTATCACTATATGATCGTATGGTACATTTTTCTGTGATATATCTGATAGTTTGGATTGCTAGTGGCACTGTTATATATTATTACTTTATTAATTGAATTAGCATCTGTAATTTTGGTGTGCTGAAAATCCATATGCTGTCCACGAAAAAGAAATGTACCCACACAGATGTACGGTTTGGTGCACATTTTGTGGTGGAGTAATTAGACTATACTTCTTTGAAAATGAAGCTGGGGATCACAGTAAATGGGAAACGCTATAGTGACATGTTGAACAATTTCTTTTTCCGCCAAATTGATGATTTGGATTTGAACAACATGTGGTTTCAACAAGACGGTGCAACGTGTCTTACAGTACGTGCAGCCATAATTCCTGATTACGTTGTCTCGCGGAATGGTGACATCAATTCACCTACAAGATCATGTGATTTATCACCCCTGGACTTGTTTCTTGGACATCAGTTTATCAAGTATTATTAGTTTTATTCACAAATTACATCGCGCAGTTCCAAATGAGACATACTATAGACATATTGATGTTAAATGTTTCTATATTAACACTGATAGTATTAGTTGGGTGTCTACTAGCACCTCTGATTTCTTTTTACATTTATGAGATGTCAAATGAGGGCTAAAAGATAGTGTAGTTCTTGTACTTAACAATGGATGTTATAGAATCTATTTCACAGCTCTACAACATAGAAAATTTAGTTTACTGTCACTTGAGGAAAAGCGTTGCTTTCAGGGGCGTAGCGTGAGAAAAGAATCTAGGGATGTGATAAAAATTATATAAGGGGAAGAGGTACAGTCAGATGTATGGTAGGCCATATGAAAATAGTAAAAATAAAAAAAAGTCACTAACCTAAAATGATTATGCCGAGGTATATATCCTAATTTTTAAAATGAACATCAATTCATCGGCTTTTGTTTGTCCAGCGAAAACGTTTATCACTGTTTCCTCGTGAGTTGTTGTTGTGACGTGTTGGAGATGTGAAGTGTTGGAGACGATTTCATATCTTCTAACAAGGCACTTTCAATATTTATTAATGCTAAAGCTGGCAGTCTTTCTTGCTTTTGAGAATGTCGCAGATAAGTCTTTATTCTTTTTAAACATGAGATTGATCTTTCCGCGGAACTGCTTGTGGCAGGAATAGTCAAAATTAAACGACATAATTTCGATGACTCCGGGAAAACAGAAGATAATTGAAGGGACTAATATATTGGTGAAGCTCAAACACAGTGCTCTTTTTCATATCGGGATCATAAATCACTGAAAGTTCACCCTTTAAACGGTTTGCGTCAAATAATGGTCCATATGTATCTACTAAAGAAGAAAACATTTTGTCAGAGAAACGTTTCACGAATGAAGTAAATTGTGTGGAATCTAGATTTAAGAATTTCAATTTAGAAATTTCTCTAAACCGTTCACTAATGTTCAAAGTAATAACGTCCAACATTTCATAAAATAATAGTGCGTAGGTGCTTTTCTTATCTTCTTCAGGAATTAAATCCAAACGTATTCTTTTACTTGGTGGTTGATTTTCTAACACAAATCTGTCAACACAGTCCCAAATGTCACTAAACTCGTTTCTCATTGTTTGAGTATGTGATTTGAAATCGGCGATCTTTTTATTGCAGTAACTAATATCTGATATTTTTGTCTGTAGAATTTTAAACAGACTCTCGGAATGTGGGAATATTGCAGTAAACAATTAAAATCAAAGTCGCGCAATAAAGTTAAAAGGCCTCTAGCACAAATAACGGTTTCTCGATCCCATGCTTCATTTTCATTTTTCACAATTACCTGAAACAGCGCTTCCAAATATTCCTCATGTTATGGCGACAGTCGTCAAGATGCGTTCACATAATCGCATAACTGAGTCCGAAAATAACGAAAATAACGGAAATAACACCCACTCCAGGTTCGACTGTTGATTGCGTACGATCACTGACCTTTTCGTCCATCTAACGCGTAGCTTGGATGTAACGTGGACCATCGTATTTCAGCACTGCAGCAAGTAGCGCACGAGTTCAATAATTTCGTCCTTCACGGCCGATTTGAAATAAAAAAGTTAATGGTAGCGTTTAAAGTAAATAATGTATGTTTGCGGTCGGTTTAAAATAATTAAAAAATTGTAATAATTGAATTAAACGATTGAACTTTTAAATAACAGTAATTTGCCAATTTTTTAAGGAATGCATCATTTGCATTCATGTACGCTACGCCCCTGGTTGATTTCAATTATGGAGACGAGGCATTGTATTCGGGGGCGAAATAATGAATTAAACCTAAATAGCTTATGTCGTATCATAACAAACCTTTCACTTTATGCAAATAATTATGATGTTGTTAAGTGATCCGAACAAGAGAGAATACCGTCCCGTGGCACGTCGTCCCGGGAAAAGGGTTCTCGTGTAAATATGGCCGGCAATTGCGATCCTCGGTCAGCACTAGAATGTAGATAATGCAAAAAAGCACGTATCCCGTCTATAAATTTCAAACGCTAACCGTCATATCACGATATAACGACGTGAGATTTTTAAATAGCGGATAAAACGAATGTTTGGAGTGCTATTTCGTACAGCGCCGCTTCTATTGCAAATTGAAAACGCTTGGAAGCGGATTCCCCGTAAGCTTATCTGTAAACAGCAGGTCGTTGCTCTGCGGACATGTGAGCTTTATATGCCTGAGTTTATATCGGGGCCGGTGTTTCTTTATGCGGCGTCTTTATTAAATCATACGGTGCACCTTAACCCCTGTTTATCGAACGCAATTCTGGCTTAAAGTTCTCTCTTCATCGCGACGTGTTCCTCTGTTTGTTGCGCAATGAAAGTTTCAGGTATAAATCGAACGAAGACGAGAAGATACGAAACTAAGGATATATGTTTAAGTTAAGTAATTGTGCGAATTGAATTTTATGGTACAAATAATGTACAAATAAAGGTTTATGCTCTAATTGTATACCAGCCCACGCCCATAATAGTTCGGCCGGGCATAATTTTGCAACTAATATATTTAAATAAAAGTGTTAACGCTCTTTCAAAATTATTATATTAAAGAAAAATATTGGTAACAAGTTTGTTAATACAAAAACATTAAGATTCCCGGTTCAGAATATTCGGCAGCTTCAGCAAAACTGTGTTACATCACCTTTATTAACAATGACAGCTTTAATTCTGGCAGGCATTGTATCTACCAGCTTGGCGCATTTTTCAGGAACCGTGCTGTAGCAAATTTCTTGCAATTTGGTGCGTAGATCCGTAACTGAACGGGTCGGATGTTTGCGCAGCTGTTTTTTTATTTTATTGGCGAGAGGTTTGGACTGCTAGAGGGCCACTGCTAGATATTCTGTAAACCAAGCTTAGACAGTTTTTGATGTGTGACACGCAGCACCATCCTGCTGGAAAATGTACTGCGCCTTAGTGCCTTAACATATTGGTATTGACGGCAATAAACTGCCAAAATGCCTTTAATATTTTCTACTATCACAGTACCATGTACGAAATGCAATTTTCCTACGCCCATACCACTCATACACCCCAGATCATAAGAAACGCAGGAAGCTTCACTTTCCTAACCAAACAGTCAGGATGATAAGTTTCCTGTAGGGTTTTTACCACACGTTTTCGGGTATCACCTAAACAGATTTAAAATTTGGATTCATCACTCCAAATTACCTGATGCCATTGCTAAAAAATCCAGTGCCTATGTTCTCTGGCTCACCTTAACCGATTGATTTTTTGTCGTTTAGTTAATAATGGCTTTTATTTTGCCTGAAGGAGAAACTGGTAAATTCAAAAGAAAAATGTAAAGAACCAAACTTTACCTTCCTATTTGCTTTTTTGAGCGTTATGGATACAGAAATATGTTTTCCAATGGTTTGCCTCCATAGTTAATTTCTTTTGGAGTAGATCGTCGGTTTGTTGTAACAATTCTCTTCAGAGCATGCTGTTTTAAGTGTGAAATTTGGGATGGTCAACCAGTTATCTTCCTTTGGGTTGTGCTTTCAGTTTTTTCATAGAAGTTGATAATGCCTTGCACTGAATGAAGCAAGACCAAAAGCCCAATATTGAAGATGTTGAAATGGCTGCTATGAATGAATGTATTTGGATTGAAAATTGAGTCTCAATCTTGAATATTTGGTGAGAAAAAATCTGAAAAAAACCCATGTGTACCAAAGAAGGGTAGACAAATTCAAAGGCGCCTTCAGATTCGCCAAAAATCCAGAGGTTCTCAAGGTAGATATGGATTTCTAAGTTATTACTCTGAATCTGCATATCTAGTTTTTTTTTAAGTTTTACAAGAAAACCGATAGGTTTTCGCTAAACCGGAGATTACTATTGTATTCAGAAGATTGATTTACGTTTTATTCGATGTAATTTGCGTTTGACTTTGCGACAATCGTTTTTTCGACAAAATTCCCTTACATAAAAAATTATTATTATTTAAAAACGTTTTGTTATTACTCTCCAGTTAATAGTTGCAAATTGTGTCCCTATTTTTGAACCGGATTTATGTCGGAATTCTCTTCCGATGAGCTATGAATGACGAAAAGAAAAAAGTTTTTATGACGAAAAGAATTACATAAACTGTAGGAAGCTTTATTGTGTCTGGAACAGCTGAAAGCTAATATCATATTATATCACATTTGATATGTGTAAACGTCATTAAAATTTATTTGCATGAAGTGCGCTATCCAGAAAATCTGTGGGTACAGCGGAAATACGTGCCCGCATTAATTTTGTAATTTCCATTAAAAAGCTATAAAAACTCAGTGGGCTCATTTTTTATGCGGTTACAAATGTGGTTATTTATTCCTGGGTATCAGCAGGTGACTTTAAAAGCAGGCTTTAACGTTGTTTCAACTGTAACAACAACAAAAATGTACTGCAAAGAAAACACTTTTGTCATATATGTGTAGTATATTGAATTATCTTGATTAAAAGTGATAATTTACAAATAAGAGGCGCCTCCATTTGTGAACAATAATAAATACTTCTAAGGAAAAAATGTATGACAAATTTTAAATTGAAGTCAGATCTAAGATAAAGTGATTTGTAGTTGAGATACAATTTTTTTTTCTCCATGAAAGGTCGATGAAGATTTACTCGGTTTTGTACCAACTTATCTCAAGAACCAAATAAGATATAATTTCTTGGGCTTCACTATTCAATTTATCATACTTTTTTAGATATAATATGGTCAACTTGTCTGGATTACGATATTTTGTAGCATGTGGCCGTGGGGAGAGACAAGCCTTGTACAATTACAAATTTAATTTTGAAATCGATGCATGTTTTAATTTGTTATTACTCTCGTATAACTTCCAAGATTGTAAGCCCTACTTAGAAATATATGACAAATGTGAAAGTGAAGTTAGTTCTGAGATGAAATCATTCATGGTGGAGATACAATTTCTCTCTCTTTGAAATGTTGAAGAAAAGTTTTACTTGACTTTATACCAAATTGTCTCAAGAATCAAATAAGATATAATATTTTGGTTTGCACTGTTCAATTTATCGTACCTTCTTACATATGATACAGGTTGATATGTTTTAATTTCGATATATTGTAGCACGTAGCTGCGGGGAGAGACCAGACGTGTAAAATTACAAATATTTTAAAACCGATGAAAGTTTTACTTATTTTTTTTTAAATTTCGCATAACTTCAAAGATTACCAGTCCAATATAAAATATAGGAGTCCTATATAAAACAAAAAAACTTGAAATTGAAGTTAGCTCTGAGATGAAATCATTCATGGTGGAGATGCAATTTTCTTCTCTTTGAAATGCTGAAGAAAAGTTTTACTTGATTTTATATCAAATTATCACAAGAACCAAATAAGATATAATATTCTGGTTTTCACTGTTCAATTTATCGTACCTTCTTACATATGATACAGGTTGATTTGTCTTAATTTCGATATATTGTAGCACGTAGCTGCGGGGAGAGACTAGACGTGTAAAATTACAAATATATTTGAAAATCGATGAAAGTTTAATTTATTTTTTAATTTCGCATAATTTCTAAGATTACAAGTCCTATATAAAAATATAGGAGTCCTATATAAAACGAAAAATTTGAAATTGAAGTTTTCTAACATAAAATCGTTCATGGCGGAGATGTAATTTTTTTTCTCCATAAAACGACAAAGAATAGTTTCATTGGGTTTTGGACTATGAGCTGTAATTCTTGATAAGTCAGTTTTGATATTATTTATAGTCTTCCCAAAAAATATATAGACTCAGGTCGGTACCATATAGTAATAATTCCTTTCCACGTTTACTACCTACTACGGATTCAATCAATATTGCAAATACCGTGTGATTTTGTTAAAAGGAAACATCTCTGTACCTCTATTAATATTTCTATTCACCTTTCATCAACTTGTTGATATAGAAAAAGTTCTAAGGACCTGTATCGTAAACCTACAATTGAAAGATACAGACGTGGTTCTCTTAAAAAAATCACCCAGTATATTTTATACGACTTGGTAAAATATTAATCTAAACTACTGTATTATCGATAGCATCGTAACATAAACCATTCTTTTACTAAACTATCATCCGTTATATTGGGTACCTGCAGAGATATTTCCAAGCGTATTCGGACATAATCCATAAACACTTAAAGAATAATTTCTATATTAATATTTATTAGTACAGAAGATAATCATTTACGAATAAATCGGTGAAAATAAAATGCAAGAGAGAAACCAATCACCCAGAAATGGCGGTGGGTATTATGGAATTAAGTTCTAATCCCAATACGCCCAAGTAACTGAATAGGCTGTAAGCAATAAGGGATTAAAATTCACAGGAGAGGGTGGAATAAGAGGAAACCCTTCTACACTCGTTCAAGTGAAATTTGTCGCTTCGTATTTTTCGCTGATCAGGACGAAAACGAGCTAAATAAGATGACACTTGATGAGCTTCGCTGTTTTTTGAAGGGCGATCACTACATTGGAGATACAGGGTCTTTAAATAGGGACGCTCGAAGTTTGTTAGGTTATAGCGGCCATGTTGTTAAAGCAACATCTGTCAAATTTGTGGTAAATTATTCAGTAGTGTATGAGAAATTACGATGGAAGGTTATAGTGTTCAACAACGTGTGAAAATCATCAAATTCTATTTTAACAATCAGTGCTCAGCTCGAGAAATGCTCCGTACGTTACGTGTTTTTTACCCTCACGCCACAACCCTTCCGCCCAGTCGACTATTCGACGTTTAGTGGCCAAATTCGAGCCAACAGGTTTGATAAAAAATCGGCCAACACCTGTACGCTACTGGAACGCAAAGTCTGCTGATAACATCGTTGCTGCGCGTGAGAGTGTACGGGAAAACATGAGGCAAACAATTTCCCGTCGTTCACAGGAACTTAGTCTTTCTGCGGCTTCAAATTGGCGAATTCTGCGTCGGGACTTGGGTCTGCACCCATATAAAATCCAACTGATCCAGGAACTTAAAATAAGCGACCATAGACAACGTCGCGTGTTTGCTGATTGGGCTCTGGAGCAGCTGGAAATTGACCTAAATTTCGCCAAAAAAATCATCTTTAACGACGAGGTCCATTTTTGGATGAATGGATATGTGAACAAGCAAAATTCGGATTTGGGACGATACAAATCCACACGAGATACACAAGCACCAAATGCATCCCGAGAAAGTCACTGTTTGCTGCGGATCTTGGTTTGGCGGAATCATCGGTCTGTACTTCTTCTAAAACGAAACTGGCATTGCCATAGCCGTTAACGGCGAAAGCTACAGATCGATGATACGCAACTTATTGTGGCCTAAACTGGATGATATGGATACCGACGACATGTGGTTCTAACAGAACGGAGTTACGTGCCACACAGCGCATGCCACGATGGACACTCTGCACGAGAGCGATTTGCAGGCACGGTTACCTCGCGCAGCGGCGACAAGAATTGGGCACCGAGATAGTGCGATTTAATGCCTGTAGACTTCTTTCTTTAGGGCTAACTTAAATCGCAGGTCTATGCGAATAAACCGTAAACAATTGATGTCCTCAAAGTCAACATAATGAACGCCATCCATCAAATTCAGTCAGATTTATGCGACGAAATTATCTAAAACTGGACCTTCCGAATACGAGCCACCACGCAAAGCCGAGGCGGATATTTGAACGACGTTATATTCTATACTTAATGTCATAAAATACCCTTTCAAATAAAAGAAAGAGCTTGAAGGTTGTTCCCTTCATTGCTTTGTATTAGAAAACTCGCTAAAAAGTTTTCACGTTTAGTGGTATACATCATACTGCATCATACTGATCATGTTTGCAGTCACCAATCGCGTCCATGCCACACAATATCACAGGATAGAGAAATCACAACTTTGTTTCCATTTTTTATAACAAATTGTGCTTCCTTATTCACGACTGCTCACAAACGAGGAGAGGCCGTTCTTCCAAACTTAAAATTCCATATTTATAAATTTAAGAAAACTTCTCATGATATGCTTTCATAAAAAAATCCTAATTAGAGGTACCTAGAAATATAATTATGTAGGCCGTCATGGTAGCTGAGCTAGTTAGAGCGCGTTATGTGGCAAATGCAACTAACTACTCACTGTCGTGATCTTAATTTTATTTCAAGCGCCCGTACTGGTAATGTCGGAAAGACTATATGTTGTCCAGGTTTCTTCAATGTGTAGCCCCCGCTTAAACAGCTTTGGCTTTAGATATGGGGGATCGTTTCATTCATGTCACCACATAAATGAAACTATGTTTATGTTGTTTTACGTTTATGTTCTATGTTTATGTTGTTTTACGAACTACTGCTGAAATGAAATGTGTTATCTAATTTTTTTTTTCATTAAGCCATTTTTACGTTATTGTCTTCCGGGGGACCGTCTGCAACATTCCATTCGATATAACTGCGAGGAACATGCCTGTTGTTTGTTAAAATAAAAGCGGAGCTAGATATTTTAGACCGGCTTCTGTATTCTAAGCTAAAGGTTTCCCTTCATTTCTTGCGCCATATTCCGCATCTGTTATATAATTTCAAAGTAAGAAAATACGCCCGTCTCTGTTCCCCGTGACAGATGTTCATCCAGAATGTCAACTAGCGGGAAACAATATCGTGGAAATCTGGGCGTACCGTCTAATTTCGGCCTGGGCTTAATCCTGCACCCCGCTGGAACTCCATGTTATTTTACACGTTATTAACTCCGTGAAACATTTACTTAACTTTCGTGTAATCGCGTGATTAAATATTTATGCGAGGATATGCCTTGTTGGCTTTATAGTGCCACGCCAACTATGTCGCTCTCTGTACAACTGGGGAAGTAAATGTGAACTTTTATTATATTTCATGAATGTTTAACGTGCGACGTCGCGCCGCCTCAACTTATTCACATCAGCGTTGCTGTTGTTAAAGTTTGATTAGTTCAAGTTGATTCTACCAGCCTCCTGCATCTCGCTATATTTCAGATGTATTCAAAAATACATAAAAAAGATTCAGTATTTAAATAAAACTTACAAGCGTATAATATAGTTAACGATAACAAATATTTCAGAACAACCAGAAAGTTACAACATACACCAGTTTACAATACCCAAAGGGTTCTAAGATTCACAAGATTTTCAAAATTTACAAGATGCAAAAAATTTACAAAATTCTCTAGCATTCGCAACATTTACAAGAAATATCACATTTACAATATTTACACATCATCATGAGGTCATCAGTCCTAAGACTGGTTGGACGCTAACCTCCAACTTCTCCTATCTTGTGCTAACCTACGCATTTCGCGAATTGTGCTACAACCTATATCCCTTACTATTTGCGAGCAGTAGTCTAATCTAGGCCTACGTCTGCCTTTCTTCACTCCTATTTCTGCCTCCGAAATATCGCGAACTATTCCCCCATGTCTCAGCAAGTGGCCTGCCATTCTATCTCCTCTCTTCTTTATGTTTTTCCACATAATTCTTTTCTCGCCGACTTTCTCTAATACTTCTTCCTTTCTAACCCTATCAGTCCACGGTATTTTCATCATTCTTCGGTAACACCACATCTCAAAAGCTTCTAATTTCTTCCTACTTGCTTCCCCTACCGTCCAGGTTTCGCAACCGTATAGTGCCGTGCTCCATATATACGTTTTCAAAAATCTTTTCCTTGTTTCTAAGTTTATTACCCCCGAGCATAAAAGTGCTTTCTTTTTGTTAAAAGCTACTCGATCCTGCGTTACTCTTTGTTTTATATCTTTATCGCTTCTTCCATCCCAATTTATTTTACTTCCTAAATAAGTGAAGTCTTTGACTTCCTCCAATCTTTCATTATTAATTTGTACTTTCGTTTTTGCTCTGCTCTCGCGCCCTCTGCACACTAACACTTTAGTTTTGTTTTTATTCACCCTCGTTCCGTATTCCTCTGTCAACACTGCCTCCATTTCGTTCAACGCTGATCTAATTCTTTTTTACTAGATGTTGATACTGCTATATCATCTGCGAATCTCAGCACATTTAGTTTCTGTCCTTGTACTTTAATCCCGAAATCCACTCTATCTTTTACCACATTAATCGCCTCTTCGATGTACAGATTAATAATTAGTGGTGATAGTACATCCTTGTCTTACTTCTCTCCTGATACCTACCTCCCTTCTTTCCCTTTTTACTTCTATAACAGCAGTTTGCTCTTTGTATAGATTGTGTACTACTCTCCTATCTCTATACTTCATTCCCGCGCTCTTTAGTATCTCGAACATTTTTTCCCATCTTACATTATCAAAAGCTTTTTCTAAATATACAAATCCTATATAAGCGTTCTTTCCTTTTTCTATTGTTTTCTCTAACATTACTCTTAGCGCCATAATAGCTTGCGAGTTCCCCTATTTCGCCTAAACCCGAACTGGTCTTCTCCTATATTTCCTCCGCTCTATTTTCCATCCTCTTCTGCACTATTCTGGTTAAGATTTTTGACGCGTGAGAAGTTAGGCTAATCGTTCTAAAGTTCTCGCATTTGTCGGCTCCTCTCTTTTTCGGTATAGTAACGATAATGTTCCTCTTATAATCCTCCGGCATCTCGCTCGTTTCGTATATGTATTTTACCAGTTCAATCTTTTCTTACAATAATTAACATTAAAATAGAATCGCAGCGCTTTGAAATTTTTAGGGTTTCTTTGGGATACTTTGAAGTTGAAAAAAAAATAGTCAATATCCTTAGTCTATCCATTATTTGTAATGTTGTGCCAAGTTAAGCGAATATCCCTAAATACGAAATATTTTACCTCTTTTTTAATCAGCATTCTCGCACCGATTTATTTTTATCAAAAATCTATAACTACGACTTGTGAAGAATACCTTTCAGTTTTCTAAACTCTATTTGAATTTTCTGTAGGATCATTATTTCCCGAGCAATTAATGACCAAAGTCAAAACTGATTTTTTTACATTGAACGACGATAACTCAGCGAGAAATCATCATACAAAGCTTTTAGACCACTCAAATTAAAGAGGATAAAAGCATCAAAATATTTGTATAATGAAATTACAGAAAAAAATGTATTGAAGTCCGTGGACCATATTGCACATGATTTATAAGAATCATATAAGAAGAATGATCTACATCAAAGGCTGTTTGGCATGTTGTATTTTGAAAATATTTATCAGTGTTAACAAAAAGTATATAACGATACGAGTATTAAATTAAAAAAAACTAACGGAGTTGTTATTGGCGCACAAGGTGCTCGAGGGCGATTATCAATTTACGGAAAGGCCCCAGAGAATATTAATTATTGAGATTTTTAATTACAAGCTTCGAGAGAATTATAAATTATCAACAGAAAGTTGTGTGAGGGAACAATAATAAATCAGTTGACATTCTTCTACAGTTTAATACAGCTATAGCGAGCATCTTTATAAAAGAAGGATTTCTATTATAATAAAATATAAAAGGGGAAAGATTTATAAAAGAAAGTGGTAAAAAGGCTTGCGTTGGTAGGCATAACGTAAGTTAGTAGATGAAATCTGGAACAGAGTACCAAAACATTTTACTTGTGCGATATTCTCTTAAAAAGCGCTTTGATGTTTTTATTTTGGCTAACACTTTGTGAAAATAATTTTATACCGGTCAGAAATTTATATTATGGTTGAATCGTATAGCAAATACTAAAGAAAAAAAACAATAAAAAATCGCGAGGATTTTTAGGAAATCAGGAAAATATTGTCAGGAAAGCCTCGAGCGATCCTGAACGCCGGGAATATTCGAAACCATCAAGAGGGTGTGGAGTTGACTTCCAGTGCGTTCTATAGTAGAAGGTTCACCAAAGTTCTTTATCTAGAAACGTCTGGAGAGACGTCTGCCTATATAAGAATTGTGTCGTCCAGCCAGGAGTTAGTTGAATCTAGACCGCGATAGTGAGCGATACGGTGCGAAGAAAGTGATATTGTGTAATACAGTGCGAAAATTAGTTTATAAAGTTAAAGTAGAAAGAAAGTTAGTTAGTTAGTTGGACTTGTAAATAGTTGAGTTGTAAATAAGTGTTCGAAATAAAGAACTTTCTAGTAAATTCGTTACAATATATTATGATATTATATAACATTCACTAATAACATACATAAAATTAATTGAATACGTAGTAAACATTACAAATATTACAAAAAAAAGAAACATAATCGTAAAAAGATTAAAGTTGGGGGAATTAGAAAAATGGTGGAAAAATCTTTATAATTTTAACAACCTAGGACGTCAATATGCGACAGAAATGTAGCTGCTATAAAAGTAAAACAAATTAAATGGTTGATTGTTTTTAAAAATACAAAAAAAAAAAATCAAAACAGACTCAAATTACAAGAATAAAAATATTTTAATATAAAAGATATGAATTCAACATTGTCTAAAAATCTGTGACTAGCAACTTTTAGACTGGAAAAATGACCTCATAATATAGACTGTCTCCGTTGGAAGTAAGTATAGGATTTTATTTGCGCGTCATTTGTGTTCCGTCAAGGGTGGGACGTTAACGTTTCTCGTCTACATACTATATAACGTCAACGTGTCGCGTGTAACAGTTCAACAAGGAATAGTTTGTGTACAACTATTTTATGAAAGTGAGGGGTCATTTATAGTTGCATTAAGAAAAATTCGCACAAAATTAGGGCAAAATCAAGCAACTAAAGAGTTAACAGTTCGTAACTTTCAAGAAACTTATGTTATGTTATTGATAAGGCAACACCAATACGTCCTCATCGTGGTAGGCCAGATGAAAATATTGCTGCAGTGAGTGAAAGTGTACGAGAGTCTCCAAACCTATCATATATCAATTCGACGTCGTACACAACAATTGAATCTGTCAAGAGTCACCACGCATCGGATTTTAAGGAAAGATCTGCAAGATCATGTGATTTAACATCATTGGACTTTTTATTTGGGGTTATGTCAAGGGAAAAGTGTATACCATCTAGCCAGCAACAATAAATGACCTCAAGGCGAACATTCAACGTGTTACTTAGGAAATACAATCAGTTTTATGTGTCCACTTTATGAATAATTTTGCTAAACGAATGACATCATGCCAGATGAGTCGAGGCGGCCAGGCCGAGCCATGTTGACGTTCTGTGATTTGTATGGATGAGTCGTTAAATATTGACGCCTTATCTTTGATAGAACACAAATGGCGTGCAATTCAAATCCTATAGTTCCAACTGGGACTATTATACAAACAAAAGGGGACTTAAAGGAACAGCAACAAAAATAAGGATAAAAATAAGCCGTTATAAAAAAAGCAATCAAGTTATTACACACATAAAATTTGAATAATTAAAAAAAATACAACCGTTACAAATATTTGTAGCTACAGAAATGCACAAATTACGAAAAATGTATTACAAAATGTCTCCACAGACTCGTGTATAAAGAAGATAATACCATTGAGTATATTATTTTACTACATTATAAGTTTCAACAAGATAAAAAAAAAAACAATTTACATACATGTCCAATGTTAATTTTACATGTTTTACATAATCATTCTGAAGTACAAAAAAACCTCGATTATTCCTCCGCTACCACTACATTCCAACAAAACAACGACCGTGTTTTCATTCGTACCACTACGCTAATTGCGAATTTTAAAACAGTTCCATTTACCCTGACGCAATAATTGCAATTGCAGCTCGCGGGACCATATAACACGACTTCTGACGTTCTGTTTTCATAAATGATATATAATACGCAAACCGCGAATGTGGCGTTTGAAATAATGGTGTAACATTTTATAACGTTCACCTCCAACAGGATGGGGTATTACAGTGCATTGAAAACGTGTTCTGGTGCAACACATGTAGCGCCACTTCAACTTACAATCATAACATGGCCACGCGAATGCAGTGGTATTGGAACTGGGAATGAAATTGCGAGGAAGAAATGCCTTGTAACGTTTCTAGGTTAGGTACGAGCTGCATATTATCGAGCTTCATGGCTTAAGGTTAATTTACACGAGCTTAGTACTTGTTACTCACACTTGTCTCTGGCACTTGTACTCATGTCTACACGTGTACATGTACATGTCTACATGTGGGTACAAGTGCCAGTGACAAGTGCGAGAGACAAGCACTAATGGCAAGAACTAAGCTCGTGTAAACTAGGCATTACACAGAGCATCCCTCAAGTTCAACAAACTCGAATGCTGCACATTGGGAATACTATAGAGATATTAAAAATTATTTCAAAACAGCTATCGATAATGAAAAAGCCTATTTAAATTTTCAACAACAAAACAAGAGGTATACTTGGACTAGGTCCACGTGGTCCAGGTATATGTGGACTACGTCGTCTGCATATTCGTCGCGGAAAAAATTCTATGAGCTCAAAATATACAGTAAAATCAAAATACGGCATATACCTGAGAAGCTAGGCGATGCTAATGTTATAAATATGCATCGATTTGAGTCAAGCGCTTAATGAATCAAGCCAGAAATTGTTATGACTCCCACATCAAGCCTGGTATATCAGTATAGATTTTCTTATAACTGATAGCGATGTATAGGGTATCTCAATTGGAACTATTCCCAAATAACATATTGAATTTTGCTTTGAGGTCATTATTTGTTGTTGACCGGTTGGTGTACACTTTTCTCTTGACATAACCCCAAAGAAAAAAGTCCAGTGGTGTTTAAATCACATGATCTTGCAGGCCAATTGATGTCAGCATTCCGCGAGACAACATGATCAGGAAATTTGGTATGCAACAGAGCTATGGCTGCACGTGCTGCACAACACGTTGCACCGTCTTGTTGAAACCACATGTTCTTCAAATACAAATCACTCAGAGAATTTTCTAGAACCAAATTTATCAACCAGAAAATGACACAATTTCTCGTAAATATTATCTCGGTAAAGTACCATTCAGGAAACACCACAGTCCGAATCAGACTTTTTAATTATCCCCCAAGAACTCAAAGTCCGATCAACCCCAGAAGAACCCTAAAAATCCCAGCAGAAACTCCAGAAATAACATTCCTGAATCTTACCAAAATTGCTAGGATGTCACTTATTTTAGAAGCAACGTTCAGAAATATAAATACAGGTGAGCTAGCAATAGGTTTTAGTTTAGTTGAAGTCTCAATTTAACTGAGTTAGTTCAGTTTTAATTCAGTCAGTTGTCAGAGTCATCTACAGAGTAGTAAAGTGATCAGTGTGAATGCCTCCTAATGCGAAATTGACACGATCTCGGATACAGCGAATCATAGCCGTGAGAACTGGTAGAGACCGAGACGTTTTCCCACGATCGTGACAGTGACATTACCAGATCGTATAACACAGACAGTGCTACCGCATATCCATGATCCTTTCGTAAGGGTCGGATCAACCGCATCTTTCGAGATGGTCAAACATCGAACACGTTTCCACCTACACCTAATCATTCAACCACGTCTTTCATGACGTTCAAGCGTCGAACACTCTTCCACCCACATCAAATAATTCAATAGCGTCTTCCGCGATGCTCAAGCTTCGAACACGTTTCCACATACACACTAAATCCCTTCATAAAAATTTTTACTGCGTTCCAACTTCGAACCCGCTTCCACATGCACCAAATATCTTTCATAAAGGATTCATCGTGCCTAAAGCGACATGCACGAAGACTCAAAGACTCCGTTCACTCAAAGGTTTTATCTCGAACGTGCCCACGGACGTAAGTCAACCCGAGGGATGTCTTCAGCGAGTGGAGCCAACCCTAACGCAAAACAGTCCCAGAGTCAGGAACCACAAAAGGTCACGTCCACGACAGTCTTTCACCGGGACCATTTCATCTCCTTCCAAAGTTTTCGCATCAATTACCATGAAGGAAACAATCGTAATCTAATGGCTATCCCTTCTATTCTACTATGCAAAAAGAAAAAAGAAACAAATAAAAATGGAAACAGAACTTAATAGACTGTCTTATTTCCATGCTGATGATCGTTGATGGTGATGGAATTGGGCCCATATTTCTCTTTTTAGCAACCTCGTGCTTGAAATATAATCAACGTCATAAGTTTGTGGGTCCATTAATACTAATATCCCTTACATTTTCTTTTCATTCCGTTTACTTACTTTTTCGTTAAATGAATCGCCGTCATTACTTTACGCTGATGAGACAGAAAAGGATAAACAAACGGAGTAAATTACGAACGGCGGAGACGGGGAGAAAGAAAACACATTGCGTCAGTTCGTAACGACGAAAATGTAGACACTGCTTTTTTATATAATAATCGCAGACCGACATAATTATATGACATTCTACTTTTATATGTTGTTACTTTTATTTCGCGTACGTCATCCTGAGAGGAATTAAATAAGGTGTCTAGACTCGTATAATACATACATAATAAAAAAATGCGGACCGTAGGGTGCAATAAAATACTTCAGCCCTCATTTCACCGCTCCCTCAGCGTACTTAGGTAAAGTTATTGGACACATGGCACCTCGGTCGGTCGTAAACTTGGGAGGAACTAATCCAGAAGAAAGAGTCGGACTGTTACGAAAGGACGTTTCATAATTAAATTAAAAGAAAGAGAAAGACTGACAAGCTTAATACGCTTATTATATGACAGATGAATTTATAGAAAACGACATAAAGCTTTCATTTCATCACACGTAAAAATCTGTGTTAATCCTTTGCGTAGGGGTGTCCTACTTAAAATGAGACAAAGAACGAAGAATTGCAAGAGCCTAGTGTTTAACAGCTCTATGTCAAATTTACCGTCATCATCATGAGGTCATCAGCCCTAAGACTGGTTGGACGCTAACCTCCAGCTTCTCCTATCCTGTGCTGTAAAACCTACATCCCTTACTATTTGCGAGCAGTAGTCTAATCTAGGCCTACCTCTGCCTTTATTCACTCCTACTTCTGCCTCCAAAATATCGCGGACTATTCCCCCATGTCTCAGCAAGCGGCCTACCACTCTATCTCTTCTCTTCTTTATGTTTTTCCACATACTTATTTTCTCGCCGACTTTCTCCAATACTTCTTCGTTTCTAACCCTATCAGTCCATGGTATTTTCATCATTCTTCGGTAACACCACATCTCAAAAGCTTCTAACTTCTTCCTACTTGCTTCCCCTACCGTCCAGGTTTCGCAACCGTATAGTGCCGTGCTGCATACATGTTTTCAAAAATATCTTCCTTGTTTCTAAGTCTATTACCCCCAGCATAAAAGTGCTTTCTTTTCGTTAAAAGCTACTCGACCCTGCGCTATTCTTTGTTTTATGTCTTTATCGCTTCTTCTATCCCAATTTATTGTACTTCCTAAATAAGTGAAGTCTTTAACTTCCTCCAATCTTTCATTATCAATTTGTACTTTCGTCTTTGCTCTGCTCTCGCGCCCTCTGCACACTAACACTTTAGTTTTGTTTTTATTCACTCTCATTCCGTATTCCTCTGTCAACACTGCCTCCATTTTGTTCAATGCTGATTTTAATTCCTCCTTACTAGATGCTAATACTGCTATATCATCCGCGAATCTCAGCATTTTAGCAGAAAATTTACTGTATTAACCATCAAAATGCGCACTGGGTATGGGATACCCGGGGGTGAATTATATTTGTTTACCCCTTATAAATGGTAAAGTGGAGGGGGATAATTTCGGAGTGGGAAAACAGTCTACTATCTCCACTACAGATCCCCCGCCAGAACCATCATGAGATGTGAAAACTAACTGAACTGTACGCCAATATAGTCAGTCGGTGGGTAGACGCTACCCAGTTCACTTGTATCGCCATTATTTTGTAAGTTTATCCGAAACAAATATTTGTGCAAATTAAGTGTTTCAGTGTATATCATTAGAACGCTGGAATAAATCTTCTAAAATACACCTGATATACTTTCAACATCTCTGCTTCGTTCGAGTGTATTAATTTTAAACACTGCGTTATAACTTTGTGCAGTGCCACGCACATTTTGTAGTAGTAAGTAACTCAAGACTCTAGAGATTTAATGGCTTAGAATAAAATAGAAAAATATAAACTTTGTGGTTACTATTCGACTTCTTTGGATCGAAAAACACGTTATAAGTGTGTAAGGTGTGAATTTATTTGTCAACGATTTCTTTTCTGAAAAATAAGTTACATTTTTTGCTTAATCAAGAATTACACAGGGCAACAAAGATTTTGTGATCGGACTTTTTTTGACTTTTTGGCTTGACTTTTTATACCATGAACTACAGAAACACTTTTTTATTTCCATCACGCACCAGTATTTGTAGTTTTTAAAATCGAGGATCTATAACATTGAATTTTTCCTCAATCTTTGCGGCGCCCCTGTGTTTAATCGATTTGAAACGTACATACAAGTGTGAGGGATTTACTGAAACAGAGTTGGGTGGTGGGGATATTCCGGATTTATACTATTCGGGTATTTACATAGTCTCTGTAGTACATTTTTAATGTGTGTACATTTACAGGTGACATAGCGTTGTGTGTTTTTATTTTGTTTTAAAAATGCCTAGAAGTTTTAAAACTACACCAAATATATTTTGTTATAAACTTAACACCTGGTTCAAAAAACGTTATTTATGCAAATTTGGTTGATTCGCAAAAAATTCTTTTGCCGCCACTTCATATTAGGATTAATGAAGCAATATGTAAAAGCTATAGATAAAAATAGGAATTGTTTTAAGTACTTATGTGGCAAGTTTCCAGCTCTTTCTGAAACAAAGTTAAAGGAAGGCATTTACATAGGGCCACAAATAAGAAAATTAGTTCAGAACCAACAGTTTGCAGAAACAATGACAGGAATTGAAAAAGAATCTTGGGTATGCTTTAAAAATGTAACAAAAAATGTTTTAGGAAATTATAAACATCCGCAGTAAGAGGAAATTGTCAAAATGCTGGATAAGTTTAAGCAACTTGGTTGTAATATGAGCATAAAATTGTATTTTCTGTATTGTTCATCTGGATTACTTTCCAGATCTTGCCGTTGTTAGTGAGGAGCAAGGTGAAAGGTTCCATCAAGTCATAAAGGAAATGGAAAGGAGGTACCAGGGTCGATGGGATGTGGCGATGATGTCAGATTACTGTTGGATGCTGAGAAGAGAACATTCAACGAATGATTATACAAGAAAAACTACAAAGTTTTTTGTTAAAAAGGGAGAGATATTCAAAGAAAAAAGAAATTAGAGACTCAAAACTGTTTGTGTTGTTACTTTTTACTATGTTCTTTAATGTTTATAAGAATGCAATTTTTCCTTTAGTTTTTAATTTATTCTGATTATTCAGTTGATCAAAAATATTACGTGAGGGGAAAAAACGGAAGGTAGACATGAAATCAGCGTAAATAACTTACTTATAGTCATTTATCAAACCCAAATCAACTTTTAAAATGTAAAAATTTGTAGGCCTGTGTTCTTATTTCTAAATCACTCAATTGTGCCTCGCCAAATAAATATATTTTTTCAACTGAAACCAAATAACCTAATAAGTTTCGAAAAATACGTTTAATCCCCTTCCAAATATTGTTGAGAAAGTCTAATAATTTCGCAAAGATATCATGTTTGGAAAAAACATCATGTTTTAACAACTTTTAATATATTTTAAAAAGTTTTCTGTGTCTATCATGACCACTCTTTTTTTTCAATAATTCCATAAACGTTGCCTTTTTCTACATCATCTGAGGTATCGAGTGAAAAAAAATATTAAATCGATAAATTTAACGGTGAGACAGAAATGATTACAGAAACACGGGTATGCCATACCCATGTGCGCCTGAATCAGGAATGGTGCACCTCTTGAGGATTAAATGTTATATTCGTATAACGATTCTATGCGTGTGCATCATAGGTAACAATCGTATGAATCAATCAACTGACATTTTTGAACAGTGTTGTGGCGAAAACATATTTTAGAATAACAGTTAGTACAATACAGATCTGTCAACCTATGACAGAGTAATTAAAAGGTTCTCCACAAAAACATTCAATGGAAATGATATTTCCATCAAAATAAATGAAATAAATTCAACAAAAATCAAAATAAATGGAACAAAAATGAAATAAGTTTTACAGAAATATTGAGACGCCAATAAATCAAATTATACAATAAAGCTAAGACGTGACTTCATAATTGCATTTTGTTTGGCAAATTATTAACTGTCTATGCCGTACGTAGTTGACTCAAACTTATGTCGCTAGACATACGTGCTGGTAATTGTGGCATATTAGTAACAATTGCGAGTGGTGTAGCATGTCATCCGTGCGTCGCCACTAAATTGATACACGCGCAAATATCCATTATACAAATTGCAGGTAGGACAATTCGATTGTAAATATCTTAATGATACTGAGCTTTATATCCGAGTCAGCTGTGGGCAGTTTCGAAAGCACTGGACGCAAACATAAACGCCATCGGTTGGGACCGCGTCGGCGTCAAATCCAAGACAACAATGCGGCGAACAATGGGCCCTACTCCGTTTTCCGTATTAAAAAAGGTAATATTACTTTTTGATAGCTCATTCTCGTCTCCCGGATATCAAATGAAATAAGAAAACCTTTTCCGTGTACGGCGGGACGTGAGGGCAGGCCAGCACGCGACTCCACTGAAATTCCTGGGCGAATAGCCCGGCTGACCACCGCAATACACGAAGACGACAGGAAGGAATTCGACGTTTGTTCTGGTCCGCGGTCGGGATCGCAGGGGGCGATGGAGGTTTGCTAGGAAATGGCACAACCGCAAAATAAAATACTTGGAGCGAGTGGGACGAGAAAATTACTCAGCTGGTCGTAAAAATCCGGAGGAGATTATTTCGCATTATAGAGAACGAGATATACTTTTACTGCGACTTTGAGGCGGAACTCATTTTGAAATGAACCGGAAACTCAGTCGTAATGATCACTAAAATCAGCAGTAAAGAAGTAATAATAAATACGCCTAAAATATTTCTTTGAATAAAAAATAAACAGTTTTAAATCCTTAAAACGGACTTTTCCGCACTTAGAACATCTCTATCTCGAAATTGAATGGCCGAGGAAAAATAAACCAACACATAAATGCAGAATATCTGTTTTATGCGACAGTTTTACTTTTTTCAAATAGTCCACCATCGTGCTTTCTCACATGACCCATGGACAGAGTGGGGTGTATCCTATCCACCTTAAAATTAATAGATGTCGTCTGGTAGACATCCCTAATCAGAATCAGTCGAAACCCGATCGATCCAACACGATTTAATTGAGTGATCGTGCTAACAAAAAAAAATTCTCAAATAGTCCACCATTGTGCTTTCTCATGGCCCATGAACATAGAGTGTGTTCTATTCACCTCAAAATCAATAGGTGTCGTCTGGGAGACGTTCCCGATTAGAATCAGTCAAAACCCGATCGATCCGACACGGTTTAGTTGAGTTATCGTGCTAAAAAGTTTTAAAATGCCGACGACAACGACACACATACAGACAAAATTTTTTAAAAACCATTTTTTTTATTTTTGGGCCGAGAAACAAAAAATAAACGCTAGAAAATTTTTTTTTCCATTTTGCTTTACACGATTACATTACTTTTCCGCTCTGGTATAGTTAAGTGCTGAAAAGCAAAAATTGAGGAAGTTATCTCATGAAGCTTTGTACCCATTTCTATTTAGTGACTATGAAAAACAGCACTTACAGGACGAAATAATATAATGCAAAGTTTTACTTGGCAGAGGGTAACTTCTAAACTACCGAAGGGAGGAATAAGTACAATAATTTCCCCACTTCGGTAGTTTAAAAATTACCCTCTGCCAAGTAACATTTTGCCTTACATTGATGATCAAGCTTTACTTCGATTTAGATTGTTTGCGAGACTACCGAGAGATGCCGCTTGGTTACGCTCCACTGCGGTAGAACGTAACGGTGCCGGCGTCTACAAGATGCGAGCTTCATTTGTCAAAGGTATACTCGCTTACACTACACTGACGAGACCCAAGATAAGGTCGAAACCGGTCTGTAGTTAGCGATATCCTGAGATAGGTGACACTTTGCATCTTTCTTCGATTTGAATCATTGCATTCTAGTGTTAATCCTGTTAGATAAACTACGGCAAGTTTCGTCACATAATCAAGCGCTCGTCGTTTGCATGTAGCCAGGAGAATAGCTAATTTGGCCTAATTTGTTTAGTCCTTACTATATTAAGGCATTTTGCAGATGGGGTGGAGTATAATAATTTCCTCACTTCGGTAGACAAAACAATAATTTATTATTCCATTCCATTTTATAATTTGTACGTTATATCAATATAATACATTTATTTCAGCGTTCTTCCTACAAGCTTATGCTGCTGGGAAAAACGATCTGTGAAATCCTCCCTACTACTTATCTTCAACAATACATTGATTCTGCAAGTGATTTTTTTTGTTTCAAGATGCTTTAAGGGCTCCCATTAATATTCTTTAAAAAATCGATTTTTTTATTAGCTTAAAAAATTCTTTGGACCTTATAGAATATGAGAAGATGATTTAGATATTAATTATGAAAACCGAAATAGAATTATAACATTTTTTGCCGTTTTTCTCTTATTTCGCAACAGGTGAAATGTAGAACTTGCGATTCAGACATCACGTTTCATGAAAGAAGTCCTCGAGGTTTAGGTTCCAGAATAGTTATTGCTCCTTGGAAAATATTAAAAATAAAATTTAGGCGACCTTATTTCATAAGATCATAAATTATCAACCGACGAAGATTCGTAGAACGAGAAGTGCTTAGTCTTGGTGTGACTGGAATAAGGCGCAAGCAACGGATTCCTTGGACACCTTCCATCATAAGCCGCTGCTTCCTAAAGCAGTTTTTAAAACCATCAAACCGATTTATGAAGACCTGAGCAGAGACGAGTTGCTAAACTGTTGCTTGGGAGGCTACACGCAAAATAGCAATGACGCAAGTTTCTGTTTGAAAATTGGCTTCAAAATCTTATAGAAGTGGCAAAAAAGGTTTGAATATAGCGACTGTTATTGCCGTGTGCACTTTTAACGAGGGTTAATCTTTTATACCTTTTGTACTAGAAAGACGACAATTTTTTAAACATGCCTTCTTTATTCCCAGATTTTACAATGTTTTATTTGTAAAACATAAATTATACTGTCACGAACGCCTCGAGTGATCCCGAACGCCGGAAATATTCGAAACCTCGAGAGCGTGCGGTGTTGACTTCCAGTGCGTTCTATACTAGAAGGTTCGGCAAAGTTCTTTATCTAGAAACATCTGGAGAGACGCTTCACTGCCTATATAAGAATTGTGTCGTCCGGCCAGCAGTTAGTTGAATTTGAACCAGGATAGTGAGCGATACGGTGAGAAGAAAGTGATATACAGTGCGAAAGTTAGTTTATAAAGTTAAAGTATAAAGTTAGTTGGACTTGAGTGAATAGTTGAGGTGTAGATAAGTGTTCCAATAGGGCCTGAGAATATTCTGGAAGGTTCGACAAAGGACGAGAAAACCCACAAGTGTGACATACCACTGAACTCGTCTCGTCGTGAAGAAATCGAGGATCAACGTTTCGAGAAGGTCAGAGAACATTCTCATAGCAGTCAAGAAAACCCACAAGTGTGACATATCACTGAACTCGTCTCGTCGTGAAGAGGTCAAAGATCGACGTTTCAAGAAGTTCAAAGAACATTCTCGAACTTTCCATACCAGTCAAGAAAATCCACGAGTGTGAGATATCACTGAATTCGTTTCATCCCGAAGAGGTCGAAGATTGACGTTTCGAGAAGGTCAGAGAACATTCTCGAACATTCGATAGCAGTCAAGAAGACCCACAAGTGCGACATATCCCACTTCTGACACCAATGTAACGAATTTACTAGAAAGTTCTTTATTTCGAACACTTATCTACACCTCAACTATCCACAAATCTAACTAACTAACTCACTTTCTTTCTACTTTAACTTTAAAAACTAACTTTCGCACTGTATATCACTTTCTTCGCACCGTATCACTCACTATCGTGGTTCAGATTCAACTAACTGCTGGCCGGACGAGACAATTTTTATATAGGCAGTGGAACGTCTCTCCAGGCGTTTCTAGATAAAGAACTTTGGCGAACCTTCTAGTATAGAACGCACTGGAAGTCAACACCGCACGCTCTCGAGGTTTTGAATATTCCCGGCGTTCGGGATCGCCCGAGGTGTTCGTGACAATACATTTACTTAAAAGAATCATATTATTTTAATTAACTGATTATTATCTTTTTCAGAAAATATTAAGATGTTTACTTATATTTTGCTTTATCTTCTTAAAGTCTGTTATCTTCTTGAATGCTATTGTTTTCCTGAAACGACGGAAAACAGTCTCGGGAAATAAGAAACTGTGTCTGCATCCTTTATTTTCATCTAGAATGATCTTAAATTCACACTGATAGCATGACTGATCCTCATACACTGTCAAACTAATCCAAGGGTCAACGTCTCGTAAACACAAACGTTATTCAACTAAAACTCCTGCATCCAATAACGACCTCTATAAAGTTTCCAAGATCCTCCAGTAGTTTTAGACATACATGCGAGGAATTGTAGGTCAGTGAAAATAAATTGCATTTATTTCATTGCATGCAATCGAATAATTTGTTTCGGGAACGAGGTCCGTGCTTTTCCTTTGTGAAATTTTCGCGGCATAGAAAACGATTCGTTGAAAAGACATTCTCATAATCTTTCAATAGGGACGCTCGAAATTTGTTAGGCATAGTGGCCATGTTGTTAAAGCAACATCTGTTAAATTTATTGTGAATTGTTCAGTAGTGTGTGATAAATCATCATGGAAGGTTATAGTGTTCAACAACGTGTGCAAATCATAAATTTTTATGTTTAAAATCAGTGCTCCGCCCGAGAAATGTTCAGCGCATTACGTGATTTTTATCTTCGCCACAACCGTCCCGCCGAGTCGATTATTCGACGTTTGGTGGCCAAATTCGAGTCAACCGGTTTGATAAATAATCAGCCAACACCCGTACGTTACCGAAACGCAAGGTCTGCTGAAAACATCGCTACTGTGTGTGAGAGTGTACGGGAAAACCCGAGGCAGTCAATTTCTCGTTGTCCACAAGAACTTGGCTTTTTGCGACTTCAACTTGTTGAAATTTGCATCGGGGCTTATGTCTTCACACGTATAAAATCCAACTGACTCAGGAACTTAAGGTAAACAACCATAGAACACAATGTGTGTTTGCTGATTGAGCTCTGGAGCAGTTGGAAGTTCACCCAAATTTCGCCAGAAAACTCATCTTTAGCGGCGAGGCCTATTTTTGGATGAACAAGCAAAATTGTCGGATTTGGGAAGCTATCAACCCCCACGAGATACACCAGCACCAAATGCATCCCGAGAAAGTCACTGTTTGGTGCGGATTTTGGTCTGGCGGAATCATCGATCCGTACTTCTTCTAAAACGAAACTGGCATTGACATAGCCGTCAACGGCGAGCGCTACTGATCGATGATAAGCAACTTCTTGTGGCCTAAACTGGATGATATGGATACCGACGACATGTGGTTCCAACAAGACGGCGCTATGGACCACACAGCGCATGCCACGATGCACATTCTGTACGAACGATTTGAGGACACGGTTACCTCGCGCAGCGGTGACGTAAACTGACTAGAAACGCCACTTCGTCAACATAATGAATGCCATCCAGCAAATTCAGTCAGATTTATGCGACGAAGTCATCGACAATTGGACCTGACGAGTACCTGCCACCAAGCAAAACTGCGTCGGATATCGGAATGACATTATATTCCATACTTAATGCCATAAAATGTTCTTTCAAATAAAAAAAAATTGAGTGGCTATCTTATACACATCTTGTTTTATTTACGTTTAAAAATCGAACGTCCTTATTGAATGATCTTTTATTTAGGTTTTTTGTTGTATCCCTCTGACGAGTATCTCTTTCTAGAATGATCGTTCTGGTATAAGCAGAAGCTGTCGAATTCACAGTGGCCATTCAGTTCAGTTACTTATTGGTCGCGTAGATCAGCTCGTTGTGGTATAACAAGAGCTAAATTAGTAGACGTAAAAACGTCTATAATGGTCAGGATACTGAGCTACACGTTTCTAGACTTGTAATATTGGCGCATGATGTCTATTATAATAGTTTTTTGCTGTTACATGATTTGTATCCTAGAAATCCAATCAAAGACAACGTTCTGCTAATGAAGCTCGTCTCAATTCCGTCGCCCATTCGGCCTTGTGACGAGAATTGGAGGATTGACGTTGATTATCCGTCAAACATTACTTTACGATATAGCGTATTATAACCGATTTATTTTAGATTTAGTTGAGGAACTTCCAATTCGAAGCATTATTGATAAATCTTAATAACTCACGTGTCGCTTTATATTTTTCAATAGACAGTGAACAGAAAGAGGAAATCGTTCTCAAAGTACGTCCTCGGCGAACAGGAAAAGCGGTAGAAGAAATCGAAAACCGTAATAATACCGTAAAACATCCGACAGCCTAAAGTGAAGTGAAATTGAACTGACAAACAAGTGCCATGGATATGAGAAGTGCTCTTGAAATCCTGACCCTGCGAGGGAGGCCATGTGAAGTCCTCCGTCGCCGCGGTATTAGCCCCCGGCAGGGTAATAATTAGTGTCGAGGCATTGTATTCCGCGACACGACGCACCCCTAGAGGGCTAGAGACTCCTAGCCGCCCCTGTTCTTCCTTCTGAAACTTGTTAGATGCCCCAGTGCTGTGCGGCGTGCGAGAAAAAATGAGCGGGATCGTACTGGGTGTTTATAAATTTCAAACTAGTTTCAGTAACTGCAGTTATCTATTAAATCTTAATGTCGTCAATAAATTAAAAAAAACATGTTTGTCAAAATGAGGGAATAATGTGGTGTGAATTGCTGGATGATTTCACCGAATAGATGTATGTGTACATAATCTATTTGTGTTTCGTGACAACGAAGTAAACAATGTACTATAAATACATATTTTGTATCTGCCATTTATCATTTACTGTCTACTTATTATTTAATGATAATAATAATATATGCTCACTGACAAAAATACTGCATATTTTATTTTAAGTCATTATTTTTATTTTATTTCTTTCCTTTAAAACTTTCTGTGTTTTTTATTGATAGATACCTTGTAGTGGAGTGTTTTAAATATATTGAAATTTATTTCAGATGAAAGAATGTTTTGATATACACCTTTATAACTGAATAGGCAATAATGTTACAAATTACAAACATATCATTATGGTGCCTTGACGACTAACATCGACTGCTGTTTTGTTTGTTGTTATCAGAATGACATTTATAGTGCTTTTCGATAGTTTTGGTTAGTGAAATGGCACATTTAAGTGAGTTAGAATTATTATTTTAGCCAACGAGGGTTACAGAAAAAAAGATATTGCGAGGAGATTGCATATTCAGCAATCGACTGTTTCTCGTATAGTAAAACGATACAATGAGACTGGGGAATACAAAAGACGGCATGGTCAAGGACTTAAAAGATGTACAATGCCAAGAGATGACCAATATTTGAGAATTCTATTCTTGCGACATCGCTCACTTACAGCTCCGCATCTGAAAAATGAGTTACCGATTACAAGACAAGTCAATGTAAGTGTTAAAACACTAATTAGGAGACTTAAAGAAATAGGTTTAAACTCGAAATGTCCTGCTAGAGTTCCTAGGCTTCTCTCATGTCACAAAACCAGACGGTTACAATTTGCAAGAGCCCATTCTGATTGGAATTAATATCAGTGGGGAAAAGTCCTTTTTGAACGTTTTGCAGAATGTAGTCTCGCACAAAACGTTAACTTTGGTGGTAGTTCCATTATGCCTTGGGAATACATTATTTGGGGGCCGTACGAAGCTTGTTGAGGTTTCCTGCACAGGAAGAATGGTATCAAATTCCCCAAGAAACCATCCAAAATCTTCTGCGGAGCATGTCTAGAAGGACGAAGGCTATCGCTAGAGCTAGAGGAGGAAATACTAAGTACTAAAAATTTTATTATCTTGCCTTAAAGGATTGTTATATTGTCGTTATTGTTTACTCTTTCTAATTAAAAATGACAACCAAATTCAGGCAATTTAATTAGTTCCTCTACAAATCTGTTGTAAAGCTTCAATATGTAATTAATTTCACTACAATATACGTAAAACACTCTAGTGCAGGCTATCTAACAATAAAAAATGTAAAAAGATTTAAAGGAAAAAGAATAAAATAAAAATAATGACTCAAAATAAAATATGCAATATTTTTGTCTGTGAGTGTATACATTTCTCCAAGAATATCACCAAATTTTATTGGCAGCAAGAACTAAATCCCAATAAGAAGAATTATTAACAATTGTTAAAACCTGAAGCAATGCACCTATTAATGATTTTTTAATAATCAAATTAGACAGACCCAAACGGTTAGTCTGTAATAAGGAGCATAGTCATTGTCATGACCAAGTTTATTACAACTAGTAGATATTACATGCCTGAAAAATATGTAAAATTTTGACAAATTCACTGGAGGATTTCATTAGGTAGCTGGTTAACTGATATTTTATAGTTGTCATTCTTATTGTGCACTTACTAATAATAACAGATTATTAAATAATTAATTTAATAATTGCGTACATTCTTGATTACGTTAACAAGTCCAAACATCGCACAAGGATACGTAATCAACCCCTAAAAACTTGATATTTAACCGGTGTCACATAAGCATTGTAGCGAAACATTTGAAACTCTGAAAATTAAAACCGAACATTAAATTCCACAGATGTTACCTCCTCTTTTCGCATATTTTTTGCGTCGGCTATCTGCGGTAAAGAGAACAATAAAACTGACGCAAGTCCTTGGTCAAAGGCTTCTGTGTGGATGACGGCTTTGTCGCCGGGAGAGGGAGCGATTGTAATTAATCTGGAGAGACAATACCGCCAAATATGCAGGCAGTAGACAGCAAAGTTGGTATGAAAGTGAGAAGCACTCTTCAGTACGTTAAGCCGCCCTGGGAGACGCTCTCATTAGGGCCTGGGAACAGAGGCGTCACCGTCGGTTAAAAACGGGATGGAATTAACGGGGTAGTAAAGTAGACGATGGCGACTTGATTATAACTGATGATAGCCGGACAGACGAGATTTAAACGAAACTCAAAATGCGGGATCGACGATTCGAGGCCTAGTATTCAATATTTGAGATCAGAAAGTCAAGAATTATTTTAATTATACGAATAAGATTCTAGATTCAAAATACGAAATTAAAGAATCAAAATGCAGGATTCGAGAATCAATATTCGAGTTTAAATATTGAAATGGTAGATTGAGATTCGAAATTCAGAATTCAAGAATCAATATCCAAGACTCAAGATTCAAAAATCTAGTTTAATGATTTAGATTAATAACTATAGATTAGAGCTTTATAATTATAGATATAAGTAACATTCATATCAGATTCAAGATTAAAAATCATAAATTTAACGACCAATATTTAGGATATACGATCCAAGACCCAATATTGAATATTTAAGATCAGAGATTCAATAATTATGTTGATTATAAGATTAAGATTCAAGATTCAGAACTGCAGGTTCAAAATTCAAAATGTAAGATTCGAGATTCAATATTCAAGTTTGAAGATTGAAATGATAGATCTGAATTCGGGATTCACAATCCAAGAATCAATATTCAAGACCCAGGATTCAAAAATCTAGATTATAAATTTGAGATTTATAACCATAGATATAACTAAATTTTAGATCAGATTCAAGATTTAGAATATTAAATTCAACATCCAATATCCAGGATCTATGATCCAAGACTTAAGATGAAATATTTGAAATCAGATATTCAGGAAATAAGATTTAAGATTCAAAACTCGAAATTCAAGATTCAAATTACAAAATTCAATATTCAACATGCAACTTTAAAAACTGAAATAGATGTGAGATTCGAGATTCATAATCCAAGATTCAAGAATAAAGACCCAATATCCAAAATTTCAGACGTGAGATATCAGTTTAGAGATTTGAAATCATAAATTCAACGTCCAATATCCATGATCTACGATCCAAGACCTAAGATTCAAGATTTTAGATCAGAAATTCAATAATAAAGATTCGAGATTCCAAATTCGTTAATTAAGTTTTCAAATTGCAGATTTCAAAATTGAACATTCGAGTTTAAAGGCTGAAATAGTTCCTAAATTCGAGATTCATAATTAAAGATTCAAGAATCAAAACGCAAGATCCAAAATTCGAGATATGAGATATCAGTTTGAAAATTTAAAATCATAAATTCAACATCCAATATTCAGGATCTACGATTAAAGACCTAATATTCAAGATATGAGATCAGAAATTCAAGAATGAAGATTCTAGAGTTCAAATTCGTTATTAAATTTTCACATTACAAGATTTAAAATTGAATATTCGAGTTCAAAGGCTGAAATCCCAGATTTGAAATTCATAATTTAGGATTGAAAAATCAAAACCCAAGATCCAAAATTCCAGATAAGATATCAGTTTGAAAATTTAAAATCATAAATTCAATGACTAATATCCAGGATCTACGATCCAAGACCAAAGATTCAATATTTGAGATAAGAAATGCAAGAATGAAGATTCGAGATTCAAAATTCGAGATTCAAACTGCAAGATTGCAAATTGTCGAAATTCAACATTCGAGTTTAAAGACTAAAATAGATCTAATCTTTGAGATTCAGAATTCAAGGATCAAAGTTCAAGAGCTAAGATTTAAGGATATAGATTCAAGAATCAATATTTAAAACTATAGATACTACCAGTTTTAATTTGGATTTAAGTATCTTGCCAAACGTAATAAAAAATAACCTGTCAATGTTTCATAAAAACTGTTATTCTGTATATGTTGACGAAAGGTGAAACTAAAGCGATTTGTTTAATCATACGTTTCGATCGTCTCGCAAACACTTCCGCGTCTATTTACTTATAATCCCTCCTCACACAATTTCGTTTCCCACTCCCTTTCCTGCGATTCAAAATCGAACGCGAACGTGAGCCAGCCGAATTCGCCGTTATTCCAGGAATGGGTTCTTTAAACCCTCTCTCTCGATGAATCCAGACGTAGTGGCAAACTTCTCGGGATCAAAAGCACCGTGACGTTTGTAATTGATTTATGACTATTGTCATCGTCCGTCTTCCTTCCTGCAATTTACTTTTATTGTCATACCAGAGGATTGATTTCGTTTTAGTTGCCCTTTTTGGAGTCCATATTAAAAAGACATTTGAGATTGGGGGGTGGTGAGAGGACGCGGAGGTCGTAGTTGAATTTTATTTGCTTCGAAGTAGCTTTTTCCGCTTCAGAAGGGTTATTTGATTAATTAAGCCGTTTATAATATTTCCTGATATCTCATCTGTTCTTTTTCGTCTACTCTTTCGCTTTTAGACTACTAGAGGGCGATTTTTGTGATCGTGTAATAGCGCTACATTATCTTGAATATATATCACTTGTTTATCGATAGAAGTGTAGATTGGCCACCTTATTCCCTCGATTTTAATCCAGTATTTTTTCTTTAAGATCATCTGAAGGATAGTGCCTATAAAATTGACTGGGCTCCAATTCTGTGCTATTATAGCAAATTCATTTTCAACCACCATTTGAATGACGACACCTATTTACAAATATTGTAAGAAAATATAATACCTACTGTCAGAGAAGCTGTTGGGGGCATTAAAATTTAGTTTCAACACGGTTGCGCAGGTCATAACAGGCGTATTATAGCTGAATATTTACAAGGTACTTTTAATGAAAGGGTTATTGCAAGTAGTGGACAGGTTTTATGGCCAGAGAGATAGTCTAATCTCAGTCCTTTGAACTTTTATTTATGAGAATACACAAGAAGTGAGATATACTCATTTTATTTATAAAAAAACATGTTGGTCTTTGAAGAACGTGTTGAAAATACCTGGACCTCATTTAATATAAATACCCTGACAAGGGTTTCCAACTCTCTGATTTGAAAGGGAAGAGGTGAATAAGTGTATCCAGCAAGAAAGGCCAGATATTTAACAGTTTATGTACTACTTATTACAGTACTTATTATGTATTATTTTATGTATTTAATATATTTACTTCATGGCCTATTTTCAAAAAATGAAATCAGATCTACAGCCCCAGATCCTATAACTTCTTGATCATGTCATAAATCATTTTAATCATCATTTAAAAGAGAATAAAAAATGATGTCGAATCGTCGAAAAATTCAATATGGAGTTCATATGAAAAACTAAAATTAATGCCATTTTTTACGTTTGCTTTATTAATACAGCTAAAAATGCCTTAAAAAAGTATCTTAAGAATGTATTTCTCAAAATGTCACATCTCCAATTACAGAGATATTAGGTATTGTTGCTAAATTCATCATCCTGTTTGTTTGCAATTATTTAAACAACAAAAATAGTTAAGTAAAATTTGATAATGTAATAAAGACAAATAAAATTATTCAAAACTTGAATCCATTTAACCATATCTGATAATACCTGAGATAGAAATGCATGCTGCACTAAAGTAGACTATACTGCATATTTTGTTCAAGCATGTCTTTTGAGAAAAATAGAAAATTAAAATTTGCAATGCTTTTTTAATCGTACTGTAGAATAAATTCACCTTTCAATTTAATATACTATAGCAGGTATAACATAGATGAT
Source organism: Rosalia funebris (assembly GCA_037954035.1). NCBI lineage: Eukaryota > Metazoa > Arthropoda > Insecta > Coleoptera > Cerambycidae > Rosalia > Rosalia funebris. The sequence continues at coordinate 8,769,029 of JAZFAV010000001.1, read as the reverse complement.
TTTATTCAAAGTTTAGATAAATGTCTTAAGAAAAACTGATGAAGATTTAATAATAATAAAATGAAATATCATTTTTAAAATCTTGTGTCTACATTCAACAGATATTTCCAGTATCAAAACATCTAGAGGGTCCAGGAGGGTACCTTAGAGTACCCAGGAAAAGGTCTGGAAGCTTGCTCCTACTACATACTTCAACAATAAATTTATACTGGATGTTTACCTTCGTGATCAAGATGAGAACAGTTGGAAACACTTTATCCATTCATACCTCTTACAATTTCATGAGGAGTTTTCAAATCGTGAAGAAATCACTCAATGATTTTTTACAAAATATCTATGATGTATGGTGACAAAATTCTGCAATACTGGTAATGTTTGTGAGGGTAAATTATCTGGCAGGAAGACAGTTTTCTCAGAATAAACACTGGACGAGGTCTGTAAACGTTTAGCTGTTAGTACAACCTTTGCTGAACCTGAAAGCTCTGCTGAAGCTGAATCTACGGAATACAGTCCATTGCTTCATTAATTCTAAACACACAGTATGTTAGTATTCGTGAAGTACCAGTAAATACACGGTGTCCTATTGTTAGATGGAACTACAGGATTTGTATTGAATAGCTTGTGTAGAACAGTTTATTTTATGAAAGTGAGTTATTATTTATAATTGCATTAAGAAAAAATCGCACAAAATTAGGCCAACATGAAACGCATACAAAGTTGACAGTTCATAACTTAATAAAGAAACTTGAAGAGACGGATTCTGTTGTTGATAAGGCAACACTAATACGTCCTCGTCGTGATTGGTCAGATGAAAATGTTGCTGGAGCAAGAGAATGTGTACGGGAGTATTCACATAGATCAATTCGACGTCGTGCACAACAATTGAAGTTGTCAAGAGCCACCACGCACCGGACTTCAAAGAATATCTGTATCTGTCAGCATACAAATAGATGCAAATGTTTCTTTAATCAAGATCAGTTAGATTTTCTTAAGTTTAACTGTAAGAGAATAAATATGTTCACAGAAAAAAAAATTACTCGGAAGAGGTTCAATAGTTAAAGATAAAGTGGTTGCAGTGTAAGACAAGATATCCACAGGGCACCATTTACTACAAGGAAAACTTTTGTACGGCGGAAGAGTTTAAAATACTAAACATTAAAAGAAGATCAAAAAATAATTACTCTTTAATATTGAACAACACAACTCTTCTTCCTATTTAAAGAAAAGCTGAAAGATCTTAAAGACCGTCTACCCTTTATTAGCAAAATAAACTAGAAATACTACGAGCAATTTTATTCAACCATACTATTACAGTATAATACAAAGGACCAAGATTTCGAAGAACTCGAACAAAGCAATGACATCTAATGTTGTTCTTATGAAATTTGTTATCTGTTTACGAGACATATAGATGCTTTTCTTTAAATTTTAGTTTCCTTTAAAAGGCCAATGTCACTAATGTGTGAAGGTAATCGAGGGCCAATGTCATAACAAGAAATTACCTCTGTAATGATTTTAATGTAGCTTGCTAAAATTGTTAAAGAAAATAAATACCATTTAAAAAAATTTCAACTTAAAATATTTTCTTTTAATATTATAAGCAATTACCTTCTGCCCGAAACCTTTTATCCCTATTTTCTCAACTACAAGAAATCGGACATTGGCCCATCTACACCAAGCCACAGAAATGATCGTTCACTTTCATAGAACAGTTGTACACAAACTATTGGTTGTCTTACTGTTAATGGTCGTATGGTTTGTAGATGGCAGTCGTTAAATACTGACGTTCTATCTTTGACAGAACACATATGGCGCCCAATTCAAAACCTATAGTTCCAACACCCTATACTAAGGCAATTTTTCTTTATCACTACGACCATTAGCCGAGTTATTAGTCAGCTTACCAACCTAGCAAACCGCCGTTAAATTTATGTAAATCCCCTTCATAAATCACCATTAACAGCAAGCTACATAAATTCCATTGTAATAAGTGCAATCCAGCCGATGTAGAGCACAGTAAATCGGCTCTATTTGTGGTATTAGCGTCCACGTCAGTCGACTCGATTACTTATGCCTAATTGTAGCCGATCCAGAACGTTGTCGAATAGATTACTTATACGAAAATTGCCTCACAGGTCATTTACTTTATCTTAAAACCCAATTGAATAACTTCCACCTAATCTTTCTTACTTACGCACGATTAATTTCGCCTCGCTTTTTTCTCCACAGCTCCATTTCGGCTTGTTTGCTAGCCAGGAATCGCGCGCCAAATTCAGGAGACGAACAACAAATTATGTGGAATAAATTTAAATGCCCCAGATCTTTTCCTTTTAAATCTGACGGCTATTCTTCTTGGCCTCGGGAAATGTATTTATCTACCTTTGGAGGCGGGGATTGAGACGGTTATTCGCTGTTTATTTTATAATAAAATGTAGGTGAAATATGGATAAAGTTTCTTTGCGGCAAGCCATTCATTACGTCACTCGAATTGTAGATAAACAAAAGTAGTCATAAAAAACAAAAACAAATAACCGACGAATATATTAATCTAACTAATCTTTGTATAAGACAAAATTGTTTCATTGTTTTATGGGTAACTGCCTATCTCCTTTTATTGCAAACATTTTTAAGGGTAAGGGAATTTTATAGAAAATATGAATGTCTCAAAATCGAGGCGCAAGATTAATTGAAAACAATGTAGATCGATCTACTGAATACGGAAGTAATGTTTGTCTTAATGAGAAACTGTCAGTTTTCTCAGAAAAGCGAAGAAGGTTTGTCAAATTGTAGATTCAAAGTAACAACTTCGAAGTTAATTGCTACCAAGAGAACCACTAAAGTTCGGAAAAATCAAAAGATATCATTGAATTTGTCCACCATTATTTGTTATATACGATTATTTTTAGATTTTTACTAGAAACAATATTTTTTGGGGAAGAAAATTGGTAGAGTATAGTAAGTGAATTTTGTAGAAAATATGAGTCTCAAAATTGAGGCAAATAAAATTGAATGCAACGTAGATCGATCTTTTGATTATGACAGTGTTTACTTTAATAAAAAACTATCGGTTTTCTCGAAAAAGCGAAAAAAGGTTTATGGAACTACAGATTCAAAATAACAACTTCGAAATTAATCTTTACCAAGAGAACCACTAAAGTTCAAAGAAATTCGAAGACACCATTCGATTTCTCCATTATTCTTTGTTGTATACGAATTTTTTTAGATTTTTAATAGCAAAAACCTATTTTTGGGGAAGAAAATCGATGAGCTATAGTAAAGGAATATTGTAGAAAGTATAAAAGTCTCAAAATTGAGGCAAATTAAATTAAATACAACGTAGATCGACCTTCGGAATACGACTGTAATGAGAAACAGTCGGTTTTCTTGCAAAAGCGAAAAACGTTTGTTAAAGTGCATATTCGAAGTAACAACTTGGAAATTTGTCTTTGCTAAGAAAACCGCTAGAGATAGGAGGAATCCAAAGGCGCCATTGAATTTGTCTATATTTCTTTGTTGTATACAAATTTCTTTAGATTTTTACTAGAAAAAAAGTTTTTTTAAAGGAATAATTGGTGGACTGTAAGGGAATTTTGTAGAAAATATGAGTCTCAAAACTGATGCAAATTAAATTGAATACAACGTAGATCGACCTTTTGAATATGACAGTAATGTTTACTCTAATAAAAAACTTGGAAAAGCGAAAACTTGGTTTTATTGGAAAAGCGAAAAAGGTTTATCTAACTACAGATTCAAAGTAACAGCTTCGCAATTACTCTTTACCAAGAGAACCAGTGAAGTTCGAAGAAATCTGAAGAAGCCGTTCAATATGTTCATCATTCTTTGTTGTATATGATTTTTTTTAGATTTTTACTATAATAAACCTTTTTTTGGGGAAGAAAATCCATGGACTAGAGTAAGGGAATTTTGTAGAAAATACGAAAGTCTTAAAATTAAATTCAATACAATGGTGATCGACCTTCTGAATACGATAGTAATGTTTACTTTAATGCAAAACTGTCGAATTTTTTTAGATTTTTACTAGAAAAAACGTTTTTTTTAGGGAAGAAAATTGGTGGACTGTAAGGGAAGTTTGTAGAAAATATGAAAGTCTCAAAATTGATGCAAATTAAATCGAGCACCACGTAGATCGACCTTTTGAATATGTCAGTAATGTTTACTTTAATAAGAAACTTTCGGTTTTCTTGGAAAAGCGAAAAAGGTTTATCTAACTACAGATTCAAAGTAACAGTTTCGAAATTATTCTTTGCCAAGAGAACCATTGAAGTTCGAGGAAATTCGAAGAGGCCGTTCAATTTGTCCATCATTCTTTGTTATATATGATTTTTTTTAGATTTTTACTAGAATAAAGCTTTTCTGGGGAAGAAAATCGATGGACTAGAGTATGGGAATTTTGTAGAAAATACGAAAGTCTTAAAATTGACACAAGTTAAATTAAATACAACGGTGATCGATCTTCTGAATACGATAGTAATGTTTACTTTAATGCGAAACTGTCGAATTTTCTTAAATTTTTACTAGAAAAAACATTTTTTTTTTTTTTGGGAAGAAAATCGATGGACATAGTAAGGGAATTTCGTAGTCTCAAAATTGACGCAAATTAAATTAAATACAACGTAGATCAATATTCTGAATATGATAGTGATATTTGCTTTAATGATAAACTGTCGGTTTTCTGGGAAAAGCGAAAACCTTTTGTCGAGCTGCACATTCTAAGTAACAATTTAGAAATTCATATTTACCAAAGAAGGGCTAGAGATAGAAGAAATCTGAAGGCACCGTTAAATTTGTCTAACCTTCTTGTATGAAAATTTTTTCAGGCTCTTACTCTAAACTATGATTTTTTGGGGAACAAAATTGATAGATTATAGACTTAGGGTTGTAGAAAATATAGAAGTCTCAAAATCTACGGAAATTACATCGAATACAACGTAAATTGGAAGTGACTTAAAAAACCCGCCCTCAATTATACTTTTCTTCTTTTTAAGTTCCTAAAACAACTCCAATCTCATGATACAAAATACTGATTTGATAACCGTGGAAATATTTTACACATATTCAGGCCTTACACTTAATCCCGAGAATATTAATTATAAATTATGTAATATCGATTTACACGGAGTCTACTCAAATTTCCGTCGACGGTGATTTTATCGAAAAATGTCTATAATGGATTTTTTTACGCTCACAACAATTATTTCAGCCCTCGGCGCGCGACCAAACTCTCGGAAATTAAAGTTGAAAATTTAATTAGCAGAATCGAAGTTGAACATATTCGGAGTGACTTTCGAAAGATAACATAATAAATCAGAAGCCCGGTATAGGGGGAAAGTTGGCTTATTTAATATGCCGTATAGTGGGTAGCAAGTTAAAATTCCTCCGCATCATGAACCTGTAGAAGGTGTATCTGTAGTCATGAAACTTTGGGGAGTTGTACGGTAGTTAATACGGGGGGAAATTCTATAGGTCGTGAGTTCAAAGGACTGCAGTGGGTAAAGTAAATACCAGTTTTCGATAAGCGTATCATTTTTTAAAGTTAAATTTAAAGTTAATTACAAACGTCCTCTATTGTTTTTATTTTTTTCTTGAGCTACTTTATATTGATATCCCCAACAAGTCCTTTTTCTTTAAGTCGTTTGTAAAGTTTTTAGAACAAAGATTCTTTTAATTTTATATTTAAATAATCTTTATCTTTTATTCTTATTCTGGAAAATCTTCATTAATTAATAAAAAATCAGTGATACATTTAGCGTTCTACTTCACTTTTAAAAGCACCAAATCACTGAACTTTATAAACAAAAAGTATAAACAAAATATAAATAGAAAAAATAAATGTGACTCTTGACAACCAGCTGCCAACTAAATAGTAGTGAGCGAGTGAGTGAGTTTACAAGCTGTGTGAGATTACCCCTGCGAGAGCTAGTTGCAACAAGCTCACTCGCTGGCGAGTTTACTAGACAGCGAGTAGCTAGTAAACTCGTCCCGTGTAATTGATGGTTTATGATGAAGAACCTAGGATTTCCGGCAACCTAGCCTAACTTAAATCGTAGATTTAAACGCAAACACTGAAGAATCGGCAGTGAGCAACATAAAAGCTTTCGTAGATTTAAGTATACACGTTAAACATACGACTGTCGGAGATATAGCGCGAACGTTATATCTCGAACTTTCGTAGAGCTATACACTGCCTCCAGATATTGCTACATTTCGAACTGCTGTTAGAGCTCTGCTTAGCTCTAAACTGGTAGAATGCCTGTTTCTTAAGACGACTTGCCCTGAGGTTCTATAGTTACTTTCAAGTTTACTGAAACGTTTAACTGTTCAAATTAGCCACATATAGCTGGTACGTCCTTTAATAACCAGAGTTACCCATTTCATTGCTTCATCTTCTCTTAAATTACGTGAACGATTCATTTCTACTCTAAGTATTCTGGATAAAGTGTTTCATTCACGTGATTACATTGCATTAAAAAAATCACTAGCGCAACTGAATATATTGCCTTCTACAATTCATTTTACAATAAATAGTGCAAGGAGGCTAGAGAGAAGGAGAGAAAGCTCCTATTTTCAGTTGAGATGGAATACGGTGGTAAACCATGCGGCGCTGCGGGCGTACTCGAACGTGCGCGGAAAACCAATCGAGGTGTTTGCGCATGAAGTGGATTCAAACGGTGGAAGTGGGAGACTTTGAAATTCTAACCACATGCTCACGACATGCGCAGAATAGCCCGAATGGCATTCCGCGCACGCTCGACCCAGCGCCGCCTGGTATACCGCCGTATTTTCTATTAAACGAACAATGGTACATGCTGGAAGTTTATTTCTCCTTCTCTCTAATTTCCTTGAAATAGCGTTAAATGTTAAATGTATTATTAACTGGTACAAAATATTACTTTACACCTGTCAAACAATTGAAATTATTTATCAGTAGTAACAGAAGATATCCTAGGCCACCTACATAAAATGTAAGGATGTAAAACCTTCGAAAAATTATAAAAAATAATGAAGAGTTTTGCTGATGCGTCAATGTTGTCCAGGAGTGTATATGCATACAATAAATAGACTAAAAGTTAATACAAAAACTGAATACATTCTTTAGTTTACAAAGTTATTTTTGTTCTCAATGAAATAATGTATTGAATAAGTGTCACAGATGAGCTTCACTAACAGCTTCGGAAGAACCAAAACTATCTATTGAGATGATGAAATGGCTCTACCCGATAGTATAATACATTAATCTGATACAAATATACATATGTCCAATGAATCCGGCTATTTAACGGAGGTATCTTTTTGTAATTCTGAATTTTATCGTAGAAGAGATAAGAATATGGAATAAACTATTGTTAAGTACCGCCCTTACGACTGTTACTATTAAGTGAATGAGACAATTTTCTGATAAAAATCGTGCTATTTGATTTTATGCCCTTTTAAAAGATTTTATGAGCCTCTCAAATGTAGGAAAATGGTTAAAGCTTGTCTGGAGTATTATATGAAGTACATATCTTAAAGAATGTATTCTAATACTTATTCTCGCATATTTTCGAGAATGAGCTCCCAGCTCGAGTTTTTGTAAAAAAACATAACGTGAACAATAATTTTCCAAAATCCTTCCACTCAAGTAGTTGCAGTCATCGACTTTAATTCGTAATTTTCATTTAAGTTCAGTGAAAGATAAGTTTCAGAATGGCAGACATGTTCAAATATAAGGTGCCTCAGTTGGAATTAATAGCTGGACTATAATGCTACTACTATAATGGACTATGAATTTGAATTGCGTGCCATTTGTGTTCTGTCAATTAACAGTTCCACAACGAATAGTTTGTGTACAGCTGTTTTATGAAAATGAGCGATCATTTACAGTTGCACTAAGAAAAATTCGCAAAAATTAGGGCAAAATGAAGCAACTAAAGAGTTAACAGTTCGTAACATTCAAGAAACTTATGTTATGTTACCTACAGGGTTAACAGTTGGTAACTTAATCCAAAAATTTGAAGAGATGGCTTTTGCTATTGATAAGGCAACACCAATAGGTCCTCGTCGTGGTCGGTCAGATGAAAATATTGCTGCAGTGAGAGAAAGTGTACGAGAGTATTTAAACACATCAATGCGACGTTGTGCACAACTGAATCTGTCAAGAGCCACCACGCATCGGATTTTAAACAAAAATATGCGAGACCATGCGACTTAACACCACTAGACTTTATTATTTGGGGTTATGTCAAGGGAAAAATGTACGCCACTCAGTCAGGAGCAATCAATGAGCTCAAACCAAACATTCAACGTGTTATTCGGAAAACAGAGCCAGTTTTATGTGTCCGTGTTATGGAACTATTTTGCTAAATGAATGACATAATACTAGATGAGTTGAGGCGGTGATATGAACGATATGTGTAGCCGTATCATCTCCAGACAAACTGATTTTTATTGAAGAATAAAAATCAGTTTGTCAAATATTATTAATTTTATTCACAAATCATATTCTATAGTTCTAAGTGAGCCACCCTATATCTACAAGAGTTAGGCCACTATTCTAATTTCTTTTGCGAGAAATATATAGGACATCTTTTCCGAATACATAAAGTTTTTTACGCTTACTTATTATGCAAATTGTCTCTGTATAGAGTTAACAATTTTAATGATGTTTAACTAGTAATGTAAATTGAAAAATTGGTGGGTGCCAAGTGTTAATTTGCTGGGAAAAATTGGTATATATAATTGAGCATGCAAAAAAAAACACCAGTTTTATATCAGAGATGTGAATTTCTGATATACAGGGCGTCTCAAAAAGATGACCACACGATGCTTGAGAAATGGATTTTGAAAATATGAGACTGAAGATTTAACTCCTTTGAAGAACCATTCATGATTAAAAATTTAATAATATAACAACGGTAGAATGCTCCTGATAGAATTCCTAGAACTTTTACTTTTCCGCACTCAACTATACTATCGGAAAAGTAATGTAATCGTGTAAAGAAAAATGGAAAAAATTCGTTTATTATTTGTTTTTCTACCTAAAAACAAAAAAATGGTTTTTAAAAAATTTTGTGTGTGTGTCGTCGTTGTCGTCGGCATTAAAATTTCTTGTTAGCACGGTAACTCAACTAAATCGTGTCGGATCGATCGGGTTTAGACTAATTCTGATCGGAGACATCTTCCAGACGACACCCATTGATTTTGAGGTGGATAGGACACACCCCACCCTGTCCATGGGTCATGAGAAAGCACGATGGTGGACTATTTGAGAAATTTTTTTTGTTAATGCGATAACTCAACTAAATTATGTCGGATCGATCGGGTTTTGACTGATTCTGATCGGGGACGTCTTCCAGACAACATCTATTGACTTTAAAGTGGATAGAATATACTCTACCATGTACATGGGTCATGAGAAAGTACAATGGTGGACTATTTGAGAAATTTGTTTGTTAGCACGACCACTCAATTAAATCGTGTCGAATCGATCGGGTTTCGATTGATTCTGATTAGAGACGTCTACCAGATGACATCTATTGATTTTGAGGTGAAACATGGGTCATGAGAAATGGGTCATGGGTCATACAGGGTAGGATACACCCTACCCTGTTCATGGGTCATGAGAAAGCACGAGGGTGGACTATTTGAAAAAAGTAAAACTGTCGCATAAAACACATATTCTGCATTCATGTGTTGGTTTATTTTTTCTCGGCCACTCAATTTCGAGGTAGAAATGTTCTACGTGCGGAAAATTCCGCTTTGAGGTTTTAAAACTGTTCATTTTACATTACTTTTCCGAGTATATTTTTAAAGCCTTATAGATATTAGACAATAAAACTTCTATGTATGCTATGTATGGGTATATAACTTTAAGTAGTTTGGCATAGTTTTTAGACTTCATATTAAATTTAATAGTTGTATTTTACCTTCAAGTGATAGGATATCCAGTAAAGTTGATTGGTTATCACAAAGTGCTTACCTGAAACAAAGCAATAATTGAAGGATGTATACGAGTCTAGTTTATTTCATCGCTATTTGCCAAATAAAAAGCTCAAGAACTTCCGGTGCCTTGTTTTTATGGCTAGGCTCAGGTAGACTGTTCCGTTTATAGGCAAGATAAGAGAATTTTTTATTTGAAAAATAGCGATGAAATGAATATTACTATAGCGATTTTGATCTTTACTCTTTCTATTCTGTATCTTAGATATTAAAATCCACAATAGCTTTTTATGAGAATGCAGGTATTCTTGGGAGAAGGTTAGAAAAAAAGGAAATCAATTTGTTATAACAAGCTGGTCTCCTGTTTTTTATTCAATTGTTTCCAAAACTTTTTGATTCCATTATATATCGTTTTGATTGAAAGATTTGTAGTTAACGTGGCATTTTAAAATAACGAAACCAACACCCCTGAGGACTAGTAACAGTAAACATATTCACAAATGTTGTTTGCATATATTACTTTTAGCGTTTCGTGAGGCATCCGGAGTCTATTCTCCTAATTAATTAGACCGTAATTAATTAGAAAATAAACTCGTAAAAGCTATGCATACAAAGTAGTCAAATTGTACTGTTTATGTTCTTAAAAATTACAATAAACAGGATTTTATTTGGCATATGAATAACGAAGTTGATAGCATGATACATTTTTAACGTCAAACAAAACTATGTCGGCATTTCCTTTAAACATGATGTAAAATAAATTAAATTGATACGTTAAGAAAATATTTATTAGTTAAAAAATGACATCACAGTTGTGCTATGGTAATAAACGCCGTCTTAAAATAGTACGTAAGTAGCTGGAAAATTGAATGCAATTAATTGTAATTATCACTAATATTATTATTATTAAATTATATAAGTTTGGGCCTCATCAGCCACTGATCGCATGGATAGTTCCTTGGCGATCCCCTCTTATCCGGGTCATTGTCCAAAAGTGCTATCCCATAAAAGGAGCAATTTAGGCACGTCCCCCGCCTTAAGCCTCGCCTCCTCTAGGATAACAGGTGTCCCTAAGATAAGATACCTCTTCTCCTCCAGTGCGGGTTAGCTGTAAAGAAGATGAATCGAGGTCTCCTCGTCTTCTTTACAGTATCTGCAGGCCGGGCTGTCAGCCTCAGTCAGCCTCAGCTTGTGCTTATATGCATTTAGGCTACTATGGTGGCCCGTTATGATTCCCATCAGGGTTGTGGGTTTGTGCCTGTTCAATTTAATAAATTCTTGGGCCCATTTTTCAATCTCTGAGTATTGGATGAAGAGTTTGGTTATTCGAGAACCCGTTACTCCTCTCCATCTTTTATTGTAATGGTCTCTTGCCCAGCCATTGATGCAGTCTCTAATCAGATTCCGACTTATTCCCACTGCAGGTTCTGGTCCATAGAGGTTTTCCCTGGTCCCTAGTCTGGCAAGGTCATCTGCAATTAGATTTCCCTTAATGTCATTATGCCCAGGTATCCATAAGAGTTCCACCGGTCCCTTCCCTGCTAAGTGGTTCAATTCTTCATAGCAATTATAGACCAGCTTCGACTTTGTCGTTGCTGAATACAGGGCTGCCAACGCCGCCCTGCTATCCGAGTAGATTTGGTCGGCCCCCAGAACATCGTATGTAATTACAACTAGCTCGACCTGGAGTGCGGTAGTGTATTTGTCCAAGGGGAAGGTTTTACCTATCCCGTCGTGTCGCCTATACACCCCCGCACCCGCTCTGTTCCCACTCTTGACTCCATCCGTGTACCAGATGTCTCCATTGAGCGGCAATCCCGCTCGACCCTCCATCCAGTCGATCTTACTGGTGAGGGTGATCTTATATTTCTTGTCAAACAGGAAGTGGACACCTATACTATCAGAGGGCATCCATAGGAGTCCCTCCTCAGCTAGCTCTCTTGAGAGCCTATTCAGGTCCCTTACCTTCCTATTCATGTTTCCCACCCTGTGCATTGACTTTGCGGCTTCCGCTTTCAGGGTGACATCAATGATTACTCCTAAGTATTTCACTTCGCTATTATAGCTTAGTTCTTGGCCACCAAGTTTCAGCGGACATGTTTTGTTCCACTTATATTTCTTGGTGAACACCATCACCTCAGTCTTAGAGGGATTGACCGAGGGTCCCCTCTCTCTGCACCAATTCCCAACCTTGTTTAAATCTCCCTGCATTATATCGAGAATCGGCTCCAAGAAAGGGTCCTTCGCTATTATTACTCGTCATCGGCATAGCCAATTACTTGATAATCCTTTAACCTTTCAAGCAGCTGATCTACTACTAGGCACCACAGAAGGGGGGACAATACCCCTCCCTGTGGACAGCCAGATTCGACCCGGCCTTGGATGGTAGTCTTGCCTTTATTGGCAGTAAGCTGTCTGTTTCCCAACATATGGTCTATCTATTCAGCGATTATTCTGGGGGTGTAGCATCTGCCTAGTGTTCCGCTAATCACCTCCCTGGATGTAAAGTTGAAGGCTCCTTCAATATCAAGGAAGGCGCAGACAACGTATCCTCCGGAGTCCAGTTGTGACCATATCGGCTGACACAACCTTATCCAGAGCTGTTCCTGTTGATTTACCAGCTTGATAAGCATGCTGGCTCCTTTGAAGTGGCCTCTCTATTAGGACAGTATCCCGAAGGTACCTGTCAACTAATCGTTTGGCCGTCTTCAGTAAAAGTGAGGCTAATCGGTCGAAGGTCCTTAGGGGACGTGTAACCGACTTTGCCCGGTTTAGGTATAAAAAAATCGTACATACTTTTATTAAATTTTCTCGTATAAATTTTGGCTTCTGATACTTTCTGAAAAATTGTCGTATTGGGCTGAGGATATTCCATATTGTTCATTTGAACCTTTATCTCGTACATAAACTCATTGTTATCTATTAATTTTAAAATATTGTCTACTGAATTATTCACCATGAATAAATAGTCCCGTAAACTCGTAAATAGCAATAATTGAAACTATGTGGTAGGTTTAAGAATGTATCTAGCGCGACACACGACCGTCACAACACACTCTCTGAAAGCCGCTTGGCTTGGGGCAACTTGGCTTTAGCCCAAATGATGACGCAATTCGACGGACTTTAACTGCATGCGCTACGCTTCTCACCTCCGACCATCTCGGGTGGCGCGGGACTACTTCGTATGTCACCCCGCTGTACACTCGCTGTAACCAGTAGTACACCCTCATTCACAAATTGCGCGGCTCCAGCAAAGCGGCCAATTAAAATTAAACTTCAATTAAAATGATTATAAAAAAAATTGAACTTCAATTGACATAATGATAAAATTTACGCAGAATCTGAATTAAATTATTAATAAAACTTTAAGAACTTGAGGAATTAGTTGGAGGAGCACTGCCCCATTGCTCTCCCTGCACCAGCCGCCACTGAACCATCACCCTTGTTTATTTACTTATTAATGTATGTGCTTGTTCGTCCTTTTATTCTCTCCTCGTACCGCCCAATATTTACGCGTTCATTTGACGTCACCTGAACGCAATTTGCGTCTCGAGTATCGCCCCTATCGCTCGCAAATTTTTCTCCGGTGACGTCAACCCAAATTATAATTTTAATATTCGACACCTCTAGCAGCGGAGGCACGAGTAAACTCAATTAAATGTTCAACGAATAATCAAATAATGGAATTAACTGCCGCCCCCGTTTAATGGAGATTCACTAGGATATAATGCCGTGTATTTGCTCAAAGTATAAGTTCCTTATTAAGGTGGATATTGCAGGAGAGAAGTGAGTTTCGCACCGCAAATAGATTCTACTTGTCGGGACAAACAGCTTAAATAAACATAATTAATTTTAATTTCGTATAATTTCGCCGCATTGTCAAGTCAAATAATTTTCCTTGCGATCGTGTTTCTAACGCTTGCCCAAGAAAAGTGCGACAGGGTGTGTCCGTATTGTCGCGTCGTCGACTGGGTAGTAACAAAGAAGGATAATTGAAATTGATACTATCATGACTTCATTAAGGATAGCTTCAAAATGTATAGAGTACGTAAATACAATACATTATTCCTTATTATTACCAATACTAGGAAACAAGAGTGGTAAAACATTAAGTGTACCTCTGTTTTAGGCCCATTATAGTTGGCGCTCTCGATATTTGAAACATTATCGCGTTCGTACCACTTCGTTTCTATCGCAATAGCTACATAGGAACGAAGAAGGACAATTGAAATTCATAGTATCGTGACTTCATTACAGATAGCTTCAAAATGTGTAGAGTACGAGAATAAAATATTCCTTACTATTAAGGATATTAGGAAGTTATCAAACGTGGTGAAAAATTGAGTGTACCTCAGGGATCTGATTTAGACCCACTATAGTATGGCGCTTTCGATAATTTATATTCAATTACTCTTTAGGAAGGAATTCTGAGTTTGCCATTGCTTCTGTTATACCAAATATCTTACGATGGGCATTCAGTGTCCGAATATGCCCATTGAGAAGTAGGGAGCAGTGCTATTTGTGCTATAAGGTTCGTAGCGACAGACTGGGCTCACTGATGGTGCTATTGTCTGTTTCGGTTTGAATTCCAAAAAGGAAAGTCTCCATGTGGACCGTTTCCCTTTAGAACATGAAGCTTTAGGGGACGGAAGTTAATTTTGGTGTCTAATTACCAAAATAACTATTGATTCAAACAATTCAGGTTAACTTACAATAATTCAAATTAGCTGGATCCACTTTAATGATTCTTTTGTTTTATTTTGTGTGACAATAATCTTCAGAATTTCTTTAGAGAGAAACTCATAACGAAATTTAAAAAATCACTTTCTCTTTTTTTTGGCATCCGTTTTTTTTTTTTTTTTTTGGTAACGGTAAACAAATAAGCACTTGTCTGTTACGCTACATGACTTTCTATGGTAGATCAGAAGAGTACGCTTATACCCTGAACAGCATTGCAACATTGCAACAGTTTTAACTTCGAATACCAAAGCTTTCAAAATGATTGTGTATATGTATATCACAAGGATTATTCTAGATATATATCTTGAAATCCAGAGAGGCGGTTATCAAGATTAGTCTGAAAAAACTATCTAGGAACGGATCGTATAATTTTCTTATTTGTATTTTTTGAAGAACCATTTTCCATGTTTGCATTGATAGAATTCATAAAATTAACATAAAAATTGTATTCTGTTACCATTATCATAGATTGAGGTATTCCAACCCCCTTTCTGATGTATTTGTTAAGCTTATATTTTCGGCCATTTAATCTACGGAAGAAGAAATAAGTCTGGACATGCAGAAATCTATTTTCTTCCTCTAGAGCTTGACAAATTGGAGAGGGCAAGATTACATACTTTGACAGAACACAAATGGGGCGTAATTCAAATCCTATAGTCCCAATTGAGACAGCCTATACTCGTATATATATATATATATATATATATATATATATATATATATATATATATGTATATATATATATATATATATATATATATATATATATATATATATATATATATATATATATATATATATTAAATAGTTGAATCGCAAAAACAACTTATAAACCTATATTTTTTTGTATATCAATTCCATGCGCCGCGTTTTCTTTTCTGCAAGAACATCTATAGTTCTTGAAATAAATTGGTAGCTTTTGCCGCTTTAATTTTCAGTTTATAATTTTAGTTTATAATTAAATATGCGTCCTTAGTTTTCAGTTTATCTTCTAAAGATAAACTATTAATTCGAAAGTCTACTAAATCGGCGCTGTCTAGGGCCGCCATTATACTTAAAAATAACACTAATCACCACGAGTAACGACAGATCAATATTATAGCCACCGTATTACGCAAACTGATCGATCAGGCTAGCTAAATTGCATGTCATTTTTCGCATACTCCCCTCTCCTCCCCTGCACCGTGGATCTCTATAAGTCCGTTAAAACCAAGCCGCTGTCTGGACTGGCTGTCGACAGCCCAGACAGCGGCCGGCCAAGACTTGCGCACTGCCGGTTGCCGGCGCTTCAGTTTAAATGAAAATATGTATGATAATATGAATAGAAAATATTTATCATTCTGACAAAGGCAGGTGGCAATATAAAAAAGGGGTCTAGCATCTAAAATATGTGGGGTAGGCTGCGCCTTACAGCCTTAATGGGCGCTTCGCCACTGGATAAGATAATGGTAAACTAACAGAATGCTTAATCAGCCATGGTCGGACAGATTGCAACTAGCGGTTTTTACGTCCTTGTGACGTAATTTGAAGAATATAGTGACCCAGAAAATATATGTATGCACTGCCAAAAAAAAAATTAATTACAAACTATAATTGTAGATTGTTGATTGTTTTCTAGATTAATATTTTATTGTCCCAATCAATTTCCTTAGTTTTGATTTCGCTTTCTTTGATGTGTTATTTCCAATTTAATTTTCCAAGCGAAATCTTAGGGGATTTGACTACATTCTGTTGGGATGTGTGACCACTTGGTTTTATTAACCTTGATTTTCCATTTATTCAGCCATTTTTCTATAAGGTTTAGGTAGGAGATGGACGGTTTAATTTCTTCTTTTCGGACTTTTCGCATATGGCTGTATCCGTTTAAAGGCGTTCAAGATTACCCCTCCCTGTCCATTTTCGCAACCGTGTCGCCGTTATCGCGTCCCACTTGCACTAAGTACGTAAATCCAGCTTTTATTTTCTCCCATAACGCACTAATAAAAAACCCGTCGGTGTCCATACAGTATGATCAAGTCATAATCCGGGCTTATACTCGTACTTCATTTTATGCCGTCTTAGCGGCGCACTAAAATGTGCTCCAACACGACGCCATAAAATAAATGCATATAAGGCGACGCCTAATCTCTTGGCTATTTCGAAGTAACGTTTACTTTTTATAGTAATGGACGGAAAGGGTTTCCATATTTTATGAATACATTTGCGGCATTACACGCGGTGGGAGTGCCGTTGGAACTTTTATTACAACGGTAAACGTATGCGCATAGTTTACATTCCCGACACGTGTTGCACAAATTATGCAGGGCATGATATTGGCAAGGTAGTGACATTTCGGGAATCCCGCGGAAATATACAACGTATGTTCTTTAAATTGCCATATTTAATATGCGTTATTGGAGGCGGTCTCTGTGACCCGTCGGAAAATTGAGGCGGCAGTCGGGGACAAGCGAATTGGATATTCGTTACTATCGGGTTGTCCAAAAAGTTCCTTCGGTTTTTTCATAAGTATTTATTATTAACATTATAGTTATTACAAATTATTCTAACCAATAATGTACATTCCTCCATTTTTAATAACTTTATCTCATCTCTTAGTAAGCTTCGTAATACCATTTAAAAAAAAACTATGGTCTGCTTGAAAAAATCGTCTTTAAATGATTTCTGACTTCCTCCTCATTGGAAAATCTTAAGTTTCGTAAACTGTTATCCATCGAGCGGAATAGGTGAAACTCCGAGGGCCCGAGATCCGGAGAATACGGTGGATGGGGTAAAACATCCCACTCTATCTTCAACAATTTCCTCCGGGACTGCAGAGAAGTGTGGGGTCGAGCGTTGTCGTGATGGAAGACAACCTTCTTACAATTTACGCCTTTCCTGCATGGTTTTGCCCAATTTTTGTAGTTGTTTGCAGTAAACGCCCGAATTTATTATTTCGTTCTTCGGGAGTAGCCCAAAACACATGAAACAATTCCTTTGAAATCCCACCAGACGGATAACAAGACTTTCCTGGGGTCAAGCCCAGCCTGTGGTGTGGATTGAGAAGATTCGCCGGACTTTCCCCATGATCTTTTTCGACTGACGCTGTCGTAAATGATTCCTTCCTTCACTTTCCATCTCCAGTAACCATATTTCTCAAAAAGGGATCGCTACGTTGACGAATCTTTAACATATCACAGATGTTGATGCGATCCATTAAGTTGGATTCGCTGAGTTCGTGAGGTACTTACACATCGAGTCTACTGACAAATGTAATTTGTTTAAGCCTTTAAGGTGATTCTGTACTTTAGATTTTGACGTCCCGATTTTTTCTGCAAGCTCACGTACGGTTTGGCGTGGATTTGCCTTAGCTAAGGCTCGTAAATGCTCGGGAACGACTTCCTTAGGTCGGCCTGACTTTGCTGTGTCTATGAGCGGCGTCCGGAAAAATTTAACGACTTTTTGGACAACCCAATACTAAATGGACTTTTCAAATTTGATCCATTTCTGTTGTTTCTTCAACTTTGACATCCAAAGGTAGTTTATAAATATCTATACGACATAAATTTAAAGTATCTAATCCGAGCTGTAACCCTATTAAATGCACAATCAATTATCTTACTTAGCTTCATCTTCTGGACATCGAAAAAATGAGATAGGTACTAGATCTTGTTTTACTGTTACAGCCATCAGCAGAACACAACGCCATTTTTAGCCATTCAAACGTGAATTAATAAAAATCACAATCAAAAATCCCACCAGTATAATACTTCATCTGCGGCAATCGGTTCCATGTCGAGACTGATGGTATACATGCGCCATGTGCTAGTTAGCTAATTCTCGCTGGACGACCTGACGGGATAAAGAGGGAAATTTAGCGGGCGTAGCTTAGAGTGAAATTTCTTGTCTTAGTTTCTGTTCGGTGCTACTGCGAAGAAGTGGCCACTCTAGGGTTGTTATTTATACAGCTGGCGTATAAACGAATAGGTACATAATGGGGACATAGAAAAACAACAGAGTAAGACTGCCAATAAGTGCACGAGGTTAAGTAAAGTCGACCCCACTCTCGCTGATGGTTTTGGTGCATTATCATTAAACTTCCAGTCAATTAAATTTCACGTCTCTATTTTGCACATTAATTTATATGACTGGAAATGAGAAGTATCTATACATAGTTCTTCGCGTAACATGTTCACAAAGAGTGTTCTACTCCTAAATTTAAGGTTTCGGTGTAAGGATTGTATTTGCTTTTGATCTTTAAAGACCTTTTCTTTCAATTTAAGATACTTCATATTTGTATAACCACAATACATTTCAAACGAATTATAAGAATCAACATATACTAGACACAAAAATTAAGAGAAAAATAAAAAACAATTTTAATTTGTAGGTGATTTTCAACGGGCTGTAACTTGGAGAAAAATAGTCGCAGAACAATTAAAAAAAAAAAGAAAATTGAAGCTCCAAGTTCATAGTTTTTAGATCCTAAGTTCAAATTTTTGTTATCATCTGCAGTTTTTGAGTAATAATAAAAAACCACAGGCGATAAAATTTTTCTAAAATTTTTTCTTGCCTTTCAAAAGATCCATGGACTTAAAATTGTTTGCAGTGATTTCATCATAAAGATTATTTAGATATCTTTTTTAATTTGACCGGTCTAAAAGCCTTGTATGATGATTTTTCGGTAAGTTACCGTCGTTCAAATAAAAAAAGTCAGTTTTAACTTAAAAAAATGTTTTCTTACAACAGTTAACATTTTTTGATAAAAGTATGTATTATTGTTTGACAAAAAGTATGAATTATTGATAAAAATAACATTTTCTACCTCGGAAAATGAATAAATAAAGAAAAAATCATCGTTAAATTGGTTTTTAGCAAAAACAAAAATTCAATCATTCCGAACACGAACATAATGAAAAAAAATGTTTTGAAATTTTCAATGTTTCTCTGGGATACCTTGAGGTTGAAAAGAAACAGTCAACATTCTTAGTTTATCCATTATTTGCAAAGTTATCTCCAGTTGATAGAAAAGGTCTTTAAAGATCAAAAGCAAATACAAATTCCTACGCTAAACCTTACATTTGGCATAGGAGTAGAACACTCTTCGTGAACGATTTTTTACATCCCTTAATTTTTGTGCTTGGTGTATAACACATAATTTGTAACGACCTCTCAGCGTTTTGTTTTTCGACTGCGATCAACAGGCAATATATCGTCTATGTATCTTTGTCGTCTGCGCCTTGCGTAGTTGTAGTCAGAATATTGGGTGACTTGAAAATAATTATTAACAAGAAATTCTAAATTCTAGCATGTAACTAAACTAAACCGAGAAGAAATAGCCCAAATCTAAACAGTACCAGTTTCGTTCAGCCTTCAAAAATTGTTCCCCTTGTCCATTCAATCTATACCGGGTCTTCTCGCACGCCCTCAAACCCCTCTTCACGAGGAAGATGCATGAGAGTCCTAAGGCGAAGACCTAAGGGGCCCTGGAGCGAAGGCCGACATTGGGCAAAGGCCTACATAGGGACCCTGGAGCGAAGGCGTAAGGAGCCCTGGGGGTGAACCCTGTGGCGCACCTGTAATTAACATCTCTCTGACGGCATCCTTTGATCTCAATGTGACGCGTGCAGGCATCTCAAATTTTTGTGAATTAGATAAAAACGCAAGTTTCAATTTTCCCATGGTGCCGACGACCACACATGTCACCAATTAACACCTGGCGGCCCGACGCACCTGTAATTAACACGTGTCTGGCGGCATCCTTTGATCTCAATATGACGCGTGCCGGCGCCTCAAATTTTTGTGAATTAGATAATAACGCAAGTTTCAATTTTCCCACGATCTTCAAAAAGTTCCCACGCCCAACCGCCCCCATACTTACTGGGGTCTTCTGCTGAACGTATGAGTGAAATTCCTACATCTTACCCTAATGAGAATCATTCAAGAGCATTTTCAGCAAAAGTAAATGAATAAGCAGAAGTGATTGTAGCTCACTTGGAAAAGCGAGATAACATGATAAGATACATTTAGAAATGACTTTTTGACATAAATATTCAAATAGATGGTCAGATTTGCAATATTCTAGTAGCTTAAAATTACTAAGAGAACTAATAACGTTTTATTAATACAAAATGTAAATTAAAGTGATTGTTAAGTAAAAAAATATTTGAAGCATTTTTAGTACAGCTCGTCAAGAATACATTATCACTCTGTAAACCAGGCTATTTACTGTGCACCTCGTGGCCGGTTCGACGTCGTGATTTTTTAACTTTTTCCTATTCTTGACGACGTTGTACTTACTCTTCTTGTTATAAAAATGAAAGGTGCTATTCTAAAATCTTACACCAAATCGCTCTTCACCTTGATCTGCATATCGTTGCCTCTAAGAGGAATTCAACTATGCTGGTTTACTTAAGACAATTTAAATAAATTTGAATAACAAATAATTCATAAATAATCGGGGTGTGTCGGAAGTGGGCCAAATAAATCCGTATTGTTTTTTGTTTATTCGTCTGAAGTGTAAATAAACCACACCCTCGCGAGATTGTGCCCCCTGAAAGAATTTCTTCAGACCCGATGAAAATAAATCAACAACAATCGACTTAATTAATACCAATCGATAAAAATACAGCTTTTTTATGAGTTTTGTTCATTAAGTGATAAATATTCTGATGCTACATGAAGTATAAATCAAGAACTCAAAGTTTGTGGAGTTACATCTCGAATATGAATTTTATTTCCAAAAGTACATTACAAGAAGTATTTTACAAAATTCCAGACAGTATTTCATATTGATACCTCCGTCTGTAATGTCCACAGGAATTGAACTACACTAGGCGCAAAAATTAAGGGATGTAAAAAAATCATAAATTTTCAGGTGATCTTCAGAGGGACGTAACTTGGAAAACAATGGTCGAGGAGTAATCTTTAAAAAATAAAATTGAAGCTCCAAATTTCTAGTTTTCAGATATTGAGTTCAACGTATTTTACCATTAGCAGTTTTTGAGTAATCACAATAAAACTAACGGAGGAAATTTTTTCAAATGTTTGCTTGCCTTTCAAAAGGCTCACGGACTTCAATAATTTTTTATTGAATTGCATCATAAGACATTTTTAGATAATTTTATCCTCTTTAATCTGAGTGGCTAAAAGCCTTGTAAGATGATTTCTCGCTGAGTTATCGTCGTTCAAAGCAAAAAAGTCAGTTTTCACTTTGGTAATTAACTACTCGGGAAATAACGATCACACAGAAATATTTTTTCTTACAATAATTAACATTTTTTGATAAAGAAGTGTGGATTATTGCTAAAAAACATTTTCAACCTCAAAAAATTAATAAGAAATGAAAAATTCATCCTTAAATTGATTTTTAGATAAACACAAATTCAATCATTCCAGACACAATGAAAAAAATCACAGCGCTCTGAAATTGTCAGGGTTCCTTTGGAATACTTTGAGATTGAAAAGAAACAGTCAATATTCTTGGTCTATCGATTACTTGCGAAGTTATATTAAGTTAAGCGAATATCCCTAAATACGCAATTTTTACCTATTTCTCAATCAACATTGTCACACTGAAAAATAGATTTTTATCAAAAACCAATAACTGCGCATTGTAAAAAATACTTGACTTTTTTCATTTGAACGATGATAACTCAGTGAGGAATCATCGTACAAGGCTTTTAGACTACTCAAATTAAAGAGAATAAGATCATCAAAGAAACCCTTATGATAATGTTACTGAAAAAAATTTATTGAAGTCATTGGACTATTTGAAACGCACGCAAAAATTTGGAAATTTGTTTTCCGAGGGTTCTCTTAGAATTACTCAAAAACTGATGAAGATAAAAAAGTTTGAATACAAGATCTGAAAATTATAAACCTGGAGATTCAATTTGATTTTTTTAATATTGCTCTGCGACTATTCTTCTCTAAGTTACAGCCCTTTGAAAATCACCCAATATTTAGGATTTTTTTACATCCCTTAATTTTTGTGCCTAGTGCACATAAAATCCAGATTGAAAAAAATTGTTCGTCAAACGGGGCGATCTTTATAAGAAGGGGTTGCTCAGAATATAAACTTTGTGAAAACAAATTACTAGGTATATAAAAAATGCTCTTCTTGTCGAGCTATATAATAAATTTCACATTGCATAATAATCGATTACATACTTGTGCGATATATACATATGCAATTAGATCGTTAATGATTTACAACAACAAGGTGTCGTATCAACATTTTTTTATCGGATCCCACCATCACCACGCCCAAGTTGTAACCTGATCGAGTAGACGCTAGTGAGACCTTACCAAATATTCAAGGCCCCTTCCTGGACCAATTTTTTTTACGAGTTATACGAGTTTTCATGAACAAGACACTCAAACGTGGTTCACTTTTATGAGTATATAAACTAAAACCGACAAGACTTCTGTATACAGTTTTTCGAAGTTCTCGAAATAGGTACATCCACCATGAAGGTACGTATAGAATAACGTTCTTTATATTTGAGGAAAGTATTTTCCATTGCTAACTCTTTTTTTTTTAAATAATTTAATATTTAAATATTTTTATTTACGTCAATTAAAAAATGTATAACTCTGACGAAAAATAGTTTTTTCACTATTATTTAAAAAAATTATTAAATAATAGTAGGTATAATAATTAATTCGATCTATTTAATTATGATATGTTTGAAATGACTATATATTATAAAACTGCAACAACATAAATTTATAGGTATCATAAAATTGCAACACCATATTTTTAAATATACCAACGTTACTAAAGAATTATATATCGATTATGGGAGAACTATTAATAAATACCCTCGGAATACTACAGTTATACACTAGGCACAAAAATTAAGGGAAGTAAAAATCGTCTTAAATTTTTAGGTGATTTTCAGAGGGCTGTAATTTAGAGAAAAATAGTCGCAGAGCAATTAAGGAAAAAGTATATTGAAGATCTAAGTTTCTAGTTTTTAGATCTTGGGTTTATTTTTTTTATCTTAAGAAGTTTTTGAATAATCGTAAGAAAACCATCGGAAGAAAAATTCGAAGTTTTTGCTCGCCTTTTAAAAGGTCTACGGACTTCAATAAATTTTCATTTCATCACAAAACTTTTTTAGATAATTGTATCCTCTTTAATTTGAGTAGCTAAAAACCTTGTAGGATGATTTCTCGCTGAGTTATCGTCGTTCAAAGAAAAAAAGTCAGTTTTGACTTTGGTAATTAATTACTCGGGAAATAGTGATCGTACAGAAAGTTCAATTAGGGTTTTAAAAACTGCAAAGTATTCTTCACAAGCATTAGTTATTTGCTCTTTGATAAAAAAAAATTTTCGGTGCGAGAATGTCGATTGAAAAAGATGTAAAAATTGCGTATTTAGAGATATTCACTTAACTTGGCATAACTTTTCAAATAATGGATAGACTAAGGATTTTGACTGTTTATTTTTAACCTCAAAGTACCTCAAAGAAACTCTGAAAATTTCAAAGCGTTGCGATTTTTTTCCTGTTTGGAATGCTTGAATGTGTCGTTTTTGCTAAAAATCAATTTTAGGACGAATTCTTCATTTTTTATTGTTTTTTGAGAATCCTTTATTTTTCAGGCCGTATTAGTTGCTCTTTTCGCTCTGGTAGCTGTCGCCTCATGTGGCGTAGTTGTTCCTAGTGCCTATGGCGTAGGATTCGCCCACCCATACGCTGTACCTTTCTCCTATGCAGCTGCCCCAATAGCCGTGGCTCCCGCTGTCCAATCCGGGTGAGATATAAGATTTATATTTTTTGTAGAACCTCTAGGCGATAACGTAAAAAAGGAAATATTTATATTGTACCTCAGTTAAAGTTTGGGTATTATAAATGAGGTAAGGGCGTCAGAGAATAGGGGTGAATCGGTATTGATAAATTATGTTCAAATTGATGTTCTATGTTATCTACGATTTCCATTTTGTTAAAAAAAAATGGTAAAAGTTACATCAACTTAATTATGAACGAAAATATTACTTATTGAGTTTTTCTATAATTGTGTTATGTACCATCAAGAAATAATGTAACGACACTTTTGAAACATTTCCCTAAAGTACTGAGTTAACTTTTGAGATCTTCCGCTTTTAATCAACAGAGGGCGTATCCAATAAGACTCAGAGCAGCCTATATTTCAGGAGAAAGAGTCTCATATTACTTCTTGATGTGGTACATGTCAAAAGACTTTGAACATCCTAAAAATTGACTAAAGAATACGTCGATTTCTTATATATTCGTATTTAGTTTGACACGAAAATTAAGATTATACTTTTATAAATTATTTTTAGAGACAGGTCTGCATTTTGGCGCATTCAGAACACCCCTCGTTTATGTATATACATTTTAAAATAATTTCATGCTTAATTGATGAAAATCGAGTTATTCCCACCACCTACTATAATAATCTAAATAACTTATATAATACTACTATTTTCCTTCTTTCTTTTCAGATACGTAGCAGCCACGCGTGGATCAGTGCACACCGCTCCCCTGCCCGAAGGTCCTTTCGCCTTCAGCCACCATATCAACACTGCCCCCGCACCAGGAACTTTTTAATTTAACTGAAATGTGACCTCTAGAAAGTTGAGAAATAAAAATATCTACTTAAAATATTAAACTCGTTTGATTCCATACATTGAAACGCAGAGAAGAATAAGCCCGCAATAATATTGACTTGGATTTATATTTTTTTGCCCAACCATCTTTTAAGAAAAAAAATCTCACTTTTCTGGCGAAAATAAATATTTTTTTATAAATAAATTTACCAGCGTACCTTTGTTATTTTTTAATATAAATAAACACGGATTTTTCTTAGCAAAAACACTGCTAAGGCACTGTTTAGAAGAAAACATTGTTACGTGTACTAATTTTGGACGCAATTGAGTAAAACAGCTACTAAGTTTTATACCACTATATTTACACAAAATCGTGACTGCAGCTTCGACACTTTTTATGTCATTTTCAAAGCGATGATTCAATTAAGAATAAAATACAAATACAAAATACTAATTTTTAAGATATACAGACTGTTTTAAGTACGTGCAGAAAATCCACGGACGTATTGTACTAAGGTCATTTAGTTACATAAATAACCTAAGGTCTAAGGGTCTTAATCTTATGGCCGTTAAAACTATTTCATCGCCATATACTAAATTTTAAATTTGGTATAAACATCTTAAGCGGTTTCAAAATAGTATTCTGTAGTTCTCAAACGATTTTTTTGGTCAAAAGTGCCACAACAATTGAAGATGTATAAAGATCAGTTTTGGTACTGATCTAATTCATCGCCCTTGAGAAATTTCTTATCAAAGCAGCAACGAATAATCCGTCCCACTATTCCAACAGGTATTCTAATAACGTTCGGATTCTCTCGCACAAAGAGAAGTTCATTTTGTAAAAAAAAAAAAAAATGTTAACGGGCACCGACATCAAGGAACGCCATAACTCCCAAGGCAGCGTATAAAGCAGAAACCAACAGAGATATTTTAAAAATTTCATTACATTCGCCTCTAATTAACTTTAAATTAATTATTAAGGTAAATCGCATGTAGCAGCGGCAGTCTGGAGAATTTAATTAACTGAAAATTCGCTCATTATAGCAGCCGAAGCGAGGCCGTGAAAAAATATAACACGTTGGATTACTCTCAGCGAGGAATATTTCAGCAGAAAATTCCTTCCGGCCTAATATCATAAATGCTATTAAAATGTGTATGTTAACACGAATCGATAAATGATTTGCAGCAGAATTAACTAAAGCATTACAGAAAGCGTCTTCTGTCATAATAATAACGAAGACAACGCCATCTAACGAGAAACTACCACCTAAGGAAGTAAATTGTACTTCAATAAGAACAGTCGATTTTTAAATATAAATAAAACAAGTTGCATGTAGGATATCCACTCAATTTCTTTATTTGAAAGAATATTTTAAGGCATTATGTATGGAATATAACGTTGTTCAAGTGTCCGCCGTAGCTTTGCTTGGTGGCACGTATTCGGGAGGTCCAATTTTTCGATGATTATCGCATAAATATGGCTGAATCTGCTGGATGGCGTTCGTTATGTTGACTTTGAGGACTTCAATTGTTTGCGGTTTATTCGCATAGACCTGCGATTTAAGATACCGCAGAGAAAGAAGTCTGAAGGCGTTAAATTAAACGATATCGGTGGCCAGTTCACGTCGCCGCTGCGTGTGATAACCATGCCCTTAAGCCCTTAAATCGCTGGTGCAGAATGTCCATCGTGGCATGCGCTGTGTGGCACTTAGCGCCGTCCTGTAGGAACCACATGTCGTCGGTATACATACAATCCAGTTTAGGCCACAAATAGTTACTTATCATCCATCTATAGCCCTCACCGTTGACGGTTATGGCAATGCCAGTTTCGTTTTGGAAGAAGTACGGACCGACGATTTTGCCAGACCAAAATCCGCACCAAACAATGACTTTCTCGGGATGCATTTGGTGCTGGTGTGTCTCGTGTGGATTAGTATCGTCCCAAATCCGACCAATTTGCTTGTTCACATATCCATTCATCCAAAAATGGACCTTGTCGCTAAAGACGATTTTTCGGCGAAATTGGGTCAACTTCCAACTGCTCCAGAGCTCAATCAGCGAACCGTGTGTTCCTTCAGTTCCTGGGTCGGTTGGATTTTATACGGGTGCAGGCCTAAGTCCCGACGCAAAATTCGACAAGTTGAAGTCGCAGAAAAGCCAAGTTCTTGTGAACGACGAGAAATTGACTGCCTCGGGGCTTCCCGAACACTCCCCACCCATAGCAGCGATATTTTCAGCAGACCTTGTGTTTCAGTGACGTACGGGTGTTGGCTGATTATTTATCAAACCGGTTGACTCGAATTTGGCCACCAAACGTCGAATAGTCGACTGATTTTGAAAATAAAATTTGATGATTTGCACACGTTACTGAACGCTATCACCTTCCATGGTGGTTTGACAGTGTACACTATTGAACAATTCATAATAAATTTGACAGATGTTGCTTTAACAACATGGTTGCTATAACCTAACAAATTTCGAGCGTCCCTATTAAAAGACCCTATATTTACAAATATGTGATATTAGACACACAGAAGATGATATCGTTATTAATTTATAGTAGAAATTAATAACGGTATCACTTTTAAAACCAGTGAAAATAAATAAAAATAGTTAATTAACTTATACGCGTTTCCGGTAACATAATTTTGTAATACCCCAAAGAAAAAATAGTGGAAACTGCCAGAGCATTGAGTAAAATTATCTTAAATGTCACACAAAAGGTCATACTTTATTTAAAACTGCATTAACCACGAAAATCCCACCCTTATCGTATATAATTCATTTCACGTCTCGTTCTGTGATTTTATTATAATTATTGCAATATCTCTAATCGTATAAAATGTCAGAAATGATGTACGAGTTCAAACCCGACAGGCAGATGAGCCCTTCAGTCATGTAATAACTGTCTTGCTTTATATAATAAGTTGTATATAGGTCTCGCTTCACCTTCGATCCCCTTTCGTTCCGTTTTAACCCTTCTCAGATCAAATGTGAGGCTGCCGTTTAGGAACGATTTTCATTTGGATAAGTGAATTATTTAGAAAGGGAGAATTATGCTTCTTAGTCATGAGTCAATAAATAATTTTACTGTCTGAAAAATTAAAGACCGGTGTAAATTGGCACTTAAGTGGGGTGGACCTTTAGAGGGGTCAAAAAACCTTTTTCTATTTTTCTCCTTAAACTAGATTTTTTTTTCATTTCTTAGTATAAAACTTAAGTCGATTGGATATCCAGAAGTGCTCGAAAAAAATATTAAAGTTAGTAATCGAGCTGGTTCTTCACGACCCACACTACTTAGAGTGCCACTCATGTCAATTCATAGCGTTATATGATTATTTATTATTATTTTAGGGGGCTAATCAAAAAAATATAATAGTAAGGGAGTATCTTTTTATTAAAAGATATTTTATAAACTTTAAAATTAAAAAAAAAAACAATCAATATTGACCCGTATTCTCCTTCATCCTGAGCCAATTCGTCATCAAGATTTCTCCTAGCTGTCGTCTCCTTTTGGGGGATCTCTTTCTCAATATCTTGGAATACTTTTTCATCCTTAGTGACTCACAATTTGTCGGCAGCTTTTTGGCTCTCAACACATAATTGCCCGGGATCAATACCAAGAGGCTTCAACACTTTATATCTAAAACAAACAATTACTATAGTACAGATGTAACAATCATGCTTCTCTACTTACCGAAATATGTTACCATTGTTGTATGACCCTACAGCATCGAACACGCAAAAGGTTAGAGTATTCCTCAATATAAACACATTTTTTGGGCGCAAGTGATGTTTGTAGGTTTGGTTGATCGGGATATTTCACTAACAAAGTTGTACGGAACAATAATCGCTTTATTCTGAATAGGTGACAAGAGTTTCTACTTTTATAATACTTAGATAAATTTTATCTTTTGCAGAGTAAGCTGTTGAATATATGTAACAATTATTATTATGTGGAAGTTAGTTAAGATAAGTAAAAATATATACAGGGCGATATTAGTATAGTGTCTTCATGTCTGTATAACTCGCACGAGACCAAATAACATTGTTGAAACTTTCATTTAGGTTCTGTGTGCGTCCAGAAAGGCATTTCCTCAGCAAGTCAGACTTTGCCAAGTCCCTGAAAATAGGTTTCATGGCACTCATTATGGCTGGTGCCACATGAGTGTTAACTCTTTGTAAACAACAAACAGATTGTATGGCACTTTCTGGTAAGTATAGATGTTTACAGCTTTTTATATAAATAAAGAATCGATTTACTGCGAAAGAATAAGAAAAATACGCGCATTTTCAAAATAAACAAGAAATCTATTCCCCAAAAGTACGAAAAAGCTTCCTTTTAAAAAATTAGAACCGCAGATTCACAGTAACAATTTCGAAATCCATATTTACCTCTGAATTTATGGGTAATCCGAAGGCGCCGTTGAGTTTGTCTACCATTCTTTGATCTACATGAATTTTTTTAGATTTTCTTTGCCAAAACGTTTTTTGCGGAAAAGTCGATGGATAGTAAGGGAATTTTGTTGGAAAAACGATAGTCTCAAAATTAACACAAATTACATCGAATGCAACATAAATCAACCTTCTGAACACGATAGCAATCTTCGTTTTAGTGAGAAGCTATCAGTTTTCTTGTAAAACTTAAATAAAAAAATTAGAAGTGCGTATTCAGAACAACAACCTTGAAATCTATATCTACTGATTGTGATAGAATCTCTGTATTTGTGGATAATCTAAGGGCACGGTTGAATTTGTTTACTTTTTTGTGGTTTTTATAAATTTTTTCAGATTTAATTCTCACTAAAAGGATTTTTTGCGGAAGAAAATCGATGGACAATAACGGAATTTTATCAGAAAAACGATAGTGTCCAAGTTGACGCAAATTACATAGAATATAATATAAATAAGGATCTTCTGAAGACGACAGTAATCTCCGTTTAAACGAAAAACTGCCGGTTTTCGCATTAAACTTAAAAAAATTACAATTTCAGATTCAAAGTAACAACTACGAAATCCATATCTACCTATAGGGAGTTCTCCTCTCCTAAAATGGGTTCTGGGTTAATGTGGGGGAAACAAGATAGCCCTTCTAGGTTACTATTATGTGGCCACCAAAATTGCTCTTTAATATTCCAAAAATGCAAGCTGTACGATAAGTCTTAATACCACAGAGTCTTAAAGTCTAACTTCTTCTGAAGAATGGATGGAATTTTAGTATTTAAGGTGGATACATTTTTTGTAATCGATGTTATCTTCCGTAAAAGATTTGTAGCCGCCCCATATTATTGCTATAATTGTATTTCAAAAAATAAAACCAGCCGCGGGTAGGATTCGACATCTGTCCCGGATGGGCACAGTACGCCGATCCAGGACAAATATCGAATGAAATCCGTGGGGTATACATCTACATCGATACGATCTATGACAGTAACATATAAGTCGGGAATCTAGAAAGGAACTACCAAATCGCCAAGTGGTTACCATTGATATTGTCAATACAATTAGCAAGATTCTATTATTTTTAGTATATAGAGATTGAGAAACAACTAAATGGAGGTTTTCACTTCTATAGATTCCTCAATTTTACCGAAATAATATTACCTATATCGATTTAACTTGACGGCTCGAATAATAATCTCTATCAAAGAAACTCCTGAGTTAAATATATATTTGTGACGTTAAAGTATACAGATCGTTGCCAGGAAGAGCGTCGTATATCACGCCTAACAAATTAACCAATTTTTCCGGACCGATTTAACGAATTCAATACGTCCTGTAAAGGGAAAACAGACCGGCTTTTCAGAGAAATTCACGTAACATCGATAATGTGTAAAAATGGGTCGGATTTACAGAGGAACGGGATTTAAGCAATGGGGGAAGCGGAAAGCCTTTGTAGAGCTATTAGTAGCGTTTCCTTACAGAAACACTTCGAACACAATCGATATGCCAGGTGTAGATAACGTCTACCAATTGAAGCTCACTTTGCCAGTCTCTGAATACACGCATACCTCGCCGATTGAAGTTGGATACGCACGGGTTTAATTAAACATTCTCTCTGATACCTGTTCACATCAAAGATAACCCGATAAATTTTTATCAACTGGTAAAGTCGATAAGCTTTAAATTGTTTGTTAACCGATTTTCAGCGTTTGATCACCCATAAGGTAAATAAGCGGGTTGTCTACGTTGACTTGATGTACACCGTAGCACAATAATTTTCCCATATACAAGATTTCCAGGGTTAGTTTTAATCTTAAGTTGATTTAATCGGTGTTTGGGCTATGTTGTTCGTTTAACTCGTCAGAATAGCAAAACATCGATTAAATTAATCTCAGATTAAAACAGTTCAGTGAGGTCGAAGATACAAACCCTTAACTAATTTTAAACATGCCAGCAATTTGAAGATGACGTTCTTAAATCTGCATTTTAAAATATGAGAGAAAGCGGTCTTATTTATTATTATTATGTTATGTGGGTTTGGGTCTCATCAGCCACTGATCGCATGGATAGTTCCTTGGCGATCCCCTCTTATACGGCTTATTATCCAAAAATGCTATCCCATAAAAAGGCTCACTCTAAGCCTCGCCTCCTCTTGGATAACAGGGGTCCCTAATATAAGGTACCTCTTTCTTCTCCAGTGCGGGGCAGGTGTAAAGAAGATGAATCGAAGTATCTTCGTTTTCTTTACAGTATCTGCAGGCCAGGCTGTCAGTCAGCCTCAGCTTGTGCTTATATGCATTCAGGCTACTATGGTGGCCCGTAACAATTTCCACTAGAATTCTGGCTTTGTGCCTATTTAATTTAATGAATTCTTGGGCCCATTTCTCATTCTCTGAGTATTCGATGAAGAGTTTGGTTATTCGACAACCCGTTACTCCTCTCCATCTTTTATTGTGCTAGTCTCTTGCTCAGCCATTTATGCGGCCTCTGATCATATTCCGACTTATTCCCACTGCAGGTTCTGGTCCATAGAGGTTTTCCCTGGTCTCTAGTCCGGTAAGGTCATCTGAAATTAGATTTCCCTTAATGCCATTATGTCCAGGTATCCATACGAGTTCCACCGGTCTCTTCCCAGCCAAGTGGTTCAGTGCTTCATAGCAATTATAGACCAGCTTCGACTTTGTCGTTGTTGAATTCAGGGCTACCAACGCCGCCCTGCTACCCGAGCAGATACATACCGTCTTCTGGGTCCGACTTTGGTCAGCCCCCAGGACACCGTATGTAATTGCAACTAGCTCGGCCTGGAGTGCAGTAGTGTATTTGCCCAGGGTTTTACCTACACCATCGCGTCGCCTATACACCCCCGCACCTGCTCTGTTCCCACTCTTGGCTCCATCCGTGTACTAGATGTCTCCATTGGACGGTAATCCAGCCGCACTCTCCATCCAGTCGATCTTACTGGTGAGGGTGATCTTATATTTCATATCAAACTGGAAGTGGACACCTGTACTGTCAGAGGGCATCCATAGGAGTCCCTCCTTAACTAGCTCTCTTGAGGGTCTATTCAGGTCCCTTACCTCCCTATTCATGTTTCCCACCTTGTGCATTGCCTTTACGGCTTCCGCTTTCAGGGTAATATCAAGAGGTGGTATCAGTGTCAGTATCCCTATCGCTTCGATCAGTGTTGATCTTTGGGCTCCGGTTATACTTCTTAGAATCAATCCTCTTAGCTTGTTAAGTCGGTTGGTTTCCGACTTTAAACAGGCTCTCTCCCACCAGACCAGTGCTACATACGCCAGTCTGGGTTTGAGAATTGTCTCATACATAATTGCTTCATTTGATGGTATCCGGTTTCAAGTCCCAGTTATTACCAATGGCCCTTCTTAGTTGCCAAAGTGTTGCTGTGATCTTGGAATATATGTGACTTAGATGTTTTTCCTATGACAGTTTCCCGTCCAGGATTACTCCTAAGCAGTTCACTTTGTTATTATAGCTTAGTTCTTGGCCACCAAGTTTCAACGGACGTGTTCTGTTTCACTTATATTTCTTGGTGAATACCATGCACCAATTCCTAACTTTGTTTAATGCTCTCTGCATTATCTCGAAAATCGACTGCAGGAAAGGGTCTTTCGTTATTATTACTAAGTAATCGGCATAGTAAATTAATGAAAATTATAGAAAGTCGTCTTCTAGGAGCTCACTTTGAAAAACAAATTAATGTTATTAGATACTTAGAATGTCTACATTCTGACTTAATTGACCACTATGTAAAAAATATTCTCCAGATAAGAAATAAAATAACGGAATAAAAGATAATATCAAAAGTTAATATCAAATAGCTAGTCAGGGAAAATAGGCCGGCAGAGAATTAGCTGCCACGATAATATTTTACAAAACAACCAATTCCTATTTTGAGAGAATATAGTAATATATTCTAGGAATATGTAGGTATAGTAGGAATATACTAGGAATGTAGTAATATAGTAATATGTAATTGTAATATATGAGTAAACAAATGCATATGTTGGCCTGTTAATAAAAAACGGAAAAAATAATTAGTAAAATTCGTAGAATTGTAATAAAAACACAGTATTGCACACAGTTTCAAATCTAGATGAAAAACCTATTTAGGTTTTTCATCTAGATGCGCCTTTATGAAGATAGATTGACTTCCGTCACTGATTTGTAACATCTGAACTTCCTACGTGTACAAAAGGCCAATTACATTTTCTTGGGGGAATCGACCGAAGTCGGACGTTTTCCTCCGATATAAGGCTTTTAAGGTATTGGCTATCTATCGGATTACCTAATTTAACGGGAAAGCGAATATATGTATATATATATATATATATATATATATATATATATATATATATATATATATATATATATATATATATATATATATATATATATATATATATATATATATATATATATATATATATATATATAGAAACTGTCGATTTAAATTTGCTTGTATACGGAGCATATACTGTAAATATGCTTATAAAAAACAACCGAAGAAACACAGTTTTGAAGAGTTAAGAGGTTATTTGCGCTTTCTTAAATACTATGTGTGCTTTAACTGCAAACGTTGTTTTATTATATTAAGCTTACGAGTATCTATACTTTACAGTTTTGGGGTGTTCAACTCCCTTTTAATTAAATTTTAGTTATTTACAATAAGAGCGCAAGCTTTGAATTGCGCGCCATTTTGTCTGTCATGATTCAATAGGTCAATAATTGTGATAAATAGGTCGATAGTAGACAGATAAAGAGTTAGTAAACATGGAGAGCTACACGATAGAACAACGTGTCCTTATTGTTAAACATTACTATCAAAATGGTGAGAGTTTGGTTGCTACGATTCGGAAAGTCCGTCCAATTTTCGGTAGAAATAATGTTCCAAATTCTTCAGCAGCCCCTATTCATCATATTCTCACTAAAGATTTGCATCTCTATGCTTACAAAGTCCAATCGACTCATCAACTTCTGCTAACAGACCATGCGCAGAGAAGAGAGTTCATCAATTTGATCATTGAACAACAAGAACTGAATGCTGATTTTGTGGACAAAATCACCTTCAGTGACGAGGCTCATTTACACCTTGATGGATTCGTTAACACGCAAAATTGCCACATTTGGGGCTAAGAAAATCCATGAATGATTCACGAGAAACAAATGCATCCCCAATGTGTCACTGTTTGGTGTGCATTTTGGTATGAAGGAATCATTGGGTCATTATTCTTTGAAAACGAGGCAGGTAATTCATTAACGGTAAATGGCGAATGTTGTCGTGATTTGATAACCCAGTTATTTGTGCCTCAATTGGAAGATATTGCCCTTGAGGACATGTGGTTTCAGCAGAACGGTGCCACTTGCCACACCACCCATGAAATATTGACGATCTTACACGAGACTTTTCATGGTCACCGGTTTTGGTGACTAGAATTATAAAAAGAAAGTATACATCGAGTATAAATTCACCATTTTATAAATTGAAACCCTTTATCTAACTGCAAAAATGATAAATTACGGCATACACACAAAATATGAATTTCTTCTTACTTACAATGCATGCCAACACTAGTCGCAATGGAAAACAACTGAACTGGCACAGACAGTGTTTCCATCTAATACAACAGATATAAGTCACCAAGAAACAATAAAAAACTTCCAAATATCCCTAATTGAGACGTAGATCATTTTTGGGTTTACTTCAACTAATTAACTGATCATAATTAAAGTAACAAAATTCAATAAGCTAAAACGTAGTGTTCATAATTTACAATCCTTTTTTCTTCACTCGTTACTGTACCCCCAATACAACCAACAAATGGAAGGATTTGTTGTGTATGGAGCATCAGCAATCAGGCTCAGAAATTATGGTACAGTTCCACATTTGGTGTAGAAAAATTAATTAATTCTAAACTTATATAGTACAGTAAAAACAGAATATATATATATATATATATATATATATATATATATATATATATATATATATATATATATATATATATATATATATATATATATATATATTTTTTTTTTTTTTTTTTTTTTCTAAGAGAAGCGTAATACCAGTTAATTATTTTATATAAATATATAATAAAATCCCAAGTTAAATTAAGGAAACAAACACGGAAAAACTCTTTAAGAACTGACTAAACGAATACATAATTCTTCTGTTGTTGAATGTTTCTACATAATGAATCATTTTTTCAACCAATAAAACATACCAGTTTTAACCAATTTCTACTGAGTGAATAATTTTTTCAACCAAAAAAACATACTTTATTTTTATATTAACTTTTAATCTATTTATTGTATATAGTACCTGTTTTATTCTATGTTTCTAATTTTGACCACATCTGTTCTTTTACTGTTCTGCACCCCACTATACGCGAAAAGTAATATAATCGTGTAAAGAAAAAGTGAAAAGTGGGTTTATTTTTCGTTTTTCCGCCTAAAAATCAAAAGAAAAATGGTTTTTAAAAAATTTTTGCTGTGTGTGTGTCATTGTCGTCGAAATTTATTCTTGTTAGCACGATAACTCAACTAAATTGTGTCGGATCGATCGGGTTTTGACTGATTGTGATTGGGGACGTCTCCCAGATGACACCTATTAATTTTGAGGTGGATAAAACACACTCTACCATGTACATGGGTCATGAGAAAGTACAATGGTGGACGATTTGAGAAATATTTTTTGTTAGTAAGATCACTCAATTAAATCGTGTAGGATCGATCGGGCTTCAACTGATTCTGATTAGGGACGTCTACCAGATGACACCTATTGATTCTGAGGTGGATAGGATACACCCCACCCTGTCCATGGGTCATGAGAAAGCACGATGGTGGAGTATTTGAAAAAAGTAAAACTGTCGCATAAAACACATATTCTGCATTTATGTATGTATTGGTTTATTTTTTCTCGGCCACTCAATGTCGAGATAGAGATGTTCTATGTGTTCTATGTCCGCTTTAAGGTTTTAAAACTGTTTATTTTATAATAGTATAGTGATAAATATATTATTATTATTTATTTAATAATAGTGAAACTGTTCTCATTCTAATAAGTTATAAGCTAACAAATAACAAGTTCATCTACATCAAACTAATTCTCTATTGAAGTTAAAACACTATCAGACTGTGGCCCTTCTCTCCACACACCCGGTATGTGCGAACGACATCTTGTCGTCTGCGCCTTCAAACTTTGCTCATTCACAACTGCAAATTGCCTCCACTTCACCCCACTTTAATAAGTTGTCGGACAAACTTTTTATTATACCCCTATTCAGGGCGACCAACTACCCAGTCGGACTTCCTTCGCTCGCTAGAATAGAACAATGACCGCCACTGAAAAAATATTGATTAATCTATCAGGGCTATTCTTAGACCTTATCTAATTCCAGAAGGTTACTTTCCACGGTTTCCACGATTCTATAACATTGGTCTACCATAATAGGTGATGTTTCTTTTATTTTTCGTTTATTGGAATATTTCGTTTATTTACTGATACATGTTATAACACTTGGCTAGACAAATTATTCTGATTTTGTTTGGGGAATAATTAACATAAGCACCATTACCACATTACACTATTCAGTTATCTTGTACAAATATATATTCTGTATGCAGGGGCGTAGCGGAGAAAGGAATCTAGGGATGTGATAAAAATTTTATAAGGGGAAGAGGTATAGTCAGGTTTATGGTAGACCATATGAAAATGGTAAAAATAAAAAGGAAAATAATTATGCCGAGGTATATATCCTAATTTTTAAAATGAACATCAATTCTTCGGTTTTGGTTTGTCCAGCGAAGACGTCTATCACTGTTTCTTCAAATTTTGGAGACGATCTCATATCTTCTAACAAGGTACTTTCAATATTTATTAATGCTAAAGCTGGTAGTCTTTCTTGCTTTCGAGAATTTCGGAGATAAGTCTTTATTCTCTTTAAACATGAAAATGATCTTTCCGCGGAACTGCTTGTGGCAGGAATAGTCAAAATTAAACGACACAATTTTGATGACTCCGGGAAAATAGAAGATAATTGAAGGGACATCATATATATTGGTGAAGCTCAAACACAGGGCTCTTTTTCATATCAGGATCACTATAAATCACTGAAAGTTCACTTTTTAAATGATTTGCATCAAAGAATGTTCCATATGTATCTACTAAAGAAGAAAAAAGTTCGACAGGAAAAATTTCACGAATGAAGTAAATTGTGTGGAATCTAGATTTAAGAATTTCAGTTTAGAAATTTCACTAAACCGTTCACTAATGTTCAAAGTAATAACGTTCAAAATTTCATAAAACAATCGTGTGTAGGTGATTTTCTTATCTTCTTCAGGAATTAAATCCAAACGCATTCTTTTACTTGGTAGTTGATTTTCTAACACAAATATGTCCATACTATCCCAAATGTCAATAAACTAGTTTCTCATTTTTTGAATATGTGATTTGAAATCGGCGATCTTTTTATTGCAGTAACTAATATCTGATATTTTTGTCTGTAGAATTTTAAATAATACAGAAAACACTGCTAAGAAAAAATTAAAACCAAAGTCGCGCAATAAAGTTAAAAGGCCTCTAGTACAAATAACGGTTTCTCGATCCCATTCCTCATTTTCATTTTTCACAATTACCTGAAACAGCGCTTCCAAATCTTTCTTATGTTATGGAGACAGTCGCCGAGATGCGTACACATAATCGCATAACTGAGTCCGGAAATAACGACAACATCCACTCGAGGTTCCACTGTTGACTGCGTAAGATTACTGACCTTTTCGCCCCATCTAACGCGTAGCTTGGATATAACGTGGACCATCGCAATTCAGCACTGCAGCAAGTAGCGCCGGAGTCCAATAATTGAGGGCGCCTTCACGGCCGATTTGAAATAAAAAAAGTTGATGGTAGCGTTTAAAGTAAATAATGTATGTTTGCGGTCGGTTTAAAATAATTAAAAAATTGTAATAATTGAATAAATCGATTGAACTTTTAAATAACACTAATTTGCCAATTTCTTAAGGGATGCGACGTATCACTCGCATCCATGTACGCTGCGCTCCTGTCTGTATGTATGCTATGTACAACTATGATGAAATCCATATTACATATTATATTTAATTCATGTATACATGGTAAAACCAAGAAGAATCTAATATTGAACTTTGTGGAACCCCTAAAATTCTTTCCCCTTCTAGGTACTCAATCCAAGTAATTCGCACTGTATTCGAGTGCGAATACTACCGTACTTCAGTATTTTTAGATGTTAGCCTTTGATAAGATTTGGCACAGAGGACTACAATTTAAAATCCAGCGGTGACTAGTGACTTGATGCAGTCCTAAGTAATAGAGAATTTAAAGTTAAGATCAACGAGGATGTAGCCATCAACTTCCCATAAAATCTGGGGTGCCTCAAGGCAGCGTTATCAATTGACAGAAATACTATTAATGATGGTATTTCTGGACTGAACCGTCACAGATGACACAGTTATGCGTGCAATACATCAAGATTCAGGAATGACCACAAGAATATTGCAAGACCACATAAATAAAATACAATCATGGTTTAAAAAATTGAAAAATTGAAATTAAATGAGACTAAATCCATTCGAATGAATTTCACACTTAGCAGAGAGCAGTGTCCACAATTAAATTTAAATAATGTAGCTACATTATTTAAGCTATACCTAAGTCTACGAGCACAAGATATCTTGGTATTCACTCGAAGAGTGAATACCAAGATAGAAAAATGGAAACAAATCCACTTAAAGGCAAAATAACTATATTGGCTTATTGATATAGGAACTCCAGCCTGTCATTGGAAAACAAAATTCTACTTTATAAAGCTATAATTAAACCAATATGGACTTATGGAATAGAGGCATGGGGTGTGCAATCCAATCGAACATATCGATAATCCAGCAAATCCAATCAAAAATACTTCAGATAATAACTAATGCACCATGGCACGTAATCAATCAAATATTATAGACGGACATGAAGGTATCGTATATTAACGATGTCATTAAAGAAAAAAAGCATTCGTCACCACGACAAGTTAGAAAATCACTCCAACGACACAATGCAGTCACTGGTTGAACCGCAGCTCCATAGAAGGCTTAGAAGACACTGACCAGCCAACCTAAAAGAGAACTAATGGGACTTCTCACTGAAGAAGTGCCTCATCACACCGTAAAAGAGCTTCGTGGCTCTCGCCAGCACACTGACTTAGAATATTATGTAAATTCTGATTGTCAACTAATAAATATATTAAAAAGAAAAATTAGTCTCGTTCACGTAATGAAGTTACTTACCGGTCCGTGGCAAAACTTTCACATTCCACAACAATGTTACTACCAGTAACACGTGTACCATAAAATTATTTATATCAACCCGATGGACGTGATCGATTTGGTACTAGCTTTCTGTTTGACGATGAATCTTCCCACGACATACACGAGGTCGAATCCAGTCACATGTTAGGAAATACATTTAAACATCTTACTACATGAGAAGAGCCGAGGAAGGTTGGTAAAAGGGTAAACATGAGAATACTGAATGAAACCGCTGAACAAAGAAGTATCATGATCCCTTTGATCTTGTTGATGAACATATCGCTGATGAATAGAGAGGTATCATGATCTCTTTGATCTCGTTGATGAACACATCGAGCTATGTAGAAAGTGTGAAAAACTTTGCCTTGCTATTTAATAACGAACTTTAAAAAATTAATAGTTAAAAGAGTTGCTAATGCTACTTGTAAAATACTAATTTGGTAACAGCGATCTTGGACAGCGTTTTTGCATATATCGATGATGTCTTTCAACACCGCAGCTACATAACAACGCGATAACTAACGCAATATATAACTGTAAGTCGTTCGCCAATTTATAACCCCGAGTTTGCGACTTTGTACCATCCTCAAACGACTGCCACTTCGTCGAAATCAATAAGGGCCCGCCTGCGAAGCTCGGATGCGAAAATCCACAGATAATCCTTGCAGGTGATATATCGTAATGCGCCACTTGGCAAGTGGATGACATGGTTCCTTTGCATCCTAGGCCAAATATTGATGTGGTGGTCGTGAGCCGGATTAGTCATTGTCACGACACACGCTGCCGATCGATATCCGTTGAGCGGTTGAAGGGGGATCCCGCACCAAAAGCCGTGGATATCAGGAAACCGCCAACAAATTATGAAGTAATCCAGTTAAACCCCATCAGGCGTGGACTAATCTGCATCGAACGATTCTTGTGGAGCGACCGGCGTCGCCTCCTGAGGGGCGGAATAAATTGCCGGAGCCACCGAGAGCAATCAATGAAAGTGTGTTTATATGGCTTACGTGTCGGTTTTTACATTCCGCTATTCGTTGATCTCCACGGCTCTATCAGACTCCCGCAGACGCCTCGACCCTTCTCAATCCCGCGTTTGTTGTTCTGTCCAACATCGGAACGACTCTATTTACGTGGAACTAGTGGAGGTGATCTATTACTATCAAGATGATAAGAGATAAGGAGAACACTACCGAGCCCAAATAAAAGCTAAATGTAAACGCACGAATATTCTTAACCTTCTGTCGGGCGCAGCGTGAAGCTAAACACATTCAGGCGCAATGGATCTGACAGATCCAATAATCAAATCTTACACAATTTAGATTTTAATCAGGTGGAGACGTAATTAAACACTTGTTTTAATTAATACAATACAACAATAAACATTTCACACTATTATTATTCAAATTTAACAGACAAATGTGTTAAATTTGAATAATAATACCATAAAAAGCTAGAATAAGTGTAGAGATCCCAAAAATATTAATTTAAATAATAAAATAAATCTAACAAAATATCAAAATCGAAATAATGACGTAATCAGGCGCAATGCATCTGACAATTTCGGGCGGCCCATACAAGGCCAGGGAATTCACTCAAAAAAAATTATCACCATCTGGAGAAGAGTGGTTTGGAGCTAAGAAGTTAGGAGAGAGTTCGAGTTACTCGTAATATATACGAAAGAGCAAAGAAAAAAGTGACTACAGGATCTCACAGATCGGCTGTGCCCGGCAGAGGGTATCTTACTCATGCAAGTAAATTTAAGAATCTTAATTTGATGTACAGCATGCAGTATGTTATCAAACAATTGTTTTTCTTATGGGAAGAAGTCTTGAGATCTTCTTTGAAATGCTGCTTGTTTATAATATCTTAAATAGGTACCCCTTTATTTTGCCGATTTCTTTCTAAATCTAAAACGATATTATATAGTAATAATTATGATTGAAATTAAGTAAAAATAAGGTTTAAAAGATAGCAAATACTGTACAGAAGAAGCGCTTCAAATAATGAGAACCACATACTTAAAAAAAACTAAGCAGTTTGAAGTCTTCGAGTCTCAGTATCATTACTAACTTGGGATCGGGGATAACATAGTCGAAGAAGGCATACTTCAACTTCTTTCGTGGTACTAATTAGAGTGGCAGAGATAAGTGGTCTAAGTGCCAAAAACATTTCTTCCCGTTTTTCACACCAAAATGTTCTACAAACCAAGGCTAATGCAGTGCTAAATGATTTATTTCCTGATTGGTTGCGGAAGTGTTCCAACATTGGCCGACAGATTTGTGTAATTTCATTAGTCTATTCCGAGCTAGTTGATCT
This sequence comes from Rosalia funebris, assembly GCA_037954035.1. Classification (NCBI taxonomy): domain Eukaryota; kingdom Metazoa; phylum Arthropoda; class Insecta; order Coleoptera; family Cerambycidae; genus Rosalia; species Rosalia funebris. The sequence continues at coordinate 8,726,686 of JAZFAV010000001.1, read as the reverse complement.
AAATGCCACGCATCAGATAGAGACTTCGCATTAATTGAGAAACGGACTAAATGCTCAAAACTTCAGCTAGTGGCTGATGCGAATAAAATAATCAAGGAAGCTCGTCCCTCAAGGCCCTTTAAAGTATTAGACATGAGTTAAAAACCATTCTTTGATTTCGACAAAGCTTCAAATCAATACATCGATACGTCTAAGTTAGGTGTAACCCAAACTTCTTGTCTAAGAATAACAGAAGAAAATCCTGCCGTAGTTTACTACAGGAAAAACTTCAGTGGATTGTGAGTACATTTTGAGATGCGACGAGTACTAAGAAAGAACGTAAATATCTGCAGTCTTTTAGGTTTACTGCTCTTTCCGCATTGCCCAAGAAAATACCTCTTAGTGCCAACAGGGAAAAGGACATCACGGACATGTTCGATTTCATAGACGAGAAGAACAGGAGATTTTCAGAAGACGTTCTGAGTACCTAAGAATAGAAAAAAGAACATGTGAAGATAGATCATATCCAGCATAAAAATTTGGTACTTAGATCATTTCCAAACATTTTTCACGTTTTAGACGATACAACATTTTTTTCTTCAACTTCTTTTTTTGCAACATTCTTCATCGTGAACTTTTATAATTTGATACTTTCTCCAGAATAAATTTTAATGAAAATTGTATATTCTGTACACAATTTCTTCATTTTCCGAAAATTTGGTTCTTGACACTTAGATCCCTTAGCTCTGCCTCTCTATAATTAATTAGAGGGTATAAAAACGACTGCGGTCTCGTCCGCTATTCGATTAGCGCTTTGGAAAGAGCTTAGAGGCGTAGTCATTGTGGCCATCGGTCGATACCGATTTTGTGTATGGAACTGTGAGTAATTCGCCACAAGCGGATGACTTTACGATCAATGCCACCACGTTATTCAATATCTAATAGAATGATTGGATTATTTCCAATTAATTTAGATGTTTTTGCAGTACGTCCGTCCCCCCAATTTAATTGGAATCTATTGTAGGGCCGAACCAACTACGTGGATATTTAATAGGGCGACGTATTTTTTATTGAATTGCCAACTGATTAAAACGACGAAATAAGGGATGTATGGTCAGTGGCGCGATAAAACTAAATGCTTTTCCTGGTCGATGTACAATGGCGAACAAGACTATGTAAATCTCTCGTTAATTCAGCACGTTTTAGTCCCTTAAAATTCTCATCATAATAAGCTGTAGATTCCAAATAACCTCATCTTGTGATAACTGGTTCAAGTGGTAAAGGTATGTCTGACAGCGATTTTCTAAACGTGTCTTTTCGAGTAGGTGCTTTTACAAGACGTTTTTTCATGTTCGCTATTACTTCGTTAAATAAAGAAAAACTCTCTTATTGTTTCTGCTATTCGGTTAAGTGCATGAGTTGCACATGTGAAAGCACTGTCATAAAATTTACAATTATTTTGCAGTTGGTTCTGTCTAATATCTTAGAAGTCAGTCAATAACTGCTAGTAGCATCGTTAGGTTTTAAGGCACCAATCAAAAAATTGCCACTGATCGTCCACATGCGTCAGTTGATTCATCTATAATGAATTAAAAAAAATTGTCCGAGCATGGTTGCGAATGTTTTGCAATATGTCTTTGTCTATATAGCCAACTTATCTGTTTCTTAGTGTAGTTAGGTTAAGGGGTAACACTACTGTAAATTTAAAAAAAAAATCTGTTTTTTATTAGCTTAAAAAATTCTTTAAACCTTTTAAAATATTAGGCAGGAAATATTTTTTTAAATTTTTTCCTTGAAATTTTGCGCTCTTTTCTAAGCGCGTCGATCTGCTCCGAAACGATACCTGCATCAAATAAATACCTGCTGGGAGGGTACTCGTAGAGTCTAGGTATAGTCTAATGCTTTACTTTATGATTTATTACTTCTTTAATCATCATCATGAGGTCGTCAGCCCTAAGACTGGTTGGACGCTAACCTCCAGCTTCTCCTGTCTTGTGCTAACCTACGCATTTCGCTAATTCTGCTACAACCTACATCCCTTACTATTTGCAAGCAGTAGTCTAATCTAGGCCTACCTCTGCCTTTCTTCACTCCTATTTCTGCCTCCAAAATATTCCCCCATGTTTCAGCAAGTGGCCTACCATTCTATCTCTTCTCTTCTTTATGTTTTTCCACATACTTCTTTTCTCGCCGACTTTCTCTAATACTTCTTCGTTTCTAACCCTATCAGTCCACGGTATTTTCATCATTCTTCGGTAACACCACATCTTAAAAGCTTCTAATTTCTTCCTACTTGCTTCCCCTACCGTCCAGGTTTCGCAACCGTATAGAGCCGTGCTCCATACATACGTGTTCAAAAATCTCTTCCTTATTTCTAAGTTTATTGTCCCTGAGCATAAAAGTGCTTTCTTTTTGTTAAAATCTACTCGACCCTGCGCTATTCTTTGTTTTATATCTTTATCGCTTCTTCCATCCCAATTTATTTTACTTCCTAAATAAGTGAAGTCTTTAACTTCCTCCAATCTTTCATTATTAATTTGTACTTTCGTTTTTGCTCTGCTCTCGCACCCTCTGCACACTAACACTTTAGTTTTGTTTTTATTCACCCTCATTCCGTATTCCTCTGTCAACACTGCCTCCATTTCGTTCAACGCTGATTCTAATTCCTCTTTACTAGATGCTAATACTGCTATATCATCCGCGAATCTCGGCATTTTTAGTTTCTGTCCCTGTACTTTAATCCCGAAATCCACTCTATCTTTTAACACATTAATCGCCTCTTCGATATACAGATTAAAAATTAGTGGTGATAGCGTACATCCTTGTCTTACTCCTTTCCTAATATCTACTTCCCATTTTTCCCCTTCTACTTCTATAACAGCAGTTTGCTCTTTGTATAGGTTGTGTACTACTCTCCTATCTCTATACTTCATTCCCGCGCTCTTTAGTATCTCGAACATTTTTTCCCATCTTACATTATCAAAAGCTTTTTCTAAATATACAAATCCTATATAAGCGTTCTTTCCTTTTTCTATTGTTTTCTCTAACATTAATCTTAGCGCCAGAATAGCTTCGCGAGTTCCCCTATTTCGCCTAAACCCGAATTGGTCTTCTCCTAGTATTTCCTCAGCTCTATTTTCCATCCTCTTCTGCACTATTCTGGTTAAGATTTTTGACGCGTGGGAAGTTAGGCTAATCGTTCTAAAGTTCTCGCATTTGTCGGCTCCTCTCTTTTTCGGTATAGTAACGATAATGTTCCTCTTATAATCCTCCGGCACCTCGCCCGTTTCGTATATGTATTTTACCAGTTCAAACATCCTATTTAATACTTTCTGTCCCGCACATTTCAAAATTTCCGCCTGTATTTTATCTACACCTGGCGCTTTATTGTTCTTTAGTCCCCTTAATGCTATTTCAAATTCCTCTCTCAATATAGGTCTCTCAATATATTTCCTACATCTTCACAATCGATGCTAGATTCTTCCTATAATATCTCTCCTAATTCCTGACCCTCGTATAAATTTCCTAAATACTGCTTCCATCTATCCGCTCTCTCCTCTCTTCCGGTCAGTATGTCCCCGATTGACTCCTAACTTCTTTAATACATAACAGATATTGTTAAAGGATGTTTATATTTAGTCAGAAGCATTTACAAAAGTACGTTAGGATAACGCCAGAACATGTAAAAAAAGACAATCCTCGCTTTAAATCACGGTATTTGTGTGTAGTGCTGACTTTATTTCGTAAGTTATCAATCGGCGAAAATCCTCAGCACGAGAAGTGCTCAGAGTCTTGGCGTGACTGGAAGAAGGCGCAAGCAGCGGATTCCTTAGACACCTTCCACCATAAGCCGCCGCTTCCTAAGGAAGTTTTTAAAGCCATCAAACTGATTTATGAGGACCTCACCCGATATGAGTTGGTAAACAGTTGCTTGAGAGGTTATACGCAAAATACCAATGAGAATTTTAATGCTACTGTTTGAAAAGTGGCTCCACAATCTTATTCAAGTGGCAAAAAATTATTGAATACTACTGGATGCACCTTTAATGATGGCCTGACTAATATTCTTCGGATTATGAAAAGTTTGGAGATGGATATTGGCCACCAATCGTACAATTTGTGTCTAGAAGCCGATGCTAAGCCGATCAAGGACGCCGTGATGTATCTGACATAAAATGTTCGAGAATAGAGAACGAGGAAGAATATTTAAATATAGAAGGGCAACTTTACGGTCCTGGGATAGCAGATTAAAAAAAATTGATTTTTTTTTTGCTTTTTTTGATACCTTATTATATGTAGAATACGTTCCTAAAACGATTTGGCCGAAAACACTTATATAAAAAAGATATTGCATAATAATGGAATCCATCTTTTTACGAAAAATTACGCAAAAATAGAGTTCGCGCAGTAGAGCATATTTTATACTAATATTTTTGAAATGTGCGCCTATATTAACATTCTATGGTAAGTATAGTTACCCCAAGTGCCATCATATTTCAGAGTATATGATATAATATTAGATAGTTTGCCTCTCTATACGTTAATGTCGATGGGTATAGAGTGTAGCGTCAGTCGAACACGGGTTTTTCTCGAAACCATATTTTTTAAACTGGTGGGAACTGTAACTCCAAAACCAATTGACAGATTGTCTTGATTTTTTTTTATCTTAAAGTAAATTTAAAATAAATTATTTAAATTTATTGGAGCTTATACCTAAGAAAACATTGATTTCGCTTTTATTTTTTATAACACTTTAAAGATATTAAAAATAAGTGAAAAATCAGTACCGAAAATTCGCAGGTCCGCCATTTTGTTAATTTTAAATTTTTTTTATTGATATAAGCTCCAGAAAATATCATATATTTTATAAATTTTTTTGAAATCTTGATTTCAGATGATTTTTACAAGTGCTAGAGTTCCCACCGATTGGACACCTTTTTCTTTGGGACGATTACATTGCCGAGCATATAGCTAATTACCGTGTCATTTTTCTTAATAAAAATTTTTTTTTGTACGCCTGCATACTTGATAAATATGTACAAAAATTTTGAATACTTTATTTACTTCCTTCTATAAAAAAAAAATGAAGAAAATCATGGAATTTTTGGGTCGCTTGATGAGAACCTCTCCTTAATGGAAAACATTTTTAAACAGTCGGATTTTTCATTTTTTCATGTCTATAACACATTTCAAAACTTTAAACGCGTTTTTCTCGAAACATGATTTTTCAAAATGGCACGCAGCATAACTCCAACAATTTTCATTCTTTTCATGACAATTTTAACAATGACTTTAAATTAATATTTTTAAGTGAAATACGTATGAAATTTCCGATAATCTAATTTATATATTATTTACTAACAAATGAAACACTCGAAACTGAGTGGCCGAGAAAAAATAAACCAACACATAAATGCAAAATATGTGTTTTATGCAGCAGTTTTACTTTTTTCAAATAGTCCACCATCGTGCTTTCTCATGGCCCATGGACAGGGTGGGGTGTGTCCTATCCACCTCAAAATCAATAGATGTCATCTCGTAGATGCCCCTAATTAGAATCAGTCGAAACCCGATCGATTTGATACGATTTAATTGAATGTTCGTGCTAACAAAAAAAAATTCTCAAATAGTCCACCATTGTACTTTCTCATAACCCATGTACATGGTAGAGTGTGTTCTATGCACCTCAAAATCAATAGGTGTCGTATGGGAGACGTCCCCAATCAGAATCAGTCAAAACCCGATCGATCCGACACGATTTAGTTGAGTTGTCGTGCTAACAAGAATAAATGCCGACGACAACGCCAACGACAACGACAACGACAACGACACACACACAAAATATTTTTAAAAACCTTTTGTTTTGGTTTTTAGGCTGAAAACGAAAAATAAACCCAAAAAAAATTGTTTTTTCAATTTTTCTTTACACGATTACATTACTTTTCCGCGTATAGTGGAGTGCGGAAAAGTAAAATGTCAAAAAAGCTCTTTTTGTAACTTGTTACAGTGGTGTTACTGTAGTATGGAGTTTTTAGAATTTGAAATATGTCGACGTAAAATAAAGCTATCGAAAGAAAATATTGACGTAAGTGTACGAAACTAGCTCCAACAATACAATACCACAAGATAATGTTTTATTTGTCAGTATAAAGATGAATAGGATGGCGTAAGAACCATTTGTGTCGCTATCAACCTTCATCATAAATGTATTTAGTAAAGGCAAACCCGAAACACATTGTAAGAAAGCGAGACAAGAACCGCGATCTTCGGGTTGCAATGAATATTAACCCCCTTATAACGAGGATGCTCTCTCGCATCCTTTCCGGCCCCTCCAAGAGGATGCACTAGATAAAAACTTTGATTTTCGCGAGGATCGTAAATCATCTCGGAATATTAAGTAGACAACCCTCACTTTCCCTGCCATTGCAAAACAGACAGTCCGCTTTACATCATAATGAAAAATGACAACGGGAAATAATGCGATAACTTTATGGCAATAATTGAAATATTTCGAGAGGCAGATATAACGGGCAGAGAAGAACAGATTACGCTCTGCGTTAATAAAGGCTGACTCGGCCGTTACAGCGACATCACAAAAACTGGCAGGTGTACAGGTTTTATTAGATACGGGGTAATTCAGTAGGAGGTCTGGGCACTGGAAGTTGATCACGACTAGTGGTGGGCGAAGAGGAACTGCACCGAGCACCTTTCAGGCGAAGATAAGCACTGTTTTATTTGGGAATAGAAAAAGAAACATTCATTATACCCCGATGTTTCATGTTGTTGTTAATCACTTAACAACAACAAGCCAAAGGAACCAAGATGAAAACAAGACCAAAGGAACTTCACACATCGTTATACAGTTAATAGCAACGCTTCCCCAAAAATAAATAACTGATCATGTTGATAGATGTTCGAAAATACGTGAAAACGAATTCTTCATGAGCTTCATCTTCATTTTGAATTACTTATTCGCTATTTTAGTTCATACTGAGGCAGTGTACTCCGTTTATTGTCGGACCTGCGCTATTCGAAGTCAAGCAACGAAATGCTCGGTGCGACTTGGATGGGTGACATTTTCATTCTCTCATTCTCATGCCGCGGTGATGCTGACTTGGTATTTGGCAACAGGGTGGCAACTGGGCCAAATACTGGGCACATTGTTTGCGTGAGTTCGATTCTCACCAGAGGGAACTTGGCACTTCTCTCAGGGCTGGGTGTTTGTCCGCGTCTATATGTGTAACCTTCCAATACTCAAGCCTGCCTGTAGGCTTTCTGGGGAAGGAAGTCTACTTTCTGTGTGTCCAATATCTCATTTATTGGGCTCTATAAAATAAAACTTGTTGGAATTAACAAAACATCATCCACCTTCTAAACGACAACCTACGGGAAGCCATGATCCTTCTCATTTCTGACGCATATTCTTTCGTCTAACTCAGGATTTCATGTGACACCATGTGACAGGGTAATAATTTAATAATATAATTAATTTGTTTAATAATTCACTATGAATTATTGACATCTAATTAACTCCCAATCGAGAACGCCAGGCGGTCTTGGAACTGAATATCACGATTTCATCCTTAGGAAAACACAAAAACGCTATACACTACACTCGACACGCATTTCGCCAACAAAGTTGGCATCATCTATTAGTATGATTAAAACTGGATGATTGGGATGATTAAAACTGGAGTTTTAATCATCTCTAGATTATGCCTACTTTGTTGGCGAAACGCGCGTCGAGTGTAGTGTATAGTGTTTTGGTAGTTTGTGGAAAACCACGTCAGTGTTATCCTCACACCAAAGGTTCCTACCTACTCCAGTATTAAGATGGCTTCACGGTCAATGGAACTGAATCTCTATCATAAGGTTAGTGCTAAGATTTTTTAGTTTTTCCAAACTTTACTCGCATTAAAATTTCATCTTCATGCACCTCAAATAAGACCCAAAAATTTGTGAAACCAAAATGGCTAGAACTAGAAATCAAGTATATGTATAGTAAATAAAGTATGCTGGAATCACAAGCATATGGACTTTATTTACAAACAGATTACCCATAAGTTGAATAATTTAGTGGTTTGACTTTCAGAGGAACATGTTTCTACCAATTAACACAAAATTTATGAAGAAAATGTCGTCACAAAACAAGGAAATAAAAAATTTAATTAGTAATCAAAAAGCAATAGCTTCAGTAAAAGAAATAATTCCTCAGAAATATATTTCCATTGTAGAAAATCGTTCCTCTCAGTCGTTGGATATAGAAGACATTGATCTCCTCAACAAGGGATTAAATATTGCATCACCTGCCTCTAAAAACAGCCTAGATGAGATTGTTGCAAGTATTGAACGTTTAATTCAACATCTTCCTAATCCTTCTACAATACTTGTGCGGGTAGCTTTTGAGGAATGAAATCTCCACAAATATTATAAACAAAAATAGTCAAAATCCACGAAGAATAGAAAAATTATCAAATGATTGCGAGAGAATGACTGTCTTTATTTAAATAATTTTAATCATCCCCAGCTGCATTTAAAACATTCCTCAAGCTCTCAGATTTAAACAAATCAATAAACGTTGATATTTTCACATTACTTTTGCAATAATTCGAAATCGCCTTAGCAGGATTATTAAATACTTCCCCCGTGCAGTTGGTAATCACCGGCGGTTCCGAGGGACGTTATTCGACATGATGGCGCCGCATGCATGTCGATCGATTGCTGTGCCACCTGAACAGGTGTGTTTCCGCAAGGTGTTTATATAAAAAAAGTTCTCCACTGGCTGCGCCTGAATTACTATGTATTTTAAGCGTGTACATTGACTCGTGCCCAAATTGATTAAAATAATAATTAACATTATTGTGTCGAAGATCAATGAAATGTAACAGGTTTTTATAAATGTAACGGGAAATGTCAATAACGAAAAGGAAACAAGTAAATAAATATTATTAAATCCCTCATCGTGGTATTAACTTTGGTAACTCTGCGGCAGCGGAGATACCGTCGCTTGTATATACTACTGTATCCATTAAATTTTACGAATCAGCAAAACTTTTCATTATTTCTTTCTCTTATGTGGGTGGCCTAGGACTACTTGCAATTGTTTGATAGATGCAAAGTAACGTTTTGTAATTGTTTGTTAATAATACATTTACCCTGCTTAGAGGAATTTGTAAAAGGCAATTCAGTTACGCCAGTGATTATTTTTGTCGTCAAGTGAATCAAATGCTTTGTTCAATATACTTAGAATAGAAGAAATGAGTCGTCTACGCAACTTAAGAGAAGATGAAGCAGTGAAAGCAATAACTCTGGTTAACGAGGGACGTAGCCAGCGATATGTGGTTAATTTGTTAGGAGTTAAACAATTATGATCGACTAATTATTAGTCGATCATTTAAACGTTTTCAATGAACTTGGAAGTTACTGTAGCACCCCAGGACAAGGTCGTAAGAAGTCTACAGATGCAAGAAATGAACGATATATTATGCAACTCGCCTTAAGAAACATGAATTCTGTCAGTTTAGAGCTAAGCAGAGCCCTAGCAACAGGTCGAAATGTAACAATTTCTGGACAAACGGTCAGGAGAAGGCTTAATGAAGGAGGATTGGACAGTAGAAAACTAACATTGTGACACAGATAATACTTTGTCATATATCAGTTCATATATCAGTTTGTAATTGGCCAAATAGAGAAAGAAAACTATAGATAAGTATACAAAATTAAAACGTTCGCTGGTCAGATTTTCACTTTTGATTTGTTAAACATAACAATTGTTTCGCCAACACAGTGGCTTCGTCAGATGTTGAGTACATAGATTAAATTTTACAATGTGGAACTGAGTTTGTATAATTAAGGTAATTCTAGGTTTATTACTATGGGGATTCCTACTATTAAACTATCTATTGTAATTAAGTTATAAAATTTCAACCGATGGTATCTGTAAATTTTAAACAAGATTTTTGGATAGCATGTATATACTAACATAGATTTAACAAATAAAAAGTGAAATAACCAGCCAGTTTAATCTAACCAATTACATTTGTTTTAATTTTGTATAAATATAGATTTTCATCAAGTAACGGCCCAATCAAATCAGAACTATAGATAAGTTTTCTACTCAGCTTTCTTCTAAATCTATTAGATTTTATACAACGGAAATGAGTAAAACAACTACTACGTTTTTATACCACTATATTTCAACAGAAACGTGACTGCAGTTTCGACAATTTTTATATCATTTTCAAACGATGATTGGCGTTAATTTATTAATTTGGTTAATAAACATTATTTAATAATTTATTTAATAAAAATTAATAAAAATTAATAAACAAATTCAGTATACTTTTAAATTAATTTATCCGAATATTAGAGAACAAATGCCTTATGCCACCATCATATATTGATATATTGTCAACAAAAATATCAAATATTCTCAAAAAACATAATATCAAAGTAGCATTGAAACCCCAACAAAGGTTATCAAATTTAGTTTATAACGCCAAAGATAAAACTAATAAATATGAAAAATCGGGAGTTTATAGGTTAAATTGCTCGGAGTGCAATAGCACATAATTAGGACAAACAGGACGTAAATTTAGAACTAGATACCTTGATCATAATAGATCCTTCAGATTACAGAAAACAGATTCTACTTTTGCTAATCGTATCTTGGAAAGTGGACATAATTTCCCAGATATTAATAATATGAAAATCTTACACTATGACAGCAAAGGTTTAAAACTTAATTGGTTAGAACCAATAGAAATCTATAAATACAACCATATTGATAATTTTAGCTTGTTAAATGATCAAGTAGATATACTATATTCTCCTCTTTTTACTGTTACCCAAATTAATAAACCCCCTGTATAATAGTTCTTAATAATATTCATAAAATTTCTCACAATTTGATGGTCGGGATTCCACCATTTGGAAAACACGTTTCTTATAAACCTTAACTACTTGTTTATTGCCATAACACTTAGTCTCTGTATTTGGATAGTATATATTATAGGAACAGAATGTTTTGTATTTTATTCTTAGTTGAATCATCGTTTGAAAATGACATAAAAATTGTCGAAACTGCAGTAACATTTCTGTGAAAATATAGTGGCATAAAATCGTAGTAGTTGTTTTACTCATTTCCGTTGTGAATTATGATCTACCACAGAGTAACGGCTTCCTCGAATAATTTCTTAGATTTTATATCTAAATTTTTGCAATTACCCCTTTTGAAAGCGACGACTTATTAATTTTTTTATTAGAAAGATATCAGTTTAATCACAAAATACAAGACGTAAGAAATATGTGAAATAAATTAGTCTTACTAATACAAATTCTTACCTAACTAATTTCTTGCATATTGAAAGAAAATTGTAATTAAATATTGACTCCTTCATCTCTTTCTACAGTGGGGGAATATCATCATCATCATCATTAGGTCATCAGTCCTAAGACTGGTTGGACGCTAACCTCCAGCTTCTCCTATCTTGTGCTAACCTACGCATTTCGCTAATTGTGCTACAACCTACATCCCTTACTATTTGCGAGCAGTAGTCTAATCTAGGCCTACCTCTGCCTTTCTTCACTCCTATTTCTGCCTCCAAAATATCGCGGACTATTCCCCCATGTCTCAGCAAGTGGCCTACCATTCTATCTCTTCTCTTCTTTAAGTTTTTCCACATACTCCTTTTCTCGCCGACTTTCTCCAATACTTCTTCGTTTCTAACCCTATCAGTCCATGGTATTTTCATCATTCTTCGGTAACAAGTGGGGGAATAGGTAACCGAAAAATAACGACAAGATGTCCATTCATTAGTAGAATGTATATACCGAATTTCATGTTTCCAGCATTCTCCGTTTTATAGAAAAAATTAAATAATGGATTCAGCCCCTGTTTTTAGTGGGGATATTTCCACAAAGGTGCAACTTTCATATAAGGTATTTTTACTTCAATTGTCTTATGTTTACCTCTCTATTCAGCAGAATCGGTGTTTTTACTTCACTTAAAAACACCCTGCATATTTCAATAAATACTAGAATTTCCCCTATTTGTTTATTGCAATGATGTAATTTATAGGTGACCAATTAAGACGAAATCTAGACATGTCTTTAACATTCTTGTTGAAAAACGCGCAGACATGTATCAACAAAGCAGGGGTTCTGGATTAGATCTTATCAAAGTCATGGCAACGAATGGAGAATCTCCACTTACGTGAATTTTCTCCTATAGTCCCCACAAAGGATAAACGCTGTGTACAATCGATAAATAGTTTACGTGACGTTGCGGACAGACAATAGTCTTTGTTCAATTATACCCTCTTATTGGGACTATGGTTAGGAGCATACGGGTAAATTAAGTTGGATTTGATTTTGCGGATATCGTCAACAAGGGAGGATCTGATTAGATCTGATTGCAAAATGTAAAATTACTTTATTACATGGAGTGTGCTTAGTCTTTTACATTATCCTAAACAGGTTTTATATAAAATTAAAATAAATATTTAAAGTAAGTAACGAAACTCCTGCAAACTTTTCCATGTTTATGTCTATTTTATTTCTTTGAGGTAATAAACATTATCCGACTTTGTTGCATCTCAAGCAGTTATGAGATGACCTCAAGAATAATTCTTGAGATAACCTCATCGAAAAATCGAACGAGGTAAGGTTTACGATCTAGGTGATAACCCAACAGTATCAGTACGTCCAACAGAATTACTAGGAAACGTTCCTCCTCTAGAGGAAAAACCTCAAGCTCGCTAGATGAGTCTTATGTTCTTAGTGTCAATGACTTCAAGAGGTATACGTTGTATTTTGTGACGTATTCTTGCTTTAACTCATAACGTGTACTTTGCTTTTTAAGTATCCCCACAAAAAGTAATCTAGGGGTGTCAAATCTGGCGATCTGGCTGACCCCCTTCTCCTTATTTAACGATTCTCATTTAAACAAGAGCGAATAGGTGCTGTATGATGGGGAGATGCACCATATTGTTGAAAGAAAAAGTAATTCCTCGGAAGATCAGATTCCTCTACATCTGAATATAAAGTTATTAGTGCAAGAATAAGGTTATCTTGAAGAAAATTCAAATATCATACACCAGTTAGGTTTACATCAAAGAAATAGTGGCACAGAATTCTTCCATCGACTCTGCCGCACTCCACACTCACATTCTGGGGATTCTGAGTGTTATACTCTGTCATCCATTGGGGATTCTCGGTAGCTCCGTCAGAAAAAGTGATGTTCTTTACAAAATTATTATTACTATTGTATAACTGTTGCATTTGTTCGCAGGATGGATTTCGCCCATCAAAGTTGTCTTCAGACAATTCATGGACAAGGCATACCTTATAAGGATGGTACTGCGCTTTTATCAGAATTTTGGGTACTATAGATGCTGCCATAAACCAGAAGTCAATTGGGTAAGTGTTGAGTGATGATGGTTTTCCTGCTTTGGCAACAAAAGATTAAACTGAGGGTGAAGTCTGCTGGTGGTGAGGATCGACCAGATTTAGGACGATCACCAACATGTCGAAATTTATGGGCATGGTATTTAGATTGAACATTGCTTACCATGCTTTAACTAATGGGTAGCCGATCGATTTAAGTAGCTTTGAAAAATTCAACAAAATCTATTTGGATGCGCATCCTGTCTTCAAACACGATTATGCAAAGAATTTCGATTCTGTCTCATTCAGTTAATTTAACCATTTGTTACAAAATTATTACTGAAAGTTATTACTGAATAAATACTTTGAATACACCAAACAAAAGATAAGAAATATATTCTTTAAATAAATAACTCCACAAATCAAAAAACTATTTAACGAAGTACATTTACAAGTTTTTATGTCAACAAAAAGAACCATTATCGTTTGCCAAGGCTAAGGCAGTCAACGGTGCACAATTTGAACAGTTAATTTAGCCGATTTTTTTTTTTAATAATAATTGCCATTAAATTTTATTGCACAATCGTTCTTCTTCATTCCTGTATCCAACCCGTAGCGTATATAAAACGTATGTTCTTTCACATTCCATAATAAAAAGTGGGGTTGCTAATAAGAAAATATAGATGACGTTATATCTTCTACACCAATCACCCTCTGCATATTAATTATATTGTTAAAAAATCGCAATTAAAAATAATATTTGACGGGTGTGAGAATTTTTCGCAAAAAGTTTTTCCTTGAATTTTTAACGAATTTATTGATTACTTTACGAACACCTTGTATATTATATAAATCCGCCATCAAACTGTAAAATACACAGCCAATAAGGAGTACATCTAAGAATAGCAAATATTTTCTGACCAATTAGATCTCTCATTACTCAATTAAATCTCCTAATTATGTGACATTCAATTATTTGGCGATGTTTAAATAGGTTTTCATTTTTCAGACATTTCACCTCTCTTTTTCACCACATACATATATGACCATAATGTCGGTGATAATTTCTTGAAATAGAGCACATCACATTCACTTGTTAAAAAATTAGATTCCTTAACAGAATAATACAACAAGAAAGAAGAAGAAGAAGAAGAAGTAAACAAAAAATATAACTGGAGCCGAGCTAAGCCCCATGCCTTCATTTGCATGGACACCTACGCTTCTATAAAGCCCGCCCCATATTCGTTTTCGCTGATGCCAGAATTTAAGAGAATGACCTTGTTCGACAATAATTAGAGGCGCCCCATTTAAAAGTTCCGTCTTGGTCGGTTCGTATCCTGAGCCGACGTAATCTTACAAACTGCCTAAGGACGTGTCTTGAATATAAACACGATCTGATTTCTCAGGGAAGCCCTCCCTGGTAACTAATCACGTTTTGACGAGAAGTTTAACGTTTATTCATTTCATATAAATCAGAGGTGGAATTTCTCAAAGAAAATGTTTGTTTTCTTTTCCGGCGGACACGAGAGCCGTTTTGCAACTTTAACGAAGGATATTTCGGTTATTAGAAAGTAAGTTTTCGTTTGTAATTTCTTCCTGTATTATATATTTCATAGTAGGAATCGATACTAAACAAATAACTGATAACTGAGGTATCATAATAAGAGCACAAGATGGGCATTTTAAATAGAACATGGTTTTCTGTAGTAAAGTATTGAAATATTTATTATTTATAATTATGCATAGAACAACACATCCGGTAAATGACCGCCATGGCTTTGGTGGTATACGAGTACTCTTTTCTGAAATTTTCAATAACGGTTTTGCGTAAATGTCGTTGAAACACCGTTCTTCTTGTTTCTTGAAAAATTCTTGTGCACGATGACGAATCGAGGTCCTTGGACTTTCAGCCACACTCTTACGAACTGCTGTGATGTTTTGTTCTGAATTGCCACTACGAGCTCGTGTCGTGTGTTTCACATCAATAACTGAACCAGTACATTCGAAATTGTCGAGTATTCTTTTCACAGTCATTAAATTTGGAACATTATTTCTACCAAAAATTTGACGCATTTTACAAATCGTAGCAACAAATCTTTTACCATTTTGATAGTAATATTTAACAATAAGGACACGTTGTTGAATTGTGTAGCGCTCCATGTTTACTAGCCCCTATCTGTCTCCTATCGATCTATTACAATTATTGACCTATCGAATTATGACAGCCGCACAATTTAAATCGTATGCTCTTATTGTAATACCCTATATAATATTTTCTTGTTCTGCGATTTTTTCTTACTGACGGTTTCAGTACCCATATCCACCAAATGAGTTTTCACTTCCCTTTGAAAATTCAAAAATGTTCCAAATCACTAATTTCTCTTCATTTAGATGTATAATTTTCTCCTGCCTGAAGCTTTAAGGAAAATAAGTCGATTACTGTGTAATCTTAGCTTAAATCTTCCTTCATTACCACTGCTCTTGTCAAATTTTTGTCGTCTTCTTCCATTTGTGGTTCAGATCATAAATTTATTAGAATGCACTGTGTATCTTCTAATAATCTTTAATCAAATCTACTTTTCATAGCAGAAACGTACCAGGGAGGGATTTATTGATTGCTATTGATTTTAGTTAATTTGGAAGGAAATACAGTTCGTCAACAAGTACGAAGTACTCTAAAATCAATTTGCTAAACATTAACTTAAACACAACACTGGGATAATGATATTGTAATAGATGATTACTGAGTGGAACTAACTATATAGAATTTACTTAATTGAAGAATCCTTGAATAGTAAAATAGTTATTTAGCTGTAGACAAAACCATTGAAAAAGCTTGTGGGAATCCTCTTGAATTCATTGTTACCTATCTAATGCTTTCATTACTAGTTATCATCACTAATTGTGGTTCTCGCTATCATGTTTGATGACCAACTTTAGATAATACATTGTCTACTGATCTTCTCTTTAGTGATAACATATTTATCTTGCTTTTATGGTGTGGCTCATAGAAGTAACAAGTAAAGAAAACTCTTAGATAAGAGAATATATACTCGCACGTATAGAATTGCGCACAAGTGAACTCGGCTCATACACTTCTATCTCGTAAACATCTATGAACGACAAATAATTGTAATGATAATAGTTATATCAAGAGCCCTCCTGAACTTGAAGATCCTGACCAATACAGCTTCTACGTTTTTTCTTAACAATAGTTTTAATTGTCGTGTAAACACATGGATCTAAATAGATGTACCAATATTAATTGGCAGGCGTAATGGCCTTGATGGGTTTGGCGGCCAAGTCGAGCGAGATTACCGTTCTTTACGCGCTCATCGTGTAGATCGGGACCGTCGTACGAAGGTAGGTCGAGCTTTTCTTCCGCATGCGCGTGTCTCTACGCGAGAGGCAAGTGCCGCCCGCAAACTAGACCCGCGCGACTGGCAGCGGTTCGCTTTTATGTTCCGCTGTCAGGGACTTCTTCTCGGCTTTTCCTTAATATTTCATCGCTCTGTTTTGCCGCATCGCTTTGCCAGCGTCAGCCCCCGGGGAGTGTCTTGTCGTGAGCGCCGCGACCAGCACGACGTCCGGGAATTGGATCATATCAGGCGATCTTCCACGACAATGCGGACGAACCGCGTGGCTTCGATCGCCGTCAGCAGATCGAGTCTTGTTACTCGGGAGGGGTCCTTCTTTATTAGAAAAGGATCCTAGGATTTGGAGTCAGCTGTGTGTGAGAGGGAAGGCGTGTGTCTTTCCTGTAACAGCAAATGGTTAAAGGGCTCCTGACATAAAAAATGGTTAGTGGAGCAATAGGGTTCAGCTGTAATAAATGTTATGTTTGACCTGTAAAGGGGGTCTATGAGGTTATACTACCTGGATATTGGGTCTCTTGTGCTTTCCTGGTCTTCCTGGGTCGTAGTCCGAAGCTGCTCGGATGAGGAGGTTGTCATGGACACCAGCTTGATCGTAAAGCTTCCGAACCCGGGCCCGGATTTTCTCCGTTACAGTGGTGAAGTCTAAGTCTCGCCGGTTGTAGATGTTCCTCACGTACCACAGCACGGCGGAGAGCGACATTTTCGACGGTTTGAATCCTACATAGATGTATGACTTATAACACCAAAATAGTTCACTTTCCTTTGTACCTATCACCAAAACGTCATCCATAAAATAAAATATATTTTATGAAAAAAAAAAAAAGAAATCCTCAAGAAGCATTTCTTAAGAGCCTTTCAAACAATAAAAGTCGCGTAATATATTCATCGTCTGAGTATTCATAAATAATATTTCAGAAATCCTTAACGTCCTTCGAAACATTGAGCATCAGCCACTAGCCATAAAACCCTCGGAGCGGTCCGGACGAATTCAAAGACCCATAAAAAATTTCATCAAACAAAAAAGTGCCTCCCGGGAGACGTATGAAAAGTATAATTTCGTGTCATTCCGGATCGCATAACGATGACATTAACTCATTCCGTTTCTGGAGCATTCTAGCTCGAAGTCAATTGCACTACACGAAACGGTCTCGTGGTGCTCTAGCTGTAACGACAAGGCAAATTGACGGAGGGACGGATAAATAAACCAGGAGTTATTCAGGGACTGAACAAGTTGGATTTTGTATTCCGATTGTCTGCAGCTTGATGGCGTTCTCTCCCCAAGGAGGGCGGAGATGTAGACTTGCCATTGTTTTACTGCAAATACCTTGTCTGCACTTGAATAATGAATAATACACTTAAACAAATACACCTTATGCTCTGTAACAAATCGTAGCTATGCTCCAAGGGATCACGTAGCAGAGCATATACTAGATAATCCTTAAATATGTAATTCTGAACACATTACTTTAATACAGTGACTCTCAAAATGTTATTAGGCTTTCACATCTAATAGTGAATGACCTAAAAATAATTCAGTTCATTCCGAGTGACATCCCTCATTTTTGTGCTTATATAGAACTTGGAAGAGGCAGATAAATTATTCACTTAAACATTGCAGAATCCATTCTTCACTGAGTACTCTAGACACTTTCTTTGGATGACAACCTCATATACCTGCTATGCAGGTATGATAATATCAGAAAAGTAGATGATTAACGAACTGATAGCTCTATGTTTCCTACCATAATTTTCTAAACTATTTATCTTCATTGTAGGTCCGAGTATGTCCAACAATATTCTAGACAGTAATCTTCCCAATCAATCTATCAACTTCCTTATCGCTCTCGCAGAGAATACTTGCCTTAGCAACCCTACCCTACTAGCAGTCACCTTATCAACTCTACACTTGCCTTAAATTTACGTGTTGCTACTGCTTGTTGATTTTGGTTCACAAGGCATAATCACTTGATAGGTTATCATAAACGTTATGATCAAATTACGCCATATAACTATTTTGGATTTCAGTTTTCGGATAATCTTTATAGTTCTTTCTGTGGAGCTATTCTTGGGGGGTGTGAGCCCTCTTTATCTCCTTATCTAAGTCCTGAGAAAGAGCGAGAACCTTCGACGCTGCAACAAAAACACGAGACCAGTTTTCACGAAGACTGAAAGATTACACGTGTTTCTCTTTGATGTCAAACATAGCTACACAATACTTTGCTGCCAATACCCACTTTAATTTTTTCCTGCTCTCCTGTGAAGAGTACTATGTCTGTCTTCCTGGGGTTTGTTCTCTAACAGATAGACATAAAGGGTATTTCAATAAGGACGCTCGATTTTTAAATGGAAATAAAACAAGTTGTGTGTGAGATATCTACTCAATTCTTTGTTTGAAAGAATATTTTATGACATTAAGTATTGAATATAACTTCGTTCAAACATCCGCAGCACCTTTGCTTGATAGCAGGTATTCGGGAGGTCCAATTTTCGACGCCTTTGTCGCATAAATCTGGCTGAATTTGCTGGATGGTGTTCGTTATGTCGACTTTGAGGGCATCATTGTTTGCGATTTATTCGCATAGATCTGCGATTTAATATAGCCCCAAAGGAAGAAGCCTAAAGGCCTTAAATCACACTCTATCGGTGGCCAGTTCACGTATCCGCTGCGCGAGATAACCATGTCCTCAGATCGCTCATGAAGAATGCCCATCATGGCATGCGCGGTATGGTACGTACCGCCGTCTTGTTGGAATCACATATCGTCGGTATCCATATCATCCAGTTTAGGCCACAGAAAGTTGCTTATCATCGATCTGTAGCGCTCGCTGGTTATGGCAATGCCAGATTCGTTTTGGAAGAAGTACGGACCGATGATTCTGTCAGACCAAAATCCGTACCAAACAGTGACTTTCTCGGGATGCATTTGATGCTGGTGTACCTCGTGTGAATCGGTATCGTCCCAAATCCGACAATTTTCCTTGTTCACATATCTATTCATCCAAAAATGGGCCTCGTCGCTGAAGATGATTTTTTTGGCTAAATTTGGGTCAACTTTCAACTGCTTCAGAGCCCAATCAGCGAACACACATATTGTCTTTGGTCATTTACCTTAAGTTTCTGGGACAGTTGGATTTTATACGGGTGCAGACCCAAGTCCCGACGCAAGATTCGCCAAGGTGAAGTCGCAGAAAGGCAAAGTTCTTGTGATCGACGAGAAATTGACTGTTTCCTTGCGTTTCGGTGACGTACGGGTGTTGGTTAATTATTTATCAAACCAGTTGACCCGAATTTGGCCACCAAACGTCGAATAGTCGACTGGACGGGACGTTTGTGGCGAAGATAAAAATCATGTAATGCGCCGAATATTTCTCGAACACAGCACTGATTTTGAAAATAAAATTTAATGATTTGCATACGTTGTTGAACGCTATAACCTTCCACGGTGATTTCCCATACACTGCTGAACAATTCAAAATAAATTCGACATATTTCTTTAACAACATGGCCGCTATAGCCAAGCAAATTTCGAACGTCCCTATTGAAAGACCTTGTCCAAGAGGAACTGACAGTTTTCTTTGCACCATTTCTTTATTATTCTGAGAGCTGCTTTCTTGAGAACACCCCTTCACTAAGCTATATTATTAGATCACTTACGTATGCAGTAATATCTAAACCAAGTAGTCTTTAGTATATACGATAATAATGGTCTTCTAATTAAGAATTGACTCATTGAACCGGACGTTCTTTGTCCTGACTACTTTGATACCTAAATTTCCTCCCCCAATTTCCCCGTTCAGCATCTCCTGTGCCTAGAAAACATATTGTTAGATTAACTACATAGAAACGTTCAAAAGAAAAGTTTAATATATTCGATAATGGTGATCCTCTAATTGAGAGTCTTCCCTGCCCAAAAAACAATTAACCGAGTATGTGTACTGACCACAGAGATAAGTAAATCTGCTTACTGCAACGTCGAGGGATTCCGTCGCCCGTCAGACGTTGTCTGGCGGTAGTAAATAGAAGTAATTAGACAGTAATGAGCGCTCGGAATTGTCTTCATGGTCGGTTCGCACAGCTCTACATATGTATTCAAACTAATGCAGTTACATTTCATCAGGTTGCGGTCTTCGAGTTAGTGGAGTCAGCCCCGAGTCGACGAACCGGGGTCGGGTTTGCGTTCATTGGAATAATGTTTACTTCTTGGTGTTTGAACGTTGGTGTGGGGATGATGATTGAAGTTCAGCACAGTATACAGCGCGGACTACAGAAGATCAAGTAAAGGGTAACAGATTTTCGATTTGAGACGTTTCCTCGATTTTCTTGAAGAGTGAATAGGGAGAGGACCGCACGGTCTCCACTATGGATTATCTGTTAAAATCCATAATGACAAAATTCAACCAATTAAAAGAATTGTAGTTAAAGTTTAATTTTCTTCTTCATACATATGTTTGGCAACTTTATGCCTTCACCTTTTTAAAACATAGAATCATTATCAAGATGGAGGAATCCACATAGTCCTATCAACATTAACCATCTTTCTTCATTTTCTGGGAGAAGTTCTTGCAATAATTGGTCTAATCAAGTTAAGTTTTCCTTTATGTCAAAAATTGCTTCACAAACAAGAATTTAGATAGGAATGTAAGTAAAATTATGTTTTTCCATTCAGTTGTGAAGATCATTGCCATGTGTTCTTTCTCAGATACACCAACACCAGGCTGTCTTAGAACTGCATATCATGCTTTAATTCTTATTAGGAATCATCAATGCAAGTATACAGGACTATGCGTAGTGCTCTGGGAATATTAGACCAGTCTTGGACCAAGCATGCACGAGCAATACACGTAAAAGACATTGATTGGTTTTTAGCCACCACCACAGTCTTTGTGGTCGATAGTCTTCATTCATGGTTAGTAAAGATCCATCATCTTCCACTATAACAGTTGTCTTTAAATTTTGTTTCGCTTGGACATTTTGTCTTCATTTTCTTCCCTTTTCAAGGAGTAATACCACTGTAGTAAGCTAACAAAAGGGCTTTTATAACAATTTTTTTTGGAGGAAGAAAATGTAATAAGACAATAATATTTAAGAACGTTATTACGCGAACGGAATCTGTACATCGAAGAGGCGATTAATGTGGTAAAAGATAGAGTGGATTTCGGGATTAAAGTACAGGGACAGAAACTAAAAATGCTGAGATTCGCGGATGATATAGCAGTATTAGCATCTAGTAAGGAGGAATTAGAATCAGCGTTGAACGAAATGGAGGCAGTGTTGACAGAGGAATACGGAATGAGGGCGAACAAAAACAAAACTAAAGTGTTAGTGTGCAGAGGGCGCGAGAGCAGAGCAAAAACGAAACTACAAATTAATAATGAAAGATTGGAGGAAGTTAAAGACTTCACTTATTTAGGAAGTAAAATAAATTGGAATGGAAGAAGCGATAAAGATATAAAACAAAGAATAACGCAGTGTTAAGTAGCTTTTATGCTCGGGGGTAATAAACTTAGAAACAAGGAAGAGATTTTTGAAAACGTATGTATGGAGCACGGTACTATACGGTTGCGAAACCTGGACGGTAGGGGAAGCAAGTAGGAAGAAATTAGAAGCTTTTGTGATGTGGTGTTACCGAAGAATGATGAAAATGTCGTGGACTGATAGGGTTAGAAACGAAGAAGTATTAGAGAAAGTCGGCGAGAAAATAGTATGTGGAAAAACATAAAGAAGAGAAGAGATAGAATGGTAGGCCACTTGCTGAGACATGGAGGAATAGTCTGCGATATTTTGGAGGCAGAAATAGGAGTGAAGAAGGACAGAGGTAGGCTTAGATTAGACTACTGCTCGCAAATAGTAAGGGATGTAAGTTGTAGCACAAT
Source organism: Rosalia funebris (assembly GCA_037954035.1). Lineage (NCBI taxonomy): Eukaryota > Metazoa > Arthropoda > Insecta > Coleoptera > Cerambycidae > Rosalia > Rosalia funebris. Next base: position 8,704,071 of record JAZFAV010000001.1, on the reverse strand, counting down.
TAGCGAAATGTGTAGGTTAGCACAAGATAGGAGAAGCTGGAGGTTAGCGTCCAACCAGTCTTAGGACTGATCACCCCATGATGATGGTGAACTTTATTAGGCACATAATGGCTAAGATGGCTTTAAAACTTCCTTAGGAAGCGGCGGCGGTGGCGGCTTATGATGGAAAGTGTCCAAGGAATCCGCTGCTTGCGCCTTCTTCCAATCACACCAAGACTCTGAGCACTTCTCGTGTTGCGGATTTTCTTCGGTTTATAACTTATGAAATAAGGTTGCCCAGGTTTCATTTTTCATATTTTTCAAGGACTTCGGATTTCGACGTATCACCAAGCCATAATAAATTGTTAATTGATCAATTAATTTGGTAGTTAATTTACCTATTCCGTCGAGGCCATGTGCGATTTTTCTTTAGATGTTTCAATCGAGAGTCTATTCTCTTTTGTACATGATGAATACACTCTTCCTTTTGTACTTTAAAATTTTCGTACGGATTTTTTTCGTCGAAGGAGTCTGACGCGCTTAGGGAAGAGCGCGAAATTTCGAGGAAAAATTCTTTTTTTATGAAGAAAATGTTCTGTCCCATATTCTAAAAGATTCAAGGAACGTATTAAGTTAATAAAAAATCGATTTTTTGAAAAATTTAGAGTGATGTTACCCCATAAGTCTGACTAACTAACTTATTGACGTCTTTAATTATATGAGAGACTTACAAACTTCTTTGTAGTAAACAAATACAGAGCACCAATTTTTTCAAAGACATCGAAAGGTTTTCTCTAGTTGTAATCATATGAGTTTGATCAAAACTGACCAGCTTTAATCACCTTTTGATAAACTTTGCTGGTGAAATGCGTGTCGAATCACAGACATGCAATCGTTCGTTGTTCATGGAAAACTATTCCTTGTTATTGGGGTCTTTAATAGCACTTTTATTCTTTATTTATATTCTATATATCATGTGCAGATAATATTCATTTGTTTGCCTCGTCTACAGTACTTAATTTTGATCTTATATTTACCGACAGGCAGATTTCATTTTTCCACAAATCTCAACAGGAGCAATCCTTAATTTCATAGCTATTTCACTACTTCTACGTAAATTTGTAACATAATACTTGTATTAACATCGATTGGTATTGTTCAAGGGATTTTCCGCAATTACAGGTCTACTATGTATAATATAAATTCTGCTGTTACAAATTTGTTTAGGACGGAGACGGGCCTTTACATATATACGAGTGAAATTTCCATATCATGTTGGAACCTGATCAAATATTTGAAAGAGTAGGAAGGGTAGTGCACTTCCGCATTTACTTCATATCTCAAGTTTGCACTATCAGTGTCGTGGTATGTGGAAAAACCTTGAAGAAACATATACCGGTATGAAAATTAAACCGTCTGGTATTCTAGTGGTTTATCATAGGATTATAGGACGTAGCAAAAAAACGTTGACAGCCTATCGGAAATTTATTTGCAAGCCTTTTTCCACAGATTTAGACAATCATTGTCTACTATTAGCAGCGATTAATTGTTAATAAGGCCTCGATTACGGTTTAATTGAGTTAAAATAAACGTATATACGATAGATCTTAACAGTTAAATATTTAGACTGGTATTTAGAACCCACGAGAATAATCATAGATGGGTATTAATTAGTTTATCGAGCGTGGTTCAAGACAGATATTTGAAGTAGTGTTAGAAAAAAATCGAAATGATCGCTCAAGACGTCGTGATTTTAATTAACATCGACTGTATTTTATAGACGCAAATAAGTGATAATAGATCGATTTTATAACAGAGAGAATATAGATATTTAGCGTCTTTCTCGGGTGATAAAATCTGTGAATTTTTCGATTCAACTGCGATTATTAGTTGAAATAACCAACTACTGTAATATTTCGCTCTTTAATAACAATAGTACGTAGACGATTTAAATTCAGATCACGAAATTCAGATTTTTATATTGAAATTACATTATGAAGTACCAATTCAATGGAAATGTAAAAAAGAGGAAAATTGTTCAAAATGGGCGGGATGTCTATTGAGATTTCTAGACTGTATTTTTAACAAGGGGTTTTCTCAATTAAGGCGTCATTAAAACTGTGAAATGTGTAAAACTGTAAAAGTGAATTAATTGCGATTAATTTGATTAACATGCTTCAGTAATGTTTCTGAACATTAGGGTTTCATTAAAATATACGCTTTAAACTTAAATGTTAATTTAAAGAAATAATATTAGAAAAAAAAATATCATGTGCAGCACAGTACACGTGATAGAAGTGAATACTTCTTTAGAATAGAGAATGAGAGAGATTAAGAGTGAGAGATTGAAAGAGAGAGAGAGAGAGAGAGATAGAGAGAGAGAGAAAGGGAGAGGGATAATTTCAAAAGAAATATAACAATATAAAATTTGTGTAAAAAATATTCGGTTTATTCATTATCTGCACTATCATCGGCTGGTGGTTCAATTGGTAATACTGATATGATTGGTTTGTGATAATTAAAATATGAAATATATGTTCGTGATTCGATATTTTCTAGATAACGTGTAAAAATTGCATCTATTGTTGTTCCGGATTTTGTTGTTGATTCTTTGGGATTGTTATTTATAAGCAGACCAAATGTTTCTCGAAGAAAGTTAATCAATGTCAGAGAATCATTGGATCCGAAATTTACATTGAAATCTCCCCCGAGAATCAAAGGGATTTTGTCTTTGCCTCTTCCAAGTGCATTTACACCTGTGTGGCTGTAAACCAGTAGGGAGCGGTGAATGAAATATATTATATCTTCTAGATTTTGGTTCGGTGAGATATAGATGGCTGCGATGACGATATTTTTTCATCGCTTCGTACTGAGTTTATATCGCTGTCTCTTGCTCCACTCCCATTTGGCGTCAGAGTTGTACGTACTCGCGCGCATGCGCATCATACTATATTTTCTTCTATTGTCTAGTATTCAATGAATACGTGGCTCTCTCTCTTGCTCGTATGATGCTTCCTAAACTATTCCCCCTTCAAGCAATTTAGACCTTGGAGTTAGCGTATGAGTGGGCGTTAAAGGCGACGGACCGCACAAAAGGGAGACGCGGATAGCGTAAACTGATATATATGATGTATAGCTCTCTTTCTCTTTCTCTCTATGTTATATATCTGTGTACTCTGTCTTGTAACGAAGCCTGTGTTTTAGGTATACCAAATGTATAGCTCTCTTTCTCCTTCTCTCTACGTTATATCTTTTTTCTCTCTCGTGTAACGAAATCTCGAAACGTTACATTTTTTCCAATTGACTCTCCATTCTCGTCAAATATCCGAACGCAGCCAAAGAAGTATTCACTTCAATAAATTGTAATAAATAAATAGAATTCACATAATTAATAATTAAAGTAGTAAGCAACTGGTTAGTAATTTTGATTTAATATCGTTTCTGAAGGAAATTGGGAAGTTTTTGGGACATTATAAGGGTTTCTCTATAAATTATTATTAAGAAGTCGATTATGTGGGATTTGATAGTTTATGCCAAATTATTTTTAATTTAAATATCGAGAGAAAGAAATGGAAGGACTGTTATGTGGAAAAGAAGTTATTTTTATAAAAATATTTGAATTACTACATTCTTAAATTTAAATACCCCCCAGCTAGCGAGTATACAATTTCTTAAATTTTAGAGTTTAGACGTTTTATTATTTTTTCTAATTTTGATATTCTCCTATTCACAATTTTCCAAGTTCTAGATATATAAATTCTTTATATTTCTAGATTTATAAACTTTTAAATTCGAACAATCTCAAATTTCTAGATCTGCAGATGATTATTCCAAGTTTTTTATAAGTCTGGATTTCTACATTAGATACAAAAATTAAGGGATGTAAAAAACATTCTAAATTTTTAGGTGATCTTCAAAAGGCTGTAACTTGGAGCAAAATAGTTGCAGAGCAATATAAAAGAAACAAAATGAAGCTCCAAGTTTATAGTTTTCATATATTGAGCTCAATTTTTTTTACTATCAGCCATTCTTGAATAATCTTAAGAAAACCACCGGAAAAAGAAATTTCCAAACTTTTGCCAGCTTTTCAAAAGGTCCACAGACTTCAATAATTTTTTTTAAGTGATTACATCCTAACTATTTTTAGATTCTTTTATTCTCTTTAATTTGAGCTGTCTAAAAGCCTTGTATGATAATTTTTTGCTGAGTTATCGTCGTTCAAAAAAAAAAAGTTTATTTTGACATTGGTAATTAATTAATTGGGAAATAATGGTCGGACAGTATCTTTTTCTCAATAATTAACATTTTGTGATAAAAAAATATGGATTATTACTAAAAAATATTTTCAATCACAAAAAATAAATAAAAAATGAAAAATCCATCCTTAAATTGATTTTCAGTAAAAACGACAAATTCAATCATTCCAAGCACAATGAAAAAAAAATCGCAGTGCTTTGAAGTTTTCAGAGTTTCTTTGGGATACATTGAGGTTGGAAAGAAATAGTGAACATCATTAATCTATCCATTATTTGCAAAGTTATGCCGAGTTAAGTGAATATTCCTAAATACGCAATTTTTTATATTTCTTTCAATCAACATTCTTGCACCGAAAATTTTTGTTTTACTAAAAACCGATTTATTAAAAACTACGAATTGTAAAGAATACTTTGCAGTTTTTAAAACCCTTTTTGAATTTTCTGGACGATCATTATTTCCCGAGTAATTAATTACCAAAATAAAAACTGACTTTTTTGCTTTGACGACGATAATTAAGCGAAAAAGCGTCGTACAAGGCTTTTAGGCCACTCAAATTATGATTACTCAAAAACTGCTAATGATAATCATGAACACAAGATTTGAAAACTAAAAACTTGGAGCTTCAATCCGTTTTCTTACTTGCTTTGCGACTAATTTTCGATTCTCTTGAAACACAACTGGATTTTTATTGCCTCAGTATCTACAGTTATGTTTATTTACAAATCCACTAAGAAAAACAAATTAATTCGTCACTGAAACAATTATTGTTTATCAAAATTGGGTGATTTTGCATAGTAATTTTCGCCGAGTTGTTGAAGAATAGCTAATTTTCTAAGGAAATTAGTTTAGTTTTAAAGCACTGTGTATGGAGCTAACTGATATATTTGTTAACCTAACGACTTTTGGAATCGAAGAGGTAGGGTCAATGACAAAATGGCCTAAAATAGTAATATGTGTAGCCTCAGTAAGAACTCTCGACTGCTTATTTACTTTGTTACACACGGACACAGTGTCTTTGAACAAGGTTAAATGGACATAAATTTAAAGCAACAAATTTTATCAGTGGTAAGTCTGCGGCAGCAATTCCACAAAATAGTGTCATTTGATGTCATGGAACTCATATCACAGTTCTTATGGGGGTGCGTAGTTTTGATATAAAGGCACTGTATGTTCACACTACGTCAATTGACAGACACATTACTCTTATAAGAAATGTATGTTAATATAAATATTTTCACTAGTAATTTGTAATATTTGTATACTACTCATCATTACTGCATAGTTTAGTATTTGGGTAAATTGCTTCAGTATTGTGATATGTCTAGCTAGGCGCTGGCTGGGCTGCAAGAGGAGCAGCGAAGCAACTCCACATATTTATTTCAATATCACAGACTCCCAGCGAGCGCCTGACGTTAGCTGTAGGAAAAGTAGGATATTTATTTTATAAGATCGCATGAAATATCGTTACTTTGCAGATAATCTCAAAATGAGCCGAGTGTTAGAGATGTATGGCTCCCGAGAGGGATTAGAAGACGCCACTAGATTTACACGGTCTCCACGTGTAATACCTCCATCGATCATTGCCATAATGGGGGCCATTAATTCCTTAATTATTTAATGGAAACAAGAAATATGCTTACCGGAACGGGGCATTTGCTACGGAGATGCCCTGAAATGGTGACTGATCGATGCTTACCTGGAAGAAAAACATATAAATTATAATCTTCGTGAGTACCCACAAAGTAATAGTTGGTAACAATTACTATGTGTGTAAGCAGTTAAATATAATTGCTGTTTATAATATAAATGTTGTTAAATTTTCTTGTTTTTAATGGAGGGGTTCTCTTATGAAAGAGGAAATATAAAATGAAGCCGAAAAAATTTGTAAATTTGACGTTTAATAGCATTTCCTAGTGTAATTATCTAAATACAAGTCTTCATTAACGATATTCGAGACCGATACTTACATTTCTATAACAAGAACTGTTAAATGAAGTGCGCTTTGAGTTATTTTTTAGTGTTCGGGATTATCCTCAGTAGAAATTTTAGACATAACTACGTAGCAACTACTGCTATTGAAACTTCAAAGTCATAGACACGTAAACGTCATGGCTTTATTATAGATAGGAGACTAAATTAGAGAATAATTGTGGAGCTGGCGAACAAAATGGTATAATTACGCTTCTGATCAAAATACTCCTTTTTTTAATTCGGAAGTTTTTGGTCCACTGAATACAAATCTGTTCACTTTTGCTTGAACTCACTTCCAAGCAAAACTACCTAAAACTGCTAAAATTGAGTCCAATATTCGTGATTTCGATCAAAACAGTACAATTATAGTAAAAGTTTCAACAGTTTTAAATAAACAAACACGTTTTCGTTGAAGATGGAATAATTTCCATACAAATTTGTAAGATGTCAATCAAAATGAAATAAGTTACATTAATTTTTTGCACTTTCATTGATGTTTTTAATGAGGCCACACTAGCTTTTGTTTTTATTAGCAGAAAATAAGACAAAGTCTGTGGTCAAAGAGTGTAATCTCTTAGGTAATTAGCTGTTTGAGTTCTTGGTTGTCTATTGTTTATTCGAAGTTATTGGGTTATTTTGGAAACAACTGAGAACAGTATCAAGAATTAAGTTGATATAAAGAAATTTTAGGGAGTCCACAAGAAAGTAATGAGAATGAGAGGGAAGAGGATGAAGGAGGATGCCAGGAAGATGGACACGACGGAGGTTGCGATTGTGAGGAAATAGACATTGAGCTCAGTATACTCGTATAATGAAAGCACTGGTGATTTTTTAATTTGAGAGAGAAGTGACTCATTGTTTCTTTTCAGAATAGACTGTTTTTATGTTCTATAATTAATAAGTTCATGTAAACTGCAATTAAAATCACTTAATTGTATCCTAGTGGCAATGAAAGCGTAATAAATGCACTGGTCGTAAACAAAACGACATAATTGCATTTTTCAAATTTGAGTATCTTCCGTTTCATTAGCGATAGGAATCTGGTTTTAACATATGTCAAAGAAAGTTACAAACTTCATATGGGTAAACAAAAAACAAAAAAGCACACTGTAAGTATGTCATTCAGTCTTTTGCCCCGCCTGTATAATTTAATTTCGTGTAACTATACTTAATGTCATAAAACATTCTTTCAAATACAAAAATAATTGAGTGAATATCTCACACACAATTTGTTTTATTTACGTTTAAAAATCGAGCGTCCTTATTGAAATATCCTTTACAAATATCTTCTAAACTTAACTAGCACACAGTGGCGGCTCGTGATGAAATTAAACGGGTGTTCTGCACAGGGCCGATCCTAGGGTATTGGCCGCCCGCGTGCACATTTCAAACGTATCCAAACTACTGGCGCCGTAGAGGCAATTTTGAAAATTGTCAAGGTCACGCGCTTTCCTGATACTTCAGAATTTTTATGTAAAATCCGTTTATACAAAACTATAGACTTTCACAAGAAAAATTTTTGGAATTTAATACCTTTTTGAAGAACATTCATGTTTGCCGTCATATTCTTTGGTTAAGAGAAAAGGCTTGTAAGGTGAGTTTTCTACTAGAGGGTCCATAACACTTAAAATATTTTCCGAAATAGTTTCAGCGTCACATTTTGTAGGTTTCAGGTATGTCCAAAAACGTTCAATCGGTTCACCATCGAGAACATATCTTAAAACTACCACTAACTGAGTTTCTGCAGATACATCAGTTGTTTTGTCTGCCATAACTGACAAAAATGAAGGTTTGTTCATTTCTTTAATTATTTCTTCATGACATACTTTTAATATACAGTCTAAAAGATCATTTCCTATTTCTTTAGAGGTTCCTTTATATATTGAAGCATTTTGTAGATGCTCGCTTAAAGTTACATCAAGCTCATCATCATCATTAGGTCATCAGTCCTAAGACTGGTTGGACGCTAACCTCCAGCTTCTCCTATCTTGTGCTAACCTACGCATTTCGCTAATTGTGCTACAACCTACATCCCTTACTATTTGCGAGCAGTAGTCTAATCTAGGCCTACCTCTGCCTTTCTTCACTCCTATTTCTGCCTCCAAAATATCGCGGACTATTCCCCCATGTCTCAGCAAGTGGCCTACCATTCTATCTCTTCTCTTCTTTAAGTTTTTCCACATACTCCTTTTCTCGCCGACTTTCTCCAATACTTCTTCGTTTCTAACCCTATCAGTCCATGGTATTTTCATCATTCTTCGGTAACACCACATCTCAAAAGCTTCTAATTTCTTCCTACTTGCTTCCCCTACCGTCCAGGTTTCGCAGCCGTAAAGTGCCGTGCTCCATACATATGTTTTCAAAAATCTCTTCCTTGTTTCTAAGTTTATTACCCCCAAGCATAAAAGTGCTTTCTTTTTGTTAAAAGCTACTCGACCCTGTGCTATTCTTTGTTTTATGTCTTTATCGCTTCTTCCATCCCAATTTATTTTACTTCCTAAATAAGTGAAGTCTTTAACTTCCTCCAATCTTTCATTATTAATTTGTACTTTCGTTTTTGCTCTGCTCTCGCGCCCTCTGCACACTAACACTTTAGTTTTGTTTTTATTCACCCTCATTCCGTATTCCTCTGTCAACACTGCCTCCATTTCGTTCAATGCTGATTCTAGTTCCTCCTTACTAGATGCTAATACTGCTATATCATCCGCGAATCTCAGCATTTTTAGTTTCTGTCCCTGTACTTTAATCCCGAAATCTACTCTATCTTTTACCACATTAATCGCCTCTTCGATGTACAGATTAAAAATTAGTGGTGATAGCGTACATCCTTGTCTTACTCCTTTCCTAATACCTACTTCCCTTTCTTCCCCTTCTACTTCTATAACAGCAGTTTGCTCTATGTATAGATTGTGTACTACTCTCCTATCTCTATACTTCATTCCCGCGCTCTTTAGTATCTCGAACATTTTTTCCCATCTTACGTTATCAAAAGACATCAAGCTCAGCAGAAAAATTATCAAACCACGAAATATCCCCGGGTTTTGAGAGGTTTCAGCTTCGTCATGTCCTCGCAGCGCCAGTTCAAAGGCCTCACAAGAGTTTATGCAGTTTATAATTTTTGACAAAACGTATCTCTTTTTTGTCACATTATCATTATGCCTTTGCACATTTATCCAATAAGCTGAATCTAGCTGCGCTTTAATATTAGTTGTTCCTAATAAAGCTAATTCCATTGTATTATGTAGATGGCTTTTGGAGTTGTCGTGCTTTTTTATTTTTTCAGTTAAGTGCACCAAATCTGTCACCCCTACCTCCGTCCATGCTTTATCACCGCCAAAAAGTAAACAAGGAAAACAAAATAACGCATTTTTTTTGTTGCACCCACAAATCCAATTGTTCTTCGAATAAATGTCTGTATTAAATTGACGTTTATATGATTTTCCGCGGCTAACACCTGCAGTCTCAATAACAATATCAGGTAATGTCCTACCATTATTTTTTAAATCAATTTTTTCTTCATAAGAGTATTTAAAAAATCGCTTCACATGAACTAAATTATAAACTAAATCTATTGTCACTATCACAGTATATAAATATTAATAATTAGTACAATAAATCACTACACAAATTCACAAAACAGTATTTAAAATCTCAAATTAACACGAATTACGAAATAGGTACGATTTACGCCCGCCCGAGGAGTAGGAAGGAGTAAACATTCACTGATGTTGCCTTAGCTGGAAAAAATACAGCTCACTGACCGTGTAAATTCGCGCACTTACGAGCGCCAAGTGTGGATTGTCGCGGGAGTTGAGAAGAAGGACGGGTGTGCCGAGCCGTGCTGAGAACTACCTCGTGTGGCCCAGTTCAATGTACAGCGACGCGCTCGCGTAGAGACACAGATAATTCATCTGGTCTACTACTCAATAGAGGACGGCGGGCAGAATTCGACTTTAACGCAATAATTTAGTTAGCTGCACCAACCAAATTATTTTATTAATAAATTTTAGTAATTATTATGTCGCGAAAATATACAAATATCTAATTTTTTTGGCAGTTCTGCAGCTCTGCAGCACCTATACACCAGCCGCCCCTGCTAGCACATACATATAATATACACCAATATTTAATTAGCACAATAAAGAAATTAACTTTGTGTACTGAAAAGAAGAATATAATGAAGTGTATTCTATTTCAAAGGCGTCTTAAACTAATATCAATTTAACATATACTTAACTTTCTAAGGCTGGATATATTTTATATAACAGCCATATTTCTGTAATTAATACCAATAGCAGAATGCCGGTTACCCAAATTCATGACCACGAGGTTTCTGACCATAATGAAGGCACTGCATAAGTAATCATCCATTAGACAATATTCGCTTCATTCCACTTGAAACTGTCGGAATACTTTTACCATTCTACGCGAAGATGACGGTCGAAATATACATTAACTATCAGATATCTAACTCTGGGCGTCAAAACGTCATTCATTAATATTCACGTAAAAGGTGACCCGAAAAGCGGCAGCCCAAATTATTCGAAAAGGTCACAGATTGTAAATAATTCAATTAACCTGTCTGCATCCGAATTCGTACCTGCACACCGGGCGATAACATTTACATCTCATCGGCTTTCGGTCGTGTATTATACAGCAGAAGTTAATGGTAGTTTCGAGTATCCGTCAATCAGACACGGGGCCATCGGATCGCACCCGTCAGCCATTCCAGCAGTTTATATTTTAATAATTGAATTTACACAACTATCCACTATGGCGAATTTATAGCCGTGAGGCGGGGGTGCTGAAACTTTAAAATAGATCCGGGGCGATTCAAATTGGGGCGTCTATTGTGACAGTTCGCGTATATTATAGGATCAGCGTAAATGAGTGTTAATAGGTGATACGTGACATACTATTCCATCAGTCCTTACTATTAAAGTATATACTAAATATATGCAGGTATAATTCTAATAATTTACTTGGCCGAATTACTCCAAAGATAGGTTCTGATTATACAAAATTGATCCCTGATGTAAATCGACCTAAATCGTAACTCATTTTGATCATCAAATAACCGACAATGAACCACAAATATAGGTAGATAAGGGATGATCTTCAGATCCATAGCATTAAGGTTGCTGTCTGAGTTACATTAGTCCTTTGAAGATGGCTCGAGGATAACCATAGGGCCGTAATTGATCTTAATTTATCGATCAAGGTATACGTACGGTCTCCGCTGTGTTAGTTGAAAAGTTTCATATAAATAAAGTATAACGACTGTGGCTGTGTGTTGACGAGACGAACGATCGTAAAACAAAACTATTGTAAAAATTATGGTACATGTACTGACCCTCGGTAATTGACATTTCCATTGCTGTTAACTAGCAAAAGATTCAGTGACTGTGCTGGCAGTACAATTACGCAGGTGGTGCTGGAGACGTTGGGAAACATGCTTGAGGGCAGTTTTCCATTATGCAAAAAATTGACAACAAATAGAATCTGTATATCGCAGTTCAATTCTGCCGAGGTTGCAGCTATTAAGGAAAGCCAGACATAACTTATAGATATTTCCATTGAAACTGATTTAAAAACTATTCATGCCAACTATGAAGAAGTGCACGGCGCAATAGAGAAATTACAAAATAGTGCGTTGGCGTTAGCGGTATCCCTGCAAATAGGGAACCAAGTAAATTTACTGCTACACGCTATAGATCATACAAAAGATGACAGCGTCAAACAAAAGTTCGAAAGTGTGTTAAAGAAAGACACTAATTGTAACAGATTAAGAGAAGCTTGTGATGATACTGCTAATAGTGATAGTTCATATACAGATCTGTTAAGTGAGCGCAAAGAGTATTTTACGTATGGCTGTATTACATCAATAGATGTCGAACGGTCGTTCATCACTGTCTGAGTGAACATCATTGGCTGAGATAAATATGGAAACATACCTGATGCAGCAAAGTATTTACGGATCGTCCCCAGATGATGATCTGATAGTTCGTCATGCTAGTTAAGAGGGTAAGTAGAGTAAACTGTTGAGTGTATTTGTTACTAATTACTTTGTATTATTATTTTATTACCCTTGTTACGATGCGTACGTCTATGGCGCGCAGCACATTTCCCACAGCTATAATAATACTTTTTTTTATTTAAAAAGTTATTCACTGTGTAAAAAGATTCGTCAATTAGGAATTCCTCTGGTAAGTTCTTAAAAAGTTATACTGTTTTTGTTTCCTTAATGTATCTTGGGAGTTTATCATATATTTTGATACCTGAGTAATAAGGTGAGATTTCATAAAAAGTACTGTTAAATCGGGAGATATTCATCATTTCGCCACGACGTGTATCATATTGATGATACTAGTCGTTGGATATAAGTTCTGCCATTTGTCTGGTAAATTTTCCGATATATATATATATATATATATATATATATATATATATATATATATATATATATATATATATATATATATATATATATATAGATATATATATATATATATATATATATATATATATATATATATATATATATATATATATATATATATGTATACAGGGCGATCCGATACGAATTAGTTGAGTTATCGTGCTCACAAGAAATTTTTAAAATTCCGACGACGACATACACAGCAAAAATTTTTTTAAACCATTTTTTTAGGCCCAAAAAAGAGAAAAATAAACGCTAGAAAACATTTTTTTTTCATTTTTCCTTACATGATTACATTACTTTTCCGCTCTGGTATAGTTGAGTGCGGAAAAGTAATACAATTCAAATGCACACCTACTCGACTTGACGACTACGAAATATTCGGTTTTATTAAAATTCGCACGCGATTTTTGCAATGCCAGCCTTTAGTAAGTATAATTAATTAAATCAATTAATAAGAAACTACAGGTACTTGTAAAACTCGGTGGATGGCAACGTCCTTTCAAGCCCTTTTATTTCCGCGACATCTTCGACGGGAGTACCTTAAAATGTGACATTTTTTCGACTAAATGAAAATCTTATAGGGGTGGAATATTTAAAACGCAATTTATAGCGTACTAAAACTTTCTGCGCCCCATAAAAAACCTCCACTTAAAGACCGAGGTCTACGAGGGGTGAATAGTAAAGTGTAATTGTAACATTACCGGGATGAAAATAAATTTCATATTTAAGGGGCGTTTTGGGGTTTATTTCGGGGATGAGGGAGGGGTAATTACTTTTAAGGGGTTAGAACGTAAATGAAATTATGTAATTTTGATTTAATAAAAACCAACAGCACCAAGAAAACTATTTCTCGATATACAGCGTGACCTATTTTTATGTTACATGCATTGGTATATGGGTTGGATAAGAGATATAGAGACTGTTACATACCGTTCTTTCATTTTTTTACTAGACAGCAAGTCAATCGGTCGATTTCGTATAATGTGTGGGAGGGGACGCGGACGGTACGCCCTGCTTTAGGTTGTCCAGTGTCGATAATTAGCGGCGCTACGACAGTTACGTTCTACACGTAAGGGAGTGTACATCGTATTTGTAACGGGGAAAAACTTTTACGTGGGAAGTGACGTTGATGGGTTTACTGTTAAAAGATGATCAAGGTATTTAAATAAAAAATATCTTGGCCATATTTAACAGCAAACTATGATCTTTTTATAATTGGTTTTGCATTAAAAAAAGTGCCTTCTAATAAAACGTTTAAAAATAAATAGATTCTCTTAAAATAATTAAAAATAAAATACAAGCTCTTAAAACTTAAAAAATATCCCCTTGAATAAAAAAAAAACTAAAGAAAATTTTCGAAGATGCCTCCGTCTTGCGCCAAACAATAACCCAACCTATCGTAAAATTCCGAACGAACGTTGGTCAGCATAAGAGGGCTAATAGTTTGAAATAAATTTTCAATATTAGCCCTCAGTTGATTTAAATTATTAGCTCTTTCATGAGGATGACCGTATAACTTTGATTTAATATACCCCCATAAAAAAATCATCAGGGGCCAAGTTTGGCGATCTTGGTGGCTATTGAATTACGCCTCTCGTAGATATAATTCTTTGGAGGAATATCGTATTCAAATAGTCAATGACTATTCTTGAGTTATGGGCCGGACATCCATCGTGCTGGAACCTAATTTTCCGAGAAGGACCGAACGGTGGAACCTATGTACAGTTTTAAAATGAAAGCACGGTATAGAAAATTAATGAAGCTTATTTACGTTTTCTCAGCATTATCAAATTTCACCTATTTTCGTTTTTTAAATAATTTAAAACAGCACAAGTAAACAGTGGCGAAGCGTCCATTAAGGCTGTGAGGCTGGCAGATTTGCATAGCATTATTCGCGTCGGCATGCCGCTAACCGGCAATGCGCATGCGCTGTTTGGGCTAACTCTCCGTCGCCTTGGTTATAACGGAGTTTATTGAGATCCGCGATGCAATGAGAAGAGTACGCGAGGAGTGACGTGCAATTTAGCTAGCTTTACAGCCTTAATGGACGCTTCGTCACTGTAAGTAAAGCATTTTTAACAATGACACATCTTTTTAATTGGAGACGTGATTGTCATTTTATTAAGCACATTCTAAGGTACTTTTTAAAGGCGCTTTTAACTGTATTAATAAACAAATCCATAGTCCTTTGCTTCTGGGAAAATGGCATTTAGTGTAGAAGAAATCAATTAATGCTAAATTTAGACAAAACAGATAATAATTATTAATTAATTTACATAATTTAAAAATATCTGAATAAATAAAGTTCCTGGGGGCAGTTGTTGATAATATTGATTGTCAGATAAATAGCATAATGTAAAACACTTAATAGTGTCTGTCATTTCCTTATTGAATTCATCCCATGCTCTTGCATATTCCCATACGTCATTTTTATTCTTCAAAATCGGTTAGTGAGACTCATTTTTAACATTTATTCTCGAAAGGCGTGTAGAAATTATTTAATCGAGAACAATATTTTAGCCTTGTCTCATACACGGGGTGGCCCACGAAGTTTTGGCCAGTCGTGGCCATTATTTCACCTGCACATTTCCGGTCACGAGACATCAACTTCAAAATTTTAAATGAGAAGCCCTGTATGTTTTTACAATTTTGTGATGGTCTATCTAATACCAATCCAACGATACCATATTTATTAGCACGTTTATGTAAACCAGCAATAATCTGAGCTGTTAAATGAATGGATTGATTTTTTAAAACTTTTATTAAAGAAAAAAAATAATTATACAGCAAAATACAATAATTATAAAAATCATTACAGTTGATACTCAAATTAATGTCCACCTTCATTAACGCAATACTCAAATATTTTTAAAACATTTGTGTAGCATGCTGCTCTAATCATTTCTGGTGTAATAGTTTGGCTAGGCCATATTATAAGCCAAACCCATAGAAAGGATCCCCATAGAAAGAAATCTGAAGATATTATATCTGGGGAGCGAGCTGGTCAAGATATTGTACCATTGCGCCCAATCCATCTTTCAGGAAAAGTAGCATCAAGATATATCCTACCTTGCTGGGCAAAGTGAGGAGGTATGTTCAGCCGACCAGTAGTGACAATTGTGTCTATTAACGGTACCGTTGTTGTGAAAACGACTTTCATCACTTCACAATATTTTATTCAAAAAAAGAACGGGTCATCTGCGACTTTCACTGACATTTCAGCAATAAAATTAAGTCTTCTTTCAGGATCTTCAGGGGTTAAACCTTGCGTTAAATGTATTTTGAAAGGGTGATATTCGTGATCTTTTATTACTCTCTGGATTGTAGTTCTACTTACTCTTAATTCTTGCTGAAGACACCCCGTTGAGACATGAATATTAATTATGGTATCCTCTGTTTGAATAGGCTATTTCGAGGAGTTTTCCGTTTTCCACTAGGAAAAGAATCACGTCTTAATGCTTGTTCCACGTAAGCAAAAGTATTTTTACTTAGAGCTGTTCAGTCGGGAAAACGATAACTATATAAATATCTAGCACGTCTGCTATTTTTTCCATATTCTCCATAGATCAGCAACATATAAAAGTACTCGTCGTAAGTAAAATGTAAAGGCATAATAATCTTATTACTATTTTTACAAACACAAAATCTATTAATACTGCTTGACAGCTTTTGACAAGTAGTGATGTCTCTCTGCTGCTAGGGCAACTTTTTTGTTTCTAAGCTACCTACGTTTTTTTAAGAAAAATAAAGAAACGTTCTTAAATAGTTGTTTATCATTACTATAGATGTATGTTTATCATTACTGTGTAGGTACGTGTTCTCTCCCACATTCCGAGAGTCTCTCAATATTCCCACATTCCGAGAGTCTATTTGAAATTCTACAGACAAAAATATCAGATATTAGTTACTGCAATAAAAAGATCGCCGATTGCAAATCGCATATTCAAAAACATGAGAAACGAGTTTAGTGACATTTGGGACCGTATGGACAGATTTGTGTTCAACAGAATTTGTGTGACAGAAAATCAACCACCAAGTAAAGGAATGCGTTTGGATTCAATTCCTGAAGAAAAGCACCTACGCACGATTGTTTTATGAAATTTTGGACGTTATTACTTTGAATATTAGTGAACGGTTTAGTGAAATTTCTAAATTGAAATTCTTAAATCTAGATACCACACAATTTACTTCATTCGTGAAACGTTTTCCTGATGAACTATTTTCTTCTTTAGTAGATACATGTGCAACATTCTTTGACGCAAATCGTTTAAAAAGTGAACTTTCAGTGATTTATAGTAATCTCGATATAAAAAAGCGCACTGTATTTGAGTATCACCAATATATTATGTCCCTTCAATTATCTTTTAAATTTGACGATTCCTGTCACAAGCAGTTCCGCGGACAGATAATTTTCATGTTTAAAGAGAATAGAAACTTATCTGCGAAATTCTCAAAAGCAAGAAAGACTGTCAGCTTTAACATTAATAAATATTGAAAGTGTCTTGTTAGAAGATATGAGGTCGTCTCCGAAATTTTAAGAAACAATAGACGTTTTCGCTGGACAAACAAAAACCGAAGAATTGATCTTATTTTAAAAATTAGGATACATACCTCGGCATAATAATTTTAGGTTAGTGTCTTTTTTATTTTTACCATTTTCAAATGGCCTACCATACATCTGACCATACCTCTTCCCCTTATAAAATTTTTAAAACGTCCCTAGATTCTTTTCTCACGCTACGCCCCTGTTAAAAATCAATTCCGAACCTGCTTAGACATCAGAACTAGTGACGTTACTGAGGAAGCTGTGATTTTGTTTATTATTTTTTGCTACTTGTCCTCCAAATTAAAAAATCGGTATTCTGCTGAATTGTAATACTTCTAGTTTGACGAATCCAATCTTCTCCATAGAGCTCTCGCCCAAATCCAGCGATGATTACAGAGTTAGCCCCAGAGTTGAAATACGCGTTTGGTAGTAACAGAGACCGCAAACGCCAGTTTGATTCCGCATAGAGAAATAATGGATCATTATCGTTTAATAATTTCATCTCGAAGGGCAGACTCCTAAACACAATTTAATTATCACCGAACCCACATTCGTCGCCGGGCATATGTTTCAGGTCATACCGCTATATTTCGGTGGCTCGACGATCGTTTATCATATTTCATAATCAAGTTATATGCAAAGTTGGTGTTTGTTTCTCTGTAGTACGTCGTAATCAAATAACGAAGTAAAGGGATTGTTCGGATGGTAATCCTCGTTTTAATACTATATTGTTTGCGTTTAATTTAGCTGGGGAGACGGGGAATTTGGTGCGGGGCGGACACTACACTATCTCGTCCCGGTTCGGTAAATTATTATCCTGATAGGTGATTTCCCGTGTTGTTACTTAATTCAATTACGACGCTTAGAATGTATTGTGTTCAGATTTTGCCAACTGGTGGCGTACAAATACGTATGGGTCATCACTTCATCCATCTACTGGATTATCGCCCATATAGATCTTTAGCCACTAGATGCAATAACGACTTAGTTATACTTCAATGCTTATTATCAAGGCTGTGGGAAATGTGCTGCGCGCCATAGACGTTCTTACCGTAACAAGGGTAATAAACAGGGGGGTAGCGTGAGAAAAGAATCTAGGGATGTGATAAAAATTTTATAAGGGGAAGAGGTATAGTCAGATGTATGGTAAGCTATATGAAAATGGTAAAAATAAAAAAAAAGACACTAACCTAAAATGATTATGCCGAGGTATATATCGTAATTTTTAAAATGAACATCAATTCTTCGGTTTTTGTTCTATACGGTCCCAAATGTCACTAAACTCGTTTCTCATTTTTTGAATATGTGATACGAAATCGGCGATCTTTTTATTGCAGTAACTAATATGTGATACTTTTGTCTGTAGAATTTTAAACACACTCTCGGAAAGCGGGAATATTGCTGGAAACACTGCTAAGAAAACATTTAAATCAAAGTCGCGCAATAAAGTTAAAAAGCCTTTAGAGCACAAATAACGGTTTCTCGATCCCATTCCTCATTTTCATTTTCCACAATTACCTGAAACAGCGCTTCCAAATCATCGTTATATTATGGCGACACTCACCAAAATGCGTTCACATAATCGCATAACTGAGTCCGGAAATAACGACAACACCCACTCGAGATTCCACTGTTGACTGCGTAAGATCACTGACCTTTTCGCCTATCTAACGCGTAGCTTGGATGTAACGTGGACCATCACATTTCAGCACTGCAGCAAGTAACGCGGGAGTCCAATAATTTCCGGCGCTTCCACGGCGGAATTGAAATAAGAAAGTTGATAGTAGTAGCGTTTAAAGTAAATAATGTATGTTTGCGGTCGGTTTAAAATAAAAAAAAAATGTACTTGAATAAATCGATTGAACTTTTAAATAACACTAATTTGTCAATTTTTTAAGGGATGCGATGCATCACGCGCATCCATATACGTTACGCCCCTGGTAATAAAGTAATAATACGAAGTAATCAGTGACAAGCGCACTAAACTGTTACGAGTAAATATAACACTGTATGTACTTACCCTCTTAACTAGCGTGATGAACTTATTTTGTGTCCATAAAACGTCCATACGATCATGGAACTAATCTGTACATGCGTGGGATGTTCAGAATCTAGATATCTACTGGGCATATGCCATAATTATATTATCAACAGAGCAAATCATCTTTCTTGAATGCTGTATCAGTAGTTCAATGTCGTAGTATAAATATTTCTTTTCATCTTTTTTATCTCATTCTTGTTAACAACCTGCTGTTTTGTTGGTTGTAGTAGTATAGATATTTATACTTTGATCTCGTCTCACAAATAGCTCTATGAACCAAAGAGTTGCGGTTGATCGCTAACTGCTTCTGTGAAG
The DNA here is from genome assembly GCA_037954035.1 of Rosalia funebris. Classification (NCBI taxonomy): domain Eukaryota; kingdom Metazoa; phylum Arthropoda; class Insecta; order Coleoptera; family Cerambycidae; genus Rosalia; species Rosalia funebris. The sequence goes on along the minus strand of JAZFAV010000001.1, from coordinate 8,684,520 downwards.
GATAATGATAGCGATCTTCGAGGCATCAGGTTAGTGATAAGCCAGAATAATAAAAAGGAAGAGAACCACTTTCTTTCAGGAAAAATGATATATCCAAGAAGCCTTCCATATTAATTCATATCCTGGGATGCAAATAGCCTAGATGGTTTAGAAAAGACTGAGGTTTTGTGGATTGACATTTCCGAAGCAATTGAATTTAAAAGAGGATGCTTGGAGAACCATTAGTTAAAGAAGAAAATCTTTGACTATACTGGTAATTAGGTAGCAACATTTACGTAAGGGGATCTACATCAAAGACGAATACAGTATTTTTAGGGAGACAGACGTTATATACAGAAGCTCAGAAGTCTTCAAAAATCATGACTAATACTCTGTAGAAAATTGCAATGACTTTACTGTAGGATTTTGTAAGGTTTAATGATAGAACACATAATGTTAAGGATTAAACTCGCTTAGTTTACTATGCTGTAACTTATCACTTAGTTTTATTGACGCCCTCTATATCATATGAAAAGCTCTGGAAAAGGCTCGCTTTCAAAATTAGTAATTTAAATGAATATTACAGTTTCAATACAAATTATAGCTAACCATTTAAATAAAAGGTCCCAAGTTTGTTGGTCAATCATTTTTCAAGATATCGCGTTTCCCATTTACTCTTTACTTGTAGTTTAGAGTGTTATAAATCCATTCTTTGGAGCACTGTCGAGAAAGTACTATATTCTATGCCAAGAGAATATCAACGTACGAGTACATATACGATAGTCTATTTCACTACTTCCAGGAGCAATGATTTCATGATATTAAGTCGATAAATCCAGAAAATGTATATTTATACCATTTACCGCGAACCTCGGAAGAATTCTGAAGTGTAAAATAGGTTTATAGTAAGAATAAATTTTGATACAACTATATATTTGTATTTATACAATGCCTATAAAAAATATTAAGACGGTTTTATCTCCAGAATGATTTGGTAGAAGTTTTAAAGGTTGTATGTCTTGAATATTAATTGAGATTACATTAAGCCTACTGCAGGTGTAGTGAATTTTTATATTCTCTTCGCTAAGAAATCTTGCACTTTGTCATAAAAAAATCGTAGTACCTATAACAAAATATCAGGTCTATTTTAATCTTTAGAATCACTTATGAAGCTCTTATGAGTTATCTGCCGTAAATATCAAAGATTCGGAAAGCATATTGCGAGTGTAGTGAATTTAAAAAAAAAATCTTGTACTATTCATAAAAAAATTCGTAGCGTCTATAAAAAAATATAGGGGCTATATTCTCTTCAGGGTCACTTAGTAGAGGCTTCAAAAGTTATTTATTGTGAATGTCAAAGTTCTGGAAGGCTTACTGAGTGTGTAGTTAATTTTTGTATTCTCTTCCCTAAGAAATCTTGTACTTTTTAATAAAAAAATATGTAGTATCTATAAAAATATATCAGGGCTATTTTAATTCCAAAGCAACTTAGTAGAGGCTCTAAGGGGTATCTGCTGTGAATATCAAAGTTGTGAAACGTCTACTGCAAGTGTAGCGATTATTTTTCATTTTCTTCCCTAAAAAAATTTTGTACTTTTTCATAAAAAAATTTGTAGCATTTATAAAAAAAATATCAGAGCTACTTTGTCTTTAGAGTCACTTAGTAGAGGCTGTAAGGGTTATCTTCCATGAATATCAAAGTTTTGAAAATCCTACTGTGAATGTAGTGAATTTTTTTATTCTCTTCCCTAAGAAATATTGTACCTCTTAATAAAAAAATGTGTAGTATCCATAAGAAAATATCAGGGCTATTTTAATTCTAAGTAACTTAGTAGAGGCTCTAAGGGGTACTTGCTGTGAATATCAAAGTTGTGAAACGTCTACTGCGAGTGTAGCGATTTTTTTTAATTTTCTTCCCTAAAAAATTTTGTACTTTTTCATAAAAAAATTTGTAACATTTATAAGAAAAATATTAGAGCTACTTTGTCTTTAGAGTCCCTTAGTAGAGGCTGCAAGGGTTATCTGTCGTGAATTTCAAAGTTGTGGAAAGCTTACTGCGAGTGTAGTGAATTTTTTTATTTTCTTCCCTAAGAAATCTTTTACCTTTCAATAAAAAAATTTGTAGTATCTATAAAAATATATCAGGACTATTTTAATTCTAAGGTAACTTAGTAGAGGCTCCAAGGGGTATCTGCTGTGAATATCAAAGTTTAGAAATGTCTACTGCGAGTATAGCAATTTTTTTATTTTCTTCCCTAAATAATTTTGGACCTTTCCATAAAAAAATTTGTAGCATTTATAAAAAAAATATCAGAGCTACATTGTCTTTAAAGTCACTTAGTAGAGGATGTAAGGATTATCTTCCATGAATATCAAAGTTTTGAAAATCCTACTGTGAGTGTAGCGAATTTTTTTATTCTCTTCCCTAAGAAATCTTGTATCATTTAATAAAAAAATTTGTGGTATCTATAAAAAAATATATCAGGGCTATTTTAATTCCAAGGTAACTTAGTAGAGGCTCTAAGGGGTATCTGCTGTGAATATCAAAGTTGTCAAACGTCTACTGCGAGTGTAGCGATATTTTTCATTTTGTTCCCTAAACAATTTTGTACTTTTTCATAAAAAAATTTGTAGCATTTATAAAAAAAATATCAGAGCTACTTTGTCTTTAGAGTCACTTAGTAGAGGCTGTAAGGGTTACCTGCCGTGAATATCAAAGTTGTGGAAAGCCTACTGTGAGTGTAGCAATTTCTCTTACTCTATTCCCAACAAAATTTTGTATTTTTTCATAAGAAAATTTTTAGCATCTATAAAAAAGTACCAAGGCTATTTTCTTTTTAAAGTTACTTAGTAAAGACTCTAATGGTTATCTGCCACGAATATCAAAGTTGTGGAAAGCCTACTGCGAGCTTAATGAGTTTTTTTATTGTCTTCCCTAAATATTTTTGTACTTTTCATAAAAGAATTCGTAGAGCATTTATAAAAGAATATGTCAGGGTTATGTTAGCTTTAGGATCACTTAATAGAGGCTTTAAGTGAGTGAAGTTTTTTATCCTCTTCCCTAAAAAAAATCTTGTACTTTTCCATTACAAAATTCGTAGCATCTATAAAAAATATCAGGGCTATTTTATCTTTAAGGTCATTTAGTAGAGGCTCTAGGGGTTATCTGTCATGAATATCAAAGTTGTGGAAAGCCTACTGCGTGTGTAGCATTTTTTTATTCTCTTCCCTAAGAAATCTTGTACTTTTTCTTTAAAAAATTATAATAGCATAATTATAATAGCGTAGCATCTACAAACAATATAATGCACCTTTCACTGAATGTTGTGCATTTGAACTGAAATGCACGTTTCAATGAACTTGGAAGTTACTGTACTCCATTCTGAAATTACTCTATTGTGATCTCAGGAAAAGGTCGTAAGAAGTCTATAGATGTAACAGATGAGCGGTATCTTATGGAAATCTCCTTAAGAAACAGGCTTTCTTCCAGTTTAAAATTAAGAAGAGCCTTGGCAGCAGCTCGAAATGTAGCAATTTCTGAACGAACGGCCAAGAGAAGGCTTAATGAAGGAGGATTGGACGGTAGAAGACCAGATACTATGACTGTGTTATGCAAGGCAACACGTAAATTGGACCATTGACGACTGGATGCGAGTTTTGTTTTCACACGAGACAAGAATAAACCTTAATTCACCAGATGAACATCAACTAGTTTGGTGGAGGTCAGGAGAAAGGATTGCTGCCTGCAATATCTCTCCGAGGATCCTATTTTTTGGTGGATCAATAATGTTCTGGGGATGAGTTTGTTTTGATGGACACACCTATTTGGTCCTTATTCAGGGGAGATTTATCAATGCACATTTCTACGTGGAAGAAATCGTAGAAGAACATGGGAATCCATTTGCCCCATAACGATCGGTCCCATGTTGCTAGAGAGGTACTGGACTACATTCGATTTGTGAATATTCCAACTATAGACCGGCCACCAAGATGCCCAGATACGGACCCCATAGAGCATCTATAGGACGCACTACAACGATCAGTAAGGCGCCACATACTTGCCTCTATGACTTAGAGAATATCTTGGAGAATATATCTTAGAGAATCTCTTGGAGAATATTCCTCAAGAAACTATTCAGTACTTGATCAATATCATGTGCAGATGAATGGAAGCAGTGATAAAAGCTAGAGGAGAATTTACACGATACTGAATTCAAATTCTTACGATATAATTTCATTTTTTTGTTTCTTCATTAAACCGTTTTCACTGCATCTGATATTATTATTCCTCTCTGTTATTTATTCACATTTTTTCCCAATAATACAATTCTAATTTGTTAAAATCATCTAATTACAATATCACGTAGGTACTATGACTTAAATCTTCGAAAAAATAAAAGTAATAATGTGAAGTTCACTGATGCATTAATTTTATCCAGGACTTTATTATAATTAACGAAAATAACGATACTAAGGAGCTGAGTTCCTGAGTAGGACGAAAACAAAGAATTAACTTAAGGTTCCAGCTTGGTGTAGGTAGAAATTGAACTTCGTCCAACTTCAGGTATACAGAAAGAGCCTGAATTATATTGTCAATCGAATAAGTTTACTCGATATATCGTATCGGTGTCATTCTTAATATCTCATACTACTAAACCCGTCCCAGTGGATTTGGTCTACTTTGAAGTAAACATGGTACAGTATGTGACGTTGCCACAAACCCATAAATTATAATTAAAAAGTTTTCCTCCAACGCCGGAGAGCATTCGCTGAAAGATATTTTAAGAAAGTTCACTCGTAAAACTTAATAGATATCATTTATCCATGTGTAAATACTAAAAGTAAATACCTCCACCAGAGTTTTCTCTTGCAAGCGTAAACGGCGAAAACCATGGTATAGCTATGAAAGAGGTGAAAGGATAAGTAACTTAATAGTAGGCAGTGCCACTGTACCACCTTTTTGACGTAACCACATCCATAACACGCTTTTACGTCTATCTCTGATGCTTTTTACTAAGATTACTAAAAATTTTATAACACGCCAGTATATAAGGGATAATCGGGGGACATACTAATCGGAAGAGAGGAGAAAGTGGATAGATGAAAATTTATACGAGAGTCAGGAATTAGGAAAGATATTAGAGGAAGAATCTAGCATTGATAGAGAAGATGTAGGAAAACCTATATTGAGACAGGAATTTGAAATAGCACTAAGGGGGCTAAAAAACAATAAAGCGCCGGGTATAGATAAAATACAGGCGGAAATTTTAAAATGTGCGGGACAGAAAGTAGTAAATAGGATGTTTGAACTGGTAAAATACATATACGAAACGGGCGAGATTCCGGAGGATAATAAGAGGAACATTATCATTACTATACCGAAAAAGAGAGGAGCCGACAAATGCGAGAACTTTGGAACGATTAGCCTAACTTCCCACGCGTCAAAAATCTTAACCTTAATTAAAAAATAGTGCAGAAGAGGATGGAAAATAGAGCGGAGGAAAACTAGGAGAAGACCAATTCGGGTTTAGGCGAAATAGGGAAACTCGCGAAGCTATTCTGGCACTAAGAATAATGTTAGAGAAAACAATAGAAAAAGGAAAGAACGCTTATATAGGATTTGTAGATTTAGAAAAAGCTTTTGATAATGTAAGATGGGAAAAAATGTTCGAGATACTAAAGAACACGGGAATGAAGTATAGAGATAGGAGAGTAGTACACAATCTAGACAAAGAGCAAACTGCCGTTATAGAAATAGAAGGGGAAAGAAGAGAAGTAGGTATTAGGAAAGGAGTAAGACAAGGATGTACGCTATCATCACTAATTTTTAATCTGTACATCGAAGAGGCGATTACTGTGGTAAAAGATAGAGTGGATTTCGGGATTAATGTACAGGGACAGAAACTAAAAATGCTGAGATTCGCGGATGATATAGCAGTATTAGCATCTAGTAAGGAGGAATTAGAATCAGCATTGAACGAAATGGAGGCAGTGTTGACAGAGAAATACGGAATGAGGGTGAATAAAAACAAAACTAAAGTGTTAGTGTGCAGAGGGCGCGAGTGCAGAGCAAAAACAAAAGTACAAATTAATAATGAAAGATTGGCGGAAGTTAAAGACTTCACTTATTTACGAAGTAAAATAAATTGGGATGGAAGAAGCGATAAAGATATAAAACAAAGAATAGCGCAGGGTCGAATAGCTTTTAACAAAAAGAAAGCACTTTTATGCTTGGGGGTAATAAACTTAGAAACAAGGAAGAGATTTTTTAAAACGTATGTATAGAGCACGGCACTATACAGTTACGAAACCTGGACGGTAGGGGAAGCAGTTAGGAAGAAATTAGAAGCTTTTGAGATGTGGTGTTACCGAAGAATGATGAAAATACCGTGGACTGATAGGGTTATAAACGAAGAAGTATTAGAGAAAGTCGGCGAGAAAAGAAGTAAGTGGAAAAACATAAAGAAGAGAAGAGATAGAATCGTAGGCCACTTGCTGAGACATGGGGGAATAGTCTGCGATATTTTGAAGGCAGAAATAGGAGTGAAGAAAGGCAGAGGTAGGCCTAGATTAGACTACTGCTCGCAAATAATAAGGGATGTAGGTTGTAGCACAATTAGCGAAATGCGTAGGTTAGCACAAGATAGGAGAAGCGGAAGTTAGCGTCCAACCAGTCTTAGGACTGATGACCTCATGATGATGATATAAGGGATGTGCACCCACTCTTAAGGATACTGACTCACTTGATTTAGCAACGCCTTTAAAATACCCTTACTTCGCGGGTATTTTTTAGTAATGTACGTAGTTTTACTTAAGTGAACAGACGCTCTAAGCTTATATAGCAAGACTAGTACCTGGATACTGAATACGAGGACTATCGGGATGTCAACCAACATAAATATACAAAATTTCTACGGTATAAAACCCACTAAAATAATATTCTGTAGGTTACTATATTTATGTGGGTGTGTGGGAACGATAGCCCACTTCAGTGTAGCCCCTTAATAAGTGCTTATCATAAATTAAAAATGTGTTTTATGTAATAAACCTAGTCAATAAGCATGACATAATGTTTATGGTTACCAAGTGCAAGCAAGAAAGTTAAAGTTAATAGAGTAACATGGTATTTTTCAGGATGTCCACACCCTTTTAAATGTGTTATTTTACTGCAGGTTAAGAGGGACATTAACCCGAGATATTGAGAGGGGACTGCAACCCACTTTGTCCCAATTTGACACATATACGTCATGCAACCTACTTAAGGGTGTTGTTTTAAGGGGACCTTTAATTAAATAAATATGTATATTCTAGACGACATGAAAAATTAACAAATCTGATGCTCTGTACGTTAACCCACATAAGAAATATATACAGGGCATTTCAATATGGACGCTCGAAATTTGCTAGGTACGTTCTTAAAGCAACATCTGTCAAATTAATTATGAATCATTCAGTTGTATATGGCAAATCAATATGGAAGGTTATAGTGTTCAAAAATGTGTGCAAATCATGAAATTTTATTTTCAAAATAAATCAGATTTATGCGACAAAGTCTTCGAAAATTGGACCTCCCGAATACGTGCCACCAAGCAAAGCCGCGGTGGACATTTGAGGGACATTTTATGCTTAATGCCATAGAATATTCTTCCAAATAAAAAAAAATTGAGTAGATATCTCACACAAAACTTGTTTCATGTACATTTAAAAATCAAGCGTCCTTATTGAAGGACCCTGTTCCGTACCGAACCACCTCCATGTTCCTTCCTACCTGCCATCCCCTTCCCTATATCCTACCCTACGCCCGTGTGAGAGTGCCGCCTATGTATAGTTTAGTGCGGCCAAGCTGGATCGCAGGAGGATAAAATCATATCAACTACAGACAGTAAGATATCGTGTGAGTTCCGGGCAAGCCAACGTATCCTATCAAAGTAAGTCCCGTTATTTACTTATTATCCGTACCAATTATCCCTGCGTCTGCAGGTGGTCCTTCAAGTTCGGTATCGAATATCATAACGAGCAATTATCACACAGACCCTTTAGCTTCGAAGATTAGAAACTATTATTATTAACAAACAACGTAAATATCGACAGAATAAGGTAGACAGGTCCCGAAAAAGTGAGAGGGAACTGCAACCCACTTTGTCCTAATTTAACGCAAATGCATTGCTGGGCGTAATTCATAGTAATGAAATAAATATAAAAATGCAGACTGCTTTAAATTATGACAGTTTATTTTCCGTACGAGTTTTAAATCCAAATTATACATTAACGTATCCTAGAGGGAGGAAAGTGTAACGTTGCAAGATAATTGACATTGGCGTTAAACTATATTTGGCCAATATCAGATGCCTCGTTACACAAGACACTGTTTACCTTCTATTAGTCAGTAATTAGAGGATATTTGCAATTAGGAAACAGGTATATCGGCATACAAATACAAACACTGTTGCTAAAATGTGCACCAATCTATTACAATCAAGAACAAAATTAAGTATTTACTGCATAGGCAAGATTTCTACCAGGAAGTACATTATTAGTACCAGGAAGTACCAGAATATTCTGAAAAAATCTTGAACGTGCATAATTCAGTATATATTTTATTTTCATTAGTCGTTCAATTTCAGTTATAGCCCATTGTAGAAGAGTTAAGGTTTTTTTAAAAATAACGTTTTCTAATACAGCCTGATTGATTCTAATGTTTTTATTGGTAAAATTTTATAGTGAAAATATTATACGATACGCCAAATATTATGAAACCATTACACGGCTGTAGCAATAATTAACAAGCGAACTAATCGAAATGTAACCCGCACCACATATTGCAGTTGCATAATTTATTCGATGCCCGTTATATTCCATTTCGGAAGACAAAACATGCATTTTCGTTCTGTTTTATGCCGAACGGCCGTAATAGACGACCCAGTTCAACGGTTTTGCAAACTTTGCAATTCAAACTGTAATTTTGTAATTAGATTATAATTGATTGCTTTAATCAGTTATGATTTTATTTCGTAATATTGTTATAGATGAATAATTAAGTACGTTGCTCTGTTGGGTCTGATTTTCCTATGCTCACTTCGCGAGCATAGGAAATTATACGAGGTGAGTTTTTGAATTGTGCATATATTTTGACCACTAATGGTTACACCTAGTAGATGATTACTTTTTTTTTATTATTTATGAATACTCCTTAGGGCATTCACGAACATTACAATCTGATAATAAAGATAAATAAGTAAATTTTTTCTAATTTATAATATTACCTAAAAGAGTTAGAACTAAAGTCATATTCAACAGTATCCTTAGATTTTTAAGAAACTAGGTACACCAAAAAAATAAAAGCATGGGTGCACAATGCTCTGCTTTGTCACAACACTGAACTGACTCAAAAGATTTTACTCTCTTCAGTCTTCTTGTCAATCCTGATTTGTCAAGGAGCTGGATAGCCTCGACGTTGACATGTTGGAGGAGTCGTTGTTCATGACTTCTGGCAATCTTGGATCTGGATTGTTCAACAGTATCCAGACAGTATCAACAGTCCAGGTCCCGATGGAGGTTACTGCTTCCGATGGACCAAGGTGCATCTACGATGTTTCTTAGGGTGGTCCAAAAAATTAAAGTTAAAATTTTCTTTCTCCACAACTTTATTTTTATTCTTTAGTATATAAATCAGGAGTACACGAAAGTAGTTTCCAAACAAACAATATTTAGGGGTGGCCCATATTAAACTTTTGGGTACCAAGTAAAAGTAACTAAAATTTTAAATAATTCGAGAATTTAATAATTATGAAAGAAGGGATGCTTTGGATGGGGCAGGAAGATGTTTTCTATGATTTGATACAAGACGAAGAATAAATTGCTTTTGTTCTTCGTCCTTACTAAGGGACTGGTTATATTTTTGAATCAAACTGATGCCCCGTTCGGCAGTGTCGTTCACAACCCTCATCTTACAGCAAAATTAGCGAAATTCAATGAAGACTGGATTATTCTTCCACTGCTGGGGTTTCATTTTCAGAAATGCTTTAGATTTAATTTCTCCACAAACCATAAGCGCATCGAAGAAGGAGCTTGTCCTCTCAGTTACAAAACTTTCGAGACTAAGCTCTTTTTCCTCAGATATTTTCAAACGTCGAGGAAAATCAGGCAGCTGAGGACGTTTCAGATTCTCGACCATTTTTTCTTTAGTTTTCGTGGACACCCGATCGTCAAAAAAAGATAATACTACCAAGTGCTCAGAAAGAAACCAAAGATGTCTAGCAAGAGCAGTGTATGCTTTTTCAGCAATTGTCTGATTAGGGTAACTTTTTAGGATACGTAGGAGCTGAATGTCATTATATGGAGCTCTAATTCCAAGTGGAGCTTCACTCCAATACCTCAGATAGACCAGACTTACAAATAAAGCAAATTGCACTGTATTTCTTGCCTCTCGAGGTGTTAAGTGAAACTGATATTGAAAGAGGCATATTTTTAGAGCGTAAATGCCTTTAGCCATCCATCGAGCATGATGTATGGGACCAGGAGCTCGGAATGTTTCCCTACCATTTTCTCCACCAATAAATAAAAGAGATAAACACAGAGGTTCTTGATAATCACCCCTTGGTTGCTGTTTTTCCAATGCACTTGGTAAATATTCCAGCATTTCTTGTCGTAAGCTCTTTAAAACAGGCTGATCAAAGAGGTCAATGTCTGCTGCACTGTAGACACTTTTATCAATCGTTGGCCATGCTGTTCGAAAGCACTTAAAAAGTCCAGCTTCTGGACCTCCAGTAGGACCAAATTGACAAACGAAAACAGTTGAAAACATTATCTCCATAATATTGTGGCGACATGCAATCCAGATGACTTTACGTCCTAGGGTTTCTTCAATTATAGTACAAGCTCCTGTGTGGAGCCATGTATTACTCGCTGTCGTATCAAATACAAGTCCTTTGATTTGAGACCCAACGTTCCATTTCTGAATTGTTTCAACGCAAGCTTGTGCCTGAGCTTCCCCTGTTCCTCTGTTTAACTGGGAATTCCCCAAAATTTTTTCTTGACCGTTTCCAGTAATAAGTATGGCAATGCGATCAACCTTAGATCCGTCAATATCCGGCAACATTTTGCCATCCCAATGTAAAAGAAATGGTTCCTCCAATGACGATTCCTCGTGTTCAGCTGCTGCGGCTTTACGTCTTTCTTCTCTTTTAGAGCGCCTAATGGAGCTTCGAGAGAGTGTGACTTTTGAAAGGTCGTGTCCAAGCGTCTTTCCTACGGCTCCAGCAACAAATACTGCTCCTCTATCTGGAAGATTGACTCGGTCGAAGGCTCCGATGACTTCTACTGACGTAAATATATTTTTACGGCGTTTTGATGGCAATGGTATAGAAGGTGCAGCAGATGTTGAGGCCACTGGTTGACAGTCAGCTTCACTTTCGGAGCTATGTGAAGGTGATGAAGATATTTCTACAGTTTCCCCAGAAATGAATCTACTTTCTCTTTGTTTATATTTCTCTTTCGCCTTTTTATCTTTTTCCTCCCTCTGTCTTTTTCTAGTTTCTTTTTCTGTTGTTTTTAAGTCAGCACCACTCATACTGCATGAAAAGATATCTTCTTTTTGTTTCTGGAGGAATATACGGTCTTCGTGATTTTTTATTTGCGTCATAGCATCTTTCACAGCGACATCAAACAATTCTTCTAGATCACTTTTGAACATATCCTCGCGCACGCTATCATTTTCTCCTTGGCGGGTACGGTGCTTCTTAAGAACCAAATATTGTTCATAAAGTTTTGACAGTTTTCTCACACACGAATCAGTCCGCTGCGTAGGAATCCTCGCACGGAACCATTCGGAGTGTATCCAACGTACGGGGAAGTCTTGCTGTAGATAAGTTAGAAATTGGCTTTCCAAGAAGCCAGTTGGGGACAGATCTCAAGCTAGAGGCCATAATTTTTTATCACTGAAAAGAAAAGAAATTTATGTTAACTACTAAAAACTGCACTTCTGGGCGGCCACTACACTGCAACTTTTCAAGCTCAAATTTGGTACACAAATTACAACATCATAATAGACAAAAATGCACTATGTGGAGGCATCATTTGATTACATTTATTTTTTTCTATTGTAATGTGGACCACAATAATGTTCCTTAGTACATTATTCTGAAACCTTTGAATGATTTGTACATTGATCTGACTGGCACAGCCCCATAGCTAATTTGCATAAGTCCATATCGGTTTAAGTATCTGATTATGTAACATAGGCTTATTATGAATATAGTGGAGTTTCTTCCAATCAACCAGTACATTTTTCTATATTTAATTATTCTTCTAATTCTTTAAGTTCTTCTTTTCTCTTTTTGATATGGGCATTCCAGCGTCGCCTAGCATTAAGGGTACAGCTAAATATCAAGATATTTAGCTGTACTTGAAAATTGAATTCGTTTATCATTTATGATTATGGGTATATATTTATTAGCTCTGTCTGTAAAGTTAAATACAGACTTTGATATCATTTAATTTCATTCTCCACTTTTTTCCGTTTATTAATTTTGTTGACATATCTACTGCTTCTTGCTGGTCATTACCTACTGCTAATATAGCAGTATCATCTGCAAACGTTGCTATGGTGTCATTTTCTAATCTAAGAATATCACTTGTGTACAAAAGGTATAGGACAAGCCCTAGTACACTTCCTTGCGGTACTCCTGCATTACCTGTCTTAAGCTCAGAATAGACTCCTTCTTGTTTAATTCTAAAATATATTTCTGAGATGTAGGATTCCTGAATATCAGAAAACTGTTTAGGTAGATAAATATTCGTTTTATGTTTTAGACCATTATGAAAAACTTTATAAAAAACCTGTGCCACATCAAGGAGGATTGTACAACAGACTTTCTCTTATAGAACAGTAGATGATTACAGTAAAAACCATTTTATAAAATTATCAATATTAGCGGAGCTGTTGAATTTTAATTATTTAGAGATATTTGCTGGACATTTTGAGAACCTTTGGGCCACTATTGTTAAATCTTCGCTTTGTAATTTCATGCTTTAACCGAATAGTGACCGCATTCCTAACAGTTAAAATATTGACCTTGTAAAAGATAGTTTACCACATCCTTTGCATTTACATATATTTCACATAATTTACCATCAAAACTCATCTACACAAGGACCAAATCAAAGGGATGCACTTACTTATTACTTTCATACTACTGCGCTTATATAGGATTTGTAGATTTAGAAAAATCTTTTGATAACGTAAGATGGGAGAAAATGTTCGAGATACTAAAGAGCGCGAGAATGAAGTATAGAGATAGGAGAATAGTACACAATCTATACAAAGAGCAAACTGCTGTTATAGAAGTAGAAGGGGAAAAAAGGGAAGTAGGCATTAGGAAAGGAGTAAGACAAGGATGTACGCTATCACCACTAATTTTTAATCTGTACATCGAAGAGGTGATTAATGTGGCAAAAGATAGAGTGGATTTCGGGATTAAAGTACAAGGACAGAAACTAAAACTGCTGAGATTCGCGGATGATATAGCAGTATTAGCATCTAGTAAGGAGGAATTAGAATCAGCATTGAACGAAATGGAGGCAGTGTTGACAGAGGAATACGGAATGAGGGTGAATAAAAACAAAACTAAAGTGTTAGTGTGCAGAGGGCGCGAGAGCACAGCAAAAACGAAAGTACAAATTAATAATGAAAGATTGGAGGAAGTTAAAGACTTCACTTATTTAGGAAGTAAAGTAAATTGGGATCGAAGAAGCGATAAAGACATAAAACAAAGAATAGCGCAGGGTCGAGTAGCTTTTAACAAAAAGAAAGCACTTTTATGCTCGGGGGTAATAAACTTAGAAACAAGAAAAACATATGTATGGAGCACGGCACTATACGGTTGCGAAATCTGGACGGTAGGGGAAGCAATTAGGAACAAATTAGAAGCTTTTGAGATGTGGTGTTACCGAAGAATGATGAAAATACCATGGACTGATAGGGTTAGAAACGAAGATGTATTGGAGAAAGTCGGCGAGAAAAGAAGTATGTGGAAGAACATAAAGAAGAGAAGAGATAGAATGGTAGGCCACTTGCTGAGACATGGGGGAATAGTCCGCGATATTTTGGAGGCAGAAATAGGAGTGAAAAAAGGCAGAGGTAGGCCTAGATTAGACTACTGCTCGCAAATAGTAAGCGAAATGCGTAGGTTAGCACAAGATAGGAGAAGATGTAGGTTAGCGTCCAACCAGTCTTAGGGCTGATGACCTCATGATGACTATTGCATATTTGCGTTTATTTTAGTCGAGCCCTCTAAGTGCTAATAGTCAATATCGAATAATTTTAGGGATATGAATAATCCCTATAAATAATATTGTTGGTTATTAAATATGGGCAAAAATATTATAAATGTTTTTTAATATTTCAGAATTAGTCTTGGTGGGTTTGAATAACTAGTTCTGACTTTTGACAAAAAAAAATAAACTAGGGCATTTTATTTATGAGGAAATCTGGATGAAGTAAGAGAAATATTCGATCCACTAACCAGGGGATCCAATGAAGAACAGAAGAGTAAGGTTGAAGAAGTCCAAATGAAAATTGTGGTCATTTCTCAAGCTGCGATACCAAATTTTAATGTGTCAGACGATGGATCATAGTTCTATGAACTTTGATATATTTTCTTCGATGTTTGCTACGATCCTTTGCTGGCTTCTCTGAGTTTAGATGTGAATATCTTCCTAAGAAGAGTATCTACTTCTAGAACCGACCATCAAACATAAATCTATGTGTTATGTGTTCAGAAAAGTCTATCGTGACAGCTACCTGTTCGTTTTTTTTAATTTAACGTAATTAATCTTTCCCAAGGGTTCGCGCGCCTGGCAAAGTGTGTCGCAACTAAAAAAACGTGATATATTGGCCGTTCCCCTAAATTAACATACTTGTGGCTTATCCCGATCCCGTGCCATTCGCATAAACGCAGTTGGTTATGAAATAAAGCCCCGTCCAGCACGCCATAGTTAATTAGCTTCGTACTGACCGCCGACATTACCGACTTAATTACTATTGTTTTAATGAGACTATATATATTCGAGCAAAATAATTGGCGTGTGAAATCGAGCGGGATCTCCAAACAACTGTTGCGACAATTCTACATCCGGTCCAGTTTTATTTTATTCCTTCTATGGACGGTTTTATTTATAACATCATAGCCTCTCTCATAATTGCGTTTCGTCAGCCAACAAATGCTAATATGATTTCGATATGGGAATGGAACATCGCCTTGAGTTTTGACAAAAGATGGAACTTTCATATCCATTGGTTAAAGTTGTAGAGGGTACAAGAATGTAATAGCGTTAGTAATTCTATTATCGTATACCCGTATCCATGTTTACGTCCCAGAAGTATCCGATCTAACAAAGAAAACACAATAAAATTGGGAAAAGTATTTTTATTTCTCTACATAGTCGCCTTTTAGTTCGATACACTTTTTCCAACGATGTTCAATAGCTTCGATACGATCAAGTTTGGAAACAGACAATAATCCGAGGAGGCTAAATCTGGCAAATAGGGCATGAAGAAGCAATTCGAACTTTAACTCATTGCTCATTGCTCATGTGTCAACTGGTGCATTATCTTAATGAAACAAAACTCTCTTTTCGCCAAATATAGCCCTTTCTTCTTGATTTCATCACTCAAATGCTGCAATAAGTTCGCATAATACTCGTCGTTGGTTGTTTTTCCTTTCTGAAGATAATTAATGAAAATTGTCCTATGTTCATCCCAAAAAACTGACGCCATCACTGCAGATGAAACTGTCTTCTCATTCTTTGCAGCTGATTCTCCCTTTTCAGTCCATTGTTTTGATTGCTGCTTCGTCTCAGGTGTGAAGTAGTAGACCCATGTTTCGTCCATGGTTACTTTCGGCTTTATTCCTGTGAAACTTCGCCAGACACTCGATTAAAACATCCGCACGGCGCTGTTTTGTTCCATTGTGAGTAATCGCGGCACCCATATTACGTACAGCTTTATTATGTTAAAATTTTCAGTCAATATGCGATGTACAGCACTTTTTGAAATGCCTAACATGTCTGCTAGCTCACGCACTTTCAATCGACGGTCATCCAATACCATTTTGTAGATGTTATTTACCATTTCTGGCGTGGTCACCTCATTTGGTCGACCATTGCGATGTTCTCTTGGCAGCTCGTATGGCCTCGTTTAAAAACTCTACCACCCAATACTTTATTGCTGAAAACGAAGGAACAAACGTCTCCAGAGTAGAATAGTTCCGATTTGATATCGGTTGGACTGAGGCCTTCCAAATGAAAGTATTGTATCAGATAACGCCAACCAATTTTTTCAATCTTTACAAATTCAGTGAGGACGTTCATTATTGATGGCTGCCCAACAAATACTAAACAACGCAGCGTCGTAAAACTTCAAACTTAAATTTTATAAGTTTGGTATTTTCTACCATAGTCATTACTTTTAAACAACAACCGCCATCTATATGATAGGTCGGGTACCTCTTGGTCTATCCCAGTCATGGGCAAAGTACGACCCGCTGGCCAAGTGCAGTCCTTCGGGGTAGTCAAACCGGCCCGCGACATGGTTTCGAATAACCCCTACAATTACACCTAGGATATGACAAAATGTATTTTCTGCGTAGCTAGAATAGAATAATGGTTTCCTTCTCATCGCGTTTTAAGTACGGTATTATCTGAGTTTGCACGCAACCTACAGTAGGCGTAGTGCAATATGTGTGTTGCTCGGCTAAGTTCGGAACGAATCTAGCGCTACCATTTTCGTTTCGTCTGATCTCAAGGTTAGTGTAGTTCCGACAGTCACGTAGTCAGTGTCAAGTCACCTCTGCGGCTGTGTGCCTGGCTTGTCTCTATAGTTTTGCTTTGTTGGTAGTGTTTTTTGACATTTTTTGTCATTACAATGGCAAGTAAAAAACGTAAAGTTGATTCAGAATGTCGTGTTTTTAAAGATGAGTGAAGTTGGAAATACTTTTTCACGCCTATTACGAATAAACCTGTGTGCCTCATTTGTAATGAAGCTGTAGCCGTATTCAAGGAATTCAACCTCTCACGACAGTTCATGACAAAACATAACAACGCCACTTATGAAACTATGACCGAAGAAGAACGGAAGCAAAGAGCAGAAGCTCTACGTAAAAAACTATCAGGTCAGCAATTTTTTCTTAAAAAACAAAGCTGTTCTCAAAAGCTAGCTGCACGTGCCAGTTACGTTGTGGCATACAATATTGCAAAAAGTAACAAAGCATTTTCTGATGGCGAATTTGTAAAAAGTTGTATGCTCCAAGTATGTGACATTTTGTGTCCTGACAAAACAAAGGATTCTGAGACAGTAAGTTTGTTTCGAAAAACAATTACTTCTAGAATTGAAGTATTTAATTAATAAGCAGTTTGTCTCACAACTAGAGTCAAAGATAAGCGAGTTTAAATTCTGTTCTTTTGCGTCTGATGAATGTACGGACATAACTGACACAGCTCAGTTATTGATATTTATAAGAGGTATTCATGACAACTTTTGTGTTACGGAAGAATTAGCTTGCATGCGTTCATTAAAGGGAACGATAAAATGGTCAGACATTTTTCAAGAATTTCAAGAAACTATCACGTCTTTGAAAGTACCTTTGACCAACATTTGTAACATTACTACAGATGGAGCACCGAATATGACAGGGACGAAATCTGGTTTTGTAGGCATATTTAAGGAATCATTTCCTGGGAACGAAGTTGTGTTTCTTCAGTGCAGGACGGGTTTTCGAACGAGTTTGGTATCTAAAAAACGTAATAATATCTTTCATGGAAGAAAAAGGAATGGACGAGTGTAAACATTTAAAAGATATTGTATGGCTTTCGGGCTTTGCATTTTTTACAGATCTTCTCAGTCACATCAATAAATTAAACCTTAAACTCCAGGGAAGAAATTTATTAATCCATGATATTTGGAGTCATATCAGGGGTTTCAAAATGCAATTGAATCTATTTTCCAATCAAGTAGTCAAGAAAGACTTTACTCATTTTCCAAGACTAAAAACTATTGCAATTAGGGAAGACAAACTTAGGAGCTATGAGAAAAGCCTGAAATGTCTTCATGAAGAATTTGAACGAAGATTCCAAGACTTCAAAGTTATTGAACAGGACCTGGATATTTTTAGCATGCCATTTAATGTGAATTGTGAATCAGTCAAACCAGAATTGCAGCGCGAACTGATTGAGTTGCAATGTAACACTGAATTGAAGCAACTATTTCTTAACGTTTCTAAAATTGAGTTCTACAAGGCCCTGTCAAAATCAAGCTTTGTAAAAGCAGCGTTAGAAACCGATTGAGTGACCACCATTTAGCTTCACTACTGCGAATCAGCCCATCCCAGTTTCTACCAGATGATGAACAATTTTTAGAAGCTCAGTCACAGTTTCATCTGTCACATAAGCCATACTCTTCTAAAGAATAATCAATTTTTGTAACTTTTTTTTCTAATAATATAAGTATAATCTATATAATATAAGTTGTGTGTAATGTAAAAATCAAAAATAAAGTTTATCACTTATAAAAAAACTGTTTTGTTCAATTTTTTTTCGACCTGTCTAGATAATTTTTTATTTTATCTGGCACTCCCCTTAAAAAGTTTGCCCATCACTGGTCTATCCTATTAGGAAATAGAGTATTTTTCCGCTAAGTTAGCTACTCACGTACTTACCACAAACATTATTCTCAACTCTGCATTTATTGGTACTACAATAATTCTTTCCAAGTCTGCTACAACGATGATGTTGCTCATATACTTCTTTATAGCATATTATGTAATACAGTTCTGTATAATTCAATTACAGTTATGGTTTGTTTTGCGTCTAGCTGTCTATGGTATTTCATGAAAAAATAATCGAGGCGTCTTGTGACAGTGACACAATGAAATAGAAGACTACGTCGCGAATGCGCAAGTCTTCAAGCAGGTAAATGGTGGGGATTCGTTATTATGAGTACATTGTGCGTGTACTCAATTCTTCTTATTCGAACTTTTATTGCAAATTCAAGAATATACAGTATGTCTAAGATACGTCCCACATGTATATGTCTGTCAATAAAATTGATACAAAATGTTCTCAGGTATTGGTTGTATATAACCATCATCAAAAAACTACAATGTATAAAAGGCATAAAGTGTTATAACTTGGTTATAACTAAGTTATATAAATAATTATATATCTAGAAAGGGCTACCGTCCGTCAATACTTGACTGTTAATTAAAATTTTCGCTTCAAAAATACCGAATGTTAAAAAAGTGGGACATGCTACGCTACATACATAGGCGAATAAAGAGTTAAGGCCTCCATTCACTAACAGTTTAACTGCAGGCCAATGCCTATGACAGAGAACTGTAGACTGAATAAATATAAATGACTACAGCCTACAGGCCATAGTCTCTACAGGCCATGGACTTGCCCACACACACACATCTAGATCATGACGTGAAAAGTAGTTTTGGATGCAGCAACGGCTTCAAGAAAGAGGAACTCGTTCCTACATGACTTATTGCGTGAAATTTATATGGATTGTTAAGTTTAGCTTTATTTCCCGTACGTTTCGTCTTTCATGGGTTTATTTCAGTGACAATCATCCTTCACTTTCCATAAGTACGTATATTTTCGATATAAATCGATGAAAGCTCATATAAATTGCGATTTGTTTTCCGTAATTCCGTCAGTGCAAAATATATTAAAAAGAGCGAAAGATCCATGGCCTGCTATTATTATAGCAAATACCGATCTGTAAGGCACGGGGCAGTCCCCTATCTCAACCAACCACATATTAACAGATACATTCCATCTGCAGTTCACAATCTTAATACCGACTGTATGTGTGTACCTACGACGAAACACGACCACGACAAACTGCCAGATAGATGCCTTCCATTAAACTGTAAAGTGAATGGGGTCCTTTAGGTGTAAGCCTGTAAAATGTACTTTAATACAGGCATTGATGCGGCATTTTATACGAAATAGTTGAAAAATTGTCATCGCCGTATGTAGAACACGAGCCCCCATTTTTACAACAGCTTTTTCGTCTGCCCAGATGAAAAAGAAAATTCATCCGACATGATTGAGGGCGTATTTTTTTCCGGAGCGGCACCATTGTCTCTGCAAATGCAATGATATTTGTCCACAAAAATAAAATTAATGAGGTCCTACTGGACAATGGTCGAAAGCGGACGGTTTGTGTGTGATGCGAAAGGGGACGCGACAGAGATCGAATGTGACGAGGTACGAACCGAGAGAGACGGAGGGGAGCGCCTTGTGTTTCTGACACATTATTAGAGACCGTTCGGTGACATTTACTGCAGGCCAACTACTCAAGTTTTAATATATATTAAAGGCCAATAAAATTAGAATACATAATTGCGAGGTCTGGGAGGGATAATGGAAGATTCGTTATTCTAATGGCTTCCAGCTACTTTCTGGATGAAAATTAGTTACATGAATTTATTTCGCAAATGAATGTGGCTCTATATAAGTGTGGGACCTCCTTTAAATTTAATAAAATGCCTTTAATAGCGACAATGTGGAATTACGAGTACTAAAACACGGTTATGGAATCTCTGGAAAATTATAAACAGTGGCCAAGCGGTCATTAAGGCTGTAAGGCGCAGCTTATCCTATATATTTTAGAAGATAGACCCCTTTTTTATATTGCCACTTGCCTTTGCCAGAATGATAAACATTTTTTATTTATATTAACATACATATTTCCATTTAAACTGAAGCGCCGGTAACCGGCAGTGCGCAAGCCTTGGCCGGCCGCTGTCTGGGCTGTCGACAGACCCAAGCCCAGACAGCGGCTTAGTTTTAACGGACTTATAGAGATGAGGAGGTGCAGGGGAGGAGAGGAGAGTAAACGAAAAATGACGTGCAATTTAGCTAGCCTGATCGATCAGTTTGCGTCATACAGTGGCAGTAATATTGACCTGTCGTTACTCGTTGTGATTAGTGTTATTTTTAAGGATAATGGCGGCCCTAGACAGCGTCGATTTAGTAGATTTTCGAATTAATAAGAGTGGTTATTTTAATAATTTATCTTTAGCAGATAAACTGAAAACTAAAGACGCATATTTAATTATAAACTGAAGTTATAAATTAAGAAGATGAAAGCGGCAAAACCTACCAATTTATTTGAAGAACTATAGATGTTCTTGCAGAAATGAAAACGCGGCGGGTGGAGTTGATATGCAAAAAAATATAGGTAAGTTGTTTTTGCGATTCAACTATTCAATATATATATATATATATATATATATATATATATATATATATATATATATATATATATATATATTGCATTAAAAATGAGCAGTGGCCCCCCCTCGCCTTATTCGAGACAGCCTACCCTCAGCTTGAATCGACGCTTCGCTACTGATTATAAACATATGGCACCGAATAAACAAGACTACTTCAATTAAATTAGTCAGATCAGAAAGACAGTTGGTTAGCTGCACCAACTAACCAAATTATTTTATTAATAAATTTTAGTAATTATTATGTCGCGAAAATATACAAATATTTAATTTTTTTTGCAGTTCTGCAGCTCTGTAGCACCTATACACCAGCCGCCCCTGATGTTGCCTTTCTAGAAATAATACCTCTTTAAAAGATCTTCTAAATAATTACGCTGGATTTATGTCAGCTCGGCAATGCCGCAGATAATTGGTGCAAGTTGTAAAATAGCGCGGGAACTAGGATTACAGCGAACACCTGTATGGAGTAATTTGCAGTATTGTATGAGTATGCGTTATGCAATTTCCGTTTGAGAGCTCCACGAGGCATGAATAACAGACTTCGGCGTACGACGAATCGTTCGACTCTGTTCTACTGATGAAATAGATCATTCTATTTCCTTAGTTGAAAAAGACAATTTTCAACAGCTTTCGTGAATGACTTTGTTAAAAACTTTGGGTACATAATTGTCAAATAAAAAACATGCGTATTCCTCATATAGACGTTAATAGAGCATTTTTTTCCATGAAAACATTCCATTTGACGTGGACAACAATTTTCCATGGTCCTTCATTTTCAAAAGTATTATATTTGTAGCTGATTGATGATGGTTTTTAACAGGGGCGGCTGGTGTATAGGTGCTGCAGAGCTGCAGAACTGCCAAAAAAATTAGATATTTGTATATTTTCGCGACATAATAATTACTAAAATTTATTAATAAAATAATTTGGTTAATTGGTGCAGCTAACCAAATTATTGCGTTAAAGTCGCATTCTGCCCGCCGTCCTCTATTGAGTAGTAGACCAGATGAATTATCTGGATCTCTACGCGAGCGCGTCGCGGTACATTGAACTGGGCCACACGAGGTAGTTCTCAGCACGGCTCGGCACACCCGTCCTCCCCCTTAACTCCCGCGACAATCCACACTTGACGCTCGTAAATGCGCAAATTTACACGGTCAGTGAGCTGTATTTTTTCCAGTTAAGGTAACATCAGTGAATTTTTGTTTACTCCTTCCTACTCCTCGTACAGTAGGCGGGCGTAAATCGTACCTATTTCGTATTTCGTGTTAATTTGAGATCTTAAATACTGTTTTGTGAATTTGTGTAGTGATTTATTGTACTAATTATTAATATTTATATACTGTGGTAGTGACAATGGATTTAGTTCATAATTTAGTTAATGTGAAGCGATTTTTTAAATACTCTTATGAAGAAAAAATTGATTTAAAAAACAATGGTAGGCCATTGCCCGATATTGTTATTGAGACTGCAGGTGTTAGCTGCGGAAAAGCATATAAACGTCAATTTAATAGAGACATTTATTCGAAGAACAATTGGATTTGTGGGTGCAACAAAAAAAAATGCGTTATTTTGTTTTCCTTGTTTACTTTTTGGCGGTGATAAAGCATGGACGGAGGTAGGGGTGACAGATTTGGTGCACTTAACTGAAAAAATAAAAAAGTACGACAACTCCAAAAGTCATCTACATATGGAATTAGCTTTATTAGGAACAACTAATATTAAAGCGCAGCTAGATTCAGCTTGTTGGATAAATGTGCAAAAGCATAATGATAATAATGTGACAAAAAAGAGATATAATATAAATATCTATAAAAATATAAAAAGAATTAAGTCAAAAATTATAAACTGCATAAAGTTTTGTGGGCCTTTGAACTGGCGCTGCGAGGACATGACGAAGCTGAAACCTCTCAAAACCCGGGGATATTTCGTGGTTTGATAAATTTTTCTGCTGAGCTTGATGTAACTTTAAGCGAGCATCTACAAAATGCTTCAGTATTTAAAGGAACCTCTAAAGAAATACAAAATGATCTTTTAGACTGTATAGTAAAAGTATGTCATGAAGAAATAATTAACAAATTAACAAACAATTAAGAAATTAACAAACCTTCATTTTTGGCAGTTATGGCAGACGAAACAACTGATGTATCTGCAAAAACTCAGCTAGCGGTAGTTTTAAGATATATTCTCGATGGTGAACCGATTGAACGTTTTTGGACATACCTCACACCTACAAAATGTGACGCTGAAACTCTTTCGGAAAATATTTTAAGTGTTATAGACCCTCTAGTAGAAAATTCACCTTACAAGCCTTTTCTCTTAACCAAAGAATATGACGGCAAACATGAATGTTCTTCAAAAAGGTATTAAATTCCAAAAATTTTTCTTGTGAAAGTCTATATTTTCGTATAAACGGATTTTACATAAAAATCCGTTTATACGGACCTAGATATACCTTGAAAATTTTCAAAATTTTCGCCTGCGGCGCAATTATTTTGCGGCCCCTACGGCGCCAGTGGTTTGGATACGTTTGAAATTTGCACGCGGGCGGCCAATACCCTAGGATCGGCCCTGTGCAGAACACCCGTTTCATTTCATCACGAGCCGCCACTGGTTTTTAATATTCCACATTGAATATCTATTGGGAATTGTAGATTTAAAATTCTAGGAATCTAGTAGCCCTAGTATTCTCGTTATAGAAATGAATATAAATGCAATATTTTAGGTTACAATATCTCCAAAGACACTGAATCTGTTCACTCTACTACATAAGAATATCTGGGCTATCTAAATGCTGATAAACAAAAAATAAACAACCACAACACACGTGAAGTCAGTACTGGCATAAAAAAAAACTACCTGCAAGATGTGTTTACGAAAAATCCTGGATACATCCATTTGAAACACATGTATTCATTTCTAAAGGATACATATCAGTACAATACACAGCGCCACAAGAAACACTTTTCAAGATTTGTGACTTTGTTGACACTTTACGTCAATGTTTTGATTAAATACCTCTTCCGTGGTAGATGATCACGAAATGTGGAGGGCCAAAATCAACAATTACCAAGAATATTGCTATTCCCGGATATACCTAGATATTAGCGAAGTTTTAACTCAGTTATGCCTCTTATAAATACACAGATAAGATTAACGAACCGCGCCAAGAAATTTAAACACGCTTTCCTTTATCTCCTCCCTCTACATGCGTGATTTGATTCTATTCCACCTCTATCAACATCTGAATATTCCCCAATTCAAATCGAGTGCACGATTGAACCGAGAACCGGCGTTTAATTAAAGTATGCTGCCGTGTTTATTGTGTTTGGTAACCGTCTGAACCGCCGTTATCTTTGTTCGAATGTACTTTTCCCATCCAGAGGCGAAGGCAACTCCCGAGATCAGGATGCGGCCGGGATTTCGGCGCTCATCCGGGTTCGCATCGACGATCTTACACCGAAATTTACATGCTGTGCCAGCTCAGGCCAAACAGAAATGTTCCTATCTATATGAAAATATAAATTCTATCTAATGCCGGCGGAGAGAACGATATAGTTAGTACGTTGTAAGGGCATCGCCACTGGAATGGAAAGGGCCCGATTAAATTTTATGCGTCCAGAACTTTGTCGTCTTTTGTTGTATTTGTACCTTAGAGAATGTTGTTAAAATATATAAAGACAGGTCTTTAGAATACATATATCCTGCTTAGATCTGTAATGTGGACCATCAACGAGAAATATAGGATGTCTTATTTGGAACTATAGGATGTGGTTTGTGAATAAAACTAATACTATTTGATAAACTGAGGTTTTTCATTCTGCAACATAAAATAGAGCCGATACGGCTACAAATGGAAAGGAATATCGTTCATATGACCGCTTCGATTCATTTGGTATGATGACATTCGTTTAGGAAAATTGTCCATAACACGGGCACATAAAACTGGCTGTATTTCCCACATAACACGTTGAATGTTATTGAATTGCACCTGTCTCTTCAAATTTATTGATTAAGTTACGAACTGTTGACACCGTGGGTGCTCCATTTTGTTCAAATTTTGTGCCAATTTTTCTTAATGCTATTGTAAATGATTGCGTACTTTCATAAAACAGTTATACACAAACTTTCCGTTGTTAAACTAATAATCGCGGCACAAGGACATCGTAGAATTTGTAAATGACAGTCCTAAATTGACTCCCTCCCTATCTTTGACAGAACAAAAATGGCGCGCAATTCAAATTCTATAATTCCAACTGAGTAATCCTATATAATGAGGTACTCACGTGAAATAGGTAATAATGGGTTAATTTTTTAATTAAGTTTTGTTTCTATTTGAAGTTATTCCCCAAATAATCCTCCTGATCTCAAAATGGTCTAGAAATGACCAGATAGCAACACCAAATGAAGTGAAACTTCGTCTTGTTGAACTCAAACTCTTTGGTGGGGAACCGAGAACTGTTGAAGATATAACAATAAAATTTCCTTCAAAAAGGTAAGGCCCTAGAAGGCAACTTCTTAGTAATTCAAACCCATACTTTTTGACGCTAGCTGTAAAAAATTTGTAAATAAACAGTAAGGGAATTAAAGGGCAATCAAAAGTATTTCCTACAAATTAAATTATTTTTAACATGACATAGTGCTACAATCTTGCAGTTTTTGCTTTTACTTTTGTCCCATAATGTATTTATTATACCTATAATTAAATGATTAACAAATTTTTTTTCTCGTAAATGATGCAGTTAAGCACTATGCTGCGTATACATTTTTGTTTATTAAGCCCAAACTATGAACTGTTAGAATAATGACAATTATACTTCTCAAATCCTATACACCAGCAAAATGGTGATTTGTTTCAATGTAAACAAATCTGGATGACGTCATCTCCAATTTTCGGGACACCCTGTATTTGGGTATCGTAATTGCATAAGAGTCTGCTAATCGTATACAATTACTTATAGTAATTATAAGTAATTGTATACGATTAGCAATACTTCCATTACATTTTCATACAATAATTATTATTGTATGAAAATGTAATGCAAGTATTGCAAAATAAAGTGCACTAATTAAAGCAATTAAATCAATGTATCTAGTATCATTTGAACAGAGGCGGACTCAGTTAATTTCACGGGAAACGAAATCAAAGGCAGTTTGTGGTTCGGCCTCTTCTTAAATAAAAAATAAACTAATATAAAAATAGTATTAAGGCAATATGAAAAATTACAGAAATAAGGAGTTTATACTCCAGCCCATCTGCAAATGCCTTATATAATAAGGACTAAACAAATTAATTCAAAACAGCTATTCTCCTGGCTATATGCCCAACGTCAAGCGCTGAATTACATGACAAAATTTGTCGTATATTTGTCTAACAGAGTTAGCACTAAAAATACAGTGATTATTCCAAAACCACCAAGAAAGATGCAAAGTGTCACCTATCTCAGGATATCGTTAACTGCAGACCGGTTTCGACCTTTCTATCTTGGGTCTCGTCAGTGCAGTGTAAACGAGTATGCCTTCGACAGATAAAGCTCACATCTAGTAGACGTTGCTACGTTCTACCATAGTAGAACGTAGCAAACGCCATCTCTTGGTCGTTTCGAACAATCTAAATAGAAGTAAAAACTTGAGATCATCAATATAATGCAAAGTTTTACTACCAGAGAGTAACATTCAAACTACAGAAATAAGGAGCTTATACTCCAATCCATCTGCAAATGCCTTATATAACAAGGACTAAACAAATTAGGTCAAAACAGCTATTCTCCTGGCTATATGCCAAACGTCGAGCGTTGAATTACATGACAAAATTATTATATAAGGCATTTGCAGATGGGTTGGAGTATAAACTCCTTATTTCTGTAGTTTGAATGTTACCCTCTGGTAGTAAAACTTTGCATTATATATGAAAAATTATTAAGTCAACTCTATTACTACTAGTTGTTCGACAAATATAAAAAACATATGGACAATTTCAACAGTTTACTACTCATCAACAATGGAAAAAAGTGTGAGATTCTCTAGGTATGTGTGGAAGGAAGAGTGAGACCGAATTCACCTGGAAAAGGATGCACTTTTCGAGCAGTCAGATCGAACTATGTGTACATTCACATTTAATATATGCATATTCATCGACATTCACTCTGTAAATGTCTCAATTCGACTAAGTAAAGACCAGGCTATTTACTGCACACCTCGTGGGCGATACGATATAGCAGTTTTGGGACTTGTTCCTATTCTTGTTGAGCTGTACAAGAAAACAGCACACCATTTTTTACGAATACGATCACAGACCACAGAACGATTAGGCTAAGTGAGGAAAAGAGTATAATAGTGGAAGGGATTGTATATACTTGGGAAGAATCTGTGTAAGACTTGGACAAAGGATAAAATATAGGTAAATACCAACAAAGAAAAAATACATTTTTTAATTACAATCAATAACTCCTGTTATCTCTATGAGGTATTGATATGAATAATGCTTAAAAGTTTATAGCTGTTATTAATGGGCTTGGATTTGGTTTTCTTGAAGAAACCAAGAAATAATTCACATTTAATCTACCGTAGCTGTACGAAGAATCTCCAGTAGATTTCGAAAAAAAAATCGGTTTTAATAAAGATAACTATAAATAAATAGAAATCAAGGATAAATGATCAACGATATGCTAAGTAGTTTGGTCTTCAATAAATCCAGTGTGTAAAAATTATGTCGTCTAAACAATATTTCTTAATTTAGCTTGCCAAGACTCTTGGGAAGATTTGCAGTATATGTGAGGTAGAGCACAAGTCCAAGCACGTTACCCTGGGGAACGCCAGTGTAGATCGCATGAAGATAAGTTATTACATCTTGATATTGGACAAGGTAATGTATGTCTTGTAGGCAGGATTTAAGGGTTATGAAGTAATTTAATGGAAAGATTTTTCCTATTTTATATAGAAGACCGGGGAGAATTGTATATAGATCGTTGTGCATACCTTGTCATAATTCTAAATAACTTGAATAATATATGAAGAATGTGACGGCAATACATTCTGTTTAATTTCATTTTTGTTTCAATGTATTTTAAGGTTTTTATTTTGTATCAAGATACAATTCGTCAATAAACGGATTAACGCAAGTTAGAGTGGCAAAGACTTTCGTCATCTTGAATTACTCTGGTATGTTGCCTTCAAGTTGTATATACATATATCAGATCTTCCCCAGATCTCTAGATCTCTTTTCCAGGCCTATATAAATAAAATCTGTTTTGTATATAAACTAGAGCTGTACATATTCATCAACTATCGAAGAAAAACTCGATGATGTCGGGGAAGTAGACGATGGTCTCTCCAAAAGAAATCATTCTTGAACGTGCGCCATTCATCAAGTCTTTGATGTTGATTCTGTACCTTTTTTTTAACATGGGAATCATCACAAAATCAAACAACGTAGGTGCCGATAAAAAAACATATGTGGTGCGTTACTGGATACAATTTACTTAGCCATAGTCATGCGATGGCACACATTACGGAAAAATCGATTTCCATCGTAACAGCGTACACCGGTCGCTATTTCTTATTCCGGTACTGTCACCGGTTGATAAATAATATCAGTCGTGTCATTAGTGTGCATGTCGAAGGGAAACGGACAATTTTTCTGTTTTTACATAGAATTTCAGTAACGTAGCAACACGATAATAAGCAGACCTTGAACAGTCAGCACCTGGCACCGTGTGTTCCATGCATGTCATTGAAATAATCAATACGCATGAGCATGATGAATCGTTGGCTTTCAAACTGAATTGGTTCCGATACCGACACAAAATAGTCTAAACGTTTCGAACATGCAAAAATAATGATTCAGTTATTTATAAGAGTTTATTTATAAGAGGAAGATTTTAAATCTCGATGAAAGTGGCCGTCGAAGAATTTTATTGAAAAAATGAGTTATTTAGTGACTAGTGAACTAGCGTCTTGTACAAAAACAACAAAACTGTGGAGTCTAATCAAATACAAATAACTACAACTTGTTTAGTTAAACAAAATAACTACCGTAAACCGGGGTTACATTGACTTTGCGGGTAACTTTGACAGTTTTTGGGGTTATATTGACATATAACGTTTTTGTGTGTTTGACCTTCAATTTCGCGCGAAATAAGAATGTAGGGAAGGCGGGAGGGGCGGCAGTCTCTCACTTTGCGCCCGAAGTCATAAAAGTTGTACTAGCTAATAACATTTATTTCACAACTCTTACACCAAATTCAACTCATATGCTATAGCCCCTAGATGTCGGGGTATTCGCTTCCATGAAAAAACAATGGCGTAAAGTTCTTGATAAATGGAGGCAAAAATCTAGAAGAAAGGGGTCGATACCAAAATTTTCCATTGTTATTGAAAAAGTTAATAGATGCTATTACTCCCAAATTAAAAAACAATTTGAAAAACTCCTTCAGATCTTGCGGACTTTATCCATTTGATCCCCAAGCTGTGCTGCGAAAGATTCCGTCGGAGTGGATACAAGAATCAGGAAGAATTCTCGACAATAGCTTACTCGAATTCCTCAAAGAAACGAGGGGCTACAATTCAGAGAAAACGCGCCACAGAAGAGGAAAAAAATCCTCCACAGACCAGGAACTCAACTGATTAATGTTGAAACACAGTCTTTTGAGGCAACACAAGCTAAAGCGACTATTGGGCAAAATCAAGAGGGAGCAGTTTCTGAGCAAAACGAGGAGTAATCCACTTCGGTACACAACGAAGAGGAAGCTAATAATGAGCAAAATAAAGAGAATATTCCAACAACTGCATCAACTTCTGGACTTTCCCAAAGACCTGCTGGATCTGTACCCAATTCAAAGAAAAGAATAAGATATAATTGAAAAAGGATTGGATCTTTTTTAACTTATATTTTTCAGGTCTTGGGTCGTGAATTGTTTTTGTGGATGGAATTTTGTTTGCATACTCAACGATCCAATGTGAAACACAATCACTCCTTTATGACATCCATCATCAAATACGCGTCAAAATGTTGTCTCTTTATTTCTTAAAATCCCCATCCTTCGCATCACATACAAACCCAAACCAGAAACCCTGCCGTCAATCACTCTATAGAAAAAAAAACTACGACTTAATGATACACTGGAACGCAGTCCTTATAATCATGTTAGGCACTTTATTTTATCAGGATAACGCTCGCTTGTTTGGCAGCCGCCGATAAGAGGAGCTCCCGAAAAACGAGAGCACATATTCCGGCGTAAACATAAAATGCAGGGGGGATGTAGACGTTCTTGTTTCCTCGTGGCTGTGCGCCGCCTCCCGCGGGATTCCCCAAATGCCGATCGCGAAGAGGAAGTGAGATACGTCGTGCCTGAAGTCAATCACACTAAAGTGGTGGATTCCGTACTTCTGGAGATATGTGTGTTTATTTTAGCTTTAACGCTACACGTCTAGAAAACGGTTGGAATTTTTAAAGCGTCATTGCTGGACTGGTGGAGAGTGTGTAGCGTTTAAACGTATTTCCTTTACAGATCTGAAAAAGGAGTTATGGTAGAGATCTCGTCGTGTAAATGTGACCGTCCTAGTTTGGCATAAATATGGTTATGTTACAATTTGTAACAATAAATCATCTACAGTTCTTCCATCTTGTAAAGACTGGAATTTGTTAGATATTAGTTGGATGAAAAACCAATATATTTACATCATCATCTAAATATAACTGCGTAATAGAAACCACCATGCAAAGGCTAGAATGATTATATTAATGAAACTGATCTTCGTTGTATCCAAATATGTATACAAATACTATTGCAATGTTATTCAAATAAGAGATTTGTAGAGAACTAACAGCTTATGGCCTGTAGAAATTTGGCGAGCGCCATCTGCCTGTTTCTACATGTATTACTTATGCAGGCGGGTATAGAACTGGTCGAACGTTCTCAGATCTCCGGCATTCTTGCCTGATCCTTACTTATGTGCTAAGGCACATAAGTATGCCTTTGTGCCCTACTTACGATATTAGGCACAGGCAAGCACACTTGTACTGATGATTTCTAATAAGGATTAAATCACTGTATGGAGTTCCGAGACAGTCTGGTGTAACTGAGGATAATTACATGGCAAGCTTTCTTTAACCTTTTCGAAAAATAGTTTCAAACACTGAACTGAATACATTCTTGCCTCCGCCACCAAACCTTCAGGTATGGCATCCACTAGCAGTCAGAAATAACAGCAAATGAATGCTTGTGTGTTGTCGACGATAGAATAGTTTTAAAGTCATATACGAAAGGAAAGAGTTTTCACATACAAATTGAGTATGAGGCATTTTAGCTTGACCATCACGGGTTATTTTGGGTCCCCTTCAGGATAGGATTAGATTCCGATTAGAAATCAGGTAGTCAAAATGCCGAAATTCGAGCGAAAAGCATTTCGTACAACGACCTAAAAATTTTGTGACACACACACGAAAACAGCCGTTTAAGAAATATAG
The DNA here is from genome assembly GCA_037954035.1 of Rosalia funebris. Classification (NCBI taxonomy): domain Eukaryota; kingdom Metazoa; phylum Arthropoda; class Insecta; order Coleoptera; family Cerambycidae; genus Rosalia; species Rosalia funebris. The sequence continues at coordinate 8,652,774 of JAZFAV010000001.1, read as the reverse complement.
ATTACACAGAAATAAATAAAAGTTGTGTGTGCTAAGGAATAAACCATACTAATTTTTTGTATTCTTTCTGCTGAACAGAAATCTAAAATCGGAATTAGGGCTTACTGATCAAATTTCTAAGAAGAACCATAAAACCGATATTTTTCACAATGTTTCTGTAATCAGCATCTTTATTATTACCTACAAATATAGTTGACATTTCTTCAAAACACCACCATGATGCCTTTCCTTGATCACCCATAGTTGTAACGAATTCTTTATCATTAAGGAAAATTTCTATAAGCAAAAAGTATTAGAAACCGTGGATTTCATGATATGCTAACATACGTGTATATATGGCGAAGAAACTTGCATAACCACATAGTTTTGATGGAGCATAAATTTATGCTAAAAATAGATTTTTGCGTTATTTTTGTCGTTCAAATTTTTGTTTTTTACACGATTAGTACAAGTAGCGTCAAAAACCTGCTCCCACGGAGTGTTTGGACTGCGATGACAACTGTCCAAAAAATGGGATGTGTAGAATGATTCGCTTAGTCTACATCTTCGTGGTATCGAAGCCAGCGAAGGGGCGCTGTTTTGCAGAGAGAAACCAACAGAAAGCAGTAATCCGTTACATAGATTATTTGAAGACAAACATGTGCGGAGACGAAAATCAATATACTTAGTACCAAATCAATATAGTTAGAATAGTACCATCATATAGAAAAAATTACTAGATTAAGATTTTTATCGGTTTTTGTGGTTTTTCTTAGAAGTTTGATCAGTAACTCCTAATTCTGATTTTAGATTTGTGTTCAGCAGGAAAAAATGCAAAAAATAAGTATGGTTTATTCCTTAGCACACACAACTTTTATGTTTTTATAGACCTGTGTTATCAACAACCAATTACAGGATGATTTCCTGCAAATAGAATCGAGGCGATAAACTGTATTGAAAATTGAAATAAATGACTACCCATTAATAATACGAAAAATACCGTGTCCTAAGTTAAATATACGAGATAATATATTCAACTGAAATTAACCCAGACGTGCATATTTATATCGAAGAATATTATAAGTTCTATTTATATTTAATTCCAATTGCTCCTAATAACATTAATATTGAGACAGTTTTAGTGCATTAATAAATAAAAGTTTTGATTCAGAGATCAGTCCGATATCCAAACAAATAGGATTAATTGCGAAATGTCGATAAATGTATATATCAGCGATTCCATTTGATTATATTTTTAAAAGTTTTAACATCCTGTTGAGAGTAAACTGGAAAGTCAAAATGAGATATTTATAGCCCCTTTCACCGGCAAAAATTTTGTGTTAACAGTTTTTTTACAACTTGTAGAGACGTTGATTTTATTTTTTATAACTGTGCTTCAATGAGCAATGAGTTAATAGCAACTATCTCGTAATTGTACGGATAATTATGTAATTACTTCACTAGATTATAAATAGACAACATTATAATGTGATATTTGTATCATAGACAACGTAGAGCAAATGTATTGAAGACAATTAAATTTTACACAATCGGGGAAAAGTCCTATCATTCAAAGTTACGTACATTATACACTTTCATTAATTGTTTATAATACTTGTTTTCTAATACAGAAATATTCCATAACCACTAATTCATTCTAACTCTGAAGGTAATGTTATCTATTTATCTTTATACAGACCTGGTAAATACAAATCTTGAATGGACTACTAATAGTTATGTACGACAGAAAAGAAGAGAAAGAGTAAATCCATGTACGTGACACGAGCTAACCATACGACCACGTTGCCAAGCTTCTTGCGTTTTTGCAAATCTATCGTAAAGCTATACATGTTTGTAATAGATAGATAGATCAGAAATGTTCTCATACATTTCTTATAGACAGAATGTATGATTGAGAGAGTAGGTGATTATTTAAGGAACACGCCCACCGTACTTTGTAATTGGCCCCGTTAATGCCCTTCCATTCTTATCACTTCTTTCAAAATAGAATGTTATTATTTCTGATTTGGAGCCAAGTTGGGTGATCTTGAATGCCATTTAATTGTGCTTCTTCCACTTACAATCGGGGAATGTGTTATCTAGAAACGCTTGTACCTCCATAGTATTATGAACAGAATCACCATCGTGCTGACACCATTTCAAGTTACGACTACTCCCATAACTTGATAGCAATTCCTGTGATTACTGTATGCGTCCCCGCTCCTCTATTTTTTAAAAATAGCTGTTCGGTAGCATATAGGCCAAATTAGTCAGTGACAACAACGTAGATACAAGCTGTTTCTTTCTAGAACATTTGTTTATCTATTTCTCTTCTTTTCTACCACACATAAGTAGTCCATTCAAGATTTGTACTTGCCAGGTCTGTATATTATGGCTCCAATTCACTTCCGTGGCTATTTTATTACATATTTGATTTTTCTAATTCTACACTAGATGTCTCATTATGATTCACCAACGTCACTTCTACCATATACGCAGTTAAATTCATTTCACCATTCGTTCGCAATTTAAGGACAGTATTTTCGTTGGATGGATGAATATCTTTTTATCTCTTAGTCATTTATAGACATACACCTCATTTCTTCTTGGATTGAACTTTGGAGTCTGTTAGTTACTCCAAAGACGTAAAGTAGACAAGAAGTTCACTTTAGGCAGAAACAAAGCTAGACCTCACGAGAATAAGAAATAGTATGTACATTGTGTAGGAGAGAATGGAGTATTTTATTTATTTTCGTCTTTTAAGACATTAATTGTGTTACGAACTAGTAAAAGGACTTCTAATGAGAAATAATCAATGTAATTACTACAATGTTTCAAAGTCTATATGCGCTTTGCGTGTTACATTTTACCGTTCACTTTTAACTGAGAGCTCGCTACCATAATTATTGTACTGTATTTATAGTCAGCCATTAGTTTACCGCAACTGGGTAGAAACACGATATTATCTAATGTAATTTTATCGTAAATTATAAAGAAATATAAATAAAATGGATGACCTTTATGCGCATTGTCACTGCTAACACTCACCTGCAAAGGAAAGAAATATTTTTCTAATAGGTTTTTTGTAGCTCAAGAAATACAGGTGTTCTTTATATCCTAATTCAACTCAACAACAAGTGTGACCCACATAAAAAGTATTACATTTATGTAAAGTAACTACTATTATTATTATTATTATGTTATATCGGTTTGGGCATCATCAGCCACTGATCGCATGGGTAGTCCCTTGGCGATCCCCTCTTAAACGGGTCATTATCCAAAAATGCTATCCCATAAAAGGAGCAATTTAGACACGTCCCCCGCCTTAAGCCTCGCCTCCTCTAGGATAACAGGGGTCCCTAATATAAGGTACCTCTCTTCTACTTCAGTGCGGGGCAGGTATGAAGAAAATGAATGACTTCCTCGTCTTCTTTACAGTACTCGTATGTGCAGGCCGGGCTGTCAGTCAGCCTCAGATTGTGCTTATATGCATTCAGGCTTCTATGGTGGCCCGTTATGATTCCCACCAGGGTTTTGGCTTTGTACCTGTTCAATTTAATGAATTCTTAGGTCCATTTCTCAATCCCTGAGTATTCGATGAAGAGTTTGGTTATTCGACAACCCGTTACTCCTCTCCATCTTTTATTGTGCTGGTCTCTTGCCCAACCATTCATGCGGTCTCTAATCAGATTCCGACTTATTCCCACTGCAGGTTCTGGTCCAAAGCGGATTTCCCTAGTCCCTAGTCTGGATAGATCATCTGCAATTAGATTTCCTTTAATGTCATTATGCCCAGATATCCATAAGAGTTCCACCGGTCCCTTCCCTGCCAAGTGGTTCAATGCTTCATAACAATTATAGACTAGCTTCGACATGTCATTGCTGAATTCAGGGCTGCCAACGCCGCCCTGACATCTATCCGAGCAGATACATACCTGCTAGTAGGTGACTTATTAAAACCTCATTGGCGAATGACCGCGCTGACAATAAAATAAGCAGGCACAACTTCATTGCAAATTTTCCCTCCAGGCCGTGCCCCGTCTCGGGCTCCATAGTTCTTCTTGACACCCAGCGAATTAAGAAGAAAATTAGAAGATAAGAAGAGCGCCCGGAGAGTCCTAGCCAGCGGCATCCAACGATCCAGAAACAGTAAATTAAATTATGAAATTTCATATTTCAAATAAAAACACGATATTCATATTTGTATCGATGATAATCAAAAATATCTTCTACATGCAACTGACCAGAAAGGGTCAGTAACCTAGCGATCACCTGTAGTAAGAGGAATGGGTCTGTGCCAGTAATTGCAGGCTTTGAGATGTAACGAGTGCTGGCTGACGTATGCTTTACTTTAAATTGAATTAATATTATTGATAGACTTAAAATTGTGGCGTAAACTTCCTTCGCGTGATACAATGGAAAAATTATAAAAGAACTATTTCATAAAGAATTGCCCAATACACCATTACCACCACAGTCTGTTGCGAGGTATTGGGGGCACATGGTTAGAGGCGGCAAGCTACTATTATGGTCATTTTGATGATGTAAAGTGGATGATCGACAAACTAAATGCAAACGAAGCACTCTCTAGCTCATACACTCAGCAGGGGTATAATTTAATGTACATCCATAGCCATTTATCAATAAGACATTTTGTACATTTAATTCCCTTGGATATGGTGAAGGATTTTTTCCATATGATACATTTGTTGCTTCTGTTTTAGATACTACAAAATTGCAAAGATTAATTAAAATTATATGTGTATATCAGCGGTGTCCTGGATCCGCCCCTGAGTTCATCATGTACGGTATACTCGCGGCTTTTAATAATAAGCACACTCATACTACGACGAAGAAGTATCATATCTTTTATTTTGATTGTTGGTTACCTTCTAAGCCTACCCGTAGCCTATATTTATTACGATATTCATTTATTGTGACCTCGTTGCAAGCTCGGATATCGGGCACCGTAGGATCTTTCAAATTACACATGAAAATATTAAATTGAAAATTCGTATAAACGTCCGCTGGTGTCACGGAACATCAGCGTGATACATTGGGTAGTTTGTTCGCACCCACATTCTGGGAGACAGTTGCGTTGAAGTTGAAAAGGGGACCTAATATTTTAGAACACTTTTTCGACCGAATATAATTTATTTGAGGCAAATGGATGTTGCGAAATTATTAAATATTTCTATTATATAAAAACGTCGAGCGTTTACGAGAAAAATTATAAACGGCCAAGTTTATGTTAAATACTGTTTGAGATATGGGGTGTCTCAATTAAAACACACATATTGTGGCAGAAGATGCTCCAAATGGAAATTTTACTCACCAGGCTTACGCAGATATATTGTTAGTTTACGGTCTATATAATGAAAATAGTGTAGCTGCACTACAGGAATATACAATAAGATTTCTAGGGCTAGCTTTATAGATTATAGATTTATTTAATCGATTTGAATTATGTTATTCGTTTATCTGATCAGAATACTAACACAATCTTATCACCGATTAAATTAATCTCAGCGAGGTCAAAAATACAAGCCCTTCACTAAATTTAAATATGCCAGCAATTTAAAGTTGACAGTATCAAGTCTGTGTTTTAAAATGTGAGAGCTGGTAGTATATTTTTCACAAACAATAAATTCACGCTGTGAACATAATGTGTGTACTTCGTTCTAATGTGTTCGAACCATTAAATAAGATAGAAGAAACATACAATTATTTAGAACCTCCCTTCCACATGGATATACCAATAAAGTATTTTGGTTACCAATAAATTAAAGAAACAATTTAAAATTAAATCAATCCTAAAAAGGCATCGGGATATAATCTTATAACCGGTACGATGCTCCAAAAGCTGATGAACAATGGAATAAAAGCAGTATCTGATGAACAAATCTTTAGAATATGCGGACATATACCAAATCAACTTCGAAGTGCCCCAAGGAAGGGTACTGGAACTTGTACTGTATCTGTTGTCCATTTACCACCACAAAACTAGTTACAAACAAATGTGCTAGAGAGTGAGTTATTTAATATCAGTCGTGAAGTGCCTAAACCAAGATATCTATTAAGTAGGTTTAATTAAGTATTTATCTATTCAGTCAAAACTGAGAAATGTATAGGCTGTCTTAGTTGGAACTATAGGATTTGAACGGGGTGAACTATCAACAACGGATAGTTTGTGTACAACTCTTTTATGAAAGTGAGCGATCATTTACTCTTACTTTAACAAACATTCGCACAAAATTAGGAAAAAATGGAGCGCTTACAAAGTTAATAATTCCTCACTTGATCAAGAAATTTTAAGAGACGGGTGCTGTTATTGATAAGGCACCACGAATACGTCCTCGTCGTTATCGGTCAGATGAAAATATTGCTGCAATGAGAGAAAGTGTACGGAAGTATCCAAATAAATCAATTCGATGTCGTGAACAACAATATAATCTGTGAAGAGTTAACACGGATCGGATATTAAAGAAAGATCTGCATTTGTCAGCATACAAAATTCAGTCGATACAACAGTTAAAAGTTACAAATAATTTACAACGTCGTACATTTATTAATGGGGTGTTAGGAAAGAAATAAGGTGATTCTGAAGAGATCCATCAAGATAAAACACGTTTTCATCTTAACGGATGCGCTAGCAAACAAAATTGTCGAATTTGGGGTGCTGAAAAACCACATGCTGGTCACGAAAAAGAAATGCACCATGCATGCATCCACAGAGACGCACGGCTTGTTGCGCATTTTGCAGTGGTGTAGTAATTGGGCCATACTCCTTTGAAAATGAAGCTGAAAATGAAGCTCGAAATGGGATACCCAAGTATATTAACGCTATATGATTTGTAGGTGACAGTCGTTAAATACTGACGCTCCATCTTTGACAGAACACAGATGGAGATAACAAAAAATCATGCAGTTTGGATCGCACTTAATGTAGGAAATTTTCCAAATAAGTGCAAATAACAGCGCAAGCTTTGGTTGCCTAAATTTAATGGTCGCGTGGTTTGCGAATATTAATGAAGGCGCTGCATTTCAACAGTAATTGCGGGACAATTACTGTAGGTCACCCTGTAGAAAAGAAAACATGTCACAGAAATAAAACCGCCTTTTCAGGGCAGGTTTAAAGGTGTCCTCACACATTACCGCACGGCTTAGCAGCTCCTTTTTCGAACTGGCTTAAGCGCATCGGTATTTCGAATCCTGCCATCCTTTTAGAACATCGTCGTTCGCTTAATCTCGAACGAGTGCAACTGGATAGGGGTGATTACGCTCCCCGGCAATGCCACGGAAAGTTTAACTCTTCGAGGAAACTCTAATCCGAGACTCATCCTCGAAATAATTTCGATATAATCTTCACGCAAGCTGCGGCAGTTTGGATTTAATGATTTAGAGCGATCGACGGCTGCGAAATATTACTTCCAAAGTATCGATTCGGAAAAAAAATATATATAAAAGGTGTATCATGCAGGCCAAGTATATTGTGTTGACACCCATTGTGAATTACCTCTTAGAGCAAGCAATCTACCCATATGGACGATAATCCCTTGTTTAATACAATGAAATGTACAAGCCCAGGCTTATACTGGTTCGGTCAGGTATAATTTTATAACTAATACATATATTTAAATAAAAGTAACTCTCCAAACTATTTTATTAAAGAAAAATATTGATCACAGAAACAAAGCATAAACTTTTAACTTAAATACGATGAAATTTTATTACGTTATAATTTGAATCCCGGTTTAAAATAGTTCGGCCACTTCATAAAAACTGTGTTACATCACCTCTATTAACAAAAACATCTTTAATTCTGGCAGGTATTGTACCTACCAGCTTAGCGCACTCTTCAGAGAGCGTGCTGTCCCAAATTTCTTGCAACTTGGTGCGTAGATCGTTAACCGAACAGGCTGGATATTTGCAGAACTGTTTCTTCACTTTATGCCACAATATTTCTATTGGCTATAGGTCTGGGCTGCTAAAGGACCATCCCATAACAGGGACATTATGTTCTGTAAACGAAGTTTTAACAGTTTTTGCTGTGTGACACGCAGCACTATCCTGCTGGAAAATGTACTGCGCGTCAGTGCCTTGTCATATTGGTATTGACGGCAATAAACTGTCTGTCAAAATTTGTTAATGTTTTTCTACAGTCACAGTACCATTTACGAAATGCAATTTTCCTACGCCCATACTCATATCCTCAAATTATAAGAGACGCGGGAAACTTCACTTTCTTAACCAAACAGTCAGGATGATAAGTAGTCTGTGGGGTTCTTAGCACACGTTTTTTGGTATCACCCAAACAGATTTCGAATTTGGATTCATCACTTCAAACCACCTGGTTCCATTGTTGTAGAGGTCAGTGCCTATGTTCTCTGGTCCACCGTAACCGATTGATTTTCTGTCGTTTAGTTAATAACGACTTTTCTATTACCTGAGGGAGAAACCAGTAAGTTCAACAGTATAATGTAAAGAATCAAACTTTACTTTGTAGAACTTGCATCCTATTTTCTATATTCAGCATTTAGTGGATACAGATATATTTTTGTAACGGCTTGCCTCCATGATATCATAATTTGTTTTGCACTGGATCGTCAGTTTGTTGTTACAGTCCTTTTCAGGGCATGTTGATTTAAGCGTGAAATTTGGGATGGTCTACCAGTTTTCTTCCTATGGCCTGTGCATCCAGTTTTTCATATAAATTTATAATGCCTTGCATTGTAGATTTAGGCAGAGCATATGGAGCAGATATTTTCCGAGCCGAAATTGTCTGTTTATGAGCATTCAACTATGTCTAAGTTGTACCCTAAACGATCGCATACATTTAAATTCAATAAGTGGACTTCTGCAGAAGGCTCCTGATAAAAAACTATCTCAGTACTAAACAATCGCAAAATCTTTAAAAATTATTACGTATTTCAAAGAAAGGAGGTACTGCTTTCATGAAATCGCTGCCGCAGACTCAACAGCCACAAGTTTTACATTTATTTTATTTTTTATTCACGCGTCACTTTCTTTTTGCTGATATTCAAAGAGAATTTAAAAAAGTGTTTATGTTAATTCGTCGCTCATTTATATTTTAGTGTACAATTTCTTCCCGGTCACTGGATCTTCCCTCTGCTTGTCAAATGGTGTCAGTTCCAGTCAAAGTGATCGGATTGATAACGATGTAATAATTTTGGATATGCAACTACTTAAGATCGTTTATAATATTGCAACTGATGTTACACCTTCATATTGTGAAGATACGCGAGTGTCCGGCATAATCTTCAGATTTAGCACCACTTTATCCCTTTCTCTATGGATATATAAGAACTGAGGTTGATAAAACATACCCAGAAGACATTAATCAAGTAATAACACAACTTCCAGGAAATATTTCAAGAAGTCCGGAGGGAAATCCAAAATAGGAAGAGGAATTAATTATTGTTGTTGAAGTTTTCACCCCCTCTACAATTTGTTTTTACTCAAAATTATATCCATATACTTCTTAATATACGCTTTTACACAAAATTATATCCATATACGACTTATTTTAAGTAGCAAATTTTTAGTAGAAACAGCGCTTCCAAATCTTCTTTATGTTATGACGACTGTCGCCAAGATGCGTTCACATAATCGCATAACTGAGTCCGGAAATAACGACATTACGCACTCGAGGTTTCACTGTTGACTGCGTAAGATCACTGACCTTTTAGATGGGCGTAACGCGTAGCTTGGATGTAACGTGGACCATCGCATTTCAGTACTGCAGTAAGTAACGCGGGAGTTCAATAATTTCGGACGCCTTCACGGCCGATTTGAAATAAAAAAAGTTGATGGTAGCCTTTAAAGTAACTAATGTATGTTTGCGGTCGGTTTAAAATAATTAAAAAATTGTAATAATTGAATAAATCGATTGAACTTTTAAATAACACTAATTTGATAAGTGTTTAAGGGATGTGACGCATCATTCGCATCCATGTACGGATTTTGGCATACAATTAAATCTAGACAAACAACTTCATATTCATACTCACAAGAAGAAGCAACCTACTAAATGACCAGACTGCGATTTGTTTTTGTGGGAATATGCGAAAAGAAATGAATAACAAACATTTTGATCTTAAAAAAGGTACATAATTGGCTTTAGTATTGGAATTTCTAATTAGCATATTACATCCACGACATATTAGTTCTGTATATATAATTCCATGAGATACTTTTGATTTCTATCAACCATTTCGAGTGCGGCCATATATACATCAAAAATGTTTTCATTTAATTAGATATCTCGTCAAATTTATTTCCAATAACGAAGTTTTGTGGAGGCAATAAAAGGTATGATTGGGTACTGGGATTTACTCCACATTGAGGTTTGCTATATATTTGATATCTAGGTATCATTCCGCTCTTATATCATATTTTACTTCTCTAAGAACCGGTCTTATCCTCACTTTATAGTTTATGGAACGTAAAAAGTAATGGTATCTTTTACCTACTCATTTCACTCCTTACTAGCCGTAGTATAAAGTTTACGATTGTGACTGAACTAAATACGAGCCAGCTGTAGGTAAGAATATGGCTAGAAGAGGATTGACAGATCTGGTTACTAATATTAATGATTTAGTAATAACAATTTTTCCTTGTAGCTATCTAAAGTCTTCAATCTTGAAGCCAATTCTAAGTGTGAGTAAATCATTATTTCAACATAAAAAATTTCACCCAAAAGGTTATCACTTTTTAAATTATCATTGAACCAGTAACCGTAGTTATCTCATCAAAGTCTAGGTGTAATAACTCTTGTATAGTGTCTAATACGGTGTTATGTAATCTCCCCCAAGGGGATGATAAAAGCCACCATCAAGCAGCCTATAAAAAGTCACCAAGGACATGCCAAAAGTCAAAGACAATTTAGGACATCATTGCTTACAACTCACAAAATGTTCCATCTCGCCAGCAAGCGATAAACAGAAAGCCACGAGAGCAACAATAAACTAACCACATCACTATCCTCAAAAGTTGTCAGGAACCTTCAGAATCAGACAATAGAACATTCCAGAAATCGCTAGTCTGTTCTACGTAACGCAACATCTCATTCGAGAAATAATTACCGGACGCTGGACAACAGCAGGAGGTATTCGATCAGTCAATATCAGTTCAACTAAGTGGCCAGTCGGCAAGTCAGTGACCAGTCAACAACAACAGTGACAGACACCAGTTCAGAGACGCAGACAGTGCAACCACATATCCGCGCGTCTTCTGCGACGCTCACCACGTTCTTCTGCGGGATCACCCGCGTTTACTGCGAAACAATAGTGTCCACGACGCTTCCACAAGCAACCAAGTCCTTCGACAAAGACCAACAACATCTCTCGCGATGTGCACCAAAGACTCAAAGGCAGTAAGTGAATCAGACTCTCAGTGAGTGAACCAGAAGACTCCAAGAGACAGCAGTGAGTCTATAGTTTTGCTTCGAACGCGCCTACGGACAAAAATGAACCTGGGCGATATCTTCAAGTTCATCCAAGGCAACAACCAACCTCCATAGAGCAGATCGTGACGCTCACATGCTGGCAGAGTATGGTTTGTAGAAGAAGAGCGACGTGAGACTATCGACTAACCAATCGAGCAATTTCTCACGTTCACAACGGATGCTAATATACCTTTTTTACCATTCTGCGTACGGTATTCCTAGAAATATCGCTTTTTATGTAGTTTTACGTATATGTTTAGTTGGATTGACAGTTAACCGTTCAGGGAAATCTTCTAGAGTCTCTTTTGAGAAATTCTCTTTCTGTCAAATGATTTGCCTTTGCATATACAATATTTGGAAATATTGCTACGAATAATTTTGTAGTCGATTTATCCACGATTTAAATACTCTTCTCGATATTGTAGGAAGTATGAATGGGCAGAGTATTTTCAACCGTTCTTATCCTGATGACCATTAAATAATCTTCGAGATATAAATTTGTCGTGATCTAACAGAAAACTATTTTATAACTTGCTGCACATATGCAAAATGGGAATTTCTTTACTGGCTTACCACATAATTGATAGCCAATTGATCGCTAGAATTTAAAAAAAGTGATATATTTTTTTTTAAATAAGTTTAATTAGAAATCGAATAAAATGCGGAATACAAGTCAATGGTATTAGCAATAATATGGCCAGTGTTTCCAAATAATGTCTTATCCTACTCTTACACCAATAATATCGAATCCCTATCTTATCCCACTTTGAATGATAATAATGCCGTTCTTCTTCTCTGGGCCCTATATCGATTACCCGCTGCCCTAGCCCGGCCCTGTTCACCTCGTTATCAACTTATCCTTGAGCCATAACGCTGGCGTGTGTAGAGCCCTTAAATAATTTACTCGATTCCTCCAGCGTTGCTGATTCCGAATAGTAATGAACAACAGCTATAGGTGTAATCGCAAGAAATTCTAATTAAATAACGAATGCTTACGCACAGAACGAAAACGACGAATTATTTTTTAATTACGACTTTCCTTTTGAGGTGCTTATTCCCCCAACGTCGGGTATGCCTGCAGGTTATTTCAGCTTTTAGGACTGAACGATGCGTCCGATGAGCATTAGAATCTGGTGGTCGGGCGGTCGAAAGCAGTGATCATTAGACAAATTAAAGGTTTGGACAAATAAAAGGGTTATTTTATTCAACAAGTTAAATATTGGTGCTATTCTCACAATATCGAAAAAGCTATTCTCACATTAATTTAAACAGGCTGTATAACACTGACAAAGTTTTCCACAGAACACCAAAACACTATACACTACATTTGACGCGCGTTTCGCCAACAAAGTTGGCATCATCTGCAGATGATTAAAACTAATCTTACGCTAACAATGTATCCTATTTATACCTAAATTATTGTTGCGACTCAATGAGCCCTGACCGTTACGATTGCGGTCCAGTGGGCCATGAATAACTAACCAATAAAGGGGAATATGTGGAATAGACCCTCTGTCACTATTCACTATTTTTACACTTTTAAATTTCTAAACTTTCAAATGCATCTAGCTGTCTAGTATTTGTTACACTCCTAATTAATCTTACGTTGCTAATATCTATATTATGGTCGTTCTCGAAGGCATGTTGGGCAACACTGGACTCATCTGCTCAACCATATTTGAGATGCGCCATGTGCTCCTCGAACCTGGTTTGAACAGATCGTCTGGTCTGTCCAACATACCATTGATTAGAGCTGTTACAGTTGTAAGTAAATCCCGACCTGTTGCTTGTGTTGATTTCGTCTTTTGCATTACCTAAAAGTTGTTTTAATTAATTTATTGATGAATGAACCACCGTCATCCCTATATCTTTAATTATCTTATTAGAAGATATTAGGATAATCTCTATAAACAACTTTTTTCCATAAGTTTTAACCCCTCTTATCACACACGCCACTGCCAATGAGTTCTAATACCAGAAATGTTACTCCCAACACATTAATTATTTAATTGATTCCTTATTTTCAGATCTTATGCAATAATTCCTACATAAAATATCGGGCATTACTAACATAATAAATATCTAATACGCCTAACAGACGAAAATAAATTCTTGTCATTCTTTATTTTGACCAATTTAGAAAAATGGCAATTTATTTGTGTCACAATACAATTTACATAAAGCGCTATTTTTACTGGATGCTTGTAATGACGGGAAAAAGCAAACTGTCATTAAAAAAATGTTTTAAGGGAAAACCCACATGCATGGCCATTACCATTTAAAACAAGTGACACGCATGAAAGCACTTTTCCTGGAAACAGGCATATTTTATAATTAAAAATAATCACTATTCAGAGCAAGTAACACGAAGGATATATATTAATTTTAATTCCTACATTCTATTTTTATGAAATGTAGTTTTTGTATAGTATATATTCAACCGGGGATTTTATTATCTAGATGATCATGTTAGAAACAGTTGACAGAAGATTTATTGGCCTGCTTTCGCTCCTACTCTGCGCTTGTTAACGCAGTGCAACCCTGTACATACTATACGAAGAACTAATATTAAACAATTTCACTAATATAATAATTGACATTCTAAATTTTATGAAATTTAATAAAATCCCAAATTTTATGAATAAACCTATTATAGTTCTCGACTTATTAAGGTCTGAAAAGTTTTTATCACTCACTGACTGACTCAAACCAATCAAAAACTTAGACCACTTCTAGGTGACTTAGAAACATGAAACTTGGCATCAAGATAGATCATTAGGTGTATACAAAGGAAAACATCTGAAACCACAATTTATCGATGTTCGGAGTCGACAAAGTTGCTGGTGGGGTTAGTTTCCAGATAATGAATGGGTTATGCGCTCTAAAATTTCCACCGTAATAGAAAATATAGAAATTGCCAAGTTATAAATTCAATATCAAAGGTCGTAACAAATTTTCTTTTAAATGAATTGAAGACCGCTGTACATTCTTATTGTAAGTTCCTGTTGTGAGTTCCTATGTAACTTGGCACCGGTTCAGATCTCAATTCTTTTATCGGCGAAGCCAACAATCCTGAACGTCGTTTGATTTGTCTTCAGGCAGACAATAAGCATGGATCTAATGCTTATTGTCTGCCTCGTTGTAGTTCCAACAAGATGGAGCATCGCTACACTATAAAAAACTTCACCGAGATTTTCACCAATTCGAGATTTTGTAAGTCAAATATTTCAAGGGTGATGGATTGGACGAAGGGAGTCTGTATAATTTCCCGCCCGTTCTCCAGATTTCAATCCGCGTGATAATCCTTATGGGGCTATTTCAAAAATAAATTAAAAAATTCACTGAACATTGACAGTTGGAAACAGAATTAAATTCGATCTAGCCATACACAATGAAAGCACTCAGTCACAAAACCTAAAACTGTTTTGTGGTTGATTCTATATCATATCTTACAAGCCACTAAATGGCTGCCATAGAAGTGTTGAAACATACGGCACCAATTAAGGAAGTTGACACTGAACGTACGAAAGCGTCAATTGCTTCAAAATAAACAGTTTTAATACCTTAAAACGGACTTTTCCGCACGTAGAACATCTCTATTTCGACATTGAGTGGTCGAGAAACAATAAACCAACACATAAATGCAGAATATGTGTTTTATACGACAGCTTTACTTTTTTCAAATAGTCCACCAGAGTGAGATGTGTTCTATCCGCTTCCAAATCAAAAGGTGTGGTCTGAGAGACATTCCCGATCAGAATCAGTCAAAACCTGATCGATCCGACACAATTTAGTTGAGCTATTGTGTTAACAAGAATAAAGTTCTCAAATAGTCCACCATCGTGCTTTCTCATAACCCATGGACAGGGTGGGGTGTGTCCTATCTACATCAAAATCAATAGGTGTCACTTGGGAGACGTCCCTGATCATAATCAGTTAAAACCCAATAGATCCGACACGATTTCGTTGAGTTATTGTGCTAACAAACACAATTCTCAAATAGTCCACCAGTGCTTTCTCATGACCCATGGACAGGGTGGGGTGTGTCCCATCCACCTCAAAATCATAAGGTGTCATCTGGGAGTCGTCCCCGATAAGAATCAGTTAAAATCCGATCGATCCGACACGATTTAGTTGAATTATTGTGCTAACAAGAATAAATTAAGACGACAACGACACACACACAGACAAAATTTTCTAAAAACTTTTTTTTTTGGTTTTTAGGCCGAAAAACGAAAAATAAACCCAAAAAAATTTGTTTTTTCATTTTTTCTTTACACGATTACATTACTTTTCCGCGTATATTGGAGTGCGGAAAAGTAATAGTCCAATTCAAAAAGTACTACTCGATATCTTCGAAAACAACCACGTCATAATGGTTATATTTGTTTGTCAGAAGCTTGTTTAAAAATATAAAACATTGCAGAGCATCCTGTTTTTAAAAACTGACATTTTTATCGGTACACAAAATTCGGACACCCGGTATAGTGTCAACATTTATTGAAACACATTAAATTGAAGACAAAATTGTCACGTTAATTAATAATAATAAAGAGAACCGAATGACCGACTTTTAACAATCAAATACTGTCACTTAAACACGAGAGTTCAATATCGCCCCTAATAGTGACGTACCTAAGTCATCAATTAAATTATTAGGTCCCTTATTTGACGGAGAGAACGTTGATAAACCCCATTTTATTAGCGCTAGAGAGTTACAGGCGCAGGAATTCGGCAGCGTGACAAATATATATTTCACTTTAACTCAGTCGCGATGGAGTTACCCAAGAAAAATAAAGAAGTTAATTGCAGTCGGTCTGAGAACCCTTATTAATTAAGATTTATACGGAGTTTGGCCGGCGCCGGGGGGGTTTCGAATTCCACGAAGCCGTACAAACTTCCAGATTATTGCTCTGTAGAGCGTGAGTTTAAGTAAGACTTATAATAATATTAGGGTTTGGCTGGATAATTCTGAACTGTATTTGCTATTAGGCGCCATGTTTTTTTTTTAGCAATTAACGACGTTAATTTTCATTGTAATATATACAGAGTGGAATAAAAATGTCGCATAAATTGCATACTTTTTTAATTGTAGGCAAAAGTAGACAATAGATTTTAGTGCTTGAAAGTAGGACGTAAGTACCAAAAGAAGAATCATTAAACAACAAGTTTACACAAACTGACATACATTTATGTTCCTAAATGTACAGTAGTTACGCAATAAATTAAGATACATTCCAAGATTCCTGTGTTGTTACTGACTAATAAGACACGTGCTTTAGTGTGTGAAGCAGCTTGTTTTTGTTAAATTTGGTAGATTAACTTTAATAATCTTGCTTTCGTGGCTATAATATTTACAGTGAGTTAGTTGTTGTGTGTTCTATATGTTGTATGATATTTGTATAGTGACTTTATGTTAGTTAATGCTCGCGGGAGTTATATGTATTTATAAATTTGGCTCAAATAAAATGCGTTATATTTTTACCACACAATGAATGTTGTTCCTTATCTTATTAAGAAGGATATAGGATACAAGGTAGGATTAAGTGTATTTGCACCTTCTTGACTTGCAAACGGGTTGTATTCTGTAAATACTGGCCCATGTTGGTCTTGCAGGTTGGAATTTAAAAACTATCATTGCCGTATTGGAGATATTTGAGTTCCTTCACAAGGATATTCTTTTAACTCGTTTGTATTTCCGGTTACTTGAGACTGAATATATTTTTGAGATAACTCATTCAATAGGATGTGGAAATTTGATAACAGTTTATGTTACAGACATGATATAACTTCAATATATACTAGGTATAAAAATTAAGGGATGTTAAAAAATATAAATTATTAGGTTATTTTCAAAGGGAACTTGGAGAAAAATATTCGCAGAGCAATTTTAGAAAAAGATAATTAAAGCTCCAAGTTTCTAGTTTAGAATGCTCTAATATCTATCTAATAATAATATAGGTCTTGAGTTCAAATTTGTTTATCATTAACAGTTTTTGAGTAATCGCAAGAAAACCATCGGAAAGAAAAATTCCAAATTTTAGATTGCCTTTCAAAAGGTCCACGGACTTAATAAATAAATATAATAAATAATATTTTTTTTCAGTGTTTTTATCAAAGCTTTTTTAGATGACTTTATTCTCTTTAATTGTAGTGGCCAAAAAGCCTTGTACGATTATTTTTCGCTGACTTATCGTCGTTAAAAGCGAAAAAGTCAGTGGTGACTTTGATAATTAATTTGCCGAATGGCATTCGTTATGTTGACTTTGAGGGCATCAATTGTTTGCTGTTTATTCGTATAGACCTGCAATTTAAGATAGCCCCAAAGGTAGAAGTCTAAAGGCGTTAAATAGCACGATCTCGGTAGCCAGGTCAGGTCGCCGCTGCGCGAGATAACCATGCCCTCAAAATCGCTCGTACAGAATGTCCACCAATGCATGCGTTGTGTGGCACGTAGCGCCGTCCTGTTGGAACCACATGTAGTTGGTATCCATCATCCAGTTTAGGTCACAAGAAGTTGCTTATCATCGATCTGTAGCGTTCGCCGTTGATTATTATGGCAATGACAGTTTCGTTTAGGAAGAAGAACGGACCGATTATTCCGCCAGACCAAAATCCGCACCAAACAGTGACTTTCTCAAGATGCATTTGGTGCTGGTGTATCTAGTCTGAATTGGTATCGTCCCAAATCCGACAATATTACTTGTTCGCATATCCATTTATCCAAAAATGGGCCTCGCGCTAAGGATGATTTCTTTGACGAAATTTGGGTCAACTTTCAACTGCTCCAGAGCCCAGTAAGCGAAAACACGGCATTGTCTATGGTCGTTTACCTTAAGTTCCTGGGTCAGTTGGATTTTATACGGATGCAGATTCAAGTCCCCACACAAAATTCGCCAAGTTGAAGTCGCAGAAAGGCCAAGTTCCTGTCAACGACGAGAAATTGACTGCCTTAAGTTTTCCCGTACATTCTCAAGCACAGCAACCAAATTTTCAACAGATCTTAAGCTTCGGTAGCATACGGGCGTTGGCTGATTATTTATCAAACCGGTTGACTCGAATTTGGCCACCAAATGTCAAATAATCTACATATAGAAATAGATATAATCTTCCATGATGATTTGCCGTATACTGCTGAATAATTCACAATAAATTTAACAGACATTGATTTAACAATATAGCCGCTGTAATCTAAGAAACTTTAAGCGTCCCTGTTGAAAGGCTCTATATAAGATATAATTTTTTTTCAGGACTTTCTAAAGGTAAATCTAAACAAATTATAGTTTCCGCAAGTACTATACTACAGTCGAAGAGCTGTAATAATTAATATGAGACGGTCTCGACTTCTTTACGGCTGTTTAAGACATTTGTGGCGAATATACGTACACACAAGTATAAAATTGCAGCGCCAAAATTGGACCATAAACGATACCTGCCTCCAATCCTGAAATATGTAGCGCCTTCCTGGTAATAAAAATATTTTACGGCACAACATAAACAAAGTTCTTGTATCCTCGGTGGCGGTCGGCGGACTAAATATTTTTCTTTCACGACAGTAATGGGACATGCCCAAGTTGTTAGTCTCGTGTTCTTACCTGGCGGCGAGGCTGACTTACACACCCATATCACCGCCCCGCGACTACCCCAAAGTAAAAGTAATAAACATAAATGTAATATCCAGAACAGCTCGGGGTGACTGTTATATACACAGCCGAGTATACTTAGCAGTCTCATAGGAGGCATATAAAACATATATTACATGTCTAGTTGGTTCTAATATTTATTACCCAGTAAAATATGGAATGGTTGTAACGCTGGTCCGATGGGATAAGTACGAAATTTCGTGTTGAGCCTATAACGACAAATATTTATTGCGATATTTCCTGCGACAGACATTCTTTTGATGATACAATAATCCGCAGGAAATGGTAACACATTGACTTACAACGAAAGTCTTTAGAGAATCAAATTCAAAACAACGACGGGACTATTTATGCTTTACACTTTGTTAGATTATAGCGACCATGTTGTTAAAGCAATATCTGTCAAATTTGTTGTGAATTGTTCTGTAGCGTACGCCAAATTACTATGGAAGGTCAAATTTATGCGACAAAGTCAACGAAAATTGGACCTCCCGAACACGTGCCACCAAGCAATGCCGCGGCAGATATTTGAACGACGATATTTACGAAATGCTTCAAAACAATATATCGCATGGGGTACCTAACTCCATAATTGAAATTTTAAAATAGGTGTTCTTATGCTTTAGGGGATTGATGGTGCGCCGTTAAAGACAACCTCTATAGCTGTTGTTTTAGACTCAAACTGTGCGGGTAATATTGTCTAACCACCACTGTTTAGGTAAGTCCTCGAACCACTATTGGAAATTAAGTACCAGGGAATTCATTCAAACCAAGCAGTCGTAAGAATCTCAACCCAGTGGAAGTGAAAGCTATAAGTCATGTATTTTGCCAGCTGGAATGAGGCTTACCGTAGCCAATGTTTTTTTAGACATTCCTCAACTGAGAGCAATGTAGGGTAGGTACTTCTACCTAAAGGCAACATTAGTCTGCAGCAGCACTGAATATAGCGCTGCTCCGTGGTTCGTGAGAAACGCAGACATCCAATATATAACAGCACTAGAGATGATCAAGCAAAGAGCCAGGAGAACTTACGACCCAGTGGAATATCATCCGAACCCACTGATAAGAGCAGGACGGACTACGACCCGGAAGAAGTAAGACCTCATAAACGACCGAACCTCCTAGTGGCGGATCCAGGATGAGTTTAAAAAATACTAAATGCCTCTGATTTTCTGTTTCACGTGTACCAAGTCCGATAACACCAAAACCTAATCACTCTTAGATCTTCACGACACCGACAAAGACACACCCAAGTCGACCTTACACCCACCCCGGGACAGACTTGCTCTCCTGAATTTCCAAACCCTGGGGCCAGCCCTGTCCGTCACCAGGCGGAACAGGCCGTGCCCGAGCTGCACAACTGTAATCCCATCCTAGCCATCGAAATTAGTACGAAATTGGCTGAGTATCGCGAAGACGTATATCGTCAGACAGACGAACACCCCCATACCCAGACACTCTGCTCCGAGCGTGAACTTGTGACACCTCTGGGGATTGACAGCTGGTGAAGATAGAAGGAACGCAGAAAGACTATCTTCTTAGCGTCCGAAGAAACCCTAGCCTCTGGAGTCTAATGAGCCAAAATCAGGGAGGTCAGTTCAGATCCTCCACTGCTTTTCTCGCTTCCGTGGCGCGAAGGGTTGTCTTTGGCGAGGGGGCGAGACTAGCGGGGAAAAAGAGAGACCCATCCCGTATGAAACGGTCTGGATCTACAGAGATGAGTCAGGTAAGAAATGGTTTACACCGTTCGGCTCAACAACCACTTATCTGAGGCCATAATCCATCATCAGGGAGTACCACTTTATCCCCATCAGTCAATTCCACGGAGCGAACACAGAATTGTACGTGACATTTGATCAAATGAGATCAAATTATTAGATTAAACCATTAAACCCAAGACTGAATGCATTAATCCTCGTTTTCTGATTCCCTATTTATTAGGGGCTACGTTTGGACACTTGTAATTCTGCCCTTTAAATTTATTGAAGAAATTCTGATGAATTATCAAAATTATCTATATTTTCTTAGTATATTTTCACAACAGCTTCCATCACCAAACCTGACTGATACCGAGATGAAGTCACTGCCAAAGTACTGTCCCATAACGTTAGTAAATTGCTCGAGAGTCAGTTTGTTATGTTATTAGATAAAGTATACTTATATTTAACTTTATAGTAATACAAATTTCTGGTCTTGTAAGTATTTGATTTGAAATCTATTCATTTCGAGACTTTTTCCAGAGTCTATCTATGCACGAGGCAACGACCCCATTCCCTACTTTCCCACCTTACCGCCAGTCAGCGGATGAACTTTCAATTCTGTGTGTAAAACACCCCGCCACATCCATCAGCGGTTAATATTTTCACAACGTCCGCAACGTGAATACACGGGATACGATTGAAAAACGAGATAAATGTTTTCGATGTGCGAAATTCAAATAATGATTTATGAAAGTAGGCGGTAAGAGCATTCTAAGTCATTTAACCGATTGCTCCTTGGATGATCAAGTCGACGGTCTTCCGGCGCCCTCGAAGAGATGGCGAGCCCCCGCCCCCCGGATCCCCGCCGCCAACAACCCCGGCGCGCTATTAAGGCGACGCGATGTCGAAAATATTGCCGCCGATGATTTATAACTTATTATATTCGGTTAAGACTTTATCGCTGTCACCGCGGGTGTTAGCCGAGCAATAAATACCTAATTGAAATATTGGGATTTTCTATAAATTGCACCACCGCCCTGATTAATTCCAACCGGCGCCGGCGTCGACGGGAATTAAATTTATAGGTTATAAAACGTATAAAGCGTCAACGGGTTCTTACTTCGCTAGTCGCCATCACACCAATGTTTTCCTAGAGGTGGGGGTAGCAAAATTGACCACCAGTGCCTCTCGGTTCGTTGACGTATGCACATCAAATCACAACGTCATTGTCAACCGAAGTTGACTATATTCTCTTATTTGTATTTGTTCTCCTACTGTTCGCAGGATCTTCATATGTTCCATGTCTTCTTCTTTTGATTTTGCCAACATTCATTAATATTCATTAATCTCATTAAGTACGTGAACTCCTTTTCATTGCCACCCATTTCATAGAATGCGTGGACCAATTTACATTTCTGTTCAAACGAAACGGCCTTGCAACCCAATTTGCACTTGCAGGACACCTATAACGAAAAAAGAAACTCAATAATACACGATGTGACCAAAGCCTGAATCACCTGTTCATACCACTTCTTTTGGAGGATTCTTCGCATCTCTCACAATGCCTCTTTGAGTCACGTATGATTTACCACTGTTTCTTTTTTGCTTCCTTTCTTGAATTTCACTGCCTTCTTTTGCTTCATTTTGGTATAAAATCCACAACAACTCGTTCAGCACGTTTGTGAACAAAGACCGCAGTAAGAATATAAGCACAGAGAAGGTTATGCAATATAGACCATTAATAACAGAAAGCGGTGTTGGGCTTACAATTTCTGCCATTTAGAGGAGAACAGGTAAGGCTTAGTAACATAAGTCGGAAATCGAGAAAGAAACCACCAAACCGTCAATCGGTTATGAAAGTAGTTCCCGAATAGCAAGGATATTACATAATCGCTATAGAAAACAACTACTCCTCGGGCTAAAGCCCCACCAGGCATTGAATTATACCTAAATAAGGCTTAAATAAAGCTTGGCTTAAATAGAGCTTTAAGGACACAGACCGGTATTTAGTTATTGGCAAAGCCACATAGACCACTTTGTAGATATAAGTAGAAATGCTCACTTAGATCACCATAAGGCCCTTATATTTTTTCTTTTATTCCTTCTGCCTTCCACCATATCATTTTAGTTTTACATTCCTTGGGTTCCAGAAATCTGTGTCCTCTTGATCTAGATATGCTCTCCTTTTTGCATTCCTGAAGTTACTTGGATAACTTCCACATGGTTTCTCCTAACGAATTTATGAGCTCACCAGATGCTGCTTCCACCGTCACAGCCCGCTTCCGCGTTTGTAGGTAACGAACGTTTTGTCTTCTTTCAACACTGGACTAAAACATTAGAAATGAGGAAAGGAGAGGTAAAATAAATTCTCGTAAACTCCTCTAAAGATTCAAATAATTGTTCTGTGGTTCACCTCAAGATCTCATCTCTGTCATATTGAGAGACTAGATAGTCCAGAGAAAGCATTGGATAGAAAATCACCCTGAATTTCTAACCAGTCACCTCTAAGGCAGATACTCAGCCTAGTTAAAAGATAAACAATTCTTAAACCCTTATGTATAGTTCCTAATTATTTTCATAGATACTATACCATTCATTTATTATTTGGTTTGCTCGAGTTTGATGCCAACCAGGATTAAATACGTTGCGTTGCTCGTACTCCAAATTATCGCGTTTTCAATGGAAATATAGCAGGATAGACGCGTACAGTCAGTGTGATCCGGCCAACAGGATCAAGGATGTAAATATGCCAGCTCTGGCAAGATAATGGCTGGTAGATTATATAAGCGTATCTGGGTGACCCATTATAGCTAAACTGCAATAGATAATGCTGCCTGTAAAGATGATTTATGATGAACGAAGTGTTGGATCCGTGTCGACATTAAACAATATTAATACAGTTATACGTATGTGTTAGCAAAGCATGGTGGATAATTATTAACAGAGCATAGTTAAACATAATTAAATCATTTACTCAGAAATGAATAAATGTCCATTATAGTCGGTTTCTTAGAGTAAAAATTGAGACTCAAGTTAACACTGTAGGTTTTCCACGGATGCTGAAAAACAATACGTTTCTTGACGCGCCTTGGGAGATGGTTAAAACTGAGCGTTAATCATCTCCCAATGATGCTAACTTGACTGGCGAAATGCGTGTCGAGACACGTGTAATCTTTTGGTGTTCATGAAAAACCTATAGTGCTAACTTCGGTCAGTACTAACTAGTTTTTTGTTGCTGCGTCAAAAGTTATAACCTCTTCTCACAATACTGTAAGTTTGATATAAATTGTAAAGTGTATACAGCCCAAGTAAGGAACGTATGATGGTCAATCTTATATTGATTTTGAAAAAGTACAGTGTTATGATGGGAAAAGTGCAGCACAACTGAATCACTCAATCACGTAAATGAAACCAGCATTATTGAAGGAACCTAAACTGCAATCTAGCAATGTAGCCTACCAGATGGTACAATTGAAACAATCGGTAAGTCTTTAACTTATGTACTACACAATCGTTTGATACGGTAACACAGACAGGTAATTGGTAATTATTTAATTAATGTAACTGATACGAAATAGCGTAATAAAGAAAAACATTATCACTGCGGGGATGACTGTAAATCATCCTAACGATTATTATCGATACTGAAAGTGATAATGGAGAAATTTATAAAATAATTGTATGTAATATTAACCCAGTTTAAGTCCTTTATAAATAATTGGTATTGACAAAGTCATTACAGCAAATCCATTTGGATAATTATGATTCTATGGAATGTTTTCGTTTTTTAACCCACGTAATTACAACAAAAAAACATTACTCTGAAACATAATTATCGCAAGCTGATGTCGTTTACTACCCAAATGGACTATTCTAATTCCAATGGGCTATTAGCTTTTTTAGGGGGAATAAATAAAAAAAAAAATCGTTATACCTCCAATTTGTCCTCTGAAACCACGAATTTCACTATAGACAACCCTTATATTATAGTTTCTACTAAGTTACTCTAAATATCAGACTGCCTTAATATTTTTTGACAGGCGCTACAAATTTTTTAATGTAAAAAATATAAGATTTTTAGAGAGAAGAATTAAGAAGAAAATACCACAACCATAGTAGACTTTCTGAAATCCTAATATTCAACACAGACAACCCTTAGAGACTCTACTAAGTTACTCTAAAGATCAGACAGCTCTAATATTTTTTATAGATGACTTTTTCATGAAAGGAGGACAAGATTTGTAGGGAGAATAAATAAAAAAAATACCACACACGAAATATACCCTTTGAAACCTCAATATTCATCGCAGACAACCCTTAGAGTCTCTACTAAGTGTTTTTACTACTGTACTACTCTCTACTACTCACTTTAAACATAAACCCGCCCTAATAATTTCTTTATAGGCTCTACTAATTTTTCAATGAAGAAAAGTACAAAATTTTTAGAAATACGAATTAAGAAAAAAATAGCACAACCATAGTAGATAGTAGACTTTCTAAAACCTCGATACTCACCACAGACAACCTTTAAAGTCTCTACTAAGCCACTCGAAAGATAAGACTGCCCTAATATTTTTTTATACACGCTAGGATTTTTCATGAAAGAAGGTGTTAAGATTTGCATTAGTTTATGGCAGTGGGTTTATTAATATCACAGTAAATAGTTTCGTTCCCTTAAAAGTGTACCTATTATGGGAACGGTCGGCTGTATTTATTTCGGAATCCTATCTTAATGTAAGGAACTATGTTGAACTTTAATTTCCCTTTACTTTGCATTTTTTAATAATAGCCTATTCCAGCATATTCGATGGTCAAAAAGTGACCCCCATCGCGTCACAACCAGATGTTAGGGACAGGCTATAAAACAGAAAACCGAAAGCCGACCGAGGCGCATTGCTACAAAATCCACTGCCTTATACATATATACAAGTGTTCACCGTTGTAGCCTATTTTTAATAAATCTATGTGTTGAAATAAACACCAATGTTTATTTCACAACCCTTAAGGCAACAACAACAGATGTGGTACAAAAGTACGCCCTAGTGATACGAAACAAGATCACAATTAGAAACAGAAGGACAAGGCTTTGAGGGAGAATAAATAAACAAAATACCCCCACCCCCCAGTATGTTGTTACTCCGTCTCTGTTGCATCTCGCTAGAATAGACTCTTTACTTATTAGATTAATGATACTGATGGATGCGGCAATTGTAACTATACGACAGAATAGTGAAACCAAGAAGTCAAAAGAATGGAACTGGATCTGGAACAGAGGCGTAGATGTTTTTATTTTTTGGCGGGGTTAGTAACATGTACTGTTACAATTATTGATATTACTGATTTTGTCGGCTATCTGCATTTGTTGATTGACCAACTGAGTGATCGTATAATTAGTGATTTTTCAACTTTGATAGTGATGATATTAAATGAAACAATAATTTATATTATTTATAATAAATCCAGTTAACGATATTATTTGTAATTTGTCGGAAACACCAACATGTCGCTGGAAAGACGAAAATAAAAGAGACGTTTTACCGAAAGGAAGACCTACGACTATTTTATCAATATTCGCCAAAAGAGACATTAAGAAATCTTGTAAATCTTATAACGTAAATTTCAAGTCTGCTTGGTTCACAAATAATTATAAGTGGTTATGTAGCAGCCCAATGTTACAAAAACTATATTTCTGGCCCTGTTTACTATCTGTAAATATTTTCAATATTACGATGGAATTACATAAACATACCGATTCTGCCGAGCATTTAAAATGTGAAGTACTGTTAAAAAATTTCGAAAAAAACCAGAACGCTATAGTCTAACGTTCTCTTTTAAACCGACGCTTTAAAAGAGAACGTTAGACTTTATAAACAACAATTTAATGAAAACGTCCGTTTAAACAGAGTTTTATTAATGACAGTTATTGGCGCAGTTTTGTATCTTGGCAAGCAATAATTAGGATTTCGCGTCCAAGACAAACGCACAGACTCCGTAAACCGTGGAAATTTCAAAGAACTCTTAGAATTGCTATAATTGAGGTGTCATTTAGAAATCAGAATTCATTATGAAAAAATTAAAAATATTTTCGGTGGACATTCAAAAACCATTCAAAATTAAATCATCAGTTGCATTTCTGATTATATGAATGAATATATAAAAAAAGACTTTAATGAAACGCAAGACGTATACCGACTATTGCAGAAACTCGATGGTGTTCCAATTCCAAATTAGTTTATACAATAATTCAGGACTGGGATAAACTGAGAGAAGTGTTTGAATTTATTATAACGTCTGAAGAATCGAACCAGAAATCCATTCAGCTTGCTAAAGGATTTTTAAGTGATATGAATGATTTTGATTTTACGTTTTTGGTAGTACTATTTAATGATATTTTTAGTACTACAGATATTTTATATAACTTCCTACAGAAAAAATCATTGGATATTAATTTTTGTGTACATCAAATAAAACAGACACGTGAAATATTGAAGAAAAGAGAAAGGACTTTTCTAAGACAATTTTTAATAAAGCAAGTAGAATGACAGAATTAGAAATTACAAAACGACAATGCGCTGGTCTTCCTAATGAAGCCATTACTACAAGATATAAGCACTTTTATATGAAATATTGGACCATATTTTAATGCAAATAGACGTCAGCTTTCAGGACTGTGAAAAGTTGCTTATGATGCAATTTGTTGCGCTTATACTGCAAAATATTAACAATATAGCCTGTGTTTCCCTTCTAATGCTTTTGAAAATTTGGAATAATTTTATGGAAATATATTTACCAAACATCAACGATTTAAAAACGAACTTTGCCTGTTATATAGTGACGAAAGTTACAGAAATATACCGCTGCATGAACTGCTCAAAAAACTGAATGAATATTTACAAAGATATTTTTACAGAAGCTTACAAACTATTTTGTATAATTTTAACTATTCCATCAACAAGTCCGTCAGTGGAAAGAAACTTTTCGTGTCTTAAACGTGTAAAGGCTTATTCAGGAAATACCATTTCCCAAGAAATACTTTAATCTTTAGCAACTATTTCTATCGAGAAAGAATTGTTGCTAGAACTAAAGAAGAATCCAACCATTTTATGAAGATATACTGATAACTACGCCTCACTAAAACATCGAAGAATTGATTTGATGTACAAAAATTAGATAGCTATAAGCTCGGCTATAGGTAAGTCTTAAGAAAAATCAATCTACTTTTTTCTAACTGTTTACACATTTACACTACATTCTTCACCTATATTCCAACCGGCGAGCTGCCACTGTCGTCAGCTCTTAATGGCGCGCGCATCTAAAACAATGTAAATGAGTGAAATAAATAATATTCTTCAAATGAGAGAGACAGAGAGGGCGACAACACCTGCAAATATTGGAGTAACGACGTTGCCATTTTTTGCAGAATATCTTCGTAGTGAGGACTTAATTCAATGAAATTTATTCATCTTTTTATATTAGACAAAGATTACATAAATTTACATACGCTATGTCGCAGATAGGCATTATACAATTGAACTCTAACATTTCTTGTTTAATTTTGATTATAAATTGCAATTAAATTTAATCTTACTTTAATTAATGTAGAACATATAAGAAATTTAGGAATTAAATATGACCATAGCGTCTATCACCTTTTTAGTTCATTGCACTGTTTGGACTTGGTTTTGGTATAGTCTTAATAGAATAGAAATCAGTTAGTATTTCCTCTGTTACGTCACCCTCAATCAGTTTGGATCTCTCTGTAGTATGAAAGTAAGAAATACATCCATTATAACTCCTTGTGAGCGCAAATCATGGGTTTGGCCTGAACCTCCATTTCAGAATTTGGGTTTTCTAAAGAGGAATAAAAATCAGTCAGGCAAAAATATGCCGACGATACGCGGAACACACTTCGTCATGTTTTTTCGTAATATTTTCTTAGCGTTCGCATTCTCGCCTTTCCGGGCTTTCACTCGATAACCGGAAGAGTAAATAGTACGTTTGCGCCCCTCAAGATTAGGGCGAGAGTTGGCGCATAAATTATAACATGGAAGACGAATTCGAGAAATAAATATTTGCGCTATTATAACGTGGAATTAACGGGATGCTGAAATTTGACTAAAAAGACTTGAGAACACAAACAGAAAAATTGCGAAGGATCCAAATGTTAGAGTATTTATTGAATTGGTGTGAATGTTTACATAAACCTCACTTTTTAAATAACCGCATATAAAAAGTCTAGTGGGCTTGGGTCAAGAAAAAACGATGGCCCCTCGTTGGTCACTACGTTCGATGGCCTTCTTTTGCAGGTAATTTCTCACGCCACGTCGAAAATTCAGAGGCGGTTTGTTTTGGATCACATTTTCCTTTTCATATGAGACAGAAGTTTGTAAATTAGATGTAGTAATCTTGAAAGTAAATCTTCTAGATGGACTAATGAAATGTTAAGTATAATAATTCCCAACTCTAACGAACTTCCTTTAGTTAGGAAGGGATTGTTTTCTAAAGAATGAAGTTTCCTGTTAAATACTGAAGTTATTTGTCAAAATCCATGATAAATCCTTGGCCTCAATTTTTTTACATGGTCACATAAAAATTGTTTTGTATGGATACTTGAGAACATTAAGAATTTTCCTGACTTCACGAATAAGACTTTTCCTGGTATTGTACACAGAGACTGTGTTGGAAAAAAAAATTGTCACAGAGCAATTTTAAAAAAAGTAAATTGAAGCTCCAAGTTTTTAGTTTTCAGATTTTGAATTCAAAATGTTTTCTCATCAGTAGTTTTTAAGTAATCATAAGAAAATCATTGAAAAAGGAACCCCAAATTTTTGCTTGTCTTTCCATTTACTTCAATAAATTATTTTCAGTGATAATATTATAAAGATTTTTTAGATGATTTTATTCTCTTTAACTTGAGTGGCTAAAAGCCTTGTAGGATAATTTTTTGCTGAGTAATCGTTGTTCAAAGCAAAAAAGTTAGTTTTGACTTTGATAATTAATTACTCGGGTAATAACGACCGTACAGAAACTTATTCTTCTTATAATAATTGACAATTTTTGTAAACAAATATGGATCATTGCTAAAAAAACATTTTCAACCTCAAAAATTTAATAAAAAATGAAAACTTCATCCTTAAATTGATTTTTAGCAAACACGGCAAATCTGCGTACAAGACGTTTAGACCGCTCAAATTAAAGAGAAACAGAGATCATCCGTATAATACAAAGTTTTACTGTGCAGAGGGTAACTATTCAAACTACATAAATAAGGAGCTTTTATATTCCAACCCATCTGCAAATTCCTTTCAAGCTTTGCATTATACTGATGATCTTAAGTTTTGCTTCGATTTAGATTGTTCGAAACTACCAAGAGATGGCGTTTGGTACGTTCTACTGCGGTGGAACGTAGCAACGTCTACTAGATGTGAGCTTCATCTGTCAAAGGTATACTCATTTACACTGCACTGACGAGATCCAAGATAGAAAGGTCGAAACCGATATGCAGTTAACGATATCCTGAGATAGGTGACACTTTGCATCTTTCTTGTAGTTTTGGAGCAATCATTGTATTTTACTGCTAACTCTGTTAAATAAAAATACGGCAAATTTGGCCATGTATCAGCGCTCGGCGATTGACATATAGCCAGGAGAATAGCTATTTTGACCTAACTTGTTTAGTTCTTATTATATAAGGCATTTGCAGATGGGTTGGAGTATAAAAAAAAATTTATAAATTTCTGTAGAAACAGAGAATTTATGATGAAGTTACCGAAAGAAATTCGAAGTTACTGAATGTCCGTGGACCTCTTGAAAAGCGGACAAAAGTTTTAATTTCCAGATGGTTTTCTTATGATTACTGAAAAACTGCTGACGGCAAATAAAGTTGAACTAAAGATCTGAGAACTAGAAACTTGGAGCTTCAATTTGATTTTCTTAAAATTGCTCTGCCACTATTTTTGTCTAAGTTACAGCCCTCTGAAAATTACCTAAAAATTTACGATTTTCTTTACACCCCTTCATTCTATTTTATCTAGTAAATGTGCTCCCCTAATTGCTGTTCGAATTCAAAACTATTTGTTCAACAACTGAGTTCAGTAAAGTCCAAGGCGTACCTTAACTCAGTTGGGTATCTCTTGAAACTTACTATGGCTCATGGCAACTGGAATTGACCGATTGGTGGAAATTTGTCACGTCACATCGAAGAGGAGGAAACATTTTGTTTTGGATCAAATTTCATCTTCGTCTGTGGAAACAGTTTTAAAATTGGAAAAGTACCTCAAACGCTCAGAACTGAGTTAGACTGAAAATGCGCAAGATTTCTTTCATCAGAGCTCAAAAATAATCATCATACGTATATAGCAAACACTACCAATGAGTTTCCTATTTTGAAACGCAATAAACCTTCATCCCCTTCCGTCCAGTAAATGAATATGGCAAACAATGCTATATCACCGAGTTACCAAGTTGTCTTCCGTAATTGCTGTTGGAATTACTGAGCACTTTCTGTATTCACTACACAAAGTATTTCACAACACAATTCAGGAAAGTTTCAAGGCGTACCCAATCGAGTTATTGCTAAAGGACTCTAACAAATAGAATTGGCCTATTCCGCCCGGAAGCAGTCCAAGTTAGGCGTTAAAAAACTTAGTCTATTAATCACGAGCGAGCGAAGTACCCAACTTCTAGGCGTTTCAATTGCAAACTTGTTTACCTGAATTTTATTTCGGGCACAAACAGAAATCCGGACCCGGAGATAGTCAAGTTTGAATGGTGTTTCCCATCGATATTTACTGTTCTAATAAAATAGTTGCCTTTATAAGAGTGATGGTGTTGTTTGTTTTGCTTGGGGCCTGAAGGGCGCCTCTGTGAGGGGCGTAACATTAATGATTTATAAATAATTTCAGAAACTATTATGACTACGAGCCCAGGCTCATAATAGTTGGGTTAGGCATAATTTTACAACTAATATATTTAAATAAAAGTAAATAATACTCTCAAAACTATTTTATTAAAGAAGAATGTCGATAACAGAAACAAAGTATAAGCTTTTAACATAAATGCGTCGAAATAATACTACGTTATGATGTGTCAATGATAATTTTGTTAATAAATACATTAAGATTCCCGGTTCAGAATAGTTCGGCCAGTTGCTAAAATCCATTGTAGGCTAAACGTTTGTAGCATTTCTGCAGATGTTTCGCCTAGTCAATCTGGATTTTAAATATCACATATTTATAACTTACTTGCTTATGCACAGCTCCGCCACTGATTTAGCACCCAAGTGGGCAGCTCTATTCATAAATTTAAAATTCATAAATCTGCAGCTATTCTGCGTCCTAATGCATACTCTATTTTAAATCTGCCTTGCCTTCGGACACCAGATTGATGGATTATATAAAATCCAAAGTGCTTAAGGATCAGGTTTAACTTCAGTTTTTCATTTTATCGCACTTTGCATTTCACAAAAACTTTGTCGCCTCAGCGGAAGATGGATGTTAAATATTTGTGTTGCGTTATGGAACTATATTACCTCGAGAAGAAAAGTTCTTACGTAGTTCGATATTGTAAAAGAATCTACGCTATATGGAGATGTCACACTGATGATGTGCGTTGCGTAAAACCAGTTGGAAGTGAGGGAAATACAGGCGCATTAAAATCCATCTGAAACTTTTTCTCACCTGAAACTCATCTGAATTGTTTTTTATAAGAAACGGTTTTCAGGACCAGGCACTTCAGAGAAGTTTTCGTAATATCTCGACGATTCTATTTGCTTTAATACTTTGAATACTCATTTCGCAATTGAGTATCTGCTCTCAATTTATGTAGACGAGTGATTTTTCAATCATTTGTGGTTCTGATGATGCCGATATCCGTCACAACTACGATCAAAGATGCCTCAATTCAATTGACGATAGCATGCCTAGTATATCTTGTGAAAGTAGTAAAACATCGTAAGTCAGCAACTCATGGAAGATGATGTATCATATAATAACATGAATATTGCAGGGCTTTAGTGAACACGTGTTCCTATAAAAGTCCATAAAAGTGTGTCCTGTTACCTAATCTTCTATCCAAGGATTGAAAAAGACATTCTCACTCATCTCGGTATCTACTTGTACAATGTCAGGTTCACACATCGAACATTTCAGAACCACTTTGTTTGCCATTGAAAAAACATAAATTTTCTCTAAAATCACTGAGCGAAAATCGAAACCGCGGCAATGAAACAGATAAATCGCCCCTCAAAAGCCCACAGTATCATCAATTATAAAATAATCCATGAACCTGTAGAAACAGCCAAGAGAACAATCTCAAAAATCGTAAAACAAGTCTTTATTCAGTAGTCAGTCAATCTCTATTCAGTAATTTCCGAGATAACCAACAGTCAATAGTTAGTCCTCAGTGACCAAGTCAGTGTGAGTGCTTTCTAATGCAGGAAGTGACACAAAATGGACGCAGTGATTCGTAGCCGTGAAGCCAAAGACAGTTCGCCGCAATCACGAGTGCCAGTGGTAGAACCAGATCACAGAATCATCTACACACCCACGCACCTTCAGGGATTGAGTTGGATCAACCGCGTCTTTCGCGAAGCCCACATACATTCACCAAATCGTTCATAATAGATCAACGGCGTCTTCTATGACGCTCTAGCATCAAACACGCTTCCTCAACCAACTAATCCTTAAAAGGCCAACCGCGAACACGCCTCCACAATCAACCAGATATTTAAAGGATCAACCGCATCTTCCGCGGCGCTTTTACATCGAACGGAAAACCAAATCCTTCCTCAACCACCTCTTCAGTCCAATAGCCTCTTTGGCGACGTGTTTCCACAAACTCTAAGTGGATGAAGTGATTACTTCAAAAACTCGAAGCGAATAAAGTGAAGGGCTTATCCACACACCGTTTCATCTCGGACGCGCCCACTCACAAAAGTGAACTCCATCAGAGTGAAGTAAACATCATCAGAGAGTAAAACCAAACCAAAAAATCCAGAATCGCAGAATGCCCAAAAGCAGAAACAGAAGAAGAGGTGAACGCCACCCAGCAGAGCATCCCCGATGACGAACCCCAACCACATAAATGTGACAGGGCTGAAATATTATAATTTCATTAATATTAAAGCCGATATATTTTTGCAGCACGCCACTGATATCCACGGTATAGTTATCAAGGCACATTAGCGCCTTGTGCGTGTCGCGACTTTCTGTGAGCACCACCCCACGAAGGAGCGTCGGACAACTGGGGAGCGGCTGCCAGGGCGCGGTAATGTGACGTCATACCACTAATGTAGAGGCTCCATTCGACCGAGAGGTTAAATGCTATTGTCTCGTAGACCATCGCGTTACCTATTTATAGTAATTATGTTGCCTTGTTTTAACGGAATTGTAAAGTTTCAACTGGACCGTGGAGAGGGGTTGAAAGCTTCGGATGCACTTCCATCCATTAGGGGTTCCTCGAACGGCCATGCAATAGAGAAAGAAGCAGTTGTAGTTTCGTGCCAACTGGGTAGTGGACATCGTTTGCATCTAACTAAATTGAAAAGTTTAAAAATCAATACAATTAAACTGGTTGAAAATATCTTTTTCATGGACATCTTGGGTAGTCCCAAGATGACCTTGAAATAGGAAACGTCCTTGTTATACTTTTGGAAGACTAATTAGAGGTGGCGATTTTATGATCTGGATATCTGCAATCATGACGTGTATACCGTGCCTAAACATAATTCTGCTCAGCTTGAAAGAGGTTTTATTTATAATGCCATTATCAATGACGTATTTTATTTATAATGCCCATTATCAATGACTGCTCATTTTAAATCTTTTCCAAACGTACATGTATTCCCAAAACAAAACCACTTATTTAATATAATTTGGCCATTAATATGAAGCAATGATATCAGTAGACAAAACTGTCTGCCCTTGGATGAAAACTATTTGGCATACTTTCAGGATCGTGTTTCCAACAGAAGAAGCTTCTTTTGATTTGTGAAATTTGTAACGCTTTAACTTCTCTCATTGGGTAGAATTCATCTGAGCTGCGATAGAAGCTCATTCAGACACGTGAGTAATTTCTTTCCTATTTCACTGATGCTAATAATTGATTTAAAGACATACACTGTTTAGTAGTAAAACACTTGTAGTATCTGTAAAATTATATGGACCAAATAATGTTCCTCTTTCTTATAATGCAGTGGAAATGAATGAAAATTGAAAAAAAGATCAGTCAAAAATTCTGGAGAGTCTTGTTTGGTGCTTATAATAGGAAATTTAGGGGAAAATAGATGATTATTATGGAAGTCAAAACTATCGTTAGCATTATCATCGATATATACATAGATCTTGACGTCTAAATTACCTCATATCTGATAAACTTTTTATAGACAACCTCACACAATAAAACCTAATAGAGTAAAGTGCGTAAATCCAGACGAAAACCAGTTTTTTTAATCAGCTGTTACTACTATATCCCAAAAGAAAGTCCCTTGTTTAGTACTGGCTGTAGTGACTTCTATAGAAACTGATAATATCGAAACTGTCGAAAGGGCAAAAAAAATAATTGGAGTTACTTCTAAAAATAATTCTGATGAAACGGATTTTGTGGGAAATATTACATGGAATTGAACTTTGGTATTATAATTTTACAATCTAAACTTTTACAGTGCCATATTCAACAAATGTACCAAGTAAAGTAAGGAATTAACCTGTATTCTAATTTATTTTCTCTACTCAGTCTGCTGGAAGTTCTGTCGTAAAGAGAGGGAACAACGCTGAGCACTTAGACTTGCTGAGTTCTAATTAAATATGAAAAACATAAAACAGGCTTAATTTATAATGACTATATCGTCTTCCTACTGATGACGCAGTGCATAAGGCCACTCTAAAGGTGATTTAACAACAAATTAATCATGTTATTAACTCATTTATGTGAAAAACCAAACTAAAAATACCGCTGGTATTTGCTTTGATTGTCGCTTTATTAAAAATCAACAAACAGACCCGATGAAATACGTTTTTCCATGCGGAAATAATGAATAAAACATTATACAATCAATTACGAATATGTATTAATGAATATCGTTATAAATGCATTCATGTGGCATGCGTGTGTTATACTGGCCCAAGTGGTTTTGGTTTTCCCCTTTTTGATCTGCTAAATCCATCAAAAGAAACAAGACTTGGCTATGACAAAAATCCAAGGGTGTCTAGATCTACAGTTGTTCTTAAGTTTGTTTTTTGAAATGGCATCTGCTCTGATATTTTCTACGAAACTTACTTTGTTGTCTAGCAGATAGACAATTATAGTACTAATCTGTACTTAGTACAATAACTTGCAATGCCGATGTATCTCTTATAATATCCTCTTATTTAGCTGAATTCTAAAGTAAGGACTAATTTATTCAAGTATCAATTTTAAAGCGTAGATATATTCGAATTACATTATAATACTTACCGAAATTTAACATCACCCCCAAGTATTAGTATTTGTATTACTGAACGTACCTGAAAAGAGAAATCTATCATTAGATTTGTATTGTCGAAATATACATGGAATATTTGTATTCAATTAAAACATAATGTGGCTATGTAATCAATACAGAAGCGTATGACAGTAATAATAAATGAATATCATGAATAACTCTACAGGCAAATATGGATGGGCCTATTGTTTGTGGAGCAGGCAGCATGAGGGATGAGGGCATAATTGCGTGATTCGAATACAGCAGGAAAACAAATAACTTTTATTTAAGTGAATCTATTAAAACGATTCTTTCGTTTTTCATACAACAAAATATGGTGAAGCGGTCAATGATATAGAGAACGTTTTAACTTCTTTGATTTTATTTGCGTCACTCTTAATTTCAGGGTAAGTTTTCGGGAAAACACGACTTGTCTCTCCTCAGCGCTACGTTTCACAGATTGTAACTATTGAAACGATTCTTTCGTTTATCACACAGCATAATATGATGAAACGATCGGTGATGTCGAGAAAATCTTACTTTCTTTACTTTTCATTTGCTACAAGTTTACTTTCAATGTAAATTTTTGAGAAACCCCGCCTGTCTCTCCTCAGCGCTACGCCCCACAGATTGTAACTATCAAAATGACTCTTTGGTATTTCACACAACAAAATATGATAAAACGATTAGTGATATCGAGAAAATTTTAGCGTCTTTATTTTTCATTTGCGACACGCTTAATTTCTAGGAAAAATTTTCAGAAAACACCATCTGTCTTTTCTCTACTTTTATACTTCAATTAATGTGTTTCTATTATCGTAAAATCGCCATCAGAGTGATTCGCAGATTAAAGGTGTTGATTCCGTGATGGTTATACAACATGTTCAAAATGCTAAGGCTATTTTTCGGTAAAAAATTATCTCGTGACTTTTTCTAATGCATGTTTTTAACTATGGACTTCTTTTCCTAAAAAAATACCGGTTGTTAAAAATAAATCTCCAAGTTAGAAAACACCCTGTCCATCTTTGCATCATTCACGATCTTTACATACGGCACCACTTTTATCGGGAACATACGGAAGGGCTGTCTCAATGCCGTAAACGATATTGTTAAAGGCCGTGCGTCGAAAATGGCTTTACAAAAATCCCTTTCGCACCGAACACTGAATAAACATATATATATTGTGGCTGGATTGGTTGAAACTTTAGAAAACATTGTGCTGCCATAACGTAAAGGGGAAATTTCAAAATAAGTGGATATCGATCGGAGCGTGGCACAGCAAAGAGATCGGTTCGTTGTCGCAGGTTGGCGATTTAACTGCCACTTTGCCGGTTTTAATATGCCGTTTTTATAGGGTTTCACTCGGCTTATGTTATTACTGCGTTTCTTCTGTTATATTAATACATTTATACCTCTACCTTCATCCATTATCCATTCATTCAGTACATTATCGTTTGTAATTTACGTTTACAAAAGTAACAAGATAAATAAGACCTGAATTTGCAATTAAAGACCGATATTTGGTCATCAGATTTTATATTTTGTAGACAATTGATCTATGATCCATGGCAAAACGATCCACCATACTTACTGCCAACTTAAAAGCAGTAAATTGACGATTCAAATGACCCATCAAAAAATAGGTCTAATGCTTTAGTGTTAAGTAATTTTCTATCAAAAATAGGGAAAAGGCACCTCTATACATGTCAGCTCTATCCAAACGTAACAGCATGTTCAAGAAGTTAGAACCAATAGTAAGAATATGGACGAGCCGACGGCAGCAGTCGGCACAAGTTTTAAATCCAGTCAGTTCTCAACAAGTCATTCAAGCCAAAGTGTCCAGTACTGAACTCACCTCCGAAGCACTGCAGTGATCGATGTGAGTGCCTCGTAGTACGAAAAGTGACATAAACACAGACACAGTGACTGGCATCTGTGATAAACTGGCAGAGACAGAGACATTTCGTTGCGATCGCGAGCACCAGTGATAGAACCAGTTCGCAAGAGCCAGACAGTTACTGGCAACGAGAGATGCGATATATTTAGATGGGGGAAGGAAAAGGCGACGATTATAGGAAAGACAATGAATGAATGGAGCAGAAGATGGAGAGAGTGCGCTCATGCACCTACAGAGTTGGTACAGCTGAAACGAGGGGGAGATAGATTATTGTCTCTCTCAGCTGTTGACTGGACACGGAAATTTCGGGACACATACCAAGATGATCGGGAAAACTATAGACGATAGATGCCAACACTGTGGCGGGATGGACGATCCGAGGCAGACTTTCGCGTGCGTAAGATGGAGTCGGAAAAAATTGAGGCTGGATAGTGAACGTGGTACGATGTCGGGGAAGACTACTTCCAGGAAATATTGTTAAGCGGAAAAGAAGAGCATGGGAGACGGCTAAGAGATTCGCGCCAGAGGTTTTTATAACGAAAGAGGAGGAAGAAAGAGCGAGACAAAGGGATGAAGGTGGGTAATCTTAGCCGGAGCAGTACAGGGAGTAGATAGAGTAAAAATGAAAGTATGAATAGAGTAGAAGTAGAAATAGAACAGCAGAGTAAAATATCTTAAAGACAGGAAAGAACATAGAAGTAATGCCGAAAAGTGAAAGGTGAGTACCTCCTACGAATCCGACACTAACTGGGCTTCCAGGTGTCTTTAGAAGATATTCTCCTCCTTTACTACAAAAAAAAAAGACACAAGAGTCATTCATGTACCTTCTGTAAAGTTGGGGACTTCCGCCAGACTCACAGGTATTCATCAATTCCATTTTCAAGGGACAATCACATCTTCAGCTACACTTCGGCATGGAATATGCTTCTACGTTCACCACATTACTCTTATAGGATCCTACGGAGTCTTCTGCAATACTCCAGCATTAAACACGCTTGCACACTCACCAAATCCTTCATGAAAGATCGATCGCGTCTTTTGCAATGTACACCAAAGACTCGCAGACTACAATCAACCAAGTAAACACTCAACAACCCACCATTTCGTCTCGAACGCGCCCACGGACAGGGGGATATCATCAGATAGTGAAACTAGCCCCAAAGCAAAAGAAGCCCCAGTAGCAGGAACCAAGAAGAGGCGACGCGCCCCCAGAGCTAAAAACGTTCTCTACGACCGTTCACATTATCGCTTGAGGTCCAGTAATTTTAACTCTTCTTCTGTTACTAACAAAGTAAGTTTCCTCCAAAGATACAAAATCACAAGCGCCTAATAAAGTCAGTCTAAAATCGTTGTCCAAAAACAGTTGTCGAAACATTTCGGTCTAGACATGCGCAATTGGATTCATGTCGTTCGATCTGGATGGACAATTCCTTTACTGTTTCCGTCTTGTCAATTCTATCCTTATAAAGCCAAGTCTATGAGATGTCAAATATGTGATTTAGTGAACGATTTATTTCCACTTCACATATATTGAAGATAAATAATATAGAACGTGGCAAAAAAATTGTTTATAATGAATTTCTTTTCGATTTTTTCCCTGTATTACATAAATTCATTACTTTGATTGGTCATTTTGAAATAATGTTCTCTTGATTCTTTTTAATAATGTTTCGTCATAATTTTCATTATAGGCGAATTGTTATTTATTTAGGCGAAGAATATTCTAGAATAATCTAGACACACGGCGGTGTTATAGCCAAGTTCGGAGAAGAAAGAGCGACGCACCGGTAGTGTGTATTATTACCCGACCCATTTAGAGCTACTTTCGACCCTTCCATAATCAATAACTATTATATTTGCAATTTTTCAAGTCTAGTAAGGCCTTGAACACCTAAAACACCTAGAATTTAATGAATAAACCTATTATAGTTCTCAAGTTATTGAGGTCTGAAAAATGCTATTTTCATCACTCACTGACTGACTCATCAAAATCCTACACCACTTCTAGGTGGGGTTAGTTTCAGACAATGAATGGGCTATGCACTCTAACATTTCCACCGTAATAGAAAATATAGAAATTGATAATTAAAAGAGAACAGTGAAGCGTAAAAGCAAGAAAAAACGTTGAAAATCATGTATTCACTTAGAAAAAAAAATAAATCTAGAAAAAAGAACTCAAAATAATATCCAGTTTGTTTATTGATGTCCTCTAAAACAGTGTGTTTCTTATACTATACAAGTGCATTATAACGTTGATAGAGATGATTTAAGAGGGTGTTTTCCGTGTTTCTAATTGACCGAAGCACAACCTATTTGAGGTATGCAAAAAGGATAAAACTTTTAAAAAATTAATGATATCTCTCCAAAAACATAAATGTGCAGTGGGGGCCGAGTTTTGACATTCAGGGTTGTCGACATCGCCGAAAAAAGAATTCAGATCTGTACGGGTGCCAAGTTTCATAGGAACTTACAACAGGAACTTACAATAGGAATGTACAATGGGCTTCGATTGATTTAAAAGAAAATTTGTCACGTTCTTTGATATTGAGTTTATAACTTGGCAAGTTTTATATCCAACTAAACTGTTTTTAGTATAAACAAGAACAACTACAAGTAACAGAACAGCAACAAGTTAAATTTTAAGCTTCTATTAAATATAATAACGTTAAATACACTATTAAAATTTACCAAATTATAAATTCAATATTAAAAAACGTAACACATTTTCTTTTAATAAATTGAAGATCGTTGTACATTCCTGGTGGTGCTGGTTAGCATCATTGCTGGTCATTGTAGGAAAACAACGAACCAATTGGCTCTTATTTTATTGAGAACCAGATCATGGCAAAATACCAGCTCATTGCTAATAATTATTTGTAATAAATGTCTCACAGTATGTCAGATATGGGATACCGTAGGCAGAGATCAATACCCCGGCGTAACTTAATTATAGTCACATACCGAATGGTCATTTCGCTTCGAATTAACTAGATCGCAAGCCCGGAATTCGTGCTTAATTAGTAATACTAATAATGACAATTTCAGGGCGATAGTAACATAAAACTTGTAGGCAGTTGTTGGAATGCTTTTTCGCTTGTAAACATCGTTGTTATAAGAAAAGGAAAGGTAATTGACAGGTTTTAGTTACGACCACTATAAATCATCGTTGAAGTGGTATAGCCACGAGCATTCACGGTTACTAATCAAAAATTTCAACACAAATTCAAAGAAAATGTTTTCCAAAAAAAATTAAACAATTGAATATATAATGTAAAATTTTAAAATCATTTTGGATTATTTACACAAGAAACAGTTTTTTTTAAATGAAATGTTTTATTGACAAGACTTAGACACAGTCCTATGACTACTTTTATATAATTATTTGTGAATAATTTTGTTATTTCTTGTTGTATACGATTCTTGTCTTTCGAGCTTTACAAGATCTTGAGTGAATACACTTTTATAAAGATTTTTTGGAACTACATATACAGAGTCTTTCAATAGGGATGTTCGAAATTTGTTAGGTTTTAGCGGCCATGTTGTTAAAGCGACATCTGTCAAATTTCTCGTGAATTGTTCAGTACTGTATGGTAAATCACCATGGAAAGTTATATTGTTCAACAACGTGTACAAATCATCAAATGTTATTTTCAAGATCAGTGCTCTATTCGAGAAACGTTTGATCTTTATCCTCGCCACAACCGTCCCGCCGACTCGACCATTGGTTTAATAAACCGCTAACACCCGTACGTCACCGAAACGCAAGGTCTGCTGAAAACATCGCTGCCATGCTTGAGAGTGTACGAGAAAACTCGAGGCAGTCAATTCACAAGAACTTGGCTTTTCTGCGACTTCAACTTGGCGGATTTTGCGTCGGGACTTGGGTCTGCACCCGTATAAAATCCAACTGACCCAGGATTTTAAGGTAAATGACCACAGACAATGCCGTGTGTTCGCTGATTGGACTCTATAACAGTTGGAAGTTGACCCAAATTTCGCCAACAAAATCATCTTTAGCGACGAATGCCCTTTTTGGATGAATGGATATGTGAACAAATAAAATTGTCGGATTTAAGATGATGCCAATCCACATGAGATATTCCCGTATTTACTACCCCTAATTTTATCAAATAAGCTACAAATATCTACCCAAATAGTATCCATTCAATGGTAGCTACTATTTAACAGGCAATTATTAGGAAATTCCAAAGGAAAAATTGAAAGCAAGGATGATTCATGAAATGGATTGTAAAGAGTTCAGTAAATAGTCTGTCCATCATATGTTGGGCAGACAAGACGAGCAAATGTACTTAGCCTCCAGAAACACATAGCTCGCTTAAAATATGGTTAATGTTAGAAAGATCACCCGTTATCCAAAATACTTTCGAAAACAATCATATAATAGACTTTACTAACTTAAAGTTAGTTAAATAAATGGTTGGATACTTATTGGAAAGATCAAGATGAAAATGAAGGAAGACATGGGCTCTATACTTATCTTTAGTAGCTACAGTGAATTCTTGAATTCATTATAAGAAACTCTAATTGGTTTACAATGTCTAACACGTTGAGACAACTATTTAATGAATTTGTGAGATCTACGCTAGATCATGGATCTGTTATATGGAATCCAGGTTATAATGTTGATATAGATAACCTAGAAAGAGTTCAGAGGCAATTTTTAAAATACCAGTTAGAGTTTTTCCAGTTAGAGGTATTCTGCACTAAAGTTTACTGAACATATTTAAAGTTCAACTCTTAGAAATCAGAAAAAAGAAAAAGAAGAAGAAAAAAATCGTTTCGCATGAAAATGGACTTTATTTTTAATAGAATTCTCTAAATTGTTTTCGTTTATTATCTATTGCGTATATTTTCTATTCAACTCGTATTGCAGGTAATTCTATATGAAAATACCACGTGAACCAATTCCACCCGACGCCACTGGCCTAACAAAATTACCGCCATGAAAAACGTTTAACTCCAACATACAATATTAGCCAATAATCTTCTTAGGTTTCCATTAAGACCGTGGAATAATTTACTTGCCACAACGTTCCTTCCTCTATTATTCACACCCCGCTCGCGATTATTTTGCACAGCGCCCTTTGTTGGTAATAACTAAGCTTTGTTACCTTAAATGATTATTAATGTACCCTACATAAATACGAAAACGGCAACCATTTGCGAGGGGCACGCGAGCTTGCATGCTGTTTCGCGTAATTTTTCTCTCT
This sequence comes from Rosalia funebris, assembly GCA_037954035.1. Lineage (NCBI taxonomy): Eukaryota > Metazoa > Arthropoda > Insecta > Coleoptera > Cerambycidae > Rosalia > Rosalia funebris. Next base: position 8,609,397 of record JAZFAV010000001.1, on the reverse strand, counting down.
AAGATATTCATGATGATGATGCCGACGGCCGGCATGGGCAGGGTCCTGGAAGATCGTATTGGCTTCGTTTGAATGCGCATAATCTAATTAGAATGGTAGGAGAGCATCTAATTAATACTCAGTTACAACAGGCTGTCCCAAAACTGCATATCGTGATTTCATCCCTAATAGGAATCATCAATGGAAGTATATGGGACTGTGCCTGGTGCTGAGAAGTTGTAGCAGGTCGATGGCGTTTATCAACTTCTTATTATCAGAACAACGAAGTAATATACTTTGCTATTAACAACTATATGATTGTTACTGTTACTTAAGAGTTTTCAGAACCTCGAAGTAGTTTCAAAGTCGCAATAACGTTCCAAGAACTTTAACCTAACTTTTAAAGTTGTCTCAACTATGCAGTAAAGTAAATTGTTCCAGATTATGCTATGGTTTCGAAAATATGTGGTCATTTCAATATGGGAATGAATTTTTTATTATATCCTAGTGAATTGTATTTAAAACGTCAATTTATTCACAAATGCACGTTTGTGAAATGATTATAAATTATGGTTTGAAAAGTGTGAACTAATATGTTGGGATTTAAATGAGCGAGGTGTTTTTTATATAGAATGACCTTTATTATGAACTTTATTTATAACTACATATCTCACAAACTGGAGCCTCACGTCAGGCGCCACCGACGTGTTGTATTAACAATTACAATTCGTCAAATAATTCCATATTTCCAATAATTCTTTATCTATTTCCATTACATATAATGGAGGCACTCGCGTATATGGTCGTGATCTCTGTTTTAATGAGAATGTGTTGGTTTTATTGTAAAACGAAAAAAGTCCATTCCAACCTCAAAATTCATACCTACCCGGAGAACCCTTGAATTTAAAGTAAATCCGCAGACGCCATTAAACTTGGAAGCTACTCTTACGTCCATACAAATTTTTTCAGATTCTTTCTGGAGAAAAGGTTTTTTAGTCGAAAAAAATCGATAGACTTATAAAAGCATTCAATTGTGTTAGAAATATGAAAGTCTCAGAATCGACACAGATTACACCGTATACTACGTAAATCGATGTGGAGTTATCTATTACTTTTCCGCACTCAATTATACCAGAGCGGAAAAGTAATGTAATCGTGTAAAGAAAAATGGAAAAAAAAATTTCTGGCGTTCATTTTTCGTTTTTCGGCCTAAGAACAAAAAAAAATTTGTCTGTGTATGTGTCGTTGTCGCCGGCATTTAAAAAATTTCTTGTTAGTACGATAATTCAACTAAATCGTGTCGGATCGATCGGGTTTTGACTGATTGATTCTGATCGGGGACATCTCTCAGGCGACACCTATTGATTTTGAGGTGGATATAACACACTCTACCATGTTCATGAGTCATGAGAAAGCGCAATGGTGGACTAATTGAGAAATTGTTTTTGTTAGCACGATCGCTCAAATAAATCGTGTCGGATCGACCGCGTTTCGACTGATTCTGATTAGGGACATCAACCAGACGACATCTATTGCTTTTGAGGTGGATAGGATACACCCCACTCTGACGATGGGTCATGAGAAAGCACGATGGTGGACTCATCATCATTAGGTCATCAGTCCTAAGACTGGTTGGACGCTAACCTCCAGCTTCTCCTATCTTGTGCTAATCTACGCATTTCGCTAATTGTGCTACAACCTACATCCCTTACTATTTGCGAGCAGTAGTCTAATCTAGGCCTACCTCTGCCTTGCTTCACTCCTATTTCTGCCTCCAAAATATCGCGGACTATTCCCCCATGTCTCAGCAAGTGGCCTACCATTCTATCTCTTCTCATCCTTATGTTTTTCCACATACTTCTTTTCTCGCCGACTTTCTCCAACACTTCTTCGTTTCTAACCCTATCAGTCCATGGTATTTTCATCATTCTTCGGTAACACCACATCTCAGAAGCTTCTAATTTCTTCCTACTTGCTTCCCCTACCGTCCAGGTTTCGCAACCGTATAGTGCCGTGCTCCATACATATGTTTTCAAAAATCTCCTCCTTGTTTCTAGGTTTATTACCCCCGAGCATAAAAGTGCTTTATTTTTGTTAAAAGCTACTCGACCCTGCGCTATTCTTTGTTTTATGTCTTTATCGCTTCTTCCATCCCAATTTATTTTACTTCCTAAATAAGTGAAGTCTTTAACTTCCTCCAATCTTTCATTATTAATTTGTACTTTCGTTTTTGCTCTGCTCTCGGGTCCTCTGCACACTAACACTTTAGTTTTGTTTTTATTCACCCTCATTCCGTATTCCTCTGTCAACACTGCCTCCATTTCGTTCAATGCCGATTCTAATTCCTCCTTACTAGATGCTAATACTGCTATATCATCCGCGAATCTCAGCATTTTTAGTTTCTGTCCCTGTACTTTAATCCCGAAATCCACTCTATCTTTTACCACATTAATCGCCTCTTCGATGTACAGATTAAAAATTAGTGGTGATAGCGTACATCCTTGTCTTACTCCTTTCCTAATATCTACTTCCCTTTTTTCCCCTTCTACTTCTATAACAGCAGTTTGCTCTTTGTATAGATTGTGTACTACTCTCCTATCTCTATACTTCATTCCCGCGCTCTTTAGTATCTCGAACATTTTTTTTCATCTTACGTTATCAAAAGCTTTTTCTAAATCTACAAATCTTATGTAAGCGTTCTTTCCTTTTTCTATTGTTGATGGTGGACTATCTGAGAAAAATTTGCCGATTTTGCATTGAACGAAAAAAACATATATTCGGTCTGTATCATATATGAATGAATGAGAAAAAAAAATAATTTTTTTCGATTACAAACGTGATACGATGATACGGCACTGAAGCAGTCGCCAATGAGAAAAGTAAAACTATCGCATAAAACACATATTCTGCATTTATGTGTTGGTTTATTTTTTCTCGGTCACTCAATTTCGAGGTAGAGATGTTCTACGTGCGGAAAAGTCCGTTCTAAAGTTTTAAAACTGTTTATTTTATTTTAATGAAAATTTGTCGGTTTTGTTGTAAAATGGAAAAAGTTCCTCTGATCTTCACAATTTCTAAATTCAGTCAGAATAATTTAAATTTAAAGTATCGTTTCAATTGATATGTAAAGATTTTCTTTAGTTATGAAAAATGTTTTTGATCGTTTTCTACAACATTTATCCTTCAGTCATGCACAATTTGTAATTATAATGTATGTATTAAGGTAAAGCGTAACTTCCAATTAGGTTAGATCTGATTAAGAAACAGTAAAAGCTTCGTCCACATTGCATGTTATAGGACTCGCGTGTTATAAATATGAACAACATTACTACAAAGAGTTATATTGCCCCATGTTACATAAAATACGCATAGTATGCTGTAAAGTGAATCATTCCTAGATGTCAGATAAGATCCACGTACTTTTTCGATTGTGTTTCGTACGAAATTTATTTATAATTCAACGCAACATGACGCTTGTTTATTAAAATAATAACGAAGGTGGGTTGAGAAGACAAAACGGACTTTGAGAAAGGAATTAATACACATCTTAATCAAAACATTGTAACAATTAAAGCGTTTATTTCTGTGGGTCGCAACAGAGTCGAACTCAGGTCACTATTGTTATAGAGATATGCAGAGCCTTTCAATAGGGGTGCTCGAAATTTGATAGGTTACGTGCCACACAGCGCATGCCACGATGGATACTCTGCACGAGCGATTTGAGGACATGGTTATCTCTTGCAACGGTTACGTGAACTGCCCACCGAGATCCTGCGATTTAATGCCTTTAGACTTCTTCCTTTGGGGCTATCTTAAATCGCAGGTCTATGTGTATAAACCGCAAACAATTGATGCCCTCAAAGTCGACATAACGAACGCCTCGACATAACGAAAAATCTATGCAAAAAACTGTTTAGATATCTCACACACAACTTGTTTTATTCACGTTTAAGAATACAGCGTCCTTATTGGAAGACCCTTTAGGTCACATAAAACACATCCTACTATAATAATGAATATTAGTGAATAATTGAATAAACATAAAACCAGGAAAAGAAATTTATAAATAGGAAAATTATCAACATGTTCCTTCTGCCGTGTATTAGTCCGTCTCTGTCGCAGAGACAAATCATCATCATCATTGAAATAAACGTTCTAGTAATAGTTCTATGACATTAAACCTCAACTTTTTATGATATTCCCTCAATTATAACAGAAAAATAAAAAACACAATTTTCTTAATACTATTTTACATACATATATGTATTACATTATTCTTAAAAAAAATAAAATTTTGCCCCTAAAATTCAAATCCAAAATGAATTATTAGTAATTATTTTCGTATGAAAGTAACGAATTAAATTTCAATTACAGAACGTGAGTTTCAATCTTCGTTTTACTTCATTCAAAATTACCGTGGCATGTAATTATTTCTCAAAATTAAGTTAAAAACTAATTAAAACAACATTTTCGGAAGTCGTTTGAACATTTTAGAAGCTTTTGGAATAGCTTTAAATAATTTAGTCCTTTTTTAAGCTTTGTTTCACAATTAATTACATCAAAATAATGTGTAACAAATTTTATTTCCACAAGAATTAAACTAATTAAAAGGGTACTTATTACACTCTACATAGGCTACATTATAACATTATGTTACCCCACATTATATATTTTTAGTCCACTTCAATTTTTAGAAATATATGCAGACAACTGTTTCGATATTATACATCTTCAGTAATATTTGCCCAAGCCAATCTGCTCACTATTTCGTTCTAGTTCTAAAGTTAAAACTGGAAAAAGACATATAACGCATATTAAATAATTGAGCTTTGACTTTATCACGTTTGTGTTAAAGTACCAAAACCAATCCTCATCAATATCTACTTAATCCATCATCTGTGTTCAAAGAAACCTCTATATAGCATATTTATGTACAATACAACGGTTTTTATAGATTAAGTCAAGCGTTTGATAAAGTTTGGCACAACGACCTCCTATATAAAATCAAGCAAGCACTTTTCATACTATATTACAACGTTTTAAGATCATACTTTCAGACAATTCAGGAGAAGAGTGAATGGATAAACTTCGGACATTCGCCCCATCTAAGCTGGTATTCCCCAGGGAAGCGTTCTGGGACTCATCTTATATCTAATCTACACTTCAGACCTTCTAATATCTGACTTCATTATCGACGGCACGTTTGCAGACGACACAACATTCGTGTCTATAGACCAAGACCCAATAACTGCCTACACAAATTTCCAGAACCGACTTTTTCAACTAGAAGAGTGGGTTAAGAAATGGAAAATCAAAATTAATAGAACCAAATCACAACACATTATATTTACCATTAAAAAAACAACAAAGTCCACCAGTATTTATGAATAATATGGAAATACCAAAATTAATATATGTTAAATATTAGGTGTTCACTTAGACAGCAAACTCCTTTGGAAATATTACATCCAAAAGAAGAGAAAACAGGCTGGCTTAATAATGAAAGAACTATGCTGGTTACTGGGAAGAAAATAAAAAATGTCATTAGAAAATAAAATGTTAATATACAAGGCTGTTATCAAAGCAATATGGATATGCGGCACAGAACTATGAGGCGCTAGTAAATCAAGCGTATCGATTATACAACAGGCATAATCTAAAATCCTCAGGGCCATAACTGATGCGCCATCATGGTACGTGACAAGCCAAACGATATACAACGACATTCGCGTACCAACAGTCCAAGAAAAATACATCGAAGAAACAATAAGACCACGGGAGATTAGAAACACATACCAACCCCCTATTATAGCCTTTTGTGTAGGAACACAACATTGTCTTCCTCATTAGAGGAGCCTAATTTATCAACATACGAGGTATAACCTTCGAGTTCTCTAAACAATAGAATTGCCTATAGATTGTATTATCAGTTGTTTTGATAAATAAAAAAATATATATAACAATGAATCAATGGAAAATATATCTAACAGTCACGTTCTCTACATTGGCCTATCTGTATTGCGCTGTTATTATTATCCATGGTCGTCGCTAATGAACACGACAGGCGTGTTCGATTCCTAATCCATTTCTGTCCACCGTCACCGGAACAAGACTTAATTTACAACGATCCATTCTATCCCACCGTCTCTCAACGAAGCTCTACGCGATACACGGGGCTAATTAGATACAGCGAGCTCTCGCGCGTGAAGACAAACTCTTGTGTTTATCACTGGTGACCAGTGGCCCGCACCTGTCCTCGTCAGCGCCACCAAGTGGCGTGGCGACACTCAGAAGCGGGTCAGTAAACATTCCGTACTTTAGCGCGCGTTTGTGCGGTGTGCATAATACGTGTGTAGGGCTGACCGTTCAGTGAGTAAATCGGTGCCCAGTTAGGACTCAGTTAATGAAGGAATTAGTTACTTATTTACTCGAAAGTGTTGTGTTTTGTTCTAAAACTATCGTGAATGAGATTAAGAAGTGATTAACGTAAAGATGATGAACACTTAACATGATGAAACTCGTAGTATTCCTGCATTATCTTGATCTATAACACTTCATCTGTCTTCTAGGAAAGCAGGTGTAGTGTCAATGCCTTACAACAGATAGCACTTTAGTTATAAAATTATATAGTTTTAATACGTAGAAGAACGAACTACATAATTACTATAATGGTCTAGTTTAAAGTGATCTTAAGCTGTGTCCGAAGGTTCGGTCTCAATTGAAGGACTTAGACACTACACGAGATGTTGTTTAGGTGTCTATTTTTGAATCCAGAAGCGAGCGGAAAATGTTATTAGTGTAAACATGATGATGCCAACACTTGACAGATTTGTTGGCAAACTGGTAGTATTCCTACATTATCTTGATCTATAACAGTTCATCTGTCTTCTGGGAAAGCAGGTGTAGTGTCAATATCACAACAGATGGCATTGTAGTTATAAAATTATATAGTTCTAATACGTAGAAGAACGAACTACATAATTACTACAATGGCCTGGTTTAAAGTAATATTAACTATGTCCGAACGTTCAGCCTCAATTGGAGCACTTCGACGTTGCTGGAGATGTCGTTTGGGTGTTTATTTTTAAATCCAAAAGCACTCACTAGCATTTATTTCTCTGCTATCTCGGTATAACGACTGGTTCTCAATATATAGGTATATTGGATGGATAGCGCGTTATCTGCTATTCTTTATACGATATAGTGCTTCTCTTCATTAACTCCTTTTTTTCTGTGACGGTTCAAAACTGAATTCAGATTTTATCCGTGTGTGTTTCCGGTTATGAACAGTTCCATTAGCTTGCCAAGAATGCAAGGCTTGTCTTGCTAGAAGCCAAGGGATTTGCTCGTGAAATCCCTTGAATGGATTTGGAGATGCTGAACCAGTAACCCATTGCACTATCAAGACAGTGTATTCGATCTGGCTTAGTTATTCCTTCTGACCCCAATCAAATGTGTAATCCTGCTGTGATCCCTCTGCATTACACGGTAAAATTAATGTAGAATTAAACCTAAATACTAAATATATTCTTTATTGTGGGCACAAATTCCCTTGTAATCTTCGCCACCCTCATCCCGCATTCATCAGATCGCAGGGGCAATAACATCGTCGGTTTCTGGTCTCAAGTTAAGGCGCAATGCGAGGAGGAATTTATTTTCCTTTCATGACTTTAAATTTACTTTTAATTCAAAGCCTCGCGAGCGATGCAAGGAAAAGAGTGGAGAGTAGGTAAAAACGCAAGATAAAGCATAAAAATTCGCAGCGAATACCTATGCTGCATCATGGAGAGGGTGTGAGGGACCGCTTGAATTATTACCGGTGCATTCTCCACTCTCTCGTATTTATGTAGTTCAAATAACGAATGTTCCACGTTTATAGGGTACTTTGTCAACGGAGATATAGAAGTAGCGTATTCTCGTCGAATGTGACGCGGAACTGCTTTAATTAAGGGGATCCGTAATGAGTTGAGAAATTATCAAACTAACGACGACATGATTCAACGAGCCAAACCGCATTCTACTTGGGCTGTAAAATACGTTCTGCTTCAATTCACAGTTGCCGGATTTGATTATGAATACAAACTTGCAAATCGTCAATCCGCTTTAAGGTTTAAGTAATATATCGCCCCTAAACCCTTTTTGAAAGGAAAAGACGATGGCAAACTGTGTGTCTATCACAGGGTGAATGAAACCGATTTAATCGGGGTTAAAAAGGACCTTTCAAAGGTACATAAAGTAAGAAAATACAATTAATAAACTTATACATTACATCAGTGGTTTAAAAAAAAAATTATGGTGACCCCACAGGTCTTACCACAGGTAACGGTTCGTCAGGGTAAATCAGTGAGACATCCCCTCAGCAAGAAGGCCTATTTCTGCTACCAAAACTAGGGAGCAGTTACTGCCACCTAGAATAGTTTCCGAGCTTTTACTATTGTAGTAAGGATCTTTCATTTGCCTAACATGGAATAGACAAGGGATCTACTGTTTTACATCCTATCTGAGGGATGGTATATCTACTACACAAATCCCGCCTAAGCATATGTGAGAAATCAGAAAAGGTATAAATCGAAGTTTTGAACAAAATGTAGATACTACAACAGGCACAAAAATTAAGGGATGTAAAAAATCTAAATCTAAAGCACCTAAATTTTTAGGGTCTTTTCAAAGGGCTCTAGCCTGGAAAAAATAGTCGTAGAGAGATTAAAAGACAAGCAGATTAGAGCTGTAAGTTTCTTACCGACAGTAGTTCTTAAGCAATCATAAGAAAATCATCGGATATTTTTTTTTCAAAAATTTTTCCGGTTTCTTTTTGCCTTTCAAAAGGTCCACGCACTTCATTAAATTTTTTTCAGTGATTTCGTCGTTTATGTTTTTTAAGTGATTTTATTATCTTTAATTTGAGCGGTCTAAAAGACTTGTACGATGATTTCTCGCTGAATTATCATCGTTCAGTGCAAAAAAGTCAGTTTTGACTCTGATAATTAATTATTCGGGAAATAATAATCGTACAGAAAATTCAAGAAGGATTTTACAAACTGCAATATATTCTTTACAAAATATAGTTATTGGTTTTTGATAAAAAAAATTCTGTGCGAGAACGTTGATTGGAATATAGATAGAGAAATACATATTTGGGGGTATCCCGCTTAACTTGGCATAACTTTGCAAGTAATGGATAGCCTAAGGATGTTGACTATTTCTTTTTAACCTCAAAGTATCCCAAAGAAACCCTGAAAATTTTAAAGCCCTGCGATTTTTCCATTGTGTTCGGAATGATTGAATTTGTTTTTGCTATAACCCATATTTTTTTTTATCAAAAATAGTAATTATTGTAAGAAAAAAAAAATAAAAAAAAGTCAAAACTGACTTTTTTCTTTAAACAATGATAACTTAGCGAAAAATCATCCTACAATGCTTTTAGACATCTTCACTTAAAGAGGATAAAATAATCTGAAAAAGTTTTACGATGATATCGTCGAGAAAAAAATTATTGAAGTCTGTGGACCTTTTGAAAGGCAAGCAAATTTTGGATTTTTTCCAATGGTTTTCTTATGATTACAAAAACTGCTGATGGTAAAACAATTTGAACTCAAGATCTGAGAACTAGAAACTTGGAGCTTCAATCTACTTTTTTTTAATTCCTCCGGCCCATTAGCCTCCTACCAATAGTCTCAAAAATTTGTGGTAAAAATATTACTAAGAAAACTTACACCTATCTTAAATTTCCTTAAACTAAGTACAACACACCAGTTCGTACTCTGACAAAAACCCTCGACAATACAACAAGTAGCAGTTTTCCAGTATGTCGGACAAGTATTCGACGAGGCCCGGCACGCAGGGCTACTATATAAGTTAAAATGCAAACTCCCAATCAATTACTATCAAATACAGAAATTACTATCATACATTTTCATACTAAATACTATCATACATTTTTATTTTTTCTGAAGGACTCCCACCCCACTTTACTCGCCCTTTCCGCTTCCTTTCCCCAAAATGGCTACCCCTGCGAATCTGGAAAAAATTAATATCTTAAAGCAAGGACATCGCATTTAATTATAAATTTTAATCAAACAGTATCCTCATGTCCAGTTTTAATCGCACGGTGATTATCAGTAATTTGAACGTTCGCAAACAGACAGACTGTGTTAGGATGGGCACGTGAAATTCGCCCGAGCGTAAATTTTATTTCCGCAGACGTTTTGTGGTAATTGTCTACTTCCTCGGATATTACTGCCATAATGATAATTGTAACGGAAAGGTCGTTCGGTAAATTAATTCTTTTGTTACATCATCGCATGGTAGAATACTGTATATAAAATAGTCGAAAAACATGTTATTTATATACCAGAAAATAAAATGTCTCCTGTATAAGATGTATTTTATATAAATAACTATATTTTTTATATAATACTTTAATCAGTAATCAGAATGTTTATATTTCATTCTATAGTATGCTCACTAATTGTACTAGCATTTACAAGAACACGTTAAGGTTGACATGCAATAATGTTACTTTGCACTTTATTTTTAATCTATTAGCAATAGTATGAGGGGCTAAAGAATAATAGAGCGCCGGGTGTAGATAAAATACAGGCGGAAATTTTGAAATGTGCGGGACAGAAAGTAGTAAATAGGATGTTTGAACTGGTAAAATACATATATGAAACGGGCAATACATATAAAGAGGAACATTATCGTTACTATACCGAAAAAGAGAGGAGCCGACAAATGCGAGAACTTTAGAACGATTAGCCTAACTTCCCATGCGTCAAAAATCTTAACTAGAATAGTGCAGAAGAGGATGGAAAATAGAGCGGAGGAAATACTAGGAGAAGACCAATTCGGGTTTAGGCGAAATAGGGGAACTCGCGAAGCTATTCTGGCGCTAAGAGTAATGTTAGAGAAAACAATAGAAAAAGGAAAGAATGCTTATATAGGATTTGTAGATTTAGAAAAAGCTTTTGATAACGTAAGATGGGAAAAAATGTTCGAGATACTAAAGAGCGCGGGAATGAAGTATAGAGATAGGAGAGTAGTACACAATCTATACAAAGAGCAAACTGCTGTTATAGAAATAGAAGGGGAAAAAAGGGAAGTAGGTATTAGGAAAGGAGTAAGACAAGGATGTACGCTATCACCACTAATTTTTAATCTGTACATCGAAGAGGCGATTAATGTGGTAAAAGATAGAGTGGATTTCGGGATTAAAGTACAGGGACAGAAACTAAAAATGCTGAGATTCGCGGATGGTGTAGCAGTATTAGCATCTAGTAAAGAGGAATTAGAATCAGCGTTGAACGAAATGGAGGCAGTTTTGACAGAGGAATACGGAATGAGGGTGAATAAAAACAAAACTAAAGTGTTAGTGTGCAGAGGGCGCGAGAGCAGAGCAAAAACGAAAGTACAAATTAATAATGAAAGATTGGAGGAAGTTAAAGACTTCACTTATTTAGGAAGTAAAATAAATTGGGATGGAAGAAGCGATAAAGATATAAAACAAAGAATAGCGCAGGGTCGAGTAGCTTTTAACAAAAAGAAAGCACTTTTATGCTCGGGGGTAATAAACTTAGAAACAAGGAAGAGATTTTTGAAAACGTATGTATGGAGCACGGCGCTATACGGTTGCGAAACCTGGACAGTAAGGGAAGCAAGTAGGAAGAAATTAGAAGCTTGTGAGATGTGGTGTTACCGAAGAATGATGAAAATACCGTGGACTGATAGGGTTAGAAACGAAGAAATATTAGAGAAAGTCGGCGATAAAAGAATTATGTGGAAAAACATAAAGAAGAGAAGAGATAGAATGGTAGGCCACTTGCTGAGACACGGGGGAATAGTCCGCGATATTTTGGAGGCAGAAATAGGAGTGAAGAAAGGCAGAGGTAGGCCTAGATTAGACTACTGCTCACAAATAGTAAGGGATGTAGGTTGTAGCACAATTAGCGAAATGCGTAGGTTAGCACAAGATAGGAGAAGCTGGAGGTTAGCGTCCAACCAGTCTTATGACTGATGACCTCATGATGATGAGCAATAGTATTTTAAGTATTTCTTTGTTCAGGGATAACAGCAGCTGTTCCAATAGAAGATTGTAGTGTTCTTCTAAGATTCGATTATGGTTGGCTATTCTTTCACGGATGATTTCTTGTACGCTTGAGATATGTAGATCAGTGTGGAGTGTAGCAGAGAGCTTTTACTAACTATCTTAATATTTTTGACTGGCATCTCCGAATAATTGATGTATTGGACTTGCGCATCTCACACCTCTATACACAGGTTTTATGACGGCCTTGTAGATAAGGAGTTTACTTTATGCTGATAGTTTTGACGTTCATCCTATACAGTTCTTCAGTTACAGTTCTGGTACAGTTCTTTTGTTTTTATATGAATTTGTCTTTTCTTATTTTGTATATGTTTTGATGACTTGACATAATAGCAGTATCATCAGCAAACGTTCCTATTGTTAAATATTCCAATGTTGGTAAGTCAGCCGTATACAGAACATACAGTACTGGGCCCAGTGCACTTCCTTGTGGAACTCCTGAATTAATTGGATGATTTGTGGATATCTCATTGTTTAATTTAACATGAAACGTACTTCTAGATATGATCTTAGGATATTGTAATAAGATGGAGGTAACATATGTTTGATTTTAAATAATAATCGTGGGCAAACTTTGTCAAAAGCTTGGACTAGATTCAGAAAGACAGCTGAGCAGTACTGTTTATTTTCGAATGCGTTACTTATTACTTGTGTTATTCGATGAAACTGTTGCCCTCTTGAGTGAGCCTGTCGAAACCTAAACTGATGATTTGGAATTCAATCCTGTGGTGTCCAAGCCTCATTAATTCTGTGCGGTATTAGTTTTTCAACTGACTTTGAAATAATTGGGAGCAGGTTTATAGGACGATGAGTAGCGACATCTGTTCGTTCTTTACCTGGTTTAGAGATGGATCTGGGCAGTTTTTAGTAGGGATTTCAGTCAGTATCCTAATTTGAAGATGACATTGGTTATATATGTTAATAATACTATACTTTTTTGACAATTGTTTTAACATTTTAGCTGCTATAAGAGCTGTTCCAAATAACTATATAAACAGTATATTTTGCCATCCCAAACTTATTGTTCATTTCCCACAAAAACTCGATCATATAAATTGGTAAGCCTATACCTATAGACAGACTGAGATGAAATACATGTAGCCTGTCGAGTACTCAAGAATTCCATTTGTATATTTAAGTGTATCTTGGTTGCACCTCGCTTACAATAATATTGAGAGAGCATATATCAGTTTTGCAGAGAACCATTTTATTAAATCCCTCAGAGAAATATCCGAGTGCATTCAATTCAAATGGTGTCTTTGCGATTTGTGGTAACATCATATACGTACGTTGGAATATCAATCGATACTTAAGAAATCAAGTGGCAGACATGACGATATGATGTGATGTGAGAGAGAGAAAAGACATGGCATAAATTTTGTAGATAGTATACGCTACATTTTTGAAAGTGTCAATTTTCTTTCGCCTAATAGGGAGAGCTCTTAGGAAGATGACAATTTGGAATATAAAAATGATGCTAATAAAGATACTCATAAAAATACAATTCATATTGAAAGCAAATTATTTTGTGAAAATAGTATCCATGAATGAGTTTTTCACACATTATTCATGAATTGTGTATGATTACCCAAACACAATCTTTCCCAATAAGTGAATTGGTAGAAGAAGATCTATTAATAGTCAGCTAAATCTCCGGATGTAACTAAGCTTGACTATTTTTGTGGGTTACTCTAACTCCAAGAGATATCTTAATAGACCAAACACTACTGAGGCACTAAAAGATAGAATTCAGAACGAAATAAGATGCTTAAACATTGAATAGCAGTAGTGATACTATGTTTATGCAGAATTACTTCAGAATTAGAAGTGGATGGCATGTATCCTTCCGGAGTGACTACAGAGCTGAAAACAATGACCAGAGGCCACCAAAAACTGTTGTCGAGGGACCATGGCCAGAGGCTACTTATGGCCGGGGGGTTGCTGCGCGGTCCGAAGACAAGAGGTAGTTTCTGGTTATTGTCTATGTCTTCAGCCCCACCCACAGCATCTTCAGCCCCACGCAGCAGCCTCTGGCCATTGTTCCCTGATTATCAGCAGCTTCTTATATATTCAGTTTCCGCAGCAACCCCCCACCATCAGCAGCCTCTGATCATTGTCCCCAGTAGCAGTCTCTAGTGTCTTCTGGTCAGTATTTCATCCCCGTTGACAATTTCTTTGACTTTTGTGGTTACTCGGGATGAACACACGGGTGATGGTCCCGTATGGGCATAGTATAACTCCTAATTGCGTTTTGCAATAATTTCTGGTTCGTCTTGCTTATTGCCGAGAGCAAATTAAAAAGCATAAAGTAAATAATCAATTATACAGTTCAGCCGACCCTCGCCCCTTCCAAAACTTTATTCATTATTTAGTCGAACATCACAGGATGTTAATCTCTATTTGGGCCACAGAAATATCATAACCCGAACTAGTACGGTGGAGCAATATCCTGGGTGGTATTGATTCCCCTGTTATTTATGATGCTGCTATCGTTTCGTCTATATCGAACTTAAAAATGGCCTGATGGAAAAATATAGTGAAAACGACGCGCGACGGAGATATCGCTGCGTAGCGTGCCGCATTATTACGGACAATTGATATAAATCACAAACCAACAGACTAGTCGGGGGTTTTGTTGAAATTATATGTCGTTAATAAATGCCCGTATTTTCCTATTACTATGAATATATTGACTAAGGGAATAATGCCATCTATTATCGTGACATTAAAATAGAACTATAGAGATGAATTTTGCAATCAAGTTAGCTCTGGTTCGTATTATAGTGATGTAATATTAATTTAAAGATAGGTATATACAAATAAATATATTGATTAAAATACAAATATAACTCAACATATCTCAAATTTAGTTTAAAATTTATAGTACTCCTCTCCCTTAAGGATTAAATCAGGTCATTCCACTGACTGGGAACGCATGATTTTTATCCCTATTATGAAATAATAAATGACATAAATCCATTAATGTTGTCAGATCATATAAATTCTCAAAGACTCGGTGGTGGATTTACAGTAGTTCATCACATTCTAAAGATATATTGGATAGAAATAGAGACGGACTATTTGTAACGATGTGCAGGATATTCAAGCACTAATAAGGTCACATTACAGCAAGTAATACACGCATACGTGTTTGCCGTTCATTATGCAACCAGTACAACATGCATTGAGTTAGTAATGTAGCGCGAATATGGGAACTGGTAACGGATTTGCCCTCACTAAGTCGACATGCTAGTTAGGTTATAGTTTGCCATGTACGTTTATTTATAGCGGATCGAAGTCTCTCTTTATACAGAAAAAAAATATTACGTGAACTTAATATGAACGTCACAATTTGTATATGTTCCTGTGTGCTGTAAATAGGGCGACATACTGTTACATGTAGTAAAAGAGTTCTAAGTACTACAGCTAAAATATTAGTTACCGAAATATGTCAAAATAGACCTGAAATATTATGAAGTGCGTGGATGAAGCTTAATTCCAAAACAACGAAATTGTGCACGCGCGAATGAGCGTACTCGCATGGCTGAGCTTGCCTGCTGCCAGTTGAGAGGGATGTTGACGGTGTTACGGTATAGAAGAACACAGAAAACCTATTCAAGGAACCACAATTACGATTTTTACGACAGAAATGTTTATAAGGATAATATTTATAGCACGTTGAATATATTTTCTTGTACTACAAATATGATATTGATTTATTGAGGGATTTTACTGGACTTCTATTACACTGTTCGAATTCCAAGAAGCTTTTTCGTATCTCAAGCTTGCTCACGTGGAATCATATCTTCATCGCCACATCTTCAATTGAAAATTCTAAAACGTATCTTAGTTTTCATTGTTGCAAGTATACAAGGTATAGTGCATGGACAAATGGAAATCCTGATTCTACCAGCTCCCCATTTTATACGCTTCAGACTCATGTTTACTCTATGAGACTTGATGGACCATCTTTGACAAAACCAATTTTTCATATCACATATTGATGCACGCTATAGTAATCAGAATCCAATTTATGTAATTATATTTATTTATTTGTGAACATTTATCCATAATCGGCATGGGTATATCCACAATAGGTCTATTAAAAATGTAATTATCGATTGGAATGACATATATTTCTATTTGTTCTGATGCAACATTTGTTTGTAGTCACAACCTTGGATACCAGTAATAGACCAACGCCAACTTTAATAATTCATAACCACGAGACCATTAAGGATTCACTGTGCGTGATAAACTTCTAAGATGGCATTGTGCTTTAAGGTATCGGATGCCACTTATACAATTCATTAATTAAATAGGCTATCGTCGGTCTGAATCATCAATTATGTTTCGTAATTTCGATAGCACACGAGAGAAAAGTCGTATCGAATTATTCCAGATACCTTTTGATATGATACGTAGATGTACTAAGGTATCAAGAATTATCAAACGTGGTCGTGGATTTTCAAACGATTTATGTGGGAATCGAAACCACGCTCGAATTACCCCGGACCAAGAATCTAAACCAGCTCCAAACGATTGGCATCATTGCTCCAGATTAATCCAGGGAAGTTAGAGACCTTTTATGTATTAATTAAGAGATAATTTATCCTCAGAACATCTAGCCATGCCTATAAACATGTAAATTTGGATTCGAACAGAAAATTAAGTAAATCTTGTAAAGCAAAATGCCGATCAATTCTTGTCGCCTCTCGGAAATGAACCCGAGACTCCTGGCGCAAAATATGGAAACGTTTGACCACTTGATGTACCATCAAAAATTTGTCAAGCAGTTTTGGTGAGGTTCTTCTTGGTATGCTATCATAATTTTCAGTATTTCAATTATGGATGTTATCATAGGCTACACTTTTATACGACTGAAGCCTATTTTAAATCTGGCATACTAGTGATGTACACATGATCTAAATCTGTGTTAGAACGGTTTTTACTATTTATGTGCATATTCTTAATATTATAATGAATAGGTAATACACCTGTTAATATTATTCTTCTTTTTATCATTGTATTGATATTTTCTAGGTATGTGTTACATGTACTGAAAACAATATATACCAGGTATGTAAATATGAAATCGGAATTTGTCCATAGATGGCTTACTTGCTAAAGTACTTACAGTCATACCGCGTTATTGGTGCCATTTTTTTGTTCTGATATCTGATAAAGGCTTTTATCTTACAATAATACAAGTTTCATACAACAACATCGTTTCTAATAGCGTTGAACATGTCGAATGTTCTGCCTGGAAACTACGATTTGCGGGCAGCATTGATTTTCTGTTACCTTTTGAAGAAAACTGCTACAGAATCGCATCGAATGCTTGTCGAAGCCTACGGTGAGCATGCCCTTGGTAAATCACAGTGCTCTGAGTAGCTTGAAAATTGAGCAGTGGCAATTTTGACGTTAGAAACGAAGAACGTTGAAGACCACTGAAAAAGTTTGAAAATAGCGAATTGCAAGCATTGTTGGATGAGAATGACGCTCAAACGCAACCAGAACTCGGGGATCAATTAAATATAACACAAGAAAACGTCTTCATACATTTGAAAGCTATGGGAAAGATCCAGAAGATGGGAAAATGGGTTTCACATGCACTGAATGAAAGACAGCAGGAAAACCGCAAAACCATTTGCGAAATGCTGTTTGCCAGGTACAAAAGAAAGTCATTTCACCATAGAATTGTGACTGGCGATGAAAAGTGGATATACTTCGAAAATCCTAAGCGTAAAATATCATGGGTAACTCCAGGCGAACCATCAACATCGACTGCAAGGATAAATCGTTATGGACGGAAAATAATGTTCTGTGTTTGGTAGAATCAGAAGGGTGTGATCTATTATGAGCTGCTAAAACCTGGTCAAACCGTTAATACTGAACGCTACCAACAACAAATGATCGATTTGAATCAAGTTTTGTGTGAAAAAGACCAGAATATCAAAAAAGGCAACACAAAATGATTTTGATTCATGCTAATGGGCCATCACACACAGAAAAACCGGCCAAGGAAACGATTAAGGCGTTTGGATGGGAAATACTTTCGCATGCGGCTTACTCACCAGACTTGGCTCCATCCGATCACTGCTTATTTGCATTCACTTCTTACGAAAGTATACGAAAATGACTCGATGACTGGTTTGCCTCAAAAGAGCAGGAATCGATTTGGCATGGAATCCACAAATTATCAGAGAGATTGGGAAAATGTATAGCTAACAATGCACAATACTTGGAATAAAATATTTTTTATCAGTTTCGTACAATAAATTTGTATTTTCTATACAAAAAATTCCTGTTTCATATTTACGTACCTGATATTATTACTATTATCATTAACTGGTGCACCTAGCAGTAATACCAAAAGATTCACTGATCGTATTCACCTGAAATTATTCTCTCTCGCTGACGAATTTACCTTAAACATTTTTTTTAATTAATTTTAGTACCACATGAATTAAAATTCTAAGTATATAGTGAAATACAGGCCTGGATAACATGTCTTGTTGATATTTAATCAACTGTTCAGGAATAATTAGTGAGTTAACATAAACGCTTTGTAGGAGACAGTCTCTCAACCGGTCTAACATGAGGCCATGTTAGACCGGTAAACAAACAAAAATGAAAATAATACCTTGTACGGCAGAAGAATTCACATCACAACATCGTTTGACATAATTTTCTGGGAAATGATGCTTCCTACTGTCAACCGAAGTAACTTTATCGCAGGAATTACACATCGCACTGCCCAAATGGATTATAAACCACTTCTTTCTCCACTCTCGACGCTTTCTAATGACAATAACGTTTTACATAAATGACGCTTCAAATTCTGCTGCAGTTCGGATCTGACGTCCAAGTGGAATTTTCCTCGCGGTTGGATTTGAAGAATTTTTGCGTTATTCATTGCTTTCATCGCTTTGAGACATCTTTCAACATCTTTTTCTCGCCTCCAAACTCCTTTATATTTTATTTTTCGCATACTCAATGCAATATGGAAGAACAACGCGATCGAAAGAGGCGCATGAATAAACAAAATTACGATATCGCGATACGGTAGACACCGAGATCTGGGCTGGCAGCGTTGCCAACGCTGTAAACGCAGCTGTGACGCGCGAAGAAAATCGGTACAATCACAGCCAAAAATATGTAGTGTATCGCAATGCGGCGTCCTATGTAAAAGTCAGCAGATAGCGGCCAAACTTTTGTAACAGAAATACATGCTACCTTGCTACCTTAAGCAGCTTAAGGGTGCAGAGACGTCTTTCTCCTTAGATTGGTCCTCAGACACAGGCCAACTCCCTAACACACAGCTGAGAGTAGGGCCTCTGCCACCAACATCTACTCTTCTAGTATCTAGATTTTGACGGATTTGTTAATAATAGACAATGTATTATTTTTTATAGAATCTTCAATGCATAACTAGTTTTGTTACCTCATTTCGATTTTGCAATTACGTGTACAATGGCCGCCTGGGGTGCTAGTGGCCTTACAGGTCATGCAGTCTTATTTCTCCTTTTCTCTTACGTCCCTCGCTAACACTAGCAGTAAACATAACCTCGTGTACATGTAAACAAGCGCGTAATCGCAAGTTGTAATCAATCTGCTGTGTATAAATATAATAGCGTAAAATGGAGGATCCGCCCAGAGTAAAAAAAAAAACAAAATGCGTCGTATGAGACGAGGTTGCATAGTGCCCGCATGCAATTACGAAAAAGAACGTCCCGTAGAAGGCGAGAAAGTGCATTATTTCAGAGTACCCTCAAACGAAGAAAAAAGGAACTGTGGCAAAGTGCTATTCTGAATGATTTAACTCTAACCAAAAATCAATGACATGTAACTAACTGAAGAATAATTCAGTGTTTTAAAAAAAATGTCTCATTAAAAGATTGTTATGATTCGACATTATTCAATGTTTTGTATTGCTATTTAAATCGAAGTAAGGAATATAATTGCATTAGTCTATACACATCTTCTTTTACACAGGGGCCACATAAAGTTGTCCGCTTAAAGAGGGGAGCAGTGCCATGTAAAAATTTGTCAAAGACGCTTGGAAATGTTGTGGCGTCTTTTATTTTCGGTAAAGTGCAGTGAAGTAGATAGCTTCATTTTCCCTTCAACGATACTTCGATTATTCCCAATTTACAATATTATAATTTGTAGTATATATACTATAAACTTATATTAATTGCCTCTGTGAATTAATGTTTTGAAATGATTTCGTTTATTTGTAACAAAAATATTCATAGAATAAGTTTCAACACTTTCAGACAGATTATATACGTATATGTGTACATATTACGTGTAAATAAAAAAATTATTGCAGGAACACAAGAAAACATATCTATATATATAAAAATGAATCCCTATTTCCCTTGGTCATGCCATAACTTGAGAACAACTTAACCGATTTCATTCATCTTTTCTTTAATGTTTTCTAATACATTGTAGAAGGTTTTTACGGAACGAAGAATTAAGAAAATTGCGCAGAAATTGGAAAATTTGAGAAAACTTAACGACTATATTAACTTCGCGCGTTTGACAGTTCGCGCATTTGATGAATGTGAATCGAATTCGTATGTAGCAGATGTCTGCTACATACACACTCATCGCGTTTGACAGTTCGTGCACTGTAAATGTCGTTTAACAGCTACATCAGTCGGCATCTATCGATCAAAAAATTCATTTATTCATTTCTTAGTATACACTGCACAGTCTATTCGATCGAAACGTTTATCCAGTTTTCAGTTTGTTCAGTGAGATTTTTGAGAAGTGTTTGTTCATCGCAGTTAGTTCACCGCAATCAAGCCTTATATTAAAATTTAATTTAATATCGATTTTTGGTAAGTTTTGATAGACTAACACGTAGTATACATGGTTATACAGAAAAAATAAGGGAGTAAATTTGTTATTTTCAGTTGAATTTTGGTTCTTCAAGATGCCACCAATTAGGCGTACAAACTTAGGTCCCAGAATTCGCAATGCTGCAAGTCAAAGATATATACGAGCAAGTCAAACTGACGAGTAACGCGAAGCGCGAAATGAAGTTGAACGGAATCAATGGAATCGAAATCAACAAGGTAGAAATGTTGCGTTTAATCCCCATCGAGCTGCATTCAATTATAACGTGGAAATCGATTACAGTTCACAGAAAATCGTTGATATTGGACCAATGAACGTTGTGTGTCCACATTGCGAGGCATTGAAGTTTAAAAATGAAGCCCCCGAATTGTGTTGCGCCAGTGGTCAAGTCAAATTGACGCCATTGGTACCGCCACCAAAGCCACTACATTCATTGGTTTCCGGAAATTGGCCAGATTCGATACATTTTTTGCCTCAGATTCAGCAATACAATAATTGCTTTCAAATGACGTCTTTTGATGCAACAAAAGTTGTTCGAGATAATTTTATGCCTACTTTCAAGGTAAATTTAATGGGAAACAATAAACTTTTACCACCATGTGGCAACCAGAAGTGAGTGTGTTTACAGAAGTTGATGGGGAAATGGCAGTGCTACCAACGTACTTTGTCAGTTACATGGAGGTAATGGGTTGTAAACTAAGTTCCCGCCGTTTTTTTATATTTAAGATTGCGCGTTGAAAATGAAATATTTTGGCATAGTGTTTTGTGTTATTCGAAAGAGGATGTTTCGTTATACTAGAATCTGTGTTTAGTTTTTTTTCTCGGATTAATTTTTGTTAATTTTCAGATCATTAAAATGGAATGTCAAGTCGACAAAAATGAGCATTTTCGACACCTCCATCTTTATTCCTTCAATCAAGGTGCTAAGGCCGCAAAGGCTGCTCGCGACATTTGTGCCCTGTACGGAGAGGGTGCCATAGCTGAAAGGACCGCTCGTGATTGGTATGCCAAATTCAAAATTGGCAATTTCGACCTCAAAGACGCACCTCGTTCCAGGCGGCCAGTTGAGTTCGAAGAAGAGCGATTAAACAATCTTCTGCATGAAGATCCACGTCAAACAACCAGAGAATTGGCAGAGAAAATGGAATGCTCGCACACCGCTATAGCGAAGCATCTCCATTCGATGGGAAAGGTTCAGAAATTGGGCGCATGGGTTCCACATGCTTTAAATGACAACAACAAAAATCAAAGATCGACAATTTCTGCTGGTTTGCTTGCTCGTCACCGATCAACTCATGGGCACAAGGTTACACACGCTTTTTTTGCCTCCTTTTCACTAATAATGTTTTTTCAGCAAAGATTCCTGTATCGCATCGTCACTGGTGATGAAAAATGGTGCCTCTACGTCAACATGAAGCAGCGCAAAGAATGGCGTAGCCGGAAAGAAAAAGCCACACCGCGAGCAAAACAAGATATTCATCCACGAAAGACGATGTTATGCGTTTGGTGGGACTGGGAAGGCATTCTTCATTACGAAACGCTTGAACGAAACCAAACAGTGAATGCGGATCTTTACGTTCAACAAATGCAACGCCTCAACACGGCTATTCAAGAGAAAAGACCTAATCGGCAGCATGGCATTATTCTGCAACATGACAACGCCCGCCCGCATATCGCCAACATGACCAAGGAAGCCATTCAAACACTTGGCTGGGAAGTGCTGCCACACCCTCCGTATTCTCCCGACTTGGCGCCATCTGATTTCCATCTCTTTCGATCGCTTTCGAACGCTATGCGTGGAGTTTCGTTCAACAATGATGTGGAATTAAGGGCTTGGTTGGACGAATATTTCGACACGAGACCGGGCGATTTCTACCGCCGAGGCATTGAAAAGCTGGTTGAACGTTGGGAAGAAATCGTAAACAACAACGGAGAATACATTATTGATTAATAGTTGTTATATTTCATTGAAAAATAAAGTTTTAAAAAATAAAAAAAAAAACGGCGGGAACTTAGTTTACAATCAATACAAACACTTCGCTATACAATTACCCATATTACATCTATTTACCCTTGCAGATTCAGGGTCAAATATATCATCGAACAGGTTCTGATAAACACTATGTTTTTTAAATATTTTTTTTTATTATTATTTATTCCAGTTCGAATTGAATATTCATAGATAAAACAGGACAACGTCTGTCGGGTCAGCTAGTTTTTTATAATTGCAAATTAACCTAATTCAATTTCACATATACGGTAAGCAATAATAATCGTTACGTAATACATTGTGGCTCAGATAATTTCCCTATAAATTCATTTTGTTATTAATTTTACATCATCCGTTACGCACTTATATATTAAAATTTAAAAACATTTATGTTCAAATTTACCGGCAATTTCGCGCTACAAGACAACTAGCGTCCCTTGTACAGTCATTTTCCAATGAACTATCGCAGTGCTTATAATTTTAGGACCGACCTAACAAACGATCTGAAATCGTCTATTTCGTGAACGTGTACGGCGACGAGCATGTTTCTATGCCTGCCTACTCCTTCCTGCGTAATATGTGGATAATTACCCTGATGGACAAATTGGCGTTCGCCATATTTCTGTCGACGCTAAAACGATTAATGACTTCGTAAAAGGGCGATTCGGCCGACTCGAAACGTTTGTTAAACAGGCCCCGTAATGGGTGTAAACAGTTTTAAGTGTCGCACGTCTTTGATGCTGTACAAACGAGATGTGACAGGTTTATTATGCGCGAGAAATGAGCACTTCCCGTCCCGACCCAACCCCAATCACTGCAACCGGCGGCGGCGGCGGCGTTCCACACTAAACCTAGGAATTCTGAAGTATTTCACCGAGCTAACTACCCGTTATACGGCCCTACGTACAACTGGGATTATTTATGTCGATCCGGCGTCGGGACGAGTTTCGGCCGTTTTGCGGCTTCATTTCGCGGCTTTTATAATTGCCTAACAGTGAATTTATGGCATGCCGGGCTGTTGTTGCCGGCGCATCCGCCAATTCTTCGGAAAATTTACCGTCTCGTCTATGACGCCGAACAGAAACTAAAAGTAGACGGTCTACTCACCGTCGGAACTTTGACCCCGCGCTTACGAAAGCATGCCGACACGCTGCTGTTGAACAGCGGCCTTCTTGAGTATACGGGTTACTTATTTCTTCGTGAGCGTTTGTTAAGAGGGCTAATAGGATATACTTTGGTAAATTAGATATAGAGCCGTCTCTTAAGGGAAATATTTTGTTTGTTGTAGTAAAATAGTAGCTGTGGCTTACTAACGTTTATTACATAAATTGTTGACATTTAATAGAGGTAAAACAGTGCATAAATTACAAATAATATTATTCAACACAAGAAATATTAATATTGCGAATATATTATCAACAATATCGCATTATTAACTAACTAGACTGACAACCAAATTAACAAATGTTCTCACAAAATTTTCAATATAGTTAGCTTGGCATTTTGTTTTTGTAATTTGTTATTTTTATATCATGATTTGTGAATTTTATAGCATAATAAAGACGCACTCTAGGATAGAGGGACAAAAATAATTTAATGGAAAACTTCTAAACGGATCACAGTGTTTCCAAATCCCGATTTTGTGGCAAAAAGTACTTTTGGTTATCGAAATTTGATGACAATTTGGATACCAGGGCTTTTCGGATCGCTGATTTCAAAAATGCAATTTGTTTTTTAAAATTCAAAATAGAGGACACAAAACGGCCGCCATATTTGTTTAAAAATTATTTATAACAAGAACGATCCAGTGTACTGAATTTGTTTGTAAACAGTGATTTCAAATATGAAATTGCATTTTGAAATTTCAAAATGGAGGACATGTTAAAAAATGTTTTAAATAAAATAAATCATTCTACTGGTAGAAATAGATAGGAAAGTTTGATGCTGATTGAAGTTTGCTGATTTTTTAAGCAACAATACATTTTTATTGTTTATTAAACGACATACATTAATAAATTATTAATTACATTACTTAATATAACGAATTAACTATTGTGGCTCGTCGAGGGTTCTTCTGAGCACTCCGAGACAAATTCACCCGACGAAATGTATGATAATTCTGCTGAAATAAGTAATTGTATTGCATCTTTGCTAAGGTTTTTTCCTTAGTTCGAAGTTTTGGCATTCCCGTTTTTAAAGAATCTGAAGGTACCAGGAGCCAATGGAATTCATCTTTCATAGTGTTCTCTCGTCAAATTTTTCGTGAATAAAATTCGATGTGACTCATCAGTCCTTTATTTCGTATAAAAATAGATTAATACGATTAATGGAGTCCTCAGAGAGTTTAAATGAGGTATTTGCTTTCAAATGCAAAGCTTCTTCGATAACTTATATTTTATTGGAGAATTTTGCAGTTGAAATTTTCTCTGTCATAAGAAATATGTCTCTACTCTTGAGAACAATTTCATTTATAACCGACATCTTTTCTCAATGACCTGAAAACAGTTTAAAAATAATCAGATTATACCATTTCCTTTGAAATTTTCAAATACAATACGTAGTAAGTTATTTGACGTAAATACTGATTTTTAATAAAAAAAAAGAAACAATTATTTACGGTAATAATTCACCCTGGAAGAATAAGCATTGAAAAGGCCAGATATGAACCTCTTGTTAGGAGCTGTGTCTCTTTAATCGTCTGCCGCGTCAAACGCCGAAATTTTTAGACTGCGCGCGACAAAACTAACACGTTTTTTACTCGTGTTAGAGCACCTAAGAGCAGCCAAATTTGTAACCGATCCAAAACCTAGGCCTTCCATTTTATGATAAATATAAAATTGCGGTGGAAATCGACAGAAGTCGAAACAGAAACAAAAATTGCCAAGACTCGAAAAAAAAACGGGATTTTACAAGGTCACATTCCAAATGCCGTTTTTAACATAAAAATAACGAATTTT
Organism: Rosalia funebris; assembly: GCA_037954035.1. Classification (NCBI taxonomy): domain Eukaryota; kingdom Metazoa; phylum Arthropoda; class Insecta; order Coleoptera; family Cerambycidae; genus Rosalia; species Rosalia funebris. The sequence continues at coordinate 8,583,494 of JAZFAV010000001.1, read as the reverse complement.
TTAAATTAAAACGTTCACATATAATGTACGTACCTTTATTAACAATTTTTTAGTAAAAAACTTACTGGATACTGAAATACACACTTAACAATATTGCTCCGCCGGCGGGGTAATGCCTCAGAAAATATACTTGGAAACTTATCCTTAGGAATTATAATGTCCCAAAATCCCCTCTACAACATGCTATGAAAAAAAATCGGAATGCTGACCTTCAATGTTGGGACTTTTGACCGCAAAATCGGGATTTGGAAACACTGTGCGGATGTGTAACAGGTATACTTTCACATAGTATATCGTTTAATTTTACCCCATTCGAATCGGAACAAGCTAATTTATTGCCTTAGGTCCTAAAAAGTAAACACTTAAGGCAAATTGCTTCAATTCGTCCGTGTACCTACACCTTCTAGTAACTCTATTTAACAATTTGAATTGCGGATTTAAAAGTTTACTGGATTGTTCCGAATAATTTTCTTCTAGATATTTGTAAATATTTTCCAATATTATTCCGGTGTCCAGTTTTCTGGCACTGAGATGACCCTGCAGCACTTTTTTAAAGTCTTTATTTCCTCCTTTAACAACTTCTTCCTCGAAGAGTTTGCGGAAAGTGTCATTGCAGTCTGAGTGATCTTATCCAAAATAATTAATAGATGGCGGCACAAATGCCTGTCCAATCTAACTTAAAAATAGCTCTCATCTTACTTAAATAATACAAAATATGTTTACCCTCAAACACTTTTTCTTCCACGTTTGTCATCACAGAAACATCTTTGTAGCTTTGCTTTTCGCTCTCAATACAAGTATTACAAGAAACATTATCTAAAACTGTTACCGAATAGTAAATGTTCCTTTTTGGACAAATTGGGTTTTATAAAATTGTTATATCAATATATACATATATACTTATATATAAATAAAACAAATTTGAAAAAAGTTACTTACTATTTGTTAACAAATTCAGTGAAGGAATTGCACATAATTCAAACGAGTCTTCGAATCATTTATAATAAAACAGTCTTCAGGTAAATGTAAATTGCAAATTTCTAATCTACTATTATATTGATCCAGTGTAAGATTAACATACCTATGAATGTCAACAAATCCTAATGATTTCTTCCGACTCTTACATCTAAAAACTATTTTATAAATATCTATGCGACATAAATTTAATGCATCTAATCCGATCTGAAACCCTATTAAATGCGTAATCAATTATCTTACTTAGCTTCATCTTTTGGACACACAAAATATGAGACACTAGATCCTGTTTTACTGTTACAGCCATCAATCAGCAAAATACAGGGCCATTTTTAGCTATTCAAACGCAAATTAATAAAATTGACAATCTAAAATCCAACCGGTATAATACGTCGCCTGCGGCAATTGATCCGGTGTCGAGACTGACGGTATATATGCGCCACGTGCTAGTTATCTAAGTCTCGCTGGACGGCGGGACGGGGTAAGGAGAGAAACTTAGCGGACGGAGTTTACAGAGAACCTTCTAGTCTTGGTTTCTATTCGGTGTCTATGGGGAGTTCTTATGCAACTCCGACGATTTGAACCACCGTAAAAAATGCCAGGAATTTATTTACAGGAAAGTTTGTTCGCATTTTATTTACCTGAAATAATATCCAGTCGCCAAAAGATATTCACGAAATGTTGTTAGTAACAGAACGTTTGCTACGTTCTGTTACTTCTTCACTACACTATGAAGATTTTTCTTACTTTAACACTGTTACATTGGGTTGTTATTGACGGTCTATATACATTAAAAAATGAATAAAAAGTACAAAACTCATGTTGTCGATTAGGTTAGTTAAATATGGAAAACAATTTTAAATGTCATTTGCTCCACGCACTGGACTATATTGTAGACTATAGCAACTTGCTAATCTTCCGTAAAGACTAGTATTTTCATTAATGGGAGATAGATGGCGTAGTTGCATACTACTATCACATCACGATTCGGTCGATTCATTAAGTATTCAGTTCATAACAGCATGAAAAATGCCCATAAACGAATGCCATCTCGTTTCGATTATATATTTATCAACAATTTTCTGTTAAAGAGCGATATTAATTGAAACCTCGACTGCACGGTTTTGTGAATGGATCATCACCGCTCCTGAATTACGAGAACTGGTGAAGAGCGGCGATTAAAGCTGTCACTGATTCAATAACGGCGAAATACTAATTAGCTTTGACGGCACATTTGCGGTGTAATAATGTTGCAGATTGCATTGTTCAGTGCGCTGAGACGTTAATTTGCTTTAATTGGATGCAATTTTCAGTGTTCAGACTTTTCGAAAGTATGCCGATTCGATGCCGTTCGTAAATTGCTGTCTCTAAAGGTGCGTATACATTTGCGAGCCGAACCGTTTGTGAACCGCTTGCGAACCATTCGTTTAAAATAGTTTTACAGCAAACATCTACTGAACTAAACACGATCCATGGGAAAGAAGAAACTAACCACGAATCACTAGCATTCTTGCTCGGCGCTCTTACTTGTAATAAATAATGTCCTCGTGCGAGGAAAATTGTGCGATTTTAGTTATGAGTGGTGCGGCATTAATGATAGCAGAAAGTTTGTGCAAAAAGAAGAGGAAAGAAAGACCTATTTCCCTCCAAGAATATTATTTTAAATTTGTTTATAATGGGTCTTTGTGTTTAGCATTCCACAATAACGATTTCGTTTTATAAATGTCAATTAGTTTGACTACATTTTCGTTTGTCTACTCCATTATAATAATTATTATAATATAAAAATTATTAAATAAAATTATAAGGGTAGGCAGATTATTAAATAAACAACCGAGAGAGAAAAGAATCATACAAAAAGGCACAAGAAATAAATAGACCAGCCCCGTGGTTCGCGAGCAGAAGAAAAACAACGAACTGCACACAACGCCGTCTCAGTGTGAACTGCAAATGCCTTTGTGTTCGTCAAAAAAACAGACAGGTAGCGGTTCGCCACGAGCAGTTTACAAGCGATTTGTTCGGCGCTCCAAACCCCGTCCCCGATCTTGCGATCGAATGGTTCAAGAGCGGTTCGCGAACTGTTCGGCTCGTAAATGTATACGCACCTTTAGATTTCGCGCGACCATAACATCGTTGTGACGTTGGAATCAACAAAAGCAGTTATTTCCGTCGATATATTTACTACTTACGGTTAACTATGTTAACACCAGTGGCTAAAACAGGAATAGCTACTACAGGATGTCTCACTCGGAACTGTAGGGTGTAGATTTGTGAATAAAACTAATAATATTTGAGAAGCTGAAGTTTATTATTCTTCAACATAAAATGGAGACGTGGTACGGCTAGAAATGGAAAAGAGTATCGTTAATATGGCCGCCTCGATTCATCTGGCATGATTTATTCGATTTTCCATAACACGGGTACGTAAAACTGGCTCAATTTCCCGAATAACACGTCAAACGTTTATTTTGAAGTCATTGATTGTTGCTGGCTGGGTGACGTACACTTTACCGTGACATAACCCTAAAGAAAAAAGTACAGTGGTGTTAAATCACATGATCACGCAGGCCAATTGATGTCAGCATTCCGCAGGACAACATGATCAGGAAATTTGGTATTATAACAGATATGGTTGCACGTGCTATATGACACGTTGTACCGTCTTGCTGAAATCACGTTGTTAAAATTAAAATCGTCAATTTGGCGGAAGAATAAATGTTTTAACATGTCACGATAGTGTTGCCCATTTATTGTGATAGCATTACCATTTTCATTTTTAAATTCAAAATGCACATCAAGCCGTGTATCTCTGTGGATGCATTTCTTCTTCATGAACAGCATGTAAATTTTTAGCACCCCAAATTCTACATTTGATTTTTGACGTATCCATCGAAATGAAAATTCATCGCTAAACTAAATTCTGTTGCTAAAATCAGCATCACCTTCTTTATTTAACAAATGTGCGACGTTGCAAATGCAGATCTTCATTTAAAATCCGATGCTGGGAGACGTTCCCGATCAGAATCAGTCAAAACCCGATCGATCCGACTTGATTTAGTTGAGTTATCGTGTTAACAAAGAAAATTTCTCAAATAGTCCACCGTCGTGCTTTTCATAACCCATGAACAGGGTGGGGTGTGTCTTATCCACCTCAAAATCAATAGGTGTCGTCTGGGAGACTTTTCCGATCAGAATCAGTCAAAACCCGATTGATCCGACACGATTTAATTGAGTTATCGTATTAACAAAACAAATTTCTCAAATAGTCCACCATCGTGCTCTCATGACTCATGGACAGGGTGCGGTGTGTGCTATCCACCTCAAAATCAATAGGTATCATCTGCGAGACGTCCCCGATCAGGATCAGTCAAAACCCGATTGATCCGACACGATTTAGTTGAGTTATCGTGCTAACAAGAAATTCTAATTCCGACGACAATGACGACACACACGCAGCAAAAATTTTTCAAAAACCATTTTTTTTTGTTTTTAGGCCGAAAAATGAAAAATGAATCCAAAAGAAAATTTTTGTTTTTTCACTTTTTCTTTACACGATTACATTAATTTTCCGCTAGTATAGTGGAGTGCGGAAAAGCAATAGTATCTTCAAATGTGAATATTTAATAATGACGATAATATTAATTTTTATCTGATTAGATTTAGTAAGTTTTTGGGGATCGGGTTGGTACACCGCCAACATGTAATCGTTATGTCGATATCAATATTGGGGATGATCTAATAGCTTTTTATTCACGAAATTTCATAAGAATAGGCGCAAAAACTGGTGAAACATGCGGGAGAACCCCACTCATCGTATACTATAAATAAAATATTGCAATATTGTATTCAACTGTACGCACAGCTAACCATAATCCTGTTGAAAGTCTCGTTACCCAGTTAAGGCAGTTAAAACGTAGTACAGCGAGTTAGTTAACCCGCGTTTTCCGCGCTCTAGATAATTTTTCATAATTAATGACTATTTCCCCTGTAATAAAGATTGTTTAGTATATTTGCCTTCTAGATTAAAGCTATATTATTCACATAATTTGTCTTTCGTATTTGTAATCCCAGCAGTAATTCAATTCGAGGGTAAACGAGGAGAATAGGTATATGTCACTAAACACAAGAAACTAATTTTAAATAGAATTACTTCTCGTTTCGACAATGAACGTTCTCCGTGCTTACGGTTTCACATTCCACGTTCGATGTAAATTGGAATCATTAAGGGTTGATTCACACTGCTCTAACTTGAGTAAATATATCGAAGCGCAGACGGATTCCTTTATGTGTAGATGAATTAACTTGAATAGGAATGTATTCTTAATAGTATTTTCATGTTGTACGATATTCAACAATAATATAATGGGTTCTACACTGAAGCAGATGACGATTAATAGCTGACACTTACGCTTTGACAAATTCTTCGTCAATGACTAGAAAATGAATGTTCCTAAATTTCAAAATAAACTGAGGTATGATTAAGTTTTCGATAAATGTCTTCGGTAAGTTCTTTTACTTTTCCACACTCCACTATACGCGGAAAAGTAATGTAATCGTATAAAAAAAATTTTTCTAGGGTTTATTTTTCGATTTTCGGCCTAAAAACAAAAAAAAATGGTAAGAAAAAACATTTTGTGTGTATGTGTGTGTGTGTTTGTGTGTGTGTGTTTGTGTGTTTGTGTTTGTGTGTGTGTGTGTGTTTGCGTGTTTGTGTGTGTGTGTGTTTGTGTGTGTGTGTGTCATTGTCGTTGTCGTTGTCGTTGTCGTCGTTGGCGTTGTCGTTGTCGTCGACATTTATTCTTGTTAGCACGATAACTCAATAAAATCGTGTCGGATCCATCGGGTTTTGACTGATTCTGATCGGGGACGTCTCCCAGACGACATCTTTTGATTTTGAGGTGGATAGGACACACCCCACCCTGTCCATGGGTCATGAGAAAGCACGATGGTGGACTATTTGAAAAAAATTGAAAAAATTAAATAATATAAAATCGCATAAAACACATATTCTGCATTTATGTGTTCGTTTATTTTTTCTCGGCAACTCAATTTCGAGATAGAGATGTTCTACGTGCGAGAAAGTCCGTTTTAAGGTTTTAAAACTGTTTATTTTATACAAGTTCAAGTATCTCACCATAAAATAAAATAAAATTGTAGTCAATGGCCGAAGGATCGTATAATAAAATACATACCGTACACAATATATTAATCAATCAACCAGCGGTAAGTAATTACAAGTATGCACCCCAAATACCAAATATTTTATTAGTAAAATATTATAATACTATTAAAATCTTGAAATATTTTAAATATATTAAGAAAATACACTATTCCAATAGCACATAAACTTTACAACACTCCAAAGAAATTGCTTCAACAAAACTTCAACCTAAATTATAAACCAAAAACAGCACAAACATTATACAGTGTTTTCAGTTCAAAACTGCCTACTCTTATTATTTCTTACTGAAAGAGGATAAACTGAAATCGATTGATCCGTTCAATAATAAAATAATTTAGATAAAACACAAAATAAAACTAATATATATTATATAAGTCAATAAAAGTAGGAGGCACTGAAAGGGTCTTTTGTGGAATCGCTGCCTCAGACTCAACATCGATAAATTTTATGTTTCTTTTATTTTTTTACACACGTCACTTTTCTTTTGTTGATATTCAAAATGGATAAGAGACGGTTTATTTTAACTCGTTGCTCCGTTGTATTTTAGCGCATAATTTCTTCCTGATTTAATTTTGAAAACAAAGTAAAATTACTTTAAATTGTTTTGTGATGTGGTGTTAGTTCCAGTGACGGCTAAAAGAAGATAAGACAATACTAAAATTTTCTTTTAGCTGTAATTTTGTTTGTATTTATTGCGACATTTTAATACGACATATGAATAAATTCCTTATTAACAGTACTAATAAATGGTACCACGGTACCAATATGATTCCATTTGAAAAAATTGAGTTTTGCCCCAAAAACAATTTTAATGAACTTTATTTGTTCATAAATCACGTGATTTTGTATTTTTGAGGGGATTTCGATTTTTGTAGATTACACGGGTCATTTAGGATGAATCGGAACTGTCATGGCACACTTAAATGGAAAACTAAATATTAGATTATAAAAAATGTTGACTTTTTAAATATCACTTATTTGGTATCGTTGGATTCACAAAATTATGCAGAATTCAAAAACTTAATAATATACAGGGTATTCTATTTAAAAATAGAAAGTTAGTGTCACTTCCGGTGAAACCGGAAGCAAAAGAAAAATCAATTGTATGTCAAAATGTGCCGCTTATTATGTGTATAGGACATCCCAAATTTCAATCAATTATCTTCAAAACTAAAGGAGAAAAGGGGGGGCATACCATGATCCTGTTACACTCGGTATAGTTAACTTATCGTGCTGTCCTTTGGTGACTCTAGATATTAAAAGGACTTATTCATTGCATAAACTATTGTTAAGTGATCAGGTGTCGAGGTTGTACTGCAGAAAACTTAGAAAAGTACCTAGTATGAATTTTTATTATCGCCATCAGTCTCTATGTGAACCGGAAACCGAGACCAACTGAGACGTGTATTGAAAGGTTTTTTATCTATACCTTTTCGAACTTCTAGAGTTCGACTCTGTTACGGCTCGCTGATGTAGACGCTTTAATGATATTATCTTCAGTCAATCTAGATCTCCCTGTATTTCGATCGATACCTTATTAAATCACTATCCACAGTTCTCTATAAGACAGAGTATTAATAGTTTAAAAGCTATTTAGCTATTAAAATAAACGCTAGAAAGAAAACATTTTTTACTTTTCCATTAGAACAATATTATCCCCGCGCTATGGTCGTGTAAATTTGAAGGATACCCGTATGCGACAGCGATTTTTATTTAACTCCGACAATATTCACATGCGTCATATATTTACCATATTATGTAAAATATTTTTTGGGGTAGAATTCGTCAGAATTGGAATTTGTATAAAACTCGCGACAAATCTACGTGCGGGCGTTTATGTAGTCAGAAAGCCCCTCATTTGTCCTCCGGTTATAAAGAAAACATGAAAGGGAACGTTGCGAACGGCTCGATTTAATGGCGCTGTCCCCGACGGTCCGCCGGCCATCCGGAGACACTTTCGGCCGGCCGCCGGTGAATAATTTAACCGGATCCCGTGTTTTGGCCGTCGAAATGTATAATAGATTCGGATCCAGAGCGCGACGTGCCGTATCCAGGACTCGGTAACGTGATTACCGCAAGACGAGCGATGTCTTGCATTTAACGGCGTCGTCTATTCGGCTGCCATTCGTAGATTTCAATTTCTTTTTCCATTTCCCACACGGTCGCCCGCCAAAATTGCTAGACGATAGGGAACGCGGGGCATCTTACCCGGAGCTCATTCATGATACAAAGGCAATCTCGAGAATAAATTGCAAGGTAATGTTTCACTTAAACCGGGTCGAATAGCCTCCCAATTCCGATTTCGATGGAATGTAAACAGCAACGAAAAGGCTGAAGCGCAAAGTTAAGCAAAATATAAAAAGCACTAGTTTAATTCCTCGGTTATTATAAAACACTTCGGAGGGGTAGTAAATGCCTTGAATGTCATATGTGAGTCACATAAGAAGCAATTCTAGTTCAAATTAGCTACCCATAGTCCTCCGCTCAGTCAGCTTCAATAGGTAAATGAATGATTTAATAACAATTTTAATCTGTATATTACAATTTTAGTATAAATTTAATCAACTTCTAATTGAAGACTTGGAGCATCTTCATGAAATCGTATCTTTTTCCTAGCCTATCCCTACAAGCCTGGACAATTCCCATTTTTACTTTTCCACCCTCCACTATACTCGGAAAAGTAATGTAATCGTGTAAACAGTTCTTTTTCTAGAGTTTATTTTTCGTTTTTCGACCTAAAAACCAAAAAATAAAGTTTAAAAACCTTAGAACGGACTTTTCCGCACGTAAAACATCTGTATCTCGAAATTGAGTGGCAGAGAAAAAATAAACCAACACATAAATGCAGAATATGTGTTTTACTTTTTACAAATAGTCCACCATCGTGCTTTCTCATGACCCATGGACAGAGTGGGGTGTATCATATCCACCTCAAAATCAATAAATGTCGTTTAGTAGACGTCCCTAATCAGAATCAGTCGAAACCCGATCGATCCGACACGATTTAATTGAGTGATCGTGATAAAAAAATTGCTCAAATAGTCCACCATTGTACTTTCTCATGACCCATGTACATGGTAGAGTGTGTTCTATCCACCTCAAATTCAATAGGTGTCGTCTGAGAGACGTTCCCGATCAAAATCAGTCAAAATCCAATCGATCCGACACGATTTAGTTGATTTAAAAAAATAAAACCCGCCACTGGTAGGATTCGACATGGATTGGAATCGAACAACAAACAGATGTTTCGAACTTATTATTTACACGGTACGTCGATCCAGGACAAATGTCGAATGAAATTTGTGGGGTATACATCTTTATCGATACGATCTATGTCAGTAACATATAAGTCGGAAATCGAGAAAGGAACTACCAAACCGCCAAGAGGTTATCAAAGTAGTTCCCGAATATCAAAGCTATTACATAATCGCTATAGGAAACAACTACTCCTCGGGCTAAAGCCCCGCCAGGCATTGAATTATACCTAAAAGCGATCCTCGACCCCTTTCTCGTATTTCTGCGCGATCAGATACGGTTTAAAAAAATAAAACCCGCCACAGGTAGGATTCGACATTTTTCCCAGATTGGAACCGAACGACATACAGCTGCTTCGAACTTGTTAGTTCTCATCAGTGCCGTACACGGTACGTCGATCCAGGCCGAATGAAATTTGTGGGGTATACATCTTTATCAATACGATCTATGTCAGTAACATTTAAGTTGGAAATTGAGAAATAACAATACATATTTTTTAATATTATAGTACGTGTACTGGACCCTGACTGAAAAGACTCACTGACTGTACTGGCAATACAATTACGCAGGTGGTGCTGGAGAGACATTTTTATAGCTTCGGATTAAAATACGATTCGAATCCCAAAGTTTTATTTATTATTGATGTGGTTTGTGTGACATGTTCAGTAAATGAGAGCTTACTATCGAATATTACACCTAAATATTTTATAAACTAGCAATCATATATCTGAAATTGATTTATTACTATATACATATATACAACTATTATATACATATATACATATATACAACTATATATATATATATATATATATATATATATATATATATATATATATATATATATATATATATACAAGTATGGAGCACGGCACTATACGGTTGCGAAACTTGGACGGTAGGGGAAGCAAGTAGGAAGAAATTAGAAGCTTTTGAGATGTGGTGTTACCGAAGAATAATAAAAATACCATGGACTGATAGGGTTAGAAACGAAGAAGTATTGGAGAAAGTCGGCGAGAAAAGAAGTATGTGGAAAAACATAAAGAAGAGAAGAGATAGAATGGTAGGCCACTTGCTGAGACATGGGGGAATAGTCCGTGATATTTTGGAGGCAGAAATAGGAGTGAAGAAAGGCAGAGGTAGGCCTAGATTAGACTACTGCTCGCAAATAGTAAGGAATGTAGGTTGTAGCACAATTAGCGAAATGCATAGGTTAGCACAAGATAGGAGAAGCTAGAGGTTAGCGTCCAACCAGTCTTAGGACTGATGACCTCATGATGATGATATACAACTGGCCGTTTCTTCAGAATAAGAGTAAGCGATTTATATGTTTCAGAATGTAGACCTAATTTATTTATCCTACAATGTAGGATAAATTTGGTGTAGGACCTACACCAAAGGTAGGTCCACCACACCAGAGGTTCCGTAGAAGACCTACAGAGAAAGTTGGTGTAGGACTTACACCAACTTTTGACAATTAATAATTGTTCTTGAATAAATAAACAATCTCCAAGGGTTCCAATACCGTAATACATCTTAAATTCATCCCGTAATCATTCATAAATATTGTGAATAGTAATGGTCCTAGATTGGATCCCTATGGTACTCCAGATGTAGAACAAAATTAGTTCTACATAGAATTAGATCCATTATACAATACATATTGTGAGCTACAAGATAATTATGAAACAAGTAACTTTATTAGAGGTTCAACCGACCAAAGTCCAAAAAAGTTTTTATACAACTATGCATCTCGTGAATTCAGTGAAAAATTTTACTATAATCGTGGTAAAAAGTCTACATTTTGACGCGAAAGGTGTAAAATTTAGTATCAGTGCTTAACTGTCTGTTTTGGAACTAACCATATATAAAATAACTGATGAAACAAGTAAACGTCTCCATAAACCCATTAAAAAATAGCTAAATCTTTTATCGTTGGCGTACATAACCTTGAGAAGGAAAATCTGTGTCGTAAATCCAGTTCAAGGGTACTATTTAGCTTACCTTATTTTCCACTCGCATAATTCTACAATGAAATTAAACGTTATATAAGATGGTTAATAAAGATTGTGCTATTAAAACCTACAGATGCGCGATCTGCCTACGAAGCCTCTCCCACAGAATCACGTATTTTTGTTGTAGGAAACGCATTCGGTCGACCAGCATTGTTTTCTTAATCCGAGAGAACGTTTAAATAAAAATGTTAACAGCCAGACATGAAAATTAAAGCGGTGCCAAATTTGCAGGCATTGTTCTAAACAATAATTACCTCAAGGTTCCAATTTAAGCCCACTACTGTAAGACAATATTAAAGTTAATTGATTTATAATATAAAGTTGGTGTTCAGAACTGATTAATTAATTTTGATAGCCTTAATTCTAAATATAAATTACTTTCAGAGTACCCAGAATTTATATTATTACGAAATATCACAGATTATGTATGTATATCACAGAATGTATTTCAAATTATAAATGTTCCATCTCAATCCTCAACGAATAATAGCTTCGTAGGGTCATTACAATAAAGTATTCAAAACCATACTAGTGCGCAGACGGCTTCTGGATAGAGGAGAACAAAGATACAAGTTGACGTCCATACATCTTGTGTCAGAATCAACGAATAATATTTCAAAAGAAATATTATTGTCAACTAGTTATCTTAGTAGTAGGATACCATTTTTCTATAAATACCAAAAGGTTATACGTCACTTTCGAAAGCTCATTGGGTAACGGCAACAACTCTGGCAATGCAATAAACTGCGACAGCTCTTAGAAAGCCTCATAGGCAATATTGAAAATAACGAAAGGTCTGTGACTTATGAAATCCTTTGTGAAATGTATATTGGGCAGACGATAAGATCAATGATATTTTTCGATCAATTATTCGATGTTCATGGAAAACTGGTGTCCTATTTGAGAATAACTTACAAATACTTCTAACACCAAGACATTTTGTTATCAGTCCCCCCAAATAGGCACCCCTTGAGCCATTCCTCAATATACAAGCTATTATATACAATCGCACTACTACCCACACCAACGGCAATAGTCAACTAAAAGTCAGGTAACATTTATACACCTATTGATCGATTAATGATTCAGTTCTGCCGCCAGAGGGATACCGTGGCGATTTCCAACGACATTTTGTCATTTTAATTAATTAAATGTAGATTAGAACTTTAAAATTTCAATGTACTCCGCTGGCAAGTCCTTTGTTGCGGTACGGGCGGTAATCAATTTAAATTCTGCATACAAAAATGGGAATAAGGAACGACCGGCCCGATTTTTGTATTATTCATCCATCTCCATTATATAAAATTTATTCACCCCGTTTACAGAAACACGCTTTATATAGTCATTATGGATTTTAATACACTATAGGCTTTTTAAGACTAAAAGAATAATAGCCAGCGCCAAGATTTCGGTGGGAGATTACGACATTACTCATATAATAATATATAACGACTGACTTGTGGGAAATTCGGGGGAAAATGGCGAACAGAAAATCTATTTTTCCTGTCTATGTTATTTATATTGCAATAAAACTACGTGTGTGGGTGAATGAAGTTATTTAAACTGTCGTGAGATGGAGCTTTGTTTATACTCCAATTCATCTGTAAATTCCTTAAAAATTAGGGATAAAACTTAAGCCAAAAGAGCTATTCTCCCGGCTATATACCGTCGACGGCGCTGAATTATGTGACGAAATTTACCGTATTTTTGTTATAACATAGAACTAAAAACACAATTATTTGGATTGCTCGAAAATCACAAGGAATATGCAAAGCGTCCTTTATTTCCGGATACCGCTAACTACAGACCGGTTTCGACCTTACCTTGGGTCTCGTCAGTATAGTGTAAGCGAGTACGCCTTTGACAAATGAGGCTTCACCTCTCATAGACACCGTCAGAATGAAGAATCCGTAGAATTAAGTTATTGGTTGTTACACTATGAGTATAAATAGTTTAAGCAGCAACGTTAAAAATTAAGAAATGGAACGTTGATATTCAGAACTAATAAAATTATGTGAAAAACGGTTTTTGCATATAGGTGTAATTGAATAATAAATAAATAACTGTCACAATGTTTGAAAGAATTAAAACACGAAAAATACCTTCAAACTGTTCCAAATAGAAACATTGAAAATAGCCCTACCTTGTCCTCTATCTTTTGAAAACCAGGAAGACTAACCTCCCGATTTCTGCCCTTTTATTGCTTAATAAATATTCAGTAAGTTTTAGAATAGTCTTAAAGGAACTTATGATCAGACAATTTTTTTATGGAACTAATAAACAAAATAACATAAAATTGAAACTATTCGTAGATGAATTAAATAATTTCATTTTGTTGGTAGTGAAAGTTCTAATTTAGTGGACGCCAATTCCGATATTAAGTCAATTATAAAAGATGTGAATGTCAAAGAAAGCATTTAAACAGACATCAAAACAACAGCGTTCAATTTCAGTCTTTAATGCTTGGGTGGTTGTGGGATTGTTAGCGTAAACCTGAGACTTCAAAAAGGTCCATAGGTGTTAAATTGCAAGATCGCAGCGGTCAGTTATGGTTACCAAAACGGAAGATGGCACGACCAGGAAAAGTCTCGTGCAAGACCGTCAATGTTTCAACGGGTGGTATAGAAAGTGGCACCGTCCTATTTAAACCACATGGCTTCAAGAACAATATATTCCAATTAAGACACAAAGAACTGGGTCATCATAATATGTTAATGATTTGCCTCGTTTTCAAAGAAAAAGTGTCCAATGATCCCTTCAGACCACAATGTACATCAAACAGTGAGACGTTGGGGATGCATTGCTTTCTCATGAATCATTCTTGGATTTTTTGCGCCCAAAAAGCAGCAATTTGGCTATTAACCAAGCCATCTAGATGAGATGGGGTCTCGTCGTTGTCCACAAAATCGGCATTCACTTTTTATTGTTCAATGATCCAATTGGTGAACTCTGTTCGCTGTCCATAGTCTTTTGACAGAAGTTGTTGAGTCAATTGGACTTTGTGAGCATGGAGATGCAAATCTTTATTGAGAATACACTGAAGAGTATTCGGTCACACTCTCGCGAATTGCCATGTTATTTTTTGTTACATTACATACATGACTTTTTTATTTTACACAACACAACTGAAATAAAAAAAATTATGTAATAGGAAAATGTCACAAGTATCATAAATTTTTAAGCGGGCCATTATCTCTGTCATTTTTTATTATGCCTTATTATTTGTTACAATATCGCCTGCATACTGATAATATTGAATATGAGGATTTCGTTAGTCATGTATTAAACGCATTAATGTTGAATAAAAGTGGGCTTAGTATAGAACCCTGGGGAATTCTATTAGACGTTATGCCATGAAATTATTAGACGATATTACCAAGTTTGTACTTTTGTTATAATAATGTAAAACGTTTGATTTATTAACAAAGTCCAGACATGTACCACTTGATTTAACTGCTGATTAGTTCTGCAATTCATTTCAACTCAATTCATCTATAGGTTATAAAAATTAATAAACATGGCTTCCTAAAAAGAAAATAGTTATTATTTCAAAGAAATATCCATGACATCTCAACTCTTTTAAACGCGATATAAAAAACATAGTCACAGCATATCGACTATAACTTTGCTTAGGTACCAAGTGTAATCTATTATAAACATTTTTCGGCGTATACATATTCTGAAAAGTATTTTATTCGGGTGTATTAACCGCTGAAACACGCCCGTAATAAATATACATTAGTCTATTATCATCAAAATCGCATTATGAAAATTCCCCGAAAAAATATGTACATGAAAAGAGCTTTTGTATAAAATATAGAAAGCCTTCCGTTTTTACGTCGGTATACATCTATTTTAAAATATACTCTACTAACAGACAAATTGCACGAACTTTGTATATTATACACAATTTTATACATTCAAAGCGACTGGAAAATTTATATTTTTTCCAGAGTGTTTATAAAGGTATGGGGGAATATTTCAACACGATATCAGGCAATAATATATTATGTTTACTGTTGGCGTTATAGCCGTAATCGTTTTTATTTAATATACGCGCAGGGCCCACTGATACAATCTGAGTTATTTAGGGAAATCCGCGGAAATCTGTAAATTTTGCGTTGAATCTAAATACATAATTAAATAGCTATTTTAACCCCTATTATATGTATGTAAGTGATATTTATATACCTATTTCGATAGGCATACAGATTGATTTTAATTGAATTACTCTTATGCAGTTTTTCATTTTGTTGTTTTTGAATATACCAGCCTAGGCTCATAATAGACGATTGAGAAGTTCGGCCAGTTGCTGAAATGCATAGTAAGTTAAACGTTCGTAGTGTTTTAGAACAAAATAGAATCTCAATTATCGTCAAAGTGACATTGACATTATAATGTGGATTTTGGTCGCATCTGCTAAAATATTCTTTAAAAAATGGCATGTAGCATGGCCTTAAATGAAATGGGAAAATCAATGATATGGGAAAATCAATTATTAATGCTCAGAAACAGGGAATTTTGGCTCGGAAAATATCTGCTATGTATTCGCTGCCTAAATCTACAGTGTAAGACAGTAACAACTTGTATAAAGAAACTAGATGCACAGCCCAAAGGAAGGAAACCTGTTGACCATCCCAAATTTCACGCTTAAATCAACATGCTCTGAAGAGGAATGTAACAACAAACCGACGATCCAGTGCAAATGAAATTATGGTACTATGGAGGCAAGCCATTGGAAAACATATTTCTGTATCCACAACTAAACCTTCAATAAAGAAAGTAGGATACAAATTCTACAAGGTAAGGTTTGATTTTTTACATTTTACATTTAAACTTCCCGGTTTCTCCTTCAGGCAAAAGAAAAGCCGTTATTATTATATTATATAGGTTTGGGCCTTATCAGCCACTGATGCATGGATAGTCCCTTGGCGATCCCTTCTTATCCGGATCATTATCCAAAAATGCTATCCCATAAAAGGAGCAATTTAGGCACGTCTCCCGCCTTAAGCCTCGCCTCTTCTAGGATAACAGGGGTTCTTAATATAAGATACCTCTTCTCCTTCAGTGTGGGGCAGGTGTAAAGAAGATGAATCGAGGTTTTCTCGTCTTCTATACAGTATCTGCAGGCCGGACTGTCAGTCAGCCTCAGCTTGTGCTTATATTCATTCAAGCTACTATGGTGGCCCGTAATGATTCCCACCAGAATTCTGGCTTTGTGCCTATTCAATTTAATGAATCCTTGGGCCCATTCCTCAATCTCTGCGTATTCCAATAACAGTTTGATTATCCGTTACTCCTCTCCATTTTTTATTGTGCTTTTCTCTTGCCCAGCCATTGATGCAGTCTCTGATCATATTCTGACTTATTCCCACTGCAGGTTCTGGTCCATAGAGGTTTTACCTGGTCCCTAGTCTGGCAAGGTCATCTGCAATTAGATTTCCCTTAATGCCATTATGTCCAGGTATCCATAAGAGTTCCACCGGTCCCTTCCCTGACAAGTGGTTCAATGCTTCATAGCAATTAAAGACCAGCTTCGACTTTGTCGTTGCTGAATTCAGAGCTGCCAACGCCGCTCTGCTATCCGAGTGGATACATACCTTCTCCTGGGTCTGATTTTGGTCGGCTCCAGGAGGTTTTAGCTATCCCGTCGCGTTGCCTATACACCCCCGCACCCGCTCTGTTCCCACTCTTGGCTCCATCCGTGTACCAGATGTCTCCATTGAGCGGCAATCCAGCTCTATCCTCCATCCAGTCGGTCTTACTGGTGAGGGTGATCTTATATTTCTTGTCAAACAGGAAGTGGACACCCGTACTGTCAGAGGGCATGCATAGGAGCCCTCCTCAGCTAGCTCTCCTGAGAGTCTATTCAGGTAAAGTCGGTTGGCTTCCGACTTTAAACAGGCTCTCTGCCACCAGACTAGTGCTGCATACGTCAGTCTGGGTTTGAGAATTGCCTCATACATCCACTTCATGGTTTCCGGTTTCAAGTCCCAGCTATTACCAATGGCTCTTCTCAGTTGCCAAAATGTTGCTGTGATCTTGGAACATATGTAACTTGGATGTTTTCCCCATGACAGTTTCCCATCCAGGATTACTACTAAGTATTTCACTTCGCTATGATAGCTTAGTTCTTGGCCACCAAGTTTCAGCGGACATGTTCTGCTCCACTTATATTTCTTGGTGAATACAATCACTTTAGTCTTAAAGGGATTGACCGAGAGTCCCCTCTCCCTGCGCCAATTGAAGCCGTTATTAACTAAACGACAGAAAATCAGTCGGTTACGGTGGGCCAGAGAACATAGGCACTGAACAACAATGGAACCAGGTAATTTGGAGTGACAAATCCAAAATTGAAATCTGTTTAGATGATACCAGAAAACGTGTACTAAGAACTCCATAGGAAACTTATCATCATGACTGCTTGGTTAGGAAAGTGAAGTATCTTTGCGTCTCTTATGATCTGGGGGTGTATGAATGGTATGGGCGTAGGAAAATTGCAGTTTGTAGATGGTACTGCTTTGCAATTGCAAGAAATTTGGGACAGCACGCTTCCTGAAGGGTGCGCTAAGCTAGTAGATACAACGCCTGCCAGTATTAAAGCTGTTATTGTTAAGGATTTCATCGTATTTAAGTTAAAAGTTTATACTTCGTTTCTGTTACCGATATTTTTTTAATAAAATAGTTTTGAGAGTGTTATTACTTTTATTTAAATATATTAGCTGTAAAATGATGCCTGGCTGAACTATTATGAGCCTGGGCTCGTATATACATTCGCTATTCTATTACGGAGACTCTCTATTCTCGTGACTCTTGACTTCACACTTTTCTAGTTTCATCTTCTTTTAAAGCCACTGTAGTTTTATACATTTTACCCCTGATTTAGACAAATAATAATGCGAAATAAATATAATTAGTATTATAACCATAAGCAATAATTACTTACACTCTACGCAAGGAACTGTCACAAGCCTTACCTGAAAATAAAAAAAAATGTAATATATAGACTTAATATACAGACTAAGACAGAATTCAGAATATCATAAAAATTCAAGAGTATAGAAAATAAAAAAAAAAGAATTAAAGCATGTTCTCGTTTACAATCTGCATAGATATATACACACACATATATATATATATATATATATATATATATATATATATATATATATATATATATATATATATATATATATATATATATATATATATATATATAATCTCTTCCGCGTACTGGATGTATTCAATATCAAGATGGCATTAATGACGTATTAAATGCATGCATATTAAATGGAAGTGGGCTTAGCGTCTAACCTTGTGGAACGCTATTAAATGTATGCCACGATACTATAAGAGAATAATTACCATGATTACTATTAGATGTGAGAAGAACCACGGTTATACTAGTATATGGTGACTTAATACATAACAAAACCTGCAATTCATTAAATTTATTTTAAACAAAATACGTAATATTCAAGTGTCTAAATGAAGGTCTTATTCTGTATTAAAGTATATGAAAATGGGTCATTTTCCACCTCAATAAGAAACGAATAAAAACCACAAGATAGCATTAATTAGATCTTTATTCTTGGCCAAATACAGAGTGTCTAAAAGCAGCAAGACAAATTGTGTTTCTCGTTACAATATTAAAAAAAATCGAAAAAGGACAAACGGATGTTCCAAATTTACTTATTCGAAATACCTATTCTCTTGGAGTACAGGATTTCAATGAATATATTTTTCTTCTGATTCAGAACAACGTTCATCGCGAAACTCGATAATTTAACGCCCGACCAAGCTACAAAGCGAAAATGTAACTAAGTCAATAACAGAACAAAACTTTCAATTAGACTTTGAGCCAATCTGTATGAAAACTCCCGGTAACCGGTTTTTTTTTTCAAAGAGAAGTGGCAGCCACTTCTACTCCACATTTAAATGGACGGGCTTAAATTACTTTCTGCGGTGGCCCCTATTGATATTCGCGAAATAAAAAGGGCCTTTGTGTTGAGTCTCGCGAAAAATGTCATTGCGTCCGTAAAACAGTTTCAACAATATTTAATTTCGTTTAAGCGAAATCCCCTTAAAAGTTAAATGAAAGTCTTCTTGTCTACAGTATTTAGCTTATGTGGATTCCACTGTTTCTATATGTCATTCTTTAATAATCTCCTCATGATGGCAATTTGTGATTCGGTATAGTACAGTGTTGCGGCATATTTTGGTAATAGAGGTCAGTTTGGATGACTTGTGTACTACCATATTATTACATAACCGTTAATTAGCTGCTTATATATCATTTCCGTTGTTTTACTTAATAAAACGTCCATTAAAATGAAAGCGAATCATTGTATGTCGATCAAATATTCTGACAACGCATTAGATGACTATATTTATGGTATAAATTGCTATATAATTGATTTTATGAAATTGTGTACGTTAATTCCATGAAGAATGAACATATTTTTCAAATAAATATGTATTTTAATACGATTATTCTATTAATTAATTAGTTTGCGTTTAGTTGCTTATCACGAACATGAATGTGTATAAGAAACATGATAGATAATACAAGGTGTCCTGAAATGTTTTCCTCGTCTGTTTCTTGAATATCTTGGAAAGTGGTAAATGGGCGCGCACATGTGTTTATTAAACGGGGGGCATTAATTGGCCACCCAGAAGTCCCGATTTAACACCGATGGATTTTTTCTTATGAGGGTATTTGTGTTCTAAGGTGTATAATGTTGCTCTTAGAATTTCGCTTCAGTTAAAAAGCAGAATAAGCGAGGAAATTCAGAGAATTGAACCATCATTGCGTCGGCAAGTTATTGCAAACAGATCGCATCTTGAGGAAGTACCGGGTTAGTCACCTAAAATTGACCCCCCCTTTATTTCTCTTTATTTCAATGGAATCGAAAAATTCAAAAAAGGACTTTACATGATTTTTTATAAATTTTTTGAATATTTAAACAAATTTTGAAAAACTGTGCAAATTGAAAGGGGGCGAACATTTTTTTTTAATGGAACACCCTGTATTTTTTTTTCTTAAAAAAGTTACCCACAGTTTTCTGATCACAAAAATATATAATTGTTGTATCTTGGTAAGTATAGTTCTTGAGATATTCATACAAATATATAGTCACATCACAGGAATAAGTTTGGCATAAGACCATAAATCAGGAGAGCTATGAACCGAAATGATTTAAAGAAACAATAATGCTTCGTTTGACAGTTATGTTATGTTTGACTTATGTTTGATTGTTATATTATTAATACGCTTTAAGTTAAGTTTTAATACGCTTGTTAATATATCTAATATATTGATATGGGATATTCATTAGTCGAAAGGAAAGAAATATTAGAAATTTACTTAACCAGCAATAAAAACGAATATATAGCTAAAAGAGAATATGCAAGAGAATATCCTGAAAGACGCGTTCCCTGCAAGAACACTTTCTCTAATATTTATCTCAAGTTTGGGGACAGCGAATCCTTAAAAGATAAGAAACGAGAAAGAAATAAGCCCAAAACAGGAGAAGATATGGAAGATACTAACGCTGCTGCAGAAGAATTTAATATTTCTCAAGCAAGTATAAGACGTATATTAAAACGTCACGAATATAAGCCTTATAGTATTTTGCCAGTTCAGCTTTTAACTGAAAATAACTTTGCCGACAGAAGAGATTTTTGTAGAGAGATGATTGAGAGAGCAGAAAACGACAATAACTTTTTAAAATACTTATTTTGGACCGATGAAAGTAGCTTTTCAACGGATGGACTTTTTAAAAGGAAAAATGCACATTATTGGGCGCCCGCAAATCCACATATTATAAAAAAGATAAAAACCCAAGAATATAATACAGTAAATGTATGGTGCGGTATTCATCAAAATACAATTGTAGGTCCCGTATTCATTAATGGGTCCTTGAATGCAGTTCAGCATTTGAATATTCTTCGGGGTGAAGTAGAGAACTATTTAGATAATATTCCTCTTGCAACCAGGAATTTTGTTATTTGGCAACAGGATGGTGCACCTCCACACTCTGTATGGAATATTTAAATGACAAATATCTATTTTGGATAGGAAGATACGGTCCTATACATTGGTCTACTGATAGCCCAGACTTGAGTTCTTTTTTTGGGGAACACTAAAACAAAACATATACGAAAATTCGGTATATAATAACTCGGATGAGTTGAAGGACTGTATCAGTCAAGAAATAGAAAATTTTCGGCAAAATGTTCATTTATTTGAAAACGTTAGAAATGAATTTATTAAAAGATACTAACTGTGCCTTGATAGAAACGGAGGATACGTGGAGAACATATAGATAAGTTTAATTTTAATAAAGTTCATTGGTTTTATGTTATTTATTGTTGCGCATTGTTTTTTTTTATCATTATTTCGTTATTTATGTTTTGTGTTCATTAAACATTGTTGTTGTCATTTTAATAAAGGTTTATTTGTTTATTATAATTATTATGTGTTGCCGCTCAAAGAATTTTCATACTTTTTTTCTTAAAAAACAAGATGTGTCGTTATATCTCAAAAACATAGCTCTCCTGATTTATGGTCTTATGCCAAACTTATTCCTGTGATGTGACTATATATTTGTATGAATATCTCAAGAACTATACTTACCAAGATACAATAAATATATATTTCTGTGATCAGAAAACTGTGAGTAAATTTTAAATTAAAAAAATACAGGGTATTCCATTTAAAAAAAATAAAAAATTGTTCGCCCCCTTTCAATTTGCAGAGTTTTTGAAAATTTGTTTAAATATTCAAAAAATTTATAAAAAACCATGTAAAATCCTTTTTTGAATGTTTCGATTCGATTGAAATTAAGAGAAATAAAGGGGGGGTCAATTTTAGGTGACTAACCCGGTACATCAGCGTGATGTAAGACACATCGACGATGTTACTTTTCATACATAAATTTCCCATTATTGTAAATTCAAATAAAAAATAGTGAACGTGTGTTTTATTTACCCAAAAAAAAAAAAAAGGAATATATACCTGTTATTTTATGTAATTCTCGTCATGGACTATTCATTGCACTATACTCTCAGACTATCTTTCAATTTATGGTATGACTAGCCACAAGAAGAGAAACATGTGCAAGTCTCGCTGTTATGTTCATCTGTAAATCATGAATCATCATGAAGATACATTCTTAGGCCATTGATCAAGTATTTTGCGAGAAATAAGAGATACTGTGCCACCTATCGATGATATTTCATTGTACTTTGCTCCTATTATACGATTATTGAAAAAGCGTCTACTGAAATTGGTGGTTGTTGTTGTAGTGTTTCAATTCTTTCTATGTACGGCTGGTTACTTAACATTTATCAAGGAATTACAGACTAAAACTTTTCGCAAATACTCGACATTTTTTATAGGGTCAATTATATTTCTTTTGTAACACATGTAGAGGGTGTTATAATAAATCGCACGATTTGAATTGTGCGCTATTTTGGCTGTCATTATTCAATAGGTCACTGATTGTGACAGGTCGATAGGAGACCGATAGGAGTTTGAAGAAGTGAATACCAAGTTTGTGGACAAAAGCATCTTCAGCGATGACGCCATTTTCACTTTGATGGCTTTGTTAATAGGCAAAATTGCTACATTTAGGGCTCAAAAAATTCACGAATGATTCATAAGAAACAAATGCATCCACAGTGTTTCTCTGTTTGGTGTGCGGTGTGGTCTGAAGGACTAGTTTTCTTTAAAAATGACGTAGGTAATGCATCAACCATAAATGGCGAACGGTATCGTGCCATAACAACCCAGTTCTTTGTACCTCATTTGGAAGATATTGCTCTTGAAGGTATGTGGTTTAAGCAGGACGAAACCACTGGTGAAACAGTGATGGTCTGCACGAGTCTTTTCCTGGTCGTATCATCTCCCGTTTTGGTAACCATAAGTTGCCGCCACGGCTTTACGATTTATCACCTGTGGACTTCTTTGAAGTGTCAGGTTTACGCCAAAAATAACACCCAAGCATTTAAGGCCGAAATTGACTGCCGTATAAACGAAATACCGCCACGTTTATGCAGAAACGTTATTTAAAATTTCGCCAGAAGAGTACTCGTGTATCACCAAAACAGTGGCGGCTAGTTACCGGATTTATTATCGTATACATAATTCCCAAATATATACATACACTGTAAATCAATAAATACTTCAATAGTTTGCTACAGAAAACCGCGTTTTATTTAAAAACGACATCTTGGGCTTTTATTGTACCACCTTTATAATACTAATACCAAGATATCTATTAAAAACGCCATTTAAAAACTATTTCTTAACACTGTTGGGGTTTCTATAGAAAAAAAAACAAACACTGTGGTGGCAATCTCTTATTTGTAGACGAATTTTTCTACAACCGACTTTTTTATTATTTCTAGAAATCTTATTTGACTTTCACTACTAGAGATTCGATTTTTTATTTTTAATTAAGATAAAGTACCATCGAGGTTACGCGACGCAATAGTTGTGTTCAACGGCGTTTAAAATTGTAATAACAAACAACAGGCTTTTTTAGTCGATTGATAATTTGTCACGGTGTGGATTGTAATTTTTTCATGGGGTTTCGTATTTCCCTTCTTTTGTTTATTTTTCATTTAAATAATCTCTTCTATGAAATAAATCAGGAAAACGTTAATATACCGTTGAGGTATGATTACAAAAAGTATTCCACAACTGAAACGAGGTAAATGAAGCGCAAGCAATCGAAATATAGTATTTCTAATACACGGTGGACGACGTTTTAGACAGGCGATATCTCGAGAATGTTTAGCACGATGAACGTAAAATTTGCGGCGCTTAAGTATATTATGTGGAGTGACATAAACTGGAAATCACTAAGAGCCATATTGCCTAACGTTTCAACGTTTAACATGAAGACTACATGGATATATACAGCTTATCAAGAATAGGAACAAGTCTCAAAACTGCAATATCCGACCACCTACAATAAATAGCTTGGTCTTTACTCGATCACATTGAGACCTTTGAATATAGATGAATATAGGTATATTGAATGTGAATGTACACACAGTTCAATATGACTTCGTCTAAAGCGCATCTTTTTTCCTTTGAATACTGCCTCACTCTTTCTTCTACGCATACGCAGAGACTCTCACATTTTTTCCTATTCTTGACAAGTTGTACTCTAGAATAGTTACTATGCAGGGATTGTAATCTACCCTACGTTGAGTAAAGAAGAAAAATCCTGGAAAGAGGCTGGAACCTTCGACGCAGCAACAGTGGAACCTTTGATTCAGATGATTAAAAATAAGTTTCAATAATATCTCGATGATTCCAACTTGGTTGACGAAAGACACATCGAGAAACGTGAAGAAATCATTTGGAGTTCATGAGAACTGATCTCCAGTTTTTTTTTAAGGAAAAGTAGTTACAAGAAATCCGTCTACTGAACTTGAATAACACCAGTGGCGAAGCGTCCATTAAGGCTGTAAGGCGCAGCCTACCCCACATATTTTAGATGGTAGACCCTTTTTTCATATTGCCACTTGCCTTTGCCAGAATGATAAACATTTTCTATTCATATTATCATGTATATTTTTATTTAAACTGAAGCGGCAGTGCGCAAGCCTTGGCCGGCCGCTGTCTGGGCTGTCGACAGCCAGGCCAGACAGCGGCTTGGTTTTAACGGACTTATAGAGATCCACGGTGTAGGGGAGGTGAGGGGAGTACGAAATGACATGCAATTTAGCTAGCCTGATCGATCAGTTTGCGTAATACAGTGGCTATAATATTGACCTGTGGTTACTCGAAGTGATTAGTGTTATTCTTAAGGATAATGGCAGCCCTAGACAGCGCCGATTTAGTAGACTTTCGAATTAATAAGAGTGGCTATTTTAATAATTTATCTTTAGAAGATAAACTGAAAACTAAAGACGCATATTTAATTAGAAACTGAAATTATAAACTGAAAATGAAAGTGGCAAAATCTACCAATTTATTTCAAGAACTATAGATGTTCTTGAAGAAAAGAAAACGCGGCGAATGGAGTTGCTATACAAGAAAAAATATAGGTAAGTTGTTTTTGCGATTCCACTATGATATATATATATATATATATATATATATATATATATATATATATATATATATATATATATATATATATATATATATATATATATATATATATTGCATTGAAAATGAGCAGCCCCCTCCCTCGCCTGATTCTGGACAGCCTACCCTCAGCTTGAATCGACGCTTCGCTACTGAATAAAACTTATATATAAATAGCGACTAGAGTTAGTTAAAAGTTAATTTTAGTCATGTTATGATAATTCCAACTTGGTTGACATGTATTTGTCTCAAGCTCGTCTCCTGTTTTTATATAATTATTGTCATTCTTTCAGAAAAAAATAGAAATATGTCGTATCTGAAATATAATCCCTGTATCCTACCATATTTCGTTTCAAAGTGCCTTATGGCTTTCACCTTGCGATCTGACAAAAATATAAATGTGGACGTAAAAGTGAACGATGGCCCTAAAACATAACACAAGTGTCTAATAAGATAAGGGGAAGGAATCGTTTTATTAATACTTTATTAGATTGATTCGGTGACAGGTGAAATTGGCGTCGTCAAAAATAAGACGACATGAATAATGCATCGGGGCCGTGTTCGAACTGGTACAAAGCGGGGACGCGTGTTCGGGGTTGATCATAACGTAAAATAAAATTTGTTTTAGCGGTTGTCGCACGAGATGGGGAACCGTTCGGTTTTATTTCAATTCTACGGGATATACGCCAATGGATTTAATTATTTAATGTGGCAATGGTAGATTTTGAATGCATATACCAGGTGTGTAAATATAAAATAGGAATTTTTTTTGTATAGAAAATAAAAAATATTTTATTCGAAGTATTGCTCATTGTTAGCTATACATTTTTCTGACAATTTGATCGAGCCATTTTCGTACATTTTCGTAAGAACTGCAGCCCTGCTCAGCAAGTGCGTGTCCCTTCGATGCAAATAAGTAGTAATCGGATAAAGCCAAGTCTGGTGAGTAAGCCACATGCGATAGTATTTCCCAACTAAACGCCTCAATCGTTTCCTTGGCCGGTTTTGCTCTGTGTGATGGCCCATTATCATGAAGCAAAATCACTTTGTGTTGCCTTCTTTGATATTCTGGTCGTTTTTCAAGCAAAGCTTGATTCAAATCGATCATTTGTTATCGGTAGCATTCAGTATTAACGGCTTGGCCAGGTTTTAGCAGCTCATAATAGATCACACCCTTCTGATCCCACCAAACATAGAGCGTTGTCTTCCGTACATAGCGATTTAGTTTTGCAGGCGATGTCGATGGTTCGCCTGGAGTTACCCCTGATCTTTTACGCTTAGGATTCTCGAAATATATCCACTTTTCATCGCCAGTCACAATTCGATGAAGAAATAACTTTCTTTTGTACCTGGCGAACAGAACTTCGCATTTAGTTTTTCGGTTTTCCTGCTGTCTTTCATTCAGTTCATGTGTAACCCATTCTCCCATCTTCTGGATCTTTCTCATGGATTTCAAACGCATGGAGATGGTTTCTCGTGTCACATTTAATTGATCCGCGAGTTCTTGTTGCATTTGAGCGTCATTCTCATCCAACAATGCTTGCAATTCGCTATCTTTCTAAATTTTTTCACTGTCCTTTGACGTTCTTCATTTATCACGCCAGAATTGCCACTTTTGAATTTTTTAAACCACTCATGATTTACCAAGATCATGCTCACCGTAGGCTTCGACAAGCATTCGATGCAGTTCTGCATCAGATTTCTTCAAATGGTAACAGAAAATCAATGCTGTCCGCAAATCGTAGTTTCCAGGAACAAAATTCGACATGTTCAGCACTACTAAAAACGATGTTATTGTATGAAACTTGTATTGTCGTGAGATAAAAATCTTTATCAGATGTCATAACTAAAAAATGGCGTCAATGACGCGGTATGTCATATAGTATATATATGTATATGATATATACATATATATACTATATATGTATATATCATATACATATATAGTAGTACATTACTGTATATTTTCTCTTTCGGATCGGTGACAAACTTTTGCTGTGCAAATTTCTCAAAGCTATTTGGAAGTTAGAGATTTATTGAATCATAATGACTTACTTCAGTAACTATCATATTAATTGGAAACACTAACCAATCAGTTCAATGGTTTTAATAAGGAATTTCGCCGGATGTTATAATAAAAGCGCAAGATTTGAATTTCGCGCCATTTCGACTGTCATGATTCGACAGATCAATGATTGTGACCGATAGATAGGAAACACATAGGAGTCAGTAAACATAGACCGCCAATAGATGCGACAACGGGTGCTTGTTGTTAAACATTATTATTAAAATGGTGAACATTTCGGTAGAAATAATGTTCCAAATTTATCTGTGATAAGAATAATGAAGGAAATCGAAAGTACTGGCTCAGTTATTGATGTAAAACACACAACAGGAGCTCGTAGTGGTCGTCCAGAACAAAACAGTTCAAAAAAGTCCAGGGACCTCGATCCGTCATCATGTACAAGAATTGGACATCTCAGTAGCCACTCTTCACCGTATCCTCACTAAATATTTGCATCTCCATGTTTACAAATTCCAATTGACTCTTCAATTTCCGTCAACAGACCATGCACAGCGAGGAGAGTTCACCAATTGGATCATTGAACAACAAGAAATGAACAAGCGGATTTTGTGGACAAAATCATCTTCAGCGACGAGGCCCATTTTTTCTCCTCGATGGCTTCGTAAGTAGGTCACATTTGGGGCTCAGAAAATTTACAAATGATTCACACAATTTACAAATGTATCACTGCTTGGTGTGTATTGTAATCTGAAGGAATCATTAGACAATTATGTGTACCTCAATTGGAAGATATTGCTCTTGATGACGTGTGGTTTCAACGAAACCGTGCCA
Organism: Rosalia funebris; assembly: GCA_037954035.1. Classification (NCBI taxonomy): domain Eukaryota; kingdom Metazoa; phylum Arthropoda; class Insecta; order Coleoptera; family Cerambycidae; genus Rosalia; species Rosalia funebris. The sequence continues at coordinate 8,555,100 of JAZFAV010000001.1, read as the reverse complement.
CACCACCCGTGAAACATTGACAGTCTTGCACGAGTCTTTTTCTGGTCTTGTCATCTCCCGTTTTGGTGACCAGAATTGGCCACCGCGGTCTTGCGATTTAACACCTATGGACTTCTTTTTCTGTGAGGTTTCTTGTCTCAGATTTACGCCAACAAGCCTACAACGATCCAAGCATTATAGGTCGAAATTGAAAGCTATTATCCAAAACCGTTATTGAAAATGTCGCCAGAAGAGTACTCGTTTGCCACCAAAGCCGTGGCGTTCATTTATGTGTTGTTCTATACATAATTACCAAATATCTACATTATTAATCAAGAAATATTTCAATGTTTGCCTCATGTTTTATTTAAAATTCGCGTCTTATAATATTTCAAATATGATACAATTAGGAATTTTATTGCATTGTTCAAGAATATATTAATATTTCTTAGATTTGCACTAGCACATAAAGAAATTAGCTTTATATTAAAAAGAAAAATATATTAAAGTATGTTTTATTTCAAAGACGTTTTACTTTCCTTTATTGTTCAATATAGATAGTAAAAGGTGTAACATTTAAACAAAACTTACACCAAAAAGTGGAGAAGTTTACACTTGACTTCGTGTTGATTTTTTTTACATTACTGGTACGAAAATTCACACCAGCAAATTGTAAAGTTCTACAAAGGCCTTGTCATGTTCATTTCATACCAAATTTGAGTGTCTTATGTACATATGCCTTGTTTTAAATTCTACGCCACATTTCAGATACTGTAGGCGCAAATTCTTCAAATTTAAAACTTCACAACATTCTTTTCAATAATCTACACTGAATAACACCCCTTCGATAATAAATTATTCTAAATTATCTTGGCGAACGACATTATCTACCGAAATTTCAATCTGTCAGTCAACTCAAATTTTAATGGAAATCGTAGCGTCCACTGCTACATAGAACAAACGCAGATGTGCCACACTTTAATGCATATCTAAACTGTAGCTGACAGGCAATTAATTGATTTAAGTAGATAAACAAAGCGGGTTCTGGACCGGAAGTGCCGTGACAGCGAAGTGGATGGCATGTGTCCATCGTGCACCCTCTGGTCATTGTCGTCGGGGTGTGCACCCTCTGCGGCGGGGCACCCTCCGTCGGTGGGGGGCGGAGTGTGCACCGGCGGGGCACCCTCCGTCGGTGGGGGCGGGGGCGGTGGTGCGCGGCCACGGATGGCGTCGGGGGTGGGGGCGGGAAAGGCGTTCTGGTAGAGGGCGGCGACGTTGCAGGGCGTAAGTCGGACGGAAAACTGAACGGTTTTAATCCACAGGCGGGGAAAAAGAAAGATGGCGGGCGAAAAGATGGTGGCATTAGAAAAAAAGATCATGACGTTGAAAGATGGCAGAGGGAAAAAGAACATGGTGGCGGTGACGTTACAGTTTTAGCGGAAAACCACATCCTGTAACAACAGATATGAGGCTACCGATACCCACCGTTTTATTGCAGCGTTATTTAAGTTTAGATCCTCAAGGCCCGGAGGCTGCTCAAGTGTGTGACGTCACAGATTAAGTAGTATTAAGAAAAATTACCACACATTACTGAGAAAACTCAGTTTGGAGAGCGTTAGATTAAAAATTAAAAAAAAGACAATAAAGTTTTATAATTTTATTATTGTTAAATATGTTACATAGTATTTTTCTAACATTAGACCCAAACCCAACCCCAACATTATATAAAAAAAGACATAAAGTTATATATATTTTTTTTATTATCTTAAAGTAATGGCAAATACAAAGCAAATACAAAAATTAGACTTATAAAATTAACATGGTCTGGTAAAGATTCCATTAAGTATTATTAAATGATTTGTTATACAAAATAATAAAAAAGAAGTTTATAATACACTTCTCTCTGTTACAAAATATTTTAATACATGTTTATTACAGAACTATGAAATATACATTTAGCAGGCTGAAAAAAATACATTGATCAGTGTAACTTAATATTAATATCCATTATAGAGTAATGGCCCCAAGGTAAGGTGTCATGAGAGCCTTTTAACAAATATCGTTTATTATCAGATGAATTTAAAGCTACTTTATTTTGTTTGATGGAATAAACATTATGAGCATGTGATATTATATTCCTTTGAGTTGCATATTTAGTTGTTTTATTTAGTAAACAGTCTAGATAATCATTAAAAGTTAATTTATTTTTAATTATATCATTTTTTACCCCCTTAGATTTTTTTATACATTTTTTCTTTTCATTTTTCTGGACCAAAAAAGTATACATTTTTGAACGTAAACCTATGAAATGGGTCATTATAGCACCGTTATTTTCATCTTTCATTAGGCCAACAACTTTTTTGTTTACCAGCGGTATATTATAAAGATTGTCTGGAGCATAATCACTAGTATCAAAATGTTCAATATCTTTCTTAATAACTTCTTCATAAATATCATTACATGTATGTTCATAAATCAAACTATCTGTGTCAGTATAAAGTAATTTACAAACATTTGGACTAAATTTTTTTAACATATAGTCATAATGGAAATCAAAAATGCATGTTTTTGAGATATCTAGAATGGTCATACCAATGTACAGAGGTTTATTAAAAATAATATGAGTTTTTTTCATTTCAACAGCTATTAAATCTTCATCAAATATAGTAGTACTATGGAAATTGGGTCTCGAAATCAAATTTTTTGCACCATAACGACCCTCCCACTTAGAAATGAGTTTTACAATGCGATGTTTCCGTATATTCTCCATAGTTTTCCCAAAAACGGCATTATTTAAAAGTTTAAATAAGTTTTTCTCAAAATCATTTTTTGATAGAGCTCTTAGTTTTGTATTTAAATCGATATACGGTTTTAACCATGCAGATTGTTTAAATTTGAGGATGCGATGCACTTTTTCCAGAATAAGTCCGTTCTTCAAACACTGTTTTAAGTTTCTGTAGTGTATAATATACTTTTCTTTATTGTACAGAGTGGTCATCAATTTAGATAAGTTTGATCCCGGTGGTACTCGGTGTTCAGGACAAAGTGGTAAATCGCGATGCAAATCATGGAGATATTCTGGATATTTTATATCTACCTCAAGTATGTACCCTTCAGGAGAATCGTCAGATATTTCAGAAACATTGAAATTGTCGCAATTATTTACCCACTCAAATCCGCCGTACCCTAAATTTTGGCACATAGCCCACCCATACAGATTATTAACGTCAAAATACGTTAGATATTTTGATGGTTCATCTGAATTATAATTGAACATATATTTATTATTAGCAACGGAATACCTATTGCTACACTGACTAACACCGCCTCTTATACCTCTTTCAACGAATAACAATATATCAACATCCTGTATCGTTTCCAATTTCGCCTTCGTATATTTAAGCATGCAGTCCCAAGTATAGCCCGAAAGTGTATGATAAAAAGCACAATCAAGGTTATAATGTTCAAAACAGCTTTGCCTAAATTGCTCGAAAACATCAGCTAAAAGAATAATGTCTGTTTTTAAATATAAATCGGAATATTCGCCTAAATTTTGACAATTAAAAGATGTCCATACTTTTTGCGCATGAATGTAGTCTTTTTCACTAATATTTTCATCGTTTAACTGATTATAAAAGTTTTCTATTTGTGGTAACTTAGTTTCATCTAATTTTTGAAGCGAGTCAATATAATCATAAGGAAACACTCCTTTTCTTGTAAGTAAATCGAATTTTTCCGCATCTAAATTAGCAAATTCATTTTTAAGATTAACTAGTTTGTCTTTATTGAGAAATGATGCTAATTTTTCTAGTGAAAAGCTTAAGAATCGAAATGAGTCGATGAAGCGAAACTTAATATTTGTTTCTTTATCATGTTTAGTAAACGAAATATATTTTTCTTTATTAATTGGTAAAACAGTTACTCGGTCTCGTTTTGCCAAATCCCTTATTAGGAAGTGTGAATCATATCCAGATAAATTGTGAAAGATAATAGGAACTATAAATGAATTTTTATAATTCAGATTACATTGGGAATGAGCAAAACCTCTAAAATCGCCAGTAATATGCGAGTGATCTCTAACTATTTTATCATTAGGTTTAAATGATTTTTTACAAATATGACAAGTAGAAGAAGCATCTTTCAGGCTAACGTTAACATTCATGGGCTCTGTATGTTTCAAAATAGAATTAACGTATTTAGCAATACCATCCATCTCATTAGCAAACCATTCCGTACAATTATCTCCACGGTAACTTTTATAATATGAGATATCATTATTATAGGAACATTTTAAAAAATATCCAGCACTGTAGGCTTCATGTTTTTGATACCTACTAGTGTTTTTAACTACGTTTTGATTCTCGCTAAAAGGAATTAGTATTGATTCAAAATCAGCATAAATAACGAAAGGTACTTTTTCCTGATAACAGTAGTTCTTAAAAGTTATAAATTTTTCAGATGGAAAAGAAATCTTACAGTTATTTAGTTGTTCACAAAAAATACTATGAGCATCCAAATTGTTTTGCGTAACGAAATAATTTAAACATCTATCACAAATAAATAACTTTCTATTATGCTTACCAATTTGTTTTGAAACTAGCCTTGATAAGTTTTTAATCCAACAATAATGATATTGTGTTTGTAAATTATCTTCATTATAAATATCTAAAGTTTCGTCATCATTATAATCATTTTTTGGTAAATATGAATTTTGAATAATGAGCAAATTAACATGTTTGTTAAGTTTATGTTTTGTAAGGCAAACTGGTACGATGCTAAAATTATTTTTAGAATCCATCTCCAAAGCAAATACGTTAACAGAAATATTATTAATTTTTTCAAATTTAGAAATTTGATTTATGGTCATTGGAAACTCTATTCCCTCTAAATTTAATACATTTGAAAAATGTGGATATGAAGAAGTTCTATCAGAGTGTTTTTCAATTGGATGTAGGGCAGATACTACCGCCCACGCAAAACAGGCGTTATCATCATAATTTTTTATGTTAACACAAGCCTTTTTTCTAACAATTTTTTCTGGTAACCTTATATATGATGATACTCCAGACCCTACTTCATACTTATTAATATTTATTTCTAACCCAATTATACTATAAAATGCTCCCCCGCTCCCGGATTCCTGAAACTCTTCAAGTTTATTTTTAATTTTATCGATAACAAATGTATCAAACCATTCACGTAAATTTGTACCACGATCAATAATATGATTTTTTGTTGGAAAGAACTTGATTTCTAAAATTTCATTATCAGCCTTTTTCAATATAAATTCTGAACAAAAAACTGTATTAACTTTAATTAAATTCATTGATTTTAAAACATTGTTAATTCGTGTTTTGAAAAGAAAAAATGCATCACTAAAAAAGTTAGATACATCTTTATGTTTTAAATTTAAAATAATACTGGTTCGAATTCTATTTTTAAATGCAGACTGAATATCTTCCCATTTAACCCAATCACTTCTCCGTTTTTTTTCTTTTTTTAAGCCCTCCCCAATATGGTTTGGTAATAAAATATTTTTTACTCTAGCTTGAAAATATCGTAAATATTTTAGAGCTGACTCAAATTTTTTAAGAGTACCAGGAACAATATCACCATTTTTAATAGCTCTATTAAGTAATCTAATATTATTCTTAGCAAATTTAATCCATCGTTCTTTTTCAATTATGTTTGAATTTTGTGTAAGTACAATCAAAGCTTTTTGAAAAATATTAATAATATCTTCATACATATCTTTTAAAATACCTTACCTTAGGGCAATATAAAAATCGAAAATTTACAGTTTAATGGTTAGTTTCCTGTATTTCAAAGTTCACAGCTTTATTTGGTTTGTTGCAATCAACTAGTCCTTTGAAGACTAATGAGTATTTCTTCGGTACGAAGTTTTGAATGTTTTCTTCGATAGCAGGTACAGCTCGCTGCGGTAAGAATACTACGCTTTCTTCGAGTTCAGTTAACGCTGATTTTCCATACTTTGTGTTGACTATTTTTACACCAATAATGGGCAAGGGAATATTCTCCGGTAAGTCCTTTAATTTTATTATGTTCTTCCTGCGGATATTCGTTACTTCGTTAATTTTACTTAGATTCACTAAAATATAATAAAAAATAATGTACAAAAATATTACAAAAAAAATAAATAAAATATTTAAAAAATTACAAAACTTACTGTTTACTTCAGTTATGTGAGTTGATTTCAAGCACAACTTGTTGGGTCTAATGTTAGAAAAGTACTATGAAATTTTTGTTGTGCAATCTACTATTTATACACCTGCATATACCACCTCTTCAATGCATCTGAGGGTATTTACTTTGTATAAAGTTAAAATGACTTTATTATAACAAACTATTATTTATCGCACAGGAAATGTGTTCTGCGCGCGTATTTGATAGCAGTGCTAATTAATTTTTATTGTTATGCTTGTGGTTCTCAGATAATGTGTTATCACATCCGCCATTCATGCATCATGGTCTTTCCTTTCAAAATAATCTATTTCCTCTACTTGTGGGTTTTATAAAGTTTTATCACAACTAACGTTTCTTGTAATCACTCGATTGGGGTTATGCTTATCAAGTTTGTCCATTTTAAATTTTTTTCCGGTCTCCAGATATTGTTTTCGCGGGGGATTCTGGTTATATATATAATAGTAGAACATGTCTACTTACATTCAGTTTCCAGTACACCTAATAGTGAAAAAAAAAATGCTTCACAGCTACAATCAACTGATTGAATTAACTAACAGGTTAACTCCACCTCTTGATGTGGAGAGGTATTTGTTTGAAAAGTAAGTGTATGTGTGTAATATTTGTGATAAGTGACGTGAAGTTTTAAGTTTAAATAAAATGTCTTTTATTATAGCGACTTATTGATGGAGGAGGAGGGAGATGTAGCAGAACTATGCACCACATGTGGGCATATGTATTGCTATTGTAATTTTTCGTCACCCATATTTATAGATTTAGATAAGTAAGTGATTTGTAATTACTATTGTATTAAAAGTTGACTATAAATTACTTTTATTTCAGTTGCACTAGGAATCCATATTCACCAGCCAGCGCTGTCGATGGTGATGACAGTGATGATTGGGAGAATAAGGAAGATGATATATTAATGGATGAGTAAGTGTGTAAAAGTAGAAATTAACAGACATAGTTTAAATATAATTCCTTTATTATAGTCTTACTGAGGAAGCAGACTCTCCTCCGATGCTCCTCCCCATCGATACACCGAATGAGAGTAAATTCTGTTCGGTGTGTCAAAGAATATTTTGTTTCTGTGCCAGGAGCATAGAGTGGCACAGAAGCCATAAAAACAAATTTTTAGTTTGTAAAGAGGCCATGATATCATCACCATATCCGGAACCGGAAGTGATACCTTTAGGCGAATGGTAATATTTTTTATGATTAATTTATGATTATGGTTATTTTATGATTATTTTCTTTACAGCTCTGAGCCACCTTTCCACTGCGTGATTTTAAATGATCCAAATATATGGTAGGTGTGTCTATATATTAATTAAAAAATGCATGTCTATAACAAGTTTTAACAAAGTTCTCTTTTTTTTATTAAAGCGTTCTCGATGAAGAGGACCATGCACTGACACCACCACCACGACCACCACCGCCACCAGCACGGACCAATTTGGTGAGGAGGGTGGAAATAAACTCGGATGGCAGCTTAACTACATATATTGTTATAATATAGTATTACATATACATACAATAAAACAACATATATCAATTTATTTATATTTATTTAAACCTGTTTTATATGAATTTTTCTATCTAAATCATTCAGAACCTTATTTCTATTTACAAATAAACATTCACGTATACAATACATGTGAGTAGAATATGGTGATAAATCACATAAATGTTGCATAACATTTTCTGAACATAACTCATAATTAGATTCACATAATATATTATTAGTAACATTTAAAAAAATTATTATAAAATCCAGCAAAATCTAAATTATGCAATACATACATATTAGATATAATAAGCTTATCAATTTTTATAAACTCCTGTGTAGTATTCTCAGATAGATAAAAGGTGGTAAAGCCATTAGTTATCTTCAACATTTTGTTATCCATAAATGGTGATGTGCTGAGGGTGTTGTTTGAAAATTTTATTTCAATCACCTCCTCTGATGTTTCAGTATTTTTAAAATATTCATTAAACAATTCCTTAAGGTAAGTAATAAAGTCACACCATTCTTCTTCATTAAAGGAAACATGAGTAGTTTTATTGATAATTTCACTGGTAGTCATTAATATTCTTACAGCCGGAATGTAGTTTCTTGCCTCACTTAAACCGGTTATTATTTTATATATTGAGTTATCTACACTAAAAGAATTTTCATATATATATTTTTCTTCATTTTGTACAGCTAGTCTATACCGCTCGGTAATTTTATCAATTTCATGGTTAAAATCGAAATCTTCTTCGGAGAACGTAGGACTCGAACTAGGAGTGTTTAACTCAGTCATTTTTTAACTTTAATGATGATCATTCTTAAAGTACTGCTTATATATGTTTTTATCTATGTTTTTATCTCAAACCCTAGTTAAATTTGTTTCCGGTATTTCAAAAGGCCCCTCATAACAAAAGATTTGTGTGTATTTTTCATAAGAATCAATACAATTTTAGTTACAACAAGCGGTCTGAAACATTTTATCATTTAAATGCGTATAATTCGAAACACAAATTCTAAAACATATTTGTATTATCCAACCAACTATTATGAGAATTATCAAGCCCTAGCCATTTAACAAAAACCTTGTTACCACGTCTACGTAATACTTTTTCAACTAGATAGATGTCGGGGTATTTAGCTTTCTGTAGTTCTTCAGTATAAAATACACCTTTTATTTCCGCTCCTCTATCATCTTGCAACATATACGTAATTGGGTTAGTGTTACGAACTTTTACAACTTTGAATAATTCCACAGTCCAGTTCGGGGTATATCCTTTTTCAAATACATGCTTAACCTTACTAATGCGAACCATATCTCCAACTTTAAATTTTCTCAAACCTGTCGCCAACTTAATGTGATTATAGGAGGATTTTAAAATTTCTTTTTCATTCTTCTTATTTACCTCACATGGTTTCACACCAGTTGTACTATGTTTTTGTTTGTTGTAATTATCAGTTATTTCCGGAAGCACATCTAACCATCTATATTTACCGTTTAAGCTAAAGTATTTGAATAATTTCTCTTTAAGAGTTCTTATCACTCTCTCAACTATGGCAGCTTTCTTTACGCTATATGTGTTATAGTGATTGATGCTATGTTGTTTCATTAAATGTTGAAAATGAATATTGTAAAATTCTTTACCTTGATCTGATTGTAGGTTTTTAGGGAGTTTCCTACTTTTCTCAAATATGTCGGCAAGCATTTTCGTTATTTCCTCCCCAGATTTAGTTTTAACAGGTCTGGTCCAAACAAATTTTGAGAAACAATCGATCACTACTAGAATATACTTAAAATTTCTGTTTTCACGAGCATAATTACCCATCTCAGCCAAGTCTATTTGCCATAAATCATTCAGACCTTTTATAACGGTACGCCTACGTTTGAAATTTTTTCGTATAGCCTTATGAAGCTCATTAACAACTTGAATTTTTTCTTTTGAATGTTTTACTCTCATGTTGATAGCAATCGAACGTTAAACTACAACTGATAATGATCATGTATGCTACAATTATTTAATTAAAACGATGTAACTTATCGGTTTCGCTTCATTTTTAAAAAGTAAAATTAGCTCATTATTTGTTTTACTGCTGCTGTAGATATAAATTGATTTAATTCCCTTTTTCAACATTTTCTGTAAGTTGCTGTACATTTTTCAAATCACTTTCCATTTGAACTAGCGTTTCGGAAAACTTCTCTAGATTTAAAGCGTTTATGTTTACATTAGTATTTAAATTGTTATGTTTTTGTGATAAATCGTTAACTATCATTGTTCTATCATTTACCAGCATCTTAATTTTTTCATTTAATTCTGAACTCATAACATATTCACTTTTTATATTCCTTATTTCCTTGCTCACATCCTGTAATATTTTTTTCATATTATCTACTTCGGAGTTTAAAGTCAGTAATATAATCTTCTGTTGAGGTATATCTTTTAATATTTGTTCCATATCATTAATTTTTTTATCAGAGGCATCTAATCTGTTGTAAAACTGATTAGCAAAATTGTTAAAAGCTATAGCAAAATCTGCTTTTAACTTTGATATAATATCATTAATGTATTTCTTACGTGTAGCCTCACTCGTTATATTATCTGTTTCAACATATTGTTTACACTTTTCATATATTTTAGTATTTTCAATTGTTATGATGTCATCTACGTATTTTTTATTAGCAACATCGTTATTCTGAGTAGGAGGTTGAACGTTACAAAGTTTTAAATTTTCGACATCAATATTTCCATCATTGGTAAATATGAATCCATGTCTATATGGAGAAAATAAATGTGGAGTATCTCCATCACTGGTGTATGAAATAGATCGACCGAACTTATCAACACTCATGGTGAGAATGATAGTGATTTAGGCAATCACTCCAATTTCTTTAAGTTCGCTAATTATGGATTCAATCTCATTATCATGTGAATCCGTATTACCCGCAGACTTTGAAGCTATTAATAGCTTTAAACGATCAACGAGTTCATTCACATCATCCCAATATACGTACTCTATAGGTTTTTCGTTGTAGACCATCATACCAAACCCCCCTCGTGGTGGCGTTGAATATGATTGACGCCGTCTCAAAGAAGGAGTAGATGGTAAAAATGTTGGAATGCTAGATTGCGATTGTATTCTAGTAGTTCTTCCTATAATATCCGAAAATAGAGGTTTTATAACACTTACATATTTAAAATACCTATTTCCTTTTATCCGTTCTTCAGGTACATAATTACGTTTGTGTGCGCTACTTATTTCTAGAATTTCTTTATAATTCTTTAAATCTGCATCATTATATCCAATAGGTTTTTTCAGAAATATTAACTCATATAAACCTTTAGTTCCTGTATAAGGTCTACCATCAATAATGAATTCATTATTAGCTCCTATAAGCAATTCTTTATTACCGATCGATAATTTATTCGTTTTAAAATCGAAACGTGCTCCATAATTTTCATCAAATTTATCTCGATCTGAAAAAAACCCTTCTATATAATATCTCGCTAGAGGTGGGAATTGCTCTAAAAACTGACGTATAACAGGCTCGCTGTAATTCAGTAAAGTTTCATATTCTTCTTGAATATCAGCCGTAGCACGCTCATCAGGTTCTTTTTCAGAAAATACTTCACCTACCATTTCCTCCGGTAAAAAGCTTGCAGAAGGCTTTTTCGTTTCATAGACTTTTTTAGGTTTTACGCGAGCTGCTGTTGTTGTTGTTGTTGTCGTCGGTATGTTACTGTGAGATACTTTCCTGCTAATATCTTCTAGCGGTGTTATAATAGGATTCAATACCCTGCTTATGGTTTCATCTTCCTCAGCCTTTCCCATCTTTAAAGCTAGATACTTTGTTCTTATAGCTTTCGAAGCGTTACAAATTTTTTTCTTTAATAGTTTCTCCCTTTGTAAGTTGGGTGATGCTACCTTTGGGGGGTTGTACTTAGCTAAATTTCTTTTAGACTTCATATTTTACAACCTTGTAGTTTTACAACCCTTGCTTGTAGTTCTATAGCCCTTGTACGGTACAACCTTGTAGTTTTACAACCCTTGCACGGTACAACCTTGTAGTTTTATAGCCCTTGTACGGTACAACCTTGTAGTTTTATAGCCCTTGTACGGTACAACCTTATAGTTTTTCAACCCTTATAATTTATAATGTGACAAGTCTTCATCTATTAACAAGTGAACTAGTATTAACAGATATTGCTTTATTTCACATTTATATATTGATCAAACCCTTTACGATAACGTCCTTTATTTAAATCAAAATCTTTCACTATTATCAACACACCGTATTTATCTCGCCAACATTCACTACACAGTTTTTCAAATTCTTCGAAAGTCATATCTGGGGTCACGTGATCATCGAAAACGTGTCTCATATTCATTCTATCCTGCTTAAATAACACTATACAATTACAATTATCTCGTATAAGATGCTTAGGTATGCGGGTATATGTCTGACAGAGATAAAAGCAGTCAACAAGTTTATGTCGCCCCATACAAAAGTATGCTCGAATTTTATCTTGTTTATCGCAAGCAACATCATCGAAAATAAACACTGAATTAGATTTAGCTTCGGACGGATCGATTACACCATCATTATTTGTGTATGGAAAATAGCCTACACCCTTCACTTTCTTAATTACATCTTCAAGCAGTTTATATTTAGGTTGGTACAATGACTTTGAATAAACGTATACATTTTCAAACCACAAGCCATTTGGGTTGAATAATAAGCTGAGCAACAAATTGGTTTTACCAGCTCCACTTGGTCCACATATAATAGCCCTTACAGTGTTAGGAAATAAAGTTCCATGTTTATTAATACTCACAGCCTCCCCAGAGACGGATGTTAATGCATCCAAGTTCTCTACAGGAAGAGACACCTGCTGTCTTGTAAGACGCATTGTAAACTCTTTATTTTATTAGTTTATTGTTGGTTATATACAGTACCACAGCATAATTAGTGTCATTGTTCCATCAGATGTTGTGGTTGAAACAAGGTGGCGGCGGTGGTGGTGCACATTCGTTTATCAGTAAATTAACGAAACGGGAGCTTCATCTCCCTTCTTACCAATATTGCAGGCCAAATACTCGACTCCGTGAACGATTAGCAAGAGGAGATCCTGGAATTAACGAACTCGACCGAAGTTGCCGAGCGCACGATATAGCGTATAGTAAAAGTTTAAATTTACAAGACCAACACAAAGCCGACTACGAGCTCGAACAACGTGCTTGGGAAAGAGTAAAATCCAAGGACGCTGGTTTAGGTGAAAAAGCAGCAGCCTGGTTTGTTACTACTGTCATGAAAGCCAAAAGGAAAATGGGTTTGGGTATCCGTAATCGTCGACATAAAAATCGTAAAATAAATTTTCAAAATGGTGTAGTCAGCGGCGTTAAAAAATTAACTAAAACATCAGATAAAAACAGTTTACGTAAAAACGCTACTTTAGCTTTAAGAGCAGCGAGACAGGTAGTAAAGGACGGTGGTAGAAAAAATATTAATATTCCACGCATCATACCATTGCCCAAGACTGGGGGTATACTACCTTTACTACCAATTTTTGCTGGCTTAAGTGCATTAGGAGCTCTATCGGGAGGAGCTGCTGCAGTGGCGAAGACCGTAATAGATGCTAAAAACTCTAAGAAAAAATTGGAAGAAGACGAGAGACACAATAAAGTTTTAGAGGCAGTAGCGTTAGGGAAAAAAGGATCCGGACTCTACATAAAACCTTATAGAAAAGGATATGGCTTATATTTGAAAAAACAAAAAAACTCCCTATAAGGCTACCCTCATCATCTAGGCCTCTTTACGACATCGATTTAATAAAATATGCTAAAAAGTTAAAAATTCCACATTTTAGAGGTGTTTTTATGCGAGATTCACTACCTAAAAACCCTCCTTGGAGATACGAAAGCGCAATTATTAACCTTGATGATCAAACTGGTCCTGGAACACATTGGGTAGCCTATAAAAAAATTAATGATAAAGTTCTTTACTTCGATAGCTTCGGCGCATTAAAACCTCCTGTAGAACTCGTGCGTTATTTCGGTAACAAATATAAAATTTTATATAACTCTGATAGTTTTCAAAAATATGATACAAAGAACTGTGGTCATTTATGTTTAAAGTTTCTCTACAAAAGCGATTGATTTAGATGAGATGCATTCATTATGTCTCAGATATTCACAATAAGAGGTCGGAGTGCTGTTCTCTCCATTAATTTCGAAAATCCAATAGAATTAGATCCTCAATACGATTACGGGTTGGCTCTAATTGGTTTTCATACTTACAACAGTATTCCTAATATTGAAGAAGGAAAAAATAATAAACTCTACTACTGGGAACTTGGTGAGACACATGAAAAGGTTGTAGCCATCCCTACGGGATCTTATGAAATAACCGATATTGAATCATATCTGAGAAAGCAAGTTATACCAAAAGGTACGAAAGAATCTGATATTGAAGATTATTTTTCATTGAAACCTAATAACAATACGTTGAAGTGTGAAATCAAGAGCAAGCACAAAATTAACTTTACACCCAAGGATTCGCTAGGAAAATTACTAGGTTTCTCAGAGAAAAATTTGGAACCGAATATTTTACATCAATCAGATTTATCTGTACAGATAGTAAAGGTTGTTACAGTACACATTGATTGTAACATTACTTCCGGCGCATTCTACAATAATAGACCATCTCATACGATTTTCGAATTTGCTCCATCTGTTAATCCAGGATACGCTATAGACATCGAGCCGAGAAATCTGTTATTTCTTCCGTTAATCAACAAGCGATATATACATAATATTACATTAACCATATTGGATCAGAACTCTGAACCTGTTAATTTTAGAGGTGAGGAAATTATTGCGAGATTGGAATTAAAAAAGTTATGGGCTTGATAATTAATAATTCAAAGAAGTATATATACGCTCACAGCCCCGATAAAGTACAGTCAGTACCAGTTAAGCGTTTGGAACAGAAGGTTACTACGTCATCCTTAACACCAGCAAATATTTTATTCTTAAAATCTTTGGGTTATAATGTTAGACGAACTACAGCTGTACAACGACCCTCAATTCGATGATTCCATTATCAGAGAAGAAACTCGGACATATCAACCTTTCGTTAAATCATTCAGAAATAGTGATGAAATTGAAATCACAATTAATCAACAAGATGTTTTACTACTAATGTACGAAGCAGCGTTATGTATCGAGGGAACTTTGACAAAGAACATCGCAGGCACTGGTATAGTCGAGTTTACTAATAATGCGGGCGCCTACCTATTCGAATCTGTTAGCTATGAATTACATAATAGAGAGCTGGATAAAGTAAGAGACCCCGGCACCGTAAGTGCGATAAAAGCATATTGTTGCTATAGTAAAGACGATCCTGCGTTAACTATCGCTGGGTGGAATTATCCTAGTGGCCGGCTAGTATCTTATGATCCTACAACTACAAAGTTTTTCATGCGAATACCGTTAAGCCATCTGCTTGGGTTGTTTCACGATTACAAGCGAGTAATGTTTGGAAAACATACAATCAGATTAATACGAGCGAGAACTGATAACAATTGTTTTAAAGTATCGAAAGCTGATACTGAGGGAGAGTTGACTATAGATAACATTGAACTGAAAGTTAAACATATATTTTTAAATGATGTGCTACGTTTGAATTGGTTATCGGGAATCAATAGCAATAAGCCTATACTGATTCCGTTTAGACAATGGGAGTATCATGAATTACCTAGCCTAAAGACAGGCGCTAAGAAAGAGACCTGGCAGGTAAAAACTTGTAATAATGTGCAGAGTCCGAGATATGTAATTGTAGCTTTTCAAACAAATCGAAATGGTAATAAAGAAAGCGACATTTCATACTTCGATAATATTAACATATACAACATCAGTTTAAAATTAAGCTCAGAATATTATCCGTATGAAAACATGGAACTTGATTTTACAACTAGAAAATATGGTGATGCTTTCCTCATGTATACACAATTTTCTAAAATATTCGCATTAAACGATGAGCCTTTGTTGGACTTTGTTGGATTTAATACTCATGCTTTATTTGTTATCGACTGTTCAAAAAGAAATGTTGCAACACAACCAAGTACAGTTGATATCAAATTAGAGATAGAAACTAACACAGTCTTCCCAGATAATACTAGAGTATGCTGTATAATTATTCACGATAGAGTATTAGAATTCTTACCGCTTGGTGGAACCGTTAGAGATGCGTTTTAAAGAAGAGGGGGAAATAAACTAATAATGATGTATGGTATATATTTCAGTCAGTATTAGTTTTACCTTTTAAGATGCAGCTTTTAGTTGTCGATATTCAAGGTTTTAATTTACCGGATTTTTGTCCGAAAGAAATTTCATTTATGAGTGCTCAACAAAGTGCCCACTATCTGTTTAAGCCTCCAGTTCCGTTCAATTCCTTAAGCGGAGACTTGAAGAAACAAGTAAAGTACTTGGAGCATTATCATCATGGGTTAAAATATAATGATGGATGTGTAGATTATGATATGATTGATGATATATTACGTAAGCACTTGCTAAATGGGAGTGCTAATATGGTGTATGTAAAGGGTCATCAGAAAGAAGAATTTCTTCAGAGAAAATTATGTGAATTAGAGGAATCCCCATTGTCGATCCCTACTATAGTTAATGTGGAGAGTTTAATCAATAATGAAGCTTTTCAACAGCCTCCTCTATTTAATAAAACTATACCTTATTGTTTTAATCATTATACTTCTAAAGCTTATTGTAGTGTAAAGAATTGTACACAATTGTATAATTGGTTATATTCTTGTATACCAAAATAAATATATCTAATATCACCACGTTTTAATGATCTTCCCCACTACCTTATTTATTACTTTGATTATAATTTTAGGTTTAGTTAATCTTCAGTAACAGTATTCTCCTCACATGCGTTGAAACCAGTTGTGTGTTTTGATTTTTTTTTAATAATGGATGTGTATAACTTATATAAAGTGAGGTTAGAAGAGTATGTTAGTAAGTTTAAACTATTAAAAGAAGATATAAGATTGTATGAAGATAAGCAGAATATGTTCAATAGTTTTTCCAATTTATGTATAACTAAATGGGATCCTAGTGTAGCGTTATGGGAAGAAAAAGTATTTAAAAACCTACTGAGATTGCGCAGGAATAATAGCCCCATCAAAAGTAGGAGAGTAAAACTATACACTGTATCATGATTTAGTGTAAAAGTACTAATATCCAATATAAATTAAGTGATCAGTGTGATACATGTCAGTCTTAAATCGAAAATGGTAATGTTAAGTTCTCATTTTATAATATTGCAAGCGATATTTAGCAATTTTCTATATATACATCAACCGTATAATTCACGTGAAGTTCTAGTATGTTTTGATAATAACGGAAGTAAAAATGATAGCTGGCCATCAACTTGGATAAGAATGACGCCATATGCCGCTAATAATAATGTGCCTACGCTTGTCGCCCCCCTGTTGAACGGAACAATCCAATACAAGTTTCGGATACGGTTTCAAGATAACACCGTAGGTGATACAGGTTGGAAACAAATGAATGAAGCATGTCCACCTATTGCTAATGAAAAGCCAAATCCACAAGACCCACTATCAGCATTAATCTACTATATAACCGTGTGTACATCTATACTTCTCGTAAAGTGTCTCATTAGGCTTGGACAAAAGAGTATCGGGTGTATTGTTAAAACATAACCACAATGAACGCCCATATTCAGATATTTCCATATTCAGCTCCAGAGGATTCTGTAGGCAGTTTTGCCTATAAAGTAAGGTTGCTCTACCTGTTGCTGCAAATTTTCAAGCTGTGTAAAGATAATACAAAATATTGTAAGGTTTGTTTTGTGAATAAAATTAACACAACATTTCTTCCATGTCATCATCAAAATGTATGTGGTGAATGTGGGTTTAAGGTTAAAAAATGTATGACTTGTAATCAGCAGTTAGAAGCTACTATAATGTCCCTATAAAAATTTAAATTATAATAAATTTTATAAAATTATATTTTTGTTTTATTTTCCTCAAATTATATTCAATAGCTCAGTTGGTAGAGCGGTGGTAGTGGAAATAAGACATCCATAGGTCATTGGTTCAAATTCGATGCTCTTTTTCCTATAAAGATATGAAATTCATGTTGATGTATATAGTTGTATAAGAGCTGTCGAATAGTAAACATGCTTTTTATTTTATTTTTATTTTATTTATGTCATGCTCAAGATTTTGTTGGGTATCTGCAAAAATATGGATACCTAACGTTGTCCGAGACTGATTTAACAGATGTGACAGAGGAGCAGAAAGAGGAGGCTTTAATGAACTTTCAATTAACCTACAACTTACCGACAGATGGAAAGCCTAATATGGAAACTTTACAATTAATGGAAACGCCTCGTTGTGGTATTTCGGACAACACTTTCGCAATACATCGAGACAAATGGACGAAACGTAAAATTGGGTGGTATTTTTCACCGGCAGATGTGCAAATGAAAAATATAGCAAAAAATGCATTTCAAACCTGGCAGGATGTATGTAGCTTGAGTTTTGAGTATAACTATCACAACCCAGATATAATTATATCTATGACTAAGTCTAATGAAATTTCTTGGCATAAAGGACATAGTAAATGTTTTAAAGGTAAATGTCCTTGGCCTTTTGATGGGGAGGGGGGAGTTTTAGGACATGCTTTTTTTCCAAATAAAGATACATGCCTCGAAATCCATTTAGATTCAAGAGAACAATGGGATTTAAAAATTGATGAACCTTCCTCGACGACGTCAACAAATTTATATTCAGTTTTAGTACATGAAATTGGTCACACTTTAGGATTACATCATTCTGATGTTAATACGTCAGTTATGTATCCGTTTTATAGCACTACCAAATTGTCATCAGATGACATAACCGGAATTCAATTCTTATATGGGTCTCCAGTTACATCTACAAAATCAGCTATAACTCCTCGAACAACGTTTAATAAAAATCCAACAACCCCTCACACAAAATTAATCGAAAAGCCGACATCGAAAATTCTTCAAAATGAACCCAAACAAACTAAAGATTTATGTACCATAGATGTCAAGAAATTATCATTTTTAGTCATGAATAAAAATTTATATATATTTTATAAAACGTGGTTATGGATAATGAACCTCGAAACACGTAATATTACAACACAATGTTTAAACATACATAACGTTTTACATATAGGAACCAAATTTAACTCGATAACGGCTGTATACCAACGACCTAATGATGAAATAGTTTTATTTGTAAATAATCAAATATATTTTATTACCTACCCGAGTTATCAAATTCGCAAACAAATTGATATGAAACATTTCCAACTTCCGTTCGAACATAAATTAGTAGGAGCTGTAAATACTTATACAGGAAAAACATTCTTATTTTTTGAAGATAATTTATATGTCGAAATAGATGAAACCTCAATGCAAGCAAAAAGTTATGGTTACGTATCTCGCGACTTTAAAGGTATTCCTCCCAATATGAATGGCGTTTTTAGATACACTAATGGACTATTATATTTCTTCCAAGATGGTCGATACTTTGAATATAGTGAATTCACAGGATCACTGCAAAATAGCGGTAAAATTAATTTAAGTATTTTTAATATTGATTGTCCAAACTTATCTTTATATGAACAACTAAAAATACTTCTCCAAAAAATGTTATTATACGAAAAATCATAGGTTATTTTTCTATTTGTAGAAAGAAATATATTTATATTTATATTATTATTAAATTTTATTAAATATCCTAAGTTTTATTACCTAGTACCCCGCCTATGTATACATATCTTTGTATATCACATACGTGTTACAGGATGTGGATTTCCGTTAAAACCGCGACGTCACCACCGCCCCCGCCCCCCACCGACGGAGGGTGCCCCGCCGGTGCACACCCCGCCCCCCACCGACGGAGGGTGCCCCGCCGCAGAGGGTGCACACCCCGACGACAATGACCAGAGGGTGCACGATGGACACATGCCATCCACTTCGCTGTCACGGCACTTCCGGTCCAGAACCCGCTTTGTTTATCTACTGATTTAAAACGGATTTTAATTATTTGTCAAAGTCGATAGCCGAAACACAAATCCAGGTATTACGAGATACGTTTGGAGGGTTTAAATCTTGCGAATATTCATTTGAGTGTATGCAATCGACGTTTTGTAATGTCCAATTCCTAAATAGCAGAGCCCAATGCCATTAGAACTATTACAGTATTAAAATACATAAAACTAGAAATATGTACGAGGCCCAGGCTCATAATAATTAGGCCAGGCATAATTTTACAACTGATATATTTAAATAAAAGTAATAACTCTCAAAACTATTTTATTAAAGAAAAATATTGGCAACAAAATCAAAGTATGTGTATAAACTTTTAACTTAAATACGATGAAATATTATTACGTTATAATGTGTCACTGATAAGTTTGTTAATAAGAAAACATTAAGATTCGCGGTTCAAATAGCAATTCTACCAAAGCATTCAAAAATAAATAGTTTTAAAACTTTAAAACGGACTTTTCCGCACGTGGAACATCTCTATCTCGAAATTGAGTGGCCGAGAAAAAATAAACCAATACATAAATACAGAATATGTGTTCTATGCGACAGTTTTACTTTTCCCAAATAGTCCACCATCGTGTTTCTCATGACCCATGCACAGGGTGAGGTGTGTTCTATCCACCTCAAAATCAATAGATGTCGTCTGGTAGACGTCCCTAATCAGAATCAGTAAGAAACCCGATCGATCCGACACGATTTAATTGAGTGATCGTGCTAACAGAAACAATTTCTCAAAAAGTCGATCATTGTGCGTTCTCATGACCCATGATCATGATAGAGTGTATTGTACCCACCTCAAAATCAATAGGTGGTGTCTGAGAGACGTCCCCGATCAGAATCAGTCAAAATCCGATCGATCCGACATGATTTAGTTGAGTTATCGTGCGAACAAGAAATTTTTAAAATGCCGACGACGATGATAAGACACACACGCAGGCAAAATTTTTTAAACACCATTTTTTTTTGTTTTTAGACCGAAAAACGAAAAATAAACGCTAGAATTTTTTTTTCCATTTTTCTTTACACGATTACATTACTTTTCCGCTCTGGTATAGCTGAGTGCGAAAAAGTAATATTCAAGGAACGATATTTTATATTCCGATGGCTCAAAAATTCAACAGGGACTGGGAAATGCGTTCTCTATCGGGACAGAAGCATATATGTACTTGGAGCTTACCCACTTCAGCCTCTATATTTACTGCTGAATTATATGCAATTTGGCAAGCTATGCTATACTGTCAAATGTCACATAGCAAAAACTTCCTTATATGTTCAGATTCACGTTATGTGCAATCACCAACACCTTTTCTTCAGATCCTCATTCAGCCTATTCTGCGCCTACACGATTCCATCAACAAAATGAAAAAGCAAATTCGTCTTATCTGGTGTCCGGTCCATGTTGGTATACCTGGAAACGAGCTGGTAGATAGAACAGCATATCAAGCCGCTGAAGACCGTACAATTGAGGATATCCCTATACGCAACACAAGATATAAACATTCGCATCAAAGATACAATAAGAACACAATGACTTAGAATTATTGGAATATGAGCGAGACTAAACTCAAGCCAATTGAAACCAAATTATAAAAGTGGATAACGCCCTCTTCGCTATCACGAAGAGTAGCCGAAGAGAAAAGAACAAATAGCCCCGACGAGACTTTTAGAATCAGCCATACTAGATTAACATAAATGTACCTATTAGAAAACAGAAGGAAACCTCCCAGTTTGTGAAGTGTGTAAGGTCGAACTCAGCGTGGAGCACTTCCCTAGTTGAAACAATTCCTCTGTAGGCCCCGGTTTACCAACTGATCTGTCAACGGTTTCTGACAAGTTTCCAGTACTTTCTAATTGTGATCTGTAATAAATTCCATGCCGGTAATAATTTAGTCTATGATAGCGTACACTAAGTTTTGACCAACTGTTTTCTGAATATTTTAGAACTAGTTCCTGAAATTTCTCAAAAATTACATAGTCAAACATCTAAAGAAGACAATCAGAATAGACCATAAAATCTTAATTTCATAATAAATCTAGGAACAATAACAATGGCATCTTGTATCATTAATTTTATATCACAAATCATTTCTATTCTAGGTCATTGATTACAATTTAGGACTAAAATAAAAAGGTTTAAAACTTTAAAACGGACTTTTCCGCACGTAGAACATCTCTATCTCGAAATTGAGTGGCCGAGACCACTCAATTCTGTCGTCTGGTAGACGTCCCCGATCAGAATCAGTCAAAACCCAATCGATCCGACACGATTTAGTTGAGGTATCGTGCTAAAAAGATTTCTAAATGCTGACCAAAACGACAATGACATACACACAGTAAAACTTTTTGAAAACCATTTTTTTTTGTTTTTAGGCCGAAAAACGAAAAATAAACCCAAAAAAAATTATTTTTTTCAATTTTTCTTTACACGATTACATTACTTTTCCGGAGTGCGGAAAAATAAAATGATTTTACAAATTATGTCGGAAATTTGTTCTTCGGAAATATATCTTTTTATTCAAAATAAATCTCTAAATTCTTAAACACCTTGTATATGCATATACTCGTATATACATAAACACTACATTATTATATGGATATTAATTAAATCTATGGGTATACGGGTATTAATTCAATGCACGACCACCTGCCGATACAAAGAAATATACAATTAAACCGATTTCTTTTAGATTGCATTTATATGGAAATGAATGTGAATTTGAAAACATGAGAGAAACTACTTTTGCATTGATATTGCATTATACGCAATTCTATCTTAATTATTGTATCCATATTTTCCAGATGATAGGAAAAAGATTTCCGCTAGCGTATTGTTAATATTAACAATGGAAATCTGACCTTCAATACACTATAATCAATACCAATTGTAAATCTAATTCCAGACGAAATAAGATACGATTTTTATTACGTTTGGAACTTTTTAGGAAAAAGCCAACTGTAATCAGTTTGGTATAATAACCTTCAATTTCGTTTGATTTGTGAGTTGGATTGATGTAATAGTTCCTGATCGGTAAATGGCTTTATTATTTCCACATAATTTAACGATTTTCCACCTCAAACAGTATCGTCCGCAAAAAACAAATGCTTTTTTGTGTCAAAAGTCAGAAAATCCTTTATTTAGACGAAGAAGATCTAACATCGTGCTCTGACTAAGTACACTGGTGTCTGATATGTATTTCTTGACATAAAGAAGTATTTATTATCGAAGATGTTATTTTTTACTATCCAGAACCTTAAAAATCTAAGTCTTAGTGTATATCAGTCAGTACTCTACAACAAGTATCCCAAATCCCATAACTATATTAAAAAATACATTCGTGTTTAAAAAGTGTTTGAAGGTAAACATATTTTATATTATTTAAGTAAGATGAGAGCTATTTCAAGATAGAATAGACAGATATATGCTCCGTCATCTAGTAATTATTTTAGATAAAATCACTCAGACGACAATGTCACTTTCCGCAAACTGTCCGAGGAAGGAGCTATTAAAGGTAGAAATAAAAACTTTAAAGAGAGCTGCAGGGTCATCTCAGTACCAAAAAGAAACTGGACACAGGAATAACATTGGAAGATATATTTACAAATATCTAGGAGAACGTTAGTCGGAGCAGTCCAGTAAACTTTTAAAGCCGCAGTTGAAATTGTTAAATAAAGCTCCTAGACTCCTAGAGGGTGTAGGTACATAGACGAATGGAAGTAATCTGCCTTAAGTGTTTGCTATTTAGGACCTAACGCAATAAATTAGCTTGCTCCGATACAACTGAGGCAAAACTAAAATATATATTTAAAAGTGTGCCTCTTACACATCCGTTTAGAAGTTTTCCATTAAATTATTTTTTGTCCCTCTATACTATAACCAAAATATAAGTAAAACATAAATTAATACAAAATTAAAACCATCGCTGGTTAGATCTTCACTTTTTATTTGTTAAACATTACAATTGTTTCGCCAACACAGATCTATCTATGTACTCAACATCTTCAGATGTTGAGTAGATAGACTGACTACTTTTACGGTGTGGAATAGTGACACAGAATATTTGGTTTTTCAACGAGTGTTTAAAAAAAGACATTTTTCCAAAATTTTCATCAAGTAACGGCCCAATAAATTCAGAATTTAAAAGAAACTTGTACAAGTTTCCTGGCCTAATGGTACTTTAAACTACTTTTATGGTGTTGAATAGTGACACAGAATATTTGGTTTTTCAACGAGTGTTTAAGAAAAGACATTTTCCCAAAATTTTCATCAAGTAACGGCCCAATCAATTCAGAACATAAATTAATATTTCAAAGAGTATTATTACTACAGCAACATTGCTTTCACATGTATTTATATCCTTAATAACCCCCATTTTCTGTTACACTAAAACGAACAATATATAGAACAAAATGGATTTTATTATGAACTTTCTTGCAAATTCGCTTAATCCACGTCTACGCCCGTGGCTAGTTAAATTATTCCAGTAGTCTTCGACATTATTAAACAGGGCCGCGGGATAACGGGATAAAATGGAATATAATAAGTTGGGCGCAGCAGGTTGCCAGGGAAATGCGAGAATCATGAGAAACATTTTATGAAAATCCGTAGAAAAAAAACTCGGAAAGATTAAATAACGTTCAAATTAAACGCCCCTTAACGTAACTCGTGTAGAAGTTTGGAGATTCGGTAACGGTGTTAACAGCATAAGGAGAAATGAGCAATCCACTTCCGGATTTAATATCTGCGGAATAGGAGTGAAAATTACCGAGTTATAGCGGCACTATTACAAAAAATTACGTGCCATTAATTCATACTATATCCGTTAGAAACAGTAGGACTCTTTGTAACATCTTGGCAGATCGTTATTAATTAATAAAATCACACTAGAACGCGTAGTATGCGGAGTCGTGTTTCCCGATCATTATGCCACCTTTGCACCACTATTCTTATTTCCCTAAAGGTGCGTATACTTTTGCGAGCCGAACAGTTCGTGAACTGCTTGTGAACCATTCGTTAAAAATAGTTTTACAGCGATCATCTACTGAACTAAACACGATCCATGGGAAAGAAGAAACTAACCACGAATCACTAGCATTCTTGCTCGGCGCTCTTACTTGTAATAAATAATGTCCTCGTGCGAGGAAAATTGTGCGATTTTAGTTATGAGTGGTGCGGCATTAATGATAGCAGAAAGTTTGTGCAAAAAGAAGAGGAAAGAAAGACCTATTTCCCTCTAAGCATCTTCTTTTAAATTTTTTTATAATAGTCCATGTGTTTAGGATTCCACAATAACGATTTCGTTTTATAAATGTCAATTAGTTTGACTACATTTTCCTCTATCCACTCCATTGTAATAATTATTATAATATAAAAATTATTAAATAATTATAAGGGTAGGCAGATTATTAAATAAACAACCAAGAGGGAAAAAATCATAGAAAAAGGCACAAGAAATAAATAGAGGTTCCCCGTGGTTCGAGAGCAGAAGAAAAACAATGAACTGGACACGACGCCACCTCAATGTGAACTGCGATACTGCGAATACATTTGTGTTCGTCAAAAAAACCGCCACGAGCGGTTTATAAGCAGTTCGTTCGGCGCTCCAAACTCCGGCTCCGTCCCAATCTTGCGATCAAATGGTTCAAGAGCGGTTCGCGAACGGTTCGGTTCGCAAATGTATACGCACCTTAACGTTATCCAGCCAACACTCAATATGACGTCATATTTATGTAGTGGGAATATCGGACTTTTAAGCATCTGTAATGCATTTATCCTCAAGGTGGGACCGACCTTTACGCCCAGCTGGCTTCATTATGCATAAATATTACCTTCAATATCTTCAAAACTATTGAATCAATCCTCACGATTTTTAGTATAAATATAGTATAAATTTTTGATTAAACAACAAGAAACTATAAAAATACTTACGCTCAAAGGACGGGTCCCATTCGGTACATTTTTCTAATAAAATACTTATTAGAATTAAACGTTTTTTATCTTTAATTAAACGCAAAAGTGAAATGAAGTTTGTTTCGAGATATTTTATCAATTAATTAATTCGTGGCTATGTTACCTAAAGTTAAAGGAATGTGAACATTTTTGCAAGGTTTATTTATTTATTTATTTTTTTTTGTATTAAAACTTTATTATGAATTTCCAAAAAAAAAGGGCTCTAGATAACCTTAACATTTAAAAAACAATAAGTTAGTAGATAGGTTCAACAGATCCGGAGGAAAGTGTACCGAAAGGAAGCTGTTCGTACTTTTGGGGAATAAGGTTTCTTGTTTATTTTGAAAATGCGCGGATTTTTCTTGTTCTCTCGTAATAAATCGATTCATTAATTATATAGAAAGCTGTGTATATCGACACTTACCAGAAAGTGCCATAGGGGGCTACATTTTAAGTTTTTATAAAAAGTGAAAAACAAAAAAACAAGTTTGAAACAAAGTGTTTTATTACTTTTTCGAAATATTCGCCTTTCAGGTCAATACATTTTTGTATACGCTCAAACCAATTCTGGAAACATTTTCTTCACTCTGAAGCTGATATCGTGGAAACATGGGTTTTGGAAGGCTTCAACAGCTTCTTGGGGTGATGAAAATCGCTGTTCACGCATATTTTGTTTGGTAGTGACAAAAAGACCGTTGACAAACAAATTATTGTATACCATTCAGCATTAATAGTTCTTAGATCCTTTAAATGAATGGTTGCGACGTGTGCAGTACATCCGAAGAAACAAGCGGTCATTTTCTTGGAAATGCTCCGTGAACGAACCACTTTAGTGGGTTTTGATTAATTTTCAAATACCAGTAGACTGTTGTTTGCTTTCCGGTTCATATGAATATATCCACATTTCATCTCCTATAATAATGTTGTATATGGATTTTGCACGTCCTCGGTCGCATTTTTTCGGCATTTCCTGACACCAATCAACACGAGCCTTTTTTTGCACTTCGGTCAAATTATGTGGAATCCATCTGGAACATATCTTTATCAGAGCTAAATGTTCATGCAAAATCGATTGTATTGCAGTCTGCGATATGCCAATAGACGCCTCTATCTATCTGTAAGTCATATGCCGATCTTCTTTAATCGTGTTGCGCACATCAACCAATTGTAAACAGTCTTCTCTGATGGTGCTTCATTACCAAAAGTTACACGAAGCGATTCTATGCATTGTTGTTTAGTAAAGCCTTTCTTAAAATCATAAAAAATCATCCAACGCAAGCCTTCACGGGTGATTTACATTTTTGCACAAACTTGCTTCTTTTAAATGTTCACGATCAACACACTACTCGGTCAATTTCTAAGTTGCCACTGGCTTCGCAATAACAAACGTCAAGGTTCACGAATACAGTGATACCACATTTAAATAACGCCATCTATTGGTCGATTGTAAAAATTTCAAAAGCAACCCCCTACAATCTATTTGTTATTTACAAAGAGTTGACACTCATGTGGCAGCAGCCATAATGAGTGTCATAAAACCTATTTTCGGGGACTTGGCGAAATCTGAATTACTGAAGAAATGCCTTTCTCGGCGCACACAGAACCCAAATGAGAGTTGTAACAATGTTATTTGATCTCGTACGCCCAAAAGCGTGTTTCTAATGAGGAATACTCTAACCCTTTGCGCGTTAGATGCTGTACTCCAAGGAGGACGACAACTAGGAGAAAAATTGAAGATGAATTTGTTCAGGATGACGGAGAACCTTTTTATAAAGCAGGTCAATTTTTATTTTTTCTAAATCATAAAAAATTAAAGTTTATAAAATATCTTGAAATAAAAAAGATTTCTACTATTAATCTAATAGATATTCTTTTGATTGTCCCCCTAAAATAATAATAAATAACCATATAGCGCTATGAATTGAGATGAGTGGAGCTCTAAGTAATATCGGTCGTGAAGAAGGCACTTCTGTATATCCAATCGACTTAAGTTTTATACCAAGCATCGACCGATCATTAATTGATTTTCAAGAAAATATTTAAGATAACGTTAAACCTGCAGAGAGTTATCAAACAAATTATGATTTACATTAAAATAAACAGTTTTAAAACCTTAAAACGGACTTTTACGCACGTAGAACATCTCTATCTCGAACTTGAGTGGCCGAGAAAAAATAAAACAACACATAAATGCAGAATATGTGTTTTATGCGACACTTTTACTTTTTTGATTGGCGACTGCTTTAGTGCCGTATCAATATGTTTGTGATCGAAGGAAATTTTTTTTCTCATTCATTCGTATATGATACAGGCCGAACATATGTTTTTTTCATTCAATGAAAAATCAGTAACGCGTTAAATGTTTATATTTAAAATCTCAGAATGAACATAAACATGTACATCGTGCTTTCTCATGACCCATGGACAGGGTGGGGTGTATCCTATCCACCTCAAAATCAATACATGTCGTCTGAGAGACGTCCCCGATCAGAATCAGTCAAAACACGATCGATCTGACATGATTTAGTTGAGTTATCGTACTAACAAGAAATTCTAATGCCGACGACAACGACAACGATAACGACACACACAC
The DNA here is from genome assembly GCA_037954035.1 of Rosalia funebris. NCBI lineage: Eukaryota > Metazoa > Arthropoda > Insecta > Coleoptera > Cerambycidae > Rosalia > Rosalia funebris. Next base: position 8,526,737 of record JAZFAV010000001.1, on the reverse strand, counting down.
AGACACAAATTTTCTAAAAGCCATTTTCTTTTTATTTTTAGGCCGAAAAACGAAATATAAACGCTAGAAAAAAAAATTACCATTTTTCTTTGCAGGATTACATTACTCTTCCGCTCTGGTATAGTCGAGTGCAGAAAAGTAAAAAAAATACATAATAATTTATATATAAATATATAATAATTATTTATATAGACATAATTTTAACCTGTAACCACTACATTCTGTAATGATTATCAAAGGTTACCTCAGTATCCCTGTGGGTTCCGATGTCACTAACCATGAATTGTGGTTGTTCAAGTACAAACTGTAATGTTATATTTAATATTACTATTTATAGCTACTAATTTTCCTACTTCCCATATTTACCTTCCATTTTTTAACTTACAATGTGTTCCACACGTATGGCTTCAGTCATCTAATTCTCAAGATGTGGATGTTAAATTTAAAATCAAAACTGTAATTTTTTCTTATATTTTTAGAAGCAGATATCTTCAAATTTTAATCAGGTCTCCCATCATGGAGCTTCCATTTTCTTATATCGTATTACACTGTTATGATCGATATACTTTTATGTTATTTATTTACAAGAGTAGCTTTGCAAAAATCTCCTGAATAGTTAACGCAACGATTATGCAGATGGACGCGCGATATATTTTGAAAGCGAAAATAGGATATATGAATATTATGTTTCGCTTTTCAGACATTCTGTTTTCATAAGAAGTTGTCTGAAAAAATATAGATATAAATGTTTATTTTAGTGGCAAATATATTTCAGAAAATACTCAAGCAAGAAGCATTCCATGATACCTGTATATATCCTTGGTTATTGTACAAGATTGCTAAAACTCCCAAACGCAATCTACTATATTTGAAATACATAATTTCTCGATATTTTAGTGACAATTAATTTGTTATGGTTTTTAACCGACTTCAAAAAAAAAGGTTCTCAATTCGTCTATATATGTACATATATATTTTACTTTTCCGCACTCCACTATACGAGGAAAAGTAACGTAATCGTATAAAAAAAATTTTTTCTAGCTCTTATTTTTCGTTTTTCGATCTAAAAACCAAAAAAAAAAAGGGTTGTAGCAATTTTGTGTGTGTGTGTTTGTGTGTCGTTGTCGTTGTCGTTATCGTTATCGTTATCGTTATCGTTATCGTTATCATTATCGTTATCGTTATCGTTATCGTTATCGTTATCGTTATCGTTATCGTTATCGTTATCGTTATCGTTATCGTTATCGTTATCGTTATCGTTATCGTTATCGTTATCGTTATCGTTATCGTTATCGTTATCGTTATCGTTATCGTTATCGTTATCGTTATCGTTATCGTTATCGTTATCGTTATCGTTATCGTTATCGTTATCGTTATCGTTATCGTTATCGTTATCGTTATCGTTATCGTTATCGTTATCGTTATAGTTATCGTTATCGTTATCGTTATCGTTATCGTTATCGTTATCGTTATCGTTATCGTTATCGTTATCGTTATCGTTATCGTCGTTGTCGTCGGCATTAATAAAATTTCTTGTTAACACGATAACTCAATGAAATAGTGTCGGATCTATCAGGTTTTGACTTATTCTGATCGGGGACGTCTCCCAGACAACACCTATTGATTTTAAGGTGAATAGAACACACTCTACCATGTTCATGGGTCATAAGAAAGCACAATGGTGGACTATTTGAGAACTTTTTTTTTGTTAGCACAATCACTCAATTAGATCGTGTCGGATCGATCAGGTTTCGATTGATTCTGATTAGGGACATCTACCAGACGACATCTATTGATTTTGAAGAGGATATTTGAAAAAAGTAAAACTGTCGCATAAAACACATATTCTGAATTTATGTGTTGGTTTACTTTTTCTCCGCCACTCAATGTCGAGATAGAGATGTTCTACGTGCGAAAAAGTCCGTTTTAAGGTTTTAAAACTGTTTATTATTAATTGCTTTATATAATTTTAAGTTGGTGCCATACAATATTAGTAATGCGAATGCCGGCCCTCGACAATTTTAAATGTAAACTCGTTGTTATAGTAACAAGACATATATTTTTTTATGTTTTACTTGGCACCGACTTCAAAATTATATAAAACAATTAATAATAATTACATAACAAACAGTAATTTCTTAATTACATTAAATGGAACAACAAATAACTATTAAAGTGTTGTAAAAAACATTTATTTCTTGCTTTTTAATTAAGTTACTTTTTTTTGAAGTCGATTTTTTTAAACTTATAAAAAGACACTTTGTTTCACGTTTTTATTAAAATTATTATAATTATATTTTTATATATATTTGTTATTATTGTTATTATAAATAGACCAAACACGATATTTTTTTCATGTTTTTGAAGTAACCTGTATTTACGAAATATTAGTTTAAATAATGCAAATAAGTGCACATTTTACAGAAAATATATATTTGAAAACTGACTTACTCTCATGAAACCAAGTAGAACACGATCATTGAATGATTTGAGACTTTTGCAAATATTGAATGCTCAGTTTGGCTATCGGTAAATTAGTAAAAGACCACAAACACCCTGTATAATCGTCGATATCCGCGATGTGTTTTTTAAAAAGTTTGTGTCTAAATCACGTTATAATTAAAAGTGTAATAACATTAGGATATATATATATATATATATATATATATATATATATATATATATATATATATATATATATATATATATATATATATATATATATATCAAATATCGACCAATTGGGCGTCATATCACTACGTGGCCATCAATTTTCTGAGATATTTTGCATTTGACTGACATAAACGCCCATTTGTCTTGACTACTGATATAATTCCGGCCATCTATAACACGTATTGATGGTATTACATACAGATATACACACTTATCTGTCACCCAAACGCTACATTCGGCGCCAATTATTGTCCTGGATAGTTTCGGAATTTGCACTGCATTGTCGTGGAACTGTAGAGAGCTATCTTCACATTGAAATGGAACATTGTACATGGCACGCGCAAATCCTAATAAGCGTGGCGTGAACTTAAATAATAAATAGGCTGATTCTGTTCCTCCTACAACCGAAGTATCATATGTAACCCCTCTCATTAATAGACTGAACGAACCGAAGTGTAAAGGGGAAGAACATCTTTTACAAAAGAAAGTTTAAAAAGCTTGTATATACAGGAAGTGGACGAAGTGAAGTTTATATCCGTGAGTACCAGATGCAGAACTGGAATCGAAGAAAAATGATGGCGATGAATGGTAGTAATCATTGAAGAAGTTAATGAAAATGAAGGAGACAATGAAGGAATACCTAGGAGAGATGAAAATAAGTCAAGAAGTAATGAAACGAGATTTAAAGAAACAATTCGATAAGGTTGAAAACAGACAAAAAATCTGGTCGTAAGTCAAAAGAATGTGGAAACATGTCAAGAGGAAATCAAAGATCGTATGAAGAAGCAATTAGAACTTGTGACAGAAGACCCCAGGAAACAATTGGATAATGTTCATATTAGTCCAAAAGGAATTAGAATAAAATGATCAACAATAATAATAATAGTAAATTCATTAATCCTTTGGATCACTACAATGATGCTGGACAAATCAATGGTAAAACATTTACAATGAATACAATGAATTTTGTAGAAATCGATGTTTACATTGTTTTATCATGTACTTCAATAGGCAATTTGCATGAAACTTCTATACACTTGAAAACATATTTTTTCTGTCATATAATAAGTATTTAAGAAGAATATTATAGTAATTTTCCATGAAAATCTGTAGTTGTTGCATAATTAATAAAATTAATTCACTCATTTATGTAAACAAAGTCACGTGTTCGAAAACGCTAGTCTGATTGGTCCACGTCACTGTATGGGGAAGTATCCCAATCATCACTGTTTTGATTTGGTTTAGTGCTAACAGTTTGTAAAATCTGTAACAAGTGCGTTTTATAAAGTGCCTAACGGTATGGAGCCGATAAAACACAAATTTTATAAGTATTACATCGTGCCAATGTGTACAAATACTACGGTATCAACGCCCGAAAAATTGTTCTTCTCGGTTCCCAAAGAGGAAATAATGCCGAAGAAATGGTGCATAGCAATGAAAAGGGACGAAAAGAAAAATATAAAGCAATCAAGTTCGACGCCGCTATATTGTTGCGAGGATCATTTTATTGTGAGTACCTAATAACATTTATTTGTTTTGGGTGTATTTGTACATAACCCCACTTTTACGTTGTGTGCTGTTTTGATATTACTTACCGCATGGAATATTTAGAAAATGTTTGTTTTGGAGGTCATTAGATATAGATACTTAAATAAGATTTACATTTGAATCTTTTTTACAGTTGGAGGAAGACATGGAAAATTACTGGCAATACAGACTGGCTGGAAGTGTACAGAGGTTAAGTTTGAAAAAGGGCATTCTACCTCATATTTTCAGCTGCCAGAGAGAACTACTACCTGAGCGACAAACTGGGGACCATAGTCTACACAGAATTTTTCAATATCAATAATAATAAATAGATTCGCACACAAAATTATTGATTCTTATGTGATTAGCGAGTATCTAAATAAAAAACTTTAAATTTTCGACAAAAAAAAAGAACAATCATTTGTTAATAAATAATGTTTAAATTAAACTTATCGAGAATTCCGTACGTATTTCACTTTAAAATCTTAAAGTTATTGTTAAAAACTCGCATGAAAAAAATAGGAATTGTGCAGTTTTTAAAAATCATGTTGCGAGAAAAACGCATTTAAAGTTTTGAAATATGTTATAGACATGAAAAAAGGAAAACCCGACTGTTTAAAAATGTTTACCGACGTGTTTAGAAAAGAGTGATAAATTTCAAGGAAAACAATTTTGAGCTAATAAAAAACTCGATTTTTTTTTAGTTTACAGGGGTGTTACTTCTGAAGAAAGAAAATGAGCACAAAGATCGCAAGAATTTGAAGCTTTAAACAAGTTCCTATATAGTATAACATCTGAAAGAACGAATAATGGAAGAAGCGAATTCAACGACGAGCTAAACCATCTACTAATAGTCTAAGAGACTGAGATCTTTGCAACGTTTTATGGTAATAAACTGAAAACTTTCTATTCATTCAAAGAAGAAATCCTGCAAACTGATAGATTGAAAACTTGATATGCTGCTAGAGTTAACTCCAATGGTATTCACGAAGACGATATAGGTTTCCTTTGAGGTGAAAGGAAAACCATCCTAAGCTGTAAAACTTGGGAAGGGCCCAACAGTCTTGGAAATGACCCTACAAAGGGATTAAGATAATTAACGACATCGTCTAGAGGATTCAAAAAGACCCCAAGCCAAAATGAAGATGGTTCACCTAGGCGGTTTAGCCATGTAGACAGAAAGTAATGAAGAGGAATGATAGCTGATATCAATGATCATATACTATGACCATAGTCTGGTTTCAAAATTGTAGACAGTAAGTAATTTGCAACATGTGGACCAGACAAGGCAAACAGACAAGGCGCGTGTCTTGTCGCGCGCGTGACTAAAGAGAGCAGAGATCACAGAGTGCAGGGAGTGAGTGGTCTTTACAATTTACACGTAAAACAGACACGAGAATTGTTGAATCGTATTACCAGCTCATAAAAATAGTGTTCTATACCTTACTGTCCACTATTTTGAAACCAGAGTATACGGCAGTATAGTGAAAGGGACGATTGACCCTCATGAGATTTTCTAATACTTTGTGGAGTCATTATTACTTTGTATGTTAGTAGAGTATTGAAGGTTACTAAGTATTGTATTTTTCTGTCACTTACAATTTCTTTACAAACTACAAAATAATTACAAACAAGTTAAAGTACCAATCAATCGTACGTCATACGTTTCTGTTCTGTTAGTTAATATTCGGGTTAAAAATAAATCAAAACCCCGAAATAGGATATGATGAATTAATAAACAACGTTATTTTGTAGTTTTCCCCCGTTTGTATTCGAGCGTTCGTGCCTCCAATACTAAGTGTGGAATTTATTTGCGGTATTGGAATTTGCAAGCTGTCTAAACATCTCCAAAGATATACGGATGCGATTAGGACCCGTGGTGCTTTTCGCTGTCTCGTACTTTTATTCGCCCGCATTGATTTATGATTTCTATATGAAATCTAAAAATAATTAAGGTCGCCTTTTAATGCACGGGATAATTTCGGCTTTCAGAAACTTTACGACGCTATAAATGTGATGTATAATATTAGTATTAGATCGACGTAAATATAAATTTAGATGCAATGGATTTAAATCCCACTCATTTTCAATACACATTTTAGACAGTAAACAGTATTTCTAGTAATTATATTATAAAATTAGGTTAGATTTTTCTTTAGAATAAGACAACGATATATTTAAGTTTTTCGATAAGTTTCAGTTCTTAAAGGAACTTTATTGGCAGAACGTGTATGCTGTTGATTACAACTGAATTTGCCGTTAAATAACGACTAAAGCTTTCCATCACGAGTGGTGCTCAGTAATGTTACACTCCGGTATTTCTGCGGCAGCTGAGATGCCGTCATAGACTTGAGCTATTTAAATCGATACCGATCCAACTATTTAGTTTAACCCTCCGTCGGGTGCAGCCGATCTGTGAGATCCAGCAGTCACTTTTTTCTTTGCTCTTTCGTGTGTATTACGAATATTAACTCGAACTCCCTCATAGCTTCCTAGCTCCAAACTATTCATCTCTATATGGTGTCGATTTTTTTAGTGCATTTTCTGGTATATAACTTTAGGATTTTTACATGAAAATATAGGTGGTTTGATTTCTGTAATTAAAATATTGTTCAATACTAATTTATGTTTGTGTTTGTCCTTAAACCAGAAAAAAATGTCAATGGCTGATTCTCCTATAAAAAAAATGAGTTTCTTTATGTATATTTAATAATTGCGATTAAAAACTAGTGTGAAATATTTATTATTGTATTATATTAATTAAAATAAGAGTTTAATTGAGTCTGCACCAATTAAAATTTTAATTGTGTAAGATTTAATATGGAATCTCTCAGATGCATTGCGCCCGAATGTGTTTGGATTCAGACTGCGCTCGATGGAAGGTGAAATTTCGTTTATCGTTTGTTGACGTTTGTTTATCACTGTTGGCGATATTGCGATTTATCTGTAAATAAGATAGTTATGGTCTTAAATAGTTTTGTGTAGCATAAATATGCCGAAAGTTTGTAATAACATGCGACTAAAAACGTCATAGAAACGAGATGAAAATTAAAATATTTACACTGCCACAACTAAGAGAACAACAGGTAGTAAAAATCTACGTGACGGCATCTCGGCTGTTGCGGAATTACCCGAGGCAAGAAAACGTTAATTATAAATTTTTACGTTCTTCAAACGTAACCTGTCTACCTATAAAAGTGACCTGTCGTTTAGATACACATATGTTTCCTATCGGCGCTGGTATGGGTAGTAGTGCAAGTCTTCATCATTATGGTAGGCTGTGTATTATTTCGACATCGTGAAACATAAATTGACAGGACTTGCGAAATTTAGTTAGCTCTCGAACTGACTAGATTATTCTAACAAATTCAAGATGTATAATTGTTGCGATCAAATTCAACAGTGGCAATTGAGTGATGTTGCCTTTCGTGCACATTTTTCTTATACGCATGTTTGACTACGATAATTTTCTGTCATGAATGCTAATCAAATTCAATGCGATCGTTTGGCCCTGATTCGTAGGTTCCGAAGATGGCCGGTCCAAAAAGGTTGTACATAATTTAAAATGCCCTTGAAACGACTTCAATCGCCCGTGCATTATCCATGGAAAATCGTTCTAGCCTCGCTCGATCGTCATAAAAAAAAAACAACTGGGTCAACTCTAAACTACTACAATTAGACGTAAACACTTAAATGTATTATTCATGCTTACTTACTCGCGTCGTTGTTTCTGCCTTCCCACTGGAAAACTCGTGACAGTGGGCGGGGACAAAGTCGTATTATTATCTTTTTGTCAACATACAATGAGGCTGTAATTAGTTATGCATAAAAACGTCATTAACTGTAAAGATGATTAGCAATCGAAATTACGCAATAAAATGTCTATGGCTGGGTAGGCGGGGTTGGGAAAAGCTTGAAATTCCTCTGGGAGGTAGCTGCGATTGCTATTAAATGTTAAAATAGTGTTGAATATAAAACTTTTTATTACTGTTTGGTTTCTAGAGGATCTACTTTTTTAATTATTTTTATTAGGGCTTTTATGTCAAACTTCTATACCATATCTCTTGACTTCCTGACGCATACTTCCTGAGATTTAGGTCAATCAAATTCAATTAAAAAGTATCTATTCTAACGTTTATGTTCTGATCATTATCTTCAGAAGAACTACAGAAATTGACAAATTTTTAAAATAATCAATTCTGTAACGATGACTCGTGATAATTCTGGGCTTTGCAATATGCTATTTTATTCAATTTTAAATAATATATAAATATAAATAAACATATAATCCGAAATATATTAATTTTTTACGATACCTTTATTCAAAGGCAATATCGGATATGAATTATATCAAATAAAAGTTAAAGATGAATAAATATTTTACAAATAGGTCAAATATGAAACTGGCGTTTTTGTTAGTCTTCATGATTTAGCGGAATTAATTTAAATATTTTGTTTGAGTATAAACATTCTACAAAGTCTCTGCAGCTACTAATTGAAGCGAAACAAATATGAAACACAAAATTCTGAAACAGGATTCTTTTGATATCGCAGTACAATAGGCATTAATTGTGGCCACATTGTGTTTTATAATTACCGCCACATTATAGCCAACTAGACTTGATACAATAAATAGTTTTTTAGCAGCCATTTTAAAAACGACACCACTGTGCTATACGCAGTTGAAAAGAATTTAAGGAGAATCAGCTAGGATACAAAAATATACAGGATGTTCTGTTAAATAACAAAGTAAAGGCAACGTCCGGTAATACCGGAAGTGAAACAAAACATTCGTTTAGGCTAAAACAAAGATGATCATGCATTATTCAAGTCTACCAAATTTCAAAATTATCTCGTGAATATTACGTCATGCCATACGACAAGAGTTTTATATAGTTCTTTGTATAACTTCCATATACAAGAGGAGGGACTGATGAAAACGATTCCACTACCCGACAGTTTTTTCTTTTCCGCGCTCCACTATACGCGGAAAAGTAATGTAATCGTGTAAAAAAAATTTTTTCTAGGGTTTATTTTTCGTTATTCGGCCTAAAAACAAAAAAATGGTTTTTAAACCGTTTTGTGTGTATGTGTGTGTGTGTGTGTGTGTGTGTGTGTGTGTGTGTGTGTGTGTGTGTGTGTGTGTGTGTGTGTGTGTGTGTGTGTGTGTGTGTGTGTGTGTGTGTGTGTGTGTGTGTGTGTGTGTGTGTGTGTGTGTGTGTGTGTCGTTGTCGTTGTCGTTGTCGTTGTCGTTATCGTTATCGTTATCGTTATCGTCGGCATTTATTCTTGTTAGCACGATAACTCAACTAAATCGTGTCGGATTGATCGGGTTTTGACTGATTCTGATCGGGAACGTCCCCCAGATGACACCTATTGATTTTGAGGTGGATAGGACACCCCACACCCTGTCCATTGGTGATGAGAAAGCACGATGGTGGACTATTTGAGATATTTTTTTTGTTAACACGATAACTCAACCAAATCATGTCGGATCGATCGGGTTTTGACTGGTTCTGATCGGGAACGTCTCCCAGACGACACCTATTAATTTTGAGGTGGATAGGACACACCCCACCCTGTCCATTGGTCATGAGAAATCACGATGGTGGACTATTTGAGAAATTTTTTTTGTTAACACGAAAACTCAACTAAAACGTGTCGGATCGATCTGGTTTTGACTGATTCTGATCGGGGACATCTCCTGGACGATACCTATTTATTTTGAGGTGGGTATAATACACTCTACCATGTTCATGGGTCATGAGAAAGCACAATGGTGGACTATTTGAGAAATTGCTTTTGTTAGTGTCGGATCGATCGGGTTTCGACTGATTCTGATCGGGGACGTCTACCAGACGACATATATTGACTTTGAGGTGGATAGGATACACCCCACCCTGTCCATGGGTCATTGATACGGCACTGAAGCAGTCGCCAATGAAAAAAGTAAAACTGTCGCATACAACACATATACTGCATTTATGTGTTGGTTTATTTCTTCTCAGCCACTCAATTTCGAGATAGAGATGTTCTACGTGCGGAAAAGTCCGTTTTTAGGTTCTAAAACTGTTTATTTTATGAGCGGCTTTTGGCTATGGTTGAAGAAAATAAGGACCTTGTACATAACTTGTGGATGAGATAGAAGCACGCCTCCACCTAACAGGGTATATTAACAAACAAAATTTTAGGCACTGGAGTAACAAGCCAAAGTAACGGTTTGGTGTGCCATTTCCTCATCAGTCGTTATCGGTCCTTTTTTTTTTAAACAATCGCTGAAAAGCTGCGGCTGTTAATACACAACGGTATTCTGAAATGTCACGCATATTTCTCATCCCCCGATTCGCCCAGGGCGAGGTGAATGATGAAACCTTGTTTCAACAAGCGGTGCAACAAGCTACGCAGTCAGAGTGTAACATCTCACTGAACTGTTTCCGAATCGTGTTATCAACGGAATGGAGTGATTTCATGGCCCTCTTGTTCGCCTGATATTACAGACTGGGACTTTTTTGTGGGTCTTAAGGCCGACGACAGTGGATCAGCTCGAGGACAATATTCGACAACAGGTAGCAGCAATACGTCACCAAATGTTACACAACGTCGTGGTGAATTTTCAGAGGCGATTTCGAGAATAATTGCCAAGTAAAGGACAACACCTTGCTAACATAATTTTTAAAAATTAAACAACGTAATATCACTTTTTTAAAGACTTTCTTGTGCTGAAGATGATGGTAACAATACGTTTTTTGTATGACCATTCATTGATTTTCGACAGTTATTTCTAAAACTCCCGTTTCACTATCCCACCCTGTATATTCAATTCTGTCGCGTACGTTACGTACTCTGCATTAATTCTAATGGTCTTTACTGAGCTTGCGTCGCGGAAATTCGTGATTTATCCGATTCCATGTAAATGGTCCATTTCATAAATATTACTGATTAATATACGCAATGTTTAATACACGTTTTGATTAAACATTAATGCGTGTGTCATTAGCAGAGCTGCGTGTGTGGATCATAACAAATCGTTCGTTCGGGAAATACACATTTGTCGATTAATTCATCCACGTGCTTTGTGGCATCCGCTGATATACGTACCCTAATTAATTTGATTTAAGAAATTGCACGCGGTGCAAAGAATCTTTGCGCAAATACGAAAGCCAAATTTATGTGGGAATAAAGTTGGAATTGGGATAAATCTCTACGCCAGTTGTCGAGTGGTTTAATCTTGAATTTACATTTTTGAAGTGAATACTTCTTTGGCGGCGTTCTGATATTTGACGAGAATGGAGAGTGAATTGGAAAAAATGTAACGTTTCCAGATTTCGTTACACGAGAGAGAAAAAAGATATAACGCAGAGAGAAAGAGAAAGAGAGCTATATATCATATATATATATATATATATATATATATATATATATATATATATATATATATATATCAGTTTAGGCTATCCGCGTCTCCCTATTGTCGCGCATGCGCGCGTTATAGATGTACGCGTCCAGACGCTATATATTAACAGCTGAAGCAGCACGCGTGTGTACCGAATATTTATCATTGTGTTTTCTAATTATTTACGTTATTTACATCTGTGTTCTGTGATTATTTGATAATATCCTTGAACCGTTTACTTTTTAAAATCTAGAAGATATAATATATTTCATTCACCGCTCTCTACTGGTTTACAGCCACACAGGTGCAAATGCACTTGGAAGAGGCGAAGACAAAATTCCTTTGATTCTCGGGGGAGATTTGATTAACTTTCTTCGAGAAACATTTGGTCTGCTTATAAATAACAATCCCAAAGAATCAACAACAAAATTCGGAACAACAATAAATGCAATTTTTACACGTTATCTAGAAAATATCGAATCACGAACATATATTTCATATTTTAGTTATCACAAACCAATCATATCAGTATTACCAATTGAACCACCATCCGATGATAGTGTAGATAATGAATAAACCGAATATTTTTTACACAAATTTTATATTGTTATATTTCTTTTGAAATTATCCCTCTCCCTTTCTCTCTCTCTCTTTTTCAATCTCTCACTCTTAATCTCTTTCATTCTCTATTCTAAAGAAGTATTCACTTCTATCACGTGTACTGTGCTGCACATGATATATTTTTTTCGCCTTTCATTTACTGTGGGCGAGGGTTAGTTCAGGACTATTCATCCACTTAACTTCCGACATTCAAACGGACACACACGCAGCCGATATATGTAAGAATCGAACCTTAACCCGGATTACTTGGAGATGGCAACCTAGGCCAGCTCCAAGTGGTTAGTTAAGTTATTGTTATCATACCTGAGATTGCAATGGGGAACAAAAAAAAGCTTATGTTGCCACAAATGTCTGAGTAGTCGAGGATCCTAATATTCATTTTAGTCAAATTAGCTACGTTTGTTAAAACAATGAAGACTCCTGAAATTGCTTCTTCTCAGCATTAGTGATTTATTTGGGTCGATTTAAAAATAGTTGTTCTTGGAGAGCAAAATAGATATACCAAATATCCTTGTCACCTCTGTTTATGGGATAGTTGTGCAAAAAAAAATCATTGGCAGTAAACTGTTTGGCATTTCAAAGACGCTATGACCATTAGAAAAGCCAACACTGTTCACAATTCATTAATAAAGAAAGAAAAAATAATACTACCACCTCTTCACATCAAACAAGAGTTTAATAAAGTAGTTTGTAAAAGCACTGGACAAGTCAGGTGATTGTTTTAAATACATTTGCCAAGTATTTCCAGCACTGAGTATGGAAACATTAAACCAGAGATTTTGGACAGCCCACAAATTCGATAACTGGTAAAACATATAAATTTTAACAGATATATGACCGTTGTAGAATCTGATGTAGGATCTGATGTTATACAATTTTTTTTCACAATCGCAAGGCAAATGAATCTGACATGAATCGTATCAATTTAGATGAATACCCCACGGATTTGATTCGTCATTTGTCCTGGACCGGCGCCGGCGTACCGTGTACGGCACTGATGAAACCTAATAAGTTCGAGACAGCTGTCTGTTGTTCGGTTCCCATCCGGGACAGATGTTGAATCTTACCCGTGGCCAGTTTATTTTCTTTTCTGAAACCTTGCTGATCGTGCAGAAACACGAGAAGAGGGTGGAAGATCGCTATTAGGTATAATTCAATGCCTGGCGGCGCTTTAGCCCGAGGAGTAGTTGTTTCCTAGAGCAATTATGTAATAGCCTTGCTATTCGGGAAATACTTGATAACCGCTTTGCGGTTTGGTGGTTCATTTCTCCATTCCCGACTTATTATCAAGAAAAACTAATGCTATTTTCAATATCAGAGGCAGTAATGTACTCAAAATCGACTCCTAAAATTCTTAGCAAAACAGTGACTGTTCCTTAGTTTTATTATCCCAGATTAATCCAAGGAACATGGAGTGATTTTAGGGATTCAAAGACGTATTTACGAATCTGCTATTTTCTTATTCGTGAATATTTGTCAAACACTGGAGGTGGATAGCAGTTTGCTGTTTCTGTAACCATCTTGACATAACGATCGATTTTGGCTTGTGGTTTCTCTTGGAGAGTAACCGCCGTAAATTCCTCATTATGTGAAACCACAAAGTGTTTACACGGGTTGACTTATTACATTCCCGTGGCCTACTTTTCTTAACGTAGGAGTTAACGGTTTATTTAGTACAACGCCTTTTCAACGCGGTTTATTTTTAACTAACTTTTCCCCAAAGGAAAACGAACTAGAGAGAATGATTCGCCTCGTCGTCGATCTGAATAAACACTTCGTTTGGAAAAGTTCAGTTTAAAAACATCCGAATGTGACTGACGGCGGATTGATATTTCTCCTTGTGAAGGAAATGCCCCGTCGAAATGGGGAAATCATAAGTTAAACTTTCAGTTCCAGAAACGGAATTTGCGGCGTTACTTAAGCTTTTAAAAGATTCCCAGCAAGGAAAGTATCTGAAGAGCGATTTGTCTTCCAAACGACGTGGAAAATAAACGAATCAATATACCTTCTTTGTGCGGGAAGTTACATCGAGGTAATGCGGTGTATAGGGGATTATTAGATCAATGCCAAACGGCGCCAAATACATGTATAAATTCGGGGCTGCAAACGCACGGAAAAGCGCTCCCTGAAAGGGACAGAGAGAGGCGATAAATTCGCATGGAAATTTTTATAAGTTAAATCAATATCGGTGTGGATCTGGGCACGCTACGGGCTTCCCTAATTTTAATATAACACGATTTTTTTTCACGGTAGCGTTGAGGAAGACTCGATTTGAATACAAGGTTTACGTTACGTAAATTATACAAGGGGTTTTCGAAATACGAGCCCAGGCTCGTAATAGTTTGGCCAGGCATAATTTTACAACAAATATATGTAAATAAAAGTAATAACACTCTCAGAACTATGTTATTAAAGAAAAATATTGGTAACAGAAATAAAGAATAAACCTTTAACTTAAATACGATGAAATATTACCCATCATCATGAGGTCATCAGTCCTAAGACTGGTTGGACGCTAACCTCCAGCTTCTCCTATCTTGTGCTAACCTACGCATTTCGCTAATTGTGCTATAACCTACATCCCTTACTATTTGCGAGCAGTAGTCTAATCTAGGCCTACCTCTGCCTTACTTCACTCCTATTTCTGCCTTCAAAATATCGCAGACTATTCCCCCATGTCTCAGCAAGTGGCCTACCATTCTATCTCTTCTATTCTTTATGCTTTTCCGCATACTTCTTTTCTCGCCGACTTTCTCTAATACTTCTTCATTTCTAACCCTATCAGTCCACGGTATTTTCATCATTCTTCGGTAACACCATATCTCAAAAGCTTCTAATTTCTTCCTACTTGCTTCCCCTACCGTCCAGGTTTCGCAACCATATAGTGCCGTGCTCCATATATACGTTTTCAAAAATCTCTTCCTTGTTTCTAAATTTATTAACTCCAAGCATAAAAGTGCTTTCTTTTTGTTAAAAGCTACTCGACCCTGCGCTATTCCTTGTTTTATTTTATGTCTTTATCGCTTCTTCCATCCCAGTTTATTTTACTTCCTAAATAAGAGAAGTCTTTAACTTCCTTCAATCTTTCATTATTAATTTGTACTTTCGTTTTTGCTCTGCTCTCGCGCCCTCTGCACACTAACACTTTAGTTTTGTTTTTATTCAGCCTCATTCCGTATTCATCAGTCAACACTGCCTCCATTTCGTTCAACGCTGATTCTAATCCCTCCTTACTAGACGCTAATACTGCTATATCATCCGCGAATCTCAGCATTTTTAGTTTCTGTTCCTGTACTTTAATCCCGAAATCCACTCTATATTTTACCACATTAATCGCCTCTTCAATGTACAGATTAAAAATTAGTGGTAATAACGTACATCCTTGTCTTACTTCTTTCCTAATACCTACTTCCCTTCTTTCCCCTTCTACTTCTATAACAGCAGTTTGCTCTTTGTATAGATTGTGTACTACTCTCCTATCTCTATACTTCATTCCCGCGCTCTTTAGTATCTCGAACATTTTTTCCCATCTTACATTATCAAAAGCTTTTTCTAAATCTACAAATCCTATATAAGCGTTCTTTCCTTTTTCTATTGTTTTCTCTAACATTACTCTTAGCGCCAGAATAGCTTCGTGAGTTCCCCTATTTCGCCTAAACCCGAATTGGTCTTCTCCTAGTATTTCCTCTATTTTCCATCCTCTTCTGCACTACTCTGGTTAAGATTTTTGACGCGTGGGAAGTTTTTTTTTCATTTTATGTCACAATGTTTCTATTGGCCAGAAATCTGGATTGCTAGGGGGCCATTCCTTAACAGATATACTATGTTCTCTAAGCCAAGCTTCACAGGCAGCACCATCCTGCTGGAAAATGTACTGCGCGTCAGTACCCTGACATATTGGTATTGACGGCAATAAACTGTCTGTCAAAATTTGTTTATATTTTTCTGCTGTTAGAGTACCATCTACAAAATGCAATTTTCCTACGCCCATACCACTTATACACCCTCAGATCATGAGAGACGCAGGGTCTTTCGCTTTCCTAACCAAGCAGTCAGGATGATAAGTTTCCTATGGAGTTCTTACCATACGTTTTCCCAAACAAATTTTAAATTTGGATTTGTAACTCCAAGTTTCCTGGTGCCATTATTGTAAGTCGAGTGCCTATACTCGTATATTCTGGCCCACCGTAACCAATTGATTTTCTGTCGTTTAGTTAATAACGGCTTAGCTTTTGAGGAGAAACCGATAAGTTAAAAAGCAACATATAAAGAATCATACTTTACCTTCTTGAATTTGTATCATATTTCCTTTATTGAACGTTTATTTGTGGATACAGAAATATTTTCCCATTGCTTACCTCCATAGTACCATAATTTCTTTTGCAATGTATCATCGGTTTGTTTTTATAATCCTCTTCAGAGCATGTTGATTTAAATGTGAAATTTGGGATGGTCGGCCAGTTTTCTTCCTTTGGTCTGTGCATCCAGGTTTTTTATAAAAATTGATAATGCCTTGCATTGCAGATTTAGGCAGCGAGTACGTAGCAGATATTTTTCGAGCCGAAATTCCCTGTTTATAAGAATTAACGATTGATTTTTGCATATCGTCACTTAATGCTACTCCACGTGCCATTTTTAGAAAATTTTAGCAGACGCGGCCAAAACACACACAAAAGAATATTTATAGAATTATACTTTGCTTGTGCTACCAATATTTTTCTTTAACAAAATAGTTTTGAGAGTGCTATTACTTTTATTTAAATATATTAGTTGTAAAATTATACTTGGCCGAACTATTATGAGCCTGGGCTCGTACATTACGTAACCTAATCCCCGTATTCAAATCGAGTGTCCCTCAACGTTACCGTGAAGAATGTGCAGCAACAAGATGGTGCTCTCACAGTATCTGATTAATTTGTGAATAGGGATTAGAGAAATGACCACCAATATTACCAGATCTGACACCACTCGACATTCTCTATTGGAGACTCTTTCTCTATAATTTTAAATCGTCTACACTGCTCTGTAATATTCGAGCAGGGTAGAAAAACATCGACGAGGAAATGTGACAGAATTTTATGTAGTATTTAAATTTTATTTCTAATATTCATGTTGATGATACCGTTAGGGGTATTACAAATAGGTGGGGAATTGGGTACTCAGATCAGTTCCAACTTTTACTTTACATTTATTTATGGTTTGCAAAGATGTTCCAAAATACTTGTAATGATGTCAAAACGACTTTTGTTATTTTCTAGACAAGATAATATCTTCTTGCTAATTTTGACTGTAATAATACTCCACATTAATATAAAACCGTTCTATGCTCAACAAATCTATTTGCAATGAACCAGATTTGAAAAGCTGAAGCGTAATAGTAAATCAATTCAATATATAGTAAGTTACTTGATCATGGAAGGAGTACGGGTTAACTAGGTAACGTTAAGTCTCTCGTAATATCGTAAAACTTCCTCGTAAAGTTTCATACAAAATATTAACATGTTTGAAATGAACTCGTAACTCATCTAGCTATTTAAATGTATTTATGAACGAATAACAAGCTACTGTACAGCGTACAGCGTACATAACAAAATGTTTAATAAGGTAACATTTACTACCAATTTACTGTCGACTGTTCATAAACACATTGTATTAGTATAATTTTTGAGCAAAAATAGCTGCGCTGTTATAGAGACCTTAAGTGAAACATATTTTGATTCGTTGCTAATTATTAGGGGTAACACATAAAATGTAGGGGGTAGTTAATTAGTAAGGGCAAGACATAATTCTTATAGTCTAAGATCCGGCAGCTGATTTCTACAGGTATCTGTTTTTGTAATAAAATTTAATTCAAATGAATGATTAATGACAATATAATACACTGCTGCTGGGTTGCCTATAAAAAATTAGCCGCAATTACCTTTAATTAATTATATTGTAATTAATTTATTTTATTGAATTCCAGCCCTGGATAACGGACGAAATCTTAAACTTAATACAAAAGAGACAAGGCTACAAAAACAGACGAAGCGAGGAAGGACTGAAAACTTATAAGTCAATAAAGTGGGAAATCATTAGAAAATGTAGAAAAGCGAAAGAACAATGGATAGAGGATAAATGCAAAGAAGTAGAAGGTAAGCTCCAAGTAGGTAAGACCGATAAGGCTTACAAAATAATTAAGAGGAACTTCAGGGATATAGGACCAATAAGTAGAAACGGAGTATTGACTCCAATAAGGAGACAATCGGAGGAAAAAATATTCGAGATACTAAAGAACGCGGGAATGAAGTATAGAGATAGGAGAGTAGTACACAATCTATACAAAGAGCAAACTGCTGTTATAGAAGTAGAAGGGGAAAGAAGGGAAGTAGGTATTAGGAAAGGAGTAAGACAAGGATGTACGCTAAGAAATTAGAAGCTTTTGAGATGTGGTGTTACCGAAGAATGATGAAAAGACCGTGGACTGATAGGGTTAGAAACGAAGAAGTATTAAAGAAAGTCGGCGAGAAAAGAAGTATGTGGAAAACATAAAGAAGAGAAGAGATAGAATGGTAGGCCACTTGCTGAGACATGGGGGTATAGTCCGCGATATATTGGAGGCAGAAATAGGAGTGAAGAAAGGCAGAGGTAGGCCTAGATAGACTACTGCTCACAAATAGTAAGGGATGTAGGTTGTAGCACAATTAGCGAAATGCGTAGGTTAGCACAAGATAGGAGAAGCTGGAGGTTAGCGTCCAACCAGTCTTAGAACAGATGACCTCATGATGATTAATATAATTAATTAAAGGTAATTTCGGCTAATTTTTGATAGGCAACCCAGCAGCAATGTATTACGTTGTCATTAATCATTCATTTGAATTAAGTTTCATCAGAAAAAAAACAGATATCTGCAGTACTAACAAATCAAAATGTTTATTTCGACAGGATCCAAATACGCTTCTACCATAAACTGTCATCCAAATACAATTTGTTTGAAGATGCAGTAGAGATTCAACAAATATGTAAACTATCAACACTTCACATTCGCATATCGTTACATATTGTTTTTTCCAGCCAATCGTTGCGCTTGTATAGACCATTTACACAACTGTTTAATAATTTACGCACAACGGTAATTGACACTCTAACTCTTCGCACCCTAATCGCGATTAATGTTTTTTTCGACCCCATGTTTCATCCCCGGCTCTGGTGAAAATGTATACAGGACAATAACGGCGCCATGCCTCAAACGACTTGTTTGCAGGAATTCGGCCTAATTTGCAGGGCCGTGAAATACCGCTTAAAATTGAAACGTTAAAAATGTATGACGCGGCTAATTAGAATGGTCAAATATTTAATTACGACTTAAGGATAATTATGTACGCGAGATTAGATCCATTGCATTAATTGAGCGATGCGTACCTATGCCAAAATAGGGAAATTAAATAATCCGGCCCGAAGGACCATAGAATCAGAAATGTCTGCGTATAACTAAAGAGATTATTCAAGTAATTCAGTTGACTAGTAACTTTTAATAAACAGTGAAACACCCCCGGATTCGGATTCTATAAAGAAGGGAGAGTAGACAGAGTCCATATGCACTCAGGCCATCATATCCTGCCCACTGCGACTGCTAGTTTTGATCCATCTACTTATGTGATGCTTCATCGTATAGTCTTTTATGATGGAATTTCTAGTGGTTTCGCTGAGCGCTGTTGCTGGTCCTGATTACAACAGAAAGTCCCTAGAGCCTCGACGTGCTAAGGTATCCGCCGTTGCCACGATTTGTCTCTTTTTCCAACATAAAGTGGCATGGTTTGTTTGTCCTAGCACATTCAACTGTTTATTGCAGTCGGTATTGATAACCAGAGCTCATTCAAAGCAGGTATTAGGATTTTGAAAAGTCAATATGTGTAGGACCGTACTGGCATTGCCATAACCGTCAACGGCGAGCGCTACAGACCGATGATAAGCACTTCTTGTGGCCTAAACGGGATGATATGGATACCGATGGCATGTGGTTCCAACAGGATGGCGCTACGTGCCACATAGCACATGCCACGATGGACATTTTACACGAGCGATTTGAGGGCATGGTTATTTCGCGCAGTGGTCACGTGAACTGGACATCGAGATCGTGCTATTTAACGTCTTTAGACTTCTTCTTTTAGGGCTATCTTAAATCGCAGGTCTATGCGAATAAACCGCAAACAATTGATGCCCTCAAAGTCAACATAACGAATGCCATCCAGCAAATTCAGCAAATTTATGCGACAAAATCATCGAAAACTAGATGTCTCGAATAAGTGCTACCAAGCAAAGCCGCGGTGGATATTTAATACTTAATGCCATAAAATATTCATTCAAAGAAAAAAAACTTAATTGAATATCTCACACACCACTTGCTTTATATACGTTTAAAAATTGAACGGTCTTATTGAAAAACGCTATATAACCAAAAAAATGTGGAATTTCGAAACAAGTTTTCACAGAATAAAACTATTGGGAAACAGTATCTAGTGGAAATTTTCAAAAGATTACGTTTTTCCTGCTTATTTTAAACGTTTCTTTTGTATAAACCTTCTCACCCCATACAGAAATAATACAACTGGAAATTGGTCCATATTTCTTCACTGAATGGATGCCAAATTACCCGATAATATTTTCTCAAATTAAACATATTGATCACGATTTAAATAATCCATTTGCATGGTGACTATGCGGCGTATTAATTAGAAAAAAAATATCCAAATTTATTGCACGTTCTGCCAAAAGCAGCTGCCTGCGTTAATCACATAAACCGTTACAAGCCCGGGTTTAATTTCGGATGCATAAATATAGAAGGTATGTTAAGTACGAAGATAAATAATCAATGTTGATTCGTATTGAGTTAAGTAATTAATATCAATATTAAAAGTTTGATCTTGAGCGTTAAATATTAGCAGATGATATTCGGGGCGGTGTATTAATAATGCAGGTGTACGCCTCAAACGATAAGCAACCTTTGATTGGACGGAAAAAGAGACGTGTAGGGATAACATATATTCTATATATACTGATGTGTATGTTGATTATAGGAAACTATGGTAACATTTAACAACAAAGGTATTGATATTGGCTTCGCGTTTTGAAGTCTTTTTGTGCACTTTCAAGTTCTTTGGAGATCTTCAGAGCAGTAAATTTTGTTAAGTAATAACATATTATTGATGAAATTAACTAAACAATATTCTGTAGATGTTAATTCGCTATTTTAAATAGTTGCCTCGGTATTTTTTAAGTTGCTTTAATAGCTGGTCTAATAATATGGAAACGAGTAAATAAAAAAACGAGTAGAAAAAGCAAATCGCAATAATATTGCGCCGCCCCCTCACTCATATCGAAGGCACCTCCGGAGCATGCCTCTAGAGGCTTCGGATCAAAAAACAAAAATAACCACGTTCTTCGCAAGGGTCGATTTACTGTGTTGATTTTGTCAAAATGCAGAAATTCGAACGAAAAGCATTTCGTACATCGACCTAAAAATTTCGTGACACACACACGAAAACAGCCGTTTAGTAAATTGAGAAGAAAACCTAGGACCTGTGTTTTCGTCAATACACCAGATTCTAGAAGAAACATTTCGACGAACTGGAGACAATTACTGGAGAACGGACAACTACTGGATTTTTGACGTTTGGGAACAAAAAAGTCATTGGATGCCAAGTCAGAACTCTACGGCGGATGACCCATTAATTCGATTTCTTGAGTGTTTAAACGTTCGCTTGTTAGACGAGATGTGTGAGAACTCGCACTGTCATGATGAGGAATAATAACTGTTACCACGTGACAAGTTTTTCCGGAAAAACAGGCGAACATTTGTTTCGAAGTGTTTCGAGCGCGAACAACTTTTGTTGGATTTGGTTCATCTTGAAACACCCATACAGTCAATTGCTGTCTACTTTCTGGCTCATGCGTATAAATCCAGGACTCGTTACCTGTTACAATGCTATATATGTCTTTTGAAGCACCGCCATTGTATTTCTTGAGCATTTGTTTGTACCAATCGACACAAACATCTTGTTTGAGATTTATTCAAATTATGTGGGATCCAACGAGAACAAACTTTTTTTCACCTAATGATCATGCAATATTTTATATATGCTAGTTGAACTTCAGTCTAGATTCCGCGATATGAAGAATAGTCTACGGACGTTTTAGGACACGAGAGAATGGAAGCTAGGAAGCCCTGGATAACGGATGAAATCTTAAACTTAATACAAAAGAGACGAGGCTACAAAAACAGACGAGACGAGGAAGGACTGAAAACTTATAAGTCAATAAAGTGGGAAATCATTAGAAAGTCTAGAAAAGCGAAAGAACAATGGATAGAGGATAAATGCAAAGAAGTGGAAGATAAGCTTCAAGTAGGTAAGACCGATGAGGCTTACAAAATAATTAAGAGGAACTAGGATAGGACCAATAAGTAGAAATGTTAGGAGTCAATCGGGGGACATACTGATCGGAAGAGAGGAGAAAGCGGATAGAAGGAAGCAGTACTTAGGAAATTTATACGAGGGTCAGGAATTAGGAGAGATATTAGAAGAAGAACCTAGCATCGATAGGGAAGATATAGGAAAACCTATATTGAGAGAGGAATTTGAAATAGCACTAAGGGGGCTAAAAAACAATAAAGCGCCGGGTGTAGATAAAATACAGGCGGAAATTTTGAAATGTGCGGGACAGAAAGTAGTAAATAGGATGTTCGAACTGGTAAAATACATATATGAAACGGGCGAGATGCCGGAGGATTATAAGAGGAACATTATTGTTACTATACCGAAAAAGAGAAGAGCCGACAAATGCGAGAACTTTAGAACGATTAGCCTAACTTCCCACGTGTCAAAAATCTTAACCAGAATAGTGCAGAAGAGGATGGAAAATAGAGCGGAGGAAATACTAGGAGAAGACCAATTCGGGTTTAGGCGAAGTAGGGGAACTCGCGAAGCTATTCTGGCGCTAAGAATAATGTTAGAGAAAACAATAGAAAAAGGAAAGAACGCTTATATAGGATTTGTAGATTTAGAAAAAGCTTTTGATAATGTAAGATGGGAAAAAATTTTCGAGATACTAAAGAGCGCGAGAATGAAGTATAGTGATAGGAAACTAGTACACAATCTATACAAAGAGCAAACTGCTGTTATAGAAATAGAAGGGGAAAGAAGGGAAGTAGGTATTAGGAAAGGAATAAGACAAGGATGTACTATCACCACTAATTTTTAATCTGTACATCGAAGAGGCGATTAATGTCGTAAAAGATAGAGTGGATGTTGGGATTAAACTACAGGGACAGAAACTGTTGAGATTCGCGGATGATATAGCAGTATTAGCATCTAGTAAAGACGAATTGGAATCAGCGTTGAACGAAATGGAGGCAGTGTTGATAGAGGAATACGGAATGAGGGTGAATAAAAACAAACCTAAAGTGTTAGTGTGCAGAGGGCGCGAGAGCAGAGCAAAGACGAAAGTACAAAATTAATAATGAAAGATTGGAGGAAGTTAAAGACTTCACTTATTTAGGAAGTAAAATAAATTGGGATGGAAGAAGCGATAAAGATATAAAACAAAGAATAGCGCAGGGTCGAGTAGCTTTTAACAAAAAGAAAGCACTTTTATGCTCGGAGGTAATAAACTTAGAAACAAGGAAGAGATTTTTGAAAACGTATGTATGGAGCACGGCACTATACGGTTGCGAAACCTGGACGGTAGGGGAAGCAAGTAGAAAGAATTTAGAAGCTTTTGAGATGTGCTGTTACCGAGGAATGATGAAAATACCGTGGACTGATAGGGTTAGAAACGAAGAAATATTAGAGAAAGTCGGCGAGAAAAGAAGTATGTGGAAAAACATAAAGAAGAGAAGAGATAGAATAGTAGGCCACTTGCTGAGACATGGGGGAATAGTCCGCGATATTTTGGAGGCAGAAATAGGAGTGAAGAAAGGCAGAGGTAGGCCTAGATTAGACTACTGCTCGCAAATAGTAAGGGATGTAGGTTGTAGCACAATTAGCGAAATGCGTAGGTTAGCGCAAGATAGGAGACGCTGGAGGTTAGCGTCTAACCAGTCTTAGGACTGATGACCTCATGATGATGATGAGTTGAACTTAATGCCTAAGGTTGCCTCAATCTCACGGTATGTCACATGACGATCTTGCATTATCAGTTTTTTCACAGCATCAATGTTTTCTGGCACAACAACTGATTTTGGACGACCTTCCACGACTTTCGTCGGTGAGCGAATTGCGGTCACGATTAAACTCGTTATACCAGCGATTCACAGTGGCAAAGGATGGGATTTAATCGCCAAAAGTGGAAGTAAGTGGATTGATGCACTATTCTCTTGATAATGAACGTCGAAGGTCGTATTAAATAATTCCATTTTTCCATTTTGATTCCATTTTTTCGGTGAGATACAATTTTCAAATGACTGTAGACAACACAAATCGCGCTTAAATAATAAAATGTTCCGAAGAAGGTTACGGTCAAAAATGTCAAGCTTTCCACTGGAAACGTCAGACGGCGTCTGGCAACATTTAGTGTTGCTCAAAATATAAACAGTGCTCCTCGTATACCGTTTGATACGAAATTGGTGTCAAATTTTGCACCACATTTCAGTTGTTACAGTGTACATAGGGCGCCACTAGTAACGGGCAACCAAGTGGCTAAATCCGCCGATGAACGTGGCCAGCTTAACTCAGGCCGTATTTAAATTTCCTGCTGAACCTCCATCCGCTCAATTTGTATAAACCGTTTTAAAAGCTCGCCACCCGTACGCAACCCATTTACCGTCGATTGCAATTTGCTTTGGAAACGCGTAAAAAAAACTAGATTAATACGTATGGCATACGTCATTTCTGTGTAAGCCCCTCGGTGGGCAGGAACAACAATAAAAAAAATTCCATCCGGCCCGTACAAACAATAGCGGCTCACATGAGCGCCCAAGCGCTGCTCAATTCGTCGGCATCGACTTCCGTTAATATCATTCGGCGTGGCGTTCGTTCCAACGTCGTTACCTTGACGACCCGCCGACCCACCTAATCCTTTTAGTTATAACGAGTTAAACATGTTAAGGGGGCACGTCAGTTTTGTCGCCTCAAAAAAATCTATTTTTCTTTTTTTTCACATATTTTCAAAGGTTAATAACTTGAGAATATATTCCCAAAACCGCTTAAAGGAATTCGCAAAAATGGCTTACAATTAGTTATAGCACTGTTTAGTTGTAGCAAGCGGCCGCGCACAAGCACAGACAAGTGCAAACTCGCACAGTTCATAAATTCAGTAGCTTTCGGCTTTTGTGTAGACATTTTGTTTGTGTATGGTGTGCACGACGTTTTTTTTTTTTTTTTTAATTTACGATGTAATAAAATGTGTCAAAATGAGTGTAATTTAATACAGTTTAAATTGATTCCAAAACTTTAAACGCGTTTTTCTCGAAACCGTGTTTTTCAATGCAATGCTTAAGATATCTCAATACAGAATAATTCGATGTTCTCTATCTTTTTTTTATTTTAAATCTTATAAAATTCTGCTTCATTTGACACGGGCTTTTTTCGATATCTTTTTTTTCCATTTTTTTCCACGCTTGAAAGTGAAATTTTTTAAAATAAAACGCTGTGTCAACTTTGAGTGTTCGCCATATTGTCACATATTCGATTTCAAAAAATAAAACCCGCCACAGGTAGGATTCGACATTTGTCCCGGATCGGAACCGAACGACATACAGCTGTTTCGAACTTGTTAGTTCTCATCAGTGCCGCATACGGTACGCCGATTCAGGACAAATGCCGAATGAACTTTGTGGCCTACACATCTTTATCGATACGATCTCTGTCAGTAACTTATAAGTCGGAAATCCTACCTGTGGCGGGTTTTATTTTTTGAAACCTTATCTGATCGTGCAGAAACACGAGAAAGGGGTCGAGGATCGCTTCTAGGTATAATTCAATGCCTGGAAAGGCTTTAGCCCGAGGAGTAGTTGTTTCCTAGAGCGATTATGTAATAGCTTTGCTATTCGGGAACTACTTTGATAACCGCTTGGCGGTTCCTTTCTCGATTTCCGACTTATAAGTTACTGACATAAAATGACTGTAAAATACATGACTGTAAAACCCCGTATCAATTTTTGCTTTCAGATGAGCCATACGTTGCCAATCCTAGGAACCATGAGCATGGTCCGATCGGAAACGGCAGAATTCACGGAACTGAGGAGGGGAGAGGGAAATTTTAGGTAGATAAAAATGTTTCTTTAAAGATCAATGTGTAAATCTGTATGTACAATAAACAGTATGTTCTTATCTTTATTATTTGCTGAGATAAAGATTTTTAAAATTCATTGAAAAAATCTCGCTGAAAACTGACGTGCCCCCTTAAATCAGATTCGATGTTAGACGATTTCGCGCCCCCACGCATCGATACGGGCATCGTACCACCCTCGGAAGCCGCGAGATCGGATTATTATAGAATCATTAGGGCCTCGCGACCTCTTCCAATTAGCCGGTGATATTCGATGCAGGAGGCCCCAAAAATTAGGTTCGTTACGTGTAACCGTCTTGAATTTATGTGTAGGAGGCCGACAATTCGTGTAATCCCTTTCCTGGGGAAATTATCCCTATATTTCATCTTTGTGCAAGGTACGAAGAGAATCTTGAGTAAACAGCATCAGTATTTTATATTGTTCAGGATTTGTTGCATGAATTTATACACCAGGAGAAACGTTTTGAAAAACTACGACTTATATAAGGGTAAAATAAGTATGATTGTTGAAAATAAATTAGGTAGTTAAATAAAAAAAGTAACCGACCGTGACAGGGAACTGGCAAGAGCCACCACGCATCGGATTTTAAAGAAAGATCTGCATCTGTCAGTATACGAAATTCATTTGACACAACAATTAAAAGTTTACAGACCTTTTACAACGTCGTACATTTGTTAATTGGATGTTAGAAAAGAGAGAAGGTGATGCTGATTTTTACAACATAATTTTGTTCAGTGATGAAGCATATCCTCATCTTGATAGGTACGTCAACAAAGAAAATTGTCAAATTTGGGGCGCTTAAAATCCCGATCCTGTTCACGAAAAAGTAATACATCCACAGAGACGCACGGTTCTTAATGCAACTATAAATGATTGTTCACTTTCATAAAACAGTTGTACACAAATTATTCGTTGTTGAACTCTTAATCGCGCCATGTTGACGTCGTATGGTTTGCAGATGGCAGTCGTTAAATATTGACGCCCAATCTTTGACAGAACACAAATGGGGCGCAATTCAAATCATCCTATAGTTCCAACTGAGATACCCTATAGAAGGTTTCTCGTAAGTCGTAGATTAAACGAAAGGGAGTGATAGAGGAGGCAACTTCCAGCAAAACAATATATTTTGAGAAAGTTATAACTTTTCTGGGATTTCTAGAAGAAACCGGAATTTGAGAAATATATTTTGTATAGTGACGAAGAAGTTTTTATTGTATGGTATGGTCAATAGACAAAGAAAGAAACCCATCTTCGAGAACTATGTTTTGTATAGTGACGAAGAAGTTTTGTTTGAATGGTTGGTCAATAAACAAAGATGCAGATATTGGTCTCACACAAATCCCTGGACGAATAAGGAAAAGATGACAGAATAATCTCACCAAAAACATAAATGTGAAAAGGGGCCTAGTTTGGCACAAGTGACGTTCGGAGTTGTCGGCTTCGCTGATAAAAGTGTTGAGATCTGAGCAGGTGTCAAATTCCATAGGAACTCACAAGAGGAACTTACAATAGGAATATACAATGGTCTTCGATTGATTTAAAAGAAAATTTGTTACGTTCTATGATACTGAATTTATAACTTGGCAAGTTTTATACCCAACTAAATTGTTTATTGTCAAGAGCTACCTTGATGCCAAATTTCAAGTTTCTAAGTCACCTAGAAGTGACCTAAGTTTTTGATGAGTGAGTCAGTCAGTGAGTGATAAAAATAGCACTTTTCAGACCTTAATAACATTAATTAAAATTTGGGATTCTATGTATTCAAGGAGGATTCAATTGCAAGTGCCTAGATCTAATAGCTTTTGACTTATAGGGGGGTCCAATGTAGCTCGAAATGGTTCTTGTAATATTACACACTGCCGGTGCATCGAAATATCTTTTCCGAGCTTGACTGACACACAGCCTTGTGTATAGATCCAGAAATTAACAAGTGATGTCGAATTTACAGTAATAAAGTATTTTCATATAGCATAATTTACATATATACGAGAGTGGAGTGACAAGTTTCCGGCCTGAGCCAGAGATAGCGCCATCAGGTCTACTCATATTCTACAGTACTTTCCCTGACTAGCTTTTATAGTAACTTTTAGGTCGATTAAAGCGGAAGCAAAGCTCGGCCTACCTTCGTACGACGATCCCGGTCTTCACGATGGGCGAGTAAAGAGCGGTAATCTCGCTCAACTTGCTGAAAGGCCCATCAAGGCCATTACGCCTGCCAATTAATATTGATGTACTCTGTTAGTATATGCTTGACAGCCTATTGAATAAGACGCCTCGCTTGCTTACGTGAAAATGGAAAAATTGGAGAAACATGCGGTCATAAAATACATCTATTTGAAAGGCTTAACACAACTTCAAATCAAACAAGAAATGGGCTCAACACTGAAGGACTCATCTCCATCATATTCAACAGCCAAACAGTGGGTTTCTCAATTTAAGAAAAGTCGCACGAGCACTCAGGGTAGATCGCGCTCAGGACGCCCGGTTGAGGTTACAACTACCGAAATTATCGAGAAAATTCATAAAATCGTAGCAGAGAACCGCAGATTGAAAGTAAATGAAATAGCTGAGACTACTAGGATGTGAACTGAATATGTACGCAATACTTTACATCAACATTTGTGCATGGAGAGACTGTGTGCTTGGTGGGTATCGCGTTTGCTAACTATCAATCAAAAATTGAAGACTTTTTTCAACGAGAATTTGGCACTATACAAATGAAATCGCAGCGAATTTTTACGTCGATTTATAACTGTTGATGAAACTTGGGTCCACCATTACACTCCTGAGAGTAAACAACAATCAAAATAATGGACTGAAGCGGGTAAACCAACCCCAGAGAACCATCAATGGTGAATACTACGTAGACTTATTAAATCATTTGAGTGGCGAAATGAAGGAAATATGACGTCATTTGGGGAAGAAATATATCTTCTTTCGCCATGACAATGCACCTCCTCATTCGTCAGTCGCTGCAATGGCTAAAATCAACGAATTGAAGTTCGAATTGTTCCCCCATCCTGCGTGTTCACCGGATTTAGTCCCCAGCGACTATCACTTGTTTCCTAACTTCAAAACATGGCGCGGAAGTAAATGATTTGTGAGCAACGAGGAAGTCATCAATGCTGTAAATGCGTATTTTGAAGGGATCGACAAATCGTTCTAAAAAAATGGTATCACTGTATTATTGCGCCGTTATGAAAAATGTATTAGACTTCATGAAGGTTATCTTGAAAAGTAAAATAACAAAAAATTAAAAAAGAATTTTTCTTTAACAGGCTGGAAAGTTTTCATCCCACCTTCGTACATAACAATATACTACGCAATAAAGTGCATTTAGCATATTCCAAGCTATAACGACAAAACTACTCAGTCTCTAGATAATTGTTTTATACAGCGCTATCCATATATATACAGTTACAAGTGTAAACTGTGTAATATCCATTTAAAGTGTGCTTTTATTTCTTTTTCTTACTACCTGTATCTAGCTTCGACTTCGCGGGTTTAAATAAAACATAACGTATCGTTCCGCCTATGGGCTTCAGGCGCAGTTCTAGCCTCTTTCCTTTTCTCGTATCGCAATGGACCTGTCGGCTATACAGGATGTACAGCCGATGAAATACCCATAATAAATGTTGCATTTTTTAATAAAAATTTACTTCAACTGTTATTCTGGGTGTGTCGTTCTAAATGGACCAGTCTGTATAGCTACCGATTTGCCGTTGTAGCTTCGAGATTAATATTATCTAATGCGCCGCAGGTGCATCCGAGGATACACACAGAGCCGTTACGTGGAAAACGCGACGGCTTGGCTGTGTAGTGTTAATATTCATTTCATTAAAAAATAAAAAAACAGAGAGCGTCTTGAAATTATAAATGGTTCGCTAATGGCGCTATAGGAATTGAGTCATCCTAACATGGATGTAATTTAAGGGAAGTACTTTAGTATAAACACAGTATTTTTCTTAAGATGTAAATATTTTACAATCATGATGAGGGATCACTACTTTTGTCAATGCAGGACCTTGGTGGTAGGTGTTTTTAGTATTAAAAAACTAATTCGGGTATATAAGATTGAATATTCTCCAAAAAACAGCCTATATAAGTTTCCAAATAATATTAGAAAAGAAGAACATAATTTTTTTTTATTTAAAAGAATATTTTATGGCATTAAATAACATCGTTCAAATGCCCACCGCAGTTTTGCTTGGTGGCAAGTATTGGGGAGGCCCGATTTTCGATGACTTTGTCGCATAAATCTGGCTGAATTTGCTGGATGGCGTTCGTTATGTTGATTTTGAGGGCATCAATTACTTGCGGTAAATTCTCATAGACCTGCGAATTAAGATAGCCCAAGAGAAGTCTAAAGCCGTTAAATGGCACGACCTCAGTGATCAGTTCACGTCGCGGCTGCGCGAGGTAACCATGCCCTCAAATATCTCGTGCAGAATGTCCATCCTGGCATGCACTGTGTGGCACTTAACGCCGTCTTGTTGGAACCACATGTCGTCGGTATCCATATCATCCAATTTAGGCCACAAGAAGTTGCTTATCATTAATCTGTAGCGCTCGCTGTTGACGGTTATGGCAATGCCAGTTTCGTTTTGGAAGAAGTACGAACCGATGATTCCGCCAGACCAAAGTCCGCACCAAACAGTGACTTTCTCGGGATGCATTTGGTACTGGTGTATCTCGTGTGGATTGGTATTGTTTCAAATCCGACAATTTTGTTTGTTCACATATCTATTCATACAAAAATGGGTCTCGTCGCTGAAGATAATTTTTTGGGCGAAATTTGGCTCAACTTCCAACTGAACAGTTGGATTCTATACGGGTGCAAACTCAAGTCCCGATGCAAAATTCGTCAAGTTGAAGTAGCAGAACGGCCAAGTTCTTGTGAACGCCGAGAAATTGACTGCCTCGGGTTTTCCCGTACACTCTCATGCACAGCAGCGATGTTTCCAGCAGACCTTGCGTTTTTGTGATGGACGAGTGTTGACTGATAAAAATCACGTAATGCGCGGAACATTTCTCGAGCGCAGTACTAACTTTGAAAATAGAATTTGATAGCTTTCACACACTGTCGAACGCTATAACATTTCACAGTGATTTGCCATGCACTGCTGAACAATTTACAATAAATTTGACAGATTTTGCTTTAACAGTGTGGCCACCATAACCTAATTAATTTCAAGCGTCCCTATTGAAAGATCCTGTAAAATAACCTGAGGTGTCAAGTTGGATTAACAAATTATATATTACTACAATGTGGGAAATATGAAAACACACGCAATACAAATGATCTACCAGATATTAAAGGGATGCGTAACAGAATAGGAATAAAGTTTTACAAACGAAAGTGTATGTCAAATGAGTGATGAATGAAATACAGATCAAGATGTGAAAAGATAAATTTTGAGAAATGTAATATAATTTCGAGTTACGCTATATATTAAAATCCACACAACCAATTTATTATTGAAGATGTAAAGAAGAGTATTTAGAGACACTAGTATTAGTAGAAGTATTAGGAAAAAGTTGTTCCTCTAGACGAACCTAAAATATACTGATGGCTCCTCGTTCCATTTTCTTCTAACACAAAGATTAGAAGTTAGGATTTGTGGATAACTTCGACAAATCCATTCAGATAACCTCTGAACAATTTTACAAGTTTAGCATATACTTTCAATTTTTACAATTTCAATTTTTATTTCGAAATATTAAAATATCACTATTTACTTTAGATTAGAACAATACCTTGTTGCATAAACGTATATCTGGCTGTTTGATGACGATCTTGACCTTATATATCTTGATCCGTCTGAAAGTAATATAATATAGCCTCAAGCTACCTGTGAAATTAAATGCTTTCGAATATGATCCTACCTTTGAGGGTTCTAGGCTGGGACGCCTACGCAGGCTTTTATTAAATTTAATTCATCATTTGAAAGATGAGTAGCATTCGTCTCTGTAATATCGTAAGGTATCTTGTTTGGAACTTATAGTGTCGTCGAGTGCGACTCGAAAGATTCATTTTGCTTCAAGTATCTTGTAATATAAGAATCTAGTCACTTCCTTATTTACAGGGTGGCGTAAAGAAAATGTACGCTTTTCACTTGTCATCGTAACATTCATTATGACTATATAGGTGAAATTTCAACTCGCTGTGTATAATGCGTTGTGGAGATCGACGAGATATACCCAGAGCTGAAGTCTAGAGTCTAGTGGATCACCATGGACTACCAAAAACGGCCTTCCCGACTAATAAAATTTTTTCTGTGTCTGAATGAGACGGGGTCATGTGATTTCCTCTCCAGGGTGATAGATTTTGAAATTGCAAAAGCTTCCAGCTATCGTCTTACGAACTGGGATTGCTTCCCGATAGTCAGCGTTGAACTATCGATGGAGAAGCAGTTGGGCAGTAACTACAGAATCGTTTATTCGAAAAATCTGCTCGACGGAAAACCAAGGCCAGTGAAAGTGAGTAGTTGAACTGTTCAAATGCGGAATGAAGAGCTAACCGTCCCCTCGTAATGTACTAGCCATTAGAAAAAACCTGCCTTCCCTTTGTGCCACCTTATTGCATCTTCCTTGTATACGAGGGGCACTGTTTATATTTTGAGACTTGGCAACACTAAGTGTAATCAGATGCCATCTGACGTTTCCAAAGGTAAGTTTGACATTTTTTACCATAATCTTTTTCAGAACATTTTATCATTTCAGCGTGATTTGTGTTGTTTACAGTGATTTGAATATTGTATCTCAGCGAAAAAATGGAATTAATTCGCGAATATCTTCGTATCGTATCGATGATTTATTACGACTTTGGATGTGGGTCATCAAGACAAGAGTACATCGATCAACTTACTTCCACTTTTGCCGGTAAAGCCCCATCCTTTGCCACTGTAAAACGCTGATATAACGAGTTTGATCGTGGCCGCCATTCGCTCACCGACGAAAGTAGTCGTGAAGGTCGTCCAAAATCAGTTGTTGGGCCAGAAAAATTGATGCTGCGAAAAAACTGAAAATGCAAGATCGTCATATGACATACTGTGAGATTGAGGCAACCTTAGGCATTAAGTTCAACTAACATATATAAAATATTGCATGATCATTAGGTGAAACAAAGTTCGTTCACGTTAGATCCCACATAGAAAAAATCTCAAAAAGATGCTCGTGTCGATTGGTGCAAACAAATGCTCAAGAAATACAATGGCGGTGCTCCAAAATACGTATATAACATCATAATAGATGACAAATCATGGATCTATGCATATTAGCCGGAAAGTAAACAGCAGTTGACTCTATGGGTGTTTCGAGATGAACCAGATCCAACAAAGGTTGTTCGCGCTCTAAGCACTTCGAGACAAATGGTCGCCTGTTTCTTCGAGAGGTTAGTCATGTAGCAACGGTACCTTTAGAGGAACGTAAAACGGTCAATTCTGGACGGAACACAACCATTTGTTTGCCGAAGTTTTCGGTGAGATAAGGAAAACAAACAAGTGCCGTCGGATCATTCTTCATCATGACAATGCTAGCTTTCACACGTCTCGTCTAACAACCGAATGTTTGAACACTCAAAAAATCGAATTAATAGGTTATCCGGCATACAGTCCTGATTTGTCACCAAATCACTTCTTTTTGTTCGCGAACGTCAAAAATAAATTGCGTGGACAACGATTTTCGTCGGCAGAAGAAGCCGTTGATGCGCTCAAAAAACATGTTTTGGAGATATCTCTAGCGGAATGGAAGAAGTGATGCTTGGATAAATGGTTCGAACGCATGCAAAAGTATATAGATCATGAAGGAGAATATAAATAGTATTATAATGCAAAATGTAAATAGTGCCCCTCGTATTATATTGAACAGACGTGTTTCAAAAGTTTTCCCAAGTTTAGTTTTCATTACGGTTAGTCTATTAGCACCATTTTTTTGGTAGCTACAGAGGCAATCTCTCAGAAAACTCACCAATACAATTTTAAGGCACGCCTAAAAGTTCTTTGGTATGACCAAAGAACTGGGAAAGAGATGGGTTCTTTTGATATTCTTAGAATCAAGTCTAGGCTCTCGAAGACTGTCCAAACATAAACGCTACCTGTATTCTCACGACCACTATTGCCCAAGATAATTTCGGTACGTTCATAACCAATCACAAACTACAACGGGGAAGGGTCGGTTATTATTATAGATTGTCGTGGTGTCAAACAACTCACTCGAGTCTTACACTTTGTTATGAACGTTGTTCTACACGACACTGTAGATGAGACATTTGACGTGGCTTTGACGAACTCTTGGCCCATGACAAGGCGAACTAATACATTAATCATTTGCGGGGTACAAAGCAGCGATGTGGTAGCAGATTCTCGTGCAGGATATACAAACCCCTCTCGGGGTTTCCTACGGCCAACAACAAGGGGTAGATTGTCTCAGGCCAGACGTCCCTCAGGGATGAGCTGGCGGAGGTCTCACAGCAAAATTATGCGAGAGCAACAGTGAGTTGTATAAGCTTTAACAATCTGGATATATTTGCACAAGTCGATTTGGAGAAACGTACTAAATCAGATCATTGTTCATCTACAAATAACATACTTATTACACTTTAATAATATTTTTTATATATAGAGTGGCGAAGCGTCGATTTAAGCTGAGGATAGACTGTCCTGAATTAGACGAGGGAGGAGGGCTGCTCATTTTTAATGCAATATATATATATATATATATATATATATATATATATATATATATATATATATATATATATATATATATATATATATATATATATATATATATGTATATATATATATATATCTTGAATAATTGAATCGCAAAAAGAACCTACCTATATTTTTTTGTAATCAATTCTATTCGCCGCGTTTTCTTTTCTGAAAAAACATCTCTAGTTCTTGAAATAAATTGGTAGATTCTGCCGCTTTAATTTTTTAGTTTATCTTCTAAAGATAAATTATTAAAATAACCACTTATTAATGAATAAGTCTACTAACTCGGCAGTGTCTAGAGCCGCCATTACATACTCTAATAACACTAATCACTACGACTAACGACAGGTCTGTTGAATTGTTACTTTTACTTGCGCTTTAATTTTACTTTTTTCTTAAATAAAACCCCTTAATGCAGACTAAACAAAATATATTTATTTTCTATACAACTACTACTATCGAATGCAATCACAGAACATACGTACACACTGATAGATGGCCCCATAGATCATAGACTTAAAGAATTGAACTTAACTGAACTGAGCCACCCAGAGATTACTTCTTCTAACAAGGTCAATATTATAGCCACTGTATTACGCAAACTCATCGATCAGACTAGCTAAATTGCATATAATTTTTCGCGTACTGCCCTCTCCGCGGTGCTCGGAGGGGGGGTGCACGGGGGGTGCACGGGGGGTGCACGGGGGGCGTACACCGCGGATCTCTATAAAATTCAAGGCAGTAAAGAGTCAGCCCAGATTCTCAGTGCGCAGGCTTGCCAAAGCTTGCGCACTGCCGGTTGCCGGCATGCTGGCGCTTCAGTTTAAATGGAAATAGGTATGGTAATATGAATAGAAAATGTTTATCATTCTGGCAAAGGTAAGTGGCAATGTAAAAACGGAGTCTACGTACGTACACGCCGTCGAATTGATGTGTTTGGATACTCCTGTACACTTTCTCTCACTGAAGCAATATTTTCATCTGACCGACCACGACGAGGACGTATTGATGTTGCCTTATCTATGGCAGAACCCGTCTCCTCAAATATATAGATTAAGTTACGAACTATTAACTTTGTAGATGCTTCACTTTGTCCTAATTTCGTGCGAATTGTTCTTGATGCAACCGTAAATGATCGCTCACTTTCATAAAACAGTTATACACAAACTATTCATTGTTGAACTGTTAATCGCGGCATGTTGACGTCGTGTGGTTTGTAGATGACAGTCGTTAAGTGTTGACACACTATCTCGTACAAAACACAAATGGCGCGCAATTCAAATATCCAAAGGTTCAACGAAGAAAATCTGCTTGGAGTATTCGCTTAAATTGCAGGAGAATTCGCATTCTTAAACATTCCGTAGACACTTCATTACGGTACATACAACAACAAAAATAATTTTTGTTGGTTTTTCTATTTGAGCTAAGACCGCAGCTTCTTTTTTTTTTATATATGGAACATTCTGGTTTTTTCCCGTGAAACCGAAAAGGACAGTGAAAAGGCTTACCATGTATGTATCATTTATAACACTAATTTTATTGAAACAATACTCGCAGTTTTAATTCCTACTCATATGTCACACAGTCGCTAATAAAATCGCAAAAATCCAAAGGCTTTTAAAAGGACATGCTTCCAAAAACAATTTAACAGTATAAACTTTTAAATAAAATATAATTTCTTAACAGCGTCTCTTTGTTTTATTGTACCGTGCAAGTGGAGAGCAATAACAAAATTGCAACGCTCAGAAATACCGATATATACCCCGAATCCCCTTACATTACGGTTTACTTGAAGCAACATAAAATGTCCCATTGGAATTTATGTTTTCAAGCAGCAAAATTATTTTTACGCGAGCCAGTTGACATGTTTGAAAAATAAATTATCTTTTACGGCTGCAATTATGTATGTAGTATCTGAGCTATTTCTGGAAGCTGGATTGCTTATTTTTACTTCGCTGCATATATTATGGTGACAAATATAAGGTGCATACCTAATTATGAATAATATTGATGTCACATTAGATCCACGCGTCTGTCTGATAAATTTCAATAAGTAATAAAAATGTGGGGCAAACTAAAAGATTTATTTTTTATAGACTAAAGGAACATTTTTTCATTTATTATCGAGGAACTAAACACTTCGTGCCGTTTTTTATCCAATACAGAGTTTAAACATTAATTTAAAGTTGAAATTAATTAGTTTGACATACTAATAAAGACAAGGCTTACCTATACTTGACAATTTATGGCTAATATAAGATGCTTATGAAGAGCAAAAGTTATATTAAATGCTAATTTTAATTAATGCTGCCAACTTGATGAAACGTCATGTCATAATATAAAGTAATAGACAGGGTGTCGCCGTTGGAACTATAAGATTTGAATAGCGTGCCATTTTCTTCTTTTTTCATACCTTCTCAATCTATGCCAAAGGCAGGGCTTCACCCCAGGAACGTTTTTTGTCCGTCTGGTGGGATTTCAAAGGAATCATTTATTTTGAGCTACTCCTGAGGTACGAAACAATAAATTCGGACGTTTACTACGAACAACTACAATAATTGAGCCAAGCCATGCAGGAAAAGCGCCCAGGACTTGTAAATCGTAAGAAGGCCGTCATCCATCACGACAACGTTCGATTTCACACTTTTCTGCAGACCTGGAGGAAATTGTTGGAGTTAGAGTGGAATGTTTTACCCTGTATTCTCCAGACCTCGCGCCCTCGGATTTTCGTCTATTCCGCTCAATGGATAACAGTTTACGAAACTTAATATTTGCCAATGACGAGGAAGCCAGAAATCATTCAAAAACGTTTTTGTGAGCAAACCGCAAAGTTTTTATGAAAACGGTATTATGAAGATTACTGAGAGATGGGAGAGAGAATGTTATTGAAAATGGAGGAACGTACATTGTTGATTAAAATAATTTGTAATAACTATAATGTTCATAATAAATACTTATGAAAAAACTGAATGAACTTCTTGGACAACGATCTTTCAGCATTTCTAGAACAACCGTCGATTTAAAAAAATTGTATAGCACTTTTCATTTTCATTGCATATATTCGACTTTCACAATTTTCTTTTCCAAACAGATGTATCCATCATTATAGGTAGCAAAGTTGTGGAACATTATTGCCCTTTTATGACAATTTTTTTACAAAATAAAGCAGACGAGTGAATATGAACTTTTATTTAAAAAGACAATACACATTTTTATTAAGAAACCGCAATTATTTAACTGAACGAACCTTGCAAACTTTAAATCGATGGATCGTCTCAATCAGGCATGTTCATGTATAAAGGTGACTTGCCTTTTAAGTAATCGTCAATTTATTACCGACGTTGGTGTGGGTGGATGTGTGAGCTTACCCACTGTATTCAATTATGATTTATTTCAGTATCGTGAAACTAATAAGAGTTCTAAAATTCAATTAGCGATACTGATCAAAAACCCAAAACGGCTAAAAAAATAGAACATTTACGATATTGGACGAATCAAAAACAATAATATTAATTTGTATCTTTGTCTATGTTCACAAAAGTTTATTAACTTGATACAAAGACAACGCGATCTACATTTTTTCAGACCAGCTATGGCATACAATTCGTAACTGTACCATGGAGCTCCCAACAACATCAGCATGACATTTTATAAGTTGATTACAGGAATTATTACGGTCTATTACGAGCAATCCGGCTAGCGCTTCCAACGAACTGCATTTTATTGACTAAATGAATGATTTAACACAGTAGTTTTAATAAGTTTTCAGCTCTGTCATCCACTTACCGGCAGCGTTCGAATGAGGTTATCCAAAAGGTGATCTGTTAAAATGTCTTGGCTTACCTGCAAGAGAAGAACAATCTGATTAGAAACATATTTGTGTACACAGAAATAATATCAGGCAGACAATTATTTATATAATTATATGATGAATAATAATAATATATGTAAAGGGTCTTTCAATAAGGACGTTCGATTTTTAAATGCAAATAAAACAAGTTTTATATGATATGTCTACTCATTTTTTTAATTTGAAAGGATATTTTATGGTATCAAGTTTGGAATGTAATGTCGTCGGTATTCATATCATCTAGTTTAGGCAACAAGAAGTTGCTTATCATCGATCTGTAGCGCACGCCGTTGACGGTTATGGCAATGCCAATTTCGTTTCGGAAGAAGGACGGACCGATGATTCCGCCAGACCAAAATCCGCACTAAACAGTAACTTTCTCGGGATTCATTTGACGCTGATGTATCTTGTGTGGATTGGTATCGTCCCAAATCCGACAATCTTACTTATTCACATATCCATTCATCCAAAACTGGGCCTCGTCGCTAAAGATGACTTTTTTGGCGAAATTTGGGCCAACCTTGAACTACTTCAGAGCCCAATCAGCGAACACACGGCGTTGTTTATGGTTGTTTACCTTAAGTTCCAGGGTCAGTTGGATTTTATGCGGGTGCAGGCCCAAGTCCCGACGCAAAATTCGCCAAGTTAAAGTCGCAGAAGGACCAAGTTCTTGTGAACACCCAGAAATTGACTGCCTCGGGTTTTCCCGTTCACTCTCACGCACAGCAGCGATGTTTTCAGCAGACCTTGTGTTTCAGTGGCGTACGAGTATTGACTGATTATTTATCAAACCGGTTGGCTTGAATTTAGCCACCAAACGTCGAATAGTCAACTCGGCGGGACGGTTGTGGCGAGGATAAAATCACGTAATACGTAGAACGTTTCCCGAAGGGAGCATTGACTTTGAAGATAAAATTTGACGACTTGCATACGTTGTTGAACGTTATAACCTGCTATGCTGATTTGCCATACACTACTGAACAATTCACAATTAATTTAGCAAATGTTGCTTTAAGAACATGGCCGCTGTAACCTAAGAAATTTCGGGCGTCCCTATTAAAATACCCTATAATATTATTATTTAAATATTCATATATGATATGAATGTAATTCTTACTAGTTGGAAATTTATTTAAGTTTGGGACACACAGAAATCTAAATTCCTGCTCTTAAAGCCTCGGGCTGCCCAGGGGCGGTTACATAAAGAGACGAGGACAAATACACATGCTTAGGGAAAGGTATCAAACTTCCACCGTCGGTTCTTAAACGCAAGTATAAAATGTATAAAAAGAAATAAGTATAGAAGAATTTATGTAGGAATGATGTTGTTAATTATACCCCTGTCTAAAAAGCTTTCGACACTTTTCTTTGTATATATTTCAAAACATATTTTTAATGTCAACTGATAGAAGAAATTAATTAAGCTCGTGCTGTGCATAATTAATTTCTACTATCAATTGACATTAAAAATATGATAAAATTTACTGTTTAAATTTTTTACTAAAAGAATCTAATGGATTTTTAACAATATATTTAAGTTTAATATTTTTAAATATTATATTTAATAGTTGAATCATTTTTCGTTTGTCGAAGATATACTGAAAAAATAAACAGTTTTAAAACCTTAAAATGAACTTTTCCGTACGTAGGACAACTCTATATTGAAATTGAGTGGTCGAGAAAAAATAAACCAACACATAAATGCAGAATATGTGTTTTATGCGACAGTTTAACTTTTTTTCAAGTTGTTCATCCTCGTGCTTTCTCATGACCCATGGACAGGGTGGAGTGTGTTCTATTCACCTTAAAATCAATAGATATCATCTGATAGACGCCCCTAATCAGAATCAGTCGAAAGCTGATCGATCCGACACGATTTAATTGAGCGATCGTGCTAACAAACAAATTTCTCAAATAGTTCACCATTGTGCTTTCTCGTGACCCATGTACATGGTAGGTGTGTGCTATCCACCTCAAAATCAATAGGTGTCGTCTGAGAGACATTCCCGATCCGAATCAGTCAAAACCCGATCGATCCGACATGACTTAGTTGAGTTATCATATTAACAAAAAAATTTCACAGATAGTCTACCGTCGCGTCGTGCTTTCTCATGACCTATGGACAGGGTGAGGTGTGTCCTATCCACATCAAAATCAATAGGTGTCGTCTGGGAGACGTTCCCGATTAGAATCAGTCAAAATCCGATCGATCCGACACGATTTAGTTGAGTTATCGTATTAAAAAAAACAAATTTCACAAATAGTCCACTATCGTGCTTTCTCATGACCCATGGACAGGATGGGGTGTGTCCTATTTATTTAAAATCGATATGTGTCGTCTGGGAAACGTTCCCGATCAGAATTAGTCAAAACCCTATCAATGCGATACGTTTTAGTTGAGTTATCGTGCTAACAATAAAAATTTCTCAAATAGACCCAAGGGAGGGGGTGGTGTGTGCTATCCACCTCGAAATCAATAGGTACCGTCTGGGAGACCCGACGACAACGACGACACACACACAGCAAAAAATGTTTAAAACCCGTTTTTTTTTTGTTTTTAGGCAGAAAAGCGAAAAATA
Organism: Rosalia funebris; assembly: GCA_037954035.1. NCBI lineage: Eukaryota > Metazoa > Arthropoda > Insecta > Coleoptera > Cerambycidae > Rosalia > Rosalia funebris. The sequence continues at coordinate 8,485,108 of JAZFAV010000001.1, read as the reverse complement.
AACCCAATAAAAAATTTAGTTTTTTCACCTTTTCTTTACGATTACATTACTTTTCCGCTTATAGTGGAGTGCGGAAATGTAAAATTGTAAGATCTGAATAGATCTTTATTAATTCAAATAATATCTTCTACAGATTCTACGATGTTTTTGACTCTAGGTCATTAAAATAGTAGTGGTTTCGAGATAAGAATCCATAGGTTTTATTTAAATCGAATAATAGTTGAAGATGAATATAGCGTAATAGAAAATGTGCAAAAAGAATATTGAATAGTGATACAGTAGATAAATATAGTGTAAAAGAAAATGTTGTGTCTAAATTAACTAATTATTAAATACGACCTCTAATGGTTGTTTGTCCCTTAAGGGCCTTATAATCTATGATATAATCATAGTGTCAGTAATCATAGTGTCAGTAAAGCCTAAAGAACCTAGGAATAACCATAGAGGAAGGAGGAAAGCAATATGAAGAAATAAATAATAGAATAACGACAGCGACAAAAATATTCCATAGTATGAAAAGGGGGTTCATTAGTAAAGCAGAAATTAGCAATAAAACAAAAATGTCAATTTATAAAACTGTATATTTGTCGACACTACTGTATGGTTGCGAAACATGGGTGTTGACAGAGAGGCAACTTAAAAAGATACAGGTATTAGAAATGAAGTATCTCAGAAAAGTATCAAATATTACGATAATGGATAAAATAAGAAATGAAGAAATAAGGACAAGATTGGATAGTGAAAGTATCGAGAAGGTCATAGAGAGGGCTCAGCCGAGGTGGTGGGGGCACATGAAAAGATTGAGCGAAGAAAGACAAGTAAGAAAAATATGGGAAGCACAAGCCATTGGAAAGAGAAAGAAAGGCAGACCAAGGATGACGTGGGACGAAGAAGTGGCGAAGATAATGAAGACAAGAGGAATCACATGGAAGCAGGCTGAAATTACAGCAAGGGACAGAATTAGATGGAGATTAATGATAAAATAGTGAAGAAAACCGTGAAAGTGGAGAAGCAAATGTGAGTGAAGGGAAATATCAGGTGTTCATCATACTTGATAGGTTTGGGATGAAAAATAGGAGGAAAAAGGAGTGCATAAGGGAATGGGTAGTGACGTGACAAATGATACCACAAACAGAGTAGAGTTTAGATATAGAGACAAAATAAGATAGGGTGGGATGAAATTGTAGAAGTTCTTTTAAGTTGTTTAACACGGAATAGGATATTTAGTTAAGTAACTGTAATTGTAGTATTTAGATTAATTGTTTAAAGAAAGGTGTATTTAGCCTCTACACCTAACGGTAGGAGAGGCATAGATTATATTATTATTATATAATCATAGTGATACTGAGAGACAATCATTTAGCGTTGCTTTTTTAATTTCACATTACATGATTTTTAATTTAATAAAGATATTATTTTTTATGTAGATAAAAAACGTTGCTTTTTATCAATACGTTGTTGATAAAATGATGAAATAGATTTTTTATGTTGATAAAAAACATAAAAAGTATAAGCCTAAGTATAGATCCCTGAGGATTGCCAGATGTTGCTAAATGTTCACCTGCATCTTAAAACCACTGAAGACAACATACTGGATTTCGTTCGATAAATATGACGTAAAATTTGGAACATAGGAAGTATAACGATGGAGTACGATCTTACCTACGAATACATAGATGAAGGAAACTATCTAACAACTTAACAGCTTTAACAGAGTTAACGCTTGTGAAAATTTCGAAGGAAAATAAAATGTTTATTATCAAATTCTTCGTTATTTTTTACTTAAGATACATAATTTAGAAAAAATAATTTCTTCGAGAATTATTTTATAGACACCTGAAACACCAATGTCAAAAATATAATTCTAACAGCACATACCTTGTATCTCCCTGCAGTCACATATTATACCTTTCTATGATCGAGCTGCGTCCACGGTATTTATGTAAAAAGGTACAAGGAATCGATTGGCAAACACGAGAGGAATATATTTCATTTATTTTCAAAGACATGTTGATCAGAATCAAGACAGTCAAGAATCTTAAAATATTTCACCCATAAAAAACAACATCTCTAAAACCAACCATTTCTTGTCAAAACTAGTTTTATTATCAGATACTTCCACCGTTGGTCCCTTAAGGACCTTATAATCTATGATATAATCATAGTGATACTGAGAGACATGTTTCTATATTTAGCGTTATTTTTTTAATTTCACGTTACATGTTGATTTTTTAATATAATGGAGATAATTTCTCTCCTACCGTTAGGTGTAGAGGCTAAATATACATTTCTTTAAACAATTAATCTAAATACTACAATTACAGTTACTTAACTAAATACCCTAGTCCGTGTTAAACAACTTAAAAGAACTTCTACAATTTCATCCCACCCTATCTTACTCTGTCCCTATATCTAAACTCCACTCTGTGGTATCATTTGTCACTTCACTACTCCTTTCCTTATGTACTCCTCTTTTCTCCTCTTTCTCATCCCAAGCCTATCAAGTAAGATGAACAACTGACTTCCCCTCACTCACATTTGCTTCCCCGCTTTCACGGTTTTCTTCACTATTTTATCATTAATCTCCATCTAACCCTGTCCCTTGCTGTAATTTCAGCCTGCTTCCATGTGATTCCTCTTATCTTCATTATCTTCGCCACTTCTCCGTCCCACGTCATCCTTGGCCTGCCTTTCTTTCTCTTTCCAATGGCTTGTGCTTATTTTTCTTACTTGTCTTCCTTCGCTCAATCTTCGCTCAATGAATGTTGCTAAACATTCGCCTGTCTTAAAACCATTGAATACAACATACTGGATTCTGTTCGATAAATACGATACAAAATTTGGAAGCATAACACCCATCTATGGAGTACGATCTTACCTACGAATGCACAGATGCAGGAAACTATCTAACAACTTAACAGCTAGAGTTAACGCTTGTGAAAATTTCGAGGAAAAATAAAATGTTTATTGTGTCTTCATAAAGCTGGGGCCGTTTCAAATATGGAACGCAGAGGGATGACTACGCACACTTGATTATGGAAATATATTCAAAGTATTAAGTGCTCATGAAATCACGTTTATATTTTTAATATTACGACAACATTACATTTCATAGTAGTTGTAAAATCGTATGGAGGATTTAGGGTATTTGGTCTGGATTTATGCGCCCCTATTTAAAATGCACCTATAATAATTATCTCTTTATATCCAGTTGCGAAATTTAATTATTTTCGATTTGATTAACGCCAACCGAACTGAAAATGTTACGTTTTCATTGATTTTAGCTTGATTACATCCAATACTTTATTAAAATTTTCAGCCGGAATGGCGTTTAGGCTGTACAATATTTATTAGTGTGACGGAAACACGAAAACCCCATTATTATTCTTTTAATGAGTCGATCCATTGTCGCCTAATACAAAAGCTCGCGCTATCAATACTATATCCGCAATTATTTCGCACTAATACAATATACCTTTCACAGAGTCATTGAAAATTGTTCAAGTTTAGTACAGTGTTTATAATATTTAGTTGAATAGTATACCTCTTTTCTTCCTGTCGTCACAACTTCAACATCTTTCGATATATAATCGAGATATTTCCATGTTATTTTATGTAATAGGGCGCAAGGAATCTATTTATAAAATGAAATATACGTGCTTTGTTTATTTTTAAAGATACGTTGGTCAGAATCTACAAACGAGACTCTAAAACATTCTGATTGCAAAAAAAAAATAATATGTAGAAAAGCAACCATTTTCTGTTAATATTGTTTTATTATCAAATTCTTCATTATCTCCTACATAAGATACCTAATGTAGAAAGGCCCATTTCTTCGAAAATTATTTTAAATGCACCTGGAACTCACCATTGTCAAAAATAATTTTAGAAGTACATACCTCGTCTCTCCCCGCCGTCACATCTTATACCTTTCTATGATCGAGATGTGTCCACGGTATTTTATGTAGAAATGTACAAGGAATTTATTGGTAAACACCACAGGAATGTATTTCATTTACTTTCAAAGATATGTTGATCAGAATTAAGACAAACAAGAATCTAAAATATTTCACCCATAAAAAACGATATCTCGAAAACCAACCATTTCTTGTCAAAACTAGTTTTATTATCAGATTTTTAATTATTTTTTACATAAGATACATAATTTAAATAGACCCATTTCTTCGAGAATTATTTTAAAGACATACTATTTTCAAAAGCATAATTGTAACAGCACATTCCTTGTCTCTCCCTCCCGTCACATCTTACACTTTTCTATTATCGAAATGTGTCCACGATATCTTATGTAAAAAGGTACAAAGAATCGATTGGTGAACACTAGAGGAATATATTTCATTTATTTTCAAAGATATGTTGATCAGAATCAAGACAAACGAGAATCTAAAATATTTCACCCACAAAGAACAATATCTCGAAAACAACCACTTCTTGTCAAAACTATTTTTATTATCAGATTCTTCATTATTTCTTACATAAGATACCCAACTTAGGAAGACCCATTTCTTCCAAAATTATTTTAAAGACACCTGGAACTCACCATTGTTAAGAATAATTTTAGAAGTACATACCTCGTCTCTCCCCGCTGGTACATCTTATGCCTCTCTATGATCGAGATGTATCCACGGTATTTTATGTAGAAAGGTACAAGGAATCGATTGGTAAACATTAGAGGAATATGCTTCATTTATTTTCAAAGATATGTTGATCAGAATCAACACAAAGAAGAATCTGAAATATTTCACCCATAAAAGACAATATCTCGAAAACCAACCATTTCTTGTCAAAACTAGTTTTATTATCAAATCCTTCGTTATTTCTTACATAAGATACATATTTTAGGAAGACCCATTTATTACCATTTTCAAAAATATAATTGTAACAGAACATACCTTGTCTCTCCCTGCCATCACATCTTTTAACTTTCTATGATGGAGATGTGTCTACGATATTTTATGTAAAAGAGTATAAGGAATCTATTGGTAAATACGATCAAAATATAATCTATCTATTTTCAAAGATACGTTGATCAGAATCAACACAAACGATAATTTACAAGATCTTGTCCGGCAAAAAATAATATCTTGAAAACCAATAATTGTTTTCGAAAATTGGTTTTATTGTCAAATTATCCATTAACCTCTGCATAAGATATATAATTTACAAAGACTCATTTCTTCGAGAATCATTTTAAAGACACCTGGAACTGACCATTGTCAAAAATATCGTCCTTCGTCTCTCCCAGCCGTCAGATCTTCTTCTTCTTCAGTCATTTCTAGGATCGAGATATATCCATGGTATTTTATGTAAACAGATACAATTTTTTTTCAAGGAAAAGTCGAATTAACGTATCTCTTTATTTCTATCTAAAGAATTTTGATCTCTGACATTCAAATGACTCTTCCTTAAAATTTTCTTTGCAAATTAAAAAAAAATCTTACACGCTTTCTTCTGGCTCTCAAATGAGTCAAAACTAAGACGTTTAATTAGTCTTGATGATAAGAATGTTAATTAAAACTAAATGATTGTCGCGATTTAGAAAAAAATGGAAATGTCAGGAAATTTATGCGGTGCTCTTGTCTTTGGTACTTTACGTATATTAATAATTAATCAAACGTCGCAAAATTTGCAGCATATTGACTACACTAATCAAATTTTAAGTACATTAGATTAACCTTTCAACTCGCGAGGCTGCCAAAGTTTCAACTGTTTCGAAGTACATACGTTTATTAAGGCTCGGGGTACGTATACGTACATACGTATTTACCGTTGACTGAAAATGATGCATTGCCAACTGAGCATGAATAAAACATGTATATAAACCTGCTGGATGTGCTTAGACATTATTTATAATGTCACGGAGTTTTCCGAAGTCGAAACGGCGCTCATGAACAACTGCATGCGTCCTTTTCGCGTTTTCCTTAATTGTCTGCCGGCAGTCGAGCGATTTTACAGCGAACACAGCTGAATTGTCTGTGTGGTTGCTTCATGCAGACCGGCTTTTATCAACATTGTTTCTCTAAATTAGTCTTAATTACCTTCCTTTGCGAGAAATCTGGATGAGCTAATTGTATCGTTACTTGTCTGCTAGGAATGCGTTGAATTCAAGATTCACGACGATGTAGGATGCAACAAGCACAGTGGATTTTGTATAAACGTACAAAGGAAAAACGAGAAATTATCAGGATTGGACAAAATGTATATCTTAGGCTTTGTTTTTAATTAAAACCTAGTAACATAGTCTAATTTCCCAGTTATATTATATACATTAAAAATTATAAATGTATTTAAATACGTGAGGAAAGCCAGCTTACTTCATCTTATTAGTTTGGACTTAACAAGCACTTGATCATTGATAAATACAACTATAACAACACAATACCTCGTCTCTCCCTGCCGCCACATCTTTCTTAGGATCGATATATGTCCATGGTATTTTATGTAAAAGGATGCAAGGAATCGACTGGTAAACACTAGAAGAACATACTTCATTTATTTTCAAAAATACGTTGATGAGAATCAAAACAAACGAGAATTTAAAATATCTCACCCAATAAAAAAAACAATATCTCGAAAACCAACCATTTTTTGTCAAAACCAGTTCTAATATCAGATTCTTTGTTATTCTTTACATAAGATACATAATTTGGAAAGACCCATTTCTTCGAGAATTATTTTAAGGACACCTGGAATTCACCATTTTCAAAAATATAATTATAACAGCACATACCTCTTCTCTCTCCGCCGTCACTTCTTACACCTTTCTAAGATCGAGGTTTGTCCACGGTACCTTACGTAAAAAAGTACAATGAATCTATTGGTAAATACGAGAAAAATGTACTCTACTTATTTTCAAAAATACGTTGATCAGAATCAAGGCAAACGATAATTCACAACATCTTGTCTGTAAAAAAATTAATATCTTGAAAACCAATCATTGTATGCCAAAATTGGTTTTATTGTCAAATTGTCTATTATCTGTTTGATCATTGATCAAGTGCATCAACTAAACTGATGTAATCGAAAGAGCACTAGAAGAGAAAAAGGTCTGCGTAAGACATGGAATACAAGCTAGAAACATATTAATCACAGTGAAACATCCAAACTATTCTCTCATACATCACTGACCATCACTTCACAGTCAAATGTGGCGAAGAATACGCTGACCACAAGAAGACTGATGCTGGAGTACCTCAGGGCAGCATCATTGGGCCTGTTTCTACCTCATGTCCATCAAAGACCTTCCAGAGAGCGACAGAGTAGTCGTGGCAACATTCATCGATGACACAGCTCTGCTTGCTACCCACTAGGACACCCAGTCAGCTACACGGACGTCAACAATATCATCAACTGGATAAATAAATGGGACATCAAAACTGAATCAGCCGATTCACGTCAATTTCACCAACAATAAATACGACTATATACCAATGGTAGTCAGCCAGCAAACAATTCCACATTCTAAAGAAGCAAAGTATCTAGGCGTGACTCCAGATGAAAGGCTACGATGGAAACACATAAAGAAGAAACATGAACAACTGAACCTAAAAGTCAGCCAAAATACTGACTCCTCAGACGTGGTTTACAAGAAATTACTTCTCTACGAACAAATCCTGAAGCCCGTCTGAACCTATGGTGTTCAAATCAATACTTGGATCTATGGTATCCAAATCAATAAGTTCAAACAATGTACATTATAAAAGTTCCAAGGAATCTACCCCTTCGTCAGTAGGTTCAGGTATCACCATGATTCGTCTATATCGTGTATTTATAATAACCATTCATTTAATATAGTGTACACCTTGTAGGACTTCACTGATAAAAAATAATAAAAATTACATTAAAGTCAAAGTATGCTAAGGAATTAAACTTTTGTAAATTCTTTAGGTTGTAGACATAGAGAATATAGTGTTACTGATATGAGAAGACTTTCTCCAACTCAAATTCTAGAAGCCTGCGACTTCATCACAAAGTGCAAGTTGTGTTTTGGTGTCGCCGTATTCAATCTGTCACACGAAAAACGATTACCGTCAAACATATTAATCGAACAATTATTATTAGACCCAGACCTTTCCCATTCAGTTTTCAACTTTTTATTATCAACATATCCATACTAAAACTATTAGATTTACAAGTATATTCTGCCATTCCTCTATATTTCTCCAATCTCTTGGTGTATTGCGCATTACCCAGGACACTATATTTATTTTCGCAACGAACACGGCTTGCTCGTTTTTATTGTATCCACATACATGTTGTGTATGGAAAAATGCATTGTTAACTACATCACCGAGTGCCTTTTATTGCCGGAGACCGAATTGGAATGAAAAACGTCATCGAATTATATTCGGATGGCGCGTGTCTCTGGAATTCCAAGCAGGCCCTGACAATAATAGCTGTCATATTAGGAATATAATTGCTTGCAGATTTCATTGCCTATTCGTACCCCATCCAGTTTACATAATATACAGTGTGTACAGAGTTTTTATTAATGCATTATAACTGTTATTACTACTAAAAGAAAGTCGAAGTAAGTATAGATATTGACTTAGCAGTTTTCATGATAACAAGATATCATTCGTTTAACAAAATGGTCCATAACACAGGCACATAAAACTAGCCCTGTTTACCGAATAACACGTTGAATGTTTGTTTTGAGGTCATGATTGTTGCTGGCTGGATGGCGTACACTTTTTCCTTGACATAATCTCAAAGAAAAAATTACAGTGGTATTAAATCACATGATCTTGCAGATCTATCGTTAAAATCCGATGCGTGGTGGCTCTTGACAGATTCAATTGTTGTGAGTGAGATCAAATTTATGTGTTTCGATTTTACACTTTCTCTTACTGAAGCAATATTTTTATTTGACCGACCACGACGCAGACGTATTGGTGTTGCCTTATCAATAACAGAACATTAAGTTGCGAACTGTTAACTCTGTAGGGGCTTTCATTTGTCCTAAATTTGTGGGAATTTTTCTTAATACAAATATAAATGATCGCTCACTTTCATAAAACAGTTGTGCACAAACTATTCGTTGTTGAACTGTTAATCGCGGCATGTTGTCATTATATGATGTGTAGATAACAGTCGTTAAACATTGACGTCCTATCTTTAACAGAATACAAATGGCGCGCAATTCAAACCATATAGTTCCAACTAAGACACCCTATATATGAAATGCATATTCAAGAATGAAGTGGAGTTTTAATGGAAATTAAATAATTCTGAAAACATGTATTACGTATTTCTAAAACTGATCAATACCAATGTAACAACGTAACCAGTATAACAATAATAATTTTGGTAACACATCGACGAAGACAATGAATATGTAAATTTTAAAAATTAATGTTAGGGCACACAGGAATCGCCTCCGTTTCCCTAAAACCTTACGTTGCGGAGTGGAAGGTTCTACATAGAGGCGAGGACAACCACGCCTATTCTTGGGGAGCGGTGCCAGATTTTCCCGTCTTGAGTCGAACCAAAGCACACAAAGATACCTCGGATCACAGTGACATCATTGCATATAGCTCTATAAGAAAATGCGCTATGTGTATTTGCAGAGGGCAGGTCGTTTATAATAAGTAAGAACATACCTAGCCCCAGGTATGCTCCTTGAAGCACACGTGATGTTACGTTTTCATCTTTGATTTACGACGTTGTTTTTATGATACGATGGGACGTTTTTGACCAACTAAATAAACACCCTGACGTACCAAATAGCAGCATAAGTTTCAATATGAATACCTTTCGAAAATCAGTATCAATAAAATGCGTATAATTTTTATAACAAAATGAAACAAAATAAAATAAGTTTGATACGATGAATTTGGTAGGGATAAAACTTTGATCTTATATTTTCACCCAGTATATTTTATATACTAGGTGTATCCAAATATACATACATACTTTATAATGTTATTTTTACTATTTGAAAAAATATTATTAGAAGCTTCTATTCATAAAATCTGGAATATATGCTAACTGTGACTGACAAGCGTATTAGAATATTCTGGCAGTTATTATGAAGAAGAGAAATTATACAAACTGTAAGGAGAATGTTGTGAAGGTGATGATAAAAATGATACATCAAAAAATGGTCGTGATTTTAAATTAATCGTCGAAGCTATTATAGTTTATTTCATCTCTATTTACCAAATAAAAAATCTCAAAACATAACCTTGGCTTGTTTTTATAGCTAGGCTCAGGTAGACTCTTCCGTTTATCGACAAGATAAGAGAGTCTTTTTATTTGGTAAATAGCGATGAAATGAATACTGAGTACAGTGCATTTATGTCAATGATTTTTTTATCAACTTATCAAGCAGTTATTTGATAATTAAGGCTATTTTTGAAATGGTGTTAGTAATTAACATAAAATAGAGTCGACAGGAAAGGTTTAAGGTTAGGGCTATAACGAGAAAAATAACTTTGTTTTTCGTATTCTAGAATAAATTGATGAAAGTCTAGTCTTTGTACTATTATGAAATTCTTGATTATTTAGATATCTGTATAACTTTCCATATATGAGTAAATATAGAAATTTTTTACGAATACAATATTTTGTAATAAAATAGAAAATCATGACATAATACGTAATAATAGTTATTATATAAATAACTATTTGATATCTACTACTTACTAATTCTATTAAAGTTAGAATACATATTTATTCCTCTCCTAATAAAATGAATTTAAAAATTTTGTTAAATAAGTAATTATTTTCACTAATAATTCTGTTTTGAAATACCTGCAGTTTCTAGTTCTTATCCAGTTACTGTGTTCGAACGTTTTTCTAAACAATATAAAATAATAGCAATAATAAGTATTTTAGAATAAAGGGAATGTATCAATTTATTCAGCCTCTAAATTACGTTATCAGGTGTTTTCCATGCTTTTATATCTGTAGCTATTTCGCAATCCCTGTTCGTGTCATAAAAATGAGGGTTACAGTAAGACGTTAACGTATTTTAGGACTGAATTGAAATTTACCATATGCTTTAGATAAATCACCAGTATGTAAAATAGAATCATCTATAGCTAACCACAGCAATACACTAGGCATAAAATCATTAATAAAATACCTTCAACTATGTCGAATTGCACCCAATCAGAGACGAATTCAGAATATAAACCAGATACATTACTAAATTTTTTTATACCATTATTTAACATCGGTCTCTTTCTTCTATCAAGGCTTTGTAATCGACTTCCAGAAACGATCTACCTGCAATCTAGACATTTTGCCGAACTCCCATTCTTGGAATGTCCTATCGCATTCCAAGAATCTCTTTTACTTACCTAACATGTGACAGGCAAGGGACCTACAATTTTGCATCCTATCTGAGGGATGGTATGTCTGCTAGACAAATTTCGCAGGTGCCTCAAACCGTACAAATCATATAACAACGGTTTGATAGTAATAATTAACAGAACGAAAGAACGAACGAAAGAAACAAAACGTAGTAATAATATGTAATATACTTAAAAAATTATCTACCTTGTTTATTTCGCTCAGCAAGGAAAATGACGACTAAACAAAAAACATATTAGATATCAAGGAGGAAGTTGAAAGAGGGTTTTAAAAATTGTGACTCAACTCGTCAACTAATTCAGCGTTTAAGAAACTAAAATCGGTTGATCCGTTCTCGTGATAGAAGGAAAATAGAATAATTTAAATGAAACAAAATAAATTAATGGTGTATTCTATGGACTGTGTGATGAGTTCATTGAAAGTAGGAGGCGCTGGTTTCGTGGAACCGCTGCCGCAGACTCAACACCGATACGTTTTAGGTTTGAGTAAATAATATAAAAAGATTTAGTCCTAAAAATTGTGTCCATGTGTCTTGCGAAACTGATTTTGTAACTCAGAGCGTAGAGCATACAAAGTTTTTGATATTCGTTATTTTTTAACCACAGTGTATGATAAAATCTGCGAAGTGAACCCAATAAATACAACACACCACACCACTTATATTATAAATAGAATATGAGGATATATTCCAAAAACGTTGCTTCGTTCGCTTTCATTTCCAATACTCATTACAGAAAGTTGCCCAAATTGTTTCCTGTGTATAGTCAAGAGATATGGCCCGGTTGCTTCACGTTTCATCAAAGTTAACAGTTAAAAACGCAAAAAATCTCAATTAATATATTAAAAAAGGCTGTGAGCGAGCGCTGCATACCAGTGGCGCATCATGTGGGGGCATGAATATTTTTTCTGCAACGAATATTTCGTTTATCAAATCTACAAATCTTAGATAATCAAATTTCATTATAAAATTTCGTCATAAAATTTCTATTAGATTGTAAACGATGTACGGTAATTCCCGAGATAACTGTATTTTAATATCTAGACAGTTTTAACGTAACTGTGCGATGATAAGCCTGAAATGAAGTAAGTGGTCGATGATAGGGGCCATAGTGGAGGAGGATCAGCAATGCACTTCTCACGGCCATAGCATCGTAGTTAATATTAATTGATCGATCGAGGTATACCTACGGTCTCCGCTGTGATAGATGAAATGTTTTAAATTTCCAGCGAATAAAACCTGTAACACAGCAAGTTCAATCCTACCGAGACTACAGCTATTAAGGAAATCCAGACACAGTTTCTAGATATTTCCAGTGAAACTGCTTTAAAAACTATTCATACTAACTATAAAGAAATGTATGACGCAATAGAGAAATTATAAAATAGTGTGTTAGCCTTAGCGAAGTCCCTACAAATAGTCAACCAAGTAAATTCATTGCTACACACTATAGATGATATGAAAAATAAGCGCGTCAAACAAAAGTTCGAGTGTGTTAAAGAAAGACACCGATTCTAACAGATTAAGACAAGTTTCTAGTAATACTGCTAATAGTCATAGTGGATCTACAGATTTATACAGATCTACAGATTAGTACAAAGAGTATGTTACGTATTTCTGTATTACATCAGTAGATGACGAACGGTCGTTCGCCAAATATAAGAACATATTTTCACCACAGCGAATATAATTCTCTGAGACAAATATGGAAACATACCTGCTGCAAAGCTGTTTCTGAACGATCAGATAAGGTTTCAAAAAATAAAACCCGATTCGGGTTAAACGAGCTTCCTAGAGCGATTATGTAATAGCTTTGCTATTCGGGAACTACTTTGATAACCGCTTGGCGGGTTGGTGGTTCCTTTCTCGATTTCTGACTTATATGTTACTGACAGACATCGTATCGATAAAGATGTATACCCCATAGAGTTCATTCGACATTTGTCCTGGATTGGCGTACCGTGTACGGTACTGATGAGAACTAATAAGTTCGAAACAGCTGTATGTCGTTCGGTTCCGATCCGGGACAGATGTCGAATCCTACCTGTGGCGGGTTTTATTTTTTGAAAAAAAATTATTTTGTATTATTATTTTACTACCCTTATTTTATTACTATGCGTACGTTTATGGCCCGCAACACATTTCCCACTTCACTATAAATAGCGTTGAGAAAACGCCTTAAGTTACGTGAACACAATAAAAAATATATCTAGGTAACGCCTTAATATACGATTGTCATCTTAACCCATTAATAAAGGCTTTAAAAAATAAGGTTACTTCGCTATTCGAACATGCTATAATGTTTCGTAAATACTGACGATCTATGGAACGGCGAAAAAAAAAAGTAATATATGCATAAACAAAATGCCAAGGTCTTTTAAACTATAACTTGCACGGTATTGTTACACATACGCATAAGATTCGGACGCGGCCACGATGAGCTACAAATAATAATGATATGCTATTTTTAACATCGACTCCAAATTTCGCCTTAGCGTTCTGGGTCAAGTTTTCTAGCTGGTTTGAAATAACTCGAGATTCTTTATAAAATGTTACTCGACATGGAATTAATTTAGTTTGAACTGAAAACACGTTACTGTTTTATATCTGCACAATTTCATTGTTAATGATTTTTTTAGCATTTCAAAAACGATTTATAAATATTTTTAAAATCACTTTTTAAAGTTTTCCCAAACTGTTTGAAATGTGATATGCAAAATTCGACAACAAGTTCATACTAGAGTATAGTTTATTTCATCGCTATTTGCCAAATAAAAAATCTCAAAACATAACTTTGGCTTGTTTTATGGCTAGGCTCAGGTAGACTCTTCCGTTTATCAGCAAGATCAGAGAGTTTTTAGTCCATAGTATAAGTAGGACACCCTAGTTTTGTGTAACATGAACATTGCAAAGTCGTGATAGAATTTTACCACTCGGTAGTGTGAATTATCGTACCAGTAGTGTCAAAAAATCAAGTCAAATTATCGTCAGACCTAGTATGACCAGTGGCGGTTTCTACATAAGGGCGCATGAGCACGTGAACCCCCAAAGCAAATTAGAATTCAAACATTACAATAAATGTAAGATATACTTTGTATTGATAAATAAAATCTATTACGAGACCCTAATACAAATATATAAACGTTATTTTATTAGTGATGTTATTTGAATTTGTGGAATGCAGCTCGCCGCATGTTTATTTTATTTGGGACTCGGTTTGTTATATTGTATGTTTCGTTGTCATGGTGACAACGTGCTACAAATAGGCGTGATTTACGTTGAGTCTGTGGGCATCTGCGACTTGACGGTTGGCTGGGGTTATACAATATTTCCATTGAAATGGAGCACAAATTTGGTGTGAACCAGAGGCTAGATTGTGTTGTGAATATTACATTATATCGCTATTAGGCGTTCAGTGAACTAAGTGCTGTTATTTTGTAGTATTCTTACGTTATTACAGCATTAAATAAATATCGATATAAATACATATGGACCACAACTAAAATTTAATTAAACAATATAGATACGAACAGTTTTACGGTACAATATTTGAAAGCCAATTTTAATTCTTTGAGTTGTGAGCCAAAAATTGAAAATAAAAATGCGGGCAGACCAAAACCGGAACTTAATTTGACGCAGACTACAAAGCCCAAATCTAGAGACTTTAACAGAAAGTCAAAAAGGAAACGTATGGAAAAAAATGATTGTTCAAAGTTTTTCAACACTGAAGGGAATAAAAACATTTTTACGGAGTTCTATGAATCAAGAAAGACTGACGGCCTTAGCAATGTTGTCTATTGAGGAAAAATTTATACAAGGTTTGCCAGACTTCAACGAAGCTGTTATAAGTAAATTTGCTGAGAGCAAGAATAGAAGAATTGACTTTACGTTCAAGCAATGTAATACAGTTTAGACATTAGGTGAACAGTGACTGTACAGGGTGAGCGAAACTCGTTGTCTCAGCTCTATTACAAGAAAAGAAAAAACGATAGAAAAAATCTGAAAAGAGGTTCTTAAATGGGATTGAGTAAGGTCCATTTTAAGCCGAATTTATATATTTTTCCATATTTCGAAACTGAAGAAATGACGTCATCAAATTATTTTTCCCCAGAAATATACCTATATTTTGACATACTTGAAAAGAGCTAATTATCCTGAATAAATTTTCTAAAGAATAAAATTTTCTATCTTTTTCCGTTAAAAAATTATAAGCTAATTTGTAAAAAAAAAAAAGTATTATCAAAAATTCGCAATCGTCACGATTTAAACAAGTAGCCTTTGGAAACAAATAGCAAAGTCGCATCTGTCAATAAATAAATATTATTAATTAGTATTATTTATTGATTTAACATTACAAAACACATAATATGTTACAACTATTACCACAGAAAGATACAAAGTATATAGTCAATCACTACAACAAATTTTCAATGTGATTACCTCCTACTTCTAAACACTTATCCAATCTCAGACTTCTCTCACTGAAACCTTACGAAACATTTCTCTAGATAGTTCCGCAAACATTTCTGACTTTTTCTTTTAAATATTCCAAGTGAACAGATTGTGTTCTGTAAACTTTATTTTTCAAAGTTCCCCACAAGAAGAAGTCTAGTGGAGTCAAGTCCGGTCATTTAGGCGCCCACTGTATCGATCCATTTATACCTATCCAATTTTCTCCGTAAGTTTCATTTAAATATTGTTGGACAATTCTTGCTTTATGCTGTGGAGCTCCGTCATGTTAGAAACACATGTTTTCTCGCAGCTGCAATGGATATTTTCGAGAAGCACAGGAAGTTGTTCTTGAAGAAATTGAAAATATCGCTCACTATTCAAAATTCCTTGGTAAAAATATGGACAAATCAAATGCCCATTAATGATACCACACCAAACGTTAATTCCGAAGTGTCCTTGGTTTTCAGTCGGATTGACAAAACGTGGATTTTCAGTAGCCCAAAAATGTTAATTTTTTTTATTGGGCTTACCGTTACTAACAAAATGGATTTCGTCCGTCCACAACACATGCTGAAAAAACCTATTGTCAAGATCTCTAAGTTTACCATCACTTGGGCAACATAATTCTTCGTTGTTGATGTTGATCTGATAAGTGTTCTTAAGTTATGAATTTTATAATTGTGATAACTATTTTCTTTCAAAATTTTTCGTACCGAACTATATTTTAAATTCAACTCACGACAGGCTTGCCGAATCGAGTTCCTTGGATGGTCTTCAAAATACTGCAAAACAGTGGCAACAGTATTGTCAGAATTGACACTTATAATAATTTTCCTTCCCTTTCGAGAAGAAAATGCCTCGTTATTTGCACGTAAATTGCGTTCCAATCTTGAAAATATTTTTAAGCTTGGAATAACACGTTTGGGGTATATCTGGGCGTCACTTTATTACAAGAATTTATTGCCAAAAAACCGATGTAAGAAAATTACGTCATTTTCAATCGCGATTTTTTATATAACAAATTTAAAAAATCGCTTGTTGCTGAAAATATGTTTGTAGTACAACTCCTAACGAAGAAAATAAGCCCTCAAATAAGTCTGTAGGACCGTCCGTTTCGCTGGAAAAGCCGTTTATAAAAACACCTTTTTACGAAAACAGCTATAACTTTGAAAAGAAAAAAGATTTTGGAATTGTACAAAATCGATTGTTTTCGTCTCACTTAGCACTACATTTTTTGAATTTATTAAATGTTTTCATCAAATATTGTTATTTTTAGAGCAAAAACAATAATACGCAGTTTTCAACGGTTTTTTCGATATATCTCGAACATTAATGAATCGATTTGAAGTTACAGAAATTGAATCGAAAGATTTTTTCAATGTCTACAACTTTCTCATTTAACTTTTTCCAATCCGAGTACAACTTTCTTTTTTATTCGCGAAAACCAGTTTATCTTAACTTTTGCGAATTCTTTAGGTTATGTTAGCGGCCGCCATTTTGAGAGCAAAACACTGTACGTATCTTGAAATTTTATGTTCTATATGCTCAATTTTTTTTGCTGTTTACAATTAATGACCGGGTCATTCCCTATTGATTGAACTATATGGCAAGTCGCATCGTCCTGCTGAAACCACATGTCTTCAAGAGCAATATCGCCCAATTGAGGCACAAAGAACTGGGTTATCATGTTACGATAACATTCACCATTTCCCGTTAATGCCTGCCTCGTTTTCAAAGAGAAATTGTCAAATAGTTCCTTCAGACCACATTGCAAACCAAATAGTGACACGTTGAAGATGCATTTATTTCTCATGAATCATTCGTGGATTTTCTGAGCCCCAAATGTGGAAATTTTGCCTGTTAACGAAGCCGTCCAGGTGAAAATGGGCCTCGTCGCTATGTCGATGATTTTGTCCACAAAATCAACTTTCAGTTGTTGTTGTTCAATGATTCAATTGGTGGACTCTCTCCAGTTGATAATTTTGGTCATCTCCAAGCCAATCTGACGGGAACTGGAAAGTGGACTTGCACCAACTCTTAATAACATGTCAAGTTGTGTATCCGCATTGATTACTTGGCGACCAGCTTTGGATAAATCGTGTACATGTCCATATTCTTTGTATTTACCTATCATTTAAAGTGTTATGTACTTACATTAATGCAACAATTTTTTTTTTTTTTTATAAAAATTATCTGATTCTACCTACCCCCCTAGTGTCAATATTATCCCGAGTTAATAAGTAATAAATATGTCTCCTTAATATCCATATACATTTAAATAGTATTAATAATTCTTCTTGTAATAAGGAGATTTAGTTCTCAGTAAAAACCAGGGGCGTAACGTACATGTATGGCGAGTGATGCATGGCATCCCTTAAGAAATTGGCAAATTAGTATTATTTAAAAGTTCAATCGATATTCAATTGTTACAATCTTTTAGTTATTTTAAACCGACCGCACACATACATTAGTTACTTTAAACACTGCCATGAACGTTTTTATTTCAAATCGGCCGTGAAGGCGTCCGAAATTATTGAAATCCCGCGTTACT
Organism: Rosalia funebris; assembly: GCA_037954035.1. Classification (NCBI taxonomy): domain Eukaryota; kingdom Metazoa; phylum Arthropoda; class Insecta; order Coleoptera; family Cerambycidae; genus Rosalia; species Rosalia funebris. Next base: position 8,466,770 of record JAZFAV010000001.1, on the reverse strand, counting down.
TGCTGCAGTGCTGAAATGCGATGATCCATGTTACATCCAAGCTACGCGTTAGATGGGCGAAAAGGTCAGTGATCTTACGCAGTCAACAGTGGAACCTCGAGTGGGTGTTGTCGTCATTTCCGGACTCAGTTATGCGATTATGTGAACGCATCTTGGCGACTGTCGCCATAACATAAGGAAGATTTGGATGCGCTGTTCCAGGTAATTGTGGAAAATGAAAATGAGGAATGGGATCGAGAAACCGTTATTTGTGCTAGAGGCCTTTTAACTTTTTTGCGCGACCTTGATTTTAATTTTTTTCTTAGCAGTGTTTTCTGCAATATTCCCACATTCCGAGAGTCTGTTTAAAATTCTACAGACAAAAATGTCAGATATTAGTTACTGCAATAAAAAGATCGCCGATTTCATATCACATATTCGAAAAATGAGAAACGAGTTTAATGATATTTGGGATCGTATGGACAGATTTGTGTTAGAAAATCAACCACCAAATAAAATAATGCGTTTGGAATTAATTCTGAAGAAGATAAGAGAAGCACCTACGTACGATTGTTTTATGAAATTTTGGACGTTATTACTTTGAACATTAGTGAACGGTTTAGGGAAATTTCTAAACTGAATTTCTTAAATCTAGATTCCACACAATTTATTTCATTCGTGAAACGTTTTCCTGACGAACTTTTTTCTTTAATGGATACATATGGAACATTCTTCGACGCAAATTGTTTATTAAGTGAACTTTCAGCGATTTATAGTGATCCCGATATGAAAAAGAGCACTGTGTTTGAGCTTTACCAATATATTATGTTCCTTTAATGATCTTCCGTTTTTCCGGAGTCATCAAAATTGTGTCGTTTAATTTTGACTATTCCTGTCACAAGCAGTTCCGCGGAAAAATAATTTTCATGTTTAAAAAGAATAAAGACTTATCTGCGAAATTCTCAAAAGCAAGAAAGACTGTCAGCTTTAGCATTAATAAATATTGAAAGTGTCTTGTTAGAAGATATGAGATCGTCTCCAATATTTGAAGAAACAGTGATAGACGTTTTCGCTGGACAAACAAAAACCGAAGAATTGATCTTTATTTTAAAAATTAGGATATGTACCTTAACATAATCATTTTAGGTTAGTGTCTTTTTTTATTTTTACCATTTTCATATGGCCTACCATACATCCGACTATACCTCTTCCCCTTATAAAATTTTTAACACATCCCTAGATTCTTTTCTCACGCTACGCCCCTGGTGAAAACAACAATTTTATTCCCGTTTTTTTGCATTAAAACACTCACCTGGCTTAACGCCTATATCCTTGCCTCTAACCAATGAAGCGACCATTTAACAGGAAACGCCAGCATATACAGATACGGCTGTTGTTACGTAACAAGTAACATGCGCTTACATCACGTCTGATTAGATATTCCGAAATTAATTACAAGTTCTCGACGCACAACACACTGATAAGGATTGGTGACACATTGCTAAGAGCGATTCCCGTTCTATAGACTATAAAATTATATTGATCAGTGCAAATTTGTCATGAATATAATGAGGCATAGACAGGCGCTAATGACGAAGGGAACGAGATGGTCCCTGGCTAGGTGGTACTAATCCAGCGTCTACTCGAGTATTAAATTAGGGTGTTGTAAGGACTTAATATGTTTGGGAAGTGTCTTATATCTATTACCTATTGATATCGGAACTTGGCGTATTATTACTAAATTTGATGTGGGTGGTTCCATACTAGTTGTCATCTTTGATATTGTGGCAAATTTTTGATAAAACACCGCCTGTCTCTCCTCAACGCTACGTTTCACAAATTGTAACTATCAGAACAATTCTTTGATTTTTCATACAGCAAAACATGATGAAACGATCAATGATATCGAGAAAGCTTATTTGATTTTCATTTGTGACACGCCTAACTTCAAGACAAATTTTCGAGAAAATTCTGTCTGTCTCTCCTCAGCGCCACTTTTCACAGATTGTGACTATCAAAGCAATTCTTTGTTTTTATCTGTTTTTCATACAGCAGAATATGATGAAGCGATCACCGATATCGAGAATGTTTTAGCTTGTTTGCTATTCATTTGCGATACGCTTAATTTCAAAGGCAAATTTTTGAGAAAACTCTGCCTGCCTCTCCTCAGCGCTACTTTTCACAGATTATGACTATCAAAGCAATTCTTTGGTTTTTCATACAGCAAAATATGATGAAGCGATCACCATATCGAGAAGGTTTTAGATTGTTTGCTTTTCATTTGCGATACGCTTAACTTCAAGGCAAATTTTTGGGAAAACACCGCCGGTCTCTCCTCAGCGCTATATTTCACATATTGAAACTGTCAAAAAAATACTTTAGTGTTTTACAAAAGGAAATAGGATGAAGCGATCAATGATATCGAGAACATTTTAGCTTCTTTGTTTTTTATTTGCAACACGCTTAATATAACTTCAAGGCAAATTTTCGAGAAAACTCTGCCTATCTCTCCTCAGCGCTACATTTCACAGCTTGTAACTATCAAAATGATTCTTTGGTTTCTCACAAAAGAAAAAATGATGAAGCGATCAATGATATCGATAAAATTTTAACTTCTTTGTTTTTTATTTGCGATACGCTTAACTTCAAGACAAATTTTCGAGAAAACTCTGCCTGTCTCTCCTCAACGCTACGTTTCACAAATTGTAACTATCAAAACGATTCTTTGGTTTATTATACAGCAAAATATGATGAAACGATCAATGATAGCGAGAAAGCTTTAGCTTATTTGATTTTCATTTGTGACACGCCCAACTTCAAGGCAAATTTTCGAGAAAACTCTGCCTGTCTCTCCTCAGCGCTACTTTTCACAGATTGTGACTATCAAAGCAATTCTTTGGTTTTTCATACAGCAGAATATAATGAAGCGACCGATATCGAGAAGGTTTTAGCTTGTTTGCTTTTAATTTGCGATACACTTAATTTCAAAGGCAAATTTTTGAAAAAACACCGCCTGTCTCTCCTCAACGCTATATTTCACACATTGTAACTATCAGAACAATTCTTTGATTTTTCATACAGCAAAACATGATGAATTGATCAATGATATCTAGAAAGTTTAAGCTTATTTGATTTTCATTTGTGACACGCCTAACTTCAAGGCAAATTTTTGAGAAAACTCTGCCTGTCTCTCCTCGGCGCCACTTTTCACAGATTGTGACAATCAAAGCAATTCTTTGGTTTTTCATACAGCAGAATATGGTGAAGCGATCACCGGTATCGAGAAGGTTTTAGCTTGTTTGCTTTTCATTTGCGATACGCTTAATTTCAAAGGCAAATTTTTGAGAAAACACCGCCGGTCTCTCCTCAGCGCTATATTTCACATATTGAAACTATCAAAACAATTCTTTGGTATTTTACAAAAAAGAATATGATGAAGCGATCAATGATATCGAGAACATTTTAGCTTCTTTGTTTTTTATTTGCGACACGCTTAACTTCAAGGCAAATTTTCGAGAAAACTCTGCCTATCTCTCCTCAGCGCTACGTTTCACAGCTTGTGACTATCAAAGCCATTACTTGGTTTTTCACAAAAGAAAATTTGATGAAGCGATCAGTGATATCGAGAAAATTTTAACTTCTTTGCTTTTTATTTGCGATACGCTTAACTTCAATACAAATTTTCGAGAAAACTCTGCCTGTCTCTCCTCAACGCTACGTTTCACAGATTGTAACTACCAAAACGATGCTTTGGTTTCTTATACAGCAAAATATGATGAAACGATCAATGATACCGAAAAACTTTTAAATTCTTTACTTATCATTTCCAAAACGCTTAATTTCAAGGTACATTTTTGAGAAAACATCATCCGTCTCTCCTCAGCGCAACGTCTCACAGATTGTAACTTTCAAGACAATTCCTCATTTTTTCACAAAGGAATATATGATGAAACGATCAATGATATCGAGGAAATTTTAACTTTATTGCTTTTCATGTATAACAGTAAATTATATAAAAATTGAAGGTAATTGTTGCCTCTAGACCACCATTAAGATATTTTTACATCTCAATACATCAAAATATTTCCAGTGAACAAACTACGAGAACATGAACCTTTTTTTTACTCTTCAAAACATGTCATTGGTAGGTGGTTTTTGTAAGAGAAGAGGGTTATAAGATCTGGACGTCTTGAAAATTCCACACAGGTAGTTCACTATTTTAGGAAACTTACTCCAGTACACTGTTCTCGAAATATTATACACATTTTCTATTATTTAACGAGGCTATAATGATAACTAAATAAATTATAAAGATAAACAGTTTTAAAACCTTAAAACGGACTTTTCCGAACATCTCTATCTGAAATTGAGTGGCCGAGAAAAAATAAACCAACACATAAATGCAGAATATGTGTTTTATGCGACAGTTTTACTTTTTTCAAATAGTCCACCATCGTGCTTTCTCATGACCCATGGACAGGGTGGGGTGTGTCCTATCCACCTCAAAATCAATAGATGTCGTCTGGTAGACGTCCCTAATCAGAATCAGTTGAAACCCGATCGATCCGGCACGATTTAATTGAGTGATCGTTCTAATAAAAACAATTTCTCAAATAGTCCACCATTGTGCTTTCTCATGACCCATGAACATTGTAGAATGTGTTCTATCCACCCCAAAATCAATAGGTGTCGTCTGGGAGACGTCCACGATTAGAGTCAGTCAAAACCCGATCGATCCGACACGATTTAGTTGAGTTATCGTGTCAACAAAAAAATTTCTCAAATACTCCACCATCGTACTTTCTCATGACCAATGGATAGGGTGGGGCATGTCCTATCCACCTCAAAATCAATAGATGTCGTTTGAGAGACATCCCCGATCAGAATCAGTCAAAACCCGATTGATCCGACACGATTTAGTTGAGTCATTGTGATAATAAGAATAAATGCCGACGACACACACACACACGCATACACAAAATGGATTGAAAACCATTTTTTTTTGTTTTTAGGCCAAAAAACGAAAAAAAAAACCTAGAAAAAAATTATTTTTACACGATTACATTACTTTTCCGCGTATAGTGGAGTGCGGAGAAGTGAAAATGGAACATGCTTAATGTAACTTCTGCGGGATATTCTATAAAAAAAACAGAGCTGGTAAAATAAAAGGTTAGCCTAAAAGTCCTAGGCCATTAATTTATGTTTTTATTTGTACTCTGGATATTCGTATATATGGAACCACAGCAGATCTTGTTGACTTCGAGCTCGTGTGTTTACTCGATCAGTTTTTGATGTCTGGCTGTAACTAAAACAGGAATAGCCGCCGTATTAAGGCGCATGTGTATAAATATCTTACGATATAAAAATAATAGCCTCAAAAGAAAACGTAATAATTTCTTCGAGCATTAATCAATTTTATGATCATCTTTAAATGAGGATTTAATGCACGGTTTGCAAGAGACCGAAAATTAAATTGGTTTACGCATAAATATTTAAAATTCGCGAAGTTATACCCGTGCTGGCGTGATATGGCTTTGCCAAAAATAACAAACAGAATGTGGAATCGCTGGTGCAACCTACCAACTCACTTAAATTATGATGTGTGCAGTAAAGTGGCTTTAGATGAGACTAGTCGAATTTGCGATACCAACGATACGGTAATCTTACTTCATTTATTTTATTCCCGCTCGGCATTTGCTGTGACGAATCCCAGCGGCGTGTATAAACATCGTTGTTGGTTTCACTGCATGAAGAATCTAAGTAGATCTTTCATACTATCAAATACGATTGGTTAGTAAGGTCAAAGAATCAAGTATTATTTAATAAGAAGTTTTCTAGCATTCTGGAATCCTACATCTCAGAAACACATTTTAGAATTAAGCAAGAAGGAGCCTATTCTGAGCTTAAGGCAATTAATCAAGAAGTACCACAAGGAAGTGTACTAGGACCTGTCCTATATCTTTTGTACACAAGTGATATTCCCAGAGTAACAAATGACACCATATTTGCAGATGATACTGCTATATTAGCAGTAGATAATGGCCACGAAGATAACAGAAAAATTGCAGACATTAATCAACAAAATTAACAAAGTGGAGAATAAAATCAAATGAATCAAAGCATGTATTAGTTAACTTACAAACAGAGCTAATCAACGTATACCCATAAGCATCAATGAAAAACGAGTTCCATTTTAAAACACAGCTATATATCTAGGTATTACCCTTGAAGCTAGGCTACGCTGGAAATCCCATATCAAAAAGAAAAAAGAAGAACTTATGATTAAATATAGAAAAATGTACTGGTTGATTGGAAGAAATTCTACTCTAACTATTCATAATAAACTTATGTTATATGTTGCAGATACTTAAACCGATGTGGACCTATGGAATTCAGCTGTGGAGCTGTGCCAGTCAGACCAATGTAGAAACCATTCAAAGATTTCAGAATAATGTACTGAGGTACATCGTGGATGCACCTTGGTACATTCGAAACAGTAATCTCCATCGGGATCTGAATACTGTTGAATAAACCAGATCCAAGATTGCCAGGAGTCATAAACAACGACTCCTCCAACATGTCAATGTCGAGGTGATCTAGTTTCTTGACAACGCAGGAGTGACAAGAATACTCAAGAGAATCAAGCTTTTTGAGCTACTTCAGTGATGTGACAAAGCAAAGCATAGTGTGTCTTAGTGTATACATTAGTTTTTAATGTACTTAGTTTAGTAGAAAACTAAGGATACTATTGAGTACAACCTTCGTTCTAAGTTTTCTAAGTAGTATTATAAGTTAGATAAAATATATTTATTGATCTTTGTGATCAGATTGTAATGTTCGTGAATACCCTAAGGAGTGTTCGTCAATAATAAATAAAATTAATAAATCCAATTGATAATGGGTCACCAATTCTAACTTTATTTGCGGTTTGATCTATTATAGCCTGGCCATATTCCATATCATTCCATGACTTCCATATTCCATATATTCCATGACTTTTAGAGAAGATCGAACTGATATGCGTTAAAAGTATTCAATAATGTTACCATCGGGCGACTATGTGGTTCAAAGAAACCCATAACTCCCGCTTTATTCTGTCAAAAAAGTCATAAATTGAATCTTTTAAGTAAAGAAACATGGTTCAAGACATCATCTGTTGCTCAGGATACCTGGAAGGAAAAAAATTGAGAAGGATACCGGGGTTTATTCAACAGCAACTATTCAATTAGCAACAGTCGATCTAGCAACCAAATTCTAAGCTGCAAAGGTCGAATCAGAACTCAGAGATAAGACTAAGACACTAAAATTAACATTCATTGAATAGAAATAGAAATACAACATAGAAATGCCTAGAATTAAAACTCATTTAATTCTAGGCATTTCTAGAAGAATACAACGCCACACAACTTAATTTTCGTTGGCTGATTAATAACAAAATTATGACCGTTTAAACAGCATGTTCTTTACGCAATCTAATGTGAATATTGTAAAGGGCGCTATTTGTCCCATTAGAGTGACATATTACGGCCACCGGATGTAATTGATTATCGTGATACACCCTCAGGTGTAGGTGACGAGGCAGTAGTGGGGGGTAAACATCTGCATTTGGCTATTGCACACTGTATTTCTTGCCGTTACATGGTTTTGAATAGATCGGTTAATTAACGTAGTAATCGTTTTTATTAAATGTTATCCAAATGGAATTATTAAAAAAACAAGAATATTAAAATACAACAATGAAATAACAACGTTAAGTTATTGCAAATGGAAAGCAAGGATTGATATTTATAATAGTAACTGATATTTACTGTTGAAATTTTATAAACATGTTCGCCACCTTAAGAATGATAGCAAACAGATTTAGTATGTTTTGCTATAGTTTGTGTTTGGAAAGGTATAAGGTAATCAAGGTTTTGATTTTGGATCACCAAGAACACATATACATTGTATATGTGAGATAGGAAGAGAGAAGGCCTTGGGAAAACGTTGGGACATTGTGAAGAGGTCGAAGACAATTGAAGAAGGAATGACGGAATCCAAGAAGGTGGCTAATGGACCTAAGGCTAATTAGGCAAAAGAGAAAACATCTACATAAGTTGAAGAAGCAAAAAAGGATGATAGAGGAAAATGTTCAGAAGAAATTCAAATTCAAAATAACCAGAATTAGATTATTGTACTAAAGGTGTGGAAATAGGCAAGTTCCTCTTGAGAAAAAGATAGTACTGTTAAAGATAAATCTGTGTTTTATGTAATACTTTCAGTGATTGTAGAAGACCATGTTTTGAAATTTTTAGTTACTATTTCTTTAGAAATATCTTCATCATTTAATGATGAAACCTTCAAGCCTATGACTATAATAGTCATTTGCGTGGAATCTTCATATGACCTTAACCAAGCTTCAATCTATAACAAATCGTACCATGGTTAATATGGCAGATAACTATTTACGAAATTATTTCAACTAGTAGTATAAATCCTGATGTCTCGTTAAAAAAAATACATGAAATTACCCATATACATTTAAGATAATGTTATATAACGAAAAGGCCACCTTACTAAAATACAGACACCCCAAACCACCTAATCTACAGCGATATATTAAGCAGCTGTTAAAATCTAGCGTGCTGCAACTTAACTAATAATTGCTTCTAGCGCAGCTGCCTCATAGAAAGCCAGGTGATCGAGCAGGTTAGTCCCTTGTTATGCAAATACATCTGCTGATAGATGAGTTTAAAGAACCTGTGTTGGAAATAGATAGTTATTATATGAGGGTATATTCCCGACGTCACAAAATTATTATCGAAAAGAACATAGATCGTGGCTGGGTCGAAAAAGAATAGATTTGAAAAATTTACACCAAGATAATTCGACTCTATTTTTCTCTATCTCTCCATTTCTGCTTAGAATTAAAATAAAGGTTCTTCTTTTCTCACTTCTGTTCCCCATTTCCCGAATATATAAAATATGTGAAAAGAGATACTGTCATACTAAGACACATTGTTTAAACATTGAAATGGAAAACCAATAAAAAAAGCCAAACTACACTATTGGAAAGGTGTACACCCATTCTCCTGCTCTCGAAAACATTTTGCAGCCTCTCTAATATTATGGTTGCACATTCTTCAACAACTTTTTGACCTAGTTATTGCAAATTAATTACAGGAGTACTGAAAATCTTATTTTTTTAAGTAAAAGAATATATAAGCACTTAAGTGAACTTAAACGCTTAGTACATTCCTAAATTCCATTAACCAGTAAAATTTCACAACAGATGCGACTGTATTTTTTGCGAATATGTCCTCACATCATGTCAAAAAGCAATATTGACAACATTGTATTAATAAGAAACAAGTATGTCACGCTATTTCATTATTTGTGTAACCTTCATTTTTCAGTTTTTGCCCGATCAGATTTATGTGTCTAAAATCCTTGAGAACCTAATATTGAGCCGACCAAATCTGATAGGGAAGGAGAAAAATATACCAGAACACCAATTCGGCTTTCAGGAAAACATGCTATAACTGAACGGGTACAAAGAGTGGCGATGGTGATAAAAGTGTCCTTTGAAAACAAAGAATACTGCTCGGCAAGCTTTTTGGATATCTTGCAAGGCTTCGATAAAGTTTGGCATCAGGGGTTAACTCTCCAAAACCAGTGGACAATTACCACAACCTTACCATCAACTCATTGAATCCTACCTGAGCGATCGATACTTCATGATGAAATACCAAGATCAAGTCAAACCTACGGCCAAAGCAAGCAGGAGTGCCTCAAGGAAGTGTCTTGGGACCTTCGCTCCACCTATTCTACACAGTTGATATCTCAACATCTCCATGCCGATGAGACAGTACTGATAGTACTATCGGTGAATCAAAACACCAGAAATGCCTCCGAAAGCTTACAAAAGTTATTCAACGACCTAGAACATTGGCAAAAGAGTGAAATATTAAAAAGAAAACAAATCAGTTCGATCAAATCAGTGACCTATACTCCACGGCAGGACACATCCACTATGTGGAAATCAACAATCAAATACTTCCACAAGCTGAATAGGCAGCAAAGTATTCGGGTGTATACCCTGACAGACGTCTTACCTAGCTTAAAAGCACATTTTTGTGAAACATAAGCAGCTTGGTTTGAAGTTAACTAAACCAAATTTTCTAAACTTTCACTCGAAAATAAACTGTATATTGTGTATAAGGTGATTTTAAAACCAATATGGACCTATGGCGTCCAGCTATGTGGCACAACAAGTGCATCAAATCTCGAAATCATCCAAGGGTTGCACAATAACACTATGAACAGTCGCAAATACATCATGGTACATCTCCAATGCATCGCTACATCGTGACCTACAAATTGCTTCCATCCAGAGAAGAAGTGAAGTGCGCGAGTGCAACATACCTCCAAAGGTTAAAAATACATCCTAACCATTTCGTTATTAAGCTATTAGATAAAAGTAAAACAACGAAGACATTATATCGTTGACTTACCTACTAGATATGTTTAGATTAAGTTAAATACCCATGTCATAATATTAATTTTTAGGATTGCTATATTTAGAACCGCTAAAGAAGGTTCCGTTTGGCTAGGTGAATTTCTTAAGTTGTTTTGTTTGCTAGTCGTTTTTTTATTCTCGTGAATAGCGTGGGGATGTAAAGTTTTGCTTATTCCTCGGAAAACCTACCACAGAAACCGTGAGTGTTTGAGTGGTTTTCCCGTTTCAAATAGGTGAAATGTCAATTGATGATAAACTTCGCCTTGGTCGTCCTTCCACGGCTCGAACCGATCAAATTATTGAATAAATTCGCGAAATCATCCTGGAAGATCGACGACGGACCATTAGCGAAATTATGGAAATTTTTGGTCAAAAATTGACGCACAGACAGGGCTATGTGAGCAGGGGAGTTATCGTGGTGGAAAAACCAGTCGTCCGACTGCCACAAATCAAGACTCTTCCGCCACAAATTGTTGCGCAATCTTTTAAAAACTTCCAGGTAAAAAGCCTGGTTAACTATCTGACCCTGTGGAACAAACTCTGAATGGGCAACTCCTCTCACATCGAAAAAACAAAAAATAAAAAACGAGGAGCGCATAAAACAACTCTCATAAAAAATTCACACAAGCCAGACGGAATCTTCTTTAGCGACTACGCTTGGCTTATTTACTCGGGAATGGTAGCTCTATACTCTCCTAGAGGAAGAACGCGGTACTACAAAAACTCCGCCCACCACAACATCAGTTCGGTTTCTTTTGGGTACCCCCTCGTATGCAACATTTATTTATTGCCTACAGGCAGATTGCAAATGCTATGGGAGTTTGAAAAAAAGCGTTTTATATGTGGAGAGTAGGCGTGTCTTAATAAACCGTTTCCACTGTTTCCAAGAAATTTTCGATATTTTTAATTAAACCCGATAAAAACCTGATAAATATTTATGTACCTCCAGGGAGGCGTACACGACTAAAGTTAAACTAAATTGATTTGGATTGAAATTTAATTAAAGTATCAATTTACATCTTTTTATTAAAGACATTGTTCAAATATTGAATCACGTGGCTGGATACTCGCGGTCTATTTATGGAATAAATTTCAGCTCCAAGACAGTGGGGATTTCGTATAATTATTTAGTAATTATAGCAATTCCCGGTTATTAATTTTCTTCTCGCTGGGAACAGTGACAGTTTCAATCTAAAAAATCAGCACGTTATTCTGCGAAAGATGCAATAATCCAAAATTTGAAACTTGCCAAGAAAACCAATTTATTGTATTGGATTTTTAAACTGATAGACAGCCGACAGCGTTCGATTTTACACAAGGCGCAGAAAATAACACATAAACATTTATTTTATATTATAAATATAAGTACAAAATTTATATTTTATGAACGTAAGTTCTGGCAAGCACTCAATTTGTTTCAATTCAGTAAAATTTGCTGAAATGTAATTGGTCGATCATTATCAAAACATAAAAACAAACTAACGTGTGGTAGGCCATATGAAAATGGTAAAAATAAAAAAAAGACACTAACCTAAAATGATTATGCCGAGGTATATATTCTAATTTTTAAAATGAAGATTAATTCTTCGGTTTTTGTTTGTTCAACGAAAACGTCTATCGCTGTTTCTTCAAATGTTGGAGACGATCTCATATCTTCTAACAAGGCACTTTCAATATTTTTTAATGCTACAGCTGACAGTTTTTCTTGCTTTTGAGAATGTCGCCAGATAAGTCTTTATTCTCTGTAAACATGAAAATGATCTTTCCGCGGAACTACTTGTGACAGGAATAGTCAAAATTAAACGATACAATTTTGATGACTCCGGGAAAACAGAAGAAGATATAAATCACTGAAAGTTCACTTTTTAAACTATTCGCATCAAAGAATGTCCCATATGCACATATCTACTGAAGAAGAAAAAAGTTCGTCAGGAAAACGTTTCACGAATGAAGTAAATTGTGTGGAATCTAGATTTAAGAATTTCAGTTTAGAAATTTCACTAAACCGTTCACTAATGGTCAAAGTAATAATGTCCAAAATTTCATAAAACAATCGTGCATAGGTGCTTTTCTTATGATCTTCAGGAATTAAATCCAAACGCATTCTTTTACTTGGTGGTTGATTTTCTAACACAAATCTGTCCATATGGTCTCAAATGTCACTAAACTCGTTTTTTGAAATATGTGATTTGAAATCGGCGATATTTTTATTACAGTAACTAATATAATATTTTGTCTGTAGAATTTTAAACAAACTCTCGGAATGTGGGAATATTGTAGAAAACACTGCTAAGAAAAAATTAAAATCAAAGTCACGCAATAAAGTTAAAAAGCCTTTAGCACAAATAACAGTTTCTCGATCCCATTCCTCATTTTTATTTTCAGCAATTACCTGAAACAGCGCTTCCAAATCTTCCTTATGTTATCGCGACAGTCGCCAAGATGCGTTCACATAATCGCATAACTAAGTCCGGAAATAACGACAACACCCACCCGAGGTTCCACTGTTGACTGCGTAAGATCACTGACCTTTTCGCCCATCTAATGCGTTGCTTGGATGTAACGTGGACCATCGCATTTCAGCACTGCAGCAAGTAACGCGTGAGTCCAATAATTTCGGGCGCCTTCACGGCCGATTTGAAATAAAAAAGTTAGTGGTAGCGTTTAAAGTAAATAATGTTTGCTGTTGGTTTAATATGATTAAAAATTGTTATAATTGAATAAATCGATTGAACTTTTAAATAACACTAATTTGACAATTCTTTAAGGGATGCGACGCATCCGAATGTAGCAGGGATCGGCCCTAAGTTAAAGAGTGGTATTCCATGTGATACAAAGAATATCACCCAATCACTATTTCTGCAAGAGTCTTCATGGAGCACTTTTCATTTTGATTAATATGATGCTCTCTACTCACACGTTTCCTGACTTTTGGAACGTAGCAAGAATCTGCCCTACATTAAAAAGTTATAAGTTATAATCATATGCCTAGTCACTTTACGTAAGCATGTGTAGAATTTACAGTTGTAGCAGTATAAAAAAAATAGTAACCCATTGGCAATGCTACATATTGACTTTCACTTCCTTTGTGTATTATAGTATTTCATTACGTGAACTAAAACACCAAGTATGTAGAATACATTTATACAGTTTCATTAAACCCACTTGATCCTCAAGTTGAACACGGTGTTTTTAAGACCTTCAAAAATTATAAATGACTTTAATATTGCCCAGATCGCAACCTTAAGTTGACCTCACCAATCTCTGGAAAGATATTTGAACTGATTGAACGATAACTGTAAAATATACTAGCATAAAATAAATAAATTCATTACGGGGTCCTAAATTTCACTGACCTATTAGAGGAAAATTATTTATCACGGACATTTACATTATTAAACAACAAAATAAATGCTCGAAAAGAACACGCAAACTGAGAATTTCATACGAAACTACATGAAAATAAACCGGTATGAATAAAACATAGGTTAATAATATAAATAAATAAATGTATATTAAATAATATTCAAATATGTACGGCGTATTTATTGCTGCCAGTAATCGCGTTATTGTGTCGAATCTGATAACAACGGAAAATACGGATTGCAATGTTTTGTGGCAACAAATTCACTTGCCTATAGCAGTGCAACACGCTAGAATATATCTATAGGCCACATAAACTACAATAATATTGAAACCCAGACGATATTTAACCAATTGGAATTATATGTTATACAGGGTGTTTATAGAAAATCCATAGACGTATTATGTGTCCAAAATTAATTTAGTTATATAAATATAGGGTTCTAAGGTCATCGTTGTCGAAAGCAAGATGTCCAAATTAAAAAAAATAATGTAATTTTGAAGTGAACTTCTATAGCGAGGTATAATTCCGAGATATAATTCCGTTTCAGTTCTTCGGATTCACTAAATCCGAAAAACTGAAACGGAGATCAAAGTGAAACACTTTGGTGGAGACAATACAAGCAGTGTATGCCAATGAAGGAGAGTGGGGACGCGTGAGAAGTGTAGAGAGGATACGCGTAGGCCTGTGCGTCCGTAGTGTAAGGAATGAGTGGAAGTAGTGTATCAGTCTCTGTGTAAATTGTGGTTTATATCGAGATATAACTTCTATACAGTTCATATTAAAGTGTCTAAATTATTAGTTATTGAAGTGATTTATTGGAGAAGTGACTTAAAGAGATATTTTTAAAAAACTTAGTTCATGATTGTAGAATATTGGTGGGTATAAAATGACAAAATTTCAGCTTTCTGAAACAATCAGCGGCGGAGCTATGACATCTCTGACCGCCTAGATCGCCAGACTTGAATCCTTTAGTTTTTTTTGTTTGAGGCACTTCAAACATTAGTTTACATTAAAAAATGAAGAAAACACAATGCAGCAAATGAAAGCATGGTATACAAGGTAAGGGTATATAGTGTGGTATTTCTTTTTGTGAAAAGTACGATAGTACCCAAAGCTCTGCCATTTCGTCATTTCCGAAACCGGATTTTTTATTGTATATCTACCTATATACTATAACCATATACCAAATTTGTTCAAAATATTTTAGGTGGTTTAGAAATAAAAAAATTAAGTTAATTTTTTTACACCCTGCAGCTCTAGATCGGCCTTACATCTATAGATTTACTACACTAGCTTGGAGAACAGCCTGTATATTATAAATATTTCTATATCGTCATTATTTTATGTTAATTAACATACCTTACAATTCGCTGCAATACAATCAGCATCAGAAGAATTCTTACCTGGAAAAAAAAAAGAAAAAATAGAATTAAAATAATTTCGCCTGGTCTACATATATATTTAAGAAATTATTTAACGCAATGTTGACTATCTTAACATTAGTGACAGATAACTTTTTTATTATTACAACACGTCACAATATGAGGAATGTAATATACAAATGTCAATCACCGCTATCATGGTTTTACGTCACAAAAAGACATTTATATGATATTGATTGCTATCAAATGAATGACTTTAGAATTGCTATTACAAAATCCAGAAATAAAATAAATACCAAAATATATGTATCCATTATACTGTATTATTATACAAGGTGTCCCAATTAAAACTAAAGGTCCACAACGACTGTTTAAACATTTTTTAAAGGTCAATTTCTGTATTCAAAGGGGCATATTTTGACATAAAATACATTACTATTACTGACATATACCTGAAAATAATCAAATATTGTAACAAAGGTTGGGTGATATATCATTTAAAGGGTCTCTAGATCCTTAGTCCGTTAGTTTTTGCGGTCTTCTGATATTCGCGTATGATATTCCTTAAAAAATAAGATTTTCATCAGGCCGGCAATTGCGTCTGTTAACAACATCCATCAAAGCAAAGGTACTCTCATTTGAAACACAAATTTTAAAAACCAAATTTAGGTGTTCTCGAATATGGTCAGACGCGAGTTTGGAAAAATGTGAGCAACGATCCCAGTCATCCTCATTGAGCTCATGTAAAAGTTATTTTTGTGTATGAAAAATGATTTTTATGTAGAAAAACTATGAACCGTCTTCATAGTTGCAATGGGTGAAACGTAGCGCTAAGGGGAGACAGGCGGTGTTGTCTCAAAAACTTATCCTCAAATTCAACTTGTCGTCAAATGAAAACAAAAAAGGTTATACTTTTCACAATGCCACTTATCGTTTGGTCACATATGCTTATATAAATAAACAAAGAATCGTTTTGATAGTTGTAATGGGTGAAACGTAGTGCTGAGGAGAGACAGGTAGTGTTTCTATTTTTTTTTTATAATTTTTCTTTACTCCCTGCGTTCCTATACTTTAATTTGAGGTCACTTCACAAAATTCTGAAATAATTAATCATGTTTTCTTCTCTCCTCTTACTGAGGAGAGACAGGCAGGATGTTCTTAGAAATTATCCTTTAAATTCAGCTTGTCACCAAATGAAAACAAAAGATGTTATAATTTTCACAATATCACTTATCATTTCGTCACATATTCTTATATATAAAACAAAGAACCGTCTTGATAATTGCAATAAGTGAAACATGGTGCTAAGGAAGGACAGACGGTGTTTTCTCAAAGAATTTTCCTTAAATTCAGCTTATCGCCAATTGAAAATAAAAGAAGTTATAATTTTCCCGATGTTACTTATCGTTTCCTCGCATATTCTCCTATACAAGAACAAAGAACTGTCATAATAGTTATAATGGGTGAAACGTAAAGCTGAGGAGAGACGGGCCATGTTTTTCAAAAATTGTCCTTTAAATGCACCTTATCGCCAAATGAAAACAAAAAAAGTTATAACATTCTCCATACCACTGATCATTTCCTCATATATTCTTATTTCAAATATTAAAGAACCGCCTTGATAGTTGACATGGGTGAAACATAAGGTTAAGGAGAGATAAGTGGGGTTTTCTCAAAAATCTTTCCTTAAATTCAGCTTATCGCCAAACGAAAACAAAAGAGATTGTAATTTTTTCGATGTCACTTATTTCCTCACATATTATTATGTAAAAAAACAAAGAACCGTCACGATAGTTGCAATGGGTGAACCGTAGCCTTGAGGAGAGGCAGGTAGTGTTTTAATTTTTATTTTTTATAATTTTTCTTTACTCCCTGCGTTCCTATACTTTAATTTGACGTCACTTCACAAAATTCTGAAATAAATGATCATGTTTTCTTCCTACCATCGTACAATCCCGTCTTTTAAACACACTTAAATGACAAAATAACAAGGTCGCTTTATTTGTCGAAAACGATTTAAAAAGCCTTTCGTATATTTGGCACCGCATACGCTGACTTTATAACAAACGTGAAAATCTACATATTATCGCATGGCCGAACAACTGCTGGAAAATTATCGCCCATAAATGGGTGACTGCTTATTTAAATAAGCTGATATGGAAAATTGAATATTATTAGTAACGACCAGGCACGCGATAATAGAAATGTAGTACCATAAAAATTTTAATTTGCGTAAAGTCGTTGATTTACGCAAGGCCAAAATGTGGCACACATCAATACAATACAAAAACAATCATTCTGATATCGTTTTATACACGGTATTTTTTCAAGGGAAAAAATGCCCTGTCTATGTCGGCATCGAACGCCATTTCAGGTAAAATCTGAAATGATGTAAAATATGTCTGTTCTGTATAAAATATGTAGGCTACAAATGTAAAACATACGGTATTTGTAGCCTCTTTTACAACAAGCAACACTATTTTTATGCAATATATGTAGCAAAGAGAGCCAACCGACGCCGACGCTAGAGCGCCTTTTTATTGTCTTTAAGTAAAATGGAAATGCCTCAGAATTCGTCGTAATGCAAGCGGCGCCAAAGATGCCAGAGACAATATTATAAATAGTTTAAAACATGAAATTATATATATAATCTGTTAATTACTGTTATCTTGTACTCGATCCAAAATATACTTTTGCGTACCACTAGCTGGAGCAACTGATATTTTGGGTGCATCCGGGACATATGAAATTAGCCCGAATGTCATACGATATTTGTTAAAAAAGTATTACTTGTATTACACTTACTGTGCCTTTTATAATTTTAGTACATTAGTTGTTTGTTAACTAAATTCATTGAGATTAACGAAAATACTCTAATCTAACGCAGTAAGTTTTAAATCCTTAAACATTTAATGTAGGTGGCCTAGGACATCTCCTGTCACTACTGATAAACAATTGCAATTGTTTGACAGATGTAATGTAATATTTTATGATTGTTTGTTAATAATACATTTAAGGCTGTTTAAAGTGATTTTAATAGGCAATAAATTCAGTTACGCCAGTGATTTTTCCAGTCGAACAGTTAAAGGTTTCAATGAACTTGGAAATTACTGTAGAACTCCAGGACAAGACTGTAAGAAGTCTACAGATGCAAGAGATGAGCGATATATTTTACAAGTCGCCTTAAAAGCAGGCATTTTACCAGTTTAGAGCTAAACAGAGCCCTAGAGCAGCTCTACAGCACATCTTTGAAAAGACCTTCATATAGCTTTCAAGGTTCTCTTCTATATATCCATAGATCTTCTGTGATATTATCCAGCTTCCTCTTTTGTATCAAACACCACATCCTTGAAAAGGGCATCAGATAGCTGCCAGTCTTTAGATTCCCTTCACAAAAGCACCTTCATATTGCTGTCAAGATTTTCTTCAATATACAGATGTAATCTCGAACTTTTTAGTATAGTATTTAGTTTAATATTCAGTATGGCAGGTATTCTGGACGTCTTCTTCTAAGCAAAACACTCATGTTGCCCAGCTGTCATCTCATTCCATTCTATTTTAAATTAGGTTGGCATTGCTTGGAAAAACAATTGTGGGAGATCCTGTATATTGATTCCATGAATACGCGAATTAATGGATGCCATGAATACACGTAAGTGAAATTAACCTGTCTAATAAATTAGAGGTATATATGTATCACTAAGAGGTGATTGTTACAAATCTTCCTCTGACAAGAACTTTAGTTTGTGCTACAATAAATGGCTTACCGGGCAACTCCTAGAATTACTAAATCGATTATAAGAATATGGTGCACTGCAGGTCTCTGGTATCTACGTTTATTATACCGGGAATCATATTAAATTAATTTGAAAGTTGTGTATTTCTATGGCAAGGTTAATGAATACATATTATGTCGCCTGGAATTCAGGCAAATGCTTTTTCCGATAACACCCTTCAGTTGTCGTTTTACTCGTTTTTGATCGCGACTTTGCATGTGGGCGTTAAAGCCATTCGTCATTTGGTATACACATAGGTGTATGGAAGGAAATTGCTTTTATATACAGTGTGTTTACGGTTTTATATGAGTTTTTCGTTACCTGTTGGAGGCGGATATGTAGTCGACAGACAGATTGTAGCTCTTATTGAGTCATCAGGCAACTTAACCACTGATAATTTCATTGCATCTATATATTAAAGAGTGCGTACTAATGTGTTGTCTCGACGAGCATGCCTCTTGTTTTATGAATCACTCGTCAAATTTGCTGCTGGGGCAAATGGAGTTACATTGAAGACAATACGTCTTAATAAGTGGAATAGACGGTATGATACGATGCACTACACTATACAGCAATTCAAGATCGAATTGACAGTAGATCCGCTCCGTCTGTCTTGGCCCTAAGTTATACATTGACTTATATATCCCATATTCCGATCGATCAACTAGTTTCTCGCTGTCATCGAAGTAGATAATGTGGGGCCGATAGAGAGTGTACGTTTTCAGGTCTTATACTAGTCGGCCAAATCGAAACACGTGAAGTGATGTAAAAAGATATTTTCCTCGCTTAGGGTATAATACCCTAAGGTATGAGGTATGATCAAATAATACGATGAACAAATTTCTATAGTAGAAACTGCTGACGTTACATCTGTGTGAAATAATACGTTCAATAGCCTGATCCTTTGGGATAGTCAGTATCAAGTTTTAACAAATTTTGACTTGTCAATTGGCGTCTAGAGCCGGAAGAGTGAGGTCATGCTTACAGTCACATGGTTTTCGAATTCAAAATATTAAGTTTTGTTTTAAGTTGCAAAGTTGCAAAAAAGTGCCAAAGAAACTCATTCAATTTTAAAATCAGTGATGGTAATAATGAGCGGAAATTTTTCGGTTGAAGGCGAGCAACGGTCGGGATGTCCTTCAACCTCAAAAACAGACAAAAACATTGCAAAAATTGAAAAAATGATTCGTTTAAACAGACTATTCTCGATTGACTATTCGAGACAATAGCGAAGAACATCACACAACGCGCCGTGCCATACCTCGCTTCTGATTCGCGAGTTTTTGGCTGAAAAGAAGATTCTTGTCTGTCCATATTCGCCTTATTCTCTGGATTTCGACTTTCACCATGCGACTTCTGTCTCTTTCCAAGAATCACAGCCGTGCTAAAAGGAAAACGTTTTGACACCGTTCCCGACATTAAAAAGGCCACGACGAAGCAGTTGCAGGTCCTTCCGAAAGAAGCTTTCCAAAAATGCATCCAATCATGGAAACAACGTTGAAATAATTTCATCGATAGCCATGGACAGTATTTTACAAGAGATTAGTTCAAATTTGAAGTAAGCTTATTACTCTATTCATAATAAAATTATTCACCGTATTTTTTGACCAGCCCTCGTATTTTGTTTTAGACGAGCGATAACTAAGGCGTCACTATCACTGCCTATCGTCAATTGTTTTTCATCGTAAAAATCACAGCTTGCGTGACTGTCTTTAAAATTGTTTCCTAAACATTTAATAGAAAAAGGGATAGGATAAGACACACGAAATATTATCTGAATTTTATGTGGTATTAAAACATAGCTCCGTTTAAACAAATGTAATTTGACGTGACACCTTTTCAGGTCGTCCTGTATGCATACTAAATTAGTTAAAAAAAATTACAGATCGGAGCGTTTCCCGTCAAAAAAAAAACCGCTTGGATTTTAACCGTATAACATACGTCTTTTAAACAGCATTTAAATGAGCTATGGCAATTAATTATCGTTTTATAAAATTATTTTTCCCAGGCCCTGTTCGAATTGCAAAAGTAGCCTTAGGCGTTACGTGGTAAATTTGCGGAAATATGGCAAAGAAATAACAAACGAAGGCTGATTTAATTCTGAAACCTGAATAAATTAAAATCCTACAGAAACAAACACGAAATCCGCGGAGAATATTTTAACCGACGTGTTGTATATGTACATAAATCTTGCATATCATTTAATGCCTCTTAAAAGTAAGCATATTGGTGAAATCGCGACATCCCTTATATACATAAAAGAAGGTCTTTGATAAACGATGACCTACTGAATGCGAAACACAGACATATCCTTACCTTAAAGCAATTTATTTAGAAGAAAAGAAGGATCAGAGATGTCGATTTTCTTTCAGTGAGGTAATCTTTTTGAAATTTTCATTTCTTCAATAGTTCCTGTAGTCTGGCAATAAAACATACTTTCTTGAACGCCGTTGAATATTTCTCAGTTGAATCATATGATTTAGATACCGAGGATATCAAATGTTGCTACAATATTCTAATTTTGAACGACCTAACGCAAATATAAACATTTTAAGGTAACAGCATTATTAAATGATGTATTTCTAAGCAGAAACTTAAAGTTTTTATACGCATTAACAACTACTTGATTGATATGCCCAAAGAACGATAGTTTATCATCAAAGTACACACCAAGATCTATAATATTTTCAGAAGACATTAAAACTGTACCACCAAAGGAATAGCTATATATTAGTGGTTGCTTTTTAAGGTATACAAGACAATTTTTCATTCATCTATGTTTATCAATGGTTCATTCCGAGAATACCACGACACAACAAGAGTTTTTGCAACCTCAGATGATTATCTAAGCAGGTTATATTTAAAAATAATTGTAAGCCATCGACAAAAGAAAGATTATGCGACATAAACATAGAGACAAATTATTAACAAATAAACTAAATAATAATGGTCCCAAATTTGAGCCTTGGAGTACTCCAAAGGACGTGAAAAAGTGCTCGAATTTAAGGCCATTACATGAAATAAATAATATACGTCTGGATAAATATGGTTTTACTAAGTGAAGAAGAAACGCCGGGTGTAGATAAAATATAGGCGGAAATTTTGAAATGTGCGGGACAGAAAGTAGTAAATAAATGTTTGAACTCGTAAAATATATATATGAAACGGGCGAGATGCCGGAGGATTATAAGAGGAACATTATCGTTACTATATCGAAAAAGAGAGGAGCCGACAAATGCGAGAACTTTAGAACGATTAGCCTAACTTCCCACGCGTCAAAAATCTTAACCAGAATAGTGCAGAAGAGGATGGAACATAGAGCGGAGGAAATACTAGGAGAAGACCAATTCGGGTTTAGGCGAATAACTCGCGAAGCTATTCTGGCGCCAAGAGTAATGTTAGAGAAAACAATAGAAAAAGGAAAAAACGCTTATATAGGATTTGTAGATTTAGAAAAAGCTTTTGATAATGTAAGATGGGAAAAAATGTTCGAGATACTAAAGAGCGCGGGAGTGAAGTATAGAGATAGGAGAGTAGTACACAATCTATGCAAAGAGCAAACTGCTCTTATAGAAGTAGAAAGGGAAAGAAGGGAAGTAGGTATTAGGAAAGGAGTAAGACAAGGATGTACGCTATCACCACTAATTTTTAATCTGTACATCGAAGAGGCGATTAATGTCGTAAAAGATAGAGTGGATTTCGGGATTAAAGTACAGGGACAGAAACTAAAAATGCTGAGATTCGCGGATGATATAGCAGTATTAGCATCTTGTAAAGAGGAATTGGAATCAGCGTTGAACGAAATAGAGGCAGTGTTGACAGAGGAATACGAAATGAGGGTGAATAAAAACAAAACTATAGTGTTAGTGTGCAGAGGGCGCGAGAGTAGAGCAAAAACGAAAGTACAAATTAATAATGAAAGATTGGAGGAAGTTAAAGACTTCACTTATTTAGGAAGTAAAATAAACTGGGATGGAAGAAGCGATAAAGATATAAAACAAAGTATAGCCAGGGTCGAGTAGCTTTTAACAAAAAGAAAGCACTTTTGTGCTCGGGGGTAATAAACTTAGAAACAAGGAAGAGATTTTTGAAAACATATGTATGGAGCATATGTTTTCTATACGGTATATACACTATACGGTTGCGAAACCTGGACGGTAGGGGAAGCAAGTAGAAAGAAATTAGAAGCTTTTGAGATGTGGTGTTACCGAAGAATGATGAAAATACCGTGGACTGATAGGGTTAGAAACGAAGAAGTATTAGAGAAAGTCGGCGAGAAAAGAAGTATGTGGAAAAACATAAAGAAGAGAAGAGATAGAATGGTAGGCCACTTGCTGAGACATGGGGGAATAGTCCGCGATATTTTGGAGGCAGAAATAGAAGTGAAGAAAGGCAGAGGTAGGCCTAGATTAGACTACTGCTCGCAAATAGTAAGGGATGTAGGTTGTAGCACAATTAGCGAAATGCGTAGGTTAGCACAAGATAGGAGAAGCTGGAGGTTAGCATCCAACCAATCTTAGGACTGATGACCTCATGATGATGAAGTGAAGAAGATTGTTATAATAACAACAGAAATCTGTTTCTTCGCTCTAATGAAGAAAAACTAATATATAGACGAAATAGTATATAGACGAAATAGTATATAACGTATAGTAGTAACTTATAAGTCGGAAATCGAATTTTTTGAAAAAAATATAACGTATAGACAAAATTTTATATATTTCAAAACGATATTCCCACGACCCTTTACGTATAAAATGTTAATACTGGATTTTACTATTACTATAGAACAATCAAATGTTCGAAATGAAATTTTCAATAAAAATATCTAGACGTAAGAATATTGAAATGAAAGAATTTTTATTTTTGTTGGGCCACTCTGTCACCATTAAGTTATTCGAACGCAATAGCGAAACTTATAGCGCTTATATGTTAACCGGTAGAATAAGTTCATATTTGTCTAATTCATTTTAATGAGAACTAGTACGATGAAATGAAAGTTTTGGTTGGAACTGCATTACATTTAGAGTTATGTAACCTTATACAAAGAAAACAACACAAGGTTAGTATGACAAAACACGTAAATGCAATGGATTCGTTGATATCCTTTTTAGTTAATAAACTACATTGCACACTTCTCTGTTACACGGTGGTCGTAGCAATTCCAGTCACTACCTCACCGAGATAAAATTATTATTTCTCATAATATTTCCCAGGAATTCTTCTGCAAAATCATCCAAACCATCCCTATTTATTCAAACATTAGATTGAACTTCAAAATATATAAGTCTAAGAGACTAAGATCTAGACAGCGTGGTAGTTATCAATTATTTTACGTTTACTTATTTCTAAAGTTGTGGGCGCGTGCTGCATATCATTGGCGCTTGATTATTGTAAAGTATGCGATGAATTCGTAATGCTCTGGTCCAAATCTAACTGTAACATCACGTGAATTCTGTGCAACATCAACCTATAGAACAGGACGTGCCCTAGCAAACTCAATTTAGGCTTCATTTATTCTTGATGTTGATAGCCTGTAATATTCTACTTCACATACTAGATAAAGAACCATTTAGAAAGTTTTGGCATAAATACAATACACACTTCCAGTTACCAAGTCGCAGAGCATTATGCAGCGATATATCTGCTGTACGTACCGACATTACAGAGAAGATTACACGTAAATTACAAAATAGACGAGTGTGGGTATGTGTTGACGAGACGACCGATCGTAGAACATTCTACTGTAAATATTATAGTACATGTCCTGACCCTCGGTAATCGACATTTCTATTACTATTAGCTAGCAAAATACTCACTGGGTGCACTGACAATAAATACAATTGCGCAGGTTGTGCTGAAGATGTTAGAAACATTTTCAAGAGTCAACAAGTCAAATATTGATGTTTGTGATCAATAGTGCCACGACACTCGTTCAATAGGCCATTCTCCTTTATAACACAATTGCAGATTTTTACATTTTACGCGTAAAGTGCAAACTTTAGATTTTGTGACAGAAACTATTCGACGATGTGTTTCCAAGGTACATGCATCAATAGCGGGTAGAAAAATAGTGTTTCTAAAATCTCCTAAACGTCTTCGCAAGTTTCACAGAAAGTGTCCTGGAATTTTCGAACCACCAGAGGCGATTCTTACACGTTGTGGAACATGATTGAAGGCAGCTTTTTAGTATGCTGAAAATTTCCAGTAAATAAAGCCTGTACTAATACAGTTCAATCCTGCTGGGGTTGCAGCTATTAAAGAAAGCCACACACAATTTCTAGATATTTCCATTGAAACTGATTTAGAAACTATTCATAGCAACTATGAAGGAGTGCATGACGTAATAAGGAAATTACAAAATAGTGCATTGGCATTAGCGGAGTCCCTGCAAATAGTGAACCAAGTAAATTCACTGCAACATGCTACACATGATGTAAATAATGACAACGTCAAACAAAAGTTCGACAGTCTGTTAAAGAAAGACACCGGTTTTAACGGATTAAGACAAGTTTGTGATTACACTGATAATAGTGATAGTGCATCTATAGATCCGCTGAGTGAGTACTAAGAGTATTTTACGTATGCCTGTATTACATCAGTAGATGTCGAATGGTTGGTCTCCAAATACAGGAACATACTTTTACCACAGCGAACATCATTCTATGAGACTGATATGGACACATATTAGTAAATACATACAAGTGTTCCATTTACTTGTATGTTAACAGTTTAGTGCATTTGTTACTAACGTCTTTGTATTATTACTTTAATACCATTGTTACGGTGCGTACGTCTCTGGCGCGCAGTACATTCCCCACAGTCTTACTTATTTAAACCTGAGAAATTCAGTATACTCATGGCTCCTTCTGATAATTTTTTAAAGTATTTTAGCTCATAAATAAATGCTGCTAGACTAACTATCTATTCGTACGGAAGAAACTTTCAATGATCAATAGTCAATGTAAAGAATAAGAGTCTATCAAAAAATAAAACCCGCCACAGGTAGGATTCGACATTTGTCCCGGATCGGAACCGAACGACATACAGCTGTTTCGAATTTGTTAGTTCTCATCAGTGCCGCACACGGTACGCCGATTCAGGACAAATGCCGAATGAACTTTATGGCGTATACATCTTTATCGATACGATCTCTGTCAGTAACATATAAGTCGGAAATCGAGTAAGAAACCACCAAGCCGCCAAGGGGTTATTAAAGTAGTTCCCGAATAGCAAAGCTATTACATAATCGCTCTAGGAAACAACTACTCCTCGGGCTAAAGCCCCGCCAAGCATTGAATTATACCCAGAAGCGGTCCTCGAACCCTTTCTCGTGTTTCTGCACGATCAGACAAGGTTTCAAAAAATAAAACCCGCCACAGGTAGAATTCGACATTTGTCCCGGATCGGAACCGAACGACATACAGCAGTGTGCGGCACTGATGAGAACTAACAAGTTCGAAACAGCTGTATGTATATGATTAGCTGTATTAATATGATAGTAAAATAAAAATTTGCAGTTTACATTTTTTGAAGACTGTTTTCCTGAGGTTATTAAAAGAGAAAATAAAATATTTAAAAAGAGCTGCAGGGTCATCTCAGTGCGAAAAAAAGCTAGACACCAGAATGACATTGGCAAGATATTTACAAATACCTAGAGGAAAATTATTCGGAACAATCCAGTAGACAGTTAAAGCCGCAATTGCAATTGTTAAATAAAGCTCCTAGATGTTGTGGGTATGCGGACGAATCAATTCACCAATCAATTTACCTTAAGTGTTTGCTTCTGAGGAGCTAAGGCAAAAATTAGCTTCGATTCAACTGGGGCAAGATAAATAATATTAAATAATATTATTTGTAGTTTATGTCTGTTTTACCTCTATTAAATGTCAACAATTTATGTAATAAACGTTAGTAAGTCATAACTACTATTTTACTTCAACAAAATATTTCCGTTAAGAAACGGCTCTATATCTAATTCACCAAAGTATGTTCTATTAGCCCTCGTAACAAACACCCACGACGAAATAAGTAATCGTAATACGAAGTATCCCCCGTATACTCAAGAAGGCCGCCGTTCAACAGCTGTGTGGCAGCATGCCTTTGTAAGCGCACGATCAAAGTTCCAACGGAGAGTGAATCTTCTTGTCTTAGTTTATGTTCGGTGGCAACACTTCATAAACACACTGTATACATCTACGAAAGGACGTTACTTCGCTTTAAATTTGGCCAACGCCTATCACGATCATGCCATCAGCTGTCGTAATTAATGGTACACCATTGTTAATGGTCCACATTCTAACAAAAGTGAAAGTAACCGACTCCGTTTTGTACTTCAACAGTTAGTTGCTAAAGATAGAAAACGTTGTAGATCGGACGGATTAGGTGATAATAATAACGCGTTATGATGTTTTGTTTTCGACATCGACTTTCTGATCCTCGAAAACAGGTGTTGCTATTGCATTACAATGCCAGTGCCGGTGTTTAGAAACCGCGCCGGTGAATGGAATTCGACGGAGTCTGTTGTATAATCGTGATCGGTGTCTGGACGTTTTCCTAGTTGTTCACTTAAGCCTCGGCCATACAGAGCCCGTCTACCGTCGCGGGCAGCGTTCTCTGCCCGCATCAGTCAGACGATCTAGTTGTATGATGTAATATTGTATCATCCATGTCACACAGACTGCGATCTGTCGCAGCAGGCCAATCTAGATTGTAGCGTGCAGCGATACAGCTGTACATAATTATAAAATATCGCGCAGTTGAGCGGTCAGTTCCAATCAGATTTGTCTCGCGTTTTTATATTGCAAATAATTAATTCAAAATAATTATTATAATAATTATTATAACAGATATGCTTATATTTATTATTATAACAGGGATCCTTAAAATTACTATGACACTTGACACACACTTGGAATACTTGACTTTTATAAAGTAGGAGCAACAAAATTTAATTTCCTGTTGCATGCTTCATTTTCTGGCAAAGCAATCGGCAAACTGTTCACGAACTTGAATTGCAGCAATAGTTGACCTTCGATTGTTTAACCTAGTCGACATGAATGCACGTACAGGCCTAGAGTCTTCTCCAGTTACAGTAGATGTGTATTCCTTGTTATTCTTATTTGATATAATGCAATTGTGCAAACAGCAAGCTGCTTTTACAATACATTCTGCGCTTTCAACATCAGTTTCTATAGCTCTCAAGAACACACGTCATTTTATAGCCAATATGCCAAACGCATTTTACACGACGTGCTCGGATGAACTGTGCATTGAATTGTTTCTTTTTTACATTATTTATTATTCTTGCTTTGGAGTATGGTCTCATTAAAAATGGTTGAAGTGAAAAGCCTTCATCACCTACCAGAACATGAGGAAGAGAGGTACTTGTACCCGGAAGCGGCTTCGAAGGTAGAATAACTTATTCATCAATGTATTCTCGGTAGAAAGTAGAATTTTCAAAAATTGCGCTGTCGCTATGACGTCCATAACTCCCTATATCAAAAAACTTGTAGTATGGAGTAGTGTAGTATGGTAACAAACTGATCTTCATAATATGATTTCAGTTCAATACATAAGCGATGGTATTCCCCAAATTGTTCTCTCCTCGTATTGATATCATGCACCCAATATCGTCTTTTCTTTCTATTATCTCGTAATGCTAATAGAAGAAGGGGTTGCTCTCGTCAGAACTACTCATTTTGTCCCAAAATCTATTAAAAAGAAAAAGCAACAAGGCTGTGTGAAACCGTTCGGCCGAAAATAAACACAATACTGGATCGCTCATGAAGATATCGCACTGTATGTGACAGTGTCATATCGCTGACCGCTGCGACGATTGCACGATCGCTGCCCGCGGCGGTAGATAGCGTTCTGTGTGGCCAAGTCTTTAAAGTTCGCTCGACCCAGATTGTTTAATGATACAATTGTGATAAAAATTGACATACTTTGAGGTCTTGAGACAGATGTATGTATCACTACGTTACAAAAACCATAAAATAGAAATTCTGGTGCATATTTATTGATAATTATGATAAAGATTAACCAGAATCTGGCGTCCTTTTCCATCCTGGAGGAAACACAATGAATATGAAGCTCTGTAAAATTGTTTTGTTTTTCATTTTTAAACGTTATTGTCTTAGAAATCCAGATAACTCTTAAATGCGCCAGAGCTCGGTTCATTTCGTTTTCTTGGATAAATTTCTGGACTGGCGTCCATATCAGTGTTCATTTGGTGTTTTAACTTTCCTTAGAGGTTCCTCATAGACCTGCCTAGGCTCCTAGTTTCCTCAAATCTAGAGGGCTCAGATGTCTAGAAAGTTACCAAGCTTTGCATATCAGTAACCAATCACATTCGTTTCGATTTACTTTTTGCTTATCCAATGAATAGTCACCATTGTTCATCAAATGTATCATCATCAGCAATTCGTCACAGACACACATTAGACATGAAAATCGTTTCATTGTACAAAATATATACACTAGGCACAAAAATTTAGGTGATGTAAAAATAATCCTAATTTCTAGATTATTTTCAAAGGGCTGTAACTTGGAGAAAAGTAGTCGCAGATCAATTTTAAACAAAGCAAATTAAAGCTCCTAGTTTCTAGTTTTCAGATCTTGTATTAAGTCTTTCTTAGCATCAACACTTTTTAAGTAACCCTAAAAGAACCATCGGAAAGAAGTTTTTACTTGCCTTTCAAAAGGTCCACGGACTTTAACAAATATTTTTCAGTGATTTTATCATAAACATTTCTTAAATAATTTTATGCTCTTCAATTTGAGTGGTCTAAAGGCCTTGTATGATAATTTTTCGCCAAATTATCGTTGTATAAAACAAAAAAAGTCTGTTTTGACTTTGGTAATTAATTACTCGAGAAATAATAATAGTACAGATTTTTTTTGTTACAATTAACATTTTTTAATAAAAGAAAATATGGCTTATTACTTAAAAAATATTTTTAACCTTAAAAAAATGAAAAATGCATCCTTAAATTGATTTTTAGCAAAAACAATTGCAACCATTCCGAACACAATGAAAATAAAATCGCAGCGTTTTGAAAATTTCAGAGATTCTTTAGAATACTTTGAAGTTAAAAATAAGTAGTCATCATCCTTAGTCTTGCCATTAGTTGCAAACTTATACCAAGTTAAATGAATATCTCTAAATACGCAATTTTTTACCTTTTTTCCAATCAACATTCTTGTAGCGAAAAAAAATATTTTGATCAAAAACCAAGTATTGTGACTTACAAAGAATACTTTTAAGTTTTTGAAACCCTACTTCAATTTTCTATGCGATCATTATCTCCCGAGTAATTAATTACCAAAAATCAAAACTGACTATTTTGCTTTAAATAACAATAACTCAACAAAAAATCATTGTATAAGGCATTGAGACCGCTTAAATTAAAGAGGATAAAACTATCTATAAAAACTTCATGATGAAATCACTGAAAATAATTTATTGAAGTCCGTGGACCTCTTGAAATGCAAGCAAAAATTTTTAAAAATTTGTTTCCCATGGTGTTCTTACGATTACTCAAAAACTAATGATGGCAAGAAAATTTTAATACAAGACCTGAAAACTACAAACCTGGAGCTTTAATTTTCTTTATCTAAGATTGCTCTACGACTATTTTTCTCCAAGTTACAGTCCACTGAAAACCACCTAAAAATTTTGGATTTTTTTGCATCCCTTAATTTTTGTGCCCAGTGTAATTAATAGCTTTCAAGCGAACTGTTAGTTTCCCAAACAACTCTCTCTGATACAGCCTTCAAAAGAAATTGGATACGTATTACCGTATATCTCGAGTTGTAAACTCAGTTGTGACCAATTATAGTCTTTTAAATGACGAATCAGGTCTAATTCATCTTCATTTGTATCAGGTAAATACACAACTTGTAGGATTGTGTTGACGTTTAGTAATCGACTCGTATCTATTAAAACATGTACATCGCTCATCTATTGTTTGAAAACATTCTCAGCCACGCGTCTGAATAATCTGAGTTCATATCCAAGTTGGCACTGCCATTTGCACAGAACTGGAAAATACATAATGCTCGTATTATTGTAAGATAAAGTGAAATGATATAAATATTCTTTCAATAAGGACGCTCGATTTTTTAAACGTAAATAAAATAAATTATGTGTGAGATATTCACTCGATTTTTTTTTTATTTGAAAGAGTATTTTATGGCATTAAGTATGGAATATAACATCATTCAAATGTCCGCCACGGCTTTGCTTGGTGGCACGTATTCGAGAGGTCCAATTTTCGATGACTTTATCGCATAAATCTGTCTGAACTTGCTGGATGGCGTTCGTTACGTTGACTCTGAGGGCATCAATTGTTTGAGGTTTATTTGCATAGACCTGCGATTTAAGATAGCCCCAAAGGAAGAAGTCTAAAGGCGTTAAGTGGCACGATATCGGTGACCAGTTCATGTCACTGCTGCGCGAGATAACCATGCTCTCAAATCGCTCATGCAGAGTGTGCATCGTGGCTTGCGTTATGTAGCACGTAACGCCGTCCTGTTGGAACCACATGTTGTCGGTATCCATATTATCCAGTTTAGGCCACAACAAGTTGCTTAGCATCGATCTGTAGCGTTCACCGTTGACGGTTATGGTAATGCCGGTTTCGTTTTAGAAGAAGTACAGACCAATAATCCCAGCAGAGCACAACCCGCACCAAACAGTGACTTTCTCGAGAAACATTTGATGCTGGTATATCTCGTGTGGATTGATATCGTCCCAAATCCAACAAATTTGCTTGTTTACATATCCATTTATCCAAAAATGGGCCTCGTCGCTAACGGTGATTCTTTTGTCAAAATTTGGATCAACTTCCAACTGCTCCAGATCCCAATTAGCGAACACACGGCGTTGTCTATGGTAGTTTACCTTAAGTTCCTGGGTCGGTTGGATTTTATACGGGTGCAGACCCAAGTCCCGACGCAAAATTCGCCAAGTTGAAGTCGCAGAAAGGCCATGTTCTTGTGAACGACGAGAAATTGACTACTTTGGGTTTTCCCATACACTCTCTCGTACATCAGCGATGTTTTTAGCAGACTTTACGTTTCGGTGACGTAGAGGTATTGACTAATTAGTTATCAAACCGGTTGACTCAAATTTGGCCACCAAACGTCGAATAGTCGACTCGGAGGGACGGTTGTGGCGAGGATAAAAATCATGTAATGCGCGGAACATTTCTCGAACGGAGCACTGATTTTGAAAATAAAATTTGATGATTTGCACACGATGTTGAACGCTATAACCTTCCATGGTCATTTGCCATACAGTACTGGACAATTCATAATAAATTTGACAGATGTTGCTTTAAGAACAAGGCCGCTATAACGCAAATTTCGAGTGTCCCTATTGAAAAACCCTATACTTAACCAGATGAGTTAGATGATGTCTTACATAACAATAAGACTATATCTATGGAATACATTTCATTTAGTTTATTTTTAAATCTCTTCAACTCACTCTAACCCTTTGATAAGAATCTGGTGATTCCTAATTTATGGATTGATCAGTCTATGTTCACGTCTACCTTGTTGCTATTGTCTATATTAGTCCTATCTATATTTCTAATTAGTTTCCAAATAAAAACAAGGCATAAGCATCTTCTCCAGTACCCCAATATATTCCAAACTAGTCTTTCAAGACCCATAAAGAAACAAGCAACGAGCCACATAAAGTTCGAAGGGATCGTTTGGCAAGAAGACAACGTATATCTAGTTGGCTGAGAATAAATGGGCCGACGCAGAAGCTGTGAACTCTAAATTAGCTGTTATAAACTTTTGCGGTGGGCTGATGAAGTGCAACACGCTAATTTTAATTTTCCGTATAATGGAAACGTTGACATACAACACTAATTACTGTTTAAATAATAGTTTAGTAATAAATTCCTTCATGCTGTATGAGAAGCGGTAATAAGCCGAAGTTGCTTCACACGTTTGGTGTCACTAATTCAATCGATAAACATTTTTAATTCAATATAATGCAAAGTTTTACTACCAGAGGGTAACATTCAAACTACAGAAATAAGGAGTTTATACTCCAACCCATTTGCAAATACCTTATATAATAAGGACTAAACAAATTAGGTCAAAACAGCTATTCTCCTGGCTATATGCCAAACGCCGAGCACTGAATTACATGACAAAATTTGTCGTATTTTTGTCTAACAGAGTTAGCACTAAAAATACAGTGATTGTTCCAAAACCACCAAGAAAGATGCAAAGTGTCACCTATCTCAGGATAGCATTAACTGCAGACCGATTTCGACCTTTCTATCTTGGGTCTCAGTGCAGTGTAAACGAGTATACCTTCGACAAAGCTCACATCTAGTAGACGTTGCTACGTTCCCCCGCAGTAGAACGTACCAAACGCCATCTCTTGGTAATATTGAACAATCTAAATCGAAGTAAAAACTTGAAATCATCAATATAATGCAAAGTTTTACTACCAGAGGGTAACATTCAAACTACAGAAATAAGGAGTTTATACTCCAACCCATCTGCAAATTCCTTATATAATAAGGACTAAACAAATTAGGTCAAAACAGCTATTCTCCTGGCTATATGCCAAACGCCAAGCGCTGAATTAATTACATGACAAAATTTGTCGTATGTTTGTCTAACAGAGTTAGCACTAAAAATACAGTGATTGTGACACTTTGCGTCTTTCTTGGTGGTTTTGGAGACATTTCAAAGAAGGTGAATACATAGTGGATTACTCAGTCAGGTGTAGATTTTCATGTGGGGGAACAACATTCCAGCGAGGGTGAAGTAATTGAGACTGAAGTTGTTGATTGACGAAAGAAAACTATTAATAAGCAGACCAACAAAGACATCAAGGAATGTTGTTAGATGATGGCATCTTGTTAACAACTTATAGAGCTCTTGTCTCTGGAATATTGGTATATATTGTCAAAATTATTATTGCTGTAACTAATTGAATATCAAGTAACATCAAGTGAATAAGATAAGTTGGTACACGTTTGAGGTGAAAGTCTTTGGATTCCTATTCTTTCAATTTATAGAAGGGTATTCTTAGATGGTCTTAGATGAAACAACATCTTCTTCTGGAGAACATCAAGAGTTCATCGCTCAACTCACAAAGCTCTTGCTTCGGAAATATTGGTCTATATTATCAAAATTGTTATTGTTGATTGGTACAATATCAAGTAAAATCAAGTGGATGAGATAAATTGGTACACGTTTAAGGTAAAAGTCTTTGGGTTTCTATTCTTCTAATTTATGGAAGGCTATAACAGTCTCCATCAGTCTTTGGAACTCTTGATTTGTGTCTCATTTTAGATCAAAATGTTGGAGTCTCCCTGATATAGCAAATGTTGCTCTGTATTGATGTTGATGTTGAGACACTGGTAATGGAGAGTGAACCTATTTATCTTGCGGATTTTCACATTATAACTGAACAAGCGAAATTAATAATTCGCATCACATATTAGCAATTCTCGCTTCCGCTATTTGCTAACGGATAGGTTGGTATTAAGTACATCTGACCCGTCACCCGTTGACAGCTCTCCGCAAACAAACACGAGCCGGATGATTCATCTAAAAATTTGTAAAAATAATAACAGCCAAATTTATGCCCGCGTTGTTTACACGGAAACCATCATCTATTTTATTCGGAGCAGGATTTCGTCGTACCGGCGTTGTGCGAATTAGAACAGTTGATGTTATAATTCGCGGATGGAAATTGGCCCCGGTAATTACCCGCCATTCGTAACATCTGGCGCAAAATTGAGCTCCATTGTAATGTTTCGTTCTGCTGAATATTCTTCTAAAAATAACGTAGTCTTCGCGCAGACAAAACGGTGTAACTCTGGAGTGCATTTCGGTGTTTCAATTAAAAACATATACGCTGTATTCTACCTTAATATAAATAAAGTCGGTTAACTTTTCATTCCAAGTAGTGTCGTTGGTATTTTTATTAACGCTATTAACGTTAATGGTGAAGTTACATTATTATAAAACAGCCCTAGATTGACTCTCACATCAAGAATTGGAGTGCTCTTTCTGCATGGAGAAGTGCCAATATCTATCCAAAAGTAAACATGACGGCCTTCTGCTTAAGTTTCATCCTTTAAGAAGATTTTGAGATGAAAACTAGTTGAAGCTGCACTTTGCATTCGACGATTTTAGAAATTCCTGAAAAAAGTGGAGAAGGGTATGGAGTAATTTGGGAGGAGTAGGAGAATTAAGAGTAAAGAAGAAGAAAGAATGAGTAGACACTGAACATGGAGAAGTAGATCAGAGGAAGTAGGTGAAGAAGGAGATGACATAGAACTAGATAGTAAAGAAGTGGGCACAGAGGAAGAAATAGATAAAGAAGGAGATGGTACAAACTTAATGGGACTTTCAGAAATAAATAAAGGAAATCAGAAGACGAAATAAATGAGGGAGAAGTAGGGAGAACGAATAGACTTTGGAGACAGAGACGTAGACACAGATGGAGAAGGAGATACCATAGACTTGATAATACCCAACACATTTACAGTGCGTTTCTTTGAAAAAAAAGTCCATAAAACTTTTCATAAAAATGTGTACACAAAAATTCTTGAGCACGACACTTTTCTTCCATTCCATTAAAAATATGAATCAAGGTACAGCTGAAAAAGAACAAGAGGAAATATAAGAGATAAGTGAAGGAAATTAAATAAAGCAAAAGTATAGAAAATGAAGAAGAATGAGTAGATATTTGAAATGTCTAGATGTAGATACAGAGGAAGAAGAAGATAGAGAACGAGATATACGTAGGCACAGATTTAATAGATCCAGAGTTTCTAGTTCTATGTATGTTTCTTTGGAATAAGTTCCATAAAACTCCTCAGGAAAGGTTGTATATAGAAATTTTTGGGCGTGTCACTTTCATTTCATTACAAATATGCATCTAAATTAAGGTAGTAAACAGGAAGATGAAGTATGAAGAGTAAGTGAAGGAAATTAGGCGAAGTAAATGAGGGAGAAGTATGGAGAATGAAGAAGAATGTGTAGACATTGAAGAAAGACATGCAGACGCAGAGGAGGAAACGATGAAGAAGAAGATGTCATACATTTAATGGGATCCAAAACTTATAGTACATTCCTTTGGAATAAATTCCATAAAATTTTTCAGAAATATTTGTACCCGAGAATTCTTGGGCACAAAACTTTTCTTCCATTCCATTACAAATATGCATATGCAAGAAAGAAGAAGACGAAGTATGAGAAAGTGAAGAAAATTAGGAAATAGCGTAAATGAAGGAGGAATAAAGAGAATGAAGAAGAATTTGTACTGTTCGTCAAGAGTAGGAACAAGTCGGCATCCCACGATGTTCGCAGGAAATAGCCCTGGTCTAATAAAATAGCCAAATGCTGGCCTCACGCTTTCTTCTACGCATACATAGAAAAATCTCACACTTTGTCCTATTATTGACGATCAGTGCAACACTTCACCCTACTCTTTGATGATGATGATATACCGAAAAACACTTTTTGTTTACTACCCCTTATCAATAACTTTTTAATTATCTTCATTGATTATCACAGATAAAACAGCTAATAACGATACCGAGTAATTGTGGATCGACAACAACAATTCGAGTAATATTACAGGTAGCTTTACACACCATTTTATTAGGGCTTCTAAGAAAAATAACAACTGAAAGTCGTGTGAGCTTGTTACACCCCTGACGAAAATTTTGCAGTGTTATTAAATATCTAATGATAACACAACTATCCCTAATTACGTTGTCCTTTTTCAAAACCCTTTAGCATATAATAATAAAGGATTTAAAAAAAAGTTTTAATTATCGTAACAAATACCGCTTGCTGTCCCCTATTTTTATTAAAGTCCTACGCTACCGTTATTAACGGCAAATAGATTTTTTCCCAGTGTATTATTCCTGCCAACAACTGTAGTATGGTTTAAAGCGGGATAAAAAAAATAATCAGTGTAAGCAAATCTCCGCCGATAACTCACCAAGATGGGGTAAAAACCCCGAGGCTCTTATTTACATATCCGAATGCCTAACATAATTGGGGCTGCCGCCTAGGAAATCCCGTGGAAAGGAGGCAAGGCAAGAAATGTTTGGGAGCAATTAACGAAGTTGAGTCAATGGGTTTAAACGCTGCCAATTAAGATTATTGCTAGGATATTTTTTTATATGATGAACTCAACGAGTATCTGTTAACTGTGTCTGATAATTTAAAATCGACTGAGTCTGTAGTTTTCGTCTAATTTATACGCAATTAAGAACTATTTAATTGAATATATTGCTAATAATTTAATGTAGTCTAACAATTATTAGGTTTATGTTGGTCGAGTAAATTAAAATGTCTGCTTTGATGATATCATATACAGAGCTCACCAAACGTCTGGAATATATTCATCATTTTTAAAACGATTGAGTTTACGAATTGTCATCAAAGACGTCGCCTCTGTTGTTAAATACAAATACTTATAATTCTTTACGCTTAAAATAGGCAGTTCAATTCACGTCCAATACTTTTTATATATAACTTTATGACTTTTACATGAAAATGTAGGTGGTTTATTTTCTGTATTCAAAATATTGTTCAATATTAATTTATGTGTGTGATTTGTCCTTAAAACCGAAAAAAACTTATCAAAAGCTGCTTTTTCTATAAAACTATTCCAAATTTATTGTTTTACACCATTAAATGAGTTCGTTTATGTAAATTTAATTATTGCGATTAAAAACTAGTGTAAAATATTTATTATTGTATTGTATTAATTAAAATAAGGGTTTAATTGAGTTTCCACTTCATTAAAATCTAAATTGTGTAAGATTTTATATAGGATCTCACAGATGCATTGCGCCCGAATGTGTTTGATTTCAGACTGCGTCTGATGGAAGGCTATCACTTTAATGTCTAATACTTTTCTCATGTTTACCACATTTCTCTGACAGCCTTTTTCCTGTTTTTTTTTTTGTGACACAATCCCCAAATTTTCTGAGGGACAATTGTCAACCCTTTTCCAGTTTCTTTTCTCATTTTGTTCTCAGTAGTACGAAATGTTGACGCGTTATAAAAGAAAATTCTATTGAAAAAGCTTGGGAATTTAATAATAATTTGACAATAACATTAATTGCAAAACTAATTTTAAGTAAAACATAAAACACAACAAATAAATTAGACAATCCTCCAAATCCAAAGCCCTAGCTGTCTAAGCAGGGGATATACATTGGAAAAAACGCGCACAACACCTATTCTCACAGACATTGTCAGTGTCAGCGCTTGTAATTGAACCAAGATGACGACAGTCAGTAACCAATGTAATTAAGGTGATAAATTCTTAAATTAAGTAATAAATAAAAGTATCAGAATACTTGTACAAAATGATTAGCATTCACTCCCCGATAAAGACCAGGATGATAATAAAATTCTTGTAAAATCATTGTTAGCGTCATAAAATTAACCTCCTGCTTAATTCGCTATATTAGATCTGCCAAGATATTCGACCTGCTTATGTAGATATTGTTCTTCATATAGCTCCACAAAGAATAGTCAACGGAAGTCAGGTCCGGCGATCTAGCTGAACACTCTGTCGCCTTTTTTCTACCAATCCAATAATGTAGAAATATTTCTGTAGCTATTTTTTGACAATAAAAACAATACGATTATAAAATGAATTATTCAAAATATTCAGAATAATTATAACTTCTATACAACGTTCATTCAAGTGACGTACGCCATCATTTATAGTTGTGTTAAGAAAATTTGGCACAAAATCAGGACAAAATGAAGCGCCTACAGAGTTAACAGTTCATAACAATCAACAAATTTAAAGAGGCGGGTTTTGTTATTGATAAACCAACACCAATACGTCCTCGTGGTGTTTGATCAGAGGAAAATAACCAATCATAGCCTAGGCATGGTGTCTACAAGACTCTGCCAGTCTTCTAAAGAAAAAGAGTCCCATGTTTCTTGGAGACGATGACGTAATGACTGAAGTGTTTCAGCCGGACGATTCCGCAATTCTTTTTGCATTCGATGCCATAACGTCTCGATCGGGGAAAGATCAGGACTACTCGAGCGCCAACTTAGGACGAAAATATCGTTTTCTGACATCCAGGATTTCACACGTTTGGCTGTATGACAAGCCGCGCCATCTTGTTGGAAGAGCAATTCCCGGTTAGCTAATTGCAGAGACTAGCTTGATGGAAGAAGGCACTGATAACCAACAGTGATAGGCTTCAACGGAGTGAAGCTTACCAACGCCATTGGCGGACATGCAT
This sequence comes from Rosalia funebris, assembly GCA_037954035.1. NCBI lineage: Eukaryota > Metazoa > Arthropoda > Insecta > Coleoptera > Cerambycidae > Rosalia > Rosalia funebris. The sequence continues at coordinate 8,427,486 of JAZFAV010000001.1, read as the reverse complement.
CCCCCACACCATAATTGAAGCGGGAAATTTCACTTTTTGCCGAAGACGGTCTTTGTTGTAAGCCTCGGTTTTCGTTCGAATCACCCTACTCCGCGAATATCCTACACAAAGCTCAAATTTTGATTCGTCGCTCCAAATAATAGATCTCCACTGTCCCAAAATTCAGTTTTTATGTATTTTGGCCCATAATAAGCGGTCTCTCTTCTATTTTTGAGTGAGTAGAGGTCTTTCTTTTGCCTAATAACGAGAAGCGTTACATGCATGCATTGAAGTCATCATCATTAGATCATCAGTCCTAAGACTGGTTGGACGCTAACCTCCAGCTTCTCCTATCTTGTGCTAACCTACGCATTTCGCTAATTGTGCTACAACCTACATCCCTTACTATTTGCGAGCAGTAGTCTAATCTAGGCCTACCTCTGCCTTTCTTCACTCCTATTTCTGCCTCCAAAATATCGCGGACTATTCCCCCATGTCTCAGCAAGTGGCCTACCATTCTATCTCTTCTCTTCTTTAAGTTTTTCCACATACTTCTTTTTTCGCCGACTTTCTCCAATACTTCTTCGTTTCTAACCCTGTCAGTCCATGGTATTTTCATCATTCTTCGGTAACACCACATCTCAAAAGCTTAGATTTCTTCCTACTTGCTTCCCCTACCGTCCAGGTTTCGCAATCGTATAGTGCCGTGCTCCATACCTACGTTTTCAAAAATCTCTTCCTTGTTTCTAAGTTTATTACCCCCGAGCATAAAAGTGCTTTCTTTTTGTTAAAAGCTACTCGACCCTGCGCTATTCTTTGTTTTATGTCTTTATCGCTTCTTCCATCCCAATTTATTTTACTTCCTAAATAAGTGACGTCTTTAACTTCCTCCAATCTTTCATTATTAATTTGTACTTTCGTTTTTGCTCTGCTCTCGCGCCCTCTGCACACTGCATTGAAGTATAAAACCAAAATTACCTTATAAAAATTGAATCCAGTTTTTTTTTCAGTGCCCTCGTACAAGTCGATTTAGAATACCGCCTGTCTGTCGCTTCATTCCATAGAACTGTTAGAGCACTACAATTGGCACGACGGTTTTCCTTTATGATGCGTCCCAAAATTCTTAATTCTGCAGCAGTCACTGCGGTTTTTCTACCAACACCTGCTTTTCCGACTGTGGAACCCGTAACTTTATATAAACGCACAATGTCTCTAATAGTATAACGGGACAATTCTAATTCTTTTGCAATCTGGTAGGCACATTTGCCCTGATGGTGCATATCGTTTATCATAACGTTCCGTAAAAATTGCGATAATACTTTTCAATGCACCATTTCGACTTTAACTGTCAATAAGGTCGTTTACAAGACACAGAACACCATCGGTAGAGGTATCGAGGTCTAGTTTCATACAAAATAATAGTTTGACACAAATGTTTACGCTTGCGCTTCGACTTCGGTGGCGAGATTTACTCAAATCAGACGTTTAAACATAAATTATATTGTCGAAGGCGATGTTTTTGTTTATTATTATAGGAATTACTCAAATTGATCCTACTTGGCATTAAGATTGAGAATTATCATAATAGTCTTCTTGCGTTAAAATGTTTATAGCTCATTTAACTAAAAAGTCAGTACGGGCGAACTCATGTGATTTTGGGCTCGTATACAGTACTTGATCTGGCAGGTAAGATTCAAGTAAGTAAATATGAACACCCTATTTGAAGTTTCAAATTCATATTTTGATGGATTATGAACAATCTTTTTTTGTGCAGTATGGTTAACTTTTCTAAACCGCGTATCTCTTTAAATTAAGTACGGAAGTTCATTACACCCTGTACAATTCAACTTGGAGGTCTCCCCTCCTTTACTGTACCATAAATTGTAGATTTATTACGCACAATTAATCCTAATCCTACAGATTAATCTTCTCTAGCTTAACTTACATTTATATATATCTTCGATATCTTTTTATAGCTAAATAAATGTCACGGAAATAGCAAGATAAAAGAGAGCCAGCGTTAGAATTTTATTAGTATTACTTATTAGTCGATCTGTGTTGTGTCACAACAGAAGCACAGCACAATTACATGGCACTAAACCGAAGAAGACCACTTAGCATTTAGTACGTAATACATTTGTTTACATTACTACCGCCACTCATGTAACTTATTTGAATAATTCTATAGAGTGGTCCAACCATAATGCACGATGTTAATTGTGAGTCACACCTTAACGTCAAGTTTTTTGCCCAACTTAATTTGACATTTCTTTGTTTCAGTGTTTGACAAATTCAACCATGGAGATGTACACAATTGAGCAGCGCGTTAAGATTGTTGAAGCCTTTTACGAAAATGGGCGTTCAAATCAAAATACATTTCGTGCACTTCGTGACTTTTTTGGTCAGCATAATCGACCAAATGTGTCCATAATCGGGAGAATTGTGTATAAATTTCAGCAAACCGGGTCTGTAGCAAATGTGAAAACACCTGTGCATGCTCGCCCAGTTCGTTCTGCGGAAAAATTGCTGTTGTTCGCGATAGTGTAGCAGAAGAGCCGTCAACCTCGACTCGTCGTCGTGCCCAACAATTGAACATTTCACGAACATCACTGATGCGAATTTTGAATAAAGATTTGAATTTACACGCTTGCAAGGTTCAATTGACTCAAGAGCTGAAGCCTACTGACCATTTCAAGCGTCGTCAATACGTCGAATGGTTGGTTGAACAGACAGAAGTGAATGGTGACTTTGCAAAGAAAATCATCTTCAGCGACGAGGCACACGTTCACCTCAGTGGATTCGTTAACAAGCAGAATTGCCGCATTTGGGCAAATGAGAATCCACGAGTGATTGTTGAAAAGCCGATGCATCCACAAAGAGTGACTGTTTGGTGCGGTTTATGGACTGGCGGCGTCATCGGGCCGTACTTCTTCGAAAATGAGGTCGGCCAAGCAGTTACCGTGAATGGTGTTCGCTGTCGCGAGATGATAACGGACTTCTTGTGGCCAGAAATTGAGGATATGGACCTGGACGATATGTGGTACCAACAGGATGGTGCCACTTGCCACACAGCCAACGAAACAATAGCATTTTTGCGCGAGAAATTCAATGGCCGTGTTATCTCACGTCGTGGCGATGTTAATTGGCCGCCACGATCATGTGATTTGACACCGTTGGACTTCTTTCTTTGGGGATATTTAAAAGAAAAAGTGTACGTCAATAAGCCAAGAACAATTCAAGAGCTAAAGGATGAGATAATTCGGCACATTAACGACATTGAACCTCAATTATGTCTTAGAGTCATTGCAAATATGGACCATCGGATAGAGGTATGCCACCGAAGTCGTAGCGAGCATTTGGCCGATATCTTGTTTCGCACATAATTGTCATAGATCCTTCTATCATAATAAAAAATATTAAGATAATTCTCTGAAAGAATTTTGTTTTATTTACAATTAACATCGTGCGTTTTGATTTGACCACCTTCTATTATTCGTATTCGAGTGCACAACGATATAAATATGGAATATATTTTTGGTAGAGCGTCGTACAAATTGCCACAATCCATCATTTGAACAAAAAATAAATATCGTCGTAGCGAGTGTTATACAAGCCAGCAGGATGTTAATTGTTGCTGGTGTCACAAATTACATCATGGTGACATAAGGATTTCACTTAATTGCCGTTTTGTTTGAGGATTTATAGTTCTAGCAGTTGCTGTTATATATATTACCCGAGGAACATAAATAAAACAGTGGCAGAGATGTGACGTGGAGATCAACTCCGATAGTCATTGCTTTAGTTTGGTTTTAGGGTCTTTCAACATGGACGTAAATTTGTTAGGTTAAAGCGGCCATTTTGTTAAAGCAAAGCCTGTCAGATTTGTTGTGAATTGTTCAATAGTGTCTGGAAAATCCTTATGGAAGCTTTTAGCGTTCAAGAACTTGTGCAAATGATCAAATTTTATTTTCGAAGTCCACCCAGAAGCGATCCTCGACCCCTTTCTCGTATTTCTGCACGATCATTCTGCACATTTCTGGGTATAATTCAATGCCTGGCGGGACTTTAGCCAGAGGAGTAGTTGTTTCCTAGAGCGATTATGTAATAGCTTTTCTATTCGGGAACTACTTTGATAACCGCTTGGCGGTTTGGTGGTTCCTTTCTCGATTACTGACTTATATGTTACTGACAGAGATCATATCGATAAAGATGTATACGCCATAGAGTTCATTCGGCATTTGTCCTGAATCGGCGTACCGTGTATGGCACTGATGAAAACTAATAAGTTCGAAACAGCTGTATGTCGTTCGGTTCCGATCCGGGACAACTGTCGAATCCTACCTGTGGCGGGTTATATTTTTTGAAACCTTATCTGATCGTGCAGAAACACGAGAAAGGGGTCGAGGATCGCTTCTGGGTATAATTCAATGCCTGGCGGGGCTTTAGCCCGAGGAGTAGTTGTCTCCTAGAGCGATTATGTAATAGCTTTGCTATTCGGGAACTACTTTGATAACCGCTTGGCGATTTGGTAGTTCCTTTCTCGATTTCCGACTTATATGTTACTCAATCGATTGGATAAATAATCAGCCAACACGCGTACGTCAGCGAATCGTAAGGTCTGCAGAAAACATCGCTGCTGTGCGTATGAGTGTACAGGAAAATTCAAGGCAGTCAATTTCTCGTCGTTCACAAGAACTTGGCCTTTCTGCGACTTCAACTTGGCGAATTTTGCGTCGGGACTTGAGTTTGCACCCGTATAAAATCCAACTGACCCAGTAACTTAAGGTAAACGACCATAGACAACGCCGTGTGTTCGCTGATTGGGGTCTGGAGCAGCTGGAAGTTGTCCCAAATTTCGCCAGAAAAATCATCTTTTGCGACGACGACCATTTTTGGATGAATGGATATGTGAACAAGCTAAATTATCAAATCTGGGATGATACCAATCCACGTGAGATACACCAGCACCAAATTCATCCCGAGAAAGTCACTGTTTGGTGCGGATTTTGGTCTGGCTGAATCATCGATCAGTACTTCTTCCAAAACTGAACTGGCATAACCGTCAACGGCGAGCGCTACTAATCGATGATAAAGAACTTCTTGTAACCTAAACTGGATGATATAGATACTGACAACGGTTCCAACAGGACGACTCTACGTGCCACACAGCGCATACCACGATGGACATTCTGCACGAACGATTTGAGGGCATGATTTTTTTATGTGGCTTTAAATAGCTTCCTGCACATATTTATTATGGCATGAGGAACTACATTATAAATTAAAAATTATCTTTCCTAAACAATGTGCAGATATTTTAAAATCCTATTTATCAGACAGACACTTTCGAATTAAGCAGAAAAATGCCTCCTCTGTCCTTAAAGAAATGACAGCAGGAATCCCACAAGGCAGTGTTCTACGCCCTGCACTCTACCTTCTGTATAAGTGTGACCTCACAGAGCTAGAAAATAATACTGTAGCTCTTTTACTGACAATACTGACATAATAACAACGGACAAAAGTTATATAGAAGCAGCTAGTAAGCTTCAAGACGCCATCAATAACATACAAAACTGGACCAAGAAATTTAAAATGAAATTAAACGAAGGAAAATTAGTTCACCAAATCAATTTCACTAATATATTCCAATAAGTATGACTGGACGAGCAGTTCGATATACCAATTCAAACAAATATTTCGATCTTTCCTTGGATACAAAGCTTCGCTGGAAAGCCCACATAAAAAAGAAAAGAGGTATAATAATTAGGTATAAGATATAAGAAGATGTACTGGATCTTGGGTAGGAACACAGCCTTGTCGATACATAATAAGCTCCTCTTGTATAAGCAAATATTGAAACCGGTGTGGACTTATTCAGCTTTAGTATTATGTTATAAAATTTGATGATTTGCACATATTGTTGAACGCTACAACCTTCCACGGTGATTTGCCATACACTATTGAACAATTCACAATAAATTTGACAGATGTTACTATAACAACATGGCCGTTATAACCTAACAGATTTCGAGCATCCCTATCGAAAGACCCTGTAGTATCACGTAGAAGTTTAAGTTAATTAAAAATGTTTATCTATGTGCCATACTTCTCAGAAATGGCTAAATAGACATCAATGGCAATGGACTCTTAGAATGTAAGTAATTTAGTATAACAGGATTAAAAATAAGTTACTCATTAGTCTTAGGCTAGATCGTAACAATATTTTAAAATAAAATGATGTATATTTATTATGATTGTAGATTTCTGCAAGCACAGCATGGACAGTAGATCACGAGCTCAATATTTGATATTTTCGATCGAATTTCAAGACATTTTACAATTCGCTTTTAGCGTTTTCAATACCTTACATACTTTCTACATAATCTTAAAAATTATGTAGAAAGATGTACGTTAAAAATTGGCGTAAAAGAATTATATTTGTCCTTAAATGTCAATAGCTTACCGTAAAGTTAATCATAGCGAAAGGTTCTACATAACTTCGTTCGACGAAAAAAAAATAGAAACAGGTATTAATGGTGTATGAACTAAAACGAGCACAATGCAATTCCGCAAAAAAAAAATTTAAATTGAAGAGAAAGTATCAGTTCACTCATATGTAAAATAGTTTTGTTCGGTTTTTCTGTTAATTGCTAATTATATAACAAAACACTTCAGTCTACTTTAGAAAACTGTTCTTGTCTACCTTGTCTTAAGTAGAAAGGTGTATTAAATATCATTCAGTATACTTATTCAATAACTTTATTGCATTTTTTTTGCAATTATATACCTCGAATAGTAAACCGACATGCCCAATTAAGACGAGTAGAGTTTTTTATTAACACAATTACGACTTGTCGGAATAGTCAGAGAGAATTTCAAATAAAATATTCTTCTTCCATATTATTATTATGTGATGTAGAAATTTATTTATGTATATATTGTTGTTATAAAATATTCGTTCCCCAGCCAAAACGCATTGCATTTATTAATATTCTAAGTAACGGTGAATTCTGATTAGTATTCGATGCGAGTACCAAGAAAAAGAAAGTGTAATGTTTATTAAAAAGCATTATGCGCGTTTGCAATAATTGTAGCAGGAATTAATTATGAACTATGATACAGAAAAAGCACAGCAGTTGACCAGGTGTTAGCTCGAAACTAGCATTGTGAAATGTGATACCAAAAAGTAATATACTCGTAAGCACTGATGCAACGTTCTAAAGAAACTATATTTACCAATAGATCTAAACTCTAAACAAATGTTCTAGCATGAAAATTAATTACGATCTGAGGAATGTTAGCAAACACGTAATAGCACAAGAAGTTACAGTAAATTAAATTCGAAATAATTTTTGCATTCGATACACTTACACCTAAAACAGGGGCGTAGCGTACATGGATGCGAGTGATACGTCGCATCCCTTAAAAAATTGGCAAATTAGTGTTATTTAATAGTTCAATCGATTTATTCAATTATTACAATTTTTACTTATTTTAAACCGACCGCGAACATACATTATTTACTTTAAATGCTACCATCAACTTTCTTACTTCAAATACTACGCCGTGAAGGACTCCTGCGTTACTTGCTGCAGTGCTGAAATGCGATGGTCCACGTTACATCCAAGCTACACGTTAGATGGGCGAAAAGGTCAGTGATCTTATGCAGTCAACAGTGGAACCTCGAGTGGGTGTCATTTCTGGACTCAATTATGCGATTATGTTAACGCATCTTGGCGACTGATGCCATAACACAAGGAAGATTTAGAAGCGCTGTTTCAGGTAATTGTGGAAAAGGAAAATGAGGAATGGGATCGAGAAACAGTTATTTGTGCTAGAGGCCCTTTGACTTTATTGCGCGACTTTGACTTTAATTTTTTCTTAGCAGTGTTCTCTGCAATATTCCCACATTCCAAGAGTCTGTTTTAAATTCTACAGACAAAAATATCAGATATTAGTTACTGCAAAAAAAATATAGCCGTTTTCTAATCACATATTCAAAAAATGAGAAACGAGTTTAGTGACATTTGGAACCGTATGGACAGATTTGTGTTAGAACATCAACCATCAAGTAAAAGAATGCGTTTGGATTTAATTCTTGAAGAAGATAAGAAAAGCACCTACGCACGATTGTTTTATGAAATTTTGGACGTTATTACTTTGAACATTAGTGAACGGTTTAATGAAATTTCTAAACTGAAATTCTTAAATCTAGATTCCACACAATTTATTTCATTCGTGAAACGTTTTCCTGATGAACTTTTTCTTCTTTAGAAAATACATATGGAACATTCTTTGACGCAAATCGTTTAAAATTTGAACTTTCAGTGATTTATAGTGATCCCGATATGAAAAAGAGCACTGTGTTTGAGCTTCACCAATATATTATATCCCTTCAATTATCTTCTGTTTTCCCGGAGTGATCAAAATTGTGTCGTTTAATTTTGACTATTCCTGCCACAAGCAGTTCTGCGGGAAGATCATTTTCATGTTTAAAGAGAATAAAAACCTATCTGCGAAATGCGCAAAAGCAAGAAAGACTGTCAGCTTTAGCATTAATAAATATTGAAAGCGCCTTGTTATAAGATATGAGATCGTCTCCAACATTTGAATAAACAGTGATCGACGTTTTCGCTTGACAAACAGAAACCGAAGAATTCTTTACAGTATCTGCAGTAACGGCATTAAAGGAAATATAATTCCAGATGGCCTTGCCAGACTAAGGACCAGGAAAAACCTCTATCCCGAACCTGCAGAGGGAATAAGTCGGAATCTGATCAGAGACCGCATCAATGGCTATGCAAGAGACCAGCACAATAAAAGATGAAGAGGAGTAACGGGTTGTCGAATAACTAAACTCTTCATCGAATACTCAGAGATTGAGAAATTGGCCCAAGAATTCACTGAATTAAATAAGCAAAATCCCAGAGCCCTGATGGGAATCATAATGGGCCACCATAGTAGCCTGAATACATATAAGCACTAGCTGAGGCTGACTGACAGCCCGGCCTGCAGATAATGTAAAGAAGACGAGGAAACCTCGATTCACTTTCTTTACACCTGCCCCGCACTGGAGGAGAAGAGGTACCTTGTATTAGGGACTCCTATTATCCTAGAGGAGGTGAGGCTTAAGGCGAGGGACGTGCCTAAATTGCTCCTTTTATGGGATAGCATTTTTGGATAATGACCCGGATAAGAGGGGATCGCCAAGGAACTACCCATGCGATCAGTGGCTGATGAGACCCAAACCTTACAACATAATAATAATAATCTACAATCACTTTTGTCTAAATATGATTTGAGAACTTTCTTAACACTCCTCTTCGTATGGATTATATCGTATGGATTTTCCATACCAGCTGCGATAATTACTTTAAAATTATCGAACGATTTCTTATTTCGGTCTGAACCCCTGTATACACGATTTCAATATTCATAATTCGAAAACTTGTTGACGAGCGTAGATCGATGGTGCTTCGTCATCATGGACGCTTTGCAGTTGCATCATGCAGACATAATGGCGCTTATAGACGCAGTGCGATGGAGAGCTGACTCGGTGCTTTTAAATTCCAGCGTTCACTAAAAAAATCTCTTGTTTGTCGACGCCGTCGGTTCATCATCGTTGGATTTTTGCGTTCGCGCCATCTCGACCGTGAAAAACAACGTGTAAAGTGGAGTACGGCTGAATTTAATAATTCCATTGTTTCCAGGAGTCTTGCGATCTCCAGTGCTGATGACCTCTTCGCGACTGATACGTTTTCTAGCCGGCATTCGACTTGGGCAACGCTTCTGTTACGTTAATAACGAAAACGGCGCTGCTATTGCTATAGATCCCATCGTTGTGTAACATGAACAAAGTAACGAGAATGTTTCGATGTTATTGCCAAAGGACGGCGACACTACAAATTGGGATATCAAGTAAGCCACGCGCGGCAACAATTTCAAGTGTGCTTTGGCACAATCAAAATATGTACAGCTCGTGAAGATTAGGAGCAAGTCTCAAAGCTGCGATATCGGACTGCCCACGAGGTGCGCAGTAAATAGCCTGGTCTTTACTCAGTCGAATTGAGATGAATATACACTCACACACAAAAATAGTGCATATTTCATTTGAAGTCATTATTTTCATTTTATTTTTTTCCTTTAAAACTTTTTGTGTTTTCTATTGCTAGATACCCTGCGCTGGAGTGTTTTGTTTTAAGTACCTATATTGAAATTTATTTCAGATAAAATAACGTTTAGATATATCCATATAGCTGAACAAACAATAATATTACAAATTATAAACGTATCATTGTGTGTCTTGGCGACTAACAACGAATTCTGTTTTGTTTGTTGTTATCATACATTTCTAGTGCTTTATTTATTGTCTCGGTAGTTTTGGTTAGTGAGACGTCACATTTAAGCGAGTTAATTTCTGTTAAAATTGTTATTTTAGCCAACAAAGGTTGCAGACAAGAAGATATTGCGAGGGGAATGCATATCAATCGTCTGTTTCTCGTATAGTAAAACGATACAGTGAGACTGGAAAATACAAATCACGGCCTGGTTAAGGACGTAAAAGATGTACAACGCCAAGAGATGACCAATATTTGAGAATTATATCCTTGCGAAATCGCTCACTTACAGCTCCGTATCTAAAAAATGAATTACTGATTACAAGACAAGTCAGTGTAAGTGTTAAAACAGTAATAAGAAGCCTTAAAGAAGTCGGTTTAAACCCGAAATATTCTGTTATGGTTCCTAGGCTTCTCCCACGTCACAAAAGCAGACGATTATAACGTTCAAAAGCCCATTCTAATTGGAATGTACATCAATGGAGAAAAGTCCTTTTCACAGACGAAACAAGAATACAATTATGGAAGCCAGATAGACGTGGTCGGGTATACAGAAGGTCTGGGGAACGCTTTACAGAATGTAATCTTGCACAAAAGTTTAGCTTTGGTGGCAGTTCCATTATGCTTTGGGGAGGCATTAGTTGAGATAGTCGTACGAAGCTTGTTGGAGTAAATTTAAGAATGAGTTCTGAATGGTACATACGCAAAATCCTTGAACAGCATGTTTTACCTTATGCCAATTTCATTACGTACGATATCTTTGTGCTAATGCATGATAATGCCCGGGCTGATGCCGCTAGAACAGTGATCTAGTACCTTGAGGATGTTGGGATTGAAGCATTAGAGTGGCCACCAATAAATCATGATGTTAATCTCATTGAACATCTATGAGACATTATAAAGAGATATATATGAGCACGAAATCCAGCTCCTAACTACTTGCAGAATTATAATTCCTGGAAGTTAAATTACAGGAAGACTGGAATTAAATTACGTAAAGAACCATCAAAAATGTTCTGCGGAGCATGCCTAGAAGGATACAGGCTATCGCTAGAGCTAGAGGAGGAAATACTAAGTACTTTAGAGGCAGAAATAGGCGTGAAGAAGGGCAGAGATAGGCCTAGATTAGACTACTGCTCGCAAATAGTAAGGGATGTAGGTTGTAGCACAATTAGCGAAATGCGTGGGTTAGCACAAGATAAGAGAAGCTGGAGGTTAGCGTCCAACCAGTCTTAGGACTGATGACCTCATGATGATGATACGTAAAACACTCCGGTGCAGAGTATCTAACAAAGACAAAACACAAAAAGTTTTAAAGGAAAAAAAATAAAAATAATGTCTGTGAATGTATATTGAATATGAATGTACTCAGAGTTCGATTTGGCCACTTGTAAAGTGCATCCTCTTCCCTCCGAATGCTGCCGCACTCTTTCTTCTACGCATACCCAGTGATTTTCACACTTTTTCCTATCCTTGACGAGCAGTACTGTGTAAATCTCTTAATAAAAATGTTTGTATTACGTCACTTGACTTGAGTATATCAGTGACTGGTTTTAAATTAAAGATATCCCATCCGATTGCTGTTATTAGCAGGAATTCGAGAAATAATCGATCTATATTACACCATCCTTTTTGATCACATTACATCTTTGGTTTTTATATTTTAGATTAATAAATTTAGACCAATGAAACGTGAGATGTTGCGCCACCTTATAAAATAATCATCTTCAAAACTTGATATATATTACTAGGCAATTAACGATCATGCAAGTACCCTCGGCAAATATATTACTGATTCAATTCCCTCTGGGGAATGCTGGGAATTTAACAGCTGATATATGCTTTAGTTGTAAGAGAATATTTAAACGAAACTTCTCTTAATAAGGGGACTGGATGAAGTGGGTGGCAGCCTAAATCACCTGACCTAACACCGTTGGATTTTCCCACTGGATTGTTTCAATAATACATATATGCACCCAAAGCCGATAGCACTAGGGAATAAAAAAGTTATGTTGTAAATTTATGTTGCCACAAATTTACGATCAGTTTTTGAAGACTCGAATTTCACATTATATTATTTTAGCTAAATTAACTACGTTTGGGCTGAGGAGGGACTCCTATAGACGCCCTCTGACAGTACGGGTGTCCACTTCCTGTTTGACAAGAAATATAAGATCACCTTCACCAGTAAGACCGACTGGATGGAGGGTCGAGCTGGATTGCCGCTCAATGGAGGCATCTGGTACACGGATGGAGCCAAGAGTGGGAACAGAGCGGGTGCGGGGGTGTATAAGCGACGCGACGGGATAAGTAAAACCTTCCCCTTGGGCAAATACACTACCGCACTCCAGGCCGAGCTAGTTGGAATTACATACGGTGTTCTGGGCGCCGACCAAAATCGGACCCAGGAGAAGGTATGTATCTGTTCGGATAGCAGGGCGGCGTTGGCAGCCCTGCAGTGGGAATAAGTCGGAATCTGATCAGAGACCGCATCAGTGACTGGGCAAGAGACCAGCACTGAGAAAGATGGAGAGGAGTAACGGGTTGTCGAATAACTAAACTCTTCATCCAATACTCAGAGATTGAGAAATGGGCCCAAGAATTAGTTAAATTGAATAGGCACAAACCCAGAACCCTGGTGGAAATCATAAGTAACCACCATAGTAGGCTCAATGCATATAAGCACAAGCTGAGGCTGACTGATAGCGCGGCCTGCAGATACTGTAAAGAAGATGAGGAAGCCTCGATTCATCTTCTTTACACCTGCCCCCCGCACTGGAGGAGAAGAGGTATCTTATATTAGGGACCCCTGTTATCCTAGAGGAGGCGAGGCTTAAGGCGGGGGACGTGCCTAAATTGCTTATTTTATGGGATAACATTTTTGGAGAATGACCCGGATAAGATGGGATCGCCGAGGGACTACCTATGCGATCAGTGGCTGATGAGGCCCAAACCTATATAATATAATAATATGTTGCCACAAATTTACGATCAGTTTTTGAAGACTCGAATTTCACATTATATTATTTTATCAAAATTAACTACGTTTGTTGAAATAATGGAGACTCCTGAAATTTACCAGATGATTGGATTTTCTTGAGTAGTGCTAAAAATGTGTATTACTGCATAATGGAAATACATTTGAATGGACTCCAATCGGTCATTCAACAAAACTTACAAAACAATATAGTATTAAGTTGATATTAGAAAAAGTTGCTTATTCTTAGCATCAGCGGTTTGTTTGTTCGATTTAAGAATGATCACCATACTTCTTGGACAGCAAAGTAAGTATACCAAATGTCCTTGTCATCTCTTTTTATGGGGTAGTCGTGCAAAAGAAAAGCATTGGCAGCAAACTGTTTGGCTTTTGAGAAACGCTATGACCATTGGAAAAGCCAATATTGTTCACGAGCCATTAATAAAGAGAACATAATACTGTCACCTCTTCACATCAGACTGGGTTTAATGATATAGTTAATAAATGCGCTGGCCAAATCAGGTGATTATTTTAAATACACTCGCCAAGCATTTCCAGAAAAGCACGGAATTTTGTCAGTCCACACATTAGAAAACTGGTAAAAGATCCAAATTTTAACAGATATATGACCGTTGTAGAATCTAGTGCATGGTTTAGTTATGAATTTGTAATTCCAAATGTTTTGGGTAATCACAAGGGAAAAATAACTACCAAGAACTAGTACACAAGATGCTAAAATGTTTTGAAAAATTGGAAGCCAATGTGAGCATTAAATTACAATTTTTGAATAGTCACTTAGATAAATTTCCTTCTAACTTAGAAGATTATAGTGAGGAACAAGGTGAACGGTTCCATCAGGATATCCAGATAACGGAAGAAAGGTATCAAGGATGGTGGGATCGTTACATGATAGCCGATTATTATTGAAGTATGTCGAGGGACTGTTCACAGCAAATATATAAAAGAAAATCGTACAAAAAAACTTATAATTTTTAATATTTCCTGTATCAACTATTCTTTATCGTCTTATTATTTATCATATACTAGTATCTTTATTTCGGCAACTAGAGCCAATCAAGTAATGTCATCTTCAGCATCAAGGGCAGTAATGTACTCACAATCGACCTGGCAACAAATTGGTTGTTTCCCACTGTGACTATACAAGATACCCGAGTAAACTAGCATCCCGCTTTTACTACTCTTACGTGGATCACCCTGTAAAATAAATTACTGGCTTCCACCTCGTGTATAAATGGGATATTATTAAATATTATTTAGAGATTAATAATTCAGCGTAAGACGATAAAGGGGCCGAGAGAATAAAGTAATAATTTCCCTCGTGATGAAACATCCGAAGAAATACTGTGATGAAAAAGACGAATAGCCGATTATATAACAAGGCATGTTTGGACATCCGCTGGAGATTACTCTAAAGGTAATGAGCGCAATATTCCAACATGAGTGGCATACCAAAGAGTCAACGGAGCATAACTAGACCAGTTTCGGAGCTAGCCTATTTCTTCGCGGCTGCGATCTTCGTTCAACGATTGAATTTTCTAGAGCAATTCTCGCGGACTTACCGGGATATATATATGTAGGTAAATAACATCGTCAGAGGTGTAATATTCTATAAACCGGCGCGGATAACATAATAGTGTAAATTACATTAATATTTATGAGTCTTGATTATGGATAGATGAGGTCGAAATTATAATACATCTGCATATGTACGTTGAAAAACCAGCATTTTTATTATTTTTAGCGTTCTATTTGATATAGTAAGGTCGCAATTAAGGGTTTAAAAATAGATTTCGCAGTAAACATGTCGGAGATTGTAAACATGAGAATATAAAAGGTCTTCGAAACTAAATAAGGTTTCTCACAGGATGTCTACAAATACATGGATAGTTTCTCGGAAGCACGTAAATCAAACAATAGTAATATTCAGGTTTATATGAAATTTACCCTAACGTTGTTCATCCTGATCGACAAACCGCCCTTAAAATACGAAAATATATTTTAATACTATTGTTGCACAGCTCTTAAGAGGGTGGGGCTATAAAAGTTTTCAGCATAGTTTAAAAGGGTCTTTCAATAAGGACGCTCGCTTTTTAAATGTAAATAAAACGAGTTGTGTGTGAGATATTCACTCATATTTTTTTTTTTTTTTATTTATTTGAACGAACATTTCATGGCATTAAGTATAGAATATGACTTCGTTCAAATATCCGTCGCGGCTTTGGTTGGTGGCACGTATTCGGGAGGTCCAATATTCGATGACTGTCGCATAAATCTGGCTGAATTTGTTGGATGGTGTTCGTTATGTTGACTTTGAGGGTTTGAATTGTTTGCGGTTTATTCGCATAGACCTGCGATTTAAGATAGCCCCAAAGGAAGAAGTCTAAAGGCGCTAAATCGCACGATCTCGGTGACCAGTTCATGTTACCGCTGCGCGAGATAACCATGCACTCAAATCGCTCGTGCAGAATGTGCATCGTGACATGCGCTGTGTGGCACGTAGCGCCATCCTGTTAGAACCACATGTCGTCAGTTTTATCCAGTGTAGGCTACAAGAAGTTGCTTATCATCGATCTGTAGCGCTCGCCGTTGACGGTTATGGCAATGCCAGTTTCGTTTTGGAGGAAGTACGGACCGATGAATCTGCCAGACCAAAATCCGCAAAATCAGTGACTTTCTCGGAATGCATTGGGTGCTGGTGTACCTCATGTGGATTGGTATCGTCCCAAATCCTACAATTTTGCTTATTCACATATTCATTCATCGAAAAATGGGCCTCGTCGCTAAGGATGATGATGATGGCGAAATTTGGGTCAACTTTCAGCTGCTCCAGAACCCAATCAGCGAACACGCACGTTGTCTATGGTCATTTACCTTAACTTCCTGGGTGACTTGGACTTTATACGGGTGCAGACCCAAGTCCCGACGCAAAATTCGCCAATTTGAAGTCGCAGAAAGGCCAAGTTCTTGTGAACGACGATAAATTGATTGCCTCGGGTTTTCCCGTACACTCTCACGTACAACAGCAGTTTTTGTTTATTTTCAATCTCAAAGCATTCCAAAGAAACCCTGAAAATTTCAGAGCCCTGCGATTTCTTTTTTTTTTTCAATTATCATTATTTCCCGAATAATAAATTTCCAAAATCAAAACTGACTTTTTAGCTTTAAACGACAATAACATACCGAAAAATTATTATACAAGGCTTTTAGACCACTAAAATTAAATAGAATGAAATAATATAAAACAACATTAAGATGAAATTACTGAAAAAAATGTATAGTCCGTAGACCTTTTCAAAGGCAAGCAAAAATTTGGAAAACATTTTTTCCGATGATTTTCTTATGATTACCCAAAAACTGCTGATAGTAAAAATTTTCTAACTCAAGATCTAAACAACTAGGAACTTGAAGCTTCAATTTGCTTCTTATAAAATTGCTCTGCTACTATTTTGCTCTAAGTTACAGCCCTTTGAAAATCACCTAGGAATTTTGATTTTTTTTACATCCCGTAATTATTGTGTCTAGTGTATGACACGTTAGTGAACTATCGCTCTGTAATAACAGTTCCAATAGTTCGACTATGTTGTGGCTCTCAAGAATAGATGCTTTAGTCATCACCATCATCGTGAATATGTGAAGAGTAATTCAGACAATTAGTATGACAATTTATAAGTGAAAAATGATGCGACTGATTAGAAATATCAAATAACTTTTATCATAACTTGTTGAGTGACTACACCATGTACTTTCTGCGTATTATTATGTGCAATATACCTGATGATTTGCATGTACTCGTATACTAACTGGAGTGACTGTGGCTCGGTAACAAAAATAGAAATACCAACACCGTTCGTATCAATTGCGCTATAGATTTGCATATAAGGAAATTGTTGGAATCAAGGAAACTGTCTCGTTGTACAAAATTATGTTTGCTACTTGCAGAGCCTGTTCGGGCGACAGAAATAGCAGTGCATCCATCTTGTCGCCTCCAATTAAAAACTGCCGTGCATAGCAGCATATCCTATAATTTAATTAATTAATAGGTCGCCTCGTAATTACATATATCCTGTAGTTATTTTCGCGAACGTCGCCATCGGTGTCATAATGATGTCGTGTCGACCAAATGAGCTGTTAATTCCCGTTTGATAAAATACTGTATCTATCATACTTTAGTTCTAAAGCGGTTCACATTGATTTGAGAGCATATTTTAAAATTGATAAAGTCAATAATATTTACAAACATACGGGCGATGTTATAGATAAATACGTGTAAATAAATTCGATGGGATAAATTCGGGGCTTCGAGAAGGTAATTCCAATTCTTCGTAATGATCCATAATGAAAATAGTTAAAGTCGAAGAAATAGGAGTGAATTGTTACAATGATTGACATGCCATAGTTTACTATAATAGTTCATTAACATGTTTCAAGGGCTGATCACTAATATTTCAAGACTAAGATTGAGGAAGGTAAATTACTAAATAAATTCATTAGAAATTCACTTTTGGAGAAAACTCTTGGAGCCGTCAAATATTATTTCCAGTTGTTTAAGGGATCAACTAAATTAAATGTTCAATTGTGCACAGTTAGCTGCCTCACAGTAGCCAAGACGATTAACAAATTTTTAATCAATAATATTGTCAACAATTCAAGAGATCTACCTTGTATTTCATAACGAATTCTTGCTTTTAAATCTTCTAAATTATCTGGTCTAGTAACGTATACTATGTTTTTTAAGTGCCTCCACAAAAGCAATCTAGGGGTGTCAAATCTGGCGATTTGGCTGGCCTCTCAGTCGACCCTCTTCTCCCTATCCAACACTTCGGAAATATATAAAAACGCGGCCAGGTACTATATAATGGGGAGGTGCATCATCTTGTTGAAAAGAAAGTCATTTCTCGGAATATCAGCTTCCTTTACATCTGGATATAAAGTTATTAATGCTGGAATAAGGTCGTCTCGAAGAAAATCGAAATACTTTGCGCTAGTTAGGTTCATGTTAAATAAATACGGACCCAGAATTCTTCCGTCGACTATACCGCACTACACATTCACTTTCTGGAGATTCTGAGTGTGGTACTCAATGGTCCATGGAGGATTCTCGGTAGCACAATAGCGGCAGTTTTGCCTATTGACGTGGCCGTTCAAAACAAAAGGTAGTATCATTAGAAAAAATGAAGTTTTTTACAAAATTATTGTCATTATTGCATAGTTGTTGCGTTTGCTTGCAGAATTGATTTCGCTGATCAAAGTCATCTTCAGACAGCTCATGGACAAGACGTACCTTATAAGGATGGTGCTTTGCTTTTTTCAGTATTTAATGTACTGCAGACGCTGCCATATTAAAATTAGAAGCCAATTGGTTAAGTGTTAAGTAATAATTCTCTTACATTGCCAACAAAACGTTAACCCAAGATTTAGGAAGATCACAAACATGGTCAAATTGGCGGTATTTAGGCTCAGCATTGCTTACCATGCTTTGGATAATGGGTTGACGATCAGGATGAGTTGCATTGAAGGATTTATTCGGTAGTAACATAATCATTTTGTAAAAAATGGTTAAATTAACTGAACGAGAAAGAATTGAAATTCTTTGTATGATCAGACTCGAGGAGGGGATGTGCATCCAAAGAAAAGTGGTTGAATTGTTTCAACTACTTTTTTACAAAAGTAGTTGAAGAGTAGAGTTAAATAAAAAATGCATTCATAAAATAAAAAAAATGACAATTTCCAAATCGTATTTCCAAAAAGTATAAGTATATTATTTTATTACGTCTTCCAAATCGTATTTCCAAAAAGTATAAGTATATTATTTTATTACATCTCTCGAACGTCTATCCATTTCAAATTACAAATCTAGCACTGTGCCACTATTTGAAAACAAATAAATATATCTAATAGCTATGACGTCATGTTGTTACACTATTAGTGCCATCATGGACACTTGCGACATTATTTATGAATTACAAGTATATCAACAGCTGTCTAACGGCGATAGAACATATAAAACACAGTCTGGAATCTATTTTAATATGCCTGCAATTAAATGCAATCTCGGTTGCCACTAGAACAGGTGTTTCGGTTCCACTTCGCTAAGAATCAATATAAAATTAGATTTTAATCTAATTCAGTTTCAGTTCTATAATAATTTAGCTTTATTCTTAGTTAATAGTAAAGTTAAATAAGAATAAATTACTTTCTATTTTATAAACCACTTTATTTTCTTAATATGTAGCGTAATTGTAGTTGGAAAAAATTAGAATTAGTTGCTGTCGAATCCTGGAATGTAGTGATTTTTGAAATCTGACATAACTTTATAATTTTCATTTCTTTAAATTTAAAAAAAAATGCAAAGAATGCAAACCACACTAGTTAGCATGTTATACTGTTCTCTATATTTCTTTTCTCTTCGTGTAAATCTGCGATGTGGCTGATGTTACTATAAATAAATATAAATAATTATTATATTTTAAGAATAGCAAAGTGGCTAAAGTTGAACCTTGGAGAACACCGGAGATTACAAATCGAAGAGACGACTCTTCACTATTGAACACTGCGCTTTTCGTGCGTTGTAGTAAATTTGATTGAGAAAGAGTTAGAGCTATCTCATTGAAGTAATAATTTTTATATTTAGCTGTATTTCGTGATTTGTAGTATCTATAGGGTATCTCAGTTGGCATTATAGAATTTGAGTTTCCCGCCATTTGTATTTTGACAAAAATAGGGCGTCAATATTTAACGGCTGGCATCTACAAACCATACGACGTCAACGTGCCACAATTAACAATTCAACAACGAATAGTTTGTGTACACCTCGTCTCCTCCAGTGCGGGGCAGGTGTAAAGAAGATGAATCGAGGTTTCCTCGTCTTCTCTACAGTATCTGCAGGCCGGGCTGTCAGTCAGCCTCAGCTTGTGCTTATATGCATTCAGGCTACTATGGTGGCCCGTTATGATTCCCACCAGGGCTCTGGCTTTTTGCTTGTTCAATTCAATGAATTCTTGGGCCCATTTCTCAATCTCTGAGTATTCGGTGAAGAGTTTAGTTATTCGACAACCCGTTACTCATCTCCATTTTTCTCAGTGCTGGTCTCTTGCCCAGTCATTGATGCGGTCTCTGATCAGATTTCGACTTATTCCCACTGCAGGTTCTGGTCCATAGAGGTTTTCCCTGGTCCCTAGTCTGGCAAGGTCATCTGCAATTAGATTTCCCCTTAATGCCATTATGCCCAGGTATCCATAAGAATTCCACCGGTCCCTTTCCTGACAAGTGGATCAATGCTTCATAGCAATTATAGAACAGTTTCGACTTTGTCGTTGCTAAATTCAGGGCTGCCAGCGCCGCCCTGTTATCCGAGAAGATACATACCTTCTCCTGGGTCCGATTTTGGTCAGCCCCCAGAACACCGTATGTAATTGCAACTAGCTCGGCCTGGAGTGCGGTAGTGTATTTACTCAGGGGGAAGGTTTTACCTATCCCGTCGCCTATACACCCCCGCGCCCGCTCTGTTCTCACTCTTGGCTCTATCCGTGTACCAGATGTCTCCATTGAGCGATAATCCAGCTCGACCCTCTATTCAGTCGGTCTTACTGGTGAGAGTGATCTTATATTTCTTGTCAAACAGGAAGTGGACACCTGTATTGTCAGAGGGCATCCATAGGAGTCCCTCCTCAGCTAGCTCTCTTGAGAGTGTATTCAGGTCTCCTACCTTCCTGTTCGTGTTTCCCACCCTGTGCATTGCCTTTGCAGCTTCCGCCTTCAGGGTAACATCAAGAGGTGGTATTCCTGTCAGTATCCCCATCGCCTCGATCGGTGTCGATCTTGAGGCTCCGGTTATACTTCTTAGAATCAATCCTCTTAACTTGTTAAGTCGTCAAATTGTAATCGTCGCTTGTAATTTCATCAAAATAAAATATCTTTAGCGACGGGGCCAATTTTTGGATGAATGGATATGTGAACAAGCAAAATTATTGGATTTGGGACAATACACACGAGATACATCAGCACCAAATGCATTCCGAGAAAGTCACTGTTTGGTGCGGATTTTGGTCGGGCGGAATCATCGGTCATTACTTCTTCCAAAACGAAACTGATATTGCCATAACCGTCAACGGTGAGTACTACAGATCGATGATAAGCTACTTTTTGTGGCCTAAACTGGATGATATGGATACCGACGACATGTGGATCCAACAGATCCTTTATTACTTAAACTAGTAATTGTGCCATTAAAATTCTAAGCGCTTGTCATGTTTTGGAAACCGCGTCGAATAAAATCCGAAATAAATCGACAACTTCATGTAAACATCTTTAACGAACAACCGTCTAATCCAACAAATTCGTCCGATATTTCCGCCAATCTCACCCACAAACGCGGCTCCTCACCGGAATCTTGGCAGCGCCCGTTAATTGGCATGAAATTTAACGTTCGGGATCAAATTTATGATAGCAGGTATAAATTCTTAGCGACAATAAAGTCGCCTGTAAACGTTTAGAAAAAGCAACGGTCAATGTTTTTTCTACGCGGGAAATCTTAATCCGGCTGGAGGTGCCAGGAAAATTTACGACATGGTACGTCCAGTAGTTTATTTGGCGGAAATTTATGACCGGCCACTTGTTCGGTCGGTCGCAAAATTTCATCCGTTTCAGTGGGACGGACGCGCCTCATTTCGCTTCATCACCTGGAGTTACTATACTAGAAGTCTACAATCTGGACGTATTGCTTACGAGATAATGGAGAAAACTATAAGGAAACGTGGTGCATATTTAACGAACATTTTCAAAGTATCCAGATTACGTCAAAAGTATCGTCAAAATAAAGAAGAAATTAATGGGCATTAAGGTCAATTCTTCGACGCGCAGCTATTGAAAGCGCAGCACTTTGCTTCGCCTCCATAACACGGATTTGTGACCTATTGTATACTCTTATAAAAGCGTCTGTGATAATCCATTCGTACTAGAATCTGAGGTGGTGGAGTATGTTTAGTACTGGGGATGTCATTGCACTTTTGTGGTCAAATCCCAACAAGGGGCACGTTTTTTCATCCTCCTTACCCTCGCAATCTAAGTACAATGGCACTCCCTCTATGAAGATGTTTTTTTTTAATACATATAAAGAAATACGACAGAAGTTGTTAAGAATTGTTCTCGAATTAGTGGTTTCATTAAATTATTTGGTCTATTACAAAAGACCCATCTTATACAATTACCAATCCTTTTCTAAAGAGTGTCTCAGTTGGAATTATAGAATTTGATTTGCGCGCCATTTGTGTTATATCAAAGATAAGACGTCAATATTTAACGACTATCAACTACAAACCATGCGACGTCAACGTGCCGCGATTAAAAGTTCAACAACGGGTAGTTTGTGTACAACTGTTTTATGAAAGTAAGCGATCATTTACAGTGCATTAAGAAATATTCGTATACAATTAGGACAAAATGAAGGGCCTATAGAGTTGACAGTTCGTAACTTAATCCAGAAATTTGAAAAAACGAGTTCTGTTATTGATAAGGCAACACCAATACGTCCTCGCCGTGGTCGCTTAGATGAAAATAATTAACCATAACAGGGGCGTAGTGTGAGAAAAGAATCTAGGGATGTGATACAAATTTTATAAGGGGAAGAGGTATAGTCAGATGTCGGCCATATGAAAATGGTAAAAATAAAAAAAACACTAACTTAAAATGATTATGCCGTGGTATATATCCTAATTTCTAAAATGAGGATCAATTCTTCGGTTTTTGTTTGTCCAGCGAAAACGTCTATCACTGTTTATTCAAATGTTGGAGACGATCTCATATCTTATAACAAGGCACTTTCGATATTTATTAATGCTAAAGCTGACAGTCTTTCTTGCTTTTGAGAATTTCGCAGATACGTCTTTATTCTCTTTAAACATGAAAATGATATTTCCGCGGAACTGCTTGTGGCAGGAATAGTCAAAATTAAACGACACAATTTTGATGCCTCCGGGAAAACAGAAGATAATTGAAGGGACATAATGTATTGGTGAAGCTCAAACACAGTGCTCTTTTTTATATCGGGATCACTATAAATCACTGAAAGTTCACTTTTTAAACGATTTACGTCAAAGAATGTTCGATATGTATCTACTAAAGAAGAAAAAAGTTCGTCAGGAAAACGTTTCACGAATGAAGTAAATTGTGTGGAATCTAGATTTAAGAATTTCGGTTTAGAAATTTCACTAAACCGTTCACTAATGTTCAAAGTAATAACGTCCAAAATTTCATAAAACAATCGTGCGTAGGTGCTTCTCTTATCTTCTTCGGGAATTAAATCCAAACGCATTCTTTTACTTGGTGGTTGATTTTCTAACACTAATCTGTCCATACGGTTCCAAATGTCACTAAACTCGTTTCTCATTTTTTGAATATGTGATTTGAAATCGGCGATCTTTTTATTGCAGAAACTAATATCTGATATTTTGTCTGTAGAATTTTAAACAGACTCTCGGAATGTAGGAATATTGCAGAAAACACTGCTAAGAAAAAATTAAAATCAAAGTCGCGCAATAAAGTTAAAAGGCCTCTAGCACAAATAACGGTTTCTCGATCCCATTCCTCATTTTCATTTTGCACAATTACCTGAAACAGCGCTTCCAAATATTCCTTATGTTATGGCGACAGTCGCCGAGATGCGTTCACATAATCGCATAACTGAGTCTGGAAATATCGACAACATCCACTCGAGGTTCCACTGTTGATTGCGTAAGATCACTGACCTTTTCGCCCATCTAACGCTTAGCTTGGATGTAATGTGGACCATCGCATTTCAGCACTGCAGCAAGTAACGCGGGAGTCCAATAATTTCGGGCGCCTTCACGGCCGATTTGAAATGAAATAGTTGATGGTAGCGTTTAAAGTAAATAATGGATGTTTGCGGTCGGTTTAAAATAATTAAAAAATTGTTACAATTGAATAAATCGATTGAACTTTTTTTAAATAACACTAATTTGCAAATTATTTAAGGGATGCGACGCATCACTCGCATCCATGTACGCTACGCCCCTGAACCATAACTCTGTTTTATGATCATGTTGTCTCCCAAGATGCTTACATGAATTAGCATAAAAAATCATGTGATTTAACACGACTGGGCTTCCTTTTCTTAAGGTTATGTCAATGAAAAAGTGTACGCCACCCAGCCAGCAACAATCAGTGACCTCAAAGCAATTTATGTACCCGCGTTATGGACAATTTTGCTAAATGAATGACATGCCAGATGACTCGAGGTGGTCATACGAATGATATTCTTTTCCACTCGTATCCGTACCGTCTCCATTTTATATTGAAGAATAAGAAACCTCAATTTCTCAAATATTATTAATTTTATTCACTAATCACACAATATAGATTCAAATGAGACACCCGGGAATGACGCTATATGGTTTGTATATGACAGTCGTTAAATATTGATGTCCTATTTTTGACAGAACACAGATGGCGCGCATTTCAAATCCTATAGTTCCAACTGAGACACCCTATGTAATGTTAATTCCACAATTCAAACAAATAATACAAATACATACAATACAAACTATTCTTCTATGAATCCGTCAAATACGACCTACATTTATTGAAAACAAATGCATAGGTGTTATTCTCAAAAAAAATATATTTCCCTCAACCAATTTTCGTTTAATTCTTACACTTTGAGAAAATGTGAGAAGAAAATATTCACTGCCTAATGTTTTTAATTCGAATTTGTAACCACTTTCACAAATCAACGCACAACCCTGTATATAAGCAAGATATGTTTCCAAACATTTTGCGAAATATATGACCCAGAAATGGTCACGAGGTGTCTTCTTTATTTGCAAATTTACCAGAAAAGGCAACGCGACCATGAACATCAATTACAGACTTCACGTTACTCCTAGCTTAATTTTTAAGTATAATAGAACTTCCGGTCGCCATAATTATGACAGTTATTAAGTTGAATTAATTCAAATAATAATTTAAATCGCCATCGTATTACTATATACAAACGAATGTACGTCTATCTATGCAGCGTAGTCATGCCAATTCGAATATTACCTTGATATCTATACTCTAATCATTATTTAATTAAATGTTATATCATACGTAACAACCGATGACTTATTTATTTTATTTATGCAGCCTCGAACAACTATAACTGATATGTTATGCCTATTTTTCTTTTAAGCGTGGAGGCTGTTTTGCTTGAAACGTAAAAGCAATCTGATCGTTATGTAGGAACATAGCCATATTTACGTCTTCTAGAATAAAAAAAAAGAAGCGTATTGTGATTTTAAAGTCACGTAAATTTTATATACAACTGTTAAGGCCTGGTTACACAGTGCGAACTAGCATACGAGCTAGTCAGTTCAGCCTGCAGTACAGCTATTCGCACCGTAAGACCACCTCATACCAGTTACTGTCATGTGTGCGTCGGTCAGTAGCTTGCATGCGAGTTACTTCAACAATTTTTGTTTTTACTCGCCCATCGCCTTCCTCCACCATTAGAGATGCATCAAGTCAAGTAACTTGATGTTTTTATAAATTACTTGACTTGAAAAATTCACTACTTGACTTGACTTGATTTTTCATCGTTACTACTTGACTTGATATCAAGTAAGTTCAAGCTACTTGATATTACTTGATACCCAAATAACTATTCAATTATGTTCGAGAATGCGCGATTTTTACATCATTAGAAGTTGAAGCCTACTGTACACTTCCGATGGTGATAAATGGTATAAATACGCTTCTGGATAAACTTGAGAAATGGGTTATAGAACTCGACAATAACCCAGATAGAGATGAAACTCATGAGAAAATAATATATAGCATTCAAGTGGCAAGGGACAAAATCATTAAACATTACGAGAGAAGTAACTGGATATACTGTGTTGTTTTAATCTTAGACCCCCGACAAGGTGGAACATTATCCAATACAAATTGGGGAAAGGATTTGCAGATGGATGCAGTCAAGCATTTTGAAGAAATTTTCAAAACAAAGTATTTTAGGTCCAATTCATTGCTCATATCATCCTCATCTTCAAAACCAGATGAAAATAGTGATTACGATGAATTTGACATTGCTCTACTAAGTTTATTTAAGAAATCTCCTGTCAACCCAAAAGATGAAATGGCTTGTCGCTATGAAATAGACAAATATATGTCTCATTCACGAGCTGACAGTTGTGAAGATATTTTAGAATAGTGGAAAAGACACGAAAACGTTTTTCCAAACTTGGACATAATGACCAAAGATTTTTTATCAACAGCTGCATCTTCAGCTCCTGTTGAAAGGCAATTTTTCAGGGCTGCTCTAACTATTACAAAGACCCGTAACCGATTAGGCGATAACTCTATTAGAAGCCTCATGTGCCTTAGATCGTGGATGGCAAACGATGATATTAAAGATTTCTTTTAAATTTTGCTATTACTACTATGTTACTGAAGAAAAAGAGGGCATACATTAGAAGATAATTTTATCGTTATCAGTTTTATTATTTTGTTTAATATTTTAGAATAATTTGTTATGTTATTAATATGCCCAATAAATAGTTTATTGGGCATATTAATAACATAACAAATATAAATGTAAAAAATACTAATATTTTTTACATTTATATTTATATATTTATTATATAGACTATAGTTTAAGATTTAGTTTTGGAAATAAAAGGCTTTATTGCAAGGTTTCCTTTATTATTATTTCTTGATAATATTAAATGATTAATGAAAAATTAAGTAGTCTTGAAAAAATCAAATAGTCCGCAAGAACTACTTGATTTTTCAAGTACTTGAAATATAACTACTTGACTTGAACTTGACTTAATTTCAAGTCAAGTCAAGTCAAGTCAAGTAGCTTGAAAGTCAAGTCAAGCCGTGCATCCCTACCCACCATTCACAAGGCAGCAGCTCGCATGCAGCTCAGACGTCAACTCGCACGATTTTGCGAAATGTCAGTACTCTTATCGTATGACCGGCCGAGGCCAGTCGAGCTACTTCATGCGAGTATACAGTGGCAGTAGCTGTCTACTGTAACGTCAGCAGCTCGTACCGTGTAACCAGGCCTTTACATAACACTTCACAACACAGTAATTCATACATTTGTAACTAAAGCGTCTACTTCAGCCAGCCGTAACAGAGACGGACTAACAATCAATACGCTCCCGACGTTCGTTTCTATGGCAACGATATTGCCATCGCATGTTACACAGGCCTGTTATGGTTTTGTTTTCATCTCATCGCTGTTTTCACTATTTCCATGGCTTTCTGAATCACGTCATGTGCTTGAATTTCTGTGTTTTTATTTGTACCGTTAGATAAAACTGAACGTGCCACGAGACAAAAATTACAGTCTAGAATTACTGAAAATCTAAATTTTTAAAATCTAATATTTCTTTTCCCGTTTTTTCTGTTTATTCGAATATTCGTTAATATACATTACTGTATTATGATGTATTCTCTGCGAACTGTCGCAATAGTTACCTGAGTTCTACTCTGTTGCAGCTCGCCAGGATAGACGCTTTATTTATAACATATATTATTATATATATGAAATGTATAAGGGTGACCCGTCCTTTAAGTATGCGTTTACTATCAACGTTAATGTGGGTAGTATTGAGAGATTATCGAATAATTCATATATACTTTGTATTTATTTGTATTCATCAGTTTTATTAGAAAATCGACTAACAATGCAGTTTTTGATCGTGCTTTGCAGGAATTGGCAATTTTTAGTGGAGACTTTTTAGTGGAAATTTTCTAGTGTACATACAGTGGTGGACAAAAATTAAGCAACCTAGTGAAAATAAATATTTATTCGATAAACAATAGAAATAGAAAACATATTTTATTAATCTTCTTACAGGTAAATAAGCTTTACATTGTATGTAGCCAACTGATCAATTGTTGGTATAATAGTAACAAAGAAAAACTATACATATATAAATGAATACTAGAACTAAACGTGTATTACGATAGTGACATAAGTTAAACAACTTAAGAAAGTTATTAAAACTAATAATGTGCCACTGTGAACTAATATGGTGTAGCCATATGTCCGTTATACGTACGTGCAAATTTAAGTCGGGCCTTTATATTTTTCTTACTCGATAATGATTTTTTGACAAGTCTTTGGGCATCTAAGCCTGCTTGTACTAGGCGTCTTCTGACAGTTCTTGAACACACGTTGAGTCCAAAATCTGCTCTAATTTGAGCAATCGCAGTTGCAAATGGGTCCTGTTTATTTTTCCGACAAATTATGTATCTTCTTTTGTCGTCGTTTTCCGAGGCCGACCATAACGCGGGGAAGTTGCGACTGTTTGTCTATTCAAATAATGTTTCGATATACGGGATATTAATGATTTATTTTTATTAAACTGTTTACTAATATTT
The DNA here is from genome assembly GCA_037954035.1 of Rosalia funebris. NCBI lineage: Eukaryota > Metazoa > Arthropoda > Insecta > Coleoptera > Cerambycidae > Rosalia > Rosalia funebris. The sequence goes on along the minus strand of JAZFAV010000001.1, from coordinate 8,398,779 downwards.
GCTTCTAATGCATTCATTCTTACAATTGTTAATTTGACATCTTAGAATACGTTTTCAGTGACATGGTTGTACTTGTAGGGCACTTTTTATTTATAGAGCTAGCACAATTCTGTAATGCGCATGTCTCACTTGCTCGTTAATATGCCTTCCTCTCAGGGAATTCCCCGATTGGATCATTATTGGTTGCCTAACTTTTATCACCTTGTCGATTATTAACTACTGCATTTAATTCTGCTACGTTTATCTTATACCAAGTTTTATCTATTTAAAGGGTAAGAATTGATGGTTATTGAATTATAATAATTTCTGTGAATATTACGTTAAAATATAAAATATAATATAATAGTTGCTTGACTTTCGTCCACCGCTGTATCCAGATTGGACCAAAATCGTCGGTGTTTTGTTCCCCCCTCAATATTCAATAAGACTATTAATCACACTTTCCTCTTCTATAATTAAGAAATTTTCTGGCGTTTTACGTAAACGCCAAATACCCCATAATTGCATTTCCATCTCATTATTAATTTCCCTGCGTTACGTCCATCCCCCCCTCCACCCCCCCGAAAGATTCCGAAAGTTAGATCAGGCGAAATGCAAAACCGAAATTAATTATATATTCCATGTTTATGCAAAAAAGATTAGTTCAGTTAGAGATACACAATCGTGGAATTCAAATCTTCGGGATGGGATGGGGTGTTTGAATGGAACGCGAACCGATTTGAAAACGTCGAAAGTTTCAGCCAGGGATTAAGTCTTGAACTAAGTGAGACACTCCATCTAATAAATGTAAAATTGATTGGGGGAACTGAGGAGGTAAATTGCGGCTGGAAGGCTTGCTTCAGTAAGAGTTTTCCGAACTTTTCATGCATGTGATGTTAATTATATCGACTGTAGTCATATAATCTTCTACTTTTTATTTTGACAGAAAATGGTTCATTTTCGAGATATAATTTTTTTCCTGGCAAGATGCTTTAGATCCTCGTTTGTTTTAATTCTAACCAACGTATCTTTGACACTAAATCAAAAACATATTTTTCGTATTTACTAATTGATTCCTTGCACCATTTTACATGTAATATCAAGGATATATCTCGATCCTAAGAGGATGTAAGGTGTAACGGTGGGGAGAGGCGAGGTTTGTGCTGTTACAATTATATTTTTGACAATGATGAGTTCGGGGTGTCTTTAAAATAATTCTCGAAGAAATAGGTTTTTATGAATCATGTATCTTATGTAGAAAATAATGAATAATTTGATAATAACACCAATTTGGATAGAAAATAGTTGTATTTCGAGGTATCTTTTTGGGCAGGGTGTTGTCGTTTTTCATTTATCTCGTTACGAACAACGCATGATTGAAACTAAATAAAGTACATATTTTTCGTATTTACCAATGGATTCCTTGCACCTTTTTATATAAGATGTCATGAATTTAGCTCGATAGTAGAAAGATGTAAGTTGTGACGGCAGGGAGAGACGAGGTTTGTACTATTACAATTATATTTTTGATAATGATGAGTTCGGGGTGTCTTTAAAATAATTCTTGAAGAAATAGGTCTGTATAAATCCTGTGTCTTATGTAAAAATAGTGAAGAATTTGATAGTATAGCCAGTTTGGACAGAAAATAGTTGGTTTTCGAGATTCTTTTTTTTTTTCGGGCAAGATGTCGTTTCTCGATTGTCCTGTTCTGAGGAACGCATCTTTGAAACTAAATAAAGTACATATGTTTGGTTTTACCGATCGATTCCTTGCATTCTTTTATATAATATGTCATGAATATAGCTCGATAGTAGAAAGATGTAAGGTGTAACGGTGGGGAGAGGCGAGGTTTGTGCTGTTACAATTATATTTTTGACAATGATGAGTTCGGGGTGTCTTTAAAATAATTCTCGAAGAAATAGGTTTTTATAAATCATGTATCTTATGTAGAAAATAATGAATAATTTGATAATAACACCAATTTGGATAGAAAATAGTTGTATTTCGAGATATCTTTTTGGGCAGGGTGTTGTCGTTTCTCATTTATCTCGTTATGAACAACGCATGATTGAAACTAAATAAAGTACATATTTTTCGTATTTACCAATCGATTCCTTGCACCTCTTTATATAAGATGTCATGAATTTAGCTCGATAGTAGAAAGATGTAAGTTGTGACGGCAGGGAAAGACGAGGTTTGTACTATTACAATTATATTTTTGATAATGATGAGTTCGGGGTGTCTTTAAAATAATTCTTGAAGAAATAGGTCTGTATAAATCCTGTGTCTTATGCAGAAAATAATGAAGAATTTGATAGTATAGCCAGTTTGTACAGAAAATAGTTGGTTTTCGAGATTCTTTTTTTTTTTCGGGCAAGATGTCGTTTCTCGTTTGTCCTGTTCTGAGCAACGCATCTTTGAAACTAAATAAAGTACATATGTTTGGTTTTACCGATCGATTCCTTGCACTCTTTTATATAATATGTCATGGATATAGCTCGATAGTAGAAATATGTAAGGTGTAACGGTGGGGAGAGGCGAGGTTTGTCTGTTACAATTATATTTTTGACAATGATGAGTTCGGGGTGTCTTTAAAATAATTCTCGAAGAAATAGGTTTTTATAAATCATGTATCTTATGTAGAAAATAATGAATAATTTGATAATAACACCAATTTGGATGGAAAATAGTTGTATTTCGAGATATTTTTTTGGGCAGGGTGTTGTCGTTTCTCATTTGTCTTGTTATGAACAGCGCATAATTGAAATTAAGTAAAGTACATATTCTTCGTATTTACCACTCGATTCCTTACACCTTTTTATATAAGATGTCATGAAAATAGTTCGATAGTAGAAAGATGTAACGTGTGACGGCAGGGAGAGACAAGGTTTGTAATGTTACAATTATATTTTTGATAATGATGAGTTCGGGGTGTCTTTAAAATAATTCTCGAAGAAACAGGTCTTTATACATCATACATGTTATATAGAAAATGATGAAGAATTTTGTAGTTAAACCAGTTTGGATAGAAAATAGTTGATTTTAGAGATATTATTTCTTTTCGGGCAAGATATTGTCGTTTCTCATTTGTCTTGTTATGAACAACGCATGATTGAAATAAAGTAAAGTACATATTTTTCGTATTTACCACTCGATTCCTTGTACCTTTTTATATAAAATGTCATGAAAATAATTCGATAGTAGAAAGATGTAACATGTAACGACAGGGAGAGACGAGGTTTGTACTGTTACAATTGTATTTTTGACAATGATGAGTTCGGGGTGTCTTTAAAATAATTCTCGAAGAAATAAATCTTTGCGAATCCTGTATCCAGTGTAGAATATAATGAAGAACTTGATAATAAATCCAGTTTGAACAGGAAATAGTTGGTTTTCGAGATTCTTTTTTTTTTTTTCGAGCAAGATGTCGTTTCTCGTTTGTCCTGTTCTGAGCAACGCATCTTTGAAACTAAATAAAGTACATATGTTTGGTTTTACAAATCGATTCCTTGCACTATTTTATATAATATGTCATGAATATAGCTCGATAGTAGAAATATGTAAGGTGTAACGGTGGGGAGAGGCGAGGTTTGTGCTGTTACAATTATATTTTTGACAATGATGAGTTCGGGGTGTCTTTAAAATAATTTTCAAAGAAATAGGTATTTGTAAATCATGTTAATTATGTAGAAAGTAATGAATAATTTGATAGTAAAACCAGTTTTGATAGAAGATAGTTGGTTTTCCAGATATTATTTTTTATTTGGTGAGATGTTGTCGTTTCTCATTTGTCTTGTTCTGACCAACGTATCTTTGAAATTAAATAAAGTAAAGTTTTCTTATATTTATCCATCGATTTCTTGCACCCTTTTAACTAAAATACCATGGATATGTCTCGATCCTAGAAAGGCGTAATGTGTAATGACGGGAAGAGGCAAGATATGTACTGTTGTAATTATATTCTTAAGCTAGAAATCATTCAAAAACTAGTGTAATAGCTAAACTGGAGTAACATACCAATTTTACCTTTCAGTTATCAGGATGTATTGAGCTTTATTTTAATATTTGTGGGAATGCTGAATGCAAGAAAGCAAATGCCTCAAGACAACAGTCTAATCACTCGCGATAGACTCGAAATACTAAGACCATTTGAATATAACCAACAAATTATTAATTTAGATAATTTTTTCAAGAATCTATATTCGAAAAAACAATTTGTATAAATTCTAATGCAGTACGTTTTATAGATTGTAATAAATTACTTTTATTACTGCACCGAAGTAATCCATACATACCTTCCAGTACATATTAATTAAGTCCAGAAAAAGCATTGTGTATTAATGTTTTATTAAATAAATAATTGCAATACCAAAGAAGGGTGCCAAATATTATTAAAGTGAACGCTACGTAATTTTTTTAATTGGTAGTGTTTTGTTCATTTCATTTAATGATGTAAGAGTATCTAGAACCGCTTAATTATAAGCTAGTACTACAAACCTTCAATTGTCTATTAAATATATCGGAATTACTCAAATTGTTAATATTATAGAATTACTATCATTGAATTATATACACTATGTAATATATAGTGTACGAGGGGGCACCCAAAAGAAACCGATCTGATGTGGTTGTGGTAGGCGGAGTTTTTGTAGTACCACGTTCTGCCACTAGAAGTGTATAGAGCTACCGTTCCCGAGTCAGTGAGGCAAACGTCGTCGCTAGAGAAGGTGCCGTTCGGCTTGTGTGAAGTTTTTTGTGACAGTTGTTTTGTGTGATTATCGTATTTTTATTTTTTCGATGCGAGAGGAATTTTGGCGTTGATACCAATGTTTTGGGCCAACGGGAAAGCTACTTCTATTGTGTCCTTTTCGCCTCTCTTTGTCAATGAGGATGACATCTCTGCCCTATTGTAATCCACTGTTTTGTCAATAATTATTGGTATGTCCCCATATAGCAGGTGGCTATCGTTCCCAGGGATTGGGTTGATATTTGTAGTGTGGTAGTGGGTTCAACAACAGATTATACTTGTGTACATTTCGTTATCTGGTTGTCTTAGACATGCTCAGTCTGTCAGGGCTAGGGATTTCCAAATATGATCGACTTTCTTCCCTTGTCTGTTTCATTTACCGCATTTGTCTTCTACCTGCTTGGATGGCTACCATGAAGCCTTCACTTTCAGTGTACATATTTTGATCGATACAAGTCATCGAAAATTGGACCTCCCGAATACGTGCCACCAGGCAAAGCCGCGGGGGATATTTGAACTACGTTGTATTCAATACTTAATGCCATAAAATATTCTTTCAAACAAACAAAAAATGAATAGGTATTTTACACACAACTTGTTTTATTTACGTTTAACAATCGAGCGTCCGTATCGAAAGACCCTTGCTTGTTCAGCGAGCTTTGCTTGTCGATAGCGTCTCCATCTAGTAGGCTGGAATATTTGCTGTAAATAACCCATTCGCGTCAGATGGTGTTTGGTATTAGTGGTGCTATATAGACGTTTCCCTCACTTGCAATTAGTTTGAGTGTAATGAATCGTCGGCCAACTTCTCCGCAACCGTCACACTTATATAATGTGTATTTACACTTTGGCGATAGCAAGGATAAAAGTGCATTTTGCCTCGACCGGGAATCGAACCCGGCTCTCCCAATTTCCGGTTAGTTGCTGTGACCGCTGAGCTATCGAGGCACACTCATTATCCCTGCTAATGCGCCAGTTTAATGCGTCACTACAGTACTCCCTCCCTAGAGACATGGTTTGTCTCGATACAATTTAACGGAATGTGACCGCGTTCGCCATTCTTACGAACCGTTGTTCGGTAACCCCCGGGACTATAGGGCGATGGATAGGACGGGAATTGAATCCGCGAATTTGAAATGTAAGGGAGGTTGCATATACTGGAATGAATCACATCACGTCGGGGTCGCCACTTTGGCGATAGCAAGGATAAAAGTGCATTTTGCCTCGACCGGGAATCGAACCCGGCTCTCCCAATTTCCGGTTAGTTGCTCTGACCGCTGAGCTATCGAGGCACACTCATTATCCCTGCTAATACGCCAGTTTAATGCGTCACTACATACACGATTATATTATTATTATACTTTGTTGATAAGTCGCACCAGCCATAAGTTGAGATATGTGTCAAATTATTAGCTATTAAGTTTATTTTCCCTTTCTCAAAATGTGTTAAGTTCCTCTATTAGTTTTTGACACTAACCAATCTTATATGACTGTTGTAAGTCTATATTTTCGCATATTCAGAACTCTTCCTAGTCCTCATTCTGTTAGATATACCATAACAGACCCATCTTCGTCTTAATTAATTCGGCGCATGTGTATCATTTCCTGCTACGTCGAACAAATCGAGAATGGCTAATCGCGACACATGACATCGTCGCCTATTCCTATTACCAAAAACAGCGTACGGGACCGTCGCCGCTGGTGTATGCGCATAAATCAAGAACCCGTCGATAAACAAACAACAGAGTATCATCGCTGTCGCCGCTACCACTCTGGTCTGGCCTGAGGCCAATTTCTTAACCAGCCCGGCAGACAGCATGTCTATTGTGGCGGCAGTGGCGCCTGCTTTACTCTTACGCAACCGGACTGGTTCACCGGTCCTCGTGATCATTGTCTGCAGGCAGACGATCCTGCGGAGGTGTATTTTCCTCTTGTTTAGAATCAGCCACAGCATCGGAGTCCGTGTAGGCGTATCTCGGATGTCGTGCCTTCGCGATATCGTGCACCAAACTGGGGCTCTGACGAGCGCGATTACGATTTTTTTCTATGCTGTTCGCGGCCTTGGCAGTGGGATTATTTTGTACGAGAGCGCAGCAGATCACGAGTTACCTCCAATTATTCGTAACCTTGTTCTCTGCCTTATAAGTGTAGCATAAGTGTAAACGGGACTGCGTTCTACAATAATAAAGAGCCCAACCCAGTCACGTTCTTTATTCAGTAATCGACTATGATCATAGTATCCATCGCAGGGTTAGCTAAAGGCGTGTGCCACATTTCTCCGTGAATTTGAAATGATCTGGGTCATATGTATATATCTATTTTACATTTATTTTACACATCCAACAGACAGAAGAAGAAAGCGCCGTATAGAAGTCTATACAGCGCTTTCGTAAAATAATAAATATGTTTTAAAACACCATTAGTATATACAGGGTGTTTCATGTAGGAGATATGATATTATCGATATTTTTGAAGTGCAACTGAAACGGAATTCAAAGTGAAACACTTCGGTCAAGAGGGTACAAGCAGTGCATGCGAATAAATGAGAGTGGGGATGCGTGAGGAGTGTAGAGGGGATACGCATAGGCCTGTCCGTCCGTAGTGTAAGGAATGAGTGGCTTGGTGACCGATAATGATTTTTATTATCAGACAAAAACTTAGTCACATCGAGTTTCCCCCATGAATGATGGTGGATCATACTCAAAATCAACAGAAAATGAGTGTTTGGTGTGGCATAGTCGACAGAAGAATTCTGGGTCCCTATTTCTTTGACATGAACCTAACTGATGCAAGATGTTTAGATTTCGTTGAATAGGGCCTTATTCCTGCACTACTAACTTTATTTCTCGATGGAGAGGAACCTGATTTTCCGAAAATTTACTCTTTCTTTCAACAACATGGTGCACTTTTACATTATGCAGCAACTATCCGCGCTTATTTAAATGAAATGTTCCCGAGTGGCCAGGCAGATCACCAGATTTGACACCCTTAGATTACTTTTTGTGGGCACAATTAGAGAGAGAGAGAATTTAGAAGATATAAAAGCAAGAATTTGTCACGAAATCAACGTATACCTTGTGAAGTTATTATGAGTCCCGTTAACTATTCTACATGGAAATTACCCCTCCTTCCATTCACGATTTATTTCTTCGAGGAGAATTTAACGCTGAAAATTAAAATTAGCTATCTCTTCATTTTCAAGTTATAAACCAAAATTAGTTTCTTGAGTCTTTAAGTTCTTGAATTGAAAAAGTTTTGAGACTTGAGTTCTTTTTCACACCTCCAGAACATATATTTTTCTTAGTCCGTTCTTTTTATAGTGTTGTTAATTTTCACTTTTTCGCACTGCACTACACGCGGAAAAGTAATGTAATCGTGTAAAGAAAAATGTTTTTCTAGGGTTTATTTTTCGTTTTTCGGCCTAAAAACCAAAAAAAAAAAAAGGTTCTTAAACCATTTTGTGTGTGTGTGTGTCGTTGTCGTCGGCATTTATTCTTGTTAGCACGATAATTCAACTAAATTATGTCGGATCGATCAGGCTTTGACTGATTCTGATCGGGGACATCTCCCAGACGACTCCTATTGATTTTGAGGTAGATGGGACACACCTCACAATGTCCATGAGTTATTAGAAAGCACAATGGTTGACTATTTGAGAAATTTTTTTTGTTAGCACGATAACTCAACTAAATCGTGTCGGATCGATCGGGTTTTGACTGATTCTGATCGGAGACGTCTCCCAGATGATACCTATTGATTTTGAGGCGGATAGAACACACTCTACCATGTTCATGGGTCATGAGAAAGCACAATGGTGGACTATTTGAGAAATTGTTTTTGTTAGCACGATCACTCAATTAAATCGTGTCGGATCGATCCGGTTTCGACTGATTCTCATTAGGGACGTCTACCAGACAACATCTATTGATTCTGAGGTGGATAGGATACCCCACCCTGTCCATAGGTCATGATAAAGCACGATGGTGGACTATTTGAGAAAAGTGAAACTGTCGCATAAAACACATATTCTGCATTTATGTGCTGGTTTATTTTTTCTCGGACACTCAATTTCGAGGTAGAGATGTTCTACGTTTGGTCTACGTAAAAGTCCGTTTTAAGGTTTTAAAACTGTTTATTTTATGGAGATTGTCTTTAATTATTATGTAATAAAATAAATCTAGGGGTGAGATTTCCTGCGAACGTAGTGGAACGTAATCTTATTGGACCGCTGATCCATGTCTAGGTTTCTCTAATATTGGTAGTCAACCATTCGGAGACAATTCTAATATCAAGAGGAGGTGCTCAATTTTATTGGAAAACATTATTTCTTTGGACATTTATCATATAACCAACATTAAACGTGTGTAACATTTATGTTTATTTTGTAGCAATTTTGTAAAAGTAATTTCGTATGACTTGTTTCGTTAATTTGGAAATTTTAAGGGAAATTTTGTGTAATAATCTAAGACTGGTTATACAATTCTATTAAATGAAACATTTGAAATTGTTTATCATATAGATTACCTGCATATCGTTTTCATATTCACTCGAGTGCATGTTGGGGTAATGTGTACCTACTTCCTTTCATAGTAGCTAAATGTTGCATACTACAGGTATTGTTGTCTAGTTCATTACAATTATGAAAATAACAAAGATAAAATAATACATTTCGACACACTAGTTCAATGAAACTGAGAAGAAAGAAATATACTACAAGGTATTCTGTTATTTTGTGCCTTTTAACGATTTTTTAAATAGATTTTTAGACCTTGATTTTGTACATAGAAATTTTTGATTTACTTAACATTAATATAAATATTTTATACTAATAAATAAGTTAATATACTATACATAAGTTAACAGTATTTCGCCATATCAAAAATCATCTTTTATTTTTTTAAAAGTAATATTAATTAAATTAAATTAATTTTAATAATAATTAAAATTGTTCTCTAAGTGTAGAATTATTGTTTCCTGGACACACTGTGTAAATTATCATATCGTATTGTTGTTTATTCTATTATTATACTTGCTAATTTTCCACATTAACGTTGTCTATTTTTTTATTTAGATCCTTTTATTTATTTTATGTTTTTAAATTATCCAACTCTCATAATTGGTTACGTACTTGTGAAACATTACAAGTTGTTATAACAAAAACAGTACACCATCTATGTCGACAATAAATATTCTGTAATTGCACAAAAAAATTGAATATAATAGAACAAATAAGATTTAACGATGTATAAAAATAAGTACACAATTCTATGGGTAAAAAACGATTGGAAAAGCCTACTGTGACAAATATACAAAATTAACAATGTTTTATAAATACATGTAACAATATAAATGATAAAATATTAGAAAAGATAAAATTTATAATCAACTTCTTGTAGTACATGGGGCAATCTATGAGAATCGTTAAAGAATGAGTATCAGAACATGAAATAAATTGTGTTAAGTAAGGATAAATCTCAATATCTACGACATATTTCATAGAAAGGGATACTGTTTTTAACGAATGAATTTAAAAGCTTAAATTAAAGGAACACTTTTTATGATTTTCACGATTTTAAATTAAAATCAATATGTCATAATCTATCACAACTTTATTCACCCATTACATAAAAGTTATACGTTGATTATCTGGGTACTTACTGTGAATTAAAAAGGTATTTTGACATATTACTAAAAAAACAATTACAGAAATAACGACAGATTGAAAAGAAGTAGCAACGAATATGTTTTAATATTGTAATTGTATATACTATATTTAATTATGTATAAAAAAAATATAATACCATGTAACAGTTGATAACGTTGAAATAACATAAAGATAAATTTATTATTCTTTTTGAAAACAGTTTCACAAAAAAGCGGAAGGATACGACCTCTATTTCTTGAACTGAAACAAGTACAATGTGAACATATACTAATAGACAGGAAATGAACTAAAATCGGAACAGAATTAAGTAAAGACTTGATTAAGTTTAAGCGTAAATGACTAGGAAATATAGTTTTGAGGGGAGGGGAGATTTTGGATGCCGCTTTCACCCCTTAAGCGAAACACCTACGTAAAAAATATGTGTACCTTATTTTAAAGATTTCTTCCTTTGTGTAAAGTTTTACCAAAAGCGGGGATAGTGCAGCTTTGCTTGTGAATGTAAAAATGCTAATTAAAAAATACATAATTCAATAAAACCTATAAAAAATCAACACATTTCATCGCCAATTTTTCCCGCCCAAACTATTTTTTGTGGTCTTTGCGAATGTCGCTCCACTATTTTTTACATCTTTTTACGCTGCCATTAAATGTGGTTTTGTTTCAGAATACTGCATTATGTAAAAAAAATTGGTTATCAATTATTATTGGTATTATTTCGTCCAATTTTATTCTTGTGTCAGCATCATCAAGTAGGCGGTTTTAAACTTCATGTGCTTTAAATAGGGACGGCTTCAATTGTTTTTAATTCATCATTACTAGATCTACGTAGATTCGAAAAGATGTTTGTTGAACAGCGCACAAGAATTGTTTTAAAATGAATAATTTAAAAGAAGGCTTAGGGAAGGTAATGGTGAGTAATTGAAAACAAACACCACAGGTGTTGTTTTGAGAATAAGAATTGAAAACATTTATTTTGATATACTGAATTTTATACTAAGTTTTAGACATACTGTCTATTTTTGTGCTGTTATTCGGTGTTTGTTTTGGTGGAAACACGTTAGCGCTTGTATCTTCAGAAGGGGAGGAGGACTTACCTCTTCCTCGCCGTTGTTGGTGTTGACGGAATCCATGCTTTGGCTGAGCGTTACGCCGAGGGGTGCTTCCATATCCTGATCGGGGGTGCTGCAGGAGCCGGAGTCGTGTCTGGCTCTCTTGAGAGACGGCGGAGTGGCGGCAGGCGGTGGGGACGAGCTGTCTCCCAGAGGATGCCGACCTCTCTTCGTGGTGTTGAATCCGGCCTCCACGATTCACGCTAGGTAGTCCTGAGGTACGGTCGACGGTGCTGCAGGAGTCACATTCACCACTCGCTCTCTGTCGCGGCGAATACGGACGACTGAAAGACCGGCACAGCAGGAAGAGTGAGCGTGTCAGAACTGGAACTCGGTCCGTAGCCGTTAGCGTTTAGAACTCGACTGTGACGCGGTGCCGTGGAGCGCCGTGCCGTGGGGTCAAGTGGGGGTGGGGCACTCAGGTGAGTAGGTGTTGCAGTGCTGTAGTCGCGGTGGCGGCGCCGGGGTAGTGTCGCAGCCGGTGCTTGCCTCAGACTGCCACCCGCGCCTCCCGACAGGTGAGCGGCGGCGGTCGCGCGCGCACGCCGCGACGCACGCGCGCCGTCTCCGCCGCCACCCGCTCCCGTCTTCTGTCTGCCGTACCTGTCGATCGCGATGACATGCACCGCTTATGTTTATTAAAATAGGGATGTATGGCGCTCTCGGGGCCGTCCACTTGTCTTCGCGTCCTGCCGCTTTGCAACCCTGGAAACTATATTCCGATTCCTCAGACGATGATGTGTACTCAAGGGGTACCTACCCCGAATAAATCAGGCGAGATTAAGAGAGGCTAACGGCGGTAATTAGGGGATTCCCCTTCACGCGTACGTACCGTTACCGAAGAAAGTAATGAGACACTTTCCATACATTCCTCAGAAATATCGGCAATATTAACCTTCCGTCAGGTGCAGTGTGAAGCCAAACACATTCGGGCGCAATGGATCTGAGTGATCCCATAATCAAATCTTACACAATTTAGATTTTAATGAGGTGGAGACTTAATTGAACGCTTATTTTAATGAATACAATACAATAATAAATATTTCATACTAGTTTTTAATCGCAATAATAAAATTTACACAAGGGAACTCATTTAATGTTGTAAAACAATACATTTGGAAGATTTTTATAGGAGAACCAGCTATTGACAAGCCTTTTTTCTGTTTTAAAGAGAAAGCACAAACATAAATTGGTATTGACCAATATTTTGGATACAGAAAAAAATCACCTATTTTTTCTTGTAAAAGTCATAAAGTTATATATAAAAAAATAGTGGACGTGAATTACAAAGAAAAGTTATAAGTAACTACCCATTTTAAGTGTAAAGAATTATAAATCCTCTTCATCATTTTAGCATGTTCCGAACAAAACTAAACGTCACACCGTTGGTAACCACTATATAAACCACTTGGTATAAACCACTAATTTAACATTTTTCAAAAAATAAAACCCGCCACAAGTAGGATTCGACATCTGTCCCGGATCGGAACCGAACGACATACAGCTGTTTCGAACTTATTAGTTCTCATCCGTGCCGTACACGGTACGCCGATCCAGGACAAATGCCGAATGAACTCTATGGGGTATACATCTTTATCGATACGATCTCTGTCAGTAACATATAAGTCGGAAATCGAGAAAGGAACCGCCAAACCGCCAAGCGGTTATCAAAGTAGTTCCCGAATAGCAAAGCTATTACATAATCGCTCTAGGAAAGTTGCCGTACAGTGCCGTACACGGTACGCCGATCCAGGACAAACTCCGAATCCTACCTGTGGCGGGTTTTATTTTTTGAAACCTGATCTGATCGTGCAGAAACACGAGAAAGGGGTCGAGGATCGCTTCTAGGTATAATTCAATGCCTGGCGGGGCTTTAGCCCGAGGAGTAGTTGTTTCCTAGAGCGATTATATAATGGCTTTGCTATTCGGGAACTACTTTGATAACCGCTTGGCGGTTTGGTGGTTCCTTTATCGATTTCCGACTTATATGTTACTCACTAATTTAACACCCAAATGTGTAAATTTTGAATAATAATACCATAAAAAGCCAGAATAAGTAAGTGTAAAGTTCCCAAAAAGTATTATTAATTTAGATTGTAAAATAAATCTAACAAAATAAAAAAGTGAAAATAATGAGGTAATCAGGCGCAATGCATCTGACAGATTCGGGCGGCCCATACAAGGCTAAGAAATGCATTAAAAAAAATCGACACCATATCGAGAAGAGTGGTTTGGATCTAGGAAGCTATGAGGGAGTTCAAGTATTCGTAATACACGCGAAAGGGCAAAGAAAAAAGTGACTGCCGGATCTCACACATCGGCTGCGGCCGACGGAGGGTTAAATCAATTTTACAATTAAATTTTATTTATTTATTTATATTATAATAGATCACAATATAGGATATAAGACCGGGGGTGGATATAGACCACATTTTCAGAGGAAATTTTTTGAGAGAAATGTAAGTAAAATAAATTCATTTTAAAATTGTTGAAAATGTCCTCTCTTAACTGACTAACATTTCCTGGCCTGTTTCGTAGAGCTTTATAATAAACGTTCAATAGTTTCGGGACTGATATTTTTCATTTCGATTGAAATTCGTTGCGTCAGGTTGTTTAATGATCTATTAAAATAGATCCGCTATCGTAAGGAACCTCCCAAAAATAAATCGAAGAGGATCAAATCAGGCGAACATGGAGGCCAGTGGTCAAATAATTAACACCAATACAAGGAGGTGCATCTCCTCTCCTTGGACATTGATTAAGGAATTCTTAACTCTAATAAGAATCTTGAAACCAATATCCGTAGCTACGATGATGTGCTTCAATGTTGCATTGGAGGAAACAGTTCCATCAACATCCCTAATTTCACTCCTTTTCCAAAATGATGCTTTGAAATATATTAATGGATTACATTTACACACAGTTGACTGTCTCTTTAAAAATGATCACAATACATACAAGGGACACTATTTATAATTTGAGCCTTGGCAACACTAAGTGTTGTCAGACGCCATCTGACGTTTCCAATGGAAAGTTTGACATTTTTGACCATTACCTTCTGCAGAAATTTTTATCTTTTAAGCACTATTTGCGTTGTTTACAGTGACTTGAAAATTGTATCTCAGCGAAAATAAAATTATACTTTTAGCAATAAAACCCCACTCTTTGTCACTATGAAACGCTGATATAACGAATTTATTCGTGGCCGCCATTCGCTTACCGACGAAACTCGTGAAGGTCGTCCAAAATCAGCTGTGCCAGAAAACATTGATGCTGTGCAAAAACTGATAATGCAAGATCGTCTTGTGACATACTGTGAGATTGAGTCAACCTTAGGCATTAGTTCCACTAGCATATATAAAATATTGCATGATCGTTTAGCTGTAAAAAAGTTTGTTCTCGTAGGATCCCACATAATTCGAAAAAATCTCAAAAAGATGCTCGTGTCGATTGGTGCAAACAAATAGTCAATAAATACAATGGCGGTGCTTCAAAAGACATATATAACATTGTAACAGGTAACCAGTCATGAATATATGCGTATAAGCCGGAAAGTGAACAGCAGGCGACTGTATCCTGAAATCCAACAAAAGTTGTTCGCACTCGAAGCACTTCGAAACAAATGGTTGCCTGTTTCTTCGGAAAAACTGGTCATGTGGCAACAGTGCCTTTAAAAGAACGTAAAACGGTAAATTTTGAATAATACACAACCATTTGTTTGTCGGAAGTCTTCGGCAAAAAGAAATAAGGAAAAACAAGCACCGTCGGATCATTCTTCAACATGCGAGCAATCACACGTCTCGTTCAACAACCGAATGTTTGAGCACTCAAGAAATCGAATTAATGGGTCATCCGCCATACAATCCTGATTTGACACCCAGTGACTTATTTTTGTTCCCGAACGTCAAAAATAAATTGCGTGGACAATGATTTTCGTCGGCAGAAGAAGCCGTTGATGCATTCAAAAACCATGTTTTGGAGATATCTCAAGCGGAATGGAAAAAATGCTTCGACAAATGATTCGAACGCAAACAAAACTGTATAGATCATGAAGGAGAATATTTTAAAAAACGATAAAGTAATTTTCAATGACAAATTAATGTATTTTTATTATTAAGCTCAAAATATAAACAATGCCCTTGTACTTTTGATTTTGTTATTAAGTGGTTATTTTGATATTTTTGTTTTGGTATCATTTTATAAGACGAAATGGGCGTATTTTATTTAATACCTTATCCAGGCTCGCCACTATCTTAAATTAATATTCGTTCCCTGGGAGATAATGGTGATTCGGGGATCTAATATCGTAAGTGCATGGTCGGTATCGGGTTGACTGGCGCATCCACCATAATATAGAGTACGCTAGCGAAGACCCAACGTTTGCCCTATCGCGATATCTAATTCTCATATTTGAATTAGAGTGTAATAGAGTCGTTAGTTGAATTTACTATGCCGAGGAAATTGAGGCCAATCCCACAATTGCTATTACTTGCGTATTGGTTTTTATTCCCTCGGCGTTCCCCGGCGGACCTTCAATTTCAAACCTTCAAATAGTCGAGTAGAGCACGGATTGGTAGTGATATGATGGACGAATAAATAAAGTATGAACAAGATGAGGAAAAAGAGAAATTTTAAAGTCAGGATAGTTGAGAATGTACACAGGATGGTTTCGATATAATTGCACTAACTTTTATATCACTAAATATACCAAGGGTTGTCTTTTTTATTGTTTTGAATTTTTATCTTTTCGTTTAGAAAATCTAAAATTCAAAAATAATTCAGTAACTTTTATCAGAAACCTTTTATTTAACTTTTATCAGTAAAGTAAATTTTTATCAGAAACTGACTTGACGCAGCAGTTGTGTTCAAACTTGACTAAAAAATAAAAATACTGTAACTTTCTTCAAATATCATTTTAACCGACAGTTTAATTTTTTGAAGA
Source organism: Rosalia funebris (assembly GCA_037954035.1). Classification (NCBI taxonomy): domain Eukaryota; kingdom Metazoa; phylum Arthropoda; class Insecta; order Coleoptera; family Cerambycidae; genus Rosalia; species Rosalia funebris. Next base: position 8,382,336 of record JAZFAV010000001.1, on the reverse strand, counting down.
CCCTTTTAAATTAGCACACACTTTCCATGGGTATGAATAAGTCCAATATTTAATTATGTCTAAAATTAATGTCATACAATCATATGTTTATTTGAGAGTGATTGATTGCGAAACTTGCAGGTATGTGAAATCGCTTTTGGACTTATTTGAGATCTGTCGCAGCATTGAATTAATATAAGTAAACAGTTTTAAAACCTTAAAGCGGACTTTTCCTCACGTAGAACATTTCTATCTCGAAATTGAGTGGCCAAGAAGAAACAAACCAACACATAAATGCAGAATATGTGTTTTATGCGACAGTTTTACTTTTTTTAAATAGTCCATCATCGTGCTTTCTCATGACCCATGCACAGGATGAAGTGTGTCCTATCCACCTCAAAATCAATAGATGTCGTCTGGTAGATGTCTCTAATGAGAATCAGTTGAAATCCAATTGATCCGACACGATTTAATTGAGTGATTGTGCTAACAAAAACAATTTCTCAAATAGTCCACCATTGTACCTTTTCATGACCCATATATATGGTAGAGTGTATTTTATTCACCTCAAAATCAATGTGTGTCGTCTGAGAGACGTCCCCGATCAGAATCAGTCAAAACCCTATCAATCCGACAGGATTTAGTTGAGTTATCGTGCTAACAAGAAATTTTTAAAATGCCTACGACAAAGACAACGACACAGACAGAGTATTTTAAAAACCATTTTTTTCTTTTTAGGCCGAAAAGCAGAAAATAAACCCTAGAAAAAAAATTCCATTTTTCTTTACACGATTACATTACTTTTCTGCTCTGGTATAGTTTAATGTGGAAAAGTAAAAAGTACGAAATGACACCAGAAAAATTATTTCTGTATATTTATTCATAATTAAGTGCTTAGCCACTATGTTGTAGCAGTATAATACATAATTTTATCTGTAGTAATACTCAAAATTCTGCTTAAACAGTATCAGCTTGTTCTATCTTTAGTCAAATAAAATAGTAGCTAATGTCAATGTTCTAATTCAAGTTATATTAAAAAATATCATATCTCACTGGTTTCCTTAAACTTCCTCTTCTATTTTCTTAACTCTTCCCTAAATTGTATCTAATAGTCTTTAATTATATCCATCTCAGCTTATTTCAACTCACATCAACGTATCAGAATATTTCACACACTTCTCAACCCTGCTCAATTTTTTTCCAACTCTTGTAAACCTTTCACTATCCTTCCCTCTTTTATTGACGCTTCTTAACTGTTCTTAGCCATCCTAATGTTTTCTCTACTCTTCTTAACTCCGTTCAACTGTACTCAATTGGTCCTCGACATCCTTTTTCAAGATGTTAACCCTTATCAACTTCAGTCCGTCCGTTAAAGCCTGTCACAACTTTTGTAATTTCCGTTCAACTCTTCTCAACTTCTCTACTCTAATTTCGCTTACTTCTAATCTACTTTCCTTAGTTAAGTTAATCAGAAGTAGGTACTTGTATTTGCTATATATGATAAACAGTCTCTTTTGAATTCGATTACAAAATTCCTGTTCAATATTTTCAATTCTCAACTCTCTATCAGTTTCCACCTTTTATTAACTTTACTTTGAACTGCTTTAACTCTTCCAACTAATCTCAACCTGTCACTGATTTTTAAAAATATCTTTAACTCTTTTTAACTCTTTAAAATTATCTCTAATCTTTCTCAACTGTTTCTAACCCGCATCAACACATTTAGAATACCTCAGACGCTTCTCAACTCGCCTCAACTCTAACTTTCCTGATTTTATCGTAATTTGTTTTTTCTCTATGCTCTATTAAGCTCTATTAACCCCTTGCTATTACTTTAACTTTTTTTAGTCCTTTTCACCTCCCCTACTCTCTCCTATTTTATTCAACTCTGCTTAACTAGTTCCTACTCTTTTTAACTTCGTCTTGTTAACTCCTTTTAACTTCATTGTCTTCTTATATCTTCTTAACTTGAACGCGTATAGACTTTTCATAACGTCTTCTCGACTTTTGTCAACCCCTGTCAGCTCTTCTCAACTCTTATCAACTGTTCTTAAATCGTTGCAACTCTTCTCAGCTCTTTTGAACTCCTATCAACCCTTTTCATATCTTCTCTACTATTCTCAACTCTTCCAATCTCTCTTTCTCAACTCCAAAACCACTCAAAATTGATTTGGGACTACTTTAAAAGTAGGTCATTTGTATTTTCTGTAAATGGTAAATAATTAAGACTGTTTCTCATTTTCTCATTTTTTGTTTGTACTTTGCAGGACTCTGCGCTGAAATAAATGACCTTGATTTTTATTATTTCTTTAAATACATCTAACTAGGTACTCATTTGTTTCGATTTCCAGAAGCCCGAGGAGTAGTTGTTTCCTAGAGCGATTATATAATGGCTTTGCTATTCGGGAACTACTTTGATAACCGCTTGGCGGTTTGGTGGTTCCTTTATCGATTTCCGACTTATATGTTACTCACTAATTTAACACCCAAATGTGTAAATTTTGAATAATAATACCATAAAAAGCCAGAATAAGTAAGTGTAAAGTTCCCAATATATGTATATATATATATATATATATATATATATATATATATATATATATATATATATATATACATATATATGTCAAATAAATACGGCAATATGTGGACAAGGAATGATAGGATATTATGAAAGCAGCCATTAGTTATTCACGACACAATAGTATTGCGGATATACTGTATATATCTAGCTTCCGTTCCCAGCGATCTTTTTGTTTTGTAAATAATTGTATGTCAACATTTGTGTCTATAATGTACATTTGTTAGATAAAAGCAATCCATGATTAATTCGGGGCTTTTTTTACGACCCGCGATGGCGTTTTTATCGATTTCTGACTGTGTATTGAGTATCGGTTGCCATGGTGGGAAAAGTATTGATTCACTAATATAAATGTAGTTATCTCTTCGATGCGAGTAATATTTACCAGAAGATAAGGAATCCGTTGTTTAATTTGGGTAATGAATTCAAGGAAGTTATTTGTGATTCAGATTCATACATAATTTGTTTTCATTAGTACGCAACTTTGTATTACATTTCTTTTTATTATTTTTCAGTTTGTTTAATTACAATGTAATTGGATGTAATTAGTGTCGATTTTGAGACTTTTCAATTTTTGACATAATTGCCTTGAATGGATTTTCTTCCACAAAAACTATTTTCTTGAGAGGAAAACTAAAAAAATCATACATACGTAAAAAAGACTGATAAATTCAATGGTGTCTTCGTATTTCTCTTAAATCTAGATTCTCTGGGTAAATATGAATTTCAAGGTTGTAAATTTGAACCTGAAGATAGATTTCCTTTTTTGCTTTTTATGAGAGAAATAACAGTCTTCTATTAAAACCAGGGGCGTAGCGTACATGGATGCGAGCGATGCGTCGCATCCCTTAAAAAATTGGCAAATTGGTGTTATTTAAAAGTTCAATCGATTTATTCAATTATTACAATCTTTTAATTATTTTAAACTGACCGTAAACATGTATTATTTACTTTAAACGCTACCATCAACTATTTTACCTTACATCGGCCGTGAAGGTGCCCGAAATCATTGGACTCCTGCTTTACTTGCTGCAGTGCTGAAATGCGATGGTCCACGTTACATCCGAGCTACGCGTTAGATGGGCGAAAAGGTCAGTGATCCACAGTCAACAGTGGAACCTCGAATGAGTGTTGTCGTTATTTCCGGACTCAGTTATGCGATTATGTGAAGGCATCTTGGCGACTGTCGCCATAACATAAGGAAGATTTGGAAGTGCTGTTTCAGGTAATTGTGGAAAATGGAAATGAATAATGGGATCGAGAAACCGTTATTTGTGCTAGAGGCCTTTTAACTTTATTCTAAGGCTTTAATTTTAATTTTTTCTCAGCAGTGTTTTCTGTAATATTCCCACATTCCGAGGGTCTGTTTAAAATTCTACAGACAAAAATATCAGATATTAGTTACTGCAACAAAAAGATCGCCATTTTCAAATCACAGATTCAAAAAATGAGAAACGAGTTTAGTGACATTTGGGACCATATGGACAGATTTGTGTTAAAAATCAACCACCAAGTAAAAGAATGTGTTTGGATTTAATTCCTGAAGAAGATAAGAAAAGTACCTACACACGATTGTTTTATGAAATTTTGGACGTTATTACTTTGAACATTAGTGAACGGTTCAGTGAAATTTCTAAACTAAAATTTTTAAATCTAGATTCCACATAATTTACTTCATTCGTGAAACGTTTTCCTGACGAACATTTTTCTTCTTTAGTAGATACATATGGAACATTCCTTGACGCAAATCGTTTAAAAAGTGAACTTTCAGTGATTTATAGTGATCCTGATATGAAAAAGACCACTGTGTTTGAGCTTCACTAATATATTATGTCCCGTCAATTATCTTCTGTTTTCCCGGAGTCATCAAAATTGTATCGTTTAATTTTGACTATTCCTGACACAAGCAGTTCCGCGGAAATATCATTTTCATGTTTAAAAAGAATATAGACTTATCTGCGAAATTCTCAAAAGCAAGAAAGACTATCAGCTTTAGCATTAATAAATATTGTAAGTTCCTTGTTAGAAGATACGAGATCGTCTCCAACATTTGAAGAAACAGTGATAGACGTTTTCGCTGGACAAACAGAAACCGAAGAATTGATCTTAATTTTAAAAATTAGGACATGTACCTCGGCATAATCATTTTAGGTTAGTGTCTTTTTTTATTTTTACCATTTCCATATGGCCTACCATTCATCTGACTATACTTCTTCCCCTTATAAAATTTTTATCGCATTCCTAAATTATTTTCTCACGCTACGCCCCTGATTTTGAGGTTTTCGTATTTTCGATAAAATTGCCTTGCGATAGTCAACTGATCTTCATCCACAAAAAAACATTTTCTCGAAAAAAAATCTAAGAAACTGTAACAGTTTTCCCGGACGTATCTTCGTATAACACTTTTCAAATTCAATATATTTCAATACATAGTCGAAATTTCCATCACACTATCTATACTTCACTTAGGATTTTTCCTCCAGTACAAACTACTATATTTATACATTTCCTGCCTGTTCCACATATCCCAGAAGTAAGGTATGTTACTATAAATAATGGAATCATGCAACTAAAACTCTCTTATTTTGCGCCTTGATATACCATCCGTCATTTCGGAAAATACACCTGGATAAAGTTGCAGACGTGTTACAACTTTTACAGGAATAATTAATTCAGACAGGACGGAAAATTTCGATGACGTTTAAGGTAGTAGTACGACGCTAGATCGATTATTCATGATAGATTCTCGAGCGACAAAGTATTACAGTGGCCGTAGGTCACTTGATGATAAAGTCAATACGATACAGACTTTTTCATGAAGAATTCACAAGGTATTAGATAAACAATTTGTTGTGTTAGAATCAGTACTGTATTTATTTCATATTCATATTTAAGAAAGGATATATTAATCTTAGCACAACGGAAATGAGTAAAACAACTACTAAGTCTTATACCACTATATTTTCACAGAAACGTGACTGCAGTTTCGACAATTTTTATGTCATTTTCAAACTATGATTCAACTAAGAATAAAATACAAACATTCTGTTCCTATAAGTGTTATGACAATAAACAGGTAGTTAAGGCTTAAGAGAAAACGTGTTTTATAAATGGTGCAATCCTAACCATCAAATTGTGGGAATTTCCATGAATATTATTAAGAACCATTATACAGGGGGTTAATTAATTTGGGTAACAGTAAAAAGAGGAGAATATAGTATATCTATCTACTTGATCATTTAACAAGCTAAAATTATCGATGTGGTTGTATTTATGGATTTATATTGCTTCTAACCAATTAAGTTTTAAACCTTTTCTGGCATAGTGTAGAATTAATTTTCATATTATTAATATCTGTGAAATTATGTCCACTTTCTAAAGATACGATTAGCAGAATCTGTTTTCTGTAACCTGAAGGATCTATTGTGATCAAGGTATCTAGTTCATCTAGTTCTAAATTTACGTCCCGTTTGTCATATATATATATATATATATATATAATATATATATATATATATATATATATATATATATATATATATATATATATATATATATATATATATATATGTGCTATTGCACTCCGAGCAATTTAACCTATAAACTCCCGATTTTTCGTATTTATTAGTTTTATCTTTGGCGTTATAAACTAAATTTGATAACCTTTGTACAATGCTACTTTGATATTATGTTTCTTGAGAATATTTGATATTCTTATTGACAATGTATCATAATATGTGATGGTGGCATAAGGTACTTGTTTATCTTCTCTAATAATTGGATAAATTAATTTAGAATATACTGATTTTGTTTATTAATTTGGTAATAGTTTTTGTTGGGACACTATTATTTTTGGCTATATTTTAAATCGTTGTAAGTTCTGTTTCTATCTGTGTTTCTGATAAAGGTAGTGAAAAAACTCTATGTAACATTGAATTATATGCAGCTATTTTATACGAATATAGGTGGCAAGAATCAAATGGGATAGTTATGTCTGTTATGTTATAGTATATGTAGGTTTTCGAAAAACATCAAATGTGCATTGATTACTTTTGTGTGTGATAGTAAGATCTAGAAAATGCATGCTATTGTTTGTTTCTCGTTCGATCGTGAATTTTATTTTGGGGTGTAGTTGTTTTACCTATTTCCGTTGTAAATTATGAACTACCACAAAGTAACGGCTTTCTCGATTAATTTCTTATTAATCTTAATGTCAGAAGCGTATTTATGATACCAATTATCGATGTTAGTAGTATAGCAAAACCAGTTCTGGACCACCCTTGGATTTGTCCGCGGACATTTGATGCGAATGGCATGTGGTCATTGTTGATCTGAAGAACTCTCGGCGTTGACAGCTCTGAATTCAGCAACGATAAAGTCGAAGCTGGTATATAATTGCTATGAAGCATTGAACCATTTGACGGAGAAGGGACCAGGGAAAACCTGTATGGACCAGAACCTGCAGTGGGAATAAGTCGGAATCTGATCAGAGACCGCATCAATGACTGGGCAAGAGACCAGCACAGAGAAAGATGGAGAGGAGTAACGGGTTGTCGAATAACCAAACTCTTCATCAAATACTCAGAGATTAAGAGATGGGCCCAATAATTCATTAAATTGAACAGACACAAAGCCAGAACCCTGGTGGGAATCATAACGGGCCACCATAGTAACCTGAATGCATATAAGTACAAGCTGCGGCTGACTGACAGCCCGGCATGCAGATACTGTAGAGAAGACGAGGAAACCTCGATTCATCTTCTTTACATCTGCCCCGCACTGGAGGAGAGGAGGTGCCTTATATTAGGGACCCCTGTTATCCTAGAAGAGGCGAGGCTTAAGGCGAGGGTCGTGCCCAAATTGCTCCTTTTATGGGATAGTATTTTTGGATAATGGCCCGGATAAGAGGGGATCGCCAAGGGACTACCCATGCGATCAGTGGTTGATGAGGCCCAAACCCACAAAACATAATAATACTCTTGTTTCGTCTCAAAACGAAACTGGTTTCCAGTAGTCAATGATCTAATTTACGGGCTCTCTTGCAAAACGCAACCTAGGTACTCCATGTATTCTGGTGAGCTGTGGTGCAATAACTGGTCTTCTACTGTCCAATATTCCTTCATTAAGCCTTCTCATGACCGTTTGTCCAGAAGCTACTACATTTCAAGCTGCTGCTAGAGCTCTACTTAGCTCTAAACTGGTAGAATGCATGTTTCTTTAGACTACTTGCATAAGATATCGCTCATCTGTTGCAGACTTCTTACCACCTTGCCCTGGGGTTCTACAGTAACTTCCAAGTTAATTGAAACGTATAACTGTTCGAATAATAGTTGATTGTCTAAAATTTCCAACAAGTTAGACGCATAATTAGGCTACATCCCTGTTTACCAGAGTTACCTTTCTAGAGTTTACCAGAGTTACACTTTCACTGCTTCATCTCCTCTTAAGTTGCATGGATGATTGCTGATGCGTTAACTGTGTGTTTATGCCATTGAAGAATAATTCCAATCTTTAGTATATTTCTAGGTGTTTCGGTATCTCAATCAGTATTTATAGCCCACAGAGTTTATAAAAAATTTTGGTCAGAATTAACTGAGATATTAAAAATTATCGTGGTTAAAGTTGGCAATTGATTTCAGGATGATATTTTGACTAATTTTACATCTTGTAGACTCTAGATTGTTGCAGAAGGCTTGTCTTACCTCTTGTTGCAGGTATCTGATGCACACCTTCTTGAAAGAGGTCTAGTCAGCATGTATTTCATGTTTTGTTAATATTTTGCTTTGTATCCTTTTATTCATTGTAAACACGTACCGATGGCATCTATCTCTCGTATTATTTCTCCTTATCGACGTCTATAAAATGGTGTGAAGTACTTCTACAACAAAATGGTGAGTACGTTGCGGTATTAATGTGGAATTTATAGGTGTACATTCTTCTAATTCAATTATAGTTTACCAAACATTGTTGTAGTTAAACCTAAATTTCCTTTGTTCCTCTTTCATCCATAACACCACCTAGTATTTCAATAGACGAAAGACGCTGAAATTATACTGATTTTAAACTTAAAACTCGCCACCAATCGGCTCAAGTGTCATCGAATGAACACGTCGAGTGATGTCCCTTAAAGAAGAGCATCCGGATTCCGGGATAGATTCTAAAGTTGTTCGACGATTTCCCACGAGAGACGCAAACCAATCCGGACCGCAGCGCGTATATTGTTTCTCCAGTCAGGCTTACCAACAGCCGGCAAACACTGCCGTGATGTTTTGTTTACTTCCCTCAGTCATGATTAGAGGAACCGTTCTCGGTGAGATTCGATTGCAGAGTCGCCTAGCAATTGGCTCAGTCGTCGGGGTGCAATTAAATATTTACCTGATTTAATGCCTTTGCGAAGGGTGTCCCAAGGATGTATTATTTAGTTAGAGGAACTACGCTAACATCGTTCTATTGGAATCTTGTCAATTCCAGACACGAAGTCTGTTTTTTTTAACAGATGCCTCTAATATAAAATATATGTTTAATATTATATAGGCTGTCTCAGTTGGAACTGTAAGATTTGAATTGCGCGCCATTTGTGTTTTGAGCAACGAATAGTTTGTGTATAAAGGCGCGTATACATCTGAGCACGAACGAGAACGAGGCAAGGCGAGGCGAATACCTCGTTTGGGTTTTTTGGCAATCATACGAGGCAACGTTCGAGGCAGCGATACATCCATTCATTCGTATATTCCGGTGTAAAAATGGCGGAAGATGTAGTAGTGGCAAATACAGCATTGTCAGGCACAAACTGCCTCGTATGACGTACACAAAAAACCGTCTACACTGCACCGAATGGTCCTTTGAAGTACCGACTCGAAACGGGTAGACTCCAAACAGCCTCGTGGCGAGGCCGAGACGTCTTGCCGTGCCTCGTATGCACGTATACACTTGCATCCTCGTTCGGCTTCGCCTTAACTTTATGAAAATCATGATTTACAGTAGTACTACCTTTAAAGTGAAGTTGGTAATGTTATCATAGTAAATGGGGAACGTTATCTATCATAACATATTTAACAACTTCTTTTTCCACCAAATTGATGATTTGGATTTGGGCAACAAGTGGTTTCAGCAAGACGGTGCAACGTGTCATACAGCACGTCCAACCATAGCTGTGATTTAACCCCAGTGGACTTTTTTCTTTGGGGTTATACTAAGAGAAATGTGTACGCCACACAGCCAGTAACAATAAATGACCTCAAAGCAATCATTCAACTTGTTATTCGATAAATAGAGCTAATTTCACTTACCCGTGTTATGGACAGTGTTGCTATATGAATGACATTATGCCAGATAAGTTGTCATGCCAAACCCTCAGTTTGTTAAATATTATAAGTTTTATTCACAAATCACATCGTGTAGTTCCAAATAAGCCCCCCAGAAATAATGACGTCGTATGGTTTGTACATGACAGTCGTTAAATATTGACATCCTATCTTTGACAGAACACAAATGGCGCGCAATTCAAATCCTGTAGTCCTAGATACCCTATATCTCAGATCCTATAGACCCTGAGACCCTATACCTTATTCTGCATTATTAGTAAAGATACTAAAACCTTTCAGTTCTACTCATATTATCATACATATTTCCATTTAAACTGAAGCGCCGGCAACCGGCAGTGCGCCAGTCTTGGCCGGCCGCTGTCTGGGCTGTCGACAGCCAGCCCAGTCAGCGGCTTGATTTTAACAGACTTATGGAGATCCGTGGTGCGGGGGAGGAGAGGGGAGTACGCGAAAATGACATGCAATTTAGCTAGCCTGATCGATCAGTTTGCGTAATACAGTGGCTATAATATTGACCTGTCGTTACTCGTAGTGATTAGTGTTATTTTTAAGGATAATGGCGGCCCTAGGCGGCCCCAGATTTAGTAGACTTTTATAGACAATAATGAATTAATTACCTTTGATTTCAAAATAGTTGCGTCCTCTATTGGTCAGAAGTATAATTAAATCGAGTATTATTCATTATAGCCTATATCTAAAGGCAACATGTTGATAATATGGTCTCGTTACGTTGTTTCTTGATGGTACATGTTGAAATTCACAATTTATGCTTATTATATGTAACAATTAGATTATTTTTCATATATAGTAATTTACAACAATTGTGACATTATTTAATTTAGGAAATGTATCATTAACAATTTAAATACATCTCATATTCAATATACGATAAAAATTTAATATCCGTACACCTTAGTCCAAGAGCACTCCAGAAATAGTATCGGCTAATCATACCCTTATCACTGATCGATAAACGATTAAATATTCCTTATAGGGTTCGATACAACCCGTTATAATTAAGAACTAAATAATAAATGTTTCTCTTTTTTCTATTGGCTTATCGCGTGCGGCCCTCTTGGATGGTAAACATATATCAAGAGACACAGCAAGACATCGGGGTAATTTGTTATTCCATTAATTCGTAACGATTCGTAAAACATTTATATCAGTATCGATGTTTAAGTGAATTATAGTCACGAGAGGATATGCGCGGTAGACGTTTTAAATGTGTAATACGTGTATGCGGTTGACGTTGCCAAATTGTTAGAATGGAAAAGTACGAAATATTCATATTATTTTTATCCTCGAACATTAACGCTTCTATTTCTGCAGTTATTAAAAATATATCGGCATCTGTTAATATGTGAAAAAGGCAATTCTATCTTGCTGAGTCACTTCTGAAACGTTAAAATAATATCTACACTTGAGAGCAAAACAATCGACTCAGCAACATGCTCCAACTTTGAGAGAATATGTAACCTCTCCAGTACCATTTGAATTAAAGTTCAATGAACTGTTTGATAGTTTAAAAACAATGATACCACTTCGATTGGAATCGGACCTGTTCTGACAAAGTTATGAGCCGAACAACATGTGTAACACAAAAGAGTTGAAACAGAAAGGGTGAATAAGAAACGAAAAAGAAAATAATCCTCAGTTGAAATGCAATTAATTTTTTTTTCAATACTTGGTGTTGCCACTCCTTCTCCTAATAACATTTTCTAAACGATTACGCATAGATCGAATAACTTTTCTTATGCTGTCTTGAGGAATTGCTTCACACTCTTCAACCAACGCAGTTCTCAGTTCAACTACGCTCCCTGGTGCAGGATTTTTTGCCCTAAGTCTTCGCTTAAGTTCGTTCCAAACGTGTTCAATTGGATTCAAGTCCGGGCTAATCAGAGGCCAGTCCATTTTTCGTATACCGATGTCAACCAGGTAGGTAGTGGTCACTCGCGCGGTGTGGCAGCGAGCATTATCATGCATTAGCATGAAGTCCTCACCAACAAATCCCGCATACGGAACAACATGTTCCTCCAGAATATCGTTGATATACCAGTCCGCTGTTAATCCTCCTTCACGTCCTCCACCGGGCACGAAAAACAACTCAGTTTTTTCGTGCATGGAAATTCCCGCCCAGAACATGCAAGAGCCACCTCCATATGCGACAGTTTCTTGAATACAGCTTTGAGCAAATCGCTCTCCTGGTCTTCTATAGACCCGACGTCTCTTCGATCGTTACCATGCAGGCACATCCTGGACTCGTCTGTGAATAATATCTGACTCCATTGACCGTGGTCCCAAAAGAGATGTTCACAAGCAAATTCCAGTCGTCTTTGCTTTTGGACTGCAGTCAGTTTGGGGTCAGTAGCTGCCTCTTTTGGGGTCAACTTGGCTGCCTTCAATCTTCGTCTCACTGTTCAAGTGCTAGCGACCACACCTCTAACCTCTCTCAGCTCTTGTGTAAAGTCAACACCAGTCAAATGTCGATTTCTGAGAGATCTTAATACAATAAATCGATCGTCCCTCTTCATTGTCACGCGTTTACGACCGCCTCCTGGCCGGTGAACGTAGCTACCGGTTTCTCGGTACCGACGATACACTCTTGACACAGCTGATTGACTCAAATTCAGTCGATTTGCCACGGCTCTCTGACTGAGACCCTCTCTCAACAATGCAATTAGCTGGGCTGCTTCGGCAGCTGTAGCATACATTTTCTTGTAAATCCTTCGAGCACATATGCATACGTTAACTTCAAATTAGCGAATGGAGACGAATATCAAGTTGCAAGCGCCCTCTATGTCTGTCATAATCGTCGCGCATGCGCATTCCAATTAACAAGGTTTTGTGTTACACATGTTGTTCGGCTCATAACTTTGTCAGAACAGGTCCGATTCCAATCGAAGTGGTATCATTGTTTTTAAACTATCAAACAGTTCATTGAACTTTAATTCAAATAGTACTGGAGAGGGTACATATTCTCTCAAAGTTGGAGCATGTTGCTGAGTCGATTGTTTTGCTCTCAAGTGTATATAAAGGGTGTTACAATAAAAGCACAAGGTCTGAATTTGGCGCGCCATTTTGGCTGTCATGAGTCGATAGGTCAATAATTGTGACAGGTCGATGGGAGACATATAGGAGTTAGTAAACATAGAGCGCTACGTGATACAGCAGCGCGTCCTTATTGTTAAACATTACTATCAAAACTGTGAAAGTTTGGTTGCTGTGATTCGTAAAGTACGTTCAATTTTTAGTAGAAATAATGTTCCATATTTATTAATTGCGGAAAGAATAATGGAAAAATTCGAAAATACTTGTTCAGAAACACACGACATGAACTCGTAGTGGTCGTTCTTAACAAAACATGATGGCAATTCGCGAGAGTGTGGTGGAGAGTCCAGAGACCTCGATTCGTCGTCGTGCACAAGAATTGGACATTTCAACAGCCACTCTTCACCGTATTCTCACTAAAAATTTGCGTCTCCATACTTACAAAGTTCTATTAACTCAACAACTTCTGCCAACAGACCATCCACAGCGAAGAGAGTTCTCCAATTGGATCATTGGACAACAAGAAGTGAATGCTGATTTTGGGAACAAAATCATCTTCAGCGACGAGGTCCATTTTCATCTTGATGGCTTCGTTAATAGACAAAATTACAGCATTTGGTGAAAATTCCCTAATGATCCATAAGACACAAATGCATCCCTAATGTGTCACTGCTTGGTATGCATTGTGCTCTAATGGAATCATTGGACCATTTCTCTTTGAAAATGATGGAATTTAACGGTAAATGGCGAACATTATCATAATATAATAACACAGTTCTCTGTGCCTCAGTTGGAAGATACTCTTGAAGACATTCAGTTGCGGTATTAGGGTGCCACTTGCCATATCACCCTTGAAAAGTTGACTGTCTTACACGAGCCTTTTCCTGGTCGTGTCACCTCCCGATCAAAATTGGCCGCCACGATCTTGCGATTTAACACCTATGGACTTTTCTCTGTGTGGTTTTTTGAAGTTTCATGTTTACGTCAACAAGCCTACGACCACCCAAGCATTGAAGGCATAAATCTACCGCTGTATTGACGAAATATCGCCACATTTATGCAGAAGAGTACTCGTGTACCCCCAAAGCCGTTTTACTAGATGTGTTGTTTCATACATAATTCCCAAATATCTACATTATAGACCAATAAATATTTCAATACTTTACCATAGAAAACCATGTTTCATTAACCCTTATTTACTATATATGGTGTAGTCCATGAATAAAAAAATCGCCATCGTTTGAAAGTCATGTGACCTGTATGGACTACTGTATTTTAGAAAAGATGTAACTATATAATTTTTAAATATATATTTTTATAACACGTCACAGAATGGGTAAAATGAATGAATGACCGTATTTACAGTTATATTTATACCTATATATGTGGAAGTACACTGTTATTTATACAACGTACGCACAAAAGCTCCTCGGGATATGTCGATGAGCTATATAAAATCTATATAAAATAAAGCTACATAAAATCTTATAGTATAGTTTTTTTCATCGCTATTTGCCAAATAAAAAATCTCAAAACATACCGTGGCTTGCTCTTATGGCTAAGCTCATGTAGACTCTTCCGTTTATCGGCAAGATAACAGATTTTTTTATTTGGAAAATAGCCATGAAATCGTTTTATATATTGTTTCTTTTATTTTACAAAATACCAATCAGATTTTCCTCTACCAAACGTCTATGTATTGCTAAAAATGCTTACAAAATATATGTAGATATGTTTTGGTCACACGAAAAGCGGTTTTGTAAATATTCACATTGTTTTTTTCTACCGTACTTTGTGAGAATGGAACCTCTTTGCTTAGTTATTGGTTAACCAGGTATTCTATCTGCGTTAAGTGCCATACGAGTCAGTAAATTTGTCATGAACATTCTTTAGGTTCTTAACATGATGACGTTTGGAAACCTTCCATAGGAGTTCATCACGATAAATAATATCTGATAATCTTCAAGCTTCTTAGTACACCCTCATCTGTCAATTCACCCTCTGAAAAGCTCTGACCAACATAATGTGAACCTGACGAGCACCTGATCTTGATAATGATCGATTTCTAAGTAAAAATTATTCTAAAAGGTTTCCAACCAAAACGCGCAATGTTAATTGTAAATAAAACAAAAAGTTTTCAGAGATTTATCTTAATATTTTTTATTATAATAGAAGGATCTATGACAATTATGTGTGAAACAAAATATCGGCCAAATGCTCGCCACGGCTTCGGTGGCATACCTCTATCCGATGGTCCATATTTTCAATGACTCTGAGACATAATTGAGGTTCAATGTCGTTAATGTGGCGAATTATCTCATCCTTTAGCTCTTGAATTGTTCTTGGCTTATTGACGTACACTTTTTCTTTTAAATATCCCCAAAGAAAAAAGTCCAACGGTGTCAAATCACATGATCGTGGCGGCCAATTAACATCGCCACGACGTGAGATAACACGGCCATTGAATTTCTCACGCAAAAGTGCCATTGTTTCGTTGGCTGTGTGGCAAGTGGCACCATCCTGTTGGAACCACATATCGTCCAAGTCCATATCCTCAATTTCTGGCCACAAGAAGTCCGTTATCATCTCGCGATAGCGAACACCGTTCACGGTAACTACTTGGCCGACCTCATTTTCGAAGAAGTACGGCCCGATGACGTCGCCAACCCATAAACCGCACCAAACAGTCACTCTTTGTGGATGCATCGGCTTTTCAACAATCACTCGTGGATTCTCATTTGCCCAAATTCAACAATTCTGCTTGTTAACGAATCCACTGAGGTGAAAGTGTCCGTCGTCGCTGAAGATGATTTTCTTTGTAAAGTCACCATTCACTTCTGTCTGTTCAACCAACCATTCGGCGTATTGACGACGCTTGAAATGGTCAGTAGGCTTCAGCTCTTGAGTCAATTGAACCTTGTAAGCGTGTAAATTCAAATCTTTATTCAAAATTCGCATCAGTGATGTTCGTGAGATGTTCAATTGTTGGACACGACGACGAGTCGAGGTTGACGGCTATTCTGCTACACTATCGCGAACAACAGCAATGTTTTCCCCAGAACGAACTGGGCGAGCATGCATAGGTGTTTTCACATTTCCTACAGACCCGGTTTGCTGAAATTTGCGCACAATTCTCCCGATTGTGGACACATTTGGTCGATTATGCTGACCAAAAAAGTTACGAATTGCACGAAATGCATTTTGATTTGAACACCCATTTTCGTAAAAGGCTTCAACAATCTTAACGCGCTGCTCAATTGTGTACCTCTCCATGGTTGAATTTGTCAAACACTGAAACAAAGAAATGTCAAATTAAGTTGGGCAAAAAACTTGACGTTAAGGTGTGACTCACAATTAACATCGTGCATTATGGTTGGACCACCCTTTAGTTCCATCAAGGTAGGTTTTAGTGATGTTACCGATTATTATTGCACGAATTAGTGAGAATTTCACAAAATTGGAGACGCCGATCAAGACCATCTTCAACCAAGGATTACCGATCACATTCTACGATCAGATGAATTTCGTATGGATATTTTTTCAACGCATGTGCTCCGGAAGAGGTCTGGAAGACCTTTTCCCATTTTTAATATGTCTTTAAAGCATTATCAAACATCATGAGAATGCGAGAAATTAGAAAAACATACTCCACAATTACTCCAGATGACTAGACCGTAGGTAAAGATGACAAATGTACAAATATATGTTAATAATGACATAAAAATGTATAAACCGAGTTAGTATGACTCAAACCTTTCTTGATTCATCTCAAACTGCGTCTGTTTTTGTTTTTTTTGCTCGTGTGTTTTAAGAGTGGCCTTGCCTTGGTCACTAAACAAAAATAGAAAATCATGATTTAGTTCGATTTACTGGTTTCTTTAATGTTACGAACATCTGTGGTCGTACTCGTCTGCACTCTCTCATCCACCCACGTTTTATATTTACCAGTAGCAGAATGTGCTTCATCTTAGATCAGCGAGCAATATAAATCCCGAAATACTTATTTCAAATCTGACTGTCGCTGAAAAATTAGGCAGTTTCCGATATTAACCATTACATTTAAAGTCACGTGAATCCAATTTAAATGAAATACTAGTATATTTCCAGGCCTACTTTGTTTATTTTCGAGTATCCGGTATATATCGCGCACATTTGGCAACGTGGCGGCCTAGTTACATCGTAGCGTGCGCTGGCTGTTCGATATCCATCAATATGTAATAATACGGCCATTACGAAGGAAACGACATAACTTTCGTAGTTTTAATACAACCTCTTTTTTCCCTCGTGAATAATGAGGGGAAATGAAGGCGGTGTGTTTTAAATTTTTAGGTTATTTGCGCCTCATTAATATAGAACCCTGATTCGGGGAAGTTATGGCGCGTCACGCGCGGTTGTCATAAACTTTTTTTTAATTAACGTTAATCACGCGTTTTTATTATCCTTCTGAACTAGCAGCATTTCCGCGACACAGAAACTCCATAATTCAAGGGGAACATGTACACTTCCACGTCGAGGGTGGAAGAAATATGTATTACCAGGTGCGTTTCGGCCTTCCCCTCCTTCGGCGATTACAACGTAACGTACTTACGTTGCACATTCGTGATGGGGACAAAAGCTTGGAAGTTTCAACCGTCTGCGTTTTACTTGACGAAAGTCGTATTTGCAAGTTTTTTTTTCTAACAAGTGTGGAAATAGGTAATTATCTAACTAGTGAGGAAATAGTGGAAATAACTATTTACGTCACTAGTGGGGAAAGTGTATTTATATGGGATTAACTGTGAAGGGATGCCGCCCTTGGTCCTTCAAAACATTCCCCTGATGCGAACTTTATAAAATAATTCAATCTGACAGATTTGTCACCATGTTAACATGCGTATAATTATGACTTGATACAATTATGATTAGCATGAATAATGTTTTATGTCATAATTTATGCTGTCCATTTCGGCAGCCGACATGCCGTCTCCTATACTTGAGATATTTGAATCGTTCTAGGTACAATACAATTTAGTATAACTTTGCCGTCGTATTTGACCACCCTATTGTTTGCTTGATGTTATAGTGTTAATATTTATATTTCTTGTCTCTCTGACTTTCGTACACTATACCAGGTATTTAAATATGGAACAACATTTTTTTATATAGAAAATACACGTTTATTGTATGAAAACAATAAAAAATATTTTATTCCAAGTATTGCCCATTGCTAGCTATACATTTTTCCATCTCTCTGTCAATTTGTGGATTCTAGGCCAAAAGAATTCTTGCTCTTTTGAGACAAACCAATCATCGAGCTATTTTCGTACATTTTCATAAGAAGTGAAGCCCTGTTCAGGAAGTGCGTGTACCATCGATGCAAATAAGTAGTTATCGGATATAGCCAAGTCTTGTGAGTAAGCAGCATGCGAAAGTATTTCCCACTAAACGCCTCTATCGTTTCCTTTACCGGTTTTTCTGTGTGTGATTGTGCATTATCATGAATAAAAATCACTTTGTGTTGCTTTTTTTGATGTTCTGGTCGTTTTTTATGCAAAACTTGATTCAAATTGATTATTTGTTGTCGGTAGCGTTCAGTATTAACGGTTTGACAAGGTTTTATTTAGTACCTCATAATAGATCACACCCTTCTGATCCCACCAAACCCAAAGCATTGTCTTCAGTCCATAGCGATTTGGCCTTGCAGTCGATGTCGATGGTTCGCCTGGAGTTACTTATGATCTTTTACGCTTAGGATTCTCGAAATATATCCACTTTTCATTGCCAGTCACAATTCAATGGAGAAATTACTTTCTTTTGTACCTGGCGAGCAGCATTTCGCAAATGGTTTTTCGGGTTTTCTGCTGTCTTTCATTCAATTCATGTGGAACCCATTTTTCCATCTTCTGGAACTTTCCCATGGCTTTCAAACGTATGGAGAAAGCTTCTCGTCATCATCATTAGGTCATCAGTCCTAAGACTGGTTGGACGCTAACCTCCAGCTTCTCCTATCTTGTGCTAACCTACGCATTTCGCTAATTGTGCTACAACCTACATCCCTTACTATTTGCGAGCAGTAGTCTAATCTAGGCCTACCTCTGCCTTTCTTCACTCCTATTTCTGCCTCCAAAATATCGCGGACTATTCCCCCATGTCTCAGCAAGTGGCCTACCATTCTATCTCTTCTCTTCTTTAAGTTTTTCCACATACTCCTTTTCTCGCCGACTTTCTCCAATACTTCTTCGTTTCTAACCCTATCAGTCCATGGTATTTTCATCATTCTTCGGTAACACCACATCTCAAAAGCTTCTAATTTCTTCCTACTTGCTTCCCCTACCGTCCAGGTTTCACAGCCGTAAAGTGCCGTGCTCCATACATATGTTTTCAAAAATCTCTTCCTTGTTTCTAAGTTTATTACCCCCGAGCATAAAAGTGCTTTCTTTTTGTTAAAAGCTACTCTACCCTGCGCTATTCTTTGTTTTATGTCTTTATCGCTTCTTCCATCCCAATTTATTTTACTTCCTAAATAAGTGAAGTCTTTAACTTCCTCCAATCTTTCATTATTAATTTGTACTTTCGTTTTTGCTCTGCTCTCGCGCCCTCTGCACACGAACACTTTAGTTTTGTTTTTATTCACCCTCATTCCGTATTCCTCTGTCAACACTGCCTCCATTTCGTTCAATGCTGATTCTAGTTCCTCCTTACTAGATGCTAATACTGCTATATCATCCGCGAATCTCAGCATTTTTAGTTTCTGTCCCTGTACTTTAATCCCGAAATCTACTCTATCTTTTACCACATTAATCGCCTCTTCGATGTACAGATTAAAAATTAGTGGTGATAGCGTACATCCTTGTCTTACTCCTTTCCTAATACCTACTTCCCTTTCTTCCCCTTCTACTTCTATAACAGCAGTTTGCTCTATGTATAGATTGTGTACTACTCTCCTATCTCTATACTTCATTCCCGCGCTCTTTAGTATCTCGAACATTTTTTCCCATCTTACGTTATCAAAAGCTTTTTCTAAATCTACAAATCCTATATAAGCGTTCTTTCCTTTTTCTATTGTTTTCTCTAACATTACTCTTAGCGCCAGAATAGCTTCGCGAGTTCCCCTATTTCGCCTAAACCCGAATTGGTCTTCTCCTAGTATTTCCTCCGCTCTATTTTCCATCCTCTTCTGCACTATTCTAGTTAAGATTTTTGACGCATGGGAAGTTAGGCTAATCGTTCTAAAGTTCTCGCATTTGTCGGCTCCTCTCTTTTTCGGTATAGTAACGATAATGTTCCTCTTATAATCCTCCGGCATCTCGCCCGTTTCGTATATGTATTTTACCAGTTCAAACATCCTATTTACTACTTTCTGTCCCGCATATTTCAAAATTTCCGCCTGTATTTTATCTACACCCGGCGCTCTATTATTCTTTAGCCCCCTTAGTGCTATTTCAAATTCCTCTCTCAATATAGGTTTTCCTACATCTTCCCTATCGATGCTAGATTCTTCCTCTAATATCTCTCCTAATTCCTGGCCCTCGTATAAATTTCCTAAGTACTGCTTCCATCTATCCGCTTTCTCCTCTCTTCCTATCAGTATGTCCCCCGATTGACTCCTAACATTTCTACTTATTGTTCCTACATCCCTGAAGTTCCTCTTAATTATTTTGTAAGCCTCATCGGTCTTACCTACTTGGAACTTATCTTCTACTTCTTTGCATTTCTCCTCTATCCATTGTTCTTTCGCTTTTCTACATTTTCTAATGATTTCCCACTTTATTGCCTTATACGTTTTCAGTCCTTCTTCGTCTCGTCTGTTTTTGTAGCCTCGTCTCTTTTGCATTAAGTTTAAGATTTCGTCCGTTATCCAGGGCTTCCTAGCTTCCCTTTTATCGTGTCCTAAAACGTCCGTAGCCGCGGAAGCTAGACTATTCTTGATACCCTCCCACTCAGTTTCTGCGTTCTTGATTTCGTCCTTACTCGTTTTATTTATTAATTGATCTGTTTTCTCCTGGAACTTATCTTTCATATTCTGATCCCTCAATATGTCTACATTTATACGTTTCTTATCCTTCCGGGTTTTCAGATTTTTGAACTTTAATCTAGCTTTCATGACTACCAAGTTGTGATCGCTGTCTACATCTGCTCCTGGATAACTCTTACAGTCTTTTACTTGATTTCTAAATCTCTTCCTAACCAGAATGTAGTCTATCTGATACCTGTCTATCCCTCCTGGCATTTTCCATGTGTACCGCCTCCTAACGTGATTCTTGAACAATGTGTTCGCGACTACCATCTTGTGCTTCTCACAGAATTCTATCAGTCTGCTACCTCTCTCGTTTCTGTTTCCTAATCCATAAGGCCCTACAAATTCTCCTTCTTTCCCCTCACCTACGACTGCGTTAAAATCTCCCACTATTATTAAATTTTCATGACCCTTCACAAATCCTATTACCTGCTCTATGTCCGAATAAACGGCTTCTAACTCTTCCTCACTATGGCTAGAAGTAGGCATGTATACTTGCACTATTACTGTTTCCACTGGCTTCGAATCTAACCTAACCATCATTACTCTCTCGCTGTATTGTAGGTAGCTATCTACACACTGTCCTGCGTTCTTCCGCATAACGATCCCTACTCCCGCGTTTCCATTTACCGATCCTGTGTGTATTACCCTATAGTCACCGCTCCAAAAATCTCCTACTTCCGGCCAGCGCATCTCACTTATACCTACTATATCTAATCCTAACCTATCCATTTCTATCTTCAGATTTTCTAGCTTCCCTGCCTGTCTCATGCTTCTGACATTCCACGCTCCGACTCGTGAAATGCTACACTTCTTATTATGATTGCACTCGATCACGTCTCCCGGAACAGTCCTCACCCGGAGATCCGAACGGAGGACTATTTTACCTCCGGAGTTTTTTGTCCCTGAAGGAGGGCAGCAGCTCTTTCAGTAGTCATAGTGGCAGAAAACGTGGGGGTTGGTATGGTGCTATGACACACACGACTGCGATGTGGAAGGCAAGAGGAAACCACCACATTATAATCCTCAGAACAGCTAGCAGAAAGCTTCTCGTATCACATATAATTCGAATCCGCGAGTTCTTGTTGCGTTTGAGCGTCATTCTCATCCAAGAATGTTTCCAATTATATCTTCAATCTTTTTCGATGGTTTGCTACGTTCTTCGATTCTCACGACAAAATTGCCACTTTTGAATTGTTTAAACCACTCAAAGCACTGTGATTTACCAAGCGCATGCTCACCGTAGGCTTTGACAAGCATTTGATGTGATTCTGCAGTAGTTTTATTCAAATGGTAACAGAAAATCAATGCTGTCCACAAATCGTAATTTCCAGGCACAAAATTCGGCATGTTCAACGCTATTAAAAACGATGTTGTGGTATGAAACTTGTATTGTTATGAGAGAAAAACCGTTATCAGATGTCAAAACAAGAACATGGCGCCAATGACGCAGTGTGACGATAACTACGTTGGCAGCTAGGCCATCTATGGGCAAATTCCAATTTCATATCTACATACCTGGTAAATATCGCGAACGTTTGCAGTAGCGCGCAACTATTTGCGCGCAATGTAAGAAGAAAAACACGAGGCAACGATCTCTAAAGAATATTGTGTAGACAACGTTGCAGTACGTACAGCTCATCAAGAATAGGAACAAGTTTTAAAACCGCGATATCGAACCACCCACGAGATACGCAGTAAATAGCCTGGTCTTTACCCAGTCGTATCGAGACCTCTGCAGAGTGAATATCGATGAATATATATATTGAATGTCAATGTACACAGAGTTTGATCTGGCCGCACTTAAAGTGCATCCTTTTCCCTTCCAATGCTGCCTCACTCTTACTTCTACGCATCATAGAGAATCTCATACTTTTTCCTGTTTTTGACGAGCACTTTTTCCTGTTTTTGACGAATTCATCGATATACATACATACATTCAGTATGCAAAGGTCTCAATGCGACTCGGTAACGACCAGGCTATTTACTGTGCGCCTAGTGGGCGGTCTCATATCGCAGTTTTGAGACTTATCTCTATTCTTGAGATCCTGTACACACAAAAACTAGTACCTACATATAACGACAAAAAGGGAGCTTTTAAATAGCTCATTCTACACAGTTAAATAATAAGAGTAGATGAATCTCTAAAATTCATCAAGTAAACAAACAAACCTTTATCGCTCAAAATTATAAAAAAACCTTTAGATATTAATTTTTCTACTAATTAAATGTTCCTACTTGATTTAACGAACAAATTTCTTCCTTACCTCATGCATACCAGATATTATTATCGGCGACCTAAAATTTGTCATTCAAATTAAAATCCCCATTAATCAAATTTAATATACCGATAAATTGCGAACTATTGGTTTCTGAACAGTTTCTAAACATTCGTTAGTGGCTAATTTGCAAGCGGTATCTTTGAATCGTTTATACATAGATGCTCATTAAATAAAATAATTAGATAAAAAAATCGTCTGTCGAATAAAATCGACATGCTCGTATGTGTCATCGAAATTTTGGTCGAGCCATGACTAATTGTTGGTTCTGGCGTTTTGAGTTATATTAGCACACCGAGGCGATTTATTGAGGCTTGATGGAGAGTACAGCTAACGCTAGAAAAAGGTTTGTTTTTTGTGTTTTTTGTAGTGTATCGATTTCTTAAATATGTGGATGTATCAGAAACTTAATGACACGATACCCATCTTGTTATTGTTGAGAAATTACCGAATTACAGCTAGTGGCATATGTCAGTCTACTGACTAGAGAGCTACAGTAAAATGCACTGCCCGGCAGACGTTGCGCTGATTGATCGGATTGGCGCAACCAAAGTTAACTGGCGCGTTTTTTGGGGTTGAAAGCTTAAGGTTATGTTTTCACTTTGACAAACTTCCTTAAAACGTTGTTTGTGTACATACATATTTTTGCCGTTTCAGAGAGATTGTTTTACAAACCTGTTCGTTAGGACATATTGTTTAGATACTAATACCTTGTTTTAGCAAGAAATAATGGATCCATCTTCACGCTCTGCATCTGCTTCAATAACCTCTGAAGAAATAATTCCATCGGAAACGTGTCACCTTTGCAGTAAAAAATTTATAAATGTGGGATTAAGGAATCGTCATATCATAAGAGTCCATAAAATAGATGTGTTGAATCCCAAAATTAGTTACATTATTTGTCCATTATGTGAAGAAGAAACTGATTTGAAAAGTCATGAGGGATTACACAAACATCTTGAAAGAAATCACCAGGTGAGTATTAAGTTAATCACTTTCGAGTTTTCTAGCAGACAAGAATACGACACATGGAAGGATGAGGAAAAAATTGAGATAAATTATGCAATGCATAGATCGATTCGCAAAAAGGAACATAATGTATTGTACTATGATTGTAACAGAAGTAACCACAAAGGTAGGTGCAATACTTGATACCTACAATAAGAAATATAGCCATTTCAATAGTTATTTTAAATAATATACCTAGGTAACAATAATTACACAACATAATACTCTTATCTATTTTTAGGATACAAGCCCAACTATAAAATGAGGACGGAGAAATCTGGTGGGACAATTAAAATTAAAGGAGTATGTCCCTCCTGGCTGATTTGCAAATTGCGTGATGAAGGACAAGTTTTAGTTAGTTATTGGAAAACGCATGCTGGACATGAACAAGAATTGAGAAGCAAACATCTCTCGAAGGCAGAAGAAAAAATGGTGGCAGAGAAGGATTCAAGAAAATTGGGAGCGCCGAAACTGAAAATATTGGCCGTCTTAACAAGTCAAGACATCACAAATGTATCGAGAAAATATAACATCCAGAAGAAACAAGATCAGAATGATATGATAGCAGCTGCAGGCTGAGGAATGCTAATGGCAATAATTATGCTTTTCTATTCAAGAAGGAAGGTACGTAACAAAAACAATTTGTAATGATGATTATGATTAATCGACGATTATTGGTACTAACGACGAATGGGTACTAACTCTGTTTTACATAAAGTTGCAAAGTGTTTGGGAGAAAATTCAATTATCAAACCACAGCACCAAGAGGACATCAACTAATTTATCAGAGAGAAGGTAGGAGAAACAATTTAGTTAACAGATCAGGTCCAGGCACAAAGCAAACGAAGTCTTCAATGGGAAAACACAACATTTCGTAGAAGGATCAGATGACGAGAATTTCACCGAGTTTATGAAGGACATCCAAGGAACTGCGCGTAAATTTCAAGAAAAGACAAATAAAACTACACAAACGAAAAATGGAGAAACAGGAATATTTTTCTTCCAACAAACATCCAAAAGTGAGTAAAATATGAATTATCCAACAAAGTTTTTAATTCCTACAATCCCATACGAAACATACTTATTTTTTGTGTGTATGTTGCTTTTGTATCTGTATTGAATTTTCATTTAAGGTTTAGGACAGCTTACGAGAAAGAAGAAATTAAATAGTGGACATTATACATCTCATTTAAGATTATTATAAGTTTAAGCTTGTTAATAATATGGTAGAATTTGTTAAAAAATTATATATATATATATATATATATATATATATATATATATATATATATATATATATATATATATATATAATTTTTTATTTATAAATTTTAAATAAAGCACATTTTAAACGTAGCTATCTAGTGTTTTATTTGGGTTTACCACAGTTATTCCCGTTACATGAGCGTTTTATTTTATTCAGACAATGAAACTATTAAACTTATGTATAATTAAATACACCTCTTAGTAATTAAATTAATTAATAACCTGGATTTTTTTCTTTTCTATAAAAAATAAAAAATATGTTACTCAGTATTTACATATTTGTATTCAGATACACTACATAACATTTTAAACCTAAAATATTACCTACCTAATTTCAGTTCATTAGGTAGGTACAACATGAAATTTTTAAATAGGTAAATCCCCAGGTAAATCTATTATTACTTTTTTTCTTTAGACATTCAATAGACACAAATCGTAAAATGCAAATAACATACCACTTTTACAAACATGAAACCCGCCAAAATTTAAATTAGGACACGCCCACCGACCAATCAGCGCAACGCCGGGTAGTGCATTTTACTGTAGTCTGTCAGACTGTAGCTACAGACGCACATGCGTATTATTCATATTTGTGGAGGTTATTCAGTGTAATATAGATATTCTGTGACGTTATTTTAAAATAACAGTGGGAAATTAGTGTTTCAGTTTTGGTCGAAATATTTTAAATTATTTACAAATAAACAGGAAAAGATATGCAGTATATTACTATTAGTACTTTTATTAACTAAAATATATTAACTAAATAGAAGAAATAGATAGTTTTTTGTTGATTGAAGTTCGTTAATTCGTAGATTAACTACAGGACTAAGAATTTCTCATCAAAGTAATAAATATTAGTATTTAATATTTTATTTATTTGGTTGCCAAACTCATAATGTTGTCAATTGTTGGTATTATTAAAAAATATTAGAGCGGTTTTATCTTTGGTGTTGCATAAAATAAATCCAAGAATTTTTGCAACCTTTGAAGGTTGCAAAAATCCTACGGGTGTTAGGTTATTTTTTTAATTTTCATACTTAATTTTTTTTTGTTTTTCAATAAAAAAGTCTAAGCATCTGTAAAACAAACATTAGGGCAGTTTTATTTTCAATGAGCTCTAAAGTCGTCTACCAACTGTGAATAACAACGTAGCAGAAATCCTACTGGCTTAGGTAGGTGTTTTTTTTTACTTAAGTTCCTCCCTAAAAACCTTGTAGTTAACTCTGTAAAAAAGTCTTAGGACAGTTTTACCTTTGGGGTGACAATTAGTAGAGTATCTAACGGGTATCGACCGTGAATATGAACGTTGTAGAAAACCTCTAGAAATGTGGTGAGTGTCTGTTTTTACAACTCTATGAAGATACGACTAATATATGAAAGCGACATGAGTTAAAAAAAATCAACATGCGACATGAATTAAATTTCTAATGTAGAAAATAATCACTAGATAAGTGTATGTTTGAGATTAGTAGGTATGTTTATTCACTTATCTAGGGAACACGCCCACCGTATTTTGTAATTGGATTCATTTATACCCTTTCATTTTCCATTCTTATTACCTCTCTTAGAGTAGGACTGACCTCTGCTACGAAATAATGTTATTATCAGTACGTCCGTTAAATAGTTTTTTTTTTAGTTTTTGGAGTATTTTCTTTAAATAATACATTTCTTCAGCAACGTATAAGTCGGGAATCGAGAAAGGAACCACCAAACCCCAAAGCTGTTATCAAGTAGTTCCCAAATAGCAAGGCTATTACACAATCGCTGTAGGAAACAACTGCTCCTAGGACTAAAACTTCGCCAGGCATTGAGTTATACCTAACAGCGATCCTTGATCCGTTTCTCGTGTTTCTGCACAATCAGACAAGGTTTCAGAAAGGAAAACCCGCCACGGGTAGGATTCAATATCTGTGCCGGATGGAAAGCGAACGACATACAGCTGTTTCGAACTTATTAGTTCTCATCTCATTAGTTCTGAAATACATTTCTTATCTTTTATTTGATAAAATGAGTGTGTTTGAAATATTTGTTAAGTAGTAACTTTGTCATTTTGTATAAAATGGTTATTATTATTATGTTATATAGGTTTGGGCCTTATCAGCCACTGATCTCATGGGTAGTCCCTTGGCGATTCCCTCTTATCCGGGTCATTATCCAAAAATGCTATCTCATGAAAGGGGCAATTTAAGCACGTCCCCCACTTTAAGCCTCGCATCCTTTAGGATAACAGAGGTCCCTAATATAAGATACTCCTTCTCCTCCAGTGCGGGGCAGGTGTAAAGAAGATGAATCGAGATTTCCTCGTCTTATTTACAGTATCTGCAGTCCGGGCTGTCAGTCAGCCTCAGCTTGTGCTTATATGCATTCAGGCTATTATAGTGGTCCGTTATGATTCCCACCAGGGTCTGGCTTTGTGCCTGTTCAATTTAATGAATTCTTGGGCCCATTTCTCATTCTCTAAGTATTCGATGAAGAGTTTGGTTATTCGAAAATCCGTTACTCCTTTCCATCTTTTATTGTGCTGGTCTCTTGCCTAGCGATTGATGTGGTCTCTGATCATATTCCGACTTATTCCCACTGCAGGTTCTGGTCCATAGAGGTTTTCCCTGGTCTCTAATCTGGCAAGGTCATCTGCAATTAAATTTCCCTTAATGCCATTATGCCCAGGTATCCATAAGAGTTTCAGCGGTCCCTTCCCTGCCAAGTGGTTCAATGCTTCATAGCAATTATAGACCAGCTTCGACTTTGTCGTTGCTGAATTCAGGGCTGCCAATACCGCCCTGCTATCCGAGCATATACATACCTTCTCCTGGGTCCGATTTTGGTCGGCCCTCAGAACACCGTATGTAATTTCAGCTAGCTCGGCCTGGAGTGTGGTAGTATATTTGCCCAAGGAGAAGGTTTTACCTATCCCGTCGCGTCGCCAATACACCCCCGCACCCACTCTGTTCCCACTCTTGGCTCCATCCGTTTACCAGATGTCTCCATTGAGCGGCAATCCAGCTCGACCTTCTATCCAGTCGGTCTTACTGATGAGGGTGATCTTGTATTTCTGGTCAAACAGGAAGTGAACTCCCTAGCTGAGTAGGGAGTCCCTACTCAGCTAGCTCTCTTGAGAGTCTATTCAGGTCCCTTACCTTCATATTCATGTTTCCCACCCTATGCATTGCCTTTGCGGCTTCCGCTTTCAGGGTGACATCAAGAGGTGGTATTCCCGTCAGTATCCCCATCGCCTCGATCGGTGTTGATCTTGGGACTCCGGTTATACTTCTAAGAATCAATCCTCTTAGCTTGTTAAGTTGGTTGGCTTCCGACTTTAAACAGGCTTTCTCCCACCAGACCAGTGCTGCATACGTCAGTCTGGGTTTGAGAATTGCCTCATACATTCATTTCATGGTTTCCGGTTTCAAGCCCCAGCTATTACCAATAGCTCTTCTCAGTTGCCAAAGTGTTGCTGTGATCTTGGAACATTTGTGACTTAGATGTTTTCCCTATGAGAGTTTCCCGTCCAGGATTACTCCTAAGTATTTCACTTCGCTATTATAGCTTGTTCTTGGCCACCAAGTTTCAGCGGACATATTTTGTTCCGCTTATATTTCTTGGTGAACACCATCGCCTCAGTCTTAGAGGGATTGACCGAGAGTCCCCTCTCCCTGCACCAATTCTCAACCTTGTTTCAAATGGTTAAATCAACTGAACGAGAAAGAACTGAAAGTATTTTCGTGATCGGATTTGGATACAGGATACGCACCCAAGGAGAAGTAGTTGAATTGTGCAATGCAACTTATCATGATCAGCAACCCATGAGCCAGAGCATGGTAAGAAATGTTGAGTATAACTACTGCAAATTTACACATGTTCGCGATCTTCCTAAGTCTGGTTGACTCTCGCCATTAGAAGAGATTAGAAGTTGAATTTATTTATTATTTCAAGACTATTGAGAAAATAAAGTTATTTTCAACAATAATTACAAAAATAAAAATATTTCTACTTCTAAAAACAACATAGGCATCTACTTTACTTGAAAACAATTTTATTTTAATAGTTGTAATACGTCTGCACTCAGTGGGAGGTATTTTGTCTTTGGCTCGGGCCTCACGTTTGAGTTGTGTGGGTCGGAAGATTCAAGGATCGGCGGTAAACATCCTTATTTGTATGCAAACGCGATATATTTCGCGAATGGTTGAGTTGAAAGAGTATGTAGTCTTTCTTGCGATTCTCCTGTACTTCTTCAGAAAGCAAGCCAACAGAAACAATTGCAGTTTTCAGTATTTCTGCACCATGGAATAAAATTTTGTGCAGTGTTAATGGTATATAATGCCATGGGTAAAGTGCAATAGCCAACTTTGAGGTTTCTTGGGCATACAATCTAAACTTGACTGGGTCAATATGAAAACCGCAGTTAGTTACCTCGAGAATTATCGCTAGTCGCTGAATCAAGTTTTCATCGTTCATCAAGTTATCTCTGCTGTCATAGCTCAATTTTTAAAAAAAATATATATATAATTAGCAAGGCACCACAAAAATTGCTATTTACCCATATAGGTCAATAAAAGCTGTAACTGTTTTAATAAAACGGTGCTGTGACCAGGTAGGCAGGTTTAGGCGGCTGAAGCTTTTCTAGACTACAGTATTACTTGCCTAAACCACAAAAAAAGCTACAGCAAGGTGGAGAAACCCAGAGCTTTTTTTAAATATTCTTCTAAATACTGAAATCGGTCTCTGAGTTTGCAATTTTCTGATTCTCATACCTAAGCGAATTTTTTTTCGGACTATAAATTTTCTAGTTTATAGTACAGGACAACCTCTGAACAATATTAAATTTATACAGTTGTCAAAATGAACAGAGAAGAATGTGAATGATTTCAAAATCACCCTCCATTTTGCTAAATAACGTTAATATTTCAGACTTACGTACACTTTTTGTGGAATCAAATGTTTTCATTGTAAAACGAGTACTACAGCTGGATTCTACTGGTAATAATTTCAGTTTTAATTATCTTCAGATCAACTTTGTTGGCGAAACGCGCGTCAGGTGTAGTGTATAGTGTTTTGGTGTTTTATGTAAAACTAAGTCAGTGTTGTCTTCACACCAAACATTCCAACATACTCCCATAATAATTGATAAGAAATGTTTCTTAGACCAAAACAATCTTCACATTATAAAACTGATTTTTTCCCGCCCCGGACCCACTGTGCGACGTGCCGAAACTCGTCCTGGAAACGACATCCGACTCTCAATTCAAAAACACGCAGTCGTCTGCCAATTAATCCGTTTTTGATAAATTATATTTCGCGCCGAAGTTTTGATTTAATCCATTTCGAAAGGAGTACAGTGTCGAAAGTACAAATGTTTAATTAATTTTCCATTTAAAGAGATTATAGTCATCCATCAAGTTGTCCCGGACGCTCTGGCTTCGCCGGGATATTTAGGATTGTTATTGACAGCCCACCTTTTATAAGCGTTATCGATGGTACTACGGCGGTAATGAAATGTTGATGTGATTAAAGCGTGGTATTTGTGTGCGGGATCTCATGTCTCGTATGAGTCGCATGAAACGGAGAATTAACGCCCGCCCAGCCGCCCAGGGCCATTGTTTTTGTTTTCTACCGCTTAAGGCTGATTTAGAACGGCGATTTGGCAATCCGGAAAAGTCCGAAATCTACTTTTATGAATTATTCGGAAACACTCCGCCCATTTCCAGCTTTCCAGTTTTTTCCCAGGTTGTTATCCAAAACTCCAGTAATTTTTGAAGTGAATACTTCTTTGGCGGCGTTCTGATATTTGACGAGAATGGATAGTGAATTGGAAAAAATGTAACGTTTCGAGATTTCGTTACACGAGAGAGAAAAAATATATAACGTAGAGAGAAGGAGAAAGAGAGCTATACATCATATATATATATATATATATATATATATATATATATATATATATATATATATATATATATATATATATATATATATATATATATATATATATATATATATATATATATATATATATATATATATATATATATATATATATATTTATCAGTTTAGGCTATCCGCGTCTCCCTTTTGTGCGGTCCTTCGTCTTTAACGCCCACTCATACGCTAAGTCCAAGGTCTAAGTTGCTTGAAGGGGGAATAGTTTAGGAAGCATCGTACGAGCAAGAGAGAGAGCCACGTATTCATTGAATACTAGGTAATAGAAGAAAATATAGTATGACGCGCATGCGCGCGTTATAGATGTACGCGTCCAGACGCTATATATTAACAGCTGAAGCAGCACGCGTATGTACCGAATATTTATCATTGTGTATTGTAATTATTTACGTTATTTACATCTGTGTTCTGTGATTATTTGATAATATCCTTGAACCGTTTAACTTGTTAAAATCTAGAAGATATAATATATTTAATTCACCGCTCCCTACTGGTTTACAGCCACACAGGTGCAAATGCACTTGGAAAAGGCGAAGACAAAATCCCTTTGATTCTCGGGGGAGATTTCAATGTAAATTTCGGATCCAATGATTCTTTGACGTTGATTAACTTTCTTCGAAAAACATTTGGTCTGCTTATAAATAACAATCCCAAAGAATCAACAACAAAATCCGGAACACCAATAGATGCAATTTTTACACGTTATCTAGAAAATATCGAATCACGAACATATATTTCATATTTTAGTTATCACAAACCAATCATATCAGTATTACCAATTGAACCACCAGCCGATGATAGTGTAGATAATGAATAAACCGAATATTTTTACACAAATTTTATATTGTTATATTTCTTTTGAAATTATCCCTCTCCCTTTCTCTCTCTCTCTCTCTCTCTCTCTCTCTCTTTCAATCTCTCACTCTTAATCTCTCTCATTCTCTATTCTAAAGAAGTATTCACTTCTATCACGTATACTGTGCCGCACATGTTATTTTTTATAGCCTTCGCAGCATCCCCCTCGAACTAAAAAATATACCGCCGAAGGTCCCAAACAACGTTTATAGAAACCATTATTGAAAATTCATCTGTCTGTGTTTGTTTTCCAACTTTTCAAAGGCTTTTGGTGTGCGCGAAAAATTGGCATGTATATACGCCAAATCTTGTTCAATAGCTGAATCCGCTAAAGTATGTTGAGCATTCGCAATAGCAATAGCATCAATTGGATCCAACTGTTGAAATATCCTGATGGTATTCTCAAAATTGCAGTAATAAAATGAAGCTGCGTCGATCCACGTTCCCCACCGGGTTATTACAGGCGCACTGGAGGTAACTATGTGTGGGAAAGCATCTCTGTGAATAATGTCACTCTTTGTGGGGCTTTTAAAGACACTTGTTTGACATTCACATAACGGTCACGGATTGCCTCTGCTACACGATGAAGACCATGCGCTAGCCGCGGTACATGTAAGATATCATAATTATACGTTTCGTTCAATGGCGCAACATCCGTATGAAAAATTAGAGCAATGTTTTTGTTTTCTCATGTTTAGCGCCCCATATTTCTTTTAAAGTCTCAACTAATTTTGCAACTGTTTCAGCATTCGTCTTTGTCAATATATTTCATGCTATCACATGTGATTGCGTTGCCGATATATCGTTCATTTCTCCTATAACTACATTCGCCACTTGCAAGCCGCAGGCATTTTTGGTTTCATCGACAGAAACCCATAAATCTTTATCCTCAACTTCATGTTCTTTTCATCTCAACTATATAAATATTTATCCTCAACTGCATAAGCAGTAGATTTGACAGTGGCAGCAGCTTATAGTAGATAATGTTTTCGAATCGTCGATTCTGTGGACATGCTTACATTGCCAAATTCCCCATTTGAACATTTCTATTCTTAAAGTCTTAAACTCTCTTTAAAGTCTTTAAAGTTAGGATTATTTAGCTGGGTCCACGGGATATAAACTCAACCATGAATTCAACTAATTCGCTATAAAACGTCGTGTGCCTTTCACAAGCATTGCTCTGTTGAATAACCGAAGTTTTATGTTTTTCGGAACACCAATGTCAAATAACATCCGATTTGTGGTTATACGCTATGTATGTATTACATTGGCAACACTGTAATTCACTGCCGTCATTTAACACCAACCCCGGAAATTCGTTTATCCAACGCTGTATTGTGGCAAAGGATGGTTTTGGTCGAGACATTTTAAAATATCTATTGCCAAATTGTCATGCACTGTAACTATTTGTATGTAATACCGTACGCAAATCAAAACACTACGACAGTCGCAAGTTGTGTGCAAACACATACCGCTCTCAAATATCACAGTAACTGATCGGACGGTTCCGCGTCATCGGTCATCCCCGCAGATATTCTTTTTTTGCCCCGCCCTCGCATACCTTTACTATTAGCACATAGCGCAATGCACCTCTGACAATACTTTTAATATTTCTAGTGAAACAAATAGAGCAGCGGGTAGCAGACGGTCAATAAATAAATTTTATTAAATATAAAATTGTTGGTTTATGTCCTACTAACTTATACAAGCAGTTAATTTACATCACAAGAAATGAGTCAAAATGTGGACAAGCTACTGACATGAAGTGTTTTATTGTGAGATTGTGATATTTCTTTACGGTGTTTGTATTTCTAATAGATGTTTCAGAACACATATAAGTCCTACTCTGAAATGTCCGGTGTATATCTGGAGATTAGGGCAGAGTCATTGTTTAACAGGTGAATATAGGGTGAGTCTAAGTGGTTGGTACGAAATGCTTCCACGTATTCCTGAACAGATTGTTGTACCCGCGACCCGCGAATGCTATATTTGTAGGTGTTACCCACATATAACAGCCGATATACCGTCGCGTAGATTTGAGATATTTGAATAGATGTAGGTATAAATTATTCGGTTTTAAGCGTTGTCCTCTTTGGCCACCCGTTTGGGAATTTCCTGGTTTAAAATATGATGGATTTCAAATAATATGTTTGGTTTGTAATTGAAACTTGTCGGTGTTTAAGAATCTTTATTTATAAAGCATGTAAACAGTCGAAATGTATGCAACAATATCATTCGTACTGTGCGCTGAGGTAACATAATTAATGTTCAAAATAGCTGCAATTAACATTTTATTATATTATAAGAAGTCCCCCATAAGAAGTACTTAAATCAAGACTACCTGGTGTCCACTGTATAGGTTCACTCTGTCTATTCGCCGGTCAATATTAATTGGCAGGCGTAATGGCCTTAGGTTTTGTCGGCAAGTCGAACGAGATTACCGCTCTTTACTCGCCCATCGTGTAGACCGGGACCGTCGTACGAAGGTAGGCCGAGCTTTGCTTCCGCTTTCGCTGATCTCTACGCGAGAGACAAGTGCCGCCCGCAAACAAGACCCGCACGACTGGCAGCGGTTGGCTCCCCTCGACCACCTTTGGTCCTGACGGCTTTAAGTCCCGCTGGCAGGGCTTTTCTTCTCGGCTTTTTGTTAATCTTTGGTCGCTTTGTTTTGCCGCATGACTTCGCCAGCGTCAGCCCCCCGGGGGGTGTCTTGTCGTGGGCGCAGCGACCAGCACGACGCCCGGGAATTGGGTCATAGCAGGCGATCTTCCACGACAATGCGGACGAACCATGTCACTTGAATCGCCGTCAGGAGAGTGAGTCTTGTTACTCGGGAGGGTTCCTTCTCTATTAGAAAAGGATCCCAGGATTTGGAGTCAGGTGTGTGTGTGTGAGGGAAATCGTGTCTTTCCTGTAACAGTAAATGATTAGGTTAGGCCGTAGGGCCCTCTGACATAAAAAATGGTTAGTAGGGCAATAGGGCTCAGCTGTAATGAAAAGTTATATTTGACCTATAAAGGGGGTATATGCGGTTATACTACCTGGATCATGGGTCTCTTGTGTCTTCTTGGTCTTCCTGGGTCATAGTCCGAAGCTGCTCGGATGAGGGGGTTGTCATTGACACCTGCTTGATCGTAGAGCTTCCGAGTCCTGGATTTTCTCCGTCACAGTGGTGAAGTCTAGGTCTCGCCGGATGTCGATGTTCCTCACGTAGCACGGGGCGTCCACGGCACGGCGAAGGGCAACGTTTTCGACGGCCTGAATCCTCTTCATGTGTTTCTGAACAGCGTAGCCCCAAGCTGTCGATGCGTACATCAGTTGGGGCTGAAGGACTTTCCGTATGAGGAGCAGCTTGTTTCTAAGGTTCAGCTGGCTGTTGTTTCCCGCCATCGTCCAGAGTTTGGCCGCGGTAGCTTTGGCGCGTCCCGTCACTTGGTGGATGTGGTCTCTCCATGTCAACGACTTGTCCATGACAAGGTACTTGGTCTTGTCCCGCCATTGGATGTCCTCGCCATTGAAGCTCACATGTCCATCCGGGGTTTTCCGCGTCTTCTTGAAAACACCGCCCTGCTTTTCTCTGCATTGATGGCTACCTTCCACTTGTTGCACCAGTCGGCTAGTTCGTCCGCAGCACGCTGCAGGTACGTCATTGCCATGCGCGCTTTCCTCGATTTCGCGACGATCGCCGTGTCGTCCGCTTACAACTCAATGGTCGCGCGCTCTGTCCTTGGCAGGTCTGACGTGAAGATGTTGAAGAGGTGAGGCCACAGCACCACACCCTGCGGTACTCCGGCCTCGATGGTCCTGTAGTCCGATACAGAGGTCCTTACTCTGGCCCGAAATCGCCTTCTTGTCAAGTAGGACTTGATCAGTTTCACCAGGGCCATCGGGTATCCCAAGTCTAACATCTTGATTAGAAGCCCGTCATGCCAGACTCTATCGAAGGCCTTGGAGACGTCTAGGAATATCGCTGCAGTGACGTTCTTCCAGTTGAAACCCTCCGTAATGTATTCTACCAGTCGTAACACTTGCATCTCTGTCGAGTGTTGAGGTCTATAGGCGAACTGCTCGTCATGGATGACTTGCAGCTCTTCGGTTTTCTCGTGGAGGCGGGCCAAGATTATTCGCCTCTCTATCACCTTGCTGAGCGTGGGCAGCAAGCTGATGGGTCTGAAATATGACGGATGAGTTAAATTGACTGGTCTGGAAACGCCTGGGAATATACAGTGCCGCGAAAGAGTATAGACTCAAGTGGACCCAGTGGCGTTCTGCCGTAGGGAACATGTAGTTTTTGTTTTCGTTGGATTACCCTCTCGCCCTCTATTGATAAAAAATCGGAATTAACTCGTATCCATACTTGCAATTTACCTGCAATTTAAATTCGAATTGCCTTTCAAACTTAAAATACGGATTGACTTGTTTTGACATTTTTCTGAAAAAGAACAACGTAACGTACCTACGTTACGTTGTTCGTTTACGTTTGAAACACACTGTAGGTATTCGAACGAATTTAAAAAGCATAAAACTCTTAATATTACAGCCCTGTCGGCACATGCAGTTACTTAAAATATTTCGTAATGAACTCCATCCACAGCAAAAAATAATTGCCTAGGATACGGCACAAGCGCGCAACCATATTCAGTGACTTCCGGTAATATTGGTCTGCTGGTTTCATGTGGGTAATGCATGGGCGATGTTGCGTGAATAGCGCGATTGTAATCCGTCCCTTTGTACTTTCTGATGACCGACGGAATTAAAAATAATTTTACCTAATTCACTGTACCTACATAAGCCCCACCTAGGTTTGCATGTATGTATCACGCAGTTGAATAGCGATGCGACGTAGTTGTCCTACGTTATCACCTATTTCCGGTAGAACCGGTTTGCGAAATTATCGAAAATGATCGTTAACAAATAATAAAAATCACGGAAATTAGAGAAGTCAACATAGAAGTTCTATGTATATATTATTTTATAGTCCCGTGCTTCATTCCCGATAGATAGCTCTAGCTCCATCGTCAGTTTTCCTTCTTAAAAGTCTAATACCTCATTAAAAGTTCATGGATCACTTATGCGACAGCTTTGTTTACTACAAGACAATTTGAATCGACAAAACGCATAACTATTTTTAATATAATACTATTTCTCCTTGATATGTTCATTGAGCGGTAATTACTGGCATCGTCTGTTAATCAATTGTCAAATACTATTATTTTTCAGAATGATATTCAAGTATACATACGTGAAACATAAAGTTTTAAATCAGCATAAAAATTAAACACTTGATAATGGTAATAAGTTTATTCACCACATTGCCCAAACAGAATTACATCAATATATTTCGACTAAATATATTCAATTATCCAAATCGAAATTACAATAAAAGCATTTCATTCTTCGAAGTGATTTGGTAAACCTATGAAATAACGTAGTTTTGCTCCATTTCCTGTTTATTTCCTTGTATGTTTCCTTTTGCTGTTACAAATAAATATAAATTCTGAAATACATCAATCAGTAATACACAAATACGAATATAGACAAAATATTCCTTTTGATAATGAAGATATCCACGTAACCAACTCAATTCAGGAACAGCTAGCGAACAATCGTTCAGCTCTGTGCGTATAGATATCACTAGCAATTTGATATTACCTGAACTGTTCGTAAGCTGTTCCGGTAGGAGGTATACCGAAAAAGTTTACAAACAATTTTAATATGCATAACGTATTATTACCTAATCTATAGAAGCATATTTGCTAACAAATAACTAAGGTACTCACTTACTTCTCCGTAGAAACATAACGCTGTTAAAATATAGATTCATAAACAGCAAGTCCAGAAATGTTAAGCAAAGCCGTCAATCATAATGTACTGAACGGCTTTCTGTTAAACCATGTACATTTTCAGACGAATTATAGATAAATAGTATAATAGCAACATAGAATAAAAGGATGACACATACATTTGACTGAATCTAGTTAGATTTGCCACAGAATTATATAATGTTAGTGTACAGTATACGAACAGGAGCTATCAGCTTGCCTTCATTACGTCACTCAGAAACATCGCATAACCTCAATTCTATTCGAGTTTCCAAGATGTCAAATAGACACCTATTTTTAAAAGCAGAATTTATTAAAACTCCTTTACAAAATGGAGTTGGGCGTTATGTGTGCCAATTACAGAGGGTCGTCTTAAAGTTCTGCAAAAATAACGGTTCCAGTCGAGGAATGAGGTTTGTTAGCTTTTACCAAGGTCTAGTAGCCATTTCAATGCTTGAGTTTTCAGAGAATTCATAGAATCTAGGCTCATAAATTTCGCTAAAGACAACCCCGAATTCGTGGTTTACCTTAAACCGAGAAGGCACAGGTCTCCTGTAATCAAAGCTGAATATTGTAAGTTATTACCTACTAGCCGATTCGTCGATACTAGTAGGCAAAATTAAACGTTCTGTATAATATTAAGTGCTTGTAGTTTAAAGATTTTTTTCGTTTTTAGTAAATGGCGATACGCAGTGGATCAGCTGCACTAACTTCAGCCAAGATGAAATACTAAAATGGCTAAATTTGATAAAATCGCAGTCTAGGAATTTAACCGGTATCAGAATTTGTCAGCTGTGGCAAACGAATCATC
Organism: Rosalia funebris; assembly: GCA_037954035.1. Taxonomy (NCBI): domain Eukaryota; kingdom Metazoa; phylum Arthropoda; class Insecta; order Coleoptera; family Cerambycidae; genus Rosalia; species Rosalia funebris. The sequence goes on along the minus strand of JAZFAV010000001.1, from coordinate 8,343,429 downwards.
CTTCTATTCAAGGTCCATGGACCCCTTATACATTTAGGGACCCAAAATTAAATCTCGTAGAATATCCCAATGAAGAATTATCTCGACCGGACGGGATAGGCAAAACCACCCAAGAGGAACTAGTTGAACTATTTAAGAGACAGAGAATAGAGGAATTGGACAATAAAAGAGCAGAGTGAATTTTATGTTTGCAGTTGTAGTTTTGTTAATAAATGGTAAATGAAAGAAGTATTTTTTTTAATATTGTAATATAGAGTATAACAATTCCTTTTGTAACTGAGACTTGAACAAAAGAAAATTCGCATACATACATTGAAATGTAAAAATATTTTATTTAATAATGATAATATTGGTCAAAAAGTGTTGCAGTAGTATTGGAAAATTATTTTTTGAAATAGTAATTATATGCTTCAAAACCTAGAGGTTAATGGAATACATAGTGTATACCTTAGTGTATTTTAAGTAGCCCCATAAAAAAATCTAACGGTATTAGATCTGGAAACCAAGTAGGCCACTCTATTGTATACCAATGTCCAATCCTCCTACTGGGATACTGTTCATTGAGATAAACTCTACCTGCGTCATAATATCGTGGAGGATCACCGTCCTGTTGAAAAATTATTTCCAGGCCTGAAAATTCAGCAGGATTTTCCACTAGAACCTATAAAATTAGCGGTACAATGACATTATGTAACATGTCCAAATACACCTTGCCCATTAAATTTCATCTTACAATAAATGTACCACTATACGACTACTGGGGCCACTCGATTTTAATAGGGATAAAAAATGACCATTTGTTGAGTATTTGGACACGTACTGTATACGTTATCCTATACAATAGAAATTTGTGTTCAGGGTTATATGGAAATCAAGCTCTTACGCAAAATTGCCACAATATTGTGCTGATTTAAATCCAACATAATTTTTTCGACTCAAAATATGTGTTCAAATTAAGACTGTGTAAAAACAAACCAGTTATCTTTAGTAACCTGATCACACTTAACCTGTAACTTATAATATGTATTGGATAAATATAAATTAGATAAGGTTCACTTTCAAATCGTTATCCTTCCTGTCAACAAAACTACTTGGTTTCCAGGTGTAGGATAATTGCTTCACAAGCTTTTAAGCAAATTTGCCACCATATCCTGCCGATTTCAATCCAACAGAATTTTCTCGAAAATAAACTTACCTTGAAAATTTCGATCTTCAACTAGTAGCCTGAAAATATCGTGGGATTGAGAAATAACAAGAGCAATTCATTATGGTACCACTTTATTTTCTTTAAACAAACATGAAACAATAAATTCATAAAAACATTGATCGATATGATTTGTATTAATTACAACTTAAGACGATAGAAAACTGCATATAATTTATTTACACCGTAATAAATACCTAGCCTAAACCTACGGACCTACGAATAAGGCTATCTGACACATTGTAAATATCGTCTCGCTATCACCGCCGCGTACAAAAGTATTACAAAATAAATGCTGCTCTCAGTTCATGTCGATATTCCACGCTAATAACGATAATCAATAGAGGAAAACGACTGCACGGCACGATTTTGTAAAAATTTCAAGTAAGAACGAAGTAGGCTTAACTTATAATATACGAAATCGCGTTTAAAAAAATATTGTCCGATCGGTAATCATCAAATACTTCCTCAGTTACCCTACGGCGTATCACTAACCGCTTCCATATTAAATAATTACAACTAAGCTACCTAATTAAGCTACGTGATCCACTGACCCGATATAGATTACTACAAACACCATACAGGATGTCCAACGGGCAATGATTCCCAAGGGGGTTAGGAACTCCAGAATTTAAATTACATAAAAAGATCGTTTTGGGACATCCCATATATATTACTGGGAACCTCTATGATTTTTTATGCATGGAGAATTTTTTTAATGACCAATAGAGGTAAAATCAAAACGGCGATCTCACTGAAGGATCGTTGGATGAGAAACAGAAGGAAATTTTTGTTGCAAACGCAGGGGTTGGGTGGCTACGGGGCACCACCGAATCGAGGACACCGAGTAAGGGGGATTTAATGTCTAGGGGTGAATATTTATGTCTTACAGTATCAAACACCCAAGTTGCAGTAAAAAATATCACGAATCACATGAAAAATGGAGACTAGATATAATAACAATGACTAAAACAAAAAAAAAAATTGGCAAAACAGACGTAAGACATTGAAAATCATTAATGTAATATAATAACTTAGTATCTAGGTGTAGAAAAATACTACTGACAGAGGTAGAATTTATTCTACTTTCAGCCTTCTGGAGAACTCCTCTTGCTGCCTCTCGCGCCACTCCTTCTTCGCCTTCACTCTCTTCAGCTGGCCATCCCTAGAATGGCGACGCAAACAATACTTATTATGGTATTTCATGTGGAAAATAAGGCAGACAGATATGGCATAGAGGTGAGATTTTATGCGAATACTTTCTTCGATGACGGTTGAAGTGGGACATAACTTTTGTCCGCGAGTTTACATAGTCGGCGGAATTGGCATATGCGTAACGATGGATTTGATTTGATCAACGTAAATAGTCAAAGATTGAATGGAAAATAAATTTAAAGTTCCAACTCCAGTAATTATACAGGGTGTTTTTAAATGAAATAGCAAAAATGATTCCAGTGAATGGAAACGTAAAAATAAGACGATTTAAGTAAAAGTACCTTAGATGTAAACTGCACCCCCGAGGAAGGTATACTCGCCTAAAAATGGAGGTTAAAATTCACATTTTAATTTTTTTCGATAAAATGATAAACGCTAGCGACACAAAATTAGGTATAAGTATCCTACTAATGAAGAGATGTCTCGTCATTATTTTTTCAGCCATTCTTTCGCTTTAGAAAGGACTGAAAGAGTCAACCCTTTTCCGATATATCATTGGAATTGTCTTATTTGAAGGAAATTAGTTGGTTCAAAATTTGTATTAGGAAGAACAATTTATTCCGTGCCTTTTTTACCTCTTGTAGCTTTTTGGTTAAACTGATAGTTTTCTAGTAAAAAAGATATAGCACGCCGTCGTTCGTTAAAGGGGTAAAATTGCGATAATTTGTGACAAATATATAGTAGGTGGGTTTCATAAGGTCTTAAATTTTTACTTTCTATTTTATTTTTGATTCTCAATCGACTGGAATAATTTTTGCTACTTTGTTTTAAAACACCCTGTATAATTATAGAACACCACTCACGACTTTAAATTTACTTTCCATTCGATTTTTATCTTTTTATCAAATCTATTTAATCAAATCAAATGTAAACCATCCTTATATGCATATGGCCAAATCCGCCGACTATATAAACTCGCGGACAAAAGTTATGTCCTGCTGTTTCATATTTTCGTTAACACTCAGGCTATCAAGAGTTCTTGTCACCAAATAGTCAATACTCTTATTAAGAATTTCTACTTTTTTCACCTTTTCTGAAATTCTTCATAAAATAAAAAAACCGTTTTTTTTTTTTTTTAATACTATGTATCACCGAGAAACAACGTAATGAGATACTTTCTATACATTCCTCTGAAATATACAGTACCAAATTAATATTAAGAGTAAATTATGCTTTTGGACTACAGAGGGCACTTTTATAAAACCAAAAACAACACTAAAATTACTTAATTTCATTACTGGTTTTATTTCAGGGGAATGCATCGAAGGTGTCGCATTACATTCTTTCTCAATGATACGTACATCGCTAAGAGCAAATCTTAAATATCGATTTTAACTATCAAAATTGAAAATTAAATAGATTTTCAAGGTTGGCTGCGAATTTTGTGTAATATCCCCCAATATTATATACAAAATGGTATCAAATAATATTTTGCCCACTATATAAACTCATGGACAAAAGTTATGCCCCAGTAGTATTACAAATGTGTCTTCATTAACAAAGCCACTTTAATTTTATTTTTTTCAAATACTCATTAACCAAACTGTTAATTTTGAATGGAAAAAATTAAATTTATGTTACTTAGGAGACCTATCATATATTTTAAATAGCAACATCTAATAAATTGTATTAATATTTAGTTTAAATGATTAATTCAAGAGTGTCGTGCAAACAAATGAACAAAACTTTCATAAAACGTTAATTTTGTAGCTTCATAACCTCAAATTTAAAACAAGGGATTATAACTGCAAAGTTGCTAGGTGGCTGTTAACTTTAGATAGAAAAAACTTAATTTTATGTTAGTTAGGAGCCCTGTCATATATTTTAAATAGTGGCATCCAGTAAATTGTATTAATATTTAGTTTAAATGATTAGTTTAAGAGTGTTGTTAAGAGTGAGTAAACAAGTGAAAAAAAGTTGTAAAAATGTGTAAAATTTCGCGGTTTTCTGAATTTTTTGTTTTTTTTTGATTCATGTTGATATATTGCAAGAAATTGTACAAACTATTATAGACATAGTTCTTTTTCAAGAAATATTAAATTATCGCCAAAATACCCTGCTACTTACCACACCAAATCGACCAGGCCACCCTGCTTCGCCACGACGCTCTTCACCCTATTAGCGAAATCTATGGCAGTCTCCCCCTCCTCCTGGTGCATGGGTGGCAGGTACCACACGTCGCACACTATGGCCCAGCTGGTCATCATCATGTAAAGGTACTGCAACATGGAGTAGCGGCTGCTGTTCCAGAAAGCATCGCCAAACCTGGCGTCGTATTTGATGGCCACCGGATAGATGATACTGCCCACTTCGAAGCTGCCCTTCTTGAATTGCATCACGGAGGTGTTGTTGATACAGGTGCCCTCCGGGAAGATTAGGATCGGGGGGTTGTTTGGATTGGAGACATGCTCTTTCAATCTTTGCATAAACGTTTGTGTAAGATTTTTCATTCTGTTTGTTGTCAGGCAGTATACAAGGTGCTACTAACAATCCTGCTTACTTCCGAAGAAAAGTAAAGCCATGTAAATTTAGGTAAGAACTATTTATCCATCAGAAGAGCAAAAAACGGTAGATATTTATTAATTTAACCCTCATATGATTGTTTTTTTTTATTCGTATAAGAAAACACTACATTGAATACTAGAGCAGTCCTTATAATATAAAACAAACGTGTACTAGAGTATTGTGAAAAGAAATAAGATCTCCAAATGGGGATTTCTTGGTTTTATAACCTCAAAATTTGTTACAGCGATGTGATGTTTACAGAAATCCTTTGATGGTTAATTGTGAATAGAAAAAATAAGTTTTACATTAATCAATCTTTTCATTTAACAGTTAGTTCAAGAATGTTGTGCAAACAAATGAATACAACGTTCGTTAAGTGTCAAATTTCCAGCTTCTTAACCTCAAACCTAAAGAAAAACGCTTGAACAGGTTTCAATATTCAATAGAAAAAATCAATTTTGGCTTATTAAAGTCTGTATCATATATCAATTTTATTAATAATTTTTAGAACGATTAGTCTAACTTCCCACGCGTCAAAAATCTTAACCAGAATAGTGCAGAAGAGGATGGAGAATAGAGCGGAGGAAATACTAGGAGAAGACCAATTCGGGTTTAGGCGAAATAGGGGAACTCGCGAAGCTATTCTGGCGCTAAGAGTAATGTTAGAGAAAACAATAGAAAAAAGAAAGAACGCTTATATAGGATTTGTAGATTTAGAAAAAGCTTTTGATAATGTAAGATGGGAAAAATGTTCGAGATACTAAAGAGCGCGGGAATGAAGTATAGAGATAGGAGAGTAGTACACAATCTATACAAAGAGCAAACTGCTGTTATAGAAGTAGAAGGGGAAAGAAGGGAAGTAGGTATTAGGAAAGGAGTAAGACAAGGATCACCACTAATTTTTAATTTGTACATCGAAGAGGCGATTAATATGTTAAAAGATAGAGTGGATTTCGGGATTAAAGTACAGGGACAGAAACTAAAAATGCTAAGATTCGCGGATGATATAGCAGTATTAGCATCTAGTAAAGAGAAATTAGAATCAGCGTTGAACGAAATGGAGGCAGTGTTGACAGAGGAATACGGAATGAGGGTGAATAAAAACAAAACTAAAGTGTTAGTGTGCAGAGGGCGCGAGAGCAGAGCAAAAACGAAAGTACAAATTAATAATGAAAGATTGGAGGAAGTTAAAGACTTCACTTATTTAGGAAGTAAAATAAATTGGGATGGAAGAAGCGATAAAGATATAAAACAAAGAATAGCACAGGGTCGAGTAGCTTTTAACAAAAAGAAAGCACTTTTATGCTTGGGGGTAATAAACTTAGAAACAAGAAAGAGATTTTTGAAAACGTATGTATGGAGCACGGTACTATACGGTTGCGAAACCTGGACGGTAGGGGAAGCAAGTAGGAAGAAATTAGAAGCTTTTGAGATGTGGTGTTACCGAAGAATGATGAAAATACCGTGGACTGATAGGGTTAGAAACGAAGAAGTATTAGAGAAAGTCGGCGAGAAAAGAAGTATGTGGAAAAACATAAGGATGAGAAGAGATAGAATGGTAGGCCACTTGCTGAGATATGGGGGAATAGTCCGCGATATTTTGGAGGCAGAAATAGGAGTGAAGAAAGGCAGAGGTAGGCCTAGATTAGACTACTGCTCGCAAATAGTAAGGGATGTAGGTTGTAGCACAATTAGCGAAATGCGTAGGTTAGCACAAGATAGGAGAAGCTGGAGGTTAGCGTCCAACCAGTCTTAGGACTGATGACCTCATGATGATGATTAATAATTTATTTTAATAATTAGTTCAAGAGAGTTGTGCAAATAAATGAACAGAACCTTCGTCAAATGTCAAATTTTGATCTTCTTAACCTCAAACCTAACAAAAAATATGCCTGAAGCCTGTTAATTTCGAACAAAAAAATATTTAAAAAAGAATAGTATTTTCATTACTTAGTCCAGCAATATTGTAAAAACAAATGAACAGAACTTTTGTTAACTGTCAAATTTTTCGCGTTATAACCGAAAAAGAAGGATTACAATTGCAGAACTGCTTGATGCATGTTAATTTTGAACAAAACAGGAAAATAATTTTGTTAATTAATGTTCCTATCGTATATTTTATATATTGACGTCCAATAAGTTGTATAACATGTTTTATAAGCAGCTCAAGTGTGTCCTGCAAATAAATGAAGAGACCTTATGTCAAATCCGTAACTTCATACTTAAGAAATGTAATTTTAAGTAGTCAAAATAAAATTTCACATTTCACAATTTCAAATACATCAAGTCCCTATGATGTATTTTATATATCAAAGTCTAATAAACTGTAAAAAAATTATATTAACAATCAATTCTCCAAAATAACTTAAAGGTAATTGGAAATTAAATTTTGCCGGTTTTTTTTTTGACGCTTTGTATTTTGAAAAGGAATCATTATTACAGCTAAACTTATATGAAAATTTCTCTTTTTACAGTAACTGCACGTCGACGAATTTATTTTTCCCAGTAACTGCACGTCAACAACGTTTTGGATGATTATTTCATAACACCTTGTATACGGTTTTTATTCTGGATGTTCCATTAATAACGGTATAATTCCAGTAATAACACAATTAGAGCAAACATTCGCTACAGGCTCGTTTGAAACATTAGTTAAAATTTTTGAAATTGCATTTATAACTGACCATTTACAACACCCTGTATACATTTCACTGCACTTACCTTCTCGTTACGGCATGCCTGTCTCTGGCCTCCGACCTCTCGAACCAAATGTGGGGCGAAGCCCTCGCCAGGGCCCTCTGAAGCAACCCCAGGAATCCGCCGTGGCGCTGTCCGATCTATTACACGCGATAAATCAATATATAACGATCCATGCGGCAAGATTTATGAAGTAAGTAAACAGTATTACACATCAATCAAGCAGGCTATGCAAACATTGACAACTCATAGCAGTGCTCATTTATTCTGATCATTCACAAAAACACACTAGACGAATTTTAATGAGGCAATGGTATTATTGCGTTCTGGCAAAGTACATACAAGACAGATACGTGAAAATTTGCGACGTATAAAGGGAACAATAGGTTGTGTATTGTACAATAATCAAAATTAAAGACGATTATTTCGTTTATATTCGATATCATAGAGATTTGTGATAGAAATATTTTTATTTTGTCTTCGGAATTTTGGAGAAATTTACGTTATTCTCTTTTTATAAGACACTGCAACACCCTGTATTGTTGTAAAAAAAATTGGATTCTAATTTTTGCAAAAACAACTTAAAGAACTAAATCGACTAGCTTACGTATCATTTTTTCAATGATATGCCAGTCAAATGTCTACTGTGCTTCAGACAAAATGCTTTCATTTGATCGTTTCCACGATTCGGCCTATTTGGAGAACACACTTTTTTCAATTGTAAAGATTTTTTTAAACACAATTAAATATAAACTTTTGACATTAAATCAACTACCTTGTTTATTTTCTTAATGAACCGTCTGTTTTACTAATACCTTTTTCTTGTATTTGGTTCTGTATTTCTCCTGTTCCAAAAAATATTTTCTTAGATATTTATTTTTGTATTTTATATTTATTTCCTCTAATTCCAGAATTAGAGGAAATTTTAATTAGTCATAATTAATGGTCAACTTTTTCGATTTGTAATTGATAAATCTCAAATCCCATTATCTTCTGCAAATCAAATTCACATAAGAAAAAGCTGAGAAACAAAGAAGTTTAGTTCTTAATCTTTGATAGCTATATCACCAGCTAGTCTCATTTTTTTTTATTTGATAGCTATATCACCAGCTAGTCTCATTTTTTTTAATGAGCCACAAGCCCATTAATTTTTTAACTATATTGCCCAACTCTAAAAAAATAGAACAATTCTTCTCGTGCATTATTATAATATCAAATAAGTAGAAAGAAAAATCGTAATTATATAATTTAGTCAACTAGCTTTATGATCTTAATCGTATTTATATGATTTACTCAACCAGTTTTATGATTTTCTTACAGTAATATTTTTATGGGCATTAAAAATGTTACGCTAGATTTGAAAATGAAATGAAATAGACATACCCATTTTTAATGAACTAATGGCTCATTAATATTTTTTACATGTATATTTTCATTTTGGAAAACACTTTTTCGAAGTAAATTTAAGTCGACTACAGCGCTCACATACTTTTAAGAACCGTTTATATTAAAAGGTCTGATACTGCTCTGATCTGATGGTCTGATAAAGGTCTGCTAGAATAGATTAGATTGAATGGAAAACTTTTTCAAAAGAATTTCTATATAAAATTTTTGTAAATTAAACTTGTTAATGGTGGTTCATTAATTTTAATAAGCCACCGGATCATTAAAACTTTTTCATCTCATTACACGATTCTAAAAAACGTCAGATTTCACCATAAAGCCTTTATAGAAAAAATTGTTCTATATAATCACTGTCACGATATTTTTTATTATGCAACACGTCCTCCTATCACAGTAAATTCTCAACTTTGGTTATAGAAATTAGAAGTTCACTCAAATTTGGCAGTAAATTAAATCAAATCATTTTGTTGATCTTTTTTTTAATGAATTTGTAGCTCATTAAAAAATTTCCATAGCAAATTTACGTTGACTATAAGATTTTACAAATCCAATTTAAGATCACAATTTGACCAAAAATAACTTTGTAAAATGATGTTTTCCATAACAGCGAAATGATTCGACTCATTTATTTTAATGGACCATTGATATTAAAAAGGTTGTTACTGCTCCTAGAGCAGATTCGATTAACTATGGAACTTATTCAAATCAATTTCCAATTATATTAAAGTGTTTGTCATGTTTGTAAAATTCATGTTCATTAAAAACAATGGCCTATTGTATTTAATGTACCAATTTTCCATTATTTCATCATAATATTCAATCAAAAAAAAAAAGATAAGATGAACCATTACAAAAGGCTAATAAAAAAAAATGTTATAAATTGTTTTAAGGAAGTAAAATTGACAGCAAAGCCAAAAAACTTTGTTGTTTTAAATTTAGTTCCTCATTCTTTATTTTAAATAAACCACAGGCTGAATGTGGAGGCTTTTAAAGAAACCACGGACAACATTTCTTTTTTATACTTATTTTGCAAGACGCTTTTTCACAGGCAACCTAGCAGTAAACCAAAGTAGATCACTTTGTTGATCCGTTTTTTAATGAACCTCTACTTCATTAATTTTTTCATACCAAATTTAAGTTGCCTATAGAATTTTACAAATCCAATCTAAGATTACAGTTTTACCAAAAATAGCTTTTTAAATTATGTTTCCCATAACATCAAAACGAGTGATGATGATGACTCATTTATTTTAATGAATCACCTATATTAAAAACTGGTACTGCTCATAGAATAGACTCAATTAACTGCAGAACTTTTCCAAAACAACTTCCAAATATAGTGGCTCAATAAAAACAATACCCATTATTCTTAATGAACTACTTTTCCATTAATATTTTTTCATCGTAATGTTCAATTGTAAAAAGAAAAATAAGAAAATAAACTCGAATAAACTCCAAAATCGCAACATTTTTATAGAAGTTGACAGAAAGGCCAACTAATTTGCTCATTTTCTTTATGAAATACAGGCTGAGAGGACAATCTTTGACACAATTTCTTTTTTATACTTATTCTGAAACACTGTTTCACAGCAAATTCAAGTTGACTGGAAATCCCCTGAAAACAATTTGCTCATTTGTATTAATGAACCACTGGCCTATTAAAATACACTTTAGGGCACCATTGCAATGCAGACTTCAACGCAATTACTTAAACCCGTTTCACATTTGAACGAACCTCGTGTTCCCCTTACAAAATCGCCTCTCAATCTACTACGCCTAATCCATATGGACTACAAACCTACCAGTGAATAGCAGTTATCGCACATTAAAATAAGTACGTCTATGGGCGATGTATGGTTAGCTACGCAAATACCGTTTTTCGGCTTGTTCTCCTCGTTATGATACGTAACTACCGACGAGATAGCCCTCGACAATATCCCAAAGCACATTATCGACACATACTTGTTCAGCTTTTGCTTGAAGTCGCTCGGTTTAACATATCCCACTAGGGCGGTGCACAAAGTGAGCCACCAAACCTGCAAATAGCAAATGCCCACATACAAAAACAACACTTGGCAAAAGACAGACATACCATAATATACATACATAGCACAGGTGGTACATATCGAAATTTTACCAATAAGATTTGCACATTAGTTTAAAGACATACACAAGAATTATTTTAGTACAATTCAAAGTCACAAGGATTGAAAAGCTGCTGTAGAATGCATCACAATTTGTTTTCTCATTTAAATTTTTAATGGGTCGCTCATGTCACTCAATAATATCCCTCAGCTGTCATTATGTCTCTCCCTTTGCAGAGCATAATTACAATGTAAGTAAAAATTTGTTTCATTTTAATGAATCACGATGTGTTTTATTATGGCTCAATAAAATCACAAAAAATCTATTGGCATATAATTTTTATCCAATGGAATTTGCATGTATTTTTTTTATATATCCTCATACAGCCTGCGGGAAGGTATCGATCATTTTTGCACTTTCCAAATTGCAAAAGTAAAACTTTAGATACTTGGGTTAAAGCCAGCCATATTTCATCCAATATATACAAATAGTGGATCTTATTTAAAATTTTTAATGGTACTGGTATACCAATTCTTCACAAAGCTTGCTGGTCAGCAATTATGAGTAAATGAATATATGATAAATTCAGTCATGAGCATGTTACAATCGGACCAATTTGATATTTCTAAATTTTTTAATGATCCAGTATTGAGCATAATTAACAAAAAAAACCTCACTTTTGATAAATTACATAAATTTGTTCGTTTTACTAATAGGCTAAAAGAAGTTACCATACTTGAAGTTTTGACAAAGTTAAGATTTCAGAAAAACTTAATTTTCATCAGCCAAAATTTAGCTCATTAATTTTAATGGTCTATATTTTTATTGAGCTTAAATTGCAGTTTTATTAAATCAGAATTGTGATCAACCAAGTCTTAAAACACATTATAATCATGCCAATTTGAGTTGTCGTAATTTTTTAATGGCCCGTTATTGAGCTTAATTAACTGATAACCTCACTTTTAATAAATCACAAATTTTTCTCGTTTTAGGTATTCACAGGCTAGAAAAATTAACATTTTTGAAGTTACAACAACGCCAAAACTTCATAGAAACTAAATTTTAATGAGCCAAAATTGAGCTCATTAATTTTAATGACTTTAAAAAAATTTAATGGCCTCTAATTTGCAGAAAAATGCTCTTCTACCTGAATTAGATTAAAAGAAATGTAAAATCAGTTTTTTCGATATATTAGGGAAAAAATTTCGACAATAGCGCAAACTATATATTTAATGAGACAATTTTATTTAAACAATACCAATTTTTTTAAATACCCTTTTAACAATTGTAATACTGTGTTTAGGTTAAAAACATTCTAATATGAATGAAAATCAAGATTCCATTATCGAGAAATAAAATTCATTAAATTTTTTAATGGGCAAATATTTTATTCAGTTTTTATGAACCATATGTTCTCTGTATATCTCATTATTTATATAATTCCTTTGTCAATTTTTATTGATTTCTTTTTTATTATTAGTAGCCTATAAAAATTTATCAAAATTAAGGAATTAAAGAAAATACACATGCAAATTTTTCACAGTGATAGGCTATTAGACACATTTAGCATTTGAAATCCTAATAATTCACGAAAATATAATTCTCTTTGACACAAGTTCAATGAGCCATAGGCTCATTAAAATATTTTAATGAACCAATTTCTCAAACATGTTTCATTCACCCGATTTGCTCTGGATTTTCAAGTCGAGTTTCTCTTGAAATATTTTTCCTTTAAACAAATCAGCTTTTGGGCTGGTTTGGCTAGAAAAGCGAGGCAGAGTTAGAAGACATATTTTGATATGGAATAAATAAGACTTGCGACATTTAAATCAAAGCCGCACATATGTAACGCAAGCAAACCTTTCCTCACTTAAATATTTTAATGAGATCATCACCATGATTTTAAATGCAACAAAAAAAAATTATGGTAAGAATTGATGGAAACGCAATGTGATCCCTTGACAGTTCATGGTTTAATGAAGCCAAGACTAAATATTTGCTACTTGAGTTCCTGAATTGACTACCACTCGAATTAACAACAATAAGCTGAAAGACAAAAAAAAAACGACAAACAACAGATATCATCCCACAGCTGTCTCGAAGCCCCAACAGTCCGAAGCTGGTAATTTCCCCAACGCCTTCTGCTGCTTCTAAAAATCCGACTCACCAAACAATAACAATTATCTACAGAGAGAATAACGACGTCGTACGGGGAAGTGTGGTTGGCCACGCATAGCGACCCCTTGGCCGGTCTCCACTGCTTGTTGTGGACACGGATGGTGCCCGAGAGAGACCGGGACATGATCCTGAATGCTATGAGGTAAGACCTATTATTTAACCACCGTTTGAAGGCGTTTTCTGGCAATATGCCTACCAGGCCAGTCGTAACGATTAGGCAGACGATCTGTGGGAGAATTATTAAAATGACAAGAAAAATAAATGAATAACTTTAAGTAGGCAAAATTCATAAAGGTAAATGGTAAATTATACATAAAAGAAGCTGTAATTTATTTACTTACCCCGACAAAGCAAATGATGACTCGTAAGGGGAACAGGAAGAAGTACCTGATGAAGAAGCCACACATCCATATTATCGTGAGCTTCCAGGAAATAAATTCGTACCCTCTGTTGGTGCGAATCAACAAATTCCAATTTTTCAACTCCTCCGCCTCGAATCGCGACGTCACTTGATCCTCTATTATCGCCTCCACGCCCACTTTCACATAATCGACTACCGTGGATAGATCAAAATGGAACTTTTCTTTCTAAAACGAAAAGACAAGAATTTCGAGGGTATCCATGTAAGATTAAGTAAATATTTTATGTCTCAGAGGGAAAAAATACATGGCGTTTATAAGACAATTTTGTTTTATACACCCTGTATATTTTGCTATTATATATAACCCCATATATATTGCCATTATTTGCTTTCCCAGACTATTTCTAGGCCATAATGTTCTTCTTTTATTAGCCAGTTTTGGAAATTTTTGTTAAATTTGCTGATAATCAAATTTTTTTAGCTTGAACGCCATGTACATATTTGTGGAATTTAATTATACAGGGTTCAGTGGTATCGGTGTCTATATTGTTTCGTGTATCTTGGCAGAATAACACAGTACTAATATTGATTCGATTAATCTGATTAAAACAATTCAGCGAGATCAAAAATACAAGCCCTTAACCAATTTTAAACATGCCAGCAATTTAAGGCTTACAGTCTCGAGCATGTGTTTTAAGATGGGAGAGGAAGTGTGTACTTTGTTCTAACTGGAGAGAGATTAGTATAAAGCAATAATCAGTCGACAGTATGATGAAATATCGTCAACTGTGCTAACAGTTAATCCACCCTAAACATAACAATTTTTTGACCCCATTCAGTGGCATTTTGTATTTTTTAATGGACTGCCTTTCATTCAAGTTTTGAGTCTCTGGCAGTGGGGTTGGTACCCTGCTTAAAGTTATGCCAGAAACTAACCTGAAACCCTGTATTTTTTGTAATGTTTGCTTTCACTGGTGATTTTAATATCAGTGTTTCTTTTTACTATTTAATTTAAAATAATTGTTATTAAATTTGCTGAAAATCAAGTTGTATTTTCCTTTCGCTTGAACACCATGTATATGTTTATGGAATTTAATTATATATATTAAATTAAAACTTATATACATAATTTAGCCACTGCTTTCAAATAAATGTTTTTAAAATATTATTAAAACAAACACTACAAAAATATTTTTTATTTATCCAAATTTGTTTTTCCAATCAGAACCTAAGGCACCATTTACGCCTAGTAAACATAATAGGCATAAACGCCAGTTTTTCTTTCTGAAATACATTCAAGCATTGTAACAGATATTACGTCAACATGAAGTTAATTTGATTAACATTCTTAATGGGTTGCTGTCTATCATTGTACAAAAAATTGCTCCATCGGCAATTTACCCAAATAATTACCTCGCAAAACACCTCAAATTATACGGTACAAGCTTGAATAGAGCTTTAGATTGTGATGAAAAAAGTAAATTATCGTTAGAGATTTCACTCTGAATAGAAACCATAATTAAAACTAGTTATCAGTAATCCATAAAATTTGGCATGAATCAGAATCTAACTGTGAAAAAAATCTGTGAGATTTATAGTAGGCGCATACTAACAACACAGTTCAACAACACTATTCTAAACATTACATCACTGAACTGCTTATTTATAGTAATTATTGTTATATAAAATAGGTAAACACTAGTAAATAAGCTTATATTTAAGATTTATATTGCTCTTTAACATTTACTATTAATTTGCATAGTTCATTTAACTCAGTGACTTATAAAATGTATATAATACTACTGATATAACACATTTTAACACTTAGAATTTATATAATTACTCATACTTGAAAAACAATTCATCTGAAACTACCATATTTTAGAATAGACACCCATATTTTCTTATATAATAATAGAATCACGTACCTTATTATTTCCGTCTTTCAACTCATCATCAGACAGCTTCTCATCTTCTTTGTGTGGATGTGTTGCCGGCTCAGGGGTAAGAATGAGCTTGTCGTCTCTGCTGATGAGACTATTTCCACCGTTAACCATGCCATTCTTCAAACCGTTCGGGGATATGGCCGTTCTGGATTCTAATACTCTGTCAGGGGGGCTTATTTCTTCGCTGTACCCTTCGTCGTCATCATCGTTCAACTCTTGTTGCTTATGCTTCTGGACAGATTCGATGTCCTTCCTCCCATACTAAGAGAAAAAAAGAACGGTTAATTCATTTTCAATGTCTTTAGCGATCGAACACGTGCTATCGTGAATATTATTTACCAAGAAGTGAACTATTTAGTATACCTATGAGAAAATAAGTCTCGAGAAAACGAGTGTTGGCTCCAAATAATACATTTATCTTGTAATAATATTGGATATACATATATTTATGTTGGAATAGTATAAAATCGCATTATTTAAACCTTACAAGAATATATTTTTAATTAATTGTTTGTCTATTATTCTAACCTAAATTTTAAAAATTTTACAAGTCTGGGGAGGTGTAGTCTTCATAGAATTTCAAAAAGCGA
This sequence comes from Rosalia funebris, assembly GCA_037954035.1. Taxonomy (NCBI): domain Eukaryota; kingdom Metazoa; phylum Arthropoda; class Insecta; order Coleoptera; family Cerambycidae; genus Rosalia; species Rosalia funebris. The sequence goes on along the minus strand of JAZFAV010000001.1, from coordinate 8,327,244 downwards.
CTATAACGCCTTTGCGACAATTATGCTAACTAATCTGAAATGGCGCACGAACAAATCTATAGACAGTAACATTTTATATATTTATGGATATTTTGGGTAGATTCTGATTTGGACACGCAACACGAGATTTCTAAGTGAAAAATCGATTAACATGTTCTTATCATAAAGTAAATAAACCAGCCTAGGTAAACTTGTAAATTAGTGTTGAAGTCTGAACTTTATTTCGAAAATACTTCAACAATTGCATAATTCAAATAATTCCATTTCATCGATTCAACCTTAGACTTTGAAATAGATATTAAGGAAATTAAATATATTTTCTAAGTTGTGAGGTAATTAAGTTTATTAAGAAACGGTTTGTATTCGCAGAGATATCATTCACGAAAAATTTCGTTTTACATTATAGACTTTGACACTAAACACAATTCAGTACGATAGTTACCAGAGACATATATATTGATAAAAAAGCGATGAGTAATATTTCCTCTTTATAATAAAAATAGAACCGCGCAGTGGCGGCTGGTCAGAGGTGGCAGGGTGGGCAATGCCCACCCAGCTCTTTCCTAGAAGAAGAGGAACACACAGTTCCAAAGGTCGTTATTTATCGTTTATAGAAATTAGTGAAGATATAATTATGTAATATGTAATTAATTAAATACACTATATATTACATAACAACAATAACACAATGAAAAGTTCTGATTATATATACTCGTACTAATACTAACAGCGCAACCGTGGTGGAAAATTGCAGTGCAAGTAAGTGCAGCAATTCATTCTTCTAACCGTGGAATGATTACCGTGGTTGCCTAGCATGGTGGGTGCCGCGCCGGGTGGGCAGCCACGCCTTTTGCCTTCCTGGCTTTGTAAGTACATACGAGACAGCGCCAGCACAAGCGCCTCGCACAAATAAATAATTATATTTATTGCTTTAATAAATAAATACAAGTAAATAAGTGTCTACCAAGATTAGTTTTAAAATTAATATTGGTATTATTAACATAGGTATACTTTCAACATCCCTTGAAAGTTTAAATTATTTGACAATAATATAGAAACATGGGAATCTGGAATATAAAATTAAATAAACAGTAAACACATGAATATAATTAATTAATTAATAGAATTACCAATGATTTGAAGACATAAAAATAAAATTATACATGTGTAAACTACATGAAACTATTTGAAACACGGGCACAGCTTACTGGAGTCTCGAGTAAGCTGTGACACGGGTGGGCTAGACCACCCTGCTGAAGAAGCCTTCGGCATAGTGGGGAATGAATCGAGAATCCCCGATCTCCATATTTCCGAGTTCAATTTTCAGAGACATTGTAGAACGTTGTATCTCAGCGAGGTCTGTACTCTGTAGGTTAGGATTTTCAAAATTTTAACGGTTCTTTAACAATAATTATTACAATAAATTAGTACGGCGCGGCGGTCTGTCTGTGGAAGTTGGTACTTTACATTTGTTTGTTTAGTATTGTATTTATTTAGTATTTATACCATGGCGAACGTGAGAGAATTTCTCTATAACAGTATTTGTTATATTATTAAGTAAAATTATTTTGGTTATTAATGTATTAGAAAATGTGTAAATATAAAAATTGTGTAACATTCATAAGAGTTTGTACTAATTTTATGCAATTTTAGTGCTATGCATTTTCAACTTGAAAGCTGAAAGAATTTTAAATCTTAACATATACTTGTACTGTGACTAACATAGAGCGATGAGTCAAAGTTTTCTTTTACTATATTTTATTTCATTATTTTGCACTATATAACCTACTAATAGTTAGTTGTTGCCCACCCATGACAAATCACCACGAGCCGCCACTGGAACCGCGGGCATAGTCTTTTTATTGTTTTCATGGTGACTTTGAAACTTTGACCAGATGAAACAATAGCTATAAACACACGTTGATGTTTAGTGTTTACGATAACGTTGAAACGTACTTATGTAAGTTCACATGTTCGTTACCCAATAATTAGAAGTGTTTTCTTTTTAGTCGTTACATTTTTTTTAACGATTTTGTCTAAATCGACGTTTATGAGGTGAATGTCCATTTCTTCGGGTGATTATCAAATTTAAACGAAATATATATTAAGGCAAAAAGAAACTATATTCACATGATACACTCACAGACAAAAATAATGCATATTTTATTTTAAGTAATTTTTTTTTTATTTAATTGTTCTCCTTTGTAAACATTTTTTGTATTTTTTATTGCTAGATACCCTGCACTGGAGTGTTTTACGTATATCACAGTCAAATAAATTACATATTGAAGCTTTACAACAGATGTGTAGAGGAACTAATAAAATAGCCTGAATTTGGTTATCACATTTAATTTGAAGGAGTAAACAATAACGACAGTACTTTAAAGCAAGATAATAAAAATTTAGTACTTAGTATTTCCTCCTCTAGCTCTAGCGATAGTATGGTTCCTTCTAGGCATGCTCCGCAGAAGATCTTTGATGGTTTTTTTGCGTAATTTGATTCCAGTCTTCCTGTGCAGGAATTCTTAATTCTGCAAGTAGTTAGGAGCTGGATTTGGTGCTCGTATATGTCGCTTTAGTATATCTCATAGATGTTCTATGGGATTAACATCAGGACTCATTGATGGCCACTCTAGTGCCTCAATCCCGACATCCTCAAGATACTGGATCACTTTTCTAGCGGTATGAGCGCAGGCATTATCATGCATTAGCACAAAGTTATCCTACCCAATGAAGCCGGCATAAAGCGAAACATGCTCTTCAGGAATGTTGCGTATCTAACAGTCAGCATTCATTCATAAATTTACCTCAACAAGCTCCGTGCGACTCTTCCAACTAATGCCTCTCCAAAGCATAATGGAACCGCCACCAAAACTAACGTTTTGTGCAAGATTACTACATTCTGCAAAATGTTCCCCAGATCATCTGTATACTCGACCACGTCCATCTGGCTTCCATAATTGTATTCTTGTTTCGTCTGTGCAAAGGATTTTTCCCCACTGATATATTCATTCCAATTAGAATGGGCTTTTGCAAATTGTAAACGTCTGATATGACGTGAGAGAAGCCTAGGAACTCTACTCAGGACATTTTGGGTTTAAACCGATTTCTTTAAGTCTCCTTATTACTGTTTTAACACCTACATTGACTTGTCTTGTAATCAGTAATTCATTTCTCAGATACAAAGCTGTAAGTGAGCGATTTTGCAAAGATAGAATTCTCAAATATTGGTCACCTCTTGGCGTTGTACATCTTTTACATCCTTGACCTCGGTCTTTTGTATTATCCAGTCTCATTGTATCGTTTTGCTATACGAGAAACAGTCGATTGATGAATATGCAATCTCCTTCTGCGATATAATCTTGTCTATAACCCTCATTGGCTAAAATAACAATTTTAATAGAAACTAACTGGCTTAAACGTGACATCTCACTAACCAAAACTACCGAAGCAATACATAAAGGCAATAGGAAATAAAGTACTAAACAAAACAGCAGTCGTTGTTAGTCGCTAAGGCACACAATGATATGTTTGTAATTTGTAACATTATTGTTTAATCAGCTATAAAGGCTATAAAATGTCTAAACATTTTTTTATCCGAAATAAATTTGAGTATACTTAAAACACGCCAGTGCAGCGTATCTAGCAATAAAAAACACACAAAATTTTAAAGGAAAAAAAAATAAAAATAATGACAATAAAATACGCAATATTTTTGTCTGTGAGTGTATATATCCAACGTTTCTTTTCAAGAAAAATACATTTTCCACAGAGAAATATGGAAAACTATTCTGGATTGTATAAACTTGCCCTTTAAAATACGATTACAAAAAGGTCCGACGAGGTGAGATCGGGTGAATGAGATGGTGAAAGAACCAAGTCATCCCAATATACTTATCAATAATTATTTAAACATTTTCTTATATTTAAAACAAACAAAAAATAACCTTAAGTGGCCTACTTTGCATATAAACATTGTTTACATTCTTCACCGCGTTTATAAACATACACATGTACATTTTTCTAAATTAGTTAGCGTGTATGCATGTACATCACCTTGACTTTTCATAATGTTATGTAAATAACAACAACATTACATCGTAATTTATTTCACGAGCCATCTTTAAACAATTAAGTAGCTGCTTAAAATATTGCCAACGTCTTAAATAATAGTATTGTTTGTTATAAATTGTCGCATGTATGATATTGCTAACGCAATTGTGATGTCATTGTTTTCCATAGGATTTCCTAAAAAACAATTTAAGTGTTTTCAATATTCTTTTGTTCTTATGATTGAAATAAGTGTCCATCTATCTACATCAATAATCTAGTTATCTTTATTATTTTATTTCTACATGACTTATCTACTCGTCTGCAATTTAATTGATACCCAATTAATCACTTTACTTGATCCTAGTTTGGATACAACGCAGTGGAAATATTACTGAGATGAGGATGCGTTAAAAAAATTAATACTGTTTTTGTACAAACGAATTTTTAATATTATACACTCAGTATGAACTTGTGAACAAAACGAGAAGGTTTAAAAATATCTCAGTGGAGGAGAGTATGCAGAAAAAAAAAAAAAAAAAAAAAAAAAAATATATATATATATATATATATATATATATATATATATATATATATATATATATACCTATACAAAATATTCTTAGATAAGTTGTTTGTGAATTTATAGTAAGTACTTGCATATCACTCTGTATATAAAGCACTAATATTATTCAGACCGGCAATGTTCGAATATAACCAGCATCATGCATACCTCAATCCGAGTTAATTCCAAAACATTTATTCTGATTGATTTAAATTACGCGCAATTAGTTTCTCTTAAATAGAAAATAATCACACACGCCACTGGTGTTTAGGATATCCGCGTGCCGCCGTTAGTAGGAAATTTCAATGAACTCAAGTACGGGTAAATAAAACGCCAACGTGAAAGAGAAATTAATTATATTTGAGCCGACAGACGCCTATTTCCTCAACAATATTTACAAAAGTGTTATTGAGGCGACCTCTACCGTTGCAAAAACTCCAAAGTTATTTTAAGGCCGACACGGGCGGAATCTTATCAAAATCATGCGTTCAAAAATTGTTTCTGATTCCATGCCTTGTATCCAAGTAATATACACGTATGAGCCATCGAGGAAAAGTGCAATGAGACGTTTTGCTGCTTTCCTTTATCTAGCGGGGAATGATCAATTAATTTTAGAACTCATTACAAGCATAATAAACTTAAAAATTAATTCATTATTGCCTATTCTTTGCGGGAACGTATTGACGGCGTCTCATTACTTTTTTCCTTGATGGTACACAATTGTGAATGTGTTAGCGACTAAAAAGTCATAATATTTGCCGAGAATAGAATACAATAAAGAAAATTAATAACTCCTTAGTGAACAAAGACGTTACGCACATATCTGTCTACGAACGAGGGTCAGACAGCATACGTACAATTTTAACCAAATAACGTGAATTTAAATAAAGCACGCTATTAAAGCGTCTTGTATGCACGACATTTTTCACACACCGTTAATTGATCATTAGTTCATTAGTCTATAAATGAAAATTGGAATTTCTTGTTTAATTGAAGGTGGCTTTTTGTAGGAAGCGTCTAATAAATGTATGGAAACAATACTTGGATCACAAAGAGGTACACATACGTGATTAGTTTTTATCACATGCATTTTTTCATTTACTTAATTAATGTCTATTCAAACTATATTGACTTTCTCTAATGATCATTAATGTAGGTGGTATCACGTGCCATCCTCGTGCACGTATTATTAATACACTTTAATTTAGCAACGATTTAACAGCAGTGGATGTCTGCTGAAGAGATACAAAGTAATTGCTAGTCATTTACGTGTAACGTGTAAGTTCGAAAAGTGGTGTAATAATTCGAAAAAAAAGGCAAAAAATAAATAGATCGCGTAGCAGATAATTTAATAAAATATTCTCCATGTATTCGAGGCATAGTATCTATATATAATTATTTTATATAATTTATTTTATAAGATATTAGTTATCCGTTATCAATTTAAATTTAATATCCATCAAATATACCTGAAAATACATACAAGACTCGATGATAGCAAGAGTCTCTAATTCGTATGAGTGAAATTTCTAATGCCGTTGTCTGACGACTGTAGTAAGCTACAACGTATTTTTTTATGCGTATCAATTTGTATCAACATACGTGCAAGGCCATTTTTACTGGCGTCTAAATGTAATTCTGTAGACAATTGTGGATCAAAAATTTTAAGTACCGGTCTTGTTGTTAAAATATCTTTAATCGTCTAGCTCCACTAGATATCTTTTTGTAATAGTTTAGTAAGCGGACGAGTTATGCTGGCGAAATTTTTGGCAAGTTTTCGAAAAAATCATGCGAATCCGAAAATTGACGAACCTGCTTAATATTTTTCAGAGTTTGCATATTTTGAACTGCCCTAATTTTCGCTTCACCAGGACGTATTACTAGTTCCGAAATTTCTCTACCAAGATATTTAAATTTATTTTTGAAAAATTCGCATTTTGATAATTTCAGTGTGAGCTTATTTTTCCTACTCGTTGTAATACTAGCTTTAATCTTGACCATGTCAAAACTGAGACAATGCCTATAATTTTGCAAAACTGTATATCATTTTTGTTTTTATTTTTCACTGACATTATCACATTGAATTCTTTCAAAATTTAGTTGCTGTCCTAAAGATTCCTGAAGAACACTAACACGGAAACACGTTGTATGTTGTTCTTCCTCATTAGAGATATTGGGCAGTTTTGAAAAAGTTAGTTGTTTATTTGTTTTTAATGCCAAAACAGATTGATTTTCCGTAAAACTCTGTCCCACTAATATATCGATAAACATATCCTTGTCATCGACAACATAAATCTATCAATGTGTGTACCTCCTGCTTTGATTCCATAAACATTTTCTTTCGACAAATATTTTCAGAATGACCGCCTTTTATTCCAAAAACTACATTTTATAGTCATTTGACGAACATTTGGACATGTATTACGCTTGTCCCAATTCGAAAATTTTCAAGGTCACGCGTTTTCCTGATACTTCAGAATTTTTATGTAAAATCCGTTTATACAAAAATATAGACTTTCACAAGAAAAATTTTTGGACTTTAATACCTTTTTGAAGAACATTCATGTTTGCCGTCATATTCTTTGGTTAAGAGAAAAGGCTTGTAAGGTGAATTTTCTACTAGAGGGTCTATAACACTTAAAATATTTTCCGAAAGAGTTTCAGCGTCACATTTTGTAGGTGTGAGGTATGTCCAAAAACGTTCAATCGGTTCACCATCGAGAATATATCTTAAAACTACCACTACCTGAGTTTTTGCAGATACATCAGTTGTTTCGTCTGCCATAACTGCCAAAAATGAAGATTTGTTAATTTCTTTAGTTATTTCTTCATGACATACTTTTAATATACAGTCTAAAAGATCATTTTGTATTTCTTTAGAGGTTCCTTTAAATACTGAAACATTTTGCAGATGCTCGCTTAAAGTTACATCAAGCTCAGCAGAAAATTTTATCAAACCACGAAATATCCCCGGGTTTTGAGAGGTTTCAGCTTCGTCATGTCCTCGCAGTGCCAGTTCAAAGGCCCCACAAAACTTTATGCAGTTTATAATTTTTGATAAAACGTATCTCTTTTTTGTCACATTATCATTATGCTTTTGCACATTTATCCAATAAGCTGAATCTAGCTGCGCTTTAATATTAGTTGTTCCTAATAAAGCTAATTCCATTGTATTATGTAGATGGCTTTTGGAGTTGTCGTGCTTTTCTATTTTTTCAGTTAAGTGCACCAAATCTGTCACTCCTACCTCCGTCCATGCTTTATCACCGCCAAAAAGTAAACAAGGAAAACAAAATAACGCATTTTTTTTGTTGCACCCACAAATCCAATTGTTCTTCGAATAAATGTCTCTATTAAATTGACTTTTATATGCTTTTCCGCGGCTAACACCTGCAGTCTCAATAACAATATCGGGCAATGGCCTACCTTTGTTTTTTAAATCAATTTTTTCTTCATAAGAGTATTTAAAAAATCGCTTCACATGAACTAAATTATAAACTAAATCCATTGTCACTATCACAGTATATAAATATTAATAATTAGTACAATAAATCACTACACAAATTCACAAAACAGTATTTAAAATCTCAAATTAATATGAAATACGAAATAGGAAGGAGTAAACATTCACTGATGTTGCCTTAGCTGGAAAAAATACAGCTCACTGACTGTGTAAATTCGCGCATTTACGAGCGCCAAGTGTGGATTGTCGCGGGAGTTGGGGGGGAGGACGGGTGTGCCGAGCCGTGCTAAGAACTACCTCGTGTGGCCCAGTTCAATGTACCGCGACGCGCTCGCGTAGAGACCCAGATAATTCATCTGGTCTACTACTCAATAGAGGACGGCGGGCAGAATGCGACTTTAACGCAATAATTTGGTTAGCTGCACCAACTAACCAAATTATTTTATTAATAAATTTTAGTAATTATTAAGTCGCGAAAATATACAAATATCTAATTTTTTTGGCAGTTCTGCAGCTCTGCAGCACCTATATACCAGCCGCCTCTGGATCTGACTAGTAAAATTTTAGTTCCCTAAACAATTTCAACCTGTTAGATCACTGGCTGAACGTAACTAGTTAATCTATTCTTTTCCGATATGCACTTCTGTGTTTTATTCATAGCGCGAATTTGTTTTATGTTCATGTCATTCCGTCAATTTCGCCATATTTTTTATAACTCTTTATTCAGAGTATGAATGTAGTTAATACTTTAGTATTAACAACCCATTTTATAAGGTTTAATAATTATATATGTATATAATAAAAAAAGTAGTTTTATTTGTGGACAGTGATAATTTATAATAAAGTACATTTTATTTTATTTAGTAATATCGAGTTTTGTAAATATACAAATTAAGGATGGTAAGTGTTTTTCGCACGCGTTTTACGTACATTTAAAAACATGCTTGTAATCATAAATTTATTTAATTCGTAATTTTATCTAATTAATTAAACAGCTATTACTTTACAGGACGACATAGAAAATACTACAAAAAAGCTCATCACAAGCCTTCTCATATCAACACCTTTGGCTGTTACGATGGTAGAGCTAAGTAAAGATTATAAAAATATAATTGGAGAGCCTATTCCATATCAAAAATTGGGATATAATTCGCTTGAGCAATTTTTGCAGTCTATAGATGATACAGTTCAAGTAAATTCACCAGTTATGTAGATTTAATTTTAAATGAATATAATGATATATGATTCCAGGTAAAGGGATCAGGACCTACAGCTGAAGTAATTCCAGTATTTTCAGAAAGATCTGCACATATGAATAAGCTAGTCGTAAATCAGAAAGTCACTAAACCTAAAAATAAAGGAAATTGCCAATTGTAAGTAATTCCAGCTGTAGTAATTGATTTTTTTTGTTAGTATTTGTCTATGTTGATGTTGACTTTCACTATTCATCGTAAATACTTGAGTAAGATGATTTTATATAGATAAAATTATATTTTCAGTAGACGAATGACATATTACCCATATAGAAACTTACGTAACATTGGACCACCACAACCAAGAAAAATGCATTATCCTTCAGCAAGAGAGCCACAGTTGGATACAAAAAAAATACATGTAACATCTCCATCTTTAAAATTGCCTATCACCCCAATGAAACCTTTAAACAGCAGTGTCAAATCTAACAGGCTAGATAATTCAGAGGACACTAAAAATATAAATATAAGCCCATTGGAGTGTGGGCTTAAGTTGGAATATAAGAACACATTGTCAGAGGAGACAATAGCTAAACAATCTTCAAATGTAAATAAGATGAAGAATTTAACTCAGGATAAAATTGAAGTGTTGTCTGAACAAGAAAATAGGGTACCATATTATATTAGGAATAATCTCAGGCGTCTCATTGGCCAGCTCCCAAATGGACTTTGGTGTGCGGAACTTCCAGAAAAGTACAGGTTAGCGCGAGACAGTTTAGTTTGAAATTTCAGTTTTAACTTTTTTTTATTGTAGAAAAATGTTTGGACAACAGTTAAATTACCAGGAGATAGGATTTAACAATTTAATTGACTTATGTGTATACCTCTCTAAGATATTCCACTACGTTCGCCCCTCAATGGAAGATTTTAAGTTATATGATAGAAGCCTACCCTTACCCGATTGTGCAGAAAAGAAATTCACTGTTGCCAGCTATAGCATTAACCAAAAAGGATTTTGCAATTTAGATCCTAATTGTGCCCTACCTATAATAGATGTAAGTAAAATGGGCAGTTTCAAAAGGCATGATTTATATAAAAAAAATGGTATTTTAGTGGGCCGATGTAAACGTGTATCTTCCTGAATGCATCTTTAAGCCTGGTGCAGAAATTCCAAGGGCGTTTTTGCCTTCAAACGCCAAAGAAAATGATACTATCGATATTGTTGTAGGAGAAATATATGATCTGTCCAAGTTTTGGATATATCTCCAGGATTCCTTTTTGGATAAGCTGATGGACGATATACAGTAAGTTTGATTTTTTTGGTGCAGTGAGCTGAAAAATAAATGGGTAAAAAAAAATAAAATAAATGGGAGTAGGGGAAAAGATACTATGTTTGGGAGAGAGCGGGGCAAAAATGTATAGACACATTTTCTGTAGGGATTTTTACAAAGACCACGCTTGCAAGTACGAGATTCCTAGCCATTTGATCAGGCAAGGGCTTTACTGTGTCCAGGTTATTTTCGGGGAATACCACAGAGCGCTGATTATAGATACTATGCCGGACGTTGACGACACTATCAGGGTAATTAAAAATATACAGGATTTTCTAAATTATATTAAAATAATATTTTAATTTAAAAACACTTTTAATATTAGGTTATTTTCATTGACTACGGTACGGTGACAAAGGTGTCGATGAAGGGTCTATGCTTTTTGCATACCCAATTTTCTACTCTTCCTGCACAGGCGATTAGATGCAGGCTCGCCAACATCGTGCCTGTGGAGAGGGGAATCCCATGGAGCAGAGAGGCGTCGAAAACCTTTAGGAACCAGGTGGAAGGCAGAGACACGTCCGCTAAAATAAGCCATATAAATTGGGAGGTAGGATTTTGTTTGGGGTCACTTGAAGGTTTCTGTATTCATATTATTTTTAGGAACAAATTCTGGAGATTTATCTAGCCGACGTTACCGACGAAAACAACATCTTTTACATAAACGACAAACTGGTGGAAGAAGGCTACGCGACTTACCCCGACAAGGTAAATAACACCTCAATTACTACTGTAAAGAAATTAAGTAAGCGTCAGATGTTGTTAAAGTTCTTAGCAGATGATCGCACGCCAAAGCAAAGCCTAGAATGTTACAGGGTCTTTTTATTATTTTTCATTGCTAAATCTGTTTGGCGTACGCGTTCATTATTCTCATAAAGTATGTTTATAAAAGACTGTTGTATGATGGAAGTATTTAATGTTCAATAAAAGTTTTTTTTATTGCAATGGACATGGATAATTTATTGGTGTTAGATTTATTGGTTTAACGGATTAAATATTATTCATTCAAGATAAAATTAATATAAATATTACTTATTTTGAATCACACTTATGAAAGCTAACAGTTGCCTCGTGAGAAATTGTCTTTCTCAAATAAAATACATACAGGGTGTCCAAATGTAACGCCTTGGCGATATTTAAATAAAAATACAATGCAATTTTTTCTACAGAAAACTAAATATTTTCGAAATTATTATACAATGTGGTATTACAAAAGATATTCAAAAAAAATTTCTGATTTTTGCAGAATGACTAATTTACTAACTACTACAGTCTATACAGGAAGCATTCATTACAAAACTGTCCGTTACCATATTCTGCTTTCAGTTTTATCAAAAAGACATTGAGATATTAATTTTTGAACATTCAGATACTATTTTTACTGTATGGTTCACATTTTTATGATTATTTTCATTATATTAAATCACACATAATTTTGTGTCCCTATTAATTTTATTGTTAATAATGGAAATGGAGAAAATGGTTGTAGAATAATTTGTTGCTCATAGAAGAATTCTTGTAAGTTATTCTTTTTTAGATACCCTGTATATGATACATTTGCTGTGGTTCCTCTCATCTTCCCAAATTAAACAATATTATGTCCTATATTTTCCATGGGTAGCATGGGTAGTCCCTTGGCGATCCCCTCTTATCCGGGCCATTATCCAAAAATGCTATCCCATAAAAGGAGCAATTTAGGCACGTCCCCCACTTTAAGGGATCCTCTCCTCCTCTAGGATAACAGGGATCCCTAATATAGGGTACCTCTTCTCCTCCAGTGCGGGGCAGGTGTAAAGAAAATGAATCGAGGTTTCCTCGTCTTCTGTAAAGTATCTTCTTAAAGTTATCTGACTGGGCTGTCAGTCAGCCTCAGCTTGCGCTTATATGCATTCAGGCTACTATGGTGGCCCGTTATGATTCCCACCAGGGTTCTGGCTTTGTGCCTGTTCAATTCAATGAATTCTTGGGTCCATTTCTCAATCTCTGAGTATTCTATGAAGAGTTTGGTTAATCGACAACTCATTACTCCTCTCCATCTTTCTCTGTGCTGGTCTCTTGCCCAGTCATTGATTCCGACTTATTCCCACTGCAGGTTCTGGTCCATAGAGGTTTTTCCTGGTCCCTAGTCTGGCAAGGTCGTCTGCAATTAGATTTCCCTTAATGCCATTATGCCCAGGTATCCATAAGAGTTCCACCGGTCCCTTCCCTGCCAAGTGGTTCAATGCTTCATAGCAATTATAGACCAGCTTCGACGTTATCGTTGCTGAATTCAGGGCTGTCAACGCCGCCCTGCTATCCGAGCAGATACATACTCTCTCTCGGTCTGATTTTGGTCGGCCCCCAGAACACCGTATGTAATTGCAACTAGCTTGGCCTGGAGTGCGGTAGTGTATTTATCCAGGGTGGAGGTTTTACCTATCCCATCGCGTCGCCTATACACCCCCGCGCCCGCTCTGTTGTCACTCGTGGCTCCATCCGTGTACCAGATGTCTCCATTGAGCGGTAATCCAACTCGACCCCTCTATCTAGTCAGTCTTACTGGTGAGGGTGATCTTATATTTCTTGTCAAACAGGAAGTGGACACCCGTACTGTCAGAGGGCATCCATAGGAGCCCCTCCTCAGCTAGCTCTCTTGAGAGTCTATTCGGGTCCCCTACCTTCTTGTTCATGTTTCCCACCCTGTGCATTGCCTCTACGGCTTCTGTTTTCAGAGTGACATCAAGAGGTGGTATTCCCGTCAGTATCCCCATCGCCTCGATCGGTGTTGATCTTGAGGCTCTGGTTATACTTCTTAGAATCAATTCTCTTAGCTTGTTAAGTCGGATGACTTCCGACTTTAAACAGACCCTCTCCCAGCAGACCAGTGCTCCATAAGTCAGTCTGGGTTTAAGAATTGCCTCATACATCCATTTCATGGTCTCCGGTTTCAAGCTCCAGCTATTACCAATGGCCCTTCTCAGTTGCCAAAGTGTTGCTGTGATCTTGGTACATATGTGACTTAGATGTTTTTCCCATGACAGTTTCCCATCCAGGATTACTCCTAAGTATTTCACTTCGCTATTATAGCTTAGTTCTTGACCACCAAGTTTCAGCGGACATGTTCTGTTCCACTTATATTTCTTGGTGAACACCATCACCTCAATCTTAGAGGTATTGACCGAGAGTCCCTTATCCTTGCTCCAATTCCCAACCTTGTTTAATGCTCCCTGCATTATATCAAGAATCGGCTCCAGGCCTTTCAAGCAGTTCATCCACTACCCAGGCACCATAAAAGGGGGGATAATACCCCTCCTTGAGGACAGCCCGAGTTGACCCGGCCCTTGATGGTTGTCTTGCCTTTGTTAGCAATAAGCTGTCTGTTTCCCCACACCACTGACTCGGCTTTTATTTTCTATCGCTTCGGTATGATCCCAGTAGCGCTTTCATCTTCCCTTTCACTGCAGAAATAGGAAAGATTAGTTCAGAACTAATTTCCTTCCACGCATCTTCTGTTATTGCGATTGAAATAGTTTTTGTTTTTTGGATTCCACATAAAATCTCTATTTTTGTAGAGCTCGATGAGCTGCAAGCACTGTTCTTGATTCATCCCTCGCGCAACTACCGCGACCACGTTTACACTAAGCGAAACTCGACGTGCGAAATCACACTGATATTTAAATATTAGGCTTTCAACAGTTTTCGAATATATCTGGAAAAAGACCTTCGACAGTGAGGTGTAAGTTTTTTACTTTTTGTTTTTCAATCCAATAGTATTTTTATTTAATCTAGATCTTAATAATGGAGTATGATGATTGATAACATTGTTCATTTTTAATGTAAAAACCTAATTAAATCTATTAACTTTTTAAGGGTTTTAATGAATTAATTTTTTTACATGGTGTCCCAAAAAAACCTACAGTATAGCTTTTCTATCAATTGGTATAAAAAGTTTATACACCTCTTCTTGACAAAGATATAAAGTTACTTTCAGTATCTGTTTTGGAAACCTATTATATAATAGGAGAATAAAGGCAAAAGTTAATGATTGCCCTATTAAATTTATTATTTTTAATACAGTTTATTCCATTGTAAACAAAAAGATTTCCAATAAAGATAGTAAATGTCTATAAATCATTCAAGAATTTCTTATAAGTTTTCCAATTTAATAAAAAAATTCGTTTAGAAATATTTTTAAAGTGCTAAAATTTTAAAATTTAATAAAAAAGAGCTCTAGTATTAAAACTCTAAAAGTTTATAAACGGTCAATAGCGGGTTAAATTTATATAATCGCATGTTGTAATCAGGCAAATCAGTATGGATAAAAAAGAACTGATTATGAAGTTTTAATTTTCTGGGCAATCTTGAACTAACTTATTATTATATTATATAGGTTTGGGCCTCATCAGCCACTGATCGCATGGGTAATCCCTTGGCGATCCCCTCTTATCCGGGTCATTATCCAAAAATGCTATCCCATAAAAGGAGCAATTTAGGCACGTCCCCGTGAACTAACTTAAATAAAACAAATATTGAAAGCAGAATTGTTATATGTGTATACCACTTCATTAAAAAGAGGAATCAATTGATAAGCACTATTTTGTAGACATTGTATATATTATTTTGTATTGTCAGTAATATTTTTTCTTACCCTAGAAATTGTTTCCAAAGAAAACTAGATGCGCTTTAATATCTGTAATTTTTGTATACCTAATAATACATTAGGAAAAAAGTTTATTCTAGTGCCAAATTATAAAATAAAATAATGTATTTACTTCTGGGACAATTAGCAATATCTCCTATGTAAAGACATTATTTTTGTGATTTTATATATTTTTCAAACTTCTACCACTCATTAAACTCAATTATGTAAATATTTTACTTTTACATAGCGCATACCTTTTTCATATCCATGTTAATTTAATTTTTACAGGAGCGCCAACAGTCACCCGCAGACCCAATATATACCCCCATCGTCAAACAGATCCACTTATTCCCCACGTTCTTGGAACTAGAACACGGACTGGCGCCTTCGACGGCCGAAATGGAGGCGTTCCACGACTGCAACATCCCCATAAACTTCTGCTACCCCCAGTACTTCGACATCGACTACGCGTGCGAGGAGGAAATCATCAAGAGCGCCGAGGAATTTCACGAGAAGAACTGCACGAAGGCGAAGCGTAAGCTGCCTACTCGCTTCTATGACACCGAAAAGCTGAGGGCGTTTCCGTTGGATTTTGCCGTTTTCGGTGATCTGCAGCCCGATATAAAGGCTTTTATGGGCATGCCCCTCAAAGAGGAGAGTGGTGCGCATAACAGCGACGAGGATTTCATCGATGCCGAAGAGGAGACGCCGACGGTGGATCGAAGTTGTCCCGACGATCTCGTTTTGATGGAGGGGCAGTTCAAAGCGTTGACCACCAAAAAAGAAGGGACCGCGAAGGTGCTTAAGAGAGATCTTCAAGTTACGGAAGATATAATGAAAGATAATGACATTATTTGCCACGGATATGAAGGTGGTGAAATTTCTAGCAGTTATCTGAGCGATAATGTGTGTTATGATCTTGATAATGGTTGTGTACAAAGTGATTACGCCAAATTCAAGGATTTCAGCTGGTTGGACAGTGGGGAGGAACTTTGGGCTATAAGCGAGACGCGAGAAAGTGTCGATACACTGGATCCTACGTCTATGCTCGGCGATAAAAAATTGAATTTTGACAGCGATTTCTTCTTCGACCATCCCCTGAGCAAGATGTCGTTCGATAAGGACGACTCAGTCGATGGAGAGCAGAGTAGTTCAAATAGCCTGAAGTTAGAGCATAGTCCCATATACGAGCTGGGTGAACCTGACCTTAAACTGGACGTGGTTGATTTGTCATTTGGGGACGCGAAAACTTTACCATCCAGGCATGCCTTCGTATCCCAAATTAGCGATATTTTAAAGGCCGATTTACTGCAACGATCTGACAAAGTTTGCGACAAAGACAGCAACGTTGAAGACGAAAGCGAGCCGGACTCGTGTAGTAATGTTTCAACTAATCCATTCCTAAACGACAATGCGGGTGCTACTGAGGAATTGACCATAGACACACTGAAACTTAACCGCAACAACCCCTTCCTGACGTTCGTAGACGGACCCTGTTCGAGTAGCAATTCTTCAAGCAAGTACTACTCACCAATAGTACAAAGTAAAGTCGTAAGCCCTTGGACACACTTTGACGACATATCCATGGACAATAGAAGCGCTCTAGGCAAGACTCTGTCGAGCAAATCGCCTTCTACGAGCTCGTCAATATCGGGAAATGACAAGTTGCACTGTTCAGTTGCCACACAGACTTCCAATGAACCAGTCACAGCCCCCCTGTTGCACGACAATTACCCCCGTCACCCCCAATTCTACCCCCCGCCGACGGCATACAATTACGCCCAGTGGTCGCTGGGCTACGCCGGTCCCTACTACGTGCAGTTCTCCAATCAGCTGGGGTACTACGGGCCCGGCCCGGCCTACATGCCCCCCGCGCCTTCGGGTTTCATGCCGCTGGAGTATAGGGGCGCTGCGCCCCAGAGGACGCCGACGTGGTATCCGACGAGGAGCGTTGGTCCGCAGAATCCGTACGGGGGCTCGCCATCGCAGTTTACGAGGACGTCGGCCGTGTCTGCGAGTGTCCGCAGGGATTTTTACGACGTCTACAACGATCGTATGGCGACGGGCCCAGGCAGGAGTCCGATATAATTTCCTTCAGGTAATGGATTTTTCTATAATTCATTATTATAGTTATTTCATACTAAACAAAAAAAGTGCAATTTCATATTTTACTAATGTCAAGCAACAGCTGTACTGACCATCACTTGGATGAGGGCGGACTGGTGTAAAAAACGAGAACCTGAAGCTTTTTCCTCAACAATAATTAGCTAGACGAGAAACTAAGATTAACTAATCGCATAACATTTAAGTATACCCACATTTGATTACCTTCTACTGTACTTATCATACATAAGTGATTTACATTAACATCATATTCTCTGTCAGTAACTTATAAGTCGGAAATCGAGAAAGGAACCACCAAGCCGCCAAGCGGTTATTTTTTGAAATTTTTTGAAATCATATTCTTGTCATTCTAATTTTTTCTTTCTCCTAAACACAAATCTACTTATATTAAGGTCTGGTGATTTTGGTGGCCATAATAGCGAGTATTACCTTTTACATTTGATAACGTAATTTCGGTTTTCAGGCACCCAACAATGTTTGCGAGTTTATTACCTCGCAAGTAGGTATGAGGTGTATAATTAAAAAATAATCTTGATTGGCTTGTTAAATGGGAGATTAAATTAATAGTGCGAGATTTTAACGCAGTCGTAGGTGAGGGGAAAGAAGGAGAATTTGTAGGTCCTTATGGATTAGGAAACAGAAACGAGAGAGATAGCAGACTGATAGAATTTTGCGAGAAGCACAAGATGGTAGTCGCGAATACATTGTTCAAGAATCACGTTAGGAGGCGGTACACCTGGAAAATGCTAGGAGGGATAGACAGGTATCAGACAGACTACATTCCGGTTAGGAAGAGATTTAGAAATCAAGTAAAAGACTGTAAGGGTTATCCAGGAGCAGATGTAGACAGCGACCACAACTTGATAGTCATGAAAGCTAGATTAAAGTTCAAAAATCTGAAAACCCGGAAGGATAACAAACGTATAAATGTAGACATATTGAGGGATCAGAATATGAAAGATAAGTTCCAGGAGAAAACAGATCAATTAATAAATAAAGCGAGTAATGATGAAATCAAGAATGCAGAAACTGAGTGGGAGGGTATCAAGAATAGTCTAGATTCCGCGGCTATGGACGTTTTAGGACACGAGAGAAGGAAAGCTAGAAGCCCTGGATAACGGGCGAAATCTTAAACTTAATACAAAAGAGACGAGGAAGGACTGAAAATTTATAAGTCAATAAAGTGGGAAATCATTAGAAAGTGTAGAAAAGCGAAAGAACAATGGATAGAGGATAAATGCAAAGAAGTAGAAGATAAGCTCCAAGTAGGTAAGACTGATGAGGCTTACCAAATAATTAAGAGGAACTTCAGAGATATAGGACCAATAAGTAAAAACGTTAGGAGTCAATCGGGGGACATACAGATCGGAAGAGAGGAGAAAGCGGATAGATGGATAGGGTCAGGAATTGGGAGAGATATTAGAGGAAGAATCTAGCGACAGGGAAGATGTAGGAAAACCTATATTGCGAGAGGAATTTGAAATTGCACTAAGGGGGCTAAAGAACAATGAAGCGCCGGGTGTAGATAAAATACAGGCGGAAATTTTGAAATGTGCGGGACAGAGAGTAGTAAATAGGATGTTTGAACTGGTAAAATACATATATAAAACGGGCGAGATGCCGGAGGATTATAAGAGGAACATTATCGTTACTATACCGAAAAAGAGAGGAGCCGACAAATGCGAGAACTTTAGAACGATTAGCCTAACTTCCCACGCGTCAAAAATCTTAACCAGAATAGTGCAGAAGAGGATGGAAAATAGAGCGGAGGAAATACTAAAAGACCAATTCGGGTTTAGGCGAAATAGGGGAACTCGCGAAGCTATTCCGGCGCTAAGAGTAATGTTAAGAGAAAACAATAGAAAAAGGAAAGAACGCTTATATAGGATTTGTAGATTTAGAAAAAGCTTTTGATAACGTAAGATGGGAAAAAATGTTCGAGATACTAAAGAGTGCGGGAATGAAGTATAGAGATAGGAGAGTAGTACACAATCTATACAAAGAGCAAACTGCTGTTATAGAAGTAGAAGGGGAAAGAAGGGAAGTAGGTATTAGAAAAGGAGTAAGACAAGGATGTACGCTATCACCACTAATTTTTAATCAGTATATCGAAGAGGCGATTAATGTGGTAAAAGATAGAGTGGATTTCGGGATTAAAGTACAGGGACAGAAACTAAAAATGCTGAGATTCGCGGATGATATAGCAGTATTAGCACCTAGTAAAGAGGAATTAGAATCAGCGTTGAACGCAATGGAGGCAGTGTTGACAGAGGAATACGGAATGAGGGTGAATAGAAACAAAACTAAAGTGTTAGTGTGCAGAGGGCGCGAGAGCAGAGCAAAAACGAAAGTACAAATTAATAATGAAAAATTGTAGGAAGTTAAAGACTTCACTTATTTAGGAAGAAAAATAAATTGGGGTGGAAGAAGCGATAAAGATATAAAACAAAGAATAGCGCAGGGTCGAGTAGCTTTTAACAAAAAGAAAGCACTTTTATGCTCGGGTGTAATAAACTTAGAAACAAGGAAGAGATTTTTGAAAACGTATGTATGGAGCACGGCACTATACGGTTGCGAAACCTGGACGGTAGGGGAAGCAAGTAGGAAGAAATTAGAAGCTCTTGAGATGTGGTGTTACCGAAGAATGATGAAAATACCGTGGACTGATAGGGTTAGAAACGAAGAAGTATTAGAGAAAGTCGGCGAGAAAAGAAGTATGTGGAAAAACATAAAGAAGAGAAGAGATAGAATGGTAGACCACTTGCTGAGACATGGGGGAATAGTCCGCGATATTTTGGAGGCAGAAATAGGAGTGAAGAAAGGCAGAGGTAGGCCTAGATTAGACTACTGCTCGCAAATAGTAAGGGATGTAGGTTGTACCACAATTAGCGAAATGCGTAGGTTCGCACAAGATAGGAGAAGCTGGAGGTTAGCGTCCAACCAGTCTTAGAACTGATGACATCATGATGATGATGATGGCTTGTTAAACTTGAGGCATAATTTTTCTGGATACATAAACAAAATTCTAAATCTATTTTAATGCATTAGGAATATTACCTTAAATAATATAATTTTTTGGTTTTACCTAAGGCTTTAATGTTATCAGGATTATCTAGAGAACAATTTTCAGAAGATGTACGTTACGTACTTATTCACGGAGATGATCTAGTAGACGTAGAATGCGAAAAGGAAAGAATAAGTAACACCTAAAATGAATAAAAAATATAAAATTTCCAAGACACTATCTGGTAAAATAAGTACAAGTTATATATAATCATGATCAATTTTATTTGTTCTTATTTCTCACAATATAAGGTGTTTAAGAACTTGAACATTTCTAAATTATAAAAATAACCTAAAAACGTTTTTATCATATAGAGCAGAGCTCCTCGAACCGTGTAGAAACCATTAATGACCTATTAATAAAGTTAACTACAATATAACCAGTGAGAGGGTTTTATAGTTAAACTTGAGAAAAAAATCTGTGGCCAAGAAAGCAACTGTATTAGACAAGAAAAGAATATGCAACTTAGATACAATTTGTATAATGGATCTTTACGCGTGTATCAATTTAGTGACGACGCACGGATCACATGCTACACCACTCGCAATTGTTACTAATATGCCACAATTACCAGCACGTATGACTAGCGACATGTTTCAATCAACTACGTACGGCATAGACAGCTAATAATTTGCCGAACAAAATGCAATTATGAAGTCACGTCTTAGCTTTATTGTATAATTTGATTCATTGGCGGCTCAATATTTCTGTAAAATTTATTTCATCTTTGTTTCATTTATTTGATTTTTGTTGAATTTATTTCAATTATTTTGATGGAAATATTACTTCCATTGAATGTTTTCGTGGAGAACCTATTCATTACTGTCATAGGTTGACGGATTTGTATTGTACTATTATCCTAAAATGTGTTTTCGGCACGACGCTGTTCAAAAATGTCAGTTGATTGATTCATACAATTGTTACCTATGACACACACGCAAAGAATCATTATACAAACCATAGATTTTAATTACTACAAATTTATTTATAAAAAATAACTGGGGAATCTTTTTATGCCCTTCACTATATTAGACAAAAAAAAAAACAAGATCAAAGACATTCTTACGTAAAACTTTAATTCTTTTTTGCAATTTGACATTTTCTAATAAAAATTGTATGCAGTTACAAAAAAAAAATGCCTTCTTTCATCCAGGCCCATGCTCCATTAAAAATAAATCTCCAAGTTCGTGACCATCCTGCACATCACATTGGCTAATTAACTAACTGAATTCTTGGTGTGCCGTACTTCATTTTGCTCTCCAATATCATATAATACTCAGGAAAATTCTTACAATTGCTTTTCTTTTTCAGGTGATATATTAAATACGTTTTACGTCGAATAGGTAATGGATTGAATTTAAGTTTACTTTGTATTTGGAACTCTCTATCGTTATGTTTTAGTAATGTTACCATGAATACCGTTTATATATTTTATAAAAATACCTTTAGGCCAAAAGTTAAATGCTTCTGTTAGCTGATAGTTCTGTTTATATGATGATGAGGGTCTTTATATATTTATATATATTTATATATATATATATATATATATATATATATATATATATATATATATATATATATATATATGTATATAGCATTTTTTTACTTTAATAACCTGTAGTTTTATTTCCTAACCTAATAGAATTAAAGAAATATTTGAGGTAAGTGAAGAAAAATTAATAAACGATAACTAAAATGTAAACAAACATACATAACCTAATAAAAAACTGGAAGTAACTTAAAAAATAATAGTAATGCAAAATAAACAATTACTTAACTCAGGTTGGAAAACTTGTTTTGGGATTACTTAATGATGCACATACAGGCTGTCTCCTAAAAAACGCCGCAAGCCATAACTCTGTTATTTACAATCTGATTTAAAAAAACAAAAAATCAAATGAAATGGCTCTAAATACACTCTAGAGTGAGCATACCAGTGTTTTAATTTTTTAAATTTAAGTGTTTTAGTGTTTTAATTTCGCAAAAAATAACTTACTGTAATGACACTATGACACAAAAGCAAAATAATGTAAAAAAACTGGGATGCGGAAGTTGAAATGACATTTACTCGATTTGTTGTATTATTTTTTGTTTTCCACGGCACAGATGATTAGTCAAAATACGTTTGTCATCAATTAAGCGACCGGGCGCCTATTGCGGTATCGGCGAATATTTTCACCATTTTTCTGTGACAACGGTTTCACAAATGTCTACTTGTTATACATCGTCGAATTCAGAAAAGATATCTGCACAATAGTAAATAAAAAAAAAACTATATTGCCATTTGAAAAAAAAAGTTGACTATCGCTTAAAAAAAAAAAAAAAAGTTTAAAAACGCTGCGGAATGCTCACTCTAGAATGTATTTAAAGCCATTTCATTTGATTTTTTGAGTTATGGCTTGCGGCGTTTTTTAGGAGACCTCCTGTATAAAACCTGTATATTCAATACATTGATCTCATCTTAATGGAATACTAAACAAAGATGCCATAAAGTATTGTGACATTTACAGTGAAGATGATATTACAGGCAGGTAAGTATCGAGTTAAATCCAATAGCTTTTGATTAATAATTACAGTCACAGTAGGCATAAATGGCTGTTCGATCTGGCATTCTAGATGTCCGATTCTAATTTTTTTCAAAAAAATTTTTACCTGGCTCAGAAATCCCAGAACAACAGTATAATTTGTATTTTATAGCTAAGAATAATCGCTCATCGCCAATAAGTAAAAAATTTCCTTTTTATCGTCTCTCAATGATGCCAGCTTGGTTGGCAAAACATGCATCGAATAGCAGCCTTTCGTGTTGGAAAACTGGTCTCCTGTTCCTTGTTGCTCAAAGATTCTATCCAACCCTCCCCCAGTCTAATCCTATTATAACGCTTTGTGCTATTTCGAACAGATGGTAAGTATCTTGACAGAAAATCAGTTTTAAAATTGTAGACTGACGAATTTAAATATAAAGGGTCTTCCAATAAAGACGCTCGATTTTCAAATGTAAATAAAACAAGTTGTGTGTGAGATCCACAATTTTCTTTTATTTGAAAGAATATTTTATGGCATTAAGTTTAGAATATAACGTCGTTCAAATGGCCGCCGCCGCTTTGCTTGGTGGTACGTATTCAGGAGGTCCAATTTTCGATGACTGTGTCGCATAAATCTGCCTGAATTTGCTGGATGGCGTTCGTTATGTTGACTTTGAGGGCATCAATTGTTTGCGGTTTATTCGCATAGATATGCGATTTAAGATAGCCCCAAAGGAAGAAGTCTAAAGGCGTTAAATCGTACTATATCGGTGGCCAGTTCACGTGACTGCTGCGCGAGATAACCATGCCCTCAAATCGCTCGTACAGAATGTCCATCGTGGCATGCGCTGTATAGTACGTAGCGCCGTCCTGTTGGAACTATGTCGGCGGTATCCATATCATCTAGTTTAGCCCTTTGTAGCAGTTCATACATGTTTTTCAAAGTTCATACATATCACGCAGAAATAGACGGCGGTAACGCCATTACCGCCCGAACGCTGTAAGTTGTGAATATTTCGCTTAATTTTGAATTGTTTTATTGTTTTAGCAACACGGTAACTAAAGCGGGCCACAGACTTCATACATTTTTGCCGACATCGTTGCCGCGATGAAGTTCGTCGTACAAAATCGTAGTCTGTGGCATAAATCCGTCGTGCAGAATCGCCGAGCAAAATATCTGCACAAGCTTGAAATCGTGCATGACGAGCCGCTTGTTGTCGTGCAGAAACGCAGTCTGTGGGGATTTCGCGACGAAAACCATGAGATATTCCAGTGTCGCCGTTTAGTACAAGAACAACCATGAGCCAAAGCAAACAATTTCTTATCGAAACATATCGAAAATTTCCATGTTTATGGAAAGTTAAATCGGAAGAATGTAGAGATAGGAATTAAAAAAACAAGGCATATGAAGAACTTTTACAAAAATACATATAAGGAAATTGATAAGGACGCAAATGTTCAAAATGTAAAGAACAAAATAGATGCGATGAAGGTTTCTTAAGAGGGTATTTTTCTTTATCATTAATGGAGCCACAGCTTTTAATAGCTCCAAATATGTATTTTCGCCCATTATTAAGTAATTGACCAATCCCCTGGTTCAAGTTTTAACCCATTCAACAAATTAACATAAGAAAACGTTTTTCTTTTTAGTAACCATAAATGGATTTTTTTTTTACTTAAAACAGCCGCTGCCAACAGCTGTGTCCGATTCATCGCGAGCACTGATGATCCGTGTTCGATATCTGTGTTCAAAACTACTGGACGAACATGCTCGTCGTACAGAATCGCGGCGATAAAATCAGCCGAACACGCTCGTAGTCTGTGGCCAGCTTAAGACATAAATAATACAATCCGAATCACGCCGAAGATGCCGAACGTGGCGACCGCGCACGCGCCGCCCTACAACGTAACAACCCACGAGCGTTCCCATTGGCGACGCTATACCGGCATGTCCCGTTAAAACAATAGGCACGTAAAGACGTGAACAGCCATTGTGATTTAGTGGAAGCACGAGTACGGTCCTATGGTCAACGGAGCTACATTTTACATACCAATCCATCATGCAAGAGCAAGACAGGCGTTACGTTATGCTGGTTGGAGACGTGTGTAATTTTATTTTCTCATTCAAATTGCATAAAACTGCAAAATATCCGAATTCCTCCAAGATACATGTAGGTATAACAGTCATAATTTCAGAATACTTTTATTGAAAATACATATATGTAAGTACGTAAAATATATTCCTTGATCCTATGCAAGTTCTTCGTATCGCATGAACGAGCTTATACTATTTAGTATAAGTTAAGTAGTACTAGTAGCTAGAATTTTGCCATTGTCGATCGCTTGCTTCTCGTTTTGTTTGCAATTAACAAAAACGCAGCTTTACTGGATCCCATTATGAAAACCGAGTAGTTGTAAGCATTAGAACTGTTATTAGCAAAATCGGAATGAACATTTTAAGTTAACAATTAAGATAAAAATTATCTGGGCAAAATATATAATTAAATAGTCTAGCATTTGCTGCAAGGATTAGGCAAACCCGAGAAGAAAAACCTAATCAGACTTATCTCGTTATCAATATCCTACATTAATAATAGTACATATTCTAAACCTAGGACTTCTCGAAGTTGCAGAAACCTTGCATCGTGGCCTGCATGACTTGGTCGGTACATCGGCCACCTTCTCACTTACTGGAATGTTTTAGCGTTATTGCTTTCTTTTGGAAAACTTGCTCTTTTGAAAAATGATTTTTATATCTATATGTTTAGATTTATTGAGACTAATGCATGCACTGTATCGTTATCCCCATAAATTGTTATAGGTTCTATAAAACTACGATGAAGGGTGGTTGATAAATTTTAACCAAAGTGCTTCTCGCACTGCCGCGAAAAGAGCCATATACTTGGCTTTGATAGATGACGTAGCTACTAATTTTGTATTCCAACAAATTATACAAGTATCATCTAGTTTAAACAAATATACAGCTGTGCGTTTGCTGTCAATTTCATCCCCTCCCCAATCAGAAGCTAACATAACCATATTAAAGTTTTTATTTCTAGTATAAATTAACTTGAGTTCTAATAAATCCTTAATATATCTTGATATTCTTTCATGACAGAATGTTCACAGAAACACTCAAATCGGGTCTCGCACAGAGCATTTGCAATAAACAACCGACAAGGTTACAAGGGCCGTCATATTCTCATCTGAAACTTGGGGCATCATAATTTAAATTTTAGAATGATTAGATGAACACAAATGTCACAATTGCACCACTAGTTTTAGTTTATCTAGTGAACTGGGCCCATAACCTATTAGAAAAACAGCCCGTGGATAAATAAAAGTCCTGATTCACTGCTTATCAATTTCCTTTTTTATTATATTCAATATACTATTCAAAATAAGTTTAAAAATGTCTAATTCCACAGATTAATCTTGGTGTATTATTGTATGTACATACAGGGTGTCCGCAAATGTCACCGACAACGCCTGACTATGTTCACGATAAATAAATACGATCTACGAAAAAAAGTTTAATAAAAAATTGTTGGTTTCCGAGTTAGACTTTCAAAGTTGCCCAAAAAAAAATTATATTTAATTCACATCTTCATAACCCCTTTACCTATCGGGTTGGAATTTGGAACAGTAATGTGGACTAGTAAGACCTATTATTTTTCAAAATATTAGTCACACCGATATACTGGGTGATACTTCTCTCGGCGTACCACCCTCTTTTAGTGGTCAGAAGTTTTACCTAGTCACATATTTTTTTAGACGTATAGCAACAGTGAAAAGGTCATTTTATTCAAAAGAAAAAAAATTTCTCTAGCAAAAATTGCCTACAGATAACCATTCTTGAGGAAAATGGCTATTTTATTTGGTTGGTCCGCTTTGTGATGTGCCACGGATTAAAGATTTTGGATTCAGTAGGGCGGTGAAAAAATACTGGTAGTACCTTCTCCTTTCCAACAACCATTTAAAATTAAGCTCTAGGTTCGAATAATTGGTGATTTGTTATATTTTGCACATACCTACATAACGAAATGACAGATACAAATAACAAAAGCGCACAAATCTAATGTATAATTGAAATTAAAGAGACAGGTACGCAACCCAAACTATAGTAATTTAAGCAATTCACAAAACAATAATTCAAAGTAATAAACACAAGAAATAGAATACAATTTACAAGTAACTACAAAGAAACTGGTTATTTAGAACTAAAAACTGTTTATTTTAACTGCCTTTCAAAGACTTCCCCATCGTATCGGATACAAACATTGGCTCGACGCAAAAGATTAAATCGAACGTTATTAAATATATTAGGTATGTGTCGTATTTTCTCGGCGCCTTCTAAGATCCTCTGCCACAAATTTCCGGAAGAATTAACGGGGGTAGAATATACTTTATCTTTTAATGTTCCCCATAGAAATAAGTCCATGGGAGTAATGTCTGGTGACCGAGGCGGTCACTTTATTGGTTCATCATTCCCTCTGCCAATCCATCCTTCTTCGTAAACTTCATTTAGATGCTGCCTAACTTGAAGACTATGGTGAGGGGGAGCACCGTCGTGCATAAATATCATTTCACGGCGTAATTACAACGGTACAGTCCTCGACCAACTGTGGAAGTGTGTCTCGAATAAACTCTAAATAGGAAGGCCCATCCAATCGAGGCGGTAATTGAACAGGATCAATTAAAAAATCCGCCAGTTATTCCAAGTCCATACTTTAATTTTAAATTGCGGCTGGAAATGAGGGGGTCGTATTTCTTTGGGATTTTCGTCACTCCACACATGCAAATTATGAAAATTTACAATTCCGTCTCTTGTAAAACATGATCCATACGTAAAAACAATGTTTGCAGCAAAGTGTTATCCTCTGCGAAGCCATTCACCAACCAGTGGCAAAATTCTAAATGTGCGCTGGGATCAAAATCTTCATGTTCTTGAGCAGTTGAATGAGTTAAATGAAATGGTCGAAGAAGTTGCTACTTTACAGTTCTCTGAATATTACTTTTACATACGTTTAATTGTCTTGGCATGCTGCAGACACTTCTTGGTTCATTTTCAATGTCTTCATCAACTTCAGGTGGCAATTGTCGAAGGAGACTGCCATTTGCAGAACATTTTCTATAATATATGGTTCTTTTAAAAATTCGCTCTTAATTTTCTGTCGACCGAAGCGAACCAAGTGTGGTGAGGTGTTCGATGATTTGTTGTGTTTGATGATCAGTAACAACACTCTATCAACTAGGGAAAATGACAATAATGACATTAACCTGATGCTAATAATAGCAAACAACATTTTGTTTTCATCGCCTACTGAATCTAAAGTTTTTAATTGGTGGCACTTAAAGTGAGTCAAATAAGTATCCATACATTAACATTTCTTATGAGAAATTTCAACTTTCTAAAAGTCTAATATTTTGTACAGTTGCCATTTGCTTTAATGATTGCATTAAGCATTTTTAGGAGACTTAATGCAAGCTTTCTTGTAACTTCTGGTGGAATGTTCTCCCACTCTTCTTTCATCCTATTCTTGAGATCATCTCTATTTCTGACTAGGTGTTTTCTCACGCGACGCTTTAATTTCATCTCACAGATGTTCGATGGGATTAAGGTCGCGTGATTGCGGTGGTGTATGTAGTTGTTGGCGGACATTATGAATCATCCATGCACATACAAGCCTAGCAGTGTGCTTGGGATCGTTATCTTGTTGGCATAAATAACGCCCCTCAAGGTCAAGTTTTTGAATACTTGGTCTTAAATTATTCCTTAGAATATTTAAATAGGCATGTTGGTCCATAATACTGTCAATAAAAACGGCAAGTTCGTTTTTATTGACAGTGTCCCATTAGCTGACATGCATCCCCACTAGTGGCGGATCGTGATGAAATGAAACGGGTGTTCTGCACAGGGCCGATCCTAGGGTATTGGCAGCCCGCGTGCAAATTTCAAACGTATCCAAACTACTGGCGCCGTAGGGGCCGCAAAAAAATTGCGCCGCAAGCGAAAATTTTGAAAATGTTCAAGGTCACACGTTTTCCTGATAGGTACTTCAGAATTTTTATGTAAAATCCGTTTATACAAAAATATAGACTTTCACAAGAAAATTTTTGGAATTTAATACCTTTTTGAAGAACATTCATGTTTGCCGTCATATTCTTTGGTTAAGAGAAAAGGATTATAAGGTGAATTTTCTACTAGAGGGCCTATAACACTTAAAATATTTTCCGAAAGAGTTTCAGCGTCACATTTTGTAGGTTTCAGGTATGTCCAAAAACGTTCAATCGGTTCACCATCGAGAATATATCTTAAAACTACCGCTAGCTGAGTTTTTGCAGATACATCAGTTGTTTCGTCTGCCATAACTGCCAAAAATTAAGGTTTGTTAATTTCTTTAATTATTTCTTCATGACATACTTTTAATATACAGTCTAAAAGATCATTTTGTATTTCTTTAGAGGTTCCTTTAAATACTGAAGCATTTTGTAGATGCTCGCTTAAAGTTACATCAAGCTCAGCAGAAAATTTTATCAAACCACGAAATATCCCCGGGTTTTGAGAGGTTTCAGCTTCGTCATGTCCTCGAAGCGCCAGTTCAAAGGCCCCACAAAACTGTATGCAGTTTATAACTTTTGACAAAACGTATCTCTTTTTTGTCACATTATCATTATGCTTTTGCACATTTATCCAATAAGCTGAATCTAGCTGCGCTTTAATATTAGTTGTTCCTAATAAAGCTAATTCCATTGTATTATGTAGATGGCTTTTGGAGTTGTCGTGTTTTTTTACTTTTTCAGTTAAGTGCACCAAATCTGTCACCCCTACCTCCGTCCATGCTTTATCATCGCCAAAAAGTAAACAAGGAAAACAAAATAACGCATTTTTTTTGTTGCACCCACAAATCCAATTGTTCTTCGAATAAATGTCTCTATTAAATTGACGTTTATATGCTTTTTCGCGGCTAACACCTGCAGTCTCAATAACAATATCGGGCAATGGCCTACCATTGTTTTTTAAATCAATTTTTCTTCATAAGAGTATTTAAAAAATCGCTTCACATGAACTAAATTATAAACTAAATCCATTGACACTATCACAGTATATAAATATTAATAATTAGTACAATAAATCACTACACAAATTCACAAAACAGTATTTAAAATCTCAAATTAACACGAAATACGAAATAGGTACGATTTACGCCCGCCCGAGTAGGAAGGAGTAAACATTCACTGATGTTGCCTTAGCTGGAAAAAATACAGCTCACTGACCGTGTAAATTCGGCATTTACGAGCGCCAAGTGTGGATTGTCGCGGGAGTTGAAGGGGAGGACGGGTGTGCCGAGCCGTGCTGAGAACTGCCTCGTGTGGCCCAGTTCAATGTACCGCGACGCGCTCGCGTAGAGACCCAGATAATTCATCTGGTCTACTACTCAATAGAGGACGGCGGGCAGAATGCGACTTTAACGCAATAATTTGGTTAGCTGCACCAACTAACCAAATTATTTTATTAATAAATTTTAGTAATTATTATGTCGCGAAAATATACAAATATCTAATTTTTTGGCAGTTCTGCAGCTCTGCAGCACCTATACACCAGCCGCCCCTGATTCCCACAATAAAACATTACCTCCTCGTGCTTCAGTGTAGGACAAACATTTTCAATTTTCAAAGCTGTATTTTTGTACTCCAAACTTTATCCCGGCCAAAAAGGTTAATTATTGTTTCGTCACTAAAGATAACGCTTTCCCAAAACTCATTGGTTTTATTACCATGCTCCCGGGCAAATTTTAAACGTGTTTTTCGATTTTTTTCTGAAGTTAATCGTTTTCATCTGGCAACCCGACCATTATAACCTACTCGATTCAAGCAGTTTCTAATTCTTTGAGGGCTAACATTTTTTGAGAACTCTTCCCTGATTTCTTCTGCAAGTTCTGGAGCGCTTATTTTAGAATTATTTCTAGTGTTTTTCACAACACTAGACTCTTCCCGTGGAGTTAACTTCCTGGGACGACCAGACCGTGGTCGCATTTTATAGGAACCGGTAGATTTGTACTGACTTATTACGTACTGTACGGTGGCATGTGATTTTCCAATTATTTCACCAATATTTTGACAGGATTTTTTCTCTTTCCATAAATCTACTATGATTTTTCTAATAGAAATTGGAATTTCGCAATTTTTATCACTCATGTTACATCTACTACACAAAACACAGACTTAAAAGTGACGTTCTTAAACAAGCAAGATTTATTTGTTTCAAGCAAAACTTGACACAGACCAGCATGATAAACTATTGATAAATAATGGTGCTGAATAGCATTTTATTAATGTGTATGGATACTTATTTGACATAATTTTTTGTTGCTAATATCGTTTCATTTATTATTGTTCAATTTTCAACATACATATGTTGTCATAACATATTTCTAATTAAATTTAAATAAAATATCACATTGTGAAAAATGTTGAAAACGAGACTAGTGTATGGAGACTTTTTTGACTCACTGTACATCACAAATCAGGGCAGCCATACTTGTAAATAGTCATTTTCCTTAAGAATAGTTATCTGTAGGTGATTTTCGCTAGAGACAATTTATTTAGAATAAAATGGCCTATAACTCGGAAACAATTTTTTTTCGTATTCTTGTCTGTGAAATATGCAGACACCCTGTATATATAATCGTTAGTACAAGAACTTAATGTCAGATTTTTAGGACGTTCATAATTCGGGTGCATAGGTGTAAGATATAAATCTTACGTAATTTTATCAAACAGGGTATTTCATTTTCTACATTCACTAATTTTTTTAACGCCAATCTATACATGATGAAGGTAGAATTTTTTAGAAATTAATATATAGCATAAATTCTGTCTTATTTTTTTTTTTTATCAGTATTTTATCAATTTCATGTATTAGACTAAATTACACATTAGTTTACATTTTTCGGCGTATTTTCGTTAGGGAGAATATAACATTTGGAAATTGCAGTATAATTATCAGATGAAATGAAAATTGTCATTTAATGACTATAAAGTTGATCAACGATTGCCTATATTTCCGATCGCATATGTATATAACCACCATTCATTTTAGTTAATGAAATCATAACCACTTTTAACGTTGAACCACTAGTGGTCTAGTCTAGGACCACTTGTGGTCTAGTATACCCTTTTGGATATGTCAAATTCGTTGTAAAGATACACTCTATATATACAGGGTTTCTCACGATAGTCGTTCGTTAGAAGTTTTCGTGGTTAGAAAAAACTTAGAATTCTGAATTTTCGGATTCCAGGATTATTCAAGATTCTCTTTCATTTTGAAATATTTTCAAGGTCATACCACTTCCGATTATCCCGAAAGTCGCCAGTAACTTCCTTATTTTAAATATAACATCCGGTATATTATTTCATTTTTGAATTCCTGAGAAAATTTCATGATGAGTTCCATGAGGTTTCCCTCTACCTATGTTCAACTGTTCATTAGATATCTTGATTATTTTGAAAATTTTGAAAGACGTCGCCTTATTTTCAACACTGTGCCTTTTACTTATTTTCGACTGGTGCTAAACGCTTCTGAGGTAGACGGAAGCACAAGAATGCTACTTTCGAAATCCATATTGACAAATAATTTATCGCAAACAGGGTGTCCAAAATGTTATCACCAATTACATCATTTTCAAAGTTGAAAAAGTTCGTTATTTCAAATGTGACACCCTGTATATTATTGGATGGTCAGATGCAGAATTTGATTCTGCCTCAATTCGCTATAACAATAGGTATAGGGATAATACCTATTTCCAATGGTTTTCTTGTTAATCCATTATTTTTTATTAAAAGCCGATGAAACTCTAAAAGTCCTATCTAGTAAGCATTGATTTTGACAGGAATTGAAATTCAAGGTATGATCTTGAAAATACTTCAAAATGAAAGAGAATCTTGAATAACCCTGGAGTCCAGAAATTCAGAATTCTAAGTTTTTTCTAACGACGAAGACTTCTAACGAACGTCTACCGTGAGAAACCCTGTATAATAAAAAATTAGCTCACCATCGGAATTATTTAGATATGCATGAAAATATCAGTATTCGAGTTTTGTCGAGTATTGTGTAGGGTATCATACTCGTATGTAATATTGAAATTTAAAGTCATGTATATGTACAACACTTTAAATAATATATATGTTCATATCAAATACAAACAACACGTGACCACGTAAACAGCCCAGATTCAACAGACAATACAATGCTATACATACAAGACAATACAATAGACAACCTGATACAATACACTTGCGTCAAAGCTTACAGAATAAAATTTGCTTTGTGTGGCCGTGCATTGCACGCAAATCTCATATACATGCGTATAGAAGTCTCCTGTTTCACGCGCCCGAGTCCTCTCTGTCTAACACATGGTTAAACGGTCCTCTGATGTGTACTAGATGAAAACTGAACGCGCTATGTATTTAGAGTTGCAGACTTAATATCCCGTAGATAAATCCGATAAATTCTAGGGCTGGCAACTCTCGCGACATCTAACAAGCTGTAAGCGAGACTGTTAGATATCGAACATTCTATGTATAATGATAATGTAATGTATAGTAAACACCTAATAGGCATTTTTAGGAATTTTTAAGGGAGCTCACTGCACAAATTGCACCTACAATAAAACCGCCACTGTTTGAGTTAGAACTTCAATATGTCAAAATAAATATTAAATATAATAGTTTGTTCCTATGATAACCCTGTACTGCTATTTTCATTCACATGAAAATATACAGGGTTGGTAATAAATAAGTGACTTATTGACAACTTTATTACATGATTTTAAATATTTTGTGTGTAATGTGGTCGTACATGTTGTTCTACACCTTAATAATTATTATTTAACGCCGATTTTTTACAGGAATGTGGAACGTACGATCCCGATCTTGGGTCATCCCAATCTCGGGGCGTCGAACTATCAATTGTCGAGCCGCTCCAGGCAAACACCACCGACCCGTTCCTGTCAGATACCACCGACCCGTTGCAGTCGGACACTACCGACCCCTTCCAGTTAGACACCACCGACCCGTTTCAGTTAGACACCACCGACCCAATCACAGAGTTTCTTGATGTAGAACTGAATGCGATCGAAATGTTCTTGGAAGAAACTATACCGTCAGACCCAAATATAGGCACAAACGAAGAGATGCCGGTCCCAGGGGCTCCAAATAAACCGTCGGACGGCGAAGACTTGCCAATCGCAGGCGCTTCAAATAAACTATCGGACGGCGAAGAGATTCCAATGGCAGGCGTTCCAAATAACCTTTCGAACGGCGATGAAGAGATGCCAACCGCTCCAAATAAACCTTGGGACGAAGACGAAGAAGAAGACGACGACGAAGACGAGGAAGAAGACGTCGATGAACAGTTCGTAGCTTATCTTTTAGGTAAGTAAAACTGACAACGTCGATTTGTTCTCAGTGACTTCCTTTGTAGTGGAACTGAGAAACATTAGGAATATTCGAACGAGGAACTATTGCAAGAGGGAACTTGTTGGCATATTAATGGAGTATGAACAGTTCCAAAATTCCGATTGAGCTTCGAGAAAGGGAGAGATACGCTGACTGCTAGTTTATAACCAATGTTGTTTAGCTTACTTTATTTCGAATTATTTTTTAGTTTCGTTTATATCCATATAAACATGTTGTTTTTATGATAAAGTATTTTTTCAAATAAATCCACTTTTAGACTTTCTAATTTTAGGTTTTTTTTTTCTCAAAGTGTCCAAATAACAGGCCTTACTTTGTTGCTTAAAATTGTTTCAAAATCAAATAGGAATATCTCTACCTCGGGAGTCTCTCAAGATTCAATATTGGACCGGCTCTTCCTGTTATTTATTGATGATCTCATCAAAATTATGGAATGTAACAAACTCTTATTTACAGATTACATGAAAATATTTGTCCGAATACAATCTTGAAATGATTGTGTTTTTTTACAATACCAAATTGATAGGATCTAGAAGTGGTGAACACAACAACGTTAAATCATTCCCAAATGATATTTTAAAGACATAAAAAAAATCCTCGATATTAATCACAGACAACCCTTATAGTCTCTACTAAGTCAGCCTCAAGATACGACCGCCCTAAAAAAAATTTTTAGACGCTACAATTTATTTCATAAAAGAAATTCAATATTTTTAATTATATTTACAATATAATAAAGAGACGAAACAAAGAAAATCACCACACTTCTAGTGGACTGTGTGAAACCTCAATATTCATCCAAACAACCCTTACACTCTTTACTAAGTGACTAAACATAAGATCGCACTAATATTTTTACAGACGTTATGATTCTTAATTACAGGACAAGATTTTTTGGCAGAATAAATAAAAACAAGGTTGTCACCGTCCCAGTAGGCTCTCTGAAACATCCGATATTCATCACAGACCACCTTCAGAGTTTCCACTAGTCACTTTCAAAACCGCCATAATTTGTTTTTAGATGTTACGATTTTTTTATGAAAGAAATACAAGACTTGAGGAGAAAGAAATTAAGAAAATTACCACACCCCTAGTAGGCTGTCTGAAACCTCAATATTCACCACACACAATCCTTATACTTTTTAATAAGTGACCTCTTTTTATAGTCTAAGATCCGGTAGCTGATTTCGGCAGGTATCAGGTTCTACAGGTTTTTTAATAAAATTTAATTTAAATGAATGATTAATGACAATGTAAATACATTGCTGCCGGGTTGCCTATTAAAGATTAGCCGCGATTATTCAATTCTCAATTACTCAATACTCTGCCTCAATTAATTATAAAGTAATTAATTTATTTTAATTAATTCCAACAATATATTTTTAAGTGAATTAAACGTTATTTGAAAGAAAATGTGACGAATTAAAAAAAATGTTCTCAGTCAGCCGCAACCTCTAGGCTGCCAGGTGTAAACAGGTGTATTATTGTTAATTATTTACACTTTACACTCATCGTGTTTTTCAATAAAATATACTATTATCATTATTATGTTCTGTGGGTTTGCGATTCATCAGCCATTGATCGCATGGGTAGTCCCTTGGCGATCCCCTCTTATACGGGTCATTATCCAAAAATGCTATCCCATAAAAGGAGCAATTTAGGCACGTCCCCTACCCTAAGCCTCGCCCCCTCTTGGATAACAGGGGTCCCTAATATAAGGTACCTCTTCTCCTTCAGTGCGGAGCAGGTATAAAGAAGATGAATCGAGGTTTTCTCGTCTTCCTTACAGTATCTGCTGGCCGGGCTGTCAGTCAACCTTAGCTTGTGTCTATAAGCATTCAGACTACTATGGTGGCCCGTAATGATTCTCACCAGAGTTCTGGCTTTATGCGTGTTCAATTTAATGAATTCTTGGGTCCATTTCTCAATCTCTGAGTATTCTGTGAAGAGTTTGGTTATTCGATAACCCGTTACTCCTCTCCATCTTTTATTGTGCTGTCTTGCCCAACCATTTATGCGGTCTCTTATCAGATTCCAACTTTTCCCCACTGAGTCCGATTTTGGTCCGCCCCCATGACACCGTATGTAATTGCTACTAGCTCGACCTGGAGCGCGGTAATGTATTTTCCCAGGAGGAAGGTTTTGCTTATCCCATCGCATCGCCTATACATCCCCGCACCCGCTCTGTTCCCACTCTTGGCTCCATCCATGTACCAGATGTTTCCATTGGGCGGTAATCCAGCTCGACCGTCCACCCAATCGGTCTTACGGGTGAGGGTGAGCTTATATTTCTTGTCAAACAGGAAGTGGACACCCGTGCTATTAGAGGACATCCATAGGACACTCAGCTAGCTCTCTTGACAATCTATTCAGGTCCCTTACCTTCCTATTCATGTTTCCCACCCTGCGCATTGCCTTTACAGCTTCCGCTTTTAGGGTGACATCAAGAGGCGGTATCTCCGTATCCCTATCGCTTCGATTGGTGTTGATCTTGGGAATCCGGTTATATTTCTTAGAATCAATCCTCTTAGCTTGTTAAGTCGATTGGCTTCCGACTTTAGACAGGCTCTCTCCCACCAGACCAGTGCTGCAAACGTCAGTCTGGATTTGATAATCGCCTCATACATCCACTTCATAGTATCCGGTTTCAAGCCCCAGCTACCAATTACCAATGGCCCTTCTCAGTTGCCAAAGTGTTGCTGTGATCTTGGAACACATGTGACTTAGATGTTTTTCCCATGACAGTTTCCCGTCCAGGATTACTCCTAAGAATTTCACTATAGTA
This sequence comes from Rosalia funebris, assembly GCA_037954035.1. Taxonomy (NCBI): domain Eukaryota; kingdom Metazoa; phylum Arthropoda; class Insecta; order Coleoptera; family Cerambycidae; genus Rosalia; species Rosalia funebris. The sequence continues at coordinate 8,290,048 of JAZFAV010000001.1, read as the reverse complement.
TGCTATTATAGCTCAGTTCTTGGCCACCAAGTTTCAGTAAACATGTTCTGTTCCACTTATATTTCTTGGTGAACACCATCACCTCCGTCTTAGAGGGATTGACCGCGAGTGCCCTATCCCTGCACCAATTCCCAATCTTGTTTAATGTTCCCTGCATTATCTCGAGAATCGGCTCCAGGAGGGGGCCAATTATTTGGTAATCCTTTCACCTTTCAAACAGCTCATCCACATATTATACTAAATTGAAGTTTAATTTTTGCTGTACACGATAATACATGGTTGCCTGTAAAAAAAATGACCGCAAGTAGTGGTTGCCATGATTTGAATTAATTTACTCTCGCTCTAGATGTGCGAGCAAACGAGTATAAACAAGGATACAATGTGGTATAGTTAAAGTAATTTTACTTTTTTCTATATAAAATATTATCAAAACTTATCATATCTATATAATTACTGCTTTCTTCCGTTTACTCCGATTTGCTCCGTTGATGTAGAACGATAATTTTCACATTATAAATGGATATTTACTGACAGACGTCGCTCGTTAACTGCTGAACATTTAGAGCAGCTATTATCATAATAATATACTCATGTGAGCATACGCGTAAATAGTGTTAAGGTGCGTCGATTTTCATTCGAACTCGAATTCGAGTTCGAATGAATGTCAACAACCGAGTTACTCGAATGTTAGCAATTGAATGCGTGCACGTATTTCAGTAATACTTACCGACCGACGTGTTGGATAATTGCTCGAATACGAAGATATAAATTTGCGTTTTATGTCTTTAAAATGTCCAGATTTTCAGAAGACGACAATGTTAAATTTATAGAATTATATAGTGCTATTATATAGTGCTTTATATAGAATATAAAGATAGAGATGCGCGCGACACCACATTAAAAGAAATTATGAACGCAATGGGTAAAGACAAATTAATGAATGAAAAGATAAAGAAATAATAAAATACAAAATATGCGTTCAACATACTACCAAGAAACCAAGAAGTAAATAAAATAAATAGGTAGGTACATCTAAAAAAATCTGGTACTGATCGAATTCGTGTGTTGTTGACATACACTGTAAACCCTACTCGAATTCGAAGATACCGTTCCAGTAGTCGGTGACGATCGAATTCCAGTTAATCTAATACGAATTCTAACGAATGTCGACGCACCTTTAGGTGTGTGGTGATGTTACCTTGAAGAACTACTGTGTTGCCCAGATCGTTTTGACAATATGGTAACGTGATGACTTGCCCTGCCCCCGAGCCTGACTACGCATTTTTAGAAATACAGTTACAAGCCCTCATGTGTTCCTAAACGACCACGTAGTGAAAGATAAATTAATATGCGAATAATTTTTAAATGTAATCTGCTCTTCATTGTAAGTCCGCCTCTGTTATTCAGGTCATATCGGCAGTCAAGTCCGGAGCTAACGCATTATAGTAGAATGTGACACTTCACAGGCACATAATTAGTTACTGCTACTTAGTGATCAAAAATTACTTACGATCAGATATATTCTTATCGTTTTTTACGCATTGGGATTATATTGACAGATTTTAATACTTGACCTAACACGATACAGGTAACTGTGATGCTCCTGAATGTCAAATTTCAAGGTTGTGATAAATAAACAAAATGCAAATCATTATACAGTTCAGTATAGTTATATTTTGTGAAAGAACACGTATCAGCTTAGAAGCAGGAAACGCTACATAATTTCAATATCGATTTGTTCGAAGCTTCAAGAATAATTTTACCAATATACAGTGCGTTTTGCCTGGGCTGCTATTCTTGAAATCGTATTTCAGAAAAGAAAATCCGCCACGGGTAGGATTCAACATCTGTCCCGGATGGAAACCGAACGACAGACAGCTGTTTCGAACTTATTGGTTCTCATCAGTGCCGTACGCGGTACGCCGATTTAGGACAAATGCCGAATGAAATCCGTGGGGTATTCATCTAAATCAATACGATCTATGTCAGAAACATATAAGTCGGGAATCGAAGGGGGGAATGTATATATATATATATATATATATATATATATATATATATATATATATATATATATATATATATATATATATACATATGAGCAGCCCCCTTCCCTCGTCTAATTCGGGACAGCCTACCCTCAGCTTAAATCGACGCTTCGCCACTGGGAACCAAACCGCAAGGCGATTATCAAGTAATTCCCGAATAGCAACATGCTCACTATAGGAAACAACTACTCCTCGGGCTAAAGCCCGGCCAGGCATTGAATTATACCTAATAGCGATCCTCGACCCCTTGATGAGAACCAATATGTTCAAAACAGCTGTCTGTCGTTCGGTTCCCATCGGGCAGAGATGTTGAATCCTACCGGGGACGGGTTTTCTTTTCTGAAACCTTGCTGATCGTGCAGAAATACGACAAAGGGGTCGAGGAGCTCTATGTTCTCTAGTGAGCAGTGGTATAGTAATAGATGGTCTTCTACTGTCCAATCCTGTCCATTAAATCTTCTACTGACTGTTTGTCCAGAAATTCCTACATTTCGAGCAACTGCTAGGGCTTTGCTTAGCTTAAACTGGTAAAATGCCTGTTTCTTAAGACGACTGGCATAATATATCGTTCATCTCTCTATCTGTAGACGTCTTACGACCTTGTTCTGGGTTACTACAATAACTTTCAAGTTCATTGAAACGTTTAACTGTTTGACTAATTGTCGATTGTCTAATTCGTAACAAATTAGCCACATATCGCTGGCTACGTCCCTCGTTAACAATAGTTACCGCTTTCACTGCTACATTTTCTCTTAAGTTGCGTGGACGAGTCATTTCTTCTACTCTCAGTGCACTGGACAAGTGTTTCATTCACTTAATAATATTAAATTAAAAAATAAAAAAGTAGCTTAACTGAATTGATTGCCTTTTACAAATCGCTTTAAGCAGCGTTAAATCTATTATTAACAAACAATTACAAAATGTTATTTTATATCTATTAAACAATTGCAGTTGTTTATCACTAGTGACAGGATATTATAGGCCACCTACATAAGATGTTTAAGGATTTAAAATTCGAAAAATTATAAAAAAAAAATAATGAAAAGTGTTGCTGATGAGGGTAATTGTATAGAACACCCCCTTCTGGATTTTCGCGTTTTTTTTTATGGACGTGTTATAGGTTGCTATAGGAACAGTTTTTTACAAACGAAACTTTGCGCAAATTAATAATAACCCATCTAGCTAACGGGAGGTGGGAGCGAATAGGGGTGCTGGGTGGGGTAAATAGATGTATTGAGGAATGTTAATTTAGCAAGGGTACATTAAAAAATGTAAATTTTTGAAAATATTCAACATATAGGGGTAGTTTTTAAGGGTTGAAGCAATATTTGTGTGGTGAAAGGATGTGGCATTGTGTGCACATAGAGATCGCAAAATTAAATATGTTGCTTTTTTTTTTTGTTAAATTTTGGCGTCTGTTGTTGAAGGGCAAGGGATATATTTGGTATATAAATGATCAATGTTCAAGAATAATTTACAAGATAGAGGGATAGTTTGTAAGGGTTGAAATAATCGTGAATCCTAATTGTTTCTATTTGTCATAATCTGCCTGACCCTTTTTATGCACGTGATACGGTCATTATTTAAATTGATGTATATTTAATTAATTTACTCACATGTTGTATTCCAATTATTAAAACGCCATGTCTATTTAAGAACGATGTAAGTCCTTCATTTGATGCTGTAATAGCATAAAATTTCGCGTAAGTGACATCGCAAGAGTCACAGGTGTTGAAATCACAAAACCGTACAGGCACAGGTGTAAGATTCACAGTCAATACTCTGTTTTCACTCATATTTTTCTCGCATTCGACGCGCAAGAATATTTTAAGTTCTAGTTGTGAACAGAGAACTGAATAGCTGTGGTTTAAAAAGTGTCTTTTCAGCATCCCTTGGCGCGTGAAGACGTTTCCAACCAATCAGGGCGTCTGTTTACATATTTGTAAATTCAATAGACAGTGATGTCTGCGCTTTAGGTAAGCAAGTAATTTGTAGCCTATATTGTATATTATGATAGTTGTACAAAAGTTGATGTGGCAACATGGGAACTTTGGTGAACTACAGAAACGATTAAGTAAACAGTAAATCAGCTGTGCGCATGGAGAAATGTTCCAATTTTAATTTATTTATAAAAAATACTTAACGCCATTTGCGCAAGATATGATAAGGTGCGTTGTACTCGTGATGGAATGTAGAATGTGTGAGTAAGTTTAGTTTTTCGATAGGGCAGAAGGGGGTGTTCTATACAATGACCCTGATGAGTTAATTTTGTCCAGGAGCGTATAACTATACAAACATCACAACAGAATTTTATTACACTTAGGTTAATCACCCTGTATATGGGTAAATATTTTATTGTTTTATCGTAACTTTGTTTTCAATAATTTTTTGTCCGTTTAACAAAGACGGAACAATCCAAACTGGTTTATTACTACACTGGGAATCGTAGTAAAATTCCAGATAGCGAGCGGTTTATCAGAACTATAAATAAACAAACATTAAATATTTATATTTATTTAAATAGTCATATCGTGCAAGCGTGTGAAATCGTGAAATTCACGTGTTGAATCGACCTAAGCCCCAGAGAAAGCTGACCAGAGGAATTATAATTCTTCGTTAATTGAATACATTTCATGATCATCATATTGGCAGGCAGTTACCGCAAATATATCTATGTATGTTTAGAATTTACATTATTACGATTGAAGGAGTATGTCAGGAAATTTAACTAGTAGGTACGAGCTTAAAATATTTTAATATAGAATTGTAAATGAATTACAACAAAATAAAAAAATATACGTATATAGCAGATAATCACCAAACTAGATAAGAGTCCATTTCATCACCTGAGATGACACATCTGAAAGTAATCAAAAAAATATCTGAGTAACCAATTCACTGTAATAATACTATATAGCATATATATTTATGTGAAAATCCGCACTACTTCAATGTAGGTAAACAATAATATCTACAAATTCGTATGTCTTGTCTGGATCTACGGTTTTAAGGGTCAACTCGCAAAAGACCTCCCCAGACGTTAAGCCAGTCAGAGTATCTACCATAGTAAACAGTGTAATAGCATGCCTTCACTAAGTACTAAGGGTCAACTCACATAGTAAGTACCCACTCTATACAGCTAGTGGAGCATGAAGGGCCAACTCGCGACATGCAACTGACTAATAAAATAGTCGTGTGAATTGACATAACAATACAATAGAATTGACTGCCCTGTGAGGTAAACTCACCTGTTGGATATTACACTAAACGCACAAGCACACAAATGACAAATGAAATACACAGTTCTCACTTTAGATGTCTGTTTAAGGCCTGGCATTCCAGAGAATATGTATCTAAATTCGGGCCCTTATTTAGGCTACGGCTCAGTAAAATAAACAAAGTATCGGATTGCTTTTATCTAACGCTGGCAAAAAACGTCGAGATTAAAGTGAAGTTTAAAGGTTAAAATTACTACCTTCTTACACGATGAGTTCACATGCACCTAAAAGCTGAATATTTGCCAGGGAAATACTTGTTGTTGTACCAATTAAAGCCTACCTTACACGGTCAATATTATTGAAGCAATATTATTGCCGCAATATATGGTAAAAGTTGAGTACCCGTACACGATTCAATAATATTGATGAATAGTATCAGTTATATAGGGTGGTCCAACCATAATGCACGATGTTAATTGTGAGTCACACCTTAACGTCAAGTTTTTTGCCCAACTTAATTTGACATTTCTTTGTTTCAGTGTTTGACAAATTCAACCATGGAGATGTACACAATTGAGCAGCGCGTTAAGATTGTTGAAGCCTTTTACGAAAATGGGCGTTCAAATCAAAATGCATTTCGTGCACTTCGTGACTTTTTTGGTCAGCATAATCGACCAAATGTGTCCACAATTGGGAGAATTGTGCGCAAATTTCAACAAACCGGGGCTGTAGGAAATGTGAAAACACCTGTGCATGCTCGCCCAGTTCGTTCTGCGGAAAACATTGCTGTTGTTCGCGATAGTGTAGCAGAAGAGCCGCCAACCTCGACTCGTCGTCATGCCCAACAATTGAACATCTCACGAACATCACTGATGCGAATTTTGAATAAAGATTTGAATTTACACGCTTACAAGGTTCAATTGACTCAAGAGCTGAAGCTTACTGACCATTTCAAGCGTCGTCAATACGCCGAATGGTTGGTTGAACAGACAGAAGTGAATGGTGACTTTACAAAGAAAATCATCTTCAGCGACGAGGCACACTTTCACCTCAGTGGATTCGTTAACAAGCAGAATTGCCGCATTTGGGCAAATGAGAATCCACGAGTGATTGTTGAAAAGCCGATGCATCCACAAAGAGTGACTGTTTGGTGCGGTTTATGGGCTGGCGGCGTCATCGGGTTCGTACTTCTTCGAAAATGAGTTCGGCCAAGCAGTTACCGTGAATGGTGTTCGCTATCGCGAGATGATAACGGACTTCTTGTGGCCAGAAATTGAGGATATGAACCTGGACGATATGTGGTTCCAACAGGATGGTGCCACTTGCCACACAGCCAACGAAACAATGGCATTTTTGCGCGAGAAACTCAATGGCCGTGTTATCTCACGTCGTGGCGATGTTAATTGGCCGCCACGATCATGTGATTTGACACCGTTGGACTTCTTTCTTTGGGGATATTTAAAAGAAAAAGTGTACGTCAATAAGCCAAGAACAATTCAAGAGCTAAAGGATGAGATAATTCGGCACATTAACGACATTGAACCTCAATTATGTCTCAGAGTCACTGAAAATATGGACCATCGGATAGAGGTATGCCACCGAAGCCGTGGCGAGCATTTGGCCGATATTTTGTTTCACACATAATTGTCATAGATCCTTCTATCATAATAAAAAATATTAAGATAATTCTCTGAAAACTTTTTGTTTTATTTACAATTAACATCGTGCATTTTGGTTGGACCACCTTTTACAATCCTGCTTTGAAAAAAGAAAAATTAAAACGTTTTAATTTTATTCAATATTTTTTCCATCGATATTGTTGTTTTAATATTCTATTCAGACGATCAATATATTGATCAATATCGATATTGACGCAATAATATTGACCGTGTAAGGTACAGTTTTGGACAGTTTTCGAGAAAATGGATTTTCCACTTTCCGCAATACATGCCATTTTCCTTATCAAATAATTATCTTATCACTTCACACTACGTGGGTAGCTGATATTAATACCAGTAGATGCTACAACACTTCCTTTATACATATCATATATTAAACCGTCATAAAACCTATTATTCATTACAATTTTCTTAATTTCTTTCAAATGTTTACAATTCCGATAGAATTGTCGTCCATTATATTTTTAATCGTACGCCCTCTATATGAAATCACATGTACTGATTAGTATACGGGGAGCTCCAAAAGTTAATTATGAATATTATATAACCTAATTGTCTACTTATTATGGTTAGGTTAGGTTCCTTCAAAATAACAGCGTATTTAGTTCAGTTAATATTTATGGTTAACTTTTGGAGCGCCCTGTATACTAATAATCAGTACATGTGGTTTCATATAGAGAGCGTACAATTAAGAATATTACAATGGACGACAATTGTATCAGAATTGTAAATATTTGAAGGAAATTAAGAAAATCGTAATGAATAATAGGTTTTATGACGGTTTAATACATGATATGTATAAAGGAAGTGTTGTAGCATCTACTTGTATTAATATGAGTTATCTACGTAGTGTGAAGTGAAAATTATTTGATAAGGAAAGTGGCATGTATTGCGGAAAAGTGGAAAATCCATTTTTTCGAAAACTGTTCGAGCGGATGAAACCAGATTCGTGTTCAGCACCCTCGAAAATAGGGGGGTAGGAAAAATTTGGTAAGCATTTTCAAGACTATCACTTCTCTATAATTCTTATTTATAAGCAAAACAACTGACAAGCAGATGCCCTGACAGTTTTTGTTGACTTAAGTTTCCACATACTTTCACGCGTACACGGGATTTGTTCAATCTTAATGAGATTTATAACAATAACCACCCTAATTTAAACGACTTGTATAAATCACAAGTGCATGTCATCCCGAAGCTATTATACTGGGAAATTATTAAGCATAATTCGGATAAAAAAAAAATGTAAAACTTACCTCGAAGACCATAAGCAGAACCTTCACGTACAACCTCCTTACCCCTATCGACTTGCCAATAGATGCCAAAAATATAATGCACAACAACAACACTAGAAAGGGGGTTAAGAGTATAGACCCCACAACGGACACTGCTGTCAATAACGTTGCCATCGTATCGTAATGCTATTTCGATCGGGTATAATCACATACTACTACCACGTCTAGAAATGTGCGACACTAGTACATTTACGACCGCCAAACACTTATAAATACGGGCGAATATTTCAATGAATTCATCAGCCAATCATTTTTACCTCACTTCGGTCTTTGTACAGATTTTTTTTTTTTTAGGAGAGCATGCGTTAGAAATAGAATCATTACTTGTCAACTTGGAACTTTCTCTCTGTTGGTATGGCAACATGGTCTCTAGGGAACGCTTGTTATCGCGAGGAAAGTAGTTTAGAGCTCACCTGTTTTAAAATTTGTAATTGCTGTTCTGGATGTTTTTTTTTTTTTTTTTTGATAAATAAAAGTCGGTTATTAAAAATATAATTACATATCCTATTTCTTTATTTAAATTTATAATGTAGGGAAAGTTGTGTATGGAAAATAACACTGTCAAGATGCCTACATTCACTCCGCTGTATCCTCAAGGCACGCCACAATGCTGGTTCAGTCCTTTAAATTTTGTCGCGTACTCTGGTTGTTCACTGAAGCTATAAGTATACACCTTGGACTTCAAATAACCCCATAAGAAGAAATCCATCGGGACTTCTTGGCGGCCAATGAATATATACCCCCCCAACCCCCCACTTAAGAGTTTACTTTTCCAGGGCTTCACTCTAACGGCTTCCATTAATAAATTTGCGTATGGGCCATAGTCTCATCTTACTGGAGCCATATGTCCTCATTAAAATTCATGTTCAACGAACTCCTTATGTTCCGCATGTTCAACAAACAAATGAGGAAAATATTTCAAGATACCTTGTATAACAATGTGACATATTATAGGTCGGTTATTCAATTACATCGCAACTGAATTTAACGTTGCAAGTAGAGGGATTTAATCAATGATTGAATTTTAAAAAGATATGTATTAAACGAAGAAGTATTGGAGAAAGTCGGCGAGAAAAGAAGTATGTGGAAAAACATAAAGAAGAGAAAAGATAGAATGGTAGGCCACTTGCTGAGACATGGGGCAATAGTCCGAGATATTTTGGAGGAAGAAATAGGAGTGAAGAAAGGCAGAGGTAGGCCTAGATTAGACTACTGCTCGCAAATAGTAATGGATGTAGGTTGTAGCACAATTAGCGAAATGCGTAGGTTAGCACAAGATAGGAGAAGTTGGAGGTTAGCGTCCAACCAGTCTTAGGACTGATGACCTCATGATGATGATGTATTAAAAAGATATTATGTATCGTTTATATTCAATTAATTTCAGGCGAATTGAATGTATGAGTTTAAAAAAATCTAAAACTTAAGAATTGTCAGTAACACTACTGAAAAATTCACCATTCAGTTATTTGGTACTGTTTTCATGAATGAGAAACGTGAAAGTGGTTCTCTATAGGTTACATTTATTATTAGCTGGAAATTACATCTTTTATGTACTGAATACTACATGCATTAAGAAAATATTAAGGTATTCTGTTTATAATGTATTTTTACACTACTTTATTCTATGTGGCTTTATCTCAAATTTACATATATACCTCCAGTAAGTATATATGATAATACTAGCAATATCACCAACAGTTAAATGGTAACAGAATATTCGTAATTTATTTAGATTATACCTATCTTGGCAACTATTAATAAAAATACATTTTTCTTCTACATCTTATTCTACTCTATTCTATATGTTATTTGGTTATTTACATATGAACGAGGAACAGGATTGAAGTAAAATATATATTGCACTCTCAAAATGTGGGCTTTGTACTATGCAAGATATTAATTAATGTTTAATTCATAACATTTTGGAAACAAAATGAGAATTTTTAAACTGAAACGTTATAAGTAAATATAAGTAATCGAATGTACTCTCAGGCGTTTTGTAAATGGGGGCAATACTATTGACCATGTCGCCAACCTGGCGTTTGTGATCGTTATCCAAAATTTTCGTCGACAGACTTAGGGAATATTATTTTTTACCAAGTTCGTTGTAGAAGTCATCCTTGTCTGCCATTGTGACACTGATACCTTTGACACTTACGAGTGTTCATCAAAATTCTAGTGTATTATATTTCAATAAAACCTTAATAATATAAATATGCCAGACCTGCCAACTCCCGTTCGCGTATCTCCCTTAATCAGGGTAAGTAAACAACGAAACTGTTAAAAAAAATTGCCTTGGTTAAACTGGGTTACATAACTCATAACCTCAAATTTTCGATTGCAGTTCGGAAGGTGGAGTTTCCTTGGCCTGGGTGTCCTGTACGGCGCGTTCCATCAGGGCAGATTGTCCAGAAAGGAGAACGCCATCAGGGAAGTTGAAGGGAAACTGAAAGCTGAACGAGATGCAAAACTTGCGGCCGAAAAGAAGATCGCTTCTGACAGGGAATTGAAGGAATTAGAAGAAATGGCCAAGTGAAAATCCGTGTTATAACGTTTTTATTAAATATTTGTAAGTTAGTGAATAATAAAGTCATTAAAATTGTCTGTATGTCGATATTTTTGTGGAAATTTAAACAGATAGAAATATAAATATTGAGAATTATACATCATTTAAATAAAAATACATATTTACAGATAAAATATTGAAAGATGAATTGAAATAAATAGGATACTGTTTTAGAAGAAAGAATGAGTGCAGCATTCGGCTACTTACTTAGACTAGGATATTTTCTGCACACCTCGTTGGCAGTCCGATAGACTTATTCCTATTCTTGATGAACAGTACAAGTCATCAAATTCAATCATATTTTACCCATTTTTTAAAAGTGTATCGTCAGTTTCAATTCCTTAATATATTGGTGTGTTGTTTCATAACTTTGTGTGGTATTAAATGAATTTATAGTTCCTATTTTTTAATTTTAAGTAAAAATTTCTGGTAGAATTAAAAAAATTGCCTTATCATAAGGCTTGGTTCTTTATAATAAAAGTAATATCTCAATTTGATATGAATTATATACGCTTATTGATATTTTATGTGTTATAGTATAGGATTCCTTGAAATATTTATCGAGAGTGAGTATAATGGGTTGCCTATATACAGTCTTAATGCTAACGTAGAGAAAATAAATATAAAGGTATTAGAATTAATTTATAGAATATTATTTACAAGGTTAGTGACGTGACTGTGAGACCTAGTCTAAGTTCACACAAGTAACACACTACTGTTTTGTTGGATTTATGTAAATTTGCATTAATTGTTTTTTTATAGAAATTGTTAATGAAATATACATTCCTGCTGCTCGATTTAAATCAAATATTAATTAGATTTTAACTGAATAATTGAAAAATTGCTGAAATAAAATGAACTTTAACTAGATAATTGAATTATTGAACAAAATTCGCATCCGGTCAATTATTTTTTTGATATAAATTAACTTCAAAAGCGGGTGCGGGGTGTATAGGCGACGCGATGGGATAGGTAAAACCTTCCCCCTGGGCAAATACACTACCGCGCTCCAGGCCGAGCTAGTTGCAATTACATATGGTGTTCTGGGGGCCTAAAACTGAAACCAAAATCGGACCCAGGAGAAGGTATATATCTGTTTAGATAACAGGGTGGCGTTGGCAGCCCTGAATTCAGCAACGACAAAGTCGAAGCTGGTCTATAATTGAAGCATTGAACCACTTAGCAGAGAAGGGATCGGTGGAACTCTTATGGTTACTTGGGCATAATGACAATAAGGTAAATCTAATTGTAGATGACCTTGTCAGACTAGGGACCAGGGAAAATCTCTATGGACCAGAACCTGCAGTGGGGATAAGTCGGAATCTGATCACAGGCCGCATTAATGGCTGGGCAAGAGACCACAAGACAGCACGATATAAAATGGAGAGGAGTAACGGGTTGTCGAACAACCAAACTCTTCATCGAATACTCAGAGATTGAGAAATGGGCCCAAGAATTCATTAAATTGAACAGGCACAAAGCCAGAACCCTGGTGGGAATCATAACGGGCCACCATAGTAGCCTGAATGCATATAAGCACAAGCTGAGGCTGACTGACAGCCCGGCCTACAGATACTGTAAAGAAAACGAGGAAACCTCGATTCGTCTTCTTTACACCTGCCTCTCACTGGAGGAGAAGAGGTATCTTATATTAGGGATCCCTGTTATCCTAGAGGAGGCGAAGCTTAAGGGGGAGGACGTGCCTAAAATGCTCCGGATCAGAGATAAGAGAGGATCGCCAAGGGACTGCCCATGCGACCAGTGGCTGATGAGTCCCAAACCCATATAACACAATAATAATAATAAACTCCAAAAAGGTTAGACAATTTTTACATACTCGATTTTGTTAAAAGTACAATCCATTGATTTAATGATTAAAATTAGTTTGTAGAATAATTTTATAAGCGAAAACAATAAGGAACCTGTTTTTAAACTGAAATAACTATCACAGAAAAATGATTTGAATGGATCAGTTATATATTATTAGTATATTTCATTTGGTCCATAAGATTGTTACTTGTAATCATGTTATGTTCTTATGTCTCATTTTGATTTAAATCCCAATTTTCTTTTTACTTGGCAATGAGGGGTAAATTCATTAGTTTTACAGGGATAACCGTGAGTTAAACAGTTAGTATCTTTATAACAAGCCATTTAATACATTTTGAGATATAAGTTTGAATCATTAGATATATGTTGAAATAAAACGAGTTACTTTTGTAATAAATATTTCAATACATTTGTATGGTACAATAATTTGAAGTATGCGTTGCATGTATGATAATAGTAAACGTAGTCGCTTATGTACGTCACAACATAAATATATCACGGATGCTTTCATTCTATTATCCATGTTCGAATGTAAATTATTCTTGACGTCACTATTATATTTAAATTCTATGGTTCGTTGAGCAGATAATTGAGATTCCATATATTTATTTATAAATATGACTTCCTTTTTACCAAGAATACAAGAATTTTACTGTTTATTGTACCTAATCAAATTTAATTCTCATAAATTATGTTTCACGTTACATATGCATATACTTATTTTTATTATCCTACACTATGCCAGCAAATATTTAAAACTATTGCTTAGAAGCAATAGAAATCTATAAATACAACCATTTACCACCTGTTTATTGTCATAACCCTTATTCTGTCTAATTAGATAGTATAGGTCTTTTATAGCAACTGAATTTTTGTATTTTATTTGTCGAATCATTGTTTTGAAAGTGACATAAAAAGTGTCGAAACTGCAGTCATAATTTTTGTGTAAATATAGTGGTATAAAACTTAGTAGTTTTACTCAATTGCTCCGGAATTATGAACTACCACAGAGTAACGGTTTCCTCCATCAATTTCTTGAAACAATAAATTATACCTAGTTTTAAAGATGTTATTAATAGGATGTGCTTGTATTTATATCCTACGGAAGTTTTCTGACAATGAGTATGACACTAAATTGTAAAAAATGGCCTCAAACTAGAAATTGCCTTCGCATAGACACTTCTAACATATACACTAGGCACAAAAATTAAGGGATGTAAATAATCCTAAATTTTCATTTGTTTTTCAAAGAGCTGTAACTTTGAGAATATTTTAGTCACAGAGCAATTTTTAAAGAAAGCTCCAAGTTTCTAGTTTTCAGATCTTGAACATTTTTATCATCAGCAGTTTTTGAGTAAGAAAATCATCGGAAAAAATGCAAATTTTAGCTTGCCTTTCAAAAGATCTTCGGACCTCAAAAAATATTTTTCATTAATTTCATCATAAAGTTTTTTTAGATAATTTTATATTCTTTGATTTGAGCGGTCTAAAAGCCTTATACGATGATTTTTCGTTAAGTTATAGTCGTTCAAAGTAAAAAAGTCAGTCTTGACTTTTTTTTTACAAAAATTATTTTTTTTCAATTTTATTTTTTTTACAATAATTAACACTTCTTTGATAAAAAACTATGGATTATTGCTAAAAAAATATTTTCAACCTACAAAAATTAATAAAACATAAAAAATAGATTCTTGAATTGATTTTTAGCAAAATCCACAAATTCAATCATCCCGAACACAATAAAAAAAATCGCAGCACTTTGAAATTCCTAGGGTTTCTTTGGGACACTTTGAGGTTGAAGAGAAACAGTCAACATCCTTAGTCTATCCATTATTTACAAAGTTATGCCAAGTTAAGCGAATATCCCTAAATACGTAATTTTTTACCTCTTCTTCAGTCAACATTTTCACACGAAATTTTTTGTATCAAAAATCAGTAACTAAAGCTTGTAAAGTAAAGATTACTTTCACGTTTTTAAAACTCTACTTAAATTTTCGGTAGGTATGTCTTACAGATCATGTATCTCATGCATTATTTTATTAATTTTTATTATTTTTTGTACTACCTATTTATTGAAAGATGATGATAGGTATCAGCATAAAATTTATCCTTATTTAAACAATTGTAAACGTCGATAGATTATGTATAAGTAAGAAATACAAATATGTACATATACATAAGTGAAATATCTTTGGATTTCTTGCTGATAATTATACACATAAAACGTTTTGGACTGTTTATGCCGTAAAGTTTCTCCTAAAAAATCTTTACCAAACCGGATAATATTACGTAATCTCCTTAAATCAGATTTGTGTTATACCAACCCACATCCAATCAAAAACCACGTGTTTTAACTCCTTATATTAATAAATAATTATATAATTTTAAATAGGCGACGTTGTGGGACGCAAAGCAATGGTAAGACCGACAACAAACACCTTGTTTGTATTGAATGTGGAATGAATCAAGTGATGACCTCACTTATACGCTCTGCCGTATATGGAAGTGATATCACATTTTCTCCTTTTATTATATCAACGATATGAGTCATGGGCGACAAGTTTATCGAGCATACCTATCCTTGGATATCAGGATGCCCTTTTGCGATAAAGATAACGAAGAACTACCTATTTTATTTACAAAATCAATACCTAATACATGCACTAAAATATTACAATATAAAAGTCACCAGTGCATCGTGATTGTATGAAACGGCGCAGAAATGAATTCAAAATGTATTTTTATACTTATATTCTCATGGGGGATAAAACAACCCATTAAATCTATTTATAGGCCATTGGTTTAGTCTTGAACTTAAGTGACTGTTGTCTAGACGTAGAGAAAGATAGAGAATGTGATACATATGTACATAAGCCTGCAATGCAGATATCGTTTGAAAAATCGATAGCATTGCCATTTTGATAGATATTTAGAACCGTTACTGCATTAAAATGAATTCCACATGATTTTTAATTTTACCTATCACAAATATCTGGATAGATGAATTTACTACAATACTTTTTCTACGTCAGTGCCCTGCTTAGCATTCGAAGTTGATATGATTCCCATAAATATGTCTATTTTCAATTCAATAAAGCTAAATATCAAAACATTATTCATTTATAAACTGTAAAATCAATATAATCTTGCATGGAAGAATGATTTCCCGTTCTTGGCCACGACACGAAGCGAATGGCCTCAAAAACCGGCATTCCAGAAAATTATACCCCTCATTTCGAAGAGAGATTAACCTTTCCTCCAGAAAGTCACCCATGTCAATCGAAAAATCCAAAAATCTATATAAATAAAAGCAAAAAACATTTTTTTTTCAAACAGTTGTGCCATGGAAATTGGAAATAAAAAAAAACGAATTCAATGATTTAAAGAAAGATCGAGAACAAGGATAACCGATGGGCGATGTGTCGTCTCAGCCGGGTCACGTGACACACGGGCACCAATGAACCTGCGAAGAATTAGGCGTCGCTCTGTGACGTCATGTACCGTATAAATACCGAAAGCAAGCTGAATTCGCAGAGTTCGTTTGGGAAGCTGCATTACGGGCTTATCTAAACGTCTGTTACGTTTTTTGTTCACATATTTGCTGGTGTGTAGATTATAAAAACCGAATCAAAATGGTGAGTAATTTATTTGGTATTGTTGTTAACTGTTGTAAATCGTTTATTTTGCGTTATTAGCGACAGTAACGATTTATCTTATGCGGAAAAGGGGACGTGGCCGGCTTCGATCGTCGCCATTTTGCTAACCGGCTTCGCGTTTCACGGAATACTGATATTTAAAATAATTTTCGATTTTCTAATGGTTTTTTACGTTTTTCTCCTGTTTAATTAAAGAATCCGTGTTAGAATTGTGAATATCTTTTAAAACTGTATCGATCGAGTAAATTGCCCCGCCCTATGGGAGCATTGGCATAATACAAAGTAGGTTTAACGGTTTTTATTTAGCATTTGTTTCATTAACGGTTTATTCAAATCCTAATGGCGGATGCACGCCAACTAGAATATGATCTAAAATAATTGTTACCGAGATTTATCTCTTAGTTTTCTGATTAGTATTAATGAAGAAATTCCAATGTATAGGTTTTTTATTAATTATTTTTTTTCTTTACAGCGTGAATGTATCTCAGTTCATGTTGGTCAAGCCGGAGTACAAATCGGTAATGCCTGTTGGGAGTTGTACTGCCTGGAGCATGGCATCCAACCTGATGGCCAGATGCCATCCGACAAGACAGTAGGTGGGGGAGACGACAGTTTCAACACATTTTTCAGCGAAACTGGCGCCGGCAAACACGTTCCCAGAGCAGTATTTGTAGATTTGGAGCCTACAGTAGTGGATGAGGTTCGTACAGGTACATACCGTCAACTGTTCCACCCAGAACAGCTCATCACAGGCAAGGAGGACGCTGCCAACAACTATGCCCGTGGTCATTACACAATCGGTAAAGAAATCGTCGACTTGGTGCTGGATAGGATCCGTAAATTGGCTGACCAATGTACCGGCCTGCAAGGTTTCCTAATCTTCCACTCTTTCGGTGGCGGTACCGGCTCCGGATTCACCTCCTTATTGATGGAAAGGCTCTCTGTGGACTACGGAAAGAAGTCCAAACTCGAATTCGCCATTTACCCAGCCCCACAAGTATCGACCGCTGTAGTAGAACCATACAACTCCATCTTGACCACTCACACCACTCTGGAACACTCTGACTGTGCCTTCATGGTAGACAACGAAGCCATCTATGATATCTGCAGACGTAATTTGGATATTGAGCGCCCCACGTACACCAACTTGAACAGGCTCATCGGCCAGATTGTTTCTTCCATCACTGCCTCCCTCAGATTCGACGGCGCTCTCAATGTAGACCTGACAGAATTCCAAACTAACTTGGTTCCATACCCACGTATCCACTTCCCTCTGGTTACATATGCTCCTGTAATCTCCGCAGAGAAGGCATACCACGAACAGCTCTCTGTGGCCGAGATCACGAATGCCTGCTTCGAACCAGCCAACCAGATGGTCAAGTGCGACCCCCGTCACGGCAAGTACATGGCCTGCTGCATGCTCTACAGAGGGGATGTTGTCCCTAAGGATGTGAACGCGGCCATTGCCACCATCAAGACCAAGCGTACCATTCAATTTGTCGACTGGTGTCCTACCGGTTTCAAGGTCGGTATCAACTACCAGCCCCCTACTGTGGTCCCGGGAGGTGACTTGGCGAAGGTGCAACGTGCCGTCTGCATGTTGTCCAACACCACTGCCATCGCTGAGGCCTGGGCTCGTCTGGATCACAAGTTCGATCTCATGTATGCCAAACGTGCCTTCGTCCATTGGTACGTCGGTGAGGGTATGGAGGAGGGCGAATTCTCCGAGGCTCGTGAGGACTTGGCCGCCCTCGAGAAGGACTACGAAGAAGTGGGTATGGACTCTGGAGAAGGAGAAGGCGAGGGAGCTGAAGAATATTAGACGAGATCATTTATTCAAATATTGAATTTTTTGAAATATTTTTCGTTAACGATGATTTGAAGTCTGATTCAATACACATTTTTTTACTTGCAATGTGGCGTTTTATTTTGTTATCCCAATTTTAGCATATTCGAGTACAATTAAATATAAGTTGACAAAACTATGTGATGTTCTTTGAAGAAGTATAAAGCAAAATGAAATTATGGTATAATTAAAAATATTTAATACCAAATTTGATCCCTGATTTTGTTGCTTATGATGTACTGGGTTTTCAAAACTGTAAGCATTTTGAATGTTCATTAACTTCAAATAAATGCAAATAAAATATAAATACCTTCACTTTATTGTTGACTACATCTAAAAAGTGAAGTACCATTCCAGTACAACTTGAAGATCAATTCTGGCACTGCTGAGTACGATTTGAATAAATCGCATAATAAATGAGCTCCATAGGTAAGTGACATCCATATACCTACTGTTTTATTGTTTTTAACTTCAATGATCTGGGTTTACTACAATAGTGTAGGCAGCTATGAGAAACATTTTGATTCTCAAACAATTTGAACATGCAGTTCCATATCATATCCACTTTTTGTTTTTAATGGAACAGCAGTTGCCATATGAATATGTAAATGAAGGCTGTGTTTATAAAAATACCTAATTGTGTTATAATACATTCATTTAAACTTTTGTCATTTATATAGTTATAATGTGTCCTAAACATAACACAAATTTCATTCGTTTAAAAAACAGGAAAAGGATTATGATATTCAGATGGTATTCTTTTATACCTTATATTTAGATTTTTAAATTCTTATTTTTAATGTGAGGTTATTCTTTTGAAAAGATTATTAAATATTCCTTATCCTTTTTATGAAATTATATACACTAGGCACAAAAATTAAGTGTTGTAAAAAAACCTAAAGAGCTGTAACATGGGAGAGAAATAGTCTCTGAACAATTTTAATAACAATTTGAAGCTCTTTTCAGATCAAAAGTTGAAAATTTTTTACCATCAGCAGTTTTTGAATAATTGAAAGAAAACCATCGGAAAACAATTTTTCCAATGTTTTCCAAATTCTTGCTTGCCTTTCAAAACATCCACGGACTTTATATTTTTTTCTTCAGTGATTTTATTATAGTTTTTTTACATAATTTCATCCTCTTTGATTTGAACCGTCTAAAAGCCTTGTCGTTTAAAGCAAAAAAGTCACTTTTGACTTTGGTAATTAATTACTCGGGAAATAATGATCGTAACAGAAAATTCAAGTAGGGTTTTAAAAACTGCAAAGTATTCTTTACAAGTTGTAGTTATTGGTTTTTGATAAAAAAAATTCGATGCGAGAATGTTGATTGAAAATAGGTAACAATTTGCGTATTTAGGGATATTCGCTTAATTTGGCATAATTTTGCAAGTAATGGATAGACTAAGGACGTTGACAGTTTCTTTTCAATTTCAAAGTATACCAAAGAAACCCTGAAAATATCAAAGCGCTGCGATTTTTGTTTTAATTGTGTTCGGAATGATTAAATTTGTTGTATTTGTTAAAAATCTATTCAAGGATGAATTTTTCATTTTTTATTCATTTTCTGAGGTTGAAAATGTGTTTAGCAATAATCTCATGAATTATTGTTAAAAATTTCTTAGTTAACATTTTATTAACAAAAAATGTTAACTATTGTAAGAAAGGAAAATGAAAAAAATCTAAAACAAGTCAACTTTTTTGCTTTGAACGACGATAACTCGGCGAAAACTCATCGTGCAAGACTTTTAGACGGCTCAAATTAAAGAGCATTAAATTATATAAAAAAAAAACCACGATAAAATCACTGGAAAAAAATTGTTGAAATCCATGGGCTTTTAAAAGGCAAGCAAACATTTTGAATTCAAGATCTGAAAACTAGAAACTGGAATTTCAAAGTTGGATGCTTTCATTTCAGCAGCCCTTTGAAAATCACCTAAAAACGTAGGATTTTTTATATCCCTTAATGTTGCGCCTAGTCTTTTAATATATAGGGTGTCCAACCATAATGCATGATGTTAATTGTGTCACACCTTAACGTCAAGTTTTTTGCCCAACTTAATTTGACATTTCTTTGTTTCAGTGTTTGACAAATTCAACCATGGAGAGGTACACAAGTGAGCAGCACGTTAAGATTGTTGAAGCCTTTTACGAAAATGGGCGCTCAAATCAAAATGCATTTCGTGCACTTCGTGACTTTTTTGGTCAGCATAATCGACCAAATGTGTCCACAATCGGGAGAATTGTGCGCAAATTTCAGCAAACCGGGTCTGTAGGAAATGCGAAAACACCTGTGCATGCTCGCCCGGTTCGTTCTGCGGAAAACATTGCTGTTGTTCGCGATAGTGTAGCAGAAGAGCCGTCAACCTCGACTCGTTGCGTCGTCGTGCCCAACAATTGAACATCTCACGAACATCACTGATCAATTCAATTTCAAGCAGAATTGCCGCATTTGGGCAAATGAGAATCCACGAGTGATTGTTTAAAAGCCGATGCATCCACAAAGAGTGACTGTTTGGTGCAGTTTATGGGCTGGCGGCGTCATCGGGCCGTACTTCTTCGAAAATGAGGTCGGCCAAGCAGTTACCGTGAATGGTGTTCGCTATTGCGAGATGATAACGGACTTCTTGTGGCCAGAAATTGAGGATATGGACCTGGACGATATGTGGTTCCAACAGGATGGTGCCACTTGCCACACAGCCAACGAAACAATGGCACTTTTGCGTGAGAAATTCAATGGCCGTGTTATCTCACGTTGTGGCGATGTTAATTGGCCGCCACGATCATGTGATTTGACACCGTTGGACTTCTTTCTTTGGGGATATTTAAAAGAAAAAGTGTACGTCAACAAGCCAAGAACAATTGAAGAGCTAAAGGATGAGATAATTCGGCACATTAACGACATTGAACCTCAATTATGTCTCTCAGAGTCATTGAAAATATGGACCATCGGATAGAGGTATGCCACCGAAGCCGTGGCGAGCATTTGGCCGATATTTTGATTCACACATAATTGTCATAGATCCTTCTATCATAATAAAAAATATTAAGATAATTCTCTGAAAACTTTTTGTTTTATTTACAATTAACATCGTGCGTTTTGGTTGGACCACCTTTTAGTTGTATGTGGCAGGTCTTAGTACAAATTCGTCAAAAACAATTTCTATTAGTTTATTTTGCAAAAAAAAAAGACACAATAGAAATAAAACACTAATTTTCTTATCATAAATACTTAATATACCTACTTTTACATGTACCATTGAGAAAAAAGTAATGAGATACTGTAAGATTTCCTGGCAATAAATTAAGTTTAATTAGTAGTGAGGACGTTCTGAGGCCAAGGGCATAACGTACTCTAAAATGAGTTAATTATTGAGTATATTTCAGAGGATTGTATCGAAAGTGGCTCATTACATCTTTTCTCAATGGTACATATTACCTCCGTCTTCTACATCACTTTTCTATTATAATGGCAGAAAATAAGACTCGAAGGATAAAAAATATAAATTTATTAAAAAAACATTTCAAATAAAGACTTTAGAAAGCATAACAGTTTACAATTTCCTTAAAAGTAACAAATTACTGAAAAATATGTTATAAACACCAAAAAAAAAAAAACCTATAAATTGACAAACAAAATAATTCTCCTGGAAAAATATACTTAAAATTGTAATCCATTGCATTAAATTCTTTCAGATATCAGACCTTAATAATTTCTCCAACGTTAACCCCAAATACCCATTTTTAGCTACACAAAGTATTAATTAAAGCATTAAAATATGATATAAGTTATATATAAATATTAGAGACGAAATAGAATAGTCTGATATTTAAAGTTAAATTCCTAACCACAAATTATAAAGGTAAATTTGGCACAACCCAAAAGGTTTTTAAAATTAAAATTGCATTGCAAGTCTTGAGGTTGAAATACCAATAGATATTAACCACCAACTTGGATCTAATAGAATTTAGAAAGATAATAATTAGTACATGTATATATAATTTACTGTATAAAATTTAATAAACAATAGAATATATGCTCTTGGAGAATAGTGCAAATAGAAACGACTTAATATTCAATGCAAAATTATCTTGTATTTATCTCTTACTAGAAAGGTCTCATTCATTGAACAAAATTTAATATTTTGGTTGGTTTAATACGTATGTTGATCTTGAAAAAAATAATTATTTATTATAAGATTTGTAATCCATTTGTGGTCTGAATTGTGGTCAATAAATTTTAAAGTATAAAATCTAAGACAATTGTCTATTAATTGGCAACACTGCATTGTAGACCAACCTACTTTGTGTCATTTGTTTCTTATTTATTTATGTGTTCCATAGCATTCTTCGGCATAAACATGTATATTATTTTACTAATTATTCACACAAAACAATTGTCATTTTCATACAAATTCCGAAAAAACATGCCTTGCTAGGCACATTAAATGGTAAAAATACTATAAATCCTCATTACCCATATTTTTACAAGTTATTGGACATACAACACTAAAAAAAATTGCAGAAATTATCAACGCCCAAAGCAATTTGAAAAAGGAAAATCGTTTTTTAAGAGAATAAGAGAAGAATTATAAGAAAATCTCATAAATAGACAAGAATTATCTAATTTGTATATCGTTTGGGGATAAAACGACCTCCAACTTATCGTTCACACTAGTTAATCCATTTTCAGAGTGAGTCGTGGGAATTCTTACGATAAAATTCTTAGGTAGACACGTTTCCGATGTACAAGTCACTAGATTAAAAACGATATCTACAAAACATTCTTTGGCATTTTTGTTGGGCGGTACGCTAACGACCGATTCAATATTCTTCAAATCATTCCCATTTTTTGGCACGCCCGACCAAGAGACGTCCGGCAGATCCACAACCCAACCTTGCGGGGCCTCCTCCGTCAATCCTAAGCCGCCGTTAAACTTGAAAATGATCGAGAGGATTAATTTACCGCCCTTGTCGTTGATGCTGACAGATTTCCCACTGACTATCTGATATTTCGTCTTGTCGATCTGTTGTGCGTCACTAAGCCTTTTCAAAGTCAATTTTTCTATTTTAGAAACGTTATAGTTTGATCCCAAGTACGCGACTTTGATCGAGTGATTATTCGTGTCCATCAAATACAGCCTTTTGTTGTCGGAGCTAACGCAGACACCTGCCGGTTCGTTGAACAGGTATGCAGAACTGTCGGTGGTCTCGCTGATGGGTACAGTGAGAGTAGTCACAGAATTCTGGGATATGTCGACCTTTTTCAGTTTGTGATTGTATGTATCGGTGACGAAAACGATTTTCTCATCCTTCGTTGCAGCTAAACCGAGCAAATGCTGAAGCTTGGCGTCGAATAGTGACCCATCCTTGTCTCCGAAGGCAAAAAGATTCTGGAATACATATCGTCCTTCAATATATACAAACATCAAATTGCTTAAAACATTAAAATTAATTCTCCAAGAATATAATTATTTCACTAAAATTTGAACACACTGTATAATATTTCTTTTACAAGAAAAATATCTTATTGCAGGAATTAAATGAAAACGAGCAAAACACGGTATAAACATATCTTCTTATTACTTACATTTGGATTCCTATCTCCTCCGACAACAGGCGTAACTTTGCCATCCATGAGAGACAAACGCCTGACGCTAGAGCTTTCACTATCCGCTATGTAGATCTCCTTCTTATTGGCACATAACGCCAACCCTGACGGTTGAGCGAAAGCCGCGGCGTGGGGGTAATTATTATTGCGGTTCTCTTCACGACCCGTACCCGCTATGCATATGCAAGTACCGGCTAGGTGCTTTTTACACTTCCACCAAACCGTGTCCTCTAGAAACAGCGCCCATATCTGGTGGGTGCCAGCCATGGCTATAATTAGGACGTCTCTAAGGGGCGGTTGACCGTCGGGGTGAAAGGTCAGGTCCATATCGGCCGTCTTGTAAATGCAGAGGTCCCATGGAGAGGAGATCACTTGTTGCTTTCCCGTCTTGCCTCCCTGCCTGTCTTGGCCTTGAACGCCGATACCTAAAATGCCGATTTTCCGATATTCATCCTTCCGGGAGAAAGAAGAATACTCGTTCAAATACCGCGCGCTTTCATATAAACATTAGTCATTCTCCATCTAGAGCGTAAACAAATCCTAATTTCGTCACGTGACTTTGACGTTGAAACAGTGGTTTAAATGTCAAAATCAAGTGAACATCGTGGTAGGAGAACATTCCCACCACAGATTACCCACTCCCACCATTGTGAGCATAATCAGGGTTTGTTCACTTTAAGCTCTAAATGGGGATGGCTCTGTTCTGTTCACTTCTGTGTATAAGAAAGTGAGTGAAACCGATACCATAATAGGTGCAATAGAAAGAGATGAGAGACAAACTACTAGGTTCTGAAAACAAATGAGCACGTGTGTCTGTCAAATGTCAAGTTTTAGCAATAACCTGGAATTCATTTGAAGTTTCAGCATTTTTTTAATAAGAATTTCACATTTTTATTATTTTAAATTCACTAAAAAGTTTACAACACGGTATTTAAAAGAGAAATAGTCAAAATGGATTCATGAACTAAGGTAAGATTGACATTTTAAATTTTATTTAAGAATTACTTATTGGCATGCTTTTGCCGAAGAAAAATGCATTGTGAATTATATAAAGTGCCATTTATGTAAAAAACTGAATTAAGTAGGGTTTGAGCAATGAGGAGCTTAAAATACCAAAGAAATTAATAAGGATATGAATATTCTTGAATCCACATTCGCACAGTGAACAACCTCGTATAGTTATACAAGTGATATACAAAAACTGCAAATTAAGACGAAGTTAAATACAAAAATCATGGAAAAAACGTTCAACTTACAAGTAAATGGAATTACCTGCCACAGTTTCGACGGTTTTACGTTTCAAGTCGATTTTCCGAATGGCATGGTTCTCAGTGTCGGCAACGAAGAGAACGTCTTTGTTCTGGAATGCCAACCCTTGCGGATTATTAAATTCGGCATCCTTTAATCGGCCATCCTTAAATCCTAATTTCTTCCCCCCTATTTGTTGGAGAATCGTTCCGTCCTCCTTTAGAATCAATATCCTGTTATTTCCGGTATCTGAAACGGCCAATAACTCGTGGTTGTTTTCGTCCAAGAAACTAGTTATCTTTCCTGGAAACAGCAAAGGGCCTTTGAGATCTGGCAGTAAATGGTATGCCGATTTAAATGGTAACTTATGATTCGAGATTGAGTTTTTAGATTTATAATATTCTAAAGCGTTTCTTATGTACAACTGAAGATCCTCTTTGTGTCCTTCGCCTGTTAACATGACTATAGGGTTAGCGTTGGGGCCGAGCATTAAAAGAGTTGGCCAGCAGTGGACGTCGCAGTTCTTCCACATTTCAGAATCGGCATCGTTCACTACGGGATGGCCGATGTTGTATCGCTGAACGGCCGATAGGATGTTCGACGAGATTTTTTCGTTTTCGAACTTTGCACTGTGAACACCAATCTAAAATTATTCATTCCAAGAGTTAATACCAATGTAAAACGTAGTCACATTAGCGAAATATATTATGAAAAGTCACTTACGACCACCAAGCCGTCTTCCACAGAGAACTGATTTTCTATTTCACGCAAATCAGGTATAATATGCATGCAATTAATACAGCAATAGGTGAAAAAATCGAGGACGACGATTTTTCCTTTTAAATGTTTTTTAAAACTTAAGGGCTCTGACACGTTGAACCATTCCAGTCCTGAAACATTTTAATGAATACCACGTAACATACTAAGGACATAATAACCTTCTTTAAAATCTTCGATTGGGGCATATTTTACATTTTTCAAATACTCTTGAACGGCCGGATCTGCATTACCCCTCTGTTGAACGAGACTGCGGAGTTTTTCATGTGAATAATACAAATAATCTTCCCCTAGATCCATTGTGTAAGTTTGCCTAGTTACAGTTTGAAATATTCTCTTAAATAAATTCATTATAGGTTAAAACCAAGATAAATGCGATATATTACCTAAGGAAAATTCCTGGTGACTAAATAACCTAATTTTGAAGTGATGTCAACACCACAGAACGTCAACACAGATTAACATGCAGAATTTGATCATCACAGAATGAATGTCTTTCTCAAGGATGAACATATGCCTGGTTTAATTAGTGTAGGTAGATTTGTTCAGCTAATCCATAGATTCGTAGAAGGTTTGTTCGTACACTAAAATACAGAAAAATGGAAAACATTCGATTTACTTTCTCTGTATTACGGATACCTCGTTTAAACATTCTTTTTCACACAATAAGATAGGAAGGGGTAATTGTATACAAGAAGTATTCCTGGGCAAATGCTTACGAAACTTTTTCTTCCCCCCTATTTTCGAGGGTGCTGGAGACGAATCTGGCTTCAGTTTTATCCGCTCGGACACGGTTTTCGAGAAAATGAATTTTCCACTTTTCCGCATGAGGCCATTTTTTCTATCAAATAACTTTCACTTCACACTACATAGATAGCTAATATTAATACCAATAGATGCTACAACACTTCCTTTACACATATCATCTATTAAACCGTCATAGAACCTATTAGAAACTTTCGATGTTTAGTTACTTCAAATGTATACAATGACTTGCAGTTGGCGTCGTCCATTATAATCGTACGCCCTCCATGTCGTTCGATGAAACTACATACATACAGAGAGGCTCCAAAAGCTAACTTTGAATATTAACAACTAAATACGCTGTTATTTTGAAGGATACTAACCTAACCTAACCTAACCATAATAAGTAGACAGTCAGGTTAATAATTACTGTTTAATTTTGATATTACCTGAAAATAATTAATATCTAGATATGCAAAACATCTTTAATATATTCATTTGTCATTAATTTTATTATTTAGAGTAGCATCTTTAAAAATTAATTTCTGTTTGTCAGCTGTCTCTATTCATGGATAGATTTTGTATGATTCACAATCAGATGTTGTATTTACAAATGAAAAACATGGAAATTGGATACAATATTAAACAAGTAAAATACATGATTCTATCTTGTATTTCACTACCGTACATAAACTCTATTAAATTCATGAGGTATTTTTTTCTATGAAACGTAAAAAATAAGTTTAAATATGCTTTAGTAGGAAGTAATAGTCAACAGATGTCACCACAACTTAGTTACATTAAAGTATTGTACTGATAAATCGATTTATTACAGATCTCATCCTCATTTTAACCAATTAAAACAAGTAAATCGTAAAAAAATAAATAATTTATTGACAAAAATATAATTTTTATAAAAATGATATGTACAACAAATATAAAATAACATCGGCGCATTCTACGAATGCAAAATAAACTTGTCGTAATCAAATAACAAGTCCTATAATGCGACCTGGTTCATACGTTTCAATTACAACAATTAATACTATTGCATAATTACTAGTTAATATTCTACTATAAATAAATCGACCATTTTATAAAATATAATTCGATATGCTGTAGAGGTAATTGGGCTTATCTGAAACAAATAAAATAAATTATTAAATGCATTGGACACATCTAAATTTAATTTATCATAAATACCAATATGATTAAAATGTGGATAATTGTGATATAAATAGAACACCGCAATTAAAACAAATATTTAAACATTTTTCAGTGAGAGTTGACTGTCAAATTATGATAGAAATTATATAATTCGCTCAATTAATTTTGTCTATTGAGTTTTAGTGATTGAAGGTATCTTTATTAAATTGACAAATTGAATGTCGCAGGTCACAGAAGAAGTTAATGACATGTATAAATCACAGAACACTTAAGAGAAAGCAAATTCATTTTGAGAAAGTTCGACGAAAAAATCCAAAAGTCTGTTCGTGTAATTTATATCCATACAATATAAAATAATGAAAGAATTACTTCTAACTTACCGCAAAGTCCAAAATATTTTCTTGAATCGGTTAGACCGCTTTCAACACAGTTTGGATGGCCTTTGGCATAAGGAGCATGACCTAGGACGTTACCACTGAAAAAATGATAATAAAAAAGTTAATAAAAATAAGAGTTAATAAGAAATATATCGTATCGTTCAAATCACTCTTCAAAGTTCTTTGTAAAGTTTGGTAAAATTGCTATTATTCTTTGAATCATCGTTCAGACATGTTATGAAATTCAGTTTTACTAACGCAATTTCATAAATTAGTAACTTTTATTGAAGTAACTATAGGAAAATATCCCGAGAAACTTTCTAAACATAACCTAAAAACTGTTACCAACTATTAGTTTCTAAACTTCCACAAATTTTGTTGGTTGATTATTCACCTTTATTTTAACTACTGAACTATCTTACAATTTATTAAATACAGATGACTGTATAAATATAAAACGGAACGAGTTGACTTACCCAGGTCCGTAATTACATACGTAATTTTTCGTAAATCCCTTAGATGGATCAAAGTAGAAGGAATAACCGCATCCTACGAGATTTGTCTCTGCCCAGATCATCTGTAGAACACATTTTAATGTTATTTGTTTTCATTAATATTATATGTTGAAGCAGACAAGAATGAACTTTCTATAGTGACCGTAAACGATAGTTATTTCTGTGCTATAAATCGAAAGTTTGTGGCGTTACTACTGATCAGACAATTTTCTGAAATGTTTAAAATCTCTAAATCACCATAGAACAACGTCCATTGACATTAACATTGACTTGAAAAGTGCGAATTCTCTTTAATAAAAATTTTGCAAAAATTTTTAGAATAATACTTCGCACTTCAGTGAATCGTCTATTTTGTTTGTTCAAAATGATCCGTCAAATTCAGTGATTTAGAAAAAATAACGGTTTTATCTTACGACAAATCTGTTAATTACAGACTTAATCCAGTATGGAACCAAGAGACTTTTTTGTATAAATGTAACCGTTAAAACGTCTTATTATAATAATGTCTAATTACTAGTATTCTTTAGCAACAAATCTAAGAGCCCTTAAGATCCACTTATTCACTATTTAATTAAAGACAACCCGAGATCCGCGACCAGTGTCGTAATAAAAATATCGTCGTAATTACTCACCTGTGTGTAATGCCCTGTGCTTCTTCCCCCCACTCCACCGAAACTAAAGTACTTGAATTCGTTGAACCATTTCCCGATTGCATCTGTAAAGTCCGGGTTAGAGTCCTCTTCTGAACTCGGATTTTTTGTTGTCCAGGTGGTCGCGATATTTTGTCCCACCGTGAAACGCGCTACAAACAGAAAAGTAGGGAATTACTATTTTCGATTGTTTACGGCAATGGTGTAAACTGAACGAACACACTTGAACGTTACACGAACGTAGATATACGGATTAATTATATTATTTAAGATTCTATTTGAATATTGAAAAATGATAGCACTTTCAGTATTTGCGGACATTTTATATTAGGTTCAACTTTATTATTAAGTAATGAATAAGTATTTAGTAGTTTTTTCGTTAATTACAACCTGTTTTATACTCATGTTCGACTGTATTGTTGAAACAAAAAATGTAAAAACAATAAAATTTCTTCTGAACATCGAACATCTACGTTATACCAAAATGTTTCTGGATATGTCTTTCAGTATATCAAGAAAATTTCGTGAAGCAATCTAATAAAATATATT
Source organism: Rosalia funebris (assembly GCA_037954035.1). NCBI lineage: Eukaryota > Metazoa > Arthropoda > Insecta > Coleoptera > Cerambycidae > Rosalia > Rosalia funebris. The sequence continues at coordinate 8,260,273 of JAZFAV010000001.1, read as the reverse complement.
AAAACGTATCTACTTATTATTATCATCTCAAAATGTCTTTTTTTGTTTATTTATATTTTAGATCCTTTGTAAAATATTCCTTTAAATAATATTCATCCCTGCAGCTCATAACATTAGTGTTCTCTATCTGGCATTGGGAAAGTTGTATTTAGTGCTTGAAATATCTATGATCGAAATATATGTACGAGGGTGAATCAATTATAAACGAGACTTTTTTTATTTGAATTTGAAAAAAAAAAAGAATAACAGCTCATTTTTCTACATAATCTCCAGATCTGGCAACACATTTTTCCCAGCGTGTAGATAATTTTGTAATGCCCTGCTCGTAGAATGAAGTTGGTTGTGTCTCCAGCCAATTGCGCACATAGGTCTCAACCTCCTCATCGTTGTTGAATCTTTGCCCTCCCATGGCTTGCTTGAGAGGACCAAATAGGTGAAAGTCGCAGGGCGATTGGTCGGGGCTATAAGGAGGGTGTTCAAGTGTCTCCCAGCCCAATTCCTCCAATTTTTCTCTGGTCAGGGCTGCTGTATGGGGACGAGTATTGTCATAGAGAAGTTTCACTTCTCTCATCGGTAGGTCACGTCGTTTGCGACGATATGCAAGTCTAACCTCACTTGCATGTCGCAGTAGTACGCCGAATTATTGGTCCTGCGATCGTGCAAAAAATCTAGGTACAACAAGCCACGCTGGGCAAAAAAACATTGTAGCCAAAATCTTGCCTACTGACAGTCTTGACTTGGCTTTCACTAGCCCAGCCTCCCCTTGACGGTTTCACTTCTTGCTCGCTTGTTTCGACTCAGGGGTATAGTGATGCACCCAAGTTTCATCGTAGGTGATAATGTGAGTGAGAAACGAGTCTCCATTTCCCGAAATTTCTCTAGGAGACGCTCACACACCTGAAAACGATGCAATTTCTGCTCAGTTGTCAGAAGGCCAGGGACCCACCTTGTGCACACCTCACGAAACCCTAGCTCCTCTGTGATGATCGAGAAAGTGCTTCCATAACTTATTCCAACCTTAGATGCAATCTCATTGGTGGTCAGACGCCTGTCACCCTCAAGAAGTTCTTGAACGCTGACGATGTTGTTGCTGGCGATGCTGGTGCGAGGTTGGCGGTCATGGGTCTCATTTTCAACTTTTTCGCGACCCTCCACAAACTGTTTATGCCATGCAAACACTCTAGTTCAGGACAGTGTCTCTTCCTTGAACTGCACAAACAATTTCGTCAGGATTTCAGCTGGTTTTACATCTTCCGTGGGCGAGAAACCTGATGACAACACGCTGCGTAATTGGCGAAGGCACCTCCTGCTCAGACATCGTCACGACGGTTACTGAAAGGAACGAGCGAGGTCGCCCACTTGCTCTCCCCCCTCCTGATATACCTACCCAACACCCCACGAAGCGGGAACCCTCACGCGTTACTATTGCATGTCCAGGATCAAAAGTCTCGTTTATTTTTGATTCACCCTCGTATATTCAGTAATATCTTATTCTCATTTATTGACCGATTTCGGAAATTCAAAAAGTATCAAAACGGACTTTTCATCAACTTGCAATCATTTGCATAGAATTGTCATGGATAATGGCAATACCTACTTTAAACATGGTTTTCTAGAAACAATGTTTCCATAACCGGTAGCAGAAATATCTGACTATTACACCGATTTCAATGAAATTTAGTTCTATGAATTGACAAACTCTTTTGTGTACTTTGATAAACTATTTTTTATATAAATAGCGGAAGGACCTGCGGTTACTAAAAGTGAATCACAGAAAACAGGCCGCTAGAGAAGGACCTGCCACACCATTTGTCAAAACAGCAGATTCCCATTTTCGGAGAATATAGTGTGATAGAAGAAGAATAAAGTGCACAACAATTATGCACAATTGTGAACGATAGTGTTGGTTTGGTAATAAAAATTTCTTTACTGACAAAACTTCGTTTCGAAACATAGCAACGGCATGTAACTCTTTAGTTATCATCACTGAAGAGTAATATAATATTGGAATACTTACAAACATGTCTTTGATGGTCGTGCCTTTCAGACGAACAAGTAAGGGCCCAGTTTTGCGCCCGTCTCGCTAGCTCATCGTCCCACTTCTGAAAATGAAAAATTTTTAATGGTATTCTCAATAACGGTATTATAATTATTCGTCATATTATCGTAATTGAATAAAGTAATATAATACAGCGAGTTCTAAAATATCTAAACGTTTTTATATCATCTCCGTGTAGGGTCATGACACCTGCAGTAAAAGAAATAACTCAGCCGGATGGGGATCGCCCAATCTTTTTTTATTACTCCTCACGTTACCCTTATCCACTTTTCTTATTCACTTTATTATTCTCGAGTTGTTGTCTTGTCGTTTTCCTTTTGAGATATCAATTGCCTGGTACTTTTTTCTGAATAATTTGCCTTTCTCTCCGATTTTCCGCCTTTCCAGTTGGAATTTTACGAGCAGGAACGAATGCGTATTTACGTAGTTGCTGATTTGTTTTAATGACACCCCTTTTTTCTCGCGTATCGTGCAATAACACATTTTTATATACGGGGCTGTTTTACGCCCAACTTACAACAGTATCTTGCACAAATTACGCGATAAAAATGAATGTGATTACTTTTAAGTCGAACACCCTGTATATTTTTAAATTTCATGCTGTACAGCTTAGCAAGAATAGGAACAAGTCTCAAAATTGTAATAATGGACCACCCACGAGATCCGCAGTAAATAGCCCAGTGTTTACTCAGTGACATTGAGACCTTTGCAGAGTGAAGATCGATGAATATATGTATATTGACACAGAGTTCGCTCTGGCCAAGCGTAAAGTGCATCCTTTTTCCTCTGAATGCTGCCTCACTCTTTTTTCTACACATACAGAAAGGATCTTACACTTTTTCCTATTCTTGCTAAGCTGTATGTGTTTTAACTTCATTCAGGTGCATATTAGGGTAATGTGTACTTACTATCTTTTGTAGTAGATGAATATTATTGGCTACAGATGTTATCTGTTTTATAATAGTTGTGAAACAAAAACTAATTTGAAATAATATATTGTGTCTTAGTGAAATTTAGAAAATGAGAATATAGTGTTTTCTTTTTATTTATGTCCTTCAACGAGAGGCGTTGGTAATGATATCTTTTGATTTATGCAACATTAAAATATTTTTTTATTGCCATATATAACGTATACAGGGAGATATTCTATTTCCTTGCATATTTTTTCATTCTATATTTATATAATAGAATAGTTATTGTATAAATACATCTATTTCTCCATTATACATTAAAATAATCATTTATTTTCAGCCTAATATTGCTAGAGTTTTTGTATGACATATAAAGTCTTTATGACATATTCTGATAGCCTCTTTGAGACATTTAACTACGTAAAAATATTAGGGGATGTATCACGTGAGCCCAAAACATTATTCAAAAACATAAAAGGCCTTAAAAACGATAAGAGGTAGTACATTTATTATAATATTAGAGCAACACTTGTTTTAAATAGGTACTACGAACGTAAGTTAATTTACAATAAGGTATACGTCAACGAGTACTGGTTACATCTCACAGCGAAACTGTGCAACTACTGACTGGTACAGACCCTTTCCGGTATGATATATGCAAGATAGCTTTGATTATTATCAATACAAATTAGTTCCTTCAAATTAGGAAGATTGAGGGAAATTTTTCCTACATCTAAGCGACCTGTACAGAAAGTTGTGTTGAGATTGTGTCAACATATTTTTCATCTAGCGCATGAGAACAAAAGGGTTGTTTTTTAGATATAGACATTCCGCATAGTCGCGCCGCTAGAGCGCGCTGAAGTATTTTTGAGCTGTTTTTCGATTTCAAGCCAAAACTATGCATTGTAGAGAAAAATATCAAGAGATCAAAGTTGTAGATATAAGAATTTCCGACACACTTGGTTCTTTTGTTTTTTTAAAGGCGCACGGTTTTGCCACTAGAGGGCGAATACCGTTTTCTTTTTTTTTTGTAATACTCTTGTGCAAATGAAAGAAAAACACTCTAGCGCATGATTTTATTTATAGGCAAAACTATGCATTTTTTAGAAAAGTTCAGTCACATTAAAAGTTGGAGAGCAAAAATCAGCCTACAAATTGTCTTACATTCTTTTTTACAAAAAATCTATATCTAAGAAACAACCTTTTTTTTATCATGCGCTGGGTGAAAAATATGTTGACACAACCCCAACACAACTTTCTGTATAGATACAGAACTGGTGATAATCGAACATTACAAAAATGTCAAGAATAAACTAGTCATGAAATGTGCGATCCTTCATTACTTTGCGATTCTATGTTAAATTAATTTAACCTTAGTGTATCTACGTAACTTCACCTACCATTTCCATCATATTAGTTGCAGGTGGTTGACCTCCCACTTGACCTAGAGCTATTGACTGTCGCATAGCGTTATGTAGGTCCAGTATTAATTGCTTGTCGTTCTGTGATAGCCCGGCCTCTGAAAATTGCAATAACCATCTCATAAATATCAAATTAAGTCGAATGGGGATTTGTGTTACGCACTAGAATAGATAATATTTTTTAGAATAGTAAAATGGACGATACACGGAAATTTCCCTGAGTAACTTGATTTTAAATGATAGTTCCTCAACATTACATTTAAATACATTTATTTTTCATGAGGTTACTTTATCTATTTTGTTTTGGCTCATGTCTAAAAGTCTCATACAATTTTTGGCGTTGCCGATGTCAATGTCAAACTGTAAACCCTGAGCTAACATGGAGACCATATGAGGAGAATTGATGGCTACACAAGGCTCCTTACGTTGTTGTAGATAACTATTGGCCTCGGAAAGAACAAATTAGGCACCATCGAAAAATAATCGTCTGACATTAATTTTCGATTATTCTACATCTTAACACAGCCTTAATTTTAACAGTTAATTAATACTTGGTGTTAACTACACGGGAAGAAGTGAATAAAATACTTCCTCAGTAATATCATTGGCGTTTGTTTGTTTTTTTTTATTGAGTCATTTATTTTGCCAAACCTTATAATCCCAAGACTGATGCATGTGTAATTTTATATCCACCTTCTGATTACATATTATTCTTTATTAAAAGTAGTATAAAATAGAATTTATTCATTTTTCTAGATAAGTTGCGGGTAGAATATACCGTAAGCCGATTTATCCGAATTTAAAATTTTGTACAGTACACTATTAACTTTTCATTTGTCCATCTTTTCAAGTGATAGAGATAAATTTACATATAAAAGACATTCTGAAACACACTGTGTCTAGGACAAGTCAGTTAAAATATATTCAATATAACACAAAAAGGTGATAGAATACAATGTAAGTAATAGACAAGTAACTGACTACATGAAGTTTAAAGGACTGCAATTAAAAATGAAATGAATTCATAGAATTTCCAAAAAAAAAAAAGTCGTCATGTAGAAATTCCTTTTTCTTATTAGCGATATCCCCCCTATTATCTCCACTACTGTCTATCTGTCACATTCGTGTATTAATTCCACAACTTATTGTTTTTAATTTGATATTAATATGAATATGAAAAACCCTGCACTTTTTGAATTAAAAATCCACCGTCCACTCACTGTTTGTAATCACTAGGTATATTAAAATTTCGTCTAAAACGTCTCAAGAAAGCTGTGATATAATAAAACAATGACGATAAGATGACCTTGTGTCTACGTAATTTCTTAAAATCCCCGTCCCGTTGTAAAGGGTCTTTCAATAAGGACGCTCGATTTTTAAATGTAAATAAAACAAGTTGTGTGTGAGATATCTACATATTTTTTTTATGTGAAAGAATATTTTATGGCATTAATTATGGAATATAACATCATTCAAATGTCCGTCGCGGCTTTGCTTGGTGGCACGTATTCGGGAGATCCAATTTTCGATGACTTTGTTGCATAAATCTGACTGAATTTGCTGGATGGCGTTGGTTATGTTGACTATGAGGACATCAATTGTTTGCGGTTTATTCGCGTAGACCTGCGATTTAAGATAACTCCAAAGGAAGAAGTCTAAAGGCGTTAAATAGTCTAAATCTTGATGGCCAGTTCACGTCACCGCTGGATGAGATAACAATGACGTGGCACGTAGCGTCGTCCTGTTGGAACCACATGTCGTCGATGTCCATATCATCCAGTTTAGGTGACAGGAAGTTGCTTATTATCGATCTGTAGCGCTCGCCGTTGACGGTTATGGCAATGCCAGTTTCATTTTGGAAGAAATACGGGCCGATGATTTCGCCAGACCAGAACCCGCACCAGACAGTGACTTTCTCGGGATGTATTTGGTGCTGGTGTATCTCGAGTGAATTGGTATCGTCCCTAATCCGAAAATCTTGCTTGTTCACATATCTGTTGATCAACAAATGGGCCTTGTCGCTAAAGATGATTTTTTTTGACGAAATCTGGGTCAACTTCAAGCTGCTCCAGAGCCCAATAAGCGAACACCCGGCGTTGTCCTTAAATTACTGGGCCAGTTGAATTTTATACGGGTGCAGACGTAAGTCCCGACGCTAAATTCGCCAAGTTGCAATCGCAGAAAGGACAAGTTCTTGTGAATGACGAGAAATTGACTGCCTTGTGTTTTCCCGTACACTCTCACGTACAGCAGCGACTTTTTTTCAGCAGACCTTGCGTTTCGGTAACGTAGGGGTGTTGGCTGATTATGTATCAAACCGGTTGACTCGAATTTGGCCACCAAACGTCGAATAGTCGACTCGGCGGGACGGTTGTGGCGAGGATAAAAATCACATAAGTTATTGAACGCTATAGCCTCCCATGATGATTTGCCATACACTGCTCAACAATTCTCAACAAATTTGGCAGATATTGCTTTAACAAGATGGCCACTATAACCTATCGAATTTGGTGCGTCCCTATTGAAAGCCCTGTATAACATCTAGGTATTCCTACGATGCATAAAAAACAATCAACACATTTAAACTATGCCCATAAGATCGGTGGGAAATTTGGAGAATTGAATTAACCGAATTAACAGACTTCCAATTAGTCACATTTGGGGCTTCCTCCGAAGAATCAAACCGCAACACTTCCATTAAAACGCATAAAGGCCCCAACAACAATTTATCAAAATTAATACTCACTTAGTATTGTTCTTCTACATGCCGTAATATACCCAATCAATGTCAATCCAATAATTGCTATTAATGACTTAGACCCTCTTCTATGTATTGTGTGGCACATTGTTTCTGAAAACAAAAGAGTTATTTATTTTTACGATACGCTTCATACGTTCGGGAAGTCTGTAAATGATTTTGAATGGATGAATATTTTAGACTCGTGGATTGCGTAAGAATGCGTACAATGGCATTGCAATTGATTTTTCTTGTAGTTGTGATAAATGATAATGCCTCAGAGAGAGAGAGAGAGAGAGAGAGAGATAGAGAGAGAGAGAGAGATAGAGAGAGAGAGAGAGAGATAGAGCTCTTTTTGAGATGGGGATTATATAACGCATAAGAAAACTATGTAGAATTGAAGACGACTAGGGGAAGTATGTACGTGTATGATACTTATGACTTATCACAATTCCTTAATTCTGATAAGTCATTCATATAGCATATCCTCCTGATAATATATATTATTTAAGTGTAAAATTATTCATATATGAGTCATAAATTCTAAAAAATTCTATTTAGCAATACAAATGTTAATTATTGTACAGTCACAAAAGGCTACGATTGTTTTAATGAAAAAAATACAGAATCTTTAGAGATAAAATAAGAAAAAATCACCATTTCCTTAGTAGGCTTTATATCACCTTAGTATACACTACAAACCTTCGTTAGAGCCTCTACTAAGTCACTATAAAAGTAAAATCGTTCTATATATTTTTTTCCAGAGATTACGATTTTTTTAATGAAAAAAGTATAAGATATTTAGAGAGAGAAATTAAAAAAAATACCATTCCACCAGTAGGCTTTATGTCACTTCAATATTCACTACGTATGCTCCTTAGAGCTTCCACTAAGTCACTCTAAAGACAAAACCGTTCACATAGTTTTTTATAGAGATTACAATTTTGTTAATGAAAAAAATACAAGATTTTTATAGAAGCAAACTATAAAAAAATCACCACTCCCCTAGTAGGCATTATATTATTTAAATATTGACCACATACACTCCTTGGAGTCTCTACCAAGTTACTCTAAAGGCAAAGTTATTCTCATATTATTTTTATAGAGAATGCGATATTTTTATAAAAATGTAATAGATTTTTAAAGAAGGAAATTATAAATAAAATCACCACTCCCCTAGTAGGCTTTATATCATCTAAGTATTGACCACATATACTCCTTGGAGTCTCTACTAAGTTATATTAAAAACAAAACTGTTCTTACTTATTTTTATAGAGGCCACGATTTTTTTTATGAAAAATTGCTCCAGATTTTTACCCCAGTAGGATTTATGTCACCTCAAAATTTACCACAGTTATTTTAGAGGCAAAACTGTTCATATATTGTTTTTATAGAGCTACGATTTTTTTAATGAAAAAAGCATAAGATTTTTAGAAAAGGAAATTGAAAACTCATCCAGTAGGCTTTATGTCAACTCAATACTCACTACAGACATTCGTTAAGACCTTTACTAAGTCCACTAAAGGCAAAACTGTTCATATACTATTTTTATAGAGGCTACGATTTTTGTAATGAAAAAAATAAAAAAATATATCATCATCATCATCATGAGGTCATCAGTCCTACGACTGGTTGGACGCTAACGTCCAGCTTCTCCTATCTTGTGCTAACCTACGCATTTCGCTAATTGTGCTACAACCTACATCCCTTACTATTTGCGAGCAGTAGTCTAATCTAGGCCTACCTCCGCCTTTCTTCACTCCTATTTCTGCCTCCAAAATATCGTGGACTATTCCCCCATGTCTCAACAAGTGGCATTCTATCTCTTCTCTTCTTTATGTTTTTCCACATACTTCTTTTCTCGCCGACTTTCTCCAATACTTCTTTGTTTCTAACCCTATCAGTCCATGGTATTTTCATCATTCTCAACACCACATCTCAAAAGCTTCTAATTTCTTCCTACTTGCTTCCCCTACCGTCCAGGTTTCGCAACCGTATAGTGCCGTGCTCCATACATATGTTTTCAAAAATCTCTTCCTTATTTCTAAGTTTATTACCCCCGAGCATAAAAGTGCTTTCTTTTTGTTAAAAGCTATTCGACCCTGCGCTATTCTTTGTTTTATGTCTTTATCGCTTCTTCCATCCCAATTTATTTTACTTCCTATATAAGTGAAGTCTTTAACTTCCTCCAATCGTTCATTATTAATTTGTACTTTTGTTTTTGCTCTGCTCTCGCGCCCTCTGCACACTAACACTTTAGTTTTGTTTTTATTCACCCTCATTCCATATTCCTCTGTCAACACTGCCTCCATTTCGCTCAATGCTGATTCTAATTCCTCCTTACTAGATGCTAATACTGCTATATCATCCGCGAATCTCAGCATTTTTAGTTTCTGTCCCTGTACTTTAATCCTGAAATCCACTCTATCTTTTACCACATTAATCGCCTCTTCGATGTGCAGATTAAATATTAGTGGTGATAGCGTACATCCTTGTCTTACTCCTTTCCTAATACCTACTTCCCTTTTTTCCCCTTCTACGTCTATAACAGCAGTTTGCTTTTTGTATAGATTAAAAAAAATATATAGGAAATTAAAAAGAATCACAACTCTATTTCTTAATAAAGGCATTAAAAAATGTCAATTTTAACGAATTTTTATATTCTTGATTCAATTGAGAATCACAGTTCCGAATTATTCCTTCGTCTTGATTAGCTATCCATCCCCTTAATAATGATTCTAATTTCTGCTCGGAGAATCGTTACAGACCTTGAATTTATTTTTTTAAACTTTCGAACGGTCGATGATTGGAATTAAAAAAAGTACCTTCATATTCGAAAATACTTTTTATTGTAATTGAAAATTATTTGAAGTGTTATACTGACTTAGGCGAAGAAAAAATGAAGAGTTAAGCATATGATAATACCTGTTTATACAAGAGAGCATAAACATGTTGTTCCTGCATAAATTATTTTTAAAAATTTTAAAAATATTTTTCATCAGTATCTATTATTGCTATCTACAATTTCTTAAATAGGTAACAGTGCAAAGGATCTAAATTTGGTAAATTTTTGGGTTATTGATTTTTTATTGTGCAATAAGATTTGTGAATTGATGCATCGTCGTAGAAAACTTTGGAGATGTTTCTGCATAGCTTTCTCTTAATTTGTTCAAACAGTTTACTCAATAATATGGTATAGTTCTCCTACCACAATTTTATCCTTTTTCTAAATAAACTGCCATAATTACTTCAACTTTATCCATTTGATTTTTAGAAATGGAAGAAATTAGTCTTGGAATATCTTTTTTATCATTAAGAAAACTCATAATGTCATTCTTCTTTTAAACAGCCTCTCTTACGTAAAGTAATATTTTGAATAAGTATTTATGAGACATACCACAGCAATAAAATTGCGCAATGAACAAATATAATTTTTCAAATTGCCCTTCTCTTTGGTTCACCTAGTATAGACATTTTACGTAAACTATTTAACTTTGTATCGTATTTATTTACACCATTATAATCTTTATAACTTATGTTGTAATTATGTCTATGAGTGTATATTGTTGCCTCTAAATTATGTCCATGAGTGTATACTTAACTGTGAAGCAACAACTCAGCTTACGCCATTTTATTGTTAAATTATACGAATAGCTATATTTTTGCCCGCGCCTTTAATCCTCAAGAGGTCAATGAACTTGAAAACTTAATTAGGTTTCTTATTGTCAAGAGATTGATATTAAAGGGACAGGGATATATATGACAGATGAATATGATGACGAATAATTTTTTTGTCAAATTCTCGAATTTGCTCCCATGCCGAAACGAAATTACGCACCTTGTATAAATATAGCGACAACAAATTTGCCTTGTACCGTTGTAGTTTACCCAAAATTCCACCCTGTACTAATCCTAATCCTAATGCTAATGTAGGTGTATTCTTAAGCTTTATCCTTAATTAAAATTTCAACTGGAAGATGCTTACTACTGCTAATCATTTGACATGTGACAAAAGGCACAAAGCAGCTTATCATCGCGGTACAAAATACCAGTTTAATCTAAAAATAGTTCTAAGACATATAGCGTGGTATAATTATATTAAGTATAGGGTCTTTCAATAGGGACGCTCGAAATTTGTCAGGTTATAGGGGTCATGTTTTAAAAGTAATATCTGCATCTTTAGTGATGAGGCCCATTTCTGGATGAATGAATATGTGAACATGAAAAATTGTTGGATGTTTGACGATACCAATCCACACGAGATACACTAGCACCAAATGCATTCAAGAAAGTCACTGTTTGGTGCGGATTTTAGTCTGGCGAAATCATCTGCACTTCTTCGAAAACCAAACATTGTCATAACCATCATCGTTGAGCGCTACAGATCGATGATAAGAAACTTCTTGTGGCCTAAACTGGATGGTATGGATACCGACGAGATGTAGTTCCAACAGGATGGCGCTATGTGCCATAGAGCGCATGCCACGATGGACATTCTGTACGAACGATATGAGGGCATGGTTATCTTGCGCAGCGGCAATTTGAACTGACCACCGAGATCATACGATTTAGCGCTTTTAAACTTTTTCCTTTGGGGCTATCTTAAATCGCAGGTCTATGCGAATAAACCAGAGACAATTGATGCCCTCAAAGTCAACGTAACCAACGCTATCCAGCAAATTCAGCCAGATTTATGCGACAAAGTCATCGAAAATTGGATCTCCCGAAAACGTGGCATTAAGCAAAGCCGCGGCGGATATTTTTTACGATGTTATATTGCCATAAAATATTCTTTCAAACAAAAGAAGTTAAGTGGATATCTCACAACTTGTTTTATTTACGTTTAAAAATCGAGCGTTCTTATCGAAAGACTCTTTATCAGTTTACTTATTTTATTTTTCTAATAATAACTCGTTTAACGTAAAAGTTTTAACTAAAGCAACTGAACATGATAGAGAATATTTTATTATCCAATTCCTATATAAAAAAAACACGGAACTCCGCTGATACATTCGTCGAGTCTAATCTGGCGTCTCTTATACCGAGGAGGCACTTTAAAACAACCATTAATAAAAAACGTAATGAATTGTAATTTATTCATTCATTAAATTTTATTATACAAGATCTGATAAACTGGTAACAGTTCATTTATTACAACCATAAAAAAATGATTAAGGTCTCTGGTGCAACAGGTATCTGAACATGAATTTTAAAGTATATTTTATAGCTTTTCCGGGATTCTTTCTAGGAATATGTAATAATAATTATCGTAACAAATGAAAATTATCAAAAATATCAACGATATTTGGCAAAAGTCGACTAACGTTCTATCTAGTAGTACAGGGTGGGGCAGAGCAATTTGCTTACTTATAAATTCAATTAAAAAAAAAAGTAATGCAGATATATATTTAATTCTTTGAATAGCATCAAGTACAATATTTATATTTTATGTATACGCAGTTTTAAAGATGATATCAGGCAGGTGGCGTCCATTATTCTCAATATACTGCGCTAATCGAACTCTGAAGTTTCGTTGAACTCTTTCCAGCACATTGACGGATATGTTGGCGACAGCTTGACGAATGTTGCTCTTTAGGTGAGCCAGGGTTCCAGGATGATCGTTGGATGCTAAGAAGCGCCTCATATGCATTTTCTCCGGCAACAAAATCGCGTGGATTAAGTTTCTGTACCACGGTTCCAGACATTCTTGAAGAAGGCCAACAGATTACCGTATCCGAAATTGCTGAAAAGATCGGAATAAGTTATGGGAGCTGTCAAGCGATCATTAAAAACGACCTGGAGATCCGTAAAGTGTGTACCAGGTGGGCCCCTCGCCCTTTTGACCGCAGATCAGAAGTTGAGACATTTGGAGGTCTGCCAGAGGCTTACGTGGATCTACCACAACACGCCTGAGTCTAAACAAGCCAGTATGAAGTGGCGGAGGAAGGCGGAGGCAGCCTCAGTCAAAGCTAAGACTCGACTGTCAGCTGGCAAGGTTCTTTCAACCATTTTTTTCGACCGGCGAGGCATTTTATTTATTGATTTTTTGCATGAGCGATGCACAATCAATGCTGCTTACTACTGAGAGCTATTGAACCAGGTGAGAGCTGCATTTCACCGCAAAAGACGAAACCAACAGATTCGAGAGGCAATCCTCCTTAACGACAACGCTAGGCCCCGTAATGCAGCTCTAACAGTCGAAAAACTGAATAGAATGTACTGGACTCCATTTGAACATCCTCCCTACAGTCCGGACTTATCGCCCTGCGATATTCATTGGTTTGGTTCAAAACAGGGCAACGATTTAAAGATAACCAGGGCGTATTGCGTAGAGAGATTCGTACGCAATTGGCTCCTGACGCAATCAATTTCATTCTACGTTGCTGGGATAAGAAACCTTCCTTCTCGCTGGGAGAAATGTATTTATAAAGCAGGAGACTATGTAGAAAAATAACATATCTTTGCCTTTTGTTTTTAAATCAATATTTTTTTTAAATATTGTCCCGTTTATATTTGATCCGCCCTCGTATTATGGCGGACTACTGTTGAAGCACGAAACGAGATTGCTCTGAGAAGATCTACAAGCTCAGGAGCTACAAGCGTAAAATTTTGCTAGAATAGGCGTATCCAAATTTTCATCCATATCAGTTGTTATGAATCACCTGCTATCTATCACATTTATGCCAACATATTACTATAACTTAGTTAAAAACAGTCACTCATATAGTTCGTTGTAGCATTATAAACCTCATCCCATCCAGACCCATTTCGTGTTAAAAATGAATCTCCAATTTCGTGAACACCCTGTACAAATATTTCCATTTTCAACAAAATACGGTAAGCACGAACCGCGAGCTTTAATTACTTATTTAAACAGTTGTTTTAAGCAAAATACACTAACGATTCGTTCTGGATACTAAATTATCCCAAATTGGTACTGCCTAGTCATTAATTAATGCTAAACAAATAAATAAATAAGTCACGATACACTTTATGGTTAGAACACCTGATACAATCAAATATCCAGTTTTTCTTTTGCACTATTGAACTTTGATTGTGAATATTCATTATATTATAATTAGGGAATTAAAATTGTTTTTAGTGAACACTCGAGTATGACTGTTTTATGAAATTCCAAACTACGTGCCGACTCATTTGTATTGGTTGATCTTAGCCTTGATTTAATAAATTAAAATCATCTAATTTTAAAGTTATTTATAGGTGTAACCTTGAGTTACAGTCTCGCTAAATGGGTTTAAATTTGATGATCCACAATTGACACCTTTTAAATGTAGATCGTTAACATCATGTAACGATAATCGTTCATGGAATCTGCAAAACCATACATATACTTCCAATCGTGCTTAATTTAGTCCAATTATCACCAAATGTTTCCTATACAATAAAGTCTTAATAATTCCTCACGTCCATACCGCAACTAATTAAATTCAACCAAGTATATTGGGAAAACTAAGACAATAAGTATAGTGAGTTTCAATAAGCATATTGGGTACAATTTTAGATTCGTGGACAACTTTTTGACAGAGCACATTGTAAATGATTATACCTGACCTTTTTTTACGCCGGAGCTATGTTTTTTTTAATTTCAGTAGGTTAGAAAGTATTATTTGACCAAAATCAAAGGATTAAATAAAAAAAGTGGGATATTCTAAACTAACCTGTTTATTATAAAATAGTATGTTGCACAGTAGAGCGGTCTTTTATTGTTTTCAAAGCGGAGCTAGATTCTATTATGGGGGAGTCTGTTTCTTCACTTACAGTTTAAGCGAGGCCGTACGGGCTGTCAAGACAAACATCGCCGTGGTCGATTAAATTAGGTGACCATGCCAGAAATGGTGAAGAAAATCCTTAAAATGGTATTGGATGACCGTCGACTGAAGGTGCGCTAGCTAGCAGATATGGTAGGCATTTCAACATCGTACATCGACTGAAAATTTGGACATGAAAAAGCTGTGCGCAAGATGAGTCCGCGATTACTGACAATGAAATAAAAAAGCATTGTGAGGATGTTTCAATCAAGTGTTTGCCGAAGTTTCATAGCAATAATGCCGAGCTTTTGCGTCGATTCATAACCATGGATGAGACATGGGTCCATTACTTCACACCTGAGATGAAGGAACAGTCAAAACAATGGATTGAAAAGGGAAGAATCAGCTCCAAAGAAGGCGAAGACAATTCCATTTGTAGGCAAGGTGATGGCGTCAGTTTTTTGGGATGTGCGTGGGATAATTTTCATTGATTATCATCAGAAAGGAAAAACAATCTACGGCGAGTGTTATGTGAACTTGCGGCGCTTGAGTGATGAAATCAAGAAAAAACGGCTGCATTTGGCGAAAACCATCATCAAGACAATGCATCAGTTCACACATCCGTTATCGCGATGGCCAAAATCAATAAGTTAAAGTTCGAATTGCTTCCTCACACAATCTATTCGCCAGATCTAGCGCCCTCGGATTATTTTCTGTTTCCAAACCTGAACAAATGGCTCGTAGGTAAAAGATTTGCCAACAATGAAGAGGTGGAGCTTGTGTTTGATGACTATTTTGAGGAGTTCGACGATTCTTACTGTAAAAAAGGTATCGAACCTATCGAATATCGCCGAGAAAAGTGTATCGAGCCAAAAGGAGACTGTGTAGAGAAATAAAGATATTTTTTCCCAAATCTATTGTATTTTCTTTGTTAGGTCGGATACTTCTGGGACTACCCTCTTATATTCGGAATCATCATCATTGAATTCGCGGCAAGTTGAACTGAGACAACTCACAAAAGAGAATGTCAAGTTTTAGGGAGGGAAATATGCAAATATGTGACTGATTCGCCACAAAACTGTCAGGCACGCCCATGCAAATGTATAATAAATTGATTCACCGGAATAAAAAGGGTAGGGAAACGTCTAAGACCCCTGGGCGTTTTAGTGTGACACTCTGTAAATAATTTATGTTATTTTGTGCCCGTTCGCTTGTTTAGTTTGCTATATTCGTTGCCTCTCGACGGTCGGTCCCCCGCAACCCCACATGCGCACCGTTTCCTAAAATGAGCCGCCCTCCGACGACGACGCTATCGTTACAAGATTCAATTTTCACAACGTAACACGGTTAAGAGACAGAATCGTGTCTGGAATATTGACTTTAGCACTCATAAAGTCTGGATTTCAAATGGTTTCGTGCTGCTATTCCAACTTTATATATAATACAGGCCTCCTGTTTTATCCTTCCGATTCCGGGATCCAAAACAGGTTGATCCGGGGGGAAATTAATACTGTACGACATCGATTTCATTATGCTTTCGTCATGAATTCAATACCGACTTATACCGACAGCAAGAATCACCAACAGGCTTCAAAGCTGTGAATAATGCAACAAATAAAGGGATGTTGGACCGAAAATACTAAAATAATGTCTATAAACTGATCAGAGTGCAATTTTAAGAGACATGCATTAAATCAACAATGAAGACGTTGGTTGGTCGAATTTGTTGGGATAGCCAAACTCGAGGAGATAACAGGGAAAGTGTTGTAACTTTAGAAAATCATAAAATCATAACACAGCGTACTGTATTGTCATTCGCTACATTTGATGACCCTAAGATGGTTAATGATTACGAGGGGGTACTCAACAGAAACTGAATTGATGTTGTGGTGGGCGGAGTTTTTATAGTACCGCATTCTGCCGCTGGAAATGTATAGAGCTACCATTCCCGAGTCAGTAAGCCAAGCGTCGTCACTAAAGAATGTTCCGTTCGAATTTTTTAGTGAGAGTTGCTTTGCGTGCTTGTCGTAGATACATATGGAACATTCTTTGACGCAAATCGTTTAAAAAGTGAATTTTCAGTGATTTGTAGTGACTCCGATATGGAAAAGAGCACTGTGTTTGAGCTTCACCAATATATTATGTCCCTTCAATTATCTTATGTTTTCCTGGAGTCATCAAAATTGCGTCGTTTAGTTTTGACTATTCCTGTCACAAGCTGTTCTGTTTAAAGACTTACCTGCGAAATTCTCACAAGCAAGAAATACTATCAGTTTTAGCATTAATAAATATTGAAAGTGCATTGTTAGAAGATATGAGATCGTCTCCAACATTTGAAGAAACAGTGATAGACGTTTTCGCTGGACAAACAAAAACCGAAGAATTGATCTTCATTTTAAAAATTAGGATATATACCTCGGCATAATCATTTTAGGTTAGTGTTTTTTTTATATTTACCATTTTCATATGGCCTACCATACATCTGACTATACCTCTTCTCCTTATAAAATTTTTGTCACATCCCTAGATTCTTTTCTCATGCTACGCCTCTGGTTAAAGGTTCTTCTTTATTCTGTAGTAATATATTGTACATATATATGTATTTATCTGTATTTCATATTTTTATCCTTCGCGATTTTGTCCTCTGTAATTTTCTCTATTGGGCCATAAAGGCATTATTATTATTATTAGTATTGTATAAACTTGTCGACAGACACACCTAGTCAATCGGACGAGAATTAAATACGGCGCGTTGAAGAAGAAAAGCAAAGCGACCGAAACTTCCTGTACTTAAGACGGCTTTAAATTTGCGGTATTTAAATAAACTTCGAGAAAACTGTTAAATCAAACATTTTACGTTAAAGACAATTTATGTTCGAGCGGAATAAAACTCTACAGAAGTTCCACAATAATTCTCGCCTCCTCTGATCTGCTTTGTACGTTTCAACTGTTTTTTGACAGAAGTTTAAATCACACAGCTTCCAGGAGTGCGATTCAGAGTTAGAGTAAAGTATTCAGACACAAAAGAGGACATGGAAGGCCGTGTACCTATTTGTGTAACATTTTAATCACCAAAAAGAAGTACATAGTTGTAGGTAGTACTGTATTTGTACGTATTTGTGTTATAATTCATCGTAATTGTATTGCAATAATTGTGATTATACATTAAAAAGAAAAGAAAAAGGGGGAAGAAGAAGAAAAAAGGGTATAACAAAAAGAGAAAGAAGACAATATGAAGATGAGGAAGAAAGTGAAGACAGAAAGGAAATAAGGAAAAATAATGGAATAAATGAAAGAGCGATAAAAGAAAAAAATAGGAAAGGAGACGATGATACAGAGAGAGGCGAAAATGAAAATCATAAGTGGAATGAATGAGAAAGGGATACATAAATAGGAAGCAGAGAGAAGCGGAAGATCAGGAAATACAGGAAAGAAAAAAAATGTAAATATATTTGAAGAAGGCGCAAGAAGAAGATAAAAAAGAAAAAGGGAGTAAAAGATAATAAGTGAAAGGATGAACCATTAGAAATACAAAATATGTAGGCAAAAATAAAAACGATGGGCAAATAAGATCAATGACCTATTAATGAAGAGCTCAAAAAAGGAGTTCCCAGGCAGGGAAAGCAGTAAAAACCAGAAGTATGGACGGAAGAAGAAGTATAGGAATAAGGAAGAACAGAAGAAAAGAACGTTTAAAAAAGTAATATTGATGAGATTAAGAGTAATAATGAGAGTATGGGTAATATATTGAACATAAAAGAAGAAAACAGCGTAAATTAGGTAAATCTATAACTGATACAAGGTGAAAATAATATTAAGAATATAATGAAGAACGAAGAAGATGAGAGCTTTAATATAATAACTATATGAAATTGGAGTTATTTAAATGCTGAACAGAAGTCAGCCAAAAAAAAAAAAATGGCGGAATTATAGGTGAAGAAAATGATAGTACTTAATACAATACTATGAACTTTGAATTAAAATTATTAGAATAAAATTGGCCAGATATCTTCGGCAATAATGGAAAGAGAAGAATTTCATGAAAACAGTAAAAGCTGTAGATAAAAATGAAGAATAGTAGAATATGAGAGAAACCAAAGAAGTAATAATAAACAAGGTATATATTAATTGGTAAGAATACAAAATTACAATGCAGGCAATGTGGACAAGTATTACAGGAAATGTCAATTAAAATAACGGATAAAATGGAAGGAAGGAAGAGAAGGAATGAAGCTCTTTGCTCGTTTTTGAACAGAAGTCAGCCAAATAAAATGGGGAAATCATAGGCGAAGAAAATGAGTCCGTTATTAATACAACACTACGAACTTTAAATGATTAGAATAAAATTGGCCAGATATCTCTTCAATGGACTACGGAAGAAAAAAACAAGAAAAAAATCTGAAATTCTCCCTAGTGGCTCTATTACAAAAATAATAGAAAGAAAAGGATTTCATGAAAGCAGAAAAAGCTGTAGATAAAAATGAAAAATAGCAGAATGTGAGAGAAACCAAAGAAATAATACTAAACAAGGGATATAATAATTGGCATGAATACAAAATTACAATTCTGTAAATGTAGACAACTATTACAGGAAATGTCAATTAAAATAATGGATAAAAATGGAAGGAAGGAAGAGAAGGAATGAAGGATCTCTCCTCGTTTTTGAACAGAAGTTAGCCAAGGAAAATGGAGAAATTATAGGCGAAGAAAATGAGTTCGTTATTAATACAACACTACGCACTTTAAATGATTAGAATAAAATTGGCCAGATATCTTTTCAATGGACTACGGAAGAAAAAAACCAGAAAAAAAATCTGAAATTCTCCCTAGTGCCTCTATTACAAAAATAATAGAAAGAAAAGGACTTCATGAAAGCAGAAAAAGCTGTAGATAAAAACGAAAAATAGCAGAATGTGAGAGAAACCAAAGAAGTAATACTAAACAAGGGATATAATAATTGGCGTGAATACAAAATTACAATTCTGTACATGTGGACAAGTATTACAGGAAATGTAAATTATAATAATAGAAAAAAAATAGAATTTCAATTATAAAATTATAAAAGTTCAATAAAAAAAATTGTAAATCTGATCTGAAAAACAATTAAATTTTTTTCGCCTTATTTGAAGCTACACCGTTTTATTAAAAAATATAAGTAACACTGGTGGTAACTAATTTTCGTTGATGTTTTTAATTAATTTTTCTATAGCCTGCAAGTCCCCTAAAAACACATAAAGCTTTGTTAAACTGCATTATTATTGCACATTCGATATGCCGTATAAAAGTATATGTAATTAACACAAAAATAAATAATTAAAATTCATTGCAACGTTGATTATTTCTCAAATAATAATTTTTTCATATTTTTTTGTTTCCGGTATAAGCACAGAAAATCATTTTCAGACTATATGTTATTAAAATAAAATATAACACTTACCAGTGGTGAAATAAGAAACACAAGAACCGATACGAATTGTTTCAAAACAAGAAACTCCAGGACGGCGGAAGTGTTTTCAGTCCTGCTGTAATTGCGTACACTCGCAGGATAACAATGAATGACCGAATAGTAAAAGCTTTGAACAGCCGCCAGTACGTCTGGTTTTCAAGTTAATTCTCATGACTGCTACCGAGAATCTGATTATATATCCTATGATATAACAGCTGATGCCAAGGCCGTTGGTCATCGATAGATGTATTAATTTGTAATAGTTGTATTTCGGTATTGTTCACTGATAAAAGGTAGACCGATGGTTTTGAGAACTGGTTAATGGTTTCTATAAGTTTGGATCACATTTCGTCGTAAAAGGCGTAACTACAAATAATAGCAACCCGTCAGTAGTTCCAAATAAACATATATCAGAACCACATAAAATGGTAACAGAAAATCATCTATAATTTTACTATAAACAAAACGTTTTAGACTTAAAAGAAATATATGTATAGTTTATTTCATCGCTATTTGCCAAATAAAAAATCTCAAACATACCGTGGCTTATTTCTATGGCTAGGCTCAGGTAGACTGTTCCGTTTATCGGCAAGATAAGAGAGATTTTTATTTGGCAAATAGCGATGAAATGAATAGTATAGCCAAGTTCATTCTAAATTACATAATTTGTTATTAGTTATAACAAAATAAGTGTCCATAAAGATGATTACTTTTTACATTTTCTATGATGCGGTTTTGTGTTTATTTTTGTGTTAATGTTTGAATGAATTTTAACTCAAGAATCTATTTGGTTATGCGGGTAGAAGAAGTAAAACTTTTAATACTCTATAAAAGTATTAATCAATACCAATTAGAAAATAATGTAATTATTTTTTGTAAACATAAAAATCCTCTTTTGAACTTGAATAATCTTTTAAGAATTGGTTCCGCATTATCTATTTTTCTATTTGTGGGATATTCGTTTTTAATTCAAATATTTAATCTTTGTTATTCTCTTTTATAAAAGAAGAAAGAAAAGAGAAAATAAAAAAGAAGGAAAGAACTGAAGAATATAAGGAAAGGAGGAAAAAGTAAAAAGGGAGGAAAATATATAAATAAAAAATTAAGGATATAAATAAAATGGGAGATGTAGAAGGACGAAGATGAGTAAAAAATGTGAATAAAATGAGCAAAACAGGAGGGCAAGAAGATATTAATACATTTTTCTCTATATTTTACCGGAAAACAGGGAAATAAGAAAAGAAGAAGATAAGAACGAGAGAACAAGAAAATAACATGCAATGCAGAATAATTAGCAAAGAATAGAGCCGAATGCCATATATGGAAAAAGTGTAAATAAGTGTGAGAAGAATAGAAGAAAATATTTCAATATATTCTTCTCAAAATTATATAGGAAAAGAGGAAAACCAGAAAGGCGAGAAGGAAGAAAAGAAGGAGTAAAGCAAAAATAAAAGAAAACGAAATTTAGAGTAATGGGAGGATGACGTAAAGGAGATATAAGAACGTTGAGAGAATAAGCATAAGAATAAGAATAAGAGCGAAGAGGAACAAGGAGAGATGAGTGTGACATGAAAGAGATAATGATTTGCGAGAAAAATGAGATATACACAGAGGAGAATATTTTCTTCATGATTATATAATTCTTTGTAAAAAAAATCTATAAAAATTACATTTTTTAAAATTCTTTACTATAATTCTCAGCAGATGACGATTATATTTATTTTTCTGTTAGAAATGAAGTAGATATATATTCCTTTAAGCCAGTACATTACATTACATTATGGTATATGGGTTTGGGCCTCATCAGCCACTGATCACATGGGTAGTCCCTTGGCGATCCCCTCTTATCCGGGTCATTATCCAAAAATGCTATCCCATAAAAGGAGCAATTTGGGCACGCCCTTCGCCTTAAGGCTCGCCTCCTCTAGGATAACAGGGGTCAGGGGTCCCTAATATAAGACACCTCCTCTCCTTCAGTGCGGGGCAGGTGTAAAGAAGATGAATCGAGGCTTCCTCGTCCTCTCTACAGTATCTGCATGCCGGGTTGTCAGTCAGCCTCAGCTTGTGCTTATATGCATTCAGGCTACTATGGTGGCCCGTTATGTTTCCCACCAGGGTTCTGGCTTTGTGCCTGTTCAATTTAATGAATTCTTGGGCCCATTTCTCAATCTCTGAGTATTCGATGAAGAGTTTGGTTATTCGACAACCCGTTACTCCTCTCCATCTTTCTCTGTGCTTGTCTCTTGCCCAGTCATTTATGCGGTTTCTGATCAGATTTCGACTTATTCCCACTGCAGGTTCTGGCCCATAGAGGTTTCCCCGGTCTTTAGTCTGGTTTAAGCCAGTATGTTTGCATTGCAAAAAAAAAGGAAGCGAGGAGGAAAATCTGAAAGGGGGAATGCGGAGTAGAGAAACAGAGGGAACGAAGAGAAGCGGAAAACAGGAAACTAGATAATGGGACAGAGGGAAGAGAAGAAAAAAGGCGAAAGAAGTGAACAAGGGAAGAAAAGAACAGAGAAAGGTAGAAGAGTTTAGAATATGGTTGAAAGGTGCAGGAAACAAGAAACGAAAAAGACCAAAGGGAGAATCATAGAGCGGTCTAATAGAAGATTCTAATAAAACAAGCTGTTTTATATTATTTTGCTGCAGTTTTGAATAGACTATGAATCATTTTATTTCACTTTCTTTCACTCATCAAGCAGGGAAAGAAAAAATCCGACGCTTTATGCTCTTAGTATTCTTGAAATATTCTTTAATATTTCCCATTTTTGCCTGTTCCTTTTTTAGAAACTACGCCATGTTCGAAATATGCAACAAAACAATATTATCCACTAATTTACTCTTTTTTGTTTTCAACCGTAAGGTCGCGGTTTGTAAAGGTTGTCAGTTATTTACGATGATACAAATACCGTTCAAATATGAGCGTTGTGTTATTAAACGTAATAATTTCTTCATATGAACAAACAGTCCGACCATGACCAGGACCTGATTCGAGGTCCCGATGATAATTCTGATCTGTTTCCATTCCGAAACCTTCAGGAAAATGTAAACAAAACTATATCATATATCGGCAGGATAATTATTAAACGTCCGAGGAAGAGAGAGGTGTGTATTATCATAGAAAAACTATCAAAATTTAAATTTTATGTTAAGATTTACAGATTGTTGTTGGAATAACGTGTAGAATAAATTTATTCTCAGACTTATTTTATGTACAATAAGTGTACTTATAATTATTATTAATTAATTATATTATTATGTAATGATTATTTGGCGATTTGTACCTAGAAAATATGGATTACCGCAAAAATCCATTTGCGATTTAAAAAAAAAACCGATTCGACTGGTTTGTCACAGTTGTTAACTATGAAGAAATTTCGACCAAAACCCTGGACAGCTCAAGGCTCAGTCAGTTTTTGGTAAGTTATAGACGACTTAACGTATTATCATATTAATTGAATCGATATTCAAATTCGTTTCTTTTTCTGACTTCTTCGAGAGAAGAGCCAGCCCATTACATAATTTTTAATTTGAACTCCCGCAACGAGGTGATGTACGAGGGCGGATCAAATATAAATGGGACTGAATTTAAAAAATATATATATATTGATTGAAAAACAAAAGGGAAAAGATATCTTATTTTTCTACATAATCTCTTGTTTACAAATACATTTTTCCCAGTGAGAAGGAATGTTATTCATCCCAGTATCGTAGAATGAAGAAGAATTGTGCACGAATCCCTCTACGCTCTGGTCATCTTCAAATTGTTGCACTCCTAGAGCTAATTTAAGCGGCTTAGACAAATGAAAATCGCAAGGTGATAAGTTTAGGCCACACGAAGGACGTTCAAGTGAAGTCCAGTGCATTTCTTTCAGTTTTTCGACCGTTAAAGCTGCAGTATGGGGCCTGGCGTTGTCGTTAAGGAGGATTGTCTCTCGAATAGGTTGGTTTCGTCTTTTGCGGCGATATGCAGCCCTCGCCTGGTTCAATAGCTAGCAGTAGTAAACAGCATCGATTGTGCGTTGCTCGTGCAAAAAATTAATGAGCAAAATGCCTCGCTGGTCGAAAAAAAAAAAAAACGGTTGAAAGAACCTTGCCAGCTGATAGTCGAGTCCTGGCTTTAACTGGGGCTACCTCAGCCTTCCTCCGCCACTCCAAACTGGCCTGTTTACACTCGAGCGTGTAGTGGTGGACCCACGTATCGTCGCAGGTGACAATCCGACTTAAAAATGCATCACCTCCTTCCGCAGACCTTGCTGTCAGCCTCTGACAGCTGACAGGATAACGGCCACGGATTGCCTCTGCTACGCGACGAAGACCATGCGCTAGTCACATTACATCCAGGGCACATTATATTACGTCCGAGTCTGACATGTCCGCAGTCACATCCAGGGTCTACTAATGAGTTATAGTAATAGTATAATAAATGAGTATACTTTACGAGTTACGTTGGCATACATGTCTCTAATATTATGCATCAATAGTTGTAAGACAATCCAACGCAGTTAACTGACAATAATGAGTTTGTGTTGCACCTCCCGGCTGTTTGGAGGCGCAGATTATGATTGGAATACTAGTTGTCGTACTACTAAAGTCTGTTTAGCAGTCGCTATGCTTATTCGGTAATGATAAGTCTCTTTTAAATGTTCTGTTCATGTAATTTCGTCAATATGTGTAGAAATACTTCAACGACCTTCTTTTCAAGTATTTTCTAAATATATTGTAGACAGAAAAAATATTTAGCGACAATAATGCAACTTCTAGGCGCTATATTGTATTGCGAGATTTATTACGACTTGTCGTGCAGAAGATTGCACCGGAACCCGAGGAAATAGATAAATAAGTGAGAGTAATAGCGAACAAATATCCATTTTAAATCATTGAAGACAGAAGGAGGACTCAGATGGATTGTAGCTCATTTTTATTTTAAAATTTGCCGGATACGGACCGCGACCTATAAATAATAGATGGAAGTACATTGAATAATTTTGTGAAAGTAGTGTTTTAAGGGATAAACTTTCTTAAAGTCAGTCAATCGAAGGAAATTTCCGGGAACTTCCTTAACTCGAGGAACATTTCCTGCGCTCTCTCGGACTGGCCCTAAATTATTAACACCATTTGGCTTCCGACACTGTGATCAATCGACGCAATCTTAGCACCAAACTGTTGGTCGGGAATATCGGCTATCCCTCTCTTAAATATGCCATCTTCCATTCCGGAATTTACACCTCGGCGGTGGTGGAAGGGCAATCGGTTCACGCTTTCGTTCGAAGGGATAGGAACACGAAATCTTATACGAGGAGCACTATTTAAAATTTATGCCCAATAATAAAAAAAAACATTAATTTGTCATTGAAAATTACTTTATCGTTTTTCAAAATATTCTCCTTCATGATCTATATCTTCATGATTTAATCTGTACATCGAAGAGGCGATTAATGTGGTAAAAGATAGAGTGGATTTCGGGATTAAAGTACAGGGACAGAAACTAAAAATGCTGAGATTCGCGGATGATATAGCAGTATTAGCATCTAGTAAGGAGGAATTAGAATCGGCATTGAACGAAATGGAGGCAGTATTGATAGAGGAATACGGAATGAGGGTGAATAAAAACAAAACTAAAGTGTTAGTGTGCAGAGGGCGGGAGAGCAGAGCAAAAACGAAAGTACAAATTAATAATGAAAGATTGGAGGAAGTTAAAGACTTCACTTATTTAGGAAGTAAAATAAATTGGGATGGAAGAAGCGATAAAGACATAAAACAAAGAATAGCGCAGGGTCGAGTAGCTTTTAACAAAAAGAAAGCACTTTTATGCTCGGGTGTAATAAACTTAGAAACAAGGAAGAGATTTTTGAAAACATATGTATGGAGCACGGCACTATACGGTTGCGAAACCTGGACGGTAGGGGAAGCAAGTAGGAAGAAATTAGAAGCTTTTGAGATGTGGTGTTACCAAAGAATGATGAAAATACCATGGACTGATAGGGTTAGAAACGAAGAAGTATTGGAGAAAGTCGGCGAGAAAAGAAGTATGTGGAAAAACATAAGGATGAGAAGAGATAGAATGGTAGGCCACTTGCTGAGACATGGGGGAATAGTCCGCGATATTTTGGAGGCAGAAATAGGAGCGAAGAAAGGCAGAGGTAGGCCTAGATTAGACTACTGCTCGCAAATAGTAAGGGATGTAGGTTGTAGCACAATTAGCGAAATGCGTAGGTTAGCACAAGATAGGAGAAGCTGGAGGTTAGCGTCCAACCAGTCTTAGGACTGATGACCTAATGATGATGATGATCTATACACTTTTCCATGCGTTTCGAATCATTTGTCAAAGCATTTTTCCTTTCCGCTTGAGATATCACTAAAACATGGTTTTTGAACGCATCAACGGCTTCTTGTGCCGACGAAAATCGTTGTCCACGCAATTTATTTTTGACGTTCGGGAACAAAAAGAAGTCATTGGGTGCCAAATCAGGACTGTACGGCGGGTGACGTTTAATTCGATTTTTTAAGTGTTCAAACATTCGGTTGTTAGACGAGATGTGTGAGAGTTTGCATTGTCATGGTGAAGAATGATCAGTCGGCGCTTGCTTGTTTTCCTTATTTCACCGAAGATTCCGGCAAACAAATGGTTGTGTACCATTTAGAATTGACCGTTTTACGATCTCGTTCTAAATCCAACAACTTTTGTTGGATTTAGAACGAGAGTTATATGCTGGGGGTTGGAGAGAGAACGAATATGAAGAGTAAAATGGTCTAGATATTAAAAAAAAAAAAAACATTTATCTATTCTATACAAACTTCGAAGTTCGAGGGAGAGCTGATCTCCCTCGAATCATTGAAAAGCATACTGGCCATTATTTAATACCCAACCATTGTCTTATTGTCTTCTGGACCCAATACTTTGGGCATCTGCAAATGTGCATTTCTCTAAATACTAGCTATATATTTAGTTCTTAATACGTGCTGATGCAGTTCAGCCTTACACTAAACTTTCTAAATTTTATCTTCATGGGAACATGAAAAACTCTTAACGAACGAGTTATGTGAGACACCTTGTATATATTTTTCATTTTCCCCGACACCTGAATGATGTAATTCCACGCCATTACAGCATCAGTTTCCGCAGAAACTGTCAAAAAATTCCAAGAAAGCCATCTAACTTGCGACACCTGCGCGTGATTCAGGTTTATTTTGGTTCCGTCGTCGGTGTTTGTTTCTATAAACTCGGTAGTCAATAGCCTACAGTGCGCTTAAGAATAGTAAACCGCGCCTCAATAATTCCAGAATGAAACTAGTCATGTTCAACACCTCATTATTATGCCGTCGCACATTTTCGATTTTCAAACATATGAATTGAATTATAGCGAAATAACTTTGCCAACTGTGGGAATTTGAATAGAAACTATTTTAAAATGCAAATTCGCAGTCACATTTCCCCATAAAATACATAAAGTATGAGGTGATTGTGTTTGCACATAAATGCCCGACATGAAATATCGGTTTTTGCACAATGGCAATGTATTTGCTAGAACAAGTGAATCTTTTACTTCAATATTATTGCTAGAATTTATTCGGAAATAAATCAAAATAAGTGCGAATGACGTTAAAAACTTATAGAATATTCTCTAAGCTAATAAAATACAGTGAAATCTGTTTCGTGAACCTCAGTTTCTCCATTGTATGAGTTCTTATTCAGCTTCACAAAGTTGACTCGTTTTTTCATAAGTTGAAATACATTACTAGGAAACTGACGATTTGTTTTTAAATAAAATTGCTTTGGCAACTTCGAGAATAAATTCAAATTGTACGAGTATGCTACTCCGCCTGAACACTGGGCAAACAGTGATAAACAAAAGGCTGACTTCTTTGCAGATCATTTGTCAACCAGTGTTTACTCCACATAATGATGATATAGATCAATAAATTACAGGAACTAAGTAAAGTCGGCTATACCCAACAACACATTAAATCAATTAGATACAATGAAATCAAAGGGGGAATAAAGTGGCTCAATTCAAGCGCCAGGACTTGACTTCACTACTGCCAGAATTCTGAAAGAGCTACCAGAAGAGGGCACAACTACTTTTTATATAACTCAATACTTAAGTTAGGCTACTGGCCGAGATAATTGAAAAGCCCACAAATAATTATCGGGTTGTCCAAAAAGGCGTTTCGTTTCTCCGAGTTACCACTTACGTCGCGGTCTATGATGTCATGCGCACAGCTGCAGCCTTGTAGCTTTCCTCCCTATTTAAGCCTGATATTTAACTGTTGTTTACTGCCGTTATACTCGTGAACTTGTTTTATTATTGTTCTGTGTGAGCTTGATTGAAAATGCAAAAAAAGCAAAAAATCAGCTGAAACTTGCCGAAAATTGTGTTCTGTGTATGGAAAAAATATTATTTAAGATCGAACGTGTCAAAAGTGGTTCAAGAGATTTCGATCTGGTGATTTCTTCCTCACGAACGCCCCAAGGTCAGATCGACTTAAAGAAGTCGTTCCCGAGCATTTACGAGCCTTAGTTGATGCAAATCCTCGCCAAACCATACGTAAGCTTGCAGAAAAAATTGGGACGTCCAAATCTAGTGTACAGAATCACCTTAAACAACTTGGGTTTGTCAGTAGACTTGATGTTTGGGTTCTTCACGAACTCAGCGAATCCAATTTAATGGATCGCATCAATATCTGCGGTATATTAAGGATTCTTCAGCATAGCGATCCATTTTTGAGGAACATGGTTATTGGAGACGAAAAGTGGACCACTTACGACAACGTCAGTCGAAGAAGATCGTGGGGAAAGTCCGGTGAACCTTCTGAATCCACACCAAAAGCAGGACTTCACCCCCCAGGAAAGTTTTGTTGTCCGTCTGGTGGGATTTCAAAAGAATCATTTATTTTGAGCTACTTCCGAGGAACGAAACAATAAATTGGGACGTTTACTGCGAACAATTACAAAAATTCAGCCAAGCCATACAGGAAAGGTGCCCAGGACTTATAAAGTAAATCACCCAGTAAATAATAAGAAGGTCGTCTTCCATCACGACAAAACTCGACCTCACACTTCTCTGCGGACCCGGAGGAAATCGTTGGAGTTAGAGTAGATGTTTTATTCCATCCACCGTATTCTCCATACCTCGCGCCCTCGAATTTTCATTTATCCTGCTCCAAGGATAACAGTTTACGAAACTCAACATTTGCCAATGACGAGGAAGTCAGAAATCATTTAAAAACTTTATGAAACTTACTGAGAGATGGGAGAATGTTATCGAAAACGGAGGAACGTACATTATTGATTAACATAATTTGTAATAACTAATGTTAATAATAAATACTTATGAAAAAACCTGACGAACTTTTTGGACAACCCGGTACGTAAAACTGAAATTTTATATTACTCCTAGTGATTAAAGGTTACACCAAATTACCATGTAATTTTCAGTTCGTATATTGAGAATGGATAATTGTCTCGTGTTTTATTATTCTGTTGTTTGTTACCTGTCTCTGATATTTTATGAAACTAATATAAATTACAAATTCCCGGCGTTTCCGAGAACGAGACTTATGGTAATCCTAGGATTAAAATATATATATATTAAAGTTGCTCTATTAAGATAAAAAAAGATTCACGCCTGTCCATAAATGACACACAGCAAGGGAGTGGAAGTGTCTCCGATTTGTCTTTTGCATTAATCTAAATTTTTATCATTATTAGAACGATCGTCGACGATGAACACCTGTAAGGTGGTCCGTGGATTATCATAAAACCGATATTAAAACGTGGAATTTATTGGTCTGTTCCGAAGAAAAGAGACTAAAAGAGATGTACCGGCTTTTTAGGATTCTTTTTACGATATAATGTGAATAAAAACACATAATTGATGGCATTCTAAATATTATTCAATTACGATTTATTTTTAAGTTTAATATTAATAATACAGGGTCTTTCAATAGGGACGCTCGAAATTTGTTGGGTTATAACGACCACGTTTTTAAAGCAATGTGATAAAATTTATTGTCGGTTGTTCAATAATGTATGGCAAATCACCATGGAAGATTATAGCATCTGTTAATTTGTGAAAATCATCAAACTTCTCTCCGTTTGAGAAACGTTCCTCACATTACGTGATTTTTATCCTCTCCACAACCGTCCCCGCCAAGTGGACTGTTCGACGTTTGGTGACGAACCGGTTTGATAAATAGTCAGCCAACACCCGTACGTCACCGAAACGTAAGGTCTGCCGAAAACATCGCTGCTGTGTGTGAAAGTGTACGGGAAAACCTCAAGCAGTCAATTTCTCGTCGTTCACAAGAACTTGGTCTTTCTGCGAATTTTGCTTCGGGATTTGGGTGTGCACCCGTATAGAATCCAACTGACCCAGGAACTTAAGGTAAACGACCATAAACAACGTTGTGTGTTCGCCGGTTGGGCTCTGGAGCAGTTGGAAGTTGATCCAAATTTTGCCAAAAAAAATCATCTTTAGCGACGAGGTCCATTTTTGGATGAATGGATATGTGAACTTCTTCCAAAATGAAACTGGAATTGCCATAACCGTAAATGGCGAGTGCTATAGCGATGATAAGCAACTTCTAGTGGATGATATGGATATGGACGACATGTGGTTTTAACAGAACGGCGCTACGTGCCACACAACGCGTGCCACCATGGACATTCTGCACAAGCGACTTGAGGGCATTTCAATTGAGCAATTGGGCAATTGCGTTATCTCGCACAGCGGCGACGTGAACTGGCCACTGAGATCGTGCAGATTAACACCTTTAGACTTCTTCCTTTGAGGCTATCTTAAATCGCAGGTCTATGTGAATAAATCGCAAACAACTGACGCCCTCAAAGTCAACATAACGAACTGGCGTTCAGCCAGTATCCAGCAAATTCAGCCAGATTTATGCGACAGTCATCGAAAATTGGACCTCCCGAATACGTACCACTAAGCCGCGGAAAAAAAGTCGAGTGGATATCTCATACACAACTTGTTTTATTTACGTTTAAAAATCGATCGTCATTATTGAAAGACCCATTACAGTATGAGTCATTGATTTTATGCATTTGGCCTATAGGACAATATTATAACCTCTCCTCTCTCCATTGCAATCCGCGGCTTTAATTCGTCATAATGAATATGACAAGGTTATAACCGCAAAACGGTTTCCATAATTGTAAACACTGAACGGTTTTCAATAGGACATATTTTGATCCCTCCACCCCTTTAATATCTGTATTTTTACAGATGTTATAGAGTTACAAAAAAAAAGAACTAAAAAGACATGAAGGAGATTACTATATATTTATATTTCTACATTTTCTTTTATAATTTTTTTTCTGATTTCAAATACATAACGATTGACAGTTTTTTTAATAATTTTTTTATATATTAAATAAGCTTAATTAAGATAAGATTAGATATGCTTAAAATATGTGTATAAGTAATTGATAGATGTTAATGCAAGCGCAGTAGACTGTGAACACATGCCTGCCATCTTATTGTTGCTCAGGAGGAACTGACAATTAAAAAAGGACATAGTTCCAAAGTAAACCAGAATAAATTGGCTTGAATGACTAATTGATGCTTGAACTAAATTACAATAAGAGATTAATTTAACAGAAACCACCAATCAGTCCCGATTTAACACCTCTAGATACGTTTTGAAATAAACTTGTTGGTAAATATTTCTGATCCTGTTTAATACATTGTAATGAAATAATAATAAAAAACTGCAAGTAATAACACCGTTTTCTTAATCAGTTCAAACATATCAAATTTCGATTAAAGAAATAACACCTAAATTAATCGCTTTCTCCCTACAAACTACTGTTTAATACATATTGTACCCTTACCGTCGGAATGTTCCTGCCCCTAGCAGGAGATAAGACATTTGTTGATTCAATTCCGATAAGTACGGGCAGGAGACTAATTCTGTTTCTGTGGTCTCTATCAGAAACCGGAAGGAAGGAACCGGAAGAAGCCATTTATATTTACTTCGTTCCGTGGAAAACCAGAAATTAAATCACGGGACAATCCGGGACCGTAGAAAAGAGCATCAGGTCGGTCCGTGCCCTTTCCTGCAATTGTTCAGCGTCGATGCGATGATGGAGAAGTGCACTGTGCAGTTTTACGCGTCGGTCACAGCACTGATAGCAATCATCAGGTAATTTCAATGTCAAAAATATAATTACATATGTACAACAATACAATTATAAAACAACGGCAAGCTGACAACAAATCTCTGGCGGTGTTTGTATTACGTCGGCCTGGCAAAGGGTGACGCGCATCACGATACGATATTAATTGTTCCACGATTAGATATACGGATATATTTTTTTTTATACAACCAATTTCTTTCTTCGCAAAATATAGTTGCGACGATTGGTATAAAATATCGCGCAATATGTAATTTATCCACCGGTCATTCACATAATGAATATTAATGAGTCATTAAATTTTGCATCTAATGATATATCGAATCGTTAGGTATTTTTTCATATAGTATATGATATTGGTTATCTAATAACTTATCCGATCGGTCCTTGCAGATTTAATTAATGGCATAATAAAAATAGATATAAACTCCTGGACAAAATTAACGTATCAGTGAATGTTCACATTATTACTTTTATTTTTTCGAAGATTTAAATCATACGAGGGTGAATCAAATATAAACGAGACTTTTTTAAATTTTTTTTATTTGAACTTGGAAAAAAAAGAATAACAGCTCATTTTTCTACATAATCTCCTGATCTGGAAACACGTTCTTCTCAGCGTGTAGGTAATTTTGTAACGCCCTGCTCGTAGAATGAAGTTGGTTGTGTCTCCAGCCAATTGCGCATATAGGCCTCAACTTCCTCATCGTTGTTGAATCTTTGTCCTCCCATGACTTCCTCGAGAGGACCGAAGAGGTGAAAGTCGCAGAGCGATAGGCCAGGGCTATAGGGAGGGTGTTCAAGTGTCTCCCAGCCCAATTCCTCCAATTTTTCTCTGGTCAGGGCTGCTGTATGGGGACGAGCATTGTGATGGAGAAGTTTCAGTTCTCTTATCGGTAGGTCACTGGTCCAGCCTCCCCTGCAATTTCTGCTCAGTTCTCAGAAGGCCAAGGACCCACCTTGCGCACACCTTACGAAACCCTAGCTCCTCTGTGATGATCGAGAAAGTGCTTCCATAACTTATTCCAACCTTATATGCAATCTCATTGGTGGTCAGACTCCTGTCACCCTTAAGAAGTAGTTGAACGCGGACGATGTTGTTGCTGGTGATGCTGGTGCAAGGTCAGCGGTCGTGGTTCCCATTTTCAACTTTCTCACGACCTTCTACAAACTGTTTATGCCATGCAAACATTCTAGCTCGGGACAGTATCTCTTCCTTGAAGTACGCAGTTAATATCGTCAGGATTTCAACTGGTTTTACACCTTCCGTGGATAGAAACTGGATGATAACACGCTGCACAATCGACGAAGGCACCGCCTGCTCAGACATCGCTACGACGGGCACTGAACGGAACGAGCGAGGTCACCCACCTGCTCTCCCCCCTCCTGACATCCCTACCCAACACCCCACGAAGCGGAAACCCTCACGCGTTACTATTGCATACCCAGAACCAAAAGTCTCGTGTATATTTGATTCACCCTCGTAGTATCTACGTGATATTATAATTAGATGATCTTAAACTCTAGTCTAGTAACTCTATGTTCTCTGGAGATCAGTGGTGTAATAACTGGTCTGCTACTGTCTGATCCTCTTCATTAAGTCTTCTCCTGATCATTCGTTTAGAAATTAATAAATTTCGCGCTGCTGCTAGGGCCCTGGTTAGCCTAAACTGTTAGAATGCCTGTTTCATAAGGCGACTTGTATAAGATATCGCTCATTTTGTCTAGCAGTGTATTCATGTCGTAGATCTGGACACTTGGTGCCTATAATAAAGCAGTTTGGTGCATTAGTAGTTTTAAAAATGATGGTTAATGATGGTTTTTATCTTCTACAGGGTCCGCCAGAGAGGTGTTTTTGAGACGACTTTCATGCGCGCCTGCGTGGAGCTAATGTTTTCAGGATGGTTGATATCTACTTGTTGCGGGATGCCATTACAGTAGCCTTGAAGCCGTGGTCTATGACACATCGTGTGTTTATTTACAACACTCATTGAAACTGGTCGTTCTATGGTGCTCTCTGGAACGTTTCCCTGAGCGCCTGATTTAATTGCACGGGGACGTGAAATGGCCTCCTCGGTCACCAGACCTGTCACCTTGTGACTACTTTTGATGGAGCTACTTAAAAGCTAAAGTTTACATAGACAAATCGCGAACTCTTGAAGCTCTTTCCGAAACCATAACATGCGAAATTGAATGTCTCCTGAAGACTCCTCGTGCCATGCTCGAAAGGAGTATGGAGCTGACTTATGTTATGTATTCTTTAATGACAATATACGACTAAAGTATAAAAACAATAAATTTTAAAATTCGTTCAAAAATAAGCTTGTGTCATTCTTTTCAAAAATAACATACCTCCCTGACGGACCCTGTGTTTTATTATTAAACTGATAATTTACCAGCCTAATATCAGAAAGGTTTTCAGTTAATAATTTAATATAGAGAAGTTCACTAAATTTTTGGACTAGTGTCTCTTTCCTGTAACATAAGATGAGGAGTGCATTTTTTTGTTGTACATTATTTTTTACCTTGAACTTTTTTCTCTTAACTGGAAATCAAAATAATGCAAACGTATAATAGCCAATTGTTATTACTTTACGTCAAATCTAACTCAGTTATGTAAATTTCTCAGTGACGCTCTTGTCGACTTGTTGACATTTATTTCTTAATTACAAAATAAATACGAATTCTTAAATATAGTTTCTCTGTATAAACAACGTTTTGTAATATTCTATATTATGACTTTATTTGGCGTTTTATACTCCTAAGCATTTCATAGTTATATACGTAACTAAGTTATTTGACTGTAAATTAACAGATTCACTTTGCATTTTGGTTAATACAGTTTAGAGCAAATTAAGTGTTGTAGGATGTTAGCTAGAGTATATTTATTATTTAACGTAGTAATGAACAGTCAAACAATGAACTAAAGTTAACTTGCCGGATCAAATTGAATCGGGATTTTTTCACATTGGCATAAAAATAGATATAATTAAATATTCGAAGATTTTTGTTTAATTGAGAAGCCAGCAAATAATAAATCTATGGGTATCAAATCATGCGAACATGGTGCATATTTTGTGGTCATTTAGACGCTATACAGTTATGTCCGAAATTAATGCTCAATAATTCAGATTTTACTGTTTTGAGGTAGTTCTTCATATTAATAATAAGTATAGAAGAAGAAGAAAAAAAAGAAGAAGAAGATTGAGGAGGAGGAGGATTTACACATATGAATTCGTGGTGACAAGTTTATTATTCAACTAATTATATTATTATGCTCAAAAATGGTTTATTCAAGTTTTAATTATTTTTATATATTGTTGCCATAATGATTGCCATTTAAAAAGTGGATGGTGATGTTCACACTTGGAAACATATAACGATAAGGAATGTTTTTGATGTTAAAATGCATATACTTCACAAGATTTCATAGAAAGGTTTATGATCTTTTGATTAGTTGAATCGTTCTCAATTCGGCGGTAAATTCTCAGGTAGAAGAAGAAGACGAATAAGCAGATGACGAAGCCGAAGAAGAAAATGAGAATAAAGGAGCAGAAGAAGAATAAGTAAAAGAAACATAAGGAGAAGACGAGGAAGAAGGAGAATTTGCATGAGCCTGTGGCACAATTATTGCCATTTAAAAGTGTATAGAGATATTCTCAATCAAAAACAAATTCAGTAAGACATGTTTTTGATGTCGAGAAGTATTTTCTTCAAACAGGATTTATCTGTTTCAGAGTTTTTGGAAAAAAATGTGTCCTATTTACATTTTATATTAGATAGCAAACTTACATTATCCTATGATTCTCTTATTATTTGCGAACGCTATGTATTAAGTGGCGGCCTTCTGAAAGTGCTGCTCATTTAAATATTTATCAAACATTCTAATAAATTATATATACAATATGAAGCACCATTTTTATTGACTTAATTTAATATTGACATTCCGTGTTTTATTCAAATAATACATATTTGGTAGAAATGGAAAAGAACATCGATCTTGCTTGCAGTAAATAGGTGTCATCTCTCCGCATCAGGATTCAAATCAGCCAACATATTTGAAAATATTTTATAGACGAAAATAAAAAAAAAACATTGTAAGGTTAATTTCACGTGGGTTGAATATAATAAATATCAGTTAGATATTTGCATGTATACAGGTAACTTGCCTCTTAAGTTAAATCAGTATACTATCGAAGCTGGTGTGGGTAGTAGTGAGAGTCTTCCAAATAAATATAAAGAGATAAATAATCTCTAATTACCTCTACTGATAATATAATATTCTATGATAGTTAATAATTAAATAACTTACTAAAGAGTGCACTTAACACAGAAGTAAGGGATTGCAACATTTGTAAAAATAAGTCAACTTTGAATTTTGGTACGCTTTCGTTACTTACTGTCTATTAGGATGTTTTATTGCAGTGTAATTAAGTGTGTAATACTATATTATTAACTGTAAGTGTATATGTGATTATGATTCTAATTACATTTGTTTATTAACATACGTAAGATTGCTGTAAACATTAACCTATTAGCAGTAAATTATCAGCGACACTGAAAGGTATTTTTCAATTCTTCTCAGAAAGAGTTTCTTAATGTTTATGTATTTTGCACTTAGCAACCTGAGGTGTTTTCATCTGTCTACAAACAGCGGGATGAATGGATTCACGAAAATATTATTCACGAAGTTGTAATTCTGCGTAAAACTTGGTCGTCTACCTCATTTTCCGAAAACACGACAATTGCAAATTTACAGCTCGTTGCTTTTTTTTTTACTTGATTAGAATAGAGGAGACTGCTTAATTGTTTTGTTTTCATCGTACGTTTCCATTCATTGACGTATTAACTGTTTTTTTATTTATCTGGAAAAGCGACACGTGTAAGCGTGAAACGAGAAACACCATACCCAAAGCAATAATATTTAGATAGGTATTGTATCTCTTTAGAGATATACAGGGTGGTTATGTAAAATTTGCCACGCCCTATTTTCCTGTTCTGCCTCAACTCGATTTTGTTTTCCAAAAGTAAGTTTACTATTTCATCTCTTATGCAACAAGATTCGTAGAACTTATTTTGTAGGCTTCTTAAATATATCCATCATTTGTTTTCCAAGGGAAGTGTTAATCTATTACACTAACGAAGCGTTGCAAGCGTTGTAGTTCAAGTATCTACAGAGAATAAAGGTATACGACCTACCGTTGACTAATAAATGATTGCAAAGAAGAATTTAGACATAAATACATATGAGATTCACTAGTACCAAGCCCTTTTGCAGGAAGGTAACCCTTGCTTACTGCCTAACGATTTGGCAATAACTGCTGAACGTTTCTTTACTTTTCCGCACTCGACTATACCAGAGCGGAAAAGTAATGTAATAGTGTATAGAAAAATTGGAAAATGTACTTTTTTTCTAGTGTTTATTTTTAGTGTTTTGGCTTAAAAACAAAAAAAAAATGGTTTTAAAAAAATTTTGTCTGTGTGTGTCGTTGTCGGCATTTAAAAAATTTTTTGTTATCACGATAACTCAACTAAATTGTGTCGGATCGATCGGGTTTTTGGTTGGTTTTGATCGGGAACGTCTCCGAGACGACACCTATTGATTTTGAGGTGGATAGGACACACTCTATCATGTTCATGGGTCATGAGAAAGCACAACGGTGGACTATTTGAGAAATTTTTTTTGTTAGCACTTAAATCATTAAATCATGTCGGATCGATCGGGTTTAGACAGATTCTGATTGGGGACATCTACTAGACCACATATATATATATATATAGGACACATCCCACCCTGTCCATGAGTCATGAGAAAGTATGATGGTGGACTATTTGAGAAAAATTTCTAATTTAATAAGGTTTCAAAAAATAAAACCCGCCATAGGTCCTATCCTGGACAAATGTCGAATCCTATCTATGGCGGGTTTTATTTTTTGAAACCTTATCTAATCGTGCAGAAACACGAGAAAGGGGTCGGGGATCGCTTCTGGGTATAATTCAATGCCTGGCGGGGCTTTAGCCCGAGGAGTAGTTGTTTCCTAGAGCGATTATGTAATAGCTTTGCTATTCGGGAACTACTTTGATAATCGCTTGACGGTTTGGTGGTTCCTTTCTCGATTTCCGACTTATATGTTACTGACAGAGATAGTATCGATAAAGATGTATACGCTATAGAGTTCATTCGGCATTTGTCCTGAATCGGCGTACCGTGTACGGCACTGATGAGAACTAATAAGTTCGAAACAGCTGTATGTCGTTCGGTTCCGATCCTGGACAAATGTCGAATCCTACCTATGGCGGGTTTTATTTTTTGATACAGAAACACTGGTTTCTTGTTTCCATCTCGCACCAGTATTTGTAAATGTACATTGTACAATAATTTGTAGTTTTTAAAACTGAGGTTTTTAATATCACCTGCTTAGACCATCACTTCAAGGTACAAATTCCTATCGATCTTATTGTTTCGTATTGTTTCGGCATTGTTTCAGAGAATAAACTATCGATATAGTCGATTCAGCAACAAAAACAGTAGACCAGTTTTCCATGAACAGCGAAATACCACATTTTGCGTTCCGCCAATTAAATTGGCATCATTGAGTTAGCAGGATAACTCAACTAAATCGTGTCGGATCGATCGAGTTTTGACTGATTCTGATCGGAGACGTCTCCCAGACGACACCTACTGATTTTGAGGTGGATCGGACACACTCTACCATGTTCATGGGTCATGAGAAAGCACAATGGTGGACTATTTGAGATTTTTTTTTGTTAGCACGATCACTCAATTAAACCGTGTCGGATCGATCGGGTTTCGACTGATTCTGATTAGCAACATCTACCAGACAATATCTATTGATTTTGAGATGGGTAGAACACACCCCACCCTGTCCATGGGTCATGAGAAAGCACGATGGTGGACTATTTGAAAAAAGTAAAACACATATTTTGCATTTATGTGTTGGTTTATTTTTTCTCGGCCACACAATTTCGAGATAGAGATGTTCTACATGCGAAAAGTCCATTTTAAGGTTTTAAAACTGTTTATTGTATGTCATAATCATAGTGCAATTAAATAGTCCCACACTTTTTAGGAAAAATACAAAGTTGTATTAGGTTAACAATTATTTCCGAGTTACGCCTTTGGAAATATTGTGTATTAGTTGACTGTATCCTCAAATTTATTATTATGTGTTTTTTAATACGATATTATGATTTTATTTTATTTAAAGAAAAAATACAACTAATATTTTAACATACAGTATATTTTAGGATCTTTTGTCCAAGAAGATTTATTATTAATTTATGGTTTTTACGTATACTAAATTCTTTAGAAAAATTATGACTAATTTTTTTTATTAAATATAATTAATATTTTTCACGTTTACAACAATATGTCAGTATCAATTTTGCTCGGAGATTATTAATAGCCTCACAAACTATTTATTTATATATTTCGGAAGCATCCTCGTGAAACAGAAGGTTGCCTCTCTTAATCTTATTAATAATAGTAATACAACGCCGTCGAAGAAGGTTATTCGGAAATGTGTAACTCTAAAATAATGTCTCGGCAAAAAATTACACGTCAAGCAAATCCGATAACGTATTCCATAATCTAATCTCATGCGACAGCCGAACTTTGTATGAAATATTATATTCAGGGGTAAATAATAAAAAAATAGATTTTTTATCTTTTTAATGCTTTTACTAGAATGGAAGTTTGTCACGCTAATGATCCGGGAATCAAATACATTAAAATACAAGGAGGGTTAGGACTGATCGACGTCGTTAACGAATACCAGGATCCGTAGGTAGAAAACAAACTCAAATGTATTTTCAGAAATTAATGAGGGAAATAATAATAGAAAATAAAAATAAAAACTACGAAAGCTATATACGTTCTTGGACAAAATTAACATTATTTATTATAATTATTCCAAGTTTTAAATTCTTAAATATTTTATGTATGTGGCCTAGACTATCTTCTGCCCCTATTGATAAATAATTGCAATTGTTTGACAGATGTAACATTTTGTAACGTTTATTTATAATACATCTGACGCTATTTAAACTGTTTTGTAAAAGGCAATAAAGTCAGTTATGTTGACTAATTGAGTGAGTTATGGTGTCTAACAGAGTTAGCACTAAAATAGTTTTTAGAACAATCACTGTATTTTTAGTGCTAACTCTGTTAGACAAAAATACGACAAATTTTATCATGTAATTCAGTGCTCGGCGTTTGGCATATAGCCAGGAGAATAGCTGTTTTGACCTAATTTGTTTAGTCCTTATTATATAAGGCATTTGCAGATGGGTTGGAGTATAAACTCCTTATTTCTGTAGTTTGAATGTTACCCTCTATGATAGTAAAACTTTGCATTATATTGATGATCTCAAGTTTTTACTTCGATTTAGATTGTTCGAAACTACCAAGAGATGACATTTGGTACGTTCTACTGCGGTGGAACGTAGCAACGTCTACTAGATGTGAGCTTTATCTGTCGAAGGTATACTCGTTTACACTGCACTGACGAGACCCAAGATAGGAAGGTCGAAACCGGTCTGCAGTTAACGATATCCTGAGATAGGTGACACTTTGCATCTTTCTTGGTGGTTTTAGAACAATCACTGTATTTTTAGTGCTAACTCTGTTAGACAAAAATACGACAAATTTTGTCATGTAATTCAGCGCTAGGCGTTTGGCATATAGCCAGGAGAATAGCTGTTTTGACCTACTTTGTTTAGTCCTTATTATATAAGGCATTTGCAGATGGGTTCGAGTATAAACTACTTATTTCTGTACTTTTTTTCTTAATTTAATGTCGTCAAGTGAATGACACTTTGTCCAGTACACTCGGAGTAGAAGAAATGAATCGTCCACGCAACTTAAGAGGAGATGAAGCAGTGACAGTTGTAACTCTGATTAACGAAGGACGTAGCCAGTAATATGTAGCTAATTTATTAGAAATTAGACAATCAATAATTAGTTGAACAGTTAAATATTTCAATTGACTTGAATGTTACCGTAAACCGGGGTTATTTTGACTTTGCAGGTAACTTTGACAGTTTTTGGGGTTACATTGACACATAACGTTTTTGTACGTTTGAACTACAATTTAGCGCGAGACAAAAACGCAGGGAAGGAGGGAGGGGCCCCAAATTCAACTCATATGCTACAGCTCCTAGATGTCGGGGTTTTCGCTCCCATGAAAAAACAATGGCGTAAAGTTCTTGATAAATGGAGGCAAGAATCTAGAAGAAATAGGTCGATACAAAAAGAGCAGTTTTCATTGTTATTGAAAAAGTTAATAAATGCTATTACTTTCAAATTAAACAATAATTTGCAAAGTTTCTTCAGATCTTTGATTTGATCCCCAAGCTGTGCTGCGTAAGATTGCGTCGGAGCAGACACAAGAATCAGGAAGAGTTCTCGACAATAGCTTACTCGAATTCCTCAAAGAAACGAGGGGCTACAATTCAGAGAGATTGCGCCACAGAAGAGGTAAACAAATTCTCCACAGACGAGGAACTCAATTGATTAATGTTGAAGCACAGTCTTTTGAGGCAACACAAGCTGAAGCGACTATTGGGCAATATCAAGACGGAGCAGCTTCTGAGCAAAACGAGGAGGAATCCATTTCGGTGCAAAACGAAGAGGAAGCTATTATTGAGCAAAATAAACATAATGTTCCAACAACTGCATCAACTTCTGGACTTTCCCAAAGACATGCTGCATCTGTACCCGATTCAAAGAAAATAATAAAATACAAGGCGAAAATACGTTATGATAATTCTAGTTCATCTGAAGATGAAAACAATCCACTTATGAGATGAAGAAAAATAGAGACGAGACTAACCTGTGCACAATTTGCAAATGTGATTACAATCACTATAATTCAACAAAAGACTGGAGCTGCTGCGTCACCTGTCTCCAGTGGGTATGTGGCATTTGTAACAGAGGGTTTAAAAAATCGCCTTACGAGTGTGAGCGATGTGAAGATTCAGGCTAATTTTCTACTTTTTATTTTTGTAAATGTTGATTAAGTTTAATTGTTTCTAAGAGATTGTTAATAATAATAAGACTTTTAATTATTTGTAATGACTGATTTTGACAGAAGACTGATTATAAGGTTGTAACCAAAGTTCTATTAATGAGTAAGAAATTGTTTAAATAAATGTTTGATTTGTCTTATTCAAAGACTTTTTTATTATGTTTTGCCCTTTAAATAATTATAAAATGTGGAATCATATATATTTTTTGTTTAAAATGTGTCAAATAAACACGTACTATTTTTAACTTTGACTTCTATTCAAATATAATGCTATGTCAAACTAACCCCGGACTAGAGGTCACTTTGACACCTATTTAAATAATAAAAAAAAAATAAATAGAAAAATTGGGTGTCCAAGGGGCGTCATTTTTCATAAATTTTAAAGCAAAAGGTTCTATTGGTTTGATAAGCTATAGTGAGCTCGAATTAACGTCTTAGTATTTTGTAAAACCAAGAAAAACCTCTCAAACTAAGTCTAAGTAGCCCCGGTTTACTGCAGAATTGCAGAATGAAGTCTTAAGAAGTCTACAGTTGCAAGAGATGAATGATATGTTATAAGTCGGAAGTAAGGAACAGGCAT
Organism: Rosalia funebris; assembly: GCA_037954035.1. Lineage (NCBI taxonomy): Eukaryota > Metazoa > Arthropoda > Insecta > Coleoptera > Cerambycidae > Rosalia > Rosalia funebris. The sequence continues at coordinate 8,217,144 of JAZFAV010000001.1, read as the reverse complement.
TCTACCAGTTTAGAGCTAAGCAGAGCTCCATCAGCAGCTCGAAATGTAGCAATTTCGACCAGAAGAAGGTTTAACGAAGAAGAATTGGACAGCAGAAGATCAGCTATTGCACCACTGCTCACCAGAGAACGTTACTAGACTGTGTTTTGCAAGAGAGCACGTAAATTGGACTGTTCACGACTGTATACGACTTGAGATTGTACTATTGTCTACAGACGAAATCAGTGTACGTCTTAGTTCTCCAGATGGACGTCAATGAGTCTGGCGGGGGACAGGAGAGAGGTTTGTTACCTGCAATATCTGCCCGAGGATCCCATTTTTTGATGAATCAATAATGTTCTGGGGAGGAATTTGTTTCCATAGTCGCACGGATTTGGTTTCTATACACGGGAGATCCTTGAATGCACATTTCTACGTAGAAAACATCGTCGAGGAACATGTGATGTCGTTTTCTCTGTTTGCCAGGGACAATTTAATTTTCATGGAGGATGACGCTCAGCCCCACGTTGTTAGAAAGGTTCTTGTTCCAGGAAATTGGAATAAGTCGTTTTCATCGAATAGGAGAATACTCCTCAGGGAACCATTCACCACTTGATGAATAGCATGGCCAAACGAGTGAAAGCAGTGATAAAAGCTAAAGGATCTACACGCGACTGAGTTTAAATTCTTATGATTCAATTTCACCAACTTTTTATTGCGTCTGATATTGCTCCTTTCTGTTATTTATTCATGTTCTCTTCTCGATAATAAATTGTAAAACATTAGTTGAAATCATTCAATTACATAGGTCTGCAAAAAAAACTTTTTTAAAAATTGTTCTGATTTAGTTAACTGATCTTTATGTAGTTTTTTGCGCTGATTTAAAAAACGATAGAAAAAATGGAATTTTTTCTATCACGTGAGGCTTGCCTACAAAATAAAGTTGAAGATTTTGGAAAAAGTACAAAAAACGGAAAATTTTGGATTTGTTTTTATTATTTTAACATGAAGTAAAAGCAAAAAAAAACAACGATACCTAGCTAAAATGAGCATAATAGTGACGCATGTGTTGCAAAGTTATTATAAGTCTTTAACGTAAAAACGTTTTATTTTTCCATCAAAGCTTCTTTTGGTACTTTTCGGCTGTGTTCTTGCGAATTTTCCCTTTTTAACATCCAACAGTAGTCTGCCATCATGTTGACATTCCATCGACCTTGGTATCTGCGCTCCATTTCTTTTATATCTTGATGGAAACGTTCTCCTTGTTCTTCACTTACAGTCCCAAGATTTTCTGGAAAGTAGTCCAGATGTGAGTGAAGGAAATGGACTTTGACACTCACGTTGCAGCCCAACATTTTGTAGTTTTGTAACAATTCAGCAACCAAAGTTTTGTAGTTTGGTTCTTTTTTGTTTCCAAGAAAGCCTGTTACAACAAGTTTAAATGAATTCCAGGCATTTGTTTATTCCATTTCCTTTTTAGTGACAAAGCTTTCATCTTTTAAAAGTTTTCTGATGTCAAGCCCAACAAAGACTCCCTCTTTCAGCTTAGCATCGGATAGACCAGGAAACTGTTCACAAAGATACTTGAAACACTCTCCTTCATTGGATAATGCTTTCACAAACTGTTTCATTAGCTCCAATTTGATATGAAGTGGTGGAAGTAAGATCTTTTTAGGATCCACTAAACTTTGTATTTCAACATTTTTAACTCCAGGAATAAGAGCCCTTCTAATTGGCCACGTCTGCTTGACATAGTGTTGTTTCCTCTCACGGCTATCCCATTCACAGAGGAAACATGTAAACTTTGTGTAACCACTTTGTTGACCTAGTAACATGGAAATAACTTTCAAATCCCCACAAATGGTCCATTTATGGTCAGAGTAGCCGAGCTTATTAAGAACAAACTCAATATTTTCGTAGCATTCTTTCAAATGGACTGAGTGTCCAACAAGCACAGAAGCATATCGGTTACCATTGTGAAGAAGTACAGCTTTCAAACTCCTTTTTGATGAATCGATGAAAAGTCTCCATTCCTCTAGTTCATACGTGATTTTGAACATTTCCATGATTCCAGGTACATTGTTGCAGAAAACTAGGTCACCCTCTTGTGTAAAAAAAGGGACAAATTCCTTTTCTCTAAATCGGTAACATGAAAATGAAACACCGGAGGCTAACATATGTCTTTCTTTAACTCTAGACCCTAAAACTTCCGCTGAATCCTTTGGGAGGCCCATATCTCGTACTAAATCGTTCAAGTCTGATTGAGAGAAAAATTTAGGGTCATTGGTACCTGGATCGTAGCTGTCCTCACTATCGCTGCTACTATGTGACATTTGGTCTAAATCGTCTAAATTAATGTCCAGGGTATCCGAAGGTGAAGGAATAGGCAAGTCAGGTCCATGAGGAACAGATTTAGATTAGTTTAGATTCATTGTCTTGTTCAAATAAATAGAATAAAAACATTTTTTTTTGCAAATAACATACTCACATTGTTTATTAACCTGTTCACCATGAAAGCTCCATAATTCAGACTAAATTTACCACTTATATAGGCTATAATATTGAAAAATCGTATGCATACTGAACCTGAAAACCCCCGAAAATAAGAAAATTTCAGGTGAAATTTGTGACTTATCTAGGGATGATGGAATTTTTTCACTATTTTTTCCGTAATCAGCACAAGAAATACTGTAAAACCCACTAGTTAAATATGCTACAATTTTTTCATCGCAGACCTGTGTTATACTATCACGTAGATATTACGATTTAAATCTTCGAAAACATAAAAGTAATAATGTGAAGTTTCACTGATGCGTCAATTTTGTCCAGGAGTTTACATCGGAGTTAGAAAAACATGTCTGATAATTCCGACATTAATTAAAGGTATTTTTAGTCATAGAATTATAGTATAATTCTAGTCACTTTTTTTAGGCGTTTTTAGGGAATATATTTCTGGTTTGCAAAATCAATTTTCTATTTAGAAAATCCAATCGTGCAATACGGTCAAAACTGATAAAGAATAATCCACATAATCTTGATCTCGGTGTAAAATGTAGGGCTCATTCAATGTTAACTCGATTAGATAATCCTTATTCAAGTTATAAATGCATTTATGTCTTGGTTATTTTCTTCACATGAACCCACAAGGAATTTTTCGTAAAATGTTATGTATTATCGACATACAATGTTCATGTAACCTAAAGGCCATGGACACGCCTATCATTTTGTGTCGATAGTCCAACGTAGCACGTATAGCAGTAGATTTTGACTAAAGAATAGCTGTGACCTTGACCCTGAATTATGTCCAGGGGCCAAGTCGATCAGATACACGGACGTTTTGCCATCTATGAACGTATGACATCAAAAATGAGGGTACCCATTTACTAAATTGAAGTTGACACTGTTCAAGCGGCGTTTACACTCGCCTCAAGGCCAATCCCAAGGTCACCTTTGACTGTTCTTAAAGGGATCACGTTTTATATTTTGCTTTATATATTTTTTGTACCCTGAATATGTCAGTCACATTATTTTATCATTGCCTACACTTATACTTTATGTTTTTGTTAGGTGTGGATGCGAAATATCACTGTCACATGCAATTAATGTTTATAGGGCGACACTAGGAGGCACATAAATTATTTACAATGCGCCTCTCTTTCGCAACACGTGACAATTTTTAAAATAGCGATTCCCGTTGCAGAAATTCAAGTAAATGTCATCGGGACTGCGAATACATTATTCAGTCTGGAGTACAGACAGGGAATAAGAGATGTGTGTGTGTGTGTGTGTGTGTATAAAGATGAAATATAAAAAAAGAACGTATGTTCCGAGATGTGAACTTATGAAAAGTTGCTAACTAAATTTATAGTCGGCTTCTAGACTTTAGATAATATGTAGTCTGTAAATATTATTAGATGCCTTCCCACTTTTCCCATTTTTAATTTAACTGCAAACCAGTTTGAGTTATGTTATTCTTGCTAGGGGTAGGTAAGGTAAAGGTAAAGTTACCGCTAACAGTGAGATATCCAACACCATCTTGAGTCAGTCTTATCTTATATAATAGCGTTAGGGCATTATTTATATTTTGAGCCTAATAATAAAAAAACATTAATCTGTCATTGCAAATTACTTTATCGTTTTTCAAAATATTCTCTTTCATAATCTATACACTTCTGCATACGTTCGAACGCATCAGATATGTCCAAAACGCTTGAGATATCTCCAAAACGCATCCTGGTTTTGAACGCATCAACGGTTTCTTCTGCCGACGAAAATCGTCCCACGCAATTTATTTTTGACGTTCGGGAACAAAAAGAAGTCATTGGGTGCCAAATCAGGACTGTACAATGGATGACCCATTAATTTGATTTTTTGAGTGTTCAAACATTCGGTTGTTGGAGGAGATGTGTGAGAGCTCGCACTGCCATGATGAAGAATAATCCGACGGCGCTTGTCTGTTTTCCTTATTTCACCGAAGACTTCCGGCAAACAAATGGTTGTGTACCATTCAGAATTCACCGTATTCACCGTTCCTCTAAAGGCATTGTTGCCACATGACCAGTTTTTCCGAAAAAACAGGCGACCATTTGTTTCGAAGTGCTTCGAGCGCGAACAACTTTTGTTGGATTTGGTTCATCTTCAAACACCCATACAGTCGACTGCTGTTTACTTTCCGGCTCATTCGTATAGATCCATGATTCGTCACCTGTTACAATATTATATACGTCTTTTGAAGCACCGCCACTGTATTTCTTAAGCATTTTGATCGATTCGCTCTTGTTTTAGAAACGTCAGATGGCGTCTGGTAACACTTGGTGTTGCCAAGGCTTAAAATATAAATAGTGCGCCATTAACTAGAATGCTAAATTTAAGTAACTATTGGAAATGTCCACAGCTTTGTTTAATGCATATAATAATCTTAATGTTTGCGAGACGCTGATCGAGCTCATGATGCTGGCTGTTTACGTCGGCTGATCGCCGATTTTCAGTTACTTCTGGGTGCAGTCAACATCCGTTTTCAACATAGCTAGAATGCTTTTTCATTATTAAGTAGTTAATTACCATTGTGTTACGTACACCCCAAAAGAGTTTATAGCAGAACGACAACGTCGCCAGACCATCGAAAACAAGATTAACTGTAAGCTACAAAATCAAAAACTGGTTATGTGTGGATGAGGCAAATGACTACAAGAGAATTCTGTTATTAATATTATAGTACGTACACTGGAACCTCTTAAATTGTCATGATCTTTCATGTGTTATATCTCGACACAGAAGAAATCGATCGAAATTGATCGAAATTAATCATGAAATATTATTGAAACGTACATAGATTAATAACACATAAGAGAAGTGTTTCTCATATCTTCTAAATGCATTAAAGAATTTAATAGACAGTGTCCCGAACCACCACAATATGGTTCGACATAGCGATGGTACTTGGAATAGCAGAGACCTGTAGAAGAGAATGGCTTTACAATAACAAATTATATATAATAGATATTTCGAATATGATTTTACGATTACTGGTCAAGAAAGCAAATAAACTACCTATTTAGAGTTTTATATAGGGTATTTCAATAGGGGCACTCGAAATTTGTTAGGTTATAGCGGCCATGTTGTTAAAGCAACACCTGTCAAATTTATTGTGAAGTGTTCAGCAATGTATGGCAAATCAAGATTGAAGATTATAGCGTTTAACAACGTGTGAAAATCATCAAATTTTATTTTCAAAATTAGTGCTCCGTTCCAGAAACGTTTTGTGCATTATAGTCCAATCAATAGGGCATGACTCGGTCACTAATTGTAAACAGCAAAAAAAATTTCAGCATATAGAAAATAAAATTTCAAGAAACTTACAGTTCTTTTCTCTCAAAATGGCGGCCGCTAACATAACCTAAAAAATTCGCAAAAGTCAAAAAAACGGTTTCTCGCGAAAAAAAAAAATGTTGTGCTCGGATTGGAAAAAGTTAAATGAGAAAGTTGTAGATAATGAAAAAATCTTTCTATTCAATTTTTGTGACCTCGAATCGATTCATTACTTTTCGAGATATATCGAAAAAACCGTTGAAAATTGCGTTTTCTTGTTTTTGCTCTAAAAATAACAATATTTGATGAATTTGATTTAATGAGCAATTTAACGCCTTTAGACTTCTTCCTTTGGAGCTATCTTAAATCGCGAAATGCAAATAATCCGCAAACAATTGATGCCCTCAAAGTCAACATAACGAAGACCATATAGCAAATTCAGCCAGATTGATGCGAAAAATTAGACTTCCGGAATACGTGCTACCAAGCAAAGCCACGGTAGACATTTGAACGACGTTATATTCCATACTGAATGCCATAAAATGTTATTGTAAATAAGATAAACACTGAGTAGATATCTCATACACAATCCGTTTTATTTACACATAAAAATTAAGCGTCCTTATTGAAAGACCCTATAAAAAGTTATTTTACTTATTCCTGGTCATGAGCAATAAAAAAGTCACCAATTAAGTAGTGGGCAGAGATAAACAAAAGTGTTGATACTCTGGGCCTTAAAAGATATGGTGGGTTCATATCTAGGCCCAATCTTTCATCTACTGCTGAAGGATCTTGTGAAGAACAAAATTCAGATTAAAATCAAATATATCCATGACCACTTTTCATAAATATAATAGACTACGTCCGATAGATTATTTCGTCTCGATAAGCCATAATCCCCCATTATCCCGTTTGCCTCATCTCCCCGCTCTTTTTTTGTCCAATTAGTTGCTTAGTCAGACTCCATTCGTTCCTTTTAACGTTTGAGTTTCACCGTCAATTCCAGTTAATTCCGACTAACTGTCGAAATGCTTCACGTCGCATCTGAAATATACGAGTTCCATTGTCCATTAGTACAATACTGATTGTTTCAATTTGCATATCTTAGGAAAAGTTATCCTACAAGTGCAGAGTTCATTTAAGCCGACGAGAAATATTACCTGATGTTTCAGCGGAAGTTTATCAGTGGAGCGGTGGCGACCTCACGAATTAAATAAAAGTTTGTGAAGTTCCTTTATATCAGAACAAATAAACGGACTGAAGTTAGGGGTATTTTATACATGTGTATAAATCACCTCTTGGCATATTGATAGAGCGAAAAAAAAATCTGAAAAAACGGACGCCGGACATAAATCTTTCTGTGGCTACAATAAAGCGATAGGTTACTGGTTTATCTATGAGGTCAATATTCGCATTCGTTTTTATACCTTCCTAGCAATGAGTCTCTAGAAGACATCGTAGTTTTTTAAATTAAATACAGTATCATTTTTAGGACGTGGATAGCGAAAGTAGGAGATATACAGGGGCGTAGCGTGAGAAAATAATCTAGGGATGTGATAAAAATTGTATAAGAGGAAGAGGTATAGTCAGATGTATGGTAGGCCATTTGAAATTGGTAGGAATAAAGAACGACACTAACAAAGCAGATAAGTCTTTATTCTCTTTAAACATGAATATGATATTTCCGCGGAACTGCTTGTGACAGGAATAGTCGAAATTAAACAACACAATTTTGATGACTCCAGAAAAATAGAAGATAATTGAAGGGACATAATATATTGGTGAAGCTCAAACGCAGTGCTATTTTTCATATCGGGATCACTATAAATCACTGAAAGTTCACTTTTTAAACGATTTACGTCAAAGAATGTTCCACTAAAGAAGAAAAAAGTTCATCAGCAAAACGTTGCACGAATGAAGTAAATTGTGTGGAATCTAGATTTAAGAATTTCAGTTTAGAAATTTCACTAAACCGTTCACTAATGTTCAAAGTAATAACGTCCAAAATTTCATAAAACAATCGTGCGTAGGTGCTTTTCTTATCTTCTTTAAGAAATGAATCCAAACGCATTACTTTACTTGGTGGTTGATTTTCTAACACAAATCTGTCCATACGGTCCCAAATGTCACTAAACTCGTTTCTCATTTTTTGAACATATGATTTGCAATTGGCGTTCTTTTTATTGCAGTAACTAATATCTGATATTTTTGTCTGTATAGCTTTAAACAGACTCTCGGAATGTGGGAATATTGCAGAAAATACTGCTAAGAAAAAATTAAAATCAAAGTGGCGCAATAAATTTAAAAGGCCTCTAGCACAAATAACGGGTTCTCGATCCCTTTCCTCATATTAATTTTCCACAATTACCTGAAACAGCGCTTCCAAATCTTCCTTATGTTATGGCGACAGTCGCCAAGATGCGTTCACATAATCGCATAACTGAGTCCGGGAATAACGACAACACCCACTCGAGGTAGGTTCCACTGGTGACTGCGTAAGATCACTGACCTTTTCGCCCATCTAACACGTAGCTTGGATGTAACGTGGACCATCGCATTTCAGCACTGCACCAAGTAACGCGGGAGTCCAATAATTTCGGGCGCCTTCACGGCCGATTTGATTAAAAACGTTCATGGTAGTGTTTATAGTAACTAATGTATGTTTGCGGTTGGTTTAAAATAATAAAAAAATGTAATAATTGAATAAATCGATTGAACTTTTAAATAACATTAATTTGCCAATTTTTTAAGGGATGCGACCCATCACTCGCATCCATGTACGCTACGCCCTTGCTAACAATATTACAAAATCTATGACCAAGATCATTTTTATACCTTTAGTTTGCCTCAACCGATTCTAAATCTCAATAGAGCCTTATTATTTAAATTGAATATTGCGAGCTTTGGTAGGCTGTAATCGTATCCCAAGACTGATATATTATATATTTCTGTGACATATGTATATTTCCCTAGACCCAAATGTATATTTTACCTTCGAAATGTACCACATTGCCGAGATTTATTAATGACGAGTTAAGTAAACTATATTTAATTCAGTAGTGGATCACTTCCATTGTGGAATTCGAGGATATTCGTCGGTTGAATTATTTAAAGTGATATTGCTAAACCGGACCCCGATACTGTTTGTGTGACCCACTAGCGTCAACGCCGATATTTGTTCACATAATTTGAATCTCTAAATTTGCAATTAAATATTTAGCTTTGAATTGCGCCAATGTCGACTTCACCGAGAAAACTGCTGACGACCATCAAAAAAATAAAGCCATCGGTAAGTGCGGTATTGTTAATCGGGTAAAAATAATATATACAGGATGTTCAACTAATATGGGATGGCTTTTAAGGTACCGTAATTACCTTAGTAAATGTTTTTAATGTACGAGGGTGAATCAAATATAAACGAGTCTTTTGGTCCTGGGCATGCAATAGTAACGCGTGAGAGTTTCCCCTTCGTGGGGTGTTGGGTAGGGATGTCAGGAGGGGGAAGAGCAGGTGGGCGACCTCGCTTATTCCTTTCAGTACCCGCCGTGACAATGTCTGAGCAGGAGGTGCCTTCATCAATTGCGCAGCGTGTTATCATCAAGTTTCTCGCCGCGGAAGGTGTAAAACCATCTGATATCCTGACGGGATTTACTGCGCAGTTCAAGGAAGAGACACTGTCCCGAGTTAGAATATTTGCATGGCATAAACAGTTTGTGGAGGGTCGTGAGAAAGTTGAAAATGAGAGCCATGACCGCCGACCTCGCACCAGCATCACCAGCGACAATATCGTCCGCGTTCAACAACTTCTTGAGGGTGACAGACATCTGACCACCAATGAGATTGCATCTAAGGTTGGAATAAATTATGGAAGCACTTTTTCGATCATCACAGAGGAGCTAGGATTTCGTAAGGTGTGCGCAAGGTGGGCCCCTCGCCTTCTGACAACTGAGCAGAAATTGCATCGTTTTTAGTTGTGTGAACGCCTTCTAGCGAAATTTCGGGAAGAGGAAGACTCGTTTCTCACTCACGTTATCACCTGCGATGAAACTTGAGTGCACCACTATACCCCTGAGTCGAAACAAGCGAGCAAGGAGTGGAGACGTCAAGGCGAGGCTGGGCCAGTGAAAGCCAAGTCAAGGCTGTCAGCAGGCAAGGTTTCGGCTACAGTTTCTTTTAATCAGCGTGGCTTGTTGCACCTCGATTTTTTGCATGATCACAGGACCATTAATGCGGCGTACAACTACGACATTTTAAGCAAGGTTACTCTTGCATATCGCCGCAAACGACCTGACCTACCGATGAGAGAAGTGAAACTTCTCCATGACATGTGGCACGTAGCACCGTGCTGTTGGAACAACATGTCGTCGGTATCATCCAGTTTAAGCCACAACAAGTTGCTTATCATCGATCTGTATCGCTCGCCGTTGACGGTCATGGGAATGCCAGTTTCGTCTTGGAAGAAGTACGGACCGATGATTTCGCCAGACTTAAATCCGCGCCAAACAAGTGACTTGTGAAGGATGTATTTGGTGCTGGTGTATCTCATGTGGATTGCCATCGTCACAAATCCTACAATTTTGCTTGTTCACTACCCATTCATCCAAAAATGGGCCTCGTCGCTAAAGATGCTTTCTTTGGCAAAATTTGGGTCAACTTCTAACTGCTCCAGATCCCAATCAGCGAACACACGGCGCTGTCTATGGTCGTTCACCTTAAGTTCAGTCTTAACTTCTGGGTCAGTTGGATTTAATACGGGCCCAGACCCAAGTCGCGACGCAAAATTCGCCAAGTTGAAGTCGCAGATAGGCCAAGCTGTTATGAACGACGAGAAATTGACTACCCTGCGTTCTCCCAGACACATAATTCACAATAAATTTGACAGATATTACTTTAATAACATGGCCGCTATAATGTAACAAATTTCGAGCGTTCCTATTGAAAGACCCTGTACATACCAAATTGCAAGAAATTTGGGACAGCACGCTTCCTGAAGGGTGCGCTAAGCTGGTAGATATAATGCTTGCCAGAATTAAAGCTGTTATTGTTAATAAAGGTGATGTAACACCTTTTTGATGAAGCGGCCGAAGTATCCTAATATCTTTTATTAACAAACTTCTCACTGACATATCATAATTTGCAAACAACGAGATAAAAGAATCGGATTTGGGCCACGCTGTACCTACATTAGAAGTAATCGCTAACGACTGATATTAATAGCGAATTCGAAGCTGCTACATAATTAATTGCCTGTTAATTATCTCCTGCCATCCCATGAATTACGCGAAATGTTCGGCGTCTTGTATGGGTAACAGCATATTTTACTTCGACTTCTGGGCTGTCACACGACAAATTTAAATTACTTGAAAGGTGAACTCTGACTTTATGCGAAATTAGCTTAGTTTTTTTAAGACGTATCAGGATTCGTACGAGGGTAATGGCCGATTTAGATGTTAAATTATCATTTTGTGCCTCATTAGATATTCCTGATATAATTTATCGTATCCCTATAATAAAACGCTAATCGTTTTCGTAAAATCCAGGATATTTTTATTGTTAAATATATATTGTGGAAGGAGGTGGATACGACGTGAAGTTATTCTGTTGTAGGAGTAATTGGAAAAAAATGTTATTATTTTAATTAGTAGTATAAAATAATTAATGGTATATTATGCTATTATATGTCAGTTGTAGCCAAACAGTATTCAAATGTATATTTTCCTACAGCCATTCATTATAATGAAAAATCAGCAGTGATTTTTTTGGAAACAGCACAAATTTTAAGAATTTACAATGTAAATGGTAACTATGAACAGTAATTATGATATTAAAACCCACATGGTTGATATGCCCAGAGAACGACAGTTTATCATCAAAGTACACGCCAAAATCCTTAATATTTTCAGAACGTATTAAAGCTGTACAACCAAGAGCATAATTGTATATTAGTGCTTGCTTCTTTAAGGTATACGAGTAACCTTTACATTTATTTACGTTTATTGATAATTTATTCTCTGAATACCACGATACAGTGTCGATGAGTTTTTGCAATTTTCAGCTATCATCTAAGCAGGTTATATTTAAAAATAATTTTGTCATCGACAAGAAGAAGATGATGCGACATAAAACAAATCGTTAATAAATCATATAAAAAATAGTGGCCCCAAATTTGAACCTTGATATACTCCAGAGGTTGCTATGATTTAAAACCATTATATGAAATAAGTAATTCACGTCTGGATAAATACGATTTTACTTAGTAAAAGATTACTACTGAATCCATTTAATTCTAATTTTAAAATTAGTATATTATGACTCACCTTGTTAAAGGCATTCGAAAAATCAATATACATCACTTGATCTTTGTAAATTTTGCTAAATTTGTAACTGTTGAACGTTTTGCTACGAACCCATGTTGATTAGAAGATAAACGGGCTGCATACCGAGATAAATGTGGATGAATAACATTTCGAAAAGCTTTGCAAAATTTGACAGAGTGGTGATTGGGCGATTTTTTTTATATCAGACAGATTGGCACTCTTTAATATAGAACAGACCCTTGTTACTTTCCAAACGTCAGGAAATATGTGGATAGAGACTATTAGATTAAACTAAATGAAAAGTGACTCTATTAAAGCCCCTGAGCAATCTTTAACGAGAAAAATCGGGATATGATCATCCCCACAGGTCAGCTTGTTTTGAAGTTTTGATAAAGCTAGACGAATACACGTTTCTGCAAATTTTACTATATTAATACAAGTTGATATAAGATATAAAACAAAGAATAGCGCAGGGTCGAGTAGCTTTTAACAAAACGAAAGCACTTTTATGCTCGGGGGTAATAAACTTAGAAACAAGGAAGAGATATTTGAAAACGTATGTATGGAGCACGGCACTATACGGTTGCGAAACCTGGATGGTAGGGGAAGCAAGTAGGAAAAAATTAGAAGCTTTTGAGATGTCGTGTTACCGAAGAATGATGAAAATACCGTGGACTGATAGGGTTAGAAACGAAGAAGTATTAGAGAAAGTCGGCGAGAAAAGAAGTATGTGGAGATACATAAAGAAGAGAAGAGATAGAATGGTAGGCCACTTGCTGAGACACGGGGGAATAGTCCGCGATATTTTGGAGGCAGAAATAGGAGTGAAGAAAGGCAGAGGTAGGCCTAGATTAGACTATTGCTCGCAAATAGGTTGTAGGTTGTAGCACAATTAGCGAAATGCGTAGGTTAGCACAAGATAGGAGAAGCTGGAGGTCTAACTAGTCTTAGGACTGATGACCTCATGATGATGATTTTCAAGTTGAGTCATTGTCAGGCTACAATCTTGCACATCGTCAGTGGACTAAAACACAACACCAAAGAAGAGATCCGACGGTGAAAACGCGTCGAACTTTTCTTAGTCTGAAGATAAGACCAAATGATTCTAGGATTATACTTAAGGTTTTGCTGAATGTATGTTAAGTAGTATTAAAGAAAGGCGGACCACAAAATAATACCAATTTTAAATCGGGAGATGTAAAATTAGGTCAAGCGGAACTAATACTGATACCGTAGATATCTGGGCCACTTTTTCTGATAATGACAATAAGTAGTAATGTAAGCATTTAGCAGCGCAGCATTAACTAACATTAAACTAATAAAAAATAAAGTATAAAAATAATTTTACAACGTTTTAGAATAATTTTTAATGAGCTTTGACTCCCTTTGATACGGCACGCCTATGGTATAGCGTGTCTTGTACCATTCAACCCTCCATATGTTACTAATAAATTACTTCATATTATTTTGGCCCTCTTTTATAAACTAATTTAAACCCAAAAATGCTTAATCCTTAACGTTTGATACGCCACTGGCCGAGGCGATTTCCGGGCGAGCCCAGGTGTGGAATCCCATCTCGCCGGGATGTAAAACGACTGACCGACGTGTGGTTTGACCGAGACAGGAGCGGATTTTACTTGAGCTGATCAAGTGGACCTCGACCCATGACCTGGGCCATCCTGCCGTCCTACACTCCCATCCGACCATCGGTCTTGTACGGGTCGATATGTTTACTCGCTGTCCTGTTATAACAGTAATTCTTGAGATGGGGCATTCAAACCGTAACCATCCCCACGAAGTTAGTTTAATGCGACAAATTTTTATTCCCCTTTGTAACACGAAAATGAACTCGTTAGAGTGCACTGGCAGAGGAAAATGCGTTGATTAAATGCGTAAATTATCACTAAACCACGGATGTGACTGCGGACTTCTCAGAGTCGCACTTGTACGTATTCTGAAATATCTATTGGAAATACAAACATCGAAAAGAAATATCACAATCTCAGGGGCGGCTGGTGTATAAGGTGCTGCAGAGTTGCAGAACTGCCAAAAAATTAGATATTTGTATATTTTCGCGACATAATAATTACTAAAATTTATTAATCAAATAATTTGGTTAATTGGTGCAGCTAACCAAATTATTGCGTTAAAGTCACATTCTGTCCGCCGTCCTCTATTGAGTAGTAGACCAGATGAATTATCTGGGTCTCTACGCGAGCGCGTCGCGGTACATTGAACTGGACCACACGAGGTAGTTGTCAGCACGGCTCGGCACACCCGTCCTCCCCCTCAACTCCCGCCACAATCCACACTTGGCGCTCGTAAATGAGTGAATTTACACGGTCAGTGAGCTGTATTTTTTCCAGCTAAGGCAACATCAGTGAATGTTTACTCCTTCCTACTCCTCGGTCGAGCGTAAATCGTACCTATTTCGTATTTCGTGTTAATTTGAGATTTTAAATACTGTTTTGTGAATTTGTGTAGTAATTTATTGTACTTTGTATTTATTATTAATATTTATATACTGTGATAGTGACAATGGATTTAGTTTATAATTTAGTTCATGTGAAGCGATTTTTTAAATACTCTTATGAAGAAAAAATTGATTTAAAAAACAATGGTAGGCCATTGCCCGATATTGTTATTGAGACTGCAGGTGTTAGCCGCGGAAAAGCATATAAACGTCAATTTAATACATTTATTCGAAGAACAATTGGATTTGTGGGTGCAACAGAAAAATGCGTTATTTTGTTTTCCTTGTTTACTTTTTGGCGGTGATAAAGCATGGACGGAGGTAGGGGTGACAGATTTCGTGCACTTAACTGAAAAAATAAAAAAGTACGACAACTCCAAAAGCCATCTACATAATACAATGGAATTAGCTTTATTAGGAACAACTAATATTAAAGCGCAGCTAGATTCAGCTTATTGGATAAATGTGCAAAAGCATAATGATAATGTGATAAAAAAGAGATACGTTTTGTCAAAAATTATAAACTGCATAAAGTTTTGTGGGGCCTTTCAACTGGCGCTGCGAGGACATGACGAAGCTGAAACCTCTCAAAACCCGGGGATATTTCGTGGTTTGATAAATTTTTCTGCTGAGCTTGATGTAATTTTAAGCGAGCATCTACAAAATGCTTCAGTATTTAAAGGAACCTCTAAAGAAATACAAAATGATCTTTTAGACTGTATATTAAAAGTATGTCATGAAGAAATAATTAAAGGAATTAACAAACCTTCATTTTTGGCAGTTATGGCAGACGAAACAACTGATGTATCTGCAAGAACTCAGTTAGTGGTAGTTTTAAGATATATTCTCGATGGTGAACCGATTGAATGTTTTTGGACATACCTGAAACCTACAAAATGTGACGCTGAAACTCTTTCTGAAGATATTTTAAGTGTTATAGACCCTCTAGTAGAAAATTCACCTTACAAGCCTTTTCTCTTAACCAAAGAATATGACGGCAAACATGAATGTTTCTCAAAAAGGTATTAAATTCCAAAAATTTTTCTTGTGAAAGTCTATATTTTTGTATAAACGGATTTTACATAAAAATTCTGAAGTATCAGGAAAACGCGTGACCTTGAAAATTTTCAAAATTTTCGTCTGCGGCGCAATTTTTTTGCGGCCCCTACGGCGCCAGTAGTTTGGATACGTTTGAAATTTGCAAGCGGGCGCCCAATACCCTAGGATCGGCCCTGTGCAGAACACCCGTTTCATTTCATCACGAGCCGCCACTGCACAATCTTATAATAAATTATACAATAAAACATTTCATGTCAGAGCTTGTTCACACTCTGACTCATTTTTTTGTAATGCAAATTAAATTAATTGCTTTTATAAATTAGTAAGACATCAACCAACAATTTTATGTTAAATAATATGTATTCATTGATCTCCTTGTACCTGCTGCTCTATTTGTTACACTAAAAATATTGAAAGTATTGTCGGAGGTGCATTGCGCTATGTGCTAATAGTAAAGGTATGCGAGGGCGGGGCAAAAGAAGTATCTGCGGGGATGACCGATGACGCGATGCCGTCCGATCAGTTACTGTGATATTTGAGATTGGCGTGTGCGGTATTATATACAGATACTTACAGTGTATGACAATTTGACAATAGGTATTTTAAAATGTCTTGACCAAAACCATCCCATGCCAAAAGACAGCGTTGGATAAAGAATTTCCGGGGTTGGTATTAAATAATGATAAGTCTACCATCTGTAGGCTTCTTACAACTTTGTCTTGGAGTTCTACAGTAACTTCCAAGTCCATTTAAATGTTTAACTTTTCAACTAATTGTTGATTACCTAACTCTTAACCAGTAGCGAAGCATCAATTCAAGCTGAGGGTAGGCTCTCTTGAATTAGGCAAGGGATGGGGGGGGGCTGCTCATTTTTAGTGCAATATATATATATATATATATATATATATATATATATATATATATATATATATATATATATATATATATATATATATATATATATATATATATTCAATAGTTGAATCGCAAACACAACTTACCTATATTTTTCTGTATATCAATTACATACGCCGCGTTCTTTTTTCTGCAAGAACATCTATAGTTCTTGAAATAAATTGGTAGATTTTGCCGCTTTCATTTTCAGTTTATAATTTCAGTTTATAATTAAACATGCGTCTTTAGTTTTCAGTTTATCCTCTAGAGATAATTTATTAAAATAATCACTCTTATTAATTCGAAAGTCTACTAAATCGGCTATGTCTAGGGCCGCCGTTATCCATAAAAATAACACTTATCACTACGAGTAACGACAGGTCAATATTATAGCCACTGTATTACGCAAACTGATCGATCAGGCTAGCTAAATTGCATGCCATTTTTCGCATACTCCCCTCTCCTTCCCTGCACCGCGGATCTCTATAAGTCCGTTAAAACCAAGCCGCTGTCTGGGCTGGCTGTCGACAGCCCAGACAGCGGCCGGCCAAGGCTTGCACACTGCCGGTTGGCTGCGCTCCAGTTTAAATGAAAATATGTATGATAATATGAATAGAAAATGTTTATACTTCTGGAAAAGGCAAGTGGCAGTATAAAAAAGGGGTCTACTATCTAAAATATGTAGGGTAGCATATATCGGGTAGCACATATCGATGGCTACGTTCCTCGTTAACCAGAGTTACCCCTTTCACTACTTCATCTTCTCTTAAGTTGCGTGGAGGATTGCAATTGTTTATAATTAGTGACAGAGGATATCTGAGGCCATCTAAATAAAATGTTTCAGGATTTAAAACCTCGAAGAGTTATAAGAAGTAATAAATAGTTTTGCTGATGCGTTAATTTTGTGCAGGAGTGTACTTTAAAAGTCTCATTAGCAATTTCACGCTAAGAGAGGGGTTAACAAAAGATTTTAACCGCACCGCCTTGAGACAACAATTAAATTTTGGTATTCTTGACATTTCGGTCGTCCCAATATATCTCATATAATTAAACTATCGCTTTGTATGCAACGACAGATTTTTAACATCTAAATCAATGATGACCTAATGTTTACTTTATCTTTTATTTATATTTTAATGCGTTTATCAGATAAAGTAAGAAATTCTAATCGGTTCCGGTGTGCACAAATATTTATTATAGTATTAACGACTAAGATTTATTATTCAAATTAAGCTGTTATTATTATTCTTGTTCTTCTTGTATAGACTAATTGATGGCGATTAAATTGTTTTTGTTCGAGCATCACCAAAGTTCAATAAGTTAATTTTTTTTAGAATCCAGTCTACAGGACTGAATATCTATTGTTCATATTATGTATTGAACTAGTAATTAATAATTAATTTTGAAAATTTATTGGACAATATGAATATGGATATTAAATCAAAAAAAGCCGACTTCAAAAAATAAAAAAGTATCTTTACTAAAAAGCAAGAAATAAATGTTTTCTACAACAATTTAATACTTCGGTGCCAAGTAGAACATAAAAAAATATACACTTTGCTCTTATAACAACGAATTTACATTTGAAATTGCCGAGGGTCGGCATTCGCATTATTAATATTGTATAGCACCGACTTCAATATTATGTAAAACAATTAATAATAATTACATAATAAACAATAATTTATTAATTCCATTAATCGAAACAACAAATAAGTATTAAATTGTTGTAGGAAACATCTATTTCTTGCTTTTTAGTTAAGTTACGTTTTTTTTGAAGTCAGTTTTTTAATAGTATATCGTACAAGTGTCGAAAAAGACATATTTCGCACGAGTGTGAAAAATTCTTTTTGCACATGTTTTACACTATACTTTTCCTACGGTTGCACTTAAATTACATTCGAGAGATGTATATCTTTTTCTTGTTTAAGTTTTACTTACTATTATTAGTATTAGCAATAAACATCATTATTAACAGCTAATGATAATTTCTTTAATAATAGGCAATAATAATCTTGTTACAAACAATATCTATTTGAAGTTGTAATTAATAGTAAGATTACTGCAATTTTCTAAATGAATTCCTCGCATTTCTTTGTGCTGATTGATCAAATTTTTTACAATAGATATGTTATTGTTTGTTTTTGAAGAGGATGGCATTTCATTTTGTGGTAGAACATTAACATGTACCTCTGAATCTACGGAGTTTAACGAATTTACAATTTTATTGGACACTTTGACTTTTTCTTGAATGAATTTATCTATGTAGCCTTCCGCCACAGTGCTAGAGCGCCAGCCACCATGACGTTTGAGGATCAGGAAAAATATTTACGAAACGCCGAATATCGAACACGGGTCGCCTGGATGCTAAGAAAAGACGCTATCACTACTCCACACGGATTTTTGCGTAAACATGCACATTTTGCACAGTGTGCGTAAAATACCGGTTTACAATTGAATTTTTAGTGTACTCTTGCTTATTTTCTAAGCAACCGTAGGAAATACTTATTACTTTACAATTTTAAGTGATGGGTAGATCTACTAAGGATATTTTGAGAATGGAAAAACGATGGCTACTTGAATAAGGAGTTCCGTGGTGTATCCTCGAAGTCCAAGGTCCAATTCCAATGAAATTAAGATGAGACCACCTTGGAGCCATGCTGAACCCAACGCAAAGGAATAATTAAAATCGGTTCATAAACATAAAAGTTATACCCGAACATACATAAATAAATATATACAGACGAATTGGGAACCTCCGCCATTTTTTGAAGTCGGTAAAAATGTTTTTGTCTTATATCTACAAGGTTATCAATTCCGTTAAAATAAATGGTGCAATTCTGACTGACCCTACTAACATTACGCTAATGATTTGCAGATTATTTTCAATAGATTAGTAGCGATGATAACTTCGAGGAAGATTGTCTGCAACAAAAGGAGATGAAAGAGGGGCTACAAAATTTCTTAACCAACAAAACTTTGTTTTATTATCAGCGATTTATAATGAATGAATTTATAAATGTCCTGAAAACTATCACTTCCCCAGGGCCATGACAATGTCCATTATGCGATGTTAACTAAGCTTTCCGATATTAAAATAGGCATATTAGAACCGTACAACCAAATATATCCACAAGAATGATGGGTGGAAGCTGTAGTAGTACCCATTTATAAAGATGGCAAAGATCCTCTTTCTATTAGTAATCACCATTCGATGTCACTAACGTGTTGCTTGTCAAAAGTATTTGAAAGAATGGTTAACTACCGTCTCACATGGTTCCTTGAGAAACTAAAAAATCTAAAACATGGTTTTAGAAAATATCACTCAACCCCTGACCTTATTATGCATCTACTAAATGCTATCCAAATGGAGTTCATGTCAAGTGAATTTATCATAGTAGTATTCTTCGTCACAGAAAAGGCATTTGATATGACTTGGCGTTATGTCATGGATGCTCTGGACTGTATGACTGAAGTATTAGAGGACATCCATTAACACTCACTAATAGTTTTTCAAAAAATAAAACCAGCC
The DNA here is from genome assembly GCA_037954035.1 of Rosalia funebris. NCBI lineage: Eukaryota > Metazoa > Arthropoda > Insecta > Coleoptera > Cerambycidae > Rosalia > Rosalia funebris. The sequence goes on along the minus strand of JAZFAV010000001.1, from coordinate 8,197,082 downwards.
ACAGGTAAGATTCGACATTTGTCCCGGATCGGAACCGAACGACATACAGCTGTTTCGAACTTATACCTGGAACCACCAAGCCGCCAAGCGGCTATCAAAGTAGTTCCCGAATAGCAAAGCTATTACATAATTGCATACATTATAAGTTACTGACAGAGATCGTATCGATAAAGATGTATAGGCCATAAAGTTCATTCGGCATTTGTCCTGAATCGGCGTACCGTATGCGGCACTGATGAGAACTAACAAGTTCGAAACAGCTGTATGTCGTTCGGTTCCGATCCGGGACAAATGTCGAATCTTACCTGTGGCTGGTTTTATTTTTTTAAACCTTATCTGATCGTGCAGAAACACGAGAAAGGGGTCGAGGATCGCTTCTGGGTATAATTCAATGCCTGCCGGGGCTTTAGCCCGAGGAGTAGTTGTTTCCTAGAGCGATTATGTAATAGATTTGCTATTCGGGAACTACTTTGATAGCCGCTTGGCGGCTTGGTGGTTCCTTTCTCGATTTCCGACTTATAAGTTACTGACTCACTAATAGCTTCTTCTCAAGCAGAAAATTTCGAGTACGTATACGAATTAACGTGTTATTCACTAGATTGTTACAAAACGGCATACCTAGATCAGTTCTAATCGTCACTCCTTTTACGACGATCAGTCATGCACATTGTATATAATTTGCGTTCACAATTGAAAATTTTTATCATCATGAGGTCGTCAGTCCTAAGACTGGTTAGATGCTAACCTCCAGCTTCTCCTACCTTGTGCTAACCTACGCATTTCGCTAATTGTGCTACAACCTACATCCCTTACTATTTGCGAGCAGTAGTCTCATCTAGGCCTACCTCTCCCTTTCTTCACTCCTATTTCTGCCTCCAAAATATCGCAGACTATTCCCCCATGTCTCAGCAAGTGGCCTACCATTCTATCTCTCCTCTTCTTTATGTTTTTCCACATACTTCTTTTCTCGCCGACTTTCTCTAATACTTCTTCGTTTCTAACCCCATCAGTCCACGGTGAAAAATCCTATAATTCTAATTTTTGCAGGTAATTAAATTCATATTTCATAAAAGAACGTACAGCGTGCCGTAGACCAGGTCATAGCAGATGCTAAGGATTTCGTTTATTGAAACAAAAACAGCAGCAATACACTTTTGCAGAATTAAGCACTCTAATGAAAGTCCAAGACTAATCATAGAAGGCACACCAATTCTTCATTATCATGTTATCAAATTCACAGCAAGCTGTAAGAAGGCGATGAATGCGATCATATGTTTATCTAATCTAAATTAAATATATATAGGGTCTTTCAATAGAGACACTCGACTTTTAAACGTAAATAAAACAAGTTGTGTGTGAGATCTCCACTTATTTTGTTTTTATTTGAAAGAATATTTTATGGCATTAGGCATACAGTATCAGGACTTTGTCACATAAATCTGGCTGAATTTGTTGGATGGCGTTCGTTATATGGACTTTGAGCGCATCGATTGTTTGCGGTATATTCTATAGACCTGCGATTTAAGATAATCCCAAAGAAATAAGTCTAAAGGCGCGTTAAATCGCACGATTTCGATGGCCACTTCGTGTCGCCGCTGCGCGAAATAACCGTACCCACAAATCGCTCATGCAGAATATCCATCGTGGCATGCGCTGTGTGGCCTCTTGAAACCACGTGTCGTTGGTATCCATATCATTCAATGTAGGCCACAATAACTTGATTATCATCGATCTGTAGCGCTCGCCGTTGACGGTTATGGTAATGCCAGTTTAATGTTGCAATTTAGTTGTTTTTTTACCGTCGAAAATGTAGACACATTTTCGGATGAAAATTACGAATATTAGACTTCTGATTATAAATAAAGAGAACTAGATATTAAAATATAACATACCAATAAATTAAGAAAAATAATTTTTTATCCGCGAATCGCCTTGACGAGCCGTCCCTGTTATGTCACTGTCTAATAATTATATTTCAATAGTTATTTTCACATTATTTCATATTATTAATCTAATTTAAATGTAATTATAGATAGTATACTCGTATGTTAAATATTTTGTAAATTATAGAGCAACGAGCAACATAATAGATTAGTAAACAAAGAATTTACGCATAACACGATTAATATAATAATTGACGACCGCTATAACATCTACGTTAATTAATTCTGGTTTAATTATCATGTGACTGTCTGCTCTGTGGTACACGTTGAATATTTGTAGAGAACCTCTTGACCCAATTCCCTTTTTATTTCGCTATCAAACGATCTAATCAAAATATTTGCCGATAATAGAAACCAAATCGAATCCCTGATTTGTTAATCATTACAAATTAATGGAATGGCGAGGAGCAATGTCCTTGAACCATGGAAAGACCCATACTATGGAATATCAAAATAATGTAACCTTTTGTATAGGTCATTTCAAAACTGTTTCATTTACGTTAAAACCTCGTCTCTATTTAAATGCTAAAGAAAAAAGCCAATGGCGTTAAATCAGGTGATAGCGATGGCCATTTGGTTGGTCTGCGCCATCCTATCCATCTGTAAGGGGAAGTATCGTTAATCAATGACAGGAATACTAAGATGAGGAGGAGCTCAATCTAATTGAAACCAAATTCTTTGATGGGGAACATCACCATCCCCATTCTTTAGACAAAGAACTGCTGATGCTGGAATCAAGTCAAAAGGTTGGACGTTTGTAACAACTTAAAAAGTTTACGAGATTATCTGTATCATCTTAGTTTAACTCTTGTAAAGGGTATTTCAATAAGGACGCTCGATTTTTAAACGTAAATAAAACAAATTGTGTGTAAGATATCCACTGAGTTTTGTCTTATTTGAAAGAATATTTTATGGCATTAAGTATGGAACATAACGCCGTTCAAATGTCCGCCGCGGATTGCTTGGTGACACACATTCTGGAGGTCCAATTATCGATAACTTTATCGCAGAAATCTGGATGAATTTGCTGGATGGCGTTCGTTATGTTGACTTTCATGGCATCAATTGTTTGCGGCTTATTTGCGTAAACCTAGGATTTAAGATAGCCCCAAAGGAAGAAGTTTAAAGGGTGTTAAATCGCACGTTCTCGGTGGCCAGTTTATGTCGCAGCTGCGTGAGATAACCATGCCTTAAAATCGCTCGTCAGAATTTTCATCGTGGCATGCGCTGTGTGGCCGTTCTGTTGGAACTACATGTCGTCGGTATCCATATCATCCAGTTTAGGCCACAAGAAGTTGCTTATCATCGATCTGTAGTGCTCGCCGTTGACGGTTATGACAATGCCAGTTTCGTTTTGTACGGACCGATGATTCCGCCAGTCCAAAATTCGCACCAAACAGTGACTTTCTCGGGATGCATTTGGTACTGGCGTATCTCGTGTGGATTGGTATCGTCCCAAATCCGACAATTTTACTTGTTCACATATCCGTTCATTCAAAAATGGGCCTCGTCGCTAAAGATGATTTTTTTGGCGAAATTTGGGCCAAGCTCCAACTGCTCCAGAGCCCAATCAGCGAACACACGGCGTTGTCTATGGTCATTCACCTTAAGTTCCTGGGTCAGTTGGATTTTATATGGGTGCAGATCCAAGTCCCGACGCAAAATTCGCCAAGTTGAAGTCGCAGGAAAGCCAAGTTCTTGTGAACGACGAGAAAGTGAATGCCTCTGGTTTTCCCGTACACTCTCACGCACAGCAGCGATGTTTTCGTAAGAGCTTGCGTTTCGGTGACGTACAGGCGCTGGCTGATTATTTATCAAACCGGTTGACTCGAATTTGGGCACCAATTTGGCGGGACGATTGTGGCGAGGATAAAAATCACGTAGTGCGCGCAACGTCTCTCACGGAGCACTGATCTTGAAAATAAAATTCGATGATTGTCACACACTATTAAACACTATAACCTTTCACGGTGATTTGCCATACACTGTTGAACAACTTACAATAAATTTGACAGATGTTGCTTTAGCAACATGGCCGCTATAACCTAACAAGTTTCGAGCGTCCCTATTGAAAGATCCTATAGGAACCGTAGATTATAAGCTAAGCGAGGATGTTTCCTATTTTATGTTAATTTTGCGTTTTCACTGATTTGAGGTTGGTTTTATTAATTAAAATTTGAAGTAGGTAGTTTCAGACAGACTAAAACCCATTTTTTTCTCGAACTATTTTCGTGGTTCGCATTGTAGCGACCTAATTGTGTGAATATTTTCAGAATGAACTCTCGTGGCATGATCAATGTCAAATCATATCAGGTTATACAAGCTAAAAGCTTTAAGGCACTTGTTAGTAGTACTAATGAGGTTTTTATGTACTTGATCGTCTTCCATAATTCTTGCTATCTGGTTTCATTTCCATCCGCAAATATTTTTTTTAATATTCGTCATTACTGTTCTCGCAAGCCCTGGAGGACGCAAGTTCCTGTTCTCGCATATGCCAGGGGTGGATGGAGCCCCCCCCCGTTTTGGATTTGATTAAATTCGAGCTAACTCAAGGTATCATTCGTCGTGTTGGGGTAGTTCCAGCAGCAGGAATTACGAGTTCCGAGGCGAATTTATATTTCAATTTGATTTTATTTCCTTGCCGTGCAGCACTCCTGGTAGGTAATAGGTGGCCCATACGCGGATATGAGGAGCAGAATACAGAATGAAATAACGATTTATGTTTTAAAAGCAGCTTCGCCTTGTTAAGGACGTTATTAAGTGCGTGCGTGTACGTTCCCGGAGGACGCTTAACTGAGAATATATAACTCTCTAAAGGAGATAACGCCGTTGTCGTATTTTTATGGTCCGGCATTATTTCATTACTGGCGGAGGAGCCGGGAGCTCATTCTTATTCGCTTGGTAAAACAATCTCGTCAGAAAAGGAAGTCTCTTTAATCACTTCATTGGTACTTAATATTAATCGACAGTATAACTGACTATATCCAGTGCCCCTTGCCCAGAACTCCAGTGACTGAGAATTACATAGGCCTACAAATTTTTACATTTTACTGATTTACGCTGATTTTATATCTACCTTCCATTTCTTGCCTCAAAATCCTGGCTCATATAATACATACGAGACTGACTCACATACTGGAACCTCTATTAAGACCTGAGCAAGCAATGACCCACAGATCATGTATTGATCAAATAAACACAGTCCGTATACTTATAGAACAGTCAGCGATCCTCATTATACCTAGTGTTTATAGACTTCGAACGTGCATTTGACAACATACAATACAAAGAACTTTGGAACGCATTACAGAGAAAAGGAGTTCCAGCAAAGATAGTAAACCTCATAAAAGAGCTGTACAAGAATGAGCAAAGTAGAGTATCCCATCGAGGACTACAAAGCCAACTCATAACAATTAAAAAGGGGATACGGCAAGGGTGTATATTATTTCCCCTTCTATTCTACATAATGCTAGACGAGGTCATGAGAAGAGCCACCACGGGACAGCATGGCATATTGTGGACACCATTTACAAGACTAGAAGATTTTGACTATGCAGATGACATTTGCCTGCTCGCACATAACCATACAGATATGACAACTAAATTAAATAACCTCGTAAGAGAAGCTGAATCAAAACGTGCGAGCGACGACAACGTTCGGCCACATACAACCGCTTTGACCCGAAAAAAAACTGGAAAAACTCCATTGAGAAAGACTTAAACATCCGCCCTATAGCCCGGATTTGTCACCATGTGACAATCATATGTTTGCGCTACTCAAACAATAACTTGGAGGGCGCCGTTTTAATAATATCTAAGACCTGAAAGCGTTTGTGCGCAATTGAATAGAGGCACGACCAACTTCATTTTTCGATAACGGCATTAAAAAACTTCTTATTCTTGGGAAAAATATATTAATAAAAGAGAAGACTATATAGAAAAATAAGATGTATTCAAAAATGTTCTTACTGTAACAATAAATTATTTAAACAAAATTTAGGTTTATATTTGACTCATCCTCGTATCTTCAAATATTAACGCCACAAAAAATCTACGTATTTCTCTTAACTACTGGATACTACACCTCGTAGACAGGTAATACATTTTGAAAACATTTGTGATGGGACTTGTAGCACTCTTTATTGCCTTAAGTATAATTCTCGCTCAGTAGTACTAATCTGCACCATACAAACCTTATTAATCTACATACCAGTACATAGTAGTACATACCAGTACTAATCTACACCATACTCTTGCTTATTTCCTTAAATATTCGACCTCTGCCCAATATTTGGACATACTGTATACACGAGTACCTACGCCACTGGAGACTTAACTGGCTGTTAACATAGCGAGGTAGTGAGTTCATTATCTATATTTAATTAAATAAGAAACGTCAGTTATCTTGAAAATAATCATCTTCGTTTATCACATTCAGGAAAGGGTTCGGCCAAGGGTATGACAATTTGTAAAAATATAAGCTGTTTTATTATTATTATTTATTACACGTTATCGTAGGCGTATCAAGTACGAAGAGAATATTATATAAATTATTACATAAATAGGATTAAAGAGATATTTATTCCTTGCGATCTGACTTGTATAATTAGGATAGACGGTTGGCCTTAAGGCCATAATACATTTCAATGGTTTTAAGGTTAACTACAGCATTATTGTTAGTTAATATCTACAATTTAACTAAAATTAAGTACATGACACTAGTGTATTTTCATTGTGTTACTCTTCTCTCTCTCTGGTGTGGATAGATTTTCAATAAGTTCCTTATAGTTAATTAAAAATAAAATGATAGCAAGGATTCGAAGCTTTTAACCAGAATTTTATTACACAAATTGACAGTGGCGTCTCGTGCATGAAAGCATAGGTAGGCCATGAAAACCTAGATAAATTATTTATTAAAATGATTAACCTAGATAACTATCTAGGTTAATAATTTTAATTTTCCCACACTTCGAAGAGTCTAGAAGATATCATGTACTGGTATGAAAAAGTGTATATAGGGCAGACAAGAAGAGATTTTCGATGTAGACTAAAATAACATAGAGGAGAATGAGACTAAGGAGAATCGTGATGAGTCAGCAGTAACAGAACATTCCACGATTAACAGGTAACAGACATATGATTTAAGTCTATGAATAGCTGAAGATTGAACGGCGCGATGTCGAGATAATATGGTGAATCGTGCCCAACTATTTACCCAGAATTTGCTTCAGTTAACTGACAGTGGCGTCTAATGCCATGAAAATATAGGAAGACCATGAAAACGTAGAAAAACTATTTAGGTTAATCGTTTTAATTTTTCGATACTTCAAAGAGTCCAGAAGATACTATCCACTGGTATGGAAACGTGTATATAAGGCAGACAGGAAGGCATGTTCAATGCAGGCTAAAAGAACATAGAGGAGAATGAGATTAAGAAGAAATATCGTGATGAGTTAGAAGTAGCAGAGCATTCCATTATTATCAGGCAACAGACAGATTGTTTTGCAAAGGCTCGAGATTGTGATACATTCCCAAAGAGCATCAACATCTTGAGTTGTTGAGAGTCGAGCCGATGCGTGAATAATGTCCAACCGAAATCGGCTGAAAAAGGATAGAAAATACACCCTCGATTTACGGCCGAATATTCGTAGGTGACGACACGTAATTTAATTATGCTGCGGGATTAGAAAAACGATTTATCTAAGTAAGTGGCCGTAGATCACGGCCTTTCTAATAAAAGTGACTTGCACGCAGCCTATTAGCCATTCGAATTAATTATTTCAAGTGATTTATTCCGAGGTGGCAAACTGAACAGCATGCAACTATCCCGGAACGATGGTCGGAAAGCTACCGCTTCCGATTTTCGTGAAAAATATGTTCCACGCCCATCATAATGAAGCGGTGAGGCGTTCGTATTGAAGTATTGAATGGTCCCCATTTCCCTTGTAATTATGCACGTTCTCAGTGAATATGGATTTCTGGGTGATTCTATCGAGATTTTAACGCATGACAAAGGCATCTATTCCGATGAGCCGCAACGGAGTGGCACTCAGGTCACTATTATTACACAGCGATAGTTTACAGAAAATACATCATAATACAATAAGAACAGGGGCGTAGCGTGAGAGAAGAATCTAGGGATGTGATAACAATTTTATAAGGGGAAGAGGTATAGTCAGGTGTATGGTAGGCCATATGAAAATGGTAAAAATAAAAAAAGACACTAACCTAAAATGATTATGCCGAGGTTTATATCCTAATTCTTAAAATGAAGATCAATTCTTCGGTTTTTGTTTGTCCAACGAAAACGTCTATCACTGTTTCTTCAAATGTTGGAGACGAACTCATATCTTCTAACAAGGCATTTTCAATATTTATTAATGCTAAAGTTGACAGTCTTTCTAGCTTTTGAGAATTTCGCAGATAAGTCTTTATTCTCTTTAAATATGAAAATGATCTTTCCGCGGAACTGCCTGTGGCAGGAATAGTCAAAATTAGACGACACAATTTTGATGACTCCTGGAAAACAGAAGATAATTGAAGGGACGTAATATATTGGTGAAGCTCAAACACAGTGCTATTTTTCATATCGGGATCACTATAAATCACTGAAAGTTCACTTTTTAAACGATTTGCGTCAAAGAATGTTCCATATGTATTTACTAAAGAAGAAAAAAGTTCGTCAAGAAAACGCTTCACAAATGAAATAAATTGTGTGGAATCTAGATTTAAGAAATTCAGTTTAGAAATTTCACTAAACCGTTCATTCATGTTCAAAGTAATAACGTCCAAAATTTCATAAAACAATCGTGCGTAGGTGCGTTTCTTATCTTTTTCAGGAATTAAATCCGAACGAATTCTTTTACTTGGTGGTTCATTTTCTAACACAAATCTGTCCATACAGTCCCAAATGTCACTAAACTCGTTTCTCATTTTTTGAATATGTGATTTGAAATCGGCGATCTTTTTATTGTAGTAATTAATATCGGATATTTCTGTCTGTAGAATTTTAAACAGACTCTCGGAATGTGAAAATATTGCATAAAACACTGCTAAAATTAAAATCAAAGTCGCGCAATAAAGTTAAAAGGCCTCTAGCACAAATAACGGATTTTCGATCCCATTCCTCATTTTCATTTTCCACAATTACCTGAAACAGTGCTTCCAAATCTTCCTTATGTTATGGCGACAGTCGCCAAGATGCCTTCACATAATCGCATAACTGAGTCCGGAAATAGCGACAACACCCACTCGAGGTTCCCCTGTTGACTGCGTAACATCAGTGACCTTTTTTCGCCCATCTAACACGTAGCTTGGATGTAACGTAGACCATCGCATTTCAGTAAGTAACGCTGAAGTGCAATAATTTTGGGCGCCTTCACGACCGATTTTAAATAAAAAAGGTGATGGTATCAGGTTTGCAGTAATTCTGGTCTGGATTTTATTGTCTCGTGGCATGTTAATTGTTACATTATCTCACAATAAAAATATAGCAATTCAAACATATGACGTTATCTTTAGAGCCACGTAAACAGTGAAAAAGGCGACGAGATGAAAACAAACCCACAACAGCCCTATCTGTAACATGCGGTAGCAATGTCGTTGCTATAGAAATGGACGTTGGCAACGTATCGATTATTAGTCAAGTCCGTCTCAATTGTGGCTGGTCGGGATAGACGTTTTACACATGACAATTTGGTAAAAGTAAGTGATCTGAACTGTCCAAAAAAAGACTTTCTTGTATATTCGTTATTAGAGCTCTTCTGATGGCGAGCATATGTTCTATCAAACTGATTGAGCATCTTAATTACGTCTATTTATTGATCACTCATTTATTCTTAAACTATTTAGGTTAATCGTTTTAATTTTCCGATACTTCAAAGAGTCCAGAAGATACCATCCACTGAGTGAGTGATGAGTTAGCAGTAATAGAACATTCCATTATTATCAGGCAACAGACAGATTGTTTTGCAATCTATGCAAAATTATCTAGTAAAAAAAGTTCTATCAAACTGATTGAGCATCTTAATTACGTCTATTTATTGGTCACTCATTTATTGTTGATCATAATTATCACAGGAAATAGAAAGAGTTGACAGATATTTCTCAATATATCACAGCAAAAAATTAACTAGAAGAGAATGGGCGTTACTGCATCAGAACCAGTCACCCACTTTTCGCAATCCAAATTTCATTTTAACTGCTAAAGCCTATTCATCTTATTTTAATTCAAAAATCTTCTCACTAACTGTAACAAGCGCTTTTTGAAACACCCTATATGATTTACAGTTTCCCACGGGTAGAAAGCGTCGTACAGCGATAGACAGAATAACGATTATTATTGTCCAGGCAGATTCAATCAGAATAGCATTGGATTGTGAAGTTACGGAAAGCAAGGACATTCAACTGCAATTATCTAGGACTGGACGATTGATATTGGTTGAATTACGACAATTACTTGTGGGGCCCACGTTAATAGCTGAAAGCTGGAAATTGTACTACGATTACAACGGCATTTATATGTGATAATGTACAGGGTATTATGTTTTACATCTTGGGTAATGTGGAAGCGATCACATTTTGTATGGGCTTAAAACCTTTTCTACAAATTTTAGGTACTATGATTTATTACAATTTGTATAATGGATCTTTGCGCGTGTATCAATTTAGTGACGACGCACGGATCACATGCTACACCATTCGCAATTGTTACTAATATGCCACAATTACCGGCACGTATGTCTAGCGCCATATGTTTCAATCAACTATGTACGGCATAGACAGTTAATAATTTGCTGAACAAAATGCAAGTATGAAGTCACGTCTTAGCTTTATTGTATAATTTGATTCATTAACGTCACAATATTTGTAAAAATTTATTTCAGGGCGGCGTTGGCAGCCCTGAATTCAGCAACGACAAAATCGAAGCTGGTCTATAATTGCTATGAAGCATTGAACCACTTGGCAGGGAAGGGACCGGTGGAACTCTTATGGATACCTGGGCATAATGGCATTAAGGGAAATCGAATTGCAGATGATCTTGCCAGACTAGGGACCAGGGTAAACCTCTATGGATCAGAACCTGCAGTGGGAATAAGTAGGAATCTGATCAGAGACCGCATCAATGGCTATGCAAGAGACTAGCACAATAAAATATGAAGAGGAGTAACGGGTTGTCGAATAACCAAACTCTTCATCGAATACTCAGAGATTGAGAAATGGGCCCAAGAATTTATTAAATTGAACAGGCACAAAACCAGAACTCTGGTGGGAATCAGAACGGGCCACCATAGTAGCCTGAATGCATATAAGCATAAGCTGAGGCTGACTGATAGCCCGGCCTGCAGATACTGTAAAGAAGAGGAGGTAACCTCGATTCATCTTCTTTACACCTGCCCCGCACTGGAGGAGAAGAGGTATCTTATATTAGGGACCCCTGTTATCCTAGAGGAAGCGAGGCTTAAGGCGGGGGACGTGCCTAAATTGCTCCTTTTATAGAATAGCATTTTTGGATAATGACCCGGATAAGAGGGGATCGCCAAGGGACTACCCATGCGATCAGTGGCTGGTGAGGCCCAAACCTATATAATATAATAATAAAAATATTTAATTTTTGTTTCACTTATTTTGATTTTTGTTGAATTTATTTCATTTATTTTGATGGAAATATCACTTCCATTGAATGTTTTTGTGCAGAACCTTCTCATTACTCTGTCATAGGTTGACGGATTTGTATTGTACTAACTGTTATCCTAAAATGTGTTTTTGACACGACACTGTTCAAAAATGTCAGTTGATTGATTCATACGATGTGACCTGTGACGCACACGCAAATAATCATTATACAAATCATATAAGTTTAGTAGTAAGTACAGAACGTGATTCCACTTAAACAACCAGTGACCACCTATCGTCACTAGGCTTCCTAGAGGTCTCTACAACAACTAAAAGTTCTGTAATCACGTTGGTAAAAAGAATGTGATGACAATGCAATTGCATTTGATGGAAAGGATGTAACATTTTCCAAAATACTGGAGTTTATAGAATAACCGAGGTCGTTTAATTCAGAAAAAAAGTAGTCTGTATGCAAACAAGCATATATTTATTTGCTTGCTTCTTCTAATCCTGAATTTTCGATCTTCAAATGAATAATTATCTATAACATTAATAACGTTGCTAGAATATTGTAGCGGTAAAATTTTACAAAGTCCCACTTTATTAAAGCAAGTATATTGGATTAATCACTACTTCGATTCACTACGTAACAGTAGTCGGATTCGTTTAGACGATTCTCATAATAATTTAACAGCTTCTTTAGAAGACATTTAAAGCGGTCTTTGGGTAATAATAAGTAGAGCTGTATAATCGGTGCCGTGTACATGTGGCTTGCGTATGGGAAGGTGTAGCGGGGGCCTCGAGCAGGTGACGCGGAGTTTAATTCACGCTGTAAACAGACTATGTATTACAAAAAACTCGATTTGTGCGAAGTATCCAATTACTGTTTAACATTGAGACCGTGTGTATCTGTTTCGTGAAAGAACTAAATCGCTTTGCTATCGTAATTACATACATAATTTGTACAGCGTACGTGCACGTTACAAAAAAATGTCCAAAGTGCCAAAGGCGTAAAGTGGCCGCTTGCCGACAATATGAATAAGTTTATTGGGGACTTTCCAGATTTGATGTATGATGAGGCGAAACTGGTGTCTAAAGTTTGTGAAAAAGATTTATTGTGTTGGGACAAGAGAGAATGCAAAATACATATAAATAGTACGGAACAGATTAATATAAAAAAGGGCCTGCCACGGAAAACGGAGTTCATTTTTGATCTACTTCTCATGTTAATTACCTGTCATGTGCCACTTAATATAGCAGCATTTAAGGACTTTTGGAAGAAATACAATCTTAAGTGTCCATTACCGACTAGGGCCACAGTGTGCAGCTATGTACCATCTGCACGTGAAAAAGTGGAAAGTCAGCGTAAATTGAACTCCGCGTCACGTGCTCGAGGGCCCCGCTACACCTTTCCATAAGCAAGCCACTAATGAATAAAGTGAAGTAAATTTCTCTGGCATAAACCTGAACAATTTACTTCCTTGTATAATGCCTGTGACAGTCCGCATTGTAAAGAATAATCCTTTAACATCAGGAATAATTAAAGTATATTGGAAAGTAGTTCCCTAGGACTATTTTCTAGTTCTTATTCCAATTTTCGATGTACTATTATATTATTTAATGAAAATGGTGTCTGAATATTAGTAGTGGAGTATTTAAAGCAACTATTGTTTTTATAAAGTCTGTGCTCACTCGGATATGATGTCCGCTATTAAACATTATATTTTTAATTGTTGACATCATATTTTATTTAGATGCTTTGGAAATCGACCATGATTTAACCTCATTCTTGGAATATTTACTGATAAAAATGTTGTAACCTTTTCACAGCTTTGATGGGATAAATTTTATAGTAAGAAAGGCCGTAGTTGTGTATACTGGTTATTTCAGTTTGACACATACTTTTTACAATTTTTCTGCCATTTATTAGATATCCGTTGGTTGAAAATATGATTAAAATCGAGTACAGAAAAGAACGTTTTTAAGTGGTACAGTTTTAAGTAAGATGTATGTTTCTATAACCTCAGTTAGCGCTTGATAGACGACATAGGCTTACATGGTAAATAGTACAGTCTATGGATAGTTTAAAAAGGTCAACCTTCGGTGTTATGAATTGCTGCCAAGAAGCAATTTTTAACAGTCTGTGTAAATTTTTACTGACTGAGAATGATTGAGAATCATCTAATCAGAGACTACATTATTTAAGTTTATAGGGAATATTTGGTTTTATTATAGTAGAATAAGCTCATGATCATAGCTAAAGGGAGCTGTGAGTGTGTGGAACATTCCAGAAATAATTCGGCCACCGACGGATTGTTTCTGTTGGCCCAATACTCACTAATTAAACATTATAAAAGGTGGTCCAACCAAAACGCACGATGTTATTTGTAAATAAAACAATAAGTTTTCAGAGAATTATCTTAATATTTTTTATTATGATAGAAGGATCTATGACAATTATGTGTGAAACAAAATAACAGCCAAATGCTCGCCACGGCTTCGGTGGCATACCTCTATCCGATGGTCCATACTTTCAATGACTCTGAGACATAATTGAGGTTCAATGTCGTTAATGTGCCGAATTATCTCATCCTTTAGCTCTTGAATTGTTCTTGGCTTATTGCCTTACACTTTTTCTTTTAAATATCTCCAAAGAAAGAAGTCCAACGGTGTCAAATCACATGATCGTGGCGGCCAATTAACATCGCCACGACGTGAGATAACATGGCCATTGAATTTCTCGCGCAAAAGTGTCATTGTTTCGTTGGCTGTGTGGCAAGTGGCACCAACCTGTTGGGACCGCATATCGTCCAGGTTGATATCCTCAATTTCTGGCCACAAGAAGTCCGATATCATCTCGCGATAGCGAACACCATTCACGGTAACTGCTTGGCCGACCTCATTTTCGAAGAAGTACGGCCCGATGACGCCGCCAGCCCATAAACCGCACCAAACAGTCACTCTTTGTGGATGCATCGGCTTTTCAACAATCACTCGTGGATTCTCATTTGCCCAAGTGCGGCAATTCTGCTTGTTAACGAATCCACTGAGGTGAAAGTGTGCCTCGTCGCTGAAGATGATTTTCTTTGTAAAGTCACCATTCACTTCTGTCTGTTCAACCAACCATTCGGCGTATTGACGACGCTTGAAATGGTCAGTAGGCTTCAGCTCTTGAGTCAATTGAACCTTGTAAGCGTGTAAATTCAAATCTTTATTCAAAATTCGCATCAGTGATGTTCGTGAAATGTTCAATTGTTGGGCACGACGACGAGTCGAGGTTGACGGCTCTTCTGCTACACTATCGCGAACAACAGCAATGTTTTCCGCAGAACGAACTGGGCGAGCATGCACAGGTGTTTTCACATTTCCTACAGACCCGGCTTTCTGAAATTTGCGCACAATTCTCCCGATTGTGGACACATTTGGTCGATTATGCTGACCAAAAAAGTCACGAAATGCACGAAATGCATTTTGATTTGAACGCCCATTTTCGTTAAAGGCTTCAACAATCTTAACGCGCTGCTCAATTGTGTACCTCTCCACGGTTGAATTTGTCAAACACCGAAACAAAGAAATGTCAAATTAAGTTGGGCAAAAATCTTGACGTTAAGGTGTGACTCACAATTAACATCGTGCATTATGGTTGGACCACCCTTTATATCCAGTGCGTGAACTCACTTTACAACGTAACTGCTCGTTATATGAGGTTATTTAAACAACAAACTTATTTGCCAGGATCTCTTGTTAGGCCTAATGGTGGTTCTTCTGATTCAGCAAGAATTGCTTGACAGGGAAAAGGCTTTATATTCCCATAGTTCTTTATCCTGTGAAGACAAATTTGGAAAGGTGCAAGATAATAAGCCTACCTATGCACTTTTCGATAGTTTGACAGTATTTTGTAGATTTAACGGTCTATACAAGCTCTCCAGTGAACTTCAGTAAGGTTATTTTATTTCAATAAGATAATATAGGGCCTTTCAATAAGTATGCTCGATTTTTATACGTAAATACATAAGTTACGTATAAAACAACAATTGAATTTTTTTATATATCTGAAAGAACATTTTATGGCATTAAGTGAGGAATATAATTTTGTTCAAATATCCGTCACGACTTTGCTTGGTAGCACGTATACGGGACGTCCAATTCTCGATGACTTTATCGTATAAATCTGGCTGAATTTGCTGGATGGCGTTCATTATGTTGACTTTGAAGGCATTCATTGTTTGCGGCTTATGCGTATAGACCTTTGATTTAAGATACCCCAAAGGAAGAGGTCTAAAGGCGTTAAATCGCATGATCTCGGTGGCCAGTAGGTCGCCGTTGCGAGATAACCATGCCCTCAAATCGCTCGTGTAGAATATCCATCGTGGCATGCTGTGTGTGGCACGTAGCGCCGTCCTGTTCTCTCTTCGCATATCCATTCATTCAAAAATGGGCTTCGTCGCTACATCTCGAACTGCTCGAGAGCCCAATCAGCTAACGCACGGCGCTGTCTATGGTCGTTTACCTTAAGTTCTTAGATCAATTGGGTTTTATATGGGTGCAGATCCAAGTTCCGACGCAAAATTCGCCAAGTCGAAGTCGCAGAAAGGCCAAGTTCTCGTGAACGACAAGAAATTGATTGCCTTGGATTTTCCCGTACACTTTCACATGGCTGTGGCCCGAAAATAAAATTTTATAATTTTTACATGTTATTAAACGCTGTAACGCTCCACGACGATTTGCCATACACTACTGAACAATTCACAATAAATTTAATAGATGTTGCTGTAACACCGTGGCTTCTATAACTTAACAAATTTCGAGCGTCCCTATTGAAAGACCCTATATTAAAAACCTTAGAGAATTTTGAGTTAATTTCGTACTTTCGGTATTAAAATGAATATCAGACGATTCACCTCGCACACAGTTTAATGTCAAGGTTCTGGTGATTGATGATATGAAAACATAAAAAAGGTGACAACATTCAGATACATGTTTTCGTATCACTAATTATTTTAAAAATGTTTACCAGATAATTGGTTCTAAACCATAGAAGGGTAACATAATGATTGGGAAGAGAAACGACAAGTTGGGAATATACATCATTTATTTAGGGATAGACAAACAATATATAAAGTTGATAAAGAAATCGAGATTCCAATAACGATTTATCTAGTGATCACTTATACAAAGATAACAAAATAAATTCGAAATGTACAAAAGTAATAATTTGTCAGTGTATATCAGATAGGCCTACGTATATAACATTATGTTTATTTAAGCTACATATATGCATATATAATTTATATCCTTATCGCTAGGTCACTAATTAATATTGACTCTTTAGAGCAACCGGGTCATTACAACCACATCAAACCAATCAAAAGCTAACTTAAATCGGGACCACGCCCGGTTATAACAGCCATTTTACAATTATGTTTACATAGTTTTTATAACTAGTGTCTCTAGTTGCACCATTTTGCAAAATTACGTTACCTCTTGTGAACTAACTCCTGATCTTTGAGTGTTGGACACTACAGTGATTTAGAGAATATACGCGCTCAAATTTAAAGCGCTATTATTTTTGCTAAAGTAGACATGATAAATTTTTCGGAGCCACTACAGCAACTTCGTGTCGACTCTACTGAAACCTAGTAATATTTACAAAATGGTGAGCTATTCCTTTAAAACTACAGTGCGCTCTTCCAGCACCCTATGAGAGTATCTATCATGTATCACATCAAAATGGCGAACGAATGTAAGCTGTAACATTTCAGTTACTGTGCAGGTTGATACGAAAAAGAACAACAAAAGTATAATTTTCTATACCTCTACATATTGACATATCCTCTATTTTAATCTATACATCTGTGTTGTAACATTGTCGACCACAGAAAAGGGTTTATATTAGTAATTATAACTACGTAAATCAATAAAATTGTTAACAAATTATAAATCTATTTCTGTCATCAACTATGCACGGTTTTCTTTAATGTATATATTTAAAAAATACGTTTTAAGAATATTTATATCAAATACGATATATTTTTTTAGTTCATAGTTATATTTACCTAATTATTGGACAGGACAGCTGAAGTCACATTCATGATATGTGTGCATTTCAATAGATATGTTCATTACATAAATACTTTCGCTATCTTTAATTCATTTTAATGATTGTGGTTATCCTACGCACTTTCGAAAAGTAACGTCTAACTTACTCCTTAAGAATTGACAGCAATATAAGAATTCGTTAGGGAAACGATAATACAAATGAAGTAATACTTTACACTTTACCTCCACTTGAAGAGAAAAATTCCTTAATATATTTGGATGAACAAGGACACAGAATTAAAATCATTTCAAAACATTCTCTGTATATTATTATAGCGATCGATTGAAGCCACAATTGACACCATACATGCATCAAATTCTTGATTAATACGGAAAATAGATCAACTTTTATTTTCTATTCATTTCCTCTAAACAACCTGTAATGTTTTATGTAGAAAATACATTTCTCTTCGGATTGAACAGTTTATAATGCTATTGTCACTGTTTGACATTGTTTTATCTAATGATAATCAAGAATTGTTTATTATATTGAAACTTTGGGATATTTGTAGACACCTAAAGTACTTAAATAGCTTAAATTCTGCAGTATATTTGAAGATTAACTTTGTTTATTCTCTAGGATTCATTGGAAGAAATCTATCGTTAATTTTTAGGTTCAAGTCATTAAATTGAGCGAGACACTTAAAAAATGAATCATTCGGTATAATTGTGACTCCGGGATCTATCTAACTATTTCTATATAGGAACGAAGTGTTAAAGTTTGTGAAAATATATTGAATTTCTATTATAAAAACAAAACCGGAGAGCAGGAGGAACAATTTTTAATTTCCTGCAAAATTTTAAATTCTTGCTTTAGTTGATCGACTATTTCTCAGTTTTGCAGTACGATACGCGGTATTTTCGTGACTTCCCAACAACGTACGTATACTGCCATCAGTTCCTTCGGGCGTGCTTTAATAATAATATATATAAAGGCCGAACAACTACTTGCTTTGTATGGAAATGTTTCTTATCGTATTTTCAACAGATAGCAAACAGTCAAGTAACAATTTCACATATATTTAAGCGAAACACATCTGCCTGGAACAAATGCCTATCGAAAACAACGAACAGCGGAAATATCAGCGAACTCTAGATTTACACCGTCCCGATCATTATTTTTACAGGAATAACAAGAAAGGGGAGCATAGACGGAAACATGATTGTTCTTATTTATATATAAATTGATATGTATGTATAGACGTATGCAGTTGTAAGGTTTGTGTGGTAAATAAATAGGCATATATCTGTTTTTATTGGTCCGAAGAATATGCTCGATAGGATAAGACAGTGCTTTTCCCAAACGTTATACGCGAGAAACTGTTGTGAAATTTTATTGGAATATAAAAAGTTTGGTCGTTTCGGGTAATAGAGTTTAAAATACTTTTTCGGATTTTTAAGGGTGTTTATATCGAAGTTTAATAACCTGGTAATATTAGCGGTACTAAAAACGCGAGACGAGCTCGAAATGTGTATTTAAACATAAATTTAAGTCATGGAGTGAGGTTAGAGATAATTTTATACGTCGGTTGAAAATCATTGTGTTTCAGTACCACTAAAGATCAATACATATGTTTTGGTAAATCTCCCACAGTTAAGTATATAGAATGATATTGGTTGCCAGTTAGTTAAAGACATGGCGTTATGGGTTATTTTTTTGCAGATTGACTGAAATAGAACCAAATTGTTCAGTGTTTCACCAAGGACAAGGAAAAAGTGGTAAACAATTTTTTAAATCTCCTAAATATACTCAAAGAGGCTGAAGATTTTCGAGTCAGAAACTAATTGACTTTTTCCAATTAGAAAATTATGCATATTCAAAATTTTCATCACTATTTAGTACTCTATATTACCCACGTGGTCAAAGACATGGAGTTATGGGTTATTTTTTGTAGATAAACTGAAATAGGGCCAATCTGTTCAGTGTTTGCCCAAGGACAAGGAAATAGTGGTAAACAATTTTTTAAATCTCCTAAATATACTCAAAGAGGCTGAAGATTTTCGAGTCAGAAACTAATTGACTTTTTCCAATTAGAAAATTATGCATATTCAAAATTTTCATCACTATTTAGTACTCTATATTACCCACGTGGTCAAAGACATGGAGTTATGGGTTATTTTTTGTAGATAAACTGAAATAGGGCCAAACTATTCAGTGTTTGACCAAGGACAAGGAAATAGTGGTAAACAATTTTTTAAATCTCCTTAATAGATCCAAAGAGGCTGAAGATTTTCGAGTCAGAAACTAATTGACTTTTTCCAATTAGAAAATTATGCATATTCAAAATTTTCATCACTATTTAGCACTCTATATTACCCACGTGGTTAAAGACATGGAGTTATGGGTTATTTTTTTGCAGATAAACTGAAACAGGACCAAACTATTCAGTGTTTGCCCAAGGACAAGGAAAAAGTGGTAAACAATTTTTTAAATCTCCTTAATAGACGCAAAGAGGCTGAAGATTTTCGAGTCAGAAACTAATTGACTTTTTCCAATTAGAAAATTATGCAGATTCAAAATTTTCAGCATTATTTAGTACTCTATATTACCCACGTGGTCAAGATATTGGTAAATCGTCCTAATCAACAGAAATAGCAGAAGATTTTTAAATTCGAAGCTGATTAGCGCAATGTTTTATTTGAAACTCATGTCATGGCATTCCTTAATACCGTTCTAGCCTTCGTCATTACATAAATCGTCAAAATTTTGACCAAATCCTCTGGACTACAAAAGGAGGATGGAGAGTGTTGAGATCGACGGTATCTAACCAAACTTTTTCGATCGAATTTAAAATGTAAAGTGTATAAAAACCCCTACCATTGTTCTAATATCACTCACTAAATTTACATAATCAATGAGAAATTGAAGCTTGCTTCAATTAAAAAAAGTCTCTAACCCCGCTATCCATGTCCATGGAAAGATGATGAAGAAGTTGATGACATTGAAACTCAACTGTCAAATTCCTCATCGTTCTTTTAGTATGGCGTACTTCTAAAACTTTTGGCGAATCCTCTTAGTCTACAGAAAGAATTTGAATGTTGAGTTCAACGCTGACCGACCGACTTTTCTCTGCTTCAAGCTTGAAACAACATTTGTATTATTGTTAGTCTACCTTGCATGAAATTTCCTAAATATTATTCGGTTAAATATCTTACTCTAATATCGTTTCATTCTAACAGAATGTCTATATCAGTGCAGCTGAATTCTAAGCTATAAAAATCACATTTCATTTAGACTATATATCTACACCGCGTATTAATATTTATTTAGATGCTATAACGTTTTATACTACCTATGATATGTATACTTCTATTACTATAATCTGTCTCCGTCTATGCTCTGATATGTCTGAATGATATGTACGCAAAGAGACAGCCCTTGTGGCTGCTTTCAGGCCCTCGCGATACGACTAGCTACGCTATAAAGGTATAAAGTTGTAGTATTTTATAAATATTGTTAGGCACTAATCTAATAAGAACGACAAGGTGGCAAAAGCGCTACCACTTATTATTATAACACCTTTGAATGGAGTATGCGGCTTTTTAGTCTAAGTTTCCTCTCTGTTTCGTGCATAATCGCTCCAGTCATCCAGGGTTGCAACCTTAAAATAATTAACGAAGAACCGGGTATCATTTATTCAAATAGGCCGATGAATGTTGTATGAGGGTTCAGCCCCCGGCAGCAGTTTTGATAACGCGATCCTTTCACGCCTAGGCGACCGTAGAATTACACAATATATACAGGGTGTACCGGAAATTGTACACAGAACTAGGCGGACTACAATGTGTGTAATCAAAAATATTCGTATAAATATAATAACTGAGCATGCCAGCTCAGTTATAATTATCAATATGCAAAATGTAGACCTATTTTTGGCAATAGTTAAAATAAATTTAGTTAAAATAGTCCTTTGTTAAAATAAATTTTAATGGCGATTTAATTTTTATTTATGTGGATACATGAAGCTTTGAGTCAGGTGATGAAGTTTCAGATCATATATTCTACTTGGGAATAAAATAGAGAAGTTTTAACACAGTAAATTATACTTTACTTATAAAAATGGGTAATTTGGTGATATTCTATCCACCTTTTTGGTTATAATTGCGACTAGAATGACTTGAACCACCATTGATGTCGGTTATATATATTTTAAAAATGGTCTAGAGTATTTTCTACACTAGCATTTTCTTGATAAATATATATGCGTTATAGGATTCAGATCTGGCATTCCTGAAGGTGGTTGTATTTCTTGAATATAAAGAAAATGGTTTGTAGATGGAATTTTGCGATATTGGTAGTATTTTTATCCGAATTTATGTAAACAAGGAATAAATTATATTTTTAACATTCATTTTTCTCTTAGTTGTGGTTATTTTCAAAAATGACATGGAGGTTGTAGTAGAAACATAGTATTTATTAACCATGAGCAGCAAATCTAGGCTAGTAAGTAAAAGCTATTTGTTCAGTGACCCCAATTTGCTGTCAGAAGACATTTTCCATTGTAGAATTATTTTGTCATAAACTGCCGACATATTTTTGAAAATATGTTTCCCAAAGCTCAACGTTCTTTTGAGAAACTGACATATCTCAAAATAAATTACGGATAATAAGGATAATAATTATAATCAGATTTTAAAAAGGGTTGAAGCATGGATTTTCCTTCTTCTACGGATATAAAGAATAAGTAGTACTAGTCTCACAACATTTCTTTTTAAAAACAGTCGCATCTTGAGAGATTCGACTCTATGAAGATTGCCTTCTTCTATTCGAATTAGACTTTAAACATGTGTCAGATTAAATTACGTAGAGTGGTGGGATTCTAACGCTCAATACAATAGCAATACAATCAAGTGAAAATATAGGCCAACATATACAGGGATATGTACTATTTATTTTTACACCCTATATTTATTTTTAAAATATTTATTAACTACTCTCACAATTCTTGATTATTTTAAAGTAACCCTGGATGATATTTTCGCAAATAAACAACAATTATTCTTTAACAGCTTCACTAAATTTGTGTATAATATAATAATAATCGAAGATATACCATTCCTATATTTTATTATTGAAAGTAGCCAATAATTGCCTATTGATCGTACGCAAGTATTGGAAAACTAACTCTAACGATATAAAAAAGGCATGGGAGACTGTAGATATTAGAATAGGAAAATTACACTGCTCAAACAAATTAAGGGGACAAGAAAATTCCAAAAAAAGATTCAGTGAGATTTGAACTGCTGTAACTTTATGAAAAATGGTCGTATTTAGATGACAACAAAATCATTTTGAAGTTTGATATGATAATTTTTCATAAAGTTACAGCCTTTCAAATATTTTTCGAAATTTTTTTGTGCCCTTAATTTTGTTGAGTAGTGTATATTGCGTCGTATAAAATATAGTCATATTTAATTTGCGTTTATATTCTGCTAATAATCCATAAGATATTCAAAACATTGTGTCAGCTCACATATTAAAATAATCTATTTTAATTTAAAATAACTATGTTGACTTAAAATCGAGTGACACACCTCTAACATACATTATCATAATTGGCTAAAACAAAACAAATATCAAAATAATTATACAATAAAGTGCACTAGGTATGCTTGATTCTGCAATTATTTGCACAAGCTGCATGTTTATATAATTAAATAAGAATCTAATCAACTCGACACTATAATTTATAGCTAATACACGTTTATTTAAAAATATAAAAACATAATCTTGCTATTGCCTGTAAATATATTCATTAACACGTGCGGTCGGAAATATTCCTTTTACTGAAGATTTAAAAACACGCGAGCATTGAAAATTAATTATAAAAGTAAATACTTTTGTGTAATATAACAGTATAAGTGAATTGTTTGCAAGGCATGTACATTCTCTCATATTATTCTCAATGATTTTTCTATATTTTCAAGTTTTTCAGATGCTTGATTTGAATTTAAACAGACATTAAAATACAGGGTGTTTAATTTAGTATAAGACAGTTATTGGACACTTTCCGTATACTCGAAATTGTACAGAGAAAATATATGTAAACATAACCTCACTAACAATGTGAGCACCACAAACTACAGCGCCCATGGGCGTCTTTTACTGTAACAAGGGTGCCTTATTTTTGTATACTAAGCATTTTCTTGACTTGCTTGGCATAACCATTAAATCTCTCCATCTTCTACGGAAAATTTGGAAATTGTTAAGCAATAATTGTTGTTTCTGACTAGGTATATACAGGTGATTTAAAGGTCGCGCTTTCTTCAAGCATCGTAGTAAAATATACAATCAACTGAAATAAGACTTTTGATAAGGGGATTTTTTTAGAATCACTTTACGAAAACGCGACCTCTCTCTCCCTGTCGGAACTGTAAAGCGGATTATGCTTCAGTTGAGCTCACGAAAAAAGTTTTTTAGATTTTATTGTACCGACAATTGACAAGCGTGGTGTTGGACAGATATACTAGCATTGACCATAGATACACGTACTCACACGCACACTTACACACCTACTAACGTATATAAATGATATACAAAATGATAATACCAGTGTATATATAATAGTGGTCTAGTATTGAAGCTCTATATATCTATTTTCCTGTTTTGGATAATGCTCCCGAGGTACCAAATGGTCATATCATCAAACTGCATGACGCAACAGCTAAAAGGCGGCTTATTTTATGATATAATAAGAGAAAATTGATGTATTTATATGTAATTGGAATATATAATGATCAAAACGTTGTGGAATTTCGAAATATTCAATTAGTCACTGTTGTCTGGGGATTCCAAAGCATTCCTCTATGTATATGAATGATATATAAATATACTTTTCGATAAATATTACTCCATTTGAAATATATGTCACATATTTAGTTAAATTTTACATATTTAGCCTCTTTGGTTTGTTTCTCTAATCAGAATTTTGAATTTGAATAAATAATTTGAGATACACCTTTATTGAAGCTATTATTATTCGGGTAATATGGGTCACGTTTGTCCACGTGACCCATTTTATCTCTTTTAAGATACGAGAAATAGCGATTAACTGAAATGGTCCCGAAAATATTGACAAATAGAAATAAATTAATGGATAACATCTCTTAAACATCGTCTTCCATCCCTTTTCGAGCTCGATCTCGATACGATATATCTCTTTTCGATATTAGTGTAAAATACTTCAAATAGTCTACTGGATTTCTGTTGAAATTCATTCAATCATAAAATTTTTGCAAGATAGATATTTCACAATTAACAAAAATACAGATTATTTTAGAGCAGTTTTGCTAATTATAATAAATTTGTTTTATGTATTGATAATATGCGATAATATGAAAAAAATAGTGTAGCATGAAATGTGAAATTGATGAATGATTTTATCTGTTAAATTGAAATACATTTATTTATGATGTTTGCCAACCAATGTATATATTTATGTAAAATTAACAGTTCTATGTTGTCTTCTGAATGTAAAGCTAGCAATATAATCAAGAAAAAAAGCTGTCAGCATTTTCTAGTTTTTCAATAATTTTCTAAATGAATGCCGATTCAAGTGAACCAACTGAATTTCCACAACGTTCCCTTGATTTGACTGTCGAATTTATTTTTGCGGACTTACTAAAAATCGCGAATCTATTTCAATAAGGCTAATTTTGAATAATTAAATTTCAGTCGTATTTGCTTTATTTGTATTTAAAAAAAAAATGGTGGAAAATATGCGGCCATATACCATGGTACGGTAGAAAACATTAATGAATTAATTTTAATTAAAAAACCTTTGTGGATGCAACTTAAAAAAACTGTGATGTTACATAATCTAAAAAAGAAATAAAATTTGTGCGTTATTTATCTTTTTGAAAAATTAGGTTAATATATTCAGTTTTTCAAAAAATCGTCGTGGCTACTATCAGGCAGCCAACACCAACGGTGCATAATTTAATTTACTTGATTTTCTTAAACAATTATTTCCATTAAATTTAGTATTTTGAACAAAATTAAAACCTTTGTTGGTCAGATTTTCACTTTTCATTTGTTAATGATAACGATTATTTCGCCAACACAGAGGCTTCTTCAGATATTGATTACATAGACTGCCTAGATAGTCTAAATAAGCCTACAAAAGAATGTATAAATCCTGTTTTCTAAAATAATATTTTAAAGTAATTGCTTTGGTTCAAGATAATTTCTTGTACTGGTTATACAACATTGAAATGGGTAAGACCATCCTCGGGATATTTATAAATCAAACAACAAAGGCGCCTTTTAGGCTCACGAACCCTAGTTTTTTCGCTCACGGCCATCTTAAGGATTCCACTGAATCCCAACTAACGCCTAAGTAAAACGTTAAAAATAAAATTAAATCACTCGGGGCATTATCCTCAAAGTATTTAAAGCTAATTTATGTTCATCTCCCAGATATAAGATCCGAACTTACTTGTATAAAATTTACAGTATCTAACAAAAGTACTTATATTTACAGTTTGGCTCATATAATTTAATACGTAAATGATATGTGTATATCACCGAGTTTATTTCCCTAACCGCGGCTCGGTATCCACCCAATTCCGGGCTGGGTATCAGAGAGAGAGAGATAGAGCGAAGAGCAGTAGTCCTGCTCGGCCAGCACTCGGCCCCCCATCCAAACGCCGGAGCATTGGCGTAGATATCGAACGAGATAATAATTTCCTATACATACTTTATAATATAATAATGTTTATAATATAACTGAGCATGCACGATGGAATGTTGCACATTACCCTATAGCTAACATAAGACTTTTTCTTAATGTTAATATTAAGATCTCTTTATATGATTGTCCATGACTTCGTATAAACGTACAGCTTTTTTAAATTTATACAAAGTCAAATGCAGACATTTGATCGAGCATGCCATTTTCCTAGGTATATATACTTTTTTCTCTTGTTCCACAAGCTTTTGTTTAGGCTACGAAATTACAAGATTGCTTTCGCGGTTTTTTTTCTTATTTCGAAGCGGGGCAATCCGACTTTGTTTGACTCATTATGAACGAGAGTCTTCGAAAAAAAAAGTTTACAAGCCTGTAAACTTTGTTTGTTTGTCCCAGTATTTGGAGGCAAAGGAGATAAGATTTATATTTTATGTAACACTAGTCATAAATTTTACGTAATTCCTAAATGCTGATTAAAATTGTAATAAACTAATATTGTTTACTTAAATGTTTGTACATGATTATTAACAAGGATTATGTATTGTTATAACGATATAAACAACAATTTTATGTTTCGTGAATACAAATAATTGGTACTTATTCAATTTTTAAAACAGTTATTCGTTAAAAGTGAAAGGAATAAAATATTAATAAAGTAACATATCAAATCTTATTATTACTATTATTAATACACGAAAATGTAATTATATAATAGATATCTTCAAATATACAGAGTTTAGATCATTGTTGGTGGGCTTGAAATAATACACAACATCTTAATTGGATGCAAATAAATATAGTTTCATATGTAAGTGAAAATGTATTTACAAATTAGGATTAAGAAACTACATTTGTGGAAAACATCAATGTAGGTAGGATTTTATGAAATATTTCTGCAAACGTCTCAAATAAAACTTTCTTCAAACAAATTAAATGGATGCGATTTATTTCCATTTAAGTTTTCAGCCTGTTTTTTTACAAAGTGATAAGTAATAAAGGCAAATATTACGGTCCTATAGTAATTAGATCTAGAGTAGGTCACAAAACGTTATTGAAGTAGTAAGTAAAATTATGGCCACTATTTTTCACACTTCATAGTAATGTATCTTATTTTCTCATATACACTAGGCACCAAAATTAAGGAATCTAAAAATGGTAACCTGTTTAATGACATCTTGTTTTTTTCCTAATACTACCATACCTGTTTTAAACCGGTACAGACCTGTTTTACACCTGTACAGACCTGTTCTATACCTGCGTCAAGAGTTCTTCAGATCAACAATGACCACATGCCATCCGCATCAAATGTCCGCGGACAAATCCGAGGGTGGCCTGGTACCCGCTTTGCTATACTACTCTCTCATATTTTTTCAACAACAAAAATTTACAATCAATTTCATACGACCTCGGGAATTTTTTCTTTGCTAGAATATTACAACAATAGAATCTACTTAATGCCATTATTTTTGTGTTAATAAGGGTTATCTTCGATCATAATCAATACATTTCTGCGCTCTAAAATATATCATAATTAAATTTATTAAGTTCGACATTTTATATCCAGAATATTTATTGTATTTACTTAACATGAGTAGTTTATTATAAGGTCATTGTGACTTAAAGAAAAATAAATTAGTCGGAAATTTAAAAATACCACGCATCTTTTGATAAATCATCCACATCGTTTAGAATTTTGACTTTTGAAATTGTTTTTGGGGATTTTTGTCTTCATTTAAGATACCTTTTATATTTAGGGTGAACAAAAACCACGCATATAATAAACTGATCTAATATATATGTAATAACTGTCAATATTATAGATAAATATTATACGTGGATTATCATATCCGATAAAGTCAACCGATGTGTATGGATTATATCTATTTTCTTTCTATCTAGAACTATGTAAACTTCATACTTGGCATTTATTTATTACCAATAGCGATGCACGGCTTGACTTGACTTTCAAGCTACCTGACTTGACTTGACTTGAGTTGAAATCAAGTCAAGTTCAAGTCAAGTAATTATATTTCAAGTACCTGAAAAACCAAGTAGTTCTTGAGAACTACTTGATTTTTTCAAGACTACTTGATCTTTCATAATCATTTAATATTATTAAGAAATAAGAATAAAGGAAACTTGCAAGGTTTCCTTTATTCTTATTTTAAATAAAGCCTTTTATTTCCAAAACTAAATCTTCAATTATATTCTACCTGTATATAATAAATATATAAATATAAATGTAAAAAAATATTAATAATAAAGTATTTATTGGGCATATTAATAACATAATATATTATTTTAAAATATCAAACAAAATAATAAAACTGATAACGATAAAAATGATTTTCTAATGTATGCCCTCTTCTTCTTCAGTAACATAGTAGTAATAGCAAAATTTAAAAGAAGTCTTTAATATCATCGTTTACCATCCACGATCTAAGGCACATGAGGCTTCTAGTAGAGTTATCGCCTAATCGGTTACGGGTTTTTGTAATAGTTAGAGCAGCCCTGGAAAACAGGCTGCCTGCTTTCAACAGGAGCTGAAGATGCAGGTGTTGATAAAAAATCTTTGGTCATTATGGCCATGTTTGGAAAAACGTTTTCGTGTCTTTTCCGCCATTCTAAAACATCTTCACAACTGTTAGCTCGTGAATCAGACAAATATTTGTCTATTTCATAGCGCCAAGCCATCTTTTGGGTTGACAGGAGATTTCTTAAATAAACTTAGTAGATCGATGTCAAATTCACCGCAATCACTATTTTCAGCTGGTTTTGAAAATGAAGATGATATGAGCAGTGAATTGAATCTAAAATACTTTGTTTCGAAAATTTCTTTAAAATGCTTGACTGGATCCATCTGCAACTCCTTTCCCCAATTTGTATTGGAGAATGTTTCCACCTTATGTCGGGGGTCTAAGATTAAAACAACACAGTATATCCAGTTATATCTCTCGTAATCTTTAATGATTATTTCCCTTGTGGCTTGAATGCTATATATTATTTTCTCATCACATTCATCTCTATCTGAGTTATTGTCGAGTTCTATAGCCCATTTTTCAAGTTTATCCAGAAGCATATTTATACCAATTATCACCATCGGAAGTGTATAGTAGGCTTCACCTTCTAATTATGTGGAAATAATCTTAAAAATATTCAAGTATTTGCAAGCTTTCTCCATTACCGACCATTCCGTATCTGTAGGCTTCAGAGCCTTTAAGTTGTCTATATTATCACAAAGGATGTTCAAAGCCCTTCTCATATTTATACTCCATTTCGAAAGTTGAATTTCACCTTGGTATTTCACCAAGTTTTGCAATAGCCATTTTCAAGTCCACAATATTACAAAATTTTTCAAAATCTTACGTAAATGTTTTTAATTTTTTTGCTAGACTGTAAATTTTTTGTACAGCTTTTATTGCTGAGGCAAGCAAGATCTTGCAGTCGTAATTCGTGCGTTCTCGTACATAATTGAATGTTTATTTGGTTATCAAGTAATATCAAGTAGCTTGAAATTACTTGATATCAAGTCAAGCAGTAACGATGAAAATTTGTTGAAAAGTCAAGTTAAGTAGCGGATTTTTGAAAAGCTTGGTTGTTAAGTCAAGTAATTTATAAAAACATCAAGTTACTTGACTTGATGAATCTCTAATTACCAACTGAATGATTAATATTTATTTTAATGTAAATTTGATATAGAACGAATGTTCTTTTTATTTATGTTCATTTTTTTTATTCACAGAACTTGTATATTTTGTCAGGAGCTTAAAAATACTATGTTTTAAACAAAACGATGATAGTTAATGGAATTAGTTGTTCAATATCGTTATAATCAGTACAATTTACTTGCTTTAGAAGAAACGAGATAAGGCAAATAGACTTTTCACCACTGTATTGTGGGGTATTTAGCTATTAACTTTAAGAGAATTTGTCTTTACTTAAGGTATTTTTGTTTCAGGGTAGACTGGTGGACTAAACATAGACAACATATTATATAATGCAATATAATCAGCATATTTAATGAATATTGATTATATACAGTAAACTAAATAAATATTGGCTCACATTGATTATACTGGTTTCTTTTCTAGAACTCTGATCAATTTACGCTTGCCATTTAATGGTTACCAAGTACATAAATTGTACCAATTATACAGGGTATTTTAGTCTCTAGGGACATTTCGTATTTACTAGGGCCAACTTATATATACCAATTAAATTATCTAGTGGAATTTGTCTATTTAAAAATAATTTGACGCAAATATTAATGCATATCGTATAAAGGAATATATTTGCTGTTGATTCGTGATTTAGGGGTGAGAATAGATAAAACAATAGCTTGTGGAACAGTAAAAATAAAGCTCCGCCAGAGGCTACAAACGCAAATCTAGATAAGTATAAAACAATTTGCACCCACAGCAAAACCGGAAAGGGGTTCAATTAAAATCAGAATCCGTCCATACATACAGACGGCAGAGCTCCAGCGATAGACATCGCAATCACAAATGATGTCCTGCCAGTGGCACAGGAACCTCGGCGATTTGCGATGTTATATCCATTATGTTTTGCTAGAACGTATTTCTGACAGCACAAATAACTCAGTTCATTTATCAAAAGCCCCACTGATTGTTTTATTCTCTGGCACCGACTGTCGCGGCCTGCCCGAGCGGGAACGTCCTATTACCCTCTGCAAAGATTCGATTAAAGGGGTTGCAAAAAAGCTAGGGGACGGTCGCGGACGAAAACCGACTATTGTCCCCGTCTATCCGTGGATCGCCGCCGCAACTTTTTTCATAGGAGATCCTAATCAGGTCACAAGGTCGCCAAACGGAAATGTAAGAGGATATTCTTTTAAGAGAGCATAAAGGAGTGGGACGTTAAAATTTTTAACGTTTGCTAATGTTACTTTTCGAAAAAAAGTCATTACGAAAGTCTAATGCATCCGAGAATCGCCACATATATTTCATAGTGTGCTTCAAATCGACTCACCCCATCAGGCTCAACATTAACATAAAATCTAGATTCGTATTGCATTTTTGCATTCGGCTAAATCTAAATCCATTTCGGATTTAGATTTATTCGACTGAATCTAAAAAAATACAAACTCTATGGTGGGCGGCCAATCTAAAACACACTGTGTGTTATTAATACCACATTTTTTGCTTGTTTGAATATTGTAAAAATTGGAGTGCACTCAACACTTCATATGATTCAACATTAAAGTGCTTCAATATAAAATTCGTTCAGGCCTAAAAGGCGGCCTAATTTTGACTTTGATAGCAATCGGAATATTGCGCAAAATCAGGATTTGTTTATATCCGGTATCTTTTTTTAATTTAGATCATTCAGGTTTCATTCAGACACTGCTATCGTCATCAGACTCGACTGTCACAAAAGTGATCCAACGATTGATGCCAGTGTCGTTGCTCCTCGCAATAAACAGTGGTCATTATCAAGACGGTCAATCGATCAAGTCTATAAATAGGAACAGACATTAAAATCAATCTTTGGATTACTTCTTGAAGAAAATGACAGTGGTGTTCGATTACATGGCGGGGCCCGAAATGAAATACTTCACTGATTAGACGCCTCCGAGATTATTTGCAGAAATAATCATTAATTGGACGTGTTCTACTCATGTCAGAAACTTCTTTGACACAAAATCCGGTATTTTGAGCTTTTTATCAAGTCTTTAGAAGCTTATATTTTTCAGTACATTGACATTCATTGCGTCTGCAGTTTTATGCAAAGGTGATCAATGCGGACTATCTTTCATATCAAATCTTTGTTACAGGGTGATTAACTCCAAACGAACACCTCTGATAACATTTTTTGATATCAATAAGCAACTTCACAACGGAAATGAGTAAAACAACTACTAAGTTTTATACCACTATATTTTCACAGACACGTGACTGCAGTTTCGACAATTTTTATGTCATTTTCAAACGATGATTCAACTAAGAATAAAACACAAACATTCTGTTCCTATAATATATACTATCCAAATAGTGACTAAGTGTTATGTCAATAAGCAGGTAGTTAAGGTTTACAAGAAAACGTGTTTTATAAACGGTGCAATCCCGACCATCAAATTGTGGGAATTTCCATTAATATTATTAAGAACTATTATACAAGGGGTTAATTAATTCGGGTAACAGTAAAAAGAGAAGAATATAGTATATCTACTTGATCATTAAACAAGCTAAAATTATCACTATGGTTGTATTTATACATTTCTATTGGTTCTAATCAATTAAGTTTTAAACATTCGATGACATAGTGTAGGATTTATTCTTAGTTGAATCTTCGTTTTAAAATGACATAAAAATTGTCGAAACTGCAGTTACGTTTTTGTGAAAATGTAGTAGTATAAAACGTTAATAAACGTTGTTTTACTCATTTCCGTTGTGAATTATGAACTACCAGAGTAACGGCTTGCTCGATTCATTTCTTGAAATAAGCAACTTATTATCTTTTGAAGATGTATTGTAAAATCTAGAATGGATATTTTAAATGTTTTTCCACATAATCAAGATTGTCTTAAAACCACGAATGTAATTCTTGATTGTAGCTTGCATTAAAACGATGCAGCATTTAGCATTATATGGTATTTGGCTTTAGAGTCGAGAATGTATATGACAATCGTCGAATTTTAATGTCAACTGTTTTTTTTATAATTACTTACATAATTATATACTTCCGATAAAAGTGATTATCCTCAGTTACATTTCCGTATCAATAGCTATTACTATCATTGTAGTTGATGTATAAATGAGACTAATTCGTGACATGATTTTAAAACAGTTCTATTGTGGTGGATTGGCTTTGGATTTTTTGTTTGTTTGATGAAAAAACGATTTAATTTCATCTAATTTCCGAACAATGTAGATCAAAAATGGACTCAACTTTCATGGCCACTCGGTGTAGTCTTTTATTTATTCTCCTGGAAATTGTCCTTCAGGTTTTACGTTTAAACCAAGTATAATTATCACCTATCCTCCCTTTCCCATTTATTTTTGTATTTGTCTATTGTACATAGAAATATTTTGGGAAAATCGTCTAGTTGTTCCTTTTGATATTGTACTTATATATCAGACGCCTCTATAATAATATTAAAGTAAAAAGAAGGAAGACATTAGGTATACTGAAACCAATTTAAATCAATGACCGTACCCAGAGCAAATTTGATTTTATTTGAATGGTACATTTATGTGCACAAGCATTTTTTTCGAAACAACAGCTAAATTATATATACTGTGTTAACCATCAATACATCTAACATTAGCGACATTGAACGATATGAAACGATACACAAAGCATTAAAAAATTTACAACTACAGAACTCCATTTAACGTTATTTTAAACAATAACGGTAGTTAGGAAGGTCCTCTAGAATGTACTCGCATTCTTTGTAAAGAATCATCACAGCTTTTTTTGCCCAAAGGTTTTTAGTAAACGTTTAAAAAGTCCAAAGCTATCGCACGCCACAACGAAACTAGTGTTTAACATATAGTCCACCTAACATAACAGTTAATTAACATTCAGATATTTAACATCCATTTTTAACATTATGGTGACGTTCATTAAAGTAAAACATTTCGAACTACATTAATAGTAATAGCTCCATCCTTATGCCAGGATTCCCTAAGGAGACAATCCCATAAAAAGCTGGTAATGGCGAATGAACCGAAATTAAAACATATTGTCTAAAGTTATACAATGACTGCTAGGCTCTCTTACATACATAATTTTAATAATCATTTGCTTCAACAACTCCTCTAAGGATGTGTGAAGCTTCTCTACTAAAGTGTGCCTATGTTTGCTTACATTCAGCGCACTTTCGTCTACAATGCGCTTAACATCAGCACCCATATGAGGATGAGGAACAGCGCGAGAGGAGATTTTCTGTCTGCTGGTGATCCCATCTTGCTTAAGTAGGTGTTGACGCAAGGCGTCTCTGCTGAATCTGCAACAAGAACGACATTTTGTGAGGATTAAATAAGTTACTACCTTTTTATATTATACAGGGTGTTATGTTATGTAGAGTATCAAGAATAGTCTAGATTCCGCGGTTACGGACGTTTTAGGACACGAGAGAAGGGAAGCTAGGAAGCCCTGGATAACGAACTAAATCTTAAACTTAATACAAAAGAGACGAGGCTACAAAAACAGACAAGACGAGGAAGGACTGAAAACTTATAAGTCAATAATGTGGAAAATTATTAGAAAGTGTAGAAAAGTGAAAGAACAATGGATAAAGGATAAATGCAAAGAAGTAGAAAATAAGCTCTAAGTAGGTAAGACCGATAAGGCTTACAAAATAATTAAGAGGAACTTCAGGGATATAGGACCAATAAGTAGAAACGTTAGGAGTCAATCGGGGGACATACTGGACATCGGGAAGAGAGGAGAAAGCGGATAGATGGATGCAGTACTTAGGAAATTTATACGAGGGTCAGGAATTGGGAGAGATATTAGAGGAAGAATCTAGCATCGATAGGGAAGATGTAGGAAAACCTATATGTCTATGGATGTCTAAACTGGTAAAATACATATACGAAACGGGTGAGATGCCGGAGGATTATAAGAGGAACATTATTGTTACTATACCGAAAAAGAGAGGAGCCGACAAATGCGAGAACTTTAGAACGATTAGCCTAACATCCTACGCGTTAAAAATCTTAACCAGAATAGTGCAGAAGAGGATGGAAAATAGAGCGGAGGACATACTAGGAAAAGACCAATTTGGGTTTAGGCGAAATAGAGGAACTCGCGAAGCTATTCTGGCGCTAAGAGTAATGTTAGAGAAAACAATAGAAAAAGGAAGGAACGCTTATATAGGATTTGTAGATTTAGAAAAAGCTTTTGATAATGTAAGATAGGAAAAAATGCTCGAGATACTAAAGAGCGCGGGAATCGGAGATCGCAGAATATTTACAGAGATCGGAGAATAGTACACAATCTATACAAAGAGCAAACTGCTGTTATAGAAGTAGAAGGGGAAAGAAGGGAAGTAGGTATTAGGAAAGGAGTAAGACAAGGATCACTATCACCACTAATTTTTAATCTGTACATCGAAGAGGCGATGAATGTGGCAAAAGATAGAGTGGATTTCGGGATTAAAGTACAGGGACAGAAACTAAAAATGCTGAGATTCGCGGATGATAGCAGTATTAGCATCTAGTAAGTAGAAATTAGAATCAGCGTTGAACGAAATGGAGGTAGTGTTGACAGAGGAATACAGAATGAGGGTGAATAAAAACAAAACTAAAGTGTTAATGTGCAGAGGGCGCGAGAGCAGAGCAAAAACGAAAGTACAAATTAATTATGAAAAATTGGAGGAAGTTAAATACTTCACTTATTTAGGAAGTAAAATAAATTGGGATGGAAGAAGCGATAAAGATATAAAACAAAGAATAGCGCAGGGTCGAGTAGCCTTTAACAAAAAGAAAGCACTTTTATGCTCGGGGGTAATAAACTTAGAAACAAGGAAGAGATTTTTGAAAACGTATGTACGGAGCACGGCACTATACGGCTGCGAAACCTGGACGGTAGGGGAAGCAAGTAGGAAGAAATTAGAAGCTTTTGAGATGTGGTGTTACCGAAGAATGATGAAAATACCATGGACTGATAGAGTTAGAAACGAAGAAGTATTAGAGAAAGTCGACGAGAAAAGAAGTATGTGGAAAGATATAAAGAAGAGAAGAGATAGAATGGTAGGCTACTTGCTGAGACATGGGGAAATAGTCTGCGATATTTTGGAGGCAGGAGTGAAGAAAGGCAGAGGTAGGCCTAGATTAGACTACTGCTCGCAAATAGTAAGGGATGTAGGTTGTAGCACAATTAGCGAAATGCGTAGGTTAGCATAAGATAGGAGAAGCTGGAGGTTAGCGTCCAACCAGTCTTAGGACTGATGACCTCATGATGATGGGTGTTTCATTATTTAATGTCTATAACACACTTTAAAACTTTAAACGCGTTTTCCTCGAAACACGATTTTTCATAACGGCACGCAGCATAACTCCAACAATTTTTATTCTTTTCATGACAATCTTTAACAAAGACTTTAAGTTAATTTAAACACTCTTTATTCACAAAATTATTGCCCCTTTTTCCGAAAATTTAACGTTTCTTATTTAGATACTCGCTAATCACACAAAAGTCAGTATTTTCAAAGTCCCCTATGTATTTCACTGGCTATAAAAATGTAGATTCAGTGATTTTTTTCCAGATTCATAAGGACTCTGAGTAAAGTAAGGTAAAAATAAACATAAGGACTCAGAGAACGTTCAGGGACTCACCTAGTAGCTTGCCGCTTGCTGTATAAGACATAATTTTTATAGTACAAAATATATCGTCTTTATTACACCTCTACATTACGCAGATACATAATTAATACTATATATAATTACCCCTCCACATTATGTAACTTAATTAATATTATAAATCGGATTTATTGGACTCATTCCATTAACATAAAACGTCATCCTTGTTCAAAATGCGCCGTTCTTCATATTTGAATTCCAATTGAAGCAGCTACATAAACTACTTTCATTGCTGGTTATTAAATTAAATAACTTACTTTACTGCATCTGTTGATGTTTTAGTTAGAAACTGAGCAATAAACCGTATGCATATAGGTGAAATGACGCTTATAAAATTTAATTAAAATTAAACGGAATCATAAAACGTGATGCGCACAGTTGAATGCCTCTCATGGCTTCGCGGCCTTATTGCTTGTTTCTAAGCATTCTAGAATAAATTTTAGAGATAATTCTTTACAGTCCACTATAACAGGTTATATTATAGAGATTTTTTTTTTGATTTATTACCCATTCTTGATTATGTATCTGGGGGATTTTCAAATGATATACAGCGAGCGGCACGCTACTAGGCGAAGGCTTGATTGCTTACACCCCCACTCCAGTAATACTCCCAGTAGTCTGTCGCTTTCCGTATATTCTTTTATCTGTCTTAACCTTCCGTCGGGCGCAGCTGATCTATGAGATCCGGCAATCACTTTTTATTTTACCTTTCGTGTGTATTACGAATATTAACTCGAACTCCCTCATAGTATCCTAGCTCCAAACCACTCTTCCCGATATGGTATCGATTTCTTTAGTGCATTCTTTGGCCTTGCATGGGCCGCCCCGCCCGGATCTATCAGATGCATTGCGCCTGATTACGTCATTATTTTCACTTTTATATTTTGTTAGATTTCTCTTATTATTTAAATTAATAATATTTTTTTGGGATTTCTGCCCTTACTTATTCTGACTTCTTATGGCATTATTATTCAAAATTAACACATTTGGCTGCTATATTAGTGGTTTATACTAAATAACGTTACCAACAATGACGTCTATTTTTGTTTAGAACATGCTAAAATGATGAAGAGGATTTATAATTCTTTACAGTTAAGATAGGAAGTTACTTATAACTTATAACTTTTCTTTGTAATGCACGTCCAATATTTTTTTATATATAACTTTATGACTTTTACATGAAAAAATATGTGGTTTGTTTTCTGTATTCAAGATATTGTTCAATACTAATTTACGTGTGTGTTTTGTCCTTAAAACAGAAAATAAACTTATCAATAGCTGGTTTCCCTATAGAAATCTTCCAAATTTATTGTTTTACAACATGAAATGAGTTCCTTTATGTCAGTTTAATTATTGCCATTAAAAACTAGTGCGAAATATTTATTATTGTCTTGTATTAATAAAATAAGTGTTTAGTTGAGTGTCCACCTCATTAAAATCTAAATTGTGTAAAATATGATATGGGATCTCTCAGATGCATTGCGCCTGAATGTGTTTGGATTTAGACTACGCCCGACGGAAGGTTAAGACTAAATAGACAAATTTTTCATAGCAGGAAAATTTCTTAATCGCCGTGATGTAAAACACGTACTACATACAAATACATTAATTTCCACTGTGACTCTAAGCAGTTCGTAGATATGCGTCCTCTATGTTGTTTCACTTTGGTTCTCGCATATACAAAAACCAAACGGTGTTGTATCAGGCGACTTCGCAGACTTAATGCTGGATGGAAATAATCAATATCACCTTCAGTAGGTTTTAATAACGAAAATATATTTTTTTAAATATCTGAATAACTGAAAAATTGTAAATAAATTAGCCTCCACGGATTTTTAAAGAAAACGTATACTCTCTCATTTAATACACCCCTTACACCGTGAAGTAAACTTCATTATTTAAGGATAGACCTTGACATTCTCCAACGTGCTTACAAACAGCTGTTTGTACTCAGCAATACGAATCGTTGGGGACGGGATTCGGGTTGAGGGTTTACATTGTTTTAGGATTCTAAAAATAATCTCCTTCGGATAATATACAGAGGATGCTTTGACATTGAAGCTTTCTATATTTTTCGTTTATAAAGGCAGATAAAATATTTGTATCGAGGAGTCTTTATCTTTATCGAGGGGCCTGTAGTCTTTTCATTAATGGCAGGTAACTCCAGCTACATGTTTGTGCTACATAAACATCTCAAACTATTTCCTGAAGACGACGGGGAGGCTGTTTACGATTTTTATTTATATCAGATTATCTTATCCGGGGTTCAAAAATAATAACCCCAGTTGGCGTAACGGCATTCATGTTATAAACTGATACAACTCAGCTCGGTAACTCTAACTTTGCAAAAAATCAATTAATTTTAAAATCATCAATATGAAATAGAAGTCCAGTGGCGGCTCGTGATGAAATGAAACGGGTGTTCTGCACAGGATCGATCCTAGGGTATTGGCCGCCCGCGTGCAAATTTCAAACGTATCCAAACTACTGGCGCCGTAGGGGCCGCAAAAAAATTGTACCGCAGGCGATAATTTTGAAAATATCAAGGTCACGCGTTTTCCTGATACAGAATTTTTATGTAAAATCCGTTTATACAAGACTATAGACTTTCA
Organism: Rosalia funebris; assembly: GCA_037954035.1. NCBI lineage: Eukaryota > Metazoa > Arthropoda > Insecta > Coleoptera > Cerambycidae > Rosalia > Rosalia funebris. The sequence continues at coordinate 8,157,795 of JAZFAV010000001.1, read as the reverse complement.
CAAGAAAAATTTTTGGAATTTAATACCTTTTTGAAGAACATTCATGTTTGCCGTCATATTCTTTGGTTAAGAGAAAAGGCTTGTAAGGTGAATTTTCTACTAGAGGGTCTATAACACTTAAAATATTTTCCGAAAGAGTTTCAGCGTCACATTTTGTAGGTTTCAGGTATGTCCAAAAACGTTCAATCGGTTCACCATCGAGAATATATCTTAAAACTACCGCTAGCTGAGTTTTTGCAGATACATCAGTTGTTTCGTCTGCCATAACTGCCAAAAATGAAGGTTTGTTAATTTCTTTAATTATTTCTTCATGACATACTTTTAATATACAGTCTAAAAGATCATCTTGTATTCCTTTAAATACTGAAGCATTTTGTAGATGCTCGCTTAAAGTTACATCAAGCTCAGCAGAAACATTTATCAAACCACGAAATATCCCCGGGTTTTGAGAAGTTTCAGCTTCGTTATGTCCTCGCAGCGCCAGTTCAAAGGCCCCACAAAACTTTATGCAGTTTATAATTTTTGACAAAACGTATCTCTTTTTTGTCACATTATCATTATGCTTTTTCACATTTATTCAATAAGCTGAATTTAGCTGCGCTTTAATATTAGTTGTTCCTAATAAAGCTAATTCCATTGTATTATGTAGATAGCTTTTGGAGTTGTCGTGCTTTTTTATTTTTTCAGTTAAGTGCACCAAATCTGTCACCCCTACCTCCGTGCATGCTTTATCATCGCCAAAAAGTAAACAAGGAAAACAAAATAACGCATTTTTTTTGTTGCACCCACAAATCCAATTGTTCTGCGAATAAATGTCTCTATTAAATTGACGTTTATATGCTTTTCCGCGGCTAACACCTGCAGTCTCAATAACAATATCGGGCAAAATTGATTTAAAGAACAATGGTCTACCATTGTTTTTTAAATCAATTTTTTCTTTATAAGAGTATTTAAAAAATTGTTTCACATGAACTAAATTATAAACTAAATCCATTGTCACTATCACAGTATATAAATATTAATAATTAGTACAATAAATCACTACACAAATTCACAAAACAATATTTAAAATCTCAAATTAACACGAAATACGAAATAGGTACGATTTACGCCCGCCCGAGGAGTAGGAAGGAGTAAACATTCACTGATGTTGCCTTAGCTGGAAAAAATACAGCTCACTGACCGTGTAAATTCGCGTATTTACGAGCGTCAAGTGTGGATTGTCGCGGGAGTAGAGGGGGAGGACGGGTGTGCCGAGCCGTGTTGAGAACTACCTCGTGTGGCCCAGTTCAATGTAGCGCGACGCGTTCGCGTAGAGACCCAGATAATTCATCTGGTCTACTACTCAATAGAGGAGGGCGGGCAGAATGCGACTTTAACGCAATAATTTGGTTAGCTGCACCAACTAACCAAATTATTTTATTAATAAATTTTAGTAATTATTATGTCGCGAAAATATACAAATATCTAATTTTTTTGGCAGTTCTGCAGCTCTGCAGCACCTATACACCAGCCGCCCCTGCATGGAACTATTCTCTCCCAATCATGTTCACTTCAGAGACACCTAATGTAAAGATTGTTGGGCAAAGTATACTGTCCATTTATTAAGTGTCAATGTTTCATTACCAACTGGACATCATCAGGGTAAATCTCTGGATAATTGGCCTGAAATTGATATTTGTTCAAAGGTGAAGACATGTTTATATCGAGAACAGTTTGAGTGAAGTTGTTGAGATTGACGGATGAGTTTCCTAAGATCATGAGCATGGACGAGCAACTTTCAAGTTTCATGAGGTAAAGTCTAGCTTGATTCAAGCTTATTTTCTTCTGACATGGACGATTCTTGGTCAGACAGTGTTGCTCAGAGCAATTATGTGATATGAAGATAGACGTTAAAATTTAAGAGAAAGCTTTGATAAGGAAACGGCATTGTACCAAAGAGATGATTAAGTGTTTTAGGCTAAAGAGTTGATTAAGTGTCAATTTTTTGCAAAGTGATGATTTGTAAATCTATTTAGGTAACGTTCAGTGTTTATGGGTTTAAATAGAGAGAATAATCTTATTAGTATCACCAGGTTGAGTAAGCACAAGTGAAAGAAATAAAGAGAGACAGCTTTTCGATTTGGTTTGTCTTTGGATGATTTTGATTGAGATCTCTGTAACGCCTTTTCTCTATAAAGAAAGAAGATTGGAAGAGATGGGGTTAGAGAAACGCAGTTTTAATATTATCTGGGTTATCGGGAACAAGAAGAGTTGCGATAAGAGTTTTTTTATCGAAATTGTTTAGATTATTTGACTCTACAATGAGATCTAACAAAATCAAAGAAATGAAACAACTGGAATTGTCTAGAATATATTTAAGGGACGTAGCCAAGTAAAGAGAACGTTTATGAGTATGAGGTGTGAATTTTAAGGAGAGTATAGAATTTTAGGTGAGGAATAATCTATTTCTGATACACTGATCGTGTCAAGGTATATTCTGAAAACTGACAATGAGTGTACTTTGCATATATCTTGGACCAACCACATAGTGTTGCCATAACATTTCATTGGATAGTCGGCAGACGGGAATTTTGAGATGTTCAACATTCGAACGTATCCATCTTCGGCGCATTTCTTAGCGAGAACTGTAAGGTAAGCAGGAACCCCTAAGGACGACGGAATCGATGGCGTAGTGTGTATGCACGAAGCGGAATCCTAAAGTAATATCAGATACATGGGCGGTGCATTAAAGGAGCGTGTATTTTCGATTAAAGCGTTCCTGTTCGACATATTTTATACAAATATATTGTAGTAATAATTACACTTATATCATATTTGACACTGACTAGTGAATGAAAATCAAAGTAGATAACTGATGGACCATAAACATACGGGGTGTTCTAAGAGTAAGGGGAAATTTGCTTTTTGGAACCGGAAGAACTGGAAATGAGTTTAAAAGCAATTTGATCGTTTGGTATAATTAAAAATAAAAATAAAATAGAGTGTAGTCTATTTTAAATCTTATTGAATTTATCTTCATTTCTATCAATGTTGTATTTATCTTAATTTGTAAAAGGTCAATAAGGACGCTCAATTTTTAAACGTAAATAAAACAAGTTGTGTTTGAGATATCTACTAATTTTTTTTTATTCGAAAGAATATTTCATGGTATTAAGTATTGAATATAACGTCATTTAAATATTCGCCGCAGCTCTGCTTGGTGGCATGTATTCGGGAGGTCCAATATTCTACGTCCAATTTTGCAGTTTATTAGCATAGACCTGTAATTTGAGATAGCCTCGAAGGAAGAAGTCTAAAGGCATTAAATCGCACGATCTCGGTTGCCAGTTCAAGTCGTCGCTGCACGAGATAAGCATGGCTTCAAATCGCTCGTACATAATGTCCATCGTAGCATGCGCTGTGTGGTACGTAGCACCGCTCTATTGGAACTACACGTTGTCGATATCCATATCATCCAGTTTACGCCACAAGAAGTAGCTTATCATCGATCTGAGCGCTCACCGTTGACGGCTATGACAATGCCAGTTTCGTTTTGGAAGAAGGTCGCGCAGATGATTCAGCTAGACCAAAATCCGCACCAAATAGTGACTTTCTCGGGATGCATTTGGTGTTAGTGTATCTCGTGTGGATTGATATTGTCTAAAATCTGACAATTTTGCTTGTTCACATATCCATTCATCCAAAAAACGAAATTTGGGCCAATTTCCAACTGCTCCAGAGCCCAATTAGCGAACACACGGCGTTTTCCATGGTAGTTTACCTTAAGCTCTTGGGTCATTTAGATTTGATACGGGTGCAGATCCAAGTCCCGACGCAAAATTGGCCAAGTTGGTGTCGCAGAAAGACCGAGGTTTTGTGAACGACTAGAAATTGACTGCCTCGGGCTTTCCCGTACACTCTCACGCACAGCAGCGATGTTTTCATTAGGCCTTACCTTCTCGCTGACGTACGGCTGTTGGCTGATTATTGATCAAACCGGTTGACTCGAATTTGGCCACCAAACGTCAAATAGCCGACTCGGTGGGACGGTTTGAAAGTGGCGGGAGCACTAATTGTAAAAATAAAGTTTGATCAAGTAATAGTGAACTTGACAGATGTTGTTTTAACAACATGGCCGCTATAACCTAACAAATAACGTCCCTATTGAAAGACCCTTTACAATATGGACAGTAAAATTGAAGTAAAGCTTTCACCAATAGATGGTGAAGTTTATATGAGACGTCTTGCTGATTTTACTTCATTACTGATATGAAAATTTATGGTACACACATACACCTGGGATATGTATGTACCAAAAATAATAGTAGTAAATGTAGTAAATTATATATTAATTTTTGAGTTTTTGGTCTCAAAATAATCGCGGCCTCTATCGACCAAGTGCATAATTGACCCCATTGTTGCCTGCATTTCAGGGGAATGCATCGAAACAGTCTTATTTATTACTTCCCTCCTCGATGTCGATCCTAATTTTGTTTTTGACCGGCCGTAGCGTCACGACGCCGCTGACGATTTTCCGTTCCTTTCTACTTTCCTGGTGACACTCAAATATATACAAAGAGGAAATATATCGCGGTCATTGAGAGCCCTTTGTGTACTCTATTTATTTACCAATACTACCACCGCTTTGCGTTTTAGTGGCCAACGTTATTCTATTTCCCAAACGGCATTTCCTTTCGTATATGTTTTGTGTCAAAGAACAGACTTAAGAGGAAGGCAAAGAAATATTTTGTTATGCCACAAGGACGATTCTATAGGAATAGGATGTGTTGCGTTGACGTGGTTGTTTTTCTTAATGCGTGGACCAATATTTGCGATCATTAAATGCAATGGAATGTCGCTACTTCATTGGAAACTATAATACAAGATCATAATCTGTTACCAAATGATTAGTTCAGAAAATATCCTTCGTCCTTCTTTACATATAAAGTTGGATTTCGTAAAAGCTTTGGATGTAAAAATGATGAAGGATTTTTATATTTAAAATCTGCATTTTCCAAATTAACCCTTTGGAGGCAGCATTTAGAAATAGTACTTTCTCATGCATAACTTGAAGTACACTGATAGAAAATGAGTAAAATAGTAATGTGTATCTTTTTCAAAATTTTTATTTTACCAGTTTTTTCAAAAAATGGTGGTATTTTAGAGATGTGGTATTTTTACCACTAAGCCACAGAATAAGCAACATTAATTTTTTTTTTCTGGAAGCTTTGAAAATAGTTTTTTTTTATCGGACAGGCATAATGCAACGCCACAAGTGCCACAAGCCCATTTGGATCTTCTTTGATGGTCTAGGGTACTACACAGAGCACATCGTCTGGAATTTTCATAAACTGGCATATGTAAAGACTGATCCCATCTTTTTTCAAGTGGTACTATTGGCTTGTAATTATTTATGTTTTTCTGTTCCAAACTTGGTCTTCCCTTTTTCATTGCTTCACTTCCAGCTCCTACCAAGCCTGCTACTACGGCCAAATGAAACGCCTTCAGATTCATTCCACTGCTGTTTCCACATCGTTGCTGAAAAATTATAAACGCATTGACTACACTGACATCAATAAAATGTCAGAATATGCGTGGCCACCATTTTCTGCTCTTTCTGTCAATTTCGTAAGTTTTCTTTAGCATGTCTGCTTTATCGACGAAGTCCATGTTTTGGTTATAATTTATCAAGACTTTAGGCAAGGAACGTCCTCTGTTTCACCATTCTTCTTTTTTCTTATTACGTAGTTTCAGATGGATTTTCTATTCTTTTGTCTATCCATTTCCCGCAGGAAATTCCATCATCAGTTATTCGCCAATCAAAATCACCACGCTTCAGTTCTTTATCAGCTTTAAAATCCCGAGGAATCCCCTTTCTTTTTTTTCGAATAGTTCCAGTTGCATAAATGTTCTCCGTCTTCAACTGTCTTAGTAATAGTATGGATGTAAAATAATTATCGAAGTACACATAATAATGCTCTCCAACCAGAGACTGGTCAAATCTATAATAGCTCGAGGTCCTAATTGTTTCTCTGCAGTCTCATCGGCCTTTCCCGTATATATTTGAACTTCATCAAAGTATCCACTTACATCTGCTCTAGTCCAAACTTTATAGCCCCATTTTATAGGCGTATTGGGCATATATTGGCGAACTGATGAATCGGACAAATCGGCCTTTGAAACAAATCATGGATTCGTCTATTGATATGGTTTGGCGCATTTTGTAGTAAAAACTGAAATTATGTAATATAGAATTTAAAAATGGACGCAACCTATACAGTTTGTCAAAATTAGGATCCTCGCGGTTTGGTTGAAGAGCGTTGTTGTTCAAATGAAAATTTCCTAAAAGCCAATCGAATTGGGTATGGCTCATTAGAGTTGAAATGTAAGAATCCCTCAACTCCATCTGTGTTGACCAGTACTCCCGATAGATAGGAAGTTCTTTCACACCCATCAAAATGTTTATAACCAAAAATATTTTTATTTCTCTCACAGTTGTAGGAACAAATGTGTCCCACGTTGGGTAGCATAAAGGTTTGTTTGAAAAGCAAAATGTTCGATCATTTCCTCGCTAATAAGAAACCCAAAAATATCAATTGGCGATTCTATATCATCAGATATGTTAGCAGGCCCGATACTTTCTGAAAAAGCACCAACTTGATTACCCGTATTGATGACTGTTAGAGGATTTTTCCAAATAAATTTATCTTTTGTTACAAAATGTGATAATGGGAGATCGTCTTCATTATCCTCAGAATCGGTCAAATTTTTGTGTTGGAGCAACAATAATTTTCTATGTATAGTTCTCCTCATCTTCCTCGTCCTCTTCATCATCAAATTCATCAAAGACTCTCCATCAGAAGGGATTTCTGCCAAAAATGCATCAATTTGGTCTTCATTTAATTTTTCTAAGTCGTTGAACGTTTTTTTTTCTATAATGAATGAAAAAATATTATGTCCAAATTTATCCATAATAACTTGATCAAAAAACCCATCGAAATATAATGTTAGTGCGTTGGCGTTGTAGTATGTTTGAAATACCACAAAGAAATAACGATCAATAGCAACATTTTTAAGTAAATATTTATAATCATAGTATATTCGTATGTTAGTACATTGCTACAATCATATTTAGGTACTTACTTGCCATTATTTTCGATATTATTACGTTCAAATCAGTCGCTGAAATAAAACTGAATAAAAAACTCATTTATTGTATGCACCAGAAGCCAGCTACCTGATTTTATTCTACTGCACAGTAGAGGGCGCATGATGATGACGTATCAGATTGGTGGTACGTAAAATAAGTATACCGAAAAGTAACAAAAAAGAATTTTAAATTTGTGGTATGTGTAGTATACCACTAAGATTGAAAGGGTTAAGTGAAGCATAAGTGTAATTTTGATTTTATTCATTTAAAAATTGAATAGAGGAATTTCTGGGAAACCACTGAGCAGAAAATTCAGTACTCTTAGTGGCAAAACACATTAAAAACTGTGCGAAGGATTAAAAAAATTGGCCCTACAAATTATGAGTGATTCACCACGTCACAGAAGATGATCGCCACAACAGACTTCAATTTTGTGAATTAAAATCAGAAAAAATAGTTTGTGAACCTGAATGTTAAAACAATGTTTTACCGATGAATCCATATTCTTCTTAAACAATAATTTGAATATTCAGAATGTATGGTACTAGAGTGATACGAATCATCATATCTTCTCACAAGAGTCATACACAATTTCTAGAAAAAGTCAACGTCAAAGACAATCACATAATTGGAGCTGTATTTTTAAATCCAAATGTAACGGAAGAGATGTATTTGCGCATGTTGAATAATGCTATGAGTTGGTAATTTTGGAGATTCTAGGGAAAAATCCTGATGAATTTTGAGATTTGGAAATAACTTTTGAATACCATGGTGCTTCTCGACAGTATTATGGCGTAGTAAGAATTTATCTCAATTCACGGTATCCCAATCGGTGGATTGGGTGCCGAGGTAAAATAGAGTGGCCTGCTCGGTCACCAGATCTAACACCCGTTGATTTGTATGGGGCTACTTAAAGGTATACTCTAAGGTATACGTTACGCAACTCGCTAATATTGAGGCTTTGAACAAGATAAATCCTGAAAGATGTAGGTTAATTTTCACTTAAATGGGTGTAGATGTTGGAAAGCAGTACCTATTCCCCGAAAAGATTAACCTTGCTTCAAAATTATTATATATCTATTAAATATTTTAAAAATTGCCAAAAATTTTATATTGAAAACATTAAATAGAGCCGTAACAATTTTACTGGATTCCAAAACAATACTCTTATTCAAAAAACTGTATTGTGGTTGTACCTAGATATTTTAAAACATACATTACTGCAAAATGAACATCTAATTATACACATTTTTATACTAAATCGATTACGAGTCTAAATAAGCTTTGCTCTTAGGAAGGAGCTGGGATCTTTAATACAGCAACAAAGACCAGTTTTCTATGAGCATCGAAAGATTATACATTTATCTATTCGCGTTTCGTCAACTAAATTGGTATCATCAGGAGATGGTTAAAACTAGCCTTAAACCACCTGTAATTTCTATTTATACCAAAATTTTGTTCAAAATTTTCTAATCTTCCATATCTTAAATGCACCATGTGTTCCTTAAACCTAGTTACAATTGTTCTTGTCGTCTGCCCAATATACTTTCACAATCTTGGTAACTTATTCCATAAATCCCGACCTTTCGCAATTTTATCTTTGGGATTTCTCAAAAGTCGTTGCATTGTTTTTTTAAACAAACTATTTAAAACCTATTGTATCATTTACAATAAAATTGTATTACTATAACTCCCTATGAAGCTAATCCCTTGTGGAAACTATCACATAGACACAGCGACGAAATTTCAATATTTATTTTAGATGTGAGACACTAAAAGTACTTTCGAATAATTAAGCGTAACTGACGTAATGCATTTACACCTAATTTAAAATCAATGTTTAGGCTTCAGGCATAATTAAATACACGAGAATCGTTTTAGCTCCTGCTTTTTCGGTGTCGTTTTTATAAAATATAATATACCCGATATGACGTTCTGATATCGGAATAGAAATATTATTCTTCAACAATAGAGAAGGGGGAAATGTATAGGAGCACATGCCACATGTGTTTAACGACACAAAAAGATCTATTATGCCACAATGAAAAATGTAATTATTACAAAAAATAAAGTTGTTTAAGAATTACTTATGATCAAGCCAGCGATTGTAGTCTGTGTTAGTGAACAGGATAATGTGGTTTATGCGTCTAGGATTTGCCCAAATTCCTGCTCCATATATTAATTTTCTAAGAAATGGGTTTTTGTAAATCATGTGTCTTATGTAGAAAATAATGAAGAATATCATAATAAAAGCAGTTTTCACAGGAAATGGTTAGTTTTCGAGATCTTTGGTTCGGAATGGTTCGTTGTAAATTCTTGTTTGTCTTGATACTGATCAACGTATCTTTGAAAATAAATAAAGTACATTTTTCTTGTTATCATCAATACAACGCAAAGTTTTACATGGCAGATGGTAATTTTTACAAACTAGTGAAGTGGGTGTAAATTACGTCGGGAATCGAGAAAGGAACTATCAAACCGCAAAGCGGTTATCAAGTGGTTCCCGAATAGCAAGGCTATTACATAATCGCTGTAGGAAACAACTACCTTTCGGCCTAAAACCCCGCCAGGCATTGAATTATACCTAACAGCGATCCTCGACCCTTTTCTCGTATTTCTGCATGACCAGAGCTTTTTTTTTTAAAAGAGACCCCGCCACGGGTAGGATTCGACATCTATCCCCGGATAGAATCTGGGATACTGAAGTGGGGGGACATTTCCAAACTATCTGCAAATGTATTGTATAATAAGGACTAAGTTTTATTTCAATTTGGATTGTTTTCGAAACTGTCGAGAGATGGCGCTTATTATGCACTACTGTGGTCGAATTTACCGACGTCTACTAGATGCGAGTCCCGTTTATCAAAAGTATACTCACATACAGTGCATTGACGAGACCCGAAATAAGGTCGAAACTAGTCTGCAGTTAGTGATATCTGGAGATAGAAGACGCTTTGCATCTTCCTTGTGGTTTTAGAGCAATCTAAGTCACTATATTTTTGTGCTAACTCTGTTAGACAAAATTTAACCATACAAATCAGCGCTCGTCGTCGATATGTAGCCAGGAGAATAGCTCTTTTGGCATAATTTGTTTAGTTCTTATTGTATAAGGCATTTGCAGATGGTGTGGAGATATCTGCCCACTTCAGTAGTTCATTTTCCTTGTATTTATGGTTCAATTCCGTATACCTTTTTACATAAAAAAATTCCTGGATATATCTCGGTCCTAGAAAGGTGTATATCCTGGCAAAGGGTTTGAACTTTTATCCTGACAAAATTCAACTAGTGCAAGCTTGGAAGGTTGAAGATTGCTTTTCGGCAAGAACTTTGAAAATTTCGATAAAAACCTACTCACAGACGAGGCATATTTAACACAAATAAATAAACAAAATTGCCGCTACTAGTCCATAGAAGACTCTCGAGAAAAGCACCAAAATTATTTACAGTCTCCTAACTGAAAGGTGCGGCCGGCAATGAATGCATCTGATATAATTGGCCCTTATTTTTATGAAAATGCAAACGGTGTTGCAATTACCGTTACTTCTCTTCGATATAGATATATGTTAGAGAATTTTTTGGTACCAGAACATCAAAATTCTGGAAAAAAGTGATCTCCAAGAGGATGGGGGGGGAGACATTAATTGGCCGCCCAGAAATCCCGATTTAACGCCGATGGATTTTTTCTTATTGGGCTACTTGAAATCTAAGGTGGACACTGATGCTTCTAGGATCTTGCTTCAGTTAAAAGTGAAGAATACGCGAGAAAATTCAGAGAATTGAACTAGAATTATGCCGGTAGGTTATCGCAAATTTTAAGCACCTTGAAGATGTTATTTTTACACATAACTTTTCCTGCATTGTAAATTTAAATAAAAAATAGTGAATAGTGAAAAACATTCCAGGACACCTGTTATTTTTTCGCCGCGTCACCTAAAGACACAACGAATCAGATGCATCAAAATAAAGAAAAGGGGACAGAAGAAGAAGAAGAAGAAGAAAAACCAGTTGGTACATCCCATATACGATTTTCTCTTTCCAATATACTACTGTTTCAATTTGAATAAGTTGTGGCGATAGTCTTGGAAATTGCGGTTTTTGTAGGCCAGTCGATTTGGAGGCTCCAAGCCCTCGATTCGGACCTAGACAAGCTTTCGGTATTAATTTGTCGATGAGGAAAAGCCTTCCGTCTTGACGTTAATTTAGTTTTTGTGCCGCGGCGAGATGTGGGGCGAAAGATGAAATAACTGATAATGAATTTTGATCAAATTATAAAACTTGTTATCTCTCGGCGTTAATGAGTTTTACTTTGGAAACTTTCGAATTAAGGAGGGTTTAAATTTTAACATATATTAAATTCACTGATGCCGAAAATTCGCGGGGTTCCAATAAACTTGCTGTAAGTTGTAACTCTTTACTTAACTTCCACCTAAAAGCAATTTGCTGTGGTCTCTCTAATCCGTGGGATATAATCAATCATTAAACAATTTTGTTAGTTTTTAATTAATGCTAAATGCGTTAGAACAAAACGTGAGCATTATGAAATTAGAAGTATCTACAATGATGGACAAAAGTTAAGCAACATAGTGGAAATAAATATTTATTCTGTAAACAATAAAAATAGAAAACATTTTATTACTCTTCTTACAATTAAATAATCTTTATTTAGTTGTAAGAATAATTATTGATGTAATAGTAACGAAAAACAAATATACGCTTATAAGATACTGACATAAGGTATAAGCAACTTAATAAAGTTATTAAAAAATAATAAGTTACAACTGTGAATTAATATGGTGCAGCATGTCCATTCTTATGTGTTACAGCAGCACATCTCTAAGGCATAGATGATGTAAAATTGTCTATTATTTTGGGAGAGATTTGTTGCCATGCATTAGAAAGAATTATGAAAAAGTCTTGGCCATTTGAAAAGACGTTGTTTTGTCGAACTTGTCTGCCTACAATAGCCCACAAATTTTCCACTGGATTTAGGTTCGGACACTCAGCCGGCCAAGATAAAATTTGTACGTTATCGTTCTTAAACCAAGTTTTTATGAGCTTTGATGTATGTTTTGGATCGTCGTCATGCTGAAATATCCAAGATAAAAGCATTTCCCATTCGGCATGAGGTAATATAACATCCTGCAATATATCTCTATACTTAAACTGATCTATTATACCTTCTATATTAAATGATGGTTCTATCCTAAAGCCTGAGAAACAACCCTACACTAATACATGACCTCTTCCATATTTCGGTGAAATATGGAAGAGGTCATGTATTATGTGTGGGGCTGTTGTTATACAATATCGTGGATTAAATCTCTGGCCAGAAGGACATCATACATAACATAGACCATCACTTTCTATGAGATTAAACTTCGTTTCATCGCTGATGAACGCAGTTTTTCATGTTTCAGCAGTTCAGTATAATTGGTCATGTGCAAATTTAAGTCGGGCCTTTACGTTTTTCTTACTCAATATTGGTTTTTTGACAGGTCTTTGGCCATGCAAGCCTGCTTGTACTAGACGTCTGCTGGCAGTTCTTGAAGACACGTTGATTCCCAAAGCTGCTCTAATTTAAGCCGCAGTTGCAAATGGGTCCTGTTTACTTTTCCGACAAATTAATGTATCTTCCCTTGTCGCCGTTTTCCGAGGCCGACCAGAACACGGGGAAGTTACGACTGTTTGTCTATCCCGATAATGTTTCAATATACGGGATATTACGGATTTATATATATGAAATTGTTAACTAATATTTGCTTGTGATGTACCCTGTTCATTCTTATAATTGCTAATTCTACATCGTTAGAATACCGTAAACCGGGGCTACTCAGACATAATTTGAGAGGTTCTTCTTGGCTTTAGAAAAAATTAAAACGTTAATTCAAGCTCATTAAGCCCTCTAACATGTCTGTAGGACCATCCGTTTCGATGGAAAAGCGGTTTTACGAAAACACCTTCTTTTACGAAAACAGCTATAACTTTGAAAAAAAAAATATTTTTGAATTGTACAAAAACGATTGTCTTCGTCTCACTTAGGACTACATTTTCTGAAATTATTAAATGTTTTCATCAAACATTGTTATTTTTAGAGCAAAAACAAGAACACGCAGTTTTCAACGACTTCTTCGATATATCTCGAAAAGCAATGAATCTATTCGAGCACACAAAAATTGAATCAAAAGAGTTTTTCATTATCTACAACTTTCTCATTTAACTTTTTCCAATACGAGCACAACTTTCTTTTTATTCGCGAAAAACCGGTTCTTTGATTTTTGCGAATTTTTTAGGTTATGTTAGCGGCCGCCATTTTGAGAGCAAAAAACTGTAAGTTTCTTGAAATTCCATTTTCTATATGCTCTAAAATTTTTTTGCTGCTTACAATTAGTGACCATTTAACATAGGGGCTCAGACAGATTGATTGGACTATAATTGAAGGAAATCATCTGAGAAACATCCACCATACAGTCCGGACCTATCGCTGTGTGATCGTCACATGTTCGGACCATTAAGAAATTGGCTTGGGTCGTGTGGCCAAACGTGGAAGCTCTTTGTTGCAAGAGCGTTCCAGCGACTAACGCTTGTGATGGTTGAACGTCTTAACGAAACGATGAAACATATTAAACGAATCTAGCCGATATTAGAAAAGTTCTGGGCGGCAACATGAGCGACGACGTCGACATAATTTCCAGCTGACACTTGCATAAGGTGGAAATATGGGCTCATAAGCCACATGGCACGTTATGTGGCAATAAACCAGCAGCGAGCCATGAAATAAATTCAGCATGCGAATGAATATTGGCACGAGAAACGCTCTTGCACCGCCGATTCCCGATTGATGCTGTACAATAGAAATTTCGTAAAACGAACGTAAAGTAATATATCCCGCACATTTTTCTTCCCGAAAATGGCGAAACTTCCTCATGAGATATTATTGAAAGGGGAATATGCGAGCAGGAGTCGGTCGTAAAAAAACGATGATTCCCCGGCTAGGTTTTTAAACCCCCGAGAATGGACGGATATAAATTTCCTTGTAAGAAGCCATCGAGCCACAGAAATCGTACACGATATGCATATTTATAATAAAAAAAAATCAAATTTACATGCCAACGTCGACAAGTCGCTCCCCAACGAATCAATAAATACATGTACAAATAAATAGGTAAGTGTTTTGTCAATCAATTAACTAATTCGTTAAAAATTCAAGGAATAATTTTTGGGAAAAACCCTCCAACCTCTTAAATTTTATTTTTCGTTGCACATTTTTTAAAATCTAATTAATATATACAGTATACTAAAACACATAAATTACTTTGTTTTTTACCACTGTTTATTAACCACCACACCAATAAATCAATAAACTAGGGGCGTAGCATACATGGATGCGAGTGATGCATCGCATCCCTTAAAAAATTGGCAAATTAGTGTTATTTAAAAGTTCAATCGATTTATTCAATTAATACAATTTTTTAATTATTTTACACCGACCGCAAACATACATTATTTACTTTAAACGCTACCATCAACTTTTTTATTTCAAATCGGCCGTGAAGGTGCCCGAAATTATTGGACTCCCGCGTTACTTGCTGCAGTGCTGAAATGCGATGGTCAACGTTACATCCAAGCTACGCGTTAGATGGGCGAAAAGGTCAGTTATCTAATGCAGTCGACAGTGGAACCTCGAGTGGGTGTTGTCGTTATTTCCGGACTCAGTTATGCGATTATGTGAACGCATCTTGGCGACTGTCGCCATAACATAAGGAAGATTTGAAAGCGCTGTTTCAGATAATTGTGGAAAACGGAAATGAGGAATGGGATCGAGAAACCGTTATTTGTGCTAGAGGCCTTTGAACTTTATTGCGCGACTTTGATTTTAATTTTTTCTTAGCAGTGTTTTCTGCAATATTCCGAGAATCTGTTTAAAATTCTATAGACAATAATATCAGATATTAGTTACTGTAATAAAAAGATTGCTGATTTCAAATCACATATTCAGAAAATGACAAACTAGTTTAGTGACATTTGGGACCGTATGGACAAATTTATGTTAGAAAATCAACCATCAAGTAAAATAATGCGTTTGGATTTAATTCCTGAAGAAGATAAGAAAAAGCACCTACGCACGATTGTTTTATGAACTTTTGGACGTTATTACTTTGAACATTAGTGAACAGTTTAGTGAAATTTCTAAAGTGAAATTCTTAAATCTAGATTCCACACAATTTACTTCATTCGTGAAACGTTTCCCTGACGAACTTTCTTTTTCTTTAGTAGATACATATGGAATATTCTTTGACGCAAATCGTTTAAAAAGTGAACTTTCAGTGATTTATAGTGATCCCGATATGAAAAAGAGCACTGTGTTTGAGCTTCACCAAAATATTATGTTCCTTCAATTATCTTCTGTTTTTCCGGAGTCATCAAAATTGTGTAGTTTAATTTTGACTATTCCTGCCACAAGCAGTTCCGCGGAAAGATCATTTTCATGGTTAAAGATAATATGGACTTATCTACGAAATTTTCAAAAGTAAGAAAGACTGTTAGCTTTAGCATTAATAAATATTGAAAGTGCCTTGTTAGAAGATATGAGATCGTCTCCAACATTTGAAGAAACAGTGATAGACGTTTTCGCTGGACAAACAAAAACCAAAGAATTGATCTTTATTTTAAAAATTAGGATATATACCTCAGCATAATCATTTTAGGTTAGTGCCTTTTTTTATTTTGACCATTTTCATATGGCCTACCATACATCTGACTATACCTCTTCCCCTTATAATATTTTTATCACATCCCTAGATTCTTTTCTCACGCTACGCCCCTGCAATAAACAGTGGTGAAAACAAAGTAGTTTATGTATTTCACTATATCGTAATGATCAACTACCATAAAGTAACGGCTTCCACCATACAACTTTTAATATATACAGGATGATTCGTGCAGGAATAACTTCAAGAGGTATTCGTTACATTTAATGATCAATTCTTGCTTTTAAATCTTCTAAAGTCTCCTGCCTAGTAACGTATACTTTGCTTTATAAGTATCCCTGCAAAAATTAGTCTAGGGGTGTCAAATCTGGCTATTCGACTGGCCACTCAATCGGCCCGTTCCTCCCTATCCGACGATTCGGGAACATCTTATCTAACTAAAAGAGAACAGATGCTGCACAATATGGAGATGCACCATCTTTCAATAGGTTTAATTTGGATATAATGTTAATATTGAAAATCTGAAAAAATCACATAGACCAAAGAATGGCAGAAACATTTAACGGTGGCTTCAAATTCATCCTAAATTTAGAGGTTTTCTAGGTAGGTAAGAATTTCTAAGTTATGAATGTGTAGTTTTAGGAATTTTTTTCGGTTTCAGAGAAAACCGAAGTTTTTTATGAAAACTGAAATTTCTGTAATATTTAGGAGGTCGATTTACGTTATATTTCCTATAATGTGCACCGATTTTTTTTAAATATTCCCTTGTTTATGACCTAATAAGACACATAATTTAGTATGTGGGGATGTTAGTTTGGGTA
Source organism: Rosalia funebris (assembly GCA_037954035.1). Taxonomy (NCBI): domain Eukaryota; kingdom Metazoa; phylum Arthropoda; class Insecta; order Coleoptera; family Cerambycidae; genus Rosalia; species Rosalia funebris. The sequence goes on along the minus strand of JAZFAV010000001.1, from coordinate 8,141,134 downwards.
GATACATTTTGGTAATCTTGAATTTCTGTATCTAACGAAACTCTAATAATAAAATTCAAGAATAGTTTTAACTTTAACCATTTATTAAATGGAAACATTTAGCTGGAAAAATATACAGTGTATCCGAAAATTAATGTATAAATTGGCACTAACAGTAAATTTACAAAAAACGTTCTCTAAATATGCTATATTTAGGCAAATCAAATATATCTTTTGACATGTCACAGTGATTAAAAAGAAAAGACAATACCAGTTTTATCAAATTCATACAATACTTTTCGCATGTATGTTTTCAAATCACTCACTAGGTTAAATTGTAATGGAGACCTATCTTAAGAGTATTTACCTCTATTTTATAATTAAACATAAAATAAGACATTGATGTACAGCTCGTCAAGTATAGAAAGAAGTCTCAAAACTGTGATATCGGACCGCCCACGAGATGCACAGGAAATAGTCGAGTCTTTGATCAGTCAGATTGAGATCTTTGCAGAGTGAGATGCCTCTATTTGCCAAATAAAAAATCTCAAACGGCTATTATCTCACGCCATGGCTTGTTTTTATGGCTTGGCTCAGGTAGACTGTTCCATTTATAGGCAAGATAAGAGAGTTCTTTATTTGGCAAATAGCGATGAAATAAATAGTATGTATAATGTGAATGTACACAAAGATCGATCTGGCCGCGCGTAAAGTGCATCCTTCTCCCTCCGAATGCTGCCTCACTCTTTTTTTTACGCATACATAGATAATCTCACGCTTTTTCCTATTATTGACGAGCTTTAATAAGAAAATTGCACATTAAATTTGCGGATACACTCTGGACGCGATACGTGTTACAGCGAAGATTTACGTCAACATCAAGTTCAAGTTAACCCGGCCTTAAGTGAAATTCTTACCTGGATTATATCGAAGCTTCGGCAAGAAGTGGTTCCAGAAAGCGCAGGCCGTCGCTCTGGGTCCTTTGCCAATTCTGTTTTTGTCTGCATTGAAAATAAAATACTGAGGCTGGTCCTTTGTGTATAGAGGCCAATTCACATCGTCTGTTACCGGCTTCCTGCAACAAAACCATATTTTTATTTTGTGGTCCTGCGAGAACGTCGACTTGCCTTAAAAGGAATTATTTAGGGGTTTTATTACCCTCTTTAAGGAGACGAGCAATGTAAATAACTCTTACTTTCATCCACGCACAAGTCGTTCTTTAATTTCGAATGTTCGCAAACATTCCAAATTGAAAAGAAAAAATGAAAAAGAAGAACAAACGATTAGAAAAATGTACATACTATTTCGTCTGTTTTGTAAATGGGTTTGCACTGATGTGTGTCGTTAATATACTAAAATATATGACTCATAGAGAATATGGTAGCTATTCAGGTCAGTTGCCTGATGCGGAACTAATGGAAGTGCAGCACTTTGCTCCGCGTCCACAACATGGAAGGATGGCCTATTGTATTTCCTTATAGAGCTAGCTGTGATAACGCCATTCATGCTATGGTTCGGAATGGCACCCTAGGCGCAATATTGAGGGTGCTATTGAATGTTTGGGTTTGAGTACTAATGGAGGGACTGGGCTAATGCTCTCTGAGCATGAGGGGGTGCGAAATTTCTCCTCAGTTTGTATGGTATGTGTTTAAAAATGTTTTTTATTTTTTTACACTAATACTGTAAAAAATATTCTTCCCATAATTCACATTATCGTGTTATTTAAAATTACCAATGTTTAACACTCTTATGAGTTATAATAATAATAATAACGACTCCATTTCGATATTGCCATTCTAATTGGTCTATATTCAAATTGAGGGTTTAACCAATCACGTTTCATTGGATTTCACTGGATTGCCGATCCTAGTAGCGAAGCATGACGTCACGAAAAGTATTTCTAACAATATTTAAGTTACTGAAGTCAAGACATACTGATTTTGTCATTTAGTGAAGTCATACTAATTGCCCATTGCATTGTTTCTATACAAAAAAATGTGGTGAAACGATCAGCGATATCGAGCAAATTTTAACTTATTTATCTTTCATTTGATACACACTTAATATCAAGGTAAATTTTTGAGAAAACATCGTCTGTCTCTCCTCAGCGTTCCGTTTCACATATTGTAGCAATCGCAATAATTCTTTGGTTTTTCACACAATAAAATATGATGAAACGATCAGTGATATCGAGCAAATTTTAACTTATTTGTCTTTAATTTGATACACACTTAATATCAAGGTAAATTTTTGAGAAAACATCGTCTGTCTCTCCTCAGCGTTCCGTTTCACATATTGTAGCAATCGCAACAATTCTTTGGTTTTTCACACAATAAAATATGATGAAACGATCAGTGATATCGAGCAAATTTTAACTTATTTGTCTTTAATTTGATACACACTTACTATCAAGGTAAATTTTTGAGAAAACATCGTCTGTCTCTCCTCAGCGTTCCGTTTCACATATTGTAGCAATCACAACAATTCTTTGGTTTTTTACACAAAAAAATATGATGAAACGATCAGTGATATCGAGCAAATTTTTACTTATTTGTCTTTCATTTGATACACACTTAATATCAAGGTAAGTTTTTGAGAAAACATCGTCCGTCTCCCCTCAGCGTTGCGATTCACACATTCTAGCTATTAGAACAATTATTTGGTTTTTCACACAATAAAATATGGTGAATCAATCAGTGATATCGAGCAAATTTTAACTTATTTGTCTTTCATTTGATACACACTTAATATCAAGGTAAATTTTTGAGAAAACATTGTCTGTCTCTCCTCAGCATTCCGTTTCACATATTGTAGCAATCACAACAATTCTTTGGTTTTTTTATGCAACAAAATACGATGAAACGTTTAGTGAAATCTAGCAAATTTTAACTTATTTGTCTTTCATTTGCTACACGCTTAATGTCAAGGTGAGTTTTAAAAAAAACATCGCCTGGCTCTCCTCAGCGTTACGATTCACATATTCTAGCTATTAGAATAATTCTTTGGTTTTTTACACAATAAAACATAGTGAAATGATCAGTGATATCGTGAAATTTTTAACTTATTTGAACTTCATTTGTTACACGCTTAATTTCAAGATAAATTGTTGAGAAAACATCGCCTGTCTCTCCTCAACGCAGCGTTTCATATATTGTACCTATCAAAACAATTCTTTAGTTTTTACTTTTCTGCACTCTACTATACGTAGAAAAGTAACGTAATCGTATAAAAATATTTTTTTCTAGGGTTTATTTTTCGTTTTTCAGTATAAAACAAAGAAAAAAATGGTTTTTAAACAATTTTGTGTGTGTATCTCGTTGTCGTCGTTGTCGTCAGCATTTATTTTTGTTAGCACGATAACTCAACTAAATCGTGACGGATCGATCGGATATTGATTGATTCTGATCGGGGACGTCTCCCAGACGACACCTATTGATTTTGAGGTGGATAGGACACACCCCACCCTGTCCATGGGTCATGAGAAAGCACTATGGAGGACTATTTGAAAAAAGTAAAACTGTTACATAAAACACATCGTTCTGCATCTATGTGTTGGTTTATTTTTTCTCGGCGACTCAATTTCGAGATAAAGATGTTATACGTGCGGAAAAGGTTTTAAAACTGTTTATTTATACAATAAATTATGATGAAATGATCGAACAAATTTTAACTTATTTGTCTTATTTTCTACATGCTTAATATCAAGGTAAACGACTAACCAAATCGCAATAATATTGCGCCGCTCCCTCGTTCATATCGAAGGCACCTCCGGAGCATGCCTCTAGAGGCTTTGGATCAATAAAGTTACCTCGTTGTTCGCGAGGGTCGATTTACTATACTGATTTTGTCGAAATGCCGAAATTCGAACGAAAAGCATTTCCTACATCCACCTAAAAATTTCGTGACACACACACACACACGAAAACAGACGTTTAGTAAATAGAGATTTCTGAGAAAACACCGCCTGCCTCTGCTCAGCGTTGCGTTTCACATATTGTAGCTATCACAGACATTTTTTGGTTTCTTACCACAAGATATTCCGAAACGATTAGTGATATCGAGCAAATTTTAACTTATTTCTCTTTCATTTGATACACGCTTCATTTGATTCTGACATAAAAACGCCAGCGCTTAAAGTAATGTTCGTATTTCTAAAGGAAATTAAACTTGTGAATTAAAGACTGATGGGCGAAGAATTCTCCATGCAAATTGTATATAAAAATTTAATTAACTTCTGCAACAGGGATTTATATTATGAAAACGACTAATATTAATGAAACCCAGGGAATGTCTAGACTAAAACGATGAACTAAAAGAATCGTGTTTAAATTTAAAACATCTACGTATCTAGACTATCGTGTACTTAGCTGATAGTATATTAGATCTGTTCAAAAAGTAACGGGAATTTTGTAATTTGGCGAGTTGCATTAGTCCGATTCGCGCGATTTTTTCATTATTGTGTTGGTAAACATAGCTGAAAGATATCTGTTTATTGTTAACCATATCTAATATTTTGTCTGTTGTCAGTTGTCTAAAGGTTACATGTGTTTTGGTATGATTAGCGATTATTCATTTATTTAAAAATGGATCAGAGAATTTACATTAAATTTTGTTACAAGAATGAAATAAAGTGCGGAGATGTTTTAGAAATGTTAAATATTGTTTTTGGTAAAACATCTAGGAGTGAAACAAGGATTTACGAGTGGTATAAGCGTTTCCAAGAAGGCCGTGAAGACGTTGAGGGTGACGAGAGCGTCCTAGACGCCCCAGCATACCACCAACCGACGAAAACGTGGAAAAGCGAAAGAAATGATTACGAACGATCACCGAATCATAATCAGAGAAGTGGCTGATGATATTGGCATATCAATTAGCTCATGCCATGACATTTTTTCAGGTGTTTTGGATATGCAACTTGTGGTACCAAGTTTGTTCCCATATTCTTGTATTTCGAACAATATCAGCGGCGAATAGAACTTGCTCAGGAGTCAATAACAATGTAGAACTACTGAAACGTGTCATAACAGGTGATGAAATATGGGTTTATGGATATGACGTCAAAACTAAGGCTCAATCGTCCCGGTGGCAACATTCTGGATCACCAAGACCGAGAAAAGCTCGTCAAGTGCTGTCGAATGTGAAGGTTATGCTCAGTGTGTTCTTCAATTATACCAGCATAGTGCATCATGAGTTATTGTCACAAGGTTAAATGATAAATAAAGACTGCTACCTACAAGTTCAATGCCGTTTGTGTGAAGCAATTCGAAAAAAAAACGCCCGGATGATGCCCCAACCTCCATGTTCACCAGGTATGGCTCCGTGTGACCAAACGTGTGACTTTTTTCTGTTCCCAAAAATAAAGAAAACCCTAAAGGGCGGTCGTCATGCAAGCATAGACGAGATTAAAAGCACATTGCTGAGAGAGCTAAACACTATCCCAAAGATTGAGCTCCAGAAGTGTTTTGGGAATTGGAAGAGCTGGTATAAGTGTATTTTAATAGGGACTATTTTGAAGGGGATAGCATTGATGTAGACGTACAAATAAAATTCCTTCCGAAAAACGAAAATTCCCGTTATTTTTTTAACACATCTCGCAGATAAGAGTTGTTTAACATTTCTTTACAAAGGATTTTAATTTAAAATTTTGTCATAACGTAACTGAGAGAATAAAGAGCAATAGCCTCGCTCGCCCCAAAGTCGTTTATGAAAAATCCACCGAACAAGCCAGGGGTAGATATTTAGATTATATTAAGGTAGCCCTACCGAATTTACCCTACAATATTGTAAATAACACAATTCCACAGAAGAATCAATTTATTGATTTACTATTTTCAAATGCCGCTCTTCGTGTATCTAGACTGCCATTTGGGGAACAATGCGCTCCACATTTATCCCGTATAGCATTCACTGCTGTGTCGCTGGGGATTCGGGGGAAATGTAGAAATATATATGTAACGTCGCCAACATGAGCTCCTAGATGTCTATCCTCTGCATAAGTAAGCTTATGTTCAATCCTTTAAGCAGGACAGAGAGGAGTAAAAGATGCCGTTGCATTAATTTTTCCATCGATATTTTTGTAGTAGTTTACAGTACGAAAAAGTGACAACTTACTCTTCAAAGGAGGTGCGTTAATTTGTGTATTAAATAATACAGGATCTTTCAATAGAGGCGCTCAATATTTGCTAGGTGATTTGATAAATAATCGGCCACCCGGACATCATTGAAATGTAAGGTCTGTTGAAAATATCGCTGCTGTGCGTGAGAGTGTACGGGAAAACCCGAGACAGTCAATTCCTCGTCATTCACAAGAACTTGGCCTTTCTGCGACTTCAACTTGGTGAATTTTGCGTCGGGACTTGGGTTTGCACCCGTATAAAATCCAACTGATCCAGGAGCTTAAGGTAAGTGACCATAGACAACGCCATGTGTTCATTGATGGGGGTATGGAGGGGTTGGAAGTTGACCCAAATTTCGCCAAAAAAATCATCTGTAGCGACTAGGCCTATTTTTGGATGAATGGATATGTGAACAAGCAAAATTGTCGGATTTGGGACGATACCAATCCACAGGAGATACACCAGCACCAAATTCACCCAATTCCAAAAAGTCAGTGTTTGGTGCGGATTCTGGTCTAGCGCAATCATCGGTCCGTACTTCTTCCAAAACGAAACTGATGTTCCCGTAACCGTCAATGGCGAGCGCTATTGATTCAACGAGATCGTGCGATTCAACGCCTTTAGACTTCTTCCTCTTAAATTACAGATCTATAAGAATAAACATCAAATAACTGATGCCTTTAGTTATTTGAGTTCAGTTGAAGTCAACATAACGAACGCCATCCAGCAAACTCAGCCAGATTTATGCGACAAAGTCATCGAAAATTGAACCTCCCGAATATGTTCCACCAAGTAAAGCTACGTTTTCAATTTGAACGACGCTATATTCCATACTTAATGCCATGAAATGTTCTATCAAGCAATAGAAAAATTGAGTGGATATCTCAAACACAACATGTTTATTTGCATTTAAATTCGAGCGTCCTTATTGAAGGATCCTTTAAGACCCTCTAAGCCAACTGGACTTCTAAGACGATAAAGATGACAGCACATTGTTCAGATATCTTAAATCCTAAACGTTTTGAATAGATGATTCTAAATTAATATTTTCCTGTAAAACTCTGCTAATCTTGACTATATCTTTACTTGAGTAATAGGTTATCAAATCGTCTACATAAAGACATTTCTGAACTGGTCGATTTAGGATTGGAATTAATTGATCGACTGCGGTAGATAATAGAGTAATACTTAAAGTGGAACCTTGTGGTACTCCATTTTCTTGTGTAAACAATCCAAGGAGGGAATTGCCTATACGTACACGAAATTTATGACTATTTAGAAAGTTCTTCACTAACACCAGAAGTTGACTTCGTAGACCCCACTGATGTATCTTTCTTAGGATTCCATTCCTCCAAGTTCTATCACATACATATCCTTTCAATATCAAGAAACAAAGTGTTTCCGATAGGTAAAAGCATTTGAAGCTTATTCTAAAGGCACCACATGATCTGTAGTTGACCTGCAGACAAGAATCCATTTGTTACATTTGTTTGTAATCCATTATTTTATTTCTAGAATTAATAATATAGATTAAACACATTCTACTATCTTATAGGCCAGGAATATAATCAATTGGGAGAAATCTTGAGACAGCCAAAAAATCTACGAGGCCTTTTAAGACGGGATAGTAGTAAAAAGAACATGATAGTTTATGAAAATGACAAACCTGACATAAAATATAGTGTGATCAGTAACATATCTAGTCATAGTATTAGTAGTAGTACATTTATCCAACTGAGACACCTACACATATATGAATATTTGAACAAGCTGTGATACTGTTCTGAATGAGAATGATTACATTTAGTTATAACATAAATTCAATCTGCTCTAGTCATTTATATAGGAAAATAAGCATATGGAAATAGAGGGATAATGACCTTACTATTATTTACTTTAAACGCTACCATCAACTTTCTATTTCAAATCGGCCGTGAAGGCGCCCGAAATTATTGGACTCCCGCGTTACTTGCTGCAGTGCTGAAATACGATGGTACACATTACATCCAAGCTACGCGGTAGATGGACGAAAAGGTCAGTGATCTTACGCCGTCAACAGTGGAACCTCGAGTGGGTGTTGTCGTTATTTCCGGACTCAGTTATGCAATTATGTGAACGCATCTTGGCGACTGTCGCCATAACATAAGGAATATTTGGAAGCGTTGTTTCAGGTAATTGTGGAAAATGAAAATGAAAAATGGGATGGAAAAACCGTTATTTGTGCTAGAGAACTTTTAACTTTATTGCGCCACTTTGATTTTAATTTTTTCTTAGCAGTGTTTTTTGCAATATTCCTACATCCCGAGAGTCTGTTTAAAATTCTACAGACAAAAATATCAGATATTAGTTACTGTAATAAAAGGATCGCCGATTTCAAATCACATATTCAAAAAATGAGAAACGAGTTTAGTGACATTTGGGACCCTATGGACGTTTAGATTTGTGTTAGAAAATCAACCACCAAGTAAAAGAATGCGTTCGGATTTAATTCCTAAAGAAGATAAGAAAAGCAGTTACGCACGATTGTTTTATGAAATTTTGGAAGTTATTACTTTGAACATTAGTGAACAGTTTAGTGAAATTTCTAAAGTGAAATTCTTAAATCTAGATTCCACACAATTTACTTCATTCGTGAAACGTTTCCCTGACGAACTTTCTTTTTCTTTAGTAGATACATATGGAATATTCTTTGACGCAAATCGTTTAAAAAGTGAACTTTCAGTGATATATAGTGATCCCGACATGAAAAAGAGCACTGCGTTTGAGCTTCACCAATATATTATGTCCCTTCAATTATCTTTTGTTTTCCCGGAGTCATCAAAATTGTGTCGTTTAATTTTGACTGTTCCTGCCACAAGCAGTTCCGCGGAAAAATCATTTTCATGTTTAAAGAGAATAAAGACTTATCTGTGAAATTCTCAAAAGCAAGAAAGACTGTCAGCATTAGCATTAATAAATATTGAAAATGTCTTGTTAGAAGATATGAGATCGTCGCCAACATTTGAAGAAACAGTGATAGACGTTTTCGCTGGACAAACAAAAACCGAAGGAATAATCTTCATTTTACAAATTAGTATATATACCTCGGCATAATCATTTTAGTTTAATGTCTTTTTTTATTTTTACCATATTCATATGGCCTAGCATACATCTGACTATACCTCTTCCTCTTCCCCTTATAAAATAACATTGACGTTTTCCATTTCACAGATAGCTTAAGCAGGATAATTTTTTATGATTAAATAAGTTCTTTATTTATGTTCTTTTTTATAACGTCCATTGCGTTGTAGCGAAGACAAACTCAAATGTCACTAGATGCGATATTGTCAAAGATAAAGATGCACCGTATATAATACAAAATCACGTACACAGTCGGGATAATATCGTACAGCGTATAATAATCCGGTATTGCCGTCTGCAGTAGATATGCGCTACCGGGCCGATGGAATACGTAATTAGCTTTCCTAATCCAGATTATAACTCAAGAACAACGTCTCAAAGCAACCTCAGCCAGTATTAACCCTAACTAATTCAACTTTGCCTCTTCCACGGCCCGGTCCTTTCTAAACGTCGCCGTCGATTCGGACTGGGAAATTGATTAAGTTGCGGTCTGAATGAAAACACGTCAGCCCACGTCAAAATAGACAATGCTTTTCTTTTATGGCGCCAATCGGGGGTCCGGAATTTTGATGGAATTAATGTAATTAAGGTGGTAGGGCGTAATTAGTCTAATTAACGTGACAGAAAAGGCTTGGATTAAAAGTTGTTTGAGTAACAAGTTTGAAAACTAGGACTACTTGTCAAAGTTGGTCAGAGGAAAAGCAACATTCCAGAGTCATGCGTTTCCAGATGAAGTCGAAGTCTGCAGTTAGCTGAGTTTGAGAAATGGTTCAACTTTCCAACATATAACTAATTTGAAGGACTATATGATATAAAGTTTATTTAATTAAAACACAATCTTAGAATATTAATTACTACATAAATATAATAATAGTAATCTATATTTATAAGTAAATATAGGTATACCTATATTTCATACTATAGGATGTCCCAGTTGAAACTATAGGATGTAATATGTAAATAAAACTAATAATATTTGGCAAATTGTGGTTTCTTATTCTTCAACATAAAATAGAGATGATACCGCTACAAATGGGAAAGAATATCATTCATATGATCGCCTCGACTCATCTGGTATAATGTCATTCATTTAGCAAAACTGTCTATAATACTTGCACATAAAACTGGCTCTATTTTCCGAATAACACGTTGTATGTTTGCCTTGAAGTCATTAGTTATTGCTGGCTGGATGGTGTACACTTTTCCATTGACATAACCCCAAAGAAAAAAGTCCAGTGGTGTTAAAGCACATGATCTTGTAGGCCAATTGATGTCAGCATTCCGCGAGATAACATGATCAGGAAATTTGGTATTCAATAGAATCATTGCATGTACTGTATGACACGTTGTACCATCTTGCAGCAATCACATATTGTTCAAGTCCAAATCATCAATTTAGTGGAAAACGACATTATTTAACATGTCACGGTAGCGTTCCCCATTTACTGTGATAACATTATCAGGAGGAGCCGACAAATGCGAGAACTTTAGAACGATTAGCCTAACTTCCCACGCGTCAAAAATCTTAACCAGAATAGTGCAGAAGAGGATGGAAAATAGAGCGGAGGGAATACTAGGAGAAGACCAATTCGGGTTTAGTCGAAATAGGGGAACTAGCGAAGCTATTCTGGCGCTAAGAGTAATGTAGATAATAGAAAAAGGAAAGAACGCTTATATAGGGTTTGTAGATTTAGAAAAAGCTTTTGATAATGTAAGATGGGAAAAAATGTTCGAGATACTGAAGAGCGCGGGAATGAAGTATAGAGATAGGAGAGTAGTACACAATCTATACAAAGAGCAAACTGCTGTTATAGAAGTAGAAGGGGAAAGAAGGGAAGTAGGTATTAGGAAAGAAGTAAGACAAGGATGTACGCTATCACCACTAATTTTTAATCTGTACATCGAAGAGGCGATTAATGTGGTAAAATATAAAGTGGATTTCGGGATTAAAGTACAGGGACAGAAAGTAAAAATGCTGAGATTCGCGGATGATATAGCAGTATTATCATCCAGTAAAGAGGAATTAGAATCAGCGTTGAACGAAATGGAGGCAGTGTTGACAGAGGAATATGGAATGAGGGTGAATAAAAATAAAACTAAAGTGTTAGTGTGCAGAGGGCGCGAGAGCAGAACAAAAACGAAAGTACAAATTAGTAATGAAAGATTGGAGGAAATCAAAGACTTCACTTATTTAGGAAGTAAAATAAATTGGGATGGAAGAAGCGATAAAGATATAAAACAAAGAATAGCGCAGGGTCGAGTAGCTTTTAACAAAAAGAAAACACTTTTATGCTCGGGGGTAATAAACTTAGAAACAAGGAAGAGATTTTTGAAAACGTATGTATGGAGCACGGCACTATACTGTTGCGAAACCTGGACGGTAGAGAAAGCAAGTAGGAAGAAATTAGAAGCTTTTGAGATGTGGTGTTACCGAAGAATGATGAAAATACCATGGACTGATAGGGTTAGAAACGAAGAAATATTAGAGAAAGTCGGCGAGAAAAGAAGTATGTGGAAAAACACAAGGAAGAGAAGAGATAGAATGGTAGGCCACTTGCTGAGACATGGGGGAATTGTCCGCGATATTTTGGAGGCAGAAATAGGAGTGAAGAAAGGCAGAGGTAGGCCTAGACTAGACTACTGCTCGCAAATAGTAAGGGATGTAGGTTGTAGCACAATTAGCGAAATGCGTAGGTTAGCACAAGATAGGAGAAGCTGGAGGTTAGCGTCCAACCAGTCTTAGAACTGATGACCTCATGATGATGATGAACATTATCAGCATAATTTTCAAAGAAGCATTGTCAAATTATTCCACTACTCTAAAATATGCACCAAACTGTACATCTCTGGGGATACATTTCCTTTTCGTGAACAGGATATGGATTTTTAGCACCTCAAATTCGACAATTTTGTTTGCTGACGTATCCATCAAGATGAAAGTGTGTTTCATTGCAGAACAAAATTTTGTTGTAAAAATCAACATCACCTTCGTTCTTTTCTAACACCCCATCAACAAATGTACGACGTTGTAAATGGTTTATAACTTTTAATCGTTGTGTCAACTGAATTTTGTATGCTGACAGATGCAGGTCTTTCTTTAAAATCCGATGCATGGTAGCTCTTGACAGATTCAATTGTTGTGCAAGACGTCTAATTTATACGTTTGCATACTCCCGTACACTTTATCTCACTTCAGCAATATTTTCATCTGACCGACCACGACGAGGACGTATTGGTGTCGCCTTATCGATAACAGAAGCTGTCTCTTCAAATTTCTTGATTAAGTTACTAACTGTTCACACTGTAGGTGCTTCATTTTGTCCTAATTTTTCTTTCATAAAACAGTTGTACACAACCTATTCGTTGTTCAACTGCTCATCGTGGCATGTTGACGTCGTATGGTTTGTAAATGATAGCTGACGCCCAACCTTCGACAGAACACAAATGGCGCGCAATTCAAGTCTTGTATTTCCAACTGAGATACCCTATATAATTGTATAATGCAAGTCCAAAAATAGCACTTTCATATGCTTCTAATATAATTAATAAACATACAATTTTTCAACTATGATTTTAATATTTCTTTCTCATACACTTCTCATTATTATTAGTATTATTATTATTATCAAAATTTCAGAAACGATGTTTTAAGGCAATATAATCCTAATGTTTTGCCACGGCAATAAAATCCGTTTTGTATACGCTAAGCAACCATATGCTAAGCTAACCAGATGTTAACACTTTCTCTCGTAATATCTGTGATTATGGACCTAGAGCAGAATATAATGTATGGTCACAGATTCAACAGGTAGGACATTTGCGGTGCGACCTCTATATTATGCGTTATACTGTGTTACATCAATCTCTGTCTGCTAGCCTATATGGGGTCACGAATTCGCTGGACTGACCTGATTCAATTAAACAGAAATTCATTATAAAATATAACGTATCTCCGTGGCTAGTAATGAAAGCCAAATTGGTATTTGGTTGTATTCCGGAAAAAAAAACGACAGAAACACATACGACAAACCTATAGTATCTGAGTAATTATATCATATGAGTATGCTTTGATTATAATAGCAATTACTGATAGATTCTGTAGGGAACCCAATTTTTCACACTATCTATAACGGGTTTTTCAATAAGAATGCTCGATTTTTAAATGCAAATAAAACAAGTTGTGTGTGAGATATCCGCTCAATTCTTTTTTTATTTGAAAGAATATTTTATGGCATTAAGTATGCAATATAACGTCGTTCAAGTGTCCGCCGCGGCTTTGCTTGGTAGCACGTATTTGGGAGGTCCAAATTTCGATTATTTTGTCGCATAAATCTGGCTGAATTTGCTGGATGATGTTTGTTATGTTGACGTTGAGGGCATCAATTGTTTGCGGTTTTTTCGCTTAGACCTACGATTTAAGATAGCCCTAAGGGAAGAAGTCTAAATGCGTAAAATTGCATGATATTAGTGACCAGTTCACGTCACGGCTGCGCGGGATAACCATGCCCTTAAATCGTTCGTGCAGACTGTCCATCGTGGCATGCACTGTGTGGCACGTAGCGCCGTCCTATTGAAACCACATGTCGTCATTATCAACATCATCCAGTTTATGCCAGAAGAAGTTACTTATCATCGATCTGTAACGATGATTACGATGATTCCGACAGATCAAAATCTGCATCAAACAGTTGATTTTCTCTCGAGATGCATTTGGTACTCGTGTATCTCGTGTGGATTGGTATCGTCCCAAATCCGACAATTTTGCTTGTTCACATATCCAGTCATCCAAAAATGGACCTCGTCGCTAAATATGATTTTTTTGGCGAAATTTGAGTCTACTTCCAACTGCTTAGGGCCCAATCAGCGAACACACGGCCTTGTCTATGGTCGTTTATCTTAAGTTCCTGGCTCAGTTGGATTTTATGCGAATGCGGACCTAACTCCAGACGCAAAATTCGCCAAGTTGAAGTCGCAGAAGGCCAAATTCTTGTGAACGATGGGAAAATGACTGTTTCGGGTTTTGCTGTATATTCTCACGCACAGCAGCGATGTTTTGAGCAGATCTTACGTTTGGGTAACGTACGGGTGTTGGCTGATTATTTATCAAACCAGTTGACTCCAATTTGGCCACCTAACGCCGAACAGTCGACCCGGCGGGATAGTCGTGGAGATCGGAACGTTTCTCGAATGGAGCATAGAATTTGAATATAAAATTTGATGATTTATACACTTTGTAGAATTCTATAACCCTCCAAGATAATTTGCCATATACTAGTAAGTGATTCACAAAAAATTTGACAGATGTTTCTTTAATAGTATGGCCGCTATAACCTAATAAACTTCGATCGTCCTTACTGAAAGACCCTGTATTATGGAAAATATTCAATTCCCTATTTAATTGACGGCCATAGTAGTGATGGTCAGCTTCATATGTTGATCTTCACAAAAATCAGCACAAAAATGTCAGAGTCAATCTCAACCTTGAATCCCTCCCTCTGCAGGGGAATCTCAAGGTTAATAATGATGGCGCGTGTGGTGTAATATAGGTTATAGGTTGGCACTACTACAATACTCGCCTAGCGTGGCGTTAAACAGTTTGTTAATATTTTTTAACCGCCAATTATCATTTTCGTTATTCTTTACTGGGAATTCAAATTAAGATAGCAGCGCCATGACGGATTATCCGCAAATTAATCTCTAGTACATGGTTTCCCAACCTCACTTTTTGGTCGTGTTATTTTCGATATATTCCAGCATTTTTGGCTATTTTCCTGTATTTTAAAATTATTGTTATTGTTGTGATCGTTAGTTGTTGTTATATTTATTATCCTTTTACACTGTTATAGTTTTTGTGACTGAAAAATTGGATTGTTCTGTCGGTTATGTCTGGTAAGTACCTACTTATTAGGAGTCTCTGTCTTAGGTATTATCATTTTTGTCTGTCTCAGGTATTATCATTTTTGATTAGAAAATATTTTTAATGTAAAATATTGTTATTTTAGAATGAACATGGCCCAAATCACTCTAAGTTTAGTGGAGTACATTAACTATGTTGGTGGAAATATAAATGCAAGATGTGTGGTTGGATGAGAAGAAGTTTTAAATGCTGGTCACATTATTTTACATGGCAGAACAGATTGTAGCTCTTCTCACATTAAGTTGGTTGCCATTTGTCTGCAGATTAGTGCTCTGCAGTCCGAACCCCATCAAATTAGTGGAGAACTTATTATTTTAAATGGGTCGGCTAAAATAAAATCAATGGTTTGTTCGTGTAAAGCGGGTGTTGGTAAACATTGCAAGCATATATCAGCGTTTCTAATTTTGCTGACCAGGTGTGTTTTCCAAGAAAAAATAGAATATCACGTGAAATCAATTAAATACTATTTATTTCTATCTCCGTGATATCTTGTTTAGTGTGAAGCAAATTAATCAAACCCTGGGCAACTTGAATCTTAGCCTCACTGTTATTTTCGACAACTTCAGATTGACCACATGGACCAACTGTATGTGCTTCCATCAATTGTCTGTTCTGGTATCTTTCACCCCGATACGAGTGTGAAGATTGTGCCTACGAGGTAGAGGACACTGTTGTAGGTGTTGGAAGGTTTTGAGAAGGAACCGCTGTTTTCTTTAATTCACGACCCCTACTTTCCGATTTTTGTCCTTACAAAAATAAAAAATATATTTTAAATATTTGAAATCATAGATTAGAAGTTCTACCTTTGTTAAAATAATCTTCTGCCTTGAAGTGTAGAGAGCAAACTTTCATAAATTTGGTCACAGGCTTGCCAATGTCTAATTGTCTAATTATCTAGGCTTTTCTTCGATCCACTAACTCTTTTCCTATTCTGGACTCAAACTTGACTTTTCCTGAATTTTCTTTAGGAAAAAGATAAAAACTCAGTTTTTTTCAGGGTCCTTTTTGGCCCAGGTATGGCATTGAGGAACACAACAGTAATGGTTCGAAAGCTTGGAGGAAGACATTTCAGACATCTTTAATCGGCACTGCTTTATGCTTTTCCCCTTCTTATTCGACCAGGCGCAGGTCAATTGTTTTTAATATCTCCTCTAATTGGACAGTTCATTCTAAAATAACAATATTGTACATTAAAAATATTTATAATAACAAGTACCTACTTACCAGACGTAACCGGCAGAACAATTCAATTTTTCAGTCACAAAAACTATAATAGTGTAAAAGGATGATAAGGATAACAACAACTAACGATAACAACAATAACAATAGTTTTAAAACGCAAGAAAATATCAAAGAATGCTGTAAAATATCGAAAATAACACGACCAAAAAGTGAGGTTGGGAAATCATGTACTAGAGATTAATTTGCGGATAATTCGTCATAACAACAACTACCGATCACAACAATAACAATAATTTTAAAACACAAGAAAATAGCAAAGAATGCTGTAAAATATCGAAAATAACACGACCAAAAAGTGAGGTTGGGAAATCATGTACTAGAGATTATTTCAGCATTCGGTCGCCAGAGGTCATATCGCTTCTCTTGAAATCCCAATAGTTTAGAACAACTTAAACGTAAGTTAAACCATCTGGCGAAGCGCCCTACAAGGAATCTCAGCCAATGCGAGGGCGGTATCCGGTAACTCAGGTAACGTGTAACCGACATTCTTCCCGGAGATACTCTGCACCGTGTTTGCATATTTACCGAGAAATTCACAGTACAGTACGTGACGCGTCTCGCGCAACATTTTAATAAAAGTAAATGTTTGTATAAATTAACACAATATTAAGGATCGCTCCCTCGGCTTCTATTTATGCAGCTAAACCAGATGAACACACAAAGAATTAACGGCAGGAGTTTAGGCGTTATCTCTCTCGCTATCAGCGAGCTTGATAATGAAACTCTATACGTTTCCGAATAGTTCGCAAGTACCCTTGCTTGCGAACTATTTAGAAGCTCCAACCTCGCGAAGTTCCAGCGTGAAATTTTAACTTTAATTATCGAAACAGCAGTTTCGTGTAACCGTCACGTGGGGGGGGGGGACTCCACACGATGTCATAGGGGAAAGTTTATAAGAATGGACAAGCGAATTGACCAATTAGACCTTACGAAAATATACACTAGACAAAAACCAAATAACCCAGAGTCTCTTGTGTAAGGCAGCAGAAAGAGCTTCGGGGGTGATCTATGACGTAAACTATGCAGAAAAACTGGTGTAAATTCTAGCGTAAATGCAGAGTTTTTGTGCACCAGTAGAAAAATATATGAGCGAAAAACTCCCTAATCCAATACCACGCTTATCGGCAAATTTTTAATTGGTGTCTTCAAACCTAACAGAGATAGTGACAGTCATTTGGTGGCTTCTAAGATATTAGACAACATCGGCCACAAAACAAAACAAATAAAACAGTTTTAAAACTTTAAAACGGACTTTTCCGCATGTAGAACATTCTATTTCGAAATTGAGTGGCCGAGAAAAATTAAACCAACACATAAATGCAAAATATGTGTTTTATGAGACAGTTTTACTTTTTTTAATTTTTCTCAAATTGTCCGCCATCGTGCTTTCTCATAACCCGTGGACAGGGTGGGGTGTATCCTAGCCACATCAAAATGAATAGATGTCGTTTTGTAGACGTTCCTTATCAGAATCAGTCGAATCCGATCTATCCGACGCGATTTAATTGAAATATCGTGCTAACAAAAACAATTTCTCAAATAGTCCACCATTGTGCTTCCTCATAACCCATGGACAGGATGGGGTGTGTTCTATCCATCTCAAAATCAATAAATGTCATCTAGTAGACGTCCCTAATCAGAATCAAAATCGTCGAAACCCGATCGATCCGACACGATTTAATTGAGTGATCGTGCTAACAGAAACAATTTCTCAAATAGTCTACCATCATGCTTTCTCATGACTCATGAAGATGGTAGAGTGTGTTCTACCCACCTCAAAATCAATTGGTGTCGTCTGGGAGACGTCCATTATCAGAATCAGTCGAAATACGATCGATCCGACACGATTTAATTGAGTAATCGTGCTAACAAAGACAATTTCTCGAATATTCACCACTGTGCTTTCTCATGACCCATGAACAGGGTGGGATGTATCCTATCTACCTCAAAGTCAATAGGTGTCGTCTGGGAGACGTCCACGATCAGAATCAGTCAAAACCCGATCGATCCGACACGATTTAGTTGAGTTATCGTGCTAACAAAAAAATTTCTCAAATAGTTCACCATCGTGCTTTCTCATGATCCATGGACAGGGTGGGGTGTATCCTATCCACCTCAAAATCAATGGGTGTCGTTTGGGAGACGTCTCCGTTCAGAATAAGTCACAACCCGATCGATCCGACACGATTTAGTTGAGTTATCGTGCCAACAAGAATAAATTCCGACGACAACGACGACGACGATGACGACACGCACGCACGCACGCACGCACGCACGCACGCACGCACGCACGCACGCACGCACGC
This sequence comes from Rosalia funebris, assembly GCA_037954035.1. Classification (NCBI taxonomy): domain Eukaryota; kingdom Metazoa; phylum Arthropoda; class Insecta; order Coleoptera; family Cerambycidae; genus Rosalia; species Rosalia funebris. Next base: position 8,122,454 of record JAZFAV010000001.1, on the reverse strand, counting down.
ACCCACACACACACACACACCCACCCACACCCACACACACACACACACACACACACACACACACACACACACACACACACACACACACACACACACACACACACACACACACACACACACACACACAAACACACACACACACACACACACACACACACACACACAAAATGGTTTAAAAACTATTTGTTTTTGGTTTTTAGGCCGAGAAACTAAAAATAAACCCTAGAAAAAAAAATTTGTTTTTACACGATTACATATTTTTCCGCGTATAGTGGAGTGCGGAAAAGTAAGAATGAGATTTTGTGACTGAATACTTCATTAAAATATAGTCCATACATAGTTAACTTTTCGTAGTCCTTTGGTGACAGTAGCAAGGACTTTTTCATTGCGTAATCTACTGCCAAGTGATAGGTGTTGAGATTTTACTGCAGAAAACTTAAAACAGTAACTGTGTGTACGTTTATTTGGCAATCCTAATTTTCCTTTCATGGGTTTCGTGCGTCACTTAGACATGTCTTCTTTATTGTTAACAATAACTGGTTCATCTGTGCCTACAGTCTCTTGCATTTTCTTTGGCAATAATTTCACAACACTTTTATTGTCAGTACGAATTTTCTATTTCAAAAGTTGATCGTTGGATACCTTGTCCGAAGTTATCTTAGGAAACGAGATGTTATAGGTCGCTGAAATCGATTCATCAAAAGGATTTCCATAATACACTTACAGGACAAAAATATTGCATATTTTATTTTAAGTCATTATTTTCATTTTATGTTTTTTTCCTTTAAAACTTTTTGTGTTTTTTTTTTGCTAGATAGAGTGCACTGGAGTGTTTTACGTATGTTATAGGGAAATAAATAAATTAATTATATATTCGTAGACGAACTAATAAAATAGCTTCCTTTAAAAAGTTTTAAAGGAAATAAAAAAAAAAGGTATATTTCTGATACTGCACATCTAAAAGTCGCCCTGTATACTTAGATCTAATTTAGAAAACGTTCCTTCTAGGTAAATGTCGATCTGCTCCCGTAAATATCTCTCACAAATTTCTAGTTTCGCCAAACGTTGCGTGGCTCATGTGGCTTCCACCTTGTGTCACCGCCCACTGTAACGTCAAACACCGAACGGCAAAGAAGTTAATCAATTAGGCCCACAAGAAGACCAGTACATAATAGAATTAGCAAACTTCCTCTATCTATGAACTACCAGGAGATGCTGCTCGAGATTTATTACAAACACCCGAAGTGACAAATTATTATCTGGCAACCAGAGATCACTCGCCCTTTGCCACAGACGCGCAAAGGTCGTATTAATATATTGTGTAAAAAACATGAAGGAAATGTGGCCTACACTTTTCATTTTCTCTCAAAGGTCAACAGAGCAATCCAATTCCCTTATTGTTCTTTATATCTACGGCGATAAGTTTCCTGAAACGTTGACAGTTAATCATGTCGAATGAAGTTTATTGCTGGGCATCATCTGGAGTGAAAGTCATCGGAAAGCGATGTATTGACAACGAGTCAAGTGGTGCAACAATTAGGATCTGTCCAGCTTTTTCAGCAACAGCTCTCGTATGAATTATGACTGTATTTAGCATCGAAAGGCTTTCTTTATTAATTATTTCTCAACTTGAATGTATGTATGTATTACCTTTTGATGTTCTGCCCTTCCAAAAAATTGTTTTCCATATGAATAATCGTCATGTCATACCTTCAGCCTTCAGCCCCAGATCATCTTGACATAATATAGGGTCTTTCAATAGGGACGCTAGAAATTTTCACGGTTGTAGCGACCATATTGTCAAAGCGACATCTGTCAAATTTGTTGTTAATCGTCAGTAGTGTATGGAAAAGTACCATGGAAAGTTATAGCGTTCAACAACGTGTGCAAATCATTAAATTTTATTTTCAAAATCAGTGCTCCATTCGAGAAACTTTCCGCGCATTACGTTATTTTTATCTTCACCACAACCGTCCCGCCGAACCGACTATTTGACGTTTGGTAGCCAAATTCGAGTTAACCGGTTTGATAAATAATCATCCAACACCGTGCGTCACTGAAACGTAAGGTCTGCTGAAAACATTGCTTATGTGCGTGAGAGTGTACGGGAAAACCCGAGGCAGTCAATTTTTCGTCGTTCACAAGAACTTAGCCTTTCTTCGACTTCAGCTTGGCGAATTTTGCGTCGATATTTAGATCTGCACCCGTATAGAATCCAACTGGACGCAGCAACTTAAAGTAAACGATCACAGACAACGCCGTGTGTTCACTGATTGGGCTCTGAAGCAGTTGGAAGTTGACCCAAATTTCACAAAAAAAAAATATATATATATTAGCGACGAGGCCCATTTTTGGATGAATGGATATGTGAATAAGCAAAATTGTCAAATTTAAGACGATACCATTTCACACGAAATACACCAGCATCAAATGCATCCTGAGAAAGTCACTGTTTTGTACAGATTTTGGTCTGGTGGAATCATCGGTTCGTACTTATTCCAAAACGAAACTGGCATTGCCATAACCGTCAACGGCGAGCACTACAGATTGATAAGCAACATCTTATGGCCTAAATTAGATGATATGGATACCAACGACATGTGGTTCCAACAGGACGGCGCTACGTGCGATATAGCGCATGCTACGATGGGCATTCTGCACGAGCGATTGGAGGGCATGGTTATTTCGCGCAGAGATAACCTGAATGGGCCACAGAGATCGTGCGATTTAACGCCTTTAGACTTCTTCCTTTGGGGCTATCTTAAATCGCAGGTCTATGCGAATAAACCACAAACAATTGATGCCCTTAAAGTCAATATAACGAACGCCATCGAGTAAATCGAGCCAGATTTATGCTACAAAGTCATCGAAAAGTAGAACTTCCGAATATATGCCACCAAGCAAAGCCACAGCAGACCTTTGAACGGCATTATATTTCATTCTTAATGCCATAAAATGTTGTTTCAAATAAAACAAAAATTGAGCAGATATCTCTCGTACTATTTGTTTTATTTATATTTAAAAATCAGTGTCCTTATTGAAAGACCCTTTAGTAGTTTGTTGTCAATCTCTTGTCACCTAAAGTGTAAACTTGCTAAGCACTCTTCGCGTATTGAGGTAGTTAAAATAAACTCGTGAAAATATTGTGGAAGAATGTTTGTAGTAGGCAGTGATTTGACAAGATACGTAAGAGTATCTTGCTAAGTTCTGCAGTAGGCTTTAATTATCAGTCAGTTTAGGTAGGTTTTAATCATCAGATTAATAATCAGTCAGTTTTAACCATCTCCAGATGATGTTAACTTTGTTGGCGAAACGCGCGTCGACTGTAGTGTATAGTGTTTTGGTGCTTTGTGGAAAACTAAGTCACTGTTGTTTTATTAAGTCTTTTGTCTTTAATTTTAAAGGAGAGATACTTTGCATGAGAAATTTACAAAAAGAAGAAACGTAGAAAACATAAAATCATTTTCAGAGTCAGTTTTCCAGGTTTGTTTTTAGGAATTGTCTAAAATAAATTGAAAATTCTTAGTGTTATTAATTTAACAAACCACTAGACCAAATTTATTTATAAAAGATATGTAAGGGGTAAAGGATAACCTGCAAAATAAGGGTAAACCATATGGGGTATCTACCCATTTTATTATTCAGGACATTATGGTATTATCGGCCTATATTATAATTTATTGATGCCAGAAAATTTTGATTTGTTTCGTTTAAGTGCAAAGAACAAGAAGAAAAGGTTTTAGCTTTGAGATGTTTTATTGAAAGTGTATTAGACTGTACGTACGAGATTTTTCAATATTTCGTCTGCTCGTATATCTGGGTTTTATAGGCGCTGTAGTAAAATAAAAGTTTACTACTTAGTCGTTAATTTAGTTGCTAATGAAAGCCTATACATTGTAACTTTAATTGTAAACACGCTTATTTCGCTTTTATGGACGTTCGTGAAATACAATAACGACCGACAGGCTTAAATATACCGCCGCCGCCGCCGATGTCGGAGTTGTGCTTTTAGATATTATTAAAAACACAAAGAGACAAAGTCACAGGACATTATCGCGGACGCAGGGGAGACTCGAATAAATAATGTAACAAATCATTAAGCAAAGAGCGAACCTTCTGCGTTTCAATTTCCTTAAATTAAAAGTACAACTTTAGTTGGGTGATTGATTGCTTCCCTCCTCCCTCGCCCCCTCCACGAATTCGGCGCGCCGGTCTCTATTGGTAAAACAATATTCTGGAATACCCGCTTGGTGTACACATTTAATCGACTTTAATAAGTAATTTCTTAAATTACTCGATGTATTGGTAGACGGCAAAATATTCCCGTAATGGCTACTCACTTTTTGGGTAATGATACCCAAACTTTTCTAAGGCAACAAGGCCTGATATTGCCACTTAAATTATACCTAAAACGTATATTCTGACGAGTCAAACTCAGGCCACTATAATTACACAGCAATAGCACCGAACAGAAATGACAACTAGAAGGTTCACTCTCAGTCGGTACTTTAATCTTGCGCATGCCGCCACGCAGCTGTTGAAGGGCGGCATCCGCCTTTCAACAGCTTGCCTGAGTATACGGAGGATTGAGTATACAGCAGTTTCTTGAGTATACGGGGGATATTTCGTGTCACGATTACTCATTTCGTCTTGGGCGTTTGCTACGAGGGTTAATAGATACTTTGATAAATTAGATATAGAGTCGTTTCCTAACGAAAACATTTTGTTGAAGTAAAATAGTAGCTTTAACTTACTAACGTTTATTACATAAATTGTATTGTTGACATTTAATATATTAACAACAATATCACTAATTTCTAATTTCTAATCTGTACATCGAAGAGGCGATTAATGTTGTAAAAGATAGAATGGATTTCGGGATTAAAGTACAGGGACAGAAACTAAAAATGCTGAGATTCGCGGATGATATAGCAGTATTAGCATCTAGTAAAGAGGAATTCTAAGAGAATTCATCTTTACTAGATGCTAATCTGCTAACAGAAAGGAAGATGAAGAAGAGAGAATCAGCGTTGAACGAAATGGAGGCAGTGTTGACAGAGGAATACGGAAGGAGGGTGAATAAAAACAAAACTAAAGTGTTAGTGTGCAGAAGGCGCGAGAGCAGAGCAAAAACGAAAGTACAAATTAATAATGAAAGCTTGGAGGAAGTTAAAGACTTCACTTATTTAGGAAGTAAAATAAATTGGGATGGAAGAAGCGATAAAGATATAAAACAAAGAATAGCGCAGGGTCGAGTAGCTTTTAACGAAAAGAAAGCACTTTTATGCTCGGGGGTAATAAACTTAGAAACAAGGAAGAGATTTTTGAAAACGTATGTATGGAGCACGGCACTATACGGTTGCGAAACCTCGACCGTAGGGGAAGCAAGTAGGAAGAAATTAGAAGCTTTTGAGATGTGGTGTTACCGAAGAATGATGAAAATACCGTGGATTGATAGGGTTAGAAATGAAGAAATATTAGAGAAAGTCGGCGAGAAAAGAAGTATGTGGAAAAACATAAAGAAGAGAAGAGATAGAATGGTAGGCTACTTGCTGAGACATGGGGGAATAGTCTGCGATATTTTGGAGGCAGAAATAGGAGTGAAGAAAGGCAGAGGTAGGCCTAGATTAGACTACTGCTCGCAAATAGTAAGGGATGTAGATTGTAGCACAATTAGCGAAATGTATAGGTTAGCACAAGATAGAAGCTGGAGGTTAGCTTCCAACCAGTCTTAGGACTGATGACCTCATGATGATGAATATCATTTGATGAGTAACACATTTTCCATCACTATTAACAACAATGAGATTGTTTAATAAGGTTTCAAATCACTTTTATGGGAAAAGAAACCAGAAACCGACTGAACATGGAAACCTGTGCCGATACTGAGAGTTTACCACTGGGTAATATAAGGTGTCCTGAAATAGTTTCCTCATTTGTTTACTGAAGATCTCGGGAAGTGGTAGTGATAACTGAGCGCGCGCATGTGTTTGTTAGACACCACGTCTTGGAAATTCAGTTGCAATTGGTTGGTGAGCAATGTGCCGTGTGTGTCGGAAGCTTTTATGAGAACCATCGTATCAAGTGCACTACTTCCTTCACGACATCAATCGAGCTTCTTCAGCATAATTAATCAAATCGTGGGTCGTTGAATTTGAAACAGAAAGCACTACCATTAATAAAAAACCAGTAGGTCGACCAAGAAGACCATGAAGGGTCGATAACGTCGAGTGCATTCGTGCAGCAGAGACTCGCAGGTCTCGCTGTTTTGTAATATGTACAGCCGCCTTAAATCTTTCGATAATCACTGTCCACCGAGTTTTATTCACCCAAGAAGAGGAAAGTATTGCAGGGCACTCGTTATTTCTGTGGTCTTCTATTTTTATTGCCGCTTTGAAAGTTCAAGTCCCTTCTCACGATCGCCATAATAGCTATTATTGCGCTTTTATTGAATAGGTACGTCCAATTGCTACGTATTTCCACAAGCCGTTGTGCACTCGTAGTGCTCGTCATTGGAAAGAATGGAAACATTATTAGTTATTATATAAAAGTGATTATGCGCTGCTGTTATTAAAGATCTGGATATTTTTGAGTAAGTCCACCTTAAAATTTTTTTATATTTGCCATTTGTTACACCCTCGTGTGACGTCAATTTAACATAGCTTAAGTACGATCCTGGCGTACACAGAAAGCACCTCAGTGTAACAGACACAATTCTGAGGCAACCGCCACTACTTTCAAAGAGTTAAAGGGTAGATAATTAGTACTTACCCCGTGGCCGCGAATCGGGCAAAGGCCTGCATGATCTTCAGGCTCAGCTCCCGCTCCCTCGAGTTGAACTGCAGCGACATGTTGAGAGGGTGGCCAAACACGTATTCTATCTCGTCCCCGTGCATCACGCCCATCCATTCGCCCCACAACGACGTGCTCGTCCTCTGAAACAGACCAGAATCGTTACGTATGCACGACAGAAAAAATAAGCCGTCAGTGTTTAGGTCGAGGATTGTCCGAACCCCTTTCGGATGTCGGGTTCGGACGGATGTGTGACGTTCATTAATTTTATTCCCTGTCTACAACGATGCGAGAAAAATCGAAATTATAAAAAAAATCTCCTTTAAATACAAATAAATTCAGTTAAAACAATTTTTTAAAAGGTGTTATAAAGTGTCAGTCAAACTGACTAAAAAAGGTCGTAGTCCAAAGTAAATACAGGGTTAGCAAACATACGAGCCCAGGCTCATAATAGTTTGGCCAGGTATAATTTTACAACTAATATATTCAAATAGAAATAATAACAGTCTGAAAACTATTTTATTTTTTTCAAGATATCAGCAATTAGAAATACAATACTTTCTATAGGCTAATTAGATCTCACAGGACGATGAAGAGAAGTCCCTTAGTTGACGGGATGAGGATACTTCCAGCGAGGAACGTGCATTTTGGGTTATTTTGCATCCATTGGTAGTCGTCTTTTTAATCTTCTATTGTTTTGTTGGCGAAGGAGTGGTCGAAAGAGTGGATTGGAGTGTGTTTCGAATATATTATGGTGTTTATTGCTCCTGTCCTGGATAACTGATGAATGAAATGCTAAGGTCGTTGTGTATTGTATTGTTTGATACATATCACGGTACATCTGTTATTGATGGAAGTATTTTGGATTGGGCTCTCTGAAAGATGTTAACACCAGACTTGCTGGCGCATCCCCAGAGTTCTATTTCATATGTCCAAATAGGTTTTATGACCGCCTTATATACTAGAACTTTGCCTTCTAAAGAAAGATGTTATTTTTTCCCGAGTAGTTAGTACACGTTTCTGAATTTAAAATCAATTTGTTTTTTCTATTTTGCTACATGCTCTCCCCAGTTCAATTTTTATCTAGGTAAATTCCTAATAATCTTACGGATGAAGCTTCTGGTATTATGGAACCATTAAAAGTAACTGGCGGGTATTGTTCTTTCCTTAGAGTAAAGGTAACTTGTGTGGAATTTGTAGTGTTTATTTTCTATTATTTTGTTCAATCTTCTGCAAGATGTAGGTGTTGTTGTAGATGTTCGGATGGAATGACGTTTAGACGCAAATATATTCGGAAGCGGGAAATTTGGGATGGTCGACCAGTTTTATTTCTTTCGGCTGTGCATCCAGTTTTTTATACAAGTTAATAATGCCTTGCACTGTAGATTTAGGCAGCGAATACGTAGCAGATATTTTCCTAGCCGAAATTCCCTGTTTATGAACATTAACAATTGATTTTCGCATATCGTCACTTAATGTCACGCCACGTGCCACATTATAATATCCGTTTTACTTTGACAACAAGTGAGATTCTATTTTGTTTTAAAACGCTACAAAAGTTTAGCTTACTATGTATTTCAGCAACTGACGGAACTATTCTGAACCGCAAATCTTAATGTTTTTATTAACAAACTTGTTTGTATTCAATTTGTCAATTAGTACTAATTTATATTAATTAATATTCAATCATTCAATGATTGTAAGATCACTCAGACAACTTTCCGCAGCCTCCGAGGAAGAAGCTATTAAAGAATGAAATAAAAACTTTGAAAGACACCAGAATAACATTGGTAGATATTTATAAATATCTAGAAGAAAATTATTAAGGACATCCAGTACACTTTTAAAGCTGTAATTGCAAAAACTTTATTAGAAGTTTTCCATTAAATTATTTTTTGTCCCTCTATACTAGAGGGCGTCTTTATTATACCTACTATAAAATTCGTAAACCGCGATGTTAAAAACAAAAAATTACAAAAATAGGGGTACCCTTGCATTAATTCACAACAAGCTGAAAATTTACAGGCACGTAAGGGACATCACTCTAATGAAGTTCTGAAAAGTCCCCAAGGATCCCGTGTGTGGAAAATATTTTATTCAAAGTCAAATGTCGCAAAATGGGTTTTTTGGACTTTTTGGCCAAACGGTTAGTTTTACGATAATAATAGTTCAGACTAAAATTGTAGACCAGGTAATTATATACTAAAATTGTCCTTATACCGTTTTCTCTAAGATTTACTATTTCTGAGAAAAAGCCATTCGAAAGTTAGCTGGAGCTGTATTCTCCATATAATGCACACGTTTCCACGCCACCTATGAGGTAGTGTACGAGGCGCGTTTTTTTCTAATGTGGTTTCCCGGGTAGGCATACTCCACGGCCTGTTTCAGTGGTAAATCAGGTCTTATTGAGCTTCTTCTTCTTCTTCTTCATTTCTTCTTCCATAATTATCTTCTTCTTCTTTTTCCTCTGCATTCTCCTGAGTCGATGTAAATTGTTGTAGCAGCGATACATCATCTGTTTCGTCGTTGATGTTGGTATCTTCTTCTGTTGAAAGTTCATCGTTTGAACACGACTGGCCTTGACAACTGATGCATGTTGTTGAACAAAATAAGCCCACTTTTTTGCAGCTGCATTTTGAACTACACCCCTTCTTGCAATTGCAAAAAATGGTGTTGAGGAGCTTCTCTGGTGCAGGCGGAGGAAGTAGAGTATGGAGTGGCTCCAGTATATTGTCAATTAGCTTCCAACCCCATTCTTCTAGATCCAGTGCATTGCCAAGCTACACTTGAACCTGGTAATGCACTCGATAGAAATGTTCCTGAGCAGAAGCTGAGGTTGGAGGAAGACAAGCTAATTGCACAAGTTTTTTATTACGTGATTGTTTAGCAAAGGATAGTAAAGTTCCAAAGGAGAGTGAACCTTCCTGCTTTAGTTTCTGTTTGGTACCCGTACCGAATCCTACTCATCCAGCTTGTCAAAATGAAAAGAAAATATCATGTGCAGCACAGTACACGTGATAGAAGTGAATATTTCTTTAGAATAGAGAATGAGAGAGATTAAGAGTGAGATATTGAAAGAGAGAGAGAGAGAGAGAGAGAGAGAGAGAGAGAGAAAAAGAGAGGGTTAATTTCAAAAGAAATATCATCATCATTAGGTCATCAGTCCTAAGACTGGTTGGACGCTAACCTCCAGCTTCTCCTATCTTGTGCTAACCTACGCATTTCGCTAATTGTGCTACAACCTACATCCCTTACTATTTGCGAGCAGTAGTCTAATCTAGGCCTACCTCTGCCTTTCTTCACTCCTATTTCTGCCTCCAAAATATCGCGGACTATTCCCCCATGTCTCAGCAAGTGGCCTACCATTCTATCTCTTCTCTTCTTTAAGTTTTTCCACATACTTCTTTTTTCGCCGACTTTCTCCAATACTTCTTCGTTTCTAACCCTATCAGTCCATGGTATTTTCATCATTCTTCGGTAACACCACATCTCAAAAGCTTCTAATTTCTTCCTACTTGCTTCCCCTACCGTCCAGGTTTCGCAGCCGTATAGTGCCGTGCTCCATACATATGTTTTCAAAAATCTCTTCCTTGTTTCTAAGTTTATTACCCCCGAGCATAAAAGTGCTTTCTTTTTGTTAAAAGCTACTCGACCCTGCGCTATTCTTTGTTTTATGTCTTTGTCGCTTCTTCCATCCCAATTTATTTTACTTCCTAAATAAGTGAAGTCTTTAAAAGAAATATAACAATATAAAATTTGTGTAAAAAATATTCCGTTTATTCATTATCTACACTATCATCGGCTGGTGGTTCAATTGGTAATACTGATATGATTGGTTTGTGATAACTAAAATATGAAATATATGTTCGTGATTCGATATTTTCTAGATAACGTGTAAAAATTGCATCTGTTGTTGTTCCGGATTTTATTGTTGATTCTTTGGGATTGTTATTTATAAGCAGACCAAATGTTTCTCGAAGAAAGTTAATCAACGTCAAAGAATCATTGGATCCGAAATTTACATTGAAATCTCCCCCGAAAATCAAAGGGATTTTGTTTTCGCCTCTTCCAAGTGCATTTGCATCTGTGTGGCTGTAAACTAGTAGGGAGCGGTGAATGAAATATGTTATATCTTCTAGATTTTGGTTCGGTGAGATGTAGATGGCTGCGATGACGATATTTTATCATCGCTTCGTAGTGAGTTTATATCGCTCTCTCTTACTCCACTCCCGTGTGGCGTCAGAGTTGTACGTACTCGCGCGCATGCGCGTCATACTATATTTTCTTCTATTGCCTAGTATTCAATGAATACGTGGCTCTCTATCTTGCACGTACGATGCTTCCTAAACTATTCCCCCTTCAAGCAACTTGGACCTTGGACTTAGCGTATGAGTGGACGTTAAAGACGAAGGGCCGCACAAAAGGGGGACGCGGATAGCGTAAACTGATATATATGATGTATAGCTCTCTTTCTCTTTCTCTCTATGTTATATATCTGGGTACTCTATCTTGTAACGAAGCCTGTGTTTTAGGTATACCAAATGTATAGCTCTCTTTCTTCTTCTCTCTACGTTATATCTTTTTTCTCTCTCGTGTAACGAAATCTGGAAACGTTACATTTTTTCCAATTCACTCTCCATTTTCGTCAAATATCAGAACGCCGTCAAATAAGTATTCACTTCAAAAATGACACCCAAGAACACGGCAATGCTTCATCTTTGATATTCAGACAAATCAAAGATTCTGAAGCGAGACAATTTTCAACGTTGTTCCCTTCATTGCAATGATTCCTCTAACAACAAGTGACATTTTATCGCCAGTGTCGTCGTCTCGTCAGGCAACGCGAAAACGCGTAAGCCCCGACTTGCCGCTGAATATTTAAGGGAGCGCTTTTAAGTAGTGCATAAGAGGTCGCGAAATCCGGGAATAATGGGGAATCCCCGTCCCGGTCGGAAGAAAGAAACGGGATGGCTGCTCGTCGTAGCGTGTACTCGAAATGATGGCATTACGCGAACAGCCGTCTGGCTCGTTCTCCCGGAATCAGGTGGAGCTAACCCGATGCAGCTCCACTTTAAATCACTTACACACAGATCAACTTGCTCGCGGAGAGATGTTGCAAACAGAATTTCGTAAATAAAGCCGAGACCGAATTTATTCATAGGAATCCGATTTCCTGGATGTTGTTCTTGGCTTAAGCGGGCATGGGGGTATTTCTGACATTCTGTAGTTACATGTAGACCCTGGTGACATTTTTACAGCTAAATTGGCAATTAAGAAAATAAATTACATAAGCTACTTTCATTTATGAAGAATACAAAAAAAGTTGCAAATTAATTACTTCTATTCTTTTAAAGCCTCTAGTATAAGATGTCTCGTTTGAGATTATAGGATGTGATTTGTGAGTAAATCTAATAATATTGGACATACTGAGGTTTTTCATTCTTTCAACATAAAATGGAGACGATGTGACTAAAAATGGAAAAGAGCATTGTTCACATGGCCCCCTTTACTCATCTGCCATGATGTCATTCATTTAGCAAAATTATCCATAATATGGGCATATAAAACTGGCTCTATTTCCCGAACAATACGTTGAATATTTGTTTTGAGGTCATTAATTGTTGCTGGCTGGGTGGTGTATACTTTTCCCTTAACATAACCCCCCCAAAAAAAGTCCAGTGTCCAATCCATCATCCTCTTTCTTTTCTAACACCAAATTAACAAATGTACTACGTTCTGAATGGTTTGTATCTCCAACTGTTGTGTCATCTGAATTTTGTACGCTGACAGATGCAGATCTTTATTTAAAATCCGATGCGTGGTGGCTCTTGACGATTCAATTATTATGCACGACGTCTAATTCATGTGTTTGGATACTCCCGTACTCTTTCTCTCACTGCATCAATATATTCAGCTGACCAAACACGACGAGGACGTATTGATGTTGCCTTAAGCGCTTTATTTTGTGCGAATTCTTCTTAATGCAACTGTAGATGATCGCTCGATTTCATAAAATAACTGTACACAAACTATTGAACTGTTGTTGAACTATTAATTGCGGTATGCTGACGTCGTCTGGTTTGTAGATGACAGTCATTAAATATTCATGCCCTATCTTTGACGGAACATAAGTGGCGCGCAATTCTAATACTATAGTTGCAAATAATTGTAAGACACACTACATTAATCCACGGGCAAGAAACCTTAACCCTTAAAGAGGTATTTTAACTACTTTAGTATATATTACAGACATTCTTTTAAATCCCCACAATACTGCTCTAAGAATATAAAAAAGTCACCATATCCATGGTATGTTTGGTAAACCTTCATGTATTCACGAGAATCGTAGAGAATTATTTTAAGAGTAGTGAGAGAAGTATTTATGTGAAATAATATTGCTAATCAAGAAAATACACTACGAAATATTACGTCTTTTTATTAACGAAGTTTACTATATTTATTGAAGATACAAAAAACTCCAGTCCTTTTGTAACCTTGATGTGGACCACAGACATGATTTTGAATTCCCACTACATTTTTTTTAGACAAAACCGCTCAAAAGTTTTTTGACATCACAATTTTTTTGCAAACAAAATTTATATAAAAAATGTGACACTAATATTCACTATTAAAGTATTTTATGGGCAAAACTCCCAATTTTTATTATGGGAACAATTGTTTGGAGGAAGGAGTACACAGTTTTTGGAGAGATTGAATAAGACTCGATATTTTCAGAATAGGCCTTGCTCCTACTATATCATTTTAAGGGAAAACCTAATCCATAGTTTCTTTTTACACTCAGTATGAAAATCCATAATAACTATGGAATATTTTTACATTTCAATGAAATAAGTACAAGATTTTTAAACAAAATTTAAAAATTCATGATAATCTATCTTATGTAACTTTGATATTCATCACAGACACCTCTTGGAGCCTCTGTCATATTTTATAACAATGTTTTTATAGACATTTCAATATTTATTCAATGATTTTTAACGAAGAAGTAACGATAACAATCACCACTCCGCGCTCCGCAGCGTATTTTACGTAATATTGTTATGCATTATATACACCCCTTTTTGAGCCCCTGCTACATAAGTCTAAGGACAAAATGAAACCAACGATTAATTTTTTTACAGGCACTGCAATTTTTTAATGAAATACAATTTTACAGCAATACATAACAAAAAAGCATCACAAAAGTGCACAAAAAGGCATCAATCCTATAAGAGAGTTTATACACAATACATGTACTCGTATTATTACCCAGACACCCCCTCTAGTTCTTTCCATATAATTCTAACAGAAAATCGCTCTTTTAGTTTTTGATCAACATTATGACAGAGAAAGAATACTCAAAAAATTCATCAACTTGATAGAAGACCCTGGGTAACCTTGTATTTACCCTCTTCTAATACAGAGACTTTCAATAAAGACGCTCGAAATTTGTTAGGTTATATGTTGTTAAAGCAATATATGTCAAACTTATCGTGAATTGTTCAGTAGTGTATGGCAAATCACCATGAAAGGTTATAGCGTTCAAAAACGTGTGCAATTCATCAAATTTTATTTTAAACCGTCCCGCCGAGTCAACTATTTGACGTTTGGTGGCGAAATTTGAGGCAACCAGTTTGATAAATAATCAGCCAACATACGTATCACCGAACAGAAATTACGACTGGAAGGTTCAAGCTCTGCCCGCTAAGTGTGAACCTTCTAGTTGAAATTTTTGTTCGGTGTCCTATTTCTGCTCGGTTCGGTACGATGTCTCCTAAACGCAAGGTCTACTTGAATCATCGCTGCTGTGCATGAAAGTGTACGGGAAACCCGGAGGCAGTCAAGTTCTCGCCGTTTACAAGAGCTTCAACTTGGTCCTTTTGCGGCTTCAACTTGGAGAATTTCCATCGGCACTTGAGTCTGCACCTGTACAATATCTAACTGACCCAGGAACTTAAGGTAAATACCATAGAAAACGTCGTGTGTTCGCTGAAGTTGGCCCAAATTTCGCCAAAAAAACCATCTTTAGGGACGAGGTCCATTATTGGGTGAGTGGATATGTGAACAAGCAAAATTGTCGGATTTGGGACGATACCAATCCACACGAGATACATCAGCATCCTGAAAAGTCACTGTTTAGTGCGGATTCTTATCTGGCGGAAAAAAGTTTAGATACAATTTTTTGTTTTTTGCATTTCTTGAGATTTCTGACAATTAATGAATGTAAAAAATGTATTCTAGCGTTTAGACTTGAATCATAATCTTCGAAGAATTACAATAATTAATAAAGAATAAGATCATTTTCTGAATTATTTTACGACGAGGGAAAAAACACTTCAAGCAATTGTTTTTAAAGGTTCTATAAACTTTTATATCTGTGAACGATAGTTTTATTAAAGAAAAGATAAAAAAACACTTCTAAATTATTTTATTATCAAACCCCTTCAAATATTTTTTAGGTAATCGATGTTGTAACCTTGCCATATTGTGGAAAAAGCCCAAAGTCTAGGAAAATTGTATACAATCTCACACGTGACAAACCTGTATTTATATTTCGTAGTCATAATGTTATTTCTGGTAAAAATTATTTTCTTGGGGACACAATGGGAAAAAATACTTGCCACAAGGCACCGAATGAATTAATTATTATGAATGAACCGCCCTGTATCGTGGGAACCCCAAATTAAATCGAACGTGCAACAAAGGTCATGTACAATATTTTTTGATATATTTTAAACGAATTCCACATAGCCGGATGGCGTAAATGTCATTAAGGATACAAATTCCATCGCTCCAAGCCTCTCGAGGCCGAGCAAAATAAAAAAGTTCTCCCTCGCTTCGACAATATACCTGACAAATACGTAGGTGGCGTGCTGAGAGCTAACATTCTGTGTAGGTGAGAAGTACAGGCATAATTTTTCTGGAATCCGTGTAATCTTTACTGTAGGTAAATGAATAGTGTATTTTATTTTCGTCGGTAGGCACTTCGTAACAAGGCTGTTTGGGTTTAAATAAAGAAGTACTATTCAGTTCATCGCTATTTGCCAAATAAAAATCTCTCTAATCTCGCTGATAAATGGAACAGTCTACCTGAGCCTAGCCATAAAAACAAGCCACGGTATGAGATAAGAGCCGTTTGGGATTTTTTATTTGGCAAATACAGATAAAACAAACTATACTGTATAATGAATGATATTGAATTTGAACTAAATTATGGTATTAATGGATGCGGGTGGAATAAGGAGTAATGACCTTCTAAAGATGTAATTCACAAGATGGTGTTGATATTTATATTAAATGGCTTAGCACTTTCTTAAATAAAATTAAAGGCGCTTTGAAAGATCCAAATGTATTGTCTTTTTCGATCCTGATGTTTTCTCAATGATAGACATGTTGGAGTAAATAGTAAATTTGATAGATGTAAATATTTATTTTCCTAAACACTCCACTCTGTAGGGGAAAATATTTGAGGATATGTCAAACACTTGAGGAATTATTGGCATATGAAAGGAAAGAGTGTTTCATCAAACGAATAATAATAAATAGTTTGTAGATAAAGAAAATTTTTTATCCAAAGACATTTTCAGAGTTGTACTAAATGTGTAAGTTTGCAAGGTGATTCGTAGTACATATAAAGGGCTATTCTCTATTACTTGACTGCAGCTTACTTTTTGGCTGTTCCTTTAACTATTTTCTTTTCAACAAAATAAGTTGTTTTTGTTCTATTGCTAAACTATGAAAGAATAAATTAATTATGAAAAAAAAAATTAATTTCAAACTTGTAGTTTATTGGTAGGTATTTTAAGAAATTTCCGGCTCGTAATTATCATGCCATTCGGCACCGCTTTATTATCTTAATTTTAAACGGACTAGAATGCTATTATTAGGTGGTTATTGAATTTGGTTCAGGATATTTTGCAGGATCAACGAAATAAACGGATAATCGGTAGTGAGTAAATAATTAGCTAGTAATTATAATTTGCTGACAATAAAATTTTCGTAATAAGTAAACTGAACAATAATTTATTAATATATAAATATACACCATTGCGGATATATATTTAATTGATTGGTTATAAAATAAGAAACTGTATTCATAATTTATTTATTTTTGTCTATTTTTAGTTTTTAATATACATATTTATATCATCTTGCATATCAAAGCAATATAACGTCGGTGCTCCCTTTGAGCGAATTGCTATCGACGTCGCCGGGCCATTTTCACGCACTGAATCGGGAAATCGTTACATCTTGGTGGCTATGAATTACTTCAGCAAATGGCCGGAAGTTTACGCCATACCTAACCAGGAGGCAACTACTGTAGCCGAGAAACTTGCCGACAATTGGATCAGTCGCTTTGGAGTTCTGGTGTGTTCCAGGGAGTGTGTCAGTTGCTCGGAATTCCAAAGACCAGAACAACACCATTACATTCCCAATCGGACGGAATGGTCGAGAGATTCAATGGTACACTGGAGACCAATTTGAGAATGATGGTTAGCGAGCACCAAACCGACTGAGACCGACACATACCGATGTTCCTGTTGGCCTATAGATCTTCTGTCTATGAAACTACTGGGTAAACACCAGTTTGGCAAGAAATTAAGACTGCCGGTGCATTTAATATCCGGAAGACCGACTGATCAAGGGGTGACAACCGAAGACTACCTACAGTCCCTGGAGAAACATCTCCAAGAGGCTGATAAGGCCGTGCGAGAAAAGATCAGATTTGAGAGCGACCGAATGAAGACAAGGTATGACCGAAGGACGAATACTGAAGGCTTTCAAGAAGGCGACTTAGTATGGTTATACAATCCGTCTCACAAAAAGGGCCGATGTCCGAAGTTGCAGAAATCTTGGGAGGATCCTTACAAGATTGTGATCAGAATAAATGACCTAGTTTACCGAATCCAGAAAGAACCACGCGCAAAAATGGAAGTTGTACACATCGACCGCTTGTCACCATTCCAAGGGCGATCAACTGATCGGGACGATCAGTACTAGGAGGAGGGCAGTGTCACGAACGCCTCGAGCGATCCCGAACGCCGGGAATATTCGATACCATCGAGAGCATGCGGAGTTGACTTCCAATGCGTTCAATACTAGAAGGTTCGCCAATGTTCTTTATCTAGAAACGTCTGCAGAGACGTTCCACTGCCTATATAAGAATTGTGTCGTCCGGCCAGCAGTTAGTTGAATCTGGACCGCGATACTGAGCGATACAGTGCGAAGAAAGTGATATACAGTGCGAAAGTTAATTTACAAAGTTAAAGTAGAAAGAAAGTTAGTTAGTTAGTTGGACTTGTGAATAGTTGAGTAGTAAATAAGTGTTCGAAATAAAGAACTTTCTAGTAAATTCGTTACAATCTATTGTCCTGGAAGTTCTCTCTCATATCCCTATTAATGATATAGGTAAAAGAATTACAGTGGTTCACTTAATTCAGTTCACTTTTTTCGTATTGTTTTCATTTTCTTCGCAATACATCTTATTCGTAGTTAAAAAATTTCTAGTCTTGTATTTCTAAAAAAAATTTACACATATATTGGAGCTTTGAGAAGACGCCTTTCTTCACCTGAAAAAGCTTTTCTGCTGTAGATCTTGCAGGAACATTTGTGTAACTGAGACTCAAAACAACATGGGAGATTGTAGACTCACATTAGTTTGGATTTTACTTCCATTTAAAAAGCAGAAAGTTTATATGTGTATCATTGCCAGCGGTAGACGATCTAGCTTTCTGCATCTGGTTTACATTGCATATCCTCTTCTCTCTATTTTTTTGGTATTAGAATAGCTACATGCTTCTACAAGTCCTTCCATTTATTCGCTGACGACGAGACAATCATTCACATTCAAATATTTTGCTAGTAATAACACTCTCAAAACTATTTTATTAAAGAAAAATATTGGTAACAGAAACAAAGAGTGCAAGGCATTATCTTATTAACTTGTGTAAAAAACTGGATGCACAGTCCAAAGGAAGAAAACTGGTCGACCATCCCAAATTTCACAATTAAATCAACATGCTCCGAAGAGTATTGTAACAACAAACCGACTATCCAGTGCAAAAGAAATTATGGTACTGTGAAAGCAAACCATTGGAAAAAATATTTCTGTATTCGCAACTAAACGCTCAATAAAGGAAATAGTATACAAATTCGACAAGGTAAAGTTTGATTTTTTACATTTTACTTTTGAACTTTCTTCATCAAGCAAAAGAAAAGCCGTTATTAACTAAACTACAAAATATCAATCGGTTACGGTAGGCCAAAGAACATAAGCACTGGAGTTTACAACAATGGCACTAGGTAATATAGAGTGATGAATACAAATTTGAAATCTGTTTGGGTGATACCAGAAAACGTGTGCTAAGAACCCCACAGGCAACTTATCATCCTGACTGTTTGGTTGGTTGGAAAAGTGAAGTCCTTTGCATCTCTTATGGTCCGGGGGTGTATGACTAATATGGGCGTAGGAAATTACAATTCATAGGAATTTTGATAGCAGAAAAACATAAACAAATTTTGACAGACAGTTAATTGCCATCGATACGAATATATCAAGGCACTGACCCGCGGTACATTTTCCAGCAGGATGGTGCTGCTTGTCACACAGCAAAAACTGTCAAAGCTTGGTTTGCAGAACATAATGTCCCTGTTACGGAATGGCCCTCTAGTAGTCCAGACGTCTCGCCAATAGAAACACTGTTGCATAAAATGAGAAACAGTCACGCAAACATCCAGCCCGTTCAGTTAAAGATCTATGTACCAAATTGCAAGACATTTGGGACAGCAAGCTTCCTGAAGAGTGCTCTAAGCTGGTAGATACAATGCCTGCTAGAATTAAAACTGTTATTGTTGATAAAGGTGATGTAACATAGTTTTGATGAAAGGGGCGAACTATTCTGAACCGCGAATCTTAATGTTTTTTTATTAACAAAATTTTCACTGACACATCACAAGGTAATAATATTTCACCGTATTTAAGTTAAAAGTTTATACTTTGTTTCTATTGTCAATATTTTACTTTAATAAAATAGTTTTAAGAGCATTATAATTTTATTTAAATATATCAGTTGAACTAGCTGAACTATTGAAATAGCTGAACTATTATGAGCCTTGGCTCGTATAAGCGATACGACTGTAATTTAGTAGTCCTAAACCGACTCATGTGCCAACCATTTGTATAGGAATCATGGGAGTTTACAATGGTGTTACTTTCTGATCCATTGCCCTTATTTTGTTTATTGTCTTGATAATAGATTCTTGATCGAAATCTATGAGGAACCCATCAGAATTGTTGCGGAGTAATAGGACTGGTGAACTGATCAACTCTGTATTATATGAAGAGTTTGTAATACGAGTAAACTATTCAGAATCAATGTTTTCTTTCATCAAAATAAGACTACACGATCTATAATTTGACTTGTAACTGATAGTGAGTGAGAATTGATTTTAAATCAAAGAAATGGACGAGTCTGAATTAACAGCTTGCGCATGTATACGATTAGACAGTCTTGATAAAGTCTCAAATGACTTCGTAATAGATTAGAGCTGATGCGAACACACTACTACACCTTGAGAGAAATATTAACCATCATGGTGGAGTTTGATCACATGGCAACAACCTCCTGGTATAGATTGGAGATGAGTATATCAGACCGTTCCCAGATTATTCAGATTCCACTTCCACTGAAGACCAGAGTATTTCGTGATGATTTTACTCTAGGTATTCTAATTTTAATCGATCCCTATTTAAAATTAGCTTGTCGGAATGTGTTCTTACCCCATAGCGTAACCTTATTTTGTCGGTAACATTACTTTGCCAAATGAAAAGCGGGCCCCTTTGTCCTTTCCGATCAGAAGCAAGGCGCATTATTGATAAAACGTCAATGCATAATATGTGGAGAATCAGGAACGCGCGTATTCCCCCGGGTATCTTCAGACGTTTGCTTTGACTCGGCCGTCGTACGTTTTACATGCAGAACAGGGCTTAATAGGATAGATGAGAATTTCCCATTTTGTTTACGTTTTGCATTAGCGGGAATCGGATACCTCCACAATGGGGCGAACGATGTTCACGCTTGAATAATAATACTGATCTGTATACGATGAGGTACGTTTATACGCGGGAACATTAATTAATTACAGACGATTTTGGATCTTGCATAAAAGAAACGGGTTTACCTCAGTCAACTGGAACATAGTTTTCAGAAACGGGAGGAATGGGCTATAGAAAAGCTCAAAGCCTTGGGTAATAATTTACTGTAGAGTAAAACTCTCAAATCCTCACCAACTATTGGTTACCCGCTGTTTTCGGGAGTGCTGGAAACGAATCTGGCTTCAGTTTTTTCCGCTCGGACACAGTCTTCGAGAAAATGAATTTTCCACTTTTCCGCACGAGGCACCACTTTTTCTTATCAAATGACTTTAACTTCACACTAGGTAGATAGCTAATGTTAATACAAGAAGATGCTACAACACTTACTTTATACATATCATACATTAAATCCGTTATATTCTTTATCGCTAAAAATATTTATTGAATCTACTTGTATATTGAAGAGGGTTGGGATATATTAATTCAGCTTATTCGCCAATTCTTTTAGTTTCTAGTGAACATTTTATTACGAAAGATAATAATCAGATATTAATAAACAAATTAACAGACTGCCAGAGCTTCAAGCTAGACTTAGAAGAAAAGGTCAATATATCGGTACCTTTACAAAATACGCGTCAGTTGGATAAGAAGGTTAAGCTATTTGTAAAACAAGTACAACAAGCTGTTTGGGACAACTCACCCACTAACAATCACGAGCCTGAAGGAAATAACTACCCAAAAGAGATAAGAAACCTATAGCCGAAAAAAAAATTAAGAACTACAGAAATAAGATTATACTCCACCCCATCTGCAAATGCCTTATATAATAAGGACTAAACAAATTAGGTAAAAACAGCTATTCTCCTGGCTATATGCCAAACGCCGAGCGCTGAATTACATGACAAAAATTTTCCGTATTTTGTCTAACAGAGTTAGCACAAATAGACAAGACTAACATAAACAACTCCACCTAACAACTAAAAAGAAAAATCCAACGCCATAAAAACCAATCAACTCCTGCATGCCTAAGAAAACTTACAAGTGATAGTAGCGCTGAGTGTTCACTATGGAAAGCTACTAAAAGATTAAATATACCCATCATGCAAACTCCTCCAATCAGAATGGCAAGTGGGTGAGAAGTAATCAAGAAAATCTGACAGATTTGCAATTCACCTTGGAAATACATTTCAACCAAATGAAGTTGATGACATCTTGGATAAAGGAATGAATCAGGAAGATGTGAAGGTCAATCTAACCACAACCAAAGAAGTCATTAAAGAGATTAATGAAAATATAGATCCAAAGAGAGCCCCTGCATTTGATCTCATTACTAGAAAAATACCGAAACAGCTCCTTAGAAAAGCAATCGTAAAACTGACACATCTCATAAATGCAGCTTTTAAACCAAGGTGTATGTACCATTGATGTGGAAAGTAGCAGAAGTCATAATGATCCTGGCAAACCGCCACATGAAATTTCCTCCTATAGGCCAACTTCTGTCCTGTCTGTATTATCAGAATTATTCGAAAAACTTTAAAACAACTAAAACCAATAATAGAGTAAAATAATCTGATCCCATCACATCAATTTGGGTGCAGAGAAAGACATTCCACTATTGATCAGATTCACAGAATTACAAATACAATATAGAAAAACCACTAAAGCAAAAGAAAGTATGTTCTACAATTTTCCTTAATGTGGCAAGGGATTGGATAAAGTTTGGCGTAAAGGTCTAAAATATAAAATGAAGATGTATCTATATCTGATATTCTGATATTCTGGAATCTTAGATTTTAGAAAGACATTTTAGATTTAAGCAAGGAGCCTATTCTGAGCTTAAGACAATTAATGCAGAAGAACCCCAAGGAAGTGTACTAGGACCTGTCCTATACTTTTTGTACACAAATGATATTTCTAGGTTAGAAAACGACACCATATCAACGTTTGTAGATAATACTGCTATATTAGCAGTAGGACCACGGAGAATCAGCAGAAAAATTGCAATATATCAGTCAACAAAATTAACAATTGGACAAAAAAGTGGATAATAAAATTAAATGAATCAAAGTCTGTATTAATTAACTTCACAAACTACAGCTAATCAACATATACACATAACTATAAATGATAAACGAATTCCATTTTCAAATACAGCTAAATATCTTTGCATCATATTACCGTTGATGCTAGGCTACACTGGAACTAGAGAAAAATGTGCTGGTTGATTGAAAGAAACTCCACTCTAACTATTCATAATGAGCTTACGTTATATAAGCAGATTCTTAAACCGGTATGAACCTACGGAATTCAGCTGTGGGGCTGTGCCAGTCAGACTAATGTACAAACCATTCAGAGGTTTCAGAATAGTATGCTAAAGAACATCGTAGATGGTGGTACATCCGAAATGGTAATCTCCATCGAGACCTAGGTATGGATACCGTTGAAGAAGCCAGATCCAAGATTGCCAGTTATGAACAACGACTCCTCCAACATGTCAACATCGAGACAATCCAGCTTCTTGATAACGCAGGATTGACAAAAAGACTCATGAGAATGACTTAGCTCAGTGATGTGACTAAACAGAACATTGTGCGCCTTAGTGTATATGTTAGTTTTTAATGTACCTAGTTTATTAATTTAGAAATCTAAGGATACCGTTGAGTACGACCTTAGGTCTAAGTTTCCTAAGAAGTATTATAAGTTAAGATCAAATTTATTTATTGATCTTGATGCATGATCAGATTGTAATGCCCATGAATGCCCTCAGGCGTATTCATAAATAAAAAAAAGTGTTCAAAACAGATTCAAAATAGTAAATTCGCTAGTCATATTCTATTTATTTCTTTATAAAACGTAAAGAGTTATGATGTTTAACTTGGTGAATGAAATAAATTATAGTTCATGGGAAAAGCATAACATAGGATTCTTTCTTAAATTAATTTATTAATATAATCTAGGAAAGTGATGTTAACCTTACATTGTTAGGAACGAAAAACATATATCTATTAGAACAGCACCAGGAAATTATTTCGTGGAGAATATTTGAGAAGTATTACGAATTAATATTCTTATTACAAGACATATCTTGGAACGACAAATAAAGAGGTTATTCAAGTCTTTCTATACGTGGCAAAAATGAGAGGGGAACATAAATGGTAAATATTCTCCATAATTCAAGTCAATTTTCGTAAAACAATGCGTATAGCCTGTTTCTGAATAAATATGAACAACGGTAATTATCAAGATAAACGCATTTACTAGGATGTGAAAAGTTTTTATTATTAAACTCTCTCCAAAGGAATGTTGACTGAGGGAGATTAGGGAAGGAAATGAGGAAGTAAAGTCGATAAACTGTACTTACTCGTATATATATATATATATATATATATATATATATATATATATATATATATATATATATATATATATGTTACGCTCAAACATAAAAAATGCTCAGTGAGCGAAAAAAACGGCCACAACGCGTTGCGGGCGGTGCTTAATGACCAAATATAAGATAATAAGATAATTTTTCGCATTGTGGCCGTTTTTGTTGACCACGACGCGTTGTGGACAATACTCAAATAGCCATGATGCGTTTCGGATTATTTATAAAGCTCATAAACCGATCTCTCTTGTCTAGACTTGTCAGTGTGTTTACGACTGCCTTCGAGTGAAGTTCCGTCTATATTATTAGGCGAAGTCGCTAGTATTGTTAGCTAAAAACAATATGAGTGAGGCGTTTAATGAAAAACTTAAAAATATCGTTGATAACCGAAGTGATTATTTTACGAGCGAACGGTATGAAGAGATCGTCCGAGAAGTGAAAGAAGCGAAACGTTTGAAAGACAGTAAAATGCCGTTGTCGTCAAAACAATATAGAAGACTGAAGAGGTACCATATCATAACAATTGGGAAATATGAAAAGTTAACTGAAAAGACCAAAGGAACACAGGATGAAATTTTTCGATATTTCTGTAAAACGGAAGATCTTTTTGGCATTATGGAAGCTGCTCACATGGCAACTGGACACAAACGAACAAGACGTACATTACTTAAACGTTATTTCTATAAAATATTGGTACCTAATGACATTTTTTTGTTTTTAGTTATGGAGGCTGAAATTAACAAAAAATACTGCAATGTCACTAGAGCAGCTATACAGATCTATTTGTCTCTCCGCGAGCAATGTCAGGGAAAGAAGAAGATCAAGAAGAAAGAGTTAGGTGTTGCACCAATCCTATCAAACTATATGAATTCCAGATGTCAGGTAGATTTGATCGATATGCAGACCGAACCCTACTCAGATTATCGTTTCATATTGAACTACCAAGACCATCTGACAAAATTTACAATTTTGAAACTACTCAAAACGAAAACAGCTGAACGCATATAATGTAGTGGACATTTTTTGCATGTTCGGTGCTCCATTTATACTTCAAAGCGACAACGGAAGAGAATTTTCTAATAAGATAATAGAACAGTTAAAGGATCTGTGGCCAGGCCTTAAACTTGTGCACGGTAAGCCCCGCCATTCACAGAGCCAAGGATCGGTGGAACGATCCAATCAGAACGTCAGAGATATGTTGGAGCATGGATGCTTGACAATAATACCAAACAATGGTCAGAGGGCTTATGGTTTATTCAGAGCAAAAAAGTCCTTACGAGGCCATTTTTGGTAGCAAGCAAAGAATCGGATTTGCAGATTCTTCTCTGGAAAGGGAAACATATGAAACTTTGGAAACGGAAGAAGATTTAGAGAAAATATTGGAAGGGATGACACTCGAAACAGACCAGGAAGGGGAAGAAAATATAATCAGTGCAGTATCCAGTGCGGTACCATGTTCCATTTGCGAACATTTTGGAATCACCCAACCATATAAAACATGCAGTTTAAATGTACACGTGAAGTGTGGTGTTGAAATTGAAGGAAAAGTCGTATGCAGCCTTTGCTGCCGACGTAATGCAATCAGATAGCAACGCGAAAATGCCAAAGCCGGAATGGAGAAACAAGCTGAAGAAATGCTGGCTTTGTTCCGTGAAAAACTACCTCCTGCTGAAATCAGTCAAAATGTCGTAGTCAAGGTTCTGGATGTCGACAGAGGGCGGCTTACCCCTAGAAGTGTTCTAGCTGTAGTTCTAAGCATTAATGAATCCAGCTTGTATAAGTTTGTCCAAAGAGGACGTGCTGGAAAGACTTTATAGTCGTAATGAATTCACCTTCGCTGATTCAAACTTTATAAACTCATCGTATGTTCCCAGTTGTTCATTAAATTTGAGATAAGCTTCAGCTCTTTCGTCTGGATCAAGAAAGACAAGGATTTGTCACGTTCCATTGTACAAAAAAAGTACAACTGCAGGGCCAATGAGGTGTCGTGCAATTCTAAATGCCACAATAATAGTGCCTGCAAGAACAAGTGAATACCCTTCTCAACTACCGTCGATTCAGTTGGTTCTCTTTAATAAATAAAGTTTCATGTAGAAGTAACGATGCAATAAAGGTTTTAAATTTTCAGTTATCATTTCTGTTAATCTAGTTAAATATTAAAAGCACGATAGGGTGATGAGCTTTCTAAATCATCCAGAACGCGTCGTGGCCGTTTGAGCATTGTCCACAACGGGTCACGGTCAACAAGAACGGCCACAACGCGAATGAGCAAATTGCCTTATTTCGGTATTTGGTCGTTCAACACCGTCCGCAACGCGTTGTGACGGTTTTTTTCGCTCACTGAGCGTTTTCGATGTTTGGGCGTAACATATATATGTATGTTATATATATATATATATACATATATATGTATATATATATATATATATATATATATATATATATATATATATATATATATATATATATATATATATATATATATATATATATATATATATATATATATAGGATGGAAAGAGTCAGTCTCGATTTTCAAAAAGATCCCATAAGAGACGTTTCCTATATAACAATTCTTTACATAATCCAAATTGAGTAAATATTAAAAGAATATTACGTTTTTAATATTATATATTAGACAAACTTCTGTTGTAGTTTCAATAATTATGTCAGTACCAAATGATGATTATAGAAAAATTGATTTGAGACCGTGTGTCAATGATGATTATAGAAAATCGTAATCTATATTATAATACGGCAAAAAACTGGCCCATTTTGTCAACTGTAAACGCCGTAGAGAGATGCAAAATGGGCAGATCGATTCTGGACACTAAACGTGGTTAATAACCGTAGTGATTGATGCCACAAAAATCAGACAATTAACTTAAATTCCGCGTAATTTTCCTCGCAATTAAACCCGAATAGGCAGTATTTCTCCATCGAATCCAACCAATAATACAGTATTGAACACTACGGCATAAAAAGACTCGTTCTACCGTTTTAAATTCTCCACCTTCGGTAGGGTCCCAGAAAGAACACCGTCGAAATTCTTTGTTACGCGTTTTCTTACAGCCGAAATTTGCATGCCTAAAGAGCGAATCAATAAGTTTATTTTAAAATTAGATCGTAATAAATGGGCGGTACGTCAGCAGACAGTCTGAAAGTTTATTTCAGATATAAAAGATTTGAGGGCGAATCGAAGGGGAAACGTTAATTCGGTTTAGTCGTGCAATGGATACGGGTTGAGCTTTTTTGTAACAGTTGCGTGTTTAGTTTAAGTTGTTTGTTTGTTCCCACATTTTTAAGGGGACCCGGATCGAAGCTTTCACGTGAACGTCACAAACGGGCTTCATCACAATAAATAAGAGCGATATATATTTTCTTTAAATAACTTTCTGTGGGGTCGTCAACTCGTATGTGTTCGATTGTATTGAACTATTGTTTATTCAGAGATTTCCCATACGGGTTGTTGACCTCCATATTCAAATGAGTTCAAAAAATGTAAATAGGCATAAAACTCATATATTAATAAGTTAAAAAACTCTAAGTAGGCTTAAGACTTATATATTATCGATGAAAAAATAACAAATCACTGAAAGAACTGAAACAGAGTGTACTGGGTTAGTCACCTAAAATTGACCCCCCATTTATTTCTCTTAATTTCAATCGAATCGAAAAATTCACATTTTTTTAATATTTAAACAAATTTTCAGAAACTCTGCAAATTGAAAGGGGGCGAACATTTTTTTTTTTTTTTTTAAATAGAACACCCTGTATTTTTTTACTTAAAAAAGTTACCCACAGTTTTCTGATCACAAAAATATATAGTCACATCACAGGAATAAGTTTGGCATAAGACCATAAATTAAGAGAGCTATGTTTTTGAGATATAACGACACATCTTGTTTTTTAAGAAAAAAAGTATGAACATTTTTTGACGCGGCAACACATAATAATTATAATAAGCAAATAAACCTTTATTATAATGACAACAACAAAGTTTAATGAACACAAAACATAAATAACGAAATAATGATAAAAAAAAAACAATGTGCAACAATAAATAACATAAAACCAATGAACTTTATTAAAATTAAACATATCTATATGTTCACCACGTATCCTCCGTTTCTATCAAGGCACAGTTGGCATCTTTTAATAAATTCATTTCTAACGTTTTCAAATAAATGAACATTTTGCCGCAAATTTTATATTTCTTGACTGATACAGTCCTTCAACTCATCCGAGTTATTATATACCGAATTTTCGTATATGTTTTGTTTTAGTGTTCCCCACAAAAAGAAGTCCAAAGGACTCAAGTCTGGTCTATTAGCAGGCCAATGTATAGGACCGTATCTTCCTATCCAAAATAGATATTTGTCATTTAAATATTCCGTTACGTTCCGTACAGAGTGTGGAGGAGCACCATCCTGTTGCCAAATGACAGAATTCCTGGTTGCAAGAGGAATATTATCTAAATAGTTCTCTACTTCACCCCGAAGAATATTCAAATACTGAACTGCATTCAAGGACCCATTAATGAATACGGGACACACAATTGTATTTTGATGAATACCGCACCACACATTTACTGTATTATATCCTTGGGTTTTTATCTTTTTTATAATATGTGGATTTGCGGGCGCCCTATAATGTGCATTTTTCCTATTAAAAAGTCCAGCCGTTGAAAAGCTACTTTCATTGGTCCAAAATATTTTTTTTTAAAAGTTATTGTCGTTTTCTGCTCTCTCAATCATCTCTCTACAAAAAGCTCTTCTGTCGGCAAAGTTATTTTCAGTTAAAAGCTGAACTGGCAAAATACTATAAGGCTTATATTTGTGACGTTTTAATATACGTCTTATACTTGCTTGAGAAATATTAAATTCTTCTGCAGCAGCGTTAGTAGATTTATTGGGGCGTTCGGTAAAAAAAAGAAAAAAGTCCATTTCCATATCTTCTCCTGTTTTGGGCTTCTTTCTTTCTCGTTTCCTATCTTTTAAGGATTCGCTGTCCCCAAACTTGAGATAAATATTAGAGAAAGTGTTCTTGGAGGGACCGCGTCTTTCAGGATATTTTCTTGCATATTCTCTTTTAGCTATATATTTGTTTTTATTGCTGGTTAAGTAAATTTCTAATATTTTTTTCCTTGCGACTAATGAATATCCCACATCAATATATTAGATATATTAATAAGTGTATTAAAACTTAACTTAAAGCGTATTAATAATATAACAATCAAACATAAGTCAAACATGATTTAAAGAAACAATAATGCTTCATTTGACAGTTATGTTATGTTTACATAACTGTCAAACGAAGCATTATTGTTTCTTTAAATCATTTCGGTTCATAGCTCTCCTGATTTATGGTCTTATGCCAAACTTAAATAAGGAAAAAGTTAAAAAAAAGTAAGAAAAACATCAAAACTGACTTTTTTGCTTTAAACAACGATAACTCAGCGAAAAATCATCGTACAAAGCTTTTAGACCACTCAAGTTAAATACATTATCTAAACATTATCTAAAAAAGTTTTATGATGAAATCACTGAAAAAAATGTATTGAGGTCCATGGACTTTTTGAAACGCAAGCAAAAATTTGGAATTCCTTTCCAAAGGTTTTCTTATGATCAAAAACTGCTGATGGTAAAAAAACTCACTTTTGAACTTAAGATCTGAACATTAGAAACTTGTAGCTTAATTTTTTTTTAAATTGCTCTGCAAGCAGAGTCAACTATCTATCGGAATCATATCGAATCGTGTTAATTAATCGATTATTTTATTAATTAAATCTTTCACCAAATTATTTCTTTTATTGGCAGAGGTTAGATCAATTAGTATTTATTTAAATACATTTCCAAACGAATTTCTGTATTATTTCTTCTATCAAGATGTACCATACATAGTGCTAACTTAAAATCCATGTGCATCGTATTCATTTCCTTGAATTGAATCTATTTCTATATTTTTTATCAAGGAATCGTTAACCTTACTTTTTTAAATTAGTTTCGAGGTATTTTACGATTCGGCCGTAAAATAAAATAACAGTGGGACTTTATTCTTGAATTATACGATTATTTTCTGCAGAAAGATCTTATCTACCACGTGACCCATTTCTAAACACATTCAGATATTAATCAGTGGCATATCTTTTATTCAAGAACAAAACGGCATCTCGCGTTTGGTGTAATTATAACTAATATACCTGCTTGGTGTGTTAATATTTTTATGGGAAGGGATTGATTATTCGATACATTTTTAGTGTAGTCATTTTGCTGGTATTAATATTTATTATGTCGAGGGTTTTTACCGTAAATAGTAATAAATAAAATACTTTGTGTCGACAATTTAGACACACGTCAGCCTGTCAGTCAAGTTCGGAAAAGAAAAAGGCGACGCACCGGCAGTGTGTAAAGGTGCGTATACATTTGCGAGCCGAATCGTTTGTGAACCGCTTGTGAAACATTCGTTAAAAATAGTTTTACAGCGAACAACTATTGAACTAAACACGATCCATGGGAAAGAAGGAATTAACCAGGAACCACCAGCAGTTTTGTTCGGCGCGCTTACTTGTAATAAATAATGTCTTCGTGCGAGGAAAATTATACGATTTTGGTTATGAGTGGTGCGGCTTTAGTGATAGCAGAAAGTTTGTGCAAAAAGAAGAGGAAAGAAAGACCTATTTCCCTTTAAGCATCTTCTTTTAAATTGTTTTATAAAGGTCCTTGTGTTTAGGATACCACAATAACGATTTCGTTTTATAAATGTTAATTAGTTTGACTACATTTTCCTCTGTCCACTCCATTATAATAATTATTATAATACAAAAATTATTGAATAAAATTATAAGGGTAGGTAGATTATTAAATAAACAACCGAGAGAGAAAAAAATCATACAAAAAGGCATAAGTAATAAATAGAGCCAGCCCCGTGGTTCGTGAGCAGAAGAAAAACAACGAACTGCACACGACGCCGCCTCAATGTAAACTGCGAATGCCTTTGTGTTAGTCAAAAAAACCGACAGGTAGTGGCTCGCCACGAGCGGTTTACAAATGGTTCAAGAACGGTTCGCGAACGGTTCGGCTCGCAAATGTATACGCACCTTAATGTTACACGAACGATTTCGAACTACTTTCGATCCCTCCATAACTATTGAACTTGAAATTGCATATCCAATAAAGCCCCCTTGAATACCTAGAATCCCAAATTTCACGAATAAACCTATTATAGTTCTCGAGTTTTTAGGGTACCTATGTAAAGTGCTATTTTTATCACTCACTGACTGACTCACTGATCAAAAACCTTAACCACTTCTATGTGACTTAGAAACTTGAAATTTGGCATCAAGGTCCATCAAGTTTTATATCCAACTAAATTGTTTGTAGTATAAAATAGAACAGCTAGCAAAGTTACATTTTAAGCTTGTATTAAATACCACGACGTTAAATGAAATTTAAATGAAAACTTGCCAAATTATAAATTCAATATCAAAGAACGTAACAAATTTTCTTTTAAATCCCCGTTCAAATCTCAACTCTTTTATCGGCAAAGCAGACAACTCCGAATGGCTTTTGTATCGAACATCCCCTTCACATTTTTGTTTTTGGAGAGATATTAATTTACATGACACAAATACAACAAATAAAGGAACCCCTAACTATGCAGTGATAGACGATTTGACCTATAGTATACAGGGTGATTCAGCTAACCCGTTCATTAAAAGTTTATGAACTTCCCATTGGAATTAATTTTTTAAAATTTGGAATCTGGGGTTAGCGAGGACGATCTATTCAACTAAAGTATTTTTGCTTTTCTGACACTTCCGATTATACCGGAAGTAACTATCAACTTCCTTATTTTAAATAGAATACCCAGTATATTATTACATTTTTGAATTGCACTGCTGATTTTAAGTGAACTTTCTTAACAATTCCCTATACCTATCTTTAGCAGTTTTTGAGATATTTTAATTTTTTTGAAAAATTTAGGTTTTGTAGTATCCCATTGGAATGCTCGTCACTTATTCAAAACAAAAGTTATAGTAGCGAATTTTGGGCAGTTATTAGGCGTACTATTAAGCTTTCAGGTTATATGTAGTTTGATTTTTTATTATTTACAGGGTGTCCAAAAAATTGAGTTCATTCTGACAAACTTCAACTGCTCAAAAGTCAATTTTCTTAAATGGAACACCCTGTATTTTATTGCTTTTTCTGATGGAGAATTAAGTGATATTTCAATCTATATTAGGATTCCCTATATCTATCTGCTACCGTTTTCTTGCTATCGAGGTATTTTTTATTCGATACCATAGTTTCGATACCATGCGTCACAAGATTTGGGACTATCTTACTCGTCTTTTACTTATTAAAAGCTTAATAATCCGCCTAACTACAGCCCAAGATTTGCTATTATAACTCTTGTTTTGAATAAGTGACGAGCATTCCAATGGGATACTACAAAACCTAATTTTTTCAAAGAAATTAAAATATCTCAAGAACTGCTGAAGATAGGTATAGGGAATTATCAAGAAAGTTCACTTAAAAGCAGCAGTGTAATACAAAAATGTAATAATATACTGGGTATTCTATTTAAAATAAGGAAGTTGATAGCTACTTCCGGTATAATCGGAAGTGTAAGAAAAGCAAAAATACTTTAGTTGAATAAATCATCCTCGCTAACCCCTGATTCCAAATTTTAAAAAATGAATTCCAATGGGAAGTTCATAAACTTTTAATGAAGGGGCTGGCTGAATCACTCTGTATACTATAGAGTATCTATAGTGTAACCGAATTTCAGGTAAAATGTGCGGGTTTGCTACATAAAGAAAAAAAAAACATGTAATATTCCGAATCCATTAGACAGGTCAGTTGAAAACTGGATTCCGCAAGACGTCGGGTATACGTAAACAGGGATCAGGCGATTTCTCTCACAAAGCTGATAAGGTTCCTTATGTGATTTTCGCTTCCTGTCTTTAATGAAGAGCCGTAGAAGAAAATACGTTAGAAAATTGTACTAGACCCAAGTATTTTAACTATTCGAATCATATCAATTCATGCATTGAATGTACTTGCCTATATACTTGTAATTCTTTGTAGTCTTTATCTTAACACAATTTTCAAATGGAGACGATATCATATCTTCTAACAAGGCACTTTTAATATCTATTAATGCTAAAGCTGACAGTCTTTCTTGCTTTTGAGAATTTCGCAGATAAGCCTTTATTCTCTTTAAACATGAAAATGATCTTTCCGCGGAACTGCTTGTGGCAGGAATAGTCAAAATTAAACGACACAATTTTGATGACTCCGGGAAAACAGAAGATAATTGAAGGAACATAATATATTGGGGAAGCTCAAACACAGTGCTCTTTCTATATCGAGATCACTATAAATCACTGAAAGTTTACTTTTTAAACGATTTGCGTCAAAGAATATTCCATATCTATCTACTAAAGAAGAAAAAAGTTCGTCAGGAAAACGTTGTTTCACGAATGAAATAAATTGTGTGGAATCTAGATTTAAGAATTTCAGTTCAGAAATTTCACTAAACCGTTCACTAATGTTCAAAGTAATAACGTCCAAAATTTCATAAAACAATCGTGCGTAGGTGCTTTTCTGATCTTCTTCAGGAATTAAATCCAAACGCATTCTTTTACTTAGTGGTTGATTTTCTAACACAAATCTGTCCGTCCCAACTATCACTAAACTCATTTCTCATTTTTTAAATATGTAATTTGTAACTGGCGATCTTTTTTATTGCAGTAACTAATCATCATCATCATTAGGTCATCAGTCCTAAGACTGGTTGGACGCTAACCTCCAGCTTCTCCTATCTTGTGCTAACCTACGCATTTCGCTAATTGTGCTACAACCAACATCCCTTACTATTTGCGAGCAGTAGTCTAATCTAGGCCTACCTCTGCCTTTCTTCACTCCTATTTTTGCCTCCAAAATATCGCGGACTATTCCCCCATGTCTCAGCAAGTGGCCTACCATTCTATCTCTTCTCTTCTTTAAGTTTTTCCACATACTCCTTTTCTCGCCGACTTTCTCCAATACTTCTTCGTTTCTAACCCTATCAGTCCATGGTATTTTCATCATTCTTCGGTAACACCACATCTCAAAAGGTTCTAATTTCTTCCTACTTGCCTCCCCTACCGTCCAGGTTTCGCAGCCGTATCTGTAGTAAATCTACAATATCTGTACAATGCAGTAACTAATATCTGATATTTTTGTCTGTAGAATTTTAAACAGACTCTCGGAATGTGGGAATATTGCAGAAAGCACTGCTAAGAAAAGATTACAATCAATGTCGCGCAATAAAGTTAAAAGGCCCCTAGCATAAATAATGGTTTCTCGATCCCATTCCTCATTTTCAATTTCCACAATTACCTGAAATAGCGCTTCCAAATCTTTCTTATGTTATGGCAACAGTCGCCAAGATGCGTTCGCATAATCGCATAACTGAGTCCGGAAATAACGACAACACCCACTCGAGGTTCCACTGTTGATTGCTTAAGATCACTGATCTTCTCGCCCATCTAACGCGTAGCTTGGATGTAACGCGGACCATCGCATTTCAGCACTGCAGCAAATAATGCGGGAGTCCAATATTTTTGGGCGCCTTCACGGCCGATTTGAAATAGAGAAGTTGATGGTAGCGTTGAAAGTAAATAATGTATGTTTGCGGTCGGTTTAAAATAATTAAAAAATTGTAATAATTGAATAAACTGATTGAACTTTTAAATAACACTAATTTGTCAATTTTTTAATGGATGCGACGCATCACTCGCATTCATGTACGCTACGCCCCTGCTTTGATGCTAGGTTACGATGGAAAGCCCACATCAAAAAGAAAAAAGAAGAACTTATGATTAAATATACAAAAATGTACTAATTAATTGGAAGAAACTCTACTCTAACTATTCAGAATAAACACTTGTTTTATAAGACAATATTTAAACCGGTATGGACCTATGGAATTCAGCTGTGTTGCTGTCAGACCAATGTACAAACCATTCAAAGGTGTCAGAATAATGTGCTAAGGAACATCGTGGATGCACCTTGGTACATCTGAAACAGTAACTTATATCGGGACCTGGCTATGGATACCGTTAAACAAGCCAGATCCAAGACTGCTAGGAGTCATGAACAACGACTCTTCCAATATGTCATCATCGAGGCGATCCAGCTCCTTAACAACGCAGGATTGACAAGAAGACTCAAGAGAATCAAGCCCTTTGAATTAGTTCACTGACGTGACAAAGCAGAGCATTGTGTGCCTTAGTGTATACGGTAGTTCTTAGTGTACCTAGTTTATTAGAAATCTAAGAATACTATTGAGTACTACCTTAGTTCTTTGTTTTCGAAGTAGTATTATAAGTTAGATTAAATTTATTTATTGAGCATTATGATTAGATTGTAATGTCCATGAGTGCCCTAAGGAGTATTCATAAATAAATAAAAAAATATTGAAAGTAAGATTAATTCTCGAACAATTTAGAAAAAAAACATCAAGGTCAATAAAAGATCAATTATAAATAATATTCTAGAAGAAGGTAGTATAAGACGAGAAGAAACAGCCACGTAAACGCTTCTCCGATCTAGACTAAACAGTCTACAGCTAACACGTTACTAGGTCTTTGGGTTAGACGAAAGATCAATTATAAACAATCTTGTGGATTAAACGGACCCACAAAAATGTAGAAAACAGGTCTTACTGATCTTCTTCGCGCAATCAGAACACAATCAACATGAACCCAGACACGACCGTTTTCCTTTTTCCATTTGTAAATGGCGATCGTTAGTGAATAACTTCCCGCAATAAATGGGCATTGTGCGTGGCGAACTGACTCGTCGCTACTTTTATAATGAAAGCTGACAGGGCCCTATCGGTGTGTGCGATTATGCGCATTCTTATCAGAGGAGCAATTTATTTTGCTTATTAGAAAAAGAAAACACCTCGGCCACGGCTAGGTGGATGTTATCGATTGCCTTGTTCGTCCTGAAAAATGTATCCCTAACATGAATGGAATATAGATAACGTCAACATTTTCTGATGTAGTCACCTTGAATTATATGCAAAATATGAACGTCGCCTAGCGCCAACACGAAACGCCTATTTTCCGACTGATTTGTCATGGTAATGATACATTTGTATTCGCATCTATCTGGCGATGTATATAAAATTATAATCCAAATCGTTCGTGTATCAACTCAAATCAGCTTTATTGTAGAATTCGAGTTATATAAAAATTGTATATAATCATCTATGACCGGATTAGAGACGAAATTACATTACATACGTGGCTAGTGATATATTAGAAGATATCTAAGATCACAAAAGAAAACCCGCCACGGGTAGGATTCAACATTTGTCTTGGATGGGAACCGAACGACAGACAGCTGTTTCGAACTTATTAGTTCTCATCAGTGCCGTACACGGTACGCCGGTCCAGGACAAATGCCGAATCAAATCCGTACGACTCATCCTGAATAGCAAGGCTATTACATAATCGCTATAGGAAACAACTACTCCTCGGACTAAAGCCCCGCCAGGTATTAAATTATATCTAATAGCGATCCTCCTTCTCTCTTGTATTTCTGCACGATCAGTAAAGTTTTAGAAAAGAAAACCCTACCCGTGACAGGTTTTTTCTGAAACTTTGCTGATCGTGCAGAAATACGAGAAAGAGGTCGATGATCGCTATTAGGTATAATTCAATGCCTGGCGGGGCTTTAGCCCGAGAAGTAGTTGCTTCCTATAGCGATTATGTAATAGCGTTGCTATTCGGGAACTACTTGATAACCTTCGTGGTTCCTTTCTCGATTCTCGATTTATAAGTTACTGATATCTAAGATCAATTTACAGAAGAATCAACGAAATATCTCAAATAGCATGATAGAATTATTACCAATTAAATATAATTCAAGTCCAATGATATGCCACAGTTCTATTTTATCATAAATAGAACGTGGTGAATAGTCATGAAAATTGTCACAATCTTGCGCTTCTTAGTAGATTTCTTTATGAGAAAGCGTTATTCTACACAAATAGAGTAAGGAAACTATTTATATTGAGCCTAATAATAAAAAGACATTAATTTGTCGTTGAAAGTTATTTGAATGAAGAATCCCAGTCAATTCTGCAGTCAATTATGTCATTCGCAGTCCCAATCCTTTTTCCATGGGTCTGGGGCATCACACTACTTGGTTCACCTGTACCTACAGCCTTATATACATTTGCTTTGGAGTTCTGTAAAAATATGGCAGTCATTTGGCAGCTTCTTAAGAATAGAAAACTTTATTACAAAATGAGACCTACAAATATCTGAGAATTTTCTAGATTCAATTCAAAGAATACTGTACTCATATGTGTTAACAACTCATATGTGGAAACACGATTTATCTCTTTTCGATCTATTTTTTTTTCAGTCGCGCTGTATATGCTAATGGCGCTACACACGCACCAACTTCCCGGACAATTTCCACCGGGTATTAATTACCATTTCCGTGCCCGTTCTCGATTACGCACAAGAGGTCCTGACGGGGGGCGACTTGGCTCCGGAATAATCAGCTCCTCGCCGCCTAGATAACGAAGCGCGGCTTATCTCGTACGGACCCGTGTAGGTGTCCAAAAAAGGATCCGGATTGTTCCGGCCTCTGGCAACAGGAGCGAGACTACAATCGATGGCCGAGTCGTTTAGGGCTGCCCGGACGTCCGGTAGACGCACTGCCCTTTAGGGACTTGGAACCTGTCTAACGGCCGTTTAATAGATGGACACGTTAACCTGTAGCGGTAATCTTCATATTACACGTTTCTTTGGCGACTCCTGAGGACGTGGGAGGTTGTGCAGGTTTTGCGATTTGAACGAATGAAGCTTGGAAGCGAAATAAGGCATTTCCTAATCATCCCGCCCATCATTCATCCGTTGATGGATAGACTGATTTCATAAATTCATGTGATTCCAAATTAAGGATGCATCCAAATTGAATTGAACAAATAACGATTGGACTCAAACTAAGACCTTTCCAAATCATCCAATCCATAATTATGGATGGATTCAATGAATTCAGACTAAAGATTTCAGACTTCATGTGACCCCAGACTAAAAATTCCGGCGATTTCAATCTGGTTGTTCTTATTTTAATGATTTTTTTGTAAATAAACCTGTAATGCTACTTAAAACTATTCGCGGGCGATCATGAAGGACGGTTTATTCGGAGCCCGACGCTGTTTAGCTTTAAATAAAATGGGGAATACGTGCCACGTCTACTTTTTCCACATTAGGCACAATGAAAAGGTAGACGTGCGCTGCTTATTAAGTGCAGTAAGCTCTCCGGCAATAAAGATATCAACATTTAGGGTTGCGGTGGGAAAATAATTTCAGCATTTTGACTACAAGTGGATTCATGGGCTGTAAAAACCTGCCTAGGGCACTCACTGAACGTCATAATGATAAAATATAAGCTCAGCGGGCTCGTGGGTCCGCTTGGCAGTCTACGGAATAGACGAGGTTATCGCCGTACAGCGGCTCCCTCTCCATATACATGGGATTCGCCTCGTAGCTTTCCTTCGAGAAGAATTGCGTACATCTCGGCATTTTATTCGGGAGGAGATTACCGGGGAAGCCACAGGAATGGTGTACGGGATGATGCGAATTACTCGATAAATGTGATTTATATTGCCGAGGGAGTGGACTCTCAAATTCGCGTCTTTATTTGCACCTTTTAAGTGTACCGTTCTGTACGATATACCTGTGTTTTCTGTTCTTTTTCCATTTCGATGCTACTCTGTCGAAGCGCTTCAAAACGTCGCCACATAAATTAGAAAAGCTATGGGAAATATGTTGAGCGCCACAGGGGTAATAACATAATAATACTAAGTAATTAATAATAAACGCACTAAACTGGCGTTTGGACTAGCTCAGTAAGGATTTATCGCATTCTTTACACATTATTACGTTCGCTCCATCGTAGAATAAATAATCAAATTCGCCAATAAACTGTTTCATTTATTGAGTATATAAATGTTTTCTAGACTTTCACACGTTCGACGTACTTTATTAATAAATTAACACGTTTCAACTAACACAGCGGAAACCGTACACTTTGATCGAAAAATCAAAATCAACTAGGACCCTGCTACTGTGAAAAGTGCATTGCTGATCACCCTCCACTATGGTTCGTTGATCACCACGTCATCTCAGCGTAATCATCGTACCGTTACATTAAAACTGTAGAAATTAAAAGACAGTTATATCGGTAAATTACCGTAAAGCGTTTATAATCTAATAGAAATTTCATGACGAAGTTGTATAATTAAATTTTATGAATATTATTATTTTGGAATAGCTAAGATGTGTGGATTTGATAAACGGAACGTTCGTTGCAGTAAAAATACTTATGTCCCCACATGAAGCGCCAATGGTATGTAGCGCTCGACCATAGTCTTACATATTAGATACCACTGATCAAGCGCGCAGGTTACCGTTACCATTTTATCAAAGAAGTGCACTG
The DNA here is from genome assembly GCA_037954035.1 of Rosalia funebris. Classification (NCBI taxonomy): domain Eukaryota; kingdom Metazoa; phylum Arthropoda; class Insecta; order Coleoptera; family Cerambycidae; genus Rosalia; species Rosalia funebris. The sequence continues at coordinate 8,082,667 of JAZFAV010000001.1, read as the reverse complement.
TTGCCAGCTTGGTATAGATTTCTCCGAGTTAGACACAAACATCCAGGTGGCATATTGTGGTCTTTATAATAATAATAATCATAATATATATCTTTATTGCTCAATAGATTACAATCTAATTACAGGTTAAATTAATTAAAATATCAGATTAACTTAGCAAGTTGTTGAATTTTTATAAATAAGGACAAAATACAAGAAAAATTAACTTTTAATTACAAAGAAAATAAACAGTTTGTGGACTGAAAATCGTGGACATAATTTAATTGAGTGATTTCAGTGATAACAAAAAGAATTTCGCAAATAGTCCACCATTGTGCTTGTGTTTTATCCACCTCAAAATCAATAGGTGTCATCTGGAAGACATCCCTGATCAGAATCAGTCAAAACCCAATCGATCCGACACGATTTAGTTGAGTTATCGTGTTAACAAGAAAGTTTCTCAAATAGTCCCCATCGTGCTTTCTCATGACCCATGAACATGGTAGAGTATGTTCTATCCACCTCAAGATCAATAGGTGTCGTCTGGGAGACATCTCCGATCAGAATCAGTCAAAGACCGATCGATCCGACACGATCTAGTTGAGTTATCGTGCTAACAAGTATAAATATCTACTACAACGACGACAACGACGATAACGACGACAACGACACACACACATACACACACACAAACTGGTTTAAAAACCATTTTTTTTTCTTAGTCCGAGAAACGAAAAATAAACCCTAGAAAAAAAATTTTTTTACACGATTTGCGGTAAAACAAATATTGAAAGCAAGCACTTTCTAGGATTAAAAATGGTAACAAAAACAAAATGGACCAGTGGATGGGTAGTTAAACAAATAAAAACTCATCTTATCAGGGAAAACTTAAAGCCCCTTACATTTCACTTCACCTTATTTCATCACATTTCATCACGTGTATCACGAATTTAACGTTTGTGCACCTCCTACAAGAAAAAACCACCATCAAGATGCCAGTAGTACGATGACACTGCTAACTATTACACACTTTCTCTTATTCTACCATGGATTTATAAGACAGAGATTGAAGACTGAATTTGAAACACAAGATATAGGAAATCTAAGTGACATCGAAATAAAAAATGCTCACCTACCTTAAAATTTGCAACTTATTCTACAAGAATTATTTAAAAACTCAGGACTATCTTTGATCAAGATTATTGTCATATATCTGTATTTATATCATAACGATTCTATACCAGACATTTCAAGTATAGTAGAATTATTTTATGAATATCAACTTGGCAATAAATCGTGCGACAAAAACAGATGCATGTCTGACTTTCTTCCATACCAATCCATTCTGAATAAGAGACACAGACCTGCCTATAAATCATTTGCGCGCGCCGCTTGTAATAGTAGTACTGAATCCCATTCGCGTGGGAGAAGGTAAGTTATACATTGCTCTTTGTTGCACGGTTTATTGCCGACTTGCTCTTCATAAAATAATTCTACTATACACAGTCGGCTTCGTTTGTCATACACGTTAACCATGAAGACAATGCCCAACAGATTCATCTGAAACGTATCTCTTGAGTTACTAAGATACCGTGTATTCTCTTAACAATACCCCTCTCCAAAAACCGACAGTTAAATCTTTTTACATATTTATATTTTGTCTCCTATTGTGCGTGTGCGATCGCCTGCATACAAATACGACACTTATAGGTATGAAACGTCTGGAGAAATTGAAAGGCAACATAGAGCAACTCCCTTCGACGCCCCCAATAAGTTTCGACGACAACAGCGTCAGAAATTGACAGCAAAAGTGGTAGAACTCTCGATTAAATAAAGTGAGAAACTTATTGTGGACGTCTTGCATTATTCAGATCGATATCGTTAACAATATCTCACTTTATATCCAAAAGGCTATTGTATGGATGTTATAAAAAAGGCAGTCTTGTTAGGAGTGTTACTGTGATACATAACCCTCCATTGGATATAGCGAAGCGTCTGTGTATACAAGATGGAGTGAGTTAAAGATGAAATCACATATGTAGGATCTTAAAAACGCTAGTAAATATATACAAAGCGTTAAGTACGTGGAAAAACTTTATAAGATAATTCTATGCCTCATCAAAAAGATGATAGTAGCAGTCAAAAGGCATAAAATCTAGTAGTCAACGTTTTATCAATTTAGACTCGCATTAGTCCAAATAAATGCTAAGCGTATATCTTGTTATATAACCAATTTTTTGGAATCGAATAGACGTCCACCATTCAGTAACATGAACTTGGAAAAATAAAGCAACGTTCTTCTTAGTTCCTGGATATATCCTTCGCTAAACTGGAACTTGCGGTCATCCCTTTGTCAGCTATTACAAGACTTGATCCTCCAGAATGCTCTCTGGGTCTGGGTCGAAATTCTTAAAGCCGAAGGCGGTAAATAATACAATGAAATCCTTCCGATACGTTGTTTGTATTACATTGCCTGGTAGGCTGGTGACGTGCATTACAAATGTTCGATTTCAACAGAATAACGGTTTTGTGGTTTGAAGATTTCAATCAATTATGCAACTGTGTTATCGTGTTATATCTTGCAAAAAAATTATAACATATTTTAATGAAAGCAAACTGTATCCCTAGAATAAGGACATATTGCATTTTACATAGTCTTTGTAGCGATTTTAATAAACTTCCAGTGAGTCTGCCAAACAAGAAACTGATCAGAATATATATTATTGAGGGATTTCTGCAGAAAATGATTGCGAGGGTTGAAGTCTGGTGTTGTAGTAAGTCACTCTGTTTGCCCTCTATGTCCATTCTATTGATATGGAAATACCTAATCGAAATGGTGAAAAAAAGGGGTGCATAATAGGGTGGAGTACTATACTGCTAGAAGAATATGTGGTGTAAAACCAAGTTTTTCATTTTTTTCTTTAAAATTTCAATCATTTTCAGATGGATATATATCCAAAATATATTTTTTTCTTGTAGGTACACTTAATTATTTAATATTCATGTTAGCCCATCGCAAAAAACCGTATTAAACTTAAATAAGCGCTAACTCCCTAACGGGAAGATTTCTAAAGGGTGGTCCAACCATAATGCACGATGTTAATTGTGAGTCACACCTTAACGTCAAGTGTTTTGCCCTACTTAATTTGACATTTCTTTGTTTCAGTGTTTGACAATTCAACCATAGAGAGGTACACAATTGAGTAGCGCGTTAAGATTGTTGAAGCCTTTTACAAAAATTGGCGTTCAAATCAAAATGCATTTCGTGCACTTCTTGCCTTTTTTGGTCAGCATAATCGACCAAATGTGTCCACAATAGGGAGAATTGTGCACAAATTTCAGCAAACCGGGTCTGTAGGACATGTGAAAACACCTGTGCGTGCTCGTCCAGTTCGTTCTGCGGAAAACATTGCTGTTGTTCGCGATAGTGTAGCAGAAGAGCCGGCAATCTCGACTCGTCGTCGTGCCCAACAATTGAACATCTCACGAACATCACTGATGCGAATTTTGAATAAAGATTTGAATTTACACGCTTACAAAGTTCAACTGACTCAAGAGCTGAAGCCTACTGACCATTTCAAGCGTCGTCAATACGCCGAATGGTTGGTTGAACAGACAGAAGTGAATGGTGACTTTACAAAGAAAATCATCTTCAGTGACGAGGCACACTTTCACCTCAGTGGATTCGTTAACAAGCAGAATTGCCGCATTTGGGCAAATGAGAATCCACGAGTGATTGTTGAAAAGCCGATGCATCCACAAAGAGTGACTGTTTGGTGCGGTTTATGGGCTGGCGGCATCATCGGGCCGTACTTCCTCGAAAATGAGGTCGGCCAAGCAGTTACCGTGAATGGTGTTCGCTATCGCGAGATGATAACGGACATCTTGTGGCCAGAAATTGAGGATATGGACCTAGACGATATGTGGTTCCAACAGGATGGTGCCACTTGCCACATAGCCAACTAAACAATGGCACTTTTGCGCGAGAAATGCAATGGCCGTGTTATCTCACGTCGTGGTGATGTTAATTGGCCGCCACGATCATGTGATTTGACACCGTTGGACTTCTGTCTTTGGGGATATTTAAAAGAAAAAGTGTACGTCAATAAGCCAAGAACAATTTAAGAGCTAAAGAATGAGAAAATTCGGCACATTAACGACATTGAACCTCAATTATGTCTCAGAGTCATTGAAAATATGGACCATCGGATAGAGGTATGCCACCGAAGCCGTGGTGAGCATTTGGCCGATATTTTGTTTCACACATAATTGTCATAGATCCTTCTATTATAATAAAAAATATTAAGATAATTCTCTGAAAACTTTTTGTTTTATTTACAATTAACATCGTGCGTTTTGGTTGGACCACCTTTTATTACAAGCCCTTTTTACTTACATGCGTGAAATAGTAGTAGTAGATCTTCATTCCCCTTTCGGCGGCTAATTCTGCGAAATCATTCGTCGGACATATAAAAAAGTAATCGCCCACGACATCGCCGACCATCTTTTGATTTAAGTAGCCATCATTCACATGCTCCCAGTCTGTGTACTGTAAAAAAGAGATTTGTCAGGGTATTTAAAATAAAACCGAGGCAATAAAATCCGTCCTAAGTACGTCTTTCACTTGGAAAAATTCTGTTTAAGATGGGGAAAGTCAATCCTACTTTTTAACTGCGAATGATGTAAAATAAATTGTACATGCAAAAAAATAAAATGTATTTCTATCGTATCTCTTGGTACAATATCGTGCTTCATGTTTGATGATATAAGTTGGTGTTTGCATTGTTTTTGATAATATACTTTCTTTGAAAGCAAATTTGATATATAGGTTGTCTCAGTTGGGACTATAGGATTTGAATTGAGTGCCGTTAGTGTTCTGTCAATGATGGGGCCTATTTGTAACCGTATCGTCAACATTTTATGTTGAAGAATATAAAACCTCAGTTTGTGAAATATTATTAGTTCTATTCATAAATCACATCCTATAGTTACGAAAGAGACACCCTTTACTACACTATTATTACAGTAGAAGACATTTTTAACAAAGAATAATTCTATGTGCACCCCTTTGATAAATATTTGCTTATATAATTCCCGGCCCTGCCTGATGCCGAGGGCTATTTTAATGCATAATCACAAGTAGCATAACAGAGTTTTAGCTCACGTATTACATAACTCAATTTGAAGAAGATTTTAGAAGTTCTTTAAATAATAGACAAATAGTTTCATTCATTTAAATTATAAAGCCCTTTGCATATTAGCATAATACATATTACATCATATTAATGACACGTTCAACTGCTTGGCTCTTATAGTATGTTATATATAGTTTCGACTAAAGAAATAACTGTTGTATATTGTTGCATAATACAATTATTTCTTTATTTTATATATATTTTTATCTTTAATCTAAAAGATACCCGTTTTACTACTAATAGAAAAAAATATATTGTAATGCACTTATATAAATCACTCTGTACATTAAAAATCAATGCTTATATATACACTCTGGATTCTGTCCTTCCCTCTTTTTAAAAATTGATTTTTAATCTTGTCTTTTATAGAAATCCTTATATCCCTAACTTTGAATATTAATTCGATTGTTTAGTTTTTCCTTTATCCAAACGTTCGTTAAATATTATATATTACATATTAGATAGGACATATTTGCATATTGTAATAATGTACTGTAATATTGTAATTTAAATCAATGAATGGTGGGCAAATACAAATTTAAGTAACTCTTTCGATTGTGTTCATAGATATGTACCATCGGGAAGGAAAATAATGCGACTTTGTTAATACGGTCTCCGAAAATATAGGCAATAATGAATTCATTAGAGAGCTAATTATGCTTTTTGTCAATATAGGGCGTGATAATTTTGAGATTAAAAGCACAATTGACCATAATATTGCTTAAATTACAGGAAAACGAATCGAAATGGTCCCATTACATTATTTTTCGATGGTACATCTGAAGACAACGTCATAAATTTGCAGTATGACTAATATCATTTTATAAGAAGCTAAATAAACATATCTCTGAAGAATTTGTGTCAATTAGAGTGATTTCTTCTAGTAATTTCTTCGATCTGACACAGTCTGTCAAGATAAACGCAAGATTATTTATTTTATCACCATTAAGCAGTATCTTATTCGAGTAATAACGTGAAATGTTCGCCCTATATTTTGCTGTGGAAAATTTCACGTCGAAACAAATTCCGAGTATGTTTACCTGAAATACGATAGCATCACGTTCCAGTCGACTCATGTTCTTGAATATTGTATCAATAATGTCATGGTATTTGTCTCGCTGAAGGAAGCTAGGGCCGTCCTTCTCGAAAAAATCGATGAAGTCGTACAGCAGGAAGTATGTGCCTGTAAAAGAATTGTATGTCAGTAAGGGCGATAAATAACGGTTTATCTTCATGAAGTAAATCTTATTTTTGTAGTTTAGGTGTTTCTGAATTAGAAACAATTTCGTTTCTAAATTGTAATAATAGACGTCTACTATTTATTATATATTAAAAGTCAATAACAATTTTGAGGTACAAATTTAGCTAATAAAAAATTAAATTGAACAGTAGATAACACAGACCAACAAAGATTTTGTGATAGGACTTTTTTTGACTTTTTGGCTTAGTTACATACCATGAACTACAGAAACGCCGTTTTGTTGTTTGCATCACATACCAGTATTTGTAAACGTACAATAATTTGTAGTATTTAAAAGCGAGGTTCTATGAAATTAAATTTTGCCTCAGTCTTTGTGGCGCCCCTGTGTTTAATCGGTTTGAAACTTACAGACACGCTGGGGTATTTACCGAAACAGAGTTGGCCGGTGGGGATATTTCGGTCTTATACGATTCGGGTATTTACAGTCGCTGTAGTACATTTTTAATGTGTGTACGTTTACTCGTGACATCGCGTCGTGTGTTTTTATTTTGTTTTACAAATACCTAGAAGCTGTAAAAATATACCAAATAAATTAAATTAGGATTAATGAAGCAATATGTAAAAGCTATAGATAAAAATGGGAATTGTTTTAAGTACTTATGTGGCAAATTCCCAGCTCTTTCTGAAGTAAAATTAAAGCTAGGCATTTTCGTGGTACCACAAATAAGAAAATTAATGCAGGACCAGCAGTTTGAAGAAGCAATGATTGAAAAAGAATCTTTGATATGATTAAAAATGTAACAGAACATTGTTTAGGAAATTATAAACATCCGCAGAATGAGGAAATTGTCGACAAAATTCATTTTCTGCATGCTCATCTGGACTACTTTCCAGAAAATCTTGGTGCTATTGATGAGGAGTAAGGTGAGAGGTTCCAATCAAGACATAAAGGACATAGAAGAAAGGTACCAGGGTCGATGGGATGTAGCGATGATGGAAGATTACTGCTGGATGCTAAAAAGAGAACATGCAATTAGTGATTCCAGAAGAAAAACTACAAAACGAAGTTTTTTGTTAAAAGGGAGAGATTTTTAACGAAAAAAAGGAATTGGAGACTCAAAACTTGTTTGAGAATGTTTATTAAACATAAAGTTTATTAAAATGTAATTTTTCCTATAGTATTTAATTTATTCTGATTATTCAGTTGATGAAAAACATTACGTGAGGGGTAAAAGCGGAAGCTAGATATGAAATCAGCGTAAATAACTCACTTATAATCACTTATTAAACCCAAGTTAACTTCCAAAATGTCAAAATTTGTAGGTCTGTGTAATATTTTAGATAAATAAATTACAACAGAAAATTTGGGGACAACCATGTAGATACTAAAACTTGTGATATTACAGCCAAGTCCTCATTATTTTAATGAAGAGGAACTGTGTATTTTTCATTAATTACCCCTTTTATTATTTTTGAATGAACCGCTGTTTCATTAAAAAAATAAAAGAATTAATTAATGAAAAATATTAATACAAAATCTAATATTCTAGTGTTAATATTTCTAATGTCATTGTAATCTCATTTATTTTATTGTTTAAATGATATTGGAGTCACAGTATTACAAAATAAGTGAACAAATGTTTTAGTTTCAAAAAATAAAACCCGTCACAGGTAGGATTCGACATTTGTCCCGGATCGGAACCAAACGACATACAACTGTGTCGAACTTATTAGTTCTCATCAGTGCCGTACACGGTACGCCGATTCCCGGATTCCGATCCGGGACAAATGTCGAATCCTGCCTGTGGCGGGTTTTATTTTTTGAAACCTCATCTGATCGTGCAGAAACACGAGAAAGGGGTCGAAGATCGCTTCTGGGTATAATTCAATGCCTGGCGGAGCTTTAGCTCGAGGAGTAGTTGTTTCCTAGAGCTATTATGTAATAGCTTTGTATTCGGGAACTACTTTGATAACCGCTTGGCGGTTTGGTGGTTCCTTTCTCGATTTCCGACTTATATGTTACTGAAATGTTGTAGTACCTAACTAGTTTATGCCTTTCAAGACTCTTTGCAGTCGTCCTGTATATATTAATTTTCACCGTATATCAGATAAACTACATAAAGTATTGAAATTATAAAAAAGTAATATCGTCTTTGAACCTGTGCTATTACCTTTACTTTCTAACAAAACAGTATAACATGTACTTACAAAATCATTAAAGTCCGGTAGGGATTCCAGGTTTATTCCAAGGGTAGGAATGACCTTATTCCAAACACATAAATATAGGTCTGTCTGGAAAACACCCCCGTGGAGATTAAAAACAAATAAACGAGCGAACGGGGGTAATACTCCGCAGGATAGAAAATGGACATTAAGGAAATTACTCAAACCTGGAGGAGCCGCAGTTCCGTTATAGCAAATTGTGTGTTAAATCAATTCGTCTCTCAACAGGTTAGCCTCCCATAATCACCCTTGCACTTCACTGTTACGTCGATTCAGAGTGTTGAATATTTATTTATCTTATGTTGATTCTTGGGAACTGGTCCAGAACGAAGTAGGTCAAGATTTTTCCGTATGAATTTTAGATTCATCATTTGAATAGAAAATAAGACACTGGTTTCTAAATAATTATCCAGGTGACTCATTGCAACATTTATTGGGTTAATAATAGACAGAGTTGCAGTAAACAAGCACTTTCACCTGATTTAATGCCATTGGAAAATTTTACAATAAATCCTGTACCTATTTTCCTCATATTTGGAGAGAAGTTATTCTAAATCTAGTCAAATTGATGAATAATGATGATGAATCTGTTTATAACCATTTCGATAAACTGCTATGAAAAATAATTGCCTTTGAAAGCTTTGGACTGAAAATATCTTCTAATTTCATAGTTCTTATGAAATTAGACAAAATAAAAACTCACAATCGGACTGACCGTATAGAATATATTCTCAAGGTGACATAACTAAGTGAATATTAGAGGGGCATAAACAATTCAATCATAAAAGCATTTTATTTAATGTGAACTAATTGACATGAGGCCCTATTATTCCCAATTCAACAAATTGCGGTCCATAACAGACGTTGTTCCTGTTTACCTTTACTGAATTTTAAGTATTTAGGACCTCTGTCTTGGTGTTTACTTCAATTAATACATCACATGACTATTGTATATATGGCGACTATAGTGTGGTGAAAAGAGTGAGTAATTTTATAGTGTTGACAGGATATCTAGTAGGCCACGTATTCACCTCATTATAAGTTTGTAAACCATCTACATGTACATTGTAAACACCTCATTGTAAGATCTGAAATGTGGAGTAAAATATCATCCTCACCATGCGGAGTATATATGTAATCATCTGTTATGTAATCATCTTCGTAGGAGCGAAAAACTATCCTTGAGCACACCAGAAAACATCCACAAGCAGTTACGTATACAAGCGCTACTGTCAGTAGGCACCCTTCCAGATTTTTAAACGACCCAGACAAGAAAATTCTGGAGACACTTTGGTTATCAACTATAATACTGGTCATTTCACCAGGAAATTTCAGGCGACGACGCCTGACCACGTCCTTCCAAAAGGACCCACCGCATCTACTGAACATGCTTCCGTAATTGTGCACAGCCTTCTTTAAGGATTCATTCACGTCTATTAAACCATTTGCACTGCAACTAAGTCCTTCGACAAGGACCATCCATGTTTTCAGAGACTATGAGTGAGTAACTAGGAATTCAGTGACTGACAGAGATGTTGTGAAGTGAACCCAGAGACTCCAGAAGATCACCTTTTCGCTTTGAACGCGTCCACGGACAGAAAGTTAATCTGAGCGATATCTATAAGTGAGCACCACTCCAGATCAGGAATACAATGTTCCAGAAAGCAGAAGAAGACCGAATAACAATCGACTCCCGTCGACCCAGATCACAATACATCAGATTGGCGGGAGATGAACACCACAGGTCATTTTTATACCAACAGTGGACTAAACTATTTTTTGTTAACAATATTATCTGAAAGAGCAAAATAAAGCATGTCCAAAGCAGAATGCATTTATTGTATTTTATCTTTTAACTGTATTATGAAAGGAGTATGATCATGTAGTGGTGCAAGTTAAGGAATTACTTATATATCCGTGATTAATTCAGCTGAATTCCTACATATTCTATTGGATTTTATCCAAAATAGAATAACCTTTGATAAAATACACTTTAGTTTTGTTTTTACTATAAATAAAGACTGAAATTTAAATATAAAATGTAATAATATTTAGTTGTTAATATTCAGAGTTAGCTTTTGGAGCTTCTCTGTATACATGTGGTTTCATCGAACGACACAGAAAGCGCATGATTACAAATATTACATGGGGCCTGGGGGCCGACCAAAATCGGACCCAGGAAATGGTATGTATCTGCTCGGGTAGCAGGGCGGCGTTGGCAGCTCTGAATTCAGCAACGACAAAGTCGAAGCTGGTCTATAATTGCTATGAAGCATTGAACCACTTGGCAGGGAGGAGACCGGTGGAACTCTTATGGATACTTGGGCATAATGACATTAAGGGAAATCTAATTGCAGATGACCTTGCCAGACTAGGGACCAGGGAAAACCTCTATGGACCATAACCTGCAGTGGGAATAAGTCGGAATCTGATCAGAGACCGCATGAATGGCTGGGCAAGAGACCAGCACAATAAAAGATGGGGAGGAGTAACGGTTTGTCGAATAACCAAACTCTTCATCGAATACTCAGAGATTGAGAAATGGGCTCAAGAATTCATTAAATTGAACAGGCACAAAGCCAGAACCCTGGTCGGAATCATGACGGGCCACCATAGTAGTCTGAATGCATATAAGCACAAGCTGAGGCTGACTGACGGCCCGGCCTGCAGATACTGTAAAGAAGACGAGGAAACCTTGATCTTTTTTACACCTGCCCCGCACTGGAGGAGAAGAGGTACCTTATATTAGGGACCCTTGTTATCCTAGAGGAGGCGAGGCTTAAGACGGGGAATGTGCCTAAATTGCTCCTTTTATGGGATAGAATTTTTGGATAATGACCCGGATAAGAGGGGATCGCCAAGGGACTACCCATGCGATCAGTGGCTGATGAGGCCCAAACCCATTATTACCATATACCATAATGTAATAATACCATATACCATAATGTAATAATATTTATCGCATATGATAAATAATGTAGCTCTCACTTTGCAAGAAGAATTGGATACGTAAATATTACACTATACGATGACATTGCCATCGTCGAACAACACGTAATTTAATAACATACTCTATTAAAGTAAGGGTTTCCATTTTATGCTGGTAATCTGGCAGCAACGATTTTAAGCAGGAATGGCGGTTATGATAAAAAGGCGACTCAAGTTGTGCATTTAGAGCTCGATGGCACTTTGTCGAGGCATGTTATAGTATAGTCTTATTAACTACATTTCGGATAAAGCTTAAAGTTAGTAGCGTTCCCGTGTTTGTTCCTCATAATCCTATTTACCATTCCCACCGTTACCAAAAAGGCCAAACAAGCATTAATTTAGTTGTAGCTAAATATAATTAAGCCGTACACTGTATTAATTAATATCGAAACTTGAATTAACTACGGCAACTTTATTAATTTGCGAAAACAAAACCGATCGTCTTTTCTGTTCTACTAAAGATTTACTTTGCTTCCATTGCGGTTTTTAATATATGTAAGTTTAACATATAGAAGCTTTTTGTTTTCTTAACGGTAGGTTTCAATAGCGTTTCACTCGTTCTCCTCATTTAGAAGTGTGATCTACTCACAGGTGTTTTGTGGCGGACAAAAATTAAAAGTACCGCAAAAAAGTGCTCGAAAAAAGTTTAGATTGCCTAAATTAACCATGCGATTGAACGTCTGCGGCAATTTCGGGGAGATCGATGGGGCATACTTTAAGTTTGTCTTAAGTTCACGTCTAACGGAAAAGTTTTATAAAGCTATATTTTACTTTATGAGCTGAGAGGAGTATTACTTTCCACGTGTATTAGATATAAGGCAGGACGTCTCGTGCACTCGTCCTCGTTCAACTGCTCATCCTGCTTTTTTTTGTGGGGACGTAGCCGGCGCTTGCGCTAACCAGACAAGAGGCTCCCAGAATCGGTGTTCCGCCTACCTCGCTACCGCTCTCGTATCTATTCAAGGTAGGGGTCATTCTTCTGTCTCGATGTTGTCATTATCTTCTTCTACCCTACGTCCCCCCTCCGTTTTCACGATTAGGGGTTCGCGCCATACTCCCATTCTTCTTCCCCTTTCTTTCTCACGATTCTCTCCATCATCTGCTCTCCATTCGACCATACATTCGCACACCCAACCATTCGGTCTATCAACTTTCTCCGGTCGTCCAGCCGCCGCCATACATTCCTCTCTGTCGTCGGACCACCTCATACACCTGACCAACGTGTGCTCAGGATCATCACTTTCTCCACTGTACACACACTCATCGCCATCCGCTTTCCCTATCCCACGCAGGTACTCTCCTAAACAACCATGCCCCGACAGCACCTGCGCGAGATAGTATCCAACCTTACCATGCACCCTTTCCTCTGGAAAGGGTGCATGGTGAGGCATCTCCTTACATCTGATACCACCCTCAGGTCCACCTCCCCTTGAACGAGCCATCCCTTTGCGCCTGCCAGGCTACAAACAAACGGGTCCTGGCCTCTGCTCTACTGGCCCCCAAACGGATCTCTGTCCTCTCTCTGGCTAGCAACGCTAAAGGAGGCATCCCTGCTATGATCAGCGCCGCGTCAAGTGATACTGTCCTTTACGCGCTCGCCACTCTTAATGCTATCCGTCTTTGTACTTGATGAATGAGCTCCCTAGCTCGCTCCGATGACGAATGGAACTCCCTGGACCACACTGCCGTACACTGCCGTGATGTTTTGTGCTAAACGACCACTACGAGCTTGTATCGTGTGTTTTACATCAGTATCAGAACCAGTACTTTCGAATTTTTCGGTTATTCTTTTCACAGTTGATAAATTTGAAACATTATATCTACCGAAAATTGGACGCACTTTATGAATTGTAGCAACCAAACTTCCATAATTTTGATTGTAATGTTTAGCAATAAGAACGTATTTATGTATAATGTAGTGCTTCATGTTTACTAATTCCTATCTGTTTCCTGTCGACCTGTCTGAATTATTGACCTATCGAATCATGACAGCAAAATGGCGCGCAACTCAAATATTGCGTTCTTAGTAACACCTTTTACATTTTTTACCTTTTCTATAGCTCCTTAAATAACGTCAGAGAAACTAGACAAATTTCAACAGTTCGCTTCCTTTTTAGAATTTCAAAACTCTCCAGATATCCTTGATTTATCAGGATCATGTTGAATTGACATAATTGAAAAAGTGTTGTATTTGACAGTACCGTAGTGTTATTTGTTACGTTAAGGAGAAATACACAACGACAGTAAAGATACTCCTACAAAGGTACCTTTATTAACAGTAACTTAGAAAACTGCGATAATTCGGATATTTTCAAGAGCAATAAGGCGCTAAATGGTGATCAAGTGACTCAAATTTGGTGGACGATCTCACGATTGGAAGTCGCGCGTTAACTTTCATAGTAGAGCACGATGATCACGGGGAAGTGCACACGTTTGAAGGACATTTGAGAAGCAGACATCACCCTTTCCCTTCACGCGGCCTAACCTCGTTCTTTTGATTCTCCCATGTCCGCATCCTCCCGCCACAATGTAGTTATCTCGTTCGGTTCAGCCGGGCGGCAACTACGCCCCCGGTCACGTTTGCCTGCAAAGAGTGACTGCTCACTTTGTCCGCGTCCTCTGCCATATCTTCGCCGTTCGACTTTCCTCTCACGTCTCATCCACCACCGCATAAACCTAATTGAAGTAATGCACAAGGCGACAACAAGCAATCAAATCCTCTCGTGGCAATTAGTGCATGCATCATGCTAATCCTCAGGAATTCATTTAAAAGTGTACTACGTCGGTAGGGGTACGTTTCAGGCGAAATAAAAGCATGAGGTGTAATTAATTCGCTGGTTTTCAGGACGTCTATTTGCGTGGTGGATTCTTCTCGCGTGGAGCGCTATTCGCAGGTTTAGCGTAACTGCTCCGAAAGTAAGAGAAAACAACGTGGTAATTATTTACAATAAGAACCAACTTGAAAATGATTACCAAATTTTTCCTACCCCCCCTATTTTAGAGGGTGATGGAGCGAGACGAATCTGGCTTCAGTTTCATCCGCTCGGACATAGTTTTCGAGAAAATGAATTTTCCACTTTTCCGCACGAGAGCCACTTTTTATTATCAAATAACTTTAAGTTCACACTACATAGATAGGTAATATTAATACGAGTACATACTATAACACTTCCTTTATACATATCATATATTATACTGTGATGAAACCTATTATTCATTGCGATGTTCTTAATTTACTTAAAATGTTTACAATCATGCACTCTCTGTGTCGTTCGATGAAACCACATGTATACAGAGAGGCTCCAAAGGCTAACTCTGAATATTGACAACTAAATACGCTGTTGTTTTGAAGGATACTAACATAACCTAACCTAACCTAACTATTTACTTATTATGGTTAGGTTAGGTTAGGTTGGGTTAAATTCCTTTAAAATAACAGCATATTTAGTTGTTAATATTCAGAGTTAGCTTTTGAAGTGTCTCCGTATACATGTTGATTCATCGAACGACACAGAGGGCGCACGATTACAAATATTACAATGGACGACGCCAACTGCACGTGAATTGTAAATATTTGAAGTAACTAAAGAACATCGTAATGAATAATAGGTTTTATGATGGTTTAATATATGATATGTATAAAGGAAGTGTTGTAGCATCTATTTGTATTAATATTACCTATGTACGTAGTGTAAAGTGAAAGCTATTTGATAATAAAAAGTGGCTCTCGTGCGGAAAAGTGGAAAATTCATTTTCTCGAGAAATGTGTTCGAGCGGATGAAACTGAAGCCAAATTCGTCTCCAGCATCCGAAAATAGGGGGTAGAAAATGTTTGGTAAGCATTTTCAAATGAGTTCTTATTATAAATAATTACCAACAACGTTACTTTGGCAAACTAAAACCAAAACTTTTATAATAGGATTATTACAGAAACGAATTTGAAATTTCAAAAGTTTTTTAGCCCTTTCCTTTATTTTTTTTAAATCAATTCCAAGTAATCCATTTTTGATAAATGACCTGCTGTGTTGGATGAAAAATATCTACCTCATTAGTCCCTTCTTATAATATATTTGGAATATGAAAGCTTGTAGCCTTGACTACTACTGAAAACTACCCCTATTTTTATTCCGATGAAAATTATAGAAATTATATATAACACAAAGTTTCCAGATGGTAAGTTTTATAAACTGTCGTGAGATGGAGTTTTGTTTATACTCCAATCCATCTGTAAATTCTTTAAACATTAAGGAACTGTAGAACTGTAGAACATTAAAGAACATTACTGTAGAACATAACGGTGTCTATGAGATGTGAAGCCTCGTTTGTCGAAGGCATACTCGCTTACACTACACTGACGAGACCCAAGATAAAGTCGAAACCGGTCTACAGTTAGCGGTATCCGGGGATAGGGGACGCTTTGCATCTTCCTTGTGACTTTCGAGCAATCCAAATCATTGTATTTTTAGTTCCATGTTAGAACAGATACGCATAATTTCGCCATGTAATTCAGCGCCCGTCGACGACATATAGTCGGGGAAATAGCTGTTTTGGTTTAATTTGTTTTATCTTTAATGTTTAAGGAATTTACAGATGGATTGGAGTATAAACAAAACACAATCTCACGACAGTTTATTAAAGAAATTATTATAATGTGCATAATAATCAGTTCAAACACGTCCAGTCCACCTGCTCAAGTTAACTTTCATATTATTTTAGTCATAAAATAATTCATTTTCTAGCGACACTAAAATGGTAATGTTTCTATAGCAAAGACAAAGCCACCACATGTTACACAGTAACATCACCTAACACACCTAATTACTTAGAATAGAAAATTGGTTCAGCGACAAGACGTTTTGAAATGAATTCGTCGTTATATAAAGACGTATTTAAAGTTGAGAGAATCTGGAGCAGAGTTTCGGGCTGGAATTTTGCTAAACATTGTCGAACATAATAAGTGACAAACAAAAACTTCTTGTATAATGTACTTTTCTCAGACGAAGCTACACTTTACTTTAACGAGAGCGTAAAAAGACAAGTGGCAAGTAATTGTAATGACATAAATCCTGATTGGACACTAGAGACATATTCGCAAAAAGTATATGTTAGAACGGGAATAATTGACGAACGGGAATTTTGGGATTTAGAAATTATATTTAACATTTTATGTCGTCTTGCATCGTAGTTTTATGATGAATTCATAATGTATTTGTAAATACATTGTACCTTTTTGCCTTATAATTTATTTATTATGTATTTTCACTGTTTTTTGTATATTGTACTTTGGAAAAAATTTAATGGATTAACAAACTTTAACAAAAGCACAGATATTTATATTCCAATTCTATTTTTGTTTTGAAGTGCAAAGAGTTAAGAACACCTGCAACTGTTTTTAAGAAGTTTTCAGGCGTTATAATTTTTTATTCCCTAGGAATTTACAAAATTTCAGTTCACTTTTAAACCGTTTATCGGTGATATTTTGAATTTCTCTTATGAGATCTATTTTTTTGCTCAAAATTTGAACCGGATTGAGTATAACTATAATTATATATTAGTATTACTTGTTGTAACACTGACTTAGTTTTCCACAAAACACCAAAACACTATACACTACACTCGACGCGAGTTTCATCAACAAAGTTGGCATCATTTGGAGATGATTAAAACTGACAAAACTCAGTTTTAATTATCTCCAGATGATGCCAATTTTGTTCGCGAAGCGCGCGTCGAGTATAATCTATAATGTTTTGGTGTTTTGTGGAACACTAAGTCAGTGTTATCTTCATGCCAAAGGTTCCAACCCACTCCAGTAATAACTTGTTATACACGTTTATCTTGGTCTGCAACTCGTCTTATCTCCTAATCAGAATGGGTTTTGTAGTAAAACGATCCACAGTTACAAATGTAGCAGAATTTCACCAGATAATAATAAACAGGGTAATAATAAACAGGTAATAAACAGGGGAGTAGCGTACATGGATGCGAGTGATGCGTCGTATCTCTTAAAAAATTGTCAAATTAGTGTTATTTAAAAGTTCAATGGATTTATTAAATGATTACAATTTTTTAATTATTTTAAACCGACCGCAAACATACATTATTTACTTTAAACGCTACCATCAATATTTTTATTTCAAATCGTCCGTGAAGGCGCCCGAAATTATTGGACTCCCGCGTTACTTGCTGTAGTGCTGAAATGCGATGGTCCACGTTACATCCAAGCTACGCGTTAAATGGGCGAAAAGGTCAGTGATTTTACGCAGTCAACAGTGGAACCTCGAGTAGGTGTTGTCCTTATTTCCGGACTCAGTTATGTGATTATGTGAACGCATCTTGGCTACTGTCGCCATTACATAAGATTTGGAAGCGCTGATTCAGGTAATTGTGGAAAATCAAAATGAGAAATGGGATCGAGAAACCGTTATTTGTGCTAGGGGCATTTTAACTTTATTGCGCGACTTTGATTTTAGTGTTTTTTTTGCAGTGTTTTCTGCAATATTCCCACATTCCCAGAGTCTGCTTAAAACTCTACAGAGAAAAATATATGATATTAGTTACTGCAATAAAAAGGTCGCCGATTTCAAATCACATATTCAAAAAATGAGAAATGAGTTTAGTGACATTTGGGACCGTATGGACAGATTTGTGTTAGAAAATCAACTACCAAGTAAAAGAATGCGTTTGGATTTAATTCCTGAAGAAGATAAGAAAAGCACCTACGCACGATTGTTTTCTGAAATTTTGGACGGTATTATTTTGAACGTTAGTGAACGGTTTAGTGAAATTTCTAAACTGAAATCTTAAATTTAGATTCGACACAATTTACTTTATTCGTGAAACGTTTTCCTGACGAACTTTTTTCTTCTTTAGTAGATACAAATGGAACATTCTTTGACGTAAATCGTTTAAAAAGTGAACTTTCAGTGATTTATAGTGATCCCGATATGAAAAAGAGCCCTGTGTTTGAGATTCACCAATATATTATGTCCCTTCAATTATCTTGTGTTTTCCCGGAGTCATCAAAATTGTGTCATTTAATTTTGGCTATTCCTGCCACAAGCAGTTCAGCGGAAAGATCATTTTCATGTTTAAAGAGAAGAAAGGCTTATCTCAAAAACAAGAAAGACTGTCAGTTTTAGCATTAATACATATTGAAAGTGCCTTGTTAGAAGATATGAGATCGTCTCCAACATTTGAAGAAACAGTGATAGACGTCTTCGCTGGACAAACAAAAACCGAAAAATTGATCTTCAATTTAAAAATTAAGATGTATACCTCGGCATAATCATTTTAGGTTAGTGTCTTTTTTTTTTACTATTTTCATATGACCTACCATACATTTGACTATACCTCTTCCCCTTATAACATTTTTATCACATCTCTAGATTACTTTCTCACGCTACGCCCCTCATAATAAAACTCAAGTGGATGCGGTGTATACTGATTTTTCGAATGCTTTTGACAAGTTGAATCATAATATACTAATATCAACATTAGAAATATATGGATTTAGTAGTAATTTTCTTCATTTAGTCTAATCGTACTTATCCAGACGTACATTATTTGTTTCATATAGTGGCTTTAAATCCGAAACCCTTGCTTTCTCTGGAGTACCCTAAGGCTCAAGTCTGGGACCATTATCCGTTATATTCTTGCATAATTTATCACTAATGCGTATATCGCATCATTTTCTTTATACATACGACTTAAAATAATTTGTAAATATAACCTGCTTAGATGATCACTTTCGGTTGCAAAAAGTCATCGACCTTGTTGTGCCATGTCAACGACTATCAATATACATAGATTAATATAAAATTTATTCGTATACTCTAAATAAGCAGCCACTAATATATGATTTTTGTCTTGGTGGTACAGTTCACCGTTCTGAAGATATTAAGGTCCTTGGTGCATACTTTGATTAATGATAAACTATCATTATCTGAACATATCAATAATGCAGCTCTTAATGTTTATAAAACCCTGAGTATCGTGATTAGAAACACAACATCGTTTAATGACACTACTACCATAAAATGTTTATATTTTGTGTTAAAAATATTTACATTTCGTGTTAGTTAGGTGAAATTAAAGTATTGTAGCCTTAGTTGATATATACGTCATATGAGACAACTTGAAAATATTCAACCGCGCTTCTTAAAGCATCTGTCATTTAGAGGTTATCTTGTTTTTTATGTGTATTTATTTGTATTTTATTTTTTCGTCCCATAAATGGATTTTATTTCTGTTGGGCAATAAAGGCATTACTACAATTCTCATCACGACTGTATCTACATAAGTTATCGTTGTATGTAGCACGCTGTACGTATTTCTTTGCTGCCGGAATTTTATGATATAATCATAAAAGATATCAGAAACCTGATATGGAATTCTCACGGGTCGATAATAAATAATAACCAGATATATAGAAATCGAAAGTAAAAGGAAAATGTACTTTCGATGTCTAGGGCCGGACAATCAATCTTACACCGTCAAGTTTTCAAAGATATATTAGGTTCTTCTGTCAATAGTTTGCAGAACAAAAATACCCCGAGGGAAAATCGATACTTCAAGATGATAGGATTATATCCCATATAGGAGGCACGTATGAAGTTTTTGGAGGCTGCTAGTCCCCGCTTATCGTTCGTTAACAAGACAATGTTTCAGCAGTTAGTCCTTGCCTTAACGGAAACATCGTTGGAAGGCCAACAGTGCGAAGGGTTTTTTGCGCAAAATCAGAAAGTGAATCGGTCAAAAATGTTATATAATAATGTAATTAAATGTTCGCTAGATCGACGGAACTAAGTTTGATAATAATCATAATCATATTGGCCATTAAATAATATGGCCATGCTCATGGAATTTTATTTATTTATCATATGGCTTTTAGACACATTAAAAGAGAATCTTAATATAAGACATTGCTAGAATATAGAATACAATACAACATAGAACATAAAATAATATAAAACATACTTTAAAAGGTTACAAACAAACATCTAGTCTATTTACGTAATCTATCGACTCCAGGGTCACTATCAGGAAATCTTCTAGTCTACCATTATATGAGCGTATGGTACATTTTTCTGTGATATGTCTGATAGTTTGGATTTCTCCGCAGTCACAGAGAGGAGAAGATTGCTTGCCCCATTTGTGTAAAGAGTATGCACATCTGCCGTGTTGGGTTCTGATTCTGTTAAGCGTGGACCATGTTTTACGTGGTAAATCGAAGCCCGGTGGCTTGTGGGTGATGCACGGCATGTTATTGTTTTGTTGTGCAGTTCATTCTTGAGTCCATGCGTTGGTAATGTTGAACTCATCTTCCACAGCCACCCTTGCCGTTTTTGTTGGTGGTCGTCTAGACCGGAGTCGGTTATGGTTGGCATCTTCAATATCCTGATGGATGGGTAAATTTCTATTGTCCATGATCTTTTTATACTCGTTCGTAAGAGCATTTATTCGTCGCAGTTGAGGGGGTGGGCTTAGGACTGGAAGCCATTGCGTGGGAATTGGTCTGATGACATCAGCAATCATTCTTCTGGTCTGGTTCTGGGCGCATAGTAACGGCAAATAGATGTTACTATGGCGACTGTCTCAAACAACAAAGTTGAGAATATACAAGACCGTAGTAATTCCTGTACTGCTATATGGATCAGAAGCGTGGACCATCACAAAGGCCGACGAAACCTCCCTACTTTATTTCGAGCGGATAATACTGCAAACATTTTCGGGGCCATATGCGAAAATGGGTCATGGAGGCGCAGGTATAATTTCGAGCTATATAACCTGTATAAAAACAAAGCGAAGGGAAGAGATATTGTCATAGCGGCCAAACTAAACAGACTGCGCTGGGCAGGACATGTGGCCCGAGCCAGTGAAGCGAACCCCATTGAAAAGTGCTTAACATAGAATCTGTAGCAAGCAGGAAGAGAGGTAGGCCAAAGCATAGACGGGCCGATGGTGTAACACAGGATGCCAGAAGTATCGGTGCCCCCAACTGGAGAGCAGGAGCACAAAATCGTCAGGAATGGCGGATGATACTTGAGAAGGTCGAGATCCTTGCAGGACTGTAGCGCCAATAATGATGATGATGAGAATTTAATGATATGTGAGAGAAATAAAATAAGAGCGAAGGAGTGTAGCCTTAGAGCATTTGATTTATAATATTTATTGGTGAGGAATACAACAATTGACCCTGGCAGTCGATGTTATAAAAAGCATGCTATTAGAGATGCTTTTAATTCACTAGTTAATTCCATATCAGATTAGTGGGTGTTTTAATTTACGTCTATTATTTTAATGGTCCATGTTATCTGGTGGAATGAAATTTGAAATGTTTCAGACGATATTGGTAGAATATCAGAGCATGTGATTCCAGTAGGACGATGGTCCACATCACAATATACGCGTGTACTATTATATATTATTTTATGTTCCTTTATATCAAAATAAGGTCTTCAGAACTCTTGTGGGTGATGGCCACGACATTCCAGAAATGGAAACATTGCAGTAACTTGACAAACTTTGATATTATTTCAAAGAAATGCTATAAGAAGAAGGCCGTCATCCATTTTACGACTACTTACGAGCAAGATCATTTTTGATTAGCCTCGATAGTATACCGAGGGGCTGGAATAGTCAGCAAATTAGTCCAATGCGCTGAAAACGTAGGGTAAGACGATAACGTCGGACAGACTGAAATAATTAGAATTACGTCAGCAACTACATGTTTATCGTAGTGGAGCTGTCATAATTTATTTTCAACATGGCATTTACAAAAGCTATTAAATTTGTGACAGCTGCATGTTTTATGATTGCATCACGAGTAGAATAAAACAATAATTATAGAATACGAATTTACTACAAGCTTAACGCAAATGGAGTTCATTTATGTTACTGTCGGAAGTTAAAGCTGGAAGAAAGCCACATTGGGAAGGTGCATAATACGAAATCAATTATCTGAAAACGTTACATGAAGTTTCAGACAGCATAATGGTACTTTAGTGAGTATTTTTATTTATAAATTTTTATTAAGATAAATGAATTGAACGTTTACATTATAATATGATTTGTAGTGGTCGTAATGTGGCACTTATTTTATACAGGGTTATCAAATTATGTAGAAATAATACAAAACTTAAACCTTTGCTGGTTAGATTTTCACTTTTTATTTGTTAAACATAAAATTGTTTCGCCAACACAGTGGCTTCGTCAGAAGTTCACAAGAACTTGGCCTTTTTGCGACATCAACTTTTGCGTCAATTTTGCGTCGGGACTTGTTTCTGCATCCGTATAAAGTACAACTGACTCAGGAACTTAAGGTAAACGACCTCAGACAACGCCGCGTGTTCGCTGATTAGGCAATGAAGCAGTTGGAAGTGAACCCAATTGGAAGTTGTCTCATATTTCGCAAAGAAAATCATATTTAGCGGCGAGGCCCATTTTTGGATGAATGGATATGTGAACAAGCAAAATTGTCGGATTTGGGACGATACCAATCCACACGAGATACACCAACATCAAATACATCCCGAGAAAGTCACTGTTTGGTGCGTATTTTAGTTTGGCGGAATCATCAGTCCGTACTTCTTCCAAAACGAAACTGGAATTGCCATAGCTGTTAACGGCGAGCACTACAGATCGATGATAAGCAACTTCTTGTGGCGTAAGCATGTGGCTCCAACAGCGTTACGCGCCACACAGTGTATACCACGATGGACATCCTGCACGAGCAATTTTAGGTCATGGCTATTTCGCGTAGCGGCGACATGAATTGGTTACCGAGATCGTACGCCTCTAGACTTCTTCCTCTGGGGCTATTTTAAATCGTAGGTCTATGCCAATAAACCTCAAACAATTGATGCCCTCAAAGTCAACATAGCGAACGCCATCCGGCAAATTCAGCCTGGTTCATGCGACAAAGTCATCGAAAATTCGACCTCCCGAATATGTGCCACCAAGCAAAGCTGCTGTAGACATTTGAACGACGTTATATTTCATACTTAATGCCATAAAATATTCTTTCAAATAAACAAAATTGAGTGATATCTCACACACAACTTGTTTTATTTACGTTTAAAAATCGAGCGTCCTTATTGAAAGACCCTATACTTATTTATCACGTAATTTATGAAATCTGCAAGTAAATTCTCGCATTAACTAACATGCCACCCGTTTTTAGCGCGATATACGACAAAGCGAAAACAAAACAAGGGCTGAAAACGTGGCCAATATCACGTGATCAATTAAGTATATCAGTTTTCGAGGGGTGTATTAGGTCCGCTTACCAGCGGCCGAAAGTACCCAGAATAAATATCCTGCGAGAATCGATAGCACGAGACGGCGGTATTATATATCTCGATGGCATGGCGGACTGGAAACCTGGAAAGAAGGGAAGTTCGGTTAGGAGACCAAGTCACCTGGCTGTCCTTGGAGGCCCCTGGACACAACCGGCCTTGGCCTCGCATCCCGAGTATCGTCTGCCAGGCGATCGGCGGCGTTGCCGCCTCTTGAAGGAAATTGCATTTGGGGCCGAGGAGTGCATTCGCGGCCAGGATGGGATACATCGCCTTTTCTTGAGGATTCGAAAAATGGATCGAGTTGCTGTATTACTTTCAAACTCAAGCGTATACAAGGTTGTCATTTTCTTTTATTAATATCGAAAAAACTATATATTTTCAAAATCAAGCACCATTCGAAAGACGTTCCGCGTATTACGTGATTTTTATCCTCGCCACAACCGTCCCGGCGAGTCGACTATTCGACGTCTTGTGGCCAAATTCGAGTCAACCGGTCTGATAAAGAATTGAAGAGCAGTCAATTGCTCGTCATTCACAAGAACTTGGCCCTTCTGCGACTTCAACTTGGCGACTTCAATCTTGTATCGGGACTTGAGTCTGCACCCGTATAAAATCCAACTAACTCAGGAACTTAAGGGAAACAACCATAGACAACGCCGTGTGTTCGTTGATTGGGCACTGGAGCAGTTGGAGGTTACTCCAGATTTTGCCAAAACAATCATATTTAGCGACGAGGCCTATTTTTGGATGTATAGATATGTGAACAAGTAAAATTGTCGGATTTGGGACGATACTAATCCACACGAGATACACAAAGACGGCTTTGGCGTAAATATAAAAATAATTTAGTGTGCGGTTGTTTATGTTATTGATGATAAGGATTATTTAATTTTATGAAATATTAATATTTTATTTAAGCAATGTGAGTTAGGATATATTAAATTTTACATATTATTGTTTCCTAATGGATATATGTATAATTATTTAATAAATTAAGTAAAATACCTCATATATTTAATTTAGCAGACTAAGACATGCTTAACTTAAATTCTTAATAAAACAAAACGTAAATTTAAAAATACTTATGTTAATTCTAATTGACTTTCAAGTCAAGAAACAAAAAACAGGTGAAATGCAAATGAGAGATACTTAATATCATTTAAATAACGTCTATCAAACATTTTTCGTTGAATAGTCTTTGTAGGTTATCTAATTCCATGTTAATACATTTCCTTACACCACTTTATTCAAATATAAAAAATATCTACAAGAATTCCGAATTGTCCTGACATTTCGACCGATTTGGCAACGCGTGCAACACGAGAACGACCTGATAAAAGACTTCGATACTACGCCGTCGCGTACTCTAACTACTACATACGCCGTGTAGTAACTTTCCGATATCATTTTATTACATTTTACATCGGCGACGATGTAGTTATGCGCGCAGGCCCCAATTACGTGGACTTATTTCCCAATAGCAGTTTTTAGCTAGCTCGATCCGGTTAGTATGGGCTCCAAATTTGTTTGCTGTCGCTTCTATTATGTTCCCGTACCTTTGAAGGGCTTATTCTTGAGCTAAATCATGTTTACAGGTATCACTTCAATAAAAAATGTTGCGTATAATGAATCGATGTTTTTTTATATTCCGTATATAGAGTGATTCAGATAATCCGTTCGTTAAAAGTTCATGGACCTCCCATTGGAATATATTTTTTTGAAAATTTAGAATTAGGGATTTTCCAAGAAGATGGAAAGATTCAACCCAAGTATTCCCGCTTTTCTGGCATTTCCGGTGATACTGGTAGTATCAGGTAAAAATTTTGGGTTATAGTTGGGTGGACTATCAGGCTTTCAGTTGATGTACAATTTAATATTTTATTATTTATAGGATGTCTAAAACATTAAGTTGATTATGACTAATTTAAATTGGTCAGAAGTATATTTTTAGATATAACAGCCTGTATTTTATTACTCTATGCGATGGAGAATTAAGTGATCATATTAATCTACATTAGGATTCCCTTACCTATCATTTTCTTGCCATTACAAGATAGCAACAGACTAGTTTATATTTGATACAATAATTTTCTATTTTCTTCAACTATGGCAGTAGTATAGCAAAACCAGTACCAGGCCACCCTCGGATTTGTCCGCGGACATTTGATGCGGATGGCATGTGGTTATTGTTGATCTGAAGAACTCTTGGCGCAGGTATAAAACAGGTCTGTACAGGTATAAAACAGGTGTGTATCGGTTTAAAACAGGTATGGTAACCTGTTTAATGACGTCATGTTTTTTTCCTAATAGCACCATACCTGTTTTAAACCAATGCACACCTGTTTTATACCTGTACAGACCTGTTTTATACCTGCACCAAGAGTTCTTCAGATCAACAATGACCACATGCCATCCGCATCAAATGTCCGCGGACAAATCCGAGGGTGGCCTGGTACTGGTTTTGCTATACTACTTATGGCCATGAGAATGCTTCCTTTCCTAAAAATCCATGTTTCTTTTACACCAGTAAAGGCACAAAATTAAAATTTTAATACTACAATTCATAAAAGTGAGAATTTATCCCCTGAAAAAGGTTGCGTTTTTTGCCCATCAATCAATTACCAATTTTATTTAATTAAAACATACACTTGTGAATATTTTCAATTATCTTTCATTATAGTAATGTATTAATACCAGTGAAATACTTTACCGTACAACATTGTGTTGTTCAGTGATATTTTCAACATAGAATATTGTATACAAGGAACATTTTTCGATGCCAATAAAGAAAATAGATATTGTTTGTCCTGTTTCATCCATTCTGTAATAGATTTCATCATGATTTTAGAATAATCACATAACTGACATAACATATAGTCGTAGTTTTATAAATATTTGTTGTCCTCTTTCATCGCTAGTGAATTCTCAATTCTGTCAAGTGTCCAGCCAGGAGGCTATCCTGGGTTCTTTCTTAGTGAATATTAAATAACGTGAAGTTATACTTTACCCTAAAACAGCAAATACACCTAATTCATTTTGTGTGAGAGCGCAAGACACTATTAGTATATTTTACTCTAGTATTTCTCATAAAAAGGAAGTATATTAATTGCTTTTTAAGTATCAACACAAAAAGGAATCGGCCACAACGATTTTGCAACAATTTATCTAAATAAACGCGGGCAGATGTTGCATGTTAGGGAGATGCACCATCTTGTTGAAAGAAAAAGTAATTTCTCGGCAGATCAGGTTTATCTACATCTGGATATAAAGTTGTTAGTGCAGGAATAAGGTCGTCTCGAATACATTTCAAATACCTTGCGCTAGTTAGGTTCATGTCAAAGAAATAGGGACCCAGAATTCTTCTATCGACTATGTTGCACCACGCATTCAATTTCTGGGGATTTTGAGTATGATACTCCATCATCCCTCGTGAATTCTCGGTAGCCCAGTAACGGTGGTTTTGCCTATTAAAATAGCTGTTTAAGCAAACAGCTATTGCTGTGTTCAAGTTGTTAAAGCAAAGGTAGCTTCGTCAGAAAAAATGATGTTGTTTAGCTGTTGCAGTTGCTCTCAGAATTGATTTCGCGGATTAAAGTCATATTCAGGCAACTCATGGACAAGGCATATTTTATAAGAATAGTGCTTTGCTTTTTTTCAGGATTTTGTGTACAGTAGACGCTGCCATATTACAATCAGAAACCAATTTGTTAAAGCTTAGTGATAATTGTTTTATTTACGTTTAAAAAACGAGCGTCTT
Source organism: Rosalia funebris (assembly GCA_037954035.1). NCBI lineage: Eukaryota > Metazoa > Arthropoda > Insecta > Coleoptera > Cerambycidae > Rosalia > Rosalia funebris. Next base: position 8,055,025 of record JAZFAV010000001.1, on the reverse strand, counting down.
TATTGAAGGACCTTTTACTATCTTTCGGTCCTATAGTAAGATATAATGCCGTTGAGCAGTTGATTAATTAAATAAATGATTGCACATGTATTATTTCTTATTGCATAAATGGCGAATGCGCCGAGAATAATATGCAAGTTTACGAAAAATTACAAACTATGTATATCATACTTAAATACCAAGTTGTATTACACTCGGGGATGGCACAATATCTGAATTATTATAGACCAAAATTAAAAATTTTGTAAGCCCCATTCAGTTAAAATAAATCATTTTCCACCATTCGGCTAATGCAAATATACGAACGCGGACGAATTTAATTAAAAATACTTTCCTTTATTTCCTCTACCTATTCTTTTCCAGGACCTGAGTTATTACGCGATGAAATGGCGTCCGTAATTGCAGGCGATGAGATTTTACAAATAGAAAAAAAAATAATACGGAAGACAATAAGTTTAGAGAAGAAAGGGTTAATGAAATACGAATTCCTCTCATAATTATCACATCATTTTTTTAATAGCAGGCCTGTTATTGCATAATTAATTACTATAATCGCTAAAGAAACAATTAAGCAGGATTAACTCTGGTTGTCTAGATGGCGATCTGAAGACGCAGGTTCCTTAGTATTGCCACCAAGGAGATACACGGTAGGGGAGGTAGAGAAGAGAGTTCATTCCCTCAATTTTCACGGGGCTGGTCACAAACATTAATCTGGTTTTTTACTCTTTAAATTTTATATTCTTATCACATACTATATTGAACAATCTTGCTGGCGTTTAATTTTTATACCATCTGCAAACTTTGCGTTTATAGGTGATTCCTGACATTGTAGATGACTTAAGTATTATTTAGATTTGGATTGTTTCCGAAACTACCGAGAGATGGCGCTTGGTTACGTTTTACAGTCTACTATTGTAGAACATAACTGTGTCTACAGGATGTGAAGCCTCGTTTATCAAAGGCATACTTGCTTACACTATACTGACGAGACCCAAGATAAGGTCGAAACCGGTCTAAAGTTAGCGATATCCTGCGATAGAGGACGCTTTGTATCTTCTTCCTTGTGGTTTTCGAGCAATCCAGATCACAGTATTTTATTTCTATGTTAGAATAAAATACGGCAAATTTCGCCACGTAATTCAGCGTCCATCGACGGCATATAGCCGGGGAAATTGATGTTGTGGCTTAATTTGTTTAATCCTTAATGTTTAAGGACCTACAGATGGTTGGAATAAAAGCCTCCTTACGACATCTTGTATAATTTGTGATTGTGAATTTTTAGTAGCCATGAAAATACTTGTAAGAATTAAAATGAATTCTGATTTTGATTTTTGATTTAAAATGCGATAGATGGTTCCGTGAATTAATGCTGTGTGACAATAGCGACTTGATTTCTCGATTTTGTTGCGACTCGCCAGAATAGACGCTTTATTAATGACAGACTGTCGGATGCATTTACAAGCATCAAGATAGCTATGACGATAGCGTAAGCGAAGACTTCAGGAATGTTCGATAGATAACATTCCCTTGTTTTGATTAATACTGTTAATGACGACGAGTTGAAAATAAAATACGACAGCAATATTAAGTTTCCGCCAATGGAGCAGAGTCTCAGAAAAAACTCAAGATTCACTCTTACTTTTCCGCACTCCAGAATATGCGGAAACGTAATGCAATCGTGTAAACATTTTTTTTCTAGGGTTTATTTTTCGTTTTAGACCTAAAAACCAAAAAGTAAATAGTTTTTAAACCATTTTGTGTGCGTGTGTGTGTGTGTATGTGTGCGTGTCGTCGTCGTCGTCGTTGTCATCGGAATTTATTCTTGTTGGCACGATAACTCAACTAAATCGTGTCGGATCGATTGGGTTGTGACTTATCCTGATCGGAGACGTCTCCCAAACGACAACTATTGATGTTGAGGTGGATAGGACACACCCCACCCTGTCCATGGATCATGAGAAAGCACGAATGTGAACTATTTGAGATATTTTTTTTTGTTAGCACGATAACTCAACTAAATCGTGTCGGATCGATCCGGTTTTGACTGATCCTGATCGGGGATGTCTCCCAAACGACACCTATTGATTTCGATGTGGATAGAACATACTCTACCATGTTCATGGGTCATGAGAATGCACAGTGGTGGACTATTTGAGAAATTGTTTCTGTTAGCACGATCACTCAATTAAATCGTGTCGGATCGATCGGGTTTCGACTGATTCTGATTAGGGACGTCTACCAGACGACATCTATTGATTTTAAAGTAGATAGGATATACACCACCCTGTCCTTGGGTCATGAGAAAGTACGATGGTGGGCTATTTGAGAAAAATTGAAAAAATAAAACTGTCGCATAAAACACACATTCTGCATTTATGTGTTGGTTTATTATTTCTCGACCCCTCAATTTCGAGATAGAGATAGAGATGTTCTACGTGCGCAAAAGTTCATTTTAAGGTTTTAAATCTGTTTATTTGGTATACAGTTACAGTTCTCGAGAACTCCTAACATCCGAATTTGTCCATCTTGAACGTTCATGTAATTTTGGCGAACTCGAAACAAATCATACTTGCACCACCGAGGAAAGAATCGTTCCCTGCTTCGCGGTCTCCTATATATAGCGACTCCGAATTAATCGCTTCACGATTTACGAGCTAAACGAATGGAAGGCGAATTGCTTAATTACCCGGTGCCTCTGCAAGAGTTCCCCAACGAAACCCCCATTTCGAAATCATTATTTAATTGCTACACGCGGCGGTACTGCACTCGCGTGTACCGTCTATCGAAACTGCATGTAATTGCCCCCCAACTTATCATTTCGAATTAAAATTCTAACTGAGAAGTGCATGTCTGACTTCTGCCTAGCGTGCGCTCGCATTTAATATTGTGCAGCCGTCCGATTTTTTCTTGCTTTGTAAAAATAAGTGATTTCATGTTTTGGCGCGCGCCTGTCTTGATCCTGCGGATTTCAGGAAGCGGCGGAATTATTTTGACAGCCCGCTGCAACTTATGCAGGGTGGTTAAAATTCGATGGGATTGGGGACAACTATACAGGGAAAAAACCGATGTCGGGCTTTCGATTTTTGAGAAAAATGTAATGGCCCAAACCACAGCATTTGATCCCTGCAGAGATGCAGAGAGTTTCTCAAAAATATGCACTTTAAACTGGTAATAATAGTAATAACAATAATAATGAACTTTATCTACTATCATATAAATCCAAAAATAACGAGCATTGTTAGAAAAATAATATAACAAGTATTATATAACAATAACAAGTATTATTAGTGCATTTTTCAGAAGTTATATTATTTGTCTTGTATTATTTTGTTACGATAGCGATTTTCTAAATTTAGTGACATCAAATGAATGAAATACTTTGTCCAGTATATCTGAAGTGGAAGAGATGAATTGTTCACGCAACTTAAGAGGAAATGAAACATTGAAAACTGTAACTCTGGTTAACGAGGGACGTACATAATCCATAATTAGTCGAACACGTTCCAGTTATCTTGGAAGTCACTATAGAACTCCAGGAGAAGGTCGTAAGAAGTCTATAGATGCAAAAGTTGAGCGATATCTTATGTAAGACGCCTAAACTGGTAGAGTGCCTCTTTCTTTGGGCATTCTACCAGTTCAGAGCTAACAGAGCCCAAGCAGTAGCTCGAAATGTAGCAATGTCTGGACGAACGGCCAGAAGAAGGCTTAATGGAGAACGATTGAACAGTTAAACCCCAGCTATTGCACTACTGTTCACCAGAGAACATATAGTTACTTTTCTATTCTGTTACTCTGTCACATAAGAGCGTAGCGGCGATGATCCGCAGCCAGTAAGTCGTAGGCATTTACTTTTTTCCGATGTAGAGGAAACTCTTGCCGTTTTCGCAGCGCCATTAGTAAGACGTCCAGTCTCCTCCAGCATCGATAATTGCCTAGCACCTCCGAGGCATACTTTCCACAAGATTTTTGGCGTATTCGTTTGGGATAAATAATAATAAAGCTTTCTGGTAAATTTTGTTCGTTTTTTCGGCGTTCAAGTTGTCGGTGAAGAGATACAAAGTGCCGAAACCCTTTTTTGAAAGGCACCCCCGCACCCCCAAACATGGGCCTCGACGGGGTGTTTTACAGTCTGTTGGAGCAATCTGATTGAGAGATTTGTCCAGGCACGTTTGATGCTCGAAAGCGCCCAAAAAGATGTTTCGTCGGTGAAGATTACATTGCTCCACACTACGCCCACGATTCAGAAAGTCATCGACATTCCCAACCTCCAAAAACCGGTTCACCCACTTAGTTAGGAACTGCCGCGACATTTTCATGTATTTTGTGGCAGCTGAACGTGTCATTTTTGATCGTCGGGGGTGAGAACACAAAAACACCGCCTAGTAGCGTTTAGCGTTCATAGCACTCAATCTCTTTGACCTGCCAGAATCAGACTGAATCCAAGTAACAAGTGTTCCATTCCATACTGAGAAAGCGGCAAGAGCTCCATCTGCATTGGTGTAAAAAAGGTAAATGCCTACGACTAACGGCTGCGGATAATCGCCGCTACGCTCTTATGTGACAGAGTTACCAAGAAGCCTAGATGTGAACCACATAGAACACCTATGAGATACACTAAAGCGATCAATTAGGCGTTACATATCTGCCCCTATCATTCTTAGAGAATTCAAACAAGTCGTTCTTGTCGAATGGAAGAATATTCCTCAAGAAACCGTTATCCACTTGACCAATGGCATTTCCAGACGAATGGAAGCAGTGATAAGAGCGAAAGAAGGATCTACACGTTACTGACTTCAAGTTCTTACGATTTAATGTCGTCAGCAATTTATTTTCTAAAGCTTTTCATTAACATCGTTTTCATTGCATTTGAAATTATTGTTCCGTTATGGTATTTATTCATGTTTTTCCCTGATAATACCATTCTAATTTGTTAAACATTAGTTAAATTATTTAATTATAATATCACGTAGGTACTATGATTTAAATATTTGAGAAAACAAAAGTAATAATACGCAGTTTCATTGACGCATTAATTTTGTCCAGGAGTTTATATAACTCTAAAAACAGAGTAGTTATTGCCTGCCTCTGACGGATCAGTGATATTGTTACAGCACCAAATGGATTTAGTTGTATAATCAGTAGACTCAGGCCCGATCGAATATTATAAACAACCGTGAAATTGCGAGTGCTTAATTTAATAAATCCGCCATAGACGTTTAAAAGGAAACCTGCTCGGTCTGGTCCGCGAGGGCTTGTGAAAGGCGGTTAATATCTAAGGTAAACATCGCCGTTTCTTTTGCGCTCCGCCGCCATTTTCGTTTACAAGATAGAAAATTAATGGTACAGCAATTCTTAACGGTACATTTTTCTCATTACAGGCTACCTGACGTGCTGAATTTCAAGGTTCCCCCGAGATTAATCATCCCCCAGTGCTTTAAGGACACAATCGAATTTTCTACAAAAACCCGACATCCTTAAATGGACGAATTTTCGCACGCTATTCCGGCGCGGAAAACGAGTCCGTCGTGTTTATAGCGATTTTATCGCTTTGCAGGCGGTCCTTCCTGAAATCGATGTATCTGTGGAATTCTACGTGTACGGGGCGTTGCTAATTCGATAGACAGATGGAATTACTTCATCGTCACAAGTTGTTTTTGAAGAATGTTCACAATTAAGCCAAAAGTACAGTGAAACGGCGACGAGAAAATCAATAAAATAGTTATCAAGCAAGTAACAAAATAAAAAAATATCATGTACAGCACAGTACACGTGATAGGAGTGAATACTTCTTTAGAATAGAGAATGAGAGAGATTAAGAGTGAGATATTGAAAGAGAGAGAGAGAGAGAGAGAGAGAGAGAGAGAGAGAGAGAGACAGGAAGAGGGATAATTTCAAAACAAATATAATAATATAAAATTTTCGTAAAAAATATTCGGTTTATTCATTATCTACACTATCATCGGCTGGTGGTTCAATTGGTAATACTGATATGATTAGTTTATGATAATTCAAATATGAAATATATGTTCGTGATTCGATATTTTCTAGATAACGTGTAAAAATTGCATCTATTGTTGTTCCGGATTTTGTTGTTATTTCTTTGGGATTGTTATTTATAAGCAGACCAAATGTTTCTCGAAGAAAGTTAATGAACGTCAAAGAATCATTGGATCCGAAATTTACATTGAAATCTCCCCCGAGTATCAAAGGGATTTTGTCTTCGCCTCTTCCAAGTGCATTTGCACCTGTGTGGCTGTAAACCAGTAGGGAGCGGTCAATGAAATATATTATATCTTCTAGATTTTAACAAGTTAGACGGTTCAAGGATATTATCAAATAATCACAGAACACAGATGTAAATAACGTAAATAATTACAAAACACAATGATAAATATTCGGTACACACGCGTGCTACTTCAGCTGTTAATATATAGCGTCTGGACGTGTACATCTATAACGCGCGCATGCGCGACAATAGGGAGATGCGGATAGTCTAAACTGATATATATGGTGTATAGCTCTCTTTCTCTTTCTCTCTATGTTATATATCTGTGTATTCTGTTTTGTAACGAAGCCTGTGTTACCAAATGTATAGCTCTCTTTCTCCTTCTGTCTGCGTTATATCTTTTTTCTCTCTCGTGTAATGAAATCTGGAAACGTTACATTTTTTCCAATTCACTCTCCATTCTCGTCAAATATCAGAACGCCGCCAAAGAAATATTCACTTCAAAAAAAATTGGATAGGTCTATTTGGGAAAACTTTGGACTCAACGTTAGAGAAGCTAATGATATCACCCATTACCCCAATAACACACATCAATATTTCATTAGCGCAATAAAGAAATAACTTTATATTAGAGAGAACAATATAATAACGTGTATTCTATTCCAAAGGCACTTTATTCTCTTTCATCGTGCAATAGTGAACAGTAAAATGTGTAAAATTGAAATAAGGTTTACACCAAAAGGCAGTGAGACTTACATCAGACGTCTTATTGATTTTATTTCATTACTGGTATGAAAATTCATACCAAACTTTTGTTGCCTTACGGTTTTACGGGATACATGTAATGCAATAAAAATTTGGCGTGGTATTGGCATCAAACTTTATACTACATTTTAGACAATATAAGCTGAAAATTATTGGACATTGTTTGATAAAGGGTCTTTCAATAAGGACGCTCGATTTTTAAACGTAAATAAAACAAGTTGTGTGTGAGGCATCTATCCGATTCTTTTTTGTTTGAAAGAGTATTTTATGGCAAGAAGTGTGAAATATAACGTTGTTCAGATATCTGCCGCGACTTTGTTTGGTGGTACGTATTCGGGAGGTCCCATTTTCGATGACTTTGTCGCATAGTCTGGCTGAATTTGCTAGATGGCGTTCGATATGTTGACTTTGATCATCAATTGTTTGCGGTTTATTCGCACATACCTACGATTTAAGATAGCCTCAAAAGAAGAAGGCTTAACGCGTTAAGTCGCATGATCTCGGTGGCTAGTTCACGTCTCTGCTGCGCTAGATAACCATGCCCTTAAAGCGCTCGTGTAGAATGTCCATCGTGACATGCGCTGTGTGACACGTAGTGCCATCCTGTTGGAACCACATATCATTGGTATCCATATCATCCAGTTTACGCCACAAGAAGCTGCTTATCATCGATCTGTAGTGCTCTCCGTTGACGGCTATGACGTTGACAATGAGACAATGACTGCCTTGGGTTCTCCTATACACTCTCACGCACAGCAGCGATGTTTTCGGCAGACCTTGCGTTTCGGTGACGTACAGTTATTGGCTGATTATTTAACCAAACCGGTTGACTGAAATTTGGCCATCAAACGTCGAATAGTTGACTCGGCGGGATGGTTGTGGCGAGGATAAAAATCACGTGATGCGCGGAACGTTTCTCGAACGCAGCACTGATTTCGAAAATAAAATTTGATGATGTTCACATATTATTGAATGCTATAACATTTCATGATGATTTTCCATACACTACTAAATAATTTACAATAAATTTGACAGATATTGCTTTAACAGTATGGCCACCTTAACCTAACGAATTTTGAGCGTCCCTATTGAAAGACCTTGTATATGATTTATAATTGTGTAAATAAAAGGAATATGCCGTTTAATTTAAGAAAATTAATGTAAGTTTGCTTTAAAATAAACATATATTTTTACGTGCTTGACCCCGTATATTTATATTTTCTTGACACTTTAAATTTTAAATAAAAGAAAGTAGGGAACTAAGTAATATGAAAATAACATGCGATTCTTGAATACAAAGGTCGTGGATCATCTTCAAAAAGTAAGACAGTTTAGTCAGATAAAAGTAACAAAGTGAAATGTATAAAATATACAGCTCTCTCAAATATATATTATACACTGTTGTCGTTACACTAATTCATTTACGTAACATTAATTTCTGAACATTTTCGTGATTCCTTTATAAAAACAAGTCCTCCAATATATTTACCTAAAAACCTTTTGATAAGAAAAACATTAAAGCCGTATTTTCGTACATAATTAATGGTACATTATCCCACAAAGAAATTTTTAACCATATTTCAGTGCTTATGCTTCCACAAGCGTTTTCGTATGGCAGATAATATATTATTTTCTGCATAATTTAATATGCCTCTAAGAATCTCTTTTCAGCTACTCATTTTAATTTTCCCTTCCTTTTATTCGTTTTTAATCCAAACCCGGGATGATCTCCCTTAAAAAAAAGTATTACGCCCCAGCCATTTCTCGTTTTAAAGAGCGACCTAGATATCGAAAAAAATTTAATTTGTTGCGTCCTCGGCATTAGCTATTTACACGAATTGTGTCCATTTTTATTGTGTTAAGCAGTCCATCAATTAAGCGAAGTTGACGGTGATTCTTAATTGAGAATACATCTTATTGAAAATGTGATTTGTTTTCTTTATTTTTTCAAATATGAGATAAATTTTCCACGAAGTTTTTGGACGCGCGTTTCTCTAAACAAATTTACATCGTCAGTTGACTGATCTATACCGGAATATCTAGAATATTGATAGCCATATTTTTTATAATACAAAGGTCTTAAAATTTCGCTTAGAATTAAGTTATTCAAGGTTAAAGGTACGTTGAATAATGCGCCGAGAAAACAACTTGTTTATTGTTAATGAATTACGTTCATTAAAAATGAATTCTGAGTTTGGATGTGGCATAAGTTTCACTTAAATAAAATTTAGTAAGCCCGAATCAATGAAAACATTCAATAGGGTATGGTAAGAAGGTAAGAAACACATGTTTTATATGAAAAAAATATTAAAACCGATAATATTTACGTGCTAGAATATCAGGTAAGTACACATTGCCCCAATATGCACCTGAATGATTATAAAAGCAGCATGCAGGCTAAGTAATCTATATTATATAATTTCAGATGCTTATTTTAACTAAATTGTGTAGGTTCTTGTGTCTATACTCATATACAACGCCAGCATAATATAAAATTCCCTTTATCACGTATTTTAGCTATCTGGTATTACCACCGGACAGAAAGTTGCAAATTGCGATATAAAAAGCAAAAAATTACAGAAACCAAATGCCAAACTAAATATATTGAAAAGATTGTGAGAACATTTGTTTACTAGCTTGTCAGTCTTGTTAGTAAATAATGCCATATTGTTGTTAATAAAGGGTGGTCCAACCATAATGCACGATGTTAATTGTGAGTCACACCTTAACGTCAAGTTTTTTGCCCAACTTAATTTGACATTTCTTTGTTTCAGTGTTTGACAAATTCAACCATAGAGAGGTACACAATTGAGCAGCGCGTTAAGATTGTTGAAGCCTTTTACGAAAATGGGCGTTCATATCAAAATGCATTTCGTGCACTTCATGACTTTTTTGGTCAGCATAATCGACCAAATGTGTCCACAATCGGGAGAATTGTGCGCAAATTTCAGCAAACCGGGTCTGTAGGAAATGTGAAAACACCTGTGCATGCTCGCCCAGTTCGCTCTGCGGAAAATATTGCTGTTGTTTGCGATAGTGTAACAGAAGAGCCGTCAAGCTCGACTCGTCGTCGTGCCCAACAATTGGCTCACTGATGTCACGAACATCACTGATGCGAATTTTGAATAAAGATTTGAATTTACACGCTTACAAGGTTCAGTTGACTCAAGAGTTGAAGCCTACTGACCATTTCAAGCGTCGTCAATACGCCGAATGGTTGGTTGAATAGACAGAAGTGAATGGTGACTTTACAAAGAAAATCATCTTCAGCGACGAGGCACACTTTCACCTCAGTGGATTCATTAACAAGCAGAATTGCCGCATTTGGGCAAATGAGAATCCATGAGTGATTGTTGAAAATCCGATGCATCCACAAAGAGTGACTGTTTGGTGCGGTTTATGGGCTGGCGGCGTCATCGGGCCGTACTTCTTCGAAAATGAGGTCGACCAAGCAGTTACCGTGAATGGTGTTCGCTATCGCGAGATGATAACGGACTTCTTGTGGCCAGAAATTGAGGATATGGACCTGGACGATATGTGGTTCCAACAGGATGGTGCCTCTTGCCACACAGCCAACGAAACAATGGCACTTTTGCGCGAGAAATTCAATGGCCGTGTTATCTCACGTCGTGGCGATGTTAATTGGCCGCCACGATCATGTGATTTGACACCGTTGGACTTCTTTCTTTGTGGATACTCAAAAGAAAAAGTGTACGTCAATAAGCCAAGAACAATTCAAGAGCTAAAGGATGAGATAATTCGGCACATTAACGACATTGAAGCTCAATTATGTCTCAGAGTCATTGAAAATATGGACCATCGGATAGAGGTATGCCACCGAAGCCGTGACGAGCATTTGGCCGATATTTTGTTTCACACATAATTGTCATAGATCCTTCTATCATAATAAAAAATATTAAGATAATTCTCTGAAAACTTTTTGTTTTATTTACAATTAACATCGTGCGTTTTTGTTGGACCACCTTTTATATTCGCAATATTAATATTTCTTCTTTTGAATAATGTTATTTGTAGTTTATGTGCTGTTTTATCTCCATGAATTATCAACAATGTATATAATAAACGTTAGTAAGTCATAGTTACTATTTTACTTCAACAAAATATTTCCGTTAAGAAACGGCTCTATACCTAATTTACCAAAGAATATTCTATTAGCCCTTGTAACATAAGTAAATAAGTAATAAGTAATCGTAACACGAAGTATCCCCCGTATACTCAAGAAGGCCGCCGCTCAACAGCTGCGTGGCGGCATGCCTTTATAAGCCCACGATCGAAGCTCCGACGGAGAGTGAACCTTCTTGTCTTAGTTTCTGTCCAGTGGTATTACTTTTGCTTAAAAAAATATCCAACTGTATATTTTATACATATACACATGCAATATAAAATCTCAAACGTCTATCTGCCAACAGAAATTTAATATAACGGTCGAAAGCATAAAAGAAACAATTATTTTTCCGTCTCCGCCGCATAAAAGATAAACGCAACATTCTCGCCTAGCTGAAAGATTGATGATAAGATAAAAATGATTCTAAAGTGTTTACTTCGTTACGTCGCCTCTTTACTTTTCACCTGTTACACTTACCCAGATGTTTGCGAAACGCCGCACCGGAGGAAACCGTTATTTCGTTTTAAAGTAAGGGCGGAAAACGTTTCAGGGGTATGCTCGGGCTGATTCAGCAATTCACTATGGTAGAATTCGTGTCCTAACTTTTATTTAGCGCGTTCATTTATTTTTTTCTGAGAAACCACTTAAAATGCCTCTAGCGGGAAAACTAACAGTCAAAACTAGCATTCACAACCGCGTTATAGATGTAGAGGTTGACGCTAGTGGCTTGGCTGGGAATTTTTCAAAGCGTCCGATGTCATGATATATTTGATAAAATTAATGATCGTAGTGTCTGTTGGAGCAAGTCATGGAAACCAGGAAAACAAAATACCTGGGGGTTATCCTTGAAAGACAATTAAAGTTTAAGGCGCACGTGGCAGATAGGGTGGCAAAATATTATATGACAATGAATAACATTTATCCACTTATAAATAAAAATAGTAAATTAACAACCAAAAACAAAATATTAATATACAAAACCATACTAAGACCCATATTAACATATGCCTGCCCTATCTGGCACAATGTAGCCAGAACACACTATAAAAGACTACAGACAATACAAAACAAAACGTTAAGACTACTTACTAACTCGAACAGATACATTAACCTACAATTGCTACATGAACAAACAAACATACAATATATTAAACAATTTATTAAACAACTTACGAGTAAATTTTACAACACGCAGATAAATAGAGCAAACCTAACAAAACATATTAAAGACATAAACGTCGACGTACCTCACAATTACAAATACTTGCATGAAGACATTGACGTTTGACATTAAGACTTGACGGAAAATAACAGCATAGAAAATCATAGAATTAACAGCACAGAATAAGCATAGAAGAGTAATATACTAAACACAAATGAAACAAATAAATGCATAAAGTGACATCTAGCCAAAGTAACAGTAAACAACACATACATAGAACAAACAAAGAAATACAATAACACCAATAATTATCTGAAACAGGTTTTTCTCATTTTTCCTGCGAAAATACAAATAAAATTAACTACAAAAATCTAATAACAATAAAAACGAGCATTGCTTGAATATAGGATAATAATAACAGCAAAATAACCCGTAATACAGGGAACGGGAATAGAAACAACACAAATAAATATGACAATCGAACGGCCAAAGTCTGAACATCGACGGGGCGGCGTTGTTGCCTAATTTTTATTTAGGAAGACGCCGCTCGCTAAACAACATACATACACTAATATAAACAATGACTGTATATAACGATTGTCAACAAACTAAAGTCAATAGAATAAAGACACTTTTAAAGTAAGGAGCAAGTCAGAAGATCGTTCTTGGAAATGGCCACTTAGTTATAGAAAGTTTTGTGAATGTAACGCGAGGAATGCTGTAACTATCGTAAACTAATATAGGTTCTATTTTACAGGGTATTTCAATAAGGACGCTTGATTTTTAAATAAAAATTGAGCAAGTTGCGTGTGAGGTTTGCACTTAATTTTTTTTTGTATTTAAGACAACATTTTATGGCATTAAGTATAGTATATAACGAGATAACCATTCCCTGAAATCGCTCGTGTAGAATATCCATCGTGGTATGCGCTGTGTGGCACGTAGCGCCGTCGTGATGGAACCACATGTCTTCGGTACCCATATCATTAAGTATAGGCCACAAGAAGTTACTTATTATCCATATGTAGCGCTCACCGTTGATGGTCCGTACTTCTTTCAAAACGCCAGTTTCGTTTTGAAAGAAGTACGGACCGATAATTATGCCAGACCAAAATCTGCACCAAACAGTGATTTTCTCGGGATGCCCTTGCTACAGGTGTATCTCGTGTTGATTGGTATCGTCCCAAATCCGGCAATTTTGCTTGTTCACATATCCTTTCATCGAAAAATAGGCCTCGTCGCTAAAGATAATTTTTTTTGACGAAACTTGGGTCAACTTCCAATGCTCCAGAACCCAATCAGCGAACACACGGCATTGTCTATGGTCGTTTACCTTAAGTTCTTGGGTCAGTTGGATTCTATACAGGTGCAGACCCAAGTCTCGACGCAAAATTCGCCAAGTTGAAGTCGCAGAAAGGTCAAGTTCTTGTGAACGACGAGAAATTAACTGCCTCGGATTTTCCCGTACAGTCTCAAGCACACGCAATGTACGGGTGTTGGCTGATTATTTATCAAACCGGTTGACTCGAATTTGGCCACCAAACGTCGAATAATCAACTTGGCGGGACGGTTGTGGCGAGGATAAGAATTACGTAATCCTCGGAACAATTCTCGAACGGAGCACTGATTTTGAAAATAAAATTTGATTATTTGCACACGTTGTTGAACGCTATAACCTTCTATGGTGATTTGCCATATATTACTGAACGATTGACAATACATTTAATAGATGTTACTGTAACATAGCCGCTATAACCTAAAAAATTTCGAGCGTCCCTATTGAGAGATCCTATATAAACTCTAAAACGACTTAAAGTTAAATTAGATCTTTTAATAGTAATAGCTTTGCTATTCGGGAACTACTTTGATAACCGCTTGGCGGCTTAGTGGTTCCTTTCTCGATTTCCGACTTATAAGTTACTGACAGAGATCGTATCGGTAAAGATGTATAGGCCATAAAGTTCATTCGGCATTTGTCCTGAATCGGCGTACCGTATGCGGCACTGATGAGAACTAACAAGTTAGAAACAGCTGTATGTCGTTCGGTTCCGATCCGGGACAAATGTCGAATCCTACCTGTGGCGGGTTTTATTTCTTGAAACCTTATCTGATCATGCAGAAACACGAGAAAGGGGTCGAGGATCGCTTCTGGGTATAATTCAATGCCTGGCGAGGCTTTAGTCCGAGAAGTAGTTGTTTCCTAGAGCGATTATGTAATAGCTTTGCTATTCGGGAACTACTTTGGTAACCGCTTGGCGGCTTAGTGGTTCCTTTCTCGATTTCCGACTTATAAGTTACTGATAGATCTTTTAAATTTGAATTAAACATAGTATCAATTTATATCTGCGCTAGGACATCGATTTTATTTTTCAAGTGCGATATTTTGGTATATGTACATTTGGGTTAATCGCTGTTGGTATTATGATTGGAGTTATCACCAGCTGTACAGGAAAATCAAAGTTAACTAAACTAAACAATCGCGAAATCGTATCGAACCTTGCAGTGTGTTTTCCCTGGTATCCATAGTAAAATTACTTCACAAGCTTCACAAAGGTGATTTATGAGTTGCAGGTACTAGGAAAACCCTCATTTGACGATGAGAAACAAATAATTTCTATAAAGTCAATGTATGAGCAGGAATAGTTGCTACCACAATTGCAGGACTATTTTCTTTGAAGGTCTATCTAAAGGTATTTGAGTTTTCTACAACAGCACATCATCAGTTGTGGTCCTATAGAAGTGATATTCCTAGACTACAATATGACCACCATGACAACGTTTGCAGATGATAGCGCTATATTAGCAGTAGGTAATGACAACGAAGAAGCAGCAGAAAAATTGCAGATATATGTAAAAAAAATTAACAATTGGACAAAAAAGTGAAGAATAAATTTAAACGGATCAAAGTCTGTATTAGTTAACTTCACAAAAAGAGCTAATCAATACATACCCACAAGCATAAATGATAAACGAATTCCATATATACCATTCCATATATATGGTTCCTATTTTCAAATACAGCTAAATATCTTGGTATTGCTCTTGATGGTAGGCTATGCTGGAAAGTCCGTATCAAAAAGGAAAAAGAAGAACTTATGTTTAAATAGAGAAAAATGTGCTGGCTGATTGGAAGAAACTGCACTATAACTATTCATAATAAGCTTATGTTATACAAGTAGATACTTAAACCGGTGTGGATCTATGGAATTCAGCTGTGGGGCAAGTCAGACTAATCTACAAACACTATACGAACCATTCAAAGGTTTCTGAATAATGTGCTAAGGAACATCGTAGATGCACTTTGGTACATCTGAAATAGTAACCTCCATCAGGATTTGTGTATGGATCCTGTTGAACAAGCCAGATCCAAGGTTGCCAGGAGTCATGAACAACGATTCCTCCAACATGTCAACGTCGAGATGATCCAGCTCCTTGACAACGCAGGATTGACAAGAAGACTCAAGGAGATCAAGCCCTTTGAGATAGTTTAGTGATGTGACAAAGCAAAGCATTATGCACCTTAATGTATATAATAGTTTTTGGTGTACCTAACTTATTAAAATTCTAAGAATACTATTGAGTATGACCTTTGTTCTAAGTTTTCGAAGTAGTCTTATATCTAAGACCTTTATGACCAGATTGTAATGTCCGTGAATGCTTAAGGAGTTATTCATAAATAAATAAAATAATTTCGTATTGATCCATTTCAATGTAAACTATTATTATTTTTATTTTTCCATTATCGACACTATCATAAATATTAGTACCGACTTCACCGTCTATTAAATTCATTGCGTTCCATATAACCCCCATATATCTCCACTAATCCCTTTTAAATTCCCTGATATAATTATCGGACGGGAATCGATGTGCATCGTCCCTCATTGCCCTTTTTTACAGGCTTTCTTGACCCGACCCAAGGAAAGTAATCGATTCGTAAAATGACATTTAGTCGAATTAAAAGAACTCAAGCATGGGGAACGTCCTTTTTTTTTTCGGGGGAACGAACAGAGGCGGGACTTAACTGATTTGCTGATCGACGGCGGGAGGGGCAAGAGGGGATGGGAAACCTGCCGGTTGCACAACTGTCCGACGGCCGGCGTCTTTGTGTATTAATTTTGGAGGCCACGTAATTAACCTCAATCGCCGGCAGCAATTGGCGGACTTCCTTGCTTGGAAAATTAACTTAAAAATGTATTAATCACGTCAGGTAATTGTGGCGTGCATGAGGCTTCCTCCTTTTATTGAAACGTTGAATCATAACGTCGTTACGTTGTAATTTTTAATGTAATACTGTTTTTTTGTTTCCATCACGCACCAGTATTTGTATGTGTATATCGTATAATAATTTGTAGTTTTTAAGACCAAGGCTCTATAAAATAATATTTTTCCTCAACCTTTGCAGCGCCCCTATGTTTAATCGGTTTGAAAAGTACACACACGTTTGGGGGATTTACCGAAATAGAGTTGGTCGGTGGGTATATTCCGGTTTTGTACAATTCGGGTAAGTATTTATATAGTCGTTGTAGTACACAATGACAGAAATTGAAAAAGAATATTAGATATACTTTAAAAAGATAACAGAACTTATTTTAGGAAATTACAAACATCCGCAGTATGAGGAAATTGTCAACAAAATGCTGGATAAGTTTGTGCATCTTGGTTATAATATGAGCATAAAAATTCATTTTCTGCATGCTCAACTGGACTACTTTCCAGAAATGTTGATGCTATTAGTGAGGAGTAAGGAGAAAAGTTCCATTAAGAAGTAAAGGAGATGAAAAGGAGGTACCAGGGTTGATCATACATATGTCACTGCTGGATGCTACAAAAACGAAGTTTTTGTGTTAAAAAGTGAGAGATTTTCAAAGAAAAAAAAGAAATTAGAGACTCGAAACTATTTTTTACTATGTTTTTTAATGTTTACTATATATAATGTTTATTAAAATGTAATTTTTCCTTTAGTTTTTAATTTATTCTGATTATTCAGTTGATCAAAATCTTACGTGAGGGGCAAAAACGGAAGGTAGATATGAAATCAACATAAATAATTCACTTATAATCACTTATCAAACCCAAATCAACTTTCAAAATGTCAAAATTTGTAGGCCTGTGTTATTAATCCTTCTAGTCGTCTGTAATACCCACATAAATTTGGACTACTGTGCCCAGTGATCCACTGATTTAAAGGTTCAGATCTTTAGAAAATATGTAGATGTAGATCTTTCCAGGTTTCTTAAACTACCAGTGTGGCCGAAATGTCTGGAGACTTTGTTTAGAGAGTCATCTGCTAGTTTTTTCAAATAGAAAAGGTAGTAAGATCCACGCCCACGCCCGCCTCCAAAAAAGGGATTAAGTAAATCCCTTTTTTGTTATTTGTAAATCTGTGTCCTCCAGAAGGTTTGCTTATGGCTGCCCGCACATAGCTCAAACTCTTTCTCAAGGCGCCCTACTCTATATGCAAGCCAAAAAGGCACCAATGCCAAGGCAGTTTCGAAGACTTCATATGTTAGCATTGCAATTTGAGCTGTACTTTGTTAGTTGAATGCTGTGCCTTGTATCTGTGACATCTTCATATTACCCAACTTCCGTTTCCTGGGAAATAGAACACAGGTTGATTTGTATACTGGCAGTCAATAATTGTCAAGCAATTTTGAAGCAACTCGCATAATATTGCTAGTAGGGAGAGTAAATATAAGATGCTGCGTTGCTATGTATTCTCAACGCCTCTCTATGGGATTGAAGCATGGAAAACACTGACTTAGTTTTCCACGAAACACCAAACACTATACACTACACTCGACGAGAATTTCGCCAACGTGCGATTAAAACTCTAAAGTTTTAAGCATATCCAAATAAAGCCAACTTTGTTGGCGAAATACGCGACGAGTGTAATGTATAATGTTTGGTTTTTGTGGAAAACCAAACTTCACACCAAAGGTTTCACACCTTTGGTGTGAAAATAACACGGACCTGCTCCAGTATTGAAGCATGGACTCTCAAAAAGAATCGCATGGACAAATTGCAAGAAGAAATGTGGTGCTACCGCAGAAAATGTGTGAAAAAATGTGAGAAAAAAGCTTCACTACCTAGTCCGCATGATGAAAAGTTCCAACACACGCTTCTTCAGATGATTGTTCAAGGAAAGATTAGGGAAAGAGGAGTATTGGTAGACGCCGTGTGTCCAAGCTCAAAAATCTATGGGGCTGATTTGATTGTAACAACAGTCAACTATTTCAAACTGTTGTAAATAAAGTCCAGGTGGCTGTGATGATAGCGAACCTTCGATAAGAGATCTACGAGTCCAAAATCACACGAGTTCGCCCGTACTGGCTTTTTAGTTAAATGAGCTTTAAACGTTTTAACACAAGAATACTATAAGACTATTATGATATATCTCATTCATAATGCCAAGTAGGATCAATTTGAGTAATTCTTATAATAATAAACAAACGGATCGCTTTCGAAAATACAATTTGTGCTTAAATGTCTGATTTGAGTAAATCTCGCCACCGAAGTCGAAGAGTGAACATTGGCGTCAAACTATTATTTTGTATGAAACTAGATCACGATACCTCAACCGATGGCGTTTTGTGTCTTGTAAATGACCTTGTTGACAGTTAGAGTCGAAATGGTGCGTGGAAAAACATTATCGCAAAACATTATACCGGTGCCTACCAGATTGCAAAAGAATTAGAATTGTCCCATTATACTGTTACAGACATTGTGAGTTTGTATAAAGTTACGGGTTCCACAGTCGAAAAGCACGTGTTGGTAGAAAAACCGCAGTGACTGCTGCAGAATTAGGAACTTTGGGACGCATCATAAAGAAAAACCGTTGTGCCAATTGCAGTGTTCTAACAGTTCTATGGAATGAAGCGACAGACAGTATTCTAAATCGACTTGTACGAGGGCATTGAAGGGAATTGGATTCAATTTTTATAAGGTAATTTTGGTTTTATACTTCAATGCATGCATGTAACTCTTTTCGTTATTAGGCAAAATAAAAACCCCTACTCACTCAAAAATAGAAGAAAAACCGCTTACTATGGCCCAATATACATAAAAACTGGACTTTGGAGCAGTGGAGATCGATTATTTGGAGCGACGAATCAAAATTTGAGCTTTGTCTAGGAGATTCGCGGAGTAGGGTGATTCGAACGAAAACCGAGGCTTACAAAAAGACTGTCTTCGGAAAAAGTGAAATTTTCTGTTTCAATTATGGTGTGGGAATGTATGTCCGCCAACGGCGTTGGTAGGCTTCACTTTGTTGAAAGCACCGTAAACGCAGAAAAATACATAGTTATTTTAAATCAGTGTCTTCTTCCATCAATCGAGTCTCTGCAATTAGCTAAGAGGGAATTTCTCTTCCAACAAGATGGCTCGGCTTACCATACTGCCAAACGTGTGAAATCCTTGATGTCAGAAAACGATATTTCCGTCCTAAGTTGGCCCTCGAGTAGTCCTGATCTTTCTCCGATCGAGACATTATGACATCGAATAAAAAAGAATTGCGTAATCGTCCAGCTAAAGCACACCAGTCATTGTGACATCATCTCCAAGAAATATGGTATTCTTTTTCTTTAGAAGACTGCCAGAGTCTTGTAGACACCATTCCTAGGCGTATAAATGCTGTTTTGAAAAATGGAGGTGGCGGAACACAGCGGTAATTGACTTTACAACTCAGTGTAAACCAGGTACTGGAAATTTGAGATTTAACTACATCATGTTTTTATGGTTTCTATTGTCACCAGTTTTCTTGTTATTGCGAATAAATATGTACAGTTCTTATATTTCTCAAGTACAAATAAAATCTGTTGTATTTATTAGCGTAGTTTATTCCTATCGTACCGTTTGTACTAAGTGGACGTGAAAATATCTAACGGGTGAACTAATGTGATCTTGGGCTCGTACTATGTTCCTTAGTATATGATAGTTAAGGGGGTGTCCCTTGAAGATAATGCCTTTTTACCATGCCTCTCAACGCCTCATTTATTGGAACTATCCTCCATTCAAACGTTTAATTCACATAATATTTAAAAGTGTTTAAGTTCTATTAAGTCATGTGGTGTATATAATATTGGAAATATAATACTCCTGTCATATTGTAATGAGACCGACGAATGATGTTGGGTATTTATAGACGTCAAAGGTACGGAAAACTATCTACACATGTATTGCAGCGTACATTCAGAGAAATTAAACAAAACACCCGCTGTGGAAAACTGCAATGGCACACACAAAAGGCATACAGTTAATCGAACCCGTCGTAACGGATGGATTTCCATTTAATTCGTATTAATCGACCAGACGAACCTATTGACAGAGCAGTTAAGCGGCGTTATTGTTGCGATTGTATTAAATGGGCGAAAATTAATATGGTATCGCAGTCGAGAGGACACGTAACGAACCTTCATCGAATCGGGAAATTGCCTAATCGAAACACAAATCCTGGTTAACTTAGATATCGTTCGGTATTGCGCCGTACACCTCTAATTCGATGTAGTTTTCATCATTTATGTACCCAGCTAATGGAAGTCACAGATAGGGTGTAGGGGTAATTCATTAATTATTCGACGCCGACATAGCTCCGCCTGGTAAAAGCAGGTGACAGTTTTTACTACTAATAATAATGGGCCGTAAATACAAAGGCTGTGTTGAGGAGCCGTAAAGAGAAACGCTAGGTTTTAACG
Source organism: Rosalia funebris (assembly GCA_037954035.1). Classification (NCBI taxonomy): domain Eukaryota; kingdom Metazoa; phylum Arthropoda; class Insecta; order Coleoptera; family Cerambycidae; genus Rosalia; species Rosalia funebris. The sequence continues at coordinate 8,034,053 of JAZFAV010000001.1, read as the reverse complement.
GTAGCCACAAACACCCACGCAAATGAGGATCCGGCGTTATTACACACATTTTTGGGTGTTAAGCCACAGTCGGAATGTGTTTGATATTGATTAAAATGTGTTTCGTATTGTTGACGAAAATGCAGTCTTGGTTATTTCACCCCTCGTCTCGCCTTCAAGATCACCAAGGTAACCATATTCCAAAAAAAAAACACATACAGGGTGGGGCATAGTAACTTGATTATTGAATTTGGCGCCCTGAAGCAATGGTTGCTTCTAGGAGGGTGTGGGTAGACACATTTGAAAGGGTGGGGCGTGAAGTTGTAGATCTGCTTGGTTTAGCTAGCATCATAGAGTGGACGAAGGTGGAGCGCGCGTTCGCTGTCAACTGTCTACTTTTCTAACTTTCTGTCTACGCTGTCATACTTTTCTAACAGTCGCTCATTCATCGCCACATAACGTGCATTCCGTACTCATTTCAATATTGCGCCACGTAGTCGTGTTTCTGGCCGACAGTCAATTGTTCTATGGGTAAATAACTTCAGGGAAACTCGTGATCTGAATTAAGAAACCAGGGCTTCCACGAACAGCAAATTCACCCCAAAACATTGACATGATAAGGCTTTCTGTTTTGCGATCCCCTCAGCGATCTGTCCGCAAACATGCGGCTGCTGTTGGGATGTCTGCTCGTTCTGTGAGACGAATTCTTCATGAAGAATAAAAATTTGATTCATACAAACTGGCTGTGGTGCAAGAATCTAATCCACGCGATTTTGTTGCTCGAAAAAATGCACGTGAGGCGCTGCTTGGCATACCTCACGATCGTCCCAAAGACCCTGACTCACCTGAAGAACAACATTCGTCAAGTTGTCGCCAACATACCCGTCGATATGCTGGAAAGATTTGAACGAAACTTCCCAGTTCGATTAGTCCAGTGTATTGAGAATAATGGACATCACCTGCGTGATATCATTTTTAAAACTGTGTAAACATAAAATTTAAATATTGTACTCAATGCTGTCCAAACAATTAAATATATATATCTGCATTACTTTTCTTAAATTGAATTTCTAAAAGCAAGTTGCTCTGCCCCACCCTGCATTGGTAGATACTGTTCTAAATTAAGTTCAATTCATTTTGTGGCTAATTTAGTTTCACTTGCGACTCAATCTTATTGAATTGTCCATCCTAGATTCTTTAGGACTACAATATGAATTTTGAACTAGCCAGGTGACGTTAAATTCATTTAGATATTCTGTAATCATCTCGGTGGCTGTTTGTAACCAGAAAAATTGCATATAATGGGATCGTGTGAGGTTATATAAGGCTCTAGAACCTCTCTTGTGTAATAATCTGTCGCAAACTCCAATATGTGCCTAGGAAAATAAATTTATTTCCATACTATAATTGACTCGCCTGTTTGTCAAGAGTTTAGGTAATACGTAGACGAATACAGCACCATAGGTGTCGTCAGTAATAGGAAAAATAATAGAAAAGAGTGAGATTTCTCTATGTATGCGTAGAAGAAATAATGAGGGCAGCTATTTACTTAGACCAGGCTATTTACTGCGCACTTCATGAGCGGTCCATTAGAGACCTGTTCCTATGTCTTGAGGAGAAGTACATAAGTAACACTTCATACTTGTGTGAACACTTCAGTCTTGTCAATTAATTCGAGAAGCACTAACATCAGACATTAGTTTTCTGCTTTCTATCAAGTGAACGATAACTAGCCTGGTTATACCAGGAGAGCATCGGCATATAGTGTTAGCGATAGAGAACTTCAGATAACCTTAAAGACAATGTAAAGAGTAATTTCATTCTCCTCATTACACAATTTGCAAATGCGATTTTGCTTGAATAGATTTAATCTACCATTAATTAATACTGTTAAAGTTAGGGGTACGTTTACATGTACCATTGCAGCCAGCATTTTATTATGGCTATGTCTCATTAGTTGAGTCCAATTTCTTTGATATATGCTCGTTATTCAATTAAATATGGACCTTTGGATGCAGCTCTTAGTAATTCCAAATCGTCAAGTACCCGCTATCTCGTTACCTACTATTATTTTGTATCCTGGCATTTACTTGGTTAATCTTTTTGTTGTTAAACAGCCCTAAACAGTTCTAAAGCACTAAGGGGGTTTTGAAATATCACTAAGGGGGCTAAAGAACAATAAAGCGCCGGGTGTAGATAAAATACAGGCGGAAATTTTGAAATGTGTGGGACAGAAAGTAGTAAATAGGATGTTTGAACTGGTAAAATACATATATGAAACAGGCGAGATGCCGGAGGATTATAAGAGGAAGATTATAGTTACTATACCGAAAAAGAGAGGAGCCGACAAATGCGAGAACTTTAGAACGATTACCCTAACTTCCTACGCGTCAAAAATCTTAACCAGAATAGTGCAGAAGAGGATGGAAAATAGAGCGGAGGAAATACTAGGAGAAGACCAATTTGGGTTTAGGCGAAATAGGGGAACTCGCGAAGCTATTCTAGTGCTAAGAGTAATGTTAGAGAAAACAATAGAAAAAGGAAAGAACGCTTATATAGGATGTGTAGATTTAGAAAAAGCTTTTGATAATGTAAGATGGGAAAAAATGTTCGAGATATTAAAGAACGAGGGAATGAAGTATAGAGATAGAAGAGTAGTACACAATCTATACAAAGAGCAAACTGCTGTTATAGAAGTAGAAGGGGAAAAAAGTGAAGTAGGTATTAGGAAAGGAGTAAGACAAGGATGTACGCTATCACCACTCATTTTTAATCTGTACATCGAAGAGGCGATTAATGTCGTAAAAGATAGAGTGGATTTCGGGATTAAAGTACAGGGACAGAAACTAAAAATGGTGAGATTCGCGGATGATATAGCAGTATTAGCATTTAGTAAAGAGGAATTGGAATCAGCGTTGAATGAAATGGAGGCAGTGTTGACAGAGGAATACGGAATGAGGGTGAATAAAAACAAAACTAAAGTGTTAGTATGCAGAGGGGGCGAGAGCAGAGCAAAAACGAAAGTACAAATTAATAATGAAAGATTGGAGGAAGATAAAGACTTCACTTATTTAGGAAGTAAAATAAATTGGGATGGAAGAAGCGATAAAGATATAAAACAAAGAATAGCGCAGGGTCGAGTAGCTTTTAACAAAAAGAAAGCACTTTTATTCTCAGGAGTAATAAAATTAGAAACAAGAAAGAGATTTTTGAAAACGTATGTATGGAGCACGGCACTATACGGTTGTGGACGGTAGGGGAAGCAAGTAGGAGGAAATTAGAAGCTTTTGAGATGTGGTGTTACCGAAGAATGATGAAAATACCGTGGACGGATAGGGTTAGAAACGAAGAAATATTAGAGAAAGTCAGCGAGAAAAGAAGTATGTGGAAGAACATAAAGATGAGAAGAATGGTAGGCCACTTGCTGAGACATGGGGGAATAGTCCGCGATATTTTGGAGGCAGAAATAGGAGTGAAGAAAGGCAGAGGTAGGCCTAGATTAGACTATTTCTCGCAAATAGTAAGAGATGCACAATTAGCGAAATGCGTAGGTTAGCACATGATAGGGGAAGCTCGAGGTTAGCGTCCAACCAGTCTTAGGCCTGATGACCTCATGATGATGATGAAACAGTTCTAAGAGGTCTTCTTTTTCTACTACTCAAAATTAGAATATTCAAATGATGAACTGTCTAGTTCTTTAGTTTGCAAACTCTTGTAACTTTTGAGAAGAAATTGAAAGAGCGACACGGTCGCCTATCTATTTCTTTTGGAAGCCCAGCCTCGTGGAGACGTATCATAATCTTTGGGTGTTTTTGAAAATATGGTCACCTGTTTCTTTCTTGAGTAAAGAACGTTGTGTAAGAAAAGTGTGTGGCTACTCTAATAAAATAAATAATAAAGGGGATAAAGAAGGGTGTGCTACGAAAAGACAAGGCTAGAGCTAACTATAAATCACAAGATATTGTTATTGCATTACACAAGGTCAATAAAGACTGGCGAAGGAATAGACTGGAATATTAACTTGATAAAAAGATTTTATTTGAATACTGGAAAAACGTAGAGAATGCAGATCGTTAAATGGTCATATTTTTATTTTAAAAATTTATTTTCTGTTTCTGTTCCCCCATTTTAAATTCAAACATCGATTATTTTAATAAATACTGAATAATGGTTTATGTTTGTTGACGAGCTATTTGATATATACGTATTTCCGTGAATCGTTGGGCAAAAATATGACTTCAAAGAAAAGTTTTGCAGGCCAACAAAGACCAAAGTCCGCGATAGATTCATGGCACTGAAAAAAAAAAACGCTTCGAGGCGAAGAAAATCCATCAATATTCAACTTAGTGGCGAAAAGTTATCCCCGTACGTGCCGTACATAGTTAATAGTGGTAATACAGAAAATGAAAAGGAAATAAAGAAGTTTAACTTATAAATCAAAATGTTTCATATTGCGTTTTCGCCCTTGTTTTCGATCCCGAAACTTTGTATCCATAGCTCCAAAATTCCCAACAGTAACTCAATTGTTGGGGAAACTTTTGAAAGGTCTAAACAACGTGACGTTACGACTCGGCTGATTTTTATTTAGCGTGTTCCAGGAGGTTGCCGATAGCTTGATAATTCTTTAATAAAATATTTAGAACCGGCTCACCTGGGCCCCTTGTTTACGCTACGTATCGATCTGATCACCTTGAGATTGTCCATGTTTATTTTTTTCTTGGCAACAATTTCCGATACCGTTTGTCAATACAGGTCTACAAGGATATAAAGCTCAAGTAAAACACTATGTATTTAAAGGCAGTCGAAAGTTAAAATAACGTGGTGGCTACATCGGTGATGGGTTTTAACGGCTCTGGTTATGTTATTTAATTAATATACAAAAGTCTTAACAGTATTACGCAAATGTGATTGGCCTGAAATACATCACAGCTTACTCCACAATAAACTTAAACATTTTAATTAAAATTACCGTTATTAAAATTATTAATTATTAGTAGAAACTAATAATTAATAATATATCTCCTAATATTTCTATCCCATAAAGCACTAACACTTATTACAAATGTTAGTGACCGACGTAATATGATGCTATATAGTGACAGATGTAGAGAAATAGCAAAAGAATATTGTTGGTTAGGGGCAGTATTAATCGGACACATGATCCACAATTTTTTTCAAATATCATTCGTGACAATAGTATGAATGACGTATTGAAGAAGGTTGTAGAAATTTCGTTTAGTTAATTTTTTAACCACTCACAATACCTCTGTAATCAAATTTTGTCCTAGTTTAGATGCTAGAAACCTTTATGGTTGTGCAATATAGTACAGTCTTCCACTGTATCGATTATTACCAATTTTATTTATTCATCATAATGTAATGTTAATCGTAGATGACTATTATAAAAAAAGTTTCAACATTCAAATTAATATAAATTATTGTCACCCACAAATTTTTTTATCAATCAATAAATATTTTGTACAGATATTTTACTTCCATATAATCTCACAGGGATTGAATTCGAGTTATTTGCAATAAAATTCACCCACGAATACCTTACAATGTTGTATATTTCAGAGAGAATTGTTATTTATCGAGATTTTTTTGCCACTTAAATTATACAAATTATCAATCTATATGATTGTGCTACGACACAAGACTTTCCACTGAGTATATTTAAACGATTTTATGATAATCTAATTATAAATTGCGCTTTATTTGCAAGCCACACTTTTATAGAATTAGGTTATGATTTAATTAACTATTGTACTAGGCACAAAAATTAAGGGATGTAAAAAATTTTAACTTTTAATTTGATTTTCAAAGGGCTGTAACTTGAAGAAAAATAGCCACAGAGCAACTAAATAAGAAGAAAATTAATGCCCCAGGTTTATAGTTTTCAGAGCTTGAGTTCAAAGATTTTTATCATCAGCAGTTTTTCAGTAATCATAAATACATCATAGGAAAAAAAATTCAAAATTTTTGCTTGGCCTTCAAAAGGTCGACGGACTTGAATTAATTGTTTTCAGTAAATTTATCACAAAGCTATTTTGGATAACTTTATCCTCTTTAATATAAGTTAAAGCTTGAAGATGAGTTATCGTCGTTCAAAACAAATAAGTCAATTTTGACTTCTTTTTTTATTTTTAAACATGATCTGCGAGGCACAGAAGAATTAATACTTTGCAAAAAATTTCTCTTAATATTTAGCTATCCAGCTATCTTAGATGCTATTAATTATTACAATTGGTTAACGCCTGAGTGTCTTCCAATGGCTATATTTAAATGGTTTAAAGATGAGATAGTTTTCAATTTTATGTTAAGATTGTTTAGGGAAGATTATTGTAAGTAGCTTGTATAATTTTAATAATGCTTTACTATTTTGCCAAATAATTTTACTTGTGCTAATATTGAATATATTAAGCCACTGTATAGCTCCCTGCTAGCATAATTATGCGATTTTTAGTAGATACTTATAGTTAAACTTGGCTTGAAATAGAGAAAATGCTTGTTTAAATATTGCATTGGATTAAACGTTCACGAAGAAATCGGTTTAAATAAATCCGGAACATTTTACAAACTCTATATTTGATAAACATCCAGAGAAGTTTATTCATATAAAACTTTATATATAAATAGAGCTAATATACCGGCTGCAAACTTACTTCACCCGATTAATTATACTACCGCCTAAAGAGCAAACTTTTTGTTAAAATTTCTCGCGAAATTGAATTGAAGGCTTGTAGAAAATGAAAACATACTTTATTCATTTCAGCCCGACTGTAAATCGCGGCTGTGAATTCTTTCCTTTCACGAATACATTACTTATTGATAAATGCAAAACCGTCTGAATATAGTTCTGGCTTTTTGAGGGCCGCGGTTTCCTATTCCGAGTCTGTTTCTCTTCTTTACCTCTGTTTTATTCCCTTACAGTACACAAATCTTTTGTTGGGGCGGCATTGTGTTGTAAATGTGCCGTTATTATATTGTTGTAAATTTTTCGGGGCTTGTACGCCAACAATGTTACCACAACTTACAAAACGCATATGTGTGATGTTGTTTTGAAAACATTTCTTCGTGTTATCCATTAAATCCAAAGTCCATTAATTAAAATTAAAATTAAGTCCAAATATCTCTAGTATAGCGTTGGATATGGGCGATCATAATAACTAATTCTAGGCATTTTTCAGGTTATTTGAGAGCTATAACTCCTCTAAGGTACTCTTATCAGATAGTCAGTTCAGTTCTTCCTTAGCTTGTTTGATACCAACTGTAACTGCCAACTTAAATTTAATAGTCTTAGATTACTACACTAATAGATTCTAGATTGTCACTTTCCTCCTTCTGTTTCATTTTAAATAAAAAATGTTATTATTATTAGAATATCTCAGAGAACTACATACTTCAAGTAAATGGCTTCAATCAAGCGATTATCCACAAATACATTACTGTAATTGGCCTTTGCACAAGTCAGAATTGTTTAATCAATATGCTTAATCACGAATATTTTGAATAACACGAAGGCCTGTAACTCTGTCGCCTTTTATTGCGTACTTTTTCATGAGTGGATTTGAGATAAAAACCAGAGGAGAATTTTAATATTTTCTCAAAGTATGGTCCAGATACTGACTGTCTTGTGACAGTGAATGGTGTCTTGCATTTCCGATACTACAGAAATAGATCTAGACAGCTTTGCCTGGCACTTAAACAACTGCTTCCTCGCATCAGTAACTTCACATACGAAATTGAAAACAATGGACAATTCTTGACGTACTATTGATTGGAAATAGGGAAACTAGAACAGAATTTGATAGAAACTGACACTCTTAGATAATTCCTAATGGCTCCATGGCATTTCCATTTGAAGGACTTAAAGATATTTTAGTCGATTTCAAGTTTTACTTTAGACGAATATCTCCTCGGGAATATTCCGTACCTTTTTATAAGTCTCATCTAAAACCCCAAGATTGCTTAATAAGTGTAATAACTTGCTCTTCTCCAGAAGGAAAATAATTAGAAAGAATAATCACCCTAATAATTCCAAGTGTCGCGCCGTCTTTTGTTTGAGAATAAGGCGGTTTTCAATTAAGCCAGGGTTCATTTGCGAAGGGACTTTACAAAACACACTTGTCTCGTAATTATCAGTGTAGAGGAGTAAATCTGGGAGAGGAGCTGTTCACAGCGAGGTAAACAGCCGCAATCTGCCTGACTGGGAGACAATTATATCTGCAAGTACGTCTGAAGACGTTGTCTAATTGGCCCAGCAGTACCTTCATTAGTCTCTCGCTAATAAACCTCCTTTCGGCCGACGCTTTAAACGAGCTTACTGCTCTTCGATCGACCTAAATATAGAAAACTCCGCTTCGATTTGCGATAAAGCTGTATTGCATTGTACTGGAACACGAATGGATAGAATATAGAGTACAGGGGAGTTGTAGAACTCGCGTGGAAACGGATTGAATAGAGATATTACTTAGGTAGTGAAGCCTCGTGTATATTGATGTAATATTATTTGTGGTCCTACGAAAATGCCTTCCTTTAATTTTCCTTTAGAAAGAGCTGATGAATTTTCCGCATAAGTACTTAAAACAATTCCCATTTTCGTCTATAGCTTTTACATATTGCTTTATTAATCCTAATTTAATATGAAGTGGCGGTAAAATAGTTTTTTCGAATCAACCAAATTTGTATAAATAACGTTTTTTGAACCAGGTGTTACGTTTATAACAAATTATATTTGGTGTATTTTTACAACTTCTAGGCATTTTTAAAACAAAATAGAAACACAGGACCCGATGTCACGAGTAAACGTACACACGTTAAAAACGTACTACAGCAACTACGTAAATACTCGAATCGAATAAAACTGGAATATCCCCACCGGCCAATTATGTTACAGTAAATCCCCCACACTTGTGTGTACGCTTCAAACAGATTAGACACAGGGGCGCCGCAAGGATTGAGGCAAAATTTGATTTTATAGAACCTCGGTTTTAAGAACTACAAATTATTGTACAATTTACATTTACAAATACTGGAGTGTGATGGAAACAAAGAAACAGTGTTTCTGTAGTTCAAAGAGAAAGAATCCAAAATAGACAGTTTCAAAACAATCAGAATTTTTCTACCACAAACTAGAGGCTTAATGAAATGAACAACTCGAGATAACCGAGGAAACTTATAATGAAGAAAATTCCCGGATACATTTTGTGGTATAGGAATTGCATTACTTTTACTTAACTATCATTTATGTCTTCAAATAGTTCATTCTTTATGTATTCTTATAACATATTATTGCTCCATTTCATAAACTGAGTTAGAAACAAATTTATATCTTGTCTAATTTTATATATGTGTAATTTTCAGATAATAAATCTCTTTACCATTAGCAAACACCACTCTTTGCAAAACACAAAACTGTGTTGAATATTTATGGTGTTTATTTAATATTTTTTTCATTAAACAACAAATATGGAAAGATACACACTGGATATACAGAAAAAATGTATTCCGATGGATGAAATCCTGGTTTGATTAAAAGCAGGTCATGTAAACAAAAAGCCGAAACATTTCGCGAGCATAACCGAAAACCAGTAATAATCATCGAATTTATGCCAATCAAAATGGAACTGGCAAAGTTATAAATAATGCAGAATTGAGCGCGCAATTCACGTGGAGACACGGTTCGATATCAAACTTTTTAAATAATTAACTATATCCTCGGGGTGTGTTATTTAACGAAACTGCTATTTCTGTACAAGTTTTAATTGGAGTTAGAGCAACAGACATAATGACATTGCATTAATTTTACCAGAAGATTTTTATATGTATGTGGCAACAAGTTATTTTCTAAATCATTATGGAATGGTAATTAATTGATTGTATACTACAGCCATGCCCTTATGTAACTTTTAATTAGAAAAAATAACTTCCGGAAGAAAGAAGAGAGAAATCGCAATATGAGTACAATTACAAATTGAGTGACCGTTTTGATGAGTTTAATCAAGATTTAGATCTAAATCCTCTTAGATTTAGATCAAAATTTTGATTAAACTAATCACAATGCTCACTCAATTTGTGATACTTTTGATAAAATATCCCTATTATATTCAGCTTTTGATCAGACAATTTGTGGGTTATCTATCACGCTGTAAAAGAACGATACCATATTCCTATAATGTTCTGTATTACTTTCAAGTAATGTTCTACAAGAGTTTCCCGTGAATTCTTCATAGGTGCTGCAAATTTTACCTACAATATTATTAATATTTCAATTAAGAACATCTATTTTTTATAGACATCAATACACCCCATTATGGTGTTATATTGAATACTGATAAGTAATGAGCATATGTAAAAATCATCATTATGAGGTTATCAGTCCTAAGACTGGTTGGACGCTAACCTCCAGCTTCTTCTATTTTGTGCTAACCTACGCATTTCGCTAATTTTGCTACAACCTACATCCCTTACTATTTGCGAGCAGTAGTCTAATCTAGGCCTACCTCTGCCTTTCTTCACTCCTATTTCTGCCTCCAAAATATCGCAGACTATTCCCCCATGTCTCAGTAAGTGGCCTACCATTCTATCTCTTCTCTTCTTTATGTTTTTCCACATACTTCTTTTCTCGCCGACTTTCTCTAATACTTCTTCGTTTCTAACCCTATCAGTCTACGGTATTTTCATTATTCCTCGGTAACACCACATCTCAAAAGCGTCTAATTTCTTCCTACTTGGTTCCCCTACCGTCCAGGTTTCGCAACAGTATAGAGCTACTCGACCCTGCGTTATTCTTTGTTTTATATCTTTATCGCTTCTTCCATCCCAATTTACTATACTTCCTAAATAAGTGAAGTCTTTAACTTCCTCCAATCTTTAATAATTTGTACTTTCGTTTTTGCTCTGCTCTCGCGCCCTCTGCACACTAACACTTTAGTTTTGTTATTATTCACCCTTATTCCGTATTCCTCTGTCAACACTACCTCCATTTCGTTCAACGCTTATGTAAAAATGTACATAAATGTATTAACTAGGATCACTGGTTTTAGAAATAAGGCATAAGTTGTTTGGTTCTCTTATTCTTATATTTTTCTTTCATAATTCTTGGCTATCTTTGTATATTATTTTGGAGATATTTTTCTAGACAGTTTCTTCCACTTGAGACGTTCCTTACCTCTCTAGGTGTACATAAATACATTGTCTATGATTAATGATCTTGGAGGCAAAGCATAAGCTGTTTGCCTCTTTTATTCATATCTTCTTCTTTCCGGGTCCTTGGATATCTTTGTATCTCGTGGTTTATACACATCGATTTTCACAGACTCTTCCATTTGAGATCGTCCTTACCTTTCTAGGTCTATTTTGGTAATTATATTTTTGATTAAAGACTTAAAAGCCGTGAGTTATGGTGAGGCATAGTACGCAGCTGTTTTTTTTTTCTAAGTAGGTTTCATCTATTCAGGTTTTGGTGTTATTAAGTCTGGAAGAAGAATTAAAGACACAGTTATAGATCTTCAAGAGGTATTTACAAATTATACAAAATCCCCCAAAAGCTGCTGTTGACCGATAGGTACATTATCAGACTACTGTGTGTCATAATTTTGAAGATTACAAGAACATTCTCTAATTTTTATTCTTCAATTCTATGGTATAAATATCTGTCATGAAGAACGTTTCTTTTGCAATTATCTCATACTAATAAAATACCTTTACTACAGTAACTGATGACCAGCTACCACTTCTAATGGACAAGAGCAAAACTGCGCTGTTATAAAAGTGATTAAAATTCAAAGAGCTTCAGATAATAAATTAAAAAACGTATGAAAATATTATTAATCCTACATATATAATTGAGAGATCTGTAAGTAATTTCTTCTTTTAAAGAATATTTTATTCAAGGTCTGCTGGCTTTAATAAGGACAGGATAAGAAGAAGACGAAGAAGAAGATCTAGAAGCAGACGAAGAGAGAAGGTACAATCATTTTGTTAGTTAGTTTCCTTGAAATAAATCTGCGAAGTAGGTATATTTATGAGATCTGTGAGAGTATTCCGAAATCATTATATCTTCTGACGAGTGGGAGTCGTTTCATTGTTCGGAAAATGGCCGAACGACAGGAAGCGGTGGGAAAATACTTGTCAAACGAAAACCTCGTTCGTTTACACGCCGCCGAAACGAGGAAGTTGTTTGCAGTTGCGCCATCACTTATCAAATAATCCAGCTAATTAAATATGACTACCGCAACGAACGGGGCCCCGCAGCCTTCTTCGATAGGGGATCTGAGCCGGCAAGTGCTGTCACGGGTACAATGTTTGTCAAACGTGACGATGGTAAGTTCGGAGGGGTTTCCGGCGCAATCTTCCGCCGGCACGGATCCTCTTACGCCACGAACTAATAACGCACATTTATTATGCGTGCCCGTTCCAATGGGCCGTCTGGGACTAATGAAATCACCGAAAAGTGTACATTTGCACCGCCTTTATTGTCACAAATAATGGGCCGGGCGGAAAAGCGAAGAATTACCCGTAAGACGTTTTAGGCGATGCACCGGGACTTGTCGCGGTGGAAAGAAAACTTCCAGAAGAATTATGGCCTCGCCTAACGGTCTGGAATACACATATTTAGGCCGAAAACTGGTCCCAGAGACACAATCGAGACGGAGGTTTTATGAAATCACTTTTCAGAAATAGGAGCTTAAGGACAAGTATATAGGACAAACTAAAACACTGGTTAAATCAAGACGCAATGGATATTTAACAATTGGGAGAAAATTGAAGTTTTGTCAATATTAACGCAAACTTAGCTGAGATTAATATCCAACATACCCCGTGTTACTTTACAAATTTGAGAAAACTTTAGGCAAGTCGTTTTTTAATATAAAAGGTACGTCTGAAAGTGATTATTCTTAAAACCAGTGAGTGGAGAAACGACCTGAATTGTGTAGGTCGGGAATTGGTTTCTTCACCATGACAAGACGCCTACCCACAAAGCGTTGAAAATCAACCAGTTTTTTTACAAAAATCGGCATGACAACGGTTTTACGCCCCCTTACTCGCTAGACCTAGCCCCCTGCGACTTTTTGTTATTCCCAAGAATAAAGAAAAATCTAAAGGGAAATCCTTTTCACGACGTAAAGAAGGTTAAGAAAAAATCGCTGGAGACAACAGCATTAGAAATAAAGAAAAAATGTTTCGAACAGTGGAAAAATCGTTGAGACAAGTTCGTATCATCTAGTGGGCGGTATTTTGGAGAAAATTCTTTTCAAGATGTTATTTTATATTAAATAAAATTAAATAAATAATTCTTGTTTGTCTTGAGTACCCCCTCGTATATAGGCTTTCGTGAATGTTACTGTTTTCAATATATAAGGTCACCGGAATTCGATACAAAATGCTTATATAATGTATTCTTATATTGAACATTACTATTCTGATCAGAATGTGAAAAAGTCACAGCATATAGTAATATTTTTGAGGATCCCTATTTTACATTTCCATTTGCGTGTAAATCACTATTGATCATAGAATGTGAATTTTCATAGCGTGCCTTGCTTAAAAAAATATGACGATCGCTGACAACTACAGTGCCCTTGTTTTAATGATCATTCCCATTAGTGAAAATATAGACCTAACCTTAGACGTTTAGTAAAATTCATGAATAATCTACAGTGAATTCGAAAAATAATATAGAAATTATTCAGAAAAAGAATGCTAAATTTACCATATCGTCTTTAATTAATATATTAATAAAGTATTGACAATGCATAAGACGTTAGGGTCCCAAGTCCATTTGGTCCATTCACGACAGTCAATTGAATGACCAGCAAAATCACCTGACTTGACGCCAGTAGATTTTATTTGGGGTTACTTAACCTTCTGAGTTATTCTATTCTATAATAAATTCAAGTCCACGAACAGCATGTAAATATGCATTTTGGATGCAGAAAATCGAAATTTGCATGCACGTATTTTTGTCAAAATGCCATCTGGTTCTTGTAAACTGTGAGTAATACCTAATGAATTCTCCATGAAATTCACAATCTGTTTTCAATGCGTAAACAATAAGTAAATAGGTATTTTAAAATAGGGCATGTCGAAGACATTTCCACTGAAATAGGAGATATTTCTCTTAAACTATATTTTTCAATTTTGACTATATCGATAAATACTTAATTACACCTAGTTAATTTCAAGCGTTTTAGTAGGCGTACTTCACCATTGATGTTAACTTACTTGCGAGCGAGCACATTTGGATGTGAATTTATCTTATCTCTATACTTCTCACTGCAAGGTTTGACTTCACTTTTAGTAGTACGGATGTGTAGATTTTGTATCATTTTTTGTACCATTTCTAGGTTGGACTGGGAGGCAGATCCCCATAGCTGTATTCCCTATGTCCAGATGGGCTTTATTATGGTTTTAAATACATGAATCTCATTTTGAAATGCCAATTGTGATATATCTCTTTTGGATATATGTATCCTCCATGCCAGTCGTTTGTCCAGATGGGTGCCCAGGTACTTAATACTGTCTGCTTGTATTAGCTGGCTATTATTTAGGCTAAGTGTTCTCTTCTCACTTCTTAACGTGATGGGTAGTGACCTTGATTCGTTAGGATATTTGTAGGTTAGTTATTTGTAGGTTCCTTGGTGCAATCTCTGGGGTGTGATGAGAAGCCAGTATTGCTATACCATCAGCGAATGTGGAGGTTAGGTAGTCTTGTGATTAGCAAGTCCGATGTGGGCAACAGATATAGTACCGATCCCAGTACGCATCCTTGGGGTACTCCGGAGTTGATTTGGCGTATGGTTTTACTAAGAAATATCTATTGGTTAAGTGTGGCTTTAATATTTCATAGAAATGATGTAGGTTTATTGGGCTTACATAATAATTGGTGATTAATGATAGAAAAACCAATTTATATTATCAATTCTTGTTTCGTTATTTTCTTTAATCACTCAGTACCAAAATTGTAACCATTTTGCCATTACCCTTTAGACCGCGTAAAACTATCTACTGTTAAAAAGAGTTAGTTTCAACTTTTATTTTATTTTCGATTTTAAACAAAAGTTTTTCCTGAATGGGCGGAGTAAGCAGTAGACTAGTTTCCATGAACTCTGAAATATTACAGGTCCCTTAACGCGTGTTTCACCAACCAAGTTGATATAATCTAGAGGTTGTTAGAACAAAAAAAAAACAAATGTCGAATCCTACCTGTGGCGGGTTTTATTTTTTGAAACCTTATCTGATCGTGCAGAAACACGAGAAAGGGGTCGCGAATCGCTTCTGGGTATAATTCAATGCCTGGCGGGGTTTTAGCCCGAGGAGTAGTTGTTTCCTAGAGCGATTATGTAATAGCTTTGCTATTCGGGAACTACTTTGATAACCGCTTGGCGGTTTGGTGGTTCCTTTCTCGATTTCCGACTTATATGTTACTGACAGAGATCGTATCGATAAAGATGTATACGCTATAGAGTTCATTCGGCATTTGTCCTGAATCGGCGTATTGTGTACAGGACTGATGAGAACTAATAAGTTCGAAACAGCTGTATGTCGTTCGGTTCCGATCCGGGACAAATGTCGAATCCTACCTGTGACGGGTTTTATTTTTTGAAACCTTATCTGATCGTGCAGAAACACGAGAAAGGGGTCGAGAATCGCTTCTGGGTATAATTCAATGCCTGGCGGGGATTTAGCCCGAGGAGTAGTTGTTTCCTAGAGCGATTATGTAATAGCTTTGCTATTCGGGAACTACTTTGGTAACCGCTTGGCGGCTTGGTGGTTCATTTCTCGATTTCCGACCTATATGCTACTGTTGTTAGAACAGTTTCTTCTCCCAATAATTCCAATTTAGTTAGCGAAACGCGCCTCAAAAACATGCAATTTTTCGGTATTTATGGAAAGCTTTTTCCAAACAAAAAGACGTATAGCATAATTCATATCTTTACTAGATTAGTTATTAGTTTCCACAATTCCGCGTAATTTTCTCTTAATTTTAAAGCGGACAAACGTGGAATAGGGGGTATCACCGTTCTATAACATAAACCCCTTTGGGTTTAACCCCGCTATTTACTGCTCCAATTTAAGCACAAACGTAAATTAATTCGACATTATGGTTTCTGCTCGAAAATAATAAATCACACCTGATCGCGGTACCTTGCTAAAGATATTATTAGCAGAGGGACTTACAACGTGCCGGCGTATGGCATAAAATCCAAAACGTACCCCAGCGCCTATATCTTCCACCCAGGTGGGTAACTCGAATTAAGTCGCCGCAAAGACTCTAGCGGTGAGGAATTTGAGGCGTATACACCGTGGCCCAAACTCGTCTCCTGGCAATTTCACATGTAGTAAGCGATGTGGGAATAAAAATAAACTGTTCAGATTTTGCACTCACGTAATAGTAGCCTAAAGTAAATTGTACGTGCTTGAACTGAACTGGAAAAATACGTTCACGTAAGGAAATTCTGCCTCAAATTGATATATACACCATAATCCCAACAAATGAGTTCATCGTATAAAAGTTATTCGTTATACAGGAACTTCAAAGAGTAAAACGTATGTGGAGCGTATACACACTACCAAACTTAGTACAGAGTACAAAAAGGACTGGTTATGTTATAGAACAGACTACGAACACACTGGACTAAAAACAAGTGTTAAACTTTTTAGTTCCTTAGTTACCGTAGTTGATCTTAGTTCTTTTGAAACGAAATAGTTTTTATTACATCGTTGTGTAATTGCTTGCTGAAGATTCTGGTCCAAAGCCAGGATAACCAGTAGTCAAGAGCACTGAAGCAAATGGGGATTCAAAGAGGCGTCATAAAAAAAGAACGTAGAGGTTTCTGAAGTGACAAGACTGGTTTAAAGGAGCATCATAGTGCATCAATAAGAGAATTAACAGAATGGCGAACTACTAGTCTAAATATCGTTACGTCCTACTTTTGGAATCTGATCACAGCGATCAGATAACAGCGATCAATAGCACTGATTCCAATGGTGGTAGTTGAAGAAGACAGCATGTATTGTCAGAAATCAACATGCAGGTCAGGAATATTTGAAAATCGCTAATTCTATGAACTGAAAGAGTATCTAAACCTCTTGAAGAAATGAATTCACTGTATCCACTTGTGATTTGTAAACATTAGTGTTCTCTATACAATAGTGTCTATCATCTGTCAGATGGTAGACGATCTAGATTTCGTCAGAATTAGGGAAATGGTATGGAATAGAACATATTACAAATATTCGTGTAACTTTCTACTTACTGAAATTAATCTTGGTGTAGTTGGTCTAATATATTGATAATATTACTGACATCTAAGAAAATAACAGTCATGAAGCCTTTGGTTAGGATTTGGGCAAATTGGAATCGGGAATTCGAGATATGCCAAGGGTATACAAGCAGAATGATTGTAGATGTTGAATACTTTCAGAATATTAGATATATAACTATAGTAGAATCAAATATTATGTAAAAAAAGAAAGGATAGTATGTTACAGAAGAGGTTATAAACATTCATCTAACTCTTTACTTGCCCAAATTGATCTTGGCCCATTTGGTCCAATATATTGGTAGTATTTCTGCTGACTTCTGAAAATATAGCAGTCATGAAGTCTTTGGCTAGGATCTGATTAGATTGAAATCAGAAATTCGGAACAAGCCAGGGAATACAAGCAAAAATAATTATATCGGTAATGTATTCTCCGAATTATTATTGGTTAATGTTATCTGATGGATAAATAGCTATTATACCTTTATATCTACATATGTACACTCAGACAAAAATATTGTATATTTTATTTAAGTCACTATTTTTTTCCTTTAAAACTTTTTGTGTTTTTTATTATTATATACCAGCACTTGATTGTTTTAAGTATACTGAAATTAATTTCGGATAAAAGAATGTTTAGACATAGCTTTTATAGCTGAGTAAGCAATTACAAACATATCAATGTGTAACTAACAACGACTGCTGTTTTATTTGTTGTTATCAGAATAACATTACTAGTGCTTTATTTATTGCTTCGGTAGTTTTGCTTAGTGAGATGTCACATTTAAGAGAGTTAGTTTCTGTTAAAATTGTTATTTTAGCCAACGAAACTTACAGACACATACATATTACAAGGTTGTTGCATATTCATCAATTCATTGCTTCTCGTATAGCAAAATGATACAATAAGACTGGGGAATACAAAAGACGGCCTGCTCAATGACGTAAAAGATGTACAAGGAAAAGAGATGACCAATATTTGAGAATTATATCCATGCGAAATCGCTCACTCACAGCTCCTCATCTGAAAAATGAATTACTAATTACGAGACAAGTCAATGTAAGTATTACAATAGTAATAAGAAGACTTAAAGAAGACAGTTTAAACCCGAAATGTCCTGCTAGAGTTCCTAGGCTTCTTCCACGTCACAAAACTAGATGGTTACAATTTGCAAGAGATATTCTAATTTGAATGAAGGTCAATGGGAAAAGTCTTTCTCACAGACGAAACCAGAATACAATTATAGAAGCCAGATGGACAAATTAAAGTATATAGAAGGCCTGGGGAGCGTTTTGCAGAATGTAATCTTACACAAAACGTTAGCTTTGGTGGCGGTTCCATTATGTGTTGGGGAGGCATTAGTTGGGAGAGTCATATGGAGATTGTTCAGGTAAATTTAAAAATGAATGCTGACTAGTACATACACAATATCCTTGAAGAGCGTGTTTTGCCTTATGCTTCATTGGGTACGATAACTTTGGGCTAATGCATGATAATGTCCGGGCTCATGCTGCTAGAACAGTGATTCAATATCTTGATAATGTCGGGATTGGAGCATTAGAGTGGTTACCAATGAGTCCTTATGCTGATCCCAAAACGTCTATAGGATATTCTGAAGCGACATATGCAAGCACGAAATCCAGCTCCTAACTCAATTGCAGAATTAAGAATTGCTGGACAAGAAGAATTAAATCCGCAAGAAACCATCAAAGATCTTCTGCGGAGCGTGCCTAGAAGGGTGCAGGCTATCGCTAGAACTAGAGAAGAAAACACTAGAGAAGTACTAAATTTTATGTTGCCTTAAAGTACATATTGTTATATTGTCGTTATTGTTTACTCTTTCTAATTAAATATGATAAACCAAATTCAGGCAATTTTATTAGTTCCTCTACACATCTGTTGTAAAGCTTCAATATATAATTTACTTGCATATAATATACGTAAAACACTCTAGCAGGGTATCTAACAATAAAAAAAATACAAAAAGTTTTAGAGGAAAAAAAGTAAAATAAAAATAATGACTTAAAATAAAATATGTAATATTTTTGTATATCATAGGTCTTACATTACGTGCATAACCAGGCTTCAGTATTATGCTGAGACACATCCAGTAAGGAATTACTTTGGAAGACTTATGATTTAGCTTCGTTAAACGCTTTTGATACCTCCCTGTCGAGATTACGAAGGCGTGAACCGTAAGGTTTACCTTTCCCCCCTATACCGAGGGTAATAATGTGAGGGCATCATTTTGGCGTAGATAGACCGCGGAACGGATATTGCACACTCTCAGTCTGCGAGGAAGAAAGCGTTATTAAACAACTTTATATTCTTCTACGTTAGTCCCCGGCCAACTGCTAATACCTCTCGATATTTTATGTGATCTTTACGTCAGGCATTTTCATCAGTTTGGAGGAACTGCAGCGTAATTTAATAGACTGGAGTTGCAGAAACTACGGCCGGCAATAGTCGTTGATTTAAAACTGGATATGTTTCACTCTTAATTTTGCGGTCACTATTTGAAATGAGGGAAAAAACTGTCATCGAAGATCGATTGACCGAAGGTTTACTAGCATCTTGAAACAGATAAAAAACATAATATAAATTTGGAGGTTATTTCTATAAATATTCACTAATGTATTTTTAGACTATATGTTCTAAAACGATAAATACTCTATGTTCTAGTGAAATAATAAAATATATTAAAACTTAAAATTGGACTTAACCATAACTATTATTATCATAAACTAAATAAAATGAGGTTCTATTATTCCTATATTGTATATAATAGTATTAAGTCTGACGAATTTTGTGCTTCCTCTGGAGTCCCTCAGGGTTCTGATTTAAGCCCTTTATTATTTAATGTGTACATTACTTGCTGTACGCAGTTGCGCAGTTGATTGTTATCATCTGCAATATAACCTTGACATACTATAACTTTGGTATCTAGAAGACAAACTCTCATTGCATATCAATAAATGTAATGTTCTGTTATATCATTTTAGCTCTGAATTTTTGATGACGAATGGTATTGTTGATACTTTTCTGTTGTATCCTGTTGTATTCCTCACTTGGATCTAAAATTCACTTAGATAATCAAAATGGGAGATGATATGACCAGAAAAAGACTCGTGTAAGACCGTCAATGTTTCACGGTCTGTCGAATGTGGTCCCAAAACGATAGTCGCACAATATCTTGGTTGTGCCTTATCGTGTGAACTAACGAAATTTTGGGGAGACGGGAAGATCTTATCCAAGATAAAGGTACAGTGGACTCAGATCACGCGAAGGTCTTGACAGTTTGGAATTTGGGAGAAAAAACCGTGAGTGCCTGGCCAATTAGGTTCAAAGGAAACATTTTCGTTTACGCTGGTTAACAACATTTGATAGAAAACTATCATTCGGGTCTAGACCCCAAGTATATTGGAATAAATACTTGTGTTCTAGGTATATCCTGATGGTGTAGTAAAAGGTGTGTCATGTACAACTTTGGAATCAAAAGACAAGACACTATCAGGCTTGAGAATATTTTCCGACTGAGAAGATTGGTTATTTACCCATTTCTTAAGGTGAAATCCACCTCTTTGTAGCAAATGAATGAATTTTTCTAATTTCAATTCAATTTTTAATCAAGAATAACATATTCCTGTACTCGTGTTTCCACGATAAATTAAATTGGAGGCCCGTTAAATTGAACACTAATGACTGACTGGTCAGAAGTCGTAATTATCGATCGGAGTGAAAAATAAACAGTTTTAAAACCTTAAAACGGACTTTTCCGCACGTAGAGCATCTCTATCTCGAAGTTGAGTGGCCGAGAAAAAATAAACCAACACATAAATGCAGAATATGTGTTTTATGTGACAGTTTTACTTTTTTCATTGGCGATTGCTTCAGTGCCGTATTAATACGTTTGTGATCGAATGAAATTATTTTTTTTCTCATTCATTCTCATGCATTTTTTCTCATGATACAGGCCGAATATATGTCTTTTTTGTTCAATGTAAAATCGGCAAATTTTTCTCAAGTAGTCCACCATCGTGCTTTCTCATGACCCATAGACAGGGTGGGGTGTGTCCTATCCACCTCAAAATCAATATATGTCGTGTGGTGGACGTCCCTAATCGTAATCAGTCTAAACCCGATCGATCCGACACGATTTAATTGGGTGATAGTGTTAACAAAAATAATTTGTCGAATGGTCCACTATTGTGTTTTCTCATGACCCATGAACATGGTAGAGTGTGTTCTATCCACTTCAAAATCAATAGGTGTCGCCTGGAAGACGTCCCCGATCAGAATCAGTCAAAACCTGATCAATCCGACACGATTTAGTGGAGTTATCGTACTAACAAGAAATTTTTTAAATGCCGACGACAACGACGACGATACATACATAGACAAAATTTTTTAGAAACCATTTTTTTTTTGTTTTTAGGCCGAAAAACGAAAAATAAACACTAGACAATTTTTTTTGACATTTTATTTACACGATAACCATTTTTTTGGTTTTTAGGCCGAAAAACGAAAAGTAAACACTAGAAAAACCTTTTTCCTCATTTTTCTTTTCAAGATTACATTCTTTTCCGCTCTGGTATAGTTGAGTGCAGAAAAGTAAATGAGGATTGTGTGAATAGGAGCTAGCACAGCGACTTTGTCCTAGTAACGCAATTTAAATAAGACTCAGGGCGATGGAAAAAGTCACGTCCTGTTTCAGTTATCACGTGCGCCATAAATCATAATGAAATCCAAGCACAATGTTTCAAGGCATCCGAGGCGCTAGCTTCGAGCCGTACAAATCTAAAACCGTAATAAGTCAGTTGATTTACATAACTGTCATCAAGGAGAATCACGGGCGCGTCGTCGGTCGTGCCTAAAACAAAAATCCTACGTCGCCCGTCCGCAGACGACTTATCCGGGCATCCTAACAGGATCTTTCTTTTGAATAATGCACTCGGTCTCCCTCCAGTCGCGTTATCTCTTAATCCCAATGTTGCCGCGTTCACATGTAACGAATTGAGTAGATAATTCGTAGAAAATCGGTGAAAATCGATTAATTTTTCGGTAGCCAATAATACGACTTGGTCAACAATATAGTTTATTTAAGTCACTTATGATAGAGGGATTTTTTTTTACGAAAGAATGAGAATTGTGGTTATAAAAAATTTAATCGACCGGAAAATTGTCCTAAAAAAATCCCATTATATAATAATTATCTGAATTTTGACCACTCTGTAGAAAAAATTACTAGAAATTGACGTGTGTCTATCTCGCTTTGATATCGGCTCCAATTCACGATTTATCGAAACTCAAAATCGGGAGACGCGAAAATATTTTTTCCGGAGACAGACGTTACACCACTCGCTTTGAAAATATAGAAAAAAATCCCAATACATACTAATTAGTTAAGTTTTGAGTATTCTATAGCAAAAAGTAGAAAAACCGACGTGTGCAAATTCTGCTTTGATATCGGCTCTAATTCACGATTTATAGACACTTAAAATAGACAGATGCGAGATTTTCTATTTTTTTTTTTCGAAGGCTGTTACATCACTCGGTTTGAAAATTCAGAAAAAAATACATACTAATTATCTAAATTTTGACTATCCTATAGAATAAAGTAGAGAAATCGATGTGCGTAAGTTCTGCTTTGATGTCGGCTCTAATTCACGATTTATAAAAACTCAAAATCGGGAAACGCGAAAATATTTTTTTCGGAGGCTCACGTTACACCACTAGTTTTGAAAATTCAGAAAAAAATTCCAATACATAGTATCTGCATGAATATTGACTATTCTATAGAAATAACTTCGAGAAAGCGATGTGTTTAAGTCACATTTTGATATCGACTCTAATTCACGATTTATGAGCCCTCAAAATCGGGAGACGCGAAAATATTTTCTGTCGGAGGCTGACGTTACACTATTCGCTTTGAAAATTCATAGGAAAATCCCTATGCATAATAATTATCTCAATTTTGACTACTCTATAGAAAAAAGTATGGAAATCGATGTGTGTAAGTTCTGATTTGATATCAGCTCTAATTCAAGATTTACCAGACACTCAAATTCGGAGACTTAAAAATTTTTCTTTTCGTAGGCTGACGTTACACCACCCGCTTTAAAATTTGAAAAAAAATTCCAAAAATTCAGAAAAAATCCCAATACATAATAATTATCTGAACATCGACTATTTTATAGAAAAAATTACGAAAAATCGACGTGTGTAAGTCCCGCTTTGATATCGGCTCTAATTCACGATTTATAAAAACTCAAAATCGGGAGACACGAAATTCTTCTTTTTCCGGAAGCTGAAGTTATACCACTTGGTTTGAAAATTCAGAAAGAAATCCCAATATGTCGTTTTGCTCAATATTGACTATTTTGACAAGTCGCCTTCTCTATTTTATATTTGGTAATTTTTATTTTCGAAAATAAATATATTCGAATATTTATAGTGCTTACGCTGGCTAGTAACAGGTACTTTTGTTCCCAAAAGAACAGTTTTTTTTATTAACTTGTGACTCAAACACTCTAGAAGTCGAACAAAGTCTAAACATCCAATGACTTTGGCACCACGCACGACATATATCAATTGCGCCAATCTCAAAATTGGCGCCAAATTTGAATTTCTCTTGATTAATGACGAATGAAATTGTTAAGTGTAGTGGTAATGAATTACGTCACTGATGACGTGCATTGCTTTTTGTTTTATATAAACTATACATCAATGGTATTTCGATACCTCGGCAGCCTGTAGAGAAAGTCAGTAGATCTAGGGAAATATCGGCAGAGGTGGCAACACCGTGCTTTTTCCCGGCGACCGCTCACCGCCTCCTTTATAATTCCTAATATTGCTTCCCCAACGAGTTGTTAGTCTGCGTTCGAACCCCTCCACCCCATTAGTAAGGTCAATATAATTTCATTGCTTTGACAAATTTAAACGCGAAAGAGACCCCCTTATTCCGTATTCAGTCTCCCGCGCCATCGGCAACTTAATAGAATTAAACGAAGGCCGCAAAAGTGTTCCAAATTCGGCTATATTCTTAATTTCTATTCTCCTCTCGGAAATCCCGCGGAACGTTGAAGTTCAAGCGCGAGAGAGATTGATGCTTTTAGCTTAATAAAAATATCTCGAACGGCTCGGCGGCCCCTCCCCGTCGCCTCGCCGAGGCGGCGCGGCGCCTATCACGCCGAGCGTCACTCTTTTCGTGATAAATTTATGTATGGGAATTTCGGCGGGCACCGTCAAACGCAGCGAAATGAGGATCCCCGTACCATAAATATCAAGTCGACGAAAAGGCGTATATCAGTTGTCAACATGAAATTCTTTAGACGCGTACTAGTTTCCTTATAACACTAGTCTCGTTACTAAACTCCGGATATGACTGTATAAATTATACAAGAAAACATTTCATGTCAGTAACTTGTCTACACTCTGGATCATTTTTTTGTAGGTAAAGGTAAACTAATATGTAAATAATTTTTATATGTAATCTGCTCTTCATTATACCTAAGTCCGCCTCTCTTATTTACGTCATGTCGGCAATTAGATCCTGGGCTTACTCATCCATCAGTATCACTATCCTTTTCTAATAATTATTAGTTAGTTAGTTAGGGATTCACCCACATACACACACCCACGTTGACGCCCTCGTCACAGTATCTGACATATCGATGAAAATTTTCAAGTGCTCGAATCTCTCTAATACGCATAGATTCATGTTATTAGATTAGACAATTTGGAATTCGGTAATAATTGTTTGCCACGCGATTAGCGCTGTTGCCTGTGTTAAATTCCAAACGACGGAATTTGTTCATTACCGTAAAATCATAATTTACGTTTAATTAAGTCCCGACTCTGAACTATACCGTCGAATTAAAACGTACGGTATTTGCCTAATTTAAATGTTGTTTGTTGCCCGCTTTTGATTACGTATCAGTTCAAAACTATTCGGGTCTTTGTGCCCGACACAAAGTGAGTTTGCCGCGTGCGTACGAGGAAAGGGGTGGATTGATTTTGTAGAAATTTGGGACGCCAGAAACTTTTTGTCTATTAACTGTGGAATTTGCAAAGTCGTCATGTTGGAATAAGCAATGCATGTTTATTAATAATTGTATAGATATTCACGAAATAGGTCATAACATAACATAGTATATGAAATAAAGTAGGCAATATTTGTTTTACTAACACAAATAGGTTAGGTACGTACGAGGGGCTACCCAAAAGAAACCGAACTGATGTTGTGGTAGGTGGAGCTTTTGTAGTACCGCGTTCTGCGACGAGGAGCGTACAGAGTTCTACCATTCCCGAGTCAGTGAGCCAAGGGTCGTCACTAAATAAGGTTCCGCTCGGCTTGTGTGAATTTTTTAGTGAGAATTGTGATATAGTTATCGTCGTTTTTGCAAGTTTTGCTTTTTGCTCGGAAAAGCGGGCACAGGAACTTTTGAAATGTTAAAATCGGTGGAAGATACTATCAATCATAATGCCAGCTCAAGGATGATGCTATTAGGAAAACTGGAATGTTTGACTGAATTGGAAATTATGGAAATTTTTGATCAAAAATGGGCGTAGACAGGACTGCGTGAGCAAAAGTGTTATCGTGGTGGAAAGATCGATCGGCCGACTGTCACAAATCAGATCCTTTCCACCGAAAACTCTTGTTTTTCAAAACTTCCAGGTAGAAAGCCTGGTTAATTGTCTGTGGTACAAACTCTCAATGGACGACTCCTCTCATATCGAAAAAACAAAAAAAAAAACGACGAGCGCACAAAATAACTCTCACTAAAAAATTCACACAAGCCGGATGGAACCTTCTTTAGCGACGATGCTTGTCTTACTGACGCGGGAATGGTAGCTCTATACGCTCCTCGTGGCAGAATGAGGTACTACAAAAGCTCCGCCCACCACAACAGTTCGATTTTTTTTGGGTACACCCTCGTATACATAATATCTATTCGGTGAAATCATTCAGCGAAAATTCAACACATTCTTGAACATAACCATGACACGTTACATATCTCCTGTTTCATCTTGTATCTATATTTTTGTCCTGAGAATTTAATAGTTAACTTTGTGGAGTTGTATAAAATTACCTTAGCAAGTTAAATAATATAGTATTGTACATTTAATGTAGTTTTGAGTTTTTCTAAATATTTCCAAAATGTAAAGAAAATCAGTACTTCCTATAGCATTTTCTTTACTACGATTTTTTTATGTCGAACTTTTAAAATCAGTTAAGAAATAAGGCCACAGCGTTAAAAAAAAACACTGTTTAGTTATCTTAATTTTTTGAACCTCCTCCATCACATATATGCAATGCGCGTTTATCTACATATTCTTTCCCCCTCCCTTTTCACTTTTCAATTGAAAGTGGTATAATAATACTGAGGTAAGCGAAATTCTAAGCAAAGTAAAGACATTTTTCTTCCATCTTGCTAACCATTAAATGATGTTTCAAAGCAATAATTTTGTTTCATTAATTCTTTTCAAACCTTTCATCATTCAAGAAAAAAAAAACGATTCAACTGATCAATTTAAAAATTTACAGGGCTATTGGGAGTATAATAAGCTAAAAAAACTGGCAATATTAGTCTTTTGTTGCTCAATATTTGCAAAGTGGCGGTAATTTTTTTAAAGAGTCAAAAATAGTATTTACATTTTTCAAATTAATAGCCATGGTAAAAAACCATTCTCATAACTTATAGAGCTTTTATTCAAGTTTTCAAAACCGTCCTTCAATTTGCTGTACTATTATTAGTTCCTGAGATATCGATGATCAAAGACAGAAGCATAATATTTTATTCAACCATCCATATCTCAGCAAAGAATGGCCATACAGAGTCAGTTGAAAAACCAAATTAGAGCCGAATAAACATATTAACCAGTCTTTGCATTGACTTAAACCGACAGAAAATCCCAAGCCCGGGGACGCTCATAAACAAAATAGGAGAATTTTTGTCTCGCGGCATTTCTTTGGATTACGCAGGAACTGTAGCTCAGAAAATGTGCTTGCTAAAAAATTCAAAAACTAGAAACTTCAATGTTCAAAACGATGTCCTTTTCATCTCGATACGACTATTTTTCATAAAGTTACAGGGTGTCAAAAATCACTGATAATTTTTCGGAATTTTTTTGGTTCCCTTAATTTTTTGAGTAGTGTTCTTATTAATTTAAAAGTTAATATTGGCATACCATCAAACTTTCTAGGCAATGCCTCTCTGCAAAAGTCAAGCGTCAGGTTTTCCTAACAGAAAGTATGGCAAAAAGTTATTTACACGATTTTACACACCCCAATTTTACTTTAAATTAAAACAAAAATTTAGAATGAAAAAGGGGAAGTGACTTTAGTCGCACATTGTACATTTTCTAAATTACGCGGTGTAAAAACATTGTGACTTAACACATAAATTTTTTTTTAATAAACATTACGCGTAGTCTGTAGGGCGTTGCGACGTTCGCAAAAGAATTCTAACGCATTCAAATCGTAATGAATTAGATTGACTCGCTCGGACACACCATTGTAGGAATTATTGGCATTTCTGTTTCCACCTATTCGTGTGCACTACAGTCCGCCAACACATAGCTCCCGACTGGAATCCGTTTATAATTAATGCACCAGAAAGGGATGGCGATACAAAATTATTACAGTCGCCCCATTCAGGTTCATGGGCGCCCCACAAATGTCAGAGGGTAACGGGTTGTTCTGATGCAGAATTCTTTATCAGATCGCCAGTTAGTATTGACACGTTCTGCTTTTACTGCATGGAAATTATTTTCCGCGACAGCGACGGGTGTACTTCCAGATCAGCGCTACTTAATTCACACAAAGGACAAAGAATTATAACGTTGAAGGAATTGAAGAAGTTATTGTCGATGCTATTAAAAAGACAGGTCCAAATATTGACGACTAAAGTCGTCAACTTGAGGTCACATTTGGACTACACAAACGCGAGCATCGATTCGAGAAAATACAAATTGAAACTGATCTTGAAGAAGTTACCAATGTTGAAGAATACATAAATTCTTTAATTTAGAGTCCTGTGGACTTTTGTTGGCGATTATATCACAGTTGTAGTTATTTATGTTCTTCGTGTCTTCCTTACCAGTAAAGATAATTCAGTTTCAGAGACAGATTCAATTAACCCAGATGACGGAGAGAATAGTACGCCTGCTGCCATTCTATGTTTTAATATTTTAACAGTAGAATACAATTCAAATAGTGAGATCTATCTCGCCATTTATTCTCCCCCAGCTCTAAATTTAACGATTTGAGATGGGATGATTTTAGAAGTCTCCCAACTTCTAAATTTGATGATTTGGGAATCTGTATCGATATAGCTGGGCACGTAACTAACTTAAATCATTCTAAAGAACTTCATATTGGTGAAACTAAAGCGATTTGGTAATAAAATGACAAAATTAATAATAGAGAAGGTTTTGGCTAACAAGACAGCTTATCTCAACCCTATAAAGACCTAGAATTATCTCATGTCAGTGTAAAATCAAAGAAGGCCTTGTAATTTGATTGTTGCAAATACCTATGGAAACACTCACCTTTTGTACGTATTGCAATAATAATGAAAAATCATTTGTCCTTTAAATAAAAATGTTATTGATTAAATATAGTAATAGTAGTATAGCAAAGTCGATACCAGGCCACCCTCGGATTTGTCCGCGGACATTTGATGTGGATGGCATATGGTCATTGTTGATCTGAAGAACTCTTGGCGCAGGTATAAACAGGTTACCATACCTGTTTTAAACCGATACATACCTGTTTTATACCTGTACAGACCTGTTTTATACCTGCGTCAAGAGTTCTTCAGATCAACAATGCCATGCGCATCAAATGTCCGCGGACAAATCCGAGGGTGGCCTGGTACCGGCTTTGCTATACTACTAGTAATGACTTCTATATTGTCAATAATCAGATTTAATACCAGGCAGATCATTAGGGAGAGAAATTAAGGGATTTAAAAAAATCTTTTGATGATTTTCAAGGGGTTGTAATTTGGAGAACAATAGTCGCAGAGCAATAAAAAAAAGCAAACTGAAGCTGGTTGGTGAATTTTCGATGGTTTTCTAATAATTACTAAAAAACTACTGATGGTAAAAAATATTAACTTCAATTTCTGAAAACTGGTACTTTGAAGCTTCAATTTCCTTTTTTAAAATTTCTCCGAGTCTATTTTTCTCCAAGTTGCACTTCTTTGAAAATTACCTAACAATTTAGGATTTTTTTACATCCCTTAATTTTTGTGCTTAGTGTATTTATTTCATCTAGTTCAGATACATTACGGACAGTATTCATTGTACATTCAGATAGATAGAATACGAACACTTCCCGTGATCGAAATAAACATTTATAAACATCCTTCCTACATGTTGCTTGCCCTCCCTGCAAATTTTCCGTTGGAGCGACTATGATTGTCCACGGGGATTTAATTGACAGTGGCGCAGATGGTTGCCACATCCACGCTGGACCCAGATTGGCCATTGTTCTCTGCATCCGACAGCTTGTTAGTGGCTACTTCATCAAATATTCGCGAAATGTTATTCATTCCAGAATGTAGTGCATTGTTTTTGTTATATGTTGTTGTTGATGAATTTTTCTATTCCATTTGCACGAGAGAGAGGTTCGGTTTCCCGTGGATTATATTTCATTTTTAATATTTTACTTGTGGCTGGCCTACTTTTAACCATGGTTTTCGTCGGAATGAAAAACGAGGAGTTTAAAATTCAGTGTTATTTTCTGCCTTCCTTTTAGAAAACAGTACAACCATCTATGACGATTTTTGAATCACGTTTGAGAAATGCAATAAAAAATTATCGTCGATGAAAAATCATCGACTCAAATCAGATATTAAATATTGAATAGAGAGCATCATTAGAGTAGTTCTAATCATCTCCTTATAATGACAACTTGGTTGGCGAAACGCGCGTAGATCTTTCGGTGTTTGTGGAAAACTTATCAGGTAAAATATCAGTGAAACCATCTACTGAAAATTGGGAAATTAGTTTAAAAAACTAATAAATAATTGACTGATCCATAGAAAAGCGTTTTAGCTTTTGTCGAAGCCAATGCTTGGCGCAATAATTGACATCATTGTGTAAAATAAATCAATAAAAATCAGTTATATACCAAAACTGTTCAACTTATCCATTAGGTAATTTTTAGGAAAATTGTGTGGAACTTTATGGTCCTGTAATATACAGTGCTTCATTTGAAGTACGCCAGATTTTCCATATTGTTTTTTATACCATTTTTCTCACCCTATATATCGCCGCCATGACGGAAATATGTAATAAGATTATAATTGATTATGTTGTTCCCTTATATCCTCAGACTTGTAATATAGTCGTAACATCGATTAAATTAATTTCACATTGAAACAGTTCGGCGAGGTCAAAAATACAACCCCTTAACTCATTTTACAACCTCAAGTCTCAAGTATGTACATCATTCTAATATGGTTATTCTAATTATAAATACTATAAAAATAAGACCCTGGCTTAAAATTCCACTTT
The DNA here is from genome assembly GCA_037954035.1 of Rosalia funebris. Classification (NCBI taxonomy): domain Eukaryota; kingdom Metazoa; phylum Arthropoda; class Insecta; order Coleoptera; family Cerambycidae; genus Rosalia; species Rosalia funebris. The sequence goes on along the minus strand of JAZFAV010000001.1, from coordinate 8,003,276 downwards.
CTACTTGCCAAAGAAAACGGTCGCGGTTAGTGAAAGAGGGATTAGTGTAAAGCAATAGTCTACAAGACGCAAAATATTAACGTCAACTCCGTTAGCGAATTCGCCTGAATCTAACAATTTATTGACTCGACCCAGTGGCGTTCTATTGTAGGGGACGTGAGGTATTTTATTGCTATGGATTTCTTACAATTTATGTTTTAGTTATCCAGTAGTAGGGTCAGTACCCTACTAAAGATATTCCAAAAAATCATGTATTAAATAATGTATCCTTTAATTTTTGTACTACAGTGAACAGGAACAATTCTAGGTCAAAAAAGGTGACTGTAAAAATAGAATTAATGCTGGCCCTAAAAGAATAAAACGTCCTGTATGACAACCATTATTTTCATTTTGAAACAATTTTCAGTTATACATTTTCATTAAATAACGTCATTAAAATATTTAATTTCTTCTCAAGTCACCTATTGGTAATTTTACATTTCTTATTACTTTTATATTTTACATACAGTCATACATATAGTACGATAAACTCATTTTTCCAGTAGCTATGTTCGTTTCTTTTCGCCATATTCTATGCATATACAATGCACGAATAACCATAAAAGAATTGGAATGTGTTCTGAGATGAAATAGAATTTTAAAAGCACTTGTTACATGGTTCTTTAAATAACTGAAACAATTTATTATCGTGAACTCCTCTTCTGTTTTCTACCAAATTCTTATCTTCTCACTCTATAAAGCTTTACATTCTTATCCACTTAGATATTTAATAAAATTGACATTTTGAGTGTCAGACTTTAAGTGCTTCGAATATTTTTAGACGATATTGTCTTGGCATTTAGTTAAATTTATAAGATAAAATATTATTGAAAACCTCTGGAGAGATTAAATTGTGTTCTAAAGCTCGAACACAATTATTCGTTTTATCGATCATATTTATTTTAGAAAGCCCTCAATAGAATCTCGTCGATTATATCTATATAATTATATTATAAGAAGTGGAAAATACTGTAAGCTTTTGAATAATTACAAACAAAAGCCTGTTCGTGCAGGCTAACAAACAGTTCTTTGGTTTGGTAGAATCGTGTTGTTACCACATGACTAAGAAAGTTTCAGAAGACTTAGTGTATTTTGTATTTTACGTAAGAAAATATTAAACGAAAGGGAAAATCATATAGGGCGAAAGACAGATATAATGTCTATAGATAAATATAGATTTAAAAGTCCCATAATCACTGAGTTTACTGAAAGTATTTCATAAGGATGCTTAAATAAATATAAAACAGAAATTTGCGAACTATGTCACATTATAAGTGATTAGACGGTCTCCAAGATCCCCCGACTTGCCCCAAATGATTTATTTTTATGAGGATATACGAAAACGATAAATTGATAGCCACGAACATCACTTGAAAAGCGATACAATTACAAAATATGGTAGGCATGTTCCCTTAACAAGTCAAACAAACACACCTACTAATCTCAGACGTGCCTATATCTAGTGATGTTCTCAACCTTAGAAATGTAAATCATAACGTATATCGCTTTTCATTTGGTCGGCTCGTAAGCCGTTTGATTGCTACTGCTTTCCTTTTCTGCCGCACACAAGTAGTTCAAAATTTGTAGTTGCTAGATCAGTATATCAAATTGATACTCAAAAACTATAAAAAAGTCATTTCGATAGTTGTAAGCTGGAAATGGCTCATTTATTACTTTTTCGCACTCCACTGTGCGCAGAAAAGTAATGTAATCGTGTAAAAATTTTTTTTGTAGGGTTTATTTTTCGTTTTTCGGTCTAAAAACCAGAAAAATGGCATTTAAACCATGTTGTGTGTGTGTGTGTGTGTGTGTTGTTTTCGTTGGCATTTATTTTTGTTGGCACGATAACTCAACTAAATCGTGTCAGATCGATCGCGTTTTGATTGATTCTGACCGGGGACGTCTCCCAGACGACATTTATTGATTTTCAGGTGGATAGGACATACCCCACCCTGTCCATGGGTCATGAGAAAGCACGATGGTGGACTATTTGAGAATTTTTTTTTTGTTAACACAATAACTCAACTAAATCGTATCGGGTCGATCGAGTTTTGACTGATTTTGATTGGGGACGTCTCCAAGATGACACCTATTGATTTTGAGGTGGATAGAACACACTCTACCATGTTCATGAGTCATGAGAAAGCACAATGGTGGACTATTTGAGACATTATATTTGTTAGCACGATCACTCAATTAAATCGTGTTGGATCGATCGGGATTCGACTGATTCTGATTAGGGACGTCTACCAGACGACATCTATTGATCTTGAGGTTAATAGGACCCACCCCACCCTGTCCATGGGTCACGAGAAAGCACGATGGTGGACTATTTGAGATAAATTGAAAAAAGTAAAACTGTCGCATAGAACACATATTCTGCATTTATGTGTTGGTTTATTTTTTCTCGGCCACTCAATATCGAGATAGAGATGTGGAAAAGTCCGTTTTAAGGTTTTAAAACTGTTTATTTTATTTTAAAATTACTTACAGCTTTTTCTGACTTCGCTATACGAAAAGAAGGTAAAAAAATGCTATTATGGATCTACATGATCCATTATCGTCAAGAACTTTAATTCTTTATCCAAGAGGATTCCCACAGACTTCTTCTTAAGAATTTAACTTACAAGGGACTTAACTTACAAAAGGGAATTTACCTTACAAAAAGTAAGAATCTAAGCACCTCAATTTCCTCTAAATGCGCTCTCTAAATTTCACAAATCATCTGCTGTTCTTGAACTCATATACTAAGTGAATGTTTATCTACTTCCATTTAATCAAATTTATTTATTTATGATCAAGTTATTTGAGCAAAGTATATTTGAATGAACAAAATTTATGGACAATTTCCGGTGACTCTCTACTAATATGTATATGGATAATATATGAAAGCAATTCTGGCAATATCGTAACATATCCCATGGTTCTCGTTTTTATGCATATATTCTGTTTTACTCATTGATATATTGGTAAATATATAGGTTTTGTATCGAAACACCGTTGGTCATTGCTGATTACTTCCAAGCTCTCCAAAATATTCAAAAGAACGTACCGATCACGTGACATCTTCACACGTAACTGCTGGTCTTGCATATATAAAGTTATAACCTATATATGTCTTTCGTATTTCGTAACAAAAGTCTTTGGCGATTCCCTAATATCCGATTTGTGGGTCATTCTGTTTTTGATGTCTAGATCCTCCTCAGTTTCTTCAACAGTTAGTCTTTGAATAGCGTTTTCGCTTTAGCGTACTTTTAGTTGATTCTTCTACAGTATAGAAGAATAAGTTAAACCAATTCTAATTACTGGTGAGACGAATAAATCTACGTATATGCAGCTGAAATAATTTTCAATGAGATATCCCCATCGCCCTATATTTAAGGTATATTTACGATAGATACTGCAGAAGTTTCAAAAAATAAGTAGTTGGACATGCTATTGATTTTGGAAATTATAAAGAAAAATTCCTGAATGAATATTCAGACCTGGAAATAAATTTTCACCTGAATGGTGTTCCTCCAGACCATTATGGCACAATGAGAGTTTATCTCAATGAAGAGTATGCCAACAGGTGGATTGGACGCCGAATTACGATAGAGTGGCCTGCTCGGTCACCGGATCTAACGTCCTTGGATTTCTTTTTATGGTAGTACTTAAAATCTAAGGTATACTCTACGTAACCTGCTAAACTCACGGCCTTGAGACTTATCGAAGAATATAGCTTAATTTATGCAGAAGAATTTGAACGGCTGAAAAGGAGTTTAATTATAGACCGTTGTAAGGCAGTAATTTTCCTTTTTCAATACTTTTGAAAATACTTTTTGCCGTAAAGTGAAGATGTGAAAACGTTTCACGCGTGTGCACGCCCAGATATATTCCAGCTACTTCTAATAATGTTACAATAATCTGGCGCACCTATCAATTTGTCTTATTTGACAGGAGCGAGACCTTTTATTGCGCCCTTAAAAACTTAATCTTAGTCCAGACCATAATAAAATATTTATTCTTATGATGAGGGTTCCCTCGACGTATATCGAAAAGCTACGGTTTAGTCTATAAAATATATTAAATTTTTTTTAACCAATACATATAAGGTCTTTCAGTAGGGACGCTTGAAATTTGTTAAGTTATAATATCCATGCTGTTAAAGCAATGTCTATTAAATTTATTGTGAATTATTCAGTTATATATGGCAAATAATAGCGAAAAGTTATAGCGTTCAACAATGTGTGCAAATCATTAAATTTTATTTTCAAAATAAGTGCTCCATTTGTCCTCGCCACAATCGTCCCGCCATCGAGTCGACTATTTATTATTTGGTCGCCAAATTCGAATCAACTAGTTTGATAAATAATCAGCCAACACCTGTATGTCATCGAGACGCAAGGTCTGCTGAAAACATCTCTGATGTCCGTCAGACAGTACGGGAAAACCCGAGGCAATCAATCTCGTACTTCACAAGAACTTAGCCTGCCTGCGATTTCACCTTGGTGAATTTTGCGTGGGGATTTGGGTCTACACCAGTATAAAATCCAACTACCCCAGGAACATAGGGTAAACGATCATAGACAACGCCGTGTGTTCGCTGATTGGACTCTGGAGCAGTTGGAAGTTGACCCAAATTTCTCCAACAAAATCATCTTTAGCGACGAGGCCCATTTTTGGATAAACGTATATGTGAACAAGCAAAATTATCGGATTTGGGACGATACCAATCCACACGAGGTACACCAGCATCAAATGCATCCCCAGAAAGTCACTGCTTGCTGCATATTCTGGTTTGGCGGAATCATCGTTCAGTACTTCTTCCAAAACAAAACTTTCATTGCCATAACCGTCAACGGCGAGCGCTACAAATCGATGATAATCAACTTCTTGTAGCCTAAACTGGCTGATATGGATACCGACAACATGTGGTTCCAACAGGACGGCACTACGTGCCACGATCGGAATTCTGCACGACGATTTGAAGGCATGGTTATCTCGCACAGCCGCGACGTGGGTTGGCCACCAAAATCGTGCGATTTAACGCCTCTAGACTTCTTCCTTTGGGACTATCTTAAATCACAGGTCTGTGCGAAAAAACTGCAAACAATTGATGCCCTCAAAATCAACCTAACGAACGCCATCCAGCAAATTCAACCAGATGTATGCGGTAAGTAAATCGAAAATTGAACCTCCGGAATATGCGTCACCAAACAATGCCGCGATATTATATTCTGTACTTAATGCCATAAAATGTTCTTTTAAATAAAAAAAGATTAAGTAGATATCTTACCTACAACTTTTTTTATTTATATTAGAAAATCAAGCGTCCTTATTGAAAGTCCGTTCACATGTCGAGAATATGAGCGCCCCTACATTATTCCCGGGGTTGAAATCCTTGCGGGGAAAAATTAAACGACTGTTTAGAACGACATAATTTTAATATAATTTATTCATGTATTCACAGGTATAAGAGACACCATTTAATGTTATGGCATACTCGTACTTTAGAGGGGCGTTTGAAATACCGTAATAGGGTGGAGGCTAATGGATTATGTTGTTGAAATAGGCGGTATTCCTTTTTACGGGGTCACGTACGTCTTGAATTAACTATTATTAAGTTATTACGCGGTGTCAGTTACGTACGTTATAATTTAATCCATAATTCGGAGTCGTAGCCAGATTTCTTTTGCATGTAAATTAGACTTGACGTAAAGCTCTGATGTGGAATACGAGAGACAGACGTAAACCTATATCTAAATTATAATATTTCCAGCTCAACTACCGTATTTATGTCATAATAAATTGTAATAAATCGAGACTATTTTGCAACTTAATGTACAACTTAATTTTTACTTTTCCGCACTCCACTGTACGCGGAAAAGTAAAGTAATCGTGTTTTTTTTTTCTAGGGTTTATTTTTCGTTTCTCGGCCTAAAAACAAAAAAAAATGGTTTTTAAATCATTTTGTGTGTGTGTATGTGTGTGTGTGTGTCGTTGTCGTTGTCGTCATTCTCGCTGTCGTTGTTGTCGCTGTCGTCGGCATTTATTCTTGTTAGCGGACAACTCAACTAAGTAACTCGTGTCGAATCGATCGGGTTTTGACTGCTTCTGATCGAGGACGTCTCCCGGACGACACCTATTGATTTTGAGGAGGATATGACACACTCCACCCTGTCTATGGGTAATGAAAAAGCACGATGGTGGACTATTTGAGATATATCTTTTGTTAGTACGATAACTCAACTAAATCGTGTCGGATCGATCGTGTTTTGACTGATTCTGGTTAGGGACGTCTACCAGACGACATCTATTGATTTTGAGGTGGATAGGACACACCCCACCCTGTCCATGGGTCATGAGAAAGCACAATTGTGGACTATTTGAAAGAAGTAAAACTATGACATAAAACACATATTCTGCATTTATGTATTGGTTTATTTTTTCGCAGCCACTGAATTTCGAGATAGAGATGTTCTACGTGCGGAAAAGTCTGTTTTAAGTTTTTAAAACTGTTTATTTTTTCTCTTATTGAATGAAAGTACCTCAGTGTTCCACTTAGGATAATGGTTTAAGTACTTAGAAAAGGAAGAAGTAATGTTTAATTGAAGAATTAGAATCTTAATAGGCAATCAGAGTCATAGTCGTGAGGTTCTTGAACCAACTAGGTTTTAGGAGTGTTTTCTGTTTTTTTTTTTAAGGATTTAATATTGTCACGAACGCCTTGAGCGATCCCGAACGCCGGAAATATTCGAAACCTCGAGACCGTGCGGTGTGACTTCCAGTGCGTTCTATACTAGAAGGTTCGCCAAAGTTCTTCATCTAGAAACGTCTGAAGAGACGTCCCACTGCCTATATAATAAGAATTGTGTCGTCCGGGTAGGAGTTAGTTGAATTTGGATCGCGATAATGAGCGATACAGTGAGAAGAAAGTGATATACAGTGCGAAAATTAGTTTATAAAGTTAAAGTAGAAACAAAGTTAGTTAGTTAGTTGGACTTGTGGATAGTTGAGTTGTAAATAAGTGTTCGAGAAATAAAGAACTTTCTAGTGAATTCGTTACAATATACAGTGGTGGACAAAGGTCAAGTAACTATATTCCATATTCTAAAGAAACGTAATAGCCAGACAGAAATTATCCTAATTTAGTAACCGTCAATTCATTTTAATAGATAAAACTTGGTATGAGAAAAACATAGCAGAATTAAATGCAGTAGTTAATAACCGAGGAAACGTTGCGCGCGTTACATAATTGTGCTAGCTCTATAAACAACAAGTGCTTAACAGCTATGTCGCAGAAAACGGATTCTAACGATTTAAAATTAGCAATTATAAGAATAAACGAGCAGGGTATATCACAAGGAAATATTAGTGAACAATTTAATATAAATAAATCAGTAATATCCCGTGTATTACAACGTTATCGGGATAGAGGAACAGTCGCAACTGTCCCACGTTCTCGTCTCCCTCGGAAAACAGCGAATACATCGCAAAGAGACGATACATTAATTTGTCGGAAAAGTAAACAGGAGACATTTGCAACAGCGGCTCAAATGAGAGCAGATTTAGGACTCAACGTGTGTTCAAGAACTGTCAGCAGACGCGTACTACAAGTAGGCCTACTACAGCAAAAACCTTTTTAAATAATGCAGGTCGACTATTTATTTATTTATCGTATGGCTTAACATATGGATTCAAATTACAATAATTACACAATACAAAATATCATAATTATATATATATTTCACAGTGCCAGATCCAGGTTTTTGATCCATTCGATCGCAGAGGGTGTAAGGGATATAAAGTCGTCCGCATCTCCTGGGTATGCTCTATTTCCACAGTATTGGACAATGTGGGTTATGGTTTGGATGGGATCCCCGCAGTCACATTCAGGTGAAGGCAGCTTACCCCATTTGTTTAGCATGTCCGCACATCTGCCATGTTTAGTTCGGATCCTGTTGGCAGTCTTCCATATTTGCCGTGGGAAGTCGAATCCAGTGGGCTTATTCTGGACTGTCACTTTAAAAAATACATCCGGCGGTGTGGACTGTTCCCAGGTCTCCTTCCATCTCTGTTCCATGTTCAGGGTACAATTCTAGCTCACGTCCGTAACAGAATGTTACACGTGCACCCTGGATAATGCTAAAGAGCTAGGGCAATTGGCAGCCAGTCTATCTTCGGATCTCCTGGCAACTACACACATATGGTAACAAACCAACCTGATAGCCTTTCTCAAGGCCGTTTGACAAGAGACCTGGGTGATGTAACCCGGATCTGCCAACTGAATATTGAAGGCATCAGTAGATCTAAATGCCAATTTATATCAAAACTATTGAAAGACAATAATATTGACTTAGTGTTAATTCAAGGTCGACTATGTTTTCCACGAACAATAAATTTGAGTAAAATTTGGAAAAGAAAGTCTATTCCAGTAAATTTCTTCATCATTTCATCTGTCGTCGTAGGAATGTGCAAAGCCTTAAAATCCGGTGTTTTTTTTTTTAACAAAATGGCAATTATTATATGTTTTATGTATTCAATAATGATTGAGATCTAAAAAAAAAAAATAATAAAATTTGACGATGCACTACTATAATCTATTTTCTTTTCCTCTGTACTTCGTAAGATTGTCCAGGAAAACGGTAAAATTGTAATTCTGGATTTTGACCCTCTAGATTTTCACAATAATTAACAACAACACTTGTCTTGTTTTTTTTTCATTTTATTTAGTAACAAATCCCTATTAAAATCCATTTATAACATATGGCACTGACGCTTCGACCTACTCAAGATTTAAATAAACAGTTTTAAAACCTTTAAATGAACTTTTCCGCACGTATAATAAAAATAAACCAACACATAAATGCAGAATATGTATTTTATGCGACAGTTTTACTTTTTCTCAAATAGTCCACCATGTGGACTGGGTGGGGTGTGTCCTATCCACCTCAAAATCAACAGATGTTGTCTGGTAGACGTTCCTAATCAGAATCAGTCGAAACCCGATCGATCCGACACGATTTAATTGAGTGATCGTGCTAACAAAAAAAAATCTGAAACAGTTCGCTATTGTGCTCTCTCATGACCCATGAACATGGTAGAGTGTGTCCTATCCACCTCAAAATCAATAGGTGTCGTCTGGGAGACTTCCTCGATCAGAATCAGTCGAAACCCGATCGATCCGACACGATTTAATTGAGTGATCGTGCTAACAAAAAAAAAATCTGAAACAGTCCGCTATTGTGCTCTCTCATGGCCCATGAACATGGTAGAGTGTGTCCTATCCACCTCAATATCAATAGGTGTCGTCTGGGAGACTTCCCCGATCAGAATCAGTCACAACCCAATAGATCCGACACGATTTAGTTGCATTATCGTGCTTAAATTTTTCTATACACGATTACATTACTTTTCCGGAGTGCGGAAAAGTAAAAAACAAACACTAGATGGTGCAAAGGATGCCCGCCAAAGATACTTTACCATGCAGCATATCCGTCTGCCGGCACGCGGAAATGACCAATCCCGTATTGCCCTTCCGATTAACATAATCGCGAGCGCCGCCTCCATTTTGTAATCTCATTCATCAGAAAGATTGATATATGAACCGGGTATTATGCCCTCGCTTTTGGCGGTTTACATAAACCACTTTGGAATATCCATATTTATTTACTCCTCTATTTTCGGGCGGCGCGTGATAAATGCCGACGGCTTAACACCCACGGAATTCATCAATTAGCAATATAAAGTGCATGGTCCTAATGGGGAATAGACCAGCACCTGCTGGAATGTTGCCATAAATAAGAACTTCTATGCCATAACGAACGGCTATATTTTATCGCTGTTATATATACCGTTCGATTAAGCTCTGCTATCACCACAATCTACGGTGCTATTTCCCCCTGTTCAACAAGCTCTGTAGAGTTGTTTTTAGAAGAGATAAAAAATACCCCAATAATGAAATTGTAGCACGTCTTCTACGTCACGAAAATGTCATTAAAAATAAATCAATCTGCTATTAAAATGTGTATTTCCTCAAACCAATTGTGTATTAATAATGAAGTTATGTATGTTATTATTATTAATAAAGCCCAGCGTGAGTGCTAACTAACTAAATCAGCGGTATTACACTCGAATAACTTCTCGGCAGCTGCTATGCCGTCGTATACGCTTGCATCGACGCAGGTACAAGCAATTCAATTTATCTTTACTACTTGAACTATAGATAATTGAATTTTTTGCATGATCGGATTTGGGGAGAAGATGCGTATCTAAAGAGAAATAATTGAATTGTTCAATGCAGCTCATCCTGATCGGCAACCCATCAGCCAAAGCGTGGTAAGCAATGTAGAGTCTAAATACCGCAAATATGCAGCATTCAGAATTAGGAGTAAATAGAAATTTTACTTATTTTCTTTCCACAATATTATACACCTCCCTGTTATGCATCAGCTGTCTGTTTATGATGAGATGCCCCCGAATCGTTGGATAAGGAGAAGATGTTTCTGTGAAGACAAACATGGAAGAAATAGTGTTTGAAGGTAGACATGTTTTGTATCATTTAAGTGAGATGAGAGCTATTTTTAAGTTGTACTAGACAGATATTTTACTTATTTTCTTTCAACAATATTATGCACTTTCCTGTTATGCATCAGTTGTCTGTTTATTTAGATGAGATGCCCCCGAATCGTTAGATAAGGAGAAGATGTTTCTGTGAAGACAAACATGGAAGAAAAAGTGTATGAAGGTAGACATGTTTTGTATCATTTAAGTGAGATGAGAGCTATTTTTAAGTTGTAATAGACAGATATTTGCTCTACCATTTATTAATTATTTTAGTCAGACGACAATGTCACTTTCCGCAAATTCTCCGAGGAAGAAACTATTAAAGGAGTAAATAAAAACTGTAAAAAGAGCTGCAGGGTTATCTCAGTGCAAAAAAAAAACTGGAGACCGGAATACATTGTAAGATATTCACAAATGTGTAGAAGAAAATTATTCGGAGCAATCCAGTAAATTCTTAAAGCCGCAATTGCAGTTCTTAAATAATGTTCTTAGAGGGTGTGAGTATATAGACGAATTGAAGCAATTTGCCTTAAGTGTTTACTTTCTAGGACCTAAGGCGATAAATTAGCTTCCGATTCCGATTCAAGTGGGGCAAAATTAAAAGATATATTTAAAAGTTTTCAAAAAAAAATAAAACCCGCCACAGGTAGGATTCGACATTTGTCATGGATCGGAACCGAACGACATACAGCTGTTTCGAACTTATTAGTTCTCATCAGTGCCGTACATGGTACGCCCATTCCGGACAAATGCCGAATGAACTCTATGGGGTATACATCTTTATCGATATGATATGTGTCAGTAACATATAAGTCGGAAATCGAGAAAGGAACCACCAAACCGCCAAGCGGTTATCAAAGTGGTTCCCGAATAGCAAATCTATTACATAATCGCTCTAGGAAACAACTACTCCTCGGGCTAAAGCCCCACCAGGCATTGAATTATACCTAGAAGCGATCCTCGACCCCTTTCTCGTGTTTCTGCATGATCAGATGAGGTTTCAAAAAATAAAACCCGCTACAGGTAGGATTCGACATTTGTCCCGGATCGGAACCGAACGACATACAGCTGTTTCGAATTTATTAGTTCTAATCAGTGCCGTACACAATACGCCGATTCAGGACAAATGCCGAATGAACTCTATGGGGTATACATCTTTATCGATACGATCTCTGTCAGTAACATATAAGTTGGAAATCGAGAAAGGAACCACCAAACCGCCAAGGGGTTATCAAAGTAGTTCCCGAATAGCAAAGCTATTACATAATCGTTTAGCCCGAGGAGCAGTTGTTTCCTAGAGCGATTATATGTAATAGCTTTGCTATTCGGGAACTACTTTGATAACCGCTTGACGGTTTTGTGGTTCCTTTCTCGATTTCCGACTTATATGTTAGTGATATTTAAAAGTGTACCTTTACACATCCGTTTAGAAGTTTTCCATTACATTATTTTTTGTCTCTCTATACTAGGGTGGGTCTTTATTATACTATAAAATTCGCAAATTGCGATATAAAAATCAAAAAATTACAAAAATTAAATGCCAAGCTAACTACATTGAAAAATTTGTGAGAACATTAGTTTATTAGCTTATCAGTATAGTTAGTAAATAATGCGATATTGTTTGTATCTTATCGATCTTTTTTATTTTAAACAAAAAAGAACTCAGCTGAAATAAGCATTCACATCAGTGGATGAGACAGTGTACTCCGTTTATCGCCGGACCTGCGCTATTCGAAGTCAAGCAACGAATAGCCCGGTTCGGTTGGGACTTGGATGGGTAACACATGATCTCATTCTTATGGTATTGATTATCTGACTTGGTATTTGGTAACAGGATGGCAACTGGGCCAAATATTGGGCACATTGTCTGCGTGAGTTCGATTTTCACCAGAGGGAACTTGGCACTTCCCTCAGGGCTGGGTGTTTGTTCGCGTTTATATGTGTAACCTTCCCCTACTCAAGCCTGCCTGTAGGCTTTCTGGGGAAGGAAGTCTAGTTTCCATGTGTCCAAACATCGATTAGAAATATTAGAAAGTCAAATCATGTAATTAAGTTAATTATTACATTTTAATAGACTTCCCTTTTCCATTTTTAGTACACTGTGAAGTTCATCATTCACAGTATATTCTGCTGGTGTAAATCCACATGCAAACTCGCAAATAATTATTTACCTTTAAATAAATATCAGTGGTTTCTTAATTCTCTGCAGATTTTTGTACATCACGACCTGAGTTATACCTGCTGAGGTCTACACTTTTTGACTTTTCTGAATACGTCTAGAATTTTAATTGGCTTCCATTTAGCTCGCCTCAAATATTTAGCGTGATATATCCACTTATCGTTCCATTGCCTTATTCATGGCTTACGTCTATCATCTCGACGTATTATTCCTTAAAAACGTCGGTGTTTTATCGTCTCAATTTTCCCTAATCAAATGAAATTAACGTTCGACATTACACGAGCATGTGTCCCGTTTATTTCATCGCAAGGTAATGCCTGAGCTTCGGCAGTTCAAACTTCAGCTGGTTTTAAATTAGATAATGACCTCCTAATAAAAGTTCTGCGTCATACAGCACGTTGTAATTTTCATTCGGGACGTAAGTGTGTTGAACACCAGATAATATGAGGCTTAATTAAGTATTGGATGTAACAATAATGCCGATCGCTATGTTGATGGCGATTTTAATATAACGCTTTCGTAAAGTGATAAATAAACCAGTAAGCAAATCGTAATAATATTGCGCCGCGCCCTCACTCGTATCGAAGGCACCTTCGGAGCATGCCTCTAGACGCTTCGGATCAAAAAACAAAAGTATTCCGTACATCGACCTAAAAATTTCGTATTACACACACGAAAACAGTCCTTTAGTAAATATAGAGATTCCTTAAAAATTCAATTATCACCATAGGGTATGTAAAAAAAATGTACTCTTTCACATGCCGTATTGAAAAAAGGGGACTGCCTTTACAAAAAATATCGGCGACGACGTACTATTCATTTCATCGCTATTTTCCAAATAAAAAACTTTCTTATTTTGCCGATAAACGGAACAGCCTACCTGAGCCTAGCCATAAAAACAAGCCACAAGCCACAAAACAAGGTATGCTTTGAGATTTTTGATTTGGCAAATAGTGTTGAAATAAACTATACCTCCTACACGAATCGCCCTGTATATATTAATTGTATTTTAAAAAATGCGCAAACAAAAATAAAATTCGACGAGTTTGACAGTTTTTCCCAAAAGTAATTTCTAGGATGTTTAACAAATTTATTCATTACTTCACAATTGCACTGTGTACATTACAGATATCATAATTTTATAATAATAATGTAAACATTATAATAATGTAAACACGGGGGATATACTTATCGGAAGAGAGGAGAAAGCGGATAGATGGAAGCAGTACTTAGGAAATTTATACCAGGGTCAAGAATTAGGAGAGATATTAGAGGAAGAATCTAGCACCGATAGGGAAGATGTAGGAAAACCTATATTGAGAGAGGAATTTGAAATAGCACTAAAGGGGGTTAAGAACAATAAAGCGCCTGGTGTAGATAAAATACAGGCGGAAATTTTGAAATGTGCGGGACAGAAAGTAGTAAATAGGATGTCAAAAAATGTGTCAAAAATCTTAACCAGAATAGTGTAGAAGAGGATGGAAAACAGAGCGGAGGAAATACTAGGAGAAGACCAATTCGGGTTTAGGCGAAATAGGTAATGTTACAGAAAACAATAGAAAAAGGAAAAAACGCTTATATAGGATTTGTAGATTTAGAAAAGGCTTTTGATAATGTAAGATGGGAAAAAATGTTCGAGATACTAAAGAGCGCGGGAATGAAGTATAGAGGTAGGAGAGTAGTACACAATCTATACAAAGAGCAAGCTGCTGTTATAGAAGCAGAAGGGGAAAGGAGGGTAGTAGGTATTAAGAAAGGAATAAGACAAGGATGTACACTATCACCACTAATTTTTAATCTGTACATCGAAGAGGCGATTAATGTGGTAAAAGATAGAGTGAATTTCGGGATTAAAGTACAGGGACAGAAACTAAAAATGCTGAGATTCGCGGATGATATAGCAGTATTAGCATCTAGTAAAGAGGAATTGGAATCAGCGTTGAACGAAATGGAGGCAGTGCTGACAGAGGAATACGGAATGAGGGTGAATAAAAACAAAACTAAGGTGTTAGTGTGCAGAGGGCGCGAGAGCAGAGCAAAAACGAAAGTACAAATTAATAATGAAAGATTGGAGGAAGTTAAAGACTTCACTTATTTAGGAAGTAAAATAAATTGGGATGGAAGAAGCGATAAAGATATAAAACAAAGAATAGCGCAGGGTCGAGTAGCTTTTAACAAAAAGAAAGCACTTTTATGCTCGGGGGTAATAAACTTAGAAACAAGGAAGAGATTTTTGAAAACGTATGTATGGAGCACGGCACTATACGGTTGCGAAACCTGGACGGTAGGGGAAGCAAGTAGGAAGAAATTAGAACCTTTTGAGATGTGGTGTTACCGAAGAATGATGAAAATACCGTGGACTAATAGGGTTAGAAACGAAGAAGTATTAGAGAAAGTCGGTGAGAAAAGAAGTATGTGGAAAAACACAAAGAAGAGAAGAGGTAGAATGGTAGGCCACTTGCTGAGACATGGGGGAATAGTCCGCGATATTTTGGAGGCAAAAAATGGGAGTGAAGAAAGGCAGAGGTAGGCCTAGATTAGACTACTGCTCGCAAATAGTAAGGGATGTGGTTTGTAGCATAATTAGCGAAATGCGTAGGGTAGCACAAGATAGGAGAAGCTGGAGGTTAGCGTCCAACCAGTCTTAGGACTGATGACCTCATGATGATGATGAATAATGTAAACAGAGTATTTAGGTAAGCCAGTTTTTATTCCAAATAACCTGATCTTACTCATCTCTATAAATTGTCTGAAATGAAAAGTATACTTTAATAGATCACACGTCCTCATGATTTAATCCAGGCCTTTAAAATTATTGATAATACGAAATAATGAATTATGGAAACAATGAAGGAAACAATAGGTGCGAAGTTATACGAGGAGACCCCCAATTCTCCTAAAGTGTACTTTTTATATCTGCATTATTTAGCAAACAAGATGATAATACTCAAGGTCATTGGTTCTTAAGAATTGGTCGGGAAAATTGCGTCACATCAAGTGAATACGTCGTTACACCAGCTCTTTCCTGTGAGTCTGATACGAGTTAAATCGTATACAAGAATACTGCAAGGAGAGGGCCCAATACTTAACCTTGCGGAACTCTAAATGATTTCAAAAACATATTTTCACTTTTTGAACTCAACATAACATTAATAAAATTATGTTACCCAATTCAAGCGATAAAGTTTCGTATTGCTTTAATTCAATAAACAAGTACACGGGCAACGTTTATCGTTATTGATCCAAATACCATTTTTCACAAGTCCTTGAATAATACATGGACATGAATATCTAAGTAGTTGTAAATATCAATATCTGTTTGTTGTTGGTGATTAATTAATAGGTAATTCTACGTTTACCCATAATTTATGTATATTTATTTCCTTTTATAATTGTCATAGTTTAACTTTATCGAAGAAAATGTTAGATTTTCTATGGTCTAGATAGGTTTTTTATTTGGCGAAAATTGATAATATATATCATTTTATAAACATTTAAATATGGTTATGTTAAACTGCTGACATTTTTGTTGTCGGAGTTGTTTTAATGTTGTTCCCATACCTTTGAATTCGTTATTTTAATTTAGTGTAAAAGAATAAATAATTAATATTCGATTGCAAATTGGAGGATTCAAATCCGTTTTTTAATTACGAGTATTATATAAAATAGGTAATACGTTTTGAGTACAAGAGAAGGCCATGGAGATCAGTGAAATCCAAAATTTGTAATAAAACTGTTATCATAACGCAAATAGTAATACTAATGTCAATAAAAATAACAAAACGAACTACGATAGATCTTAGAGACTCTCCTAGTGTTTACGATATCAGGTAATACATCATCTCATCTACACCAAACCCATCACCACTGGACGTGCTTGTTTATATGAAATTCGTTTGATCGAATTTACTTTATGACATTGCACTGTCATAAAATAAATGATCAAATGAACTTAGGTATGACTTGAAAAATGGATTCTGCTTATTGTTTCTGAAGGAGTTGGGAAGATAAATGACTATCTATTAGTCGACAAGTATTTATAAAAAATAGGCAGTCCAAAATGGGATTATGAACACCAAATTGAACATCATCAGTCATACATTTAAAATATTATTGTCTTTCAAACATAGCATGTACACGACTATCGACAGGAATGACCACAGAGGTTATCGTTGAAACTAAACGACCTTCTCTAAATTTAAATCATATCTAGAAGGCATATTTATTAATACGCATAAAATTTGATGTTCATAATCGCAAACAAGCATTTAACTCCAACCTTTATGTACGTTATACCCGCATATCCCCTTTACGGTTACAAATCAAGACAGCCGACCGCCAGTCACGCGAACGTACGGTATTTAACCCGCTCGGAACCGTTGATGACAAGACCTTCAGCCGTGTTCGTGTCGCCATTAATTTGTCACCTTGCGAAATCTGTCTGCAATATTACATCACTTACCCTCGTCGTGGTTGCTTCCCAGGAGGATTTCCATGTCTTCATAGTCGCCTTCGGCGAGCATGTCCATCGGGTGTTTCGGTAGGAGTATTCCGTCTATCGTGGGCGTGGAGGGGAACCCCAGTATCCCCGAATAAGAGTTCCATTGTTGTAGGGAGATGGTCTTAGCGTCTACGGCTCGCATGCAATCCATGACTTGGTGAGGGTTCGTGTCTAACAACGAAACGTTGCATCCGCAGTCTTGTACTAGTATTCTACCGATTTGCTCCGCCCGTTCCCCAGTCATGTAGCTCCAGGGCGCGTTCATGGTCCCCGACTGAAGGATTCCACGTCGAGCTAGGCCTTTCGTTACAGGACTTATTAGATGAATGCTGACGGAACCTCCGCCTGCGGATTCTCCGAACAGGGTAATTAGGTCTGGATCGCCGCCGAAAGCTGCAGCGTTTTCTTTGATCCACCGTATCGCCAGGACTTGGTCCCACAGCCCCATGTTTCCGGGGGTCTCGTCGCTGCCGCGCGGGAAATATTTCTTCAGGTAGAGGAACCCGAAGGAGCCAATACGGTACTGCATCGAGGCTACTATGACGTCGCTAGTGGCTGCTATAATATCGGCGTCATAAATGTCAAGAGTGGAGGTGCCACTCATGTACCCCCCGCCGTATATCCAGATGAGCACGGGAACCTTAGGCCGCTCCATGGGAGGTTTCTCCAGGTGGTGACGAATGCGCAGCCTCTGTGGTACCCAGATGTTCAGGTAGAGGCAATCTTCCGATATATTCGTATTGGGGTTCCACATCTCCTCGCCCTCGAATCCGGGGAAGTACTCATACCGTTCCTGGTAGCACGAGTTCGGTAGCGTTGTCGCTTCTAGAATACCATGCCACGGTTCCACGGGTACTGGTCGCCTAAACCTCAACTGGTCGACGGGTGGTTTCGCGAAGGGAATACCGGTGAAGACGTGTACTTCCCTGCCTAGGACAGTCTTGGATAATCCGCGAATTAACCCGGTGGTAGTCTCGACGACCAGGGGATCGGAATGGAAGTCTTTCAGCTGCGGGGGCTTCGTGGTGGTCTCCTCGCTCGGCCAGGAGTATCCACACACCGACGCACTCACTGACACGAAAAAACACAAGATCGACAGCGGTCCCATGTTTCGAAATTGGCGCACCATCCACGACTAACTTGTTGATATGCAATATCTTAATTAAGGGATGCCATGGCGCGGAAGGGGCACGTGGTGATCGAGAACGGGTTTGATTGAAATCTCGTAGTAGCACCGGGGTCGGATTGGGAGGATACGATCGCGAGATATGGCGCAAATAGCGAGTCACATTTGACCGACTGTCGTCGTGATGCGAGAAATTCTGTGCGATACGCGTTGCCGCCGACTTGTTGGCAAGCTGGCACTAACTGTGGATAGCGGGCTATGGCTGGTAGCTGGAAGCTTGCGCGCCCCGATCCGTCGAGTCGCCGTTACATGAACCGCCGATTTAAAACTTTCCTTCTCGCAGTCGAGTCGGCCCTCTGGTTGAGCCCTCGACATGCCGAATGTGTAATTTTTTATGAAATATATGCAGCCTCGCGCCCTTAATTTGTTCTGTACGTAGTTTCGCGGTCGAGGTCGATTGGAGAACGAGAGGGTGATATACACCAGGCACTAAAGTTAAGGGATGTAAAAAAATCCTAAATTTTTAGGTGATTTTCAAAGGGCTGTAACTTGGAGAAAAATAGTCGCAGAGAAATTTGAAAAACAGCTCCAAGTTTCTAGTTTTCAGATCTTAAATTCAATTTTCTTTACCATCGGCAGTTTTTGAGTAATCATAAGAAAACCAGCGGATTTTTTTAAATTTTTGCTTGCCTCTCAAAATGTCCACCGACTTTAATAATTTTATTTCAGTGATTTTATTATGAAAATTTCTTAGATTCTTTTATTCTCTTTAGTTTGAGCGGTATTAGAGCCTTGTACGGTGATTTTTCGCTGAGTTATCGTCGTTTAAAAAAAATAATTCAGTATTGACATTTTTTTTTGAAAAATTTTCTTCTGTTTCTTTTTCTTATAATAATTAACACTTTTTGATAAAAAATATAGATTGTTGCTAAAAAACATTTTCAAATTAAAAAAATAGATACGAAATGAAAAATTCATCCTTGAATTGGTTTTTCGTAAAAATAATCAATTCAATCATTCCGAACACAATGAAGAAAAATTGCGGAGCTTTGAAATTTTCAGGGTTTCTCTGGGATACTTTGAGGTTGAAGGAAAATACTGAGTATCCTTAGTTAATCCATTATTTGCAAAATTATGCGATGTTAAGCGAATATCCCTAAATATGAAATTTTGTACCTTTTTTCAATCAACATTTTTGCATCCAAAAAAATTATTTATCAAAAACTAATAACTACTGCTTGTAAATAATACTTTGCAGTTTGTACAACCCTGATTGAATCTTCTATACAACCATTATTTCCCGAGTAATTAATTACCAAAGTCAAAACTGACTTTTTTCCTTCGAACGATGGTAAGTCATCGAAAAATCATCGTACAAGGCCATTAGATCACTCAAGTTAAAGACAATAAAATTATCTAAACAAAAAATATAATGAAATCACTGAACACAATTTATTAAAGTCCGTGGATCTTTTGAAGGGCAAAAAAAATTTGGATTTTTTTTCTGATAGTTTTCTTATGATTACTCGAAAACTGTTGATGATAAAAATCATGATCTCAAGATTCAAAAACTATAAACTTGGAGCTTAAATTTGCATTTCTTTAATTGCTCTACAACTATTTTTCTCCAAGTTACAGTCCTTTGAATATCGCCTAATAATTGTATATCCTTTAATTTTCGTCTATGTCGTTTAGCCCTAAAATTTCCCGTCTTTATGCCCCTCTCCACAAAAGCTCATAATGTTCTAAGAAAAGATATAAACAGCACCTACTTTTAACTACATTTCTAACAACTAAGTTAGTCGTTCCAGTAAAATCTTAATAAAGACCACTTAAAAAATAGACATGGTTCATAATAGTTTCATAGCACATAATTTATTTTTAAATTACGTAGAATTAACTAATTATTCTCGAAGAAGCAATATCAGTAACTGCCACATCCGACTTTAATTGTTCTGGTCAAATTTCAGAAGTAAAGGCTATTTGAAATAGAATCGTTTAAAATGTATCGTAGTAAAACTTTATCACTTTCAGAGGTGTGAGAATGTTGTAAATTCTCATTGTTTCTAAAATAAAACTTCACGCCAGTGTAGTTTTACACCACTTTTATATATTTTAAGTATAAAACTGATATAAATACATAATATACTACACTTCACCTTGCCTGTTGTGGACTATAGTCTCTGCGTGATAACTGTTCTAGAATACGCATCCATGTAGTTTTCACATTGAAACGAGATAGTTATCGTTAATTTTTGATTAATCAACTTATGTTCAAATACTGTTGCGCGTCTAAAGAAGCAACAATTTGTTATATTAGCTAAGTGTAATAAAATTTTTTGTAAAACATGACTGAATGTGTTGAATTTTATGAATCGCTGGATGATTTCACCGAATACATATTGTGTATATGTACCTAATCTCTGTTTCACGGCAATGGTAGCAATGCGCCTATTTATGATTTTCATTTCTACAGTCATTGTCAGGGCCACGTTTATTAATACTAACAGATTTTAGATGTCTGAAAAGTTTGTCAAATTTTGACTTCCCTGAAGGATATCCTCTAGCAGGTAGCTAAGGGATATTTTATATTTGTCATTCTTGTTGTATACTTGTATAATATGGACAATAAAATGTATAAAATTGAAATAAAGTTTACACCAAAAGGTGTTGAAATTTACTCCAGACGTCATGTTGATTTTACTCCATTACTAGCATGAAAATTCACACGAGGGAATGGGAAAATTCTGCTCTGACTTTGAGGTGTTTATTCACACCAAACTGTATCCCTATATGCTCCCCTTTTCATGTGAATTTCGTATAAAATTTTACACCATATTTCAGAAAGTGACTACATTAGAAGAGGTTTTGTTAAATTCGAGTATCATATACCAGGTGCGGCATATTATTATTATTATTATGTTATATGGGTTTGGGCCTCATCAGCCACTGATCGCATGGGTAGTCCCTTGGCGATCCCCTCTTATCCGGGTCATTATCCAAAAATGCTATCCCATAAAAGGAGCAATTTAGGCACGTCCCCCGCCTTAAGCCTCGCCTCCTCTAGGATAACAGGGGTCCCTAAATAAGATACCTCTTCTCCTCCAGTGCGGGGCAGATGTAAAGAAGATAATCGAGGTTTCCTCGTCTTCTTTACAGTATCTGCAGGCCGGGCTATCAGTCAGTCTCAGCTTGTGCTTATATGCATTCAGGCTACTATGGTGGCCCGTTATGATTCCCACCAGGGTTCTGGCTTTGTGCCTGTTCAATTTAATGAATTCTTGGGCCCATTTCTGAATCTCTGAGTATTCTTTACTCCTCTTCATCTTTTATTGTGCTGGTCTCTTGCCTAGCCATTGATACGGTTTCTGATCAAATTCCGACTTATTTCCACTGCAGGTTCTGGTCCATAGAGGTTTCCCTGATCCCTAGTCTGGTAAGGTCATTTGCAATTAGATTTCCCTTAATGCCATTATGCCCATGTATCCATAAAAGTTCCACCGGTCCCTTCCCTGCCAAGTGGTTCAATGCTTCATAGTAATTATAGACCACCTTCGACATTGTCGTTGCTGAATTCAGGGCTGCCAACGCCGCCCTGCTATCCGAGCAGATACATATCTTCTCCTGGGTCCGATTTTGGTCGGCCCCCTGAACACCCTATGTAATTGCAACTAGCTCGGCGTGGAGTGGGGTAGTGTATTTGCCCAGGGGGAAGGTTTTACCTATCCCATCGCGTCGCCTATACACCCCCGCACCCGCTCTTGGCTCCGTCCGTATACCAGATGTCTCCATTGAGCGGTGATCTTGCTCGACCCTCCATCCAGTCGGTCATACTGGTGAGGGTGATCTTATATTTCTTGTCAAACAGGAAGTGGACACCTGTACTGTCAGAGGGCTTCCATAGGAGTCCCTCCTCAGCTAGCTGTCTTGAGAGTCTTCAGGTCCCTTACCTTCCTATTCATGTTTCCCATCCTGTGTATTGCCTTTACGGCTTCCGCTATCAGGGTGTTAAGACTATAAACAGGCTCTCTCCCCACCAGACCAGTGCTGCATACGTCAGTCTGGGTTTGAAAATTGCTTCATACATCCATTTCATGGTCTCCGGTTTCAAGCCCCAGCTATTACCAATGGCCTTTCTCAGTTGCCAAATTGTTACTGTGATCTTGGAACATATGTAACTTAGTTTTTTCCATGACAGTTTCCCGACCAGTATTACCCCTAAGTATTTCACTTCGCTATTATAGCTTAGTTCTTGGCCACCAAGTTTCAGCGGACATGTTATTTCACTTATATTTCTTAGTGAACACCATCACCTCAGTCTTATGGGGATTTCCCGAGAGTCCCCTATCCCTGTACCAATTCCTTGTTTAATACTCCCTGTATTATATCGAGAATCGGCTCCAGGAAAGAGCACTTCGTTATTATTACTAAGTCATCGGCATAACCAATTACTTGGTAAACTTTTAACATTTCAAGCAGCTCATCTACTACCGGGCACCACAGAAGGGGGGACAATACCCCTCCCTGTAGACAGCCCGATGCGGGTGCGGCATAACTGTCTCCCTATTTTTAAAGTGTAATAAAACAACTATTATTTGAAATGCAATAAATTTATTTTTATATCTTAAGAGTACACCTAAAACCGTTCTATTTTATGTTGTTTTAAAAATAATATCGGTCAAGTGCTGTCCAGCATTATTGCAACAGTGCTGCAAGCGATTTCTGAAATTTATCATAACTCTTGCTAGGATTTCTTGCGGTATTCTTCGAATTTCCATACGGATTGCCTCCTTCAGTTTTATTAGGATCCTTGGACGATGTTTGAAGACTTCAGATTTAAGGTAACCCCACAGAAAGAAGTCGCAAGGCGTCAAATCCGGGAGCGCGCAGGCCATGGAATATCTCCTCTTTGGAAGATCAAGCACCAGGGGAATATTTCTCTTAAATGTTACAGTGATGCTCGAGATGTGTGGGCTGTCGCCCCATCCTGTTTAAACCAGACATTCTGCACATTAAGTTCTACAAAGGCTTGGGCGAAAACATTCCGAATCATCGCTATGTAGCGTTCTGAATTGACGGTAACAGCCCGATTCCTTTCTTCAAAAAAGTAGGGCCCGACTATTCCCATCTGTGACACAGCGCACCAAACTATAACTTTTTTACTATGCAGAGGCCTTTCGTGTATCTTTCTCTTGTTTTCGTGGCACCAGTACCAGAAGTATTGCTTGTTTACGAAGCCAGACAAGTGGAAATGTGCTTCATCACTGAAAACAACCACTTCCTGAGGTAAATTTTCAAGCATGTTTTCACATGCAGCCATTCGACTAATCCAATCACATTCTGAGAATTCCTGTGTAAGACCCAACTTGTATGGACGAAAGTGAAGATCCTGATAAAGAATTCTTGGCGCACTGTGATCAGTGTGCGTTGGTCCACATGGTGTTTCAGACTAAAACCGGTTTCAAATAAAAACTGTTTGTCTTGGTACCTGTATTAACGCTACCCCCACTATTCTACAACGCCGCCCGGCTCCACGAGACCGCATTGAAAATAGGAAGACAGTTATGCCGCACCCTGTACAAAATAAATACATTCTTAATTTATGCGTGATAAAAAATGTTGCGGATTCTTCCTAATTTATTCTTTTAGCTTTTGCAAACAATCACACGTAACACACACATGCCTTTCTGCGAAGAATACGTCATTTAAGAGATACTTATCGAGTTGATTTGTATTTTTTATCCGATTCTCTCGCGTGTTCGCTCTAAATATAATTTGAATTGGTTGTGCACGTAAAACTGCATTGTTCTAGGTCAACCGTATTACAATTGTCGGTTTAATCAATCGTGTACACAGTACGAAATCATAACCTGGGAACAAACATCTGACCTTATGCCGTGCCTTACAATCGTATCTGGATCGGTTGGGAGTTATTAATTTCGGAAAAATTACCCTCTACGTAAGGTCAAAGGCAAAATGTAAAAGAACAAATAGTGAACGGTGTTCTCACGTGACGCGTCAAAAGAATATCGAGAAAAATAGCATTGTATACGTTGTATACATTAGTGACCAGTGACTTCTCGTGAGATGAACATAATAGGAAAACCGCTAGCAGTTTACTACATTTATTTTAAATTATGAAGACTGTGTCTTCATAATGCTATAAGTGTTTAAATGCTACATTAAAAATAATAATTAGAAAACGAATATTATTTTTAAACATCTTATGTAAGTTTGTATTAACAAAAATAATATATGTAATAAAACCCCAATTCAATAAAATTTACTTTCTAAATACCCAAAAGGAAAATAATCCATTGAGGTTAAATAAAGCGGTCAAGAAGGCCATTCCAGAGGTACTCGATCGAGTCGAAAGTTTTACCGACTGCCAATCTGCTATGTCGAATTAAAACAAACCATCCAAGTGATGGTTGCTACGTCCGTTGCTTGATATTTTATATTTGATATACTCGATATTTGCTCCTTTACTTAGTTTACTTTAAAACGTTTTTATTCGTTCTTTATGTCAATCTTTACATCTTACAATCTTAACCTAAGTATCAACGTGTCATTATACAAAAGTGTTTTATTACTTGACATTTTAATAAGCCCTGTGTATATATTTACATATTTACTTTGCCTTATTATTTGTCTCCTACAATGCAATGTTAGGCATCTGGTTCGTGGGCAGACCTCTTAGTTTTTTGATTTTCCATTGTTTTATTTCTAATAATGTAGCTCCTATTAATCTAAAATTTTTATTTTTCTTTTTAATGCGTATGCTTTTGTTAACTAATTCTTATGCTTTATTTTTGTGATGTTATTACATTTTATGGTATTTTATTATAGGAAAAGAATTAATTAAAAAGCTATTTTAGATAATTATTTCATAATACTGTACGTTACCTATCGGCAGATTATTTGTTTTACTTGCCTTCTGTATTTTTCGGCCACGTCCAATAGACATTTGCTTACTCCCCATTGGTCGATGGTTGCGTATTTTTCTTATTAGATCGTCCGCTGGCATTTTCCGTGTTGTCTCTAGTTAGTCGCCGATATTTTCATGTAGCTATATGTGAGTGTGTGGCTTATTGCTGTTATATGTTAGCTTTAGTTTTCGGTCAATTCCGCTGTGTATATTTGTGTATTGTAAACGTCTATGCTATCTCTTTGATATATTGTTTTATGTATGTATATATATATATATATATATATATATATATATATATATATATATATATATATATATATATATATATATATATATATATATATATATATATATATTATAGTTTAGATTAGCCAATCGACTGAACATTCAGTATATGTAATTTTAAAATTGATTATCTAATTATTAGACTACAACTAAATTAATATCCAACACAAAATATGCACATGAACATAAAACGAAGCGAATTGCCTTGACTGTGTAGAAAATTTTAATTATGCATCATCGTAGAACCGCAAACTACAATTGAACAGTTCCTTCTGTGCACGGGATCAAGATAAAGTTGAATTGCAAACTAATTCTATGGATGGAGGAGTCACAAAGGAGAGACTAGTGTGTGGAGGAGAGGCGAGGCCGTCGAAACGAGCTACGGCCTTTAGGAATTGATACTGCCAGTGGCGGTGGTGCAGCGTGCAACAGAAGCGTCTCTTGTTCAAAATAACTCACTCAGTACTGTGTATTTGTTCTGCACAATATTTTATACTTATTTTTAAAAGCAATAGTGTGCACATGATATAATGATAGACATGGACATCACCAAGTTGATGTATCATAAAAATGTTTAAAGCCTTCTCTATTGTACATTGTGGAAGAACTAGTTCCGCATAAATCCTATTAATTGTTTTTAAATTCTTCCACTTGAGCATGTTAAAATTTTATTTGAACGTCAGTGAGTCCGGCAGAGGCCAGGGTATAGGTTTTCTGCATCCAATATCTCTCAGAGGATCTAAATTCTTGGTGGATGTATAATGCTTTGGGGATAGGATGCAGGATAATGCTCAGCCCCTTGTTGCAGAGAGGTACTGGACTACCTTTGATTTGTGAATACTCCAACTATGGATTGACCACCAAGAAACCCAGATATGAACCCTATAGAAATATATGAACCCCATAGAGAAAACGATTAGTTAGGCGCCACATACCTGCTCCTATGATTCTTAGGGAACTGGAACAACTTGTTTTTGTCGAATGGGAGAATATTCCTCAGAAATTCATTCACTACTTGATCAATAGCATGCAATCCCAGTTGAATGGAAGCAGTGATAAGAGCACCTCAAATTTGTTTTCTAAAGTTTTTCATTAACACCGTTTTTATTTCGTTTGACATTATTGTTCCATTCTGTTATTTATTCATATTTTTTCCAAGAATACCATTCCAATTTGTTAAACATTAGGTAAAATCATTTAATTATATCACGCAGGTACCATGATTTAAATTTTCGAAAAAATAAAAGTTCCACTGATGCGTTAATTGTATCCAGGAGTTTATAAGATGTATTAATATAGTAAATGCAGGAATCAGGATTGCACGTAACATACTGCTGCGAGACGCCGCTGGTCTCCATGCAGGTGGGGAGCCGATGTGTTGATTGTTCTAGGGTATACATGCAGGAAAAGCCAATTGCTTATATCAACGTCATTAGTGGCCATTACACTATTTAAATCAGTCCTGCACATCTCGGCATAAATTCACCCAAGTAGTTACTGAGTAACGTCATCACAAACGCAAAATTACCTTAAGTGACTTACTGAAGTCATACGTTTGTAAATGTATCAGGGGCGTAGCGTGAGAAAAGAATCTAGGGATGTGATAAAAGTTTTATAAGGGGAAGAAGTATAGTCGGATATATGGTAGGCTATATGAAAATGGTAAAAATAAAAAAAGACACTAACCTAAAATGATTATGCCGAGGTATATATCCTAATTTTTAAAATGAAGATCAATTCTTCGGTTTTTGTTTGTCCAGCGAAAATATCTATCACTATTTCTTCAAATGTTGGAGACGATAACAAGGCACTTTCAATATTTATTAATGCTAAAGCTGACAGTCTTTCTTGCTCTTGAGAATTTCGCATATAAGTATTTAATCGCTTTAAACATGAAAATGATCTTTCCGCGGAACTGCTTGTAACAGGTATAGTCAAAATTAAAGGACACAATTTTGATAACGCCGGGAAAACAGAAGACAAGTGGACATAATATATTGGTGAAGCTCAAACACAGTGCTTTTTTTCATATCGGGATCACTATAAATCACTGAAAGTTAACTTTCTAAACGATTTGCGTCAAATAATGTTCCATATGTATCTACTAAAGAAGAAAAAAGTTCGTCAGGAAAACGTTTCACGAATGAAGTAAATTGTGTGGAATCTAGATTTAAAAATTTGAATTTAGAAATTTCACTAAACCGTTCACTAATGTTCAAAGTAATACGTTAAAAATTTCATAAAACAATCGTGCGTAGGTGCTTTTCTTATCTTCTTCAGAAATTAAATCCAAACACATTATTTACTTGGTGGTTGATTTTCTAACACAAATCTGTCCATCCACACAGTCCCAAATATCACTAAACTCGTTTCTCATTTTTTGAATATGTGATTTGAAATCGGCGATCTTTTCATTGCAGTAACTAATATCTGATATTTTTGTCTGTAGAAATTTAAACAGACTCTGAAAATATGGGAACATCGCAGAAAACAATGCTAAGAAAAAATTAAAATCAAAGTCGCTCGATAAAGTTAAAAGGCCTCTAGCACAAATAACGGTTTCTCGATCCCATTCCTCATTTTCATTTTCCACAATTACCTGAAACAGCGCTTCCAAATCTTCCTTATGTTATGGAGACAGTCGCCAAGATGCGTTCACATAATCGCATAACTGAGTCCGGAAATAACGACAACACCCACTCGAGGTTCCACTGTTGACTGCGTAAGATCACTGACCTTTCTACCCATCTAACGCGTAGCTTGGATGTAACATGGACCATCGCATTTCAGCACTGCAGCAAGTAACGCGGGAGTCTAATAATTTCGGGCGCCTTCACGGCCGATTTGAAATAAAAAAGTTGATGGCAGCGTTTAAAGTAAATAATGTATGTTTGCGGTCGGTTTAAAATGATTAAAAAATTGTAATAATTGAATAAATCCATTGAACTTTTAAATAACACTAATTTGCCAATTTTTTAAGGGATGCGACGCATCACTCGCATCCATGTACGCTACGCCTATGATATGTATGTATATATTACACCTCTTGGACGCTCCATCAAAACGTAATCATCTCCTAGATTATTTTTGGGCTACAGTTATTTCATTAATTTATTTTTTCTAAATTATAAAATATTCGTCTTTAGAAAAACTATTACTGATAGCTGTAGTTGTAGGATAGATGACTGAAACGGAAGTATATCTATAAAATAATTGACAGGAAGTTTTATTTGTGTTGCCACCTGTTGCTTGTTTCGATTCTAGTCCAGAGTACCGAGTTCAAATTATATAAATCACTGAAGTTTATTGCAATAAAAATTGTACTCGTTATCCCAGACATAAAAACTTGGAAAGTGGGCATATACGATCATGAAACTTTCGTTTTTAAAACATTGTTTGTAGAAATACGAGTTTTGTTTTGTGATAAAATTACGGTGGTATTAAGCGAGTGTCACATAAAATCGAAACCTTCTCACGAATATCGTCCCTTTTGGTGCAAGTGCCTTCAGCTTCCTCCAACTTTTCAATATCGCTCATTAGTTTTATTCGACATTTTGTGTACGATGTTTTTAGTGTAATAAGGACGCTAAATGTCAATTGAATCTTGTATTAATGGAATGTTTAGTTTAACCGATATAGAAATAATATACAGTGCGTTAGAAAAGTTTAGAATAAGTCCAATATTTACTGTAGTTGTTAAACAACATCATTGGACAAATTGATTTTATTTTTCTCTTGCACATATTTTGATGCCCCGATATATTTTAAGAAATTAATTTTTAAATGCCAACAATATGTTTTCCAGTAGAAAAACAGATGTGACTGTTAAACTAAAAATAATGCAATAAGGTGAATACTGGATAAATACAATAAATAAATTAATAGTCATACAGGGTCTTTTACAAGGGACGTTCGAAATTTGTTAGGTTTTAACAGCCATGTTATTAAAGCAACATCTGTCAAATTTGTTGTGAATTACTAAGCAGTGTATGGCAAATCACTGTGGAAGGTTATATTATTCAACAGCGTATGCAAATTACCAAATTTTATTTTCAAAATTAGTGTATAGATTAGATAAATAATCGGCCAACACCAGTACATCACCGAAACGCAAGGCTGCTGAAAACATCGCTGCTGTGCGTGAGAGAGTACGGGAAAACCTGGGCAGTCAATTTCTCGTTGTTCACAAGAACTTGGCCTTTCTGCGACTTCAACTTGGCGAATTTTGTGTAGAGACTTGGATCTGCACCCATATAAAATCCAACTGACCCAGGAATTTAAGGTAAGCGACCATAGACAACACTGTGTGTTCGCCGATGGGGCTCTCGAGCAGTTGCAAATTGACCCAAATTTCGCCAAGAAAATATCTTTAGCGACGAGGCTCATTATTGGATGAATGGATATGTGAACAAGCAAAATTGTCGGATTTGGGACGATAGCAATCTACACCAGCAGTGATACCAACGACATGTGGTTCCAGAAGGATGGAGCTACTTGTCATACAGCACATGCTACGATGGACATTATGCGCAAGCGATTTGAGGGCATGGTTATCTTGCGCAGCGGCGACGTACTGACCACCGAGATCATGCGATTTAGCACCTTTAGACTTTTTCGTTTGGGGCTGTCTTAAATCGTATGTCTAAGCGAATAAACCGCAAACAATTGATGTCCTCAAAGTCAACATAACGAACGCCATCCCGAAAATTCAGCCAGATTTATACGGCGCAATCATTGAAACTTGGACCTCCCAAATACATGCGACTAAGCAAAGCTGCAGCGGGTATTTGAACGACACTATATTCCATACTTAATGCTATAAAATATTCTTTCGAATAGAGAAGAATTGAGTGGATATCTCAAACACAACTTGTTTTATTTACATTTAAAAATTGAACGTCCTTATTGAGAGACCCTTTATAAAAACAAAATAGGTTTTTTAGTTAGAGGACGATCCAGATCAAAAGATATTTCTGTTGCAGATAATACACATGATTTTTTAAGGTACTGAATGGCGAGGCGACGTTTTCTTTAAATGGAATACAGGAAACTATAGATACTGGGATACTGGTAAGTGGAACTGGGCAGTTTGAGCATATGTATTTACATTCAATATCCACAGAAGTGCATTCAACTTGTTGGTCAGATTCAGAACACTTAATTAACTTGCTTTATTACTAGGTACAGTATAATAATTAGCTTCATCATCCTGATGACATAAAAATTTTATCAAAACTATGGGTAGTAAAAAATTCGAGGACATAGGACATTGCAGAGAATAATTTAAGTAAAGTTAACAATTCATAACGACGATCGACAAACAATTGGCTACATAAAACATACCTATAATGGCTAAAATATTGATTAAATAATAAATATTTATCTCGTGATGTAATAAATAATTATATTATTGTTGCTTAACGATGTATGTATTGCTGCCCAAAGGGGATTTGATACTAAATAATCTGATTGAAAATGTAATTATACAGTGTTTCTAAATTACGAGCACAATATGTACGAGAATAATCATAGGGTTGTAATTTTTTTTTGTAGAAATTTCCTTTTGTCAGTTTTCTTGTAGCGACCGACATATTTAACTAATAGTCCCTTCAAATTAGACAACAAATCACTGATTTTGGGAAATTTTTCCTACAGCTAAGCGACCTAAATAGAAAGTTGTGTTGGGGTTGTGTCAACATATTTTTCATCTAGCGCATGGTAAGAAAAGGGTTGTTTTTTAGATATAGACATATATATATATATATATATATATATATATATATATATATATATATATATATATATATATATATATATATATATATATATGCGTTTTTTGCCGCTTTTTCGGTTTTTTGCGTTTTTCTGAAAGACTGCATTTTTGGGAAAACATAACCTGATTTTATGATGTAGATTTTGTGATTCTCCACAATTTTTGTTCATTTCATTTTTTTCGAAATTCTGCTTAATTGCGCCGCTAGAGCGCGCTGAAAAACGTTTAAGTTGTTTTTCTATTTTAACCCAAAACTATGCATTGTAGAAAAAAATATGAAGAGATCAAAGTTGTAGATATAAAAGTTTCCGACACATTTTGTTCTTTTGTATTTTTTTTAAAGTCTCACTGTTTTGCCACTGTTTGGTTCTTTTGAAAGACAAGCAAAAATTTGGAATTCTGATAAATTTCTAAAGCGTTGATCAGGCAGGGGAAGCCTTTGTCAATTGATGTATAGAATTTTTGAATGAGACCTTTTTTCTATTCTCGTTCTCACTTAATCGAGTCGGTAAAGGTTGTGCCCAAAACCACTACAAAATATAGATTTTCATGTTTTCTATATATATATATATATATATATATATATATATATATATATATATATATATATATATACATATATATATATATATATATATATATATATATATATATATATATATATATATATATATATATATATATATATATATACATATATATATATATATATATATATATATATACATATATATATATATATATATATATATATATATATATATATATATATATACATATATATATATATATATATATATATATATATATATCTGACAAACCTGACTGCGTAGAGGAGTAATTTAGATATAATCAGTTAATACTTATTCATACACATACTCTGTACGTCGATCTCTGGAGATCGATGTCTTAGATTACCGCCAACTCTAAAATGCATAACTAAGGCTGAGGGCTGAGGGTGGTATCATTAACTACATTGTAATGGCGAGAAGTCGGCTCGTGGAGGGCGGCAAACCCTCTACCGCGTTGGCGGCGGCCGGACTTAACTAGACTTGGGATATGGGGACTCGATTGTTTCAGCGTATACGTAATAACGTGGCCCCAGGTTGCCCGCTTCCACGTTCCGTGTCTCCTCAGGTAAATTCTTGATTTAGTGCCTTATAAGCCTCTCTATTAAACGCGTAACATAGAAATGCCGCCAGGTGGTAAATCAATATGCTTTTGTTTGGCGATGTTCGGGGACAATTTTGACGAAATGTCTGACAATTTCTCGAATGGAGCACTGATTTTGATAATAAAATTTTATGGTTTGCACACGTTGTTGAACGCTATAACCATCCTCGGTGATTTGCCATACACTACTCAACAATTCACAATAAAATTAACAGATGTTTATCTAACAACATGGCCACAAATTTCGAGTTTCCCTATTGAAAGACCCTATAGATGATAATGTCAACGTAGCAAGAAATTCCTACAAAATTAGGCCAGCCGCAAGGTTCTATGTCGAGGCCCATACTCTTGTAAACTTTCTTAGATAACTCAGATAACCTACTTGATAGAGATATAATTATTTAATTGGCTACACTGTGTTAATCCTCAAAGCCTTATGGATTTTACAGTTTCAATAAATAATTAAAACTACAATTTAGACATACAAAGACTATTATTTTAACATTACTGGGCTCAAGATAGTTCCGCAATATAATGCCCTTGATGCTATCGCAAGTACTAGTATTTGAACAAACAGAGAAGGTTACGTGTTCATCATTTTCTCTTGATTTAATTAGTAGCAGTAATTGAAATTTCAACGAATGCATGCGAAAAAATATTCATCAGACATTCCCATATTCATCCCTTACGATTGGTTTCTTCATTCAAAAACTTCATTCCGATTAACATTGTTCCGATGTTTGTAGTTTTCCCATGTCCGATTTCATTTTGGATTTTTAGTCCGGTGGTTTTGTTTCCATTATCGTTTAACGATTATATAATAGCTCATTAATGCCTATTAATGCTCTGAGAACAATACTAGATCGATTAAGTACACAGTACTTTGGTGTAATTTGTCCTATTGTTTACTTTTTTTGTGCTGCTCAAGTTAGGTAGTTAATGATATTCGGTAATAAATCATCCACGGACATCTACACTTTTACTATTCAGGGTTTGGGATAGCATAAAAGAGGGCTAATCAATAACTAAATAGAAATAATGTACATGATTAAAGACTGGAATTCAGGAAGTTTGATAATTATGTATATGCTTCAAAAAAAGCTCCAGGACCACCTTCATCAAGAGATAAACAGACATGTACATACTACCATTTACCAAATACCTGGTAAAGGAGGGTTAACTAATAACTAAAAAGAACTGAAATTCGGGTAGTTTGATTATTATGTATATGCTTCAGAAAAATCTCCAGAAGCACCTTCATAAAAAGAGCATAAACTAAACAACATGTGGATAAATACGACAAGAAAGCTAAACTGATATGGTGACATACTTGTACCTAAGTCCAGACGACGGCAGTTCGGCTGCTGCGGAGAATCGTTTAGTTAATGAAATTCATTCAAGCAAGAAGAAGAAGGGACAAACAAAGCTGGCGTAAGTCGACGGCCTTATTGTAAGTTAGAAATAAAGTAACGTATACTTGCAGGCAACTTTTTAATCGTAGCGTTCAATTGCCATTAGTTGCTACCGGTCCAACTTTATTAAATAGGAGCTCTGCGCCGCTGAGGCAATATTTCCCACGACAATAAATAAACTTACAACATTGCTGTAGACGGTATATTAAATTACGGAAACGTCGCTTTTTAGCAACTATTTTAACGCCGTTTCATTTCTACGATTTATGTTTATGGAGTTCTGACTAACTATTGGAAGACAGAGCCGAATTTAGTCAGAAGTAACATTTAAATACACTAGGTACAGAAATTAAGGGACGTAAAAAATCCTAAATTTTTTGGTGATCTTCAAAGAGCTGTAACTTGGAAAAAAAAATAGTCGCAGAGCAATTTTAAAAAAAGAAAATTAATGCTTCAGAATACTAGTTTTCAGATTTTGAGCTAAACATGTTTTACCCTCATCAGTTTATGAGTAATCATAAGAAAACCATAGGAAAGAAAATTTTCCAAATCTTTGCTTACCTTTCAAAAGACCCACGGACTTCAATGAATATTTTTCAGTAATTTTATTACAAAACTTCCTTAAATAATTGTATTCTTTTTAATTTAAGTGGTCTAAAAAGCCTTGTATGATGACTTCTCGCTGAATTATCGTCTTTCAAAGCAAAATAGTCAATTTTAACTTTTTTTTAAAAGCATTTCTTTTCAATTTTTTTTTCCTTACAGTAAGTAGCAATTTGTGATAAAAAAAATATGGATTATTACTAAAGAAAAAACATTGTCAACCTTAAAAAGTGAATAAAAAATGAGAAATTCATCCTTAAATTGATTTTAGCAAAAACGGCAAATTACTGAAAAAAAATTGTAAATAATTTGACTGATAGAGAACTGGTGGGCATTTCTCTGTACATGGTTAGTCATAAGTAAGGAAACTCTCACATATATCTGGAACCTTTGATCAGGCTTTAATGAAATTTAGTACTAAAGCACTGCAGACTCAAAAATAATAGACAATGTTGTCACATCTATTATATTTTCATAAATTATGTTAAGAATATTTATTATTTTAAATATAACACCCTGTATGCCATACTTTATTCATAAAGAGCAGAGAAAATGGCGCTAAGAATAATGTTAGAGAAAACAATAGAAAAAGGAAAGAACGCTTATATAGGATTTCTAGATTTAGAAAAAGCTTTTGATAATGTAAGATGGGAAAAAATGTTCGAGATACTAAAGAGCGCGGAAATGAAGTATAGAGATAGGAGAGTAGTACACAATCTATACAAAGAGCAAACTGCTGTTATAGAAGTAGAAGGGGAAAGAAGGGAAGTAGGTGTTAGGAAAGGAGTAAGACAAAGATGTACGCTATCACCACTAATTTTTAATCTGTACATCGAAGAGGCGATTAATGTGGTAAAAGATAGTGGATAAAAATGCTGAGATTCGCGGATGATATAGCAGTATTAGCATCTAGTAAGGAGGAATTAGAATCAGTGTTGAACGAAATGGAGGCAGTGTTGACTGAGAAATACGGAATGAGGGTGAATAAAAACAAAACTAAAGTGTTAGTGTGCAGAGGGCGCGAGAGCAGAGCAAAAACGAAAGTACAAATTAATAATGAAAGGTTGGAGGAAGTTAAAGACTTCACTTATTTAGGCAGTAAAATAAATTGGGATGGAAGAAGCGATAAAGATATAAAACAAAGAATAGTGCAGGGTCGAGTAGCTTTTAACAAAAAGAAAGCACTGTTATGCTCGGGGGTAATAAACTTAGAAACAAGGAAGAGATTTTTGAAAACGTATGTATGGAGCACGGCACTATACGGTTGCAAACCTGAAGGGTAGGGGAAGCCAGTAGGAAAAAATTAGAAGCTTTTGAGATGTGGCGTTACCGAAAAATGATGAAAATACCGTGGACTGATAGGGTTAGAAACGCAGAAGTATTAGAGAAAGTCGGCGAGAAAAGAAGTATGTGGAAAAACATATAGAAGAGAAGAGATAGAATGGTAGGCCCCTTGCTGAAACATGGAGGAATAGTCCGCGATATTTTGGAGGCA
This sequence comes from Rosalia funebris, assembly GCA_037954035.1. Classification (NCBI taxonomy): domain Eukaryota; kingdom Metazoa; phylum Arthropoda; class Insecta; order Coleoptera; family Cerambycidae; genus Rosalia; species Rosalia funebris. Next base: position 7,967,211 of record JAZFAV010000001.1, on the reverse strand, counting down.
GAAATAGGAGTGAAAAAAGGCAGAGATACACAATTAGCGAAATGCGTAGATTAGCACAAGATAGGAGAAGCTGGAGGTTAGCGTCCAACCAGTCTTAGGACTGATGATCTCATGATAAGAGAAAATTCTGTACGATAACTTATAAAGAAATTTTCATTTTTTGTTGCATTTACTCATTTTTTTTGTTTTCTGTTTGGTGGTATAATTGCTACAACTTAATTATCATAAACTAACAACTAAGTTAAAATGTGACAGTGTAAATAAATCATTTTTTAAAGTAAACTTTCAAGCTGCTTTCCCGCCACAGCTTGGCAATGTCCTAATCTATCTTCAAATCCTTGTTTGGTATTTAAAAGCCGTTCTTGCTTTATATCCTGAATAACACGTATTTTATTCATCAAGACTTCTAAATCAGTTGGTTTCTCGTCAAGCACTACCGTTTTTAAATGTCCTCAATGAAAAAAAACAAATGGATTTATATCCAGTGACTTTAACGGCCTTCAAATCCAACGGTTCAGAAGTACTTGATATACAGGCGCACTATCTAGTTGAAAATGAAATTTGTCAATTTATTGTCGATTGGGAAACAAGTTTTGGAGTGCCGAAATAACCTAGTGTTGTGACTAACAATTCCCAACTAAACGCTTACTTTTTCTGGGTGCTGAGCATGATGCTCCAATACCCAATGGGGATTTTCATTAGACCAGTGTCTATGGTTGTGCTTAGTTACAGATCCATTGAGGCAGAACGTTGCCTAAACGTCGCCAATATTCTGTTGGTGGTCTAGATCGTCCTCAAACCGCTTTCTGCCCAGGATGTACTTTACATGAGCTGTAGCTATTGTCAGGCAATATTAGGACTACAAATCTTTGGCTTACATCATTGTCTAACCCAGCCTGATTAGTCAAGTATGAGGTTTTTCTTGATAGGAAATTTAAACTTTTAAAGCCTTATTTTGATTGGTTGCCAACTTGGGACAACCAGATTTTTTTTAATATCCTATACGTTCTTCTGAATTATGAAACTGTCTTTGCTACAATAGACTTCACAATAGGGTATCAATTCGAAAGAAGCCCAGCAAATAAACGGCAAACGCTTCCATAAGAACGTTGCAGACCTCCATAACCAACCATTGCTAGAATTTCGATACGCTCAGTTTCGCCTGATTTCACCATGACTAAGCTTTAAACAGAACCTTTTTATTTAAACACTAACTGTCAATTAGACTTTGACATTTGTAACAAATGTGCCACTTAACTAACCACAACTACGAGTATTTCAAATCAATTATATCAAAAACCGAAAAATAAAAAATGTAGCAACAACTGAAAATTTCTTTTTAACCTATAGTACATTTGTTTTACTCTTTATGGATAAAGTATAATATACAGACTATTTCATTTAAAACGATAAATCTGACATAATTTCTGAAAAAAATAAAGATGTGGCAACATCGTCTGCATTATTTTTGAGTTCACAGTATTTTTTTTTCTCCTGTATACCAAATTTCTCCATACTAAAGGAATATGTGACCGTTTCTTCACTTCTGAGCACTTAAACTTAGATCAATAAATTCTTATGGCACTGAAAACTTTGGAAATATAATTCAGTATGCATTATTTTGTATAGTATAGTACCCTACTCCTGTGAGAAAAGTAGGGTATGGAAAATTACATCGAATAAAAATTGTTTGTGCGGAAAAAGTGGCTTGTGATAACGCGCCCAAGTTTCGTAAATACCGTGTCTATTTTCGATACATTTTGTGGTTATCCTGAAAAACAAGTGACTGTTTTTCAACGTTTATCGATTTTCTTCGACTTTATTTCATTACTTCAAGAATGTACATCGTTGGAATAGTTGGTAATAGAAACGTGAAATTTACAACCACATTCGTAGAGGAATTATTACACCTGTTTAACTAATCGATTGCGCAACGATATCTCCACTGTATTCTTGTGTAATTAATTGTACAACTGAATTTATTCTGATTCGGGCTGAAATTGAAATTAGGATACATCTCATGCAAGGGTGAATATATAACTAGGTTTGTTTGATGGAGGGTTAAATAAAATAACGGAATAAGACCTCGAGAAATTGGTGGATGGAATTAAATATTTTATGGTTGTAATTGCAATTAAGTTAGTCGTTGTATGGTAGTGGCGAATAACTAATTTATTATACCACATAAGTATTTTTTGTTAATTATACAGAGTGATAAATTCCAATGGCGTAAGTATATCAGGTAATTATTTACAATTGTAAAACTCTTGAAGATGCTTACCAAGTTTTTTCTACCCCATATTTTTAGCTTAGGTTTCTTAGAAATAACAGCATATTTAATTGTTAATATTCAGAGTTAACTTTTGGAGCCCTCCCCCCGTATATATGTGGTTTTCATCGAACGACATAGAGGGCGCACGATTACAAATATTACAACGGACGACGCCAACTGCATGTGAATTGTAAACATTTGAAGTAAATTAAGAACATCGTAATGAGTAATAAGTTTTATGACGGTTTAATATATGATATGTATAAAATAAGTATTGTAGTATCTATTTGTATTGATTATAGCTATCTGCGTAGTGTGAAGTGAAAGTTATTTGATAAGAAAAAGTAGCTAGCGTACGGAAAAGTGGAAGATTTCTTTTCTCGAAAACTGTGTCCTAGCAGGTAAAACTGAAACCAGATTCGTCTATAGCACACTCGGAAGTAGGGGATAGGAAAATTTTTTTAAGCATTTTCAACATTTTTTCAATTGTAAATTATTACCGTATATAATAATAATTTTAATTGAAATAGATAATCGTAATATATAATACATAAAAATAAAAAAAAATAAAAAGAAACAATGCATTTGCACTGAAAAAACTTAATACATACAGGTATATACCTATACAAACATTCATATACAGCCCAGGCTCATAATAGTTCTGCCAGGCATAATTTTACAGCTAATATATTTAAATAAAAGTAATAACCAACAAACGTGCTAACAAAAATAATTCTCAAATAGTCCAGCATCGTGCTTTCTCATGACCCATGAACAGGGTGGAGTGTGTCCCATCCATCTCAAAATCAATAGGTGTCATCTGGGAGACATCCCCGATCAGAATCAGTCAAAATCCGATGCATCCGACACGATTTCGTTAAGTTATCGTGCTAACAAAAAAAAATCTGAAATAGTCCACCATCGTGCTTTCTTATGACCCATGGATATTGTGGTATATGTCCTATCTACCTCAAAATCAATAGGTATCATCTGGGAGACGTACCTGATCAGAATCAGTCAAAATCCGATGCATCCGACACGATTTCGTTAAGTTATTGTGCTAACAAAAAAAAAATCTGAAATAGTCCACCATCGTGCTTTCTTATGACCCATGGATATTGTGGGATATGTCCTATCTACCTCAAAATCAATAGGTATCATCTGGGAGACGTACCTGATCAGAATCAGTCAAAATCCGATGCATCCGACACGATTTCGTTAAGTTATTGTGCTAACAAAAAAAAAAATCTGAAATAGTCCACCATCGTGCTTTCTTATGACCCATGGATATTGTGGGATATGTCCTATCTATCTCAAAATCAATAGGTATCATCTGGGAGACGTACCCGATCAGAATCAGTTAATACCCGATCGATCCGACATGATTTAGTTGAGTTATCGTGCTAACGAGAATAAATGCCGACGACAACGACACACACACAGACAAAATTTTTTAAAAACAATTTTTTTTGTTTTTAGGTCGAAAAACGAAAAATAAAAGAAAACAATTTTTTTTTTATTTTTCTTTACGATTACATTACTTTTCCGCTAGTATAGATGAGTGCGGAAAAGTAATTATGCCTGGCCAGACTATTATGAGCCTAGTGTTCGCATATTAAATTATTTTCTCTTATATGAAACTTACGTACAATGACAAAGATAACGTCATCGCATTTTACTTTAAGAAGAATTTACATTCCTCTCTGACCTTCCTGAAATCTCCTACGAAAATTAAACTAAATTTTAGAGGAATACGAACGAAACGGCGCTATATTTTTATCCATTCGACTGGCATAATCTGCTGTTACGTTTGCGCCGACAATAATTCCTCGGCAGCATTCAGGGCACGGAATTTCGAATTAGCCTTAGCTCGGGGATATGCCCGGAATTCATCATCGTTGCCGGCTAGGACACAAAATATTGTCACGATTTACCTCCACGGCCTGTCAACCAGAAACTAAGACCGTCCTCCCCGGCTCAAGGGATAATTCTCAAAAGTAATACATTAGAGATTATAATTTCAACAATTTCCTCCCTGCCTCCGCCACAGCAGCTCCCCGACTAGTTATATTAAATCTGCGTAGGCGTATACCTTTACATCGCGATGTTTCATCAAGTAAGTTTTAGTAAAACAACTGCACTATGCTGTTGTGAATCAAAATATGTCACATAAGGATTATTTTATTTAAAAAGAATTATAAATATGCGTGCCCATATGTGCGCTTCCGTTACATTTCTTCTTCTTCTTCTTCCTCTTCCCCTTCGTCCTCCTCGTCTTCTTCGTCTTCTATGTCACAACGAAAACAGGGCCTATAAACCCGCATTGTTTCGAACTTTTGCTGCAGAATAATTTTAACTTGGAACAATCCTCTTTACTTCTCAGATATTAACCTCTTGGACTATGGCTGGTTTCACATTAAAACGTTCGTTAAGTGTCAATCGATTATTGAACGAGCTAGATTTCTGCACAACATTGTAAATTCATATTCAAGACATGAGTGAACGGATGTTTGAGCAAGGGATGTTTTTGGGTACTAAGCTGTCGGTTTTCGTAATATATTATGTTTCTTTGCTTTTCTGAAAATAATTTTATCGTATTCTTCCTTTTCAATTTTTATTTTTTATTCTTCCTACTCTTCTATTCCCTTCTTCTTCTTCTAATATTTAAATAATTCGATTAAACGTTCGCTATTGTTTAATTTAGCGCCTTCACTATTCTCTTCATCCTTCTGTATTCTTCTTTCTCAATTTTTATTTACCTTACTCTTCCACACCCTTTTTCTTCTTCTTCTTGTAATATCTGAATTATTGGATTAAACATTCGCCATTGCTTAATTCAGACTATTCTCTTCATTCTTCTGTATTCGTCTTTCTCAATTTTTATTTTCTAATTGTTTTACTTTTCTACGCCTTTCTTCTTCTTCTTCTGGTAATATCTGAATTAGTGGATTAATCATTCGCCATTGATTAATTTACCCTTTTCACTGTTCTCTTCATTCTCCGTCCTTCCTGGTCCCCCTTCCTAGGCTTCTCTTTCTCTTCTTCTTGTTTAAACATCTGATTTACTGATTTTGAAGGTTGGCGGTTACAATCAGGGATAAGTGATGTCCTGATGTGTCAGTTGAGTGTTGTTCTAGATTTTTTAAACTTATATCAACAATTTATTTTATTTCTGTTGCTTTTGGCAACGCTTAAATAAAGAGAAATGGAGGTGGGTCAAATCTGGTGATCGTAGAAGTTACAGCAACGTATCAAAACTATTTTAATAATAAAGGGCTTTTGCTATACCAAAAGTGATACCAAAAAGAAGATCCCAGTCCCCCAAAGGTACAATTATATTCAATCATTTTGAAAGAATTCCGACATGTCCTTAAATATAAGCCCAGTAATTAATATTACATCCGAAGACGGTCCCCTCGTGTCAATTCCCATGAAAAATTACCCTTTTTAATAATATAGCAGCTATTAATTCGCCTTGGAAATATTGCCCGTTAATTCGGGGAATAATTCTGAGATGGTTCTTATCTCGTCCGTCCATTACAATTAGTCGAAATCACTTCGAGGACGGAGTTACGTTTTTTTCCTCTTACAACTTTTTGTTGCGGCACCAATGACGTGGGGAACGTTGTAGGCCCCGTCCAGGTGCCTAGACATCGCAATCGGCCGGAATCTCTACAAACCTACAACTCAGGACACAAAATCAATATATGCTCACCTGGTTCACTTGGCTACTCCACGCCGTGGCCATAGTATCGCTTCGCTCGGCTGTCAAGCCTACTTTCCCGCTGTCCTCTATAATCCTGTACACCGACGAATTTAAGCGTCGTGCCACATTTGCTTTCCCTTAGCAGCGAAGGCGCTCTTTCATACGTTTCTCCTCCTTCCACGAGTCATACTAAAACAAGAGCAATCACAAAATAAAATCCCGTGCCCGGATGTTTTCCTCAAATTAGTCGGTTTAAATACAGGCGAGATTTATACTTTTATTCAAAAACAAAAAAAAATAGTTCTACAGAACATTCAAACTTAATTTGAAAATAGATAACATTGGGAGATGAAACTGAATTATGACTCAAATCTCATTTAATCCACCCGTTATTCAGGTTCAATAAACCGTTACGAAGCAATTACGAAGACACTGTATGCGCCTTGGGTCTAGATGATACTGACCATGAGTTTGTCCGATGTATTTACTACAATATTGACGATAATTTGAAGAAGTTTAAGAAGAGGTAGCGGGATGTGAAGATGTTGATTTGATTTCTTTAAATAGCAAGTGTTTTCCACTATTCTTCCTCCCCCTGACGAATCGAGAAGTTCAAAATGTATATTTTAATAAACTCAACAATACCGAGAACAAGGCTTAAATTACCATAAATACCTCGCAGAAGGTTTCCAAATTCTCTACATTGATTCGGGTTAACAATGCCAATCCTCTGAAGTAATCCGGGTGTGGGTTCGATTTCAACATTACGTCAGATAGATATATCTGTGTGTATCTCTGTGGGGTTAGATGTTACTATTTGGGTTAAATATTGTCTAAACAGGAGAGAATAAACAAACTTTTCTTTTGCCTGAAGGAGAACCTGGTAAGTTCAAAAGTAAAATGTAAAGAATCAAACTTTATTTTGTAGAAATTGTATCCTATTTTCTTTATTGAGTATTTAGTTGTGAATACAAATATTTTTTTTCCAATGCCTTGTCTCAATAGTATCATAATTTATTTTGCACTGGATCGTCGGTTTGTTGTTACGATCCCCTTCAGAGCATGTTGATTTAAACATGAAATTTGAAATAGTCGACCAGTTCTCTTCCTTCCAATTTAATTTTGCATATGGTCACTTAATGCCACTCCACCTGCCTTTTTTTTTTTAGAAAATTTTAGCAGACGCGTCCAAAACACACATCATAATATCTGTTTCACTTTGACAGCTATTGACTCTATTTTGTTTTAAAATGCTACAAACGTTTAGCCTACTATACATTTCAGCAATTGGCCGAACTATTCTGAACTGCGAATCTTAATGTTTTTTATTAACAAACATGTCATCGACACATCATAATGTAGTAATATTTCATTGTACTTAAGTTAAAAGTTTATACTTTGTTTCTGCTATCAATATTTTTCTTTAATAAAATAGTTTTGAGAGTGTTATTGTTTTTATTTAAATAATATATCAGTTGTAAAATTATGCGTGGCCGAACTATTATGAGCCTGGGCTCATAGACGAAAATCTTGTCAGCGTCTTTATCTTAATAGGCACATCACTTATTTAGGCATCACACATTTGAATCGGCAAATTTCATGAACACATTCCGTGGTGTAATAACCTCATTATTCCACTAGCTGTCGAGATTATCCTAGACATTTTCTTTTCACATATACAGTACGTATATACAAATATACAGTACGTCGTTAAAGCTTAGAATACCGTTAAATAAAATTCATTAAATAAATATTAGAGCCGATTTATTGAAGGGGATTGATTTGTCCCTGACTGTTTCCACTATATTGCCGTATTTCTCACTAAATATCCACCAAGAGCTTTGTATAAAGATGAATATTATCTTTTTGCAATTTATGCGGAGTTAATCATGTGGACCTACTTTTCTATTTCGTCTACAGTGGAGTGTTTACTGTACGAAGCTGCATCTGTCACAAATAAAAGCACTTTGCTCAGCATTAGTGTCTACACTTAAAGGTATATTTTTACCACATTAACTATGAGTTTTGCTGAGTATTTAGTACTTCTCTACTACGTATTAGGTAAGGAGAATATGCACTATTTACTCCCAAATAACACACTGGAACATATATCAGATTATTTAATTAATGCTCATTTTTTTCCTCCCCACCCACGTATCATTTTTCAGGAAGATAGAGTATGGTAATTACCACTGGGATATATTTTTCTTAAACCACTGTCCATTTCCTAGTTTCAATTAGTCTCTCTATTAACTTGTCATATAATCGTTTCTACATTTAATTAATGCATAGCATCCCCGATCTCTCGCAAACGTGCATATTTCAGGAAGTTCAATTAAAACCAAACCAAGTAGAAAACAAATAAAAAAAAGGACCAAACAAACTATCGGTTCAACAAGTTGTTGAAAGTAATTTGTGTTGCAAAGCTGGGATGTAGTCTGAAAATAATCCGCAAGCACTTGCAACCTGATATCAGGAATTAGGACGCTAATCCGATTCCGTGAAAACTTGCCGGGATTTTTAATTATTATTACGAAAGTTCAGCTTTTCGTGGGCTTGTATTTATTTTTGAGTGGGTGTTATGAGGGAGAATTCTTCGTTAAACGCTTATGCCATACACCTGAATTTTGTTTAATAATTAAATCTCACAGAATTGTTCTAAATGTTGTGCTGTTTGTGCAATGATATATTTATATTTGCTTGCAGTAATATTTTGTCTTTCGTCAAAAATATCAGTCACATGATATTTTTGACGAAGTCACTAGTACACTAGGCACAAAAATTAAGGGATCTAAAGAGATATCCTAAATTTTTAGGTGATTTTCAAAGGGCTTTAACTTCTAATTTTAATATTTTAAGTTCATAAGAAAACCATCGAAAAATTACTAATTATTGCTTGCCTTTCAAGAGGTCCACGGACTTCAACAATATTTGTTTCAGTGATTTCATCCTAAAAATTTTTCCGAAATTTTTTTTATCAAAAGCTAATAACTACGAATTGTAAACAATATTCTGTAGTTTTTAAAACGCTACTAGAATTTTCTGTACGATCATTATTTCCCGAGTAATTAATTACCAAAGTCAAAACTAACTTCTTTACTTTGAACGACGATAACTCAGCGAAAAATTATCATACAAGACTTTTAGGTAGCTCAAATTAAGGATAATAAAACTATCTAAAAAAGTTTTATGATGAAATCATTAAACAAAAATTATTTAAGTACGTGGACCTTTTGAAAAGCAAGCAAAAATGTGGAAATAACTCCTTCAGATAGTTTTCTAATGATTACTAAGAAATTACTGATTTGAACTCAAGATGTAAAAACTATAAACTTGGAGCTTCAGTTCCGTTTTTCTTAAGTTTCTCTACGACTATATTTCTCCATACACCCCTTTGAAAATGGCATAAAAATTTTGGATTTTTCTTACATCCCTTAATTATTATGCTAAGTGTATTACAAATGTCTATACTTTATTTCAAAACTAACTTCCATTTCCGTTTAGTAAAGATGATAAAATGTTACGAATTTAAAAATTCCGAATAAGAGTTAGTTCTTTTGAATCTAATTCTATAACCAATAAGTTTCTTTTGAAAAATGTCGGTCTAATTTCACTAAGAACTACCCATTCCGTTTATGTGAAACTGTCTTGAGTTTTCCTGAATATTTAGACACCTCTTAACCATACTTTCTTGACACTAACACCATCCACGTTATTCCTTCGTAGACCATATTTCAACCATTTTATTGTGGTCTCTAAAGTTAGCATAGGACATAAAGGTAAAAAGTTGGCATAGGACATACAGAAGAAAGAGGTCAACATAGGTTAAAAGAATATGATTAAAAAGTAGAAGTAGTTTCAAAGTTGGCAGGTTCCTTTAAATTTTGGTTAGTCAATAACTTTCGATGAGTTTCATCATGAAAGAAGATCACGGAAGTAATCTGTGTTTACTATCTGAAGACCTGTGATAATAATAATGCCTTTATTGTCTAACAGAAAAGAAATCCGTTTCTAGGACAAAATACGGAATGCATATGTATATATGTATAACTATATAAAAAAATATATACTGTCACGAACACCTCGAGCGATCCCGAACGCCGGGAATATTCGAAACCTCGAGAGCGTGCGGTGTTGACTTCCAGTGCGTTCTATACTAGAAGGTTTGCCAAAGTCCTTTATCTAGAAATGTCTGGAGAGACGTTCCACTGTTTGTATAAGAATTGTGTCCTTCGGCCAATAGTTAGTTGAATGTGGACGGCGATAGTGAGCGATACGGTGCGAAGAAAGTGATATACAGTGCGAAAGTTAGTTTATAAAGTTAAAGTAGAAAAAAAGTTAGTTAGTTACTTAGATTTGTGGATAGTTGAGTTGTAAATAAGTGTTCGAAATAAAGAACTGTCTGGTAAATTCGTTACATTTGGTGTCAGAAGTGGTATTTCTTGACTATTATCGAATGTTCGAGAATGTTCTCTCACCTTCTCGAAACGTACATCCTCGATTTCTTTACGACGAGACGAGTTCAGTGGTATGTCACACTTGTGGGTTTTCTCGTCCTGCTTTCATTGCAGCTAACATTGCTAGTAGCTCATTCATTTGTTCCTCCATGGCCACGGCTTGGCTTCTAGTACCTCTTGGTTTGCTTTCATTGCATCTTGGTGTACTTTCTGCGGGAAACTTCTAACTTTCTTTCTACTTTAACTTTATAAACTAACTTTCGCACTGTATATCACTTTCTTCGCACTGTATCGCTCACTATCGCGGTCAAATGAAAGTGATATACAGTGCGACAGTTAGTTTATAAAATGTAACGAATTTACCAGAAAGTTCTTTATTTCGAACACTTATTTACAACTCAATTATTCACAAGTCCAACTAACTAACTAACTTTCTTTCTACTTTAACTTTGTAAACTAGCTTTTGCACTGTATATCACTTTCTTCGCACTGTATCGCTCACTATCGCGGTCCAAATTCAACTAACTACTGGCCAGACGACACAATTTTTATATAGGCAGTGGAACGTCTCTCCAGACGTTTCTAGATAAAGGACTTTGGCAAACCTTCTAGTATAGAATGCACTGGAAGTCAACACCGTACGCTCTCAAGGTTTCGAATATTCCCGGCCTTCGGGATCGCTTGAGGCGTTCGTGACAATACATTTTAACGTAGCAATATTAATAAATGATGTGTTTCTAATTACGTCACCTAGGGTTTTATATGCACTAAGAGCCACGTGATTCATATGTCCAGAGAAATATAATTTATCATTAAAGTACACGCCAAGATCCTTGATGTTTTCAGAACGTATTAAAACTGTACGATCAAGAGAATAATCATAAATTAGTGGTTGCTTTTTTAATGCATACTTTAGCAACTTTACTAAACATTTACATGTTTACTGATAACTTATTTTCTGCAATAGTAGGTTATCTATGCTTAAAAATAATTTTAAGTCATCCGCAAAAAGATGATGCGACATAAACGTTAAAAACAAATCGTTAATAAATAATATAAAGAATAATGGTCCCAAATTTGAGCCTTGAGTTACTCCATACGACGCTATGAAGGTTTGGAGTTTAAAACCATTATATGACACAAATAATATACGTCTGGATAAATACGATTTTACTAAACGAAGAAGATTTATCTGTTATAGATTTATACATACCTTTTATGTATACCTACTATGCCTTGAGTGTTGAGGGAGATTGGCGTCGTAACTGTAGACGTTTTCTAATGCTTCTTAATAATCTGATTTGAAAAATTGCCTTCATTCTACCAGACCTGCAAGCTTACGACATCCCATTCAGGCTAATCTCTCCAAATTACATTTTTACATGTTAATTTATCACCGAGACGCCTCAACTTTATACAACAGGACCGTTGTTGCAATAGTAAACCAATAATCCGGATCCCTGATTTGCTTTGTAAGCCTTGTTTACGCTTTGTACTTTTCTCACACCTCGACCGGGTTTCGTATACGTTTTGAATTAATTTAATCTGATCGCCGTCACAAAAGGATTGAAAGATAACGAATGGGGAGGTGAGACAAACTGCTCTAAATATTATAAGGTATCAATTTTTATCCGAGCCGATGAAATGAAATTAAGCGTACAAGAGAACCAATTTCGCCATTTGAAATGTATGAAATGGGCCGTATGAAAGGGCGCCATTAAGAGAAATTATATTAGTAAACGATGTTTATTCAGACCGGTTCGGTCTATTATGCGCATCACAAGTTTAATAAAAAAAGGTTAATTAAATATTTTCTTTAGTAGTTGATGGAACGTTTCGCGCATAGTTGTTTCATATTATATCCTCGCCAGGGGCGTAGCGTGAGAAATGAATTAAGGGATGTGATAAAAATTTTGTAAGGGGAAGAGGTATAAATAAAAAAAAACACTAGCCTAAAATGATTATGCCGAGGTATATACCCTAATTTTTAAAATGAAGATCAATTCTTCGGTTTTTGTTTATCCAGCGAAAACGTCCATCACTGCTTCTTCAATGTTGTAGACGATCTCATATCTTCTAATAAGGCACTTTCAATATTTATTAATGCTAAAGCTGACAGTCTTTCTCGATTTTGAGAATTTCGTACATAAGTCTTTATTCTCTGTAAACATGAAAATGATCTTTCCGCGGAACTGCTTGTGGCAGGAATAGTCAAAATTAAATGACACAATTCTGATGACTCCGGGAAAACAAAAGGTGATTGAAGGGACATAATATTTTGGTGAAGCTCAAACAAAGCTCTTTTTCATATCGGGATCACTATAAATCACTGAAAGTTCACTTTTTGAACGATTTGCGTCAAAGAATGTTCCACATGTATCTACTAAAGAAGAAAAAATTTCGTCGGGAAAACGTTTCACGAATGAAGTGAATTGTGTGGAATCTAGATTTAAGAATTTCAGTTTAGCAATTCCACTAAACCTTTCATGTTCAAAGTAATAACGTCCAAAATTTCATAAAACAATCGTGCGTAGGTGCTTTTCTTATATTCTTCAGGAATTAAATCCAAACGCATTCTTTTACTTGGTGGATAATTTTCTATCACAAATCTGTCCATACGGTCCCAAATGTCACTAATCTCTTTTCTTATTTTTTTGAATATGCGCTTTGAATTCGGCGATATTTTTATTGCAGTACCTAATGTTTGATATTTTTGTCTGTAAAATAAAAAACAGACTCTCGGAATGTGAGAATATTGCAGAAAACACTGCTAAAAAAATAAAATCAAAGTCGCACAATAAAGTTAAACGGCCTCTAGCACAAATAACGGTTACTCAATCCCATTCCTCATTTTCATTTTCCACAATTACCTCAAATAGCGCTTGCAAGTCTTCCTTATGTTATGGCGACAGTCATCCAGATGCGTTTACATAATCGCATAACTGAGTCCGGGAGTAACGACAAAACCCACTCGAGGTTCCACTGTTGACCGCGTAAGATCACTTGACCTTTCGCCCATCTAACGCGTAGCTTGGATGTAACGTAGACCATCGCATTTCAGCACCGCAACAAGTAACGCGGGAGTCCAATAATTTCGGGTGCCTTCACGACCGATTTGAAATAAATAAGTTGATGGTATCGTTTAAAGTAAATAATGTATGTTTGCGGTCGGTTTAAAGTAATTAAAAAATTGTAATAATTGAATAAATCGATTGAACTTTTAAATAACACTAATTTGAAAATTTTTTTAAGGGATGCGACGCATCACTCGCATCGATGTACGCTACGCCCCTGATCCTCGCAATGTTTAAACAAATTTATTTAGTGGATACGAAATTTGATGAATAAACACAACCGACTGCATTTCGTAAAGGTGCGCTTTCATAAGATCTATTGTCCTACTAATATAATTTTACTAGAGCAAATAAAACTATGTAAATTATTCAAAGGCACAATTCATTACCTTGCTGTAAGAATAGTCACATTTAAACAGACAATATAAACCTACCTATGCCACCGAACAGAAACTATGACAAGAAGGTCCACTCTAAATTCGCCCGCCAAGTTTCCCTCCTTACCCCGTCTCGTCGTCCAGCGAGAATTAGATAACTAGCATGTGGCGCGTGTATACGGGCAGCGTCGACACCAAACCGATTGCCGCAGGCGACGTATTATACCGGTCGGATTTTAGATTGTAAATTTTATTAATTTACGTTTGAATAACTAAAAATGGCGTTCTGTTCCGATGATAGATTTAACAGTAAAACAGGATCTAGTATCTCATTTTTTCGGTGTCCAAAAGATGAAGCTAAGTAAGATAATTGATTAGGTATTTAATAGGGTTGAAGCTTGAATTAGATACAGTAAATTTATGTCGAATAGATATTCATAATATAGATATCAGAGTTTGGAAAAAATGATTAGGATTTGTTGGCACCCATAGATATGCTAAACTTACATCGGATCAATGTAATAGTGGAATAAGAATTTGCAGTTTACATTCTCCTGAAGACTGTTTTATTAGAAATGATTCGAAGACTCGCTTGCATTGTGGTTGCAACCAGATTTGTACAGAAAAATTTTAGATAATGTTTCTTATAATACTTGCATTGAGAGCGAAAAGAGAAGCTATAAAGATGTTTCTATGGTGACAAACATGGAAGAAAAAATGTTTGAGGGTAAACATATTATTTAAGTAAGATGAGAGCTATTTTTAAGGCAGAATAGACAGATATTTGCTCCATCATCTATTAATTATTTTAGACAAGATCACCCAGGCGATACTCACTTTCCGCAAACTCTCCGAGGAAGAAGCTATTAGCAGGAAATAAAAACTTAAAAACAGCTGCCGGGCCATCTTAGTGTCAAAAAAAAAACTGGACACCGGAATAACGTTGGAAAGTATTTACAAATATCTAGAAGAAAATTATTCGGAACAATCCAGTAAACTTTTAAAGCCGCAATTGCAATTGTTAAATAAAGCTCCTAAAGCAAAGATTGAAGCAATTAGCCTTAAGTATTTACTTTTTAGAGCCTAAGGACTCTATATTAGAGTGCGCCTTTATTATAGTATAAAATTCACAAATCGCGATATAAAAAACAAAAATTACACAAACCAAATGCTAACTATATTGAAAAATTTGTGAAAACATTTGTTTATTCGCTTGCCAATCTAGTTAGTAAATAATGCGATATTGTTGTTAATGTATTCGCAATATTAATATTTTTCTCTTTTGCATAATATTATTTTTAGTTTATGTACTGTTTTACCTTTATTAAATGTCAATAACGGCGACCTTCTTAAGTATCCTCGTATACTTAAGAAGGTCGCTGTTTAACAACTGCGTGGCGCCATGCCTTTAGTACTATCAAAGTTCCGACGGAGAGTGAACCTTCTTGTGTTAGTTTCTGTTCAGTGCCTATTATATGTAAAGCAAGTTACTGTTTGCTGCTACGATTCATGACTCGCTGTCGAAAAAAATTGGGAGACACGTAGATGTTTGTAATATCCTGTTATTTTGCTATTTGAGCGACTCTACATGCTAAGATTGATCGTTAAGAATATACAGCTCGTTAAGAATATGGAAAAGTCTCAAAACTGCGATATCAGGCCGCCCACGAGTTGTAGTTTAAATAGCCTGGTTTTACTCAGCAGAATTGAGACGTTCGCAGTCCAATCTATATATATAGTCCAATCAATCTGTCTGAGCCCCTATGTTAAATGGTCACTAATTGTAAACAGCAAAAAAAATTTGAGCATATAGAAAATAAAATTTCAAGAAACTTAGAGTTTTTTGCTCTCAGAATGGCGGCCGCTAACATAACCTAAATAATTCGCAAAAGTCAAAAAAAGGGATTTTCACGAATAAAAAAGAAAATTGTGCTCGGATTGGAAAAAGTTAAATGAGAAAATTGTAGATAATGAAAAAATATTTCGATTCAATTTTTATGAGCTCGAATCGATTCATTACTTTTCGAGATATATCGAAAAAACCGTTGAAAATTGCGTTTTTTTTTATTTTGCTCTAAAAATAACAATATTTGATGAAAACATTTAATAATTTCAGAAAATGTAGTTCCAAGTGAGACGAAAACAATCGTTTTTGTACAATTCCAAAATGTTTTTTTCAGAGTTATAGCTGTTTTCGTAAAAAAAAGGTGTTTTCGTAAGACGGCTTTTCCATCGAAACGGATGGTCCTACAGACTTGTTCGAGAGCTTATTTTCTTCATTGGGAGTTGTGCTACAGATATATTTTCAGCAATAATCGATTTTTTAAATTTTTGATATAAAGAATCGCGTTTGAAAATGACGTGATTTTCGTACATCGGTTTTATTACAAGAATTTATTGCCAAAAAACCGATGTACGAAAACTACGTCATTTTTAAACGTGATTGTTTATATGAAAAAATTAAAAAATCGATTGTTGCTGAAAACATATTTGTAGTACAACTCCTAACGAAGAAAATAAGCCCTCGAACAAGTCTGTAGGACCATCCGTTTCGACGGAAAAGCCATTTTACGAAAACAGCTATAACTTTGAAAAGAAAACATTTTGGAATTGTACAAAAACGATTGTTTTCATCTCACTTAGGACTACATTTTCTGAAATTATTAAATGTTTCTATTAAATATTGTTATTTTTAGAGCAAACACAAAAGAACGCAATTTTCAACGGTTTCCAATCCGAGCACAACTTTCTTTTTTATTCGCGAAAAACCGTTTTTTTTTTGGCTTTTGCGAATTTTTAGTTTATGTTAGCGGCCGCCATTTTGAGAGCAAAAAACTGTACCTAAGTTTCTTGAAATTTTATTTTTTATATGCTCAAATTTTTTTTGCTGCTTACAATTAGTGACCGGGTCATTCCCCATTGATTGGATTAATATACACAGAATTCAATCTGGCTGCACGTAAAGTGCGTCCTTTTCCCTCCGAATGCTGCCTCACTCTTTCTTCTCCGCATACCTAGAGAATCTCACACTTTTTTCTATTCTTGGCGAGCAGTACGTACATTTACTGAAAAAGTAAATTTATCATAAAGTAACTTAAAATAAATAATTTTTCTGTGAAACTTGCATTTTATCTAAGTATCTTTGAAACATTTGAAGGTCTATTGATTCATAATGACTTTATTGGTCATTCCATAAAATACAGTATTTTATTTATGGTATTTAAATTGCTGTTGCCAACTGTGAGACTTCAAAATTGTAACAGATATCGCAAGCAAATTTACACGGCACAAAAAACATTTGAAGTGCGGCACGGTTGATTTTGATCTCTCTGTATAATCTAAATCCGACTTTTACTTGAACGGCTCTTTGGCCCTCTAGTTTCAAGAGGTTTTACTTTTTTAAGAAAGTGGTAGAGCCACAAGTTTAAATGAAAAACTCAACTGCGAGGATACAAAAAATATATAACGTTAAAACGATTAGATTTATTTGAGAGAATATATCAGAGATAGACCATTTACCTCATATGCCGCGTCAAATAAATAATTACCTAATTAGCACTATTCAGGTGAACAATAAACAATTTTAAAACCTTAAAACCTACTTTTTCGCACGTAGAACATCTCTATCTCGAAATTGAGTGGCCGAGAACAAGTAAACCAACATATAAATGCAGAATATGTGTTTCATAAGTCAGTTTTACTTTTTTCGAATAGTACACCATCGTGCTTTCTCATGATCCATGGACAGGGTGAAGTGTGTCCTATCCACCTCAAAATCAATAGATGTCGTCTGGTAGACGTCCCTAATCAGAATCAGTCGAAACTCGATCGATCCGACTTGATTTAATTGAATGATCGTGCTAACAAGAAAAAATAGTCCACCATTGTGCTTTCTCATGAGCCATGAATATGGTAGAGTGTATTCTATCCACCTCAAATTCAATAGGTATCGTCTAGGAGACGTTCCCGATCAGAATCAGTCAAAAACTGATCGATCCGACACGATTTAGTTGAGTTATCAAGTTTTAAAATGCGGACGACAACGACACACACAGACAAAAAATGTTTAAGTCCATTTTGTTTTTAGGTCGAAAAACTAAACATAAACGCTAGACATTTTTTTTACATTTTTCTTTACACGATTACATTACTTTTCCGCTCTGGTATAGTTGAGTGCGGAAAAGTAAAAATGGCAAATACGAATTTCCACGCGCTTTTCAACTGCCGCTCGTACATTAACTGGAATTGCGGTTTACTTAAAAAAACGCCTAATTAAATTACACAAAATTGCTAGTATGTGTGCGGTATCTGTTAAGCCTAAAGTGTACCGTTATTAACGGTTTACATAACCTATTTATAACTTTTACGCTTTTATCTTCTGCGTCGGAATTTAATCAAACTCGTGATTATGTTGTTCTAGCTTCATGGAATAATTTAATTATGTCCTGCGATGTCTGGAGTAAAAGGAATATTAATCATCGGGGTACCTTGAGAGCTGCTAGATATGAAATCAATCAGTGGAAAGACTAGTCTCAATACAAGTGAAAGAAACACCATTAGTTTTGGTAATTCGAATTTAATTTACTGTTTTAAAACCTCCATTTTGACGGGTTTCGTAGCGTATGCTTCAGGGTTTAATGGCGTTAGATCTGGATACCGAGTAGGCCGCTTTATTGTACTCCGGTGTCCAATCCGCCTATTGTTGATTGAGATAAACTCTTACTGTACCGTAATGTTCATTGAGATAAACTCTTACTGTACCGTAATAGTGTGGATGAATACCACCTTGTTCGATAGTTATTTACAGATCTCTAAATTCATCAGGATTTTCATTTTCAAAATTAGACAAATTGTTTTCGAATATTCATTTCATAATTTATATCATTTAACAACATTAAAGTCAGCAATGGGGATAATATTTTGTGAGCTGGTGAACCATTTGCAAATTGTAGGAGTGATATTTATTTTTTTCCTATTCTCTAAAACTTTTGCAGTACCTGTCGTGAATATTCTTTATAGAGAAACCGACTAAGTGAATTTTTGAGACTTTCTGACTTCTGTCAGAAAAAGCTGACACTTAACTTTAATAATTAGACACTGCCTAAAAAGTTTTGTGGCACGCCAATATTATACACTAATTATATACTAGACACAAAAAATGAGGGATGTAAAATATTCCCTAAATTTGTAGGTGATTTTCAAGGAGCCGTAACTTGGAGGAACATAGTCGCAGAGAATTAAAAGAAAAATTGAAGCTCTAGTTTTCAGATTTTAAGTTAAATTTTTTTACCAGCAGGAGTTCTTAAGTAATGATAAGAAAGCCATCGGAAAATGTTTTCCAAATCTTTGCTTGCCTTTCAAAAGGTCCACGGACTTTAATACACCTTTTTCAGTGTTCTTATTATAATTTTTTTCTTATAAAATCTTATCCTCTTTAATTTGAATGATCTAATAGCCTTGTACGATGATTCATTCTTCTCATCCTTCAAAGCTATCATCCTTCAAAGCAAAAAAGTGAGTTTTGACTTTGGTAATTAATTACCCAGGAAATGTTTTTGTTTTCATCTTATTATCTTACAATAATTAACATTTTTTGATAAAATAAATAGGACTTATTGCTAAAGAAACATTTTAAACCTCATAATGAAACAAAAAATTAAAAATTCATCTTTAAATTGATTATTACCAAAGACGACAAATTCAATAATTCCGAACACAGTGAAAAAAAAATCACAGCACTTTGAAACTTTCAGAGTTTCTTTAGGATACTTTAAGGTTGAAAAGAAACAGTCAACATCCTTAGTCTATCCATTATTTGCAAAGTTATGCCAAGTTAAGCGAACTTTCCTAAACACTTACCTCTTCTTCAATCAACATTGTCGCACCGAAATTTCTGTTTATCGAAAACCAATAACTGCATACTAAAAATAATACTTTGAGGTATTTAAAACCCTACTTAAATTTTTTATACGATAATTATTTCCTGAGTAATTAATATCCAAAGTCAGAACTGACATTTTTGCTTAAACGACAATTTAACAAAAAATTATCATGTAAGGCTTTTAAATAGCTCAATTAAAGAAGATAGAATTTTGTAAAAAAGCTTTATAGTTAAATTACTAAAAAAAAATGATTGAAGTCCGTGGATCTTTTGAAACGCGAGCAGGAATTTGAAAAAAAATTCTGATGGTTCTTTTATGATTACTCAAAAACTGCTGATAAAAAAAAAATCTTGAACTCGATATCTGAAAACTAGCAATCTGGAGCTTTAATTTACTTTTTTTACAGTTGCAGTGCGACTATTTTTCTCCAAGTTACAGCCCTTTGAATATCACTTAAAAAATTATTTTTTTTATGTCCCTTAATTTTTGTGCCTAATTTATTTAATAGAAGTCCATGTCAATGTACCTATATAGTACAATTTCTTATCACTTTTTTATTTTGTAAACTTTTTTGAGCTTGTTTAAAATCTGAAACTTGTACCCAATTATCCTTTCATTATAAACTAACGTCATGAATATGCTCTGAATTGATTGGGCCGTTACTTGATGAAAATCCATATTTATACAAAATTAAAACCTTTGCTGGTTAGTTTTTTACTTTTTATTTGTTGAACATAACAATTGTTTCGCCAACACAGTGGCTTCATCAGATTTTGAGTGCACAGACTAAATTTTACAATGTGGAACTGCATTTATATAACTAGGGTAATTCTAGGTTTATTACTATGGGATTTCCTACCATTAAACTATTGGAATTAAGTTATGAAATTTTAAGGGATGTTATTTGTAAATTTTAAACACGATTTTTGGATAGCATATAGAACTAAAATAAGTTTAATAACGGGGACCAGTTTGTTTCTATATGATCATTTAATATAATATCACATTTTTTATTTATAGAAATTAATAAAGCAAAGGCTTTATTAATTTCTAAAGATTCTAATAAAATTAATTTTAAGCATTTCTTCTCTACATGTGCAATTATAAATTCTTCGTTAAAAGTATGGTTTGCTTCAATTAGATGAGTTGCATATGTTGAATCTCTTTTATTATTATTAAAACTCCTTTTGTGTTCTGCTCCTTGCGTGCTTCAACACGCGAATGGCAGAAATTTTACAGATAACATCCGTAGAAATTCTATAACTTAATTCCAATAATTTAATAGTAAGAGATCCCATAGTAATAAACCTATAATTACCCTAGTGATATAGACGTAGTTCCACATTGTAAAATTTAATCTATGTACTCGACATCTGATGAAGCCACTGTGTTGGCGAAACAATTGTTATGCTTAACAAATAAAAAGTGAAAATCTAACCAGCAAAGGTTTTAATTTTGTATGTCATGAATATGTTTATCAAAGCAGACGTCTCCAAACATCGTTCGAATAAGACATCCTGTATTTTATGACTAGTCCTTTGGTAATATTTCGAAAGCTAGTATATAAAAATCGACTAAAGCCACTGAAGATTAGTTTATAAAGCAGTATTCTTATTATTTATTACAAAATTTAAAAAAACAAGTCTAAATTAATAATTGAACTTCTACCTTGTCATTTATGTCAGGCACACAGAACTACGTTGGGTCGGTTGCAGTTCTGTATCGAAAAAGTTGGTTGAAAATAATTCGTTTTTAATCCTTCCGGATCCTTCGGCTAAGCCGAATATCGCGCGAGATATTGCTAAAAATAATATCTACCTACATGTTGTTTCGGTGTAATACTTCAGGAGGAAAATATATTTACGCCTACACACTTGAATAAGTCTGTTGGGATACGGTATCTATAGGAGATGACGTGGGCGAGAAGGAATTGTACTCGTATTTGAGACTGTCGAATCATGTTTTATGTTAACCAAATGTCTTCAAATCGAAGAGGTCAGTTTTACTTTTCCGCACTCAATTATACCAGAGCGGGAAACGGGAAAGTAATGTAATCGTGTAAAGAAAAATGGAAAATACTTTTTTTCTAGCCTAATTTCTAGTTTTGGGCCTAAAAACAAAAAAAAATGGTTTTTGGAAAATTTTGTCTGTGTGCCGTTGTCGTTGTCAGCATTTTCAAATTTTGTTAGCGCGATAACTCAACTAAATCGTGTCGGATCGATCGGGTTTTGACTGATTCTGATTAGGGACGTCTACCAGACGACACCTATTGATTTTGAGGTGGATAGAACACACTCTACCATGTTCATGAGAAAGCACAATGGTGGACTATTTGAGAAATTTTTCTATGTTAGCACGATCACTCAATTAAATTGTGTCGCATCGATCGAGTTTCGACTGATTCTGATTAGGGACGTTTACCAGACGACATCTATTGATTTTGAGGTGGATAGGACACACCCCACCCTGTCCAGGGGTCATGAGAAAGCACGATGGTGGACTATTTGAAAAAAGCAAAACTGTCGCATAAAACAAATATTTTGCATTTAAGTGTTGGTTTACTTTTTCTCTCTCTTTCAATTTCGAGATAGAGATGTTCTACGTGCGGAGAAGTCCATTTTAAGGTTTTAAAACTGTTTATTTTAAATATTAGACTTGGGTTCAAGCATTCCATAAACAATTTCATTTGTAATATCGATGTGTTCTATGTGTAGTCTAATAGATAAAATACTTCCTTTAATTCTAAAATAGAAATCTGCTTCTCTCCGATTTAGATAAGATGTATACAGTATTTTCTAAAATACCTCTGCTCTTTGAATAGATAGAAAGATGAACCAGGAACAACTTTAAATTATATAAAAAAAACCTTGTTGTGTTAACTGGACAACTTTTTTCAACACGTAATAAACCATCCCCAACTTTTTGCAAATTGCGCCCCTCTTTTTTGTATTGAAAATGATTTCCCACTTCACTCTAAACATAGGTGTATAATATACTCAGTATTTCAAGTACAATTCTTCATAGAAGCAACAAAAATGATTTTTCACTTCGTTCTGAACACATATGTATAATGTACTTATTGTTAGTGTTTTAACTACAATTTTTCATAGAAACAACAATTATTTTTAAGGGGTAACACCCTTAATGATGGTTTGACTAATATTTTTCAAATATGAAAGTTCTAGAAATAAATATTGGCATCCATACAATTTTTGTCTAAAAGACTATTCTAAGCGGATCAAGCACGCCAAGATGTCTTTGACAAATGCAGCGAAAGTGACACGCTCTACCATGAAATTTTCGAAGAAAGAGAATGAGAAAGAATATTTAAATATAGTAGGGCAACTTTATGATCCTGGGATAGTAGAATAATGGGAAACATTTTTAAACAGTTGGATTTTTCATTTTTTCATATCTACGAGTATAACACATTTCAAAACCTTAAACGAGTTTCTCTCGAAACATGATTTTCAAAAACGGCATCTAGCATAACTCCAACAATTTTCATTCTTTTTTTCAAAATTTCATTCTTTCTGCAAAATGCCCAGACCTTACGCCATTAGACTTCTTCTTGCTCTCGTGTATCGAACGCAATTTTTGAATTTAAACGACCAAAGAGGAAATACCGGTAGGGAGTGATATTTATAATGATCACAAACTTTAAGATATACAAATTGTTATAAATAATTGCTGAAAAGTAAACCGAGGCATCGTAGTAATATGCGTTTCAAGTTTGCATTTCATTTATAAATTACGATCAGCGTATATAATCAAAAGGAAAGCAGAATCAAAATATCGAAGGCGGAAAAGGGTTGAAATGGTAACGCGGCTTGTTCATTGGATATCGATTTTGCCCTTTGGATATGAGTAAAAGTATAGGGTACGATATTTTATATATCAGATTACAAAACAATGCACGTGGGCTAAATCTACATAATATCCTTTGTTTACGTGTTCTATCACATCCCCTATCTAGAAATCATATTTATTACAGGGACTAGCGTAAAATGTATACATACCCTTACCGCTCCCATTTAAGATAGATGAATTCGTATATTAATTGTTGCCATGTGCTACAAAAATAATTGAAAAAGACAGGAATAAACGATAAGATCACTTTGATCAGATCATTTTAGTTACCCAAATTTAAAGTATATGGGACAAATGGCGAAATAATTGCTAAACAGACTTAAGAAGCATAAATATCTCAGTAGAAATATATTCATTCGGACATGTACAGATATTGATGATTTGCTTAATAAATGCTGTGCTGAATTGTGTTATATGATAACTGACGGAAGAAACTTAAACTAAAGTCGTATTATATACACGAGAGAAAGACAAATATGAATTATATGATATGTCCAACTACTGTAAATTAAGTCGTAAATGTAATACTTAGTTTCAAACACCGTGTCTACAGAAATTGATGAAGATGAAAAGCAGATGATATAGAAAATATGTTAAAATCTTTTATGGCCCTTCTGTTTTGAAAACATGAATAATAACCGCAATTTATAAGAGGAGTGACAAGAATGACTTCCACATTACATGCCTATTACTTTGATAACAAATTTTGTCAAAGTTTTTGAAAAAATGATAAAAATAAGTCCAGTAAAATATCTAAATAAATATAATATACGACCACTATCCCAGTTAGGTGTTAAAACAGAAAAGTGCACCTAAGATCATATTTTAAAATTAACTGATATCATTTACACTGCTTTGAATAACGGGAAAACATTTCTATGTGTATTCGTCGATCTTATTTAAGAGCACTTCACTTATTTACTTCACACATTAGTATATCACTTATTATTCAGAGAATTATTTGCCAAATTGGGCATAATATGCAAATATAAATAAATCTATGAGTGAATGTGAGAAAATTGAATATAACGTACCTCACGGTACTGTTCTAGGACCCATTCTAATTCTGATGTACGTCGACGAATTACTCCGAATTCAGAGCAGTGGAAAATAATCAGTTATGCAGATTGCATTGCGATTTATTACAAATCAAACTCGTGAAAGGAATTAAAATATATAAGTTTATGAAAATATTCACCAATTTTTGACAGTATTCAAATTTCCACTGAGAATTCCACTTTTATAATAGAGCCTAAAGGACGAGTCAAGTACTTAGGTGTACAGCTTGTCAAGAATAGGAACAAGTCTTAAAACTGCGATATCGGACCGCGGTGCACAGTAAATAGCCTGGTCTTTACTCAATCGCACTAAGACTTTTGGAGAGTGAAAATCGAGTATAGTTTATTTATTTATATAAACAGCTCTTATCTCATACCGTGGCTTGTTTTTATGGCTAGACTTAGGTAGAAGATTCCGTTTATCGGCAAGATAAGAGAGTTTATACTTTTCCGCACTCAACTATAAGCGGAAAAGTAATGTAATCGTGTAAAGAAAAAGTGAAAAAACAAATTTTTTTGAAAAACGAAAAATAAACATTTTTCGTTTTTCGGCATAAAAACCAAAAAAAATGGTTTTTACAAATTTTTTGCTGTCTGTGTGTGACGTCGTTGTCATCAGCATTTATTCTTGTTAGCAGGATAACTAAACTAAATCGTGTTGGATCGATCGGGTTTTCACTGATTCTGATCGGGGACGTCTTCCAGATGACACCTATTGATTTTGAGGTGGATAGCACACACCACCCCCTCTCTTGGGTCTATTTGACAAATTTTGTTTGTTAGCATGATGACTCAACTAAATCATGTTGGATCGATCGGCTTTTAACTAATTCTGATCCAGGACGTCTCCCAGACGATACCCATTGATTTTGAGGTGGATGGGACACACCCCACCCTGTCCATGAGTCATGAGAAAGCACGATGGTGGACTATTTGAGAAATTTGCTTTGTTAATATGATAACTCAACTAAATCGTGTCGGATCGATCGGGTGTTGACTGATTCTGATCGGGAGCGTCTCCCAGAGGACACCTATTGATTTTGAGGTGGATAGGACACACCCTACCCTGTCCATGGGTCATGAGAAAGCACGACGGTGGACTATTTGAGAATTTTTTTTAACACGATAACTCAACTAAGTCATGTCGGATCGATCGGGTTTTGACTGATTCGAATCGGGGGATCGGGGACGTCTCCTAGACGACATCTATTGATTTTGAGGTGGATAGAATACACTCTACCATGTTCATGGGTCATGAGAAATCACAATGGTGGACTATTTGAGAAATTTGTTTGTTAGCACGATCACTCAATTAAATCGTGTCGGATCGATCGGGTTTCGACTGATTCTGATGAGGGACGTCTGCCAGACGAAATATATTAATTTTGAGGTGGATAGGATACACCCCACCCTATTCATGGGTCGTGAGAAAGCACGAGGGTGACCTATTTGAAAAAAGTAAAACTGTCGCATAAAACACATATTCTGCATTTATGTGTTGCTTTATTTTTTCTCGGCCACTCAATTTCGAGATAGAGATGTTCTACGTGCGGAAAAGTCCGTTTTAAGGTTTTAAAACTGTTTATTTATTTGGCAAATAGCGATGAAATGAATAGTATGTATGAATGTATACAGAATTCAGTCTGGCCGCGCGTAAAGTGCATTGTTCTCCATCCGAATGCTGCCTCACTCTTCCTTCTACGCGTACATAGAGAATTTCACACCTTTCGCTATTGTTGACAAGCTGTAATAATCGACATTTGATATAAAAATAACTTTCTCTGTTTTTCAAATCGTTAAATTAAATTATAGTTGGTCAATTTATTCTAAAACTAACATTCCATGTGGAGAAACATATTCACCTTAATGTTAATTAGAGAATACAGTTTAAAATCATCAATAAAACGAAATTTGTTGTGTTACATTAGCCTCGAGTTCATTTATAGCTAACGTAAATAGAAGCGGTCAATACTACAACCCTTGAGACATGCCTGAAGCTGAAGATGTAAAAATAAGAGCTGTAGTTAAATAAAAACGATTTAAGAAATATGAACGTGAAATTTGATAACACAGTCTAATTGAAATCATATTCGGTGCTATTAAATCTGAAATTTTCGGTATATCAGTTCGAATCCTCGCCATCCCATCGGTTTCAAATCGCGGGTAGGAATATATTCCTCTAGCTGAATATTTCGCAGGGCACAGTACCGTCAACGCTCCCCTCAAATTAGCAGCAACATAAACATAAGATGACGAGGGAAGTCACCCTCTCTTTACAAATTTCCAGGGGAGAAAGCCGGCCATGCCATCTTTTACAACGGAGGTATAAATAGATGTAATGTTAACCTAAACTTCCAAGTCAAATTGATGAGCTTGTTTTATTTCACTCTAACAGAATCTGGGTGCTTAATTAAAAGGTTTCAATCCGATTTGTGCCAAGTTTGTGAGGCACTTAAGTTTAAAATCTAAAAATAGAATGTCCATCGTTATACTGATTGATATACAGAATCGTACGAGAACTATTGGTACAAAATGATCAGCAAGCAAATTGTCGCATTGAAGTTATTCCAAGTGAATCATATGTCACGTTTGGCAATGTGGCCATCTACCTTCTAACAAGCAAAGCTGCGACTCTCTCGCTACTCGAAGGGTATCAAAGATGCTATTCGCAGCATATGTAGAGTATCTAATGATCAATTAATAAATACGTTCTTGATTTGATGGATGTATAGTTGTCATTCCATGACTCCACCTGAATAGGAAATACTGCAATCAGCTTTTAAACTTAAGGGAATAAAAATCCAGGAAAGATTCGCATTCGAACACCCAGTACTCTATCAATAGTAACTTTGATAAATAAATTATTATCGCTATTGACACTGTCGCCATCTATCTTCTAACCAGCGAAGCTGTGACGCTCTCGCTTCGCAGAGGGTATCAGAGATGCAATTCACAGCATGCCAAGTATCAAATGAGCAATGAATACGTTCTTGGTTTGATGTATAAATATTGTTCTATTGTTCTACATACTTATTACAATGTATTCTTTGGTTACGTCTGCTAAATTTAAAAAATATGGCATGTGGTATGACATTAATTGACGATATGCGAAAATTAATTGTTAATTAATGCTCATAAACAGAGAATTTCAGTTCGAAAAATATCTGCTACGTATTCGCTGCCTAAATATATAGTACAAAGCATTAGGAACTTGTATGAAAAAACTGGATGCGCAGCCCAAAGGAAGAAAACTGGTCGACCATCCTAAATTTCACACTTAAATCAACATGCTCTGATGAGGATTGTAACAACAAACCGACGATCCAGTGCAAAAGAAATTATGGTACTATGGAGGCAAGTCATTGGAAAAAATATGTCTGTATATCCACAACTAAACGCTCAATAACAAAAATGGGATCAAAATCCTACAAGGTAAAGTTTGATTATTTACGTTTTACTTTTGAACTTATTGGTTTCTCCTCCAGGCAAAAGAAAGGCCGTTATTAACTAAACGACAGAAAATCAATCGGTTACGCTGGGCCAGAGAACATAGGCACAGGACTTCAATTGCACCAGGTAATTTGGAGTGACGAATCCAAATTTGAAATCTGTTTGTGTAATACCAGAAAACGTGTGCTAATAACCCCACATGACACTTATCATCCTGACTGTTTGGTTAGGAAAGTGAAGTTCCCTGCGTCTCTTATGATCTGGAGGTGTATGAATGGTATTGACGTAGGAGAATTGCATTTCGTAGATGGTGCTGTGAAACAGAATATAGTTTTAAGAGTTTCTGTGATAGCAATTCCCGGCAATTGCCGTCAATACAAATATGTCAAGACACTAACGCGCAGTACATTTTCCAGCGGGATGATGCTGCATGGCGCACATCAAGAACTGTCACAGCTTGGTGTACAGAACATAATGTCCTTGTTATAGAATGACCATCTAGCAGTCCAGACCTCTCACCAATAGAAACATATACGCACCAAATTGCAAGAAACTTAGGACAGCACGCTTCCTGAAGAGTGCGCTAAGCTGATACATACAATGCCTATCAAGATTAAAGCTCTTATTATTAATAAAGGTGATATAACACAGTTTTGATGAAGCGGTTGAACTATTCTAAATCGCGAATCTTAATATTTTTATTAACAAACTTGTTACTGACACATCATAACGTAGTAACATTTCATAGTATTTAAGTTAAAAGTTCAACTTTATTTATGTTACCAATATTTTTTTTTCTATTATAGTAGATATGTAGACTTTCTTCCGATTAATGTAGGTTTGTAGACAATCAGTAACGATTTCTATATCAGCGTCAATCCTTCCCCTAATTCTGACAATGGGATAGTAATATCAAACGTATGACGTGACCTTTTTCGAGAAATATAAATCAGTTGTATTTTTCGTGTTTTGTATATTTTTATTTAAACTAGAACAACAGAATTATTTACCATGAAAGCGCTTCGCTGGAGTTCCATAATTGATTCTAAATAAATATTGCGAAATTTTCGGGGTCGAAAAATGCTGCCGCCTCTCTAACGCACAAATTAAAATGGATTTTTAATTTTAATATTAATGGACGAGTGGAACCTTTGTGGGACGAACAAATTGCATTCTCGGCAATATTAAATCCCGTTCGTCGCGTCACTTTTTTTCATTATTTAGAGGGTGTGTTACAAGAGACCTCCCATCGTGAAACAAGCCACTTTAAATGCTACAGCAGAATCAATATTTACGGGTCGAATTGAAGGGCTTGGTGCAAAATCCGGTCAGCTCCATTTTTTAAATTTTACAGTATTGCCATTAAACTATTTTTCAAAATAGAAGAAAATTTTAAAAAATTAAAAGTTACTTTTCAGTAAAGAAAAGTTCACTAGATAAAATTTTTCTTATGAAAATATACATATATTTTTGTTAAACAACATTTTTCTAAAATGGAGCTGTCTGTTTTTTGACACGAAATATAATAACAGGGCTCAGTGTATGACAAAAAACTGATTTATTTCACAAGTAACTCGAAAAAAGTACAAACATAAGTTCGAAACATCTCAACTTCTACATCCTCATCATCGCTATTGAAGTTTTCTTGAGGTATTTCAGGACCAACAGCATTAAAAACAATATCGTAATACCACTGATCATTCTTAGGTACATACTTTTCAGCCAGGGACTTGATTGATAGGTAGAGGTTAGATGTTATAAAGTTTTTCTGAAAGCAACGAATATGGTGCAGATAATTTTTTAAAAGCAAATTAAAAAAAACAATTATATTCCTGATGTTATACTGTACTTCACTACATTAGTTATTTCATACTTGAAAACACGATATTGCGAAATAGAGAACTTTTCTTTTTCAGCATTTGTAACAGTTTTTTTTTCGTAAAACTACAGTTCTACTACAGTGAATTTCCTAAATGTGTTCTTGACCAAATTTCCAACCTTTAGGTATATAAACTACTTCTCTTTTACGTTTTTCTTTTTGGATTAAGTCAAATGATCGATCACAGGGCAATAATCTGTACCCTGGTACTGGAAACTGGTGCACGATCAGTCTAATATTTTTCACTGTGGTATTGATAAATGTTTGCAAAACATGAACCAGCACGGAGTTCTTATTTTGAGCAAAATAGTTATTCGAGAATAGATATAGCTCACGAACGGTCGGTGAAAGAAAATTTTCTATGTAGTGTAACAAGAAACTTACGACTTCGTTGCACCCCTTTTTAGCCGTTATTTCATCGTACATATAAAATTTGCTTTCATCTGTTTTTGCTGAATATATGCAGAAGTTGTAGACACATAACTGTCCCTTGTAAAATACATCTCCGGAAGGAATGTGTGGCAAGGGCTTGTTCTGTTGATAGTCAAAGCAAAGTACCTCAACCGATTCTTCAGCTTTAGCAAGAGCAGATTTTTCTTTAAGACTGGCATAAAATGACTCTGACTTTGCCAAATGCAAGGATTTTTCCAGCTGTAATTTGTCCTTTTTTCTAGGTCTTCTTCGGCGACAATACTGCTTTCTAACTTATCACACTTTTGGCAGGTGTCCGATCTGGGCTGTCCGAAGCTTATCCTGTCCGACTGTCCGACTTTTGTTCCAAACGATTCAGCGTCCCAAGTATACTTAAATTCTTTGAGAAAGTGATTTTCGGAAAAAAATGGAGCAAGGTCCAATACCAAAAAGATTAAGATTGGACCAGGTTGGGGAAAAAGTAATCGGGTTTTTTCATGTTTTTCAAAGGGAATTTATTCATATAAATTCCACACACTAATCATTGATATATGTGCCGTTTTTATCAATGACCTATTGCCACTTTTCTGGTAAAACCGTAATTCTGTCACTGTAGAACTTCTGAGATTTCTGGGCGAAGAACTGGACCAAGTGATTTTCA
The DNA here is from genome assembly GCA_037954035.1 of Rosalia funebris. NCBI lineage: Eukaryota > Metazoa > Arthropoda > Insecta > Coleoptera > Cerambycidae > Rosalia > Rosalia funebris. Next base: position 7,936,114 of record JAZFAV010000001.1, on the reverse strand, counting down.
CAAGCCTCTTTTGATGTCAGCTTGACACCATTAAGAGAATTCTGCAGAGACTGAAACAAATGGTAGTCGGACGGTCGGGCAAGGTCCGGAATATACGGTGGATGCATCAAAACTTCCCAGCCAAGATCTCTCAATTTTTGCCAAGTCACTAAAGATATGTGTGGTCTAGCGTTGTCGTGATGGAAGACAACGCCTTTGCTATTGATCAATTCTGGACGTTCTATTAATCGCCTGCTTTTTTTAATCGCATTAGTTGTTGACAGTAGAGAGTCGAATTAATGGTTTGGCCAGGTTCGAGCAGCTCATGATGAATAATTCCTTTCCAATCCCACCAAACACTCAGCATCATCTTCCTTGGCATCAATATGGGTTTTGCAACCATTTGTGAAGCCTCTCCGGGCTTCGACCACGATCTTTTTCGCACATTATTGTCGTACGTGGTCCACTTTTCATCACCCGTAATCATTCGTTTCAAAAATGGCTCGATTTCGTTTCATTTCTAGTGATTCACAAATAGAAACTCGATCCATTATATGTTGCTCTGTTAATTCATTTTTTTTTTTTTTTTTTAAGTTTGGACACACGGAAATTAGACATCCTTCCCCAGAAAGCCTACAGGCAGGGGAAAGGTTACACATATAAACACGGACAAACACCCAGCCCTGAGGGAAGTGTCAAGTTCCCTCTGATGAGAATCGAACTCACGCAGACAATGTGCCCAGTATTTGGCCCAGTTGCCATCCTGTTACCAAATACCAAGTCAGCATCACCGCGGCACCATGAGAATAAGACCATGCGTCACCCATCCAAGTCGCAACTGTGCAATTCGTTTCTTGACTTCGAGCAGCGCAGGTCCGACAATGAACGGAGTACGCTGCCTCATCCTCAGTATCGAAAGTATCGAACCTTTTTCGATATCCAGCCTTATGTAAATGGTTAAAAACTGTTTAGTTGTTTAATTGCAATGTTTAGTTCCGTAACGATGTCGCGGGATGACCGAATATGTCGGTCTACCTCGAGTTTTTCCAAAATTTCATCAACTGTTTCAACGATTGGCCGGCCAGGGCGAGGTTCATCTTTAACATCGAAATTTCAAGAACGAAGACGAGCAAACCAATTCTGACACTGGCGTTCATTTAAGCACTCACCACCATAAACACCACACAATTTTCGATGAGATACACTGCATTCTTCCCTTTTCTGAAGTAAAAAAGCAAAATATGCCGAAATTGACTTTCTGGAATATCTATTTTCAACGCGCAATAACTTTTGACTGCGTAAACGAATAACGCTATATTTATATCCAGACTGTTCTGTGGACTGTTACCTTTCACACGCGCTATAGTATAGCTGCATTCAATAACTTTCCCTAAAGATATGCTACCTTAAAGTAATCTATTGGGAAAACCGAAATTATTTTTCCCCAACCACAAACGAATTGAGAACCTCCGCCCTTTTTTGAAATCAGTTAAAAAAGTATGAGAAGGGAAATAAAATGTGAAGTCTATGATGGTTTGTTTTTTGGGCATCAAAGAAGTTGTACGCGTTAAATTTCTTCTCAAGGCACACGATTTGGATTCACAGGCTAATCAAAATTACTAACTGGATGTGTCAAAGCGATTGTGTATGATAGTGAGAAAAGGATTACCTGAATTAGAAGATCCGGGGACTGGTTTCTTCATCATGACAGCCCGCCTGCCCACACAGCGTCGAAAATCTGCTAGTTTTTTGAAAAAAACTAGCAGATTTAACAGCATTAGTTGAGAAGAATATAAAAATGTTTCAACAGTGGGAAAACCGTTGAGACAAATGTACATCATCTAATGGAGAGTATATTGAAAGAAATTGATATTTTCAGGATATTATCTTAAATAAAAAAAATTTATAAACAATCTTTTAGGTACCCCCTCGTATTCTTCTTACCCCTTACGTCGTTACATCGTCTAGCATTTCGTGTAGTGCAAAAAAAAAACGTGCAACCGCGTTGCGGTAATTGCTTTAAAATAAAACACAAACGCCCTAATTTAGCGAGTCTGGAGGGCGCAAGAAACACCTCTTGGGAATTCCGCTGTAAATGATTCAAATATATGGCCGGTTCGGCTTAAACGAACAAAAAAAATCCGGGCACGTTCCCCGGCCTAGTGCTGACCATAGACAGAGTAACGCATTTATAATTTGGCCGTAATTAACCCCATATAAAAGTTGGCAGCGTTTCGCCCCCGACGACTCCCCTCGTTTATTTGCGTAGCAATCTGTTATAATTAACTTGTGGTGTTTTGATAGGTAAATTCTTATTACAAGAACAATTATAGTGTTTAAATCAGATTAGTTGATTAACGTATGAAAAATGGGACGTTTACACGCATGCACTGGGGCGTACACGTTTATGCGCTTGTAATTGTATAATTATTCGAATAACTCTTTATCTGCCCTCACATGTAGAACCGTAAACGTTTCCCAAAAGTATGGAATGTTATATGCTTCTTTTAAACGTTTATTAATCGTAATATTATATCACTAATTAGAGTTGGTAATTAACTTCATTACCCTATAATAATAAAATATACTATAGCCTATAATAACAAAATAAAATTAACACAGAGAAATAGACATTCTTCATTTAATGTTAAATTATATTGCACCCCAAGAAGACACGTGAAAAACGCTTGAAAAACAACCATTACCAACTGCTTTAGTCATGATTCGAATCCGCATGTTGAGACTTGTGTTTCACATGTGACGTCATGTCTGACAATGAGCGATAGACTGTGTGAACTGCGCAGTTCAGGCCGATACTTACGCAGATGAAAAATCTGTGCATTTGGACCCTCTTTTGCAATGCAGTTTATGTAGATTATCGTACAGTTTACGTCCTGTCTCTGTTCATGATGATCACGGCTTCAAAAAAGATGCGGTTTTGGCGTTTTTACCAATCTTTGCAACAACATTCACGGAGTTTTTCCCTTCCTCTTCTAGCAACACAGCTGCCATTATACAACAAACTGCGGCTCTTTTTTTTCTGTCGCTCATTGAACTTTATCTATTTTTAACGCGTTTTGAACCAAACCTGTCGAAAGTGAGGAGAGAACTGAAGAAAAACCGTACGGAACTGAGGCGAAAACTAAACGTAGCCTACACACCTTCAGTTCAGATACAGATGTACAGATTCTTACACAGTTATTTACGACAGATAACTACACAGATAAACGGAAGGTGTGTAGCCCCCTTTAAGCTCAATTCATCAATAAATAACTCGCCATTTGTCGAGATGACATATTCATAACTACACAAACTTTGTTAATGTAGACGAAAACTATTCATCCTATTGTGACCAATATTCATCACAAACATATATTATAATCCCTATTAGGATAGCAGGGCGGCGTTGGTAGCCCTGAATTCAGCAACGACAAAGTCGAAGCTGGTCTATAATTACTATGAAACATTGAACCACTTGGCAGGGAAGGGACCGATGGAACTCTTATGGATACCTGGGCATAATGGCATTAAGGGAAATCTAATTGCAGATGACCTTGTCAGACTAGGGACCAGGGAAAACCTCTATGGACCAGAACCTGCAGTGAGAATAAGTCGAAATCTGATCAGAGACCGCATCGATGGCTGGGCAAGAGACCAGCACAATAAAAGATATAGAGGAGTAACGAGTTGTCGAATAACCAAACTCTTCATCGAATACTCAGAGATTGAGAAATGGGCCCAAGAATTCATTAAATTGAACAAGCACAAATCCAGAACCCTGGTGGGAATCATAACGGTCCACCATAGTAGCCTGAATGCATATAAGCACAAGCTGAGGCTGACTGACAGCCCGGCCTGCAGATACTGCAAAGAAGACGAGGAAACCTCGTTTCATCTTCTTTACACTTGCCCCACACTGGAGGAGAAGAGGTATCTTATATTAGGGACCCCTGTTATCCTGGAGGAGGCGAGGCTTAAGGCGGGGGACGTGCCTAAATTGCTCCTTATATGGGATAGCATTTTTGGACAATGACCCGGATAAGAGGGGATCTTCAAGGGACTACCCATGCGATCAGTGGCTGATGATGCCCGAACTATATAATATAATAATAATAATCCCTATTAAGTCACAATTATCCCTAAAGAAAATCCCTAAAATAAATTTCTCAGAGATACAATAATTTTTTACTAAAAAAAAAGCACAAGATTTTCAAATCGAAAATGGAAAAAATCATCACTCCCCCAATAAGTCTGCCTTATACTATCTCAGCATTTACCACATATATGCCTTAAGAGTCTCTACTAAGTAATCCTAAAGGCAATACACCTCAAGCAATTTTCTCAGACATTTCACGAATTATTTATTAGACGAAGTACACGGTTTTTGGAGGCAAAAATTGAAAAAAATTATCGCTTCATCTGTAGGAATTGAATTACTTCAAAATTCATCATAGACGTCCCTCAGGATCTTTGTAATGTCGATATAAAGTCAAAACTTCTGCGTCCACAAATTTTTATTAGAAAAACTGCAGGTGTTTGGAGACGAAAAATAAAAAACAAATGACTTTCCCAGTAGGCATTATACTACCTAAATACTCATCACAGCAGACATTTATTACAAATTGTATCCAAGTCACTGTAAAGGCAAAGTCCCTCCCAATTTTTTACTAAATACTCGTACAAGGTTGACGGAGACAAGAATTGCAAAAGAAATCATCGCTCCTTCAATAGGTAATATATTACCTGAATATTCATCACAGACACCATATATGTATGTACATATAGTCTCTATTAACTCATCCTAAAAACCAAACCCTTCAAATAGTTTTCTCAGAGATATAAACATTTTTTACTAAAAATATTAGAAAAATAATAAAGGTTTCTGAAGTCGAAAATTAAAAAAAATTGTCACTCCTCCAGTAGACATTATATTACCTCAATATTCATTACAGATATCAACTAAACGTTTTCTTAATTTACTTTAAAGACAAAATCCCTCAAATAATTTTCTCAGAGATGCTACGTGTCTTTTACTAAATGAATTACAAGATTTTAGTAGACGAAATGAGAGAATAAATTCATCACTCCACCAGTAGGCCTTTTATTTCATCAAGATATTCCTTAGAGTCCCTACTAAGTCATTCTGAAGGCAAAAGCCCTGAAATAATTTTGTCAGGTATGCTACGCGTTATTTATTGGAAAAACTACAAAGTACTTGTAGACGAAAATTGAAAACAAATTCAGAACTACCATAGTAGGCATTATATAACCTCAATGTTATTCACAGATATTCCTCAGAGTCTTTATTACGTCAATATTAGGCAAAACTCCTGAAATAATGTACATAAAGGTCTTTGGAGACGAAAATTGAAAAAAAAATCATCACTTCCTCGGTAGCCCCTATATTACCTCAATATTCATCATAGACGTATCTTAGAGTCTCTGTTACGTTGATCTAAAGGCGAAACCCCTGAAATAATTTTCTCAAAGATGCTACGATTTTTTATTAGAAGAAGACTACTTTTTTTCAAATCTTGTCTTTCGAGACAAGATTTGAAAAAAGTTATCACTTCCCCAATAGGCCTTATATTACCTCAATATTCATCACAAATATCCTTTAGAGATTCTGTTACGTCACTCTGAGGGTAAAATTCCTCAAATAATTTTGTCATAGATGTTATGTGAGGCACTCCAGCAGTAGATATTTACCTCAATATTATAAAATCCCTAAAATAATTTTCTCAAAGATCGGTGAAATATCGAAGTGACAGTGTGTAAAACAATTTCGTAGTGATCACTGATCGTAGGCACGTTGGAACGCGTTTACACCCAAGATCACTCTCACAGCTACCCGTCATAAATAAACTGTTGCACGTTACCCCCAAGAAAGGGACTATTTACATTATTTCAAAAAGTAGACTAGCTGAAAAACGGAGTGAACGAAATAAGCTGTTTCCGCTTTTACATGCTTTCAGTTTCCGCTCGCTTCAATTTGCATTATTAAAATTTCTCAGTCGGGAGAAAAGTTTACTTTAAAAACCTTCAAAGTACACTTTATAAGAACGATGCAAATATGTTGTTTGTAATTCCTCCACAAAATATGACCGTCTCTGTTCCAACGTTGCGTTTGCCTAACTTATTCAATTAATTTAGATAAGAAACGAATGCACTCTGTTAACAGTTATTATATCTAAATTAGAGTAAGTTCGGGAACGTGGAGTGTGTATAGTTCCCGCAATTTGTTCAGAACGTAATTAATGTAGTTGCACTATGTGTTTATCCGACAAAAACTAATTAGTTTCGTCATTTGTGGTAAACAAAGGATGAAGTACAGGGTCTTTCAACATGGACGCTCGAAATTTATTAGGTTACAGCGGCCATGTTGTTAAAGCAACATCTATCAAATTTGTTGTGAATTGTTCAGTAGTGTACCAACGTTGTTGAACGCTATACCCTTCCAGGGTATAGCGTTCAACAACGTTTGACAAATAATCAGCCAACACCCCTATGTCACTGAAACGCAAGGTCTGCTGAAAATAGCGCTACTGTGCGTGAGAGTGTACGGGAAAACCCGAGGTAGTCAATTTCTCGTCGTTAACAATAACTTGACCTTTGTGCGACTTCAACTTGGCTAATTTTTTCGTCGATACTTAGGTCTGTACCCGTATAAAATCCAAATGATCCAGGAACTTAAGGTAAATGACCATGGATAACGCCGTGTGTTCGCTGATTGGGCTCTGAAGCAGTTGGAAATTGACCTAAATTTCTCCAAGAAAATCATTTTTAGCGAAGAGGCCCATTTTTGGATGAATGGATATGTGAACAAGCAAAATTGACGGATTTGGAACGATATCAATTCACATGAGATACAGCTACGCCAAATGCTTCCCGAAAATGTCACTGTTTGGTGAGAATTTTGGTCTAGCATAATCATAAGTCCATACTCCTTCCAAAACGAAACTGGCATTACCATAACCGTCAACGAGCGCTACAGATCGATGATAAGCAACTTCTTGTGGTCTATACTGGATGATATGGATACTGACGCCATGTGGTTCCTATAGGACGGCGCTATGTAGCACACAGCGTATGCCATGATGAATATTATGCACGAGCGATTAGGCCACCGAGATCATACGAGTTAACGCCTTTAGACTTCTTCCTTTGGAGCCATATTAAATCTGAGGTATGTGCGAATAAACCTCAAACGGTTGATGCCTTCAAAGTCAACATAACGAACTACATTCAACCAGATTTATGCGACAAAGTAATGGAAAATTGGGTTCCTCGAAACTGTTCAGCTCTATGAAACTGTTAAGGACGACTATGCGAAAATTGAATGATACTGTACAGAGAAATCCTCAATTTTTTAAAAACTGGTTACAGTAAGATATCTGATCTGATACTGGAATATGATCTGAAGAAGTGGACTTCTGGATGGACAAAAAACTGGGAATCATAGTGCTATAGTAAGAATTGATAAAATCATTCATAAAACAGCAGTGCTTATATCTCTAGAACTAGACATCTATCTAAAGTAATTGAAGCATATAATAATTAAAATTAAGTAGCAAACAATAAACGCTACACATAAAATATTCCTTTCTCGGGAACATTCCTTTGAGACGTTTTGGGTAATTATATATGGTAGAAAAGATTATGAAATTTCTAACGAAGAAGTGGATCTTCAACAAAATAGTATGATAAATATATGAGAGATGATAGTATTAAATATTATCTTTTTGTAGATAAGTCTTTTCTAAAAGAAAACAACAAAAAAGCATTTTTTCATTTTTTTTCTCTTAGAATGTCATGTTTTTTCATTCTTCCTGCTTTGTTCCAGAACTAAAAGGTGGTATTAAATTTTGAAGGAATTTGACACCGTTATTGAAAGGCAGATAGAAAGCCGAGAATATTTCTCAAAGGTATATAGCTAAGGCCATCGGTGATAGGAGAAGACATGTGAACGCAACTAAGGAGAATAGCAATAAAATCATTACAATAATAGCAATGCTTACTGGATCTATCATAATATAGCATCAATATCAGATATTAAATTGTTGAATAATAAACAAGATCAGCTACAAGGAAACTATTTCTTTCTCAAAAATATTCCATCAAGACCGTTGATGGAAGACCTCTGATAGAAAACTGATAAAAATGGATATTCACCAAAACCTGAGATCCTAACCTCTCTGCTGATCAACCTTGACTGATCTGGATGAACCTCTAAATCTAGAGCTGAGTAGATGACTGTATTAAACATATCTTACATAGAGATTTCAACACTCTACTCAAATTTTTAATGCAATTGTTAGAACAAATCATTTTCCTAACCAATGAAAGAAGTAGTATAAATTGTAATAATCCTGAAACCAGGAAAACAACCTGAATATATCAAATACTACAGACCAATTATCCTATTTTCCATTCATCAGTTTGGCTTCAAAAGTCAGCGCAGAATAATTTAACAGGTCCGTGGAAGTCAGAAAAATCAACAATGATCTGGAAGGAAAAATATGTCGCTCGGAGGCACATCCTTGTCATCAGCTTTCTTGGCATCAGTCAGGACGTCCTAAAATCTCATCTAAGTAACAGGCATTTTCTCATCAAATACCAAAGTAAATATATTGACACTAACCCCATCCAGTCTGGAGTATCACAGGGCAGTATTCTAGGACCCATTTTATACTTACTACTTATATCTGACTTATCAACAACAAGAGTCGCAGTAATTTCAAATATCAGAATCAGAACCTACAGGAAGTGGCGTTTAAAAGCCAATGAAACCAACTAAAAACACGTAATATTTACGATACATGTTCGCCAGTTGAATTAATTCAGCCAGCTGTCAATTACCACAGAAAATGATGTTAAATTTCTCGGTTTGCATCTCGACAGGAAATTAATATGGCGCAAACATATATTTACTAAACTCAAACAACTGGGATTAAAACTATGACAGATGTACTGGATAATTTGGATGAAACTTCCATAGACAGAAGCTTTCCATAGACAGCAAGGCCATACTCAAGCCAATCTGGATTTATGGCATATAGCTCTGAGATCAAAAACAAACTCTAGCCTGGATCTAAACTCTAACCTAATAAAGTATTGCAAATAATTGTAGTTTCGCCATAGTGTATGCCCATCCATGTTATTGTATTCACATCGATATCCGATTGGTTTCCATCAGGTAGGAGATCAAATATTTTAGTGTTAGATACTGTTAAAGACTTACAGTGCACCCTAATACACTAGCTAACAAAATATTATGCCCAATAATTCAGTACACAAACCCAAGATGGTTAAACCCTCAGAACTTTTTCATACATTTAATTAAATCATAGACTTAATAAATACTTACAAGGAATCATAGGAACTTATATTAATTATAATGAAATAAAGTTATAATCGTGTTGGCCAAATTCGATGTCTTATAACCAACTTATTGGAAGCATGTTTTTTTTTCAGTTCAACATGTTTTGACAGCAGATTTTCTTTGTAGAAAATTACATTTGTAATCACAATACAGTATTTCGTCCCTAACGTAAATAAAACTCCGATGCAAATACGGCGATTACCTTGTCAATGCCATGAGAAGCAAACACTTTATGTTACAGTTATTGCACGATATAAATATAACTCCCGAATATTAAATTTGCATAGAAGGTAAAAGTATTATATAAATTTCAACGAGCCCCATTCGCCCTTTAGTCGTACGGCCGGCTGCGTGACAATAGTGCCCATTGACGAGGTAAAAATACTCCGGCAATTGACATGCGAACTCGAAGAACAATTGGAGATGTCATCAGGATAAAGCACGAAACCGAACCAAGGCCAACTGCATAAACGACTAATGAGAATTCAATTGTTCATTTATCAGAGCTAGCTCCTAAAAATCTCTTTAGGGTTTTTGTGTTTTATCGGGCGACTTGTTAAATTACCGTCCTTACGAATTTATTTCGTTCACAGTGTCGCTAAAAAGAGCTTCACCTCAGGAAAGTTGTGTTACCCGTCTGATGGGATTTCAAAGGAATAATTTATTTTGAGCTACTCCCGAGGAACGATACAATACATTCGGATATTTACTGCGAACAACTACAAAAATTGAGCGAAGCCATGCCCGAAAAGCGCCCAGGACTTGTAAATCGTAAGAAGGTCGTCTTCCACCACGACAACGCTCGACCTCACACTTCTCTGCAGACCCAGAGAAAATTGTTGGACTTAGATAGGGATATTTTACCCCATCCACCGTATTCTCCAGACCTCGCGCCCTCGGATTGTCACCTATTCCGCTCCATGGACAACAGTTTACGAAATTTACGATAACATTTAAACTTTAACATTTAAATCATTAAAAAAGGTTTTTTTTTTGCCAGGGAATCGCAAAGTTTTTATGAAAATGGTATTATGAGGCTTACTGAGAGATGGGAGAAAGTTATTGAAAATGGAGGAACGTACCTTATTGATTAAAATAACTTGTAATAAGTATATTGTTAATATTAGATACTTATGAAAACACCAAACGAACTTTTTGGACAACCTGATACTATTCAGAAGTGATAAAACGATTGCGTAAGACAGTGAAAAAAGTTATCTGAGTTGAGGAGATCTCGGGACTGGTTTCTTCATCATGACAATGGACCTGTCCACATAGCGTTGAAAATTAACCAGTTTTTGACAAAAAATGGCATACCAACAGTTTCATACCCCTATTACTCCCCCAACTTAGCCAATGCGACTTCTTGATATTCTCAAGAATGCAAAAGAACCTAAAGGGAAATCGTTTCCGGAATATAGAGGAGGTTAAGAAAAAATCGCTAGAGGCAAGTAACAGTATTAATCCAGAAGAATATAAAAAATATTCCGAACGGTGAAAGGACCGCTGAAACAAATGCATTCATCCAATGCAGGGGTTCTCAACCTTTTTCAACCCACGTACCCCTTTTTGTGTATCATTAACTATACGTATCCCCAACAAAATCACTTTTATTAAAATGTGTTATATTAGTTAAGTTAAAGTTTAACTGTTAAATTGTTAAAGTTTAATTACGAATAGGTTATTTAAATTAAAAAAAATGTATTAAACAAATACAGTAGTAACGAGCGACGTCCTTGCCTGCTGTTTTACTGATAGTTTTCAGTTTTAAATCATTATTCAAAGTTTTTGTCACAATTACATTCTACCTTATATCAATATCATCATCATGAGGTCATCAGTCCTAAGACTAGTTGGACGCTAACCTCCAGCTTCTCCTATGCTGACCTACGCATTCCGCTAATTGTGCTACAACCTACATCCCTTACTATTTGCGAGCAGTAGTCTAATCTAGGCCTACCTCTGTCTTTCTTCACTCCTATTTCTGCCTCCAAAATATCGCGGACTATTCCCCCATGTCTTAACAAGTGGCCTACCATTCTATCTCTTCTCTTCTTTATGTTTTTCCACATACTTCTTTTCTCGCCGACTTTCTCTAATACTTCTTCATTTCTAATCCTATCAGTCCACGGTATTTTCATCAGTCTTCGGTAACACCACATCTCAAAAGCTTATAATTTCTTCCTACTTGCTTCCCCTACCGTCCAGGTTTCGTAATCGTATAGTGCTGTGCTCCATACATACTTTTCAAAAATCTCTTCCTAGTTTCTAAGTTTATTACCCCCGAGCATAAAAGTGATTTCTTTTTGTTAAAAGCTACTCGACCCTGCGCTATTCTTTGTTTTATATCTTTATCGCTTCTTCCATCCCGATTTATTTTACTTCCTAAATAAGTGAAGTCTTTAACTTCCTCCAATATTTCATTATTCATTTTTACTTTCGCTTTTGCTCTGCTCTCGCGCCCTCTGCACACTAACACTTTAGTTTTATTTTATTCACCGTATCAATATAATTTTGAATATTTTTTGGTAGTTAACCGCGTATCCCTTACAGATTTTGGCGTACCCCAAAAGGGTACGTGTACCACCGGTTGATAATCATTGATCTAATGGATAGTATTCTGCAGGAGATTGATGTTTTCAAAATGTTATCTTAAATTAAAAAATAATCGACTGAAATAGCTAGTTCCAAGTTTCTGTAGTATGGGTACGATGAATTAGGTAAAATAATGCATGACTTTCCATAAAAGAAACAAACTAATGATATTAGCCTTGACAGTTTTATTTAGGGAAGTATTTTCGTCGAAAACGACGATTTCTTTCAAGCATTTTAAATATTAGTCCCGGATCAAACATAAACTGCTATTCCCTACTGAATTTCTCCGCAGTACGCCACTGGAGGTCACAGGCTAGGTCTCGTAACACATGTAACACACATGTTTGATTAATTTTGCAGCCATTAGCCCTGCTAATAAAATGCTGTGTACTTGATGCAAATAGATTCTGCGAAAAGGGGCATTTTCCGTGAATTAGTATGTAATTTAGGGCACAATCGAATCGAGAACCCACTTTAAATTATCTATTCAATAAAATCGCGTTGTTGGGAATGCGATAAATAGGGAAGGGAATATTATTATTGATATATAAATATAAGCCAGTAAAAGGCTGTACGTCATCTTTTATGCCCGAGGGTATGATAATACGGACATCAGTATTCATAGCTCTGAAACGCTTTGAAATTATCTCATTTTTACACCATTTGGAATATTTTAAATCCCGAGGATTAAAATTATCCACCCGTCGATGTTGGTGGTATAAATTAAAAATAAAGCCAACAAACCCAAATTATAACCGTTTTGTGTTTTTTATTGGTAACAGTCAAGTGAAAACTGTACATTTCAAGTAATTTAATCATTAATTTAAGAATAGAAAAGTTGGCCATTGCACTACATCTTCAATGCCACTATAAGATCTAGAAGTCAGATCCAATAGTAGCTACAACTCTCATTATTATATTTTAACTTCAGGCGTGGCACAAGGGTCAAATTTTGGGCCACCTCTATTTGTCATTCTTCTATATATATATATATATATATATATATATATATATATATATATATATATATATATATATATATATATATATATATATATATATATATATATATATATATATATATATACCTGTAGAATGCAGTAAACGTTATTTTCAACTAATCTTGAAGATAATTATTGACATCCAATTATTCTCAGTTACACTAGGTTGCACCTGAACTACTACAATTTGTGGTGTAGCAGGTAAATGGCCTTGACAAACTTTCTAAATCCTGAAGGTGGTCACGTTTCTTTATAAATATATTTATATAAATTAATTAGGCATAGTCAATGATATACCTATTAATGGAAACATGTGAAATATTTACTTTTGATAATAAGAAAAATTATAGTTATTTCTTTCCATTTATGCTCTTGTGTGATGATATAAGTAGGCCTTAGGTATAGAGAAACGCTAAAAAAACCGCAATGGAATATACACAAGAGACGACGCAGAAGAAAAGTGGAAATAGTAGGATTTTTCAAAAAAATATTGTATTCTTTTCTTTCTTAATGAGATAATTCAAGGAAAATTTATTAACGTAAAATACGCTACGGTACCCATCTTCTTTCAATAAGCAAGAGCAAGTGCTTGACTTTCCTTTACTCTGTATTAAACAATGCACATCGTATAATATTCTATATAATTTTATAGTCTGTAATAAGGACACTCGTTTCCCGAAAACCCCACATAGAGAAGATAGTTAGAGGTCTAGAAGTTACGAGATACAGTATTCTTCAAAAGACATAGTAATGAAACGAAGTTTTATTTATGTTGTTTTGTTATGTGATGATATAAGCCGAATTATACACAAAGGTCTCCGAAGAAGAAGACTGGAAATGGTTATTTTTGTCCATCCTTTCTCTAAATAAACAGTTTTGAAACCTTAAAATGGACTTTTCCACACGTAGAACAACTTTATCTCGAAATTGAGTGGCCAAGATAAAATAAACCAACACATAAATGCAGAATATGTGTTTTATGCGACAGTTTTACTTTTTTCAAATAGTTCACCCTCGTGCTTTCTCATGACCCATAAACAGGGTCGGGTGTATCCTATCCACCTCAAAATTAATAGACGTCGTCTGGTAGACGTCCCTAATCAGAATCAGTCGAAACCCGATCGATTTGACACGATTTAATTGAGTGATCGTGCTAACAAACAAATTTCTCAAATAGTCCACCATTGTGCTTTCTCATGACCCATGAACATGGTAGAGTGTGTTCTATCCACCTCAAAATCAATAGGTGTCGTCTGGGGGACGTCCCCGATCCGAATCAGTCAAAACGCATCAATCCGACATGACTTACCTAGTTGAGTTATCGTGTTAACAAAAAAAATTTCTCAAATAGTCCACCATCGTGCTTTCTCATGACCCATGGACAGGATAGGGTGTGTCCTGTCCACCTCAAAATCAATAGGTGTCATCTGGGAGACGTACCCGATCGATCCGACACGATTTAGTTGAGTTGTCGTGCTAACAAGAACAATTTCTCAAATAGGCCCAAGGGAGGGGGTGGTGTGTGCTGTCCACCTCAAAATCAATAGGTGTCGTCTAGGAAACGTCCCCGATCAGAATCAGTTAGAAACCCGATCGATCCGACACGATTTAGTTGAGTTATCATGCTAACAAGAATAAATGCCAACGACACCGACGACACACACAGCAAAAAATTTTTAAAAACCATTTTTTTTGTTTTTAGGCCGAAAAACGAAAAATAAACCCAAAAAAACGTGCTTGACTTTCATTATGGTTTTAAATTAATTATATTGCGCTATAATTCTATAATCTGTATGAAAACAAGGATCTACATGTCCCCAAAACATCGCTACATAGCGGAGGTAGAAGTATAGAGATACAGTAGACTTCAAAAGTCATAGTAATGATGTGTATTTTAATGAAATATTCTTCTAAATATATTGTGGGTCCTTAAATGCTACCTTAAGGATCCTGCAAAGACGAAATTATAGCATCTGTTCAAAGTCACACTTTTTACTTGACTTACACCGCTTACGCCTTTTCGATACCTAAGTATGGAATAGTTTACCTCATAAATCAAAATTACGAGTTCTATGCGGATTCATAAAACATACCATCGATCGTTTGCGAGTATAATGCGAGTATAAGTATAACAATGTATAACAATGTTAATTACTTGCGTACTACAGATTTACCCCCGATACTATCTCAATATTATCAGTTGTACGTCTCCTGTCATCGGCTTATTAAGGTTGATCTTCTGCATCCTCTTCTGTTTGTGGCTCTCGCTGCGTTTCGCTCCACCTGCCAAATCCGGCAGTCTCATTTCAGAGTCGCTGTCAAGACGCAAGCAGAGTCGGTAGGGGGATATTTGGAAAATAGTAATTACGTAGAATGGGTTTCTGATTAAAAAGATTTAATTCGTTAACGTAAAAGGATTGATAAAAACCTGTTTCGTGGCATTTTTCGTGATTTCCCCGGTCAAGTCATCCGCAAAATTAAAAAAATTTATGCTTAAGGTCCTTATTTTCTTTTTTTTTACATTTTCGCACTCCGCTATACCAGAGCGGAAAAGTTATGTAATCGTGTAAAGAAAAATGGGAAAAATTTTTTTTTCTACCGTTTAATTTTCGTTCTTCGGCCTAAAAACAAAAGAAATGGTTTTTAAAAAATTGTGTGTGTAGTTGTTGTCGTTATCGTCGGCATTAAAATTTCTTGTTAGCACTATAACTCAACTAAATCGTATCGGATCGATCGGATTTTGACTGATTCTGATCGAGGACGTCTCGCAGACGACACCTATTGATTTTGAGGTGGATAAAACACTTTACCATGTTCATGGGTCATGAGAAAGCACAATGGTGGACTATTTGAGAAATTATTTTTGTCAGCACGATCACTCAATTAAATCGTCTCGGATCGATCGGGTTTCGACTGATTCTAATTAGGGACGTCTACCAGGCGACATCTATTGATTTTGGGGTGGATAGGACATACCCTGTCCATGAGTCACTCAATTTCGAGATAGAGATGTTCTACGTGTGGAAAAGTCCGTTTTAAGGTTTTAAAACTGTTTATTTCACTTCTGTATATATTATGACGAAGAGGACATATGATAGTCATAGATTTCGACCACAGGAACTTTGTATTTATCGTATATTTATATAGGGAAAACTAGCTCCCCTATTACAACTATCCCTTTGACATTAAATATAAAAAACTCGTGAAATATTTTGTTCAGTGTTCGTGAGAATTGCTCTCTTATTATTGCTGTTGCTAAAACGTTGCCCTTTCCTAAGGTTCGATATAGAAAACACATTCAATGTTGCAAAAAAGTCGAGTTCCTAACACCCGCCGCAGGAGTTTAAATGGACACCAAAGAAAGTTAACCTCACTCTAGCTCACTTATTTGTGACATTGGTTCCAAATAATGAAAATTTTCAAATACTACAAGAATGAGTGTAGCACAAACTTTATGGTGCTTCACAAAGTTATTCACTAATTCTACGTGACTACCAGAGAAGTGAGTGGTTGGAGGAATGGAATTGAGTGGCCAGCTATATCTCTGGATCTAACTCATAGGACTATTTTTGGTAACCTTACCGCAAATCAAAGGTGGCGGAACAAACCAAATGCCATTGAAGCAATAAAATTACTTTTATAAATGACAGCAACAGCAAGGATATTGTTATTTAAAAAAACTATCCGTGATATAATTCTAACAGTCAATGGTGTCAAAATAATATACATGCACAAAAAAATTCTAATGTAAAAACAAATATAGGATATCTTTTCAAAAAATAAAACCCGCCACAGGTAGGATTCGACATTTGTCCCAGATCGAAACCGAACGACATACAGCTGTTTCGAACTTATTAGTTCTCATCAGTGCCGTACACGGTACGCCGATTCAGGACAAATGCCGAATGAACTCTATAGCGTATACATCTTTATCGATACGATCTCTGTCAGTAACATATAAGGGAACTACTTTGATAACCGCTTGGCGATTTGGTGGTTCCTTTCTCGATTTTCGACTTATATGTTACTGACAGAGATCGTATCGATAAAGATGTATACGCCATAAAGTTCATTCGGCATTTGTCCTGAATCGGCGTACCGTGTATACACTGATGAGAACTAACAAGTTCGCTGTTGTCGTTCGGTTCCGATCCGGGACAAATGTCGAATCCTACCTGTGGCGGATTTCATTTTTTGAAACCTTATCTGATCGTGCAGAAACACAAGAAAGGGGTCGAGGATCGCTTCTGGGTATAATTCAATGCCTGGCGGGGCTTTAGCCCGAGGAGTAGTTGTTTCCTAGAGCGATTATGTAATAGCTTTACTATTCGGGAACTACTTTGATAACCGCTTGGCGGTTTGGTGGTTCCTTTGTCGATTTCCGACTTATATGTTACTGACGTTGTAAATAGTAACTTTTAATTGTTGTGTCAACTGAATATTATATGCTGATAGATGCCTTAAAATCCGATGCATGGTGGCTCTTGACTGATTCGTTTATTGTGCACGACGTCGAGTTGAAGTGTTTGGATACTCCCGTACACTTTCTCTAACTGCAGCAATATTTTCAGCTAACCGGTCACGACGAAGACGTATTGGTGTTGCCTTATCAATAACAGAACTCGTCTCTTCAAAGTTATTGATTAAGTTACGAACTGTTAACTCTGCAGTGCTTCATGTTTTCCTAATTTTGAGCGAATTTTTCTTAATGCAACTGTAAACGATCGCTCATTTTCATAAGACAGTTGTACACAAACTATTCGTTGCTGTACTGTTAGTCGCGGCATGTTCACTTCGTATGGTTGTAGATGACAGTCGTTAAATATTGACGCCCTATCTTTCACAGAACACAAATGGCTGCCAATTCAAGTCCTCACTGTATGTAAAATACAACCTACCATAGATTTTCAATGAAGGCACTATTAGTGTTATTATTATATAAGCAATTCTATCAGTTATACCCGCCGCATCGTCGGAGTAGAGATATCTCGTTGCTCTCGCGAGCCAACCCTGTCGCGTCAGCCGTCGTTGTCGCCCAGGGTAGTATACCTTCGTCCGTACCAGTATCGAACCTCCCCATCCGCCGCCCCTGGGCCTTTCTACGACTCACCTGGCCTTTATCGACCGCCACCACGCCACAGAATGTGTCGGTGATAAATAACGGGCCTTCCTTTGGAAACTGTTAATTATTTTTTCTCCCCGGTTGCCTATAACCAAGTAATTCACCTTATATTCGGAACCCGCTCCGCACCGCCATTGTTTCACCTTAATGGCGGGATTGTGTTAAATAAAGCCAGGTTTGAATTCGGCCGCGTTTATTTGGACGGAATTTGTTTTATTGCTTCGAACAAGTAGCAGTAAATACGTAGCTTTTATTGCGTCTTTAAATTTATCGCCTGCAATGTATCGGGATTCTCGTTAGTTAGCTACTTTTATTCGCCTCCCACCCAGTTTTACTACAATAATTGTTTCGCGCACACTTGAACGCTGTCATTCGCTTATCGAGTGAACGATAATTGATAGACACGCAGCGCTGTCAAAATACTACGTTCAGGGTATCCAGATGTGGGTGGCGCTGAATACTGTAAGTTCCAGAATCAGTAAGAACTGATAAAATTTTGACAATTCGAAGCTGGAAGCTGGTATATATAAAAAAAGTCATCTTGGTTAAACTTTAAAATAAAATTTACCCATTTTTTTATACAATGTAGAACTAGTAAACTATATATTTATATGATATTGTTTTTATCGGTCTCACGCGATATATTTTATAAGGCCGAAAACCGATAAATTATAGCAGAATTTATTTTCAGTAAATTCATATTCGTATTGGTTCTTTTTTTTTATCCTTTTTTTGCAGGCTGTATTTCATCCTTCTCGTGAGTTATTTTTATATTAAAACCTTTTATGGACATAAATCTATTTTCTATATAATATGCACTTTTCAAATAGATTTAAAATACATATATTTTATTCTTAATTCTAAAGCTATTAAAGTAAATTGAATTTTTAGTGAAATATTAGTTCCATCATGTGACAATGAGATAAAATGGGTTATAAGAGACATTAACGAAGCTCTTCAAAATCATACAATAGTACCAAACCGGATAAGTAAGTAAAAAGTTTTAAAATGTAGAGATACAGCTTGGAAAACAATTTAAAACAAGTAAAATAGCAGTCCTAGGAAGAATATGCTCGTACATCTTCGATAACATATGAAACTCAACGTGCTGAAGTATGGAATAAAATTAAATAAAGCCACTAGTTACATAAACAGATATACTTGGATGCAAGACATATTCACAAGGTAGTTATAATCCCAACTCTTCAAATAGGAAAGAACAAAAGATAATAGTGCATAACAAGTGATAACTACAAGCTCACTATGGTTACTAGAGACAAAAGAATTACTTAATAGACACCAGTGTGAATTTCACAAATACCATTTCACTACTGACCAACTAGTATACCTAGGCACTAAATTCAAAACCATATCCTAAAGAAGTAACATCTGATAGCATTGATATTACTTGGAGATGTATGTCATAATAAGAATATACAATTGCGGAATAAGAACAAACTTAGCAACATTTCTTACACACTTCGTACAACTAGACGATATTCTCTACTTTGGGCTGAACACAAACAATAAATAAACAGTTTTAAAACCTTGAAACCGCGCGTAGAACATCTCTATCTCGAAATTGAGTGGCCGCGAAAAAATAAATCAACACATAAATACCAACAGAATATGTGTTTTATGCGACAGTTTTACTTTTTTCGATGTTTCTCAAATAGTCCACCATCGTGTTTTCTCATGACCTATGGACAGGGTGGGGTGTGTCCTATTCACCTCAAAATCAATAGGTGTCGTCTGGGAGATGTCCTCGATGAGAATCAGTCAAAACCCGATTGATCCGACACGATTAAGTTGAGTTATCGTGCTAACAAAAGAAATTTCTCAAATAGCCCACCGTCGTGCTTTCTCATGACCCATGGACAGGGTCGAGTGTGTCCTATCCACCTCAAAATCAATATGTGTCGTCTGAGAGACGTTCCCAGGTGACACCTATTGATTTTGAGGTGGATAAATTATTAGAGAATTTTTTTTAGCGCTATCACTCAATTAAATCGTGTCGGATCGATCGGGTTTCGACTAGTTCAAATTAGGGACGTCTACCAGACGACTTCTATTGATTTTGAGGTGGATAGAATACACCCCACCCTGTTCATGGGTCATGAGAAAGCACGAAGGTGGACTATTAGAAAAAAAGTAAAACTGTCACATAAAACAGATATTCTGCATTTATGTGTTGGTTTATTTTTTCTCGGTAAAGATGTTCTACGTGCGGAAAAGTCCGCTTTAGGGTTTTAAAACTGTTTATTCCTTTACACGATTACATTACTTTTCCGCTAATATAGTTGAGTGCGGAAAAGTAAAAAATCAGATACGAATGAAGCAGTTGCATTTTGAGTATTAGGTCAAACTTACTCCTGATTATTGTCACACATAATATCAATTTACAATCAGCGTTGTTTCTAGGAATAGAGAAACATAACATGAAGCGTGGGTGAAGTTTGGGTTAAATTGCATGACATGAGAGCAGCAATCAAGAGAAAGGTAGAATATATATATATGGCAGATGCAGTTTCAAATTCAGTAAATTAATTTCAGTAGAGAAAATTATCATTTTTGTTACGCAATCATGATTATCTAATTTCAATGCATAAATATGACAATGCGTGCATTGCCAGAAGATAATGGTAGGGAATTATATTCTCGATTTTATTGTGTTCGTTTTATGATCAATAAAATTACGAAACTGGATGGAATTATGCAGTGAAAACGTTCGTTAGGTAGATACAAATCGATTCGTGTGTCTCTGTTAAAACGATTTATTAAATTGCTAGATTTGAGCAGGCATAATGGACTAATAAAGTAATAATGTCAAGGCGAAACCTCTTGAGCGCAGTAATATTGTGGATATATTAGATCGATCGGTTTAATAGAGGAATAATTGAACGATATAGCATGATTTATTGTTGATTTTTTTAGCTACTTATATATATTTCTAGTCAGTATAAAATTATACTTTCAAATTTTGCACGAGGAAAAAGTTTGATTTCATTCTGGAGTATAATAATGTCACATTTATATTTTATTGAACGGAGAACAGACGATTTCATTCAATTATCTCTATATTCTGAAAATAATGTTATTTATAACCCTCAAGTCAACTCCAGATACATTTTAACCGACAGAGAACATTCTGTCGGTTCTATATTGAGTAATTTGCATAATACAAGATTAAGAATTTAATAAATCTTAAATTTAAGAATTAGTTATTAAACATAATTAAGAGGACCAAATTGTGGATTGTGAGCAAACCAAAATAATATACATCACTTTGGTGTTCCACAGGGTTCAGTAGCGTTACCGGTTTAATTTATATTCCGCACTAATGACCTGCGGAGTACAACAATGTTGTGATGCTGCCACCTTGATAAAACCGCGTGACAAAACAGCTTTTATAGGTTACCCTACCCCAGTATTCGCAGTTGTGTACAAAAAAATATTTATTACTTTTCCGCACTCCCTATACACGAAAAAGTAATGTAATCGTCTAAATTTTTCTTCTGGGGTTTATTTTTCGCTTTTCCGCCTAAAAACAAAGAAAATAGTTTTTGAATCATTTTGTGTGTGTGTGTATGTGTGTGTGTGTGTGTGTGTGTGTGTGTGTGTGTGTGTGTGTGTGTGTGTGTGTGTGTGTGTGTGTGTGTGTGTGTGTGTGTGTGTGTGTCGTTGTCGTCGTTTTCGTCGCTGCCGTAGTCGGCATTTGTTTTTGTTAGCACGATAACTCAACTAAATCGTGTCGGATCGATCGGGTTTTGACTGATTCTGATCGGAGACATCTCCCAGACGACATCTATTGATTTTGAGGTTGATAGAATATACTCTACCATGTTCATAGGACATGAGAAAGCACGACGGTGGACTATTTGAGAAATTGTTTTTGCTATCACTATCACTCAATTAAATCGTGTCGGATCGATCGGGTTTCGACTGATTCTAATTAGGAATGTCCACCAGACGACATCTATTGGTATTGAGGTAGATAGGACCCATCCTGTCCATGGGTCATGAGAAAGCACCATGGTGGACTATTTGAAATTTTTTTTGATAACATGATAACTCAACTAAATCGTGTCGGATCGATCGGGTTCTGACTGATTCTGATGGAGGACGTCTCCCAGACGATACCTACTGATTTTGAGGTGGATATAACACACTCTACCATGTTCATGGGTCATGAGAAAGCACGATGGTGGACTATTTAAGAAATTGTTTTTGTTAGCACACGATCACTGAATTAAATCGTATCGGATCGATTGGGTTTCGGCTGATTCTGATTAGGGACGTCTGCCAGATGACATCTATTGATTTTGAAGTGGTTAGGACACGCCCCACCCTGTCCATGGGTCATAAGAAAGCACGATGGAGGACTATTCGAGAAAAATTGAAAAAAGTAAAACTATTGTATAAAACACATATTTTGCATTTATGTATTGGTTTATTTTTTCTCGGCCACTCAATTTCGAGATAGAGATGTTCTAAATGCGGAAGTCCGTTTTAAGGATTTAAAACTGTTTATTTTGTACTCAGTACAAGCTCATTTACGTGTTCTCAGTACACGTTTGAAAACGTGTACTGAGAACACGTAAATTGAATCATTGACGACTGGAAGCGAGTTTTTTTTCAGTCGAAACAAGAGGAAGTATTAATTCACCACAATGACATCAACGAGTCTGGCGGAGGCTAGCAGAGGTCGCTTGCTGCCTGCAACATATGCTCTGAGTATCCCATTTTTTGGTGGATCTATAATGTTGTGAGCAGGAATTTATTTCCTATACGGAGAAAATCTATAAATGTATATTTCTATTTAGAAAACATAGGGGAAGAACATATGACACCATTTACCCCGTTTGTCGGGGACAATTTAATTTTTATACAGGATAGCGCTCGGCGCCACGTTGTTAGAGAGGTACTGGACTACCTTTAATTTGTGAATATTCTAACTATGGACTGGCTACTAAGAAGCCCAGACATGAACCCCATAGAGCATCTACGGGATGTACTAAAACGATAAATTAGGCCCCACATACCTGACCCTATGACTCTCAGGGAATTCGAACAAGTCGATTTTGTCGAATGGGAGACTACTACTCGGGAAACCATTCACCGCTTGATCAATAACATGCCCAGATGAGTAGACGCAGTGATAAGAGCTAGAAGAGGATCCACTCGTTATTCAATTCAAATTCTTTATAAAGTTTTTCATTAACACCGTTCTCATTACATTTGACATTATTGTTCCTTTCTGTAGTTAATTCATGTTTTTTCTCGATAATACCATTCTAATTTGTTAAACATTAGATGAAATAATTTAATTATAATACCACGTAAGTACTATGATTTAGATCTTCGAAAAACTAAAAGTATTAATGCCAAGTTTCATCGATGCATTAATTCTATCCAGGAGATTAGTTAATTTTTCTTAGTATTGTAAACATTACTTTGAAAATTCATAAAAGAAAGAGGTTGTAACGCTATCATCTATTTAAATATGATATTTACATCAAAACTACCTTATACGCAGTAGAACAATTGTCATTAAATATTCCGCGTCATTTAGAATTCCCAACGAGAAGAGTGACGGCCGGTCTACTTCAGCGAAGAATAAATGATGATTAATTAAAAATTTAATGAGTGCCCGGTTTTTTAAAATAAAAGACCCGAGCGGCATTCGTTAAAATAACATTGAACTTCACTTCGTTTGTCAGGTAATCGAAACTTAACCTAGTTTTCGGTATACGCCGAATCAGTCCCTTCTATTTCCCCTGCCATTAAAAGATGTATTATTTTTCAATCCCGGGCCTGCAGCGACTAGAAAATTTACGAATAAATCAATGACGAATAGAGTAATAACTTCAAAATACTGCCCACTAGATACAATTATAACTTGTTGACTATTATTTGCCTTGTAAATACAAAGTAAATACATAGTTTTCATATATAGGGTCTTTCAATAGGGACGCTCGAAATTTGTTAGGCTACAGCGGCCATGTTGTTAAAGCAACATCTGTGAAATTTATTGTGAATTGTTCAGTAGTGTATGGCAAATCACTATAGAAGGCCACGGCGTTTAAAATCGTGTTAAAATCATCAAATTGTATAAAAAGAAATCAGTGCTCCGTTCGAGAAACGTTCCGCATGTTACATAATTTTTATCCTCGCCACAACCGTCCCGCCGAGTCGATTATTCGACGTTTAGTGGCCAAATTTGAGTCGACCGGTTTGATAAATAATCAGCCCGTACACCCGTACGATACCTAAATGCGAGCTCTGATGAAAATATCGTTGTTGTGCATGAGAGTGTACGGGAAAACACAAGGCAGTCAATTTCTCGTCGTTTACAAGAACTTGGCGTTTCTGGGAGTTCGACTTGGCGAATTTTGCACCGGCACTTAGGTTTGCACCCGTATAAAATCCAACTGACTCAGTAACTTTAGGTAAACGACCATAGACAACGCGGTGTGTTCGCTGATTGGACTCTGCAACAGTTGGAAGTTGACCCAAATTTCACCAAAGAAAATCATCTTTAGCGGCGAAGCCCAGTTTTAAATAAGTGGATATGTGATCGAGCAAAATTGTCGAATTTGGAACAATATTACGATCCACACGAGATACACTAGAACCAAATGCATCCCGAGAAAGTCACTGCTTGGTGCGGATTTTGGTCTGGCGGAATCATCAGTCCGCACTTCTTCCAAAACGAAACTGACATTGCCATAAACGTCAACGGCAAGCGCTACAGATCGACGATAAGCAACTTCTTGTAGCCTAAACTAGATGATATGGATATCGACGACCTGTGATTGCAACAGGGCGGCGCTACGTACCACACAGCGCATGCCACGATGGACATTGTCCACGAGCGATCTAAGGCGACATTAACTGGCCACCAAGATCGTGCTATTTAACGCCTTTAGACTTCTTCCTCTGGGCCTATCTTAAATCGCAGGTCTTCGCTAATAAACTACAAACAATTTATACCCTCAAAGTCAACATAACGAACGCCATCCAGCAAATTCAGCCAGATTTATGCGACAAAGTCATCGAAAATTGTACTTCCCAAATACGTGCCACCAAGCAAAGCTGCGGCGGACATTTGAACGACATTTTTTTCCATACTTAATGCCATAAAACATTCATTCAAATAAAAGAAATTGTATAGATATCTCACATACAACTTGTTTTATTTACATTTAAAATCGAGCGCCCTTATTGAGAGACCCTTTATAATGTGGAAGAGGTCGTGGCATCATAAATAATTTATTTAACTGAAACGTACGAATGAAAATTCGATATAATAAATGTGAAAAAGGTTTTATGATGTCGCGATAGAAATATATATCAATATATGTTGATTAAAATTCATTTGTCTTCGAATTGTCTTGGGATATAGAAATTTTCGAATTTTCGTGGAAAATAACTACCTGTCTAGCTGCAAAGACAGTTCGCCAATTTATGCATCCCCAGAAATAGTCCTTGGTCATGTTAGACTACACACTTACACAACATTTGTTTGCTTGATCATCCTATCAACTTCTTCAAAAATAATCCAAAAACTGACGTTCGATGTACAATACTTTCGTAATGTAATGAAGAAAATCGTTAAAAATTCAAGGAATAACTTTTCATAAAAACTCTCCAACTCCTCAATTCGTTTATTGAGTAGTATCTTTATCATTTTGTAGAAAGTTGTTGCATTAACTGAACGAGAAAGAATTGAAACTCTTTGCATTATCGGATTTGGAGACAAGATGGGCATCTAAATCGAATTTAGTTGAATTATTCGATGTAACTCAGTCTGATCGACAACCCATTAGTCAAAGAATGATAAGCAACGTTGAGTCTAAGTATTGCGAACTTGGGCATGTTCGTGATCTTTCTAAATCAAGTCGACTCTCACCATCAGAAGATGGACAGCTTAATGTTCTGTAGGCAATGTCAATAGGCAAAACTGCCGCCATTGGGCTACCGAGAATCCCCGATGGATGATGGAGTATCACAATCAGAATCACGAATCTTCGGTTAGGGAGAAGGAGACCGACTGAGTGGCCAACTAGATCACCAGGTTTGATACCCCTAGATTAATGTTTGTGGGAATACTTAAAAATCAAACTATACATTACTAAGCCGGAGAATTTAGAAAATTTAAAAGCAAGAATGCATCACGAAACACAATGTATACCTCTTGAAGCTATTGACGATGTTTAAAAATAATCTATTAAGCGTATTGACTACTGTCAAGCATCCAACAGTGTGTATTTTATTTTAGTTGAGTTTTTAAATAATTGCTATTAAATTTTGTATTTTGAATTTTCAAAAATGTTTATCTAAAAGCAATTAATTACTTTAAAAAAATACTGTATGTGTTCTACTATCATTTGCCTGTGATGACTTATCCTGTTAGGGCATAGCAATAGCCATAACCTATACATAAGAGGTAGAATCACACAGACAACAGAGTATAATCAAAATAGTGGATAGAAATATTGAACAAAGACATCCTATATATCACAAATTACATTTAAATGTTAATCTTCTTATTAAACTTCAACTATCAACTTGGATAGTATTTATTTATTAGACTGTATCAAGCTAGTAAAAACGTTATTCACTATGAGAAGACCATTTAAATGTTTAACATCCATTATATTCAATTCACTCTCAGTGACAGGCCAGAATTAACCATCCTGTACATGTAATTACAAAAAGCATATCGATTTCACATTAACCATGAATGCGACCCAAAACACTCAAATTATAGACTGCCGAAGGCCGCCGATACGATTCGTCTAGCGACAGGGGAAACAGAAATTAAAATATGATTTGGAATATCTAGCTTTAGCCTACTTTACTGTTCTAGTACACCGCCTAAACTATTATTACTCCACGATCTGATATAATAAATATTTCCTTAATATAACAATAGTAAACTAGTCTGGTTATGTTAGTTAAATTATGTAACCAAAATATTATTAAATATTAGAACTACACAATCCACCATCACAAAACATACATGTTATAAAGGACTTCAGTAGAAAACCAAAAAAATGTAAACTAAAACCCAGGACACGGATCAAAATGGACAACACATTTCATAGCACTATTAATCGATCAAAAAAATGGTTATAAAGTTCAGTAAAACGTTTACTCCCCTCTCCTATGAGATGTGTTCTCTTCTCTAAAGAGAAACCAGTAATAGTCATTCATTATACTACTCGTACAATTCACCCTTCCTTGATATAGTTTTTCCATGATATGAACGTTTTTATGTAATATATTCCCAGCACCTAACACAGTCATGGGCAAAGTATGGCCCGCGGGCCAAGTGCGGCCCTTCAGGGTAGTCCATCCGGCCCGCGACATGGTTTCGAATAACCCTACAATTACACCTAGGATAGGACAAAATGTATTTTCTGCGTAGCTAGAATAGAATAATGGTTTCCGTCTCATTGCGTTTTAAGTACGGTATTATCTGAGTTTATACGCAACCTCGCGTAGGCGTAGTGCAATACGTGTGTTGCTCGGCTAAGTTCGGAACGAATCGGGCGCTACCATTTTCGTTTCGTCCGTTCTCAAGGTTAGTATAGTTCGGACAGTCACGTAGTCAGTGTCAAGTCACCTCTGCGGCTGTGTGTCTGGCTTGTGTTTCTATAGTTTTGCTTTGTTGGTAGTGTTTTTTGACATTTTTTGTCGTTACAATGGCAAGTGAAAAACGTAAAGTTGATTCAGAATGTCGTGTTTTTAAAGATGAGTGGACTTGGAAATACTTTTTCACGCCTATTACGAATAAACCTGTGTGCCTCATTTGCAATGAAGCTGTAGACGTATTCAAGGAATTCAACCTCTCACGACACTTCACGACAAAACATTACAACGCCACTTATGAAACTATGACCGAAGAAGAACGGAAGCAAAAAGCAGAAACTCTACGTACAAAATTGTTAGGTCAGCAATTTTTTTTTAAACAAAGCTGTTCTCAAAAGCTAGCTACACATGCCAGTTACGTTGTGGCATACAATATTGCAAAAAGTAACAAAGCATTTTCTAATGGCGAATTTGTAAAAGTTGTGACATTTTGTGTCCTGACAAAACAAAGGATTTTGAGACAGTAAGTTTGTCTCGAAAAATAGTTACTTCTAGAATTGAAGTAATTGATAAGCAGTTTGTCTCACAACTAGAGTCTCACAAAGATAAGCGAGTTTAAATGCTGTTCTTTTGCGTTTGATGAAAGTACGGACATAACTGACACAGCTCAGTTACTGATATTTATAAGAGGTATTGATGACAACTTTTGTGTTACGGAAGAATTAGCTTGCATGCGTTCATTGAAGGGAACAACAAAAGGGTCAGGCATTATTCAAGAATTTCAAGAACCTATCACGTCTTTGAAAGTACCTTTGACCAATATTTGTAACATTAATACAGATGGAGCACCGAATATCACAGGGACGAAATCTAGTTTTGTAGGCATATTTAAGGAATCATTTCCTGGGAACGAAGTTGTGTTTCTTCATTGTGTCATACATCAAGAAGTTCTGTGTAAATCTGCTCTGGACATGAAACATGTGCTTGATGTTGTTATTAAGCTTGTTAATAACATTCGTTCACGAGCACTCAATCATAAACAATTTCGTGAGTTTCTTGACTCATTGCAGTCTGAATATTCTGATGTACTTTACTACAGTAAAGTAAGGTGGCTCAGTGCAGGACGGGTTTTCGAACGAGTTTGGTATCTAAAAGGCGAAATAATATCTTTCATGGAAGAAAAGGAATGGACGAGTGTAAACATTTAAAAGATATTGTATGGCTTTCGGACTTTGCATTCTTTACAGATCTTCTCATTCACATCAATAAATTAAACCTTAAACTCCAGGGAATAAATCAATTAATCCATGATATTTGGAGTCATATCAGGGGTTTCAAAATGCAATTGAATCTATTTTCCAAACAACTAGTCAAGAAAGACATTTTCCAAGACTAGAAACTATTGCAGTTAGGGAAGACAAACTTAGGAGCTATGAGAAAAGCCTGAAATGTCTTCATGAAGAATTTGAACGAAGATTCCAAGACTTCAAAGTTATTGAACAGGACCTGGATATTTTTAGCATGCCATTTAATGTGGATTGTGAATCAATAAAACCAGAATTGCAGCTCGAACTGATTGAGTTGCAATGTAACACTGAATTGAAGCAACTATTTCTCAACGTTTCTAAAATTGAGTTCTACAAGGCCCTGTTAAAATCAAGTTTCCCAAACCTGAAATCTCACGCTCAGAAGATAATTGCGATGTTTGCATCTTCCTACATCTGTGAACAGGTGTTTTCTACTATGAAGCTTCGCAAAAGCAGCGTTAGAAACCGATTGACTGACCACCATTTAGCTTCTCTACTGCGAATCAGCTCATCCCAGTTTCTACCAGATTATGAACAATTTTTAGAAGCTCAGTCACAGTTTCATCTGCCACATAAGCCATACTCTTCTAAAGAATAATCAATTTTTGTAACTTTTTTTTCTAATAATATAAGTATAATCTATATAATATAAGTTGTGTGTGATGTGAAAATCAAAAATCTGTTTTGTTTAATTTTTTTTTTCGGCTCGCCTAGATAATTTTTTACTTTATCTGGCCCTCCCCTTAAAAATTTTGCCCATCACTGACCTAACACAATTCAGTTCATTATTCTTTTCAGTTCATAGTAAGTGTTTTCTTATGGTATACTTTCCATAAGAAAACCAGGCCGAATTTGTTGATATATCTGCTATGTTTTAAGATGCGATTAATGCTATCTTTGACGTCTGTCGCGCGAGAGACTTACTTTGATAATCAGCGTTGGCCGCAGTGCTGTTCTACTTCCTGATTCATTATTAGCAAACAGAAAATAAATAAAACATCATTATCGTCGATATGGCACAATTTCTGTTAAATAGTGTAATTGTTTATATGGCATTCATTTTATTTCATGATTATATAGCAAAAGCATGTGGATTTGTCAGAAATAAAATATTTACTTCAAAAGTTTGCACTTTTTAGAGACACACACAAGAAATACATTTTTCAGAATAAAATATGCATCATTCTTGATACTCAAGTCCATTGAAACATAGAATTCTCTTTCGATCGATGAAATATTGTTAAAGATAGAGAAAGGTAATAAATTTGAATGTGAAAAACTTATATTGGCTTTTTAACTAGCGGCGACCATAAATTTTCGAGCCTCCTTCTCTGGGAGTCTCCTCCTTTGTTTATAGGAAATCGTGGGAGAAACTTGATGTGGAACGATTTACGTTCGACAGAGGCGTAGCATGATCATTTTCTTATAAGGAAAAAATTAAATAAATAAATTGAGAATGATTGCTATAAATTTAGTTTTTACTTGCATGTATTATTTTGGTTCTTTAATATTCTTTGTGGCTTAATTTTTCTGGTTGTAAAGTTGTCAGTAATTGTTCTGTTTGAGCTGAGACCCCATCATGGTCCTTTTTAATATACAACCCCTTCATTCTCTCAACAATTGATCCCCTAAAGATTACAGTACCCCATATTCGAGGTACCGTGTAAAACATAGTCATCCTCATTGTTCCAACCCATATATTTACTTCAATCTAGACTCCATCTATGTAATTCTTGATTCCAATGAGGATTCCCTTAAGACCAAGATCTACAGTTATGACATACAGTCGTGTCGTCAGAGAATACACTTTAATAAGTTGTGATTTTCTTCACAACATAACATATCTTCGTAAAATTGTATGCAACTCTCTAGATCATCTTCATTCGACTCTAAATGTACTTTAAAATGGCGTACTTTTTCTTTTTTAACAATTTGGAATTTATTTATTGTTAACTGGAATGCTTAAACTATGGTAGGAGTGTGAAAATATTCTTGAGTTTCAAGCAATATGTTTAATTTAATGTTTTAATGACTTTGGGTCTGCCTTGTCAATGTAAATCTTTTATACTATTAGTTTTTGTTTCAAAAAATAAAACCCGCCACAGGTAGGAGTCGATATCTGCCCCGGATCGGAACCGAACGACATACAGCTATTTCGAACTTATTAGTTCTCATCAGTGCCGTACACGGTACGCCGATCCAGAACAACTGCCGAATGAACTCTATGGGGTATACATATTTATAGATACGATCTCTGTCAGTAACATATAAGTCGGAAATCGAGAAAGGAATCACCAAACCTCCAAGCGGTTATCAAAGTAGTTCCCGAATAGCAAAGCTATTACATAATCGCTCTAGGGAACAACTACTCCTCGAGCTAAAGCCCCGCCAGGCATTGAATTATACCTAGAAGCGATCCTCGACCCCTTTCTCGTGTTTCTGCACGATCGGATAAGGTTTCAAAAAATAAAACCCGCCACAGGTAGGATTCGGCATCTGTCCCGGATCGGAACCGAAGGACATACAGCTGTTTCCAACTTATTAGTTCTCATCAGTGCCGTACCGTTTAATTTGTATATTTTACATAGGTGATATATAGAGCGTCTATTATGGAGAGTTCAACAGAGTCAAACTCAGGTCTTTGTAGTTACACAACGGCAATTCACAGAAAATACATCAGAATACAATAATGAATGTTAATTAAATTCGAATAAACAGAAAAACGGTAATTTATCACTAGGTACTTTTTTAAGGTTTCTGCAGTAAAACCCCGACGCTTATCACTTAACAATAGTTTAGGTAATGAAAAAGTCCTTTCAACATCTGTTATTACCAAAAGATAGTACGAGAAGTTAACTATATATGGACCATATTTTAGTAAAACAGGAGATAATTCCTGATGTATACCCTTTAGAAATAAATGGCTGTGTCCAGGGTTTTTTATAAACAGTTCTTGTAGTTTTTTTTATGGTAGTACTGACTTCACTTGTGTTGTAGTTGCTTTTTTTTTGTTTAGCAGTACATAATACCATAAGCTGTTCTTGTAAGGATAAGCCATATGTTTCCAGTTTCTCTATTGCAGTAATTAAGATGGTACTAGATGGTAATAGTTACTACACTAGGCTATAAAAATTAAGGAATGTAAAATAATCCTAAATTTTTAATTGATTGTCAAAGGGCTGTAACTTGGACAAGAATAGTCGCACAGCAATTTTAAAAAAGTAAATTGAAGTCCGTGGATCTTTTGAAGGACAAGCAAAAATTTGGAAAAAAATTCCGATGGATTTCTTATGATTAACAAGAAACTGCCGACGGTAAATATTTTTTACCTCTATATCTAAAAACTATAAACTTGGAGCTTCAATTTGCTTTTTTTAAAATTGCTCTTCGACTATTTTTCTCCAAGTTACAGCCCTTTGAAAATCACAAAAACTTTGGATTTTTTCCATCCCTTAATTATTGTGCTTAATGTATTAATATAACCATAACGAACATCATCTCGTATGATTCGTAGTTGCAGTAAGCTCTTCACTGTGTGTATGGCATTGCTTTCGTTGATATTATCATTAAGATTGTCTGATGTATTTTCTATAAACTACTGCTACGTAATGAAATAATACTAATCTGAGCCCGACTCTGTTGCGACTCGCCGAAATAGACACTTTAGTTGTAATTCTATAGTGAACTTCAAAGGGTATTTTACAATAAATCCTTTAACTTTCGGTTTTCCAGCAAAGTGTGTCTGGAACGAGGGGAATTATTTTTCGAAATACATTCACGTCAGCGATTTATTAAGTGAAGCGGCCGAAATTGATGGATTACTTATAAAACGTCTTACAAAACTTGTTTTCGTTAGAACTCCCGGCCATGTGTTATTCCTAGTACGATACGGTGGATCAAGTACCCATTAAATAAAAAAGGAGTATATCGGCCAGTCGCCTGATCGATCGGGCGTCGTGAAAAAGTAGAATTCACATTTTTTCTTTGCCCAAGGCGCTGATCTATTGATGTATATTTATGGGCTTCTCCGATGTGAAATTGAAACCAAATTTTCACGGAATATCAATATTTTGGGATCGTATTATGAACGGTAAAGAAATAGTCGAATGCGAATAATAACTAGCAATGGTTCTGTTAACAGATATTTCTTAGAAGAGGAAGTTTTCAAGGAGTTGTATGGAATTAAGTTTTCCTCAGACGTTTCAATTATAGTCGGAATAATGTGAAAATTAAAGTACAGGAAATGGTTTTCAATAATACAATATAAAAGTAAAATAAACGGGGAAGACGATTTATTTTTAACACAGTTAGTTTAATTTAATTTTTGCTTGTGTTTTCTAGGAACTACTATTCTTTAAAAACATTATCAAGAGCGATGAGAAAACTTAATAACGTTTCCTATTTGAATATTGTTTCGAAATTTGAAACATGTTTTAAATATATCTGATTGGAGAGGTATTTATCTGAGTAAAGACGAAAATAATTTTAATAATTTTATTTAATTACTTACAATACTCCTTTGACATATCGTGTCTTACAATCAGGGATGGATGGATGCGAGTGATGCGTCGCATCCCTTGAAAAATTGCCAAATTAGTGTTATTTAAAAGTTCAATCGATTTATTCAATTATTACAATTTTTTAATTATTTTAAACCAACCGCCAACATACATTATTTACTTTAAACGCTACCATTAACTTTTTTATTTCAAATCGGCCGTGAAGGAGCCCAAAATTATTGTACTCCCGCGTTACTTGCTGCAGTGCTGAAATGCAATAGTCCACGTTACATCCAAGCTACGCGTTGGATGGATGAAGAGGTCGGTGATCTTACGCAGTCAACAGTGGAACCTCGAGTGGATGTTGTCATTATTTCCGGACTCAGTTCTGCGATTATGTGAACGCATCTTGGCGACTGTCGTCATAACATAAGGAAGATTTGGAAGCGCTGTTTCAGGTAATTGTGGAAAATGAAAATAGGGAATGGGATCAAGAAACCGTTATTTGTGTTAGAGACCTTTTAACTTTATTGCGCGACTTTCAGTTTAATTTTTTCTTAGCAGTGTTTTCTGCAATATTCCCACATTCCGAGAGTATGTTTAAAATTCTACAGACAAAAATATCAGATATTAGCTACTGCAATAAAAAGATCGCCGATTTCAAATCACATATTCAAAAAATGAGAAACGAGTTTAATGGCATTTGGGACCATATGGACAGATTTGTGTTAGAAAATCAACCACCAAGTAAAAGAATGCGTTTGGATTCAATTCCTGAAGAATATAAGAAAAACACCTACACAGGATTGTTCCTACATTGAACTTTCAGTGATTTATAGTGATATGAAAAAGAGCACTGCGTTTGAGCTTCACCAATATATTATGTCCCTTCAATTATGTTTTGTTTTCCACGGAGTCATCAAAATTGTTTCGTTTAATTTTAACTATTCCTGCCACAAGCAGTTCCACGGAAATATCATTTTCATGTTTAAAGAGAATAAAGGCTTATCTGCAAAATTCTCAAAAGCAAGAAAGACTGTCAGCTTTAGCATTAAGGAATATTAAAAGTGCCTTGTTAGAAGAAATGAGATCGTCTCCAACATTTGAAGAAACAGTGATAGACGATTTCGCAGGACAAACAAAAACCGAAGAATTGATCTTCATTTTAAAAATTGGAATATATACCTCTGCATAATCATTTTAAGTTAGTGTCTTTTTTTATTTTTATCATTTCTATGTAGCCTATCATACATCCGACTATACCTCTTCCCTTTATAAAATTTTTATCACATCCCTAGATTCTTTTTTTACGCTACGCGCTTGCTTACAATAACTGAAAAAACCATCTAAGGAACTACAATAAAATTTATTTTGGCTTATGCAAAATAATTTGACCTTTTATTACAAAGCAGATTTAAGGAAATTAAAAATAAATATAATCAAAATCTAAAAAATACCAAGAGGACATTCTTCTAGGCAAATATTTCTAATGAATGTAGAAGATAAGACTAAGGAAATATGGAAACTCGTTAATTCGTGCTTGAATCATACGAACTGTGTTAATAATGATTATATAGAGTGTTTCATTTGGAACTACAAGATGTGATTTGTGAATAAATCTAATAATATTTGACAAACTGAGGTTTTTATTCTTTAAAATCGAGTCGATACGGCTACAAATAGAAATATGGCCACCTCAAATCGTCTGTAATAATATCATTCGTTTGGCAAAGTTGTCCATAACGCGGGCACATAAAACTATAACTACTATGACTTTATTTAACGAATAACACGATGAATATTTGCTTTGAGATCATTGATTGTTGCTGGCTGGGGTTGCCTTTGACATAACCCCAAAGAAAATATTCCAGTGGTGTTAAATCACATGGTCTTGCAGGTCAACTGATGTCAGCAATCCGCGAGACAATATGATCAAGGAATTTGGTATGCAACAGAATTATGGTTGCTGTATGACACGTTGCACCTTCTTGCCGAAACCACATGTTGTTCAAATCCAAATCATCAATTTGTTAGAAAAATAAATTGTTTAACATATCACGTTAGCGTTCCCTGTTTACTGTGATAGAATTGCCAGCTTCAGTTTCAAAGAAGTATAGTCCAATGCAAAATGCGTACCAAACCGTGCGTCTCTGTGGATGCATTTCTCTTTCGTGAGCAACATGTGGATTTTCAGTATCCCAAATTCTCCAATTTTGTTTCCTGATGTATCCGTCAAAATAAAAGTGTGCTTCATAGCTGAACAAAACTTTGTTGCAAAAATCAGCATCACCTTCTCTCTTTTCTAACACCCAATTAACAAACGTACGACATTGTAAATGATTTGTAACTTTTAATTGTTGTATCAACTGAATATTTTATGTCGACTGATGAAGATCTTTCTTCGAAACTCGATGCGTGGTGACTCTTGATAGATTCAATTGTTGTGCACGACGTCGAATTGATGTGTTTGGATACTCCCGTACACTGCAGCAATATTTTCATCTAACCGGCCACGACGAGGACGTATTAGTGTTGCTTTATCAATAACAGTACGTGTCTATTCAAATTTTTTGATTAAGTTACGAACAGTTAACTCTGTAGGCGCTTCACCTTATCCTAATTTTGTGCGAATTTCTCTTAATACAATTGTAGTGTAAGTGATTGCTCACTTTCATAAAACAGTAGTACACAAACTATTCGTTGTTGAACTGTTAATTGCGGCATGTTGCGGTTTGGTTTATATAGTAGAATTATTTTATGAAGAGTAAGTCGGCATTAAACCGTGCGATAAAGAGCAATGTATAGCTTACTATAGCTTACCTTCTCCCACGCCATTGCAGTAAAAGAATTTTATGCGCGCAAATGAATTATGGGCAGGTCTGTGTCTCTTATTCAGTCAGACATGCATATGTCTTTGTCACACGATTTACTGCCGACTTGGTCTTCATAAAATAATTCTACTATAGATCACGGTCCTATCTTTGACAGAACACAAAAGGCGCACAATTCAAATTCTATACATATTAACACTAATAACGAAATAGTTCTGAAAAGAAACAGATTACAAGTGATAAATATATATTATATTATTATTACTATTACTTATAGATGACATACAAATCTGATAATAGCTATAATAGGTATATTACATAGAGAAGATGAAGAGGAAACATCAAACATATTTTTAAATTTTTTTCGGATAATTTCGTACGAAGTACTAAAGCGGGGAACAGTGACAGCCGATAGAAAACAATGGTTTGTTTACATTACACCTTTTATTGCTTTTGTTTCCTTCGCCCGCGGGAGCCACGGTGAATGTAATTTGAATCGCCTCGGACAACGGCTCGTATGCATAAAATTTCCGAATAAAAGCCTTTAGTCCCTTTATCTCTTACCAAATCGCATGAAAATCTGTTTTTCGAAGCTACGGTGCGTTAAGTCAGAGCTCAAATTATCCTCGGCTATTCTGTATTCGGGGCGAACGTGCCGGAATAAATTCCCGCGTTATAGAAAAAATATGGCAAAACTTTTTAAAAATCGTCTGGGAGTCTTTTTTTAAAAGAAATGTCACAGAACAGTCTTTTAATGGTCACCCTCACACCAACGCTTTTAAATATATTAAAACACAATTATGATTCACCTTAAAATGTGTATCTTTGCGTAATTTTTCTTACGCATTATCTCCTTGAGCGATTACGAGAAGTTACACATTTTGTCAACGCTGGACGCGCTATCCGCGGCCCCTCTACCGATGTAGTTCGAACCTAACATTAGCGTGTTAAGTTCACTTCATTGAGCGTGTCTTATTGACAGAATTACGGAAGAAAATGAGTTTACGTGACTAACTGTTGGACCAATGAACGTCATCGAATTTTCAAGAAATTTTGCTTATAATTTATAGATAATGTATCCTGAATATTCGTTGACTTATTGGAATCTGGTAAATTTAATATTTAACATTGAAATTTGTACAACTCTAGAAGAAATATAACATTATTACGAAAAGGACAGCAAGATTATACTAATTTTGAGTTCCCTCGAACATGTAGCTTCAGAGGCAGAGATCTTAACTTCTCGAACAACCTACTCCAACCAAAAAACAACTAAGAGGTTACGCAGGATAGAGCAAGATCATGTACTTGGTGAGTATACCTCGAGTAGGTGAAATTAAATGTTAACGGAACTTACAAGAAGACGAAGCAGTGAAAGCAGTAACTCTGGTTAACGAAGAACATAGCCAGCGACATGTGGTTAATTTGTTAAGAGTTATAGAATCAACAATTAGTTGAACAATTAAGCGTTTCAATGAACTTGGAAGTTGCTGTAAAACCCCAGGACAAAGTCGTAAGAAGTCTACAGACACAAAAGATGATTGATATCTTATACAAGTCGCCTTCAGAAATAGGTATTCTATCAGTTTAGAGGTAAACAGGACTCTAGCAACAGCTAGTAAAGTAGCAATTTCTGGACGCACGGTCAGGAGAAGACCTAATGAAGCAGGATTGGGCAGAGGAAAACCAGCTATTGCACTACTACTTATTAGATAACATATAGTTACTAGACTTAGTTTTGCAAAAGAACACGTAAATTGGGCCATTGATGGCTGGAAGCGAGTTTTGTTTCCAGGCGAAGCAATAGTAAGTTGTAATTCACCAGATGGACGTCAACGAGTCTAGCGAAGGCCAGGAGAGACGTTGATTGACACTAATTGATCAATAGCATGTCCATACGATTGGAAGCGGCGATAAAAGCTAGAGAAGAATCTACACGCTATTGAATTCAAATTCTTACGATTTCTTACGATTAGAGCGAAAATTGGAGATGAAATTATCACCTCCAATTTTTTAAAGTCTTTCATCAACACCGTTTTCATTGCATTTGCATTGATTGTTCCTTTGTGTTATTTATTCATGTTTTCACCAATAATGCCATTCTAATTTGTTAGACATTAGTTGAAATCACTTAATTATAATATCACTTAGTACTGTGACGTAAATCTTCGAAAAAATAAAAGTAATAATGAGAAATATCACTGATACGTTAATTTTGCCTAGGAGTTTATTTAAGAGAGTAATAAACAATCTTAAATTAGCTCCAACCATACTGATATGAGTTGATTACACGGAAGAATGATTCGCTGACTCATCGCATGCATAATATTTATAATAAGCAATTTATTGTAAACAAAAAATAATTAATAAGGTTCCATGGTGTAATGGTTAGCACTCTGGACTTTGAATCCAGCGATCCGAGTTCAAATCTCGGTGGAACCTACAGTTTTTGTGAAAATTTAGTTTCCTGCAACTTATAACCTCGAAAAAGGGTATACTG
Source organism: Rosalia funebris (assembly GCA_037954035.1). NCBI lineage: Eukaryota > Metazoa > Arthropoda > Insecta > Coleoptera > Cerambycidae > Rosalia > Rosalia funebris. Next base: position 7,897,301 of record JAZFAV010000001.1, on the reverse strand, counting down.
AGAACATTTACTGTAAGTAAATTTAGTGTAAGTAATAACAATTTTCTATAACTTCAATTTGTATATACATCAGTTGTGATAAAAAGTGTAATTGATTTTGAATTATTATTTAATGCGTGTATATACAGTGTGTGTCTAAATTATGGAGTACTGAAAAACAATAAATTTTATTCACAAATAACAAACTGATAAAATAAAACTAGTACCAGATATTTTAAAAGAATGTTAAAATAAATGCTCAAAATGGGCACTTTTCTCTTGCTGACAATACAGCACCCTGTTGTCAAATTTTTATCTCAATCGTTCAAGTGTTTCTGTAGAAATTAACTTATGCTTTTCATTAATTCTCTCTGTTTCGAAACTACGATGTTATATACTTCAAATGTCTTTCAATAAGGGCGGTCGATTTTTAAATATAAATAATACAAGTTGTATGTGAGATATTATTCACTCAATTTTTTTTTATTTGAAAAAATATTTTATGGCTTTAAGTATGGAATATAACGTGGTTCAAATGTCCGCCGCGGCTTTATGGAGTATACCTTAGAATTTAAGTAACTCCATAAAATTAGATCCAAGTCGTGGCTTTAATTGGAGTAAGATCTGGAGATTGAGCAGGCCACTCTATTTTATCCCGGCGCCAAATCCATCAATAGGGATACTGTTCATTGAGATAATATAATTACTGCGTGATAATAGTGTGAAGGAGAACAACACTAATAATTCAAATTACGTTAAAGGCAATCTTCGAAATATTCATCCTCTGTTATTGATTAGTAAAAAGTCGTGACCTGAGTATGTTCTCCAATAAATAATTCTACAATTGACGGACGCGTAAAAAAATAACTGCCTTAACAGTATGACATCGTTTACACTCCCGTTTTTTATTCCAATGCATTCAATTTAGCAAACAGATTGGAACCTTACAACTTCTGCCAGTTAACTTCGCTTGTAAACAATGTAAGAACTCCGAAGAAACTTTATCGGGCTGCCTCTCTGTCTCGTTTATCACCCTCACGTGATTCCATTCGGCCCTATCTGTGCTCCTCCCTCGAAGATAATCTCGGTCGGAAAATGATTCGGATGGCGAACTTCTGATAAGAGACTTTAAAGTTTATTTACAACGCTACTCTTTGCCGGAAAAATAGTATCGGAATTTACTTAGGTGGAAGTTTTTCGAAAGTTTATCGCGATGCATTTTAAGATTAGGCGGAAGTTGTTGAAGTGATTTGCCTAGTTGAGTTCTCTCGGCGTGGCGCGCTAATTCGAGCGGACGAGGCGAATTTGATGAATGGGGGTTTTCAATTATCTTAAGAATGCATACATAAAAAATTATCTTCGGTTGAAGTTAGTCGTGGTTTGTAAAACAATTGTATGATGCAGTTATGTCAATCATTTTCGAATTACCAAACTTTATGAAGTTGTCCTGTGAAGTTTTCTTATTACTGAACGATTAAGCAGTCTTTAGATTATGATTTTGACCACAGATTATAAAATTTACACTATTGAATCGGTGTGATGGGTGGTGAAATTTAGGAAGAAAATCAGCGTTTGTATTTCTACAACTGTTGAGAGCACTTCCTAGGCTTTAAAGACAACATACCAGCAAGCTTTGGTATTACTAACAATAATACCAAACGTTTTTCTTGTCGATTCCTTAAAAAAATATATTATTATAGTTCATGTAATTCATAAAAAAGGTCTGGTCGAACAGATAGAACAGCATACGTACAGAAAAAGTTAATAGTTACCTTCGTCAATAATTCTTGCGTATTTCCAGTGATATAAAGGGTCTCTCGAGAAGGACGCTCGATTTTTAAACGTAAATGAAGCAAGTTATATGTAAAATACCTACTCAATTTTTTCTTTTATTTGAAAGAATATTTTATGGCATTAAGTATGAAATATAACGTCGTTCAATGCCCGCCGCGGCTTTGCTTGGCGGCACGTATTGGGGAAGTCAAATTTTCGATGACTTGAGGTCATCAATTGTTTGCGGTTTATTCGCTTAGACCTGCGATTTAAGATAGCCCCAAAGGAAAAAGTTTAAAGGCGTTAAATTGCCCTCAAATCATTCATGCAGAATGTCCATCGTCGCACGTAGCGCCCTCCAGTTTGGGCCACAAGAAGTTGCTTATCATCGATCTGTAGTACTCGCCGTTAACGGTTATGGCAATGCCAATTTAGTTTTGAAAGAAATACGGACCGATGATTCCGCCAGACCAAAATCCGCACCAAGCAATGACTTTCTCGGGACGCATTTGGTGCTGGTGTATCTCGTATAGACTGACATCGTCCCAAATCCGACAATTTTGCTTGTTTACATATCCATTCATCCTAAAATGGGCCTCATGGCTAAAGATGATTTTTTTGGCGAAATTTGGGTCAACTTCCAACTGCTCCAGAGCACAATCAGCGAACACACGGCGTTGTCTATGGTCGTTTACCTTAATTTCCTCAGTCAATTGGATTTTATACGGGTGCAGACCCAAGTCTCAATGCAAAATTCGCCAATTCGAAGTCGCAGAAAGGCCAGGTTCTTGTGAACGACGAGAAATTGACTGCCTCGGTTTTCCTGTACACTCTCACGCATACCAACATGATTATTTATCAAACCCGTTAACTCGGATTTGGCCACCAAATAGTCGACTCGCCGGGACGGTTGTGGCGAGGATAAGAATCACGTAATGCGAGGAATGTTTCTCGAGCGGAGTACTGATTTTGAAAATAAAATTTGATGATTTTCACACGTTGTTGGACGCTATAGCCTTCCATGTTGATTTTCCATACATTATTCAACAACTCGCAATAGGTTTGACAGATATTGCATTAACAACATGGCCGCTATAACCTAACAAATTTATAATCGAACATCCCTATTGAAAGACTCTATATTAATAAGTTAATTTTTCAACCTGATAAGCAGGATGTTATCTTTTGAAGTGCGTCAACTCTCAAAATATGCGAATATGCAGGATAATCCCTATATTTTGGTTAGATATCAATTATAATCTCAGAAAGTAAGCAGCAGTATCTCGCAAAAGAATACCTGGACATGGAGCAGCTTGATTATCAACATGAAGTGGCACAGAAATTATCTTTTGACTGAATTTGGTCTACAATATTGAGTGTATTCCCTTACGCAAAACACATAGGATATTTTGAACAACTGTAGCTTCTTTGCAAGAACTGGAACAAATGGTTATTGAAGAACGTCCAAACTTAACCCTAGAAATGCATAAAAATGATTTTGCTAGCATCAGGATGTATGAACAAGACGAGGGACACTTTGATCTCTTGATGCAATCTAAATCATGTCAAACAAGAGGATTCTAGGCAACTGTTATTATTATTATATTATATAGGTTTAGGCCTCATCAGCCACTGATCGCATGGGTAGTTCCTTGGCGATCCCCTCTTATCCGGGTCATTATCCAAGAATGCTATCCCATAAAAGGAACAATGTAGGCACGTCCCCCGCCTTAAGCCTCGCCTCCTCTAGGATAACAGGGGTCCCTAATATAAGATACCTCTTCTCCTCCAGTGCGGGGCAGGTGTAAAGAAGATAAATCGAGGTTTCCTCGTCTTCTTTACAGTATCTGCAGGCCGGGTTGTCAGTCAGCCTTAGATTGTGCTTATATGCATTTAGGCTACTATGGTGGCCCGTTATGATTCCCACCAGAGTTCTGGCTTTGTGCCTGTTCAATTTAATGAATTCTTGGGCCCATTTCTCAATCTCTGAGTATTCGATGAAGAGTTTGGTTATTCGACAACCCGTTACTCCTCTCCATCTTTTATTGTGCTGGTCTCTTGCCCAGCCATTGATGCGGTCTCTGATCAGATTCCGACTTATTCCCACTGCAGGTTCTGATCCATAGAGGTTTTCCCTAGTTCCTTGTCTGGCAAGGTCATCTGCAATTAGATTTCCTTTAATGCCATTATGCCCAAGTATCCATAAGAGTTCCACCGGTCCCTTCCCTGCCAAGTGGTTCAATGCTTCATAGCAATTATAGACCAGCTTCGACTTTGTCGTTGCTGAATTCAGGGCTGTCAACGCCGCCCTGCTATCCCAACAGATACATACCTTTTCCTGGGCCCGATTTTGGTCAGCCCCCAGAACACCGTATGTAATTCCAACTAGATCGGCCTGGAGTGCAGTAGTGTATTTGCCGAAGGGGAAGGTTTTACCTATCCCGTCGCGTCACCTATACACCCCCGCACCCGCTCTAATCAACTGTTATTTACTGTAATATTGAAATATACTTTTCTCTAACTGAACTTCTATTATTATTACTTTATTTACTATAAAATAAGTTTTACTACTGTATACTATAGTCGAAATGAATACTTTTGTTTTTTATTACCCTCTATACACACAGACATATATTATATTTATTTCAGATGTCTGAAATAAGAGGCAGTAATATAATTTAGATCCTTAATAAATATTCTCTCACATTTATCGCATTACGTTTATAAGACACATTTTGTTACGTGTACAAGTGCCAAATCCGCCCCTGGAGGACTACTTGAGATGCCGTTACTGCGATGGGTTGCCTGCTCCACACCCTGTCCGATTTGTATCGACGATATCACCTTTTGTATAACTGATCCGCCGTGGATATTCTAGTAAAGTAAACAATTTTAATTTGTGTATCCCGCCACAATTTCCCTTCAATTTCCGAACAGTTTATTTGCGCCCTTAAATATTTAAATCACAATGCGCCCTATAGGCCCGCCACTTGTGGGAATGTATTATTGTGAAGCGTGTAAATAATTGATGAAACAATTCAGGTCCGAACAGTTACTGCGAATAAGGTGAAATACATGTTTAGGGAAAGGGGTAACGAAATATTTTTGATAAATATAGTTTGGTTCGAATTTAATAAAAGTATAGTCGTGTTTGAATTCAGTAACTACTTACTTAATCGTGAACATAAATGACTGTCTGCAATTAGAAATAATTAACAGCCAAATCAAAGTGGATGTTACTCATGTAAATTACTAAATAATTAATGAATGAATTTTAATTGCATTGAATATACATATTGCAGCGCCAACGCCTCGTAACAAATTATAATTAGTTGTAATTATTTATAGTGCATTTACAATTCCCTGTAATTAGATATAATTAATCGTAATTATCGATAATTGCATTTAAGTAACTTCGACAGATGTTTCTAGTGACAATTTAGCTTGAAATGCTTTGACTGCTGACAACCTGCATCTCAAAATTCCACATCGCACCACATCAATAATTATAATTGATAGATTATAATTACAATTACAATTGATGGATTACTGAGATTGTAATTATTGTTGTGCGATGTGGAATTTTGATATACAGGTCAGCAGTCAAAGTTCTTTTATGTTGAATTCTCACTAGGAATGTCAGGCCAGCAAAGTTTTTGTGATGTTTTTGACTTTTTCGCTTAGCTACATACTATGAACTACAGAAACACTGTTTATTCGTTTCAATCGTTTCCATCACGCAGCGGTATTTGTAAATGTACATTGTACAATAATTTGTAGTTTTTAAAGCCGAGATTCTATAAAATTAAATTTTGCCTCAATCTTTGCGGCGCCCCTGTGTCTAATCTGTTTGAAACGTACACACAAGTGTGAAGAATTTACCGAAACAGAGTTGGCCGGTGGGGATATTCCGGTTTTATACTATTCGGGTATTTACATAGTACTGTAGTACGTTTCTGTATGTGTGTACGTTTACTCGTGACATCCGGTCGTGTGTTTTTATTTTGTTTTAAAATGTCTAAAAGTTGTAAAAATACACCAAATATATTTTGTTATAAACTTAACACCTGGTTCAAAAAACATTATTTATACAGATTAGGCTGATGAAACTCTTTTACCGCCACTTCATATTAAATTAGGATTAATAAAGTAATACGTAAAATCCATAGATAAAAATGGGAATTATTTTAAGTACTTATGTGGCAAATTTCCAGCTCTTTCTGAAGAAAAATTAAAACAAGGCATTTTGAAATTGAAAAAGAATCTTGGATATGCTTTAAAATGTAACAGAATTTTTTTAGGAAATTATAAACATCTGCAGTATGAGGAAATTGTCGAGAAAATACTGGATAAGTGTAAGCAACTTGGCTGTAATATGAGCATAAAAATTTACTATATGCATGCTCATCTAGACTACTTTCCAGAAAATCTTGGTGCTGTTAGTGAGGAGCAAGGTGAAAGGTTCCATCAAGATATAAAGGAGATGGAGAAGAAGTACCAGGGTCATGGGATGTGATCATGATGGCAGATTACTGCTGGATGCTGAAAAGAGAACATCCAACGAGTGATTATACAAGAAAAACTACAAAACGAAGTTTCTTGTTAAATAGAGAGAGATTTTTAATAATCAAATAATCAAATTTAGAAGATAAAAAGAAAATAGAGACTCAAAACTATTTGTGTTGTTGCATTTTACTATGTTTTTTAATATTTATTAAATATAATGTTTATTAAAATGTAATTTTTCCTTTAGGTTTTAATTTTTTCTGATTATTCAGTTGATAAAAAACCTTACGTGAGGGACAAAAGTGGAAAGTAGATATGAAATCAGCGTAAATAACTCACTTAAACTCACTAATCAAACCAAAATCAACTTTCAATATGTCAAAATTTGCAGGCTTGTATTATTATTGAGTAATTTTTAGATACACTCTAAGTTTTATCAAACGAATACTAAAACCAGTAAAATAAATACTAATTATAATTAATTAGGATACAGAATCTACAAGTATTTCATTCAAGCGCGTGCGTGTATAAAGGTGACCGATCTTTTAAGTATACGTCGGTTTTCTGACGACGTTTATGCAATTTTCCGCAATATAGTAGACTCTGTTTTACTTCGATATTGTAAAAGTATTGTATTTTGTAGCGTACAGTCTGTGTTTAAATTTATTCTAAGTCCTACAAGGCACAAAATTAGTCCTGTACATTGCGTATGACCTTTGTCATATTCTGGCTATCCACTCTGTTATCCTGAATATCCCTACGACCCGCTTCCGAACACTCTATTACGATTCTAAGACGTGTATGAGAACTATCGACCGAAACTAGTTGCTTATTCATACCGTTCGAATAGCCATTGTTGTGCTCTGAAAGCGAAATACATTTTTACATTACATCCCCTTTTGAAAGGGTGACACATGCCGCAACACTTCTTCCAATTGTTTCGAATAAATCGATAGAGGCGATACGAACGCTATCCTGTCTATTAACCAATAACTCATAATATTTGCAAGCCTCGAACAACGTAGCATGCTAATTGGTTCTAGGTCACACTTAGTTTAGAATGCACGCGTTCACTTCATCGAAAATGGATGGATATCGTTTTAAATTATCGTCTGTAATCCATAAGCGAATCATGCCTGTTAAGCAACGCGAATTCGATTTGTATGCATTGCTCCAGGTGAATCATCCTATGGTATTCAATCGAAGTTATTAGATCAAACGTGATGTTTGCCTAGAGTTTTCAATTGCAAAACAAATCCACAGTGAAGGTCTTGGATGTGTTGTAATTGGATTCATAACATCCACATAAACCTAAGATGCGTATTACGATGCCCTGCTTAAAAGACTCTGGACCACTTTGGTCTATTCTTATTAAGCACTAAATTAATCAGCCAAAGAAAGCGCAACAGATAGTAATTCTGTAAGGTACTTACTATATCTAGAAGGATTCGAATATTCTATTATTTTTTTAAATACCTCTCATAAGATTAAAGAAAATTTGTCTAGACCAAGGACATCGGTATGGTGCAGACTGTGATAGCTTTTAATATATTTTGCATAGAAGCCTAAACATTCTTTGAAGCAAGAATGTAATACATACAAAGTCTAAAGAGGAGAATGGAAATGCTTCTTCCTTGCTTCCTTTTTTAATAAATTAGTAAGACTATGAAGAGGGCTTTCCAAATGGGTTTAAAGAGTTTCAGTCTGCAGACGCCTCATGAAGTTCCACCAGAACATGGGGAAAGATCGAACATCAGACAATGACCATGAATTCCTGCACATTAAAGGAAACTGTTGTCGATGATTGGTAAAAATATGGTCTTCGCCGAAAAATTACCGTGAAGGTACCGTTTACTTAATTATTCATTTGTGATTAAAATATAAAAATATGTATAAATAATTGCTAATTTTATATCTCTAATTCCAATAATGTAGTGCCTCAAGGATCCATACTTGGGCCTCCAATATATCCAATTTTATATATACATCAGCTTGGTTACTATCATCAATAGAACCTGACAAATATTCAGTTAAGCACAAGATATTGGTCGTTAGTACAAGTAGTAGATTGTCCTTTGTAGTTTTGTAAAGGGTCTTTCAATAAGGACGCTCGATTTTTAAATGTAAATAAAACAAGTTGTGTGTGAGATATCCACTCAATGTTTTATATTTGAAAGAATATTTTATGGCATTAAATATGGAATATAACGTCGTTCAAACGTCTACAGCACATATTCGGGAGGTCGAATTTTCGATGACTTTGTCGCATAATCTGGCTGCATTTGCAGGATGGCATTCGTTATCTTGACCTTGAGGTCATCAATTGTTTTAGTACTGCGATTTAAGATGGCCCCAAAGGAATAAGCCTAAAGGCGTTAAATCGCACGATTTTGGTAGCTAGTTCACGTCACCGCTGCGCGAGATAACCATGCCCTCAAATTGCTCGTGCAGAATATCTATCGTGGTATGCGCTGTGTGGCACGTAGCACCATCCTGTTGGATCCACATGTCCTCGCTATCCATATCATCCAATTTGGGCCACAAGATGTTGCTTATCATCGTTCTGTATTCTGTAAATTTAGCCTAATAATTTTAGCCGCTATAACCTAACAAGTTTCGAGTGTCCCTATTGAGATACCCTGTAGAACACGTAGTAGATCATCATTTATAAAAATCAATAAATTTCTTCATATATTTAGCAATATTTCTAGAACTTCAGAAACATTATGCTATTTCTCCATTACTTTTTACACTTCTCTGGTAAAATTCTGTGGTAATAAAGGTAAAATTATAGTCCTTCAATTATAATTCAAGAAGTCGTAGATAATTTTTGATATAATTTGCTTCAATAAACGAGTTACACATCGTCAAACAAAATTCATAGAGTATTGAATATTTTTACTAAGAAACGCTTTTTCCATAAAGAATCTGAAACAAATTTGTTTGGAAGATGTATTTGTGTGAATTTAAATGTACTTTGCATGCATTTAGTCGTGTTTATATTTGCAACAACAGATTTATTGAAAATACGCGAAACAGTGAGAACTAGATTGTATTTAACTTTTCAAAGTTTGATTTATGATGATGGCAGTATGATAATTTACGATTATCATCTAAAAAAAATCAATTTTATTCGCTTCTTTGTTGTAATAATGTTCGTCTTCCATCTGAGTTACCGTCCACAGCAGAAGCCCTCGTAAGCTTGTGAAAAAAAACCTTAGGAAAGATTTGGGCCACGAGTGCGATGACGACCGAGAATTGCGTAATCACGCGTGAACGTTTCGGGTAGTGGCCCAATTAAACTTTTATAGAAATTCTTCATGTTTGCCAGCCGGCAATGTATAATTTAATTTGCAAGGCTTTCAGCGGGTACAGTCTAAATCGCTGGCGGCGTTTAAAACTTCTTTGTTGCATATTAAATTGAGAGGATCGCGAACACAACAGGTGCTTTTGTAACGAAGCTTTTCTCTTCGATTGTAGGTGACACGCACAAAATGAAATTTTAATGCTCGCAAGATGGTGTACAGACTTGTGGGCATTACCGGGAAAACGACAAAAAAAATTCAAGGCGCCAAGCAAATTGCGGATGGTCCTAAACCCCTTGGAAATACGAGGGGCATTCGAATGTAAACGCGAATTTCAAGCAGTCGGTCTTGAAAGAAGCAGGGTCGGATTGGGTGCTGGTGAAAATTGTAGGAGCCGCGAGAATTGTCACCGACGCAGTCCTGAGAATGTGAGTAATTAAGCAACACATCATCTTTAAATTTTTGACATAGGACTGGATTCGTCCAGCTGAAATTTTGCGAAGATTGCAATAAACGTTTCATAAAAATATATTTTTACGGCCACGAGTATTTTATTGGTATAAAACATTCCCCGAAGGACGAGAGACAGTCAAAAATAAGTCCCACGGTCACCAGGCCAATACGAATTTAATCGAAGAATACATTCAAGCTGTTCATGACCTTAAAGTGGCTCATGCCTGAAATGGTGCCTGGAAAATGACCGTCTTAAATCACTTCTGAGATAAACATCAGCATGGATACTCCCAATATCCATTGGATCATCCAAGAGGAGCTCGGTTTCAGCAAGATTTCGAGGGGTTGGGTGTTACATCTTCTTTCAGAAGAACAGGAAACGATGGTCTTGACATCTATCAACTTCTCGCTCGTTATCGGACTGAAGAAAACCCTTATCTTAGTCGCATTGTAATCTCTGACGAGAGTTGGGTTCATCATTACACTCCCAAGAGCAAGCAAGTGAGCAAAGAACGATGAAAACAAAGACAATCTGTACCGAAGAAGGCCAAAACTCGTTTGTCAGGGGATAAAGTTCTCGTGGTGGTTCTCTGCGATTAAAAAGCCATTTTTCTTTGTTGGATTTCCTTCGTGGCCAAAGAAAAATTAACGCTGCTTAATACTGCTCTCTTTTATACCAAGCGAAATATACTTATTCTAGCAAAATACGGCGACAAGTCATATGGGGCATCATTTTGCTTGACGGCAATGGCAGACCCCATACGGTAACCCAAACACGTCAAAAATTGAAGTAAATCTTCGGGAAGAACACCAACCATATAGTCCGGACCTATGTCCGTGTGATTTTCACATGTTTGGAGAGTTAATAAGGGCTTTAGGATGCTTCCAAGTTCCAGACTGGCCATCTATCTTTTTGCAGTGATGGTATAAAAGTTAATTTGTGTTTTTGAAAGATAGAATATTTCATAGATACCACAAATGAAAAATAAGTAATGAAAAATTACACTGTTGGAAATTGTCAATTCTCTTTAACTTTATTTTGGAAATTATCTTCAAATTTAACGATTTGAATGCTTAGATAACATAAGACAGACATTATGTAATGCATCGTCCTTAAATTTGCGTTCATTTCTGATTCCAGTCTCTAATTTAGTTAGTATATTACGTTTTAGTCACATCCTAACGACGCTAACTTGGTTGACGTCGTTACGCCATTTTTACCAGAGCTGAATTCTCTCGATTAATATTAGATATCTATGAGATGATAGTAAGTTTGTGAAAATTTGAAAGTTTTAAGTGAGTATAATCATTTCTAAAATCCGTAGGTATATACAGGGTCCGGCATAACTATGGAATAATGGCCGTACATTTTTAGTTATTTGTTTTATACAAAGATACTAGAAAACTTTTAGCTTTTTATTTTACATATGTTGGTGACGTCAAACTCTTTAAAAGTACGCTTAAAAGTTTTTTTTCGACTATAAGTAGGTACTCTGCTGTCCCGATTAAATCATGCCACGATCTACCCATTTCACAGTAATTCGGAAGCATTAATTCATAAACTGCGATGACTAATATCTAATGACTAATATCACTTGGTCATTACTCATCACTCTCGACTTGTAATGTATTTTTTTAACTATCCTGAAGCAGCTACCTAAAACAAGTGTCGAAACGTTGGCACAACTTTCAATTCCAACCATAGAATGCATCGAAAAATCCTGAAGAGCTCATCGACTAGCGACCTGTCTTCCCTGATCTCACTTGGTGAGTTCTTCAATAAGTAACCATCGTTCCCAGTTTGATAATTGAATATTTTACTACCCTAAAGCAGTTATTTGTAATGGATGTCGAAACGTTGACACAGATTTCCAATGCCCAACAATATAATGCATCCGAAGTCTCTGAAGAAATAATCGACTCAAGACCAATATTACTTGGTCGGTTCTCTAGTAAGTAACCATCATTTCCGGCTCAATAATTGTATATTTAACGACTGTAAGGAAGTTACCTGCAATTTAGTTTCCAGTTTGGCGTGGGATCCATCAGAAAACTTGGAAGAATTCTTCGACTTACCTCGTGGAAGTTTCCGGTCTTAGCTGAGACATCTATAGAACGTTAGCTGTAACATTCCAATGTTACAAACATTAGGCTCTTAATTTTGAAAATCCATAAAGCAATATCAAATGTCTGTAATTCATCAACGCGATTGCGCGTTTGCATTGAAATCAATATTTACGAAAACGATGATAGTAGAAATCTTCTGTGGCATTTCCTCTTGCAGTGCTTAGTATGTTACAGGCTCGAATTGAACCAGGAGTCTACATATTTCCATTTAGTTCCACACAGAAAACGTTCTTTAATTTTCGTTTGGTAATATTGAAATTTCTTTAATCAATAGGGATTATTTAGGAAGGGAGATGATAGATGTCGCATGTGGCATTCTTCCGAATTTTGTCAATACGAAAAGCTACCGGAAATTGTATCGTGGAATATTTTGAACTCAAAGTACTTTATCTTGCAGCAAAATTATGAATAATATTATTCAAGTTTACATTTGTAAACTATGATGGATTGAATATAAAAATAAATAAAAATACGATAAAGACAAAGAATATTGATATACATAAAGAAGTAGTTTCTCTTTTCATTCAGTACGAGTTGTCAAAAAAAATCCAGATATCGTAACTGCTCTTATCTAAGTATGTAGATACCTACCAGAACAAATACTTTTTTTTTATAATTCTAACCTAAATCGAGAAAAGTAACGTACAATCGATATTTTTCAGTAGTAGACCTGCCCATTTGGTGGTTCATATATGAAATTTATTTTTCTATTTATATCATATAACTTTATTTTATATTATATAAAAATCTTAACCAGAATAGTGCAGAAGAGGATGGAAAATAGAGCGGAGGAAATACTAGGAGAAGACCAATTCGGGTTTAGGCGAAATAGGGGAACTCGCGAAGCTATTCTAGCGCAAAGAGTAATGTTAGAGAAAACAATAGAAAAAGGAAAGAACGCTTATATAGGATTTGTAGATTTAGAAAAAGCTTTTGATAATGTAAGATGGGAAAAAATGTTCGAGATACTAAAGAGCGCGAGAATGAAGTATAGAGATAGGAGAGTAGTACACAATCTATACAAAGAGCAAACTGCTGTTATAGAAGTAGAAGGGGAAAGAAGGGAAGTAGGTATTAGGAAAGGAGTAAGACAAGGATGTACGCCACTAATTTTTAATCTGTACATCGAAGAGGCTATTAGTGTCGTAAAAGATAGAGTGGATTTCGGAATTAAAGTTCAGGAACAGAAACTAAAAATGCTGAGATTCGCGGATGATATAGCAGTATTAGCATCTAGTAAAGAGGAATTGGAATCAGCGTTGAACGAAATGGAGGCAGTGTTGACTGAGGAATACGGAATCAGGGTGAATAAAAACAAAACTAAAGTGTTAGTATGCAGAGGGCGCGAGAGCAGAGCAAAAACGAAAGTACAAATTAATAATGAAAGATTGGAGGAAGTTAAAGACTTCACTTATTTAGGAAGTAAAATAAATTGGGATGGAAGAAGCGATAAAGATATAAAACAAAGAATAGCGCAGGGTCGAGTAGCATTTAACAAAAAGAAAGCACTTCTATGCTCGGGGGTAATAAACTTAGAAACAAGAAAGAGATTTTTGAAAACGTATGTATGGAACACGGCACTATACGGTTGCGAAACCTAGACGGTAGGGGAAGCAAGTAGAAAGAAATTAGAAGCTTTTGAGATGTGGTGTTACCGAAGAATGATGAAAATACTGTGGCCTGATAGGGTGAGAAACGAAGAAGTATTAGAGAAAGTCGGCGAGAAAAGAGGTATGTGGAAGAACATAAAGAAGAGAATAGATAGAATGGTAGGCCACTTGCTGAGACATGGGGGAATAGTCCGCGATATTTTGGAGGCAGAAATAGGAGTGAAGAAAGGCAAAGGTAGGCCTAGATTAGACTACTGCTCGCAAACAGTAAGGGATGTAGGTTGTAGCACAATTAGCGAAATGCGTAGGTTAGCACAAGATAGGAGAAGCTGGAGGTTAGCGTCCAACCAATCTTAGGACTGATGACCTCATAATGATGATTATATAACTCTTATCAAATTTCTATTTAAAGCTACCTAAATTTAAGACCGCAATTTTACTACGCCATCTGCAGCCTATGTATCTGTAGTATTATATTATAACATATACAGGATGTCTACATACTTATGAATTTATTTTTAAAATATAATACAAATAGGTATATGCATTTCTATATCACTTCCAATCAATTTATATCATAAAGTACAGCTTGTCGATGATAGAAAAAAGTGTAAAAATCTCTATGTATGGATAGAAGAAAGAGAAGGCAGCATTCGGAGAGAAAAGGATACACTTTACGCGCAGCCAGATCGAACTCTGACTGAGTAAAAACCAAACTATTTATTGCACACCTGGTGGGCGGTCCTATATCGCAGTTTTAGAACTTGTTCCTATTTTTGACAATCTGTAACTTTGAGGCATGTTTCATTAAAAATAGTCTACCAAAATTTGAAACGTCTCTTCTGGATATTGGATTAATTTTCGAAGAGAATTAATTAAATTCCATTACGAAATTCAATTACGAAAGAAAACAAGGCCGTTATGTTGAAATTTTTATTCGAATGTACACACATATAGGCATTTCTATTTGATTTATCTTACAGTTATGTCACCTACAATTCCACAAATAGATAATAGTTGTTGATATTATGTTTAAGTCTTTAAAAAGTAAGATTGGGACGCATCCATCTGATGGTGCTGAGGTGGACTCCGGATCCTCTCATACTAACTTATTTCCTGAAAGAGGATAAACGTTATTAGAAAAAAGACACAAGGAAATATGTACTAAGGTTTACAAAAAGGGACGAAAGCTCAGAGGGTCTCAGATATATAACTCAGGAGACTCTATGTAGAGGGAAATGAGACTCAAATATCTTTCAAGGTCATCGTTATTGAAATATGAGAGCAACACGAGAAATAACAACAAAATGTAATATTCTGGTGGAACTCGAGTGGATTTAAAATTACTCAATCGTCCACCTGTTACTGAGGATTTCCGTGGGAGAAATCAACTCAAATGAGTCTTTAAAAAAATATTTTAACATCGAAAAGAATTAAAATCGTACGAGTTTCTTACTCTGTTGTTTCTTGAGGAAGGCATATTACGTTCATGTACCCGTTGATATCCTCGTCGGTAAGTTGTCTAAAGTAGATGGTGACAGAATTATCGAAAGCTCCAGATGAAACGAGTCGGACAGTTGTTACTTCACATGCGATTCGTTCCAGACGTCTACCTAAGAAGACGAAATAAAATTAATACAAATAAATTGATACGTTAGTACGTTAGTGGTAGTCAAGTATCTGGAATCAAGGAGTCAAGGAACAAAGGATTTGAAATATCACAAGGTAAGAAGCATTGGTCGACAATTAAAGACCAACTGAAGAGTACAGGGGAAGGTTGAGCTAAGTCAAGTTTAATAGTTTTGCGCTAAAGGGATTTTTATGTTTAGACCATCCATCTAAACTGAAAAATGGGTGATATAACTGATATAATTATTCCCAATTTGGTAATAAGTTCTTAACTATTTATTGCCCAAAGGAAAATTGTATTGAAATAATGTGTGTCTTAAAATTACATAAAAACTGGCAATTTGTAGGCGACTTAACTCATTTTCCACCTGAAATATTTCTAATAATGATACAACCATATGATTATATTTTATTATTATTTATGTAACTACATACTATTTCGATGACAAAACCGTTTGAATATAAAAGCAAACCAAAATATTTGTACCAAGTTCTCAAATGGTTTCAGAAAGCCATAAATCCTTTAGAGTGATCCATTGAATCTAAAAAAATCCAAGTAGAAAGTGAAAACAGTCCTTCAAAACAAAAGGGTTGGAAACCTCACCTTTTGAAATAACCTAAAACTCCAGTTCGAGGCTAAGAATGGGTTATTTTCGAAAAATAATCTTGAGCCTCCTGCCCACAGAATCTTTTCAAACACTGTAGGTTAGCAAACTTCTCGGCGGATATTGGAATAAAACCTTTAAATTGCAGAAAACTGAGATAGTAAAAATTTAAGCAATTAATAAAAGTGCAAAGCCCCTTCGTTTGAACAGAAATGTAAGTTGTTCCATGCATTATATGAAACGGGTGACAATGAAAAGCAGTCCACGTACTTAATAGGGTAGTACTTAATGCATATTGGCAAAATCAAAAGAAGAATATATGGAACATATGAAGATCCTGCGAACAGTAGGATAACAAATACGGTTTATTATACTGTATCAAATGGAGATGGGGGAGTAACTCAGGTGTGTCGAAAAACGTTTCAAAAAATGTTTGCATTAACCCATAAATAAATTGAAACACTGACAGAGAAGGAAAAGTGTGGGGGGACCTGATGTATAAAGAGATTAGAGGCAATAAAAAGAAGTACAGAAAATATACAGAGAAGATGAACACAAGGTTGCTGATCATGTAAATCTGGTTCTACGTGAAATAAGCCATTACACACGGAACCGTAGTTCAAAAGAATACCTCAGCCCCTACTTAAACGTGCATCGTTTTTATCGAACTTATAAAGAGATGTTCCCTGGCAGTAACTTGACTTATCGATCCTACTACCAAGTTTTTCGAATAAAACTTCCCAATCTGAGTTTAAAACCACCGAGGAAAGATACGTGATTGTGATGATGATTTTGTGATGATTGACTACTTACTTGATCCTGACCATAAGCGTTTTTTGAAGAACTTATTAATGCAGTTAATAAGGCCTTAATTTGTGTTACTACTTGTTGACCTAGAACGTTCTTAAAGATGTTACCTTTACATTTAAGTTGTATTGACATAAAGTTTCGTTTTTTTTTGTAATAATCATTACTGTATACTTAAATGGTATGAAAATAACTAAATCAATTCAATTATTTATGCAAAGAAAAAGTTAATGGAACAATAGTGTGCATTTTCTCGAGTTTTCGCGGTGGTTTTGGCATTTAGACCATTATTTAATTACACTCTTCAAATATAATTAATGAATTACATAGGGTCAACAAGAGGGCTAAGTGAAAGATTAAGAAATCCAGGAAACATCACAGGATAAGTAAAAATTAGGAATCCCAGTGCATATGATCAAGGTTATTGTTAACTAAAATCAGCATTTCCTTTTCCTAAAATTTGTTGAACCAAATCACCTGCATGTAGATCATCTGTATGTTATATGGTATATTTTAATCATTTAAAACTATGTTATATTGTAACTAAACGACTGAAACATTACTTTGGTAATTAAAATACAACACAGTAAAGTTATTATTAGGTTTTCGTCGAACGACCACGGGGGTGTTTCAAACGTTTACTGATAATCCTGGAGGCCATTCAGCCATTTATCTCTTTTATATTTACGTAGACAAAGGACCAGATTATCGAACATAAAAAACCGCTGTAATGTATATTATTTTATAGATCAATAAAGTGTAAGCGTTTCCATTTATGAGGGTTCTGTTTATTACATAATTATATTCCTATAACGATCAATTTCCTCCATTTTTCGGTTCTGCATAGATGGCTCTATAGGCCATATACAAGTTACTTGTAACGTTGCACTACTCTTCATAAGGCAAGAATATGTAAGGGGATCAAATCAAGAGATTGAATTATCCATGTTCACAACGTCGTGAGGAGGAATTTGCTGGGAAAAAAATATAAAAGACGAAGTTGAATTTTTAGTATCAATCATCTCCTGACGTTGTCAACTCGATAGACAAAAGGCGAGTTGAAAGACGCCTAGTCTTTCAGTGTTTGTATAAAACTTATATTATTTTTCTTTAAATTAAATGCTAATTCAAGTTTTTTTAAATGCATATAAACCTTGAATGGCATGTGAAATTGTGAGTATCAAGAAGTTTCAAGATTATTAGAAATTAAATAGCAAGCACCCGAATTCAACGTCAGACTCATATGCTCATAGTTAGTGTGTTACAGATCATAAAGAATTATCGAGTATTAAACATCAAAGATCGTGAATAAAGGTAAATTCAGGATATATCATATATTTAGGAGTTAACAATGAAAATATAGGGTGTCTCAATTGAAGCTGTAGAATTTGAAGTGCGCGCCAATTGTGTTCTGTTAAAGATAGGATGCATTTCTGCTTCGTGACCAGTATGTGGATTTCCAGCACTCCAAGTTCGACAAGTTTGTTTGCTGACGTATCCGTCAAGATGAAAAGGTGCTTGATCGCTGAACAAAATTTTGTTGTAAAAATCAGCATCACTTTTTTTTCTAATATCCGATTAACAAATGTACGATGTTATATATGGTCTGTTACTTTTAATTGTTCTGTCAACTGAATTTTTTATGCTGACAGATGCAGATCTTTCTTTAAAATCCGATGCGTGGTGACTCTTGACAGATTCAATTGTTTGCACGACGTCGAATTAATGTGTTTGGATACTCCCGTACTCCTTCTCTCACTGCAGCAATATTTTCATCTGACCGATCACGACGAGGACGTATTGGTATTGTCTTATCAATAACAGAGCCCATCTCTTCAAATTTATTGATTAAGTTATGAACTATCAACTTTGTAGGCGCTTCATTTTGTCCTAATTTTGTGCGATTTTTTCTTAATGCAACTGTAAGTGATCTCTCGCTTTCATAAATCAGTTATATACAAACTGTTCGTCGTTGAACTGTTAATCGCGGCATGTTGACGTCGCGCGTCGTTTGGTTTGTAGATGGCAGTCGTTAAATATAGACGCCGTATTTTTGACAGAATACAAATGGCGCGCAATTCAAATGAGCCAACTAAAACACCTATATACACCAATTTCATTATTAATGTATTTTAAAAAGAAAAATCGTGATCGTATGAAAACTTGGGATTGAACATACAATCGATCGATGAATCAATTCTCCAGAATCAGGAATAAAATCTCACGGATCAATAACGTTTCAATAAAGGATCAGTTTGTGTACATTTAGACGAGAAATTGAGGATTATGAATCAGGATTAAGTCGATACTTATGGAATAAGTATACAGAGCAAATGATGAAGCTTAAGGACCTATTGCAATAGATTAAAGACTACAAATCGAGATTAGAGGACCAGTGTTAAGAATACGACTACATATTTGTTAAACCTTTTAATTTTAAGGATCCGCATTGAAATCTTATTGAAGTGATCAAGAATTAGGAACCAAATAGGAGAAAATAACTCCTGCTCTGTCTGAATGGTAAAATAAATATTTTTTAACATGAACATGAGTCGCATATAAGAGAAAACAATAGGGATGTTACCAGTTGTGAAGACAAAGCAGTTCCTCTATCATCATTATATTTTTGTTGATGTACATATAATAACGTAATGGAATGGATTGACGCCCGATTTGAGAAATTAATTACGCTAGCGAGCACTATTATTACGCCACGGTATTTTAATTCATATGATTAAAGGCCACGTATGGTTTGTATAATGATTATTTGCGTGTGCGTCACAAGTAACAATCGTATGAATCAATCAACTGACGTTGACAACAACAACAGCGTCGTGCCCAAAACACATTTTAGGATAGCAGTTAGTACAATACAAATCCGTCAACCTATGACAGAGTAATGAAAAGGTTCTCCACAAAAGCATGCAATGGAAGTGATTTTTTGATTAAAATAAATGAAATAAATTGAAGAAAAACAAAATAAATCAAGCAAAAATGAAATAAATTTTGTAGAAATATTAAGACGCCAATGAATCAAATTATACAACAAAAACTAAGATGTGACTTCATAATTGCATTTTGTTCGGCAAATTATTAACTGTCTATGCTGTACGTAGTTGACTGCATCATGTCACTAGATATACGTGCTGGTAATTGCGGTATATTAGTAACAATTGCGAGTAGTGTAGCATGTGATGCGTGCGTCGTCACTAAATTGATACACGTGCAAATATCCATTATACAAATTTTACTTCATGTACTAATGTGAATTTTCAACCGAATTTTTTGTCATTATTTATGAGCATTATATTCCACACAATATCTACAATAGAATCAAAAAAAGTATTTAGTATTCACATCTTTCTATTGTCAGAATCGTTGATGAATATTTAGTCAGGATAAGTAACCCCACAGTGCTTTTATACGAATATTTTTTAGTAGAAAAATGCCTATAGAAATCACAAAGAGGATTTCGGGTGACGCTTGCTTGGTACTGCAATTCTCCACTGTTATTGTTAAATATACTATAAATAATTTATCAAAGAAACGTCGAAAACTTTTCTTACTATAAATGAATGCAAAAGTACGAGAAATAAATAAAAGTAATTACTATTCACCGCTGCCACAAGTTAATTCCGTTAAATATTCATAGAAACGGCTCCACCTCTCGCGAATTCAGTTCGGATAAGCTTGTAAAGTTACAGTAAAGAATATGGATAAGCGCCATTAGTAGTCTACGAAACAATATAATCAGACAGGCACTTCAAAGGGGGACGTCGGCTTCGTAGGGGCTTCTATTTTGGCCACAAGGACGTTCCCTTGTTTGTACAACACTTAAAGATTACCGCAATTTAATAGGGGTTTGAATTGTTGATGTAAATTTGAAAAATGAAAAGTTCATATATGTAATGAGGCGTAATATAAACGCATCTATCCTTTAATAGTCGTATAATAAAATCCGCGCCCTTTGAAGAATAAGGGAGACTGAAACTGACATCTTAAATGAAATCTAAAATAATATTAATAAAGTTTCCTCTTAGTTAATCATAATGATATATTAAAACCTTATTCTTTAACTACTCAGGGCGTTCAAGGTATTTCTCTGTAGATATAACATGTTTATAACCCATAAAAAGCCACAGTATAAAGTCAGGTGACCGAGTCGGCCAATCCACCGTTCTTTTATGCTCCAACCACCTTTTAGAAAAATAGCGACTGTCATAGAAAGTCTCATTCTCAGACTCTTCATAGAGCGTCCCTATTGAAAGACCCTATAATTATCCATAGAATATATTTTTATCATTTATTCGATGGATACTAATTGAATTTCACGCTAAAGGCTAAGAAATAGTGATATAAAACGTCGTCGCAGCTGTCGTAGCATTTCTAAAAAAAAACATCAAAGAATTTATTTCAAGTAAATTCTAATAACACATAATACGAGTGCATCTTACGGAAAGAGTGCTACACCCCACAACTCCTTTAAGCGTACTAAATATTATGGGAGGGGAGGGGGGAGTTACCCACTGATTTAGTAGGAGGAGCTAGTCCTACTCCGATCCAATTACGAAATACGGTAGGCGTGTTCCTCAAATAAGTGAAATAAACATATGTACTTATTAGTCACAAACATGAATTTATCTAGAGATGTTTTTCTACATAAGAAATTTAATAAGAATCTTATGTCACTTTTAGATAACCGATCCGTATGTTTGTAAAGTCGTAAAAACACAATGAAATTAGCGTCGTGGTCATATATATTGTACTTTCCTATTGTGTGCATACGTTTATTCTGTCTCTTCTTTTCTATCATACATAAGTAGTTCATTCAAGATTCGTATTCGCTAAGTCTGTATATAAAATAGATAACTAAAAAACGGGTATCTGAAACAATGTTTCATAAAATGAATAACTAAGAGGTTACATGTCATTCAGTACTTACACCGGGCCTTGTATAACCCGAAATATTATCACAAATGTCCCGAATTAAATCCTATTAATTCCAAACGGTCTATTGTCTCGCACATAGTATATAGTTCCTACGCAAATTGAAGTCAAGGAATTATGTACTGAACGCAACGTCTACTGTGCAATCTTACTAAATACGACGGTATACCAACCTGCTTTTGACTCGAGCCCACACATTGAATCAGCGAGTTGCAAGTTTCCATTATCCAGCCCCGGGGAGCCTCCTATCTGGACATAATCATCTAGACCCCGTTTTTGGCACTGAAATGTAAAGTAATTAGCGAAAGCGTAATAGTTGGGTGTACGAAACATTTATTTACAGTGCACATACGAGATGTATGGCAAAATACATACACACATTGTTTATTTACAGAGTACCGATACTTATAGCAGTAAGTAAACACATGTGAACCAAGTTAGTCCAATAATTGATTTGGCTATCATGTTGGATTACATTTCGCGTATAAAATCTTCTATATTAATTTGATATAATTAAAAACATACTGGTAACTATTTCATTAATTAACAAGAGATTAAATGGGATGGATGAGTTCATATTATTTCAAAGCATTCCTTGATGTTTAAAATTCACCCCATTGATCCTTTTTAGATAGTAACTTTGTTGTTTTTTAATAAATTATAATAGTTTTTTTGAGCTTTTGAGAATTCTTTACCAAGACCCTTACCTTATGAATGATAGATAGTCTGCCTTAACTTGGGGTTTGATCGGCGGAAAGACGAAATAATATCGAAAAGGCATATTGGTGCCTCTTTTGTCGTAAATCTCTAGCATATTTTCAATCGGTCACTTTCATTATTCCTTATTTGCGTGATTTAGGATTTTTTAGAGCTAGGACTTTGTCCTTGTGGTAAATTGAAGTAGAAATAACATTCTTAGGTTAAGGAATTAAATAATCTTTGGTAGGTAATCACTAAAGCCTCTCCATTTTGTCAGTCGCCGTATATGTGCTCACACGTGAGGCGGTGAGTCGGTGAATCAGCGTCTCTGGTCATCGATCGATTTTCGTAGTAGTTGTTAAACACCTGTTTAGTGGTGGCTTTTGATGCGAGTGTGTTTGCATTGCAAGTGCTAAATCATTATGCCGATTGTAGGTAAGGCTAAAAAGCGACCATATCAATTAAATAAGAAAAGCGCTGGACCATATCAATTAAAAAAAAAATATCCGAGGGTACCAATGAATTTGTCCATCCTTTTTTGTTGTATAT
The DNA here is from genome assembly GCA_037954035.1 of Rosalia funebris. Classification (NCBI taxonomy): domain Eukaryota; kingdom Metazoa; phylum Arthropoda; class Insecta; order Coleoptera; family Cerambycidae; genus Rosalia; species Rosalia funebris. Next base: position 7,874,312 of record JAZFAV010000001.1, on the reverse strand, counting down.
GATTTTTTTTTTTTTGACATTTAACGCATAATATACGATCGAAACTAATCTTAATCAGTTACAGGCACCAATACTTTTGTGAAATGCTATCAACATCTATGGTTATTCTATTATCTATTGGAATTCATTGTAATGTCATATCTCTGATATAAATTTGGCGTAACGCAAAAATTTTGTCAATTTTTTAACATTGCTAACTAGATTTGTTATTTAGACATATTCGTTTTATACCTCATATTTCATTCAAAATGCAGTATATTATATATGCTGTATATTATTAATTATTATAGAATCTATTATTAATCAAAAACGTATTTCGACTTTATAACTTCATACGGTAAAGGTAGCTCTACTGTCCTAAGTTAATTGTGCATTGTTAATGTTTTAGCTGGGATTATCCGTCGAAATAAAAATAGGATTACCTGCATACATTTAGTTGATGGGGTTTAGTGAACTTTTTATTGTCTCTCCTCTAATTTACATGCAAATTGGAAACGAATTTAAAACTAAATTACGGAAAACATGAGAAGACAATTACTTAGTCTGTAAAGAGTTTTTGCGCCTAAGCGGGAAAAGTTAAAAGCTTCAAAACTAGTCACTGCCTCGTGTTTAGCTCTTATATACGGCGTGTCTACTTCGTCTAGTGCCTTATCAATCACAACTTGATACACAATGGTAAATAAATGGTAGAGAGTAGACACTACAGAAGATTGTATGCAAAGTACAGGAAGCATCGGAACTGAACTACGCTGTACACACAGAAGCGTTTCAAAACTGAATAGCTAGATTCAGCAAAGATAAGAAGATTAATTTTTAAGTAGACGTGGAAGAACTCTTCCACTAAGAGTAAGTAAGAATAATTACAAATATTTATCAAGCAATACTAAGTGCGATATTGGAAAAGGAAATTCTTCTTCACTAGCCATCCAATCAAGATGATTTCTTAAACGCAGTTGGATAAAGCATAGTTCATCTATAAAAACCTTACAGTATCTTCAATATTAACAACCTATGCTGTGATTGCCTTCGAAATCATCTTCACCACTTGTTGATCCCATTGGCTTTTTCACAAGAGATCCGAATAGAAATCCTATCTATTTCTTCTTCAGAATAAATCCCTCTTTGATCTTTTAATTTGAATTTGGAAGAAGCTAAATGCGATTATAATCGACAGATCAATATATTTTATGACCTCTATGGCCAGAAGAATTTCTTTACCAACTTACTTTCTTTCTACTTGGTTGCGCTTCTTAAATCTTCAATGTGCTGTGATCAATTGGTCCTCTAATTAGCTTCTATGTAGAATCACTTCTCAATCTTCTCATAAATATCTCTTTTCTCTTTACTACATGCATAATATCAAACCTCGACTTTATTTCTTACTATGGTTCTGATTCAAGAATATGTTCCAAAATAGAAGATGAGAATCATCCTCTGGATGATTTACATTCAACTAGCTTAAACAGAGAGAGAGAGAGAGAGAGAGAGAGAGACTTTACTAGATCCAGGTATGTTTTTCTTTCAGAAAGGGGTTATTGTATGGAAATTTTGGGATCAAATACTTTCAAATGTTGAGAGCTTACATTGATCATTATCAAAATAGTCGGTGCTACTAGAATAGAAACAGCAACATAAGTAAATCTGGTGACAATATTGATGTTGACAATAAGTTAGTTGGTGCGCTTTTGAACGGTTGTGTTAAACACACTTTAACAGTTGTTTTTTTCGGTTGTAGGTTAAATCATCTTCCTTTGGATAAAATTCTGGCGACAACACCAGATATGTACGGTGTTAAGTAATTAAGGAGAAACAATTTGTGGGAGTTTAGCAAATGTGTGCTTATTTTATATTAAAAAGGACATTGTCAAGCGTAAGTAACTACAGTACAAATATGCATGCACTACCTCCAATCGCACCTTGTGAATTGTGCCAGTCTCAAGTTCGATGCCCCGGCCGTTGCTTGGAGTTACTCCGATATTGAGAGACGCGACCTTTACCGCAGCCGGAAATAAGGTGGTCACGCTGCAATTCGTCCTCTTTCCGTAATTCCTTATCGTGTAGATGTCGTCTGTTTGGAATAGAACGTTGCAGGCTGCAAATGAATCGTCGATTTCAGTTCAATTCGAATATTTTGGGAGGATAGAAACAAGCATACTTACGGTTAGGGTTTTTCACGAATCTAACCGAGAAACTGAAGCTGGTACCCCTGGCTGGCATCCTGTACTGGATCAGAGCGACGTTCTGGGAACTGAGGAACGTCTTCTTGATCTTCCTCTCGCCGCAGAATTCGGTGAATCGAGAACTTAACGGTCTAGGATGGTCCCGCGGGCTGGGAAAAAACTCTCCGTTCAACTCCCATCCATCCACCACCTACAGCAAAGATCAGATCTCTCTGGTTTCAAAATTGTAGGCAGTAAGTAATTCGCTCTTTGTTTGCCTGCTATAATAGGCAAACAAGAGAGACAAAGCGCGTGCCAACTTTGTGCGCGCAATAAGAAATTCGCTCTTTGTTTACCTCCTATATAGGCAAACAAGAGAGACAAGGCGCGTGCAAACTGTCTGCGCGCAACTAGAGATAGCAGATATCACAGTCCAGTGAGCGGTATTTACAATTTATAAGTAAAACAGACACGAGAATTGTTGAATCGTATTACCAGCTCATAAAAATAGTGTTTTATACCTTACTGCCCACTATTTTGAAACCGGAATATAGACAAATGTTTGTAATAATATAATAATATACTAAATGGCGAATAAAATGTATGTGCCAACAACCAGTAATCGTGGTTCATTCCAGTCGACATGTTATGAATGAATATACTGATTGACATGTAAGTTAAATGAACTGAGGGATCCTCTGGACTACACACTCATTATTCAATCAATATATTGATACTTTCAGCAGGTATTTTGTCCTAAGAAATCTGGATGTCCTAGCAGATTGTTATGCATTAAATCACTAATAAATCACTGGTATGAGAATCGTTTGAAGATGGTCTGCTGGTAAAGGAGCCTGTCCACAACTTGCCTCATCTTGATAGCCTTTTTCAGATGTTTGAAATTAATTTTAGAATTAAGGTTCGAAAGACTGCTTCTTACTAGACTCAGACACGCAGTTCCCACACAAGATCTAATACCCGAACACCAATTCGGGTTTCGAGAGAAGCACTCGACTATACAGCAGTGTCACAGATTAGTTGAGCACTAAAGAAAGCCTATAAGAGAAGAAGATGTAAGCAGCTATCTTTTTTGACACTAAACAAGCCTTTGAAAAGGTAGGGCATAAGAGCCTATTATACAAACTGAAAATGCATTCTTCTGACCAATTTTCCTTGCTATTAAAATCATATATGGAATACAGATACTTTCAAATAAAACTAGATAATGGCTTAGCTACTTATAACCCTATAAAGTCAATACCATAAAGGAGTATACTAGAACTATATTTACACATCATCTTCGCAGTAGATCTCCCAGTGACAGAACAATTGCAACCTTTGCGGACGATACTGCCATCTTATCTTCGGACACTAATCCTAAACTAGCCTCTGAAAAGCTCCAAGACCACCTAGATCTCCTGCAAGATTAGTTAAGGAAATGAAGAGTCTAAGTCAATGCTGAAATGTTCACTTAAATCACCTTCACTACAAAACAAAGGTCCTATCCTCAAGTTAGCAAGCAATACTCCCATACCAATAAAAAAAAAAGTGGAAAGAACCATACCAATAAAAGAAGAGAAATATATGGGATTTCATTTAGACATAAAATTAAACTGGTCTGTACACATTAGAGCAAAGAAACAACAAATCAACATAAAAATTAGAGAAATGTACTGGCTAATAAGTCACAATTGTCCCTTGAAAATAAATTACTCATCTACAAAATCATACTGTGACCAATAAGGACATATAGGATAGAACTATGGGAATTCAGCAAACCCGTGAATTATCATCAATGGATGGTAACGTGTTCAAGCCAACACCTTACATCAAATTTATTTATTACACTGTAAATATGTGTAGATTGATAAGCAACAAATATAAAGAAGAATTAGGATTAGAATAGTTATTTTACAATTAATATTAATTAATCGTTTGATATAAGGCTATGAAACAATATTATTGCCTTACAGGTAAGTCATTTTGCATTTGTTTTTGGTAAATGAAGTATTAATTTGTGATAGAGTTTAATTAGAGCGTTCTGAAGATTCTGTAAGAAATTCCTCACTTTTTTCCAACAGAATTCAAATGAAATTAAAATCTTTATTTATTCTTACACAAAAAAAACTTAATGCTTGAAAATTAATCTCTTCCTGCTAGGCGAGAATTTAAGCGTTATAATGTTCACTACAAATGATATAAAATCCAAAATAAGCCCAATTAAATCCTTACCGATACAAGACCGCCGTTCTCACAGGGCACATCCAGATAATTGAATCGGATCTCGATATTTTGATCCGGCTCGCCAAAGATGTAAGCTCCACATGCATTTCCATCTACTGTGTTTGCTTTGTGGTAGAACTCCCCTTCCTCCGATGTCATGTATATACAGTCTGGAAATAATAAAAGCTGGTTATTTCTCATGCCGTAACGTGAATATTTTCACAGTATATGGAAAGATAATAAATACGATGGGTTGAAGGATGTTTACCTATGGATATTAAACAAAAATGCGGATGTAAAAGCATGCGTTATACGACAACACGTTCAGATCAAGTCTGATTTATTCGTCGATGCGGAATTTGCAGTAACTAGAACTACAAGTGATGTAGAGCGTTTCTAATTACAAAACAATTCAAGCTAAGATTTGGTGCTTCAGTATTATGACGCGAGGACTACAATAAATCTTAACATTTGAGCCGGAGACAAAGTGGACCAAGAGAGGCGAGATAAACTGTGTTTGAGTAAAGCACTTTGTGGAAGAAATCAGGTTAAATTTACCAAACCAGTAATGAAGTGGGATCAACACGACGGCGACATCTAGTGGAAACTGCACCACCTTTCAATGTAAATTTTGTTTAAATCTTACACCTCTTACTGTCTACATTGTACAATGAAGGAAGATAAAACGCCTTTGAAATAGAATACACTCTTCATATTTTTCTTTTTAACATACGAAGTTAATTTCTTTATTTCACAAATGAAATATTAATATATATTTTATCTATGTGCCAGTACAAGTCCAGAAACTGTTTCTTATCACACCTCGGTTCGCTCTCCGCACACGTCCCAGAAATCTTAGTCTGCTCCTTGATTATTCCTATTATAGTCTCCTTTTAATTCTTCTTCTACACTAGACACAACAATTAAGGAACCTGAAAAAATCCTAGATGTTTAGGTCATTTTAAAGGGTTGTAAGTTAGAGAAAAATATTCACAGAGTAATTTTAAAATAAGCAAATTGAAGCTCCAGATTATTAATTTCTAGGTCTTGAGTTAAAATGCCTTACCGTCAGCAGTTTTTGAATAATCAAGAAAAGCATCGAAAAAAATGCATTTTTGCTTGTCTTTCAAATGGTCCACGGACTTCGATACTATTTTTAGTAACTTCATCATAAACATTTTTTAGATGATTTTATCCTTTTTAATTTGAATGGTCTAAAAGCCTTATACGACGATTTTTTGATGAATTATCATCGCTCAAAACAAAAAAATCAGTTTTTACTTTTTTCAATTTTTTTTTTTAATATTTTTCTTACAATAATTAATATTTTTTGATGAAAATAAATATAGATTATTGTTGATTTTGTTGACATTTTCAACCTCAAAAATAAAAAATGAAATATTCATCTTTAAATTGTTGTTTAGCAAAAACGACAAATTCAATCATTCTGAACACAATGAAAAAAATCTAACTCTCTTACGCCACTCAAAATATTAAAGTGGATAAAGTCATCTAAAAAACATATATACTGAAATTACTAAAAGAATGTATTGAAGTCCGTGGATCTTTTGAAAGGCAAGGAAAAATCTGGAATAATTTTTTCCTATAGTTTTCTTATGATTACTCAAAAACTCCAGATGGCAAAAAATTGTGAATACAAGATCTGAAAACTAGAAACTTGGAGATTCAACTTTCTTTTTTTTAAATTCCTCTGCGACTACTTTTCTCCAAGTAACAACCCTTTGAAGATCACCTAAAAATTTAGGATTTCTTCTACATCCCTTAATTTTTGTGCCTAGTGTATTTCCAAATTGATACTCATTCTGTATTCTCTATCTGCTGTTCGTATTGGGCCTAATATTATTCTTGTAAATTTCCTTTCAGCGACTTTCTTTCTTTCCTCTTCTTTTTTATTATGGTTATTATCTCTGCTGTATGGGTAAGTATAGAGTCTTGTTAACGTTTTACATATTCTTATCTTAGTTTTTCGAGTTAATGTCTTTATTTTCTGTTTTCCTTAATTTTAGATTACCCAACTCGAATTCGTGGTTCCCTACTTTAATTGGCTAACTTTTTAGTTCCCTTTCCATTCTCGTTATTTTCATTCTGCTCTTGTTTGTTTTCAGTCCAATCTTCTTACCTTCTTCTCTATTATATCTTCCAACATGCCTTGTTCCTTCGTTTAGCAATAGTAGGTCATCTGGGTATGCTACGAGTTGGTCTCCTCTCAATCCTATTGTACCCTTGCTTATTGCTCGTGTAATATGTCGTACTGCCATATTGAAAAGCAACGCAGACAGATGAGTCTCCTTGTTTGATACTTTGGTCGATGTTGATTTCTTCAGTTTCGCCTTCTTGTGTTTACAATCAGTATGTAAACACTAGTTTCTCTCAAGGTTACATATATGTCATTGAAATTACGCTCACTCAGGGCATCAATTCTTTTCTATTGACCGAGTGGAAAGCTTGTTGGAAATCTAAGTAGTATTTCAAGGCCTGTTTTATATTCGTATGCCTTCTCGATTATGGGTTTCATTACATGAAATAATGCTGTTGATTTTCCTTTCATGAAACCAAATTCATATTGCTCTAAACTGTTACTTGACCTTTCAGATAATCTTTTCTCTATGATTTTGGAGATAATTTTACAGGCTATTTTAGCAGAGTTCATTTTATATTCATGTCTGTCTCCCTTCTTTTTATAAACAAGAAGATACTACTTGGTCTATTTTCAACATTTCTAAGAAGAATTTGTAACAAGTAACCTTTTTCTATTTATATTTTTTTAACACCTACTTTCACTTTACATCAATCCATTGTACCTATTTCCAAACAACATCCAACCGAAATTGGATTATACTGATACAAACTATAAGAACCGCAACTACCTCACTTGCTCAGTTAATTGAAATATTGCCCTACATAGGGTTACGTATCCAACCACTTTAACCCAAACATAGATCATGAAGAATCGATTCACTACAACATAGCTCTTCGGTTGTGACGTACTTTATCAAATTAATTTAGTTAGCGTTAAATTAGAGAGAGGCATTCCGCAAACAATATTCCCACAAAATAATAATTGTAAACAAGGTTATTTAATGCGGAGGTAGTGCCAATCGAATGTGATATGAGTGAACTGAAAAATATATGAGTATGGTAGAAAAAGTGTAGTGTGATAATAATTTAGAACAGAAGTAATTGCATTTGCACCGATTCGTTTATTTTAATTCTGATAATACAAACCAATTGGGAGTCTGACTAGAATTATGTAACCATAAACTGAAAGGATTGTATGTAAAGGCAATCTCAAGTTAAATTAGTATTTGCTTGGGTATTTATAACATCCATTATCTATAACTTAATATTATCCTCCATAGGTCTTCGAAGTTAAGAGAGTTTTGATATGATGGTAGAGACATAAATAACCTCCACTTGTACAGTAGATATTACGATACATATTCATAATAGTCTTCGATACTCTAGACAGACATATAGAGCCTCTACTAAAATTTTCTTGAAGCAAAACTACTCAAATATTTTTTTAATAAACGCTACGATTTTTTTAAGGGAAAAGGAGGATATTTGCTTTGATGAAAAATAGAAAAAAACACTTCAACAGTAGGTTTTCTACGGTAGGTGTTTTTTAGAATATTCTGCATAAATATAGCCTTAGAGCCTTTACTAAGACTTATCGTATGAAAACCCACTCAAATAATTCTTTGTAGCTACGATTTTTTTAAGGAAAAGGACAAAATTTTTTGTACAGATTCTCGATATTCTGCACACATATTCTCTAAAACCTGTACTAAGATCTACTGTAGGAAAAACTGCGGAAATAATTTTTTAGCTGACGATACCAATTTTTTTAAAGAAAAAATACAAGATTTTTTGTGAAGAAATATTTTAAAAATCGCCACTTCCACAGTAGGTCTTGCGATACTTTGATATTTTACACAGATATTCCTTAGAGTCTCTACTAAGATCTAAGATAGGAAAAACTGCTGAAATAATTTTTTGGCAGACATTGAGAATTGTTTTATGGAAAAGTATAAGATTTTTTTTAAATCGCTACTTTTACACTAGGGCTTGCACTACCTTGAGATATCACACAGATTTAGACGTTCTACTAAGACTTGATGTAGGGAAACTCACTCAAATAATTTTTAGTATATCCTAAGAATTTTTTTGAGGAAAAAATACAAGATGTTTAGTGAAGAAAAACGAAGAAATACCAGTTCCGCAGTACGTCTTGCGCTACTTGGATATTCTGCACAAATATCCCTTAGATATTCTACTAAGACTACTGTAGAATAGAACTCGCTTTTTAGAAATTAGTAGAATATTTTAGTAAAGGAAGAATGCTTAAAGTGTTTTAATATTATTGACAATAACCGATAATATTAAAACTGTTTTCTCGTCGAGGATGGAATGATTTATGAGAGAGATTCTACATGAAAATTAATTAGATGCTCATCTGATATCAGATGTGTGTTTTCTTAATTAGCAAACTAATAGATGAGGTGCGCACCCACCATCTTCCATCTCCGCAGAAGATATTTCTGGAAATCAAGATTTTATTGCCTAATAATTATGTAAAAATGATACATTCTTAATTGTATCACTATTTCTCTTCATTTTGTCCATTTTGTAATCATAATCTTTCCACGTAGATTAGGGTTGGAATAATCCTGATGTGTTTTGGTCTTCTGATAAATATTTGGAGAAGGGGATATAAGGTTTACGTTTTTAGAGTAAACGTAGACATTTTTTAGCTCACTTTGATTATAATAATAATAATATAATAATAATAATATAATAATAATAATGCTTTATTGTCCAACAGAAAAATCCACTTACAGAACTAAGTGCAGAATACATATATAACTATGACTAAAAAATTAAATAACTAAATACCACTTTTTACCACTTTATATCTATAATAAGTTTACTAACTAGTCCATTTTCTCGATTACCTCAACAAAAATTCTTAATCGATGCCAATTGCATACAACAGAAAGTTCATATATTTTTTATCAACTTCGAGTAGCATTATTTCCGTACTGACCTTCTGAATAAAATCATTTGGAATATAAATGACTGTTGAAATAAAGAAAAGGTAATAGCAGCCATTTGCTATGATTTAAGTTGCTTTGTAACACCCTCTTGTGCTACTGAAAGAAACTATTATAAATTTCAATTTTCCGCTAGGCGTAAATGCAGTTCAGTATCGAGAGCGGAAAGCCTCATCTTCGTCCAACTTAATTAATTTTTCAATTAAAAATTCTGGGATAGACGTTCTTAATGGAAGAACTATTAAAGAAAATCTGTCGTAAGGAATTCCAACACATAATTTATTTAGGGACGAGTGGGTCTCGTCGAGATTGTTTACGTAGATAGGAATAAATGCTTCGAGGGAATTAAAAAAGAGAGTGGAGATTAATTGAACAACGCGAACGTTGATTTTACTCGGATCTAATGATTTATACAACATTATTTGATTAAATATTAGACGATATATTTTTAATGCCACTTGATAGATGAAAGTACAAACAAATACAATTAACTACAATAATGTTTAATAGCGAGTTGAAAAATATTTTACTTACACTGTTTGAGAGATTTAAATGTATACAAGGTTGATCAATAGTAGGGCTTGGTTTTATTTAGAAATATGATTTTGAAAAAAATTATCTTGAACAACAGTTTTAGGGAATTAATAGGGACAGTTTTTACAATATTGTTCCAATATATAAGGTGTAAATTAATGTAGCACTTAATTTGTTTAATTAAACAAAAATTCGAAACTTACTGAACCACTGTGTGCCAGATTAATATACTCGTTTCACAATTAACTAAGCTTTCTCTTGGAAAGAGAAATGTAAAAACAAAACAAAAAAGTCTAAATTCTAAGCAAAAAAGATAGTTTCATTGTTTTCTTATCCCCTGATTATATTAGGTATCTATATAGGTTTCGTTTATTTATTGTACATTATTTGTTATTTTAACAAATTGTGAAAAGTTTTCGACTAATTTTTAATTGTTTACTAATTTTAATCAGTATGTCTGTATACCAATTGTATATACCGATGAACGATCACCTATTTTCTTATTTAATAAGTATTGAGGTAATTCTATTTAACTTGGAAACAATAAACTTGGAGCTTTAATTTGTTTTTTTGAAAATTGCTCCGGGACTATGTTTCTCCAAGTTTCCGCATCCCTTAATTTTTGTGCCTCTGTTTGTCAACATTGTCCATCGAAATTTTATTTTTAATTATTAATAAAATTTAGATAAACATGCATGCTCGGTATATTTAATACGTTTACTAAATAATAATGAAAACCTAAAAAAATGTAATTTAATAGAAGCTAAGTTTAATAGAAATTTTAAATCGCCATTAAAAAAAATGTTTGGATCAGCAGGACAAAATTGGGACAACCTGTATATTTATCAATATAGTATAATATTTTTTTTTTCTATATATTGATATTTTTCTATATATTCAAGCAGCTCTATAAAGTCGTTTGGCTAATACTACAGGGCTTCCATAACTTGCTGGACACCTATTACCATCTACCAACAAAAAAAAAAAGGTAAGTACCTGTAATATGGTGTTCCACCGTTCTCTTGAATCGCGTGGGCGGTGACAGTTCCTTAGGATATTCACGTCTGAACTGCAAGAGTCCTAATGACCGTTTCAAACTGGCCTGAAATAGAAATGAATGGTTAGCGATTCGTCATCTGGACAAGTGCAAAAAACATTTTACTCGAAGGAAATTAGAAATCGATTATTATTATTACAAGTGTTATATGGTTCAATTTCCGCACTTATTAGCTTCTAGCGCCAGGCCGTTCTCACAAAGAGCCTAATTTGTATTGAAAGAAAACGGAACTTTCAGCAACAAGGATTTTAATGGAATTTTCATAGTATTTATATGACAGTATTTTTATTATTAAATTCATTAATAATTCTAATTTTACACTGGATTTCGAATAATTCGGCACTGGGTTTCAGGAAACACTTTGTATACCGGTTTATAATATGTGTATTCATCATCATCATTGTGTTTGGTTATTAAAATAAATTGATGGAGTACTCTAAAGACTCTGTTATAAGTTCAATGAAAGTAGGAAGCACTGGTTTTGTGAATCGCTGACGCAGACTCAACAATGATACGTTTTATATGTCTCTTAAGAGAAATAATTAATTATTTTTCGTGCACAAATCTTTAAACTAAACAAATTTTTTACAAAATTAGCATTCTTCAGTCACTCACGAAGATGACTATGACTGAATTTTGTGAAGTAACAACTGCGAGAATTCAAAATGACCCAAACTTGATAAAGAATCAAGCAATGCACAGGGTAGAAAACATGAATAGGAAGGTAAGGGACCTGAATAGACTCTCAAGAGAGCTAGCTGAAGAGGGACTCCTATGAATGCCCTGCGACAGTACGGGTGTCCACTTCCTGTTTGACAAGAAATATAAGATCACCCTCGCCACTAAGACCGACTGGATGGATGGTTGAGCTGGATTACAGCTCAATGAAAACATCTGGTACACGGATGGAGCCAAGAGTGTTAACAGAGCGGATGCGGGGGTGTATAGGCAACGCGATAGGATAGGTAAAACCTTCCCCCTGAGCAAATACACCATCGCACTCTAGGCCGAGCTAGTTGCAATTACATACGGTGTTCTGGGGGCCGACCAAAATCGGACCCATGAGAAGGTATGTATCTGCTCGGATAGCAGGACGGCGTTGGCAGCCCTGAATTCAGCAACGACAAAGTCGATGCTGGTCTACAATTGCTATGAAGCATTGAACCACTTGGCAGGGAAGGGACCAGTGGACCTCTTATGGATACCTGGGCATAATGGGATTAAAGGAAATCTAATTGCAGATGACTCTGCCAGATTAGGGACCAGGGAAAACCTCTATGGACCAGAACCTGCAGCATAAGTCGGAATCTGATCAGAGACCGCATCAATGGCTGGGAAAGAGACCAGTACAATAAAAGATGGAGAGGAATAACGGGTTGTCGAATAATCAAACTCTTCATAGAATACTCAGAGATTGAGAAATGGAATTCAAGAATTCATTAAATTGAACAGGTGCAAAGCCAGAACCCTGATGGGAATCATAACGGGCCACCATAGTAGTCTGAATGCATATAAGCACAAGCTGAGGCTGACTGACAGCCCGGCCTGCAGATACTGTAAAGAAGACGAGGAAACCTCGATTCATCTTCTTTACACCTGCCTCTCCCTGGAGAAGAGGTACTTTATATTAGTGACCCCTGTTATCTTAGAGGATGCAAGACTTAAGGCGGGGGAGTTGCCTAAATTGCTCCATTTATGGGATAGCATTTTTGGATAATGACCCGGATAAGAGGGGATCACCAAGGGACTACCCAAGCGATCAGTGGCTGATGAGGCCCAAACCCATATAATATAATGTAATAATGGTAAAGAATATTTATTTCAGTAATGAAGCAACATTTTTTTTAATGACCTTGTAAATGAAACACAATACGATCCTCTAAAATAAAATGTTTCGGGAGGATGTATGTTTACATCACCACAAAAAATTTATTTCAAAAGGATCCATACCCAGTATTCTCAAAAATCATATAGGACTTATTTTTATTGAAGAGAATTTAACTAAGACGATGAAGAAGAAAACACACTGTTGGATGAACAAAATTTACATGTTCAAGAAAATGAGCACCACTATACTACTACGCATTATATGTTCTACAATGAATCAAATGTTTACCGACAAATATTTAAAGATAATTGTTTATAAAACAATTATCAAACAAAAACAGTTATTTAGTAGTACACAATCTGTACAAAGAGCAAACTGCTGTTATAGAAGTAGAAGGGGAAAAAAGGGAAGTAGGTATTAGGAAAGGAGTAAGACAAGGATGTACGTTATCATCACTAATTTTTAATCTGTACATCGAAGAGGCGATTAATGTGGTAAAAGATAGAGTGGATTTCGAGATTAAAGTACAGGGACAGAAACTAAAAATGCTGAGATTCGCGGATGATATAGCAGTATTAGCATCTAGTAAGGAGGAATTAGAATCAGCATTGAACGAAATGGAGGCAGTGTTGACAGAGGAATACGGAATGAGGGTGAATAAAAACAAAACTAAAGTGTTAGTGTGCAGAGGGCGCGAGAGCAGAGCAAAAACGAAAGTACAAATTAATAATGAAAGATTGGAGGAAGTTAAAGACTTCACTTATTTAGGAAGTAAAGTAAATTGGGATGGAAGAAGCGATAAAGACATAAAACAAAGAATAGCGCAGGGTCGAGTAGCTTTTAACAAAAAGAAAGCACTTTTATGCTCGGGGGTAATAAACTTAGAAACAAGAAAGAGATTTTTGAAAACATATGTATGGAGCACGGCACTATATGGCTGCGAAACCTGGACGGTAGGGGAAGCAAGTAGGAAGAAATTAGAAACTTTTGAGATGTGGTGTTACCGAAGAATGATGAAAATACCATGGACTGATAGGGTTAGAAACGAAGAAGTATTGGAGAAAGTCGGCGAGAAAAGAAGTATGTGGAAAAACTTAAAGAAGAGAAGAGATAGAATGATAGGCCACTTGCTGAGACATGGGGGAATAGTGCGCGATATTTTGGAGGCAGAAATAGGAGTGAAGAAAGGCAGAGGTAGGCTTAGATTAGACTACTGCTCGCAAATAGTAAGGGATATAGGTTGTAGCACAATTAGCGAAATGCGTAGGTTAGCACAAGATAGGAGAAGCTGGAGGTTAGCGTCCAACCAGTCTTAGGACTGATGACCTAATGATGATGATGTTTATAAAACTTCGCCCTAGAATACTCTTTTGTTTTTGATGACATGATTTTGATTCAGAGGTCATTTTCCTTGATAAAATAAATAATAGGGGGTGTGTAATTTTCAAATGAACGTTCTGTATATATAATCTATCGGGTACATAACCCCTCATTAATTTTACAGCAATTGAGTACAGCTCTTCTCCTATATATGATGTTTTAAACTTAGCCCATTTCCCCATTTAATTAACTAAATAGTTCTAGTAAACGATACGATTTTAACAGCAATTATTCATGATTAATTCCACGGACGATTCAATTATATCGTCGATCTCGACAACATTAATTATTAGAATTAATTATCTGATCGATTACTTTGTCAGTTGGCTCTTCATTAGGCCATTATCTATTTCTCAATACGTGTCACCCGCGAAGTTGTATACATTTTCACGGCCCCATTATAATCACTACAAATATATATACATCAGACGGTACAATTAAATACCGGTATTTATCAGTACCTTCTGTAAAATTTTGCATTAGACGTTCAATAATTTCTAGGGTGGTGTTTTTCATTTTGATTCGAATTGAAATCCTCTAAATTATTTGTCCAATTAATAGGCCCAAATTTTACGTAACCTCACAAGATAAATCAAAGAGTGTTAAATCAGGTCAAGGCGGTGGCCATTCTGTTGGTTCTAGACAGTCTACCCATCTGCCAGCCAAGCTGTCATCAAGAAACGGCCGGATATTAACACCGAAGCAAGCAAAAACTCCCTCTCTTTGAAATCGAGTACTCTGGTGGTGAACTTTTATTTTTTAAATAATTTTCCACGTGTAGAATGATCCAAAAGACTATTTAAATCAAACTACCTTGTAGAAGCGTGACGATGTTATCGAACCACATAGGTTAAATTAGTGTTCTTACAGACTTGAAGCCTTCTTCTCTTATGGACTTAAGGGCTCTTTATTACAGAGATAAATCTTCTACGCTATCAATTTATGAAAATTATTTAACTACTTACTGGTCTCGATTTCGATTTCTTGGTTGAGAAACGGACTGGACTCTTCATCAGATTTTAGTATGTCACCATTCTATACATCATTAAAATTTCAATCCTCTCTCCAGTTTTGCAATGAGCTATTTTTATTCACCATTTTATTGCATATTAAATACTATATTTAAAAAATGGAAAAACAGAAACTTTATCACGACGCTCTATATGAAATCTGGTATTACAAAAATAGTGATTTTTCCATAGAGATGTGAAAGTCAAAGCGAGTATATAAAATGGCCATCACATATGCCGGATTTAAGTCTTGGTAAATTTTAGTATCCCTGAATGTGTGTCTTATATGCTGACTCTTGACGATACTTATTCGACGTACACTCTGTATAAATACTCCTTGTAGCAGTCCACGATATTTTCTGCTTGTTACAATATGTATGAGTGTAAACAATTTTGTAATTTCCTTGTCGTATAACGACGTTTACAAGTGACACTAAACAAATAGAACTACAAATAACACTTGTTTGCATTTCATTAACCACGTTCCCTTTCTAGTCTCTCCTATAAATATACGTCATTGTTTGAGGTATCGTAGAATGTAGTTTTTTTCTGGCTCTTTATTGGAGACTTAAGTTATTAAATTCTTTATATATGTATATTTTAATAGTAGGCACAAAAATTAAGGGATGTAAAAAAATCCTAAATTATTATGTGATTTTCAAAGAGCTGTTATTTGGAAGAAAATAATCTTAAAGCAATTTTATAAAAAGAAAATTGAAGCTCCAAGTTTCTAGTTTTCAAATCTCGAGTTCAAAATTTATAACCATCAGCTGTTTCTTAGTAATCATAAGAAAACTGTCGGAAAATAATTCTTCTAAATTTTTGCTTGATTTTCAAAAGGTATACAGACTTCAGTAACCTTCTTTCAGTGATTTAATCTTAAAGCTTTGTTAGATTAGTTTATCCTCTTTAATGTGAGCTACTAGAAGCCTTGAACGATGATTTTTTACTGAGTTATCGTCATTCAAAGCAAAAAAGTCAGTTCTTTGCTTTGAATGAATATATTCTTTTATTTATTTTCTTATAACTATTGATATTTATTGGTAAAAGAATATGAATTATTGTTAAAAAACAGTTTGAGCCTCAAAAAATCCATAAAAAATTAAAACTTCATCCTTAGACCACTGGCTTTTAGACCACTGAAATTAAGAAAGATAAAAATATATGAAAAACTTTATGATCAAATCATAGAAAAAGATTTATTGAAGTGCGTGGAACTTTTGAAAAGTAAGCAAAAATTTGGAATAATTTTATTGCGATTCTTTTCTTATGATTACACAAAAAGATGTATACCCCACGATTTCATTCTGCATTTGTCCCGGATCGGCGTACCATATACGGCACTGATGAGAACTAATAAGTTCGAAACAGCTGTATGTCGTTCGGTTCCAATCCGCGACAGATGTCGAATCCTACCTGTGGCGGGTTTTAGTTTTTAAAACCTTCTGATGGTGCAGAAACACGAGAAAGGGGTCGAGGATCGCTTCTGGGTATAATTCAATGCCTGGCGGGCTCTAGCCCGAGGGATAGTTGTTTCCTATAGCGATTATGTAATAGCCATGCTATTTGGGAACTACTTTGATAACCGCGTGAGGCTTTGGTAGTTCCTTTCCCGATTTCCGACTTATATGTTACTGACATAGATGGTATCGATAAAGATGTATACCCCACGATTTCATTCGGCATTTGTCCTGAATCGGCGTACCGTGTACGGTACTGATGAGAACTAATAAGTCCGAAACAGCTGTATGTCGCTCGGTTCCAATCCGGCACAGATGTCGAATCCTACATGTGGCGGGTTTTATTTTTTGAAAAATCGCTGATGGTAAAAAATGTTGAACTCTTTGATCTGAAAACTAGAAACTTGTAGCTTCATTTTTTTTTAATTGCTCTACGACTATTTTTCTCCAAGTTACAGCCCCTTGAATATAACCTAAACATTTATGATTTCTTTACATCCCTTAATTTTTGTGTTTAGATCAGTAATGGATCGAAAACGATTCGTTTTAAATATCACAATCCTTCTTCTTCAGCTTTTACAATATTTTGGACAAACGAACAGGACTACTCCGTCCTTTGCTTGTTCCATACACTCGGTAGCAATGCTTAAAAAATGAATAGGATTTTGTGATACACATTTATTTCCCCGAGCTTCTGTTACATTGATATTATGAAGATCCCCATCAAGCAAATCCTAAAGAAGTACCAAAAAACTCTATGTAACATTGAATTATATGAAGCTATTTTATACGAAATATAATTCAATGCTGCATATAATTCAATGTTACATACAGTTTTTTCACTACCTTTATCAGAAACACAGATAGAAACAGAACTTACAACAATTAAAAATATAGCCAAAAACAATGGTGTCCCAACAAAAACTATTACCAGATTAATAAACAAAAAACAAAATTAGTATACTTTTAAATTAATTTATCCAAATATTAGAGAAGATAAACAATTGCCTTATGCCACCATCACATATTATGATACATTGTCAACAAGAATATCAAATATTCTCAAAAGACATAATATCAAAGTGGCATTGGAACCCCAACAAAGGTTATCAAATTTAGTTTATAACGCCAAAGATAAAACTAATAAATATGAAAAATCGGGAGTTTATAGGTTAAATTGCTCGGAGTGCAATAGCACATATATAGGACAAACAGGACGTAAATTTATAACTAGATACCTTGATCATAATAGATCGTTCAGATTATAGAAAACCGATTCTACTTTTGCTAATCATATCTTGGAAAGTGGACATAATTTCCCAGATATTAATAATATGAAAATCCTACATTATGCCAGCAAAGGTTTAAAACTTAATTGGTTAGAAGCAATAGAAATCTATAAATACAACCATAGTGATAATTTTAGCTTATTAAATGATCAAATAGATATACTATATTCTCCTCTTTTTAGTGTCACCCAAATTAATAAACCCCCTGTATAATAATTCTTAATGATATTCATGGAAATTCCCACAATTTGATGGTCGGGATTCCACCATTTGGAGAACACGTTTCATATAACCTTAACTACCTGTTTGTTGTCATAACACTTAGTCCCTGTATTTGGATAGTATTAATTATAGGAACAGAATGTTTATATTTTATTCTTAGTTGAATCATCGTTTGAAAATGACATAATTGTCGAAACTGCAGTCACGTTTCTGTGAAAATATAGTGGTATAAAAACGTAGTAGTTGTTTTTACTCATTTCCGTTGTAAATTAGTATTGAACAATATTTTTAATACAGAAAACAAAAAACCTATTTTTTCATGTAAAAGTCAAATTTATATATAAAAAGAAATATTGGACGTGAATTACAAAGAAAAGTTTTAAATAATCATTTTAGCATGTTCCAAACAAAAATAAACGTCACATTGTTGGTGACCATATTTAGTATAAGCTAATAATTCAACATCCAAATGTATTAATTTTGAATGATAATACCATAAAAAGCCAGAATAAGTAAGTGTAGAGATCCCAAAAAAATATTATTAATTTAAATAATAAAAGAAAATATAAACGTGAAAATAATGACGTAATCCGGCGCAATGCATCTGACAGATGCAGCCCATACAAGGCCAGGAAATGCGCTAAAAAGAATCGACACCATATCTAAAATACTCTTCTATATTTGGAGCTAGGAAACTATGAGGGAGTTCGAGTTAATATTCATAATATACACAAAAGGGCAAAGAAAATAGTGATTGCCAAATCTCACAGATCAGCTGCGCCCGACGGAGGATTAATATCACTGATACATAGACCATAAATATTTTCGGGAATATTACAAAGATTAATACTTCCATCTAATCTCTTCCCGTCGTAAATTAATTTTGCAAACTAACACAAAAATTCTCGCTATCCCTTATGTCGTCTTAAATCACGAAATCCCCACAGGCTCACAGTAAACCAAGGCCCGGAAATACAATAAGCTACTTAATATAAACCGGTATTATTTGATGATTCCCTTGCCCCTGTATGATTATGCTTCATGCATACAAACTATCTAGAGCTTCTGGTTCAGCTTTTAGTTAATTTCCAACTTGTTATAAAGCTGTACACTAAAGTCTCTAAGGGAAAGGCAGTCGTGCAACTTAATTCACATACAGGGCATCTTAGAGTTGCTTTCTCGAATCGAATGTGTGAATCGGTTGAAAGACAGGAAAAGTTCTGCACAGATAAAATGGCCCGGTTCTTCTAATGTTGAACAACGTGAATTTTCGACTGTTAAATATAAATTAATCCTGAGAATTTGAAAAGACATGTTATTTGAGTCCGGTAAATTTTAATATTCAGCTGTAACTGCAGACATCTAATATTGCTCTGCTAATAAAATTGCTCTGGCAAACGTGTAAGTGCCCTCAATCAACTTGGCGTCAATGCCGTTTCATACTTTCAATTTCACAATTATGTTGGCGGAAATGAAATCAAACAGAGGCAAAGTCATTTAAGGCCGGCCACAATTTGCATTAAATAAACATTTGTAATGTCCGAGCAAATAGAATGGTCATTTTGACAGAGACAATGGCCCCGTTTTATGCAATTCTTGAACAGAAAAAATTTCAGTTTGTTTTTCAATAGGTATTAGTCGTGTTTTGTTATGTGTTATTTATTTGAATAATTAAAAGATCGATACCAATTTACATGTTTCAATTTAGAGTCAAAATTTGTTTAATTTCATCCTTTTGAAGGAATATTAAACAATTTTAAGAGGGTGTGAAGATGGCTATTTACTGAGTAGACACCGATTTTGATACTCCTTCATTTTAATCATTTTGACTCATACAAATAGTGAAAAACTGTAAATTAAAATATAAAGTGCCACATAAACTTAAAAGTTAAGTAATGCAAGTGTAATTTCTTGTAAGTAATACTAAGTGCATATAACTGCAGTTGATAAGTTCACGTAGGTATTAGGTTATAATTTTAGAAATATAATCCGGCCATCATCATGAGGTCATCAGTCCTAAGACTGGTTGGACGCTAACCTCCAGCTTCTCCTATCTTATGCTAACCTACGCATTTCGCTAATTGTGCTACAACCGTCATCCTTTACTATTTGCGAGCAGTAGTCTGATCTAGGCTTACCTCTGCCTTTCTTCACCCCTATTTCTGCCTCCAAAATATCACGGACTATTTCCCCATGTCTCAGCAAGTGGCCTACCATTCTATCTCTTCTCTTCTTTATGTTTTTCCGCATACTTCTTTTCTCGCCGACTTTCTCTAATATTTCTTCGTTTCTAACCCTATCGGTCCACGGTATTTTCATCATTCTTCAGTAACACCACATCTCAAAAGCTTCTAATTTCTTCCTACTTGCTTCCCCTACCGTGCAGGTTTCGCAACCGTATAGTGCCGTGCTCCATACATACGTTTTCAAAACTCTCTTCCTTGTTTCTAAGTTTATTACCCCCGAGCATAATAAGCTATTCTTTGTTTTATATCTTTATCGCTTCTTCCTTCCCAATTTATTTTACTTCCTAAATAAGTGAAGTCTTTAACTTCCTCCAATCTTTCATTATTAATTTGTACTTTCGTTTTTGCTCTGCTCTCGCGCCCTCTGCACACTAACATTTTAGTTTTGTTTTTATTCACCCTCATTCCGTATCCCTCTGTCAACACTGCCTCCATTTCGTTCAACGCTGATTCTAATTCCTCTTTGCTAGATGCTAATACTGCTATATCATCCGCGAATCTCAATATTTTTAGTTTCTGTCCCTGTACTTTAATCCCGAAATCCACTCTATCTCTTTTATCACATTAATCGCCTCTTCGATGTACAGATTAAAAATTAGTGGTGATTCCCTTATTTCCCCTTCTACTTCTGTAACAGCAGTTTGCTCTTTGTATAGATTGTGTACTACTCTCCTATCTCTATACTTCATTCCCGCGCTCCTTGGTATCTCGAACATTTTTTCCCATCTTACATTATCAAAATCTTTTTCTAAATCTACAAATCCTATATAAGCGTTCTTTCCCTTTTCTATTGTTTTCTCTAACATTACTCTTAGCGTTAGAATAGCTTCGCGAGTTCCCCTATTTCGCCTAAATCCGAATTGGTCTTCTCCTAGTATTTCCTCCGCTCTATTTTCCATCCTCTTCTGCACTATTCTGGTTAAGATTTTTGACGCGTGGGAAGTTAGGCTAATCATTCTAAAGTTCTCGCATTTGTCGGCTCCTCTCTTTTTCGGTATAGTAACGATCATGTTCCTCTTATAATCCTCCGGCATCTCGCCCATTTCGTATATATTTTACCAGTTCAAACATCCTATTTACTACTTTCCGTCCCGCACATTTCAAAATTTCCGCCTGCATTTTATCTACACCCGGCGCTTTATTGTTCTTTAGCCCCCTTAGTGCTATTTCAAATTCCTCTCTCAATATAGGTTTTCCTACATCTTCCCTATCGATGCTAGATTCTTCCTCTAATATCTCTCCTAATTCCTAACCCTCGTATAAATTTCCTAAATACTGCTTCCATCTATCCGCTTTCTCCTCTCTTCCGATCAGTATGTCACCCGATTGACTCCTAACGTTTATACTTATTGGTCCTATATCCCTGAAGTTCCTGTTAATTATTTTGTAAGCCTCATCGGTCTTACCTACTTGGAGCTTATCTTCTACTTCTTTGCATTTATCTTCTATCCATTGTTCTTTCGCTTTTCTACACTTTCCGGCCATAATACTAGTCCGGCCATAATAATTAAAATCTACAAGGATGAGTACGAGAAATAAAGCAAAAATACAAAGTAAACGTTAGGTTGAAGACCTAATAATAAAAGTTTGTACATAATTTATGGGAAGAATAGAAAGCACCATGAATAAAACTTTGTATATTCCATAATAAGTTAAATGATCTTAGTAGTTTCATTAAAAATGTAAGCAAAATAGTAATTGACAATGAGAATAGTACCCTAATTCAAAATAAAAAAACTGATACACTACAGCAAGCCACCAAAAACAACTCTCTAAAAATTTCCGGACTAGCTGAGGAAGGAGAAAATAATGCAGTTTCTGAAAATGTGATTATTTTCTTTTCGTCTCAACTTGGAATGAACTGTAGTAAAGAGGACTTTATTAGTATTTCTCGTATTGGTAAACTCAATGGCACCAAAAATAAACCACACACAGTTGTAATAAATTTTGTTAACATAAATAAACGTCTGGAAATTATTAAAGGAAATAAACTATTATAAGATAGTCCTGTTTTTATCTTTGAGGATCTTACTAAGAGACGACTTGATTTGCTCAATGTTGCGAAGAAAAAACTAGGTTCTAAAAAGGCATGGTCATCAAATGGCAATATTTATGTGTAGTGTCATCAAAAGCAGAAAATATGTCTAGTATTGTGCGAGGAAGGCCTACTTCTTTAACGACCTGGTCGACCTATGTGCTTAATTTAATCTATTAAGTTTTTGCCCGAATTTAATTTCATAGAATTTGTTATTTTTCTTTCTGCTTTACTTTATCTGTATTAGTTTTCATTTTTTATATTTTTAAGTTATTTGTACATTCACATATAAACATTGGATTAGTTTTCACAATGTTTGATGTGTTTTCGGATTTTTTTATAGACAATTGATTAGATATTGTGGGTTTATCTGAAACATCAAGCATTAATATAGTTCTACTCAGTTTGAAAGGTGTTTTAGTTGTAACTTTATTAGAGTATTTAATGATATACCTGCTTCTTTTAAATCTGCTCCAAATATGCTCGTACATGCATTCCAAAAAAAAATTGAAAACTGGATAAATTCAAAATTAGTGTCTACTAAACCTTGATTTAGTAGACACTAATATTAAAATAATTATTAAAATCATAATTTATACATAATTTTCAATAACATTAGTTATTGTAATCAGTCATAATCTTTGGTTTTTTTTACTTGTAATTTTTTGCTTTTGGTTGGTTACATGGAAGACCGGCTTAAGGCCGAACGGCGCCAGCCTAGTCAAGAACGTTTTTGGCATTTGTATTGATTGTTGGAAATAAGGGCACTATGATAATAATAATTATTATTAATGATCTTCAATAACATCATTTCTTTGCATGTGTCATATTATGATCGTACAACAGCCGGCATTGATTATTCAAGCAAAACTAAAGCTAAGCTGACAAACTCAAATTAACTTATGTACGAGTTATCGGTATGTACATATGGCTTGTGATTCACTTGGGAACTACGGTAGCTTGTCCAATTACTACCATACACTAAAATTCTATATAAACATGCGAAGTAATGATATAAAATAGAACTGCAGTTATGAAATGAACAGAAATTGCAAAATTATAAGGCCATATTTACTAGACAATACTGAAAATGTAATTCTATCTACAGGTACTTTACATGACTTTCAATAAACGAAAATAGTTCGACGACAATAAGATAATAATTGAGATCAATATACTATCGAAAATGTCGTAATGAAAAAATTTATTTGTCTTGCAAATTTGTAAAATCGTAACTTTGTCAAAATATTTATTCATATGTTCACAAAACAATCACATTTAGGTGTATAAAAATGAAAAAAAAACTAAGCTATAAAACATTTATTATTGTTACAATTATATTTTATGACGTTTTAATTGCAGTAGATATAGATCAAACATATTCCCATCAAATATTCATTAAGTCATGAAGAATTTTAAGTATTCGATTGATGTTTATTACACTAGGCACAAAAATTAAAGAGTGTAAAAGAAATCTTGAATTTTTAGGTGATTTTCTAAGGGCTATAACTTAGCTTTCAAAAGTTCCACGGACTTCGATACATTTCTTTCAGTAATTTTATAATGAAGCTTTTTTAGATAACTTTATCCTATTTAATTTCAGCGGTCACTTTTTAAAATAATCACACTGTAGATCTGATGTAAACTTTTAATGATAGTAAAATAAAGAATAACAAAACAAAGGAAAAGATATATGCATACCAACGCGTATCTTATTCCGTTCTAATCTAGTTTGCAGAAGTGCCCGTATATAGTATATGTATCTATTTTATTTATAAACAATATGGTTGGCCGCTGACTGCAGCTTTCATGTTCTTCTTTCTTTCTTGCTAGCATTGTCTTAAGGGCAACTGCAAAATCTCGATGATCAGCTAAAAGTCTTTTAGCTACGATAATTTCTCGCTGAGTTATCGTCATTCAAAACAAGAAAGTCAGTTTGGTAATTAATTACTCGGGAAGTAATGCTCGTACAGAAGATTCAAGTAGGGTTTTAAAAACGACAAAGTATTCTTTATAAGTTGTAGTTATTAGTTTTTGATAAAAAAAAATTCAGTGCGAGAATGTTGATTAAAAGAGAGGTAAAAAATGCTTATTGAGGGATATTCGCTTAACTTTGCAAATGATGGATAAACTAAGGATGCTCACTGTCTTTCTTCAACCTGAGAGTATCCTAAATAAATCCTGAAAATTTTTCACTTTTTATTCATCTTTTGAGATTGCAAATGTTTTTAACAATAATCCATATTTTTTATCAGAAAATGTTAATTATTATAAGAAAAAAATGACGAAAAAAATTCTACGAAAAACGGAACTGACTTTTTTGCTTTAAACAACGATAACTCATCGAGAAATTATCGTACAAGGCTTTTAGTCACTCATTGAAGAGGATAAAATTATCTAAAAAAACTTCATTATGAAATCACTGAAAGAAAGTCCGTGAACATTTTCAAAGGCAAACAAAAATTTGGAATTTTTTTTTCTCGTGGTTTTCTTATGGGTGCTTAAAAGCTACTGATGTTAAAATATACTGAACTTGAACAATAATCTGAAAACTATAGCCTTGTAGCCTCAATTTGATTTTTTACTTTTCGCACTCAACTATACCAGAGCGGAAAGTTGTCTGTGTGTGTGTCGTTGTCGTCGTTGTTGTCGGCATTAAAATTTCCTGTTAGCACTATAACTCAACTAAATCGTGTCGGATCGATCGGGTATTGGCTGATTCTGATCGGGGACGTCTCCCAGACGACACCTATTGATTTTGAAGTGGATGAAACACACGTAGAGTGTGTTCTATCTACCTCGAAATGTCACCTCATGTTTATGGATCATGAGAAAGCACAATGGGGGACTATTTGAGATTCTTTTTTGTTAGCACGATCACTCAATTAAATCGTGTCGGATCAATAGGGTTTCGACTGATTCTGATTAGGGACGTCTACCAGACGACATCTATTGATTTTGAGGTCATGAGAAAGCACGATGTAAATGTTTATGTTCATTCTGAGATTTAACGCGTTGCTGATTTTGTATTGAACGAAAAAAACATATATTCGGCCTGTATCATATACGTATGAATGAGAAAAAAAATAATTTCGTTCGATCACAAACGTATCGATACGGCACTGAAGCAGGCGCCAATGAAAAAAGTAAAACTGTCGCATAAAACACTGCATTTATGTGTTGGTTTATTTTTTCTCGGTCACTTAATTTCGAGATAGAGATGTTCTACGCGCGGAAAAGTCCGTCTTAAGGTTTTAAAACTGTTTATTTAAAATTGCTCTGTGACTATTTTTCTTAAATTTAAATTTAAATTTAAATGTACAGCGATCGGTACAAAACATATTGCAGTTGTCCCCAGCGCATTCGCCAGAACTATGAAATTGAATTAATATATTTTCAATCATTATATAATAGTATACATGCAGATCATTTCGTACAACATACTTAATAACACTGTAAACTGCGAACCAGGTGGTAATCTCAACAAATGGTAAACAAGATTCCATTAAGGACATTATTATTTTTTGCAATTCATTACCCGTGTGCAAAATAAATAGAATTTAATTTTTCTATTTTATTACAAGCCATTTAATACCGTACATTGTTTCGCACACATGAGAAACGAAAAATAGCCAAAAAATGTGTCAAGGATGTGACAAATTCCTCGCGTAACTAATTTATAGGCGTACGCGAAAACTCACGTCAATACTAATCTAATCTTTATTATTAGGATCAGTGTATATTAGTATCTTGGAGATATGCGGAGTAAAGTCTATGCATATCTATATTTTCAAAATTTCAACTCAAATGTAAGAAAGAAACTAAATGCACTGGGTTACTAAATACTGAAAAATTAAAAGCTAATTACATTTTCAGTACACGGGCGACTCAAAAAAATTTTTTACGTGTCAATTATGTTAATTATAAATTAATTCAAAAAGATAAAGAAATTTTGTTCTCAAATAATACGATACTATTTTTTTAAACTTGACTATTGTTTTGAAAACCCTGACATTGTATTAACTTTTAATAATGCCTTATTTATCAAAATAGCAGCTTCTAAACATCAGTCCTTGTCCACCAAAATTTAACTATTCTCTTCTCGTCTTTTGATAGATGGTTTACTCTCCCCAATTTTCGGATATGTGACACCTATATTTTCAACAATCAGTCTATAATAAACTTTGGTCAGTCGATCATAACACTCGTCAATTGTAATGGTAGGTACCTAACAGAGATACCTTTTGTTTAAATTCACCATAGATCGTTTGTTTTATACACAATAAATGGATAATCTCTCACTCTCATCTACATACCAAGCATTACAGCAGGAAAATATTTGTTCGTGTAGTCCTTCTGAATATTTTTCCTTTATACAACAACCTTCATCCTTACTAGTTTTTCA
Organism: Rosalia funebris; assembly: GCA_037954035.1. NCBI lineage: Eukaryota > Metazoa > Arthropoda > Insecta > Coleoptera > Cerambycidae > Rosalia > Rosalia funebris. The sequence goes on along the minus strand of JAZFAV010000001.1, from coordinate 7,847,389 downwards.
ATTTGATGATGTAATGATGATTAACCATTCTCTGTTCGTCTTTTCATCGATGGTTCACTCCCTCCAATTTTTGAAAATGGGACATGTATATTTTCATTAATCAGTCTACGATAAACTTCAATCAATCATATGGTCAATCAAGGGCGGAGCAAGTCATCACGTCATCATATTGTCAAAACGATCTGGACAACACAGTAGTTCTTCAAGGTAACATCACCACACACTTAACACTATTTACAGCACCGGGTTGTTACAGACGCTGGACGTATCAGTGTGTGGAGAAGCATTTCTGTGAATAATGCCACTCTTTGCGAGGCTTTTAAAAACACTTGTTTACACATTCTCTATCAGGTGATGGACATTCGGATAACGGCCATGGATTGCCTCTGCTACGCGACCTTGCGCTAGGCACGTTACATGTAACATATCGTAATTACACGTTCCGTTCGAAAGTCAACAAGCCGCTTTCATGTATGACGCAACATCCGTAAGAAAAAGTAGAGCCATGTTTTTGTTTTCCTTATGTTTAACGCCTCATACTTCTTTTAACATCTCATCAACTAATTTTGCAATGGTTTCAGCATTCTTCTTTGTCAATATTTTTGCTGCTATCACATGTGATTGCTTTGCCGATACATCATTCATTTCTCCTACAACTACGTTCGCCACTTACAAGCCGCAGGCATTTGTGGTTTCATCAACAGAAACACATAAATATTTATCCTCAACTTCTACATAAACAGCAGATTTGACAGTGGCAGCGACTTGCGGTGGATAATTTTTTCGCATCGTCGATATTGTAGGCACGTTAACTTTGCCAAATTCCCCATTTAAACATTTCTGCATAAATTCTTTAAAACTAGGATTGTCTAGTTGGGTCCACGGAATATTACAACGAACCATAAATTTAACCAATTAACTATAAAACGTCGTGTGTCTTTCACAAGCACTGCTCTGTCCAGTAACCGCGATTTTATGTTTTTCCGAACACCAGTATTTAACTGATATGCGGGTATACGCTATGTATGTATCACACCTATATATGGAGACACCGTAATTCACTACCGTCATTTAACACCAAACCCTTTATCCAACTCTGTACTGTGGCAAAGGATGGTTTTAGTCGAAACATTTTAACATACTTATTATCAAATTGTTACTAACTATCTTATAATTATATATAACTATTGCTACACAATCTTATAATTAGAAAGAATATTACAATCTAATAAAAAATATATATACAATAAACCATTTTAATATTCCTTTAGGGTGTTTGTATTTCTAAAAGATATTTCAAAATACGTATAAGTGCGACTCTGAAATGTCAGAAGTCAAATTCGCGGTTTAACTATAACAATCATCGTCTATAATGATACCTAGCGGATCTATCGTAGATGATTTGCCCTACAGACTATGGATGGACCATCTGCGCTCAACCTTCATCAGCATTCCAAATATTACAGAAAGGAAAGATTTGTTCAAACACTCCATCTAAATATTTTTCTTCACACAACAACACTCATCCTCCCTAGATTGCCAAACTGATGATATAGTAATGATGTAGTGATGATGGTTTGGGATTCATGGTAGAACAAGTCTTCACTGTAGACTTTTTGCAAAATAAATTTTCCTGAAAAACTACTACCTCCAGACTATCAAGAATAGCCAATTCGTTTGCTATTTTTGCTATCTAGTGGCATCCAACCCATTTTTAATATACACTAATTAATCAAAAGGAAAAGATTAGGTCATTTATATAGTTTACTCAGTATTTATAAATAGCGAATTGTTCCAAGTAACACCTTAGCTATAAAACTATATTATTGTACATATATTGTTATCTTTAATGTCATAACGTATACTGACATTCCAATTATTAATGCTGTGTTTAAAAATATCGCAATTCTTAGAAAATTACTTACATACGCAAGGCCTTTGATGTCTATTTCTGAACACTATTGTTTAATACAAAATTCTCAAGTCTCCACGAGACATTTGGTGTCCATAGATCCTTCCACAAATACGTCGAAACCCCCTTTAATCACCGTTATCTCGAATGCTGCGTCCACTGCCCAGTCTTAATAATTCCTTTCATATCATAGTTTGCAGTGAATGGTATTTGAATAGCGCGTAATCTCAGTTAAGACCTATCAAGAACCTATCTCATTGTATGAAGTGGGTACAAGTTTAAGACGAAGTTATTAATTTTTATGTAAGGAACTAGATAAGACGGCTTAAAATCTCAAATAGAATGTTTTAGATGACATTGAGATGAGAAATGTTTAGCAAATATTTGTCGGGACTTCAGACCAGATATTAGATTCTTTAGATTAAAATATGTAGTCCGTTTTAATGATAAGCAGGTGGTTTGGTGCGGAAAGTCTGTACCTACTGAAAGAACTGGGGCAGATGACTTTGACATTAGACTAGGACAGAAGTTTTTTGTTTTGTTTGTTTGTTTTAGCTAGATTGAAGAAGGATTTGTAGTTATGCGGACTAAGGATATGTGCAAATTAAAGACATACTCTGTTAATTTCTGTTTTTACAATTTCTGTTTTTCTATTTTTTCTCTGTTTTATTTAATTTTTTTTTTTTGTTTTTCCTAAAAGGAAAATTGAGAATTTTTGTTTTATTGAAAGGGGCAATTAAATTCGAGAAAACACTGTTTGTTTGGTCAATCTAATGCAAATTCCCACTTATGGTAGTTAATTACAACTTTATTGCATTAGTATACAGGGTGAGTGAACCTCACTTTGATCTTAAACCTAATATGTTTAACGGTATTTAAAGTGATTTGTGAAAGGCAATAAAATCAGTTATGATAACTTGTTAGGGGTTAGACGATCAACAATTAGTCGAACAGTTAAACGTTTCAAAGAACTTGGAAGTTACTGTAGAACTACAGGAAAAGGTAGTAAGATGTTTACAGATGCAAGAGATGAGCGGTATATTATACAAGTCACCTTAAGAAACAGGCATCCTGCCAGTTTAGAGCTAAGCAGAGCTCTAGCAGCAACTCGAAATGTAGCAATTTCTGGACAAACGGTCAGGAGAAGGCTTGATGAAGCAGGATTGGATAGTAGAAGACCAACTATTGTACCATAATCATCAGACAACATAGAGTTACTAGACTGTGTTTTACAAGAGAACACATAAATTGGACTATTGACGACTGGAAGCGAGTTTTGTTTTCAGACGAATCAAGAGTAAATCTGAATTCACCAGATGGACGTCAACGAATCTGGCGGAAGCCAGGAGAGAGGCTTCCTGTCCGCAATATCTCCCCGAGAATCCTGTTTTTTGGTAGATTAGTAATGTTCTAAGAAGAAGTTTGTTTCGATGCATTAATTTTATTCCTATGCGGGAAAGGTTCGTGAATGCACATTTCTACGTAGAAACTATCGTAGAAAAACATGTGATACTATTTTCACCGTGTTGTCGAGGACAATTTCATTTTTATGCAGAATAACGCCGGGCCCCACGTTGCTAGAGAGGTATTAGACTTAATATTCATATTAGCTTTAATATTCCATTATCCAAACAATGAGGATGATGAACACACCAAAAAATTTGTTTTCAACAAGGCAGAAATCCTTCTCATTTTGATATTGATATTCGGTAATTTTTTGACGATACTTTGCCTAGACGATGGACAGGGCGAGGGCCAACTGAATGGCCACTGCGTTGACCGGATTTGACCCTCTCGGAAGTATTCTTGTGGATTTAAGTTGTAAGTTAAAATAGCGGGTATATAAGAGTCCAAATAATTTAGAGAATCTGAAGTAACGCATTGGAATCGAAATAGACAATGTCAGCCAGGAAAATATTGTTAAAAAAAATATGGATATTGTGCTAGACTTTATTATTGGACTGTATATAAGCTCGCAGTATAAATAAATGAATGAATGGAATTATGAAAACCTTGGACGTTAGTTACATTGTATTTATCGTATAATTTATTGTGATTCTCTACTACCCTTACCTCGAACTTTTCTGTGTGTAATACAACTTTTAATATATTTAAATTTTTAAATAAATTATTATTATATATTATGGAGACTGAAAATGTTCGAGATACTAAAGAGCGCGGGAATTAAGTATAGAGATAGGAGAGTAGTACACAATCTATACAAAGAGCAAACTGCTGTTATAGAAGTAGAAGGAGAAGGAAAGGAAGTAGGTATTAGAAAAGGAGTAAGACAAGGATGTACCACTAATTTTAATCTGTACATCGAAGAGGCGATTAATGTGGTAAGAGATAGAGTGTATTTCGGGATTAAAGTACAGGGACAGAAACTAAAAATGTTGAGATTCGCGGATGATATAGCAGTATTAGCATCTAGTAAAGAGGAATTAGAATAAGTGTTGCACGAAATAGAGGCAGTGTTGACAGAGGACTACGGAATGACGGTGAATAAAAACAAAACTAAAGTGTTAGTATGCAGAGGGCGCGAGAGCAGGGCAAAAACGAAAGTACAAATTAATAATGAAAGATTGGAGGAAGTTAAAGACTTCACTTATTTAGGAAGTAAAATAAATTGGGATGGAAGAAGCGATAAAGATATAAAACAAAGAATAGCACAGGGTCGAGTAGCTTTTAACAAAAAGAAAGCACTTTTATGCTCGGGGGTAGTAAACCTAGAAACCAGGAAGAGATTTTTGAAAACGTAGGAAGCAAGTAGGAAGAAATTAGAAGCTTTTGAGATGTGGTGTTACCGAAGAATGATGAAAATTCCGTAGACTCATAGGGTTAGAAATGAAGAAGTATTAGAGAAAGTCGGCGAGAAAAGAAGTATGTGGAAAAACATAAAGAAGAGAAGAGATAGAATGGTAGGCCACTTGCTGAGACATGAGGGAATAGTCCGCGATATTTTGGAAGCAGAAATAGGAGTGAAGAAAGGCAGAGGTAGGCCTAGATTAGACTACTGCTCGCAAATAGTAAGGGATGTAGGTTGTAGCACAATTAGCAAAATGCGTAGGTTAGCACAAGATAGGAGAAGCTAGAGGTTAGCGTCCAACCAGTCTTAGGACTGATGACCTCATGATGATGATTATGGAGATACGAAAAATCAACGGGTTACATGAAAACCCTTGTATACTAGTCGTCTATTATTTATTTGCCAAAACAGGGTTAGAAGTCCACTATAGTTTGAATATATTTAACCCCTTCGTTCGGTCAGACTTGTCGAAATAAATTCCGGGATAATTAGCAGTGATTTTATTATAACCGATCGATATAAATGTCTATCAAACGCGGTTTTTTTGTAACAGGGCCCATTTCTGCCTGCCACTAACACCATCTATTAAGGCAAATGGAGACGTCGCCAGCAAGATTATGAAATTGACCAAAATAGGAAAAGCCATTATTATGCTTTGCTGTGTTTGCGCGTAAAAATAATTCATAATTTGAATATGAAAATTTGTTATTTTGGTGCAAGATTGCGAGCCCACTTTGTTTTGATGTAAGGGAAAATGTGTCGAGATTTGGATGGAATTGGATAATAAATTTTGTGCTACGAATATTTATGAAAAGAGCCTTTGATATTTTTATATTTTATTTTTATCTTGTATGAAGGACGTATGTGACGGAATATGGGTTACATGTAATTCATTCAGCATTAAAAATTGTGTAATAGAGCAAAATTATACAAGGCAATGTGGAATATTCCAGTCACATTCTTCACACTTGTAAATTGTTTACAAATGAAATAGAGAAAGGAATATTTGCGAGCAGATAAAAGTATGTTTGTTCCAAAAGAATATTCATTATTACTAAAACATCTATTCTAGCGATTCGCAACAGGCTTCTTAGAGTCGAACTCAGGTCTCTATTATTACACAGTGATAGTTACAGAAAATACATCAAAATACAATAATAAATATTAATGAATACTCGAATAAACAAAAAGCAGACAAAAGTTCTTCACTGTGTTCTTCATTTTTGTTGGGATCAAACCTAAATGTAACACATTTTCTAGCTCCTAACCCAGTACCCCATCTTGTGGCAATTAATTTGTCACAAGATGGTCTTACAAAACTTTTCTAAACGAGTAGAGTTTTTATTGAAAAAAATCACATTTCCTATACTATTATTATTCCAACGTCTTACCTATATGATACAAATATCTCAGTTAAATACAACGATCAGAAATCTAATTACCCCGTTGATGCAGGTGTTCCTCAAGGCAGCATCCCTGGACCCCTACTCTTTCTAATATACACAACTGACAACCCCGAAACAAATACTACCACCATAGCATGTTATGCTGACGATGTGGCTATGTTATTCACCAACGAAAGTCCACAAGTTGATTCCGACAATCTTCAAACACACTTAAACCTACTCTCTGAGTCGTGCGACAAATGGCGAGCGACAATGAATACAACCAAATCTATTCAAAACACATAGACTAACTGACAGAACACTTTTCCACCTATAACAATGAATAACTCACCGATACCAATAGAAACTGAAATTAAATATCTAGGATAACACCTCGACCAACGACTTACCTGCAGAAACATATAGACAGCAGATGTAGACTGCTAGACCTCAATTTCCTACAAATGTACTGGCTCCTTAGATCTAAATCCAAACTCTCACTGGAAAATAAACATTTATTATATAAAGCCATATTAAAACCTATATGATCTTACGGATTTCAGCTAGAGGGTGCACCAAACACTCTGTTCAACAAACTGTTGAACAGAGGGTTTGTTCTGTTGGCCAAATGAAAAACTGTCCAAAGGTACCAGTCAACAATACAAGAACGATAGCTGACGCACCCTGGTATGTCAGCAATCAGAGGCTCCGCAACGATCTACAAGTACTATTCCTAAAGGACGAAATCTGAAGGAAGGCAACCAAATATAGTGATCGAATAACAAATCATGAAAACGTGCTAAAAAATAGCTAAAAGAAAACCACATATAACTTGATCACAAGACCTGCTAGGACTCTGAACACGGCATTCCATAATCCATCTCTAATCATACACCATATTTACTGAATACTTCTAATCGAAGTAGATTGTAAATTGTAAATAAAAACACATTCACGATTATCTCGTTAACAAAGGGAAATTGTCTATTATTATTTTTACTATTCGGTTATGGGCATGAGCTGCATATGTAAAATGTATCATATTTAGAAAAGCTCCAGTTAATTGATCTGCTTTTCGCATGTATGTATGTATGCAGCTGCGTCTGTTAACATTACTAAAACTTTCTGAGAACTGTCTTCATTTGCTTAGAAGCTACTAAATGGCTGCAAACATCAATTGGTTTTGGAAAAAAACTATATAAAAATGTGATTTTTTTCTTCTTTCCTTTAGTAGATAATATGTGTGGCTGATAACAAAGACTTTCGTGAGTTTATAACAATTTTTTGAAATAATTCAAGACCAAAGAAAACTGCAAGGAAATGTTACAACTTTTTCGCATAAATAGAAGTGTTAGATAGAACTTTTTCGTTGTATTTTCTTTTTGGAAAAAAATGGAATACAAAAAGGAAAACTATCCTGAACAAAATAAAATTAATTAAACTAACAATCATTTCAGGCCTTTGTTCAATGTTTAAGGGAACCGTCAAAGGTTAGTCTTTGTAAAAACGTTCACTATTTTTTCCCTAGAAAACTCAATCTCAATTTCTCTATGAATATCAAAGAAATACGTAATTTTTATGTTAAGAAGCACTATTTTAAATAGTTTTCTTAAATACGATACACAAGAACAACTGTTTTTTTTTATTTAATCATAATTTTATTTTAATCCAAGTCTCACTAAAATTAACTGAAAGTAAGATATGTCATAAATGCCTGGTAATTTTCCACATTGAGAAACATTTAAATTTCCACCGAGTTGGAACTTAACACAGCAGGTTCCTAATTTTTTAAAATAAACACCAGACTAATTTATCAAAACAACACCGAGGGCCGATCGTAAAGACCCAAGTGAGCAGTATCACCTGGCGAAATGTGGGGATATGGATACTCAAAACAAACTCCTGCAAAAAGTAAATAAACAAATTTTGTTTACCTAAAAAACATTTAATTCTCTTCTCTATACATACATGTCCAACAGCAAACTGGAATAATTTAATAACAAGAAAATAGTATTTTTGCAAGTATACGGTTTTTATAATTATTTATACAATTTACAAGTAAAGTTTTAAACAAAGGATCAAGAAATGAACAAGAATTATATGAAAATACAGTCTATTTCAAACAAATTACTTTAAAAATATCTATAATTGTATTGACAGTAAGTTTGTAAATGTTGAGGTTATGTTCGTCATTTTAAGGTTATGTGATTTGATGATTACAATTTCGTATACCAGAATCTATTTACTGGAGTTCTAAAAGAATCAAATCAATCTGTTAACATTAATAGCTAGAAAATATATTTTGAATTAAACAATCTGCCACTTTTTCTATAATAGGCATATCAATGATGTATTATATATAAAGTAAACAGTTTTAAAACCTTAAAACGGACATTTCTGCACGTAGAACATCTCTATCTCGAAATTGAGTGGCCGAGAAAAAATAAACCAACACATAAATGCAGAATGTGTGTTTTATATGACAGTTTTACTTTTTTGACTAGTCCACCATCGTGTTTTCTCATGGCCCGTGGACAGGGTGGAGTGTGTCCTATCTACCCCAAAATCAATAGATGTTGTCTGGTGGACGTCCTTAATCAGAATCAGTCGAAACCCGATCGATCCGACACGATTTAATTGAGTGATCGTGCTAACAAAAAAAAATTCTCAAATAGTCCACTATTGTACTTTCTCGTGACCCATGTACATGGTAGAGTGTGTTCGACAACGACACACACACAGCAAAAAAATTTTAAAAACCATTTTTTTTTTTTGTTTTTAGGCCGAAAAACGAAAATTAAACTAAAAAAAATTTGTTTTTTCACTTTTTCATTATACGATTATATTACTTTTCTGCGTATAGTGGAGTGCGGAAAAGTAAAAAATTTCTCAAATAGTCCACCATTGTGCTTTCTCATGACCCATAAACATGGTAGAATGTGTTCTATCCATCTCAAAATCAATAGGTGTCATCTGGGAGATGCTCCTGATCAGAATCAGTCAAAACTCGGTCGATCCAACACGATTTAGTTGAGTTGTCGTGCTAACAAGTTTTAAAATGCTGACAACAACGACAACGACATACACGCAGACAAAAATTTTTAAAGACCTTTTTTCTTTTGGTTTTTAGGCCGAAAAACGAAAAATAAACGCTAGAACAAAAATTTTACCATTTTTCTTTACACGATTACATTACTTTTCCGCTCTGGTATAGTTGAGTGTGGAAAAGTAAAAATATACAATAGTTACATCCCTTCATATCTATTTTCAAAAGAATCATGTTTATTCTTCATAATTTGCTATTTGTATAGATTAAGGATATAAAAAACTAAATTCCTCCTGAAACTTTCTTCCAACTGTTAATGAATTATTATGGGAAACTTATTTTAAAGAATTTTTGCAGGTAAGAGAATTTTCTAAACTAAAATATTACCAAGTTATTTGATTGTATATTCTAAGTATATTATTTTTGGGTAATAGAATTGGAATAAATACGAATATTATATAAATACCATTTCAGGTGCTCGGATATCTTAAAGAGAAAAAAATCCTGAGCAAAATATTACTTTTTATCCCCAATCTGTCCAATAAATTGGAATTAGTGCCATAAAACCAAAAAACGCAGAAAATTTAATTAGTAATACCGTTATGAGATATTGGGCGAGAATTGAATCGGAAAGGATCTGCCACTGTTGTAACTCGATTAGCATATATATCTAATAAAGGGAAATTAAATTATCTGGTAATTTGAACGTTTGACGTATTGGTGTGACGACAATATTGAAAAGATTATCCGTCAGGTCTACGTATGCGTCAAATAAATATTTAATCTAGCAAAAATTGGAGACTAGTGTTCCACGGGTATAAAGATTACACGTTTCTTGACACGCGTTTCGGCAACCAAGTTGGAACCATCGGGAGATAATTAAACCTGTTTTTGTTGCTGCATCAAATGTTCAAGCCCAGCGTAGGATTTAATCTAGTATTAAGTCTTTCGTAATTGCCACAGGTAAGTAAAGTTTAAGCAATTAAAACCAAAAATTAAGTCATTATGTGAAACCATCGCAGAGAGTGATTTTTTATTAATCCCGACGCTTTCGGCGATTTTGCGATAGAAAACTTTAAGGAGAAACGCCCCAACGTTAAAACAGTTGCTCCTGTTTCACTCCTGTTAAAGAAGACAGAGGCGAATACAGTTTTAATGCTCCTGGAAGCTTATGGAAAAGAAGCGTTAAGCCAGGTAAGAATTTACAAGTGGTTGTTCGATTCAGAACTGCTCAAATGTTAAAACTCGAAAATGAACCCCGTTCGGGTCGCCTCTCAACGTCCAGAACAGACGAAAATGTTCAGAAAGTGCGTGACGCCATCATAATTGGAATTTTCTGAAGTTCATGCCAAAGAATCTTAACTGAACATTTGAACACGACACGCGTCGCGTCAAAGTTTGTTCCACAACTGTTCTGATGGCCAGTGAGAGAACCGTCTGAGAGTGTGCCAGAACTTGAAAGAACGGGCACTAACTGATCCTAATTTTCTGTCAAAAATCATCACAGGAGATAAATCTTGGTGTAACGGCTATGACCCCGAAACAAAACAGTAGTCCAGCCAGTGGAACACCTTCATCTCCCAGGTCAAAAAAAAAACACGGCAAATGAAATCAAACGTGAAGTCCGTGACTGTTTGTTCTTTCGATATGAACGAAATTGTTCACGTTGAATTTATTCCTCAGGATACCACAGTGAACGAAAATTATTATCTGGAAGTTCTATAACGATTGGGTGAAGCCCTGAAACAAAAACAACCTGAATTGTGAATGTCAGGGGACTGGGACAATGCCCCAGCCCACACAGCGTTAAAAATCAACCAGTTCTTGACAAAAAAACGTCATGGCAAAGGTTTCGCACTCCCCTTACTCGCCCGATTTAGCCCCCTGTGACTTCTTCTTGTTTCCTGAAGACTGAAGAAAAACCTAAGAGGAAATCGTTTGCAAGACGTAGAAATGGCTAAGAAAAAATGACTGGAAGTACTTAACAGCATTTGTTTAAAAGAATATAAAATGTTTCGAACAGTGGAAATACCATTGGGATAAGTTCACATCATCTAATGGGAAGAATTTTGAAGGAGATTGATGTTTTCAAGACGTTATCTAGACGTTAAAAATTAAATAATTATGGTTTTTTGGGTACACCCACGTATCTATCAATTCTGATTAGATTGACAAGGCTTCCCATCAAATATATCTTCAACATACCATATACTGAAACTTCGCATGATAAGCACAAACATTATAACTCTATAGTTGTTTTTAGATGTACAAGATATGTTACTTCCCGTTTTCCCCAAAGACTTTTCTTTTTTTTTCTTTTTTTTTTTTGAGGAGAACTTGTTACTCATAATTTTATTTAAAAGTATACTGCAAACTACATAAATGCCATAAGCTTTCGAATACGACTTCCAGATTGTACCCTCACGTCCATGTGAATGGGTTGTTGAATGAATGAACAAAATCCATCTCAAATCCCCTGTGTGAATTCCTCACTTAGATTCGAGCTATAGGCTATAACCCAATTTGGGTGTCAGTTACCTTTTTATGTTCTTCCGTTATATACCCTTAAAAGCGAAGGTTTGCATGATACACAAACGAAAAGGCGATAGAGCGCAAAAAGGCGTCAATAAATCTCACGATATATCTACCTCAAATTCAAATCTTCCGGTGTTATACTACGAGTATATTTCGCTTAAGCGTTTTTACAGGACATAGTGCCTTGTTTAGTCTTTTATGTTGTGGGTATTTCAATAACAAATAATTATCCATTCCTAAACTATAGATTTTTTTGTCACCTCTGGACTTTCTTGACAGGATCATAAAAAATATGATATGTGTGAATTTTATATTTTTTATATTAATATTTTTATAAATTGTCTCTTCTGAAACGAAAAAGCAATTTTGCTGAGTTAACAATTAACCCATGCTTAATATCGTTGTTCTGAAATTCTATTTTCGGGAACCATCAAAACAAAAAGAGATTTTCTTGCGTCGATAAATATAAAGTTAATTTTCTTTCAATGTTCGAAGTTTTAGACAAAAATACTGTAGATTTTTATGAAGCGAACAAAAAATATAAGTATTCCCGAGTAGTTACTGTTACACTTTTTATTTATTAAATAAATTCATTTGTAACAGAAATTACCTAGTTAGTATTATTTTGATTAAAAAAAAACTAGTTCTCAACGAAATAGTATATTGGATACGTAGTCATTAAAAAGTAGTAGTCGTGTCAAATCACAGAAAACGCTCGATTGACTATTATGTTAAATAAATATATACAACCATTTCAATGTATAATATTTATTAATAATTATTCTGCATACAGGCATATCTTCGAGAATATTAGGCCTGCCTTGGCATATAGCCAGGGACGTAGTTGCCTTGAATAATAATAATAATAGTAGTAATATGCATTTACTATTATTATTAAGCTGTTACAAAAGATAGATTAAAAGTTAATATAAAAACGAATACCTTTTTTAGTTTAAAAAGCTATTCACTGAGTAAAGACATTCCTCAATTAAGTATTCTTTCAATCAGTTCTTAAAACGTTTTTCTCTTTTTGCTTCCTTAATGTAAATTGAGGTATAAAAATTTGGTATAAAAATTATATATTTTTATACCAAATATTAAATGTTAAACTGTCATAATTTTTGAGATTGAGTGCTGAAGTTCCATAGGATTTGAAGTTCCATAGGGTAGGGGGTAGGGATACGGGCAATATTATAGATGCATCATCTGCGTAAATATTCAAGTTTCCTTTCATATGAGATGGTAGTTCATTGACATGGCAGAAATATTACTGGCCCAAAGACCGGACCTTGTGGAACACCGAGATTGACTATCTTACTTATTGACCGTCGATATATAAGTATATTCAGTTTTTCCACGCACAATGTGTTCAGAAGAATGCGAAGTTATCCAATTAAGAGTACGTTTAGGGTTTATTTTATTATGAAAACTAAAAAACCTCTAAAAAATTTAGGGCTCTTAAATGGCGCCAAAAATTTCACGCATTCATACAAAATAATCATCAGCAGATACAGTTCCAATCAACATAACATTTTCTATGTTTATTTTCTGATAAACGACTGAAACCTTCGAGAATAATTTCCTTTGTTTACGACTCGTACATGATAATTTACAAAAATATGGTATGTTCTTCGGCAAACATAAAATGTAATTGTTTATTCATAGACGTCGTAGTCTCTAATTTGAGTACTCCAAAACGGATGTGCAAATAATAAATTAAAGCCGCGATTTCATACATATATAAATCCTGATTATATGTCAGGTACTCTAATAAATAGGTTTTTGTGTAAATATACCAGTTTCAGTAATTTTCCTTTAATATGTTTTCATTCCTATATTTGTGGTGTAATTATTTTGGCTCCTGCTTATAATTTATAATATATTAAGTCAATACAGTAAAAAGAAATTTATATATTACACGGATTGTATTTTTTCAGACTTCGGTGAATTATATAAATGAATTAGCGTCTATATTTATTTATTTATTTAATTGATTGAAGTCTCAAAAATACAATCCAGGTAAAATATAAGCTACAAAGGAATAAACACAATTTAACAAGTTTTTATTTATTTCCTAGGAAGTGAAAGAAACAAAATATAAAAATTGTAAATTTTTGAATTAGAACCCATTGAAAATATAGGGGTTGTACTACCCCCATTAAAAAAACGCAGATAAATCCAGGCAACTTCGAGACCTTCTGCGAGGTAATCATGGGATAATGTACTCTCAGAAGATCTGGTCATGCTAATATTAATTGATAAAAAACAAAAACCTTGTCAATGGTTTCTTTGAATACCAGTGCTTCCATTGTTTCTGATTTGTGTAAAAGTTATTATTATCAATAGATAGGCTATATAATCTGCAAGTTTTTTAAATAATTTTAATATCACTGAGACATATATTTTCTGCATGTACACTAGGCACAAAAATTAAGGGATGTAAAAGCATATTAAATATTTAGGTGATTTTCAAAGGGCTGTAACTTGAAGAATAATAGGACGTAAAGCAATTTTAAAAAGGGAAAATTGAAGGTCTAAGTTTTCAGATCTTTCAAATTTTTTTTACCATTACCAGTTTTTGAGTAATCATTAGAAAACCATTGCAACATCGCAACCCTTTGAAATTTTCAGTGTTTCTTTGGGATACTGTGAAGTTGAACACAAGCAGTCAATATCCTTAGTCTATCCATTATTTTCAAAGTTATGCTAAGTTAAGCGAGCACCCTTAAATACACAATTTTATACCTGTTTTTCAATCAATATTCTCGCACTGAAAATTTTTTTAAGAACCAATAACCACAACATATAAAGAATACTTTGCAGTTACTACTGGAATTTTCTGTGCGATCAGTATTTCCCGAGTAATTAATTAATTATCAAATTAAAAACTGACTTTTTTGCTTTGAAAGACGATAACTCGGCAAAATTCATCGTACAAGGTTCTTAGCCACTCAAATTAAAGAAGATAAAATTGTCTAAAAAATCTTTATGATAAAGTCACTGAAAAAAAATTATTAAAGTCCGTAAACCTCTTAAAAGGCAAGAGAAAATTTGGATTTTTTTTCCGATGGTTTTCTATTAATTACTCAAAATCTGTTAATGGTAAACAATTTTGAACTCAATATCTGAAAACTAGGAACTTGGACCTTCAATTTATTTTTTTTAAATTGCTCTACGACTATTTTTCTACAAGCTTCTACAATCCTTTTCAAAATCAGCTAAAAATTTATGATTTTTTACATCCCTTAATTTTTGTGCTTAGCATAAAAAAATTTGAACATTTTATATAAATTGACAAATATAATTAAAACACTTTTATTATCTAATGAAAAAGCAGATATTCAAAAACTCACCACATTTCTAAAATCTAGTGACATTTTTACGAAAATTTAATGAAAGAAAATGAAACAATTGAATTTGAATATCGGCTATCAAAAATATCGCCGTTAAAAATTGCTGTTCAATAAAAATAGTAAACATACAGACAACAAATAGCACAAATATTATTAATTAATGGCTTATTAGTTAATACCTTAATTTTTTTTAATAGGGAGTTATAGCCTCTAAAAAAGTTAAAGCACGAATATTCGTAAATCAGCGACACTTTATATAAGACAATTTATTATTTAATCGATTTTAAATGACCTTCCTAACATGTTATTTCATGCCACATCCTTAACACCCCGTATATATCTAAACTGTTATATTTTTTATACATTGAATGTACGTCCTACTTATTTCATTTAAAAACTAATAATTATTTGAAATTAAATCAATTTAAGTTAAAATTATTAGTCAAGTTAAGTTGAAATTATTTTTATTATTATTAACAATATTAGTGTTACATTATTACAGAAGTTGAAATCCAGATTATTTGTTATCTAACAGCTTGTGATAGAAACATATTTACTTGCACATATTAACTTTTTAATTAATTACTCTGAGACAAACCCAAAAAATTGAAGAGAAAATTAAAATTTCTATTTTTTTATTTTTGAAAAAAATTAAAATATGAAACTTACCCCGTCATGAGGGAAGGAGACCCCAGCCGCCTCCGGATGCCCACTAATCACAACCACGGTAATTGTAAGACTTGCTAGGGTAGTTGCGACGAGCGAGAAGAAACTCATCATAACAGGTGGTATGTTTATTTTTGCAAGAATGGACACAACGTCGCGACACGCTATGTGAGGCTGCAGAAGGGCGCTCTCAGTTATATAGCGTGCAGACGCTCACGACGTCCTAACGGCCCTTGCGCTAGCCTGTTGCCACTCTCGCGGTGGTATTGCTCATCATATTTTCCTTCTTTATTGTTGCACTTTACCCGCGATACACTCACGCACTTGTTAGATCTGCCGTCGACACACTACCCACCCCTCGCGGGTGCCGGCTAAGGGGGTGAAGACTTGATCGGAACGCATTTCTGCCTGTTCGATAGTCACATTTTCGACCGCGAGGTATCACCGGAACACTCGATCTTCTAGGAATCCGTGGGCTTCGGCGTGGGACGTTCTGAAACGAGAAACGACTTAGAAGTAACTCTAACCAAACGCGATACCAGGAATTGTGTTTGGAAAATTATTGGTCGATAAGTTGTCGGGGTGCTTTAATGTTTAATTAAAGTAGGTCAACGTTACCGATGAAGGGTCTAGGAATACTAAATAACTTCCGTTACTTGCAACACAAGTGTATCCGATCCTTTGTCTTCTGAGGATAATTTTGTCCCCTCTGCTCATGAGTGGAAGATTACATTGATCATCCCTTTCATCGCCGGTAATACCGACATGTGATGGTACCCAAACGACGACAGTAAAGGCACCTTAGATTGGTAACAGATGACAATTAACATTTGTCTCGTCTAGCTCTTGAACCAGATAATTTTGAGTGTATATACGAGCTCAGGTTCGTAGCAGTTCGCCCAGACATAATTTTACAACTAATATATTTAAATAAAAGTAATAACACTCTCAAAACTATTTTATTAAAGAAAAAGATTGGTAACAGAAACAATGTATCAACTTTTAAATTTACTAATGTAGACACTTGTCTGTCGTTCACCGCCTTATGCCAATGGCCTACTCGTATTTTTCGTTCGGCGCGGGCCTGGGTGAATCCCAAGTCTGTGTAAACGTGACGTTTTGTTTTACTTATTACCTATATCCTATGTTTCAATATTTTTGGACTGCATTTTGCTTCACATAGTATACAGGGGCGTAACGTACATGGATGCGAGTGATGCGTCGCATCCCTTAAAAAATTGGCAAATCAGTGAATTTAAAAGTTCAATCGATTTATTCAATTATTACAATTTTTTAATTACTTTAAACCGACCGCAAACATACATTATTTAAATGCTGTCATCAACTTTTTTATTTCAAATCGGCCGTGAAGGCGCCCGAAATTATTGGACTCCCGCGTTACTTGCTGCAGTTCTGAAATGCGATGGTCCACGTTACATCCAAGCTACCCGTTAGATAGGCGAAAAGGTCAGTGATTTTACGCAGTCAACTGTGGAATCACGAGTGGGTATTGTCATTATTTCCGGACTCAGTTATGCGATTATGTGAACGCATCTTGGCGACTATCACCATAACATAAGCAAGATTTGGAAGCATTGTTTCAGGTAATTGTGGAAAATGAAAATGAGAAATTGGATCGAGAAACTGTTATTTGTGATAGAGGCCTTTTAACTTTATTGCGCGGCTTTGATTTCAATTTTTTCTTAGCAGTGTTTTTTGCGATATTCCCACATTCCGAGAGTCTGTTTAAAATTCTACAGACAAAAATGTCAGATATTAGTTACTGCAATAAAAAGATCGCCGATTTCAAATCACATATTCAAAAAATGAGAAATGAGTTTAGTGACATTTGGGACCGTATGGACAGATTTGTGTTAAAACGTCAACCACCAAGTAAAAGAATACGTTTGGATTTAATTCCTGAGGGAGATTAGAAAAGCACCTACGCACGATGGTTTTATGAAATTTTGGACGTTATTACTTTGAACATTAGTGAACGGTTTAGTAAAATTTCTAAACTGAAATTCTTAAATCTAAATTCCACACAATTTACTTCATTCGTGAAACGTTTTCCTGACGAACTTTTTTCTTCTTTAGTAGATACATATGGAACATCCTTTGACGCAAATTGTTTAAAAAGTGAACTTTCAGAGATTTATAATAATCCCGATATGAAAAAAGCGCCGTGTTTGAGTGTCACCAATATATTATGTCCCTTCAATTATCTTCTGTTTTCCCGGAGTCATCAAAATTGTGCCGTTTAATTTTGACTGTTCCTGCCAGTCAAAAGCAGTTCCGCGGAAAAATCATTTTCACGTTTAAAGAGAATAAAGACTTACCTGCGATATTCTCAAAAGCAAGAAAGACTGTCAGCTTTAGCATTAATAAATATTGAAAGTGCCTTGTTAGAAGAGATGAGATCATCTCCATTTGAACATTTGAAGAAACAGTGATAGACGTTTTCGCTGGACAAACAAAAACCGAAAAATTGATCTTCATTTTAAAAACTAGGATATATACCTCGGCATAATCATTTTAGGTTAGTGTCTTTTTTATTTTTACCATTTTCATTTAGCGTACCATACATCCGACTATACCTTTTCCCCTTATAAAATTTTTATCACATCCCTAGATTTTTTCTCATACTACGCCCCTGATAGTATAAGTATATTAACAGCGTAATAAATGTTAATAATGCCAAAGCGAAAGTGTCTAGTATGAGACGAAATGCTCAAAACTTTCCCCTCCATTAAAAAAAGAAAATCCAATTCTGATGTAATTTGTAACGCATGCAATACAAATCTTAGTATTGCTCACAAAGATATTGAAGATCATGTGAATACTGAAAAACGTAAGAAAAATTTGAGAAACCCAGCAGGTTAGTTAGTGAATGATTTATTTAGAATGTATAGAAACAATGATCCTAAAGTATAATAATTATAATTTATAGGTACATCTAAACTAGATACTTTTGTTAGGATAACAAGCAATGAATTCTATGATAAAATTTATTAAGGCTGCAGAAGCAATCCTTGCTTACTACACAGTGAAACATCATCAGTCATACGACTCCATGGACTGTACAACAAAGGTGATATCTTTAAATTATTAATTATATTGTAACACTGCAAATTTTCAGTTTCATAAAGAAATGTACCTGGACTCATTAATTGTAAGATCCCTGACTAAAGTTGAAGCAATAGTAAATGGAATTCTTGAACCACATTCAGTGAAAACCATCAGAATTCAAATAACTGGCGTATCGTTTGTTGGAATTTCTACTGATGCAAGTAATCATGATACCATTAAGATGTTTCCTATATTGATACAATGTTTTGATTTAAAAAAAAAGGGGAGATGCATATTAAGCTAGTTGATATATGCAGCACAGATAATGAAACGTCAGAAACTGTTTCTTATCTCTTGAAAAACTTGACCGCACTCAAAAATGTATTTCACTTTCTGGGGATAATTGTAATACAACCTTTGGGGAAATTAACAGAGCTGGCCAAAATAATATTTTTATCGGATTAAAATGCAAAGTCAATGAAAATTTGTCAGGTATTGGTATGTCCCGCTCACATTATAAATAATACTGTTCACGCTACCTGTGACACGCTGCCGTTTGACTTAAAAAGCATAGTTTTGAAACTTTTTGTCCGGATTTCAGGATTCATTTGTCCCAAATTTCAAAAAATCTATATAGAAACGTTAATTTTAGGTTATGTTTAAGTACTACATAGTCGCGTAAGCGTTGTATGCGTTGTGTTGCCAAATTGTATCCTCTAGAATACGAATTTCGATTTATAAATATTAAGAACTGTGTTACTATGCAGAAAGTCTCTAGTTGGGAATCAATTATCATATATTCTTCGTAATGCCTAATTACAACGACAACTCGAATCGAACAGCATTCCCATTCAAGGACATCGTGTCTGATTAATTATCGAATTTAGTCAGATTTAATTAGCGACAAACTAAATTGTTTCATAACTTTAATGAGGCTAAAATTAATTAGTCTCTTTGGCGTGATAGAGCACTTTGATTCAGAGACATACATGGGGCGCTGCGCTGGTAAGTTGCCACAAAACTTTACAAAAGGCATAAAGGGGAGTACGCAAATGAAATAATTTAATTGTCAGTACAGGAACAACGAAAAACGTCAATCACGAAAAATACGAGGGTACTATTTATATTTTGAGACTTGGCAACACTAAGTGTTGTCAGACGCCATCTGACGTTTCTAATGGAAAATTTGACATTTTTAACTATAACCTTCTTGAGAACATTTTATCATTTAAGCGCGATTTGTGTTATTCACAGTGATTTGAAAATAGTATCTCAGCAAAAAATTAATCTAACTCGTGAAAGTTTTCGTGAGATTGTTTATTACGATTTTCGTCGTGGATCATCAAGACAACAGTGCATCGATCAACTTACTTCTCTTACTTTTGGCGATAAAGCCCCATCCTTTGTCACTGCGGAACGTTGATATAACGAGTTTAGTCACGGCCATCATTCGTTCACCGACAAAAGTCGTGAAGGTCGTCCAAAATCAGTTGTTATGCCAGAAAACATTGATGCTGTGCAAAAACTGATAATACAACATCGTCATGTGACATGCTGTGAGATTGAGGCAATCGTAGGCATTAGTTCTACTAGCATATATAAAATTATGCATAATAATTTAGCTGTAAAAAAGGTTTGTTTTCGTTGGATCCCACATAATTTGAAGAAATCTCAAAAAAAAGATACTCGTGTCGATTGGTGCAACCAAATCCGCAAGAAATACTAGGGCGGTGCTTCAAATGACGTATAGCATTATAACAGGTGACGAATCATGGATTTATGCGTATGAGCAGGAAAGTAAACAGCAGTCAACTGTCTGGGTGTTTCAAAATGAATCAAATCCAACAAATGTTGATCGCACTTGAAGCATTTCGAAACAAATGGTCGCCTGCTTTTTCGGAAAAACTAATCATGCGGCAACAGTGTCTTTAGAGGAACGCAAAACGGCCAATTCCGAATGGTATACAACCATTTGTTTGCCGGAAGTCTTCGGTGAAATAAGGAAAACAGACAAGCACCGTCGGATCATTCTTCATCATGACAATGCGAGCTCTCACACATCTCGTCTAACAAACGAATGTTTGAACACTCAAAAACTCGAATTAATGGATCATCCGCCGTACAGTCCTGATTTGGCACGCAATGGCTTTTTGTTCTCGAACGTCAAAAATAGATTGCGTGGACAACGATTTTCGTCGGCAGAAGAAGCTGTTGATGCGTTCAAAACCATGTTTTGGAGATATCTCAAGCGGAATGGAAAATGCTTTTACAAATGGTTCAAACGCATGCACAAGTATATAGAACATGAAAAAGAATATTTTGAAAAACTATAATTTTGGTATTAAGTTCAAAATACAAATAGTGCCCCTCGTATGAGATTCCAGTCCAACGAGAATATCTCTCATCGTTATTTGTTGAATCGTTTCCATTAACATTATACCATTCGTAATTCTAAAAAGTTATCTAGAGTGTCTTCTGAATAATTAATTCTCCTCCCTCTCAATTCACCCACGCTTGATAGTAACGGTTAGTAAATGCATCAGTTTTGTTGCAGAAGCTACCACACTGAATAAGTAAGTTCAGATAAATTCGTAGTAGACTAATTTAATTTATCATAATGGGTTTACTAATACAATAAAGTTTGCTATTCCTCCTACACGATACATACATAGTTACCAACAAACCTGTTGCAGTGAGGAGGCGTTGTAAGGGTAATAAGTCAAGTAATTGTTTCAAAACGAGGTATCATTTTTGACATACTAATTCCAGTTTGATATGAGCCGCATTCTACAACTGAATAAGAACTTATACAATACAGATATGAAACAAACAACTGAAGTAATAGAAAATATTTAAAATCGCAAGTCCATTTTAATAGGTCAAATAACTTAGATCTGATGCAAAGAGAATTTTCTTTTCCGAATTTTCCGAACACCGAAATGTTAAACCTTAAGGCGCGTCCCCACTATGCTGCGGTTTGCCAGTGCCCACTGCCCGCCAAAGATACTTTACTAGCATATAGTCAATTTAACACACACTTATTCTTACGGTTATAGTTGTATGAGGGCTGTAGTCGTCTCTCTATACATTTAGGACACTTCCATTACCCAGTCTCTGTTTTGCTGATGTACAACATCTAATATAATAACACAAAATAATGCCCCAACTAACGACATCTCATTTGACCAAGGACGAGAGTACCCAGTAAAGCACTGAGAGGAAATTGTCATCGTGATGACATGGACTATTTTTCCATTAACCGCGCCGCATTATCTTTGTGACACGTAACAATATTTCCAACATCACACAGTCTAAGTTAATTGATTTGTTTTCCGTAGGTTCAGTAAAGAATATTCATTGTCTGCCAGTTCCTTTGAAATACGGGAAGCTAAATAAAGAAAGACCTGCATATTATTCAGTTGGCGAAAGAGGCGTCTCGTAATAATAGACGTAAGCATGTGATAAAAGACGCTTCAACGTTCTATCATATTGCATGGAGCAAATTGTTAAGGAAGGAAAGGGATGTACAATAAATGCCTAGTTGGAAAAAGGGCTTGTCTTTCGACATTGACTTATACTCGTATGTTTTGTAGCACCATTTTTTCATACTTTAAAGCTATTCCACTATACTTTACAACCCTAATTCAAAAATTGACAATTCAATTGGAAGTTAAAAATTCCGAATAGTTCCATAAGTCTTTGATTTCATTGTAGTACACCATTCAGTCAATGATGTACTACATCTGATACAATGATGTACTACATCTATTCCATCCATTCCATCGAAAATCTCTTGACTAAAAAGATCACTTTTTACCACATTAACTATATTCCATATAGAAAGGAAACTATCACTCCTAGATATGTTCTTAATAAAGTTACGTTCTACAGTACTAGAACTGTAGAACGTAAACCATGGGCCATCTCTTGGTAGTTTCTGAAACTTTCTTTATGAATGAAACTTTCTTCTCCATCGTTTTCCAATTTTTCCTCTGTAACCTATCGTTACAGGTTAAAAAAAAAGTAATTAAAGAGTTGATGTAACGGATTTCATTTATCTACTCATGTAGTAGATCACAGATGAATTCAAGTGAGATCACAGATCATAGATGAATTGGAAACATTCCACATAGATGTGAAGTAAATTTGTGTAACTCTACGACATTTTGAGAAAACTCAAAAACTCGCAAACTAGCAGATGATAGTTTAAAGTATATCGAGCAGATGAAAAGGCAATGGTGACTAAGTTCAAGTAGAACATGGCTTACTTAAAGTATGAAAGATTTGAAAAGTCATCCCTTGCCCAACACACATTCCAAAACCGTCATAGAATAGACTCTAGTAACTTAAAGTTAGTTAAATATATAATCAATAGCAGAGTGCTAGATGCCTTGGAAAGCACGAAGAGCGCTACTTACGTATCGATAGAGACTAGAGATAGTTTTAAAGGCAGTTTGATCATCTGCCGATGAATCCAATTCCAACATTTGGTTTCGTCAGGAGATCATTCCGTCCCCAAGCCACTTTCAACTTGTGTACAAATCCATCGAGGGCAATATAACCTTTGTGGTGGTATTTGTTATTTTCTTTTATTTACATTAACTATGATGTTATTGATCATTAACTATGGTGTTATGATGCTACCGTATTTAGTACCCTTTGACTATATATTGGATACCAAGATGATACTATTTAGATCAAAACAACACACCAGAATAGGTTCCACTTTATTTAATAACTGGTTAATTGTTACGCCCTTTGTAACGTACATATTTCTATTATGCTTGTCGAAAATCCGAACCATGTGTTGATTTGGTAACGAATAAGAAACACAACGCCTTATAATACTCATTCTACTTATTAATTAAGTCTTTACAAATAGTCCGACCTTGTTTTTAAAGAATACATAACTACTTTAATACAATTTAGTTTTCATTGTGACTATATGAATTACCTATTATATTTAAGTTCAAACTAAACTCCCTGACTGCATCCGATTGAAACAGCGTATATACCTATATAAAGTAGGTTTCTATGTCAAGAACGTTTGATCAACTTCAGCCTTCTGTATTCTATATTTTGTGAAGTCTCGACTTTACGGAATTATAGCAAGCTAGAAGCTTGGCATAGCATCTTATTTGCTATAATGCTTTTATTGGTAATATGCATTGGCTTTACGTTATATCGTAAGTAATTCATATAGAGAACTTGGACAATGGAGCTCTGATAGCCTTAGGTTTTACCTAATAATAAAATAAACTTCAATATGATTAAATACTAATTAGGTCCCAAAGTTATTTAACAGAACACAGAAGCATTGTTTTAGTGAAAGACGGTATGCATAATGTATGAAAAAATCGTATCGAGAAGTATTAGAAATAATATAAAGGGCTATACAGGGTCTAGCAATAATACGAAATTTGCAATTTTAAAAAAGACAATTTTAATTTTTGTTTAGTATCTAGATATACGAGGGGATACCCAAAAGATACTGAATTGATGTTATGGTGGGTGGAATTATTGTAGTACCGCGTTCTGCCACTAGGAGCATATGGAGCCACCATTCCCGAGTCTGCAAGCCAAACGTCGTCGCTAAAGAAAGTTGTATTCGGCTTGGGTTTTTTTTTTTAGAGTTATTTTGTGTTCTCGTTTTTACAATAGTTCATTCTCGTAAACAGAGCGCGGTTTTGCTTCTTGCTCGAAAAAACTAGAACAGAAACTCTTGAAATGTTAAAACCAGCCTACAGGGGTGTTGCTATTAGGGAAAACTCAAGTGATTGAGTGGCTTTCCCGTTCAAAAAGAGGTGCAATGTCAATTGATGACAAACCTCGCTCTGGTCGTCCTTCTACGATTCGCACCGATTGAAATGTTGAGAAAATTCGCGAAATCATCCTGGAAAATCAACAATGGGTCATTAACGAAGTTGTGGAAATTTTTGGTCAAAGATTGGCGCACAGACAAGGCTATGTGTGTAGGGGCATTATCGTGGTGGAAAAACTAATCGCCCGACTGCCACAAATCAGGCCTCTTCCACAAACTGTTGCGCAATCTTTTCAAGACTTTCAGGTAGAAAGCCTGATTAACTCTCACCCTGTAGAACAAACTCTGACAATGGACAACTCCTCTCACATCGAAAAAACAAAAAACCATGAGCACACAAAGCAACTCTCACTAAAAAAATCACACAAGCCGAACGGAACTTTCTCTAGCGACGACACTTGGCTTACTGACTCGGGAATGGTAGCTCTATAGGCTAAGGGCGGCAGAGCGCGGTACTACCAAAACTCCGCCCACCACAACATCAGTTTGGTTTCTTTTGGATACCCCATCGTATATCTTGAAATTTAATGAAGGTATTTAATTTTGAAATAAGTGGTAATCTTACTGGTATGGTGGGCTATGGAAACTCCTTTCTCCATAAAGAAAAAGAAAAAGTTTTTACGTTTTCTTTTATGCGACATCTATTACTGCTAATATGCTGCTAATATGTATCAGTTTGCCCAATTATAGTTTCGTTTCATCTAACAACTGTACAAGTTTATTTATCAGTATTTAGTATATATTATCAGTACATGTCATTGTTTAAGTACGATTAAAATAATATCGTCAGCTAATCCATTTCTTTCTCTAATTTCTGAGTTTAGTTATCGATATTTTAACATCTGGTTTAATATTTTTTAAACGAGTGCGCTATTCTTCCATTCGGTTTGCTAGACTGCCATTTTTTTATATACATAAATTTTCATCAATTTGTGCTTTGGTGAATCGGAACGTTCTCTATAATGTCATTACCAGCTGTAATATCTCTCTTAAAGGTATATCCAATAGTTTATTTCATTTAAAACCTGAATGAATGGAAACCCATACAAAGAGTACTATCTTCTTATTATTATTTAGACAATTAAGCAAAAATATGATATTTTGAGTCAATAGGTTTGAACTATAGATATTGCTGAGTGATTTTATTGCACTGATTGAGTCGGAACAAATTACTGATATATTTTGTTAGACTGCGCAACTATGAAAAGTATTGCTCTCCACAGTAGAGTAGACAGCGAAGATTTGAGCATATTGGAGAAATATCCAAAGGTATGTTTATTCTGTTCATATAAACGGCATATTTAATCTTGTACATTCCAGATTTATTTCAGATTTCCGTAGGGCCTATGAAGGGATTTTGTTTGGATTACTGCTATATACTAAATATAAGTTTATTGAATTGAATAAGTATTTGATGTTTGTAAAAGACGTTCTGGTAACAACTGGTTTGGTAATAGTCAGGGGCGTAGCGTGAGAAAAGAATCTAGGAATGTGATAAAAATGTTATAAGGGGAAGAGGTATAGTGGGATGTATGGTAGGCCATATGAACATGGTAAAAATAAAAAAAGACACTAACCTAAAATTATTATGCCGAGGTATATATCCTAATTTTTAAAATGAAGATCAGTTCTTCGGTTTTTGTTTGTCCAGCCAAAACGTCTCAATCACTGTTTCTTCAAATGTTTTAGGCTATCTCATATCTTCTAACAAGGCACTTTCAATATGTATTAATCCTAAAGCTAACAGTCTTTCTTGCTTTTGAGAATTTCACAGATAAGACTTTATTCTCTTTAAACATGAAAATAATCTTTCCGCGGAATTGCTTGTGGCAGGAAAGTCGAAGATTAAACGACACAATTTTGTATAACTCCGGAAAAACAGAAGATAATTGAAGGGACATAATATATTGGTGAAGCTCAAGCACAGTGCCCTTTTTCATATCGGGATCATTCAAAAATTGCTGAATGTTTACTTCTTAAACGATTTTCGTCAAAGAGTGTTCCATATGTACCCACTAAAGAAGAAAAAAGTTCGTCAGGAAAACGTTTCACGAATGAAGTAAATTGTGTGGAATCTAGATTTAAGAATTTCACAATCAGTTTAGAAATTTCACTAAACCATTCACTAATGTTCAAAGTAATAACGTCCAAAATTTCATAAAACAATTGTGCGTAGGTGCTTCTCTTATCCTCTTCTTCAAGAATTAAATCCAAACGAATTCTTTTGCTTGGTGGTTGATTATTTTTTCAATATGTGATATGAAATCGTCGATCTTTTTATTGCAGTAACTAATATCTGATATTTTTGTCTGCAGAATTTTAAACAGACTCTCGGAAGGTGGGAATATTGCAGAAAACACTCCTAAGAAAAAATGAAAATCAATGTCGCGCAATAAAGTTAAAAGGTATCTAGCACAGATAACGATTTCTCGATCCCATTCCTCATTCTAATTTTCCACAATTACCTGAAACAGCGCTTCCAAATCTTCCTTATGTTATGCTGACAGTCGCCAAGATGCGTTGACATAATCGCATAACTGAGTCCGGAAATAACGACAACACCCACTCAAGGTCCCACTGTTGACTGTGTAAGATCACTGACCTTTTCGCCCATCTAACGCGTAACTTGGATGTAACGTGGACCATCGCATTTCAGCACTGCAGGAAGTAACGCGGAAGTCCAATAATTTCCTTCACAGCCGTTTTGAAATAAAAAAGTTGATGGGAGCGTTTAGAGTAAATAATATATGTTTGTGATCGGTTTAAGATCATTAAAAAATTGTAATAATTGAATACATCGATTGAACTTTTAAATAACACCAATTTGCCAACCGCTTGAGGGATGCGACGCATCACTGGCATGCATGTACGCTACGCGCCTGATAATAGTAGAATCTCTTTTCTCATCAT
Source organism: Rosalia funebris (assembly GCA_037954035.1). Taxonomy (NCBI): domain Eukaryota; kingdom Metazoa; phylum Arthropoda; class Insecta; order Coleoptera; family Cerambycidae; genus Rosalia; species Rosalia funebris. The sequence goes on along the minus strand of JAZFAV010000001.1, from coordinate 7,819,883 downwards.
TTAGTAATAGATTCCAGTTACGATGTTGTAGTTGTGATGAAATGTTTAATACGTAATTTAAGAGGAGTTGATTTCTTCTTAAAGACAGAGGTAGAACATTTAGTGCCTGACTGGGGGAAATGCTACGGGCACATAGTATCTTAATGTCATGCCCTGAGTGGTTTCTAATGACTAGAACCTAGCTGCTTCATAGGTTTCTCTGTTACGACGTTAATTAAATTTAGATAAAACTTATTATGGATATTCTTTCTGTATAAAATTCTACAAACGAAAATTACTGAAAAGACAATTGATCCTATTGGTTATACCATTAGGTATTGTCTAAGTTTATAGAAGGAACCTAAACTTTCCTTAAATTTCCATCTTCGACTTCTATTCATCTTACTCATGCTGCACGTATACATCCCCAAAGAAGATATTCAACAGACGGCAGAGCAAACTCGCCCAACGTTGTTTATAATCATGCCAAATAAGTGGGAGGAACATATCCAAGAGCTACTTTAAAAATTCTTACAAAAAAAAAGAAATTACAAATAAGTCACGTAAAACATTGCTACATCTTACGCATCTCATACATAGCCGTGTCCCAAAGGGGTTTTCAGTACCTATCTGTATGAAATTGGATTCATGATATGCATAAAATGCCGGGACACAAAGCCGGATTAGTAATTAAGAAAGTTTCTTTAGGCTTCTGAAGTTGATAGTCACATTGCGCCTTACGTAAAAGTTTTGAACAATTACAAATGCGGATGACGGAGATATTTCATTCGCGCGATGACTGGAATAAGTTGAAGAAACAAAATGGAACAAACAACCGTACGAAACACAAAGAATTCCTCTGACGTAGAGAATATGTAATAGATATTCTATGAAACGGATGATTAATATTGTGGTCAATAAACAAACGAGTCTAGGCTAGTATACGTCAAAAAATATTTATACTAGTATAGTATAAAATAAACAGTTTTAAAACCTTAAAACGAATTTTACCGCCCGTAGAACATGTCTATCTCGAAATTGAGTGGCCGAGAAAAAATACACCAACACATAAATGCAGAATATTTTATGCGACAGTTTTACTTTTTTCAAATAGTCCACCATCGTGCTTGCTCATGACCCATGGACAGGGTGGGGTGTGTCCTATCCACCTCAAAGTCAACATATGTCGTCTGGTAGACGTCCCTAATCAGAATTAGTCGAAACCTGATCTATCCGACACAATTTAATTGAGTGATCGTGCTAACAAACAAAAATTCTCAAATAGTCCATCATCGTGCTTTCTCATGACTCATGAACATGGTAAAGCGTGTTCTATCCACCTCAAAATCAATAGGTGTCCTCTGGGAGACGTCCTCGATCAGAATCAGTCAAAACCCGATCGATCCGACACGATTTAGTGAAGTTATTCTGTTAACAGGAAATTTTATTCATGTCGACGACAACGATGAAAATGACGACAACGACACCGACACACGCACACAAGAATTTTGTAGAAACCATTTTTTTTTTTTGGTTTTCAGGCCGAAAAACGAAAAATAGACTGAAAAATATTGGTTTTCAGGCCGAAAAATGGAAAAAATTTTCCATTTTTCTTTACACGATTACATTATTTTTTCCGCTCTGGTATAATTGAGTGCGGAAAAATAAAAAGTATAACAATATACTTTTATACCAGTATCCAAATACCTCCTACAGCACAAATTTTCATGAACCAGCTACATACAGTTCCAGGATGCATACAGGTTTGTCACTACCTCTCTCTTGGAAGATACGACGACGATGTTAAATACGTATCTGTGATACCACAGTAACGTTGTGTTAAGGGGTAACACAACGTTATAATAAACGTTATAATAACAATGTATAAACTGTTCAAAAAATCTATTTCTTTATTAGCTTAAGGAAATCTTTGAACCTTGTAGAATATGGGGCAGAAAATGTTTTTCTTAAAAAAAAAAATGTTTTAATTTCCCGCTCTTTCCTTAGCGCGTCGGACAGTTCCGAAACGACAGCTGCGTCAGATAAATACCTGCTAGGAAGATATGTACGTATAGCTATGTTTTACCTTATGATTTCTAACTTCAGTAATACACAACAGATATCGTTAAAACATATTTATGTTTAATCAGAAGCATTTACAAACAAAAGTATGTTAGTATAAAGCCAGTGTATGTACAAAAAAGACAATTGCTTAGCTTGAAATCACGGTTTTCTGTGTATTGCTGATTGTTAACAGTTTATTTTTGATCTCAGAGTGCTTATAAGTTACAGTGAGTGACGTCAAAGTGTACCAGGGTAGGAAAGGTACAAAAAAACCGTATCCAACTTGGCGTTGGAGCAATCTGTTATCGAGACGACAGTTAATTTGAGCTGGGATCGATTCGAAAGGAGTCGAGTCAGTGCTTCTGCCAAGAAATTAAAAGTTTCTGTTGAAGATTTATAGATTGATAGAATTATAATTCTTTTTGCCGTTCTCTCTGTTATTCCGCAACACGTGAAGTGAAATGCATGCGAGTCAGACGTCATGATTCATGAAAGTCCTCGAGGCTTAGGCTTCAAAATAGTTATCACTCCTTGGAAAATGTGTACGAGAGATGTATATGAACGAGAGGTGCTCAGAGTCTTGGTGTAACTGGAAGAATGCGCAAGCAGCGGACTCTTTGGACACCTACCATTATAAGCTGCCTCTTCCTAAAGAAGTTTTTAAAGCCATCAAACCGATTTATGAGGACCTGAGCCAAGACGAGTTGCTAAACCGTTGCTTACAAGACCACACGCAAAATATCAATAAAAGTTTCAATGCAACTGTTTGAAAATTGGCTCCAAAATCTTATTCAAGTGGCAAAAAAGTCTTGAGTATAGCGACTGATATGGCTATGTGCATTTAATGATAGCCTGACTAATATTCTTCGAATTATGAAAGTTTTGAGATGGATTTTGGCGTCCAATCGTACAATTTTTGTCTAGAATGCGATGCTAAGCAGGCCGAGATGTGTTTGACAGATGCAGCGGAAGAGGCACGCTTTAACATAAAATGTTCGAGGAAAGAGAATGAGGAAGAATATTTAAATATAGAAGGGCAGCTTTATGGCCCTGGGATAGCAGACTAATGATAAAAAATTTTAAACAGTCGGATTTTTCAATTTTTTCATGTCTATAACACATTTCAAAACTTTAAACGTGTTTCGCTCGAAACACGATTTTTAAAATCAGCACGTAGAATAACTCCAAACAATTTTCATTCTTTTGGATGAATAAAATGATTCCAGTGTCGCCATTTTTGAATATTTTTTGATAATAATTCTTTGTTAAATATTGTTATCTTATTACCTTTTCTTCCATCCAAAGAAAATTGTCAAAAAGCGCTTTTTTAGTGTTAACTGGTGTTATTCCTTAATATTTGTGATTCTGGTTTTATGTTATATAATTTTGCCAGACGCTGTATTTCCAAACCATTAGATTGGAAGGGTGGTACCTACTTCTAGTTAAGCAGCCCAAGAAATTTGCAAGTTTTAAAAGAGATAATACCGGTAAAACTGGCACTTATCTCACAGGAGATCATCCTGGATGTTTGAGATTTTCTGAACTGTTTGTAAAAAAATCACATTCAGTTTTTGGGCTTTGTGTATCCTGTTTTCCTGAGTTTATATTTAAGCAAAAAGAAGAAGAAGGTCCTATAGAAATAGGACACCCTATGTACATAAAAACTTTGGGAATTATTCGATGCAATTTGAATATTCCTGTAAATTACTTGGCGCATCTACGTACATACCTTTATATTTCCGATAATATTCCACCGAGTCGAGGAATCTCTTAAGAGACACACAACACTTAAGCTTCGAGCTGCCACTTGAATTGAATGTTCATCTCGAAAAAGACGGGAGACTGAGCGTCATCTCGGGTTTTATCTCGTTATCAGACAGCGTACAATGTAAATTGCGAACCTTTCTAAACGTCACTGAATTTTTCATTTGATAAAATTTAACAATGAACCGCATGTTTGCCTTGGAAGAGAAACTCTTGGGGTTTTTATTGGCGGCGAGAGTAAACACCATTAATTAAGAAAATTAAAAGTCACGGGCGTTCAGGTTCGCTTTAAAAAAAAAGCAGTAAACATTTTCTAGTCAGTGAACTCTGCTTTGTATCTTTTTCTTAAATATGTTTCTGGGATGAAACGATACAATACGAGGGGCATTGAAATATAGACGAAAATTATTTTTGTTTAGATTTGTTGAAGACCGAAATAATTAACCAAAAATGCTTTATCTTTCTACATAGTATTTCCCTTTGCTTGCACATTACCGTTGAGATGCGTCGCTGAGACGGGATCTATCATCCTAAAACCTCACTTAACGATCCAAATGTGTGAAAATCACACGGGGATAGATCTGAACTGTATGGTGGCTATTCAAGTGTTTCTCAGAGGATTTTCTCCAATTTCCGACGTGTTTGGTTTGCCGTATGATGCCTGGCATTATCGTGAAGCAAAATAACGTCCCTGATGGACTGTCGTCGTCTTTTTCTCCAGCAAGCGGGATTTACTTGGTTCAAGGGCGTGCAGTAATGAGCTGCATTAATTGTTCTCTAATCATGAAATAAATCGAGCCTTTTGAATCTCAGACACCTCCGCGAAAGCTTTTTTCGATGACAAAGGCGTTTCGGTCTTCTCCTCCTTATTTTTTATCTTTTAATGAAGTCTGTTTCTGTATATCCAAACTCATTTTCAGTAATCCTCTAACTAAACTAATTATCTCCTTTCGCAAAACACGTTTTCCTAATTTTAAAGTAGACTGACATATCTGAAGTCTGTTGAATCAACATAACATTGGATGTTGCCTTCGAGGTTACCAGATTTGATTCCATTAAATTTGTTATATCTAAGTATATGTAAAACGGGCATTAGGTACTGAAAACATCTTTATTTCTGATGTTTGCACTCAATACACAGGTCTACAATTTTTGACATTTTGAAAGTTTATTTGGGTTTAATAGTGATTATAAGTGAGTTATTTACGCTGATTTCATAACTACCTTCCATTTTTGCCCCTCGCGTAAGGTTTTTGATCAACTGAATAATCAGAATAAATTAAAAACTAAATACTAATAAACATTAAAAACATAGTAAAAATCAACAAAAATAGTTTTTTAAGTCTCTAATTTCTTTGAAAATCTCTCGCATTTTAACAAATAACTTCGTTTTGTAGTTTTTCTTGTGTAATCATTCATTGGATGTTCTCTTCTCAGCATCCAGCAGTAATCTGCTATCATCGCCACATCCCATCGACCCTAGTACCTCCTGTCCATCTCCTTTATTATATCTTGATGCAAACCTTTCACCTTGCTCCTCATTAACAGCACCAAGATTTTCTAGAAAATAGTCCAGATGAGTATGCAGAAAATGAATGTTTATGCTCATATTACAACCAAGTTGCTTAAACTTTTCCAGCATTTTGTTGATAATTTTCTCATACTGCTGATGCTTATAATTTCTTTAAAAAAATTCTGTTACATTTTTAAAGCATATCCAATATTTTCTTTCTGAATTTCTGTCATTATCTCTTTAAAGGGTTGGTCCTGAAATTTTCTTATTTGTGGTCCTAAAAAATGTCTCCAGAAAGAGCTGGAAATTTGCCACATAGATACTTAAAACAATTCCCATCTTTATCTATAGCTTCTACATATTGCTTCATTAATCCTAATTAATTTAATATGAAGTGGCGGCAAAACATTTCTTGCGGTTCAATCAAATTTACATAAATAACGTTGTATGTTATTTTTTTAAATATATTTGGTGTATTTTACAACTTCAAGGCATTTTAAAACAAAATAAAAACACGACGCGATGTCACGAATAAACGTACATACATTAAAAACGTACTACAGCGACTATGTAAATACCCGAATGGGATAAAACTAAAATATCCCGACCGGCCTACTCTATTTCGATAAATCCCCCACACCTGTGTATACGTTTCAAACCAATTAAACACGGGGGTGCCACAAAAATTGAGACAAAATTTAATTTTATAGAACGTCGGTTTTAAAAACTGCAAATTATTGTACAATGTACATTTACAAATACTGGTGCGTGATGGAAACAAAAAAACAGTGTTTTTATAGTTCATGGTATGTAACTAAGCCAAAAAATCAAAAAAGTCCGATCACAAAATCTTTGATGGAATGTGTTATAATGTTGAAGACTTCTTCAACAGCCGTTTCAGTTATTACTGAAGCCTGCACTTTCACTCTAGAGCCCTATTTACCTGTGAACCCTTTCTAGCTCTCTTAGATTCGATCTCTTTCTATTTTATAAGGACTCGTCCAAAAACAAAACCCAAAACTGAAACAACTAATATTTTTTCTTCTGAGTTAGAGGATAAACTCTTTGAACACTCTTTTAAGTAGCATAAAGTGCCCATAAAATATTTTAAATGTCTTTTTTTAATTTAAACGTATGTATAATACAAAACAAACTTCTTTTTTAAAGTAAATCAAAGTTGGTTGTCGCTTGCCTACGGTTATTTTTTGTGTGAATAATACATACTATCGAGCGTCAATTAAATATGTTAATATCATCTGAAATTCAGATTGAGTATAGCGAGGGGATAGTTTTCTATTCTTTAAATTTGACAACAATAAAAATATTTCTGCAAACGTGTCTTCCAGCTGAAGATATGTTTTTTATTAAGCATGAATTTTATTTCCTTCGCTCTAACTTTCTTATTTTTTGATACACCCGATATATACACACAATAACCGAAAAAGGGAGAGCTGAGTATAATAATATACCTTTCGTAAATATTTTAATACATAATACAAAAGTAAACAATTAAATTACTGAAAATATGACAAATATGAGATAAATAAACAAAGGAGATTTAACTAATTCCTTATTTAGTAGTGAATATAAGCTTCTGATGTAAAAAAAATAATTAACTGATAACAGACAGTCGACGAGAATGTAGTTTTTGTAAATTGATTTATTAAATCTGCGATTTATTACAGTTCGCTGTTTACGAAACTTGGGTAAATATTGTATAACAGTATTTGCTGTTGATTAAATAGAATAGAAAACACAGTCGCTATAAAATTATGATAATTATAGTATTATAAAATTAACAGAAAACAGTGTTTTTTCCTAAAAAAATTGTTATTTAAAAAATTTAGAAGCCATATTTGTGATATTGAGACCGTGTTTTCAATAAATATATTATATATATTCTAAATATACACACATGCAATGCTGCCAAGTTTATGAAATTTCTATAGAACTCAGGATTTTTTCACAATGTGGCAGCATTGTGCTTGTAAGCTACTTATTTTTTATTAATAAATTTTCATTTTAAAACTCTCTTACATCTCTTTCACATATTTGAACTATATTATATACATATGTATAGTAATAATCTTTAGATGCTTCCATAAAAAAAAAAAATAGTGAAATTAGTCGGGCAGTCTTTGCGGCCATTTCGTGATTCCTCGCTTACTAATACTAAGACGTTGCAACCCTATTAGGATGCATTTGTGGAAGATATTGCTGTACAATTATGATATAAATTGTATTCTTTCAAACATTTATTTTCTATGGATTCCGAATATGAAACGGGCGAGATGCCGGAGGATTATAAGAGGAACATTATCGTTACTATACCGAAAAAGAGAGGAGCCGACAAATGCGAGAACTTTAGAACGATTAGCCCAACTTCCCATGCGTCAAAAATCTTAACTAGAATAGTGCAGAAGAGGATGGAAAATAGAGCGGAGGAAATACTAGGAGAAGACCAATTCGGGTTTAGGCGAAATAGGGGAACTCGCGAAGCTATTCTGGCGCTAAGAGTAATGTTAGAGAAAACAATAGAAAAAGGAAAGAACGCTTATATAGGATTTGTAGATTTAGAAAAAGCTTTTGATAACGTAAGATGGGAAAAAATGTTCGAGATACTAAAGAGCGCGGGAATGAAGTATAGAGATAGGAGAGTAGTACACAACCTATACAAAGAGCAAACTGCTGTTATAGAAGTAGAAGGGGGAAAAAGGGAAGTAGGTATTAGGAAAGGAGTAAGACAAGGATGTACGCTATCACCACTAATTATTAATCTGTACATCGAAGAAGCGATTAATGTGGTAAAAGATAGAGTGGATTTCGGGATTAAAGTACAGGGACAGAAACTAAAAATGCTGAGATTCGCGGATGATATAGCAGTATTAGCATCTAGTAAGGAGGAATTAGAATCAGCATTGAACGAAATGGAGGCAGTGTTGACAGAGGAATACGGAATGAGGGTGAATAAAAACAAAACTAAAGTGTTAGTGTGCAGAATGCGCGAGAGCAGAGCAAAAACGAAAGTACAAATTAATAATGAAAGGTTGGAGGAAGTTAAAGACTTCACTTATTTAGGAAGTAAAATAAATTGGGATGGAAGAAGCGATAAAGACATAAAACAAAGAATAGCGCAGGGTCGAGTAGCTTTTAACAAAAAGAAAGCACTTTTATGCTCGGGGGTAATAAACTTAGAAACAAGGAAGAGATTTTTGAAAACATATGTATGGAGCACGGCACTATACGGCTGCGAAACCTGGACGGTAGGGGAAGCAAGTAGGAAGAAATTAGAAGCTTTTGAGATGTGGTGTTACCGAAGAATGATGAAAATACCATGGACTGATAGGGTTAGAAACGAAGAAGTATTGGAGAAAGTCGGCGAGAAAAGAAGTATGTGGAAAAACTTAAAGAAGAGAAGAGATAGAATGGTAAGCCACTTGCTGAGACATGGGGGAATAGTCCGCGATATTTTGGAGGCAGAAATAGGAGTGAAGAAAGGCAGAGGTAGGCCGAGATTAGACTACTGCTCGCAAATAGTAAGGGATGTAGGTTGTAGCACAATTAGCGAAATGCGTAGGTTAGCACAAGATAGGAGAAGCTGGAGGTTAGCGTCCAACCAGTCTTAGGACTGATGACCTAATGATGATGGATTCCGAATGTAGCATTTCTGTTTCCAGATTTTTCTTTCGACCAATATCTACTGTTTTGACACTTTTGCGCGCCATTCAACAGAAACGTTTCAAATTTCATCAAAGAATAATCTAATAGAGATCATTCCTGAGGTAGATAATTCCTGCACAAGGTTGGTTTGATCGAGATACCATTTTTTAAAACTTTTTTCGCAGCTGAAAGATGAATATAATCAACAGTACGTAAGAAATGTGTCGAGAAAAATTACTCGTTCAAGTTTAAACGAGTTTTAACTTTCCGACGACTTTGCTGAAGTAAATTTAAAGCTTAATTAATTCATAAAATGTCTCCCTAATCCTATAAGTGGAGTCTTAGTAAAGATTAACAGGATGTTTTTATTTTCTAAATTACCCGCTAATAGGGATTGTATCCAAGGATAATTTTCAAAGTAAGGTGGGAATGTTCACTAAACTCTCACCGACATTTTAATCTAAGAGCTTTTACTTTTAATAACGTTAAAAATCGTTTAATGGCATTAAAGAATCAACCAATACACTCGTCGAGGATTACGACATAATTTCCGCATCTATTTGATAATAGACGGGTGAATATTTTTAAAAAGTTTAAATAAAAATATTCAAATGTAGAAATAAAAACTTTAGTTTATAGAAAACTTTATGAGAAATCTTAAAGAGTTATGAATTAAATTAGATCCATAAAATTTAGCCAGCTGTAGTGATTGGATGAGCAATGTAGGCTGAGCAAGGCTACTGCTCTTCAGCATCTTAAAAATTAAATACTGGTTCTATTTTCTAAGAGTGGGCATAAAGTGACTTTAACGTTTATCTCATTTTTATTCTAATGAACTTTTATTGAATATTTTACTTCCTTATGCTATTCGCTTTCATATTTTGCAAGATATCTAGACTAAAACAAACAAGAATATCGGGCTTTTCAGATATCGTAGGTTTATTGGAAGATTTTGAATCAGAAAGTAGCGAGAAAGACCGCCGGATTTAATCTCATTGTATGTTTATAGAAAACACCTGAACATATTTTATGGAATTTATAAAAATAAACAGAACAATTACAGAACACTAAAAAGCACTTACGCTGGATAATATTTATGTGGTTTTCATAAATACAACACATTTATTATATTCAACTTAGACACAATCGATATTTTGATGTCTATTTATACACGATATTTCGATAGCAATACTATCTTTGTCGACGGGATACGCTGGTTTTTCTTCAAATGTGGACTTGAAGCTGATAGACTATTTCCTACTTACTACCTACTTAAATTTAAAAATGTCTATGCCATTACAATCAAAGCCGTTCCAGTATTAGGTACTTAAACAATGTACAAAACATCCTTTATTCGAAATTGACCATGGTTTATTTACCCTTGTGCGTTGCTTTATGACATTGCAAGCATTGTTTTTAGTCACTAAGCGAAAAAATAAAGTCACAACTTGCGTTTCGCCAAACAGTTTGGCATCATCGGGAGATGATTAAAGCTTTAGTTTAGGTGTTTGCGCGAGGCTTATTTCATATCTTTTAATAATATCAGTTGTTAAGTAAATTAATGAAAGAGACCTGATGACGGTATGAAACCTAAATCCGAATTTGATGTATGAAGATTTACCTTTCCTGATATATACGCTTTTCCAAACACAATGGAGTCCTCCTATTGCCATTTACGAATTGTAAAAGCGTGAAATCATTCGATTTATTTGTGCACAGCACTCATACGTTCCTTCAATCTAGTGTATATTAATCTTTTTGTCTGTCCTATGCAAAATTAGTTGCAATTACAACTGATTTTGGATATTCCCGACTTATAGTATTGTCTATTATATTCTGTAGACTATTGTTCTTATCACATACAACTGTGTAATGGAGAAGTAACCTGTTCCAGTTCTAAATACCTTAAACACATTGTATATAAAATACACACATAAAAATATAAATCAGTTTAATGTTCTTTCTGATTACAATAGGTAGACACTTATACTATATAAATACACTGAGCTATTTTCTATCAATCTAGTCTTGGATGAAGCAGGTCACCTGGATGATAACCACCATAACTATAGGTGGATTCCCCTTGACCATCGGTGTCGAACGGCCACTGCCTATCGTAGTGCCCTGAAAATTTTTACAACTATAATCATGCGAAATAATTTACCAGAACAACATATCGTATGAATCACAATTAACGACCAGTCAGACGAAACATAATTTAGAACGATCAGAAGAACACCTGGATGTTACTTTGCGATTACTGTTATTGCCATTATACAGAGTGGGCGCGAAATAAATATATTTTCCTTTACTCGATCTACAAGTAGGACCCAAGTACCAAAAAATATATTGAAGTTTACTTGTATAAATTTATGTTCATTGAGTTTAATTTTCCATTGTCTGATCCAATCTGCTACTGCGTTGCTTGCTATCTGTAATTTGTATCTGTACTAGCTATCTATACTACAAGAAGGGCTGTATCATCAGAGAATGAAAGCAATAACCGTATCTTCTGATACTGGTAAGTTGATAGAATATAGCAAAGAGAGGATAGGTCTAAGGACACTACCGTGAGGCACGCCCACTCCTATTTCTTTCAGATCGGAGTAATCATCTTCCTGTTTGCTATTAAACAATCTGTCAGATATACGAGTATATGATGTTAGAATGTCAACGTACTGTTCTAGTAGCATACTATTTAGCTATATCCTTCGTGCTTTACTTTGTCGAAGGCCTGCTCAACGCGTATTGACGCGTTATTTATTTAACACTGCAATCTGTAAATGATTTACCAAATTCACCCAAAGACACTCATAAAAATTCATATTTTCATTGTTAATTTGGGATATATTTGATTCTGCAAATTATAAAAACTTATAGAATTGTAAAGGAATACCTCAGTTTAAATACCGTAACGTTACTATGGAAATTTAAAACTCTAGTGCGAGGCATTTTACTGAAAAATAACTATAGAAATTGACAGAACCAAAAACCTTTTCAAATCGGCCGACAATAACGTCAGAGGAGAAAGAGAAAATATTCCACAACAAAAGGGCGCACAATTAATACAAGTTTCTTGACGCATTCAATTGTGTTACTTAAGGAAAATTCCTCGAAAATCGTCTGACATTGTCCTAATTCTGGCGTTTCTTTGTAACCTTCATAGCCTAGTTCTAAGTTTATAGTTTCATGTAAATAAACAGCACACACCTATGTATGTGTCGAAGACAGGAAATTGTATGAATCGGTTTCAGTTAAACCTCGCCCTAAAATGTAAAAATCTGTCGTCAAGTTTAAGCCTTGGGGTATTGTTTTTATACAGTTTCTTTTCAGAAAAATACATCGATTAGTATTTTAAGTTCACCAAATTCTTAGTAAAATGACAAGTATCTGTACAGATACAGTACAGTACAGATTTAACAGACAGATGTGTAATCTCGAAGAGGATTTCTAGTGTGAACATTTCGTCTCAGAAATATTCCTTTAGTAATAGTAATAATAATAATTGTAATAGTACTTAATAGTGCCTAAGTTCCTTAGACTGAATCAAACCATATTTCTAGAAATAAAACCACAACGAAAGGGCATTTACCTCAAATCCCTTGATATGTTGAACACCTGCAACAATTTTATCGAAGCAATACATTTTTTTTTCAACTACACGTTCAGGATACAAATAAAAGCGGACGTGTTATATACATACGCACTATAACTCTCTCCCTAGCTCCACTGTTTGTATTTTTATTCTTTCATCCCAAAAGTATTTCAAATACCACGCATTCCTTTCAAATACATGTCCTTTAATCCTGTAAGTCAGGGATGAAAGAATACCTACGTGCCCTTTTTATTGTTATTCTACATACGTCAAGGGATTTATCAAATATAACGTGATGTTTTTTTTCCGGGGGAAATAGTGGGTTCGTTGAAATTTTATAACCACATACTGCATATCCTCTCAGTGATTTAAATAAATGACGTAAGATGTTCCTCTATACAGGAGGGAACACAAAAACTTTAACTGTTAAAAATAAACTACTGGACAAAATTAAGGCATCATCGAAACTTCAAATTGTTACACTTTTTCGAAGATTAAAATCATAGTACCTACGTGATTTTATACTTAAATAATTTCATCTAATGTTTAACAAATTAGAATAGTATTACCGGCGGTATTAAAAAAACGTGAATAAAAAAACAGAAAAAAGAATAATATCAAATGCAATAAAAATGGTGTTAACGAAAAACTTTAGAAAATAAGTATACAGTTTTAAAACCTTAAATCGAACTTTTTCGCACGTAGAACCTATCTATCTCGAAATTGAGTGGCCGAGAAAAAATAAACCAACATATAAATGCAGAATGTGTTTTATGTGACAGTTTTACTTTTTTCAAATAGTTCACTCTCGTGCTTTCTCATGACCCATGGACAGGGTGGGATGTGTCCTATCCACCTCAAAATCAATAGATGTCTGGTAGACGTCCCTAATCATAATCAGTCGAAACCCGATCGATCCAACACGATTTAATTGAGTGATCGTGCTAACAAAAACATTTCTCAAATAGTCCACCATTGTGCTTTCTCATGAACATGGTAGACTGTCTTCTATCCACCTCAAAATCAATAGGTGTCGTCTGGGAGACGTTCCCGATCAGAATCAGTCAAAACCCGATCGATCCGATACGATTTAGTTGAATTATCGTATTAACAAAACAAATTTCTCAAATAGTCCGTCATCGTGCTTTCTCATGACCCATGAACAGGGTGGGGTGTGTCCTATCCACCTCAAAATCAATAGGTGTCATCTGGGAGACGTTTTCGATTAGAATTAGTCAAGACCCGATCGATCCAACACGATTTAGTTGAGGTATCGTGCTAACAAAAAAAAATTCTCAAATTGACCCAAGGGAGGGGGTGATGTGTGCTATCCACCTCAAAATCAATAGGTGTCATCTGGGAGACGACACGATCCCCAATCAGAATCAGTCAAAATCGATCGATCCGACACGATTTAATTGAGTTATCGTGCTAACAAGAATAAATGCCGACGACAACGATGACACACACACAGCAAAAAATTTTTAAAAACAATTTTTTTTTGGCTTTTTGACCGAGAAACGAAAAATAAACCCAAAAAAATTTTGTTTCTTCGCTTTCTTTACACGATTACATTAGTTTTCCGCTTATAGTGGAGTGCGGAAAAGTAATAATCTACTACGACTAGAAGAAATATTTCACTCACCGTTCTCATTCCACAATACTTCAAAATATGCTAAAGAATGACTTCTATGAATCATCATCATTAGGTCATCAGTCCTAAGACTGGTTGGACGCTAACCTCCAGCTTCTCCTATCTTGTGCTAACCTACGTATTTCGCTAATTGTGCTACCACCTACATCCCTTACTATTTGCGAGCAGTAGTCTAATCTAGGCCTACCTCTGCCTTTCTTCACTCCTATTTCTGCCTCCAAAATATCGCGGACTATTCCCCCATGTCTCAGCAAGTGGCCTACCATTCTATCTCTTCTCTTCTTTAAGTTTTTCCACATACTCCTTTTCTCGCCGACTTTCTCCAATACTTCTTCGTTTCTAACCCTATCAGTCCATGGTATTTTCATCATTCTTCGGTAACACCACATCTCAAAAGCTTCTAATTTCCTATGAATAATTCTTCTAATAACACGGCGCCGAGGCTTCTAATTTCTATGAATATTCAGCATGATTGTTGAGAGAGAACTAATATCTTTAAGGAATTCATCCTGAATAACTAGGTTCTAATTTTTAAGAATATTTTTTTATTTCGTTATGGATAAATCAATGTTATAAATTATGATGAACAACTTCTAGTCGGGGTGTGTATTAAGTGGTACCCACCTCGATCAACGGAGTTAAGTATTTCAGGAATTTGTCCATGAAAATACAAAAACCGAATTATTCAGGATGTATCCTGAAGAACCGCCTGGTATAAACTGAACTTGTGAATGAAAACAACTTTACAAATGATTTCAGTTATTTATAAACACCCCGGAAATATGTTTCGATTGACGTTGATATGGATATATTTAAATTCGTCCTATATTCAACATTAAAATTGAATTCGTCAGATGTCTACATTAAAATTGAATCGGTGGCAAGTAACTTCAGGATGCTTCAAAGTTTTGAACTTGCCTTTCTGAAAGGATGTAGTCTAAAGAATTAATTCAACAGATTTATAATTTCCCTTGGGAATTTTGTCACACACGTAGATAAGTCGAGAAATGGATATTTTGATAACAAACGTCTTGTTTTTTTTTTCTTAGCAATTGAATTATTTATTTATTTCTGCAGAAACATACGTTGGAATTCCCAATAATCCCAATGTGAAACATAATATTTTATGCTTTATTTATATGATTGGGATAAAGATATTTATAGCCAATAAGATAGCCAATAAATACGTTCGGTAGTTGAGGGATAAGTGAATAGAGCTGGAAGCATCATGAATAAATCCACACAAATACTTGGGTATGCGGACGATATTACGATAATTGCACGTGACCTTGCCTCCCTGAATCAAACTGTCACAGGTAAATAAAGCAGGCCTACAAGTGAACAAAGACAAAACGAAATATATGTATTGCTGCAGGAATCCCCCAATACAACTACCAAATATTAATATAAACGGCGGTCAGATTAAAAGCGTCAAGACTCCTTGGTAGGTATGAATTTTCGAAGTAGTTACATTGAACCTGCAGTTCGAGGAAACTTTCGGTTTTACGAGGAAAGAGACAGTTTCCCATTAAAACGGAGATTGCTATCGCATTCAGCAGGTCGATTTATACTGTATTCGACGTAATTCTCGTAAAGTTTGGTGCGAAATATTTTCGACCAAATTGCCTTGCTATAGCCTTTCGATTTTATTTCACAAAAGACCATCTTGTCGTGTAAGAACCTCAAAAAATTCATACAGACGTAAGAGGGACCTGCGAATTCAACCGTTCTTTCGGAGTTGCTCTAAATCCAAAGGTTTTCTCGGTAGATATGAATTTTCGAAGATGTTACTTTGAACCTGCAGTTCGAGGAAGCTTTCGGTTTTACGAGGAAAAAGACAGTCTCCCATTAAAATGGAGATTGCTATCGCATTCAGCAGGTCGATTCATACTGTATTCGACGTAATTCCCGTAATATTTGGTGCGAAATATTTTCGACAAAATTGCCTGGCTATAGCCTTTCGATTTTATTTCACAAAAAAACATCGTGTCGTGTAAGAAGGTCCTTCAATTTCCTTGACACCAAAGTTGCCAATGATGGTAACGTTTAAGGTGAAATAAGAGCAAGAGTCCTAAAAGGAAATAAATGCTACTATGCTTACTTAAAATTAATAAGGAGTAGCATATTAAATAGAAGATCTAAGATCACAATCTATAAGACCCATAGTAACCTATGGATGTGAAACATGGACACTAACAAACAATAATGAAAATCAATTACGAATATTTGAGAGAAAGATCATTAGAAGAATATACAGCCCAGTGCAAGAAAATGGTATGTGGAGAATAAGAATGAATCACGAAATTGATGCACTTATAAAAGGAGAGGATAAAGTAAGATGCATAAACAGTCAAAGGATATGGTGGTGAGGACATGTATACAGGATGGAGGGCAAGAGAATTGTGAAGAGAATCCTTGAATGGAAACCTCAAAACACAATACCAAAAGGGCGACCCAAGAAAAGGTGGATAGACGATGTGGAGGAAGACTGGAGAAGAATAGCGGTAGATAGAAACAGATGAATGAACATAGTAAAGCAAGCTAAAACCCACCAAGGGTTATGAGCTAAAAGAAGAAGAAGAAGTTGAGGGATAGTCATGGCCGATCATGATGATATAGTGAGAATAAAGACTTTCAAATATGTCGGGGTTCGTTCAGTTGGAGGGAAATGGAGAATGCGAATTTCAATTGCGCGTCATAATTCGATTAGTCAATAATTGTAGCAGGTCGATAGGAGTTAGTAAACATTGAGCGCTATATGATAAAGCAACGCATTATTAAACATTACTATCTAAATGGTGAAAGTTTGTTTACTGCGATTTATAAAATGCATCCAATTTTCGGTAGAAATTTTAAATTTATCAACTGTAAACAGAATAATTGAAAAATTCCAAAGTACTGATTCAGTTATTGCTGTAAAACACACGACACGATCTCGTAGGGGTCGTTCAGAACAAACCGTCACACCAGTTCGCGAGTGTGACCAACAGTCCAGGAATCGATTCGTCATCGTGGACAAGAATTGGACATTAACAGTCACTCTTCGTCGTATTCTCACTAAAAATTTGCATCTCCATGCTTACAAAGTAAAAATAACTTAATAACTTCTGCCAACAGACCATGCAAAGCGAAGAGAGTTCACCAATTGGGTCATCGAATAACAAGAAGTGAAAGCCGATTTTGCGAACAAAATCATCTTCAACGACGAGGCCAATTTCCAGGTTGATGGTTTCGTTAATAGGCAAAATTGCATTTGGGGCTCAGAAAATCCACGAATGATTCATGAGAAATAAATGTATCCCCAACGTGTCACTGTTTGGTGTGTATTGTGGTCTGAAGGAATCATTGGACCATTTTTCTTTGAAGATGGGGTGGGTAATGCATTAACAGTAAATGACGAACATCATGGTGGCATGATAACCCGGCTCTTTGTGCCTCAATTGGAAGAATTGTTCTTGAAGATATGTCGTTTCAGCAGGACGGTGCCACTTGCCATACCACTCGTCAAACATTGACCGTCTTGCACGAGTCTTTTCCTGGTCGTGTCATCCCCCGTTTTGGTGACCAGAGTTGGCCGACAGGATCTTGCGATTTAATACCTATGGACCACTATTACTTTTTCTGTGGGATTTTCTGAAGTCTCAGGTTTACGCCAACCATGCACGACCATTCAAGAGTTGAAGGCTTAAATTGAACACTGTATGAACGAAATACCACCATATTTATAGAAAACCGTTATTGAAAATTCCGCCAGAAGAGTACTCGTGTGCCACCAAAGCCATGGCGACCATTTACCGTATGTGTTGTTCTAAACATGATTCCCAAATATTTATATTATAAATCAATAAATATTTCAATATTATGTTACAGAAAACCATGTTTTATTTGAAATTCACCTCTTGCGCTTTTATTATTAGACGTTTTTTGTTTTTTTTTTTTTTCGTTTGTGAAAGCTAATAGAATATTTTGTTCCACATAATTTCAGACAATGAACTACCTACTCATTCACGAATCTACAGAGTAAAATTATTAATCGATAGAATATTTCTATTATGCATTTATTTGCTCGTCCATTCACCCTTTCTTCGGTGTATCATGGATGTTATTCCAGATATCATTCGAGTAATAATTACGTCTACTTTATTCTCTATTCTACTTAACATTACCTATTACCACTTCCTAATTATTTAAACTTTCACTATACTCGTCTTATCGTAGTTTTAAGATAACAAACATACCCTTAACCTTTTTTACCCTAACCTACTTTACCCTTTTTGCTCATCACTCACAGAAAGATCCAAAGATGTTGTCATTCTTTCATACTAATTACTATGAAGGCATAAACCATTTAGGTATACTTTTGTACTCATTAAAGTACACATTTTTTCCTACAAACCGTCTTCCTCACTATGCGACAGATCCTCGAAATCGACGGAAAAAAATACATCGCCATTATCAAGGTCAGAATCGTAACTCAATGAAGCATCCTTACATGGTGTCGGACCGTGGGTGGAGTACAAGCCGTAGTTGAGGTTGCTGGTGGCTATCTTCTTCAAACCTTGAATGGACGATAGAATCAGCGCCATTTTTGCCAAGAGCAACGCCTTTCCGCCTAGTATAGCCAAGAACTGGAAGCCCAACGGGATGACGATCAAGCCGGCAGCGACAATTCCGAACATAATCAGGTGCGTGAACATGTTCTGCTTGCGATGATGGCGACCTCTGCCTGAAAATTATAGAGTATATTTGAAGGAAATATAATAATTCCAAAATAAATGTCGTTTATAGACAGGATTGACTCCCACTAATAGTGTACTTATATTGACTAGAAAATAAAATGATAGGTTCACAAGTATGGAAAAGTGAAACCAGTGAATCTGATGACTTTTATTAACAATACTATGTTTCCCACGAATACAGGTATCTTGTTTTTATTTCTGAATCGAGAGTTTCAGCTCTTTTCTAGGATTACTGCTAGAAGATAATGGACAAACTTGTTAAGGATTATAAGTGATTATTGTAGAAGGAAGAGGTGATGGAGGATGTTCTAAATGACTGAAATTTACCCATCGTGGTTTGTATGTAGTTGAATATAAAAATAATATTTCTCCTATTACATGTTACGGCTTCTCTAGTTCTAGGAATCACAATAGGTCTCAGAGTTATACTAAAAGATCTCTCACCTATCTACGTACCATTGATATTGTGTCCAGTCCGTTGATACGGACCAAACACGGTCTGATTTGCCTCCGGTCTGATTTGGGCCATTTCTGATCTGATCTGATTGATCTGATACAGACCAGACTAGACCAGAGACAGACCAGACTAGACTAGAGACAAACAAGAAACAAATCGGATATAGACCAGATCAGAAACTGGCCAGATCAACAATTTGACGAAAAATAATTTACAGTCATCTTCAGAGCACAGTTTGGCTTGTATTTCGCTTATTTGTGGACCTAACACGGATCTGAAAGGGACCATTTACATTAAAATATCTTTATTTCTATTGACTAGGTTTACAATTTTAAAACTTTCACAGGTCATTTTTGGACAATTCCGTTCCCTACAACAGAGATAGGGAGGAGAAGGAACCGTCCAGTCGATGTTCTGACCTGCCCTGTTATAAGCTTTTTATTGTTATGTGTTATTGTCACTATTGCCTGGTATTATAAGGTATTTTGTTTTCTTCTTAACATATGTTATTCCAATAATTTTTATATACTCGATTGCTTTTTACTAGTGTGTTTATTTTCTTTTGTTGTTGCAGGAAAATTGATAAAACCTGCTTTAAGTATTTGTTTTGTTTAATATAACCAACACTTTCCTTCTAATTTTTATTTTATGTTTGTCAAATGTTTATTGCGTTGCCTATTTTTAGCCTTATAACCTCGCTGTTGGCTTTATTTCTGTGCTAATAATTCTTTGGGTTAAACAATATAGCCGCTACTGTTGACATTTGGCTGTGTTTTATATTTATTTCTTATATTTCCGCGTTTATCCGTATTGTTAATACTGTTATCCCACATTCAAATTCTCATGTAGGTATTTATGTACATGTGGTGGATTTATATAGATATCGATAACATGCCTCGTTATTTTTGCAGTTTGGATATTCATGGCGTAAAATGTATTTGCTGCTTCCTTTATTACGTCTCGTATGTACTGTATTTTTGCAATGTCATGTAAGTATTGAATGCTAATGTATCTGTTAGAGTTTGTTGGACAAGATGGGTGCCGCAATTACTCACAATGAAACAAATACTGTGATTATGTTTCAATTGAGTGTTTGGCGAAGTTTCACAGAAATAAAAACGAGTTTTTGCGTCGATTCATAACTATGGTTGAAACATGGGTGCATTACTTCACACTTGAGATGAAGGAATAGTCAAATAATACGCTGAAAGGGAAGAATCGGCTCCAAAGAAGGCGAAGACAGTTCCGTCTACAGGAAAGATCACGACATCATGTTTTTGGGATGGGCGTGGGATAATTTTCATTGAATATTTTCAGAAGGGAAAAATAATCAACGGCGAGGATTATGAGAACTTATTGCAATGCTTGAGTGATGAAATAAAAAAACAGCTGGATTTGGCGAAAATAAAGTTTTGTTTCATCAAGACAATGCACCGGTTCACATATCCGTTATCGCGATGGCCAAAATCAATAAGTCAAAGTTTGAATTGCTTCCTCATACACTCTATTCGCCAGATTTAGCCCCCTAGGATAATTTTCTGTTTCCAGACTTGAAAAATTTGCTCGCTGGTAAAAAATTTGCCAACAATGAAGATGCCAACAATGCGTTTGCGTGAAGATGAGTTTGCGGTTGAGAGCTATTTTGAAGATCTTGACGATTCTTATTATAAACAGGATATCGAAGCTATTGAACATCGCTAGGAAAAGTGTATCGACCTATAAAGAGATTATGTAGAGAAACAAAGATATTTTTTCCCAAATTTATTGTGTTTTCTTTGTTAGATCGGGTACTTCTGGGACTACCTATGTAATGGAGAGTTTTGTAAACATTCAAGAAGATAAGAGATTGTTTGGTTGAAAACGGTTTGTTATAGCTTGTTATGTGAAAGCCTATATGTATGTTACAACCAAAAAGAACTGTTATTATTAGGAGTTAATAATGATTCTGAATTGATTGGGCCGTTACTTGATGAAACTCTATATTTATACAAAATTAAAACCTTTGCTGATTGGATTTTCACTTTTTATTTGTTAAACATAACAATTGTTTCGCCAACACAGTGGCTTCTTCAGATGTTGAGTACATAGACTAAATTTTACATTGTGGAACTGCGTTTATATAACTAGGGTAATTCTAGGTTTATTACTATGGGATTTCCTACTATTAAACTATTGGAATTAAGTTATAAAATTTCAACGGATGTTATCTGTAAATTTTAAACACGATTTTTGGATAGCATGTAGAACTAAAATAAATTTAATAACGGGGACGAATTTGTTTCCATTTTATCATTTAATATGATATCAGATTTCTTTGCTTTATCAATTTCTAAAGATTCTAATAAATTTAATTTTAAACCTTTCTTCTGTACATGTACAATTTTAAATTCTTCGTTAAAGTCTGCTTCAATTAGATGAGTTGCATATGTTGAATCTCTTTTATTATTATTAAAACTCCTTTTGTGTTCTGCTATTCGCGTGTTGAAGTTTCTTCCTGTTTGTCCTATATATACCTTAGGGCAAGTACCGCAAGTCAGCTTATAGACTCCTGAATTATTTTTGGTATTGGTTTTATCTTTATAGCATTTTTTATGTGTTTTCCAAGAGTATTATTACTTTTGTATGCTATTTTATTACTTCTTTCCTTTCTTTAAAAACGATAAAAAAGAAAAATGGTTTCCCTACATGTGTTATAATTTTGAAATTATGTGTATTTTCATCTGTAATTTTAGGATATACTTGCAGGAATTAATAATGAGTTTATTATCCATTGGGTATATATTCCTCGATCTCTATATCAAATCGTTTTTAGATTATGATAATTATCTAAGATGAGTCACTCAAATGATGTACGTTTCTTCAAGAAAGCTGTGAGAGACGACATACAGCAAGCAATGAACTAAATCGGTGTGAGAACTGACCAAATGGACTGAATCATGGAACGACTTAGACATTTTAAAAATGAACGTTATTGAAACAAGACATGGTCGTAGTTTTGAATAGTTATTTTTCAAAATTAGTTAGAACTGACCATCTATTTAACACACAGAATTTCTGCCTCTAAAATATCGCGGACTATTCCCCCATGTCTCAGCAAGTGGCCTACCATTCTATCTCTTCTCTTCTTTATGTTTTTCCACATACTTCTTTTCTCGCCGACTTTCTCCAATACTTTTTCGTTTCTAACCCTATCAGTCCACGGTATTTTCATCATTCTTCGGTAACACTACATCTCAAAAGCTTCTAATTTCTTCCTACTTGCTTCCCCTACCGTCCAGGTTTTGCAACCGTATAGTGCAGTGCTCCATACATACGTTTTCAAAAATCTCTTTCTTGTTTCTAAGTTTATTACCCCCGAGCATAAAAGTACTTTTTTTTTGTTAAAAGCTACTCGACCCTGCGCTATTCTTTGTTTTATGTCTTTATCGCTCCTTCCATCCCAATTTATTTTACTTCCTAAATAAGTGAAGTCTTTAACTTCCTCCAATCTTTCATTATTAATTTGTACTTTCGTTTTTGCTCTGCTCTCGCGCCCTCTGCACACTAACACTTTAGTTTTGTTTTTATTCACCCTCATTCCGTATTCCTCTGTCAACAGTGCCTCCATTTCGTTCAATGCTGATTCTAATTCCTCCTTACTAGATGCTAATACTGCTATATCATCCGCGCATCTCAGCATTTTTAGTTTCTGTCCCTGTACTTTAATCCCGAAATCCACTCTATATTTTACCACATTATTCGCCTCTTCGATGTACAGATTAAAAATTAGTGGTGATAGCGTACATCCTTGTCTTACTCCTTTCCTAATACCTACTTCCCTTTTTTCCCCTTCTACTTCTATAACAGCAGTTTGCTCCTTGTATAGATTGTGTACTATTCTCCTATCTCTATACTTCATTCCCGCGCTCTTTAGTATCTCGAACATTTTTTCCCATCTTACGTTATCAAAAGCTTTTCCTAAATCTACAAATCCTATATAAGCGTTCTTTTCTTTTTCTATTGTTTTCTCTAACATTACTCTTAGCGCCAGAATAGCTTCGCGAGTTCCCCTATTTTGCCTAAACCCGAATTGGTCTTCTCCTAGTATTTCCTCCGTTCAATTTTCCATCCTCTTCTGCACTATTCTGGTTAAGGTTTTTGACGCATGGGAAGTTACGCTAATCGTTCTAAAGTTCTCGCATTTGTCGGCTCCTCTCTTTTTCGGTATAGTAACGATAAAGTGTATAATATTAATGTGTAAATAATTTTAATGCGTGAAGTACATTCTAGAAGACCACACGAGTGAACCCACACTCGCCTTATGAAACATATGATGTTAGCATTTCAGATGATTTATCAATATTTCAGGCATGTTGTTCCCCATGTCCCGGTAACGCGAAATTACAGTGAGTCTAAACGAAAACGTGTCATTATTCATTGCTCATTCATACATCAAAGGGGAAGTAATAACGCGGAGGCAGATTAAAAGAATACGGTTGTTTTGTTGGCGACGACGGCGTGTCGAATAAGGAATTTCTGTATTACAAAACGGTTAAATTTATCGAGACATGATTCATAAGTTCGCTTTTAAAGGTAAATTCTGAAAATCACGCTTTCGACTACCTACCTCATTATATTGTGTTTCTGTTTGTGTGTGTGTGTGTGTGTGTGTGTATGTGTGTGGAACCTATATATAATTACAAAAGGTATTTTAGTTTATTTGAACTCCTGAGGAGGACCTTACAAACAAACGAATACAACAAAGCAACGTTTTAATCAAACAGAACCGTTCAAGTTCTTGATTGTATTAAAATACGTGTCTGTTGAGAGGTTGCCTTTAACAGCAGTCCTTTCTACGTCACTTAAAAGATAATTCTCTAATAAGATCTCGGTAATTATCATAAAACAGATGAGTTAAATCGGGCTAAAATACACTTTCCGCAGAATTACTGGGAATGCTGAACCTACAAAAACAGAATAAGAATCGATTTCTAAATAAATTTTTGTAAGACAAGACTAATAAGGCTCTCATAAAAATCAAGTTAATTGAGAGTGGAAATGGAAAATGAACAGTTTCTTAGATTTTACATTAGTAGAGTCATTGTAGGGTAACAATAGGCACTAACACTAGAATATCTCATCAGTGTCATAACTCGTAGTAATCAATATTACTCACATGAAATCACCTGGATGAAAAATAGACTCGTAGAATGAATGTCATGGAAACAGAGCTTATTATTGTCGCAGAAACACCTTTAATTAAAGAAGTTATCGAAGAATTCCTAAACAATTTTAAGAGATAAGATAGGTTGAAGAATTATTTACAGGTAATCGATAGCTCATTCATACATTTGAATTTGTTATCAAATTCCAATTAAAATGAATCGTTCTTCGTTTTCAATGAAGGAAACCTGTAAACGACCTTCATAGAAAGCTCCATGAAAGCTCCAGTCAACTGAAAACATAGTTAGCCATGTCTAAAATACTGAATGTCAGTATTAGTTTTCTAGAGTTTTCAGCTACAGGGTCTTTCAATAGGAACGCTCGCTTGTTAAGCTTAATAAAACAAATTGTGTGTGTGTGGTATCTACTCTTTTTTTTTTATTTGAAACAATGTCTTATGACATTAAGTATGGAGTATAACGTCGTTCAAATGTCAGTCGCGGCTTTGCTGGGTGGTACGTTTTCGAGAGGTCCAATTTTCTATGACTTTGTCGCATAGGCTGAGTTTGCTGGATGGCGTTCGTTATGTTAACTTTGAGGGCATGAATTCTTTACGGTTTATTCGCATAGACCTGCGATTTAAGATATCCCAAAAGGAAGAAGTCTAAAGGCGTTAAATCGCACGATCTCGGTCACTGCGAGAGATAACCGTGCCCTCAAATCGCTCGTGCAGAATGCCCATCACGGCATACGCTGATGGTATGTAGCGCCGTCCTGCCAGCCACATGCCAGTTCGGTTTGCAAGAAGTCATGCCAGTTTCTGTTTGGAAGAAGTACTGCCGATGATCCCGCCAGACTAGAATCCACACCAGACAGTGAGTTTCTCGGGATGTATTTGGTGCTAGTATATCTCATGTGGGTAGTATATTCATCTAATATATTCATCCATAAATGGGCCTCGTCTCTAAAGACGATTTTTTTTTGCGAAATTTGGGTCAACTTTCAACTGCTCTAGAGCCCAGTCAGCAAACACGTGGCGTTGTCTATGGTCATTTACCTTAAGTACCTGAGTCAGTTGGATTTTGTAAGGGTGCAGACCCAAGTCCTGACGTAAAATTCGCCAAGTTGAAGTCTTACGAACGCCAAATTTCTGTGAACGGCGAATAATTGACTGCTTCTGGTTTTCCCGTACCTTCTCACGCACAGCAGCGATGTTTTCAACAGACCTTGCATTTCGCAAGTCGGTTGGCTCGAATTTAGTGACCAAACGTCGAATAATCGACTCATCGAGATGGTAGTGACAAGGATAAGAATCACGTAATGCGCAGAACTTTTCTCGAACAGAACACTGATTTCGAAAAGAAAATTTGGTGAATTGCACACATTGTTGAACGCTATAACCTTCCACGGTGATTTGCCATACACTACTGAACGATTTACAATTAGTTTAACAACTGTTGCTTTACCAACATGACTTTTATAATCAAACAAATTTCGAGCGTCCCTTTTGAAAGATCCTGTATACCGAGTTAAATTTTATTTAAATTTAAACTTAAATTTTAAAAAGTTTCAAGAAGAGATAAAATGATGGAGGAGGATGTAGCTCAATTCAATTGATGAACGCAAACTGTAGCTAAAGAGACAAGTAAAATAAGTTCTGAAAGACTGTTTTGAAAAACTATTACAAGTATGGCAGGGTGATTTTATATTGGTGATGTGAATTATATCTGAAATTAGTCAGGGAAATTTCATACTTATTGGAAAAAGTACAATGTAGAAAGCAGTTTCAGCATGGTAATTACGATTATAGTTCATACGAAACAAAAAGCAATACACATCATCATGTAATGTAATTCATTACCACTACACTTGGAATTTCATTCGTTTTGTTGTACGTTGTGCCAATGTTATTGAATTTTCAGACTTTATTCCATTTCTAAAGTGTTTTAGCCACAAGTTAATAAGAAAACTATTCTTTTATGAACAAATGTACCTGGCATTAGCACAAACACCATAAATATTCGAACTGTTGCATACTTTGGGCTGATGTTTACACAATGTCGAAAAAAGTTCTAACATAACCTTAGTCTTATAACATTTCCTTGAGTTCTATAGTATTCTTGGCAACAGTGATTGTCTTTGACGCATCAGGTACATTATGACGTGCATTGCTTTTTGTTTTATATAAGCTGTACATGATATTAAAGACGATTTATTACAGAAATAATTCCTAATCAATTCCAACGTAGCCAATAGTATAGCATGTGAATTTATCTTTATTCCTTGAGGTCAGGTGGTGTAACTTACTTCATCCTCACATTATCTACCAATCCCCTAGCATAATATGTACTGTAGTACTGTATGTATATAAAAAATATGTGCAAAATCTTCGATTCACGAAACATTCATCATTAAGTTATCACAAAGAACAAATGTATCACTTTTATTGTCCTTAAAACAGTATTAATATTTGAACACGTTACATTACCATATCCATCAGAATAACATACACAGAATTTGTGTTTAAATATACCACGGATAACGTAAAGTTTAGGCACAAAATAATATGTCAAGAGTAAAGCAATTTCTTTTTCTTGTGCACATACCTTCGGACGGGGCTCCCTCAAGACTTTTTAAATGGATTTTTAGAACATGTGTTCGAGTAAGTTGAACAAGCCTGTCAGCAACTTGAGACGTCCAATCTCCGTCGTCTCTGTCTAATCTAGAGGCATTCTCGGAGACATGCAGAACCCTGGAAGAATACATGTAGCAATGAGCAGCAACGGCGTGGATTGGTGTATTTTTGAATATAATTAAGCCGACGTTTCGAAACATTTAATGTAGTTAGTCGTTAATTTATTATAATAATCAATAAATACAGAGGTGTGTTATATGAATTATAGAACATAATTTTATATTTTCCTTTAAATTGTCATTACTCGATACAGTGACTGTCGATCTTGATTAAACATTTTGCAATAGGTGGACCAGTAAACGCTTCAACCAGCCCATACACCCGATTTGACCCCGATCTATTTTAAAAAATCCAACTTTACATCAATGGATCAAATACTGCTGAAATAGAGACGGACTAACAATCTCTACGTTACCAATATTCATGTCTGTAACAACGACATTGCCACCGCATATTACACAGAGGCCTGTTGTGGGTTTGTTTTCATCTCATCGCAATTTTCACTTGGACATTGTGGATTACGTCCTGTGTTTGAATTTATGTGTTTTTATTTGTATGGTAACATGGCAATTAACATACCACAAGATAAAAAAAATCCAGACCAGAATTACTACAAAACCCGGATAGTTAGTGCCTCGGAGTTGTTTGCGGACACGTGTATTAGAGGAAATAATCTATTTTGTAATGTGTGAATGAATTATTAATTCGTTTAACCCATTCACTTGCATCTTTAAAGCATTCTCTTTCTCCAGGGTTACTCGCGTGGCGGAAAAGGGCCGCGCTTCAAGGTTTTACTAATTGATATTTTTTTACGGTTTATCTATTTTTTCCAGGTATGTTCTGTGAACTATCAAAGAAGAAACTTCTTCATACATAATATGTTTATATTTTCAAAGGAACATAAGTGTTTCATTCAACATAACATCTGGACGAGTGTTTCAATGTTTGAGTCAACAACATTATTATTATTATGTTTTGTGGGTTTGGGCCTCATCAGCCACTGATCGCATTGGGTAGTCCCTTGGCGATCCACTCTTATTCGGGTCATTATCCAAAAATGCTATCCCATAAAAGGAGCAATTTGGGCACGTCCCTCGCCTTAAGCCTCGCCTCCTCTAGGATAACAGGGGGTCCCTAATGTAAGGCACCTCCTCTCCTCCAGTGCGGGGCAGGTGTAAAGAAGATGAATCGAGATTTCCTCGTCTTCTCTAGAGTATCTGCATGCCGGGCTGTTAGTCAGCCTCAGCTTGTGCTTATATGCATTCAGGCTACTATGGTGGCCTGTCATGATTTCCACCAGGGTCTGGCTTTGTGCCTATTCAATTTAATAAATTCTTGGGCCCATTTCGCAATCTCTGAGTATTCGATGAAGAGTTTGGTTATTCGACAACCCGTTACTCCTGTCCATCTTTCTCTGTGTTGATCTCTTGTCCAGTCATTGATGCGGTGGAATCTGATCAGATTCCGACTTATTCCCACTACAGGTTCTGGTCCATAGAGGTTTTCCCTGGTCCCTAGTCTAGCAAGGTCACCTGCAATTAGATTTCCCTTAATGCCATTATGCCCAGGTATGCATAAGAGTTCCACCGGTCCTTTCCCTGCCAAGTGGTTCAATGCTTCATAGCAATTACAAACCAGCTTCGACTTTGTCGTTGCTGAATTCAGGGCTGCTAACGCCGCCCTGCTATCCGAGCAGATGCATACCTTCTCCTGGGTCCGATTTTGGTCGGCCCCCAGAACACCATATGTAATTGCAACTAGCTCGGTCTGGAGTGCGGTAGTGTATTTGCCCAGGGGAAAGGTTTTACCTATCCCATCGCGTCGCACCCGCTCTGTTCCCACTCTTGGCTCCATCCGTGCACCAGATGTCTCCATTGAGTGGTAATCCAGCTCGACCCTCCATCCAGTCGGTCTTACTGGTGAGGGTGATGTTATATTTCTTGTCAAACAGGAAGTGGACACCCGTACTGTCAGAGGGCATCCATAGGACTACCACCTCAGCTATCTCTCTTGAGAGTCTATTCAGGTCTTTTACCTTTCTATTCATGTTTCCCACCCTGTGCATTGCCTTTACGGCTTCCGCTTTAAGGATGACATCAAGAGCTGGTATTCCCGTCAGTATCCCCATCGCCTCGATCGGTGTTTATCTTGGGGCTCCGGTTATACTTCTTAGAATCAATCCCCTTAGCTTGTTAAGTCGGTTGGGTTCCGACTTTAAACAGTCTCTCTCCCACCAGACCAGTGCTGCATACGTCAATCTGGGTTTGATTGAAATTACCTCATACATCCATTTCATGGTCTCCGGTTTCAAGGTCAGCTATTATCAATAGCCTTTCTCAGTTGCCAAAGTGTTGCTGTGATCTTGGAACATATGTGACTTAGATGTTCTACCCATGACAGTTTCCTGTCCAGGATTACTCCTAAGTATTTCACTTCGCGATTATAGCTTAGTTCTTGGCCACCAAGTTTCAGCGGACATGTTCTGTTCCACTTATATTTCTTGGTGAACACCATCACATCAGTCTTAGAGGGATTGACTGAGAGTCCCCTATCCCTACACCAATTCCCAACCTTGTTTCATGCTCCCTTCCTTATATCAAGAATCGACTCAAGGAAAGGGCCCTTCGTTATTATTACTAAGTCATAGGCATAGCCAATTGCCTGGAAATCCTTTAACCTTTCAAGCAGTTCATCCACTACCAGGCACCATAGAAGAGGGGGGACAATACCCCTCTCTGTGGACATCCCGAGTCGACCCGGCCCTCGATGGTAGTCTTGCCTTTATTGGCAGTAAGCTGTCTGTTTCCCAACATATGGTCTATCCATTCAGCGATTATTCTGGGGATGTAGCATCTACCTAGTGCTCCGCTAATCACCTCCCTGGATGCAAAGTTGAAGGCTCCTTCAATATCAAGGAACGTGCCGACAACGTATCCTCCGGAGTCCAGTTGTGACCGTATCGATGACACAACCTTATCCAGAGCTGGCCGCACGTAAAGTGCATCCTTTTCCCTCCGAATGCTGTCTCACTCTTTCTTCTACGCAACATAGAGAATCTTAAGCTTTTTTCTATTCTTGACAAGCTGTACCGTTTCTCCATTCAAGATTTTTTCAATATCGTAAAAGGAATTAACAATAATTGGGAAACATGACAAATCGTCTTTTCGATAAGTCAACAAACGCTAATTCCTCGATATGCTACATTTATCCTTGACCTTTCGCTTTTACAAAACTCCTTTCAGAGTATTGCAGAGAACGTTCTTGTAATCACCGAGGTAAATAAATAAGTATTGTGTTTCTTGGAAACCGAAGAGGAAAATAAGTCTGACAGGACGCTTAAGAATATACAAACGAGAATTTTAAAACAATTTCAATATTGACTTTAGGACAGACTAAAAATAAAGTCGTGTATTGTTCGATTAACTTGTAAGATTCGACACTGGCTGCCTATAATATTTTAGATGTTAAGGACAATGTAATTACTGAAATAAATAACATTTAAATTAAAATAGTTTGTTATAAATACTCTTGTGACTGCTTCACATAATTACGTCTTCAATAGAAACGAAACAATTACATTTAAACTGAATGGCCATATTGTTTACGTATATCGTGCATCGCCGAGCATACTAAATCAAAGTTGGCGTATTCACATTAAGTGATGGTGAAAAATTTAATGATATACCTGTGTAGATGTCATTCTCCCGATACACAGAGTTGAAAAGGTCACGCGGGTCATACTTCGAACAAGAGGTGAAACTTGAAAGTTCATAAGAAATATAAAGGATGTTTATAACACCCTTTATAAGTCTTATGAACTTAAGAAATATAAGATTAAGAGCACGAGATTTGAATTACACGCAATTTTGGCTGTCATGATTCGATGGGTCAATAATTGTAATAGCTCGATAGGAGACGAGATAGAAGTTATTAAACATGGAGGTCATATGATACAACAACGCGTCCTTATTGTTAAACATTACTATCAAAATGGTGAAAGTTTAGTTGCTGCCAGGGGCGTAGAGTACATGGATGCGAATGATGCGTCGCATCCCTTAAAAATTTCAATCGATTTATTCAATTATTACATTTTTTTAATTATTGTAAACCCACCGCAAACATACATTATTTACTTTAAACGCTACCATCAACATTTTTATTTCAAATTGGCCGTGAAGGCGCCCGAAATTATTGAACTCCCGCGTTACTTGCTGCAGTGCTAAAATGCGATGGTCCACGTTACAATCAAGCTTCGCGTTAGATGGGCGAAAAGGTCAGTGATCTTACGTAGTCAACAGTGGAACCACGAGTGAGTATTGTCGTTATTTCCGGACTTAGTTATGCGATTATGTGAACGCGTCTTGGCGACTGTCGCCATAACATAAAGAAGATTTGGAAGCGCTGTTTCAGGTAATTGCGGAAAATGAAAATAAGAAATGGGATCGAGAAACCATTATTTGTGCTAGATGCCTTTTAACTTTATTGCGCGACTTTGATTTTAATTTTATCTTCAGTGTTTTCTGCAATATTCCCACATTCTGAGAGTATATTTAAAATTCTACAGACAAATATATCAGATATTAGTTACTGCAATAAAAATATTTTAATTGCCAAAATAAAAAATCTCAAAACATAACCTCTGCTTGTCTTTATGGCTAGTGTCAGGTAGACTCTTCCCTGTATCGGCAAAATAAGAGAGTTTTTTATTTGGCAAATAGCGATGAAATGAATAGTACACATTAAGTTACTAAATACTCCCCGTGGCATAATTTTAATAGCAATAAACCGAACACTGCATTTTTATTATTGATCAATACCCATAATAATTGTGAGTTAATAAAAACAACATGAAGCCAATTAATATCAACATAAAGTTGGAAAATACTCAACTCACGTCATAAAACAAAGCGTGTTTCCTATAATAGGTTTCAATCATTTATAAGTCTAGATCTATGTAAGTGCAGTGATGTTTTTTTTATATATAGAGAGAGGTGCTTATCTTCCTTCTATTTTTATGTTTTCATTAATTCTAGTCTATATTTTGTCTCTGTCTATTTTCTTCATTCTACTCTGCATAAATAATTTCCTTGATCGTTCAATTGTAGTATGTGGTCTAATGCTGGCACTGTGGACAAAATGATAAGCATATGATCTTCCTGACGTTCGAAATGTTTGGGAATATGGAAATTCATTTAAATGGAGTTCATCATCGTATGAGAGTTTTGGTGATTGTGATATTGGATGAACGATGAGCATCTGCTCAATGATTTTTCTGCGAGATACTGACATTACAAATTACAATCACTGGCTATTTTAACAGCGTGTTCCTTTTTGCAGTCTGGCAATAAAACTTACTTTCCTCTCGAGAGTCTAGTCTATAGTCAAACCAAGAATTGTAAAGAAAGCAATGACCTAAGAAGCTGATAGGCGCTATTGTCATATTTAATTCCTAAATTTCTTATATGTTCTACATGAATTCGGTAATATTAAATTTAATTGCAATTTATAAACAAAATTAAACAAGAAATGTTAGAATACAATTGTATAATGCCTATCTGCGACATAGGGCATGTAAATTTATGTAATGTTTGTCAAATATAAAAAGATGAATAAATTTCATTGTATTAAATCCTCATTACGGATTTTCTGTAAAAAATGGCAACGTTGATACTCCAATATTTGCAGGTGTTGTCGCCCTCTTTGTTTCTCTCATTTGAAGAATATTATTTATTTCACTCATTTAGACACTTTTGGAGTTTGGCGCAGGCTCACGCCGTCATTCAATGCAACAGCTGATGACCATTAGCGACACACAAGGGCAAAATTTATTAATGTTATATTAATTCAATATATATTCACAATACAACATAGGACTATTTAGTTAATTTAACGATATATGATTTTGTTGTTATTTAAATTATAGATTGTGTTGTAAATATCGTAAAGATATAGTTCTGTGATTTCTTGCAAACGTGATACGTATGAAATAAGATTCTGATGCATATAGCATGTGAATCTATTAAATATAATAATATTGATAGTGTAATAATAATTTTGATTACGTTAGCAATGGAGGAAAGTGTGCCAGGGCCGTCATTAACTGCAAAAGGATTGACCAATCGAACCGTGGGTGAAAAGAATATTATTTTACGTGTTTTTCAGTGTCTACAAAGAGATAATCCTTGTTTAGAAGATGAAAATATGTGCGCAGATTATACAGGAGCTTCAAAATCAAATATATATAAAATTTTGAGAGAACAAACAAATCCAAAAAGTAGTCGAACGAAGGTAGAAGTTGAGGAAGATACAAAATATGCTATAAGAAGAACAGCCCATACTTTTTTCAGGAAAAATTAATTACCAACGTTAAACGCAGTGCTGGAAGCTGTTAGTGAAACTGAGATAATCCCTAAAATGGGTAAGGAGACACTGGCATGAAGTTTAAATATGGGAAAATAGGTAGAAAGAGTATTATTATAGAAAGAAATGAAATAGTACAGTGGAGAAGAGACTATCTTAGGAAAATTAAAGAATTTTGGAGGCAAGGAAAGAAAATTTATTATACGGATGAGACATGGATCAAAGATAGGCACACTGTGAAGAAAGTATGGCAAGATGAAAATGTGAAGAATGCATGGCAAGCAGCTATTGTAAGCTGGTCAACTGGTACAAAAATGCCATCTGGGGAAGGTCGTCGTTTGATAATTACACATATAGGAAGTGATAGTGGATTTTTAGTAAATGGTGAATTAATATTTCAGTCCAAGAAAATAGGAGACTACCACGAAGAGATGAATGCAGAGGTATACGAAAATTGGTTTGGAGGCATTCTTAAAAATTTGGAACCAAAATGTGTCGTCGTTATGGATAATGCCTCATATCATAGTCGAAAATGCGAAAAAACCCCACCACAGTCATGAGGGAAAGCACAGATTCCAAAATGGTTACGGGACAAAGGTATCCCTTATGCTGAAAATAGTTTAAAGCCAGAATTGCTTTGAATTGTGAAGATACATGCGGATAAATATAAGAAACTTACTGTAGAAGAATTAACATTGAGCCATGGAACTACTGTTCTACGATTACTCCCATATCATTGTGAATTGAACCCAATTGAGTTAATTTGGGCACAAATTAAAGGGGATGTGGCCAGAAAAAATAGAACATTTAAATTGGCTGATGTTCAACGCCATCTTCAGAAAGCATTAAAAAATGCTACAGCAGAAGACTGGAGACAGTGTATTGGTATTGTTCAAAGAGAAGAACAGAAAATGTAGGATGTAGATAATATGACTGATGAAACCCTCGATCCCATTATTATTAGTGTCGGAAAAAGTGATAGTGAGTGATGACTCGAAAATTGGAAAGGGTAAGATTGTTTTTTGAACATTTTCTTTTTATTCCTGTAGTAGAATTTCGTTTATATTCTTTTGTTTTTGTTACAGAATTTTGTTTCTGTTATGGGGTTTTGTTAAATTTTGGAAGAGAATTTTTTATTTTGTTTTGGTTATAGAATTTTGGTTTATTTTATATAGAATTGTTATTAATGTGGGAATAGGGCTACTGGTGAACCACCCACTAAAAAACTGGTAACGCGCCAATAGCCATACTTCATAAGTGGCGTGGAAACTTGCTTTTACTCACAATATTCTCCCTTATGTGATTTAGCAATTTTTTTAATTTTCCGTCATATCAATAATTGTAGCAGTACTTGTAGTCACTGACCCCGCCAAAAAATAAAAACATCTACGCCTCTGTTCCAGACAAAATCCCCCACCTTCTCTCGATCATTGCACTTTTTACAATTATTGGTTTACCTATGGCTATGTGTATATTAAACATGCTTAGTAATAGGGGTGCATCTATGCTATTATGGAACAGTTTACATAAAAGTGAGAGGCTAGTAAGCACCCTTCTAGTGTTCAATGACTGGATATCAAATCTTTGTAGAAGCAGAGTACGATCATAACCCTTTACTGGATAATAATCGTCTATGCAAAATGACACATACTTTAAGAAACGCTGTTGAATATTTTAAAGTTGTATATACATAGTTATATATACATACAATAATTGACATAGATACCGGAAGTACCAAGTAAGGATACAATATTTTAATTTCAAACGAACTAACGCAAAATATAAACATCTTAAGGTAGTAGTGTTTTAAAATGATCGTAGTCGTGGTTCTAACAACAAGAATAAAGGTTTTATGTGCGTTAAGAACCACATGGTTAATATGCTCAGAGAATTACAGTTTATCATCAAAGTACACACCAAGATCGTTAATATTTTTAGAACGCATAAAATTGTACCACCATGAGAATAATCATTATTACTGGTTACTTCTTTAAAGTTGAACGAACTTTACATTCAGTAAAACAATTGTTATTTCTTGGTTCGTCGAAAAACCAAAAAGAAAAAAACTTCTTGGTCATACTGGACAAATTTGAATGAGACAAATTTTAAACACCAGTTTAATTATGTTATAAATTTTACTCCATAGCTTAATGATGAATAGAGAAATGTATGTACAATAAAAAAGTAAAAAAGGGCACAACCTTTGTGTCCTTTTATGAAAAATGTATTAAATGTATTAAAAAAATGCCGTTTTCCGCAGATCGTCAGGTGCATTCAGTTAAACAGATCGATTCCAGATTATTATGACCTACCAGAGGATTATAGTTTTTTCTTTTAATCGAGAGGTTAAAATAAAAAACTTAAAAATTCGAAACAGTTTAAAAGCTTTACGAGAAAACCGACAGATTATCATTAAAACGGAGATTGCTATCGTATGCGAGATCGATTTATATCATTTTCAATGTAATTTGCGCTGATTTGGAGGTTTTTAATATTTCCCACAAAATTTTCTTACACAGTCCGTCGATATTCTTTCCAAAAAAATGCTTCCCCGAGAAATAATCTGGAAAAATTAATATGCATGTATGAAGATCTGAAAATTCAACGGTGGCTTCAGACTTCTTCTAAATTCAGAAGTTCTCTATGTACCTACGAATTTCGAAGTTGTTACTATCGTATTCAGGAGGTTAATTTATGTCATATTCAATGTAATCTACGTCGATTTTGAGACTTTTGTAGTATTCGCAAAATTTTCTTACTTATCCATCCATTATTATCCATTGATTTTCTTTGCAAAAATGCGATTTCTCGAGAAAAAAATCTGAAAATCATATGACCGTATAAAGGCCTGAAAAATTCAACTATGTTTTCGGATTTCTTTTAAATCCAGAGGTTCTCTATGTACGTATGAATTTCAAGGTTGTTACTCTGATTCTGCTTTTATAAAATCGTTTTTTGTGCTTTACGAGAAAACCGACAGCTTATCATTAAAACTGAGATTGCTATCGTATTCAGGAGGTCGATTTACGCCATATTCAATGTAATTTGCGTCGATTTTGAAACTTTTGTATATCTCGCAAAACTTCCTTACTATTATCAATGAATTTTCCTTCCAGAAAAAAACGATTTCTCGAGAAAAAATCTGATAAAATTCATATGATTGTATGAAGGCCTGAAAAATTTAACTATGCCTTCGGATTTCTTCTAAATCCAGAGGTTCTCTATGTACGTATGAATTTCGAGGTTATTACTCTGATTCTGCTTTTAGAAAATTGTTTTTGTGCTTTACGAGAAAACCGACAGCTTATCATTAAAACTGAGATTGCTATCGTTGTCAAGAAGTTGATTTACGCCATATTCAATGTAATTTGCGTCGATTTTGAAACTTTTGTATGTCTCGCAAAATTTCCTTACTATTGTCAATGGATTTTCCTTCCAAAAAGAAACTATTTCTCGATAAAATATCTGAAAATATTTATATGATTGTATGAAGGGCTGAAAAATTCAACTATGCCTTCGGATTTCTTCTAAATCCAGAGGTTCTCTATCAGGGGCGTAGCGTGAGAAATTAATCTAGGGATGTAATAAAAGTTTTATAAGGGGAAGAGGTATAGTCAGATGTATGGTAGGCCATATGAACATGGTAAAAGTAAAAAAAAAGACACTAACCTAAAATGATTATGCCGAGGTATATATAATAATTTTTAAAATGAAGATCAATTCTTGGGTTTTTGTTTGTCCAGCGAAAACGTCTATCACTGTTTCTTCAAATGCTGGAGACGATCTCATATCTTCTAACAAGGCACTTTCAATATTTATTAATGCTAAAGCTGGCAGTCTTTCTTGCTTTTGAGAGTTTCGCAGATAAGTATTTATTTTCTTTGAATATGAAAATGATGTTTCCGAGGAACTGCTTGTGGCAGGAATAGTCAAAATTAAACTACACAGTGTTGATGACTCCGGGAAAACAGAAGAGACATAATATATTGGTGGAACTCAAAGCTCAGCTGAAGAAGAGCACAGTGCTCTTTTTCATATCGGGATCACTATAAATCACTGAAAGTTCACTTTTTAAATGATTTGCGTCAAAGAATGTTCCATATGTATCAACTAAAGAAAAAAGAAGTTCGTCAGGTAAACGTTTCACGAATGAAGTAAATTGTGTGGAATCTAGATTTAAAAATTTCAGTTTAGAAATTTCACTAAATCGTTGACTAATGTTCAAAGTAATAACGTTCACAATTTCATAAAACTATCGTGCGTAGGTGCTTTTCTTAACATCTTCAGGAATTAAATCCAAACGCATTCTTTTACTTGGTGGTTGATTTTCTAACACAAATCTGTCCATATGGTCCCAAATATTACTAAACTCGTTTCTCATTTTTTGAATATGTGATTTGAAATCGGCGATCTTTTTATTGCAGTAACTAATATCTAATATTTTTGTCTGTGGAATATTAAACAGACTCTCGGAATTTGCACTTCCAAATCTTCTTTATGTTATGGTGACAGTCGCCAAGATGCTTTCACATAATCGCATAACTGAGTCCGGAGGTAACGAAAACACCCACTCGAGGTTCCACTGTTGACTGCGTAAGATCACTAACCTTTTCCACCATCAACGCGTAGCTTGGATGTAACGTGGACCATCGCATTTCAGCACCGCAGCAAGTAACGCGGGAGTCCAATAATTCCGGGCGCCTTCATGGCCGATTTGAAATAAAAAAAGTTGATGGTAGCGTTTAAAGTAAATAATTTGTATTTCAATTATTACAATTCTTTAATAATTAAAGAATTGTAATAATTGAATAAATCGATTGAACTATTAAATAACACTAATTTGCCAATTTTTTAAGGGATGCGACGCATCACTCGCATCCATATACGCTACGCCCCTGTTCTCTATGTACGTATGAATTTCGAGGTTGTTACTCTGGTTCTGCTATTAAAAAATTGTTTTTGTGCTTTACAAGAAGACCGACAGCTTATTAAAACGGCGATTTCTATCGTATTCAGAAGGTCGATTTATGTCATACTCAATGTAGTTTGCGTCGATTTGGAGACTTTCGTATTTTCTGAAAAATTGCTTTACTATCTATAATTATTGTCCACCGATTTTCTTTAAAAAAAAACGTTTTCTCGAGAGAGAATCTGAAATCTTACTGGATGATGATGCAATATTTCAATAGGATAATGCACAAATTCATTCTGCAAGATCCACAAAAAACTTGTTTCAACAGTATGGAGTCGACCTTATACCATAACCAGCATTAAGTCCTGATCTTAACGCAATCGAATATCTATGGGGGATTATAGCAAAAGCAGTATACAATCCAACAAGGTCATCAAGTGAAAGTGTTGATGAACTGAAGGATCGAATTGAAGCTGCCTGTAAAGATACTTTAAACAATTTAATAAAAAACATGAACATTCGCTTATTAAATGTAATAATAAGAAATAAGGGATAATCCAAATTAAGGGTGAGTCTATATTTTTTCGCGGCACTGTACATATACCAAATAATGTGCGTCTACGTGTCCAGTAACGGCTTCATTGAAATTTGAAATTGTGGCAAACTTATGGACTCACTGTGTACCAGGGGAACATGTCGAAAGTGTCTCATTCATTCTTATATGTCGTTATATGAGGTCGTTGCATAAATAATAGCCTTACAAAATTTTATTATATTTTGTAATCCGTACGTTCATTGTTCTTTATGACAATTTTGATTGCCGACTAGGATGGACGGCGTCATTTCATCCCGTAATCCGAGGAAACAACATGAATGAAAATTGCGTTGCTGCCCACGACCTTCCCCTACAAAATGAGGTTCCTTCACACAGCATTTATCTCAGTTATTTTTTCATAAACGATTCGGTAATAACTCGCCGAAATCCCTTAGAGGCGGCGAAATGAGTAGTAATGCGGCTCTATTTATTCACCAGTCGAATATTTCTTGTTAAAAAAAAGGCTGACTTAACGGGAAACATCTGCGATATTTCATCTCGTATAAGGTTACGAGGGACAGGAACACGGGGATTATTATTGTTATGGATGATTGCGTTTCCATGAAATTAATTTTGGGGGCGCGCAAAGCGACGGGGACTTTTATAATCGCCCTTTGATGGACCACAAAAGAATAATAAAATAAATATTTTTCAGCCGTTGGCGTCGGCTGAGAAAGGAAGAGGAGATATAATTAAAGAGTTCATTAAATATTCCACTTTACAAGGGAAACCAATGTAAATCGCCAACGAATCCATACCGTACAGGTTTGATAACGTTTATGGAATTTAAAGTTGCTGAACGTCTGTTGGGGGTGTGGTGAATTCTTAAGTAATTTCTTCTCTAAGATTTTTTTTTTTATAAATTCGTAGCGTCTATAAATAAATCGATAGTGCTATTTTGTCCTTATGATGCCTTAACAGAGGCTCTGAGGGATGTACGTAGTGAATATTTATATTGTGGAATGTCTACTGGGGGTGTAGTGAATTTTGAATGAATTTTCATCTCTCAGAAACTTGTATTTTATTTTTATTTAATTCGTATCGTATATAAAAGAACCGGTAGGGCTGTTTTGTCTTTATGATCCCTTAGCAGAGACTTTGAGGGATATATGTCGTGAAAATCAAAGTTACTCAACGCCTATTGGGGGTGTAGTGAACTCTTAAATAATTTTCATCTCTAAGAAACTTCTATTTTGTTTTTTTTTTTTTAATTCATAGTGGTTTAAAAAAATTGGTAGGGCCATTATGTCTTTATGGTGCTTTAGTAGAGATTCTGAGGGATGTATGTCGTGAATATCAAGGTTCTGAAACGCCTACTGGGGGTGTGGTGAATTTTTTTAAAATATTGTCTAAGAAAGTTTTTTGTTTCTATAAAAATTTGTACCACCTATAGAAAAATAGGTAGGGCTGTTGTCTTTAAGGTGCTTTAGTAAAGCCTACGAAGTATGTATTTAGTGAATATCTTTCAAAAATTTATAACATCTATAAATCAATCGGTAGGGCTGTTTTGTCTCTATGGTACCTTATCAGGGGCTCTGAGGGATATATGTTCTGAATATTAGGGTCGCTAAATATCTATTAGGGGTGTGGTGAATTTTTAAATAATTTCATCTCCAATAAATTTGAATTTTTTTCATTTAAAAATTCGTACCGCCCATAAAATAATCGGTAGGGCTGTTTTGTCTCTATGGTGTTTAGTAGAGCTGCTGTTTATCTCTACGAAAATTTTATCTCTACGAAACTTGAATTTTTTTCTATTAAAAATTCATAATTGTTAGGGCTGTTTTGTCTTTATGTTGCCATAGCAAAGGCTCTGAGGGATGTATGTAGTGAAAATCAATGTTGCTGAACGTCTGTTAGGAGTGTGGTGAATATTTAAATAATTTTTATCTCTAAGAAACTTATATTTTGTTTCTTTAAAAATTTGTAGCGTCCACAGAGAAAGTTGGTGGCGCTGTTTTGTCTTTATGGTGCTTTTCAGAAGCTCTAAATGATATATCTCGTGAAAATTAAAGTTACTGAAGGCCTGTTGGGGTGTGGCGAATTTTTAAATAATGTTCTTCTCTAAGAAACTTTTATTTTGTATCTTTAAAAATTCGTAGCGTCTATAAAAATATGGGTAGGGCTGTTATGTCTTTATGGTGCTTTATTAGGGTCTCTGAAGAGTGTATTTCGTGAATATCAAAGTTCTGAAACACCTAATACGGCTGTGGTGAGGTTTTAAATAACTTTATTCTCTAAGAAACTTATTTTCTTTCTTTCAAAAATTCATAGCGTCTATAAATCAATCGGTAGGACTGTTTTGTCTTTCTGGTGCCTTAGCAGAGGCTCTGAGGGATATATGTTGTGAATATTAAGGTTGCTAAGTATCTATCGGGGGTGTGATGAATTTTTAAATAATTTCATCTCCAAGAAAATTGAATTTTTTTCATTTCAACATTTCAAAATTCGTACCGCCTATAAAATAATCGATAGGGCTAGTTTGTCTCTATGATGCTTAGTAGAGGCTAGAAGGGATGTATATCATAAATATCAGAGTTGACTATATCACTAAAAAAAATTGGAGATATTAACAGTGAAAAAAAAGTCAGTCAGTCAGTCACGGAAAATAAAGAATTTTCGAGGAATCTACAACAACAATCCTAGAAATGCATTCTATCTCTTCTTTTCTTTATGTTTTTCCACATACTTCTTTTCTCGTCGACTTTCCCTAATACTTCTTCGTTTCTAACCCTATCAGTCCACGGTATTTTCATCATTCTTCGGTAACATCCCATCTCAAAAGCTTCTAATTTCTTCCTACTTGCTTTCCCTACCGTCCAGGTTTGCAACCGTATAGTGCCGTACTCCATACGTACGTTTTCAAAAATCTCTTCCTTGTTTCTAAGTTTATTACCCCCGAGCATAAAAGTGCTTTCTTTTTGTTAAAAGCTACTCGACCCTGCGCTATTCTTTGTTTTATATCTTTATCGCTTCTTCCATCCCTATTTATTTTACTTCCTAAATAAGTGAAGTCTTTAACTTCCTCCAATCTTTCATTATTAATTTGTACTTTCGTTTTTGCTCTGCTCTCGCGCCCTCTGCACGCCAACACTTTAGTTTTGTTTTTATTCACCCTCATTCCGTATTCCTCTGTCAACACTGCCTCCATTTCGTTTAACGCTGATTTCGATTCCTCTTTACTAGATGCTAATACTGCTATATCATCCGCAAATCTCAGCATTTTTAGTTTCTGTCCCTGTACTTTAATCCCGAAATCCACTCTATCTTTTACGACATTAATCGCCTCTTCGATGTACAGATTAAAAATTAGTGGTGATAGCGTACATCCTTGTCTTACTCCTTTCCTAATACCTACTTCCCTTTTTCCCCTTCTACTTCTATAACAGCAGTTTACTCTTTGTATAGATTGTGTACTACTCTCCTATCTCTATACTTCATTCCCGTGCTCTTTAATATCTCGAACATTTCTTCCCATCTTACATTATCAAAAGCTTTTTCTAAATCTACAAATCCTATATAAGCGTTCTTTCCTTTTTCTATTGTTTTCTCTAACATTACTCTTAGCGCCAGAATAGCTTGGCGAGTTCCCCTATTTCGCCTAAACCCGAATTGGTCTTCTAGTATTTCCTCCGCTCTATTTTCCATCCTCTTCTGCACTATTCTGGTTTACATGAGGAAACTGAATAAAATTCTACATTTTTCGATGCACTACACTGAAGGCACAGTCGAATCAGTAATTACATCAGCCTTTTTATCGCCATATATGCACCTAATCGATTTTCCTTGACATCCACGTTTTACCCGAGTCCCCCGTATCCCACGTTTGCAGTAAAACTTGTTACGCCGTAAGCACTTTTTCTTGTCTTCCGGCGTCGAGATTTGATTTACTAAATGTTGCGGAAATCCTTTCACAATCTCTGCTCGTAATCGTTCAATAAATATCCGAAGACGAGGCGCCGTATATGGGACGACCATAAGGATTATGTCGCATGAAGAGAATCGAAGACTTCTTTCAACGGTTTCAAGTCTATTATCGTACAATGAGGTAGGCATAGTAGCAGGGTAAATTTACTCGAGCAGAAATGAAAATTTAATAGGGATTTATGGGCTCTTATAGCATTTACGTCATTTTTGGTGCAATTTATTTCGTGAAATTCTAATACGCGGAGAAAGCAATAAAGAACTTGTAATTTGTTAATTAAATAACCAAATGTATTTCTATGTATTATTTATAATAAATAAATCGCATAAATGAGAGACATTATGTCAACAGGAATATGTATTATTGAATAGAGATGTAAAGAGTCTATTCTGGCGAGCTAGTAGTGTCTTTGGAGGGCAGCCTTTGCGCCATCTCGCGTTTTATTTTTTAAACCTTGAGTAGGTTGAAGCGTTAGTGTCATATGTTACAAATGGATTTTAATAAGGATTTGTTACTAAATAAAATGAACAATCAAAACGTAAGTATTGTATTGTTGATTGTGAAAATATAGAAAGTCAAAATCCAGAATTACAATTTTACCGTTTTTCTGGACAATCTTACGAATTAGAGAGGGAAGGAAAATGGATTATAGCAGTGCGTCGTCACAGGTTATTATTATTATTATTATTATTTTTTTTAGATCTCAAATCATTATTAAATACATAAAATGTATAATAATTGCCGTCCTGTTAAAGAAATACAGGTTTTGTAGACTTTACATATATAATCGACAGACGAAATGATGAAGAAATTTACTGGAATAGACTTATTTTTGTTTCAAATTTTACTCAAATTTATTGTTCCTGGAAAAGATAGTCAACCTGCAAGTTTCTGCTTAGAGCATGTATGGTAAGCCATATGAAAATGGTAAAAATAAAAAAAGACACTAACCTAAAAATGATTAGGCCAAGGTATATATCCTAATTTTTAAAATAAAGATCAATTCTTCAGTTTTTGTTTGTCCAGCGAAAACGTCTATCACTGTTTCTTGAAATGTTGGAGACAGTCTCATATCTTCTAACAAGACACTTTCAATATTTATTAATGCTAAAGTTGACAGTCTTTCTTGCTTTTGAAAATTTCGCAGATAAATCTTTATTCTCGTTAAACATAAATATGATCTTTCCGCGGAACTGCTTGTGGCAGGAATAGTCAAAAATAAACGACACAATTAGCGAAAACAGAAGCTAATTGAAGGGACATAATATATTGGTGAAGCTCAAATACAGTGCTCTTTTTCATATCGGGATCATTACAAATCACTGAAAGTTCACTCTTTAAACGATTTACGTCAGAGAATGTTCCATATATATCTACTAAAGAAGAAAAAAGTTCGTCAGGAAAACGTTTCACGTTTTCACGAATGAAGTAAATTGTGTGGAATCTAGATTTAA
Organism: Rosalia funebris; assembly: GCA_037954035.1. Lineage (NCBI taxonomy): Eukaryota > Metazoa > Arthropoda > Insecta > Coleoptera > Cerambycidae > Rosalia > Rosalia funebris. The sequence goes on along the minus strand of JAZFAV010000001.1, from coordinate 7,775,375 downwards.
GAATTTCAGTTTAGAAATTTCACTAAACCGTTCACTAATGTTCAAAGTAATAACGTCTAAAATTTCATAAAAAAAAATCGTGCGTAGGTGCTTTTCTTATATTCTTCAGGAATTAAATCCAAATGCATTCTATTACTTAGTGGTTGATTTTCTAACACAAATCTGTCCATACGGTCCCAAATGTCACTAAACTCGTTTCTCATGTTTTGAATGTGATTTGAAATCGGCGATTTTTTCATTTCAGTAACTAATATTTGAAATTTTTGTCTGTAGAATTTTAAACAGACTCTCGGAATGTGGAAATATTGCAGAAAACACTGCTAAGAAAAAATTAAAATCAAAGTTGCGCGATAAAGTTAAAGGGCCTCTAGCACAAATAACGGTTTCTCGATCCCATTCCTCATTTTCATTTTCCACGATTACCTGAAACAGCGCTTCCAAATCTTCCTTATGTTATGGTGACAATCGCAAGATGCGTTCACATAATCGCATAACTGAGTCCGGAAGTAACGACAACACCCACTCGAGGTTCCCCTGTTGACTGCGTAAGATCACTGACCTTTTCGCCCATCTAGCGCGTAGCTTGGATGTAACGTGGACCATCGCATTTCAGCACTGCAGCAAGTAACGCGGGAGTCCAATAATTTCGAGCACCTTCACGGCCGATTTGAAATAAAAAAGTTGATGGTAGCGTTTAAAGTAAATAATGTATGTTGGCGGTCGGTTTAAAATAATTAAAAAATTGTAATAATTGAATAAATCTATTGAACTTTTAAATAACACTAATTTGCCAATTTTTTAAAGGGACGCGACGCATCACTCGCATCCATGTACACTACGCCCCTGGTTTTAGCAATTAACGTTTTGAAAACACTTGAAAAAATATTTACAGCAGAAGTAGGGGATACTGTAAGCAAACAGCCAATTCCAGCGAAAGGTAATCCAAGTTTCATCTTCACAAGAAATATCAGTGTGCTCCGCAGAAACTCTTTTAAAAAAATTCAGGTTGACTATTTTTTTCCAGAAACAATAAATTTGAGTACAATTTGGAAAAAAAGTATATACATTATATGCTTATTAAAATCTATTTATAATATATGACACTGAGGCCTCGACCTACTCAAGGTTTAAAAGAACAGACACCAGATGGCGCAAAGGCTGTCCGCCAAAGATGCTTTACTAGTATATAGAGATGGACTAACAATCGATATGCTGCAGATATCTGTTTCTATAACAACGACATTGCCACCACATCTTACACAGATCGCTTTTCTGTTATGGACTCGTTGTTATCTTATCGCTGTTTCCACTGTTTTCAAGGCCTTGCGAGTCACGCCCTGTATTTGAATTTTTGTGTTTTGATACGAAAAATCCCGGATACACCCATTTGGAATACATGTGTTTATTTCTAAAGGTTACACATCAAGTGTTGTCTACTACTTCTCTAAAATATAATCTATATATAATTGACTGTTTGTGTTGTTTTTTGGTGAGAGTAGAAGGATTTTCTTTACTGCAGAAAATTTACAAAAATATTTAGTGATAAATTTTCATTGATGTTTTTTATTCATACATTTCATTTCACTTGTTTCTGTTTATTCGAATCTTCATTAATATTAATTATTGTATTATGATGTATGGTCTATGAACTATCGCTATGTAATAATAGTAACCTGGGTTCGACTCTGTTGAGGCGCACAGGAATAGACGATTTAGTAATGAGACGATTTTTATAAATTCCCTCGAAGTGTAAGCAGGACTTAATTAATTTTAGAATTAATTATACTATTGGGCAATATAAAGCAGGACCATGTTGAAATAAATAACATATTTAACCCTAAATTTAATTAATCTTTGCGTATATTTCAGGATAACGTATCGAGAGTGTCTCACTACTTTATTTTTCAATGGTACATTAATATCTGTTAGTCTAAGGTATTAGCAATTTTAATAAGGAGAAAGTGTGAGATTCTCTATGTCGTGTAGAAGAAAGGGTGAGGCAGCCTTCGGAGGGAAAAGGATGCACTTTACGGGCGGCCAAATCGAACTCTATGTACATAGCCCGGTCAATTTAGCTCAAAAGATAGGGGTAAGCTTACAGAAATTCGCATAGAGGTTAGAATTGGTACGAATGTTTGGAACACCATTATAAATGGAATGTGAAAAGTCCCCATCGATCCCACATATGCAAAAAAATTTATTCAAGGTCAAAGTTCGCAAATATGGATTTTTTGCATTTTTTAGCCAAACGGTAAGATTTATCATAAAATAGATCAAACGAAAACTGTAGATCATGCAATTATCTATAAAAATTATTCTTACACTTTTTTTCTAAGAATCACCATTTCTGAGATATAGCGATTCAAAAAGTTAAAAGCTGTATTCTCCATAATATGCACACGTTTCCACGCCACCTGTGAGGAGGTGTACATGGCGCGTTTTTTTTTAACGTGGTTTCCCCGGTAGGCCTATTCGACGATCTATTGTAGTCCTGTTTAATTAAATAATATTGTATTACATAAAAAATGGTACTATTGGAAATGATGAACGCGGTGTGAATTATGAGTAATTGGGGAAAACTATTCGTATGATTGATAATTATCTAATTGAACTTTAAGTGCAATGTCTTCTTCTTCTTCATCTCGTGCTTCTTCTTCTTCTTCTTCTTCTTCTTCCTCCTGTTGTATACAAGTAAATTGCTCTAACAGCGATGCATCAGCTGCTGATATCGCATGAATCCTCTTCTGATGACGACTCAACATTTGAGCACGACTGGCCTTGACAACTGGTACATGCTAATGAACAAAACAATCCAACTTTTTTGCAGCCTCATTTAGCACTCAACCCCTTTTTTCAATTGCAAAAAATTGTATTGAGGAGTTTTTCCGGTGCAGGTGGGAGTAAAGTCTGGATTGGTTCCAATGTATTGTCAATTAACTTCCAACCCCAGTCTTCTGGGTCCAGTTGATTACCAAGCCACACTTGAATATGCCCGAATTAGATTTTGATGAGCAGATGCAGAGGTTGGGGGAAGACAAGCTAATTGCACTCGTTTATTGTTATGAGTATTTTTTACAAAAGATAAGTATCGAAACTTATCTAAGCAGGTCATTTTTTTTTGAGCTTCATATACAGAAAGAAGAAAGTGAATTCCGTTGGTTATTACAGCTTGTGGAGTAGAGTTACTCTCTTTAAAAACGTTAGCACAATTAACTAAATCTTTTTTTTTTTCAAACAATTTAAAAACTGTGGTTTTACCCCTCCTGAAAATTGCTGATGTCGTATCGCAACCAGTTATTGCGTGTAAAAATAGTATGTGATTTTGGCATTTTGAAAAAGCAGATAAACTTTTGGATGAATACATTTTCGATTGCTGTTGAGCCTTCCCAGGTTTTAAGAAATAAATAATTTTTTCGGTTGGAGTTCGAGCAGTAAGTAATACCGATAAATCAACATCTTCACCAACAACAATAGTTGTATTTGTTGAGTTGAATTGTTCTGTTGCTGTTTCAATTATCAGGACATCAGCTTGTTTAACAAAAATATTTTCAGTGGTAATTTTTTTTTCAACATTGAAATGAACCGAGACTTGTGAGTATTAGCAAGAAATTTTTGTTGGCTTGTGGGAACTGTCATAAATTGATCAAAAATGACATCAGAAGATGAAGATGTTTTTGTAGTTCGACGACGTTGTTCTGCGGCTTTAATATTTTTCTTGCAATCTGTATAGCCATCAAATACAATAATCATTCTATAGCCAAAATGTCTCCGTACATATTGAACGTATTTATCTAAAATAAGGTTATACGGGCATATAAAATGAGGGACTGGGTTTCTCTTGTGTTTATATTTTCAGAATCGTACAATTTTTACGTATAAGTTACACAGACTAATATTTTTACTTGTATTACGGGCCCAGTGATGTATACAGGCGGCGTACTCGTGCATATTATGAACACAACTTTTTAACTTTTTTAATCGCTATATCTCAGAAATAGTTATTCTTAGAAAGAAAAACTGTAACAACAATTTTTATAGATAATTGCATGATCTACAATTTTTTTTTATCTATTTTTGTGATAAAACTTACCGTTTGGCTAGAAAATGCAAAAAACCCATATTTGCGAACTTTGACCTTGAATATTTTCTTTTGCAGAAGTGGGATCGATGGGAACTTTTCACATTTCATTTATAATGGTGTTCCAAACATTCGTACCAATTTTCAGCTCTATGCGAATTTTTGTAACCTTGAAAGTCTATTTTGACCGGGCTAACATCCACATTACACATACATCATTCTGCAAAGGTCTCAATACGACTGAGTAAAGACCAGGCTATTTATTGCGCATCTCGTGGGCGTGGGCGTTATCGCAGTTTTGAGACTTATTCCTATTCTTGATGAAATGTCAAGAATAGGAACATGTCAAGAATAAACTTTGATATTTGACATTCGAAACTATACTACTAAAACGATATATCTGAGGATTATTGACGAGAAACTCGCCCTTTGTCAACTATGATTGCTGAATATTAGCTGCTGAAAACTAGGAACACCCACTGAAATTCTCACCCGGAAAGGTCCTTGCGATGGGGCTTTATTTGTAAAGATAACGTGTACATATCGTGTTCGTTCCTTTTGTGAATACTCGACCCTCAACCCCGCGATAAGCGTTCGACAATACACCAGACAGTGGCGGCGCGTCAGAATTTTTCATACTATATTATAAATATATTATATTATTATTACGTTTTTCGGATTGTTAGAACGAAAAATTCTCTATCTATTTTTATACTTACGCACTGAAAGTATGAGAATAACCAATCCAAAAGCTTTACGAAGTGCTTCATATAATCTACGATTTGTAGTGACTTGATTATTTGGCTTCTGATATCAATCCAGCATGCAGAACTGACTACTAATATGTCTTTTATCTAGCAGAATTACGCTAGTTTCATTCATTTTTAAGTGTGAGCGTTTTTAAGTGCAAGTATATTTTCGATATAGTCCTTAAAAGTTGTAAGGAGCGTTACAATAAGGACACAACATTTAAATTGAGCGCCATTTTGGCTGTCATGATTCGATAGGTCAATAAATGTGTCAAATCGATAGAAAATAAAAAGGACTTGGTAAACATAGAGCGCTACATGATACAACAACACATCCTTACTGTTATACATTAGTACCAAAATGGTGTAAGTCTGGTTGCTATGATTCGTAACATGCGTCCAATTTTCTGTAGAAACAATTTATCAATTGTGAAAGGAATAATCGAAAATTCAAAAGTACTGGTTCACTTATCGATGTGAACACACGGCATGAGTTGGTGGTGGTCTCTCAGAACAAGACATCATGGCAGTTCGCGAGAGTGTGGCCTAGAGTCCAGGGATCTCGATACGTCATCGTGCACAAGAATTGGACATTTCAACAGCCACTCTTCACCGTATTCTCACTAAAGATTTGCATCTCCATGCTTATGAAGTCCAATTGACTCAACAACTTCTGTTAACAGACCATGCACAGAGAAGAGAGTTCACCAATGGGATCATTGAACAACAAAAAGTTAAAGCCGATTTTGTGGACAAAATCATGTTCAGTGACGAGGCCCATTTTTACCTTAATGGCTTCATTAGTAGGCAAAATTGCCGCATTTGTGGCTCATAAAATCCACAAATGATTCATGACAAACAAATGCACCCTCAACGTGTTACTTTTTGGTGTGCATTGTGGTCTGAATGAATTATAGGACCATTTTTTTAAACTAGACAGTTAATGCATTAACGGCGAATGTTATCGTGAAGTGTAACCCAGTTCCTTGTGGCTCAATTGAAAGATATTGCTTTTGATGACATGTGATTTCAAGACGACAATGCCACTTTCCATACCGCCTGTGAAACATTGATGGTTTTTCACATTGAGTCTTTTCCTGATCGTGTCATCTCCCGTTTTGGTGACCAGAATTGGCCGCCACGATCTTGGGGTTTAACACCTATGGACTTTTTCTATGAGATTTCCTGAAGTCTCAGGTTTACGCCAATAAAGCCACAACCACCCAATTTTTTAAAGCCTAAATTGGACGCTGTATCAACAAAATACCGCCACATTTATACAAGGCCGTCATTGAAAATTTTTCCAGAAGAGTACTCGCGTGCTACCAAAGCTGTGGCGGCCATTTACCGGATCGTGTTGTTGCACACATAGTTCCCAAATATCCACATTTATAAGTCGATAAATATTTCAATATTTTGCTACAGAGAACCATGTCTTATTTAAAATTTACATCATGCGCTCTTATTATAATTATCTTATTATAATACTTTATACCAAATAGAAAAAGAGAATGAAAATATGAAATAGAAAATAAGTACATTTTCCTCTAAACAATTGCGGATGTGATAGAATTAAGTGATATAACTTAAGACGAATTTTTAAACGTTACCTATCTATCAGTTACCAATCTATCTAGTTACCAATCATACAAAATAAAAAAATGTCATTGGATGTTTCCCGAATGTTGTATCAGACAAATGGAGTTTTACGAACGTATAATAAAAAAGCGAAAAGTTATTAGTTTTATTAGTTATTCTTATGCAACCCTTGCATTAAAAGATCATATTAACCCTTCAGGGGTGCTGTGTTGGTCTCGGAAAACTCAATCAAGATTTCTTCATAGATTTCTTATGTTAAGAACTCATTTCAAGAACATTACTAATTAATACCTAACTCCACTAGCTATAAATGTTGTGACCATACAAACTGGCATGCGCGCAAACTAGATCACGTAGCCTATTAGTAAATAGAGGCAAGAGGGTGCGGAAATCATTCGCTGTTAACCCATTCGAATGTCATGTTTATCTAGTTACGTAACATGCATAGATTAACTCTGGATAACGGACACGATAAAAACAGGAAGTTATAAAAAACAGGAAATAGAGCAAATCATTATGAAATGTTATAGCTCACAACAACGCGTGCAAATCATCAAATTGTATTTTCAAAATCAGTGCTCCGTTCGAGAAACGTTCTCCGCATTGCATGATTTTTATCCTTGCCACAACCGTCCCGCCGAGTCGACTATTCGATATTTGGTGACCAAATTCCAGTCAATCAGTTAATTAGCCAACACCCGTATGTAACCGAAACGCAAGGTCTACTGAAAACACCGCTGATGTGCGTGAGAGTGTATGGGAAAACCCGCAGAAGTCAATTTCTCGTCATTCACAAGAACTTGACCATTCTGCGACTTCAACTTGGCGAATTTTGCATCGAGGCTTTGGTCTGCACCCGCATAAAATCTAAATGATCCAGGAACTTAAGGTAAACGAGCATAGGCAACGCCATGTGTTCATTTATAGGGCTCTGAATCAGTTGAAAATATACCCAAATTTCGTCAAGAAAATCATTTTTAGCGACGAGGCCCATTTTGGATAAATGGATATGTGAACAAGCAAAATTGTCAGATTTGGAGCGATACCAATCCACACGAGACACACCAGTACCAAATTCATCCCAAGAAAGTCACTGTTTGTAGTGGAATTTGATCTGGCAGAATCATCGGTCCGTATTTCTTCCAAAACGAAACTGGCATTGCCATAACCGTCAACGGCGAGCGCTGCAGATCGATGATAAGCAACTTATTGTGGCCTAAACTGGATTATATGGATACCGACGACATGTGGTTTTAACAAGACGACTCTACGTACCACACAGCGCATGCTACGATGGACATTCTGCACGAACGATTTGAAGGCATGGTTAGCTCGCGCATCGGCGACGTTAACTGGCCACCGAGATCGTGCGATTTAACACCTTTAGACTTCTTCCTTTGGGGCTATCTTAAATCGCAGGTCTATACGAATAAATCGCAAATAATTGATACCCTCAATGCCAACATAATGAACGCCATCTAGTAAATTCAGCCATAATTATGCGACAAAGTCATCGAAATTTGGACCTCCGGAATACGTGCCACCAAACAAACCCGAGGTGAATATTTAAACGACGTCTACATTTCATACTTAATGCCATAAAATATTCTTTCAAATGAAAAATTAAAAATTGAGTGGATATCTATTGTGTGGATTAAAAATCGAGCACCCTTATTGAAAGACCCTTTATATTCTACGCCACTGACGCTAGACATTCGAGAGATTCAATCGACACGTACCTGTTGTATCCGGCGTCGTCTTCGTGCCGATATCTGACTAAAGATACGCCCTCGGCCAGCTCAATAATGTCACGGTTAAGCACCCTATCGAATGCCAGCAAACTCTTGCGCTTGACACAATCCAGCAGGATTAGCAGGAATCGCTCGGGAGATTCCACGGGATCTGAGCGCAAGCAGCTGTGTAATAATAATCCGGTCATTTTCCCCGCTTCCTTCCACATACTGCCTACATCCGCCGCCGTCTTATTGCCGAGTACTCTAAGCTCGCCGGGGTTTATCGTCAGGATAGCAACGATAACGACGATGCAGCGCGTCCTGCGGGCGAACATCCTGGAAAATGAAAGGAAGGACTCAAGTATAGTAGTACAGGAAAGGTTTGTTATTATAATATGAGTTTACTTAATGTAAATTATTTATGGCCTGATTTATAACAGGCATGGATTATTGTCGATGGAACTAATATTTTGAATTTTATATTAACCCTTATAATACCGTAACTTTTTTAGGACATGTAATACCATTGGGGTCACTATTGACCCCAAACCTGTTTCTATATAAAATTATGATTAATATGTAAAACGTTTATTCTAAGCTTAGTATACATTGTTTAAACAACTTATGGTAATATAGTATACTCAAAAATATTTATATGTAATTTATTTTAAATAATAATATCGATAAAAAATATAAATATTTTACTTATGCTTTACATGCTGAACAAGTGATTGTCTGGTGATCGTTGCACAAGAAGCGACTGCAATGGCTGCATCGATTTGAATGATTTCTATCTAAGTTTCGTGGACACTCCCAACATCTACCCCATTTTAGCTTTTGTAACTCTTGTAATTGTCTCTGTAAATGTAATGGTTTATCTATCTCTGTTCAGTAGCCACTAGTTCCTTGCCCAATTGCAAAAGGAACTGTCGCCGTTTGTAGCCTTTTTTTGTTTGCCAGTCTTTATTCAGGTGACACCATATTATGTAGGCATTAACCTTTCGTGTACAGTTGAGAGTAACGTAACAGTTTTTCCTTTTTTCGGGCAGTAAGACACTATAATAGCATCTTTATCTGAGCTTTATCTGTCGAAGGTATACTCGTTTACACTGCACTGATGAGACCCAAAATAGAAAGGTCGAAACCGGTCTGCAGTTAACGATATCCTGAGATAGGTGACACTTTGCATCTTCCTTGGTGGTTTAGAACAATCACTGTATTTTTACTGCTAACTCTGTTAGACAAAAATACGACAAATTTTGTCATGTAATTCAGTGCTCGGCGTTTGGCATATAGCCAGGAGAATAGCTGTTTTAACCTAATTTGTTTAGTCGTTATTATATAAGGCATTTGCAGATGAGTTGGAGTATAAACTCCTTATTTCTGTAGTTTGAAAAAATTGTAGATTAAAGTGTCATTTGAGGTCTTTAGAACATTAGGATTCTCATGTTAAAAATATTATATATATTGAGTGTGAACCAATTACCTTGTGGCATATTTAAAAAAAAATAAAAAGCTAAATAAAAATTATAACTCTAACATCCATTATCTCAAAAACTTACACAACCTATACACTTATTTTTATTAAGAACTATTTATCATAAAGTCGTGCAAGAAACAGTTTATTCGCGGACTTAATTAACACCCTATATAACTACTATAACTTATTTAAAAAACATTTTTCAATGTCCTTTAGCGTATTTTTACTGACATAAAACTGACGGTTTCTTTTGTAATGGTGCTTAGTGCAATTTCCTTAAACTTATATTGATGTGAACTGCTTAATGCCTACCTAATTACACATCAAATTCCAGTCTGCAAATTAAATACGATTGTAAATCCTATGAACAATGCCGAACCACACATGTCCGCTGTTCACTTCACAAAACGATGGCATTTGCAAAATGTAACTCATCTAGACACAATACTGTTTTATTATATAGTTTTCGTGACATTACCATAGAGGGGTGTATACGGTGACATGTGGTGCATGAAAAATATTGAAATCCACTCTTTTGGAACGACAGAATATTATTATAACGTTACAATGGATAAGGTATCCGTAGACGTTAGTGTTTATTTAAAATCTCATCGACCCAATCGACTGTACTTGATTTTGTTTTAGAACGAGTGAATTTTATGCGAATTTTGTTGTATTTTCTATTAATTAATTGAAAATAACATTTGATTAGTCAGAGAAAAGTGTCCGTAATAACATTTTAAATAATACTCAATAAAAATTGTTTTTAATGAACTATGAATTATACGAGTTCTATCTATAAATACATCGAAAACAATATGAACCACTACAGATGACGTATTGAGATTGAATGAACTTGGACGGCGATTTTTTTTCTGTTCATTTACCTCGTCAGATTAGTAATACAGTATTAATTTATGTAGTTTAAATGAATCTCAAATTAAAACATTTCGGAAAGGTCAAAAATACAAGCCCCTAACCAAATTTTAAACATGCCAGCAATTTTAAACTGGTAGACTTACGCCTGTTTTAAAATGTGAGGGGTATAGTTTTTCCTTTTCAAAAATAAAGTGTGTACTTCGTTATAACTTGGCTGCTATCACTGGGTAAGTACTATCAGAATAACACATTAGGTTAAATTCTACTTTCCACAGAACAAAAACAATTGACTTATTGTTAGTTAGGGAAAGAGGGAGATTTAAAGCAATTGTTGATAGAGCACGGAATATCAATGTCAACTGCGCTAGCTATATTCGCCCTAAACCTAACAATTTATCCACCTGGATTAGTGACGTTCTGTCAGGAGAGACATGAGGTTTAACAACAACAACAGCTGGATAAAAATTGTTATTTCGTGGGAACTGTTCAAGGTATTATACATACATTTAAATAAACAGTTTTAAAACTTTAAAACGGACTTTTCCGCACGTAAAACATCTCTATTTCGAAATTAAGTGGCCGAGAAAAAATAAACCAATACATAAATGCAGACAGAATATGTGTTTTATGTGACAGTTTTACTTTTTTCATTGGCGACTGCGTCAGTTTCGTATCAATACATTTGTGATCGAACGAAATTATTTATTTTTAAATGATTTTACATCCACCTCAAAATCAATAGATGTCGTCTGGTACAGGTCCCTAATCAGAATCAGTCGAAACCCGATCGATACGACACAATTTAATTGAGTGATCGTGCTAACAAAAGAAATTCTCAAATAGTCCACGGTCGTGCTTTCTCATGGCCCATGGACAGGGTGGGGTGTATCTTTTCCACCTCAAAATTAATAGGTGTCGTCTGGGAGACGTTCCCGATCAGAATCAGTCAGAATCCGATCGATCTAACACGATTTCGTTGAGTTATCGTGATAAAAAAAATTCTCAAATAGTCCACCCTCGTGCTTTCTCATGACCCTTGGACAGGCTGGGGTGTATCCTATCCACCTCAAAATCAATAGGTGTCATCTGGAAGACAGATGTCCCGGATCAGAATCAGTCAAAACCTGATCGATCCGACACGATTTCGTTGAGTTATCATACTAGCAAAAACAATTCTAAAATAGTCCACCATCGTGCTTTCTCATGACCTATGGACAGGGTGGGGTGTGTTCTATCCACCTTAAAATCAATAGGTGTCATCTGGGAAACGTCCCCGATCAGTATCAGTCAAAGTCCGATCGATCCGACACGATTTCGTTGAGTTATCGTAGTAAAAAAAATTCTCAAATAGTCCACCATTGTGCTTTCTCATGACCCATAGATAGGGTGGGGTGTGTCCTATCCACCTCAAAGTCAATAGGTGTCATCTGGGAGACGACCCCGATCAGCATCAGTTAAAACCCGATCGATCCGATACGATTTAGTTGAGTTATCGTGTTAATAAGAATAAACGCCGACGACAGCGACACACACACAGACAACATTTTTTAAAAACCATTTTTTTGTTTTTAGGCTGAAAAGCGTAAAATAAACAAAAAAAAATGTTTTCCATTTTTCTTTACACGATTGCGTTACTTCTCCGCTAGTATAGTTGAGTGCGGAAAAGTAATATGGTTCTTATTAAATAATTTTGCCATGTCGGTTCAACATGCGCCCCCTCTCATCTTATGCATTGGATTCCCTAGCTCTGAGAATTGAAGATTGTTGGATTCTCCACAATACCGCAAACATTGTTCTTTATTTCCTAACAATGAAGAGTAATTCTTTGTAATAAATTTTCCCTAGTGTCTGCGGGAATGGAAAACAGACTACCTAATGTTTTAAATGTCCCCACAAGAAACAATCTAAGAGATTTAAGTCGGGTCACAATAGTAGCATGTGGATTCTCATCTGCCCAGAAATGCAAATTGTGGGAGTTTATCATGCCATTCTTCGAAAAGTCAGCTTCGTCTGTAAAGAAAACTGAATGCTGATACTACAGTAGGTCGGAACCTTTGGTGTGAAGATAACACTGACTTAGTTTTCCATAAAACACCAAAATAATATACACTATACTAGACGTGCGTTTCGTCAACAGATTGGCATCATCTGAAAATGAGTAAAACTCAGTTTTAATACTCAAGTTGAGTTTTAATCATCTCTTGATGATGCCAACTTCGTTGGCGAAACGCGCGTTGAGTGCAGTGTATAGTGTTTTGATGTTTTGTGAAAAACTAAGTCAGTGTTAAAACTCAATCCACAAAAGTTTCCGTCATTTCTGTGCCGTCCGTTCTAAATACCAACTTGAAATTCCCTCATACACATACACATGACAAATAAAACTTCGTAGTTCTTACCGGTCTTCCTTAAACAAAGATCCACTCCTTCAAAGGTTTTTCAATCGAAAATCCTACGATTTGGAAATCGTTCTTCGTATAGCCTTCTGGCTTCTGATGCATTACATAATGTTAAACCGTACATTAAATGCATGTCTGGATATTCACTGAACGTAAATAAAAAAAATATAGAATAATGAAGTTTTTGCAAATTTTAACGCAGTAATCGTTAACAGTGATAGTGACATTAAAATTTTCCTAACATCATTGGGTACATATCAAATACCCATAGATACAAACCAGGTATCTTTTTCAACAATACCTAGTATGTGGTCGAATATTTCAAAAAACTTCATATTTCATTTTATCGATATCAAACACGCGTACATTTTTTTAGTCTAAATTCCAAGCAAACTAAAAATATTATTGATGTGCCTTTATCACATAGTGTGCAAAGAAATGAGCATTATTGTATTAAAACTAGTCCGTCCCTGGCGAACTAAACAAGCCAAATGTGTTTAAAGACCATTTTAAGGAGTAAATACTTTAAAAGCTATTCAAGGAAAACCGATTTCTGGCGACGTCCTTTAGAGACCTATATATCCGCAAATTATAGGAACTTGTCACATTATTTTAATGTTCTCTATATGAATCCGGGAGATTGCCCACATATTCTGGGACACGCTGTACATTTTAAATTCAAATAAAATTTTACAATGCACATACATGATTTTGACTAAAATGGCCTCTTGCGTCAGATGTTCTTAACTTACTTGTGTGAGACGTTGTTAAACTTATTTCATTTCCCTCCGTTTTTCTCGCCATTACATCCATTTGCTTGTTATTCCTATCAAAATTGGACCTGACTCAATTCGTATCCGTCAATTCGACTTAAATTGACTTAAAAGTGTTAACCCTTCATTATACCTAATGATCTCAAAATGAGCACAAAGTTCACGGTCACCTACTCTTTCAAAGAAATAGTTAACTGGTACGGGTATACATGTACTTATAACCCAATTATTTCTAATAATATCTACGACATGATAGTTAATTTCATATTTAATATAACATGAACTGGAACGAAACATAATAACACTATTTACAAAGGAAAGAGTTATATTTGGTTTGTAAACAAACAGATGAAGCCATCTGAAGCAATTTCATATATCATGCGCGTCATTAAAGCAACGTATACAGGATGTTAACAGTAGTACAAATAATATAGATTCTAAATAAATTTCTTAATTAACTGATTTATGTAATCATTCCAAGTAACAACTTTGTAAATATTATGAAGGGCAAAGGGCATTTAATATTACTTGGATTTGCTATTGGAATTTAATATTACTTAAGATTTTTTTGACATTTATAGGTTAATCATCAGTACCAGATTACTTTTCTATAAGATATTTCCATTTTTGTAGACGCAAATCCCAATATTGCCACCGATCAACATTCAGCATTGTAATATCTTGTTTTAAAACATTTAAGGACGCTCCCAAACTAAATAAACCATATACTCGATACTTGACAGGTCATATGCGTAAAACCGTGTCTTGCCTATATTATAAAATGCCTACCTTATTTTATCGTAAAATGATAAAATGAGGTACACCCTTTTCAGGAACAAGCAATAAATTTTCTGAATCTAAGTACTTTCGCAAAAGACGACAAGGGGCATAAATCATTCGCTTTTATGGAACACGAAAATGGCGTATATTTGTGTGTCATATCGGATGTAAGCCTAAGGCGAGAGAAACACAATTTATGAAGACGAATGTTTGGTAAATAGGGATTAAGTGTGTGGCATCACGGGAAAGGGTCACTTTTGTCGATTTTTTTTTACATGAAAGTGCGTTAGTGAAATGTATAGATTCTCTATAAAGTTTTTTCAAACTGTCAAAATAGGTACAATTGAGAGATAATATAGTGCCAGACGTTTTCAATACCTTTCCATAAAATACACATAATAATTAATTAATTTTAAAGTTATCGTATTAAGAGGGAGAAAATTAATTTTCATTTCAATTAATTTCAGCCAATACTTTCATGTATTGAAAGAAAAATAACGGGGATCGGAAGTATGGTGCGTTGAAAGCATCGATTACAAAACCTCGGAGTATTGAAAGCGACGTATCGATACTCGGATATATCGATACAGTATCGCTCATCTCTAACAAATAGCCCGTCATTTCGATCAAATGTATACGCGAAACCGTCGGCAACCAACCGTACAAAAAATTTTCCTCCGAATACTACAATCGAGAGATATCGTACAAAAATGTTCCCTGCGAATACTATAATCGAGAGACACTGTATAACTTCTTGTTTTTTTTTATAACTTCATAAGCCCACACCAAAGAATAATGAAAATACCGTGGACTGATAGGGTTAGAAACGAAGAGGTATTAGAGAAAGTCGGCGAGAAAAGAAGTATGTGGAAAAACATAAAGATGAGAAGAGATAGAATGGTAGGCTACTTGCTGAGACATGGGGGAATAGTCCGCGATATTTTGGAGGCAGAAATAGGAGTGAAGAAAGGCAGAGATAGGCCTAGATTAGACTACTGCTCGCAAATAGTAAGGGATGTAGGGTGTAGCACAATTAGCGAAATGCGTAGGTTAGCACAAGATAGGAGAAGCTGGAGGTTAGCGTCCAACCAGTCTTAGGACTGATGACCTCATGATGATGAAGCCCACAACCTACCTTTTACCGTCAACTTTAGTCGTTTTGACATTATTTTTATTATCATCTCACCAAAAACGATTACTAGTCATCATCATCATCATCATCATCATGTTGGCGCTACAGCCCTTGATGGGCCTTGGCCTGCTCCAGGACCTCTTTCCATTCGTTTCTATCCAGTGCTTTTCTTCTCCATCCTCTCACAGCAATGCTTCTTAGGTCCTCTTCCACGTCGTCTTGGTATCGTAGTCTAGGTCTTCCTCTACGTCGTTGCCCTGTTGGGCTTTGGAACATACATATTCTTGGAGGATCTCCCGGATCCATTCTAAGTACATGTCCGATCCATCTCAAGCGACTAAGTTTAATTGATTTTACAATATGGGGGTCGTTATAGAGTCTGTACAGTTCAAAGTTGTGTTTTCTCCAAACCCTGTTATCATTTACCGCCCCGTATATTTTACGTAGAACTTTTCGCTCATCCCAGCAGCTCCTCGCTATTTTTTGTTAGAGTCCATGTCTCAAACCCATACATCAATACCGGGTGTATAAGTGTTTTATACGATTTAAATTTTGTTTGTCAAGATATGTTTCTTGATTTAAGTTGTGAGGCCAGCCCAGAGTAACACCTATTTGCTAGGAGTATACGGTGTTTTATTTCTGCTGATATCATTTCGGGTATTTACTATTGACCCTAAGTAAATGAATTCGTCAACAGCCTTTATTTGCGCTTGATTAACTTGCAATATCCTCTTTTGTACTGGCTGCAGTGTACGCATGTATTTGGTTTCATTGGTGTTCACCACCAAACCAATTTCTCTTGCTGCTGCATCTAATGCCCTATATGATTCTTTAACGACCGCTTCTGATCTACCAATGATGTCTATGTCATCGGCGAAGGCGAGGATTTGAATACTTTTGTTAAAAATTGTTCCTGCTGTATTAATTTAAGCAGATCTTATCACATTTCCAAGGGTCAGGTTGAACAATATACATGAAAGAGCATCTCCCTGTCGCAGTCCACTGCTAGTTTCAATTACTGGGAATAGATTACTCTGGATACGTACCCTGCATTTTGCTGTCTTCATTGTTAGCTTTGTAAGTGATATCAGAAAGCGCGATATGCCTAATTCTTCCATTGCTTCAAAAAGTTTACCTCTGTTGATGGTGTCATATGCTGTTTTAAAATCGACAAATATGTGATGTGTTTCTATGTTTTGTTCTCGGGTCTTCTCCGATATTTATCTAACCGTTAAAATTTAGTCGAAAGTAGATTTACCTGTTCTGAAGCCTCTTTGGTATCTTCCAGTTAGTCTCTCTGCATAGGGTTTTAGACGTGAGCAGAATAATATGGAAAACACTTTATATTCAGTGTTTAATAACGAAATCCCCCTATTATTTGAGCATTCCAGTATATCACCCTTTTTTATGAAGGACGCATAATATGCCAGAGTTTCATTCATTAGGAAGGGGTCCCTTGTATCCAGATTTCTGAGATAAGCGTATATATGCACTTGATTTGGTTTTCTCCACCATTTTTAAATATTTCCGTCAGGAGATTATCGGCTCCAGGTGATTTATTATTGGCAAGTGCTTGGATGATTTTTTTGACATCTAGCAATGAAGGTGGCGTCCTCTCTTCCTCTTCCACTTGTTCTTGTTCGTTTGGCTGCCTGTCTTCTTCATCGATGGTCACAGTTTCCCCTTCTGGATTCAAAAGAGTCCTGAAATGTTCCGCCCAGCGGTCTAACACCCCTTCCTGTGATGTTATTAGGTCTCCTTCTTTACTTCTACATTATGTTGTCCTCGGTTTGAAACCTCTTCTCATGACATTGACTTTTTTATAGAAGTTTCTGATTTCATATTCTTTGTTTAGGTCTTCAATGTCCTGGAGTTGCTGGTCGAAGAATGATCTCTTTTTTGTCCTATGGATCCATTTTTCTGTTCGTCTTCTTTCTCGATACTCGTCGACTGTGTTTCTTGTTCTTCGTGTCTGCATTTTTTTGTATGCTTCGTTCTTCACTCTTGTTGCCTGAGCGCACTCTTCGTCGTGTCACTTCTTCTGACACGCCGCTCCATACCGATAACTTCCTCTGCTGCTGTTTGTATTTCATCTCTTATTTTATTCCACCGGCCATTAACTTCAAAATGTCTTATCTCATTCTGAAGGATTTCCGCTAATCGATTATTCATGTTGGCCGACAGTTGCTCAGCTTTGTTTGGGTCCTTCAAGTCTGCAACTTTGTACTTATTTCGCCTCTCTCCTCTTTCCTTTTTTACCTCTGATATTCTCCCTCTTATTTTAGCAATAACGACGTAGTGATCCTAATCTATATTTGCTCCCCTGTAGCTGCGGCAGTCCATCACATTCGATCCATGCCTAACATCTATTAGAATGTGATCAGTTTGGTTCTTTGTGCTGCCATCCGGTGATATCCAGGTCATTTGGTGTATGTTTTTATGTTGGAACCATGTGCTGGATATCGTCATGTAGAGTGATGCAGCAAAGTTTATCATACATATCCCGTTGTCATTGTTTTCTTGATGGAGACTATTCTTGCCTATTATGGGTACGAAGATCGGCTCCTGTCCCACGTTGGCATTCATGTCACATAGAACTATTTCTATATCATTTTTGGGGCAATGTCTATATGTTATGTCCAGATCTTCATAGAACTCTTCTTTTTCATTTTGTGGTTTCTCTTCTGTGTGAGCATGGGCACTTATTGACTTGATATTGACTTTGTAGCTATCCAGTGTTTCAATAAAAGCCCTTAGTACTCAGATCCTATACAAGGTACGCGTGTTCCATGTTCCAATTCTCATATCCATATCTCGATTGCCATGTCGTAGTTTTAAGATCCGTCCGGCTTTCCTTCCTTGAGCTTTCGTAACATTGATTTTTTTCCTGGAATGGGTTGTTAGCCCATATCCCAACCCCCATTTCGAAGGGCCATTTCTCCTGCTCTCGTCTGCCCTGACCCTGTTTCCCACTGAGGTTGGTTATCCGGTCTTCCACAGGGTTGCTCAGGTTCCCGAGGTTCGCCCACTTGGAGGCGAGAGTCGGAATTGAGTAGAAGAGACTGACTGGTGCTATCAGGATACAGCACCGTGCGTTGCGCATCGCTACTCCATTTGAACCTCGAGCGATTAATAGTGCCATTTTGGAAAATCCAGGTCTCATCGAGAAATACAAATTCATACAAACTTTCCTCTTCTTTCACATATATCCTCAAAAATTCTGTACGTTTTTCAAAGACATTGCTAAGTTCCGTAAGTTCCCGTCTAGGATCATCTTTTTTAAACATGAAACCTATTCGTTCCAGTAAAGTGGTCGGTAACATACATATCTACGATTACCATCGAATAGGTAACCGTTTTGCTCTTAACTTTTTTTCCAAATTGCAACCCTGGTTTTTCCTTTCAACCCAACTTCATTCTATGCAGAAGTATAATATACGTAATGTTTTAAATCTATAAAGTCTAATAAATTATTTAAAAATATTGCTTCTTTTTAGCAAAATATGATTAAGAATATTAAGTACATTATACTTCTCTGTAACTTCTCTGTCGGGAATCGAGAAAGAAACCACCAAACCAGCACAACGGTTATGAAGTAGTTCACTGGGTCAGAGGTGATGTACTGAATCATCTTGGCTTTTACTTATAACATACTGGGTTAAACCTACTTTACGCCTAACGGTGCCCTAGACCGTTTGACACATCCGTAGCACACTGGGCTACCCTGGCACACTGGGCCATCATGGTTCACTGGACCATCATAGTTCCTGGACTGAAATGTAGCACACTGAGCCTCTATGGTTCACTGGACCATCGTAGTTCACTGGACTACAATGTACCACACTAGGCTACCGTGGCACACTGAGCCACACAACGCAAGTGCTCGTTGCACTCCCAAACACACGGTTGGCCAAACCGATTTCTACTACACCAAGTTCACTGGACTCGTTTCTGCTGCACTGAGTTCACTGGACTCAGTTTAGATTCGCTAGACTTCTTGTCTTGTAGTTGCTCTGGATCACTTCTTTGGGTGGATTAATCAAACGCGCCGATACCCCTGGGTACACTGGACCCAGCCCTGCTGTGGAGCCTGGAACTGCAGCCTCTTGGGGGGTACACTGGACCCTCTCTTTAAATTTCATTCTACAACATAAAAAACTATTAAATTTCTAATAAATTTTTAACTACCCTAAAAGAAAGTAAACATAATTTAGATTTCTAAGTCATCTTTTCTTTTGGTTGGTAGAGGCACACGGCACACTGGACCTCTTCCACATTACAAATTCTGCCTTCTGAGGTTTGAATAATCTTAGGCGGCCACTAGCCACAACGCCCTTAAACCTTCGCCTATCTCTCGAAAACGAGGCTACTCGGTATCTATTGTTTCCAATTTCTTCTACTATTTTTACTGGGCCGGCACTAACTTTCCACTACTTAGTTCTTTTATCAACAAACTTCTTTCTATTAGTGACAGAGGAAAACGATATTTCACGGTTATCTGGTTTAATTTTCGGTAATCCACAAACATTCAAAAATCGCCTGTTTTCGTTTTAATTAAAAGAATTGGACTACTGTATGGGAAAATAGTCGGTTTAATTATGTCTTGCATTGATAACTCGTTAACGATTTCACGTACTTTATCTCTTTCAAAGAACGATAGACAATAAGGTTTAGACACTACGGGAACAGCTGATGTAAGCTCAATATGCATTTCAATGTCAATGTTATTCAAAAGGCAAGTGTTTTTACTAATACACTCGGCATATTGTTCAATAAATCACTCAACATTTTTATTGAATGGTTTACAATTTTCATAATATTTATTTACATTACATTCGCCAGAACCCTACACTAAGTTAAGTTTATTTAACACTAACACAAGTTTTGTATATAACGACTGCCTTGATAAAGGGCAGTGTCTGGTCCATAACTGAATACGTATCGTGCCAGTCCCGTGACAGAATTGTAATTCATTCGAAGGAATTATTATTGCGGCACCATTTCGGTTTTGTTTATTATATATGATGTTTCCGCAATGATATTTATTCCGGGTTTTATTTCAGAACGCTTCTGTGTTTTTATTTTAATATTATTTTCCTCCAACGCGTCGTATGGTAATATCATGTTTCGTGCTGTTAATTTCAAAGACGCCGATGTTTTATAAACATAAACTCCATCGCTCTCGGTAATCGGTTGGCCTATCAATAAATCGGTTGTTTGTAAATTATCTGGCACAATCAGGAATTCGGTTGACACGACAATTTCGTCTATCTCGATTTTTACTTTTATTTGGCCTAAAGGTTTTACTACTTTTACTGTAGCCCCTCCATAACCTACGATAACATTATTTGTTGTATCAGTTTCTATTTTTAGACCTAATTTATGCACTGCACTTAATTTAATGGTATTACATTACCGCTGCTACCAATATCTACGTATGCGGAAAGGGTTTGTCCATTTATTTTAGCAGTTTTATAAAATTTATCGTTTTTTTTTTTTTTGTCCTGGTTACCACTCGTTACTAATTTTATTCGCGATTTGAGCTTTCACCAAATTTTTGTCGTTTACAGCATTCATTTTCGTTATGATCTTTCCGCTTACAAAATGAACAGTTTTTATCCGACAGTCAATCTTTTTGTGTCCTTCACGACCACACAAAAACATTTGACTCTTCTCCTATGCCTATCATCAGATTCTTCAAATGGTCTTTTATCTCTAAAACTGTGTGGCACTTACCTTGTGTGGCGGCTGTGTTTTGATACCTGTTCACTATTTGCAATTAAAAACTGTAGTAAATGCTTCGTAGATACACAACCTGCAGCTCGAATACCTGACCTTACGAAGAGGTCGTTGATTGTGTTTGTGATTACTTCCACGATAATATTGTCCTGAAGTTTGCAATACTGACCAACGGTTAACTTTTGGTAGAAGAAATTAACCAAACTTTGAGATGCACTTCGCTCAATATTTACTAAATCCTTTAATTTGCTGAAAACACACTGTTGTAGTGGAAAACTTTCGTTTTCCAGTTTGACGCGTGGGAAGTTAGGCTAATCGTTCTAAAGTTCTCGCATTTGTCGGCTCCTCTCTTTTTCGGTATAGTAACGATAATGTTCCTCTTATAATCCTCCGGCATCTCGCCCGTTTCATATAAATATTTTACCAGTTCAAACATCCTATTTACTACTCTCTGTCCCGCACATTTCAAAATTTCCGCCTGTATTTTATCTACACCCGGCGCTTTATTGTCCTTTAGCCCCCTTAGTGCTATTTCAAATTCCTCTCTCAATATGGGTTCTTTCACATATATCTTCAAAAATTCTTCTGTAAGTTCCCGTCTAGGATCATCTTTTTTAAACTTGAAACCTATTTATTCCAGTAAGGTGCTCGGTAGCATACATATCTACGATTACCATCGAATAGATAACCGTTTTGCTCTTTACTTTTTTTCCAAATTGCACCCCTGGTTTTTTCCTTCAACCCAACTTCATTCTATGCAGAAGTATAATATACGTAATATGTTAAATACAAGTCTGTAGCGACGCGTTAAATTGGCGCATTAGCAGGGATAATGTGTGTCTCGATAGCTCAGCGGTCAGAGCAACCAACCGGAAATTGGGAGAGCCGGGCTCGATTCCCGGTCAAGGCATAAGCACTCTTTATCCATGCTATCGCCAAAGTGGTGACCCCGACGTGATGTGATTCGTTCCAGTACATCGAACCTCCTTTACATCTCAAATTCGCGGATTCGATTCCCGTCCTATCCATCGCCCTATAGTCCCGGGGTTACCGAACAACGGTTCGTAAGACTGGCGAACGCAGTCACATTCCGTTAATTGTATCGAGACAAACCATGTCTCTAGGGGGGGAGTACTGTAGCGACGCGTTAAATTGGCGCATTAGCAGGTAATGAGTGTGTCTCGATAGCTCAGCGGTCAGAGCAACCAACCGGAAATTGGGAGAGCCGGGTTCGATTCCCGGTCAAGGCATAAGCACTCTTTATCCATGCTATCGCCAAAGTGGTGACCCCGACGTGATGTGATTCGTTCCAGTACATCGAACCTCCTTTACATCTCAAATTCGCGGATTCGATTCCCGTCCTATCCATCGCCCTATAGTCCCGGGGTTACCGAACAACGGTTCGTAAGACTGGCGAACGCAGTCACATTCCGTTAATTGTATCGAGACAAACCATGTCTCTAGGGGGGGAGTACTGTAGCGACGCGTTAAATTGGCGCATTAGCAGGTAATGAGTGTGTCTCGATAGCTCAGCGGTCAGAGCAACCAACCGGAAATTGGGAGAGCCGGGTTCGATTCCCGGTCAAGGCATAAGCACTCTTTATCCATGCTATCGCCAAAGTGGTGACCCCGACGTGATGTGATTCGTTCCAGTACATCGAACCTCCTTTACATCTCAAATTCGCGGATTCGATTCCCGTCCTATCCATCGCCCTATAGTCCCGGGGTTACCGAACAACGGTTCGTAAGACTGGCGAACGCAGTCACATTCCGTTAATTGTATCGAGACAAACCATGTCTCTAGGGGGGGAGTACTGTAGCGACGCGTTAAATTGGCGCATTAGCAGGTAATGAGTGTGTCTCGATAGCTCAGCGGTCAGAGCAACCAACCGGAAATTGGGAGAGCCGGGTTCGATTCCCGGTCAAGGCATAAGCACTCTTTATCCATGCTATCGCCAAAGTGGTGACCCCGACGTGATGTGATTCGTTCCAGTACATCGAACCTCCTTTACATCTCAAATTCGCGGATTCGATTCCCGTCCTATCCATCGCCCTATAGTCCCGGGGTTACCGAACAACGGTTCGTAAGACTGGCGAACGCAGTCACATTCCGTTAATTGTATCGAGACAAACCATGTCTCTAGGGGGGGAGTACTGTAGCGACGCGTTAAATTGGCGCATTAGCAGGTAATGAGTGTGTCTCGATAGCTCAGCGGTCAGAGCAACCAACCGGAAATTGGGAGAGCCGGGTTCGATTCCCGGTCAAGGCATAAGCACTCTTTATCCTTGCTATCCGTCCAGGTTTCGCAACCGTATAGTGCCGTGCTCCATACATGTTTTCAAAAATCTCTTCCTTGTTTCCAAGTTTATTGCCCTCGAGCATAAAAGTGCTTTCTTTTTGTTAAAAGCTACTTGACCCTAACCTCCTTTGTCGCACACAAATACTTACCCGCGAGGATTCTCCTTCCGTATGGGGAAATTAAAATTTATTAGAACGTACAAAAATACTTTTATTAATAAACTCAACATACACAACATTAAATAAAGAATAATATACTCGAAAGCCTGGAATAAAATAATGGCACTTATGACACCACCATTGTAAAACTGGCAGTGTGTATCACAGTTAGATTTAACGTAAAAAATATTCTAAATAATAAGGTTTCCATCACAGAATACCCGATAAGTAACTAGCCCGATTCTTGGCTGGCAGTTCTTATTATGTTATTGATATCTTCAATTGTCATCATCTGTTATCAAAGGAGGCTTTGAGACTAACAAATTTACTAGGGCTTTGATTGTGTGTACAACTGTAATTAAACTAATGATCATCCATAATAGAAACCTTACAAGGGGTTTATTTTTGTCATAAACTTCTAAAAATTAATTATTTTGAAATTAGTAAGCTCTAGTAAATTCATTATCTTACATTAAAAGCAGGTTGGAATCAAACAAATCCATGTTATATAAAACAATACAATGAAAATAGTAAAAAAAACCATAACCGACAATTTTGTCAGGCACAGGAGCTACGTAAAAAAATTATTAAAACTATTCCCCATCTTTGGTTTCATTTATCATAAAGCTTTGTCAACGAAAAACTGTTAGGGGGAAATTTTTTTTACTATTACAAGTATTATAAACAAAACAAATAAAATGGCAAACAGAAACTGTAGAATACAGATCTGAAACTATATACATATATAAAAAAAACCTTTCAGTTTTTACTGAAAAATAAAACAAATTGTATTTACACAAAACGAAAAAATAAACGCCAAAACTCTCGAATTAAAATTTTTTGGGAATCAATATCACAACTTTAAAATTTGGCAGGTCAAATATAAGATCCACGCCAAAATTTAAAACCTATTGGACCGGTTCTCTCGATGCAGACATGAAATCTAATAAATCTGACCTATCCAACAAGTCATCTATGTCTGGCATTCTTGAGCAAGCATATTCGAGGTTCATCCCGTTCTCCTTGATCAAAAAATCCAGAAGGTGTCTACGATCAGATTGGTTCATGGTTGTAAATTCACCTGGAAAAATCGACATTTTACGAACTTTTTCCACAATGGATGTGATTAACATCACACCGCTTATTTATGCCACACTGTACACAAAATGGCTTTCAAAATATACCTATAGAACAGTGGCGGCTGGTCAGGGATGGCAGGGTGGGCAGTGCCCACCCAGCTGTTTCCTAGAAGAAGAGGAACACACAGTTCCAAAGTTTGTTATTTATCGTTTATAGAAATTAGTGAAGATATAATTATGTAATATGTAATTAATTAAATACATCATATATTACATAACAATGATAATACAATGAAAAGTTCTGATTATATATACTAATACTAACAGCGCAACCGAGGTGGAAAATTGCAGTGCAAGTGCAGCAATTCACTTTTCTAACCGTGGAACTAATAGTTATCGTGGCTATGCCTAGCATGGTGGGTGCCGGGCCGGGTGTGCAACCACGCCTTTTGCCTTTCTGGCTTTGTATGTACATATAAGACAGCGCAAGCCCTCACACAAATAAAAAATTATATTTATTGCTTTAATAAATAAATAAAGTAAGTGTCTACCAAGATTAGTTTTAAAATTAATATTGATATTATTGACATGGGTATACTTTCAACATCCCTTGAAAGTTTAAATTATTTCACAATAATATAGAAACATGGGAATCTGGAATATAAAATTAAATAAACAGTAAACACATGAATATAATTAATTAATTAATAGAATTACGAATGATTTGATTGATTTGAAGACATAAAAACAAAATTATACACGTGTAAACTACATTAAATAATTTGAAACACGGGTACAGCTTACTCGAGTCTCGAGTAAGCTGCGACACGGGTGGGCTAGACCACCCTGCTGGAGAAGCCTTCGGCAAAGCGAGGAAGGAATCGAGAATCTCCGATCAGTCCGATTTCCGTATTATCGAGTCAGTTTTCGGAGACGTTGTAGAACGTTGTTTATCTCAGCGAGGTCTGTACTATGTAGGTTAGGATTTTCAAAATTTTAACGGTTCTTTAACAATTACAATAAATTAGTGCGTCGGTCTGTCTGTCTGTGAAAGTTGGTACTTTACATTTGTGTTTCGTTTAGTATTGTATTTATTTAGTATTTATACCATGGCAAGCGTGAGAGAAATTTCAACTTGAAAAGTGAAATAATTTTAAATCTTAACATATACTTGTAGTGACTAACAGAGTGATGTCAAAAGTTTTTTTTTACTATATTTTACTTCATTATTTTGCATTATATAACCTACTAATAGTTAGTTGTTGCCCACCCATGACAAATCACCACGAGCCGCCACTGCTATAGAATAGAGCACAATTGCGGTATTTCATGTGCAATTCGACGGGTGGGTTTACTGACGCTGGCGCGCGATTCTACAGAAGCCGCTAAAGAAGGCGCTTACAATGTACATCTATTGATATAATATAAATGTGTTACCTTTAAAACTTCGCAGAACTCAGCATTTCGCCATGCGATCAGCTATACATTTGTTGTAGCATTACATACGCATCTACAGTGAACTCCTTCAATGATCAGTAACTTATAAGTCGGAAATCGAGAAAGGAACCACCAAGCCGCCAAGCGGCTATCAAAGTAGTTCCCGAATAGCAAAGCTATTACATAATCGCTCTAGGAAACAACTACTCCTCGGGCTAAAGCCCCGGCAGGCATTGAATTATACCCAGAAGCGATCCTCGACCCCTTTCTCGTGTTTCTGCACGATCAGATAAGGTTTCAAAAAATAAAACCTGCCACAGGTAGGATTCGACATTTGTCCCGGATCGGAACTGAACGACATACAGCTGTTTCGAACTTATTAGTTCTCATCAGTGCCGTACACGGTACGCCGATTCAGGACAAATGCCGAATGAACTTTATGGCCTATACATCTTTATCGATACGATCTCTGTCAGTAACTTATAAGTCGGAAATCGAGAAAGGAACCACCAAGCCGCCAAGCGGCTATCAAAGTAGTTCCCGAATAGCAAAGCTATTACATAATCGCTCTAGGAAACAACTACTCCTCGGGCTAAAGCCCCGGCAGGCATTGAATTATACCCAGAAGCGATCCTCGACCCCTTTCTCGTGTTTCTGCACGATCAGATAAGGTTTCAAAAAATAAAACCAGCCACAGGTAGGATTCGACATTTGTCCCGGATCGGAACCGAACGACATACAGCTGTTTCGAACTTGTTAGTTCTCATCAGTGCCGCATACGGTACGCCGATTCAGGACAAATGCCGAATGAACTTTATGGCCTATACATCTTTATCGATACGATCTCTGTCAGTAACTTATAAGTCGGAAATCGAGAAAGGAACCACCAAGCCGCCAAGCGGCTATCAAATCTCTATCGTTCTATAGGCGGCTATCAAATAGTTGTAGTGCATAGGTATCAAGAATTAGGGACAGTAGAAAGAAGACCATGTAGTGGTCAGCCTCGTGTGTCAAATCAATGGCAGGATCGGTATTTGGTTCAATATGCCCATAGGCACCGAAATGCTTCAGCTTCAGTCCTCACAGCTCACTTTCAAGGTACGTTTTGCTTTGTTATATCGACCTCTACAGTTCGAAAAAGACTCCATCGTGTAAATTTACGTGCAAGAAGGCTTTTAAGGGTACCCGCTCTACTTCCATGACATCGTGCCCACTGAAATCGGGCCTTTGAGTGGGCACGGGAACGTAGTGATTGGCTTATGCAGCAGTGGTGATATGTCTTATTCACAGATGAAACCAGAAGTGGACTAGTGAGGGATGACAATAGGAAAGGGGTCTGGAGTGAGCTAGGTCATCAAGGGAAGCTAAATTTTCCCCGTGAGGTTGTTCCCTACAATGGTGGGACAGTAATGTTTTGGGGAGGAATAATGTTCCATCACCGTACACCGTTAAATCCCATAAATCAGAATATGACAAGTCAAATTTATATTGAAAGTGTTATCAGGTCCATTATTTATCCCCTACCCGACGAATTAGGTGACAGTTTCATCTTCATGGACGACATCGCGCAAGAACGGTTCAAGAGGTACTTGAACAGGAAGATATTACCTGATTAGATTGGCCAGATAAATCCCCAGATATAAATCCCATTGAGAACATGTGGGATTTTGTTTCTAGAGCAATTCACAAACACATATACCTACCCCAGAATGCGGAAGAGTTAGCTGCAGCAGCAATAGAGGAATGGAACAATATCCCTCAAGAAATGATCAGCCGTTTGATTCA
Organism: Rosalia funebris; assembly: GCA_037954035.1. Lineage (NCBI taxonomy): Eukaryota > Metazoa > Arthropoda > Insecta > Coleoptera > Cerambycidae > Rosalia > Rosalia funebris. Next base: position 7,747,278 of record JAZFAV010000001.1, on the reverse strand, counting down.
TACAATATTAGCAAATTACAAAATATTATATGAAGCCATACAGACTCGCGAAAAAAAGGAACTTTTATTGAATGAAGCTATATGTCGTGAAAATTCTAAACAATAAACTATAAACATCAATTGATTCTATGGGAATACCGACTGGTGAAAAGTTGAAAAATGTCTTAATAAAATAAACCCTGATTTTAGTGTACTGGAAACTATTTACCAAAAGTGTAACAATAGTGAACCTTTAAGTGACATATAACAACAATTACTATGTGTAAAAATTACATCATTAGAATGGTCTTTCTCTATGTATAAAAATATTTTTTCTCCACGTCGAACATCATTGAAGGAGTCCAGTGTAGAGGCGTATGTAATGCTATAAATGTATAGCTGGTGCTCATGACGAAATGCCGAATTTTGCGAAGTTTTAAAGGTAACACATGATTTATATTATATCAATAGATGTACATTGTAAACGCCTTCTTCAGCAGCTTCTGTAGAATCGCGCGCATGCGTCCGTAAACCCATCCGTCGGCGTCGAGTCGCATATGAAGTCCCGCAATTGTGGTACGCTCTACTATAGAACCACGAAAGGCCTCGTATTTTGTGGTAACAGGTATTTATGTATCTATCTCATTTTGTGACATATAGGATGTTCCAAAAAGATAATCTCTAAGTACTAGCAAGAGCCAATTATTGTACTCGAAAAAATTATGAGTTACTGCTTTAATAGCCTACTTTTACTAATAGGAATCCTACAATGGCTATTATCAATGAATAATGTAATTTATGACTACTTTCCACTTTATATGGAATAAATAATACAAATAATTGTTTGGCATAACCCAAACCAAAATATTAACATAAAGTAAAAAAAAAATTATACACTGAATATACAGGGTGGCCCAAGAAAATTAATGCGAGAATTGAAAAAGTGACATGATAAAACAGTTTTCAATGATTTTATGCATATGATTTTGATTTTTGAACAATTCCAAAAATGTATTTATTATATTTCTGACTATATACAGTGGTGTTCAGATAAATAGTACATGGGCGTTTTTCATTATAAATCTTATTTCTATGATTTCAATGTTGCTTAAATGAACAGGGTAACAATAGAATGCAACAAAATATTTTATTTTCTGTTCAGCAAAACAACATAACTAGGAAATACATTTCATAAAGAAAACTAAAATAAAAATGTGAAAAGTAAGTGTTCAACTAAATAGCACAGTGTAGTTACTGAAACTTATCAGTACAACTAAAACTAAAAATACTACAAAACGTAACAATAACTACAATTTAGTTTAATATTTAGTAGGATAACCCTTATTTTGAATTACAGCCAAACATCGCTTTGGTAAAACTTTCTACCAAGCGCTTGCATCGTTCTATAGGAATACTCTCCCAGGCAGTCTTTGCAGCAGACCACAAGTCGCGTGAATTAGATATTTTTCTTTTTATAATTAGGTTTACATCATTCCAAAGGTTCTCAATCGGATTGAGGTCGGGGCTTTGAGCGGGCCAATCAAGGACAGAAATTTTGTTCTCAGACAGCAAAGTCTTCACTAAACGAGAACAGTGTTTGGGGTCGATCATGCATAAAGTGCCATATTACTGGCATGCATTCGTCAGAATAAGATTCCATGGTATTCTGTACAATCTTATATTTAAACTTGTCTAAAATACCATCAATTTTTTCAATGGGCCCATCACCCTGCCACGATATTGCGGCCCAAACCATGATACTACCACCCCCATGTTTGATGGTCTTAATTGTATACTCAGGATTATATTCCTGGTTCCCCGGCCTTCGTACATACCCTAAGATATGTCGGTTAAGGCCGAGGAACCAGGAATATTAAGTATACAATTAAGACCATCAAACATGGGGGTGGTAGTATCATGGTTTGGGCCGCAATATCGTGGCAGGGTGATGGGCCCATTGAAAAAATTGATGGTATTTTAGACAAGTTTAAATATAAGATTGTACAGAATACCGTGAAACCTTATTCCGACAAACTATGGAACTTCATGCATGATAACGACCCCAAACACTCTTCTTGTTTAGTGAAGACTTGGCTGCCCGAGAACAAAATATCTGTCCTTGATTGGCCCGCTCAAAGCCCGACCTCAACCCGATTGAGAACCTTTAGAATGACCTAGACCTAATTATAAAAACGAAAAATACCCAATTCACGTGACTTGTGGCCTGCTGTAAAGACTGCTTGGGAGAGTATTCCTATAGACCGATGTAAACGTTTGGTAGAAACTTTTACCAAAGCGATGTTTGGCTGTGATTCAAAATAAAGAGTTACCCTACTAAATATTAAACTAAATTGTAGTTATTGTTACATTTTGTAGTATTTTTTTTAGTTTTAGTTGTACTGATAAGTTTCAGTAACTACACTGTGCTATTTAGTTGAACACTTACTTTTCACATCTTTATTTTAGTTCTCTTTATTGAATGTATTTTCTAATTATGTTTATTTCTTTTGCTGAACAAGAAATAAAATATTTTATTGCATCCTATTGTTACCTTGTTTATTTAAGCAACATTGTAATCATAGAAATAAGATTTATAATGAAAAACGTCCATGTGCTATTTATCTGAACACCACTGTACACGACTGAATAATTAAAAATCAGCTATAAAAATTCCATAATGTATAATACACGAAGGCCCAAAAGATGTTGACAATTTGAAACAAGTTCTCAATGGACTAATACTATATAAATCTTATGAAAAGATTTGTTACCTTGGATGACCATTTTCTCCAACAGCCACTTGTAATGTCCGCAAGTTATCTTCTCGTCGATGGTGTTTTTCGCTAATAACGTGTAGGCCACCACTGGTTTGAACTGCCCGATCCTGAAGCACATGTCTCGGATCCGAATATTAGCCTGTGGATTCTAAAAACTCGGTTATTATTAAAAATTACAGGCATTCAATGTAACGTACCCAGTCCCTATCGAAAAATATCACTGTGTCGGCGCCAGTGAAATTCAAACCCACCCCGCCAATTCTCGTGCAGAGTAAAAAAACTAAAATGTTAGGATCATTGTGGAACTCGGCGCTTTTAGTGGTCCTTACCTCGAAACTTTCGTGCCCACTGAGACGTCTATAGTTATGCTTGCGCAGGACCAGATAGTCCTCAAGAAAGTCCATCATCGTAAATAGACTACTGAAAATCAGGACCTGAAAGACACGTTTTGTAATGTAATAAAAGCGTTCTATTATCCAAGGGGGGTAGGGGGAAGGGGGGTATATTTTACCTTGTGTCCCTGTTCTTTTAGTTGGGCCAACATCAAATCCAGCACAACCAATTTTGCACTGGAAGAAATGAAGTCTTCATCGATGAGAGGCTCGCCCTCTTTTTTCGAAGGGTCCAGAGGAAAGTGTATTAAGTACGGATGGTCAAGGATCTTTTTGAACATCATCATTGTTCTTTGCATAGTAGATAATTTCGCGATGTATGGTGTCATATTTTCCTCGATCTTTCCCTTTAACTGTTTCTCAACTTCAGCTCTCAAATAGTCCTGGCGGTAAAAATAAATTATTTAAATCATATGAAAGGTTGGGAAACAAAGGTTGGGAATTCCAAACAAGGTTGGGAATTGGTGCAGGGAGAGGGGACTCTCGGTCAATCCCTCTAAAATTGAGGTGATGGTGTTCACCAAGAAATATAAGTGGAACAAAACATGTCCGCTGAAACTTGGTGGCCAAGAACTAAGCTATAATAGCGAAGTGAAATACTTAGGAGTAATCCTGGACGGTAAACTGTCATGGGGAAAACATCTAAGTCACATATGTTCCAAGATCACAACAGCACTTTGGCAACTGAGAAGAGCCATTGGTAGTAGCTGGGGCTTGAAACCGGAAACCATAAAATGGATGTATGAGGCAATTCTCAAACCCAGACTGACATATGCAGCACTGGTCTGGTGGGAGAGAGCCTGTTTAAAGTCGGAAGCCAACCGACTTAACAAGAGGATTGATTCTTAGAAGTATAACTGGAGCCCCAAGATCAACACCAATCGAGGCGATGGGGATACTGACGGGGATACCACCTCTTGATGTCATCCTGAAAGCGGAAGCCGCAAAGGCAATGCACAGGGTGGGAAACATGAATAGGAAGGTAAGGGACCTGAGGGACCTGAATAGACTCTCAAGAGAGCTAGCTGAGGAGGAACTCCTATGGATGCCCTCTGACAGTACGGGTGTCCACTTCCTATTTGACAAGAAATATAAGATCACCCTCACCAGTAAGACCGACTGGATGGAGGGTCGAGCTGGATTGCCGCTCAATGGAGACATCTGGTACACGGATGGAGCCAAGAGTGGGAACAGAGCGAGTGCGGGGGTGTATAGGCGACGCGACGGGATAGGAAAAACCTTCCCCTTGGGCAAATACACTACAGCACTCCAGGCCGAGCTAGTTGGAATTACATACAGTGTTCTGGGGGCCGACCAAAACCGGACCCAGGAGAAGGTATGTATCTGCTCGGATAGCAGGGCGGCGTTGGCAGTCCTGAATTCAGCAACGACAAAGTCGAAGCTGGTCCATAATTGCTATGAAGCATTGAACCACTTGGCAGGGAAGGGACCGGTGGAACTCTTATGGATACCTGGGCATAATGGCATTAAGGGAAATCTAATTGCAGATGACCTTGCCAGACTAGGGACCAGGGAAACCTCTATGGACCAGAACCTGCAGTGGGAATAAGTCGGAATCTGATCAGAGACCGCATCAATGGCTGAGCAAGAGACCAGCACAATAAAAGATGGAGAGGAGTAACGGGTTATCGAATAACCAAACTCTTTATCGAATACTCAGAGATTGAGAAATGGGCCCAAGAATTCATTAAATTGAACAGGCACAAAGCCAGAACCCTGGTGGGAATCACAACGGGCCACCATAGTAGCCTGAATGCATATAAGCACAAGCTGAGGCTGACTGATAGCCCGGCCTGCAGATACTGTAAAGAAGACGAGGAAACCTCGATTATCTTCTTTACATCTGCCCCGCACTGGAGGAGAAGAGGTATCTTATTTAGGGACCCCTGTTATCCTAGAGGAGGCGAGGCTTAAGGCGGGGGACGTGCCTAAATTGCTCCTTTTATGGGATAGCATTTTTGGATAATGACCCGGATAAGAGGGGATCGCCAAGGGACTACCCATGCGATCAGTGGCTGATGAGGCCCAAAACTATATAATATAACAATAATAATATGAAAGCGAAAGCAGATTTTTCTATTTTGCTACTCCATTTAGTTTTCTAATAAAATTATTTAAAATAATAAACGGAATATTTGATAAATTTACAATGAAAAATGGATAGCTAAAATAATCACATGAAGAAACAGGCATTCGACATAATAGTTTTAACGCAGATTATTTAAATTTATAAGACTTTAAATTTAAAGACTTTTAAAGATTTAAAATTCTTAAAGTAGTAATTATTTAAATCATAAAAGTAGATTAGACCATATTTATTTTTCCTATTTTTCTCCAATAAAATTATTTAAAATAATAGGAGGAGGATCTAATAAATTTGCAATGAAAAACTTACGTACCAAAAAAAAATATTTTGTATAAAAAAAAAAAAGAAATTGTAGTCACTTAAACCTAATTTTGATTTAAAAAATAGTGTATCAATAAAACTTACATCATCATGGCTTGTGTCCTGTAACTTCGCGATATTATTGTTAATAGCAAATGAATACAACGTTTTTTGTAAATTTGATAAAGGACAGAATACGCTTAACTCCATGATTGACGCCATGTCATGTTAATACGTCCTTGACTGGTGGATAGGGGGTTGTTTTTTCCTCCTGTTCTGACAATTTATTTTCGTCCTTAAAAAAACCAGAACATTTAGTTAGGAAGAATTTGGAGTACAAACTATTTAGAATACCTGTAGGTTGACTAACTCTCAGATTCGGTGATATTGTTTTGCAAGAGGGTGCCAGTTAATAGTAATCTGTTCTAGGAATCGAAAGACCTCAAGATTCTGCAAGTGAAATGCTATTTATGCAAAGCTGAGTAGTGATTTTTATCACAAGAATATTATAAAATCGATTACATATTTATAATAATTCCTGAATTAGTAAAAATAACTAGGCAAATACTAAAATTACAAGTCAATAAAGTTTGTAAAAACAGAAACGTACTTTTTTATTTTAATTTGTATAATTTTTTTTGCATAAGAAATAATTGCCAAGAAAAACTTAATAAACCTTCTTCACCCTGCGGCCCTCATCAATGATATAACTGCCCCTAGCAGCGTTCCATTTGGGAACCATCGATACCAGGGGCAGCCTGGGCACGATCCGTTTGAACTTGGCCTTGGAGTTACGAACCGTGGAAAGGAGGACCACTATGAGGTAGGGACACGAGGTCTTCAGGGCTATCGTTTGGATGGTCTTGCCGAGACCCATCTTGTCTGCTAGAATTCCATTTAATCCGTTCTCGAATAGAACGCCGTCTTCGAAGTACTTTAAATATTTACCCACATATTCACATTCTACAACCCACAAATTGAACGATGTCAAGCAACTCTGTATTAAAAGAAAACCTACTTGTCCCATCTGATGTTTAGCCCTTCACATTAACTGCCTCTTGCATATCCTTCGTAGTAAGTTACAATCTATTCCTTTCCTGAGGGGGCTTTGCGGTGGTTCTACTGTAAGTATTTTAAAAATGTAACCCTCGTTATTGATATCGATTGTACTTACTTTTATTTGTAAATATTTTTTCCTCAAAAAACATCGAGTATTGTTCATTGAGACCTAGTAGGTATCTCATGCCCTTGAAGGCTTTCACCTACCTGACTTCTTTGGCTAGGCGGCGCTTGGCTTCCATCGTTTTTCCTTCAACCGTCTATTTTTAATTCCTCCTAGCTATACCCCTTTCTTAATATCATCTTCACCACTTATGGTGTCCACTTTCATATCGTTAGATTCTTTACTGTTATCCGAAAATAGTATATCATTTAATATACACTCATTTATTGCATTTCAATGTTTTTTTTTTAACAAAAATAATACTGACCACCACAGTTAATATGAATACTTATAGTTATAATATACACAAAACTTACCTCATATTTAAATAAATAACACTAAGAACACATACTAAAAATGAACTAAACTTAATAAAACTGACACAATTTGTTGCAATGGCAAACAGCAATGAATGGAAACCCAGATGTCAATTACAAAGTCGACGTTTATACATATTAACCCAGATTGGATTCATGCACTGTCAGGATGTTTGTATTTATGTATTTACTCATATTTTGTTATTCAGATGCGAGGTTGCTTTCTTTCCGTGTATGCGATTGTCTGTTGTTTTGTTGCTATGTTGCTAACATCTGGGTGAAGCCGAACAATGCGCGTCTCCCATTTTTACGATTAGTGCGCGGAAACTACAGCATATTTGACGATGGGCGATGCAGATGAAATTTAAATCTTTGGGTAAGTAATTTTTCTATGTTTTAGATGAAAGTTGGGTAAGTTTGATTAGTATACTTCTGTACAATAAAAGATTTGTAGAATTCCCAATTTGTAGAAGTCCCAATAATTTGTTTTTCACTTTCTCCGGTATCACCAAACCACGTTTTTATCAAGAATCCTTCCGAAGGGACGTCAGTCCAGACCCAGTATCATAGTCTCATTCAACAATATTATTCAAATACCCTCAATGATTTCTTTGTCCCTACTTATCGATTTACTTATTTTTTAGTTATCTATTATCTTTCTTCTTTATTTACGGGATTTTAGTTCCATTACAAGAAACATTGCGATTATTTGGAAAGTGATGATGTAAACGTCCACCAGTAAATGCAACTGCTGATCTTACTTGTGAAGGTTTGGGGGAAGAAGATGGTCCGACAGTAGATAACATTTCAGCAAGTCAATTACTTGCCCCAGCTACCGTAAAAACAGTAAGTGTGGAAAATTATCAAGTACAAACTCAAGCACAAAACCATGTACTAAGCAGAGAAAATGACGGAAATTATCTACTAAATCATGTAAGAATACCAAAAGAAACTTTTCGGATGAAAATGAAGTTATTTGCAAAGATCAACTCGAATTCCTCTATTTGAAGGACCGAAAAATTAACATACACCCTTGGAATATTTCGAACTGCTCTTCAATGAAGAACTTTACAAGATGAGGACGGACCACAACAACATGTATGCTTTCAAAAAGAACCGTTCTGGAGATATATATATATATATCTATAGACGAAATGAAAGTGTTTGTTGTATTTTATTACTGAGTGGGTACGACGTAGTAGCAGGAAAATGCATGTATTGGGAGCAGTCAGCTGGTACCCACAATCCAGTGGTTGCTGAAGCGATATCTAGGGCTCGTTTCAAATTCACATGTTTGTGTTAATAACCAGCTGGATGAAACCGATGTTTACAGAGATTAGATCCTTTATTGAATAAAACATGTCAGATTTTTGCCCCGCATGAACAGTCGCAGTCAATTGACGAAATTAGCAAACAATTCTTTAGAGGAGAGCCTATAGTATATGTAGGGATACAAATTTTGGTGTAGGGGCCTTCGTCCGGATACTTGTCCTCGTTTGAACCACACCAAGAAGGCGCCACTCTACCAGAAAAACAAAAAAATTTCGACTACTTCTTCACGTAGAAGTTACAGGTACTGCCGCGATAAAGGAAATAATATTGATTGGTTCTCGGAATGACCAACAACATCGTCATATTTTGGATTCTATTAGTCCATCTACACCAAGGTTCTCGATTTTCTCAAGAAATGGAGAAAATGGTAAAGATAGATCAGCCTCGCATAATAAAAAATTATAATAAACATGGGTGGTATTGATGGAACTTGATCATCTAGCGTTTTGTCGGCATATTGTACTTGCCATATTAGAATCTAATGAGGTGATTCAATCAAGCCGCCTTCTAAAATCTCCAAAATCGATAGCAGGTAGGTTATTTTGATTTGGCGTTTCAACGAACTCTTTCAAATGTTTTATAACATACGCACATTTATATTGTTTTCACTTTGCTCTACAGGTTCGACAAACTAGAACATTATGTTGGAAATATGACGGCTTAACAGGCAAGAAGAAACAATTTCACTGCAGGCAATCTGGAAAGAAATCTACGACAAAATGCCTCAAATGCAATATCGCCCTTCATGCAGCTTATTTTTTGAATTCCACACACAGTAGTATATTTATCTGTTTCCATCGACACGTTTTATACAACTAAATGAATATCAATTTCATATATGTTGGTTTCACAAAATATATATGCGCATTTTCGCGGAAGGCAACAGATTTTCCTATATACTATTCACATCCTTCCAGAAGGATGGTACTTTTTCATGGCATAGTAAGTGAAGAAACTTAGCAAATCATGGTAGAAATAACGGTAAACAACATTGGAAACAGCAAAATTTCAAAAAAACAGTAAAAAATTCAAGCAAGCAAATTCATAATTCAATCTGATCCGTAAAACTTACCAGGGTATGGTTTTTACAGGAATACTATGCCGCACGATACTACCCTCACAAATTTCTGCACTCGAATGAAAAAATAGAGATAGCTAATACTTAAATACAAAGTTGTATGGCCAGCCAATAGAAGTCAAGTATTTTCCCGCGTTTTCATTTCAGACCTGCCAATATCTGTGTTAGGTAAATTTATGCGAATCTACTTAAGGCCAATTTTTACGAATGAACATACAACCAAGTATAATATTACAAGTTATAAACTTAATGTTGTTTATCGTATTTGAAACTTAGTTATTGAATTATTAGGATGGAAAAAGTATAGTGCAATCAATAAAGTATCAGCGACAATAATCCGGTAGCATTAAATTATTTAACAAAAGTAGAATGATCGTTCATCATTTTTCCTAATATTTTTTTGTTTGAATGTAGGCGACTAGGAAATATGACGTATTAGATGATCCAGAATGAACATATTCTTGAGCAACATAAACATTGTTTTGTGGGGAAAAATAAAAATTATGAATAACAATTCATTCAAGATAATTAGTATAATAATCAAGTATAAATAACAATTTGGCAATTTTCACAGTAATTCTCGATGTATTTTAACGTTAGTGTCATTAAATCAAATTTATAAACAGACAGTCTCACACATTCTTGCATCTTAATTTTATTAGATGGTCTTCTTTTTTATCTGTAATACTGTTTTAGATTTAAGATGTAATATTATCGAAAATCTGAGCTTCCTTCTCCAGCTGGAGTTTAAGTACCTAATTTTATGGTTTCATTCCATATAAAGGATATTCTTTTAAGCACGATAGAACTTATTACCGATAGCGATGGCTGTGAAATCAGCTGTCAGTTTGCGCCCAAGTAGTGACATTTGTATTAAATATAGTATGGCAAATCATCATGAATAGATTCACGCTTGAACAACGCTATCAAATTGTTCAAATTTACTTTGCAAGTCAGTCGTCGATTCGGGAAACGTATAGACGACTTCGTGAATTTTACGGTGTACATAATCATCCATCTGAGCAAGCCATCCGTCGCACTGTGAATAGATTTCGTTCCATACACTCTCTAAACGATGCAAGAACATCGACACGTCGAAGGAATGTGCGTAGGTACTGAAGAAAATATTACCGCTGTAAACGAAAGTGTGCGAGAAAATCCAAAATTATCGATTCGTATCGATAATTTTGGATTACTCAGCAGTTGGGGCTTCACTACGTGGAAAATATTGCACAAAGATCTTGGCCTACACCCATGTAAGATCCAGCTGGTGCAGGAATTAAAGCCACAAGACTATAGCTTGCGTCGTTCTTTCGTTAATTGGACTTTAGAGCAATTGCAAGCCGACTCATTGTTTTATCGCGAAGTTGTGTTCAGCGATGAGGCTCATTTTTGGCTTAACGGGTTTGTTAATAAGCAGAATTGTTGGATATGGAGTGATACCAATTCAGAAGAGATTCTACAGACCCCATTACATTAAAAAAAAATGCACAGTTTGGTGCACTCGAGGAGGTTGAGAAAAATGAGGCTGAAGCTAACGTTACGGTCAATGGGGAACGTTACCGGACCATGATTAATGAATATCTTTTTCAAAATATGGTTAACCTTGATCCGCATAAGATGTAAATGCAACAGGATGGAGGGCTACGTGCCATACGGCGAACAAACCTATCGACTTATTGCAAACAAGAATTGGTGGTAAGTTGATTTCAAGAAACGGACCTGTCAACTAGCCATCCAGGTCCTGCGATTTGACGCCTCTTGATTATTTCCTATGGGGCTACGTGAAGTCATTGGCTTATGCTAATAAACCAGCAATACTGGACGCCTTGGAAGCCAACATTGTTCGTGTGATTAATGACATACGGCTATCACTGCTCGAGTGAGCCAAAATTGGATGACAGAATGCACTTTGTCGGGAACAACCGCGGTGGCCATATGCCTCAAATCATTTTAAAATATTAATGCCATGTATTAATCTTCCAAATAAGAACATATTGCTTATCAAAAGTTAATATTATTTGTGGTATTCATTCAAGTTTAAATTTCTATCGAGCTTCAAAAATACCCATTATGTATTAATGAATGTGTACGTAATTAGATCAAAACAGTTCTCAACTAGCCAAGTCCACGCATAATTCTAGTTAAATGGTCTTACAGCGAGATGAAAATCATTCATAATCATAACTAATGTCTATTTAGTGTCATAAAATTATGATTATAGGTTATATAACTTTGATCTTCCATCCATCTATCCTTCCAATCCATCTGTAAGTTCCTTAAACATTAAGGATTAAAACAAACTATTCCCCCGGCTATATGCCGTCGACGGGCGCTGAATTGCGTGAAGAAATTTACCGTATTTTGTTCTAATGTAGAACTAAAATACTAAGATTTGGACTGCCCGAAAACCACAAGGAAGATGCAAGGCGTCCTCTATCTCAGGATACCGCTAACTGAAGCCCGGTTTCGACCTTATCTTGGGTTTCATCAGTGCAATGTTAGCGAGTATGCCTTCGACAAACGAGGCTTCACATCTTGTAGACACCGTTACGTTCTACAGTAGTAGACTGTAAAACGTAAACCAAACGCCATCTCTCGGTAGTTTCGGAAGCAATCCAAATTGAAATAAAACTTAGCCATCTACAATGACAGGATCAGGAAAATATCAATAATATAATAAAATTATATTATTGATATTTTCAACTGTCACTATCTGTTATCAAAGGAGGCTTTGAGACTAACCCATCTACTAAGCTTTGACTGATACATACTATTTTTATCCATTTCAGTATATTATAAATTTACGTCGGGTACAAAATTTCTGCTCTGAAAATATGGAAAGCGACACGATGATCTGGCAATAAAAATAATTGCTGTTTAGCATCTATTATTGGATGCCCTACATCTACGTGGCTGGATGTTATACCATTTTTAATCAATATAAGGATATAATTATAATGTTTTCGATGCATTCTAAAATTCTTAAATTCTTCATCAGAATATTTGTCCACAACATTTAGAACTTTTGGCCTTTTTGCTGCAAAATTATGTAGGTTTATATGATAAAGACGGAAAAATCAAATCCAGTACAGTTTCTATCATGTGAAAACCCTAATTAATCGATTCTTAAATTTAATTAAAAAACACGATTTTTAATTTTATAAAGACTGGCTATAAACACCACAGGCCTATCACTAGTAAAGTAAAGACACAAATCCGGCCGGTATTATTACAATTTCAGTTACTGAAAGTAACCGTACCACGGTTGTTGGTAGCGTTCGACAAATTACGATACACGCCCTTAGACTCCGTGTCACTGATTGTAATAATTACACTAGACCCACAGATGTGAACAGTCGGCTTTTGTATTTTCTTCTGTTGTTTCTTTATCTTATAAAACTCTATAATAGGTTTATTTACGTACAACATTATGCGTGATTTAAAATTACTCGGCTTTTTGTAAAAAATCGTATCACAATCGTTAAAGGTAATTGCTGCAATATAAATCTTACTTGTCTATCGGTACTCTCTGATACAAAAGTAGTTCAACTGCCCTTACGGAAACGGATATTGTTGAATGATTCATACATCAATTGTAGTTTTGTATTTGTATAGTCACTCACAGAGAAAATCGGCTACACACTTATAACATCATAATAGTTGTAAATGATTTGGCTTCTAAGAAAGAAATTAAAAAAATCGTATAGGCGTTTATTGCCTATATATTTATTAATCATATTTCATGAAATTTTGTAAAATAAATACACGTTAGAAGTAAAAAAAATATGTTTTACATACAAAATCAACCTCACAGTAAAAATCGTCCACTAATAAAATTATTATTTTTATCTTTATAATACTACAAACATAAAAAAGGTTAATATTTCGTTGGTCCTCCCTTACTAGATTCTACGGCCCATAGTCGACGGGACATTGATTGAAGTAATTTTTTTGTATATTCAGGGGTAATCTTGTTCCACTGCTCTTGCAGTGCTTGTTTTAATTCATGTTTATTAGAGATTGTGTTTTTTCATTTTAAGCTTCAGATCTTGTCACAAATGTTCTATGACGATAATGTCAGGAGATTCTGGAGATTGTGGTGAAGGATACAGGAGGCAGGAGGTGAACAATTATAAATCAACCATTCTTGTACTTTCTTTTCTTTATGCTTCGGGTCATTATATTGGTAAACGACAAAGGTGTTCACAAAATATTTAATTTCTCGACACATTATGTCATATTGTTTTCAGGATATCTAAATACAGCCACTGGTTCATGGTACCTTAAAAAAATGAAGATTCTCGACCCCCGAGGCCGCCATACTACAATGGAGCTTCCTCCATGTTTGACAGTTGGCGTTAAATGTTGTGGTTTTAGCTGTTTGTTTGGTTGTTTTCACACGGTCTCGTTTCCATCTGACCCGTACATATTAAATTTGGACTCGTCAGTAAACATTACATTTTTCCAGTAACTAGTCTTGCTAAAAAATTTCTAACAGATTCTAACCTCTTTTTCTTATTTGGTTCACTAATAAAAGGTTTCTGTCTAGCAATAAGACCATGGTAATTATTTTTCCTAAGAAATCTTCTTATATTTTCGGGATGTACTTTCTTATTCAAACGTTCTTCCACTTCTTTCGCCAGTTGTGGTGCACATTTTTTTTGGATTTATTTTAATTTGGCGTAGAAACCATTTTTCATCACTGTCGTTTATAATATTATTTTTTGTACTTTTATTTTTTTTAATTACTTATGCGATTTTCCGTTTTGTACCTTTTAATAATGCACTCAACTGTAGATCGACTGTTGTTGACAATTGCTGCAATCTGCCATTAAGACCTTCCTATTTCATAATGGGAAATGGCAGCTTCCATATCTCAATAATTGTCTGCATTTTAGCATCCAGTTTTGTGCGAAATAATTTAAATAGTGGTGTACGTAACACTGATTAAGGTATAACAGTGCAAAACAAATGACTACTAATAAATGATGGTGAGAAGAACGAGTGGTAGATGTGGACGAGTTTTACTGTGACCCGATATTTACATACCCATAGAATGTTTTGCATATATCTTGGGAAACTAAAACTCCATACGCATAGTATACGTCTTATTAAAAATTATCCATATGTAGGTAGTAGGCTGTATATATGTTAAACCAGACCGGGAATTAGTAATAATTATAAAACAAAAATTCAAACGCATACATTTTCACTGCGAGTGACTGTATATGCACACAATATCGACGTCCTTATGGGATGGTCCAAACAAACGTTTTATTGGGTGCACCAAATAATATAAATATAAATCGTTCAATATATATTCATTAATATTCACTCTGAAAAGGTCCGAGTGGAATAAAGCCGAGTGCTACGCAGTAAAGTGGGTACAACGCGCCCCGTCGGTCCTATATCGCAGTATTGAGACTTCTTCCTATTCTTGACAAGCTAAACAGTGGAATGGATTGCAGTAAAAACAAAAATACATGAAATTGTATATTTTATTCAGTAGAATAGGTTAACAATGCAGTGTTCTGGATGTAGATGGTTCAAAAATAAAAATAAAAAGTCCATATTGTAAAACATTTGTAAAAATCCGATCACAACATAAAGTGCAAAATAAACACAGGATATCACAGCTCCTGGGAAAAATGAATGAGACCTCACGATAACATAATTAGCCCTATCCTACTCCTTTTTGTTATGTACAATAAAATTCTCATAAAATTAACAATTCATCCGGCAAAAGTTGACGTTAGGACCTACGTTGACTAAAGAAAATGCGGTTTTATGGAGTTTTAACTACGTTGTATTTCGGTAAACACAGGCCAAATTTCGTTTCGATTCCTGAGAATATCGGAAGGGATACCGAATAGCCCCCTACGTGGTCCGGATTCTGTGGCCTCTTCCCATCTCCGATGGATGCCACCTTCAGCTCTGATCCCGAGGGCCGACTACAAATACAAAAAAACATGACGTACCACAATAGGTAAGTAATAATTTAGATACATCTTATTTTCAATCATATTTTTAAATAAAATTTAATCAGACTGCAAATACTCATAATTTTTTCAAATTATGTGCAAAAATTGTCAGGTTATGAAACTGTCTGACATTTAACATACCCTTAGCATTTGTTTCTCAAACCCATCAATTTTTTTATAAAAGAAAAATAAAGTAATAGTAAAATAAATCTATAATAGGTACTGATAAGTTTAACTTTGAGGCTAATTTATCTTAGAAAATACCAAAGATACAGATTATTGTGTTTTCTGACAAAAAAATTAGTGAGGTTACAAAGCTGTTTAAGATTTGTCATCAGTTTGCTCATTTGTTTCTTAAATTTGTCAAGAATTTGCATAGAGGACATGATAATAACAAAATCAATGTATAAAAGACAATTGCGTGTAACCTTTATGACCAATTTATCTGTGGAAAACATACAGTATTGGCCAAAAGTAAATTGACAAATGTATATCTACATTAGAAATTAGTAGGTATTTTGGCATTATTAGTTAAAAATTCGAATCCTTTCAATATTAAAATTAAATTGGCCTACTGTTGGTTAGAGTCGCCTGGTTAACAATTATGACATATGTCAAAGTGAAATGAAATAATTATAATTTCATTTGTTAGAACGATTATTTTTTTGTGGAATAAGAACCCCTACAAGCTGTTGTGCAAACTATTCATTTATGAGTGTCGCCGCAGTTAATTCTAAAAAAATGCCAAGTGGAAAACCTTCGTCAGAAGACCTTGGCGCGAGGATTGTTCGTGAGTACCAAAATGGTACTAAACAAAGTAGCATTGCTAGGCAATTTCACGTTTCAAGAGAAGTTGTTTCTGCATTGTTAAACAGGTTTGATATTCGAGGTGTTGTAAGTGATAAGAAAAAATGTGGCCATCCTCGAAAAACTACTGCTTACTAAGACTGGATAGAACTATAATTAAACTATTAACTGAACTGAAGATCCTTTTAAATCTTCAAATTAAATTAAAGCAGTGTTAGATGCTCATGGGCTAGAAATAATTAGTGCTAGATCGATAAGAAGATTAGTGGATGTTAAATTAATTTCTAGAAGACCTGCTAAGAAATCACTGCTTAGTTCGAAGAACCGATTAGCACGTTTGGAGTTTGCGAGAGAACATCTTCATTGGACCTTAAATCAATGGAAGAGAGTATGCCTTAGTGATGAATCTAAGTATAATTTATTTAACAGTGATGGTATTAAACATGTTAGAAGACCTCCAGATCATCGTATGGATCCCAGATTTACCAAGTCAACAGTCAAACATGGAGGTGGTTCAGTAATGGTTTGAGGTTGCTTTTCCGGTTTCGGTATGGCTCCGTTTCACAGAATTAATAGAATAATGGACAAATTTGTTTACAAGGATATCATAAAAAAAAATGTAATGTTGCCATATGCAGAAGAAAATATGCCCCTGTTATTCACATTCCAGCAAGACAACGATCCCAAACATCGCTCAAGGGAAGTTCAAGACTTCTTCGTGAAAGAACAAACAAGTTATGAAATGGTCATCACAGTCTCCGGATTTAAATCCAATCGAAAACTTGTGTGAACATTTAGAAAGGCTGATTAGAACAAAAACGTACAAAAATCAAGATGAATTATTTCAAAACCTACAAGAAAGTTGAGAAACTATTGAAGGAACGGTTATTAACAAACTTTTGGAATCAATGACTAGGAGGTGTCAAGCTGTTATTGATAATAAGGGTTACTTCACAAAATATTAAGTGGCAACTATAAATTATTGTTGTAGTTCTGTCAAACTTCATTGAGTTTCAAATAAATTTTGTCAATTTATTTATGTCCAGTTACTAACGTGAATTCTGAAAAATAAATTGATTTTAACACTTTAATAACAATGTGTACCAAATTCGGCCACAATGAAACTTTCTCGCAGACCACGTGGCCGCATTTGGGCACATGTTTTGGTGTTGTATTTTCGACTGTGGCCGTATGAGATGAACAGTTATATTGAAAAGGCTTTGGTTTGGAGAACGATCCGTCCGATCCCGGGTAAACACTTTTTTGCATCAGGTCAGATTTTCTTCCGACTGTAGGCGAGTTTTTAGGTTAGGGATATATGTCAATTTTTATGCTGCATGTACGGTAACGCGATGTGTTTTAAACTTTGTTTTTAAGTGTAATACCGATTTGATAATGTCGAAAAAGAGCTTAACAGAGGCAGAATTACAACAGATGTTAGAGGAAAGTGATTTTTTCGATAGTGATGACAGTTTATTCGATAAAAATTACGAACCTTCGGAAGTGGATGAAAGTAGCTGTGATTCTGTTTCTGATAATGGTACTAGAGTTACAAATAAAAGGAAAATCGCTAAAGAAGAATCACGGAAGTCTAAAAGTTAAAATTGTCTGGTAATATAGCATCATCCGAGCCAATTCCCCTACAAGTACACACGAAGTTGAGGTTATGTCAGAAGACTTTAACTAGTTATGTAGAATCAGATAGTAGTTCTGATTTAGCTGGTAATATTCCTCAAATTACACCAAGTACAAAAATTGAGTGGGATATCCCTGATAGCGATAAATTTAACAAATTTACATTTAACCCTCCACCAGATAATATAAGTCAGAACCTAACAACATGGACTACACCAGCAGACTTTTATTTTCTATTCGTTGATCAAGATGTTATCGATTTACTTGCTAGAGAATCAAACAAATATTTTGAGCAAAAACTAATTGAGGGCATTGTTGAAGAAAAAATTAAACCGAACTCTTTGGTCGCGAACTGGAAAGATGTGTCTTCTAGTGACCTAAAATGTTTTTTAGGACTGACTCTCTGGATGGGTTTAGATAAAAACCCAACATTGCGCGATTATTGGAGCAATAATCTTATAAATAAAAATTTTGTTAGCACAAAATGTGGAATGAGCAGAAATAGGTTTGAATCTATTTTGCATTTTCTTCATGTTGCCGACAATGATAAGGAAGATAAGTTATACAAAATAAGTCCATTGGTGGAACTAATGAATACAAAATTTCAGAAATGGTGTATTCCACAAGAAAATGTATGTATCGATGAAACCATGATACCATTTCGGGGTAGGCTTGGATTCCGTCAGTATATCCCCAACAAACGCCACAAATATTGACTTAAAATGTTCAAATTGTCTTATGGGTGGATATACTTATGCAGTAAAATTGTATGGTGGAAAGTCGACCAGACCAGGAAATTCCAGTGTTGCTACAGATGTAGCGTTGCAGCTTATGGCACCTCTACTAAATAGCGGAAGAACATTAGTAACGGACAATTTTTATACCAGCGTTACATTAGCTCAACAATTAAATGCAGCTAGTAAACATTTGATTGGAACTCTACGTTCCACAAGGAAATTGAACCCAAAGCCTGTTTTATGTGCCACAATAAAAAAAAAAAGGTGAAATGACAGCATTGCAAAGCAATTCAAAAGTAATTGTAGGAAAATGGAAGGACAAACGGGACGTTCTATTTCTGACGACTAAAAGTGTCCCAGAAATGCAAGATGTAGTTACTAAGAGGAGCACAGTGAGGAAACCTTCGACCATAGTGGAATATAACCAAACTAAATCTTTTATAGATGTGTCTGACCAGAAAGCAGCATATGCATCCACAGTTCGAAAAGGTTTGTGACAGTAAAATAATTTTCTTAAATCAAATAGTAACGTCATTTGTTTATTTCTAGGGGTTAAGTGGTACCGAAAAGTTATTATTGAGTTGCTAACAAATACAGCGGTTGTAATGGTTGTTTTTACTCAGGTTACTAACAAAAAAGTATCTGTTACACAATTTCGTGAAGAGTTGGTACTGTCTTTACTTCAATTGGACATGAATGAAAAGAGAGTGGAACGGAACGAATTGGACCACTGTTTCACCGACAAAAAAACACGTGAAAGATGTTCATCTTGTTACAGAGACATTGCCAAAAAATATGGACGTGCACAAGCTATAAAATGTACTAAGAAAGTGTCTACAACATGGATGGCATGCACTCAGACAAATCTCTATCTTTGTCACACGTTTTTTTCTACCCATGTTGTTTTGCTGAAAAAGTGATGGTGTCCAAATTCGGTACACGTGGCCTTGTATATAGCAAAAGCACCTTGGCCTTCATACTAGACCGTGTGTATCAAACTTGAACACACTGTAAATTGATAATAAAATGTATTGTATTTTACTAAAAAGTGCTTTTACATTACAATATAAACATTATTGACACAAAATGTACATGGTCCGGCAGTAAAGGTTTATCTAAAGTGTTAAAAATATGTTAATAACAAAAATATCCATTTCAATGTATTTGTCAGGTACTTAAACTTCATATAACATATTACAAATGTCAATGTTACACACATATGAAAAAGCAACACCAGGTATAACAATTTCAAATTTTATTTTGTCATTTTACTTTTGGCCAATACTGTATATTACTGTTAGTTTTCTAGCTAACAGTATTTCCATAATAGTTTAAAGATGTTTTTGTTTTCTCTTTGTAGTTTTATCACTATAATAAGGTAGATTAGTTATATAAAGGTAAAAAGTACTTACGTTCCTCCAAAGTCTATGTATAAATATCTTTGTAGTAGTTCATATGTAACTAGCGTTACGCCAAACTGGGGAGAAGACCTAAATACTCGAGCTGCAATAGAAAAAAGAAATGCTGATAAATGCCGAGGAAAATTTATTTGAATAAATTTATGGAGAAGTTTGTGTGGAATTTAATTTAATGTAGTATTTGATCTACTTTAGAAATATTGCAATTAATGGTGTCTCTTTCCGTGACATTATTATTATATTATATAGGTTTGGGCCTCATCAGCCACTGATCGCATGGGTAGTCCCTTGGCGACCCCCTCTTATCCGGGTCATTATCCAAAAATGCTATCCCATAAAAGGAGCAATTTAGGCACGTCCCCCGCCTTAAGCCTCGCCTCCTCTAGGATAACAGGGGTCCCTAATATAAGATACCTCTTCTCCTCCAGTGCGGGGCAGGTGTAAAGAAGATGAATCGAGGTTTCCTCCTCTTCTTTAAACTATCTGTAGGCCGGGCTATCAGTCAGCCTCAGCTTGTGCTTATATGCATTCAGGCTACTATGGTGGCACGTTATGATTTCCACCAGGGTTCTGGCTTTGTGCCTGTTCAATTTAGTGAATTCTTGGGCCCATTTCTCAATCTCTGAGTATTCGATGAAGAGTTTGGTTATTCGACAACCCGTTACTCCTCTCCATCTTTTATTGTGCTGGTCTTTTGCCCATCCATTGATGCGGTCTCTGATCAGATTCCGACTTATTCCCACTGCAGGTTCTGGTCCATAGAGGTTTTCCCTGGTCCCTAGTCTGGCAAGGTCATCTGCAATTAGATTTCCCTTAATGCCATTTTGCCCAGGTATCCATAAGAGTTCCACCGGTCCCTTTCCTGCCAAGTGGTTCAATGCTTCATAGCAATTATAGACCAGCTTCGACTTTGTCGTTGCTGAATTCAGGGCTGCAAACGCCGCCCTGCTATCCGAGCAGATACATACCTTCTCCTGGGTCCGGTTTTGGTCGGCCCCCAGAACACCGTATGTAATTCCAACTAGCTCGTCCTGGAGTGCGGTAGTGTATTTGCCCAAGGGGAAGGTTTTTCCTATCCCGTCGCGTCGCCTATACACCCCCGCACCCGCTCTTTTCTCACTCTTGGCTCCATCCGTGTACCAGATGTCTCCATTGAGCGGCAATCCAGCTCGACCCTCCATCCAGTCGGTCTTACTGGTGAGGGTGATCTTATATTTCTTTTCAAACAGGAAGTGGACACCCGTACTGTCAGAGGGCATCCATAGAAGTCCCTCCTCAGCTAACTCTCTTGAGAGTCTATTCGTGACATAGTGCAACATATATTTTAAAAATATTTTCTTTTTATACTATTATGATATGAAGCCTTGTCGAATTCTTATATTTTGAGGTTATGAAATTAATAGCTGGACGTTTAATAGTTCATTTGTTCTCCGATCTGTCAAAAAATATTTAGAAAGAAATATCAATATTCAATGAATGTTATTCAAATTGTATAACAGTAAGTGTATTTTTATTTCAGTCGCCCAGATGCCAAACCCGACAAGTCACCCTTTCCTCAAAAATGAGATTGTTATGGCAATAGATTAAAAATGTAAATGCCGACATGGTCCAAGGGAATTTTTACAACAAATACCAACAATTCAAAAGTAATCTGAGTTTAAAATTTCATCTCAGATGCAAAACCAGACATATTCCTTGCAGTCTTAGATGCAAAGTTAGACATTTCCAATGAACCAATACGAGCTAAATATTTCATCACGTGATGCAGTTTAATTTGTAGATTTTGTCAGTTGAATAACAGTGTGTGATGCATGTGGGGCACAAAACAAAAATTCTACTATCATTGGTATGTTGAGTTATTGGTTACAATTTTAAGCTCCTCCACACGTAGAGAAAATAGAGTTGCTCTTTCCGGTTGTTGGGCATTCTTATATTGCCCCCGATCGCGTTTTTGGTAAAATTGAAAAAATATATAAGAAAATGGAAGTTGTTCACCCAAAAGAGTAATCAGTATGATCAAAGTTTGCTACTGTTCACGAAATTGGAGAAGATTTTGTAATCAGGGATTGGAGATGTGAAACTCAAACTGTTTTAAAACAACCAGGATATCGACACTTTAAATTTCAACCTTCAAAAAGGATAATCATTGTTAAAAAAAAATAACAACTTTAATTAACACACACCTCTTGTAAGCGGCGAAGCATTTTACATGAATGAAAATATGAGAACATTCAAAAGCTTATGTAAAAGAGGAAAAACAATTCGCAAATGGGATTAAAGGAATTGAAAATTGGAGTTCTGATTAAAAGACAAGAAAAAAAGTATAGCGAAACTATTAGGGAAACACTATGGGAAGGAATGGGAAAAGGATACCTTAATTTTTTTCGAGAAGATTCCCAAAATGTTTCAGATGGAGACTGCGAAGAAGAATAAATTAATTTTGGTATTTGAAAATGTATTTTGTGTTGTTCGATAATAATGAGAAATAAAATTCATTTTCAAAAGTTACACGCATTTTTTTGGAACATTTCAAACAGAATTCAGAATTTCAAACATGTCCATGTTATTTCCCAATTTTGAAGGTCATATGGATGCTTCTGATTTCTAAACTCTGATTTATTATCATTTAAAAACAATAACTCATTTTACGAAATTTGGTCACTGCATTTAATTGAATAAAAATGTTACAAGTTTTTATTAATTATCTCATGTTTGTCTGGACTTGTCGGGTTTTGCATCTAGGCGACTGATTTGGTATATTAAAATATTTTTAATACATAGTTTTAATTGTAAAGAAATGTATATATTGTTTTTTCAATTTTCTTAAGAATATTTTTTTTTTACTTTTCTGTAAATATAAAGGCCACAAAAAATATTTACAATAAATTGCACCGACACTTGATTTTTCTAAATTCATTAACTAACCACTGACTTATTGTTAGGTTACATTCTTTTTTAGAACGTTTTCTCCTCCAAACAAAGAACTATCACAAAGCAATCCACTCACCTATCGCTCCTTTCCAAAAAGCCCTAAAGCCCTCCTCCACATAAATTTTCCTGGTGGCGTCTAACACGCCGGTGTACGTCGTCTGGCCAGCCCGCGCCACCACCTGCAGCCTAGTTTTGATGACGTCTGCGGGCGTGACGAGGGAAGCTGCGGGAATACCCGCTATAGCACCGGCCAGCAACAAAGTTAAAGGGCTGTTATAACCATTTTCATCGGCAAATTTGGCCTTCGTGTGGGCGTACGCCGGGAAGTAAATGGCACTGAACGGTACGTCGCGGAGCAGGCAAGCTTTGGCGCCTTTGTACAGGCCGAATAAGCCTAGTTCTTTCACCACGGTCCAGGCGCGGACTTTGGCACCACCCGCTATTTCCCCAGCCACTTGCAGGCGGATCTTCACGATCTCCAAGGGGTTGGTGAAGACTACTTGGGAGCCCCCTGCCTAGAAATAGAGTAAGAGTGAGTACGGTTGTTCCTTTTAATCTCAAGGCGCTTCAACAGCAAACCCAAACATTGCTCAAAAAATAAACTGCCAGGGTTGCACTCGAGACAATTTTAATTTCCTTTGGAATTCAATTTAAATTTATTTTAATAGTTATTATTTCAGTGGCAACAAATAGATGAATGAACACCAGAATTAAAAAAAGTGTTCATTTTATCAGAAAAGACTGTTGAAAAATAGGAATTGTTGTTTAAGGTTATAAAACTCATAATTTGACATTTCATAGAGCTTTGTTCGCTTGTTTCTTAAGCCTGTCAAAAAATAATTGCATATATATGCTTATTTAAAAATTAACGTAGCAGAAATATGAAAAGTACATATTATTGGCATTTTACACTCATAGTCTTAAGGCCTTGGTACACCCTAGAGTTGTTTTGCCAGATCTCTGACATCGGAGCTTCCACAGCTCTGTCATCGGCGTTTACACGTAGACAGAAATCTGGCACTTTTTTCCCTGGCAGGGACAGTGTCAGAGAGCTCTGGCAAGTCTCTCTGTCATCTGTTTACACCTGAGATTTACCTTTAGGTGAGAACCAAATAAATATATACTTCACATTCTTCACAACATGGTAGCAATAGCAGTTGTAGTTTATTTGGAAGAGGGGACAGAAAAAGGAGACAGAAAAAGAAAACAGAAAGCAAGTGAATAGAATTGTGTGGACTAAAGATTATTTTGCAAGAAGACCAAAAAGTGGTTTTTATAATAGAATGAACTTGGAACTGAGAAATGGTAAACCTAGTATGTACCAAAATTTCTGACACTTAAATTTTTTCACTATTTTACACTAAATTGGTACTTCAAGGTTTACCATCTTGACATCTAGAGGTTCCTTTCCCAGTTCAGTTGCAATATCCACAACAACCGTATTTTATTTTATGCACGTTCCTATAATTCTGTAAAGTGATGTCCCATAGTACTGAGTGTATTTCGTACAGTTGTATTAACAGTTTGGTTTCGTCTTTTGACCATGGTCCAAAAATATTCTTAGACTTTCATCTAATTACTTTCATCTTTGTTGTTGATATCACTCAAATCAGACATTGCGTACGAGAAACAAATAACTCTGTACCTAGAGAGAAAAATATGGTACGACGACAACCAGAGTGACAGAAAACTAAATAAACTGCACCAGAGTAAATTTCAGTGTTTACACGCTAGTTTAAAAACTTTGACAGCTCTGCCAGCAGAGCACTCTGGCATCATCTCTGTCACTACTGTCATGCGTATACACGTCTCTGGCAGCTCTGATGACAGAACTCTGACAAAAAACTCTAGCGTGTACCAAGGCCTTTAACAAGACAGTCATATTGAGGTATAAAAACTTACCTTGCCCCAAATTATGTGTCACAAATGACTTTGTAGAAGATTATACCTTCTTAGGTGTTCTCTATCGAATGCAGTTTGTTAAATTAAGAACATTACAGAAGATTCTTTATATAATCTGTTAATTATCAAAAACTGTGAAATAAAAGCCCACCTTTGAAAATATACCAAAACAAAAAGAAAATTTCTTAAATACAACCCTGACTTCCCGTCAAATTAATGCAACTGAAAACTGAAGAAAACAAAATTTTATAAAGCCAGCAGGACGGTGGACAGTTGACACACAATCTTTAATTCAATATTAATTTTACTTACACAGCCTCCAGCCAGTATTTCGCCATACAGAGGAATATTTCCCTTTTTATCCATTAACTTGTCTCTAACAAGGTCATTTACCTAAAACAATTCCACGATATATCAACAGAGACCAATTATGAAAGTGGGAAAAATAAATAAGTCTAAATAGTGTAATTAAATTTTGGAAAAAAATTGACACCCCTTATGGTATTGCGATAAAACGAATGAAATATTACGATATAAATGATCCATTAAAACAGATAAGTGAGGTTATGGTGACACTGAATCGTTCCCTACCCAGCCAAATTTAAAATTTTCAAGTAAAATGATCTTAACATAACAACTACACTAGATCGATATTATTGGATATTGTCTAGTACCAGTATTTGTAATTAAAAAAAAAAAAAAAGAATTGAAAACCAACGACTTAGGAAAATCTTACAGTGGGTTTAAGGGACCTTTTAAATAATTCTAAACAAAAATAACAAAATTTTGCAAAAAATTAACACCCGTTAGTCTATTGTGGTAAAATAAATACGATATTATGATATAAATGACCGATTAAAACATATAAGTGAGGTTATGATGACATCTACTTCCTATCAAGCAAATATTTTCCAAATTTTAAGTTAAGTAATCTCAAAACAATAACAGCTATAGTAGAACATAATTTCTGGGTATTGTTTAGTAGCATTTGTACGTTATAATTACCAAAAAAAAGAAGGTTGATCAAAGAACTTACCGTCAGCTTAATAGCTTTCTCCGGGGCTACCCCCATAAGCTGTGGCAACAGCCCCCTGTACAAGCCGAGTATGCCCTCGTGTCTGATAACCTTTTTGAAACAATCGAAGCTGTTCCTGTACATCAGTTCACCGATGAAGGAACCCGTTCTTTGGTTTTGCATGCGGGTTTTTACTAAATCTATGGGGTAGACAGCGGTAGCTCCCACGGCTAAAAAAAAAACGTTTCTTCAGGATCTCAAAGGCACTAAGAACATCACAAGGGTAATTAACGATGAGATGTTTAAGATATATCAGTCTTTTAAGTCATCATAACTTGCTAGTAATTTGCAAGTGGATAAAAAAAATAATTTGAACAAATTATGTTAAAAATATCCACAATAATTGGTTTCTAAGCAAAAACGGCTATAATATGATAGAGATATAGTGCTATAGTAATTGTATTTTAAAAAAGAACATTTTTCAGGGCCATTACGGTATCATATTACTTTAGTGATACCCCTGACAAAGTTAGGAGACCATTAAAAATATATGTATATATAGGATTAGTAATAATAGTTACTTGGATAGTTCTGCGCCATTGCTAATTTAAGAGATGCAAAAATATTTAGGAATAAATAAACAGTTTATTTCTTTCAGACACAAGATGTCACTCTGTATGTTTCCTATCATTGATATTTCAATATCGTCTACTTGAAATAAGAAAAATTTTATCTGTTTGATCATATAATGAAATAATCATAATAATAAAATGTATAGTTACGATATAGTAAAACAATTATTATAAAAAATTATTACTTTTAATTTTATTTCTATCAACAAAACCACTAAAATATAGACAATTAAATATTCATCACTTTGAAATTAATTAAATACCTACATTTTTTGGGCTATGGTGTATTTAGGATATATATACCGTGGCCCAAATAACTAGCTAAGTATATGATAACGTTATGATGGCTGTGATACTGATAACACACTATATAAACAATTTTAAGGCCAGTCATAATGGTCATATAAGTCATTATCAGTCTGGACTCTTTTTTTCAAATCGAATGTCTTCATGTTGACAACAAAAATTTTTGTTATTTTTTGCCACTTTGTAAATATTATGTAAGACATCTCATTAGATATTAATAATGTTAAATTAATGTAACTGTATAATGAAATAAATACATTATTTACAAAGCATATCAGATATCAAAATATGAACTTAATATTTTTTTGACCACTGTGTATATATTTCCCTAATAATTGCAGTCACGCCAACAAGTACATTGTAAATGAAAGAATTATAAATTTAGAATTGAAGTAAAAAATAAATAACATGTAAGCCTTTCAATGCAATAAAGATGGTTATTTCTCAATACTCTAATGCCAAGTGAAGGTTATTGGCAAAAAGTAGGTAAGCACTCAATTATTTTTATTTGGGAATGATTAATAAAACAAAAAAACTTACCACCAGCTATAGAACCCAAGGCAAACCGATAAGTGCTTTCCAAAATTTGTATTAAAATGCCACGATCCTCGGGGCTCTGAAAGAAAACGAAGGGAAATTCTTGTACTGCATATTACTCAAATAGAATCATTGCTTTACCGAAACTGCGTGAATCTCCGCCAGTCTGTTCGTGATCTGCTTAAAATATTGTTCAGGGGCTATGGAGTACAGGTCGTTGTAGACGATCCTCCTAAAAACACAAAGAACGTTAGGAAAATTTTCCTTAGCTACCGTGAGAAATATTAACACAAACCCATCCCAATTTCCGTTATCTTCCCAGTAGGAAAATCTACTGTCCGAGAGAGCAGCAGAATTAAAAGGAAAAAATCGAAAATAAATTTCTGTATGTCTTACACGCAACGTATCTACTTACACTCCAGTCTAACGCCAAATTAGCCTTAGGCATTTCGGAAAACTTAAAATAAGATCACGGTAAATGTGACGACATCGATATTTACCCAGTCTGGTGCAGTATATCACACAAGTTGAAGAGTATGTCGACTTCCAGGGGGGTCATCTGCGACATGGCCTGGGCGGAGTGCATGAACTCCTCCTTGCTGACCTCTTGAGTCCTGTGACCATTGGTCACGTTCAGGTAAATCCTTTTCACCAACTCCATGTTGTTCAGGAGGGAGTTAAAGGCGATGAAGTAGGGGAAGCTGACCCGAGAACCGCCTTGCGATTCTCTGGCCGCCTAAAATGTGGTACATTGATCAGATGTGAATATTTAAATTTATTATTTTTTTTTTCGGGGGAAAATATCCCTTGGCGTAAAATCTAGTTCTGTATATATAATGTATATAGAAGAAGAGGAAGATGAAGGGTAAAAGAGTAAAGAGATAAGGCGAGGGCAAGGGGAAGAGAAAAGAGGAGGGAGAGGGGAGGACATGAAGATGAATAAGGGGAAAACTGTGAAACGACAAAGTTGACAAAAATATTCATTAATTATTTTTATATGAGAGGGAAGGCCATGAAGACGACGAAGAGGAAAGGGAGAAGAGGAACAGAAAGAGGAAGATTAAGGCTAAGGGAATGAAATTGTGAAAAAAATTGAGGTTCGAATTTGACAATTTTCTCAATGTTACTTTATCAATTATTTGACCATGAAAGTTGTCTTTTTTCCGTTAATGTCGGTTGCTATCAAAGCAGTAGGTCATGTAAACTTTTAAGTTAGAATTTACAGTCGACTCCCAATTTTTCGCGTGATTTTGCGCCAGACAGGCGGCCTAAACAGATTTCCTCACCTCGATAAGATGACTCTGGACCTGTTGCGTTAATAAGTGACTCTTGATGTTGACCATGATATCCTGAAAATCCAAAATAGAAATGAAACCTGTGCCCTCTTTATCTGCCCTTCTAAAACCTTCGATAGCGTACTCTTCGTGGAAGTCGTGCAAGAACTGGCTGAACTCGTTGTAGGTGACTAGGCGTTTTTTATCTCTCCCGAAATACAATTCGGTGAAGGGCGACTTCATGTTGAAGGGGATCTTCCGATGCAGCTCCGTCTTCTGCATTACCTCAACGAATTCCGCTAAAAAATAACAATAATAACAACGTTTTGGGTTGACAATTTTTACACGAAGGCAGTTTTCTATAAAACATAGAAGAAGTATTACCAAAGAAAATTTGAATCGCCTCTCGATGACGGTAACTTGCTTGGCGAAATATGATTCGAGTATAATAGGGTGTAAAACTGATTCGTTATTTTGTTAATGAAAAACGTGAAATGGCTTTGTCAAATCGCGTAAAACTAGGCAAGTCCTTCCTATGCCGCATTATAGAAAAGCTGTGACAGCTCGTGGGTGTACTACATGGACACGCAGTGGTGACGTGATATGTGGGGGTGATAAAATGATGAAAAAACATGTTACTGTTAAGTACGTGTTGGCCTACTTGCTTCATGAGTCAATAGGAATTAAACTGAATTAATTTTGAAATATATAAAGTTACAACTGATTGGGTACAACACCTTCTGTCGCGAACAGAGCAATCAACCACGAGGGAGGGTTACCTATCGATATGTGACCATTCCCGACGTAATCTCAGCGAATTTAATTAATCGTCTTTGCTGTTCACCTGCCAACAAAGCGTACTTTACTCGTTTAACGAAAAAGTCCGATTGGCCACGACTAACATTCCGAGGGTGGTTTAAACGTGAGCCCATATTCGATGTATCCCCATACGAACGTCTAGCCTATAGTTTCAGACTACGGTGGCCCGATGAAGAATCTAGCGTGTAGAATTGATGTTATACAAACCCTTGTCATGCCAAAAACTACTGTCCACGACATCCTGACAAAGGATTTAAACTTTCATTCTTACGAGAGGCAACTGGTGCGAGCTTTGAAGCTCGATTTATCCAATTCGATCCGCTTTTGGGCAAGAATTAATCGAAAACTATGAAAATTCTGAAAATTAACATCCTATTCACCACATTTCTATTTATATGGACATGTAAAAAAAACAAAACTGCTGTTACTGGCTTATAGAAAACCCTCAAGAGAAGTACCAAAATCCCTTACATTCTCTCAAATTAACGGTATGGGCGGCAATTAATGCATTTGGCATAATTGGTCCTTACATTTATGAAAATGCAAACGATGTTGCACTCGTTGTTACTTCTCTTCCATATAGATATATGCTAGAGAATTGCTTGGCACCAGAACTAAAAATTTTGCTGAATTTAATGAATACATGGATTCATTAATTGCAAATTTATCAATATTTCCTAGTAAAGTGATATTTTAGGGAGGGGGGGGGGATTGGCCGCCCAGAACTCCTGATTTAATGCAGATGGATTTCTTATCATGGGGTTATTTGAAGTGTAAGGTGTATACTGATGCTCCTAAGATTTTGCGTTAGTTAAACGCAGGAATACGCGAGGAAATTCAGAGAATTGTACCAGCATTATATAACTTTTCCTACATTGTAAATTTAAATTGAAAATAGTGAATGTAAATATATTTTTGAATAACTGAGTTTTATTCATTCAAAAAAAGGAAAATATTCCAGAATAACTGTTATAAAAGTATAAAGTTTATACATAAAATATCAGCATATTTTTTAAAAACTTTATATTTAATGTATGATAAAACTAACAGAAAACAGGTGTTCTTTTTACAAAACTGAAGCGGGTACGTGCCCTTGTGTTTCATATTACCAGCTACCAGTGTGGAAAAATATTACTTGTCGAAATCATAAGATTTTTGATACAGCGTACGCAAAACGTGTTGTTTATGTATGTCCGAAAGGACCAAAAAACAAAATGTGAAGTGACGCGTACAACTAAAAAGGAACAGGATAAAATTATTGTTAAAACGTTTAGTAGTAATCATTAATTGACGTTTCGAGGTGCACAAGAAAAACGGAAGACTTGTTTCATATATCGATATAACATTGTCTAGATCATGTACGAGGTATATAATTCGAGTTATGTAGCCGAATCAATTTCTAGATCATGTACGAGGTATATAATTCGAGTTATGTAGCCGAATCAATTTCAATGCGACTGTTTTCATTCATAAAATAGGTTTAAATAGAAGCCAGTGAAGCCATACGATAGTTGTTAAAATGGAATGCAACGAATCTAAATTACTTTCGTTGCATAGAGCTGAAACACAGATTATTTTAAACCGAAGATGATAACGGTAACATAATCACTGACTATGTAATAATCAGTTTAATATTTTTACGTTTTTATGCGTCCCAAATCGTTATGAATCTAAATATAGATTTTACAATAGAAGTGCGATTTATCATGTTTCAGAGATAACCAAGTCAGATGATAATGTACAATAATGAGAAATTAATTAATATTACATAATACACGTGTAAAGACGATGATCCATAAGTTAAAATAAGATTAAGACATTCGAATGCGTTAAATAAGTGGTACGTTGGCTGTGCAAATAAATTCCGCGAAACCATTAATGAAAATGACCTTCACCAAGGTGGTTACCTTTCGAGTAATCCACACACAACTTATATAATAAAATTAGCTCGGTAAACTGCGTGATACTTACGAAAACTGACCATTCCATTTCCGTTAGTATCAAATAATTGAAACGCTGTTTTATATAAGGCATCGGGAAAACAGAGCAGGCCCTCGAAGGCTTGGAACTCCGCATAGGAAATAAGCCCATCCTTGCTGGTGTCCACAATAGCAGCCAGCAATCTCACAGTGTCAACGTTATAGTTTTTATCGTCCAACAGATTTAGATACTTAATAATGAAGTCTTCCGGCGTCATGAACTTCTCTCCGTTCTTCTCCAACGAGGCATACCTGCTGAAGATGTCCTGCAGTTGCGCCGGGCTCGCCCTCCTGAGAAAACCGCCACCCTGCAACAGAGAGGGATGCGTGAGGCGACCTCGACACCGGGTCCTCGACGCAAGAACCGCCAAATATACCTTTCCTCACTGACCTCTACTGTGTATATGATCGATTGTCTCGCTGCCATCTTCGGTTTGAACAACGAAAAAGGGCAAACCACGAGCCGCCGCGCGCTAACAATGTTTTGGAATGAAAAGTACCTTGAGATAGATCCATGAGAGCGTCACGACGTGTCCGTGTATAAATAGTACGGAACCATCAGAACGTAGATATCAGCGAGTAAAATAGCACGTCGAAAAATGCGTTCGAAACGCGGTTTTTTACGTTAATTGCTAACGCCGCGCAAACGTGTATGAATAAAATATAGTTGTAAAAGGACATGGTGGTGTGTAAAAAAAGTGATCGTGTCAAAAACTGACAGTTATTTTTAGACTGCACAGCTAACTGCCCGCCCGGCGGTATTTCGACCCGATTTCGCGAATAGTGCGAGTTTAGACAGCAATTCTTCGTTGCAAAATACGGCATTTAACGCATCAACATCTGGTGGTAATGTACCTAAAAAAATCATGCGAAATAATATTCCTGTAGTCTAAGTCATTTTTATAGGTGTACAAATATTTCTATGGCATATTTTAGGATGGCATTGACATCTATTACCAGTGGCGTATCACTTGCAAAAAAGGATTTCGTATAAGTGTAATTAGGCAATACAATCGGTAATTCATAAGTAAAATTAGTACAAACAGGTCGCATTTATAACGTTATATGATCCTTTTTCATTAAAAACAATATTGAAATTGTAGATTGGACGTTTATTGAAAGTTTTGGCGTGTTTGCAGCGATAGGCTCATACTCCACCCGCAGACTGGTAGAACTTTTGTGTTATAAAGTCCAAAATGTTAAAGCCTTTGATGGTCAGACATAACTTTTTTGAAACGAACCTTTCTTTTCGAAACGAAAATCTGATTGGCAAATTTGATCGGTAACTAAGCGTAGAATAAGGGAGATGACTTCGAATTTTTGGTCGCAATCGCAAGTACTTTCTACCTGTAAAAAGTCTGGAAACGGTCAAGTATCTCGAAAAATACACATTGAATCCAAAAAAGAAACAACATATCCTTGATAATCTTAAAAGCGCTATCCAATGACATCAAATATGACGTCCTACCCCTATCTCTTGGGATGGGACGAGAGGAAACTTTAAAATTTTACAAATAAATAGGTACCTCTATTTTTATTACAGAATCGAATTCTGCAGCAAGAACTACGTCAAGTTTCTCTGAAACGTTTTTTTTTCTATTCGTGACAGATGGCGCTGTAATCGCAATTTTTTTTTCGTAATTTCTAAAAAACTACGGAAGAATGAGAAATAATAAAGTACGAGTTCATTTACGTAAAAAGAGCCATTCAATAGTGTTAAATTTAATACCCTCCCACCACCAGTGGCGGCTCGTGGTCAATTTTTCGGGGGGGTCAATTTCAAGAAAAACATGACGTAATACGTAATCAATGCCAAAGGTGTAACAGCAACTTATTGGTTAAAAATAAGAGCATAGATAACAATAAATATGTGTTAACTCACCGAAACAGTTTTAAATTTTAGTTCAATCCTTCTGTCTTTGACACTCGCAAAATGTTTGATTACTTCTTCATTGTAATTTACAATATTATTTATAAAGGACTTCTCAATACTTAACATGGCCAACGCAGAGAGTCTATATTTCCCCATGGTGTTGCGTAAAAATGTCTTTATCCTTTTTAATGTAGAGAAGCATCTCTCGCTCTCTACCGTTGTCATCGGTAACGTACACAGAATTGTCAACAAATGCACTGTTTCCGAAAATGTTTCACTAAGTCCATTGTTAATAAATAACTGAAGTAACCCTACAGCCCCAGAATTTCCGCGAAAATCATCCCGGTCATATATTACTTCCAGTTCGGTTTTAAGTTTTATATGGTTTATGTACGGGAAATTCGTTTTAACTAACTTCAAAATATTTTCGGGAAAATTCTTTTTATACTCTTCAAAGTTATCAACAAAAAAAAGTTGGGTTATTACAAGATGGTCACTAAATGTGACACGATGATTAATTTCGGATGCTATTATATCACACACTTCCAAAGCGGTTCGTCGGTTAGGATCTTCATTTTTCTTCATTCTATTTGCATTAACTGTATGCGAAAATTCATTTTCAGATAATTTATTTAGAATTTGGTCTCGAATATTTTGAATCGAATTTTTAAAGGAGTCTATATTAGTCTTAACAGATAGCACATCAATGCCTCGTTTTTGGAGTTGATTAAAAAGAATTTCAGCATGTGGCATTATTAAATGAAAAAAGTTCTTGTTATTCAGAAATGCTTGCAACCCTATTGCCTGATTAACACTGGTAGCATCAAAATCATCGACATTACTAACTATTTTTTCTAAACATGTGATTATATCGTCTTTATACAAAAATATTGTTTCCACACAACGCGAATTAAAACACCACCTAGTTGGTGCAGCTCTAGGTAAACGAACTTTTACACATTCATCCAGAACAGCGGTACGTTTTGGAGATCGACCAAAAAATGCTGAAAATGCTTGTAAATTTGTGAAAAAGAGTTTGACGCTTGAATTCTGGCTCGCCGCTTTTTGTAATATTAGGTTCAATTGATGTGCATAGCAATGTATAAAATTTGCATCGGGATAATATTCTTTAATCCTTTTTTGCACTCCCCCCAATCGTCCGCTCATAGTAGATGCACCATCATAACTTTGTGCAATTATTTTTTTAGGAGTCTTATTTACTTCTAAAATTTCTAACTCGTTTAAAATGACGTTCGTTAAGTGTTCGGCTGTAGTGCCGGGAGGAATTGTGAATTTAAAAAATCGTTCATAAACTATACCAGACAAAACATAACGAATAATAAACACCATTTGTGTCTTATTCGAGATGTCCGTAGTTTCATCTACTTGCACTGCGATATATTTAGCTGACTGAATTTCCAATTTAATCTTCTCTTGCGCCACCGCTAACATAGATTCAAGTAGATCATTCTGAATGGGGTTCGAAACCCCTTTGAAAATTGTTGCTTTCACCAAAAATTCTTTAAATATTGGGTCTAGTTCGGAAACAAAGTTAATAAGTCCACGAAATACTCCCGGATTTTCACTTGATTTTGATTGACTTTCATCGTGCCCTCTTAGGGCTAATTCAAATGCCCCACAAAATTTTACACAGTCTATTATTTTGTTTAATATATATATATATATATATATATATATATATATATATATATATATATATATATATATATATATATATATATATATATATAATATCGGTTTTTTGATACATTTTCGTTAAAGTCTCATCGATTTTCGATACGCAGTATCCAATTGCGATCGAATATTCACTATACCGATAGTTGCAAAATTCACCGAGTTTTTTAATATGCTCCGCAGATGAAGTGTTTTTTTATTTTTTCTTTTAAATGTTTTAAATCTGTTACGCCATTTTTACACCATAAAATGTCATTTGAAAAAATTAAGCACATGAAACAATAAAAAGCATTTGTCAACTCGCAACCGCATATCCAGTCACTTAATTCATACATATTTTTGCGAAAATAACGATTTATTTCTTTGTTTTTGTCTTTACTAATTTGCCGAATTTTAAGTTCCGGCAAAGGTCGACCACTGATCTTAAACTCAATTTTTTTGTCAAAGGTCAGCTCATTGGCGGCTTTTAAAGTCTTAATCCGCTCAACCACTATAGCTGCCATTTTTTAAATATTAATTTACACCACAAAAACCGAGTCAAGAAACACCAACAAAAAATAAATGCATGCAAATGTATATCACGCGATCTACAAGAAACTGATAACGAACAAAATCACATCGAACTCTCGAACAATACTAAATTTGCTACGCACGGCTTTTGACCCAAACCCATGTCATACGCTGCATCAGAAAGCCTACATCACCTAATGCAATTTAGATCGGGAATACTCGGCCGATTTTCGCCTCCATTTAAAACAATGTCATTTCTGGGTGCCAGCCCAATACGAAAACCAGTACAGATGCAAAGCAATGCATGGGTAACGGTAATAATGCGGAATGAGTAATCGATCGAGTTTATACGCTTGTCGCTTAGAATAGTTAGGATAATAAAGGGAAATTCCAAATTTAAAAGATCTTAAAAAAATATATTATTTTATTTAGGTATATCATTATTATGCTTCTGTTTGGAAATATATTGGGGGGTCATTGACCAAATGACCTAATGGAGGAGCCGCCACTGCCCACCACCATGGGAGAGGGAAAGTGGAGGGCAATTTTCAAATGCTACATGGAAACCCTCATTTTTTATTAACACTGACTTAGATTTCCACAAAACACCAAAACACTATACTCAATGCGCGTTTCGCCAACAGCGCGTTTTGGCATCATCTGGAGATGATTAAAACTGTTTTACGAAGAGTCAAAAGTACGCCGATTGAGTGGCCACCAAGATCACCTGATCTAACTCCTCTAAATTATTACTATTGGGGCTATTTGAAAAACAAAACAAAACTGGCAGACATCGATGAATTAAAGGAAAGGATAATACAATGTTCTAATACGATAACACCAGAAACTTTGCAGAAAGTAATTGATAACATGTACGCACGATTGGGACACTGTCAAATAGTTGAAGGTCATCAATTTGTACATCTCATTCAGTAGGGGATTTTGCCGTTATAGCCTCGGCGGTGAAAGGCAAGGGAATTCACTTAGAACAAGCACCCCGATGGTGGCTCAATGGAACCCGACATTTTGATAGTGTGAGAGAGAAACCTCGATAGACAAGGACAAACGGCATGCGCAGATCCCGCGCGCTTCTACGCGAGCCTGCCATATTGCCGACGTTTTTCGTGCCACCCCCACCACTTAATCCATGCTGAGACTGCGTTACTAAGACTTGCGAGATAAGCAAATAACAATCCAAATATCGATTAAATCAACTTAATTATTTACAGCCCTAGAGGTGGCTGCAGTTCCAAGGGTAGTTATTCTCTGTTCTTGCCTGCCTAAATCGACTAGCTCGTGCGCAATCTCAGTACTGACGTATATAAACGGCGAGCAAACAGTTTAAATAATCGTAAAATAAGAAAAACAAGGGATGTAAGTTGTAGCACAATTAGCGAAATGCGTAGGTTAGCACAAGATAGGAGAAGCTGGAGGTTAGCGTCCAACCAGTCTTAGGACTGATGACCTCATGGCGATGATGAAGAAAAACATAAGAATGTTTTAAAGGAAGTTATTCAGAATTTCGACAAAAGAATTAGTGTTATAACGGTGCCTAGTTAGAAATACGTATCAACAGTTCAGCTACATATGAAATAAAAAAAAATCGACGGAACAAGGAAGCCAAATCAGATATTATTAATGGGGCATCTATTTTCTGAAGGAGGAGAAAATAAGTTTCAAAACGGTAATTAAATATAATGATGCATTTCGATATGATTATTCACTGAGGAGGTATAGGGTGTGTATTTTTATACATATTCTTGTCGAATTTTATTTGTGAAACTTTTCACAAAACGGTACACTGTTTTTTTGCGTCAATAAATTGTGTGTATCTAAAAACCGGACAAAAATATATTGAATATATTGAGAGATTTTAGTTTAAGAGTGAAAATAAAAAATCGTTATTTTTCAAAAATTTCCAAAAATACTTAATCAAGGATACATTTTGAAATGCACAATATTCAGGTAAATTAAATAATATCATTTAATAAATCCTATTTTGCACAAAATGAAATAACAAAATTACTTATACACTCCTGGATAAAATTAACGCAAAAACTTCAGCAAAACTTTTCATTATTTTTTAATTTTTCGCAGTTTTAAATCGTTAAACATTTTATGTAGGTGATCTAGGACATCCTCTGCAACTACTGATAAACAATTGCAGTTATTTGTCAGATTTAAAGTAACATTTTGTAATTGTTTAATACGTTAGGCAAAAAAATAAAGGGATGTAAAAAATCCGAAATTTGTAGGCGATTTTCAAAGCAATTTAAAGAAAAAGAAGCAAATTGAAGCTCTAAATTTCTAGTCTTCAGACCTTGAGTTCAAAATTTTTTACCGTCAACAGTTTTTGAGTCATAATAAAACCATGGGACAAAAAATCAAACTTCAATTTGCTTTTTTTTTTAAATTGTTCTGCGGCTATTTTTCTCCAAGTTACTGCCCACTGAAAATCACCTTTAATATTTTTTACATCCCTTATTTCTTATGCTTAGTGTAATACACATAACGCTGTTTGCAGGGTTGAAACGAATACGCGAAGTAACGAACCGTCCACGCAACTTAAGAGAAGATGAAGCAGGGAAAGTGGTAACTCTGGTTAACGAAGGACCTAGCCAGCGATATGTGGCCCATTTGTTAGAAGTTAGACAATCAATAATTAGCAGAACTGTTAAACGTTTCAATGAACTTAGAAGTTACTGTAGAACTGCAGGACGAGGTTGTAAGAAGTCTACAGATGCGTTATATTATGCAAGTCGTCTTAAGAAACAGGCATTCTACCGTTTAAAGTTAAGCAGAGTCTGCAAACCTCTCCGAGGATCCCATTTTTTGGTGAATCAATAATATTCTGGGGAGGAATTTGTTTCGATGAATAAAAGAGTTCGGCGAGGTCAAAAATACAAGCCCCTAACCAATTTTAAACATGCCAGAATTTGAAGCTGACAGTTTCAAACCTGTTTTAAAATGTGAGTGTTTTGTTTTCATAAAAAAATGCTGCGAAAATTAACGTGTATCGTGTGTGGTACTTAGTCCTATATGGTTGCACGAGAACAAGAGATATTTGTATTAAAAATAGAAATTATTATTAGAAATAATAGGGTTTAAATCAAAAAATAAGTTTAGACTACAGACAAGAATTTTTATAGTTTCCCGTTTCATATCTATAATTAATATAGAACTTAATTTAATTCGGACTCATGTTTTAATTAAATATTTTAATGAAATATATTTAGTTTTAATTAATCAAGTATTCCTCAAGGTTTTTACATAATGATGTGCAGCATTTAATTATCTTTAGATACTGTTGATAATAGAAATTATTGTGTAAAAACATATAATACAATAGAGAAATATACTAGAAGAGCATTTGTACAAAGTATCTTGAAGTGCATGAAAACTGCAGCCATTTTTAAACAGTGCAAAAGAAATGTTCCATCTTTTTCTAAAATCCCTGAAATATCGAAGGATATACACTACGCACAAAAATTAAGGGTTGTAAAAAAATCCTAAATTTTTAGGTCATTTTTAAAGGGCTGTAACTTGAAGAAAAATAGTAGCAGAGCAGTTTTAAAAAAAGCAAATTGAATCTCCAAGTTTCTAGTTTTCAGATTTTGAGTTCAAAATTTTTTACAAAAATCCAAATTTTTACTTGCCTTTCAAAAGGTCCATTTTTTCAGCGATTTCAACATAAAGCTTTTTTAGATAATTCTGTTCTCCTTCATTTCAGTGATCTAAAAGCCTTGTACGATGATTTTTCGCTGAGTTCAAACCAAAATGATCGTTGTTCAAACCAAAAATGTCAGTTTTAAATTTTTTTTGGGGAAAATTTTTTTTTACATTAACACTTACTATTTGCGAGCAGTAGTCTAATCTAGGCCTACCTCTGCCTTTCTTCCCTCCTATTTCTGCCTCCAAAATATCGCGGATTATTCCCCCATGTCTCAGCAAGTGGCCTACCATTCTATCTCTTCTCTTCTTTATGTTTTTCCACATACTTCTTTTCTCGCCGACTTTCTCTAATACTTCTTCGTTTCTAACTCTATCAGTCCACGGTATTTTCATCATTCTTCGGTAACACCACATCTCAAAAGCTTCTAATTTCTTCCTACTTGCTTCCCCTACCGTCCAGGTTTCGCAACCGTATAGTGCCGTGCTCCATACATACGTGTTCAAAAATCTCTTCCTTGTTTCTAAGTTTATTACCCCCGAGCATAAAAGTGCTTTCTTTTTGTTAAAAGCTACTCGACATTGCGCCACTCTTTGTTTTATATCTTTATCGCTTCTTCCATCCCAATTTATTTTACTTCCTAAATAAATGAAGTCTTTAACTTCCTCAAATCTTTCATTATTAATTTGTACTTTCGTTTTTGCTCTGCTCTGGCGCCCTCTGCACACTAACACTTTAGTTTTGTTTTTATTCACCCCGTATTCCTTTGTCAACACTGCCTCCATTTCGTTCAACGCTGATTCCAATTCCTCTTTACTAGATGCTAATACTGCTATATCATCCGCGAATCTCAGCATTTTTAGTTTCTGTCCCTGTACTTTAATCCCGAAATCCACTCTATCTTTTACGACATTAATCGTCTCTTCGATGTACAGATTAAAAATTAGTGTTGATAGCGTACATCCTTGTCTTACTCCTTTCCTAATACCTACTTCCCTTCTTTCCCCTTCTACTTCTATAACAGCAGTTTGCTCTTTGTATAGATTGTGTACTACTCTCCTATCTCTATACTTCATTCCCGCGCACTTTAGTATCTCGAAAATTTTTTCCCATCTTACATTATCAAAAGCTTTTTCTAAATCTACAAATCCTATATAAGCGTTCTTTCCTTTTTCTATTGTTTTCTCTAACATTACTCTTAGCGCCAGAATAGCTTCGCGAGCTCCCCTATTTCGCCTAAACCCGAATTGGTCTTCTCCTAGTATTTCCTCCTAGTTCAACATAAAGAGGATAAAATTATCTCAAAAAGCTTTGTGATGAAATCATTGGAAAAAAATTATTGAAGTCCTTGGACCTTTCGAAAGGCAAGCAAACATTTGGGAAAACATTTTTCCGATGGTTTTCTAATAATTACTCAATAACTGCAGAGGGTAAAAATTTTGAATCAAGATCTGAAAACTAGAAACTTGGAGCTTCAATTTGTTGTGTTTATTTCTTGTACTTATTTCTTTATTTTTACGCTTATTATAATAATATTGCTTAACTATACTGCTCTAGTAGTATTATAGCTTTTCTTAAATTTAAGGCATTGACCCCCACAACCCAAATAAAACTATTTGCTTTACTTTATTTTTTCCTCATTGGATAAAACAAATAAATTCTCACGAATTTCTTAAGAACAAATTATGTTATAAAAAAATACGTATCAACGATGTTACAAGCTTCCAGAAAGAAGACCTCATTCAAAATAAAATACATTCAAAAACTATATTGATTCTGATTGAAATTCATCCTAGACATGTCCGAATTATTTTTTGGGGTAAAACATTGTATCAATTTTTCACTAGACTTTATATTATCTCAAAATTGCAATTCCTGGAAAAAAATTTCATCTAAGTTTTTGAGTGTTTAATATTAGAACACCATACTCTGTATGATTTTTTAAACGATCCAATGCAATACGATTTTTTCCGATGTTCATTTTAGATTAATTTTGATATCTTCAAAACTGATTGACACAGATAAGTGTATCAATTAAATAATTTAGTTAATTACTTACTGGAGTAAGTACGATTATTGTACTTACTCCAGTAAGTACGATAATGGTTCTTCAATACGCTAACAATTAAACAAAATAATTTATTTCCCATGTTCTCATATTAGCGACATTAATTATTCGAAATACCTCCTTGAAAAAACGATCTCCCCTGTACATAAATAACATATGTACAATGGCACGATAATGGCACAACGTGGTGTCCTCAATTATTTACTGCCATTTATCTCAGAAACGTGAATACATAATTTATACATGTTTATCTTATTATTAATTATCAGTGATTTAATTACAATTTTACAGACAATTTGCTTCCAAGTTTCTTAATTATAGGACCTCGATCGGAACCTATTTATAATAGGAATTATTCCTTCTTAAATATAACAAAAAAGAGCCACATACGAAAGCCTTTAATGAACAAACATACTGTATAAATGTTGTACTTCGGTATTTTAGGGACGCTCTTTTACAACGATGGTGACCAAAATAGGTAAATACGTAAGGGTTTTTTAACAGCGTTAAAAAAA
Organism: Rosalia funebris; assembly: GCA_037954035.1. NCBI lineage: Eukaryota > Metazoa > Arthropoda > Insecta > Coleoptera > Cerambycidae > Rosalia > Rosalia funebris. The sequence goes on along the minus strand of JAZFAV010000001.1, from coordinate 7,705,467 downwards.
CTTGTCTATTAACATAAGACTACGTTTTATGACAGCATAAATTCTTATCTACAAAATAAAAATTTCGAAATTGTCCTTAGAGTTTATTATTATTGAGAGATATCATTGCGATGACCTTTTAATAGGCAATAATATAAATAATCATGTATATATAATAGAGTACCTACTACTTTAACGCCACTCTCAATAAAAAAAAAAACCATCTGAAATACAACAAGTGAAAAATGACGGTTCAGGTTGGCTTCGATTACGTCCTCGATTATCATTCGGTGTTATGTAATTCTTACTGGCCAACTAGACTATTTACATATCTGCATCTTACCAGCATTTTCATGTTTCAATCAGCCAGTCGATCAGCGCACTTGATTTTCGAGCCAATTTAATTGAATGTCATGGCAATACCAATGAATTACATACAAGTCACATAACCAGACTGTTTATTTGCACAATGGATTTACTTTTTACCTAATAAAATAACCGACGCTACTGATCGGATGGGTACGACTGATTCTCTTGATCGTTTTCCTCTGCCACCACATTTTTGTATACAGTGATGGCTTTAGGCAGAAAATGGCTCGAGTTTCCTCCAATATACGTACTAACATGTAACACACACGTGTCTGGTGTATTTGCGCGTTAAAAAAATTGGTAAGCTGAAATAAGATACCATCCAAATAAAAGTTAATAGTGGCGTATTGATTTTAGGCCTATAAGTACTAGATAATGTATAACATCTATTTTTTGCTGCAAGTTTTCGCGTCTGAATACAAAAATAAAAATACGTATCCATAATTCTTTAACTACTTTGCCTTTTCTAAAGATAATACTTTTCGAAATGATTTTTTATGGGCAATCTTGTTTGGTAGGTATATATTTTCTGTGGATACCGCAAATATTTCACCCAAATGATAAACGTGTATTTTTTCATTTCATAAAATTAACATAAACCATTAGTTCAAGAGACCAAACATAAAGCTACCGAAACATCAAAATCAGTACACATACAAGTAACAATATATTGTTGACAACTTTTACATTATAGAAGACTTCATGAAAAATTTAGGCTTTGGCAAAGAATGCCCTTAGCTCAGTGGTTTGCGAGCAGGGCTCTCAAACGTGTGTAGATCTTGGCGGGTGGCCTTGATTGTGTGTAGATCTTGGCGAGTGGCCTTGATTATGTAGGGGCAGGACCCTGAGTGTTGTACGAGTAAAGGTCAGGTGATTTTGATGAAGGTCAGGTAGTTTGAACTCGTTAGTGAAGACGAGAAACGATCTAAATATTATTAGCAATGATCTCTGTAACGGACGAGTTGTTTTGAGCTTGCTTGTTGCAAGGTATAGTTGGGATAAGACACTCACTGTATTTTTCTTACAAATAGGTAATTAGCAAGAGACGGGCACCCTAGTGATCATCAGTGAGCTGGTGAGTGTTTTACATTCCGTTTTGCGGAACTGTCTTTGTGACAAATTACCTATTTTACACCTGTTTGAGTGACGGATTGTTTCTCCGTGTTTTTAACCCTTACAGATGAAACCTAGAAAAATTAAATAGAATATACTTTATGCTGTATAATTTTTCTAGCGATTGTATTTTATTAGTTGCTCTGTGGAAAAACTGGGAAGAAAACTTTGACTGAAAGCAAATAAGCTTAAACATATCAATATGCATGCATTTTTATTTTGTGTGTGTGAGACAATTGCAGCTCACGCTTAGAAACAAGGAAATAGTTATTTGGACTTATACTATTGAGCTTATACTATTTTTATTTTATACTGTTCCAAAAATATTTTGCTCTGCTTTGGTACACAATTTTATTCTGTACTAACCAATGTATTTACGAGACACAACAGAGTACAAAGCCAGTCCTGTTTGATGATAAAAGCTTATCAAGAATTGTGTAATTATGTCAAAATAATTTACATGTTATAGAAAAATCTACTTTATTACATCTTATGTGAAAGACTTGTGATGATAATAAGTGATTTATATCAGACGGAATGTTGTGTAAATTCTAGAAGCCCCCCCCAGGTAATTCATTACTATAAGATGTCTAATTAATATGATAATTAACTGACAGATAATAATTCCATATGTTGGCAGCACTATTTTCATCCACGTGCTAATCTGATAAGGAAACACAATTTTGAGGTAAGATTTCAGTTAACTGAACTAAAATCTGGCTTCTTTCTGCCTGTCTCCTCTCCTTTGATGTAAGTTTTTTTGTTAACAATGAATAATGACATGTATGCATAAGCATTTAATAAAGTTCTTAATAAAAGTGGAAATGTAAGATAACTGAAGGTATTCTTGTCTTGAAAACAAACAACATAGGAAAGGATGTAACAAATGAATTTTTGACCACGCATAAGCCAGAATGTTATTAATTCATTGTGTGTTGATTAAATTCTACATTAATTTAGTGTCTGGTGTTTTTTGCTTCCTAAAACAAATATTCAATTTGTTATAAAACTATTCGTCAAACACCGACTGGCATTTGCGCCAAATAATCGATATTCTATTAATACATTCACGTAGAACATTTCAATTTTTGTTGGTTCTAATAATACGTAGCTCATTAATTTATTGGTAATTGTAAGAAGACTTACCCACCTCTTGACAGTGTGCGGTACGAAAAAATTTGCCCATTCCAAATAAAAACGAAAATATAAAAACACAGTAACTAAATTTAATTGTACGGCACCCCCAATAATTAATAAACAACTATATTCTACTATTATTTAACTTTATTTAACCATTTCTGCTTCAGGAAATCAAAGACCCACAGCCCAGACAGTAGCGAACAGATCTTTGACTTTGACGTTAAAATGACGCAACGCAGGGTTAGTTCGACTTTTTACCATTCACTGCCTTCCTTGGAATCCGTTATCGTGTTTTGATCCTTTTTTACCTTTCGCGATTGCGAAAAGACAAAACATACCTATGGAATCCGTCGCTGTCAGCGAATAGAACACTGGCGTTTAGCACTTTCTTGATAATGAAAGTATTGGCATCCATCGCCATCTTTCGGAGGATAATTATACTATGACGAACAACCACACTAATATAGAAAAATTTCCTGCACAACATGCCACAGGTAATCGATACTATTTTTTGAAATGATGTTTAGATCAAGTAAAAATGCGAATAGTATAACTGACGTATCATTATGTTTGTGATTATGGCTAATTTATATTTAATAACAATATTATAATGAATGCTCTGTTACCAACAGATCAAATTACAAGAAGTATTGTATTTATGGTATTTATCCTTTATCGTTATCTTGACTAGTGACATCTGTTGGGATTTAATGTTATACATTTGTTATACGAATGTGATCCAAGTACTATTGAACTGTCAAAATAAAAAAAATAATAAAAATAGCCCAAATTCTGATTACAAATATGTAATCAGAATGTAACTTAATACCACAACTCCGCATTAACAGATCATTGATAATTTAAAGCAAATATTTGAATAGAATCGAATTATTTTGTATTAGGAACGGGGGTATGTACATACATTGTAGGATTGTCATGTGATTCACATAAAGTCGATGCAGTTAAATACTATATATAATGTATTATTTTAAGTCTAAAATTAGTTTACAGTAAAGGACACATTATAGTCTTATTTGATTTATGTTCTTTTCTTTAGGTAAGGTAATAAATAGCGTTATCTGAAACATAAACATGTCATGTTTTTGTGAAGATAAGAAAGTGTAAATACAGAAATATCAGATGAAATGGATGAAAACGTGGAGGAAGCCGTCCAGAATAATACTGGAACATTAATTGGGATAAAACAGGTAAGTCGGATTTAAAATCGAGTTTACACCGAAACATAACCTAAAATATTTATAACAGCCTTTCTTATATTACAGGATACCCTTTTGAATCACCTGGAAATATCAGTTTCCGAGTCAGAGAAACGCGCGAACGGTTCGCTGAACCTGCGAGAATTTTATACTGTGTACTTAATTGAGACCAAGTAAGAAAATCCATATTGTAATATTGATTTATACCCCTGTACTAAGCACAGAATAGAGGTCAAGCAATTTCATTGAAGGATTACTCATGATGTACAGTTTCTATCCTGTTGGTTTGCAGTTAATCTGACCTGTTTATCACATGGATCTTGTGCCTATTTGTTGTTCTTTTTTAGGGTGATTGATTCTAACTTCCAGCAGAAGCTCGGCAAGCTCACCACAATATGGAGGAGGTACACGGAATTCGAACAGTTGAGGGATTACCTGGAGGTCACTTACCCTTACATTGTGTTGCCACCGTTGCCGGAGAAGAGGGTGATGTTTGCGTGGCAGAATACATCCAACGATACGTTTGATCCTAATTTTATTGACCGGCGACGGGCTGGACTGGAGAATTTCCTGTTGAGGATCGCCGCACATCCGATACTGACTTGGGACAGGCATTTTGTGGAGTTTTTGCAGGACGAGGTAGGGTGGCGGGAGTCGTACAAGTCAAACGGTAAGTGGAAGCTTTTATAGTTAAAAAAGTGATTTTACTTGGTTGTAGTTTGAATTATTTTTTCCCTTGGTGTTGACTAGATGTGTAGTAGACGATTTTATGTGTCTGTTATGGAATTTCGAGGAATCGATGGTATATTCTGGTTGTAGGGTATCTAGTACAACTAATGGAGAATAAATTGAGGAGTCTCAGCGTGTCCGTGAGGCTCAAGAGACCCGACGGCCAATTCGAGGCGATCAAACAATATGGCGGCACGCTACACGCAAACTTAAACAACTTGCTCAAGGCCAGGTCACGTGTGGCAGGGAAGCAGTACACCGTCCATAAGCTGCACGCACACTACGGGCGCATCTTCAGTGAATGGAGCGGCAGTGAGAATGAAATGGGCGACGCCCTCCAAAAAACAGGGCACTACATGGACTCGCTAGCGTCCAGCATCGACGCTGGCCTCGAAGACGAGGAACTGCTCGCCGACCAACTGAAGGAGTATCTGTTCTTCGCGTTGTCATTGCAGAACGTGTGTAGGAACCGCGAGATACAGCAGTTGGAGCTGGAGGACGCCGAGGAGAACGTGGCGAACAAGAACGTCGAGCGTACGAAGGTGCAGCAGGGCAAGACAGGGCTGATGTCGCGCCTTTTCGGCGCCGTCGACACCGACGAGGTCAGGGAGTTCAAGGTGAACCTGCTCGACCAGCAGATTCAGGAGGGCGCGACTGCTGTTAACACGTCCAGGCATAGCCTGAGGTGAGTTTGTGTTGGTTATTTAACTTGCAGATTAGGAGAATCTGCTTAGGAAAGCATAGAATCTCTTTAAAATTGAGGAGTTTCGGTAATACTCATATACAGGGTGTTCGAAAAAATAATGGACACATCCTCAAAAGTGTCATCGTGGCAAAGTAAGATTACTAGCATCTCTTACTATTACCAAATTTAGGTTTATTTTTGTTTTCATCTGAATTTATAAAAAAAAAAGTTATGAAAATTCTGGGTTAAAATAAATTAAATTAAAATATGATAAAAAGGGTAGGTTAGGAGAATTCAGTTAGGAAATTTGGTGAATATTGACAAGACTGGGTAATATTGATATACAGGATGTTCAAAGAGTAACGGACGTATCTTCAGGACGTATTGTCTGAAAACTAAGACTTGACATTTCTGTTGATTTAATTGGCCAAATATTAGTTTCTGTGAAAAATTCTGTTTCTTAAAACATCTATTTTTACAACATATTAACTTTAACCATATATTTCACAGTTTAATTTAAAAGATAAATAAAATCCTAATTATAAGTATATGAAAGTTTAGGTCAATAAACTATTTTTTTTAATCAAATTAGCACTCCATTATAGCAAGAGCAATTTTTTTTTACAAGAAAATCCACTTTTAAGCAATAAAAAATTGATATTTTGTTAGTTTTCATTTTCAAAAGTTTGCTGTATTATTTTTAAATCTAACAGATCTTTCTTATACTGTTCTGGGCTTTTTTTAATTAAATTTCAGTTTTCAGCAAATGTATAAAAAAAAAAGTAAAAACCGGGTTAAATGTACGGATAAAATTATTTCCATAAGCTAACGAATTTATTAATATGTTAATTTTAATTAATATTAGGTAAATTACGAACACCACTGTATTTGAGTATATGAAAATAATCAATTTCAGTACAGTAGCTTAAGGACTGTTTATTTTGCTTATACTTAAGCGCCCAAAGAAATTAGAAATTGATTATCTGTTGACAATGTTGCCAGATTTCTAATTTCTGCAGAAATGCGTATTTATGCGAGGTAGTTTTTCCTCAAAAATACACCTACCCATTGTTTTAGACCGATTCTTCCTCAATATCTCATTTAATTGCAGTGATTTTTCTTCTAAGGCCTTAAGTGATATCGAACGATTCCAGAATCAAAAAGCACTCGACCTGAGAGATACTCTGGCCGGTTTGGCTTTTTTACAACTGAAAATTGCCAGAAAGGTAAGGTGATAAATACCAAAATCCTCTGTGTCAGTATCACCTTCCTGTTTGTGGTTCATATCCTGATCATTTCCTTGATTATTACATAAATGTAAAATAACTTTAATTAAAAACAGTAAAATTCTCTGGACAAAGTCCTCTATCCAAAGCCACCTGTGTCCTTGCTTGCGTGAGATTGAGCGTGAATGGCATTAAACAAAAAAAAAACATTAGTCGTGATTTTCCTTTCCAAAATTCAAAATGTATGTCTATTACACGTTTTTCTTTTACTCTATACCCCTCTCCTTGTCCCATAGTATGATTCTTGTGTCCAACGTGACGTGTATCCTTTTTTCAGGGTCTACAAACCTGGTTACAGATACGTGAATGCCTACAAACTATTCCACAATAATTTTTTATATTCGCCTGTACTGTAGCTAGCTTAATTAATTTTATCCGCCATTAGCCTATGTTTCTTGCTATGATTTTTCATAGCGTTCGTGATCGACCAGTATGGATATGTACTAATACTCCAAAATACTCCAAATCGAATATCGCATATCTACAAAAAGGGTGATAAATAAAAGAAATCAAGAGTAGAATAGATAAAGGAGGGAAAAGAGGGAAATTTTGCGTAGAATTTCGCATTTTTGAGTTCTATAAAATTCCGTGATAGGCTAGTTTTATCCAATGTTGCCAAGTTTCTTCCGCAGTTTTTTGTGTTAGTTGCGACATTGTCAGCAAGAAATTAATCAACCGTTTTTTATTTTTGTTTTGCAAGAAGTTTCTAGGAAAAGAATAGACTTGGCAACGTCGCCTAAAATTGGGATATTTTTTTTTAAATCAATATTCTTGCACATGGAGAGATCTATTTATATATTACCTTAATAGTTTTTAAAATTCTTGGTAAATAATGCGAATAAAGAAAACTCATAGGTCAGTATTGAATGTTTTAGTCGTGTATTTTTTATATAATCAAAAAAGATATTAGGAGTATTTTAAATGTTTTTTAAATTTTATTGTCAAAAATCAAGATTTATTATTGCTTTGATGTAAATTATTTTAAAACCAATAAATAAAAGTATTTTTTACTTGTTTACATATAGTTTTATTATTTCCCGATACACCAAGTCGACCTTCCCCTTATATCAATCTGTATCCAAAGATCCAAGCTCTAAATATTCTCCCGGTTTTGTTTAAAATTCAATTTTTTCATATTCAAATTATTAGTTTCAATTTGTCGCTTAAAACTTTCCATTATGACGTCACAGAGACAATTGTATATAAAGTGCCATCTTTGACTCGTTGGCTTTGGAAATTGATAGGAATTTCAGTTAAATTTTGAACAAGAAAGTAATCAAGAGGTATTATTAAAAAATTATTTAATTTTTTATTTTTGCATGGACGAAATCTCTAGGAAAAAATTAGGCTTGGCAACGTCGCTTAAAATTAGGGTGAATTTTTGAAGATAAATATTCTTGCACAGGGAGAGAGAGATCTAAATATTACCTAAATAGTTTTTAAAAGTCTTTGTAAATAATGCGAATAAAAAAATCTTGTAGGTCAGTATTGAATGTCTTAGTTGTGTATTTTTTTATATAGGGCCTTTTAATAAGGACTCTCGATTTTTAAACGTAATTAAAACAAGTGTGTGAGATATCCACTCATTTTTTTTTTAATTTGAAAGAATATTTTGTGGCATTAAGTAGGTCCAATTTTCGATGACTGTCGCATAAATCTGGCCGGTTCATTCGCGATTTAAGATAGCCCCAAAGAAAGAAGTTTAAAGGCGTTAGATTACACGATCTAGATGGCCAGTTACGACTCAACGCGCCGGTTGTGGCGATAATAAAAATCACGTAATGCGCGGAACGTTTCTCGAACGGAGCACTGATTTTGAAAATAAAATTTGACAAGTTGCACACGTTGTTGAACGCTATAATATTGCATGGTGATTTGCCATACACTAATGAACAATTCACAAGAAATTTGACAGATGTTGCTTTAACATGGCCGCTATAACCTAACTAATAATTTCAAGCGTCCCTATTGAAAGACCCTATATAACCGAAAAAGATATTATTTTGAATGACTTTCTAAATTTCTTTGCCAAAAATCAAGATTTATTATTGCTTTGATATAAAGTATTTTAAAACTAATAAATAAAAAAAAATACTTTAATAAATAAAAAAAATTACGCTTATATAGTTTTATTAATCCCTATACAAAGTTGACGTTTCACAACACTTTACATAACGATGTGTTACCATATTAAGAACGCAATTAAGGTATACTATGGTTTCAAAATTGTAGGCAGTAAGTAATTCGCTTTTTGCTTGCCTGCTGTAATAGGCAAAGAAGAGAGACAAGTCGCATGCCAACTGTCTGCTCGCGACTAAAGATAGCAGATGGCACAGTTCAGGGAATCGTATTTACAATTTACAAGTAAAACAGACACCAGAATTGTTGATTCGTATTACCTGCTCATAAAAATATTGTTTTATACCTTACTGCCCACTATTTTCAAACCAGAATATAGGTAACTGGACGAAAAAAAAAATACTAGAAAATATTCAGATCTAGCGCCTGTTTTTGTTTATAATTATAGGCATTTTAAACAAGTATAGATGCAGCGCCATCTATTGATGGTTATATTAAATATAACCATTACTTAATAATAATATTTTCTTAGTTGCAAATTTTGTAACTAAGGAAATATAAACAGGATGTTCCAAAAGTATTCAAAAAAGTTTACATGTAAACAAATTAGAGCAGCTCTTTTACTTAATACATTTTTCTGACATTCCTAAACATCGTCCCTTTTTTCCTCCACCCTTCCGAACGTCTTATTGTTAGAACGATTGCTTTAAAATTACTTAGACAGTTCTTTAATCATCATTAAGGTTTTTTTTATCGTTATAATATACTTTTGTTTATAATCTGGGAATTAAAAAACAGTTCACTGCATTATGATTTAACAAAGATTCTGGTGCCCTAGTCTTGGAGTTCTCTTTGTGCCCGTATTTGCGAATACGGTCCTGTCTCTTGGCAAACGTGATGAAATAAAAATTCACAACAATCGTTATACGTAATTTTTTTTCCGGAACCTATAAATATGTACATAATTTGATACATTTTCGGTTATTGGCGGAAGCCTTATAACCGTAAAGCGTTCAAATTGGATGAGGGTGTATAAGAATAAGCGCCGCCGGGTGAAAAGGAACGCGCGCAGTTATTTCATTTGATTTCTGTACTTTGCATAAAATTGACTTTGGATTCGGCGTATTATATTACTTTTATTACTTTCATATAGCCGCGATCGAATATGGCACGGCCTGGCTTTGACTTCTCTATATATATATATATATATATATATATATATATATATATATATATATATATATATATATATATATATATATATATATATATATATATTTCATAATATATCGTCACATATATTTGCCGGTGGTAATCAGTTAATTTCGTAGCAGCTAATTGTTAAAAAATTAATAAAAACCACTCACATAACCTATCCGTTCTCCAAGAGTTAATCCAGACGATAAAACATTACCATATTATAAAATTCCCAGTTGTTTTACCAACGTATTTTCCTAATGAAAACATTTTAATTTTAATGGACCAGCATATCACCATCGTTGTAAAGGGTCTTTCAATAAGGACGCTCGATTTTTAAACTTAAATAAAACAAGTTTGTGTATGAGATATACCCTCAATTTTTTTATTTGAAAGAATACTTTATGGCATTAAGTATGGAATATAGCATCGTTTAAATATCCGCCGCAGCTTTGCTTGGTGGCACGTATTCGGGTGGTCCAATTTTCGAGGACTTTGTCGAATAAATCTGGCTGAATTTGCTGGATGTTGACTTTGAGGGCATCAATTGTTTGCGGTTTATTCGCATAGACCTGCGATTTAAGATAGCCCCAAAGGAAGAAGTCTAAAGGCGTTAAATCGCACTATCTCGGTGGCCAGTTCACGTCGCCGCTGCGCGAGATAACTATGCCCTCAAATCATTTGTACAGAATGTCCATCGTTGCATGCGCTGTGTGGCACGTAGCGCTGTCCTGTTGAAACCACATGTCGGTATCCATATCATCCAGCTTAGGCCACAAGAAGTTGATTATCATCAATCTGTAGCGCTCGCCGTTGATGGTTATGGCAATGCCAGTTTCGTCTTGGAAGAAATACGGACCGATGATTTCGCCAGACCAAAATCTGCACAAAACAGTGATTTTCTTTGGATGCATTTCTTGATGGTGTATCTCGTGTGGACTAGCATCGTCCCAAATCCGACAATTTTGCTTGTTCACATATCGATTCATCCAAAAATGGACCTTGTCGCTAAATATTTTTTTTTTGGCGAAATTTGGGTCAACTTCCAATTGCTCCAGGGCCCAATCAGCGAACACACGGCGTTGTCTATGGTCATTTACCTTAAGTTCCTGGGTTAGTTGGACTTTATACGGGTGCAGACTCAAGTCCCGACGCAAAATTCGCCAAGTTGAAGTCGAAGAAAGGCCAAGTTCTTGCGAACGACGAGAAATTGACTGCCTCGGGTTTTCCCGTACACTCTCACGCACAGCAGCGATGTTTTCAGCAGACTTTGCGTTTCGGTGACGTACGGGTGTTGGCTGATTATTTATCAAACCGCTTAACTCGAATTTGGCCACCGAACGTCGAATAGTCTACTCGGCAAGACGGCTGTGGCGAGGATAACATTCACGTAATGTGCGGAACGTTTCTCGAACGGAGCACTGATTTTGAAAATAAAATTTGATGATTTGCACACGTTGTTGAACGCTATAACCTTCCACGGTGATACTACTGAACAATTCACAACGAATTTGACAGACGTTGCTTTAACAACATGGCCGCTATAACCTAACAAATTTCGAGCGTCCCTATTGAAACACTCTGTATATACTGGTCACGAGGGAACTCGCTGAATTCGCGATATTATGATATCAAAACAAAATAGACACAACCCTGTAGATTGGCCGGTACGTTGACCAGACCGGATGCCTCTAAACTTCTTTCTTATTTCGATTATTTAAGCTACGAATGTGACATTTCTTTAAATAGACTTCAAAAATACGTTTTAAAATAATAATTTAAAATTAAAGTTGATGGAATTTCTATTTCATTTGGAGTCTTACTATTATACTTCCATATTACGAAGAAATATATTCCTTATATTTTCTTTTTAAAGACCTAAAATATCTAAGATTAAAAAACAATGTACTACACTTTTTGTTAAAAATTCAAGGAATAACTTTAGGGAAGAACTCTTGGATATGTCAATTTTTTTTTAGTTGCGCATTTTCTAAAATATAATTAATATATACAGGGCGATTCGTGTAGGAGCTATGACGACATCGATATTGGTTTTAATGGCAACGCTTTTTGCAAATAAAGCTAAAAATAAAAATTTACGGGTTCGAAAGTTTTTGTCAAAAGTTACTCCTTGAATTTTTAGGGTTTTATTCGTTACTTTATGCAAGCACTGTATATTATCCTCTATGCTTACGGTTTAAAGTCTCATTAGTGAGATTTAGCAGTGGCGGCTCGTGGTGATTTGTCCTGGGTGGGCAACAACTAACTATTAGTAGGTTATAGTATAGTGCAAAATAATGAAGTAAAATATAGCAAAGAAAAAATTTTGACTCATCACTCTATGTTAGTCATTGTACAAGTATTATGTTAAGATTTAAAATTCTTTCAGCTTTCAAGTTGAGAATGAATAGCACTAAAATTGGATAAAACTAGCACCGACTCTTATGAATGCTACACAACTTTTATATTTACACATTTTCTAATATTTACATTAATAACCAAAATAATTTTACTTAATAATATAACAAATACAGTGTCTACAGAGTACAGACCTCGCTGAGATAAACAACGTTCTACAACGTCTTTGAAAACTCAACTCGGAAATACGGAGATCGAACTGATCGGAGATTCTCGATTCCTTCCCCGCTTTGCCGAAAGCCTCTTCAACAGGATGGTCTAGCCCACCCGTGTCACAGCTTACTCGAGACTCGAGTAAGCTGTGCCCGTGTTTCAAATTGTTTAATGTAGTTTACACGTGTATAATTTTGTTTTTGTCTTCAAATCATTCGTAATTCTATTAATTAATTGATTATATTCATGTGTTTACTGTTTATTTAATTTTATATTCTACATTCCCATGTTTCTATATTATTCTGAAATCATTTAAACTTTCAAGAGATGTTGAAAGTATACCTATGTCAATAATATCAACATTAATTTTAAAACTAATATTGGTAGATACTTATTTACTTGTATTTATTTATTAAAGGAATAAATATAATTTTTTATTTGTGCGAGGCACTTGCGCTGTCTCGTATGTACATACAAAGCCAGAAAGGCAAAAGGCGTGGCTGCTCATCCGGCCCGGCACCCACCACGCTATGCATAACCACGATAACTATTATAATAGTTCCACGGTTAGAAGAGTGAATTGCTGCACTTACTTGCACTGCAATTTTCTACCACGGTTGCGCTGTTAGTATTAGTATATATAATCAGAATTTTTCATTGTATTATTGTTGTTATGTAATATATAATGAATTTAATTAATTACATACTTATTACATAATTACTCTTCACTAATTTCTATAAACGATAAATAACGAACTTTGGAACTGTGCGTTCCTCTTCTTCTAGGAAACAGCTGGATGGGCACTGCCCACCCTGCCACCCCTGACCAGCCGCCACTGAGATTTAGTGCGGTCCTAGTACATACGGAAAATATCTAGATAAGGAATTCTTATTATTCAACATCCATCACAATAGCTGAAAAAATGTAGACAACTACCCGTTTTTTTAGTCTAGTACTTTATAAGACGAAGTGTTTGGCACTAAAAAATATATACTTTTTCGGCGATAACTAATAAATCTTCGGAATAAATCTCAACTTTTGATCTCTATCCAATCCAATCTAAAGATTTCGCGATGTTTTGCCGTCGTAAATCTTTTACCGGAATAATATTGTTTTTGTTATGATTTCGAACATCCCTGCCTGCGACGTTCGAGATGAATCGGTTAGTGGACACCTCAGTAGGGGTAGTTAAAGTTAAATAAATACTTTAAGCGACTATAATGCCATAAATTAATCAAAAATTAGTTAGTTGATTAGAATCTTTGGATATCTTTTTATTAAAAATGCATATGAATTAAATTGTGGCATCTTTGGAAAAATATATACCGGGTGGTCCAGGTTAAACGTCATTAATTTTAATAGGCGATAGAACAACAAGAAAAAGGTAGCCTTTCATAAGAAAACTTTATTCAAAAATGTTTCCTAACAAAGATACAGGGTGTCCAAGTTGTAAAAAACTAGTTTTCTCATCATAACTTCTAAACCACTCGATCGATTGCCATTAAATTTCTCACACAAACTACTGTAGTATATTTCTAAGTAGTGATTAAAATCATTTAAAGAAATTCTCCAGTGGTGTAGATAATGGGGGGTCAGCAGCCCCTTCTCCTCTCCCAGTCTTCGGCGCCACTGGATATTTTACAAAGAAGATTCAATTTTTGGATTCCCTGTTTAATTTAGAAAAAAAAATAGCCTTGCAAGTTTTTAATTTATGGCTTCATTTTTGAGATACTTATTTTAATTTAAAGTGTTGCAAGCAGGCCAAAGCGCATGACTGAACTACCAAGAAAATACGATATGACAACATTTTTTTAAAACATTTCATTACTTACTAGACATAATGTACATCATAGATACAAAAAAAAAAAAACAAATAAACAAATAATTACACTAATAAGTTCTCATTTCAATATTGTATTATCCTGGTAGGTTAGTCATAAATCAAAAACTTGCAAGAGTAATTTCTTTTTCTAAATTAAACAGAAAATCCAAAAATTGGATCTTCTTTGTTAAATATTCAGTGGCGCCGATGATTGGGAGGGGAGAAGGGGATGCCGACCCCACAGTATCTACGCCACTGGAGAATTTCTTTAAACGATTTTAATCATTGCTTAGAGATGTTCACATTAGTCTGTGTGAGAAATTTGATAGAAATATGAGTAGATCAAGTGGTTTAGAAGTTATGATGAGAAAACCAGTTTTTTTTTACAACTTTGACACCCTGTATCTTTGTTAGGAAACATTTCTGAATAAAATTTTCTTATGAAAGTCTACTTTTTTCTTGTTGTTCTATCACCTATCAAAATTAATGACGTTTAACCTGGACCACCCTGTATAGTGGGGGTAACTATTATCTTCAATGGATAAAAGGTAACTTTGAATTAAATATACAACTCAAATGGCATATGATAATTTCTAGTCTTTATGATAGAGTTATTGAATTATGACAAAAGCAAGGCTGTTAAAATTGAAAATAAAAATCGACTACGGGTTATATAAGTGCCTCACAAGGAATACTATTAGGCTTTGTAACTCCTTGATAAAATTAGCACATCAATGAAGCTTTACATTATTACTTTTGTATTTTTTTGAAGATTTAAATCACCAAAGAAAAAATTGGTGAAATTAAATCGTAAGAATTTAAAATCAGTAGCGTGTAGATCCTCCTCTAGCTCTTATCACTGCTTCCATTCGTCTGAGCATACTATTGATCAAGCGATGAATGGTTTTCTGAGGAATACTCTCCAATTCGACTTGCTCTAAATCCCTAAGGCTGGGCGCAAATTGAGACGCTTATAGCACGTGTGACGCGACACAGCACAGCGCGTGTTTTTGTAACCTATAGGATTTAATGAAACAGCGCAAATTGGAGGCATGACGCAAGGTAGGGCAGTTCGCGTCTGCTCTCGCTCGCGCGGCGCTGTGGTCCAGGCACAGTTTCACGCACCACACGTGTCACAAGTTGTTCCGTAATAGTTCTTTGGATGCGGGCGGTACACGAGTCAACATCAAAACTGCGTCTCAACATGCGAATCACCACTCTACGCGAGTGACACGTACTCGTCGCGCCACGTCACTTCACACGCGCCTCAATTTGCGCCTAGCCTAAGAGTTAGTCCATAGTTGGAATATTCACAAATCGCAGGTAGTTCAGTAGCTCTCTAGCAAAGTGGGGCCGAGCATTATCCTACATAAAAATGAAATTGTCATCGAAAAACGAGGCAAATGGCATCACATGTTCTTTTACGATGTTCTCTGCGTAGAAATATGCATTCATGGATTTTTCCCCTATAGGAACCGAATCCGTGCGACCATCGAAACAGAATCCTCCCCAGAACATTAGTGATCCACCAACAAATGAGATCCTCAAAGAAATATTGCAGGCAGCAAACTTAGTATTCGTCAGACAAGTTGGTATCATCTGGTGGATTATGCTTATAGTCTAAGAGCCAGTGACATTTTTCGGTGATGATTTAGTTAAGGCCTATTTTTTGAGAGGATGTTGAGGGGGGCATAAGTAATTGTAAGTGTCATCCGCGAGGATTAACTCTGATTGCAGCCACAGAGGGAGGCAGAACGCCCTCAACGTGTAAAAAACTGTATCTTTTTATTGTTTAGTTGAGGCTGAAATTTTC
The DNA here is from genome assembly GCA_037954035.1 of Rosalia funebris. Classification (NCBI taxonomy): domain Eukaryota; kingdom Metazoa; phylum Arthropoda; class Insecta; order Coleoptera; family Cerambycidae; genus Rosalia; species Rosalia funebris. Next base: position 7,689,466 of record JAZFAV010000001.1, on the reverse strand, counting down.
TCCAGTAGTCTTCTGGTAGCCCACAATCATCGATATAATATTTGCAGAACGATTGGCCAGTCATAAGGGGGTGGCAGATCACCCCCAACATGTCGTGTGAGCGATGAACTTTCATTATTTAGTTAAGCATCATCTTTTAGTATGTTGTTGTGACAACTGTTTCAAGTGTAAATGCCAATCTGCAGAACACAAAGGGCGTGAATTAATACCCTGGCAGAACGATTTAGGTTTGTAAACATTTTTTACTTTCAGCCACAAATATCTTTAGAACTTGCTAGATGCGAGAATACAACTCAAAAGACTTTTTGTAGGAAAACCAACAAGGGCTTTTGACACAATTTAAAATAGTTTGTGGTCTCTCGTATTTTCAAAAAACAGAGATCAACTAAATGACACTCTAGGACACTTTGTATATTACTATCCATATAAAATGGAGGTTGTTAAATTTAAATACTTGATTGGACTGTGTTTCTGTTTATGTATCCCCCTAATTTCTGTTTGGGTATTGAGAATTAATTAGAAATAAATAAAAAAAGTGCTTAGTCTCATATCCTTATTAGACGTGGTTTTTCTTGCAGAAATTAAAACATCTGCATTCTGCATTACCTCTTGTTTTGGTGAAATCATAGGTTTATTACACATTGTTATGGTCACAGACATTATTTTACTGATTCTAGATTTCAACTGAACTTTATATAGTTTCAAACTTTATAAACTCCCAGTTGGTTGACGAATATTTCTGTTACAACATTTGCTGTCTGCAGCAGAAATATTTTGTTTACAATTTGTACAAGGTAAAAAAAACCACATGAAAATAAAATATATATTTGTGTATAAAAATATACAAACTTCTTAATAAATGCAGTACTATCAGGTTCTTAAAACTATTAATCATTCTTAGAAAGTGTACACGAAATCATAAATAAAGGCAAGGGACATACAAATCAAAAATAATAGTTTCCAGAACGCAACATCAACCAAAAACTAATATTAGGCCTATAATAAGAACATAAAATCTGTAGGGTTTAACAAATACTAAAAAACATATACAAATAAAAAGAAAACATTTAACTCGTTCTCTTAAGCAGAAAATAAAAATCTAAAACATAGAGATATCACAACCTTAAAAATAACAAATTTTATTATGATGTCAACATAAATAAATAATATATTCTTTCCTAATAACATTTTTTTTACATGCTCAAGTTAGATACCCAAATAAAATGTTATTATGAAAGAATATATTACTTATTTATGTTCACATTGTCATAAAAAATTTGCTATTTATATGTGGAAGGTGTTTGATACACCTTACGCCTCTTCGTCACTTGGAGACATCTCCGGTTCTTCAGACAAATTTCGGTTCTTCTCGACCATACGGTCATGAATAGCCCACACCAACTCATTGTATATGATCGGGTTAATATCCCAACCAATCCTATACAAAACGAAAAAATCGGCGTAACTGATATAATCCACAATGGTCTGTGCCATCTTCTCCTCGAGATTTATCTGTAGCCTGAACAGGTAGAACCTAAATTTAGGGACAAATAGAAACAATGCCCTGTATATCAAGGTGAAAAAGGACAGAAACAATAAAATTAACAACCAGTACCACAGAATTAAGAACATTCTAGCATTCAGTACATTTAAGGGTAAGAAACAGAAAGCGTTGTAGTAATTGGGGGTGTACGTTAAGTCGTTATCGATGTATGAGCACTTTGTCATTCTCGGAAAGACGTGTTCCATCGCGTTGACGCCTTCGTAGAAGATGTACTCTATACCATACCAGACAAATTTGCCATTGAGGTACCAATCCAGTAAATATATTTGGCCCACCTATGACAGACGAAATAATCACACGTTCTGATGGAAAAAATTTTAAAAGAGTTTTGTGTATAGTACTTACCACATTTACGAAATTTAGTGTCTCACAAAAGCAGTACCATATCATGTATACCTTGTGGGAATGCTTCCAGTTTAACAGGTACCGTACCAGACAGTCTCTTGTGAAGTTTGTCCAATTGAAATTGGGAACTGGCCCAACTAAAAAAAAATTGTGCTACTATAACCATAATAAGAGCGATGAAAACTGCCTTAGTTTGGAATAGGATATGTTAATGCAAAAATAATTAAATGAATAAAAACAGTGATGATATATCAAATAAAAAAACTTAAATTTGAAACATTCTTTAGTTTGGTAAATACTTAAATCCATAAAGTGAAACAGACTTCGACCAATGTTGTTCCCCCAATTCAAACACAACATAATTCTGCTGATAAACATCTCATAAATGCAATAACATATACACAATGTAAAAAATTAAAATAATTATATACATTGCAAGAGATGTGTTTAAGTTGTAAAGACATTAGTTTTCTATTTGTAGCTCTACATCTAAATTATAAAAAATTCTTTTAATTCTACTCTCCCCCTCGACTACTTCGCTTTTATATTAATTTTTTTTTACCGTATATCCCCGATTCCAAATAACTTACTGAAATCATCGATAATCTCCCGCAGTCGTCCAGCCTCCCAGAATTTCCACAAAAATCTCGGCATATAAAACATCAGCGCTTGCATGCAAAATATTATGCAAACGCACTGATAGAAAATCTGCCTATGTCTGCTAGTTAGATCATTAGAAGTGTCTAGAAGTATACGAAGTGGTTTATCTGAAATTTATGTAAAACTGAACTCGAGACAACAAAAAATCGCCTTTACTTGTCCGACATACCACCAGCTAGACTGTGTTTGACGATGGAAGTGTCGGCAGCCCAGCAAATTATTTTGAAAATATCCTCGTTGTCATCCATATCGCACTCTATCGGTTCGTCGAAATATTGTTTGATGGTCAGAAGTATTGAAAAAGCTAATAGCATTGTTGTTGTCACAATGTAATGTAGCTCGAATGCGAAATTATCTACATGAATGTTGTTATCACGTTCAAATAGAGGCCTCAAATGCTTCAAAATATTTATCATTTTGCTCGTGTGTACACACTTTACTGAATTAACAAAATCAAAGGAGAACGCAGGCTATACACACAAGATGATTTCAAATGAAGTCACCTCTACCAAGACGTTAACTAGCACCAACGAAGAATACACACTACAGACTACACGCGCAACAAGTTTATTTCAAATGAAATTGTCAAATCTAGGAATTCGTTTTTTTAGTGCTAAAACGCTATTAGGCCTACTACCCGGATAGTCTAATATAAATTGCAGCTGCTAGTATCAATAACGAATAATAATTTATAAAGTATGCCAAGGAACACAAAAAACTCTGCTTGTCGTTGAAATAATACAAAACTCTAAAACCAAATAATTTACTGTTCGAATATGTGGCGCCATCTTTCGACGTATTGTGGAACTGTATTTGAATAAAACGGCGCGGCAATGGGATCGTATTCTTAAAGCTTTTTTTCTGTGAAGGTTACGGTCACCCTTAGAAGTTGTATAATGGAACGTTATTGCAAAATAAGTATTTATACTGTCTCCTATTGTCGATTTCCAAACTTTAAATTCTTCAAAATAAAAAGAAAGGGTTTACACTATTTCCGTTGGCAAAAATTTTGTTTTGGTGATTTTACTATATCTATATACAAACATATACGTAAAATGAACATACCTTCTAAATTTGTAAATAAAACTTTTTCATTTGCAACCCTAATATCGTGCATATTTTCTAAACGTTTTATCAAAGTCCTTCGTCGTTTTTAAAAGAACTGTTTCAATCGCTTTCTAAGCATTTATAATGCTACACGATAAATCTTATCGTAAGAAACTACAAGAAGAAGAAGAAGGTAGTTGATCTCCTTTGAACCAGAAGAATTAATTAAATTAAATAATAAAATTTGATTAATCAAATAATAAAAATAATTATGAGTTGAAATTACGATGTTTTTTGAGATATTTTTTATATTTTTATTTCGTGTTTTTCCTTTCTTGGAACATTTTTGATGTGATCAAAAAAAGATATTAATGATTCAACATACATTTACAATGTTTTTTATCAATCGAGATCGTGGAACTTCAATAATTTCAATTTTTTTCAAAAATTTTTCATAATATTTTGGGATTCTCAATCGGCACTGATTATATTTTTCTGGAATCAGTATCATTATGATAATCAGATAACACAATTGCAACTAGAAAAAATTTGTCGAGTTCGAGAACGCAACAATAGAAGCATCTGAAAAAAAATCATTGAACTTTCTTTTAATGGGTATAGAAATATTATAATAAATCGGATGATTCAAAAATAATCGGAAAGAATTTGGCTAAGGTGACTTGCCCTTTTCATCGCATGACTGCATTGAAAAATGTATAATGGTATAGGGCTTAATTTCACTATTGCTAAAAATGACGTTTTTTGACGTTTCTCAACTTGTAGGAATAAAAAAACATGGTTTTAGGGAAATATTAATTAGAACGCCTCTAAGGGTTTGTCGGCAATGGAAAGAAAGTTCTTTATTTTCAGTACATCTCAGAAACTAAAGGAGATACACGAAAATGTTAAGAGACTATTTTTGTAGAGAATTGAATTTACTACAAAAAGTCTTTTGAATCATATTCTCGCATCTAGCATAGTTCCAAAGATATTTATGTCTGAACGTAAAATATTTTTGAAATTTTTTTTTATTTCCAGTATATCTTAGAAACTAAAGGAGATATATGAATATGCCAACAAGCCTTTTCTGTAGAGAATTAAGTTTTTTTGCAGTGAATTAAAACAAAAAGTCTTTTGAGTCGTATTCTCGCACCTAGCATAGTTCCAAAGATATTTGCGGCTTATCATCATGAGGTCATAAGTCCTAAGACTGATTGGACGCTAACCTCCAGCTTCTCCTATCTTGTGCTAACCTACGCATTTCGCTAATTGTGCTACAACCTACATCCCTTACTATTTGCGAGCAGTAGTCTAATCTAGGCCTACCTCTGCCTTTCTTCACTCCTATTTCTGCCTCCAAAATATCGCGGACTATTCCCCCATGTCTCAGCAAGTGGCCTACCATTCTATCTCTTCTCTTCTTTATGTTTTTCCACATACTTCTTTTCTCGGCGACTTTCTCTAATACTTCTTCGTTTCTAACCCTATCAGTCCACGGTATTTTCATCATTCTTCGGTAACACCACATCTCAAAAGCTTCTAATTTCTTCCTACTTGCTTCCCCTACCGTCCAAGTTTCGCAACCGTATAGTGCCGTGCTCCATACATACGTTTTCAAAAATCTCTTCCTTGTTTCTAAGTTTATTACCCCCGAGCATAAAATTGCTTTCTTTTTGTTAAAAGCTAAGCTGAAAGTAAAACATTTTTACAAATTCAAATCGTTCTGCCAGGGTGTTATTGCCGCCATTTTGTTCTGCAAATTGGCACTTACACTTGAAAAATAGTTGTCATAACAATATACTAAAAGATGAAGCTTAAATTAATAATAAAAAGTCCATCGCTGAAAAGTATTTCAGCCTTACTACATAATAAAAATATGCAGTTTTTTTTTACACATTGAGGGCGTTCTGGCTCCCTCTGTGACTGCAATCAGGGTTAATCCTTACTGATAATTACTTACTGATAATCTTACTGATAATCCTAGGCTGGGATTATCAGTAAGAGACAATAACAGAGTAGATGAAATAGAGGAAGCAGATGGAATGGGGGAAATGAATGAAATTAATAAAGTATCAAGGGTTAATCCTCGCGGATGACACTTAGTTATACCCTCCCTCAACATCCTCTCCAAAAACAGGCCTTAACTAAATCATCACCGAAAAATATCACTGTCTCTTAGACTATTAGTCTTGTTTCGTCGCTTCCAGTCATCAATGGTCCAATTTACGTGTTTTTTTTTGCAGAACACAGTCTAGTAACTCTATTCTCTCTGTTCTCTGGTGAGCAGTCCGTTTTACTTTCTTCACATAGTCCACCATCGTGCTTTCTCATGAACCATGGACAGGGTGGGGTGTGTCCTATTCACCTCAAAATCAATAGATGTCGTCTAGTAGACGTCCCTAATCAGAATCAGTCGAAACCCGATCGATCCGATACGATTTCATTGAGTGATCGTGCTAACAAAAAAAATTTCTCAAGTAGTTCACCATTGTACTCTCTCATGATCCATATACATGGTAGAGTGTGTTCTATCCACCTCAAAATCAATAGGTGTCGTCTGGGAGACGTCCCCAATCAGAATCAGTCAAAACTGGATCGATCCAACACGATTTAGTTATCGTGCTAACAAGTTATTCTTGTTATCGTGCTAACAAGAATAAATGCCGAAAACAACGACGACAACGACAGCGACAACGACACACACACAGCAAAAAATTTTAAAAACCTTTTTTTTTGTTTTTAGGCCGAAAAACGGAAAATAAACAAAAACAATTTTTGTTTTCTCACTTTTTCTTTACACGATTACATTACCTTTCCGTAGTGGAGTGAAAAAAGTAATAAAGGCAAAATTACTTTAAACAAACTTAACCTATAAGCCACGTTATAGACGTTAAATAAACATTATAACGTTTATTTTATACCCTTGATACGACTTTGATACGTTTATTTACAAATTTATTCACAGTTGTAAGTATCATAGAAAAAATCGATTTTACTCGCCTATTTCGATTCCCCCTGGAATATGCGACGTCCTCCACACACGACGGCGCAACATCACGTTGTCGCCCGGCTGCGAGTAGCAAACAACGACAGATAGCGAAGACAATGAGCTATCCGAAAGAGAAGGGGACGCGCGATTGTGGCCTGAAGTTTGGGACTATCCAACAGCCCCCGTTTCTATGTCGAGGCCTAGTCGGCGTCCTGTGAATTACGGCCGTGCTATCTCGGTAATAAAGTGGTTGTTATCACTTCCGCCCAGTTGCTAATAGGACAATGCATTACGGTGTTAACTCCGAATGAGACTGCGTGTGTAAACATGCATGATGTAATGTCTGGTCGTGTGGGTGGTTCGTCCAAAGAATTGATCTCGTCGCAGCTTTTACAGCGGACGGCTCAAAGATTCTTTCACGTTTTGTGTAAAATGCATCGCATTTATAAAATATCACTATCCATAAGTCTGAAAATAAAAGAGTTCAGTCAAGAATTTTTCCGTGTCCAGCTTAGGATTTTCGAAACATTTTCCACACGTCGGCACAGAGTGTAATGAGTTATTCTTGTTCATTTGTTTGTTTTCTTCTTCTGATACTATTAAAAATGTTCATAATTTTAGGCCCACTTCGAATTAACAATCAAATATGCCCAGAAAGGTCTCTATTTTACTAAGAATTTTACATAATGGCATTGCTGATCAAGTGTTTTTGTTTGTGACAGATGCAGCTTCGTACGAGTATATAAAAATTTGCGGTGCCTGGAACTAAAAAGTATCCCCCTCACGTATTTGACTTCCTACTTTAAAAAATGAATATCTGCCACTGCATGACTCTTCAGGAATTACTTTTGCGGAGTCTTTATCTCTAGTGGTAATTTTGCGCAGTCGGTTTCATTCGTTTATTTTTTTTTGTAGTAGAATCTCCAGAGAAGTCAAAGAAGATATTGAGAATTGAGACTGGGAAATCCTAGGCTGGGATTATCAGTAAGAGACAATAACAGAGTAGATGAAATAGAGGAAGCAGATGGAATGGGGGAAATGAATGAAATTAATAAAGTAGATGGAATACAGGAAGTAGGTGGAATACAGGAAGTAGATGGCATGATGATATAGAGCGAGTAGATGAAATAAAGGTGTTTCTTGAAGTAAAAACGCTAGAAAGATACGAAAGCAGAGTAGATGAAATAAAATGAGTAGGAGAACTGTATTTTGTAGTAGATTATTGTAGTAATTTGTCAGAAACAGAGGAAACTATAGACGATGAAACAGAACCACCAGATGAAATATAGCGAATAGATGGACTAGAGATTGAAGTGAATATGATAGACGAAGACGAGTAGTATCTTACGGATCATTGTATTTTGACGGAGAGACATTTGAGAGCATTTTTCAGAAGAAGACGAAAATAGGATAGATAAAACAGATGAAATAAATTAAGCAGATGGAATAGAATTAGCAGATGAAATAGAAATTAAAGAATAGAGACCGAGATGAATATAATAGATGAGGACATTAACTTAATGTTAATTGCTTAAGATGGGCTCTACAATTGGCTCAAGATTGTTACTGTCAGTAGCGTTGCAGAGGAATTAGATGAAATAAAATTAATAGAAGAACTGTATCCTTAAGTAGAAACAAGGACATTGTCAGACTGCGAGAAAAACAGAGCAATCATATGAGATACATTGTGTAAATGAATCAGATGAAATAGAATAAGTAGAAGAACTGTATCCTGAAGTAGAAGCAAATAATTTCCTAGAAACAGAGGAAACAGAGCAATTGAAGAGAGCAAACAGATGAAATAGAGCGAATACATGGACTGAAGATCGAAGTACATATGGTAGACGAAGAGGATAGTAGTGTCTAACAAATTATTGTATCTTGACAGAGGATTTTTCAGAAGAAGACGAAACCAGAGTAGTTAAATTAGAGGAACTAGATGAGATAGAGAAAATAAATGAAATACTTTAAGTAGATGGAATAGAATTATCAGATGAAAGAGACATTAAAGAGTAGAACCCTAGATGAATATAGTAGATGAGGACATTAACTAGATGTTAATTACTTAAGACATGCTTTAGTCTCACAGCAATCATATGAAATAGAATGAATAGAAGAACTGTATCCTTATGTAGAAACAAAAGTATTGTTAGAATGCGAGAAAACCAGATCAGACAAAACAATGCAAACAGATGAAATAGACCAAGTAGATGAATCAGATGAAATAGAATAGAAGTAGAAGAACTGTATCCTGAAGTAGAAGCAAATAATTTGTCAGATAGAGAGAAAACAGAGCACATGCAATGGAGCCATGAAATAGAGCGAATAGATAGACTGCAGATCGAAATGAATATACTAGACGAAGAGGATAGTAGCGTCTTATAAATTATTGTATCTTGACAGAGAATTTTTCAAAAGAAAAGAGTAGATAAATTAGAGGAAGTAAATGGGATAGAGAAAACGGATGAAATAAATGAAGGAGATGGAATAGAGCCAGCATATAAAACAGAGATTAAAAAATAGAAGACGAGATGTGCGAAGACATAAAACTTATTGTGAATAACGTTTTGTAACTCTTTCTTCAAACTCAAATTATTGCAGTCACTCATTTTCGTATGATAAATGATCGTTTTTAAAACTGATTGTTGAAATAACAATTTTTACTATAGGTCTTAATATATAACATGAACGGGAGCTTCGTTTCATTGCCTGCTCCGGATGGAAAAAGTAAAAAGCCTCGTATTTATACGGGCCTCGGCGCAAATCCGCGCCCCGAAACTTTAACCCCTGGGAACAATAAACTAGATCGCTCTAAAAATCGGGACACTTCCGCTCAATTTTCTCCACCGGAATCATTCATCTCTGCCATTTAACATTCTACGGGCTGTCGTTACCTAGATTTCGGCCTTTCTTTGGAATACGCAAGAGTAGGTGAACCTCTCGGCCGATAACGATTCCGTCCCGATAGGCCTTACACGACACAACATCGATCGCTTACCGCATAACTTGTAAAAGTCACCGGCTATAGAGAAACTTTTCATCCCGGCCGGCTTTTATTGCCGGGCTTAGGGGCACAATGGGGGTCTTCCAGTGTCACACATCAAAATCCCCGATAGTCTGGATTACGGCCAAGGCGTATACTTTTCGAACCACTAAACTTTCAGAATTTGTGATTGTATTTTTCGAGTTTACGACTTATTTTCTTTCTTCATATACCCGCGATTCCACGCGGCAGACAGTAAAAATACAAATTTAAAATTGATTACCGTGTCGTCAGTGCCTGCATTCTTTATGGGTTCTGTACGGTTTTCTTTATGAACCCTATTGCCCCTGTGCAGTGGCGGCCCATGGCATTTCCCGCAAAGGACACTTATTTGGGAACAGTAACTCTAGATTACAAATATTATTCCTTAGAGTCTTTATTATTATCTATGAATTACGAATTATTCCATTTTTGATGCTAATTAATCATCCTTTTAAAGGGCAATACCAGGGGCGTAACGTGAGAAAATAATCTAGGGATGTGATAAAAATTTTATAAGGGGAAAAGGTAAAGTCAGATGTATTGTCATATGAAAATGGTAAAAATAAAAAAAGACACTAACCTAAAAAAAACCAAACAAAGAATAGCGCAGGGTCGAGTAGCTTTTAACAAAAAGAAAGCGCTTTTATGCTCGGGGGTAATAAACTTAGAAACAAGGAAGAGATTTTTGAAAACATATGTATGGATCACGGCACTATACGGTTGCGAAACCTGGACGGTAGGGGAAGCAAGTAGGAAGAAATTAGAAGCTTTTGAGATGTGGTGTTACCGAAGAATGATGAAAATACCGAGGACTGATAGGGTTAGAAACGAAGAAGTATTAGAGAAAGTCGGCGAGAAAAAAAGTATGTAGAAAAACATAAAGAAGGGAAGAGATGGTAGGCCACTTGCTGAGACATGGGGGAATAGTCCGTGATATTTTGGAGGCAGAAATAGGAGTGAAGAAAGGCAGAGGTAGGCCTAGATTAGACTACTGCTCACAAATAGTAAGGGATGTAGGTTGCAGCACAATTAGCGAAATGCGTAGGTTAGCAGAAGATAGGAGAAGCTGGAAGTTAGCGTCCAACCAGTCTTAGGATTGATGACCTCATGATGATGACTAACCTAATATGATTATGCCGAGGTATATATCCTAATTTTTAAAATGAAGATCTTCGGTCTTTGTTTGTCCAGCGAAAACGCCTATCACTGTTTCTTCAAATGTTGGAGACGATCTCATATCTTCTAACAAGGCACTTTCAATATTTATTAATGCTAAAGCTGACAGTTTTTCTTGCCTTTGAAAATTTCGCAGATAAGTCTTTATTCTCTGTAAACATGAAAATTATCTTTCCGCGGAACTGCTTGTGGCAGGAATAGTCAAAATTAAACGACATAATTCTGATGACTCCGGGAAAACAGCAAATAATTGAAGGGACATAATATATTGGTGAAGTTCAAACACAGTGCTCTTTTTCATATCGGGATCACTATAAATCACTGAAAGTTGACTTTTTTATACGATTTGCGTCAAAGAATGTTCCATATGTATCTACTAAAGAAGAAAAAAGTTAGCCAAGAAAACGTTTCACGAATGAAGTAAATTGTGTAGAATCTAGATTTAAGAATTTCGGTTTAGAAATTTCACTAAACCGTTCACTAATGTTCAAAGTAATAACGTCCAAAATTTCATAAAACTGTCGTGCGTAGGTGCTATTCTTATCTTCTTCAGGAATTAAATCCAAACACATTCTTTTACTTGGTGGTTGATCTAACACAAATCTGTCCATACTGTCACAAATGTCACTAAACTCGTTTCTCATTTTTTGAATATGTGATTTGAAATCGCTTTCAAATCACAATGAAAAATGATCTTTTTATTTCAGTAACTAATATATGATATTTTTGTCTCTAGAATTTTAAACTCTCGGAATGTGGGAATATTGCAGAAAACACTGTTAAGAAAAAATTAAAATCAAAGTCGCGTGATAAAGTTAAAAGGCCTCTAGCATAAATAACGGTTTCTCGATCCCATTCCTCATTTTCATTTTTCACAATTACTTGAAACAACGCTTCCAAATCTTCCTTATGTAATGGCGACAGTCGCCAAGATGCGTTCACATAATTGCATAGCTGAGTCCGGAAATAACGACAACACCCACTCGAGTTTCCACTGTTGACTGCGTAAGAGCACTGACCTTTTCGCCCATCTAACGCGTGGTTTGGATGTAACGTGGACCATCGCATTTCAGCACTGCAGCAAGTAACGCGGGAGTTCAATAATTTCAGGCTCCTTCACGGCCGATTTGAAATAAAAAAGTTGACGGGAGCGTTTAAAGTAAATAATGTATATTTGCGATCCGTTTAAAAAATTGGCAAATTAGTGTTATTTAAAAGTTCAATCGATTTATTCAATTATTACAAGAGATGCATCACTCGCGTCTATGTATGCTACGCCCCTGGGTAACACCAGTGTAAATTTTTCAAAAAAATTTTCTTTATTAGCTTAAAAAGTTACTTGAACCTTTTAGAACATGGGGCAGAAAATTTTTTTCCCTGAAATTTCGCGACCTTTCTATATATATTATATCGCGGCTTATATCAATCTACAACCAGAGTCAGTCTCCTTGATCCTTCAGATCGTCCGCCGCTGCTACTGTAAACAGTCATAAATTCTCGCATAGATAAAGTCCTGTTTATGCTGTATGCATCTGAGATGTAATATGACGTAAAGTTTATTACATGTGGTGTATGATTTACCGTGCTATAGAGGGTATTTTCTAAAATAATAAAAGTAGTTTCTGTCAAAAGCCCCAAATCCGCATATAGATACTTTCAATTCGTCATGCGACCTTATCACGGAAAAGCTGAAAGAAAAATAACGTCGCTTGGAGCGAAACTGTAGACTAATAAGTAAAGAGGGTGTACCATGAGTCTGTTACACCCTGAATACTTTTCCCAATAATTTTCTTAACGTTGACGTAGTTTTGCACAAAACACCAAAACACTATTACTTTTGTGGAGAACTACATCAGTGGTATCTTCACACCAAAGGTTTCAACCCACTCCCACACAGTTTCTAACTCAATTGGTTTAACTCTCTGGCTATCAAAGACTTACTGTCAATTTTCAAATGTCAGTTTACAATTTCATTGACAGTTACCTCAAATATCCTACGCGCAACGGATTATAGTCGGTAATGAACGTTCGAAATGGCAAAATCAAAATCCTCAGGCAGCAAAAACAAGGCCACAAAATTGGACAGTAAAAAGGCGGACGACATCAAAGAAAAATCATACCTTACCAAGCAAGTAGACACGTCCATTGCCATACTAGACAGCCCCGAAAACGACGTCGTCCTGGAATCGCTACTGTTCCTATCAAAATATGCCGATATCCATCTGAACAATCTGAATTACCTCCAGCAACATGGTATAATGTTAAAATTGCTGAAACTCTTCAATAGGAATATATGTATCTTGCGTTTGGCCTTGAGGCTTCTAAGTACTTTAGTGAAGATCGATGATGTTTTATTTGAACTGGATCAAGATCAATATGACGAGAAAATAATAGAAATTGCCAATATGTATATTTCACACAGCGACTCGTACGTACGGGAGTTCTGCGTGTCGATTTTAGCTAAATTGGCTGCATCTTGTCGAGTCACTTGCCTCATTTTCAAAATTGATCTCTTCAATCCAATCTTAAATACTACAAAAACTACAACGAATTTGTCACTGCTAGAGTCGACTTTGGAGTTACTCTACGTATTGTTAAACGCACCTGCCGCTGTCAGCGCTTTGCCGGATATAAAAAACTTTGATACGTCGATAATCATGGTGCACTTAGATAATCCAAATCCGAAGATATCTAACCTGGCTTTTGAAATAATCCGAAAACTAACCTATTTCGGACTAGAGGTCTTCCAGAAGATGTTCAGGGAAGGCAAGCTGGTCGAGAAGATGCTGGAGGTCATCTTGGACCCCGACAGGATAGACTTCCATCAGAAGGCCTTGAACATCGTCAAGAATTGCATGAAATGCGAGGAAACTGAGTGCTATTTCATCGGCAGTTTCGAGTTCTTAAAGTTCTGCCAGTGGGTCAAAACTTGCGATCAAGACTATCTGTTGCCTTGCGTCGACATTTTCGAAAAGTTAAGCAAAATCCCGTCGATAAAGCAAACCCTCTTCGACCTGTCAGTAGAAGATTCCATACTATACTTTCTACGAAGCACCGAGAAAACGGTCTTAAATAAAACCTGTGGGGCCATATCGAATATGACCACCCATAAGTATTGCTGTGAGAGGATGCTTACTCCGACTGTGCTCCACTCTTTGGTGCAAATACTGTCTAGAAACGACGAAGAAGATCCGGGGAATGAAGTTGCGTTAAAAACGATTTTCGATTTTGCTAGAAGAAACGTGAAGACTTTGGATGTATTGTGGTTGATTGAGGCGCAAGATACCCTGTTGAAGTATTGCAAGAATTGCACTACCAGTATATCCGAAGAGAGCTTCCTAAGAGTTCTTGAGATCCTCTATAGATGGTCTATACACCCCATATATCACAAACATATAGTCAACGATAATTTATTAGAGGACCTTTTGAATATTTTCGCGAACTCATCTGATAAAATAGGGGCATTTGTCTGTGAAATGCTTATTAGCTTTACACATTGTCCGAATTTCAGGAAAGTATTCCTGGCTAAGAATGGACCGCAGTTGTTTATGAATGCATTGGAGGCGACGAAAGACCAGAAGAAGTTCAAAAACATATTAATATTTATTCACAGTAACCTAATAAATCAGGAGGTGCTTATGGCTTTTCTGCAAAATAACTTGGTGCCTTTCTTAAAACGACTTCCAGCTGCCGTGAAGTATCAAGCCCCGTTAATAGACAAAATTCTCGTCTTGACTTACAACCTCCATCTTCCATTGAAGTTTTTCGAAATAAATCGACTAGAAATAACTGATAAGTTGGCGAATAAATTTTATTTAATCAGCGGTCCTTGGAAATGGTATTTTCCGTTCCTGGAGATCTTGGAAGCCCAGAAATTTTCTCCTATTTACACAATTTATGTAGTCGATTACACATACGAGGTGAAGAGGGTCACCGATGACATTTCTCTACGTTCTGGCAGCACAATAAAGTCGTCATTGAGGTCGTTATCGCTGATGTCCTGGGAATCCTCGGAGACGCTGAATTCGTCGCCGTTCGAAAAGAAGTACGGGCAAGAATCACCAGATCCTTACCTACCCAAGTACATACACCACGTGAAGAAGTACCTCGGGCAGGATGTCACAATGACGGACAAGATTAAGATCCTTGGGGAATACGTTGACGCCCTATTGTGCGGACCTAGAGAGGAGTACACGATGACCCAGAAGATACATACCTTCAGGCTTCACATAGAAAGTTTGAAAAATAGCCTGGGTACCAACATCATACCTATAGGATACTTAAGGATCGGGTTTCACTGCGAGAGGGCGCTACTCTTCAAAGCGATGGCTGACAAATGTTGCATTCCTACGTCTCTTGTCAAGGGAAAGGGCAAGTTGTATTGGAACGAAGTTGCCCTACTCAATTCTGATGGTAATGACGATACGCTGAAATTGTACGTTGTTGATTTGATGGGAAATATTGGAAATCTACTTGAGGTGGGATCGCGGGAGGCCAACCAATATTGCAACTTGTATGCGTGAATATGCAAGGCTGGTTTCGTTTGGTTAATTTTAGGGTAGAAAATTAAATTGTTGAAGTAATTGCAGTAAAAAGTTCCAATGTATTGATGAAATCTATACGACTACGTCGGTGTTAGGGTTTTATTATGAAGTTATAATTACAATTGTATTCACTTTGTTTTTTTATATGGAATGTAAACAAAGATTAAAACAATGGTTCAATTAAGAATCGTATGTTTTATTAATATACGAGGCCAGTCTCATAATAGTTCGGTCAGGCATAATAGGCAATTTGCATGAAACTTCTATACGCCTGAAAATATATTTTTTCTGCCATATAATAAGTACTTAAGAAAAATATAATAGTCATTTTTCATGAAAATCTGTAGTTGTTGCATAATTAATAGAATTAATTCACTCATTTATGTAAACAAAGTTACGTGTTCGAAAATGCTAGTCTGATTGGTCCACGTCACTGTATGGGGAAGTATCTCAATCGTTACTGTTTTGATTTGGTTTAGTGCTAACAGTTTGTAAAATCTATAACAAGTGCGTTTTATAAAGTGCTTAACGGTATGGAGCCGATAAAACACAAATTTGATAAGTATTGCATCGTGCCAATGTGTACAAATACTACGGTATCAACGCCCGAAAAATTGTTCTTCTCGGTTCCCAAAGAGGAAAGAATGCGGAAGAAATGAAAAGGTACGTAGCAATGAAAAGGGACGAAAAGAAAGATATAAAGCAATCAAGTTCGACGCCGCTATATTGTTGCGAGGATCATTTTATTGTGAGTACCTAATAACATTTATTTGTTTTAGATGTATTTGTACATAACCCCACTTTCACGTTGCATGTTGTTTTCATATTACTTGTCGCATGGAATATTTAGAAGATGTTTGTTTTGGAGGTTATTAGATATAGATACTTAAATAAGATTTACATTTGAATCTTTTTTACAGTTGGAGGAAGACATGGAAAATTACTGGCAATACAGACTGGCTGAAAATGTACGGGGCTTAAGTTTGCAAAAGGGCATTCTACCTCATATTCTCAGCTGCCAGAGAGAACCAGTACCTGAGCGACAAACTGGGGGCCATAGTCTACACACAATTGTTCAATATTAATAATAATAAATAGATTGCCACACCGAAAAAGGAATATTTAACGAAATTACACTAAACGCCCATCTATCTTTCAACAAAATAATATACAGTGACGTCACGCGATAGCCATTTGCATTTATTGTGTTTACGCGCGCCGATAATAAATTCAAATTTAATTTATTTATTTTGTGTCTATTATTGCACAAAAAGTGGTAAATTTAAGGCTGTATGGATTTAATGACCTACAGAATGTCAACATAATTAAAACTCATGCAAATTGCCTATTCTACAACTGTAAATATATTACAAAACGCTTTCATTACGTCAAACTTGGAACGATTTAAATAACTACTACGAATTATTAAGTGTATAAAGAAAAGCGCAAACATTATCGTCAACTGTGGCCAGTCGATGACGATAAAGTATGCCAGACACATATACGAGCCCAGGCTCATAATAGTTGGGTTAGGCATAATTTTACAACTAATATATTTAAATAAAAATCATAACACTCTCAAAACTATTTTACTAAAGAAAAATATTGGTAACAGATATAATGTATAAACTTTTAACTTAAATACGATGAAATATTGCTAAGTCATGATATGTCAGTGAGAAGTTTATTAAAAATCATTGATTCGCCCTTGAGAATAGTTCAGCCGCTTCATTAAAACTGTGTTGCATCACCTTCATTAATAATAGTATCTTTAATTATGGCAGGAATTGTATCTACCAGCTTAGGGTACTCTTCAGGAAGCGTTCTGTCCCAAATTTATTGCAATTTGGTGCGTAGATCTTTACCTAAATATTTGCGCAACTGTTGTTTTCATTTTATGCCACAATGTTTCTATAGGTGGCAGGTCTGGACTGCTAGAGGGCTATTTCATAACAGGGACATTATGTCTTGTAAACCAAGCTTTGATAGTTTCTGTTGTGTGACACGCAGCACCATCCTGCTGGAGAATGTACTACTCATCAGTGCCTTGACATATTGGTATTGACAGCAATAAACTGTCAGTCAAACTTTGTTTATATTTTTCTGCTGTCACAGTCCCATACACGAAATACAATTTTCCTACTCCCGTATCACTCATGCATCCCTGATTATAAGAAACTAAAGTTCCTGTGGAGTTCTCAGCACATGCTTTCTAGTATCACCCAAAGAGATTTCAAATTTGGATTCGTCACTCCAAATGACCTGGTGCCATTGTTATAAAGTCCAGTGCCTATGTTCTCTGGCCCACCGTAACCGACTGATTTTGTGTCATTTAGTTAATAAAGGCCCTTCTTTTGCCTGAAGGAGAAAATAAAATGTAAAGAATAAAACCTTTCCTTGTAGAATTATTATCCTATTTCTTTATTAAGCGTTTAGTTGTGGGTACAGAAGTATTTTTTCCAATGGCTTGCCTCCATAGTACCATAGTTTATTTTGCACTTGATCGTCCGCTTGTTGTTTCAATCCTCTTCAGAGCATATTGGTTTAATCGTGAAATTTGGGATGGTCGACAAGCTTTTTTCCTTTGTCTTACACTATAGATTTAGACAGCGAATACGTAGCAGATATTTTCCGAGCCAAAATTCCCTGTTTATGAGCATTAGAAATTGTTTTCGCATGTCGTTACTTAATGCCACGCCACGTGCCATTTTCTTTTAGAAAATTTTAGCAGACGCGTCCAAAACATATAATATCCAACTTGACGCCAATTGAGATTCTATTTTGTTTTAAAACGCTACAAACGTTTAGTCTGCTATGTATTTCAGTAACCGGTCGAACTATTCTGAACCGCGAATCTTAAAGTTTTTTATTAACAAACTTGTCATCGACACATCATAACGTAGTAATATTTCATCGTATTTAAGTAAAAAATTTACTTTGTTTCTGTTACCAATATTTTTCTTTAATAAAATAGTTTTGAGAGTATTATTATTACTTTTAAATGTATTAGCTGTAAAATTATGTCTGACCGAACTATTCCGAGCTTATATATACTAGACTTATACATATAAGTTGGCCAGTAAATATTTTCTAGTAATTGGCGGAGGTGCCAGTAATATATTAAACATTTTTGATATATCACTGTCATAAGCTATATTTTATGTCTCTCCTGCTATTGTAACCTCATATTCTAATCTCTAATCACCATAGGTATCTATAACATATTATAGTTAACTATAGTTAACTGTAATATGTTATAGATACGATTTAGATAGTGGGATTAAAGAAATATACTTATCTATAAATAATTATAACAATCAAATGACATTGGCGCCTGCGCCAACTTTTTAAATATTATCTTTGGACTATATTTGTTCCAATTAAAATACTTTACTCCGTATTTGTAATTGTATTTTTACCAGGTTGGAATAATTGTGGTTTGACATATTAGGCTACGGCCGATATAGTTGCTGAATATGATAATTTTGCGGCAAGTTTCGAGACAAAGCTTTAACAAAGCTTGCCGTCCGTTTATGATCAGACATAAAAATAACTTATTCCTACTGAAGGATCTCGCGCCATTAATTGCAATTATAAAGGGATTATTCTCTCGACGCGAAGTAGTTTAACTGCGAAATCTTCGTAATAAAGTTGAATAATTACCGAATAATTATTGAAACTACGTTAAAATTAGGCCGTTAAACATCTTATGAAGAAGATTCATATGCAGGAAGCCTTCTGTTTCACTCAGTACACATTTTAGAATCGAAGATATGATACAAATGTTTTTTTTTGGATAAAAATGTATTGTTTTCTTTTACAAAGTTTGGGCTTTGGCCAAACCAAAAACCCCAAATTTGTATCTGAAAAACTATGTCTCAAACATGACACAATTTTAGACTAAAATGTATGAGAAGACGAAAAAAGATCGCGATGTTTCGGCCTGCTTAAAGCTATCTTCAAGACATCAGGGTGAACAAACATACATGATAAAAATACTTGAGTGATCGCTATTTTTTTGCGTTTTAGTACACATTGATATATGCATCTAATTTAATGATAATAAGGTGAAATGTTAACAACATCTAATTTGATGATAATAATAGAATGTATTACTAAATCGTTGGATATTCTTGATTTTGTCGTTATTATATAAGGCATTTATATTAGTCTTGTTGAGTCCTTATTATATAAGGCATTTGCAGATGCGTTGGAGTATAATCTCCTTATTTCTATAGTTTGAATGTTACCCTCTGATAGTAAAACTTTGCATTATTACTGATATATCTAAGAACTTTGATCGTATAGACTACTATGCTCTTTTTTTTTTAAGAAATTTGGTGTTATAGAAATCATATCTTACAAATAGATTACAGTATGTAGCGTACAATAGACGTAAATTAAATTTAACAACTTCAGGTGTACCCCATGGGTTCAATTTGGGGCTAATTATATTATATGTATAGAAATGAAGCTTTGTATATGTGGAGATTTGTATACTATGTTATGTGGAGCCTTGTATTCTGATGATCTACAGGGGCATAGCGTACATGGATGCGAGTGATGCGTCGCATTCCTTAAAAAAATGACAAATTAGTGTTATCTCAATTCATTTACTACAATTTTTTAATTATTTTAAACCGACCGAAAATATACATTATTTACTTTAAACGTTACCATCAACTTTTTTTATTCCAAATGGGCCGTGAAGGCGCTCGAAATTATTGGACTCCCACGTTAATTGTTGCAGTGTTGAAATGCGATGGTCTACGTTACATCCAAGCTATGCGTTAGATGGGCGAAAAGGTCAGCGATTTTACGCAGTCAACAGTGGAACCTCGAGTGGGTATTGTCGTTATTTCCGGACTCAGTTATGTGATTATGTGAACGCATCTTGGCGACTGTCGTCATAACATAAGGAAGATTTGGAAGCACTGTTTCAGGTAATTGTGGAAAATGAAAATGAGGAATGGAATCGAGAAACCGTTATTTGTACTAGAGGCCTTTTAACTTTATTGCGCGACTTTGATTCTAATTTTTTCTTAGCAGTGTTGTCTGCAATATTTCCACATTCCAAGAGTCTGTTTAAAATTCTACAGGCAAAAATATCAGATATCAGTTACTGAAATAAAAAGATCGCCGATTTCAAATAACATATTCAAAAAATGAGAAACGAGTTTAGTGACATTTGGAACCGTATATACAGATTTGTGTTAGAAAATCAACAACCAAGTAAAATAATGCGTTTGGATTTAATTCCTGAAGAAATAAGAAAACACCTACGCACGATTGTTTTACGAAATTTTGGACGTTATTACTTTGAACATTAGTGAACGGTTTAGTGAAATATCTAAACTGAAATTCTTAGATCTACACACAATGTACTTCATTTCTGAAACGTTTTCCTGACGAACTTTTTTCTTCTTTAGTAGATACATATGGAACACTCTTTGACGCAAATCGTTTAAAAAGTGAACTTTCAGTGACTTATAGTGATCCCGATATGAAAAAGAGCACTGTGTTTGAGCTTTACCAATATATTATGTCCTTTCAATTATCTTTTGTGTTCCCGGACTAATCAAAATTAAGTCGTTTAATTTTGACTATTCCTGCCACAAGCAGTTCCGCGGAAATATCATACTCATGTTTAAAAACTTATCTGTGAAATTCTCAAAAGCAAGAAAGACTGTGAGCTTTAGCATTAATAAATATTGAAAGTGCCTTGTTAGAAGATATGAGATCGTCTCCAACATTTGAAAAAACAGTGATAGACGTTTTCGCTGGACAAGCAAAGACCGAAGAATTGATCTTCACTTTAAAAATTATGATATATACTTCGGCATAATCATTTTAGGTTAGTGTATTTTTTATTTTTATCATTTTCATATGGCCTACCATATATCTGACTATACCTCTTCACCTTATACCATTTTTATCACATCCCTATATTCTTTTCTCACGCTACGCCCCTGTCTAAAAGTATATATGACATATAATTTTTATAACTCCTATTCTATTTGTAATCCTCCCAAAAGCAATAAGCAAATGTTTTAGTGCCATGACTACCCATCAATACCTTATCCATCGACGTCTTACACATCGACTACCAATGGACCATGTATAGAACGCAATGGAATGCAGTATAACTCCCTGGAATTGGTAGGTCTCGTCTTGGCTTAATATAGTGAAGTATTCTATTGGTTTCATGTCCAATGGCATGCCAAGATCTTTGTTGAAGATGTTGGTAATTGGAATCAGCAAGTGAAGATGCGCCTTGCTCTCAGCTCGAGTTCCATATCGTCCATGAACATTGACGTTGATATTTGTCAATGAGAATGATATCCGGTCTAATGTAGTCCAATGCTCTACTGGTGATTATAACGGCCTGTTTCACTATAATAAGTATCTGTCGACCACCATAGTTATTATTATTATTAACTGGACCTAACTATGGCTCTGACATGCGCGGAAAATGCGCAATCTGATTATAGATATAGCTATCGAGTTTTAACCGCGATTGTTGTCTTTACATGAAACATTTGTTCCGGTTATTTAGCCACACGAGCCCTTATGCAAATTTAAATTCCGATCGGTAAAAAAATTACGGCGAATTTCGGCTATGGTGATTACTGAGAGGGAAAATTTCCATCCCAGTCCGCAAGCCTCGATGGAATAATATTGTGCCATGTGGCAGGATTCCGCGTGGAAGGGACCGACGCGACGGTTCGTGTTTTGCTATCGATGATTTTTTTAATTATTACTCCAGTAGGGGCAGTATTACGCCTGTTGATTTGCTGTAGATTTTCCGTATTCAGTTCTGCATAACATCGAGAAAACCTAGCCGCGTAAGATATACAAATTATTTTATGCACAAAGAACTAACAGAAATAACTAGCTAACTAATAAAGTACATATATTACACAGGGTTTTGAACTAATAGGTTCACGACAACTATTTTGTTTGTATGAAAATTGAATTTAGAAAATTTATTACCAAAACTAAACACCTCAATCGTTTCCAGGACTAGTTTTGCTGCGTGTTATGGCGCATTATCATGAAGCAAAATCACTTTGTGTTGCCTTTTTTGATATTCTGGTCGTATTTCACGCGAGGCTTGATTCAAATCGATAATTTATTGTCCGTAATGTTCAGTGTATTAATGATTTGGCCAGGTTTTAGCAGCTCACAATAGATCACACCTTTCTGATTCCACCAAACACAGAGCATTGTCTTCTGTCCATAGCGATTTGGCCTCGCAGTCGATGTCGGTGGTTCGCCTGCAGTTACCCATGATCTTTTACGCTTAGGATTCTCAAAATATATCTATTCTTCATCGCTAGTCACAATTCGATGGAGAAATAACATTCTTTTGTACTTGGCGAGCAGCATTTTGCAAACAGTTTTTCGGTATTCCTGCTGTCTTTCATTCAGTTTATGTGGAACCCATTTTCCCATCTTCTGGATCTATCCCATGGCTTTCAAACGTATGGAGACGGCTTCTCATGTCAAATTTAATTGATTCGCGAGTTCTTGTTGCATTTAAGCATCATTCTCATCCAATAATGCTTACAATTCGCTATCTTCAAACATTTTCGGTGGTCTTCCACGTTCTTCATTTCTTGCGTCAAAATTGCCACGTTTGAATTTATTAAAGCACTGTGACTTACTAAGAGCATGCTCACCGTAGACTTCGAAAAGCATTTGATGCGATTCTTCAGTAGTTTTATTTAAATGGTATCAGAAAATCAATGTTGTCCGCAAATCGTAGTGCCCAGTCACAAAATTCGACGTGTTCAACTCTATTAAAAATGATGTTGCTGTATGAAACTTGTATTGTTGTGAGACAAAAACCTTTGTCGGATGTCAAAACAAGAAAATGGCGCCAATGACGTGGTATGACGGTAACTACATTAGCAGCTAGGCCATCTATGGGCAAATTCCGATTTCATATTTACATACCTGGTATATTAATTATATTTTATAAAATGCATAACAACAACCAAATTTGATGGGTTTGCGGGTTTTTCCCAAAGTTATTTCTTGAATTTTTAACTAATGTATTCATTACTACACGAAAGCACTGCATGAAAAACACCAGAGCTTTGTTCATATGTAAGAAAGATACAGGGTTACACGGATTTTGACAAAAATTGTGAATTGCTCTGAAACCAGTCGGAGTAAAAACAGTCGGAGTCAAACTATGGATTCCAGAGGACCATAATTAACTTATTACGCGTACCCCACAGAAGTATATTAAACGTGGAGGAATTGTGCTCCAAACCTTTGTTATCTATTCTAAAAATATTTCCACCCAGCTATACGCTTGCCGGTAGTAAAGCGGCCTGAATATCTCACTAAAATGGAAATGGAAATTAGATTTGCACCGTGAAAACCGCGTTGCTGCCGGTACTGCATTGCAAGCGAATTAAATAGTTTTTAATTAAACCGAGACTTCTTCCGAATAACATTTTGTGACATAAGCGGTATCTCGGCTTAGGCGCAGGTATTCGCGCGAAGTTTTGCGTTTTGTAATTGTGGCAAATAAAGTAGGGCGAGTGTCTAAAGGACTGAGTATGCAGTTGCCATTTCTGTTACTATTAATTTAAATAAGGACATACGAGGTCTGTTCAATAAGTAAGGGGAATTTTATAATTTGGCGAATTGTATTAGTCCGATTTGCATGATTTCTTCTCTGTTGTGTTGGCAAACATGTCTGAAAAGTATCTGTACATTGTTAGCCTTATCGGATGTTAAACTTTCCGAGAAAGAAGCTATTAAAAGAGGAAATAGAAACTTAAAAAAGAAGCTGCGGTCATCTCAGTCAGTGGCGGCTGGTGACATACAGACAACTCGTGCTATAAACATCGACAGTTCGCTAACGAGTACTTCGTAATGCTTTAAACACGTGTTTCGTAATTCGTACCAGACGCAGGCCGGGCTGAAAATATCTCCACTCCATTGACCGTTCCATCCGTTGAACTGAGCGTGTAAGGTGGTATTTTTGGAAGCAACTTAAAATTTAGCTTTACTTGACTTGTGATTTAATTAATGTTGCAGATGAAAATATAAAAAAAAAAAGAAGAAAAGAAAGATAAGTTCCAGGAGAAAACTGATCAATTAATAAATAAAACGAGTAATGACGAAATCAAGAACGCAGAAACTGAGTGGGAGGGTATCAAGAATAGTCTAGATTCCGCGGCTACGGACGTTTTAGGACACGAGAGAAGGGAAGCTAGGAAGGCCTGGATAACGGACGAAATCTTAAACTTAATACAAAAGAGATGAGGCTACAAAAACAGACGAGACGAGGAAGGACTGAAAACTTATAAGTCAATAAAGTGGGAAATCATTAGAAAGTGTAGAAAAGCGAAAGAACAATGGATAGAGGATAAATGCAAAGAAGTAGAAGATAAGCTCCAAGTAGGTAAGATCGATGAGGCTTACAAAATAATTAAGAGGAACTTCAGGGATATAGGACCAATAAGTAGAAAGGTTAGGAGTCAATCGGGGGACATACTGATCGGAAGAGAGGAGAAAGTGGATAGATGGAAGCAGTACTTAGGAAATTTATACGAGGGTCAGGAATTAGGAGAGATATTAGAGGAAGAATCTAGCATCGATAGGGAAGATGTAGGAAAACCTATATTGAGAGAGCAATTTGAAATAGCACTAAGGGGGCTAAAGAACAATAAAGCGTCGGGTGTAGATAAAATACAGGCGGAAATTTTGAAATGTGCGGAAGAGAAAGTAGTAAATAGGATGTTTGAACTGGTAAAATACATATATGAAACGGGCGAGATGCCGGAGGAGTATAAGAGGAACATTATCGTTACTATACCGAAAAAGAGAGGAGCCGACAAATGCGAGAACTTTAGAACGATTAGCCTAACTTCCCACGCGTCACAAATCTTAACCAGAATTGTGCAGAAGAGGATGGAAAATAGAGCGGAGGAAATACTAGGAGAAGACCAATTCGGGTTTAGGCGAAATAGAGGAACTCGCGAAGCTATTCTGACGCTAAGAGTAATGTTAGAGAAAACAATAGAAAAAGGAAAGAACGCTGATATAAGATTTGCAGATTTAGAAAAAGCTTTTGATAATGCAAGATGGGAAAAAATGTTCGAGATACTAAAGAGCGGGGAAATGAAGTATAGAAATAGGAGAGTAGTACAAAATCTATACAAAGAGCAAACTGCTGTTATAGAAGTAGAATGGGAAAGAAGGGAAGTAGGTATTAGGAAAGGAGTAAGACAAGGATGTACGCTATCACCAATAATTTTTAATCTGTACATCGAAGAGGCGATTAATGTGGTAAAAGATAGAGTGGATTTTGGGATTAAAGTACAGGGACAGAAACTAAAAATGCTGAGATTCGCGGATGATATAGCAGTATTAGCATCTAGTAAAGAGGAATTAGAATCAATGTTGAACGAAATGGAAGCAGTGTTGACAGAGGAATACGGAATGAGGGTGAATAAAAACAAAACTAAAGTGTTAGTGTGCAGAGGGCGCGAGAGCAGAGCAAAGACGAAAGTACAAATTGATAATGAAAGATGGGAGGAAGTTAAAGACTTCACTTATTTAGGAAGTAAAATAAATTGGGATTGAAGAAGCGATAAAGGTAT
The DNA here is from genome assembly GCA_037954035.1 of Rosalia funebris. NCBI lineage: Eukaryota > Metazoa > Arthropoda > Insecta > Coleoptera > Cerambycidae > Rosalia > Rosalia funebris. Next base: position 7,663,491 of record JAZFAV010000001.1, on the reverse strand, counting down.
AAAACAAAGAATAGCGCAGGATCGAGTAGCTTTTAACAAAAAGAAAGCATTTTTATGCTCGGGGGTAATAAACTTAGAAACAAGGAAGAGATTTTTGAGAACGTATGTATGGAGCACGGCACTATACGGTTGCGAAACCTGGACAGTAGGGGAAGCAAATAGGAAGAAATTAGAAGCTTTTGAGATGTGGTGTTACCGAAGAATGATGAAAATTCCGTGGACTGATAGGGTTAGAAACGAAGAAGTATTAGAGACAGTCGGCGAGAAAAGGAGTATGTGGAAAAACATAAAGAAGAGAAGAGATAGAATGGTAGGCCACTTGCTGAGACATGGGGGAATAGTCCGCGATATTTTGGAGGCAGAAATAGGAGTGAAGAAAGGCAGAGGTAGGCATAGATTAGACTACTGCTCGCAAATAGTAAGGGATGTAGGTTGTGGCACAATTAGCGAAATGCGTAGGTTAGCACAAGATAGGAGAAGCTGGAGGTTAGCGTCCAACCAGTCTTAGGACTGATGACCTCATGATGAGCACGAAGTATACGTCGCATACTGAAGAAAGTCGCCGTTCAACAGCGTATCGACATGCCTTTATAAGCGCACGATCAAAGTTCCGACGGCGAGTAAAGCTTCTAGTCTTACTTTCTGTTCGGTGATAATAGTATTGGCGTATGTCAAGCAAGAACGCCGGATTTCACAAGCCGTGCTGTGATGCCCGTTCTGTGACAACGGCCGTAGTAATATATCCTCGGAAAATTAATCTATCAGTAATAAATTGGTCCATTTTATATCGGTGCGGCAAGCGATTAACGTCTACCCGATCACCGTTCGAAAAGTTCTAATTTATGACGGCAATAAATAATTTTTAAGCTTTGCGTATCCATTTCAGGTCGTGAAACAATTGTGACGCCGAACAATCAAGCGGGACTGAAATCGACGAGTGAAATATTGAGAGCCAAGAAAGTTTTCGATGGGTTATTTATTGAATTTTCTGTACGCGATGTGCAAAATTATGTCCTCAGTATATCCATCGGTCATTAGGATGGTTTCAAACCGTTAGGGGGAATTTGCACTCACGCACTACACTTCTCGTATGGAAGAGATTTTTAAGGAATTGTTTAACCTTTAGAATTAATTTGTAGATCATGGCGTAGCAATGCATTGGAAATAATAATAAAATAATAATTTTATGCATATTCCCTGGTCCGTAGTGTCTTATTTTTGGAACCTTTGGATGATTTCGAAATTTTTTTGTCAACTGAATTTTGTATGCTGACAGATGCAGATATTTCTTTAAAATACGATGCGTGGTGACTTTTGAAGTATTCAGTTGTTGTGTTGTCTGAACGACCACGACGAGGACATATTGGTGTTGCCTTTCTTTCTTGACTAAGTAACGAACTGTTAACTCTGCAGGCGTTTTGTTTTGTCCTAATTTTGTGCGAATTTTTCTTATAGTTCGCTTTCATAAAACAGCTGTACACAAACTACTCGTTGTTAAGCTGTTAAATATTGACGTCGTATGGTTTGTAGATGACAGTCGTTAAATATTGACACCCTATCTCTTACAGAATACAAATGGCGCGCAATTCAAACCCCGTAGTTTTAACTGAGACTCCCTATACAAACAATTTTGTACACAACAGCACGGGGCAAATATTGCTTTGTTTAAGTATGGCGGAACGGGACACTTCAAATTAGTTTCACGTCCATGTGTTTGCCTTCAACCACTAAGTGATAGTTAATTTATCTTATGTGTAGAGCTCGGTGGTATACCCCTACCTAAGTTACCTCTTTAATTAATTTTGAAGTTTTACGAGCAGGACTGCATCTTAGACATGACGTCAATTATTTTACTGGGCATATCTAGCGCCCTCAAAACGTATCTGAGAAATTAGGTTAGTTAATTCTCATATCAATAAAGTGTTGCAAACTTAATTTACATATTTAAGCTTTGTGTTCAATGTTTTCGAATGAACAATACATGCCACTTTCCTTATCGAATAAATTTTCACATCACACTACGTAGATAGCTCATATTAATACGAGTAGATGCTACAACACTTCCTTTATACATATCATATTTTAAACCTTCATAAAACCTATTATTCCTTACGATTTTCTTAATTTCCTTCAAATGTTTACAATTCCGATAAAATTTGTTGTCCATTGTAATATTTTTAATCGTGCGCCCTCTATATGAAATCACATGTACGGATTAGTATATGGCGAGCTCCAAAAGTTCATTATGAATATTATGAATATATATGAATATTAACAACTAAATACGCTGTTATTTTGAGGAACCTAATCCAACCATAAAAAGTAGATACTTAGGTTAGACTAGGTTAGATTAGGTTCCTTCAAAATAAAAGTATATTTAGTTGTTAATATTCATAATTAACTTTTGGAACTCGCCGTATACTAATCAGTACATGCGGTTTCATATAGAGGACACACGATTAAAAATATTACAATGGACGACAATTGTATCGGAATTGTAAACATTTGAAGGAAACTAAAAAAATCGTAAAGAATAACAGGTTTTATGACGGTTTAATATATGATATATATAAAGGAAGTGTTGTACCATCTACTGGTATTAATATGAGCTATAGTAGAATTATATTATGAAGACCAAGTCGGCAATAAATCGTGCGACAAAGACAGATGCATGCCTGACTTTCTTCCATACCAATACAATCTGAATAAGGGGATACAGACCTTTCAATTCTGACAAATTTTTTTACTGCATTCGCGTGGGAGAAGGTAAACTATACATTGCTCTTTGTCGCACGGTTTATTGCCGATTTTCTCTTCATAAAATAATTCTACTATATCTACGTAGTATGAAGTGAAAATCATTTGATAAGGAATGTGGCATGTATTGTGGAAAAGTGGAAAATCCATTTTCTCAAAAACTGTGTCCGAGCGGATGAAACTGAAACCAGATTGGTGTTCAGCACTCTCGAAAATAGGGAGGTAGGAAAAATTTGGTAAGCATTTTCAAGACTTTATCACTTCTGTATAATTACCGTAACGGATTTTAGTTGATTTTACGCATAGATTCGGAAACTTTAGAGTTTGCTTTGCAGTCTCATCTCTTGCGTATTCATAAATGAATGTTTACACAAATTATATAATTATTTTAAATATTTAAGGTTTATGTTCAATGTTTTCTTAATTTTTAATATATCTAGAGCTGCCCGATTTCATCAGCGAGACATTGGCGTCGTATATGTGCGTATGCGTGGGGAGGAAAAGTCGGTGAACCAGCGTCTCTGCTCTTCTGCAGTACTTGCTATTAAACATCTGTTTAGTGCACTCTGCATTTTGATACGAATGTATTATGTTGCAAAGTGCTATTTCATTATGTCTAATGTACGTAGGACTAAAAAACGACCACTATTTGATTAAGCAAATAAGTTTATATGGACTCTTATAGAGTTACAATACGATAATGCATAATTGATAGTGACAAAATGAACGGCTTCATTAATGGGATGTTGAAATAAACGGCGTTTCTTTTAATAGTAGGTATGTAAAGCTGGCTTTACACGCTAGTACAATAAAATCTCGCTTTGCGTATTATCGGCAGTTTGTAATTATTTTACTTAGATTGTTACTATTTCACTTAGTATCCTAAAAAATATGTTTATTAAATGAAAGATGAGTTTATTCATGATTTTCTAATTCGAGATAACATATAATATATATATATATATATATATATATATATATATATATATATATATATATATATATATATATATATATATATATATATATATATATATATATATATATATATATATATATATATATATATAAGAAAATATATCTAAAAGATCCGCAAGATGTGCCGCCTTGGTTTTAATGGCACACGAGTACTCTTCTGGCGAATATTTTAATAAGGTTTTAAATAAATGTGACGGTATCTCGTTGATACACCGTTCAATTTCGGCCTTCAATGCTTAGACGGTCGTGGTGTTGGTGGTGGTGACGTAAACCTGAGATTTCGTAAAACTTTCTATAGGTGAAAGAAGTCCATAGGTGTTAAATTGCAAGATCGTGGCGGTTAATTCTGGTAAACAAAACAGGGGATGGCATGACAAGAAAAATATTCGTGCAAGACCGTCAATGTTTCACGGGTGGTATGGCAAATGGCACCGTTCTGCTGAAACCACATGTCTTCAAGAGCAATACCTTCCAATTGAGGCACAAAGAGCTGAGTTATCATGTCAAGATAACCATTTGCCGTTAATGCATTACATGCCTCGCTTCCATAGAAAAATGGTCCAATGATTCCTTCAGACCACAAAGCACACCAAACGATGACACGTTGGGGATGCATTTGATTTTTATGAATCATTAGTGGATTTCCTGAGCCCAAAATGCGACAATTTTGCCTAATAACGAAAGGAAGGAACGAAGAATGAAGGTGAAAATGAGCCTCGTCGCTGGAAATGATTTTGTCCACAAAATCAGCATTTACTTCTTACTGTTCAATGATCCAATTGGTGCACGTTCTTCGCTGTGCATGGTCTATTGGCAGAAGCTGTTGAGTCAATTGGACTTTGTAAGCATGGATGATGCAAATCTTTAATGAGAATAGTGTGAGGAGTGGCTGTCGAAATGTCCAATTCTTGTGCACTATGACAATTCGAGGTCCCTGGACTCTCGGCCACACCCTCGCGAACTGCCGTGATTCTTGTTCTGAAAGACCACTACAAGCTCGTGTCGTGTATTTTATATTAACAACCGAACCAGTACTTTCGAATTCTTCGATTATTCTTTACACAGTTGATAAATTTGGAACATTATTTCTACCGAAAATTGGACTGCTACTAATCGTAGCACCCCTACAAGATCACCCTCACCAGTAAGACCGACTGGATGGAGGGGAGATGGATTACCGTTCAATGGAGACATCTGGTACACGGATGGAGCGAAGAGTGGGAACAGAGCGGGTGCGGGAGCGGGCCGACCAAAATCGGACCCAGGAGAAGGTATGTATCTGCTCGGATAGCAGGGCGGCGTTGGCAGCCCTGAATTCCGTAACGACAAAGTCAAGGCTGGTCTATAATTGCTATGAAGCACTGAACCACTTGGCAGAGAAGGGACCGGTGAAACTCTTATGGATACCTGGGCATAATGGAATTAAGGGAAATCTAATTGCAGATGACCTTGCCAGACAGGGACCACGGAAAACCTCTATGGACCAGAACCTGCAGTGGGAATAAGTCGGAATCTGATTAGAAACCGCATCAATGGCTGGGCAAGAGACCAGTATAATAAAAGATGGAGAGGAGTAACGGGTTGTCGAATAACCAAACTCTTCATCGAATACTCAGAGATTGAGAAATGGGCTCAATAATTCATTAAATTGAACAGGCATAAAGCGAGAACCCTGGTGGGAATCATAACGGGCCCCCATAGTACTCTGAATGCATATAAGAACAAGCTGAGATTGACTGACAGCCTGGTCTGCAGATACTGTAAAGAAGACGAGGAAACTTCGATTCATCTTCTTTACATCTGCCCCGCACTGGTGGAGAAGAAGTACCTTATATTAGGGACCCCTGTTATCCTAGAGGAGGCGAGACTTATGGCGGGGGACGTGCCTAAAATGCTCCTTTTATGGGATAGCATTTTTGAATAATGACCCGGATAAGAGGGGATCGCCAAGGGATTACCCATGTGATCAGTAGCTAATGAGACCCAAACCCATAGGCCATAATGTAATAATGTACTGTAATCGTAGCAACCAAACTTTCACCATTTTGATAGTAATGTTTAACAATAAGGACGCATTTTTGTAATACAAAATCAATAGTATCCATAAATTTGTTATACTAGGTTTCTCATTTGTTATTGCATATTTAATGCAAGTACATCACATCGGCTGACAAACTTTAAACTGTTAGAAGCATGTGAAAAGTGCTCTTTTCAGAACTTGTTGCATAATACACTAGGAGTAAGCAAATCGCAATAACCGCGCCGCCCCCTCGCTCATATCGAAGGCACCTCCGGTAGCATGCCTCTAGAGGCGTCGGATCAAAAAATAAAAGTTACCACGTTGTTCGCAATGGTCGATTTACTATATTGATATTGTCAAAATACCGAAATTCGAACGAGAAGAATTTCGTACATCGACCTAAAAATTTCGTGACACACACACGAAAACAGCCGTTTAGTAAATAGAGAAGATTTCTGTATAGCTGTGACCATCTGCGTAAAAACAAAGTGACAGAAAGTGATGTGTCATTATTTGTTAAACTCATTATCGATTAACTAATACTATGTCATCTGCAAACATTCCTCTGCTTGAGATGCATTAGTGGGGGTTATACGAACCGGCGAATTCACCGAGTCATTTTTTTCAGGCTTTGACCATTAAGCATTAATTTTTTTTAGCATTCACCTAAATCGCAAATGAATTTATTATGACCTAATCTCCATTCAGACATTATTTGGGTTATTAAGAGCCTTTGGGGATTATTTTCCAATAAAAATTCGCCGATTTATTAGGAACTATTGGTTCCAAAGTCAGTTCCGCATGACGACTTGTTTTCCTTAAAATCGTTTAATATTTATATGGCGACAATTCGCCAGAGTTTATAGCTAATAAAATGAGGCACTACCGCCTATAGATTCGCAATAAATCCGGCTATTAATACCGCTTTATCAAATTTCTTGGTTATCAGATATTAATCATGCACAATGGCAGGGTATCAAACAGAATTTGCATCGAGAAATGTATATATACTAGTATGTATGAACGGCCTGCAGTGTCTCAGAAATAGGTATCCAAATTTCTCAACAGTGTAGGGCCATTTAAATATAATGGCAGCTATAACTGTTGTTGCTCTCCTTGCTGCTTTGGTCGTAGGTTGTTTTGGATCTGCGGAAACAAGTACATTATTGAACGTGATACAGGTAACAAATTATTTTTAATTATAAGGTTATGTATATAAAGGAATAGTGGCGTTAATATTCTTATTTCATGCGTTTCGAAGGTTCATATTAAAATTAATACAGCATTCGAGACATCATTTCCTTTTATTTTTGTTCATATTGTACCTCCCCGCTAAAAATAGATTGTGGACAGCACAGAATTTTCATTATATAATGTAAAAGTGCGCTTTCCACTCTGCGAGTGGAAACTTAACAAATGTAAGACTGGTTCTTTAGGTGCACATATTTCTGATTCTCTGTACTAACCTTCAGTCGGGCGCAGCCGATCTATGAGATTCGGCAGTCGCTTCTTTCTTTGCCCTTTCGTGTGTATTACGAATATTTGAACTCAACCATAGCTTGCTAACTCCAAACCACTCTTCTCGATATGGTGAAGATCCTTTTAGTGCATTCCCTGGCCTTGTATGGGCCACCCGGATCTGTCAGATGCATTGCGCCTGATTATTCTCATGGTCATAGTCAGTCATAATTTTAATTTTTACACTTTGTTAAATTTCTTTTATTATTTAAATTAATAATATTTTTCGGGACCTCTACACTTACTTGTTCTGGTTTTTTATGGTATTATTATTCAAACTTAACACATCTAGGTGTTAAATTATTGGTTTATAATAATATCATTACCAACAATATGACGTTTATTTTTGTTTAGAATACGCTAACATGACGAAGAGGATTTATAATTCTTTACACTCAAAATAGGCTGTTTCTTATAACTTTTCTTTGTAATTCACGTCCAATATTTTTTATATATAACTTTATGAATTTTACGTGAAAAAATATGTGTTGTTTCTGTATTCAAAATATTGGTCACTACTAATTTATGTCTGTGTTTTGTCATTAAAACAGAAAGAAACTTGCCATTAACTAGATCTCCTATAAAAATTTTCCAAATTTGTTGTTTACAACATTAAATGCGCTGCTTTGTGTAAATTTAATTATCGCGATTAAAAACTAGTGTGAAATATTTATAACTGTATTGTATTAGTTAAAATAAGCCTTTATTTAAGTTCCCACCTCATTAAAACCTAAATCGTGTAAGATTTGATTATGGAATCTCTCAGATCCATTGCGCCCGAATGTGTTTGGCTTCATATTGCGCCCGACGGAGGGTTAAGAAATACATATTGCATTCATAACTACAAAGACTACGAAGGAACTTAGGACTAGTTACATGAGTATTTGTTTCATTCTGTAGAAAATATATACGGAATATCTTTCGTTTTATATATTTTCGCCAATTTTTTTAACATGTCGCTATTACTAAATACTGCAATCACTAATGAAAATAAAATTTAAGGTGTACAGGCATGGTGAACGGACTCCTGGAGCATATTATCCCAATGATCCCTACAAGGACATCTCTTACTGGGGCATATCTGAAGGACAATTAACTAATGTAAGTTATTATGTATGCAAACTCATGTGAGTTTATATTTTTTTAAATTTTGGACCTGTGTCTACAGTGTGTACAGTGCTTTCATTTCCAAATTATCCACCCCCATTATTTCTTCTAGCAAGGAAAGAGACATATAGACAAAAACACATAAATTTAACCCCCTAACTCTCAGCTAACCTCTGGTTAAATGGCACCCCTTATTTTGTGAAACGTCCATTTAAAGCCCTTAAAATATTTGATTCAAGTCTATTTATAAAACTGAAATATCTTTATTTATTCTCTTAGTTTAAGAAAAAATAAAAGTAATTTAATGAAAAAAAAAAGTGGAGTATTCTAAGGACTGTGTTGTGAGTTTAACGAAAGTATGAGGCACTGTTTTTATGGAATCACTGCCACAGACTCAACACTGATAAGTTCGATATTTCTTAATTTTTATTTACGTACATCACTTTCTTTTGTTGATATTTAAAGCGAGATAAGAGTGTGTATTTTAACTCGTTGCTCGTCTGTATTATAGTGCACAATTTCTTTTCAATTATAGTTCTAATTCAACTTTGAAAATATTTATTGGGAATATTAGTAACTTTAAGAACTGTTTAACCAATTTATTAGTGATTTTAAACTGATGTCAGTTAGAGCAACTATAATAGGATTTACAATTTTATTGTGTATTCTTTACAAAGAAATTTGAAATTATTTTTACTTACGATGCTGAGGCATCACAACAAAAATGTGGGACACCGATATGTGCTTGACCTTGTTGAAAAATGTCAAGGTATGGAACAAAGTAAATACGCAACCGAGAGTTCTTACTGAAACAGCACAGATCGAGATTTTACGCCATCCATTGACCTTACTACTTCAATTCTAATAGTTGATAAGTTAACAAATATTTCAGCTGGTTTCATACCAAAAGTTTTAAAGCTAAACAACTTATTTTCTTATAAAATTATCATTCCTCCAAAACTCGGCAAAGATGACTATGATGAGTTTTATTTAAATTATCTTATTTTCGATTCTATTATGAGAACGAGTCATATTTCAGTTTTCCTAGAGATCATATCTGATAGGATGTATTACAAGATGGGGGCTGCCATATAAAATGTTTAAATAGGGTTAGCTGGGGGTAAAGGGATGAAACTTAAACTACAACGGACATTGGTTTTAAATTTGCGCTTCCATATGTAAGTTTACACGTTTCTTTTGTCTAAATGTCATTGTTTTGCTAAATGAAAATAGTGGGGGTCAATAGTTTTGAAATGAAAACTGATTATCAATTGTAAATGTCTAATTTAACATAATTTTCAATAACAATAACTCATGTAGCAAATCTTTAATATTACCTTAAAGGACAATACCACTATAATAAACTAAAAAGCCCTTCTTTTGACAATTATTTTGGATGGAAGAAAAGGCAATAAGATAATATTAAGGAAGTTATTAGGCATATATTTAAGTATAATACAAATAAAGATTTAAAAATGGCGACACTGCGATATTCTAGCGAGACATGTTAAATTTAAGACGCTCTGCGGCATGCAGTGTAACCGGTGTGACTTTAATTCTGGAAAAAAGTCAGTTAATCCACATGATTATGTTTATAGCTAATGAGACATTTATAATCGCACAAATATATTGGGTTTTGTGTGATTAACGAGTATCTAAATAAGAAACGTTAAATTTTCGACAAAAAGAGCAATCATTTGTTAATAAATACTCCTAATATTTAAATTAACTTATCGTAAGTATGTATTAATATGTTTGTTTTAAATGTGTCCTGCGTATTAAAATTCCGTATGTATTTCACTTCAAAATGTTATTTTAAAGATATTTTTAAGAATTCGCATGAAAAGAATGAAAATTGTTGAAGTTTTGCTGCGTGTCGTGTTAAAAAATCATGTTTCGAAAAAAATGCGTTCAAAGTCTTGTAAAGTGTTATAGACATTGAAAAATCCGACTGTTTAAAAATTTTTACCATTAAGCTGCTATCCCAGCACCATAAATATGCCCTTCCATATTTAAATATTCTTCCTCATTCTCCTTCCTCCAACATTTTACGTTAGAACCTAGCTGTCAAAAACGCCTCGACGTGCTTGATCCGCTTAGCATCAGCTTCTAGACAAAATTTGTATGACTTGACACCAATATCCATCTCCAAAACTTTCATAATTCGTAGAATATTAGTCAGACCATCATTGAAAGAGCACACAGCAATATCAGTCGCTATATTCGAGACGTTCTTGGCACTCGAATAAGATTTTGGAGTCAATTTTCAAACAGTAGCATTGAAATGTTCATTGCTATTTTTCGTGTAGCCTCCCAAGCAACGGTTTAGCAACTCGTCTCGGCTCAGACGCGCTTAGGAAAGAGCGCGTAATTTCAAGGAAAACAATTTTTTTAAGAAAACATTTTTTTGCCCTATATTTTAAAAAGTTCAAAGACTTTTTAAGCTACAAAAAATCTACAAAATAGATTTTTTGAAAGTTTACAGTGTTGTTACCCCTTAGAATTTCTATCTAGCTTCGGAGGTGTATTTGGAGGTTATCTAATCTACATATGCTGTGTGTTCTTTTATTACTTATAAAAAATCCATTATGTTATACGTTATAATAACAGAGAACTCTATAATATATTACAGGTTGGAAAAAGACAGCACTACGAGTTGGGTCAATACACTAGACAACGTTACGGTGACTTTTTACCGCTGAGATATGCGAGAGAAGACTTTCTGGTCCAATCCACTATCCTGGACCGCACCTACATGTCTGCCGCCTCTCAACTTTCTGGTCTCTTTCCACCCACCGGTGACCAAGTCTGGAACGGGTTCATTAACTGGCAACCTATTCCGATATTTCAAACCGATCCGAAGGTGATGAGCAGCACCATGAATGACTGTGCCGCATATTGGCCAGAATTCTATAGCGTCATTAGATCCGACCCATATTTCGTGAGACTCAACGAGGAACACGCGGAGGTATTTGAATATCTAACCAACAATTCTGGGTATACAGTCACAGATGTCTGGACTTCGCATACTATATCCGATTCCTTGTATATTGAGGAGCGACAGAACTTTCCCCTGCCCGAATGGACCAAACCGGTGTATCCACAACCTTTGAGGACGTTGAGCAATATACTCTTCGACGCTTTCAGTTTCACTGACAAACTTAAACTAATAAGTAAGTATTAATAAATTGAAGTTAAATGACATAGCTTTTTATTAAAATAATACACGTGTTGTCACAAAAACACTATCTAATACTGAGGCATCAAAAATTATGTTCGTCTGACTCAAGACGATTTGTCTTTCTCATGGAATTACGTCAGACAACCCGTTTTATTTCACTATGTAAATGTTGTCTCAAATAAATTCAAAACTGCCTTCTTTTGAAAATATTTTCGATCATCAAGTAAAACTAAACAATGTTGAACATTGTGATTAAAATTTGTGATAATTGGCAATTAATTGCGAATTTTACGATATCCTGGTAATTAAAAATTTGTAGGTATTCAATTAATCTATTTGTAGATTCTAGGCTTGTAATTGTTGTTAACGCTTTAATGATAAGATGACTAAATTTATTGGAGAAAATTTCTTTATGTTAGCGTTGAGTAGGAATAAAAGTTTTAATTAACTAAGTAGTTCTCAACATGTCAATATTTTTGTCCAAGTTTTAGTTTTTCCGTTTTAACGGGTAACACCAATGTAATAAGTTAAAAAAGTTCCTTTTTTGACAACTTATTTTTGGATGGAAGAAAAGGTAATAATACAATAATATTTAAGGTCATTAGGCATATATTTTTAGGCTTTTTTGCCACTTGAATAAGATTTTGGAGTCAATTTCCAAACAGTGGCATTGAAACTTTCATTGCTATTTTGCGTGGAGTCTCACAAGAAACGGTTTAGCAACTCGTCTTGGCTCAGGTCCTCATAAAACGGCTTGACGACTTTATAAACTTTCTTAGGAAGAAGCGGCTTATGATAAAAGGTGTTCGAGGAGTCCGGTGATTGCGCCTTCTTCCAGTCACACCAAGACTCTGAGCACTTCTCGTGCTGCGGATTTTCGTCGGTACATAACCTATGAAATAAGGTCGCCCACATTCTATTTTTCATAATTTTTAAGGAGTTCTGATTCCGATGTATTAACAAGCCATAATACATTGTTAATTGACCAATTAATTTGACAGTGAATTTACCTTTTCCTCCGAAGTCATACACGTTTTATTAGACTTTTCAATCGAGATCCCATTCTCTTTTGTACATTGTCAATACAATTAATAAATACCAGCAGGGATTTTTTTGACGCAGATGTCGTTTCTGAGCAGTCCCACGCGCTTAGAAAAGAGCGCAGAATTTCAAGGAAAAAATTAGTTTTTAGGAAAAAAAATTTCTGTCTCATATTCTAAAAGGTTAGAAGAATTTTTGAAGCTAACATAAAAACGATTTTTTGGAAAAATTACAGTAGTGCTACCCCTTAATATCTTCAATTTTATGATGTTTTATTTTGTCCCATCAAAAATAAATTACAAAATCCATAATATATGCAATAAATTTCATGATCACCTTTGATATTGAGGACGATTTTTGATACCTCAGTCTTTAATCAACAACTAATATGACGATTGCTTTAGTGAGCAGTCAGAATAGTCGTACAAAAATACCTTAGTTCTCAAAGCGATATTGCCTCTTTTTAACTGAAAGTATGTTCCAGCTACCGGACGATTTTTAGCAGCAGTGATTGATCAATTTGATGCCTACCTCGAGAACCCGTCATCTGTCAGGAAATACGTTCAATACAGCGCTCATGATCTGAACGTGGCAGCTATCCTAAATACCCTAGGAGCCTTCGATCCCGTTCTTGCCCCCAACTTTGCAAGCAACATATACATCGAATTAAGACAGAGCAGCCAAACAAATTTCATCAACATATATTACAAGAATTACGGCGATGCCGAACCCATTACTATTGCTGGCTGTGATTTTGACTGTGAATGGAACGACTTCAAGAAGCTTGTCAGCAATCGTACACTTACTGCAAGTGAGTGGGATGCTCTATGTAACATATAACACAAACGCTGTCAAGTTTTTGAGAATCGTTGACGTTTTTATTTCAAAAAGTTATAGAAAAAAATACTGACCATCAATATTAATTGTATTTGTTTTGTCAAGGCTAACACTGTTGATAAAGATTTAATAAAGCGTTAATTCAATAATAACAGTTTTAATTTCCCTCGTTAATCCTTCATCGAAAGCCTTCCTTTTCTATCAACAAGACATAATTTCTGTAATTAATAAAAATTCTTGGTATAAAGAAACCAGCTAATCCAAAGATATATTACAACTATGAATCCTATATTTCTAGGAATGTATAGAAATGACAATGTTCAGAGATACAAGACCATAAGAATGATAATAGCAAATAGCAGGTCTTGAATATCTTTTAAATCATAAGTAATATATGGCATAAGGCTCTTAAAGGTGATAAAACTGTTAAAATATAACAAAATATACAAAGCAATATAAGAAGGAGAAGAACTATACACAGTTGCAATACAACTCTTAACGTAAAATATACTATCAAAATAAATATTACAAATGTTATGTTGAAAGAGAGAGAAGTAGAAAGTTTCTTCAACCACTCCTAAATAATAAATTTTATTACTATTATGTTATATGAGTTTGGGCCTCATCATCCACTGATCGCATGGGTAGTCCCTTGGCAATCCCCTCTTATCAGGGTCATTATCCAAAAATGCTATCCCATAAAAGGAGCAATTTAGGCACGTCCCCCGCCTTAAGCCTCGCCTCCTCTAGGATAACAGGGGTCCCTAATATAAGGTATCTCTCCTCCTACTGTGCGAGGCAGGTGTAAAGAAGATGAATTGAGGTTTCCTCGTCTTCTTTACAGTATCTCCAAGCCGGGCTGTCAGTCAGCCTCAGCTTGCGCTTATATGCATTCAGGCTACTATGGTGGCCGGTTATGATTCCCACCAGAGTTCTGGCTTTGTGCCTGTTCAATTTAATGAATTCTTGGGCCCATTTCTCAATCTCTGAGTATTCGATGAAGAGTTTGGTTATTCGACAACCCGTTACTTCTCTCCATCTTTTGTTGTGCTGGTCTCTTGCCCAGCCATTGATGCGGTCTCTGATAAGATTCCGACTTATTTCCACTGTAGGTTCTGGTCTATAGATGTTTTCCCTGGTAACTAGTCTGGCAAGGTCATCTGCAATTAGATATCCTTTAATGTCATTATGCTCAGGTATCCATAAGAGTTCCACCGGTCCCTTCCCTGCCAAGTGGTTCAATGCTTCATAGCAATTATATACCAGCTTCGACTTTGTCGTTGCTCAATTCAGGGCCGCCAACGCCGCCCTCCTATCCAAGCAGATACATACCTTCTCCTGGGTCCGATTTTGGTCGGCCCCCAAAACACCGTATGTAATTGCAACTAGCTCGGCCTGGAATGCGGTAGTGTATTTACCCAGGAGGAAGGTTTTATTTATATCGCGTCACCTATACACCCCCGCACCCGCTCTGTTCCCACTCTTGGCTCCGTCCGTGTACCAGATGTCTCCATTGAACTGTAATCCAGTTCGACCCTCCATCCAGTCGGTCTTACTGGTGAGGGTGATCTTATATTTCTCGTCAAACAGGAAGTGGACACCCGTACTGTCAGAGGGCATCCATAGGAGTCCCTCCTCAACTAGCTCTCTTGAGAGTCTATTCAGGTCCCTTACCTTCCTATTTGTGTTTCCCACCCTGTGCATTGCCTTTACGGCTTCCGCTTTCAGAGCGACATCAAGAGATGGTATCCCTGTCAGTATCCCCATCGCCTCGATCGGTGTTGATCTTGGGGCTCCGGTTATACTTCTTAGAATCAATCCTCTTAGTGTGTTAAGTTGGTTGACTTCCGACTTTAAACAGGTTCTCTCCCACCAGACGAGTTCTGCATACGTCAGTTTGGGTTTGAGAATTGCCTCATACATCCATTTCCGGTTTCAAGCCCCAGCTATTACCAATGGCTCTTCTCAGTTGCCAAAGTGTTGCTGTGATCTTGGAACATATGTGACTTAGAGTTTCCATGACAGTTTCCCATCCAGGATTACTCTTAAGTATTTCACATCGCTATTATAGCTTAGCTCTTGGCCACCAGGTTTCAGCGGGCATGTTCTGTTTCACTTATATTTCTTGGTGAACACCATCACCTCAGTTATAGAGGGATTGACCGAGAGTCCCATATCCCTGCACCAATTCCCAACCTTGATTAATATCGAGAATCGGCTCCAGGAAAGGGCCCTTCATTATTATTACTAAGTCATCAGCATAGCGAATTACTTGGTAATCCTTTAACCTTTCAAGCAGCTCATCCACTACCAGGCACCACAGAAGGGGGGACAACACCCCTCTCTGTGGACAGCCCGAGTCGACCCGGCCCTCGATGGTAATCTTGCCTTTATTGGAAGTAGTCTGTCTGTTTTCCAACATATGGACTATCCATTCAACGATTATTCTGGGAGTGTAGCATCTGCCTCGTGCTCCGCTAAGCACCTGTCTGGATGTAAAGTTGAAAGCTCCTTCAATATTAAGGAAGGTGCCGACAACGTATCCTCCGGAATCCAGTTGTGAACGTATCTATGACACAACCTTATCCAGAGCTTAAATAATAAAACTTTATTGTCCTTTTAAACAAATTATGTATAGCTTATTTTATCGCTATTTGTCAAATAAAAAAAATCTCAGAACATACCGTGGCTTGTTTTTATGGCTAGGCTCAGGTAGACTGTTCCGTTTATCGGCAAGATAATAGAGTTTTTATTTGACAAATAGCGATGAAATGAATAGTATACATGGTAAAATGTATATACAATTAAAGCACAACAAAATATACAAAGCAAAATAAGAAAGAGAAGAACGATACAAGGCTGTAACAAACACTCATACTTAACAACTGCCAAATTACGAATAAGGGAGAGGGGTAGGGGAGCTTCATAAACACTCCTAAATAGTAAAACTTAAAAGACAGAACTATTAAATAAAACAAAACTAATACTAGAAGATGAAGAAGATACATAGTATTAAATTACTGCTAATCAAGTATCAGCTATTAGGTCATCAGTCTTAAGGCTGGTTGAACGCTAGCCTCCTATCTTGTGCGAACCTACGCATTTAGCTAATTGTGCTACAACCTACATTCCTTACTATTTGCGAGCAGTAGTCTAATCTAGGCCTACCTCTGCCTTTCTTCACTCCTATTTCTGCCTCTAAAATATCGCAGACTATTCCCCCATGTCTCAGCAAGTGGCCTACCATTCTATCTTTTCTTTTCTTTATGATTTTCCACAAACCTCTTTTCTCGCCGACTTTCTCTAATACTTCTTCGTTTCTAACTCTATCAGTCAACGGTATTTTCATCATTCTTCGGTAACACCACATCTCAAAAGCGTCTAATTTCCTCCTACTTACTTCTCCTACCGTCCAGGTTTCGCAACCGTATTGTGCCGTGTTCCATACATACGTTTTCAAAAATCTCTTCTTTGTTTCTAAGTTTATTACCCCCGAGCATAAAAGTGCTTTCTTTTTGTTAAAAGCTACTAATACTGCGCTATTCTTTGTTTTATATCTTTATCGCTTCTTCCATCCCAATTTATTTTACTTCCTAAATAAGTGAAGTCTTTAACTTCCTCCAATCTTTCATTATTAATTTGTGCTTTCGTTTTTGCTCTGCTCTCGCCCCCTCTACATACTAACACTTTAGTTTTGTTTTTACTCACCCTCATTCCGTATTCCTCTGTCAACACTGCCTCCATTTTGTTCAACGCTGATTCTAATTCCTCCTTACTAGATGCTAATACTGCTATATCATCCGCGAATCTCAGCATTTTTAGTTTCTGTCCCTGTAATTTAATTCCGAAATCCACTCTATCTTTTACCATATTAATCGCCTCTTCGATATACAGATTAAAAATTAGTGGTGATACATCATAGTGATAGTACATTGTCTTACTCCTTTCCTAATACCTACTTCCCTTATTTCCCCTTCTACTTCTATAACAGCAGTTTGCTCTTTGTATAGATTGTGTACTACTCTCCTATCTCTATACTTCAATCCCGCGCTCTTTAGTATCTCGAACATTTTTTCCCATCTTACATTATCAAAAGGTTTTTCTAATTCTACAAATCCTATATAAGCGTTCTTTCATTTTTCTATTGTTTTCTCTAACATTACTCTTAGCGCCAGAATAGCTTCGCGAGTTCCCCTATTTCGCCTAAAACCGAATTGGTCTTCTCCTAGTATTTCCTCTGCTCTATTTTCCATCCTCTTCTGCACTATTCTGGTTAAGTTTTTTGACGTGTGGGAAGTTAGGATAATTGTTCTAAAGTTCTCGCATTTGTCGGCTCCTCTCTTTTTCGGTATAGTAACAATAATGTTCCTCTTATAATCCTGCGGCATCTCACCCGTTTCGTATATGTATTTTACCGGTTCAAACACCCTATTTACTACTTTCTGTCTCGCACATTTCAAAATTTCCGCCTGTATTTTATCTACACCCGGCGCTTTGTTGTTCCTTAGCCCCCTTAGTGCTATTTCAAATTCCTCTCTCAATATAGGTTTTCCTACATCTTCCCTATCGATGCTAGATTCTTCCTTTAATATCTCTCCTAATTCCTGACCCTCGTATATATTTCCAAAATACTACTTCCATCTATCCGCTTTCTCCTCTCTTACGATCAGCATGTCCCCCGATTGACTCCTGACGTTTCTACTTATTGGTTCTATATCCTTGAAGTTCCTCTTAATTATATTGTAAGCCTCATCGGTCTTATCTACTTGGAGCTTATCTTCTACTTCTTTGCATTTATCCTCTATTCATTGTTCTTTCGCTTTTCTACACCTTCTAATGATTTCCCACTTTATTGACTTATAAGATTTCAGTACTTCCTCGTCTCGTCTCTTTTGTATTAAGTTTAAGATTTCGTCCGTTATCCAGGGCTTCCTAGCTTCCCTTTTCTCGTGTCCTAAAACGTCCGTAGCCGCGGAATCTAGACTATTCTTGATATACTCCCACTCAGTTTCTGCGTTCTTGGTTTCGTCATTACTTGCTTTATTTATTAATTGATCTGTTTTCTCCTGGAACTTATCTTTCATATTCTGATCCCTCAATATGCCTACATTTATATTTTATCCTTTCGGGTTTTCAGATTTTTTAACTTTAATCTAGCTTTCATGACTACCAAGTTGTGGTCGCTGTCTACAACTGTTCCTGGATAACTATTACAGTCTCTTACTTGATTTCTAAATCTCTTCCTAACCAGAATGTAGTCTATCGATACCTGTCTATCCTTCCTGGCATTTTCCAGGTGTACCGCCTCCTAAGAAAAAATTAAGTTCTAAAGTTATAGTTAATTTTAATTGGGATATACTATTAAAGATCGCGGTGTATGATCAATATTAAAGAGTTAAATATTGTGACAACCCCAAAGATAACATGTAAATATATTAAATAAGTTTAGTACACGCCCTTATCTGTATCAAATATTTTCATAAAAATTGTTTGGAACAGAGACTAACATAAAATGATTCTGTTTAGCTTGTGGTTGGCCAGGATCCTTCTATGTTAGCACGTACACTGTAAGATATGAATTTATTGTTGCCCAAATATGGAATTATATAAAACTGTTTGCATTACTAAATACTCTTTTGGATTAAGTACCAATAAAAGGTCGATAATTGTTGGAAAAGCTTAATCCCATTAACATTTCCAAAACATAATTTATTTTCTTGAATATCGTTTATGTTTATATGGGGCAATTTCATATTGTAATAGCTGATAAAATAAATAATGTTTACTTATAAATTTGCAATAAATTAATTAATTAATTCCGCTTTATCAATCTTACGGCTATTGTTTATTAATTATGTAGGATCAACGCGGAAATATTAAAATTATGCGCGAAATTTTTGGCAAAAAATATATATATACGAGCATAAGATCTGTCGCATCCAAGGAGTAAGTAAAGAAGTTCTGACCTGGCAGCAGTTTACGTAGGGCCATAACGATACAATGGCAGCTACAATTGTTGCGGTTTTACTTATTGTTTTCTCTTTCGCTAGTTTTGGAGAGACAGAAGAAAGTACTCTTTTAAATGTCATCCAGGTAAGATTTTTTATTTTTATTTTAAGAATACTTCTACGGACTTGACGCAAATTTACGATGTTAATTTACTAAACACTTTAAAATTTAATCTTTTCAATCATTTTAAAAACATTTTTATTTTTTTCATGCCATTTTAAATAGAGGTAGAAACTATTTATAACTTCTGAGATAGAACTAATTATAATGAATATAAAATTATAGATGAAATCAGTTCGCCATATACTTATACAGGGTGGGACATAAGAAACGCCGCAGGCCATAACTTTGTTATTAATAATTCGATTTTAAAATTGAAAGAAGATAATTAAATAATTGTTTACAGATTATTATATAGCATTCATCTAGATTTTATACAATTTCATTTCAAGGTCACGCGATAGTCAACTTTTATTATTTAAATGGCAACCTATATATTTTTTTATTTCATTAAAAAGAGAATATTCTTCTGTTTCTAATGATGTATAATAAGTCGTATTTTAATAGTCGCGTGATTCAGAAAATAATAAATTATTTATTAATTCATCAAATTTTAAAACATGGCAAGATGGCTTTATATTCAAAAACAATTGGAATATCGCATAATAAAATGTCATTTGTCATCACAATAATAGTTTTCAAAGAATAATAAGTGTAATATACTAAATTTAAACAATACCGAACAATATAAATTCTTTTGCAACGAACAATATAAATGTAAATGCTTCTCTTTCAGCAAAACGCTCTCTATAGAGTCTTGCAGCTGCGTAACTGTTTCTTCTACATTCAAAATATGCTTGAATCATGTCTGTCAATTCACTATTATTATTCATTATTAACTTTTTTGAACAAAAGTAACAATAATTAACAAGATGATTTACAAAAATTATCGTTAAACAACAAATAATCTTAAGTCAAACAACGCATTGACATTTTAAATTGTCATGCTCCAATTGGTTTTCAATTTCAAGGCATATCTGACCCTATCTAAAAACATCGATCCTGAAAAAAATTTTGATCCAGAGAATTATAGCTACCTGCTTCTTTCATTAATGGAATAGAAAGAAGATATGAACTACGAGTATATATTCAACAAAATGGCAGACATTTTGAACATAATTTATATTGTTCGTTGTTGTTTAAATTTAGTAAATTACACAATTTATTCTTTGAAATCCATTATTATGATGATGAAATCTATTATTGTGATGTCAAATGACATTTTACTATGCCATGTTCCATTTGATTTTCAATTTAAAGCCATCTTGCCATGTTTTAAATTTTTATGAATTAATAAATAATTTCTTATTTTCTGAATCATACGTCTATTATAATACGACTTATTATACATCATTAGAAACATAAAAATATTCTCTTTTTAATTACATAAAAATATATATAGGTTGCCATTTAAATAAGAAAAGTTGAATATCGCGTGACCTTGAAATGAAATTGTATAAAAACTCAGTGAATGCTATATAGTAGTATGTAAACAATCATTTCATTGTCTTCTTTCGATTTTGAAACCGGATTATTAATAATAGAGTTATGGCTTGCGGCGTTTTTTACGTTCCACCCTGTATAATAATATTCGTTCCATATTTCAATAGCAATGCTCTCATCCTATAGAAAATCTTGTCTCTTATTCAAATACATTCGAAATAAGTTCGAGTCTAACTCAAACATCGAAAGAAATTAGTAAGAACTATGCCTGACTGAGGATGAATAGCATTAGTATCGAAATATACATAGAAAATAATGCAAATAGATGTAAAAAATGTTTGTAGTTGAGTAGTACATACACATATAATAAATATGTTATCTTTGTGAAAATTTTAACATTTCTTGGTGCAATTACACACTAGTGCTTTCCCTAACTATTATTTGGCAAGAGTTTCTAGAAAACTAAAATAAAATATGAGATTTGCCATTAACTAAATTCTGAAACACTTTTATTAAACATATATATCATTATTTGATCATGAGAACTCATTTTTGGTATTTAGTATTGTATTTCCTTTAAAATGTCTGCAGTAAAAGTGACCATTACATATAATGAATAATGGTACTAAACATATAGAAATAATTCACAGAAAAAAATAATGTGGATTTCTATGATAAATTATATCTATTTTTGGCCGCAGAACGCAGAAATTTATTGGAATATTTATTTCCATTAGTTTTTCATGTATTCGTGTCCCAATTATCGTATTAAAATATAATTTATATAAATTTATAGGTATACAATTGAATAGAAATTTCAAAACTGTTATTATATGTTGAAATTCATTATTAATATGTCATGTATGACCTGAAGTAAAATGTGGCATAGAGGACAAAATAATGAATTCAAGAATATTGAATTTTAATTGCAAATTTAAGATTATTAATTTCTGTAGATATATGTATATTTACAAATTGCTCTATTCTTTTCACTGCATACACTAAAGTCATGTTTAATTATCGTTTATTCGCAATATACAAGGTATTTAAAATTATTGTCCAATTTTTTATTTTAAATTTTGGTTTAAAGTTTACGGGAACTAAATAAGCGATTTCGAAAAGACCTGTCATTAAAAATGTTATTGTAGAGGATTTATTCATATTCTCAATGTATAGCAACCGGTACAATGACACTAAAATCAAATTAAAGGTTTACAGACATGGCGAGAGAACACCTACAGCGTTCTACCCAAACGATCCCTACCAAGATATTTCCTATTGGGGCATTTCTGTGGGACAACTAACTAATGTAAGTTATCTTGGGAATGTCTTGTTTTGAAAGAAACAAGAGACCAGCTTTCAACTACAGTCACTTTAAGAACATTATATTAGTTTGATTGACGAAACGTCAGCAGAGTGGAATATAATTAATTGTATTTCTCAGAAATCTGGTTTCTTGTGTTTTTTTAATATAAGTAATTATAGTATCGTCTTTGTTCTGGTAAACACCCTAATCAAATTTAACTAGGTCCCTATTTAATTTACCGTCTCTAGTTTGCTTAACACATCTGATAACAGTATTGATCCTATATTATGTATCCTAGGTTGGAAAAAGGCAGCACTATGAGCTAGGTCAGTACACTAGACAACGTTACGGTGACTTCTTACCCCTGAGATATGCGAGAGAAGACTTCCTCGTCCAATCGACTAGTATGGATCGCACTTACATGTCTGCTGCCTCACAGCTATCCGGTCTCTTCCCTCCCGTGGGGGATCAGGTCTGGAACACATTCATCAATTGGCAACCGATCCCAATATTTCTGACCAACGAGGCTGTTATGAACCCTTTGGATAATTGCGCCGCATTTTACCCGGAATTTATTAAAGTGATACGATCCGATCCCTATTTTGTAAATCTTAATGCGCAATATGTAGAGCTATTTGAATATTTATCGAACAATTCAGGATCGAGCATCACCGATATACTCGGAGCGTATTCCTTGCATGATGTCTTATATATTGAAGAGCGCAAGAATTATGTTCTGCCGGCATGGACCAAATCCGTTTACCCGGAACCGTTGAGGACTTTCACCAACATAGTCTTTGGTGCTTTCAGCTACACTGATAAACTGAAGCTACTGTGTAAGTATCTTGTAAAAATTACCACACTTAAGAGTTATTGGTAAAAATTTGTTACAGCCGCTGGACCATTCCTGGGGGCAGTGATTGAACAATTTGATGCATACCTCCAAAATCCATCGTCTGTCAGAAAATACGTGCAATACAGTGGTCACGACACTAACGTGGCAGCTATCCTAAACATCCTGGGGGCGTTCGATCCACCTCTTGCTCCAAACTTTGCCAGTACCATATACATCGAATTGAGACAGAGAAATGGAGCCAATTTCATCAACATATATTATAAAAATTATGGCGATATTGAACCAATCACCATTGCTGGCTGCGATTTTGATTGTAACTGGGATGACTTCAAAACTCTTGTCAGTAACCGTACCATTACACCTAGTGAATGGTATAGCCTTTGTAACACATAAGTGTCAAGGAATTAGATGTATTATGGAAAATAACTTCATCAAACTTAGTTATCGCTTTTTTTATTTTGTTAAATTATAGTACAAAAATTCGTAATTCTTGTTTACACAGATTTAAATAAACATTGAACTACAGATATGAATACTATCATTGTAACGAACCCCTTGCCAAAGATATCCAAATTTTACACATCCTTCCAATCTCTCAAATAAATAAACCACGTCCACGAGTAGTTCCAAATTTTATACTCCAGTTTATCCTCAAATAAAGACTACAGTAAGACTTTTAAGATATATCTTACAATTAATAAAGAAGTAGCAGCATCTGCATTGGAAAAAAATTAATTCGAAGTTCTTTTTGAATTCAAGCAACTACAAGGGGTTTCTTAAGTAAGTAAGAACTATAAGGGAAAGTCTCAATCCATTCCTCAAACAATAGGATCAACTTGTCATCACTATCTATACTGACTTGCTATATATTCACCAACATAGGAAGTGCAGCAACAGTAACTGTGACAATTCTTGTGGTCGTTCCATTTAGAAAAAGACGGGGCTATCTCTTTTTCACGTTAATATAAACGTGTAATCTAAATACATCTAAACAAACGTAATGGCTTCATAGTATCGAAACAATTTGCTTGTCGCTATTTGTTTCCTTAAAGTCGTTTATTTTTATATTGATGAAAACATACTATTTACTATCAATAAACTAATATGTCTACGTGTACATTTGAACTAAACCGGTGTTAATCCTTTCTTATCACTGTTTCAGTTTGTCACCTGTTTCTATTATTATTCTGTAAGTAAACTATCGCGGAAATAAAAGTTAAAAATCATTGTAAGATATAAAAAAATACAAAACATGACCTATCATATCCTAAAATATATATAGTTATTTTAATATGGTCAATTCAAGATAATAATCATGTTGTGGCGTTCATTACTCAGCTATTAAAAAAAGTCACGGTGATATGTCAAAATGTTATTTTAATTGCTAAATGTAGGTGGCGCTGTCGCAGCTGCATCTTTGATTCACGTAGGTATCTATAACCTGATTTCATTCCATTAGTTATGTTAGACGATGGGAGGGGATATGGAGCCTCATCATAACATATAAGAAGGACTTACTAAATGGTTTCCACCTGCAAAAGATTTAGTCAACGTCGCGCTCCTATAAAATTAGATTCAACGCTAATGCGTTATCTATTACACTCTTTAAACGTCAATTCAGTAGTCAATGACTTTTCTGTGTTGCTATAACTGGGAGATAGATTAGTGTGGATGTTAGTGTTTACGAAATGAGTTTAGTCACTACTTTATAATCCCAATAAAAATAGGATCATATACTTTTATAGGTTGTGTATAATAATTGTAATAAATGCAAATAATGTCGATTCAAGTTCATGCTCTAGCTTCATCCAGGATCACACCTTTGTGTGAATATCTCCAGTAATACAAAACGTATACTTTTCACTACTGCGGCATTATTTTAGAAAAAAGTAGTCAAATCTTCGAGAACAATATTAAGCATTTATGTCACATAAAAACTTCAAGTATGCTTTGCTGCCTCTATATCTGAAATTTATTTAACATTTTGATTAAGAGTTTCTAGATAAGAGTCAGAAACGTAAAAGTGAATACAATGGATATTCAGATTAGTTACAATTTGCATAATGGATCTTTGCACGTGTATCAATTTAGCGACGACGCACGGATCACCTGCTACACCACTCGCAATTGTTACTGATATGCCACAATTACCAGCACGTATATCTAGCGACATATGTTTCAATCAACTACGTATGGCATAGACAGTTAATAATTTGCCGAACAAAATGCAATTATGAAGTCACGTCTTAGCTTTATTGTATAATTTGATTCATTGGCGTCTCAATATTTCTGTAAAATTTATTTCATTTTTGTTTCATTTATTTTGATCTTTGTTGAATTTATTTCATTTATTTTGATGGAAATATCACTTCCATTGAATATTTTCGTGGAGAACCTTTTAATTACTCTGTCATAGGTTGATGGATTTGTATTGTACTAAGTGTTATCCTAAAAGGTGTTTTCGGCACACTGTTCAAAAATGTCAGTTGATTGATCCTTAAGATTGTTACCTGTGACCCACACGCAAATAATCATAATACAAACCACATGTGACTCGGAGCTGACAAATATGCAGCAATTTGCTCCGCATTCACAACGTGAATGGATGACCTGTCGTATTTTTCTATGGAGGTGGCTGCTGCATTACCATTCGTACTATGATCAAGGATGTCTAGTTTTGGTGGACTAGTAGTCAGTGTATGCTTGGGTTCCCAATGGAGGAGTTATCCTTGAGCATGAGTGTGGTTGTACTCGTCTCAACGTCCTCGTTCCGTCCCCCTTCCCCCTCAGCCTCAGGCTTCAGGAGAATGAAATTGTTTCTTGTGACACTATACTTAGATTTAGTTTTTTGGGGGGTGGGCCCGGAGCCCTGCAATACTTAGGCCGCTTTTTACTTTTCCGCACTCCACTATACGCGGAAAAGCAATGTAATCGTGTAAAGAAAAAGTGAAAAATTTTTTTTTGGGTTTTGTTTTCGTTTCTCGGCCTAAAAACAAAAAGAAATGGTTTTTGAAAAAATATTGCTGTATGTGTGGCCTTGTCGTCGTCGGCATTTATTCTTGTTAGCACGATAACTCAACTAAATCGTGTCGGATCAATCGGATTTTGACTAGTTCTGATTGGGGACGTCTCCCAGACGACACCTATTGATTTTGAGGTGGATAGAACACACTCTACTATGTACATGGGTCATGAGAAAGTACAACGGTGGACTATTTGAGATTTTTTTTGTTAGCACGATCACTCAATTAAATCATGTCGGATCGATCGGGTTTCGACTGATTCTGATGAGGGACGTCTGCCAGATGACATCTATTGATTTTGAGGTGTATACACTTCACCCTGTCCATGGGTCATGTGAAAGCACCATGGTGGACTATTTGAAAAAAGTAAAACTGTCGTATAAAACACTTATTCTGCATTTATGAGTTGATTTATTTTTTTTCGGCCACTCAATGTCGACATAGAGATGTTCTACGTGCGGAAAAGTCCGTTTTGAGGTTTTAAAACTGTTTCCTCTCAGCTGGTTTGAGGCTAAGGAAAGGAGCCCAAACGCGAGGTGTCTATACCATACCAGAGCCGGGCACTGGCATAGCACATATTCAGAGGTCTCCACCTCTCCTCCACACCATCAGCATTCTTTGTTGGCACTCAAGCCGATTTTGTTAAGATAGTAGTTAAAATGACAGTGTACTGTTAACAACTCCGTGACTTCCTGGACATTCTCCTTATCATCCCTTAGGAGTTTTGCCATCCAGTCGCTGCTAGGCATCAAACTGAGCAGCAAAGTAATATATCTGCGTCCCTGGGTGTTCTGCTAGTGATTTAGTCTTTCAATCGTCAGCCATTCCTGAATTGTCCCGTTACTGAGGTAGCGTGCAATCCTCATCGCTGATGCAGGCCCCATTAAGGGGCAACACCTGTAAATTTTTCAAAAAATCGATTTTTTATTACCTTAAAATTTTTTTTGAACCGTTTAGAATATGAGGCAGAAAATGCTTTTCATAAAATAAAAAATCCTTGAAATTTCGCGCTTTTTCCTCCGAGACGACACCTGTGTCAAATAAATACCTGTCGGGAAGGTACAGCCTAGGTACAGTCTCATGTTTTTTCTTTTGATTTCTAACTTCTCTAATACACAACAGATGTCGTTAAAAGATGTTTCTGCTTAGTTAAAAACATTTAAAGAAAAACGCGCGTGTCATCGAAGGAAAAGGTAAATTAACAATTGATCAATTTACAATTTATTATGGCTTGGCAATATGTCGGAATCTGAACTCCTTGGAAAATATAAAAAATAAAATCTGGGCGAGCTTATTTCATAAGTAAAGGCGCAAGCAGGAAGTGGATTCCTTGGACACCTTCCATCATAAGCTGCCGCTTCCCAGGGAACATTTTAAAGCCATTGAACCGATTTATGACGACCTGAGCCGAGAAGAGTTGCTAAACCGTTGTTTGAAAGGCTATACGCAAAATACCAATGAAAGTTTCAATGCTACTGTTTGGAAATTGGCTCTAAAATCTTATTCAAGCGGCAAAAAAGTCTTGAATATAGCGACTGATATTGCTGTGTGTACATTTAATGTGTACTTTTAATGATTATGAAAATTTTGGAGATGGACATTGGCGTCCAGTCATACAATTTTTATCTAGAAGCCGATGTTAAGCGGATCAAGGACACCAATACATCTTTGTCAGAAGCAGCGAAAGAGGCACGCTCAACATAAAGTGTTCGAGAAAAGAGAATGAGGAAGGATATTTATAGAAGGATAGATTTATGGTCCTGGGATAGCAGATTAATTGTAAAAATGTTTAAACAAATTTTTCAGTTTCTCATGTCTATAATACATTTAAAAACGTGTTTTCCTCCAAACATGGTTTTTCAAAACGGCATGCAGCATAACTCCAACAATTTTCATTATTTGCATGGAAACTGTTAACAGTATCTTTAAAATAACATTTTGAAGTGAAACACATACGGAATTTTCGATAAGTTAATTTAAACATTATTTATTAACAAATGATTGCTCTTTTTGTCGAAAATTTTAAATGTTTTTTATTTAGATTCTCGCTAATCACACAAAATAATATAAATACTTTGAAAATACCTTACGTATATTCACTAGCTATAAACATATAGATTAAGTGAATTTTTTTTCCAGATTCAAATTTGCACCAGTTGCATTGCGTGTCGCAAAGCGCCTTAGATTTGACATGTGCCGCCAGAATGGCTCGAGTATCGCCATTTTTTAATAATTTTTGATAATAATTTTTTGTGTTATACTTAAAAAAATGCCTAATAACTTATTTAAATATTTATTATCTATGACCGTGCTGTAATATAGGGTTTATTGAACTATTTTGAGTTATGTAATGAGCTCTATTATTTCACCGTTATGTAATGAATTCATTACATCACTGTTATGTAATGAACTCATTACATAACTCATTTTGATTTTCAAAAATTTCGAACGAAGTAAAAATTTATTGAAACTAGAAACAATGCAATAATTATTTGTTATCATAAATATTAATATTATTTTAGTAAGATTTTCGATGTAGATAACGCACAATGCAACGAGAAAATCACAAAACTAAGCGTTATTTAAAACAACTGGATTGTTACTATGGTTTTAACAAATTTCATGCATCATGTTACTTTGATTTGATATGAAAATGTTTAAGTGACTTTTAACGGATGTCATAATTATTTAAATATCAAATCTGAATTTTTTGTAAAAAATCGGTTTTTAATCTCTTTTTCTTATCCAAGCGGTCGTAGATAAAATGTTGAACATCACACGTGGGCTAGAGCACATTACATCACTCGTGTGATTATCATGACTCGATCTACGGCCTCGTCATGGCAATATTCCCACTCGTGATGTAATGATGCCCCTATCCTACTCATAATGTAAATGACTATTATCTTATTACCTTTTCTTCCATAAAAAAATTGTTAAAAAAAGTCCTTTTTTTAGTTTATTACAGTGTTGTTACCCCTCAAGTTTACTTTTTGTACCACACAATGTCATGAAAATAAAAAAAAAATTGCAACTTTTGGCGAATCATTTTAAGTAGTTTAAAACTAAAGTTTTAAATCACAATACGCGAACTTTCTGAATAATCGACTCGGTTTTCCAATATTCTTCTCACCTCTGGAAATGTCAATCCATTCGACTTCGCTCAAATTAAATTAAAACGTGATCGGGATTTTTAAGGGTACTCTTAAATCTTAAATAACATCGGCAGGGAAGCGCCATCGGGGTGCGTTTATATTTATTTATAGATTGGGAGTTTACTTTTTCAGCTTCGAGGCTATTGAAATCGCAAATTGTGGTTTACAGGAACAGCTTGGTATTTTAATATCGTTCCCCAATCTCGGATTTGGTTTCAAATCGAACTGTAGGGCTTACGAATAGTTCATTCAGTATAGCCACACGTAACAGAGGCTAAGAAAATATAGGGGAAAGTAAAAAAATATAAGAATATAATAAAGAATAAAATTAGGCTAGATATGTACCAAGTTAAAGAAGACATTTTAAAAATTAAATCCTATTTTTAGTGAAATTATTGAAGAAACTAAAGAAAGGTTTGACAAAACATATGATAACTTTCTAATTATGATAATTTGCAACTCTACAATGAATAAATGTTTGTTAAAAACGAAAATTGGGTTTCAAGGGTTTCAGGCATCTACACTCTTCCCATTGGGGACTGAGTTTTTATTCAAATACGAGCATCCGCGAGATAGTGACACTTGAAAATTAATTTGGAAGGAGGCAGCCTAATGGGGGCAAGAAGACCAGAAGACCAGAAAGCCAAAAGACCAGAAGACCAGAAGACCAGAAGACCAGAAGACCGGAAGACCAGAAGACCAGAAAACCAGAAAACCAGAAGACAAGAAGACTAGAAAGTAGAGGGCTAATCAGTTTGGGATCCATCTCTGAAAGAAGGAGTTGTGATCCTGGGGGAAGTCTACGACAACTTGACTTCTTATTATGAAAGAGTTACTTTATTACTTATATTCCAATTAATATCCAACTAATAGTGAACAAATATCGGTGAAATGCCAGCCATTTGGTAAAATGCCAGTTCGGCTTATGCCAGCCATCATTTAAAAATAAGTTTGCGTTACCAAAAACAGAGTTCTGTTATTTGTCAAGAATATTATTCACATACTTTGAAGTCTGGAAATGAAAATTAAAGTGGATTTTGAGTTTCTTTTCAATTTTCTCTTTCAGATATTCCATTAAAAAATTTAATTAGATTTAATTCAGATATAGTAAAATTCTCAATTAAATTAGACACAGATCAAAAATCAGATAATAAAAATAAGTAATACTAAATTTTATATAAAAAATCTGGGTATAAAGATAAAACCCAATGTTATTAGCACAGTATCTGTCTTCAGTAGAGAATCAGTCTTTGATATTTTCAGTTCGATAAATTATATATAAAAAAAGATTTCTGACAATCTATATTTTTTCATTTATATTGTTAATATTAACACTGTTAATAAAGATTTAATAGAGTGTTAATTTAGTAAGAGTCTTGCCTTTCCTTGTTAACCCTTCATGGAAAGCCTTCGTCCTGTTATGTCAAGAATATATCTTTTATAATATATATTTTGATTAGTTGGATTTTTTATACCAAAGAATTTTATGGATTACAGAAGTAATGTTACTTCTGTAATCCATAAAATTCCTTGCTATAAAAATCCGGCTAATCAAAAGATGTATTACAATTATGAATGCTATATTTCTAAAAACGTATAGAAACGAGAGTGTTCAGACATACCAGACCACAAGAATAATACTAGTAAATAGGCCTTGACTAATAGAAGTAGGCCTTGACTATCTTTTAGATCACAAGTAATACATGGTATGAGGCTCTGAAAGATGATAGAACTATTAAAATATGACAAAATATCCAAGGCAATGTAAGAAGTATACGAATAATACAACTGCAACACAACCCTTAATATAGTAAATTCAAGGGTTGACCCCCTTAATATATTACACCGAAAAACAATATTACAAATGTCATATCGAAAGATATAGAAAGAGGGAAATATGGAAGTTTCTTCAAACACTTCACACACTAAATAGTAAGATTCTATTGTCTTTTAGACCAATTGTATATGGTAAAAGGTATGATAAAGATAACAAAACTGTTAACAATACCAAAAAGGTTGCAGAACTGTTATCACAAATCATATGACGCGATGTAAGAAGGAGAAGAATAATCAACACATACTTATACTTAACAAACAATAAATTACAAATAAGAGAGAACGAGAGAGGTAGGGGGAGGGATATGGGAATTTCTTAGTAATACTCTTAAATAGTAAATCTTAAAAGGATAAAACCACTAAATAAAACAAAACCAATATTAGAAGAGGAAAATACAAACCATTAAATTACTTAATATATTACACTAAAAATCTGCCTTGTTGAAAGAGATATTAATAGAGTAATAGAGAGATAACAATAGAGGGAGATATAAAAAGTAATATGTTCTGATAATCCCAGGGAATACATCTAAATGTTCCTATGTACGAAATAAGTTTCGTACGCACTTTTATATGAATCAAAATTTCGGAGAAAAATTATATTAACTGGAATGTAAGTAATAAAGTAACTATTTCATAACAAGGAGTAGATAGTTAAAAGTTATCTCCTCTAAAAGGACTGCTCTCCCAGGATCGCAACCCCTTCTTTCACAGATGTCTATGGGGATAGACCCAGAACTAGTTAGCCTTCTATCTTCTAATCTTCTGGTCTTCTGACCTTCTGACAGTCTGACATTCTAGCATTCTGGCCTTCTGGTCTTCTGGACATCTGGCCTTCTGGCCTTTGATCATCTGGTCTTCTGGCCTTCCTGGTCTTCTGGTCTTCTCATCTTCTGGTCTTGTGACCTTCTTATCTCAATTAGGCTGTCTCTTTCCGAATTAATCTTTAACTGTCTTGCTATATAACGGACGCTAGAATTTAAACAAACAGAGAGAGCCTGTTTAATGTCGGAAGCCAACCGACTTAACAAGCTAAGAGGATTGATTCTAAGAAGTATAACCGGAGCCCCAAGATCGACACCGATCGAGGCGATGGGGATACCACCTCTTGATGTCACCCTGAAAGCGGAAGCCGCAAGGCAATGCACAGGGTGTAAAACATGAATAGGAAGGTAATGGACCTGAATAGACTCTCAAGAGAGCTAGCTGAGGAGAGACTCCTATGAATGCCCTCTGACAGTTCGGGTGTCCACTTCCTGTTTGACAAGAAATATAAGATCATCCTTACCAGTAAGACCGACTGGATAGAGGGTCGAGCTGGATTACCGCTCTACGGAGACATCTGGTACACGGACCGGATGGAGCTAAGAGTGGGAACAGAGCGAGCGTGGGGGTGTATAGGTGACGCGACGGGATAGGTAAAACCTTCCCCCTGGGTAAACACACTACCGCACTCCAGGCCGAGCTAGTTGCAATTACATACGGTGTTCTGGGGGCGGACCAAAATCGGACCTAGGAGAAGGTATGTATCTGCTTGGATAGCTGGGCGATGTTGGCAGCTCTGAATTCAGCAACGACAAAGTCGAAGTTGGTCTATAACTGCTATGAAGCATTGAACCACTTGGCAAGGAAGGAACCGGTGGAACTCTTATGGATACCTGGGCATAATGACATTAAGCGCAATCTAATTGCATATGACCTTGCCAGACTAGGGACCAGGGAAAACCTCTATGGACCAGAACCTGCAGTGGGAATAAGTCGGGATCTGATCAGAGACCGCATCAGTGACTGGGCAAGAGACCAGAACAATAAAAGATGGAGAGGAGTAACGGGTTGTCGAATAACCAAACTCTTCATCGAATACTCAGAGATTGAGAAATGGGCCCAAGAATTCATTAAATTGAACAGGCACAAAGCCAGAACCTTGGTGGGAATCATAACGGGCCACCATAGTAGCCTGAATGCATATAAGCGTAAGCTGAGGCTGACTGACAGCCCGGCCTGCAGATACTGCAGAGAAGACGAGGAAACTTCGATTCATTTTCTTTACACCTGCCCCGCACTGGAGGAGAAGAGGTGCCTTATATTAGGGACCTCTGTTATCCTAGAGGAGGCGAGACTTAAGGCGGGGGACGCGCCTAAATTGCTCCTTTTATGGGATAGCATTTTTGGATAATGACCCGGATAAGAGGGCATCACCAAGGGACTACCCATGCGATCTGTGGCTGATGAGGGCCAAACCCATTTAACATAATAATAAACAAAAATACAGAGTACTGAAATTTAAAAATTTCAAACAGAAAATAATACAAAATGATTCTGTTTAGATTGTGACTGGCCAAAATAGTTCTATGTATATTAGATCATAAACTATAAGATATGAATTTATTGTTGCGCAAATATGAAATTAAATAAAACTGTTTGGATTATTAATTTTTTTTTGGATTAAATCCCAATAAATGGTCGATAATTGTTGGCAAAGTTTAATTCTATTAACATTTCCGAAACATGACTTATTTTCTTGAAAATCGTTAATCTTTTATATGGCGACAATTTCATATTGTAATCACTCAAAAAACAAATAATGTTTGTCTATAAATTTGCAATAAAATAATTAATTAATTCCGCTTTATCAATCTTACGGCTATCGCTTATTACTTATGTCGGATTAACGCGGAAATATTAAAACTATGCGCGAAATTTTTGGCAAAAAAATATATATACGCATACAAGGTCTATCGTGCCCAAGGAGTAAGTAAAGAAGCTTTGACCTGGCGGCAATTTAGGGCCATAACGATACAATGGCAGCTACAATTGTTGCGGTTTTACTTATCGTTTTCTCTGTGGCCAGTTTTGGAGAGACAGAAGAAAGTACTCTGTTGAATGTCATACAGGTAAGATTTTTTATTTTTATTTTAAAAATACTTCTACGGACTTTTATTTACTTCTACGCAATTTTACGAAGTTAATTTACTATACACTTTAAAAATTTTCTTTTCAATAGTTTTAAAAACATTTTTATTACTTTCGTGTTATTTTAAATAAAGGTAGAAACTATTCGTAACCCCTGGGATAGAACCAATTATAGTAAATATAACATTATAGAGTAAATTCATTCGCTATATATATATTTTCGTCCTGTCAAAATACGAGTACATTCGAAATAAGTTCGAGCCTAATTCAGAGATCGAAAGAAATTGGTAAGAACTTTGCCTTACTGAGGATGATAGCATTAGTATCGAAATATACATAGAGAATAATGCAAGTAGGTGTAAACAAATATTTATTATTGAGTAGTAAATACACATATAATAAATATGTTACATTTGTGAAAATTGTAGCAACATTTATCCTTGCAAGTGCCTACTAGTGTTTTCTCTGATCGTTATTTGGCAAGAATTTCTAAGAAGATAAAGTAAAATCCAAGATTTGTCATAAACTGAACACTTTTATTAAACATTTATTTCATTATCTGATCATGACACTTAATATTTGCTATTTAGTATTATATATCTTTTTAAATTTCTAAAATAAAGTGATTACTATATATATTGAATAATGGCGAAATATATTATATATTTCCGAAATTTACACATTACCAAATTACAAATTACCAAATATTTCACAGAAAATGAAAATTGATATTGCTTTCTATGACAAATTATATTTATTTTTTGCGAATGCAGACACTTATTGGACTATTTTCATTTATTTCCATTAGTTTTCCATGTATTTGTGTCCCAGTTATCGTATTAAAATGTAATTTCTATAAATATATGTATAATGCAGTGAAAATTTAAACAGTTATTATGTGTTGAAATTGATTATTAATATGTGATGAATGACATGATGAAGTAAAATGTGGCATTAAATTACAAAATAATGATTTCAAGGATATTTCATTGAAAATTTAAGATTTATTATTGTAGAATTAATAAATTACGAGAACTATTCCTAATATACTACAATCGAAATAAAACTAAAATAAATTTAAAGGTTTACAGACATGGCGAAAGAACACCTACAGCGTTCTACCCAAATGATCCTTACCAAGATATATCTTATTGGGGTATTGCTGTTGGACAATTAACTAATGTAAGTTATCTTGAATATGCTTTGCAAAAAAGGCATGACACCAACTTTCAACTGCAATCGTATTATGAAGACTATATTAGTTTGGTTGACGAAACGTCAACAGAATGAAATATAAGTGTGTTTCTTAGAAAGCTGGTTTTCTGTTTTTTTTTTAATATAAGTTATTATAGTATCGTCTATTCTATCAAACATACTAATCAAGTTTAGCTAGCTCACTGTTTAATTTACCGCCTCTAGTTTTCTTAACTTGTCTGATAACATTATTGATTCTCTAATTATGTATCCTAGGTTGGGAAAAGACAGCACTACGAGTTGGGTCAGTTCACTAGAAAGCGATACAGTGACTTCTTACCCCTGAGATATGCGAGGGAAAGCTTCCTCGTCCAATCGACTAGTATGGATCGTACCTACATGTCTGCTGCCTCACAACTATCCGGTCTTTTCCCTCCCGTGGGGGATCAAGTTTGGAACGACTTCATCAGTTGGCAACCGATCCCAATATTTCAGACCAACCCACCTATTATGAACCCCTTCGATGGTTGCGCCGCACTTTCGCAGGAATTTAATAACGTGATAACATCCGATCCCTATTTCGTAAACTTAAATACGCAATATGCGGAGCTATTTGAATATTTATCGAACCACTCAGGATCTAGCATCACCGATATAGTTGGAGCTTCTTCGTTGCGCGATGTCTTATATATTGAAGAACGCCAAAATTATGTTCTGCCAGAATGGACCAAATCCGTTTATCCGGAACCGCTGAGGACTTTCACTAACATAGCCTTCGGCGCCTACAGTTATAATGATAAATTAAAGCTATTAAGTAAGTTTCTCGTAAACATTACTATACTTAATTAAGTAATACATTACTTGAATCATAGTTATTGGTAAATTTTTTTTACAGCCACTGGACCATTCCTGGGGGCAGTAATCGAACAATTTGATGCATACCTCCAAAATCCATCATCTGTCAGAAAATACGTACAATACAGTGGTCACGACGTCAACGTGGCATCTATTCTAAACGCCCTGGGAGCGTTCGATCCACCTCTTTCTCCAAACTTCGCCAGCACCATATACATCGAATTAAGGCAGAAGCAAGGAGCCAATTTCATCAACATCTTTTATAAAAATTATGGCGATATTGAACCAATCACCATTGCTGGTTGCGATTTTGATTGTAACTGGGACGACTTCAAAGCTCTTGTCAGTAACCGTACCATTACACCTAGCGAGTGGTATAGCCTTTGCAACACATAATTGTCAAAAAATTAGATGTATTATGGAAAACTACTTCTTCAAACTCAGTCACCATTTTTTTTATTTTATTAAATTATAGTACAAACATTCGTAATTCTTGTTTACACAGATTTAAATAAACAGTGAACTGCAGACATGATTACTTTCATTGTAATAAACCTCTTTCCAAAGATATCAAAACTTTACACATCCTTCCAAACTCTCAAATAAATAAACCATGCCCACAAGTAGTTCCAAATTTGATTGTCCAATTTATCCTCAAATGGAGACTACAGTAATACCTTTAAGATATATTTTATAATTAATAAAGAAGTAACAGCAACAGAAGTAACAGCGCTGGAAAAAAATTAGTTCGAAATTCCTTTTGAATTTAAGTAACTACAAAGGGCTTTTTAAAGCAAGTAAGGGACTACAAGGGAAAGCCTTAATCCATTCCTCAAACAATAGGATCAACTTGTCATCATTATCTATATAGACTTGCTACACATTCACCAATATATGAAGTGAAGCAACAGTAACTGTGACTATTCCTGTGGTCATCCCATTTAGAAAAACACGGGACTATCTCGCTTTCATGTTAATAAAAGCTTTCCTCAAGATCGTTTATTTTTATTATCGATGAAAATATACGACTTACTACAAATGACCTAATATGTCTACCTATACATTTGTACAAAACCGATTTTAATCCTTTCCTATCAATCTTTTAGTTTATCACCGTTAATTATGATAAACTCTCGCCGATATAAAAGTTGAAAAATATCGTAAGAAATAAAAAAAAATCCTATACGTCCCCTATCGTATCCTAAAGTATGTATAGCTACGAGAATATTAATATGACCAATTCAAGATAACAGTCATTTTATGTTATGTCGTTGATTACTCAACTATTAAAAAGGTCACGGTGAAATGTCATAATGTTCTTTTGACTGTGAAATATAGGTGGCGCTGCCACAGCCGAATTCCTGATTCACGTAGATACTATAACATATTCTTATTATGCCAGTTATGTTAGAAGAAGGGAGGGAATACAGAATATAAGTTAAGAAGAGGTCAGAGGTCTCCACCTCTCCTCCACACCATCTGCATTCCTTGTTAGCATTCAAGCTAATTTTGCTAAGATAGTAGATAAGATGACAGTGTACTGTTAATAGCCCCGTGAGTTCCTGGATATTCTCCCTATCATCCTTTAGACGCTTTGCCACCCAATCGCTGATAGGTATCAGACTTAGTAGCAAATTAACATGCCTGCGTTCCTGGGTGTTCTGCCAGCTATTCAGTCTTTTCATCTTCAGTCATTCCTGAATTGTCCTGTTACCTAGGTAGCATGCAATCCTGACCGCTGATTCAGGTCCGATTAAGGGTCAACATCCCTGTAAATTAAAAAAAAATGTATTAGCTTAAATTTTTTTATGTATCTTTTAGCTATGCTAAAAGCTATGTAGTTTTTAGTACTTACTGGGAAGATACAGTCTAGGTACAGCCTCATGTTTTACTTTATGATTTTAAATTTCTCTAATACACAACACATGTCGTTAAAAATATTTCAGTTTAGTCAGTCAGAAGCATTTAAAAAGAACTTGCGTGACCTCAAAGGAAAAGGCAATTTAAGGGCCTAATTAATTGATCAATTAACAACTTATTATGGCTTGGCGATACGTCGGAACCCGAACTCCTTGGAAAATATGAAAAATTATATCTGTTCGACCTTATTCCATAAGTTATCAACCGACAAAAATCCGCAGCACGAGAAGTGCTCAGAGTCTTGGTGTGATTGGAAGAAGGCACAAGCAGCAGATGCTTTGGATATCTTCCATCATAAGCCGCTGCTTCCTAAGGAACATTTTAAAGCCATCAAACCAATTTATGAGGACCTGAACGGAGATGAGTTGCTAAACCGTTGCTTGGGAGGTGATACGCAAAATACGAATGAAAGTTTGGAAATGGATACTGTTTGATAATTGGCTCCAAAATCTGATTTTCTGGCAGTTTAACATTCTGGCATTCTGGCCTTTTGGTCTCCTGGTCTTCTGGTCTTCTTATCTTCTGGTCTTCCTGGTCTTTTAATCTTCTAGTCTTCTGACCTTCTTATCTCAATTAGGCCGCCTCTTTCCGATTTTTAACTGCCTTGCTATCTAGCGGACGCTCGTATTTAAACAAAAGTACAGAGTCCTGAAGTTTAAATATTTCAAACAGAAAATAATATGAAATGATTCTGCTTAGCGTGTGACTAGCCAAAATCCTTCTATATTGACGCACATACTACAATATATGAATTTATTGTTGCCCAAATATGAAATTAAATAAAACTATTTAGATTATTAATTTTTTTTTGGATTAAATTCCAATAAATGGCCGATAATTGTTGGAAAAGCTTAATCCTATTAACATCTCCGAAACATGACTTATTTTCTTGAAAATCGCTTATTTTTTATATGGCAGCAATTTCATATTGTAATCGCTCATAAAAAAATAATGGTTTAATTCCGCTTTATCAATCTTACGGCTATCGCTTATTAATTATGTCGGATTAACGGGGAAATATTAAAATTAGGCGCGAAATTTTTGGCAAAAAATATATATACGAGCACAAGGTCTGTCATTCTCAAGGAGTAAGTAAAGAAGTTTTGACCTGGTAGCAATTTACGTAGGGCCATAACGATACAATGGCAGCTACAATTGTTGCGGTTTTACTTATTGTTTTCTCTTTCGCTAGTTCTGGAGAGGCAGAAGAAAATACTCTTTTAAATGTCATACAGGTAAGATTTTTTATTTTTATTTCAAAAATACTTCGATGGACTTGACGCAATTTTACGAACTTACATAATTTAATTAACACTTTAAAATTTAATGTTTTCAATCATTATAGAAACATTTTTATTACCTCCTTGCCATTTTAAATAGAGGTACAAACTATTCATAACTTCTGAGATAGAACCTATTATAGTGAATATAAAATTATAGATTAAATCCATTCGCTCTACGAGTATATAATATTTTCGTTCCATATTTCAATAGCAATGCTGTCATACTATAGGAAATCTTGTCCTTTATTCAAATACATTAGAAATAGGCTCGAGTCTAACTCAAAGATCGAAAGAAATTAGTAAGAACTATGCCCTACTGAGGATGACAGTATTGGTATCGAAATATACATAGAGAATAATGCAAATAGGTATAAAAAGATATTTGTGGTTTAGTAGTATATATACATATAATAAATATGTTGTATTTGTGAAAATTTTAGTAACATTCTTCAGTGCAAGTGCCTACTAGTGCTTTCTCTAACTATTTTTTGGCGCGATTTTCTAAGGAATTATAATAAAATTTAAGATTTGTTATGAACTGAATTCTGAAGCATTTTTATTAACCATTTATTTCATCACCTGATCATGAGAACTCTTTTTTGTTATTTAGTTATATAGTTTTTTTTACATTTTCTTTAAAATTTCCAAAAAACAAAAGTGATGATTATATATAATGAATAATGGTACTAAACATAAAAATAATTCACAAAATGCAGAATAATATGGCTTTCTATGATAAATTATATCTATTTTTGTCCGACGCAGAAATTTTTTGAATTATTTTTATCTATTTCCATTAATTTTCCACGTATTCATGTCCCAATTATCGCATTAAAATATAATTTATGTAAATTTATGTACAATTCGACCGAAATGTAACGATAGTTATTATATGTTGAAATATATTATTGATATGTCATGTATGACATAATGAAGTAAAATGTGGCAGAGGACAAAATAATGAATTCAATAATATTTAATTGCAAATTTAATATTAATTTCTGTATAAATTAACAAATCGCTCTATTTTTTATTACATACACTAATGTCATGTATAACTGTTGATTATACGCAATATACAAGGTATTTAAAATTATTGTCCAAGTATTTATTTTAAATATTGACTTAAAGTTTACGGGAACTAAATAAGCCATTTCGACAAGTCCTATCATTAAAAATATTATTGTAGAGGATTTACTCATATTCCTAATGTATCGCAACCGGTACATTGAAACTAAAATCAAATTAAAGGTTTACAGACATGGCGAGAGAACACCTACAGAGTTCTACCCAAACGATCCTTACCAAGATATTTCCTATTGGGGCATTGCTGTGGGGCAACTAACTAATGTAAGTTATATTGGGATTGTTTCGAAAAAATCTCAAGAGACCAGCGTTCAACTGCAATCGCTTTATGAAGATTATATCAGTTTGGTTGACGAAACGTCAGCGGAATGAAATATAATAGTTTCTTAGAATGCTGGTTTCCTTTTTTTTTAATGTAAATTATTATAGAGTATCGTCTTTACTCTATCAAACATAATAATCAAGTTTAACTAGCTCACTATTTAATTTACCGCCTTTAGTTTGCTTAACTTGTCTGATAACAGTATTGATCTTCTAATTATGTGTCCTAGGTTGGGAAAAGACAGCACTACGAGTTGGGTCAGTTCACCAGAAAGCGATACAGTGACTTTTTACCCCTAAGATATGCGAGAGAAGACTTCCTCGTCCAATCGACTAGTATGGATCGCACCTACATGTCTGCTGCCTCACAACTATCCGGTCTTTTCCCTCCCGTGGGGGATCAAGTTTGGAACGACTTCATCAATTGGCAACCGATCCCGATATTCCAGACTAACCCGGCTATTATGAGCCCCTTGGATAGTTGCGCCGCATATTGGCCGGAATTTTATAACGTTATAGCATCCGATCCCTATTTCGTAAATCTTAATACGCAATATGCGGAGCTATTCGAATATTTATCGAACCACTCAGGATCTAGCATCACCAATGTACTTGGAGCTTCTTCGTTGCGCGACATCTTATATATTGAAGAACGCCAAAATTATGTTCTACCGGAATGGACCAAATCCGTTTACCCGGAACCGTTGAGGACTTTCACCAACATAGCCTTTGGCGCCTTCAGTTATAATGATAAACTGAAGCTACTAAGTAAGTTTCTCGCAAAGATTACTACACTTAAGTAATACATTATTTAAATCAGCGTTATTGGTAAAATTTTTTTACAGCCACTGGACCATTCCTGGGGGCAGTGATCGAACAATTTGATGCATACCTCCAAAATCCATCGTCTGTCAGAAAATACGTACAATACAGCGCTCATGATCTCAACGTGGCAGCTATCCTGAACACCCTGGGAGCGTTCGATCCACCTCTTTCTCCAAACTTCGCCAGCACCATATACATCGAATTGAGACAGAAACAAGGAGCCAATGTCATCAACATTTTTTATAAAAATTATGGCGATATTGAACCAATCACCATTGCTGGCTGCGATTTTGATTGTAACTGGGATGACTTCAAAGCTCTTGTCAGTAACCGTACCATTACACCTAGCGAGTGGTATAGCCTTTGCAATACATAAGTGTTAAGAAATTAGATGTATTGTGGAAAACTACTTCTTCAAACCCTGTTGCCGTTTGTTCTTAGATATTTAAATAAACAATGAACTGCAAATATGATTACTTTCTTTTATAATAAACCTCTCAGCGATGCTATTCAAAATTTACACATCCTTCCAATATCCCAAATAAATAAACCACTGCCGTGAGTAGTTTTAGATTTGATTCCTCCGTTTATCTTCAAATTAAGACTACACTTAGACCTTGAAGATATATTTTACAATTAATAAAGAAGTAGAACATATGCGTTCAAACTAATTTGTCCAGTTAGTTAAGAAGTGTTAACGGGATTACTTTTAAACTAATAGGCGACTACAAATGTTTTTAATGCAAGTAAGGTATTATAGGTAAAAATCTCAATCAGGTTATCATCATTACCTACATTGACTTGTTGCACATTCACCGACGTATAAAATCAAGCAACAGTAAACAATTTCTGTGGTCACCCCATTTATCTACGGGACTGTCTCGCCTTTACGTTAATAGAAACGAGCAATCTAAATAAACTTAAACAAGGATAATAGTTTTAAAACAATTTACTTGTTCTTATCTGTTTTCCTTAAAATCGCCTACTTTTATTCTGATGATTTTGTACTGTCAAACTTTTACTATCAATAAACTAACATGTCCACGTATACATTTGTGCTAAACCGATATTAATCCATAGCAATCTTTCAGTTAATCACCTGTTAATTATTATAAACTATCGTCGATATAGAAGTTAAGAAATGTTGAGAGATATAAAAAGTATCGAATACATGACTTATTGTATCCTAAAGCATATATAGTAATGTTAATATGGTCAATTCAATATAATAATCATGTTATGCCGTTGATTACTCAGCTATTAAAAAAGTTACGATTGAACCGTTTATACAGGGTCTTTCAATAAGGACGCCCCATTATTAAATATAAGTAAAACTGGCTGTGTATGAGATATCTACTTATTTTTTTTATTTGAAAGAGCATTTTATGGCATTACGTATGGAATATAACGTGGTTCAATTGTCCGCTGTGACTTTGCTTGGTGAAACGTATTCGGGAGGTTCAATTTTCGAAGACTTTGACCCATAAGTCAGGTTGAAATTGCTGGATGTGGTTCGTTATATTGACTTTGAGGGCATCAATTCTTTGCGGTTTATTCACATAGATCTGCGATTTAAGATAGCCCTAAAGGAAGAAGTCTAAAGGCGTTAAATCGCACGATCTTGGTGGCCAGTTCACGTCGCCGCTACGCGAAATAGCCATGCCATCAAATCGCTCGTGCAGAATGTCCATCGTGGCATGCGCTGTGCAGCATGTAGCGCCGTCCTGATGGAACCACAGGTCGTCCGTCGATAACCATATCATCCAGTTTGGACCACAAGAAGTTGCTTATCATCGATCTGTAGTGCTCGTCGTTGACGGTTATAACAATGCCAGTTTCGTCTTGAGAGAAGTATGGACAGATGATTCCGCCAGACCAAAATCCGCACAAAACAGCGACTTTCTGGGGATGCACTTGGTACTGGCGTATGTCGTGTGGATTAGTATCGTCTCAAATCTGATAATTTAGCTTCTTCACATATTCATACATCCAAAAATGGACCTCGTTGCTAAGGATGATCTTTTTGGCGAAATTTGGATCAACTTCCAACTGCTCCAGAGCTCAATCAGCGAACACACGGCGTTGTTTATGGTCGTTTACCTTAAGTTTCTGGGTCAGTTGAATTTTATACGAGTGCTGACCCAAGTCCCTACACAAAATTCGCCAAGTTGAAATCGCAGAAAGGCCATGTCCTTGGGTTCCCTTCTTTGTCTAGAACTTTACTCACACATTTTCAAGTCTGGTAATTAATGGACATTAAAGTGTATTTTGTGTTACTTCTTAATTTTCTCTTTCAGATCTTCAATTAAAAAAAAATCGAGTCAGATTGAATTCATATATATATAAAGTTCTTAATTGGATTAGCTACAGCAGATCATAAATCAGATAATTAAAATAGGTAATACCAAATCTTATATAAAAATATATGGATAAGAATTTAATCCAATGTTATTAGTAGATTATCACTTAGCGGTCTTCAGTATAGTAAGTATTTAATTTGTGGAATTTTCTTCCTGAAATTCTTTCTGGTGAACTTGTCTTTATGGTTTACGGAACATTACTGACCTCTTTTTCGTTACTATTTTCCTGTCGTATTCTACCTAGTACTCTGGACCATATCGGGTACTACTAAGACTCTTTACATTCCTAATGACACTCATTATTATTAGCATAAAATGGCAAGCCTCTGTTTTCTCGTCTATAGTTTGCGAAGTTTTCTACGTACAATAATAGTTTCGAAAAAGGAAGAGATATCATTAGGTCACCGAACAGAAACTAAGACAAGAAGTTTTACTCTAAGTTCCGCCCGCTAAGTTCACCTCCTTACCCCGTCTCGTCGTCCAGCGAGAATTAGCTAACTAGCACGTGACGCATGTATACCGTCAGTCTTGACACCGAACCGATTGTCGAAGGCGAAGTATTATACCGATGGGATTTTAGATTGTCAATTTCATTAATTTGCGTTTGAATAGCTAAAAATGGCGCTGTGTTCTGATGATGGCTGTAACAGAAAAATA
This sequence comes from Rosalia funebris, assembly GCA_037954035.1. NCBI lineage: Eukaryota > Metazoa > Arthropoda > Insecta > Coleoptera > Cerambycidae > Rosalia > Rosalia funebris. The sequence continues at coordinate 7,618,950 of JAZFAV010000001.1, read as the reverse complement.
GGATAGCGTGTCATTCTTTCGGTGTCCAAAAGACTAATTATCTAAGTAAGATAATTGATTATGCATTTAATAGGGTTACAGCTAGTAGTAGATACAATAAATTTATGTCGTATAGATATTTATAATCTACTTTTTAGATGGCAGAGTTGGAAAAAATCATTAGAATTCGTTGGCACCCATAGATATGCTAATCTTACACCGGATCAATGTAAAAATAAAAATTTGCAGTTTATATTTTCCTGAAGACTGTTTTATTAGAAATGATTCGAAGACTCGTTTGCATTATGATATAGTTACTTCATTAAATATATTAACAAATAGTAAGTTTTTAAAAAATTTGTTTTGTTTATATTTGTATATAAATATATATGTATAACAATTTTATAAAACCCTATTTGTCCAGATTTGTGCTTATTTGTATAAGTCAATAAAGTGGGAAATCATTAGAAAGTGTAGAAAAGCGAAAGAACAATGGATAGAGGATAAATGCAAAGAAGTAGAAGATAAGTAGGTAAGACCGATGAGGCTTACAAAAGAATTAAGAGGAACTTCAGGGATATAGGAACAATAAGTAGAAACGTTAGGAGTCAATCGGGGGACATACTGATCGGAAGAGAGGAGAAAGCGGATAGATGGAAGCAGTACTTAGGAAATTTATATGAGGGTCAGGAATTAGTAGAGATATTAGAGGAAGAATCTAGCATCGATAGGGAAGATGTAGGAAAACCTATATTGAGAGAGAAATTTGAAATAGCTAAGGGGGCTAAAGAACAATAAAGCACTGGGTGTAGATAAAATACAGGCAGAAATTTTTAAATGTGCGGGACAGAAAGTAGTAAATAGGATGTTTGAACTGGTAAAATACATATACGAAACGGGCGAGATGCCGGAAGATTATAAGAGGAACATTATCGTTACTATACCGAAAAAGAGAGGAGCCGACAAATGCAAGAACTTTAGAACGATTAGCCTAACTTCCCATGCGTCAAAAATCTTAACCAGAATAGTGTAGAAGAGGATGGAAAATAGAGCGGAAGAAACACTAGGAGAAGACCAATTCGGGTTTAGGCGAATAGGGGAACTTGCGAAGCTATTCTGGCGCTAAGAGTAATATTAGAGAAAACAATAGAAAAAGGAAAGAACGCTTAAATAGGATTTGTATATTTAGAAAAAGCTTTTGATAATGTAAGATGGGATAAAATGTTCGAGATACTAAAGAGTGCGGGAATGAAGTATAGAGATAGGAGAGTAGTACACAATCTATACAAAGAGCAAACTGCTGTTATAGAAGTAGAAGAGGAAAGAAGAGAAGTAGGTATTAGGAAAGGAGTGAGACAAGGATGTACGCTATCACCACTAATTTTTAATCTGTACATCGAAGATGTGATTAATGTGGTAAAAGATAGAGTGGATTTCGGGATTAAAGTACAGGGACAGAAACTAAAAATGCTGAGATTCGCGGATGATATAGCAGTATTAGCATCTAGTAAGGAGGAATTAGAATCAGCGTTGAACGAAATGGAGGCAGTGTTGACAGAGGAATACGGAATGAGGGTGAATAAAAACAAAACTAAAGTGTTAGTGTGCAGAGGGCGCTAGAGCAGAGCAAAGACGAAAGTACAAATTAATAATGAAAGATTGGAGGAAGTTAAAGACTTCACTTATTTAGGAAGTAAAATAAATTGGGATGGAAGAAGCGATAAAGATATAAAACAAAGAATAGCGCAGGGTCGAGTAGATTTTAACAAAAGAAATCACTTTTATGCTCGGGGGTAATAAACTTAGAAACAAGGAAGAGATTTTTGAAAACGTATGTATGGAGCACGGTACTATACGGTTGCAAAACCTGGACGGTAGGGGAAGCAAGTAGGAGGAAATTAGAAGCTTTTGAGATGTGGTGTTACCGAAGAATAATGAAAATACTCTAGACTGATAGGGTTAGAAATGAAGAAGTATTAGAAAAAGTCGACGAGAAAAGAAGTATGTGGAAAAACATAAATAAGAGAAGAGATAGAATGGTAGGCCACTTACTGAGACATGGGGGAATAGTCCGCGATATTTTGGAGGCAGAAATAGGAGTGAAGAAAGGCAGAGGTAGGCGTAGATTAGACTACTGCTCGCAAATAGTAAGGGATGTAGGTTGTAGCACAATTAGCGAAATGCTTAGGTTAGCATAAGATAGGAGAAACTGGAGGTTAGCGTCTAACCAGTCTTAAGACTGATGACCTCATGATGATGATTTGCCCAGAAAGGAATATTTAGAATTCGGTAAAAATCTTAGATAATATTTCTTGTAATACTTGTATTGAGAGTGAGAATAAAAGCTACAAAGATGATGACAAATATGGAAGAAAAAATGTTTAAAGGTAAACATATTTTGTATCATTTAAGGAAGGTGAGAGCTATTTTTAAGTTAAAATAGACAGATATTTGCTCCGCCATCTATTAATTATTTTAGACAAGATCACTCAGACGACAATGCCACTTTCTGGAAACTCTCCAAGGAAGAAGCTATTGAAGTAGGAAATAAAAACTTTAAAAATAGCTGTAAGGTTATCTCAGTGCCAGACAAAAAAACACCGGACACCGGAATAATATTGGAAGGTATTTACAAATATCTAGAAGACAATCCAGTAAACTTTTAAAGCTGCAATTGCAATTGTTAAAAACAAAGCTCCTAGACGGTGTAGGTACATGGACGAATTGAAGCAATTTGCCTTAACTTAAGTGTTAATTTTTTAGGACCTAAGGCAATAAATTAGCTTATTTCGATCCAACTGAGACAAAACTAAAAGATATATTTAAAAGTTTTACACATCCGTTTAGAAGTTTTCTATTAAATTGTTTTTTGTCCCTCTATACTAGAGTGCGTCTTTATTATACTATGAAAATCGCAAATCGTGATATAAAAAACAAAAAATTACAAAAACCAAATGCCAAGCTAACTATATTGAAAAATTTGTGAGAACATTTGTTTACTAGCATGTCAGTCTAGTTAGTAAAAGTAGAAATGCGATATTGTTGTTAATATATTTGCAATATTAATATTTCTTCTATTGAATAATATTATTTATAGTTTATGTACTGTTGTACTTCTATTAAATGTCAATAATTTCTGTAATAAACGTTAGTGGGTCATAGCTACTATTTTACTTCAACAAAATATTTCCGTTAAGAAACGGCTCTACATATAATTCACCAAAGTATAGCCCTCGTAACAGATGTCTATGACGAAATAGGTAATCGTAATACGAAGTATCCCTCGTATACTCTAGAAAGCCGCCGTTCAACAGCTGCATGGCGGCATGCCTTTGCAAGCGCACGATTAAAGTTCCGACGGAGAGCGAACCTTATTGTCTTAATTTTCTGTTCGGTGATTAAGGATATAGCTAGAAGAAACGGGTACATAATAGATGAATCCGTCTAACACAGTAGATAAATTAATTAGAAAATGTAGATTTGGGGCAAGGTTCTTAATTCCATGACATAATCAATTATATTTTGTTCATCTTTCAAGAGTTATACACATGCCTGGATTTTATTCTAAAAGCTGCATATTAAATAATAAAATAATCGGAAACATCTGCGCCATAAAAACATTAAGCTTTGTACATTGTTTTATTACATCGGATCTTAGATGTACGAAATCTAGAAATCGAATTAATTATAAACGTGTAAATAAATCACGTGAAAACTAGATAAAGAATCGAGTTAAATGTACCTCGAAACGTGATCATAACAGTGACTGAATTTACGACGGTAATTTATTTATTACACAACGTTGGTACGCAATTATATATAATTATTTATATATTTTTATTATTATAATAAAAATTTAATTCCAGAAAAATAAATCAATAAGTTCCATTTTAGTATAGCTATATCAGTAAAGCGATAAAAATCTAGTCATCATATCAATTTCACTTGTTAAAAAATTCCGAGATAATTAAGGAGGGAATCGCGATACCAGCGAAAATTGTACAGGATTTACTAGGGAAACAAATAAGATCTCGATACAGTCGAGTCTGCTGAAGCACAACGGTTGTAAACGGTATTAATTATGCAGCTGCAGCTGGGTAAACAGAACTAAAATAGTGCATTAATGAACCACATCCGCGGTTTTAGTCTGGCTCAAAAAACAATACAGCTAACAATGTTTTATTGCGGAATTAGGTTGGCGTTTATTTCTACGGTATGTACTGGTTAAGAATTTACACAATCTTGCTTGTGATTACTTCCTCATTTAAAATGCAGTTATCTGGATTCCATTACCTAGACACGCGAGAGAAGTAAAATGAAATACACAAGAAAGTCGATTGTTAATTTGAAAATTGTATTCATTGCAAAATCTGCAATGTATAGAGTATTTCAGTTGGAACTATAAGATTTGAATTGGGCGCCATTTGTGTTCTGCCAAAGATAGGGCGTTAATATCAGCCCCCGGGAATTGCGGTAGTTCGCCGGTAAATTGCTGTACAAGGGGCGCTAGTTGTCTTGCAGTGCGAAATTGCCGGTAAATTTGAACATAAATGTTTTTAAATTTTAATATAGACGTAACGGATGATGTAAAATTAATAAAACAAGTTTATAGGAAAATTATCTGAGCCACAATGTATTACGTAACGATTATTATTATTTACCGTATAGATGAAATTGAATTAGGTTAATTTGCAATAATAAAAAATATGTTTTCTTGTGTTCCTGCAATAATTATTTATTTACACTTAATATATACACATAGGTATATAATCTATCTGAAAAGTACTGAAACTTATTCCATGAACATTTCTGTTACAAATAAGAGAAATCATTTCAAAATATTAATTCACAGAGGCAAATAATATAAGTTTGTAGTATATACGAGTACTACAAATTATAATATTGTAAATTGGGAGTAATCAAAGTATCGTTGAAGGGAAAATGAAGCTATCTATTTCACTGCGCTTTACCGAAAATAGAACACGCCACAATATCGCAAATTTTGAACACACTTGTGTACAATTGTGGATAACAATTTAACATGGTAGATATTTTTAGTGTTAATTATGTATTCCAGTGTATTGTGAAATTATTATAGACAGAAGACTTCATTGTCCCTTTAAGTGAAGTTAGAATTAAGATTTGCACAATCGAGCAAGCTTGTTCTTTTCGTAATTAGTCCAATCAATAGGGAATGACCCGGTCACTAATTGTAAACAGCAAAAAAAAAATTGAGCATATAGAAAATACAATTTTAAGAAACTTACCGTTATTTGCTCTCAAAATGGCGGCCGCTAACATAACCTAAAAAATTCGGAAAAGTAAAAAAAAAACTGGTTCTTCGCGAATAAAAAAGAAAGTTGTGCTCAGATTGGAAACAGTTAAACGAGAAAGTTGTAGATAATGAAAAAATATTTCGATACAATTTTTCTGAGCTCGAATCCATTCATTACTTTTCGAGATATATCGAGAAAACCGTTGAAAATTGCGTTTTTTTTGTTTTTGCTCTAAAAATAACAATATTTGATGAAAACATTTAATAACTTCAGAAAATGTAGTCCTAAGTGAGACGAAAACAATCGTTTTTATACAATTCCAAAATATTTTTTTTTCAAAGTTATAGCTGTTTTCGTAAAAAAAGGTGTTTTCGTAAAACGGCCTTTTCATCGAAACGGATGGTCCTACAGACTTGTTCGAGGGCTTATTTTCTTCGTTAGGAGTTGTATTACAAATATATTTTCAGCAACAATCGATTTTTTTTATTTTTTATATAAAACATCAGGTTTGAAAATGACGTAATTGTCGTACATCGGTTTTTTGGCAATAAATTCTTGTAATAAAACCGATGCACGAAAATCATGTCATTTTCAAACGTGATTTTTTATATAAAAAATTAAAAAAATCGATTGTTGCTGAAAATATATTTGTAGTACAACTCCTAACGAAGACAGTAAGTCCTCGAATAAGTCTGTAAGACCATCCGTTTCGATGGAAAAGCCATTTTTCGAAAACAACTTTTTTGCGAAAACAGCTATAGAAAAAAATGTTTAGAATTATACAAAAACGATTGTTTTCGTCTCATTTAGGACTACATTTTCTGAAATTATTAAATGTTTTCATCAAATATTGTTATTTTTAGAGCAAAATAAAGAAAACGCATTTTTCAACGGTTTTTTCGATATATCTCGAAAAGTAATGAATCGATTCGAGCTCACAAAAATTGAATCGAAGGATTTTTTCATTATCTACAACTTTCTCATTTAGCTTTTTCCAATCCGAGCACAACTTTATTTTTTATTCGCGAAAAACCGTTTCTTTGACTTTTGGCGAATTTTTTAGGTTATGTTAGCGGCCGTCATTTTTAAAGCAAAAAACTGTAAGTTTCTTGAAATTTTATTTTCTATATGCTCAAATTTCTTTTTTGCTGTTTATGATTAGTGACCATTTAACATAAGGGCTCAGACAGATTGATTGGACTAAATGGCATGCGAGCAATATGCAACGCCGTATCACACGACGCATTTTCTTCTTTACATTCGGCGGATCCTCCATTTTACACTATTATATTTATATACTGCAGATTCATCACAACTCGTGATTATGCGTTCGTTTACATGTACGCGAGGTTAAGTTTACTGTTATTGTAGGCGAGGGACGTAAGAGAAAGGGGGAAACGACACTGCAAGAGCACTAGCACCCCTGGCGGCTGTTGTACACGTAATTGCAAGCTCGCACTACGTAACATATAGGCAGTGCCAGCCCCTTGGTTAATATATAGCTGTCATCTACAAATTATATCACATCAATATGTCTGTGGTAGCATTACTGGCTTCGTTTTCAAAGAAGTACGGTCTAATTCACCATTCCACCAAAATGTGCACCAAATTGTACATTTCTGTGGAGGCATTTCTTTTTCGTGAACAGAATAACTTTCAATTATCATGTAAACTGCATCTTGTATGGTGACAGATGCAGATCTTTCTTTAAACTCCGATGCGTGGTAGCTCTTGACATATTTAATTGTGCACTAGACGTCGTGCACAATTGATATGTTTGGATACTCCCGTACATATTCTCTCACAGCAGTAATATTTTAATCTGATCGACAACGACGAGGACATACTGGTGTTGCTTTGTCAATAACAGAGTCCTTCTCTTAAAATTTATTAATTAAGTTACGAACTGTTAACTCTGTAGGCGCTTCATTTTGTCCTAATTCAACATTTTTATTAACATATTCCCTCTCACGTTAAACATTTACACTAAGAAAAAGAAGAAGCCATTTAGACTGTTGAGAAGCTGCAGTGGTAAAACTTTACCACTTTTAATGGTGTGAAAATGGCTTAAAGTTTTACCACTTCTGAATGATAAGCCTTTAAAATCTCACACTGGTGTAATTGGTAAAATTTTATACCACTATAATTGTAAACTTTTACACGTTTCAGATATGAAACTGATATAAATGCACCACAATATAGTATATTTTACTCTGCGTGGGGTAGATTATAAACGTGAAGCAATATGGCTATTCATAATTTAAGATTAATCAAAAATTAATCGTGCTAACCAAGTTTACTAAATTTTTTTTTGCTAAAATGACTGAATAATGTGTGGAATCTTATGTCGCGGAATGATTTCACCAAAGAGATATTATGTATATATACCTATGTAAGCTATTTCTGTTTGGCGATCATGAAGTAAACCAGGTAGATAATGTAATGAAAATGTAAGCCGCAAATCTGTCCTTACACCATTATAATTGATATCTTCACTCAAATAGTCGATCGGATTACTTTTCAGGGAATAATACTTTAAAAACCCTAGGAATACAATCAATCCCTGATATATGTTTAGTTTAGAATCACAAAAACGACTTTTGTAAACAGAATGTTTTCTTTATAATCTTGTGGCACAAAACTAGTTATACGACTACTGGAAAGTTCTAGAATACACACTTTTTGGTCAGTGTCCTGTACTTTTTACAGACTTTCTGGCAGAACTTTATTGAATAAAATGTCAATGATGTAATATGTGTAATCATAATTTGTTTGGCAAATATTCATACAACAAGCGATTTTATGAATTTTATTATTATCAGTGATAAGGATTGAACTGATTTTCCACCAAATGACCTTCAAATTATATTATTTATTTTATGATTAAATATAAACAACTTTACCTACTATAAATTACAAATATACTACGCACATAAACATTTTAACAATTATTGTTTATTTTATTAGTAAACATTTAGGAAAACAGACAAGAGTGTCGTCTTCGACCGTTTCTTCATTTCACCATTTCTTACCGACTTTGTTTATCGAAACTGATTCGTCGTACTTTTATATTATTGTGTAACCAAGCGAAATAATTTTTTTTGGGAATTTGTTTAAAAAAATATAGAGGGAAGAATTCTCCATGTACTATTCATTTCATCGCAATTTGCTAAATAAGAAATCCTCTTATCTTGCCGATAAATGGAACAGTCTACCTGAATCTAGCTATAAAAACAAGCCACGGTATGAGATAGGAGCCATTTGGGATTTTTTATTTGGCAAATAGCGATGAAATAAACTATAAAGCTATCGTGAGAACATACTTTATATTCTTTTCTTTTAGATCCACCATTCAAGAGAACTCACCTCTGGTTTTCTGAAGATATGTTATGCCAATTTCTCAAAATTATATTAACAGACAAAAAAAAATTGAGCCAAAGTTAGCCCCAAAAATTTTGTTGTCCTTTTTGTGGTAAATTTTGTCATTAATGGTTTTCAAAATTACCGGTTACTTTTCCGCACTTGGAAAAATAATGTAATCATGTAAAAAAGCGTTTTTTTAGCGTTTATTTTTCGTTTTTCTGACTAAAAACCAAAAAATTGCTTTAAAACAATTTTGTGTGTGTGTGTGTGGGGGGGGGGGGGGGGTGTATCGTTGTCGTCGGCGTTAATAGAATATTTTGTTAGTACGATAACTCAACTAAATCGTGTCGGATCGATCAGGTTTTGACTGATTCTGATCGGGGACGCCTCCCAGACGACGCCTATTGATTTCGAGATGGATATAACACAGTCTACCATATTCATGGGTCATGAGAAAGACCAATAGTGGACTATTTGAGAATTTTTTTTGTTAGCACGATCACTTAATAAATCGTGTCGGATCGATCGGATTTCATGCTGTAATGATTTTCTGTAAGTATCTTCCGAAGTGAAACTACTTTCTATTCAGACTGTATGGTTGTTCATACGTTTCGTTATGTGGATGTTCCAACAATTGCATAAATTCAGTTCGACTTATCTCCAATTCAGTTTAGTTTTAGATTAAATTCATAGATTCATTCACCCCATAAGTCTCAATCGGCTTACCATGCGTCCGCTTCCATCTCATGCACTTGTGATAAACAGTCACCGTATACACTTATGTATAATATTTATATTTCTCGTGGGAATGGGCCTTACAGCTAAATATGATATATACGATAAAAACGAGTATTGTTGTTATATTTTAGATGGATATATTTATGAAATTATCTACTTTAAATTCTTGTTACAAAATTCTTAAGAACTACAATACTTCCGATACATGTTGCGTTTAGAATAATTAAAATATTTATATGGCAGTAATTGCAATAAACATAGATATACACCCGTTCTGCTTTAGTAGAACTTTTGTGGTTTCTGTTTTACAATTATATTATTACAAGAGTTATTACACGAGTCGCTACTGGGAATGTCTTGGGAATTGATAAATGCAATAATGAGAACCTCACATAGAAATATCATAAAGCCTTTTTAATTTTCCAGATTACCAGCCTGAGTTGGTGTTATTAATTCAACGATAAATCTAAATACATAGTCTGAATGATGTAGCCCCGGGGCATTTCAATTAAGGACAAACGATGTGAAAAGAACCTTTAGAATTTTTATTAATGCGAATACTGACGCTAACTATATCGTTTATAGCGGAAGTGAATTTCCTACTTGTTAAGAGTCCGATTGTTCTTGCTATGATCGCGATGGAGACTCGACGAAACTCTGGCAGTTTTTTAATTAAATTCCATGATTAATTCAGGGAATTTATGAAGCTGAATGCAGTTTTAATTTGTAGAAATGTACAGTTCCATAAATTATCTATTTCCATATACCGAGTCCTCCATTAAATCAGTTACGGTATCAACTTAAACATGTTTCAATTTCGTATAGAAATACAAATGTGGATGTTTCCTACAAACATCCATTCCAGGTGCATTTAAAACGATTAAATGAGGGAGAAATGGGAATCGGATCCAGGTGTGGCTTCGATTCCTACATTAGTCGGCTGAGTGTGTCAGTGTGGCTGTCCGGAGGTTAGATGGAAGAGTAGTTTCGCGCCAAACATTGCTCTACAAAGGCAATTGAAAAAATTAACAAATCGAAATAAATGAAACTTATACTATTATTCACTCTACTTAAATAAATTCTCAGGTAGGAAATGTGTAAAATATACGTACCTATTGTAACGGTTTATACTATAGATGATAAGGATACGTTAACACGTGTCCTTATCATCTATAACATAAACAAACGCATACCAAATCAGGCAGAAATGTATTTCAAGTTAGTTGTGTCTTCAGAGGAATATAAAATATTGTTATAAATACTATAGCTCTCTGAATGTGGTTATATAAAACAGAAACATAAGGACGAAAACGTTTTATATTAATTTTAGTGACAGGCAACCCCAAGAAGAAATATTTGAAATGTAATTCAGATCTAGTAAAAAATGCATCTATGTTTTATTTTTTAAAGTAATCAGCCCCCTAGAATATTTTTTTGTATTCTCTGAAACTTTAGATACCTACGTTAAGTAAATCATAATTGCCATATGTAAAAAATAAATATACTGCTTTTTTATGGAGAATTATACTTAAAAATACATGGTGTATTATGAGGTGGGGGCATTTTCGAAACAAAAGAAGTAGGGCTGCGATTCGAAAGAAAAGTTGGGGGTGGCTCTTAACATCTGCTTCTTAACATTTACATTACATTTCTCTACACGAGAAGAACTTAGAAATTCATGTTAGCGACTCGATATGTCATTCCGGTACAACAAAAGGAAATGCTGAAAATCTCGCCTTTACCATTACCATTAAAGCTATCTACACCTTGCGCAAAAGACCTTAGAACACGCGATATGCCTACAAAGCTTCGCTTGAATTAGACGATTCCCAAGAAATCATTTACAGGAAAAAAGGAAATAAAAGTAAATCACTACACTTTAGGTAATTTAATTTATTTTAGTATTATTTTTATTAATTGATGAAAATATAGGTAAGGAAATATGTGAATAATAAAAAGATATTTTTCTTTAACAAGAGAATTTTATTGGACCAATTAGTGGTACATTATTTTTTCTATGATGCGCACACATTAGTTAGCCGGCTGACGCACTACAAACTTGGTTCGAATTTTAGTGTTAATTGTTGTGAGTCTTAGAAAATTCGTTCAGTTTGGCATTTTAAAGCAATATATTAATATAATAAATAACATAAATCAACAGAAGTCGTTTTTTTGTATTCAAATGGAAACAAATGTGGTATCGATTTATCCAAAGCATTCTGTGGTTGCGAAAATTTAGCTTACTTATGTCGAAACACTGACTTCCTGAAGACCTTTTTGTTTCTTTTGCAACAAATTTTGCAAAACTGAAAAAATAATTAGATGTTAGGACTATGCAACTCATTCGGGTAGCTCGTGGCTCATCAGTCATCATACACTAAGCGTAAAAATTAAGGGATGTAAAAAATCCTAAACTAAAGCAAATTGAAGCTCCAAGTCTCTAGTTTTTAGATTTTACCATCAGTAGTTTTTAAGTAATTATAAATATAGTTTTAAGAAAATGCCTTTTAAGTAATAATACATATTTTTGTTATCAAAAATGTTAATTGTTGCAAGAAAAGAAAAATTAAAGCAAATTATTTCTCGAGAAATTAATCACCAAAGTCAATACTGACTTTTTTGCATCAGACGACGATAACTCAGCGAAATATCATCGCTTTTGAACCATTTGAATCAAAGAAGATAAAATTTCCAAAAAGAAAAAGGTTCATGATGTGAAAAAATAAATCATTTTAAAACGTTAAAACGGACTTTTCCGCACGTGGAACATCTCTATCTCGAACTTGAGTGACCGAGGAAAAATAAACCAACACATAAATGCAGAATATGTGTTTTATGCGACAGTTTTACTTTGTTCATTGGTGACTGCTTCAGTGCCATATCAATACCTACGTTTGTAATAGAACGAAATTATTTTTTTTCTCATTCATTCGTATATGATACAGGCCGAATATATGTTATTTTTGTTCAATACAAAACAGCAATGCGTTAAATGTTTATGTTTAAAATCTCAGAATTAACATAGAGATTTACATCGTACTTTTTCATTACCTATGGATAGGGTGGGGTGATATTATTCACCTCAAAATCAATAGATGTTGTCTGAGAGGCGTCCCTAATCAGAATCAGTCGAAACCCGATCGATCCGACACGATTTAATTGAGTGATCGTGTTAACAAAAAAAAATTCTCAAATAGTCCACCATCGTGTTTTCTCATGACTCACGAACATGGTAGAGTTTATTCTATCCACCTCAAAATCAATAGGTGTTATCTGGAAGACGTCCCCGATGAGAATCAGTCAAAACCCGATCGATCCGACACGATATAGTTGAGCTATCGTGCTAACAAGAAATTTTAATGTTGACGACAACGACAACGACAACAACACATACACAGACACAAATTTTGTAAAAACCATTTTTTTTTTAGTTTTTAGGCCGAAAAACGAAAAATAAAAGCTAGAAAAAATTACTTTCTTTACACGATTACATTACTTTTCCGATCTGGTATAGTCGAGTGCGGAAAAGTAAAATTATTGAAGTCCGTAGAACTTTTGAAAAATAAGCAAAAATTTTTTTCTGATGGTTTTCTTATGATTACTAAAAGCTGCTGATGGTAAAATTTTTTTAAGTCAAGATCTGAAAACTAAAAACCACACACTAAAACACAGTGTGGGTGAATATCACCTTATAGCTTGTTGGTAAGGATGAGAAATAGAAGTATTTAAAGGGGAATTAATTACCTACTTCCTATAGTTTTACTGGTTTTTAGATACCACTTGATTATTTTACAAGACCAAGTCCCTGTTTTTCTGTATGCCACAACGTAAATCACTGCACATTTAAATTTTATTTCAATTTCTTATGGCTTCTTGGACTTTTAGTATTATAACAATAATGGAAACATCAAGAAAACCGGACACGTTGGAGAAAAACTGTGCTGTAAACCGTAAAGAAACGAGGAAATACATGTGAGAATTTATGCAACCAGCACCGTTGCCGTTACATTTTCTATGTTACCGACATAAATAATTTTCCAATGTTGGTAGTTTATTGTTGCATGGAATGCATTTTCAGCCCCACTGAAATTACATAATACATTGCAAAGACAATTCCTGTCCCTATAAAGTAGATAGCACAGTGACGTTTATTGTTGTTCGAACGCTGCGCTGCTATGAATAAAACAATGCCATAGATGTAGAATTTGATTAGAAGCAAAAATATCGAAAACGGGGGTAGTTTATTGATGCAGCGTAGCGGAGAAGAATTTTCTTTAAATATTTGCTGCGGGTTCAGTAGAGGTAATTTCAAATAATTTTAGGTTTCGTGTCGAATGAAAATTTTCGAAGCATAAGATCGTGTAAGTAACTGATTCATTAAAGGATTTTCATATCGTGGTACATATACAGTCCTGAATGAATGTTTAAATCTATGTATAAGTTTAGCTACTGTCAAAATATTCAAATAGCGTAAGACAATGCACCAATCCAAATAGCGCAGCGAAAATTTTTGCTATTTTTCATTAAATTAAAAAAAAATTCATAGCGTCTACTAACAAAATATTTGAGCAGTTTTTTCTACAGTAGGTCTTAGTAGGAGCTGTAAGGAATATCTGTGCAGAATATCAAAGTAGCGCAAGACCTATTGTGGATGTGGCGATTTATTTTATTTTTCTTCACAAAAAATCTTGTACTTTTTCCTTAAAAATAATTGTAGCGTCTATTAAATCACTATTTTGAACAGTTTTGCTTCGAGAAGGTCTTAGTAAAGCTCTAGAAGATGTCTGTGTAGAATATCGAAGTAACGTAAGACCTACTACGGAAGTGGCGATTTTTTAAATTTTGCTTCACAAAAAATTCTGTTCTTCCTCTTTAAAAAAATTCGAAGAGTATAGTGAAAACTTATTTGAGCGGTTTCTCTTACAGTAGATTTTAGTAGAGGCTCTAGGAGATAACCTTAGTGGCGTTTTTTAAATTTTGTTTCACAAAAAAATCCTGTTCTTTTTCTTTAAGATATTCGTAGCGCCTACTAAAAAAATTATTTGTGCATTTTTTCCTACATTATGATAGTAGAAGCTTTTGATGATATCTTGATGAACGAATTAAAGAATCTTCGCTAAGCCTTAACCAAACCACTGCAAGTATCAGTAACTAGTTCACAATAGACATGTAATGACTAGGGACGTAGCGTACATGGATACGAGTGATGCGTCGCATCCCTTGAAACATTTGATTTAATTAATTATTACAATTTTTTAATTATTTTAAACCGACCGCAAACATACATTATTTACTTTAAACGCTACCATGAACTTTTTTATTTCAAATCGGCTGTGAAGGCGCCCGAAGTTATTGGACTTTCCGCGTTTCTTGCTGCAGTGCTGAAATGCGATGGTCCACGTTACATCCAAGCTACGCGTTAGATGGGCGAAAAGGTCAGTGATTTTACGCAGTCAACAGTGTCATCTTGGCGACTGTCGCCATAACATAAGGAAGATTTGGAAGCGCTGCTCCAGATAATTGTGGAAAATGAAAATGAGGAATGGGATCGAGAAACCGTTATTTGTGCTAGATGCCTTTTAACTTTATTGAGCGACTTTGATTTTAATTTTTCCTTAGCAGTGTTTTCTGCAATATTCCCACATTCCGAGAGTCTGTTTAAAATTCTACAGACAAAAATATCAGATATTAGTTACTGCAATAAAAAGATCGCCGATTTCAAATCACATATTCAAAAAATGAGAAACAAGTTTAGTGACATTTGGGACCATATGGACAGATTTGTGTTAGAAAATAAAACCACCAAGTAAAAGAATGAGTTTGGATTTAATTCCTGAAGAAGATAAGAAAATCACCTACGCACGATTGTTTTATGAAATTTTGGACGTTATTACTTTGAACATTAGTGAACGGCTTAGTGGAATTTCTAAACTGAAATTCTTAAATCTAGATTCCACACAATTTACTTCATTCGTGAAACGTTTTTCCTGACGAAATTTTTTCTTTTTTAGTTGATACATATGAAACATTCTTTGAAACATTCTTTGGCAAATCGTTTAAAAAGTGAACTTTCAGTGACTTTTAGTGATCCCGATATGAAAAAGAGCATTGTGTTTGAGCTTCATCGATATATTATGTCCCTTCAATTATTCTCTGTTTTTTCGGAGTCATCAAAATTGTGTCGTTTAATTTTGACTGTTCCTGCCACAAGCAGTTCTGCAGAAAGATCATTTTCATGTTTAAAGAGAATAAAGACTTATCTGCGAAATTCTCAAAAGCAAGAAAGAGGTTAGGTTTAGCATTAATAAATATTGAAAGTGTTTTGTTAGAAGATATGAGATCGTCTCCAACATCTGAAGAAACAGTCATAGACGTTTTCGCTGGACAAACAAAAACCGAAAGATTGATCTCGATTTTAAAAATTGGGATATATACCTCGACATAATCATTTTAGGTTAGTGTCTTTTTTTATTTTTACCATTTTCATATGGCCTACCATACATCTGACTATACCTCTTCCCCTTATAAAATTTTTATCATATCCCTATATTCTTTTCTCATGCTACGCCCCTGGTAATGACTGTATAATTTTTCACGTCTCCGATTTTGAGATATACCCAATTAACATGAAGGCTCATCAATCGAAGAAATTTAAAAAAATATGACACCTCTCTCGCGAACATACCGTATAGTCCTAGAACGCCATCAACCAGAGACATCCCAATAAATAACCTTTAAGTGTTATTTGAAGTTGGCGTCACGTATTGCCTCGATGAGATTACGATGAGAGACTCCAAATGTCAAAGTTGGAACATCTGCGTCCTTTCCATTCTCTTATATCTCCAATCTCCAACATCACACTCAATTTAAGGGAAAGAATGATGAAATTGCTATTTCATTTGGGGCTCTACTGTGCCGCATGTAATACCTGAGATGGTTCATAGTTGCTAACAGAAATGTCGGGCTGATTTTTTGTACAGTTAGAGAGAAAGAAAGACGGTACGTGAAACAGTAGATTGCAGTCGATCGTCTTGAGGGGACGCTGAAAGCTCCTAATACTCTAATATTTCTAATAATTTCAGTTTTCAGTAATATCTTGAAATATTTTAGTTCTTATTTACGTACATAATTGAGTAGAATTTTATACGTTTTTCTTATTCAATAGAAAATGACAGTGTGTAGACATTTGAAAGAGCTTCTCATACTCGTCTTTATTGAATACCTCGTTTTTCGTTTGTCCATTTTTTGTAATAATAGGTTATTTTTAATGTTAAATTAAACTAAATGTTATTAAACAGTTTGAATAAAATGTTCACACTGAAACTTTTTATGTAAACCATATGGGCTAGTTTTCCTTTTCACCCTTTTTCTACCCTTATCATTCAAATATGCAGATGCTAAATAGCGTTTTGGTTGAGGAAAATATAATAAATGTATTGTATGAAGTGTCAAAACTGTAAAATGAATTGGGACTTATTCCTTGTACTTTATTACACTAAGCAGAAAAATTAAGGGATTTAAAAAACCACAGAAATAAGGAGATTAGACTCCAACCCATCTGTAAACGCCTTATATAATAAGGACTAAACAAATTCAGAACAGCTATTATCCTGGCTATATGCCAAACGCCGAGCGCTGAATTACATGGCAAAATGTGTCGTATTTTGTCTAACAGAGTTAGTACTAAAATACAGTGATTCAAATTATTCCAAAACCACAAGGAAGATATCAAGTGTCACCAATCTCAGGGTATCGTTAATTGCAGACCAGTTTCGACCTTATCTTGAGTCTCGTCAGTGCAATGTAAACGAGTATACCTTTGACAGATGAAGCTCACATCTAGTAGACGTTGCTACGTTCCACCGCAGTAGAACGTACCAAACGCCATCTCTTGGTAGTTTCGAGAACAATCTAAATCGGAATAAAAACTGAAGATTATCAGTATAATGCAAAGTTTTACTATCACAGAGGGTAATATTCAAACTACAGAAATAAGGAGATTATACTCCAACCCAACTGCAAAGGCCTTATATAATAAGAACTAAACAAATTAGGTCAAAACGGCTATTCTCCTGGCTATATGCCAAACGCCGAGCGCTGATTTTCTTATTTCTGTATAATCTCCTTATTTCTGTAGTTTGAAGATTACCCTCTGCGTAGTAAAACTTTATTCGGATATAAAAAATCCTAAATTTTTAGGTGATTTTCAAAGAGCTACAACTTGGAGAAAAATACAGAACAATTTTAAAGAAAGCAAATTGAAACTCCAAGTTTCTAGTTTTTAGATCCTGAATTAAAAATTTCTTTCCATCAGCAGTTTTTGAGTAATCATAAGAAAACCACCGGAAAAATAATTCCAAATTTTTGCTTGCCTTTCAAAAGATCTACGGACTTTTTTCAGTGATTTTATTATAAAACTATTTTAGATAATCTTATCCTGTTTAATTGGAGTGATCAAAAGACCTTTTATGATGATTTTTCGCTGAATTATTGTCGTTCTTTACTTTTCTTATAAGGACTAAACTTTGTTTGATAATAGAAAATATGGATTATTGCTAAAAAACATTTTCAACCTCAAAAAATGAATAAAAAATGAATAATTCATCTTTAAATTGATTTTTAGCGAAAACGACAAATTAAATAATTCCAAACAAAGTGAAAAATAAAATTCAGCGCTTTGAATGAAGATAACTCAGCAAAAGATTATCGTACAACGCTTTTAGACCACTTAAATTAAAGAGGATAAAATTATCTAAAAAATATTTATGATGAAACCACTGAAAAAAATTTATTGATGTCCGTGGACCTTTTGAAAGGCAAGCAAAAATTTGGATTCTTTTATCGATGGTTCTCTTATGATTATTCAAAAACTGCTGACGATAAAAAATTTGAACATTAGATCTCAAAACTAGAAACTTGGAACTTCACTTTATTTTTTTAAAATTGCTCTGCGACTATATATCTCCAAGTTACAGCCCTTTGAAAATTACCTAAAAATTAATGATTTTCTTACATCCCTCAATTTTTGTGCCTAGTGTATAATAATGAAGAATTACCTCATCTTTAAATTTAGTGCTACTTTATCGTGGAGATATTGAATAACTTTGTAAATATTTTGTTTGCTATATATAAATGACGTTATAGCATATTGTAAATTGTAACAAAGTCATTTGATGTGACCAATCAATAGATCTATATTGATTTGCCCTGGGCACGTCTAGTGATAATTGATAATACAGATTAACGATAATTAATAACGATTGGTTATGATAAAAAATATCACAGATGCACAATAAACTAACGTTTATTCGTTAACATGGCAAATTAACATCAATGATGTATAATTTTCATACTGAAAGCACGTAATAAATTAATGATACGTAATACCAGGTTCCGTTTTATTGCCATATCCCTCGTCTTATAAATAGCACTTACCCAAAAGGAAAGAATAAGGCCTGCGGATATTGTATTTGCAATAAACATAAATCTGGCAAACTGCTGTTTATTGTTCCTAGATTTTCTTCTGCGGGCTTCATATAATTGTTTGTTCTCCATCATGTTGACTTAATCGTGACGTATATGAGCACAACAACAAGGCAGCATCAACCTTTTTAATGCCACTTCATTATGAAGTTGGCCGTAAACTTATATTGTTATATATAATGCGGTAGAGGGCTTCCAGAAAGGAACCTTTATTATCGACTTCCTTTCGTGCAGGATATGTATCTTTCATGCCAGTTTCTACTACTTTTCTGTAGCGGGTTGGTAAGGTAAATATTCGGACTTAATGTTAAACATAACTGTCCAGATGGATGTCTCATCAGCCAATATTAATTGGCAGGCGTAATGGCCTTGATCGGTTTTGTCGGCAAGTCGAACGAGATTACCGCTCTTTACTCGCCCATCGTGTAGACCGGGACCGTCGTATGAAGGTAGGCCGAGCTTTGTTTCCGCTTTCGCGGGTCTCTACGTGAGAGGCAAATGCCGCCCGTAAACAAGATCCGCGCGACTGGCAGCTGCTCGCTTCCCTCGACCTCCTTTGGTCCTGACGCCTTTAAGTCCCACTGGCAGGGACTTCTTCTTAGCTTTTTCTTAATCTTTGGTCGCCTTATTTTGCCGCATCGCTTCGCCAGCGTCAGCTCCCTGGGGGGTGTCTTGTCGTGGGCGCCGCGACCATCACGACAGCACGATCGGCACGACCACCACGACCAGTACGACAAGCACGACGCCCAGGAATTGGGTCATATCAGGCGATCGTCTACGGCAATGCGGACGAACTGCGTCGCTTGGATCACCGTCAGGAAAGTGAGTTTTGTTATTCGGTGTCTCATTAGTACACCTGGACATTTCGTCGCGCCTCAGTGGCGTACAATATTCATACAAGCACATTAACACTATTTAAATTATGCACCAACACTATTTAAATCGTAATTTTCATTTTCAGTAAGGACTAAATCTCCTCACTATAAGAAGAATCATTAGTAAATGTCCAAAGACATCTGAATATTAATGAAGCACATTCATTATTTATTCACATTAAGATAAAGCTTTCTAGACTTGAACTAGCAAATACACCAATATTTCATTTGTGCAATAAAGACATTAACTTTGCATATTAAAAAGAAAAATATGAATAGAAGTGTGTTCTATTTGAAGGGCATTTTATTTTACATTTACTTTACATTGTAGTGTATAGAAATTTACACTAGACGTCTTATTAATTTTACTCCATTAATTGTTTGAAAATTCACACAAGCGATTGCTAAAGGATTACCACGGCTTTGCTGTGTCAATTTCACATCAAGTTGATGTGATATGATTTCAGTCAAATGAACTAACGTTAGTTAATTTAAATTATCCCTTGGTCCATTTATCGGTTATTTATTTATATAAATCGATTTCCATAAATCTCAGTTTATATGAGCAACACAAACAGGACAACATAAATTTGAATAAGAACACATTTGTTATAAATTTTCAAGTAACTACACTAGGCATAAAAATTAAGGCATGTAAAAAAGTCTTAAATTTTTAGGTGATTCAAAGGGCTGTAGTTTGAACAAACATAGTCACAGAACAATTAAAAAAAAAAGAAAATGGAAACTCAAAGTTTGTAATTTTCAGATCTTGAGTTGAATTGTCTTTACCATCAGCAGTTCTTGAGTAATCATAAGAAAACTATTGTAAAAAGAATTTAAAATTTTCTGTCTTTCAAAAGTTCCAGCGACTTCAATAAATTTTGTTCACTGATTTCATCATAACGCTTTTATAGATAATTTTATTCTCTTTAATATGTGACATATCTGAAAGCTTTGTATGATGACTTTTTGCTAAGATATTGTTGTTCAAAGCAAACAATTTAACTTTTTTTTTGAAGTTTTTTTTAATTTTTTTTTCTTACAATAATTAAAATTTATTAATAAAAATATGGATTATTGCTAAAAAAATATTTTCAACCTCAAGAAATGAACAGTAATATCTTTCGTCTATCCATTATTTACAAAGTTATGTCAAGTTGAGCGAATATCCCTAACTACGCAATTTTTTACCTCTTTTTTAAACAACATTCCCTCACCGAAAAACATTTTTTTATCAAAAACCAATAACTACGATTTGTAAAGAATACTTTGCAGTTTTTAAAACCGTACTTGAATTTTCTGTACGATGATTATTTCCCGATTAATTAATTACCAAAATCAAAACTGACATTTTTGCTGGGAACGACGATAACTCTGTGGAAAATTATCGTACAGGGCTTTTAGGCCGCTCAAATTAAAGAGAATAAAATTATATAAAAAAACGTTATGATGAAATCACTGAAAAACATTTATTGAAGTCCGTGGACTTTTTGAAACGCGAGCAAAAAATTGTAAAAAATGTTTTCCAATGATTTTCTTATAATTACTCAAAAACTGCTGATGGTAAAAAAAATTGAACTCAATATCTGAAAACTAAAGACTTGAAAAAGCTTAAATTTGCTTTTTTTAAAATTGCTCTACGGCTATTTTCTTCAAGTGACAGCCCTTTGAAAATCACCGGAGTCTAGGATATTTTTACATCCCTTAATTTTGTGCCTAGTTTATATGTATGTACCACTTATCGAGATAAAGTGTGTTATTTTATGAACACCCCTTTTTATGATCTTATCATAAAAAAATCAGATCAAATTGACACCTTAGTAAAAAAAAGATGAACAATTAATTTAAATTTTCAAATAAGACAGAAGATAAACAAAACAATTTTTATCCGACTATTGAGGTGATTATTTTCTATTTCGAAACGTTAAGAGTAATTATTTATGTATGGCTTTTACAAATAAATACTGTTGTTCATAAATTGTTTTGGAATAAACACTATTTTATTCAAGAATTTCCATAAAGTATAGTAAAAAAACCATGTGCGGACCAAATATCGCGATGCGCCGCCGGCGAGTTCAAAGTTACAGCAGTTAAAGAAACACTTTTTCCCGCCGATAAATCATAAATATTAGATGGGGGACAAACAAATGCAAGAACGTTAGCATAAAGCTTAAAACAAAATTAGCCATTGTTTCCTCTGAAATAAAATTCCTCTATTAGAATTGTAAATAACTGATCTGCTTTAAAAGGGTATCGTAATTCTATTAGCTTATTTGTCCTCTCCATCCCGTTTGCTGATAAACCGAATAGATTTTATATTTATGTAAGAAGAATATTTTGCCAAGGGAACAGAAGCCTCTCTACAGAGCGATACAGTTAAAGGAACAATACTTTTATATTCTAAACTCTATGTGGATAAAAAATACGACAATCTTAAATGAAAATCTCCTTAAATAAATAAATAATTATGAACGATAGAGTGTTATTTAATTGCGTGTTTAACATAGATTGTGTCATTAGATCCAGATCGACAAAGTAAACGCCGTTGTGTTGTGTGGATTTAGCAAGGAGAATATCTACAGTAATGAATTTATAGTAATCCTATAGGGTCCTTCATGTTTGTTCAGGGCGATTTAAGCCAGGACGTCTTCGCAAAACCTCTAATCCTTATAATTCAATTAGAGTTCACTTAACGCAGATCCCACCTAGTCCAGGGCTCTTTCGGTGATCTATATACAGGATAAACAATGATGGTAATAGGCAATTTCAAGTCATATTGTATGCAAACGTGAAGATATTGATAACATTAGTTTATTCGATTAGCCAAATAAAGGGTCTGTCAATAAGGACGCTTGATTTTGAAACGTAAATAAAACAAGTTGTGTGTGAAGTATCCGCTCAATGTTTTTTATTTGGAAGAATATTTGATGGCATTAAGTATGGAGTATAAGGGTTATGTTGACTATGAGGACATCTATTGTTTACTGTTTATTCGCAGAGACCTGCAATTTAAGATAGTCTCAAAGGAAAAGTGTAAAGGCGTTAAATCGCACGATCTCGGTGACCAGATAACCATTCCCTCAAATCGCTCGTGCAGAATGCCCATCGTGGCTTGCGCTGTGTAGCATGTAGCTCCGTCCTGTTGGAACCACATGTCATGTCGTTGGTATCCATATCATCCAGTTTAGGCTACAAGAAGCTTATCATCGATCTGTAGCACTCGTCGTTGACGGTTATGGCCATGCCAGTTTCGTTTTGGAAGAACTACGGAGCAATGTTTCCGCCAGACCAAAATCCGCACCAAACAGTGACTTTATCGGGATGCATTTGGTGTAGGCGTGTCTCGTGTGGATTGGTATCGTCCCAAATACGAGTAATGTATACTTTTATTTTATTAGAGATAATTTGGACTAATTAGGAGAAATTTGGATACCACATTAAAGGAGATTTATTAAAGGATATCAATCGGGGGTAATATTGTTCCGACAAAATATTACCACATGAATGGGATAAAATAAATATTATCAATAGGAAAATTTTGGAAAAAATGAAGTTCGGGGAGGTAACATATACTGCACGATATATCTTCAACCTGCAACACTCTCAGATTTATAATTCGTATCTTATGTGAGCTGTCAATCATTCCATATTTTTTTTATTCTTTCCTTTCTTTTCTTCCTTCTATTCCTTTAATTCGAAGTTATACCAGGCTGTCTCTGAACTACATATTCGCGATTTCATCCTTTAGGAATCGTTACTGTATGTATACCGACTTATGCCTGGCGCTTTAAGAATATTAGATGGATCTTATACCAAGCCGGCATTAATATACGAGGGGGTACCGAAAATAAGCCGATATTATTCTTTTATGTGTTTATTTAATTAACACTAAACAAAATTAATTTAACAAAAAACCTTCGATTCTCTTCAAAGTACTCTCCACTGGCACTAGTACACTTGTCTACTTTTTTATTCCATTGCTCAAAAAATTTTTGAAATTCATCGTCTGTGATGCTGACAGCGCCTCCGTCGTTTTTTCTTCACCTCAGCAACGTCAGCGAAACGCTTGCCTTTCATGTCTCTTTTCATTAGGGGAAATAAAAAAGTCGCAGGTGGAAAGGTCGTGTGAAAAGGGGGGATGGGACAGAGAGGTTACACCATTTTTGATCAAAAATTGGGACACAGACGAGGCTGTGTGAGGCACGAATTTGGCAGCCACCCATTTCATCCCCAAACATCCCGTAAAAATTCACTGAATTGAACTCCAAGTCATTCCACATAGCTCCACAACTTCGTTAATGATCCGTCGTCGATCTTCCAGGACGACTTCGAGAATATTTTCATCAGTTCGAGCCGTGGAAGAACGACCAGAACGAGGTTGGTCATCAATTGACATTTCACTTCTTTTGAAACTGCAACCCACTCAAACACTCAAGTTCTTCCAATAGCGCCATCTCTGTAGGTCGTTTTTAACATATCAAGAGTTTCTATGCCACTTTTTTCGAGTAAGAAGCAAAACTTTACGGTCACGTGCTGTTCATGACAATCAGACATTACAAAAACGACGAGCACACAAAACAACTCTCACTGGAAAATTCAAACAAACCAAACGGAACCTTCTTTAGCGACGACGGCGACGCTTGGCTTAATGACTCGAGAATGGTAGGTCTATATGTTCCTAGTGGCAGAACGCGGTATTACAAAAACTCCGCCCACCACAACATCAGTTCGGTATTTTTTGGGAGCTCCCTCATATATGTAAGAAATTGGCAAGCGCCATCTACCTGCTACACGATAAAGTGGCTCATCGCGATTCGGGGTTTGGCGTCAAAACAAATGATTGATACGAAATTAATGATATAGACACAATTCTGCACGCGGGTAACAGAATAAAAATGCGTATTATTTCGCTTTTTGAGTAAAATTTGGGTAATTACGCAGATCGATAGAGCTGTCTCTCCGTACGTGTTTTAATATTCGATTTCTAGGTTTAACATTTTAATTGGTGCTCGCAAATAGCATACAACGTTGTAGAGTATCCGAGCATTAAATTGTTTCGAGGTAATAGCATTACGTGGAACCTTTCCCTTAATTAATAATTTACATTCTCCCAGCGAGATCGGGTTCTGGTTTGTTCCCCGGACAAATTTTAAAACGCGCAGCAGGAATAGAATATGTGTTGACACGCTGAATGTAGATGAACTCAAGAAGTTTTTATGAGAAATAACCCTTCGGTTCATTTGACCGCCCTTAAGAGATTTCGCCCGGTAATGCTGTGGGCGACGTGGAGAAACAAAAAACGAAGGACCAACTCGAATTTATCTTTATGAGGTACATCTTATAAGTCCTAGTGGATGAAAACGTTTCTTCGGTCTATTCACTTTGACAAACCGGGGATAATGACCAAACGTTATTGACGCGCGAACCGCATTATTTATAAGGGTTTACGCCCGTGCGCTTAGCAGGGTAGTCATTTTTCAAAAGTCGAATCAGTCTTATTGGAACCGTTGATTTTACGATTCTATAACATAAAAATTTTCGATGACACAAATTTAAATCGTTTGAATTTATATTACCATAGATATGTAATGAGTTTATTACATCACTAGTGGTGTAATAGAGAGTGTGGTTATTATACAGTGAGACATAGGAATCTGACAGTTTTTGATTTGCGCGGCGACTGCAATTTGTATAATTGACCTTTGCGCATGTATCAATTTAGTGACGACGCACGGATCACATGCTACACCACTAGCAATTGTTACTAATATGCCACAATTACCAGCACGTATGTCTAGCGACATATGTTTCAATCAACTACGTACGGCATAGACAGTTAATAATTTGCCGAACGAAATTCAATTATGAAGTCATGTTTTAGCTTTATTGTATAATTTGATTCATCGGCGTCTCAGTATTTCCATAAAATTTATTTCTTTTTAGTTTCATTTATTTTGATTTTTGTTGAATTTATTTCATTTATTTTGATGGAAATATCACTTTCATTGAATGTTTTCGTGGAGAAACTTTTCATTACTCTGTCATAGATTGACAGATTTGCATTGTACTAACTGTTATCCTAAAATGTATTCTCGGCACGAGACTGTTCAAAAATATCAGTTGATTGATTCATACGATTGTTATCTGTGACGCACACGCAAAGAATCATTATGCAAACCATAGTTTAGCTGAAATTAAAGAAGTTGACCTTTTTTTTACTTTGTTTATCAGTTGACAATCAGAATTTACCTACTATTCTACGAGTCAGTGTTCTGGTTTAAGAGCTATGAAGCTCTTAAGCCAGTCTTCAGTCAGGCCTCTCTTTAGCTATCTTTTAGGTCGACTGGCCAGTGCCTTCTAAATATCCATTGCCTAAACTCTATTGAGTTGCGGTTCAACTAGTGGCTGCATTGTATTGTTGGGATGATTATCCAGCTTGTCGTGGTCTTGGATATTTTTATCTCTGATGATATCTTTAATATACTGTATCTTTATGTGCCTATGTAATGCTTGATTGATTACGTACCATGGTGCATTAGTTATTATCCGAAGTATTTTTCATTGGATACGCTGGATATCGACATGTTTGATTGGCTTGCACATCCCCATAGCTCTATTCTAGGGTCTTTCAATAACGACGCTCGATTTTTAAATGTATATAAAACAAATTGTGTGTAAGATATCCACTGATTTTTTTTTATTTGAAAGAATATTTTATGGCTTCAGTATGGAACATAATGTTGTTCAATGTCGTGTATTCGGGATGTTCAATTTTCGATGACTTTGTCATAAATCTGGCTGAATTTGCTGGATGGCGTTCGTTATGTCGACTTTGAAGGCATCAACTGTTTGCGGTTTATTCGCATAGACCTGCGACTTAAAATAGCCTCAAAAGAAGAAGTCTAAAGGTGTTAAATCGAACGAATTCGGTGGCCAGTTCACGTTTCCGCTGCGCGAGATAGCTACGCCTTCAAATCGCTCGTGCAGAATGTCCATCGTGGCCATAGACTGTGTGGCACGTAGCGCTGTCCTGCTGGAACAACATGTCGTCGATATCCATCGATATCGTCCAGTTTAGGCCACAAGAAGTTGCTTACCATCGAGCTGTAGCGCTCGCCGTTGACGGTTATAGCAACATCAGTATCGTTTTGGAAAAAGTACGGACCGATGATTCCGCCAGACTAAAATCCGCACCAAACAGTGACTTTCTCGGGATGCATTTGGTGCTAGTGTATCTCGTGTGGATCGGTATCGTCCAAATCCGACAATTTTGCTTGGTCACATATCCATTCATACAAAAATGGGCCTCGTTTGTTAAAGATGATTTTTTTGACTACATTTTGGTCAACTTCCAACTGCTCCAGGGCCCAATCAGCGAACACACGACGTTGACTATGATTGTTTACCTTAAGTTCTTGGGTCAATTGGATTTTGTGAACAGCGACAAATTGACTATCTCTATTTATTTACCAAAACATTATTACTGTAGTGGGCCGAAATCCTTTAGTGTGAAGATAAAACTGACCTAGTTTTCCACAAAACACCAAATCATTATTCAGTACACTCGATGTGCGCTGAGATGATTAAAACTTCTAAAAGATTTAATCATTTCCAGATGATGCCAACTTTGTTGACGAAACATGGGTCGAGTGTAGTGTATACTAGTTTGGCGTTTTGTGGAAAACCACGTCAGTGTCAAAAGATTATTAACACTTTAATGCATGTATGCCAATTTTTTTATTATCAGGTCTCTCAGTTTCAAAGTTAAAGGGATGGGAGTCCCGATATTCCCACTACATAAACACGCCGTGAGATGCTGTATTAGTTGCATACCCAACAGGACAACGATATGCAACCATTATCTTATTAATAAATTATCGTCTGATCTCATAAATGGTGTAACTCTGTTTTTGTTAATATGCCCTCACTTTAACATCATGCCTTGCTACTTACACAGAGCAATTTTTATTTCATTCAAAAATCTCTTAAAATGGAAATATTCTTTTTATTATAAATGGAGGAAAATAAAAGCCGGAGTCGAATTTCCATCAACCGCCAAAGTCTTTCACAACGCTAGTTCACAATCAAAACGCGACTGGCTCTAAACTATTATTCCTTAAAAGCCCTTTATTTGTATTGTTTTAAAAGCAGAGTACCGACGTCGGTCTCTGAACAATTCTTTTGTCAAGGCCGATTCGTAAGAATTCCCAAAGTCATATTTCCAATCAATATGCTTGTTTGGAAACTGGATCGCACTTAGCCCGGCCACGTATGTTTACGAACTTCCTTAAAATGCAGCCATGAAAAATAATAGGATATCCCACTGTAAACGGATAAGGCTGTCCAAACAAGCCTTGCGGCGATTTGTTGTGATTGATTGATAGATTCCAAATCAGCAGTAAACCTTTGATTTGTTGTCTAAATAGAGGGAGCTGGCGGAAAGCCATTTTGTCTTGTTTCCATATAGCATTCTAGCGGTTTAGTTTTGTTTGATTTATTTTCCGAAATTAATGGCAAACATGGAGCTTTACTGAATTAGCTCTGTATCCCTATATGTAGTTTCAAGATTTTAGAACAACATAAAGAACTAAAAAATATCAGTTTCATGAGTTAATTAATATGTACGAAGATTGAAAGACAGATTTTTAATTTGAGAAAAAAAACAGCAGCTAATAAATTCAGTAGGATGTCGTTAACTTACTCTGACATTCTCATTGCTACTAATACGACCGATACAGAGAGAATACGACAAATCGATTTACACTAGGCACAAAAATTAAGGAATGTAAAAAATCCTAAATTTTTAGGTGATTTTCAAAGGGCTGTATCCTGGAAAAAAAGCCATTTTGTATTGTTTCCATACAGCATTCTAGCGGTTTAGTTTTGTTTGATTTATTTTCCAAAATTAATGACAAACATGGAGCTTTACTGAATTAGCTCTGTATCCCTATATGTAGTTTAAAAATTTTAAAACAACATAAAGAACTAAAAAATATCAGTTTCACGAGTTAAATATGGACGAAGATTGAAAGACAGATTTTTAATTTGAGGGAAAAAAAACAGCAGCTAATAAATTCAGTAGGATGTCGTTAACTTACTCTGACATTCTCATTGCTACTAATACGACCGATACAGAGAGAATACGACAAATCGATTTACACTAGGCACAAAAATTAAGGAATGTAAAAAATCCTTTAAAAAAATTTTTAGGTGATTTTCAAAGGGCTGTATCCTGGAAAAAAAGCCATTTTGTATTGTTTCCATACAGCATTCTAGCGGTTTAGTTTTGTTTGATTTATTTTCCGAAATTAATGGCAAACATGGAGCTTTACTGAATTAGCTCTGTATCCCTATATGTAGTTTCAAAATTTTAAAACAACATAAAGAACTAAAAAATATCAGTTTCACGAGTTAAATATGGACGAAGATTGAAAGACAGATTTTTAATTTGAGGGAAAAAAAAACAGCAGCTAATAAATTCAGTAGGATGTCGTTAACTTACTCTGACATTCTCATTGCTACTAATACGACCGATACAGAGAGAATACGACAAATCGATTTACACTAGGCACAAAAATTAAGGAATGTAAAAAATCGTTTAAAAAAATTTTTAGGTGATTTTCAAAGGGCTGTATCCTGGAAAAAAAGCCATTTTGTATTGTTTCCATACAGCATTCTAGCGGTTTAGTTTTGTTTGATTTATTTTCCGAAATTAATGGCAAACATGGAGCTTTACTGAATTAGCTCTGTATCCCTATATGTAGTTTCAAGATTTTAGAACAACATAAAGAACTAAAAAATATCAGTTTCATGAGTTAATTAATATGTACGAAGATTGAAAGACAGATTTTTAATTTGAGAAAAAAAACAGCAGCTAATAAATTCAGTAGGATGTCAACTTACACTGACATTCTCATTGCTACTAATACGACTGATACAGAGAGATTATGACAAATCGATTTACACTAGGCACAAAAATTAAGGAATGTAAAAAATCCTAAATTTTTAGGTGATTTTCAAAGGGAATCCTGGAAAAATGGAATGTATCCTGGAAAAAAATAGATGCAGAGCAATTAAAAAAAAAGAAATATATTGAAGCTACAAGTTTCTAGTTTTCAGGTCGCGAGTTCAAATTTCATTACCATTAGCAGTTTTTCAGTAATCATAAGAGAACCGTCGGAAAAAAATCGAAAGTTTTGATTGCCTTGCAAAAAGTCCACGGACTTCAAAACATTCTTTTCAGTGATTTCATTATAAAACTTTTTTACACAATTTTATCTTCTTTAATTTGATTGGTTTAAAAGCCTTGTACGATTATTATTCGCTGAGTTATAGTCGTTCAAAGAAAATAAATTAGTTTCGACTTTTTTTGAATCTAATTTTTATCTTATAACAATTTACATTTTTTTGTACTATATGTACCCAGGCATAATTTTATAACCAACATCTTTAAATAAAAGTAATAATATAAAACAGTTTTCGCAGAAAGTTTTTCTTCGCAGAGGGTAATTTTCAAACTACTGAAATAAGGGGATTATACTCCACTCCATCTGAAAATGCCTTATATAATAAGGACTAAATAAATTTGGTCACAACAGCTATTCTCCTGGCCATATGTCAAACGCCGAGCGCTGAATTAAATGTAGAAATTTGCCGCATTTTGTCTAACAGAGTTAGCACTAAAATACAGTGATTCAAATTGTTCCAAAATCACAGGGAAGATGCAAAGTGTCACCTATCTTAGGATATCGCTAACTGCAGACCGGTTTCGACTTTATCTTGGGTCTCGTCAGTGTAGTGTAAGCTCACATCTAGTAGACGTTGCTACGTTCCACCGCAGTAGAACGTACCAAATGCCATCAAGTAATTTGGAATGAGAATCCAAATTTGAAATCTGTCTGTGTGATACCAGAAAACGTATGTTAAGCACCGCACAGGAGATTTATCGTCCTGACTGTTTGGTTAGGAAAGTGAAGTTCCCTGCGTCTCTTATCATCGGGGATATATGAATGGTACGGGCGTGGGAATATTGATTTCGTAGATGGTATTATGACAGCAGAAAATATATAAAAAAATATGTATAGATAGTTTATTGCGTCAATACCAATATGTCAAGGTAGGGACGAGCAGTACATTTTCCATCAGGATGGTGCTACTTGGTACACTGTAAAACCTGTCAAAGCCTGGTTTACAGAACGTAATATCCTTGTTATGGAATGGCCCTCTAGCAGTCCCGACCTCTCGCCAATAGAAACATTGTGGTATAAAATGAAAGAACCTGCCTGTTAAGTTAACGATCTACGCACCAATTTGCAAGAGATTTGGGACAGCACACTTCCTGAAGAGTGCGCTAAGCTATTAGATACAATGCCTGCCAGAATTAAAGCTGGTCTTGTTAATAAAGGTGATGTAAGACGGTTTTGATGAAGCGGTCCAACTATTCTGAACGGCGAATCTTAAGGGGAGGCTCCCATCAAACTCGACCAAATAATCGATTTTTTGTTGCCTTTTTTGATACCTTATTATATGTAGAATATGTTCCTAAAACGATTTGGCCGAAAACATTTTTATAAAAAAGATATGGTCCTCGAATTGCTGATTAGTCGCAAGCTATATTAATTAATTTAAACATACCAAAAATCGTTATCCGAATCTTTAAATGCGTTTTTCTCGAAATAATGTTTTTAAATTGGTATTTTTTTATTTTTTAAATTTAATTTAATAATTTTTTATATTTTTTAAATTTTTTTATTGGTATAAGCTCCAATAAATATATGTTTTACAGATTTTTTTGACATTTTGATTTCAGATGATTTTTACAAGTGCTAGAGTTCCCACCGATTGGACACCTTTTTTGGGACGGTCGCAGTAGCGAGCATGTAACTAATTACAGTGTCATTTTTTTTAATAAAAATTTTTATGTACACCTGAATACTTGATAAATATGTATAAAAAATTTTGAGTACTTTATTTACTTCCTTATATGAAAAAAAAAAAAATGAAGAAAATCATGATATTTTTGGGTCGCTTGATGAGAACCTCCCCTTAATGGTTTTTACTAACAAACTTGTCACTGACACATCATACCATAGCAATATTTCATTGTATATAAGTTAAAAGTTTATACTTTGTTCTTATTATCAATATTTGTCTTTCATAAAATAGTTTTGAGAGTGTTATTACTTTTATTTCAATATATTAGTTGTAAAATTATTCCTGGCCTAACCATTATGAGTCTGGGCTCGTAAGTAGTATATTTAATAGCATAACAGCTCGGTAGGAATAATAGGATACCGAAGAATTAAGTTATCTCCTTGTAGGGCCGTCAACTTAACAGAAATAAATGATACCGAACTACGATCTACCTCGCCTAATAAATTTCGCACGCGATGTCGTAAATTACCGCGAAACTTGTTGCAGAATGCGTCCGTTCGTACGTCTCAAGTATAATTACAACGACCGATCGCGTAACGTAATTAGTGCCACGGATCTAATGAACCGCATTGTTTCTAATAATTTTCCCGAAATCCGCCGTAATAGGTTGACGTGTAATAACGAAAATAAGCGTTGCATACGTGGCCGCATAACTCAAGCCGCTTTCCTTCATTAGGGCGACTCAAAGGGCCGCCGCCGCCCCTTATCCCTGTAATCCTTTCAGCTGTTCCGGGCCGTCGTGTAATCGCTCTCCTGTAAAATCTCATCTTGCTCCTCGGTCTACGGCATAATCTCCAGACCCGCTTCGCTGTTTATCAGACTATACAATATGTGTAAACACTGAGCAATATTAAATTCATTAACATTTAAACTCATCGGTAAATACATCGTTTACATCACCTCCCGGTATCAAAGGACGACGGTATAATGGGAAGAATGCCTGCGAAGGATAAAGGAGCCTCCCTCGGGTGCGTGAAATAAGGACTCGTTGAATTTCCTTCGCAGTAGCCCTCGGTTTATTGCGCGATGAATTTTTAAACTCGCCATCATGATTAGCTATTATGTTATTTTCGGGCTATTGTCTGGCACAAATCGGCTTGCCCTTAATTAATTGCAAACAAGAGGGATAAGGAATATGCGGTAAAAGCGGAAGACAATAATTCCCGTGTCTTCGCAATATTTTTTTTCAACCGATCGACCGCGATGGGTATAAAAGTCGGAGACAAAGGAAACAGAATGTTTTTAAGGTTCTTTCATCACAAGCGATAAAAAAATTATGAAAAGCGTGGTGATAAGAAAATACTACAATCAATGGTGGGCTCCTCAGAATTGTAAAAGGAGACTAAACCTCCTCATGAATTTTCAGGGAATTAATATTTCTATAGGGTGTCTTAGTTGGAACTATAGGATTTGAATGGTTTTATGACATCTAACGATCGTTTATTGTTCCATTAACCAATAATATATGATTATAGGTTAAGCGGCTCTATTCTTCAAAGACCTGGCACATTCAGATACCTCGGCATCATCATCATTAGGTCATCAGTCCTAAGACTGGTTGGACGCTAACCTCAAGCTTCTCCTATCTTGTGCTAACCTACGCATTTCGCTAATTGTGCTACAACCTACATCCCTTACTATTTGCGAGCAGTAGGCTAATCGACGCCTACCTCTGCCTTTCTTCACTCCTATTTCTGCCTCCAAAATATCGCGGACAATTCCCCCATGTCTCAGCAAGTGGCCTACCATTCTATCTCTTCTCTTCTTTAAGTTTTTCCACATACTTCTTTTCTCGTCGACTTTCTCCAATACTTCTTCGTTTCTAACCCTATCAGTCCATGGTATTTTCATCATTCTTCGGTAACACCACATCTCAAAAGCTTCTAATTTCTTCCTACTTGCTTCCCCTACCGTCCAGGTTTCGCAGCCGTATAGTGCCGTGCTCCATACATATGTTTTCAAAAATCTCTTCCTTGTTTATAAGTTTATTACCCCCGAGCATAAAAGTGCGTTCTTTTTGTTAAAAGCTACTCGACCCTGCGCTATTCTTTGTTTTATGTCTTTATCGCTTCTTCCATCCCAATTTATTTTACTTCCTAAATAAGTGAAGTCTTTAACTTCCTCCAATCTTTCATTATTAATTTATACTTTCGTTTTTGCTCTGCTCTCGCGCCCTCTGCACACTAACACTTTAGTTTTGTTTTTATTCACCCTCATTCCGTATTCCTCTGTCAACACTGCCTCCATTTCGTTCAATGCTGATTCTAATTCCTCCTTACTAGATGCTAATACTGCTATATCATCCGCGAATCTCAGCATTTTTAGTTTCTGTCCCTGTACTTTAATCCCGAAATCCACTCTATCTTTTACCACATTAATCGCCTCTTCGATGTACAGATTAAAAATTAGAAATTAGAAATTAGTTTAAAAATTAGAAATTAGGCCTCGGCATAATTTTTGAAAAAGATCTGTCTTTTACCGCTCACGTAACTAAAGTAGTGTCTGAAGCGTTGCATACACTGGGTTTCTTAATAAGGACTAGCAGGGATTTCTCAAACACCGATACATTGAAAATTCTATACTTTGCTTTTGTCCGATCTAAACTTGAGTACGGATCTTTAGTATGAAATCCCTATTATCAATGCCATATTAACAGCTTGGAAATGGTTCAAAGAAGGTTTCTGAAACTACTATGGTTCAAATCAGACACTGTGTATCCACCTATTGGTTTACCTAAAATGGTCTTTTGGCAAGATTTGCGATGACAGCACTTGATGCGAGGCGGGAATGTTGTTCTCAAATATTTCTATATAAGCTTATACACAATATGATTTACTGTCAAAATTTATTAGGCAAACTGAATTTTTATGTACCTCAATTGCATGCTCGAACATCAAAAAGCTTTTACCTCTCTATTCCGCGTACTAATGTTCTAAAATTATCACCCCTGTTTTTAATGTGTACTAAATACAACAACTGTGATAAATTCGATATATTTATTTAACTGCACTCTTTTGTTTATTAAACGTTGTTATGTTTGATCCACATCTTTATCTTTGTTTTTCTTATTTTTCATGCATTGTTTCATATACCTAGGTATTAAATATGTATACTTATACGTATTTGTATTAAATTTGATTGTTATGTTTCTGATATTTATTAATCTAATTAGAATATGAACACTCACTGTACTTTCCTGCTCTGTAAATGGGTTTTCCTGTAGAGTAGTTGTAATAAGTAAATAAATAAATAAACTCCAGATGATATCAACGTTGTTGGCGAAACGCGCGTCGAGTGCAGTGTATAGTGTTTTAGTCTTTTGTGGAAAACTACGTCAGTGTTACAAAATTGGGACATAATGAAGCGCCTACAGACTTAACAGTTCTTAACTTTATCAAGAAATTTTAAGAGACGTGTTCTGTTATAGCTAAGGCAACACCAATATGTCCTCGTCGTGGTCGATCAGATAAAAATATTGCTGCAGTGAGAGAAAGTGTACGGGAGTATCCAAACACATCAATTCGACATCGTGCACAACAATCGAATCTATCAAGAGCCACCACGTATCGGATTTTAAAGAAAGTCTGCATCTGTCAGCATACAAAATTCAGTTGACACAACAATTAAAAGTTACAAATAATTTACAACGTCGTACATTTGTTACAGATACGTCAGTAAAGGAAATTGTCGACTTTGGGGTACTGAAAATCCACATGCTGTTCGCGAAAAAGAAATGGATCCAGAGATGCACGGTTTGGTGGGAATTTTGGAGTGGTCGAGTAATTGGACCACACTTCTTAGAAATGAAGCTGGTAGTAATGCTACCACAGTAAATGGGGAACGCTATTCTGACATGTTAAACAATTAATTTTTCAACCAAATTGATGATTTGGATTTGAAGAACACCTGGTTTCAGCAAGACGGTGCAACGTGTCTTACAGTACGTGCAGACATAATTCTATTGCAAACCAAATTTCCTGATCATGTTGCCTGGCAGAATGCTGACATCAATTGGCTTGCAAGATCATGTGATTTAACACACCTGGACTTTTGTCTTTGGGGTTACCACAATGGCAAAGTGTACGCCACCCAGCCAGCAACAATGAATGACTGAAAAGAAAACATTCAACATGTTATTCACGAAATAAAGTTTGTTTTATATGCGTGTGTTATGACCAATTTTGTTAAACAAATGACATCATGCCAGATGAGTCGAGGAGGCCATGTGAACGATGCTCTTTTCCATTTGTAGTCGTATCATCCCCATTTTATGTTGCAGAATAAAAAAAAACTCACTGTATCAACTATTATTAATTTTATTCACAAATTACATCGTCGTTAAATATTGACGCCCTGTTCTTGACACAACACAAATGGTGCGCAATTCGAATCCTGTAGTTCCAACTGAGACGCCTTATGTATTAAAAAAGTACCTATTTTATAATTTTTATAGTTAATTTCATCTCTACTTGCCAAATAAAAAATCCCAAACGGCTCTTATCTCATACCGTGGCTTGTTTTTATAGCTAGGCGCAGGTAAACTGTTCCGTATATCGGCATGATAAGGCAGTCTTTTATTTGGCTAATAGTGATGACATGAATAGTACCTTTCTTTGATTCTCTATTTTATTAAACGTTTGATTAAAACTGTACTTCCGGAACAAATATTCAGAACCTATTCTTATCTTACATTGCAATTTTCTTTAACGTCAATGTTTATAAACGCATTATCAAATTGATTTAAAATCGTAAGTTTGTCTGAAATATTTGTTCTATCCTTACAATTAACTCGAAGTAAATGGCACTTAAACTATCCGTACGACCGTCTGTGTCATCTATTCCCTGCCGTTTACTCTTGACTCTATTTTCTACTTGAGCGCATATATAGCCCTTCGGCGCCTTGAAGCAGCTGTTCGTCGAAACTGCATCCTCTGTGCACTACCGTAATCAAATTATTCCGATAAATAATGCAGCTGCATATAAAATTACTCGATGTTGTTCTTTGGTAACATCCTCCGGAAAGATTTTCAGAGCTGAAAATAAAGACGCGTCGTAATGGTGCTGAATAATCCGCAGAAAAAGGAGGAGAATATATGAACAGGTTTGTTTGTTAAATTTCGATAATGCAAAGCAAAATTGAAACTAGGATATTCAAGTCTAATTTACTAGAATAAATAATAACTCATTTCTTTATAAACAAAATTGATATGCCATGATTTACTTTTGTTTCTTCTTGTTCCCCACTTTCCAGTACAATCAGTTACATTGTTACAAGTCAGTTGAAGTTTACCTGCCATTTCTTCGCTGTTATTTGCCACTACTGGGATTACTGTGTTATCAGCATAAGTGGCAATGACATTCTCAGTGTGTAGTATATCACAGACGTATAGCATACATAGCACAGGTCCTAACACGCTACCTTGAGGTACACCCACAGTTATGTCTTTAATGGTGGAGTATTCACTGTTCTCAGAGTATGGGGTGGGGGTAAAGATGTCGATGGCAGCGCTTGCAGTGGACACAAATTGCATTAAAGTAGGCTGTCAGGTCATATGTGTGTTTATAAAAGTTAATTCGTAGATCAATCTAAAAATGGGCCGTTATAGTATATAAAATTTTATCGATTTTCTACGGTTATAAGTTGCTTATTGGTTTTACTCCTGGAGGCTTTATTTAATTTAAGTCTGAAGTGACAGGTGGAAGGAAAAGTGATTTACAAATAACTGTAGAATCTGGTTTAATAAATTATTTGGAAGATGACATTATTTTTGACGGACAAATAGCTTCCAGAACTAAGACGAGTTTTGGACGAAGCTGGAAGCAACAGAGGATTGTTATGCCACATTTTCTACAGAACAAAAGTGAATTTTCCAGAGAGAAAACTCAAGAAACTTACAATATTGCCCGTGTCAGAGTTCATGTCGCGAGAATAATGTAAAGACTAAGAACTTATGAGATTTTATATAACATTCCGACTTATTTATTTAACCACGTTGATGTCATTGTACATATTTGTCGTGTATTTGTAAATTTACAACCCATAATAATTAAAGAAATAATAAAAAATTAACTTCTCTTATGAATAGTCAACATTAATTCTTATAATTCAAACATTTCTTCTTAATTATTTATATTTATTCTTATTTATTTGGTATTACATAAAATCTATATTAAATCGCATACATTCTATCCAGTGAAACATCGTTTTTCACATTATTGCTACCAGCAGCAGTATTTTCCAAATACAACGCTTCTAAACAATGTTCAAAGTAAAAGAATTCATTGCATGAATTCATGAAACATGCAATATTATGCATTCACATAATATTGCATGTTTTGTGAAACCTTCACCCCTTTATTGAAAGAATACATTTACTAATGTTTGTGTTTACAAAAACTGATGCAGTGTCATTAAATTTAATGCAATTTTACGTGTGATTTTAATATTATCAATTTAATCAGAATGTCGGACAGTCATATGACAGCCTACAAAGTTGTCAACGCTACGCGGCGCTGATGTCGCGCACATAGGAAATATATTATTCTCTTATTTCGCACCAAATATTCTGCAGGAAATATAAGATTTAAATATCTCAGCATATTGTCTAGGCAGTATTTTTTCAATCATATACGCGGGTCCATCGTACAAGACCCTATCGAAGGATTGTACTAGATATAAAAATGGCTGAATATATTTGCTTTTCTTCGTAGGCCCTTTCAATTATATCAGTCATTCTCTGAATATAGTCTGTCGTTGAGTGTTTGTTCCTAAACCCAAACTGATAAGGCGGACTTCCCTCAAGAAGTAGTTTCTCGGATAGATTGGACACAATTGGCAGCGACGAAAAAGGCCTGTATGATTATGTTTCGTTCGGAAGTTTACCCTGTTTAGCAATCATAATCATTCCTGCCATTTTCAAGCATCCGGTACGTGTCTTAAGTGATTTATTTAAAATAAGATCGACTTCATTGAATACATCTATCGTTATACCCCGTTAATTGTAATTAACGAAATCTGAATAGCGATACCGTCAACATGATTCTCTATTACACTTAATGTCGCCTCATTAGGACTGCTTCTGATTGTGTATTCTGAAAATTATAACCAATTTTCCATCCCACAGAATGCTACGTAGGGTTATGTAAACAAAATTTCTAATATCAATTAGTAATCAAAACGTGGCGTTTAGTGTTCGACCCACAACTTTATGTAAATAACTTTCTGTAATTAATACGGGCTCTGTACATCGCTTATGTTTAGGCAATGAGACAGGTGAGGTAGAACAGAGGAGGTAAACATGTGTTAAATATAATGGGCGCTGTTTTAATTCGAAGAAAAACATTTTCGGACGTTATTAATAATAAAATTAGTAACGACATAATTTTTTAGAACTGATGATAACTTTTATGTAATTTACTTTTATATTAATGTGTTAGAATGTCTGCCTACTAGCAATAAAATAAAAGTAACTTTTTACATTTACCATTTATGTTTATGACTTGATTTTAATGGTCAAAACTTTAAATTTTGATTGATGATTTCTTTTTGTTAGTAGACTAACAAATTGTTATAGAGATTATTAAAAATGTCTATTTCGCTACAAACAAATTCATAGTAATTACTCTAGCAAGGAAATTTGGGCATTTTATAACGTTTTTGATGTAAGGAACTCCGTGGAATCGGATGTCGTGGAGGAGGCGAAAACCCACAGAGCGCCGTACAGCCAGAAGCATAATAAGAGGAGGAAGAGAATGGAACAAGAAGAGGGATAAGAATAAGAATAATGATATAACGAAGAAGAAGACTTAATGGAATTACTTATATTGCGATTTTAATTTGATTATCTTTTTATCTGATTCTTTATATGACTATCTGATTATATAATAAGTCTTTAATACCTCAAAAACAGACATGAGGGTCTAGATTTCGGCAGCAACAGAATAAGAAGAGACATAATAAGACGAAGAAGAAGGATAAGAAGAATGATAAAACGAAGAAGTAGTGGAAAGAGTCAAAACTCAGAGTTGTAGAGCCAGAAGAATAAGAGGAGGAAGAGAAAGAACGAAGAAGAAGTATAAGATGCATAATTAGAAGAAGAGTGATAAGCTGTAGAAGAAGAAGACTTATTGGAATATATTTATTACATTATAATTTTAAATGTATCTGATCATGAAGCTTCTTAGGAAGATAATTCGAAGCACTTAGTATCTCAAAGACTCGCATGAGGGCTTAGGTTTCTGCAACATCAGAAGAAGAGAAGAAGAATACGAAGAGGGAGAAGAAGAAATAGGAGAAGACGAAGAAAGGGTATAAAAAAGAATATTAAGGATTATGATAAAACGAAGAAAAAGATTTAAAAGAAAATATAGTATCTAGAAAACACGCACATACAGGGTCTAAGTGTCTGTAATGAATTGACCTTTGCCAATGAATCACAACCTCGTGACGATAAAAGTGCATATGAACGATTTAGAATAAATATTTGAGACTCTTTCATAGAGCTGCTGCTTCATGAACTCCTGGTGAACTATAGGAAGGTTATTCTCAATATCTTCAGGAATTTTACCGAATAAATAGTCGTAACTTGTGACCTCTTCTATCACCCGATTTGGAAGTGCTGTTGTAAAAAAAATAATGCTGCTATTCATGTCCTTAAATTGCCCATAAAAATGTTTCTAGTCTTAATAACGTAGTTTTCATAAAGTAGTTACCAATAAATAATTACCTTGTTAAACCATCGAAAGTAAGTTTCGTGCTGCATTAAAAGACCTTACCGGATTCTTTGAGTTTTTATTATAGGTTGAAGCAATTCGACTTTCCTTGTATGAACAGAATGAAATATATGCACACATTAAAATTATAGCAACCACTTTGTCACTTAAAAATTACGAACAAAACGGCGACGCGAGATTTGAAACAAAAAGAAGTGACAAAAAATTGCGCAAGTGTCCTCCTAAACAGTTTAACAGAATTCGTTACAACCCTAATTCTTGATATTATCCTTATTTCAATTATCGTTAGCTCGTTCCAGTGATACCTACAAAAAGAGTAACAGAATCAAGACGGCCTCTCGTATTCGGCGGCTGTTGAATTGCGGAAAACAAGTAAGCTCTCGTAGAAGCGCCCAACTGGCATTCTAATTTGTTTATTATGATAAAGCAAGGCCGTAATTCCCGAGCCCATTGTCACGGAGAGGCTTTTACGGCGGAGATGCAATGGTGCAGCTGGGAATTTTACAAAAGATTCTAATCTTCCTACTTCTTGCCTCTAAAAGACACGTAATTTTCATCTAAATTTATGCAAGAGGCCCCATTACGTATTCATAGTGTTCCAGTTAAATAGGGGGCCTTATTTTTTCAAACTGTGAGGAATTCGAGATTTTCGGGAGATCCTTGCTGTCCTAATTTCCATACATCACCAGGCGGAGAGGTCTGTTAAATTTGCACTGTATTCACGTTTCGACAGTTGGGAATGTATTCCGTTTGATGGTGTGAATTTATGAGGGATGTACACGGACAAATTGTTTTTAAAATTATGTATTTCTATTGGAGTAAGGAATTTTTCGTAAATATCAGGACCGTACTTAGGTTCCATGAAGTATATGTAATGAAAGTATGGATATACAACTTAAAGGTGAAAAGTAAATATAATGTAAGAAAATATAAGAGACGCATAATAGTTTTTCTCTCTCTGAATAACACTACATCAGATTCTGATACTATTTGCGCTAGTTAATTTTTCAGAGTTATTTGTCCAAACACAAGTACTTGTTCAGTAGCAATTCTTTCGTTTAAGAAAACACTTTCTGCGTAATAACTATCGTTTTAGTTGTCGTATAGATAGAATGGTAGGCCACTTGCTGAGACATGGGGGAATAGTCCGCGATATTTTGGAGGCAGAAATAGGAGTGAAGAAAGGCAAAGGTAGGCCTAGATTAGA
Source organism: Rosalia funebris (assembly GCA_037954035.1). Classification (NCBI taxonomy): domain Eukaryota; kingdom Metazoa; phylum Arthropoda; class Insecta; order Coleoptera; family Cerambycidae; genus Rosalia; species Rosalia funebris. The sequence continues at coordinate 7,577,362 of JAZFAV010000001.1, read as the reverse complement.
CTACTGCTCGCAAATAGTAAGGGATGTAAGTTGTAGCACAATTAGCGAAATGCGTAGGTTAGCACAAGATAGGAGAAGCTGGAGGTTAGCGTCCAACCAGTCTTAGGACTGATGATTTCAAGATGATGAGATAGAACCAATAAAATAATTAGATTTGGTGACTGGCGACTGAGTAGATTCAGTGTGTATGACTAGATGAAGGCAATTCTTCGAATGTATTGGTAATGCTAATGGAAGCACATGTATAGCTCATGCACTTACCCAAATAGCAGAAACAATAAGAAACAGTTTCCTTTTAGTTAACGAGGTATTAGAGAATGCGAAGTTTTTGTGCCTATTGGTAGAGACTATTTAGAGCTCTGCCAAATGTCTCCCTTCACCTCCTGGACTATTTGTCACAAGTTGGGGTACTTGACTAGAAGCTGCAGCTTATTATGATAAATATTTAGAGGAACCAAAATGGGTTATCTTTAGATTTGATCTCAAAGAATACCATGGAGGCAGGGACAATACAAAGCATACGAGATAGTGTCTGTTATATTAATAGTAGCTATTCCATCTTAATTATTACAATAAATAAACTTGAAATTTATGGCTTATAGGTACAAGAGCGAAAAAGCAGTAAGTTAAATGCTGCGAAAAAAAAATAAACAACTACAACACACATGAAGTCAGTACTGTCAAAACGCAAGATGTGTTTATGAGAAATCCTGGACACAACAGGCATTTTTAACATATGTATTCAGTTCTAAAAGGTTCACATCAATAATTATCTCCTACTTTAATAAAATATAGGCCATATATAATTAATTCGTATCGTTATTCGATTATAGTAAAGGTTGAAAGGACTTTATCATTGCGTAAACCACTGTTAAGTGATAGTCGTCGATGTTTTATAGCAGAGAAGCTAGAAAAGTATCTAGTGATAAACTTTCATTATCGGCATAGGTCTCCATGTGGGTCAGAAATCGAGACGGACTGAGACACGTGTTGGTAACTTTTGTATTTATACATTCCGCTTGCATTTTTATTTTTATTTGAGTATTTATTAACATTAATTATTTTATTGTGATGTATTTTCTGTGAACTATTGTTATGTAATCATAGCGACCTGATTTCGACCCTGTTGCTGCTCGCAGAAATAGACGCTTTACTAAAGACGTTTTTGTTAACTCTTAGGGTAACTGCTAAATATGCGAATGCACAGTCTACACATCTTCTCATGCTATCAACATAATTGTGCAGAAAATAATTACAGATAACTACAGCTTGCAATATGTTACGTAATTAGAGATAACAGGTGCTTTAGTGTTTTCTATGACGTGTGATTTTTAACATCCTGTATATCACTTATTACAGTTCCACATTTCCCCAATTTAATTGCACAGTTAATAAAAGTTCTCGCCCACCAATTTTATGAAAGTTAATTAATTATTTCCCTCATTGAATTTGCAGGTTGTTATTCCGCCGAATTCTGAATAATTCCCGGCATAATCCTGAAGGTAAATAGTACGACTATGTTTGGTCTAAATTTCCGTTAACTTTATCGAACTTTCCCGGCGCTTTATGTAAATATTTGCCCTGCTAGGAGGTATTATAATAATATTAAGTGGCGCTCGGCAACCTGTCTACCTCGTAACTAGGAAATCAGTTTTACCAACACAACTGAAGTAATTTCGTTATTTATTTAATTATATACAGCGTACTGATTAATACGCTTCAGCTACCTTATCGAAATAGGCTATGGGCGGGAATGTCTACGTTTGAGGAAATTCACCAGCATATTTTTATTGCTGAACTCTTGGATTAATCCGATATTGCTCATCAATTATTTGGCAAACATGTATACAGTTCGTTAATTTGGAGAGCACCATGTTGGGAAATATGTAATAACTCGGTCCCATTTCTACTACGCAAGTCTTACATCTTTAGATGCCGAATGGTAGTTTTCTTTATACGTATTATAAGAATATTCATTCACGCTCATGGAAAAATTTTAGATATACGTGATGCTGCAATGTTAACTAGGTAAGTATTACATGCTACACTAGGTACAAAAATTAAGGTATACAAAAAAAATTCTAAATCTTTAGATGATTTTCACAGGACTGTAACTTGGAGAAAAATAGTCGCAAAGCAATTTTATAAAAGGAAATTGAAGCTTCAAGTTCCTAGTTTCCATATCTTGAGGGCAAACACTACTTAAATTTTCTGTACGATCATGATTTCACGAGTAATTAATTACCAAAGTCAAAACTGATTTTTTTGCATTGAACGACGATAACTCAGCGGAACATCATCGTATAAAGCCTTTAGACCACTGAATTTAAAGAGAATAAAATAGTCTAACAAAATTATGATAAAATCACTGAAAAAAATTATTAAAGTTCGTGGACCTTTTGAAAGACGAGAAAAAATTTGGAATTTGTTCTTTCGATGGTTTTCTTATGATTACTCAAAACCTACTGACTCTGTAGAAAATTCTGAACCCTGAAGGTATGAAAACTAGGAACTTGGAGCTTCAATTTTCTTTTTATAAAATTGCTCTACGACTATTATTTTTCAAGTCACAGCCCTTTGAAAATCACCTAAATATTTAAGATTTTTTACATCCGTTAATTCTTGTGCCTAGTGTATATGAATCATTATAACTTATACACATTTGCTTATACCGTAAATTGGGCAGTTCCAGTTATTATTGTTATATACCTCTCTTTTCTGTAGAATCTGGGTCAATATCTCCTCTTCTTCACGATGATCTTGATCATATCTAACCCTGTTTGCGTGCCTGATGTCCATCCAAAGTTCTAGTACATGTAATTTTTCCCAGTGCATGCCTTTGAGGCGGATTTGTATGTGTTCTCTTATTCTCGTACTAACATGCTTGCCTATTTGTCCTATATAAACTATTGTATATGTATAGGCTATGTCATATACTAAGTCAATTGTCATACACTATCTTATTGGTGTATTTTTCACACATGGTATGTATGCTGTTGATAAGTGTTTCTCTATTCTTGCAGTATGTACCCTTTAATTATTAACATAAAATTTGTGGTTTTGTAGTCGTTTTACCTTAAAATCAATCGTAGATGGTTCAGAAGTTCAACTTGATGTGTCCTATGAAATCTCCTCAGATATATCCTTGTTGCCTGCTCTTATTGAATATCTAAGTGTTCACCCTTGTTCCTTATAGTGACTCTTCATTTAAGTTCCTCAATTGTTTGGAGAATTGATACTCTTGTGAATAACACCATAGCACACCAGTATGTTATCTGAATCGGGTTGAATCGTTTTTATTTCTCCACCAAGTTTTTATCTCTCCACCAAGTTTTTATCTCTCCACCATCTCTCCAACATGATGTTCTGTCTTCCATACCAGATATTTCATCTTCTGTGTTACGTCGTTAATCAAGGAACTATTGGTCATAATAGCATAGTGGTTAGGCAGTAGAGTTCCGATGTTTTGGTATCTATTTGAAGGTCTTATACAATTCCAAGGAAGAACTGATTGTTATTTCTACTTACTGCTTAACCTTATTTAATGGTGTTGTTTCTAATTTTCTTGTCTTGGCCGTCTTTATAAGAACCTCCGTACTTTCGACATATATTCTCTATCTACAGACGCCTATACTTCTTTAAGTTTGTCTATGTATTAATTTAATACCCTTAAGGATAGTCTTCTTGAAAACGACTTGTACTTCCCCTAAATTTAGATGATTTTGGACTTTGCCGCATCAGAAGCTCCCATTCAATAAGGGAAGCCAAGATATATCTTATCTATTTGCTAATTTATAAGAGATCCGTATCGTGGTAACTTCAAAGACACGAATCCTATATCCCCAGTCGATTTTCACTACACTTTATCTGATTATAGTCGTCCTAAATGCGATGTATCTCAGTTCTGCTATAACCCATACGTAAAAACAGAATCATCCCTATTTCACGTCAACGTATACACCCTTCCGGCTCCAACGACGTCTTCGTCTCTACAGACTTAATTCGTCCCATCTTTTATCATAGTTTCAGTATTCATGAGAGCTGATTTACTTCTGTTATGCGAGTATTATACGGCTGGTACGCAATTATTGCGAAGAGAATCCCACTTCTGAAATAGGGACGTAACGCCAACACTAATATTGATCGGCCCTCAACATATATCAGGAGAATTATGTTTCCCAATGGGGAGAGTAGCTTTGTAAGCAAAAATCATGTATTTCCGTGAACTCCCGATTAATTACACTGTTTTAATAATTTGATTACGAAGCTTTGGTAAGGTGTTTCCAAATGTGATCTATTTGTGTATGCAGAATATTTAATTAAATATGTAACAGCGTTCATGTTGTCAACTCTACAATAGTTTATTTTATTCTTTTAATATTGTAAGATTTCAATTCATACTTAGTGAAGACGACGCTGTAGATTTTTATTATAAAAAGAAGGAGTTTTATTTTGGGAAACTAGCCAAAAGAGACTACATTCCCTTGTGACCAAAAAAATCGTCGGGGAAGTCAAATCTTTCAAGAAAATGTGGTGGGAATTATGAAGAGGAGAGTATGAGAGAATATTTTAATAGAGTTTCTGAAGCTGTTGCTTCGTATTGTATGAATATGTTGCTTCACATTCATTCACATTGCTTCAAACTGTTTTACATTCATGACATTGATCACTAGCGCAATCTAATTTATACATATCGTATATTAGTTTCAGGGATCGTCATATGAAAGTGTAAATCTTGTAAAACACGATATTTGTTACTCGGTCTTTTGGTACCGATTCAGATAAACCGAAAAGAGTTGCGCATACTTAATAGATAAAACGATAGCGTACATGGAAACCTATGGATATTTTAACGTTGTTAAAATATATGAGAACATACTTATATATGTAAAAACTGAAAAAGGAAGCACCTGGTGAATCTGGAGTTAAAATGTAGAAAACACCTTTTTAGACTTGATCGTGCTCATGGATTATAATATTTATGAAATATTTATGATATAGACATGGGACAATATTATAAAACTGAACTACTTAAAAATGAACTAATGTATGTAGATAACTGGTCATAATTGGTTGTTCTCAACAAGTGATGTATAATTAATTTCAATATTAGTAATTTTTTTTGCATTATCTGCTCCTCTTGCATTGCTTCGCTCATGATTACGTGGATCCAAATAGCAATGTAGTTAACGCCAAATTAACAGCGCAGTAGGATAGGTATGTAAGAGTTGGGAATACTCCATTGTTCTCTAATCGTACATGCAGCTTCTAATTACGCTTTACAAAAACGGGCAATTAGTTATTTTGCAGGCAGGGAACGCGTCAGCTTGCATGGAAATTGAATTTAATGCCAATTAAGCTCTCAATGCTAATGGCAAATCCCCTGTTTATCTGAAAAAACACTGGGGTAACAGGGTTGATAATAAATACTCTATTATCATCTGTTCAAAAAGTAGATTTACTCCTTCATTGGGTCGTAAACACAACTCGAAATTAGTGATATAATAATTCATTTAATCTAGATTTCTTTTAGAGGTACTTCAGTTCTTTCGATCGAGGAATTTTTAAGATAAAACAGTGTATTTTTTGAACGACGTTATATTCAATACTTAATGCCATAAAATATTCTTTCAAATAAAAAAATTTAATGGATATATCACACACAATATGTTTTATTTGTTAAAAATCGAGCATCCTTATTGAAAGACCCTTTATATAATGAAGAGTATTATTTATATATGATAATATACACAAATGAGGTAATATGCCTAGATGTATACATAGTACTTGGCGGCGAGCAAAGTTAGTTTATCGCATCTCCTGACCTCCCGTGTATATGTGGTTTAGTTTTCACGGGGTGGATTCTGTCCTCCTGAACACAACCCATGGTTGATTGTATACAGGATATGAAATGAAGGTTAAAGTCATAGCTAAAGCGTTAATCAGGTCATTTATCTAGGAATAGATTGGAATTTTAAAATATCTTGTCACGTTCGAAAGAATTTTCACTATCAATCAGACATGATTCTAGAGTGTGGAATATCATCGATCGTCTAAGATGTAATTTATAAGAGCATGCAAAGAACAAACAAATGAAAAAAAACATACGAATTTTTGATTTCTTTTTCTGAAAGTAAAAGAGACGACCAAATACGAATTTTATTATTTCGACATGTTATTGTATTGGTAGCTAATGCAGACTGATGTTGGTTAAGCGACAAACTCCCCTTCGCGTTTCCAACTCGCATTGTAGAAATAAAATAAAAGTTTGTCAAAACAAATCAAGGAAGGTATATTATTTCCTTCGGGCGAAACTTGAGACACGAATCCTGTTTCGCGAAATGGATACGTGTCTCGTATGCATAACGTCGACAGAATTTCGTTGTTTCTTTTTCATCTTGAGACACGGCCCGAAGGCGCAGGGTTTAATAAAATACCTCGTATTGTTTCAACTGCGGATGGTCGAGGAATTCTTTCATTACAAAAACGCAAATTAAATTACGTATAAGCGGATAGCGGCGTGCTTATTCTTACTTTACTTAAACGTTAACTAAAGCGCTTGTTTCTCGTATAAAACATCAAATAATTACAATAAACAGTGTAAAATGTAGTCTAATTTAAAGCCAAAATAAACACGGCGATTCACGATTTCCACCTTGTATTAATAACGATTTTAAAAAAATTGTTAAATTAAAAATTTAAGTACATATCAAGGTATAACAGAACCCCGCGTGCTTTTCATAATTTTCGGTAGGATTGATTTGAAAGGGTAGGAAGAGGGTGTAAAATATTTATAGCAAAAACTGACGATTTTAAATCAATCCACTGCTCTGGAAACCTTCGACTAATAATTTATGTTATAAAGGTTCAGGATTTATTAAAAAATACATATATTATAGTATAACACCAAAACACTATACACCACACTCGACGCGCGTTTCGCTAACAAAGTTGGCATAATCTGAAGATGATTAAAATTAAAAAAAAAACCTAGTCAGTTATTTTTAGTTTATCATATTCTAAATGAGGCTTACAAAATAGTTAAGAGGAACTTCAGGGATATAGGACCATTAAGTAGAAACGTTAGGAGTCAATCGGGGGACATACTGATCGGAAGAGAGGAGAAAGCGGATAGATGGAAGCAGTACTTAGGAAATTTATACGAGGGTCAGGAATTAGGAGAGATATTAGAGGAAGAATCTAGCATCGATAGGGAAGATGTAGGAAAACCTATATTGAGAGAGGAACTTGAAATAGCACTAAGGGGGCTAAAGAACAATAAAGCGCCGGGTGTAGGTAAAATACAGGCGGAAATTTTTAAATGTGTGGGACAGAAAGTAGTAAATAGGATGTTTGAACTGGTAAAATACATATACGAAACGGGTGAGATGCCGGAGGATTATAAGAGGAACATTACCGTTACTAGACCGAAAAAGAGAGGAGCCGACAAATGCGAGAACTTTAGAACGATTAGCCTAACTTCCCACGCGTCAAAAATCTTAACCAGAATAGTGCAGAGGAGGATGAAAAATAGAGCGGAGGAAATACAAGGAGGAGACCAATTCGGGTTTAGGCGAAATAGGGGAACTCTCGAAGCTATTCTGGCGCTAAGAGTAATGTTAGAGAAAACAATAGAAAAAGGAAAGAACGCTTATATAGGATTTGTAGATTTAGAAAAAGCTTTTGATAATGTAAGATGGGAAAAAATGTTTGAGATACTAAAGAGCGCGGGAATGAAGTATAGAGATAGGAGAGTAGTACACAATCTATACAAAGAGCAAACTGCTGTTATAGAAGTAGAAGGGGAAAGAAAGGAAGTAGGTATTAGGAAAGGAGTAAGACAAGGATGCTATCTCCACTAATTCTTAATCTGTACATCGAATAGACGATTAATGTGATAAAAGATAGAGCGAATTTCGGGATTAAAGTACAGGGACAGAAACTAAAAATGCTGAGATTCGCGGATGATATAGCAGTATTAGCATCTAGTAAGGATGAATTAGAATCAGCGTTGAACGAAATGGAGGCAGTGTTGACAGAGGAATACGGAATGAGGGTGAATAAAAACAAAACTAAAGTGTCAGTGTGCAGAGGGCGTGAGAGCAGAGCAAAAACGAAAATACAAATAATTAATGAAACATTGGAGGAAGTTAAAGACTTCACTTATTTAGGTAGTAAAATAAATTGGGATGGAAGAAGCGATAAATATATAAAACAAAGAATGGCGCAGGGTCGAGTAGCTTTTAACAAAAAGAAAGCACTTTTATGCTCGGGGGTAATAAACTTAGAAACAAGGAAGAAATTTTTGAAAACGTATGTATGGAGCACGGCACTATATGGTTGTGAAACCTGGACGGTTTGGGAAGCAAGTAGGAAGAAATTAGAAGCTTTTGAGATGCGGTGTTACCGAAGAATGATGAAAATACCGTGGACTGATAGGGTTAGAAACGAAGAAGTATTAAAGAAAGTCGGCGAGAAAAGAAGTATGTGGAAAAACATAAAGAAGAGAAGAGATAGAATGGTAGGCCACTTGATGAGACATGGGGGAATAGTCTGCGATATTTTGGAGGCAGAAATAGTAGTGAAGAAAGGCAGAGGTAGGCCTAGATTAGACTACTGCTCGCAAATAGTAAGGGATGTAGGTTGTAGCACAATTAGCGAAATGCGTAGGTTAGCACAAGATAGGATAAGCTGGAGGTTAGCGACCAACCAGTCTTAGGGCTGATGACCTTATGATGATGATATTCTAAATAAAATTCCTATACAAACTTTCTTCCATTGTGCGCAACAGTCGCGTAATATTACAAACTTTCGGCATATTTAGGTTATATGAAAGGATGGAGTACCAAGAAGTTTTAGCTTACCGTACGTGTATAGTGGCATAGAAATATGCGCAGTTTAAGTAAATGTTACAGTAATATAAATTATGCAAATAACGTGAAATCAGTTTTGGTGATTATGAAAATCTGTTTATTTAAGTTTATCAGAACCTTCATGAAAATATACACTTAGGAAAAACTAGGAAATAAATAAAAATAATAATTCCCTGAAAATATGAGGAGGTTTAACCCCCTTGATTGCATCTGAAAAGCTACCCGTGATCACATATGCCTGAATATCCTCCCCAGGCTTTGAAAACACTCCAGCCTTCTCATAAAATCCTCATTCACGGTAATGATTTAATTCTGAACTACCTCGAGCAGATATATAAGACGGCTTTTAACCTTTATACCTTTATATTAACAGCGATTTATATAGAACGAAACTCTGTTTTTATCCCCAAAACACATCGTAATATCTGATAATTCCGTTAAACCCAAGCGAGTCTATTTCGGGAGCAGCGGCTAGCTCGAGATTCTGGTTAAACAAAGGGTCGACAAATAGAATGTCGTCATTCGTTGGCATTAGGATGACCCACCCCTCACGCTTGGCCATCGTATCGCCGAGATCCCCCGTGGATAATGTCACCTGTATGGGTTTTTATGGTCCTGTATAAGTTCGATTCCACGCGGTAATTTTGTATTGTACACATGGAGAAGAGCTGCTAATTAAGTTTACTGTAGGCATTCCGTGTCCCTTCTATCCCGTTATTTCGACATAAATTTGTTTGATGACCCATTACTTCAGGTTCACGACTTCCATGATATATCGTTGCCAGGGAAGTTGTTAAATGAATATATTACATGTCGTTGATATAATCGCGTGGCTAGATCCTTAGAGATTTACTCTGACGTTCTAATTATATGAAAGCCAGAGTGTGTTATCAAGAAGGGAATTCCATAAGATAAAGATTACAGTACGAAATAAAAGTGTGAACAAAAAAATACGCATTGGGTCCTTTTGTAACTTGACACGTGCATATCATCGAAATATATTTATATCCGAGGATGTGACGAATATTCTGGTATACAGAAAATTAGTAATCACCATTTACCTCCTGAATGACAAAGTGTCGCATATAAGAAGCTATGCTGTTTCTCATTACTAATTTTCTACATGTCTGCTTATGCCAGATTGGCATAGAAGCGTATCTAAAATTTACAGAGCGTCAGGGATAGCAGGTATATCTGCATAAAGGTGAAATCGCGATATGCAGTTCTGGGACGACCTGGTGTTCTTAACTAAGAATTAAGTAGATGGCAATAAAGCCTTTTAAATTATTATCCCCTCGAATGATGTATGTGAAAGCATAGCTTTCCGCAAGTATCACTTTGTCGTTTAGCATGCAGATGGCGTTTGCCAATTTTCTACAAGCATGCTTATACCATTTTAGTATAAAAGTGCGTCTAATATTCAATAAGTACAATGAATAGTCCAGGATACTTGCACTGATGATTCCTAGTAAGGATGAAATCTCCATATGCAGTTACGGGACGGCCTGGTGTTCTCAACTGAACCTGGTGAGAATCAATTAGATGGAGATAATTCCTTATAAATCCTGGAATATGTTTGTATAAACTCCCATGTCTCTTTTGGAAAAATCGTTGAAGAAGTTGGTGCAAGTATTTGCGTATATTTATGCATATATTTAAGTGTAATTCAAAAAATAATTGTCAAAAAATATTCAAAATGGCGACACTGGAGCATTTCTCGCGAGACATGTCGAAGGTAAGGCGCTCTCCGCCACGCAGTGTAACTGGTGCAAATTTTAATCTGGAACGAATCTCTTAATCTACATGTTGATAGTTGGTGAAATCGTAGGGGGGTTTGAAAATATTAATTTTTGTGTGACTAGCGAGTATCTAAATAGAGAACGTTAAATTATCGACAAAAGTGCAATAATTTGTTAATAAATAATGTTTAAATTAACTTATGGAAATTTTTTTAAGTATTTCACTTCAAAATATTATTCTAAAGATATCGTTAAAAATTCGTATGATAAGAATGAAAATTGTTGGACGTTTTTTTTGTAAAGTTTGGACGCACAGAAATTAGAACATCCTTCCCCAGAAAGTCTACAGGCAGGTTTTGTGTAGGGGAAGGTTACACATATAAATGCGGACAAACACCCAGCCCTGAGGGAAGTACCAAGTTCCCTCAGACTGAGTGAAAATCGAACTCACGCAGGCAATGTGCCCAGTATTTCGCCCAGTTGCCACCCTGTTACCAAATATCAAGTCAGCACAACCGCGGTACCATGAGAATAAGACCATGCGTCACCCATCCAAATCGCAACCGTGCAATCCGTTGCTTGAAAATCATGTTTCGTGAAAAGCGCGTCTAAAGTCGTGAAGTGTGTTATAGACATAAAGAAATGAAAAATTTTACTGTCTAAAATGTTTTACCATCAATCTGCTATCCCAGGACCATAAATCTGCCCTTCTATATTTAAATATTCTTTCTCATTCTCTTTCCTTGAACTCTTTATGTTGGAGTGTCCCTCTTTCGCTGCATCTGAATTTTTTAAGTCAATAGATAAAATTTTTTGAAAAATTTACAGTTGTGTTACAAAAGAAAACAATTTTTTTACAAAAAGAAATTCTGCTCCATATTCTAATATGTTGAAAGAATTTTTTAAGCTAATGAAAAATCGATTCTTGATCATCTTACATGTTAGCACAGTGTGTTCAGTAGTTACTAATCTGCAACCAATGATGCCGATCCAAGACTTCGCAGTTCCCCAAGTTGCCATGAATGATTAAACCCACATTCAAAAAGCAAATTACTGTGGACTATTGGGATTTCAAGAGATACGATATGACCTCTGGCGACCGAATGCTGAAATAATCTCTAGTACATGATTTCCCAACCTCACTCTTTGGTCGTGTTATTTTCAATATTTTACAGCATTTTAGGCTATTTTCCTGTGTTTTAAAATTATTGTTACTGTTGTTATCGTTAGTTGTTGTTATATTTATTATCCTTTTACACTGTTATAGTTTTTGTGATTGAAAAATTGGATTGTTCTGTCGGTTACGTCTGGTAAGTAGGTACTTGTTATTATAAATATTTTTAATGTACAATATTGTTCTTTTAGAACGAACTATCCAAATTAGAGGAGATATTAAAAACAATGAACCTGCGCCTGGTCAAATAAGAAGGGGAAAAGTATAAAGCAGTGCCGATTAAAGATGTCTGAAATGTCTTCCTCCAAGCTTTCGAACCATTACTGTTGTGTTTCTCAATGCCATACCTGGGCCAAAAAGGACCCTGAGAAGAAAATGAATTTTCATTTTTTTCCTAAAGAAAATTCAGGAAAAGTCAAGTTTGAATCCAGAATGGGAAGAGAGTTAGTGGATTGAAGAAAATCCTGGATAGTTAGATTACGCATTGACAAGCTTGTGACCAAATTTATGAAAGTTTGCTCTCTACACTTCAAGGCAGAAGATTATTTTAACAAAGGTAGAACTTCTAATATATGATTTCAAACATTTAAAATATACTTTTTATTTTTGTAAGGACAAAAATCGGAAAGTAGGGGTTGTGAATTGAAAACAGCAGTTTTCTCTCAAAACCTTCCGACACCTACAACACTGTCCTCTACCTCGAAGGCACAATCTTCACATCCGTATCGGGGTGAAAGATACCGGAACAGACAATTGATGGAAGCTCATCCAGTTGGTCCATGTGGTGAATCTGAAGTTGTCGAAAATAACACTGAAGCTGAGATTCAAGTTGCCCAGGGTTTGATTAATTTGCTTCACACTAAACAAGATGTTACGGAGATAGAAATAAATAGTGCTACTAATAGTTTAGTGGAGGTGCGTAATGCTGAAGTACAAGTAAACATACAAAAACCATTGATTTTATTTTAGCCGACCCATTTAAAATAATAAGTTCTCCACTAATTTGATGGGGTTCGGACTACAAAGCACTAGTCTGCAGACAAATGGCAACCAACTTAATGTGAGAAGAGCTACAATCTGTTTTGCCATGTAAAATAATGTGACCACACATCTTGCATTAATATTTCCACCAACATAGTCAATGTACTCTACTAAACTTACAATTATTTGGGCCATGTTCATACTAAAATAACAATATTTTACATTAAAAATATTTTCTAATCAAAAATTATATACCTGAGACAGACAAATATGATAATACCTAAGACAAGGACTTCTAATAAGTAGGTACTTACCAGACGTAGCCGACAGAACAATCCAATTTCTCAGTCACAAAAGCTATAGCAGTGTAAAAGGATAATAAATATAACAACAACTAACGATAACAACAATAACAATAATTTTAAAATATAGGAAAATAGCCAAAAATGCTGGAAAATATCGAAAATAACACGACCAAAAAGTGAGGCTGGGAAAGCATGTACTAGAAATTAATTTGCGGATAATCCGTCATGGCGCTGCGATCTTAATTTGAGTTCCCAATAAGTCCTCGATGAGGAGAGACTACTAAACTTATAAAGCATCCCGCATCAACGATACTTTCCTCTCAGAATTCCAATTAAAACGTTGACTTACCGTCAGCGAAAACGAATACACTAAATTATTTGGACGACAAGACGGAATCGGGCGGTTCCATATTAAATTACGGTCTGGCAACATGAAGTGATTAGTGAAATCGGCTGCTAATTGTTTGCCAGTCAGCGCCGCGCTGCTGGATTCCCGGAATATGATAAATAGGACCGGTCGAGGCATTGTGGTGTAGCATAATTACTGTTCATATTACCCAACTCTTTCGAAGTGTGTTGATTCGGGGATATTTAAAAGCGAATTACGGGTACGTTTTGGATACAATCTACTTATTATCGTTCTAGTGCGTTCTCGTCTTCTTGTCTCCTTGTCTTAATAACTTTTCTCCAGTTTTCTCCTCTACGCTTTTTCCTCTTCCTTTCTTCCCCTGTTACTCTCTTCTCTACCCCTCTTCCCCTTTTTTCTGCTACCCCGTTTCTCTATTACCATCTTCCCTCCTTCCGTCATTCGTTTCTTAGGACATCCGATCCATGTTTTCCTCCAGAAGACGGATTGTATTACTTGCCTCCTCCCGGACACGTGCCTGTATCGCAAACCACCCACTCGTTCTCCATAGACATATGTTGTCTCAGAATCATCTTTCCTTTCTGTTTCCTTTCATGTTTTCTTGATTTTCTCTCTTCTTGTCTCTCCATTTCTCACCTTCTTCTTTCCCTCACTTTCTTCTCTTGAAATGGGTTGAAGATTACGTAATAGTGAACATAGGCATTGGTGGCAAAGAAGCAGAAAAACTTACGAATAAAGTAATCATCGAGTTGACAAAATGTTATGGTCTAGCGATTCGCCGTAATTCAAATTTCGTGGAGAAAATGAGAGACTCAGTGTGGGCGGCGTATTTTCACAAAGGTTCGACCGATAAAAATCCGCAGCACGACAAATGCCCCCCTGGAGAAGAGAGTCGGTGTACCTAGCGTAAGACTGAAGCTACTTGTCGAGTACAAGCACAAGACTCCTCTGAATGAGATGGTATTAAAAGTCAATTTACGAGGATATATCCTCGGACAATTTGTTGAAGAAGCACTTGGGAGCTCATTTACAAAATAACAATGAGTCAGTAAATGCGATGACTTGGACCGTGGCGCCCAAACATCAGCATTTTGGCTTCATTGTTATTGAGACAGCAACTTAGTTAAATGCAGTGATATTTAATGAGGGTATCTCAATACTTTTACGAGTGTTGAATATCATGGGTGTCAGCGTGGGGCCTTACGCCGAAACCTATACCGGGATCTACGATAAGACACGACGATCGTATCAACGACGCCGAGCGCAGGGTTTCGAACGCTGTCAAAAGGGCCAGAAGCGAACAAAGGGAGCAAGTAACAGCGCGGTTGGAGGGTTATGAAGAGGAGGAGGGATAATTGTGTGGCCCAGACATTGCGAATTGATGGTAAATTTACTTGTTTTTGAGTAATTAGCTTTCAAAACTTTAAACGCGCTCTTCTCGGAAAGACGATTTTCAAAACGGTGAGCAAGCTTTGTATAACTGTAAAAAAATTTGTACAACTTTTATTAACAGTAACAGTTGAATAAACGGGCGAAAATCGGGTTTTTTCAAAAAAGTCGCCATTTTGTTAATTTTTCGAATATTGGAAAAAGCTCCCGTGGCACGATAGCCAATTAGATATTAATTAATTTTCACTAAATCCTTTTTGTTTCAGATGAACTGGGCGGCCGGAGACTTGCTCACCGTTTTTTGCAGGCCTCCAATGAAGTGGATATTACGGTCGCCATTTTTCAAAAAAATTTCATTTGTAAACTAGTACTCTAAGAATCAAATATATTAAAAAACCGGAATGCTCTCTCTATCTCTATTACTTTTCCCTTAATAAATTATACAAATAAACAGCTTTAAAACCTTAAAACGGACTTTTCCGCACATAGAACATCTCTATCTCGAAATTGAGTGGCCGAGAAAAAATAAACCACCACATAAATGCAGGATATGTGTTTTATGCGACAGTTTTACTTTTTTCATTGGCGACTGCTTCAGTGCCATATCAATATGTTTCTAATCGAACGAAATTATATATTTTTGTCATTCATTCGTATATGATACAGGCCGAATATATGTTTTTTTCGTTCAATGCAAAATCAGCAACGCGTTAAATGTTTATGTTTAAAATCTCAGAATGAACATAAATATTTACATCGTGCTTTCTCATGACCCACAGACAGGGTGGGGTGTGTCCTATCTACCTCAAAATCAATAGGTGTCGTCTGGGAGACGTCCCTAACCACAATCAGTCGAAACCCGATCGATCCGACACGATTTAATTTTGAGTGATCGTAAATAAAAACAAAATCTCAAATAGTCCACCATTGTGATTTCTCATGACTCATGAATATGGAAGAGTGTGTTCTATCCACCTCAAAATCAATAGGTATCATCTGGGAGACGTCCCCGATCAGAATCAGTCAAAACCCGATCGATTCGACACGATTTAGTTGAGTTATCGTGCTAATAAGAAATTTTATTAATGCCGACGACAACGACAATAACAACGACAACGACAACGACAACGACACACACAAAGACACAAATTTTGTAAAAACCATTTTATTTTTGGTTTTTAGGCCGGAAAACGGAAAATAAACGCTAAAAAATTTTTGTTCCATTTTTCTTTACACGATTACATTACTTTTCTGCTCTGGTATAGTTGAGTGCTGAAAAACAGTATGCCCTCTTTAATTTTGTGTTTAATTTCATTAAAAATCACAAAATTGGAAACACTCTTCATTATATTAATACAGTATGCGTCAGTCCAGCTGCAGCTACCATTAAATACAGCTTATTTCATGTAAGATGAGCAGATGCTGAAGCACATTTTACTTCTTTGGACGACTTGAAAAGTAAATGCGAGAAAAAGAAACTTATAAAGGCAGCGACTTCAACGACGGACAAAAGCCCTGTGCGAGGCTCGCGAGCTTCGATACAATCACGTAATTTACTTAGCCAATCTGCATGTCGGCAAACTAGACGCGAATATATCGAATTTGTAATTCTCGCAAATGAGGAGCTTGTACAGGGTTATCCACCAAACATTCTACCCCCCTTAACTTTTTTATTTTTGAAATAGAAAAAAATGGTAAATACGAAAGTTGTTGGAAATTTTACTGTGATCTCAGACATGTATATATAAAAACGATCGAATTTCGCGTTTCGGAGATCTAGACGAAACTTATGTTTTTTTAAATAGAACGTCCTATTTATCTTTCGATTTTTGAAATCTACGCGCTTTTATGATTACAACAATATATACATGTTACATCTTTGCTCTAGTAGTTTGCACAGTATCGCCCTTTGAAATATCGAATATCAAACAAAATCAAGATCGCCATGGAAAATTTTAAACAATAATTACGAGAATCATTATAAACAGAGTTTGACTTTGACAGATTGTCTGAGGTGTTAGTTATTGTATTCCTCCATTATTTTTAAAAAATGGTATATTACTGTTATACTATTAGTGAAAAAATAACATTGTAGAATCTTACGTTTTGTGCGAAATAAATCCGATGCGTGCTAGACGTGAATACGAACGAAAATACCCTGGGAGAGTCATACCATATAAAAAATATTTGAAATATATTTACAATAAATTAAGAATTACTGGAAGTTTAAAAAATGAGGATAAGGAGAAATAAACCAAGATATGTTTCAAGTAATAATATGCAAGAAGCAGTTTTATTATACTTCGTGGAAAATCCGAGTCACTTTATTCAAGATGCATCGAAATATTTACAAATTTCATGGACGTCGGTCCAGACAATATTGAAAATCAATAAGTTGAACCATACTGCTTCCGCCCAGTTCAAACACTGTATGGAAATGATAATTATAGAAGGCAAGAATATTGCCGTTTGATGTTGGGAAGACAAGCGAAAAATGAACTGTTTGTAGATGCGTATTATTTTATAAATTATTACCACTAATGCCACTACTACTATGCTACTTCTACTACTACTGCTAAACATCTATTACTCTATTACTAGGTACTTAAAATAATTAGAGATTCTATAACGTGGACTGATGAAGCCAGTTTTTCAACATGTGGTATTTTTAATAGAAGAAATACTCACCATTGGTCATCAGAAAATCCACACCCGTTCATACCAGTTCATCGAAAAGGTCGTACTTCCAATCAATGTTTGGTGTGGTATTTTTCGAAAGCGAATTATTGGACCAGTATTTTTTGAAGGCGCTTTAACTGGACAAACATATTTAGATCTTTTAAGAGGAGAAATTTCCGATTTAATAATTCAATTAAATCAGCCGAATATTGTTTGGCAACAAGACGGTGCTCCAGCAAGCGACACTTACATAATACTTTTATAGAGTGGATACGTTCAGATGAAACTATTTTATGGCCGCCAGAAGTCCTGACCTGACCCCACTGGATTTCCTTCTGTGGGGCACTTTGAAAGATCGGGTATATACGGAAAGGTCAAGAAACGTAGAAGAACTTAGAGAAAAAATATGTCGAGAGATCAGAGACATGAACGAGGCTGGTATCTTGGCTTACAAACGAAATATGTTAAGGAGATTTGCTCTCTGTATTGCACAAAATGGAGGTGTTATAGAATACCTTCTATAATCTATAATTATAGTTTTTAACAAAATGTTAGGTTCCCTCCACAAATATGCTTTTTAATATAACTATGATAACATCGAAAATAAAATTTAATTTAAATTATCAAACTCTGTTTATAGCAATTCTCGAAATTATTGTTTAAAATTTTCCATGGCGATCTTGATTTTGTTTGATATTCGATATTTCAAAGGGCGATACTGTGCAAGCTAATAGAGAAAATATACCATCATCATTAGGTCATCAGTCCTAAGACTGGTTGGACGCTAACCTCCAGCTTCTTCTATCTTGTGCTAACCTACGCATTTCGCTAATTGTGGTACAACCTACATCCCTTACTATTTGCGAGCAGTAGTCTAATATAGGCCTACCTCTCCCTTTCTTAACTCCTATATCTGCCTCCAAAATATCGCGGACTATTCCCCCATGTCTCAGCAAGTGGCCTACCATTCTATCTCTTCTCTTCTTTATGTTTTTCCAAATACTTATTTTCTCGCCGACTTTCTCCAATACTTCTTCGTTTCTAACCCTATCAATCCATGGTATTTTTATCATTCTTCGGTAACACCACATCTCAAAAGCTTCTAATTTCTTCCTACTTGCTTCCCCTACCGTCCAGGTTTCGCACCCGTATAGTGCCGTGCTCCATACATATGTTTTCAAAAATATCTTCCTTGTTTCTAAGTTTATTACCCCCGAGCATAAAAGTGCTTTCTTTTTGTTAAAAGCTACTCGACCCTGCGCTATTCTTTGCTTTATGTCTTTATCGCTTCTTCCATCCAAATTTATTTTATTTCCTAAATAAGTGAAGTCTTTAACTTCCTCCAATCTTTCATTATTAATTTGTACTTTCGTTTTTGCTCTGCTCTCGCGCCCTCTGCACACTAACACTTTAGTTTTGTTCTTATTCACCCCCATTCCGTATTCCTCTGTCAACACTGCCTCCATTTCGTTCAATGCTGATTCTAATTCCTCCTTACTAGATGCTAATACTGCTATATCATCCGCGAATCTCAGCATTTTTAGTTTCTGTCCCTGTACTTTAATCCCGAAGTCCACTCTATCTTTTACCACATTAATCGCCTCTTCGATGTACAGATTAAAAATTAGTGGAGATAGCATCCTTGTCTTACTCCTTTCCTAATACCTACTTCCTTTCTTTCCCCTTCTACTTCTATAACAGCAGTTTGCTCTTTGTATAGATTGTGTACTACTCTCCTATCTCTATACTTCATTCCCGCGCTCTTTAGTATCTCAAACATTTTTTCCCATCTTACATTATCAAAAGCTTTTTCTAAATCTACAAATCCTATATAAGCGTTCTTTCCTTTTTCTATTGTTTTCTCTAACATTACTCTTAGCGCCAGAATAGCTTCGAGAGTTCCCCTATTTCGCCTAAACCCGAATTGGTCTCCTCCTTGTATTTCCTCCGCTCTATTTTTCATCCTCCTCTGCACTATTCTGGTTAAGATTTTTGACGCGTGGGAAGTTAGGCTAATCGTTCTAAAGTTCTCGCATTTGTCGGCTCCTCTCTTTTTCGGTCTAGTAACGGTAATGTTCCTCTTATAATCCTTCGGCATCTCGCCCGTTTCGTATATGTATTTTACCAGTTCAAACATCCTATTTACTACTTTCTGTCCCGCACATTTCAAAATTTCCGCCTGTATTTTATCTACACCCGGCGCTCTATTATTCTTTAGCCCCCTTAGTGCTATTTCAAATTCCTCTCTCAATATAGGTTTTCCTACATCTTCCCTATCGATGCTAGATTCTTCCTCTAATATATCTCCTAATTCCTGACCCTCGTATAAATTTCCTAAGTACTGCTTCCATCTATCCGCTTTCTCCTCTCTTCCGATCAGTATGTCCCCCGATTCACTCCTAACGTTTCTACTTATTGTTCCTATATCCCTGAAGTTCCTCTTAATTATTTTGTAAGCCTCATTGGTCTTACCTACTTGCAACTTATCTTCTACTTCTTTGCATTTATCCTCTATCCATTGTTCTTTCGCTTTTCTACATTTTCTAATGATTTTCCACTTTATTGACTTATAAGATTTCAGTCCTTCTTCGTCTCGTCTGTTTTTGTAGCCTCGTCTCTTTTGCATTAAGTTTAAGATTTAGTCCGTTATCCAGGGCTTCCTAGCTTCCCTTTTGTCGTG
Organism: Rosalia funebris; assembly: GCA_037954035.1. Classification (NCBI taxonomy): domain Eukaryota; kingdom Metazoa; phylum Arthropoda; class Insecta; order Coleoptera; family Cerambycidae; genus Rosalia; species Rosalia funebris. The sequence continues at coordinate 7,557,175 of JAZFAV010000001.1, read as the reverse complement.
TCCTAAAACGTCCGTAGTCGCGGAATCTAGACTATTCTTGATACCCTCCCACTCAGATTCTGCGTTCTTGATTTCGTCCTTACTCGCTTTATTTATTAATTGATCTGTTTTCTCCTGGAACTTATCTTTCATATTCTGATCCCTCAATATGTCTACAGAAAATATATAATATGTATATATTGTTGTAATCGAAAAAGCGCGTAGATTTCAAAACTCGAAAAATAAATAGGGTATTTAAAAAACATAAGTTTGATTTAGATCTCGGAAACGCGAAATTTGATTGTTTCAATAAATACATGTCAGAGAACGCAGTAAAATTTCCTACAACCTTCATATTTACCATTTTTTTCTATTTCAAAAAATAAAACAGTTAAGGGGGGTAGAATATTATGTGAATCACCCTGTACATAATCAGTTAAAATTAGGCCTGCTCTAATACCGTACAGGAGTGGCTGGTACAGAGTAACATCAAATAGCGTACATAATAATTTCAAGTCACCCCATCTCTATCGGTGACACCATCTTACCCTTATCGTTATCATGATCGTTGCCCCCCCCTCCCCCTAGTTTGCGACGATGGAATCTCGGGTCTCTCGGTAAATGAGAAATGGGGGAGCTTTGTTTTACTTTCATACTCCGTGGATTATTTTGTGACATTAGTTTATAGGCAACTTAGACTTAATTAAATATAGTTAATTAATCTTTTTGCGAGTGTCGCAACATTGGAACCCTTTGAAAGGCGGTCTTAGGTTTACGAAAGACGATAAATTATGTTTGTTTTGCTTTACTTTACACCAGTTTTACGTGTACAGCGGGGGCGATAAACTTACGTCTGTCTGAAGGTGTAATGGTTACGTTTCTTTACTTCTCTAAAGTAAAATTTACTACTAATTTGAATTAAGTGTTTTACTTTAAAATAGTAACATAGGATACGGACGTTTTCAATGGGAACATAATTAAGACAATAATAATAAAGTAAAGGTACTAAAATTTTATAAAAAGAAACAGTTTTAAAACTTTAAAACAGACTTTTTCGCATGTAGAACATCTCTATCTCGAACTTCAGTGGTTGAGAAAAAATAAACCAATACATAAATGCAAAATATGTGTTTTATGCGACAGTTTTACTTTTTTCATTGGCGACGTTTGTGATCGAAGGAAATTTTTTTTTTTCTCATTCATTCGTATATGATACAGGCCGAACATATGTTTTCTTCATTGAATGCAAAATCAGCAACGCGTTAAATGTTTACGTTCAAAATCTCAGAATGAACATAAACATTTACATCGTGCTTGCTCATGACCTATGGACAGGGTGGGGAGGACACACCATCCAGCTCTAAATCAATAGATGTCATTTGGTAGACATCCCTAATCAAAATCAGTCGAAACCCAATTTATCAGACACGATTTAATTGAGTGATCGTGCTAACACAAAAAATCTCAAATAGTCCACCATTGTGCTTTCTCATGACCCATGAACGCTGTGTAACTTTTAGTCATCTGGTACATTGAAACCATGCAAAAAGTTCCAACAAAAGTTCCAAACTACCTTAAAAAATATAGAAGCTTTAGCTATGTTAGGAATTTACATAAGAACCGCCTTCAAAAGGGACCTGAATATATTGTGTTGATAAAATAGTCATTTAGTGGCCGCCTAGCCTACCTGATCTAAGCCTCTTTTCTTATTTTTATTTAAAACGGCTACTGAACTTATTTTAACGGCCTTATTGATGTGGAGTAAATCATCTCTAGGGTTGCCTGTAAGTTCCATTATCATATTTATGATCTATGCTCCATTATCTATTATTATTTCAGCCATTATCTAGTGTCGTGGAATATATTATATTATTTAACAATATCAGAATATATTCATCTCAGCATCCAATAGCCATTTAAAACGAAATCACGCGTTCAGATGCGCTAACAAGTACATCCCTTACTTTTATGTAAATAGAGACTACAAAGCATATTCCATTTCAGTCTAAAGTACCATTAGAGAATTCCAATCCTGCCGAGGCGAAAGCCAAAAAAAAACATTTCCCTCTACCCTAGCCGTTTTCCGCCGTGAAAAGTCCGCGCAATTTCTGTTAAATAACACACTTTTCGTCGCCACCGCTTTATTATCGGAATAGATTTGAATTTTTAATATTGTAAAAACCGAGACATTCCCAACCGCTACATAGCTAATGCTAATTTAATGATGGGAATTCGTTGTTCTGTTTCGCTTTCTGTAAGCCATCAAACGTGGCTCCCGACAAAACTGCTCGAATAAATAACCTCCCGTTTTTCCCTTTCGAACGTATTACCGGTCCCTCATCGGGAGTTTTGTGTTTTCATTGAAATAACGGGCTATTCTCGTAAGGCTGAGTATTAAATATATTTATAATGATCTCTTGAAACTGCATTCGGATGGGGCTTGACGAAAACGGCAAAGTGGATTCTGGATGTTCGCAAAAGGATCACAGTAAATGGAACACTTCAAGGTTTAAGGTCTCTGCTCACTACACCATACCATACTAGGACTGTAACTGTATCGACACATGCAAACAAATATAATTTGCATCAATGGTTCGGTCATGGCACGCTACGATGTTGGCCGGTAATGGAACGGTCTAGTGGGCGTTGTCTGATACAAACTGATGCAAATTATATTTGTTTGCATGTGTCGATATGGTTACGGTCTTAGTATGGTACGGTGTAGTGGGCAGAGACCTTTAAAGTGGAATTGGCTTGCGCCTTACTAAATATCAAAAAGTCAGCCTAAAATATACTAAACATCATACTTTTCTTATGAAGCGTCGTTTTATGTTTTGAGATGCATCAGTTCCAAAAACATTTGAATATGGAATGCTGATAACTCGCATATTTTGGCAGAATTTCCAGTACGTCATGATAAAATCTTTGTTTGGCTGTTTTGCCAAAAAGAATAATTTTGTCGTCTATTTTCTTTCAATTTATTACTTTTACTCAACTCAACTATACCAGAGCGGAAAAATAATGTAATCGTGTAAAGAAAAATGTAAAAAAAAATTTCTAGCGTTTATTTTTTGTTTTTATGCATAAAAACAAAAAACAATGTTTTTAAAAAGTTTTGTGTCGTTGGCATTTCAAAAATTTCTTGTTATCACGATAACTCAACTAAATCGCGTCAGGTCGATTGGGTATTGACTGATTCTGATCGGGGACGTCTCCCAGACGACACCCATTGATTTTGAGGTGGATAGAACATATCTACCATGTTCATGGGTCATGAGAAAGCACAATGGTGGACTATTAGAGAATTTTTTTTTGTTAGCTCGATCACTCAATTAAATCGTGTCGAATCGATCGGGTTTCGACTGATTCTGATTAGGGACGTCTACCAGGCGACATCTATTGAGTTTAAGGTGGATAGAACACACTACATCTTGTCCATGGGTCATGAAAAAGCACGATTTGAAAAAAGTAAAACTGTCGCATAAAACACAAATTCTGCACTTATGTGTTGGTTTATTTTATCTCGGTCACTCAATTTCGAAATAGAGATATTCTATGTGCGGAAAAGTCCATTTTAAGGTTTTAAAACTGTTTATTTCTCAATGCAGTGCTATACAGAAACTGTACAATATAGAATGACGAGAAGTTTTTAATTTCAAGACGACCTTTGATCAAGGTAATTTTTGATATCTCAGTATTTTCGACATGAATGTTACAAATCAAACTGTTTTGGGCTGTATTTTTGTGCCACTTAGTATATATACCGTGCGAAAAATAAGTCTGGAACCCCTATAACAAGTCTGGGAATGGCAACCCCTATTTTCTATTTGATACAGTGAAAGAGTTTATTGAGTATTGTTATAAAAATGTTATTTAGTTGTATAAAGTTTCGAGAACAATGCAAATAAAGTTTTAATATGTTGCCTAGCAGACGTTGACACAAATTTTATTTAGCATCAGTTATGTTAAATTTAGATTAAAGTTCAAAAATATGAAAAACCCGGAAGGATAAGAAACGTATAAATGTAGACATATTAAGGGATCAGAATATGAAAGATAAGTTCCAGGAGAAAACAGATCAATTAATAAATAAAGCGAGTAATGACGAAATCAAAAACGCAGAAACTGAGTGGGAGGGTATTAGGAATAGTCTAGATTCCGCGGCTACGGACGTTTTAGGACACGAGAGAAGGGAAGCTAGGAAGCCCTGGATAACGGACGAAATCTTAAACTTAATAAAAAAGAGACGACGCTACAAAAACAGACGAGACGAGGAAGGACTGAAAAGTTATAAGTCAATAAAGTGGGAAACCAAAATAGTGCAGAAGAGGATGGAAAATAGAGCGGAGGAAATACTAGGAGAAGACCAATTCGGGTTTACGCTTTTGCCACTAATTTTTAATCTGTACATCGAAAAGGCGATCAATGTTGTAAACGATAGAGTGGATTTCAGGATTAAAGTACAGGGACAGAAACTAAAAATGCTGAGATTCGCGGATGATATAGCAGTATTAGCATCTAGTAAAGAGGAATTGGAATCAGCGTTGAACGAAATGGAGGCAGTGTTGACAGAGGAATACGGAATGAGGGTGAATAAAAACAAAACTAAAGTGTTAGTGTGCAGAGGGCGCGAGAGCAAAGCAAAAACGAAAGTACAAATTAATAATGAAAGATTGGAGGAAGTTAAAGACTTCACTTATTTAGGAAGTAAAACAAATTGGGATGGAAAAAGCGATAAAGATATAAAACAAAGAATAGCGCAGGGTGGAGTAGCTTTTAACAAAAACAAATCACTTTTATGCTCGGGGGTAATAAACTTAGAAACAAGAAAGAGATTTTTGAAAACGTATGTATGGAGCACGACACTATACGATTGCGAAACCTGGACGGTAGGGGAAGCAAGTAGGAAGAAATTAGAAGCTTTTGAGATGTGGTGTTACCGAGATAGGGTTAGAAACGAAGAAGTATTAGAGAAGGTCGGCGAGAAAAGAAGTATGTGGAAAAAAATAAAGAAGAGAAGAGATAGAATGGTAGGCCACTTGCTGAGACATGGGGGAATAGTCCGCGATATTTTGGAGACAGAAATAGGAGTGAAGAAAGGCAGAGGTAGGCCTAGATTAGACTACTGCTCGCAAATAGTAAGGGATGTAGGTTGTAGCACAATTAGCGAAATGCGTAGGTTAGCACATGATAGGAGAAGCTGGAGGTTAGCGTCCAATCAGCCTTAGGACTGATGACCTCATGATGATGTTAAATTAGATTTCGGTTAAATTGATGCTTGTGTGATTCTTTTGTTATCTGTCAAAAGTCAAACAATTTTAGTAACTATGTCTCTTTCGGAAAAGATCACATTGAAATTGTTATGATGTATGGTTATGGAGATAGGAAAAGATAGATATATACAGTTGAAGCTTGTGCTGTCTTTAATGAGGCTCATCAAAATCGTCCTATAGTACGATCAACTGTTAATACAATTGTAGGTAAATGCAAAGAGCATGTAGGTATACGAGATTTACTCAGAGCTGGTCGCCAAGCAATCAATGCAGATACACAACTTCACATTTTTGTAAGAGTTTTTGAAAATCCACTTTTTCGATCGTCGGAATGATTTTGATCGTCGAGTGCAATTCTGCGAAGACATCCAGTTACATAATAATGCCAATATGTTTGCCAAAAATATATTTTTTTCTGATGAAGCCTCATTTTTCCTTAACGGAACTGTAAATAGGTAGAACTATAGGTATTGGGCCTCACAGGGTCCATGATAGATGTAGGAGTCACATACTCAATCTCCAAGAAAAGTGAACGTTTGGCTCAAGATATTTATAATTTTTACAGCAAGAGTTGATTTAAACACTGAATGCTTTATACCCAATGCAATTGAACTACACATACCTGATGACAGACTTTGGTATCAACGGGACAGTGTATCAACTCCTCATTACGCTCTTCCTGTTCGCACTCACTTGGATAACATCTTTTCATAACGATGAGTAGCGCGACGTGGAGCTATAGAGTGGCCACTTCGTTACCAAGATCTTGCTCCTTTTGATTTTTCCTTATGAGATCATTTGAAAACCAAAGTCTATGTCAATAAATCTCAAAAGATGATTTGAAGGAAGGAATTCGATAGAAAATACGCAATATCGGGCAGGAAACAGTTGACAGTGTAGAATTAATTTATTTTGAGACTAAGACATTGTCAAATAGTTAATGAATAAGAATTTAAACACACTATTAGTTAATGTATTTATTTTGTTATAATTTTATTTGCATTTTTATCAAAAATTTATGCAACTTAATAAAATTTTTATAACAATACTCAAATAAATGTATTCGTTCACTATATGGAACAAAAAAATTAAGGTTTCTATTATAAAGAGATATTTCGCGAGATTCTTCAGGTGTTCCAGACTTATTTTCCACACTGTATTTTGTGGAATACCGAAACACGATTGTCTTAAATTAAGAACGCATTAACTAACATTATCAGAAGCAAAAATCTCATTTCTTTTTATCCCATAACTTGATTCCACATAAACTGAAGCCATTATGTAAATATAATGAAAAACTGAGGCTTTTTCATAAGGATTTTTTTTAAACCCGAACAAAGATATTCCATGGACTCATCTGATTTTGTTACCGAATACAAAAACGGAACGATTGTTTTATTTCGAGAAGGTGAATCCTAAACATTTCTATTCAAATCCTTCTTTATCCAGCCAGAGATACAAGTAAAATAACTTGTATATCATTTTCTGAACAATTTATTTATATTATATTAAAAAACCTACAGAAATATTTCGTTTAAGACGGGAAGGTAGGGAAGCAGGAAAATCTGAGGCGATAAAGCGGCGAGGAGAGCAGAACGAAGACAAGTTATGACCGAAGACATCGCATATAGGAATGGATTACATCATGAATACTGAAGAGCAGGAAGATATTAGATGCTGTCCAAGTCAAGAAAGCATTTAATTCGTAATTTTATTGTATTTTATATTTGACGGAAATGTTAACAAAGAGATGAGGTCTGTTGCATTCGTTGCAGATTTTGTTGTTTCGATGTTTAGTTAGTTATGACGAAAAAAAATACAAACATAAAATACAGGGTACCGTGTTAAAGTAGGTATGAGATTATTTAGCGAGTAGACAAGAAATAACTATATGGAGATTATGTTTCCAATACAAAGCAAAATAATTTTGGTGTACCTCACGGTAGTATTCCCGGTCCACTACTTTCTATAATTTATATAAATGACCTACGCTTGTTTGTAAATTGTACATTTATTAATTTATTAGTTTTATATTAATTTATGATACATTGTTATCATGAAGTGCTTAAAATTTACAAGAAACGGTATATCAAATGAATGTTCCTCCAACAAATGCAAAGAAATATCTCAGTATTATAAAGGGTGGTCCAAGCATAATGCACGATGTTAATTCTGAGTCACACCTTAACGTCAACTTTTTTGCCCAACTTAATTTGACATTTCTTTGTTTCAGTGTTTGACAAATTCAACCATGGAGAGGTACACAATTGAGCAGCGCGTTAAGACTGTTGAAGCCTTTTACGAAAATGGGCATTCAAATCAAAATGCATTTCGTGCACTTCGTGACTTTTTTGGTAAGCATAATCGACCAAATGTGTCCACAATCGGGAGAATTGTGCACAAATTTCAGCAAATCGGGGCTGTAGGAAATGTGAAAACACCTGTGCATGCTCGCCCAGTTCGTTTTGCGGAAAACATTGCTGTTGTTCGCAATAGTGTAGCAGAAGAGCCGTCAACCTCGACTCGTCGTCGTGCCCAACAATTGAACATCTCACGAACATCACTGATGCGAATTTTGAATAAAGATTTGAATTTACACGCTTACAAGGTTCAATTGACTCAAGAGCTGAAGCCTACTGACCATTTCAAGCGTCGTCAATACGCCGAATGGTTGGTTGAAAAGACAGAAGTGAATGGTGACTTTACAAAGAAAATCATCTTCAGGGACGAGGCACACTTTCACCTCAGTGGATTCGTTAACAAGCAAAATTGCCGCATTTGGGCAAATGAGAATCCACGAGTGATTGTTGAAAAGCCGATGCATCCACAAAGAGTGACTGTTTGGTGCGGTTTATGGGCTGGCGGCGTCATCGGGCCGTACTTCTTCGAAAATGAGGTCCGCCAAGCAGTTACCATGAATGGTGTTCGCTATCGCGAGATGATAACGGACTTCTTGTGGCCAGAAATTGAGGATATGGACCTGGACGATATGTGGTTCCAACAGGATGGTGCCACTTGCCACACCGCCAACGAAACAATGGCACTTTTGCGCGAGAAATTCAATGGCCGTGTTATCTCATGTCGTGGCGATGTTAATTGGCCGCCACAATCATGTGATTTGACACCGTTGGACTTCTTTCTTTGGGGATATTTAAAAGAAAAAGTGTACGTCAATAAGCCAAGAACAATTCAATAGCTAAAGGATGAGATAATTCGGCACATTAACGACATTGAACCTCAATTATGTCTCAGAGTCATTGACAATATGGACCATCGGATAGAGAGGTATGCCACCGAAGCCATGGCGAGCATTTGGTCGATATTTTGTTTCACGCACAATTGTCATAGATCCTTCTATGATAATAAAAAATATTAAGATAATTCTCTGAAAACTTTTTGTTTTATTTACAATTAACATCGTGCGTTTTGGTTGGACCACCTTTTATATCTAAAATAAAGTATAAAAAAACTATGAATTATTTATTTTGGGGAAGAAATCAATAGATACAATAATCAATTGGTAATACCCGGCTCGAAAAATATCTGCTACGTATTCGCTGCCTAAATTTACAATGCAAGGCATTATGGATGGACAGCTCAAAGAAATAAAACTGGTCGACCATCCCAAATTTCATGCTTAAATCTACATGCCTTGAAGAGGATTGTAAAAACAAATCCACGATCTAGTGCAAAAGATATTATGGCACTATGGGGGCAAGGCATTGGAAGAACTATTTCTGTAACAACAATGAAACGCTCAATAAAGAAAATAGGATATAAATTCTATAAAGTGAAGTTTAATTCTTTACATTTGCCTTTTGAACTTACCGGTTTCTCTTTTAGGCAAAAGAAAAGCTGTTATTAACTAAACGACACAAAATCAAACGGTTACGGCGGGCCAGAGAACATAGACACTGGATTTTACAACAATGGTACCAGATAATTTGGAGTGACGAATCTAAATTTCAAATCTGTTTGGGTGATACTAGAAAACATGTGCTAAATACCCCACAGAAACTATCATTTTTTATTATTAGGGATGTATTAGTGGTACGGGCGTAGGAAAATTGCATTTCGTAGATGGTACTGTGACAGCAGAAAAATATAAACAAAGTGTGACTGACAATTCATTGTCGTCAATACCAATTATGTCAAGGCACTGATGCGTGATACATTCTCCAGAAGGATGGTGCTACGTGTCACACAAAGGAAACTGTCAAAGCTTGGTTTACAGAACATAATGTCCCTGTTATGGACTGGTTCTCTAGCAGTCCAGACCTGCCGCCAATAGAAACATTGCGGCATAAAAAAAAAACAGTCACGCAAACATCCAGCCCGTTCAGTTAACGATCTACGCACTAGATTGCAAGAAATTTGGGACAGCATGCTTCCTGAAGAGTACACTAAGCTGGTAGATACAATGCCTGCCAGAGTTAAATCTGTTAGTGTTAGTAAAGGTGATGTAACACAGTTCCGATGAAGTGGTCGAACTATTCTGAACTGCGAATCTTAATGTTTCTTTTTAACAAACTTGTCACTGACATTAAAATTTTATACTTTGTTTCTGTTATCAATATTTTTATTTAATAAAATAAATTTGAGAGTGTTATTACGTTTATTTAAATATATTAGTTGTAAAATTATGCCTGGCCAAACTATTATGAGCCTGGAGTCGTATATATATGCAAGTAAGTATATTCTTAAGTTTATTTTCGGTACTATATCATTGTGTTTTTTATTATTATATATTATATATTGGGATTACCTATTTCAAATGAAGTTATTATTATTAAAACAAAAATAGTAGAAGATTTGAAATTATTTTTTCTGCGAAAAAATATTCAATTTATTTAAAAACACGTTTTATATTTTAATAAACTAATCTTTGGGGACTAGTATTACAAAATCCTATTCCCTAGAGTAAGTAATGACGTTAAGTCTCCATCTCAGTCGAAGGAAACTTTCCAGAACTACAAATTCCTATCGATAAACCAAAACAAATCCAGAACGAACTCTTCTCTATAGATTTTATTATTTCCTCTCTCCCTTCGATTCGAACGTTGGCAACAGCATATCAAATCTGTTTCGTTATAAGGTAACCCGTATCAAAGTGCAGTGCCCCATGACAAGTTGTTTTCTGTGCCACCTTTGACAGCCCAAACAATCCATTTATTTGTTGAATCAGCCTGAAAGGAAAACACAATCGAATTGTAGATATGGGAGAAGTAAAAGTATCGAAGTTAAACTCGTAAATAGAATTAGAATAACTCTGATTCGGTGAGTGTGTTTCAAGATATTTTTCTGTTTCCTCTGCTTATGATTATATTGAAGGACATTAAAAAAAGAAGAAGGAATAATAGATTAATTATTGTTAATACAGGTATATGGAAATTTCAAAATTGTTTTGTCAAAGTTCGTCAAATTATATGTCACGTCAATAAATAGTGTTTTAATGTGTTCAAAGATAAGATGATAATGAACTACAGAAGTCTGAATATTAAAATAAAACACTAAACGTTTTATAAATAAATAAACAGTTTTAAAAACTTAAAACGGACTATTCTATACGTAGAACATCTCTATCTAGAAATTGAGTGGCCGAGAAAAAATAAACCAACACATAAATGCAGAATATGTGTTTTATGCGACAGTCTTACTTTTTTCAATATTTCTCAAATAGTCCACCATCGTGCTCTCTCATGACCCATAGACAGGGTGAGGTGTGTCCTATCAACCTCAAAATCAATAGATGTCGTCTGGTAGACGTCTCTTATCAGAATCAGTCGAAACCTGATAAGTCCGACACGATTTAATTGAGTGATCGTGCTAACAAAAACAATTTCTCAAATAGTTCACCATTGTGCTTTCTCATGATCCATGAACATGATAGAGTGTGTTATATCCACCTCAAAATCAACAGGGGTCATCTGGGGGACGTCCCCGATCAGAATCAGTCAAAACGCGATCGATTCGACACGATTTAGTTGAGTTATCGTGTTAACAAAAAAAAATTCTCAAATAGTCCAACATCGTGCTTTCTCATGACCCATGGACAAGGTGGGGTGTATCCTATCCACCTCAAAATCATTAGATGTCATTTGGGAGACGTCCCGGTCAGAATCAGTCAAAACCCGATCGATCCGACACGATTTAGTTGAGTTATCGTGCTAACAAGAATAAATGCCAATGATGACAACGACACATACACACAAAATGGTTTAAAAATCATTTTATTGGTTTTTAGGCCGAAAAACTAAAAATAAACCCTAAAAATATCTTTTTTACACGATTACATTACTTTTCGGCGTATAGTGGAGTGCGGAAAAGTAAAAATCCTCAATAATACAATAACTTTTGGAACTCTCTCCCTATCCAGTGGGGCGTGTTGCTAAAACCCATGTTGATCGGGGTTTTATCTCAACCCATTTTGAGACAAAACGAGTGACACTCCAAAATAAATGAGTGTATAATGGCATTTCGAAAAATTTTACAAAATGTGCAGAATATTGATTGGACGATAATATTTCGTCAGATGTATTGCCGCTTTTTAATATGAGACAGACACTTCTTACTTTCTAAATGTCAGGAAACGTGTGAGTACAGAATGCCAGATTAAATAAAAATTCAGTGATTTCATCATAAAGCTATTTTAGATAGTTTTTTCGTCTATAATTTGAACGTTTTCCGTGTTGAAAAATTCCATTTTTTTTTTCAGATGGTTTTATTATGATTACTCAAAAACTGCTGATTCTAAAAAATGTTAAAGTCAAGATCTGACAACTAGAAACTTAGAGTTTCAATTTGCTTTTTTTAAAATTGCTCTGCGACTATTTTTATCCAAGTTACAACACTTTGAAAACCACCTAAAAATTTAGGATTTTTTTACATCCCTTAATTATTGTGCCTAATGTAGATAACAAAATAAACACAGTTAATTAATAAAAACTACTACCGATTGATCCGGGAAAACAATGGCAACCGCTTGGAGCTGGCCTAAACTGTCACCTCGTAGTAATTCGAGTATGAGTTCGATTCCCATATCAGTCGGCTGTATGTGTGTGTCGGAATGACTGTTCGAGTGTTAGCTGGAAGGGTAGCTCTGAGATAAACCTCGTTTTCGTAAAAACAATTGAAAAAACAACTTTAAATGTATAATTCACCCCGTGTTCACGTTATGACATTTTTAGAGCGATCGAAACACTTTCCTGAGGTTGTGTGCGAAGTTAATGAAAAATAAGTGTCGCTGTAAGTTCCGTATCGGACGGCTGTGAACGTGAACGTCAACCGAATTATAAACTTTCCTTTTAAAAAGTTCGGAAGGGGTGGCCGCAAGAGGAGACACTTATTTCTTTAAGGAGTAAACCCGGGCCAGCGTCTAGACGTTTTATGTGCATAACTATGAGACATGAAAACCGGCGTCCCATTCTTTACGTGCGGTGGAAAATATTTCACTTAGGCGAGCCACCCTAATACGTCTTCGTGTTGCTCTGTCGTCTTGGGTCGACGAAGGCGGTTTCGGTGGATAATTCCCCTAATATTAATAGACCTGAAACTTGTACAGGAGTAGTCGCGCAAGACTGGTTTGTCAAAGATTTTAAATCTTTATTGGCATCCGCATTTTTTTTGTATTTAATCAACATAGTGCATGTTAGGGTAATAAATACTTCCTTTTATTGTAGGCATTGTTACCTATTACAATAATTCTTATCTGTTTTAATACAATTATGAAAAACCTAATTTAAAGTACTCAATGGATTTGTAGTACACGGATGTCTTACGTCGATGGTCTTGATTCAGTTCAAAGAACCGCACTTCAACTAGCCTTAGGTACAATTATGACAAGTCCTTATTGTTGGAAGAAATCTATACTTCCGAATTTTTTTCCAATAAATATATTATTATTATTTATCATTATGCAATGAGGCAAACATTCTTCTATTGTCCTTAAGAAGAAACTAATTGGTCCTAAACTACGTAACAAAACTGTGGAAACAGCATCTAAAACATAGGCTCTTTCTCGAAGGCGAATTAGACATATATAATGAACATACATTTATTATTACTTCTCTAAGTAATAACAAATTCTTAAGTGAGTTATTTACGCTGATTTCATATCTACCTTCCGTTTTTGTCCCTCACGTAAGGTTTTTGATCAACCGAGTAATCAGAATAAATTAAAAACTAAAGGAAAAATTACATTTTAATAAACATTAAAGGACATAGTAAAAAGCAACAACACAAATAGTTTTAAGTCTCTAGTTTCTTTTTCTTTCTTTGAAAATCTTTCCTTTTTTAACAAAAAACTTTGTTCTGTAGTTTTTTTGTGTAACCATTCATTGGATGTTCTCTTTTCAGCATTCAGTAGTAATCATGTCATCATCGCCACATCCCATTGAGCCTGGTACCCCCTTTCCATCTCCTTTATGTCTTGATGGAACCTTTTACCTTGCTCCTCACTAACAGCACCAAGATTTCCTAGAAAGTACTCCAGATGAGAGTATAGAAAATGCTCATATTACATATTACAAAACTTTTATGCTCATATTACAATCAAGTTGCTTAAACTTATCCAGCATTTTGTTGACAGTTTCCTCATACTGCGGATGTTTATTATTTCCTAAAAAAAATTCTGTTATATCTTTAAAGCATATCCAAGACTCTATTTCAATTTCTGTCATTATTTCTTTAAACTGTTGGTCCTACGTTTATTTTCTTTTTTGTGGTCCTACGAAAATGCCGTCCTTTAATTTTGCTTCAGAAAGAGCTCGAAATTTGCCCTTAGAGCAATTCCTATTTTTATCTATAGCTTTTACATATTGCTTCATTAATCCTAATATAAAATTGTAAAAATATAAAATTACTTAATAAGTATTTCTTAAGTAAACATACCTCTGTAGGTACCACACGCGGGTCATCACAATGCAGTTCTTCTATTTATGTGAAAACAATAACTTGGCAGGCCAGTGGTAGGACATTAAATCAAAAAAACAATAATTACTGTTTTGTGCACAAATACATAATCGAGAGAGTACTCACCGGGGGTTCTCTGCCCCCTGCTATTGATGTCCTCTATTAATATCACATCGTTCTATATATTTCAATAGATTCAAACATAACTAAGACATTGGCTTATTGGGTTAATATTATCATACATATACTCACAAACCATATATTCTTCAACAACTAGCTAGATGTCACCCTGAAATGAGTAGAGGCTCCCCCGGATGCCCATCGATGAAGCCCCCAATGACCGGCTCGGGGGCAACCATATAGGTCTACCCACACACACCTGCATCATGTCAATCGAGTGGCCCGCGACACCCCCAAACCGCGAGTAGCCGCACTCGAAGGAACCACGACCTGAAGCCGGACATCTGTGCACGGGGGTGTCTTAATTCTCTCTCTCACACACACACTCGCACACTCGCCTTTTTAGTAATATCGCCACTTCCTGACTGACTACGTTATTCGATGCGTCTTTAACTTCTCGCCTGTGTTGACACAACCACAAGCAATAAATTATATTTGAATGCCGACCTAAGATAAACATAGAGATCAGCTCTGCTCTTACGGTTATTTACAGAAATGAAATATGCCGTTTCTCATAAAAATGTAATTAAATTAGTCTAAGAAAAATATAACATTTACAAAATTAAGTGGCGGCAAAGGAATTTTTTGTGTATCAACCAAATTTGCATAAATAACGTTTTTTGAACCAGGTATTAAGTTTATAGCAAAATATATTTGGTGTATTTTGTTGATATGAGTAGCAAAAGTATATAGGACAAACTGGATGTAAAAGAACTAGGTACCTTCCTTCAGACAGTTACGGAAGACAGATACTACTTTTGCTAATCATATCTTAGAAAGTGGGCATAATTATTAATTTCCCAGATATCAATAATATGAAAATTCTACACTATGCCAGCAGAGGTTTAAAATTTAATTAGAAGCGATAGAAATCTACAAATACAACCATAGTGATAATTTTAACTTGTTCAATGATCAAGTAGATATATTATGATATACTCTCCTCTTTTTACTGTTACAAAAATTAATTAACCCCCTGTATAATAGTTCTTAATAATATTTCTGCAAGTTCCCACAATTTGATGGTCGGGATTGCACCATTTATAAAACACGTTTTCCTGTAAACCTTAATTACCTGTTCCTTGTCATAACCCCTTATTCTGTGTAATTGGATACTATATATATATATATATATATATATATATATATATATATATATATATATATATATATATATATATATATATTACATGAACCGAATTTTAGTATTTTATTCTTAGTTGAACCATCGTTGCATTGCGTTGGACTAAACGAAGTGTTCTTTCAGTGTAGGACTGTACCGGTAATCTCGGTACATATATATCGGAAACGGAATAAATCAAACTATAGCCGATCTTGTGTATAATTCAAACACGAGCTTATTTTATTTACAACTGCGATGATATATTTCTTCAGGCCTATAAAAAAATTTTCACGTTCACCTTAATACCCAAATAATTATTTATTATGTGATTGTAAAATGAAACAGCAGATAATGAAACGTGATTTAAATTTACGCCTCTCATCGTTACAAACGAAAATATTAAGGATTAATTTAATGTATTTGTTATCGTAATCGTAATAATCGGAAATGGAAGGTTGTAATCTAACGATTACGCTAAAATTCCGTTCGAGTTACACCCGTTGGTACCTCTCAGGAAAAATAATATTGTCGAATAGTATGGCGCACATGGTTTGGCCGCTTTGACCCATTCGGAGGGTAACGAATATTTAATAGTGTATGAAATTTAGATTCAGGCTCAGCGATTCAGGGCATCCACGACAGAGTTCTGTTTAATTATAAGCATCATTCCACGCGTATTTTGACGGATGTATATGTTGTATACAGCGCATGCCAAAAGCGAAGTAAAACACCTAAACCTATTAACATAAGAATAGCTGGCATAGCTGTGTTTCATGAAAAAACAAAGAATTTTTCGTAAAAAGGAAGAAAAAAAATACAAATTGAATCCTTCTATCTATCGTTGTTACCAAGTTACTAAGGGGGATTCGAGGGGGGTCCTATATGATTGTCAAAATCAATGTATATTCGTGTTTTCACACTAGATTTTGTAAAATGTCTTAAATATTCTACAGGCACTTTTTAGTTACATTCGATGGCACAAAAATTATTTTCTCTTTCTGAAATATGAATATGACATATTTTTATGAACACTAGTAGGAGATTTTTTCTTTTAATAAAAGGAGGAATGAAAAGGCTTCCTATGCATGTATTACTTATAATAGGTGGTCCAACCAAAAAAGTTTTCAGAGAATTATCTTAATATTTTTTATTATGATAGAACGATCTATGACAATTATGTGTGAAACAAAATATCGGCCAAATGCTCGCCAAGGCTTCGGTGGCATACCTCTATCCGATGGTCCATATTTTCAATGACTCTGAGACATAATTGAGGTTCAATGTCGTTAATGTGCCGAATTATCTCATCCTTTAGCTCTTGAATTGTTCTTGGCTTATTGACGTACACTTTTTCTTTTAAATATCCCCAAAGAAAGAAGTCCAACGGTGTCAAATCACATGATCGTGGCGGCCAATTAACATCGCCACGACGTGAGATAACACGGCCATTGAATTTCTCGCGCAAAAGTGCCATTGTTTCGTTGGCTGTGTGGCAAGTGGCACCATCCTGTTGGAACCACATATCGTCCAGGTCCATATCCTCAATTTCTGGTCACAAGAAGTCCGTTATCATCTCGCGATAGCGAACACCATTCACGGTAACTGCTTGGCCGACCTCATTTTCGAAGAAGTACGGCCCGATGACGCCGCCAGCCCATAAACCGCACCAAACAGTCACTCTTTGTGGATGCATCGGATTTTCAACAGTCACTCATGGATTCTCATTTGCCCAAATGCGGCAATTCTGCTTGTTAACGAATCCACTGAGGTCAAAGTGTGCCTCGTCGCTGAAGATGATTTTCTTTGTAAAGTCACCATTCACTTCTGTCTGTTCAACCAACCATTCGGCGTATTGACGACGCTTGAAATGGTCAGTAGGCTTCAGCTCTTGAGTCAATTGAACCTTGTAAGCGTGTAAATTCAAATCTTTATTCAAAATTCGCATCAGTGATGTTCGTGAGATGTTCAATTGTTGGGCACGACGACGAGTCGAGGTTGACGGCTCTTCTGCTACACTATCGCGAACAGCAGCAATGTTTTCCGCAGAACGAACTGGGCGAGCATGCACAGGTGTTTTTACATTTCCTACAGACCCGGTTTTCTGAAATTTGTGCACAATTCTCCCGATTGTGGACACATTTGGTCGATTATGCGGACCAAAAAAGTCACGAAGTGCACGAAATGCATTTTGATTTGAACGGCCATTTTCGTAAAAGGCTTCAACAATCTTAACGCGCTGCTCAATTGTGTACCTCTCCATGGTTGAATTTGTCAAACACTGAAACAAAGAAATGTCAAATTAAGTTGGGCAAAAAAGTTGACGTTAAGGTGTGACTCACAATTAACATCGTGCGTTATGGTTGGACCACCCTTTATTACTTTTGTGAATTTATATTACTTTTGTGAATGCCATGGTCTATATACAGGTTGTAACATAAAGATTGGGAATACATTAAACGGTGGATTTTTCAGTAAAAAAAAATATTTTTTTTCATATGAAGTTGTGTTCTAGAGATTCTCGTTTCTAAGCTACAGGGCGCTAAAAAATTTGAAAAAATTTAGTTTTTCTCTAATGACTTTCGAACGTGAGAAGATAATGTAACGAAATTTTAGCCGTAGCTTAATTTGATAATGCCCTAATAACAGGAAAAAGATTGAATTCGTAAATTACTCAGTGGCGTGCGTACGAATTGTACCGTAGGGTTTTCCGAAGGGAATTGTGATACGCCACTGGTAAAAACACTTTTTTAATATTTATTTAAGGTTTAACTTTAATAAACAAAATTATCTTCTTGCATTTTATTTGTATTTCTTGACTTTTCCGGTAATTAAAACTTTTGTAAACGCCATTTTTTCCCCATTGCTAACATAGGAAGATGAAAGTAACAAAAACATTATCAAGTATATGTTTTCCTGTTACTAGGGCATTATCAAATTAAGCTACGGCTAAAATTTCGTTCCATTATCTTATAATGATCGAAATTTATTAGAGAAAAACAAAAATTTTTCAAATTTTTTAGCGGCCTGTAACTTGGAAATGAAAACCCGTAGAGCATAACTTGATATCAAAAAGAAACTTTTTTTACTGAAAAATCCACCATTTAATTTATTCCTAACCTTTATGTTACAACCTGTATAGCTAACTTCTCGTATTGACCTTTGGTGACAGTATACGTTGAAATGACTTTTTCATTACGTAAACTACTGTTAAGTAATAGGCGTTGCGGTTTTATTGCTGAAAATAGAACTTGGAAAAAGAGAATCGATTCAGTAGCAGGTCAACTTCCTCCAAATAAAATCTTATCTTTTGATTCTAGAATTTTCTTCGCTTTATTTTCTTAATTAGAACCTTTAAGGTCATACTAATTATACGAGGGTAGTCCTAGAAGTACCTGATCTGACGTATAAATGGCGGGTATTGTTTGAAGAGATGGTGTGGCTCAATCTTGAAAGTTTGAAATTTGATGACCCTATGGTATTTAGTATTTATTTGGAAGCCATCAATAGTGAATGCTATCAGTGAATTTGTAAACATAGAAAAAATGCGTCTTCGTTATGTGATACAAACAATACTATCATTTGAAAGGCCTCAGTCCAACCGATATCAAAATGGAATTAGATTCTACTCTGCTCTTTCGTTTACAACAGTAAAATACTGGGTGGCGAGTAGAGACTGTGGAGTTTAAACGAGGTGAACATCGCAATGATCGACCAAATGAGGTGATCACACCATAAATAACCGTCAACTGAAAGTGCGCAAGCTAGCAGACATGGTAGGCGTTTCAAAAAGTGCTGTACATCGCATATTGACTAGAAAATCTAATATGAAAAAGCTGTGCGCAAGATGGGTGCCGCGATTACTCACAATGAAACAAAACGGCGTGGTGAGAATGTTCCAATCGAGCGTTTGGCTAAGTTTCACAGGAATAAAGCCGAGTTCTTGCATTAATGTATAACCATGGATGAAACATGGATTCATTACTTCACACCTGAGACGAAGGTACAGTCAAAATAATGGATTCAACGGGGAAAATCGGCTTCACTGAAGACGAAGGCAGTTCCGTCTGCAGACATTGTCATGGTGTCAGTTTCTTGTGGTACCTACACGTGAGATGACTTTCATTGATTATCTTCAGAAGGGAAAGACAATCGACGGCGTTACAATGAGTAATGAAATCAAGAAAAAAACGGCTGCATTTGGCGAAAAGGAAAGTTTTATTTCATCAAAACAATGCACCAGTTCACGCATCCGTTATCGCGATGGCCAAAATCAATGGGTTAAAGTTCGAATTTCTTCCTCACGTACCCTATTCGCAATACTTAGCCCCTTTGGATTATATTCTGTTTCTAAACTTGAAAAAATAGCTCGGCGGTAAAAGATCTGCTGACAATAAAGAGATGAAGTTTGCGGTTGATGGCTATCTCGAGGAACTCGACGATTCCCATTACAAACAGGGTATCGAAGTTATTGAAGATCGCTGGGAAAAATGTATCGAGCTAAAAGGAGGAGGGATGTAAAGGAATAAAGATTATTTTTCCTAAATTTATTGTGTTTTATTTGTTAGGTCGGGTACTTCTGGGACTACCCTCGTATGTTTTGAATTCTACCCAACAAGTAACAACGAGTATAACTGAAGAACAGTAGATCCAAGTCTTGTTCCGCTATCATGAACGCTTTTTTTTTGTTATGAATTTCTCACATAGGAAACTTGGCCTCGGGAACTATAAAAAAATTCATTGCTTTAAAACGCGCTACACAAACATTAACGACGGCCAGAGGCACAGTTAATTACAAGTAATTAATTAATTCAAATTCTGCCGTGTTCGACATTTCGCCAGAACGACGACTCACCGTTTACAAATTTAAGGCGGCGTAATTGAACGTTTCTGATACCGGGGCGCGGAATAAATATAATAAAAACCTCAGCCAGAAGGGTTGGCTACATTTAATAATTAATTTAATTATCCCCCGTCTAAGAAAGTTTTAATGAAGAAATGGAGTCTGAATGTAGTTGCTTGCCGTAGTCTCGCAAATAAAGAGATAAGCAAATTAAATTTCCGTACGTATATAGAAGCCATCTAAATTAATGAGAACTTGCCATAATTAGCACGTCAGCTGGCTCGAACATGATACTTCAACCTTGGTAATTATGAAACTCTTGCTTCTTGCGCAGGAAAATCGCCGGAAAATTGATGTTCTTCACCGGTCGTCGTAGAAGAACCTACCTGACTTGTGCAGGTATCTGTGTCAGGCAATATAAGTGCAGGATAGCTTTTATACAGTGGGTTTTAAACGGTAACACCACTGTAAATATTTAAAAAAATTAATTTCTTTTATTAGCTTCAAATATTCTTTGAACCTTTTAGAATTTGGGAAAGAAAATTGTTTTCCTTAAGATTTCGCGCTCCTTCCTCAGCACGTCGGACTGCTCCGAAACGACACTTGCGTCAAATAAATGGGAAAGTACGGTCTAGATACAACCTAATGTTTTACCTTATGATTTCTAACTTCTCTAATACACACAACAGATGTCATTAAAGGATGTCTATGTTTAGTCAAAAGGATTTACAAATAAAAGTACATTGGTATAACGCCAGTACATGTATAAAAAAGACAATTTCCTCGATTGAAATCACAGTTGCTATGTGTGGTGCTTATTTATGATAAAAATATGAAAAATGTAATCTGGGCGATAGGGTGTAGCGTACATGGATGCTAGTGATGCGTCGCATCCCTTAAAAAATTGGCAAATTAGTGTTATTTAAAAGTTCAATCAATTTATTCAATTATTACATTTTTTTAATTAATTTAAACCGACCGCAAATATACATTGTTTACTTTAAACGCTACCATGAACTTTTTTATATCAATTCGGCCGTGAAGGCGCCCGAAATTATTGGACTCCCGCATTACTTGCTGCAGTGCTGAAATGCGATGGTCCACGTTACATCCAAGCTACGCGTTAGATGGGCGAAAAGGTCAGTGATCTTATGCAGTCAACAGTGAAACCTCGAGTGGGTGTTGTCGTCATTTCCGGACTCAGTTATGCGATTATGTGAACGCATCGCGGAGAACGTCTCCATAACATAAGGAAGATGTGGAAGCGATGTATCAGGTAATTATGGAAAATGAAAAGGGGAATGGGATCGAGAAACCGTTATTTGCGCTAGAGGCCTTTTAACTTTATTGCGCGACATTGAGTTTAATTTCTTCTTAGCAGTGTTTTCTGCAATATTCCCATATTCCGAGAGTCTGTTTAAAATTCTACAGACAAAAATATCAGATATTAATTACTGCAATAAAAAGATGTCCGATTTCAAACCACCTATTCAAAAAATGAGAAACGAGTTTAGTGACATTTGGGACCGTATGGACAGATTTATGTTAGAAAATCAACCACCACGTAAAGGAATGCGTTTCGATTCAATTATTGAAAAAGAGAAGAAAAGCACCTACGCACGATTGTTTTATGAAATTTTGGACGTTATTACTTTGAACTTAGTGAACGGTTTAGTGAAATTCCTAAACTGAAATTCTTAGATCTAGATTCCACACAATTTACTTCATTCGTGAAACGTTCAAACTTTTTTCTTCTTTAGTAGATACATATGGAACATTCTTTGACGCAAATCGTTTAAAAAGTGAACTTTCAGTGATTTATAGTGATCCCGATAAGAAAAACATCACTTCGTATATCGTATTCAAGATCGTATCGATAAAGATGTATACGCCATAAAGTTCATTCGGCATTTGTCCTGAATCGGCACTGATGAGAACTAACAAGTTCGAAACAGCTGTATGTCGTTCGGTTCCGATCCGGGACAAATGTCGAATCCTACCTGTGGCGGGTTTTATTTTTTGAAATGGGATACCCTATATATCGAAAAATATTCATTTCCAAACACTGAAGCTATTCTCATTTAATCGAAAAGAAAACGTAACTTGTGTTAGGCTGAAAGAATGTTTAATAAAAGATCCCCTGATCATTCCATTTGCTGGAAATATTTCAGGAAATTAATTAAAAAAAGATCCGCAGAACCGGAGATATGAACGGGATGAAAGAGGACATATAAACAGGTGGAAATCGTTGAACCTACAGTCAACAAACCACAGTAATCCGCTGGAATTGCGGGTGAATGTTGGGTTTTACAAACATCTATGAAAAATTATCTAAAAAATATAAAAGAGAAACAAACCTTCTTTGGTCTATACGAATTGTTCTGTAAAAAAATGTTTCTTTAACGAAAGAAAATCGATGGACTGTAGTAATGGATTGAAAAATGAAAAACTTTTAATGAAAAATTGTCGGTTTTCATTGGAATCGAACAAGTCTCCTCGAACTGCAGAGTCAAAGTAATGACTTGTAAATATTTACTTATCTAGATAACCTCTAGATTTAGAAGAAATCTGAAGACAGTCGAATTTGTCTTTTTCTGAGAAAGAAAATCGATGAATCGAGGGAATTTTGTGAAAAATACGAAAGCTTTAAAATCGACGAAAATTACAGGGAATATAACTTAAATCGATCTCTTCAAAGAACGAAATTTCAGTTTTAATAAAGAACTGTCGGTTTTCTCAAACTGTAGATTCACAATAACTACTTGGATATACTTATCTACCCATAAAACCTCTGGATTTCGGAGAAATATGAAAACACAGTTGGAAATGTCTGCCCTTTTTTAGTCTATATGATTTTTTTCAGATTTTTCCTCTAGAAAACGTTTTATTGGGAAAGAAAATCGTGGGATTATGGTAAAGGAATTTTGTGCAAAATAGAAACATCTCAGAATCGACACAAATTATAGAGAAAATAACGTAAATTGACCTCCTGAATACGATAGAAATCTCCGTCTCAAAAAAAGAGTTTCGGTATTCTTTGGAACCGAATAATATTTCTCGAATTGTATATTCAAAGTAACAACTTGGAAATACTTATCTATCTACACAACCTCTGGATTTAGGAGAAATCTGAAGACACAATTGAATTTGTCTGCCCTTCGTTAGTCTATACGTAGTTTTTAAGATTTTTCCTCAACATAAAGTTTTCTTTGGAAATCGATGGACTATGGTAAAGGAATTTTGTGGAAAATAGAAAAGCGTCAAAATCGACACAAATTATAAGGAATATAACGTAAATCGACCTGAATACGATAGAAATCTCCGTTTATATAAAAAATTGTTGGTTTCCTTTGGAACCGAATAAGACTTTTCGATCTCCTGAATACGATAAAAATATCCATTTTAATGAAGAGCTGTCGGTTTTCTCTGGAACCGAATAAGATTTCTCGAACTGCAGATTCAAAGTAACGACTTGGAAATTCTTATTTACCTAGAAAAGCTCTGTATTTAGTAAAAATCTGAAGCCATGGTTGAATTCGTCTGCCCTTCTCTAGTTTATTCGCTTTTTTCAGATTTTTCCTTTAGAAAAAGTTTCTTTACGAAAGAAAATCGATGGCTGTGATAAGGAAATTTTGTAGATAACAGAAACCTCAAAATTGACGCAAATTATTTGGAATATAACGTAAATCGATCTCCTGAATACGATAAAAATATCCATTTTAATAGAAACTGTCGGTTTTCTCTGGAACCGAATAAGATTTCTCGAACTGTAGATTCAAAGTAACGACTTGGAGATTCTTACCTACCTAGAAAAACTCTGTATTTAGTAAAAATCTGAAGCCATGGTTGAATTCGTCTGCCCTTCTTTAGTTTATTCGCTTTTTTCAGATTTTTCCTTAAGAAAAAGTTTCCTTACGAAAGAAAATCGATGGCTATGGTAAGGAATTTTTGTGGAAAACACAGAAACCTCAAAATTGACGCAAATTATTTGGAATAAAACGTAAATCGACCTCCTGAATACGATAAAAGTATCTATTTTAATAAAAAGCTGTCGGTTTTCTCTGGAACCGAATAAGATTTCTCGAACTGTAGATTCAAAGTAACGACTTGGAGATTCTTACCTACCTAGAAAAACTCTGTATTTAGTAAAAATCTGAAGCCATGGTTGAATTCGTCTGCCCTTCTTTAGTTTATTCGCTTTTTTCAGATTTTTCCTTAAGAAAAAGTTTCCTTACGAAAGAAAATCGATGGCTATGGTAAGGAATTTTTGTGGAAAACACAGAAACCTCAAAATTGACGCAAATTATTTGGAATATAACGTAAATCGACCACCTGAATACGATAAAAATATCCATTTTAATAGAAAGCTGTCGGTTTTATCTAGAACCGAATAAGATTTCTCGAACTATAGATTCATAGTAACGACTTGGAAATTCTTAACTACCTAGAAAAACTCTGTATTTAGGAGAAATCTGAAGCCACGGTTAAATTTGCCTGCCCTTCTAGTTTATTTGCTTTTCTCAGATCTTTCCTTAAGAAAAAGTTTATTTACGAAAGAAAATCGATGGGTTATGGTAAGGGAATTTTGTGGAAAACACAGCAACCTCAGAATTGACGCAAACTATGGGAAATATAACGTAAGTCGACCTTCTGAATACGATAAAATATCCATTTTAATAAAAAACTGTCGTTTTTCTCTGGAACCGAATAAGATTTCTCGAACTGTAGATCCAAAGTAACGACTTGGAAATTCTTACCTACCTAAAGAACCTCTGGGTTTGGGATAAATCTGACGGTACCGTTGAATTTGTCTGCTCTTCTTTGGTCTATACAAATGTTTTCTTTTTTATTTAATTTTATAGGAAGAGTTCCTTCTATATAAGCTAATAATTTCTTCTATATAATCCTTCTATGAAATATGCGATATACTGGTCAGATAGAACTCTGCACATGTTTCAAGAACGTCACACATAAACTCCACAAAAATAAAGAAAAACAATATCGACTTTGGATAGAAAATTAAATTACCTTTCAAATGAAGTAAATCCGTTTCTGATTTTATTTTAATTGATGATATCCTAAGCACCATTTATGATATAGTGCCCTGCAGTTTTCGATAAAATGGTGGTATAAATTATATAATTTAACCTAGTTTTGTCAGACGTCGATATCGTGCCTGACTCCAAAGTTATTCCAGGTAATAATGATTAATGGCAGTTACAGTTTCCAGTATTTAAAGTTATCTTTAGCTAGCGATATCGAAAAATTACGTACATAACGTGTTTGCAACATTTCAAAAATATATTATCACGCAATTTCGAATTTTCGTCACACAAAATTATATACGTGAATACACTTTGGGCGCAGATGTAGAAATATTAATGTATATATCGAAATTCAATGTAGGACACACCTGGCGACAGCCCCTGTCACACGAAAACATATTTGATTAACTTACTAATAAGGGGAAAACGTGGACGGGGATTTGGGAACAAAAAAACGCCTTCATATGCGTATTTAATTTTTTAGACATTTCCATTACTTTATTAGATCATTTCCCAGCGTGGGGGATAACTAATTTTGACAGATAATATATCATGAGTAATGCCCGCGACTGCAGCTAAATGGATAGAAAACTACGACGTATGTAAAAAGAGACAGAATGATTGGCAATGGGTATTATAGCGATTCGTATATTCAGTTTGTTTTCGAGCTAAATAACCTGATAATATTGAAAGCCGAACTTCTATCTTGTTTAAATTTTACCATAGAATGTAGTACTGTATTTACGTTCATAAATCTATGAATAAAAATTGTTATAATGTTTTTTTATATAATGTATTTAGAGAATCTATTTACTAGAATAAGTATTTAACAAAAATACTTTACTGTTGTACAGGGTCATTCAATAGCGATGCTCAAGATTTGTTAGGTTATAATGCCGATGTTAAAGCAAAACATGTCAAACTTATTTTGAATTGTTCAGTAGTGTATGGCAAATCACCACGAGGGGTTATAGTGTTTAGCAACGTGTATAAATCATCAAATTTTATTGTCAAAATCAGTGCTCCGTTCGAGAAATGTTCCGCTCATTACGTAACACCCGTACGTCACCGAAACCCCAGGTCTACTGAACATTCTCGTACATCGTCGGTGTACGTGAGAGTGTACGGGAAAACGACGAGGCAGTCCATTTCTCGTCGTTTATAAGAACTTAGCCCGTCTGCGACTTCAACTTGGCGAATTCTGCGTCGGGACTTGGGTCTGCACCCGTATAAAATCTAACTGATCCAGGAATTTAAGGGAAACAACTATAGACAACTCCGTGTGTTCGCTGATTGACCCTGGAGCAGTTGGAAGTTGACCCAAATTTCGCAAAAAAAAATCATCTTTAGCGACGAGCCCATTTTAGGATTAATGGGTATGTGAACAAGCAAAATTGTCGGATTTAGGACGATACTAATCCACACGAGATACACCAGAGCCAAATTAATCCAGAAAAAGTTACTGTTTGGTGCGGATTTTGGTCTGGCGGAATCATTAGTCCGTACTTCTTCCAAAACAAAATCGGCATTGCCATAACCGTCAACGGCGAGTGCTTCGAGATCGATGATAAGGAACTTCCTGTGGTTTAAACTGGATGATGTGGATACCGACGACATGTGGTTCCAACAGGACGGCAGCGCTACGTGCCACACAGCGTATGCCACGATGGACATTCTGCACGACCAATTTGAGGGCATGGTTATCTTGCCAGCGACGACGTGAACCGGCCACCGTGATCGTGCGATTTAATGCCTTTAGACTTCTTCCTTTAGCTATCTTAAATCGCAGGTCTATGCGAATAAACATCAAACAATTGATGCCCTCAAAGTCAACACAACCAACGCCATCCAGCAAATTCGATGAGATTCATGCGACAAAGTCATCAATAATTGGACCTAATTTCTAAAGGATAATCGATCGAGTTGCAAGAACACATCGTAACAATGGAAATTGAGATGTTTTGGAAATATTATTATCGCTTTATTAATGAATCGACATTAGTGAATAAATATTAGTCGATCTAGATCCCAAATTGGTATATTTACAGTAAGAATTAATCCTGGAAAGGAGTTGCAATCTTCGATGCAGCAACAAAAGCAGGAAACCGTTTTTCCACGAACACCGAAAGATTACTCGACGAGCGTTTCGCCAATTAAGCTGGAATCATTTAGATATGATTAAAACCGAGCTTGGATCATCTTAGATTCGAATTTGGAGAGAATAAAAATTATTTTAATATGAATTATCCCTCGACCTCTCTATAATGATTTGTAGGGCTATATGCCATGTTGTGTTTAATTGAGTCATTTCAGAAAAACCAGGAAGCAGAGGCGTCACACAAAGTGTAAATATTGTTTCATCGCATTAATAATAAAGTAGAATCGTAAAAGTTTGCGTTTGTTTTAGGTATCATTTGGAAATACTGCTTTGTTTTGTAGTTTAAACTGACCAACTCGAATAAGGTTAAGCCCTTCGGGAAATAGAAACAACGTTAATATTGATTTACGTAGCTTGTTTTCCGCCGGCTTGTGCACGGTGCAGCGAGACGAGTAAACAATGCGGATTCGTTAGTTTTACTGGCACTTCTACTGCTTTATACTGGATTAAAGGCGGTGAAATTTCGTTAATTTTGCCGCCATCTCGTCCGTCCTCAGGTTATTGACGGTATATTTAGAGAAAAGGATTTTACTTTCCCGCACTCCACTATACGCTGAAAAGGAATAGTGTAAAGAAGAAGCGAAAAAACAATTTTTTTTTGGTTTATTTTTCGTTTTTCGGTCAAAAAACAAAAAAAAAAATGGTTTTTAAAAGTGTGTTTCTGTGTGTGTATCGTCGTTGTCATAGGCATTCATCCTTGTTAGCACGATAACTCGACTAAATCGTGTCGGATCGATCGGGTTTTGACTGATTCTGATGGGGACGTCTTCCAGACGACACCTATTGATTTTGAGGTGGATAGAACATACTCTACCATGTTCATGGATAATGAGAGAATACAATGGTGGACTATTTGAGAAATTTTTTTTGTTAGCACGATCACTCAATTAAATTGTGTCGGATCGATCGGGTTTCGACTGATTCTGGTTAGGGACGTCTCCCAGACGACATCTATTGATTTTGAGGTGAATAGGACACACCCCACCCTGTCCATGGGTCATGAGAAAACACGATGACGGATTATTTGAAAAAAGTAAAACTGTCGCATAAAACACATATTCTGCATTTATGTGTCGGTTTATTTTTTCTCGGCCACTCAATTTCGAGATAGAGACGTTCTACGTGCAGAAAAGTCCGTTTTAAGGTTTTAAAACTGTTTATTTTTTAATATTTTGGGATATTTTATACTTGTTATTATATTTAGAATGTAATAACATATAATTTCAAATAATTCTGTGGGAAATTTTCTCCTTCCTGACGTGTCTGACATGTCTGCAATAAAACTTTCAGATTTAATAAATGCACTGGAAAGTAAATAGGTTCATTTTAGCAAACATACACATACATACAAAAATTTTACATTTCTACAAATCATTTACGATTAATCCCGATTTTGCCCAGAAAAATTGAAATTAAGGAAAGGTCTGCGTGCACATACTTAATGGTGGACTCTAACAAGGTTAGGATCATCTAATTCCTTTAACGCTTTTCAGATATATTAAGAAGATAGAGATGAATGCAACAATTTTGTTAAACAACCTTTGTGAGAGGAATTTAAAATAGCACTAAGGGGGCTAAAGAACAATAAAGCGCCGAGTGTGGATAAAATACAGGCGGAAGTTTTGAAATGTGCGGGACAGAAAGTAGTAAATAAAATGTTTGAACTGGTAAAATACATGTACGAAACGGGCGAGATGCCGGAGGATTATAAGAGGAACATTATCATTATCGTTATTATACCGAAAAAGAGAGGAGCCGACAAATGCGAGACCTTTAGAACAATTAGCCTAACTTCCCATACGTCAAAAATCTTAACCAGAATAGTGCAAAAGAGGATGGAAAATAGAGCGGAGGAAATACTAGAAGAAGACCAATTCGGGTTTAGGCGAAATATTGGGAACTCGCGAAGCTATTCTGGCGCTAAGAGTAATGTTAGAGAAAACAATAGAAAAAAGAAAGAACCCTTATATAATATTTGTAGATTTAGAAAAAGCTTTTGATAATGTAAGATGGGAAAAATGTTCGAGATACTAAAGAGCGCGGGAATGAAGTATAGAGATAGGAGAGTAGTACACAATTTATACAAAGAGAACTGCTGTTATAGAAGAGACTGCTGTTATAGAAGTAGAAGGGGAAAGAAGGAAAGTAGGTATTAGGAAAGAAGTAAGACAAGGGTGTACGCTATCACCACTAATTTTTAATCAGTATATCGAAGAGGCGATTAATGTGGTAAAAGATAGAGTGGATTTCGGGATTAAAGTACAGGGACAGAAACTAAAAATGCTAAGATTCGCGGATTATATAGCAGTATTAGCATCTAGTAAGGAGGAATTAGAATCAGCATTGAACGAAATGGAGGCAGTGTTGACAGAGGAATACGGAATGAGGGTGAATAAAAACGAAATTAAAGTGTTAGTGTGCAGAGGACGCGAGAGCAGAGCAAAAACGAAAGTGCAAATTAATAATGAAAGATTGGAGGAAGTTAAAGATTTCACTTATTTAGGAAGTAAAATAATTTGGGATGGAAGAAACGATAAAGATATAAAACAAAGAATAGCGTAGGGTCGAGTAGCTTTTAACAATAAGAAAGCACTTTTATGCTCGGGGATAATAAACTTATAAACAAGGAAGAGATTTTTGAAAACGTATGTATGGAGTACGGCACTATACGGTTGCGAAACCTGGACAGTAGGGGAAGCAAGTAGGAAGAAATTAGAAGCTTTCGAGATGTGGTGTTACCGAAGAATGATGAAAGTACCGTGGATAGGGTTAGAAACGAAGAAGTACTAGAGAAAGTCGGCGAGAAAAGAAGTAGGTCACTTTCTGAAACATGGGGAATAGTCTGCGATATTTTGGAGGCAGAAATAGGAGTGAAGAAAGGCAGAGGTAGGCCTAGATTAGACTACTGCTCCCAAATAGTAAGGGATGTAGGTTGTAGCACAATTAGCGAAATGCGTCAAATTAAGAAACTTGAATTGCATTAAAATTTGCACAAAATTAATACAAAATGCCTATAAAGTTAACAGTTCGTAATAAAAGATGGATTCTCTTATTGATAAAACAACACCAATCTGTCCTCGCCATAGTTGGTTAGATAAACATATATTGCTGCAGTGAGAAAAAGTGTACGGGAGTATCTAAATACATCAATTCGACGTCTTGCACAGCAATTCAATCTGTGAAGAGTAACCACGCATCGGATTTTAAAGAAAAATCTACATCTATCAACATACAAAATTTAGTTGACACATTCAGTTGAAAATCCACATGCTGTTCACGAAAAAGAAATGCATTCACAGAGATGCACGGTTTGGTAGGGATTTTAGAGTGGTGGAGTAATTATTGGATCATACTTCTTTGGAAATTAAGCTGGTAAAGCCATTATAGTAAAGAGACACTCAGGCACGTTGATATCGGTTTGTAGATAACAGTTGTTAATTATTGACGCCTTACTTTGATAGAATACAAAAGGCGCGCAATCTAAATCTTATAGTTCCAACTGAGACACCCTATATTACCCAATTTTTTGTTAAAACATTAGACTAGACTTATCAGATTGATGTAACATCTATCCACAGTCTTTGATAGAACTGACCATGGTCTTTAACTATTTAACTTTGAACTAATCAATAACTTGATTATTCCTTTTTCGTACCTATAGAATAGAATATCGAATGTGCATTATCATAGATTTATATATATATTGAAATTGTGACAACATTAGATATTTTACAGAAGTCTCCTGTTGTTCATTTCATTTATTAATAATATTTATCAAATAATGTCCCAAGCAACCTGACCCTAATATCGAAAAACTACTAGAATTTGTGGAAGTTGGCGTGGATTCAATAGCCTTTTTCATAAAATTATTCATATACGTTCAATTAGGGAGAGGTCGGGGAATCGTGGAGGACATGGAAGAAGGCGGTGGAAACAAAGCTTCCAAATATTGACCACGGTATCTTGATACGTGTAATATGATATAAAAATGTTACCTCGATTTTCTCTGTTCACATTTATATATTTATTCACAATATACGATTAGTATATTGTGAATAAATATAAAATAAACTATAAAATAATTAATTTTTATTATCAATCTGGAATATTGCAGTTTTTCACAATTCATCTATGAAAATTAAAAGGTTGTTTTTTTCGGACCGAATCCCTAATGGACATAAAACAGATAATGTGTGCATTTTATGATACCCGATAAATCTGGCTCTCTAATTGCAGAATGCTGACTAGACATAAATTACTTTTATTGCAATTAAATAAAAGCTGACTCATTTTTCCGAAGCAATAGATTAAATACCATTGAATACATCCTGATTGGATGTGTCCGTATCGCTATTTCGAGGAAGTTTTTGATGTTAATCCACCTTATTGTACACTTATCTGTTTCGAACGATGAATAAACAACAATTTAATTACATTTTGTTTTTTATATTACGAGGATTAACATTAAAACATTTATTATATATAATTGAAAGTCACTCGACAAAGCGATTTTAATTTTAATAATTATTTTATTACGACTATCACTTCCCTTTATTGCTAAAAACAATCCATGTTTCAAATGCAGGATTTACTCCCTTTTACTTTTTTCATTTGGTGGTTGTAAATCTTCCATACGTGTTCTCAGCCACATTAGATCCAACCCTGCTCTATAAAATGGTCGAAGTGGGAACAAAACAATTTATTCATCCAGTGACAAGACAACTTCAGATCCAATTATTGCCAGATGTCTCTAACACTTATTTGGATTAAATTTATGGCAGGTCTGCCTAATATTTTAGATTTAAGATGCGGGAGGACGCTGAAAAAATATATTAAAGCGTCAAAGGAATGCGGAAGAGCTTCGTGCATCGACATGGAGACGAATATTTAATTATGATTCTTTTTTATAACTACTTATACCCCTGTTGTGTACGATACATAAATTATACTATTTTTAGATTTTAGATTTGTTGTGG
This sequence comes from Rosalia funebris, assembly GCA_037954035.1. Classification (NCBI taxonomy): domain Eukaryota; kingdom Metazoa; phylum Arthropoda; class Insecta; order Coleoptera; family Cerambycidae; genus Rosalia; species Rosalia funebris. The sequence continues at coordinate 7,524,691 of JAZFAV010000001.1, read as the reverse complement.
ATGACAGTTTCACCGTAATGATATTAAAATGCATTTCTCTCTGCTGTGGTGTGCGGTTGTTTATGTTATGGATGATAAAAGTTATGTGCTTATTTAATTGATACTTTGGTATTGTATTCAGACATAGTTCCAAAGTTCGTTATTTATCGTTGATAGAAATTAGTGATATAATAAGATAGTAAGATATAATTATGTAATATGTAATTAATTAAATACATTATATATTACATAACAACAATAATACAATGAAAAGTTCTAATTATATATACTAATACTAACCGTGTTGGAAAATTGCAGTGCAAGTAAGTGCAGCAATTCACTCTTCTAACCGTGGAAATAATAGTTATCGTGGTTATGCCTAGCATGGTGGGTGCCGGATAGGGTGCGCAGCCACGCCTTTTGCTTTTTGCTTTGTACATACGAGACAGTGCAAGCGCTTCGCACAAATAAAAAGTTATATTTATTGCTTTAATAAATAAATACATAGTAAATAAGTGTCTACTAAGATTAGTTTTAAAATTAATATTGATATTATAGACATAGGTATACTTTCAACATCCCTTGAAAGTTTAAATTATTTCACAATAATGTAGAGACATGGAAATCTGGAATATAAAATTAAATAAACAGTAAACACAGGAATAGAATTAATTAATTAATTAATAGAATTACGAATGATTTTATTGATTTGAAGACATAAAAACAAAATTATACACGTGTAAACTACATGGAACAATTTGAAACATGGGCACAGCTTACTCGAGTCTCGAGTAAGCTGTGACACGGGTGGGCTAGACCACCCTGCTGAAGAAGCCTTCGGCAAAGCGGGGAAGGAATCGATAATCTCCGATCAGTCCGATCTCTGTATTTCCGAGTTCAGTTTTCAGAGGCGTTGTAGAGCGTTGTTTATCTCAGCGAGGTCTGTGTTCTGTAGGTTAGGATTTTCAAAATTTTAACGGTTCTTTAACAATAATTACAATAAATTAGTGCGGCGGCCTGTCTGTGGAAGTTGGTACTTTACATTTGTGTTTGTTTAGTATTGTATTTATTTAGTATTTATACCATGGCGAACGTGAGAGAAATTTCAACTTGAAAGCTGAACGAATTTTTAACCTTCACATATAGTTGTACAGTGACTAACATAGAGTGATGAGTTAGAGTTTTTTTATTATATTTTACTTCATTATTTTGCACTATATAACCTACTAATAGTTAGTTGTTGCCCACCCATGACAAATTACCACAAGCCGCCACTTCTGTATACATGAAATAAATTGTTGTTATACAAGCAGATCCTGAAACAAGTATGGACCTATGGTATTCAGCTTTGAGGCTGTGCCAGACAGAGCAATGTCCAGATCATACCAGGCTTTCAAAGTTCTCTACATTAATTAGTGTTGTTATTTCTTCTCCTAAATAAATTTCCCATATTTAGGTACATTATTATAGTTATATTTAAAGTGATTTTATTTTAATGTTGAATTGATTTAATATTTTTGTATAGTATTTATAGTTTATTTCATCGCTATTTGTCAAATAAAAAATCTCAAAACATAACCTTGGCTCGTCTTTATGGCTAGGCCCAGGTAGACTCTTCCGTTTATCGGTAAGATAAGAGAGTTTTTTATTTGGAAAATAGTGATGAAATGAATAGTATATCGCTATATTTCAAGTAATTATGCCCCTTGAAATTAATTTTCTTCATAACACGCTGTTTCAATCTTACACGATTAAAGTTTCATAGGGATTTAGTCTTTTGCGTCGCAAAATGGGGTCGTACATGTCGGCTGTATGTATATATGTATATGTGCTTTCTGTCGTAATATGAACAAATACATTTCATAAATTCTGTAAGTTGTTGACGTAATACTTTGCGTAAGTGAAATCACCTAAAAGGGTTCCGCACTACCAGCCATAAAAGATTCTTTTTATAAGCGTACAACGGACCCGAGTGGTTTATATATTCACTTTCTCGACCTTTTCTCGCCTACAACTGTTTTATTCATCAATTTTGCCTTCATCTAGGCTGAATTTTATACGACGGGCATTAAAGTAAATTTTTACACTTTCCTGTTCCTCCAAGAGCTCACATAAAAGAAGGGGGCCCTCCTTTTCATCCTGGAATGATATATTAAGCGGGCGATACTTATCCGAGAACTTTTTGGAAAACAGCGCGTTGTGGAGTTTCCTATATCGAGGCCACACTTTTGATGTTATGAATGGTGGTTTCAAAACTGTCGCTCCCTCTGTTGATTGATAAATAGAAGCAGTAGAGCGTAAATAGTAAAGGGGATATGTTACCTTTAAAGAACCATTACGGAGCAAATACTAGTAAAACTATTTTAGGTTATAGAAAAGACGAAGTCAAATAAATATAATAATCATCGAATTTCACCATCGCGAACATCACATTTACCGAAATACCCTCTGGATTTCGGGGAAATCTGAAGGCACAGCTAAATTCATCCATCCTCCCTACATCTGTATGAGTTTTGTCAGATAGAAAGAAAATCGATCGACTTTGAAACATAAATTAATGTACTGCATAAGCGAAAATTATAACTTCAGGGTCTCTGAACTATCCGATATTATTAGAGAATCAGAAAAAGCTTACAGAATATTCGAAATAACGCTCATTTTCCCTATTCCCCAGTCGGCGTTGTTGGCAATCGAGGAGATATCACACGAAGTACAGCAGAAGCATAGACGTCGCCGTTCATTTGAATTTAATCAAACCAAACCGAAGAAGGAATATTAATCTTGTTTAGCGATTCAATTCGTGCTATATCGAATGCGAGCTTTTTCTCCTAATTTAACCGGGACGCGATTAACATAATTCAGAAAAGTGTTCAAGTTCCATCGTTCTACACTTCCTGATGAGGCTCGCCAAGGTATTTCGAGCTCGAGTTCGTCGGGTCGACAAATAAGACGCGTAATCGCATTAACATAAATTGATTCGGGAATATGAGAACATCCGTGTTTCTCGCAATGCCGCTCAGTTCGCGATATGAACGATCTAAATGCCATCATGCGTTCGCCTCATGTGAGATAAATACACGCTGAAAACCACTTATGTATTTTTGGCGTTATCTTCAAGATTACACCGACAACCGAAAGCGAGTGGTATACAGTGCTATCGTGGAGTAATGAATAAATTCGATAAAACTGTAAGGAACAACTTTTGGAAAATACTCTTAAGCTTATCAAATTTTATTTTTAGTTGCGTATTTCTTTAAATACAGCGTCCGACAGAGATGTATGACGTTCTAGAAATGAGTATTATAGTTTAGAGCAATGTTTTCGAACAGTTTTCGGTTAGTTGATATGTGAAGGTCAGGAGATGCCGTTTCAGTCGTCATGGAGCTGTGGACGCTCGAGCATTGTGTTTTTTACAATACGTTCATAGAGACTGGTCGTTCTGCTGTCGCTACGAAACGCAGATTCTGGAACCATTTCAATGCTGAGAGACACGGTAGTGTCTCTACTAGGAACACGATTTGAAGTGGGCGAATAACCTCCTGGATCTTTAAAACCTGGAAGACCTCTGGGACTATAGCGAACGGTAAAACTCCAGAAAACGTGAAAGGAGTTCTTGCAGCTGTGGAAGTCAGTAGCCAGTCCGCGCCGATCAACTGTAGGGCATGCTCGTGCGCTGTGCTTGTCTAACAGGTGAGTACTACGAATTCTGCAGTTAGACTTCCACTTTCATCCATATAAAATCATGGTGGCTCAGGAACGTCGTCAAAATGATTTTATACGTAGGTTTATATTCGCAGAAATCATGTTGGAATTGGTCGTATATGACACTGTATTGATGACGAGTGACGAGGCGCATTTCCATTTGTCAGACGCTGTGAATCAACAGAATTTCCCATATTGGTCGAAGGAAAATCCACGTGAACTTCACCAACGACCACTTCATTCGGATCGAGTTACTGTGTGGTGTGTAATAGCTCGATTCGGCATCATCGGTCCTTATTTTTTTAGAGAAAACGGACGCACGGTGACCGTTAACACACATCGTTATGTTACGACGTTACGCGAATTTCTTATTCCTGAACTGAGAAGGCGTGCTATAAACATACTTGCCACACTTCCAGGGAGACTATGGCCTTCTTTAGGCAACATTTTCCTGGGCGCATCATTCCCCAGGGTGGTATCGAGTGACCTCCACGATCACCCGACCTGTCGCCCTGTGATTATTTCTTTTGGGATCAGTGGCGGCTGGTCAGGCAGAGCTGGGTGGGCAGAGCCCACCCAGCTGTTTCCTAGAAGAAGAGGAACACACAGTTCCAAAGTTCGTTATTTATCGTTTATAGAAATTAATGAAGATATAATTATGTAATATGTAATTAATTAAATACATTACATATTACATAACAACAATAAAATAATGAAAAGTTCTGATTATATATACTAATACTAACAGCGCAACCGTGGTGGAAAATTGCAGTGCAAGTATGAAGTGCAGCAATTCACTCTTCTAACCGTGGAACTAATAGTTATCGTAGTTATGCATAGCGTGGTGGGTGCCGGGCCGGGTCGGTAGTTACACCTTTTGTCTTTCTGAGTTTGTACATACGAGACAGCGCAAGCGCCTCGCACAAATAAAAAATTATATTTATTGCTTTAATAAATAAATACAAGTAAATAAGTGTCTACCAAGATTAGTTTTAAAATTAATATTGATGTTATTGACATAGGTATACATTCAACATCCCTTGAAAGTTTAAATTATTTCACAATAATATAGAAACATGGGAATCTGGAATATAAAATTAAATAAACAGTAAACACATGAATATAATTAATTAATTAATTAATGCAATTAATTAATTAATTATTAAAACTGACAGTCTTTCTTGCTTTAGAGAATTTCGCAGATTAGTCTTTATTCTCTTTAAACATAAAAATGATCTTTCCGCGGAACTGCTTGTGGCAGGAATAGTCAAAATTAAACGACACAATTTTGATGACTCCGGGAAAACAGAAGATAATTGAAGGACCATAATATATTGGTGAAGTTCAAACACAGTGCTCTTTTTCATATTGGGATCATTATAAATCATTGACAGTTCACTTTATTTTAGCGATTTGCGTCAAAGAATGTTCTATATGTATCTACTAAAGAAGAAAAAATTCGTCAGGAAAACGTTTCACGAATGAAGTAAATTGTGTGGAATCTAGATTTAAGAATTTCAGTTTAGAAATTTCATTAAACCGTTCACTAATGTTCAAAGTAATAACGTCCAAACTTTTATAAAGTAATCGTGCATAGATGTTTTTCTTATCTCTTTCAGGAATTAAATCTGAATCCCGCAGTTTCTCATTTTTTGAATATGTGATTTGAAATCGGCGATCTTTTTATTGCAGTAATTAATATCTGACATTTTTGTTTGTAGAATTTTAAACAGACTCTCGGAATGTGGGAATATTGCAGAAAACACTGCTAATAAATAAATAAAATGAAAGTCACGCAATAAAGTTAAAAGGCCTCTAGCACAAATAACGGTTTCTCGATCCCATTCCTCATTTCCATTTTCCACAATTACCTGAAACAGCGTTTCCAAATCTTCCTTATGTTATGGTGACAGTCGCCAAGATGCGTTCACATAATTGCATAACTGAGTCCGGAAATAACGACAACACCCACTCGAGGTTCCATTGTTGACTGCATAAGATCACTGACCTTTTCGCCCATCTAACACGTAGCTTGGATGTAACGTGGACCATCGCATTTCAGCACTTCAGCAAGTAACGCGGGAGTCCAATAATTTGAAATATAAAAGTTGATGGTAGCGTTTAAGGTAAGTAATGTAAAAATTGTAATAGTTGAATAAATCGATTGAACTTTTAAATAACACTCATTTGCCAATTTTTAAGGGGATGCGACGCATCATTCGCATCTATGTACGCTACGCCCCTGATTATTATATAGTATTCTAGTATAGATAAATTTGGTAGTTCAAAGCGAACTCAGCTGTAAAACAAACACACCTAATTGAACTACTGAGTACATCAAAGGTATTTATATAAATATCGACAATGAAAAAGTGTTCGTATATACGTCCAAACGAATATCGGCATACAAGCACAAACATTTTTTTCCAATTAAAATTAGCTTACCTTCAACTGCGAACATGCCAAATAACTCGCAATCAGAAATCACGCATGAACGCTCTCTCTCAATAAGTTCTGTACATTTATGAAAGCCCCTATTAACGGAGAAGCTTAAATTTTTTCCAAAGAAAACCTTCGATTGAGGAATAAAATCGGCTTTCAACTCAAAGATGAATACTCTTTACGAGGCCCTTCTATTAGAATTTTAGCGTTACGATAAAAATACAACGTCGGGCCGCAAGAGTGCTCTTTATAGACTCGATATCGCCGCCAATTTTTCCCAATTTAATATGAAAGAGAAATGGGCACGCAAAAAATTCCCGTACGCGGATTCGATAAATGCGCGAAATAACGAAACAATGACTTCAAATTGTTTGAGCTTCAAAAGTCAAATATATCGCCTTTTGCTCTTCTGAAATAAACAGTTTTAAAACCTTAAAACGGACTTTTCCGCACGTAGAACATATTTATCTCGACATTGAGTGGCGGAGGAAAAATAAACCAACACATAAATGCAGAATATGTGTTTTATGCCACAATTTTACTTTTTTCAAATAGTCCACTCAATCACATTTTTTCAAATAGTTCTCATGACCAATGGACAGGGTGGGGTGTATCCTATCCACCTTAAAATCAATAGATGTTGTCTGGTAGACAGCCCTAATCAGAATCAGTCGAAACCCGATCGATCCGACACGATTTAATTGAGTGATCGTGCTAACAAAAAAAAATTCTCAAGTCGTCCACCTTTGTACTTTCTCATGACCCATGTAGGTATATGGTAGAGTGTGTTCTATTCCCCTCAACATAGATAGGCGTCGTCTGGAAGACGTCCCCAATCAGAATCAGTTAAAACCCGATCGATCCGACACGATTTAGTTGAGTTATCGTGCTAACAAGAATAAATGCCGACGACAACGACACACATACACAGCAAAAATGTTTTAAAAAACATTTGTTTTTTGTTTTTAGGCCGCAAAACGAAAAATAAACCCCAAAAAATTTAGTTTTTTCAATTTTCCTTTACACGATTACATTGCTTTTCCTCGTATAGTGGAGTGCGGAAAAGTAAAAGGAATATCTAGAAATCACCTATGTGTACAGGATGGATTTTTTAGGAAAGTTTTAGGACCCCCTGATACATCTGTTGTTTATTTCCACCTTACATTTGAACTTCTAGAACAGAAATCTGGGTACTTCGCGACCGGATTTTTTATAAACAGGCCTATTTTTAAGAACAATTAATTCTAAAAGTATAATTTTGTTTTACGTGGCTATTACAACATTTAGATTAGGCAATGAAGAAGTTTCAGATGATATATGGGGAACGAAATAGTGAATGCTATTTGATTTTGTTAAACTGTGAAGATATGTAAGGATTTAACTACGAAGAACTTGCATTTAATAGGTGAATTGTATATCAAAATGTAGAGAAAAATGTGAACTTTCTGTTGCATAGATAACTGGCTTTGATTAAGCAATTTTTATTGAGGTAATCGGACTGGTTTATAACTTCTTATAGATATAAAGTGGTAGAAAGTGATCACTTTTTGTGGCAATACATTCCAGTACAGGTCTGGATTCAAGAACAAATATCAAACTCGAATAACCTTTCCCAATATAACAAGTTTAGCCTGTTTTAAATGCGATAAGAAAATAACAGACAACGAATATAATTTAAAATGTTCAGGACTGTGCTCAAACTATTTTCGCCCTAAATGGTTAAGCCATTTACGACAAAATCGTTTAGCCATTTATGGCAGTTAGACAGTTTGATATAGTTATTAATTGGAACGATGTTAAGGTTTTGTGAATATTATGTAGTTTATATTAATAGTACTATTAATTGTAAGATTGTGCGAGAGTTTGAGAAGCTACAATCTTATGTCGTAAGAGAAAGAGGCGATCTTAAAAATATTATTCAATCTAGTAGTAACGCTGTAAATGACAATTTGCCAAGAACACGTAAAACTTTTGACGATGCTGTTGCTGAGAAAGTAGTGATCATAACACTGAAGGCTAATCAAGAAAGTAAAAAGACTAAAGACGCTATACATAAACGTTTGAAATCAGCGAACTGGAAGTCGGAATAAAAGAGGTAAAGAATATTAAACAAGGATGAGTTATAATAAAATACAAAACCAATAAAGAAAAAGACATTATAAAAAAAGCTACAGAAAAGGAATTGCATAACAATTATGAAATCAAGACTCCCAGTTTAAAAAATTCTTGTATTAAAGTCGCAGACATAGAAAATATGGATGGTGATGCATTGCTTAACTTAATAGGAAAGCTAAATACTTCAATATTACATGATGAACGTGAATTACAAGTAAAAGTTATAAAAAAGATGAAAACTAAATTGATGGCTATCATTCAGTGTGATCCTGAAACATTTAAGAAAATTATGCAACAAAAATCTATTTTTATTGACTAGGCTAAGTGTATAGTTTACTTCATCGTTATTGGCCAAATAAAAAAATCTCAAAACATACCATGGCTTGTTTTCATGGCTAGGCTCAGGTAGACTGTTTCGTTTATCGCCGAGATAAGAGAGTTTTTTATTTGGTAAATAGTGATGAAATGAATAGTAGTGTCTTCGAACATGCAAGCGTTTTCAGGTGTTTCAAATATGGTAGTTTTTGACCATCACGCTGATAATTCTGCAAATCCAGATAAATGTTTAAAGTGCACAGCATCAGACCATTCTACCGAAATTAAACATTTGCGTTTTTCTAATTAATTTTGTTTGCTCTTACAATTGACGATTTTCCACAGCGATTTCTAAATTAATTATTTTAAACATGTTATTTTTATTTTACAAAATTGTATTTCCTATATTTAACAGCGCATTATTGAAGTAAACAGTTGCATCTAGTTTATCCAATTTCGACCCCGATGCCTTAAAGAATGATTTCGTTCTAACAGTCGACGGGAATTTCTTCCCGAAAACGTATTAATGTATCGCCTCCTTGGCCCCGGAGCTATACCGGGAAGTCTCCATGGAATTTCGGGAAACATTATTAACAATCCTTCATATTCAGGTCGTTCCCGATTAGATTCCGAAGTTATTTGTAGGCGATAAAGGGAATTATCGATGAACAAAGGAGGGGGAAAGCGGGTGAGCAAAAATAAAATCGTCTATACAATAAAAATGATTTACCGTATTTTTACAGGGTCTTTCAATAGGGACGTTCGAAATTTTTTAGGTTATAGTGGCCATGTTGTTTAAGCAAAATCTGTCAAATTTATTGTGAATTATTCAGTAATGTATAGCAAATTACCATGGAAGGTTATAGCGTTCAACAACGTGTAGAAATCATCAAATATTATTTAAAAAATCAGTGCTCCGTTCGAGAAACGTTCCGCGCATAACGTGATTTTTATCCTCACTACAACCATCCCGCCGAGTCTACTATTCTACATTTGGTGGCCAAATTCGAATCAACCGGTTTGATAATCAGCCAACACTCGCGCGTCACCGAAACTTAAAGTGCGCTGAAAACATCGCTGCTGTGGGTTAGAGTGTACGGGAAAACTCGAGGCAGTCAATGTCTCGTCGTTCACAAGAACTTGGGCCTTTCTGCGATTTCAACTTGACGAATTTTGCGTCGGGATTTGGGTCTGCATCCGTATAAAATCCATTTGATCGAGGAACTTAAGGTAAACGACCATAGACAATGCCACGTCTCCGCTGATTCGGCCCTGGAGCAGTTGGAAGTTGACCCAAATTTTACCAAAAAAAATCATCTTTACCGACGAGGCCCATTTTTGGATGAATGGATATGCGAACAAGTAAATTTATAGGATTTGGGACGATACCAATCTACACGAAATACACTAGTACCAAATGCATCCTGAAGGAAGTGGGCAGAGGAACTAGCCCAAAAAGCACAAACAGCTACACAAAATAATAACACCAGGGACTTTTATCAGATCACTAAAAGGTTGACCAACAAAGTGCTTAATGAGGCAAGAATAATAAGATCCAAGGAAGGCCAGTTGTTAACATTAACGGATGTGCAGCGGGATAGGTGGAAGAAACACTTTCATTAACTGTTGGGCGCTTAACATAATATAATGGAAGAAAACGAAATAGAAAGCGAGGAAAATGCAGAGGAATTGGCGATTAATTGTGAACTGCCTACTAAGGCAGATATACAGCGTGCAATAAAGACACTAAAAGATAACAAATCCCCAGGGGCGGACAATATACCGGCAGAACTTTTGAAGGCAGATCTCCAGTTAAGCACAACGTTATCAGAGCCCATAACCAGGCAAGTGTGGGAAACAGATACCATTCCAGCTGGCTGGAAGGAAGGAATAATAATAAAACTACCCAAAAAAGGAGATTTCGCTCAATGCCAGAACTGGAGAGGTATAACCCTGCTAAATACAATAAATAAAATTTTAGCCACAATAGCACTTAGGGGACTCACAAATGTGATCGAACCAGAGCTCCGACCTAATCAAGCAGGCTTTCCATCAAATTACTCCTGCATAGGACACATAAATACGATTAGAATGATAGTAGAGCAATCTGTAGAGTAGCGGACGTCACTATACTTAATATTTGTCGATTTTGAACCTGCTTTTGATAGCCTTTCACATGGTGCCATTTGGAGAATATTAAAGCTAAGAGGGGTTCCTAAAAAAGTGATATCTCTCATGAAAGCGCTGTACGCAGAAGTTAACTGCAGGGTAGCGCATGGTGGAACCAATAGTGAAGGATTTGAAACACTCTTTGGGGTCAGACAAGGATGAGTGCTCTCCCCCTTCCTATTTAATATTGTGCTAGATCACATTCTATTTAGAGTCAATAGCAATGCATAAAGTATCCGCTGGACCCTAACCTCCAGCCTGGGTGATCTGGAATATGCAGATGATGTGTGCCTTATGGGCCAAACTTTTGAAGAAACAGCAACTCGGTTGTAGATACTTTCAATAGAAGCCATCCAGATTGGCCTAAAAATCAACATCAATAAAACAAAATGTATGAGAATTAACACCAGATACAATGCCCCATTTCATATAAATCACATAGAAATAGAGGATGTTGAGGAATTCACCTACCTGGGAAGTTTCATTACAAAAAGTGGGGGTGTAGAAACTGACATTCATAGTAGAATATGAAAAGCACAGCAAGCCTTCAGCTCACTAGGCCCAGTGTGGAATTCGAGACAATACTCCACACAAACAAAATTACGAATTTTTCAATCAAACGTCAAGTCAGTTCTGTTATATGGTTGTGAAACCTGAAAAGTCACAAAGGTACTATCACATAAACCGCATATCACAGACCGCATAGCAAATGACGACCTTCTGCATCAAACAGGGCAGAAGGAAATTGCATCTGAAATTAGAATCAGAAAATGGTGTTGGGTGGGGCACACACTCCGCAGATCCAACAATAGTGTTGCGAAACAGGCTCCAGAATGGAATCCACAGGGATCTAGAAAAGTAGGAAAACCGGTACAGACATGGAGAAGAACAGTGATGGACGAGTTGAAAAGGACAGGAAAGACATGGAATGAGGCCAAAGTCATGGCGCAAAACAGAACCAGATGGCGCACTTTTACCGAAGCCCTATGTTCCATGTAGGAGTTAAAGGACTTAATAATAAAAAAATGCATCCCGAGAAAGTCAGATTCGGTGTGGATTTGGGTCTGGCGGAATGGCCACCGAGATCGTGCGATTTAACGCCTTTAGACTTCTCTCTTTGGAGCTATCTTAAATCGCAGGTCTATGCGAATAAACCGCAAACAATTGCTGTTCTCAAAGTCAACATAACGAACGCCATCCAGCAAATTCGGCCAGATTTATGAGACAAAGTCATCAAAAATTGGACCTCCTGAATACGTGCCACCAATCAAATCCGCGGTCAACATTTGAACGACGTTATAATCCATACTTAATGCCATAAAATGTTCTTTCAAATAAAAAAGAAACTGGTAGATATCTTACTCATAACTTATTTTATTTACGTTTAAAAGTCAAGCGTCCTTATTGAAAGACCCCTTATCATATTTTTGTGTCATATTTTAACACTACTATTGTCAAATATGATACGTCCCTAAATTTTAGAACTTAAACGACCCCACCTTTAATAAGATATTTACAAATGAAGACACCCTGTGCAATACCTGGTTTTTAATCATTTGTTGTGCCAAAAATTACCCTTAGGCCGGCTGTAGACACTGCTAGTTTTTCCTCGCGAATTTGAATAGCGAGTATCCCTCGCGAGTCAAACGCGAGGCGATCCAAAATATGATTCACGAATCTATGTGAATCAAAGCTGAGCGGCCAGTTGTCTTGAGATAGTATGATTGCCTCAGCCCGGTTCATTTTTAATCTACATACCGCGAGTTTCGACCATGAAACGTGTTTGATGGTTGCTCTTTACCGACTAGTGAGCAGATGATGATGAGGCAGCCAAACGAGTCAGGTGGAGGGGAGACTCAGGGCAAAGAAATAGTCTAGAACATGGGAGATTTGATTCGCGAAACTGCTTCACGAAGAAAACTCGAAATGTCTATAACTGGCTTTAGAATAACTATCAAAATATCATTTCAAATCCTTTTATCAATTGAGCTGCAAGTGATACTAACAAATAACAAAAAACTTTTGAAAAAGTTTACTTTAATTCAAGTATAATTATTATTATTTGTTTTACTACGGGGCAGCTATTTTAAATTTGAAATATTCTGCTTATGATACAACCTATTAGACTAAACCGTAATTCCATTCCATCCGTCATATAAATTATATCGATTTAACTCCGCATTTTCTACCGTATTCGAGTTATAAATAGGCTACATTGAAGCGTTAATCAACAATCGGAATGAGACCCTTTCCGCTCTATAGAATACATTATACCACTTTATTATGTTACTGTGAGCATTTAACCCAGATTTAGAATTAAAACTATCCGCTTGAATTAGATAAATCATAGCTGATGTACGTATATTTCTACATTCTCGACTACTTCTACATTCAACACTAAATTGAATTATGTTATGATGACGGTATTGTATTGGAGAGGTATTTATAGTATCTTACTTTTCAAACATTTCCATTTCCATCATTATAAGGTGATACAATTATTATTAATACCAAGTAAACATGAACTTACAATAGATAATTGCATAGTATTCATCTCGTGGCAGGACTTTCTGACCTATACTTGACCAAAAGCTATAATTATCTGTTCTACCACCGCCACGTGGTTACATTGTACCAGGTATGTAGTAAATATGAAACAGGAATTTTTTGTATAGAAAATACACGTTTATTGTATGAAAATGATAAAAAGTATTGTCCATTGCTAGCTATATATTTTTTCCATCTCTCTGACAATTTGTGGATTCCATGTCAAAAAACTTCTTGCTCTTTTAAGGCAAACCAGTCATCGAGCCATTTTCGTACATTTTCGTACTAAGTGAAGCCCTGCTAAGCAAGTGCGTGTCCCATCGATACAAATAAGTAGTAATCGGATGGAGACAAGTCTGGTGAATAAACCGCATACGACAATATTTCCCAACTAAACCCTGACCGATTTTGCTGTGTGTGATAGCGCATTATCAATAAGTAAGATCATTTTGCCTTTTCTGATATTCTGGTCGTTTTCATGCAAAGCTTGATTGAGACCGATTATTTGTTGTCGGTGTTCAGTATTAACGGTTTGGCCAGGTTTTAGCAGCTCATAATAGATTACACCCTTCTGATTCCTCATTGCCTTCCTTCCATAGCGATTTGGCCTTGCATGCGATGTCGATGGTTCGTCTGGAGTTACCCATGATTTCTTACGCTTAGGATTCTCGAAATATATCCACTTTTCATCGCCAGTTACAATTTCACGGAGAAATGATTTTCTTTTGTACCCGGCGAGCAGCATTTTGCAAATAGTTTTTCTATTTTCCTGCTGTCTTTCATTCACTTCATGTGGAAATCATTTTCCCATCTTCTGGATCTTTCCCATGTCTTTCAAACGTATGGAGACGGCTTCTCGTGTCACATTTAATAATTGATCCGCGAGTTCTTGTTGCGTTTGAGCGGCATTCTCATCCAATAATGCTTGCAATTTGCTATCTTCAAACTCTTTCGGTGGTCTTCCATGTTCTTTGTTTCTCACGTCAAAATTGTCACTTTTGATTTTCTTAATCCACTCAAAGCATTGTGATTTACCAAGAGCATGCTCACCGTAGACTTCGACAATCATTTGATGCAATTCTGCAGCAGTTTTCTTCAAATGGTAACAGAAAATCAATGCTGTCCGCAAATATAAATTTCCAGGCACAAAATTCGACATGTTCAACGCTATTAAAAACGATGCTGTTGTAAGAAACTTGTATTGTGATGAGGTAAAAACCTTTATCAGATGTGAAAATAAGAAAATGGCGTCAATGACGTTGTATGGCGGTGACTAAATTAGTAGCTAGGCCATCTATGGGCAAATTCCGGTTTCATATTTACATGCCTATTAAATGTGAAACTGATAAATCAGGGGATCAGTGAATATCATAAAAATAGGTAGTAACTATGAGAAAGTTGCTACTAATTTTGTGAATACTGACCTTAATTACACCAAATACACCTTACTGATCAAATTTAACTGATATTAATAACTTATGCATTCAAGGAAAATTCACTCAACCAAATATATATTTTCTAAATCAGTGGAAACTATTACGTCCCCTAACGACCCCTTCCGAGCACCGTGTACTCGGACCGACCCCCAGACAGGCACTAAAGAAAATTACAGGCTTAATTATTCCGCTGTTAGTGAAATTAGCCTCCCCTAATACCAACTAATAAAACAAAGAGAAGTAATTAGAAAGTAATTGATGTTTGATGTTCAGAATTCTAAATGAAGGAAGCACATTGCTAATCGCACCTTTCTGTCTGGTTATAAAATAAATTTGGATTCTCCTAGCATGCGGTGCGCGACGAGGGTGACGGGGCGGGGAAGGGGGTAGGGAAACGGTGTCGTTTACATCGGTAATTAAAGCTCGCTTGTAATTATATCCAACTGACGGCAGATGACGCTGACGCGAAGAGATGTCGTCGACGGGGGACGACCATGGGATGGATATGTGTCTGAGGCGGGCGGTTGCCCGGAGTTTTAGATAGGGTGGTTCTAATCCGGTTCTTTCTAGAGATTCTAGAAAAAAAAGTAGGAGCTAGAAGCATTCTGGTATATTTAATCAAAGCCCTGTTTTTTAAATAACAACGGCAAGTTTGTTTTTTACCCATTACACCCTCCGTTGGGCGCCGTCGATCTGTGAGATCCGGCAGTAATTTTTTTCTTTGCCCTTTCGTGTGTATTACGAATATTAACTCGAACTCCCTCATAGCTTCCCAGCTCCAAGCCACTCTTCTCGGTATGGTGTTAAGTTTTTACTTTTCCGCACTCAACTATACTAGCGGAAAAGTAATGTAATCGCGTAAAGAAAAACGTAAAAAAAATTTGTTTCGTTTATTTTTCGTTTTTCGACCTAAAAACAAAAACAATTGTTCTTAAAAAAATTTTGTCTGTGTGTGTGTGTCGTCATTGTCGTTGTCGTCGGCATTAAAATTTCTTGTTAGCACGATAACTCAATTAAATCGTTTCGGATCGATCGGGTTTCGACTGATTCTGATTAGGGACATCTACCAGACGACACCTATTGATTTTGAGGTGGATGGGACACACTCCACCCTGTCAATGGGTCATGAGGAAGCACGATGGTGGACTATTTGAGAAAAATTGAAAAAAGTAAAACTGTCGCATAAAACATATATTCTGCATTTATGTGTTGGTTTATTTTTTCTCGGCCATTCAATTTTGAGACAGAGATGTTCTAAGTGCGGAAAAGTCCGTTGTAAGGTTTTAAAACTATTTATTTTTTTATATATAACTTTATGACATTTACATGAAAAAATAGGTGGTTTGTTTTCTGTATTTAAAATTTGTTCAATACTAATTTATGTTTGTCTTTTGTCCTTAAAATAGAAAAAAACCTGTCAATAGCCGGTTCTCCTATAGAAATCTTGCACCTTTGTTGTTTTACAGAATTAAATGAATTCCTTTGTGTAAATTTAATTATTGCGATTAAAAAAACTAGGGTGAAATATTTATTATTGTATTGTATTAATTAAAATAAACATTTAATTAAGTCTCCAACTCATTAAAGTCTAAATTGTCTAATATTTAATTATGGGATCTCTTAGATGCATTGCGCACGAATGTGTTTGGATTCACACTACGTCCGACGGAAGATTAATATAGTTTTAATCACCTCCCGATGGTGCCTGCTTCTTTGCCGAAACGTCGAGAAATATTCTTTCGGTGGTAGTGGAAAACTGGGCTCCTATTTGTTTCGCTATATGAATGTTCCATTCCAGGAGAGCTATATTGTCTGTCATGCTATATCCTGTAGAATATACCAATTGTCCTTATGTTTAATAGCGTTTTACCATCGAATCCTTATCAATGTCTACACATTCAATCAGAGCATTTGGAATCTGTCTTTGTTCCTTGTATTGTTTATACATTAATTTCGTTTCAGGGTAGAATAAATCATCAAATTCACCAATAAACTTTTTCAGTTGGTGAATACAAACGTTTTTTGGGCTTTCGCACATGAGGCATATTTTATAATTAAATTAGAGCGTTTCATATAACACAGCGGAGACCGTACGTACACCTTGATCGATAAATCAAAATCAACTATGGCCTTATGGGACCGTGAGAAGTGTATTGCTGGTCCTCCTCCACTACGATTCGTCAACCACTAACCTCATCTAAGAGTTATCGTTGCACCATTACGTAAAAACTGTTTAGAAATTAAAAGACAGTTATCTCGGCGAATTACTATACATAGTTTACATCCTAATAGAAAATTTTATGAATTTTATTGTTTTAGGAAATGTAGACATATTGAGGGATCAGAATATGAAAGATAAGTTCCAGGAGAAAACAGATCAATTAATAAATAAAGCGAGTAAGGACGCAATCAAGAACGCAGAAACTGAGTGGGAGGGTATCACGCTACGCGGCTACGGTCGTTTTAGGACACGATAAAAGGGAAGCTAGGAAGCCCTGGATAACGGACGAAATCTTAAACTTAATGCAAAAGAGACGAGGCTACAAAAACAGACGAGACGAGGAAGGACTGAAAACTTATAAGTCAATAAAGTAGGAAATCATTAGAAAATGTAGAAAAGCGTAAGAACAATGGATAGAGGATAAATGCAAAGAAGTAGAAGATAAGTTGCAAGTAGGTAAGACCGATGAGGCTTACAAAATAACAATAGGAACAATAAGTAGAAACGTTAGGAGTCAATCGGGGGACATACTGATCGGAAGAGAGGAGAAAGCGGATAGATGGAAGCAGTACTTAGGAAATTTATACGAGGGTCAGGAATTAGGAGAGGTATTAGAGGAAGAATCTAGCATCGATAGGGAAGATGTAGGAAAACCTATATTGAGAGAAGAATTTGAAATAGCACTAAGGGGGCTAAAGAATAATAGAGCGCCAGGTGTAGATAAAATACAGGCGGAAATTTTGAAATGTGCGGGACAGAAAGTAGTAAATAGGATGTTTGAACTGGTAAAATACATATACGAAACGGGCGAGATGCCGGAGGATTATAAGAGGAACATTATCGTTACTATACCGAAAAAAGAGGAGCCGACAAATGCGAGAACTTTAGAACGATTAGCCTAACTTCCCATGCGCCAAAAATCTTAACCAGAATAGTGCAGAAGAGGATGGAAAATAGAGCGGAGGAAATATTAGGAGAAGACCAATTCGGGTTTAGGCGAAATAGGGGAACTCGCGAAGCTATTCTGGCGCTAAGTGTAATGTTAGAGAAAACAATAGAAAAAGGAAAGAACGCTTAGATAGGATTTGTAGATTTAGAAAAAGCTTTTGATAACGTAAGATGGGAAAAAATGTTCGAGGTACTAAAGAGCGCGGGAATGAAGTATAGAGATAGGAGAGCAGTACACAATCTATACAGAGAGCAAACTGCTGTTATAGAAGTAGAAGGGGAAAAAAGGGAACTAGGTATTAGGAAAGGAGTAAGACAAGGATGTACGCTATCACCACTAATTTTTAATCTGTACATCGAAGAAGCGATTAATGTGGTAAAAGAGAGAGTGGATTTCGGGATTAAAGTACAGGGACAGAAACTAAAAATGCTGAGATTCGCGCATGATATAGCAGTATTAGCATCTAGTAAGGAGGAATTAGAATCAGCATTGAACGAAATGGAGGCAGTGTTGACAGAGGAATACGGAATGAGGGTGAATAAAAACAAAAGAGTGTTAGTGTGCAGAGGGCGCGAGAGCAGAGCAAAAACGAAAGTACAAATTAATAATGAAAGATTGGAGGAAGTTAAAGACTTCACTTATTTAGGAAGTAAAATAAATTGGGATGGAAGAAGCGATAAAGACATAAAACAAAAAATAGCGCAGGGTCGAGTAGCTTTTAACAAAAAGAAATCACTTTTATGCTCGGGGGTAATAGACTTAGAAACAAGGAAGAGATTTTTGAAAACATATGTATGGAGCACGGCACTATACGGTTGCGAAACCTGGACAGTAGGGGAAGCAAGTAGGAAGAAATTAGAAGCTTTCGAGATGTGGTGTTACCGAAGAATGATGAAAATACCATGGACTGATAGGGTTAGAAACGAAGAAGTATTGGAGAGAGTCGGCGAGAGGAGAAGTATGTGGAAAACCATAAAGAAGAGAAGAGATAGAATGGTAGGCCACTTGCTGAGGCATGGGGGAATAATCCGAGATATTTTGGAGGCAGAGATAGGAGTGAAGGAAGGCAGAGGTAGGCCTAGATTAGACTACTGCTGGCAAATAGTAAGGGATGTAGGTTGTAGCACAATTAGCAAAATGCGTAGGTTAGCACAAGATAGGAGAAGCTGGAGGTTAGCGTCCAACGAGTCTTAGGAGTGATGACCTAATGATGATGATATTGTTTTAGAATAGCTGAAATTTGTGGATTTTATAAACATTCTTTGCAGTAAAAGTATTCATGCCCCCACATGAAGGGCCACTGGTATGCAGAGCTCGCCCACAGCCTTACTCATCAATTGGTCTCCCATTGAACCTAGATTGACCTCCAATTGAGATAGATTATAACAAAATGTTTTGTTAAAATAAAACGTTTTTTTCTTACAATAAAATGTGGCAAAGAATCAAACTAAATTATTCTCTTTATGCCACAATGACTAACAATAGGAATTCAACGACTACTACTAGTGAATAGGCAATTTGCATAATTTTTAATTATGTTGTCAAAACATTCTATAGGTCATTAAATCCATACAGCGTTAAATTTACCACTTTTGTACAATAATAGACACAAAATAAATAAATGAAATTTGAAATTATTATCGGCGCGCGTAAGCACAAGAAATGTAAATGGCTGTCGCGTGACGTCACTGTATATTATTTTGTTGAGAGATAGATGGGCGTTTAGTGTAATTTCGTTAGATATTCCTTTTTCGGTGTGCGAATCTATTTATTATTATTAATATTGAACAATTGTGTGTAGACTATGGTCCCCAATTTGTCGCTCAGGTACTGGTTCTCTCTGGCAGCTGAAAATATGAGGTAGAATGCCCATTTTCAAACTTAATCTTTGTAAATTTCCAGCCAGTCTGTATTGCCAGTAGTTTTCCATGTCTTCCTCCAACTGTAAAAAAGATTCAAATGTAAATCTTATTTAAGTATCTATATCTAATGACCTCCAAAACAAACATTTTCTAAATATTCCATGCGGCAAGTAATATGAAAACAGCATACAACGTGAAAGTGGGGTTATGTGCAAATACATCCGAAACAAATAAATGTTATTAGGTACTCACAATAAAATGATCCTCGCAACAATATTGCGGCGTCGAACTTGATTGCTTTATATTTTTCTTTTCGTCCCTTTTCATTGCTACGCACCATTTCTTCCGCATTCTTTCCTCTTTGGGAACCGAGAACAATTATTCGGGCGTTGATACCGTAGTATTTGTACACATTGGCACGATGCAATACTTATAAAATTTGTGTTTTATCGGCTCCATACCGTTAGGCACTTTATAAAACGCACTTGTTACAGATTTTACAAACAGTTAGCACTAAACCAAATCAAAATAGTGACGATTGGAATACTTCCCCATACAGTGACGTGGACCAATCAGATTAGCGTTTTCGAACACGTGACTTTGTTTACATAAATGAGAGAAATAATTTTATTATATTATTAAAATTTATTAATTAAGTACTTATTATATGGCAGGAATAATATATTTTCAGGCATATAGAAGTTTCATGCAAATTGCCTATTCACAAAAAGCAGCACAAATTACAATCAGCACTTCACAGAATTAAGCAGGGAAATTCGTTATCATAAATAAACCGCGGTGTTTTACGAGTTCACGAGTACTTCTAACACAAATCTTCCCTAATTCAAGATGATTAATAAACTCAATATATACTTTAATAGAATGTACGTAATGAGCGACGCGATATCACAATAGGAATAACAAGCCTGACAGTAGCTATGCAAATTCGAGTAATTCCATTGTTCCACCTCCTTAGGCGATTGTAGTTGCCAAAGCGGCAACCAAGATAGGGGCCTTAACAATGGAGTCATCTAGAAGGAGTGTCCTCGAAGGAATAGAAGAAACATTCTGTCGGCAATCTTAGACACGACGCACAGCACCGCGTAGGTGTGTTCATAATACTGTATGAACTTTTCGTGGATATTTTTATACCGGGTGGGAAAATCTTGAAGTTTTTATAAGGATTCTTATTAATTATGAGTAGCAAGGATAACAAAATAATAATACACAATAATTAGTAACAAACGCACTAAACTGTTGAAACTAAATATAACACTGTATGTACTTACTCTGTTAACTAGCGAAATGAACTATCATGATCATCATCATCATCATGAACTGGAGACGATCCGTAAATACTTTGCAGCATCAGGTATGTTTCCATATTTGTCTCAGGAGAAGTAAGAATGGAAAAGTACCACGTAGACCCCACTTAATCCCACCGACACCCATCCGACACCACCGCACCGTGCCGGATTAGTTTCGTTTACTTTTTGATGGGCGCGGTGCGGTGCGGTGTATCTATTGAGAATTTCATTGTTGCTTTCTATTTTATTGCAAATATTTAAAATTTTAACTTAACAATACTCATACACTATTCATATCTTAATAATACATTCATTATATTATTCATTATTATTACTATTAATATTAAAATAAATGTTGAAAAGTTAATTGAAGAGATGATTGAAGTTTCCGGTACTATATACCAATCGAACGAAAAATATAGGAACTCTGAATATAAGGAACGAGTGGGGAAAGTAATACTTGTTATGTTATCAGGCGAACCATGAAGCAATCGCATGAAAATTCGAAAGTTTTGCGTTGAAATGCCAAATGCATTTTTCAGACAACTTTCTTGCTCTGCGTAACCGGTAATTAAAAATTATCTCCTCTCCTTCTCCTCTTCCTCTTTTCTCCTCCTCTCATTTACATATATTGTCTTCCATGCGTTGTGGACCCAGATTCTTCTTCGATTTTTGCGATGATATCTTCTCCAATTACCTTCCACCAAACATCTTCTTCCACCCAAAGCAAGCCTAATCTAAATCCAAAGCATCCCTAATTCACTATTTGTAAAACTTCTCAACATTTTGTCAGTACGAAGCGGCTGCGTAAGCTTAGAAAAGGATATTCAACTGCAATCGTGAGACAGACCGCACGGGCGACATACGGATCAGATGCGGACAAGTGTGGTTTCCCATCACCATCACCGACAGTTGGCCGATCTGCGGTGCTGGCACGGTGCGGTCATGTGTGTCCCGGCCTTAATTTAGGTACCATCATCATGATGTCATCAGTCCTAAGACTGGTTGGACGCTAACCTCCAGGTTTTCCTATCTTGAGCTAACCTACGCATTTCGCTAATTGTGCTACAACCTACATCCCTTACTATTTGCGAGCAGTAGTCTAACCTAGGCCTACCTCTGCTTTTCTTCACTCCTATTTTTACCTCCAAAATATCGCGGACTATTTCCCCATGTCTCTGCAAGTGGCCTACCATTCTATCTCTTCTCTTCTTTATGTTTTTCCACATACTTCATTTCTCGACGACTTTCTCTAATACTTCTTCGCTTCTAACCCTATCAGTCCACGGTATTTTCATCATTCTTCGGTAACACCACATCTCAAAAGCTTCCAATTTCTTCCTACTTGCTTCCCCTACTGTCCAGGTTTCGCAACCGTATAGTGCCGTGCTCCATACATACGCTTTCAAAAATCTCGTCCTTGTTTCTAAGTTTATTACCCCCGAGCATAAAAGTGCTTTCTTTTTGTTAAAAGCTACTCAACCCTGCGCTATTCTTTGTTTTATATCTTTATCGCTTCTTCCATCCCAATTTATTTTACTTCCTAAATAAGTGAAGTCTTTAACTTCCTCCAATCTTTCATTATTAATTTGTACTTACGTTTTTGTTCTGTTATCGCGCCCTCTGCACACTAACACTTTAGTTTTGTTTTTATTCACCCTCATTCCGTATTCCTCTGTCAACACCGCCTCTATTTCGTTTAACGCTGATTCTAATTCCTCCTTACTAGATGCTAATACTGCTATATCATCCGCGAATCTCAGCATTTTTAGTTTCTGTCCCTGTACTTTAATCCCGAAATCCACTCTATCTTTTACCACATTAATCGCCTCTTCGATGTACAGTTTAAAAATTAGTGGTGATAGCGTACATCCTTGTCTTACTCCTTTCCTAATATCTACTTAATTTCTTTCCCCTTTCTACTTCTATCACAGCAGTTTGCTCTTTGTATAGATTGTGTACTGCTCTCCTATCTCTATGCTTCATTCCCGCGCTCTTTAGTATCTCGAACATTTTTTCCCATCTCACATTATCAAAAGCTTTTTCTAAATCTTCAAATCCTATATAAACGTTCTTTCCTTTTTCTATTGTTTTCTCTAACATTACTCTTAGCGCCAGAATAGCTTCGCGAGTTCCCCTATTTCGCCTAAACCCGAATTGGTTTTCTCCTAGTATTTCCTCCGCTCTATTTTCCATCCTCTTCTGCACTAAGGTTGTTGACGTGTGGGAAGTTAGGCTAATCGTTCTAAAGTTCTCGCATTTGTCGATTCCTCTCTTTTTCGGTATAGTAACGATAATGTTCCTCTTATAATCCTCCGGCATCTCGCCCGTTTCGTTTGTGTATTTTACCAGTTCAATCATCCTATTTACTACTTTATGTCCCGCACATTTCAAAACTTCCGCCTGTATTTTATCTACACCTGGCGCTTTATTGTTCTTTAGCCCCCTTAGTGCTATTTCAAATTCCTCTCTCAATATAGGTTTTCCTACATCTTCCCTATCGATGCTAGATTCTTCCTCTAATATCTCTCCTAATTTCTGCCCCTATAAATTTCCTAAGTACTGTTTCCATCTATCCTCTTTCTCCTCTCTTTCGATCAGTATGTCCCCCGATTGACTCCTAACGTTTCTTCTTATTGGTCCTATATCCCTGAAGTTCCTTTTAATTATTTTGTAAGCCTCATCAGTCTTACCTACGCGGAGCTTATCTTCTACTTCTTTGCATTTATCCTCTATCCATTGTTCTTTCGCTTTCCTACTCTTTCTAATGATTTCCCACTTTATTGACTTATAAGTTTTCAGTCCTTTCTCGTCTCGTTTGTTTTTGTAGCCTCGTCTCTTTTGTATTAAGTTTAAGATTTCGTCCGTTATCCAGGGCTTCCTAGCTTCCCTTCTCTCGTGTCCTAAAACGTCCGTAGCCGCGGAATCTAGACTATTCTTGATACCCTTCCACTCAGTTCTTGATTTCGTAATTTAGGTATAAATAGGATATATTGTTAGCATAAGGTTAGGTTTAATCATCTTTAGATGATGCCAACTTTGTTGGCGAAACGCGCGTCAAGTGTAGTGTATAGTGTTTTGGCGTTTTCTGGAAACTACCTCAGTGTTATATTCACACCAAAGGTTCCTACCCACTCCAATATATTTAACCTATACGTTTCTCGGGTAACTAATCTTGGTACGCCCCATTTATAACAAAATTGATACACATAAATAATGTACAGATGAGGGATCAAAGTAGTAAACTGTATACACTGACATACAAAACACAAGCGATGGTAATTGTTTGCACTTTTCATTACAACAACGAGAAAACTACAAAAGCTCGCAATTAGTCTCAACCGCAACTTCAATTTCGAATAGTAGCTGGAAAAAATATCGAAGGTTGCGCTGCCTGGCTTTATACAACTCACTTAAAAGTTTTAATTAGCCCGATTGTTGATAACGTTTTTGTAAACAAGTAATGGTCATTAAGTTTAATTAAAAATTACCTCGGGTCTATTTTCCTTTGAAACTAATTATCCTACTAGTTTTAATAATTATATCTTAATTGAGAAGTTACATTAAGAAGTTTAGTTTTAAATGTTACTTAGCTTAATCAAATTTATCTACAATTATAGTCGCCATGCACTTTCAGTTATTAACATAGTACTTGAAATCCAAGATGCGTGAGAAATTTATGACTCAAATAGGACCCTGACGTTCACGAGCTTTGGATACTTGGGCGCATATGCATTATCCAAATTCGCAGCCGTAGTATAGATGTTCTGTGGTATTCAGAAAAAATACTGTGATGGTATTAAAGTGGCTGACTGAGATATCGAATTTTCAATGTTTGTGAAACTATTTTGAAAGTTCACAGTCAAGGAAGCGAAAGATAATAAATAATTCAGTCTAATTTCATGTAGGTAGTAGAAAAGTATGTTTAAATATTAGTAAAATTGAATTTCTCTACTACACAAATCATTGAGGGACTCTATTTCGTCAATATTAAGTATTAAATAGTTAATTCACTTGTTTCATAAACGAGTATGGCCTATACTTGTGCTAATGTAATTATTACCATGAACGTTACCATAAAAATATCTTTATTTCTCTACATAGTCTCCTTTTTACTTGATACACTGTTCCCAGCGATTTTCCCAATAACTTGGTCAAACTCCTCAAAACTGGCATGAACCGCAAACTCCACCTCCTCATTGTTGGCAAAAAAACTCAAATATCGTCTATCAAACTGAGAGCCTACGATATTTATTCTTGCTTATTATTAAACAAAAAAGTGCACTTGACAAAAATACCATATCTTGTCACATTATTCTGTGGTTATTTAATAAAACCTTTTCTAGACCACCAATTTAATCTCATTCAAGAGGCATATTAAACACTCTATACGTTATACTTTAGAAAGTAACAAAGACGATACGACAATTCAAATAACTGAAATTAAAATACCAAATCGTAGTTCTTCGAACGAGTTTAATTATTTTAAATTTAAGCGACGAGTATTTATCGGATGACATACGAAAGGGCTTTCATTCTACTCCACTTCGAAATTGCATTAGTCCCGAAATACCCTTTCATTATATTTAATTCGAAAGAAGCAACTTAAAACTGTCGGCGCAGAAAAATAACAGAAACCTCTCACTGTTTCCCTTTTTTGTTAGAGAAAGCGGATCGCGAGCGATTTATGCGTCCCCCGTTCAAGCCATGTGCGTAACCGTGGGAGGGATGTGACCCCACTTTAATAAATTAGATTTCTAGATGTTTTTCGTGGATCAAAGAAATCAGTGAATCGTATTAAACGCACACGGGTTCTAAGAAAATCCATTTTCGAATGTTTACTAATAAAAATAAATGTAATGATGACATATTGGCAGAAATAACATTTATGTTTGGTTATTTAGAACGTCTGGGACGTAGATACTGTTACTTTACCGCCTCTCACATCATTATGTTATATACGTGGTGTCCTAAAATTCGTCTCCTACTTACTTTACAAATAAATGCACAAATATGTCGATTAGTTCAATATTCACAAAGGAAACGAGTAAAACAACTACTACGTGTTACACCACTATAATTACACAGAAACGTGACTGCAGTTTCGACAATTATGTCATTTTCAAACGATGATTCAACTAAGAATATATTCTCCTCTTTTTACTGTTACTCAAATTAATAAACCCCCTGTATAATAGTTCTTAATAATATTCATGGAAATTCCCACAATTTGATGGTCGAAATTCCACCATTTGAAAAACACGTTTCTTATAAACCTTAACTACCTATTTATTGTCATAACAATTAGGCTCTGTATTTGAATAGTATATATTATAGGAACAGAATGTTTGTATTTTATTCTTAGTTATTCTAACGGCTTCCTCGATGGATTTATTAGTTCAATATTATTAACCTGTTGACATACATACACCATACGTTTATACTAGTTACTTCGTAACTAAAAACGCAGTGGAATTAGATCAGCAGACCGTGGAGATTATTCAATTGGCCTTTTACTTATTCACCGATTTAGAAATATTTCCTGCACATAATTTCTTATACTATATCGTAATAATGTTACTGCAAGGAATACCACAGTTATCTTGAATGGAAAATATGGCTTTTAGAACTAGAATAAAAATTACAGACAAACTAGAGCTACATTAAAAAATAAATTATAGAAAGTCCAAATGTATTTGCTATCAGATATAGAGAAGGAAAGGCTCGACCTCAAAATTCGATTTCCAACTATATCAGTACAAACATACAAACACTACGCATAAAAATTAAGGATAAAAAGTCCAAAATTTTTAGGCTATTTTCCAATTTCTATAACTTGAAAAAAAATAGTCGAAGAGCAATTTTAAAAAAAGAAAATTGAAGCTCCAAGTTTCTAGTTCTAGCATCATGAGTCCAATATTTTAATCTCAAAGTGTCTCAAAGAAACCCCAACAATTTCAGAGCGTTGCGAGTTTTTTCATTGTATTCCGAATGATTGAATTTGTCGTTTTTACTAAAAATCAAGTTAAGGATAAATTTTTCAGTTTTGTTCAGATTTTGGGATTGAAAATGTATTATTAGCAATAATTCATATCTTGCTATTAAAAATGTTAATTATTATAAGAGAAAAAATAAAAAAAAAAGTTAAAACTTACTTTTGTACTTTCAACGACGATTATTCAGCAAAAAATCATCATACAAGCCTTTTAGTACCTCAAATTAAAGAGAATAAAATTATTTAAAAATGCGTTATGATGAAATCACCGAAAAAAAAAATATTTAAGTTCGTGGACCCTTTGAAAGACAAACAAAAATTTTGAATTTTTTTTTCGATGGTTTTCTTATGATTACTCAAGAATTGCTGACAGTAAATTCTATTGAACTCAAGATATGAAAATTAGCTTTTTTTTAAAATTGCTCTGCGACTATATTTATCCAAGTTACAGCCCTTTGAAAATCACTTAGAATTTTAGGATTTTTTACATCCTTTAATTTTTGTGCCTAGTCTACATTCTGCTGTCATTTTATATGACTTTCTTGCATCGAGTGTATTAGAATACGAATTTTTATTGCATTGTTTAAAATGAGACTGTAGAGAGGTAGCAGACTGATAGAATTCTGTGAGAAGCACAAGATGGAAGTCGCGAACACATTGTTCAAGAATCACGTTAGGAGGCGGTATACATGGAAAATGCCAGGAGGGATAGACAGGTATCAGATAGACTACATTCTGGTTAGGAAGAGATTTAGAAATCAAGTAAAAAACTGTAAGAGTTATCCAGGAGCAGATGTAGACAGCGATCACAACTTGGTAGTCATGAAAGCTAGATTAAAGTTCAAAAATCTGAAAACCCGGAAGGATAAGAAACGTATAAATGTAGACATATTGAGGGATCAGAATATGAAAGATAAGTTCCAGGAGAAAACAGATCAATTAATAAATAAAACGAGTAAGGACGAAATCAAGAACGCAGAAACTGAGTGGGAGGGTATCAAGAATAGTTTAGCTTCCGCGGCTACGGACGTTTTAGGACACGATAAAAGGGAAGCTAGGAAGCCCTGGATAACGGACGAAATCTTAAACTTAATGCAAAAGAGACGAGACTACAAAAACAGACGAGACGAAGAAGGACTGAAAACGTATAAGGCTATAAAGTGGGAAATCATTAGAAAATGTAGAAAAGCGAAAGAACAATGGATAGAGGAGAAATGCAAAGAAGTAGAAGATAAGTTGCAAGTAGGTAAGACCGATGAGGCTTACAAAATAATTAAGAGGAACTTCAGGGATATAGGAACAATAAGTAGAAATGTTAGGAGTCAGTCGGGGGACATACTGATAGGAAGAGAGGAAAAAGCGGATAGATGGAAACAGTACTTAGGAAATTTATACGAGGGTCAGGAATTAGGAGAGATATTAGAGGAAGAATCTAGCATCGATAGGGAAGATGTAGGAAAACCTATATTGAGAGAGGAATTTGAAATAGCACTAAGGGGGCTAAAGAATAATAGAGCGCCGGGTGTAGATAAAATACAGGCGGAAATTTTGAAATGTGCGGGACAGAAAGTAGTAAATAGGATGTTTGAACTGGTAAAATGCATATACGAAACGGGCGAGATGCCGGAGGATTATAAGAGGAACATTATCGTTACTATACCGAAAAAGAGAGGAGCCGACAAATGCGAGAACTTTAGAACGATTAGCCTAACTTCCCATGCGTCAAAAATCCTAACTAGAATAGTACAGAAGAGGATGGAAAATAGAGCGGAGGAAATACTAGGAGAAGACCAATTCGGGTTTAGGCGAAATAGGGGAACTCGCGAAGCTATTCTGGCGCTAAGAGTAATGTTAGAGAAAACAATAGAAAAAGGAAAGAACGCTTATATAGGATTTGTAGATTTAGAAAAAGCGTTTGATAACGTAAGATGGGAAAAAATGTTCGAGATACTAAAGAGCGCGGGAATGAAGTATAGAGATAGGAGAGTAGTACACAATCTATACATAGAGCAAACTGCTGTTATAGAAGTAGAAGGGGAGGAAAGGGAAGTAGGTATTAGGAAAGGAGTAAGACAAGGATGTACGCTATCACCACTAATTTTTAATCTGTACATCGAAGAGGCGATTAATGTGGTAAAAGATAGAGTGGATTTCGGGATTAAAGTACAGGGACAGAAACTAAAAATGCTGAGATTCGCGGATGATATAGCAGTATTAGCATCTAGTAAGGAGGAACTAGAATCAGCATTGAACGAAATGGAGGCAGTGTTGACAGAGGAATACGGAATGAGGGTGAATAAAAACAAAACTAAAGTGTTAGTGTGCAGAGGGCGCGAGAGCAGAGCAAAAACGAAAGTACAAATTAACAATGAAAGATTGGAGGAAGTTAAAGGCTTCACTTATTTAGGAAGTAAAATAAATTGGGATGGAAGAAGCGATAAAGACATAAAACAAAGAATAGCGCAGGGTCGAGTAGCTTTTAACAAAAAGAAAGCACTTTTATGCTCGGGGGTAATAAACTTAGAAACAAGGAAGAGATTTTTGAAAACATATGTATGGAGCACGGCACTTTACGGCTGCGAAACCTGGACGGTAGGGGAAGCAAGTAGGAAGAAATTAGAAGCTTTTGAGATGTGGTGTTACCGAAGAATGATGAAAATACCGTGGACTGATAGGGTTAGAAACGGAGAAGTATTAGAGAAAGTCGGCGAGAAAAGAAGTATGTGGAAAAACATAAAGAAGAGAAGAGATAGAATGGTCGGCCACTTGCTGAGACATGGGGGAATAGTCCGCGATATTTTGGAGGCAGAAATAGGAGTGAAGAAAGGCAGAGGTAGGCCTAGATTAGACTACTGTTCGCAAATAGTAAGGGATGTAGGTTGTAGCACAATTAGTGAAATGCGTAGGTTAGCACAAGATAGGAGAAGCTGGAGGGTAGCGTCCAACCAGTCTTCGGACTGATGACCTAATGATGATCTTTAAAATGTTTTACTTTAATTATGCGTATTGTTTTAACTTATGGAAAATCTTTACAATTAAATCCAAATCAGAGAAAATACTAACCAACTTCTCTAACAATTGTTACCTCTTGTATAAATTGCAGGTCCCACGCCTATGGTAAATAATCCTCTGCTACCCCGGAATCCTAATGATAAAGGCATAATCCTCAACTCAAACTGAGGCTAACTTCCCAAATGCTTTTTAATATTACGGCCGAAAATCAACTAATTTACTTTCGCGGCCTTCTGTCAACATTTCACGGGATACGTTTCGGTGTATTTTTGGTCATACCCAAATCGGGGCTATGTAAATATCGTTTTAATTAATCAAGTAACGATTAATACTTACAGCGATACTTTCGTTGGGTAGTACAAAGAAATTCCCCCATTGCATGGCCCACTGCATAATTATCGTTACAAGGCGATGGTAAATATACATTTTACCTTTTTAATATGTCCTTGTCTTTATGTGTAGCCATCCTCTTCGCAACCTGAGGTACTGTATAATAAGGAAATCTATTTGTGTATGTCTAAACTTTTCTTTTACATATGATCATACATACATTATTGAATACTATTCAGCGTGAAGAATGTCCTGAAATGCTTTGGATCTTTTATCGAAAGTTTTGAAGAAGACACTATGATGAAGAAAGTTGCATGGAGGATACATACCTTTCATTAATAACAATTAACACATTAGATTTGTTAGCGAAAGCATTTGAAGAAAACACTTATTTTGCAATAAATCCCTGCAGCGTGAGACCATCTGTGAGATCATCAGTGCGATCGTCAGTGAGATCATCAGCTATAGATCATCAATCTCGAGATGGGAACTGAACAAGACGAATGGATGAGTAAGGAAGAACACGAGAACAGAAGAAGGCAATAACTTATTCTTGTTTGCATTCTTCTTGGACGTTTTAGCTACATCGAGAGAAGAGATTGATTCATGTCTAGGTCACGTGGGCTCCTACTTCTATCCTAAAGTGTAGTGTAGCTCCATTATGCTGATGGCTGATGTATATATTTATGTTTAAGAAAAGTGCACTATATCTTAGTATATCTTAGCAATACCTTAATTCCAGAGTTAATTCGGGTTGGTAATTACGTTATTTAATATATACTTACACTAAATAGTCAAAACGTGCAATAACGCCAAGTTCATAGCATATGGCTCTATTTTCATTATTGAGTCAAGTGAATTCAACAATAAGATATAATATTTGTGTTACCAATTTACAGTGCTTGCAAAAGAATAATCTTCACAGATATTTGTATTCACAAAATCACATTTCTAACGCAGTGAATAGAAATGTTGATGGTGTTATCCATCTTTTCTGGTTTCTTGTTATGTAATACGAGTAAAGAGGCAAAAACAAGCAAATAGAGTTACATCTGAAGGGGAATATTAATTATGGACTAGTTTATTTTGGAGATTAAGCTCAGAGTAATTTTGGCAGATATTTCTATTCACAAAAACACATTTGAAAAGCTAATGCACATCGTAACAGAACGCCTAGAAGCAGTGAGTGGAGATGTTGATAGTAATATAAATCTCTTCTGGTTCACTGTTCTTTAGGTTGAGTAAATAGGCAAAAACAAGCAAATAGAGTTACACTTGAAGGGGAGTATGAAGTATATAATGGTTTATTTTGGAGATGAAACTCAGAGTAACCTTGGCAGATATTTCTATCCACAAAATTGCATTTGGAAGGCTAATGCCCAACGTAACAGAACGACTCAAAGCAGTGATTGGAGATGTTTATGGTGATATCCATCTCTTCTGTTCTTTAGTTCTGTTCTTTAGTTTAAGAAAATAATCAGGAGCAAGCAAATAGAGTTATATCTGAAGGGGAATATGAAGTATATAATGGTTTATTTTGGAACTGAGGCTCAGAGTAATCTTGGCAGATATTTCTATTCACAAAATCACATTTCTAAGGATAATGTGCAACATAACAGACACCTCAAGGCAGTGATTGAAAACGTCGATGATGATATCCAGTTCTTCTGGTTTCCTGTTATTTAGTTCAAGTAAATAGGCAAGAACAAGCAAATAGCGTTACATGTGAAGGGAAATATGAACTATATAGTGGTTTGTTTTGGGCACAAAATCACACATCGTACACTAATGCACACCGTAACAGACACCTCAAAGCAGTGATTCGAAATTTTGACAGTGATATCCATCTCTTCTGGCTTCCTGTTCTTTAATTCGAGTAAATAGGCAAGAGCAATCAAATAGAGTTACATTTGAAGGAGAATATAAAGTATATAGCAATAGCGTAGCGTACATGGATGCCAGTAATGCGTCGCATTCCTTAAAAAATTGGCAAATTAGTGTTCAATTGATTTTTTCAATTATTACAATTTTTTAATAATTTTAAACTGACCGCAAACATACATTATTTACTATAAACGCTACCATCAACTTTTTTATTTCAAATCAGCCGTGAAAGCGCCCGAAATTATTGGACTCCCGCGTTACTTGCTGCAGTGTTGAAATGCGATAGTCCACGTCACATCCAAGCTAGGCGTTAGATGGGCCAAAAGGTCAGTGATCTTATGCAGTCAACAGTGGAACCTCTAGTGGGTCTTGTCGTTATTTCCTTACATAGTTATGCAATTATCTGAATGAATCTTGGCGACTGTCGCCTTGACATAAGGAAGATTTGGAAGCGCTGTTTAAGGTAATAGTGGAAAATAAAAATGAGGAATATGATCGAGAAAGCATTATTTGTGCTAGAGACTTTTTAACTATATTGCGCGACCTTGATTTTATTTTTTGCTTAGCAGTGTTTGAACATTAGTGAACGGTTTAGTGAAATTTCTAAACTGAAATTCTTAAATCTAGATTCCACACAATTTACATCATTTGTAAAACGTTTTCCTGAGGAACTTTTTTCTTCTTTAGTAGATACATATGGAATATTCTTTGACGCAAATCATTTAAAAAGTGAACTTTCAGTGATTTATAGTGATCCCGATATGAAAAAGAGCACTGTGTTTGAGTTTCACCAATATATTATGTCTCTTCAATTATCTTCTGTTTTCCCGGAGTCATCAAAATTGCGTCGTTTAATTTTGACTATTCCTGCCACAAGCAGTTTCGCGGAAAGATCATTTTTATGTTTAAAGAGAATAAAGACTTATCTGCGAAATTCTCAAAAGCAAGAAAGACTGCCAGCTTTAGCATTAATAAATATTGAAAGTGCCTTGTAAGAAGATATGAGATCGTCTCCAACATTTGGAGAAACAGTGATAGACGTTTTCGCTGGACAAAATAAAAACCGAAGAATTGATCTTCATTTTAAAAATTAGGATATATACCTCGGCATAATCATTTTAGGATAGTGTTTTTTTATTTTTACCTTTTTCATATGGCCTACCATAAATGCAACTGTACTTCTTCCCCTTATACAATTTTTATCACATCCCTAGATTATTTTCTCACGCCCCTGTTCTGTTCACAAAATCACATTTAGAACGCCAATATACAACGTAATAGAACACCTCAAAGCAGTGACTGGAAATGGTGATAGTTTTATCCATCTCTTATGGTTTCCTGTTCTTTAATTCGAATAGATAGGCAAAAGAAAGCAAATAGGGTTACACCTGAAGAGTAATATGAAGTATATAATGGTTTATTTTGGAGATCAAGTAATCTTGGCAGATATTTCTATTCGCAATATCACATTTGGAACACTAATGCACAACGTAACAGAACACCTCCAAGCAGTGATTGGAAATATAGATGGTGTTATCTATTTCTTCTGGTTTCCTCTTCTTTAGTTCGAGTAAATAGGCAAAAGCATTTTTATTTTGGATATCAAGCTCAGTTTATCGGAAACCGCGTGCTTTCGTTTAAAGCTGGAACCGTCGTCGTTGGCGCGGCAAATCATAAAATTTTATAAGCCCCACACGATAACACAATTTACTTGGCGAGAAAATAACGAAGTTCAGGGAACGCGACGACATCGCCGGACATATTTCACTGAAATAAAAGCTTATGTAAAATTGAACGGGCCACTTTATCGGGCGGGAACGCCGGCCATTGAGATATCCGAAGGCCGTTAAGGCGAATGCGGGATGCATATCGCATGCGAGATAGGGAGAATATATAATGAGGCAGCTCGTGTCCGGTAGTAAATGAATATAGCTGCTGTGGAACGCTCCCAGATAGAGCTCTTCTAATTACCACCGCCGCACAGTGATCGGATTGCCCGATTTCGTGGCCAAAGGTACCAAAATCGAAATTTGAATTTGGGGACTTTTTCACTCTAGATATTTAGATTGGGGTATATACTATATGACGTGGCATTTTTTGAGGCCCACTTGTACGTATTTCCAACGGGAAATCATTATAAATCTGAGCATTATTCACGGGCGATCTCGTGCTTGCGCTAAGTGGAAAGTTGCGGCCAATTGAAAGGTTCACAGTCTTAAGCTGGGTACTCACTAGCGAGCTGTAGCTGTAACCGAACAGATACAGTTACGAGGTTCTAGTGTGTACACGTGAAACAATCTTCACTCGCGACGTCCACCGAGCAGCCTCACCGAGCGTACTCATTAAAGCTGGGTACTCACTAGCGAGCTGTAGCTGTAACCGAACAGATACAGTAACGAGGTTTTAGTGTGTACGGGAAGTCTATATCACTGTGACCGTAAAGACAAGCCTGATCTATCCGCAGTGTTAGTTTGTAATTCCACGATGTCAGACAAAGTGATCTCGCTTGTGCAGCATACATACTTATAGATCGATACTCGATAATTATAAACGGCCACGAAGATGGTGGATTAATCGAATATATCGGGAAAGAAGTGATCTACTTCTTATTTTAGGAAACAAATCAGTGGTCATTACAAAAATTTTACGATAATGACTCCAACTGATTATGAATATCTAATAAATTTAATCGGGCCCAAAATAGAACAAAAAAACACTGCGTTTCGAGAAGCAGTTTCGGTTCAAAATAGGTTAGCTGTGACGCTGAGATACTTAACTACTGGTGGTTCTTTTACAGGTTTTCAATACAATAGGGGTCTTCTTTCAAATGTTTTTTGTAATAATCTTTGTCCTTAGGGTTCCATAGTACACTGCTTTCTTTGTAGGCGTCTATCAACAGAAGACATTTATCCTCTGACCATTCATTCATGATAAACGAATAAGCAATTAAAATCAAAGGAATAAACGCTCGAAAATATTTGTTGGTTCGCAGCGTTGCAACGACCTTCACTCTCGACGTCCACGAACGCAGTGCGAGCGCCCTTTGATTCGCGGCAAAAACCGAAATCGTCGGCTCACTGCGAGCCGCCCGTGTTCCGCTCGTGGGAGGCTGGCGAACCACGTACACACTATTATTTTTGGTAACAGTAACGTGCAATGGTTACAGCTACAGCTCGCTAGTGAGTACCCGGCTTTACGTCGAACTCACCCAGTGGTGAAGCGTCCATTAAAGTTGCAAAGCTATCTGAATTGCACATCATTCCTCGCGTACTCCCCTCTCCCCCACTGCACCGCGGACCTCAATAAAGTCCGTTAAAACCACGGAGAGTTAACCAAGACAGCGCATACGCATTGCCGGTTACCGGTATGTCGACGCAAAGAATGATATGCAATCCTGCAAGCATCACAGTCTTAATGGACGCTTCGTCACTGAATTTACCCATTCCCATTCTGAAACATAGGTGCTATTGTTGAAAGTAAGTACTTTTTGACTGTATTTTAGTTTTTTCTAAATACATTTTGTAAATGAGCAATTGAGCCTTAGAAAGTATATATTTTCTGCCGGTATTTTTTATAAAATCAAAATGTATAAAGCAGTAAGTTAAAAGTCGCACGACATTCCGGTCTGAATACAATTTATCCATTTTCTATAAACCCTTGTCTATAATGCATGCAGAAAATTAGATGCTGCAACTTGCTCAATTTTTTTATTCAATATTTTCTGGAGCGCTGCGTAAATGCGCACAAACTTGTAAAACCATTTTCAACTTAGGTTATCCATGAATGCATATGTGTACATGTGTATGTGTTACGTGAGTGTGTGTCACTCTTTTAAGGCATTTAATGAAGTAAAACTTATTATATTGATGATCCCAAACCAGCGATCTTCAAACATATTTCCTTTTGTATTTCCATAATACACGTTATAATTTATACTCGTTATAATTTATAATTTATACCGTATAATACTTTGTAAGTTTCTCACTTTGACATCTACTCTGATATTTACATTGACAATTAAAACAATGCGTATTATTTTCATGGCCCGCTGGTCAGAAATAAATTAATAAAATGGAAAACTATGGTATCGAATAAAAGATACCTCGATAGCAAGAAAACGGTAGCAGATAGGTATAGGGAATTCTAATACAGATTGAAATATAACTTAATTCTCCATCACAGAAAGCAATAAAATACAGGGTGTTTCATTTAAGAAAATTAACTTTTGGGCAGTTGAAGTTTGTTAGAATGAACTAAATTTTTTGGACACCCTGTAAATAATAAAATATCAAAATACATATCACCTGAAAGCTTGATAGTCCGCCTAATTACAGCCCAAAATTTGCTACTATAACTTTTGTTTTGAATAAGTGACGAGCGTTCCAATGGGATACTACAAAACCTAATTTTTTCAAAAAAATTAAAATATCTCAAAAACTGCTGAAGATAGGTATAGGAAATTGTTAACAAAGTTCACCTAAAATCAGCAGGGTAATTCAAAAGTGTAATAATATACTGGGTGTTCTATTTAAAATAAGGAAGTTGATAGCTACTTCCGGCATAATCGGAAGTGTCAGAAAAGCAAAAATACTTTAGTTGAATAGATCGTCCTCGCTAACCCCTGATTCCAAATTTTAAAAAATGAATTCCAATGGGAAGTTCATAAACTTTTAATGAACGGGTTAGCTGAATCACCCTGTATATATATATATATATATATATATATATATATATATATATATATATATATATATATATATATATATATAGTTAAGAAACCACCCTATATTTAATGACTTTTTATTTTTATCTATTATGAAACTATGTAACATAAACTAAAATGTTATAGAACGAACTGTATATGATTCATTAAGAAAATAGCTGAAACAGCTAAATGTACATTATTATAAAAGCTGAACGGTGAATCATATGTCAGTTCTTGGGTAAATCACTTACAGTTAC
This sequence comes from Rosalia funebris, assembly GCA_037954035.1. Lineage (NCBI taxonomy): Eukaryota > Metazoa > Arthropoda > Insecta > Coleoptera > Cerambycidae > Rosalia > Rosalia funebris. The sequence goes on along the minus strand of JAZFAV010000001.1, from coordinate 7,487,464 downwards.
CATTGTAACGCGACGTAATAAAAGTGTTGTGACCAACGTGTTGTTTTTCGTCTCGTCGCGAACCTCCCACCAAAACTGGCGCAGCCGGTAGGATTCATCAGGCAGTAGGCTCACTGAAGAAACTGTAGGATCTCAATCCTCACTGGTGATTCCGAAAAAAAAACAGCAGGCTCACTGAGAAGTTGTTCGAGGGTTGGCGAGCGAAGAAAACACCCGGAGTGCGGCACCTTTCCACTCCACGGACCGGTATTCCTGTGCGGCACCTTTCCACAGCTACCAGACGTCCACACAACATTTTATTACAAAGTAAGTACCAAGTACTCATTCCTTGTTCTTTCATTGACTTTGTGTGATTAGAACTTGGTTCACTCCGACCTTTAGAGGTATTTAAGTTAAGTTTTCAGTTTAAGTTTAAAGTATTTAAATTAAGGTCTCAAAGACTTTTTTCAAGTTTTTCAAACAAAAAAAAAGAAAAAGAAATTTTTTTTTCTTTTCAAACTTGTTTTTCACTTTTGTATTTTTTCACTTTTGAATATTTTTGTTCAAATTAATATCTTTTATGAGCAATTCAGATTCAGAATCTAACGAAAATCGAGACAGTGAAAACAGCGATTCTGACAACACTCAATTAATCGATTCTCAACAACAAACTCTATCTATTACTTTACAACCTCCAAAGCTAGTGTTACCATCTACAATGGCCGTTAATTACCAATTGTTAAAAATGTATGTTGACGTCATACCACCATTTGACGGAAACACCTTTTTACTAAATGACTTTTTAACTAGTTGTGACGAATTGATAACTTCTTTTGCATCACAGACCAATGAAAGCCAGAACGTATTTTTATTAAGAGCTATCAGATCTAAACTTGTAGGTCAAGCCCAACAATTAATTTCTAGTCGTTTAGAAATTGCAACATGGCCCCAAATTAGGGAAATGCTTTCTCAAAATTTTGGTGATCCACGAGATTTACCATGTTTACAGCAAGATCTCTTGCATTTACAATTTAATAGGTCTAAACAAACGTTGTTACAATTTGGAAATCAAGTTAAAGAATTCCAATCTCTACTAATGTCGAAATTGCAACAAACTAGTAAACCAGTTGGTGTTAAAACAGCTTTAGCTGAAGTTTACCAACAGCTGGCACTAGACACTTATGTTCGTAATCTTCCATCTCAATTACAACAAATGGTTAGGACAAAAGAATTTACAACAATTGAAGGTGCAATAGCTTTTGTCACCAAGGAAGAACAGTTTTCCCAATATAAAAACAGTCTTTATGCAACAGCTAATAATAAACCTAAACCACTTAATCAATTTGATCAGAATTCTAGAAATGTTAGGCCCATGTACAAACCACAATCTTTCCAAAATTATCAACAACAATTTAACGTAAATCCACAACAACACTCATTTCCTTCAGCCCCAATTAACATACAAACACGTCAAATTCCACAACGTTTCCCGACCAATGCCCAAGTTTTCGGAAAACAAAATGTCTGGAAACCCCAGCCAAATAGAAATCTTTCTAGTACATCTCGTCCGACTCCAATGTCCGGTGTCTCAGTCTTACCTAAAAGACAGCCAACTCAAAACCAAAATTTTTCAAGACCGACCCCTATGTCTGGTGTTAATACTATACAATCCCGACGTCAACCATTTCACGATACTGAATTATTTAACACAGAAACCGAAGATAATTTAGAGTACGACTTAAACCCAACTTCTGACAGTACTTTTGAAAATTCTTACCCTGACGAGTCTTCTAATTACTTTGCCGAAAGCGAAGTAGACAGTCAACTTGAATATGACTTTGATTTTCAAGATAGTTCTCGTGACAATTCTGGAAATTTTATGAAACCTGGCCCTGCGAATTCACAGAGGTAGTAGAAGAATTTAATTCGGTAGTTACTCCATCTTCCCTTCCGTATATTTGTATAGAAAACCCTCCAATGAAATTATTAATAGATACAGGTTGTTCTAAATCGATAATTCGCCCTGATATTATTCAAAACTATTTTCCTGATTGCATTTACCAGAACGAAACAAAAATAAAAACGTGTACTGGAGAAACTCAAATACGATTTAAAGCCGATATCCCAGCATTCTCCGAATTCCTTTCTAATGAAACAATGACAGTCCTTCTTTACGATTTTCACAATTATTTTGATGGGTTAATAGGATTTGAAGACTTGCTGAAATTCAACCTTTCAATAATTTTTTCAGAAAACATCCTGTATAATCCACAATTTGCACTTCCATTGTTCTACCGTCAACCATCAGACAAAACAGTTCGCTATTCCATTAATGCTAACGAAGTTATTCTTAGAAAAGTTCCAGTCGACTCGCTTAATGGTGATATCTTAGTCCCGGCGTTATCTAATGATTCATGCATGATACCTGAAACAGTTACTTATTGTAATAATGGTCAAGCACTCGTTGAGATACACAATATTTCAGATAAACCGACAACAATTGAATTTACAGACCCCCTTTGTGTTGAACCTCTTTGTAATTATGAGTCATATGATTATCATATCAATGACCCTATAATACCTTCCCGGTCGTCTTTAATTTCAAATTTATTACGTACTTCTCATCTTAATTCGGAAGAAGAATCTGAGTTATTAAAATTATGTAAACAATATTCCGATATTTTTATGTTTCCGGATGATAAATTAACTTTTACTAATATGGTCAAGCATGAGATTAAAACAAAGGATGAAGACCCTATTTATACCAAATCTTATAGGTACCCTCACATTCATAAAGAGGAAGTTAGGAGTCAAATAACAAAAATGTTAGAAGATGGCATTATTCGTCCATCACAGTCACCCTATTCATCCCCAATCTGGGTAGTCCCTAAAAAAGCAGACGCTTCTGGCAAACAAAAATGGCGCGTCGTTGTTGACTACCGTAAAATCAACGAGAAAACCATTGATGACCGATACCCCTTGCCAAACATAACTGACATACTTGACAAATTAGGGCGTTGTCATTACTTTACAACTCTCGATTTAACCAGTGGCTTTCATCAGATTGAGATGCACCCAGACTCAATTTCCAAGACAGCATTCAATGTAGAGAATGGTCATTATGAATATGTTCGTATGCCATTCGGTTTAAAGAACGCCCCTGCCACATTCCAACGTGTAATGGATAATGTCTTGAAACACCTCCAAAATAAGGTATGTCTTGTCTACATGGACGATGTAATCGTTTTTTCCACTTCCCTACAAGAACACATTGCTAATCTCAAACTCGTTTTCCAAGCATTTAGGGATTCTAAACTTAAAATCCAGTTAGACAAATGTGAATTTCTTTGCAAATCAGTCGAATTCCTAGGTCATGTAGTTACATCACAAGGTATTAAACCTAACCCTCGAAAAATCGAGGCTATTCAAAAATTCCCTATTCCGAAGACAGCCAAAGAAATCAAATCCTTCCTCGGACTAATTGGTTATTATCGACGATTTATAAAAAACTTTGCTAAAATCACAAAACCTATGACAAAATGTCTAAAGAAAGGAGAAAAAATAGTTCACACCCCAGAATTTGTTGATTGTTTCAATCTCTGTAAAAATCTTTTATGCAATGACCCTGTGTTAGCATACCCAGACTTTTCGAAACCATTTTCATTAACTACTGATGCCAGTAACTTCGCTATTGGAGCTATACTCAGTCAAAACGACCATCCCATCTGTTACGCTTCACGCACCCTTAATCCTGCTGAGTGTAACTATTCTACAATCGAAAAAGAATTATTAAGCATAGTTTGGGCCACAAAGTACTTTAGACCCTACCTTTTTGGAAAAACATTCTGTATCTTTACCGATCATAAGCCCCTCCAATGGCTCTTCTCACTAAAAGAGCCAAATTCAAGATTAGTTAGGTGGCGGTTGAAACTCGAAGAATTTGATTATGAAATCAAATATAAAAAAGGCTCTACAAATCAGGCCGACGTTCTCTCTCGAATAAAACTTAATGACGAAATTAATGCTATTGAAAATGAAGATAATGTTTCAGTAATTGCAAATCCAGGCACAATAAACGATGATGTAAATGACATCCTTGACAACATCCCGGAACCTGATCCTGAAGTACTTCAAACTTTATTAGACAATTTTTCCGAGTCCGAAAACCAAAATCCAAATGAACAGCTACCTTCCATGCCCTTACTCGACAAAGACAATAACGATAATGACACAATTCATACAGCTGCAGAAAATCCAATTTTACAAATGCCTATTACAGATAACCCCCTAAATCTGTTTAAAAATCAATTAGTAATCCATGAAAGTTCAAACGCACTATTCGAAACCTGTTCGACAGAACAACCAATATTAATAAAAGAAATTACCACAGGTCATAAAACGCGTGCTCGATTCAAAAGATCACAAGCAATTCTTGATAAAGGGCCTACCCTTAAAACAAAACATGGACAATTTCATAAAAGTCATGTTAAAAAGAAACGCAAAATTCCTAAAACTAATAAAGAAACGTTGTTGCAGGACAAACAACAAGACGAAGAGACTGACAAAAAACTGAAAAATGACAAATCCACTATCCCTACTCCTCCTGACAATGACAATAATATCCCTAGTACATCAAGTGCGACTAGACGATATAACACTAGATCATCTACAAAATCCAGTTTACCTCCTTAAAATAAGTAAAGAAACAAAAATTATTAATCAATACCATACTTTTCTCCATGTTATAAATTTAGAACCTATTCAAAATAATATAAGAAATCTTAAAATTCAAATCGATAAATTAGAATCAAAAACAAATAAAATAATAGCAATTAATTTTACGACTCAAGCTCTATTTTTATTAGATAAAATACAAGAACGATATGACTCACTACAAGCAAAACCTATTAGAAACAAAAGAGGACTTATAAATATTGTTGGCACCACTCAAAAATGGCTATTTGGCACATTGGATAATGATGATTTAGAAATTATTAATTTAAAGTTTCACACCTTAATAAAAAACCAACATTCATTAGCTGATCAAATAAACCTTAAAACATCTATGATGGTAACCCTCGCTGAAAAAGTAAATACGACCCTGGCTATTCTTCATAATAATCAAAAGGCAATGGAATCTTATATTCAGCATTTAGATAAGGAAATAAATTTAATAATCGTACGTTATCATGCAATTATGTTAGCACAACAGATTGTTAACAACCTTGAACTCATTTTAGAATTCCTTGACACTGTCGAAGCGGCAACTACCTTCGCGTATTTAAATACAGTGCATCAGTCGCTTCTTTCAATTCCTGACCTTCAATTTATTTTAAAAACCCTTGAACAAATTTATTCAAAAGATCAATTAGTAAATTTTGAATATTTACAAAGTTAGTATCAATATTTTGGTGTTTCAGTCAAATTAAGAAAAGATAAAATTATTTTCTCAATAAAAGTTCCAATCATGCAAAATGAAAAATTTTCCTCTTACCATGTGTACCCTATTCCTATCAAAAATTATACATTTATTCCACCTAAACCTATCCTGGTACTTGGTACACAACATCTACTTTTGGATAATCCCTGTCCACTGATGGAAGAAATCTCCATATGCCAAGGCACGTTACGACCCAATGATCAGCAATGCATGCCCGCATTAGCCAATGGACTCTACGAGGACTCCTGTCAAATGACCCCCGTCATTCTTCAAAGGCCCATCGCCGAACAAATCGACAAATATCACGTTTTGTTACTTACTACCAAGACTGTCGATGTTAAAAGTTCCTGCACGAATAACAAAATACAGAAAATCAGTCATCCAGTCGCAATTACCATTCCAGATGGATGCAGCATTACACTATTAGACACAACCTTCGGCCCAGATCCTACTCTTTTGAATGGATCCACGCTGTTACTACCCGAACTTCCACAAATGTCACATCAACCAGTAAAACGTCCCCTTATCCTGAAGGACATCAGACTTGGTGATATCCAGCAACTGCATAATATTCTTCAGCATTCGCTGCCAATCACCTTAGAAGACCTACCTGAAGCGGTTCCATATTCGCTTCTATTCTATGTAATACTTGGACTGATACTATGTGTTAGTATCTTATTCATTATTTACAACTGTCGGCACCGAGTCAAACCATGGACAACATTCACTTGGAAACCGAAGACCAAGCGATCCGAAGGCAACGTAGGTTCGAATCCTACTCCCGACGACTCCACGTCGCCGTTCTAATGGGGGAGGAGTTAAGAAACCACCCTATATTTAATGACTTTTTATTTTTATCTATTATGAAACTATGTAACATAAACTAAAATGTTATAGAACGAACTGTATATGATTCATTAAGAAAATAGCTGAAACAGCTAAATGTACATTATTATAAAAGCTGAACGGTGAATCATATGTCAGTTCTTGGGTAAATCACTTACAGTTACCATTGTAACGCGACGTAATAAAAGTGTTGTGACCAACGTGTTGTTTTTCGTCTCGTCGCGAACCTCCCACCAAAACTATATATATATATTAGTTATGCCTGTTCCTAGTTAGAAAAATTATGCCTGGTCGAATTATTGTGTGCATGGTCTCGTAATCACCACTTACGTTACTGGATAAGTTCCAGGGGAAGGTGACCTTGAGATCGTCCAAGGCCGCTGATGTCTGGCTTGCAAAGCGACGTCTGAGCAATCTTCTAGAACAATCCTTAATTTGCGCGTCCGATTAGTGTCCGCCGGCAATTCCAGCGCCCCCTACCACTAATTACAGGCGATATGCAAATAGCTCAAAAAGGTTTAATTAAGATTCCCCGGATAATTGCAATAAAAAGCTTAACAATGCCGTCTACAAACGACAAAATTATGCCAAGCGAATCCTGTGAGTTTGCAGCCAGTCAGCCCCGTTCCTAAGACGCTTAACTTCGCGGTCGAACACTCCAAGGGCTTTCCCTTTGCCAAATTTTGCGGCGCGGCCAATTATAATTTTAAGATCTCCAGGCGTATCGATTACTTTTTGTCTGCTTGTAAAAGCGCTTACTTAAACTTGAGCGGGCAGCGTTTTCAGCAAAAAGGGGTATATATACACTTGAAGTAGGTTTATATCATACATCAAAGTCGTGAAATATCGTGCGGCACTGTCATAAACAGTCGTGGTGTTTTTACGTCGGAATTATAGTTTTCTATAAAGTCGTATAATAGACCTCGAGTCCCAGAGCGCCACACCTTCCCTATACTCGCCTTATCAACCCTTACCCAGTTTTCTGGATATGGTCACAAAAAATTAGAAACATAATTAGTTTCATGCTTAAATATCGATTTTTCTGGACACTAAATACAGGGTCTTTCAATAAGGATGCTCCAAAGTTGTTAGGTTATAGCAGACATGTTGCTAAAGTAGCATTTATTGTGAATTGTTCAGTAGTGTATGGAAAATCACCATGGCAATGGTGAACCGTCCCGCCGAGTCGACTATTCGACATTTGGTGGCCAAATTAGAGTCAACCGGTTTGGTAAAAAATCAGCCAATGCCTGTACGTCACTGAAAACATTGCTACTGTGCGTGAGAGTGTACGGGAAAACCGAGGCAGCCGATTTATCGTCGTTCACAAGAACTTGGTCTTTTTGCGACTTCAACTTGGGGTCGGGGCTTGGGTCTACACCCGGATAAAACCCAACTGACCCAGGATCATAAGGTAAATGACCATAGGCAACGCCGTGTGTTCGCTGACTGGGCTCTGGAGCAGTTGGACGTTGATCCAAATTTCGCCAAAAAGATCGTCTTTGGCAATGAGGCCCATTCTTGGATGAATGGATATGTGAACAAGCAAAATTGTTAGGACTTGGGACGATACCAATTCACACGAGATATACCAGCACCAAATTCATCCCGAGAAAGTCACTGTTTGTTGCGGATTTTGGTCTGGCGGATTCATCGGTCCGTGCTTCTTGGAACAAAACGGAATTGACATTACTATAACCGTTAACGGCGAGCGCTACAGATCGACGATAAACAACTTCTTGTGGCCTAAACTGGACGATATGGATACCGACAACATGTGGTTCCAGCAGAACGGCGCTACGTGCCACACGTGCCACACAGCGCTTGCCACGATGGACATTCTGCACGAGCGATTTGACGGCACGGTTATCTCGCGCAGTGGCGAAGTGAACTGGCTACCGAGATCGTGCGATTTAACGCCTTTAGACTTATTCCTTTGAGGCCATATTAAATCGCAGGTCTATGCGAATAAACCACAAATAGTTCATGCCCTAAAAGTAAACATAACGAACGCCATCCAACAAATTCAGCCAGATTTATGTGATAAAGTCATCAAAAATTGGACCTCTTGAGTGCGTACCACCAAGCAAAGCTGCGGCGGATATTTGAATGAAGTTATATTGCATACTTAATGCCACAAAATATTCTTTTAAATGACGAAAAATTGAGTGGATATCCTGCACACAACTTGTTTTATCTATATTTGAAAATCGATCATCCTTATTGAAAGATCCTTTGCTATTAATCAAGAATATAGAATATGAAATTATTTTTAGTGACCATCCTGCAAAATCACCCGGTCTTATTACATGTAATTTCTCAGTTCACTATTCTATTTTCACCAAAATGTTTGTGCCTCAAGTATGGCTATTTATACGAATATTTTGTACTCCATTTTCACTCGGAAATTGCAGATTATGTATCTACATTTTTTCCACATACTCAATTATGTTTAATGACTAAAATAGCTAAAATAAAATATTAACGTTACGGCTTATCTACTGTTTTTCCAAACTTCAAATCCGCAGTCGTATATCGTCGGATTTTTATTGCACCCCTTTCGCCTCCCCCGATATTAATACCGGCAATAAATTTATAAAAACGACATTATGAAAGAAATATCTCCGCTATGCATAGCGGCAGAATGGCTGGGGTTAAGTCCATAACAATACGTGGACCTTCTATATATCCACATTATCGTGCCCTGGCATCCTGTGGAGTCTATCCTATTGCGCATTTTAATGATATTCTGCGAGGACAGCTTCAGGCCGGAGTGCGACCAGCTTTCCGCAAATCCTTGTAAAGAAACAGCTCACCCATGGAAAACATATGAAATTTCGATTGTTTAGTTACTGGGATATACGAGGGAACTAGAAAAAATATACACCGCTGAAACGTTTCTTCATCGTTTTTTTTTTTGTTTTCTCAACTGTAAATCTGTCATGGTGACAAGTTTGTTTATTTAGCTCTTTGTTTTAGTTTGGACAGACAGAAATAGACTGATTTTCTCTGAAGCCCCAGGCTGTGACGAGGATTGATATACCTTCCAGTGAAACGATTCTTCTTTTGCTTTTATTATCTCAAATGCACTAATTTTTTTTTAGCTTAGACAGACATAAATCGACTGCTTTTCTCTAAAGCCTTAGACTGTGGAGCGGGAATGTTACACATAGAGACGATGAATGATACATTCATCTCCAGGGAAAGGTACCAAACACCCCCGCTGGGACTCCAATATCACGAGTCTGGGAGACCAATACACTGAAATATTAGAAAACAACAGGAAAATCATTTAAGGTAAAGGGTCATTCAATAAGGACGCTCGATTTTTAAACGTAAATAGAAAATAAAGTTGTATATGAGATATCCACTCAATTTTATTTTAATATGAAACAATATTCTATGACATAAGTATGGGATATAACGTTTTTCAAATGTCTGCCGCAGCTTGGATTGGTGGTATGTATTCGGGAGGTCCAATTTTCGATGACTTTGTCGCATACATTTGACGGAATTTGCTGGATGGCATTCGTTATGATGACTTTGAGGGCATCAATTGTTGTAGACCTGAAATTTAAGATAGTCCCACAGGAAGAAGTCTAAAAGCGTTAAATCGCACAATTTCAGTGGCTAGTTCACGTCGCCGCTGCACGAGATAACATTCCCCTCAAATCGATCGTACAGAATGTCCGTGGAATGTGCTGTGTGGCATGTAGGGTCACCCTACTGGAATCACATGTCGTCGGCATCCACATCATCCAGTTTAGGCCACAAGATATTACTTATCATCAATCTATAGCGTTCGCCGTTGACGATTGTGGTGATGCCAGTTTCGTTTTGGAAGGAGTATGGACCGATTATTCCGCCCTACCAAAATCCGCACCAAACAGTGACTTTCTCACATGCATTTGGTGCTGGCGTATGTCGTGTGGATTGGTATCGTTCCAAATCTGACAATTTTGCTTGTTCACATATCCAAAGATGATTTGGCAAAATTTGTGTCAACTTTCAATTGCTCCAAAGTTCAATCAGCGAATACGACGTTGTCTATGGTCGTTTACCTTATAAGTTCCTTGGGCTAGTTGGATTTTATACGGGTGCAGACTCAAGTCCCGATACAAAATTCGCCAAGTTGAAGTCGCGGAGAGGCCAAGTTCTTGTAAATGACCAGAAATTAACTGCCTCGGGTTTTTCCGCATACTCTCACACACAGCAGCGATATTTTCAGCAGACCTTGCGCTTCGGTGATGTACGGGTGTTGGCTGATGATTTATCAAACCGGTTGACCCCATTGAAAGACCCTGTATTATTTTAACTGAACAGTGCCGTAATTACCCTGTTAAGGAATAGTTTGGGCTTGATTTTATATTCGAATTTATGTCGGAAGCAGTCCCCTAACAATAAACGTTATAACATATATTTTCTAGCGGTATAACTTTATTTACAGTTTATTTGCCGCAGGAATTTTCAGTTCTATAACGTCCACATAAAATACACAACGTTATGTATTGTTACGACATCGTAAACTGCCATGGAACATCATTTTGGGGAAATACCTCTTGTCTAGCGTCTAGTGAATAGAACGCAGGTAGATCCAGTTTATTGCTGTATGAATAAGACGAGTTATTACGGTCGTATAAACCTGGCATCGAATTTTTAGTAAGATCGTCTCCACAGCCGGCTAGATATAACATTTATGCGTCGAGTTTTGTTCATAATTCACCTCCGGAACGGGATGTAGCTATAAATGATCCAATTTGCTGGGATCGTATGCGGTTATCTGAATAATATTCACTAAGACCGTTCAGGTAACTTAATTGGAACGATCTATCTCGAGCGCCGCGTATCCCTTCTTCCCCTAATTTAATAATTTGTGTCGCATCAATGGATTTGCCTTAAGTGGAATATATCGTTTCGATAATAATAGTCATAAGTATGGCGGTGCTAGCGAGGCGGTTCTACCTGTATTCGATTAAACGCTTTAATGTCTCTAATAAGATGTGATTGAGAATCCAGTCGGTCTTATAATGTTGCTCTGGAACTTCGTACAAAGGAATCGATGAGAAATTATAACGACCGATTAAACTTGGAGAACCTGTGAACTATTGAGAAAAAATTAAATGAAATATAACACAATCATATGATATATAAAGGGTGTTACAATAAGAGCGTACACCTTTCTTTGAAAACGGTGCAGTTCTTTGTGCCTCAGTTGGAAGATATTGCTCTTGAAGACATATGATTCCAGTAGGACTCTGTCAATTGCCATACCACTCGTGAAACATTGACGGTCTTGCGTGAGTCTTTTAATGATCGTGTCATCTCTCGTTTTGGAGACCAGAATTGACCGCCACGGTCTTGCGATTTGACACTAACGGACTATCTTCTGTGGGGTTTTCTGATGTCTCAGGTTTACGCCAATAAGCACACGACCGTCTAAGTATTAAATGCCGAAATTGAACCCTGTATCTACGAAATGCCGCCACATTTATACAGGATCGTTATGCGCTAGAGGAGTACTCGTGTGCCACCAAAGCCGTGACGGCCATTTACCGGATGTGTTGCTCCATAATAAGTCCCAAATATATGCATTATAAATTAATAAATATTTCAATACTTCCCTACAAAAACTATGTTTTATTTAAAACTGATATCTTGCGCTCTTATTGTAACACCTTTTATTTATCAAATATTCAAAAAATAATAGAAGAAATCATCGTTTGAAAAATGGTTTCATGGCAAAAATGTAGCTTAAATTTGAAATAACTTAAAATAATGTTCAACATATTGACTCAGAACATTATGATGAATAGGGGGAGCGTTTTCATCAAGACCTCTTGGCGAAGGAAAAATGCTACCGAGGGCGTTGGGACAAGCATATGATGGGACACTACTGCTGGAGCATCAGATGAGATTGCCTTGAGAAGGTCTATGGGCGCAATAGGTATAAGCGTAAATGTGTGTCTGAATAGGAGTATCTAAATTTTCACCCATATCAGTTGTTAGGAATCACTTACTATATATCGCATTTATGGTGAAATTTTAAAATATGAATATGTTCATTTAAAGTAAAAATCATTTGCACCTACCCCATGTTTGAATATATGTATTTTATATTGCGCAACTGACTTTTTTACCACCATTATACGAAGCGTCAAATTTCGCGAAAATGAAAATGTCAAATTACAAAAAATCTAGAGTTTACAGAGCAAAAATACCTACGGATTTGAACTCAGCATTTTCAAATTAGGTAAGAACAAGTTCAGTAATAAATGCAACATTTTTGTTTCCTTTGTATAATTATACAAAAGAACATGAATGAAATCATTCATCATCATTAGGTCATCAGTCCTAAGACTGGTTGGACGCTAACCTCCAGCTTCTCCTATCTTGTGCTAACCTACGCATTTCGCTAATTGTGCTACAACCTACATCCCTTACTATTTGCGAGCAATAGTCTAATCTCGGCCTACCTCTGCCTTTCTTCACTCCTATTTCTGCCTCCAAAATATCGCGGACTATTCCCCCATGTCTCAGCAAGTGGCCTACCATTCTATCTCTTCTCTTCTTTAAGTTTTTCCACATACTTCTTTTCTCGCTGACTTTCTCCAATACTTCTTCGTTTCTAACCCTATCAGTCCATGGTATTTTCATCATTCTTCGGTAACACCACATCTCAAAAGCTTCTAATTTCTTCCTACTTGCTTCCCCTACCGTCCAGGTTTCGCAGCCGTATAGTGCCGTGCTCCATACATATGTTTTCAAAAATCTCTTCCTTGTTTCTAAGTTTATTACCCCCGAGCATAAAAGTGCTTTCTTTTTGTTAAAAGCTACTCGACCCTGCGCTATTCTTTGTTTTATGTCTTTATCGCTTCTTCCATCCCAATTTATTTTACTTCCTAAATAAGTGAAGTCTTTAACTTCCTCCAACCTTTCATTATTAATTTGTACTTTCGTTTTTGCTCTGCTCTCGCGCCCTCTGCACACTAACACTTTACTTTTGTTTTTATTCACCCTCATTCCGTATTCCTCTGTCAACACTGCCTCCATTTCGTTCAACGCTGATTCTAATTCCTCCTTACTAGATGCTAATACTGCTATATCATCCGCGAATCTCAGCATTTTTAGTTTCTGTCCCTGTACTTTAATCCCGAAATCCACTCTATCTTTTACCACATTAATCGCCTCTTCGATGTACAGATTAAAAATTAGTGGTGATAGCGTACATCCTTGTCTTACTCCTTTCCTAATACCTACTTCCCTTTTTTCCCCTTCTACTTCTATAACAGCAGTTTGCTCTTTGTATAGATTGTGTACTACTCTCCTATCTCTATACTTCATTCCCGCGCTCTTTAGTATCTCGAACATTTTTTCCCATCTTACGTTATCAAAAGCAATGAAATCATTAGCGTATACTAAAAAAAATACCTCACATTATATTAAAATACAGTACTTTCATTTTTTCCAGTATAATTTGCCTTTTTAACTGTTAACCGACTTCAAAAAAAGGAGGAGGTTCTCAATTCGTCTCTATATATATTTATCTTTTTATGTATGTTAGGGTATAACTTTTCTGTTTATGACACCGATTTTAATTATTCTTTTTGCTTTGGATTCAGTATAGCTCCAAGATGGTACCATCTTAATTTCATTGGTATTTGACTTGGACTTCGAAGATACACAACTGAAATCCTTATTCAAGTAGCCGTTTGTTGTTTTCTCATTCACAAAACATCCTTAGTAGGTATACCTATCACTTAAATATAAAATAATAAGTTTAAAAAAACTGACTTAAAAAAATGTAACTTAACTAAAAAGCAAGAAATAAATGTATTCTACAACAAGTTAATACTTGTTTGTTGCTCCCTTTAATCTAATTAAGAGATTATTGTTTATTATGTAATTATTATTAATTATTATTTTATATAATTTTGAAGTCGATGCCAAATAAAACATAAAAAAATATATACCTTGCTACTATAATAACGAGTTTACATCTAAAATTGCCGAGGGTTGGCATACGCATCTTTCTGTTTACTAAACGGCTGTTTTCGTGTGTGGCACGACATTTTTAGGTCGATGTACGAAATGTTTTTCGTTCGAATTTAGGCATTTTGACAAAATCAATATAGTAAATCGACCATTTCAAACAACGTGGTAACTTTTGTTTTTTGATCCAAAGCCTCTAGCGGTATGCTCCGGAGGTGCCTTCGATATGAGCGAGGACGCGTCGCAATATTATTGCAATTTGCTTATTCGTTAATAATATTGTATGGCACCGACTTCAAAATTATATAAAACACTTAATAATAATTACATAATAAACAATAATTTCTTGGTTACATTAAACGGAACAACAAATAAGTATTAAATTGTTGTAGAAAACATTTACTTCTTGCTTTTTAGTTAAATTACTTTTTCTTTTTGAAGTCGTTTTTTTGAAGTGAATACTTCTTTGGCGGCGTTCTGATATTTGACGAGAATGGAGAGTGAATTGAAAAAAATGTAACGTTTCGAGATTTCGTTGCACGAGAGAGAAAAAAGATATAGCGTAGAGAGAAGGAGAAAGAGAGCTATACGTTTGGTATACCTAAAACACAGGCTTCGTTACAAGACAAAATACACAGATATGTAACGTAGAGAGAAAGAGAAAGAGAGCTATACATCATATATATCAGTTTAGGCTATCCGCGTCTCCCTTTTGTGCGGTCTTTCGTCTTTAACGCCCACTCATACGCTAAGTCCAAAATCTAAGTTGCTTGAAAGGGGAATAGTTTAGGAAGCATCGTACGAGCAAGAGAGAGAGCCACGTAGTCATTGAATACTAGGCAAGAGAAGAAAATATAGTATGACGCGCATGCGCGCGAGGACGTACAACTTTGAGGCCACATGGGAGTGTAGCAAGAGAGAGCGATATAAACTCAGTACGAAGCGATAGAATAGGATAGATAGATTGTCGCGCATGCGCGCGTTTAAATATGTACGCGTCCAGATGCTATATATTAACAGCTGAAGCAGCACGCTTGTGTACCGAATATTTATCATTGTATTTTGTACTTATTGAATTTTGCAATCATATCAGTATTACCAATCGAACCACCAGCCGACGATAGTGTAGATAATGGATAAATCGAATATTTTTTACACAAATTTTATATTGTTATATTTCTATTGAAATTATCCCTCTCCCTTTCTCTCTCTCTCTCTCTCTCTTTCAATCTCTCACTCTTAATCTCTCTCATTCTCTATTCTAAAGAAGTATTCACTTCTATCACGTGTACTGTGCTGCACATGATATTTTTTTTAACTTATAGTTATTAGCTAAAGTATCAAGGATTGTAAAGACCTGATAAGATACGGTAACTATTTATAAAGCTTGTTGCATATGTAATTAACTGGATAAAGAATTGGGCCAATTGATTGTCCCGTTAGATGTCCATTAGATTTTTTATAGCACTCTAGGACCCTAGCCTCGTCTGAGCCCTACATTTAATGGAATGTTAACTTTTTTCTTGGAATGGAATCAACTTGCACCCCTTGTATCTTGTTAACTGGCTTGGAATATCTGCTAAAGTCATCATTGATCGCAGTTCAACTACAGACGGTTCGTTTTGTAATATGAATAAAAAATAACGGAGAGTCCTATGAAAGCACAATCTCCTACTGTCTGATATAGAGCCAATCGATACGGCTCTAGAAAAATCATTCGACTGCCGCACAATGCTTGAAAAACCATCAACGTACAGCGTCCTTCGCCAGAAATATTGCCTTTGTCCGCCTGAAATGAAAGTGCATCCATGCATTCTAACGTATGAGTTTCGAGAGGGAGCGGCCTGCTGTAAATGCCCCTGGGGTGTGTTTCACTACACTTTCTTTAAATGTCCTACCAAATCGAATCAAAGTTGAAACACATAAAGTGGGGATTGACTTTTGCAACACAAACGTTTTCCTGGAACTGGAAGAAAAATGGATCTTATACACAATAAATCTTTACTCGACTGATATTTATTTCACAGCATGTAAGTCAATTATTGTTAAATTGTGATATTAAAATCAACTACAGAATTACTTTTGTCTGATTCATTTTATGAGGAAACAGCCATACTTCATTAAAATATGTTGTGCGACTCACAATAGTTCCGCCAGGCATAATTTTACAACTAAAATATTTACATAAAAGTAATAACACTTTCAAAACTATTTTTATTAAAGAAACATATTGGTAACAGAAGCAAAGTATAAACCTTTAACTTAAATTCGAAATATTACTACGTTATGATGTCAGTCAGTAACTTATAAGTCGGAAATCGAGAAAGGAACCACCAAGCCGCCAAGCGGTTATCAAAGTAGTTCCCGAATAGCAAAGCTATTACATAATCGCTCTAGGAAACAACTACTCCTCGGACTAAAGCCCCGCCAGGCATTGAATTGTACCCAGAAGCGATCCTCGACCCCTTTCTCGTGTTTATGCACGATCAGATAAGGTTTCAAAAAATGAAACCCCCCACAGGTAGGATTCGACATTTGTCCCGGATCGGAACCGAACGACATACAGCTGTTTCGAACTTGTTAGTTCTCATCAGTGCCTTACACGGTACGCCGATTCAGGACAAATGCCGAATGAACTTTACGGCCTATACATCTTTATCGATACGATCTCTGTCAGTAACTTATAAGTCGGAAATCGAGAAAGGAACCACGAAGCCATGTCAGTAACAAGTTTGTTAATAAAAAACATTTAGATTCGCGGTTCAGAATAGTTCGGCAGTTTCATCAAAACTGTGTTACATCACATTTATTAACAATGATAGCTTTAATTCTAACAGGCATAGTTGCTACCAGTTTAGCGCACTCTTCAGGTAGCGTGCTGTTCCAAATTTCTTGCAATTTGATGCGTATCAAAGATCGTTAACTGAACGGGTTGGATGTTTACGCAACTGTTTTTTCATTTAATACCACAATGTTTCTATTGGCGAGAGATCTGGACTGCTAGCGGGCCATTTTATAACAGGGACATTATGTAAACCAAGATTTGACAGTATCTTGACATATAGGTATTGACAGCAATAAACTGTCTGTCAAAATTTTTTTATATTCTTCTGCTGTCGTAGTACCATCTGCAAAATGCAATTTTCCTACGCCCATAGCACTCATACACCCTCAGATCATAAGACACGCAGGGAACTTCACTTTAATAACCAAACAGTCAGGATGTTAAGTTTCCTGTGAGGTTCTTAGCATACATTTTCTGTCGCATCGATAGGGAAGATGTAGGAAAACCTATATTGAGAGAGGAATTTGAAATAGCACTAAGGGGGCTAAAGAACAATAAAGCGCCGGGTGTAGATAAAATACAGGCGGAAATTTTGAAATGTGCGGAACAGAAAGTAGTAAATAGGATGTTCGAACTGGTAAAATACATATACGAAACGGGTGAGATGCCGGAGGATTATAAGAGGAACATTATCGTTACTATACCGAAAAAGAGAGGAGCCGACAAATGCGAGAACTTTAGAACGATTAGCCTAACTTCCCACGCGTCAAAAATCTTAACTAGAATAGTGCAGAAGAGGATGGAAAATAGAGCGGATGAAATACTAGGAGCAACTCGCGAAGCTATTCGGGTGCTAAGAGTAATGTTAGAGAAAACAATAGAAAAAGGAGAGAACGCTTATATAGGATTTGTAGATTTAAAAAAAGCGTTTGATAATATAAGATGGGAAAAAATGTTCGAGATACTAAAGAGCGCGGGAATGAAGCATAAAGATAGGAGAGTAGTACACAATATACACAAAAAGCAAACTGCTGTTATAGAAGTAGAAGAGGAAAGAAGGGAAGTAGGTATTAGGAAAGGAGTAAGAAGGGATGTACGCTACCATCACTAATTTTTAATCTGTACATCGAAGAGGCGATTAATGTGGTAAAAGATAAAGTGGATTTCGGGATTAAAGTACAGGAACAGAAACTAAAAATGCTGAGATTCGCGGATGATATAGCAGTATTAGCATCTAGTAAGGAGGAATTAGAATCAGCGTTGAACGAAATGGAGGCAGTGTTGACAGAGGAATACGGAACGATAGTGAATGAAAACAAAACTAAAGTGTTAGTGTGCAGAGGGGCGAGAGCAGAGCAAAAACGAAAATACAAATTAATAATGAAAGGTTGGAGGAAGTTAAAGACTTCACTTATTTAGGAAGTAAAATAAATTGGGATGGAAGAAGCGATAAAGACATAAAACAAAGAATAGCGCAGGGTCGAGTAGCTTTTAACAAAAAGAAAGCGCTTTTATGCTCGGGGGTAATAAACTTAGAAACATGGAAGAGATTTTTGAAAACGTATGTATGTAGCATGGCACTATACGGTTGCGAAACCTGGACGGTAGGGGAAGCAGGTATGAAGAAATTAGAAGCTTTTGAGATGTGGTGTTACCGAAGAATGATGAAAATACCGTGGACTGATAGGGTTACAAACGAAGAAGTATGAGAGAAAGTCGGCGAGAAAAGAAGTATGTGAAGAAACATAAAGAAGAGAAGAGATAGAATGGTAGGCCACTTGCTGAGACATGGGGGAATAGTCCGCGATATTTTGGAGGCAGAAATAGGAGTGAAGAAAGGCAGAGGTAGGCCTAGATTAGACTACTGCTCGCAAATAGTAAGGGATGTAGGTTGTAGCACAATTAGCGAAATGCGTAGGTTAGCACAAGATAGGAAAAGCTGGAGGTTAGCGTACAACCAGTCTTAGGACTGATGACATCATGGTGATGATAGTAAATAGCGGGTTTTCTTTTGCCTGAAGGAGAAACCGGTATGGTCAAAAGTAAAATGTAAAGAATCAAACTTTACCTTGTAGAACTTGTATCCTGTTTTCTTTATTGATCGTTTAGTTGTGGATACAGAAATATTTTTTTCAATGGCTTGCCTCCGCAGTACCATAATTTGTCTTGCACTGAATCGTCGAATATTGCTACAATCCTTTTCAGAACATGTTGATAAAATGCTCAAATTTGTGACGGTCGACCAGTTTTCTTCCTCTGGGCTGTGCATCCAGTTTTTTTATACAAGTTAATAATGCCTTGCACTGTAGATTTAGGCAGCGAATACGTATCAGATATTTTCCGAGCCGAAATTCCCTATTTGTGGGCGTTAATAATAGATTTTTGCATATCTTCACTTAATGCCACGCCACGTGTCATTTTCTTTTAGAGAATTCTAGCAGACGCGTCCAGAACACATATTATAATATCCTTTTTAATTTGACAAAAATTGAGATACAATTTTGTTTTAAAATGCTACAAACGTTTAGCCTACTATGCATTTTAGCAGCTGGATGAACTATTCTGAATCGCGAATGTTAATGTTTTTTATTATTAAACTTCTCACTGACACATCATAACGTAGTAATACTTCATCGTATGTTAAAGTTTATACTTTGTATCTGTTATATTTTTCTTTAATGACATAATTTTGAGAATGTTATTACTTTTATTTAAATATAGTAGTTATAAAATTATGCCTGGCTCAACTATTGTGAGTCTGGCCTTGTAATAGTGACCTAGTTCGATTCTGCTGCGGCTCGTCGTAATAGACGCTCTACTAACGACAGAATGAAATTCTATTTACATACGTATTATTCATTTCATTGCTATTTGCCAAATAAAGACTATCTTATCTTGCCGATAAATGGAACAGTCTACCTAAGTCTAGCCATAAAAATAAGCCACGGTATGAAATAAGAGCCGTTTGGAATTTTTTATTTGGCAAATAGCGATGAAATAAACTAGACATTTAGCATCTCTTTTAAGCTTTTTTATACAATTTGTTTCCAAATGCTAGTTAGTTAGACACGACGTATTGGCTGTGTCTGACGGTATTTTTTGCCTTCTATACACGCTGACTGAAACTTGACGACAGCCTCGCCCTAGGTATAACGTCATTAATGATGAAAACTGAAACGCTCTCGTAAATTATACAGTCGTCTATTTGGGTATTACGTTTCTGTTAGGGTAAAAAACCGTCCCAGGGAACTTTATCGCGTTGAACAACACGTGACAATGCTTTTATAGAACGAAGTATTATGTTAAGGTAACCGGTAAAAACAACAGTAAAAGAAAACATCAATTAACGTAATCATATAGTTATATCGTTTGTATAATGTTGCTCTCACATTTCGCGAATGTCATTCGAGTCCTGTTTACCGTTGGAAGAAAATATTATTCCGCGGGCTGAAATTAGTTAATATTTACAGAAATTAATATATGACTGGCGCCTCCGCCATAATTTGAATATACATAACTCGTTATTATGTTGTTTACACACTTTCTAGCTTCCTTAAGATAAGACTTTACTTTATTCAAGATATACTTTGTAGTATGCCCTTAAAGTAGTCGTTTAATTCACTAGGTCTCAAAGAAATTTTTACTTTTAAAACTGTGTAATGTAGAATATTATAATATTCTACATCAAACATTACGTCTACATCTACGTCTATATCAAACGTCTACATCTAGGTCTCAAAGAAATTTTTACTTTTAAAACTGTGTAATGTAGAATATTATAATATTTAAAAGTAAAAATTTCTTTGAGACCTAGTGAATTAAACGACTACTTTAAGGGCATACTACAAAGTATATATTGAATAAAGTAAAGTATTACCTTGAAGAAGCTAGAAAATCCTTAAACAACATAATAACGAGTTATGTAGGGTAAAGTAGCCTAATATGAGTCCTCTCCTAATATGAGACAGCAGCTTATTTCCCATAAAAACCTCTTAAATATAGCAGAGAGCAGTTTTCTGCGATGTCAATTGTGTAATTCTTCTACTGTGTACACGATGGCGCTGCAGTCGTTTAACGAAAGGATGAAACCAAAAGTTTGAGAATTTTGTAGTGAAAAGTTTTTCACGTAGTGTTGTTAAACTACATATATTTCGAATATGGTTACCCTATGTTCAAATTATGGCGGAGGCGCCGGCCATACATTAATTTTTGTAAATATTAATTAATTTCAGTCCGCAAAATAATATTTTCTTCCAGCAGTAAACAGGACTCGAATAACATTCGCGAAATGTGAGAGCAACATTAGATAAACGATATAACTATATGATTACGATAATTGATGTTTTCTTTTACTGTTGTTTCTACCGGTTACCTTTCGTATGGATACTAAGAATACTGAGGATATTATGGTTTGTATAATGATTCCTTGCATGTGCGTCACAGGTAACAATCGTGTGAATCAATCAACTGACATTTTTGAATAGTGTCTTGCCGAAAACACATTTTAGGATAACAGTTAGTACAATACAAATCCGTCAACCTATGACAGAGTAATGAAAAGGTTCTCCACAAAAACATTTAATAGAAGTGATATTTCCATCAAAATAAATGAAATAAATTCAACAAAAATTAAAATAAATGAAACAAAAATGAAATAAATTTTACGGAAATATTGAGACGCTAATGAATCGAATTATACAATGAAGCTAAGACGTGACTTCATAATTGCATTTTGTTCGGCAAATTATTAACTGTCTATGCCGTACGTAGTTGATTGAAACATGTGTCGCTAACCATACGTACTAGTAATTGGGGCAGGGTATATTAGTAACAATTGCGAGTGGTGTAGCATGTGATCCGTGCGTCGTCACTAAATTGATACACGCGCAAAGATCCATTATACTAATTGTAGGTATTAAGGATATTAAATATTCTTAGGATACTGAGGATACTAAGTACATATAGCAAACATCCTACTATACGTAAGTATACTAAGGATGCCACGAATACTAGGGGTACTAACGATTATATTGAAGGAAAGTTAGGGTACTAAAGATTCTAGAGATACTAATAATTTCAGTGATAGTAAGGACATTAATTAAGATTCTAGAGATACTAATAATTTCAGAGATAGTAAGGTACAAAATATATAAAGATACTACAGATTATAAGGATAAAAAAGATCCTGGTAGATTCCAAGGACACTGAAGATACTAAAGATAACTAAAGTCTTAAATACCTAGAAGACTAGGGACTGTCAGGGTACTACCAATATTAGATTATTAAGAAACATTAAAATACAAGGTATCCTGAAACGTTTTCCTCATTTGTTTGTTGAACATCTCCGTAAGCGTTATGAGCATACACGTTGTACACTCAAATGTTTGTTAGACACCAGATAAGATGGAGCTACAGCCAATACTGCAAATTTATCAATAGAAGTAATGATCCCTGGAAAAGGGATCTCTGAGCAGGGGGACATTAATTTGCCGCCCAAAATTCCCAATATAACGTTACGACGAAAAATTCCAGGACACCTGTTTTAAAGTTACCAGATATACTAATAATAGTATTGGTAAATAGACATACTAAACTAGGCATACCAAATAATTAAAAAAATTGAATTTTAAATATGGAGGTTTTAAGAAATTAAGGATTCCAAAAGTCTTCAAGTATTTTACTTACTTTAAGGCTTTAAGTAATTTAAGTATTTAAAGGTTTTTAGGACTCTTAAGCTATAAGGGCTTGAAAGACCTAAGGGTTTTAAAAACTTTAATAACAATAAGGATTTTATGTACCTTTAGGATTTTTAGAACTTTAATGTGTTTAGATTTTGAAAATTTTAAGAATTTTAATAGCCTTGGGGAGTTTAAGGGCTATAAGGGCGAGGATTATAAGGGTATTAGGGGCCTCAAGGGCTGTAAGGGCTTTAAAGTCGTTAACGATTTAATGACTTTAAAGGCTCGATTGATTTTAAGGACTTTAACAACTTTTAGAACTTTAAGGAACATACAGATGTTCTATTGCAGTGAATTTTATTAGAGTTTGTTCAAATATTGCCCATGAACCACTTCACTTTCATCTTATATCTATAATACAAAATGTAGAAAACGAGTACTATGAAAAATGGATCTATTCACTATGATAAATATTGCAAACTCAGACGCGACCTTCTAATTGATTAAAATTCGGTATGAACTGCAAACAAAGTAATATGCCGCCGAATCACTCCTTGTGTGTACAGCGAAAACAAGTTTGAAATATTGTAGTAAAAATTCAGATTTATTCGGCATTTTTAGAAATGAACCGAAGAAATGATATATTTTATGAGAATGGTGTTACACTAATGTATTGTTTTTACACAATAATTGTATATTAATTTCTGAAATAAAATTAAAAATTTCTACAAGTTGTTTTATTTTATTTCTCGATTAATCAACTACCGTCATCCCGGCATCTCAAATATGGTAGAACAGATAAGTCCAGTGTTGCCCAACATGCCTTCGAGAACAACCATAAGATAGATGTTAGCAACTTAAAATTAATTAAAAATGTAACAAATACTAGACAGTTAGATGTATGTGAATGTTTAGAAATTGAAAAGTGTAAAAATAGTATGAATAGTGACAGAGGACCTATTCCACATAGCCCACTTTATTGGTTAGTTACTCTCGGCTCACTGGGCCGTAACCGTGACGGTCAGCAACAATAATTAATTGGGTATAATAGGATACACTGTTGGCATAAAATTAGTTTTAATCATCTCGAGATGATGTCAGCTTTGTTGGCGAAACGCGCGTCGAGTGTAGTGTATAGCGTTTTACAGTGGCGGCTCGCGAGTTAGAAAATAGGTGAAGAGTTGGAATGTGTAAACAGTTACAAGAAAGTAGATTAATTTTTCTTAAGACTTACTTATAGCCAAGTTTATAGCTATCTAATTTTTGTACACCAAATCAATTTTTCGATCTTTTAGTGAGGCGTAGTTATCTATTATATCTTCATAAAATGGCTGATCCTTCTTTAGTTCTAGCAACAATACTTTCTCTATCGAAACAGTTGCTAAATATTTCCTCTTGGGAAATGGTATTTCTTGAATACGTAGTACTGTATACGAAGACACAAAAAGCCTCTTTTCACTGACGCACTTGTTGATGGAATAGATAAAATTATACAAAACAATTTGTAAGCTGTAAAAATGTCTTTGTATTCATTCCGTTTTTTTTTTTGAGCAGTTCATGCAGCGGTATAGTTTTGTAACTTTCATCACTATATAGTATATATCATTGATTTTTGGTAAATATATTTCCATAAAATTGTTCCAAAAGCATTAGAAGGGAAATACGAGCTATATTGTTAAAATTTTACAGTGTCAGCTAGAAAAACATTTAACTTTTCGCAGTCCTGAAACCTGACGTCTATTTCCATTAAAATATGGTCCAATATTTCATAAAAAGGTACTTCATATCTTCTACTAATGGCTTCATTAGAAAGATCAGCGTATTGTCGTTTTGTAATTTCTAATTCTGTCATTCTATTTGTTTTATTAAAAATTTTCCTAAAAAAGTCGTAATTTCTCTATTTGTTCAATATTTCACGTGTCTGTTTTATTTGATGCAATTTGATGCACGCAAAAATTAATATCTAATGATTCCTTTTTTTTGTAGAATATCATGTATCTGGGCAGAATCGGTATGTTTATATAATGCCCTCGTAATATTTAAAATATCTACAAATCCGTTTCTGTTCCAAACCAATTGTTTATTAGAAAATAGTAAACAGGGCCAGCAATATAATTCTTTAACATTGGGCTGCTACATAACCATTTATAATTTGTGATCCAAGCAGATTTAAAATTTACGTTATAAGATTTGCCAGATTTCTTAATCTCTTTTTTGGCGAATATTGATAAAATAGTCGTAGGTCTTCCAGTACAACGTCTCTTTTATCTTCGTCTTTTTAACGACAGAACGGTGTTTCGAACACATTACAAATAACATCGTTAACTGGATTCATTATAAATAATGTAAAATATTGTTTCATTTAATATTGCCACTAACAAATTTGAAAAATCACTAATTATACGATTACTCAGTTGGTCAATCAATACATTAAAATTAAAAAAGCAAGTCTAAAAATGATGAAAACACAACGCAAATTCAATAAATCACTTAAATTCAAAAACAGGCCGCGCTTCAGTACATTAAATAGATGCAAGTTCACTGTGCAGATACTCTATAAAATCTCGGGAAACTCTTCACTTAGGTGGAGGTAGAAGATGGACTAAAGTGACTAAACAGACGTAGGCTATTGCGTGACGTCACGTTACCGTGGCAACCCGCTGTAACAGTGCATATTTGAGGGCACTTGATTTTCATCTCTGCACCTACAAGTTACTTATATTATAAATAACACGCGAATGGACTATTAAATATTTAAAGGACGTTCCAATGTAAACACAGTGCTTTAGTAGCATAGCGACATATTATGCTTGACGTACAAATATAATAAGTTTTTCATAACAAAATTTATTTGAATGTACATATTAAAGACATGATTATATGTATATGCCAAAAATATAAAAAAAAAAATTTAGCATCAATTTCTTTGGTGAAGAGGCACTTCACCTGCTTCACCTGAATAGCCGCCCCTGGTATTTTGGTGTTTTGTGGAAAACTATGTCAGTGATATCTTCACACCAAAGGTTCCAACCTATTCCCGTGTTTTAATTAATGAGTAAAATGATGAAATGGTTCTGTCAAATAATTTATTTCCATGTAGGGGAAGGGACTTATTATTCCGAGCATGATGCAGCTATCTTCCAGAAAATAGTAACAATGCAACATGTAATTGAGTGTGATACAACCCCCGTCGAATGGATGTGTCAGCTGGCTGAGATGGCAGCGGGGTCGCGATTGCATGCACAGCAGGGCATCTGCTGCGACTAGATAAGAAAGCTGGGCTTACGCCGGCGACCGTCTTGACTCGCAGTCGATTGACTATTGTTGATGCACCGCTCAGATCCGAATCGAGTGTCCGGGAAAGTTACCGTCAAGTTATAATTAAGTCTTTAAATCTAATTAAGGGCGGATTACGCGCACGCGATGGCATTCAATTAATCCGAAGTCGTGAAAGAGGCTTCGGATGCTGCGATGATTACTGAAATCCGGTGGATGCGACGATGGCTGCAGCTGATTCTGAGAAATTGAATGCCGAAATCGTATATCTCGTTTTTGAGAATGCTCGTTTGCTGTTTTTGAGGGGTAATGAATATGTCTGTATTAAAGCGGGAATTAAGTCAGCGAATATGTAATAACGTTCATCGACGTATGCAATAAGAGCTTCTAGCTCCGTCTCAAGAAGTTGTTGAATCGTGCTAAACTACTGCGAATGAACTTGGATCTATATCCATATAAGATGTAATCATACACGGGCCAGATCTCTGTCTACAAGGTTATCCACATAACATTAACTTTTAATTAACATTAATTTTTTAAACTACAGAAATAAGGAGTTTATACTCCATCCCATCTGCAAATGCCTTATATAATAAGGACTAAACAAATTAGGTCAAAACAGCTATTCTCCTAGCTATATGCCAAATGCCGAGCACCGAATTACATGACAAAATTTGTCGTATTTTTGTCTAACAGAGTAAGCACTAAAAATACAGTGATTGTTCTAAAACCACCAAGAGAGATGCAAAGTGTCACCTATCTTAGGATATCGTTAACTGCAGACCGGTCTCGACCTTTCTATCTTGGGTCTCGTCAGTGCAGTGTAAATGAGTGTACCTTCGATAGATAAAGCTGACATCTAGTAGACGTTGCTACGTTTCACCGCAGTAGAACGTACCAAACGCCATCTCTTGGTAGTTTCGAACAATCTAAATCGAAGTAAAAACTTGAGATCATCAATATAATGCAAAGTTTTATTATCAGAGGGTAACATTCAAACTACAGAAATAAGGAGTTTATACTCCAACCCATCTGCAAATGCCTTATATAATAAGGACTAAACAAATTAAGTTAAAACAGCTATTCTCCTGGCTATATGCCAAACGCCAAGCACTGAATTACATGACAAAATTTGTCGTATTTTTGTCTAACAGAGTTAGCACTAAAAAGACAGTGATTGTTCTAAAATACTACCCTCTTCACATTCAATATATATTTATCGATATTAGCTCTGCAAACTTCTCAATTCGACTGAGTAAGGACTGCGCACCTCGTGGGCAGTCTGATGTCGCCGTTTTGAGACTTGCTCCTATTCTTGTTGAGATGTAGTCTTCATGTTTATACCGTTGAAACGTGCAACAATATGGCTGTTGACCATTTCTGATTATATAACTGATGCCCAAATGTTATTGCTAAAAGCTGAAGTAATGTGTTTAACAATTGCCAAAAAGAACTAATGCGCCCATTTATAATTTCTGAATAATCAAATTATTCCCAAATAGTTTGTGCGTCTTAAGAAGCAAACAGTCATTGTCATGGCCAAGTTTATTAAAACTGATGATATTAAATGACTCGAAAATATATTGATTTTTGACAAATTCGCTGGATTGTTTAGTTGAGTAGGTGTTAAGTGATATTTTATATTTGCCATTCTTATTGTGCAGTTACTAATAATAACGCATTGGTCTTATCAAGAATGTACCCAATTATTAATTGATAAATATAATAATCGGGTACATTCTTGATTACGTTACCACTTCATTAACACTGTTTAAATTATAATTTTTATTTTCAGTAAATACCAAATACCATTATTATAAGAAGAATTGTTATTGAATATCCAAAAGCATCTGGATATCAATGAAGCACATTTATTACTTACTAACATGGAAGAATATTCACATTAGGATAGGATAATATTTAATTATAAAGCTCTATAACACAAGTACTATTGAAAATATGAAGTTGGGAATCTGGCTGTAGATGGCGTTAAACATATTTCTGATGTTATGTCGACAATGATTTTCTTCTTCTAAATAGCGACAATATATTTTTCCAGTAGAATCTCGTAGACGAACTCTAAAGTTACTTCAATATAAGCCCAGACTTTCATCATTAAAAAATAGAAGAATAAGTGAGGAGATGAAAAATGACATCTGAAAAATTATAGCTTCTTTTGTTTTCATTTGGCGATAAGCTGAATTTAAAAGACAATTTTTGTTTGAAAAAACACCGCCTGTCTCTCCTAAACACTGTGTCTCAGCTATTGCAAGTATGAAGACAATTCTTTAATTTTGGATAGAAGAATAAGTTAGGAAACGTTGGATGGTATCGAGGAAATTACAGCTTCTTTTGTTTTTATTTGGCGGCAAGCTGAATTGAAAGGACAATTTTTATGAATATACCTACTCTCTCTCCTCAGTGCTAAACCTCATCTGTTACAAATATCAAAATGGTTATCTACCTTTTTACATAAGGATAATCTAAGAAATGACAGGCATTATCAGAAAAATTATAACTTCTTTTGTTTTAATTTGGTGACAATCTAAATTGAAGGGACAATTATGGGAAAATACTGCTAGGCTCTCCTCAAATCTACGTCTCATCCGTTGCGATTATAAAGACGTTTATTTATTATTTTATGGAAGAATAAGTGAGGAAATGCTATATGATATTGAGAAAATTATAGCTTCTTCTGTTTTCATTTGGCGATAAGCTGAATTTAAAGGACAATTTCTAGAAAAATACCGCCTGTCTCTCCTCAATGCTACGCCTCATCTGTTGTAACTATCAATATGTTTATCTACTTTATTACAGATGAATAATCTAGGAAATGACAGGCAATATCAGAAAAATTATAACTTGTTTTGTTTTCACTTGGCGATAATCTGAATTGAAGGGACAATTTTTGGGAAAATACCGCCTGTCTCTCCCCAAATCTATGTCTCATCCGTTGCGACTACAAAGACGGTTATTTATTATTTCATAGAAGAATAACTGAGGAAATGCTGGATGATATCGAGAAAAGTATAGCTTCCTTTGCTTTCATTTGGCGATAAGCTGAATTTAAAGGACAATTTTTGAAGAAACACCGCCTGCCTCTCCTCAACACTACGTCTCAGCTACTGCAAGTATCAACACGATTCTTTAATTTTGGATAGAAGAATAAGTTAGGAAACTTTAGATGGTATCAAGAAAATTGCATTTTCTTTTGTTTTTATATGGTGACAAGCTGAATTGAAAGGAAAATTTTTATGAAAATACCGCCTGTCTCTCCTCAATGCTAAACCTCATCTGTTATAACTATCAACATGGTTATCTACGTTTTTACAGAAGCATAATCTAGGAAATGACAGGCAATATCAGAAACATTATAACTTGTTTTGTTTTCATTTGACGATAATCTGAATTGAAGGGACAATTTTTAGGAAAATACCGCTAGTCTCTCCTCAAATCTACGTCTCATCCATTGCGACTATAAATACGGTAATTTATTATTTTATAGAAGAATAAATGAGGAAATTCTAGATGATATCGAGAAAATTATAGCTTCTTTTGTTTTCATTTGGCGATAAGCAGTATTTAAAGGACAATTTTTGAAAAAAACGCCGCCTGTCTCTCCTCAACACTGCGCCTCAGCTATTGCAAATATCAAGAGGATTCTTTAATTTTGGATATAAAAATAAGTTAGGAAACGTTAGATGGTATCGAGAAGATTACAGCTTCTTCTGTTTTCATTTGGCGACAAGCTGAATTGAAAGGAAAATTTTTATGAAAATCTTTCCTCAATTCTACGTCTCATCTGTTACAACTATCAAGATGGTTATCTACTTTTTTATAGAAGAATAATCTAGGAAGTGATAATATCAGAAAAATTATAACTTCTTTTGTTTTCATTTGGTGACAATCTGAATTGAAGGGACAACTTTTGGGAAAATACCGCTAGTCTCTCCTCAAATCTACGTCTCATCCGTTGCCACTATAAAGATGGTTATTTATTATTTTATGGAAGAATAAGTGAGGAAATTCTAGATGATATCGGGAAAATTATAGCTTCTTTTGTTTTCATTTGGCGATAAGCTGAATTTAAAGGACAACTTTTAGGAAAATACCGCCTGTCTCTCCTCAATGCTACGTCTCAGCCATTGCAACTATCAAGACGCTTATTTAATTTTTGATAAAAGAATAGATTAGGAAACCTTAAATGATGATGAAGAACAGAAGAACAGGTAATAGAAACAAAGTATTAACTTTTAACTAAAATACGATAAAATATTACTACGTTAGCCTAAACGTTTGCAGCATCTTAAAATAAAATAAAATCTCAATTGTTGTCAAAGTGAAACAGATATTGCAATGTGTGATTTGGACACGTCTGCTAAAATTTAATTTTCTAAAAAAAAAAAAAATGGCACGTGGCGTGGCATGGCATTGAGTGACGATATGTACAATTGTTAATGCTCATAAACATATCGTAGTACTATTTCATCGTATGTAAGTTAAAAGTTTATTCTGTCACCAATATTTTTCTTTAATAAAATATTTTTGAGAGTGTTATTACTTTTATTTAAATATATTAGTTGGAAAAATATGCCTGGCCGAATTATTATGAGCCTGGGCTCGTATTAACTAAATGAAATTAATAAAATTACTCGAGGACGATTTTGATGCACACCGTTACGAATCTAATGTTTTACTCACTTCAGGGCAGAAGAACTTTTGCATCGAAAAGAACAATACTATTTGAATTGCAATTTTCTTTACAAACCCGGAAGCAACCCACCACAGAATGTGCTAAATATATTTGCCCAACCTGGCCCTATCTCTTTGACAAATTAAATTCGAATATCGAGCGATAACTTACAATAAACGGCTATTAAACCGTTTCACAAGGGATCGTAAATAAATTTATAATTTAATAACAATCCAATAGTAAACGCTTATTGCTTTATAAATTAACCCCGTAATACGCGGCACCGGTAATATATGGCGAACAAAGCCGTTCCCAATGATCCCCGCCGATAGAGTCCTCACGAACGGACCAACGAATTATTAAACAATTTCTGTTGGTAGACCTGACGTTACTGATGTCCGGATTAATCACGGTCCTGTTCAATAAATACCTCTGTGTGGGATTTATTGTACTTGCACATACGTGGTGGTTACGTACTAAATAAATAAGGGTCGGAAGTCCTACTGGCAGGGTTAGGCGGTCCGCACACGGGTCGATCGGAGATGTGGTCGACGCGATTCCAATCGGACGAGTCTCTTTCCTCTACTCGCCTACCAATGCAAGGAAGTGGGGCTCCGCACATGGGTCGGTTACTAGTCGTCTAGAAATGCACGAATTGCCATCTCTTCCTTTCAAATCTTACACGATCGGAAGAGAAGCAGATAGTTCAAGTGGTCGTGCAACTCATGGAGGTAATTATGTTTATTTGTTGTAAAATTTATCTTGCTGTGGCCATGCTTAGTTGCAGTTTGGGTGCATTAATCACGTACATTTATTATAAATGTATATTTATTATGTTTGTAGTTGGAAGGTTCAGTGGAAAAACCTCAGTCCGATCCATTATTTCAAAAAAAAAAAAAAATGCCAATTCATGCCAATTGAAACAATTCTTGGATGAAATTAAGAAATATTTACCAAAACAAATTGTTCAAATATATCATCTTGTATAAAACAAAGAATAGCGCAGGGTCGAGTAGCTTTTAACAAAAAGAAAGCACTTTTATGCTCGGGGGTAATAAACTTAGAAACAAGGAAGAGATTTTTGAAAACGTATGTATGGAGCACGGCACTATACGGTTGGGAAACCTGGACGGTAGGGGAAGCAAGTAGGAAGAAATTAGAAGCTTTTGAGATGTGGTGTTACCGAAGAATGATGAAAATACCGTGGACTGATAGGGTTAGAAACGAAGAAGTATTAGAGAAAGTCGGCTAGGAAAAAAGTATGTGGAAAACATAAAGAAGAGAAGAGATAGAATGGTAGGCCACTTGCTGAGACATGGGGGAATAGTCTGCGATATTTTGGAGGTAGAAATAGGAGTGAAGAAGGCAGAGGTAGGCCTAGATTAGACTACTGCTCGCAAATAGTAAGGGAAGTAGGTTGTAGCACAATTAGCGAAATGCGTAGGTTAGCACAAGATAGGAGAAGCTGGAGGTTAGCGTCCAACTAGTCTTAGGACTGATGACCTCATAATGATGATATCATCTTGAAGACGATAATAACAGTAATGAAGACACCGATCAAGAAAAACCGTAATATGTACTTTTATATATGTAATATGTAATACATTTATCACTTTATAAAACTTGTATTATAAAATAAACTTGTAGTACCGGCACCGTCGTACGAAGGTAGGCCGAGCTTTACTTCCGCTTTTGCGGGTCTCTACGCGAGAGGCAAATGCCGCTCGCAAACAAGACCCGCGCGACTGGCAGCGGTTCGCTCCCCTCGACCTCCTTTGGTCCTGACGCCTTTAAGCCTCGTTGGCAGGGACTTCTTCTCGGCTATTTCTTAATCTTTGGTCGCCTTGTTTTGCCGCATCGCTTCGTCAGTCTCAGCCCCTAGGGGGGGTGTCTTGTCGTGGGCGCTGCGACCAACACGACGCTCGGGACTTGGGTCATATCAGGCGATCTTCCACGACAATGCGGACGAACCGCGTCGCTTGGATCACCGTCAAGAAGGTAAGTTTTGGTACTCGGGTGTCTGTGTGTATGTCGTTGGCGTTGTCGTTGTCGTCGGTATTAAAATTTCTTCTCAGCACGATAACTCAACTAAATCGTGTCGGATCGATCGGGTTTTGACTGATTATTATCTGGGACGTCTCCCAAACGACACCTATTGATTTTAAGGTGGATAGGACATACCCCATGCTGTCCATGGGTCATGAGAAAGCACGACGCCGACGGTGGACTATTTGAGAAATTTTTTTTGTTAGCACGATCACTCAATTAAATCGTGTCGGATCGATCGGGTTTCAACTAATTCTGATTAGGGACGTCTGCCAGACGACATCTATTGATTTTGAAGTGAATAGGACACACCCCACCCTGTGCATGGGTCATGAGAAAGCATGATGGTGGACTATTTGACAATTTTTTTCGTTAACACGATATATTAACTAAATCGTGTCGTATCGACCCGGTATTGACTGATTATGATCTGGGACATCTCCCAGACGACACCTCTTAATTTTGAGGTGGATAGAACACACTCCACCATGTTCATGATTCATGAGAAATCACAATGGTAGACTATTTGAGAATTTTTTCTTGTTAGCACGATCACTCAATTAAATCATGTCGGATCGATCGGGTTTCGACTGATTCTGATTAGGTACGTCTACTAGACGACATTTATTAATTTTGAGGTGGATAGGACACACCCCACCCTGTCCATGGGTCATGAGAAAGCACGATGGTGGACTATTTGAGAAAAATTTGCCAATTTTGCATTGAACGAAAAAACATATATTCGGCTTGTACCATATACGAATGAACGAGAAAAAAGAAATTCGTTCGATCACAAACGTATTGATACGGCACTGAAGCAGTCGCCAATGAAAAAAGTAAAACTGTCGCATAAAACACATATTCTGCATTTATGTGTTGGTTTATTTTTTTCTCGGCCACTCAATTTCGAAATAAAGATGTTCTACGTGTGGGAAAGTTAATTTTAGGGTTTTAAAACTGTTTATTTTTTAATATTGTTTAAGAATCTAGTACTTTTTCTTTTAGTTCGTAACATTGAGATTGTGGAAAATCTACTGAGAGCTTAATTCAAACACAGCTAAGAGCGTAATTCCCATAATTTTCGCATGCCGTTTATCTATTAAATACCATACCAGAGACAGTGAAATATTACACCGTGTTTACCTCATTAAAAGTTATAAAAAGTGAGTATATTTACTAACGAGGTGAAAGTGGCAAAATCTATTGCCAGTTTCTTTCCATTATCAGGATAAAGAGACCTTTCAAATGATATATGACACGACCTATGTTCCAATTTAAATATTTAGAATGTTGTGGCATCAATATTGATCAACTACTTTAACATATATAAGAATTTATTACGGCTGTCTAAACATGGACGAGCGAACCATCATCGTAAAGGAGACGACGAGAAAGACAGCGAGATTCTTTCAACCGCCAGGAAAGTACGAATAAGTCAGATTTGTATTCACAAATGATGATGTATCACAGGGGGTAGCGATTCCCGACTACCTCCATCAGCATTATCTAATATTCCGTTTGTTATGCGCATTTTAGGCTTTGACTGTGGGGATTATATGGATTGACGGAGGACTAACCCTGCGTGCGTTCACAGGGAGAAATCCTCAACCGAATTCTGTGCTCTCACCTCTGTTTACATCACGTTCTAAACGTTCGAGATGTGTGAGTTTGCAGACGCTTTAATGCGGGGTCAAAACTCATCAAGAGGGCCTTGTTTCGAGCGGCTGGCCACGTTACTCATATATTTGTGATAGTTATTTAAGCAGCGTCGGTAGTTCTAGGGAGTATGAACGGCTTCGCATGCTTATTTGCCTTGTATAGTGCTGTGAAAAAATATAGGCCTTAATTTGAACTGCATCATGAGTAAAACTCAAAATTGAAAATAATTTTATGGATATATTGGAGCGGTATATTATGTGAAATCAGTGTTTTACATTACCAGTTTTAAGGGGCTCATGTATTGGTGAATAATGGAGATTTATCAAAACGGGTCTGTAGTTTGTGAAAAATTAAAAACTCACTGGTGTTTTCATATTTTCCTTGGACTAATATTTGATCCGTTTACTTTTATTTTTGTTAGATTTAATAGACTAATGTATATACTGTATATAAAATTGTTTAAAGTTACCTCTGGAATCTCGTCCCTGGCAGCTACAATTCGACGCTTCAATTCATCAACACTTTCAGTTGAAGGCTCTGTTGGATTGTATACTGCTCTTGCCCATAATCTATAATCCCCCATAGATTTCCTATCGGGTTAAAATCAGGGCTTAATACTGGCCATGGCATAAGATTGATTCATCGTTAAAATAATCTTTACTAGCATATTGGTAATTTGTATGGATAGATGAAATTTAGGATTAGACAATGAAGAAGAATAAGCAGTTTTAAAACCTTAAAACGGACTTTTTCGCACTGAGAACATCTCTATCTCGAAAATGAGTGGCCGAGAAAAAATAAATCAACACATAAATGCAGAATATGTGTTTTATGCGACAGTTTTACTTTTTTCAAATAGTTTTATTTTTGTCAAATGGTACACCATCGTGCTTTTTCATGACCCATGGACAGGGTGGGGTGTCTTATCTACCTCAAAATCAATAGATGTCGTCTGGTAGACGTCCTTAATCGGAACCAATCGAAACCCGATCGATCCGATACGATTTAATTGAATGATCGTACTAACAAAAAGAAATCTCAAATAGTCCACCATTGTGCTTTCTCATGACCCATGAACATGGTAGACTGTATTTTATCCACCTCGAAATCAATAGGTGTCGTCTGGGAGACGTCCCCGATTAAACTCAGTCAAAACCCGATCGATCCGACATGATTTAGTTGAGTGATCGTGCCAACGAAAAAAATGTCTCAAATACTCCACCGTTGTGCTTTCTCATGACCCATGAACATGGTAGAGTGTGTTCTATCCACCTCAAAATTAATAGATGTCAATCTGGGAGATGTCCCCGATCAGAATCAGATAAAACCCGATAGATCCGACACGGTTTAGATGAGTTATCGTGCTAACAAGAAATTTTATTAATGTCGACGACAACGACAACGACGCACACACACACAAAATGGTTTAAAAACCATTTTTTTTTTGTTTGTAGGCCAAAAAACCAAAAATAAACCCTAGAAAAAAATTTCACACGATTACATTACTTTTCCGCGTATAGTGGGGTGCAGAAAAGTAAAAATGTAATATTTTTGGTTAATTTTTTATCTTCAATAAATCTAAAAAAATACCATGTATTTCAACATTCCTTGTAATTAATTGACATTAATTTTTACAGTTTTCTATTACAGTTCCAAAATACTATAGTCCAATTTTTTTACAAATGTTTTCTGCTAATTATAACTCATACTATTTTTGATTACCTTTAATCTTTATTTATCCTTTAGAAAGGGTTGCAGCCAAACCCCCACAACGAAGAGGATAGTAATGACTGCTGAGTCATCTGTGCGAATAATTATCTCCCCCGTCCCCCTTCGAAAGTACGAGACAGGCATGTATCATCATTTTATTCTGAAATAAATTCTCTAAAAGTTCCTCATGCTTTTCTTCAATTTTAACCTACCGTCGGCGCAACCAATCTATGAGATCCGGCAGTAATTTTTTTCTTTGCCCTTTCGTGTGTATTACGAGTATTAACTCCCTCATAGCTTCCTAGCTCGAAACCACTCTTCTCGATATGGTGTTGATTTGTTTTAGTGGATTCCCTGGCTTTGTGTGGGCGTTTTCACACTAGCCGACACGACACCGGCACGACATCTTATGTAAATCAAATGGGAAGCTTTCTCACGCACCGATATGCCACTCTTTCTCACTCGCTGGTGTCGATGTCGGTGTCAGTAAATGTGAAAACGCCCTATGGGTTGCCCGAATCTGTCAGATGCATTGCGTCTGATTACGTCATTATTTTGATTTTTATATTTTGTTCGATTTCTTTTCTTATTTAAATTAATAATACTTTTGGGACCTCTGACTCTCTTGGGATCTCTACAACTGACTTATTCTGGATCTTTATGGTATTATTATTCAAAATTAATACATTTGGGTGTTAAATTAGTGGTTTATACTAAATATCGTTACCAACAATGTGACGTTTATTTTTGTTTGGAACATGCTAAAATGATGAAGAGGATTTATAGTTTTTTCTTTAAAATAGGCAGTTAATTATAACTTTTCTTTGTAATTCACGTCCAACATTTTTTTGATATACAAGTGTATGACTTTTATCTGAAAAAAAAATAGGTGGTTTATTTTTTGTATTTATATTGTTCAATTCTAATTTATGTATGTGTATTGTCCTTAAAACAGTCAACAGCTGGCTCTCCTATAAAGATATTCCAAATTTATTGTTTTATAACATGAAAGGAGTTTCCTTATGTAAATTTAATTATTGCGGTTAAAAGCTGGTGTGAAATATTTATTATTGTATGTATTAATTAAAATAGCATTTAATTGGGTCTTCACCTCATTAAAATCTAAATTGCGTAAGATTTGATATGGAATCTCTCAGATGCATTGCGCCCGAATGTGTTTAGATTCAGACTGCGCGCGACAGAAGGTTAAAATGGACACAATGTATAAAATATGTTGGGATTTCCAGTCATGAAATATTTACTATTATCTAACAGACAAAATAATATGGTTTTAATCCAATACAACCACATTTGTGATACAGGAGTTGCTTAAGGAAGTTAATATCATAAAATTAAATAAAATATTCAGACGCAATGCGTCCCAGATTATTGTCAACCCCGTACAATATTACTGCAGCATTTTCACTTTCTTGCCGCCCATATTTCAACAAGTGAAATATAGAAATGGGGTGGTAATTTATGTAAAATACATCCACCAAAAATTGGCAGGATTTCAGGAAGGAGCTCCCTTCAATCGTCGCCATCCTCCGCATTCGGTGTATTTCCCGATATTCCCGATGCGGCATTTTGGATATATTGACGCAGATGTCATTCATCTCTGCTGGATTCATACAGCGACGTTAACTTTGCCCATTTGTCAAGCTGACGAAGATAACCCGAACGAAACGTAGATTATTTGACTGATTACTAATAACGCGGCATTAATGTGAAAAATTACGTCAAAGGGCATTGTGAATCGACTGTGGAATTCTTATTATAGCTAGGGAACGATACATAAAGAGCCATAAAGGCTTTTTGTTACCGTTTATTTAAATTCTTTTCACGTTTTTTTGAAGTAAATTGTATTAAATATTCTGGTATAGATACGTTTCAATGTTTATACAATGAAAATTTATCTTTTTATTAGAAATTATTATTCTGAATTGGTTGGGCCGTTACTTGATGAAAATCCAAATTTAAAATTAAAACCTTAATTTGACTCCAATAGTTTAAAAGTAGCAAATCCCATAGTAACAAAACTAGAATTACCCTAGTTATATAAACGCAGTTCCACATTGTAAAATTTAGTCTATGTATTCAACATCTGATGAAGCCACTGTGTTGGCGAAACAATTGTTATGGTTAACAAATAAAAAGTAAAAATCTAACCAGCAAAGGTTTTAATTTTGTAGAAATTGTTATTGTCTATTTAGACTATATTGTTATTCATATATATCATTCTGTGTTAACGTACAAAAAATACGTGGTAGTAAAAATTCCAGTCTACTAAATACTCACAAATGTTCATAAAATATTCCTCAGGGATCGTATATTGGGCCTTTACGTAGTAATTATCTTAAACAACG
This sequence comes from Rosalia funebris, assembly GCA_037954035.1. Taxonomy (NCBI): domain Eukaryota; kingdom Metazoa; phylum Arthropoda; class Insecta; order Coleoptera; family Cerambycidae; genus Rosalia; species Rosalia funebris. The sequence continues at coordinate 7,448,997 of JAZFAV010000001.1, read as the reverse complement.
TGATGGATCGTTCAAATCTTCAAACTTCCTCATTTATTCAAACGATTACAACATGTTTTCTATCTCTCCTCTACATATACAATCTGCTCATCTGTTGCAAAGATGGTAATAAGTCTTTGTTATGACCATAAATGCATTATGACCATAAATGATTATCACTGATCTAAGTTAAAAATATATTTAATTAATTAAACCTAGTTAATAAGTCCCTAAGTTTGAAGCCTTTTAAACGTCTAGGCTCCATGTTTTCATTCAATAATGTCTTTACGAGAACGTTGGGATGCACTTTCACTATTTCTGAATACTTTTAACTAGATTTTTGTGTTGAAGATTTTATCAATTTTGAATTTAAAAAAAAAATTCAAAATAAACTTTTTTGCTTTGAACGACAATTACTCAACGAAAAATAATTATACAAGGCTCTTAGACTTCCCAAATTAACGAGGATAAAATTATATAAAAAGGTTTTATAATGAAATCACTGAAAAAAATATATTGAAGTCTGTGGATCTTTGGAAAGTCAAGCAAATATTTGAAAACATTTTCCGATAGATTTCTTCTGATAACTCAAAAGCAGTTGATGGTAACATTTTTATATCAATATCTGAAAACCAGAAACTTTGAGCTTCAATTTACTTTTTTTTAAAATTGCTTTGCGGCTGCCCTTTGAAATCACCCAAGAATTTTTGTACGTACATAATTAACGATACGAATTGTATACCTCATATCCTAGGTACTTCTAAAGAAAGAAAAAACGAAGAGGGATTAAGTTTGCTCACCGCCTAAGCCACTCACTCTTTTGTTTTATTTATTGTATCACATCAGGTTCTTATATAATACCGGAAAACTTTTCTCGACTTTAATACATCATTTAATGTAAAATTGTTATCCCTTAATCCTATTATCCATTAAATAAACAAAAAAATTTGAAAAATTATTTTATATAATAGATAAGTAGTTGTTTGTGACTCACCTGGTATATTGTTGTTACTGGCGACTATCGTATACACATCGAGGGCAATATAATCCAATTAAAACTTGTTTGGGAAGAACAAAAAGGGGCCAACGTGGGATCTCACTTATAACAAGTAGACTAACTTTTCCTAACGCAAAAACGATTCCTTTTTACTATGGACCCTTTTCGAAGTTTTTATTTTCTTCCTCATTCATTAGAGTGTTCGGGAACGTGCAGATCCAAGAGGGGTACCTGTGCATAAGTAAGTAATGAATTCGGGAGTTTTAACGGTTTATAGGGACTGTGCGAGTTTTTGCATCCCCGTGATACGATAAATAGCGCTTTGTGTCCCTATTTTATATCATATCACAGTGTCCTGTTGTTTCACATAAGCGCAACAATAGGAACAAGAATGAGAAACTATGATTTTATTGTAGGTTATTGTTGTAATTATATGGAATAGCCCGGGTTGTCTCGTATCAGACCGAAATGAAGAAGTATCTTATAAAACCTTTACCATAGCTCTCTAACTATTACTGAGTCATTAGGTATATATCAGTAGTTGATGCAACATCAGTTTCTAATGGTTCTTATCAGGGGCGTAGCGTGAGAAAAGAATCTAGGGATGTGATAAAAATTTTATAAGGGGAAGAGGTAACGTCAGATGTGTGGTAGGCCATATGAAAATGGTAAAAATAAAAAAAGACACTAACCTAAAATGATTATACCGAGGTATATATCCTAATTTTTAAAATGCAGATTAATTCTTCAGTTTTTATTTCACTGTTCTACGTCTATCGTTTCACGTCTATCACTGTTTTTTCAAATTTTGGAGACGATCTCATATGTTCTAACAAGGCACTTTTAATATTTATTAATGCTAAAGCTGACAGTCTTAAATCGGCGATCTTTTTATTGCAGTAACTAATATCTGATATTTTTGTCTGTAGAATTTTAAACAGACTCTCGGAATGTGGGAATATTGCAGAAAACACTGCTAAGAAAAAATTAAAATCACAGTCGCGCAATAAAGTTAAAAGGCCTCTAGCACAAATAACGGTTTCTCGATCCCATTCCTCATTTTCATTTTCCACAATTACCTGAAACAGCACTTCCAAATCTTCCTTATGTTATGGCGACAGTCGCCAAGATGCGTTCACATAATCGCATAACTGAGTCCGGAAATAACGACAACACCCCATCGAGGTTCCACTGTGGACTGCGTAAGATCACTGACCTTTTCGTCCATCTAACGCGTAGCTTGGATGTAACGTGGACACCATCGCATTTCAGCACTGTAGCAAGTAACGCGGGAGTCCAATAATTTCGGGCGTCTTCACGACCGATTTGAAATAAAAAACTTGATGGTAGCGTTTAAAGTAAATAATGTGTGTTTGCGGTCGGTTTAAAATAATTAAAAAATTGTAATAATTGAATAAATCGATTGAACTTTTAAATAACACTAATTTGCCAATTGTTTAAGGGATGCGATAAATCACTCGCATCCATGTACGCTACGCCCCTGGTTCTTATTATTCTTCAACAGTTTATGAACAAATTCCATGTTTTTCATTAAAAATATTTTCTCCAAGTTAGCAAATAACAGTTTTTCCTTAATAATATATGGTTAAGTACAAATTTTCTTTTATAAACCTAAATTCAAATATTTTGAAACGGTTTTGTCTCAAGTCATGGCTAACTTAGTACAGATACAATTGTTATGACTAATTGCTATATTCTTTTTTGAATTTAAATACTATACACCAATTTTACAGATTGAGGATTAGGGAGATGAACTTTAGGTCACGTAATATATACCGAGGTTGTTTGAATTATGTAGGGTGTCTCAGTTGGAACTATAGGATTTGAATTGCACACCATTTGTGTTCTATCAAAGATATGGAGTCAGTTTTTAACGACTATCATCTACAAACCATACAATGTCAACATGCAGCGATTAACATTTCAACAACGTATAGTTTGTGTACAACTATTTTATGAAAGTGAGCGATCATTTACAGTTGCATTAAGAAACATTAGAACAAAACTAGAAAATGGAGCGTCTACAGAGTTAATAGTTCGTAACTTGATCAAGAAATTTGAAGAGACGTGTTCTGTTATTGATTAGGTAATACCAATATGTCCTCATCGTGGTCGGTCAGATGAAAATTGTGCAACCATGACTCTGTTGCATGCCAAATATCCCGATCATGTTGTCTCGCGGAATGTTGACATCAATTGACCTACAAGATCATTTAATTTAACACCACTGAACTTCTTTCTTTGGGGTTATGTCAAGGGAAAGGTGTATGCCACCCAGCCGGTAACAATCAATGACCTCAAAGCAAACATTCAACGTGTTATTCGCAAAATAGGGCCAGTTTTATGTGTCCGTGTTATGGACAATTTTGCTAAACGAATGACATCATGCCAGATGAGTCGAGGCGGCGATATGAATGACATTATTTTCCATTTGTAGCAGTATAGTCTCCATCCACCCAGGAAACTTGACGTGCGTCGTATGGTTTATAGATGGCAGTCGTTAAATATTGACGTCCAATTTTTGACAGAACACAAATGGCGCGCAATTTAAGTCCTATAGTTCCAACTAAGACACCCAACATAACGAATTACCTGTTATAAAAACACAAAATTTAAAATCGGCCCTAGAACTACTTACATAATTACACTTCTGTACACTAGGAGTCTCTACAATGGCCGGGTATAAGCGAAAACCTCTGTGACGGCGCAGCCTACTTAGATGTACGTCACCATAAAGAAAGTCGCTTCTCGTCGATTTTTCCAGCGTAGGCGCTTATTTAATTTTCCCTTTTTAATTTTGCTAGAGTTCAAGCAGACAAATTACCCATCTAATTAAAAGAAAAGGAGTAATCTTGATGCAATATGAACTTAATGTAATTAACATAAAATAGAGTCGCGCGAGAGAAGGTCAAGGGTTAGGGACATGGAAAGGTATGAAGGTAAAGTAGTAGACGAAGACAATGGCGTTGAGTTTGTTTTTCGTACTCTGGCATTTACCGACGAAAGTCTGTGTTTTATACAATTACGAAATTCTCAATCATTTGCATAGTTTCTATTTAAAATATACTGAAATTTATTGCGAATCCATTATTTTATAATACACTAGGCACAAAAGTTAAGGGATGTAAGAAAATCCTAAATTTTTAGGCAATTTTCAAAGGGCACAAATTCCGTCACTCCGGACACAATAAAAGAAAATGTAGCACTTTGAAATTTTCAGGGTTTCTTTGGGATACTATGAGGTTGAAAATACATAGTCAGAATCCTTAGTATAATCACTGTTTGCAAAATTGTGTTATGTTAAGTGAATATCCTTAAATACGCAATTTCTTACTTCTTTTATAAGTTATGTTAAGTGAATATCCTTAAATACGCAATTTCTTACTTCTTTTATAAGTTATGTTAAGTGAATATCCTTAAATACGCAATTTCTTACTTCTTTTATAAGTTATGTTAAGTGAATATCCTTAAATACGCAATTTCTTACTTCTTTTATAAGTTATGTTAAGTGAATATCCTTAAATACGCAATTTCTTACTTCTTTTATAAGTTATGTTAAGTGAATATCCTTAAATACGCAATTTCTTACTTCTTTTATAAGTTATGTTAAGTGAATATCCTTAAATACGCAATTTCTTACCTCTTTTATAATCAACATTCTCGCACATAATTTTTTTTATCACAAGCCAATAAGTACGCCTCATGAAGAATACTTTTCAATTTTCAAAATCCTACTTGAATTTTCTGTACGATCATTATTTCCGGAGTAATTAATTACCAAAGTCAAAACTGCCTTTTTTGCTTCGAAGGACGATAACTCAGCGAAAAATCATGGTACAAGGCTTTTAGTAACTCAAATTAAGGAGGATGAAATTATCTAAGAAATTTTTATGATTATTGAAAAAAAATTTTTTGTTTTAAAGGACAAGCAAAAATTTGGAAAAAATGTTTCCGATGGTTTTTTATGATTACTCAAAATCTCCTGATGGCAAACAATTTTTAGCCCAAAACCTAAGATCTAGATACTTGGTGCTTTAATATATTCTTTTTTAATTGTTCTGTGACTATTTTTCTCCAAGTTACAGCCCCTTGAAAGTCGCCTAAAAATTTAGGATATTTTTACATCCCTTAATATTTGTGCTTAGTGTATAATAGAAAACTATTACATAATAACAACTACAGGCTTAACTTTGCATGAAATGCTATTATTGATATTAATTTTAATATCTCCACTATTTACTAATTCTACTAAAACTAAAACACATTTATTCCGCCCCTAACGAAATAAATTTTAAATTTCCTTTTATACAAAGTAACTGTTTTCGTTAATAGCTCAGCTTAATAATATTTTTACGATAACTCTTAGTTATCCATGGAAATATTTTGTTGGAACGTATTTCGAAACAATATAAAATAGTAGCAGTAATAAGTAATTTCGAGTAAAAGAGTTGGGTGAATTTATTCAGCCTCTAAATTGAGAGCGTTATCCGGTGTTTTCCATGTTTTTATACCTCTAGTCATTTAGCAATTCCAACTAAAATGGGCGGCAGTGGCGGCTCGTATCTTAAATTGGAGGTCACGATAGTGTTTTAAGACCAAATTGTAATTTAAGATGTACTTTAGAGAAATAACTAGTATAAAATCATATATAGATAACCATAACAATATATTAGGCATAAAGACATTAATAAGAAACCTTCAAATATGTCACATTGCGTCCAAGTAGGGACGAATTGAGAACAAAAGCCAGGTAAATTACTAAATGTTTTTAATACCACTATTTAACGTCTGCCTGTTTCTTAGACGAGACTCTAGACTATTATCGAGACTCTAGAACCAACTCCAAGATGAAGAATACTATTTCTGTAACGCGGTAGAACTTTTACTTAGGGACCTATGACCTTTGCGTCCTATCCGAGGGATGGTATGCCTTCTACACAAATCTTGCAGATGCCTTAAATCGTCAAAATTTAGTTTGAGGCGCAAAGGACACGACAATGGCTTTATGTCCATGTCTAAGGCACTGTATCATGCTCTTTTTGTGAACACTTACTATAAGACGCTAAATAATTTTGATTTTGATTCTTTAATGATTCATTGGGAATAGTAATAACAGTACTTATAGATGTGTCTACTTTTAGATATATCTACATAATATAATAATAATTAACGCATGAGTGAATCTTCACATTATTACTTTTATTTTTTCGTATATTTAAATCATAGTACCTGCGTGATATTATAATTAAATTATGTCAACTAATAACTAATAAATTAGAAAGATATTATCAGGAAAAAATATGAATAAATAACAGAAGGGAACAAGAATGTTAAATGCAACATATACAGTGATAATAAAAAAAAGCAAAGAACGCTTATATAGGATTTGTAGATATAGAAAAAGCTTTTGATAATGTAAGATGGGAAAAAATGTTCGAGATACTAAAGAGCGCGGGAATGAAGTATAGCGATAGGAGAGTAGTACACAATATATACAAAGAGAAAATTGCTGTTATAGAAGCAGAAGGGGAAAAAAGGGAAGTAAGTATTAGGAAAGGAGTAAGACAAGGATGTACGCTATCACCACTAATTTTTAATCACAGGGACAGATACTAAAAATGCTGAGATTCGCGGATGATATAGCAGTATTAGCATCTAGTAAAGAGGAATTAGAATCAGCGTTGAACGAAATGGAGGCAGTGTTGACAGAGGAATACGGAATGAGGGTGAATAAAAACAGAACTAAAGTGCTGGTATGCAGAGGGCGCGAGAGCAGAGCAAAAACGAAAGTACAAATTAATAATGAAAGATTGGAGGAAGTTCAAGACTTCACTTATTTAGGAAGTAAAACAAATTGGGATGGAAGAAGCGATAAAGATATAAAACAAAGAACAGCGCAGGGTCGAGTAGCTTTTAACAAAAAGAAAGTACTCTTATGCTCGGGGATAATAAACTTAGAAACAAGGAAGAGATTTTTGAAAACGTATATATGGAGCACGGCACTATACGATTGCGAAACCTGAATGGTAGGGGAAGCAAGTAGGAAGAAATTAGAAGCTTGAGACGAAGAATAATGAAAATACCGTGGACTGATAGGGTTAGAAACGAAGAAGTATTAGAGAAAGTCGGCGAGAAAAGAAGTATGTTGAAAAACATAAAGAAGAGAAGAGATAGAATGGTAGGCCACTTGCTGAGACATGGGGGAATAGTCCGCGATATTTTGGAGGCCGAAATGGGAGTGAAGAAAGGCAGAGGTAGGCCTAGATTAGACTACTGCTCACAAATAGTAAAGGATGTAGGTTGTAGCGCAATGAGCGAAATGCGTAGGTTAGCACAAGATAGGAGAAGCTGAAGGTTAGCGTCCAACCAGTCTTAGGACTGATGACCTCATGATGATGGTGACAGTGATAATGCTGCTGTTAATGCTGCCTCACTCTTTCTTCTACGCATGCCTAGAGAATCTCACATGTTTTCCTATTCTTGATGATCAGTATCATATTAAAATTACGATTATAAATAGATAAAAATAGATATTAAAACAACATAATAATTTCTTAATTGTCCATTTCTTGTTGGTGAAGAAGTACCGCACCTGCTTACCCTCACGAGTCGCCACTGCTAGTAGCCATATTTCACATCTACCTGAAGCCAGAATTTAGACATCACCCACGCGAAGTTATCATCATATTAAACTTCTCACACACGGCACAGAAGTGTACTGACACTCATATTGGAAATTTAATAAGTTTCAGAGTAACTCTTGAACGTTGCCATCGACGTGATGATTGAAATTAGTTGGGCGGGTGCAAAGGGGCACGGAGCGGAGTAGGTGAGCGCCATTAGCGCGATATTAACACGCGGCTCGGAATGTGATTAAAAACGAGCTCGAAAACGTGAACACGCCACGATTATTAATATCTTTGTCAGTAAGTCACTTGCGAACCGTCGATATGGCCCTCGAGAATGTTCCCACTTCTCCAGAAATCCACCTCCGGAGACGGTGACTGCAACTTTAATTAAAATAACTCCGCGGACTTGAGGGAGTAAGTTTACCGCTCGGAATTGCGTTTGTAAGTTCATTGCGATACATTTTTCTTCCCGGCATAATTCGAGGAAGTTGGCAGGGAGTTACGTCGTTTCTCCATATTTCCAAATTATTCTTTCAGATACTAAAGCAATCTATATAAAGTCATTAATTTTACAAACTACTGGAGTGGGGAGATATCTCCACACCATCTGCAAATGCCTTATACAATAAGGACTAAATGAATTAAGCCAAAAACAGCAAAACTTCGATTTGGATTGTTTTCGAAACTGTCGAGAGATGACGCTTATTCGCTCTACTGTGGTAGAACTTACCGGCGTCTACAAGATGCGAGTCTCATTTGTCAAAGGTATACTCACTTACACTGCACTGATGAGGCCCAAGATAAGGTCGAAACCGGTCTGGAGTTAGTGATATCCTCAAATAGAGGACGCCTTGCATCTTCCTTGCAAGACAAAATACGGCAAATTTCGACATAATTCAGCGCTCGTCGTTGGCAGGTAGTCAGGAGAATAGCTGTTTTGGCTTAATTTGCTTAGTCCTTATTGTATAAGGCATTTGCAGATGATGTGGAGATATCTCTCCGCTTCAGTAGTTTGTAAAAATTACCATCTGCCAAGTAAAACTTTGCATTGTATTGATCATTCATTTTCTTTAATTGAAATTAGAACTTGAAACTATTTCTTATCGTACAAATTCTCCACAACTATTTTCATTAAAGAAATTGTGGCAATTGTATGAAAATACTATTGAGACTGTGTTAAACACTTAGAGTGACTTAATAGAGACTCTGTGGGATGTCTATGGTGAATATCAATATAGCTATTAAGGGTAAGCCTTAATAGGGAGGTGGTGCAATTTCTCTAAAAACCTTTTTCATTGAAAAAATTGTATCATCTGTAGAAACTGTGGATGGTCTTACTTTTTGAATGACTCGGTCAATGTTCCCAGAGTGGTCTGTTGAATATGCCTTAAGGAGTGATTGAAAGAATGAAATTTTTGAGGAGTTTTTTTGAGGAGGATTTTACATGGAAAATATTTTTTAAATTTCCTTCTCAAAGAATGTTCTACCGTTTTCAGAAGAATTGTATAATCTAAGAAACATATTTGAATGGTTTTACCTTTAAAATCACCCTAATATAGCTATACGAATAATATATATGTAGCAGTGTTACCCGCAGTGTAACTGGTGCAAATTTGAATCTGGAAAAAGAATTCACTTAATCTAAATGTTTATAGATGTTTATAAAAGGGTAATCATTTGTTAATAAATAATGTTTAAATTAACTTATCGAAAATTCTGTGTGTTTCACTTAAAAATATTACTTCAAAGATACTGGTAAAAGGTTCCATGAAAAGAATGAAAATTCTTGGAGTTATTCTGCGTGTGCCGTTTTGAAAAATCATGCTTCGAAAAGAAAACGCGTTTAAAGTTTTGAAATGCGTTATAGATATGAAAAAATTAAAAATCCGACTGTTTAAAAAATTTTACCATCCCAAAACCATAAAGCTGCCCTTCTATATTTAAATATTCTTCCTTATTCTCTTTCCTGGAACACTTTAGATTAGAGCGTGCCTCCTTCGCTGCATCTGTCAAAGACATCTTAGCGTTCTTGATTCGCTTAACATCGGCCTCTAGACAAAAATTGTATGATTGGATGCCAATAGCCATCTCCAAAACTTTCTCAATTTGAAAAATATTTGTCAAACCATCATTAAAAGTGCATACAGTAATATCAGTTCCAGACAGTAACTCCAAACAGTAGCATTGAAGCTTTCATTGCTATCTTATGTGTAACCTTCCAAGCAACGGCATAGCAACTCGCCTCGGCTCAGGTCCTTATAAATCAGTTTGATGGCTTTAAAAAATTCCTTAGAAAATAGCGGCTTATGATGGAAGGTGTCCCAGGAATGCACTGCTTCGAAACGAAAATCGATTTTTTAAAAAATTTACAGTGATGTTACTTACCCCTTAGTTTTCATCAAAAGCTGTGTCCACTGTGCAATTTTTGAAGTGAATACTTCTTTGGCGGCGTTCTGATATTTGACTAGAATGGAGAGTGAATTGGAAAAAATGTAACGTTTCGAGATTTCGTTACACGAGAGAGCAAAAAGATATGACGTAGAGAGAAGGAGAAAGAGAGCTATACATTTGGTATACCTAAAACACAGGCTTCCTTACAAAACAGAGTACACAGATATATAATACAGAGAGAAAGAGAAAGAGAGCTATACATCATATATATCAGTTTGAGCTATCCGCGTCTCCCTTTTGTGCAGTCCTTCGTCTTTAACGCCCACTCATACGCTAAGTCCAAGGTCTAAGTTGCTTGAAAGAGGAATAGTTTAGGTAGCATCGTACGAGCAAGAGAGAGAGCCACGTATTCATTGAATACGTGGCAATAGAAGAAAATATAGTATGACGCGCATGCGCGCGAGTACGTACAACTCTGACGCCACACGGGAGTGGAGCAAGAGAGAGCGATATAAACTCAGTACGAAGCGATAGAGTAGGATAGATAGATAGTTGCGCATGCGCGCGTAATAGATGTACGCGTCCAGACGCTATATATTAATAGCTGAAGCAGCACGCGCGTGTACCGAATATCTATCATTGTGTTTTGTAATTGTTTACGTTATTGTAAACATCTGTGTTCTGTGATTATTTGATAATATTCTTGAACCGTTTAACTTGTTAAAATCTAGAAGATATAATATATTTCATTCACCGCTCCCTACTGGTTTACAGCCACACAGGTGCAAATGCACTCGGAAGAGACGAATACAAAATCCCTTTGATTCTCGTGGGAGATTTCAATGTAAATTTCGGATCCAATGATTCTTTGACGTTGATTAACTTTCTTCGAGAAACATTTGGTCTGCTTATAAATAACAATCCCAAAGAATCAACAACAAAATCCGGAACAACAATGGATGCAATTTTTACAGGTTATCTAGAAAATATCGAATCACGAACATATATTTCATATTTTAGTTATCACAAACCAATCATATCAGTATTACCAATTGAACCACCAGCCGATGATAGTGTAGATAATGAATAAACCGAATATTTTTTACACAAATTTTATATTGTTATATTTCTTTTGAAATTATCCCTCTCCCTTTCTCTCTCTCTCTCTCTCTCTCTTTCAATCCCTCACTCTTAATATCTCTCTTTCTCTATTCTAAAGAAGTATTCACTTCTATCACGTGTACTGTGCTGCACATGATATTTTTTTTTACCAAAATATAAGATTCGCCAAACGAAGCTTTTCCGTTATCCACTATTCCTACAGGTTGTATTTCACGCAGCGCTTTGTTTGGGGTATCTCCCGGGTATTTAAATCTGAAGGTTTTAATATAAAGTAAATATTAATATATTTCTCACGTGAAAGAACACCTTTGCGCGGTTTGCGTTCCATTTCATTTGTTTGAACGTAAACAGGGCGCGAAAGCTGGATGCTACACCCACAATACGTGTTTATTTACGACTCCAGAGTGTATTATTATACGGATATCCTGAATTAGGTCCCCGCTGACTGGACTTGTAATTACATTTAATATATTAATGGGAAAATAAATTGAACTTCGATCATCCCATTTCGTGTTTAATACGTGCAAAATAATCGAGCGCTGTCCAACCAAAATGAATAAATATCTGTTACGGCAAAGATAAATTTATTCACCGGAATCGAATTTACATCTTAAATTGTCGGGTCATCGATATGTATGGATTTGCATGGAATTCGATTTGCCATAAATGCAAACGAGTCTGAAGTTCTTCCCAATTAGCGTACATACGATGAAATGTAAAAATTATCAGTATAATGCAAAACTATAAAATAATTGGAGTATAAACTTCTAATTTCTGTAATATCGATAAAGATGTATAGCCCATACATCTTTATCCTAATAAATAAATAAAAATGGGATAAATGCCCATACGGCATTTGTCCTGAATCGGCGTACCGTATGCGGCACTGATGAGAACTAACAAGTTCGAAACAGCTGTATGTCGTTCGGTTCCGATCCGGGACAGATGTCGAATCCTACCTGGGGCCGGTATTATTTTTTGAAACCTTATCTGATCGTGCAGAAACACGAGAAAGGGGTCGAGGATCGCTTCTGGGTATAATTCAATGCCTGGCGGGGCTTTAGCCCGAGGAGTAGTTGTTTCCTAGAGCGATTATGTAATAGCTTTGCTATTCGGGAACTACTTTGATAACCGCTTGGCGGCTTGGTGGTTCCTTTCTCGATTTCCGACTTATAAGTTACTAATTTCTGTAGTTATTGTAGCTGTTTTTCCATTTTGTAAATTATTTCTAAATGGCAACAATATGTGAGCGACGTCTCATCTGAAAGTAGTTTCATGAGGGTACCCAAAAGAAACCGAACTGATGTTGTAGTGGGCGGAGTTTTTGTAGTACCGCGTTCCGCCACTAGAAGTTTGTAGAGCTACCATTCCTGAGTCAGTAGGTCGGACATCGTCGTTAAAGAAGGTTCCGTTCGGCTTGTGTAAATTTTTTAGTGAGTGTTGTTTTATGTGCTAATCGTTTTACTTTTCCGCACTCCACTATATGCGGAAAAGTAATGTAATCGTGTAAATAAATTTTTTTCTAGGGTTTATTCTTCGTCCATCGACCTAAAAACAAAAGAAAATGGTTTTTAAACCATTTTGTGTGTGTGTGTGTGTGTGTGTGTGTGTGTGTGTGTGTGTGTGTGTGTGTGTGTGTGTGTGTGTGTGTGTGTGTGTGTGTGTGTGTGTGTGTGTCTGTGTGTGTGTGTGTGTGTGTGTGTGTGTGTGTGTGTGTGTGTGTCATCGTTGTCATCGTTGTCATCGTTGTCATCGTCGTCGTCGTTGTCGTCGGCATTTATTATTGTTAGCACGATAACACAACTAAATCGTGTCGGATCGATCGGGTTTTGACTGATTATAATCGGGGACGTCTTTCAGACAACACCTATTGACTTTGAGGTGGATAGGACACACCCCACCCTGTCCATGGGTCATGAGAAAGCACGATGGTGGACTATTTGAGAAATTGTTTTTGTTAGCATTATCACTCAATTAAATCATGCCGGATCGATCAGGTTTTGACTAATTCTGATTAAGGAGGTCTACCAGACGACATCTATTGATTTTGAGGTGGATAGGACACACCCCACCCAGTTCATGGGTCATGAGAAGCACAATGGTGAACTACTTGAGAAATTTTTTTTGTTAACACGATAACTCAAGTAAATCGTGTCGCATCGATCGGGTTTTGACTGATTCTGATCGAGGACGTCTTCCAGACGACACCTATTGATTTTGAGGTGGATAGAATACACTCTACCATGTTCATGGGTCATGAGAAAGCACAATGATGGACTATTTGAGAAATTGGTTTTGTTAGCATGATCACTCAATTAAATCGTGTCGGATCGATCGAGTTTCTATTGATTCTGACTAGGGACGTCTACCAGATGACATCTATTAATTTTAAGATAGGACACACCCCACCCTGTCCATGGGTCATGAGAAAGCACGATGGTGGACTATTTGAGAAAAATTGAAAAAAGTAAAACTGTCGCATAAAACACATATTATTTATGTGTTGGTTTATTTTTTCTCGGCCACTCAAGATAGAGATGTTCTACACGCGGAAAAGTCCGTTTTAAGGTTTAAAAACTGTTTATTACTAATGTTAATGAGTACAGTTGCATACATGCGAAAAGTCGGTAAAAAAGGTCTGTTAACTGAAACATTTCTAAATATGATGCACTTTACATCTGAAACTCATGCACTTAACAAACTAAGCAGCAGGAGAATAGCAGAAACAATAAGAGATAGTTTTCCTTTAATTGACGAGGTAAAAGTGAATGTGAAACAATTTTTTTGTAAAAGTACCTACTTGAAAAGACATGTTTAGAGGATCTCTGCAAGATATTTCAATTAATTAATTTAAATCGTATTCTAACGCAATTGAATAAAACAACTACTAAGTTTTATACTACTATACACAAAAATCATGACTGCAGTTTCGACACTTCTATGTCGTTTTCAAAACGATGTATCCACTAAGATTCAACGATTCTTGTGTAAATATAGTTGTATAAAACTTAGTAGCTGTTTTACTCGATTGCGTTGGAATTATGAACTACCACAAAGTAGCGGCTTCCTTGACCAATTTCTTAAATCGTACTCTTTCTTATTTTCTGTAAATATCCATTAAATTCTTATCAAAACTGGATAGACTGGAACTAGCGTTGATATAAAACAAATAAAACCCCCACTATACAGAGTCAACAGCTCTATGTGTTTTATAAAACAAAACTTTCCTGTACAAAACTTTTACTATGCTCCTATTGAATATCATCGATGCTCTTCCACATTTCCGAGTTCCATGTAACGGCCAAGATAAGTTTCTCTAGTAATGTCAGAAACAAGAACTGTTTTGAAACTAGTCTACATACAGGTATCAAGGTATCACGTCTCTTCGACAAAGTTCTCTGATACACATTGTCGCGATCTGAATAATGTAATATTTGTCTTATTGCTTCTGCCTTTTTCATAATACAAAATATTAGCTGTAATAATGAATTCAGAGGATATTTTCTTAGAGTAATATTTAAGAGCTAGGTTTCAGGCACATAAAATTGTTTGTTAATTTAGTAAAAGTTAGTAAGTTACTGCTGTTATAGAAGTAGAAGGGGAAAGAAGGGAAGTAGGTATCAGGAAAGGAGTAAGACAAGGATGTACGCTATCACCACTAAGTTTTAATCTATACATCGAAGAGGCGATTAATGTGGTAAAAGATAGAGTGGATTTCGGGATTAAAGTACAGGGACAGAAACTAAAAATGCTGAGATTCGCGGATTATATAGCAGTATTAGCATCTAGTAAAGAGGAATTAGAATCAGCGTTGAACGAAATGGAGGCAGTGTTGACAGAGGAATACGGAATGAGGGTGAATAAAAACAAAACTAAAGTGTTAGTGTGCAGAGGGCGCGAGAGCAGAGCAAAAACGAAAGTACAAATTAATAATGAAAGATTGGAGGAAGTTAAAGACTTCACTTATTTAGGAAGTAAAATAAATTGGGATGGAAGAAGCGATAAAGATATAAAACAAAGAATAGCGCAGGGTCGAGTAGCTTTCAACAAAAAGAAAGCACTTTTATGCTCGAAGGTAATAAACTTAGAAACAAGGAAGAGATTTTTGAAAACGTATGTATGGAGCACGGCGCTATACGGTTGCGAAACCTGGACGATAGGGGAAGTAAGTAGGAAGAAATTAGAAGCTTTTGAGATGTGGTGTTACCGAAGAATGATGAAAATACCGTGGACTGATAGGGTTAGAAACGAAGAAGTATTAGAGAAAGTCGGCGAGAAAAGAAGTATGTGGAAAAACATAAAGAAGAGAAGAGATAGAATGGTAGGCCACTTGCTGAGACATGGGGGAATAGTCTGCGATATTTTGGAGGCAGAAATAGGAGTGAAGAAAGGCAGAGGTAGGCCTAGACTAGACTACTGCTCACAAATAGTAAGGGATGTAGGTTGTAGCACAATTAGCGAAATGCGTAGGTTAGCACAAGATAGGAGAAGCTGGAGGTTAGCGTCCAACCAGTCTTAGGACTGATGGCCTTATGATGATGATGAGTAAGTTACAGTGAAAAATAAGAGAAAACGTTTCCTTTGACGTCAAAGAATATGAATGGGGTTTTCACAATTATACTTATTTTTCAAAATAATTTGGTGATTACGACTATGCCTACTGCGATCCTAAGTTGCCTAATTGGATACATCATCAGTAACGGCGTTGTATGTGAACAACTAGGTACAAATTATAATAATTTATATAATATTTAGTATTTACTGAGTTAGAGTTAAGTAGTTTCCGTGAGTGATGTCCAGTGCGGCGAGAGAACGACCATTCGGCGTGTAAAGGTACAACATCTGCAGAGTTAAAATAATCTCTCAAATTATTTAATGCATTTACACTGTAACTATGTAGGCTAATCCCAGAGGTACATATATAACAAAGAAAACAATAAATTTGGGAAATGTATCTCTATCCGAGCCATGTTTTCAAGTTTGGAAACAGAAAATAATCCGAGGGGGCTAAATCTGGCAAATAGGGTGCGTGAGGAAGCAATTCCAACTTTAACTCATTGATTTTGGCCATCGCGATAACGCATGTGTGAATGGATGCATTGTTTTGATGAAACAAAACTTACTTCTTCGCCAAATACAGCCGTTCTTTCTAGATTTCATTACTCAAACACTGCACTAAGTTCGCATAATACTCGCCATTGATTTGTTTCTTCTTTCTGAAGATAATCAATGAAAATTCTTCCATGCGCATCCCAAGAAACTGACACCATGACTTTGTTTGCAGATGGAACCCTCTTGGCCTTCTTTGGAGCCAATTCTACCCTTTCAAACCATTGTTTTGACCATTCCTTCGTTTCCAGTGTGCAGTAATGGACCCATGTTTCATCTATGTTATGAATCAACGCAAAAACTAGGCTTTATTCTTGTGAAACTTCGCCAAACACTCGATTGAAACATCCTAATGACACTGTTTTTGTTCCATTATGAGTAATCATGGCGCCCATCTTGCGCACAGCTTTTTCATGTCCAAATTTTCAGTCAATGCGATGTGCAGCACCTTTTAAAATGCCCACCGTGTCTGCCAGCTCGCACACTTTCAATCGACGGTCATCCAATACCATTTTGTGGATTTTCTTCACCATTTTTGGCGTGGTCACCTCAAATTCTTCAAGAACTGGGCCTCGTACGGCCTCGTTTAAACTCTGCCACCCAATATTCTACGGTTGTAAACGAAGGAGCGGAAACCCCCAGAGTAGGATTTAGCTTTGCTTTGATATCGGTTGGGCGGAGGCTTTTCAAGTGATAGTATTGCATCACATGACGATGAACAATTTTTTCCATGTTTACAAATTCACTGAGAGCATTCACTATTGATGACTAAACTACGTAGCGTCGTCAAATTTCAAACTTAAGTTTTACAAAGTTGGTACTTTCTACCATAGATATTCCTTTTAAGCAATAACCGCCATCTATACGTTAGGTCGGGTACTTCTGGGACTACCCTTTGTGTCTTAATCTGATCAAATTTGGATTGAAATGTTTCCCGAACACGAATACATTTCCTTCTTATACAATATTCAGATTCCCCTAAACTATGTGATCGAATTACCACTATTATTCAAGAGGTACAGGGTCTGGAAATGATAAGGGCCACTCTAAAACCTAATTGACCGTTTGAATCACGTTTAATTCAAAGGGTAAACATTAGTGATTTATGAGACTTCCAACGAACACAGCTTGACCTGAATAATGAAAATTCCGTGCCCTATTTAATGCTCGTCCACACAGACGAAGAATAAAAGAGACATCCTCCTCGACGCGACGTCGTTAAATATGCCTCTGAATAATACTGCTCTCAGCAGGAATCCCGAAATACTTAGCGATTCATATATCATGTAATTTTATCGGGTGGGAAGTAAATTTACGTTTATTGTGTGTTTTCCCTGTATCGTACTCAGATGGGAGATTTGGTTCGTGCGGGCTACGGCGGTATTCCCACGGCCCGAATCGAATTCTGCTATATGACACTGGAGAAAATATTACTACAAAAAGTCGCCTTTTCTCGCGTTACCTAGAAAAAGTAACTGTTTGCAAAAAGTAGATAACTGCATTCCCTGGACGGAACTTGGCGCTTGGAAGCCTAGTATCGATCGGATTTCATTGCGCCATAGGCGGAACACAAGCCGTTTTCCTTCACGTAAATTTGTTTTAGTAATACATTTGGTTATTATTGTGTCTTGCTCTGTAAGGTCACACATTTATTTCATAGACCGTTTGTATCTATGTAGTTTAACAAATATTCCAGTGGATGCAGATCCGCCAATCTTAAAGGCCATTAGCCTCTATTAGTATGATTTTATATTATTTACTTTCATGGATTTATAAGTTTCACAACGTTGTATTTAGATAAAACATTTCGATTGATAGCAAATTATGGTATACTATATAGAAGGCGTATTCAATGCATGTAGGTTTAAATGTAGTAGTTTGGGGAGGGTCGCGGAGCCCTGAAATACCCAAGCTGTCTCCCAGCGAAGCAGTCAACGTTGGAGTAGGTATTTGACCTTCTTCCAAAAGCTCAACATCCCTTCCAGCCCTAACTTTCTCAGCTCGCTTGGGTGCAAAAGAAGAGCCCAAACGCGAGTTGCCTACGCCATTCCGGAGCCGGGCACTTGCATAGCACATACTCAAAGGTCTACATCTCTCCTGTACACCATCTTGGTTCTCTCCTCTACACAGTAGCTGTGAGCTACTAGGCATCAAACCCAGGAGCAGCTTAGCCCGTCTAAATTCTTGGGTGTTCTGCCAGCGATTCACTTTTTCGTTCTCAATCCTGACTGCTGGTTCAGGTCTCATAAAGCCCCTCGCGGTTCCTTCTCTGATCAGCTTGTCCAACATCTCGTTGCCCAGGGTGGCAGTTGGTCCGACAACCAGACCAACGTCAGCTTATTACTTCTGGTAAGTGTTTCTACTGCATCTCTGCATTCCTTTTTCCTTTCTTTTCCCTATTCAGGTATGTCAATTCCGTTTCTTCAACTACTCCTCCTTGAATAAATTTTTGGCCTAGTCACCTAACTTTTCAAATCACCTGAAGTATCAAACTATATGGAAAGCGTATATAATGCATTCAATTCTGCAACTATTTCGAAACTATTTAGCAACTTTTACGCAACTGTTTCATGAATGTTCTGTAGCCGTAAATGTTCCTGTAAATTGTTCCTGTAACGTTTCATATAATCTCGTTACTCCTCTAACTTTGCCACCCATTATCAGTCAATGAGAAATCATGAAAATAGCCTGCATATTGCGGGACTGCGCTGAACCGACCTACGAATGTATTATTAAAAGATATGTCAGGAATCATAAGAACTCCCCGCCATTGTTGTCCGCCGATAAGTTTGTTCCCCAGAATTTATGATATTAGGTAAGACGGAAATGAGAGCGCGCTATAAAGATGTTTCTCTTTTTAAAATAACGATACGAGATTTAAAGGAAGTAAGATCACAGGGAACGTTCTTTAGAAATTGGACAGTAAACAGAAATAGTAGGATGTGAAATTTGAAATCTTGTCATCAATGAGATTTCAGAGTTAAGCGCAATACGACTTTTTTTACCTACGACGATAATATAGACTTAACACTATTACATAGGATGTTCATAAACATCACGCGATTTTTCACGCGATCTATTTTTAACGCTCCATGGAAACGACCGAAAACAAGGACGAAGTTGTAATGCAACAAATTGCAGGATCTTTTTTAAATCAAAGACAAGATCATAGGATGCTATAGAGTCATTCAAATTTGAGTTAAATGCAACTGATACATCACTTTGAATAACAGTTCACGTTCTGCAATACATTAAATTAGAACTAATCGAAAACTATTATAATAACAAAAGGTGATTTATTATTAGGTAATAGTGAACTCAATGTCGTTCTCTCGTAAGGATAGGTTCTTTAAAATATGTTAATATGGATAAGAATTGCAAAATTTTTACAGGTATTTAAAATTCTGATCTCTATCACAAAATTCTAAATTCGTTAAGGAAAAATTCTGTATAATACAAAAAACTTGAGTAAAAATACTGACTAACTAAACTGAAAAAGAATTGTTGTATTTCGATCCTTTCGGTACAAAGAAACAGCTGACTTTACTACATAGGAATGCTAATTAAATAAAAACCGAGATTGCATAGCCATCCACGGCAAAGTGTCTGGCTCCGCTGGGATGGAATTAACCCTTAGTAAAGAAATAATTAGGGGTGACTTATTAGAATAAATTAGGGCTAAATGGAGGAGAATAATTGAGTAAAAAGAGTACCCAGAGACAACTTTAAGGCTTTAAAAATTTAGACAGGATTCGACAAAGATTTAAGTTAAATTAAATACGTAAGTTTGAGTATTGTTTAAATAGTTTATGAAGATTCATACTATATGAATAAGATCTGATAACTTTACAAAAATAAAACAGAAATAGTTATTATTTAAGCAATAGAATACATGAAAACACAGTCATTAATATTTAACATCTATAAAATTGAGCGTTTTTAGTTATTACTGTTTGTTATGTCAAATATGTAAATCGTCCGATCTCTGTCTTGAACACAATATCGACAGTAGTCGAAAAGTTTAAGTCAACGGGATGCATTTTAGGTTGTAAATGCCACAAGATACCTAGAATTAACGAGGATGCTGAAATGCAGGAATTAATGGTGTGTGCAATGGTAGAAGAAGATTCAAATATTTCTATCCCAAAAATTTCCGAGGACTGGTTTTAGTGTGGGTAAAATTCACAAAATTTTAAAGAAAAATAAATATCATTCCTATAAATACGAAGCCCATAAAGAAATTTTCGATGAAGATCAGTACCGTAGAATGGAGTTTTGTAACACGGTAATGGAACGTGCAAATGCGGATAACAATTTTATTTATAACATCGTGTTCACCGATGAATCGACGTTTCCGTTACATGGTAGGCACAATCCATCAATTCTACGGTATTGGGCTATTTAAAATCAGTATCGCCTGTTAAATACAAGGACACAATATCCCGAAAAATTGAATGTTTGGGCTGGTATTTATGGGAATGATATTATTGGACCATTCTTTATTGATGGAAATTTAAATGGGGAGACTTATTTGAATCTTTGGTCTAAAGGGTGGTCCAACCATAATGCACGATGTTAATTGTGAGTCACACCTTAACGTCAAGTTTTTTGCCCAAATTAATTTGACATTTCTTTGTTTCAGTGTTTGACAAATTCAACCATAGAGAGGTACACAATTGAGCAGCGCGTTAAGATTGTTGAAGCCTTTTACGAAAATGGGCGTTCAAATCAAAATGCATTTCGTGCACTTCGTGACTTTTGGTCAGCATAATCGACCAAATGTGTCCACAATCGGGAGAATTGCGCGTAAATTTCAGCAAACCGGGCCTGTAGGAAATGTGAAAACACCTGTGCATGCTCGTCCAGTTCGTTCTGAGGAAAACATTGCTGTTGTTCGCGATATTGTAGCAGAAGAGCCGTCAACCTCGACTCGTCGTCGTGCCCAACAATTGAACATCTCACGAACATCACTGATGCGAATTTTGAATAAAGATTTGAATTTACACGCTTACAAGGTTCAATTGACTCAAGAACTGAAGCCTACTGACCATTTCAAGCGTCGTCAAAACGCCGAATGGTTGGTTGAACAGACAGAAGTGAATGATGACTTTACAAAGAAAATCATCTTCAGCGACGAGGCACACTTTCACCTCAATGGATTCGTTAACAAGCAGAATTGCCGCATTTGGGCAAATGAGAATCCACGAGTGATTGTTGAAAAGCCGATGCATCCACAAAGAGTGACTGTTTGGTGCGGTTTATGGGCTGGCGGCGTCATCGGGCCGTACTTATTCGAAAATGAGGTCGGCCAAGCAGTTACCGTAAATGGTGTTCGCTATCGCGAGATGATAACGGACTTCTTGTGGCTAGAAATTGAGGATATAGACCTGGACGATATGTGGTTCCAACAGGATGGTGCCACTTGCCACACAGCCAACGAGACAATGGCACTTTTGTGCTAGAAATTCAATGGCAGTGTTATCTCACGTCGTGGCGATGTTAATTGGCCGCCACAATCATGTGATTTGGCACCGTTGGACTTCTTTCTTTGGGGATATTTAAAAGAAAAAGTGTACGTCAATAAGTCAGGAACAATTCAAGAGCTAAAGGATGAGATAATTCGGCACATTAACGACATTTGTTTTATTTACAATTAACATCGTGCGTTTTGGTTGGACCAACTTTTATATGGTCTTGATAGCATGAGATGTTAATGTTGATTATTTTTTGTTAATATCAGCATTATTATCCTTTTATATTAAGATTATATTAAAAAGTATTTAACCTCATACAAATAACTACAATTTTGAAAAGGAGAATTCTCCTACTTATATTCAACGATCCAAAGAAAACAAAAGTACGTTATTCCAGAACTACATCGACTACGGCCTCTTGTATATGCCTGAAAGAATATTCCTGCTGCTCTCGAGATTTACGGCTCCTACAATACTTCCCAAACTACTCCCAATAATCTATTTCCCGTTCCTGCGTAAGATGCGACTGCATCGTGGAGATCCTGGGAGCAGGTGGCATATACGAGGCCTTAGTGACGCTATAAGTTAGAATTACCACAACGATTCGTTTCCTGTTCCTGTGTTTATCTGGTTAATGTCGTCGCCGCGACGCTCCCTTGTCCCCGGGCGAGGCATTAATATTGATGGTTCCTCTTAGGCATCCACGTTTACAAGGACCCCAGTAATTTACTACCTCGCATGGGCCGTTTGGTCCTCGCGACGGCGGGACAGGAAAATTCAATTACTGAGGCCTACGGATTGTGTAGGATATTGTGTCGTCGACTAGACAGTCTCAGGGAGTACATTCTCCGGGAATTCGGACCCGCTCCGTTTGGGGTAGTTTCGGAAATAGGAAAACCTAGCCAGGGGTGGATTATATCGAATTCGCTTAGTTTCGCGTAGTTGTTTTCGCAAGAAATTACGAGGTCGTTTTGAATTAACTGCGTGAAATCAGCGATGCCTTTTATGACACAAGAGGATGTGATTAAGCAGCACTAAGGATATATCTGTGAAGAACATTATTTGAAATTTTAAATAAATAAAGAGTTTTATAACCTTAAAACGGACTTTTCCGTACGTAGAACATCTCTATCTCGAAATTGAGTGACCGAAAAAAAAAAAAATAAACCAACACATAAATGCAGAATATCTGTTTTATGCGACAGTTTTACTTTTTTCAAATAGTTCACCCTCGTGCTTTCTCATGACCACTCAACAGGGTGGGGTGTGTCCTATCCACCTCAAAATCAATAGATGTCGTCTGGTAGATGTCCCTAATCAGAATCAGTTGAAACCCGATCGATCCGACACGATTTAATTGAGTAATCGTGCTAACAAAGAAAATTCTCAAATAGTCCACCATTGTGCTTTCTCATGACCAAACACATGGTAGAGTGTGTTCTATCCACCTCAAAATCAATAAGTGTTGTCTGGGAGACGTTCCCGATCAGAATCAGTCAAAACCCGATCGATCCTACACGATTTAGATGAGTTATCGTATTAACAAAACAAATTTCTCAAATAATCCTCCATCGTGCTCTCATGACTCATACTCATGGACAGGGTGGGGTGTGTCGTATCCACCTTAAAATCAATAGCTGTCGTCTGGGAGACGTCTCCGATCAGAATTAGTCAAAACCCGATTGATCCGACACGATTTAGTTGAGTTATCGTGTTAACAAAAGAAATTCTCAAATAGACCTGAGGGAAGGGGTGGTGTGTGCTATCCACCTCAAAATCAATAGGTGTCATCTGGGATACGTCCCCGATCAGGATCAGTCAAAACTCGATCGATCCGACACGATTTAGTTGAGTTATCGTGCTAACAGGAAATTTTAAAGCCGACGACAACGACGACACACACACACACAGAAAAATTTTTTAAAAACCATTTTTTTTGGTTTTTAGACCGAAAAACCAAAAATAAACCCAAAAAAATCAGTTTTTTCACTTTTTCTTTACACGATTACATTACTTCTTCGCTAGTATAGTGGAGTGCGGAGAAGTAAAATCATGTTTCTCCGTAAATTTTAACCACGTTAAATATAAATAACACTCAATTAATGGGCTTAAAACAGTCCCTCGCGGTATACCATCTACGAGAGTTACATTAACCATATTATTCATATCTACACATAATTGAAAGACTTCTTACCCAAGAAAAGGAAAATTAAGTGTGCAGAATGAGTGATTCGATTACAGTTCAGAAAGATTAAAATTTAGTTAAAATATGGTATAAATTCACGACCGAAATTCAAACACCATTTGTTCTACATCGTCACAAAGAAAGATCTATGAAAAATTCCGAGAACTTACATAGACATAATTTAAGCTGCCCATTTTGAGTGCTACATCAGTTGTATGTGTACACTCCAATAACTCTTCGCCAGCCTAAATGCCCTCACATAGAATTTAGTTTTTTGAATCGATGTAGGTACAAGCGATTTAGTTTAGTTTATCGTCGTGGTTACCTGTTTTCTTCGTTGTAACGGTATTGCATTTATATATATCTTCATTCTATGATTTACGTGGAGGATACACATTCAACGCGGAAAACTCCCATTCCTACCGACATTGTTAGTGTCACCGCTTGGATCGCACAAAGTTCATAACAGTTAGTAGCCAGTCGCCTTGGTCACATAACGCTCTTTAACCAACTCAGCTACCGTGACGAAAAACTAGACCTTACAGAAGAAAACATCTTAGAAAACATTAGATCGACAATTTTCTGTCATCCGATAAATCATACGATTTTCCGCAATTCACCGTATCATGCTCAGTAAATAATTTAAATTCGGAGGCAATATAGTCTAGACACGCTATCAATTATTCAAATCTCAAAACGAAAAAGCAGATACAGTGTGACTATCGTTAATATATTCAAACTTTGTTCATAATTGTATTTTTTTTATGCAGTTATGTTTCAAATGATATAAATATATATAAAAGATATAAGGGCACTTCACTCAATAATGAAACAATTTTTTATAATTAAAATAAATTTTCAATGATATAGGGTGTGTCAGTTGGATAAGAGTATATAGGATTTGAAATGCGCACCATTTGTGTTCTGTCAAAGATAGATAGATTTGATTTGTCAACCGCGACTAACAGTTCAACAATGAATAATTTGTGTGAAACTGTTTTATAAAAGTGAGTGATTATTTACAGTTGCATTAAGAAAAATTTGCCCAAAATTAGAATAAAATGAAGTGCCCATAGAGTTAACTGTTCGTAATTTAATCCAGAAATTTTAACACAATGCTTCTATTATTAATAAGGCACCTCATCGTAGTCGGCTAGATAAAAATATTGCTGCAGTGTGAGAAAGTGTACGGAAGTATCCAAACACATCAATTCGACGTCGTGCACAAAAATTGAATCTGTCAAGAGCCACCACGCATCGAATTTTAGAAAAAGATCTGCATCTATCAGCATACAAAATTGAGTTGATATAACAATTAAAGGTTATAGTCCATTTACAAGGTCGTACATTTGTTAATTAAGTGTTAGAAAAGAAAGGTGATGCTGATTTTTTCAACAAAATTTTTTTCATCGATAAAGCACATTTTCATCTTGATGGATACGTTGACGAAACTAAATTGTCGCATTTGAAGTGCTGAAAATTCACATGCTCTTCACTAAAAAAAAAAATGCATCCACAGAGATGCACGATTTGGTGCCCATTTTGAGTGGTGGAATATTTGGACCATACTGCTTTGAAAATGAAGCTGGTAATGTTATCACACTATCGTGACATGTTGACATGATATGGTTGACATTTTTTAAAATCTTAATTTTTAACCTCTTTTTTTTAAGAAACAATGACTGATTTTTGGTTTTCTAGAGACTGTTTATGAAAAAATTGCCTCCAGTGTAAATGGTAAACGTATTACTTCTTTGGTGGACGAAAGCCCACTTAATAGCCACCACGTTCACCTGACTTGAACCCCCTGTATTTTGCCTTGTCTGTTGTTTTAATCGCGAGCGTATTTTAATAGGTCAAATAATTTTGAGGATTCGGAAAACAAATCCGAATCGGAAGAAAAAATATCAGTCTACAAATTATTATAACATTCGATACAAAGTGTTTACACGCGTGGTGGCCAACGTCAGATTGTTAATGAAGAATATTTTGAACAATTTTTGTTAAAGATAATGTTGTAATTTCTCTATTTATATTTTTGTCAAAAAACCCTTTGAAATAAATCTGGAAATTATTTTTTTGCGTCAATCGATATATTTTTTTAAATAATAAGGTAAAAATTATAAACACTGTGCAACTACTAATAAATATTGTGCGAGATGTTTGGTGTCTGTTAAATATTAAAAATGTTGCACCTTCTCCAATATTTTTTTCATGTACACACAGGAAATTTAAAGCTAGGGAGACTCAATTACTAAATTACTCATAGAGACGAGGAAAAACACACACAATGATTCCTCTTTAGGAGAAAATAATAGGTCACCCATCCATATAATGGTCATGGAGTAAAGTGCTGCACTTTTGTTGGTCCTACTTCTGAATTTGATGGAAAATGGTATTTTTTTTGTGTTTAATACATTACCTAACAATAATTTATTTAAATACTGTTTGTTATGTCTTTTTCCTACAATAAAGAACCTACTTGAAGTACAACTGATTTGTATGCCCATCGTATTTTCCGTATATATAAATGACTATGAAAAAAATATCATGTGCAGCACAGTACACGTGATAGAAGTGAATACTTCTTTAGAATAGAGAATGAGAGAAATTAAGAGTGAAAGATTGAAAGAGAGAGAGAGAGAGAGAAAGGGAGAGGGATAATTTCAAAAGAAATATAACGATATAAAATTTGTGTAAAAAATATTCGTTTTATTCGTTATCTACACTATCATCGGCTGGTGGTTCAGTTGATAATACTAATATGATTGGTTTGTGATAACTAAACTATGAAATATATGTTCGTGATTCGATATTTTCTAGATAACGTGTAAAAATTGCATCTATTGTTGTTCCGGATTTTGTTGTTGATTCTTTGGGATTGTTAATGTTTCTCGAAGAAAGTTAATCAACGTCAAAGAATCATTGGATCCGTAATTTACATTGAAATCTCCCCCGAGATTCAAAGGGATTTTGTCTTCGCCTCTTCCAAGTGCATTTGCACCTGTGTGGCTGTAAATCAGTAGGGAGCGGTGAATGAAATATATTATATCTTCTTGATTTTAATAAGTTAAACGGTTCAAGGATATTATCAAATAATTACAGAACACAGATGTAAATAACGTAAACAATTACAAAGCACAATGATAAATATTCGATACACACGCGTACTGCTTCAGCTGTTAATATATAGCGTCTGGACGCATACATCTATAACGCGCGCATGCGCGACAATCTATATATCCTATTCTATCGCTTCGTACTGAGTTTATATCGCTCTCTCTTTCTCCACTCTCGTGTGGCATCAGAGTTGTACGTACTCGCGCGCATGCGCGTCATATTATATTTTCTTCTATTGCCTAGTATTCAATGAATATGTGGCTCTCTCTCTTGCTCGTACGATGCTTCCTAAACTATTCCCCCTTCAAGCAACTTAGACC
Source organism: Rosalia funebris (assembly GCA_037954035.1). Taxonomy (NCBI): domain Eukaryota; kingdom Metazoa; phylum Arthropoda; class Insecta; order Coleoptera; family Cerambycidae; genus Rosalia; species Rosalia funebris. Next base: position 7,421,650 of record JAZFAV010000001.1, on the reverse strand, counting down.
TTGGACGTAGCGTATGAGTGAGCGTTAAAGACGAAGGACCGCACAAAAGGGAGACGTGGATAGCCTAAACTGATATATATATATATATATATATATATATATATATATATATATATATATATATATATATATATATATATATATATATATATATATATATATATATATATATATATATATGATGTATAGCTCTTTCTCTTTCCCTCTGTGTTATATATGTGTGTACTCTGTCTTGTAACGAAGCCTGTGTTTTAGGTATACCAAACGTATAGCTCTCTTTCTCCTTCTCTCTACGTTATATCTTTTTCCTCTCTTGTGTAACGAAATCTCGAAACGTTACATTGTTTCCAATTCACTCTCTATTCTCGTCAAATATCAGAACGCCGCCAAAGAAGTATTCACTTAAAAAAAGTAAAATTAACATAATTTCTTGATAAGCCAAAAACTGTGGATGCACCTCATACTTTATAAATTAATATTGTATATGCATAACAGATTGTATTCATCCGTATTACATCTGGATTATACAATTTATAAACCCAGGCCACCCCCTGAATATGAATATATAGGGGCGCCATTAATTTAAATGTCAAAATGATAAAAACGAAAGAGAACCCAGACGGCACCGCGAAAAAAAAAACGTTATCAAACGGCGAACGCCTCCATATTCTGGCGCTTGCGGTACGCCATAACTGTTGCGAGACAAGCTAGTTTGGCATGAATTGAAGTAATATTTCTCCGGGGGGTGTCTGGTTATAATTCCATATGTGGCCCGAGCATTGGCAACAATCGTATTGCAATTTCGCGCTACGGTCAGCTTGCAGGTAATAACCGGTTCTGCGGGAGAATACTAAATGACCGGTGGAGAGTGTGGCACGCACCCCCGAGCCCCATTGCCACGTTTCTCAAATATTAGATCAATTATTCTAGGATGGGGGTTTAACAGGCTTCGTTTGGGGACGAAAGTGTCTCTTAATGGCGATGTGAAACACGTGTCGTTTTTTGGTTAAGTGGCCTTTGTTCAATTGAATCGATAACACAGGGTGTCTCATTGTCAACTATCGTGAGACGATAGAAAATACAATGATTTGGATTTCACGGAAATCACAATTTTTAGTTACAATAGAAATACGGCAAATTTCGCCATGTAATTTCTCCATCTCACGACTGTTTATAAAACTTACCATCTGGAAACTTCGTGTTATAAATGTCTCACTGTCAGTTGAAACGATAGAATTTGAATTGCGGGCTATTTGTGTTCTGTACAAGATAGGGAGTCAATATTTAACGACTGTTAAGATACAGATCTTTCTTTAAAAACCGATACGTGGTGACTCTTGACAGACTCGGTTGTTGTACACTACGTCGAATTGATGTGTTTGAACACTCCTATACGCTTTCTCCCATTGCAGCAATATTTTTAACTGAACGAGAACGTATTGGTGTTGTCTTATCTATAACACAACACATCTCTTCAAATTTTTTCATTAAATTACAAATTGTTATCTCTGTAGGTACTTCATTGTGTCCTAATTTTGTGCGAGTTTTTCTTAATGCAACCGGGAAATGATCGCTCACTTTCATAAAACAGTTTTACACAAACTATTCGTTGTTGAACTATTAATAGCGGCATGTTGACGTCGTTTGTAGATGATAGGCGTTAAATATTGACGTTTTGTCTTTGACATAACACAATTGGCGCGCAATTCAAATCATATAATTGCAACTGAGACACCCTGTATATGTTCAACGTGTCTGATTTTAAATGGAACGTCTAGAATAACTGTTAGCGTGTATTTTTTTTGTAGGAAAATGTCGTGACCCATGTTCAAAGGGACATTTTTTGATATAGAACCGGTGACTATGACTGACACACCCTCTGGCAAACAACAGCCCCCTTAAATTAATTAAATGGGAATGTAGATCGATTGGAATATATGATAACAACTATTTTAGAAATGCGTCTGCTCCATATGGACTTATATAACTATTAGGTATATCTCATTTCAAAAACATAACAAATACAGAATTAAAAAATCGTAGTAAGTAAACAACAACAAACCAAACTATAATAAAAAAGTAGTTATTTAACAAAGTAATTACTTAAGGAGTTATTTAATTAGGTGTTCAAAATAATCAGCACCCATCAGGCGGTAGTACCATCGTCGTTCGAACTGTGTAGCAATAGTCCAATCAATTTGTCTGAGCCCCTATGTTAAATGGTCACTAATTGTAAACAGCAAAAATCAAAAATTTCAGCATATAGAAAATAAAATTTCAAGAAACCTACAGTTTTTTGCTCTCAAAATGGCGGCCGCTAACATAACCTAAAAAATTCGCAAATGTCAAAAAAAACGGTTTTTCGCGAATAAAAAGAAAGTTGTGCTCGGATTGGAAAAACTTAAATGAGAAAGTTGTAGATAATGAAAAAATATTTCGATTCAATTTTTGTGAGCTCAAATCAATTCATTACTTTTCGAGATATATCGAAAGACCCGTTGAAAATTGCGTCTTTTTGTTTTTGCTCTAAAAATAACAATATTTGATGAAAACATTTAATAATTTCAGAAAATGTAGTCCTAAATGAGACAAAAAGTTTTTTTTTTCAAAGTTATAGCTGTTTTCGTAAAAAAAAGGTGTTTTCGTAAAACGGTTTTTCCATCGAAACGGATGGTCCTATAGACTTGTTCGAGGGCTTATTTTCTTTGCTAGGCGTTGTACTATAAATATATTTTCAGCAGCAATCGATTTTTTAAATTTTTTATATACAAAATCGCGTTTGAAAATGACGTAATTTTCGTACATCGGTTTTTTGGCAATAAATTCTTGTAATAAAACCGATGTACGAAAATTACGTCATTTTTAAACGCGATTTTCTATATAAAAAATTTAAAAAATCGATTGTTGCTGAAAATATATATATATATATATATATATGTATATATATATATATATATATATATATATATATATATATATATATATATATATATATATATATATATATATATATATATAGTACAACTCCTAACGAAGAAAATAAGCTCTTGAACAAGTCTGTAGGACCATCCGTTTCGATGGAAAAGCCGTTTTACGAAAACACCTTTTTTACGAAATCAGCTAAAAAAAAATTTTGGAATTGCACAAAAATGATTGTTTTCGTCTCACTTAGGACTACATTTTCTGAAATTATTAAATGTTTTTATCGAATATTGTTATTTTTAGAGCAAAAGCAAAAAAACGCAATTTTCAACGGCTTTTTCGATATATCTCGAAAAGCAATGAATTGATTCGAGCTCACAAAAATTGAATCGAAAGATTTTTTCATTATCTACAACTTTATCATTTAACCTTTTCCAATCCGAGCACAACCTTCTTTTTTAATCGCGAAAAACCGTTTTTTTGACTTTGCGAATTTTTTAGGTTATGTTAGCGGCCGCCATTTTGAAAGCAAAAAATTGTAAGTTTTTTTAAATTGTATTTTCTATAAGTTCAAGTTTTTTTTGCTGTTTACAATTAGTGACCGGGTCATTCCCTATTGATTGGACTACAACTGCTTTCACCAAAAGTAGTAAAATGAAATACAAAATTATCTCTGCTGTTTTGTTTTATACAATTCGTATTCTAAGCTCATATACCAAATTTCGGCACAAACTTTTTGTTTCACATGTTCCATACCAACAAGCCTAGTGGTGGCAGATCTGGCGATTTGGCTGGCTACTCCTCGGGAGCTCTTCCTCCAGTGGCGTAGAACAGTTATCACATTTATGTCGTATATCAGAAGAATAGTCCAGATTGACATCATGTTCTAATATTTGGGTGATCATGGGATCTATCATATTTTCCAACAGATAGAAATAAATTCCTCCATTTAAGCTCCATGGGGATAAAATATGATCTCCCAGACTGGTCACCCACATATTTTTTTCTGGTATTTGTGTATGTTGTTCTCTATAAAGATACAGATTTTTATAACCTGCAGGTGATTTCAGTTTTTATATTACTTTCTCTATGTTGTCTTATTTATAAATATGAATAAATTAAGTTCAGTTATTTATTACTAGAATTAAAAGGCCCATATAGAACCAATTAATTTCTGAAACAGTTTTATTAACAATTCATCAGAATACGTATATAATAATTATTATACCTCTGTTACTATTTTACTTTTTATCTTTGTTGTAACCAAAAACGAACTAGAATAGAACAGTAACTTATAAGTCGGGAATCGAGAAAGTTACAAGTATAGAAAGATAGTAAAGAAAGAAGAAGAGAAAGTTAAGTATAAGTTACAGACATAGATCTTATCGATTTATATGAAAACTCCACGGATTTGTGTCGGCATTTGTTCTGGATCGACGTATCGTGTACGGCACTGATGAGAACTAATAAGTTTGAAACAGCTGTCTGTCGTTCGGATTTCATCTGGGACAAATGTCGAATCCTACCCGTGGCGGGTCCCTTAAAATAAATAGAATAAAACAGAAGAAATAAAGTGTAATTGCCTATTATGTCTAGCTATATCTACAACACTATCAATAATGTTGACTGAATTCATGAAAATTTATCTGCTATGACTTTTATTATCGCCAGTTCCAAATGGGCATTAAAATATACACTTAGTGGCTTTTATCTATGTGCTTGGTTTACACTTACAACTTTCATTATATCCATTTGGAATGCACTATAGTAACTGCATTTAATTGTAAAGAATATACATATAAAGGCCAGCAGTTGCAGTTTTCGTAAACGCTATTAACTTCTGAACTAAATTAAATTTTGGTCGTGTATTATATTTAGCCCTTATTTAATATCATATAAATCTTTCTGTGTACAAAATTAGGAACAGGGTAAACATCGGTCTGAAATATTTACGCAGGAGCGTACTGAGGTATTTTTTTTTGCTTATATTGCAGTTTAAATATTTGGCTTAGAAAATACGAGAGTTTAGTCGATTAGCGGTAGATAGCGCCCTTATAGAAACTAATGTAGGCCTAAGATCAGGGGAGTGTGTAAACCATTTCGTGAAAGCCCTTCCAAGCCAGTAGTAAATAATTCAAAGTTTATATATCTATTGTTTTCTGACTCTGTGGAAGGTCATTCATGTATGTTTCACAAGGTAAATATTGAATGTATTGTATTAAATTACGAACGGAGCACTGAGTTTGAAAATAAAATTTGGTGAAATACAAATGGTGTTCTCGAATGAAATTTTTCTCTACTAGTATTCTCTTCAATTTGCACATTAAAAGTTTTTCAAAGACCTTCGATAATATAGGTAGTAAACTGATTGGTCTACACGACACCATCTCTTGTGGTTTTTCTGGTTTGAGTATAAGTATTACCTGGGCAACTTGATCTGGGAAGTATCTTAACATAAACATGCAGTTAAAAAGTATAATAAATAATTGTAGACCTTTTCTAATAGTTATTTGAGGACATTAGCTATTAGAATTAGTTAATTAAATTAAAACAAATATAATTAAATAGATATATCAAATCACTCTTGTTTAGAATTAAAAGTAGTTAGTCAACTTCAGTGACATTAACGTCATCTAGGAATACTCTTTGCATATAGATAATACTGAGATATAAAAAATGATAGTTATGGCATGGAAAACGTCTTAGCATGTATAATTTTTTTTGTTGAAATAATTCTGTTACATTTTGTCGACTTACATACTTTACTACCATAATTAATAACTTGTAGCGGCGTTACTAATTTTAGGGACGACACAATAATGAACTACAAGATTTAACTCAAATGGTAATAATGTTCTTCGTAACAAGAATAAATTCCAATTGAAGAAATTGTTTAATTATCCTCAGCATTGTTTATGCACGAGTGTATGTGCCTTCTCGTCCTATTATAAGCATTTTCAGGATTTTTTAATGTTAATGTTTCACGCTCTTCAGCGAGTTTACTTGAACTCTTGCAATGAACCACAAAAGTTCAATTATTATTATTTTATTATATTATATAGGTTTGCGCCTCATCAGCCACTGATCGCATGGATAGTCCCTTGGCGATCCCCACTTATCCGGGTCATTATCCAAAATACTATCCCATAAAAGGAGCAATTTAGGCACGTCCCCCGCCTTAAGCCTCGCCTCCTCTAGGATAACAGGGGTCCCTAATATAAGATACCTCTTCTCCTCCAGTGCGGGGCAGGTGTAAAGAAGATGAATCGAGGTTTCCTCGTGTTCTTTACAGTATCTACAGGCCGGGCTATCAGTCAGCCTCAGCTTGTGATTATATGCATTCAGGCTACTATGGTGGTCCGTTATGATTCCTACTAGGGTTCTGGCTTTGTGCCTGTTCAATTTAATGAATTCTTGTGCCCATTTCTCAATCTCTGAGTATTGAATGAAGAGTATGGTTATTCGACAGCCCGTTACTCCTCTCCATCTTTTATTGTGCTGGTCTCTTGTCCAGCCATTGATGCGATCTCTGACCAGATTGCTACTTATTCCCACTGCAGGTTCTGGTCCATAGAGGTTTTCCCTGATCCCTAGTCTGGCAAAGTCATCTGCAATTAGATTTCCCTTAATGCCATTATGCCCAGGTATCCATAAGAGTTCCACCGGTCCCTTCCCCGCCAAGTGGTTTAATGCTTCATATCAATTATAGACCAGCTTCGACTTTGTCGTTGCTGAATTCAGAGCTGCCAACGTCGCCCTGCTATCCGAGCAAATACATACTTTCTCCTGAGTCCGATTTTGGTCGGCCTCCAGAACACCGTATGTAATTCCAACTAGCTCGGCCTGGAGTGCGGTAGTGTATTTGCCCAAGGGGAAGGTTTTACCTATCCCGTCGCGTCCGCGTCACCTATACACCCCCTCACCCGCTCTGTTCCCACTCTTGGCTCCATCCGTGTACCAGATGTCTCCATTGAGCATCAATCCAGCTCGACCCTCCATCCAGTCGGTCTTACTGGTGAGGGTGATCTTATATTTCTTGTCAAACAGGAAGTGGACACCCGTACTGTCAGAGGGCATCCATAGGAGTCCCTCCTCAGCAAGCTCTCTTGAGAGTCTATTCAGGTCCCTGACAGAAATTCTAAAAATTATACTTCTTAAGTGGGGGAACAGAAAATTGTCAAACGAAAGGACCTTGGAGAGAACTGTACGCAAATACTTGAGAAAACCTCTCAAGTTCAGACTCTTGATATTATTAGAGTCATTAGATGGCAGCTCTGCTGTGTCAATAACGTCATTATATTACGACGTATAAGTAGGAGGAAACAATCTAAATCATGAGGAATATTGCAATTCCGATCCTGTGCGGTCCTTCTACAGAAGTAGGGTCGGAGTATTACAGGGGGGGGGCGGTGGAGAAGGCGCGCTAAGCTAGGCCCGGGTCATAATGACCAGGCTGTGAGAGCTTCGGGGGCGATGGTGAATGACAGAAGATGAAGCCTTTAAATCCTGTTGCTAGCGTTATCAGGAGGGCACTTCAGTTAGCGACACAAGAGGATTAATCGTCGGCCAGCCTACAATACAATCCGGCATTTTGAAAACTCGTCCGCTTTAGCGGACTCAGTGTCACAGGATTTAACAAATCGGCCGCTCAATAAAGTTCCTCTAAGTCTGTGCATGTTACAGAAGGATCACCGGCTTAAGTATGTAACTTTATATGAGGTAAGGGTCCGCCTTTTTTGCCGCCTCGTATCGACAGATCCGGATGTTTCCTTCTTCTGTTTTTAGTGTCTGAGCATACATTTCTATTATAACAACCAGTTACAGCTCTATAGGCAGTAGAAAGTGTATGTTCCTCTCACTTTTCTAACAAAGAACTGGCTAAAGAACTTATGCCTTTAGGATTAGGGAAACATATATTTTACGTAAAATGAAGGTAACTATATCGACAGGATTGTTTGGAGCCTAGATATCGGATATTGGCGATTAAGGAAATCTTAGAAAGGATATATTTAAAATAGCCACATTCCAATGCCTGATATACTGTACATTGTTTCCGGACAGCATCCACGACATTGGAATGATACAATAGCCAATTGGAATATTAGCCACAATATTGGCAATTTGCACTATCAGGAGATATGGTGGTTGAAAAAGTACTAGTGTCGCTGAAGCCTAGTTCGGGCTATGCTAATAATTTAGTCAACTAGCGGGTAATTTAGTAACTAAACGTGATAAAAGAAAACAAAATTATGGGTACGAAAATGGATTCAAAGAAGAGATGAACTAACAGCTGGTAATTCTCTTCTCAAAGAAATAGCATTAAAAGATCCTAAAGAATACTTCTGAACTTTGAGAATGACTGAACATTGTTTTAATGTTTCGTAGGGATCCATCCAGTAAACTGAATCATTTTACTGAAGGAATGTAAGCTGTGTCAGTTCTGCCGCTGGAATTTCTTAACTCCTGCGAGTAGGGCGATCTGAAAAGAAGTCGAAAAAGAAGGATTAAAAGTATATAATATAGAAAACTTTATATACCTACTTGTAATAACTACTTATATGAATGAAGAAGTCAACGCTAACCTGATATGTTTACTAAGCGGCTGTTTTCGTGCGTGTGTGTGTCACGAAATTCTTTAGGTCGATGTATAAAACGCTTTTTGTTCGAATTTCGGCATTTTGACAAAATCAATATAATAAATCGATAATAAAAATGTAAATAATATTTATAATAAAAAATAATTGTTACCGTAAACCGGGGTTACTTTACCTACTTTTAAATTTCAAGTAAAAAATTCGTATACTTCTCTATCGGTTCGAGAAGGGGAAAATTTTCTAGGATCGGGGGAGGGCTTGTAGAATTGATTCATCGTGTTAAAATATATTTTCGTCGCTTTCTCTTTCTGTAAAAATTCAAAACCTGGTGGGCAAACTTACCTGGACAAGAGGGGTAACTTTGCACACAAGAGAGGCAACTTTGGTTTTCTATTGAAAACTGCCTTCAAAGTCTCTTCTGGGAAATATTACCTTTGTAGGGGGTAAAATAAGCCAAGACGAACCTGAAAACAGTTGATTCAAAATTTATTCTGCCACCTATGAAGTAATAAACTTCATGAGATAAGTTTCGTCGTACTTCACGTACAGTGTTTTGACATTTTCTGACTGTTAACTCATCTTTGTGGCGTTGAATGAATGAGCTGTACCAATCTTCTTCTGGTAGGTTACCGCCTTTAAAATTCCTAACACCCCGGCCACATCTCACCAAGTAATATCTCACGATTAGTATCACTTCCAAAACAACTAAAGCATCCCCCAGTCAGCACATACAAGAATTTGGTAGAGAATTTTAGGCTCTTCAGGTGGAGAAAGTGCAGTTGGGTGACCAACAGACCTTGTGTGCTTTCCTGTGAATTTATTGCCAATGGTCTTTCTTGGGATGTTGAACTTTGATGTAGCTTGCCTTATTGATATCTCTCAGTTGGCAACTCAGTACTCAACTCATTGAGGGGTAGGAAAAATAACCCCAATTTGCCTACAGATCATGGGGTAACATTGTCATCAAAAAAATCACATGAAAATGAAGGTATAAAAATTCCCCTATCATATTACTCTAAACGTTATTACGAGTATATGACATAAATAGAAATAATTAAAAAAAACTTACCAGCTTTCGTTATTGACTGCTCTGATAAAAGTTGATTGGGTACTCCAATTATCTGTCTTGGAGTCCTCTTATACAGCTCACAGTGATAAACTATCACCACATGGAGAAACCTAAGAGCCACCCTTGTCAACATCACAACTAGTCGCCCTGATTATTTGCTGCGCATCCAGCGACCATTCAAGTAATTAATGTTTGACGTTCAAACTTTTTTCAAGAATAGGTAAAGTTACTCCGGTGGGCAAAGTAACCCCAGTTGACGGTATATGAAAATCGTTATATTGTTAACGTTATACCTCCGAATGCGTAGAAATAGTACCTTTTTTCTAATGTCTTGTATTTTCATGTCACTTGAAAATACCTGAAAAATTACTTATCTTCCTGGACAAGTAGAAATTCTCATTTAGTCGAGTCCTATTTACCAAAATGATAATTTGAGTAGTACGTAACATTTGCATAAAACTTCCTGATGAGCGTCATAAATATAAGCACAAAGAAAATGCTCTTATCGCTGCTGCAGATGGTGAAAATGTACTTTTATTATATGCTAGCTTGAAATAAAATTTTAATTAAAGAGTTCCATAAAATAATTATAAAATTCGTAAACGGTGGCGATATTTGCATCAAGAAGTAGGTCGCAGCTTATAATAAATATGCAGAATAAACATGTTAATGAGCTTTGAGTTTGTGCAACTTAATTAAGCTCTATAAAAAGTTCATATATATTTCCGATGGTTGTTTCAATAGTTACCAAAATCTAGAACGTTTGTTACATTTTAATTTTGGAATTACTTGCTTCAGGTCACTCAGACTTTTACCCCAAAGATGGTTGACTGAAAATCGATCAGTCAGTTTCGAATTGACTACTTCCTGAAAGTTCTACTATAACTTCCTCACGTCACTATCTACCAGTTTCTGGTTCTTAGTCCAAGATGTTCCTTCGAGATTTCCCCAAAAAATTTACAACACTCTAAGGTCTCTGAACTCCAACCCTTCTTGCTTTTGATATTAGAAAGTTTTAGGACTTATTATTTTAAATCTTTCTCACGTGATTGTCTACCAGTGACTGCTTCTTAGTCCAAGATGTTCCTCTGAGACTTCCCCAAAGAATTTACAACACTCTAAGGTCTCTTAACTCCAGCCCCTCTATGGCGTTTGAAGTTCGAAAGTTTGAAAACTTCTTTTAAAACTTCCTCACGTGACTATCTACTAGTTTCTGCTTCTTAGTCCAAAATATTCCTCTAACTCTTCCTACAAAGGATTTACAACATTCCAAGATCTCTCAACTCCAGCCTTTATTGCTTTTGAAATTAGAAAGTTTTAAGACTTTAAATCTTTCTCGCGTGATTTTCTACCAGTGACTTACAGTCTTCTTAGTCCAAGACGTTCCTCTGATACTTCCCCCAAAAGATTTGCAACACTCTAAGGTCTCTCAACTCCAACCTCTACAACATTTAAAGTTCAAACTTTTAAAACTTTTGAAAGTAGACCCAATAGATATGTTGACGGGTTGCTGCACTTGTAGGTGGAAGAGATGATTATTTCACCGGTTGAGTCTTGTAGATTTGATGAACTGTGTGTACCTACAATGGTCAATACAATGTTCTGATTTTGGGGCATTATACATTTCTGAAAGAACACGTATTCCATTTTCAAATAATGTGTTTGGAAATGGTTGAAATGATTGAGCTGATTAGTATAAGTCGGGGTGTTTTTAGAACATTTTTATTATTTGTAGTTTTTCTTTCTTAAACAGAAAGTTTGTATCTTTTACTTGTAGTTCACATTCATCATGTAAAATTGGAGCATTTTGCATTCTTATTAAGTTAAGTAATACATCACCATCCATATTTTCCTCTATGTCTACGACTTTAATACAAGGTCTTTTAAATCGGAAACCTTGATTTCATAATTTTTATGCAAATTATTTTCTTCGGCTTTTTTTATAATTCATTTTCCTTTATTGATTTTATATTTTATTATAACTCCTCCTTGTTTAATATTCTTTAGCTCTTTTATTCCTACTTCCAAGTTTGCTGGTTTCAAACTCTTCTGTATAGCTTCTTTAGTCTTGTTACTGTCTTGATTAGCCTTCGGTTTTATAATCAGTACTTCCTCAGCATCGGCATCATCAAAAGTTTTACGTGTTTTTGGCAAATTATCACTTACAGCGTTATTATTAGATCGAATAGTATTTTTAAGATCACCTATTTCTCTTATGACATAGGACTGTAGATTTTTGAAATCTCTTAGTAGCAAAGTCAATATAAACTACGCACATTCACAAAACCATTTGACATCGTTACAATTAATAATTGGCAATGGGATGGCAACGGCCATCCCATGTTGAACTTCGATCGTCGTCCGATCACCGATGTCAAGCAACCTCGGGCGCACTTAGCACTTGGATAGATTACCGCTTGAAAACGTACCGTTGCCGTTTCAGCCTACAGTGCTGCTGGGTGGATTGAGTAGCCCAGTAGTACTGTTGCCGGTCCCAAGCCCGGAAGAAAGAGAAACGTTAGAGGGCCAGGTTAGCTGCCTACCCTCTGTAAAAACAGATCCAGTTCATAGTACCGATGATATTCATCGAAAGAGGAACAGGTCATAGACCTACTTTAGAAGAAGGAAGAAGAAGAAGACAATTAATAATTGTGTGAAACAATGTACCTGCCATATTAACATTTAGGATGAAAACAGTTTTTAGTACAGTCCTGAACGTTTTAAATTATCTTCGTTGTCTGCTATTTTCTTATTACATTTAAAACAAGCTAAACTTGCCATATTAGGAATATGTTATTCAGGGCCGGATGCAGGGGTGTCGGGGCACGGGGCAATGAAAAAAGTGGAGGGCCTTTCAATCAATAAATATCTTTCGATAATTTTATTTTTACATTTAAAAAACAGATTTCCACTATTAAGATATATACTATTCTATTTTTTATAATTTTTTAAAAATCTTTATTACTTTCTGAAGAGTGATGTACAATGGGAAAAAATTGATAGACTTACTATATTTAAGTGAAAGACACTTTACGTGCTTTTTTAGAGGCATAATCCTTAATGATTTCTCTGAAGTCTATTTCTCGAAGTAAATCACTCTCTATACTGAGCAATGACAGATATGCTAGACGTTTTTGCGTCATCGTCGTACGCAGCCTATTTTTAATAATTTTCATTTTAGAAAATGAACGTTCTCCGCTGCAATTAGCCACCATCAACACTAAATACATTTCAATATTAGGGAATGCAGCCCCGAAGATATTATCAACCAGGATCCTGTAGAAAAACATCTCTTTTGGTTCACTGTCGACATTGTAGTTCTTCTTGAAGGCATCTATCAAGGCTATAAACTGGACTAATTCGTTCCCAAGACTGTTTTCAAGATCGTCGTTGTAAATTTTTACTAACTTGTCGGCAGCCTTGTGTAGCTCGGATGAACTCAAATCCTCTAAATGATTCAAGAAACCAAATCGATCGCAGACAACGTCATAAGCTCGAATCCTATCACTCAGAGATGCTGAAAGCTGATCAATTACTGGAATAAAACTTCCTACTCGAAATTTTTCTTTGGGTAACATCTGGGCATCTGAGGATTTCACATAATCCAGTGGATTGAGCCTAATATTTATTGATGATATATTTCATTGCTCATTACTTTTTTAAAGATTAAAAAATTTAATATTATAAATTTTTTGAATCCAAGGTTTGCGGAGGCCCTCAATGTGTGGAGGCCCCGGTTGCCCCGCCATGCATCTGACCCTGATGTTATTCAAGATTGATATTTGTTCTTAAAGTCAGACTCGTTCTGGAGTGTATTGCCAGTTATCACTTTTTACCACTTTATATCTATAAGAAGTTTAATAGCTAGTCCAATTTCTCGATTACATCAATAAAATTTGTTTAATCGAAGCCAATTGTGTATGCTATAGAGGGTTTTCTCTACATTTTGGTATATAATTCATTTATTAAATGCAATTTCTTCACAGTTAAATCTTTATAGTTCTTCACAGTTTAACAAAATCAAGTGACACTCACTATTTCATTTTCCCCTTTATATCTAATAAATATTATAGATCCAACCATTTATGTTAAATAGTGCCTCATACCCTTTGGTCGAGACTTTAGATTTCTCCTTGATCCAAAGCACTACAATACAAAGCCCTAAGTTATCTACTGTAGTCCTGTCCTGGCTTTGGTACATTTTCCACATCCCAATTTTGTTTTTATCGAATTTTTTTTCCATGCGCAATTTTACATAAACCTTCTTCCAGTATATTGAAAAACCCTTCTATTTACCTCTATCCGCCCGTGATCTCTGGACGGCATTCCACCGAATGAGATGGAAGCATGTACAATGCACATCCCGACGTAATTTAAACTAAACCTGGAGAACGAGGCAAGTAAAAGATAAGCCCAGTACGCGTTCTTCATACAAAATACACCCACGATGGCCTGCATGTGGGTTAGTATTACGGCGGAGCAGAAGATAACGGCCCCTCAGCTCCGTTTGAGCATCAAAGACAGCTGCGGAACGGGGATTGTTCCTGCTGGAAAACCACATGGCATGTCATAAATTTAGATGCCGACACTACCTTCGCCCCGATGATTCGAGCGTTCAAATATGCAAATAAATTCGAATAGAATACATAACTCTATAAGAGGCAATTAAATTTATACGATTGGGATTTATTGGGGAGTGTGGAGGGGGAATTCCATTTAATGGAAAGAGGCAATTCGTCAGACAGGGGTTCATTGTTCAGAGAGCCTCTTTAGTACAACAATTTATATGAAATCAAACCGAAATAGCTGTAATTATCAATACAATACATAAGTGATAAATAAGGCTGTGGGTTGTTGCACTCCATTGGCGCTTCATGTGGGGGCATAAATATTTTTACTGCAACGAAAGTTTCGTTTATCGAAGGTTTTAGTACTAATACAATACACATTTCCAGTTACCAAGTTGCAGAACATTATGTAGCGATATATTAACTGTACGTAATGAGACTATATAGAAGATTACACGTAAATTACAAAATAGATAACTGTGGTTATGAGTTGACGAGACGATACATCGTCTCGTCAGAGATATTTCTGACCCTCGGCAATCGACATTTCCATTACTATTAGCTAACAAAAGACTCACTGAGTGTACTGGCAATACAATTACGCAGGTGGCGCTGGAGACATTAGAAAAATTTCAAGTGTCAACAAGTCAAATATTGATGTTAGTGACTGATGGTGCTGTGACAGTGTGCTCAGTAGACCGTTCTATTTCCAACGTTAGATTGTTAGTTAATGTAGATTGTTACATGTTACCTGAAAAGTGTTTGTTTTAGATATTGTGGCAGAAACTATTCACATATTTTGAAAATTGACGAACGCCCAAAGATGACACCACGCTTTGTCAGAGAAAAAAGTAAAATAAATCACATCGCCATTCATTAACCCTTTCTATACGCACGTCGGTTTCGATTGTGATACCCATATACGCAAAAATGCAAACATTTGTAAATATACGACAGTCGTCTACTACGTATTCTTTTAAAAGTCGCCTCCATACGGCACTCGTATATAAGCCAAATTTTTTTTTTAGTTAATTAAAAATTTAAACAATTTAACACTGAATTTAAATATTTTATTGAATATATCAGACAAATCTCTTTTTGGTAAGATATAGTTCAAAACAAGGAATAATACAGAGGCCAACGTTATATATATCACACCGATATGTACTATCGGTTTTTTTATTCCTCCTAGAACATACAGTACATCGTCGAATAGGTTGTCTTGAACATTCAGTTGGTTTGGGAATCTTCCTAATAAAATGCCTACCAAGAAGACGTAATGGATGCTCGCCAATTCTGTGATGAGGCAGGGTAGCTGGAGCATCTCTAGTTCCATATTTTTCGACTATTTGCCTTATTACCGAAAGTTGGAAATCAGCGATAGGTACTTTTTTTTAGTGACAGCCATATAGAGTGCATGAGAATTTGTCATGGTAAGGTCCAGAAAATGGAAAAAAAGTTTTTTATACCATTTAACCGACTGGCGAGTGGTATCTATGGAACTTATAATCATGTCAAACTGATCAACACCACCCATGTTACGATTATAATCAATTATACAAACAGGCTTCATAATAGTGTGGCCCGTTTGACGATTTTTCTTATTAGTGGATGCATGGTTGTTATCGTATGGATATCTCGCTTATCACTCCACTTTAGGACTAGAATAAGACCACAACTTCTGAATGTCATTTCTCTTTTTTTAGGGACTCTTCAAATTTTGGCATATATTTCCTTGTCTTTTTTATAGTACCGCAAACATAAGTTCTCTTATTATATAAAAAAAAAACGGCAAATAATGGGCTGTTGTACCAGTTATCCAAGTATAATGCATGATTCTTATCCATGTATGATCCGATTAGAGTCATAACTATTTGACAAGATTTTCCTATTTCTTTATATGTTTCTGGTATCACATCTAGATCGGTATTCGCCCCAGTGTAGATGATAAAGTCCAAACAATACTTAGTTTGGGAGTCACACATCATAAACATCTTTACGCCGAATCTATGACGTTCAGACGGAATATATTGTCTAAAGGAAAGTCTTCCTTTGAATAAAATGAGGCTCTCATCAATACATATTTTTTTATAGGGGTTATAACATGATTTATACCTATTTCTCAAATAATCAAGAGGATATCTGATCTTGAAAAGCTTATCATTATTTGTCGGCTGCTGATTATCACAAAAATGTAATATTTTTAGTATAACAAAAAACCTGTCCCTTTTCATAATCTCAGTAAAAATTGGTGTGGATAATAGCGGATCTACCGACCAATATTCATGCATCCTAAGCTTTTTACGTCTAGTCATCAGCAAGAATAAACCAAACAACGTATACATTTCTGCAGTTGTAACATCCGGAGGATTTCTATATTTTTTCACGAAATTACGATCACTTTCCTTTATGCAAATCAGTTGGCTGTTACATTCAGCAGTAATTTTTTGGATAAATTTTTCTGTAAAGAACACTTCAAAGAAATGAAGTTCCGCAGATGTTTATAAAACATTTTTTCGTGTAAAATGTCACAGAACAAAAATAACAAAAATTAACTTACCATTAAGCTCCTCTACTTTACAGCCGCCTTCTCCATCAAATTCTGTTATATTAGGTTCCCAGTTAGGATCGAAATCCCAAACAAAGTCAGGTATATCATTTTCTATAGCCTCTTCTTCTATACTCTCTTCTTCTATAACCTCTTCTATATCCTCTTCTTCATTGTTATCGGTTTGTATGTCGTCTTCTAATTCGGAGTGTTCACCTTCACTATAATCGTCCCCTACATTTTCCTCACTTGAGAATCCTCTGTATCACTTCCAGAAAACATGTTATTTGCGATTAATTGTAGTTCCTTTTCGCTAAGGGGTCTCTTATTACTGGCCATTGTTAATAAAATAACGAAATACTGCAACTATTTGTAACGTGATATAAGCAGTTCGTTAGCATGTGTGATATGCAGGTTACGACTTGCATTTGACCCCCACCAAAAGAATATAGGCGTTTCAACTTTTCTGGAATCGAATCAAGCTAGAACCGTATACGTACGGCAATCGTAGACAGAACAAATCATTTCTCAAGTTACACGTCGCCCGTATTAATTCGGACAAGTGTATAAATACGGCACTCGTACAGAAAGGGTTAAATGACATCTATTGTGATCACCTCTTCTATTTCTTCTCGAGAAACTCAGGGCCTTTTTTAAATGCTTTTACGGACAAATCATTGAAAAATCAGTTACAATTAAAATATATCACATAAAGTGCTTTCATTTTAAAACTGTACATAGGTTCCACCGTTCGGTCCTTCTCGGAAAATTAGCCACCGCTCAGGTGGGGAGTCCGGCCGTACGCCGTGATGATCGACGACTTAGCTTTCACATTTACCGTCGCATACCTGTTTGGCATTTAGACGAGTGAACTTCTTAGTAATACGTGTAATTTTAAATAGATTCTTTTAATTCAAAACTTAGTAATTATGACGTACTCACTTGAGGAAAAAATTTATTTGATGTCATGGTCTCTTCAAGGACATTCATTACGTGCAATAAGGGACCTTTTCTCAGTCAAGTATGTAAATCGTCCGATCCCTGCCTTGAACACAATATCGACAGTAGTCGAAAAGTTTAAGTTAACGGGATGTATTTTAGGTTGTAAATGCGACAAGACACCTAGAATTAACGAGGATGCTGAAATGCAGGAATTAATGGTGTGTGCAATGATAGAAGAAGATTCAAATATTTCTATCCCAAAAATTTCCGAGGAGACTGGTTTTAGTGTGGGTAAAATTCACAAAATTTTAAAGAAAAATAAATATCATTCCTATAAATACGAAGCCCATCAAGAAATTTTCGATGAAGACCAGTATCGTAGAATGGAATTTTGTAACATGGTAATGGAACGTGCAAATTCGGATGACAATTTTATTTATAACATCGTGTTCACCGATGAATCCACGTTTCCATTACATGGTAGGCACAATCCATCAATTCTACGGTATTGGGCTATTGAAAATCAGTATCGCCTGTTAAATACAAGGACACAATATCCCTAAAAATTGAATGTTTGGGCTGGTATTTATGGAAACGATATTATTGGGCCATTCTTTATTGATGGAAATTTAAATGAGGAGACTTATTTAAATCTTCTTCAAAACCAAATTGTTCCTGCATTGGCAAACATTAACCCCAATTTTGACAACGTTTGGTTCCAGCACGATGGGTGTCCGGCCCATAACTCATTGACTATTTGAATATGATATTCCCCCAAAGAATTATATCTACGAGAGGTGTAATTCAATGGCTACCAAGATCGCCAGACTTGGTCCCTAATGATTTTATCTTATGGGGGTAATTAAATCAAAGTTATACGGGCATCCTCATGAAAGAGCTAATAATTTAAATCAACTGAGGGCTAATATTGAAAATTTATTTCAAACTATTAGCCCTCTTATGCTGACCAACGTTCGTTCAAAATTTTACGACAGGTTGGGTTATTGTTTGGCGCAAGACGGAGGCTTCGAAAATTTTCTTTAGTTTTTTTCTTATTCAAGGGGATATTTTTTAAGTTTTAAGAGTTTGTATTTTATTTTTAATTATTTTAAGAGAATCTATTTATTTTTAAACGTTTTATTAGAAGGCACTTTTTTTAATGCAAAACCAATTATAAAAATAATGCAAAAAAGATCATAGTTTGCTGTTAAATATGGCCAATATATTTTTTCTTTAAATACCTTGATCATCTTTTAACAGTAAACCCATCAACATCACTTCCCACGTAAAAGTTTTTCCCCGTTACAAATACGATGTACACTCCCTCACGTGTAGAACGTAACTGTCGTAGCGCCGCTAATTATCGACACTGGACAACCTGAAGCAGGGCGTACCGTCTGTGTCCCCTCCCTACACATTATACGAAGTCAACCGATTGACTTGTTGTCTAGTAAAAAAATGAAAGAACGGTATAAAAAGCTCAATCTCTTTCATAAAATCAAAGCTCTCGTAGTAAACATAAATAAGCAGCAATTTATATCGTGTGTATTACACTATCGTACTACAAGTTTACTATCGTAAAGTGTTTATAGAAAAGCCATTGATATCTTGCATGGACCGAAACACACGGAAAATATTTCATCAGCATTGTGATGCCAGTTTATACGAGCCTGCGGATATGCAGTCATCTTTACGACCGTGTTAAACTGCGAATTTTATTCCAGCCCTCGTTATTAGTAAAACAAATAAATAGATGTTAGTCTAGTCTTCAAGAATGTATGCTATAAAACATGAGAGAGGGGTGTGAAACAGTAGACGCGAAAAATATTTCAGCAGTCTCTGAAGGTCTGTTTTATAGCTGCGAAGACCATCAAATTTTTCGATAGATTTAAACGAAATTGCTGAGAACAATTTGTTATTTACTGTGCTCGTCGTATCACTTATTTTATTGTTTATTATTTTTCTATTTACGTTTAAGAAAATGGTGGAAATATTTCATGAAAATACTTGGCAATACGAAAAATTTTATTAGATAGCTGTACCAGAACTAATTGAATAATATGTATCCTCCCTATTACATCCTTCTTTGCATCTGATTGTAATGAATTATTTTATCTTTACCTTTAATAAATAAACTAATATTAAATCTATTTCGTGGTCACTTTAATCAGTGAACTTATCCACTGAGATATTCTCGATTATTTTAATTTTTAGGTAGATACTGTTATCGTCTTCTAAATTTTTAGGAGAATTAGGCCCAACAGAGAATATGCATAAGCAGCATATTCTGGAGATATACTACGCATTAGGATGCCTGTAATGCATCCTAATCGGTTATTTTTAGTATCATCATCATCATCATCATGTTGTTGCGGTTGGTTATGGTAAAGGCAAGATTCCTACATTGTTTTTAATTTTATCTTACAGGATAGTTAGTTACAATAGAGTTGATAAACGTGTTTTCCTTTTTACAAGTGATGATTTATTTCGATATGCAACTAAAAACCATCAACACAGGTGATGAAAGGCATGTAGACGGTATAAAACAATTTTTATTTTCTTAATATTACATAAGAACAGGTGTGTAATACTATCTTCCAATGAAATTTGGAAGTTTATAATAATAGAGGTCAAGCAAACTGGTGTACCGCAAGGTTCCACCTTAATTGTCACTTTATTCGCCATAGCTGTTAACAGTATCGTAGCCTAAGTATTAGGCCACTCGTCCAAAAATGTTTATATGTCGACGACCTGGCAATTTTCTACTCTGCTGATACCATCCTCGAAATGGAGGAAATGTTACAAACCTCTATAAATAAAATAATTGAGGAAACGGGGAAAATAGGTTTCAAATTGTCATTAGCAAAGACTCCCCAAGACTAAGACTACCTAATGATCACCTTCACCTTACTATTAAAGAATGACCTATTCAATTTCAAGACACTGTAAAATTCCTTGGGCTACTTTTTGACTCAGTTATCATGAGGCCTTCATATAGAGAAACTAATACGCACAGAGAAGTTCTACTTCAAATATATAAAAGTCTTATCTTATCAAAAATAGACTACGTGTGTGCAATATACTCCTCAGCAAGACCTTCACGTCTAAAATTACTAGATAAGATACAAAATACCGCATTAAGACTTGAAGCGGGAGCATTTCGAACTAGCCCAATATCATTCCTACGCTGTGTCGCAGATATCCCACCCCTAGATCTAAATAGGAAAAGATTCCTGATAAATTATGCTATATACATCATGGCACAATCTTGTCATACAAATAAAGTTTTTATTTTTAATAAGGAACAGCTAGAAAACTTTGAATGTAGTCGAACTGTTACAAAACCAATAGGCATACGTACAGACGAAGCAGCTAACAGCCTAGGCATTATACTCCCCTCTACGTTACTTACTACTGTTACTGAGATACTACCTTGGAAGCTACTACCACAAGTCTTCGATTTGGAATGTATCTCCTTTCCATTAAAAATATTCAGGGTACGATATTTTGTATTCCGATAGTTCAAAAATACAACAGGGAGTGGGAAGTCCGTTATTTATCGGTACAGAAGCACATAACTGGAGCTTACCCACTCCAGCCTCTATTTTTACTATTGAATTACAGGTATATGTAATTTGGCAAGCTATGCTATACTGTCAAATGTCACATAGCACCAACACGTTTTATTCAGGCCTTTCAACTAATTCTGCACGATTCTGCAAAAAACAAATTCGTTATATCTGACGCCCGGCCCATGTTGGCATACCTGGCAGCGAGGTGGCAGATAGAACAGTATATCAAGCCCCTGAAGGCCGTATAATTGAGGATATCACACAAGATAAGAAAATTTTCATCAAAGATACAATAAGAACACAATAGCAGAATTATTGGAATATGAGCGAGACTAAACTCAAGCCAAATAAAACCAAATTAGAAAAGTGGATCACGAAGACAACAAATAACCTTGACAAGACTTAGAAACGGCCATACTAGATTAACATCAATGTAATTCAATGTACCTATTAGAAAACAGAAGGAGATCACCAGTCTGTGAAATATATAAGGTTCAACTTACTGCCCACTATACTACATTTCTAGATCGCAGTTTGGACTCTCGGATGAGTTGAATTCAATTGAAGAAGAATAGAATTCAAGCAACTGTAGCCTCGCTACAAAAGTGGAGGTGACTGGAGGTGAACTATTGAAACATACGATGGGTTTGGTTCTCTATGGATACTGAACTCACCATTTTGTAGTCAGTTCAGTATTCATCCACCTGTCAACTTCAAGTGACGTGTTGATCTGGGAGAAATATCAAAACAATATCTGCAACGACTGGCGTATCAAAGACGTATCGGGTTACAATCCAGTGATTGTAAGAAGAGACACTCTGTAGCATTTCGCTCTTTAAGCACCGGAGAAGAGGAGAGAGGGAGGCGAGAGCAGAAGGCATAAAAAGACGATGAAAATGCGAGGTCAATTTGCTTTTTATATAGTTCGGTTCGTATGACTGGCAGGATAGAAGCCGGGAGGAGATTCCAGGGCCTTCTTTCCTCCGAGCACATTTGAATTGATTTTCTAAAATCCGGCGAGTTAATTAGTTCGGATTAAACGTCAGGCTATATTTAAAACCGGGACTGGTGAAGTGCATGAATCGGATGGAAATGCATGAAATGGTTTTAATTTAGGACAGCGCCTCGCAGAAATATAAATCTGGCGAGGCAGCCAGGACGTGTCGGAGTCGCAGGCACGTGTTCCATAAAAGATGGTTGTCGCGTCCACATATTTTAATTCCTTTGAATTTATGCTAACTCCTTTATCTACTTTTCCTAATTTCCGTCACTTCTTTCCGTTTTCGCTCCGCCTCACCTCCCATTTCTCAAAGGAGGCTGCTCGGGCAGCACTTCGCGCAAGATGGGCTTAAAAACTCCAACACAGGAGAAGTTTATCATGCACTTTGTGACTATTCTGCCCTCTCACCTATTAGAAAAGCAATTTCGGACTAACGTTGGCCAAATATAACCGATAGACGTTAGGGAACTTCCCATAGGATTCGAAAGAGTGGGATGGTTGGCAGCCTAGATGGCATGAACTTTTAGGGAGGATATATAGGAGTTCAGTGGAGCTTATATGCTGCAGTCCTTCAGTGGATTGCCCTTCCATTTGGTCCAAATCCCAAATTTCAGATATTTCGTTATAAATTGTTTCTAATGTGTCTCAAAGGAAGACACTGAACTGTTTCGAATAATGATTGGAATTAGTTTCAAGATCATCATCATGAGGTCATCAGTCCTAAAACTGGTTGGACGCTAACCTCCAGCTTCTTCTATCTTGTGCTAACCTACGCATTTCGCTAATTGTGCTACAACCCACATCCCTTACTATTTGCGAGCAGTAGTCTAATCTAGGCCTACCTTTGCCTTTCTTCATTCCTATTTCTGCCTCCCAAATACAGCGGACTATTCCCCCATGTCGCAGCAAGTGGCCTACCATTCTATATCTTCTCTTCTTTGTGTTTTTCCACATACTTCTTTTCTCGCCGACTTTCTCTAATACTTCTTCGTTTCTAACCCTATCAGACCGAAGAATGATGAAAATACCGTGGATTTTTATCATTCTTCGGTAACATTACATCTGAAAATCTTCTAATTTCTTCCTACTTGCTTCCCCTACCGTCCAGGTTTCGCAACCGTATAGTGCCGTGCTCCATATATACGTTTTCAAAAATATCTTCCATGTTTCTAAGTTTATTACCCCCGAGCATAAAAGTGCTTTCTTTTTGTTAAAAGCTACTCTACCCTGCGCTATTCTTTGTTTTATATCTTTATCGCTTCTTATATCCCAATTTATTTTACTTCCTAAATAAGTGAAGTCTTTAACTTCCTCCAATCTTTCATTATAAATTTGTACTTTCGTTTTTGCTCTGTTCTCGCACCCTCTGCACACTAACACTTTAGTTTTGTTTTTATTCACCCTCATTCCGTATTCCTCTGTCAACACTACCTCCATTTCGTCAACGCTGATTCTAATTCCTCTTTACTAGATGCTAATACTTCTACATCATCCGCGAATCTCAGCATTTTTAGTTTCTGTCCCTGTACTTTAATCCCGAAATCCACTCTATCTTTTACCACATTAATCGCCTCTTCGATGTACAGATTAAAAATTAGTGGTGATAGCGTACATCCTTGTCTTACTCCTTTCCTAATACCTACTTCCCTTCTTTCCATTTCTACTTCTATAACAGCAGTTTGCTCTTTGTATAGATTGTGTGCTACTCTCCTATCTCTATACTTCATTCCCGCGTTCTTTAGTATCTCGAACATTTTTTCCCATCTTACATTATCAAAACCTTTCTAAATCTGCATATCCTATATAAGCGTTCTTTCCTTTTTCTATCTTTTTCTAACATTACTCTTAGCGCCAGAATAGCTTCGCGTGTTCCCCTATTCCGCCTAAATCCGAGTTGGTCTTCTCCTAGTATTTCCTCCGCTCTATTTTCCATCCTCTTCTGCACTATTCTGGTTAAGATTTTTGACGCGTGGGAAGTTAGGCTAATCATTCTAAAGTTCTCGCATTTGTCGGCTCCTCTATTTATCGGTATAGTAAGGATAATGTTCCTCTTATAATCTCCGGCATCTCGCCCGTTTCGTATATGTATTTTACCAGTTCAAACATTCTATTTACTACTTTTTGTCTCGCACATTTCAAAATTTCCGCCTGTATTTTATCTACACCCTGCGCTTTATTGTTCTTTAGCCCTCAGTGCTATTTCAAATTCCTCTCTCAATATAGGTTTTCCTACATCTTCCCTATCGATGTTAGATTCATCCTCTAATATCTCTCCTAATTCCTGACCCTCGTATAAATTTCCTAACCATTTTCCATCTATCCGCTTTCTCCTCTCTTCTAATCAGTATATCCATCGAGTCCTAACGTTTCTACTTATTGGTCCTATATCCCTGAAGTTATCTTCTACTTCTTTGCATTTATACTGTATCCATTGTTCTTTCGCTTTTCTACACTTTCTAATGATCTCCCACTTTACTGACATAAATTTTTAGTTCTTCCTCGTCTGTTTTTGTAGTCTCGTCTCTTTTGTTTTAGTCCGTTATCCAGGGCTTCCTAGCTTTCCTTCTCTCGTGTCCTTAAACGTCCGTAGGCGCGGAATCTAGACTATTCTTGATACCTTCCCACTCAGTTTCTGCGTTCTTGATTTCGTCATTACTCGCTTTATTTATTCAAGATAACATGGTAACAGTTTCAAGATAACATGGTAAAAATTATGACATTCTTCAGCTCTGTAGCAAATGAATAGTTTTTATCAGTTTCAATGAATATATCTAGAAATTGTGCCTGGCTTTCCTTAATAGCTACAGCCTCGACAGGATTCAACCATGTTCGTTGCAGTAAAAATATTTGTGCTGCCACATGAAGCGCCAATAGTATACAGTGCTCGCCCACAGCCCTATTGATGAGTTGGGACGAGAATTTTCATTTCAGTAGAACTAAAGCCGTCAGTTAACAGCGTCGAGGTAGATAATTTTTCGAAATTTATGTACCAAACTCCTTTTCGTGAAATAAATATGTCACGACGTCGAGACCCATAAAACATCCGAACTTTCCTGCAGACAATGTTCTTAATTAAACTAGACGTGGCTAGCCCAACAATTAGCTGAAAGTTTAAAAGAAAAGGAAGTAAATAGAAAGTGTCTTGATAGTGAGTCGGTTATCTGGCGAGTTGATACGTGTCGGAACGGGGCGGAAGGGAAAACTTTCGGATGCACCGAGTCAGATTCCATTCCCACTGTCTGTCGGCTATGTTTGTCTCCACTTTAGTTTTATTAGTGTAGCCGTTGTCTATCGCTTGCTGAGTATACTGATTCGCAGATATCACCGAATAAAATACTGTTCATCGATAGTTGCCTTAAATTGGATTCTGTTCTGACATTTTTATACGGGCCACTAGAAGGGGAATTATTCGATCCGAAGACTGGTCAACATCGTCAACAAATATAAAACGACCGGCTCCCCGTTTTATGTCTGTGATTTAATGTAGCGGATTTCTCTTTTGGATGAATATTATTGGGTCTGCTGGATTTTATTTATATCTGAGATGTTTAAAACGCAATAAGGACTATACGGGTTCGTTCACGTAGTTACATCGCTTTATATCCGTTTGTGTTCATTCTTTGGAATCGACAATGCCGTCTGGATTTGTTGCTTGTGCGTTATTCTAGAGATAACTTCACATAAATAATCCAATGGTGGAATTTCTGGTGATCTAGATGGCTACTCAATAGGATCTCTTTTCGTCCAATCTATTTATAACTGCAGCGTAATAAGTTTATCAGAGAAGAACAGGAATTTCTGCTGGGTCTCAGCCAGGATGCTATAAAATGTTACAGAATAGGTATAAATGTATACAAGTTTACAATTATAGTGATGTAGAATTGTACCAATTACACTACTGTTAAATTTTGTACCAGGCATACTGATATTTTACACTAATTTTATACCATCAAAAGCGGTAAAGTTTTAGATTAACAAAAAAAGGAAAAAAATTTGTCTCTCAATTTATTTTTGTGAACAAAATAAGAGCATTATATATTTATTGGGATTTACTTTTAAATTAGGATATTTTGAGTAATCATAAATTGAGTTGATGTTTTTATTGAATTAAATATTTTCAAGGTCCTATCAGAATGAAGAATTGTGTAAGATTCAATGTGAATAATTGAAAGTATCCGTTGTATATGTTATACAGGGTGTACAATAAGAGCGGAAGATTTGAATTGCAATTTTAGCTGTCATGATTCGATATGTCGATAATTGTGACAGGTCGATAGTAGACAGATAGGGGTTAATAAGCATGGAGCGTTAAATGAAACAACAACGCATCCTTTTTGTTAAACATTACTACCAAAATGGTGAAAGGTTCGTTGCTACGATTCGTACAGTGCATCCAAATTTCCAAATTTATGAACTGTGAAAAGAATAATCGAAAAATAAAAAAATACCGGTTCAGTTGCTGATGTCAAACATAGGACACGAGCTTATGATGGTTATTCAGACCAAAACATCACGGCAGTTCGCGAGATCGTGGCCGAGAGTTCAGGGACCTCGATCTGTCATCGTGCACAAGAATTGGATATTTCAGAAGCCACTCTTCGCCGTAGCCTCACTAAAAATTTGCATCTCCATGCCTACAAAGTCCAATTGACTCAACAACTTCTGCCAACAGACCATTCACGGCGAAGAAAGTTCACCAATTAGATCACTGAACAACAAGAAGTGAATGCCGATTTTATAGACAAAATCATTTTCAGCGACGAGGCCCATTTTCACCTTAATGGCTTCGTTAATAAGCCAAATTGCCACATTTGGGGCTCAGAAAATCCACTAATGATTCATCTCAGACACAAATTCATCCCCAACATATCAGTGTTTGATGTGCATTATGATCTGAAGGAATCATTGGACCAAGTTTCTTTGAAAACGAGGCAGGTAATGTATTAATGGTAAATGGCGAATAATAACCGAGTTCTCTGTGCCTCAATTGGAAGGTATTACTTTTGAAGACATGTGGTTTCAGCAGGAGGGTGTCACTTGCCATACTACTCATGAAACATTGACAGTATTGCACCAATATTTTCCTGGTCGTGTCATCTTCCGTCTTGGTGACCAGAATTATCCGCCACGATTTTGGGATTTAACACCTATGGACTTCTCTTTGTGGAGTTTTCTCAGGATTTTTGGGGAAGTCTCAGGTTTTCGCCAAGCTTACGACTGCCCAAACATTGAAGACTGAATTTGAACGCTATATGAACGAAATACCGCTA
Source organism: Rosalia funebris (assembly GCA_037954035.1). Taxonomy (NCBI): domain Eukaryota; kingdom Metazoa; phylum Arthropoda; class Insecta; order Coleoptera; family Cerambycidae; genus Rosalia; species Rosalia funebris. The sequence goes on along the minus strand of JAZFAV010000001.1, from coordinate 7,394,165 downwards.
CATTTATAAAATTTCGCCACGAGTACACCACCAACGCCGTGATATCTACTTACCGGATGTGTTGTTCCATACATGATTCCTAAATATCTGCATTATTTTATCTACATTACGGTAGTCTTTGCTGCAGAAAATCATGTTTTATTTAAAATTTATATGTTGTGCTCTTATTGAAACTCCTTTTAGATGGCAAAGGTTCAAGTATTGACTCTTAGGGAACGTGTGACATAATTGCTTTAGAGAAGGATAAGGAATTATCTTTTGACACAATCTAGCTTCGATTGTAAGTAATTAAGATTTAAATAAATCTAAAACCTAATAATATACACGAACTTTGTGGTTTATGGTGTGAACTTTTGATGGTGTGTGATAAGAAATTGACTTTCATATTGTATTTATTCTAGTAAACAGTGGACTATGTGATAAATATTTTTTTGTTAACACCGATAACTCAACTAAATCATGTCGGATCGATCGAGTTTCGGCTGATTCTGATTAGGGACGTCTACCAGACGACATCTATTGATTTTGAGGTAGATAGGACATTCCCCACCCTGTTTATGGGTCATGAGAAAACACGATGCTGGACTATTTGAAAAAAGTAAAACTGTCGCATAAAACAGATATTCTGCATTTATGTGTTGGTTTACTTTTTCTCGGACACGCAATTTCGAGATAGAGATGTTCTACGTGCGGAAAAGTCCGTTTTAAGGTTTTAAAACTGTTTATTTTTATTAATATTTAATACTAAACTAAATACGTCATAATTTTATAGACCGTAGAATAAAAGTGACCAAACCTGAAAGCCACCGTATAATGTATCGTTGAATGTGGAATAAGGCGTTCTTACTACGGATTTCAAAGAGAAACGCTGGACCCGTGCTTAACGTTTTTAATGCCGATTCTGAATAGAGAAAAGCTCGACGAACTCGATAAAAGTGACGAGTCCCAAAGAACCTTGAACAGTTAGTTATTAAAAACAGGATACAGTACAACTGTAATTAAAATCAATGAGAACTTTATGTTAGAACAGCGATAATTCAGGTAGTCTTTAAAGAAATTTAGAAAGCCTTTGGATTCGTTTATACCGATGATGCCAAAAGCAATGTTACTTTAACATCACCACCATTTGCTTTAATAAAGCTATAAGAAACAAGCAATGGAGTCCGCTAATAAAAAACAGTATGATTGATTGTTGCCTATCAACTAGTTGTTAATTCATTCTCATTGATTTTCGATTAACGTTACATGGTTATATCTGAGGATTCGAAGACGGACTATGAGAAATAATGGTAGCTAATGATCTATAAGTAAATTATGTATATCGGAATATGTCTATAAGCTCAATGCGTTTGAGATTCATGAAGTAAATGAAGCAAAATTAATGATTCAGCCAATTGTGGTGTAGTGTTATTTTCATTTTTTACACCCAGAAAACAAATTACTTATTTGAATTGGCAAAACGTCGTCTATCTGCGAAAAACGTATTTTTTGCGAAAAAAAAATTGATCAACTCTCTTAACTCGTATCGTTGTAGGAGACATAACTCGAGTGGTGGGGATAGCACGAAAATCGTCCGCACTGTGATCACGTGGTGTGCTTCATCTTGGCGGTCATTGCGTAGCACAGAGCGAGGTTATTTTTGTTTGTTGTATTTTGAGCGTTTCCAGTTTTTCTGCTGAATATGTCAAAAGCGTCGAGATATTGTTGCGTTGCGAATTGTTCCAGAAAAAGCCCTGATCGTGGTTCAATGGAACCTAACATTTTGATAGTGTAGAGAGAATCCGCGATAGACGAAGATAAACGGCACGTGCAGATCCAATGAGCTTCTACGCGAGCTTTCCATATTGCCGACGTTTTTCGTGCCACCCCCACCACTGATATTTCAGGGAGTCTCCTTACTCTCTAGTCTTCTTGATAATACGATAGTCTCAAATTCGACGCACATTATATTGAGTACAACATAAATCGACATTCTATATACGACAGAAATCTCTGTTTTAATAAGAAATTGCGTAAACTTAAAAATTAGATCTGCAGATTCAAAGTAATAACTTCGAAATCCATATCTACCTAGAAAACCTCTGGATTTATGGATAATCTGAAGGCATCGTTAACTTTGTCTAGCCTATGCTGTTGTATATGAATTTTTTTTAATTTTCTCTCGTTCAAAATTATTTTGCGAAAAAAATCGACGGACAGTAAATTTCTTTCGATAAAACAGGAAAAAACGATAGTCTCAAAATCGCCACAAATTATATCGAATATGACGAGAAGTTTTAACGAGAAATTGCCGGTCTTCTCGTAAAACTGAGAAAAGTTTTAGAACTGCAGACTCAAAGTAACAACTTCGAAACCCATATCTACCTAGAGAACCTCTGGATTTATGGGTCATCTGAGGGCACCATTGAATTTGTCCAGCCTTCTTTCGTCCATACGATTTTTGTCAGATTTTTTCTGGTCACGACGTTTTTTTTTTCTTTGCGGAAGAAAATCGATGGACGTACACGAAATTTTGTAGGAAAAATGATCTCAAAAAGAAATGGTCTCAAAATCCACGCAAATTACATTGAATACAACGTAGATCGACCTTCTGACCATGATAGCAATCTTCGCTTTAATATCGATGAGAAACGATTAACTGTATAGGAATATAGTTCTTGTCTAAAATGTACACAACAAAATACATAATACGTAATACTGCTACATAGTAATGCTGCATAATAATACATAATACAAATACATAATACTGCTACATAATATGTAAACAAAGAAACATATAGTCGGACGCACAGAAAGGAGACAGCTGCCAACTCACTGAAACAATTCGAGATACCATAATCAGTTTTATAGTTTCTTTTTTCCAGTAGGGATTTGTATAATAAGTTTTCCAAAGGCAACTCTTTTTTGTTTTCATGTAAAACACGTAAGGGGGTATGTAGTTCCAAGACGGCCTGGTGATCAATTATTTGACAATAATTCCTGTTTAATAATGACCCTCTCGCCTGGTGTACGTGCAATTCTGTGCTAGACGAAGTAATCTTCGTCAGAAGTGAGAACAACATAGCTTTTCCTAGGTTCATACTTTGTCATTTAACAGGTAGATGGCGTTGTTACCAATTCTACATGTATCCTTATGTCAGCTTCGTACAAGGCCCATTTAATACTCTCAAAGCACTAAGCATAGGTCGATAATCCGATATAGGTGCACTGATGAATCCGAAGAAGGATGAAATCGTGATATGCAGTTCCGAGATGGCTTGTGTTCTCAATCAGATGGCAATAATTGTCAAGTTTGTCTTAAACAAATGATAAATATACAGACCATTGTTCTTGTAGTTGTATTAAAAATATATACAGCTCAAGACTATTTGCACAGGGTCTTTCAATAGGGAAGCACGAATTTTTTTATGTTATAGCAGCCATGTAGTTAAGGGAACATCTGTCAAATTTGTTGTAAATTGTTCAGTAGTGTATGGTAAATCACCATGAAAGGTTATAGCGTTCAATAACGTATGCAAATGAAATTTTATTTTCATAATCAATGCTCCATTCGATAAAAGTTCCGCGCATTACGTGATTTTTATCCTCGCCACAACTATCCCATCGAGTCGACTATTCGACGTTTGGTGGACAAATTCGAGTCAACTGGTTTGATAAATAATCAGTCAATACCCGAAACGTAAGATCTGCTGAAAACATCGCTGCTGTGCGTGTGAGAGTATACGGGAAAACCTGAGTCAGTCAATGTTTTGTCATTCACAAGAACTTGGTCTTTCCGCTACTTCAACTTGGCGAATTTTGCGTTCGGAACTTGGATCTGTACCCATATAAAATCCAACTGAGCCAGGAACTTAAGGTAAATGGCCATAGACAACGCCGTGTCTTCGCTGATTGGTCTCTGAAGCAGTTGGAAGTTGACCCAAATTTTGCCAAAAAAATTATCTTTAACGACGAGGCCCATTCTTGGATGAATGGATATGTGAACAAGCAAAATTGTCGGATTTGGGATGATACCAATCCACATAAGATACACCCGCACCAAATGCATCCCGATAAAATCACTGCTTGGTGCGGATTTTGGTCTGGCGGAACCATTGGTCCGTACTTCTTTCAAAACGAAACTGGCATTGCCATAACCGTTAACGGAAAATGCTACAGATCGATGATAAGCAACTTCCCGCGGTTTAAACCGGATGAAATGGATACCGACGACATGTGGTTCCAACAGGACGATGCTACATGCCACGATGCACATTCTGCATGAGCGATTTGAGGGCATGGTTGTCTCGTGAACTGGCCACCGAAGTCGTGCGATTTAACGCCTTTAGACTTCTTCCTTTTGGGCTATATTAAATAGCAGGTCTATGCAAATAATCAGCAAACAATTGTTGCCATCAAAATCAACATAACAACCAATCAAAGCCGAGACGGACATTTGAATGACGTTATATTCCATTTTTAATACCATACAATATTCTTTTGAATGAAAAAACAATTGAGTAGATATCTCACACACAACTTATTTCATTTACGTTAAAAAATCGAGCGTCCTTATAAAAACACACTTTATTTATCTATTTATAGAACTGTATTTTAAAATAAAGGCACTAAGATACGTTACAATATAACGAACAATCCCATGCATATTCTAATGAGACTATTTAAAATTGTCATGAGCGCCAAATTAGCCATACAACGTTATCAGACCCGTACATACCAATTAAGAGTTCACGTAAATTGGGTGGCGTGTGGTGTAATCAGCCGGATTTTACACAAAGAGCTACCCCCGTAAAATATAGACGTCGAGAGCAGCATCAGCAAGTCTGCATTCGCATGCAGATTAGTGGCATTGTGTCCCGCAGTCACTATTCACGTCGAATTACTTTTAAAGTCAGCTCAATTTTGCGAAACAAGTTTTCACAAAGCGCTTCGGATAGATTATCGTTCTTGTTGTTTACTGAATCTCGATACAGAGTGTATATGGAGGAGTTAAAACCTGCAGGAAAACTCCCAGACGATTTACTAATAAGCTGTCGAGTTAGAGGAAGACTATTTTCAAGTCATTTCAAATGTTAGTTCTGCATAAACTTACTGAGGGAGAGAACGATAGTGATGGACAGCCTTAAATTACTGTATTTCGTCAATCAAACGCTGTTTGAGACGGATATTTGGACAATCCGTTGTATAGGTTCGAATCCTACCAGGAATAGCTAATGTAAACAATTGGTTGTATTGAACGATTGGTGTACTTAAATGTTTGCTTGAGCTGACAATTTTTCCAGGGTCTCACTTTGATTACTTCTTGTTAAAAAATGATCACATATTTTGTCTGTTACACTCTACACTTCTTTAATGAGGAAACATGAGTTAATAAAGCGAAATCCTGGGGGAGGCAAGTGAGCAACTCCTTGTTCTAAAAGTAATTGTAGTACAAACGCAACTGCTGAATGAAGTTTGTACTACATGATTGTTTGTATGTTGGTAAACGACATTCACCGACAGCAGGGCAGCAGGCAACAGCAGGGTAGAAATACTAACCAGGAGTAATAAGCTGACGGTGGTCTGGGTGTGAATTGGGGCAATAAGAATGCTGACAAGTTGGCCAGGGAAGAGACCGAGAGAGGCTTACTGGGATCTGAGCCAGTGATCAAGATTGTATACTGCCTCGGCAAGAGGGCAATCCGAAAATGGCAAGAAATCGAAAGACTCAATCGCTGGCAGAATATTCAAGTATGCAGGCAGACTAAGCTTCTGGTGGGTTTGATGCCTAGCAGCGACTGGATGGTAAAACTCCTGAGGGGTGAAAGGGAGAATGTCCAGAAATTCACGGGTCATCTTAACTACAATGTTACCAAGATTGACTTGAGTGTCAATCCTGCAAACAGGGAATGCAGATGGTGTGGAGCAGAGGTGGAAACCTCTGAACTTATGCTAGTGGCCGGCATGGTGTAGACACCTCGTGTTTCTCTTGGACCCAAGCGAGCTGGGAAGGGTCGGCCTGGAGAGGATATCCTTTGGGAAGAAAGCCAAATCCGTACTCTAGCACTAACTTTTTTACGGAGAAATACCACCATCTAATACCAGAATCGGTTATTGCAGGGTGCCAGAAAACTAAATCTCCTCAGAAAACTAAACCTAGCCTAATCTAAAACCATATTCAGAAAGTAAAGCCTGGCCCTAAACAATTGAAGGACTAACACTGGGCTAATTCTGAAGTCAATCAGACTTAAGAAGAGACATTGCATCTTCAAGGGCAAGCAAACGATGTATTTTGTATTAGATAAAGGGGGAGGGAGGACGTGGATATCTTGACATGCCAGAGTTCTAGAGGCTTTTACAGGAACTGGAGCACTTAGCAAAACTGCTTGATATTCCATCATAAGAGACTACACACTAAAGCGCTATAGAGACAGGTGAGTCAAAACTAACAGTTGTAGACAATCAAAATACTGCGAACTCAACCTCGCAGCCAACTAGAAAAAAATAATGCCTCAATCCTAATAGGATTGTTGACAGGTCATTACAAACTAACAAGGATCTTTATGTTATGGGTTGTACTGTTACTCATAGGTGTAGAGGATGATTTTTCGATACCACGCAGTGAGATGGATGAGGAAATGAGGTTGGCGGCAAATTGACAGCTTTAATGAAGGCAGCATAATGGACCTGATATGATGACCTGAGTACAAGTAGACTCTATCTACCATCTCCGCTTATAGAATTCGAACATAAATAACCCAACCTAACTAGTTACTTCTAAGTAAACCTCAACCTAAAATTTTATTTAAACACTACATAATATACTTAATGTATTTTATTTTGCTAAATCGAACGCAGAGTTTATTTAATAGAACGAAATAAAAACGGTTCACCGGAAGGTGCAATTGCAATTATCCAGCTTTAATGGGGCAGTATAGATCTAAAATAACGTCATCGAAAATAGCCTTAAAGTTGCTCCCTGAGAAATACGTAGTTAATTGCGGCTGAATCGTTTATTGCAACTTTGTTGCACTACAACTGCATGCTACAGATTTAAAATAAGTTTATATTGTTCTCACTTATATTACAAACGTCTATTTATTTATACTTACAAAATATTTAACGTTGTTCTTAGACAAATCTTTGTTATTCCTAAAATATTATTCAAACTCAAGTATTTACGTAAAATATAACCTGGTCCTCTGTATATCCTGTATATAAAAGTTTCTATTTAAGTTATGAGGTGGTGCATAAAACGTTTGGGCATGTAAAGCCTCCTTCGTTTTACATACAGAAATTGAATTTCGAAAATACTACGATGGTCATAAGGGGGAAAGCTACCTAAACATACATATAGCGAGATTTAAAATAAAAATATTGCATGTAAATTTATGAAAAACCCCATTTGTAATTGCAGAAATCCTGTTCTAATTGTATTTATTTTAGATTGCACCATTAAATTGGATCAATTCTAATGGAACAGACGTATAGTTTTCATCAATTTATTTCGACAACTTCTGACAATTATTCTAACTCAAATTGAGTTCGAGCTGATATTCGCTGTGTGCAGAGTTTGGGGTAGGCGTAAAGACGTCGATAGCAGCGCTTGCAGTGCACACAAATTACATTAAAGTAGGCTGTCGGTAGTAGTCTGTCTAGTGATATGTACCGTAAACCGGGGTTACATTGATATTGCGGGAAACTTTGACAGTTTTTGGGGTTATATTGACATATAACGATTTTGTGTGTTTGACCTTCAATTTCGCGTGAGACAAGAACGCAGGGAAGGCGGAAGGGGCGGCAACCTTTCACTTTGCGCCCGAAGTCATAAAATTTGCACTAGCTAATAACATTTATTTCACAACTCTTGCACCAAATTCAACTCATATGCTACAGCCCCTAGATCTCGGGTTATTCGCTCCCATGAAAAAACAATGGCGTAATGTTCTTGATAAATGGAGGCAAGAATCTAGAAGAAAGAGGTCGATACTAAAAGAGCAGTTTCCATTGTTATTTAAAAAGTTAATCGATGCTATTACTCCCAAATTAAAAAAACAATTTGCAAAGCTCCTTCAGATCTTGCGGACTTTATTCATTTGATCCCCAAGCTGTGCTGCGAAAGATTCCATCGGAGCAGACACAAGAATCAAGAAGAGTTGTCGACAATAGCTTACTCGAGTTCCTCAAAGAAACAAGGGGCTACAATTCAGAGAGATTGCGCCACAAAAGAGGTAAAAAAATCTTCCACAGACCAGGAACTCAAGTGATTAATGTTGAAGTACAGTCTGTTGAGGCAACACAAGCTGAAGCGACCATTGGGCAAGATCAAGAGGGAGGAGCTTCTGAGAAAACGAGGAGGAATCCATTTCGGTGCAAAACGAAGATTAAGCTATTGTTGAGAAAAATAAAGAGAATATTCCAACAACTGCATCAGCTTCTGGACTTTCCCAAAGGCCTGCTGGATCTGTACCCGATTCAAAGAAAATAATAAAATACAAGGCAAAAAAGCTTTATGATAGTTCTAGTTCATCTGAAGATGAAATCATCCCACTTAGTGAGATGAAGAAAAATAGAGACGAAACTAATCTGTTCACAATTTGCAAATGTGATTACAATCACTATAATTCAACAAAAGACTGGATCTGTTCCCTCACCTGTCTCCAGTGGGTATGTAGCATTTATAACACAGGGTCTAAAAAATTGACTTACGAGTGTGAGCGATGTGAAGATTGAGGCTAATTTTCTACTTTCTATTTTTTATTTTTGTGAACGTTGATTTAGTTTAAATGCTTCTAAAAGATTGTTAATAATAACAATAAGACTGTTAATTATTTGTAATGACTTTACTATTTAATTAATTATTCAAAGACTTTTTTATTATGTTTTGCCCTCAAAAATATTATAAAAACGTGAAATCATACATATTTTTTGTTTAAAAGATGTCATAAACCCGTACTATTTTTAACTTCTTCTATTCAAAAAGAATGCCATGTCAAAGTAACCCCGGAGTAGAGGTTACTTTGACACCTTTTCAAATAAAAAAAAATAAAAAAACTGGGGGTCTAAGAGGCGCCATTTCTCACAGATTTTAAAGCCACTGGTTCTATTAGTTTGATAAGCTATAGTGAGCTCGAACTAACGTCTTAATTTTTTGAAAAACCAAGAAAAACCTCTAAGTAGCCCCAGTCTACGATATGTTTACAAAACTTAATTCGTAAACGAATCTAAAAATTATTGTTAATTTTTAGATTCCGTTATACAACAACAGCCGTTATTGTTGCTGTGTTCTAAATTGCAACAATACCTAAAGAAATGGTAAATAAAAATTTTGTCGATTTCCTACGGCAAGTTGAAGATTAAAACAATGCAATATATGGATAAAAAGGACAAAAAAGGGGTTTACTAAGAAGTTGCTTTTTTGGTATTACTCCTGGAAGCCTTATTTCATTTAGAGTGGCAGGTGGAAGGAAAAGTAATTCACAAACAACTGTAGAACCTGAATTAATAAATCATTTGGAAGATGATGACATTATTTTGACAGACAAATGGTTTCCAGACCTAAGACGAGTTTTGGACGAAGCTGGATTTTTTATTGAAAGAAAACGCTTGCTGTCTGGAATCTGTCTACAAAAATTGATGCAGTGTAATAAAACTTAACGCGATTTTACGTGCAATTTTAATATTACCAATTTAATCAGAATTTCTGACAGACACATGACAGCCTACAAAGTTGCACACATAACGAATAGTAAGCGGGGTAAAAAATAGTAATGTCAAACATTTACATCTAATGGCATTAAAATTACGAACACGGCTTCGCAATGGAAATATACGCGAAAATAAATAAACAGAACACGACCAGTTTTGCTCATTTTGATACAATAACAGACTTTCCATGCAACCCAAATAGTATTCGCCCGATATCGGTAATTAATATTCCAGCAGCCGACGTGGTGCACACCCCAGTTCACATCATCAAAATAAAACTATACAAATACATCTGCAAATAACTCATCTGTGTGTGTGCATTCTAGTTTCAGTAAAATACCTATTTATGCCACTATATGGTGCTGATTATTGTGATCCACGTAATACGAATTATCAATAGGTCTTTGTGCTGAATAATATGATATTTCAATTTAAGTTGTTTGCATTGTTAGCGATATACAAGTCACACAAGTGATGTAATATGCTCTAATACGCGAGTAATATATAGGAAGAGGTATGGTGCTTTTGAAAAGAATGACACAAGCTTGGTTTTGAACGAATATTAAAATTTTTTGTTTTCATACATTAGTCGTGTATTGCCATTGAAGAATACATAACATAAGTCAGCTTCATACTCCTTTCGAGCATAGTACAACGAATGCTTTCAATTTAGCGCGTTATGGTTTCGGAAAGAGCTTCAAGAGTTCGCGGTTTGTCTATGTAAACATTATCTTTTAAGTAGCCCTATAGAGAGTAGTCACAAGGTGACAGGTCTGGTAACTGATGAGGCCATGCCACATCCCCACGCAACGAATTCGGGCGCTCAGGGAAACGTTTCATAGAACACCACAGAACGACCAGTTTCAATGAAAGTATTATGAATAAATACAGGATGTGTCACAGACCATGGGTACTGGAATGGCATCCCGCAACAGGTAGATATCAACCATTCTGAAAACATTCGCTCCATGCAGGCGTGCATATAACTCGTCTCAAAAATACAATACTTCCGTGGCGGGTCCTGTACAATATTCTCTATGACACTTTAACTAAATGAAAGTAATTGAAAGTAACGTGGCACGACAAAAAGCTAAATATATACGATCCTCATGGTAATATACAGCCTTGCTTGTAATTTACATAAATGGAGTTAAGCTGGTTGTACGACCTTATGTCCATTTATATAGGACGTTTCAGATGGAGCTATAAGATTTGAATTGCGTGCCATTGGTGTTCTGTCAATGGTATGGCGTCAATATTTAATGACTGTCGTCTACAAACCATACGACGTCAACTTGCCGCCATTAACAGTTCAACAACGAATTAAGTTTGTGTACAACTATTTTATGAAAGTTACGATTATTTCCAGTTGCATTAGGAAAAATTCCCACAAAATTAGGACAAGATGAAACTCCTATAGAGTTAATAGTTCGTAACTTAATTAAGAAATTTTAAGAGACGGGTTCTGTTATTGATAAAGCAACATCAATGCGTCCTCGTCGTGGTCCGTTAGATAAAAATATTATTCCAGTGAGGGAAAGTGTACGAGAGTATCCAGACACATCAATTCGACGTCGTTCACGACAATTGAATCTATCAAGAGCCAAACGCATCGGATTTTAAAGAAAGATATGCATCTGTCAGCATACAAAATAAACCATTTACAACGTCATACATTTGTTAATTGGGTGCTAGAAGAGAAAGGTGATGCTGAGTTTTGCAAAAAAATTTTATTCAGCGATGAAGCACATTTTCATCTTGACGGATAAGTCAGCAAACTAAATTATCGAATTTGGGGTGCTGAAAATCCACATGCTGTTCACGAAAAAGAAATGCAACCAGTGAGATACACGGTTTGGTGCACATTGTGAAGTGGTGGAGTAATTGGACTATATCTCATCGAAAAAGAAGCTGGTAAGGCTATCACAGTAAATGGGGAATGATTTCGTGTGGTTTTTAAATGACTCTTTTACTATCTTTGACAGAACACAAGTAGCACACAGTTCAAATCCTATAGTTCCACCTGAGACACCCTATATATGGATTTTACGCAATTTTAGTTCAGTTTACCAAAAGCCATAGATACATTTTTAAATTTATCATATTTGAGAGAGTACACTAAAAACAATTCCAGAGGTTCTTCTGTTCTTATTACATATTACACTTTTCCAGCTCTTTTGAGTTAGCCTGAAGGTATGAGCCATCCCAACTCCTTTAGGATCTATTGTGGGTACTCCTACTATTTCCTGTTGGGACAACGAACTTTATCTTTTGTATCAGACTCCACAGCTTTGATGAAGACTATACAAATAGCCTGTTCATATACCTGTGAACCTTTGGTTCTTCTTCACTAAATAGCTGGAAACTTAGCCGTGTTATGCTTCCATTAAGCCATTCTATTTTGTCGGGAATTTGTTGCCAGGAATTGTCTTCCCAGACCTGATGGTATTTCTTCGGATTCAGCAAGAATTGCTTGACCGGGAGAAGACTTCATAGCCCCAATACATATTTGTATGGCTTTATTCAATTTCTGTACTAATGATTCATAGCTGCAAAAGAAACAGATTGAATTAGGAATAAGTAAAGTGAACAAAGAGGAACAACAGGGGCGTAGCATGAGAAAATAATCTGGGGATGTGATAACAATTTTATCAATTTTATAAGGGGAAGAGGTATAGTCAGATGTATGGTAGGCCATATGAAAATGGTAAAAATAAAAAGAAGACACTAACCTAAAATGATTATTCAGAGGTATATATCCTAATTTTTAAAATGAAGATCAATTCTTCGGTTTTTGTTTGTCCAGCGAAAACGTCTATCACTGTTTCTTCAAATGTTGGAGATGATCTCATATCTTTTAACAAGGCACTTTCAATATTTGTTAATGCTAAAGCTGACAGTCTTTTTTGGTTTTGAGTATTTCGTAGATAAGTCATTATTCTCATTAAACATGAAAATGATATTTCCGCGGAACTGCTTGTGGCAGGAATAGTCAAAGTTAAACGGCAAAATTTTGATGACTCCAGGAAAACACAAGATAATTAAAGGGACATAATATATTGGTGAAGCTCAAACACAGTGCTGTTTTTCATATCGGAATCACTATAAATCACTGAAAGTTCACTTTTTAAACGATTTGCGTCAAAGAATGTTCCATATGTATCTACTAAAGATGAAAAAAGTTCGTCAGGAAAACATTTCACGAATGAAGTGAATTGTGTGGAATCTAGATTTAACAATTTCAGTTTAAAAATTTCACTAAACCGTTCACTAATGTTCAAAGTAATAACGTCCAAAATTTCATAAAACAATCGTGCGTAGGTGCTTTTCTTATCTTCTTCAGGAATTAAATCCAAACGCATTCTATTACTTGGTGGTTGATTTTCTAACACAAATCTGTCTATACGGTCCCAAATGTCACTAAACTCGTTTCTCATTTTTTTAAAATGTGATTTGAAATCGGCGATCTTTTTATTGCAGTAACTAATATCTGATATTTTTGTCTGTAGAATTTTAAATAAACTCTCAGAATGTGGGAATATTGCAAAAAACATTGCTAAGAGAAAATTAAAATCAAAGTCGCGCAATAGAGTTAAAAGGCCTCTAGTACAAATAACGGTTTATCGGTTCCATTCCCCATTTTCATTTTCCACAATTACCTGAAACAGCACTTTCATCTTCCTTATGTTATGGTGACAGTCGCCCAAATGCGTTCACATAATCGCATAACAGAGTCCGGAAATAACGACAACACCCACTCGAGGTTCCACTGTTGACTGCTTCGATGTAACGTGGACCATCGCATTTCAGCACTGCAGCAAGTAACGCGGGAGTCCAATAATTTCGGGCGCCTTCACGGCCGATTTGAAATAAAAAAGTTGATGGTAGCGTTTAAAGTAAACAATGTATGTTTGCGGTCGGTTTAAAATAAATAAAAAATCGTAATAATTGAATAAATCGATTGAACTTTTAAATAACACTAATTTGCCAATTTTTTAAGGGATGCGACGCATCACTCGCATCCATGTATGCCACGTCCCTGAGGAACAACCACTTTTGACAATATTTACCAATGATTTTTATCAACAACTTAATAAACTCAAGTTGAGACAAAGTCTTCATATAACACACACAAATATAGTTGAATTGCAGTATTCCACTGTTTACTTATGTTAAAGTAATTTAGAGGATACCATTTTGTTTTAGTTATATACTGTATACATATATGTATATGTATTTATTGGTATCTCATATTTTTATCGTGTAAATGGATTTTTTCTGTTTGGCATTATGATTATTATTAATATGTTGTGATTATGTTACAACGAGACCTAGTACCCATCGGGTAGTTATTTAAGAGACTAATTACAACAAAACCTACCTAAAACAAACGAAACAAACGTAATTCCTTTGTTTTCATTCTAGATTCAAACGTGTATTTGAAGAATCTAGGCTGTCCTTCATCTGCATTTGAGGGAAGCGGGAAAGCCGACAGCTACGAACTTCATCTAATGTCTCAAGGACTGGAATCCGTTACGAATAATATTTGGAATAGCGTAGCGCCGAGAGATGTGTTATCAACTTTGAGAAATGTGTATTTATATTGACTCCGGTTGGGATTCCACTAACGTAGAAGCCGGGGCCGAGAACGGATAAAAATGGCTTCACATAAAAATACCCGGAGTACTGACACAAACGCACACTTGTCTGCTATTTCTGGGGCGGCGGCAGCATACGAATTAGGGAATATTCTAACGAAATATCTCTCGGGAGGATCACAAATAAGGAAAAACAATAAAATTATAGTTTGTTTCCTTTCCATGGCAAACAAACGGTCGGGCAGGATGCCACTTCAGAAACTAATCACGGCCTGAACGACTACTCGAGGTGATTTAGTGCACGCAACAATACAAAACGTATTATTACTTTTTTCATCTAGCTTTTATCTTCGCGGGGGAACGTAATGAATGGGGCCTTATCGAAAATGCGTGCGAAAGCAATATTATAATTTACCTTGCCACATTCTCAAGCTTGTTATTTGGGATATCAAAAATAAATGAGATGATTTAATATCGTCTCACTTTCCATGGAAATTATAAGATACATTTTTCGTTATAGACAATATACAGACCTCGTAAGCTAACTTGATCTACCCCATCTAAGTTGATAAGAAATCGATAGTAATTATGATAAATCGTCCTAAATTAAATACCATTACATGAGTACAAATCGTAAAACCCTCCATCCACGCTTTAGAGATGATATATTTTCTACAATAATTTATTAAACAGCAATCAGGATTTAAAATTCTGTGACCTATTTTGTTAATTGACAGACTTGTAGTCTCATACATATTCTGATGAGGTTTCTCCAACGAGAAAGCCTCCTACACCTTACTTAAGGTCCATTGGCCACTTCCTCTCTTAAGTCTTCTGTCATTATTTTCTTAGACATGTACTATTTGAACTTCCCATGCGTCAAAAATATTAACCAGAATAGTGCAGAAGAGGATGGAAAATAGAGCGGAGGAAATACTAGGAGAAGACCAATTCGGGTTTAGGCAAAATAGGGGAACTCGCGAAGCTATTCTGACGCTAAGAGTAATGTTAGAGAAAACAATAGAAAAAGGAAAGAACGCTTATATAGGATTTATAGATTTAGAAAAAGCTTTTGATAACGTAAGATGGGAAAAAATGTTCGAGATACTAAAGAGCGCGGAAATGAAGTATAGAGACAGGAGAGTAGTACACAATCTATACATAGAGCAAACTGCTGTTATAGAAGTAGAAGGGGAAAAGGGAAGTAGGTATTAGGAAAGGAGTAAGACAAGGATGTACGCTATCACCACTAATTTTTAATCTGTACATCGAAGAGGCGATTAATGTGGTAAAAGATAGAGTGGATTTCGGGATTAAAGTACAGGGACAGAAACTAAAAATGCTGAGATTCGCGGATGATATAGCAGTATTAGCATCTAGTAAGGAGGAATTAGAATCAGCATTGAACGAAATGGAGGCAGTGCTGATAGAGGAATACGGAATGAGGGTGAATAAAAACAAAGCTAAAGTGTTAGTGTGCAGAGGGCGCGAGAGCAGAGCAAAAACGAAAGTACAAATTAATAATGAAAGATTGGAAGAAGTTAAAGACTTCACTTATTTAGGAAGTAAAATAAATTGGGATGGAACAAGCGATAAAGGCATAAAACAAAGAATAGCGCAGGGTCGAGTAGCTTTTAACAAAAATAAAGCACTTTTATGCTCGGGGGTAATAAACTTAGAAACAAGGAAGAGATTTTTGAAAACATATGTATGGAGCACGGCACTATACGATTGCGAAACCTGGACGGTAGGGGAAGCAAGTAGGAAGAAATTAGAAGCTTTTGAGGTGCGGTGTTACCGAAGAATGATGAAAATACCATGGACTGATAGGGTTAGAAACGAAGAAGTATTGGAGAAAGTCGACGAAAAAAGAAGTATGTGCAAAAACATAAAGAAGAGAAGAGATAGAATGGTAGGCCACTTGCTGAGACATGGGGGAATAGTCCGCGATATTTTGGAGGCAGAAATAGGAGTGAAGAAAGGCAGAGATAGGCCTAGATTAGACTACTGCTCGCAAATAGTAAGGGATGTAGGTTGTAGCACAATTAGCGAAATGCGTAGGTTAGCACAAGATAGGAGAAGCTGGAGGTTGGCGTCCAACCAGTCTTAGGACTGATGACCTAATGATGATGATGTACTATTTGTGTGAATTTCCAATCGTTGGTGATATTTCTCGTTTCTTTCTTTAATAATTTCTTGAAGTGCTAGGGTTCGGAGGTCATGATGCAACCGATTTATGAGGACCTGAGCCGAGACGAGTTGCTAAACCGTTGCTTAGGAGACTACACGTAAAATAGCAATGAAAATTTCGATGCTACTGTTTGGAAATTGGCTCCAAAATCTAATTCAAGTGGCAAAAAAATCTTGAATATAGCGACTGATATTGCCGTGTGCACTAATATTTTTCGAATTATGAAAGTTTTGGAGATAGATTGTGGCGACCAATCATACAATTTTTGTCTAGATTCCGATGCTAAACGGATCAAGCACGCCCAAATATATTTAGCAGATGCAGCGAAAGAGACAATACGCTCTAATATAAAATGTTCGAGGAAAGCGAATGAGGAAGAATATTTAAATTTAGAAGGGCAGCTTTATGGTCTTGGGGTAGCAGATTAATGGTAAACATTTTTAAACAATCGAATTTTTCATCTTTTCATGTCTATAACACAATTCGTAACTTTAAACGCGTTTTCTTTTCGAGACGTGATTTTTCAAAACGGCACACAGCATAAATTTTCATTTTTTTCATGCGAATCTTTGACAGTATCTTTAAAATAACATTGTGAAGTGAAATACGTAAGGAATTTTCTATAAGTGAATTTAAACGTTATTTATGAACAAATTGCCCTCTTTTGTCGAAAGTAGAGCGCTTTAAATTCGACATGTCTCGTGAGAATGGCTCCAGTGCCGCCATTTTTCAATATTTTTAATATACCCCTAATAACGACCTTAAATATTATTATCTTCCTTTTCTTCCATCTAAAAAAAAATGCCAACAAAGCCCTTTTTGGGATTATTACAGTGGCATCCCTTAAATAACTTTTAAGCGCTATCTGCATCAACACGTTTCCCAATCAAACTCTTTAGTTGGCGTTCCCCCTCCTCCATTAAAATAGCTGGGACCATAACTATTCTCAACCTGACTTAAAACTAATCCAGACTTCGCATCGCATAACCATATCTTAACGTTACATCCCTATTTTTACCGAAATTCAATGTAATACTCGGTTATTGGCCGTTCGCGAGGAACTTTTATAGAGCTGGTAATGCACAACGGCCGACCAGACGCCATGTTGAACGATTCTGGTGGTCCCGTTATGAAGCGATTGTTTTATGAACCCTTGACAAAAAGTTGTGTGTATACGAACTGGGAACAATATAAACTGATGACGTGAAACACGTTTATGATACAGCACATCGTTTGGATTTGCAACGAAAAATAGGTTTTGTTTCATGAAATGTGGATAACGCAAAAGGGGATGTTAAATATGATCGTGAATTGTATTTTGGAAATGCAAGAATTTGGATTCATCAGAGGTGAGGTTTATTACAAATTGTATGAATTAAGTTTTCCACAGTTTGGTCAATTTTTATCACAGTTTTTATCAATTTCCGCTCACTTGGTAACGTCCATCTGCTGGTAATATTATATACTAATATTCAGTACAATTTCAGTGGTACGATAATGTGTTCGACAATACAAAAATAGTGTAGTTTGTTTAATGTTGTGCTGTTTCTTTTATTCACATGTTAAAAAAATATCGTAAATTACCACACTTTTTATCGAAAGATAATAGATATTTTTGTTGTACGAGTTTCAATCATTTTTCAGTTTAGTTGTTATATATTTTCATTCACTTGTATACGGTGGGGCAAAGCAACTTGCTTATTTGAATTTGGTGCCCTGAAGCAATGGTTGCTCCTAGGAGGGAGGGAGTAGGCACATTCAAGAGGGCGGAGCGTAAAGTTGTAGCTCCGCTTGGTTTAGTTAGCATCATGGAATAGACGAAGGTGGAGTGCGCATTCGCTGTCGAGGCATACTTTTCTAACGATCGCTCAATCATCGCCACGCAACGTGCATTCCGTACCCATTTCAATATTGCGCCCCGTGGTCGAGTTCCTGATAGGCAGTCGATTGTTTCATGAGTGAACAACTTCAAGGAAATTTGTGATCTGAACTAAAAAACCTGGGCTTCCACGAACAGCAAGGTCACCTCAAAATATTAATATGGTACGTACACGTGCACCTGCTGTTGGATTGTCTGCTCGTTCTATGAGGCGAATCCTTCATGGTGAACTAAAATTTCATCTCTACAGATTGACTGCGGTGCAGGAACTTTATCCACACGATTTTGTTGCTCTAGAAGATGAATTTGAGGTGCTTCTGGGCATGCCTTACGATCGTCCAAGGAGCCTAGTTCACCTGAAGAACCACATACGTCAAACTGTCACTAACATACCCGTCGATATGCTGGAAAGAGTTGAACGAAACCTAGCTCGATTAACGCAGTGTATTGAAAATAATGGACGCCACCTGCCTGATATCATCTTTAAAACTGTATAAGCATGAAATTTAAATGTTGCACTTGAGGCTGTTTAAAGAATTAAATGTACATCTGCATTACTTTTTTTTTAATTGAATTTCAAAATAAGTAAGTTGCTATGCCCCACCTTGTAGTTATCTCCGTAACGTCCATCATTTGACTATATTATGTACTAATATTTAATCAACTTCAGTGTTAAATAATTCCGTGGGATGTGTTCAACGATACGAAAAGAGTGTAGTTTATTTAACGTTATGCTATGTCTTTTATTCACATGTTAGATAAACATCATAAATTACCACACTTTTCATGATATTTATCGCAGAAGCTTAAGTGAAAACATAAATTAAACACCGCGTTTGATTTATACTAATGTTGGCGGCAGGGACGACAGGGAGAATCCAGATTTGCCTGCATGATTTCTATGCCATAAAGCCACTGTATGCAAACTGTCGAGCCGACCATCACCTTAATCCGGGATCCGGACACGATTTATGATGTCATATGTCCCCGGTCAAGCGCTATAAGGGCATACACCGCCGTGATTGGAGATGTCAATGGCGGAAGTAAATCCCTTGTGAGCCTCTAAATGCGACTAGATCCCTTTATGCCGGGAATATCGTCGATCGGTATACGCATTGGTGTACGACGAGTTGGAAAAAAGGGGCAGCTTTTGTGCGAATTGTTTTCTCTCCGCAGGGGACGATATTATCGACGTCAGTCGAGTGATTTAGACGAGGGTTCATAGGGAAAGTGTATTTCTAGATTTATGCTAGCGAGTGGTGATTCCTGGAGCATAGCCAGAGAGTTCGCTATTGTTTTATTCCTTTAGTAAACACATACAGTGGTGGAGAAAAGTCAATCAACTATTATATTTTATATTATAAATAAACGTAATGTCCAGACAACAATTATCCTGATATAATAACCATCAATTTATATCCTTTTAATAGATAAAACTTAGTGTAAGAAAAACATTGCAGAATTAAATACAGTAGTTAATAACCGATAACAATGTGACAAAAAGTAGGCAACAAATAATGATCCAATCGGGGAATCCCTTGAAAATAAGGTACATTAACGAGCATGTGAGACACATCGCGGAAAACGTATTCTAACGATATAACATTAGCAATTGTAAGAATGAATGAGCAGGGTATATCCGTAAAGGAAGGAAATATCAGTAAATAATTTAACATAAATAGATCAGTAATATCCTGTATATTGAAACATTATCGCGATAGACAAACAGTCGCAACTGCTCCGCGTTCTTTTCGGCCTCGGAAAACGACAAGACAAGATGCATTAAAATTTTAGATTATCGGAAAAGTAAACGAGGCCCATTTGCAACTGCGGCTCAAATTAGAGCAGATTTAGGACTCAACGTGTGTTCAAGAACTATCAGCAGACGTCTAGTACAAGCAGGCTTGCATGCCCAAAGGCCTGTCAAAAAACAATTATTGTGTAAGAAAAATATAAAGATCCGACATAAATTTGCACGTGACCACTTACACTGGACTGCTGAAAAATGGAAAACTGTCTTGTTTAGTGATGAAGCGAAGTTTAATCTCATAGGAAATGATGGTCTGTGTTATGTACGACGTCTTCCTGGCCAGAGATTTAATCCACAATATTGTATTAAGACGGTGCAACATGGAGATCATGTATTAGTATAGGGTGGTTTCTCAGGCCATAGAGTAGGAGCATAAACTAAAACAGAGGGTGTAATGGATCAGTTTAAGTATAGATATATTAAGTAACAGATATATTGCAGAATGTTATGTTACCTCATTCCGAATGTGAAATGGCATTATAATGGATCTTTCAGCATGATAATGATCAAAAACATACAGCAAATCTCATAAAAGCTTTGTTTATGTACAATAATATACAAGTTTTCCATGGCCAGCTCAGTCTCTAGACTTAAATCCAATGGAAAATTGGTGGTCTATTATGGACAGACAAGTTCAACAAAACAACGTCTTTTCAAATCGCCAAGAATTCATCGTAACACTTTCTACTGCATAGTAAAAGATTTCTCCCAAAATAATAGACAATTTAATATCATCTATGCCTCACAGATGTGCTGTTGTAAAACATAACAATGGACATGCTACACCATATTAATTCACAGTTGTAACTTATTATTTTTTAATAACTATCTTAAGTTGCTTAACTTATGTCTCTATTGTAACCTACACCAAGAGACTGGTTTACTTATAATAAGAAGATGCGTTTGATTTCATGTATTTTATCTGAGACATACTTGTTAAATCGATGTCAGAATAAATGTAACTACATCAGCATTGATTTGTCGTCGTTTTGATAACGTATTAGGCACCTATCCGGTTTTATTTTAGCGCATCATCCTGTATGAAGCGTCTCGTCTCACATGTGCAAAAATTAACACCGAAAAATGAAATTTTTATAGAATTCCAAACTCCCAATAAATTTCGCAGTAAAAGTAAAATTACTTATATAAAAGTTTTACGATTCAATTTTAAGGAGGAAGAAATTTGCGGCGTAACTTTGTAACCACATTTGTGATAAATTGGTGAGGATATTGGCTATTTGCAAGAAGGCTCGTTACCTGTCGATATTGCTAATTTGGCTTAAAACGGATGTCGGGCGGGAACTTTAATCGCCGGTTGACTGAATTTAACGAATTCGTCATATTTATTGATCGAATCACCACATCACCAGACGAAATAAAGCGTGAATGTTCCGAGTGTCGTATTCTTGTACGACAAAATTATAGCTTATCATCTGACAATAATAAACCAATGTATAGCGCGAACGAAATGGTCCAGGAAAAGGAAGAGGAAAGCCACGTTAATGGTCCTAAATATTTGTAGGACTAACTCATAACTATATTGATTATGCAATATATGTAAAGGCTTATTAAATGTAGTTGGTGGAGTATATTTCCCCAAACTAACTCACCGTAACTCCCAAACTAACTGCAAACTAATTCCTAAAGGAAACAAACGATACCACTTTCTGTTGGGTGGCACACCTAACTCTCAGGGGCTTTCTGTTGGGACTGGAACCAACAATAGCTCTTAGCGAATCTATTCTGAATTCGTATACCATATACGAGATGGCTTTCCGGGATTTCCCCCATCCACCACTAAAATTTCAAGGTCGCAGGTTGTTTTGTTTGTCCGCAACATAAAACTGTACTACTGTGTGCATTCGCGCTTCGTCGGAAAAATGCTGAGTGTAAAAGTTGAACAGCGTGTCAACGCGGAATTCCTGTGAAACTTGCAAAATCGGCCACGGAAGTTTATTCACTTTTAAAGAAAGTCTATGGCGATCAAAGTTTATCATGTACACAAGTGTTTGAGTGGGTGAAATTATTTAAAGAAGGTAGGGAAACGGTTCATGACGATTTCCGCTCTAGCAGTCCTTCCACATCAAAAACGGAACATCAACGTTGAAAAAGTCTGTCAAATCATCGAGAAAACCGTCGTTTGAGCATTCGAACAGTGGCTGAGCTTGCGGGACTCCAAAAAAAGCCTGAGACAAACTTTGCACGAACGTTTCAACATAAGAAAGGTTTGTGCGAAGATGGTGCCAAAGATTCTCACGCAGGAACAGAAATAAGCCCGAATGAACATTTGCGATGACCTTTTGAAGACCATTGAAAGGGTCTGGAGAGAGTGATAACGTGTGACGAGTCATGGGTTTTTACCTATGATCCAGAAACAAAGCGGCAGTCGATGCATTGGAAAAGTCCCAGTTCACCACGACAAAAAAGGCATGCATGAGCAAGTCAAAGTTCAAAACGATGATGGTTGCTTTTTTCGACATCAAAGGGATTGTGCATGTTGAATGGGTACCCGAAGGTCAAACTGTCAACTAAGAGTACTACAAAGAGGTGTTGAACACGCTTCGTGAACGGGTAAGAGGAAAACGGTCCAAATTATGGAAAGATCGGTCCTGGGTTCTTCACCAAGACAACGCCCCTGCTCACAATGCGCTCTCCGTCAAGACGTTTTTGACCAACCATGAGATCCCCGTGTTAGAACATCCGCCCTACTCACTTGACTTGACCCAGTGTGATTTCTTTTGTTCCCAAAAGTCAAATCTGCTTTAAAGGGAACAAGGTTTGCTACAGTTGAGAAGGTAAGAAAGAAAACGACGGACGTCATGAAGCAGTTTTCAGAAAATGATTTTCAACACTGCTTTGAGCAGTGGAAAAGTCGCATGGAGCGGTGTAGGGATCGAGGAGCGGAGTATATAGAGGGAGACAAAATTGTTGTGGAAAAAAATAATTAATAAAATGTCTCACAGCACCAGTCCGGTATTTTCTAGCCATATTCGTAGTCATAAGAAAACTATATGGTAAATCGTAAAAAAGACAGGTCAGGTTTAATTAAACCTAGTAGTTATTGACAAGCAAAAATACTTTTATTGATGCAAAATATTACGTCAATTGGTCTCGTATAAATCTACGAATCCTGAGAGAATTATTGATGGGATATTGCAGGCTAAATAAGTAGCTCTATGTTATGGAGTGTATAGTCACTTCTTCGTGTAGAGGATACAATCTGGAGGATAACACTCGAACGATACTGGATAACGAGGAAAACAGAGAGTTAGTTTGGGGAACTATACCTTACTAACTACATTTACGCAGTAAGATTAACGAGGAGGGAGTGAAGTCGATGGTTGGCGACAAGTTAACAGGTCTGAGGGAGCACAATGGACTCGATATGATGGCCTGAGTGAATGTTGACTAAGTATTCTCTCCCTTGAAGTCCTGAATATCTGAAGATTCACTTAAAATACGCATAGGGGATTCTATTGAAAGTCAATATTACATTGGCGGAAGATGAAAAGTAGTTCATGGACAGTTCTGGCGCCATCAGAAAAGTCCCAAAAAAAACCGAATTATTTAAATGAGTATTAGCAGCCGCCCTTAACTTTCATTATTCTAAAGGGTCTTCCAATAAGGACGCTCGATTCTTAATCGTAAATAAAACAAGTTGTAGGTGAGATAGAGGTTTGAAAGAACATTTTATGGGATAAGTATGGAATATAACGCCGTTCAAATGTCTGCCGCGGCTTTGCTTAGTGGCACGTATTCGGGAGGTCCAATTTTCGATGACTTTTACGCGTCAATTTTCGCATAAATTTGGCTGAAGTTGCTGAATGGCGTTCGTTATGTTGACTTTGAGGGCATAAATTGTTTGCAGTTTATTCGCATAAACCTACAATTTAAGATAGTTCCAGAATAAGAAATCTAAAGACGTTAAATCGCACGATCTGGATGGTCAGTTCATATCGCCGCTGCGCGAGATAATCATGCCCTCAAATCGCTAGTGCAGAATGTCCATCCTGGCATGCGCTGAATGGCACAATGCGCCGTCCTGTTGGAACCACATGTCGTCGGTATCCATATTGTTCAGTTTGGGCCACAAGAAGTTGCTTATCATCCCTATTGAAGGACCCTATATATCACCTTAAAGGTGGTATCATCGTAAAGAGACAGACGATAAGATACAGGAATGGCATAGATCCACATTGAATGAAAGACCCAGTCATAAAGACCACAAGACATGAATATTATCTCCAAAGAAAAACATTAATTTTCCTTTGATCTTATTTCAGACTGTAGAGACGTACTGTATTTTTCACATTCCTTAATTTTATCACTCTCATGTGAATAATAGGAAAATGTAATTTACTGAACTTGAATTTATTATTCCTTAGTTCATATTTAGAAAAACAACGAGCCACCATAGACCGAGTCTCTCATATTGAATGACGAAATGTAGTTATATAAATCTATACAAAGTGTTTCTAAATTCCGTAGCAACTTTCGACGTTAACAACTTCCACGAATGTAAGAAAATTGGTGGCAATTAACTACACCCAATTAAATGGCGACCATTTACTATCTGTTTTAATTTAATGTATTAAAAACGCATAGGAAATAACTGCAAATATGAGTTAATAATTTGCAACGCTCCCTCCGATTTTCTCGAATAAACCTTTAAGACCATAAATCTAAGCGAAAAAAAAAATCGCCCGTTCAATTTGATTCTAATGTGACGCCTGGGGAACTGAAGGATAGGCAGCTCCGCACGTGGGAAGTCAATCATAACAAACGGAATCCGTTTATAGCAGATGTCAAATAATGTTAAGAGATGGTTCTGTGTCACGTTCTTGGTCTTGAGCGCGACTTAGCCGGGTAGGATCCATCAAATGCCGTGAAAATCGTTGCTTTCGCTTTTCAATTTCGATTCTGTTTCCTCTGGCCTGAACAGGAGACAGCGCCGCTTGGATTTTAAGCTAAAGAAATGACGTGAATACAGGTTTGATATGGAATAGAATAAAATATAATATCATATTTTATGTTTATAAGGCTGTTGGAAAACAGGCGTAATCCATATAAGAGGAGGTGCTGATCGCTTATCTAATAAAGAAAAATATTGATAACAGAAACAAAGTATAAACTTTTAACTTGAATACGATAAAATATTACTACGTTATGATGTGTGATAAGTTTGTTATTAACAAACATTAAGATTCGCGGTTCAGAATGGTTCGGCCGCTTCATCAAAACTGTGTTACATCACCTTTATTAACAATAACAGCTTTAATTCTAGCAGGCATTCCATCCACCAGCTTAAGGTACTCTTCAGGAGGCTGTCCCAATTTTTTTTCAATTTGGTGTGTAGATCGTTAACTGAACGGATTGGATGTTTGCGCAACTATTTTTCACTTTATGCCACAATGTTTCTATTGGCGAAAGGTCTGGACTGCTAGAGGGCCATTCCGTAACAGGGACATTATGTTCTGTAAATCAAGCTTTGCTGTAATGACACGCAGCATTATCCTGCTGGAAAATGTTAATATATTGGTATTAATATTGACGGCAATAAATTGTCAAAATTTGTTTATATTTCTCTGCTGTCACAGTACCATCTACGAAAAGCTATCTTCCTGCGCCCATACCACTCATACACACCCATATCCATAAGAGATGCAGCGAACTTCACTTTCCTAACCAAACAGTCAGGATGACAAGTTTCCTGTAGGGCTTTTACCACACGTTTTCCAGTATCACCCAAACAGATTTCAAATTTGGATTCGTCACTCCAAATTACCTGGTGCTATTGTTGTAATGTCCAATGTCTATGTTCTCTGGCCCATTGTAACCGATTGATTTTCTGTCGTTTAGTTAATAACGGCTTTTCTTTTGCTTGAAAGAGAAACCGGTAAGTTTAGAAGTAAAATGTAAAGAATGAAACTTTACCTTGTAGAATTTGTATCCTATTTTCTGTATTGAGTGTTTAGATGTGAATACCATAGCACCATAATGTCTTTTGCACTGGATCGTTGGTTTGCTGTTACAATTATCTTCAGATCATGTTGATTTAAGCGTTAAATTTTAAATGGTCGACCAGTTTTCTTCCTTTGGGCTGTGCATTCAGTTTTTTTTGTAAATAATAATGCCTTGCACTGTAGATTTAGGCAAAGAATACGTAGCAGATATCGTATTTTTCCAGACGAAATTCCCTGTTTATGTGAATTAACAATTGACTTTTGCATATCGTCGCTTCATGTCACGCCACTTGCTATTTTTTTTTAATTTAGCAGGCGCGTCCAAAACACATTATAATATCCGCTTCACTTTGACAACAATTGAGATTCTATTTTGTTTTAGAACACTACAAATGGCCTACTATGCGTTTCAGCAACTGACTGAACTATATCGTATCGTGTAGCGCTCTGTGTTTACTAACTCCTATCTGTGTAATATCAACCTGACATAATTATTGACCTATCGAATCATAACAGCCACAACGGCGCTCAATTAAAATCTTGTGCCCTTGTTTTGTTGTAACACCCTTTATATTGTGGTGTATTCATATTAGTTTTATACTTAAGTTAAAATATATAAAAGATTATAATTATATGGTATAAAATGTTACTAATCACTTTGGTGTCAAGTTTTATATCATAAATAATGAAATTATACACCACCAGTCAGGGGCGGCTGGTGTATATGTGCTGCAGAGCTGCAGAACTGCCAAAAAAATTAGATGTTTGTATATTTTCGCGACATAATAATTACTAAAATTTATTAATAAAATAATTTGGTTAGTTGGTGCAGCTAACCAAATTATTGCGTTAAAGTCGCATTCTGCCCGCCGCGCCGTCCTCTATTGAGTAGTAGACCAGATGAATTATCTGGGTCTCTACGCGAGCGCGTCGCGGTACATTGAACTGGGCCACACGAGGTAGTACTCAGAATGGCTCTGCACACCCGTCCTCCCCCTCAACTCCCGCGACAATCCACACTTGGCGTTCGTAAATGCGCGAATTTACACGGTCAGTGAGCTGTATTTTTTCCAGCTAAGGCAACATCAGTGAATGTTTACTCCTTCCTACTCCTCGGGCGGGCGTAAATCGTACCTATTTCGTATTTCGTGTTAATTTGAGATTTTAAATACTGTTTTGTGAATTTGTGTAGTGATTTATTGTACTAATTATTAATATTTATATACTGTGATAGTGACAATGGATTTAGTTTATAATTTAGTTCATGTGAAGCGATTTTTTAAATAGTCTTATGAAGAAAAAATTGATTTAAAAAACAATGGTAGGCCATTGCCCGATATTGTTATTGAGACTGCAGGTGTTAGCCGCGGAAAAGCATTTAAACGTCAATTTAATAGAGACAGTTATTAGAAGAAAAATTGGATTTGTGGGTGCAACAAAAAAAAATGCGTTATTTTGTTTTCCTTGTTTACTTTTTGGCGGTGATAAAGCATGGACGGAGGTAGGGGTGACAGATTTGGTGCACTTAACTGAAAAAATAAAAAAGCACGACAACTCCAAAAGCCATCTACATAATACAATGGAATTAGCTTTATTAGGAACAACTAATATTAAAGCGCAGCTAGGTTCAGCTTATTGGATAAATGTGCAAAAGCATAATGATAATGTGACAAAAAAGAGATACGTTTTGTCAAAAATTATAAACTGCATAAAGTTTTGTGGGGCCTTTGAACTGGCGCTGCGAGGACATGACGAAGCTGAAACCTCTTAAAACCCGGGGATATTTCGTGGTTTGATAAATTTTTCTGCTGAGCTTGATGCAACTTTAAGCGAGCATCTACAAAATGCTTCAGTGTTTAAAGGAACCTCTAAAGAAATACAAAATGATCTTTTAGACTGAATATTAAAAGTATGTCATGAAGAAATAATTAAAGAAATTAACAAACCTTCATTTTTGGCAGTTATGGCAGACGAAACAACTGATGTATCTGCAAGAACTCAGTTAGTGGTAGTTTTAAGATATATTCTCGATGGTGAACCGATTGAACGTTTTTGGACATACCTGAAACCTACAAAATGTGACGCTGAAACTCTTTCGGAAAATATTTTAAATTTCATAGACCCTCTAGTAGAAAATTCACCTTACAAGCCTTTTCTCTTAACCAAAGAATATGACGGCAAACATGAATGTTCTTCAAAAAGGTATTAAATTCCAAAAATTTTTCTTGTGAAAGTAATATAAAATAATTTTACATAAAAATTCTTTTTTATAGATTTTACGTAAAAAAAGTATCAGGAAAACGCGTGACCTTGAAAATTTTCAAAATTTTCGCCTTCGGCGCAATTTTTTTGCGGCCCCTACGATGCCAGTAGTTTGAATATGTTTGAAATTTACACGCGGGCGACCAATACCCTAGAATCGGCCCTGTGCAGAACACCCGTTTCATTCCATCACGAGCCGCCACTGCCGCCAGTAGTATAAAATTCTACCACAAATGGCAGATTTTCAACAGTGTAGTACATTCGCATCTTCGGCAGTGCATCGAAGTTGTTTCCCGAAAATATAAATACTCGTTTTGCATCTACATAATTTATTCCTACGTTGCAACTCCGGCTCTAATGAATAATGAAAATCTCGACTGTCGCCGGCGCGCAACTTGCCTAATCCGAAATCGACGTCTTCTTACGCATTCACCGTGTACGTCTCATTTTCCTAATGCCCTCACGGATGCTCGGGGACCCCGTAAATTTTTCATTTTAATTTTTCAATATAATCAAGTTATATATTTATGGAATAACCTGATAAACGGACCGGGGATCATCGCGTCTAATTTGTAGTCCGCGTCGATACATCGGAATCTAGAAGGCCGGTCACGCGTCTCCTGGTCGTACCGGCTAGCCTCCGGGAGACCTGTGAGGCGTCACGACGCGGTCGCATGGACGCCGACCCCTATCAGCGCCCACTCAGGTCCCCTAAATCATACGGACGTCGGCACGTACCAAATACATTAATGGTCCTATATTGTGTTATGGAGTTACTATGTTTTTTCAATATAAGTGTCACGGAGGAGGCGGCCTCTGCTGGAACAGCGTGACTGATGCCGTTTCGTTTCGGCTTGTCAACAAATACGAGACAAAGCATCCCAGATCAGTCACTACTAATAACAATACAAATAATGTTTATGGAACAGGAAGGAATCTCATGTTGCGGTGCATATACAGGTTCTTTCAATAAGGACGCTCGAAATATGTTAGGTTATAGCGGCCATACTGTTAAAGAAACATCAGTCAAATTTATTGTGAATTGTTCAATGGTGTATGGCAAATTATCATGGAAGATTATACAGTTTCAAAACGTGCACAAATTATCAAATTTTACATATTTTTAAAATCAGTGATCCGTTCAAGAATCGTTCTGCTCGTTACGTGATACTTATCCTCGCCAAGAACGTCCCGCCAAGTCGATTATTTGACGTCTGGTGGCCAAATTCGAGTTAACCGGTTTGATGAATGATTATTCATCAAACTGGTGAATGTACGGGTATTGGCTGATTGCCAACACCCGTACATCACCAAAACGCATGGTGTGCTGAAAACATCGCTGCTGTGTGTGAGAGTGTACGAAAATCGTCGGTAGTCCCGAGGTAGTCAATTTATCGTCGTTCATAAAAAGTTGGCTTTCTGCGGCTTCAACTTGGCGAATATTGCGACGGAACTTTGGTCTGCACCTGTACAAAATCCAACTGATCCAGGAACTTATGAACTTATGTCAAAAAAATCATCATCAGCGACGAGGCCCATTTTTGGATGAATGGATATGTGAATAAGCAAAATGGTCGGAGTTGGGACGATACCAATCCACACGAGATACACCAGCACCAAATGCATCCCGTCGGAAGTCACTGTTTGGTGTAGATTTTGGTCTGACGGAATCATCGGTCCGTACTTCTTCCGAAACGAAACTGACATTGTCATGACCGTCAACGACGCGCGCTACAGATGGATGATAAGCAACTTATGGCTTAAACTGGACGATATGGACACCGACGACTTGCGTTCCAACAGGACGGCGCTACGTGCCACACAGCTCATGCTACGATGGACATTCTGCAAGAGCGATTTGAGGGACAGGTTCGTTATGTTGAAAAATCAACATTACGAACGCCAGCAAATTCAGTCAGATTTATGTGACAAAGTAATCGAAAATTGGACCTCCCGAATACGGGCCGCCAAGCAAAGCCGCGGCGGACAATTTAACGACGCTCTATTCCATACTTAATGCCATAAAATATCCTTTCAAATAAAAAAAAAACATTGAGCGGATACTTCATACACAACTTGTTTTATTTACGTTTAAAAATCGAGCGTCCTAATTAAAAGACTCTGTACATAACAGTTATTTTTACGTTTTCCAGTTAGAAACATGAAAAATTCATCTGTCTTTTTATTAATATCATTAAATATATTCAACTAATACGCTATTAAAGAAAAAACACGTTTTTTTATTTTTATTCAATTTTGGGGTGGTCTGCTTCTACGAAAGCACCCCCAAAAACGCCTGCCATGTTTATTTTTCTGTTCAAAGTTAACCTAAATTCCGTTTTATTTTAATATTTTTCTCTATATGGTCTTTGTCTGGCGCTCTGAGTACATTAGACGGGTTTTCTTACCACTTTGGCATAACCATATATGTAGACAGTAACTTATAAGTCGGAAATCGAGAAAGGAACCACCAAGCCGCCAAGCGGCTATCAAAGTAGTTCCCGAATAGCAAAGCTATTACATAATCGCTCTAGGAAACAACTACTCCTCGGGCTAAAGCCCCGGCAGGCATTGAATTATACCCAGAAGCGATCCTCGACCCCTTTCTCGTGTTTCTGCATGATCAGATAAGGTTTCAAAAAATAAAACCAGCCACAGGTAGGATTCGACATTTGTCCCGGATCGGAACCGAACGACATACAGCTGTTTCGAACTTGTTAGTTCTCATCAGTGCCGCATACGGTACGCCGATTCAGGACAAATGCCGAATGAACTTTATGGCCTATACATCTTTATCGATACGATCTCTGTCAGTAACTTATAAGTCGGAAATCGAGAACTCTGCATATATGTAGAGTTGGCAAAACGCCATCTGCCTGCTAATCGACAAAGTATCAACCTGCGGCAAGCTACACTGCAGCTCATTTTTGACGCAATTTCCTTAATCTATTTTGAAATTAGCGCGAAAGAAGTGGTATAATAAAGCAGATTCTTCTTTATTATACCACCTTATGACAAGGACCACATATTAATTTATTTCTGGCCTTGCTTCAAGAGTCTGTAAGTAAGTTTGTACGTCGATTGCGTCTTGGCAAGGTTATTCTGCTTTCGGTTATACACCGTTTATTAAATCTGAAAACTGTTAATGATATTCACTCGAATGATTCCGCTTCCTTCGGGATAACACAAAGGACGAAATCGTCCTTAATACCTTTAAATATAGGTATTCAGCGGATCCCGTTCGAGTCATTAGGCTGGTAAAATAAAAGTCCGGGCGAAGTCGCTTAAGGCAAAATTGCACGGGAAGTAAATCTTTCCTATTGTTCTAAATAACGGCGAACTTCATAATTTAGTTAAAACTTCGAAGACAATGGCCTCAAAGTATAACAGAAAGAAAAGTTTGGAAGTCTTTGTGTCATTATTAATACTTCCAGTGTTGTGTGGGCGCTGCCGACATTCATGAGAATTATCGCACAGCTTTGTGATAATACACATAGTTTGGGCGCAAGTTAAATCTTTACCTTTCCGTCTCTTCGCCTGGATCTCATTCTGCGAACCGTAGGATTTATTTAGGAAAGTCACCCTCTGGCTAGGGTACGCGTTTCTTTGTATTGATTATACAGAAATAGAAAAAGTTACGATGGTCAAAAGTGGTCATAATAATAAGTTATTACTAAACGACTGGAACTGAAAGTTTTTTAGAATACAGTTGTTTCAAAAGAGAGGCCTGTCTGCAGGCAAAACTGCGAATCTGCAGTTCAACAAACCTTTTCGCTTTTCCGAGATCGGATAGTTTCTCATTAAAGCAGACATTGATATCTTATTAAGGTCTATTTATGTTGAACTGAATGTAATTTGCATCGATTTTGAGACTTTCATATTTTCTACACAATTTGCTTACATTATAGTCCATCCATACTCCAAATTCAATTGTGCCTTAGGATTTTTGTTAACTCAATCGGTTCTCTTCGTAAAGACGATTTTCTAAGTTATTACTTCGAATGTACAGTTCGACAAATATTTTTCGCTTTTACGGGAAAGCAAACAGTTTCTCATTAAAGCAGATATTACTATCGTATTTAGAAGGTGGATTTACATTATAATCAATTCGCCTAAGTTAGTCAAGTGTCGATTTTAAGAGTTTTTATTCGTTTCCTGTCCATCGATTTTCTTCGCCAAGAAAACGTTTTTTCGAGTAAAAATCTGAAAAATTTCATATATAACAAAGAATCGTAGACAAATTGAGCGGCGTCATCGGATTTCTTCCAATTCCAGCAGTTTTCTTGGTTAAATGCGAACTCTGAAATTTTTACTTTCAATCTGCGATCCTTCAAACTTTTTTCGCTTTTCCGAGAAAGCAGACAGTTTCTTATTAAATTAGATGTCGTCGTCATATTCAGAAGATTAATTTATGTTGAGAATTCAACATAAATTGATCTTCTCTAAATCTAATTCCGCACCGATTTTCTAATTTATCACAGTTGTTGTATTTAGTACACATTAAAAACAGGGGTGAGAATTTTAGAATATTAGTACGCGGAATAGAGAGGTAAAATCTTTTGGATGTTCGAGCATGCAATTGAAGTACATAAAAATTTAGCTTGCCTAATAGGTTTTGACAGTCAATCATATTATGTATAAGCTTATATAGAAATATTTGAGAACAACATTCCCGCCTCGCGTCAAGTGCTGTCATCGCAAATCTTGCCAAAAGACTATTTTGAGGGAAACAATAGGTGGATAGGTTTTCACAGTCAATCATATGTATAAGCTTATATAGAAATATTTGAGAACAACATTCCCGCCTCGCGTCAAATGCTGTCATGGCAAATCCTGCCAAAAGACTATTTTGAGGGAAACCAATAGGTGGATACACAGTGTCTGATTTGAACCATAGTGGTTTCAGAAACCTTCTTTGAACCATTTACAAGCTGTTATTATGACATTAATAATAAGGATTCCATACTAAGGATCCGTATTCAAATTTAGATCGGACAAAAGCAAAGTATAAGATTTTCAATGTATCGGTGTTTGAGAAATCCCTACTAATCCTTACTAAGAAACCCAGTGTATGCAACGCTCCAGAGACTACTTTAGTTACGTGAGCGGTAAAAGACAATCTTTTTCAAAGATTATGCCGAGGTCTCTGAATGTGCCAGATCTTTGGAGAATAGAGCCGCCTAATCGTATATTATTAGAAATAATTTAATGGAATAGGACATAACATTGCACTTAGATATGTTTAGATGTAGTTTGTTACTAGAACACCAATTATGAAGATTAGACAGATTGTTCTGCAGAAGAGCACAACCTTCCAGGGAAGTAATAACCTTAAATAATGTAAGGTCGTTAGCATAAAACAGAAAATTGACAGATATTACAGTGACAATGTCATCAATAAATATATTAAACAGCAAGGGGCCGAGAATAGAGCCTTGAGGCACACCTGACGCGGCATCATGCTCAAGGGACCTGAAACCATTGATTTCAACGTACTGTTTTCTGTTAGAGAGATAGAACTTTAGAAAGCTTAATAAATTTGTTGAAAAACCAAATCTTGTATGTTTACTCAGAAGTATATTATGATTGAGCCTATCAAAAGCTTTGGTGAAGTCGGTGTATATGACGTCCATTTGCTTGCGTTGGTCAAGAGTTTCAGCTATGCTTTAGGTATTACAAATTAAGTTAGATGTTGTAAATCGTCCTTGCATAAAGCCATGTTCATACTCAGAAATTTGCTTACTTACATTAGGATAAATTGCGTCATGAATTAATATTTCAAGGGATTTGAGAATATTTTATAAAATAACGATCGGTCTTAAGTTACTAATATTCGTATTGTCACCCTTTTTAAAAACTGGACAGACTTTCGAGTATTTCCAAATTGCGGGTATAGAAGAGTTTTTTATGCATAAATTAAACAAGATCGACAATAGATAGCCAAGAATTGGTGGACAGTCCTTTCAGCAATGAGGGATCGCCATCAGGTCCAGTGGTTAGCTTGGGTTTAAGTTTCTTTAATGTCGTTTGAACTTCCCGTTCACTAAAGGGAGTAATACTGATGTTAACATAGCTAAAACCATCAGAGATCAGGGAGAGGTTCATCAGATGGGAGTGAAAACGATTTACTAAAAGAAATCAGCAAATGTGTTGACAATGTCCAAAGAGTTGTCCAGAGTTTGATCATTATAATGCATTTGAGATAGTATATTTCCAGATGTTCTTTTACTGTTTACAAAAGCCCAAAATTTTTTTGGTTCTCTAGAGTGACTTGGACTCTATTGACTTCTGCATTTTTGGAGTAAACAACATCGATATCGTTCTTTACCAGATTCCGAAACCTTTTAAAAATTATTATGAGCCTCTTCGTCATTGTGGTTTTTATATCTACGCCAGTATCTAGCTTTAAGTTTAATATTTCTTATAATAGTGCTATTGAACCAAAGAGGATATGTTCTTTTACGATATTTAGTGTTATACTTAGACACTATGAGATCATATAACTGATACAATTTATCATAAAAGGCTTGACATGCAGATTCAACGTCTAAGAAGACAGTAGGAAAAAACCAGTAGTCTACATCGCGTAGAGCGTTATAAAGTGTCTCAAAGTTTGCTTTCCTAAAATCATAATTGACATTAGAATTTTTGGGAAAACGGGTTTTTGAATCAGAGTCCCCATTTATTTCCACAGTAATGCTTAAAGCAGGGTGGTAATCATCCTCACTTGTTAAAACTTCAGAATTCACCATATATATGTATACTCACCGTATAACTGGCAAAGTCCTGGAATAGTCGCATTCGATTCACCCCAACGCGTT
This sequence comes from Rosalia funebris, assembly GCA_037954035.1. Classification (NCBI taxonomy): domain Eukaryota; kingdom Metazoa; phylum Arthropoda; class Insecta; order Coleoptera; family Cerambycidae; genus Rosalia; species Rosalia funebris. Next base: position 7,358,954 of record JAZFAV010000001.1, on the reverse strand, counting down.
AGCTTTCATATGAATAACTGTGAAATCAATTAGGTTTTGCCATAGTTCTTAATTGATGAATAAATTAGGTGAAGTTTTTGGAAAAACGTATATATCTACAAGTTACAAGTGCAATTAAGACTACTAGATAGAATTTTCCTGTCGCCAACATCTGCTCAACGTGTACAACGTCTTCACCTCTTATTTGCCATTGTAATAAGACGCGACAAGTTTCTCGCTGCAAAATAAGATGTGATATCCCTGGGACGAGAGCCTCGTGTTCAGATGGCATTCTGCCGGATGAGAATGTGTAGGTTATATCGGGGACACACGTAAGCTACCGCGGCATCTTGCCGAAACGACTTTATCTTTCGAAATCGCAGATTTGAATTTGATCCCGCTAGCTGAATACTTCGGCTGCATGAGCGAAATAACACTTTCAACTCTCTATACGTATTAAGGGCGGATTGTGGAAGTACGTATATATGACTTCCGCCGAGCCTCTTTGCACCCCGAGATTACTTTCGTTCTGCAGACGCAAATTTCTATTTTTGAAGTAATAAAACTCCGATAGCAATCTAATGAGAAACGAAAGGAGGAAAATAAAAGTTTACGGCGGGATTTGTAGGATTTTCTAGCCTCTTTAATATATTTCTGTAGATGTGCTGTACGATATTCAACTTTTAGAATACGGACGTAAGTCAGTAGTTCTAATAAACTATCACAAATTAAGGGGGCATTCTGTTATTTTACGGGTTTTAATTTAATTTATTAGGTACGGAAAAACTGATAGAGATAGAGCATTCCGGTTTTATTATTATATATTTTATTCTAGAGCAGTGGCGGCTTTATTGTAGGTGCATTTGTGCAGTGAGCTCCCTTAAAAATTCCCAAAAATAAATAATTAGGTGTTCACTATACATTACATTATCATTATACATAGAATGTTCCAATATCTAACAGTCTCGCTTACAGTTTGTTAGATATCGCGAGAGTCGCCAGTCCTAGAATTTATCAGATTTATCTACGGGATATTAAATCTGCAACTCTAAATACATAGCGCGTTATGTATTCATCTAGCATACATCAGAGGACAGTTTAACCGTGTGTTAGAAAGAGAGGACTCGGGCGCGTGAAACAGGAGATTTCTATACGCATGTATATGAGATTTGCGTGCAATGCACGGCCACGCAAAGCAAAGTTTATTCTGTAAGCTTTGACGCAAGTGTATTGCATCAGGTTGTCTATTGTATTGTCTTGTATTGTATTGTATAACATTGTATTGTCTGTTGAATCTGGAGTGTTTACGTGGTCACGTGTTGTTTGTATTTTTATAACCACAACGAGAGGGAGGAGATCGCAATGGAGGCATATTCGGTGGAATATATAACAGAATTTTAATACGATAATTGTAGGAACCGTTTCTAAAAATGCTGAACTTTTAAAAGAATGCTTAGAATGTATTTTGACACTGCGGGAAATGATTACAATACAAAAAATCAGTATTACAATCAAAAATTACACCGGCCACCACTATTCTAGAGTACTAGTTTACAAATAATTTTCTTTTCGGAAAAAAAAACCCTTATATCCACTGGCAACTGGGCCAAATACTGGGCACATTGTCTGCGTGAGTTCGATTCTCACCAGAGGGAACTTGGCACTTCCCTCAGGGCTGGGTGTTTGTCCGCGTTTATATGTGTAACCTTCCCCTACACAAAACCTGCTTGTAGGCTTTCTGGGGAAGGATGTTCTAATTTCTGTGTGTCCAAACAAACTTCATTGAAAGCCTGCAAAAACGATGAGCACGAACTGGGCCGCCCAGTTCATCTGAAACAAAAACGGTTTTTTGTAAATTAATCAATAAGTATCCAATTGGCTATCGTTTCACGGCAGTTTTTTCCAAAATTCGGAAAATTAACAAAATGGCGGACTTTTTTCGAAAAACAGTGACTTTTCACCCCTTTCTTCAACTGTTATCGTTAATAAAATTGTACAAATCCTTTTTTGAAAAAAGTCACATGATAGCCAAGTGTTTAAAAAACTTGCGTACGAAATTTCAACTCGGTTCGATAACTTCTTTTTGAGAAAAACGAGACTAAAGTTTTGAAAACTAATTACTTAAATGCAGGTAAATTTACCGTCAATCAGCAATGCCTGTGCCATTGCGGTTTAACCACATCCTGTTTTCTGTCTCTTTCTTTTTTGGCAGAAATGGATCAAACTTGTTTGCGTTTTAACAAAATCTCAATACTTTTAAAATGGATTCAAATAATTTTTAAATAAAACGTTAAAAAACGGTCGTTAGTTTCATTTCAAGAATTTATTAATACCCTCTCGTATGATATCGACTGACGCCGACGCTGCGCCTGAATCAAGCGTGGCACATTTGACGGGTTTTTTCGTGACGTTCTCTATACCTCTCATATCGTTGAGGAGATTACATAAATAATTTCCCGTTACTTCACTATCTGAAGCAGTCGGCGAGAAATCCATCAACAACTCTATCCCACTCCTCCGGAAAATAGACGACTCATTATAAGCAATTCATTAGAATTAATTATTCATCTCTAGAACGCTTTCGATTAACTGACTTCGGAATGTCAGATCTTAGCTCTCGAACATAAAGCTTGTCAGTGGATGTTAAATTTTGTATATGATCGTCCATTATTTCCCTATTCTCTTTACGTTATTCATAGCTGGATTTAACTTGCATCTGTGGATGTAGCACAATAGGTACGGGTATACGAAGCGTGCAGTTTGATGATAATAACCGTCATCGACTTCAACAATTTAATGTTAGTAAATATCACGTCACAAAGGGATGCAGCTTTTGAATAGGCGGATACAACTGACACAGAGATTGCTGGGATTTATACAGCTGGATTTATGCAGCGAGTGTTATATATACAAGCGGATGAACTAGAGTTATTTTTTAGTCCAAAGGAGACTCCAAGAAAGAAAAGTGATTGTAGACTTGGTAATTGGGAACTTTAATACACGTATGTATGACATAATATAATTTTTTCCACGATTAAACATAAACATAAATTTATATATCCATGGGCCAGTCCAACCCTGTGCTGGCAGGTGCTTGGTTATAATATGATTCGAATGATTTAGTATTGCTACCTCGTTATTATGCTATTAAATGTATAGAATTATTCGTTTAAATGTTTTTACATATGTATAATACCTATTATGTATTTGAATTATAAAAGTAGACTAAACAGTAAGTAGTTCAAAAGTCGACTGTGGTAAGTTCTGTGGTAAGTGAATCGAATAACCTTGTCGATTCGATTTGGTTCAATTTGACAGATCTTTTCATTCAACAAGTAACAGTGTTCCCGCGCTATGTTTATAACCTCAAATGTGGAGTGTCAGTTCAACAAAACTTTGTTTAAGTTTTCTGTAACGTTAGTTTCAACTGGCGTGTAATCGTTCAAGATAAACCGTATTCCATTAATTTGGATATAAAACTTGGAACACAAATAAACTGCTTGAAAAATTCTTAGTTGTTCGTTCAGACTGAAAAACTTGTTATATCTCAATTAAACTACCTCCTTTTGTGTGGAAACTTCAAGACTGCGTTTATTCGGTAATTACTCGAATATGACCTCTACGCTATCGGCCCGGTTGGCTGCCACTTGCAGCTCTCTTGGGTATTATGATGTAGGAAGCCATACATACCATGCCGATAGTAATGTTCTCGAACCTCTCAAAGATATAATTCGTTTTTTGAGGAAAGACGACGACAGTTTTGATGTCCGCATACAGCTGGGGGAGACTAAAGTGGTGCAAGCAGATTTATTGCCGATGCTTAAGGATTATTGGGAGGAAGTAGACCTTTTCGATGTTATCCTTAGGTATGGCTATTTTGTTAGTTAATAAAACGTGTAATTTATTAGGTACGTGAATGGGCAGTGGACGTGAGTGTTTCCGATGTCTTTCATTGTTTCTAATATATTTGTCAAGATATCGGAAACATCAAGAACTTTTATACTTTTTCGAAAACTGATTTCATATACGTACCTTCGTAACTGCAAGTTAACATCCACAATGTACCAATTTTAAATAAAAATAATATTGTACAAATCTGTTCCTCAGATGTGGAGGATATAGATTTTTTAAAGTTATTTATTTGTCTATGAATAAACAGAGATCATTATTACATTACTCTGGTAAAGAAATTTATTTAAATGAATATTTTACTTATATATTTACTTATATATTTACTTATTGTTCCCATACATTTCATTTCATTTTTTGTCTACTTTTTATATCTGGCCTTGTTTTGCGGCAAAAATTGTCAGGGACAGATTAGAAAACCTAGTAAAGAACAGTTGCAATTTGTAATATAATAATTAGCAAAAAAAACCTTTAAATTGCGAGAAAATTAGTTATACAACTGTTAATACATGAATGAGACATTGACGGTATAAGATTAAGGGGGCATGTCAGTTTTGTCGACTCAAAAAAGCAATTTTTTTAGCGTATTTTCAAAGGTTTCAATGACTTGAGAATATATTCGCAAAGCCGCTTAACAGAATTCGCAAAAATGGCTTAGTTACAGTACAGTTTAGGAGGCGCGGTCCGAACGACCGAGCGCAAACACAGGCAAGTGCAGACTCGCCCAGCTCATAAATTCGTTCGCTTTTGGCTTTTGTGTGAGATTTTGTTTGTGTCGTTTGACATGGACTGTTTTCGATAACTCAATGTTTTCCTTTTTTTTACCGCGCCCGAAGTGAAATTTTTTGAAATAAAAGACTATGTCAACTTTGAGTGTTCGCCATTTCGTCACAAATGCGAAATTAAAAAAAAATGCCCGTGTCAAGTGATGCGCATTCTCATACGCCTTTAAAACCCCTTATCAATTTTTGCATTCAGATGAACCGTACGTTGCCAATCCTAGGAACCATGAGCATGGTCCGATCGGGAACGGCAGAATTCACGGAATTGAGGTGGGGTGGGAGAGGGGAACTTTAGCTGGAAAAAAATTTTTCTTTAAAGACCAATGTGTAAATTTTTAAGCACAGTAACCGTGTGTTCTTATCTTTATTAGTTGCTGAGATAAAAATTCTTTAAATTCATTAAAAAAACGGCGCTGAAAACTGACCTTACATCCTTATTGTTGTTTTTTATCGAGTTTGACATACATTTTTGTATATAGAGTGTCTGAAAATTGGAATAATTTAGGTAATTATCTACTTTGGTGTAAAATTCTCAAATCCTCACCAAAATTTGGCAACCCCGCCATTTTCGAGGGTACTGAACAAGAATTTGAGAAATTAAGAAAATCATAATGAATAATAAGTCTTGTAGCATCTACTTACTTATATTAGATATCTACGTAATGTAAAGTGAAAGTTATTTGATCAAGAAAGGTGGTGTTCCATGCGAAAAAGTTGATTTTTGAACAATTTATGAAAACTGTATCTGACCGTCAAAACTGAAGCCAGATTCTTGTTCAGAAAATAGGGGGATAGTTATTTTGATGAGTGTGCTTTCGATCTTTATCTTGTTGCAGGACCCAGCGTAGTGATATTTCCTCTTCCGTGAAAGGCAGCATTAGATTTTGTAAAATATGTAGATAAACACCTGCAGTCATGGTTTCCCTAATCCAGTAAATAGAACCTGTACCATACCACGAAAAGCAGGCCCAAGCCATTACGCTACAACGACCATATTGTATTGTTTTTTTTTTGTACTTAGGATTGTATGCATGTAGTGGGGGGTCTTCGTAAGTGTGACCCCACTTTGTTTCATCAGTCCACACTACATTGCGCCATTTTAATGATTTCCAGTCAATGAATGTGTTCTCTTGCAAATAATAGCCTTTTAGCAATCTGTTATAATTTAGCAGTGGAACCGTTCTGGGCCACCTTGATCTTAAATCTACTCCTTATTGAAGAGGTGCTCATGGATAGGCTTATTTCATTTTTTATTTGTTGATGTGATAAATTGGCTCTTTTTGTCGCTACAGACAATGTGTCTATCTTTTATTTTTTTTTTTGTTTGCGAGACGATGTGTTGTTGCGGTAGTTTTACATTTTTCACCTCGATTTTCTTTTGTTTTTTTAATTTTTGTTGCATTAGCAATCATTTTTGCAGAACAATTCAATGCATTTTTAATAGTGTTGTAAGTTTTCCCGCCATTTTACATGCTTAATATTAATTCACAATTTTCTTGAGTGCTATGTTTCTCTCGACCCATATTTACTAAAATACAATGACGAATAACAATTTTTTTTAATTAATTCTTTGTTAACTTTCATTCTTATATGAAAAAAGTGTACACAATTTTTGTTTAATGCACAGCCTGTCAGGTCTTACTTTGTAACTGTTTTACTGATAAACAGGGGGATCCTTTGAGATGCGGAATAGACACAATGTTACCAACCTAGGATATTTGATACTCTTAAAGCAAACTACTATTTGAGTTAGAACTTCAATATATCAAAATAAATATTAAATATAATAGTTTTCTTCTATTGTAACACTGTACTGCTGTTTTAATGCACATGACTGCAGTGGCGAAGCGTCGATTTAAGCTGAGGGTAGACTGTCCTGAATTAGACCAGGGAGGGGGGCTGCTCATTTCTAATTCAATATATAAAGGGTGGTCCAACCAAAACGCACGATGTTAATTGTAAATAAAACAAAAAGTTGTTAGAGAATTATCTTAATATTATTCATTATAATTGAAGGATCTATGACAATTATGTGTGAAACAAAATATCGGCCAAATGCTCGCCACGGCTTTCACATTTTTATCAGGTGTTTTCACATTTCCTACAGACATTTTCGTAAAAGGCTTCAACGATCTTAACGCGCTGCTCAATTGTGTACCTCTCCATGGTTGAATTTGTCAAACACCGAAATAAAGAAATGTCAAATTAAGTTGGGCAAAAAACTTGACGTTAAGGTGTGACTCACAATTAACATCGTGTATTATGGTTGGACCACCCTTTATATATATTGAATAGTTGAATCGCAAAAACAACTTACCTATATTTTTTTGTATATTAATTCCATTCGCCGCGTTTTCTTTTCTGCAAAACATCTATAGTTCCTGAAATAAATTGGTAGATTTTGCCGCTTTAATTTTTCAGTTTATCTTCTAAAGATAAATCATTAAAATAACCACTCTTATTAATTAAAAAATCTACTAAATCGGCAGTGTCTAGGGTCGCCATTATCCTTAAAAATAACACCAATCACTACGACTAACGACAGGTCTGTTAAGTTGTTACTTTTACTTGCGCTTTATTTTTACTTGTTTCTTAAATGAAACTCTTGAATGCAGACTAAACAAAATATATTTATTTTCTATACAACTAATACTATCGAATGCAATCACAGAACATACACACTGATACATGGCCCGATAGATCATAGACTTAAAAAACTGAACTTAACTGAACTGAGCCAACCAGAGATTACTTCTTCTGACAAGGTCAATATTATAGCCGCTGTATTACCCAAACTCATCGATCAGGCTAGCTAAATTGCATATAATTTTTCGCGTACTCCCCTCTCCCCCGTGCACCGCGGATTTCTAAAAAATTCAAGGCGGTAGAGAGTCGGCCCAGATTCTCAGTGTGCAGGTCTGCCAAGGCTTGCGCACTGTCGGTTGCCAGCATGCTGGCGCTTAAGTTTAAATGGAAATAGGTATGATAATATGAATAGAAAATGTTTATCATTCTGGTAAAGACAAGTGGCAATGTAAAAACGGAGTCTACCGTCTAAAATATATAGGATAGACTGCGCCTTACAGCCTTAATGGACGCTTTGCCACTGCATGACTACATAAATAAAATAAATTTGGGAAATAAAATGTGTTTTTTTTTAAAGATTTGACATTATACTAATAAAATCTTCAAAACAGTATTTATTTACAGTATTGTTAAAATGGATAAACCCATTTACAAAACGCAACATTTTTCATGTATTTTTTTTAATAAGAACACCAAACGACGTACAAAATTTATCGCTCATTTCGTTAAATACGTCCGAATCGTATTTTACCCCCTCCCTCTCTCGTGTCCACCCTTCTCACTGGCTTAGACGACGGCAAGGGACTGTTAAAATAAAATATAAGAATAGGAACTTTTTGTCGAAATTGAAACAATTTTCTTTCAATCGTAAATTCAATTTCCTCCATTTGAAACATTATTTTGGGGCCGAAAGATGTGCTGTATTGTTTAGTGGCCCTTTTAAGAGCGCCATTCTCGATAAATAAGGAAAGCTTTATTATCTCAGAATTTATAGGCCGGATCGTAGAAGGGGGTTTAAAAAGTAAAATAGAAACGTCCGAAGCGAGTTCGTACTTTAAAGTTGTGGTTGACTTTTTAAAATTGGACAGTAATTTAAAAAACAAATGTTAATTAAACATTCATCACTATCCGTAATATTGTTGTGCAATTGAATTTTATAAATAATACATATTGGAATCGATGTCTATAACAAGAACTAACGAAGTATTTTTGGAAGTACACTAAGCACAAAAATTAAAGAACAAAAATAATCCTAAATTTTTCGGTAATTTTTGAGAAGCTGTAACTTGGAGAAAAATAGTCGCAGAGCGATTTTAAAAAAAAGAAAATTGAAGCTCCAAGTTTCTAGTTTTCAGATATCGAGTTCAAAATTGTTTACTATCAGCAGTTTTTGAGTAATCATAAAAAAATTCTAAAATTTTGATTGTCTCTCAAAAGACCACGGGCTTCAATAAATATTTTTCAGTAATTTCATCATAAAACCTTTTAAAACATTTTATCCTCTTTAAGTTGAGCGGTCTAAAAGCCTTGTACGATGATTTTTCGTTCCTTGTACGAGTTATCGTCGTTCAAAGCAAAAAAGTTAGTTTTAACTTTGGTAATCAATTACTCGGGAATTAATAATTAACTATTTTTTTTCTTGCAATTAACATCTTTTGAGACACTGAGAGAGGAATTTGAAATAGCACTAAGGGGGCTAAAGAACAATAAAACGCCGGGTGTAGATAAAATACAGGCGGAAATTTTGAAATGTGCGGGACAGAAAGTAGTAAATAGAATGTTTGAACTGGTAAAATACAAATACGAAACCGGTGAGATACCGGAGGATTATAAGAGGAACATTATCCTTACTATACCGAAAAAGAGAGGAGTCGACAAATGCGAGAACTTTAGAACGATTAGCCTAACTTCCTACGCGTCAAAAATCTTAACCAGAATAGTACAGAAGAGGATGGAAAACAGAACGGAGGAAATACTAGGAGAAGACCAATTCGGGTTTAGGCGAAATAGGGGAACTCGCGTAGCTATTCTGGCGCTAAGAGTAATGCTAGAGAAAACAATAGAAAAAGGAAAGAACGCTTATATAGGATTTGTAGATTTAGAAAAAGTTTTTGATAATGTAAGATGAGAAAAAATGTTCGAGATACTAAAGAGCGCGGGAATGAAGTATAGAGATAGGAGAGTAGTACACAATCTATACAAAGAGCAAACTGCTGTTATAGAAGTAGAAGGGGAAATAAGGGTAGTAGGTATTAGGAAAGGAGTAAGACAAGGATGTACGCTATCACCAGATCACCACTAATTTTTAATCTGTACATCAAAGAGGCGATTAATGTGGTAAAAGGTAGAGTGGATTTCGGGATTAAAGTACAGGGACAGAAACTAAAAATGCTGAGATTCGCCGATGATATAGCAGTATTAGCATCTAGTAAGGAGGAATTAGAATCAGCGTTGAACGAAATGGAGGCAGTGTTGACAGAGGAATACGGAATGAGGGTGAATAAAAACAAAACTAAAGTGTTAGTGTGCAGAGGGCGCGAGAGCAGAGCAAAAACGATAGTACAAATTAATAATGAAAGATTGAAGTTAAAGACTTCACTTATTTAGGAAGTAAAATAAATTGGGATGGAAGAAGCGATAAAGATATAAAACAAAGAATAGCGCGGGGTCGAGTAGCTTTTAATAAAAAGAAAGCACTTTTATGCTCGGGGGTAATAAACTTAGAAACAAGGAAGAGATTTTTTTAAAACGTATGTATGGAGCACGGCACTATACGGTTGCGAAACCTGGAAACCTGCGATATTTTGGAGGCAGAAATAGGGGTGAAGAAAGGCAGAGGTAGGCCTAGATTAGACTACTGCTCGCAAATAGTAAAGGTTGTAGGTTGTAGCACAATTAGCGAAATGTGTAGGTTAGCACAAGATAGGAGAAGCTGGAGGTTAGCGTCCAACCAGTCTTAGGACTGATGACCTCATGATGATGAACATCTTTTGATAAAAAAATATGTATTATTGCTAAAAACATTTTCAACCTCAAAAAATTAATAAAAAATAAAAAATTCATTCTTAAATTGAATTTTAGCAAATACGACAAATTCAATAGTTCCGAACACAATGAAGAAAAAATCGCAGCGCTTTGAAGCTTTAAGGGTTTCTTTAAAATACCCTGAGGTTGAAAAGAAACAGTCAACATCCTTAGTCTATCCATTATTTGCAAAGTTATGTCAAATTAAGCGAATATCCCTAAATATGCAATTTTTACCTCTTTTTCAATTAACATTCTCGCACCAATTTTTTTTTTTCCATTAAAAACCAATAACTACTTGTAAATAATACTTTGCAATTGTTAAACCCTGCTTGAATTTTCTATACGATTATTATTTCCCGAGTAATTAATTACCAAAGTCAAAACTGACTTTTATGCTTTGAACAACGATAACACAGCGAAAAATTATCGTACAAAGCTTTCAGACCACTCAAATTAAACAGGCTAAAAGTATCTAAAAAAGTTTTATTATGAAATCAGTGAAGAAAAAGTCCGTGGTCCTCTTGAAAGGCAAACAAAAATTTTAATTTTTTTCCCGATGGTTTTCTTATGATTACTCAAAAAACTGCTGAAGGTAAAAAAAATTGAACTCAAGATCTGAAAATTATAAACTTGGAGCTTTAATTTGCTTTTTTTAAAATTGCTCTGCGACAATTTTTCTCCAAGTTACAGCCCTTTGAAAATCACCTAAAATTTTGGATTTTTTGCATCCCTTAATTTTTGTGTCTGGTGTATATTGTGATAAAAAATTACCGTAATTATTCCGAAGCTCATCATATTTTTCTTAAATCGATTATACCATTTGAAACAGTGCTATAGTTGCTGTAGTTTAATTCGCTTCCCTAATTTTAGGTTTAATCATTTGAATAACCCTCTTTAAAGACTCCCACAATTCCTAGTCACTATCAATCCTGGTTTGTAGTAATTCTGGTTTTTTTTTTGTTTCGTGCCCTGTTAATTTCCACGTTACCACACAAATTTGACGTGATCCGCAAGGCTACGTAAACAGTGAAAACAGGAATGGAATGAAAACAAACCCATGACTGGAATCTATGTAACACGTGGTGGCAATGTCGTTGCTATACGAACAGACATTAGTAACGTATAGATTGTTAGTCTGTCTCTGATGTAGCTCGCATGAATAGACGCTTTAGTTTTAAATATATTAACGTATAATAATAGTTACTGAAGTTTCTAAAAATGTATCAAAAATAGTCGCAGCGGATATGTATTTTTCTGTGTCGGTGCGACCATATTTTTTGTAATTTTTTTTATTTAATTTTTTATTTAATTGTAACTTTTCTCTAGGCTAATCGCTAATCTAACAACTCCGACATTGATTCTGTGGAAAGATGAGATACCGACTGAAAAAGCCCTCAGAAAGCGATACTTACAAATCGAAGATCACCTTCAGTCGTATAAGCAGGCGTTTGTGGATGACCAAGTTTGGGCCACACTCAGCGCAAAAATTAGCAGAATCCTTGAAATCGTAAGTAATCAATATTATGATTCCATATACATATGAATTGTTTCAAAAGTTTATAACGGCAGCGATACGTTCACTCAATCTGAATCTCCCTGTATTTATACAGGGTGGGGAGCTCCAGTTTCTCTGGTTTTGAAGGGTGACTGTACAGGCTGTGGTGAAGATAGAGAGGTGAGGGTGGTCTCGTTCTGTGCGGTCACTGACCCCGTGGCTCTGTTGTGCGAGTCTATTACGAAAACAACGATGATCGCTACGCAGTGAGCTTCGTTGACGTTTCAACATTCCTCGCGCGCGTCTGTTCCTGAACAATTCGTGCCTGGATTGAAAACATGGAAGAAACAGGAAGCACACGACTTGGAAAAACACCCGGAAATGTTAAGCGTGTGAGACAAGTGATAGAGCAATCGCTAATACGTTCTGCTCGGAAACACTCCATTGTTTTAGGGATGTCAAATCGAACTTTGAAGATAATTCTTCATTATGACTTGCATTAGCATCCTTACAAGATAACGTTAGCACAAGAGTGGTGTACGGAAGATCACGCAAACCGCAGATTCTTGTGCTAGCAAATGCTTGACCAGGTTCCAGCCACATGAACATTCATAAGTAGTGATGAGACACATTTCCACCTCAGTGGAGCAGTAAACAAACAGAACATTCGATACTGGGCCATGAATAACCCCCGACAGCTTCATGAAACGCCTCTCCATTCCCCCAAAGTCTGGTATGCCGTTAATGAGTATGGAGTGATTAGTCCATATGTTTTTGAGGCAGAAGGCGTGACTGTCACCGTTACGGCTGCTCGATATGTGACTATGTTGGAAACATTCCTGCAACCTAGATTAGATGCTCTAGCCGAAGAAGAGGACATGGGTGACCTTTGGTTCCAGCAGGATGGAGCTATAGCCCACACTGCACGAATGTCTACGGCTGTTTTGAGGGTAATCTTCCCTCAACGTCTGATCTCTTCGAGGGGGGATATTGGGTGATCTGCGCGCTCACCAGATCTCAGCCCTTGCGATTTTTTCGTTTGGGGGTACTTAAAGGAAAACATTTTTAAACATCGCCCACACACCTTAGAAGACTCTTAGACAGAATTACAGAAGAGATTTATTCACGCCATATCCATCACAGTTTGCCGTCGGGCTACACGGTAAACTTCAGAGAACGCCTCCGACAATATATTGACATTAACGGGCATCATCTTGGTGACATTATTTTTAAACCGTAGTACAATGAAATGGGGAAAACTACTCTCTATAAATATACAAAGTTTTTTTCTATACCTCATTTCGTTAATTTTTATTACCCTTCAAAACCGGGGAATCTTATGTCCCACCCTATATAATCTCTTTATTTTAAAATTATACTCTTAGAGTTTACGCGCGTACTTACTTAACACCTGTATATAACAAATATTTTTATGTTACCGTGAGAAGAATTTCGCGGCACTTCTGTGAAAACAATAAATAAGGGGGGACAGAAACTTTTCAACTAATCGAATTACACCCTCCGTTTCCCGAGGAGTTTTCACGCTTGCATAGAGTAACTTCTGAAATACCTCGTAGTATAAAGTGGTCACGGATGCGCGATAAATCCTGTATTTTTGAACGTGTACGATCCCAGGCGAGCCAACTGACTGCGTCAGCCCTTGCAATAATTCGATTTTATCGTATAGACCGTGAAATTGGGGGCAGTCATCCAGTACTGCATATTATGCATTTGGAATTGCAACAGCGAGAGGAGATTAAAAATTTTAAATAATTTTCGCATTATTGTCATTGGCAAGTGACTCATGGCCGCCTGATACAGTGGCAGCATGCGTTATGATTACAGCCAACTACGATATTAAATTCCAGAACTGGCTGGAAACAGTTTTAGAGATGTCTTTTTGTTTGCCCAACGAAAGAATCTATTGGCGTATGTTAAATATAGCTTAAATGAGACTAGATCGCGCATTTTTGGAAAACTTTTCAGCGACAATATCAGTTACATATACTAGGCACAAAAATTAGGGATGGAAAGAAAAATCCAAAATTTTTAGGTGATTTCAATGGGCTGTAATTTGGAGAAAAATAGTCGCACAGCATTTTAAAAAAAAGGAAATTGATGCTCCCAGTTTCTAGTTTCTTCCGACGGCTTTTCCGAATTTCAAATATCCACTTTTCCGTCACTTGTGAAGGAAAAATAATTACTGAAATAATATATTGCAAAGAGATATCCACTGTCTTTTATCTTTGATATCCACTGTTATTCGGCACGTGAACCGTAGTGTACTTTACATCATTCGAGTTCTATTTGAGGGATTATTTGGGGTCATCAATATGGATGAATTTATCAGCGACATTCGGGAGATTTCGAGGTGTATTTATGCGAGGGAAATTCCGACTTTTCCGTGGCAACCAAATCACCGAGCCCGAGCCTCTCCCTCCCGTTACAATTAATAATTTACAGTGGCACACTTTTCCGAGCATTTAGTCGTATATTTATGATCTCCGGCGCTGTTTATAATCCTCCAGGAAAGCCAACTAAAAGTTATATAAAGCAACTAAGTTTTCCAGGCCGATATTACTTTTAAGACTAATTGAACGTCTGTTCGAAAAGTTCGGCCGGATTTCGAGGCCTTTTCGCAGACTCTAAATTAGAAGAGCTTTAGGTAACGCGTTAAATATTCAGGCGACTGATTTACCGGGACTTGATTGTGGCTTCGCTCACTTGATTATTTCTTGAATTTCTAAGTTTTGTTTGTTTTAGAACGATAATTAGAATGGAGCGACGGCGCGGCGGCTGGTGGAAAAGCGGACCGGTTGCCTTTCCCTTTGTTCCTCTCTGTAGGGTCGCGAATGTGGGGAAATTCTCATAAATAATGCGAAATAATTTAGAATCGTTTGTTTCGGAAAATCGAAAATATTCGTATTTGCTTAAAACGCCGACTGGTGTACGGCATTGTTTTTTGGCCTCGACATGAAATTCGCAAAAGATTAGGCAACCATTTAACAGTGTCGACAATTACTAACGACCATTTTTCTTTATTTCAAAATATGTTAATGAGGTTCCAACGAGTGGTGAGGGGTAAGGGAATTAGCCCTAGGCTCGCCATGTATAAGAAGTCAGTGTTCCAACTTACAAACGAAATATTAGTCCCCATTAATTTCAAAATTAGCACTTGATTGTGTCGCTTTCAATGCATATTCTTTCATAAAAACTCGTAAATAGCCATATTTCATATAAAACAAACGTTTTTGAAATTGACAAATTTCTGAATTTGTCATCTGCGAGCACAGCACGCGGCAACGCTGCTGTAAAACTCGCGTGTTTAGCGTGTCTTCGTTGGCAGCCATGTCACCATGAAATTTTATCCTAACCTCAAAATCTCACCGAGTTTACGTTGTAAAGGCCGCGTCGTTTCCAAAAGTCAGTTAAATAAAATCCGCGTAACGTCTGAAACCGGGAAAAGTAATACGGGGCGAAAGCGGTAGTCGAATCAGTAAAGTAACAAAAATCATCGAATGTCTGTGTTGGCGAACCCAGTGGATATCGCATTGTTTGCCTAAGTCAT
Organism: Rosalia funebris; assembly: GCA_037954035.1. NCBI lineage: Eukaryota > Metazoa > Arthropoda > Insecta > Coleoptera > Cerambycidae > Rosalia > Rosalia funebris. The sequence goes on along the minus strand of JAZFAV010000001.1, from coordinate 7,343,608 downwards.
TTGGGACAAACGATGAAATGCTCCTCTTTGGACGTGTAAATAAAGCGAATTATTACATTTACACAAACTTTTGCCCTTATTCCAAAAATAAATCTGCATAGTTGCTCTTTCCAATTATTTGAATAGCCTACGCTTCGCGGCGTTGCCGTTATTCGACCAAATCAATCGATGACGCTAAACATCTCGATCTTTAATTTGCAATATAAAATAAACCAGATGGTTAACTTCGTACCGGTTACAGCATTGAAATCTACAAAGTACGATGCATCCCTGTAAAAAACACGGTATTTTTCAATCGTTCCCAAGGTACTTTTCCCGTCATTCGAAAATGTCCCGTCATAACCAATGTATTTTACCTATTTTACATTATTTTTTTCTCTTAACCTAAATGGTAAAAAATTCTTGAAAAATTCGTGAAGCTCTATTTTAAGCTGAAGAATATGTTGGCAAATTTTCATTGCGTTTTATAATTTCTGAAAATCCCGTTGGAACTTCCTTAACCAACGAACGTTGGAAAAAATGGACCATTGTTTCGCCGAGCAATCTTTTTTACTTCCTGGAAGATTGACCAGGCGCTATGGAACCATAATGGCCCTTGAGCTCACCAGATCTTAGTCTTCTCGATTTTCGATTTTTGGTTGATATAATCACGAGATGACTAAGTCAATTTTAATCATCTCCCGATGATGCCAACTTGGTTGGCCAAACGCGCCTCGAGGAACGGAATCCTTGGGCGTTGGTGGAAAACTGATCTCCTGGTTTTGTTGCTGTATCGAAGGTCCAACCCCTTCCCAGAATCAACGAACGTTGGTTAACATATTTGTGTTACGTTACGTGTATGGCCACCACGTTCACCTGATTATACCCCCCTTGGATTTCGTTCAATAGTTCAGTACAAAGTGGTTACACGCGTGTCGGCCAATGTCACATTGTTAATGGAGGACATTTTTAATAACTCTAAATGTTTGTCAAAAATAAGCTCGTATTAAATTTCTTTTATGTGTATTTAACACAAAAGCTTCTTGATCTTATTTTCTGACTATCTTATAAACGCTAAATAAGAAACCCCTAACATGTGGTACCGTTGTTTTCGGAAACTAAGGAAATGTTTCTGGAAAACAGAAGGGGGGTGCAATGTAAACGACAATGCTGACGTCACAACTATGAAACCTGAAAAATATTACATACGTATTACGTATTTTCCATTGCAAAGATTAATAGAGGAATGTAAATTAATTAACGTTATACAACAAGATTGCACAACTAAATAATTATTATAGGGTTATGTATCACGATTAGTTTATTGTCAGAGCTTTGAAAAATTGTCCTTACAGCAGTCGTGGCCGAGCGGTTAAGGCGTCTGACTAGAAATCAGATTCCCTCTGGGAGCGTAGGTTCGAATCCTACCGGCTGCGCTTTCTTTTTTTTGATGTTTTTGATAGTCAGTCAGAATTTAAATAGAAGCCAGTTTTAAATAGAATTTTTGAAATTATCTAATTAATCCACCTAATTATGTAATTCATGAAAACACGAGGAAGCCAAATGGCTTTAAAGCAATTATTTAAACATTAACATACGTTACCAATTCAAGTGTGTAATAATTTATATGTACAACAACTAACGAACCGGTTATGATGCTATACAAAGTGTACTAAAAATAATGCATATTTTTTAACTCTTTTCTTTAAATGTTTTTGTATTTTTTTTCATTTCTTTGTTTTACACTTTTTCTTGAAAAATACATTTGAAAATGACACCACAACGTACGGTATGCACCATCTTTTTTAACAACATATTTAAGAACAAAGAAAATAACAGCGTCAACAGTTTCTATATTAAATATTAAATCCTCCAAATCCATTTCAATGCATCTTTTTAAATATAATAGAAATAAGTTGTAATAACTTTAGCGTATTTTCTGTGACGTCATTGATGATTCCAAAGTTATTATTCCACAGGCGTATACCAAAGTCCACAGTTTTGACGTGAGAAACGAAGAACGTGAAAGACCACCGAAAAAGTCTGAAGATAGCGAATTGCAAGCATTGTTGGATGAGAATGACGCTCAAGCGCAACAAGAACTCGCGGATCAATTAAATGTGACACGAAAAGCCGTCTCCATACGTTTGAAAGCCATAGGAAAGATCCAGAAGATAGAAAAGATGGGTTCCACATAAAGTGAATGAAAGTCAGCGGGAAAACCGAAACACCATTTGCAAGATGCTGCTCGCCAGATACAAAAGAAAGTCATTTCTCTATCGAATTATAACTGGCGATGAAAAGTGGATATACAAAAGGTGGATCACGGGAGCGGGAAGATTTGAAGACAATGTAATTCAGAAAGTAACTGTATTTAATTAAAACAAAGTATAACTATAAAAAGATGATTGTGTGCCATTTTTATTTCTTAAATATTATGCCGGGCAAATGGCGCCCTCTTCTCTCTACACACTCTTGAATTCGAACGTTGAAATTCTGCATAACGCGACGCAGCATATTCAGTGGTATGTTAGCAATTTCTTCACTAATTTTCATTTTGAGCTCCCGAATCTCCCGTGCTTTATCAATGATAACCTTACTTTTTAGGTAACCCCACAAAAAGTAGTCGCATGCCGTGAGATCTGGCGATCTTGGGGGCCACTGAATGTCCCCGCGTTTGGAAATAACGCGACCTGGAAACAATATTCGCAGAGCATCCATTGATGTCCTTATAAGAAGTAGCGCCTTATTACTGGAACCAACTGTTTGGGTTGTTCCGTAGAAACATGTTCAATTGCTGTGTCAGAAACTGATTAATCATTTCAGTATAGCGCGCAGAATTGACTGTCAAAGAATTCCCATTCTGATCTTCAAAAAAGTAAGGACCGATAATTCCCATTGAAGACATTGCACAGAAACTGTTACCTTCAGGCTGTGTAACGGCTGTTGGTAAAGTTTCTGTGGATTTTCCAAAGCCCAATAACGGCAGCAAAATGCAGGTGAACAGGGGGATTTGTTGGTTTCAGTACTTGGACGTTGTAAGGATGGAAATGGAGATCCTTGTGCAAAATTCGAAGAAAAGTGGTCCTAGATAAACCCAAATCCTGGCTTTATTTTCGACTTGAACGTTTTGGACTGCGCTCTATAGCTGCTCTAACGATCAATGTTATCGAGACTTCTGACGCTTCTGCTTGGCCCCTTATGTTTGACATCTTTAGCTGATGCAGTTTCTTCAAATTTACGAATCCATTCGTTTATGGCATGGGCAGATGGAACTGTTCCGTGACGAGGAATATTGAAATGAATTCAACGCTGCGCTGCGACCACTCAGACATGATTTTTGTAGTAAGATTTAATCACAAACGAACGTTGTTCACCGGACCACTGTTCCATGATTACTAAATGGCATAAAATGGCAGATAAGGTGACAAGCAAATCCACATCAACCTATGCATAATTACAAAATAACATTTTCAATACTTCCCGCGGTCCACCTTGTATTTCGAGAATCTTAAGCGTAAACGATCATGGGTAACCTTAGGCGAACCATCGACATCGACTGCAAGGCCAAATCGCTATGGACGGAAGACAATGCTCTGTGTTTGATGGGATGAGAAGGGTGTGATCTATTATGGATAGCTGAAACCTGGCTAAACCGTTAATATTGAACAAATGATGGATTGAATCAAGCTTTGCGTGAAAAACTACCAGAATATCAAAATATGCCACACAAAGTAATTTTTCTTCATGAAAATTCGCCATCACACACAGCAAAACCGGTCAAGGAAACGATTAGGGCGTCTAGTTGGGAATATCTATGATATACTTTCGCATGCGGCTTACTCATCAGACTTGGCTCCGTGCGGTTGCTACTTATTTACATCTATGTGACACACACTTGGTGAGCAGGGCTTCCCTTCTTACGAAAATGTACGAAAGTGGCTCCATGACTGGTTTGCCTCAAAAGAGCAAGATTTTTTTGGCATGGAATCCGCAAATTGTCAGAGAGATGAGAAAAATGTATAGCATACTCCGAATAAAATATTTCTTTATCATTTTCATACAATAAACGTGTATTATCTATACAATAGATTCCTGTTTTTTATTTACACACCTGGTATACCACGGGAGAATCACTTCGGAGTAATTTGTTTTTCTTTTCTTTTGTATAAAAATGACAGCCGCGGCCTAGCGCAACGTAAATACGCAAAGAAAACCAATTTAACCTGAACCCTCGTCCCCCGTTTCCAGGTCTGATGATGAAGCCCCGACGACGAACTGCCAAGCGTCAACGGATCATAGCCATATTGAGATGCTCCGCGAGCAGAGCATGAAATGTGTATTATAAAAAAAATCAGTATGCGCTAATAGGCGGCGTCTCGTCGTTACGTAAGACAGACGTTTGACAGGGTAATATTTGAATATTGCAGGCGCGTAACCCCAACAGTAGGTGTCTGAATACAGGACGTCTATAAAATAGCGCATTAAGTTGTTTCCAGCTACAATATTTCGGTTTAATTAAAAATCCTGAACAAAGTGAATTTAATAATAGGTTGAGGAATAAGTTCGTAGTTTTTATCAAAGAGTTTTATTGGAATAAAAAACGATAATTATAACAATAAATTAATCAATAATGTATTCGCCGTTACTGTTTACGACCTCCTTCCAACTTTCGACCAATTTGTTGATCCCGTTCCGCCAAAAATCGCCCGGTCTGGTGTCGAAGAAGTTGGTGAGCCAGTTTTTGAGGTGGTCTTCGTCGTCGAAGATAACACCCCTGATATGGCTCGACAAGGAGCGGAAGAGATGGTAATCGGTCGGTGCAAGGCCCGGAGAATACGGTGTATGCTGAAGGACCTCCCATTCAAGCTCTTGGAGTGCGGCTTTGACGACTTATGCTACGTGCTGTCTGGCGTTGTCGTGAAGCAATATGGTTTGGCCTTGCCGATTGGGTCTTTTCAATCGAATACCCTTATTTACGTGACGCAGCTGGGCAACATAGAGTTCCTTGTTGACTGCGGCGTTTTTCTCAAGCATTTCCCAATGCACCATGCCTTCCCAGTTCACCAAACGCAGATCATGGTTTCCTTTGGGTGGAGGTCCGGCTTGACTCTCGGCTTTGGCGCATCTACTGGAGCCACCCACTCCTTTCTTTGCTTCATATTGACGTATATGCACTATTTCTCATCTCCTGTAACGATTCGGTACAGAAAGCGCTGTTCATCGCCGCGTGTTTCTCGATGGCGAGCGAGATTCCGCCAGAAGTCGATTTTCTTTGTTGTTCTCGTTAAGCTCGTGAGGGACACAAGCTCCCAATCTTTGGACAAATCCCATTAAATGAAGATGATTGAGAATCGTCTTTTAATCGCAGTTCATTTGTTCGCCCAATTCACGACTTGTTTGGCGACCGTCCTCCTTCAAAAGTGCGTTGAGACGCTCTTCGTCAAATTCTGCAGGTCGTCCGCCTCGAGCTCAAAGTCGCTATTTTTGAATCTTGCAAATCATTTCTGTGCAGTGAACTCGCCTATGACACCTTCTCCGTACACGTTGCAAATTTCCCGAGCGGCTGCGGCTGCGGCAGCTTTTTGACCTCGATGAAAAGCGAAAAAAAGTAGATGTCGAAAATGTTGATTTTTGCCTCCTGGGTATTCCATTTCTGAGCGTGAAAAAAGATAAAAAGTTAAATTACTCAAAAATACGATTAACACAGTTTTGTAGAGCAGAAAAAGCTCTTTCGAATGAATATATACACTTTGCCAAACAAGAGTGAAAATCGTTGTAAAATAAAAGAAAACAAAAACCTTCTCGACCTATTAAATTTTTTTTGCTAAAAATCAACTTACAGGATAAAATATAACGTAATTGGACTGTAAAGAATACTTTGCAGTTTTTAAAACCCTACTTGAATTTTCTGTACGATCATTATTTCCCGAGTAATGAATTGCCAAAGTCAAAACTGTTTTTTTTGCTTTGAACGACGATAACTCAGCAAAAAATCATCGCACAAGGCCTTTAGACCCCTCAAATTAAAGAGAATAAAATAATCTAAAAAGCTTTATGATGAAATCACTGGAAAAAAGCAATTGCAAGTCCGTGGACCTTTTGAAAGGCAAGCAAAAATTTGTATATATTTCTATCCGATGGTTTCCTTATGATTACTCAAAACTACCGACGGTAAAAAAACTAGAACTCAAGATCTTGAAACTAGAAACCTGGAGCTTTAATTTGCTTTTTTCAAATTTGCTCTACTACTATTTTTCCCCAAGTTACAGCCCTTTGAAAATCGTCTAGAAATTTATGATTTTTTTACATCCCTTAATTTTTGTGCCTAGTGTATTTCGAAATTTCAAAATCGTATTTCTTCATTTTTTTATCTACCCTATACTCAAGCTAAAGTAATTATTACCGTGATGTATGTAAAAAAGGTGCTCTTTCACTTTCAGTAATAAAAAAGTAGTCACCCTGTACGTATTAATTATATTTAAAAAATTGGCAATTAATATAATAAAGTTTGACGCGTCTGACAGTTTTCGCAAAAGTTACTCCTTGACTTTTTAACGAATGTATTCATTACTTTACGAAATCAATTACAAATTACGTAGTAATTTTAGGTTGCTTAGTACAAACAACCATCCCTTATCGTAGTTTTGGTCTCAGTTGCAAGCGGTACGAAACGTAGGGTTAATTTTCAGCATCATTACTATAGTAGAAAATAAACAGTTGCTAATCAGAAGTTTATTAACCACTAACTTTTCTGTATTTGTAAACAATGTCAGAAAATAATAAAGAGCGAAAAAATGTAAGTTTAATTAAACATTACTGATTTCGACCATCATCGAGATACTTTCAGTGGTGAATAAAATCGGAATTTTATTTTTGTTCCAGCCGAAGTTAAGCAACTTGTTGTGCCCTCTTAATTAAGAATTTAATCATGTTTTGCTTCAAAAACTTTAATTAATTTGTTTTTTAGGCGGCGGCGTTTTTTTATTCCGAATTTTAAGATTGTTCCACACTGAACTTGTTCCTTAATTGTTCGCGGCGGTTTTTGCGTCGCCGAGAATTGAGGAGCGAAACAAAGTTCGAATTAACGCAATTAGTGGATAGTTACGAAGTTTCGGGCCGCGAAAATAGGACCTATTTAACTGGCGTCTAGTTAAGACCCGCGGATTGGGGGGCGTTCACGTAATTTGGAATTCACTATTTCTTATAAATATTCCTGAAGAGTTACAGTAACCTAATAGTCTAAGATCCGTCAGTCGATTTCTGCAGGTATCCGTTTTTACTTTTCCGCACTCAACTATACCAGAGCGAAAAAGTAATGTAATCGTGTAAAGAAGAATGGGAAAACAATTTTTTTTCTTGCGTTTATTTTTCGTTTTTCGGCCAAAAAACAAAAGAAACGGTTTTTACAAAATTTGTGTCTGTGTGTGTGTCGTTGTCGTTGTCGTCGTCGTCGTTATCGTTGTCGTCGGCATTAAAATTTCTTGTTAGCACAATAACTCAACTAAATCGTGTCGGATCGATCGGGTTTTGACTAATTCTGATTGGGGACGTCTCCCAGACGACATCTATTGAGTTTGAGGTCGATAGGACACACTCTACAATGTTCATGGGTCATGAGAAAGCACAATGGTGGACCATTTGAGAATTATTTTTTGTTAGCACGATCAAGACACACACCACCCTATCCGTGGGTCATGAGAAAGCACGATGTAAATGTTTATGTTTACTCTGAAATTTTAAACATAAACATTTAACGCGTTGCTGATTTTGCATTGAACGAAAAAAACATATATTCGGCCTGTATCATATACGAATGAATGAGAAAATAAATTTCGTTCGATCACAAACGTATTGATACGGCACTGAAGCAGTCGCCAATGAAAAAAGTAAAACTGTCGCGTAAAACACATGTTCTGCATTTATGTGTTGGTTTATTTTTTCTCGGCCACTCAAGTTCGAGATAGATAGATGTTCTACGTGCGGAAAAATCCGTTTTAGGGTTTTAAAACTGTTTATTTTTAATGAAACTTAATTAAAATGAATGATTAATGACAATGTAATACATTGTTGCCAGGTTGCCTGTCAAAAATTAGCCGCGATTTAGTAATTTTTTATTTATTGAAAAAATATAAATCATATTTTTTTACCATATAATGAATTTGCTTTAAAAAAATATGTCTTTCTAACATGAACTTAATAGACCTAAATTATTTTATTCGTCTTCTTCTTCTTTTGAACTCCTATCAACTTCATCTGAATTATCAGAGCTTTCATCTATATCAGAACCTTCATCTGTGCCTTCTTTGTCTTCAGAAAGTTACCTCTTTTGACATGGATAAAATGCCGATGTCGGGTCATCAAAGAACCGAGTTGGTTTTAAAGAACCATCAATTAATGACCAACCGTAATCCTCCGCGTTCAATTTCACACAACATGGATCTGTTGCATTTAGCCACATCGAATTGAGAAATATAGTTGCAACATTTTCTGCTTTAACGACTTCCAATAAGGTGGAATCCACGAACCATCACCGGAAATAGTCATCCCTTCACGTTGTCCATTTTATTCACCTTCCTTTTTCTTTTCTTGCGCTTCTTGCTTCATACTAGCGTACTTTTGCCGTTGCTATCGAAATAATATCTATTATTTTATCGTGAAAAGATTGATATATCTGTCGTGGCAATTTCATACATACACAAAACTTCCATTTTATTATGCCATTTAGCCCTATTTCTAATAGTGGCATTGCTAGCACGATTCAACGGTTAATCTCATATGCATTTGGTATAAATTTACTTACCCGGAATGACAACTTTCGAGCAAGCGATAATTATTTTGAAGTCTAAGCCTCGAGGTTTTCTTTCATGAAACGGGATGGCTGAATCGCACGTCTTACACTTCACGTGTTGCGAAATAACAGAGAAAACGGCAAACAAAATTTATAATTCTATTGCCAATAAATGTAGACATATTGAGGGATCAGAATATGAAAGATAAGTTCCAGGAGAAAACAGATCAATTAATAAATAAAGCGAGTAATGACGAAATCAAAAACGCAGAAACTGAGTGGGAGGGTATCAAGAATAGTCTAGATTCCGCTGCTACGGACGTTTTAGGACTCGAGAAAAGGGAAGCTAGGATAGCCCTGGATAACGGACGAAATCTTAAACTTAATGCAAAAGAGACGAGGCTACAAAAACAGACGAGACGAGGAAGGACTGAAAACTTATAAGGCAATAGAGTGGGAAATTATTAGAAAATGTAGAAAAGCAAAAGAACAATGGATAGATGATAAATGCAAAGAAGTAGAAGATAAGCTGCAAGTAGGTAAGACCGATGAGGCTTACAAAATAATTAAGAGGAACTTCAGGGATGTAGGAACAATAAGTAGAAACGTTAGGAGTCAATCGGGGGGACATACTGATCGGAAGAGAGGAGAAAGCAGATAGATGGAAGCAGTACTTAGGAAATTTATACGAGGGTCAGGAATTAGGAGAGATATTAGAGGAAGAATCTAGCATCGATAGGGAAGATGTAGGAAAACCTATATTGAGAGAGGAATTTGAAATAGCACTAGGGGGACTAAAGAACAATAGAGCGCCGGGCGTAGATAAAATACAGGCGGAAATTTTGAAATGTGCGGGACAGAAAGTAGTAAATAGGATGTTTGAACTGGTAAAATATACGAAACGGGCGAGATGCCGGAGGATTATAAGAGGAACATTATCGTTACTATACCGAAAAAGAGAGGAGCCGACAAATGCGAGAACTTTAGAACGATTAGCCTAACCTCCCATGCGTCAAAAATCTTAATCAGAATAGTGTAGAAGAGGATGGAAAATATAGCGGAGGAAATACTAGGAGAAGACCAATTCGGGTTTAGGCGAAATAGGGGAACTCGCGAAGCTATTCTAGCGCTAAGAGTAATGTTAGAAAAAACAATAGACAAGGGAAAGAACGCTTATATAGGATTTGTAGATTTAGAAAAAGCGCTTAATAACGTAAGATGGGAAAAAATGTTCGAGATACTAAAGAGCGCGGGAATGAAGTATAGAGATAGGAGAGTAGTACACAATCTATACAAAGAGCAAACTGCTGTTATAGAAGTAGAAGGGGAAAAAAGGGAAGTAGGTACTAGGAAAGGAGTAAGACAAGGATGTACGCTATCACCATTAATTTTTAATCTGTACATCGAAGAGGCGATTAATGTGGTAAAAGATAGAGTGGATTTCGGGATTAAAGTACAGGGACAGAAACTAAAAATGCTGAGACTCGTGGATGATATAGCAGTATTAGCATCTAGTAAGGAGGAATTAGAATCAGCGTTGAACGAAATGCAGGCAGTGTTGACAGAGGAATACGGAATGAAGGTGAATAAGAACAAAACTAAAGTGTTAGTGTGCAGAGAGCAGAGCAAAGACGAAAGTACAAATTAATAATTTTTTAAAAAGAGATTAATTTTTTAAATAGAAAGATTGGAGGAAGTTAAAGACTTCACTTATTTAGGAAGTAAAATAAATTGGGATGGAAGAAGCGATAAAGACATAAAACAAAGAATAGCGCAGGGTCGAGTAGCTTTTAACAAAAAGAAAGCACTTGGGGTTAATAAACTTAGAAACAAGGAAGAGATTTTTGAAAACATATGTATGGAGCACGGCACTATACGGTTGCGAAACCTAGACGGTAGGGGAAGCAAGTAGGAAGAAATTAGAAGCTTTTGAGATGTGGTGTTACCGAAGAATGATGAAAATACCATGGACTGATAGGGCTAGAAACGAAGAAGCATTGGAGAAAGTCGGCGAGAAAAGAAGCATGTGGAAAAATATAAAGAAGAAAAGAATAGAATAGAATGGTAGGCCACTTGCTGAGACATGGGGGAATAGTCCGCGATATTTTGGAGGCAGAAATAGGAGTGAAGAAAGGCAGAGGTAGGCCTAGATTAGACTACTGCTCGCAAATAGTAAGGTATGTAGGTTGTAGCACAATTAGCGAAATGCGTAGGTTAGCACATGATAGGAGAAGCTGGAGGTTAGCGTCCAACCAGTCTTAGGACCGATGACCTCATGATGATGATTGCCAATTTCATAATTAATATCTAAATCTTCATCAGAAACTTTCAATTTCTTGGCAGAAACATTAACTCCTTTCGATTAGCTCTCAGCTTCAAATCTATTCAACGGTCGTCTCGATCACGTATTACTCCGATGCCGCGTTGGATACGATTTTTTTGTAACTTTCCTGTCCTGGTGCACTTTTGCGTCACTCATTATAACTTATAAGCACTCTGAGATTACAAATAAACTTAAAAATCAGCACTACACACAAAAACCATGATTTCAGGCGAGGAAATTGTCTTTTTTGTACATGTACTGGCATTACGCTAACGGAGATTTGTTTGTAAATGATTTTGACTAAATATAAACATCTTTTAACGACATCTGTTGTGTATTAGAGAAGTTACAAATCATATGGCTGTACCTAGATTGTGAACTAGTACCTCGATTGTACTGTCTACCTAGACTGTAAACATTAGGCCGTACCTAGACTGTACCTTATCAGCAGGTATTTATTTGACACAAGTGTCTTTTCGGAGCAGTCCGACAAGCTTAAGAAAGAGCCCGAAATTTCAAAGGAAAACATTTATTTTAAGAAAAAAAATGTCTACCCCATATTCGAAAAGGTTCAAAGAATTTTTTGATAAATTTACAGTTATGTGTTACCCCTTAACCAATTCATTCATCCTTCCATCATCCATTCTTTCCCAGAAATTCACATAATTCCTTTCGGGTATTCATTTGTCTTCTGGTCGAGTAGAAAGGAATTATCCTTCTTTGATATCATCCAAGGGTTCCTTTGTTATTTTTCTTATTTCGAAACATACATCCGCTTTTCTATTATTTTAGTCTCTTCCTTCAGATCTATACGTTAGATGGAATCTCCCTGATAACTTTTCCTTAAAAAATCTTAAAGGCAGGGGAGGAAACCCGACGAAATAAAACCGAACACCTCAGTCGCACACACGAGGCTTATCTTAATTGAGATCGATAAGAATTATTCCCGGCCCATAACCAAAGTAAATTATCCTGTAAAGGACCTTTGCCTTAACGATTTCCTGACTATATTTCGGACTGACGTCGAACCGAAGCGAATGAACAGCTGTTAATTATGGAGCTTATATTAGCCGGTTTTTGTTGCAGGACTACTATGAGCGGGGGGATGAGAATAGCCTGATTATGGAGAGGATACTGATTCTTGTGAGGAACGTCCTGTGTATCCCCTCCAATCCTACGGAGACGAGACCCGATAACGATGCCAGCGTACACGATCAGGTTAGTGGGTAACTGTCGTAGTAGGCGTAGAATATTCGAGACCTTATCATTTATGCCGTTGTATAGTGGACTTCGTCTGAGATGACGATTAAAAGATGACAGAAGAATTTGATAATCTGTTTTAATATCTAGTCTTATTTATACTAGGCACAAAAATGAAGGGATGTAAAAAATTAGAAAATGCTAATTTTTTACATCCCTATTTTTTTGGTGATTTTCAAAGGACTGTAACTTAGAGAAAAATCGTTGCAGAGCAATTTTAAAAAAGCAAATTGAAGCTCCAAGTTTCTATTTTTCAGATCTTGAGTTCAAAATATTTTACCGTCAGCAGTTTTTGAATATCACAAGTATCATTCAAAAACTGCTGATGGTAAAAATTTTGGTATCAAGATCTGAAAACTAACAACTTCTATTTGCTTTTTCTTTAATTGCTGTGCGATTATTTTTCTCCAAGTTACAGTCCTTTGGATATCAACAAAATTTAGTATTTTTTACATCCCTTAATTTTGAGGCCTAGTGTACTTATAATTCGTCATTCTAATATCCATAATCGCCGTCCACTATTTACTATATTAGTATTTTATTAAAAACCATAAAATACTTTGCGCTACTTTAAAAATTAATCTTTTACTCGTTTCTAGTACATCTAGCGGCAATAAAAAGACGCGAGTAGTTACGAATTGTAACGAGGGTGAACGAGAGACAAGCCTGCTTATATTGGTTTAATACACCACGGAATTTTAAAATGACGGCTATCTCTTATGGCCGCGGTAAAACAGCAACAAAATGTGTACCATAAAATAAGCAATATAATCAAAAATAGTACTGATTTGGTTGATGCAATTGCTGAGACTCCCAATTAAAGCATGGCCTCTCTTCCAGGTTCTTTGGGCACTCCAGCAATCAGGGATGCTGGACATTATCCTATACATAGCCAGCTCGCCACGGGAGCAGGCCTACTACATGCACGCGTTAGAAATTATGTTCCACATGTTGAGGGAGCAAACTCCGTCCGGGTTGAGGAACGCCTACATGAACCGTAGACACATGGAAAAGCAGCGAGATGAGGACGAGCTGCTGGCGATCAGACGGCGGGAGAGCAACGAGAAGCATATGAAGGCTAAAGCACGGGTAACCACGCGGTGAGTATGCTTTATGGGGTCTTCTCTAATTGTTTTGCGAAGTCCATGTATTTTGGAGTAGACAAATGTGCAAATTCAATAATTTTGAAAATTAAAAAATTTAGGAAATTGTAGTTTTGAAAATTTTCAATTTGGACATTTTCAATTTCAAAAATTAACGTTTTTAAAATTTAGTTTTGAAAATTTACGATTTTTAGATTTTACAATTTTGAAAATTAACCATTTGGAAAATTAGAAATTTTGAAAATAAAAAATTTTGAATACCTATTTAAAATTGCAATTTTCAATTTTGAAAATTTATTATTTTACGATATAATTTTACGATTTTGAAAATTTACAATTTTAAATTTACGTTTTTTTTTAATTTACGGTTTTTAAAATTTACGATTTTAAATTTTGCGATTTTGAAAATTTACGTGTGGAAAATTTATAATTTCGAATATTCCCATTTTGAAAATCCACAATTCTTAGAAATTGTGATTTTAAGAAATTGAGGTTATGAGGTTTTACCATTCTACAATTTTATCATTTTAAAATTTTACATATTTAAAATTTTATTCATAGTTTACAATTTTGAAATTTACAGTTTTAAGCCTCACAGTTTTTAAATTTTACAATTTGAAAATTATATATAATTTTTAAATTTTGCAATCATAAGATTTTTAAATTGAAAGGTTTTTAAATTTTACCATTTTGAAATTTTACCTTATATTTTTTGAATTTAAATTTTACAATTTAAATTTTTACAATTTTGCAATTTTATAGTTTTAGAATATTTTCAAATGAATTAGTACAGGGCCTTTCAATAGGGACGCTCAAACTTTGTTAGGTTATAGAAGCCATGTTTCTAAAGTAATATCTGTGAAATTTGTTGTGGATTGTTCAGTAGTGTGTGGCAAATCAACGTGGAAGGTTATAGCATTCAACAAAGTGTTCCCACCGACTCGACTATTCGACGTTTGGCGGCCAAATTCGAGTCAACCGGATTGATAAATAATCAGCCAACACCCGTACGTCACCGAAACGCAAGATCTGCTTAAAACATCGCTGCTGTGCATGAGAGTGTACGGGAAAACCCGGGGCAGTCAATTTCTCGTCGTTCACAAGAATTTAGCCTTACTGCAACTTCAACTTGGTGAATTTTGCGTCTAGACTTGGGTCTGTACCCGTATAAACTCCAACTGATCCAAGAACTTAGGTAAACAACCATAGACAACGCCGTTTGTTCGCTGATTTGGCCCTGGAGCAGTTGGGAGTTGACCCAAATTTTGCCAAAAGGTCATCTTTAGCGACAGGGCCCATTTTTGGATGAATGGATACGTGAACAAGCAGAATTGTCGGATTTGGGAGGATACTAATCCACACGAGATACGCCAGCACCAAATGCAACCCGAAAAGCCACTGTTTGGTGCGGATTTTGGTCTGGCAGAATTATCGGTCCGTATTTCTTCCAAAACGAAACTGGCATTGCCATAATCGTCAACGACGAGAGCTACAGATCGATGATAAACAACTTCTTGTGGCCTAAACTGGATGATATGGATACCGACGACACGTAGTTCCAACAGAACGGCGCTACGTGCCATATAGCGCATGCCACGATTCTGCACGAGCGTTTTGAGGGCATGGTTATCTCGCGCAGCACAACATAAACTGGCCACCGAGATCGTGCGGTTTAACGCCTTTACACTTCTTCCTTCGAGACTATCTTAAATCGCAGATCCATGCGAATAAACCGCAAACAATTGATGCCCTCGAAGTCAACAGATCTGCATCCAGCAAATTCAGCCAGATTTATTCGACAGTCATCGAAAATTGGACCTCCCGAATACGTGCGACCAAGCAAAGCCGTGGCGGACATTTGAATGACGTTATATTCCATATTTAATGCCATAAAATATTCTGTCAAATAAAAGAAAAATTGAGTGAATATCTCACACACAACTTGTTTTATTTACGTTTAAAAATCGAGCGTCCTTGTTGAAAGACCCTTTATAAATAAAATTTTACGGTTCTTTCGATTTGACAGCTTTTTGTGATCCTACCCTACACTAGAATGATAACGGCGGAGAACCATTTAAAGTATGTTGACCTCCAGTGTATGTTTAATGAGATGTTGACCTCCAATAACCAATTTAATAACTCCACTTGACACGTTTCACAAATAACCGTTAGAGAGTCTGAATATTCCCCCGAACGAACGGCTTTGTGCCCTTACAGTCGGTAGCGGCTGCCTAATATAAAATCTCCTGCATTCAAAGAGGACCGTAAATATTTTGCGAGATGAAGACATAAATAAACATCACTTCACCTCGGCAAATCCATTTGATAATTTAACAAACAACCAAATAGAAAAGTATTCCCGAATAAATCCCCCACTTGATGCTGCTGTGCAGATTTCGCTCGGAGGCTTACGCAAATAAGATTTTCTTTTTAATAGCAGTTTTCAATCTTCCTCGTTTAATACTGAACCCGGCACATTTTTTTAATCATCCGCCCGTTGTTCTTAAAATCGCCCTGTCTTTGAAGTGCATCCGTCAGTGAAATCGCGATTTAATTGTTGTGTTTCCTTTACAATTAGATGGATGTTCTCTTTAAATACTAAACTATCCAGTTCAAGCAAATATATTTTGCATATAGTGTCTTTGTTTAAAACTCATATAGCAGCATACACTAACCACAAAAATTAAGGAATGTTGAAATGAATCCTAAATTTTTAGGTGAATTTCAAAGGGCTGCAACTTAGAGAAAAATAGTCTCAGAACAATTTTTAAAAAAGCAAATTGAAGCTCCAAGTTTCTAGTTTTCTTGAGTTAAGAAATTGTTTATAATCAGCAGTATTTGTGTATTTATAAGAGAACCATTGAAATTTTTTTCCAAATTTTTGCTTGCTTCAAAAGGTCCATGGACTTCAATCATTTTTTTTTTCAGTGATTTTATATTAATGTTTATTTCTCTATTTTTGTTTATTTATCGTCTCTAAGTTGAGCCACCTAAGAACCTTGTACGATGATTTTTTGCTGAATTATCGTCGTTCAAACCAAATAAGTCAGCTTTGGTAATTAATTCCTCGGGAAATAATGATCGTACAGAATTTTTCTACATCCCTTAATTCTTATGCCTTGTGTATATGCTACAACTATTGATTTAAAAGGTATTACAGTTTTATTAACAGCCACGAAAACTGATGTACCTACTATTTGAACTGTTTTGTGTAGTGTAGCTACTGAAGTTTTAGAAAAACATGTTTCATAGTTTCTAAAATTTCAACTTTAGTTGCAAGTTATTTTTTTCAAAACTAAATAGTAAAGCGTCTTCAAAATTTAATGAATTATTAAACGGGCCTTCGTTTATATGTGTGAATTTTTCGAAAAAGAACCGCCTTGTAGTTTTTCAATCATTCAAAAAATTTAAAGTGGTAATTCTGTTGCTACTAATAATAAAATTCAATTATTTTCACCTAAGACGCATAAAACATTACGTCAACGTTCGCCAAAGCCGAAATGCGACGTTGTCGATATGTAAAAATAACCGATAATTGAGGAATATTTCAATACCTCGGTTTTTGTTTTATTTTTGTAGTAAGTAGCAATTAGTAGTTATGCTTACTGACTGGGAATACAGGACATATTTATTTGAAAACCTAATATACAGAAAATATATGAAAACAAGCAAATCAAAAATATACAGCAAAAGGTAATGATAAGACCAACAGAAATAAGAGTATAGTTCATACAAAACAAAAACCAGTGCACGTCATAATGTACCTGATGCGTCAGAGACGACCACTGTTGTCACATTGCCAAAAATACAATAGAACTCAAGGAAATATCATAAGACTAAGGTTATGTTATAACTAACATTTTTAAAGTGAAATTTAGAGCTGATTTTGCATAAACTTTACTTTAAGGGATGTGTTATGCACTATGGCCTCAAATAGCGTTTGCAAGAGAAAAAACTTTTTTGTTATTGATTTTTTTTTATATAAAAGTATTCTTTAGGTATAACAAGTTTTACTTACGCCTAAGGAACGAACCCCATTTCTAGGACATTCATAAGGAGTAAAAAAAATGCTATTTGAATTAAAAAATCTTTATTATCATTTTTTCTATTTAATATTTTAAATATGTCAAAAGGTAAAAACAAATAATTTCCACTACATATCTATAAGTATAAAAAAATAAAGCAACCACAACAATTATATTTCTTCTGTAAATATGAAAGTTACACCAAACACTATACATTACAAAGGTTTTTTTTTGTAAACAAATACTATAGAAAAATAAGTACATAAATACTTATTTTTTTCATACATCTCATAAATCGTATTACGGATAGCACTAGCATCTAACATAGCTGTATTAGTAACTCTTTTATTATAGCTACGTTTTTTTTTTTTGGAGGCGATTTTAACAATCCATTGTTTTCACGTGCTTGTAAAATTCTACTAATAGTCGAGACATCTAAATTCAAAGCTGCTGCTGTGTGCTAAAAAAGGTTATGTTGTATAATTTTCAAACACTAATTTCCAAAAAGTAATTTCCGTAACAGCTGTTAACGGTAGGAATGGTTCTTTGTTGTCTCGTTTTTGTTCAAAAGAATGAAGCATAACTGCTACCAATTCTTTACAAGGACTGTTTAAGTTTTTCGGCATTGTGTAAACATCAGCCCAACGTATGCAACAGTCCGAATATTTATAGTGATTGCGCTGGCTAATACCAGGTACTTTTTTAAAAAGAATAGTTTTCTTATTAACTTGTGGCTAAAACGCTTTACATTTAGAATATTGAATAGTCTAAGCCGTCTAAACATCCGATAAATTTGGCACCACGCATGACATATGTCAATTACTGCCAACCTCAAAATGGGCGCCAAATTTAAATTTCTGTCGATTAAAAACGAAAGAAATTCTAAGTGTAGCGGCAATAAATTACGTCACATGATGACGGGCATTGATTTTTGTTTTGTATGAACTATAGATGAGATAAGAGATGAGATTTTTAAGAAAACTCAAAGGAATCGCGAGAAGAGACAAAGTTGGAAATACAAGAATCATAGAAGAGCTGAACATAAAATGTACGGAAAGAATTATAGGAGAAAGCCTATATTGTTAGGACACTTACATCGAATGAAGGATGGTCGAATTGCTAAAGAACTATATGAATGAAGATATAAGGAAATAATAAAGGGGGAAGTCCCATGGATAAAATAGGACCAACAAGTACGACAAGTCACTGAAAAAAGACAGAGAATAAGTGGAGGGACGCTGGAATCAGGGGCGTAGCGTCAGAAAAGAATCTAGGGATGTGAAAAACATTATATAAGGGGAAGAGGTATAGTCAGATGTATGGCAGGC
Organism: Rosalia funebris; assembly: GCA_037954035.1. Classification (NCBI taxonomy): domain Eukaryota; kingdom Metazoa; phylum Arthropoda; class Insecta; order Coleoptera; family Cerambycidae; genus Rosalia; species Rosalia funebris. The sequence goes on along the minus strand of JAZFAV010000001.1, from coordinate 7,324,799 downwards.
TATATGAAAATGGCAAAAATAAAAAAGACACTAACCTAAAACGATTATGCCGAGGTTTATATCCTAATTTTTAAAATTTTTAAAAGTTCAATTCTTCGGTTTTTGTTTGTCCAGCGAAAACGTCTCACTGTTTCGTCAAATGTTGGAGACGATCTCATATCTTCTAATAATGCATTTTCAATATTTATTAATGCTAAAGCTGACAGTCTTTCTTGCTTTTGAGAATTTCGCAGATAAGTCTTTATTCTCTTTAAACATGAAAATGATATTTCCCGCGAAACTGCTTGTGGCAGGAATAGTCAAAAGTAAACGACACAACTTTGTTGACTCCGAGAAAACAGGAGATAATTGAAGGGACATAATATATTGGTGAAGCTCAAACACAGTGCTTGTTTTCATATCGGGATCACAAATCGTTGAAAGTTTACTTTTTAAACGATTTTCGTCAAGGAATGTTCCATATGTATCTACTAAAGAAGAAAAAAGTTCGTCATGAAAACGTTTCACGAATGAAGTAAATTGTGTGGAATCTAGATTCAAGAATTTCAGTTTAGAAATTTCACTAAACCGTTCACTAATATTCAAAGTGATAACGTCCAAAATTTCATAAAACAATTGTGTGTTGGTGCTTTTCTTATCTTCTTCAAGAATTAAATCCAAACGCATTATTTTACTTGGTGGTTGATTTTCTAACACAAATCAGTCGCCAATATGCGTTCACATAATCGCATAACTGAGTCCGGAAATAACGACAACACCCACCCGAGGTTCCACTGTTGACTGCGTAAGATTACTGACCTTTTCGCCCATCTAACGCGTAGCTTGGATGTAACGTGGACCATCGCATTTCAGCACTGTAGCAAATAAGGAGTCCAATAATTTCGGGCGCCTTAACGGCCGATTTGAAGTAAAAAAGTTGATGGTAGCGTTTAAAGTAAATAATGTATTTTTGCGGTCGGTTTAAAATAATTAAAAATTTGTGATAATTGAATAAATCGATTGAACTTTTAATTTTTGGCACTATTTTGCCAATTTTTTAAGGGATGCGATGCATCACTCGCATCCATGTACACTACGCCCCTAGCTGGAACGTTAGATCAGAACTGAAAGATGCGAATACAAAATAAAATAATTAAGACTGATTAAATCAAATACAATTATGGTAGCGCCAGATATAATAGCGCAAAAAATGAGATTGACAGGGCTGGTTCCTTCACCGGGACTCGAGCGATCACGTCCATGATCTTTCGGGGACTCCTCAGGTCGCCCTATAAACGTTTTTTTTTTTGTTTGTTTCAGGCATTCGTGGTTCGGCGGTACGTACGTCGTGAAATCAGTGAAGTCAATTAGCGATAACAATCTAATTTACCATAAGCCTCTGAACAAGCAGGCCGGTCTAAATTTTGATGCGGGCAAAACGAGGAAGAGGACGCCGAAAAATCGCCTGCCAGTGGTGAGCCGATCGTTGGAAAGACGGTCGGCCTTCAGCGTCAAATTGTTCATGAAGGATTTCTGCGACGAATTCTTGACTGGCGCTTACAACGCGGTGATGCGCCACGTCAAGACCGCTTTGGTAAATGCGACGGTCCAACGTCACGACGAATCCTATTATTTGTGGACGCTTAGCTTCTTCATGGAATTTAATAGAGAACGTGATTTTCAACTCGAGTTAGTTAGGTAAGTCTTTTTCCTCATTTTTATTCAGCTAAATGCCTTCCTTCATTTTTAAATGACGCGCCTTACTGTCGCTTAAATTTATCGATGTCAAGTTGGCCATGATCTTTTGACGGTCGACCACTTCAATGAAGTTGTGGCCAGTTGCGTACGTGTGCTTTCTGTTTCGATATTGTGGTCTTAATTGCCAGTCCAAGAACACAGCGCTTTAGAAACTACACTCTTAGGTTGCAACAAATTCGCATTTCTATTTAGCATTATATAAAAGACAATTTGGCAATGTGGAGTTGGTCACGATACCAGCGAAGAGTCTTCTGCTTCAATAAATATGTGGTCATTAATTGTGTACCTGGCAGATTCTAATTAGTATTGGGGTAGAACTTGGAGAAGCATTGGCGACACTTCCTGTTTCGTTCTTTTATTAATTACCGTTCCAAAAATTATTGTAGTAATGGGTTACAACGAGTATCCGCGTTTTACTTAAATAATTCCCTTTATTCTAAAAAACTTTATCAGCGTGAGGTTAGCCACGATGCGGACGTTTAAGAGTCGACCATTTTAATAAAGATGTGGGCACGTTCAGTAGGTGACAGGTTCTTCTTAGTAATGGTGCAGAAGTTCCATTTGTTTTCTAATACGATTTTTTGTTAATCTATGACCCAAAAATTCTGAACTTTGGAAACCGTAGTCTCAGGTGATAACAGATGTCTGCTTTTCTATTTAAATGGTGTAATGATTGTAACGATGTTGTTACAGGTTTATCGTCCATGGCGTGAGCTTTTTTCTTTTCTATTTCCTCCTCCTCTCGTATCTCCTCCCCCTCTTCTCCTGGCCCGCTTTTGCTTCCATTCCTATACCATTTATCTCCCTTCTTCCCCTCCTCTTTCATCACACCCCATTCTCCTTATCCCCACCTATGCTCTTCTATACTCTCTTCTCCCCCCTCTCGATATCCGTTTGATTTGAAGCACCCCTTATGTTTCAAGGTCTGTCTATAAGATACTGGAGTAAGTTGGAACCTTTGGTGTTAAGTAACACTGACTTATTATTATGTTATGTGGGTTTGGGCCTCATCAGCGATCCTCTCTTATACGGGTCATTACCCAAAAATGCTATCCCGTAAAAGGAGAAATTTAGGCACGTCCCCTGCCCCAAGCCTCGCCTCCTCCTGGATAACGGTTCCCTAATATAAGGTACCTCTTCTCCTCCAGGGCGGGGCAGGTGTAAAGAAGATAAATCAAAGTTTCCTCGTCTTCTTTACAATATCTGCAGGCCGCGCTATCGGTCAGCCTCAGCTTGTGCTCATATGCATTCAGGCTACTATGGTGGCCCGTAATGATTCCCACTAGAATTCTGGCTTTGTGCCTGCTCAATTTAATGAATTCTTGTGTTCACTTCTCAATCTCTGAGTATTCGATGAAGAGTTTGGTTATTCGACAACCCGTTACTCCTTTCCATCTTTTATTGTGCTGGTCTCTTGCCCAGCCATTTATGCGGCCTCTGATCAAATTCCGACTTATTCCCACTGCAGGTTCTGGCCTATAGAGGTTTTCTCTGGTCCCTAGTCTGGCAATGTTATCTACAATTAGATTTCCCTTAATGCCATTATGCCCAGGTATCCATACGAGTTCCACCGGTCCCTTCCCTGCCAAGTGGTTTTATACTTCATAGCAATTATAGACCAGCTTCGACTTTGTCGTTGCTGAATTCAGGGCTGCCAACGCCGTCCTGCTATCCGAGCAGATACATACCTTCTGGGTCCGATTTTGGTCGGCCCCTAGGACACCATATGTAATTGTAACTAGCTCGGCCTGGAGTGCGGTAGTGTGTTTGCCCAGGGGGAAGGTTTTACGTATCTCATCGCGTCGCCTATACACCCTCGCACCCGCTCTGTTCCCACTCGCCGCTCTATCCGTGTACCAGATGTCTCCATTGGGCGATAATCCAGCTCGACCCTCCATCCAGTCGGTCTTACTGGTGAGGGTGATCTTATATTTCTTGTCAAACAGGAAGTGGACACCCGCATTGTCAGAGGGCATTCATAGAAGTCCCTCCTCAACTAGCTCTCTTGAGAGTCTATTCAGTTCCCTTACCTTCGTATTCATGTTTGCCACCCTGTGTATTGCCTTTACGGCTTCCGCTTTCAGGGTGACATCAAGAGGTGGTATCTCTGTCAGTATCCCCATCGCCTCGATCGGTGTTGATCTTGGGGCTCCGGTTATACTCAATCCTCTTAGCTTGTTAAGTCGGTTGGCTTCCGACTTAAAATAGGCTCTCTCCCACCAGACCAGTGCTGCATACGTCAATCTAGGTTTGGGAATTGCCTCATACATCCATTTCATGGTTTCCGGTTTCAAGCCCCAGCTATTACCAATGGCCCTTCTCCGTTGCCAAAGTGCTGCTGTGATCTTACCCTGCCAAACATTGACTTAGTTTTCCACAAGATACTATACACTACACTCGACGCACGTTTCGTCAACAAAGTTGGCATCATCTGAAGATGATTAAAACTATGTTTAAAACTAGAGTTTTAATCATCTTCAGATGATGCCAACTTTGTTGGCGGAACGCGCGTGGAGTGTAGTGTATAATGTTTTGGTCTTTTGTGGAAACTAAGTCAGTGTTGTCTATAAGATCTTTGCTTAAAGGTGGCTACTGATACTTCTTTTTCAAGTTTTTTCATGGAGTTTCTTCTTTTTTCATGGATTTTCTTATATGTTGGATACAATAGAACACGATTGATAGAGTTGCTTCTAATTTCCTTGTATATGAGGTCCCATTGAAGGATTTTCACCCGGGCGGCATACAAATTAGAAGCAACTTGAACAGTTGTTCGAAGATCAGATCTTCGAAGGACCCGACCCAATCACGATTCTCTGCTTTAGATGGATTAATTTTTCTATTTGATGGCTAGCACTGTTCCTATGACGTATACGCTTCCATGCAATGATAGGAAATACGAGAGGATTTAAGAGACATTCTGGAAGAAACATAAAATATTTGTAGAAAACTCGAGGTATTTCCTAGAAACTCTAAGATTTCATAGGGTAATCATAAATAGGGATTTAGTAGAGTAATTGGAAGAAATTGATAGGAATATAACAAGTGAAAGTGACTGAGGGAAATTATTAGTAAAAGTAGGAGTCCCTTGTCTTCGTTGTTTAATTTCTTGATGGATAGGACTGATGCCTAATTTCTGATGGCACTTCACATTTTGATGCAGCCTTTTTAGGTCTCGATTGTCGTAAATTTAATATCAAATCGCGGAGAGACCTCTTCCGATTCCGACGCGATAATTTGATGGCGTTTGGCTCTCTCTGACTCCGTATCTCGTGCCGTTTGACACCGAAAGTGATCGTCCCGGCAAGATATGCAGATAGAATATTAGAATGTATAAATTCTGATGGGACTCGAATAAATTTCTTATTTATGGAATAGCAAGGCGACTGGTTCTGATATGTCGCAGCTAAAATTTATTTAGTGAATAAATAAAGGCGGGGAATTTGGTTTTTCTCGAACACTCGAGCCGTTATACCAGGTATGTGAATATGAAACAGGAGTTTTTTATATAGAAAATCCACGTTTATTATATCAAAATGATAAAACATACATTTTTCCCATCTCTCTGACAATCTGTGGATTCCATGCTAAAAAAAGTTCTTGCTCTTTTGAGACAAGCCATCGAGCCATTTTTCGTTCGAGTTTCGTTCTTACAGTTTCGTAAGAAGTGAAACCCTGTTCAGCAAGTGCGTGTCCCATCGATGCAAATAAGTAGTAATCGGACGGGGCCAAGTCTGGTGAGTAAGCCGCGTGCGAAAGTATTTGCCAATTAAACGCGTCAATCGTTTCCTTGACCGGTTTTGCTGGGTGTAATGGCGCATTATCACGAAGCAAAATCACTTTGTGTTGCCTTGTTTGATATTCTGGTCGTTTTAAACGCAAGGCTTCAAATCGATCATTTGCTGTCGGTAGCGTTCAGTATTAACGGTTTGGCCAGGTTTTAGCAGCTCATAATAGATCACACCCTTCTGATCCCACCAAACACAGAGCCGTTGTCTTCCGTCCATAGCGATTTGGCCTTGCAGTCGATGTCGATGGTTCGCTTGGAGTTACCCATGGCTTTTACGCTTAGGATTCTCGAAATATATCCACTTTTCATCGCCAGTCTCAATTCGATGGAAAAATGATTTTATTTTGTACCTGGCGAGCAGTATTTCGCAAACGGTTTTTCGACTTTCCTGCTGTTGTTCATTCAGTTTATGTGGAACCTATTTTCCCATTTTCTGGACCTTTACCATTGCTTTCAAACGTATGGAGACGGCTTCTCGTGTCACATTTAATCGATCCACGAGTTCTTGTTGCGTTTGAGCGTCATTCTCATTCAACAATGCTTGCTATCTTCGTTCGCTATCTTCAAACATTTTCAGTGGTCTTCCACGTTCTTTGTTTCTCACGTGAAAATTTCCACTTTTGATTTTTTTAAACCACTCAAAGCACTGTGATTTACTAAGAGTATGCTCACCGTAGGCTTCGACAAGCACTCGATGCGATTCTGAAGCAGTTTTCTTCAAATGGTAACAGAAAATCAATGCTGTCCACAAATCGTAATTTCCAGGCATAACATTCAATAGATAAAGACATAAAACAAAGAATAGCGCAGGGTCGAGTAGCTTTTAACAAAAAGAAAGCACTTTTATGCTCGGGAGTAATAAACTTAGAAACAAGGAAGAGATTTTTGAAAACATATGTATGGAACACGGCACTATACGGTTGCGAAACCTGGACGGTAGGGAAGCAAGTAGGAAGAAATTAGAAGCTTTTTTGAGATGTGGTGTTACCGAAGAATGATGAAAATACCATGGACTGATAGGGTTAGAAACGAAGAAGTATTGGAGAAAGTCGGCGAGAAAAGAAGTATGTGGAAAAACATAAAGAAGAGAAGAGATAGAATGGTAGGCCACTTGCTGAGACATGGGGGAATAGTCCGCGATATTTTGGAGGCAGAAATAGGTGTGAAGAAAGGCAGAGGCAGGCCTAGATTAGACTACTGCTCGCAAATAGTAAGAGATGTAAGTTGTAGCACAATTAGCGAAATACGTAGGTTAGCACAAGATAGGAGAAGCTGGAGGTTAGCGCCCAAGCAGTCTTAGGACTGATGACCTCATGATGATGAACATTCAACATGTTCAACGCTATTAAAAACGATGTTGTTGTATGAAACTTGTATTGTTGTGAGATAAAAACCTTTATCAGATCTCAAAACAAAAACGCCAATGACGCGGTACAACGGTAACCACATTAGCACCTAGGCCATCTATGGGCAAATTTCGGTTTCATATTTACATACCTGGTAAATCTAATTGTAAGATATGTACCAGTACATACACGGGTAATTCTATTTGCAGTGAGACAATGTCCGTGAAGACGTTCCACTACGTGCAACAACAAGGCGAGCGCTGCTTCGACTTGATACAGAGCGACAAGAAGAAATCGCTATTGTGGTGCAGGCGACTCCATCATGTCGTAACGGCATATCGGGAATTACTCGTCTCGCTCCTTCTCATGAGTGGCTCCCTCGACCCGTCGATCAAGATGTCCTCGGACGTCATAAAAAGCAACATCTTCTACGTGCCCGAATATAGAGAATTCATACTTGCGCTACTCCTTACATACGACGAGATGAAGTTCTCGGACGCCTTTCTGAGGGATCTCCTAGAGACGCAGCACATTTTCGTTAAGATGTTTAAGGATTTTTGCCAGAAGCGGGGCCCGCTGATGGTCCAGAAGCCGGCGAGGGGGAAGAAGAGGCGGGGCAAAAAAGGTAAGTGTATAATGGAATCGCGCCTTTGTGGGCCGGGAATAATATTTTTGTAACCGGTTCGGGGCCATTAATCACCATTCGCCGTTTCATACTTAAAATATTATTACTTAAAGCGGTCTCGTAATTCTTTTGACAAATTGTTTTTAAACGACCCCGGCTACAGATTGCCTCGACGGCGCCCCGGAGCGTAATCCCTTCCAGGTCTTGTTGCGTCACCTTTAACCGATAACACAGGCCTCCAAAGTTGGACATTTTGAAAGTTGATTTGGATTTGATAAGTGATTATAAGTGAGGTATTTACGCTGATTTCATATCTACCTTCCGTTTTTGTCTCCCACGTAAGGTTTCTGATTAACTGAATAATCGACTGAATGAAGGAAAAATTATATTTAATAAACATTACAATACATCGTAAAAAGCAACAACACAAATAGTTTTGAGTCTCTAATTTCTTATTTTCTTTGAAAATCTCTCCCTTTTTAACAGAAAACTTCGTTTTATAGTTTTTCTTGTGTAATCATTCGTTGAATGTTTTCCCTTCAACATCCAGTAGTAATCTGCCATCATCGCCACATCCCAGCGACCCTGGTACCATCTTTCCATTTTCTTTATGTCTTGATGGGACCTTTCACCTTACTCCTCACTCACAGCACCAATATTTTCTGGAAAGTATTCCAGATGAGCATCATTTTTATGTTCATATTCAACCAAGTTGCTTAAACTTATTCAGCATTTTGTTGACAATTTCCTCATACTGCGGATGTTTATAATTTCCTAAAAAAAATGTCTGTTACATTTTTAAAGCATTTCCAAGATCATTTTTGGATTTCTGTCATTGTTTCTTCAAACTGTTGGTCCTATATTAATGTTCTGACTTGTGGTCCTACGAAAATGCCTTCCTTCAATTTTGTTTCAGAAAAAGCTGTAAATTTGCCACATAAGTACTTAAAACAATTCCCATTTTTATCTATAGCTTTTACATATTGCTTCATTAATCCTAATATAATATGAAGTGGCGACAAAAGAATTTTTTGTGGATCAACCAAATTTCCATAAATAACGTTCCTTGAACCAGATGTTAAGTTTATAACAATATATATTTGGTGTATTTTTACAACTTCTAGGCATTTTTAAAACGAAATAAAAACACACGCCGCGATGTCACGAGTAAACGTACACACATTAAAAACGTACTACAGCAACTACATAAATACTCGAATAGACTAAAACCGGAATATCCTCACCGGCCAACTCCGGTTCGGTAAATTCCCCACACCTGTGACTAGCGCAGCTTTGTGAATTCCAAATCGCGTAAACATGGCAAAATCCTTAACAGTTTCGTCTGATTGAATATTCATATTCATCGCGAGGTAAAATTAAATTAAGCCTAAGTTTATGATACGCTCGCCGAAAGAATAACAATGACGGACCCCTGAAATTTACAGCGTCATCATGTGAATCTAAAGAGGATTTAATCCCCGCAAAGCCTAGCGATATTTTCATGAACCGAAATATGAATCGCAGCCGGGACTTCGTGCACCACAACTTCACAACTCTATCGTGGAACTGAGTTGATTTGTTAAAGTACACACGAATTATTCTCCACGAAGATAAACCTATCGGAATAACATCGTCCAACGGCCCTTTCCAGGGGTACAACACTCGCGTGTAGTGCGCGCTTGAACTTTTAAGTTAACTCAGTTATTACTGTTAGAACTTTTGATAAATTCGAACTTCAAAAGTCTGTTGTGAATTCTCACGAAATCCACGTTGTTTAACTTTAAAACTTCTTACAACGAATCTTTATCGATCGCGATTTAATATTCATTGTGAGTTTTATTATAAATGTACGGGGGTTGTTCAAATATGAACGAGAATTATTATTGTTTGGATTTATTGAAGATAAAAAAATTATCCGGCCTTCAATGCTTGGGTGATCGTGACCTGAGCGTAAACCTGAGACTTCAGAAAACCCCACACAGAAAAGTCCATAGGTGTTAAATTCAGGGGCGTAGCGTGAGAAGAGAATCTAGGGATGTGATAAAAATTTTATAAGGGGAAGAGATATAGTCAGATGTATGGTAGACCATATGAAAATGGTAAAAATAAAAAAAAGACACTAATCTAAAATGATTATGCCGAGGTATATATCCTAATTTTTAAAATGAAAATCAATTCTTTGGTTTTTGTTTGTTCAGCGAAAACGTCTATCACTGTTTCGTCAAATGTTGGAGACGATCTCATATATTCTAACAAGGCACTTTCAATATTTATTAATGCTAAAGCTGACAGTCTCTCTTGCTTTTGTGAATTTCGCAGATAAGTCCTTATTCTCTTTAAACATGAAAGTGATCTTTCCGGGGAATTACTTGTGGCAGGAATAGTCAAAATTAAACGACACAATTTTGATGACTCCGGGAAAACAGAAGATAATTGAAGGGACATAATATATTGGTGAAGTTCAAACACAGTGCTCTTTTTCATATCGGGATCACTATAAATCACTGAAAGTTCACTTTTTAAACGATTTGCGCCAAAGAATGTTCCATATGTATCTACTAAAGAAGAAAAAAGTTCGTCAGGAAAACGCTCCACGAATGAAGTAAATTGTGTGGAATCTAGATTTAAGAATTTCAGGTTAGAAATTTCACTAAACCATTCACTAATGTTCAAAGTAATAACGTCCAAAATTTCATAAAACAATCGTGCGTAGGTGCTTTTCTTATATTCTTCGGGAATTAAATCCAAACGCATTCTTTTACTTGGTGGTTGATTTTCTAACACAAATCTATCCATACGGTCCCAAATGTCACTAAACTCGTTTCTCATTTTTTGAATATGTAATTTGAAATCGGCGATCTTTTTAATGCAGTAACTAATATCTGATATTTTTGTCTGTAGAATTTTAAACAGACTCTCGGAATGTGGCAATATTGCAGAAAACACTGCTAAGAAAAAATTAAAAGGCCTCTAGCACAAATAACGGTTTCTCGATCCCATTCCTTATTGCACGTTGGGGATGCATCTGTTTCTCATGAATCATTCGTGGATTTTTTGAGCTCCAAATGCGACAATTTTGCGTATTATCAAAGCGACGAAAATAATCGTCGCTGAAGATGATTTTATCCACAAAATCAGCATTCACTTCTTGTCATTCAATGACCCAATTGGTGAACTCTCTTCGTTGTGCATAGGCTGTTGGAAGAAGTTGTTGAGTCAATTGAACTTGTAAGAATCCGGTGTGAATAGTGGCGTCGACAACAATTCTCGCCTCCCACTACCCCCTCCTACAGTTCCCACCAGTACCCAACCCAACTCTGCTTCTTCCAAGACCGGGCGGCCTGAAATTGTCATTTATATTTGAACACCCCTCGTACGTTGCTGGAGATATAAGAAAGAGTAATGCGAAACCCAGGAATATACTGTAGAAATAAAGGGACGAGAAAACGGTATAGGAGACGCACCTTCATCAACCAAATCGACATCTTTAGGGGATAAAGTCTGAACGATAAATCGAAAGCACTAAAGATGTGGAAGTCGATTTACAAGTTAAATGAATTTAATGTAAACACTTGCCGTGATTATCGAATTTCTCGGTTTAAACGTCTGATTTATCTTAATCTAACTGTTTTATTCATCTTTTTTAATATTATGATACCATTCAATACTAATTCAGTCAGATATAATGATTTTTCGCCATTTTTCCAAGTATTTAAAGCTCTCCGATGTGCTTTCAGTCAGCAGTGTGTGTATGCTTCGTCAAGTTTGCCCCATACAGTGCATCTGAATATCAACTAGAAAACTCATAATTTTGTTATGAGTTCAGTAAACCTTGCTCGGGAAAGCTTTTAGGGTTTTATTGGCTATTTTTCGAAAGATCGGCAATTTTTTTCTTCGACTTTTACAAATTGGCGACAAGTTACAATATTAGCAGGATTTCATTTAAGCCTTAGTTTTAACAGCCATTTTAGATATGATTTTATTACGGGTAATTTTTTAATGTATGTGTGGAGGACGAAATTGCAGAAGGTCCGGGATCAAACAGAAACGACTACTTGTAAGTTTACTGGTTGCCTTTCATACCCCGCTATATTGATACGCCATTAATCCGTCAAGGGGTAGACGGTATTACGGGCGAGCAGCCCATAATCCCGTCGTGAGCTTTGCAAGTTTTAGAGGGAGGGGGCGCATCGAGGTGTCTACGCGGGCCCCCAGGTCCGCCAGGCCCCTCATCTGGCGCGGTTCTGTTTATTCTACAGTTCCAAGCGGCCCGCAATTCCAAAATAAATTATGCCGTTGTAGAAGTGCTTACTTAGTAAATTTAATTTGTAATTTATATTTTATAGCGACCGCTGGTGTGGAGCCGGCGAATTTAAATTTGGAGAGTAGGTGGGACGACAGGGCCCTCGAGGTGTCCATTGTTTTGGAAAGAAGGCCGGGCCCTACAGTCTTCGCCATGCCCTTCGATGCAGCTTCCGACGTCCCCATAGACGATCAAAAGTAAGTAGGACTTGTATACAGGGCGCGGCGAGCTACTAGGCCAATCCCTGGGTATATTCTTTGGAAAAAAAAGTCAATTATAACGCATTCAGATATTCTTCCTGAACTAAACAGTAAACCATTGGACCATAAAAACTGTAATATGAGACAACGTATCAGGGCTAATCTCTTTGAACTTGTTTATAATTTTCTGTCTCAGTTCCCCTAGAATATTTGCCCTATTCTCCTGGAAGTTTGGATATTTTAGTTTTAATATGTCCTCAAAGAAGTAAGTCACTTGGGGCCAGATCAGGACATCTCGCTGGTTACGAGATGTTGCTCAAGAAACAGTATTGTTGGGAATGAATTGTTCAGGTAATTTTGCATCGAAATACCGATTGCGAATTATGGACGGGACATTATCGGGAAATTTATGAAGATTTTCCCGTGTATTGCACGTTCGCAAAACCCTATTCGTCTGAATTTTTAATATTGTAATTATTTATGTAAAAAATTCTAAATTTTTATTGTGATTTTCAAAGGGCTGTAACTTGGAGAAAAATAATCGCAGAGCAATTCTAAAAAAAGCAAATCGAAGCTCTAAGTTTCTAGTTTTCAGATTTTGAGTTCAAAATTTATTACCACTAGCAGTTTTTATTAATCATAAGGAAACCATCGGGAAAAAATCAAAATTCTTGGTTGCTTTTCAAAGGGTCATATTTTACACAATAAATTTTTTTCAGTAATTTCATCATAAAGCTTTCTTAGATGTTTTTATTCTCTTTAATTTGAGTGGTCTAAAAGCCTTGTACGATGATTTTTAACTGAGTTATCATCGTTCAATAAAAAAAGTCAGTTTTGACTTTGATAATTAATTATTCCAAAGAAACCCTGAAATAGCGGACACTTTATATCAGCTGTAAACGTTGTTATTAAAAATACGTTTTACCGTTCTTACTTGAATCTATCACGTCGATAATTACTCTAGAGAAAAGTGTCAGATTTTCAATAACGGCTATAATATTTATATCCCTTATTTCGTCCTTATCATTTACCCGTACGGCACTGTGTTATGGCTTCAGAAAGAAACATACCCATGCCTTTCAAAGTTGTAAACAATACATTGACTTATTACCGAATGAGAGTTCACCTGTTAATTCCCCTTGAGCCAATGATTCGCCTAGTAGTGTGCCGCTATCTATATATGTAGATGTAGAATATACTTTGCGTATGCGTTTCTAGAATTAATTCTAGGAATAAAAATCAGCAGGTGTTAGTATGTGGTTCTTATTTTTGTCCGTGAATAAATCAAATAAGAGTAAAGCTTGAGGTATGCGACAAAGTTTGGGTGAGTGTGAGTGATGGAACGTCGCATATATAATTCTTTTTTCAAAAATGACGTATATATTTTACTAAATTTATGTATAGTCAGAAAATTAGACATTCCGAGTCATCAACACCTGGCAAAATTCTATGTTCGGCGGTGCTCCCGCAATTCCTGCCGCATCAAGTGAAAAATACTATGATTAGTAGCAGCGATTTTCTCGGTGTAAAAAAATTTAAAGTAATAAATGGACTCCGTTTCTACCGCGGGGTACGGGATAAAAGAGAGACGACACGCCGGAAATCAATACCTCCTTTCTTTCGAAGGGAAAGAGGTCGATTAGTTTTCTCTTCGGCACCTCGAGGCTTTCGTGTGTCACGTTAGAAGTCTTACTCTGCATGCCCTTACTCCATTTACGATATATTTCTAAGCATACTCTGTCGCCATTCTGACAGTTTCTATTTTATATGTACCATCGAGAAAGAATATAATGAGACACTTATGTATGATACCTCCCCCTAAAATATGGACAGTAGTTATAATGTTGAGTACGAGGATGGATCAAATATAAACGGGACTTTATTTAAAAAAAATATATCATGTGCAGCATAGTGCATGTGATAGAAGTGAATACTTCTTTAGAATAGAGAATGAGAGATATTAAGAGTGAGAGATTGAAAGAGAGAGAGAGAGAGAGAGAGAGAGAGAGAGAAAGAAAGGGAGAGGGATAATTTCAAAAGAAATATAACAATATAAAATTTGTGTAAAAAATATTCGGTTTATTCATTATCTACACTATCATCGCCTGGTGGTTCAATTGGTAATACTGATATGATTGGTTTGTGATAACTAAAATATGAAATATATGTTCGTGATTCCATATTTTCTAGATAACGTGTAAAAATTGCATCTATTGTTGTTCCGGATTTTGTTGTTGATTCTTTGGGATTGTTATTTATAAGTAGACCAAATTTTTCTCGAAGAAAGTTAATTAACGTCAAAGAATCATTGGATCCGAAATTTACATTGAAATCTCCCCCGAGAATCAAAGGTATTTTGTCTTCGCCTCTTCCAAGTGCATTTACACCTGTGTGGCTGTAAACCAGTAGGGAGCGGTGAATGAAATATATTATATCTTCTAGATTTTGGTTCGGTGAGATATAGATGACTGTGGTGACGATATTTTTTCATCGCTTCGTACTGAGTTTATATTGCTCTCTCTTGCTCCACTCCCGTGTGGCGTCAGAGTTGTACGTACTCGTGCGCATGCGTGTCATACTATAGTTTCTTCTATTGTCTAGTATTCAATGAATACGTGGGTCTCTCTCTCTTGCTCGTACGATGCTTCCTAAACTATTCCCCCTTCAAGCAACTGAGACCTTGGACTTAGCGTATGAGTGGACGTTAAAGACGAAGGACCGCACAAAAGGGAGACGCCGATGGCCTAAACTGATATATATATATATATATAGATATATATATATATATATATATATATATATATATATATATATATATATATATATATATATATATATATATATATATATATATATATATATTATGTATAGCTGTCTTTCTCCTCTCTACGTTATATCTTTTTTCTTTCTCGTGTAACGAAATCTCGAAACGTTACATTTTTTCCAATTTACTCTCCATTCTCGTCAAATATCAGAACGCCGCCAGAGAAGTATTCACTTTAAAAATATATATGTTGATTGACAAACAAAAGGCAAAGATATTTTATTTTTCTAAATATTCTCCTGTTTACAAATACGTTTTTCCCAGCGAGAAGGAAGGTTTTTTTATCCCAGTATCGTAGAATGAAGTTGGTTGCGTCGGGAGCCATGAATCTGCGCATGAATCTTTCTACGCCCTGACTATCTTCAAATCGTTGGCCTCCTAGAGCTTCTTCAAAGGGCCCAAACAATTGAAAACCGCAGGGAGATTAGTCCTGGCTGTAGGGAGGATGTTCCAGTGGAGTCCAGTGCATTTCCTTCAGTTTTTCGATCGTTAGAGCTGCAGTATGGGGCCTGGCGTTGTCGTGAAGGAGGATTGCCTCTCGAATCAGTTGGTTTCGTCTTTTGCGACGATATGCAGCCCTCACCTGGTTCAATAGCTCGCAGTAGTAAGCAGCATTGATTGTGCGTCGCTCATGCAAGAAATCAATGAACAAAATGCCTCGCCGGCCGAAATAAACGGTTGAAGGAACCTTGTCAGCTGACAGACGAGTCTTGGCTTTCACTGGGGCTTCCTCCGCCTTTTCCTGTCACTCCATACTGGAATGCATTACCGCCAAACTTGCTGTAAGCTTCTGACAGACCTCAAAACCTCTCAACTTCTGATCTGCGGTCAAAAGGCGAGGGACCCACCTGACACACACTTTACGGAACTCCAGGTCGTTTTTGATGATCGCTTGACAGCTCCCATAACTTATTCCGACCCGTCGATCCTCTTCAAGAATGTCTCGAACCACGCGAATGTGTTCGTCCATAGTGCTGGTTCGAGGACGACAATCGTGTTCCTATTTTTCCGCTTGTTCTCGCCCTTGCTTGAACTTTTTATGCCAGGAAAATACACGAGTCCTTAACAGTGTTTGGTCCCTAAAATGTGCAGTCAATCTAAGGAAAATTTCCGCCGTTTGAATTCCTTCTTCATGAACAAAAAAATTTATTGTAATGCGTTGCTCAACAGCGAAGTGCACCTCTCACTCCGACATCGTGAGCGCTACTGACGAACTGGTTGAGAGTGGGTAATGGCCAGCTCTTCCCATTCGTGATGACCCCACTCAAGCATACTAGAACCTCGGGTCCGGTCCTAACAACCGTAGGCGCTCAGGAACAAAATTCCCGTTTATATTTGATCCACCCTCGTACCTTTTGGTCAATAAATAGAGCGAAAATTTTGAAATCAATAGCATAGTTACCTTTAAGATTAATTATCCGTTGCCTATATTACAGGAGGATATATCGAGAGTGTGTCATTACATCCTTTCTCGATGGTACAAGCCGAACGCTCGAGATTGTATAAGAGTTCCGGGCCGTTGTTTAGCTAATAGCTGTTTAAGCAAGTACGGTTTTTTGTCGAAGCAGAGTGTGGATTTACGAGCTTGGGAAAAAAGCGCCTTTTTCGTCGGCTCGAGAAACTTCTCTCTGTAGAGAAGTAAAGTCTGAATCACTTTATATTCGTCTTTGTTATGGCTTACAGCATAATGACTGCGTTAGTTTTTACGATTTTTCTCTAGCTTCAGTAATATCGATTTTATAAATAACAGAGGCCTAAAAATTTTGACATTTTGAAAGGTAATTTGGGTTGGATAAGTGATTATAAGTGAGGTATTTACGCTGATTTCATATCTACCTTTCGTTTTTGCCCCTCACGTAAGGTTTTTGATCAACTGAATAATCAGAATAAATTAAAAAATAAAGGAAAAATTACATAAACATTATATTTAATAAACATTAAAAAAAAACATAGTAAAAAGCAACAACACAAATAATTTTGAGTCTCTAAATTTCTTTTTTTCTTTGAAAATCTCTCCCTTCTTACCAAAAAAATTCGTTTTGTAGTTTTTCTTGTGTAATCATTCGTTGGATGTTCTCTTTTTAGCATCCAGCAGTAATCTACCATCATCGCCATATTCCATCGACCCTGATACCTCCTTTCCATCTCCTTTATGTGTTGATGGAACATTTCACCTTGCTCCTCACTAACAGCACCAAGATTTTCTGGAAACTAGTCCAGATGAGCATGCAGAAAATGAATTTTTATGCCCATACTACAACCTGCTTGTTAAGTTAAGTGTTAATAAGTTGCTTAAATTTATTAAAACTTTAAACTTTCAAAACAATATAAAAACACGATGCGATGTCATGAGTAAACGTACACACATTAAAAACGTACTACAGCGACTATGTAAATACCCGAATAGTATAAAACCGAAATATTCCCATTGGCCAACTCTATTTCGGTAAATCCCCCACCCTTATGTGTACGATTCAAACCGATTAAACACAGGGGCGCCACAAAGATTGAGGAAAAATTTAATTTTATAGAACCTCGATTTAAAAAGCTACAAATTTAACTTCGGTTAAATATCAGCAACCAATCCAATTCTTTCCTTACACGATTACATTGGTTTGGAAGACGATAAATGATCGCACAGGCTTAATGTAAAACCTGGATGCAAAAGTGCAAGAATTTTCCACTCAGATATATTTCCGATAGGAAACGCTCTCAAACACGTTTATTCTAATCTAATTCTAGTCTAATTTCCCAGAATCCCTATACATTAAATCCTTTGGAGCCGTTAGGCAATGCAAACGGATTTAATATTTTATTTTTCTCTTAGACGCTCATGGCCTCTCATTGTACAAATTCCCTTGTATTTCCTGCGATTTCCCGTAATTTTCTTATATCTGCCTGAGAGTTTCGGGGCCTCGCCGGTAAACATCTGCTTTCTCAGAGTATTCCTCGAAATTTTTGAATTTCTTCGAAAATTCCCCTTAAATTCTTCCATGATTTCCCTCATTTCATTATTTTACACGGGAGCAACTCTCGCCCTGTCAGTTATTTTAAACCACCTCGGCACTGAAGTATAAGAATCAGATTGAAATATATTGCTATATACTATATCGTTCAAACATATGCATGTATAAAGATAACCTGCTTTTTCAATACGCTTGCTTGATATATTGTACTATAAAAAAGGACAGACACCGATATGGGTTTAAATAATACCCCTATTTATTTCAGTACGAAATGTGACACATTCTGCTGAAAGATTTTGACTGAAAGCTTATAACGAAAATAGTAAAACAAATAATTTATTTAAAATTATAATCACGATTTAAATTTTCATATTATGAGATTTGGCTTCGCGTATTTCACGTCAGTCAGGGGGCGAGTGTGAATAAGAGAATGTAGTAAACCCTAATTTCACGAATACGTACGTCAAATTAAAGTATTCAACCCCATATTAAGTGATCCATTAGCGTTGATACCGAAGCGGAAATGAAATATTGCTAATTGATGGCAAAAATTCATTACTGATTAAGTGAATCCCTAGATGAATCTACCCACGTGGAAAATTAATTACTAGTTAATCAATCCGTACGAAATTGTAATAAAAAATGTATTAGCCCGCATTGGATGCAAAATAAAATAATATAAAAATGGTTATAAATATGTAAATAGAATTGCTAGATTACTCGCAATAAAGTGATCGATAGGTGGGGGTAGCCAAGTCACTATTAAGAAATACTACTAGTCGAATGATCAATCTCATGATCCATAGATCGAATGATAAATAGGTTTAGATCGATAGAATTCTGTCTATAAATAACATTACCATATACACTAGGCACAAAAATTAAGGGACATAAGAAATCCTAAATTTTTAGGTGATTTTCAAAGAGCTGTAACTTGGAGAAAAATAGTCGTAGAGGTATTTAAAAAAAAAAGCAAATTGAAGCTCCAAGTTTCTAGTTATCGGATCTTGAGTTCAAAATGATTTACCATTACTAATTTCTGAGTAATCATAAAAAAACCATTGGAAAAATGTTTATAAATTTTTGCTTCCTTTCAAAAGGTCCACGGACTTCAATAATTTTTTTTCAGTGATTTCATCATAAAACTAATTTAAGTAATCTTAGATAACCTTATCCTCTTTAATTTGAGAGGTCGAAAAGCCCTGTACGGTGATTTTTCGCTGAGTTATCGTCGTTCAAAGCAAAAAAGTCAGTTTTGACTTTGATAATTAATTACTCGGGAAATAATGATTGTATACAAACTCCAAGTAGGGTTTTAAAAACTGCAAAGTATTCTTTACAAGTCATAGTTATTGGTTTTTGATAAATAAAATTTGCGGTGCAAGAATGTTGATTGAATAAGAGACGAAAAAATTGCATATTTTGGGATATTCGCTTAACTTGGCATAACTTTGCAAATAATGGGTAGACTAAGGATGTTGACTGTTTATGTTCAACCTCAAAGTATTCCAAAGAAATCCTGAAAGTTTCAAAACGCTTCGATCTTTTTCCATGGTGTTCGGAATGATTGAATTTGTCGTCTTTGGTAAAAATCAATTTAAAGATGAATTTTTCATTTTTTATTATTTTTTGAAAAAGTTTTTTTAGCAATAGCCCATATTTTTTATCAAAAAATGTTAATTATAAGAGAAAAATAAAAAAAGAAATAAAAAATCAAAACTGACTTTTCTTTGAACGACGTACGACGAAAAATCATCGTACAGGACTTTTGCGCCGCTGAAATTAAAGAAGGTAAAATCATCCAAAAAAGCTTTTGTGATGAAGTTAATGAAATTCATTTATTGAAGTGAGTGGACCTTTTGAAAGGCAAGCAAAGATTTTGAACATTTTTTCCGATGGGTTTCTGATTGTTACTCAAAAACTGCCTCAAGATCTGAAAACTAGAAAGTTGGATCTTCAATTCGCTTTTTTTTAATTACTCTGCGACTATTTTTCTCCAAGTTACAGCCCTTTGAAAATCGCCAGAAAATTTAGAATTATTTTTTACATCCCTTAATTTTTGTGCCTAGTATAGATAGGTTTTTCCACATGGATTTCGGAGGAAAATGGATTCGATTTGGCAGGGCACTGAAGGAAAATATCTTTCGGTTCGATCAACCGTGTCCAATATAACTGTTACAATTTAAAATTTCCTTGAGAGCCATAAAACATTTGAATTGTCGTTTAAAATGGGATTAATTACTAACAAATATTAGAGAACCAAGTATTTTTTTGGCGAATTATCTGCTTTATCTACCATTTAACATCACATATTTAGTATAATGCAAAGTTTTACTCCGCAGAGGGTAATATTAACTACTTTAGTAAAAAGTAGAAAAAAGTAAGAGTAAAACTTTGTATTCTACTGATGATCTCAAGTTTTAACTCCGATTTAGATTGTTCTCGAAACTACCAAGAGGTGGCGTTTGGTACGTTCTACTGCGGTGGAACGTAGCAACGTCTACTAGATGTGAGCTTCGTCTGTCAAAGGTATACTCGTTTACACTGCACTGACGAGACCCAAGATAAGGTCGAAACCGGTCTGCAGTTAGCGATATCCTGAGATAGGTGACACTTTGCATCTTTCTTGGTGGTTTTGGAACAATCTAAATCACTGTATTTTAGTAGTAACTCTGTTAGACAAAATTCAGCGCTCGGCGTTTGGCATATAGCCAGGAGAATAACTGTTGTGACCTAATTTATTTAGTCCTTATTATATAAGGCATTTGGAGATGGGTTGGATTATAAACTCCTTATTTCTGTAATCACATATTTAACCTCAGATATTGAGGAAAGCGAAAATAAACAAGGCACAAAGATCATAAAGGCGACAGACATATAACGTCTACACCCAAGGCATTTTAAAGTAGGTCAAATCGATTCTATTTTGAACACAGCAGCAATTTTTTCTTTCTCCATTTTACATCTGTCGAATGGAACTTCTTTTCAACAATTAGCTTGACAAGAATAGGGTTCAATCACGAAAAGAGAAAGCATTTTACACCCCGTGTATCGATGAGGGGACCTATATATCCGTATAATTTCTATAATTTATCGCCGTCCATTAAAATAGAAAAAAGCCATGCACAATTACTTGAGCTGGATGGCCATCCACTCGAATATAATCGAACCTAATTAATCACTAAATCAGATCTAATTATGTTGTCGAGCTTATTAGTTCGAACAGTGGGGGTTTTCGTTAAATCAGCGTTGCGTATAAACGAGATAATTATTTGCTGTCTGCGAGGTGCACATTCAATCAAATGAAATTCATAACCACAATAGAAGCGTAAATATGGCGAGAAATCGAATATCAGCGGTTTAATGAGGGGCATTTTCGGAATGTGGCCCAGTTTGTTAGCCTCAAAAACACCACCGCAATAAAAGCTGATTTAAATAGGTAGTAGAAACAGGCAAAGATTTCCTGAGCGATGTACGAGGGTTGTCCCAGAAGTACCCGACCTGACTTGTTGATGGCGGTTGTTGTTTGAAAAGAATGACTATGGTAAAAAGTGCCAACCTTATAAAGCTTAAGCTTAGAGTTTGACGACACTACGTTGTAATAGTTGTTTGGCAGTCATCAATAGTGAACGCTCTCAGTGAATTTGTAAACATGGAAAACTCTGATCATAGTTATGTGATACAATACTTTCATTTGAAAGGCCTCAGTCAAACCGATATCAAAGCGCAACTGGATTCTACTCTGGGGGAGTCTGCTGCTTCATTTACAATAGTAAAATATTGGTTGGCACAGTTTAAACGAGGTCGTACGAGCTGACGAAACGAACATCGCAGTGGTCGACCGAATGAGGTGATCACGCCAGAAATAATGAAGAAAATCCACAAACTAGTATTAGACGACCGTCGACTGAAAGTGCGCGAGCTAGCAGACATGGTATGCATTTCAAAAAGTACTGTACATGGCATATTAACTGAAAATTTCATTTGAACATGAAAGAGCTGTGCGCAGGATGGGTGTCGCGATTACTCACAATGGAACAAAAACAGGGTCGTGAGGACGTTTCAGTCGAGTTTTTGGCGATGTTTCACAGGAATAAAGTCATGGATGAAACATGGGTCTATTACTTTACACCTGAGACGAAGGAACAGTGAAACCAATGGACTAAAAGGGGAGAATCGGCTCCGAAGACGGCGAAGACAGTTGCATTTGCAGGCAAGGTCATGACGTCGGTTTTTTTGGGATGCCATGATGTCAGTTTTTGTTTCAAGACAATGCACCAGTTCACACATCCGTTATCGCGATGGCCAAAATCAATGAGTTAAAGTTCGAATTGCATTCTCACGCATCCCATTCGCCAGATTTGGCGAAATGGGATGCGTGCAGAGGAAATGGCTCGGTGATAAAAGATTTGCCAACAGTGAAGAGGTGGAGTTTGCGGTTGATGGCTATTTTGAGCAGCTGGACGATTCTCACTATATACAGGGTATCGAAGCTATTGAGCATCGCTGGAAAAAGTGTATGGAGCTAAAAAGGGACTTATGTAGAAAAATAAAGGTATTTTTCCCAAATATATTGTGTTTTCTTTGTTAGGTCGGATACTTCTGGGACTACCCTCGTATCAAATCAAGAAAACCAACAGAGTGTTCGGTCAAATCGCCAAATCTGACACCACTAGACTTCCTTTTATGAGGAAACCTGGAATCAGTGGTTTATGCTATGAAATATGGTAATCTTGGATTATACAGTAGTACCAACGAATAACGTCAAAGATGTTAGTAATTAGTTCGTGCACAATTCGAACAACAATTATACTACTCGGTGGTGATAATTTTGAACGCTTAATTATAATTTAACTTAATTATTGTGTTAAGTAACTACGTCTTTAATAAAATTTTCGTGTTTATTTCTTTATTTCTATATTGTTGTTTGGCTTTAAAATTGGAAAACTGAGAATCTAGTTGTCATTTATTCCTTTCATGGTCCGTTTCAAGGTTCAGTGTCATGGTTTTAGTTCTGTCGGAATACTTGCAACGCCGGGTATTCCACAAGGACCTATTTTAGGAACCCTTCTATTTATCGTGATTGTAAATGGTATCACCAGGGTGGGTGAGTCGAAAATTTGGTTGCCCGCTGACGACTGAACTATTTCGTCAGATAACGTGTGCAGGACTGCATATTGCTTCAAAATCATATTAATATTACATAAATACATGGTGTGAAACTAATCTGTTACCACTCAATATCAGTAAATGTAATTTAATATATTTTACTAGAAAAGAGTCTCATTACTTTTGATTATAATATTAATAACATTAATTTAAACAAAGTTAGTGAATTTAGATACTTGGCAATGATCTTTTGTTGCAGATTGAGTTTTATTAACCACTTAAATAAACAGTAATGTAAGCTTAAACAGTTACAAAATACTTGTGAGATCTAAGTTGGAATATGGATCTGTTATATGGGATCCAAGTTATAATGTTCATGTGGGTAACTTAGAAACACTTCAGAGGCAATTTTTAAAATACGCGAGTTTTCTTTGTGATAGAATTTATCCAGTTAGAGGTGTTCCGCACGAAAATCTATTGAATTGGATAGAAAATCACTTTTTCTGAATTCGAGACAGGTAATGCGTTAACGGTAAATGGCGAGCGTTGTCGTGTAATGATAACCCAGTTCTTTATGCCCCAATTGAAAGATATTGCTCTTGAATACATGTGGTTTCAGCAGGACGTGCAATTTGCCATCTGGACGGTGCCACTGGTCGTGTCATCTCCCGTTTTGGTGACCAGAATTGGCCGCCACGAATCTAGCGATTTAACACCTATGGACTTTTTTCTGTGGGGGTTTCTAAACTCTCAGGTTTACACCAATAAGCCCACGACTACCCAAGCAGTGAAGGCCGAAATTGAACGCTGTATTAAATAAATACCCCCACATTTATGCAGCACCGTTATTGAAATTGAATTTATATATTTTGCTACAGAAAACCATATTTTAATTGAAAATTCACATCACGCGATCCTATTATAACACGTTTTATATATGTTTTGTATTGAGTTTTTCCCATTCTATGATAAGGATTTATTGAATGGTAGTATAGATAAATAAATAAAATAAATGGAGCAGACAAATTTGTGTAATAAACAATGTACTAACGGCAAATTTAATGCTGGCGTTTGTATTAAATGACCTAAATTATACCGGAGGAGAACGCGTAAAAAGTTAAAAATAACCGTTACTCTCGTCAAGGGACTTATTTCACGCCTAGGCCGTATCGTATGCAGAGCGTGTTTTATTAATACGTCCCACTGTCGCACGTAAACGCGGCCGATGCGTTAAAAAAATCGAGTCGAGTGGGCGAGAAATAAAAACGCCGCTTAATTTGGAATACACGCAGGGTGATGTGTGAGCTCGTGTGTTATAAGCGACAATTATATCCCCGCGCCATCCCTCACGCTCACCCCAGCTGCATCATAGGTGCTTTTACTCTAATTAAATACATTCTCTTTATTACGGCTTATTAAACACGAATGTATTTCGCCGCCACGTGTCGCCGTTTCGGGCGCAACTGAACGCATTGCTTCTCTGTTACAGGGCGGATGCCATGAGGAACATCCAGAGAAATCTGAGGGGCGGTGACCTCGAGCAGGCCGTAGCACTACTTCGAGCCGCAAGGTAAGTCACAGAAGAATTTCGCGTAAATTAAAAAAAATGACGATTGACACATGACACTGACAGTACTTGACAGTCTCGAGTGTTTTTCATATATTTTGAGGAGTTTTTCATATATTTACGAGGGCCCTATTTACATTTTTGAGCCTAATAATAATAAAAAAAAACATTAATTTATCGTTTAAAATTACTTTATCATATTTCAAAAAAGAACGCCGGGTGTAGATAAAATACAGGCGGAAATTTTGAAATGTGCGGGACAGAAAGTAGTAAATAGGATGTTTGAACTGGTAAAATGCATATACGAAACGGGCGAGATGCTGGAGGATTATAAGAGGAACATTATTGTTACTATACCGAAAAAGAGAGGAGCCGACAAATGCGAGAACTTTAGAACGATTAGCCTAACTTCCCATGCGTCAAAAATCTTAACCAGAATAGTGCAGAAGAGGATGGAAAATAGAGCGGAGAAAATACTAGGAGAAGACCAATTCGGGTTTAGGCGAAATAGGAGAACTCGCGAAGCTATTCTGGCGCTAAAAGTAACGTTAGAGAAAACAATACAAAAAGGAAAGAACGCTTATATAGGATTTGTAGATTTAGAAAAAGCTTTTGATAACGTAAGATGGGAAAAATGTTCGAGATACTAAAGAGCGCGGGAATGAAGTATAGAGATAGGAGAGTAGTACACAATCTATACAAAGAGCAAACTGCTGTTATAGAAGTAGAAGGGGAAAAAAGGGAAGTAGGTATCAGGAAAGGAGTAAGACAAGGATGTACGCTATCACCACTAATTTTTAATCTGTACATCGAAGAGGCGATTAATGTGGTAAAAGATAGAGTGGATTTCGTGATTAAAGTACAGGGACAGAAACTAAAAATGCTGAGATTCGCGGATGATATAGCAGTATTAGCATCTAGTAAGGAGGAATTAGAATCAGCCTTGAACGAAATGGAGGCAGTGTTGATAGAGGAATACGGAATGAGGGTGAATAAAAACAAAACTAAAGTGTTAGTGTGCAGAGGGCGCGATAGCAGAGCAAAAACGAAAGTACAAATTAATAATGAAAGATTGGAGGAAGTTAAAGACTTCACTTATTTAGGAAGTAAAATAAATTGGGATGGAAGAAGCGATAAAGACATAAAACAAAGAATAGCGCAGGGTCGAGTAGCTTTTAACAAAAATAAAGCACTTTTATGCTCGGGGGTAATAAACTTAGAAACAAGGAAGAGATTTTTGAAAACATATGTATGGAGCACGGCACTATACGGTTGCGAAACCTGGACGGTAGGAGAAGCAAGTAGGAAGAAATTAGAAGCTTTTGAGATGTGGTGTTACCAAAGAATGATGAAAATACCATGGACTGATAGGGTTAGAAACGAAGAAGTATTGGAGAAAGTCGGCGAGAAAAGAAGTATGTGGAAATACATAAAGAAGAGAAGAGATAGAATGGTAGGCCACTTGCTGAGACATGGGGGAATAGTCCGCGATATTTTGGAGGCAGAAATAGGAGTGAAGAAAGGCAGAGGTAGGCCTAGATTAGACTACTGCTCGCAAATAGTAAGGGATGTAGGTTGTAGCACAATTAGCGAAATGCGTAGGTTAGCACAAGATAGGAGAAGCTGGAGGTTAGCTTCCAATCAGTCTTAGGACTGATGACCTAATGATGATGATTTCAAAATATTCTCGTTCATGATCTATACACTTTTGCATGCGGTCGAACCATTTGTCAAAGCATTTTTCGTTGAGATAAATTTTCAAATCATTGTAATCAACACAAATGTTTTGAACAGAACAAAGTTCTGGTCAAAATGCAAAGCTTTCCATTTGAAACATCAGATGGCGTCTGACAACACTTAGTGTTGCCAAGGCTCAAAATATAAATAGTTCCCCTCGTATATTTCAATATCTTAAACGAAAACTAATCTATGAGTAGTAATAGCTTATTGTATGGATAAAGTTCAGTAACTAGTTTTTTTCCCATATGTTTATGAGATATGGACCTTTTACGTGCATGAACTACAAATACTTCAAAATGTACAGTGCCCAAAGGAGGTGGTCGAACTTTGACAAATTTAATCTCGATTAAATCACTTATTTCAAATAGAACGTACTATAATTATTTTATTTCATGTCAGTCCTTTTGGGTGTTCCCGTAGCTAAAATGTAGTTTTTTTTTAATTATTTAAAGTTATTTAGAACGTTGTTAAATTAACATCAATATCAAACATAGAGTGCCATGAAAAACAGTATTTTGACTCGTTGAGTGCCACGCCCTCTTTCAGAGTAACAAAAAACCGTTCGTCTCGGCATTCCTCAACGGCTTCTCGCTCGTTATCGGACTGAGGGAGACCCTTTCCTTGGTCGCATTGTGACCTGTGACCAGAGTTGGGTTCATCATTACTCCTGAGAGTAACCAGACGAGCAGAGAATGGCGAAAGCAAGGAGAGCGTCCCGAAGAAGGCCAAAACATGTTTGTCGGCGAAGAAAGTTTTAACGACGGGTTTTTGGGATTAGCGTTCTTTTGCTGAATTTTCTTCATGACCAAAAAAAAAATCAGTGCTGCTTATTGCATTCCCTTGGACCAAGTGAAAACTTTCACCACTTATCAGAGCAAACGACGACAACAACCCGTCAGTAACTTAATTTTGCTTCACGACAATGCCAAGTCCTATACGGCAAACCAAACCCTTCTGAAATTGGAGGAAATCTTCAGAGATACCCTGGAACGTCCACCATACAGTCCGGACTTATCACCGTGTAATTTTCGCATGTTCAACCGTTAAAAGAGTCTTTAGGAGGGCAGTGGGTAGCAAGTATTGTTGATTTTTTTTTGCTTTCAATGAATCTAAAAGTAAATAATTCTCCTGTATATTTGAGCGCCCCTCGTATATTCCAGAAATCGGTTATTATTAAATTTTGACATTTTGAACCCTCAAAAATAATAAGAAAAATTAAATCCGTGCGATTTAATCGAAGTCGTTAAATCTGATTCGAATTAACCACTTTTTCTGGGCACCCTGTACATTTTGGAGCATTTGTAGTTTACGCATACATAAGCTCTCATAAGCATATATCATCAAAATTAGTTATTGAACTGTATCATAGTGGAAATTATTGATTAATTTTCATACCCGATCCATTGTCTTCATAGGGGACATAGCTTTTTTATTTCTCATTGGATTACTTTGTAATTTAAGTTTTAAGTCTCTGATAGCGGGTTCATTATCCCGCTAAAGTTATGCCAGAAACTATCTGGACACCCTGTATAATGAAAAAAAAATTATTCGTTTAAATATCTCTATAAATTGCTCATCTTATAAATTAAAATAGACAGATGTGTCGTCTCTAGAGGATTTTCAATAAAACAAATAATTTGTTCAAAGAAAAGTACCAAATGATATCGCTATAACTGAATTAAAAAAATAAACAGTTTTAAAACCTTAAAACGGACTTTTCCGCACGTAGAACATCTCTATCTCGAAATTGAGTGGCCGAGGAAAAACAAACCAACTCATAAATGCAGAATGTGTTTTATGCGGCAGTTTTACTTTTTTCGATTTTTTTCAAATAATCCACCATCGTTCTTTCTCATGACCCATGGACATGGTGGGGTGTGATCTATCCACCTTAAAACCAATAGATGTCGTCTGGTAGACGTCCCTAATCAGAGTCAGTCGAAACCCTATCAATCCGACA
This sequence comes from Rosalia funebris, assembly GCA_037954035.1. Classification (NCBI taxonomy): domain Eukaryota; kingdom Metazoa; phylum Arthropoda; class Insecta; order Coleoptera; family Cerambycidae; genus Rosalia; species Rosalia funebris. The sequence goes on along the minus strand of JAZFAV010000001.1, from coordinate 7,296,635 downwards.
CGATTTAATTAAGTGATCGTGCTAACAAAAACAAATTCTCAAATAGTCCACCATTGTGCTTTCTCATGATCCATGCACATGGTAGAGTATTCTATCCACCTTAAAATCAATAGGTGTCGTCTGGGAGACGTCCCCGATCAAAATCGGTCAAAACCCGATCGTTCTGACACGATTTAGTTGAGTTATCGTGTTAACAAAAAACATTTCTCAAACAGTCCACCATCGTGCTTTATCATGACCCGTGGACAGGGTGGGATGTGTCCTATCCACCTCAAAATTAATAGGTGTCATCTGGGAGACGTCCCCGATGAGAATCAGTCAAAACCCGATCGATCCGACACGATTTAGTTGAGTTATCGTGCTAACAAAAAATTTTTCTCAAATAGTCGACCATCGTGTTTTCTTATGACCCGTGGACAGGGTGGGATGTGTCCCATCCACCTCAAAATCAATAGGTGTCGTCTGGGAGATGTCCCTGATGAGAATCAGTCAAAACCCGATCGATCCGACACGATTTAGATGAGTTATCGTGCTAACAAAAAACATTTCTCAAATAGTCCACCATCGTGTTTTCTCATGACCCGTGGACAGGGTGGGATGTGTCCTATCCACCTCAAAATCAATAGGTGTCGTTTGGGAGACATCCCCGAGCAGAATCAGTCAAAGCCCGATCGATCCGACACGATTTAGTTGAGTTATCGTGCTAACAAGAATAAATGACGACACACAATTTTTTTGTTTTTAGGCCGAAAAACGAAAAATAAACCCTAGAAAAAAATTTTTTACGCGATTACACTACTTTTCCGAGTATAGTGGAGTGCGGAAAAGTAATATATATATAAAATTTAGCATTTGGGTTTTAGTGCTATGCTTTAAGGATTTTTTAACGATTTTTACTGCCCCTTATTGTAACATCGAAGAACGAATAATTCAGACCCATGTATCTTTCCTAATCATATATACTCTGTTTGTCGTGTTTTGAATTATCTTAGTGCCGATATACATAAAGAGATTACATCAGTCGGGAGTTCATTCAAATCTATTTTAGGCCATACATCTGTACGCCCCTGTCATCTCTCGAACTTTCTCTAATTAGATTTCATAAGACACAACCGATTCAGGCCACGTCTTTACAAGATCTTCACAAAAAATAGCGAATCATGTGGCCGCCTATCAAACGTGTCGCAGTTGTAAAAAGTTATTATATATATACGTAAAAAGTAGACGCGATTTGGATATAATTTATACAGAAAACATCCAGAGGTGCGTGGGAAATATCGGCTAAAAAAAAGACTCCTACAGCCGAATCAAGTTTATACAAATGGCCCAGGTATTTTTAGAAAGTCGAGAGTAATTCGTATGATTCCCCTAGCGTAACTTTGAGAAGAAAAATTGTTGGGTAGAAATGAATAATTATAGCGCTCGAATAACGAAATTCCATATCAATATTTTGTAAGCCATAATGGAATTGTATATTTTAATCCCGTGGTAGCCTGTGTTAGATACAGAGACGTTATCAATGAGTCCTACGACCCAATGTATACAAGCATTATCGTCCAAATTCCACCTATCCACATTTCATAGATTCACATATTCTTTCAGCATTAATCAGCTAGTCATAGTTCCTTTATTTAACTCGCTTTATCCATTAAATACCAAATAATCAAGTTACCACTTTGGAAAAGCTATATTTTCTTCCACCTATTCCTTAGGAGTTCCCTAAACAAGTATCATTCATTGATCTGGATTCTCTCTCATCTTCCAAAGAACAGTGCCTTCTTGCAAACGTTTTCGTTCGACCTACTGTCCTTCCAAGACATTAGGTTCTGTTCCCAGCTCGACTATTTTTCATGAAGCTCCCAGATGGTTGCTCCAATTGTATTTCGACTCAGCTTCTTTGTATGCTATGTTAAAGGATGAAGAGGCTGAGGATCTGGGTGGGACTATTGGGTTGTCCAAAAAGTCGTTTCGTTTTTCCGAGTTGTCCACTTACGTCACGGCCTATAATGGTATGATGCGCACAGCTGCAGCCTTGAAGCCGTCCTCGTTATTTAACCCTGATATTTAACTGTTGTTATACTCGTGAACTTTGTGAAGAGACTGTGGGATAAAATAGAACGCTGACAGTTCGCTAGGGGTCTTTAAGGCTTCCAAGTAGAAGTAGTTCTAAGCTACCATCTGGCAGTCTGCGTAGATATGGAGCTACAAACCTCCTTTCCTCTATAAAACAGAGAAAACATTCTTGAAAACAATATTTGAAAATTTTAAGAAACTGTGGAATAAAATATAACGCTAACTGTTCTCTAAGGATCTTCAAGGCTCCCAAGTAGAAGTAACTGTTAGCTACCAGTTGATAATTTGGGTAGATGTGAAGCTACATACCTTCTTTTGAAACGAAATAGAACGCTGAAAATTTGCTAAGGATATTTAAGGGTCCCAAGTAGAAGTAGCTCTGTATCCTTTTCTCTACCAGCCACAGAAATAATTCATGAAAACGAGATATTTAGCTCATATCTCCTTTCCTCTACCTGTCACAGAAGTAATTCGTGAAAACAGCATCTTAGCAGTTTGATAAGTATTTTTAAGACGTCCAAATAGAAGTAGTTTTCAGCTACCACGTCAGGTATAGGAGAAACTTTGGAAACAGCTGAACTTTATCAGCATTGGACCCCAACGTCTATGTTGTAGGCCAGAAATGGCGGATGTAAGAGGATTTAATTCACCACTTATTTTGCAGGAATTAGTTGATTAGTGGAAAAGTAGAACCGTGTATACGGATTTCTGTATTTTCTCTCCCATACTACGGTAATTCTCCTGAAGGATTGTGTCTCGATAAACGTGATATACTTTAGTCGAACGCCGAGGTGAATTGGACGTAATTCTGCGACCCAATAACTATCAAAGGAAGAGGTAAATGCAGCGAAATTCATCTGACAGGCCGAGATTAACCAACGTCCCAATAATGAAACGTTTAAATACGACTCTAGACTAGACAAATTACTGCCTAATTCCCTTATACAGCGTAAAAGTTTCGCGAAACAGACCGTACCGAACGGCATCTTGTGAAATTTATCGCCGAACTTCTCCAACTACTTAATAAGTAAAACAAGCTTAACAGAGGAAATGGTAACACAACCGCAGCCCGTCTGATATTGTTGTAATTGGACGCCCAGGCGTAAACTTTAAGTTAAACTCCATATAATGTATTATAAGATCAGGTTAATTAGGTCCCATGTGATGTGATGGATCACATTCGGAGCCGGATCTAGTACGTGACGTCTTATTTCGTTTGGGATTAAGGCAGAATTAAGACGAGATTGTTTGCTTGCAAAGTGGGTAGATCCTTGGGAAATGCGTGTTCTTTCAGAAACGACATGCCTTTTTTGTGCTGGTGCTTTGTCAAGCAAGGGATCATCATGACAAGACCAATATATGTGATCCAGTTTCAGTTGAGGTCCAAGTCATCTCGATACGTTTTATTTCTAATCTTTATCTCTTTTCGTCATTAAAAGTCTCGTCTCCTAAATCAGAATAAATCGGAATATTTCTGATACTGAAGTAATCTTAATCAACGTGTGATAGTTGCTTGCCGTCAACGTTCAAGATGTTTTTGCGTTTTTATTATGCGAGCCCAGGCTTATAATAGTTAGGCCAGGCATAATTTTACAATTAATATATTTAAATGAAAGTAATAACACTCTCAAGGCTATTGTATAAAAAAAATATTGGTATGAAACAGAAATAAAGAATAAACTTCTAACTTAAATACGACGAAATATTACTACCGACAGTCAATGATTTTTCAAAGAGCTGTAACTTGGAGAAGAATAGTCGAAGAGTAATTATAAAAAAGCAAATAGAAGCTCCAAGTTTCTGGTTTTCAGATTTTTACTTAAAAATTGTTTACCACCATCAGAGTTTAGAGTAATCATAAGAATCACCATCGGGAAAAATTTTCCAAATTTTTGCTTGCCTTTCAAAAGGTCCTGAAACTGACTTTAATACATTTTTTTCGGTGATTTAATCGTGAAACTTTTAGATAATTTTATCATCATTAATTTGAGCGTTTCTAAAGGCATTGCACGATGATTTTTCGCTGAGTTATCGTCGTTCAAAGCAAAAAAGTCAGTTTTGATTTTTTTTTTGTTAGAGAAAAAAATATTTTTTCCCTTAATAATTAATACTTTTTGAAAAATACAGATTATTGTTGAAAAACATTTTCAATCTCAAGAAATTAATAAAAAATGAAAAATTCATCCTTAAATTGCTTTTTATCAAAAAGACAAATTCGATCATTGCGAACACAATGAAAAAAAAACGCAGCATTTTGAAATGTTTAAGGTTTCTTTAAGATACTTTGATGTTCAAAAGAAACAGTCAACATCCTTAGTCTATTCATTATTTGCAAAGTTATGCCAAGTTAAACGAATATCCTAAATACGCAATTTTTACCTCTTTTTCAATCAACATTCTCCCACCGAATTTTTCTCTTTTTTTTTTATCAAAAACCAATAACTACAACTTGTAATGAATACTTTAAAATTTACTTAAATTTTCTGTACGATAATTATTTCCCGAGTAATTAATTACCAAAGTCAAAACTGACTTTTTTGCTTTGAACGACGATAACTTAGCGAAAAATCATCGTACAAGGCTTTTTGGCCACTCAAATTAAAGAGGATAAAACCACCTCAAAAACTTTAATGATGAAATTACGGAAAAAAAATTATTGAAGTCCATGGGCCCTCAAAAAGTCATGGCCCAAAGGCAAGCAAAAATTTGGATTGTCCCATAGTTTTCTTATGATTACTCAAAAAATTGAATTCAAAACCTGAAAACTAGAAACTTGGAACTTCAATTTGCATTTTTTTTAAATTACTCTGCCACTATTCTTCTCCAAGTTACAGCCCTTTAAAAATCGCCTAAAATTTAGAATTTTTTACGTCCTTTAGTTTTTGTGTCTAGTGTAATTAATACAATATAATTATTTCACGAAAACTTCCATGACATTCTCTCTCTGAAATATTCCAATGACTCTTTCATTTACCCCCGTATAAGGTAGTGAAAGCCTCGTCAGTGTAATCCTTACCTCTCATCGTCCCCTCAACCGACAAGGACAGTATCCTAAAGTAAAAACTATTAATTCCAGTATCGGGAGCGCGAAACATACCGACAACATATGGATCCCGAGGGTCCCCTAGGACGGGGCTGCTCCTGTCCCTCGTCGAAATTATTCATGTCCGTGTAACACGTTAATATTGTGAATTTGAATGTTATAAATTATTTACGACAAGTATTTTTATCACGGCTCTATCTCTCGTGTTTTTCAGGCAGGTTTGGCCGGAGAACGATAGTTTTGGGAGCCCTAACATGGCACCGGCGAAGGAGTACACAGCCCTGAGGGATATTTTCTTTGCTGATTTAGGCGGTAAGCTTGTTTTTATTTACTGCAGTTGCATCCCGGGTGTTGGTGGGGTCGTATAGAAGGGTGCGAGCCACCCTCGGGTAAATGTTATAGGGTGTACGCCTCATGTTGAAACCCACCCCATAACTATAAAGAATAGTTCTAGTAGATACAATATTTTACGAGATTTACTCCTCGACTTTTGTTGATTACTTTTCTTTATATGACACAGTACATGTTTAAGGTAGTCTTTCCGATACCGTCTGGTCAAAAAAAAAAAAAAAAAAAAAATGCTCGGATAAACGTAATATATTTAAAATATCAGTAGTCTAGTGTTCATTATTTTTGTTCAAAGACTGTACTTTGTACTCAGACACTGTATGTATACGTATACACACAACTAGATGTTCAGTAGTTGAAACTAAAGACATGGCAACGTTGCGTTGTGTTGTATTTTAATCCGCTGTGATTGTGTATGTCTTATACTTAACCTGACTATGTAAACTTTTTCGCAGCGTGCAAGAAAGTTTATAGAAAAATTTAAAATTAATTTTTATCGCGATCAGTTGCGGGACAATAAAAGAAAATGTGCAAAGCGGAAAGTAATACAGAAAGGTTTAAATTGTATTGCAAAAATGAATCTTGCGAACATGAGTTAGGTTAGTTAAACCTAAGCATTGGACGACGTATTGTTGAATTTAAGCAAGCTTAGCAAAATTTTAAGATGTTATGAATGTAAAAACGTTGTTTCACTGGAAAAAATAAAAAAGGAAAGTTGTTTAGGACTAAATTCAATTTTAGATATTGTTTGCGACGAGTGTGCAGTAATAACATAAGTGGGGGCTGGTAAAATGCATGCCGCTGCGTTGCCAAACGCTAATTGACAAGTCCTCGACTTATCGAGCAAAGCTTAAACTGGCATATTTTAAAAATGTTTATCTTTTCAACAAATCGGGCAACAACCGATTTTTTTAATTCAAAATATTCGCAATAAACTAATGCATAGATGAGTTGTTTTTGGAAAATATGTATCGAAAAGTTTTCAAGTTATGACGCAAAATGTATAATTGTTAATCAACTGATATATTCAAACCATGCAAAAAATTCCAACTTTAATGGTTTATTATATGGGCAAAATTTGTTCATTTAAGCAATTTCTTTCGGGAAGTTTGCTCTTTATATGTACCCGAAATTTGATGAAATTCTATAGAAAAGTGGATTTCCGGAGAAACTTACCTTGATACTATTTTAGATAAGGAAAGACTGGCATTTCTTTATACATTCCAGGTTCGTATGAATGTTTTTATACAATATGATGATTAATACATTTTTTGCGAAGTACAATTTTAAACATGATATTGTGTAACTATAATAGTAGTAAATACGAGGGTAGCCCCAAAAGTACCCGACCTTACAAGAAAACACAATAAATTTGGGCAAAAATATCTTTGTCTCTACATAGTCTCCTTTTAGCTCGATACAATTCCCAGCGATGTTCAATAGCTCCGATACCCTGTTTATAGTGAAACACGTCGAGTTCCTCAAAATAGCAAACCGCAAACTCTATCTCTTCATTGTTGGCAAATATTTTACCACCGAGCTATTTTTTTCAAGTTTTAAAACAGAAAATAATCAGAGGGGCTAAATCTGGTTCATAGAGTGCGTGAGGAAGCAATTCGAACTTTAACTCATTGATTTTGGCCATCGCGATAACGGATGTGTGAACTGGTGCATTGTCTTGATGAAACAAAACTTTCTTTTCGCCAAATGCAGCCGTTTTTTCTGGATTTCATCACTCAACCTCTGCAATAAGTTCGCGTAATACTCGCCGTTGATTGTTTTTTTTTCTGATATGATAATCAATGAAAGCTATCCCACGTGCATCCCAAGAAGCTGACGCCAGGACCTTGTCTGCAGATGGCACTGTCTTCGGCTTCTTTGAAGCCGAGTCTCCCCTTTCAGTTCATTGTTTGACTGTCCCTTCGTCTCAGGTGTGAAGTAATGGACCACCTACGTTTCATCCATGGTTATGAATCGACGCAAAAACTCGACTTCATTCCTGTGAAACTTCGCCAAACACTCGACTGAAACATTCTTCACAACGCTGTTTTGTTTCACTGTGAGTAATCGCGGCATCCATCTTGCGCACAGATTTTACATGCCCAAGTTTTTTTACATCCGCAACATGCGATATACCTACAACACTTTTTGAAATGCCTACCATGTCTCCTAGCTCGCGCACTTTCACTTGACGGTCATCAAATACCATTTTGTTTATTTTCTTCACCATTTCTGGTATTGCCACCTCATTTGGCCGATCACTACGATGTTAGTCTTGGCAGTTCGTACTAGTCTATCTCCGGTGGCGAAGCGTCCATCAAAGCTATAAGGCGCGGCCTGCCCTACATATTTTAGATGGTAGACCCCTTTTTTATATTTCCACTTGCCTTTGCCAAAATGATAAACATTTTGTATTCATATTAACATTACCTATTTCCATTTAAACTGAAGGGCCAGCATACCGGCAACCGGCAGCGCGCAAACCTTGGCCGGCCGCTGTCTGGGCTGTCGACAGCCACCCCAGACAGCGGCTTGGTTTTAACGGACTTATAGAGATTTGCGGTGCAGGGGAGGAGAGGGCAGTACGCGAAAAATGACATGCAATTTAGCTAGCCTGATCAATCAGTTTGCGTATGACAGTGGTTATAATATTGACCTGTCGTTACTCGTAGTGATTAGTGTTATTTTTAAGGATAATGGCGGCCCTAGACAGCGCCGATTTAGTAGACTTTTTAATTAATAATAGTGGTTATTTTAAAAATTTATCTTTAGAAGATAAACTGAAAATTAAAGCGGCAAAACCTACCAATTTATTTCAAGAACTATAGATGTTCGTGCAGAAAATAAAACGCGGTGAATGGAATTGATATACAAAAAGTAGGTAAGTTATATATGTATATGTATATGTGTATGTATATATATATATATATATATATATATATATATATATATATATATATATATATATATATATACTACATTAAAAATGAGCAGCCTCCCTCCCTCGCCTAATTCAGGACAGCCTACCCTCAACTTGAATCGACGCTTCGCTTCGCGACGTTTTGAAAATATTGAGCATTTTAGACGTTGCGTGAACTGATTTTGATAATTTTCTATAAAGTTGACGTTTAATCCTTCATGTTAAGAGATAGTCGATGCAACTAGATCTTGTCTACCTTGATTACGTGTTACTTTAAGCATTATTCTAGTTTCTTCTTCGATTTAAAAGGAATTTTGGAAAAAAACGAGACTAACCATCAGTCACTAACAATAGCATATAACGAGATTGCAAGCCTCGAATCGATATTAACTGCCATGGGTCAACGTATGCGCGCTTACCCCCCCATTTTCGGCACACACTATAGCAGAGAGCAAGGCGTATATATTTCCCTACATTACGTCTCGTTCTGTTGTTTCATCAAGACATTACAAAGTTTCCACCGTACGCTTAATACATGGCATACACTGGGTAACTTAACTTTAAAGTGAAATAGTAATTCCATTAACAAAACAACCAGTTGGCTGTGCCGAATAAACGGTACGAACTTGGGCGTAATCTCGACGTAATATACTGTTTATACTCTACCTCAATTTTATTTTAATATTCCGCAACATGTATATCTTCGGCGATGTGCAGTCTCTCGAGTAAATGCCGGCCTATTTGATTTTGCCGCTCTACTATATTACGACTTCATGTCACAAAGCCATATAAGGTTAGTATTTTGGCGTCCATGTCGCAATTTTTACGTTATCGTTTTGAAATACAACTAAAAAACAATAGCTTTGCATAGTTGACGTGATGAGAGTGGTAGACGTAAACAAAGACACATATAAACACCCTGTATATTGTTTACCTTATATTTTAGATATCTTTCAAGCTGATTTCAAATATACAAGGACTGATAGGTCTAGCTATGATATCTTGGAGATATCAGACAGTAAATATGCAGTGTTTTCGTAAACTAATGAGTAAATTCGTTTAAAATTCAAAGAACAACTTTTGGGAAAAACTGCCGAACCCGTAAAATTTCAGGGTGATTCGTGTAGGAGGTATTACCACATCGATATATATTTTTTTAATGGCAACCCCATTATTCTAATTCCATATTAATGGAATTTCCCCAATTCAGCGTTTAATTACCCACGGATACTACATCGTGCCGTTTTTTTCCATTAGCAACCATTTGATGAAAATACTGCACGAAGAACCGGAACCGAATAAACACGCGCATACCTTTTCCTTTATTTTACTGCTATATGAGGTTCGTAAACTATAAAAAAGATTCTAAAAACCCTTCTGTTATTTAAAAGACAATACCCACATCTTTTTCTTAACTTAATAAGCCAATTTGAAACTGTGTTATTGTAGTCTTTGTTTCCCTAATTTTGATTTTGACACTTGGGCCTTCCTTGAGATTATTACTAACTTTATCCATTAAGAGCCCTTCACAAATTGTACACGTCTAAAGATGTTAAATCGGGACCATGTGATGGCCGTGGAATGGGTCAGCTATTAGCAGTTCAAACGTTGAATTGATTTATTTAAATACTCCAGGTCCTCGTTCGGACAAGAACATGGACTCTATAGGTTTATTTCGCAAAATACCGCACTATGTTGCTACTATATATTTTTTTTGCCCTCCGTCGGGCGCAGTCAATCTGTGGGATCCGGCAGTCACTTTTTTCTTTGCCCTTTCGTGTGTATTACGAATATTAACTCGAACTTCCTCATAGCTTCCTAGCTCCAAACCACTCTCCTCGATATGGTGTCGATTTTTTTTAGTGCATTCCCTGGTCTTGTATGGGCCGCCCGGATCTGTCAGATGCATTGCGCCTGATTACGTAATTATTTTCACTTTTGTATTTTATTATTTAAATTAATAATATTTTTTGGGATCTCTACACTTACTTATTCTGGCTTTTTATGGTGTTATTATTCAAAATTAACACATTTGGGTGTTAAATTAGTGGTTTATACTAAGTATCGTTACCAACAATGTGACGTTTATTTTTATTTAGAACATGCTAAAATGATGAAGAGCATTTATAATTCTTTACACTTAAAATAGGCAGTCAATTACAACTTTTCTTTGCAATTTACTCCAGTATTTTTTTATATATAACTTTATGACTTTTACATGAAAGAATAGGTGTTTTTTTCTGTATTCAAAATATTGTTCAATACTAATTTATGCGTTTTGTCCTTAAAACATAAAAAACTTGCCAATAGCTGGTTCTCCTATAATTATCTTCCAAATTTATTGTTTTACAACATTAAATGAGTTATTTTATGTAAATTTAATTATTGCGATTAAAAACTAGTGTGAAATATTTATTATTGTATTGTATTAATTAAAATAAGCGCTTACTTGAGTCTCAACCTCATTAAAAATCTAAATTGTGTATGGGATCTCTCAGATGCATTGCGCCCCAATGTGTTCGGATTCAGACTGCGCCCATCAGAAACTTAAATTATCCTTCATATACAAAGAAAAAGGAAAACAGAACACGTTATGTTGAATAAATGTTATGAATAATTATCCAAAATACTACACGATAACAGACTGGCGTCGTTAATGACTCCAAAAATTTCACCCCTCACAATAAATCATCCATTCGACAGTAAGGGCCGAGCAAATATGCCTGCAGAGCTACAAGGCATCCAAATTATGTCGATAAGTACTTACGAATATGCAGTAAAGGTAGTGCAAGTCATACGATAATGAACATTACAAGAATAATCGCCTGGGCTACCCCTCCGAAAGCACTCGAGTTCTCCCTTCGCCCTAACACGAAATAAAATAAACATCGGAAAACTCACTTGAAGGACTGTTGCATGTCTGCACACATATCATTTCGGTGCATGCATAATTTATGAAGCTTGGCAAACAAAAATTTGTGTCGGTATCGACCAGCTAGGCATTTGTCAGAGATAATGATAGATAATGCAGATGCCTATCGACTGTCTAATGTTCTTTTAATGGACGTGATAAATGAATTAACTTGTGACGTTCCATGTTAATTATTTCATTTATTATACATACATACGACCGATCAGAAAGACCAGTTGTATCACTCACCGTGTGTCGAAAATAGAACAGTCACCCGGTACTGTAATTGTATGTAATAGAACGATTTTTCTTTTCGGAGTTGTAGACCTAAGTCATACCTTGGATCTAGAAAACATGTCTGAGGTATTTCGTAGTGAATTCATTCCTGATTCCTATGTTCCTATGTTAAGAGTGGCGCATTACTTTTGTTCTCTTTGAAGTGTCACTTTGATCAGTTTTGGTTCCATCCAAGTTTACCAGATGACAGAACCCACAACCAATTGGGTCTATCGTTGAGGTGTGTGGTCGTTCTTCATGCTAGTCGCCTTCTACACTTGCATAGCTCCATCTCCAACAGAATACTACCCGAAATTTATCCATCCATCATTTTTATTGTGTTTTATGTTCCGTTTCTTCCGACTCTTATGATGATAAGAGATAACGTAGATAGTACCAAGTGGTTCTAATCACAAGTATAATCATTTCAGGATCAATCTAATTGTTTCATTGTTATGAGATCCTTTCTAACTCTGCCTATTTCTCGCAGGTTCTCGTTCTTGGAGATTTGTTATCTTTTCAAGTCTTCTTTGATCATCTAAGAGATTGGAGGTCATTTTTGAGAGGCGCTTTCTTTCTCTCGCCATTTCTCCCAGGTTCTTCTTGGACGTTCCTTATCTTCAAGTCTGCTTTGGTCATCCAGGAGATCGTTGTTGAAGTGCTTTCTTCCTTTGCTCATTTCTCCCGGATTCTTCTAGGACGTTTCTTATCTCTTCAGGTCTTCTTTGGTCATCAACGAGATTAGAGATCATTATTATGAGGTGACTTTTTCCTCTGCCCATTTCTCCCAGGTTCTTCTTGAATGTTCCTTATCTCTTCAGGCCTGCTTTGGTTGTGAAGGAGATTTTTTTCGGTCTATGTGTCATGGTGAGACGTTGGATGTATACAACAATTGAAGCACGTTTTCTTCTTGTATACGTTGTAAGTTTCACTAAAATATTCAGGAAAAACAAAAAGTGATCTTGATTGATTTCTACCACCAAATTATTATTTCAATGTCGAGGTGCTTTCTTCGCCTGCTCATGTCTCCCAGATTCTTCTTGGACGTTCCTCATCTCTTCACGCCTGCTTTAGTTGTGAAGGAAATTGGCAATTTTTTTCCGTCTGTATGTCATGGTGAGACGTTGGATCTCTGTAACAATTGAAGCACGTTTTCTTCCTAATTCCGCTTGTAGACTTCTTCAGAATATACAGGAAAAGCAAAAAGCTATTTTTATTGATCTCCACCGTTAAATTAGTGTATGTTTAAATGTGATATTTATATAAATCAGGATATACAAGGTGTCCTGAAATGTTTTCCTCATTTGTTTGTTGTACAATCTATTGGTGCCAACAAATCCTAATGATTTTTTCTAAGTCTTACATCTAAAAATTACTTTATAAATATATATATATACGACATAAATTTAATGTATCTAATCCAAGCTGAAATCCTATTAAATGCGTAATCAATTATCTTACTTAGCTTCATTTTTTGGACACCGAAAAAATGAGACACTAGATCCTGTTTTACTGTTACAGCTATCAGCAGAACACATCAATCAGAAAATTCACAATCTAAAATCCGATCGGTGTAAAACTTCGCCTGCGGCAATCGGTACAGTGTCGAGACTGACGGTATACATGAGCCACGTGCTAGTGCTAATTCTCGCTGGTTGACGAGACAGGGTAAGGAGGGAAACTTAGCAGGCGGAGCTTAGAGTAAACCTTCTTGTCTTACAATTGTTTCTATTCGGTGCCTTGGAGTAGGCCACCCAGTACAAACAAGTTGAAGGATTAAGCTCGATCAACTTCCAAGGCATGCTTTATTTCCAGTTTAACTGCAGGACGCTAAGTCCTTTCGGAAATATAATAAATCGTTCCGAATTTATTACTTGCTTAGCGCGGAAGTTTATTATTTTGTAATGCCAAGTTATTTTGCCTCGGAATAACAACCAGTAAAACTTACAATGTAATGGCCCTGACAAAACGCCGTTGAGCCACGTAATAAAGCTGGATCTCGTTAACAAAAATGGATCGAAAATAAGAGCGGCGATGACGGTGCTGCGTATTAAAAAACCCAGTATGAGGTGGAGGTTGTGTTATTTATTAGCCGGCCTGGGCCAATATCTTTGAAATATTACAAAACGAAAAAATATATATTTCACACAAAACAATTTTGTTCTCTCTAGGAGATATTCACAAGACAATAAATTTCAAGCTTGCAATAAATCATATTCGAACAGATATTGAATAGACTTCGTCTGTGGTGTTTTCGTAATGTCTCAGCTGCAGCGAGCTTTGAAAGTTCCGTATATCTCTCTCGACTTTTTAAGTATATCGAAAACATTTCCCGGGATCAGAATCGCCACCTTCTTGCGTCATGTCTCGTAAACAATTCTGAATTTCATTCCATTTAATTCATCTAATATCAATCGACGTTTTCAAGCCAATTCCTGTTAAACCGACTCGGCTCGAGAGCTTCAGAAATTGAGTGGAACGAAGTCGTTCCCCATCCCCCAAAAGTTAGGTCCCTGAAATATGGTTACGTTTAGGCCATTTTGGGCGAGAATCTGACGTAATATCTCAAACGTTTCACACATCCACCCCGAAACGAGGGACGATATAAAAAACAACCTACGCCAAGATACCCCGGAAACTGATGCCCTTATTTACCATTTTTTTTAGCCAACGCATATGTAAATAAAATATATATCTCTCGGTAAATAAGGCTCGCGAGAGGAAATAAGTTTTTCTTTTCCATCACGTTAGATTTAAAGTTTAACTTTTTTTTTGTCGGTATTGACAGAGATTACAAGCCCCAGTTGTTTTTCGCAGAAATGTAGCTCGAATTCGTCCGGATTGAAAAACATCAATTACACTCGGTTAAGAACTCTAATAAAAAATGTATGGATCATGATCGGCCATCATTTAAATTCACCTGAACGCATATATGTATACTAGGCACAAAAACTAAAGGATGTAAAAAAACCTATATTTTTAGGTCATTTTCAAAGGGCTGTAACTTGAAGAAAAACAGTCGTAGAGCAATTTTTAAAAAAGGGCATTGAAGCTCTAAGTTTATAGTTCTCAGGTCTTGACTGAAATTTATTTTACCCTTAACAGTTTTTGAGTAATCATAAGAAAACTATCGGGAAAAAAATCCGAAATTTTGCTTGCTTTTCAAAAGATCCACGGACTTCAATACATTTTTTTCAGTGATTTCGTCATAAAGCTTTTTTAGATAACTTTATCGTCTTTAATTTGAACAGTCTAAAAGCCTTGTACGATGATTTTTTCGCTGAGTTATCGTCGTTCAAAGGAAAAAAGTCAGTTTTGATTTTAGTAATTATTTACTCGGGAAATAGTAATTTAATAGAAAATTCAAGTAGGGTTTTAAAAACTGAAAATTATTGCTTACAAGTCGTAGTTATTGGTTTTTATTAAAAAAAAAAAAAAAAAAAATCGGTGCGACAATGTTGATTGAAAAAGAGGTAAAAAATTGCATATTTAGGGATATTCGCTTAACTTAGCATAACTTTGCAAATAATGGATAGACTAAGGATGTTGACCGTTTGTCTTACAGTATCCCAAAGAAAATTTTAAAGGGCTGCGATTTTTTTTTTTTTTTTCATTGAGTTCGAAATGATTTGAATTTGTCGTTTTTGCAAAAAATCTATTTAAGGATGAATTTTTCATTCTTTATTGATTTTTTGAGGTGGAAATGTTTTTTAGCAATAATCCATATTTTTTTTATCAAACAATGTTACTTATTGTAAAAAAATGGAATTTTTATAAAAAAAAATTTCCTAAAAAAAGTCAAAACTGATTTTTGCTTTGAACGACGAAATATCATCGTACTCAAATACGCTCAAATTAAAGTGGATAACATTATCTAAAAAAAGCTTTATTAAAAAAAAATTATTGAGATTAGTGGACCTTTTTAAAGGCAAGCAAAAATTTTGAAATTTTGTTACGATGATTTTTTTATGATTACTCAAAAACTGCTTATGGTAAATAATTTTAAACTCAATATCTGAAAACTAGAATCTTGGAGCTTCAATTTGCTTTTTTAAAAATTGCTCTGCGACAATTTTTTCCAAGTTACAGCCCTTTGAAAATCGCCTAAAAATTTAGGATTTTTTACATGCATTAATTTTTTTGTCTATTGTAAATTATCTGTGGATATTAAATCTGGTGATCTAATGTGCCTCTAAAATATATCTCTTCCTCAGGTTATCCATAACAAATTTGAAGACGTTTTTTTATTACAAAGCAATGTTTTTGGGCGCATTTTTTCAACATAACGAGAGCTGATCAAGAAATACGGTGAATATTATGAGTAAAGTAATAAGCTTACTTCAAATTTGAACTAATCTTCTTCAAAGTACGGTCCTTGGCTAACGATGCAATTATCCCAACGTTGTTTCCATAATTGGAAGCATTTCTGGTAGGCTTCTTTGGGAAGGACCTGCAGCTGCTCCGTCGTGGCCCTCTCAATGTCGGGAATGGTGTCAAAACGTTTTCATTTTAGCACAACTTTGACTTTTGGAAATGACCAGAAGTCGCATGGTGCTAAATCTGGAGAGTAAGTCGGATGTGGACGAACAGGAATTTTTTGTTCACCCAAAAACTCGTGGATCAGAAGCCAAGTGTGGCACGGCGCGTTGTCGTCATGAAGGAGGAAGCCATTATCCCGTACGAGATGTTCAGTTCTTCACTAATCTCTTGAATAGTCAATCGCCCGTTTTAATGAATCAGATTTACCACTTTTGCAATGTTTTCGTCTGTTTTTGAGGGCTAAGGACGCCCCGACCGTTGCTCGTCTTCAACCGACTCATTTCCGCTTCTAAATCGCTCATACTACTTGTAAACAGTCTTCAGAGTCACCACATACACTGATTTCATGAAATTCTTTGGAACTTTTTTGCAACTTAAAACTTAATGCATCGTTCGAAATCTGTGATGCGTAACAGACTCTTTCGGTTCTGGGAGCCAATTGACAAATCATAACTTGTTCAAACTTGACACTAACTATCTCAAAGGATCAGGCTATCGGACGCACTATTTCACACAGATCTAGCGTCAGCAGTTTATGCTATAAAAATTCATTCACCGTATTTTTCTAATATGTAATTTTAGACCTCGTAACTTTAGTCACTCCTCATCGACCATAAAACATTTTTGGTTACGTTCCTTGTTGTGTTTGGAATCGAATACAGCCTTTGGGCTTCTCTAACGAGACATTCCGTCCACCCTCGTTCCCTTTGGTCAAAGTGTTCAGAAATAACGTGCCAAAATTGTTTCCATAATAGAGACGTCCGTTACCCGAGAACTACTCGTAGTTCAATTGCACTTCTCCTATAGCATTGTTCTGAAGTCCAAACTGACCGAGAGCCATACGATCTGAATTATTTAATTTACATAAAACCGGAATGGTTCCACCATAGTCCGCAGCGTTTTGTTTCTAACGTACAACATAATAAAGTATAATGCGCATCGTAGTGGGCCTTTCGGGATTACGCGAGCCAAGCCGTTATTTCCGGGAGAGCCGGAAATTTCAATACATCGGTGGCTTCGGATAATCTCTGGTTATTAAATTAAGACTACGGTATGATATCCTTCGATAAGCTTTGTATTCGGGGTTCAAAGGAATTTTTCAAATATATAACGTACTCGATCGTCCTCCTCGTTCCTTGCCTTCTGTGGGGGTCGTCTCGAAAGAATGCCTAATCAATACGTAAAGGGAATATTTAAGTTCATTACGTTAAATGGGGGTTTCCGAAGATTGTAAATAAGTAATAAATTAATCTCGAATATTACGCAGACGAACGATGAAGTTAATTACAAAATGTGTTGACTTGCTCTTAACGGGAATAGAGTTGGCTTGCTCTTAACGGGAAGAGACAATTGATCACAGTGAGTATCTAAAAAGTTACAGGGACGCATTCGATAGAATCGTTATTGGACATGTAGGAAAAGTAAATGTAGTCACAACTGAGAGAACTATGTACCGTTGTAGCAATTCTAAATACTTTTGAGCAGCGAATGCATCGTCAATTAAATATAGCGCAAACCTATAATTGTGACAGTTTCTGTCCACACGTTGATTACCCAACCATCGCATTTCCCTATCACTTAATTGATAGAAGAGGAGATATGGAATGGTCAGATAGTTCGCCGGCTCTAACTTCACTAGACTATTTTTTTGTTGAGTTACGAGTACCTTCAGTATAAGGTATATCTCACGAGACCAAATACTATTCAGACATTAAAAGACACAGAGAGAATGAAATAATTCGGAACGAGGTAAACATAACTAAAGACTACAGAAATAAGGAGTTTTTATACTCCAACCCATCTGCAAACGTCTTATATGATAAGGACCAAACAAATTATGTCAAAACAGCTATTCTGCTGGCTATATGCCAAACGCCGAGCGCTGAATTACATGACAAAATTTGCCGTATTTTTGTCTAACATAATTAGCACTAAAATACAGTGATTGTTTCAAAACCACAAGAAAGATGCATCGGAGATGTAATCAACTGGCGAGACCCAAGGTAGAAAGGTCGAAACCGGTCTGCAGTTAACGATATCCTGAGATAGGTGACACTTTGCATCTTTCTTAATCTTATTAATTAAAAAAATCATAACGTCCCTAAAAATTGTTTTAAAGCATTCTGCTTTCAAAGAGTCTTAATAGAGACACTAATAGGTATCTGTAATGAATATCGAGGGTGCGTATGGTCTATGTAGGGAGTGGTGACTTTTAAAAAATTCGGTTACCTAAAAATGACTAGAAATACCGTACGTATTAATTAAAAATATCCTGGCGTCCCTAAAAATTTCTTTAACGTATTCTGCTTTCAAAGTGTATTAGTAGAGACCCTAATTTATATCTGTGGTGAATATTGAGCGTGTGTCTATGTAGGTAGTGGTGATATTTTTTTTAATTATATTGCCTAAAATGACAAAAATTATTGTACTTTATTATTTTAAAAAATCGTAGCGTCCCTAAAAAGATATTTGATACATTTTTCTTTTAGAATGTCTGAGCAGAGACTCTAATAAATGCCTGTGTTGAATATCGAGAGTGCGTATGATCTACGTAGGTAGTGGTGATTTTTTTAAAATTATGTTGCATAAAAATTATGAGAAACATCGTATTTTATTAATTGAGAAAATCGTGGCGTCCCTAAAAATTTGTTTAACGCATTCTGCTTGCAAAGTGTCTTAGTAGAGACCCTGATATATACCTGTGGTGAATAATGAGGGGTGTATATGGTCTATGTAGGTAGTGGTGATTTTTTTTAATTAATTTAATTGCCTAAAATGACAAAAATTATTGTACTTTATTATTTAAAAAAATCGTAGCGCCCCTAACAAAATATTTGAGACATTTTGCTTTTAGAATGGCTTAAATGAGACTCTAATAGATGCCTGTGTTAAATATCGAGAGTGCGTATGGTCTACGTAGGGAGTGGTGATTTTTTAAAAATTATGTTGCCTAAAAGTGACTATAAATATCGTACTTTTTTAATTAAAAAATCGTAGCGCCCCTAAAAAAATATTCCGAGGTATTTTTCTTTTAGCGTGTCTTAATGGAGACTCCAATAGATATATGTGGTAAATATCGAGGGTGGATATAGGGACTAGTGAATTTTATAAAATTATATTACTTAAAAATGACCAAGAATATCGTACTTTAATGTGGCCAACACTATTAATGTCTTTATTTCTCCACGTTAACAACTTTAGGTGTAGATAAAAAAATACGCTATTTTTGCTATGCAAGCTTGATATGTGAACTTTTGTTAATATTAGACCAAATTTTGAACTAATTGACAAACCAAGTAAAGTATCATTCGTCGACAAAATACGTATTTTTTTAGTAGTTGACACGACCGACTTCGTGTGCAAAATAAAATCTAGGACAATCCCTACACGCCTCCCTCTATCCGGTATCCTTTTTATGCGTCAGGCTTATCCACTCGAGCTGCTATCCTTTCCGCATGAAAGGGTCAATCTCGACTTCAATTATCGTGTCGGCCCGACCAGGCCCACCCTGCGTCAGGGCAGAATTAAGAGAGCCCGCTCGGCTGTTATTTCACAGTCGCAGGCACCACACGGGGGAGCAGGTGATAAGGGCGCGCAATTATCCGACATATTAGTTATATTTGATGCGAGGGACGCGCCCCTTGGGGTAGTTTCATCCCCAAGACGGCGCATCTCGCAGTAGAGGCACGTCTCGTCTGAGGCGCGAAATGCCGTACAAGCCACTTAAGTCCCTCGAGCTGCCAACACGGCCTGACCTCCAGCCATCGATTGCTTCCACCACCGGGATCACCGTTTATTAACATACCAGCGGAAATACCATAGTCGCTTCCCGCATTATTCGATGCGAATAACTTTTTAATGAGGGGCCGTCTTAGGAGGTCCGTGGCCTACATATTGAATATCGGAAGAGATTGTAGCCGCTGATTCGGCCGCCGCGCCAGGGGAAAGTCTTAAAGAAAAGTTTCGGGCGTCGTTTCACCAATTTGTACGTTGTTTTCTTAATTCCTGCTCAAATCGTGTACCTGGATACAACTTTCAGCAAGAAGCTTTCGATTTATCGCACTATACAGGTATGGTACAGGTAAGCAGGTATGTAAATATAAAACAGGAATTGTCTGTATAGAAAATACACGTTTATTGTATGAAAATGGTAGAAAATATTTTATTCGAAGTATTGCCCATCGCTAGCTATACATTTTCCCCATCTCTCTGACAATTCGTGGATTCCATGCCAAAAAACTTCAAACCTGTCATAGAGCCATTTTCGTAAGAAGTAAAGCCCTGCTCAGCAAATGCATGTTCCATCGATGCATCGACTTTTTATCTCTTGGCAGAAGCAGTGACTCCTTTTAGGTCGCTCTCAGCCTCAAATCTATTCAACGGTCTCTCGATGACATTGCTCCGACACCGCTTTGTATACAATTTGTTTCTAACTAAACATAAATATATTTTAACGACATCTGTTGTGCATTCATCATCATCATGAGGTTATCAGTCCTAAGACTGGTTGGACACTAACCTCCAGCTTCTCCTATCTTGTGCTAACCTACGCATTCCGCTTATTGTGCTACAACCTACATCCCTACTATTTGCGAGCAGTAGTCTAATCTAGGCCTACCTCTGCCTTTCTTCACTCCTATTTCTGCCTCCAAAATATCGCGGACTATTCCCCCATGTCTCAGCAAGTGGCCTACCATTCTATCTCTTCCCTTCTTTATGTTTTTCCACATACTTCTTTTCTCGCCGACTTTCTCTAATACTTCTTCGTTCCTAACCCTATCAGTCCACGGTATGTTCATCATTCTTCGGTAACACCACATCTCAAAAGTTTCTAATTTCTTCCTACTTGCTTCCCCTACCGTCCAGTTTTCGCAACCGTATAGTGCCGTGCTCCATACACATGTTTTCAAAAATCTCTTCCTTGTTTCTAAGTTATTACCCCCGAGCATAAAAGTGCTTTCTTTTTGTTAAAAGCTACTCGACCCTGCGCTATTCCTTGTTTTATATCTTTATCGCTTCTTCCATCCCAATTTATTTTACTTCCTAAATAAGTGGAGTCTTTAACTTCCTCCAATCTTTCATTATTAATTTGTACTTTCGTTTTTGCTCTGCTCTCGCGCCCTCTGCACACTAACACTTTAGTTTTGTTTTTATTCACCCTCATTGCGTATTCCTCTATCAACACTGCCTCCATTTAATTCAACGCTGATTCTAATTCCTCTTTACTAGATGCTAATACTGCTATATCATCCGCGAATCTCAGCATTTTTAGTTTCTGTCCCTGTACTTTAATCCCGAAATCCACTCTATCTTTTAACATATTAATCGCCTCTTCGATGTACAAATTAAAAATTAGTGGTGATCCTTATCTTACTCCTTTCCTAATACCAACTTCCCTTCTTTCCCCTTCTACTTCTATAACAGCAGTTTGCTCTTTGTATAGATTGTGTACTACTGTCCTATCTCTATACTTCATTCCCGCGCTCTTTAGTATCTCGAACATTTTTTCCCATCTTACATTATCAAAAGCTTTTTCTAAATCTACAAATCCTATATAAACGTTCTTTCATTTTTCTATTGTTTTCTCTAACATTACTCTTAGCGCCAGAATATCTTCGCGAGTTCCCCTATTTCGCCTAAACCCGAATTGGTCTTCTCCTAGTATTTCCTCCGCTCTATTTTCCATCCTCTTCTACATTATTCTGGTTAAGATTTTTGACGCGTGGGAAGTTAGGCTAATCGTTCTAAAGTTCTCGCATTTATCGGCTCCTCTCTTTTTCGGTATAATAACGATAAGGTTCCTCTTATAATCCTCGGGCATCTCGCCCGTTTCGTATATGTACTTTACCAGTTCAAACATCCTATTTACTACTTTCTGTCCCGCACATTTCAAAATTTCCGCCTGTATTTTATCTTCACCCGGCGCTTTATTGTTCTTTAGCCCCCCTAGTGCTATTTCAAATTCCTCTCTCAATATAGGTTTTCCTACATCTTCCCTATCGATGCTAGATTCTTCCTCTAATATCTCTCCTAATTTCTGACCCTCGTATAAATTTCCTAAGTACTGCTTCCATCTATCCGCTTTCTCCTCTCTTCCGATCAGTATGTCCCCCGATTGACTCCTAACGTTTCTACTTATTGGTCCTATATCCCTGAAGTTTTTCTTAATTATTTTGTAAGCCTCATCGGTCTTACCTACTTGGAGCTTATCTTCTACTTCTTTGCCTTTATCCTCTATCCATTGTTCTTTCGCTTTTCTACACTTTCTAATGATTTCCCACTTTATTGACTTATAAGTTTTCAGTCCTTCCTCGTCTCGTCTGTTTTTGTAGCCTCGTCTCTTTTGTATTAAGTTTAAGATTTCGTCCGTTATCCAGGGCTTCCTAGCTTCCCTTCTCTCGTATCCTAAAATGTCCGTAGCCGCGGAATCTAGACTATTCTTGATACTCTCCCACTCAGTTTCTGCGTTCTTGATTTCGTCATTACTCGCTTTATTTATTAATTGATCTGTTTTCTCCTGGAACTTATCTTTCATATGCTGATCCCTCAATATATCTACATTTATACGTTTCTTATCCTTCCGGGTTTTCAGATTTTTGACCTTTAATCTAGCTTTCATGACTACCAAGTTGTGGTCGCTGTCTACATCTGCTCCTGGATAACTCTTTTACTT
This sequence comes from Rosalia funebris, assembly GCA_037954035.1. Taxonomy (NCBI): domain Eukaryota; kingdom Metazoa; phylum Arthropoda; class Insecta; order Coleoptera; family Cerambycidae; genus Rosalia; species Rosalia funebris. The sequence continues at coordinate 7,273,852 of JAZFAV010000001.1, read as the reverse complement.
GATTTCTAAATCTCTTCCTAACCAGAATGTAGTCTATCTGATACCTGTCTATCCCTCCTGGCATTTTCCAGGTGTACCGCCTCCTAGTGTGATTCTTGAACAATGTATTCGCGACTACCATCTTGTGCTTCTCACAGAATTCTATCAGTCTGTTACCTCTCTCGTTTCTGTTTCCTAATCCATAAGGACCTACAAATTCTCCTTCTTTCCCCTCACCTACGACTGCGTGAAAATCTCCCACTATTATTAAATTTTCATGACCCTTCACAAATCCTATTACCTGCTCTATGTCCGAATAAACGGCTTCTAACTCTTCCTCACTATGGCTAGAAGTAGGCATGTATACTTGCACTATTACCGTTTTCACTGGCTTCGAATCTAACCTGACCATCATTACTCTCTCGCTGTATTGTAGGTAGCTATCTACACACTGTCCTCCGTTCTTCCGCAGAACGATTCCTACTCCCGCGTTTCCATTTACCGATCCTGTGTGTATTACCCTATAGTCACCGCTCCAAGAATCTCCTACTTCCGGCCAGCGCAAAAATTTTCTGCCCCATATTGTTAAAGGTTCAAAGAATGTTTTAAGCTAACAATGAAATCAAAGAAAAACAAACAGATGAGGAAAACATTCAGGACACGTTACTAAAAGACTAAAAACGTTTGAGTACGAAGAAAATATATATAAATCGATTGACTCTTTGTCTCTAATTGTTAAAAATTTAAACAAGCGATACGAGTTCATTACACCACTAGCGAGGTAATAGAGCTCATTACACACTACGACAGCTACCGAGGAATGGCACAGCAAGTATTTACCAAAGCGATCGTAGTTAAAACGGTTTCACTTGGTGAAAAACAATCAGAGACAGTCAACTTCAACAAAGCTTCGCAAAACACGCGTCTCTGAGGCGAAGTTTAAATAGTCCTTTCCTGGGTCCACGTTATCGATCCCGCCGGCCAACTTTCACCGCTTTTCTCGGCATAATAAAGGTTGTTCGTTATCACTTTTACTTCACGCATCATCGGTTGGTCCAGAAGCGGTATTTTTTTTTCTAGCCCTACAAAGGAGTTATCAACGTGTGACCTAATTCGGAGTGCTATAAATTTACATAGGGAGTAAGGCCGGAAATTGAACTTCTTTCGTGTATTGTCGGCTTGGGAGAGTTTAAATAACTGGGAATCGAAAGACGTGTAGTATTTTTAAGTGCAACGTTTGCCACCAGGATAAAGATAGTACTGTGTCAAAACTTCGTCTTCCATTTTACATAAAAGCGCACCCTTAATTAAGTTATCGATGGTTTAACTATTCATGCCCTTAAAAGTTATTTATAAATAATTCAGAATTTGTTAAAACAGAAACTCATTCCAATTTATGGTAGTTATACAGCAACACCTCTACATAAGGACAAAGCGCTTACAAAATTTTAGCTCGTTACGTCATGAATGTAGGCCTTTCCGATATGGAGCGAAGATGTAGGAAGCCAGCTTACAGGTGGCGTAAACACGATCGAGACACCATAGATGTTTGCAACGTTGCCAGACTACTACGATACAGCGAATATTAGGATTCCAGTATATAAAGGATGTATCTCTTTCCCTTAAATTACCATTTTCTTCTTCAATATCGTAAAACACATATTTCCATAAGATGTTCTTTCCTCTTTTTTTAATGTGGTATTTCGTAATTTATTTATTTAATTATCAAATACTACTACCTTGTTCGACTTCCCTAACAAAAATACTTTCCTTACGGAGCCGGCAACAGCGCTCATCTGGTACGCTAACCTGTAAATCTAAAAGTTACTATAATCAGCGTTATTTCTTACATTTTTCTGAAATCAGAACTATTTATGTGCTTTTAAGTGCGTGAAACTTGTACCTAATATTTCGTTGTATATTTAGGTATACAATTTATATTGTTAGGCGTATTTTTAAATACGTGAAACCATATATTTCGGACTTATAACCTGTTGCTTTTTTGGCGGTCCGTCGGTTTGTTTACAGCACAGTTTATAAGTTTTTGTTCGTGTTTAATTGTATGTTTTTCTCTTGGTTTCGGCTAGTTTTGTGGTAACTGATACTTAGTGAAATTATGCCTCAAAAGTATTGTGTTCCTCGCTGTAACGGAAACTATAAAAATGGGCCTAAAGTTCATGTTTTCGGTTTTCCAAAGAACGTAAGTTTACGACAAAAATGGCTAAAAGCGATACCCCGAGATAACTTTCAGCCCACAAACACGAGAGTATGTGAAGCTCATTTTCCTTAAGGTAGTATAATAAAAAGTACAACAGTTCAAGACTCAAACATTGGTAAGATTTTTACAATAGATTTACTAAAACCACGGCTAAAAGAAGACTGTATACCATCTATTTTTTTAAATTTCCCCATTTATTTATCAAAAGATGTCAAAATACAGCCAAGTAAAGATGAAAAGCTCAAAAATATTGATGAGTTAAATTTGTCAAAAGTCCTTGAAATAAGCAAAAATTGCTCTCAACAAGACTTTTCTCAAATTAAAACGTTATTGTCTCAAATTTTAATAAATGATGATCACTTTCACGATATCAACGATGTATTGCCGTTAATTACATATTTAGGTGGTTATTGTTGCTATATTACGTTAAAAAAATTACAATGTGCCAGCTGTAAACAAAAATTAGTATATGACGAGCAATTTATTGTTGAGGACAATTTTGATCTCATTAATAAATTAAATCGTGGAGGACTTTTATATCCCCAAGGACAAGTTATAAATGTTGTATATGTGACTTATATAATCTTCAATAAATTAATAAATGAATTTCAGGAGACATTTCTAGAAATCTATAATAAAGGATCGTTCATGGTTCATTTAATTTTGGAATATTGTATTGAATAGAAACATGTCTCACATTTCGATGGATGCCCTAATCATAATGGAAAAAACATTTTAAAAATTATTCTCAAAAGTATTTCCAATGCCCTCTTAAAAAATTATTGCGCTAAAAATAACGACCATTTAAAAAAAGAAAATAAAAAAGAAAACTCGATACATTAACGAAGTAGGCCATATACCTACCTATACATGCATAAATATTTTTTATAACTAAACGTATATAATTTGGGACCTATTTCTTTAAAAGTTTAATTAATGTATTTTCATGGCTTGTGTTCTATAATATATTTTTTATACCTAAACTCTCACCTCAACACTAAGTTATGCACGATATTAGGTAGGTAAATGGAATTTGAAACTGCATAACATGAACATGCATACCTACATTATACCTACTAAGTAATAATAATTAAGAGAAGGTGTGGAATAGTTCAGTATATGTATTTATGTATAATAACCTCTTTTCAGTAGTGTGAAAAATGTTTATTATACATATCCTGAATTTTGGCGCAGGTGTAGGGGAGTTGGGAGCCTGCACTTAATACTACACCTAGTATTAAACCAAAACTCAAACATAATTTTTGGGATTTGTCAAGAAGCCTGTCATATAACTAGCGTTCTTTAAAATAAGTTAACTATTAATAGTTTTCATAAATATTAGTGTATGTATCCCCTTTATGATTAAAATTGCACGGCCTACATTGATGACGTCACACGACAAGCACTAAGGCCTTGTTATTCAGTGGGTGTTGAGTTATAGCGTCTGGCACTGTAATATCATGATTTCGTTCCTCATCTATATCGATGTTTGGTACATCAATGACAAAAAAAAAAATTTAGGTGATTTTCAAAGGGCTGTAACTTGGAGAAAAATAGTCGCAGAGCAATTTTAAAAGAAGCAAATTGAAGCTCCAAGTTTTTAGTTAAAAATTTCTTATCATCAGCAGTTTTTGAGTAATCATAAGAAAACCATTGCATAAGAAATTTCCAAATTTTTGCTTGTCTTTCAAAAGGTCCACGAATTTCAATAAATTTTTTTGAGTGATTTCGTCATAAAGCTTTTTTAGATTATTTTATCTTCTTTAATTTACGCGGTCTAAAAGCTTTGTACGGTGATTTTTCGCTGAGTTATCATCGTTCTAAGCAAAATAGTTAGTTTTAACTTACTCAGGAAATAATGATCGTACAGAAAATTCAAGTAGGGTTTTAAAAACTGCAAAGTATTCTTTATTAATCGTAGTTATTGTTTTTGATAAAAACATTTTTCGGTGCGAGAATTTTAATTGAAAAAGAGGTACAAAACTGCGTATTTAGGGATATTCGCTTAACTTGCCATAACTTTGCAAATCATGGATAGACTAAGGATGTTGGCTATTTATTTTCAACCTCAAAGTATCCCAAAGAAACCATGACAATTTCAAAGTGCTGAGATTCTTTTTTCATTGTGTTCAGAATGATTGAATTTGTCGTGTTTGCTAAAAATCAATTCAAGCATGAATTTTTAATTTTTTACCTATTTCTTGAGGTTGAGACTGTTTTTTAGCACTAATCCATATTTTTTTAATCAGAAACTGTTAATTATTGTAAGAGAAGAATTAAAAAATTAGTTAAAAAAAAGTCAAAACTGATTTTCTTAAAATTACTTAGAAACTGCTGATGGTAAAAAAATTTGAACTCAAAATCTGAGAACTAGAAGCTTGGAGCTTCAATTTGCTTTTATTTTTAAATTGCCCTGCGACTATTTTTCTCCACGTTACAACCCTTTAAAAATCGCCTAAATATTTTGGATTTTTTACATCCCTTAATTTCTGTGCCCAGTGAAGTATGTGATATTTTTACTCGAAAACAGTTTCTTGACTATTTCACGCTTGAAAGAGGTTGACATCTTTTTAATAGCGAGTATAATTCGATATATAATCAAAAATTTGCTAAGTATTTAGAGAGACCAATTCTCGAGAGTCGTTTTTATCGTAGGTAATTGGAGACTATGGGAGAAAAAGTGGGAAAAATTAGTAAAATGTTTAACAATTTATTGTTTTTAATACTCCAAGTCCTAAGGAATCACCAGTGGTTAACCGTCCATTAAAGCTGTAAGGCGCAGCCTACCCTATATATTTTAGATGGTAGGCCCCTTTCTTATATTGTCACTTGCCTTTGTCAGAATGATAAACATTTTGTATTCATATTATCATACCTATTTCCATTTAAACTGAAGGGCCAGCATGCCGGCAACCAGCAGTAGGCAAATCTTGGCCGGCCGCTGTTTGGGCTGTCGACAGCCAGCCCAGACAGCGGCTTGGTTTTAACGGACTTATAGAGATCCGCGGTGCAGGGGAGAAGAGGAGAGTACGCGAAAATGACATGCAATTTAGCTAGCCTGATCGATCAGCGTAATACAGTGGCTCTAATATTGACCTGTCGTTACTCATAGTGGTTAGTGTTATTTTTAAGAATAATAGCGGCCCTAGACAGCGCCGATTTAGTAGACTTTCGAATTAATAAGAATGGTTATTTTAATAAATTATCTTTAGAAGATAAACTGAAAACTAAAGACGCATATTTAATTATAAACTGAAATTGTAAACTGAAAATGAAAGCGGCAAAAGCTACCATTTTATTTCAAGAACTGTAGATGTTCTTGCAAAAAAGAAAACGCGGCGAATGAAATTGATATACAAAAAAATATAGGTAAGTGGTTTTTGTGATTCAACTATTCAATATATCGAGTGTCCAAAAAGTCTGGAAGCGGTCAAATATCTCAAGAAATACACATTGGATCTAAAAAAGAAACAACACTGCCTTAATAATTTTAAAAGCGCTATCCAATGACACCAAATACAACCCCCACCGCCTCCCCTTATGATGGGGCGGGGGGAGACTTTAAAATCTTAAATGGGTACCCCTATTTTGTATTGCAGATTCGTATTCTACGGGGCAAGATTTACGTCAAGTTTGTCTGAAGCATTTTTTTCTAGTGGTGGGGGTGAGGGGTTGCGTTTGGTATCATTTGATAGCGCTATTAAAATTATTAAAGAAGTGTTTTCTACTTTTTGGATTCAATGTGTCTTTCTCGAGATATTTGACCGTTTCCAGACTTTTTGGATACACGGTATATATTGCATTAAAAATGAGCAGCCCCCTCCGCCTAATTCAGGACAGCCTACCCTCAGCTAGAATCGACGCTTCGCTACTGGCAATGACAGTTGTACTTCGTTTGAAACTGAATTTAAACTATGATTCAACTATTCATGTAAAAATCATACTTTCAGTATACCCAAATTCAATCCAATTTATGAAACAATCTCAAGGTTTTTCGAACGTCTCGTGAACAAACTTAAACGCCAAAATATTGAAGTAACAGCTGACGCGCAAATGATCTACCAGTACACTAATGCATTTAGATTAGATATGATTTGAAAATATACCGGGCCAAACAGGATCCTTGGTGCAAATACACGTACCAAATGATCTACTCTACCAGTCAATGGAGCGTGACCTTCTTTACCCTAGCAAATTGAATATGCGCTTCCGACGGGACTGGCGTAACTCCTCTGCGAGTTACACTTTATTACCGCCTCCCTTGATCCAATAATAATGCCCGCAGCCCTTAGTGCCCGCCGTAAAATTTTCTATTAGGCGATATGGATTCGGATTATGCACGACGAGATTTCCGTTGAGTAAGCGAAGTTTTATATTACTTTCATTCTTCATAGCAGATTTATCTGCACGGTAGCTGTTAGAAGTTTATTTACACTATATAATAGACATTTAATTGATTGTTCTAACGGATCTTTCAATAAGAACGCTCGATTTTTAAACGTAAATAAAACGTAAGTTGTGTGTGAGATATCCACTCAATTTTTTTTTTATTTGAAATAATATTTTATGGCATTAGGTATGCAATATAACGTCTTTCAAATGTCCACCGCGGCTTTGCTTGGTGGCACGTATTCGGGAGGTCCAATTTCCGATGACTCTTTCGAATATATCTGGCTGAGTTTGCTGGATGACGTTCGCCATATTGCCTTTGAGGGCATCAATTGTTTGAGGTTTATTCGCATAGACCTTCGATTTAAGATAACCCCAAAGGAAGAAGTCTAAAGGCGTTAAATCGCATGGCCTCGGTGGCCGGTTCATGTCGTCGATGTCGTCGCTGCGGAAGATAACCATGCCGTCAAATCGCTCGTGCAGAATGTCCATCGTGGCATGCGCTGTGTGGCACATAGCTCCGTCCTGGTGGAACCACATGTCGTCGATATCCATGTAATCTAGTTTAAACCACAAGAAATTGCTTATCATCAATCTGTAGCGCTCGCCATTGACGGTTATGACAACGCCAGTTTCGTTTTTGAAGAAGTACTGACCGACTATTCCACCAGAACAAAATCCGCACCAAACAGTGACATTCTCGGGATGCATTTAGTGCTTGTGTATCTCGTGTGAATTAGTATCGTCTCAAATCCGACAATTTTACTTGTTCACATATCAATTCATCAGAAAATGGGCCTTCTCACTAAAGATGATTTTTTCTGTCGAAATTTGGGTCGACTTCCAACTTCTCCAGAGCCCAATCAGCGAATACCCGGCGTTGTCTATGGTCGTTTACCTTAAGTTCCTGGGTCAGTTGGATTTTATAGGGGTGCAGTCCCAAGTCCCGACACAATATTCGTCAAATCGAAGTCGCGGAAAGGCCAAGTTCTTGTGAACGACGAGAAATTGACTGCCTCGAGTTTTCCCGTACACTCTCACGCACAGCAGCGATGTTTCTAGCAGGACTTTCGTTTCGGTGGCGTACGGGTATTGGCCGATTATTTATCAAACCGGTTGATTCGAATTTGGCCACCAAACGTCGAATAGTCGACTTGGCGGGACGGTTGTGGCGAGGATAAAAATCACGTAATGCTCAGCACGTTTTTCGAACGAAGCACTTATTTTGAAAAGAAAATTTGATGCTCTGCACATATTGCTGAAGGCTATAACCTTCCATGGTGATTTGCTATACACTACTGAACAATTCACAACAAGTTTGACAGATGTTGATTTAACAACACTCCCGCTATAACCTAACAAATTTCAAGCCTCCCTATTGAGAGACCCTATAGAAGGCGCGTAAAGAAGCGTTAGACATACGCCTCATCCGCGCATCGAAAATGAACTACCCAATCGAACAATCGATGGCTTTCATCCGTCGCTGTATCCCGCAGGATATAGCCGCGATATTATCAAAGAAAACGCATTATCTGGGAATTGTTACAGCTACCACTTCGCCAAAGCCGTTGCGGTAAAAAATTAATATTCCCTTATCAGGACGCAAACAATAATCAGCCTGCGAAACGTAGTCGAGTTATCGCAAGAAACTTTGAAATAATTAATGTGCAATCATTAATAACCTCTTGTCAAATAAAAGTTGGGAGTGCTGCTTAAAATTCGCGGAACTGCTAATTAATGTATAGTATCTATAGAAAGACCGATAAGTGACAACGAGAATTAATTTCATATAAATAAATTTGGACTGACGACTTGCCAATTGGGAAATTTCTGACGCTCCGTCGATATTTCCATAACTTCGAAACTTGAGATATGTCATAATGAGCTACAGGCATATTTATTTATTTTTTTTAAGAAAAGTTTTTCGCCTCCGCTAATTGTACGAAATTCAGGAAAGCTCTTTTAGATTGACGGCCGATACGTATAAAACAGAAATTCAATCACGATATCGAAAATTATTTTTGAACGTTCTGTTCCAGTAATAATGAGCATAACACTCTAATGGTTCTCTAACTGCAAACGTGTGTTAAGGTGCGTATACATTTCCGAGCCGAACCGTTCACGGACCGCTGTTGAACCATTTGATCGGAAGATTGGGGCGGGGTTTGGAGCGTCGAACGAACCGCTTGTAAACCGCTTGTGGCGAACTGTCGATTTTTTTGACGAACATAAAGGCATTCGTAGTTCACATTGAGACGGCGTCGTGTGCAGTTCGTTGTTTTTCTTCTGCTCGCGAACTACGGAACTGGCTCTATTTATTTCTTATCCCTTTTTGTATGATTTTTTCTCTCTCGGTTGTTTATTTAATAATCTGCCTACCCTTATAATTTCATTTAATAGTTTTTATATTATAATAACACAGGTCTGCAAAAAAAACTTTTTAAAAAATTGTTTTGATTTAGTTAACTGATCTTCATGTAGTTTTTTGCGCTGATTTCAAAAATGACATTGTTTTTTTTCTATCACGTAAGGCCTGCCTACAAAATAAAGTTGAAGTTTTTGGAAAAAGTACAAAAAACGGAAAATTTTGGATTTGTTTTTATTATTTTAACATGAAGTAAAAGCAAAAAAAAAACAACGATACCTAGCTAAAATGAGCATAATAGTGATGCACATGTGTTGCAAAGTTATTATAAGTCTTTGTAAAAACGTTTTCTTTTTCCATCAAAGCTTCTTTTGGTACTTTTTCGGTTGTGTTCTTGTGAATTTTCCCTTTTTAACATCCAACAGTAGTCTGCCATCATGTTGACATTCAATCGACCTTGGTATCTGCGCTCCATTTCTTTTATATCTCGATGGAAACGTTCTCCTTGTTCCTCACTTATAACCCCAAGATTTTCTGGAAAGTAGTCCAGATGTGAGTGAAGGAAATGGACTTTGACATTCATGTTGCAGCCCAACATTTTGTAGTTTTGTAACAATTCAGCAACCAAAGTTTTGTAGTTTGGGTCTTTTTTGTTTCCAAGAAAGCCTGTTACAACAAGTTTTCAAGAAAAAGCTTTCATCTTTTAAAAGTTTTCTGATGTCAGGCCCAACAATGACTCCCTCTTTCAGCTTAGCATCGGATAGACCAGGAAACTGTTCACAAAGATACTTGAAACACTCTCCTTCTTTGGGTAATGCTTTCACAAACTGTTTCATTAGCCCCAATTTGATATAAAGTGGTGGAAGTAAGATCTTTTTAGGATCCACTAAACTTTGTCTTTCAACATTTTTAACTCCAGGAATAAGAGCCTTTCTGATTGGCCACGTCTGTTTGACATAGTGTTGTTTCCCGTCACGGCTATCCCATTCACAGAGGAAACATGGAAACTTTGTGTAACCACTTTGTTGACCTAGTAACATGGAAATAACTTTCAAATCACAACAAATGGTCCATTTATGGTCAGAGTAGCCGAGCTTATTAAGAACAAACTCAAGATTTTCGTAGCATTCTTTCAAATGGACTGAGTGTCCAACAGGCACAGAAGCATATCGGTTACCATTGTGAAGAAGTACAGCTTTCAAACTCCTTTTTGATGAATCGATGGAAAGTCTCCATTCCTCTGGGTCATACGTGATTTTGAACATTTCCATGATTCCAGGTACATTGTTGCAGAAAACTAGGTCACCCTCTTGTGTAAAAAAAGGGACAAATTCCTTTTTTCTAAATCGGTACCATGAAAATGAAACACCGGAGGCTAACATATGTCTTTCTTTAAGTCTGGACCCTAAAACTTCCGCTGAAGCCTTTGGGAGGCCCATATCTCGTACTAAATCGTTCAAGTCTGATTGAGAGAAAAGTTTAGGGTCATTGGTACCTGGATCGTACCTGTCCTCACTATCGCTGCTACTATGTGACATTTGGTCTAAATCGTCTAAAATATTGTCCAGGGTATCCGGAGGTGAAGGAATAGGCAAGTCAGGTCCATGAGGAACAGGGCGAATAGCCGAACGTATGTTGGTTGGGTATGAAATGTCCTTCCTGTTTTTTAAATAGTGGGTTTAACAGTATTTATTGTGCTGATTACGGAAAAACTAGTTAAATATGCTACAATTTTTTCATCGCAGACCTGTGTAATTATTATAGTGGAGTGGACACAGGACAATGTAGTCAAACTAATTGACATTTATAAAACGAAATCGTTATTGTGGAATCTTAAACACAAGGACCAGTATAAGAAAATTTAAAAGAAGATGCTTAGAGGGAAATAGGTCTTTCTTTCCTCTTCTTTTTGCACAAACTTTCTGCTATCATTAATGCCCTACCACTCATAACTAAAATCGCATAATTTTCCTCGCACGAAGACACTATTTACTACAAGTAAGCGCGCCGAGCAAGGCTGCTGGTGGTGGTTAGTTCTTTCTTTCCCATGGATCGTGTTTACTTCAGTAGATGTTCGCTGTAAAACTATTTTTAACGAATGGTTCACAAACGGTTTGCCTCGCAAATGTATAGGCACCTTTTTATATACAGGATGATTCGCGAGCACTGTGCCATGGTCTAATGATGGCACAAGAGCACTTCAAGGAAACAATTATTGGTGGCTGGTTAAGAAGGTAGAGGATGTTTCATGCATTCGGTCTGACAATTCAAAGAGCTATTCTCTCCAACAATGGATGTAATCGAATGAAATTTACCAGTAGCATTCCTCGCCTGGGACTCGTCAGAATGGCCTACTTGGTTTGGAGAAATCCAAGACCGAACTCGGTAAAAATCTTCTCGGTTTCGACAAAAAATTAAATTTTTTTATCGCATTTCTGGAAAACTATTAGCGGAATCGAAAAGTTTAGAAAAAAAAATGCTATCAGAATAGCGAATCAATTTTGACGGCACACCTAACCTAAGCCGTTTCGGCAAAATTATTTGGCATATCATGACTAACATTTTGACCGGACATCATTTATGGAACAGTTTGATAGAGTATATTCAAATCTTTTATATTCATATCGTTCCTGAGACAGATGACCAAGTAGTCACAAATCGCAAGAAAACTCCACAAAGACAACGTTTCCATAGACTATGAGAAAACTACATTAGACATCAAAATTTTTTACCATCATCAGTTCTTGAGTAGGTAATCATAAGAAAACCAAAAAAAATCCAGATTTTTTATTGTCTTTCAAAAGGTCCATGGACTTCAGTAATGTCATCGTAAAACTTTTTTAAATGATTTTATCCTCTTTAGTTTGTGTTGTCTAAAAGCCTTGTACGGTGGTTTTTCGTTGAGTTATCGTCGTTGAAAGCATGAAAATGAGTTTTGACTTTTTTTCGAAAATTTTTTTTCATTTATTTTTACTTACAATAATTAACAGTTTTTGATAAAAAAGAATTAACTATTGCTAAAAAAACATGTTCAACCTCAAACAATAAATAAAAAAATTAAAAATTCATCCTTAAATTGATTTTTAAGAAAAACGACAAATTCAATCATTCCGAACACAATGAAAAAAAAATCGCAGTGCTTCAAAATTTTCAGGGTTTCTTTGGATTACTTTGAGGTTGAAAAGAAATAATCAATATCCTTAGTCTATCCATTACTTGAAAGTGATTATGCCAAGTTACGCGATTATCCCTACGTACGCAATTTTTTTTACCTCTTTTTCAATCAACACTCTCTCCGAATTTTTTTTTATCGTAAACCAATAACTAGGACTTGTAACGAATACTTTGCAGTTTTCAAAACCCTACTTGAATTTTCTGTACGATCATTAATTCCCGAGTAATTAATTACCAAAGTCAAAATTGACTTTTTTGCTTTAAACGACGGTGACTCGGCCAAAAATCATTGTAAAAGGCTTTTAAACTGCTTAAATTAAAGAGAATGAAATCATCTAAAAACAAACTGTGATGAAATTACTGAAAAAAATGTATTGAACTTCGTGGGCCTTTTGAAAGGCAAGCAAATATTTTGAAAAAAAAATTTCCGGTGGTTTTTTTATGATTATTCAAAAACTGCTGATGATAAAATTTTTTAATCTGAATGTGATCTCAAGATCTGAAAACTAGAAACCTTGAGCTTCAATTTACTTTTTTTTAAATTGCTCTGCAACTATTTTTCTCCAAGTTACATCCCTTTGAAAATCATCTAAAAATTTAGGACTTTTTTACATCCGTTAATTTTTGTCCCTAGTGTATAATTGTATTAACTCTAACCTTGTCATTTTTCATAATTTCAATTTATTTTTGAATTAAGAGTAAGGAATATTCTATAGTAGAATTATTTTATGAAGAGCAAGTCGGCAATGAACCGTGCGACAAAGAGCAATGTATAGCTTACCTTCTCCCACGCGAATGCAGTAAAAGAATTTTACTTAGAGCGGCAGGTCTGTGTCTCTTATTCAGATTGGATTGGTATGGAAGAATGTCAGACATGCATCTGTCTTTCTCGCACGATTTATTGCCGACTTGGTCTTCATAAAATAATTCTACTATACCAGGGCTAGATCAGGCGAACTACCGAGCCACTCTGCGGACCTTCCTTTCTTCTCTCCGTTAATTTGAACTCAATTACCTTACGTTGCCTGTCCCCTTAGCCACAAAACAAATAGAACACCTTTAGAGTGAAGGTTTTCGAATAATGTGTCAGATATGTAAATATATATATATATATATATATATATATATATATATATATATATATATATATATATATATATATATATATATATATATATATATATATATATATATATATATATATATATAGAAGTGGTATCAGATAGGAGGAGATCGATCAGAAATGCCGAGAGATTGTAGACAAGTTATAATTTTAGACAGTTAAAAATATAAATGAACCGAATAGTCATTTCTCTTAATTCCAATTTATTTTCCAATTACATACGAGTAACCCATATCCCTGTGATCGCTTGTGTGGAGGAGCATTATTCAGGAAAGACGTCGTTTGATATCGATTATGCATTACTGAATAACGGGAGTTTTATAACGACGTAGAGCAAAAAAAACATCCTATACTTTATTGGTGTTAGCTGAAAATCTCATATTTCACATTAGATTTAACACGAATTACTGCGTATTATATAGACATATGAGACAGCCAATGATGTATAATGTTCCTACCTACCTTAGTTTTCTGTGATATAAGACTCTTGAAAGTATGTTGCAATTGGTCTTTGTAGGATTTTGCAAGTCTGTAATAGTATATATCGCTTCTAATCGAGATGAATCATAACCTTTTTCATTTACTAGACAATTGGGATCAGTTTTACAATTATTTTTAGTAAAACATGGAAACTCTGAACAGAGTTTCCTATGATTGCAATTCAATATGTTTTGGAAATACAAAATGTTGTCGTGGTACTTTTTAATACTTATAGATTACATTTTACTTACCAGTTCTTGATTTTCTTAAGAGACAGTTTTTGTATAATTGAATACTGATAACGTTGTAGCTTCAGAGAAGTTTTTAAATAAAACTATGTACAAGATTGGTTTATATTAAATGGGATCCAATGTTATGTTCGAGGTGTTTGGTGACTATTAAAAATGAGAAAACGACAGTGAAAATTGTCAGAAAATTTTATAATATCACGAAAATTTATTTTAAAAATAACCTCGAGTAAGAAATTCTTTAAATAGGGGTAATATATTTAGTGTAAGTTGTAATAGTATTGAAAATGCACTGTCAGAATTTTGTCCCTCATTTTTTCATAACCAATAGGTTACACGCTGCAATTTTTTCTCACTCTTTTTCTCATAAAATATATTAAAATTGCACATAACTTTTTTTTGTACATGTACCTACTAAGAAAATTGTAAAAATATATTTCCAAAGTTTTTCTTAATTCTATGAACAAATATACTATTGTTTTTGTAAATTTTATTATTTAAACACATTTCACTCTGTGACAATTTTTTACAATGAAGGAAAAGTGTGCCCCACAATGGGTATACACTGAATCCACAGTTCTTCTCTGCTTTTAATATACAGCTATATGAAATAAAACATGCAGATATTAATTTTTTTTTATTATTTTTTTTTTATAAATTGGTCTGTTGAGTCGATTTATAGGTTTATTATATATACAACGTATATAAGCTTTATTAACATCAAACTTTGACATCTGAAGTGCTGACAAGGCCATAAGGAGCTGGTACTGTTGGGAATGATTTCTTTGAAATAAAAAAAAAACATACACAAATTAGATGATCCCCAAATTCAAAGCCAAAGCTGTCTGAGTGGGGCATACATATTGAAAAAATGAGGACAACATTGCCAGTGTCGGCGCTTGGAATAAGACTAAGATCAAGACAGTGAGTAGGTCGAATTTGCCATATAACGCACTCTAAATCAACAGGTTGGAAGTCGGCTACTCAATAGGTTGGAATTTTTTTTATTACATATATACGTTAATACAGGGTCTCCCAATTTAAAATAGCACTCCCTATATTTCAGGTAATTTTTGATATAGAAACAGATGGTTATTATACAAAATATTTCGAAAGCTGGAGAAAAAATCCTTAACGATATTAAAATTTGTATATATAATATAATAAATAATATAAAAATCTTCGATATCACTTTCGAATTGAGATTTTTGGGCATTACTATTTGTAATTTATATAAAAATCCTGTATAAAGCGATATTTAGTAATTATCAATAGAAGAAATTATTTTTAAACAATTGTGAAAACTTTTCGTGAAAAATTCGGGGAAACTTTTTGTAATAAGTTCGAGAAAAAACAGCATTGTAATAATTAGACAAATTAATTAAATCATTTTGTACCAGAATATTGGATCTTGTCATTACAAGTAAGTAATTAGTCTATTAACAAGAAAAAGCCGGTGACCGAAAGTCAATCAACCAAAAATCAAGAAATAAAAAATGTACATATTTGCAAAGAATAAAAAAATTGTTAATAAATTAATGTAAAAAATTATTATTAATGTTGCCTTAAATTTGAAAACAGTTTTCATGTTTAGAAAAACGCAAAAAATCTAATTTACAATTTTTTTCAAACTTTTTGACAGTTACTGTATAATACATTTTCCCCCCTACCACCTCACCCTCTTAAATCTGTACTTCTGAATGTTTTTCTGTAAAAATATCTTCAATAAATATGTTCCTGTTTTCTCTACTTAAAAAAATATACATCCCTCTTTAAGTTATTTAAAAAAATTATACCTTTATTGTTAATAAATTATATTTCTCTTGGCCTTTATTTCTTGAAATTGCAATAAGAATATCTGAAAGATTTTTAATAACAAAGTTACATTTCAATTTTACGTTTATATTTTTAAACTTCATTTATTGTATATGAGGGCTTTGGCGTAATCCTGTATGTTAAAAGAAATCATAAATATATTAAATCATAAAATTCTGTAAGCACAAAACTGTAGACTTATTCCAATTTTTGTCATTAATTTTTTTGTACCCCATTAGGTACCTAAAACATCGGAAGTGCAACATTACATCAAAATACCCTGTACCTACGTAATTGCTCCCTCTCTTTGTCGGTGACTATCAGAAAAGGACGTCATTCAAACCTCCTGGTATATTTCCTCTTAAAATTTATTAGAACTATCACAATACATTAAACAAATTTGCAAGGAAATATATAAATATATGACCAGTATATACAGTCTGTAGCAAAATTACAATTTCCACGGGACATTGTCTGGAAAACCTCCGTATAAAAAAGAAATCGGAACGAACCCCGCGAACAGACATTAATCATCGGGGGGAGGGTACGCAAGGTAACTGATGATCTGTCGCGCGGACACACAACTGTTAATCCGTCTCAGCGTCCCGTCCATAATTCTCTAACAATATCTTACAATTTTTCAAGTACAAAATGGCTCTGAGTCATACAAAATAGAATTCACGTATATCACAAGCACATCTAGGTGACGGAAGTCCCGTAGAGCATCGTACGCTCCTCGTCTACGTCCCTCAGATGTCACCACAGTTCCGTCACACTCGGCAGGCTGCCCACCTCGATCTCCTCCTGGCGGAGGAACTCGTTGGAGCTCCTCCGCCGCCTGGTGAACCGCGCCGCCAGCATAGCCAGAGCGGCAGCCGCTCCCATGATTCCCGCGGCAAGGATCAGCATTCCGGGGTGCGGGAACCCCCCATCCAGCTTGTTGTTGATATACATGGACGTCTCCCCCGTGGAAGCGTTCCACTGCTGTGAATTCTCAGTGATTTCCGAGTCTATGAGCTCGGTTTGCGTAACGCCGAGCGGGTTGTTGGTTCCTTCATCAACAGAGTTGCTATCCGGGTCATTAAGATTTTTAGGCGCCTCAAAGAAGCGCCCCGTCGGTAGGGGCGTTTCGGTAATTGCCACGTTAACCACCTCATTAGCATCATTCGCGTTCCGATATGTATTCGTTAGGGTAGACCGGGGCGTTGTTGTTTCCTCCATTTGGGCTTGCAGAGGCGATGATACCATATCATTTTTCACACTGAGGATCGTCGTCAAGTATATAACCGACATAGCCTCCGATTTAATAGCCTGCCTGCTCGTTACTAAATCATTTTTAATCGGTACTGTGTTTCTCCTAATGTGTATATTATCAATTTTATTAGAAAAATATATTTTACCTTTCCTCATGCCGTATTTCTCAATTTCGTTCGTAAATTCGAGATTATCGCTGGTATTACCACCTTCTTTGCTGTCGTTCTTTATAAAATTCATGCCGCCTTCCGCAGAAAGCGTGCCATTCGCGACAAAATCCTCTTGAGATACATATTTTGTACTTTCAGTTGCATATTGTGTCGTAAAATTATTATTATTGCCCCCTCTCAAACTGTTCTCTTCATTTATAGTTCTCCTCACGGTTACTTCGACATCCTGTAGGTCGATCAGAGGCGTACCCCAAAGATCCGGCGGGCTGACGCAAACAACATCTCTGTACTCTCTCTCGTCCTGGCGCCGCATCCAGGACGCCAGCCACTCTAATTGCGAACAATTCAACCGGTTGTCTTTGACGTGCAGTACGCGCAACTGGGGCAAGTAGTGCAGCAGGTCGGAGCGGACGAAATCCAGGTTGGTGCGGGATAGATCCAACTCCTGCAATTCCCTGGAAGCCGCCAGGGCAGCCGTGTCGGCGAGAAGCTGTCTAGCCAGACCGGGGCTGCCCGATAAATCGAGCGTGATTAGGTGTTCGGGGGTCGATAGGGGGAAGGAGACCTCTTCGGCGGGCGAGACTATCCCTATGGAGGCGAGCCGGAGCACTTGGAGAGCGGCCGGTCCCGCGAGACACCCCGGCTGCAGAACGGTAAGTGGATTGCGCGATAGATCCAGCGTAACTAAAGAAACCAAGTGGCTGAAAGCAGTCTCGTCTACTACCCTAATTTTATTGTCGCTGAGCAGGAGCACTTCGAGCGCGACGAGTCCCAGAAGGTCCCTGCCAGACACCCTTTCGATGTCGTTGTGTTCGAGATGCAGCACTTTGAGTTTCTCCGGCAAACTTCTCGGCATCTCATGAATATTATTATCGGTGAGGTAGAGGATGGCGAGCGAGTCGAGTCGACCCAAGGCGTCCTCCTCAACCGCCTCCAGATTATTGGACGTGAAATCTAGCAGCTGAAGGAGGGGGTAAGAGTCGAGGTCGCCACAGTTCACCGTCCGAATTGAATTACCGGCCAATCTAAGTGTACGGATCGAATGCGTTAGGGCTGCGGGCACCTGTTTGAGTCCTGTTCGTGACACGTCCACCGTCTGTAATCGTCGACCGGTCCCCACGAGGACAGCCGCCTCGCGTGATCTCCCCAGCTGGGGGTTGCCGGCGAGAAGAAGCCGCGCCAGACTGGGCAGGTGAAGGCTGCCGGGTGCCACGCGAGCGAGGCGGTTCCACGACACGTCCAGCTGTAGCAACGCGATTAATCCGCTGAAGCACGCTTCGTTCAACGCCTCCAGGCCGTTGCGGCTTAGATTCAAATGCTGGAGGGAAGACAGCGGCGCCAAGACTTGGTCATCGAGGACCGTCAGTCTATTCCCGGATAGATCCAAACACTTTAAGACGTTCAGTCCGCGAAAACTGTCCTGGTCTATGCTTATTAAAGAGTTTGCACTGAGATTCAACACTTGCAATGTCCTCAATGTTCTGAACGGTTGCAATTTTATCATCACAATTTCATTACGCGACACGTCTAGACTGCGTAGATTGGATAAATTTTGAAATACGTCCGGCAAAGTGTCCAAGCTATTGTCAATCAACGCCAACGACTGTATCCGTTCTAAACTCACCTCCGCGCCTTCAAGTTCACTCTTAGTGACGACCAAATTGGTCAGATAGGGAAAGTCTGTGAGTTCGCTTAGAAGATCAGTTAACTCGCCGCGCCTCAAGTGACTTACTTCGAGGTCCTTCGTGGTGTTCTCCATGGCCAGCGTGATATTCTCCGGATAACTCTCGCAGGACACCGTCGTGTAATACAGCGCGGTTTTTTGCGTGGTATCCCGGGGGTAGTTTCGACACGTGCACGTGATGGGGCACGCGCTGGCGCTTACACCGACCGTAAGCATCATAATTAGGGCCAGACGCACCATTTTTCCACTCACATTACTGCTCGCGATCACTTACATTTCATCGAGCGACTGACGTCCCGTTTGCCATGCTGGTGGGGATCGCGTGCGACCGGAATGGCTATACGGCGTCTACTGATATCTGGCGTCTCGACGCTGGGAGACACTCGCGACGTGCGCGCTTCAGTGCGCCGTCGAAATTGCACCAAAACGTTGGGATGTACGTTCTCTTTTTTTGGAATTTTCGTTTCGCAAACGCAAACTTAAATACCGGACTCGGTGATTTATTTTTCTGTGTATCTCTTTCGAAGTATGTACATTCTACGTCGGGTGGCGGCTGTATTTGCTTCGCGTTCGCTTTTTCAGGTCTCTGCCTCGATAAAATGCTCACGCGTTCAGGTGTATTACGTGCCATATGATACAGAGTATCCCAGAGATAGGTAGCCGATTATGTTTGTGATTATTGGGCAAATAAATAACATTTCTACAATAATTTTGGGTTCAATTGTTTATTTAAACTATGCCATTAGGCATGGAATACAATATCTTGTAAGTGGCCGCCTCTGCTTCTCTGGCAACAGTGGATTTTTTTAATGAAGTTTCATTAAAAAAATATCACTTCGCGGCATAGCTGTGGCCCTATGTCCGCAATAACTTCGCTAGTGTTATTTTTCAGCTGTTCAATCGTAACGGCATTATTGGCATAGACTTTTCCTTTAACGTAGCCCCACAAGGAAAAGTCTAATAGGGTCAAGTCACAAGATCAGGTCACAGAAGTCACAAGGTCCGCTTAGCAGATGCCTCACGACGCCCCATAATTGCACGTAATTTTCTTTCAGTGCCCACAATTGAACCATTATTTTCGTAGTACGCTTTGACAATAAGTATGCGTTGCTGAACAATATAGCGCTCCATTTTGTAATGGCGTACTCTCCACGTAATAACTACGAAGCATTAACTTCCAAAACCTGCCGCAAGAGTAATGGCGGTAAGTCTAAATCGGCTACCTCTCGCTGGGACACCTGTTACAAAGTTAAACAAATAACATGTAAGAAAATGTAATAAGCTTGTAATTTGGAAAAGCGTGAAAATCATCTTGACCCGTTTACTTCAAGTAGAAAAGTTCCTACCTCGTTTAATGACCATCGCTGTTGGTGATCCAAAATCCTCTCCATCTTCAAGAATAATGCAACCTTTTGAAGAATGAATTTCAGGAAATTTCTACAAAAAGTCATTGATAAATATTTAACCTAACATATACGACAGTTAACTTCATGGCACTTCAAACTTACACAAATTAGTATAACGTTCGTTAAACTTAGGGAAAATATCTTTCCCTAGGTCTTGCAGAATATTCCATAAAAGCACTTATTACTGCATCATGTAATTAAAATCTTCGTTACTTTCTAATATTCCATTAACTTTGGAAATAAGGAATAGTCCGAGGGAATAAAATCTGGTCACTTTGGGGAGAACCATCCATTCTGTGAACGTCTCGTGTTGGAGACACTCTGCTGGCTAGCTTTCACCTTTTCTAGCTCCTGCTTCTGGAGCTTCTGCGTTTTGGTTTGGTTTCACTCTTTGATGATATCCCCCGGGTTCATTTCTGTCCGTGGACGCCTCCCAGACTTAGAATTCACTTCAGCCATTTAGAATATTTGCATCTTTTGCAACGCATTTGAGTCACGGAAGATGCGGTTAAGCCTCGTTAAAAAATTTGGTCGGTTGTTAAAGCATGTTCGACGCTGGTGCATCGCGCAAGGCACGGTTGATCTTTAGGGAAGGATTTGGTGATTTTTGGAAACATATTTGGTTGGCTGTTGAAGCATGTTCGACGCTGGTGCGTCGCGGAAGACACGATTGATCTTTAAGGAAGGATTTGGTGATTTTTGGAAGCAAATTTGGTTGGGTATTGAAGCATGTTCGACGCTGGTGCGTCGCCGAAGACACGGTTGATCTTTCAGGAAGGATTTGGTGATTTTTGGAAGCGTGTTTGATGCTGAGACGTCGCAGAAGGCGCGGTTGATCTTTTGAGAAGGATTTGGTAATTTTGGAAACGTTTTCGAGGCTGTATCGGCGCGGAATACGTGATTGATCCTCTAAGAAAGATCATATTAACCCTAACGTGTTAAACTTATAACACTTTTAGATATCGCTGTTGTCTTTAAGCAATTATTACAGTTAATTACGGTTATTTGCTATTCCGTTGTTGTAGAAGATCTATTGAATAACTCTTTTACCGTTTTTCATATTTAAAGTGTTTCGATAGTCTAGTTAACATTTATATTTTAGTCTGCCCAATATTATTATTATTATTACATTTACTTTGGCACAGATTTACTCCTGTTATTTTTGTGTATTGTTATTTATACACATCTAGTATTATATGTTTCATATATACATACTAACAATATTTTTACTTCACCTGGCCTCGTATTTGTCACGAAAACAATTATGAACTAACTGTGCGAACTTCATTGTCGCTACAATGCAATACGGAATTGATTCGGCCGAGAGCCCCTCCGATCGACGTATTCCCCTGTAACAAGAAACGTTTATTTTTTTAAACGCGGCATTACAGTCGAATGCTAAGGTAATTTAGAACAAAAGTAAATTACAAGAGAGGAAATGAGATTAGTTTAAAATACTACCGGCGCAGAACAAAGTCGACGTGGTCTTGATTGAAAAAGAATACGTGACCGCTACTACGAAAATTCATCAACGAATAATTCTTTTCTGCGTCATATTATAGCGGATGTAAATAGCTCGTTCTATACAGCTTCTTGTTCATATATCGCTTTCATATAATGGTTTTTTTCCATCTACGACGACACATCATTGCCCTTTTGTTTTCACTACTGACATTTCAATTTTTATTGATTTGCTTTTTTAAATAATCAACCGAAACTGTCTATATAGTTTTGTACTGAAAGTTAATTTAAAAGAAATATTTTCCTATAAGGAATTGTACTTAAATATTAAGTATGTATTTTTGTGTTCAGGATGAAGTAAACATTCATTTTCAGTATAAAAAGTAAAGGGTGGTTTCTTAAGGGTTGAAAAACTCAGAGAAAGGTTTTAAGTATTCAGTTAGCAGCGTTTCATACAATTTGAAATTTATGATATAATTTAAGTTATGGTGAGTGTCAGTGACAAGTTTATTAATAAAAAACATTAAGATTCGCGGTTCAGAATAGTTCGGCCACTTCATCGAAACTGTGTTACATCACCTTTATTAATAATAACAGCTTTAATTCTGACAGGCGTTGTATCTACCAGCTTAGCACACTCTTCAGGAAGCGTGCTGGATGTTTATGTAACTGTTTCTCATTTTATGCCACAATGTTTCTATTGGCGAGTGGTCTGGACTGCTAAAGGACCATTCCATAACAGCAAGGATATTATGTTTTGTAAACCAAGCTTTGACAGTTTTTTCTGTGTTACACGCTGCACCATCCTGTCAGTGCCTTGACATATTGGTATTGAAATTTGTTTATATTTTTCTGCAGTACCATCTACCAAATACAATTTTCCTACGCCTATGCCTACTCACTTAATGCCACGCCACTTGTCATTTTTCTTAGAAGGTTTTAACAGACGCGTTCAAAATACACATTATTATATCCGTTTCACTTTGACAACAATTGAGAATCTATTTTGTCTTAAAACTCTTCAAACGTTTAGCGTATTATGCATAGTATCCGTTACCAATATCTTTCTTTAATGAAATAGTTTTGAGGGCGTCATTAATTTTATTTAAATATATTAGTTGTAAAATTATGAACTGTCCTGAGATGAAGTTTTGTTTATACTCCAATCCATCTGTAAATTCCTTAAACATTAACGATAAACAAATTAAGCCACAACAGCCATTTCCCCGGCTATGTGCCGTCGACGGGCACTGAATTACGTAGCGAAATTTGCCGTATTCAGTTCTAACATAGATCTAAAAATACAATGATTTGGATTGCTCGAAAATCACAAGGAAGATGCAAAGCGTCCTCTATCTCCGGATACCGCTAACTACAGACCGGTTTCGACCTTATCCTGGGTCTCGTCAGTGTAGTGTAAGCGAGTATGCCTTTGACAAACGAGGCTTCACATCTCATAGACACCGTTACGTTCTACAGTAGTAGAACTATAGAACGTAAACCATGCGCCATCTCTCGGTGATTTCGGAAATTCAGTAATTCAGCGCCCGTCGACGGCATATAGCCGGGGGAATAGCTGTTATAGCTTAATGTGTTTATCCTTAATGTTTAAGGAATTTACAGATGGATTGGAGTATAAACAAAACTCCATCTCACGACAGTTTATAAAACTTACCATCTGGAAACTTTGTGTTATAAATGAACTATTATGAGCCTGGGTTCGTATTTTCAGGGTGTTACCTTATTTTCATTGATTATAAATCTGTCACACTGTGATTATTAGTCGTCCTTATTAGACGATATTTCTAAAGCCTCTAGCGAGGACTCTGGCCGGCATCTTTTTGCGTTGCTCCTCTCGAAACACCAGATAATAGAGCCCCTCATCCCTCCTAACGGCTTTATCAAACAATCGATCTCTCCTTATTCGCCGGCATTCTTCGTGACCGATGACATCCACTTGTCCTAATCCTGCATAAATCATTAGACGTAGCCCGTGTCATGGCTGGATGACCGCCGTCGTACTGGTGGCCCTCAACAATTCGAACGTCATTTGTCTTGCTTTACACGATGTCCGAGCCTGTCTGCGATTTTTAAATCCATCCGTAAACGTTGGAAATCGCCCCGTTATCTCGTAAGGGATCGCCTCCCCCTGTCCCCCTGTCCTCCCACCCCTTCCAGACGGTCACATTTTTCTCTGATATAAAGGAAGATGGATATCGTGTCGCGCCCGATGTTATTGCCCGCTATATAAATGAGTTTAGTTATGAAATTGTACACTTGAAAAATGAAACGTATTCATTCTTGTTCCGCGCCCCCGCGTCGCCTGATCCCTCAGTGCATCGCCTTTATCAGCCTGCACTTAATCCCCCGATTTTTATCACAAATCCGGTCCACTTTTCCATTATATGAGTTCAGAGTGTTCTCATTAATTGGACTGCAAACTCTTCAAACGAATAGTCGTTGTAGTACTTCATATGCCTTCCTTCTAGAAGATTTAAGTTCAAAGTTTCTTTGATACGTTCGGAGATACCATCCGTATAGTTCTTCTATGAGAGTTCTTTCTTAGAAGGTGTAAATTTCCTACATCATTTCCTGCTGATGTACATCTATGCTGGTATGCCTTCTTTCTAAAAGGTTCAAGATCTAATTCCTTCTTTGAAATAATAAGAATAGCCCCAAATTCACCAAAATTGGATGAATCTGAGGAGATGACCCGTCAATTTTGTGAAATGCTCTGGCGCATGGCGTTCGCCTTTTCTGACTCCTGCTTCTGGGGCTTCAGCGTTTTGGTTTGGTTTCACTCTTTGGTGATGTCCCCCGAGGTCAGATCTGTTCGTGGACGCGTTCAAGGTGAACCGATTGGTTGCTGAGAATTCACTTTGAGTCTTTTTGTTTTTTGTGCGCATCATTCGGTTGATTTTTGTTGAAGGATTTAGTCGCTTGTGAAAGCACATTAAATGCTGGTGCGTGGAACTCTAGTTCCCTCTTTGAAATGACTAATGAAACGTTCTTAGGTATCTAGCATAGTTCTTCTGTGTGAAATTTCTTTGGGAGATTTAAAGAAATTACCTACGTATTTGTTTTTTCCCATTCTTCCTTAATTATCACTTAATTTACTTAATCATTAACCCAGTGATATAAGTCGTTGCTGATAGGTCTTCTTTTTAAAAGGTGTAAGATCTAGTTTCTTCTTTGCGTTTCTTCTGTGTAAATTCTCTTGGATCCAAATACATTCCCGGCGTATTTTTTTTCTGTGCCATCGTTGTTCCTTAATTTTTAAATCTCAGTTCTTTAATTACTACTTATGTAGTGTATTCATGAACTACTGTAGATTCTTGCTGGTACGTTTTTTTTTTTCTAAAAGATCTAATATATAGTTCTTGCTTTGGAATATCTAAGGAAACCTGTGTAATTCCTCTATATGAATATGTTTTCTTCCTCTTCGCTCACTTGCATTCTGGAAAAGAGGAGAGAGATTAAAAACCAATGCATTCACGACTGACAGACTTTTGATAGAATCTCAATGTCATGTACGAGTGTGTTCAAAAAATAACGGGAATTTTCGTTTTTTGGAAATAATTTTATTTATTCGTCTACATCAATGTTATCTCCGTCTCTATTAGATATTATACACTTACGCCAGCGCTTCTTCCAATCTCCGAAACACTTCTGGAACTCGATCTTTGGGATAGTGTTTAGCTCTCTCAGCGATATTATATTAATCTCATCTATGCTTGCAAGGCGACGGCCCTTTAGGGCTCTCTTTATTTTTGGGAACAGAAAGAAGTCACACGGAACTATATCTGGCGAATATAGAGGATGGGGTATCATTACAGTGTTGTTTTTGACCATTTTTAAATCTCAGTTCTTTAATTACTACTTATGTAGTATAATCATGAACTACTGTAGATATTTGCTGGTACGTTTTTTTTTCTAAAAGATCTAAGATATAGTTCTTACTTTGGAATATCTAAGGAAACCTGTGTAATTCCTCTATATGAATATGTTTTCTTCCTCTTCGCTCACTTGCATTCTGCAAAAAGGAAAGAGATTAAAAGCCAATGCGTTCACAACTATGACAGACTTCTGATAGAATCTCTATGGCATGTACGAGTGTGTTCAAAAAATAACGGGAATTTTCGGTTTTTGGAAAGAATTTTATTTATTCGTCTACATCAATGTTATGCCCGTCTCCATTAGATATTATACACTTATCCCAGCGCCTCTTCCAATCCCCGAAACACTTCTGGAACTCGATCTTTGGGATAGTGTTTAGCTCTCTCAGCGATATGCTTTTAATCTCATCTATGCTTGAAAGGCGACGGCCCTTTAGGGCTCTCTTTATTTTTGGGAACAGAAAAAAGTTATACTTAACCAGATCTGGCGAATATAGAGGCTGGGGTATCTTTACAGTGTTGTTTTTGACCAAAAATTCACGAAAGAGCAACGAGCATGCATCGTGGTGCAAAGGCCATGAATTGTTTTGCCACAAATCCGAGTTTTTTTCGAATTGCTTCACACAAACGGCGTTGAACTTCTAGGTATTACTTTTACTGATCGTATTAACCTTGTGGCAAGAACTCATGGTGCACTATGCCGGTAAAATCGAAGAACACAGTGAGCATAACTTTCACATTCGACCACACTTGTCGAACTTCTTTGGGTCTTGATGATCCAGAATGGGATCCGGACTGGGGCGATCGAGCCTTAGTTTCGACATCATATCCGTAAACCCATGTTTCATCACCTGTTGTGACACGTTTCAGTAGTTCTGCATCGTTGTTGACTTGTTAGCTACTCCTGAAATGTTGCTGCCTCACGTTTCATACCCAAAACATCCGAAAAAATTTCATGGTATGAGCCAATTGATATACCAGCATCATCAGCAATTTCTTTGATTGTGATTTGGTAATCTTACCTAATCATTTCTTTCGCTTTTTCCACGTTTTCATCTGTTGTTGATGTGCATGATGGGGCGTCCAGAGCATGCATCATCTTCAACGTCTTCACGGCTTTCTTGGAAACGCTTATACCACCCGTAAACCCTTGTTTTATTCAAATTAGACTCACCAAAAGCAGTATTTAGCGTGTCTAAAACATTACTGCACTATTCCATTCTCATAGCAAAATTTAATGCACATTCTTTGATCCATTTTTTAAATAAATAATTTGCGATCATACCAAAATACATTCAATCTTTTTGACAGCTGACAAGAGACTAAACATCTTATATGTCTAACAATGTACTGATTGATACTTTCCAGGCATGTTTACCAACGCAACAACGAAAAAATCGCGCGAATCCGACTAATACAACCATCGAAATTACAAAATTCCCGTTACTTTTTGAACAGACCTCGTATATAGACACACAAAACCAATTTAGGGGTCCTCGACGCCAGAACACACTTCATAGTTATTAAACAAGTACATTTTACATTTTCTAAAGCAAAAAAATGAATAACTGTGGACGAGTTTCTCAAAACTCTACATCGCAGAGGAGGCGGGGATATGTACATCAAAATTTTATTTGAATTATCCAAAATGATTTAGCCAAATTGTCATATAATCGTATACAATTATATATATATATATATATATATATATATATATATATATATATATATATATATATATATAATTATATTCAACTTAACGCCCACTGGATATACTTCCGTTCATAAAACATATCGTAGCCCTAAAATCATTTTCATGTTTATTAGATCAAGGAATAATTCCGAACTAAATAAAGCTCTCAAACGGAGGCCGTGAGCTATTTAAGCACATTAGAATTTAAAAAGGATTAAACGTTTTATTTGATGGATGAAACAAATAAGCGTCTGCTTCATATTCCGTCCCTCGCAGACTTGTAATTTTCTTCCTTTGTAAATATGTATTTTGTTTAATATTTCAATTCTGTTTGCGCAGATATTGTTGCCGTAACAATATAGACGAAACTTCTCAAATGAAATCATTTTATTTATACTGTAAGACAAAATATTTAGGGGAGTTATTAACTTCTCAACGTCTCAAAGCTTTTGTTGTACGTATAAGACGATATTAGATTGTGTTTATTATATAAATACGGGGCTATATAAATACGAGCCCAAGCTCATAATAGTTCAATCGGGCGGAATTTTGCAACTAATATATTTAAATAAGTAAGAACACCCTCAAAACTATTGTATTAAAGAAAAATATTAGTAACAGATACCAAGTATAAACTTTTAACGTAAATATGATGAAATGTTACTACGTTATGATGTGCCAGTGAAAAGTTTGTTAATAAAAAACATTAAATCGCGGTTAAGTTAAGCTGGTAGATGCAACTGCCAGAATTAAAGCTGTGACTGTTAATAAAGATGATGTAACACGGTTTTGATGAAGCGGCCGAACTATTCTGAACCGCGAACCTTAATGTTTTTTATTAACAAACTTATGAGAGTGTTATTACTTTTATTGAAATTATTTATTATTAGTTGTAAAGTTCTGCCTGGCCGAGCCATTATTATTATTAGTTTTGTTAAATGGAGGATGAAACGACACAATAGAGAGTCACCTCACAATGAAATAAATTGAGGGAAATTGAGTTGATTCGAACAGGAAAGGAAAACATGGATTCCATATGAAGTTTCTGTTCTTTTTTGAAATCTGAAACGTACTTTGATGAGCTCCAATGGTGACCAAATCCTAATTGCGAATGAATTAATACTATATCCTCATTATCACCGTTCCACAGTGTATTACCCCAATTCATACAGCCTCAGTATAATTACTGTCTCCATTCTCGCCTCCTCCCTTCTTTCCAACTGATTGGCACGCAAATGATTAATGTACAAAGGAAATACTCAATATGTTTTTTTTTCCTTGGAATTACCAGCCCTCGAGCCGCTAATGAATTTTCGATGTCTAGTATATTTTTTTGCGGGATAACAGAAAAGATAACATTAAATCCATTAAATTGTCCTTATTTAGAGGGGATGCTACTCAGCCGGGGACTACTACTATCGGATGATTAATGGGCAACGGTGATAGATCACTTTCGCATATATGCCTGGCGAGGGGGATGTTCATTATATACAACTTCAACGTAAATAAGACGGGGAAATTCGAACTGTCGCCGAATTTTCGCGCATTACTCACATCCGAGAGATTCTTAATTAATTCGCACTTAGTGTATTTGTCTCGACTACTTAGGAGATGATTACGTCGTCTTTTGATTCTTCTTGGATTGTCCGCGTCTGTCTGGAACTTGATGGCAACGTTTAGACGTTGCCTGCGTGTGACATCCTCAAGGCAGCTCTCTGAACCAAGACTGTAGAAGCTTACGCATCAGTACGAAGTACCTCACGGTACTTCTTTGGACAACGAATTGACCAACCAATTGACCGTAACCGCAAGAGTTAATTGAACCGGTCTGGTTTCGTTGTGGATACCATCAGCCTCCTGGTATCCTCCTCCTTTCCTTCCCTGTTTCAGAAAGCGATGGTCTACACCGAAACATCATACACTAGTATTATGTAACTTGCATATCCCGACAAATTCTAGTCATCGGTTAGATTTGTATGTATAATAGGAAATATAGATTTTTAATTGAATAATTGAATTGGTCTAGTTTCGTTGTGGATGTCATCACATGCAAGACTTGAAATGACTTCTGGGTACCCTTAATGTAGTCGAAAACACGTTGGAATCCACCAGATGGATTGATTCAGTAGTGCAAGTACGACAACGCCTTCAAAGAGGAAAATTCATTGAAATACACTAGGCATAAAAATTAAGGGATGTAAAAAAATCCTAAATTTTAAGGTGATTTTCAAAAGGCTGTAACTTGGAGAAAAATCGTCGCAGACCAATTTTCAAAAAAGCAAATTGAAGCTCCAAGTTTCAGCCCTTTAAAAATCAGCTAAAAATTTAGGATTTTTTTATATTCCTTATTTTTTGTACATAGTGTAGTTCATGAAGTAATGATGCAAATGAAGGAGACGATAAAATAAAAGGAACATACAATAGCAAGGAATAGAAAGGAATAGCAAGAAAGAAAATGGGAGTTATAGTTAAAAAAACAGAAGTGAAAATTTGATCAAGGGTTGTTGGTCATCCTATGGAGATAGAAAATTAGAATCATCAGATTAGGTTTCTCCAAGAAAACGAGAAATAGTATTGGACTATGGACCTAAAAATATTGTACATAACCAAGAATGTTGGTACATTAATCTCAATAATGAAAAACTTCATCCAAATAGAATCACATTCACCGGGAAACTAACAAGACAATCTACATGATAGAATTGGAACGAACAAAGCTTTTTTGGTTTCATTGTTTTTTTTTCAAACATAACTTTTGAACAAACGCTTGACTCGTCACGGTAGGCGCAATGGGTCCTTTCAGAAGAACATGGTGCGAGGTTAGCAGACGCGATTGGATACCTTCGGAGAGATGCTGTGAGCTTCGTGGTAGACACGGTTCGATCCAGCCGTTGAAAAAGGCACGCGGATATGTAGTTCACTGGTTTAGGTCTTTACATTTTCCACTGCTTATTCAATTTTTCCGTTGAACAGAGAAGTAAACCGATTGATATTGGCCAGTGGAGAATCCTCATTGGATCTGTATATATTCACACCAATATATATTCTTATCTAATACCAGGTATGTAAATATGAAACAGAAATTTTTTGTATAGAAAATACACGTTTATTCTATGAAAATGATAAAAAATATTTTATTCGTGCATAGACCATTGTTAGCTATACATTTTTCCCATCTCTTTGATAATTTGTGGATTCCATGACAAAAAAATTTTTGCTCTTTTGAGGCAAACCACTCATCGAGCCATTTTTGTAAGAAGTGAAGCCCTGCTCAGCAAATGCGTGTCCCACCGATGCAAATAAGTAGTAATCGGACGGAGCCAAGCCTGGTGAGTAAGATGCATGCGAAGGTATTTCCCAACTAAACGCCTCCATCGTTTCCTCGACCGGTTTTGCTGTGTGTGGTGGCACATTATCATGAAGCAAAATCACTTTGTGTTGCCTTTTTGATATTCTGGTCGTTTTTCACGCAAAGCTTGATTCAAATCGATCATTTGTTGTCGGTAACGTTCAGTATTAACGCTTTGGCCGGGCTTTAGCAGCTCATAATAGATCACACCCTTCTGATCCCACCAAACATACAGCGTTATCTTCTGTCCATGGCGATTTGGCCTTGCAGTCGATGTCGATGGTTCGCCTGGAGTTATCCATGATCTTTTACGCTTAGGATTCCGAAATATATTCACTTTTCATCGCCAGTTACAATTCGATAGAGAAATGACTTACTTTTGTACCTGCCGAGCAGCATTTCGCAAATGGTTTTTCGGTTTTTCTGTTGTCTTTCATTCAATTCATGTGGAACCCATTTTTCCATCTTTTCCATTGCTTTGAAACGTACGGAGACGGCTTTTCGTGTCACATTTAATGGATCCGCGATATCTTGTTGCGCTTGAGCGTCATTCTGATCCGAGAATGCTTGCAATTCGCTATCTTCGAACATTCTCGGTGGTGTTCCACGTTCTTTGTTTCTCACGTCCAAATTGCCACTTTTTAAACTTTTTAAACCACTCCAAGCACTGTGATTTACCAATAGCATGCTCACCGTAGGCTTCGACAAACATTTTATGCTATTCTGCAGCAGTTTTCTTGAAATAGTAACAGAAAATCAATGCTGTCCGCAAGTCATAGTTTCCAGGCACAAAATTCAACATGTTCAAAGTTTTTAAAAACGATGTTATATGAAACTTGTATTGTTATGAAATAAAAACCTTTATCATATGTTGGAACAAAAGAATGGCGCCAATGACGCGGTATGACGGTAACTGAATTAGCAGCTACGCCATCTATGGACAAATTCCGGTTTCATATATTACGTTACCTGGTATATCTAATCTTGAATAATGCTACTCTATATTATTTCCGATCTTCTAAGAGATCTTAGATACCAGAAATCGGGATGATGGTTTTGTTAATGTTAGAGAATCGAGATAGTAAAAAAGAAGACAGGATTGTAAAATATTTAAGAAGAAAGTAAATACATCCACAAAAAAAGTTGTAGAAACTCGCGCGCGCGAAGCTTACGCGCAAATATCTAGTTCCACATGAGAGCAGAACTGCCACTTAATTAGCCCTTATTAAGTTTATTTCGCCGTTTCAATTTAACGCCAATTTGGGCCGCGCCATTAATTCATCCTCTCGCTTCGTTGTCATGTAACAGAATTAATTATTCGATAAAAATGCGGCGCGCGACCGCCCCCCGTCTATTTAGTATCCTGTAATAACATGAAATGTATGTCAAAATAAAGCAAACCCTTTACTGTTTGCATAATTAACTAGGGCTGGATACGTACCCCAATTTAAGTTCATCGAAGCACTTGATGTTGCGAAAGCGAGCGCAGATCCGGCGGCCGGGACCGGGTCGCAATGAAACATGCATCAAATGCCATCCATGCCATGTGACGGACTTTTGGCCGGGACGGGGCTCGAGCCCGATTGACAAAACATGCCCGGGGGCGGTAATCATGCCAGCCGCCGCCGGCTAGATGAACTACGACCGGAGCTGTCGGCGTCAATGAACGCTACAGAAAAAAAAACGATAGAATACAGAATGCTCCTTCAACTGGTGTTGACGTTTTGGTGATCCAGGTTATTCAAAATAAATCCAACGACTGATGTTAGTGTCTTTTGCTACGCGTTATATATAGGGTCTTTCAATAGCGACGCTCGAAATTTGTTAGGTTATAGCGGCCATGTTGTTAAGGCAACGTCTGTCAAATTTACTGTGAATTCTTCAGTAGTGAAGAAATATGAAGCAGAATATAAAAGGAAAATGAGGACAGCAGTGACAACTCGTCCACTCATCTAAAATTTTGGACTGCATTTTGGTGGTTTTAATAAGGCTGTGGTTAAAAACACGATAAATGTTCACATGTAAATGAGAATTTCAGACATGCAGTCTTGAAGGAAGCAGGATTGGGTAGATACTGGTGGGAACTGTAAGCGAGGGTAATGGGGTCGAGAATTGTGGCCGGCGCTGTCTTGAAGACGTCAGTGTAGCAGTAGCGAAGAGAGAAAGAGGCCCTTTCCTTAATCGCATTCACCTATAACCTACAACGAAAGTTGAGTTCATCATTACACGTACGCCATCAAATACGTTGGAGTTTCACATGTTAAATTAGCTGCTCACCATCATGATCTTGGCTCGAATCCAAGCGCCAGCACTGGTAGTGTCGGTTTTTATTTAAAATAAAGTAGTAACATTTTAAATACAAATTGTCATAATTAAGGCGATCAATATCGCAATATGCTTTCAATAATGGTCTCATAATATAGCGTAAAAAAATTAAAATACAATAATTGTACTGTAGAAGAACCGTTAAAGAGAGTTTCTTGCACTGCATCCGTATTACTGTGTTCCAAAATTTATGGCAGGCCATCAACAACCCATTCCTTTTCCTACAGCCAGTTACGTCTGAGAGGCGTATCGTCGAAACGCGAAACTTTCCGGAGTACCCTCGTCTGCAGCCAAGTGTTGCCGCGAATAAAATTAAAAGAATAATCGTAAACATTTTTTCATAGACTCGCGGGTAGCGGCGGGCGAGTGACTCGTAAATCAGGGGGCATTAAATAAAATGCAGCCGAGGAGTGGAACGCGCAAGGGTGGAATATATGAAAAATTATTACGGAATATTTTTATCAAGTGGAGATTTATGTGGGTGAGGGTAGGAAAAACGTAAAAGGACCTAAGCGAAAGTCAAGAAGTACTTACAGATGGAAAGATACAAATGGATGTCGGGAATTTCATACGGCTTTCGCGAAATACGTTCGATACACCACGTTGATTTGATTTTATCTTGCATGCATATTGAATTCGGAGTATGTGCGTTCCATTTAGATCGAATGACTAAGCACTCTGCTAGAGTACTGTGAACGTTATTTGCTATTCTACTTAAGTTTCCTCGCTGTTTTATCTGAATATGTATGAATTTTCTCTTTACTGTATAGGCATGGCTCAAATTCCTATAATTCATTTTGAAAGTTTACTCTATTCTCATGTAATACGTCACTATTTTAATTATCTCATTTTTACAATATCGTGATGTAGTTGTATACTACACTAGGTATAAAAATTAAGGGATGACAAGAGATCCAAAATTTTTAGCTGATTTTCAAAAGTCTGTAATTCGGAGAATAGTCGCAGAGAAATTAAAAGAAAAGCAGATTGAAGCTCCATGTTTCTAGTTTACAAATCTTGAGTTCCAAAATTTTTGCCACCAGCAGTTTGTGAGTAATCTTAAGAAAACAATCGAAAAAAAAATCCAAATTATTGCTTGCCTTTCAAAAGGTCCGCTGACTTCAATAATTTTTTTCCAGTGATATCATCATAAAGATTTTTTAGGTAGTTTTATTTTCTTTAATTTAAGCGGTCTAAAAGCCTTGTACGATGATTTATGGTCGTTCAAAGCAAAAAAGTCAGTTTTGACTTGGGTAATTAATTACTCGGGAAATAGTGATCGTACAGAAAATTCAAGTAGTGTTTTAAAAACTGCAAAGTATTCTTTACAAGTCGAAGTTATTGGTTTTTGATAAACAAAAATTTCGGTGCAAATATATTGATTGAAAAAGAGGTAAAAAATTACATAATTAGGGATATTCGCTTAACTTGGCATAACTTTGCAAATAATGGATTGACTAAGAATACTGACTATTTTTTTTCAACCTCAAAGTATCCCAAAGAAACCCTGAAAATTTCAAAGCGCTGCATTTTTTTTCCCATTGGGTTCGGAATGATTGAATTTGTCGTTTTTGCTAAAAATCAATTCAATAATGAATTTTTCATTTTGTATTCACGTTTTGATGTTGAAAATGTTTTTTTCTAGCAATAATCCATATTTTGTTTATTAAAAAGTGGTAATTATTGTAAAAAAAAATTAAAGAATTTTCAAAAAAAAAAGTCAAAACTGACTTTTTTGCTTTGAATCACGATAACTCAGCGAAAAATCATCGTACAAGACTTTTAGACCGTTCAAATTAAAGAGCATAAGATCATCTAAAAATATCTTTACGATGAAATCACTGAAAAAAAAATTGTTGAGGTCCGTGGACCGTTTCAAAGGCAAGCAAAAAATTAGTAAAATATTTCCCGATGGTTCCTTATGATTACTCAAAAACTGCGGATGGTAAAAAATTTTGAACTCAAGATTTGTAAACTAGAAACATGGAGCTTCAATTTGTTTTTTTAATATTGCTCTGCAACTATTTTTCTCCATGTTACAGCCCTTTGAAAATCGCCTAAAAATTTAAGTTTTTTTACATCCCTTAATTTTTTCGTGTATAATAACCTCGTTTGCTAAATAATCCAATCCGGAGAAATACAACGCACACTTTGTCTTCTAAGTTTCTGAAATTATTAACTATACAAGTAATAAAATTATTGGTTGTAAACGATATTACTGATTATTCATCGTAAGAGATGTTAAAATCGTCCTTGGTGTTAGCTTGTTTCATAAGCCTTATTTTTCAAGTAATAAATCAAGTGACGTAAGGTCGGGCGATCTTGGCGACCACCCAATTGGACTCCGTCGTCCAATCCACCTGTTCACATATATATCGTTCAAATATTGAGCCCCATCTTGTTAAATCTGTAATCCGACGCCAGGTAGAACTAGATCTAATTTATTGGAAAGAGCGTCAACAAAGTTGGAACCAAATCCTGAAGGGAAGTTAGATATGTTGGAGCGTCAAGGTTATTATTAAAAAATAATGATCCAAGAACCCTGCCACTTATTATTCCAGCCCACGTGTTTATTTTTGAAATATTGGGCATGACATTTTCGGATCCAATATTAGTTAGTGTCAGTCCAATAACGACAGTTGTACTCATTAACTTCACCATTTATAGTACACATAGTTTCATTCTAAAGATATCTGATTGTGAATAACCTCGAGTAGTCTACAGTAAGTTCCTGAACCTCTTGTAAAGGTGTATTTGCACCTGTTACATAATAGATCTGTGGTATGACTAACATTCAAATCACTGGGCTTTCTTCAACAGCTGACAATACATTTAACTTCGTTTGAGCGTCAACAATGTTTTTCCTCTTTTTATGTGCATCTCTACCTAGACTAGATCCCTCGGTAACGAGACTCAATTTTACTGATTGTGTCTTGGCTCATGAGTGGTAGATTTGAATGCTACCTATCATGTTCTCAATATAACACCTATATATGTCAACTGGTATAGGTCAACTTGTCACCTATATAGGTCAACCTCCGAAATACGATGTAATATTACTTACGTTTGCTTGAACTCCGAAAGACTAGTTCGATTTCTCAAACCAGCAGTTTCTAGATCTCAGTGGTCTTGGTATGATACGCGTACAACGAAAGGTTTTTAATTGAATCTACTCAATCAATACAAAATTTCAACTCAAGCATAACTTTTGGCAATTACTTGCTTACTGACACGATTACTTGCTTACTGACCAGTTACCAAGTAGCCCTTCTTATTCATTCGTCCGCTTTGAACACCTTGAAGATGGTGTATGAAATATTTAAATTACAATAAACTTAACATACATTCTTATTTTGATACAAGGTGGGGCAGAGCAACTTGCTTATTTGAATTTGGCGCCTTGAAGCGGCTATTGTTCCTAGGAGGGTGGGGGTAGGCATATTCGAGAGGACGAAGCGTAAAGTTGTACGTCCGCTTGGATTAGTTAGCATCATGGAGTGGACGAAGGTGGAGCGCGCGTTTGCTGTGGGTGCATACTTTTTTAACGGTCGCTCAATCATCGCCACGCAACGTGCATTCCGTGCCCATTACAATATTGCGCCCCCTGATCGTATTCCTGGCCGGCAGTCGATTGTTTCATGGGTAAACAACTTCAGGGAAGCTGGTGATCTGAAGAGAAAAAACCTAGGTTTCCAAGAACAGCAAGGACACCCCAAAACATTGACATGGTAAGGCTTTCTGTTTTGTGATCCCCTCAGCACTTTGTCCGCAAATATGTAGCTGCTGTTGAGTTGTCTGCTCGTTCAGTGAGGCGAATCCTTCATGAAGAACTAAAATGTCATCCCTATAAATTGGCTGTGGTGCAGGAAGTTAATCCACGCGATTTTGTTGCTCGAGAAAATGCATGTGAAAATAAAAACTTGTTTACAACGATCGTCCTAGGACCCTGGCTCATCTAAAGAACAACATTCGTCAAGCTACCGCCAACATACTCGTCGATATGCTGGAAAGAGTTGAATGAAACTTCCGAGTTCGATTATCGCAGTGTATTGAGAATAATGAACGTCACCTGCCTGATATTATCTTTAAAACTGCGTAAACATAAAATTTAAATGTTGTACTTGATTCTGTTCAAATAATTAAATATATGTATATCTTACTTTCTTTTAAATTAAATTTCTAAATAAGCAAGTTGCTCTGCCCCACCTTGTATAAACAAGTCTTAAATTTTAATAAATGCTCTACTCAGTTGTCAAACAATTGTTTTTTTAACAAACGCTTATTCGGCTCTCAAACTCTCGAAAAAAAAACTTCTTAATCACTTTTCCTAATTTTTGTATAGTTATCAGTGTGCTGTACAATTTGTTTTCAAGTTCCTGCTCTACTTTTTTCTGAGTATCTTCTACAGAGCGTCACCTTCCTACGTACAATCTTCTAGTATGTGACCGGCTTCTATTAACTTTTTGCGCTTCAAAGTTGGCAAAGTTTTCTCGTTGGAATACGCCCCAATTCTCTTCCGGGGCATAAAGGGAAACAGATAAAATAAATCGTACTACAACTGAATTTTCCCTAATTATAAAATTAATTCGGTAATTTTCTTGGGAACAACGGGCGGTCTGTTGCCCGAAGTTTCGCCGTAGTCACGTGAAATATGACCGCGAAATTGTTAAACTTTGCGGTGGATCCTTCCCCGTGTGCATCCATCTCGGGGATTAAATATGAAAATCTCCTAGTTGTCGAAAGTTAGGTCTCGAATTAAGGGGCGCGGAGGATGCAAATACGAGGGGACACTGATAAGTAATCAGTGTACCACGGAGCTAATGGTAATTATTTTTGTATTCAACGTAATCTCCTTTCAAACTGTCCAATTCAATACGAGAGGGTACCCAAGAAGAACCGAGCTGATGTTGTGGTGGACGGAATTCTTTTAGTACCGCGTTCTGCCGCTAGGAGCGTATAAAACTACTATTCCCGAATCAGTAAGCCAAGCGTCGTCGCGAGGGAAGGTTCTGTTCGTGTTCTGTGATGTTTTTACTGAGAGTTGTTTTGTGTGCTCGTCGTTTTTGCAATGGCGAATTCCCGTGAACAGCGCGCGGCCGTATAGTTTTGCTTCTTGCTCGGAAAAACTGGCACAGAATCTCTTGAAATATTAAAAGCGGCCTACCAGGGTGATACTATTGGGAAAACTCAAGCGTTTTAGTGGTTTTCCCGTTTCAAAAGTGATGGAATGTCAATTGATAACAAACCTCGCTCTGGTCGTCCTTCCACGATTGAAAAGATCGACGACGAAGTCTGTCTGGTCTAATCAGTCGGGCGACTGATTTCTCCACCACAATAACGACCCTGCTTACACAGCTCTCTCTGTGCGCCAGTTTTTGATCAAAAACACCATGACCTCTGTTCCTCCGTATTCACCCGACCTTGTCCCCTGCGACTTTTTTTATTTCCCCGGTGAATAGAGGCATGAAAGCGAAGCGTTTTTCCGACGTTGCTGAAATGAAGAACAAAAAAACGACTGAGGCGCTGTCGGGCCACAAAAACACAAAAGACGTATTTCAAAAATGTTTTGAACAATGAAATAAAAAATTAAACAAGTGTACTAGTTCCGGTGGAGAGTACTTTAAAGGGGTTTGAAGATTTTGTGTTTAAAAATTAAATTAATAAATTTAAAAAATAATTTCGGTTTCTTTTGGGTACCCTCTCGTATAAGGTTCCTATTTAAACCTTCTTTAAACGAAAAGTCTTTCTCTTGTATTGCAAACTATTTCTCCACAGCAGTAGATGATTCAACTGGTGAAAGTTTTAAAAAGTGATAGCATTCCGAAAGGACAAAATCTGGTCAGTAGGGGAGCGTCATACTTCAACCCTTTTCGAAATGGCATATCATAATTCAAGGTCCTCTCCTATCTATTTTTGGTTTGAAGCTTTGTTGATAGTAGAGAACCAATCAACTTTATAGGTTTCTCCCATCGTATGTAAAAAATTTACTACCCTCTTCCGGATTTATCGTGATCTTCAACTTTTTACAAAAATGTTTCCCATCAACAGTTTTTGAGTATAAATATCATAAGGAAGTTGAGTAGTCTAAAAGCGTTGCACGATGATTTTTCGATGATCATCGTTCAAAGCAAAAAAATCAATTTTGACTTTGATAATTAATTACTTGGGAAATAATGCTCCTACAGAAAACTCAAGTAGGGTTTTAAAAACCTTACTTAAAGTATTCTCTACAAGTCGTAATATTGGTTTTTTATAAAAAAAAAAAAAAATTCGGTGGGAGAATGTTAATTGAACAAGAGATAAAAATTGTCTATTTAGGGATATTCGCTTAACTTGGCATAACTTTGCAAATAATGGATCGACTAAGGATGTTGACTGTTTCCTTTCAACCTCAAAATATCCCAAAGAAACCCTGAAAATTTCAAAACGCTGCATTTTTTTTTTTTTTCATTGTACTCGGAATGATTAAATTTGTCGTTTTGGCTAAAAATCAAGGATAAAAAGTGTTCATTTTTTGAGGTTGAAAATATTTTTTATTAGCAATTAATAGCATTTAATAATCCATTTTTTTTTCAAAAAATGTTAATTATTGTAAGAATTTTTTTTTTTAAGTTAAAACTGACTTTCTTGCTTTGAACGACGATAACTCAGCGAAAAATCATGGTGCAAGGCTTTTAGACCGCTCAAATTAAAGAGTAAAAAAAGTATTTATAGTAGAATTATCTTATGAAGAGCAAGTCGGCAATAAACCGTGTGACAAAGAGCAATGTATAGCTTACCTTCTCCCACGCGAATGCAGTAAAAGAATTTTACTTAGGCCACCTTTAAAACTACTAAAGTGCACTGACACGTACGTATTTTTAAACTTGCGTAAATCAGACAAAGACAGTAAATATTGAGTGTTTCGATAGTTATACTTAGGTCAGGTCTTCGTTCGCCACTCTTTTAGAAACTATCCTTGTTTATACTCATAGGGAGGAGCAGGACAAGAGATAAGACTTGTGTATTTGATTCAGTAATACTATTACAAGCGGCGCGCGCAAATGATTTATAGACGGGTCTGTGTCTCTTATTCAGATTGTATTGGTATGGAAGAAAGTCAGACATACATCTGTCTTTGTCACACGATTTATTGCCGACTTGGTCTTCATAAAGTAATTCTACTATAAAAAAGCTTCATGATGAAATTACTGAAAAAAATTATTTTGATTGATGCCCGATTTGGAAAAAAGTTTCCGATAGTTTTCTTATGATTACTCAAAGACTGCTGGTTGTAAAAAATTCTAAACTCAATATCTGAGAACTAGAAGGTTGGAGCTTCAATATGCTTTTTTTTTAATTGATCTGCCACTATTTTTCTTCATTCTCAAAGTTACATCTCTTTGAAAATCGCTATAAAAATTTAGGATCTTTTTACGTTCCTTCATTTTTGTGCCTAGTATATGTCAAGAAAAATATCACATCGTATAAACTATTATCTACGGTGAACATTTGTCGATATCTAAGTTGGCAACGCTGGATTTTATGTATGCAGGCAGTTACCCTTCCATGTTCCCAAATCTTTGGAATTGAAGTATTTGGGCCCAATGCCGTTGGAGCCCTCTTGAAGAAGCTGCTAGTTTTCAATAATCTTTGAAAACAACGATTTCGGTTCCTTCGAATTCCAAATAACGAAACCGTTTGGAATTCTTAGTTTGAAAGTCTTCGGAACCTGAAGCTGAAACTCTTCAAAGCTCTTGAAAATCAAAGATTTTGGTTCCAAACGACTTATGAACTTAACGTGTCAATGAAAATGATTTAGATGACAGCCATAGCATAACCCGGAGGAATTACTTTAGTCTTTTAATTTCATCTAAAAAACTGATAGGCTGATCAGAGATCGGTGGATGTTTTTAATTGTTTCTATATCTCTTATAATTATCTAGATTTCTTGGCTGCTTCCAAGTTTCTCGCCCTGTATGCGTCAGCAAAAAATCCGACGCAAAGCCAGCAAGTTAAATTGTTCCTAAAGCTCTGAGCAGTAAACTTAACCGATTCGCGTAAACTACCTAGAACTGAGGGCGAGGTATTATCCCCTCCAGAGGCGAATTACCCATTTTACCCCTAGCCACGACGCATCTCCGCCGGCACTTACTTCAACCCACTGCCTACGACGATTCTTGTTTCACTTTCGGTGGCATTTAATGATGCTAATTCGCTTCCAGGGATTTCGCAAGCAATCCTGGCCGCTATTGCTTTTTCCATCATACGGCACAATTCTATTAAGTTGGGGTGTTCGATATCGACACTAGTTTGTGATACAGCAACTCGAAAGAAGAATTTGGTGGTTAGACGCTTTGACGAGGATGTTAAGTGAAACTTCAGGGCAGTTGGTTGAACTAGATCAGTGTAGTTCTTGAACAAGTTTATCCATTAATTCATTGCTTATTTAGTGTATCATCATACTGTGGTCAAGGGTGGCAAACTAGGCTCTATATCAGGGGTGTCATTGTATGCTTGGATTCGAATCCCAATGGGGAGAGTTTGGCCTATGGGTGGGTTTGTTCTCACCTCTACGTGTTATAAATTGACGGTCTATTAGATATGATTTCAATAGATCAAAATAAGATGGCAGAGAGAGAGATTGATTTTGAATAACAGTCCCAGACCTTATCAAACGCTTGCTGGACCGAGGATACTGATGGACAGTAGTTTGTTTTCTATGATTGTACTTATTTATTTTATGAAATAATCTGTGACACTGTTGGATGGTTGAGTATGAATGACGGAAACCAAACTGGTGATCAGGGATGTTACCAAGTAGAGGTTTGATCCTGTGAAGTATTAACTTTTCTAAATTTTAGATGTGGCTGACAGGAGACTTATTGATTTTTAGGATGTTACTGAGTTTGGGTTTTTCCCAGACTTAGGTACTAGGATTATTACTCAAGTTTTATATTGTTTTCGACATGACTGGTGCCTCAGATTAGCATTAAATAGATAGTTTAACATTGTAACAGCTTTTTTCGATAGTTCTTTGAGCATCTTCAGAGTTATTTGGTCGAGTCCAAGTGACTATAATTGTCAGGCGGGAAATTTCTTCCTTAATTTCTTTGGAGGTAATGTTTCCAATGTTTTCTGTAGGATCGGTATTGTTAACTAGGAGTTCTAAAATTTCTTGATTTGGATCATCATCATTAGGAGTAAAGACATCTGAGAGATGTTTAACCAAAAGATATCCTTGTTACTTCAAGCCCAGGGACTTGGGGTAGGATCTCAAGTTACCTATATTCTCAGGAAGAAACAATGCCCGCCAGTTACTTTTAATGGTACTATAATACCAAAAACATCATCCGTTAGATACTTCGGAATGCACCTAGATAAAAAATTGAAATTCTGAGAGCATGTAGCAAAAAAGAAAAAAAAAAACAACAGGTATTTTGGAATTCAAAAACGTGTACTGGCTACTCGGGAGAATATTGCATCGACCAAGTCGAGTATTAACATCCTTCAGAGAGCCCAATCCAAAATATTCCGATCAATAGCAGATGCACCGTGGTATGTATCAAACAATACAATACACAATGACCTCGGCATTTCGTTCATCAGTGATGATATCTAGGACAGGAGCAATAAGTACCATAATACACTCGAAACACACCCCAATCCACCCTTACAACCACTTCTTCGCCAAGAAAACAATAGAAGATTAAAAAGACGACTACCAATAGATGTAAAATATCTGTATGGATGTAAATATCTATATAACAAAAATGCAAAAGGGCTCATCGCTGGAAGTATCCTCATCCGTCAACTAGAGGACTTCTCCTCATCGGTCCTATGAGAGCAAATTAGCCTATAGAAAGTATTGTATTTCTGATTGCTAATATCTTGAAAATAAAAAAACCTCTACCTTCCCTACGCAGTCTGAGACCTTAGGGATAGGAGGGCAATTAATGTGCGTGCAAACTTAAGAAAAAAAGAAGAGCCATATGAATATGCTGCTATTGATGTGAATTGTTGGATGAGAATGACGCTCAAACGCAACAAGAACTCGCGGATCAACGAGAAGCCGTCTCCATACGTTTAAAAGCCTTGGGAAAGATCCAGAATATGGGAAAATGGGTTCCACATGAACTGAATGAAAGACAGCAAGAAAACCGAAAAACCATTTGCGAAATGCTGCTCGCCAGATACAAAAGAAAGTCATTTCTCAATCGAATTATAATTGGCGATGAAAAATGGATATATTTCGAGAATTCTAAGCGTAAAAGATCATGGCTAACTCCAGGCGAACCATCGACATAGTCTGCAAGGCCAAATCGTTATGGACGGAAGACAATGCTCTGGGCTTAGTGGGATCAGAAAGGTGTGGTCTATTATGAGTTGTTAAAACCTAACCAAACCGTTAATTTTGAACGCTCCCGATAAGAAATGATCGATTTGAATCAAGCTTTGCGTGAATGACGACCAGAATATGAAGAGAGGTAACACAAAGTGATTTTGCTTCAGTTAATGCGCCATCACACAGCAAAACCGGTCGTGCAAATGATTGAGGCGTTTAGTTGAGAAATACTTTCGCATGCGGCTTACTCACCAGACTTGGCTCCGTCCGATTACTACTTATTTGCATCGATGGGACACGCACGTGCAGAACAGGGCTTCACTTCTTACGAAAATGGCTGGATGACTGGTTTGCTTCAAAAGAGCAAGAATTTTTTTGACGTGGAATCTACATATTGTCAGAGAGATGGGAAAATGTATAGCGATGGGCAATACTTCGAATGAACTATTTTTTATCATTTTCATACAATAAACGTATATTTTCTATTCAAGAAATTCCTATTTCATATTTACATACCTGGTACATCAGTCGTTCCCCCTATTAAAGAACGTTTGATTGCTTTTAACGAGGATGACGTCCATTAAGGCATTCTCTTGAACGCTAGTATAATAGGCGTAATCATCATTTACAGCATTCGTTTCCCCAAACGCAGTACACTTCAAATGTCGAGCATTGTTACGACTCAATTTACCTTGTTTTTATTTCCAGCTGTATGGAAAGTTCGTTATTTGCCTGTAAAATGTCGTTAGTCAAGTTTGGTGTTGCTCCTTCTTGAGATTTATAAAATATAACTTGTATTGTAGGGAGATATATGTATGTTATATTCTTGTTAAAATAAAAATTGATAACGAAGTTGTGCGTCATAAGTCATAAGTAAAGCTGTCCACTTGAATCAGTGCCGGAACTGGATGCCGGCATGTTATACTTGAGAGATAGTAACATTTGATGTGTTCAAAATTGAAATTTTTATCATCATCATCATCATGAGGTCATCAGTCCTAAGACTGGTTGGACGCTAACCTCCAGCTTCTCCTATCTTGTGCTAACCTACGCATTTCGCTAATTATGCTACAACCTACATCCCTTACTATTTGCGAGCAGTAGTCTAATCTAGGCCTACCTCTGCCTTTCTTCACTCCTATTTCTGCCTCCAAAATATCGCGGACTATTCCCCCATGTCTCAGCAAGTGGCCTACCATTCTATCTCTTCTCTTCTTTATATTTTTCCACATACTTCTTTTCTCGCCGACTTTCTCCAATACTTCTTCGTTTCTAACCCTATCAGTCCATGGTATTTTCATCATTCTTCAGTAACACCACATCTCAAAAGCTTCTAATTTCTTCCTA
The DNA here is from genome assembly GCA_037954035.1 of Rosalia funebris. Taxonomy (NCBI): domain Eukaryota; kingdom Metazoa; phylum Arthropoda; class Insecta; order Coleoptera; family Cerambycidae; genus Rosalia; species Rosalia funebris. The sequence goes on along the minus strand of JAZFAV010000001.1, from coordinate 7,229,152 downwards.
CTTGCTTCCCCTACCGTCCAGGTTTCGCAACCGTATAGTGCTGTGCTCCATACATACGTTTTCAAAAATCTCTTCCTTGTTTATAAGTTTATTACCCCCGAGCATAAAAGTGCTTTCTTTTTGTTAAAAGCTACTCGACCCTGCGCTATTCTTTGTTTTATATCTTTATCGCTTCTTCCATCCCAATTTATTTTACTTCCTAAATACGTGAAGTCTTTAACTTCCTTTCCTTTAACAATCTTTCATCATTAATTTGTACTTTCGTTTTTGCTCTGCTCTCGCGCCCCCTGCACACTAATACTTTAGTTTTATTCACCCTCATTCCGTATTCCTCTGTCAACACTGCCTCCATTTCGTTCAATGCTGATTCTAATTCCTCCTTACTAGATGCTAATACTGCTATGTCATCCGCGAATCTCAGCATTTTTAGTTTATGTCCCTGCACTTTAATCCCGAAATCCACTCTATCTTTTACCACATTAATCGCCTCTTCAATGTACAGATTAAAAATTAGTGGTGATAGCGTACATCCTTGTCTTACTCCTTTCCTAATACCTACTTGCCTTTTTCCCCTTCTACTTCTATAACAGCAGTTTGCTCTTTGTATAGATTGTGTACTACTCTCCTATCTCTATACTTCATTCCCGCGCTCTTTAGTATCTCGAACATTTTTTCCCATCTTACGTTATCAAAAGCTTTTTCTAAATCTACAAATCCTATATAAACGTTCTTTCCTTTTTCTATTGTTTTCTCTAACATTACTCTTAGCGCTAGAATAGCTTCGCGAGTTCCCCTACTTCGCCTAAACCCGAATTGGTCTTCTCCTAGTATTTCTTCCGCTCTATTTTCCATCCTCTTCTGCACTATTCTGGTTAAGATTTTTGACGCATGGGAGGTTAGGCTAATCGTTCTAATTTTTATTTTTATAACGTAGTTAATATCTTGAAGAATTACTTCATTAGTGCATTTTTCTAATCTTCTATTAGCTAGTAGACGCACAGATCCCAGCCGACGCGGATCAGGTGTACATACTATACACTATTTCACAACCTCGCGTGTGCATCTTCACCTGCAGGTCTTTTTATGAGCTGTGGAAGTTATTTCACACTTACTTATTTGCGAAACGAAATATGTTCTAACATGTTTCTTCATTATAACTACATGTCATCGCAATTGAATTGATGCCTAAAATCGCTTAATATTAACCCTTTGTTACAGAACAATCGTAATTCGAATGTTTAGATATCGTTAAACTGTTGATCGTTGTTAACAATCCCCCTGTTTCCAGAGATTAGCACTAAAATGAATATATACTGTTACACATCTAACAATCGTATCGTCTCGAAACGGCCTCTAAAGTGTCTCGATTTCGTTCATTTAACTTTTTATTGCGCCTTTAAAATTGTATGTTTTATCAGTTACAACGTACTTTCTGCTTCAAGCAGCATTGTGAGCAACACCACGTGTGTTTTAATTTTTAACAAATAGATACAGTAATACGAATAATCTTTGATTGAAATGTTATAACCGCTAATATCGACATTGGTGCACATTCCATCACTTCGCTAGGGGAGATACGAGTTTTTATTTAATGTATCAAAGTTCACAAAATGTATTGAACGAGTGAATCCATATATAGACGTCTATAACGCCCACATAATAGATCAGTAAGTTCTTGGAGAAGATATTAGCTTTGTTCCAGTGTTCCTTTTCATTGAAAATTAGGTTTTCCGGCATATTTTTTTTATTGTTTGAGGTTACAATAAAACAATTCACAATTCGTGAATTATTCACAATCTCTTAAAAGCATGCGCAGTGTGAATGAATTTTGATGTTAAAATGTGCTTCATAGATAAATACTGTTAGATAGATAGATAAAGATACAGTTTTAATCTTAGATTAATTTAATCGATATTTGTATTATTTAATTCTTTTATATTATCAGAATAGTAACACAGTTTTAACACCGATTAAATTAATCTCAGATTAAAACTGTTCAGCAGGTCAAAAATGCAAGCCCTTAACCAATTTTAAACATTCACGGAATACCAATGCCCAGGAAGCCAGCACGGAATATCAATGTGAACTGCGCTAGCTGTATTCGTCCTGAACTTTATTATTTACCCGACCCGGTGGCGTTCTGTCGTAAGGGGCATGAGGTATTTAATTTTTTATTAGATTACCTTACAATTTATGTTTTATATATCTGACAGCTACCGGGATGACTACCCGGTTTAAGTTATGCCAGAAACTATCCTGAAACCCTGTATAATATGTTTTATCCTATGTTTGGGAAGTTAGAAGTTACCGCAGCCGGAAAATAACAAATCTAGAACCCAGAAATTGTCAAGTGAATTAAAATTAAAAAAATATGTGTATTTGGTGTTCCATAAGTTACCGAAGGTTTCTTCTTAATCTCATGTGCAGAAAAAAGTTCATCGCCGTTTTATATTTTCTGCTAATAAAAACGTTATTCATCTATACACTAGGCAAAATAATTAAGGAATGTAAAAAAACTAAAAATTTTTAGATTCTTTTCAAAGGGCTGTAACTTGGAGAAAAATTGTCGCCTAGCAATTTTAGAACAAGCAAATTGAAGCTCAAAGTCTCTAGTTTTCAGATATTGAGTTCACACTTTTTTTTGCAATCAGCAATTTTTGAGTAATTATAAGAAAACCATCACAAAAAAAAAATCAAAGTTTTGGTTGCCTTCCAAAAGGTCCACGGTCTTCAATAAACTTTTTTCAGTGATTTCATGATAATGCTTTTTTATATAATTTCATCCTCTTTAATTTGGGCGATCTAAAAGCCTTATACGATGATTTTTTGCTGAGCTATAGTCGCTCAAAACATAAAAGTCAATGTTGACTTTTGTTAGTCAAAAAAAGACAGTTTATGGTAATTAATTACTGGGGAAATAATAATCGTACAGAAAATTTAAGTAGGGGTTTTAAAAACTGCAAAGTATTCTTTACAAGCCAGAGTTATGCTTTTTGATTAAAAAGAAATCGGTGCGAAAATGTTAAATTGTATATTTAGGGATATTCGCCTAGTTTAGCATAACTTTACAAAAATAATGCATAGATTAAGGATGTTTCTTTTCAACTTCAAAGTATCCCAAAGAAACCCTGAAAATTTCAAAGCGCTGCGAGTTTTGTTTTTTTCATTGTGTTTGGAATATTTGCATTTGTTGTTTTTGCTAAAAATCAATTTAAAAATTAATTTTTCATCTTTTATTCATTTTTTAAGGTTGAAATTTCAAATTGAAATGATTTTTAGATTGGCAACTAGAAACTTGGAGCTTCAATTTGTTTTTTTTTTTGTTTAAGATTGCTCTTGGATTATTTGTCTCCAAGTTACAGCCCTTTGAAAATCGCTTAAAAATTTAACATTTCTTTACATCCCTTAATTTTTGTGCCTAGTGTAGTTGCTTCAACAAATACATTTAACAAATAAGTAGAGATTAGTGTAAGAGAAATTACAGTAGCCATTTGTGGTTGCTGTAAAGTCCTAAATCTAAAGCCTGGTTGCTCCAAAATCAGGAGAGACGTATCGAAAAATATTCTTGTCCCACTCACCCGCAAAATTTTAAATTCATATTGTTTTACTGCATAGAAATTATAATACCAATTCAGCATATTCACGTGATATAAATTTAATTTTATTAAATCGTTTAAAAGCTGAAGCACAAAACACAAGCCGTGCACAATATTTTAATTTATATTGTTGGGCTTTTATTAAATCGTTAGCAGTTCTAACTGACGGGAATCGGTATTTTTTCCATTCATTTATAGAAATGTGCATTGGTGGGCTTTCAATATTGCATTATATTGTAACAGGCGCATGAAATCGAGGGGGAAATAGGGATGTAGAACTACTATTGTTGTGTATCTAAAGAGAGAGCTTGAGAACTGTCGTTGTCGATCAACTTTTCTTCCCGGAAAAAGTGATCTCTCGTCGAGGCATCATCAACTGGCCCCCAAAAAGCCCCGATCTTACACCCCTTGATTATTTCTTATGGGGATACCTTAAAGAGAAAGTCTATGAAAACAAACCACGAACTCTACTGCAATTGAAGCACAACATCCCCACCGAAATGGCCGCCGTTTCCAGAGAGATGTGTTTACACAAGTGGTGACTAATTTTCGTTTTCGGTTAGAGGAGTGCCAGCAGCGCGAGGATCAACATTTGGACAACATAATTTTTGGCACTTAATTTTCCAAAACTTTGTTTAAAAATAAACAAAAAAATTCTGACTTCTGGTTTTCTTATATTGAACTTACAAATACCCCCTATCCTTTCTCGACACCCTGTATAATAACAAATTGTCAGACGAATTTAAGAAAGGTGGTAAAAAGGAGTATGTAATCAGATGACTTGACGCAAATGAATCCTGTGAGGTAATCTCCCTCCTTAACGCCTTGCCACCCCTCGGACTCGGGGGGTGTGGGCGCCGCCGACCTTCCCGCGATTTTCGGGTTTCCTTAAAATTCGTAATCGTGCGTAACTAGTGGTTGTTGTCTGGGATACTGTAAAGCCCTTGTGCGCTCGGTTGAGCAAGTAATCAAGACACGGCACGTTGATTAGCGCGCTCGGCGGGCGGCGGATGGAAGCACCCGCTGTCAGCTCAGGCAGATCACTGAATAATTGCGCAAATTGGGAAACTCGGGACGTGGGGACGTATTTTAATTTTAAACATCCCCAGCCGCGGGAGGCAAGCTGATACCTGACATGTTAGAGCGAAAGTTTCTCTAGCGCTGTTTATGTCAGGTGAGGGGTTGCGCGACTAACAAAAATCGAGCTCATTATCGTAATAATGCAATCCAGTCGAACTTGTTCTGTGCCTAAACAGCGATATTTTCACGTCTGATACGATGACGTGCCTGAAAACATACTTTTTATATTATTAACATTAAAATCGGTCATTTAAATGAGGTATCTGTTTAGATCTAATCTATCCACCCAGAAAAATCTCGTAGGATATTATTTTGAGTACCAGCTGAATTACTGTTTTATCCCCACCACTCCTGTAGTACCCCACCACTCTTCCCCGCCCATTTTTATTATTTCTCCACCCATTATCCCCACTATCTTATTACCTCTTATGATTAATCCCCACTTCGTCTCCCCGTTGCAAGTATTTCCCCGCTTATCATGCCCGTCCAATGCAAATATTTCCCCCTCTTTGTTGTTATTTACAGATAGCTCTTAGAGTTCAAACGAAAATGTGGAAACTCGAAACGTTTTTTAATTTCTAATATACACGACCGCAGGCCATCCAGTAGGCATTAAAATTAGTTGTCCGAAGCTGCGCTAATAGTAGAGCACTTGGCAAAAATCTAACTCATAATGACATTATGTATTCCAAGTTTTTTTAGTGCTACAAAAACAATTATCGATTGGTGGCTTGGTTTCCTGGTTCAGAGTTTGATCATTTATTCATTTTGTACCAAAATCGATTATATTGATATCCAGATCTGATGAACGACCTCATACTCGTACATAAAATATCCTATTATAGAACCATTTATGTCACTAATAGATGACACCACTTTCAGTAAATGTTCCTGAAAATAACATACCTGCCTATTGTTAAAATTAAATCTGTTAGTCTTTTAGCTCCGTTAAAACCTGTTGTGAGATTTAATTTACCTACTCATCAAAGAATCTCTTGCGATATAATTTTAAGTAGGTGGAAAGCATACCTTAGTACCACCTCAAGTCCTGTTTGATTCCCACCACTTTTCCTATGTTACCCGTACCACTTTTCCCCACCCATTTTATTGCTCCGCCCAATATCCCCACTACCTTTTCCCCTTGTGTTACGCCTCTACGTCCCCACCAGCGCTATTACTTTTGGCGGAACGCCATTAGGTTTCAAATAATGTAATACGTTTACCAAATTTCACTTATTACATTATGATAGTTATATAATTTTGAAACTTAAATAATGTTTTATACAGTGTGACAACAAAGGACAGCATTTTCAGTGTATAATAGTGAAATGTAAAAAGTGGTTTCAATCGAACTTGAATAAAGGATTAATTATAAATGCGGAAAATACCGATGGGGAAAAGAAAACTTGCGTAAATTCGACAGCCGCCATACCTGATCAATTATCAGCAATTATAACGTTTTAATTACCTCATCGAGAGTGTAAAACCCTTCCGGTTAGAATGTATTGTTCTTGCAAAGTCTCGCCGCTCTCCTAAATACCTTTGTTTACGTGAGTATGACAGAGTCGACAGCGTTAAGTGCGAAAAGGGCGATTTAATGCGAACAATACAACGATTAGATAAATATATCATCGCCCCACGTTATCGCGATTTGCACCCAATTCATTAGTTGCATTGTATGGCCCCGCGTAAAGATTGCATCACATATCATGAATAAGGAAGGGCATGGGCGTTTTACATTAAAAGGGTTACAAGTTCGGCGGCGTAACACAGCATCCCCGATAACACGTAATGAATACGAACAATGTAGGCACTCCCTAATCTGGTAATCAGCGTCCTCCAGGGTACCCTGCGCTCGGATATATTCAGTGTGGGTTGATAATACCACAAGCGTGTGGAACTCTACCGCGGGTGTTAATAAATTACGGCCCTTTCTTCCGAAAAATGTAGGAGATGTTTTAAGGTAACACATATTGAATAAAACGGTCAAATTATAACGGCAAATAACGAAGGTTTAGCAAGAGAATTAACAAAAAATATATACAGAGTTATATAAAAAGAAACATCTATCGACAAATTTGTCTAAGAACAATAATAAAATAAATAAAATCATTGCTAAATAATAGTCATCACTTCCTGACACCCTTAAATGGTATTCTTCGGTAAATTTTAGGTTATTTGGATCGACAAATCCATCTCTTACCGTTTTGTACTTGAGTAAGTAAGAAATGTTTGTTCGCATTTTTGTATATTGCAATAACTATTTTACATCGTCACGCCCTCGCTGGTCTTTATCACGCCCATATTCTCATATGCCCCGCCCCTATCCCCACTATTTTACTTTGGCCAAGGGGTTTGCCCATCATTTTACCTCGGAACATTCTATTGGTACCCTTAAATGATATCATTTCACTGAAAAGTCAATTTTTCATTGTATTATATTCATGGCATTCCCTCCTACTTGGCTAGTAATAGCTAATTTTAAAGAGTCTAAATTAAGCCGAATTTTGTATTACATAAGTAAGAAATAATGGTTTTCCTTTCCTTGTTTACTATACTCACCACCAATTTTTCATCGCCATTCTCCCTCTTGTGAAGTCACGCCTATATTCCCACCAGTACTTCCCTTCATGTGCTCCACCCACTGTCCCCACCAACGTACCCTCTACAAGTGCCTTATCCCCACTATTTTACTCAGTTTGTGATTGTTCCGCCTTTCTTACAGTTCAAATTTCTACCGACTCAGGAGACTGGCTGACTGACTGTAAGGATAGGATTCTCTCACAGTAATAATATTATTTCGTGGGCACAAAATAGTTAAGCAATGGACGTGCGCATAGAATAAATAAATGTGCTGGAAGAAAGGCATGTGAATACTTAAATTTTACGTTTGATGAACGTCAGACTTTGAAGTTGTTTCCTTCCTTGTTTCTCAAAAAGCTATGACAAATACAGTAATTTATATCATTAAGTATTATTGATTCACGCGCCTAGAGACATTAATGTCTTGAACATCTGGTCAGACATTTAAATATTATTTAGTAACTTTAGGATGATATTTGTCAAACCACCCATTAGGTTTTTTTTTTCAAAATGGATAAATATTTCTAGTTTGAGCCACCGATTCTGCGAAATCGATCGAAAGTTATATACATCCTACGTCGTCCATCCGTTTCGGGAATCACGAATAAAGCCTGTTGCTCGGACAACAAATAACAAATCAAAGCGGCAATACAAAAAAGGAATAACGGCAATGGCCGGCGACCTGTTATGTTTTGTTCCAGGACATGGAACAGCTACGGGATTTAGGGTCCATCCCGAACCATTAAATTAAGTATAATCGCCCGGCATTTAAAGCGCCATGAACATGCGGGTTTTCGTAATTACGCCGGCCCGTTATAACAGTGATTATAACTACACCACCACATTGCCGAATCAAATCCTAGGAATGCTACAGCTGTATGTTCGATAATTCACTAGGACCCGGCTAGTTAATCCGTGCACCTCTACAATTATAAACGCCTAAATAGGTTGTAATTATTGCTCCCAATCGCGTAGGTTACGATTAATTGAATGGCTCTATATGATGGGAAATCATTGCAAATTACAGCTTGTGCGGAACAAAACGACAAAGCCTTTTTTATTTCCCCAAATTTTCACGAGAATAAAGTATGTTACAATAAGGACGGAAGATTTGAAGTGCGCGCCATTTCGGCTGTCATGATTCGATAAGTCAATAATTGTGACGAGTCTTTTCCTGATCGTATTATCTTCCGTTTTGATAACCAGAATTGGCCGCCACGATCTTACGATTTAGCACCTATGAACATATTTGATTAGACACAAACTATCGCCCGTGAAGTAAAGAAAGTTTCTCTTCGAAAACCTAAGAACAGATAAATGATAGTTATGGGCCACTGATTTGCCCTTTTTCAAATCTTTCCACCAATTTTCCATCGCCACGCTCATATCCCCACTATTATCCCTATCCTCTCCACATTACTCGATGTGAGTGTTTTGTTTGCACTATTTTATCCAGCAGGCGATTGTTTTGCTCTGTGGTTTTGTTTATGTTATCCAATGCTTATTAAGTGGTTACAAATGGATGTCCTACGATTTGATGTTTGAATAGACAAGAATTATGGCTCTAGGCCGTTAGCTAGCCGTTATTTACTCCTTGCCACTAATTTTTCATCACCACGCCCCGTTGATCCAAGCCACACCCATATACCCACTACTGCCCCTTCTATCTCAATCTCCCCTCCATATTACCCTCTCCAAGTGTTTTGTCCATTTTACCAAGCATGCGTCTGCCTAGCTGCTTGTTATTTATGTCATCTAAAACTGTACTTCTATATAATTCTATAAACTTTTACTCCTTGCCAATTTTCACGCCTCCTACACTCACATCATATTTCCTGCACTCACACCGCGCCTCTTCCACTCAAACCACATCTCTTCCACTCAAACTCCGCCTCTTCCACGCCCATATTCTTACCACCACCACCTCTCATATTCTTACCACGACCACCTCCCATATCCCTACCATATTCTAATAAAGTGTCTGTTATGTTTCTTTCAGCATGTGGTTATTTCAAGTATAAAACTTTCAAGTATAAAAGTGCCACTTGCCGTACACCCGTTGAAGTATTGACGGTCTTGCACGAGTCTTTTCCTGGTCGTTTTATCTCCTATTATGGTGACCAGAATTCGGATTCAACACCTATGGACTTTTTTAATTAGACACAAACTATAGCCCGTGAAGTAAAGAAAGTTTCTCTTCGAAAAGCTAAAAACAGATAACTAATAGTTCTGGGCCACTAACTTACCCTTTTTCAAATGTTTCCACCAATTTTCCATCGCCACGCCCATATACCCACTGTTATCCCTGCCATTATCCCTATCCTCTCCACATTACTCTATGTGAGTGGTTTGTTTGCACTATTTTATCCAGCAGGCATTTGTTTTGCTCGGTGGTTTTGTTTGTGGTTGTTACCCAATTTTTATTAAGCGTTTACAAAGATGTCTTACGATTTGATGTTTGAATAGACAAGAATTATGGCTCTAGGCCGTTAGCTAGCCGTTCTTTACTTCTTACCACCAATTTTTCATTCCCACGCCCCATTCACCCAAGCCACACCCATATACCCACTACTGCTCCTTCTATCTCAATCTCCCCTCTACATTACCCTCTCCAAGTATTTTGTCCATTTTACCAAGCATATGTCTGTCTCGCTGCGTATTATTTGTCATCTAAAATTCCATAAACGTTTACTCCTCGCCAATGTTCACGCCTCCTACACTCACATCATAACGCCTGCATTCACACCACGCCTCTTCCACTCAAACCACGCCTCTTCTACTCAAGCCACGCCTCTTCTACTCAAGCCACGCCTCTTCCACATAAACACGCCCATATTCTTACCACAGCCACCACCTCACATATGCCTACCCTATTACTAGAAAGTGTCGATTGTTGTGTCTATTTCAGCATGCCCATTATTTCAAGTATAAAACGTAATAAGACATTCAAAGCCCTGTCAGTTTGTGAAAAATGGCAACAAATGATATAGTACCCCGTAGATGTATGCTGAACTGTCTTAGGAACAATAAATGTAAGAAGCTTTACCATTATATGCTCAGATTTAATAAATAAGTACTAATAGGAATGGTAGGTGAATGTTTCCTTGCTGGTCTTAAAAAAATATGCTTAAAATGTCACATCATTTTAAAAAACGACAGCGAGGAATATAATAAGATAAAACATTCCGTATGTATAACTGACGGGAATAACAATATCTTGATTTAGAATTTTTCTGGAATAACAAATAGGATGAGAAAAAATATTGAGGGCGTAGGATCTCCACCTGAATACATAAGAATCGTGGAAATTACAGAAATACTGTACGGAATTTATCACTTGGCTCATCGTATATACGTCGATAGACTTACTAAGATACCCAAAGAGCACAAAAAAGGTAGCTCTCCTCGTCATCTGAGTACTTAATCCAAGTCACACATGTTATAATATCAGAACGGATGATTCCACTACCGCAGTTGTATATTTCCTCTATAAAGCAACAATTGGGCCGTACATAAACTATTGGCAATACTCGCAAGCCATCTGTCGGACTAACCATGAATAATGGACAAAGTTGAGGCAAGTGTTGTCGCGCTAGTTAACAAGTTTAAGCACTTATGCACCTATCAGAATTGATTAACCCATTATGAAGTTGTATTACCCGAGAGGCCCATGAGTCATCGTGATGGCCCACGTAGGTCGGGCCGTCTCCTTCATCGTGATTATCGAGTATTAGCCTGTTCTTATGGACTGATTATACGATACGTCTCCATATAACCGTCCTCCTCGTTCGATCCTCGAAGTTGGAACCGTTCCAGGCGCGCTCTGTATTTCCTAATAAATTTATTGGCACAGTTCGAGTCAATTGGGTCGAATTAGCTTATGTATAACGTATTCATTAATTACGACGTCTGGACCATTCACAACAGTTTTGTAACAAAGAAATAACCAGAAATGTGTAAGAAGATTAATTGAAGGCAATTATCGTATATTGCATATTATTAAATGTGGCCGTCCTCCATCCAGAAGCCGTACGTGTTCTCGCAAACTTGATATTAAGCAACTCATAATTAACGTTATTTAATAAAATTTATATAATTATTTTAATAAAATGGTCAATCGAATGAATGTACCCTTCACTATGATCTTAATACAATACCATCGAGCTCTTTGAGGCTGGATATAACTAAAATTGATGAGTTTTCTTAGTATAAACTATGATAATACTAGCAACGTCCTAGTAATAGGAATTTTTGACTACCAAAAAATGAGATGCAAATCGAGGAAAATATTGGCGCTCGACGTGGGGCTAACTTTAGAGAATTGGAGCTAACTTCAACCCTACACACGTACGTTGTAAATTATCATACATCACTGAATCAAGAAATATATCCTAAATTCAACAGCACGAGAATATTCATTGTAATCTATAAATAATCATCCATCAAACAAAATTAGGCTATCGTTGACGGGGATGGCTTCCATCGTGAGGCTCCGTGAACTTTGGTTTACTTTATTAGAAAATTGGTTTACGTTATATTCCATGTAGTTTGCGTCGATTTTGAAACTACCGTTTTTCCGACAAAATTTCCTTACTATATAATCCATATTTTCCTAAAAAAAACCTTTTGGCAAGAAAAAATCTGAAAAATTCATGTATACCGAAAAAGGCTAGACAAATTCAACGGTGCTTTCAGATTACCCATAAATCCAGTTCTCTGGGTAGATATGGATTTCGAAGTTCTTACTTTGAATCTGCAGTTCAGAAATTTTCTTTCAGTTTTACGAGAAAACCGGAAGTTTCTCGTTAAAACGGAGATTGCTATCGTATTCAGAAGATTCGTTTATGTAATATTCGATGTAGTTTGCGTTGATTTTGATACAATGTTTCCGACAAAATTCCCTTACACGGGGTAGCCCACGAAGTTTTGGCCAGTCGATATCTCGAAACTTATTTAAACAATAATTTTGAAAATTGACGATGTTAAAAACAGTCGAAAGCGTTGCCCATTTTTGGCATAAAAATACTTTATTTCACCTGCAAATTTCCAGTCACGTGACATCAACTTCAAAATTTTAAGTGAGACACCCTTATGTTATTACAATTTCCGGTCATGTGACATCAACTTCAAAATTTTAAATGAGACACCCTGATGTTATTACAATTTTGTGATGGTCTATCTAATACCAATCCAACGATACCATATTTATTAGCACGTTTATGTAACACAGTGATAATCTGGGCTGTTAAATAAATGGATTGCTTTTTTAAACTTTTATTAAAGACGATAAATAACTACACAGCAAAATACAATAATTATAGAAATCGTTACAGTTGATGCTCAAATTGATGTCCACCTTCATTAACGCACTACTCAAATCTTTTTAAAACATTTATGTAGCATGCTGCTCTAATCATTTCTAGTGTAACAGTTTAGCACGCTGCTCTGATTTTGTTTTGCAAATCGTCTAAATTTCTAGGCTGTGTATTGTAAACCAAACCTTTTAAGTATCCCAATAGAAAGAAATCTAAAGGTATTATATCTGCTGGAACAAGCTGGCCGAGATATTGTACCATTGCGCCCAATCCATCTTTCAGGGAAAGTAGCATCAAGATATGTCCTAACTTGATGGGCGAAGTAAGGAGGTGCACCATCCTGCTGCCTCCACATCGTCCTTTTGTCGTTTAAGGGAATACCTTCAAGTAAATGGGGAAGCATATTCTGGAGAAAATCTCAATATATTGAGATTTTCTCCGTTCAACGTTTCTTGATAGAAATATGGCCCAATTAAACGGCCGTTGAATAAACCGCACCAAACATTTACGCCCCATGTTGTCTGGAAAATGGTTTCTCGCATCCATTTTGGATTTTTAGCCGACCAGTAGTGACAATTGTGTGTGTTAATGGTACCGTTGTTGTGAAAACGACTTTCATCACTGCACAATATTTTATTTAAAATGAACGGGTCATCTGCGACTTTCACTGACATTTCAGCAATAAAATTAAGTCTTCTTTCAGGAGTTAAACCTTGCGTTAAATGTATTTTGAAAGCATGATATTTATAATTTTTTATTGCTCTCTGGATTCTACTTACTCCTAATTCTTGCTGAAGACACCGCGTTGAGATACGGTTGAGATTACTGGAAGATACGCCAGAATATTAATTATGGTATCCTCTGTTTGATTAGGCTTTCTTCGAGGAGTTTTCCGTTTTCCATTAGGAAAGGAACCACGTCTTAATGTTTGTTCCACGTAAGCAAAAGTATTGCTTTACTTGGAGCTGTTCGGTTGGGAAAACGATAACTATACAAATCTCTAGCACGTCTGCTATTTTTTCTACATTCTCCATAGATCAGCAGCATATCAACGTACTCGTCGTAAGTAAAATGTAAAGGTATAATAATCTTAGGACTAGTAGTAGTGTCTTTCTAGAACGAACTTCTTTGTTTCTAAGCTGCCTACTTTTTTTAATAAAAATAAAGAAACGTTCATAAACAGTTGTTTATCATTGCTGTAGTGTCGCAAAAACATAACAGATATGGTATCATTGGATTGGTATTAGACAGACCATCACAAGATTGTAATAACATACAGGGCGTCTCATTTAAAATTTTGAAGTTGATGTCACGTGACAGGAAATGTGCAGGTGAAATAAAGTTCTTTTATGCCAAAAATGGGCAACATCTTCGGCTGTTTAACATCACCCATTTTCATAATTATTGTTCAAATAGATTTCGAGATATCGACTGGCCAAAACTTCGTGGGCCACCCTGTATAAGTCCATCGATATTTTTCCGCAAAAAAAGAACGTTTTGGCGAGAAAAAATGTGAAAATATCCGTATGAACCGACAAAAGCTAGGCTAGACAAATTCAACGGCGCCTTCAGATTACCCATAAATCCAAAGGTTCTCTGGATAGATATGGATTTTGAAATTGTTATTTTGATTCTGCAGTTTTTTTTTTACAAGAAAACTGCCAGTTTCTGTACACATTACCTCTAAATCTTTGCGTTTTCTCTCTTTTTAGGACAGTGTTCTTCAATAAAATAAACTGATTCTTACGCCTCTTGGCCACAATATCTGAGCTATCGCAATGAAAATTGACGCTCAACGTGAGGCTCAGTTTACTGTCATCGTCAAACACGTGCATTTAATCGTACTCTGACGGGAATATTGATTATGGAAGACCCGCAAAATAGCACTTCTAAGAAACATAATTGATATTGCGTAAAATAATTATAATATCACATGCGTCGCGTCCTTTAACATGATGTGTTTTGCTACCTTTTACGTCCATTTTGAGCTAATCGTTTTTACGCCTCTTTGCATCAATATCGGAGTTATTACAATAAATATGGCGCTGGACGTGAGGCCCGGTTTTCTAATTGAACAGTTTTCATTGGGTAAGAGAGTACAAAGTACTATTCAGCAAACACGTGCGTTTAATCATATAGCGTATGAAATATTGATTATGGAAGACCCTAAAATATCACGTGATAACATTAGAATGAACATGATTGATTATCGTAAGGTGGATCTCATGTGAAATTCTTCCGATATTGCCAGAATGTAGGTAAAAAAAGTTAGACGCATTTTTAAATACACACAGCCAAACTTATATGGAATCACCCATTTTCTCCTATTTGATCATATTTAAAGAAAAGATAAATTGCTTGAAAATAAATACGAATAAGTGTGTGCAAGCAACTTTTATTGAAAAAATAAACAAAACCTTTTTAAACAAGTTGTGTAATAACAGGAAAAATAAACAGTACCTTTTTTTAAAAAAAAAAAACTTTAATGCAATAGATAATTTAAGACAAAAATAATCACTCTTTGTTAATTTTAGAATCAGTGTTCTCAACATATGCGCAAATTCGACGAGGTATGCTTTAAGTTTAAGATTTCCCCATTCTTCTAAAACTGCTTGAATCAGTTGATCTGTGTTGCCAGGGTTATTGACTCGAGCTCCAATCCTTCTTTGAATCATATCCCATAATTGTTCTATGGGATTAAGTTCAGGTGAACAACTATGCCACTCTAAAAGAGGCACACCTTCTGTTTCCAAAAAATGTGTGACAACTGTGCTCGTATGAGAAGGTGCATAAATACAAAATTTTCGCCAAAAGCGCCTCTCCAATTTCTTACTATGGGTTCTAGGTTTAAATCAACATACCTCGGACACATTCAGATTTGACTTATGGGAAGTAAAGGAGCCTTCTTATCCATTATAATTCCACCCCAAAACATTGCAGTTCTTCCTTTGTGTTTAGGGACAGATTTGGCAACGGTGAGTCTAGCCTGTCTCCCACGACCTCTCAAAACTCGAATTCGCTGATCGTCTGACCGTAAGCCAATTCTGGTTTCATCCGAAAATAAGACATTTCGTCAGTCTTCCATTGTCCAGTTTTGACGCTCCAAACACCATTTTAAACGATCAATTTTATGTTGTCTTGATAGCTCGGGAACCCTTAACTGTATTCTGCTAAATAATCCTCGAACGCGAAGTCTTTCCCTTATAGTTTCGACGGAAATACTAATACCCGTAGCCTTTGAAGCTCGGGGTGAGATACAGTCAGATTTCTTCTTGCTATTTGAGCTGAAAACCGGTCCTGCTCTTCGGTAGTAACTTTTTCACGACTTCGCCTTGGTCTATTTTTTAATGTTCCCAAATCTAGAAACCTTGAATAGGTTTTTGAAACGACCCCTTGTGTAACCCCAACCGTCGCGTCCTTGCAACTTCTCTTTGTGACTATCCCTGTTCTACCAGAGCAATAATTATTTCCCTCTGCACGTCTAATAACCCCACATAAGGCATTTTTTACTTTTCCACACTCCACTATACGCGAAAAAGTAATGTAATCGTGTAAAAAAATGTCTTCTAGGGTTAATTTTTCATTTTCCGGCCTAAAAACAAATAAAATGGTTTTTGAACTATTTTACGCGCGCGTGTGTGTGGGGGGGTGCGTGCGTGCGTGCGTGCGTGCGTGCGTGGTCGTCGTGGTCGCCGCCATTTATTCTCGTTAGCACAATAATTCAACTGAATCGTGTTGGATCGATCGGGTTTTGACTGATTCTGATCGTAGACGTCCCCCAGACGACACCTATTGATTTTGAGGTGGATAAGACACACCCCACCCTGTTTTTTGTTAGCACGATCACTCAATTAAGCCGTGTCGGATCGATCGGATTTCGACTGATTCTCATTACGGACGTCTACCAGACGACATCTATTGATTTTGAGGTGGATAGGACACATCCCACCCTGTGCATGGGACATGAGAAAGCACGATGGTGGACTATTTGAAAAAGTAAAACTGTCGCATAAAACACATATTCTGCATTTATGTGTTGGTTTATTTTTTCTCGGCCACTCGATTTCGAAATGGAGATGTTCTACGTGCGGTCGTTTTAAGGTTTTAAAACTCTCTAAAAAGTTTTCACAGAAATAACTTATAACCTCACTACAATTTTACATGTGAATAGCCAAATCCCCACTGTAATAGCAAATTTGATCAACTTCGAATGAACCTACTTGTTGTTAGTAAACACATTCACCTTTTTATACGCATATCACATTTTGTAGGAAGAAAATTGTTTACCAGTACTATCGTGTGATTCCATATAAGTTTGGTCCTGTATATATACATTAACATTATGATGCAGTACATTCTTTGTGAATAATATATGTTCGTTTATAATTTTTGTGCGCCCACACAGTTGCGATAAAAGTTTTGAACACATTTCATGGAAACGAGAACAATACCGTCGACGTTTACGCATTCAGGTTGGGCTAGGGCCTGGGATTCGGATTTTCGAACAAAACGCCTGAAAGTATCGAAAAAAGTTGCGAAACATTTCGCCCCGCTTTACACCAAATTCTACTCGACACATCATAAATATATCACAACATACAAAGGAGTATTAATAATAAAATTACGTGTCACACAAGACATTTCCAGTCGTAATAATTTAGCGATGGTGACACGCTCCAAATTCCTCCTACGGCTATTTTTTATCTCCCACTTAATAAAACGAATGCCCAAACGTCGACAGGGGAATAAAAATTATAAATGAGTTACCTGCGTATTTGCCCCCCGTGGTGGTAATCCGTGTTTTCACCTGAGGCGCGCCTTTAAACCCAGTTTAATAATGATTATTTTATTTTAAAAATATTTGCGAGAGGCTCGTCGCTTTTTAATTTACAACCGAAACAGAATTTTATCATATATTCAGTGGTAAATCTTATATTAATCTGGTGTTCTTTCGAGAGTCATTCCCCTATATATTTGCAGATATATAAATCGCTGGAGTTAATTATTTGACGGAATTCTTGTACAGGGATCTTTCAATAGGGACGCTCGGAATTTCTTAGGTTATAGAGGCCATGTTGTTAAAGCAACATCTGTCAAATTTATTGT
Organism: Rosalia funebris; assembly: GCA_037954035.1. NCBI lineage: Eukaryota > Metazoa > Arthropoda > Insecta > Coleoptera > Cerambycidae > Rosalia > Rosalia funebris. Next base: position 7,211,472 of record JAZFAV010000001.1, on the reverse strand, counting down.
GTGTGGCAAATCACCATAGAATGTTATAGCGTTCAACAACGTGTGCAAATCATCAAATTTTATTGTCAAAATTAGTGCTCCTATTTTTATCCTCACCACAACCGTCCCGCCGAGTCGACTATTCGACGTTTGGTGGACAAATTCGAGTCAATCGTTGTGATATATAATCAGCCGACACCCGTACGTCACCAAAACGCAAGGTCTGCTGAAAACATTGCTGCTGTGCGTGAGAGTACGGGAGAATCCTAGACAGTAAATTTTTCGTCATTCACGAGAACTTGGTCTTTATGCGAATTCAATTTGGCGCCCACACGAGATACACCAACATCAAATGCATACCGAGAAAGTCACTGCTTGGTGCGGATTTTGGTCTGACAGAATCATCGGTCCATACTTCTTCCAAAACGAAACTGCCACTGTCATTACCGTCAACGGCAAGCGCTATAGATCGGTGATAAGCAACTTCTTGTGGCCTAAAGTGCATAATGATATGGATACCGACGATATGTGGTTCCAACAGGACGGCGCTACGTGCCACACAGCGCATGCCACGAAGGGCATTCTGTACGAGCGATTTGAGGGCATGGTTATCTCGCGCGGCGGCGACGTGAACTAGCCACCCAGATTGTGCGATTTAACGCCTTTAGAATTCTTTCTTTGGGCTATCTTAAATCGCAGGTCTATGCGAATAATTCACAAACAATTGATGCCCTCAACGTCAACATAACGATCGCCGCGCCGTCCAACAAAGTCAGACACATTTGTTTTATTTACGTTTAAAAATAGAACATCCTTATTGAATGACCCTTGATAAAGAATCATGCCTTGATGCAATAACCTATGAGATAATACTTTTCCGCTTGCCATCTGTTACCAAGTAGCTCAATCTGCTTTCTTACTTGTTGTACCATCTACAACTTGTTTATTTATTCTCTGCGTTTCCGGAACCTCCGAGGATACTTAAGAACGGTTTAAAATCATAGTAGTCTTCTGAAAATTCAGATTACCCTTATTAACGGGAAAATTAGTCCCGGCATTTGCGTTTCTAACATAATTGCCTAACAACACTACAGACATTGACCTAACGGCTCAAACCTGTGTGAATGTAAGCTAAAACAGGCTATGCGCCTTTTCCACCACAGTCAACAGATCGAGTGTATTTAAACATTTATGTTTTACTTGCTATGTCTGAAATTGTGTTATAATCTAGTGTTTTTAAAGCAGTCGTTGTCCTATACGGGTTCCTAAATGTAAACACCTTAACAGTTGATTATTTGGCAAACAATCTGCTGGGGAATACTTTCCTAATTTACTAGAGGCATCTGTTGCCAAGTAGCGCAAACTGCCTCTGTGCTTATGGTGTCATCTACCAGTACGTAGCGTAACTACGCAATTTGCTCCATTTTTTGTGGTGCCATCTATCTTTAAGTGGCGCAACTTGTGTATTTGCTCTCTTCGTCTCCGAAACGTCACAAAGTATTCGAAGAAGCCTTATAAGCCCTGTAATCTTCAGCGAATTCGGTTAAAAGATTTTCCGCTCTTGGAATTAACGCGAAAATTCGTGGGAGTTACGAATTTGTTTGCTAACATATTAATCATCTAATAGAACTACGTGAACCTTCAACGTCTCCAGTGTGTAAATAGGAATATCAACTAAATGCACGCCAGCCGAAACAGCCCTGTGTGCCCTATCGATCACAATCAGTAGATCGGATGTGTTCAAAAGCTCCATAAATTGCGGACCTGTAAATTGGGGCGCGCTAGGGGGGGGGGGGGCGAGTGCGGTCGCTCCCGACCAAGATTGACACGAGAGCCATCGGCAGCTACGCAGGCATCGAACTCTTTGGGCCACGACGCATTATTCATCATTTAAATTTGGCGTTATCCTAGCGGGCGATTGGCGGGACGGCTTTCCGTAATCAAAACCGAAAAAATGAGTTTCGTGTTCATGTGGGGGAATATCGACGGATGAGTTTTTCAGGCGTCCCGCATCCTCCCCTAAATATAAATGTTTGGTTTGGAAGACAAATATACCGAGAAGTGAGTTTTTCATTTTTTATCTCGAGGGCTTATATCAGAAGGCACGCGGATTTACAAAGATGACTTTTCTGTCTTATTTGAGACGTATCAAATGTGAAATATAAAACGTTCGTTGTCTCTACTGTTATTACGTATTTTTCTATTCAGTTAATTCAATAATACCACGAATCATTTATCGCTAAATGCCATTTCTTTCTATAGATCAATTTTTCATGTAATTGGCATCCTATAATAATTGATTATTGCTAAAAAAAATTCAACCTCAAAAAATTAATAAAAAATGAAAAATTCATACTTAAATTAATTTTTAGCAAAAACGACAAATTAAGTTATTCTGAACACAATGAAAAAAAATCGGAGCGCTTTGCCATTTTCAGGGTTTCTCTGGAATACTTTGAATTGGGTTGAAAAGAAATAGTCAATATCCTTAGTCTATCCATTATTTGTAAAGTTATGCCAAGTTAAGCGAAGATTCCTAAGTATGCAGTTTTTACCTCTTTTTCAATTAATATTCTCGCACCGATTTTTTTTATCAAAAAATAATAACTACGACTTGTAAAGAATACTTCGCAGTTTTTTAAACCCTACTTGAATTTTCTGTACGGATCATTTATTCCCGAGTAATTAATTACCAAAATCAAAACTGACTTTTGCTTTGAGCGACGAAAACTCAGCGAAAAATCATTGTACAAAGCTTTTGAACTGCTCAAATTAAAGAGGGTAAAATTATCTAAAACAGTTTTATGATGAAATCACTGAAAACAATTTATTCAAGTCCGTGGACCTTTTGAAAGGCAAGCAAAAATTTGGATTTTTTTTTCCGATGGTTTTCTTAAAATTACCCAAAAACTGCTGATGATAAAAAAATTGTAACTCAAGATCTGAAAACTAGAAACTTGGAACTTCAATTTGCTTAGTTTAAAATTGTTCTGCTACGATTTTTCTCCAAGTTACAGCCATTTGAAAATCACCTAAGAATTCAGGATTTTTTTGCATCCCTTAATTTTTGCGCCTAGTGTATAATATTGAAGTGCATTGTGATTCAAATGCCGGAAATACATTACGCTATTTAAACACAATTCGAAGGAAATTGATGAATCGGGGGAAAGAGAAATGTGCACTGTAATATTTTCGCAGGAATTGCAATCATTTATATATAACTGACAAACAAAATGAATGATCCTGTTTTCTTCACGTTATTATGGTGATTTTGTGCTATATTTTAAACGGTATAAACAGGATAGATAGAATTGGCGAATGGTAGGACTTCTATCACATTTTTTGAGCAGTTATAAGTTGCTGTTTTTCTATCTAAATCATAATAAAATGCATTTAGGGCAAAACCATATTTAGCCACGGAAGCCAATGGGCTCTTCATAAAATCCTACTCCTCTCCTTGTCATTATTAAATGGATTTCTAAAACACAATTTTAAGTGCACTGCCTTCTTGAAAAATGAACGCGACAATTTACGACGGGATAGAATTTTGAAACTCCAAGGCAACATCTTACAACAAAGTAGATTTTCTGAAAGTTTAGAATCCATTAGATGTGATTTTGTGCCGTATTAGTTTACTACAACATGTAACAGCTAATCGATAAAAATAAATGGCTTCATACGATGTAGCATGATATATTAATGAGAATTATTTAGCCGTTGGCGATGCTATCTCGGCTAATGTTATTCCATTAGCACGATATACACTTATATTAAGCTAAAAAAAAATGCAGGAGTAGATACATCGTTCCCCACCCATACTTTATCGATCACTTCAGCATAAATGAATATCCATATTAGCTTACAAGCAACTGTCAATGATGTGTTGGCACCATCTGTACTAATAGAAATAAATTGTTCTTCGAATAAAAAATTCGGCTTTGTTCTTTGGCTAAAATTCGAATTATAGCAATACAATTTAATTATTCATACCCTGACTAGGCACAAAAATTAAGGGATGTAAAAAAAACGTAAATTTTTGCTTTCTTTTCAAAAAGCCCACGGACTTCAGTAATTATTTTTCTGTGATTTCTTCATAAAGGTTTTTTAGGCAATTTTATCCTCTTTAATTTGAGGGGTTTAAATACCTTGTACGATGATTTTTCGCTGAGTTATCGTCGTTCAAAGCAAAAAAGTCAGTTTAGACTTTGGTAATTAATTACTCGGGAAATAGTGATGGCACGGAAAATTAAAGTAGGATTTTAATCATCATCATGAGGTCATCAGTTCTAAGACTGGTTGGACGCTAACCTCCAGTTTCTCCTATCTTGTGCTAACCTACTCATTTCGCTAATTTTGCTACAACCTACATCCCTTACTATTTGCGACCAGTAGTCTAACCTAGGCCTACCTCTGCCTTTCTTCACTCCTATTTCTGCCTCCAAAATATCGCGGACTATTCCCCCATGTCTCAGCAAGCGGCCTACCATTCTATCTCTTCTCTTCTTTATGTTTTTCCACATACTTCTTTTCTCGCCGACTTTCTCCAATACTTCTTCGTTTCTAACCCTATCAGTCCACGGTATTTTCGTCATTCTTCGGTAACACCACATCTCAAAAGCTTCTAATGTCTTCTTTTTTGCTTCCCCTACCGTCCAGGTTTCGCAACCATATAGTGCCGTGCTCCATACATACGTTTTCAAAAATCTCTTCCTTGTTTCTAAGTTTATTACCCCCGAGCATAAAAGTGCTTTCTTTTTATTAAAAGCTACTCGACCCTGCGCTATTCTTTGTTTTATATCTTTATCGCTTCTTCCATCCCAATTTATTTTACTTCCTAAATAAGTGAAGTCTTTAACATCCTCCAATCTTTCACTATTAATTTGTACTTTTGTTTTTGCTATGCTCTCGCGCCCTCTCCACACTAACACTTTAGTTTTGTTTTTATTCACCCTCATTCCGTATTCCTCTGTCAACACTGCCTCCATTTCGTTCAACGCTGATTCTAATTTCTCTTTACTAGATGCTAATACTGCTATATCATTCGCGAATCTCAGCATTTTTAGTTTCTGTCCCTGTACTTTAATCACCGAAATCTTTTACGACATTAATCGCCTCTTCGATGTACAGATTAAAAATTAGTGGTACATCCTTGTCTTACTCCTTTCCTAATACCTACTTCCCTTCTTTCCCCTTCTACTTCTATAACAGCAGTTTGCTCTTTGTATAGATTGTGTACTACTCTCCTATCTCTATACTTCATTCCCGCGCTCTTTAGTATCTCGAACATTTTTCCCCATCTTGCATTATCAAAAGCTTTTTCTAAATCTACAAATCCTATATAAGCGTTCTTTCCTTTTTCGATTGCTTTCTTTAACATTACTCTTAGCGCCAGAATAGCTTCGCGAGTTCCCCTATTTCGCCTAAACCCGAATTGGTCTTCTTCTAGTATTTCCTCCGCTTTATTTTCCATCCTCTTCTGCACTATTCTGGTTAAGATTTATGACGCGTGGGAAGTTAGGCTAATCGTTCTAAAGTTTTCGCATTTGTCTAGATTAAGGCCTAGATTAGGCTACTGCTCGCAAATAGTAAGGGGTGTAGGTTGTAGCACAATTAGCGAAATGTGTAGGTTAGCACAAGATAGGAGAAGCTGGAGGTTAGCGTCCAACCAGTCTTAGGACTGATGACCTCATGATAATGAGACAAGATGTGTCAAGGATCGATATTATGACAGACCTGAGAAATTGTGTTCAGAAAAATTTAACAAATCTGGCAAAACAGAAATCTAGTTGCCTTAAGTAGGTATGTCCAGTCCACAGTTTGCCAAACTAAGGATTGGTCTATTCAATAACGATAATGATAAGATAAGAGGATTAATCTTTCGTACGACTTGTCATGCGGTTTATAGATGACAGTCGTTAAATATTGACGCTCTATTTTTGACAGAACACAAATGACGGGCAATTTAAATTCTCAAACTGAGACACCGTGTATAAGAGATTTGACGTAATAATTTATAAATAAATGACATTCAATAGAAATGTTAGAGCGTAAAGAAACGTGAAACGAGTGTCTATACACCTAGGAGGCCACTGAGAAATGGAATAGAGTATAATACAATGGCAATCATGTAAATAGCCGGCCATTAGCCCTAATAAAAAGTAATAGCCTGCTAAAGTACGGAAAGTGGCGAGGTAGACTAATATTTCCGTTGTGCAGCTATCGTGCGACGCTCACCCCCTACTAGGGGGGCACTAATGGGGTGCGTAGACTGAGGCGATAGCGTCTAATAGGGTCTCGTAATGACTACATCCCCTAATTACATACCTCAAACGTAAACTCCATATGATCTACGGCAATAATATTGAAGACGCGGTCTGGTATTACACAACACACGACGGGGGGTTTTGGGCGACGAGGGTGGATTAACTTTGAAGACTTTATGCCACCCGAGACGCCACCGTCGCGGAGAACACGCGGTGTAGCGGGACACGCATATTGACGGACCCAGGGAGTCCCCCGCCTGTCCGAATAGACAGTCGTCAAATGAAAAATGGCTGAGACTGCACCCAGTGTGTTTTATGTGTGTACACATAAATCATTCAGATAGGGAAGTTTTTAGTTTAGAAAATATAAGTGCCATGTTTTTTGTTCAATACGTGTTAGATAGTGTCACGCTTTGTTCCGTGTTATAATACCCTAGTCGCTTCAGATACATTTAGACTGTGAAATGTAAGGGGGTCGGATATTATTCTGAAAGCTAGCACAATTCGCATTAACCCGATGGACCACCTTGAGTTAGCTAGAGAAAGCCCAAGATATACTGCACCTTACACATTAGCTCAGCAAAATAGGGATCCTACCACAAAATGTGTATTCGAGTCTACTACCAGATCCAAACTTGGTTAGGAAAATATTTACGCCTTGAGGAATTGGTGTGGGTTTTACAAAATAATGTCCTAGAGCCAACAACAACATAATTGCCCCCAGCACCAGAAAAACTATTGAGTAAGATCTTCTGCAATTACAAGAAGGGCTGTGGCGAAATCTGTGGATGTAGAAAAGTGGGGCTGCAATGCTCTACTCTATGTGGCCAGGGTAACTGACAAACACGCCTCAACGCTTCATCAATACCAAATCAAACAACTTGACTTTACGAAAGACAACATCGACAGTAAGAATATGTCCATCTTGTACTAATTGAATTTTACACGTTTTTCAGAAGAAGCGAATCTAGTGCATTGTGGTTTACAGAGAATAGAGCTAAATATCAGTCGCTGTTTTCAGTAGTATGAAAATGTCAAATCACTTAGGCCACCGAACAGAAACTAAAACTAAAACTAGAAGGTCCACTCGCCGTCGGAACATTGATTGTGCGCTTACAAATGCATCGGCACACAGCTGTCGAACGGCGGCCTTCTTGAGTAAAGAAGGCTATTTATTTCGTCGTGGACTTAATCAATTATCTTACTTAGCTTCATCTTTTGGATACCGAAAAAATGAAACACTAAATCCTGTTTTACTGTTACAAGCATCAGCAGAACACAGCGCCATTTTTAACTATTCCAACGATGGACGAAGAGATAGGATAAGGAGGGAAACTTCTAGTCTTAGTTTCTGTTCGGTGCTTAGGCTGATGGCTATTTCTTAGAGCTTTTCTCTTTTACTTTTTGTTACATACAGCAGACTACGTAAGTTGCATAACAAACTTTAACAGAATTAATTCGAAAGAATTATATAGGCTAATATGGGCGTTTCCGTTCCACAGCCACCTTCTACCAACATCATCTTTATATCAATATAACGCAAAGTTTTACTATCAGAGGGTAACATTCAAATTACAGAAATAATTAGTTTATACTCCAACCCATCTGCAAATGCCTTATATAATAAGGACTAAACAAATTAGGTCAAAACAGCTATTCTCCTGGATATATGCCAAACGCCGAGCACTGAATTACATGCCAAATTTGTCGTATTTTTGTCTAACAGAGTTAGCACTAAAAATACAGTGATTGTTCTAAAACCACCAAGAAAGATGCAAAGTTTCACCTATCTCAGGATATCGTTAACTGCTGATCAGTTTCGACCTTTCTATCTTGGGTCTCGTCAGTGCAGTGTAAAGGAGTATACCTTTGACAGATAAAGCTCACATCTAGTAGACGTTGCTACGTTCCACCTCAGTAGAACGTACCAAACGCCATCTCTTGGTAGTCTCGAACAATCTAAATCGAAGTAAAAACTTGAGATCATCAATATAATGCAAAGTTTTACTATCAGAGGGTAACATTCAAACTACAGAAATAAGGAGTTTATACTCTAACTCATCTGAAAATGCTTTATATAATAAGGACTAAATAAATTATGTCACAACAGCTATTCTCCTGGCTATATGCCAAACGCCGAGCACTGAATTACATGACAAAATTTGTCGTATTTTTGTCTAACACAGTTAGCACTAAAAATACGGTGATTGTTCTAAAATACAGTGATTATTCTAGCTATTTTGACCTAATTTGTTTAGTCCTTATTATATAAGGCATTTGCAGATGGGTTGGAGTATAAACTCCTTATTTCTGTAGTCATCTTTATATCTTAATATTTTATTTGACGTCACTGATCGATGCTTTCTATGTCACGCTGTGCATCCCTCGTACACTTAGACAGATTATTCGACGAAGAAGTTGAAAGAGGGGCCCATTCGCGCGACATTGTAGTTTTGGGTTTAACTGGGGGATATAAATTTCGGGGAAGTTGTCGCGTCTCAAACTGCACATTCAGTTAATCCCCCAAATCGTTCAGGATAAAGCGCGCATAAAGGAATTTATTTAGGATGACACTTTGTGTACTTTATTGGTAGTATAAATTTTATTGCGACATTGAAAAATCTCAATTGGAAACGGGGATCCCGACGATATATCGGTCAATAGTGCTTGCGTTGCAGAAGTTTGTGTTAAATATGGCAGGCGGCCGTGATGTAATCGATGCCCGCCGGTTGCTCTCGATGTATTGAACAACAGATCAGGTTCAAGTGACCAGTTTACTTTAATTTATTCCTCCTGGGGTTTTTTGTGGTCACTTGACAAGACCTGGCAGGATAAGATGAAGTTCCTGCTAACGATGACATGGGGTTAAATTTGTTGGCATTATTTATATTTTTCCACACGAGTTTTATATATATATATATATATATATATATATATATATATATATATATATATATATATATATATATATATATATATATATATATATATATGTATAATACTTTAAGCGTCATAATGTTTGCATTTCATTCTATAAGCTAATATGCTCACTAATGCTAGTATACCAGCATTTACAATAACCTGTTAAGGTTAACATCAACTTATGTTACCTTTTCAATTTATTTTAAGTCTATAGGCAATGGTCTTTGAAGTCTTCTGTTGTTCAGGGGTAACAGCAACTGTTCCAATAGTGGATTGGGGTGTTCTTCAAGGATTTGATGATGGTTGGCTATTTCACGAATCACTTCTTGTATGGTTGAGATAGGTAGATCAGTGTGGAGTGTAGCATTTGATATATACCAGGGAGCGTTTACTGCCTGTCTCAGTATTTTTGACTGGCATCTCTCTCTAAGTAATTGCCGTATTGGACTTGCTTGTGCATCCCTCTACATCTCTCTGGCAGCTCTATACAATAAGTCCAAATAGGTTTTATGACAGTCTTGTAGATAAGGAGTTTATTTTCTGTTGATAGTTTTGACTTTCTTCCTATCTTCTTTTGTTCTTTTCTTTTAATATTAATTTGTCGTTTCTTCTTTTGTATATGTTGCCTCTAGTTCAGTCTCTTATCTAAGTGTGCTTTGGTTGCTAAATATTTGGTTTCATTGCTTTGTGGTATTTGTATGTTGTTGATTGTAGCTGGTGGACAGAATTCTCGTCGAAGAGTAAACGTTACATGAGCTGACTTGTTCCCTTTGACCGTAATTCGCCATTTTTGTAGCCATTGTTGAAGATGGTCAAGATATTGTTGTATTGCTTAGAGGCTATTACAGGATTTTGATGACTTGACATGATAGCAGTACCATCATCAAACGTTCTTGTATTTTCCGACTTTGGTAAGTCAGAGGTATATAGAACATACAGTAGTGGGCCCAATACATTTCCTTGTGGAACTCCTGAATTCATTGGATCGTTTTGGATATTTCATTGTTTATTTTAACATGGAACTGTCGTGCTTCTAGATATGATCTTAGGATATTGTAATAAGATGGAGGCAATATTTGTTTGATCTTAAATAATAATCCTGGGTGTCAAACTTCGTCAAAAGCTTGGCTTGTATCACGAAAGAGACCTGAGCGATACTGTTTATTTTCGAATGCTTTACATACTGCTTGTGTTATTCGGTGACACTGTTGCACTGTTGAGTGGGACTGTCGAAACCCAAACTGATGCTTTGGCATTCAATCCTGTGATGTTAAATCATCATTAATTATGTGCAGTATTGATTTTTAAATCTATACTGCAGATAAAAGCGACATCTGTTGGGTCCTTACGTGGTTTAGGGATCATTATTATCTGCGCAGTTTTTAGGGATTTTGGCCAGTATCCCAGTTTGAAGATAACACTGGTTATATGTTAATAGCACTATACCCCTTTTTGACAATTCTCTTAACATTTTAGCTGTTATAAGATCTGCTCCAGGTGCTTTTTTGCAGTGAAGTAACTTTATTTCATGAGCTATTTCTTTTGGAGTTGTGGCTCTAAGGGAATGTTGGACTTCTACAGGGACTGCTAGAGATTATTTCAATTATTGATTCGCTATGTTATTTGCGGGAGTATGTTAAGAAAATAAATTCCCTTTCTCTTGGTCACTTTTAGCCCACGGTTTGATGTTGTTTTTTCGGATTGGTGGAAGAGTGTCCTTAGGCTTCTTTTGGTTTTTGCTAGGTTCCATACAGAATGTAAGTCATATCTACTGAAATTGGTAACGTAACTGTTTCCTTACAAAGACATGCAACTGCGTCACGTTTCAGTAAAGAATATAGACTTGATTTCGTAGCAGATACTGATTCCCCAGGTTGTGTCTAGTAATAATTCCACTTTATGGCTTTTGTTTTTGTGCTGTTCCTTAAATAATGGCCTTCCTGTGCTTCCCTAGAAGCGATGGGTAGCTAATGGTGTTCGGGATACAGTTTTAAGTTCAGTAAATGTGTTCCATGGAATTAACATAGAATAGATGTAACAATATTGCTAAAAATAATTACATTCAAACATGCGGAGCCACTAAACAAGGTTTCGTTAGTTTTACGAGGACTGTAAAGTTAACAACGCCTCTACAAAGTAATTGCGAAGAAATAGTGGAAGATATCTCGCTTTAAACAGGAAATTAGACTTTCGTTCGCTGCCAAGCGGCCTCTTGGCTCTAATCCGTTAGAACATTAAATTAAAAAGATAAATGTGCAAATTTTAGCGTGCGGTCAGGCCGATTCCGGATTGCAAATAGCCGGGGTACATACCCGCTAAATCCGCCAATAAAATCTAAGGAAGGGTACAAAAAGTTCGGAATGGGTTAGAGTTGATTTACTCCGGAATACAAACGCCGGCGAGGTCGTTGGGAATTTGTTAGTTTTTCAGCTCTCTACCCGGTTTAACGCCATCTTCCGTTATACGACCTTAGCGAAATGACCACTTTGATGCACGTATTTTTATGCCCTTTCACGTAAAGCCATGTCGGCCAAAAAAAAAAGAAGCAGCGGAAATGGTTCTGGGCCTCGAATATAAATTCTACTTATCTCCGGACATTTGAACTACCGGTAGGTATGGATTTTCTCCCGCCTGACCGTCGTTGTGTCTTGGCTGGCAGATAAACAGGTGAAATCGCAAGGTCCTTAATGGTGGGAAAATATAGGGTATGTCTTTAAAGTCTCTAAATATCATTAAATACAATTCGTCAAATTAAAATTTTCCTTCGGTACTTTTCTCTTTCGGAGATATTCCTCAGAGACGTATTTGAAATTTTAAAATTGGGGTTGTTATGGCTTAGCGGCAGATTTTTCTTCTAGAAAATAAATAATCTATAGCCTCAAGTAACTTACCGGAGACTGATAAAATAGATATAGCGCTGTAGTTGCATACCAAATTTCTATTTCCACTTTTAAATATTGGAATAACTTGTGGATTTTCCAGGCAGTTGGAAAAATACTCCCAGAGGGATTTATTATACACTAGGCACAAAAATTAAGGGATGTAAAAAACCTAAATTTTTGGGTGATTTTCAATGAGCTGTAACTTGGAGAAAAATAGTCTCAGAGTAATTTTAAAAAAAGCAAATTGAAGCTCCAAGTTTCTAGTTTTCAGGCCTTTAGTTAAATTTGTTTACCCCTTGAAAATCACCTAAAATTTTTTAAGAATTTTTTTCATCCCTTAATTTTTGTGCCTAGTGTATAACTAACATGAGAAGTGAAATAGTGTTTTTACAGTGCCATCCATTTCACTTGCATATTTATATATAAATTATGAATCTGGTTCATCCTGATATTGTATAAGCTTTGGAATAAGTTTAGAATGATTGTTAGTGGCTATAAATGACCAAAATTTAATCATCATCATCATCATGAGGTCATCAGTCCTAAGACTGGTTGGACGCTAACCTCCAGCTTCTCCTATCTTGTGCTAACCTACGCATTTCGCTAATTGTGCTACAACCTACATCCCTTACTATTTGCGAGCAGTAGTCTAATCTAGGCCTACCTCTGCCTTTCTTCACTCCTATTTCTGCCTCCAAAATATCGCAGACTATTCCCCCATGTCTCAGCAAGTGGCCTACCATTCTATCTCTTCTCTTCTTTATGTTTTTCCACATACTTCTTTTCTCGCAGACTTTCTCTAATACTTCTTAGTTGCTAACCCTATCAGTCCACGGTATTTTCATCATTCTTCGGTAACACCACATCTCAAAAGCTTCTAATTTCTTCCTACTTGCTTCCCCTACCGTCCAGGTTTCGCAACCGTATAGTGCCGTACTCCATACATACGTTTTCAAAAATCTCTTCCTTGTTTCTAAGTTGATTACCCCCGAGCATAAAAGTGCTTTCTTTTTGTTAAAAGCTACTCGACCCTGCGCTATTCTTTGTTTTATATCTTTATCGCTTCTTCCATCCCAATTTATTTAAGTCTTTAACTTCCTCCAATCTTTCATTATTAATTTGTACTTTCGATTTTGCTCTGCTCTCGCGCCCTCTGCACACTAACACTTTAGTTTTGTTTTTATTCACCCTCATTCCATATTCCTCTGTCAACACTGCCTCCATTTCGTTCAACGCTGATTCTAATTCCTCTTCACTAGATGCTAATACTGCTATATCATCCGCGAATCTCAGCATTTTTAGTTTCTGTCCCTGTACTTTAATCCCGAAATCCACTCTTCTTTTACCACATCAATCGCCTCTTTGATGTACAGATTAAAAATTAGTCGTGATAGCGTACACCCTTGTCTTACTCCTTTTCTAATACCTACTTCCCTTCTTTCCCCTTCTACTTCTATAACAGCAGTTTGCTCTTTGTATAGATTGTGTACTAGTCTCCTATCTCTATACTTCATTCCCGCGCTCTTTAGTATCTCGAACATTTTTTCCCATCTTACATTATCAAAAGCTTTTTCTAAATCTACAAATGCTATATAAGCGTTCTTTCCTTTTTCTATTGTTTTCTCTAACATTACTCTTAGCGCCAGAATAGCTTCGCGAGTTCCCCTATTTCGCCTAAACCCGAATTGGTCTTATCCTAGTATTTCCTCCGCTCTATTTTCCATCCTCTTCTGCACTATCCTGGTTTAAGAATTCTTCTGCAAAATTTAATACCATTATCTAATTTATTCTTGATTTTAGAAATATAATAATTTTTTATAGATACTTTGACTTGCGCAGATTTGAGAATTCTTGGTAATCTAACTCATTTTTCCCACAACAGTGTAATTTGGACATAATTTATTTGATTGATGTTCTAGTATAGTTTGAAAAAAGTCTCAAATGTCCGAAAATGTTCATAATACTTCAAAAAAGAAAACGAAAAAACAAATAAAACTGTATATGCAATAAATGTATGTGGATCAGATATATTCACTTGTTAAAATTGGCGCAATTAATTATGTAAACATGACCGTTTTCATAATTAATATGGTATTGGTGCTGGTGTAGATGACCCTACACCAGCAGTAATGACATGCAGGAGGCAAGGGATTCATAAATTTTAAATACAGTCCTTTTATTTTCTTGTTAAATGGAATTTGCGATTCCCAGCTTATTCCTTCTGGATTAAATTAAACAAGAGCTAAGTTTAGTAATAAATTCCGAGCCATAATTGCCGATGGTACATACAGCTGCATTATTTATAACACTGCACTATTGCAGATAGAGAACGGATTATGCCGTAAATTAGGAAGAATAACCTACGAGTTTGAGACTGTTTCATGCAGCTCGAGTAAATAGTAAGCATATTTTGTTATTTATCAATTAACTCGTAATTCCATATTACACGAGAAATTGTCTAACTACACATTTCGTTGACAGAATAATCAAATATACAATGCCACTACGTTTTGGGCTTGAATTCGTCTCTAAAATCAGTTAAAATGAGACTATCTAGTCACGACAATATGACCGTCACGTTTTGCAGATTTGTCTCCACTTTACTCTTGGTAAATGTGTGGGAGAGACTCACGAGAAAGCACAACGCTGGCTGTAATTCAAAACTTTGATAAACTGTAGTAAAATACTAATGTAAAAACTGTTGGGATTAAAAACTATATATCGACATTAAATAGAAAGCCTCAACCGTGTCGTGGTCCTATAAATCTTTACAAGGAACAATATTTTACTTTTATTAAGGTGATACTAGCATGTATTTCAATTACAAAAGTTTGGCCGCTATCCGCTGACTTACACAGGCCGCTGCATTGCGATACACTACATATTTTTTGGCTGTGATTGTACCGATTTTCTTCACGTCACAGCTGTGTTAAGAGCGTGGCAACGCTGCAAGTCTATCGTATCGCGATATCATAATTTTGTTTACTCGTACGCCTTTTTCGATCGTGTTGTTCTTCAATATTGCATTGAATATGTCAAAAATATAACATAAAAAAATTTGGAGGCGGGAAAAAGATGTTAAACTACGGCTGAAAGCGGTGAAAGCAATTAATGACGCGAAAAAAGCTTCAAATCTAACCGCGAAAAAAATTCAAGTTGGAACTTGGATCATCGATTTAGATGAATCGCAGCAGAATTTGAAGTGTCATTCATGTAAAACGTTACCGTCATTAGAAAACGCCGAGAGTGAAGTAAGAACTGGTCTACAATCCATTTGGGCAGTGCGATGTAATTCCTGCTACAAAATTACCTGAGTTGACAGTGGGAAGCATCATTTCCCAGAAAATTCTGTCAAGAGATTCTATGATGTGAATTCTTCTGCCGTACTTGGTTTTATTTTCATTTTTCTTTTTTTAATTTTAAAATGTAGTTGAACTAGATTTTTTATTTTTATTTTATTAGGTGGTATTCATGCCTGCATCGGATGTACAGCTTTCGGTAAATTTCTGGCATGTTTGAGTGTACCAACTATTTCGGAATAATTATTCAAACGTTACAAAAGGGAAGTCGGACTAGCCATTAAAAAAAGCTGCACCTAAAGTTGCACACCAGCTGCAGAAGAGGAACGACGTCTCGTATTAGAAAATATAGATTGTTTGTGTGGAGAGTTGTACGCTTTTTTTTTTGTGGTGTTTTTTTATTTTAATTTCAATTCTGTAATATGTGAAATGATTTGAAAAGTTTATTTTCTATACTTCTTAAATGCCATGCTATGAAATGAATGGACTTGTGCTCCGAATTTATATATTGAAGAAGAAGAAGAAGATTTAAAATACGCTAAATCAAATATTGTATCGATTTTTACTATTTTTAAATTTTGTTCATTTTAGATTATTTTTTTCAATCAAGTTATAACAGTGGTGTTCAGATAAATAGCACACGGTCGTTTTTCATTATAAATCTTATTTCTATGATTACAATGTTGCTTAAATAAACAAGGTAACAATAGGATGCAACAAAATATTTCATTTCCTGTTCAGCAAAAGAACAACATAACTAAGAAATACATTCAATAAAGAATACTAAAATAAAGATGGGGAAAGTAAGTGTTCAACTAAATAGCACAGTGTAGTTACTGAAACTTATCAATACAACTAAAACTAAAAAAATACTACAAAACGTAACAATAACTACAATTTAGTTTAATATTTAGTAGAGTAACCCTTATTTTGAATTACAGCCAAATATCGCTTTAGTAAAACTTTGTACCAAACGTTTGCATCGTTCTATAGGAATACTATCCCAAGCAGTCTTTACAGCAGGCCACAAGTCGTGTGAATTAGATATTTTTCGTTTTTATAATTAGGTCTACGTCATTCCAAAAGTCCTCAATCGAGTTGAGGTCGGTGCTTTGAGCGGGCTAATCAAAGACAGAAATTTTGTTGTCAGGCAGCCAAGTCTTCACTAAACTAGAACAGTGTTTGGGGTCGTTATCATGCGTGAAGTGCCATATTACTGGCATGCATTCGTCGGAATAAGGTTCCATGGTATTCTGTAGAATCTGTTTATATTTAAACTTGTCTAAAATACCATCAATGTTTTCAATAGGCCCAGCACCATACCACGATATTGCGGCCCAAATCATGATACTACCACCCCCATGTTTAATGGTCTTAATTGTATACTTAGGATTATATTCCTGGTTCCTCGGCCTTCGCACGTACCTTGTACCATTGTGCATAATTAAAGAGCATTTTTATACATCTTGTATGAAAATAAATATTGAATTTTGATTATTTTAATTTTACATATATTCGTGCCCTGATTTGAATATTCGGCAATTTTAAGGCCAGAAGAAATTTTATGTATAACATTTTTCATGCACACGTTATACTATCAATTCTTTCATTGCTCGATTTGAATTTTGCCGCCTTCATGCGAACAGCTGTAGAGCAACGTTGCCACAGTCGAAAGTACATGATATAAATCGAAAAAATTCGTATCTTTACTATTATTACGCGAAAACTATGTAGTCGATCAAGCTCATTTTGAGTTCACATATTTTTGGCTAGTTCCTAAACACAATATTAGTTTTATATGAAAATCTAAAGAACAGTTTCTGAGATATAATGGAATAACTGTCACTTTCTTGCGAGGTCCCTATACTTCTCATGTTAACAAGGTCAACTTTAGGTTTAATTACTGAGAAAATGGTGTAGATGAACGTTTATAAACTTCACAAACGTATTTAATAACTGTTCATTTAATACATATAAATATTTCAGCGAATTCGTATGAAGACGGGAAACTATTAGTACTAAAATACCTTAAACTGTTTTTATTATGCATTTAAGCTGGAGATGTAATCGCCTTTGTTCGAGGCTGACTTGATGAATCAAAAGCGATTTAAACATTATCCTATTATAAATTTTCCGCGGAACTAAAATGCAATTATTACTGTGGTCCCGAGGGCACATAAAGCTGGCATTAATTGAATAGTGGCCTCCGTGTGATTCTCTTAGAGGGTCTGGAGATGTAGCTGCGCGGAAAATCGGTCGAGATAGCAGAAACTAATGCAGGCAGTTTAGCAATTACGCACCAGAGTCGGTCGTCTTTGTTTAACATTTAAATCTAGTTGGCAACTACGGCAGGCCCGACGGCTTCCGCCGAACTCCCGGATTATTGGGTCGTCCCTATCTCTGATGACCACCAGTCGATTTACTTTCGAATCTTTCTTGCAGAACAAACATAAAAGTTCGCCCCTCGACTAGCTGTAAAGCTGCTTAATAGTTTCATCAGCATACCCCGGCTCGGCCGAAGTTCAACCCTTGATTTATTTATTCGCCGTCCAGAAGTTTTCACTTGAAAAGCGAAAGCCGATTTAATGTATCCCAAGGTGCAATTAGGTAATGAAAAAAAGTTTATTTCAAAGTGTATAACTATTAGAATCCTCAATATCGTATATTCTCGATAAAGTATGCACTTACATAATTAATATAACTTACATAGAAATGTTTGTTATGCATTATTTCGACATTAGTACTCTCGATTAATATTACCAGTATCTAAGTTCATCGCAAAAATCTATGTTATTTTATCTTCCCTTGTCGTTATCTTCTGTCTTCATTGTTATGCGATCTATATCACTATAGGAAACATGATCGACGTTTTTTGTTAACCTACATCGCTCAATCCAGATTCGAACAAACTGTTTAAGCTGTTTCATAAATCTCACAGCAGCTATAATTGGTAATCGGGAATCGTGTGGGTGACTCACTGAGAACACCTTATTCTTATATGTGTATGCGACAATATCATGTCTATAATTTGTCTGCAGGAAGCTACAAACTAAGCAAAACGAATACAGAATTATTCGTGTTTCCTGCCCCTTCCCTATTCTCTTCTGTAAAGCATTGTTTCGATAGGTTTAATCCTTGATTGCCATCGCAACCCCACTTGAGTAGTTCAAAGTCACTTAATTTGTCTTTACTTTGCATTAGTACATCGCACTGCACATCACAAATTCACCTTGTAGTATAATTATTAAATATTAAAATCTACTTCAAGAAATTTTTCCATAGTAATAATGTTTTCTGAGTTTGATTTCTTTTTGGAGAAAACATTTTTGATCTTACCTTATTGAAATATTTTTTTAGTCCTCTTTATTATTTTTCCATACAAGTGTGTTGCCTCCTTGTTGCCTAATCTTCCAAAAGGTGATTCTGCAGAATGAGAAGGTTTCTGAATGTATGTATTGCGTTTAGCAGAGCTGGATACTATTTTCTTAAGGCTTTCTGAATCACGTTTACCTGAAGAACATTTCAGGACAAGAAAACTAGATAATTTAGTAAGGCACATGTAGGCAAACTTGTTTAAAACAATATTAGTTTAGAAGAAAGGGAAAATCAAATTGTGTATTTCGAGAATTATCAAAATAGTTAAAAAATTCAATATTTAAACGAGTTACTTTAATATGAAATAATTTTACCTAATAGAAAAGTCTGATAGTGGAACATGAAGTATGGACCTTTAGATATATTATCCCATGTATAAGAATACCTTTATCTATAGGTACAAATGATTAGAATCTATTATACCGCAATAAATCTTATGGTACATAATAGAACTTAAATGCTTCCATTAGAGAACATTTTTTAAATTTTTGTCCATCTGCACTCGTGAAATTCGCTACTGTGTGCCTCTGATTTTTTCTAATAAAAACAGAAATACATACAAGAAGAATAAATTGACGAATAATAATTGGCAGTGGTAGAGGCGTGCCACCACCATAAAGGTTATTAACATCTGAATAACATACACGCCTCCTATTCTATTTTGTTGTCTGAACAAAATTAACACATCAAAATTAAGATTCATTTGTTCTACTCTAAATGTAATGGACAAGGTATCATTCACTTGATGATATTCAATTTAAAGAAATCACTAGCGTAACTAAATTTATTTATTTATCCTAGTCTACCTACATAAAATATATAAGAATTTAAAACTTGAAAAATTGTAAACAAATAATGAAGGGTTTGCTGATGTGTTAATTTTATCCGGGAGTGTATTTTTTGGGGATGCAGTTTTACGTAAAGGTTTTCTTTACCCATTCTTTTGTCCAGTAAATTGCATATTACTGGGTGTTGATGATTTCCTTCATGTTTCGAGAGGGTGTTCTGCTTTTAGCATTGCCTTTATTCTGGCGTCGTTAATAATTCGATCATTTCGGCTCTTGGTAAAAACCGTTTCCAACCGAAATTAATTAGGATTAAATATTTCCCGCCGAATGCTCCGTGAAAGACGTTAATTCGTCTGTATTATCGCGAATAGGCCCGACAATCACTGACTTGTGTGTGTGCTGTCTACACGCAAAACCCATTATATTTGAATGCGAGTGCTTTCACCACATAATCTGCGCGAGATTAACAAAATTCCCACGTATTCGACTGCAGATTACAGCGGCATCATCTGCCAAATTTGCTTTCATGTCAAAGTTGAATGGAGCCATAATTAGGAGAGTATATCTAAAGGGTCGCGTATATTCATAGAGGCGGCCGGCTATTACATTGTGGATAATTACACGGGCTAATTGCCCAGAATCGCATGTCATGCCCCGAATTACATTGCGTTGCAACATGTGCATATGCATGTAGCATTACCGTTACTTGTTGATGGGATTGCAGCTGTCTGCAGGTCATCGCGTTCCTTCTTATCGCCTGCGTTTGTAGTAAGATAATCTACAATTTTAAGGCCTATTTTGTGGTGGCTCTTGGTCTTCCATTAGTGCACTGAATTAATTTTTTTTTCAATGTACTGTTCGAAAATTTCGGACAATTAACTAAGCTTATAAGAAAGCTGTGAAACAGTAGTTCCGGTTCATTCTGTAGGATCGGTTTTTACACCAAACCGCCGAATAGAAAATAAGACTAGAAGGTCCACTCATTGCCGGAACTTTAATCGGACGCTTACAAAGGCATGCCGACACGCAGCTGTCGAACGACCGCCGTCTTGAGTATACGGAGGATATTTCACATGTTACGATCACTTATTTCGTCGTGAACGAGGGCTGATTGAATATACGTTGATACATTAGATACAGAGCCATTTCTTAACGGAAATATTTTGTTGAAGTAAAATAGTAGCTATGACTTACTAACGTTTATTACATATATTATTGACATTTAATAGAGATAAAACAGTACATAAAATACAAATGAACAGTTTTAAAACCTTAAAACGGACTTTTCCGCGCGTAGAACATCTCTATCTCGAAATTGAGTGGCCGAGAAAAAATAAACCAACACATAAATGCAGAATATGTATTTTATGCGACAGTTTTACTTCAAATAGTCCACCATCGTGCTTCCTATCCACCTCAAAATCAATAGATATCGTCTGGTAGATGTCCCTAATCATAATCAGTCGAAACCCGATCGATCCGACACGATTTAATTGAGTGATCGTGCTAACAAAAACAATTTCTCAAATAGTCCACCATTGTGCTTTCTCATGACCCATGAACATGATAAAGTGTGTTCTATCCACCTCAAAATCAATACATGTCGTCTGAGAAACGTCCCCGATCAGAATTAGTTAGAACCCGATCGATCCGACACCATTTAGTTGAGTTATCGTGCTAACAAGAATAAATGCCGACGATGACAACGACACACATACACAAAATGGTTTAAAAACCATTTTTTTTTGGTTTTTAGGCCGAAAAACGAAAAATAAACCCTAGAAAAAAATTGTGTACACGATTACATTACTTTTCCGCGTATGGAAAAGTAATGTAATCAGTGGAGTGCGGAAAAGTAATATTAAAGTAATATAAGTATTCAAAATAAGAAATATTAATATTGCGAATATATTAACAATATCGCATTATTTACTAACTAGACTGACGAGCTAATAAACAAATGTTCTCATAAATTTTTCAATACAGGCAGCTTGGCATTTGATTTTTGTAATTTTTTGTTTCGCGATTTGCGAATTTTATAGTACAATAAAGACGCACTCTAGTGTAGAGGGGCCAAAAATAATTTAATGGGAAACTTCTAAACGGATGTGTAAAAGTGTACACTTTTAAATATATCTTTTAGTCTTGTCCCAATTGAATCGGAACAAGCTAATTTATTGCTTTAGGTCCCATATAGTAAAGACTTAAAGCAAATTGCTTCAATTCATCCGTGTCTCTACGCCCTCTAGGAGCTTTATTTAACAATTGCAATTGCAGCTTTAAGTTTACTGCATTGTTCCGAATAATTTTCTTCTAGATATTTGTAAATATCTTCCAATGTTATTCCGGTGTCCAGTTTTTTTTTTTTTTTTTTGAAGAGATGATCCTGCAGCTCTTTTTAAAATTTGTATTTTCTCCTTTAATAGCTTCTTCCTCGCAGAGTCTTGCGGAAAGTGACATTGTCGTGTGAGTTATTTTATCTAAAATAAGTAATAGTTGGTGGAGCAAATATCTGTCTATTCTAACTTAAAAATAGCTCTCATCTTACTTACAATAATACAAAATATGTTTCATGTTTGTATTATCACCTTCAAACACTTTTTCTTCCATGTTTGTCTTCATATAAACATCTTTGTAGCTTTTCTTTTCGCTCTCAATACAAGTATTACCAGAACCATTATCTAAAATTTTTACCGAGTTTTAAATGTTCCTTGTTGAACAAATTGGGTTTTATAAAATTGTTATACCAATATATACATATATTTTTATATGTATATAAATATAAATAAAACAAAATTGAAAAAAAGTTACTTACTATTTGTTAATAAATTTAATAATTTGTTTGCATTATGGTGCAGTTCCTTGCACCATAATGCAAACAAATCCTAATATTTGTTTCCAATAATTTTGTACTTTTTATATAAGAACAATCATAGTGTCTGTAAAAAAATATTAGAGCAGTCTTATGTTTAGAGAGGCTTAGTAGAAACTATAAGGGTTGCGTATAATGAATATCGAGATTTCAAATGGCATACTAGGAGTGTAACGAATTTTTTTTTATTTATTTTCCCTAAAAATCTTGTCCTTCTTTCAATAAAAATTCGTAGCGTTTGTAAAAACAATATTAGGGCGGAATTATATTTAGAATAACCTGGTAGAGAGTCTGAGGGTTATTTGTTGTGAATATCGAGGTTTCAGAAAGTCTACTGTGGTTGTAGTATTTTTTTTATTTTTTCTCTCCAAGAATCTTGTACTTTTTGTTTAAATGAAAAATCTCAGCGTCTGTAAAAATATATATTAGGACTGTCTTATATTTAGTGTGACTTGGTAGAGAGTATGAGGGTTGTCTGTGATGAATATCGAGGTTCAGAGGGCATATTGGAGGTGTGGCGTATTATGCTTTATTTACCCTCCCTAAAACTCTTGTCCTTTCATAAAAAAATCTAAGCGTCTGTAAAAATAATATTAGGTCGATCTTATGTTTAGTGTGACTTAGTAGAGAGTATCAGGGTTGTTTGTAGTAGTAATTGAGGTTTTAGAGACCCTACTAGTGTTACGATGATTTTTTTTATTTTTTCTCCTTAAAAAATCACCTTTCTTGACAAAAACATCATCATCATCAGATCATCAGTCCTAAGACTGGTTGGACGCTAACCTCCAGCTTCTCCTATCTTACTTATCTACGCATTTCGCTAATTGTACTACAATCTACATCCCTTACTATTTGCGAGCAGTAGTCTAATCTAGGCCTACCTCTGCCTTTCTTCACTCCTATTTGTGCCTCCAAAATATCGCAAACTATTCCCCCATGCCTCAGCCAGTGGCGTACCATTCTATCTCTTCTCTTCTTTATGTTTTTCCACATACTTCTTTTCTCGCCAACTTTCTCTAATACTTCTTCGTTTCTAACCCTATCAGTCCACGGTATTTTCATCATTCTTCGGTAACACCACATCTCAAAAGCTTCTAATTTCTTCCTACTTGCTTCCCCTACCGTCCAGGTTTCGCAACCGTAGAGTTCCGTGCTCCATACATACGTTTTCAAATATCTCTTCCTTGTTTCTAAGTTTATTACCCCCGAGCATAAAAGTGCTTTCTTTTTGTTAAAATCTACTCGACCGTGCGCTATTCTTTGTTGTATATCTTTATCGCTTCTTCCATCCCAATTTATTTTACTTCCTATATAAGTGAAGTCTTTAACTTCCTCCAATCTTTCATTATTAATTTGTACTTTCGTTTTTGCTCTGCCCTCGCGCCCTCTGCACACTAACACTTTAGTTTTGTTTTTATTCACCCTCATTCCGTATTCCTCTGTCAACACTGCCTCCATTTCGTTCAACGCTGATTCTAATTCCTCCTTACTAGATGCTAATACTGCTATATCATCCGCGAATCTCAGCATTTATAGTTTCTGTCCCTGTACTTTAATCCCGAAATCCACTCTATCTTTTACCACATTAATCGCCTCTTCTATGTACAGATTAAAAATTAGTAGTGATAGCGTACATCCTTGTCTTACTCCTTTCCTAATACCTACTTCCCTTCTACTTCTATAACATCAGTTTGCTCTTTGTGTAGATTGTGTACTACTCTCCTATCTCTGTACTTCATTCCCGCGCTCTTTAGTATCTCGAACATTTTTCCCATCTTACATTATCAAAAGTTTTTTCTAAATCTACAAATCCTACATAAAACAACATAGCGTCTGTAAAAATAAACAGTTTTAAAACCTTAAAACGGACTTTTCCGCACGTAGAACATCTCGAAATTGAGTGGCCGAGAAAAATAAATCAACACATAAATGCAGAATATGTGTTTTATGCGACAGTTTTACATTTTTCAAATAGTGCACCATCGTGCTTTCTCATGAGTCATGGACAGGGTGGGGTGTGTTCTATCCACCTCAGAATCAATAGATGTCGTCTGGTAGACGTCCCTAATCAGAATCAGTCGAAACTCGATCGATCCTAAACGATTTAATTGAGTGATCGTGCTAACAAAAACAAATTTCTGAAATAGTCCACCATTGTGCTTTCTCATGACCCATGACATGGTAGTGTGTGTCCTATCCACCTCAAAATCAATAGGTGTCGTCTGGGAGACGTCCCCTATCAGAATCAGTCAAAACCCGATCGATCCGACACGATTTAGTTGAGTTATCGTGCTAACAAAATTGTTAAATGCCGACGACAACGACACACACACAAACATTTTTTTAAAAATATGTTTTTTAATTTCAGGCCGAAAAACGAAAAATAAGCCCAAAAAGAATTGTTTTCCAATTTTTCTTTACACGATTACATTACTTTTCCGGAGTGCGGAAAAATAAAAATATTAAGATGGTCTCAGCTTTACAGTGACTTGGTAGAAACTGTAAAGGTTGTCTGTGATGAATATCGAGGTTTCAGACAGTCTACTGTGATTATGTTGTTTTTTTTTTTATTTTTTCCACCATTTTTTCCATACTGAATATAAATAGTCCATTTTCAAAGATAACCTAACCTGTTTTTTCATCGCTTGTATACATGATTGCGCATCCCCCGTGATTTATTGCGACCATAAAATTACTTCCCTATTATTCGATAAATTCGGAATTATCAAAATCGCCGTTATCGCATTTCCGCAGGCGTGCACTGTCATTTGTTACACGGACAGGCCCGTAAACAGTGTGAAAATAATAACAAAACGAGTTTTGGAAACAAAAGTTCCCTTTCGGCGTTTTGAATGTATACACATTACTTTAATTAATGATTGTATTAATCGAGACGGACTTCAATGGAACTGGAAAAAGTGAATATGAATACCGGATATTTTTGTGACAGTATGTGTTCGGGTGTACACGATAAACGTATTCTTGTGTTGTAAAGGGTGGTCCAACCATAATGCACGATGTTAGTTGTAAATAAAACAAAAAGTTTTCAGAGAATTAACTTGATGTTTTTTATTATGATAGAAGGATCTATGACAATTATGTGTGAAACAAAATATCGGCCAAATGCTCGCCACGGCTTGGGTGGAATACCTCTATCCGATGGTCCATATTTTCAATGACTCTGAGACATAATTGAGGTTCAATGTCGTTAATGTGCCGAATTATCTCATCCTTTAGCTCTTGAATTGTTCTTGGTTTATTGACGTACACTTTTTCTTTTAAATATCCCCAAAGAAAGAAGTCCAACGGTGTCAAATCACATGATCGTGGTGGCCAATTAACATCGCCACGACGTGAGATAACACGACCATTGAATTTCTCGCGCAAAAGTGCCATTGTTTCGTTGGCTGTGTGGCAAGTGGCACCATCTTGTTGGAACCACATATCGTCCAGGTCCATATCCTCAATTTCTGGCCACAAGAAGTCCGTTATCATCTCGCGATAGCGAACACCATTCACGGTAACTGCTTGGCCGACCTCATTTTCAAAGAAATACGGCCAGATGACGCCGCCAGCCCATAAACTGCACCAAACAGTCACTCTTTGTGGATGCATCGGCTTTTCAACAATCACTCGTGGATTCTCATTTGCCCAAATGCGGCAATTCTGCTTGTTAACGAATCCACTGAGGTGAAAGTGTGCCTCGTCGCTGAAGATGATTTTCTTTGTAAAGTCGCCATTCACTTCTGTCTATTCAACCAACCATTCGGCGTATTGACGACGTTTGAAATGGTCAGTAGGCTTCAGCTCTTGAGTCAATTGAACCTTGTAAGCGTGTAAATTCAAATCTTTATTCAAAATTCGCATCAGTGATGTTCAATTGTTGGGCACGACGACGAGTCGAGGTTGACGGCTCTTCTGCTACACTATCGCGAACAACAGCGATGTTTTCCGCAGAACGAACTGGGCGAGCATGCACAGGTGTTTTCACATTTCCTACAGACCCGGTTTGCTGAAATTTGCGCACAATTCTCCCGATTGTGGACACATTTGGTCGATTATGCTGACCAAAAAAGTCACGAAATGCACGAAATGCATTTTGATTTGAACGCCCGCCCATTTTCGTAAAAGGCTTCAACAATCTTAACGCGCTGCTCAATTGTGTACCTCTCCATGGTTGAATTTGTCAAACACTGAAACAAAGAAATGTCAAATTAAGTTGGGCAAAATACTTGACGTTAAGGTGTGACTCACAATTAACATCGTGCATTATGGTTGGACCACCCTTTATATAGCGCGTTGTACAATTGTACCTTTGTCTCTGTAGGGATAAAGGGATGCCGTAATCAGTTTCTGTTGCCAATTTCATTGTGTCTTCTGTTGCGACGCAATCGAAATTATTCTGCAATCTTTCTTCCCCGAGGGAATGACAAAAACCACCCTCGACCACTTCAGAGAAAGTCTGCGATAAGTCACATAGATACGACATACGCCACGCTAATAATGTAAACAAAAAGAAGTGGAAAAATTCTCTAGGAATCCATGGCATAATAGCCACAAAGCCAACAACAATGCACCCTCAACAAACTACAAAAACCTATTCTCCGAAAAGTCAACAGAAACTGCAGAAATAGTTCATCGAAATTTCACCCGTCGACGAATCAGCGACACATCAGCATCGGACGCTCTTCCTTAAGCGATCAAATCCTTCTTTAAGGATCAACCGCGATTTCCGCGACGCTCCAGCATCGAAACCGCTGCCACTGGAACCAAATCGTTGACAAGAACCTTCCGGAAAAAGTCAACAGAAACTGCAGAAATAGTTCATCAAAATTTCACCTGTCGACGAATCAGCGACACATCAGCATCGGACACTCTTCCTTAAGCGATCAAATCCTTCTTTAAGGATCAACCGCGATTTCCGCGACGCTCCAGCATCGAAACCGCTGCCACTGGAACCAAATCGTTGACAAGAACCTTCCGCAAAAAGTCAACAGAAACTGCAGAAATAGTTCATCAAAATTTCACCTGTCGACGAATCAGCGACACATCAGCATCGGACACTCTTCCTTAAGCGATCAAATCCTTCTTCAAGGATCAACCGCGATTTCCGCGACGCTCCAGCATCGAAACCGCTTCCACTGGAACCAAATCGTTGACAAGAACCTTCCGCAAAAAATCAACAGAAACTGCAGAAATAGTTCATCGAAATTTCACCTGTCGACGAATCAGCGACACATCAGCATCGGACGCTCTTCCTTAAGCGATCAAATCCTTCTTTAAGGATCAACCGCGATTTCCGCGACGCTCCAGCATCGAAACCGCTTCCACTGGAACCAAATCGTTGACAAGAACCTTCCGCAAAATGCCAACAGAAACTGCAGAAATAGTTCATCGAAATTTCACCTGCCGACGAATCAGCGACACATCAGCATCGGACACTCTTCCTTAAACGATCAAATCCTTCTTTAAGGATCAACCGCGATTTCCGCGACGCTCCAGCATCGAAACCGCTTCCACTGGAACCAAATCGTTGACAAGAACCTTCCGCAAAAAGTCAACAGAACCTGCAGAAATAGTTCATCGAAATTTCACCTGTCGACGAATCAGCGACACATCAGCATCGGACGCTCTTCCTTAAGCGATCAAATCCTTCTTTAAGGATCAACCGCGATTTCCGCGACGCTCCAGCATCGAAACCGCTGCCACTGGAACCAAGTCCTTGACAAGAACCTTCCGCGACCTGTACCAAAGACTCTCAGTGAGTGAACCCAGACACTCCAGAAACAGAAGTTGATCATCGTCTCGCTGGAACGCGCCCACGGTCAAAACTAAACCCGAAGGGCATCTTCAAGGGTGTAATCAGGCTCCAACAAATCCAGAAAGTTCCAGAAGAACGACCAACGTCCAACAACCACCAGCTAGTCATCACCAACGACTAAAAAATAGTGATATCGAACGTGCTATCACTATGTGATTAAAACGAAGAATAGAAAAATTATCAAATGATTGCGAGAGAAAGACTGTTTTTATTTAAAAGCTGATAAAGGTAATAATGTTGTTATATTGGATAAAAATTGTTATATTGAATCTGGAAAAAAAATCACTTAATCTACATGTTTATAGTTATAAATATTGATAATCACACAAAAATATTGATTTGTGTGTGATTAACGAGTATCTAAATAGATAACGATACATTTTGAACAAAACATGGCAATTGTTTGTTAGTAAATAATTAACAAATTAACTTATCGAAAATTTCGTACGTATTTCACTTCAAAATGTTATTTTAAAGATCTTGTTAAAAAATCGCATGAATCAAATGTAAATTGTTGGAGTTATGCTGCGTGTCGTTTTAAAATAAACAGTTTTAAAACCTTAAAACGGACTTTTCCGCACGCAGAACATCTCTATCTCGAAATTGAGTGGCCTAGAAAAGATAAAAACACATAAATGCAGAATATGTGTTTTATGCGACAGTTTTACTTTTTTCAAATAGTTCACCCTCGTGATTTCTCATGACCTATGAACAGGGTGGGGTGTGTCCTATCTACCTCAAAATCAATAGATGTCGTTTGGGAGACGCTCCCGATCATAATCAGTCAAAACCCGATCGATCTTACACGATTTAGTTGAGTGATCGTGCTAACAAATAAATATCTCAAATAGTCCACCATTGTGCTTTCTCATGTCCCATGAACATGGTAGAGTGTGTTCTATCCACCTCAAAGTCAATAGGAGTCGTCTGGGAGACGTCTCCGATCCGAATCAGTCAAAACCCAATCGATCCGACATGACTTAGTTGAGTTATCGTATTAACAAAACAAATTTCTCAAGTAGTCCACCATCGTGCTTTCTCATGACCCATGGACAGGGAGGGGTGTGTCCTATTTACAAAATCAATAGGGGTTGTGTGGGAGACGTCCCCGATCAGAATCAGTCAATACCCGATCGATCCGACACGATTTAGTTGAGTTATCGTATTAACAAAACAAATTTCTCAAATAGTCCACCACCGTGCTTTCTCATGACCCATGGACAAGGAGGGGTGTATCCTATCCACCTCAAAATCAATAGGGGTCGTCTGGGAGACGTCCCCGATCAGAATCAGTCAAAACCCGATCGATCCGACACGATTT
This sequence comes from Rosalia funebris, assembly GCA_037954035.1. Lineage (NCBI taxonomy): Eukaryota > Metazoa > Arthropoda > Insecta > Coleoptera > Cerambycidae > Rosalia > Rosalia funebris. The sequence continues at coordinate 7,181,950 of JAZFAV010000001.1, read as the reverse complement.
AGTTGAGTTATCGTGCTAACAAAAAAAAATTTCCAATAGGCCCAAGAGGAGGGAGGTGATGTGTGTTATCCACCTCAAAATCAATAGGTGTCGGCTGGGAGACGTCCCCGATCAGAATCAGTCAAAACCCGATCGATCCGACACGATTTAGTTGAGTTATCGTGTTAACAAGAATAAATGCCGACGACAACGACGACACACACACAGAAAACCATTTTTAAAACCCATTTTTTTTTGTTTTTATACCGAAAAATGAAAAGCCAAAAAAAATTTTGTTTTTTCACTTTTTCTTTACACGATTACATTACTTTTCCGCTTATAGTGGAGTGCGGAAAAGTAAAATCATGTTTCGAGAAAAACGCGTTTAAAGTTTTTGGAATGTGTTATAGACATGAAAAAATAGAAAATCCGGCTGTTTAAATATTTTTACCATTAATTTGCTATGTCAGGACTATAAATCTACCCTTCTATATTTAAATATTCTTCCTCATTCTATTTCCTCAAACGTTTTATGTTAGAGCGTGCCTCTTTCACTGCATCTGTCAAAGACAGCTCGGCGTGCTTTATCCGCTTAGTATCAGCTTCTCACAAAAATTGTATGATTGGCTGCCAATATCCATCTCCAAAACTTTCATAATTCGAAGATTAATCAGACCATCATTAAGAGTGCACACAGCAATATCAGTAGCTATATTCAAGACTTTTTTGCCACTTGAATAATATTTTGAAGTCAATTTCCAAACAGTGGCATTGAAACTTTCATTGCTATTTTACGTGTAGCCTCCCAAGCAACGGTTTAGTAACTTTACTCGTCTCAGATCCTCATAAATTGATTTGATGGATTTAAAAACTTCCTTAGGAAGCGGCGGCTTATGATGGAAGGTGTCCAAGGAACCCGCTGCTTGCGCCTTCTTCCACTCATACCAAGACTCTGAACACTTCTCGTGCTGCAAATTTTCGTCGACTGGTAACTTATGAAATAAGGTCGCCCAGATTTCATTTTTCATATTTTCCAAGAATTTCGGATTCCAACGAATGACCAAACCATAATAAATTATTAATTGATCAATTATTGGCGGTGCATTAGCCTTTTCCTCCGAGACCATGCACGTTTTTATTACGCTTCTGACTAAAGATAAACATCTTTTAACGACATCTGTTGTGTATTAGAGAAATTAGAAATCGTAAGGTAAAACATTAGGCTGTACCTAGACTGAACCTTCCTAGCAGGTATTTATTTGACGCAAGAGCAGTCCGACGCACTTCGCGTGAAATTTCAAGGAAACAAACTGCTGTCCCATATTCTAAAAGACTCAAAGAATTTTTTAAGCTAATAAGAAAAATCGATTTTTTGAAAAATTACAGTGGTGTTACCTCTTAAATATCGCATTGTATAACGTTTCGTCAGTTATTCAACAGCCTGCTGCGAATAGAGGAAAAGCGTAACAAGCGTAACATGAGGTAACATTCCTTAAGTACCTCTTGATGCCCACATCGCCCAAGCAAGTTTGATTCGATTCCATTTCGTCGCACTGCAAATTTACATTTCCGCCCACCAGAAATGGATACAGTTTTTAAACGGGCACACTCTCGCCCGAATATGACACGACTGACGTGCCGAGATAAAATATTAAGCTCGCGAAAGTTTCGACACGAGATTTATGAAATATTAAAACGTTCCATTAAATTGACAAGACATGATATATAATATAAGTTGTCGGGGAAGGGAATAATTGATTCGGCATTCGGTCTTGGTTCTATTTGAAGTTTAATTTCGCCCCCGAAGTTTCGAAGATATTACGACGAGACGCATCGGATGGGCCCAATTAATCAAGCAAGTTTCCCCAATTTTCTGACCAGTTTGCTCCCTTCCATCAGCGGCGCTGATGCCGAACTTGCGAACTATCCTAACTGCATTTGCTATGCCCCGGACCAGACTAAGTTTATGGTTAATTTTTCGTGATTGGTTGTTTGGATCCTCGGCCAATTACCCGACGGCGTTACCCTACGGAAGCGAGCGCCTTCGCTGTGATGAAGGCTGCGGCATACGTTGAAATACCCGATGCAAGACGGGCAGACAAACAACTGTATTGTTGACAGATGAGTAAACCCCGGATTTGACTGCCCACATGACGTAAATAGCAGAGGCGGGCTTACAATGAAGAGCAGATTTCATATAAAAATTATTCATATATGTATTAGTTTCACCTTTCATTGCGTGGTCGTTTAAGAACAAATTAGGACTTGTAATTGTATTCCTGTAAATGCATAATCAGGTCCGGGGGCAGAGCAAGTCATCACGTACGTCACTGTATTGTCAAAACGATCTAGACAACACAGTAGTTCTTCAAGGTAACATCACCACACATCTAACACTATTTACGCGCATGAGCACATGAGTATATTATTAGTAGCTGCTCTAAATTTTCAGCAATCAGCGAGCGACGTCTATCAGTAAAATTCATTTATAATGTGAAAATGACCGTTCTGCATCAACGGAAGTCAACGGAGTGTACCGGAAACATGAATAATGTTGTAGATTCTTCATATTGATTTCTGGATTAGACACATGCGCTTCTTTCTGCTGTAAAATATCTGCCATAACTGATGTAGTAGGAAACCCCAGGTTGTTATCCAAAACTGCAGTAACTTGTTTCTTTATAGCTTTCGCAGTATCCCCCTCCAAGTACAAAATATACTGCCCAAGGTCCTAAACAACGTTTATGGTACCCACTGTTAAAAATTCATGTGTCTGTTTTCTCCAATTTTTCAATGACTTTCAGTATGCGCGAAAAATGCCATGTATATACGCCAAATCTTGTTGAATAGCTGTATCCGAAAAAGTCTGTTACGCATTTGCAATAGCAATAGCATCATTTTGATGCAACTGTTGAAATACCCTGGTGATTGCAGTAATAATATGAATCTGCCTCGATACACGTCCCCACCGGGTTATTACAAGCGCTGGAGGTAACTGTGCGTAGGGAAGCATTTCTGTGAATAATTCCATCCTTTACGGGAATACTAACTTTGTTGACATTCGCTATCAAGTGATCGACATTCGGATAACGGCCGCGGATTGCCTCTGCTATGCGGTCAAGACCATGCGCAAGGCACGTTACGTATAACATATTGTAATTATACGTTCCATTCAAGAATCGACAAGCCGCTTTCATGTATAGCGCAGCGTCCGTAAGAAAAAGTAGAGCCATGTTCTTGTTTCCTCATGTTTAGCGCCCCATACTTCTTTTAACGTCTCAACAACTAATTTTGCAACGGCTTCAGCATTCGTCCTTGTCAATATTCTTTACACCATCACATGTGATTGCGTTGCCAATATGTCGCTCATTTCTCCTATAACTACATTCGCCACTTGCAAGCCGCAGGCATTCGTGGTTTCATCGAGAGAAACCCATAAATATGTGTCCTCAGTGGCAGCAGATTGTGGTAGATAATTTTTTCGAATCGTCGATTCTATGGGCACGTTTGTTTACTTTGCCATCTAAGAGTTGCTGTTCATAACTCAGCAAACTTGGTTATTGTCTGTCTAACAGTGTCCATCTCCAGGTCCCGATGGAGGTCACTATTTCGGAAGTACCAAGGGGCATGTCACTTTCTCTGGCACAGCCCCAAAGCTGAATACCATAGGTTCATACTGGTTTCAAGATCTGCTTGTATAACAGCCAATTTATTGTATGTGGATAGAGTGGAATTACATCCCACTAAATGTTCTTGGACTCGATTTCCAGCTCTTCGCTTTTTTTTCATCGTAACCTTGCATATAGGGTAATAGCCAAATAATTTGCTGTATTGGCATAGGGTATCTGAGTATTGTTTAGTCTAAGAGGTAGATGTTGGTATCTCTTGTTGGTGAAATTTATATGAACTGATTTTGTTTTATTCAACTTAATTCTCCATCTTCTAGTCCAGATGTTAATCTGAACAACAGTATTTTGCAGTTTGGTTGTGTCTGCTTCATGGTTTGCCAACGACTAGGATTAGCGGTGCCATCAGCAAAGATGGCTATAGTCATCTAATCTAGGGTTGAGATGTCACTAGTGTATAATAGGTAAAGGACTGGTCCTAATACACTGCCCTGTGGCACTCCCGTTTTGATTTCTCTTAATTCGAAATATGCTTATTGCCTTCTTCTGAAGACTCTTTCTGATATATAGCAATCTGAGAGTTATGAGGACTGTTTAGGCAGGTAACATCTCATTTTGTATTTTAGTGCGTCATGCCATACTTCGTCAAAAGTTTGTGCTACATCTAGAAATATTATAGAAGAGATTTATCTCTCTTCTAGTGTGTTTTCCATTACATTAGTTATTCTATGTACCTGATCAATCGCAGAATTACTTTCTCTGAATCCGAACTGGTGGTCTATTCTTTTTTTCTATTATTGGTTTTGTTCTTTTCAATGAAAGTTTATCTAATACTTTCGACATTACAGGTAATAACGAAACTGGTCTGTAAAAGGAAGTTTCTTGAGGAACTTATTCGCAATTATCGTACATTAGTTCGTAGGTTCTAGTTCCCTATTCTGTTTCTTATTCGCAAATATGTACCAATTTTTATGATACCATTCAAGCCCTTCGGTGGTTGGACCGTCAAATTACGCGCTCGTCGACATTATATATGTAGAGGGGTGTAAATGGAACAGACGAAGACGAGGCCTCTTCCGCCGGAAGGGTGAATCGCTAATGGTGCCTGGAAAAGAAATAATTGGTTTAAATTACCTACGGACCGCCACCATAATGACGTTAAATTGGCGGCCGTCTGTGGTTTATACTCTTTCGTTAATCAGTTTTAAGTGAAATAGTTTCAATGGAAACACAATTTCGTTTGCTTGTCCGCCTTAATGAAACTCGTGTTTTTTAATTGGGGAATTTTATATCCTTTTACAGTTTCTGTGTAATCTAATTCCGAGGGAGAACATGCGTTGCGTTTTGATCCATCACGGTAGAGCTTTCGGTTCTAGCGTTTTGTATGCATGTTGTTTGTGCACAATTTTTTACTCGTTTTAATTTTCTTTTGTACACTAACAACTTGTTAAATAAAAGTGTCACTAATCTAGAAACCATCAGATGGGCAAATTCGGTAAAACCAGATAAGTGCATTCCATCCCAATGTCACTTTTTGAAACAATCTCAATTGTTGGCGGAATTTTGTGTAAGAGCGCCTTGTCTAATGGATGAACGACAAAAAAACAAATAAATAACGCGCTCTATATTTTTCGCGCTCGTGCTTTTTTTTAACAGATACAAGATATGAACGATATATTATGCAAATCACCTTAAGAAACAGGCACTCTACCAGTTTAGAGCTAAGCAGAGCCATAGCCATAGCAGCAACTCGAAATGTAGCAATTTCTGTACGAACGATCAGGAGAAGGCTTATTGAAGGAGGATTGGACAGTAGAAGACCAGCTATTGCACCACTGCTCACCAAAAAACATAGAGTTACTAGACTGAATTTTGTAAGAGAACATGTAAATTGGACCATCAACGACTGGAAGCGAGTTTTATTTTCAGACGAAACAAGAGTGTCTTAATTCACCAGATGGACCTCAGCTTGTCTGACAGGGGCCAGCACAGATTTTTGCTGCCTGCAATATCTCTACGAGGATCCAATTTTTTGGTGGATCAATAATATTCAGGGGGGAGGGGGCTAATTTGTAGTAGGTATGGGGACGGTTTAGCCTGGGAAAAATCTGAAGACCGTGGGAACTTTTCAATCCTTTGATGTTTGCCGCCGACACGCGTCGTATTGAGATCAAAGGATGCCGCCAGAGAGGTATTAGTGTCAAAGGTGAGAAATGACATCAATTAAGAGTCGGCGGGGGTCTTTGGCGGTATATATCACATGGAAACGCTAAATAGGTGTGATAGTTCTCACGGTGGAGCTTTTTCCTCGGCGGTCGAAGACTGTCAATGGAGAGGCTTTAATTTTATTTCAATGTTATTTAAAAAAAAAAGCCCGGCTATGTGAGGAGTCGAACCCGCGACCTCTGGGTTCCCAGATGAAAGTTTTGAGCTATGAGCTATTGAGGTCTTAAGTTCACAGGTGTTTGATGTTATATATACTAGAATCATTTCACATGACCGCTGTTGTGGGTCCGAGGCTCGGGAGTATGGCTGCACTAGAAAAAAAAACAAATATGGCAGCACTAAAGAAAAAACTGATGACGTCACTCACACTTACTTTAAAATTATAACTTCTCGCTTCTGTTCAAATACAGTGGCGTAAATCAGGCATGGCAATTTTGGCGGCATGTATCAAAGGAACCGCTAAATAAGCTGGATAGTTCTCAGGGGTGGAACATTTTATCGAAGCGGCGGCCGAAGATTGTCAGTGGGAAAAGTAATTGTCAGTGTCATTGTAAGGCAATAATATACAAACATGTATTTGTTATCAATTTATTTTCAGATTTATTAGGGCTATAAAAATAACATAAGGATTTCAATTATTGTATAAACAGGTTAACAAAAGGGCAACATTTTTATTTTTGACAAAACAGAATATTTTCAAGCAAGTTTTTTAAACTCGGTAAATATACTTTACCGAGCAATAATCTTCCAAGAATTTTCTTTTTAGCGAATTCGGCTTGTATATTTTCTACTGTGTAGTTGTGTTCCATCGTTCGTCGTATATTTTTAGATACAATAGGTATAGGTTCTGTTTGTCTTAAAACCATCTCTTTGATACTGTTAAAGTTTATTAGTTGAGAGGCCGCATAATTCAGGGAGATGCCTTTTAACCTTGCATTTCACCATTTCTTCATTGTCCCAAATTTCTATATATTTCTTTATTAAATTGTTTTAGTTCATTGGTTTGATTTTACCGAATTTGCAGCTCCAACAAAGTGAATTAAACTCGCATGAAATTGAATCGTCGTTCGTCGAATTATTCGGCAATTTTATTATAATATCAATAGGGATATACTAAAATTACATCCGATACTGCAATAGCCGGGCAGGCGTAATTTTAATTTGATTAAGTTTATTACAAACCGACACCAGTAACGTAATAAAGCCAGGCTTAATTAATGTTAAGTGGCGGCGCATCGGGCATCCGGCATTCCCAGCCAGACCCTGCCTATTTTCGATTGTTCCTTTTAATGATGTAATATTAAATTGCTCTAGTTCTGCACTTTGGCAACAAAAAAAATGGCGTGTGATTCATTAAAATCATTCCAATTTTAACGAATGGCGTGAAAAGGAAAATCGCGTTCATTAAATTTAATCCGAAGAACCAAACCGCAGCGCCGGATTATGGCAAATCTATTTGGAATTAAAATGCCGACACTGCCACAAGTGAGTGTGCCTATTACGTAGAATAAATACGGTCCCGCTCTCCCGTTCGATGAATGTTTAATAAAGTGACGTCTGCGAACTCGAGCAGTGCTTTAAAAATAAAATACCGAACAGAGGATTTTCGGTCGAGTGGATCATCGAGGATAAACCTTGTTAGAGCTCATCCGCATACGCTACCACCTTTATACGATTATAATGTAGAGTCTATGTGAGTACGGGCGCACTTTCAGGTGGATGACATGCGTCCATCTGGAGCGACCACGGAAGCTGAAGACATGGCCCAGAGGCTGCTGAAGACATGGTCGGGGGTTGATGTCACTGTCTTCAGCAGCCTCTGAGCCATGTGTGCACCCGTACTGACATGGACTCTCTACTTATTATATGGATTTTCGTTACTATTAGAAGTCGTAGGATTGATTGCGTATTCTCTAAGGATGCCCTGTATATTCGCTTCGCTTCAGTTTATATTAGAGAAAGATGATATACCAAGAGCGTTCAAATATGAACGAGAGTTTCAGCCGGGCGGTCTTGAAAGAATCAGGGTTAGGCTGAGTACTGCTGGGAACTGTAGTAAGGGTTAATGCCAACTAGGCGAAATTGCCGTCGACACAGCCCTGAGAACGTTAGTGTAGCAGTAGCGAAGATGAACGAGAGCAATGTACTACACTCATCTGTTGCGGAAGGCGGCGTCATTAAGTGTTTCGTCCAGCTGGAATTTTGCCAAGATTGGAAGAACAGTTTGTGAAAACAAAAGTATGGTGTTTGATTTGGTGGTCTTTAAAGGTCCTTTCTTTAATCGCATTGTGACCTGCGACCATAGTTGGGTTCATCCCTATACTCCCTTGAATACAGACGAACAAGAATTTGTTTTGTTCCCCAAATGTATTCGAGTTTACATAACAATATTTTTATATTATTTTTCACTTTCCATCCCGTAACTATTACACATAACAGTTATACATATTCGCTATGATTAATGGACACAGAAACTAATGGCGGTAAGCAAATGCTTAACGAAAATCAGACACTATGGATTGGTATGAGCGCCTCCACCGTTTTTGTAAAACTGTTATTAGAGATAGGCGGCTATGGTTTCTATATGTATAACAGTTATACATATCCGCGATAAGTAGTGGACAAAGAAATAAGATACAATGGCAAAAAGTAAATACTTAAGGGGCTACATCCACCTAGAAACATGAAAAAATAGTCGATCTTCGGGATGAATTTTCTTAGCAACTATTAATGCTAAATATTTTTTTAATTGAAGATAAATTTGTTGTAAACATGGTGAAATGAACACAGAATATATTGAGGCTCGCCGTTTCCGAAAATTTTTCTTAAAAAACACGGCACATGGAACTGAAGTACGAAAATTCTGTAAAAAACTCAGTTATTATCGTAATTTGCTTAAACAATGTTGATTATTGTTGAAAAATAACTGTTGTTCTGTTAACAATGGCCTAAAGCGTGACTGTGTCAAATTTCAAAAGAATCTGTCCATCGGTTCTCGAGATATGACTGACGAGCATCGTTTAGGATTCAAAGGACGATGGACTTAATTTTTAGGATGATGAATTCGCGTGTTTGTTTCATCTTTCTTAGCGCGAGAAATTTTGTGCGTATACATTATTACAATATAGTAGCAAAAAAACTGCATAAAACAATGGTTCCTCAAGTTTGTCTGATTAGTCAAGCCGATCATTGTTCCGCGCCCGATGAGGACGCTCATAGAGGGGCGCGGGTAGCAGCATTAGCCGCCCTCAACCGCGTGACTGAAAGCTTTGTATCTCTGTAAGTTTTAAAGATATCGACTTGAAACTTTCCCAATATATTCTTAGGCCGTGATACTGTAATAATATACAAAATCATCGAATTTTTTAAGATTCTCAGTGGATGTAGCCCGTTAAAGAAAATTATGCACTATAGAATGACATTGGCGCCTTCGCCGTTTTTTCAAAAAAATTTATTAAGAATATACGGTTATCGTTTTTATATGTATAACAGTTATACATATCCGAGATGATTAGTGAATAAACAAACAAGATACAATGGTGATAAGCAAATATTTAAAGAAAATTAAACACTGTACAGTGACATTACCCCCCCCCCCATTTTTCAAACACTATTAAACAAATGTGCTCAAAAACGACATTCGTCATTTATAGAGGGCTTACTCAAGTTTTCAAAACCATTCTTTGATTCGTTGTACTGTCATTAGTTCCTGAGATATCGACGATCAAAGACAAAAGTGTTATTTTTCATTCAACCACCGATGCTTTAGCAACAAATGGTCGTACAGTGTCCGTTAAAAAACCAAATTAAAGCTGAATAAACAGTCTAACCGACATATGCATTGATTTAGTCCGAAAAAAGTAAGTTCCTAAGCCCGGAGACGATCGTAAAAAAAATTGGAAAATTTTTGTCTGGTAATATTTCTTTTGATGGCGCAATAACCGTAGCTCAGTAATTTTTTTGCAAAAATATTTCAAAACTAGATACTTCAAGCTTCAAAATGGCTTTTTTTTCATCTCGATACGACCATTCTTCATAAAATTACACCCTATCAAAAATTACTGAAAATTTGTCGCGATTTTTTTTTCCTTTCATTTTTTTTTTTTAGCAGTGTATAAAAGCTGAATTTATTCCCATTGTAGAATATCACGCGTATGTATATCTTCACAAGAGGTCAGCTTTAGCAGCGACTATGAAGACCTTATTTTTGACCAGAGCTCGAGTCAGTTGTCGTCACAGGCACATTCCTCGTAACAAACCGAGCCAGCAAACCCCTTTGTCGACTTAATCTTTACAAATGGCGGACATAATAGAAAGCTCTCGCGTGTTTATATTCTCCAGCACAGTGAATTACCGTTAAATTTAATCAAGCTGCAGTTGCATGACCCGACCGTCCCCCTGGGGGTGGTTTTATTGTCGAGGTGTGATGCGAATTTAGTCATTTTTCTGAAATATGAACGCCCTCGAATTATAGCGGTGTGCGAATTCACATTAGCGTTTAAAGCGGGAATTAGGTGAGTGTGGCGTGCCAAGATATCTTTTGCCGTTTTTAATGATAAGGGGGTAACGAGAAATGCCAAGTAAGCAGACGGGGTTTTGGCGTAATATCAGGTACCTTATTATACGCTTAATTCGAGTTTTGCCCTGTAATATACAATGTCTCAAATATTGTCAAGTTATTGATACACTAGGCACAAAAATTAAGGGATGTAAAAAAATCCTAAATTTTTAGATGATTTTCAAAGGGCTGTAACTTAGAGAAAAATAGTCGCAGATCAATTTTAAAATAAGCAAATTTAAACCCCAAGTTTCTAGTTCTCAGATCTTGAGTTCAAAATTTTTTATCATCAGTAGTTTTTGGGTAATCATAAAAAAATCATCTCGGAAAAAAATTCTAAATTTTTACTTTGAACGACGATAACTCAGCGAAAAATCATCGTACAGGCCTTTAAGACCGCTCAAATTAAAGAAGATAAAATTGTCTAAATAAGCTTTATGATGAAATCACCGACAAAAATTTATTGAAGTCCGTGGACTATTTGAAAGTCAAACAAAAATTTGGAAAATTTGTTTTCCGATGATTTTCTTATGATTACTGAAAATCCGCTGACGGTAAAAAATATTAAACTCAATATCTGAAAACTAGAAACTTGGAGCTTCAATTTGCTTTTTTTTAAATCGCCCTGCGACTATTTTTCTCCAAGTTACAGCTAATCTAAAAACTTAGGATTTTTTTTTACATTCCTTAATTTTTGTGCGTAGTGTATATTCTACGGGGTGTCCCATTTAAAACGAAACATCCGGAATAACTGTTCACATTATTTAAGGCCCGTCATATTATGAATCTCTCTCTAGAATATTCTCGTATAAACCTTCATATTGTGCGAAAAGAGTTGCGTGTTTAAAATCTAGAAACACTCAGTATTAGCCGCCTTGTACTTTTCAAAATTTCCACACTTGAAAATGTAAATTTTCACAATTTCTATTATAAAAACTAACGCTAATTTATATGTACTATTCATTTCGTCGCTATTTGCCAAATAAAAAACTCTTATCTTGCCAATAAACGGAACAGTCTACCTGAGCCTAGCCATAAAAACGAGGCACCGGAAGTTTTTGAAATTTTTTATTTGGCAAATAGCGATGAAATAAACTATAGTTAAGTATATACACTCCTGGACAAAGTTTTAAATCCTTAAGCATTCTATGTATTAGGCCTAGGATATCCTCTGTCACTACGGATAAAAAATTTGACAGATGCACTAGTGTTTTGTTTTTATTTAATGTCATTTAATGTAAGTAATAAAGCACTTTGTGTAGTACACTTAGAGTAGAAGAAATAAGAGAAGATGAAGCAGTGAAATAGTAACTCTGGTTAACGAGAGACGTAGCCAACGATATGTAGATAATTTGTTAAGGGAGTTAGACAATCAACAATTAGTCGAACAGTTAAACATTTAAATGAACTTGAAAGTTACTGTAGTACCCCAAGACAAGATCCTAAGGAGTCTACAGATCCAAGACATGAGCGATATCTTATGCAAGTCACCTTAAGAAACAGACATTCTAACAGTTTAGAGCTAGACATAGCCCTAGCAGCAGTCGCAATGTAGCAACTTCTGCACGGATAGTCAGGAGAAGGCTTAATGAAGAAGGATTGGACAGTAGAAGACCAGTTATTGCACCATTACTCACCACATCACATAGAGTTACTAGACTGCCTTTTGCAACGGAACACGTAAATTGGGCCATTGATGACTAAAAGCGAGTCTTGTTTTCAGACGAAACAAGAGTAAGTCTTAATTCATCAAATGGACGTCGACCAGTCTGGTAGGGCCCAGGAGAGATGTTTGCTGCTTGCAATGTCTCTACGAGAATCCCATTACTTGATGATAGTAAGTAGATCAATAATGTTCTAAAAAAGAATTTGTTTCGATGGTCGCACGGATTTGGTTCCTATAGGAGGGAGATTCATGAATGAACATTTCTACGTATAAACTATAATAGAAGAACATGTGATGCCATTTGTTCCTTTTATCGGGAACAATTTAATTTTTATTCAGAATAAATCTCGGCCCCGCGTTCCTGGAGAGGTACCGCACTACCTTCGATTTATGAATATTCCAGCTATGGATTAGCCATTAAGAAGTCCAGGTATCAACCCCACAGAGCATCTATGAGATGCACTAAAACTATCAATCACCACATACTTCCCATTCTTGTCGAATGGCAGAATATTCCTCAAGAAACCATTCACCACTTGAACAATAGCATGCCCAGACGAATGGAAGCAGTGGTAAGAACTAGAAGAGGATCTACACGCTACTGAATTCAAATTCTTACGATTTCATTTCACCTCCATTTGTTTTCTAAAGTTTTTCATTAACACCGGTTTCATTGCATTTGACATGATTTTTCCTTTCTGTTATTTGTTTATATGCTATGTTTTTCCTCGATAATAGCATTATAATTTATTAAACATTAGTTCCTAGAAATCCTTTAGTTATAATAATATGTAGGTACTACGATCCAAATATTAAAAGTAATAATGTGAAGTTTCACTGATGCGTTGGTTGATGATTTGGTCCAGAAGTTTAGTTTAGGGATAAGACTAATATAAATTAATGATTTTTTAGAATAATTAACTGATGTCCAAACGGTTTGTCTCTGCTAAGAATCAAAGACAGTCATTGTCATATCATTGGCATTCAGCAATTTTCTTGTTTAACACCTTGGCTGTCTTCGAAGTTGATCATTTTACCATCATATTTCAGTTTTGGAAGCACCGACCTATATTTTCTTCTTTTGTTGCAGATAATAATCCACAACCTTATCAACCCCCTGGTCATAACCCTGAAGAGGAAGGTATGTAAGCGTATTATTACTTTAAAGTAGAAAACGTAAATGAGATACTTAGACAAGAGACAATATATTCATTTAGAGTAACTATATTGTATATTTGAAATAAATAATCGTTTTGGTAAAACATCTCTTACAACCTATACAATGGTTGAAATAGTCGGGGAAATTACTTCTCTCCGTTACTTACAAATGATATTGGTATGTTCTATTTATTTATTTTTTTTTTATTACATTTGTTCATCTTCTGACGTCGTGGCCACTATTTATATTTTGTGCCTTGGCAACACTAAGCGTTGTCAGACGCCATCTGACGTTTCCAATGGAATGTTTGACATTTTTGACCCTAATCTTCTTCAGAACATTTCAGAACAAAAATCTCAAAAAGATGCTCGTGTCGATTGGTGCAAACCGGTACTCAAGAAATACAATATTGCAACAGATGACGAATCATAGATATATGCGTATGAGCCGGAAAGTAAACAGCAGTCGCCTGTATGGGTATTTCAAGATGAACCAAACCCAACAAAAATTGTCGCTCGAAGCACCTCGAGACAAATGGTCGCCTGTTTTTTTCGAAAAATCTGGTCATGTGGCAACAGTGCCCTTAAAAGAACCTAAAACGGTCAATTCTGAATGGTATACAACCATTTGTTTGCCGGAAGTCAAACCGGTGAAACAAGGAAAACAAACAAGCGCCGTCGGTTAATTCTTCATCATGACAATGCGAACTCTCACACATCTCGTCTAACAACCGAATGTTTGAACGCTCAAAAAATCTAAGTAATGGGTCATCCGCCGTACAGTCCTGTTTTGGCACCCAATGACTTTTCGTTGCCGAATGTCAAAAATAAATTGCGTGGACAAGGATTTCCGTCGGCAGAAGAAGCCGTTGATGCGATCAAGAACCATGTTTTGGAGAGTGATCTTAAACGGAATGGACACAATGCTTTGACATATGGTTCGAACACATGCAAGAGTGTATAAATCATGAAAGGGAGACTATTTTAAAAACGATTAAACTAATTTTCAATGACAAATTAATGTTTTTGTTTTTTTTTTTTTTTATTATTAATCTCAAAATATAAATAATGCCCCTTATACCCGTGCCTTGTTCTAGCTATCAAGAAATCACAAGGCCTCTCCTTCGCCTACGCGAAAGTTTTCTCCGTGTCTGGATGAAAGAGATCATTAACGTAATCGGTTAGGTAAAGTTTGTAGACATATTAAGTGCTTCGATAGGCTCGAGATTTATTTCTCTTACAGCTCGTTACCACCGGCAACGTTTTTTCAGAAATAGCTTTCTATTTATACGTGTAGAGTCTAAACGAAAGAACGCGAACCCAGATCAATTGGGAAATTGAGCCAGCTCAGATGTAAACATCGCGTTTTTTATGTTTTTTCTCGTGAATAGAGCGTATAATCAGTTGAAAAATAACGATTTCAAAAAGCGTACTCGCGTATCGATGTTTTCAAAGATATATCTTGGCGGTGATGACTAAACCGTCTATTTCAACGAGTCGTAACAGAGTCGAACTTAGATTACTATTATTACGCACCAATAATTCACAGAAAATACATCATAATACAACAGTGAATAGTAATGAAGACTTACAAGATTTCTGCTATAAAACCTTGACGTCTATCACATAACAGAAGAAAATTAACGCGTCAGCAAAACTTTTATTCATTTTTTCTTATAGTTTTTCGAAATTTTAAATCCTCAAACATTTTATGTAGGTGGCCTAGGATGTCCTCTGTCACTACTGATAAACAATTGCAATTGGGTGACAGATATAATATAACATTTTGTAATTGTTTGTTAATAATGCATTTAACGCTGTTTCAAGTGAGATATAAAAGGCAATTAAATTCGGTTACGCTAGTGATTTTTTTTAATTTAATGTCGCCAAGTAAATGAAACATTTTGTCTAGTACACTTAGAGTAGAAATGAATCGTTCACGCAACTTAAAATAACATGACGCAGTGAAAGTGGTAACTCTGGTTAACGAGAGACATGGCCAGCGATATGTGGCTAATTTGTTGGAAGTTAGACAATCAACAGTTAAACGTTTCAATGAACTTGGAAGAGCAATATCTTATGCAAGTCACCTTCTATCAGTTTAGAGCTAAACAGAGCCCTAGCAGCAGCTCTAAATTCGCATCAATTTCTGGTGGAACAGTCGGCAGAAGGCTTAATGAAGGAAGATTGAACAGTAGAACACCAGCTATTGAAAGTTACTAGACTACATTTTGCAGCCGAACAATTAAATTGGACTATTGACAACTGGAAACGAGTTTTGCCTTCAAGCGAAACAAAACCCTCTGTTATGGATCTGTGCTTGCTTTGCGATAGAATGGGCGTCGACAACATATCTATTGTTAGTTTTTCTCTGTTGTGACTCGCCGAAATAGACGCTTTAGTTATTACTCAGATGTTAATTAGATATTAACGCTTGATACATTATTTTTCAACAACTCTAGTATGTATTAGCTATACAATCGTACGGATTTGCTATTAGCAAAACTCATTATTTTCAGGTGAAGACGAAGACGAAGAAGAAGAGTACGAAGTCGAAGAAACTGATTTACATTTTGAGGATTTTGCAAAGAGGTAAATATTTTTTGTACTATCATTCTAGATTGAATCCTACCGACAGTCTCGAAAAGAAACTGTTCTAAGAAACTGGCAAAAATAAAGCGAAACAAATAAAAATAATGACTCTGCTAAACGATGTAGAAGAAACAGAGCTGACGTGGAAATACACTTTTCTTGTGCGTTTCTGGTTACTTTGTCGACTACTGTTTGAAAAATATGGAATACAACGCTTTACAGAAATATTATAAACTAAATATAAATATTATAACTGATATATAGATATAAATATAAATTTCATATGTTGTATATAGTTGACTGATTTTACTCATCAGGAATGCGCATTTATGCTGTTAGTTTACGATCTATATAAAGGTGCGTGTACATTTGCAAGCCGAAGCGCTTGTGAACCATTATATTAAAAATAGTTTTACAGCGAACATCTACCGAACTAAACACGATCCATGGGAAAGAAGGAACTACGAACCACCAGCTGTCTTGCTCGACGCACTTACTTATAATAAATAATGTATTCGTGCTAGGAAAATTATACGATTTTAGTTATGAGTGGTGCGGCTTCAATGATAGCAGAAAATTTGTGCAAAAAGAAGAGGAAAGAAAGACCTATTTCCCTCTAAGCATCTTCTTTTAATTTTTTTTTATAATGGTCCTTGTGTTTAGGATTCCACAATAACGATTTGGTTTTATAAATGTCAATTAGTTTGACTACATTTTCCTCTGTCCACTCCATTATAATAATTATTATAATATAAAAATTATTAAATAAAATTATAAGAGTAGGCAGATTATTAAATAAACAACCAAGAGAGAAAAGAATCATACAAAAAGGCACATGAAATAAATAGAGCCAGCCTCGCGGTTCGCGAGCAGAAGAAAAACAACGAACTGCACACGATGCCGTCTCAATGTCAACTGCGAATGCCTTTGTGTTCGTCAAAATGAACGACAGGTCGTGGTTCGCCACGAGCGGTTTACTAGTGCTTCGTTCGGCGCTCCAAACCCCGTCCCAACCTTGCGATCAAATTGTTCAAGAGCGGTTCGCGAACGGTTCGGCTCGCAAATGTATACGCACCTTAATAAAAACAGTGTAGCTAGCTGCGCGACGAGAATATGCAATAGGATTTCCAGGGCTAATTTTAACCTTAGATTTGTTTATTTAATCGATGTCTGGATTATATTATTCGTTATCTCAGAATAGTAACACAGTCTCAACACGGATTAAATTAATCTCAGATTAAGATAGTTGAGCGATGTCAAATATACAAGCCCTTGACCAATTTTAAGCACGTGACTCGTCCGATAACAGTTATTACACTTAACCGACTGGCATGTGCTAGCCTTTTTCAAACAGTACTGAAATAATAATACTGTCGTCAGTCGTTTACCGACTATTTTTTTCCAGATTAGCGCATCCCAGAATCATTCGAGCTTGCACCATAGCACTTAGGATGTTCGACACGAACATGCCGATGACAAACCACGCTATCGTTAAATTATTGCACAGGATAGCATATGATTGTAGAATGTATTGTATGCTATTTCAACTCAGCCTATTTAGGGTGTTCCAGAAAATATTCGCCTTTAAGATAGAGTATCAGTACCAGGTGAGTTTACCGCTTGTTTTGGAATCGGGGTGTTTCCTAAAGACGTGGGATTTCAAGAGAAAACTTTCGTGTAACTCGTCGACGTAGTAATTTCTTACTCTTTAATAGAGCCGCCCGCTTATATCCATGGTGCCATGTATAAACAGAAGTTATATATAAACTAGGCACAAAAATTAAGGGATCTAAAAAAATCCTAAATTTTTAAGTGATTTTCAAAGGACTGTAACATAGAGAAAAATTGTCGCAGAGCAATTTTAAAAACAGCAAATTGAAGCTCCAAGTTTCTAGTTTTGAAATCGTTTCAAAATTCTATTTTTTTATCATCAGCAATTTTTGAGTAATCATGAAAAGAACCACCGGAAATAAGTTTCAAAATTTTTGTTTGCTTTTCAAGAGATCCACGGACTTCAATAATTATTTTTCACTGATTTTATCATAAATATTTTTAGGTAATTTTATTCGCTTTAATTTGAGCGGTCTAAAAGCCTTGTACGATGATTTTTCGCTAAGTTATCGTCGTTCGAAGCAAAAAAGTCAGTTTTGACTTTGGTAATTAAGTACTCGGGAAATAATGATCGTACAGAAAATTCAAGTAGGGTTTTAAAAACTGCAAAGTATTCTTTACAAGTTCTTTGTAGTTATTGGATTTTGACAGTTTCTTTTCAACCTCAAAGTATCTCAATGAAACACTGTTCAAATGTTCAGTGTTTTTTTAATGCACTAATTTTTTTTTTTTTTTAATGATTGAATTTGTCGTTTTTGTTAAAAATCAATTTAAGGATGAACTTTTTATTCATTTTTTGAGATTAAAAATGTTTTTTTAACAATAATTCATAATTTTTTTTTGTTAAGAAATGTTTATACGATCATTATTTCCCGAGTGATAATGATAATTCAAATATCTTAGCGCGACGGCATTCCGGCTGCCGCAGAGTAACCCAAGTTACCCGATTGAATAATCCGCTGGTCTTTTCCAGGAGCTGGTGAAATTCGCCACGTTCGTCATGAACCGGTTCTTCATGATCGTCCCGAACAACAAACTGCTGTTCGTGGAGACGCTCTTTTGGAAATCCAGCAAGGAGGCGTACGACATCGAGCATGGCTACGGAAGTTACAACGAGATGTGAGTATCTATACAGTTTCTGAGTTCGCGTGTAAGTTAGTCGTTAGGTTAACTCGAATTGGCGCGAGACTTTTGTCTCGCCGACAATACAAGCCGCCGACCTCAGGAACGCGCGCGCGTTAAGACAAGCAGAGCCGTACTAGAATTTTGTGAACTAAAGTTTCACAATTTACTGCATATATAAAACAAGGTATTTTATGTTCACTTTGTATAAATAATTCTTCTGTCACTGTAGAAACTTGCTTGAATTGAATTTCTTTAAAAAACCGCGTAATTTTTGTTTTAACATTTAACTCGAAAACTGCAGGTCGCCGAGGAGATCTCAGACGAAATCATCATCAAATAGGTATCGTGCCTTAACGTTTGGGAACTAACTACCGTTTTGTTTTAAAAAGCACACGGCATACGTCATACTGTCTGAAGAGACACTTCCATAATCTTCTGTCTTTATTTGCTTATTTCTTCTATCGTCTCAACGACGAGCTTGCGCCGTTAGGTTTTTTATGCTTTCTCCGTTTTTCTGTGACGATTTTATTCCAATGAGAGTATTGTTTATTCGGTTTTAGATCACGTGCTAAAGTTAGAGCCTGGTCGGAGCAAGAGGAAGACGAACTACGTCGTTTGTTTATGGAACATCAACAACATCACATGGATGAAGGTCAGTAATGCGACCCTGGCCTTTGATCCCTCCCCCTCTCCTCCCCATTCTCGGATTTTTCAATAGTAAATTACAAGACGTACATAATCATAAGGTTATTGCCTTTGCGTCTTGGAGATCAGTTGCTGATAACGTCTCCTGTAACCTAATATAGATAACCCCGTATTTCCCTTCCTTAAGAATTCTCCTTCTAGCCGCTAACCCACTTACGGTCCAGAGCGCATCCCTCGAAGCCCGCCCCACGAACAATATCAAATTTTCTTTGTGCATATCACGATTGAATGACGTTTCATTTATAGACGTGCTGGACTGGATCATTGATAATCTCATTGACAACACGAGGACAAGGCGGGCCGTGCTGAGAAAGCTGAAGGAGATGTGCCTTCTAGTCGACCACAAAGGTCGGAAAAAGTCCGGCGCTACAGCGAGAATCCGTCAGAGCTGGGACGCGGAAGAAGAAATGAAATTACAGGAATTGTACGAGGAATTTAAGGACGCCGACGGTGAGAGAGGAAAATGTATTTTTAAGTCGTGCTCTAATAGGATTTCCCGTCGTAGATCCGATGGCTTGCATCATGCCCAGGCTGGAGATACCGAGGCCGAAGAATCGAGTTATCGAGAAGATGCTGGTGCTGGGGCTGATACAGGACAAGAAGGAGGTGTGGAAGAAGAGGGTGAAGCCCCAACAGCGGGGCCAGAAGTCCAGAAAGGGGAAATGTAAGTAAAATTTTATGTAGTCTAATTATATTTTAGTGTTACCATATTCCAGTTGTGTACATTTTTAAAGCATATAAGACAACTGATATACCAGAGTTGATACACCACTGACCTCCAGGATTCGTCCATGATCAACAATTTTCATTGTCTTCTATACCGCGTTAAAAGGCGCCTACAAATTGCTTATATGCATCTGTTAACATTCGTGGTATCCATGTTGAGACATTTTCTTCACCTCCAAGTCACCAGTAATTAATTATATTATACACTAGGCACAAAAATTAAGTAAAGTAAAAAATCCAAAATTTTTAGGTGATTTTCAAAGGGCTGTAACTTGGAGAAAAATAGTCGTAAAGCAATCTTGAAAAAAGCGAATTGAAGCTCCAAGTTTCTAGTTTTCAAATCTTGAGTGCAAAAGTTTTACTATCAGCAGTTTTTGAGTAATCATAAGAAAACCATCGGAAAAGTTTTTTCGTCACTTCAAAAATCAATAGCTACAGTTAGGTCAACTTTAGCTAGTCAATCTAATACAAACCACTGAAAAATATCGTAAGCTCTATCAATAGGATACAATGTGATCAAATAGTGATGTTAGTGACTGATGAAGCTGCACGAATATTCAAAACCGGCAGTGAATTGGCAACTTTGATATATTTTGGAGTTAGTATTGAAAAGACTGACTATATTCTTAAATCCCACTAAATATGCGCTCAGTGACACTACAAACAGGCACTATAAATGAAGCCATCTACCTACTGAACGACAAAGTGTGAAAGTAGGGAAGGCTTCTTATATTGCTTCTCATTTCTGGCACGGATTACTTCACTTAGCCCAGGCTCCCGCGTACGCCACTTCAGGGGGACATAATTTGAAAGAAAGAACCAGGTTTCATGTGGTATACCTGTATAATGTGGTATAAACGTTTCTAACATTTTTCACGAGTAAATTAATACCATCGAGAGCCGTACAATTTTGAAATAATAACTATAGTGAACAATTATAAACCATTTATTGAACCGAATGGTTTTAGAGTCGTATAAATGGTAAGCGAGACGTAAATCTTTCTCCCGCGATAATGGCGATATTCGGAAAGGAATCCATCCTGGAGACGCGTACGCAACTCCGCGAAAAAAAAACTATCGACTCGGCCGGAAAGAAAGAAATGAACCGGAATTTAAAAGGCTTAAATAAATGGCGCCTTCGACGTTGATCCATGGAGTACGTTATATTTGCATATTCTCGGTGCATTTGTTTCTTAAATTGCGAACGAGGGGAATCGAGCAACACTTCGGATTACGCTGATCCAGCTGGAGCTGACAAGTTTTATTGTCTCATCCGAGGAATCTAAATAACCCACTAATTTCGGTATCGATTTTCGTTTTGACGTGGAGGACGCTCTCATCTTTTGTTGCGACAACCCGGTGCGGATAATTTCCAATTGTAGTCGATCATTATTATTTGGACGCGCCCTCCCCCCCCCCTCCCGCTCTCCTTCTGAGGTCGGTGCTCGGGGGGGACACTAGGTCACCGCGAAAGACCGATACTCGCTCTTATTTTAAGAAGCGTGAGGTCACTTCGCATTTCCAAGTTGTACAGGGTCTTTCGATAGGGACGCTCAAAATTTGTTAGGTTATAGCAGCCATGTTGTTAAAGCGAAATCTGTCAAATTTGTTGTGAATTGTTCAGTAGTGTATGGCGAACCACCATAGAAGGTTATAGCGTTCAACAACGTGTGCAAATCGTCAAATTTTATTTTCAAAATCGGTACTCCGTTCGAGAAACGTTTAGCGTATTACGTGATTTTTATTCTCTCCACAACCGTCCTGTCGGGTCGACTATTCGACGTTTGGTGGCGAAATTCGAGTCAACCGTATCAAATTCGAGTCGAGTGTGATAGATATCAACCGACACCCGTACGTTGTCGCAACTTAAGATGTGCTGAAAACATCGCTGCTATGCGTAAGAGTGTACAGGAAAACCCGAGGCAGTCAATTTCTCGTCGCTCACAAGAACTTGGCCTTTCTGCGACTTCAACTTGGTGCATTTTGCGTCGAGATTTAGGTCTTCACCCGGATGAAATCCAATTGACCTAGGAACTTAAGGTAAACGACCATAGACAAGGCCGTGTATTCGCTGATTGGGCTCTGGAGTAGTTGGAAGTTCCAATTTTCGCCAAAGAAATCATCTTTAGCGACGAGGCCCATTTTTGGATGAATGGATATGTGAACAAGCAATATTTTCAGATTTGGGACGATACCAATCGACACCACATACACCAGCACCAAATTCATCCCGAGAAAGTCGGTGTTTGTTGCGGATTTTGGTCTGGCGGAATCATCGATCCATACTTCTCCCAAAACGAAACTGGCATTATCATTACCATCAATGGTGAACGCTACAGATCGATGATAAGCAACTTCTTGTGGCCTAAACTGGATAATATGGATACCGACGACATGGGGTTCCAACAGGACGGCGCTACGTGCCACACAGCTCTTGCCACAATGGACATTCTGCACGATCGATTTGAGGACATTGTTATCTCGCGCAGCAGTGACGTGAACTGGCCAGCGAGAACGTCTTTAGACTTCTTCCTTTGTAGCTATCTTAAATCGCAGGTCTATGCGATAAACCGCAAACAATTTATGCCCTCAAAGTCAAAATAACGAACGCCATCCAGCAAATTCAGCCAGCCAGATTTATGCGACGAAGTCATCGATGATTGGATCCCGAATATATGCCATCAAGCAAAGCCGCGGCGTACATTTGAACGGCGTTATATTCCATACTTAATGCCATAAAATATTCTTTCAAATAAAAACAAAATAAGTGGAGATCTCACACACAACTTGTTTTATTTACGTTTAAAAATCGAGCGTCCTTATTGAAAGACCATTTAAAGCAACGTCTATAAGTTGGTGGTAGTAGACCGTCAACTTACAAATAATAAAATTGGCTTTAAGACAGCAAAACAAGTTAATAATCCGTAGCGTAGATTTTAGAGCACCTGCATCGTATAAACTTATTTCGCAGTTTTATATAACTCGTACGAAGTTAGAGAAGTTGGAACTGTGAAATAAATACTACATAATTATAGCTAAAGTTATTCGCGCCTTCAGTTCACTTCCTGAATACGGCTGGATAAAGATATGACCTCTACTAATTGTTCCAGAAGTTATAATTGTTCTCATGGTAGATAAGATTCTACAGTTTTGCCATAGAGGAGTCTCTGCTGCCTCGTAGTTGTAACAGGCCTTCGCTAAAGTTGGTAGAATGCGAGGATATCGATTATCCATTAAAAGATGTTGCTAATAAGAAAGATGGATTTGTTAGTTAAGTCAAGATCCTTGACTGAGGATCCTGTTTTTTAATCAAGTTTGTTAAATATTCGATAAACACGTGATACAAAAGTAATAACCCATTTGGTGTAACTGTATAAAAACAACAATTATTATTTTTATGCTAGCGATAATATAGAGTAGAACAACATGTGTACATATGTATGAAGCTCGAGTATCCTTTAAATTTGTTGGAAGTGCAATGTGGTAGTGGCAATCCTATTATTATTCCACGTTCACGAATTTCAGCTTTTAGCTGCTTTCATTTTACCAGAATATCCTGTAAATTACAGAGGGAATTGGTAGTTCCTCGGGCATTCATGGATGTGACAGAAAGCTAGCCAATTCGATACCTGAAGAAGATCTATACCTTGTTCAAATTCTGTGTTAGGTGTTCCAGCATTGTATTTGGTAACGTTTGGTAACGTCGAGGACGTTGCTAATTCTGACGCTTATGTTCTACTCGTTGTTATTGAGGAATTTGTGGCAGTTGCTCTCCGATCGTTGGCTAAATTCGGACCTGATCGCAGAAAAATCGATTAAAACGTAGCCACACATTTGTTGCTAATAAATAGTTGCTATAGTGACTATTTAGAATAGAGTTATTTCACTTTTATTGCTTTGAGTCCTTTTGTGTACGTCGCGGAAGAACGGGAGGTCCTTTTTAAAGGATTTGATGAGTGTGAGAGTATATCCGATGCTGTAGCGTTGCGGAAGAGACGATTGATCCTTTATCAAAGATTTAATGAATGTTGAACCATGTTCGATGACGAGGCGTCGCGGAAAATGCGGGTGATTCTTTCTGGAGGATTTGATGACTGTGGAAGCGAGTTCGACGTTGGAGCGTCGCTAACGGCGCGATTAATCCTTTATGAAGATTTGATGAATGTGGAAGATGCAGTTGATCGTTTTTGAAGGATTTGATAAATGTGGAAATCTGTTCGATTCAGGGGCGTCGCGGAAAGCGCGGTTGGTCCCTTATGAAAGATTTAATGATTGTGGAAGTGTAGTCGATACTAGAGCGTCGTGGAAACCACGGTTGATCCTTTATCAAGGATTTGATGACTATGGAAGCGTGTTCGATGCTGGAGTGTCGCGAAAGGCGCGATTGGTCCTTTATGAAGATTTTATGAATGTGGAAGATTCGGTTGGTCCTTTATGAGGGATTTGAAAAGTGTGGAAGCCTGTTCAATGCTGGGGCGTCGCGGAAGACGTGGTAGATCCTGTATGAAAGATTTGATTAATGTTGAACCGCATTCGATGATGAGGCATCACGGAAAATGCAGGTGATTCTTTCTGGAGGATTTGATGACTGTGGAAACGAGTTCGATGTTGGAGCGTCCCGGAAGGCGCGATTAATCCTTTATGAAGATTTGATGAATGTGGAAGATGCAGTTGATCCTTTTTGATGGATTTGATAAATGTGGAAGTCTGCTCGATGCAGGGGCGTCGCGGAAGACGCGGTTGAGCTTTATGAAAGATTTAATGATCGTGGAAGTGTATTCAGTACTGGAGCGTCGTGGAAACCACGGTTGATCCTTTATCAAGGATTTGATGAGTGTTGAACAGTGTTTGACGATGAGACGTTGCGGAAAGCGCTATTCTTTTTGAAGGATTTGATGACTGTGGAAGCGTATTCGATGCTGGAGCGTCGTGGAAACCACGGTTAATTCTTTATGAAGGATTGATGAGTGTTGAACCGCGTTCGATGATGAAGCGTCGCGGAAAACGCGGTCTTTTCTGAAGAATTTTATAACTGTGGAAGCATATTCGATTCTGGAGCGTCACGAAAGGCGCGATTAATCCTTTGAAGATTTTATGAATGTGGAAGATGCGGTTGGTTCTTTATGAGGGATTTGATAAGTGTGGAAGCCTATTCGATGCAGGGGCGTCGCGGAAGATGCGGTTGATCCTTTATGACAGATTTAATGATTGTGGAAGTGTATTCGATACTGGAGCGTCGTGGAAATCACGGTTGACCCTTTATCAAGGATTTGATGGGTATTGAACAGTGTTTGATGATGAGGCGTCGCGGAAAGCGCTATCCTTTCTGAAGGATTTGATGACTGCGAAAGCGTATTCGATGCAGGAGCGTCGTGGAAACCACGATTAATTCTTTATGAAGGACTTGATGAGTGTTGAACCGTGTTCGATGATGAAGCGTCACGGAAAACGCGGTCTTTTCTGAAGCATTTTATAACTGTGGAAGCATATTCGATTCTGGGGCGTCCCGAAAGGCGCGATTGATCCTTTGAAGATTTTATGAATGTGGAAGATGCGGTTGGTTCTTTATGAGGGATTTAATAAGTGTGGAAGCCTGTTCGATGCAGGGGCGTCGCGGAAGATGCGGTTGATCCTTTATGACAGATTTAATGATTGTGGAAGTGTATTCGATACTGGAGCGTCGTGGAAACCACGGTTGATCCTTTATCAAGGATTTGATGAGTGTTGAACAGTGTTTGACGATGAGATGTCGCGGAAAGCGCTATTCTTTCTGAAGGATTTGATGACTGCGGAAGCGTATTCGATGCTGGAGCGTCGTGGAAACCATGGTTAATTCTTTATGAAAGACTTGATGCGTGTTGAACCGTGTTCGATGATGAAGCGTCACGGAAAACGCGGTCTTTTCTGAAGCATTTTATAACTGTGGAAGCATATTCGATTCTGGAGTGTCGCGAAAGGCGCGATTGATCCTTTGAAGATTTTATGAATGTGGAAGATGCGGTTGGTTCTTTATGAGGGATTTGATAAGTGTGGAAGCCTGTTCGATGCAGGGGCGTCGCGGAAGATGCGGTTGATCCTTCATGACAGATTTAATGATTGTGGAAGTGTATTCGATACTGGAGCGTCGTGGAAACCACGGTTGATCCTTTATCAAGGATTTGATGGGTATTGAACAGTGTTTGATGATGAGGCGTCGCGGAAAGCGCTACCCTTTCTGAAGGATTTGATGACTGCGGAAGCGTATTCAATGCTGGAGCGTCGTGGAAACCACGGTTGATCCTTTATGAAAAGTTTGATGAGTGTTGAACCGTGTTCGATGACGAGGCGTCACGGAAAATGCGGGTGATTCTTTCTGGAGGATTTGATGACTGTGGAAGCGAGTTCGATGTTGGAGCGTCGCGGAAGGCGCGATTAATCCTTTATGAAGATTTGATGATTGTGGAAAATGCAGTTGATCCTTTTTCAAGGATTTGATAAATGTGGAAGCCTGTTCGATTCAGGGGCGTCGCGGAAAACGCGGTTGGTCCTTTATGAAAGATTTAATGATTGTGGAAGTGTATTCGATACTGGAGCGTCGTGGAAACCACAGTTGATCCTTTATAAAGGATTTGATGAGTGTTGAACCGTGTTCGATAAAGAGGCGTCGCGGAAAACGCGGTACTTTCTGAAGCATTTGATGGCTGCGGAAGCGTATTCGATGCTCGAGCGTCGTGGAAACCACGGTTGATCCTTTATGAAAGATTTGATGAGTGTTGAACCGTGTTCTATGATGAGGGTCCTTTCTGAAGGATTTAACGACTGTGGAAGCGTGTTCAATATTGGAGCGTCGCGGAAAGCGCGATTGATCCTTTATGAAGATTTGATGAATGTGGAAGATACGGTTGATCATGTATAAAGGATTTGAAAAATATGGAAGCCTGTTCGATACTGGGGCGTCGCGGAAGACGCTTCTAATCCTTTATGAAATATTCAATGATTGTGGAAGCGTATTCAATGCTGGAGCGTTGCAGAAACCACGATTGATCCTTTATGAAAGATTTGATGAATGTTGAAGCGTGTTCGATGCTGTAACGTCGCCGTTACGCCGTAACGCTATTAATCCTCTAAGAAAGATTTTATGAATACCTGTAAACATCGTGGAAACGGGGTTGATGCGTCAATGCGCCAGTCCTTACGGATAGATGCGCCAATATGTGAATGTACTCGCGTTTGTGGCGAAATATTTCTGTCTTTGCCAGTTTTCGCGGCAGCGAGTGACTGCCCTGCTTTGGAGATGATTTTGAATACTTTATTGACCCATTGACTCAAGCTTAAATACTTATTTCTAGTTCTATACCTCGTGCCGCTCGCTATATCAGGATAATCGGTTACGTATCCCGCTTGTACTTATCAAAGGAGGTCACTCGTTAATTTCCCTTGATTCACTAATCCTAGTAGCCTGCCGCTCACTGTATCTCGCTTATAGTAAGAATAAGCGTGTAAACAGTCTCCGTAGATATTTCCGATTATAATATGAACGATGAATCTTACGTTTCGCGCCGTATAATTAACGTATGCCCACAATTAGGTGCAAATGGGGCCCACTTCGTGGCAGGACCGATAAAATTGAGTCGTAAAAAGCCGCGGCGCTGCATTTAAAATAACTAATGGCCACGATAAACGTTGCGTAAAACCAGAGGGGTAATCGGCCTCGCACAATACATAACCCATTTAGAATCTCCCCCTAAATACGGCCGTGTCACGCCCATTATTAAATCACCAAATCAACAAAAAACGCATTTAACCTACCTCCTTGGTGGGGAGACGGCTGAAACATGTCGGCCGTCCCATTAAAACCGGATAACATGTAATAAAAATCCGAAAGTGAGCAAATAAATAATACAGCAAAAAATGGGGTATTATCCCCGCGCCCGGGGAGGCTCCGCCGTCCCCGGCGCACAGCGGGAGTGTGTTTTGCAGGCATTCACGTTGGGCGAACAATGCAGGGCTGCGGGTCGGCACAGCAGAAAAAGAAAGCCGTCCTCACAATGGGGAATAAGACCTTACATAAAATATCACGGGAAAATTGGGCTTTAAAAGTTTCCGACTGTAAAAAGTACCGAAGGTTGCCCGCATTTTTGTTTGGCGCACTTTGCGCCCTGATTAGGCAGGGCACGAGGTACGGGAGCAGAAGGAAATCCGCGGTCGTTTTGATGTTCGGCTCCTATTCAATTTCAAACTGAACGGCGAATTTCAAGAAATTTTACGCTGAAGAGGGCTATCGCTAATGGCGTCGTCCCACCCTACGAAAGTATCAACTACGGCCGATAAATTATACACGGTGTTTCCCCTAAACGCGTAGAACATAACTTCTCTATTCAATACGCCACCCTCCTAGATCCCCACTAGAACCGATGCCGTATATAAGCAACAATATACACTAGGCACAAAAGTTAAGGAATGTAAAAAATTTTTTTTCGTAATTTTCAAAGGATTTCAAAAATAAAACCAGCCACAGGTAGGATTCGACATTTGTCCCGGATCTGAACCGAATGACATACAGCTGTTTCGAGCTTATTAGTTCTCATCAGTGCCGTACACGGTACGTCGATCCACGACAAATGCCGAATGAACTCTATGGGGTATACATCTTTATCGATACGATCTCTGTCAGTAACATATAAGTCGGAAATCGAGAAAGGAACCACCAAACCGCCAAGCGGTTATCAAAGTATTTCCCGAATAGCGAAGCTATTGCATAATCGCTCTAGGAAACAACTACTCCTCGGACTAAAGCCCTGCCAGGCATTGAATTATACCTAGAAGCGATCCCGACCCCTTTCGTGTTTCTGCACGATCAGATAAGGTTTCAAAAATAAAACCCACCACAGGTAGGATTCGACATCTTCCCCGGATCGGAACCGAACGACATACAGCTGTTTCGAGCTTATTAGTTGTCATCAGTGCCGTACACGGTACGTCGATCCAGGACAAATGCCGAATGAACTCTATGGGGTATACATATTTATCGATACGATCTCTGTCAGTAACATATAAGTCGGAAATCGAGAAGGAACCACCAAACCGCCAAGCTGTTATCAAAGTAGTTCCCGAATAGCAAAGCTATTACATAATCGCTCTAGGAAACAACTACTCCTCGGGCTAAAGCCCTACCAGGCATTGAATTATACCTAGAAGCGATCCTCGACCCCTTTCTCGTGTTTCTGCACGATCACATAAGGTTTCAAAAAATAAAACCCGCCACAGGTAGGATTGGACATCTTCCCCGGATCGGAACCGAACGACATACAGCTGTTTCGAACTTATTAGTTCTCAACAGTGCCGTACACGGTACGCCGATCTAAGACAAATTCCGAATGATCTCTATGGGGTATACATCTTTATCGATACGATCTCTGTCAGTAACATATAAGTCGGAAATCGAGAAAGGAACCACCAAACCACCAAGCGGTTATCAAAGTAGTTCCCGATTATGTAATAGCTTTGCTATTCGGGAACTACTTATATAATAAGTTGTTCGGGGTAACCTCTTGGCGGTTTGGTGGTTCCTTTCTCGATTTCCGACTTATATATTACCGAATTTTCAAAGGAACTTGGAGAAAAATAGTCGCAGAGCAATTTTAATAAAAGCAGATCGAACCTCCAAGTGTCTAGTTTTCAGACCTTGAGTTCAAACCCTCAATTTTGAGTAATCCTGAGAAAACCATCGGAAAAAATTGCAAATTTTTGCTTGCCTTGCAAAAAGTCCATGAAGAGAAATTTAGGATTTTTACATCCCTTAATTTTCGTGCCTAGTTGTAGAAGTAATGGTATGAATAATTAAATTATATGGAATTCGAAGAACAATTTATTTTTATTATTACAAATGGTGCCAACGCATAAATTAAAAATTCTTGACAGTTGTCTGTAAGTTAATATGTATATTCATTTATGCTAAAGAGATCGATAAATTATGGGTGGAGAACGATGTATCTACTCGTGTATTTTTTTAAGCTTAATATATGTAGGTGTATATCGTGCTAATGGAATAACATTAGCCGAGATAGCATCGCCAACGACTAAATAATTCTCATTAATATATCATGTTACATCGTATGAAGTCATTTATTTTTATCGATTAGCTGTTATATGTTGTAGTAAACTACTACGGCACAAAATCACCTCTAATGAATTCTAAACTTTCAGAAAATGTACTTTAAATGTTGCCTTGGAGTTTCGAAATTCTATTCCGTCGTAAATTGTCGCGTTCATTTTTCAAGAAGGCAGTGCACTTAATATTGTGTTTTAGAAATACATTTAATAATGACAAAAAGAGGAGTAGGATTTTATGAAGAGCCCATTAGCTTACGTGGTTAAATATGGTTTTGCCCTATATTCATTTTATTATAATTTCCATAGAAAAACAGCAACTTTATAACTACTCAAAAAAATGTGATACTAAAGTCTATTCGCTAATCCTATCTATTCTGTTTATAACGTTTAAAATATAGCACAATATCACCATAATAACTTGAAGAAAACAGGATCATTCATTTTATTTGCCAGTTGTATATAAGCGAATGCAATTCCTGCGAAAATATTGCAGTGCACATTTCTCTTTCCCCCGATTCATCAATTTCCTTCAAATTGTGTTTAGATCGCGTAATTTATTCCCTGCATTTGAATCACAATGAATTTCATTATACACTAGGCACAAAAATTAAGGGATGAAAAAATCGTAAATTTTTAGGTGATTTTCAAAGGGCCGTAACTTGGAGATAAATAGTCGGAGAGTAATTTTAAAACAAGCCAATTGAAGCTCCAGGTAACTAGTTTTCAGATGTTGATGTTCAAAATTATTTACCATCATCAGTTTTTCAGTAATCATAAGTAAATCATCGGAAACGAGTTTTTCCAAATTTTTGCTTACCTTTCAAGAGGTCCACGGACTTCAATAATTTTTTTTCAGTGATTTAATCATAAAGATTTTTTAGACGGTTTTATTCTCTTTAATTTGAGCAGCCTAAAAGCCTTGTACGATGATTTTTTGCTGAGTTATCGTAGCTCAAAGCAAAAAAGTCAGTTTAAGTAATTAATTACTCGGGAAATAATGATCGTACAAAAAATTGAAGTATGTTTTTAAAAACTGCTAAATATTCTTTACAAGTCGTAGTTATTAGTTTTTGATAAAAAAAATTGCGTAGGTATTTATGGATATTTGCTTAACTTGGCATAACTTTGCAATTAATGGATAGACTACGGATGTTGAGTGTTTCTCTTCGACCTCAAAATTAAGTTTTCAACCTATCGTAAAGAAACGCTGAATTTCTAAGCTCTGCGATTTTTATTTTTTTTTTTTTTTCATTGTGTTTGAAATGATTAAATTTGCCGCTTTTGCTAAAAATCAATTTGAGATTCATTCTTCATTTTTTATTCATTTTTTGAGGTTCATATTCTCTATCAAAAAATGTTAACTATTGTAAAAAAATGAAGAAAAATGTTAAAAAATTCAAAACTGCCTTTTTTGCTTTGAACGACGATAACTCAGTGAAAAAATTATCGAACGATGTTTTTAGACCGCTACAATTAAAGAGAATAAAAGCGTCTAAAAAAGCTTTATGATGAAATCACTGAAACATAATTTATTGAAGTCCGTAAACCTTTTGAAAGGTAAGTAAAAATTTAGAAAAACATTTTTCCGATGATTTTCTTCTGACTCAAAAACTGTTGATGGTAAAAAATTTTTGACTGAAAATGGAGAAACTAGAAACTTGGAACTTCAATTTTCTTTTTTTTTAAATTATTGTGTGACTATTTTTCCCCAAATTACAGCCCTTTGAAAATTACCTAATAATTTTTGATTTTTTTGCATCCCCTAATTTTTGTGTCTAATGTATTTAGTAATAATGTACACTTTTGAGTGAGGTTCTCAAAATTCTGAAACTAGCGAAAACTGAGAACACGCGTAGAGTATATTATAATTATATAACTTCCGCGAAAGTCTGGTGGTGGTTCTCGAGAAGGACCGAAACAACGTCCGTCGGTATATCTTCGCTTGCAAACATTTTCTCCCGCCTGAATTTCTTTGTAAATTAATTAACCTCCGTGATTTAACCATCGCCTTTATTGAATTCAGGCGCATTTGTTCAGAGAAGTTTATCAAACCGCTGATTAAAATTTCATTACTACAACCGAGAGGTTTTTCTTGCAAATTTGGGCGTATGAAGCGAATACTCGAACTTATCCGTAGATAATTAGGGAGTTGACAAGGCCGTAAGCAGTGGAGCAACAATCGAATTATCTTAATTTTTTTCGTGGTCCTTCTGTCACCAAATTATCATAGGGTGGCAGAACAACACTGGAAAATAAAGAAATATTTAATGATATTAACAAACAAAAAATTGTTAACAATAAATGTATACAACAGAAAGAGTAACTCAATTTAGATCAACAATTCTCTTGAATTTATTGCACGAATGAAAACCAGTCGTCAGCGTGGTAGATTTTCTATTGTTTTAATTGTTCTCGACGAGAGATAATTGAAAATTTTGTGCCAAATTACAAAATCACCCTATACATCAAGAGGGAAATTATAGGATTATTTTTAATGACAATTTCTGGCTCTCTATGCTAATATATCTACCACCAGAATTTGAAACACCGTGTATACAAAGTATCTTTGAGTTGTACATATATTTTGACCACTTATTGTCAACATCTAGTAACTGGTTATAGTGAGAACTATTGTTAATATCATCATTATTGACGGAGTTGTTGAAGTTAATAAAGTCAACTCGTACTGTGCATATGTGTTGATGGTTATGTACATGAATCCCCAAATTTATGATTAGCTGTTATCGACACTTAGTGTGTTTCAGTTTAAATAAATAGCGGACAAAACGCTTTAAAAAATCATCATGCTCTGTGAGGCAAAATACGCTGCTGGTACAGATACACTAGGCACAAAAATTAAGGAGTGTAAAAAAATTCAAAATTTTTACGTG
Organism: Rosalia funebris; assembly: GCA_037954035.1. NCBI lineage: Eukaryota > Metazoa > Arthropoda > Insecta > Coleoptera > Cerambycidae > Rosalia > Rosalia funebris. The sequence continues at coordinate 7,148,995 of JAZFAV010000001.1, read as the reverse complement.
ATTTTCAAAGGGCTGTAACTTGGAGAATAGTAGACGCAGAGAAATTTTGAAAGTAGCAAATTGAAGCTCCAAGTTTCTAGTTTTTAGATCTTGATTTCAAAATTTTTGACCATCAGCAGTTTTTGAGTAATCATAAGAAAACTATCGGAAAAAAAATTACAAGTCTTTGCTTGTCTTTCAACAGGTCCACGGACTTCAATAAACTGTTTCAGTGATTTCATGATAAACCTTTTTTAGATAATTTTATCCTCTTTAATTTAAATGGTCTAAAAGCTTTAAACGATAATTTTCCGCTGAGTTATCGTCGCTCACACAAAAAAGTCAGTTTTGACGTTGGCAATTAATTACTCGGGAAATAATGGTCGTACAGAAAATTCAAACAGTGTTTTAAAAACTGCAAAGTATTCTTTACAAGTCGTAGTTATTAGTTTTTGATAAAAGTAATTTTTCAGTGAGAGAATGTTGATTGCAAAAGAGTAAAAATGCGTATTTAGGGATATTCTCTTAACTTTTCAAAAGCGCTGCGATTTTTTCTTTCATTGTGTTCGGAATGATAAAATTTTGTCGTTTTTACTAAAAATCAGTTTAAGGATGAATTTTTAATTTTTTATTCATTTTTTGAGGTTAAAATTGTTTTTCTTATCGATAATCCATTTTTTTTATCAAAAAATGGATAAATAGATTCAGCAAATCATTGAAAAAAATTATTGTAGTCCGTGGAGCTTTTGAAAAACAAGAAAAAAATTAGAATTTTTTTACGATGGTTTTTTTATTACTCAGAAACTGGCGATGGAAAAAACTCACTTTTAAAAACTGAAAACTAGAAACTTGAAGCTTCAGTTCGCCTTTTTTTAATTGCTCTGCGGCTATTTTCCTCCAAGTTACAGCCCTTTGAAAATCACCTAAAAACTTAGAATTTTTTACATCCCTTAATTTTTGTGCCTAGTGTATATGTACATTCAAATTGTATTTCATTAAAAGCAACATTTAAAAGTAAGCTCTTCAATTTCATGAAATAATACCGCCACTAGGGGCTTTATTAAATTTATTCGACAAGTGCTCGCGCGCTATAGTATTAAAATGTTTAGAATTAAATAAAAGCTTCATTAGATTACCATGTTTCCATTAGCGTACACGTGTTTCCCGGCACTATAAACCCGGCTCGTTTCAAACTGGCATTTCGTCGATTACCAGGCAAATAGGATATCACTTTCATCCAGGCAACACGAACGACTACTAAATGTTGAATATCCATCATACAAGCCGATAGTTTTCCATTGTAAGCATTAGTGAAATATAGCACAGACTTGTATCGCATCAAATTATCACCCGGCTGGTTCGTTGTGTAGAAGTGAGAATTTATATGCAAACCCCGAAATGGATAGGGTCGGTACAGAATTTGTTATAAAGAAAAATTTATGTGAAACAAAGATACCATCTGTTAAGTTTTATTTAGAGAAGTCGACCTTCATAAAAATACTTTCGTCAAACTACCGAAATAAGGAGATTCTTATACTCCACTCCATTTGTAACTGCCTTATACAATGAGGACTAAAACAAATTAGGCCAAAACAGCTATGCTACATGCCGACGACGAGTTCTGAATGATATGGCGAGATTTGCCATATTTTATCTAACAATTTTGTTAACACTAAAATAGAGTGATGCGAATTGCTTAAAAACCACAAGGAAGATGCAAAGCGTCCTCTGGCTCAGGATATCGCTAACTGCAGACCGGTTTCGACCTTATCTTGGGTCTCGTCATTGCAGTGTAACCGAGTATACATTTGACAAACTAGGCTCGCATCTTGTAGACGCCGTTACATTCTACTACGATATACTACCCTATTTCCTGTACGATCATTATTTCCCGAGTAATTAATTACCAAAGTCAAAACTGACTTTTTTGCTTTGAACGGCGATAACTCAGCGAAAAATCATCGCACAAGGCTTTCAGACCGCTCAAATTAAAGAGGATAAAATCGTCTAAAAAATATTTACGATGAAATCACTGAAAATAATTTATTGAAGTCCCGTAGACTTTTTGAAGGTCTGACGATAATTTGTAAAAATATTTTCCGATGGTTTTCTTATGACTACTCAAAAACTGGCGATGGTAAAAAAGTTTTAACTCAAGATCTGAATCTAGAAACTCGGAACTGCAATTTACTTTTTTTTTTAATTGCTTTGCGACTATTATTCTCTATGTTACAACGCTTTAAAAATCCCTTAAAAATTTTGGATTTTTTCACATCCCTTAATTTTTGTGACTAGTGTATACAGTCGAAATACTATATTGCGCAAGACTCACACTACTAGTCATACCAGCGTCGGCTGTTTAACGGATGCGTATAGAACGGCGAGGCCATTACGGCACAAATACTCTCGACGTTTTCGACACTTCTTCCTCTGGGTCCACGCGTCGGGTTTTTATTAATGGTAGTGCTGTTTCTTTAATATTAGCAACCCACGGTTTGATCAATTTTCTGAAGGTGCTTGATTAATGTAAAGGAGAAAGAACTATTATAAGAAAATGATGGTTGTCGTAAAATCTTCTGAGATACATGGCACGTTGCTCATCTGCGAAGCGATCCTTTGCAACTGAATTTCCAAGACGTGGTGTCTAACAAACACATGCGCGCGCATTTAACACTACCACTTTCCAAGACGTTCAAGAAATGAGAAGAACATTTCAGGACAACGTGTATATCATAACTTACTGTAAACTTGTAGTTTGCATGTAGTTGCTAGGTACATGTTTTGAGTACGTGTATATATCTGCTTCTGTATTGTACTGAGTATTTTTACTTTTCCGCACTCAACTATACCAGAGCGGAAAAGTAATGTAATCGTGTAAAGAATAATGAAAAAAATGTTTTCCAGCGTTTATTTTTCTTTTCTCGACCTAAAAACCAAAAATAATGTTTTTTACAAAATATGTGTGTGTCGTTGTCATCTTCGTTCGCATTAAAATTTCTTGTTAGCACGATAACTCAACTAAATCATGTCGGATCGATCGAGTTTTGACCGGGGACGTCTCCCAGACGACACCTATTGATTTTGAGAACACACTCTACCATGTTCATGGGTCATGAGAAAGCACAATGGTGAACTATTTGAGACTTTTTTTTGTTCGCACGATCACTCAATTAAATCGTGTCGGATCGATCGGGTTTCGACTGATTCTGATTAGGGACGTTTACCAGACGACATCTATTTATTTTGAGGTAGATAGGACACACCCCACCCTGTCCATGGGTCATGAGAAAGCACGATGTAAATGTTTATGTTCATTCTGAGATTTTAAACATAAGCATCTAACGCGTTGCTGATTTTGCATTGAACGAAAAAAAAACATATACTCGGCCTGTATCATATACGAATGAATGAGAAAAAAAATAATTTTGTTCGATCACAAACGTATTGATGCGACACTGAAGCAGTCGCCAATGAAAAAAGTAAAACTGTCGCATAAAACACATATTCTGCATTTATATGTTGGTCTATTTTTTCTCTGTCACTCAAGTTCGAGATAGAGATGTTCTACGTGCGGAAAAGTCCGTTTTAAGGTTTTTAAACTATTTATTTTTTTGGCATTGTTCACCCAAATTCAATACGCTTATTCTATGTTTATGACTTGTGGGTTTATTTACGACAATATTACCCCCATACTTTCACATGTTTGGGGAAAGAACGGTGTGGCTCACCTTCCTTCGGGTCGTTAGCCAGCTGTCTAGGTCAAGGTCGCCACGACTTCCTTTATTCAAAATGAAATCCGACGCTGTCTCCCAGGCGTAATTACGAGACGCCCGACAACAAAAAACCGGAGACTATCACGCCTCTCCATTCACACCTGACACAATTTCTGAACAAAAAAAAAAGAAGATAGTCATCAGCCGTACGGTATATGGCATATGAAGCCATGAATCTGACTCCGGCTCACGTAATATCCCCCAGGCAGATCATTAGTCACCGCAACCTGGTGGTGATGAATTAGCGGTGAGTCCTCAGGAGAGAGGAAGGATATATGGGCGCTGAAAATTGTGAATTCAAGGCAATTCAACCCTTTATCAAGGGTGAAGCCCTGGACCACACACTTTTCATTTCGATATTCGCAGCAGCGTGTGTTTCTGATAAATTATATCGCAGTAGGTTTTAAATTTAACACACGCGCTGAGAGGGGGGGGGCAATCCTTGACGTATAATAAATATACGTACGAGGGCTGATAAAAAAAATACTGTGAACGGATTTTTATAGCAGAAACTGCTGTCGCTACATTTGTGTGAAGTAATGCGTCCGGTACCCTCATCCTTTGAGATAGTATAGAGTAGTAGACTCCGGTAGCCAGTGTCAAGTTTGAACAAGTTGTGACGTGTCAATTGGCTGCCAGAGCCGGAAGAGTGACGACGTGTTTACCGTGTCTGTCGCGCATCATAGATTTCGAACATATTAATATTAAGTTTTGTTTGTATGTTGCAAGAAAGTTCCAAAGCATCTCATGAAATGTTCAAATCAGTGTATGATGATAATATGGTAACTCTGAAGACTGTTTACAAGTGGTATTAGCGATTTAAAAGCGGAAATGAGTCGGTTGAAGACGAGCAACGGTCGAGACGTCCTTCGACCTCAAAAACAGACGAAAATATTGCAAAAGTGTATACTCCGAATATTACAAGGGCGTACTACAACGTTTGCGAACTATGTACGGAGAAAGAGGCCACAAATGGGCCAACGGCTTCCTCCATCATCACGACAACGCGCCGTGTTATACCTCGCTTCTGATCCGCGAGTTTTTGGCTGAAAATAGATTCCTGTCTATCCACATCCGCCTTACTCTCCTGATTTAGCACCGTGCGACTTCTGGCTATTTTCAAAAATCAAAGCCGTGCTAAAAGAAACGCCAGAAGAAACGTTTTAACGCCATTCCCGACATTGAGAGGGTCACGACGGAGCAGCTGCAGGCCCTTCCGAATGAAGCCTGCCAGAAATGCTTCCAGTCATGGAAACAACGTTGGAATAATTGCATCTCTAGTCAAGGACCGTACTTTAAAAGACATTCGTTCAAATTTAAAGTAAGCTTATTACTTTGTTCGTAATAAAATTATTCACCGTAGTTTTTGGTCAGATCTCGTATATGGAGGTATGCGTTGATACTGAGATATAAAAATTGATCTTGGTCAAAGGTGGAATTCGATGGAATTTAAGTATAAATCTTTCGAGAACACGTCGTAGTCTGGGCTCGTTCGACAGAGAACTGGTAGCTTACGGACGTGCTTAATGTATTTTTTATCTGTAGATACCTATAGGTACCTAAATACTTTACTGTTAGTTCCACTGCTTCTGTGAGTTTTGCTTAGAAGAGAAACAATTACCCTGCATGAAGTAATGTTTCATTCAAAGGTATCAAGGTTACACGATGGAATATCGGCTGCCGTGAAGTGTAACATCACTGATGCAGCATCTATAGTAAGCAAGTTCAAGGACCGCTATATGTTAAGTTAATTAATGAGTGTTACAATAAAAAAATTTAATTGGGCGACGTTTTGGCTGTCATGAGTCGATAGGTCATTAATTGTGACAACTCGATAAGGGACAGATTTGAGTTAGTAAACATAGGGCGCTACACGATACAACAACTTAAACCTTATTAGTAAACATTACTCAAAATGGTTGCTATGATTCGTAAAGGACGTCAAATTTTCGGTGGAAACAATATTCCACCAAATTTATCAACAGTGGAAAAATATACGAAAATTTTGAAGATACTGGTTCAGTAATTGATGTGAAACACACTACACGAGCGTAGTGGTCGATCAGAACAAAATGTCACTGTTTCTGTGCATTGTGATCACTGTTTGGTGTGCATTGTGGTCTGAAAGAATCATTGGGCCAATTTTCTTTGACAACGAAGCAAGTGATGCATTAACGATAAATGGCGAAGGTTATCGTGACATGTTAATCCAGTTATTTGTGCCTCAATTGGAAAATATTGCTGTTGAAGACATGTGGATCTCAGCAGGACGGTGCCACTTACCACACCACCCGTGAAACATTGACGATCTTGCACTGGTCTTTTCCTGGTCGCGTCACCTCCCGTTTTGGTGACCACAATTGGCCGCCACGATCTTGCGATTTAACACCTATGAACTTTTTTCTGTGAGGTCTTCTGATGTCTCAGGTTTACGCCAACAATTCCACGACAACCCAAACATAGAAGGCTGAAATTGAACGCTGTATCAACAAGATGCCGCCACATTTGTGCAAAACCGTTATTTAAAAGTTTGCCGGAAGAGTACTCGTGTGCCACCAAAGCCGTGGCGGCCATTTACCCGATGTGTTTTTCCATACATAATTCCCATAGATCTGCATTATAGATCAATAAATATTTCAATGATTTTCTTCAGGGAACCATGTTTTATTTAAAAAACACCTTCTATCTCTTCAGTTAATCGTAATTGAATGTCGGCGAGCGCTAATACAATCTTACATTCCTGATACGATCCCTTCCGCAATTACTCCAATACATTTGCTCTATTCATTTCGGTCTCGAATTTGAGTGACATACCAGGCGACGGTAGACAAAGCTTCCGGTCTGCAAACAGCCACGGCCGCTACCAATTATCCTCGTATAATTGGTAGTGGTCTGTTCCTGGGGAACATTGCCGTTCAGTTGGACACACACCTTCCCCTAATTGATTGTGTCGGGCTATTCTAACCGGAGCGAGCGGACCGAAACGGGCGGAATGAAAGGTTTTTTCATTTCGGTAACGGAACACGCCACACCGGACGGGTTTCGCGTGTCAATGGCGAATATTCGGGGCCTAATTAAACGATGGCATATCAAAAGGGGGTAGCTCAAAAGTCCGCTTAATTAGGCGACGGATTTCGGCGGGCCTTTGACGGAGGTGGCTGGAATGGCCAAGGGTTGTCACCGATTCGGTCGCGGTAAATATTCAAAGAAGATCTCTCACAAAGGTATGAGAAATATCGCGTTGTATACGGTTTGTAATAAAATTGTCAATATACCTTTTAGGATCTATAAAAAGTATATACAGAAATACCACTATTGTTGAAAATACTATTCCCTGACTATTTTTTTGTGTCTCCCTTGTTTTATGATGCCTACTAACTTTCTCATGTCATTGAGTTGGCAACGATGATTTTAAGACAAGTTAACCTGTAATTCTAAACTCAAAAAATAAAATTAAACAAAACAATCGAAATCACATTTTATATTCATTTGTGTTATTAATAATAATTCCCTTACTGTAGAAACTAGTTTTTTACAAAGCAGCACCATTATCATGACATAAATTAAAAAATGACAACAAGAAGTTAATTATGCGCCATTTTTATTAATAATATATTTACATACAATAAAAACAACATCATCAATATTTAAAATTTATGATAAACTGGTGCTAAACCACGAAATGTATCCTAATAGAGGTGTGTTTATAATAGGCGATCAAAAAAGGAGAACCAATAGACTAGCTTGATAAATCACCAGACTTATCCTAGTCCAGAGGTGTGTTCAAATCACTTAATCAAAAAAGGAGAACCCAATAGAGCAGCCTGCTGAATTACTAGACTTAGTCCCTCTTGATTATTAGAGTCGCAGGATGACGTATTCTCGACAAATGCCAGAGGCGGCTTGAAGATATGTATGATACGTGTATATATATTTACTTCAAGGTTTACTAGATTATATCTATGACTTTTGTAATTGTTTATTGTCTATTTGTTTATAAAGGGAAAACCCCGTAGTTCGGTGCCGTCCACTTTTTCGCTGTAGCGCGCAAAAAAAGTTTACGCGACATTTTTAAGTGTAATCAATTTACAATAAAACGTGCTTCAGCGAGCACTCGTTACATCTCATAGTGAATAGGAGCGACAACTGAGACAGACCCTTTCGTTTTACTGCGGGTATTCGCTAAGTTACTGACCCTCTTCAATGTCGCATGTGAAAAATAGTTTCGATTATTATCGATACAAGTATTATTTCATGTTTTTGTTGATAATATGAAATTTTCTAATTCAATTTCATATACACAACGCACAAAAATTTACAGATGTAAATTTTTAAGTGATTTTCAAAGGGCTGTAACATGGAGAAAAATAGTCGCAAAGCAATTAAAATAAATAGCAAATTGAAGCTCCAAGTTTCTAGTTTCCAAATCTTGAGTTCAAAATTTTTTACTATCAGCAGTTTTTGAGTAATCATAGTCAGTCAAGTAATCAAATCCGTGGGCCTCCTGAAAGGCGAGGTAAAATTTGTTAAAATTGTATTCCGACGGTTTTCTTGTGATTATTCAAAAACTGCTGACATATTCCTGCCGTTGGTAGTGAATTATTTATCACTCTATACAGTATACACGACATGTTAAATGGTTAATTTTGATTGTTATTTCGAAATTAGCCTCCTCCACAACAGTAGCTCTATTCGTACGCTTATTACTTGATGTAGGGCGACTTGATGTAATATACATTCCGGAAAATCAGCGGCCTAAAGCAACCGTACGCAGTTCTGTTCTTTTGTGTTCGAGCCGAAATGAATTTGTTTAGAAGTCTATTCGCCGCCGTGGCATGGGAGGAATTAATTTCGAATGTAATGCATATTACACATGTTTTAATTAATTTGCGGTCCCGTTCGGATTGCGGAAGTCGGAATTCGGATTAGGCAGAGCTCTGGCTGCTCCGCGTAGCTGTGCAATTATTTATTGACGACTTTGCTTATTGTGCATGTATGGAAAAATCATTCTGAGCGTTATGTAAGCAGAAATCCGAACATAAGTGAACTTATAAATGTTTGTCAGAATTCTGACCCAAGACTCAAAATTCTAACATTCCCATGTTACATTTAAAATTCTGAGGGAAACATAATTATTCGAGTTAAGAGTCAAATCACTAAGTTAAAAGTTGAATTTTCATTTAAACTGAGATTTCTGATATATCCAACTAAAAGTTCTGAGGTATAGAATACAATTCTTGTATGACATGTACATGACTCAGAATTCTGATGTTACATTTAAAGTTTTGAGATAAACAAAAAAATTTAGTTAAAAGTCAAAGCACCGAGTTAAATGTTTATTCCCCATCTTAATCCCAGAATTCTGACACATACACAACTCAGAATTCTAGGGTACAAATTACAAACCTTAGCTTTTCAAGTCCAAAATTCCCGTTAATTTCTTTCATAATACTTTTATCTCAGGATATATAGAGCCTCAGAATTTCACCCTCTACCTCCGAATTCCAACATTCCGATGTTAGATTTAAAATTCTGAGATGAACATCTAAATTCTAATTAAAAATCATAACACTGAATTGAAAGTTGAATTATCATTTGATATCAGAATGCTGATGTATCCAACTCAGAATTCTGAAGTATAAAATGCCAAATCCAAAACTAGTTTCTTTTATAATGGTTTTATCTCAGAATATATAGAATCACAGAATGTTACCTTCTACCTCAGAATTCTGACTCATGTCTGAGAATTCTGATATTCCGATACATTTAGAATTCTTTGTAATTCGAATACAAAGTGAAGGCACTAATTTAAAAGTTGAATTCTCATTTGAATCTCAGAATTCTGGCATATCCAACTCAGAATTCTGAGGTATAAACTGCAATTCTTGGTTTATCTCAAAATTCTGAAGCAACGTCTAAAATTCCCTTTAATTTCTTTAATAATGCTTTTATCTCAGAATATATATAATCTCAGAGTTTTACTCTATGCCTCAAAATTCTAACTCATAACTCGTAGTTCTGAGGCAAACATAAAAATTCAAGTTAAAAGTCAAAACACTCAGTTAAAAGTTGAATTCTCATTTGAATCTCAGAATTCTGGCATATCCAACTCAGAATTCTGAGGTATAAACTGCAATTCTTGGTTTATCTCAAAATTCTGAAGCAAAGTCTAAAGTTCCCTTTAATTTCTTTAATAATGCTTTTATCTCAGAATATATATAATCTCAGAGTTTTACTCTCTGCCTCAAAATTCTAACTCATAACTCGTAATTCTGAGACAAACATAAAAATTCAAGTTAAAATTCAAAACACTGAGTTAAAAGTTGAATTATCATTTTTATCTCAGAATTATGGCATATACCCAACTCAGAGGTACACAATACAATTCTTATCTTCAAACTCAAAATTCTGAGGCAAAGTCGAAAATACTTGTTCCTTTCTTTGGTAATGCTTGTACCTCAAAATTTTTAAATAAGACTGTGGAATGTGCCTACTGAAAACATTTTTAAAATAATTGTCCTAATTCTGAGATAAATTATTATGTCAAAATTGTGATGTGTCGAAAAATGTTGATTTTGATTTTATTTCAGTATTCTGAAAAATAAACGTTGCCATTTTAATTTCCAATATATTTTGATATGGGTCAAAATTCCGTGGGTGTATCTTACAATTCTGAGCTATGTGTATGTCAGGTTTCTTAGATAAAGGTGACAATTCTGATTTCTGTCTGCCACATTAGATTTGTGCCTCAGATATAATTAAAAATTTTGAGATGAAAGTGGGGATTCTAAATTTTTATATAAGTATGTATTGTTTTTCTACGTGTTCATATTTAACAAATACATACGAATATATTTTCGAACTGTACGTCAACACCTATAATTTTAATAAATGACCATTCAATGAAGAATTACCGCCCAATTACAAATATCCTCAACAGGGCGGACACTTCGTTTAAATACATCAATATATCAGATCTGCCCGGCACAGGCACGAAACGTGCTGCCTAAAATATATTTAATTTAGATAAAAATGAGCGCTTGTCAGAAAGAATTGCCGGCAAATTATCGGTTTAGAGCGAGGAAGACAAATATATAATGGTATTCTTCGCTTTTATTAAATTGGGCACGTCAAATCGTCGAGTTAATATGCAGGCAGATTTTCCTCGGCGCAAGCCTGTTCCATTTGTATTTTTGTCAGTTATAATCCGGAGTGTCACGATAAAATGGCGATAGTAGATTGAACATTTTATTAGCTCTTAGTACTTATATAGCACGCAGTGCTTGTGTCTTCTCGACGAGGTCTCTGTTTTACCGACGGAACTGCATTTAGAACCATTTAGTCTAACAATAAGTCAGATGGTAGTGGACCGTGAGATAAGGCCCAGCAGTCAATAGGGCAAGTAAAATAAGGGGAAACGTGTTTAGAAACTAATGCATACTTCATGGTTATGTTCCAAAAATAAAAAACCGTATGGCTTCGTTATAATTTACATTATTGATAGAGGAATCACTCTAGTTCATCAACTGGTGGAGAACTATGTACCTAATACAAAATCAATTCCTCCAGCAGTATCTTAAGTTGTTCAATTTCAATTTCCGAATACGCCAAATTCATACTTAACTGGAAAGGTTCACAGATCCAATACAAATAACATACAACCAAATAGTGAGTAAAGAAGGCCTTTATTCGTATTTTTAGACGTATGTGGAAAACTGACGGGTTATATTCCATTCAAGTCCCAAATTTGGTATATCTATGTCTATTTTCAACATCGGCCACCTTTCTAGCCAAATTATAGAGTCGATTCGATTATATTACGGGAAAAAGGTCAGCCAAATATGGACAGAACTCTGCATACATAAGGCATACGTTTCCATTTCCAATTGATTTCTATTAAATTACTGTATAAAAAAATGTTAAACGTTACAAAACTCATGTCGAAAGGATTTATCTATGCTACAGAAACTAACCGAGCTTCTTCCACACCCTGTATATTTAGACGTTCCTCAAGGAAACATACTAGGACCAATATTATACCTTCTAAATACTTGTAGACCTATACGGTTACCAACAACAAGACTTGACTCATGACCACCGTGAGACTCAGGTTTCCACCGTCGATGTACAGTTCGGAGACTGGAAGCTACCAGTGTGGGAAGAACAATCTCCCAGAGGCTGGAACGAGAGACACAATGATGGCATCGCAAGTCTGGTGTCGTGGATCACCCCCCCTCCCCCCCCCCCGTGAATCACCGTAGCGATTATTGCTGCAGACACAGCAGTCCCAGTATTACATACTGACCTCTCATCGGCTTCAAGATACCTGCAAGCTAACCTTAAATCGTTCCCTGGAGCGAGATTCTTTAGTCATTATTATACAAAATGTCTGTTGCCCATTGGTTAGATTGCACAGCTCACTAGGAGTTATATAAAAAGAATCGTATATTCCACACCAACGCCAACATCATGTTAACTTATTTGGACTATATGTCTACTGGGTACTCTACAGTGATTCGATTCACAGCGACTATGGGACCATTCTCTTCCTAACTGTTCATATTTGTTATTTTCTATCCACAAAGCAGACACGACATAGATCTTGCAATAAGAGCCTCAAAGGCAGAGTAATCACTCTAGTTCATCAACATTTCTGAGTATACCAAATTCAGACCTAACTAGGAAAGTCAACAGATCCAGTACAAGTAACTAATAACCAAATAATGTCCAAAGAAGACCTCTATTTGTATTTTTAAAGGTATTAGGAGAGTTAATGTGTTATATTCCATTCACGTTTAAAAGTTGTTCTATATATGCCCTTTTTCAACATTGTCCACCTTCCTAGCCAAAATTATGGAGTCGAGTCGATTTAATTAAGGGGAAAAGGTCAACAAAACGGGGAGCACTCTACGTAAGGCCTAGGTTTTCATGTTCAACTGCTTTCTATTGAATTACTGGATGAAAACTTTTTAAACCTAGCCAAACTCGTGCCGTTGGGATTTGTCTATGAAACAGAAACTCGCGCGTTTATTAACGCACGAAAGTACGGATTTCCGATCGTTTCCAATTCAATATTCAAGACGAGTTCGCAAACTACTAGACACTAGTTGAATCGAACCTCTGGATTATACGCGAAGGTGTTCGATACTGGCCGTTCCCGAAAAAAAAAGACGCGCATGAATAAAGTGTTGCGTCAGTACTTGGATTCAGGCTACCCAGTGAATAGCGACTCATATACCCCTGCGCGCGCTGAAAATTGAATAATTTGAAAAATCATTCTAAAATATCTGTGGTGAAATAAAAATTAAATTGTTGATTTCACATTATTTATTAACGTTTCAACTATAAGCAAAAATATATATATATTTTTTTAATATTACGTTAATTTTTACATTATTTTTTACGGTTATAAATCTAACTAATAATCTATAAATCTAAAAAGAATCTTGTAAAATATGTAGTAGTAATAGCCTGACAAAGGAATTTTTTCTTTTTGTTTTTATTAAAGAAATTACAGTATGTCAAAGATGTATGTGAGCCCTTAAAGATCATGTGTCGAGCAATTTCTGCAAACATACGATGTACAAATCTCTTGCATATGCGAAGACAATTGACGTCGGAAGGCCGCTTGTATTCATCGTCGACTTTTATTACCCGCTTACACCCCCAGAACAATAACGAACCGATAAATGTAAGCAAAAAGAAGTAAGCATATTCACCTCAAAATAAATTGTAATCCCCGCCGCACCCCTCCCCCATAAAGCCGCGGAGCAAGTCATTCGAGCGGAAATAAATCGTTCGACTGATATAAGGGTTGACGCAGAATTGATACTTTAAACCCCCGCCAGCTGATATGACAAAGGAGGGCGGGCGCGGACGCCACCAACACGACGGTCTAGCGAGTAATAAAAAGGGAACAAATGGGTGGCATAAATAACGACGCATGTTTTCGCGCTTTCTAATTCCGAACGAAAACAATTTTTTTTTCTGCTGAATCGCCGGCCACCGACAAACGGAAGGGCTTAAGGAGAGCATCCAATCAATACTTAATAACGCGCTGGCTGTTTTTTATTTATGGTGCGCCATCCAATTGCGGCGACCCCGACAAAAGACAGAAGAAAAACAAGGTTGTAAATATAGCAAGTGTTTTTGTTTTTACCGGCCTGTTTCCTCGCCAGATGATAAAGCAATTGGCCGAGATATTCTCTGCCTTGCAAATACCGAGAATTCTCAAAATACATCTCGTCGCCACAATCGTCTATGGAATCAATATTTCATTACAACGAATCATACAGAAAACAACAACATTAGTAAAGCATCCGGATTTTACTTAATATCCAGAAAAGCTCTAAAAACCAATCACCTTCCTGATCAATGCTATACCAGGTGAGGCAGAGCAACTTGCTTATTTGAATTTGGGGCCCTGAAGCTGTGGATACTCCTAGGAGGGTGGGGATAGGCACATTCGAAAGGGCGGGGCGTAAAGTTGTAGCTTCGCTTGGTTTAGTTAACATCATGGAGTGGACGAAGGTAGAGTGCGCGTTCGCTGTCAAGACATAATTTTCTAACGATCGCTCAATCATTGCCACGCAACGTGCATTCCGTACCCATTTCAATATTGCGCCCCGTGGTTATGTTCCTGGCCAGCATTCGATTGTTTAATGGGTAAACAACTTCAGGAAAACTAATGGTCTGAAAAAAAACCTGGGCTAGAACAACAAGGTCGCCCCAAAAGATTGACATGGGAAGACTTTCTGTTTTGCGATCCCCTCATCGCTCTGTCCGCAAACATGCAACTGCTATTGGGCTGTCTCCTCGTTCTGTGAGGCGAATCCTTCATGAAGAACTAAAATTTCTTGCCTACAAATTGGCTGTGGTGCAGGAACTTAGTCCACGCGATTTTGTTGCTCGAGAAAATGCGTGTGAGACGCACCCTGGCATACTTCACGATACACTTGTTCTCTTCAGTAATGAGGCTCACTTCCATCTTTCGGGATCTGTAAATAGGCAGAACATGCGCTATTGGAGCCCTGATAACCCCAGACAACTTCATCAGCGTCCCCTATATTCACAATGTGTAACAGTTTGGTGTACACTATCGCGAGTTGGAATAGTTGATTCATGGTTTTTTCAATAAAGCGAACGGGCAGTTTCGGTAACGTCTAACCGTTATGTCCACATGATTCAGGAGTTTTTCTTGTCAACACTCAACAAGTTGGATGTGGGAAATGTATGATTCCAGCAGAACGGTGCCACGGCCCACACAACACGTGTGTCAATGACTGTTTTGCGGCAACACTTCCCAGGACGCCTCAACCTCCTTGAGGGGTAATCTGCAATGACCAATACGGTCGCCTGATTTAACCCCCTGCGACTATTTTTATGGTGCTGTCTAAAATCACTTATTTACAACGATCGTCCTAGGACTCTGACTCACCTGAAGAACAACATTCGTCAAGCTGTCGTCAACATACCCGTCGATATGCTGGAAAGAGTTGAACGAAGTTTGATTAACGCACTGTATTGAGAATAGTGGACGCCACCTGCCTGATATCATCTTTAATACTGTGTAAACATAAAATTTGCGTTGGTACAGATGATTTCCAAAGCTTTTTGAGAAGCTATACATCTAAAGGTTCAAAATATTAATAGTTCAACGCCATCAATTTGGATTGCGTAATAAACACGGAACAATAGAACAAGTTCATAGGCTAGTAAACCAAGGTCAGAAATAAAATAGGTCTTGCATTAGTAGCCTTATGGCCAAGGAAAACCATCATCTCTGCCATCAGGTTAGTTCAGACGATAGACACATTGCTGTAACCTATTTGGTCTTATCATCGTTGCTTCACAATGATTGTGTTTATGCCTACATTTCAAGCTATTGCAGGTTTTTTATTTTGCATGAAACTTGCTCCAGAGCATATAGGTCCGTCTTCATATAATAAGGGTTTATTGAACTAAATACTACAAACAACTCAAGTGATCTTCTATAAAGTAAGAATGTCCGAAAGGTGTGTGACCCTAAATGTCCCCCAACTTTTTTTTGTGATATCATAAAAAATTCCTCGCGTATCTACTCATCTTATTACTTATTACTGTCGAGTGATGTTATATTTTCTAATAAACATGGAAATATGTTTGCCTATTGTGTTTCTTTAGTCGTGCAAGTAATGAGGTATGCTCGTAGCATACATAAAATGTTTACATAATTGCATTTGATATGTAATTTAATAGAATACTGCGTCAAAGCATGGCTTCCGCTATAATTACACACAGTTACACGCTTCAAATATTTAAACGCGCGACAAACCCGGTAGCTGCAAGGTAGCCGGGGTGTTTTTAATTGATACCGCCACTAAATTAAACACCGCCCCCTTCCCCGGCACCAGAATGTTATATTTAATTAATTATTAGGGACCCCCATTGTTTAAGTACGCTAGTATTTAACTTCGCAGTATACCCTCATCAACCCAAACATTCGAAGGTAATAATAACTCTTGCAGGACTTGCCTAAGTTTCGAGCAATCCAGTCTGGAACGTTCTGAAGACGCCGGGATATTTTGATGACGTAAAACGCTGGAACGTATCCTGAGATTGAAATAAGTTCTAAGTAACTAACATAAACTGTAAACGTGGAGTTGTTTCCATTTCTTTGACGTTATTCATTTGTGTAAATTACGTCACATCAGTGATGACAAATTAATTAAACAAACTCTTCATAAATGTATTGTTCGTGAACGTCATTCAGTCATCATGACTTAACAGAGTATGTCAAATCATAAACGAAGCATTTGAACGCAAAAACTACTGTACTTCAGTATTCTTAGATGTTAACCAAGCCTTTTGATAAGGTGGCATCGAGGGCTACTATCCAAAATCAAGCAGTATCTTCCCATCACTTACTATGATTTGAAGTCCTGCGTAAGTAATAAAGAATTTGGAGTTAAGATTACCGAGGATGTATCCATCAACTTTCTCATAAAATCTGGATTGCCTCAAGGTAATTTTATCGGGCCTCTACTATATTTATTATAAACGGCAGACCTACCAATTGACAGAAGTACCATCGCTGGAACCTTCGCAGATGAGCAATTATCCTTGCAATACATCAAGATCCAAGAATGGCCACAAGAATATTGCAAAATCATCTAAATCAAATACATTCATGGCTTCAAAAATGAAAAATTAAAGTAATGAGACAGTAGACTCACCTGGAGAACCCACATGCCCAATAAACGGAAACAAATCGACTTAGATACAATAGAGCTATCTATATTGGCTAGTTGGTAGGAACTCTTGTCATTGGAAAAGAAAATCCTACTTTACAAAGGCAATAATTAAACCAATATGAGCTTATGGAATACAGCTATGGGGATGTGCAAGCCAATCAAACATATCGATAATCCAGCAAATCTAATCAAAAATAATCTGGATAATGACTAATGCACCATGATACGTAAGCACGCAAACACTACATACGAACATGAAGATACCGTATATTAAAGATGCCATCAAAGAAAAAAGCATCCATCACCAGAATAAGCTAGAAAATCACCCCAATGACACAATGGAATTTTGCTTTTTCACATATCCATTCATCCAGAAATGAGCCTCATCGCTAAATATGATTCTTTTAGCGAAATTCGAGTCAACTTCCAACTACTGTAGAACCCAATCAGCGAGCACACGGTGTTATCTATGGTCGTTTACCTTAAATTGCTGAATTAGTTGGATTTTATACGGGTGCAGACCTAAGCCCCAACGCAAAATTCGCTAAGTTGAAATCAGAGAAATGCCAAGTTCTTGTAAACAACGAGAAATCGACTACCTCGGGTTTTCTCGTACACTCTCACGCACAGCAGCTATATTTGCAACAAGCCTTGCGTTTCGGTGACGTACGGGTGTTAATTGATTATTTATCAAACCGGTTGA
The DNA here is from genome assembly GCA_037954035.1 of Rosalia funebris. Taxonomy (NCBI): domain Eukaryota; kingdom Metazoa; phylum Arthropoda; class Insecta; order Coleoptera; family Cerambycidae; genus Rosalia; species Rosalia funebris. Next base: position 7,131,308 of record JAZFAV010000001.1, on the reverse strand, counting down.
TTCGAATTTGGCCACCAAACGTCGAATAGTCGACTCGGCTGGACGGTTATGGCGAGGATAAATATTACGTAATGGGGAACATTTCTGAAACGGAGCACTAAAATTTGATGATTTTCACCGGTTATTGAACTCTATAACCTTCCATGGTAAATTGTCATACACTACTGAACAATTCACAACATTTGACAGATGTTGCTTTAACAATATAGCCGCTATAACCTAACAGATTTCGATCGTCCCTATTGAAAGACCCTGTAATGGTGTAGTGGACAGGTGGAAGGGTGTTAATTACAACTTTTTTTACTTCACTGAGTATTAGCAGCAGTAGTTTTATTGTATTGCTTAGTATCTGAGGTATACATATACAAAGTTATGCCAGAAACTATCCTGACACCCTGTATATGAAGATTTCTAAAAATCCAACAAGATCGATTGTAAATCAAACGTATTATTCGAGACTCATCGTATTATAAATCAGGAAATTCCCATCTTTATTCTGTACGTTCAGGAACATATTCGAGAGACTGCGAGATGATACTGTTGTGATTTTCTATACTCTGGAGGGTCACGATCGACTCATTGAGATATATTGCACTAAAGTAAGAGGACGTCCCTGCTGGATTCAATGGAATTAATTAGAAGGAACGGTAACGAGATTTAAAAATACATAAATACTAATTACGTAAATATTCCATTATTTGTAATTTCCACTTCTTTGTTTCTATCTGCCTCATTAGCCCACCTCTGCCATTCAAAGTGGAATCCTCATCAGATACCGCTCCTTCTAAATAGCAATTAAAACGGGCTATTGCAAAAAGGGGACGTGAGCCGATCCGATTGTTCTCCGGATCATCGCGGACATTTTAATATTTCATTTGCGTTTTCAATTTTTCTTCGCATCCGCCATCGATTCGTCGGCCTGCGTTGATGAACGCCGCACGTACGGCCCCATCGCAACAGACGGCTCCTCTATTTAACTCGAATTAAACGTAAGTCAATAATTTACGAGTATAAATTACGACCAAAACATAAAACTTTGTATAGAACGGGGGGACGAAGCGGGCCGACATGCTGCCTGTGTAATTTATTTCCACTTAAGCCGAATCGGGGGAAGGGGAGGGGGGGGGTTCATTTTTCTCGAGGGGTTCCGAGATGTCCTGTGCTTTCCCCGGTTGCTCTGTGGATGTAATAATCAACGGGGGGTCCACCAGAGTCGGGCTAATGAATTTGATAATTTAGAAACATCTTTCGAGTCATAATCTACTAGAGTAGTCCCAGAAGTACCCAACTTAACAAAGAAAAGACAAAATTTGCGAAAAATATCTTTATTTTTCTACATAGTCTCCTTTTAGCTCGATACATTTTTCCCAGCGATCTTCAATAACTTCGATACCCTGTTTATAAAAGGTGGTCCAACCAAAACGCACGATGTTAATTGTAAATAAAACAAAAAGTTTTCAGAGAATTATCTTAATATGTTTCATTATGATAGAAGGATCTATGACAATTATGTGTGAAACAAAATATCGGCCAAATGCTCGCCACGACTTCGGTGGCATACCTCTATCCGATGGTCCATATTTTCAATGACTCTGAGACATAATTTAGGCTCAATGTCGTTAATGTGCCGAATTATCTCATCCTTTAGCTCTTGAATTGTTCTTGGCTTATTGACGTACACTTTTCCTTTTAAATATACCCAAGGAAGGAAGTCCAACGGTGTCAAATGACATGATCGTGGCGGCCAATTAACATCGCCACGACGTGAGATAACACGGCCATTGAATTTCTCGCGCAAAAGTGCCATTGTTTCGTTGGCTGTGTGGCAAGTGGCATCATCCTGTTGGAACCACATATCGTCCAGGTCCATATCCTCAATTTCTGGCCACAAGAAGTCCGTTATCATCTCGCGATAGCGAACACCATTCACGGTAACTGCTTGGCCGACCTCATTTTCGAAGAAATACGGCCCGATGACGCCGCCAACCCATAAACCGCTCCAAACAGTCACTCTTTGTGGATGCATCGGCTTTTCAACAATCACTCGTGGATTCTCATTTGCCCAAATGCGGCAATTCTGCTTGTTAACGAATCCACTGGGGTGAAAGTGTGCCTCGTCGCTGAAGATGATTTTCTTTGTAAAATCGCCATTCACTTCTGTCTGTTCAACCAACCATTCGGTGTATTGACGACGCTTGAAATGGTCAGTAGGCTTCAGCTCTTGAGTCAATTGAACCTTGTAAGCGTGTAAATTCAAATCTTTATTCAAAATTCGCATCAGTGATGTTCGTGAGATGTTCAATTGTTGAGCACGACGACGAGTCGAGATTGACGGCTCTTCTGCTACACTATCGCGAACAACAGCAATGTTTTCTGCAGAACGAACTGGGCGAGCATGCACAGGTGTTTTCATATTTCCTACAGATCCGGTTTGCTGAAATTTGCGCACAGTTCTCCCGATTGTGGTCACATTTGGTCGATTATGCTGACCAAAAAAGTCACGAAGTGCACGAAATGCATTTTGATTTGAACGACCATTTTCGTAAAAGGCTTCAACAATCTTAACGCGCTGCTCAATTGTGTACCTCTCCACGGTTGAATTTGTCAAATACTGAAACAAAGAAATGTCAAATTAAGTTGGGCAGAAAACTTAACGTTAAGGTGTGACTCACAATTAACATCGTGCATTATGGTTGGACCACCCTTTAGTAAGAATCGTCGAGCTCCTCAACATAGCCGTCAACCGCAAACTCCATCTCTTCATTGTTGGCGAATCTTTTACTGTCCAGCCATTTTTTGTCAGGTTAGGAAATAGAAGATAATCCGCGGGGACTAAGTCTCGCGGGAGAAAGCAATTCGAACTTTACCTTATTGATTTTGGCCATCGTGATAGCGGATGTGTAAACTGGTGCATTGTCTTGATGAAACAAAACTTTCCTTTTCGTCAAATTCAGTCGTTTTTTCTTGATTTCATCACTCAAACGCTGCAATAAATTCGCATAATACTCACCGTTCATTGTTTTTCCTAAGATTATCAATGGAAATTATTCCATGCACATCCCAAAAAAACTGACCCTGCCGCCTTGCTTGAAGATGAAACTGTCTTCGCCTTCTTTGGAGCCGATTCTCCCGTGTGAACCCATTGTTTTGACTTCCTTTATCTCAGGTGTGAAGTAATGCACCCATATTTCGTCCATGGTCATGAATAGACGCAAATGCTCGGCTTTATTCCTGTGAAACTTCGCCAAATCTTCGATTGAAACATCCTCACGACGCTGTTTTTATTCTGTTGTAAGTATTTGCGGCACCCATCTTCCGCACAGCTTTTTCATGCTCAAATTTTCAGTCAACATGCCACATACAGCACTTTTTGAAACGCCTACCATGTCTGCTATCTCGCGCACTTTCAGTCGACGGTCATCCAATACCATTTTACGAATTTTCTTCGCCATTTCTGGCGTGGTCACCTCATTTGGTCGACCACTCCGATATTCATCTTAACAGCTCGTGCGGCCTCGTTTAAACTCTGCTACCCAATATTTCACTGTTGCAAGCGAAGTAGCAGTCTCCCCCAACGTAGAAATTAGCTCTGCTTTAATATTGGTTGCACTGAGGCCTTTTAGATAAAAGTATTGTATGTCATAACGATGACCAATTTTTCCCATGTTCACAAATTCACTGAGAGCGTTCACTATTGATGGCTGCCGAACAAATGCTAAACAACGTTGCGTCGTCACACTTCAAGCCTAAGCTTTACAAGGTTGGTACTTTCTACCATAGTTATTATTTTCAAATAACAACCGCCATCTGTACGTAAGGTGGGGTATTTCTGGAACTCCTTTGAAGCTGAACTACCACCCACCCGTTCCTTGCCTCTTACGTCAGTTTACATACTCGGAAGCTTCTAGAAACGGATAGGATATAAAAGAAGCTTCTAATAATCTTCCTTGTGTCTTTCATTTATTTTATCTTTTGTAACCCAGTGACACCGATAAATATTTGCATCAGACTTGTATATCCAATCGTAAGGCTTTATTTATTGCGTTGGCCAAGGGTCCAGATTGCTACAGAAGAATTTTCGATATCGCACAATACCAGAGCTCTTCAGCCACGCGTGCAAGTGGTCGATGACATTTTTGACACGTTTCGCGAAGAGAATAGCTTTATTATTCGACAGGTAGATGGCCATAGTGGTATTCTGTGTACCTCCACATCCTCGATGATAGTACAGTTTCGGGACATTCAACATTAAGTCGTTACACTGACGATTGCTAAGAAGTCGCGTGCAGTTTTGGTGTGTGATTCCCCTAATGGTATGTGATTCCCCTAATAGAGATAAACGAAGCAAATTAGACGAGACAAGTCTATTGTGGACTATTTCGCCTCTCGTGGTTTTTGTGTGTCTGCGCTTAAAGTTAATACCGTTAATGGCATTTCTGACGCTCTCCGTGAAAAGGTACTATGTTATTAAGAGATAGATGGCCATAGAGCTATTCTAAGTGTAACAACGTTTCTGGTTGTGGGGAAGGACGTCGTCGACGTGCTGGAACACACGATTCTTTTTTATTTACCGTCAAATAAATGTTCGCGGTTATAAAAGGGCCCATCGAAATCGGTGGAGTCCTGACCCTAACGCCCGAGGTTGTACATACACCGATATCATCAGGGCCAGAGGCACTGATTAATTCGGCGACGAGTCTCGAATCGCCTCTCGCCGGCATCATTTATCTTTTGTCTGTTTTGTCTGCGCCCCGCAAGATTCACTTTCGCTCGCATTGTGACGATGCTTGTTAGGCGCGGGAACTTTTATGTGACGGAAATTGGGGTGCAAGAGCCTATGTAAACGATCTCGAACATATGCCGAAGATTAATGGACGGGGAATCTTCTGAGACCGACTGAATTAGAATGTCATCCTTGTTGTCCTTTTGTTCACTTTAAAGTATTTTAAGAGTGCTTGTGGCGGACAGAATGTAATTTGGACGTGCGGTCGAACGCGAGGGGGTTTAAAAGCTCTGTCGATTTTGGTGCTCTCGCATCCGGTGCAGTTTGTCGTTTTATTTATGCCGCATTTCCCCAAAGACCATTTTGTTTTAAATGCGGAGCTCCGGCTATATACAGTGCGTTAGAATAATCTAGAATAAATACGACATTTTTAATCTAGTGAGTAATTTTCTTGCGCACATTTGCCTGTTCAAATCCATGTTTTTCAGACTTAAATATAGAGTAGATTACATATTATTTACCTTTCTTTGTTTGGTCATTTAGCAGCAAATTTAGCAAGCGATCGACATTCAGGTAACAGCCACGGATTGCCCCTGCTACGCGATGAAGACCTTGCGCTAGATACGTTACGTGTAACATATCGTAAATATACGTTCTGTTCAAAAGTCGACAAGCCGCTTTCATGTATAGCGCAGCGTCCGTAAGAAAAAGTAGAGCCATGTTTTTATTTTCCTCGTGTGTAACGCCCCATACTTCTTTTAGCGTCTCGTCAACTAATTTTGCAATAGTTTCATCATTCGGCTTTATCAATATTTTGATACTATCACATGTGGCGTTGCCGATATATCGTTCATTTCTCCTATAACTACAATCGCCACTTACAAGCCGCAAACATTTGTGGTTTCATCGACAGAAACCCATAAATATTTATCTTCAACTTCTGCACAAACAGTAGCCAGTGGCAACAGCTTGCGGTAGATAATTTTTTCGAATGGTCGATTCTGTGGTTCACTTTGCCACATTCCCCATTTAAACATTTCTCTATAAAGTCTTTAAAATTAGGATTGTCCCGTTGGGTCCACGGGTATTACACCCAACCACGAATTTAACCAATTGGCTATAAAACGTCGTGTGTCTTTCACAAGCACTGCTCTGTCTAGTAACCGCGGTTTTATGTTTTTCGTGTACACCATTTCGTGTAACCACATCCGATTTGCGTGTATACGCTATGCATGTATAATTTATTATAAGATTGTGATATTTCTTTACGGGGATTCTATTTCTAATAGATATTTCAGAACACGTATCTGTACATACATATATTGATATAAGATATTTCAAAACACGTAAGTCCGACTCTGAAATGTCCGCACTAAAATCCTAGGTTTAATTACATATAAGCTCGTGTGACATTACCGACAGAGACTAACTATGATGCTTTGCTCTCTGCTAATATAACATTTAGCAACGTCCTTTTGGCGGTTCTCTTAATGCCGAGCGCTATCTTAAACCGCGTCTTCTGGCGAGGCCGGGTGAGTTTAAAGAATAACCGGCGGCTTGGTAAATTACATAACGGAAAGAAGCTCTCCTGGAGGCGAGATACGCGCTCTTGAAAAATAGCTAGAGACAGCTGGGATAGGGAGAATAACAAATCTGCTACAGAAATGTAGATACATATCTTATTACAAATTTTTATTAGCCCCGCGGTGACCTTATCGTCTCTTTTATTTCCCCGCGAAGTACAAGCGAGGAAAATTAAATAAATCCCATTAATTTTTTTGTTCTTGTTTCGCAAGGAAACGAGTAAGGTATGAAAATATGTATATTATTTCTCTTTGCGGTGATGGAATTCGCGACGAAATATGATTTACGTGTTGGTGCTATGCGGGCGACGTGGAACCATCTACCTGCCAATTGTAAAATTATTGGGGAAACTAGAGCATGACAGTCTCCCAGGAAATTCCGTAGTAAAAACAGATTAAGTGGAGAACAATTTAAATTGCAAATATCTGCTACATTTTGACGAATGCATAATAGCGCTTTTATTTCAACTATTTTTTGTACATCATTTCGACCGATTATACAAGCCAATAAAGTTTTTGTGAACGGACTTTTTTTTACTTTTTGGCTTATTATATACCATGAACTACAGACGCACTGTTTTTTTGTTTCCATCACGCATCAGTATTTGTAAATTTACACTGTACAATAATTTGTAGTTTTTAAAACCGAGGATCTATAAAATTAAATGTTGTCTCAATCTTTGCGGCGCCCCTGTGTTGAAACGTACACACAAGTGTGGGGTATTTACCGAAACAGAGTTGACTGATAGTGATATTCCGGTTTTATACTATTCGGGTATTTACATAGTCGCTGTAGTACGTTTTTAATGTGTGTACGTTTACTCGTAACATCGCGTCCTGTGTTTTTATTTTGTTTCAAAAATGCCTAGAAAATACACCAAATATATTTTGTTATAAACTTAACATCTGATTCAAAAAACATTATTTATGATAATTTGGTTGGTCCGCAAAAAATGCTGGATAAATTTAAGCAACTTGGTTGTAATATGAGCATAAACATTCATTTTCTGCCTGCTCATCTGGACTACGTTCCAGAAAATCTTGATGCTGTTAATGTTTCCATCTCCTTTATGTCTTTATGAAAGGTTTCATAAAGACATAAAGGAGATGGAAAGGAGGTACCAGGGTCGATGGTATATGGCGATGATGGCAGATTACTGCTGGATGCTGAAAAGAGAACATCCAACGAATAATTACACAAGAAAGAAACTACAAAGCGAAGTTTTTCGTTAAATAGGGAGACATTTTCAAAGAAAAGAAGATGTTAGAGACTCAAAACTATTTCTATTGTTGCTTTTTACTATGTTTTTTAATCAAATACCTTACGTGAAGGGCAAAAAGGGAAGGTAGATATGAAATCAGCGTAAGTAACACTTATAATCACTTATAAAACCCAAATTAACTTTCAAAATGTCAAAATTTGGAGGCCTGTGTCATTTTACATAGTTTGGACACCCTGTATACTATTATATACCGAACCAATACAACCAGAATCAGTTTAATGATTCTTTTTTGCTAGTTCTACCCCATTGGATTTAATATCGAATATGTCTAGACAATGGAATGAAACAGTTCGAGATTAAAGCTTTGGCGGGTTGTTATAATTGGCGCTGTTGCCACATTTCAAGTACGCCACATAATGCACCATTTACCGGCCACCGTCGCGTCGGTCTAGGAATTGTGGATGTACCTTTTGTCAGGGGGTTGTTTTAAGCGAGAGCCCAGGAAAAAATGTGCAATTAATTTCCACAATTGCGTTTCTTTATTGTTGCGCTGAATATAGTAGCGGATACTGGTCGCGGGAAATTTACAAAGCCGCGATTTTACTGAAAAGTTTCGGAAGGAACTGTTTATTTTTCATATACTAATGCAAATGTCAAAATATATGGTGATAACTCTAGTGGCAGCCAAACGATTAGGCAGTTTTTTATACACAGAGTATCCCAGAATGCAGTTTACAGTCAATACCTCCAGTCAGTGAAACTTTTTTTTTTTTATTTTTCGAACATTTACCTCATAGTACCTACGTGATAAAATTAAATGGTTTTAATTAATGTTTAACAAATTAGAATGGAATTATCGGAAAAAAGAACATGAATAAATAACAGAAATGTATAATAATGTCTAATATAATAAAAACAATGTTAATGAAAAACTTTATAAAAAACTTGGAAGTGAAATTCAATCGTAAGAATTTGATCCTCCTCTAGCTCTTATCACTGCTTCTATTCATCTGAGCATGCTATCAAGTGGTGAATGGTTTCCCGAGGAATGTTCTCCCATTAGACAAGAACGACTTGTTCGAATTCCCCAATAGTCATAGCTGCAGGTATGTGGCACCTAACTGATCGTTTTAGTGCATCCCATAGATGCTCTATGAGGTTCATATTTGGGCTTCTTGGTGGCCAGTCCATAGTTGGAATATTCACAAATCGAAAGTAGCCTAGTGTTTTTCTAGCAACGCGAGGCCGAGCGTTATCCAGAATAAAAATGAATTCGTCCCCGACAATCGGGACAAATGGTATCACACGTTCTTCTACGATGTTTTCTACATAGACTAGTACATTTATGGATCTACCCCATATGGGAATCAAATCCGTACGACCATCGAAACAAAATACTCCCTAGAACATTAATCCGCCAAAAAATGGGATCCTCGGAGAGATATTGCAGGCAGCTCTCTCCTGACCTCCGCCAGAATCGCTGACGTCCATCTGGTGAATTAGGGCTTCTTCTTTCGTGTGAAAACGAAACTTGCTTCCAGTCGTCGATGAACTGTTGCAAAACACAGTCTAACTGTATATTTTCTGGTGAGCAGTGGTGCAATAGCTGGTCTTCTACTGTCCAATCCTCCTTCAAAGTTTTTCCTGACCGTTCGTCCAGAAATTGCTACAATTCGACCTGCTGCGAGGGCTCTGCTTAGTTCTAAACTGTTAGAATGCCTATTTCATCCCCTCTTGCCTCTGGCATCTGTAGACTTCTTATGATCTTGTCCTGGGGATTTTACAGGAAGTTCCAAGTTCACTAAAACGAATTACTTTAATTGTTCAACTAATTGTTTATTATCTAACTCCTGAGAAATTAGCCACACATCGCTGGCTGTGTCCCTCATTAACCATAGTTACCGTTTTCACTGCTTCATCTTCTCTCAAGTTGCATATACGATTAATTTCTTCTACTTTAAGTGTACTGGACAAGGTGTTTCATTTACTTGATATTACATTTAAAAGAAATGATTTACAAATCACTTTAAGCGTTAAATATATAATTAAATATCGATTGCAAAATATTACTTTACATCTGTCAAACAGTTGCAATTGTTTATCAATAGTGACAGAGAATATCCTAGGCCACCTACGCAAAATATTTAAGGATTAAAATCTCGCAAAGTTATAATGAATAATGAAAAGTTTTGTTGATATGTGAATTTTGTCCAGGATTGGGAACACATTTTTATGTTCCCTGACTTTTCTTATAAATAATACTGATATTCCCTGTTTTATCAAATTTTACGTTCGCAGTCGATAAAGTTTATAAATAATTTAAAAGATTTTCGATTTGTCTGTTAAATTAAGGAAGATGTCGACTATGAAAGACACTCTGGTATGCCCTGTATATATTAATTAAGACGATGTAAACAGTTTTATACTTGAAACTTGACGTTTTGCATCTAGTAAATTGCGCCCCTATACGATGTGCAATTTGTTATAATATTAAATTTCTTTTCAGCCAAAGTTCAGACGGGCTCAGAGGACGAGGCAAGCAACAGCGACTCTGGTGATAATTTGTCTCACGGTTCACGACCTCCATTTAGTGTCATCGGGCCAGACGGCCCCAATGAAAATTGGAGGCAGCCGGTGCCCATATATGACGAGAAGGACCCTCCATCCCGGGCGCATCTAGTGCTAGTGCTTTTGAAGAATATGAAATCAGGTAGGTGTTTAATCAGGTCGCGCTTGTTTTTAATTAGTCCCTTCGAGCCAGATTTTCTAATATTGTGACGGGAAAAAATGTATTAGCCAGCTGCGTTCCCATACATAAATACTTGTGATTGATTCCTATAGCTCGATAATTTGAACGTAAATGGAGGGAGACCTTTGACAGAGGATCGAACATTGAATGATAATTACGTGCAGCATCCAAAAGCGTATGGTCAATTCATAACGCGCTATAGTTTCCAATTCACTTGAAGGACAAACTGTTTTCTCATGAAATTTTATATTGTGAATGATGAATGGTTTTATTATTGTTATATGGGTTTGGGCCTCATCAGCCACTGATCGCATGGGTAGTCCCTTGGCAATCCCTTCTTATACGGGTCATTATCCAAAAATGCTATCCCATAAAATGAGCAATTTAGGCATGTCCCCCGCCTTAAGCCTCGCCTCCTCTAGGATAACAGGAGTCCCTAATATGAGGTGCTTCTTCTCCTCCAGTGCGGGGCAAGTGTAAAGAAGATGAATCGAGGTTTCCTCGTCTTCTTTACAGTATCTGCAGGCCGGGCTGTCAGCCTCAGCTTGTGCTTATATGCATTCAGGCTACTATGGTAGCCCGTTATGATTCCCACCAAGGTTCTGGCTTTGTGCCTGTTCAATTTAATGAATTCTTGGGCCCATTTCTCAATCTCTGAGTATTCGATGAAGAGTTTGGTTATTCGACAACCCGTTACTCCTCTCCATCTTTTATCGTGCTGGTCTCTTGCCCAGCCATTGATGCGGTCTCTGATCAGATTCCGACTTATTCCCGCTGCAGGTTCTGGTCCATATAGGTTTTCCCTAGTCCTTAGTCTGGCAAGGTCATCTGCAATTAGATTTACCTTAATGCCATTATGCCCAGGTATCCATACGAGTTCCACCGGTCTCTTCCTTGCCAAGTGATTCAATGCTTCATAGCAATAATAGACCAGCTTCGAATTTGTCGTTGCTGAATTCAGGGCTGCCAATGCCGCCTTGCTATCCGAACAGATACATACCTTCTCCTGGGTCCGATTTTGGTCGGCCCCCAGAACACTGTATGTAATTGCAACTAGCTCGGCCTGGAGTGCGGTAGTGTATTTGCCCAGGGGGAAGGTTTTTCCTATCCCATCGCGTCGCCTATACACCCCCGCACCCGCTCTGTTCCCACGCTTGGCTCCATCCGTGTACCAGATATCTCCATTGAGCTGTAATTCAGCGCGACTCTTCATCTTGTCGGTGTTACTGGTGAGGGTGATCTTATATTTCTTGTCAAACAGGAAATAGACACCCGTACTGTCAGAAGGCATCCACAGGAGTCCCTCCTCAGATGATAAATGATACTTAATCAAAAATAATAAAAATAAAATTCGTAAAAAACCATTTTAAAGAAAAGTAGTAGTTTGAAAAGGTCATCTTAAGGTTGACGTATTTTTCTGTCATGGGATAATTTTTAAATAAAATCTTGAATGAGAATTGATCAAAACAGACCCTTTTGAATGGTCTCCTACATGGTTTCTAGAGATATTTTATTTTTAAAGCTTGCAATTTATGTGCTCGAATGTAGCTTGTCCTTCGGTGTACATGTAGGGAATAAGACACGGAGTCAAATCAGGAAAATTAGTTGGCCATTTCGTAGCTCCGTTTGGCCAACCGAACGATTTATATAATATTTTCTGTTACTTCGAATTACCGTATCAATCATTTCAGACAAAATGTGTCAAATATACATCCTTTTATGTATGTATTTGGTTTAATGCCGGGCTAATTAAAAACAGGTCATATAAAATTAGACATCGACATTTTTCTATTGTATGCATTCTCTCACAGGACGCCAGGAAGCCCTGAAATGGCTACATGAAAGCCTATGTGACGCCATCGAAGACCTCCAGGACGGAAATGGCGAACCAATCCCATTAGTACCCACAGCGGATTTTGTAGAGGACGCCATGGATGAACCCGAATTTAAGTGGCTGCTGGATGCGTTCGGTTTTTGCGAGCCGCTCTACATACAGGTACTCGAATAATTTCGATCGATCCCCCATTAAAAATACCTGACGCGGCATCCGCTTATATTGAATGTGACTGCAATCCAACAGAACGCGCTTGACATTGACTGCAACGCGAGAGGCCCCTTTCGAATGGGCGGCGTCTTTTCACTTTAATTTTCTCTAGGAGATGTAAATGAATAGTTTTCCGCGTCGCTTTCGTAATGAAATGGCTGTCGGCGTACGACAGCAAATCTTATGTAACATTCAGACACTTTTCCTACTAATAAGTAAGGTCGAGGGAAATGTGCTGAGCGTCATAGACGTGCACATCGTAAGAAGGGTAATATAAGAATAATACAAAGCAATTAGTAACAAACGCACTAAATTATTGCAAATAAACATAACACTGTATGTACTGACCCTCTTAAATAGTGGTGAACTATACCCCAGTGTCGAAATAATATGGAGTGACTCATCGATGACATATCGATGGCTCAGGGGCAAGAAGTGTGCGAGGAACAAATTCCATAGGCGTATCAGTTTAAAGGGGGCAATATATAAAAAAAGAACAAAATAATACCAAGATAGTTGAAAAAGGTTTTAAGTGGATTTGTAACAGTTTTTTAGTTAGCAAACAATGTGAGTATCGTAAGTTATGTAATGTACTTATTTCATGCTTACCCAGTCAGAACATCTCCTGTTAGCATATCCTGATAAAACAGACATTTTGGCAACATGTGCCATATAAAAGGACGTAGGAGTAGCAAGCTACACACAAGTGGCCCCTCTGAATCCATATATTGATCTACCGCTTTCACTATTTAAAACTATTATTATATTTATGCCACACCACTAACGCAATCTTTATTTTATTGTATCAGCAACACAGTCTTTATTTTATTGTATCAAATACACCGTCAGTCACTATATCTATCACTATACATATATGCCACATTTATCACACATATTTTATTGTATATTACCAATCACTATCACTATCCCACTATACCTATGTTGCGTCGCACTGAAAATATTTTCTTAATGTCATTATTATAAGAATCACTCACTTCAGACAACACGACTTCCACTTGCAATATTACTATTCCAGTTAGTCACTGTCACTATGGGGTTCAATTTGCAATGATATGGTAGTAGACGAAGTATTGTCATATCACGAGCTATTTCCATTTCATCTACTGCATATTTAATGTACCGGCTTTTTTCTCGCTGTGCAATTTTTAATAGCTGCACTTTTAACATGGTATCGCCACAATCCAGATTTTTAGATTTTAACCACTGTAGGATCTGTCCTCTTCTCCATGCTGATGTTGGTAACTTTTCAATTCGCCGACTATGATATGGTGCATTGTCCATCACGACAACTGCGCCGGGTTCTATGGAAGACAATACAGATGAAAATCATTTTTCAAAAACTTCACTAGTCATATCTTCATGATAATCCCCTGTTCATCGCGATTCAAATACATTTAAACCATTTTCCAAACAACCTGAGTCGCTTCCGATATGCGTGATTATTAATCTTCGTCCTTTTCCAGGTGGTGCCTTCAATCCCGGAGATAATCCTACAAATACCTGTCGGTTATTCAGAATATTGCAGTCTTGCCATACTTTCGTCACGGTATGACCTTCGTTTACCCAAATTTCATCCAAATAATAAATCTTCCTACCAGAATTCCGAAAATCTGTTAACTTTTCCAAATAACTTCTTCGCCATAACACAATTTTGTTTTTTTTTTCAATAAGACTTTCGGTTTCGTTTTAAATGATGAAAATTCATTTCATGCATAATTCTCAAAAGAACTTTACGAGAGAACTTCGGTAAATTTTCATCTTGAGCGACGGCAGCGTGAATTTTATTCAGCGTCGGAAATTCATTAAAAAAAATCCATGAATAATCCTACGAATTATGTATTTAACATCTTCGTCAACTTCAATCTTCTTCCTACCGCGGGTTTCTGTTTTCGTCTTTTTTGCACTTGTTTCTTCTTCATCGTACTTCATTGCACGGTACACACTACTTCTACAGACTTTTAACGAAGAGCATATATCAACTGCCTCGGTTGTACTAATATCTGGATTTCGCCCCCGAATTCCTTCGTAGACGTTTGAAGTTCTTCATTTGTTAAAAGTCGCTGTTTTCGATTGGAATTCTTCGTCGTAGAACCACTACAACTTGCATCCGCTGCTTCCATGTTAGAAAAACACTAAACACTCACTTTTATCGCAAATTATAATAAATAAACAATTTCCCGAATCCCGAATCAATCGCACATAACCACAATGTAACGCCACTGGCGCACCAAAATCTGGGCTAAACAACGCATGCGTTATTCTATCGATCGACATTGATCCGTGCCGCCAATTGCTGACCAATCGAATTCAAATGTATTTAAAACTGCCTAAAATGATTGGCTAGCTTTGATACAACAGCGCACCAGGCGGCACAACCGATTATTATGCGATTCGGAATTCAATAGGAGAAGGAGTAGTTCGCAATGAACTACCGTTTCTATAGAGCGGCACATAAAATTTGTATGCACAGAATAGGTGATTACACAAGAAATAGACAAACCGTTGAATAGTTATGGTAGTCTAATATTATATATGAATCACTCCACATTATTTCGACACTGGGGTATAGCTTCATTGTCATCATCACGAACTGGAGACGATCCGTAAATACTTTGCAGCATCAGGTATGTTTCCATATTTGTCTCAAAGAATGATGTTCGCTCTAGTGAAAATATGTTCTTATATTTCTAGAACGACCGTTTGACATCTACTGATGTAATACAGACATACATAAAATACTCTTTGTACTCGCATAGCGGACCTGTAGATGCACTATTACAATTAGCAGTATCATCACAAACTTGTCTTAATCTGTTAAAATCTGTGTCTTTCTTTAACACACTTTTACACTAAGATGTGATGATTTGCACTCGTTGTTGAACGCTATAACTTTCCATGATGATTTGCCATACACTGCTGAACAATTCACAATAAATTTGGCAGATGTTGCTTTAATAACGTGGCTGCTATAACCTAACAAATTTCGAGCGTCCCTATTGAAAGACCTTAAATCAAAATTGTTTCAAGATTTTTGAAAATAAATTTCAGCAATTCTATGCAATACTTTCACCGCTCCCTGTATCACATCTACTATTGCGTCGTATACCCTTTCCGTTTGAGTCCTTTCATAAAGCAGCCCTATTATTCTTAGCTAATTACCGCTCGCGACAACCAGTAATCTTTCAGCTCCTCATCCACCCCTGATTAATAGCAGCTGCCAAATTGCTTGATTAATTAGTTCCTCTATATGTTTAGAATAACCGGATCCTCGTAAAAATGTCCCGAACGGATTACGAGTATCCATAGAATAAATTGTGGTGGTACCATAATTTAAGCGGTTGTGTAAATATGCTATGTTTACTACGGGGCGATAATATTTCAATGTGCAGTGCTTCTATTTTAAAATCGAGTTTGGCAAACAGTTAGGTCGTCTTTGCCCCTAGTCACCCCAATATGGGAATTAAATTACATCCCATGTCTTATGGCCCACTATCTATCTATCCGTATCCCTTATCTCGTGCCGCGTCATCCATACAGGGTGTCAGATAATTTCTGGTATAACTTTAGCAGATTTGACCCCACGACCACTAATACCATTCCAATATATTAAACATTAGTGGAAAGCAGTTAACTATAATATCACGCAGACACTGCGACTTAAATCTTCGAAAAAATGAAAGTAATAATGTGAAATTTTACTGATGCGTTAATTTCGTCCAGTAGTTTATAAAACTTATACCCCAATGTCGAAATAATGTGGAGTGATTCATATATAATATCAGACTACCATAACTATTCAACTTTTCTTGTTTGTCTATTTCTTGTGTAATCACCTATTATGTGCATACAAATTTTATGTGCGGCTCTATAGAAACAGTAGTTCAATGCGAACTACTCCCTCTCCTGTTGAATTCCGAATCATAATAATCGGTTGTACCGCCTGGTGCGCTGTTGTAGCAAAGCTAGCCAATCATTTTAGGCGGTTTTAAATACATTTGAATTCGATTGGTCAGCAATTGGCGGCACGGATCAATGTCGATCGATAGAATGACGCATGCGTTGTTTAGCCCAGATTTTGGTGCGCCCGTGGCGTTACATTGTGGTTATGTGCGATTGATTCGGGATTCGGGAAATTGTTTATTTATTATATTCTGTGATAAAAGTGAGTGTTTAGTATTTTTCTAACATGGAAGCAACGGATGCAAGTTGTAGTGGTTCTACGACGAAGCATTCCAATCGAAAACAGCGACTTTTAACAAATGAAGATCTTCAAATGATTAAAAACGTCTACGAAGGAATTCGGGCGCGAAACCTAGATATTAGGACAACCGAGGCAGTTGATATATGCTCTCCGTTAACAAAAGTCTATGGAAGTAGTGTGTACCGTGCAATGAAGTATGATGAAGAAGAAACAAATGCAAAAAAGTAGAAAACAGAAACCCGCAGTAGGAAGAAGATTGAAGTTGACGAAGATGTTAAATACATAATTCGTAGGATTATTCATGGATTTTTTTTTAATGAACTTCCGA
The DNA here is from genome assembly GCA_037954035.1 of Rosalia funebris. Classification (NCBI taxonomy): domain Eukaryota; kingdom Metazoa; phylum Arthropoda; class Insecta; order Coleoptera; family Cerambycidae; genus Rosalia; species Rosalia funebris. The sequence continues at coordinate 7,114,436 of JAZFAV010000001.1, read as the reverse complement.
CGCTGAATAGAATTCACGCTGCCGTCGCTCAAGATGAAATTTTACCGAAGTTCTCTCGTAAAGTTCTTTTGAGAATTATGCAATAAATGAATTTTCATCATTTAAAACGAAACCAAAAGAGCCTTCTTATTGAAAAAAAAAACGAAATTGTGTTATGGCGAGGAAGTAATTTGGAAAAGCTAAGAGATTTTCGGAATTCTGGTAGGAAGATTTATTATTTGGATGAAACTTGGGTAAACGAAGGTCATACCGTGACGAAAGTGTGGCAAGACTGCAATATTCTGAATAACCGACAGGCATTTGTAGACGGATTATCTCCGGGATTGAAGGCACCATCTGGAAAAGGACGAAGATTAATAATCACGCATATCGGAAGCGACTCAGGTTTTTTGGAAAATGGTTTAAATGTATTTGAATCGCGAAGAACAGGGGATTATCATGAAGATATGACTAGTGAAGTTTTTGAAAAATGATTTTCATCTGTATTGTCTTCCATAGAACCCGGCGCAGTTGTCGTGATGGACAATGCACCATATCATAGTCGGCGAATTGAAAAGTTACCAATATCAACATGGAGGAAAGGACAGATCCTAGAGTGGTTAAAATCTAAAAATCTGGATTGTGGCAATACCATGTTAAAAGTGCAGTTATTAAAAATTGCGCAGCGAGAAAAAAGCCGTTACATTAAATATGTAGTAGATGAAATGGCAAAAGCTCGTGATGTGACAATACTTCGTCTACTACCATATCATTGCGAATTGAACCCCATAGAGCTGATTTGGGCGCAAATAAAAACGGACGTAGTACAAAATAATAGGACTTTTAAACTGGGAAACGTCAAATTGCTGTTGAACGATGCTATCAGCCACGTCACCGCGGAAACGTGGTCCGAGTGCATTGTGCACATAAATAAAGAGGAGCAACGCATGTGGGATCTTGACACAAGAGCGGAAGCGTTGATAGATCCAGTTATAATCAATCTAGGCGATAGCAATTCCAGTGATTGTGATTTTGATAATGACAGTGACTAACTGTGGAATAGTAATATTGCAAGTGGAAGTCGTGTTATCTGAAGTGAGTAATTCTTATAATAATGACATTAAGAAAATATTTTCCGTGCGACGCAACATAGTGATAGTGGGATAGTGACAGTGATAGGTAATATAAAATAAAATATGTGTGATAAGTGTGGCGTATATGTATAGTGATAGATATAGTGACTGTGATGGTGTTGTTGGTACAACAAAATAAAGACTGTGCTAGTGATGTAACATATATAATGATTGTGACAAATATAGTAACTGTGACGGTGTTGTTGATACAATAAAATAAAGATTGTGTTAGTGGTGTGGCATAAATATAATAATAGATTTAAATAGTGAAAGCGGTAGGTCAATATATGTATTCAGAGGGGCCACTTGTGTGTAGCTTGCTACTCCTACGTCCCTTTATATGGCACATGTTGCCAAAATGTCTGTTTTATCAGGATATGCTAACAGGAGATGTTCTGACTGGGTAAGCATGAAATAAGTACATTACATAACTTACTATACTTACAGTGTTTGCAAACTAAGAAACTGTTACAAATCCACTTAAAACCCTTTTCAACTGTCTTGGTATTATTCTGTTATGTTTTTGTATATTGCCCCCTACAAATTGATACGCCTATGGAATTTCGTTCCCCGGACACTTCTTGCCCCTCAGTCATCCATGTGTCATCGATGAGTCACTCCATATTATTTCGACACAGGGGTATAGAAATGGTTTACCTTATTTTGTCATATTTTTGCCAAAGAACAGTCAAATCCGTATTTTATATTCAAAGATCCGAATTTCTGAAGAAAATTCTGGAACGAGAATAGTTTATTTCGCATTTGAAGAAACTTATCACAATTTTTTTATATCGAGTCCTTCTCGTCAAATAGATTTGTCTATTTTTTCAACCAATAACTTGCGTTTACCAATTTATTTAGTGTAAATGATTTAACGAATATTATTTACACTCATCCACGATTCTTCTATTCACCCGCCTTTTTTTTTTTGTTCCAGGAGATTTATTGGCGGATACCCGGCAATATACCTGTGGATACTCTCAGATGGTACCGCGATTTAATTGAATCAGCTCTCGATGAAGCTCTTGAAGTGAACGAAGAAGGTAATGAGGCGGACGAATATGATAGTGTCGCAGGCGGAAGTGGTTGTGTGGCAGGCCCAAGCGGTGTGGCGGGCCCAAGCGGTATGGCAGGCGGAAGTGGTACTGTTGCAGGTGGAAGCGTTGGGAGCTATGGCCACGTATTCCGTGAACCAAGGGCCTTAACCAACACAGCAAACCGATCGTCCCGAAACGACGAAACCTCTGATGGATCCTCCGAAGAGGATATCTTCGATTTACTAAGAAAAAACGCCCCAGGAAACCTGAAGGTACCTCGGGTATACCCGGAAAATAAACGTACAGATTCAGACACCGCAAACTTTGACAGCGATAACGATGAAACCGATGACGACGTTCATGGTACGACCAGTCCTCTTATCGCGAGCACTTCCAAGGTGACGCGCCGAAATATTATCGACAGCGATGACGAAGACGATTTTGGACCTGGGTGTAGTTCAACAAGTCGAGGTGATCCAAAGAGGGCCAGGTCGACTTCCGATACTTGGGAGAAGCCTCCACTGAAGAGAAGTAGAGTGATCGATAGTGATGATGATGATTAGGTTTTATAAAACTAGTGTTCAATGTATTTTTAACCTCATTATATCCGTAAACTAATGTTCAATATATGTTTTTTCCTCATTATATCCTACATTTTTCAATAGTCATTCAATAAATAGTTCATCTTTTCTTTGGTGTTTCAATCATTCATTCCAAAGAGGATACTTGTATAATTCTGTTGAACACGTAAGTATTTGGCACACCGTTAAGGTTCTTATTGGCTCAATCAAGAGACTTTTCTGATCAGTTCTTAAAAAGTTTCGCTGCCGATCTAGAGAAGGAACTGCGTCCAATTGACGATGACGATTTACTTTAATGAGTCGTCAAATGAACGTTCAGAAGATGAAGTCCGACTACAAAAGAGAGATAGAGAGAAGTAGGTATAGAGCACGTGTACTCGGTTGGGTATTATTCGCATATTACGAGGTTTTCTGTGAGAGAAGTTGTGTACACCACGCATCTTAAGTTGTAGCCACTCCCAAGATTAGCATATACATCCCTGCTCCTCCATTATTTAAAAATTACCTTCCTGATGGCATCTGGACGAGATAAGCTAGTTCGTTCTAGAACATGGATTCTTCCATTTCTCTCCTTTTTCACCATACATAAGTAGTCCATTCAAGATTTATAATTGCCAAGTCTGTATATCCACTGTAATTATAGATTACTAAAGGGATTATCACCACTGTAATACACTAAAACAAAGGGCTTTTTTGACAATGTTTTTTGTGTAGAAGAAAAGGTAATGAGATAATAATATTTAAGGAAGCTCTTAGGCATATATTTAATAATAATACAAAAAATTATTATTAAGAAATATTCAAAAATGGCGACACTGGAGCCATTCTCGCCTTTTATTCGACATGTCGAATAAAAGGCGCTCTGCGGCACGCAGTGTAACTGGTGCAAATTTGAATCCGGAAAATGAAAATCACTTAATCTACATATTTATAGCTAGTGAAACACGTAGAGAATTTCGATTTTTGAATGATTAGCGATTATCTTAATAAAAAACGTTAAATTTTCGTAAAAACGTAAAATAGGTCAATCATTTACTAATAAATAATGTTTAAATTAACTTATGAAAAGTTCCGTACGTATTCCACTTTAAAATGTTATTTTAAAGATATTGTTAAAAATTCGCATGAAATGAGTGAAGATTGTTGGAGTTATGCTGCCTGCCGTTTGGAAAAATTATGTTTCGAGAGAAAATTTTGAAATGTGTTATAGATATGAGAAAATAAAAAAGCCGACTGTTTAAAAAATTTAACTATAATCTGTTATACTAGGGCCATAAAGCTGCCCTTCTATATTTAAATATTCTTCCTCGTTCTCTTTCTTTGAACTATTTATGTCTCTTCCCGAATCTGTCAAAGACATCCCGGCGTGCTTGATTCGCTTAGCATCGATTTCTAGACAAAAATTGTATGATTGGACGCCAATATTCATCTCCAAAACTTTCAAAATTCGAAGAATATTGGTCAGACCATCATCAAAGGTGCACACAGCAATATCAGTTGCTATATTCAACACTTTTTGCCACTTGAATAAGATTTTGAACCAATTTCCAAACAGTAGCATTGCAACTTTCATTGCAGTTTTGCGTGAAGCCTCCCAAGCAACGGTTTAGCAACTCGTCTCGCCTCAGGTCCTCATAAGTCGCTGGCTTTAAAAACTTCCTTAAGAAACGGCGGCTTATGATGGAAGGTGTCCAAGGTATCCATTGCTTGCGCCTTCTTCCACTCGCGCCAAAGCTATCAACACTTCTCGTGCTGCAGATTTTCGTCGGTTGGTAACCTATGAAACAAGGTCGCCTGGATTTCATTTTTCATATTTTCCAAGGAGCGATAACTATTTTGAAGACTAAGCCGCGAGGGCTTCTTTCATGATTTCATAATTAATATCTAAGTCTTTATCATGAAGTTTTAATTTCTTCTGACTCTTTTCGAATCGCTCTCAACCTTAAATCTATTCAACGGCCGTCTCGATGATGTATTGCTCCGACGCCGCGTCGGATACGATTTTTTGAACCTTTCCTGCCCTGGTACACTTTTGCGTTACTCGTTGTAACTTATAAATGCTGAGATTAGAAATAAACTGTTAAAAATCAGCCCTACATTCTAAACATTTTTACCCGATATTCTAAAAGGTTCAAATAATTTTTAAGCTAATAAAAAATCGATGTTTTGAAAAATTTACAGTGCTGTTACCCTTTAAATAATGTGGTGTATTCTAAGTAGGCCTAGCGTTATTTTTAACATTCCTAATAGTAATGTTTTGTGTGTAAACTAGTATCAATTGTAAAATGAAACGCCTACTCTGTATGATTTTCTATTATTATCATTATATTATATAGGTTTGGGCCTCATCAGCCACTGATCGCATGGGTAGTCCCTTGGCGATCCCCTCTTATCCGGGTCATTATCCAAAAATGCTATTCCATAAAAGGAGCAATGTAGGCACGTCCCCCGCCTTAAGCCTCGCCTCCTCTAGGATAACAGGGGTCCGTAATATAAGATACCTCTTCTCCTCCAGTGCGGGGCAGGTGTAAAGAAGATGAACCGAGGTTTCCTCGTCTTCTTTACAGTATCTGCAGGCCGGGCTATCAGTCAGCCTCAGTTTGTGCTTATATGCATTCAGGCTACTATGGTGGCCCGTTATGATTCCCACCAGGGTTCTGGCTTTGTGCCTGGTCAATTTAATGAATTCTTGGGCCCATTTCTCAATCTCTGAGTATTCGATAAAAAGTTTGGTTATTCAACAACCCGTTACTCCTCTCCATCTTTTATTGTGCTGGTCTGTTGCCCAGCCATTGATGCGGTCTCTGATCAGATTCCGACTTATTCCCACTGCAGGTTCTGGTCCATAGAGATTTTCCCTGGTCCCTAGTCTGGAAAGGTCATCTGCAATTGGATTTCCCTTAATGCCATTATGCCCAGATATCCATAAGAGTTCCACCGGTCCCTTCCCTGCCAAGTGGTTCAATGCTTCATAGCAATTATAGACCAGCTTCGACTTTGTCGTTGCTGAATTCAGGGCTGCCAACGCCGCCCTGCTATCCCAACAGATACATACCTTCTCCTGAGTCCGATTTTGTTCGGCCCCCAGAACACCGTATGTAATTCCAACTAGCTCGGCCTGGAGTGCGGTAGTGTATTTGCCCAAGGGGAAGGTTTTACTTATCCTGTCGCGTCGTCTATACACCCCCGCATCCGATCTGTTCCCACTCTTGGCTCCATCCGTGTACCAGATGTCTCCATTGAGCAGCAATCCAGCTCGACCCTCCGTCCAGTCGGTCTTACTGGTGAGGGTGATCTTATATTTTTTGTCAAACAGGAAGTGGACACCCGTACTGTCAGAGGGCATCCATAGGAGTCCCTCCTCAGCTAGCTCTCTTGAGAGTCTATTCAGGTCCCTTACCTTCCTATTCATGTTTCCCACCCTGTGCATTGCCTTTGCGGCTTCTTCGGTATGGTGGTATTAGGAAAAACATGACGTCATTAAACAGGTTACCATACATATTTTAAACCGGTACAGACCTGTTTTATACCTGCGCCAAGAGTTCTTCAAATCAACAATGCCCACATGCCATCCGCATCAAATGTCCACGGACAAATCCGAGGGTGTGCCAGAAGTGACACAGCCATACTACTCTAGAGCTTGTCAACAATAGGAACAACTACTCAAAACTGCGATATGGGACTGCCCACGAGGCGCGCAGTTGGACAGCTTGGTCTTTACCAAGTTGCATTAAGACCTTTCCAGATTAAATATCGGGTGTGCAGTCAGTGAAAGATCCATAAGTCCATAAACCCTATCTGTGTGTTTTATATAATCTCATTCCTTACATTTCTTTCTAAATAAATATCAAAATCCCAACTTACTATTACGAAATAAATAATAAACAATAGCATATTTTTCTTTTGTGTAAATTGCAAAAGCATATGATGCATTTCTATCAGTCGAGATGAAGTAGAGACTCGTAATATAAAACACTAATATATCGCTCCAATATATCCATAAAATTATTTTCAGTCTTGGATTTTATTCATGATGTAGTCCAAATTGAGGACGAGTCTATATTTTTTCACAACACAGTATTTTCGATTTCGCTGTTGTTGGAAAGATATGAATTTATATTTTGCTGCTTAAGATTATGAAAGGATTCGCGAAAAGATGCTCTAGAGATGATTTTAGTAAATTCATGTGACACTTACCACAATTTCCTCCATTTGAAAGTCTGTGTAATTTCAAACTATTGGTAGTAGTTCATCTGTAATGTAAAAATAGTTTGTTCCTGTCACAGGAAACGCAACAGCCTGTATTTTCTTCGGGAAGCCAAATGCATTTACAAGAACTTTTTTACTAAAAACTCACTCCCCTCAACACCCACTCACTTGTGGCATTTAATACTGGAATATTTGCAGGGGCGTAGCATACATGGATGCGAGTCATGCGTCGCATCCCTTAAAAAGTTGGCAAATTAGTGTTATTTAAATCGATTTATTCAATTATTACAATTTTTCAATTATTTTAAACCGACCGCAAACATACATTATTTACTTTAAACGCTACCATCAACTTTTTTATTTCAAATCGGCCGTGAAGGCGCCCGAAATTATTGGGCTCCCGCGTTACTTGCTGCAGTGCTGAAATGCGATGGTCCACGTTACATCCAAGCTACGCGTTAGATGGGCGAAAAGGTCAGTGATCTTACGCAGTCCACAGTGGAACCTCGAGTGGATGTTGTCGTTATTTCCGGACTCAGTTATGCGATTATGTGAACGCATCTTAGCGACTGTCGCCATAACATAAGGAAGATTTGAAGGCGCTGTTTCGGGTAATTGTAGAAAATGAAAATGAGTAATGGGATCGAGAAACCGTTATTTATGCTAGAGGCCTTTTAACTTTATTGCCCGACTTTGATTTTAATTTTTTCTTAGCAGTTTTCTGCAATATTCCCATATTCCGAGAGTCTGTTTAAAATTCTACAGACAAAAATATCTTATATTAGTTACTGCAATAAAAAGATCGCCGATTTTGAATCACATGTTCAAATAATGATAAAACGAGTTTAATGACATTTGGGATCGTATGGACAGATTTGTGTTAGAAAATGAACCACCAAGTAAAAGAATGCGTTTGGATTTAATTCCTGAAGAAGATAAGAAAAGCACCTACGCACGATTGTTTTATGAAATTTTGGACGTTATTACTTTGAACATTAGTAAACGGTTTAGTCGAATTTCTAAACTGAAATTCTTAAATCTAGATTCCACACAATTTACTTCATTCGTAAAACGTTTTCCTGACGAACGTTTTTCTTCTTTATAGATACATATGGAACATTTGACGCAAATCGATTAAAAAGTGAACTTTCAGCGATTTATAGTGATCCCGATATGAAAAAAAGCACTGTGTTTGAGCTTCACCAATATATTATGTCCCTTCAATTATCTTCTGTTTTCCCGGAGTCATCAGAATTGTGTCGTTTAATTTTGACTATTCCTGCCACAAGCAGTTTCGCGGGAAATATCATTTTCATGTTTAAAGAGAATAAAGACTTCTCTGCGAAATTCTCAAGAGCAAGAAAGACTGTCAGCTTTAGCATTAATAAATATTGAAAATGCCTTGTTAGAAGATATGAGATCGTCTCAAACATTTTAAGAAACAGTGATAGACGTTTTCGCTGGACAAACCAAAACCGAATAATTGATCTTCATTTTAAAAATTAGGATATATACCTCGGCATAATCATTTTAGGTTAGTATCTTTTTTTTATTTTTACCATTTTCATATGGCCTACCATACATCCGACTATACCTCTTCCCCTTATAAAATTTTTAACACATCCCTAGATTCTTTTCTCACGCTACGCCCCTGAATATTAGGAAACTGGGGTATCTTTTCTTTTCAATTTTTTTTTTTTGACAGGTCCTTTGAAGTATTAAAATAATAAAACTAGAATTCTCTTCCCAAGACATTGACATCCATATTGTTTACACGAATTTTCTGTTGGTAATTAATTATAATACTCCAAAAACTATTCCTTAATAACAGTTATTGTAAGTGCCACAAAGTTCGGAAGATGCTAAAATTGTGAGAATAAAAGACGAAGTTTGAAAGTTCAGAAAAGCGGTGTCCTCACTTACGACGACGATAATTACCATTAAAACGGCGTTCCAGCGCAATTTCGCTCGTTATCAAATGAAACACTAGTGGTGACTTTAAATAGTTTTAAACAAAATCGTCTTTTATCAACGTCGTTCTATCAGTGTTGGATCGTTTCCAACACGCTTCTGCGGTTCAGATAAATTCACATAATTAGAATAACGACTAAGGAAATAATAATTGCCAACAGAAAAAATCCATTTATGGGATAAAAATACGGAATACAAAAAAAATACACATATATGTGTACAGTATATAACTAAGGAATAAATAGAAAAAAGGTAACCCCAAAATAACTTGATATAAATAAACAATATAATAATATAAATATACAATAGAATACTTCATTAACGTATAACTTAAACGACAGTAAAAGGTTACCAGTGAACTCTATACTATACGTACGGTAGTATAGAGTTCACTGAAGGTTACATAAATTAACCTTCTGAATACGATAGCAATGTCTGCTTCAACGAGAAACTGTCGGTTCTCTCGAAAAAGCGAGAAAAGTTTGTGGAACTACATATTTGAAATAATAATTAGAGAATCTGTCTTTTCCTATACAGCCGCTAGAGTTAGGAGAAGTTCGCGAAGGCACCGTTGAATTTGCCTGTCCTTTTTGTATATAAATTATTTCAGATTTATAAACAAAAAAAATGTTTTAACGAAGAAAGTCGATGGACAGTAAGGCAATTGTGTAGAAAATATGAAAGTCTCAAAATTGACGCATATTACATTGAATATGGCATATTCAATGAACTCATTACGCATATTACATTGAACTACCTACATATTTGAAATAATTTAAAAATTCGTCTTTGCCAAGAGAATCGCCTGAGTTAGGAGAAATCTGAAGACACCGTTCGATTCGTCTATCCTTTTTCATCGTATGTAATTTTTTTCAGATTTTTACTGGAAAAGACGTGTTTCTGGCGATGAAAATCAGTGGACAGTAAGGCAATTTTGTAGAAAATATGAAAGTCTCAAAATCGGCGCAAATTACATTGAATATGGCATAAATTGACTTTGTGAATACGATATCAATGTCTGATCTAACGAGAAACTGTCGGTTTTCTCTGAAAAGCGGAAATATCTGTCGAACTACACGTTCGAAATAACAACTTAAATTCGCCTTTCCCAAGAGAACCGCTAGAGTTAGGAGAAATCCGAAGGCACCGTTGGATTCATTTATCCTTCTTTGTTGTATGAGAATTATTTCAGATTTTTACGCTAAAAAACTTTTTTTTGCCAAATAAAATCGATGGGCAGAAAGATAATTTTGTAGAAAATATGAAAGTCTCAAAATCGACAAATATGACATTGAATACCACGTAAAATAACCTTCTGAATACGACTGTAATATATGATTTAACGAGAAACTGTCGGTTTTCTCGGAAAAGCGAAGAAAGTCTGTCGAAGTAGACATCAGAAATAGACATCAGAAAGATGAATAAAAATTCATCTTTACCACCAAGAGAACCACTAGAGTTAGAAGAAATCCGAATCCACCGTTGAATTTGTCTATCCTTCTTTATTGTACACGACTTTTTTCAGATTTTCCGATAAAACATTTTTTTCGTATAGAAAATCGATGGACTTTTCGTGGATAGATAGAACTTTCTTTATTTTTCTTTCATAAAACTTTCTCCTTCCTACAATTACCGGCCAAAGCCATCTTTAGCTTGATTTTATTGTGTACTGGCACGAGATTAGTTTCCATTCAGACTATACGGGCCTTCATACGTTTCATTCATTACATAATTACAAAAAATATTGCTGTACGTTTGTACCTAAATTTAGTCAGTTTTCATAGCTACGATGTGAAATGCATTCTTGCAATTCTTATAACGGAATTTTCCGCATGCGTCCATATACAACTAGAATTTTTAGTAGCGAAATTACTTCCTGTATTGTTATCTATCAGTAATTTTTTTATTAGAAACAATTGCTCGTATACAGTGTGGATCCGTGTTTAAAATCGATAACCACTTAATAGATTGTTTTTTTCTTTAACTGCGTGATAGAACTGATATATTTTCTCCTAGTTAAATAGCTGTCACCAAATACGCGATATGCAAAACAAGCGTTTGTCACGTACTAAATAATTATATATACCAGTGTTAATGAGAGGTCACAAATCACTACCTAAAATGAATTATGTGAGTCTTGTGCTCTGTCTGTGTTTATTACAGGCGTGCAATTCAATTTGGTATTACCACGACAGCAAAGTACTCGGTAAGTATGTTTTATTTTATACAGGGTTTTCGTAAAGTGACATTTCGTAAAAATTCAAGAAATATCTTTTCGGAAAAATTCTCAGACCAGTCGAATTTTATTTTCATTTGCGCTTTATTTAAAATATAATTAATATATACAGGATGATTCGTGTAGGACATATTACCTCATCGATGTTTTTTAATGATAGCCTTCTTTTTTATTGCAAAATGTGAAAGAGCACATTTGTTTGCATGCTTTGCTGTAATAGTTACGTTAGCGTGAATAGAAGTTTACAAAACTTTTTTCACACATCAGAACTCATACTATGAATACGATAGATTAGTTAATTATATGTATGAAACTGTGATAGCTTTTAAAGAGTTTTGAAATAATTTTCCGTATTCCACTTTTCCGTCTTTGAGCTGGTCAATGCGTTCAGGCTTTATTGCATATACAGGGTTTCCCAGATTTAAACTGATATACTCTAGTGGAAGGGAGAGCACACTCAGCTGAGTTCAAAACATCCCTTATTACCGTTGAATGTGAACCGTTTTTGAGATGCGGGGGTGTTTTATGGTTTTTGACCAGAACTTTAGTCCGCCATATTTTTGAAATGCTCTCGTGTATTGAACTCTTCATTGTACACCTCTGACTTGAGATGACCCCATAAAAAGTAATCTAGAGATGTAAGATCAGGAGGCCTAGGTGGCCAGTTTACCGGACATCCGCGAACAATCCATCTGTTGGTGTAATGCTGGTTTATGGTGACATGTTAAAATTGTTTAACATGTCACGATATCGTTCCCCATTTACTGTGATAGCATTAGCAGCTTCAGTTTCAAAGAAGTATGGTCCAATTACTCCACCACTCCAAAATGGACACCAAATCGTGCATCTCTGTGAATGCATTTCTATTTCCTGAACAGCATGTGGATTTCAGCACTCCAAATTCAACAATTTTGTTTGCTGACATCCGTCAAGATGAAAATGTGCTTCATCGCCGAACAAACTTTTGTTACAAAAATCAACATCACCTTCTTTCTTTTCTAACACCCAATTAACAAATGCACGAGGGTTTAAATGATCTGAAACTTTTAATTGTTGTGTCAACTGAATTTTGTATGCTGACACATACAAATCTATCTTCATTCTTGACGTTCAATTGTTGTGCACGACGTCGAATCGATGTGTTTGGATACTCTCGTACACTTTCACTCGTTGCAGCAATATTCTTATCTGACTGACCACGACGAGGACGTATTGGTGTTGTCTTATCAATAACAGAACCCGTATCTTCAAATTTCTTGATTAAGTTACGAACTGTTAACTCTGGAGGCGCTTTATTTTGTTCTAATTTTGTGAGAATGTTTCTTAACGCAACTTTAGATGATCGCTCACTTTCATAAAAGATTTATACACAAACTGTTCTTAAACGTTGTTAAACTGTTAATCACGGCATGTTGACATTGTATGGTTTGTAGATGACAATCGTTATATATTCACACCCTCTCTTTGACAAAACACATATTGCACGCAATTCAAATCCTATAGTTACAGCGCAGACACTATATTTTATTCTTGAGATAACCTCATAGAAAATAATCAAATGGAGTAAGATCTGATGATGTAAATGACCACTCAACTCTTCAAAATGTTAGTAAGTATGTATATCAATATATGTAAACATATCTTAATGACTTTCTCTTATTGTTTGGAGTTGAGGATTCAGTAACATAATCATGTACAAGGTGTATACTTAAAATTCGTTTAGAAAACTGTAAAACATCGCAAAAAGACATTCTTATTCCATACGTATGTAGTATTTAACCCAATATTTTATTTATAGATAAAGGCGTTCCACCCTCTGATGTACTACTTATTCTTAAGAAACACAACGAGCTCAGAAGATTGGTGGCAAATGGTGAGGTACCTGGACAACCACCTGGAAAGAACCTCAAACGCTTGGTACGTATTTTATCCTCATTCACAGGACTGACGTCTTTAAACGTTGGTCAAACATTTGAGGTCACCCCATGACCTCTAAAAACGCCCATCAACTTCAATAATGATGAATGAAGTTGGATATTTCATAATCTTTAACTTTAATAGAGCTCTATTCTCATTTTATTTAATCTGATACTCTCTCCTTACCTACACTTTTCCTGAGGATTGAAAAGTAGTAAGGATTTACCCTATATTAAAAAGTGACAATCCATCTGACGCAAAAACTTATCACTATTCAGTTAAGTCTTGCAAACGTTTTCGAAATGTCATTATACACCCGTCTTTATCTTGGTGTGCAACCCCTATTTGTCTCCCAACCCACATGGGTTCGTAGCAAGGGCGTAGCGTGAGAAAATAATCTAGGGATGTGATAAAAATGTTATAAAGGGAAGAGATATAGTCAGATGTATAGTAGGCCAATTGAAAATAGTAAAAATAAAAAGAAGACACTGACCTAAAATTATTATGCCGAGGTATATATCCTAATTTTTAAAATGAAGATCAATTGTTCGGTTTTTGTTTGTCCAGCGAAAACGTCTATCACTGTTTCTTCAAATGTTGGAGACGATCTCATATCTTCTAACAAGGCACATTCAATATTTATTAATGCTAAAGCTGACAGTCTTTCTTGCTTTTGAGATAAATGCCGCAGATAAATCTTTATTCTCTTTAAACATAAAAATCATATTTCCGCGGAACTGCTTGTGGCAGGAATAATCAAAATTAAACTAATGTTCAAAGTAATAACGTCCAAAATTTCATAAAACAATCGTGCGTAGGTCCTTTTCTTTTCTTCTTCAGAAATTAAATCCAAACCCATTATTTTACTTGGTGGTTGATTTTCTAACACAAATCTGTCCATACGGTCCCAAATGTCACTAAACTCGTTTCTCATTTTTTGAATATATGATTTGAAATCGGCGATCTTTTTATTGCAGTAACTAATATCTGATATTTTTGTCTGTAGAATTTTAAACAGACTCTCGGAATGTGGGAATATTAAAGAAAATACTGTTAAGAAAAAATATAATCAAAGTCGCGCAATAAAGTTAAAAGGCCTCTAGCACAAATAACGGTTTCTCGATTCCATTCCTCATTTTCATTTTCCACAATTACATGAAACAGCGTTTCCAAATCTTCCTTATGTTATGGCAACGAATTGCCAAGATGCGTTCACATAATCGCATAACTGAGTCTGGAAATAACGACAACACCCGCTCGAGACTCCACTGTTGCCTGCGTAAGATCACTGACCTTTTCGACCAACTAACGCGTAGCTTGGATGTAACGTAGACCATCGCATTTCAGCACTGCAGTGAGTCCGATAATTTCGGGCGCCTTCACGGCCAATTTGAAACAAAAAAGCTGATGGTAGTATTTAAAGTAAATAATGTATGTTTGCGGTCGGTTTTAAATAATTAAAAAATTGTAATAATTGAATAAATCGGTTGAACTTTTAAATAATACTAAGTTGCCAATTTTTTAAGGGATGCGATGCATCACTCGCATCCATGTACGCTACGCCCCTGGAAGATACCTCCTATCCAAAGAGATAAAACTTGGTAAAAGACAATCCCTACCATCCCTCAGATTGTTTTCGTACAAAATTATACAATAATTTGAAGCGACCAATAATTCAGCTTCAGCTCCATTTGCTCCTCCAAAGTCTTATCTAATAATAGACGTACCTATTGGGACATCTCGTTACATAATGGCTACGTCTGTTTCAGAAGTGGGATAAGCGGTTGGCGGAAAAGGCTCAGATCATCGCCAATAACGCTAATTTCACCCATTATCGCGTGGACGACAGTAAGTATTCCTCCCCTTCACACACCCAAATCTAAAAATACGACTCCCGATTTAGGTAGGTGGTTGGTAGGGCAAAATTTGCACAGGAAGAAATCAAAGAGAATCCGTATGGAGACTCTCTGGGACAGTGCCATACAACACTGGTTTAACGAACACGAAAACTACAAATTTGGCAATAAGAGCATCAAGGGAACCGGCCATTATACGCAGGTAAACTACTTTTTTTGTTTGCTAAAGTTCAGGCTTGAATATTATTACTACGCCTACCCATTTGGGTGCATATAAATATAAATATTTACACTACCATAACGAACGAAACAGTGGGTCGATCAAACACGACGTTAAAGGTAAACCCAATTGCTTGTACCTACATCGATTCAAATATCTCATGTATACGTGACGGCGTATCGACTGCCAAGGAGTGTAACGCCGGTAAGGCATCACTCTCTGTGGGTAACTTTAATGATGTTCGATATGTGCTACTATGTATAATTTTTTTAGACTATATGGGCCAAGTCGGAATACATAGGATGCGGATACTGTTTTTACGAGACTTCCGAGCCTGCGAAGTATCACAAATTGTACGTCTGCAACTACGGTCCAAGGTAAATAAATAACATAAAGTACACTTAACCACAAGTATTGTTGCTACCGAATAACACTCTACCATGAATTTGCGCACACTCTGACGCATCCCTTGGTTATTATCTTGACACATCAATTAGATATGTTTAATTAAATAAATAAAAGGGTTGAATGATTAAATAAAAGCCATATTATGATGATTTGTTGCTATTTGCGAAAGAGATTAGTGTAAAGCAACAGGCAACAGGACACGGAATATCAACATCAGCTGCGGTAGCTGTTTTCGTCCTGAACCTAACAAGGTATCGCCTTGACCCAGTGGCGTTCTGTTGTAAGGAACATGCGGTTATTCGTTTCTTTATTTACAATTAAAAAAAAAATAAAGTGAAGTTCCAAGTCTCTAGTTTTCAGATTTTGAATTCATATTTTTTAACCGTCAGCAGTTTTTGAGTAATGATAAGAAAACAATCGGAAAAAAATTTCCAAATTTTTTCCTGCCTTTCAAAAGGTCCACGGACTTCAATACATTTTTTTCAGTGATTTTATCATAAAGCTTTTTAGATGATTTTATTCTCTTTAATTTGAGCGACCTAAAAGCCTTGTTAGATAATTTTTCGCTAGGTTATCGTCGTGCAAAGCAAAAATGTCAGTTTTGACTTTGGTAATTAATTACTCGGGAAATAATGATCGTACAGAAAATTCAAGTAGGGTTTTATATACTACAAAGTATTCTTTACAATTTTTAGTTATTGACTTTTGATAAAAATATTTCGATGCGATAATGTTGATTAAAAAAGTGGTAAAAATTTGCGTATTTAGGGATATTCGCTTAGCTTGGCATAACTTTGAAAATAATGGATAGAGTAAGGATGTTGACTGTTTTTCTTTCCACTTCAAAGTATCCCAAATAAACCTGGAAAGCGCTGTAATTTTTCCATCGTGTTGGAAAATGGCTGAATTTGCCGTTTTTGCTAACAATCCCTTTAAGGATGAATTTTTCATTTTTTATTCATTGTTTGAGGTTGATAATGTTTTTTTATCAATAATCTATATTTTTATATCAAAAAATGTTACTTATCGTAAAAACGAATTCTGTACTATCATTATTTCCCGAGTAATTAATTACCAAAGTCAAAGTTGACTTTTTTGCCTTGATCGACGATAAAAAAACTCAGCAAAAATCATCGTACAAGGCTTTTTGAACAGCTCAGATTAAAGAGGATAAAATTATCTAAAAAAACTATATAATAAAATCATTGAAAAAAATTTATTGAAGTCAACCCTTTTTGAAAATCACGCAAAATTTGAGGATTTTGTTACATCCCTTAATTTTTGTGCCTAACTAATAACTGATTTTTTTTTATTTTTAATGATTTGATATTTTAGGGGAAACATCGTTGGAGTGCTACCCTATACCGTGGGAAATAAAAGTTGCGATGATCTATGTTAAACTGATATATATTTCAATTCTACTATATTTAATTATTTAATGGAATTAGTAAGTGAAAGTGTACAATTATTGTTATATTAATACTTGATTGTTTTTTTTTTTAATAAACATTTGTTAGTGATTTTTTGGGTTTTATTTAATCCTCAGAGTGGTTCCAAGTACTAAAACCAAATCCAGGTAATCCATTAAAATTAATTAAGGAGAGAATACATCATTGATTGTTTTTAAAATGCCACATAATTTTGTGGCTAGTTTTCGTCATTAAAATAATTTTTAGAAGAATAATAGTCATGTACACCTCATCAACAATAGTGTAAAGAATTTACTAGAAAGTTCCTTATTTCGAACACTTATTTACGTTCAACTATTTACAAGTCAAACTAACTAACTAACTTTCTTTCTACTTTAACATTATAAATTAACTTCCACACTGTATTACACAATGTCACTTTCTTCGCACCGTATCGCTAACTATCGCTGTTCAGATTCAACTAACTGCTGGCCGGACGACACAATTCTTATATAGGCAATGGGACGCCTCTCCAGACGTTTCTAGATAAAGAACTTTGGCGAACCTTCTAGTATAGAACGCACTGGAAGTCAACTCCGCATGCTCTCGATAGTTTAGAATATTCGCGGCGTTCGGGATCGCTCGAGGCGTTCGTGACAATAGGAACAAGTTTCAAAACTGCGATACCGAACCGTCCACGAGGTACGCAGTTAACAGCCTGGTCCTTACCCAGTCGCATTGAGACCTTTGCATAGTGAATATCGATGAATATATATTGAATGTGAATGTACACAGAGTTAGATCTGGCCGTGCGTAAAGTGCATCCTTTTCCCTGCGAGTGCTGCCTCACTCTTTCTTCTACGCAACATAGAGAATCTCACACTTTTTCCTCTTCTTGATGCGCAACTCATGGCTAAATAATCTTTCCTGTTCAGTATTGAAGACATTTCTTGGTCATAAAATTGTATTTACGAAAAAATACAGAAGTTTTAATAAAGTAAACTCTTACAAACAACGTTACCTAAACTAAAAACTTCCGTATCTTAATCTCAAATGTGATGTAAAATCTAAAACTTCCTCATCACCTAATCTTAATCTTAATCTAGCCATGTATACTATTATCATCCCTTTAAGAACTATTTTAACCATAAATACTATTCTCATTTTCATGAGTTACCTGAAACAGCGCTTCCAAATCTTTCTTATGGTATGGCGACAGTCGCCAAGATGCGTTCACATAATCGCATAACTGAGTCCGCAAATATCGACAACACCCACTCGAGGTTCCACTGTTGACTGCGTAAGATCACTGACCTTTTCGCCCATCTAGTGTATAGCTTGGATGTAACGTGGACCATCGCATTTCAGCACTGCAGCAAATAATGCGGGAGTCCAATAATTTCGGGCACCTTCACGGCCGATTTAAAATAAAAAAGTTGATGGTAGCGTTTAAAGTAAATAATGTATATTTGCAATGGGTTTAAAATAATTAAAAAATTGTAATAATTGAATACATGCATTGAACTTTTAAATAACAAATTTGCCAATTCTTTAAGGGATGCGACGCATCACTCGCGTATTTATTCTCACTAAAAATCTCGTTCACCTTTCATTAAAAACTCGTAGCATCTGTAAAAGCAGTAATAAGGCAGTCTTACGTTTAGGGTGACTTAGTAGAAAGTATAAGGGTTGTCTGTGGAGAATGTTGAGGTCTCAGAGAGCCTGCTGCTTTTTTCGTTTCTTTTTTTTTACATTTTTTGTAGAGCATTTTTATTTCCTGTGCACGTTTCTGGCAAAAAAAAATAACTGATTTTATCCCCTTAAGCCCCGCTACTATTTTTCCTGGATAAAACTGAAACGAAAAAGCTCTAAGAAACTTTCATCGTCTCCCAATGATGCCAATTTAATTGGGAAATGCACATCGAGAAACTTTTTGGTATTCGTGGAAAACTGGTCTTGTTTTTGTTGCCGTATCGAAGGTTTCGGTCCCTTCCCAGGATCTGTAAGAATTACTGTCGATCGAAGCGTTTTCCGAATTATTCGTTTTCAACGGGTCACCCTATATAACACGCTGTAATTTACAATAGCGTGGCGTTACAATATGCTACATATAGATATATGTAATTGTCATTTATATGATAGTTTTAGACACGCAATGAGATAAAAATATGACATTGTGCATAACATTCGGCTGATAGAAACATGTTAACGTTATGTGCACAATACTGGTAAAATCGGGCGCTTTTTTCTTATTATCGACATTGATAGTATCGATTTTTTAGCCAAATTTAGCGGCTCCAAGCATATCGTTATATATTTTTTTAATTATTCATGAAATACTCTAAAGTTATGTTCCAACCAATTCCACATAAGGAGACTACTCATTTTTAACCATTTTTT
This sequence comes from Rosalia funebris, assembly GCA_037954035.1. Lineage (NCBI taxonomy): Eukaryota > Metazoa > Arthropoda > Insecta > Coleoptera > Cerambycidae > Rosalia > Rosalia funebris. Next base: position 7,095,080 of record JAZFAV010000001.1, on the reverse strand, counting down.
TTTATTCTGCCCCTATATCTATTAAGGCCTTGGTACACGCTAGAGTTTTTTTGCCAGATCTCTGACATCAGAGCTCCCAGAGCTCTGTCATCGGCGTTTACACATAGACAAAAATCTGGCACTTTTATTTCTGGCAGGGACAAGGTCAGAAAGCTCTGGCAAGTCTCTCTGTCATAATCTCTGGCGTCTGTTTACACCTGAGATTTATCTTTAGGTGAGAACAAACAAAATAAATATATACTTCACATTCTTCACAACATGGCAGCAACAGTCAGCGGCAGCAATTGGAGTTTTTGGAAGAGAATTGAAAGAGGAGAAAGAAAAAGAAAACAGAAAGCAAATGAATAGAGTTGTGTAGACTAATAATTATTTTGCAAGAAGACCAAAAAGTGTTTTTTATAATGAAAGAACTTGTAACTGAGAAATGGTGAACCTAGTATGTACCAAAATTGTTGACACTCCAATTTCTTCACTATTTACACTAAATCAACACTTCAAGTTTTGCCATTTTAACATCTAGATGTTCCTTTCCCAGTTCAGTTGCAATATCCCCAATAATCGTATTTTTGTATGCACATTCCTATAATTCTGTAATGTGATATCCCATAGAACTGGGTGTACAGTTGTATTAACAGTTTGGGTTCGTCTTTTGACTATGCGAAAATATTCCTAAAGTGAAACCAAGTCCAAAGAGCGGAACTGGATCTGGAACAGAGGCGTAGATGTTTTATTTTTTGGCGGAGTCAGTAACAAATACTGTTAAAATTATTGATGTGACTGACTTTATCGGCTATCTGCACAGTGCATTTGCATTTATTTAATGAACTAAAGAGCGATGTGTTTTTGAATTTTATAAGCTCGGCTATAGGTAACTCTTAAGAAAAATCAATCTACTTTTTTCTAACTATTTACACATTTACTCGTCACCTATTTTCTAACCCGCGAGCCGCCACTGCCGTGCAATTGCCGTCAGCTCTTGACGGCGCGCGCATCTAAAACAGTGTAAATGAGTGAAATAAATAATATTCCTCAAATGAGAGAAACAAAGAGGGTGACAAGACGTGCATAAGTTGTAAAAGCGATGTTGCTATTTTCTCCAGAAAATCAACGAAGGATGAGAATGAAAGAAGTAATCTTTTTATATTTGACAAACATGACATAAATTTACATGCGCTATATCGCAGATAGGCATTATATTATTGCATTCTAACATTTCTTGTTTAATTTTGATTGTAAATTGCAATTAAATTTAATATTACCGAATTAATATAGAACATATAAGAAATTTAGGAATTAAATATGACAATAGCGCCTATCAGCTTTTTAGGTCATTGCACTCTTTGGACTTCTTGGTTTTGGTTTAGACTTTCGACTAATTACTTTCATCTTTGTGTTGTTGACATCATTCAAATCAGACATTGCGTACGAAAAACAAATGACTGTACCTAAAAAAAAAAATATGGTACGCCGACAACCAGAGTGACAAATAACTAAATAAACTGCACCAGAGTAAGTTCCACGGTGTTTGCAAGCTAGACGAAAAACTTTGACAACTCTGCCAGCAGAGCACTCTGGCATCACCTATGTCACTACTCTATCATGCGTTTACACGTCTCTGGCAGTTCTGATGACAGAACTCTAACAACAAAATCTAGCGTGTACCGAGGCCTTAAGTTTCACAGTGTTTACAAGCTATGTAGATGAATACTTTGACAGCTCTGCCAGCAGAGCACTCTGGCATCACCTCTATCACTACTCTGGCATGCGTTTACACGTCTCTGGCAGCTCTGATGACAGATCTCTGACAAAAAAATCTAGCGTGTACCGAGGCCTTTAGGGAACTCGAACAAAAACAGGAACCTTCTCTGCGACCAGGATAAATTATAAGATAATTTACCCTCAAAAAGTCTGCCCATACCTATAACTGTCCATATTAATCGGGATTTGAACCGGTCAAATAAGACTATGAAAAAAAAACAATCAATGTTTTAAGCCCGGGAGAGGTGATTAGCGGAGAGCTAGGCAGATGCTACACCCCTAGAATAATCGCTAAATGGATAGACCATATGTTGGGAAACAAACAGCTTACTGCCAATAAAGGCAAGACCGCATCGAGGGCCGGGTCGACTCGGGCTGTCCACAGGGAGGGGTATTGTCCCCCCTTTTTTGGTGCCTAGTAGTAAATGAGCTGCTTGAAAGGTTAAAGGATTACCAAGTAATTGGCTATGCCGATGACTTAGTAATAATGACGAAGGGCCCTTTCCTGGAGCCGATTCTCGATATAATGCAGGGAACTTTAAACAAGGTTGGGAATTTGTGCAAAGAGAGTGGACACTCGGTCAATCCCTCTAAAACTGAGGTGATGGTGTTCACCAAGAAATATAAGTGGAACAAAACATGTCCGCTGAAACTTGGTGGCCAAGAACTAAGCTATAATAGCGAAGTGAAATACTTAGGAGTAATCCTGGACGGGAAACTGTCATGAGGAAAACATCTAAGTCACATATGTTCCAAGATCACAGCAACACTTTGGCAACTGAGAAGAGCCATTGGTAATAGCTGGGGCTTGAAACCGGAAACCATGAAATGGATGTATGAGGCAATTCTCAAACCCAGACGGACGTATGCAGCACTGGTCTGGTGGGAGAGAGCCTGTTTAAAAAATCAATCCTCTTAACAAGTTAAGAGGATTGATTTTTTGGTGGGAAACATGAATAGGATACAAGACCTGAATAGACTCTCAAGAGAGCTAGCTGAGGAGGGACTCCTATGGATGCCCTCTGACAGTATGGGTGTCCACTTCCTGTTTGACAAAAAATATAAGATCACCCTCACCAGTAAGACCGACTGGATGGAGGGTCGAGCTGGATTGCCGCTCAAGAGACATCTGGTACACGGATGGAGCCAAGAGTGGGAACAGAGCGGGTGCGGGGGTGTATAGGCGACGCGACGGGATAGGTAAAACCTTCCCCTTGGGAAAATACACTACCGCACTCCAGGCCGTTGGAATTACATACGGTGTTCTGGGGGCCGACCAAAATCGGACCCAGGAGGAGGTATGTATCTGCTCGGATAGCAGGGCGGCGTTGGCAGCCCTGAATCCAGCAACGACAAAGTCGAAGCTGGTCTATAATTGCTATGAAGCATTGAACCACTTGGCAGGGAAGGGACCGGTGGAACTCTTATGGATACCTGGGCATAATGGCATTAAGGGAAATTTAATTGCAAATGACCTTGCCAGACTAGGGACCAGGGAAAACCTCTATGGACCAGAACCTGCAGTGGGAATAAGTCGGAATCTGATCGGAGATCGCATCAATGGCTGGGCAAGAGACCAGAACAATAAAAGATGGAGAGGAGTAACGGGTTGTCGAATAACCAAACTCTTTATCGAATACTCAGAGATTGAGAAATAGGCACAAGAATTCATTAAATTGAACAGGCACAAAGCCAGAACCCTGGTGGGAATCATAACAGGCCACCATAGTAGCCTGAATGCATATAAGCACAAGCTGAGACTGACTGATAGCCCGGCCTGCAGATACTGTAAAGAAGACGAGGAAACCTCGATTCATCTTCTTTACACCTGCTCCGCACTGGAGGAGAAGAGGTATCTTATATTAGGGACCCCTGTTATCCTAGAGGAGGCGAGGCTTAAGGCGGGGGACGTGCCTAAATCGCTCCTTTTATGGGATAGCATTTTTGGATAATGACCCGGATAAGAGGGGATCGCCAAGGGACTACCGATGCGATCAGTGGCTGTTGAGGTCCAAACCTACATAATATAATAATAATAATAATAAACCCGGGATGCTATTTTGACATATCAAGATTATGCTTCGTGTGTGCCGTATTTTACATCATTCTGTAGTCTCCAGCGTTTTTTTTTTTTTTTAACATTTGTTCTGAGAATTAACAGCTTTTCCTGCTGTCGCTAACCGTGGGGTTTCTTTTAAGTATAAAAGCGTCGAATTTGGCCTACCCTATACATATGTTATTCCGATTTGTCGTACAGGAAGATTTTGTAATTTCCTTAAAAATTAGTATGAGCCCGTTCTTTAGAACACGCCAATTTTACTTAGTCATAATAATGAATTTGTTTAGAAAACAATGTAAGTTAGTCACAGTACGTCGTATAGTATCAATAAACAAAAGAGGTACGTGTGATTTCATATCGAAACTACATAGGTATTCCCGATTATGTGACCCCATTTATTCATGAAAGAATTATTATTTAAAATATTATGAACTATTTTATTATATACTAATAAAATACTAGTGCGTTTTGTCTTTCACGAAAAAAAATCTAATTAGTAAAAATCTGCTGAAAACTTATGATAAAAACATAAAAGTGTATCCCAATAAATATGAACTCCTCAATGATAGTGATATATAAATTAATATTTAATAAATTTGGACATGATTTATATAGCTTCATCCATAAAAAATAGTTTTATTGTCCAATGTTGCTTTCAAATAAGCCAAAAAATTTTAAGTCGATGAACAAATAAAAAATTTAGAAATTATAAGCGAATATGAGAGTTCGTTCTTTTTAACAGACTTCAAAAAAAGAAGGAGGTTCTTAATTCGTCTGTATTATTTTTTTATGTATGTTCGGGTACAACTTTTGTGTTTATGAACCGATTTTAATTATTCTTTTTGCGTTGGGTTCAGTATAGCTCCAAGGTGGTCCCATCTTAATTTCATTGGTATTGGACCTTGGACTTCCAAGATACACAACGTAACTCCTTATTCAAGTAACCGTCGTTCTCTTACTCGCAAAGCATCCTTAGTAGATCTACCCATTACTTAAAATTGTAAAGTAAGAAGTTTAAAAAAAACCGACTTAAAAAAGTAACTTAACTAAAAAGCAGGAAATAAATGTTTTCTACGACAATTTAATACTTATTTGTTGTTCCGTTTAATGTAATTAAGAAATTATTGTTTATTATGTAATTATTATTAATTGTTTTATATAATTTTGAAGTCGGTGCCAAGTAAAACATAAAAAAAAATATATAGCTTGCTACTATAACAACATTTTACATTTCAAATTGCCGACGGCCGGCATTCGCATTACTAATATTGTATGACATCAATTTCAAAATTATATAACACAATTAATAATAAACAATAATTTCTTAATTACATTAGACGGAACAACAAATAAGTATTAAATTGTTGTAAAAACATTTAATTCTTACTTTTTAGTTACATATTACATTACATTACATTATGTTATATTGGCTTGGGCCTCATCAGCTCTTAACCAGGTCATTATCCAAAAATTCTATCCCATAAAAGGAGCAATTTAGGCACGTCCCCCGCCTTAAGCTTCGCCTCCTCTAGGATAACAGGGGTCCCTCTTCTCCTCCAGTGCGGGGCAGGTGTAAAGAAGATGAATAGAGGTTTCCTCGTCTTTTTTACAGTATCTGCATGTCGGGCTGTCAGTCAGTCTCAGCTTGTACTTATATACATTCAGGCTACTATGGTGGCCCGTTATGGTTCCCACCAGGGTTCTGGCTTTATGCCTGTTCAATTTAATGAATTCTTGGGCCCATCTCTCAATCTCTGAGTATTCGATGAAGAGTTTGGTTATTCGACAACCCGTTACTCCTCTCCAACTTTTATTGTGCTGGTCTCTTGCCCAGCCATTGATGCGGTCTCTGATCAGATTCCGACTTATTCCCACTGCAGGTTATGGTCCATAGAGGTTTTCCCTGATCCCTAGTCTAGCAAAGTCATCTGCAATTAGATTTCCCTTAATGCCAGTATGCCCAGGTATCCATAATGTTTTTTAGTTAAGTTACTTTTTTTATTCGACTTTTTTTTTATACTTATTATTTACACCACCCGTTATATTGAAGATAAATACTCTTTTGTTTGAAATATAAATAAAATTTACAAGCTTAGAGGAATACATTGAGATAAGGTTTACACTTACAGAACAGAAGTTTACAAAAATATAACATAATAAAAATATTTTTTTTTTTTAGATTAAATGTTCTTATCCTTTTTTTTCTGTTCCGTTAAATACAATTAGCTAAACAAGTCGATTCAATTAATGTTCGGATATCCGCTATAATTATAAACCCAATTTCTGTACATCTAATTATTTACCAGTTCAACGGATTATACGATAATCTAGTTGAGGAATTACCAAATATTTTCTATTTCATTATCTCTTGATTCATTGTTTGATAATGACGCAATTGTTGAAAGTACTATCAGTCATCGTTTTGCGCAATATCGTAAAAGATTTAACAGTGTTGTAAAACTATATAGCCCCTGTAGGCTTTTTCGAACCTTGATACTCAACACAGATAACCCTTAGAACCCCTAGTAAGGTACTCTGAATATACAACAGCGCTATTATATTACTTTTCCGCACTCCGGAAAAGTAATGTAATCCTGTAAAGAAAAAGTGAAAAAAAATTTTTGTTTGGGATTATTTCTCGCTTTTCGGCCTAAAAACAAAAAAAATGGCTTTAAAAAAATGTTTGCTGTGTGTGTGTGTGTGTGTTGTCGTTGTCGTCGGCATTTTAAACCTGTTAGCACTATAACTGAACTAAATCGTGTCAGATCGATCGGGTTTTGACTGATTCTGATCGGGGACGTCTACTAGACGACATCTATTGATTTTGAGGTGGATAGCACACACCCCACCCTGTCCATGGGTCATGAGAAAGCACGATGCGATGGTGGGCTATTTGAAAAAAATAAAACTATCGCATAAAACACATATTCTGCATTTATGTGTTGGTTTATTTTTTCTCGGCCACTCAGTTTCAAGATAGAGATATTCCACCTGCGGAAAAGTCTGTTTTAAGATTTTAAAACTGTTTATTTACATTTATTGTAGGTAATTTTTTTTAAGGCGCTACACTCCCAGTAGTCTTTCTGCAACCTTGATATTCACTACATACAACCCTTAAAGCCCCTAATGAATTACTCTAATGATAACACCATGCTAATATTTTTTACAGTCTGTTTTTACAGACATTTTTTAATGAAGAAAGTGCAAGATTTCTAGAGAACGAATTAAAAAGAGAACACCACACCCCCTAGTAGGCTTTCCACAACCTTGACATTCACTACAGACAACCCTTAGAGCCTCCACTAAAAATGAAACTGCCTGTCGCCCTAAAAATGAAACTGCCCTAATACTTTTTACAGACATTACAAATATTTAAAGAGGAAATAGAAAAATTTTAGGAGAGAAAATTTTAAATCATTGCTCTAATCGTTTTCCATAACCTTAAAATTTACAAAAAATAACCCCTAGAATTTCTACTAAGTTACCTTAAAAATAAAGCCACCTAAATATTTTTTTAGCAAACGGTATGGATCTTTTAAAGAAAAAAACTAAAAAATTTTTATGGAAGGATATTTTAAAAAAAAATCACCACACTCCTACCAAAGAGATATCATGAACCAAATTTAATTTACTTATCTCAATGTAATCGGAATAAGTAAAAAAATCGATATTTTTTTCCAAATTGTTAACAGGCAGCATCACGAAAACAAAATACGTTGAGTTATACAGATATTTTTCTGATTTACAGAACCATTTACTGTAAACTTCTATATTTTGTCAAATTATAAAGCAGTAAATATCATATTTGTATCAGTCGTTGCTCAGATATAAAGCTTTAGGAACATATTCAGCTACTCGATAAAATACATACAGGTTGTTCATAATCTAGCAACCAATATGGCGAATTTCAAAGCGGTGAACCTAGTTTTCTTTTATGTAACATCCTGTATATTCGTCAACTGGTGAACGCACCGTGAACACACCCGTTGCCCTATTAACTAACAACATATCGATAAGACGTAAGAAAATATCCCAATATTCCGCCTCAAGGAGGAAGTTTCTGTTTATGCGCTTTCTGTGAAATTCCTATCACAATTACCGATTGACTTGACCACTATTATATCCACCGTGCAATGCATTCTCAGTTAGGCATACCCTTATCGCAAATCGCGTTTAAATAAAGAGACATAATGTGGAAAATTGAAATAAGTAGTTGTGTAGAATTATCATTTTGTGTTTTCCTGGCCATTTAATTGACTGCGGTTTTACAACGATCTATTAGATGTAAATAATGACAAGTCTCAATCAATTGCACGCGATATCCAGTGCCGTAGATTGAGACTGGCATTTAAATAATGAGAATATACAATAAGTACAGGGTCTTTCAATAGAACGCACGAAATTTGTTAGGTTATAGCAGCCATGTTGTTCAGTGGCGGCTCGTCGGGGTAGGCAAGGTAGGCGCCGCCTACCTTTAAAATTTTATGTCATTTCTCATAACAGCGCAATTACAATGAACTGTTAACGTCCCTGATAATACAGAAATATTTAATATAATTAATAATAACTACTTTATATTAATTAAATTATCTATCGCCGTCGGCGGCGCTGGTGCCGTAAACACCCTTTATATATACCACCGCACGGCGCCTGCGCCGCGCCACACCGAATTAAATAATTTTATTCCTAAACAGAACAACCAGACCAGGCGCGGTTCTCCATCCCGCCTGAAAATCGATAGCTACACATTAACCAGATGTCGGTAAGACGACAAACAGCGTTGTTGTAATGGCAAAATAATCGCAGCTCAGACGTCTGCAGCGAGTTATATTCTTTAAATAAAGCAGTGGGAGGCGGATGCATTCGGCGCCTGAAATAGATCGGCGTTCTTCGGCAGATCCGAAGACGCCTTCACATTGAATAATGGCATTATGGAATTACATTACTGGGGATATTGGGTTATATATTGTGATGATCAATTTGAAGCATTAAATATCGAGTCAATGTTGAAATATTTTATGGAATATGAATTTCGAGGAATATTTCCGGAGGTTTTTTAAACTTATTGTTTTAATTGCTACAATTCCAGCAACAAGTACATCGGTTGAAAGACATTTTTCTTAAAACGTATTAAAACGCACATTCGGAACTCTATGAAGAATGAACGTTTATCGTCGCTTGCACTTATTTCAATTGAAAAGGAATTATTTAGCATACTTCAGAAATCTGATGACTTCACGGAAAATATAATTAACAAATTTTCATTAATTAAAGATAGGCGCATTAATTTAAATTATAAAAAGTAGTAGGTATCCACTTTGTAATTGTCAGTCAATAATGGCGATGATTAAGGAAGGCTGTGAGGGGAGGAGGAGGAGGCCTATACCCTAAAGCGCCCTAAAATAATGTATTATTGCCAACCCAATTTACATAATATAGGTATAATACTCAATAAATATATTTCGTTTATTCCAATTTATTTATACCCACAATAACTATTATTATTCACGAATAACAAAGAGGTATCAAGTTCAAAAAATTCTTGTGAAAGTCTATATTTTTGTATAAATGAAATTCAATCATTGAAATTCTGAAGTACCAGGAAAACGCGTGACCTTGATAATTTTAAAAATTTGTATGCCTATTATGCGCAATATGTTATCAAACATTCTATTTTAATTACTTTTTGATAATACTGCACATACGTTGGACACTCTCTACGTAGGAAAGATCGTGAGCTATATTGGCAAACTATAAATATTTTTTTCCAGATTTGTGGTTCTTCTGCGAGATTCCCAAACGCGGCCTTCCTATTGTCTACACAAATGCCCTTTGGAACAACTTCAAACGTGTCATGTCTATTATAAAAAAATTAATTGTCGTTAATTATAAATATCCTTGTCTGTGTTAGATTGTAGTAATTAGAGTAAATAACTATATAGAGAATAATTCAATTGGAAACAATATATATAAATTTAATTTATTCGCTAGATCTCATGATCATTTTTTTTTATGAAACCAACCTATTTTAAATTTCTTTATGCGTATTGATTTTTTGAAATTCCACATTTCTTTTCTTTATCCAATTGAAATTTAAGCAATCATACTATTATTTAAATATGATAATTAAAATTATCTTACAAAAAACTATTAAAATATACCTACTTCTTCTATTATTTTCTTGTCTTAAATTTCTTCGTGTTTTCTTCTTTTGGAGAAATAAGATAGATATGAAACAAAGATGATATTAACAAAGAGGGAGGCATATTTCATGGTGTAAGGTACTATTTTCCTGAGAGCAAACAATTATTCCGCAAAAACTACGATGTATTCTTCTGCAGGCTCCAGTGTGGTGTTTTAATGGTTTGTGGACAACTGGTATATTTCTGGAAGAGAGGTTTTCTATATTTTTCGTAAAGCTTTTCTATTCCATTTACCTTTGTGAATATACTCTACAATATCTTATCTTATCTTCGCTTTTATCTCTTCTTTTATTAGCCCTTTTCACCTTTTATTGCGTCATTATATCCTTTCACCAATTCTATCAAATTCTTCGTTTTCCTATATTATCTTCTTCCCGTCTTTTCTTCCTTTCTCTATACTCTTTTTCCATGTTTCTCCTTGTTTTCTAATTTCCCTATTTCATTCGTCTCACATTTCGTCTCACATTTTCTTCGTTCTTACTTTCAGTTTTGCCTTTCTTCCATCTTCTTTCGTCATGTCTTGTCACTGTTGTCGTCGGCATTTATTCTTGTTAGCACGATAACTCAATAAATCGAGTCGGATCGATCGAGTTTTGACTAATTCTGATCGGGACGTCTCCCAGACGACACCTATTGATTTTGAGGTAGATAGGACACACCTCACCCTGTCCATGGGTCATGAGAAAGCACGATGGTGGACTATTCAGAATTTTTTTTGTTAACACGATAACTCAACTAAATCGTATCGAATCGATCAGGTTTTGACTGATTCTCATTGGGGACGTCTTCCAGACAACACCTATTGATTTTGATGTGGATAGAACACACTCTACCATGTACACGGGTCATGAAAATGTACAATGGTGGACGATTTGAGAAATTTTGTTTGTTACCACGATCACTCAATTAAATTGCGTCGGACCAATCGGATTTCAACTGACTATGATTAGGGACGTCTACCAGACGACACCTATTGATTTTGAGGTGGACAGGACACACCCCACCCTGTCCATGGGTCATCGAGAAAGCAAGATGGTGGACTATTTGAGAAAAATTGAAAAAAGTAAAACTGTCGCATAAAACACATATTCTACATTTATGTATTGGTTTATTTTATCTCGGCCACTCAATTTCGGGATAGAAATGTTCTACGTGCAGAAAAGTCCGTTTTAAAGTTTTAAAAGTGTTTGCGGAAAAGTAAAATCAAGGTCCTTAACAGTAATTGCCTACATATGTTAAAAATTCGTGCTATATTTTTGTTGTGTAAATAGAAAAATATATCTTTGTCCGATTCACAAATTCGAGCTGCACACAATGTAAAATAGGCCACATTTTTAAGGGACCCAAAAATATACATTTTTACAGGTTACAGCAATCTGTTCTTACTACATATGTTAGGTCTACATGTCCCTTAACACATCTCGGTTATTTCAGGTTATCGAAACATTGACGCAAATTCCCTTAAACAGTCTTCTCTACAACTGCTGCCATGAAATCGTTTAAAAATCTTGGAAATTTTGAAAAAAACCAAGCCGTTTTAAACTGTTACTCAAATTTTATGCCAAACGTGCCCATAAAGTAAATTTCTAATATAAAATAGCTCCTAATTTCAAGTTTTAAACTGATTCGAATATTACAAGGGAGAATGGGTCTAGTTTTTTTGGGCTACCTGATACACATACACAGATGAGCCACAGTTCTAATTGACATAACGAACGAACGATTTCATTTTTCCACGTTCTTTAAAAGGGCAGAAAATGAAATTTTCGCGATCGTTTTTTCAACATATCGTTTAAGAATACCCAAGATAAACCCGAGGTGATTCGCTACCTTAACATTGACAAGAAGTTTACGCATTCTTTCTTATCAGCTAATGAGTAATACTTGAACATATAAAAGGTAAATAGAGTGGTTATTTTTCATTCAAGCTCGCCATCATCCTTATTATGAACATGAAGTCCATTGTGTTAGCGTGCACCGTTGTAGTGAGTTCTTTAAGTGTTTGCCAGTCGGCTTGCCCTATTTACGGTAAATACTAGTCATATTTTATTAGGAATTATTGTTTACAATAGAATAGAAACCGTTTTTTTGCTACTATTTAAAAAATTTAAAGGACTATATATAGTAAGGGAATTTCGTTAAAAATCTGAAAGCATTCAAATAAACTCAAATTACATCTAAAATCGGTCGTACCAAGAGAACCATTGATTTTGGAGTAATCTTGGCTTTACTGGGCCGTTGAATTTTTCAGACTATCTTTATAGTCCAATCAATCTGTCTGAGCCCCTATGTTAAATGGTCACTAATTGTAAACAGCAAAAAAATTGAGCATATAGAAAATAAAATTTCAAGAAACTTACAGCTTTTTGCTCTTAAAATGGCGGCCGCTAACATAACCTAAAAAATTCGCAAAAGTAAAAAAAACGGTTTTTCGCGAATAAAAAAGAAAGTTGTGCTCGGATTGGAAAAAGTTAAATGAGAAAGTTGTAAACAATGAAAAAATATTTCGACTCAATTTTTGTAAGCTCGAATTGATTCATTACTTTTCGAGATATATCGAAGAAACCGTTGAAAATTGCGTTTTTTTGGTTTTGGCTCTAAAAATAACAATATTTGATGAAAACATTTAATAATTTCAGAAAATGTAGTCGTAAGTGGGATGAAAACAATCGTTTTTGTACAATTCCAAAATGTTTTTTTTCAAAGTTATAGCTGTTTTCGTAAAAAAAGGTGTTTTCGTAAAACGGCTTTTCCATCAAAACTGATGATCCTACAGACCTGTTCGAGGGCTTATTTTCATCGTTAGGAGTTGTACTACAAACGTATTTTCAGCAACAATCGGTTTCTTTAATTTTTTATATAAAGAATCGCGTTTGAAAATGACGTGATTTTCGTACATCGGTTTTATTACAAGAATTTATTGCTAAAAAATATACGAAAATTACGCCATTTTCAAACGCGATTTTTTATATAAAAAATTAAAGAAATGGATTGTTGCTGAAAATATATTTGTAGTACAACTCCTAACGAAGAAAATAAGCCCTCGAATAAGTCTGTAGGATCATCCGTTTCGATGGAAAAGCCGTTTTACGAAAACAACTATAACTTTGAAAAAAAAAATATTTTGGAATTGTACAAAAGCGATTGTTTTCGTCTCACTTAGGACTACATTTTCTGAAATTATTAAATGTTTTCATCAAATATTGTTATTTTTAGAGCAAAATAACAAAAAACGCAATTTTCAACGGCTTTTTCGATATATCTCGAAAAGTAATGAATCGATTCGAGCTCACAAAAGTTGAATCCAAAGACTCTTTCATTATCTACAACTTTCTCATTTAATTTTTCCAATCCGAACACAACTTTCTTTTATTCGCGAAAAACCGGTTTTTTGACTTTTGCGAATTTTTTAGGTTATGTTAGCGGCCGCCATCTGGAGAGAAAAAAACTGTAAGTTTCTTGAAATTTTATTTTCTATATGCTCAATTTTTTTTGCTGTTTACAATTAGTGACCGGGTCATTCCCTATTGATTGGACTATTAGTCTATACGAATTTTTTCGGTTTTTTCTCGGCATAACTTTTTGTGGAAAAAATTCGATGGATTATATCTGATAAAGCAATTTTGGTAAAAATCTAAAAGTGTCAAAATCGCCTTAAACTACATCAGTAGACTTGTTTCGGTAATAGTTTCAGTTAATCAAATTGTTATATATTCTTTTATATGTATTTTTTTCTCAAAACGAAAAATATCCGAAATTTCATCAAAGATTAACGAAATTTCATCTCTAATTCTAATTTATAAAAGAATAATTCTTTTATAATTATAGTCTTTGTTTATATCCATGAGTGTTTACCATATTTCATAAATAGTGTCACGTTTTGAAATACTTCAACAAATACACTATAAACAATTTAATCCGATAGTAAATAGTATAATTATAACAAGGAAATCATGTTAGATGATACACAGAAAAATATTATCACCTGAATAATAATTCAGATCGTTTAAAAGTTTTTTTGAAAATCGTTATAAATAGTTATGCTGTTATGTGCGTTATATAAAACGTACAAAAGAAAATGTCTATTGCAGTTTATTTAAAAATAAAAAACCAAAAGCGCATTAGTCATTAAAAAAAAAAGGTGAATTCGATAGAAATTAAAAATAAATACGTAAATTTCATTATATATTGTACAGACATAATTTCTACTGAATTATAAAAGCCATGGATTGATTTATATGTATAGCAACATATTTCAACACACGAAATATATCGAAACGAGCCATGTCTTCATATAAAATATATTGCCATGTATCCCCTCTTATTTTTTATGGACTTTAAACTAGGCAGCGCTGTATATTTAACGCCTATTGTACATGTTGTCAAGAATAGGAACAAGTCTCAAAACTGCTCTATCGGACCGCCCACGAGGTGCGCAGTAAATAGCCTGGTCTTTACCCAGTCGCTTTGAGACCTTCGCAGAGTAAATATCGATGAATATATAATGTACACAGAGTTCGCGCCTAAATCTGGCCGCGCGTAAAGTGCATTCTTTCCTCTCCGAATGCTGCGTCACTCTTTCGTTTACGCAACACAGAGAATCTCACACTTTTTCCTATTATTGACGACCTGTATATATCACCTCAGATGGGTCTAGTTATGATTTTTCTTTGTAGAAGGAGGTTTGAGCGGAGGAGACAAATCGACTGTCGTTAATAAACACAATGAACTGAGGGGACTGATATCACAGGGAAAAGTCGACGGTCAACCGAAGGGAACGAATTTGAAACAAATGGTAAGTGTGAAAAACTGGCGTTAATTTATATATCAATGGTAATAGTGTAACTAATGCGCCTATTCCTGAAAGTCGCAACAGAGACGGACTGACAATCGATATGCTGCCGACGTCCGTTTCTATAGCAATGACATTGCCACCGCGTGTTACACGGAGGTCTATTATAGATTTGTTTTTATCTCATCGCTGTTTGTACTGTTTACGTGACCTTGCGGATCATGTCATGTGTTTGATTTTCCATGTCTTGCCATTGAGTGTTGAAAATCCGTTGAATTTTCAGATTTTCTTTAATCCAGACGTTTTTCTTCGGTTTTTCCTCGAAATAACTTGTTTTGTGGCAAAAAATTCGAAGAACAGTTTTGTTAAATATCTGATATAGTGCCGAGATCAACTCAAATTATATCAAAACCCATGAAAATGGGCTTCTAGAATGTGATAATGATGTGATAAATTTGATAGATTGTCGAGATATGACGCTAATGTTTCTTAAATCGGTCGTACCAAGAGAACCTTCGATTTTGAAATAAAACCAAGAGAGCCATTAAATTTCTTGGGCTTTCTTTAGTCTATACGAATTTTTTCGGATTTTTTCTCGACATAACTTTTGTTGTGGAACAAAATGTAAGAGAATTTTATTAAAAATCTGAACGTGTCCAAATCGACTCAAATTACATCGATATCTATGACAATGGACTTCTAGAACGTGATAGTCATTAAATTTCTCGAGCTCTGTTTAATCTATACGGATTTTTTCGGATTTTTTCTCAAGATAACTTTTTCTGTAGAAAGAATTCGAAAGACTATAGTAAAGAAATTTTGTTAAAAATCTGAATGTGTCCAAATCGACTCAAATTACATCGAAACCCATATAAATGAACCTCTAGAATGTGACTGTAAACTTTGTTTTATTATATTTTACAAAAGACTCACGGTTTCGTTGTAAACCGAATGAATTTGATGAATTATCGAGATATGAGGCGACTATTTCCTAAAATCTGTTGTACCAAGAGAACCTTCGACTTTGGAATAAAATCAAGAGAGCCATTATATTTTTCAGGCTTTCCTTAGTCTATACGAATTTTTTTGGTTTTTTTCTGGAAATAACTTTTTAGTAAAGGAATTTTGTTAAAAATCTGAATCTGTCCAAATCGACTCAAATTACATCGAAACCCATGAAAATGGACTTCTAGAATGTGATAGTAATCTTTTTTTTGTCGAAAGACTAAAGGTTTGGTCATAAACCGAACGAATTTGATAGATTATCGAGATAGACCCAACTATTTCCTAAAATCGGTTGTACCAAGAGAATTTTCGATTTTGGAGTAAAACCAAAAGAGGTATTAACTTTCTTGGGCTCTCTTTAGTCTATGTGAATTTATTCGGATTTTTTCTCGAGATAACTTTTTTGTAGAAGGAATTCGGTGGGCTATAGTTAGGGAATTTTGTTAAACATCTGAACGTATCGAAGTCAACTCAAATTATATCGAAACCCATGAAAATGAACTTAATCTTATTTTTGTCGAAAGACTGATGGTTTAGTCAAAAACCGAATAAATTTGATGGATTATCGAGATATGAAACGACTATTTCCTAAAATCGGTCGTACCAAGAGAAGAGATTTTGGAATAAAACCAAGAGAGCATTAACTTCCTCGGTCTTCAAAAAAGTCAAAGAAAGTAAGGAATTTTGTTATTTAAAATTTTAAAGTGTCCAACTCGCCTCACATTACATCGGAACCCATATAAATGAACCTCCAGAAGAGATGTGTGAAAAGCCATGCCCCATCTAGCAGTCACGGTAACGATAACAAATTTCCATCATCTTGTATACAGTCATCAGCATCATGAGGTCATCAGTCCTAAGACTGGTTGGACGCTAACCTCCAGCTTCTCCTACCTTGTGCTAACCTACGCATTTCGCTAATTGTGCTACAACCTACATCCCTTACAATTTGCGGGCAGTAGTCTAATCTTGGCCTACCTCTGCCTTTCTTCACTCCTATTTCTGCCTCCAAAATATCGCGGACTATTCCCCCATGTCTCAGCAAGTGGCCTACTAGCATTTCTCGCCGACTTTCTCTATTACTTCTTCGTTTATAACCCTATCAGTCCACGGTATTTTCATCATTCTTCGGTAACAACACATCTCAAAAGCTTCTAATTTCTTCCTACTTGCTTCCCCTACCGTCCAGGTTTATCAACCGTATAGTGCCGTGCTCCATACATACGTTTTCAAAAATCTCTTCCTTGTTTCTAAGTTTATTACCCCTGAGCATAAAAGTGCTTTCTTTTTGTTAAAAGCTAATTTGTATACAGTATTACCCCAAAAACACAGACTCAAAATTAGGTTACAAAAAATCTCGTTAAATAATAGTAGACATGATAAAGAAATATACATAATCTTCATTTAACCCAACCTTTAACATTACCAAACGTTTTTATTTTCAGAAATACGATGAGACCCTTGCCAAGTATGCACAGCAGCTAGCGAATTCCTGCCAATTCGCACATTCTAAAGTCACAGATGGTAATTACTTTGTTGTTAATTGACATATAATATTATAATTTTAATTGTTTCACCTTTTGGGCGAATAAACTGCGGGATTGCTTAGAAGATGTTTTCTTTTCCAGGCCGCTGGCACGCCGTAGGTCAGAATTTGTACATGACAATGTCCACCAGTTTCGGAAAAGGCGCCGACTGGACCAAAGCAATTCAAAAATGGTTCGACGAACACGTGTACTACAGATACGGAGATCCGTTTAACAAACAACATGGTCACTACACACAAGTAAGACGTTCTAATAATCATACGCTTGCTGTAATTTTTATTTAACATCAACAGCCTTAATGGTTCTACCGAAATTGTTAATTTCAGGTGGTGTGGGCAGACACCGAATACGTGGGCTGTGGTTACGCCTATTTTAACTCTAAAGAGTTCTTAAAATACAGGAAATTATACGTATGCAATTACGGACCTGCGTAAGTAAAAACATCCATATAAAAGGGGTGTCCAGATGTCTTAATATTGGCCGACATCTTTGAAATCGTTGGTATTGACATTGGAAGTAACCTTTTGCGATATCACTGATTCCAAAGCTGTCTGGCGTTGTTAATACTTATGGAACGTCGTATGTAAATAAACGAATGCACTACCAAAGCTATTTATTTTCTAGAATTAAACTGAGATCAAATTATTGACAAAAATTGATAGTCAAAAAGAACAAATTTGGCTTGTATTTTAACCTAATGATTTTTTTTTTTTTTCAGAGGAAATTACAGAGGACAACTCCCTTATAAAATATAGGAAGACGCTAGGACAAATTAAACGTTCTTCTATTCAAGTTATATGACTATACTATCACTGAATTTATTAAAATTGTGTTTAGGTCAACCTGCATCAATAATTGATAGTATTTATTAAATAATTAACGAATATTTTATATAAGTATCGACAATTTTTATGTTTATAAGGATGTTTAAACGTCATTTTACAAGTCTGACTGTTTTCACTGAAGTACAAAATAAATTCTACCATTCTATCTGTTTGTTTTAATGAATAAGTCAACAAATCCTCGATCAAAGTTATTTTATTCTTGCCAATTTAGCCTTCTCACATGCAACTCCCGTTCTTATATGTGTTAAGTATTATCTAATTTAAAATACATTTTACTTTGTTAATTAACACTTTAAAAAAAGAACTAAGGTACTATCGTGTCATACGTGTTACGAATTTCAAGAGTAACGAGATTGACTCACGAGCAGCTCCCCAGGATGCCAAAAAAATACCCGGGATAGCAAACATCCTCTTAGAGTAAATTATAGCCGTAGTCGATAGAGATTATCAACCATTTTGAGATCGAGGACATAATTAACATTTTCAGTGGGATTCCTATCATGATTACTGACTGATTGACTCCTATTATATCCACCATGCAATGCATCTTCATGCAGATAAGCGTGTCCTTATCGTCGCATTTAAATAAAGAGATGCAATATGAAAAATTAAAATAATTAATAGCAGGGGCGTAGCATGGATGCGAGTGACGTGTCACATCCCTTAAAAAATTGGCAAATTAGTGTTATACAAAATTAAAACCTTTGCTTCAAAAAATTTTCACTTCTTATTTGTTGAACATAACAATTGTCTCGCCAACACAGTATCTTCTTCAGATGTTCAGTATATAGACTATCACAGTCTATGTACTCAACAACAGAAGAAGAAGAAGAAATGTTTAACAAATAAAAAGTGAAAATCTAACCAGCAAAGGTTTTAATTTTGTATAAATATGGATTTTCATCAAGTAACGGCCCAGTCAATTCAGAAATTAGTGTTATTTAAAATTTCAATCGATTTATTCAATTATTACAATGTTTTAATCATTTTAAACCGACCGCAAACATACATTATTTACTTTAAGCCATGAACTCTTTTTATTTAAAATCGGCCGTGTAGGCGCCCGAAATTATTGGACTCCTGGGTTACTTGCTGCAGTGCTGAAATGCGATGGTTCACGTTACATTCAAACTACGCGATAGATGGGCGAAAAGGTCAGTGATCTTACGTAGTCAACGGTGGAACCTCAAGTGGGTGTTGTCATTATTTTCGGACTCAGTTATGCGATTATGTGAA
This sequence comes from Rosalia funebris, assembly GCA_037954035.1. Classification (NCBI taxonomy): domain Eukaryota; kingdom Metazoa; phylum Arthropoda; class Insecta; order Coleoptera; family Cerambycidae; genus Rosalia; species Rosalia funebris. The sequence continues at coordinate 7,075,635 of JAZFAV010000001.1, read as the reverse complement.
CGCATCTTGGCGACTGTAGCCATTACATAAGGAAGATTTGGAAGCGCTGTTTCAGGTAATTGTGGAAAATGAATATGAGGAATGGGATCGAGAAACCGTTATTTGTGCTAGAGGCCTTTTAACTTTATTGCGCGACTTTGATTTTAATTTTTTCTGAGCAGTGTTTTCTGCAATATTCCCATATTCCGAGAGTGTTTAAAAGTCTACAGACAAAAATTTTAAATCACATATTCAAAACATGAGAAATGAGTTTAGTGACATTTGGGACCGTATGGACAGATTTGTGTTAGAAAATCAACCACCAAGTAAAAGAATGCGTTTGGATTTAATTCCTGAGGAAGATAAGAAAAACACCTACGCATGATTGTTTTATGAAATTTTGGATGTTATTACTTTGAACATTAGTGAACGGTTTAGTGGAATTTCTAAACTGAAATTCTTAAGTCTAGATTCCACACAACTTACTTCATTCGTGAAACATTGTCCTCACGAACTTTTTTCTTCTTTAGTAGATACATATGGAGCATTCTTTGACGCAAATCGTTTAAAAAGTGAACTTTCAGTGATTTATAGTGATCCCGATATAAAGAAGAGCACTGTGTTTGAGCTTCATCAATATATTATGTCTCTTCAATTATCATTTGTTTTCTCGGAGTCATCAAATTTGTGTCGTTTAATTTTTACTATTCCTGCCACAAGTAGTTCCGCGGAAAGATCATTTTCATGTTTAAAGAGAATAAAGACTTATCTGCGAAATTCTCAAAAGCAAGAAAGACTGTCAGCTTTAGCATTAATAAATATTGAAAGTGCCTTGTTAGAAGATATGAGATCGTCTCCAACATTTGAAGAAACAGTGATAGACGTTTTCGCTGGACAAACAAAAACGGAAGAATTGATCTTCATTTTAAAAATTAGGATATAGGTATACCTCGGCATAATCATTTTAGGTTAGTGTCTTTTTTTTATTTTTACCATTTTTATATGGCCTACCATACATCTGACTATACCTCTTCCACTTATAAAATTTTTATCATATTATAGATTTTTATCACCCTAGATTCTTTTCTCACGCTACGCCCCTGATTAGTAGTTACGTAGAATTGTCACTTTGGATTATCAGCATGAGTATAGGTTAGATAAAAAAAATTAAGAGAAGCAATTGTGCAATTTAACAATTTTAAATGTAATGGCGATGATCATTTAAAAAATCCACTGAACTAAATTCCAGCCGACCGGCCGGCCGGGCCGATACACATACCCAGATGAGTCAGGGGACTTCTTTGCCCTAACGAACGAACAATTTAAACAATCCGACGTGTGTAATAGTAAGTAGAAGTACAATAATAGTAAGAACTACGAGTACAAGTAAATTATTTTCGTATCATTCGATCTAATGATAGCTGAAGGTATAAAAGGAAACCGATGAAGGTATTTTTCAATCAAACGCGCAAAATTAATTGTGTTAGTGTGGTTGCAATTACAATGAGTACTGCTTGCCCTATTTACGGTAAACACGAGTGATAATCATATTTTTATGGAATTATTGTTTGAAATATTAGAGACTGTTTTATTGTTACTAGATACTATTGAAAAAATTGGAAGATGAGACGTGATAATTTGGGACGAAGTTAGAATTCAATTTTATGCAAATAAAAGCGGACTTTTGCTGAATTGTTTTCAAATCTGTTTGTATTAATTAACTATTAGCTGTTAGCTGTTAACTGTTACCCGTAGCTTCGTCCACGTGGAATTTAAAAAAAATGTTAGCAGACTCCTGTTTTCCTGAAATAAAGTGCTGCCTATGTATCCGTGAAAAAACCATAAGTAATCTAAAGAATTTAAATGCAAAGAAATAAAAGCTCTTATTATTAATTCACTGCAATGCATCTGTATAAACGATGTTGGGTTTAAATAGCTAACCCTAACTTAACCCTACCACTAATAAAATACAGTAAACAGTAAGTAATATAGAAGGTTTTGGAGTTTCAGTACACAACGCAAATAACCATATGAACTTAGAAGCAGTTATTTCGAAATCACACACAGACACTTTAATGTTATTTATATGTATTGATTGTACGAGGGGCCCTATTTAATTTGGAGCCTAATAATAAAAAAACAACATTAATTTGTCATTAAAAATTACTTTACCGTTTTTCAAAATATTCTCCTTCATGATCTATACACTTTTGCATGCGTTCGAACCATTTGTCAAAGCATTTTTTCTATTCTTAAGATATCTCCAAAACATGGTTTTTGAATGCATCAACGGCTTCTTCTGTCGATGAAAATCGTTGTCCACGCAATTTATTTTTGACGTTCGGGAACAAAAAGAAGTAATTGGGTGCCAAATCAGGACTATACGGCGGATGACTCATTAATTTAACTTTTTCATACGTATAGATCCATAATTCGTCACCTGTTACAATGTTATATGCGTCTCTTGAGGCACAGCCATTGTCTTTATTGAACATTTGTTTACACCAATCGACACGAGCATCTTTTTGAGATTTTTTCAAATTATTGGATCCCACCAACGACAGCAAATCCTTTTTACAGCTAAATGATCATGCAATATGACAGCTAAATGAAGCTAAGGTTGCTTCAATCTCACAGTATCTCACATGACGATCTTGAATTATCAGTTTTTGCACAGCATCGATGTTTTCTGGCACAACAACTGATTTTGGACGACCTTCACGACTTTCGTCGGTGAGCGAATAGCGGCCACGATTAAACTCGTATCAGCAGCGTTTCACAGTGGAAAAGGATGGGGCTTTATTGCTAAAAGTGCAAGTAACTTGATCGATGCACTCTTGTCTTGATAATCCCCGTCGAAAGTCAAAATAAATCGTTGCACGAAAACTTTCACGAGATAATTCCATTTTTCCGCTGAAATACAATTTTCAAATCACTGTAAACAACACAAATCGAGCTTAAATGACAAAATGTTCTGAAGAAGGTTATGATCAAAGATGTCAAACTTTCCATTGGATACATCAGACGGCGTCTGACAACACTTAGTGTTGCCATGGCTTAAAATATAAATAGTGCGCCTCGTATAAGTATAATTCCTACTAAATTGTGGCCATGGACATCAAATATATTTGTGACATGTACTCGTATATCGAAAAGAAGCCATATTTTCATATGAAATATTTTACCATGTTATTTTTTATGGATTTTAAACAGGGTCGCGCTATATATTCACTCTCATTTAACATCATGTACATATATATCACCTCAGATGGGTCTACTTATGATTTTTCTTTACAGAAGGAGGATTGAGCGAGAGGGACAAAATAATTGTAGTTAATAAACACAATGAACTAAGGAGATTGATATCACAAGGGCGAGTTTGCGGTCAACCAAAGGGAACGAACCTGAAACATATAGTAAGTATGAAAAACTAGCGTTAATTAATTATTAATCGTAATAGTAATAAAATGCAAAAGCGTCTATTCCGACGAGCTGCAACAGGGACGGACTAACGATCCATAGGCTGCCGATGTCCGTTTCTATAACAACATTTCCACCGCATGTTACACAGAGGCCTGTGCAAGCTTTCCTCAACTGTTCATTATTTAAAACATTCAAATTTCCGTCGACATTATTCAAAAAATACCGAATCCAAAATTGAAATCGGTTACAACAAAAGCTCGTCAAACAAAAATAGATGTGATGAAGAAATTTAATTTTTTTTTTACCCGCCACGGGTAGGATTCGACATTTGTCCCAGATGGAATCCGAACGACAGACAGCTGTTTCTAACTTATTAGTTCTCATCAGTGCCGTACACGGTGCACCGATCCAAGACAAATGCCGAAACAAATCCGTGGGGTTTTCATCTAAATCGATAAGATCTATGTCTGTAACTTATAAGTTACAGACCCGGCTTATCAGTTACAGACATGAATTTAATCTTCATTTAATCTAAGTTTTAATATCATCAAAATGTTTTTATTTTCAGAAATACGATGAAACTCTTGCCTGATATGCACAGCAGCTAGCGAATTCATGCCAGTTCGGACATTCTACAGTCACAGATCGTAAGAAAACTTATTGTTAATTGACATACAAATATTATAATTTTAGATTTTTCGCCTTTCGGGCGAAGTAACGGCGATTGCTTAGAGGATTATTTCTTTTTCAGATCGTTGGCACGCCGTCGGTCAGAATTTGTACATGACAATGTCTACCAGTTTCGGAAAAGGCGCAGACTGGGCCAGTGCCATTCAATATTGGTTCGACGAACACGTGTACTACAGATACGGAGATCCATTTAACAAACAACACGGTCACTATACACAGGTAAGACGTTTTAATAATCACACGCTTGCTGTAATTTTATTTAATATCAACGACCTTAATGGTTCTATAGAAATTGTAAATTCCAGGTGATATGGGCAGATACCGAATATATCGGCTGTGGTTACGCCTATTTTGAGACTAACGACTACATGAGATACAGGAAATTATACGTATGCAATTACGGCCCTACGTAAGTAAAAAAACTCTTATACAGAGGGTGTGCTCATGTCATAATACCGGCTGACATCTTTGGAATAGATGATATTGACATTGGAAGTAACCTTCTGCGATATCGCCGATTCCAAAGCTGACTGGCCGTATTAAAACTTATAGAGCGTCGTATATAAATACACTAATTAACCAGGAAAGCTTAGTTCTCTTTTACAATAGGCAATTTGCAAGATTTTTAATTATGTTGTCAAAACATTCTATAGGTCATTAAATCCATACAGCGTTGAATTTACCACTTTTTGTGCAATAATACACAAAATAAATAAATGAAATTTTAAATTATTATCGGCGCGCGTAAACACAAGAAATGCAAATTGCTGGCGCGTGACGTCACTATATCTTATTCTGTTGAGAGATAGATGGGCGTTTAGTGTAATTTCGTTAAATATTCCTTTTTCGGTGTGCGAATCTATTTATTATTATTAATATTGAACAATTGTGTGTAGACTATGGCAACAGACAGTGGATTTGTGCAAGGACAATCTGATAACTTGCCAAAGATTGATTTCTTGACCATGTTTTCCTTTCTAGGGAAAAATTCACAATTTATGGGTACTGAAATTAGAGAAATTAAAACTGCAAGGTTGGTATATCTATATTTACCATTTCATATTTTAATGCATGTTTGTCTGAAAATTATTCATGTCAATGGAGGCAATGGAGGGATGTTGAACTGGAGGCAACTAGTTCACTTTCTGCCTGCTGAATAATTTGCAGCCGTCTGCGTTTCATCCCAGTTTATCGCTCAGGTACTGGTTCTCTCTGGCAACTGAAAATATGAGGTAGAATGCCCTTTTTCAAACTTAACCCCTGTACATTTCCAGGCAGTCTGTATTGCCAGTAATATTCCATATCTTCCTCCAACTGTAAAAAAGATTCAAATGTAAATCTTATTTAAGTATTTATATCTAATGACCTCCAAAACAAACATTTTCTAAATATTCCATGCGGCAAGTAATATGAAAACAGCATACAACGTGAAAGTGGGCTTATGTACAAATACATCCAAAACAAATAAATGTTATTAGGTACTCACAATAAAATGATCCTGGCAACAATATAGCGGCGTCGAACTTGATTGCTTTATATTTTTCTTTTCGTTCCTTTTCATTGCTACGCACCATTTCTTCCACATTATTTCCCCTTTAGGAACCGAGAAGAACAATATTTCGGGCGTTGATACCGTAGTATTTGTACACATTGGCACGATGCAATACTTATAAAATTTGTGTTTTATCGGCTCCATACCGTTAGGCACTTTATAAAACGCACTTGTTACAGATTTTACAAACTGTTAGCACTAAACCAAATCAAAACAGTGACAATTGGGATACTTCCCCATACAGTGACGTGGACCAATCAGACTAGCGTTTTCGAACACGTGACTTTGTTTACATAAATGAGTGAATTAATTCTATTAATTATGCAAAAACTACAAATTTTCATGAAAAATGACTATAATATTCTTCTTAAGTACTTATTATATGGCAGAAAAAATATATTTTCAAGCGTATAGAAGTTTCATGCAAATTGTCTATTGAATGAAGATATCAAATTATTGATAGACATTGATAATTTCTTAAAAAGAGAACAAAGTTAGCTTGTGTTTTAATTCTATATTTTTCAGAGGAAATTACATAGGACAACTTCCTTATAGAACATAGGAAGACGGAAGACCAATTTAACCCGGCGTCGTGGGGCTAGAAAATTATTACACGTAGCGTGGGGGTGGATCATTATGGCCCAACATTCGATTTAAGATTTTTCAATGTTTTTTTAAGAAACTAATACTAATATTTTAAATAGGTATAGCTTTATTGTATAATGGTTTAGAAAATAAAAGTAATTGTATTACGAGTATATATATAAACCTATAATTATATCTGTTAAGCTTAAGGGTAAAAAAACATGTAAAAAATTAATAAAGTTGGTATAAAATAAAAGTATTGATTATAATCGAAAGACAATTGAAATTTAAACGCCACGTAATACATTGCATACAAAGAACGTATACAGCAGTCAGTAAACGTTACCAATTAGTAATTCGAAGAACCAAAATGTCAACAACAGATAAGATATTTATAAAACAGTATTTAGTGCAATCCAAATGTATGCGTGCAAAGACTGCAAGGCGTGGCATGGTAAAACTAAAACACAATACGGACGATTACCCACAACGCAAAACAAACCACTACGACGAATTATTAACAAATTCTGATCGATACTGCTCGTCAGTAATAGGAAAAGGTGTGAGATTTTCCTATGTATGCGTGGAAGAAAGAGTGCACAGTAAATAGACCAGGCTATTTACTACGCACCTCGTGAGAAAAAATTAGTTATATAAAACAATACATTAAAGAACTGGCACAAAAATTCTACAATACACGAATACACACAGTAACGCTAACAGACATGGAACTAACACACGACAATAACGAACCACACACACATAAACACTAGTCAAAAAAGTATTCGATCTAATAAAGGAAACAATAAATTTGGGAAAAAGTATACTATAGAAAAGTATATAAAAATATACTTTTCTCGGCGATGTTCAATAGCTTCGATACCCTGTTTATAGTAAGAATCGTCGAGCTCTTCAAAATAGCCATCAACTACAGACTCCTCCTCTTTATTTTACCATCGAACCGTTTTTTCCAGTTCGAAAATACAAAATAATCCGAGGGCGCTCAATCTGGCGAATAGGATGCGTGAGGAAGCAATTAGTACTTTAACTCGTTAATTTTGGCCATCGCGCTAACGGATGGGTGAACTGCTTCATTGTCTTGATGAAATAAAACTTTATTTTTCACCAAATGAAACCGTTTTTTCTTGATTTCATCACTCAAATAAAGCAATAAGTTCGCATAATACTCCCTGTTGATTGTTCTTCCTTCCTGAAGATAATCAAAGAAGATTATCACACGTGCATCCAAAAAACTGATGACATGACCTTGCCTGCAGATGAAACTGTCTTCCCCTCCTTTGGAGCCGATTCTCCCGCTTCAATCCATCGATATGTCTATTCCTTCCTCTCAGGCGTGAAGTAATGGACGCATGTTTCATCCATGGTTGTGAATCGACGCAAGAACTCAGCTTTATTCCTATGAAACTTCGCCCCAAACACTCGATCGCGGCATCCGTCTTGCGCACAGCTTTTTCATTTTCAAATTTTCAGTCAATATGCGATGTACAGTACTTTTTGAAATGCCATTTGTAGTCCAGGCAACGAAAGAAAAATAGCGGAAATAATTCATGTAGAAGCCAATTTCTGCACAGTTGTAGGGGAAGGTGTCCTAACAACATACTAAAAGTACTGATGGGTAGCAGTGAAGCTAAGGGGAAGGGGGGGGGGGGGGGGGGTGAAAGGTCCCTTTTTCAGTTTTTTGTTAATAACTCGAAAACTACTGCCTCTAGCGAAAACATGTTAACTAAATTAATCTACATAAACTTCTCTACAAAAAAGGTACTATACACTTTTTCGATAGAATCAATACTTAAGGAGATATGGAGGGGGAAACATTGAAAATTAAAAAAAATATATGTTTTTATTGTTCAAAGCTGGAGGTTAGCGTCCAACCAGTCTTAGGACTGATGACCCAATGATGATGATTGTTCAAAATGAAATGTTTATTGTTAAAACTGAAATAATTCACCAATAAGAAATAATAACCATAATAATAATAAATGAAATGAAGAAATTTGTGTCCAAGGATGTATTTGGAACATAAATTTTAATCAAAATCTGAATTTTCATCATAGATGCTGTCTTCGATGGGGGCTCCGTTCGTACATGAGCCGAGGCACACGCCCCAGGCACCGCAGCAGACAATCCCTGCTTTGCGGAAGCCGCAGCGCGCCCCACACCCAGTCGTGCATCAGCAAAAGATCATATTTAAAATGGAGTCGGGTGCCATAGGGTCGTTCGTGGTAACTTGAGGATCCCATCTTCTTCCCTGGCCCAACCCCATTTGGGTAGGTGGTAGGGGATTGCCGAGCCACTGTTGTATCTGTAAGAAAGTAATCAGACCAACGTAAACATTTAGCACAAATTGATATTTGTAATTTAAAGAAACCAATATTTAACTTCTATATGTAAATGGATTTACCTGTAGATATACTCTGAGCGAGCGTTGCTTTGAAACTCCTTTGGTTGGAGAAAGAGTGGCCAAGTCTGATTTGGGCTTCGTTGGCGCTTTCAGAAATGCTGAGTACCGATGTTTGTTCAGGTTGTCCTGATGTGCAGGTGCTTTATATACGACCAGAAAAAGCTTCTCGCCAGCCTGTTCGATATCCTCAGTTGATGTTAAGGGATCTGTGAATATTGCTGAGATGTCATGAGTGAGGCCAGGATTTGCTGTGAAGAGCTTAGAGATTCCCACTTTGCTCTTTCCATGTATCGCCGAGGTGGTGTCACATCCGGAGAAGCTATGGAGGAGGATCATCTTGGCGAATGGAAGCTCTTGAAGTTGTCGCACCAAAAACAATTTTGTCTACACCTTCCCACGGCCTGGCTTCATGAAGTACATGTTGATAGATGGTGGTGCCAATCCAATGAGGAGATCTATCAAGTCCACATTCTCCTCAACTATTGCTACGGTTGGATGTACAGCCGCTTTATCCAACCCGCACATAACAATAGTGCCATCAGCATCCCCTGTAGCAACAGTTGTTTCAATCCCTGCTGCTGTCATTTTCTCGGTGAGCAAGTGGATCAGTCTTGTTTTGTTCCTTTTATTAGCAAGAAAATACTCCTGTTGAACTGTAATGGTCGTGATTTCATTAAAGTTTATGTCAATCGAAGTTTTTGTGAGCCCTCTTCGCTTCTGCTCTGCTCGTTCTGTGCTATTAACATCCCTGTAACCATCAAAAACCACCGTACAATTTTCACCGTAATGTTTCTGCACATAGACAATGTACTGATGGTAAATTGAAAAAATGCAGGAGGACCCTTTCCACTTCATGCAGTGGAGAAGGAAGCCACCGTCTACCACATTGTTGCTTTATGTTGATTGAGAGTTGCGTTGTCCTCTAGTGACAAAACATCGTAGAAAGAAGACTTCTTTCCTTTTCGCATTCCGCCCTCGTTGAACAGAGCCATGGAGAATGGAGTTAATTCATATGTCAAAAGCTCTGCTACAGTTCTTTGAGAAATTGTCCAGAGGGTTAACAGTAACTGTCTCACCATTGATTTTAATGGTACTGCGCATACTAGCTAGTGATAAAACCACATTCTTCTGAGACTGCTTCATATCACCAAATTTGCTGCCAATGAAACTTTGCATGGTTTTGGTTCCAATATGGCATGGCTTGGTGACAGTTTACTTTGGAGTTTGCCAGAATGCCCGTTGATAGCGACATGAGGGAATTCAACTTTCGGAAAGAGGGATGGTCATTGAACCATTCCTGAATCTTAGCTCGATCTCGTGAACCTCTCTTTTGCCGCGATACACGTAAATCAACGTACTGCTCTCCACTTGCAAAAACCACTCCAGCAAACTCCTCCAATGACAAAATTCTTCCGTTATATATTACAAGACAAGCGTTGTCCTACGGGGGGTAATAAGGGTAATTATCCTCCCGCCCCCAGAACGGACACAAAAGGCGGTACATGCAGTAAAGTCATTAATACGCGGTTTGAGCATAGTTCCTTTATCATTAAAACTTGAGTTTTAATAATAAAAACCGATTTGTTAAAAACTGCCATTTTACACCCTCCATATCTCCTTAATTATTGATCCTAGCGAAAAAGTGTATAGGAGTAGAGATATTAACAAAAAACTGAAAACAAAGGACCTTTACAGCCCCCCACCCCCTTAGCTTCACTCCCATCCATCAGTACTTTTAATATGTTGTTGAGGACACGTTCTCCTACAACTGTGCCAAAATTGGCTTCTACATGAATTATTTCTGCTATTTGGCTTCTTTTGGTCTTCGTTGCTTGGACTATTGGTCGACTGCTGTGATATTTGTCTTGGCAGCTCGTACGGCCTCGTTTGAACTCTGCCACCCAATATTTTACTGTTGTAAACGAAGGAGAAGACTCCCCCAGAGTAGAATCTAGTACCGCTTTGATATCGATTGGACTGAAGCTGTTCATATGAAAGTATTGTATCACATATGATGAGTAATTTGTTTCATGTTTGCAAATTCACTGAGAGCGTTCACTATTGATGGCCGCCCAACAAATACTAAACAACGTAGCAATTGTCAAACTTCAAACTTGAGCTTTATAAGGTTGGTACTTTCTACCATAATCATTCTTTTCAAACAATAACCCCCGCCTATGCGTCAGGTCGGGTACTTCTGGGACTACCCTCGTATCTACATGAAAACTAGACATCACATAACACATAAACGACTAATATGGATTACATTATAATTAATATATTGTATTATAATTACACATATAACATAATTCTCCAGGGAATGTCCATATGCCATTTTGTGGGCAGGAACCAAACGCAACAGACTAAAAAAACCAACATAAAAACAACTAAAATAAAACATCAAAATAAAAACGTAAAACATAATTAAAATACTTAAAGTAGGTTTTAAAATTAGTTTCCTATAATAAATTCAAATAAATATATCTGCTGATCGTGCAGAAACACGAGAAAGTGGTCGAGGATCGCTATTAGGTATAATTCAATGCCTGGCGGGGCTTTAGACGAGTAGTAGTTGTTTCCTATAGTGATTATGTATACCGACATATACGCGAAAGCACATATTTTCACATTACTTTTCGAGCAATTTTTAAACACCGAAAACAAATTGCGACAAATCTAACATAGGGAATATGCATATTTACTATTTTCATGTTGGTATGGACACTATGAACCCTACGAACGTTTAATAGGTCTGTTCGATTCATCATTCAGTGAACTCTATACTATCTGGAATGGACCCGGGCGTTTTCTGTAATCTGTAATAGCCTGCAGTGTGTCAGGGGCAATATAAACAAAGATAACCTTATTTACGATAACCTGTCTTTGTCATACTCAGACAAATGAATTATAAATACGTTTATTTGCATAATTGTAGAAATTCAGATAGTTTGGGGGTTATTTTTGTTCAAAATGTACAATATTAGTGAAGATAAACATTTATTGTGATCTAGTATGCCATTAGTTTCGTGTCATTTGTCGTGCGTGATTTAAAAAGTACAGAATTTTGTTGGTGTAATTTGTGATTGGCGATAGTTTAGTTAACACTAAATAAACAATGGTTATTTATTGTGTAGCGTTTGGATGCAAAAACGAGCAAGATTATCGGCGAATATCTTTTCATGGGTAAGTTGATAATATTTAGATTTGGATATAAAATAATAAATAATTAGCAAGAATATTAATAGATTGAAAATTAATTTATTTGTTATAGTTTTCCATTCAAACGACCAGATATCCTAAAGTTATGGATAAAGGCAGTTCGCAGGGAGAATTGGACTCCATCTAAAAGTAGCAAACTTTGTGGGGAGCATTTTCTGCCAACTGATTACATAGTCAAACCAGGATGTACCGCTAAATTATTAAAACCAAATGCTGTACCTACTGTATTTTCATATCCCAAGCATTTGTCACCAAAAATTGCTGAACCTCGCAGGAAAATAAAAAAACTGGTAGGTACCTAGTATGATGTAAACGAGAGAAAAATATATTTGCACCTGTCGTCGATGAAAATGAATTTTTTTTTAGGAATTATCTATGGATGTTCATAATGAGAATGTTATTAAGCATACCACATCTCCTATAGATATTGATTTACCATCTACTTCAACAAGCACACAGGTTCGAACTTTGATTGATCACGAAACCCAAACTATTTCATATAATAAAGATATATTGTTACGAAGAGAACTCAAAACACTAAAACAGAAGGTAAAGAGGAGATATGTAAAAGTTTTCAACATGAAAGAAGTCATTCATTCAATTTCAAAAGTGGACATAGCAATGAAAATCTGGACGAAGTCCTAAAAAGCATTTTCAAGGTAAAAACAACAAAATTACATTTTTAAACTCAAGAGCTACAGTATATTTTCTTTTCAGGTTTGCCTTTGGAACTTGGACTTCTCCAAAAAGGGAATGATGAAGGTGTACATTCTGGCCAATGCAGATATTCACCTTTGATGAAACAATTTGCCCACACATTGTACTTTTATTCACCTAAAGCATATAATTTTTTACGCAAACAATTTGTGCTGCCTAATGGAAGAACTATAAGAAAGTGGTTAAGTAGAATAAACTGTCATCCAGGGATTTTGGGTGAATTTTTGGAATTTTTGAAAAACGAAGTGCATGAAACCTCATTTCAAAAATTGTACTTTAATAATGGACGCTATGTCCATTTGAAAGCAAGTTTTGTGGGACAACAATGAGGGCAGATATTTTGGTAATGTTGATTACGGTGGTCTAATTGATACCGATTTTGAAATTCCAGCAACAGAGGCGCTATTTTTGCAAATTGTAAGCTATACAAATAATTTCAAATGCCCAGTGGCCTACTTTTTAACAAATAAGGCAGATGCATATTTGCAAACCCAGATAATAATGGCCTGTTTAAGAAGTTTATATGAAGTTGGTATTACTGTGAGGCCCATAACTTCAGATGGGACCAATGTTAATATTTCAACATACACCAATTTGGGTTGCAATATAGAGTATGACGAACTAAAAATGTATTTTGCTCGTCCTAGTGATCCTTCAGTTCGAGTATATTGTATACTAGATGTTTGCCATATGTTGAAATTGGCCAGGAATTGTTTCGCTGAAAAAAATCTAACTTCCAGTTCAGGCAAAATTTCTTGGGACTATATCAAAGCTCTGGATGATATTCAAACTACCGAAAAATTAAAATTCGCAAATTCAGTGAGTTCTCATCATGTCAACTACAAGAATGGGATTATTAAGGTACGCCTTGCTGCACAGACAATAAGTAGTGGTGTGGCGGATGCCATTGAATATCTGCAAAGAACCAGTGTCGCGGGTTTTGAACAGAGTTATGCCACTGTGGAATTTCTACGTACTGTAGACAGAATTTTTGATGTTTTCAACTGTAGAAATCCATTTGGGAAAGGGTATAAGGCGCTTATTAGGTTAAAAACTTTGGATTATTTTAAAGATATTTTCTCAAAGACAAAGGATTATTTTGGAACTTTGAAAATTGGTGGCATTTCGTTGTTACAACATATGCGTAAAGCGTTTGCTCTTGGTTTCATATTAACAATGGAGAGTACATTCGGTTTAACCAATGACCTTTTAACTTTGAATGAAAGTACTCACAAGATCACTTGGATTTTTTTTTTCTTCTATTAGATCCAGAGGTGGTTGGAATAACGATCCAAACACCCAGCAACTAAAATGGGCGTTAAGACAGTTGCTCTACGGGAATTCAGTAACTTCAAGTGTCAGTGCACATTGCTCTGATTTTGTTTGAATTCCGTTCAGAAGGTAGGCGTTAAGACTTCTATTTAGTTTATGGCAGTGAGTTTATTAGGGTCACTGTAAATAATTGGTTCCCTTAAAAATGTACTTATTTATCATGGGAAAGGTCGAGTCGGCTGCATTTATTTCGGAATCATATCTTGCTGTGAATAACTATGTTGAGTGACACAAAAGCCATCACTGTAGTGTCACAGCCAGATGTGAGGAACAGGCTATAAAACAGATAACCGAAAGCCGACTGTACGCATTGCTACATCCACTGCCTAACACGTAACTTAGGCAATAATCAGTTTTATAATCATTATACAGAAATTTCTTTAAAGTGTTCACCGTTGTTGATGAGACAGCGTACTCCGTTCATTGTCGGACCTGCGTTGTTCGAAGTCAAGCAACGGATTGCGCGAATGCGACTTGGATGGGTGACGCATGGTCTTGTTCTCATGGTGCCGCGGTGGTGCTGACTCGGTATTTGGTAACAGGGTGGCAACTGGGCCAAATACTGAGCACATTGTCTGCGTGAGTTCGATTCTCACCAGCGGGAACTTGGCACTAAATCTATGTATTGAAGTAAACACCACTGTTTATTTCACAACCCTTAAGGCAACAACAACAGATGTGGTACAACAGTACGCCCTAGTGATACGAAACAAGATCACAATCAAAAACAAGATATGGATGAGGCTACAAATACTGATGAAATTGATAATTTAATTAGATGGTTAGACAAAATAAAAAATTGAGTGAATTTCAAGAAAATGTATTGTTTTATATTTCTGGATATATAGTTCATAACCTCATTAACGCCACTACATGTAATCATTGTATTGAGATATTACTATATAGAGATAGTATATCTACTGACCATTCCTATACCGTCCCTCCAGAAGCTTATAAATCATTCACCAATTTTGTCACTCAAGGAGGTCTTCTTTATGCTTCTGATGTGGTGTATAAAATTTTACATTTTGCAGAAAAGCAAATTCGCCTTCTATTAGAAAGTGAAAACCTTTTGAGAGGCAAAATAAACTTGAAACAAAAAATTATAAATACAGTTATAAATCATTTTTCTGTAAATATAAATCTTTTTAAACCTAAGCACCCTGTAATTCAAGAATTTGTTGGCGAGGAATGTCACGAAATTCAGATCATTGAGAAAACAACAGCTATATGTATATTTAAAGTGCCGAATGAATCACCAAAGTAAACTATTAAATTTAGAATTGCATGGAAAAAGTGCCACAATAAGACAAAAAATGACAAAACTTGTTTTATTTAGCAATTGTTAAATTAATAGCTATATAAGTAGTAGTAGCTATGTACAATGTATTGTAATTAAATAAAAATTGTATTTCTAATTTTGTTTTTATTTTATTTACCAACCCCATAAGAGAATAGTTGAAATTTTACTTGAACGTTGTACTGTTTGCATTATTACTTTTTTCTTGATACTTTATTCAGAAAAAAAGTTACGTTTACTCCTAAATAAACATGAAAAATTAAAAGATATTTTAAAAAATGCGCAAGCGTTACATGAGATAGAAAGAGATAGATATCCATACCCATGCGGGTTGCCTATACAATCGTTTTGCCTCTACGAGCAAAAAGACTTTGCTCGTAGTTTTGCTACGAGCAAAGAGACATTTTGCTCGTAGTAGTTTTGCCTCACTTGTCGCTCAAGGCGGGTGCATTCCATTCTGATTTACGTATAGTATAGAGTTAGTTCACTGTAATTATTCAAACAATATCATTACACTACTCCTCCAATATAATTGAGAAAAACAGTCAGGGTGGTATTAGAGAACAGTCAAAAGGCAGAACATTGTTTTCTATATTATTTATAAGTATCCTATTGATATAGCCAACTATATCCCAGTATCGAAATAATGTGGAGTGATTCATATATAATATCAGACCACCATAACTATTCAACGGTTTGTCTATTTCTTGTGTAATCACCTATTATGTGTATACAAATTTTATGTGCCGCTCTATACAAACAGTAGTTCAATGCGAACTACTCCCTCTCCTATTGAATTCCGAATCGCATAATAATCGGTTGTACCGCCTGGTGCGCTGTTGTAACAAAGCTAGCCAATCATTTTAGGCGGTTTTAAATACATTTGAATTCGATTGGTCAGCAATTGCCGGCACGAATCAATGTCGATCGATAGAATGACGCATGCGTCGTTTAGCCCAGAGTTTCACGCGCCAGTGACATTACATTGTGGTTATATGCGATTGATTCGGGAAATTGTTTATTTATTATATTCTGCGATAAAAGTGAGTGTTTAGTGGTTTTCTAACATGGAAGCAGCGAATGCAAGTTGTAGTGGTTCTACGACGAAGAATTCCAATCGAAAACAGCGACATTTAACAAATGAAGAACTTCAAATGATTAAAAACGTCTACGAAGGAATTCGGGCGCGAAACCCAGACATTAGTACAACCTAGGCAGTTGATATATGCTCCTCGTTAACAAAAGTCTGTAAGTAATGTGTACCATGTAATGAAGTACGATGAAGAAACAAGTGCAAAAAAGAAGAAAACAGAAATCCGCGGTAGGAAGATGTTAAATACATAATTCGTAGGATTATTCATAGATTTTCTTTAATGAACTTCCGACGCTGAATAGAATTCACGCTGCCGTCGCTCAAGATGAAAATTTACCGAAGTTCTCTCGTAAAATTCTTTTGAGAATTATGAATGAAATGAATTATCATCATTTAAAACGAAATCGAAAGAGTCTTCTTATTGAAAAAACGAAATTGTGTTATGGCAAAGAAGTTATTTGGAAACGCTAAGAGATTTTCGGAGTTCTGGTAGGAAGATTTATTATTTGGATGAAACTTGGGTAAACAAAGGTCATACCGTGACGAAAGTCTGACAAGACTGCAATATTCTGAATAACCGACAGGCATTTGTAGAAGGATTATCTCCGGGATTGAAGGCACCATCTGGAAAACGACAAAGATTAATTAATAATCACGCATATCGGAAGTGAGTTTTTTGGAAAATGGTTTAAATGTATTTGAATCGCGACGAACAGGGGATTAGCATGAAGATATGACTAGTGAAATATTTGAAAAATGGTTTTCATCTGTATTGTCTTCCATAGAACCCGGCGCAGTTGTCGTAATGGACAATGCACCATATCATAGTAGTGCATTGTGGCGATAACATATTAAAAGTTCAGCTATTAAAAATTGCGCAGCAAGAAAAAAGCCGGTACATTAAATATGTAGTAGATGAAATGGCAAAAGCTCGTGATGTGACAATACTTCGTCTACCACCATATCATTGCGAATTGAACCCCATAGAGCTGATTTGGGCGCAAATAAAAACGGACGTAGCACGAAATAATAGGACTTTTAAACTGGGAAACGTCAAATTGCTGTTGAACGATGCTATCATCCGCGTCACCGCGGAAACATGGTCCAAGTGCATTGTGCACGTAAAGAAAGAGGAACAACGCATGTGGGATCTTGACACAAGAGCGGAGGCGTTGATAGATCCAGTTATAATCAATCTAGGCGATAGCAGTTCCAGTGATTGTGATTTTGATAGCGACAGTGACTAACTGTGGAATAGTAATATTGCAAGTGGAAGTCGTGTTGTCTGAAGTGAGTGATTCTTGTAATAATGACATTAAGAAAATATTTTCAGTGCGACGCAACATAGTGATAGTGGGATAGTGACAGTGATTGGTAATATAAAATAAAATATGTGTGATAAGTGTGGCATATATGTATAGTGATAGATATAGTGACTGTGTTGTTGATACAATAATATAAAGACTGTGTTAGTGATGTAACATATATATGATTGTGATAAATATAGTAACTGTGACGGTGTTGTTGATACAATAAAATAAAGATTGTGTTAGTGGTGTGGCATAAATATAATGAGTTTTAAATAGTAAAAGCGGTAAGTCAATATATGGATTCATAGGGGCCACTTGTATGTAGCTTGCTACTCCTATGTCCCTTTATATAGCACATGTTGCCAAAATGTCTGTTTTATCAGGATATGCTGACAGGAAATGTTCTGACTGGGTAAGCATGAAATAAGTACATTACATAACTTACGATACCTACATTGTTTACTAACTAAAAAACTGTCACAAATCCACTTAAAACTCTTTTCAACTGTCTTGGTATTATTTTATTTTTTTATATTTTGCCCCCTCCAAATTGACACGTCTATGGAATTTCGTTCCCCGCACACTTCTTGCCCCTGAGGCATCCATATTGTCACGAACGCCTCGAGTGATCCCGAACGCCGGGAATATGCGATACTATCGAGAGCATGCGGAGTTGACTTCCAATGCGTTCTATACTAGAAGGTTCACCAAAGTTCTTCATCTAGAAACATCTGGAGAGACGTTCCACTGCCTATATAAGAGTTGTGTCGTCCGGCCAGGAGTTAGTTGAATTTGGACCGCGATAATGAGCGATACAGTGCGAAGAAAGTGATATACAGAAACTTGGTTTATAAAGTTAAAGTAGAAAGAAAGTTAGTTGGTTAATTGAACTTGTGAATAGTTGAGTTGTAAATAAGTGTTCGAGAAATAAAGAACTTTCTAGTAAATTCGTTACAATATGTTATCAATGAGTCACTCCATATTATTTCGACACTGGGGTATAGGTAATGTAAAGTGAAATCTATTTAAAAAGTGGTGTTGTACGAAAAAGTTGAAAATTCATTTTCTCGGAAACTGTGTCCAACCGCCAAAAACTGAAGCCAGATTCTTGTCAAGCGCCCCCAAAAAAAAAAAGGGGGGGGGATAGTCAAAATTTGGTGACGATATGATAAAATCTTGACCATCCCAAATCTTTTGTCCCATAATTACCACACAGATTTTAGGTTAGGCCCTTTAATTTGAAACCACCTCACTGAGAAACCCACAGGTTGCTCAAGTGTTGAGATTCTACGCCAAGGAAAATTTGTAAAACTCAATGTTGCCCCTTTACGCGATACGAGTGAACAAGCATCTTCAAACAAACATTCAACGTAAAAAAAAAATTATATTATCTATTAAAAGTTAAAGAGATCACAAAGAACACAAACCAAATATATATCCATAAAACTAACGTAACATTAGAAACTTTAGAAGTAAACCATAAATATGTAAAAAAGGTTATTGACATCGACAGGGCAACGCTAGGTCGGGTTTTGTTAGAGGCGGTCCATTTAGAAAAATATTACTCTTGCATCTGCCGGCCCCTGTTCTACCGGGCAGTAAGGGCACTTCAACCTGGAAAATCAAGAACCATCAACAGCACCATTTAAAGCGTTTTTTTTAAGTTTTCTCTTGTTCCTCACAAACAAATAGGTTTCCGTAATAATTAACAACTTACTTATTTCCATTGCATAACTTGTTCAAGGCATCCCTTGAGATTACGTGTCCACATATCAGTTTCATGGGCGGATTGTACTTAGTCGACTGCTGTCTCAATATGGGGCAGGCAAACATCGAGTGGTACCTGTTATCGGTGCCCAGATCGATTTCGATCTACAACGAAAATTAATAGAGACGCATCACGCCTCGGGCTTGGCCATGAACTAATGTACAGTCATGTGCATGGAATGGAAATAGCAGTATTCAAGTTTTGTCCAAGTAATGTACAGAGTATCATATAATATTGAAATTCAGTCATGTACATGTGGGACACATTAAATAATATATACTCCGTCTGTCCCAAATTAGTTATCACGTTTGGTGTCCAAATTTTGTCCCAAATTAGTTGTCACATTTAGAAAAAATTACAAATAAAAAAATTAGGCACACAAAAGCGGGTAAATAGAAACTGGAATTATTTATTTTTTAACTAATTTCACAAAAATATTGATTTCGTACTCGCAATTATGGATAATAATTCTTATACTCCTATATAAAGGTAATTCTAAGCTGCTACAAACTAATTGTAAGTAATATTAAAACGATTTTTGGCTGTTAAAATAGCTTCAGTTACATTTGATGCTAGGTGGAAAGCAGTTTTCACGTCTTAATTTTTCTTTATTCATATGTACAATCTTGTATGCATTGCTCCCAGATCACATACATCATTATTTTTTCCATGCATGTTTGCAAAGTTAAAACAATGTTGTGTAATCTCTCTCTCCCCCCTCCCTCCCTTTCTCTCCCTCTCTCTCTCTCCAATTTATCGAAAGCAGTTTCCACAGCACCTATTTATTAATTCATCTACAGTCCTGTTTGGAAGAACAGCAGTGTTAGTGGTAGGAATAAAATATATGCAGAAATTTGCCAATGACAATGGAGCTTTTGACAACTAGATGGCACCCAGTTACAGTAGTACTTGTAGAATCACATGGCAGAACAACAGATGATTTCCACAAAGTATTTGTGAAGTACAGAGGTTACAAGAGCAAATATTAGTAGGTGATTGTTCGAAATAATAGCAGTATCAAAACTATTTACCATATAGTGTATACATAAACTGTTTATAGTAGTTATTCATGCGAAAGTATATGTTTTTTAGTGTTTAGGGTAGCAAACACAAAACTTAGTTTAGCAGAAATGGGTAGAGGAAAGTCATTGTACCGAGGTTGAAAGAAATCTTACTAAAAACCTCTGAAAAGAAGGCAAAACGTATCAACACATACAAAATCTGTTAGGATGTTCAGCTAAAATGATTACTAATGCATTAAGAATGCACCCGAAACACGGGGTAGAAAATGGAAATAACCTCAACAGACTGACCGCCAAATAGTAAGATTAGTTAAAAAAGACCCATTCCTAACGCCAAATGAAATAGTAATGGAATTAAATCTTCCTATTGCCTCCTCTACAGTAAGAAAACGTTTAACAGAAGCGAATTTGCAGGGAAGATCACGAAAAATTCCACTATTACAACCACGGCATATACGGGCACGCATGGTTTTTGCCAAGGACCATATCGAATGGCCAGTCTCGAGGTGGAAAACTGTACTGTGAAGTGATGAAACAAAAATTTTTGGCAATGACAGTGGCAAGCAATTTGTACGAAGACCGCCACAGCGTGAATTTGCCACAGTACACTAAAAAAACGGTGAAGTATAGAGATAGGAAAACACTAATTTGAGGATGTTTTTCCTGGCATGGTGTAGGTCCACTTTACCTGATTTCAGAAACAATGACAGCTGATGGGTATTTAAATATTTGATGTACTGTGATGATACCCTTTGCATAAGACAATATGTCTTTGGATAAAATGGATCTATCAACCTGATATTGATCCAAAACATACCGCAACGATGGTAAAACAGTGGCTTCATGACAATAAAGTGGCTGTGATGCAATGGTCAGCACAGTCACCGGATCTTAACTCTCTGGAAAACCTTTGGGTTGACTTGAAAAATACTGTTGCTAGAACAAAACCTAGAAATATTAGGGAACTTTGGAAATAGGTTGTTAGTACAACACAGCACAGTACATTGTGCCATTTTAATGATTTCCAATTAATGTGTTCTCTTACAAAGGATAGCCTTTTAGCAATCTGTTTACAATTTGGTAGTTGAACCTATCTGGACTGTATTGATTTTAAATTTACTTCTAGTAGAATCCTCCTTTTTGAAGATGTAATAATGGATAGGTTTAATTCATTTCTTATTTGTGTTGATGTGATAAACGGGCTCTTTTTTGTGACACAAACAATGTGCCTATCTTCTGTTGCGATATTTTCACATTTTTCACCCCGATTTTCTTTTGTTTTTCGATTTTTTTTTTGCATTAGCAATCATTAATACATTTTCAATAAACTTGTAAGTTTTTCCGGCATTTAACATGTTTAATATTAATTCTTAATGTATTTCTTGGGTGCAAAGTTTCCCTCAACCCATATTTACTAAAATACAATGACATAAAAAAAAAATTAATTAACTCTTTGTTAACTTACATGCTTATATGAAAAAAATTTACACAATTTTTGTTAATACCTATTTCTCGCCTCAAAACACAAAATTATAATATCACTGCTATTTTAATGCACAGCCTGTCAGGTCTTTGTAACTGTTTTACTGATATACAGAGGAATCCCTTGAGATGTGGAATAGATACGTTACCAACGTAGGATAATTGTAGCTCTTAAAGGAAACTATTATTTGAGTTAAAACTTCAATATGTCAAAATAAATATTAAATGTACCAGTTTGTTGCTATGGTAACCCTGCACTGCTATTTTCATCCACGTGACTGTATAAGGAAAGGACTACTTGCAGTGTTGCCATTGCGACTGTGTTACAGTGACAACGTTGCGATTATGATTAAGAATTCGGGAATCGACTGTTACTGAATTGTTTTTTCATCTTTCAAGCATTGATATTCGGCGTAATTAATGAATATCGAGGTTTCGCCAAAATCCCATACTCACAGGCAATTCGTCCTTCCCGTTCCAAATGCCCGTCACCTGCCGCTGCATCATGACCTGCTTGATGTTGAGGAGGGCAGGGATGGCGGTGCACCCCGCGTTTACGGCAGTCGTCAGGGGACTATTTATGGAAATCCCCAACATCTGGCAGGCGTCTCGCGTGAACAGTTCGTAGATTTCGACCCACATTTCCGAATCGAGGAGTTCGCCGTAAGGCGAACTGTAGAGGTTAGGTAGGTATAGTAGCATCCCCATGAGCATCTGTACATCTGCGGTAAGATAATTCGTAAAATTCAACGCGAATTATGGATTTTATTTATAAATCCTATTTTGTAAATTTTAAAATTTATAGGCAATATACAGGATAAGTTTTGATATAACGTTAGCAGAATAACGACCCAGTTACCAAAGACCTAAAACTTAACCTTTATACTACCCCCGAGTATACTCAATCGGACTATACTTTTCATCCCATACTACACCCAAATACATCCACTTTTGTCTATACTGTCCTTGGTGTTTATTTTCTAAACACATATAACATAAAATCCACACATATAGCCTATGCAAAGGCCCATTCAGTAAGGAAAAGATTAAATTGTAAGGTCATACCATTAAAAATCTCGTGCCATCATGACGTGTCTTGTTCACGTGGTGAACAGGACACGTCTGTTCCTTCCCTGATGACGAAATAGAGAGACAGTAAAGTAATATCTCAACTATTGTACCTGAAGTTAAATCTTTCACTCCAAGTCCTCAAAAAATCTTTTATTGCAAAATGTAATTAGCTTATTAAACCAGCGGAAAGCTCCTGGTATGGACGGTGCGACGCTAAAGACATTAAAGGAAATGGCAAGAAAAGGATTATTATTACTTACATATACACTTGAGAGCAAAACAATCGACTCAGCAACATGCTCCAACTTTGAGAGAACATGTACTCTCTCCAGCACCATTTGAAGTAAAGTTCAACGAACTGTTTGAAAGTTTAAAAACATTTGTTTCAAATGATACCACTTCGATTGGAATCGGACCTGTTCTGACAAAGTTATGAGCCGAACAATATGTGTAACAAAAAACCTTGTTAATTGGAATGCGCATGCGCGACAATTATGACAGACGTAGAGGGCGCTTGCAACCTGGTATTCGTCTTCATTCGCTAATTTGAAGCTAACGTATGCGTATATGCTCGAAGGATTTACAAGAAAATGGATGCCACAGCTGCCGAAGCAGCCCAGGTAATTGCATTGTTGAGAGAGGGTCTCAGTCAAAGAGCCGTGGCAAATCGACTGAATTTGAGTCAATCAGCTGTGTTAAGTGTATCGTCGGTACCTAGAAACCGGTAGCTACGTCCGCCGGCCAAGAGGCGGTCGTAAACGCGTGACAACAAAGAGGGACGATCGATATATTGTGTTAAGATATCTCAGAAGTCGATATTTGACTGGTATTGACCTCACACAAGAGCTGAGGGAGGTCAGAGATGTGGTCGCTAGCGCTTGGACAGTGAGACGAAGATTGAAGGCAGCCAAGTTGACCCCAAAAAAGGCAGCTACAGGTCCCAAACCGACTGCAGTCTAAAAGCAAAGACGACTGGAATTTGCTCGTGAACATCTCTTTTAGGACCACGGTCAATGGAGTCAGATATTATTCACAGACGAGTCCAGGATGTGCCTGCATGGTAACGATAAGAGACGTCGGATCTATAGAAGACCAGGAGAGCGATTTGCTCAATGCTGTATTCAAGAAACTGTCGCATATGGTGGTGCCTCTTGCATGTTCTGGGCGGGCATTTCCATGCACGGAAAAACCAAGTTGGTTTTCGTACCCGTTGGAGGACGTAAAGGAGGATTAACAGCGGACCGCTATATCAGGGATATTCTGGAGAAACACGTTGTTCTGTATGAGGGATTTGTTGGTGAGGACTTCATGCTAATGCATGATAATGCTCGGTGCCACACCGCGCGAGTGACCACTACCTACCTGGCTGACATCGGTATACGGATAATGGACTGGCGTCCCATGAGCCCGGACTTGAATCCAATTGAACACGCCTGGGACGAACTTAAGGGAAGAGTTAGGGCAAGAAATCCTGCACCAGGGAGCATAGTGGAGCTGAGAACTGCGTTTGTTGAAGAGTGGGAAGCAATCCCTTAAGACAGCATAAGAAAAGTTATCCGATCTATGCGTAATCACTTAGACAATGTTATTAGGAAAAGGGGTGGCAACACCCAGTATTGAAAAAAAAAAATTAAATGCATTTCAACTGAGGATTATTTTCTATTTCGTTTCTTATTCACCCTTTCCGTTTCAACTCTTTTGTGTTACACATGTTGTTCGGCTCATAACTTTGTCAGAACAGGTCCGATTCCAATCGAAGTGGTATCATTTGAAACAACTGTTTTTAAACTTTCAAACAGTTCATTGAACTTTACTTCCAATAGTACTGGAGAGGGTACATATTCTCTCAAAGTTGGAGCATGTTGCTGAGTCGATTGTTCTGCTCTCAAGTGTATATATGTTTAATACTATTTTAAAACAGTTATTAGTCTAAGCCAGCCCCATGGCACTGTGGTAGTTCGCTGATAAATTACTGTACAAGGGGCGCTACTTGTCTTGCAGGTCATGCAGCGCGAAATTGCCGGTAAATTTGAACATAAATGTTTTTAAATTTTAATATATACATAACGGATGATGTAAAATTAATAACAAAATGAATTTATAGGAATATTATCTGAGCCACAATGTATTACGTAATGATTATTATTGTTAACCGTATAAGTGAAATTGAATTAGGTTAATTTGCAATTATAAAAAATATGTTTTCGTGCGTTCCTGCAATAACTTTTTATTTACACGTAATATGTAGACATACGTATATAATCTGTCTGAAAAGTGCTTTAAACTTATTCTATGAGCATTTCTGTTACAAATAAGAGAAATCATTTCAAAATATTAATTCACAGAGGCAAATAATGTAAGTTTGTAGTATATACTACAAATTATGATATTGTAAAGGGGAGTAATTAAAGTACCGTTGAAAGGAAAATGAAGCTAGTGCACTTTACCGAAAACGCAATATTGCAAATTTTGAACACACTTGTGTACAATTGTGGTTAACAATTTAATATGGTAGGTATTTTTAGTGTAAATTATGTGTTCCAGTGAATTGTGAAATGATTATAGACAGAAAACTTCATTGTTCCTTTAAGTGAAGTTAGAATTAAGCACAATCGAGCAAGTTTGTTCTTTTCGTAATTGCATGCGGGCACTACGCAACGTCGTATCACACGACGCATTTTTTTCTCGTGATTACGCGTTTGTTTACATGTACGCGAGGTTATATTTACATGTATGCAAGGTTATGTTTACTGTTACTGTAGGTGAGGGACGTAAGAGAAAGGGGGAAACGACACTGCAAGAGCACTAGCACCCCTGGCGGCCGTTGTACACGTAATTGCAAGCTCGCATTACGTAGCATATAGGCAGTGCTAGCCCCCTGGCCTAAGCAATTAAAAACTCATTTGTCACAAGATTAATCAAGCACTAAAAAACAAAATATACTATACATCAGTCTTCTTAGATGTAAGTCCAGCATTTGACAAAATGTGGCACTCGGCATGTACTTGTGGCACTTGTGCAAGATCAAATTATCCTTGTCCATAACTTAATATCTTATCAGATCTTACTTATATGTCATGAGTCAATAAAGAGGTATGTGACATGAAACAGATCAAGTCTGGTGTAACACAAGGTAGCATCCTAGGTCCTCTACTATATGCACTGTACACAGTAGATTTATCAGTCAACGAAAATACTACAATGGGTACCTTTGCTTATGACACTATAATCCTTTCTATCAACGAAGATCCATAACTAGCGTCCACCACTTTATAAAATCATCTGAACAAAGTAGAAACATGGACCCACAAATGGAAAATCAAGATCAATTAAGCAAAATCTGCGCAAGTAAATTTCACACTAAGAAAAGATCCGTGTCTTTCCGTTTATCTAAACAACATACAAATACCGCTATCCTCTTGTACAAAATACTTAGGGATGCACATGGATAACATGCTTACATGGAAACAACATGTAATCAAAAAAACGCAAACAGGTAGACTTAAAAGTTAACAAAATACAATGGTTAATTGGTAAGAAGTCTAAATTACCACTTGAAAATAAGCTCGTAATATACAAAACCATCCTTAAACCAATATGGTTATACGGTATAGAACTCTGTAGCAGCAAATCGAGCATGACGATAATACAGAGAAATCAATCAAAAATATTGTGAATGATCACCAATGCCCCATGGTATGTCTCTAACGAGACAAATTACAAAGGCCTGAAAGTGCCATACATCAAGGACATCATCACTGTTTAATATTAAACAGTGTTTAATACCTTAGTACACCATAGTAGACTAGAAAGCCATACCAATACAGTTTTAAATCCTCTCCTGGAACCACGATATGCAAGATTAAAAAAAAAATTGGCTAAGTGATCTCAAGGAAGATTAAGGGCTCGTCACTGGAGAACACCTCACCATGTCAATGAAGAACCACCCGGTTCTTATGTCAGCGCATTAGCTTATAATGCTTATTGCTAATAAATCAATTATAAAAATATATATACACATAACAGCTGACCAATGACAACAGCTGAATAATAACAGCAGGGTCATTTTTCTGTATTATACCGCATAACAAAAAAATATTTCTAAAGAAGCCCGGCAAAGAAAAGATGTTTTAAACATTATCAGAGACAATAGATCAAGACCGAACACAAAAAAGAACACTAATATAAATTTGCTAGCGCTAGTTTCCTGTAAGTCACAAAAATTGGTTAACTAAATAATAGGAAATATATTTAGATGTTTTTCTTATAAGATTTGATGAAATAAGAATATGTTCAACTAGAAACTTAACTGAATCCACTTTCATCAGTTCATAAAATTTCAGTCCTAAGTGAAAAATATTGCGTTCTCTTACTTCTAATGGCTTTAAATACCTTTAACTTCGATCCTATTTTTTTTTACATCTTTCACTGTTCTTTTCTTGAAATAAACCAAATTATTTGCTTATTGAATATTAAAACTTGCCAAGTTATCATTAAATGAAAGATGCGAACACTTTACTGGATTTTCAAACAATTCACTAATATTAAACTTTACCTCTCTCGTGCCTGTGTACAAACTTCCTAAAATGTGTTCTGGCATAATTTATTGCGACTGTTTGATAAGTGACGCCCTTCCACAGCAACTCGATGTATTTTAACCTGTGCAACATGAACTCTAACGACGAATTCTGTGCCTCTAAATGATCGTGGTGGACGGTCGCCCATGCTAGGGCGGGCACGAGATCTTTGTTTTTAAGACGGTTCAGTATGTGATGTATTTCCGAGAATGGTTCCGTCTCGTATGGCTCTATCGGGATGCCGCACTCTTTTGCTAGTTCTTCAGCGACGTCGTGCAGCCCCTGTCTATGGTAGTGCTGGCAAATGACTTTGTTGATTAGATTGATTTTCTCTGTGGAAGCGAATATGTCTTCGCGGCTGGTCGCGGCGAAGTCCGACACAAAATTCCTGTCTATGGCTTTGCCTACTTTGGAAACGGTACTATGTAAATCTCTGTGGTCCGTGGCTAATTTCGAAACGGTTTCCTTTATCTTGGCCATGTTATTCTTGAGAATATCTGTCTGAACATTGGTTAGCACATGATCTTCCCCGGCTAAAAAGAAATGGGTATTTTTTATTAATTAATTGTAATCATTTACTTTAAAGTATAAATGATTACCAATAAATGTATTAAACCAACTACCTTTGTCTGAAACACACAACAAACAATTGGCTTACCGTTTTGATATTCTTCTTGTAAATTCTCTATTTGATCCACTAGGCCGATTAATACTCTTCTGGCATGGTCGTCTATGCTTCCGAATTTCGAAAGGACCCTATCAACTTCTTTTTCCACGGCCAAACAAGATTCCATGTTTATTTCTGCTTTTACAAATCTACAAACGTCAACCAAAAACCAAACGCATTAACCAGAGACCAATAAATGTGGCGGTATCATGTCGGACGATTCTGCCAACGTGACGACCCCAAATCACTATCGATACGTGTGCAAAATTTATTGCCAACCGACAAATTGAATCGCCAGTTTAAGGTGTGGCTGGGAAGGCAGGGCCGGAGCGACCCAATTGGATCGATTTTAGGTACTTGCGTTTCATACAGGTACATGTTTTATCCAAATACTATATACGTCGGTCTCAATGTGTAGTACTTATTCAAAATGAAATTGAACCCAAATTCGCATTATATCATGTCAACACTGTATATACGATTCAAATACATGCATCAATAGAGAGCGCCGACGCATAAAGATATAGAATTTTTAATTATTTCAGTGCACTTATAGGTTATTAGTATTACTGCATATTTCTACACAATGCCGTCTTTTTTATCAAAATGTCTAGGTAAGTATTGTGTTTTTAAAGAAAATTCTACGGTACACGCTACCGCTATCGCAAACATCAAGATGCTATGCAATTATATTTGATAATACGCATGCTCGTAGTAACAAATAATTCGAAAGTTATTCTCGATCAGTGAATTGACATTATTTGGACTATTAATAATCATTTACATGATCTTTAAATGAAGATTACTTTATTATAAATATAAAAAATATATATATATATATATATATATATATATATATATATATATATATATATATATATATATATATATATATATATATATATATATATATATATATATATATATATATATATATATATTTCAATGCGAAAACATGTTGGCTTTCGATCTGTCTAATATTATATTGAACATAATTAATTTAGTTTATATTTTTTAAGCAAACAACTACATAGTAAACTGACTGCGTTATTGCCAAATAATATCCAACTACAGTTATTGAAAATAAGTGGAATACTTATGTTACTTTGTAGAATAAGGAAATAAAGTCAAAATATGTTTGTGTAGATAACGGCGTCCTTTTATGAATACTTATTATATATGCATTGTCATTTTGATAAAAAGTTCAATCATTTATAGATACATTATAAAACATTCCATAAAACATATCTGACAACACAAATTTGATACGATAGATTGATCATAGGCAGCCGTCGAGGGCAAGAATGGGAGACGGATCTTCTCCAAAAATACCATGTCATCAATAAATATGTAATAAGACGACACACTTTCCATACGTTTCCCTAAAAATATAACCAATACTGAATTATTTTTTTAAATTAATTGTTCTTGGTTTCAAGATGATCATGCTATCTATTGATCAATGGCATAATTAACTCAAAAATATTTTCAGCATTGTTTATATTTCAGAAACTGATTAAAATCAGTAATAATTTCTTTCTTAAGAGATCGACGTTGTGTTAACTTTTTGAATATTTGTTTTAATAAAGAACAAAGCAAAAGTTTTCAAGCTTATTTGAATTTGGCGCCCAGAAGCGATGATTGCTCCTAGGAGGACAGGGACTAACCCTATTGAACTGTTGAAGGCTGTTATTTACTGATTCAATGATAGTAAACAACAGCCTTCAACAGTTCAATACGGTTAGTCCCCACCCTCCTAGGAGCAACCACCGCTTCAGGGTGACAAATTCAAATAAGCAAGTTACTCTGCCCCACCTTGTATGAATGTGTGAAATTACGAAATAAAATGCAGAAAAAACTTTCACAAAAGTCATAGGAACGTTAATATTACGTCTTCAGTACACTTGCTGACGTCACAATATATCACTAATAATACAGACATTTGACAACATACCATTTTTTTGTTTAAAAGCTTTAATTATTCTTGCATTCTCGGTGCTGAAACAGTCCGCCACTCAGTATAAGTGACATTGTTACAGGCATATCTATAGCAGGTCAGTCATTCACGTCGTAAACGCAAGGTTTTTTGGCTTTTATTATTCCTCTGTCAGGCACTGAAATGAATGCCCACCGTATTCGCAAATAGTAACGCCACTGGATGCAATATTCGCTTTCTCTCTTGCTCTTTTAATAACTAAAATTGAATGATGGTGATGTGAGGACTGCAAGTCAACAAGAGATATATGTATGGGGGATAAATACTATTTATGTAGTTAGATTTATTTTCGCGGCGTCACTTGTAGAAACAGTATTGGTATGTTAAGTATATTATAATAAACATTGTTCTGTTGTTTATATTTGTCATATAAACAAATTTACAAATAACACTGATAATATCGACTGATTATGATAATTTGATAAATAATCCTCATTACTTATTTTACATTTTAATTGATCTAGCATATCACAACACAATTTAATATATATTTTTAGGGAAAATGGCAGTACCCACTGTATTACTGAACAATGGCTTAAAGTGCCCTAGTATAGGTTTGGGTACCTGGTTGGTGAGTATATTTTTTATATTTTATACAATTAATTTAAGTATAATCGACCTTCGACGTTTTTATCGACTTATACACTATCTGATTTGTGCATGATGTCTTGTAACATCAAAGTAATGAATCATCAGAAATTTAAAAATAATTACATATATGATGTAATCCTAAAACAACGATTCATTGTTTTTTTTTTGTTTTGTGTACAAAAAAAACGCAAAAATATATACGGAGTGTTAGGCAGATGATTTTGTTAGAACAAAGATACATGCAGAAAATAATAATAATTATTTTAAGTTCCTACCTATGGAACCTATCCACCATTCCCGTTTGGCAAGCCATCTGCCTAACACCCTGTATATACATCAATCAGTATTTTGCAATTATCAATTAATATAAAGGCACTGTTGCCACACGACCAATTTCTCCGAAAATACAGACGACCATTTGTTTCGAAGTGCTTCGATGGATTTTGTTGGGTTTGGTTCATCTTGAAACACCCATAGAGTTGACTGCTGTTTACTTTCCGGCTCATACGCATAGATCCATGATTCGTCACTTACTACAATGTTATATACGTCTTTTGAAGCACCGCCATTCTACTTGGTCTTTAATATCAAGATAGTGAAAATTATTTTAGATAAAGGTGGTAATGATAAGGAAAACGACTTATTTCATTATATTGAAATTAGCCTGTCGATTATTATTGGAGCAGGCAATTTTGGCCTGGATTCCAAACGCGAACCGAGCTCAGCGCCCTCGCTGTTTACGTCGGCTGATGGTCTACTTTTAGTTGCGGCTGTGTCTTTCTGCAATTAATATCCATCGTCGATATATCATAAGAATGTCCGAAATATGTGTTTGTATCGTTCGGTAGCATTATTCTCCTTATAGATGGCGCCAGGAACCGCTATACTATCCTATGAGTTGGTACAATCAAACTATGATACAAACAAAGCGACATCATTATCTCAATTACATGTTATATTCTTCGCAATTTAAATAAAATTTGGGAAAGTGGAGTACATTATATTTATTCAACGTATTACAGCTATTCCTACGGCTATAAAATAATAATTCCATTTAGTACTATAATTTACTTCACTTTGATGTATTTATAAGAACACCTGGTTCAAGTAGTTTGTCAACAAATTTATCTGTTCCATATTTATGAGCGTTTATCGTTTATCATTTTTAAACAGGGCAGGTCTACCGGTACAATTTTCTTAATATTCGTATTTACCTAAACACTACGAATTTCACACAACGGTTTATATATTCGCTGATTTCTCGTTAGCATTAACATAAATATTTTATACAAGAACTTGCACTGTTGATAGAAATTAAAATTTTATTTCGAATTGTTCCCTGAAACTTTTTATAATTTTATCGGCGTCTTCTAGTTGTTCACGCAATTGCATGACCTCCTGTCTCTTACTCTCGTAGGCCTCAGAGATGTGCTGCAAAGCCAGTTCCGTATCGATCGACACCCTCTTGGCCCTGTTCGCCTCGTTCAGTTCTATTATCATCTCTTTTTTGAGCTTCAGGTTATCGTTTTCGAGGTTAGATAAAGTCAGCTTGAGTTTGTCCTTTTCTTCTTCCCAGTCGCGGGCCTTTCTCGTCGCCGCCTTGGCTTCCTCTACTGCTTCGAACAGTTGCTTCTTGAAGTGCTCCACGTCCTCCGTCAGTTGCTCGCATTCGAACTTCAGTTTGGTGTTTTCCACTTCTAGGTCAGTCACTAGTTGTTTCATGTCCGTTATTTTATCCCTCAGAATGTATTTCTCGTCGTCGTCGCGGAGTTTTCGTAGAGTTTCGTTGGCTTCCTCGCGTCGTCTTTGTTCTTGGTCCAATTTTCTGGTCAATATCGCTATGGTGTCAGCGATATTTTCTCGTGGGGCGCGCATGTTGAGCCTGTCGGTGTTCTTGGTGATATTCTTCAGAAGTTGCTCCACTTCGTCTACATATTTGAAGAGTTTATAATGCTCTTTCCTCTCCTTCTGTATTTCATTGTCGTCCAGAGGTACCTGTGGAGCCCTTAAATGTTGGATTTTTTCTGTCAACGTTTCGTTCAGATTCAATAGCGTCTCCTTCTCACGTTTTAATTGTTCGAATACGTCCGGGTTTATCGTCGTTTTCTTGACTTGCTCCAGCTGCGCCGAGAGGCGATGGACGTCCTCCTGCAATTTTTGATTTTCGTTGAAAAGAAACGTTTGGTTTCCTAGTAGCTGTTTGTTCGCGTTCTCTAATATGTTACTATCGTATGGTTTAGACGTTAAATCTACTGCCATTATTACACTGAAAATTTATCGGGTTCTATTTAGTTTTAAAATGTATTTGACATATTGATGACAGACTGTCAGATGATACAGTCGCTAGGAGCGAGTCGATTAGATGTAGACTCATAAACTATTGTTGAAAAAGCATATGTGTAACATAAAGAGTAATACTGTTTTAATTGCACTGTTTACCGTATTAAACACGATTTCTACAGCATTGACTATACTTATTGTTGTTTACAGTACTTAATATTTACATCCAACAAATATCAATACATAAACATAGACGAATTTACGTGTTTACAAATGGCATGGCCTCGTGTCACACCAGAGGAAAGGAGTATCTTCCACAAAGCATTTATGTTATAACTGAATTGCAATTCTATTATGTAACAATTAATTAGAAGCGTAGATAATTTAAATTGTGTTTTCAGTCAGCTCCTGGACAAGTACAAGAAGCCGTAAAACACGCGATCAACGTAGGTTACCGCCACATAGACTGTGCGTGGTTTTACGGGAACGAGAGGGAGATCGGTGAGGGGATAAGAGAGAAGCTAAAAGATCAAACTGTCAAACGGGAAGACCTGTTCATCGTCACGAAACTCTGGAACACATTCCACGAGATAGACGAAGTGGTGCCGGCGTGCAAGAAGTCTTTAGAGAACTTTGGCCTCGACTATGTGGACCTGTACCTGATGCACTGGCCCGTGGCCCAGAAGAACACCGGAAGATTCGATATCAACCTGCCTTTTGAAGGCGCGGAATTCATCGATTACGACTACGTAGACACATGGAAAGGCATGGAGGACTGCGTTCGATTGGGTCTAACGAAGAGCATCGGCGTGTCCAATTTCAATAGCAAACAATTGCAGAGACTTCTGGACGCTGCTAACATCAAGCCAGTAATGAATCAGGTAAACTAACTTCGATTTTCTAAATAGAATCCATGTATTATACATGCTGATCCATATTTTCAGATAGAAGTTAGCCCCAACCTCAACCAAAAGAAGCTGATAAAGTTCTGTAAGGAGCGAGACGTCGAAGTCACCGCTTACAGCCCGTTTGGGTCCCCGGCACGTCCCTGGGCCAAGCCTAGCGACCCAGTTCTGTCTCTGGATGATCCACGACTGATAAACATCGCTAAGAAGTACGGCAAGACCAGTTCGCAAGTGATCCTACGTTACGTCATCCAACTCGGGACTATTCCCATTCCCAAATCCTCAAATAACGACAGGATAAAGCAGAATATCGAGGTGTTCGATTTCCAGTTGACCCCTGAGGATATGAGGGTGATCGATTCGTTTAATTGTGATGGAAGGGCTGTGCATGCAGAAGAATTGATGGGGTCCTCTAACTATCCCTTTAGAGGAGTTGAATATTAATTTGAATTATAGACCATATATTGTAATTAAAATTTAGTTTATTATTAAAAGTTCTTTATTGTACGAGAAAACTACTATTTTCGTCGTTACAGTATGTACGCATTATCTACTAATAATAATTTAAACTACATCGCATATACAGGGTGTCTCGGAGAGTCTTTTACAGAGAATACCTCTGTTATTTAAAAAGTAGACCCAAAAACTATTTAAAATCATACAAAATAACCTTGCTGATTGCGAATTCAAAAACTTTTAAGTCGTAAGAAACCACCTTTAACTCTTTTGAAATCGAACCGTACGTTTTTGTACTGAAAATATATCCCCACTTCATAAAATTCAAGTACATATAACTCTTCATAGAAAAGAGCACTATTTATATCTTAAGAATAACGTCCAAAGATACAGTTTAAAACCAATAGTTTTGTTCTGTTTGGTTTTAAAAAATTCGGAGAAACACGTCGTTTGGTCAACCAGGATTTCAATCAGCTAGACAATATTGATAATTAATCTAACTATGATACCTAGCTCTGGATAAGGTCGTGACACTGGACGATCACAACTGGACTCCGGAGGATACGTTGTCGGCACCTTCCTTGATATTGAAGGTGCCTTCAGCACTACGCAGATGCTACACCCCCAAAATAATGGCTGAATGGATAGACCATATGTTGGGAAACAGACAGCTTTTTGCCAATAAAGGCAAGACTACCATCGAGGGCCGGGTCGACTCGGGCCGTCCACAAGGAGGGGTATTGTCCCCTCTTCTGTGGTGCCTTGTGCTTGAAAGTTTAAAGGATTACCAAGTAATTGGCTATACCGATGACTTAACAATAATAACGAGGGCCCTTTCCTGGAGCCGATTCTTGATATAATGTAGGGAGCATTAAACAAGGTTGGGAATTGGAGCAAGGATAAGGGACTCTCGGTCAATCCATCTAAGACTGATGTGATGATGTTCACTAAGAAATATAAGTGGAACAGAACATGTCCGCTGAAACTTGGTGGTCAACTAAGCTATAATAGCAAAGTAAACACATAGGAGTACTCCTGGGTGGAATACTGTCATGGGCAAGTTACATATGTTCAAAGATGACAGCACACTTTGACAACTGAAAAGGGCCATTGGTAATAGCTGGTGCTTAAAACTGGATACCATGAAATGGATGTATGAGGCAATACTCAAACCCAGACTGACGTATGCAGCACTGGTATGGGAAAGAGCCTGTTTAAAGTCGGAAACCAACCGACTTAACAAGCTAAGAGGATTGATTCTAAGAAGTATAACCGGAACCCCAAGATCAACACCGATCGAGGCGATGCGGATACTGACGAAGATACCACCTCTTGATGTCACCCTGAAAGCGGAAGCCGTAAAGGCAATGCACAGGGTGGGAAACATGAATAGGAAGGTAAGGGACCTGAATAGACTCTCAAGAGAGCTAGCTGAGGAGGGACTCCTATGGATGCCCTCTGACAGTACGGGTGTCTACTTTCTGTTTGACAAGAAATATTAGATCACCCTCACCAGTAAGACCGACTGGATGGAGGGTCAAGCTGGATTACCGCCCAATGAAGACATCTGATACACGGATGGAGCCAAGGGTGAGAACAGAGCGGGTGCGAAGGTGTATAGGCGACGCGATGGGATAGGTAAAACTTTCCACCTGGGCAAATACACTACCGCACTCCAGGCCGAGCTGGTTGCAATTACATACGGTGTTCTGGGGGCCGACCAAAATCGGACCCAGGAGAAGGTACGTATCTGCTCGAATAGCAGGGCGGCATCGGTAGCCCTGAATTTAGCAACGACAGAGTCGAAGCTGCTATGAAGCACTGAACCACCTAGCAGGGAAGGGACCAGTGGAACTCGTATGGATACCTGGGCATAATAGCATTAAGGGTAATCTAATTGCAGATGACCTTGCCAGACTAGGGACCAAGGAAAACCTCTATGGGCCAGAATCTGCAGTGGGAATAAATCGGAATCTGATCAGAGACCACATAAATGGCTGGGCAAGAGACCAGCGCAATAAAAGATGGAGAGGAGTAACGAGTTGTCGAATAACCAAGCTCTTCATCGAATATTCAGAGATTGAGAAATGGGCCCAAGAATTTATTACATTGAACAGGCACAAATTCAGAATTCTGGTAGGAATCATTACGGGCCACCATAGTAGCCTGAATACATATACGTACAAGCTGAGGCTGACTGATAGCCCGGCCTGCAGATACTGTAAAGAAGACGAGGAAACCTCGACCTTTCATTTTCTTTACACCTGCCCCGCACTGGAGGAGAAGAGGTACCTTATATTAGGGACCCGTGTTACCTAGGAGGAGGCGAGGCTTAGGGTAGGGGACGTGCCTAAATTGTTCCTTTTATGGGATAGCATTTTTGGGTAATAACCCGTATAAGAGGGGATTGCCAAGGGACTACTCATGCGATCAGTGGCTGATGAGGCCCAAACCCACATAACATAATAATAATATTTAACGTACTAAACAGTGGATATTATTCACTTAAAAGAATTCTGAGAATAGTAGAATATAACGATATAGCTGTTTCTATATTCCTGTATTTTTCTGAATCATTACGCTTATTTTTATAAACTCACAATAATACCAGTCCTTCGTAAATATTCCCTTTAATATTAAGTTTTTTTCCACACACTATACTTTCTTTGAAGCATTATTTATTACCAATAAAAATTAAGGTTGCTCTCTGATGTAGTACCATAACATTTTTTATCACCGTGTTAAATACATATTTGTAGACTGTATCAAGAGGGCTCTTATTCTAATCTTGAAACTGAATCGCATCGATAAAATGTATGTAACTAGTAATTAAATTTTATCTGACAAGTGCAATAAGTATAACCAGCCGAATCTGATTAAATCCACACACAAAATGATGTTTTTTAAATCACCTTCAAGTACTGTTAAGAAAATATATACTTGTGAATATTACACACGGGTAGAACCAAAATTTCTTTCATTATATTTCATAATCCGTTTTTCTATATTTGGTACATTTAATAAGTGCTAATAAATAGGTATCCTAGATACATTTTTCGAAAACTGCAATAAGATTGTTGACATTCTCGTTCCTTTTCGTCTGCTTCCAAAAAACTAAAACGTCAAAATGACATTTTATGCTTTAGTTAACGGAAACAAAACAGGCTTTTTATTCTAGAACAAAAAGTATTTTTCATGTAGATTGATTGATGGTCGATACCAAACAGGGCCAAGCATTTCAATATAAAATTTATTAGTTAATTAGCACCTACATTGATAATAGCTGGGGCTTGAAACCGGAGACCATGAAATGGATGTATGAGGCAATTCTCAAACCCAGACTGACATATGCAGTACTAGTCTGGTGGGAGAGAGAGCCTGTTTAAAGTCGGAAACCAACCGACTTAACAAGCTAAGAGGATTGATTCTAAGAAGTATAACCGGAGCCCCAAGATCGATACCGATCGAGGCGATGGGGATGCTGACGGAGATACCACCTCTTGATGTCACCCTGAAAGCGGAAGCCGCAAAGGCAATGCACAAGGTGGGAAACCTGAATAGGAAGGTAAGGGACCTAAATAGACTCTCAAGAGAGCTAGCTGAAGAGGGACTCCTATTAATGCCCTCTGACAGTACGGGTGTCCACTTACTATTTGGCAAGAAATATAAGATCACCCTCACTAGTAAGACCGACTGGATGGAGGGTCGAGCTGGATTATTGCCCAATGGAGACATCTGGTACACGGATGGAGTCAATAGTGGGAACAGAACGGGTGCGGGAGCGGGCCGACCAAAATCGGACCCAGAAGAAGATATCTATCTGCTCGAATAGCACAGCGGCGTTGGTAGCCCTGAATTTAGCAACGACAGAGTCGAAGCTGGTCTATAACTGCTATGAAGCACTGAACCACCTGGCAGGGAAGGGACCTATGGAACTCGTATGGATACCTGGGCATAATGCCATTAAGGGTAATCTAATTGCTGATCTGATCTGAGACCGCATCAATGGCTGGGCAAGAGACCAGCGCAATAAAAGATGGAGAGGAGTAACAGGTTATCGAATAACCAAACTCTTCATCGAATACTCAGTGATTGAGAAATGGGCCCAAGAATTCATTAAATTGAACAGGCACAGAACCAGAACCCTGGTGGGTATCATAACGGGCCACCATAGTAGCCTGAATGCATATAAGCGCAAGCTGAGGCTGACTGACAGCCCGGCCTACAGATACTGTAAAGAAGACGAAGAATCCTCGATTCATCTTCTTTGCACCTGCCCCGCACTGGAGGAGAAGAGGTACCTTATATTAGGGACCCTTGGTATCCTAGAGGAGGCGAGACTTAAGGCGGGGGACGGGTCTAAATTGCTCCAAGGGACTACCTATGCGATCAGTGGCTGATGAGGCCCAAACCTATATAACATAACAATAATAATAATAACACGTACTCCCCCTCGTGGGTGGGCAACTTTGTATTAGTAAAAATCAACCTATGTATAACCTCCAAGGAAATGGTGTATATCGAAAACGATTCAACCAAAAGTTGTTAATCGATAACGAATTTTTATATAATTACGCATCGTATGACGTCGATACAACGATAAACTTGCCAAAGTCTTTTCGTATTATATAAACCAGAAGTTGGGGATAGTTTTGCAACAGCATTCCTAAATTAACAGCAATTAATCATAAGAGTTGCGATAAGTTATTAAGTTATGATGATAAACTTGACACTGTGAGCGATTTAAGTAACAACCAATAGGTGTATACACATTTTTCATTATGTGTAGGTACGTACTATTCATTTCATCGCTATTTGCCAAATAAAAAACTCTTTTATCTTGCCGATAAACGGAAGAGTCTACCTGAGCCTAGCCATAAAGACAAACCAAGGTTATGTTTTGAGATTTTTTATTTGGCAAATAGCGATGAAATAAATTCTATAATATGAATATTTAATTCAGCAATGAATATTAAACTTCTGTCTTGGTCGATGCATCGTCTTTTTGGAACAAATAAAATTACGTTTTCCAAGAAGTAATAAATAATCTAAAAAGCCGTATAAACTTTCCTGCATAAATATTTATGAACAAAAGGTTGTGGTTGTATATTATGTTGTAGATCGTGCTCTATAGTAAACATTCTTTCCATGCATCTCATTTATGACATTGAAATACTACATAACATAACCATTTAAGGTTATGTAGTGTGTAGTGTTAATATTTATCTCGTGTGTATATCCATGTTTATATGTAAAGAGATCTATATAACTAAATTAAATAGATAAGGCACAAGTACTAGTTAATTGAATTTGATCTATTTTATAAATTGCACTGGTTTATTTTAAATAACACCAGTGAAACGTCGATATTCAGCAAGTACATATAAAAATGCCAGAAGTGCCTAGAATAAAGTTGAACAATGGCCGAGAGATTCCCGTGTTCGGGCTGGGAACATGGAAGGTACGTTTTAAAAATACTTATATGTACTAGATATGGTGATGGTGATTATAAAATTTACGTATATCTCAAACCAATTACATTGATATTCTAGTGGTTAGTTGATGTACAGGGTGTTTGTCGATGTTTCCCATAAATTCATATTTCGGTAGGGGTTAAATTTTTATATTTTAATGTATAACGTACATAACCATTTTCAATCTTTTTCAAATAAACATCATTCTCATACTTTTAAACGTTCAAATAACCTTCTAACTTTGAACCTTTTTTAAGTAATTTTCCAAGAAAACCTACGAAGTTTGTGATATTTTAACCAATCATAGTGTGGTATATGAAATTAAACCTGTAGCTATGAAAACGGTGACTGTTATAATTGTGTTGTAATTTGGCCATAAAAACTCGAAATATTTTTTTTCAAATAGGACTCTGCTAAAATGTAATTGAATTGATGCCATTGTTATGTCTTTGGTCTTGATTTTTTCGCCTCACTTTGATGCTGCTTGAGTTTGAGATGTTTTATTCTAGTACTACAATTTGGTATACAAAGTTAACTCTATAGCTATGAAAACGGGAACTGTTATGTTGTAATTTGTCTTGAGAAGCTGGAAACATGTTTTCCAAATAGTTTTAAAATATAATCGAATTGAGGCAAGTTTAATGTACACTAGGCACAAAAATTAAGGGATGTAAAAAAATCTTACAATTTTTAGGTGACCTTCAAAGAGCTGTAATTTGGAGAAAAATAGTCGCACAGCAACTTTAAGAAAAGCAAATTGAAGCTCCAAGTTTCTAGTTTTCAGATCTTGAGTTGATCAAAATTTTGTCCCATCAGCAGTTTTTGAGTAATCATAAGAAAACTATCAGAAAATATATTTCCTAATTTTTGCTTGCCTTTCAGAAGGTCCAAGGACATCAATGAATTGTTTTCGGTAATTTAATCATAAAGCTTTTTTAGATAATTTTATCCTGTTTAATTTGAGTGGGATATTTTGAGGTTGAAAGGAAACAGTCAACATCCGTAGTCTATTCATTATTTGAACACTTTTAATCAACGTTCTCACACCGAAAATTTTTTTTATCAAAAACCAATAACTACGACTTGTAAAGAATACTTTGCAGTTTTGAAAACCCTACTTAAGTTTTCAGTACGATCATTATTTCCTGAGTAATTAATTACCGAAGTCAAAACTGACTTTTTTGCTTTGGACGATGATATATCAGCGAAAAATCATCGCACAAGACTTTTAAACCGCTCAAATTAAGGAGAATAAAACAATCTAAAAGAAGCTTTGTGATGAAATCACTGAAAAAAATTTATTGAAGTCCGTGGACCTTTTGAAAAGCAAGCAAGCAAAAATTGGAAAATATTTTTTTCGATGGGTTTCTTACTCAAAAACTGCTAATGAGATGGCACAACATTTTGAACTCAATATCTGAAAACTAGAAAGGTGGAGCTTCAACTGGTTTTTTATAAAATTGCTCTGTGATTATTTTTCTCCAAGTTACAGCCCTTTGAATAATAATTTAGGATTTTTTACATCCCTTAATTTTTGTGCCTAGTGTATTTGATCTTGATTTTCTGGCCTCATTTTGGTGCCGCTTAAAATTAAAATTAGACAATACTCGAGTTCAACCAATTTTGTTAGACTTCATAGATTCATAAAAACTTGTGTTTTTATGAAAAAAAAAATGTCCAAAATTGAAGGAGCTTCTACCGTTTGATCTTGTAATTAGTATAAACACTACACGACAAAAACATAGTGAAATCATTTACGAAATATGTGTCTTAGTCATGTGTAAATCTGTTAAAATTCGATAAAGCTACAAGCAATACAATATTACAGATTAATTATTTTGGTCGGCAGTGGCCGTGGATTTATGGTACACAAGATAAGTGTCCTCCGAGGTCTCTTTGTTTGACTTACAGCCCATTTTGTGTTGTCATATAAAAAATATGGTTCTTAGAACTCTCCTAGGTAATCCGCAGCAAGCAAAATAAAGAATTTTGAAGAATATGAACCATATCGATAGAGATGCTGAATAACTGTTAAAAAGGGGTGGAGAAGATGACCATCAGCTTCTTTAATTTGGCTTCTTTTTTTTTTAATAGAAAAGCTATTAGTTTAAGTTTCAAACTTGTAGTTTGTTAGTGTTTTATCTCTAAAATTGTTTGCAATTTTAGTCTTACTAAGCCTTTATAAAACTTAAGAATGATGACGACTATTCCAGTCAAAACCTGGCGAGGTAGAACAAGCAGTAAAAGACGCCATCAACATCGGCTATCGGCACATCGACTGTGCCCACGTCTACGGGAATGAGAAGGAAGTAGGGGCAGCTCTCGAGGCGAAATTTCAAGAAGGATCAATTAAGAGAGAAGACATCTTCATCACAAGCAAGCTATGGAATACGTATCACAGACCAGACTTGGTGGAGAAGAATATTAGGATAACTTTAAATGATCTGGGACTAGAGTACCTGGATTTGTACTTGATCCATTGGCCTGTGGGATATAAGGTAGGAGACTAACTTGTCTGTTTTTTATATATAGGGTCTTTCAATAGGGACGCTCGAAATTTGTTAGGTTATAGCGGCCATGTTTGTTAAAGCAATATATGTCATATCACCGTGGAAGGGTATAACGTTCAACAACCTGTGCAAATCATCAAATCTTGAGTCAACCGGTTTGATAGATAATCAGCCAACACCCGTACGTCACCGAAAGGTAAGGTCTGCTGAAAACATCGCTGCTGTGCGTGAGAGTGTGCGGAAAAATCCGAGGCAGTCAGTTTCTCGTCGTTCAAAAGAACTTGGCCTTTCTGCGACTTCAACTTGGCGAATTTTGCGTCGGGACTTGGGTCTGCAGTGGTATAAAATCCAACTGACCCAGGAACTTAAGGTAAACGACCATAGACAACGCCATGCGTTCGCTGATTGGGCTCTGAAGCAGATGGAAGTTGACCCTAATTTTGACCAAAAAATCATTTTTAGCAACGAAGCCCATTTTTAGATCAATGGATATGGGAACAAGCAAAATTGTCGGATTTGGGACTATACCAATCCACACGAGATACATCAGCACCAAATGCATTCCGAGAAAGTCACTGTTTGGTGCGGATTTTGGTCTGGCAGAATCGTCGGCCTGTACTTCCTTCAAAATTGGCATTGCCATAACCGTCAATGGCGAGCGCTACAGATCGATGATAAGCAACTTCTTGTGGCCTAAACTGGATGATATGGATACCGACGACATGTGGTTCGCTACGTGCCACACAGCGCATGCCACGATGGACATTTTGCACGAGCGATTTGAGAGCATGGTTATCTCGCGCAGCGGCGATATAAACTGGCCACCGAGATCGTGCGATTTAACGCCTTTAGACGTCTTCCATTGGAGCTATCATCCCTCAAAGTCAACATAACATATTGGGGGCCTCAAAGTCAACATAACGAACGCCATCCAGCAAATTCAGCGCGACGAACATTTGAACGTTATATTCGATACTTAATACCATAAAATATTCTTTCAAATAAAAAAAAAACTGATATCTCACACACAACTTCTTTTATTTACGTTTAAAAATCGAGCGTTCTTATTTAAAAACCCATTCAAACATTCTACCGTGACTTACGTCAGTGATCGAAAGTTTCGTCATAAACAAATTCTATTTCTGATTCTTGTATTTTTCGCGAAATTTTCTGAATGAAGGAACCGTAACGTTGGCCACCCAGTAATTTTCCTGCGTTATTTACGTTCCTTATCGGAAAGCGAACAACAATCGTCGGCGGGTTACGTCAAACGTTGAGATAAAAGCTAATAAAGTTACAGAAAATTTAATAACACAACAAAATGATTGAATTAAAGCACGTATTTGCTGGATGTTTTATATTAATTCTCTTATCTGGTAATTTATTTCGGTCGTTATCGCAATTCTAATGGTAATGGTATTAGTTTTTTTCATTAAACAATGAACAATAATTTGTGGATGTTTCGCTTTTTCATAGCCACTTATGGAAAGGTTTATTAGTAGGCCGTTTTAGTCGTTCCGCTGTAAATGCGATGTGCTTATGCTAAAATGGATTCACTTAAAGGAAATACCACAAGCAAAACAAACAAAAAATCATAAATAATACACAAGAAACAAAATCAATTCAATTCCTAACGAAAATCGTCCAAAACGACTTGATGCTGTCAGTTATTTTCACTTAAAGTTTGTTTAAAATTTCTTAATAAATAATCCAAAGACTTCGACAAGTGGTGAATTGTTTCCTGGGGAATATCCTCGCATTTGACAAGAATAACTTGTTCGATTTCCCTAAGTGTCATAGGGGCAGGTATGTGACGCCTAACTGATCGTTTTAGTGCATCCCATAGATGCCCTATTGGGTTCATATCTGAGCTTCTTGGTGAGCAGTCCATAGTTGGAATATT
The DNA here is from genome assembly GCA_037954035.1 of Rosalia funebris. Taxonomy (NCBI): domain Eukaryota; kingdom Metazoa; phylum Arthropoda; class Insecta; order Coleoptera; family Cerambycidae; genus Rosalia; species Rosalia funebris. Next base: position 7,031,311 of record JAZFAV010000001.1, on the reverse strand, counting down.
TCCAAACCGAAGTTAGTCCGGTACCTCTCTAGCAACGTGAGGCCGAGCGTTATCCTGCTTAAAAATGAAACTGTGCTCGACAAACGCAGCAAATAGCATCATATGTTCTTCTACGATGTTTCCTATGTAAAAATGTGCATTCATGGATCTCCGTCATACAGAAACCAAATCCGTGCGACCATGGAACCAAATTTCTCCCCAGAGCGTTATTGGTCCACCAAAAAATGGAAACCTCGGAGAGATATTGCAGGGAGCAAACCTCTTTACTGGCCTTCGCCAGACTCGTTCCAGAAAATCTTCGCCAGAAAAGAAAACTCTCTTCCAGTCTGCAATGGTCCAATTTACGTGTTTTCTTGCAAAACGCAGTCTAGCTCTAAGTTCTCTGGTGAGCAGTGGTGCAATAGCTGGTCTGGTACTGTCCAATCCTGCTTCATTAAACCTTCTCTTGACCATTCGTTCAGATATTGCTACATTTCGAGCTAGGGCTCTAAACTGGTAAAATGCCTGTTTCGCGACGTCGCGAAAAAGGCGACGCATAAGAATATCGCTCATCTCTTGCATCTGTAGACTTCTTACGGCCTTGTTCTGGGATCGTAACTTCCAAGTCCGTTGAAACGTTTAAGTGTTCGACTAATTGTTGATCCTTTAGCTCCTGACAATTTAGCCACATACCGCTGGCTACGTCTCTCTTTAACCAGACTTGCCGCTTTCACTGCTTCATATTCCCTTAAGTTGCGTGGACGTTCTTCTACGCTAAATGTACTGGGCAAACGGTTTCATTCACTTGACATTAAATTAAAAAAAATCACTAGCCTATTACAAATCGCTTTGAACAGCGTTAATTACAAAATATTACTTTATATCTGTCAAATAATTGCTTTATCAGTAACAATGCGGGTATCAGTAGTGACAGAGTTAGACATAAAATGTTTAGGGATATAAAACTTCGGAAAATTATAAGAAATAATGAAAAGTTTTACTGACGCGTTAATTCTGTCCAGAAATATATTTCTAACGTCTTTTAGGAAGAAGGAGAAAATTTTCCGTTCGACGCCAATGGGAAAATACAATTCAGCGATGTCGATTACATTGATACGTGGAAGGCGATGGAAGAACTTGTCAAGAAGGGGCTGACAAAGTCAATAGGTGTCTCAAATTTCAACAAGCGACAGATTGAAAGAGTCCTAGCGATAGCCACCATCAAACCTGCCGTCAATCAGGTAATGTTTTTACCAAAAATCTCGATTTCCCTAAACAGCTTCGTTTTTATCGTAGGTGGAATGCCATCCGTATTTAAACCAAAGGAAACTCATCGACTATTGTAGGTCAAAGGGCATCGTAGTCACCGGCTACAGTCCGTTGGGCTCCCCAGATCGCCCTTGGGCCAAACCAGGCGACCCCCAATTGTTGGACGACCCCAAGCTGAAGCAGCTAGCTTCGAAGTACAGTAAGAGCCCTGCACAGATTCTCTTGAGGTACCAAATAGAGCGTGGCATCGTCACGATTCCCAAATCTGTGACAAGGTCGAGGATAGAACAGAATTTTAATATTTTCGACTTCTCCTTGTCCAACGAGGATGTGGCGTACTTGGACACATTTGATTGCAACGGTAGAGTGTGCCCATTGACCGCGTAAGTATTCTGGTGTAAATTGGGCTCTTGATAACTCTCACGTTTCATATAAGTTACAATCGGAAGAAGGAAAGAACGTAAAATCGATAAAATGCAATTCTATTCGGTCCTTTTCACCAACGAGATGTAACTCACAATCAATTCGCGTCACAATTAGCCTTTAAGACATTTAATGTTCCTTTTCTTTGCAGGGGCTTGGGTCATCCTTATCATCCCTTTGAAAATGATGAATACTGAGTGGATATAGTCGTAATTCTGTGTTTAATCTATTTTTGTAATCTTTCTGCCGAAATAAAGTGATTTAATTATTATACATGCCGAATTTTGATTTAGGTAAAGCGTTAAATACGAGGTCAAGCGATACCCAAGTGTTTAAAGAACTTGTGTACGAAGTTTCAGCTCAATCACTTCAACAGCTTTAGAGAAAGTTTGCTCGCCGTTTTGAAAATCGTATTTTCGAGAAAAACACGTTTAAAGTCTTAAATTACTAATTACTCATAGACAGGTAAATTTACCGTCAGTCCGCAATGCCTGGGCCATACAATTGTCCTTCCTCTTCTTCACAATATGTGCTTGGCGTCGTTGATGCCTGTGTTATCGTAGGTCTTGGCGTAAGGACCCACGGGACACCCATGATATTCAACAGTCGAAAAATGTCCTGAGGTGCCCCCGTTAAATATCATCAGCAGTTAATTGAGTCGACGTCTCGATAACAATGAAGCCAGAATGCTGATGTTTAGGCGCCACGCTCCAAATCATCGCATTTACATGATGACTCATTGTTATTTTGTGTATGAGTTTCCAAGCACTTCTTCGGCAAATTTTCCGAGGATAAATCCTGATAAATTGGCTCAATGTTGTGCTTGGCACTTGTGCTTGTACTTGGTACTTCAATTAGTAGCTTCGGTATTACGCCCGGTACACCAACTGTCTTCTCCCGGGGAGTATTTGTCATACTGCAGATTTTATCGGTCGAACCTTTTATCCTTTACAATACATGGTGCACAAAGGTGTAACAAGTTTTATGATTGTAATATCGAAAAATCGCGAGAAAAAACTTTTTTTAACCTCACGATACTACTTCAGCAATTGTCCGAGTAAAACTGATGAAAACAGCTGAAACGCAGTGCGAATATTATAGGGAAAACAGGCAGGAACACAAACTAAAGGGTGGTCCAACCATAATACACGATGTTAATTGTGAGTCACACCTTAACGTCAAGTTTTTCGCCCAACTTAGTTTGACATTTCTTTGTTTCAGTGTTTGACAAATTCAACCATGGAGAGGTACACAATTGAGCAGCGCGTTAAGATTGTTGAAGCCTTTTACGAAAATGGACGTTCAAATCAAAATGCATTTCATGCACTTCGTGACTTTTTTGGTCAGCATAATCGACCAAATGTGTCCACAATCGGGAGAATTATGCGTAAATTTCAGCAAACCGGGTCTGTAGGAAATGTGAAAACACCTGTACATGCTCACCCAGTTCGTTCTGGGGAAAACATTGCTGTTGTTCGCGATAGTGTAGCAGAAGAGCCGTCAACCTCGACTCGTCGTGCCCAACAATTGAACATCTCACGAACATCACTGATGCGAATTTTGAATAAAGATTTGAATTTACAGCTTACAAGGTTCAATTGACCCAAGAGCTGAAGCCTACTGACCATTTCAAGCGTCGTCAATACGCCGTATGATTGGTTGAACAGACAAAAGTGAATGGTGACTTTACAAAGAAAATCATCTTCAGCGACGAGGCACACTTTCACCTCAGTGGATTCGTTAACAAGCAGAATTGCCGCATTTGGGCAAATGAGAATCCACGAGTGATTGTTGAAAAGCCGATGCATCCACAAAGAGTGACTGTTTGGTGCGGTTTATGGGCTAGCGGCGTCATCGGTCCGTACTTCCTCGAAAATGACGTCGGCCAAGCAGTTACCGTGAATGGTGTTCGCTATCGCGAGATGATAACGGACTTATTGTGGCCAGAAATTGAGGATATGGACCTGGACGATATGTGGTTCCAACAGGATGGTGCCACTTGCCACACAGCCAACGAAACAATGGCACTTTTGCGCGAGAAATTCAATGGCCGTGTTATCTCACGTCGTGGCGATGTTAATTGGCCGCCACGATCATGTGATTTGACACCATTGGACTTCTTTCTTTGGGGATATTTAAAAGAAAAAGTGTACGTTAATAAGCCAAGAACAATTCAAGAGCTAAAGGATGAGATAATTCGGCACATTAACGACATTGAACCTCAATTATGTCTCAGTTATTGAAAATATGGACCATCGGATAGAGGTATACCACCGAAGCCGTGGCGAGCATTTGGCCAATATTTTGTTTCACACATAATTGTCATAGATCCTTCTATCATAATAAAAATCATTAAGATAATTCTCTGAAAACTTTTTGTTTTATTTACAATTAACATCGTACGTTTTGGTTGGACCACCTTTTACAAATATTACAAAAGAAAATACCTTTTGAGCCGTTGCGAAACCGGTTCTTCGGGCTTACAATGGGCCCGGCGAGGGTCTATATGTCATGCGAGCCCATAGCATAGCATTTCTTGTTGGCACGATAACTTATCGTGCTAACAGGAAATTTGAATGCCGACAACAGCGACGAGACACACAGACAAATTTTTTTAAAAACCATTTTTTGTTTGTTTTTACACCGAAAAACGATCGATAACTCAACTAAATCGTGTCGGATCGATCGGGTTTTGACTGATTCTGATCGGGGACGTCTCCCAGACGACACCTATTGATTTTGATATGGATAGGACACATCTCACCTTATCCATGGGTCATGAGAAAGCACGATGGTGGACTATTTGAGAATTTTTTTTTTGTTAACACGATAACTCAGCTAAATCGTGTCGGATCGATCGGGTTTTGATTGATTCTGATCGGAGACGTCTCCCAAACGACATCTATTGATTTTGAGGTGGATAGGACACACTCCACCCTGTCCATGGGTCATGAGAAAGCACGATGGTGGACTATTTGAGAAATTGTTTTTCTTAGCACGATCACTCAATTAAATCCTGTCGGATCGATCGGGCTTCGACTGATTCCGATTAGGGACGTCTATCAGACGACATTTATTGGTTTTGAGATGTATAGGACACGCTTCACCCTGTCCATGGGTCATGAGAAAGCACGATGGTGGACTATTTAAGAATTTTTTTTTGTTAACACGATAACTCAACTAAATCGAGTCGGATCGATCGGGTTGACTGATTCTGATCGGGGACGTCTCCCAGACGACACCTATTGATTTTGAGGTGGATATAACACACTCTATCATGTCCATGGGTCATGAGAAAGCACGATGGAGGACTATTTGAGAAATTTGTTTTGTTAATACGATCACTCAATTAAATCGTGTCGGATCGATCGGGTTTCGACTGATTAAGATTAGGGACGTCTACCAGACGATATCTATTTATTTTGAGGTGGATAGGACACACCTCACCCTGTCCATGGGTTATGAGAAAGCACGATGGTGGACTATTTGAGAAAAATTGAAAAAAGTAAAACTTATTCTTTAACTTATTATTTTACAATTTTAAGTGATGGGTAGACCTACTAAGGATGTTTTACAAATGAGAAAACGACGACTACTTGAATAAGGAGTTCCGTTGTGTATCTTCGAAGTCCATTATCCAATACCAATGAAATTAAAATGGGACCACCTTGGAGCTATACTGAACTCAACACAAAATTAAGAGAATAATTAAAATGGGTTCATAAACATAACAGCGGTTCATATATTTATATAGGCAAATTGAGAAGCTCCGCCTTTTTTTGAAGTCTGTTAAAAATGCTCAAAAGTTAATTTTAAGATACACTGTATATATAGCAACTATATAAATACTCTATGACAACTATATAAATTTAACGAACATGTCATAAACGAAAATAATAGATAATGAACATATTTTTACATCTAACAAATGTTTATAATAAAAAAAAAATTAATCAGTTCGTCATTTTCATCGAATTTTATTATTATATTTTGTGACTTGAGTCACAGTTTGTTTATAAATGTTTATAATTACTTGTTACTTTTAGAGCAAGTGTTGTTATCTCAGTGTACAAGATACTAGGTATTCTTGTTATATAATTTTACAGGGTAAATTTCCGTAAAGTGATTGGAATGTTTTAATGATAAATGGGAATATTTGTTTAACAGAACAACGATTATTGAGTTATAAAACAATTTATTTTTAAAGAGACGTATCGCCTGCTGGGATCATTTCGATCATCAACAAATTGAAGAACATCAGGTGAATAGTTAATTTATCAGTACTGTTAGTATCACCTTTACAAGATATTTATAAAGTGTCTCAACGAATTACAGCTATATATTATTTTATGGAATATTTTCGTACTTATTTGTATTTCTATCAGGTACGAACGTAGTGTCGTATCTTTTATTTACCATCTACTTAAAAAAATGAATCGCAGTAAAATTATACTAAATTTATCGTCTAAATATCTAAGAGATATGAAACACGTAAAATCTGAAGGGACCAACGGTCTTATCACACAGCTTATGACAAGCTGTGTTATATAATAATTAATGTAAAGCGATAATAACAACGCATCAAACTTTGCGTTGTATCTTACACAATTAGAAAAATATTTATAACATTTGAGGACAAAGTCTCAGCTGAATTTTACGCTAAATAGATTTCTGGACGCGAATTTTTTATATACATGGCAAAAGCTATCGTACAGATAATGTTCTTTAAAGAATGTGCGATAAATGATAACATGGTTCATAAAAACATTATTTGTAGATAATTCGCTGATATTGTCTGAACTTATTTGGGCAATAAAATTTTAACGCAACGAATTATTTTCTACAAAAACAAATATTCGCCTTTCCAAATTATAATAAACATAAAGGCTATTTCAATGAGGACGCTCGATTTTTAAACGTAAATAAATTCAAGTGTGTGAGATATTCACTCAAATTTTTTTTTTAATTTGATAGAATATTTTATGGCATTAAATTTGGAATATAACGTCGATCAAATGTCCACCGTGGTTTTGTTTGTTGGCACGTATTCAGGAGGTCCGATTTTTGATGACTTTGTCACATAAATCTGGCTGAATTTGCTGGATGGCGTTCGTTATGTTGACTTTGAGGGCATCAATTGTTCGCGGTTTATTTGCGATTTAAGATAGCCCCAAAGGAAGAGGTCTAAAGGGGTTAAATCGCACGATCTAGGTGGCCAGTTCACGTTGCCGCTGCGCGAGATAACCATGCCCTCAATCGCTCGTGCAGAAAGTCCATCGTGGCATGCGCTGTGTTGCACGTAGTAGCACCATCCTGTTGGAACCACATGTCGATATCTATATCACCCAGTTTGGGTCACAAGAAGTTGCTTATCATCGATCTGTATCGCTCGCCGTTGACGGTTATGACAATGCCAGTTTCGTTTTGGAAGAAGTACGGACCGATGACTCCGCCAGACCAAAATCCGCACCAAACAGTGACTTTCTTGGGATGCATTTGGTACTGGTGCATCTCATGTGAATTGGTATCGTCCCAAATCCAACAATTTTGTTTGTTACATATCCATTCATCAGAAAATGGGCCTCGTCGCTTAAATATGATTTTTTTGGCGAAACCTCCAACTGCTCTAGAGCCCAATCAGCGAACACAAGGTGTTGTCTATGGTCGTTTACCTTAAGTTCCTAGGTCAATTTGATTTTATACGGGTGCAGACCCAAGTCCCAACGCAAAATTCGCCAAGTTGAAGTCGCAGAAAGGCCAAGTTCTTGTGGACGACGAGAAATTGACTGCCTCGAGTTTTTCCGTACACTATCACGCACAGCAGCGATGTCTTCAGCAGACCTTACCTTTCGGTGACGTACGGGTGTTGGCTGATTATTTATCAAAACGGATGACTCGAATTTGGCTACCAAACGTCGAATAGTCGACTCGGCGGGACGGTTTTGGGAAGGATAAAAATCACATAATACCCGGAACGTTTCTCGAATGGAGCACTGATTCTGAAAATGAAATTTGACGATTTGCACACGTGGTTGAAAGCTATAAACTTCCATGGTGATTTTCCATACACTACTGAACAATTCGTAATAAATTTGACAGATATTGCCTTTAACAAGATTGCGGTTATAATCTAACAAATTTCCAGCGTCCCTATTGAAAGACCCTGTATTAAAATAAAATAGTATTATTTTATTTTTCCTTTTATTACGATGACGGGTCAACCGATTTCAGTTTTAAAAGGAGTTAAATCCGAGTTTTAAAGACCTTTACAAGAATATACTATAAAATAACGGTGCAATTTATAATTTTTAATTGGGGCTAGCTCGAAATAAGACGGTGAAGTCTACACTGAAACGGACACTGGTTTTAAACTGCCCTTTTCATATACCTATAGATTTACGTGTTTTTGCCTAAAGATCATTTCCCTTGCTAAAATAAATAATGAAGGTGGGTAATTTTGAAATTGTATATAAGTATTGTACATATTTTTAATAAATCAAGATAAATTCAATGCCACATCGGTTGGTTATCTTGTTGACTGGTTACTGTTAAATAATTAACAAATGAAGGCATTTTCTCTTAGCACAAACACACATATATTTAAAAGCTAATTAAACTATTATCGTCTTTAATTAAATTTTTGTTTCAAGGCACTTGGGATGCTTTTAAGCATATTTAATTAACCTTTGTGGCAGTTAATATATTTTGTTATTATAAATTGTAGATCGATCAAAACAATCGTTATTAATTTCTTGAATTATTCGTTGAAAATAAATTTTATAATCTTTATCAAATATAAACAGTAATCTTAATATCGCTATTATAACGATTTAGTTGCTGATTACTGTTGCTGGTATTCAGGGTTTATTTTGCAAGATTAAAAACATGACAAAACCATGTTATATTTTGTAACAGTTCGGAGAACGAAACTGTCAGTTTTGTGACCGTTAGCAAAAAATCAATTACATAACTCGAGTCCCATTTACATTAAGAGCACTTAACAAAATGGCTTTAAAAACATTTTCCAATGCAAAACAATGGCATGTTTCCTAACCGTACTAAATATTGCAAAATGTATGCATAAAATAAACAAAACATTAATGGTAGTACAGTGGCAGTAATCAATAACATAAATATTTCACACAGAGGTCGATAAAACGTTTATAATCGCTATTTTTGGTTCTACATTGAAGATCGTTAATATATTTTCTAGTGAATGTTAAATTATGGAAAAAAGACATAAAACATCCATCTTCATCAATCAAACAATTGCTCATTAGTGATCAATCAATTCCTAGCTCTACGATATAGGTACACGGTTTCAAGATATTATCTGAAACTACCCTCACATTTTAATACAGGGCTAAAACAATCAGTTTCCAATTGCTGGCAAGTTTAAAATTAGTTAAGGACTTGTATTTTCGATCTCGCTGTCTGTTTTAATCCGAGATTAATTGGATCGATGTTGAAACTGTGTTATTATTCTGAAATAAACATAATCTAAACACCTATTTAAACCAACCTGATTTAAACTAGCCCTGTAAAACTTATTACATATTCCCGTCATATAGCTACACTATTTTCATTACATAGACCATAACCTAATAGCATATTCCTGGGGACTAAATGTCCTTGCCATTTTTAATATTGCTGAATTTGAGTGGCTATAACAACGCGTGGGCCATACAGTTGTTATTTGTCAGGCAAACTAGATTCAGTTCGATTTATTTTCGGGAAATTTTCCTATTATGCACATGCAATGACTTATCATGACCTACTCACTCTATATGGTGTTGAATGTTATTATTTTATGAATGTTTAACATAGAGGAGAGATAGAAAAATGTAATGAAGTGCACAATTGTATAAATTCAATTTTATATTTCTGGAAATCCCATTTTAACATGAGGTTTTTCATACCGATGGCTTCTAAAATGGTTTCTCAAAATATAACTTTGTGAAAATACTTTTAGGAAATCAATCATTATTGTTATCTCCTATATAAGCTAAACGTTATTTTGTTTTTTATTGACTATCGTGCAATAATATTTACAAGGTGTATCGTAAACAAGCACGATTTATTACTAGTTATTACTCATTTAATTTTTATTAGATTGTTGTTACAAAGCTTGTACCCAACGTTTGAAATTTTTCAATAGACCGATATAAAATAAAATGTTTGAATGAATCTATCTAAAAATATAGTTCAATATGATTACTATTATGCACTAGTAAATATTTATCAAACAATGTCAGGTGTGTCGTACCAGTGGCGGCTCGTGGTGATTTGTCATGGGTGGGCAACAACTAACTATTTGTAGGTTATATAGTGCAAAATAATGAAGTAAAATATAGTAAAAAAAAAACTTTGACTCATCACTCTATGTTAGTCACTGTACAAGTATATGTTGATTTAAAATTCTTTCAGTTTTCGAGTTGAAAATGGATAGCACTAAAATTGCATGAAACTAGTACAGACTCTTATGAATTCTACATAATTTGTATATTTACACATTTTCTAATACATTAATAACCAAAATAATTTTACTTAATAATATAACAAATACTGTTATAGAGAAATTCTCTCGCGTTCGCCATGGTATAAATACTAAATAAATACAATACTAAACAAACACAAATGTAAAGTACCAACTTCCACAGACAGACCGCCGCGCCGCACTAATTTATTGTAATTATTGTTAAAGAACCGTTAAAATTTTGAAAATCCTAACCTACAATAACGCTACCTAACGCTCCTAACCTACCTAACGCTTATATAGGATTTGTAGATTTAGAAAAAGCTTTTGATAACGTAAGATGGGAAAAAATGTTCGAGATGCTAAAGAGTGCGGGAATGAAGTATAGAGATAGGAGAGTAGTACACAATCTATACAAAGAGCAAACTGCTGTTATGGAAGTAGAAGGGGAAAAAAGGGAAGTAGGTATTAGGAAAGGAGTAAGACAAGGATGTACGCTATCACCACTAATTTTTAATCTGTACATCGAAGAGGCGATTAATTCGGTAAAAGATAGAGTGCATTTCGGGATTAAAGTACAGAGACAGAAACTAAAAATGCTGAGATTCGCGGATGATATAGCAGTATTAGCATCTAGTAAGGAGGAATTAGAATCGGCATTGAACGAAATGGAAGCAGTGTTGACAGAGGAATACAGAATGAGGGTGAATAAAAACAAAACTAAAGTGTTAGTGTGCAGAGGGCGCGAGAGCAGAGCAAAAACGAAAGTACAAATTAATAATGAAAGATTGGAGGAAGTTAAAGACTTCACTTATTTAGGAAGTAAAATAAATTGGGATGGAAGAAGCGATAAAGACATAAAACAAAGAATAGCGCAGGGTCGAGTAGCTTTTAACAAAAAGAAAGCACTTTTATGCTCGGGGGTAATAAACTTAGAAACAAGGAAGATATTTTTGAAAACATATGTATGGAGCACGGCACTATACGGTTGCGAAACCTGGACGGTAGGGGAAGCAAGTAGGAAGAAATTAGAAGCTTTTGAGATGTGGCGTTACCGAAGAATAATGAAAATACCATGGACTGATAGGGTTAGAAACGAAGAAGTATTGGAGAAAGTTGTTGAGAAAAGAAGTATATGGAAAAACATAAGGATGAGAAGAGATAGAATGGTAGGCCACTTGCTGAAACATGGGGGAATAGTCCGCGATATTTTGGAGGCAGAAATAGGAGTGAAGAAAGGCAGAGGTAGGCCTAGATTAGACTACTGCTCACAAATAGTAAGGGATGTAGGTTGTAGCACAATTAGCGAAATGCGTAGGTTAGCACAAGATAGGAGAAGCTGGAGGTTAGCATCCAACCAGTCTTAGGACTGATGCCCTAATGATGATGAACCTACAATATCAATATTAATTTTAAAACTAATCTTGGTAGACACTTATTTACTTGTATTTATTTATTAAAGCAATAAATATAATTTTTCATTTGTGCGAGGCGCTTGCGCTGTCTCGTATGTACCTACAAAGCCAGAAAGGTAAAAGGCGTGGCTGCCCACTCGGAGCGGCACCCACTACGGTAGGCAACCACAGTAATTATTCCACGGTTAGAAGAGTGATTTGCTGCACTTACTTGCACTGCAATTTTCCACCACGGTTGCGCTGTTAGTATTAGTTTATATAATCAGAACTTTTCATTGTATTATTGTTATTATGTAATATATAGTGTATTTAATTAAATACATATTACATAATTATATCTTCACTAATTTCTATAAACGATAAATAACAACCTTTGGAACTGTTTGTTCCTCTTCTTCTAGGAAACAGCTGGGTGGGCACTGCCCACCCTGCCACCCCTGACCAGCCGACACTGTGTCGTACATGTCTTTAGTCCCATACAAAATTTGACGAGGATAAATGGCTATCAAACCCACATCGATTTTAGTAATCTCCTCATAAAATTGCGCGCCAGAGATGTACTTAAAATATCAAAAGTGGGGGAAATAAATTTGCCCCGCTTGCGTTAAATTTTAAGATAGAAAGTGCTAGTGGAAGCGAACTGGTTTCAAGGATACAGTTATCGCTATCTAAAAACCCATTTTTTTTTCTAAATTCAAAAGTAGTTATTGACACTTTTTGAGAGTATTAAATGTCTAAAGGCAAATACCGTAGTTTTTATTTACCATACAAGTTTACAAACAAAAATTGAGATGGGGAAGGTTCTTGTCTGACGCGCTGCATAACACTGCTCGTCACATTTGTGATATACTTCACATTTAGACAGTTTACTTAAAGTAATATAAAGATATCGCTTACATTGTTTTCTTCCACTTAAAATTAACTACATTTATCGCTTGAAATAGTTCAAGTACGGTCCTGTACTATCTCTGATATTATCTGTCATGCGTGTAAGATTCTTCATGCCCAAATAAATTAGATGACGCGAATTAACAACATTCATACTTTGTTAGTATCCGTTGGTGTTAAATTGTTTTTTGTGCACACGAAAACATGGTGAAGGTACCTACAGTAAAATTCAACAACGGCCAGATTTTTCCCATCTTTGGTTTGGGAACATGGAAGGTAAATGCTTGTTTATTTAGTTTAATATAAACACGGCGTTTTAAAAGAATTAAATAAGAATATGAGTAAAGTTATATTGATTCATTTAACAACGAATAAAAATATTTCAAGGCGAAGGTCAATGTGATTATATTTTAATTTATTCAACAATGGGCGATCAATCAAATAATTAGGTATATTCTTTTTAAATTTTCTGCGTTTCGATTAGAATTAGCAACGTTCTTGGATAAACTAATTAAAAACTAAATGCGATGGAACAATTTATAGAGTTGGATAACAGAAATACTTTTACAGGTCTTAAAAAAATTACAGAAAACTTTAGGGCAATACTTAGTGCGAGAATTTAATGATTTTTTTTAAATCTTATTTTGATTTTTAAGATTGATAACAATTCCACTGAATATATAACGTGAAACTGTTCTTCCAAACATAGCAGTTGATCTGTATTGTTTTTCAAGAATTGTTCAATACGTTTCGTTTCAAATGGGACACTCTGTACAATACAGTGCTGTATTTTCAACATTCTCAACGTATGACATACATAAACTCGTTGCGAATTGACATAAAAAATATAGAACATGAATGGCAAGTTTTTTTCTAAAGAAAGAGGACGATCACGTTTGGATATATATTCCAAGGCTACCGTTATTAAATAGCAATCTAGATTGTTTCGATCAGGTGATTAGATTAGGTGAAAAGAATGATATCAGGTTCTCGTGTTAGTAGCTACTTAAGGTACTTCGGTATTTATGATAATTACCTGATACTTTATTACGATAATATTCAGTATGTAATAATATTTCTTAATATCCCTTATGACATAATGAGCGCAGAAAAAATACCATTTGATTTTTTAAATGCGATTTTTTGTAGTATACGTATGCGTTTTGACGCCTTTACTGCTAGAATTATGACGACATCGACAATTCTTTTTAATGGCAACACTTTATCTGGTTTAAGAGAGAACATTATTTTACATATGATGACATCAAATTTTATAGTAGGTTAACCGACAATTGTTTTGATAAACAAAAAATATTTTGTAACAACGTTATAAACAATAATAATTAATATAAGCAAGAATCATGAAATGTCGAAATTGTCTGCCATTCGCCTCTTGTCTATATAAAGGGTCTTTCAATAAGGACGCTCGATTTTTAAATGTAAATAAACAAGTTGTGTGTGAGAACACAACTCAACTTGAGATATCCACTCAATTTTTTAATTTGAAAGAATATTTTATGGCATTAAGTATAGAATATAACGTAGTTCAAATGTCCGCTGTGGCTTTACTTGGTGGCACGTATTCCAATTTTCAATGACTTTGCCGCATAAATCTAGCTGAATTTGCTGGATGGCGTTCGTTATGTTGACTTTGAGGGCATCGATGAATAAGTCTAAAGGCGTTAAATCGCACGATCTCGGTGGCTAGTTAACTTTAGAGAGATAACCATACCCTCAAATCGCTCGTGCAGAATGTCCATCGTGGTATACGCTGTGTGGTACGAAGCGCCATCTTATTGGAACCACATGTCGTCGGTATTTGTATCATCCAGTTTAGGCCACAAGAAGTTACTTATCATCGATCTGTAGCGCTCGCCGTTGACGGTTATGGCAATGCCAGTTTCTTTTTGGAAGAAGTACGAACCGATGATTCCGCCAGACCAAAATCCGCACCAAATAGTGACTTTCTCGGGATGCATTGGTACTGGTGTATCTCGTGTGGATTGGTATCGTCCCAAATCCTCCCATTTGGTGCTGGTGTATCTCATGTCGATTAGTATCGGTCCAAATCCGACAATTTTGTTTGTTCACATATCCATTCATCAAAGTATGAGCCTCGTTGCTAAAGATGATCTTTTTGGCGAAATTTGGGTCAACTTCCAACTGTTCCAGAGCCCAATCAGCGAACACACGGCGTTGTCTATAGTCGTTTACCTTAAATCCCTGGGTCAGTTGGATTGTATTAGTACTTTTAGTACTTCTAGTATTGTATTGGGAGTAGGTGCAGAACCAAGTCCCGGCGCAAAACTCGCCAAGTTGAAGCCGCAGAAAAACCCAAGTTCTTGTGAACGACGAAAAATTGACTGCCTCGGATTTTGTCGTACACTCTCACACACAGCAACGATGTTTTCAGCAGACCTTGCGTCTCAGTGACATACAGGTGTTGGCTAATTATTCATCAAACAGGTTAACTCCAATTTGGCCGCCAAACGTCGAGTAATCAAACGGAGCGTTTCTGGAACGGAGCACTGACTTTGAAAATAGAATTTGATGATATCCACACGTTATTGAACTCTATAACCTTCCGTGGTGATTTGCTATACACTACTGAACAGTTCACAATAAATTTGACAGATGTTACTTTAACAACATGACCGCGCTAACCTAACAAATTTCGAGCGTCCCTATTGAAAGACCCCGTACAAGTCGAAATTAAAATTCGCGTGAAACGTTAATATATAGCGTTCAGCGTTGATTAGACCTACTTCGTTCTGAATTCCTCTTTTAATAATAGTAGGTCTTTTAAGATATTCCATGGACTTACGGTAACCCCCACAAAAAAAAAATAATAATAATCCAGCGAAGTTACATCCAGAGATCTGGCACGTAATCAAAATAATGAAATGGTTATTACATTACTGATCAGTGATTACTGTCTACTATCCAGGGTGTCTCCTTAGTAATGGTGTATTATTAACAACTCTATAATAGATCTGTTTGAATTAACAGTTCAATTTGAATCTTCGCTATTTGTTTGGGTGTTTTCCATTATTGCGTTACTCATGGACGTTAGTTTATCCGCCTAGAAGCGCCAGTTTTAGACCACTGGGCTTTCTTGTAGGTTTATTATTATTATTATCATGAGGGAATAGTCCGCGATATTTTGGAGGCAGAGATAGGAGTGAAGAAGGGCAGAGGTAGGCCTAGATTAGACTACTGCTCGCAAATAGTAAGGGATGTAGGTTGTAGCACAATTAGCGAAATGCGTAGGTTAGCACAAGATAGGAGAAGCTGGAGGTTAGCGTCCAACCAGTCTTAGGACTGATGACCTCATGATGACGATGTGGGTTTGGGCCTCATCAGCCACCGATCGCATGGGTAGTCCTTTGGCGATCCCCTCTTATACGGGCCATTATCCAAAAATGCTATCCCATAAAAGGAGCATTTTAGACACGTCCCCTACCCTAAGCCTCGCCTCCTATTGGATAACAGAGGTCCCTAATATAAGATACCTGTTCTCCTCCAGTGCGGGGCAGGTGTAAAGAAGATGAATCGAGGTTTCCTCGTCTTCTTTACATTATCTGCAGGCCGGGCTGTCAGTCAGCCTCAGCTTGTGCTTATATGCATTGAGGCTACTATGGTGGTCCGTAATGATTCCCACCAGAATTCTGGCTTCGTGCCTATTCAATTTAATTAATTCTTGGGCCCATTTCTCAACCTCTGAGTATTCGATGAGTTTGGTTATTCGCCAACCCGTTGCTGCTCTCCATTTTTTATTGTGCTGATCTCTTGCCTAGCCCTGCCAACGCCACCCTGCTATCCGAACAGATACATACCTTCTCCTAAGTCCTGTTTTGGTCGACCCCCAGGACACTACATGTAATTACAACTAGCTCGGCCTAGAGTGCAGTAGTGTATTTGCCCAGGGGGAAAGTTTTACCTATTCCATCGTGTTGCCTATACACCCCCGCACCCGCTCTGTTCCCAATCTTGGCTCCATCCGTGTACCGATGTCTCCTTTGGGCGGTAATTCAGCTCGACCCTCCATCCAGTCAGTCTTACTGGTGAGGGTGATCTTATATTTCTTGTCAAACAGGAAGTGGACACCCGTACTATCAGAGGGCATCCATAGGAATCGTTCTTCAGCTAGCTCTCTTGAGAGTCTATTCAGATCCCTTACCTTCCTGTTCATGTTTCCCACCCTGTGCATTGCCTTTACGCCTTCCGCTTTCAGGGTGACATCAAGAGGTGGTATCTCCGTCAGTATCCCCATCGCCTCGATCGGTGTTGATCTTGGGGCTCCGGTTATACTTCTTAGAATCAATCCTTTTAGCTTGTAAAGTTGGTTGGCTTCCGACTTTAAACAGGCTCTCTCCCACCAAATCAGTGCTGCATACGTCAGTCTGGGTTTGAGAATTGCTTCATACATCCATTTCATGGTATCCTATTACCAATGGCCCTTCTCAGTTGCCAAAGTATTGCTGTGATCTTGGAACATATGTGACTTAGATGTTTTGCCCATACTCGTCCAGGATTACTCGTAAGTATTTCACTTTGCTATTATAGCTTAGTTCTTGGCCATCAAGTTTCAGCAGACATGTTCTGTCCCCTATCCCTGCACCAATTCCCAACCTTGTTTAATGCTCCCTGCATTATCTCGAGAATCGGCTCCAGGAAAAGGCCTTTCCTTATTATTACCAAGTCATGTAGGTTTTAATAAATCTTCAATAATATCGCTGAGTTGTGACCAAAGAAAAATAAATTAAAGTCTTAGTTTTCCTAGATACAACTTATTTTGTGTTATAATTTGTTTATTCCTTCATTTTCTCTGTCTTTTAAATCTGTTTATTACATACACCTCTTTGTAATAAAATACACATAAAAGATGACCATTATCCGGTTTATTTTAAAAATATCGTTATAAAAATAAAATAAAAGATCATAAATAGACGCTAAATACGTATGTTACATTATAAACAAAAATGGCAGTATATTTATAAGTACTGTATACTACTACTAATAGAACTGTTACGAAATATCTCAAACTTTATTGTTAACTATTTTAAACAATTAACAAGGTCGAGTTTTATTGTTCATTTGAAATTCTAATATATTATCGAGTGAATTTTTAGTAAGTTGTATAACTTGAATTTTGGCGTAGTATATATTTTGAATATGTAAATTTCAAAAGATAACTAGCGTAAAATCAAATAAAAATAAACAGTTTTAAAACCTTAAAACGGACTTTTCCGCACGTAGAACATCTCCATCTCGAACTTGAGTGGCCGAGAAAAAATAAACCAACACATAAATGCAGAATATGTGTTTTATGCGACAGTTTTTACTTTTTTCATTGGCGACTGCTTCAGTGCTATATCAATACGTTTGTAATCGAACGCAATTTTTTTTCTCATTCATTCGTATATGATACAGGCCGAATATACGTTTTTTTTCGTTCGATGCAAAATCAGCAACGCGTTAAGTGTTTATGTTTAAAATCTCAGAATGAACATAAACATTTACATCGTGCTTTCCCATGAGCCATGGACAGGGTGGGGTGTGTCCTATCCACCTCAAAATCAATAGATGTCGTCTGGTAGACGTCTCTAATCAGAATCAGTCGAAACCAGATCGATCCGACACGATTTAATTGAGTGATCGTGCTAACAAAAAAAATGTCTCAAATAGTCCACCATTGTGCTTTCTCATGGCCCATGAACATGGTAGAGTGTATTCTATCCACCTTAAAATCAATAGGTGTCGTCTGGGAGACGTCCCCGATCAGAATCGGTCAAAACCCGATCGATCCGACACGATTTAGTTCAGCTATCGTGCTAACAGGAAATTTTAATACCGACGACAACGACACACACAGAAACAAATTTTATAAAACCCATTTTTTTAAGCCGAAAAACGAAAAATAAACGCTAGAAATTTTTTTTACACGATTACATTACTTTTCCGCGTATAGTGGAGTGCGGAAAAGTAATATTACGCAATAAGAATGTGATATCGATCTGAGATAACCTATAAATATAAATCACTCCAAATGTCCCATCAACATCAAATCACTCAGACAATTAATTATTAGTCTTTTTATCTAAATCCTGATCTGAAATTGTTTGGAAAACCCAAATATTTAATCAATTCGCAGCATCCAAGAGTTATAACCTAAAAAAAATACATTACATGTTTTAGTCCAAGCCTGGTGAGGTGACGCGGGCTGTAAAGGACGCCATCGACATCGGCTATCGCCATATTGACTGCGCACACGTCTACGGTAACGAGAAAGAGGTCGGGGAGGCTCTAACTGCTAAACTTGCCGAAGGTGTCGTCAAACGCGAGGAACTCTATATTACCAGCAAATTGTGGAACACCATGCATAGGCCGGACCTGGTTGAGCCCGCCCTCAGGACGACCCTGAAGAATCTGGGACTGGACTATCTGGACCTGTACTTGATCCACTGGCCTATGGCCCTAAAGGTAAGGCTCCCCCCCCCCCCAAAAAAAACGTCACTGATTCCTCTTCAATATCACTATCTCCATCAGTTGATAGTTCCATCACCAGTTCCGTCCATGTATCCACCATCACCAGTTCCATCACCACCACCCTTAAAGCGCCAGGCTGCAGACTTCTTCCTTCTCTAACTGCAAGGGTACACTTGCAATTAGAGACGAGAACAAATACGCCGTTCTTGATACGGGTGTCATGAACCCAATCATACGATAACACCCCCAATAGCTACCATGATGATGAACACAATCACTCCCAACAATAGGGGTGGAATTGCCCACTACCCTGGGCATCTCTATAGGAGGATATGCCAAGTCACCTTGTCACTATCAGCATAAGAGAGACTAACTTATAACTCTACACCAGGCACTAAACGAGTTGTTTAATAGACTACACCAGGGCCTTTCAGAGTAAATTGTCAGATAATTACCTCGCAGGTCTCCAAGTTTTCCCTATCCCTAGTCTTTCCTAGATTGATCCAGGATAAATATACCAATCTCTTGGAGTTGACCTAGACTGCCGGCTCGGAATAATCCAAACGTGGGTTCGATTCCCACATCAGTCAGCTGGGGGTGTTTGTGGGGACTAGGTGGAAGAGTAACTCACCCCGGTGAAACAAAATCAATTAAAAATCATTTCCGGCGTAAAAGTTGTTTATGTTTATTAGTGTATTTCTTGCTATAGGAAGAAGGAGACTTGTTCCCCACTGAACCTGACGGTACAACTTCCTACAGCGACGTAGACTACGTCGACACATGGAAGGCGTTGGAAGAACTGGTAAAGAAGGGGCTTACCAAATCGATTGGCGTTTCCAACTTCAACAAGAAACAGCTTGAACGCATCTTAGAAAACGCGACGATTCCTCCAGTCACGAACCAGGTAATAAATTCGAGATATTTCCATTCGAACATTTATTGTAAACATTTTAATGCAAAACGTGTATCTTCTTTAGACTTTTGATAAATACACAAGAAATTGACTCACGATTTTTTTAAACCTAATGATTTTCAGATCGAAGTTCACCCGTACCTCAACCAAAAGAGGCTGATCGAATTCTGTCGATCGAAGAACATCGTCGTGACGGCGTACAGCCCCCTCGGCTCGCCCGACAGACCGTGGGCCAAGCCGGACGATCCGCAACTCTTAGAGGACCCGAAGATCGTCGAGATCGCCAAGAAGTACAAGAAGACGCCCGCCCAGGTGGTGCTGAGGTACCAGGTCCAGAGGGGGAACATCACCATTCCGAAATCCGTGACCAAGTCGAGGATCCAGCAGAACTTTGAGATCTGGGACTTCAAGTTGAGCGACGATGATATCGCGCTTATCGACACGTTTGATTGCAATGGCAGAATCTGTCCATACGAGGAGTAAGTAGTTGAATATTTCTATTGGAAAAACGGCTAGAGATGTTGGTGTCTTGCATCGCACCTTGCACAAAAGCAGACCTCTGCCTCAAATTGTATTAAATTTGAGTAGTTGTAATATCTGTTCCACTCGCAAATGCAACCATTCCCTTCCGCCAAAGTCCAATCCCTTCCTTTTAGAATCTGACAGAGCCAAGATTACATCATTCGCAATCCTAATCTTTCCATCTTTCCATGAGTCTAGAGCCTAAACTTAGACGTGCCCTCTTTATTATTAGCAACGACTGGTTCATCTGTACTTACAGTCTTATATAAATTTGCTTTGTGGTTTTGTAAAATTGACAGTTTCTTTGGCCATAATTTCACAGCACTTTTATTGTCCGTACGACTTTTCTCTTTCGGTTTATTTATTGGTAGACAAAGTTGGTTAGTTTCTAGTGTTTGCATTTCTTCATCTTCTTCTTATTCTGAGAGAAACGTCACATGGTCTATTGAAAAGTATATTTCTTCAGAAGGATATTCGATAGAGGTTCCAAGTATTTTTCCACAGATAGTATTTCTAAACTTCTGAAAAGACTAGTTTTTCTACCTTGTTTATCTCTTCTCTGCAACCGGCCATTATACCTTCTTGGCTTCTAGCGTTCTCTTAACATATTTCCAGTGATTCACAAAATAATGCTGTACTTAACGGGTTATTTTGCAAGATAAATATCTGTACATTATTGTATAAAAATGTTAAGAAATGGGGAATGTCTAGTTATGTAAAAATGCTTCTACAAAATATTTTTTTTTCAGTGCTTACACCCACAAGGACCATCCGTTTTCAAGAGACGAATATTAATTGGGTTTGGAGGCGAAGGGAAAATATTTTTAAATACAATACGTTATAAGTTTCAGGAAAGTTCAATCTACCGTATGATAATTTATGTATTTATGTTGCCTATGTTAATAAATATATACGTATTTTGTTATTAGGACTATTTTCATTTGATTTCACCCAGAGCACCTACAAATAGTGTAATTTATATACTGTCGGACAAAAGTCAAGCAACTATTATATATATATATATATATATATATATATATATATATATATATATATATATATATATATATATATATATATATATCACATTTTAAAGAAACTAATATGCATACAGAAATTGTTCTAATTTAATAACCGTCAAATCATACCCTTTAAACAGATAAAACTCGGTATAATATTGTTAGATTCCATTTTAAATATTTGAACTTGGCGCTACTTTTAATTATTTGGTCGCTCACGCATGTGCGCCAGAAGAAGCGGGACGCGGGAAAGATAAGTACCAGCGTCGCCGGGGGCAGACACTGCTTGACATTGACCGCGAAAGGATTGATAAAACCTAACAATATAATAATAATAACAAAAAGAGAAGAAAAACGAGCAGAATTAATTGCAGTAGTTAATAATCGACGACAAGGTGACCAAAGTTAGGCAACCAATAATGATCCAAACAGGGAATCCCCTGAAAGCAAGGTATATTAACGGGCAAGTAAGACGCACACATTACAAAATTGTGCTAGCTCTATAAATAACAAATTCCCAACAGCCATCTCGCGGAGAACGTATTCTAATACGTAATATAATAATAATAATATATTGTATGTTGAAACGTTATCGGAGACATCGGAGTAGACATAGACAGACAGTCTACAGCTACGAGCAAAGAGATGCTCGTAGGTCTACAGTAACTTCCCCGCGGCGTTCTGGTTGGCCACGGAAAACGGTAACCACTAGTTCATTTGTTATTTTTGTAAACTTATTCTAGTTAATAATAGATGTCGCTACTAGATACACCCATCTGTCTATGTACCATTTTTGAATTCTGTGAAGTAGTTGTAAAAGATTATATAGAAGGAGCGTCGTCTTAATAATATGTACATTAATTTGTCGCTTGTCGGAAGAGTAAACAGAACCCATTTGCAACTGTGGCTCAAATTAGAGCAGATTTAGGACTCAACGCGTGTTCAGAAACTGTCAGAAGACGCCTAGTACAAGCAGGCTTGCATGCCCAAAGACCTGTCAGAAAATCATTATTGAGTAAGAAAAATATAAACGCCCGACTTAAATTTGCACGTGACCACTTACACTAGACTGCTGAAAAATGGAAAACTGTTCAGCGATGAACTGAAGTTTAAATTTCATAGGAAGTGATGATGTGTTATGTAGGACGTCCTCCTGGCCAGAGATTTGATCCATGATATTGTATTAAAACGATGAAACATGGAGGTCATGTATTACATAATGTTGAGCTGTTTCTCAGGCTTTGTGGTAGGACCATTATTTAAAATAGAGAGCGTAATGGATCAGCTTAAGTATAGAGATATATTGCACAATGTTATGTTACCTCATGCCGAATGAGAAATGCTAATATCATGGATATTTCAGCATGACAGCGATCCAAAACATACAGCAAAGCTCATAAAAACTTGGTTTAGGGACAATAACTTACAAGTTTTATGATGACCTGCAATACAAAATAATGGACCTATGGCTACACCATATTAATTCACAGTGATACATTATTATTTTTAATAACTTTCTTAAGTTGCTTAACTTATGTAACTATCGTAATAAGCATTTAGTTTTATTAATTTATATTTTATTCTTCGTTGCTATTACACCAACAATTGATTAGTTGGTGACATACAATACAGATTATTTATATATAAAAAGATTAACCCTCTATGGCCGTATGTAACTTCAAAGTAACATAATACATCTTACTTAAAATATTGCAATTATTGGTATGTTCCCCCGTTATAGCCCACTGTTGCTATGTAACTGCATTTAATAGTATCCCAGCGCCATCTAAAGATTTATGTTGAAGATAATCTCACTTCTATAAAGATTTGTTGGCTACCAAGATGACGTACAACATATAAATGCGACTTATTTTAATTTTATTTTGTGTAAAAATTTAAAATATTGTGTAAACAAAATTGTTATTGTGTTGTGTAAGTTTTACAGACTTTAAATATTGTAGCACTCCTATAGAAATTGTAAATATAAGGGCATTTACTTTAGCAAACAGGTATGTTACTTCTATGGTGGGCTATAAAGTGGATAAAAATGATTCTGAATTGTAGCCATGCAAATGAATTGTCTTACATTTTATGGGAGAAGGACCAAGCAGAATTATCCTGATATCCTTGCCAGAATAATAAAAAAAAGTTGAAGATTCTAAAGATTCGGCTTTAAGTGATACTACTGAAGATGAGGCTGAGTTATTAGCAAATATGTGTAATGAGGTTAGCAACAGTACAGAGTTATTGAGTTAGAGATTCAAAGCAGCACAGACGAAGAACATTCAGAAGTTGAAGAAAATGTATTTGTAGCAGGAAATGAAGAGATCCTAATATCTAATCTAAAGAGATTCTAATAATTATCCTCAGAACAGTGAGACTCTTTGGGACCCAGAGGACGACATACCTCTAACCCAATTTATCCATGGCAAAATTAATAAAACAAAAATTCACAGAAATGAAATGAAACCATCAGCAAAAAAGAAAGGAAAACCTGACTTAAATAGGAAGACTAGTATTCGGCTGATAAGACCAGTTTTTGCTTGGCAAAATAGCTTTCCAGAAACTAAACCAGACACACCAAGTAGCTCTATAAGTTACTTCGAAAAGTTAGTAAATAGAACTGTACTAGAAAACATTGCAAAGCAAACTAACCTACAAGCTCTTCAGTGTGATGTGAATAAACCTCTTTCTCTAACAATCGAGGGATTACAAGGATTTATAGGTATTACTTCTATTTTGTCTATTTATGGTTTACCACGAACTCGAATGTTTTGGCAAAGGGAAACCCAAGTATCAAAGGTTTCAGAAACTATGAGCAGAAATCGTTGGGAAGAAATAAAAGCCGAACTACATTTCAACGATAATGACGATACAAAATGTCATACTGAATAAAATACTGAGAATCTTTGATGTCCAATGCTACTTGAGTCACATACCCTCCCCAAAGAAATTACTAGTAATTTCTATGAAAAATATTACTTTCAAACATTTTATATAGAAAATTGGAAAAAAAAAACGAAATATTAAGCCATTCAGGGTTAATAACCGACGACAAGATGACCAAAGTTGGGCAACCAATAATGATCCCAATAGGGAATCCCCTGAAAGCAAAGTATATTAACGAGCAAGTGAGACACACGCATTATAAAATTGTGCTAGCTCTACAAATAACAAGTGCCCTACAGCCATGTCACGCAGAACGTATTCTAACGATGTAAAATTAATTGTAGGAATGAATGAGCATCGCATGCAAATATTAATAAACAATTTAATATAAATAAATCAGTAATATCTTGTATGTTGAAACGTTATCGGGGTAGACAGTCTACAGTAACTTCCCCGCGTTCTGGTTGGCCACGGAAAACGACAAGAGAAGATATGTTTTGAAGTCTGTTCATAAATACTTACTGTTAGGTTAGGTTCATATATAACCACCAGTTCATTTGTTATTTTTGTAAACTTACTCTAGTTAATAATAGATGTCGCTACTAGATACACTCATCCTACGAGCAAAAAGACAGAAATAAACTCTTGAGCCTGAAATAAACTCTTTCGATTATTATACTATGCCCATATTTAAACATACAATACATAATAAACTAAAAATTGCAACAGTTCTTTATAAACAGTTTACATTTACAAACTTACCGATGAAAGGTTACTCCAACTTTCCGCGCGTTGTGAGATAAGCCGCAGGAAATACAACTCACCATTTCAATTCTTTCTTATTCTACTACTATACTACACTAACAATATACAGTTCCTTGTGATCTACAAACAATAGTCACTATTAAATCACTCAAAAACACACTATAACAACTGAACAACAAAACGTAAACAATACTAACTGACAACCGCACTGACAACTGACCTTCACAATGTGGTTTATAAAATGGCGACTTCCGTCGCGCCGAATGCCTACTCCCACCACCGATATGTTCTCTCCTTCTGTCTTTTTGCTCGTAGCACTCATCTGTCTGTGTACCATTTTTGAATTCTATGATGTAGTTGTAAACAATTATATAGAAGGAGCGTCGTCAACTAGTGGACTTATGACTACATCATATTAATTCACAGTGATACATTATATGATTTATATTTTTATTGTTTATCGAATAAATATTTATTTTCACTAGGTTGCTTAACTTTTGTCCACCGCTGTAAGGGCTACAGAATATTCTATAAGTGTATTACTTATAACAAGTTATAAGTTGAGAGTTGAGGACTTCAGATTCGTAAGCAATTTTGCGTGGTCGACGCTACATACATACTATTTTAAATTGGTGCAATAAAACTACATACCTGTGGGTAATTTGTGATAAATTCTTGTGCGTAACTACGTATCAAAAGAATTCAAAACTACAAGCACAGATCGTTAAACAGTTAGCTAGAAGTTAATCACAGATCGTTAAACACCCAATATCCTGTGCATGGGTGTACAAGGTGTACATAAAACCATTTTTCAGGTACATAAGCAAGTAGTAACTAAAGTAGTATAGCAAAACCAGTACCAGGCCACCCTCGGATTTGTCCGCGGATATTTGATGCAGATGGCATGTGGTCATTGTTGATCTGAAGAACTCTTGGTACAGGTATAGAACAGGTCTGTACAGGTGTAAAACAGGTCTGTACCGGTTTAAAACAGGTATGGTAACCTGTTTAATGACATCTTGTTTTTTTCCTAATACCACCATACCTGTTTTAAACCGGTACAGACCTGTTTTACACCTGTACAGACCTGTTCTATACCTGTACCAAGAGTTCTTCAGATCAACAATGACCACATGCCATCCGCATCAAATGTCCGCGGACAAATCCGAGGGTGGCCTGGTACTGGTTTTGCTATACTACTAACTAAGCAGCAAATTACTTAATATCAGTTAAAAAATATGCATGCAAAAAGTCGGAACTCAAAATGCTCGATGACACTATGTTTGATCGTCGCAGAACGATCGATAAACTGGAATTCCTTAGAGTTCACGCCAAAGAATCCTGACTGATGATTTGAAAGTGAGATACGTTGCGTCAAAGTTTGAGACACATTGCGTCAAAGTTTATTCCACGGCTGCTTTCACATAACCAAAGAGAGAACAATCCGAGAGTGTGCCAGGAATTGAAAGAACAGGCACATCTTGACCCTCATTTTTTGCCAAAAGTCGTCACAATAGACGAATCTTGCTGTCACGGCTATATAAAACAGCAATCCAGCCAGTGGAAGACACGTTCAAATGTGAAGTCAATGACGGTTTGTTTTTTTCAACATTAAATGATTCGTTCACGTTGAATTTATACCTCAGGGCACCACAGTGAACCAAAAACCAATAGAATATTGGGCGGAAGACGCTGCACCTACATACATCTATCAGAAAAGTTGGGAATCGTGCCAGTCCTTATAAGCTAACGAATTTCCAGAAGAAAAAGGCAACGCGACGAAATCTGCGAGGACGAATCAAGAACACCAGACCCGACTCGGCTGTTTTTCAAAGCTATAAAAGTACCTAGTATTTGACAAAATGTTAATAGAAATAGGAACAATGATAGAAAGCCGGCAAAACCTGAATGAAAATTTCTCCTTCCTCGGTGGCCACACGTTTGCAAATATATACACTGAAAAACTGCAGAAAAATGGAGCCGATCTAGCTCGAAAATATTCCAGAGATAGAAATCAATTGCGTTTAGCAATTGATTTCCACAAAGAACTCGCCGTATTTAGAAAATAAGCTCCACTTGTAGTCGGAATCAACGAAAAGACAAGTGCATTAGACCTATTGCAACATATGTGCAAACATTACTTGCAAGAAGCTTTTACCAATAATACAAAGGTCATTCAAATATAAACGAGCCTTTTGCAAAAAAAAAAATTATTTTACATTTTAAGAAGAAAACACACTTTATACTTATTTTTCTACATAGTTCCCCTCTTTATTGATGCACTTTTCCCATCGAACAGGTAGTTTCTTCGTGCTGTTTTTGAAGAATGACTTCAGGCAGGTATCCAACCAACTGCGCACAAACTGTTCAACCCGTTGATCGTTCGCAAAATGATGTCCTTCGCGTACTTTCTTGAGAGGCCCAAACATATGGAAATCACATGGTAAAAGGTCAGGGCTGTAGGGAGGGTGATCAAGTATAGTTCAATGTATTTCAGCCAATTTTTGGATTGTTAGGGCTGCAATGTGGGATCTTGCATTGTCATGCAGGAGCAGGACATCTCGGATGTGCTGACGGCGCCTTTTTGACCTATATGCAGCTCGAACCTGGTCCAGAAGGTCACAGTAATAGACAACGTTTATTGTGCGACGATCGTGAAGAACATCAACGGGTAAAACTCCTTGAGAGCCCCAAAAAACCGCTAACATCACCTTCCCGGCTGACATGCGAGTTTTGGCATTTGATGGTTCTGGCTCCCCCTTTTTTCTCTTCTCCATACTGGCCCTTTTCGACTCGGGATTGTAGTGGTGAATTTTGGCTGGTCTAACGCCTTTGTTCGTTAAAAACTTTATTATGATGCGTTGCGCAACCGAAGGATACATCTCTCTTTCGCTCATTGTGAGGACAACTAAATAAACCGATCGTGCAGTCGGTTTGGCTTTGATTCATCTAGAGGGGATCCCCTTCTACCCTTCCCGATGCTCCGCTTATATCCAACACGCTTTCTATGTCCTCAGAAGTAAAAGGATCGTTTATATTTGAATGCCCCTCGTAGTATAGCTTTAAGGATATAGTGCATATTACCGAAGACATCTGCAGCTGTGAGCAAATTTTCAGCAAACTAAAAATAATTAAAACCTGACTGCGTTTAATAATGAGTCCTGAACGTCTATCTGGCCTCGCGATCATAGCCATCGAAGATAAAACTAGAAAATAGATTCTTTCGCAGAAAGAAAAGCTCAACGTATAAAGCTGTAGCAAGATTAGATAGTAAAATTTGTTGGGACCTAAGGACTGAAGGTGTATACATTCTGGCTCGTGCGTTGTTGTACACTGGTTGTATATGTATATTCTATATTAATATCACATATAAGGAAAAGTTATTAATTAGCAAATAGGTAATGAAACTAATTTAAGGGTTTAACATTGGCAACATCGTTGAGATAAATGCATATCATCTAGGTATATGGCAGTTTTTTCGAGGAGATTGATATTTTAAAAATGTTATCTTAAATTAATAAATAAATAAATAGTTTTTTTTTGGGTCCCCCTCGTAAACTGACTTGAGGCACTGAAAATTATATAAATTTGTTTACCTACATTGTGCCAAATCTGTGACTGTGCCTGTCATCACAAAGCTTAACGCACCAAGTACACCTGTGAATGAACAAACCTTGCCGGAATTTCCTGTTTTAAATTGCAAGCGTTGCAGCTTGTTTGCCATTCGAACTTTGGGAGTCATTTGGGAACATTGTACATCGCCGTATTAGTTCTATCAACGCGACGACAAAATTTTTAACTATGTCCGGTAAAGTGCCTTTTGTGAACTTCAACAACGGTGAAAAGTTCCCCATATTTGGCTTGGGGACATGGAAGGTAAGTATCGAATATTTCAAATGCCAGTCCAGTCATTCGGTCGTTGTAGAAATTTAATTGAACAACGTACCATGTTAATTTGCAATTAATGTAACTTTGCTATAATGATAAAATAAAACATATGAAAGGGCGAAATAATTATACAGTGATCTTAATGGTATTATATGTAATTAAAGGCTTCGAGTAATTGACTTTTTGTGGTCAGAAGGTGTAATGATTGCATTATCGCGCATTAGATCTTGTAAAAACAGCTAAGCAGAATATGTGTGTATAAACGGGCGTCTTTTTTTTGTTGTGAAGATATTGCGTAAAAGTGAAGAGTAATATATGTATCTAGATCGATTTCTTAAATCTGTAGATCTAGTAAACCTGCAATCTGTATCCAGCCAATTGTTTGCCATTCAGATTGTTAAGAAGGTTTAAATGGGCGGGAAATGGGACTAACAATTATAGTCTAATAAGATTCGGCAGCCGATTTCTACAGGTATCTGTTTTTTTAATAAAACAATTCAAAGGAATTAAGTGAATTAAACGTTATTTGAAAGAAAATTATGTGAAGAATTAAAAGAAAATGGTTGCCAGCTCTAAGTCAGCCGCAACCTCTTGATTGCCAGATGCAAACAGGTGTTATCTATATTATTGTTAATTACTTACACTCGTCTCGTGTTTTTCAATAAAATATACTAAATTGAAGTTTAACTTTTGCTGTACACGATAATACGCGGTTGCCTGCAAGAAAATGGCCGCGAGTAGCGGTTACCATAATTTAAATCAATTACTCTCGCTCTAGATGAGCGTGAGCAAGGATAAATGTATTTTGTTAAAGCAAATTTATTATTTGGTCAAAAATGTGATTTATATTTTTTTAATAAAACAAAATTACTAAAATCGTAATAATTTTGTAATGTCATTATTATGAAATACATATTTCATTGTCCTGATTGACCAATATTTGAAGAGTGAGATATGCAAAAGGTCCCAATCATATGTTTTCTTTTGCGGTAGAGATGAAAAACGTTTTATTCTTAAACAAATAAAAACACTGTTTGCTTGAAAATATATTTATTGCCTCAGAAACGAGTAGGTATTTTGATTAACTATAAAACAATGGATATCGAAACAAAATATAATTTGTAACAGTTCTTAATCAAAACGACTTAAGTATCTCAAATAGTGCATATAAAAAAACCCAGGAATAAGATGGATTAGGTAAAAAAAAAGTTTTTACAAATAGTTCATAAACTCCTGAATAATGTTTCATATTTTCAACAAGTTGCTCATGAAAGGGTTGGTTAAGTATGGTATCATATTCTGGATTTGGTGTATTTTTGATAGTAGTCAAGGTTTTTTTGGGTTTAAACCGGAAAGATTCACATCAAAGTTGGTCAGTTTCCGTTCGTAGTTGGTCAAAATTCCCAAGGATAACATGTTGCTTAAAAATTTGTACCCTACGATATGCACATACATTTTTTACTTCAACCTTGCCGTAGCGAGTCTTTGGTAAGTTTCATTATAACGACCTCTGATATTTCTAAGTGTTCGGTTTTTAATGTTTTCTTCGCTAGTGCCATCCAGTCAAAAAAGCTGTTAGTGAGTTTTACAGTAAACGGTTTATTTTGCCTTGCACTGGTTATAATTTTAATCAGATCAAATGGGACTTCGGGTTTTTATAACCCTTTTAGCTTTTTCTATCAAGCAATGATCTGACTGGAAATTTATGTACAATTTCATCAGTGTGTCTTTTTGCAATAAGAATAATGTACGCTGCCAAGAATCCCTTGGTTCTTGTTCTGCCTGCCGCAGTTATCAGACCATAATATTTGTCTCGTCCCAAAGATAACAAATCCGGTACCTCCTTCAAGGTGCGCACCAAAGTTGACACAAGCAAGTTGACGACTATAGTACATATTAGTGTGTTAATGCCGGTATATAAAACTGGTTTTCTAAATCGTAAGAAATAACGCAAGGAAAATCTTCAAGTTTGGCAGCCTTATAGTCATTGGACAACATAACTTGAGCCCCCTTTAACTTTTCTATGATGCAGATTGCGTTTTAACATATTTTTTCTGAATAGGGTTTCTAATAGTTTTTATTTACATATAGTTTTTATTACACATTTAGGGCAAGTGTCTACCCTTGGAGGTCCATTTTTTGGAGCGTTTTTGAAAATGTTATTAAACCATTGTTTTGATACATTCGGCTTAGTATTATTTTCGGTATATTTTTCAATGAAAGCTGAATGAAGTTTTCGAATACTCAAGTCCTCAGAAAGGTAGTGTTTAGAGCTTTTTTCTCGACCATAGTGATTCTTCTGGTTGTAATAGACTTAATAAAATCAATTATTTTCGATTTCCAAGAATGGTCTTTTCATTCTTGGAAACGTTTCTTTTATTATTATGTCATCGCACGTAGCAAGTTTCTGTCAAATTAGCTTGATACGTTTTTCCCCTGTATTAAAAGTCTCACAAAAAGTTTTCCTGCAAACTTTTGCTGCAACTTTTGAACTCCAATTTTTAAATTCCCAGGTAATAGTAAATAGTACTTAAATGTGCGCTGTCGTCTAATGAATTGTGGTGTCTCATAAGTACCATATCTCCGTCTATTTATTTCGGAACATTCTATAAGAAGGTTCAAAAAGTTTTGTTGTTCACTATATTTCGCTATATCCCAATTTTTTTTTAAAGAGGCTTAGTCTAGCATCAAGCGTAATAGACTTGCAGGCAAAGTTGCACTTACAGGATGCCTGAAAAAAGAAAAAATACATGTCCAACTATACAAAAATCAAACTCCAGAGCACATCCTAATAAACTGAAACTCAATAATATAAGACAGAACTTACCTGGGATGGTGCTTTTTTTTTCTAGGCACAAAATAATTTTGATTTGTGTATGGCTGTCCACTATTTCTTCGCATTTTTGTTTCTTTAAGAATATCGGCAGTCTTCTTTTTCTTATTTTTTTGCAATTCTTGTTGGAATACATCCACTGACTGTTGGTACATCCTCGTTCATTTTAAAATTAAATTAAATATGCCGCGAATTGTAAACGTAAAAAGACCAATACGATAACAGAGTTAGAAAATGACAAGTATGACAAGTAGCCTACAAGATGTATGTGCCACACTCATTGCACTTGGGCCTGTGGAAAATTTCGATTTTTTTCCGCTAGATGGCAATGCAATAGCTATAGAATTTCAGTAATTTCAGCTCGAATTTCCTGGTGGTACATACGCCCTAAAACCGTAATACCAATTTCGTAAAATATGGCACTTAAGACCTTTCGCATATTTCACTCCTCATTTATAAATTGTATTTTTCAGTCGTTGCAGCTGAGAAACGATAAGTTTTGATAACATTTTATATAGAAAAATTACTTTATCTACACCACATTGTATCTTTGTTTACACTCGTTTGTTCACACTCATCTAGAGCGAGAGTAATTAATTCAAATTACAGCAGAAATTAAACTTCAATTTAGTATATTTCAGTGAAAAACAGGATGAGTGTAAATAATTAACAATAATATACTTGTTTATATATGGCAACCTAGAGGTTGCAGCTGACCGAGAGCTGGCAACCAAGTTCTTCGCATCATTTTCTTTCCATTAATGTTTAATTCATCTAAAAAAATATACTTGGATTTCATTAAAATAAATTAATTACAATATAATTAATTAAAGATAATCGCGGCTAATTTTTGATAGGCAACCCGGCAGCAATGTATTACATTGTCATTAATCATTCATTTCAATTAAGTTTCATTAAAAAAACAGATACCTACAGAAATCAGCTTGTATCTTGTACTATTAAGGCATTGAATGCCTCTTGACTAATCACGTCTTTTCCCCGTAATACGATTACAGGGGAAAATATACCGGGTGTTCAAGAAGTCAAGTGAAATTGTAAAGTACATCTTTTTACGGTCTTGATATAAAACTATTCGCGAGTCTCTCGCTAGTCGTTCAGCTTCTACAGAACGAATTCAAAGATCATCTAGTCTTCGGACAGATTCTACAATGGTACTTGACACTGAGTCAATTACCTTAAAATGTTACAGTTAACCAACTTATCGTCTTTCAGTCGAACCCTGGCGAGGTGACCCAAGCCGTGGAAGACGCCATCGACATTGGATATCGTCACATAGATTGCGCCCACGTCTATGGCAATGAAGTAGAGGTGGGAATAGCCATCGACAGAAAAGTCGACGATGGTACCATAGATAGGGAGGATCTTTACATCACTAGCAAGCTGTGGAACACGCATCATAGACCAGATTTGGTCGAGCCAGCTGTTAAGGCCACTCTTGAAAACTTAGGGTTGGACTATCTCGATTTGTATCTGATCCATTGGCCTTTTGCTCTCAAGGTAACGTACGGGAACATCGAAATTGGGTTGTTATCAATTCGTAGTTGTCCCTCGGGATGAAATATTTTGGAATGATCGTTCCTAAAGGTCAAGTTATGAAAATAGTGGTTATTCTAGTTCCTCTAGTTACATAGCTATCATAATAAAAAAATTAATGGATACTCTAGGGTCTTTACTAGGTAAAATCAACAAGAAAGCAAATCGAAAACAAGGCAGTAAATAGATAGTCACAAAAGCACTTTTATATGCCTGTTTGCGAGTAAATCGTGGATTATATATATTTTTTTTGTTATTGGACATTGCGATAAGTGTTTGCAGATTATTCGCGTACTTCATGGCTTATTTCTTATCAAAGTTAAACTTACAGGTTATGAAATATGTTGATTGATATAGCAAGGTACACTATTATCAGTGCTGCCAACAATTAAGTGACATATCGAATGTCTGAACCTAGCACCTTCAAAGGTGTCACTTTAGTCAAACTTTGTAGATATACAATGTATACTATACTTATTATATCCCACTATATAGCAAGTGGCTTCAATGAAAATAAGGGTAAAAAAATATATATTATAAACCTATTAGTTACTATTTGTTTAACACTAACTTTGTTTTCCACAAAACACTATACACTACACTCGACGCGCGTTTCGCCAACAAAGTTTTAATCATCTGGAGATGATTAAAACTGTTGGAGATTAAAACTGGAGTTTTAATCATCTCCAGATGATGCCAGCTTTGTTGGCGAATCGAGTAGTGTATAAGAAATGATTAAAACTCAAGTTTTAATCTCCAGCAGTTTTAATCAGAGTGTAGTGTTTTGTGGAAAACTAGTTTTAAGTTAACTTAACTAATAGTTATCTTCACACCAAAGATACTAACCTACTCCAGTACTATTTGTTGATGAATTTTTTTCCATCGTTATCTCATTGGTGCCACGTGCCATACAATGAAATATAATAATAATAGTATACATAGTATATCTACAAAGTTTATCTGAAATCTAGAAAGGGGAACACTCTTTAAAAAAAAATTTGTGGACATATTACTTTTCAATTGTTTTTTCATCCTTATCCTCACTGGCACCACTTGCCATTTATAGTGAAATACAATAACAATACCATTGTTATTGTATACATTGTATGCCTACAAAATTTGTTTAAGATGTAGAACGCTGAACATCTTTTTAAAAAATAATATTCTGTTGTCATATTGTCATTCGTTAAGCAAAATATTTTTTTACCCTTATCCTCATTGGCCACATGCCATATAGTGAGATATAATAAGAATAATATATATAGTGTATCTACAAAGCTTGGTTGAAATCTAACACTTTAAAAAAAATAATATTTTGTGGACATATTACTATTTGTTTATAAAAATATGTTTTTCCACCCTCGTCTACCTCGGCGTCACATTCCATACGGTAGGATAGCATAAGAATAATATACGTAGTACTCCATGAAAGTTTGGTGGACATCTGTAATGCGGAGCAACATTTACAAAAATAACATTTTATTTGTTTATGGAAATAATATTTTTTTCACTAAAGTGCAGTGTATTGGAAATAATATACTGTTAATAGTTTATACTATGTCTAATCAAAAGAGGTAGATTATAGATATTAATCGAAATAAAACTAAGAATCTATTTTATTTTGGTTATACAATACGACACTGATGCACCTTAAACTTTTCACGCCCATTACAATTATTTACATAATTTGGCTAAAAAATATATTTTTTTACTAGTGCGTAAGCTGCCAAATTATTTTGGTTTCAGTCAATAGTCCATTGCCGTCAAACTGTCGTGGGATGAATAATATTTTTGATGTTTTTTTAAAAATATCCTTGTAAATAGAGGAGAGGAATGTACTAAACTGTTTAGAAAAACAATCACTCATCGTCGAGTGAATGAGATAATAGTTCACAGGTAAATAAATACCGCACGAATAAGGGCCCTTGTTTTCTCGGCGTACCAGAGGCGCGTCGCCTTTGGGATTTCATAATATTTTTTCCCATAATTATACGTTATAACTTATATAATACCGTGAAATATTTACCCTTCTAAACGGCGTTGTAAGTGGGGTTAGCTGGATTATGACTAGAGTGTGTATCATAGATGGCGTTTGAAGCACTGCCAACTAAAGGAAGTCAAATTGGACGGGTAGTATTATAGTACTTCAATACCTAATATATAATATAGGTAGGGGAAGACCGGGCAAAGCTAAACACCTTAGCAATTTTTGTTTCAAACGGTATATATTGTTGCTTTAGAAATATAACATTTTCAAAAATTATTCTGTAGAATCTTAGCTACTTATTATAAAGTACTTACATTCAATGATATAGTACATAGTGGAAACTGGTTTTGGGCAAAATGGAAAAGCAATTAAGAATAGTATTTATTGGCATAAAAGACGTTTATTAATTTCATACTAACACAATTTATCCTCTGATTGTGAACCTACAAATATCACAGGTAAAAATCGCCCATTCCAGAGAGATCTGCACACAACTCGTGTGCTCATCCTTCACAAATAGAACACTGTGTCCAAGTTTCAGTTGGAGGATGGCTATATTCTTCCGTACAAACTAAACAGAATACATCTGTATGCAATTTTAATTGCCCTGCCCTGTTTTCTTTATTAGCTTTTGTAGAAATATTTTTATTTTCTAATGGAGATATTGCACTTTTTTTGGCTTTTTCACTTCTTCCTTTCTTTCCATCATCAACTTCTATGGAGAACTTGTATACCTATCAAATTTTTGGCATTTTCTTTTTCTACCTGCTCCGTTTGCCTGTGTTGCCCTTAGTGGCAAAATATCTTTTGGTGATATCAAAAACCCCGGTTCTTGTTGGTGATTGTTGAGGTGTCGAATCTGGGACAGTTTTAAAAGTAACCACCTTTTTTTCTTTTTTTTGCTATCGATCGGTGATCTTACGAGTGGTGTATTATCCGAAATTTTGTCTGAGGATGTCCCTAAAGGACCAGCTTGAGGAGAAAATAGATGGTCTGTGGTATAAGTTTCAGCTATTGACTTAGCAGCTTCAATCTTTTTTTGACAAATATCAAAGGAACATCGTCGTCTGAAGAATCAGTAATGATCTCATTTGTTGAATCTGTCGGCTTCTGATTTCTCTGAACAACCTAATCTTCTGAACTTTCAGGAGGGCTATAATGGACTTATTTGAACACATTTTCGAAAACCGTGTGTTGCTGTTTGAACAGTAACTCTTACTAGTTGTGCTATATCAAATTGTGTGATTCTTCTTCCCGGATGATTCTTCTAAAACGTACCTACTGCTCCTTCAAGAGCTGTTTTAAATGGTTTGTATACAGCCACATCAAGTGGCTGTAACTTATGTGTTGTGTGGGGTGATACTGAAAGGAGTATTACCCCAGACTCCCTTGCCAAATTTAAAGCACCTGAATTTTGATATGAGCTGTAGTTGTCTACAATAAGCACGATAGGATTGTTTTTACTTGAACGTGTACGCGCAATAAAGAAATTCAACCAGTTCACAAAGATACTGCCTATAATCCATCCCGAATCAGTACACTAGGCCTTGGCGCCAATGCGCCCTCCATCCAGTAATCTGTCATTCATTTTCTTTCTGTTTCCAAAGATAAGACATGGTGGGAGTAACCTTCCAGTGACACTACAACAGCCTATGGTAGTAATAGTCTGCCCCTTTTCTACAGAACTTGTCACTGCAACTTGCCTTTTTCCTTTGCTACTCAAGACTTTTGGAGGTTTCTGTGCCGAAGCTTTGACTCATGTTTCAATCCATATTAGATATGTCGTCTGGGCGTTGTAGTGAATTATGTTCTTCTATTATAATCCACAAGTTGTCAAAGATTATTAAACTCAGAACAACGCCCAATAGTGGTAGGTTCAGGAGTACGAACCCTTCACCCAGACACCTCCTGCTGTATCATTTTTGAATGGATTAATGCCGTTTTGATTTGCAACTTTGAATGCCAGTCTCTTTAAACATTCTCTCGTTAGACCATAAAATATATTATCAAGCTCCTTAGCGTGTTCACTAATTTGTTTTTCTAGCTCTGATGTGAATAAGTTCCTAAATCTTCCTAGTTGCTTTTTATGCGAAGCTTTTTTTATATGACGATGTAACGTTCCAAGTGGTATTCCATACTTCTTTGCAGCAGAAGAAATAGAAGTGTTTTGAGCTTCCTCCATCGCTAGCGCTATGTTTTCTTCAGTCCATGAAGCTTGCTTGAGTAGAAGTTCTTGTATATTCATACACCATCTGTAAAAAAATTAAAATAATGCCCATGGTTGACTTCGGTCCTTTACTAATTAACATTATGTATCGAAATCGTACAATATACACAAAATTAGAGCTAAGGGCAAAGCGGAAAGTTTTCACTTTGCCCTTACCTTCAACTTTCCACTTTGACCTTTTGTACGTATTTTTACATTCGAGGTTAGAATAACAAGCTCGTAAACAACGCCGACTTCATTACGTTAGTACTGTACTAGAGAAACAAATGGCAATACTTACTGTAAAAGATTGTTGGAAGTACGCGATAATTAGTAGCACTAAACTAATTACAAACTTCTTGATTTTTTTTGGGGGGGGGGGGGGGGGGACAGTGAAAACACTTAAAACGTGTAAACTACTGAACTACGAAAGCGATTCTACTACGTAAGCGACATCTACTACTGATAAGCGTAATTTTTGAACTGTATAGAAAACATTTAATTAATTCTCTGTCAAAGATTTGGAACTTGACTTTTCCCGCTTTGCCCACGCATTCCATTTTGCCCGGTCTTCCCCTATTACATTATTACACAGGTACAATCTACAATACGGACGTGATTTTTGTCAAACGTTCTTTGTTCCAACGATGGATAGGTATCTTTGTACCACATTAATATCCAATTAGGTCGAAAATTTTCCGATTATAACGTCTCGATTTCCGCGCGTTTTACAGGAATTCGAAAGCGAAGTCGAAGGCGAAGCGGAAGTGTTGTTCCCCGTCGACGAGGAAGGTAAAGCGGTATACAGCGACGTGGACTACCTCGAGACTTGGAAAGCTATGGAGAAACTTCAAAAGTATAGCTTTTCTACATCAATTGGAGTGTCCAATTTCAACAAGCGACAGCTGGAGCGCATACTTGCGAACTGCACGGTTCCTCCCGTTACCAACCAGGTGAGTATGCTATATTAGCCAAGAAAATTGATGATCTAGATCAACGGGTCAAATATAGGGTCTTTCAATAGGGACGCTCGAAATTTTTTAGGATATAGCGGCCATGTAGTTAAAGCAACATCTGTCAAATTTATTGTGAATTGTTCAGTAGTGTACGGCAAATCACCAAGGAACGTTATAGCGTTCAATAACGTGTGTAAATCATTAGATTTTTTTCTCGCCACAGCCATCCCGCCGAGTCGACTATTCGATGTTTGGTGGCCAAATTGGAGTCAACCCGTTTGATAAATAATCAGCCAACACCCGTACGTCACCGAAACGCAAGTTCTGCTAAAGACATCGCTGCTATGCGTGAGAATGTACGGGAAAACCCGAGGCAGTCAACTTCTCGTCGTTCACAAGCACTTGGCCTTTCTACGACTTCAACTTGGCGAATTTTGCGTCGGGACTTGGGTCTGCACCCATTGTATAAAATCCAACTGACCCAGGAACTTAAAGTTAACGACCAGACAACGCCGTGTGTTCGCTGATTGGACTCTGAAACAGGACGGCTCTATGTGCTACAGAGCGCATAACACGATGGACATTCTGTACGAGCGATTTGAGGGCATGGTTGTCTCGCGCAGCGGCGACCGATCTTGCGATTTAACACCTTTAAACTCCTTCCTTTGGAGCTATCTTAAATCGCAGGTCAATGCGAATAAACCGCAAACAATCGATGCCCTCAAAGTCAACTTAACGAACGCCATTCAGCAAATTCAGCCAGATTTATGCGACAAAGTCATCAAAAAGTGGACCTACCGAATACGTGCCACCGAGGAAAGTCGCGGTGGACATTGGAACGACGTTATATTTCGCACTTAATGCCATAAGATATTCTCTCAAATAAAAAAAAAATTGAATGGATATCTCACACAACTTGTTTTATTTACGTTTAAAAATCGAGCGTCCTTATTGAAAGACCCTATATTAAATTAATGCTAATGATCGCATAGTTTTATCTACTTTATTTGCTTTTGGAACTTCGGTCAATTATTTCTAACCTTTTATTAATATACTTTTTGTAAAGTTGAAAGGATTATTTGAGTACTTTTCACAGAAAATACTAGAAAACTTTTTTAATGGTTTGAAACTTTTGTCCAATTCGTCTAAATCACCTTCTAGTGTAGTCTAAAAATTACTACAGTTACAATCAAACTTGTGATTGAATTCTTCAATCAGAAGTAACTATACCACCAGAGAGTAATAGTGAGACTTTTTTTATAGAATTTCAGTTAAAAGGGAAAGCCTAGAAAAGCCTTGAAGTAACTTAAGTCTTTGCCCAACTGTCTTACATACATCTAAAGCTTCCACCAGCTCTATTTCATCTATGAGAATCAATTTTTTTTTAATTTCTCCAAAAATATGCGCATTTCACCAACCCTGTTGGCATAATCGGGAGATGCTTAAAACCGAAAAGAAAAATCACAGTGAATAAATAATGAAAATAAATGAAACCTAAAGGTTTTTGTCCAGTGCCACAAATTTTCTTCTAGCCCTACCAAGTCTACTATACTTTTCCTGGCCACTGTTACAATAGTAATTGATGCAAAAACAATGTCAAATTCATAGATAGGTATACAAAAAATATTTCTTAAATAAATAATTCCCAAAGCTTTTGTCCAGTTCCTGTGTTGAATAAAATTTTGTGGCTCTTAATGGCTTTCTCACATATACCACACATTTATTACATCGTCCTCAACCGTAAACTATACTTTATCTGCAAATTTCGATAGCAATGCCATCATCCTCGGCAGGGTATGTTATTTCTTATTCCAGTTGGCATTTGACTAAAAAACAGCACAAGGTGCTGTTGATGAAGTATATCAATAAAAATATAGCAGATGGCATAATAATGGCAATATAGATAACCGTAGTGGTGTTGTTTATAGACTCCAGGTAAATCAGTGGTGGTTATCAACGTCGTAAATTAAATAAGCATAATTATGTGACTATGTATTTTATTTGTGTTATTAATCCACCTACATGCATACAAATGAATAGATCAGATAGCTAAATCGTTATTGATAAATAATAATTATCTCTTATCATAACATTAATTGTTAGTGGTGTGAAATTAAATCGATCCACGTGGTCGGAATGTCAGCTAAATAGATGCAGGTAGTAATTAAATTTGGGTTAAATTTAACTTGAGTAAGATTTTCAAAACTTGGAATTTGCTATATTTTTTATTTGCAACAACAGAAACCTCCAACCTTCAATCTATCCGGAGACCATCTCCTATCCTCTTTTCTCCACATCACTACTTGTACATTGTATGAAAGCCTCTTATGATTGTAGCCCTGAGATACCTTTATTACCCTTCAACAGATTGAGGTGCACCCCTACCTGAACCAAAGCAGGCTGATCGACTTTTGCAAGTCCAATAACATAGTGGTGACGGCCTACAGCCCCCTAGGATCCCCAGACAGGCCCTGGGCCAAGCCCGACGAACCGAAACTGTTGGACGATCCAAAGATTAAGGCCATCGCTGAAAAGTACAAAAAGACCCCGGCCCAGGTGCTCTTGAAGTACCCGGTACAGAGGGGATGTATCACCATCCCCAAGTCTGTAAATAGAGCGCGTATCCAGGAGAATTTTGATATCTGGGACTTCGAGCTGACGGCTGACGACATAGAACTTTTGGATTCGCTTGATTGCAACGGAAGGGTCTGCCCATACTCCGAGTGAGTACCCCGTTTTTTCTTTATGTCAATACATTCCAGTCGATTTCAATGTTATCCCGATATCAGAAATCACCTCGGTCAGATATGGTCGTAGATTGAATGGAAATAATAAAAATAATCGCGCGTTTTTATCTGTCATTTTTTGGTCGTCAAAATTGGTCGGGTGGATCTGGTTTTGTATAACAGTTTTCACTACAGGGCACGTATTTTATGCATCCAAAGCCCTTTCCGAATTAGTGTGCTAATGAATGGGATTCATGAATACAGTCGGCCTTTATTTTCGAATAATTTTTCAGAGCATTTCCTAGGCTTAGAAATAGTACCGAGGTATTTTTCGTGTCCTTGAAAATTAGACAGAGCATTAGAGAAACAATATTTTCATGTTCCATTTTTCTACGACGATTCGTAGTTATTTCGGTCTTTGGTCTACATTATTTCCATGTACATAAAAACTTTAACATGCTCTAGTTCATTTAAAATATGTGATAATATTCTTTTGTTTTTATATTTAATCAACTATTATTAGGCAATTTTCGTGCTCTTATCCTTCAATTTTACAATTTACTGTCTAATTTAAGCGTTATAGTTTTTTTTTTATCATATAATGGTAATGCATTTATCAAAATATATATATTACTGCATTATCGCCCATTCTCTTTCATTAACAATGTTCTGTCGGCATGGGCGTCACAGATATTATTCAGGGGGGTCAGAGGCGAACTGTAGGTATTTATAGCTGTTTGTGTGATTAAAGTAAAATATATTAAAAGATAAATGGTTGTTCTAAAATACGTCAAATAAGACTCATATAT
Organism: Rosalia funebris; assembly: GCA_037954035.1. Taxonomy (NCBI): domain Eukaryota; kingdom Metazoa; phylum Arthropoda; class Insecta; order Coleoptera; family Cerambycidae; genus Rosalia; species Rosalia funebris. Next base: position 6,989,305 of record JAZFAV010000001.1, on the reverse strand, counting down.
AGTACATAAAATAAAATAGAAAAAACAATATCAAAAGTATATAACTGCTTTCATAAAGTGATGAATAAATTTGTTAAAAATTCAGGAAATAATGTAAAATTTTGTTTTTAAAATTGCGCATTTTTTAAAATTAAATTAATACATACAGAGCGATATGTAAAGTACTGCAGTTGATTTTTTAAATAATCATTGGCATTAATTTTTTTATTTTAAAATTGCAAAATCGTTTTTCTTTTTTTTAATCTACCCTATACTTATGCCAATGTATTTATTACTGTAGTTTATGTAAAAAATGTGCTGTTTTCACATTACGTAGTAAAAGAGGGGGTTGTTATTAAAGAAAAAATATGAATAACGTCATACCTCCTACACAAATCATGCTGTTTGTATTAATTATATTTAAAAAAATATGCAACTAAAAATAAAATTTGGCAGGTCCGAATGTTTTTCCCAAAAGTTATTCATAGAATTTTTTACAAATTTATTAAAAACAAAAACAACAAACAAATAAAAATATCAATATCAGAACAAGATGTGTACCATACGATAAGAAAATAATGAGTCACTCCCTGAAATATAGCAACTGTCCCCTTTGCCGTCCCTTCCACCCGCCCATGTCTGTCGCATGTTGGCATGCAATAAATTAAATAATTTTATGAAGGAAGTACATTTTTAAACTAATACGGAACACGGTACGGGTAATTTTACAGACGCAAAAACAAACTACATCAAATAATATAAACAACATACTTGATACGTAGAAGTTCATTTTTTTTATCAATCAACTTTTATATTTGATCGTTGTTCTGCTTCCAACTAACCATTACCTATTTTTTTTCCAGTGCTGTTTCCCACAAAGACCATCCCTTCGCCAACGATGAATATTAATATGTAAGGTGTGTTTTTATTTTGTTCGTTTTTTAGTATGTAAGATGTTTGTTTTATTGTTACTTTTCTTATTATAAGAGAGATATTTCGTTTATATTTTGTTATAACCATAGGATGTAAGGCATAGAAACTCAAAAAAAATTTAAAAAGTTAATGGAAATTTTATTTAACAACGTCCTCTTTCCTTTTAAATATGACTCGAGTATGCGAGGGCCAAATCTAATGAATAGGAAGGATAAATATAACTTCAACGGCATTTTTTGTGTACCATTGAAAAAGAAAGTAATGAGGCCATTTCGAGGCACTCGCCTTGAAATATGGGCACTAATATATTAATTTTAGCGTTATTTATATCTTGATTACCAGATAACGCGACAATTCTGAAATCCATAGCATAATTAACTCCAAAAACTAAACTGCCGGCATTTCGGTTAACATATATCGGAAATGTCATTACTTTTTATCTCAATAATACAAATGTATTTTTAAAGTTACATAATTGCGTCGATTGTTGTCCATTAAATGAATCAATGACAAGCACACGACCTTCACAAGGTAAAAGCAGGTTTAATTTAAGAAAACGGAAAACATTACTCATCGCTGTTGACTTTTAGGCAACTTGATTGTGATTTTAACTACTACTTTGATTTTGATATAAACTTTAAAGCTGGAATATTATCGACATTCGGATAACGGCCACGGATTGCCCCTGCTACGCGATGAATATCATGCGCTAGGCACGTTATATGTAACATATCGTAATTATACGATCCGTTCAAAATGGAAGCAGCATCTATAAGAAAAAGTAGAGCCATGTTTATGTTTTCCTCATGTTTAGCGCCCCATACTCCTTTTAACGTCTCGTCAACTAATTTTGCAATGGTTTCAGCATTCATTTTTGTCGTATTTTTGATTAAATCACATATGATTGTGTTGCCGATATTTCGCTCATTTCTCCTATAACTACATTTGACACTTGCAGGCCGCATGCATTTCTGGTTTCATCGACAGAAACCCATAAATATTTATCCCCAACTTCTGCATAAAAAGTAAATTTGACAGTGGCAGCAGCTTGAGCGGTAGATAATTTTTTCGAATCGTCGATTTTGTGGGCACGTTTACTTTACCAACTTACCCATTTAAACATTTCTCTTTAAAGTGTTTTAAAACTAAGATTGTCTAGTTGATTGTAGAACACTAATTCACTACCATTTAACACCAACCTCGGAAATTACTTTCATCAACGCTGTATTGTGGCAAGGGATGGTTTTGGTCGAGACGTTTTTAAAATGCTTATTGTCAAATTGTCATGCACTCTAATTATTTATAATATCGTACGCAAATCAAAATATTACAACTGTTGCGAGAACTGTGTACGCACACCACTTTCAAATATCACAGTAACTGATCAGCCGCCATCAATCATCCCCGCAGATATTTCTTTTGCCCTTCCCTTGCATACCTTTAATATTAGCATGTAGCGCAATACACCTCCGACAATACTTTCAATATTTCTAGTGGAACAAATACAGCAACAGGTAGCAGGTGGTCGATGAATAAATTTTATTTGATATAAAATTGTTACAATTGATCAAATGCAAGCAGTTAATTTACAATACAAAAAAAAATTAACCAGAAGTGGACAAACTGCTGACATGAAATGTTTTATTGTATAATTTATTATAAGATTTATTTGTCATTAAGGTTTATGGTGTTTGTATTTTTAATAGGTATTTCAGAAAACGTATAAGTCCTACTCTGAAATGTCCTCACTCAAATCCGGGGATATTGCATTTTATAATTTGTCGTGTATTTATTAACTAAATCACCTGAATAGCGCCAAGAGTTTTCATTTTATATATTTTCTTTCAATGCATTTTTCGACGTCCCCTCGTATTTTGTCCCCTTATCAGTCTTATCACCGATGACCCAATCGCACCGATACCAATTTGCACCATCTTGAGTTAAGCACAAAGTAGTTATAGATGGTAGAAAACGATATTTATACTCTACTTCAAAATTTATCTCCGACGTTGAAAAAAAGAACACGCAAATCAAATAATTTAATCTTATGCTATTTATATAGATGGCCTTCGAAATACTAACGTGTTTCACTAATTTGGTAGCCTCTGTAGCGAATCGACAATACAGCCGAGGAATTTTTTATTAGTTGTTTAAAAATGGTTAAAGTACCTACCATAAAATTCAATAATGGCCTCAACTTTCCTGTAATAGGACTGGGAACATGGAAGGTAAGTAATATCTTTGACTATTCCTTTATCATTATGAAATTTTGTGTAAATTAAAATCGAGATAATATTAATAGGATCCATTTTTTTTATTAAATTGATAAACCTACCTAGTTAAATTAAGAAAGGTAAAACTAATATAGAATATCTAGTGGTTACCAATCAAAGCCAAGGCACCCAACAGAAATTAGAACATTTCTTTTCGGTGGCTAAGGTACGTGAAATGTAAACTAATAAAGAGGGTGACTCGCAGCCATTTATGGGCTAACGTATTTTACCGGTAAATTCCCAGCACTTATTGTGGTATTGAGTCATAACAAAGAAATCCCCCAAAACAAAATAGACATTCTCGAACATCTCCAAATAAATACATAGTAGGCCCTTTCTTTTCGTGTGCCGACTTGTTTACCCATTCTCTACACTTCATACAGTAGTGAATTACTCGATCTAATTACACAAAATTGTTTGATATGGTAACCTTGAACAGCATCCCAGTCTATGAATACACAGGCGTTTGCAGGACTGGCTTCAACAATTGTTATTTGAGCGTGAATTATAGTAAATATGGTAAATTGGTCTTGTCAAGAACGCAGTTATAATTAAGTTTTTAAGTTAATATTGCTTAATATGCTAAAGATGAAAATCTTCAAAACAGATTTTTATCATATTAAATATTCTGTTTAATTGCCACTTCATTTCGATGAGGTAATGTCACCTTTTATTTAAGTATCGTATTTTATACAGTTTATCTTTTAAAATGCACAACGTTTTTAAAGGGGGCTACACACCTTCCGTTTATCTGCGCAGTTTATCAGGTGTAATGTCATGTCTGGTCAATAAACTGTGTGAACTGCGCAGTTTAGACTGGCATTTACGCAGATGAAAAATTGGTGCATTTCGACCCTCTTTTGCAACGATAATCTGCGCAATTTATCGTACAGTTTATTCAGTTGACTTCCTGTTTATATATATATGATGACTGCGGTTTCTAAAACAAATGCGCCTTTGGCGTTTATACCAATCTTTGCACTAACGTTCACGGCATTTTTTTCTTGTCCTAGCAGCAGAGCTACAATTATACAACAAACTGCGGCTCTACTTTTTCTGTCACCTATCACTAGCTTTATTTATTTTTAACGCTTTTTGAACCAAACCTGTCGAAAGTGGGAGGAGAACTTGAAGAAATATCAGACGGAACTGGGGCGAAAACTGAACGTAGCCTACACATCTTCAGTTCAGATAAATGTACAGATTTTCACAGTTATTTAAGATAGATAACTGCACAGATAAACGGAAAGTGTATATCTCCTTTAGTCCAATGATATTACCCTAATAACTGTCCTTTTTCGTGATTCTATCATCCCACTATTCTCGTAGAATTATTCCGTGTTTGAAACAGATACTTAAAAGATAGGTTATGTTTAGATAGGTTTATAGGTTATGTATCATCATGAGGTCATCGGTCCTAAGACTGGTTGGACGCTAACCTTCAGCTTCTCCTATCTTGTGCTAACTTACGCATTTCGCTAATTGTGCTACAACCTACATCCCTTACTTTTGTGTACAGTAGTCTAATCTAGGCCTACCTCTGCCTTTCTTCACTCCTATTTCTGCCTCCAAAATATCGCGAACTATTCCCCCATGTCTCAGCAAGTGGCCTACCATTCTATCTCTTCTCTTCTTTATGTTTTTCCACATACTTCTTTTCTCGCCGACTTTCTCTAATACGTCTTCGTTTCTAACCCTATCAGTCCACGGTATTTTCATCATTCTTCGGTAACACCACATCTCAAAAGCTTCTAATTTCTTTCTACTTGCTTCCCCTACCGTCCAGGTTTCGCAACCGTATAGTGCCGTGCTCCATATATACGTTTTCAAAAATCTCTTCCTTGTTTCTAAGTTTATTACCCCCGAGCATAAAAGTGTTTTCTTTTTGTTAAAAGCTACTCGACCCTGCGCTATTCTTTGTTTTATATCTTTATCGCTTCTTCCATCCCAATTTATTTTACTTCCTAAATAAGTGAAGTCTTTAACTTCCTCCAATCTTTCATTATTAATTTGTACTTTCGTTTTTGCTCTGCTCTCGCGCCCTCTGCACACTAACACTTTAGTTTTGTTTTTATTCACCCTCATTCCGTATTCCTCTGTCAACACTGCCTCCATTTCGTTCAACGCTGATTCTAATTCCTCTTTACTAGATGCTAATACTGCTATATCATCCGCGAATCTCAGCATTTTTAGTTTCTGTCCCTGTACATTAATCCCGAAATCCACTCTATCTTTTACCACATTAATCGCCTCTTCGATGTACAGATTAAATATTAGTGGTGATAGCGTACATCCTTGTCTTACTCCTTTCCTGATACCTACTTCCCTTCTCTCCCCTTCTACTTCTATAACAGCAGTTTGCTCTTTGTATAGATTGTGTAGTACTCTCCTATCTCTATACTTCATTCCCGCGCTCTTTAGTATCTCGAACATTTTTTCCCATCTTACATTATCAAAAGCTTTTTCTAAATCTACAAATCCTATATAAGCGTTCTTTCCTTTTTCTATTGTTTTCTCTAACATTACTCTTAGCGCCAGAATAGCTTCGCGAGTTCCTCTATTTCGCCTAAACCCGAATTGGTCTTCTCCTAGTATTTCCTCCACTCTATGTTCCATCCTCTTCTGCACTATTCTGGTTAAAATTTTTGACGCGTAGGAAGTTAGACTAATCGTTCTAAAGTTCTCGCATTTGTCGGCTCCTCTCTTTTTCGGTATAGTAACGATAATGTTCCTCTTATAATCCTCCGGCATCTCGCCCGTTTCGTATATGTATTTTACCAGTTCAAACATCCTATTTACTACTTTCTGTCCCGCACATTTCAAAATTTCCGCCTGTATTTTATCTACACCCGGCGCCTTATTGTTCTTTAGCTCCCTTAGTGCTATTTCAAATTCCCCCCTCAATATAGGTTTTCCTACATCTTCCCTATCGATGATAGATTCTTCCTCTAATATCTCTCCTAATTCCTGACCCTCGTATAAATTTCCTAAGTACTGCTTCCATCTATCCTCTTTCTCCTCTCTTCCGATCAGTATGTCCCCCGATCGACTCCTAACGTTTCTACTTATTGGTCCTATATTCCTGAAGTTCCTCTTAATTATTTTGTAAGCCTCATCGGTCTTACCCACTTGGAGCTTATCTTCTACTTCTTTGCATTTATCCTCTATCCACTGTTCTTTCGCTTTTCTACACTTTCTAATGATTTCCCATTTTATTGACTTATAAGTTTTCAGTCTTTCCTCGTCTCGTCTGTTTTTGTAGCCTCGTCTCTTTTATATTAAATTTAAGATTTCGTCCGTTATCCAGGGCTTCCTAGCTTCCCTTCTCTCGAGTCCTAAAACGTCCGTAGCCGCGGAAGCTAGACTATTCTTGATACCCTCCCACTCAGTTTCTGCGTTCTTGATTTCGTCATTATTCGCTTTATTTATTAATTAATCTGTTTTCTCCTGGAACTTATCTTTCATACTCTGATCCCTCAATATGTCTACATTTATACGTTTCTTATCCTTCCGGGTTTTCAGATTTTTGAACTTTAATCTAGCTTTTATGACTACCAAGTTGTGGTCGCTGTCTACATCTGCTCCTGGATAACTCTTGCAGTCTTTTACTTGATTTCTAAATCTCTTCCTAACCAGAATGTAGTCTATCTGATACATGTCTATCCCTCCGGGCATTTTCCAGGTGTACCGGCTCCTAACGTGATTCTTGAACAATGTATTCGCAACTACCATCTTGTGCTTCTCACAGAATTCTGTCAGTCTGCTACCTCTCTCGTTTCTGTTTCCTAATCCATAAGGACCTACAAATTCTCCTTCTTTCGCCTCACCTACGACAGCGTTAAAATCTCCCACTATTATTAAATTTTCATGACCCTTCACAAATCCTATTACCTGCTCTATGTCCGAATAAACGGCTTCTAACTCTTCCACACTATGGCTAGAAGTAGGCATGTGTATACTTGCACTATTACTGCTTTCAGTGGCTTCGAATCTAACCTGACTATCATTACTCTCTCGCTGTATTGTAGGTAGCTATCTACACACTGTCCTACGTTCTTCCGCATAACGATTCCTACTTCCTAGGTTATGTATATGTATTTTTAAATAATATCTAAATTCGTTTATCAAATCTATATACAATAGCCAAACGATTAGTCCAGTGGAATTACATCGCCAAACTGTAGTGGTAGGTAACTATCAAAATTGTTTTTCATTTCTAATTATCCTTTTACGTAAACCTCCTGAATTTGTCCAAATTGCTTGTATGTTTCGGATTATCTAATTCCTAACAGTCTACCTCTGTATTTTTGATACAGAGTAGTAAAAATATCACGTTTTCATAAATAGTTTTAATCCACATGGTGCCACTCTCGACAAATCGAGAGTGGCACCAACGTTCTTGATATTCTCTTTCGCAAAAATCTCCATGGTAGACACCTCCAGCTTCTACTTTATAAGAAAGCATTTTTGGCGTGGTAAAATTGTAGTAATCTTGTCCTACATTATGATTGTTCTAATTGTAGTCGAAACCAGGTGAGGTCACTCAAGCTGTGAAGGACGCCATTGACTCCGGATATCGTCACATCGACTGTGCTCACTACTACGAAAATGAGGTCGAAGTCGGAGCCGCAATTAAAGATAAAATTGACAGCGGAATCGTTAAAAGAGAGGACCTATTTATCACCAGCAAACTATGGAGTACGTTTTTAAGACCTGACCTGGTAGAGCCAACTCTGAGGACGAGTTTGAGCAATTTGGGACTAGACTATCTAGATTTATACCTCATCCATTGGCCATGCGCTCTCAAGGTGATTATATTTTGTTACTTTATGTAAAATTAGCAGGCAAATAAATATTATGTTGATCTAAGGAGTTATCGAGTCGATTGTAATAATTTTTTTCAATATCTGTTCTAGGAAGGGGGTGCCCTTTTGCCAATGAAACCAGACGGTAGTGGTCTAGCCTACTTCAGCGACGTTGATTATATCGATACCTGGAAAGTCATGGAAGAAGTGAACCGAAAGGGTCTCACCAAGTCCATTGGCGTATCAAATTTCAACAAGAGGCAGATTGAACGTCTTCTAGAGAATTCCACAATTCCACCAGTTACAAATCAGGTAGGCAAATGGAGAATCGTATCACATCGATTGCTTAATAATGCGGACTTTATCTTATGCAATATCAATATTATTTTTCTTACAACAATACTGTTTCAAAGCTGTGATAAATGATCACACTGATTCGAACTAGTTTTCCAAAAAGAAAGCGCTATATCGATGTTGATTACCTTTTTCTTTACCCAAGAATTATTATAGAATACAAGACATCATCCCCAATGGTTTAAATGTTGACCAAAACAAACTAAGAGTGATCTTCGTGAATGAGACTAAGAACAAACTCCTTTTGGTGTCATTTTGAAAAGAAATCTTCCAATTTCTTGAGTATTATAATTGTACACTAGGTATAAAAATTAAGGGTTAAAGAAATCCTAAATTTTTTAGGTGATTTTCAAAGGGCTGTATTTATTATTATTATATTATATAGGTCCTCATCAGCCACTGATCGCATGGGTAATCCCTTGGCGATCTCCTCTTATCTGGGTCATTATCCAAAAATGCTATCCCATAAAAGGAGCAATTTACGCACGTCCCCCACCTTAAGCCTCGCCTCCTCTAGGATAACAGGGGTCCCTAATATAAGATACCTCTTCTCCTCCAGTGCAGGGCAGGTGTAAAGAAGATGAATCGAAGTTCCTCGTCTTCTTTACAGTATCTGCAGGCCGGGCTATCAGTCAGCCTCAGCTTGTGCTTATATGCATTCAGGCTCCTATGGTGGCCCGTATGATTCCTACCAGGGTCTGGCTTTGTGTCTGTTCAATTTAATGAATTCTTGGGCCCATTTCTCAATCTTTGAGTATTGGATGAAGAGTTTGGTTATTCGACAACCCGTTACTCCTCTCCATCTTTTATTGTGCTGGTCTCTTGGCCATCCATTGATGCGGTCTCTGATCAGATTCCGACTTATTTCCACTGCAGGTTCTGATCCATAGAGGCTTTTCCTGGTCCCTAGTCTGGCACTGTCATCTGCAATTAGATATCCCTTAATGCCATTATGCCCAGGTATCCATAAGAGTTCCACCGGTCCCTTCCCTGCCAAGTGGTTCAATGCTTCATAGCAATTATAGATCAGCTTCGACTTTGTCGTTGCTGAATTCAGGGCTGCCAACGCCGCCCTGCTATCCGAGCAGATACATACCTTCTCCTGGGTCCGATTTTGGTCGGCCCCCAGAACATCGAATGTAATTCTAACTAGCTCGGCCTGGAGTGCAGTAGTATATTGGCCAAGGGGAAGGTTTTACCTATCCCGTCTCGTCGCCTATACACCCCCGCACCGGCTCTGTTCCCACTCCTGGCTCCATCCGTGTACCAGATGTCTCTATTGAGCGGCAATCCAGCTCGACCCTCCATCCAGTCGGTCTTACTGGTGAGGTGATCTTATATTTCTTGTCAAACAGGAAGTGAATACTCTTAACTTGTTAAGTCGGTTGGCTTCCGACTTTAAATAGACTCTCTCCCACCAGACCAATGCTGCATACGTCAGTCTGGGTTTGAGAATTGCCTCATACATCCATTTCATGGTTTCCGGTTTCAAGCCCCAGCTGCTACCAATGGGTCTTCTCAGTTGCCAAAGTGTTGCTGTGATCTTGGAACATATGTGGCTTAGATGTTTTCCCCATGACAGCTTCTCGTCCAGCATTACTCCTAAGTATTTCACTTCGCTATTATAGTTTAGTTCTTGGCCACCAAGTTTCTTTCTTTGATTCTGTTTTTGAGACTAATCTGATGCTATAGTTAGTTTCTCAATTTCTGAACCTACTAGACTGAATTTGAGTTTTGTTTAAAAGTTTCTTTAAAAAAATCGTTTGAAACTTAAAAATTGTTAGTCAGATCCAAGAGAAACAAATTCAAATTTATGGCCCAAAGAAAGAAAAACAAAAGAATGGAGACATGCTGGTTCTCGTCAACCAAGAAAAGAAGACTGGTTCAAACACCTCAGAAAAACTTGTAGAATCTGATTCGAAAAAAAAAAAAAAGAAAGAAAAATGGCACTGTTCTATTTTATTAAATCATGGCTTTGACTTTGAAAATTGACATCTTTTTATTTTGAAAATAAAATTTTGAATTTTTATTAAAGATATCGTTTGTAATTTGAAAATTGGTTCAAGGGAGGGTTTAGACGCCCCTAAATTAATCAGTGTAGAATTTAATTGTAAATTAAAAGTTGCGATGAAACTAATTTTATCACTTAAATAACCATATTGGATATTTAATTGTAAAGACCTTGTATATATTTTATGGATTGGCGGAACATTTTCTGAAAGCTCTAAATGTGAACAAATAACTGCTACAAAAACGGTATTTATTACTTCATAAGATATGGTATGTTGAAAATGGTCATATAAATTCGTTAGCTTTTCGTTAACATAATAAAAATCACTCAGGAATGTATGTAGGTAGAATTAATGATTACAGATGATAAGTTACAATTTGAATCAAAATTTAATATTCATGGCAACCTGAACGCTCTTAATGGACGAGATATGCGTAGAACCCTGTATATGGAAAAATTAACGTACACGAAACGTGCGGTAAAAAAGTTATAGAACGAATTATCAATGTTTTCTCTATAAAATGAGATCATTTTTATCATCGCAGAAAGTTTCTAGATATTACCAGATTTTTCCAAGTGATCATTAAAACTGTCATTACAATAATTAGAGATACTAATTGTTTCGACCTTGGCTAGCAAAATTCGGAGCTGTTTCACGAATATTTTGTGTCATAAGTCAAATTATGATACCACCGCGGCATTGATTAAATAACGAAATCATAGTAGAATAAATTATTACAATAAAAGTTATTATAATCGTTCATTCAATTTAAAACTATACATAATCTTACATGAAGAGGTTAGGTCCTTATATAAAACATCATATTCTTATACCACAAGTATATTGTTAATACCTGTGTAAAATAAAAGTGAAGAGAAGAAAAACAGAAAATATTCCAATTGTTATTCATTTAATATAAAGTTTGAGTAAATGCAGAAAATATCAATTTTGATTTAGGAATTGTACTATTGTTGAGGTCATGTATTAGTCAGTCAGTTTTCCAAAATGTTTCAATTGCAGTGCTTTTAAAAGGGTCAAAAATTGGAAACTGGGAACACATTTCTTGCAAGGTTTCTGGCATATTTATATTGTACGCAGTATATATTTCGCTGGAATTTATTGTGTTATAATCTACCATTATAGTAGGATGCCCAATATGTATGGAATAATGTTCATAACTTTTTAAAAACATCCCGTATACAAAAATTGTTCACACAAAAGTTTTCTGGTAGTATTTTGTCCCTTTAAAAAAACTTGAGTTTGTTTCGGAGCCAGTAATTTCGTTGCCATAATTTTGTTTTTTTTTTAATGGCCCACGCTATTTTCTGTTCATATTTGGAATCAACTTTTTTTGCGTACGGACGTGTAAAATGTGTATGGAAATAGACCGATAATTCGGTTGTCTTAGATACTGGCCCCCGTATTTACTTCTTGTGGCCACTTTGTATGCTGCTCTATCATCCAACGAGGATTCTCTGTGGGTCAATAGTCGTAGTTGTTTGTTCACCTGTACCATTTAAACAAAACGTGGCATTATAGCAAAGAACAATATTGTAAAGGAGATTGCAATAATTATAAATATGGTCTATCATAAGTTCCCAAAATTGGGAACTTTTATCATCGTCATTCAGTTCTTGCAACAAGACAGCTTTGTATGGACGTACATATTCCTTATTTAGTATAGTATGAAGGGATGTGGCTTGGCAGCATCCCGGGTATTAACCCTTCTTGAGTTTACTCAAGGGAGGACGACAAACCCCGTTTCACAACTAAGAAACAGCCCCCCGTTCAGCCTGGTAATACTGAATGGGTATGACATACCCCCCTAAACCGATGGTGTGAGCTACCGAGCCTAACGGACTGGTTGGCTCTCAGGGGCTACCGAGAGTCGCAATCTTGCCGAGAGAGAGGTACAACTCCTGAGTATTTAAGTCACCTTACACCCGCACGCGGGGCTCTGCGGGGGTGGACCTTTATTTCCCTAGCTACTCGTGGGGCCAAAAAAGGGAACCATCTACCCACAAAAAAATCTTGGAGATGAGGAGGTCGAAAGCGGGCCTGTACCGCGGACGCCTCCATCCTCCCAGCCAAGCAGTTGCTCCATCGCTGACACCTAGGCCACACTTGGGAACTTGACCTTGACCTCTATTGACCAAAGGGCGAGGGGAACCTGAGCAAACCGGGGGGTGAAAGTGGTGCAACTGCTAAGAAAAGAATGAGCGAAAGTTAGCGTGGGAAGCTGGTTAAAGCTAGACGTGAGGGAACAGCTCCTAGGAGTGTTGGCGACCTCAATGGAAGGAGAAGCGGGGAAAACATAATGGCTTTGACGGGACTCCAAATTACGCAGATTAACTTGCATCAAAGCAAACATATCTCTTCTATTCTACAGAGGGATCTAGCTAAGATGCACACAGGAATAGCACTCATCTAAGAACCCTGGGTGGTGCGGGAATCTATAAAGAGGTTGGGAAATTTTCTCTGTTACAGGAGCAATAATACCAACAGACCCAGAGCCGGCATCGTTGTGAAGAACATCAGCGCCATACCATTGTGGAAATGGTCTACAGGAGACCTAATGGCGGTAACTATGATGCTTGACAATGTAGGTAAAGTAGTCATAGCGTCAGCCTATCTACCATATGACAGCAGGAATAATCCGACACCGGAGGTGAAGGAACTTGTGGACTGTCAAAAAGCCGACCTGCCTCTGCTGATTGGATGTGATGCGAACTCACACCATATGGTCTGGGGTAGCACGAACACCAATAGCAGAGGGTATGGAGCTCATGGAATATCTAGTAAGTACAGAGCTAGATATTTTAAATGTGGGAAACACCCACTTTTCATAATGCTATAATGGAGGAGATAATTGACATTACCTTGAGCTCCAAACACCTGGCGGGATATGTCCGGAACAGGAGAGTCTCGGATGAACCCACACTCTCGGATCACTCTGACATTAAGTTTGATCTGGGAGTGGGGGAGCATGAGGAGGCGAAATAGGTCTGTAACCCCAGATTCACAAACTGGTAACAGTTCAAGTCGGATCTTCTACTAACAGTTCGGGGGATCCCTTCCAGAATTAGTGAGAGGAGATTACTGGAGGAGGCAGCCTCCCGACTGAGTAGAGGATTGATAGAAGCCTATGAAGGAAACTGTACACCTAAACGAGCTAGGCCGAAAGTCCAGGTAAGATGGTGGAACAATAAGCTGAAAAACCTTAGCCGTAAGGGAATAAACCTTCTCAAGGGAGCCAGAAAACGTAACAGCCGTACAACCTAAGAGGACTATAGGACTGCCAGGGATCAGTATAGGGCTTAGGTTAGGGAAGCCCAAAGAAATAGCTGGATCTCTTTCTGTAATGCGATAAATAAGGGAGTTGAGGCAGCACGGCTGAACAAGATCCTAGCCCGGAAGCGATTCTAGGATCGCTCAAGCTCCCTAATGGTAAATTCTCGGAATCGGATGAGGAAACCTTAGACCATCTCATCAAAGCACATTTTCCGGGTTTTTATAGCCCGGGGACGGGAGACATTTTCGACCCGCTAGTAATAGGGACACATAGGTAAACAGAGACGGGGACGACAGGGAACTTGTAAAGGAGATAGTCACACTGGCCAAGATGAGGTGGGCCTTGAGGTCCTTTGATTCATATAAATCGTCGTGACGGCATTTATCCGGCACTTCTGCAGAAAACAGAAGAGATAATCCTCGGTCCGCTTATAAGGATCACCAGGGCCAGCTTGGCACTGAAGATGGTCCCGGAAGTGTGGCTAGGCACAAGGGTTGTTTTTATACCTAAACGGGGCAAAGTGGGATACACGTCCCCTAAGGAGTTTCGGCCGATTAGCCTTACTTCATTTTTACTGAAGACGGCTGAACGATTAGTTGACAGGTACCTTCAGGATACTGCGGTAATAGAGAAACCGCTTCAAGGGAGCCAGCATGCTTATCAAGCTGGTAAGTCAACAGAAACAGCTCTGGATAAGGTTGTGTCATCGATACGGTCACAACTGGACTCCGGAGGATACGTAGTCGGCACCTTCCTTGATATTGAAGGAGCCTTCAACTTTACATCCAGGGAGGTGATTAGCGGAGTACTAGGCAGATGCTGCACTCCCAGAATAATCGCTGAATGGATAGACCATATGTTGAGAAACAGACAGCTTATTGCCAACAAAGGCAAGACTACCATCGAGGGCCGGCTCGACTCGGACTGTCCATAGGGAGGGGTATTGTCCCCCCCTTCTGTGGTGCCTGGTAGTGGATGAGCTGCTTGAAAAGTTAAAGGATTACCAAGTAATTGGCTATGCTGAAATAATGCAGGGAACATTAAACAAGGTTGCGAATTGGTGCAGGGATAGGGGACTCTCAGTCAATCCCTCTAAGACTGAGGTGATGGTGTTCACCAAGAGATACAAGTGGAACAGAACATATCTGCTAAAACTTGGTAGCCAAGAACTAAGCTACAATAGCAAAGTGAAATACTTAGGAGTAATCCTGGATGGGAAACTGTCATGGGAAAAACATCTAAGTCACATATGTTCCAAGATCACAGCAACACTTTGGCAACTGAGAAGGGCCATTGGTAATAGCTGGTGCTTAAAACCGGATACCATAAAATGGATGTATGAGGTAATTCTCAAACTCAGACTGACGTATGCAGCACTGGTCTGGTGGGAGAGAACCTGTTTAAAGTCGGAAGCCAACCGAGCTAAGAGGATTGATTCTAAGAAGTATAACCGGAGCCCCAAGATCAACACCGATCGAGGCGATGGGGATACTGACGGGGATACCACCTCTTGATGTCACCCTGAAAGCAGAAGTCGTAAAGGCAATGCACAGGATGGGAAACATGAATAGGAAGGTAAGGGACCTGAATAGACTCTCAAGAGAGCTAGCTGAGGAGGGACTCCTATGGATGCCCTCTGACAGTACGGGTGTTCACTTCATGTTTGACAAGAAATATAAGATCACCTTCACCAATAAAACCGACTGAATGGAGCGTCGAGTTGGATTACCGACCAATGGAGATATATGGTACACGGATGGAGCCAAGAATGAGAACAGGGCGGGTGCGGGGGTGTATAGGCGACGCGATGGGATAGGTAAAACCTTCCCCCTGGCCAAATACACTACCACACTCCAGACCGAACTAGTTGCAATTACATACGGTGCCCTGGAAGCCGACCAAAATCGGACCCAGGAGAAGGTATGTATCTGCTCAGACAGCAAGGCGGCATTGGTAGCCCTGAATTCAGCAACGACAAAGTCGAAGCTGGTCTATCATTGCTATGAAGCATTGAATCACTTGGCAAGGAAGGGACCGATGGAACTCGTATGGATACCTGGGCATAATGGCATTAAGGGAAATCTATTTGCAGATGACCTTGCCAGACTAGGGCTCAGGGAGAACCTCTATGGACTAGAACCTGCAGTGGGAATAAGTCGGAATCTGATCAGAGACCGCATCAATGGCTGGCCAAGAGACCAGCACAATAAAAGATGGAGAGGAGTAACGGGTTGTCGAATAACTAAACTCTTCATCCAATACTCAGAGATTGAGAAATGGGCTCAAGAATTCATTAAATTGAACAGGCACAAAGCCAGAACCCTGGTGGGAATCATTACGGGCCACCATAGTAGCCTGAACGTATATAAGCACCCCTGTTATCCAAAGGAGGCAAGGATTAGGGCAGGGGACGTGCCTAAACTGCTCCTTTTATGGCATAGCATTTTTGGATAATGACCCGTATAAGAGGGGATCGCCAAAGGACTACCCATGCGATCAGTAGCTGATGAGGCCCAAACCCACATAACATAATAATAATAGTACAGTATGTACAGAACCTTTATATATACCATAATTTAACGACTGGCGTGTTGAAACATGGGGATTATCGGCCATTCCCAGCAACAGTTTCTCAATATTTGTTGTAATTTTCTTTGGTTGAATGTGGTTTCCATGACAACGAAATTACTGGCTCCGAAACAAACTCAAGGTTACTAAAACGAGTAAAAGACTTCAAATCAAAAAACCTTTGTCTGATCCATTTTTTTATGCAGGATGTTTTTAGAAAGTGCTAAACATTATTCGATACATATTGGACACCCTGTATGAAAATCACATATAGTGATTATGAGCTGTCCATAATAGAAAAATAATTCTTATTATGTGGGTGTGCGTAAGTCAAATTTTACGTGGAGGTAGGGATTGAGGAAATAGAAAAGATTCTTGTAGAGTAAGAAGTGTCAATTTATTGCAGCCAAATTAAAAAAAAAGAAACTATTTTATTTATTGCTTAAAAGATTATTATTTGCTATCCTTCAGATCTGCCAAACAAATAATTCCCCATTGGACATTGACAATGTATAAAAAGAAAAATAAGCTGTTTAACCCAGTATAAGAATGAAGTTTGCACCTCATGCTGCCTCCGAATCATCTGATATTACTCTATCTGCATATAAAAAAAGAATTATTGTTTACACCATCAATAAGCCATCAATATTGATACACCATCAATATTGATGCTGGGAATGGGCTAGAACCTTTAATGCAACAACAAAAATTGTAGACCAGTTTTCCACAAAAATTACGTTTCTCGACGCGCGTCTCGCTAGCCAACTTGGCATCATTGGGAGATGATTAGAACTGATTTCAGAAAACCGTAAATTCACTTTACCTCTAATTGCTTTTAGATCGAATGCCACCCTTACCTCAATCAAAAGAGGCTCATCGCTTTCTGCAAATCCAAGGGGATCACAGTAACAGCCTACAGCCCGCTGGGCTCGCCCGATCGACCATGGGCCAAACCCGGAGACCCCGTCCTGACCGAAGAGCCCAAAATCAAGCAGATAGCCGCGAAGCACAAAAAATCCAGCGCGCAGGTGATCCTGAGGTACCTCATTCAAAATGGCGTGGTTCCCATTCCTAAATCCGTCACCAAGTCTCGCATACAGGAGAACATCAACGTGTTCGATTTTGAGCTAGCCCCAGAAGAACTGGCGACCATCGATACCTTCGATTGCAATGGCAGAGTCTGCGGATTCACAGAGTAAGTATTTTAACTGTTTCCATTCAATCCGAGTTCATTTTTCATCTATTTATTGCCATCTGATAGTTCAGATAGCTCAGTTTACTATACACTGAATGTTTCGATAACTCTCATTAATAGTAGCAATCGCTTCTGTTTTAATCGTATTTTCTTTTTTCAGAGCTGTTGGTCACAAACACCATCCCTTTGATAACGACGAATACTGATCAGTAGTTTATATTTTTATGTATTTGCCAGAAACTAAATACATTGTTTTTGTTTATAATGGTTTTTCTTTCTTTCAAATCATCATCAAATTCCTCTCGTCACTGTTGAATCCAGTAAGGAACAATACTTTTCCTTACCAGTTTGCTCCAGTGTTAGTAAAACTTTAAACTGATCTTCTGGACCTTCAGGATAACCTCCTGTGAAATTGCGTGTGATATAAATGTATGAGACAGGTAGATCAGTGGTTATTATTAGACAATGCATCGGCTTCTATCCAGGGCCTACCTCCAAACCAAATACATTATATCACGGCAGAAATTTTGGAATACTTTGATAATTTAGAAGGAGATGGCATTTTAGAGCAACATCTAGGACGTAAGAAAAAAGTCCTGGCATGTTTTGTTAGGATATTTCCAAACAGAGATTGGAAATACCATGTGTCTCATGTGTATTACGAATATTAACTCAAACTCCCTCGTAGCTTCCCAGCTCCAAACCTCGATATGGTGTCGATTTTTATTTTTAGTGCCTTCCCTGGCCTTATATGGGCCGCCCGGATCTGTCAGATGCATTGCGCCTGATTACTTTCCTGATTATTTTCATTCTTTTATTTTGTTAGATTTCTTTTATTATTTAAATTAATATTTTTTGGCATCTCTACACTTATTCTGGCTTTTATGGTATTATTATTCAAAATTACCACATTTGGATGTCAAATTAGTGGTTTATACTAAATATCGTTACCAACAATGTGACGTTTATTTTTGTTTGGAACATGTTAGAATGATGAAGAGGGTTTATAATTACTTACAATTAAAATAGGCAGTTACTTATAACTTTTCTTTGTGATTCATGTCCAATATTTTTTTATATATAACTTTATGACTTTAACATGAAAAAATAGGTGGTTTGCGTTCTGTATTCAAAATATTGTTCAGCGCTAATTTATGTGTGTTTTGTCCTTAAAACAGAAAAAAATTTGTCAATAGCTGGTTCTCCTATAAAAATATGCCAAATTTATCGTTTTACAAAATCAAATGAGTTCCTTTATGTAAATTTAATTATTTAGATTAAAAACTAGTATGACATATTTATTGTTGTATTGCATTAGGTAAAATAAGTATTTAATTGAGTCTCCATCTCATTAAAATCTAAATTGTGTAAAATTTGATATGAGAGCTCTCAGATGCATTGCGCCCGAACGTGTTTGGATTCAGATGGAGGGTTAAAACTGAGTAAACATAAAATTTAAATGTTTTACTTGATACTGTTCAAGGAATTAAATATATATCTGCATTACTTTTTTTTAATCGGATTTCTAAATAAGCAAGTTGCTCTGCCTCACCCTGCATCTTACATAAGGTTAATTATAGAAGGTCCTTTGGTTATCATCATCATGAGGTCATCAGTCCTAAGACTGGTTGGACGCTAACCTCCAGCTTCTCCTATCTTGTGCTAACCTACGCATTTCGTTAATTGTGCTGCAACCTACATCCCTTACTATTTGCGAGCAGTAGTCTAATCTAGGCCTACCTCTGCCTTTCTTCACTCCTATTTCTGCGTCCAAAATATCGCGGACTATTCCCCCATGTCTCAGCAAGTGGCCTACTATTCTATCTCTACTCTTTTTATGTTTTTCCACATACTTCTTTTCTCGCCGACTTTCTCTAATACGTCTTCGTTTCTAACCCTCATCAGGGTTAGAAACGACGTTAATCAGTCCACGGTATTTTCATCATTCTTCGGTAACACCACATCTCAAAAGCTTCTAATTTCTTCCTACTTGCTTCCCCTACCGTCCATGTTTCGCAACCGTATAGTGCCGTGTCCATACATATGTTTTCCTTGTGTCTAAGTTTATTACCCCCGAGCATAAAAGTGCTTTCTTTTTGTTAAAAGCTACTCGACCCTGCGCTATTCTTTGTTTTATATCTTTATCGCTTCTTCTATCCCAATTTATTTTACTTCCTAAATAAGTGAAGTCTTTAACTTCCTCCAATCTTTCATTATTAATTTTTACTTTCGTTTTTGCTCTGCTCTCGCGCCCTCTGTACACTAACACTTTAGTTTTGTTTTTATTCACCCTCATTCCGTATTCCTCTGTCAACACTGCCTCCATTTCATTCAATGCTGATTCTAATTCCTCTTTATTAGATGCTAATACTGCTATATCATCCGCGAATCTCAGCATTTTTAGTTTCTGTCCCTGTACTTTAATCCCGAAATCCACTCTATCTTTTACCACAGTAATCGCCTCTTCGATGTACAGATTAAAAATTAGTGGTGATCATTGTCTTACTCCTTTCCTAATACTTACTTCCCTTCTTTCCCCTTCTACTTCTATAACAGCAGTTTGCTCTTTGTATAGATTGTGTACTACTCTCCTATCTCTATACTTCATTCTTTAGTATCTCGAACATTTTTTCCCATCTTAAAATATCAAAAGATTTTTCTAAATCTATTCTTTCCTTTTTCTATTGTTTTCTCTAACATTACTCTTAGCGCCAGAATAGCTTCGCGAGTTCCCCTATTTCGCCTAAACCCGAATTAGTCTTCTCCTAGTATTTCCTCCGCTCTATTTTTAATCCTCTTCTGCACTATTCTGGTTAAGATTTTTGACGCGAATCGTTCTAAAGTTCTCGCATTTGTCGGCTCCTCTCTTTTTCGGTATAGTAACGATAATGTTCCTCTTATAATCCTCCGGCATCTCGCCCGTTTCGTATATGTATTTTACCAGTTCAAACATCCTATTTACTACTTTCTTTCCCGCACATTTCAAAATTTCCGCCTGTATTTTATCTACACCCGGCGCTTTATTGTTCTTTAGCCCCCATAGTGCTCACACCCTTTGGTTAAATACAAAGAAAAAATAACGGTATAATATTTACGTTTTTATTAAATTCTTGGTTGAATTCCTAGTATAAAGAATTCTTACAACCATATCTTACAAAGTTACAAATATATCAAAAAAAAAAAGAACAATATATCATTCATCACAATCATCACATTCTGGTATCGTGGGGGGTATGTATAGGGGGCCACTCTGGGGGTTGGGGGGAAGACCGTTCGGAGGGTAGTCCGCGGGGAGAGGTCCCTCCGGGGAATTCTCGTAGTGTCTGACGGGCAGCGCGTGGGCGTCCTCGAATTCCTCTTCCTCGGCGGAAGCGTTTTCCTCCAAGTGCTTCTCCAGGGTCATCAGTCTCATCTGGAAATAACGCTTCTCCTCGTTTATGCAGGCCAAGTCCTTCTCCTGCTCGGCGATCACCTGTTTGAGATCGGATATCGTGTTCAAGTCTTCCTGACGCGATTCCCTTCTTTCGTACCGCTGTCTAACCTCCTCGAACCTAAAAAGAAGCCACACAGATACAAATACGATAATATACCATAACTAAGCCCCGGATTTTACTGTCGTCGTGACGTAAATAACAGAGGCGGACTTACAATGAAGAGCAGTTTGCATATTAAAATTATTCACATATCAGTTTATCTTCATTGTGTCGTCGTTTATGGACAAATAAGGACTTGTATTCCTAAAAATGCGTAGTTAGGTCTGGGGGCGGGGCAAGTCGTCACGTCGCCGTACTGTCAAAACGATCTGGACAACACAGTAGTTCTTCAAGGTAACATCATCACACGCTAACACTATTTACGCGTATGATCACATAAGTATATTGTTAGTAGCTGCTCTAAATGTTCAGCTGTCAATGAGCGACATTTGTCATTAAATATTCATTTATAATGTGGACATGACCATTCTACATCAACGAAGCCCGGAAATATGAATGTTCTAGAGTCTTCATATTGATTTATGGATTAGAGACATGAACCTCTTTCTGCTATAAACTATCTCCTATAACTGCTATCGTAGAAAACCCCGGATTGTTACCCAAAACTGCAGTATATTTTTTCTTTATAGGCTTCACAGTATCACCCTTCAACTGAAAAATATACTGCCAAAGGTTCCAAATAACGTTTATAGCATCCACTACTGATAATTCATCTATCTCTGTTTCTTTTTCCAACTTTTCAATGGCTTTTGGTATGCGCGAAAAATTGCCATGTACGGGGTGGCGCAATGGGCATTGACGATTTTTGAGACGCCACTGTCCGAATATGTGTAAAGTGGAGGGGATATTCAACCGCTTAAAATATTCGGTATGTAATGCCATTTAGTAGCCATGGATACCTGCCAGTGAATCAACGTATCTTTTGCGTTAGGGCGTATCACCGATCGGAGTCTGTTATTGAGGTGCAACGATAAATTCGGCGTGAATATAACATTCCAAAGCGTGGTAGAATTCTTTCGCGCAACACAATTTTGGGGTGGGTTGCAAAGTTTCGTGATCATGGAAGTGTAAAAAATTAATTTGTCGGTTCTGTCAAAACTGTGCGTACACCGGAGAACGTAGAGCGAGTACGGCAAGCTGTAATAAGGAGTCCAGTTTGTTCAGCAAGGCGTCAAGCAGTAGCATTGAATATTACACGAAGAAGTTTGGGTCGAATTTTACACGAAGACCTACGATTTGATACATACATAATTTAAGTCATTCATAAAATTTTACCGCAAGATTTACCAGCACGAATACAATTTTGTAGAGCATTTCTTGATGTCATCATCATTAGGTCATCAGTGCTAAGACTGGTTGGACGCTAACCTCCAGCTTCTCCTATCTTGTGCTAACCTACGCATTTCGCTAATTGTGCTACAACCTACATCCCTTACTATTTGCGAGCAGTAGTCTAATCTAGGCCTACCTCTGCCTTTCTTCACTCCTATTTCTGCCTCCAAAATATCGCGGACTATTCCCCCATGTCTCAGCAAATGGCCTACCATTCTATCTCTTCTCTTCTTTATGTTTTTCCACTCCATTTCTTGATGTACTGAACCCAAATGTTTTAAATTTAATAACATCTGATGAGGCGCATTTCCAGTTATCAGGATATGTGAATAAACAAAATTCTCGATACAACAAATTCACGAAAAACCTCTGCAGTCCCAAAAAGTTACCGTATGGTGCGGTGTGTCTGCATTCGGAATACTAGGCCCGTACTTTTTTGAAGAAAATGACCGTACAGTGACTGTAACTTCTCAACGGTATTTGGAGATGCTTCAAAATTTTTTACCTGCTGAATTGCAACGACTAGGGTTAGAAAATAACGTCTTATGATTCCAGCAGGATGGATCAACAAGCCATACTGCGCGAATTTGCATGGCTGCTCTAAGAAACATGTTTCCTGGACAACTTATATCCCGTCATGGTGATTTTAATTGGCCGCCGAGGTCACCAGATTTGACCAGCCCTGATTTTTTCTTATGGGGATATTTGAAGGCCAGGGTTTTCGAAAATAGATCTCAAACGCTACAAGCTTTAAAAGACAACATTACTCGAGAAATCAGAGCGATAAACCAGGAGATGCTGCTACGAGTTACAGAGAATTTTCAATCACGACTTCAGGAATGTTTAGAAAAACATGGTGACCATTTAAGACGTTATTTTCAAAAAATAATTTTTTTGTAAAACTGCATTATATGTGTAATAAAAATATATGTTTTTGGCCTTGGTCGTTTCATTAGTATATCCATAATAACACTATAAACCGTGAATACCCATTGCGCCACCCTATATATACGCCAAATCTTGTTGAATAGGATACAGTAAAGTCTGTTGCGCACTCCCAATAGCATCATTGGGTCCAATTGTTGAAATACCCTGGAGATATTCTCAAAATTACAGTAATAATATGAAGCTGCCTCGATCCACGTTCCCCACCAGGTTATTACAGGCGCTGGAGGTAACTGTGTGCAGGGAAGCATTTCTGTAAGTAATGCCAATCTTTGCGAGGCCTGATAGCGAATGTCAAACACTTGTTTGACATTCGCTATCAGGCGTTCGACATTCGGATAACGGCCACGGATTGCCTCTGCTACGCGATGAAGACCATGCGCTAGGCACGCTACATGTAACAGATCGTAATTATACTTTCTGTTCAAAAGTCGACAAGCTATCATGTATGGCGCAGCATCCATAAGTAAGAAACAGTAGAGTTATGTTTTTGTTTTCTTCATGTTTAGCGCCCCATACTTCTTTTAACGTGTCATCAACTAATTTTGCAACGGTTCAAGCATTCATCTTTGTCAATATTTATTATCTTGCGGCATTAGCTTGCGGTAGATAGTTTTGTCGAATCATCAAGCTGTGGGTACGTTTCCTTTGGTAAATTCCCCATTTAAACTTTTCTCTGTAAAGTATTTAAAACTAGGATTATCTAGTTGGGTCCACGGGATATTACACCCAACCATGAATTTAACCAATTCGCTATAAAACGCCGGGCGTCTTTCACAAGCACTGCTCTGTCTAATAACCGCGGTTTTATGTTTTTCGAGACGCAAATGTCTAACAATATCCGATTTTCGAGTATATGCTACGTATGTATCACAATGGGAACACCGTAATTCACTACCGTCATTTAACACCAACCCCGGAGATTCCTTTATCCAACACTGTATTGTGGCAAGGAATGGTTTTGTTCAAAACATTTTAAAATACTTATTGTCAAATTGTCATGCACTGTAACTATTTGTATGTAATACTGTACGCAAATCAAAATACTACGACAGTCCCGAGTTGTGTACAAACACACCACTCTCAAATATCACAGTAACTGATCGGACGGCATCGCGTCATCGGTCATCCCCGCAGATATTTATTTTGCCCCGCTCTCGCATACCTTTGCTATTAGCACATAGCGCAATACACCTCCGACAATACTTTCAATATTTCTAGTGAAACAAATGGAGTAGCAGGTGGCAGGCGATCAATGAACAAATTTTATTTAATATACAAGCAGTTAATTTACATTACAAAAGGATGAGTCAGAGTGTGGACAAGCTACTGACATCAAATGTTTTATTGTACAATTTATTATAAGATTGTGATATATCTTCACGGTGTTTGTATTTCTAATAGATATTTCAGAATACCTATACGTCCGCCTCTGAAATGTTCGCAGTAAAATCCCGGGTTTAATTATCGACCGATTGATAATCGACCCATTGATAAATTACTCACAATTTGGTCAGACAAGTGCACTTCCTCTGAAGATGGTCGACGGTCTCCTGCGCTTGCTTCTGCGAACTCATGAATTTCAGTCTGTAAGATTCTCGCTCTTTCTCGTGCTCCTCCTGCAGTTTGCCGATCGTGTCCTGTAGACCTCTATACACGCGGAAAAGGAAAGAAGAATTAGGGTCACACTAGTTAAGCGGCGAATGAGCGCAAACGCGTTATAGTACTATGAAAGGGAAGTGGGTGGAAGGTTTGAGGAATCCTTTATTTTGGTGGCCTCTGTATGGATTGTAGACGCTTCTTTGATCTCGGTTACGCAGTGGCATCGAATTTATCTTGAAATTTGACTTTGAATTGACCTTCTGATGAAGGTGATATCACGAGAAGGGCAAAGTCGAGATCGACCCAGTGGCAGTACGAGAATAAAGTCTAAGACAAGACGACGACCACTCGGCAGTGACTCGCGTGAAAATCAACACAGTGCATTAATTCTAATCTGATTTTTTTTTAATACTTCTAGATGATGACTAATCAGTAGAATGTTATGGCCTGTAATTTAACAAGTCATATATTTTATGGCAGAAAAAGTGAATGAGTATAATATTGGTAGTAACATATAAGCCGGAATCGAGAAAGGAACTACCAAACCGTCAGGCGGTTTATCGAAGTAGTTCCCGAATAGCAAGACTATTACATAATCGCTATAGAAATCAACTACTCCTCGGGCTAAAGCCCCGCCAGGCATTGAATTATACCTAAAAGCGATCCTCGACCCCTTTCTCGTGTTTCTGCACGATCAGATAAGGTTTCAAAAAATAAAACCCGCCACAGATAGGATTCGACATTGGTCCCGGATTGGAACCGAACGACATACAGCTGTTTCGAACTTATTAGTTCTCATCAGTGCCGTACACGGTACGCCGATCCAGGACAAATGCCGAATTAAATCCGTGGGGTATACATCAACATCGATACGATCTATGTCAGTAACATATAAGTCGGAAATCGACAAAGGAACTACCAAACCGCCAAGCGGTTATCAAGTAGTTCCCGAATAGCAACGCTATTACATAATCGCTATAGAAAACAACTACTCTTCGGATTAAAGCCCCGCCAGGCATTGAATTATACCTAAAAGCGATCCTGAATGTCTGATCGTGCAGAAACACAAGAAAGGGGTCGAGGGTCGCTTTGTATACTCATGGTGGCAATTCACTGTGCTTGAAAATGTAGTCTAGTAACTACGAAGCTGCAGTTGCAAAGAATAAGATATACACAAGGCACAAAAGTTAAGGGATGAAAAAAATACTGAATGTAATTTTCAAAGGACTGTAACTTGGAGAAAAATAGTTGCAAAGAATTTTAAATAAAGCAAATTGAAACTCCCAAGTTTCTAGTTTTCAGATCTGGATGGTACAGAATTTTTCACCATCAGCAGTTTTTGAGTGAAGACATAGGCATAAGCATTGAGCATAAGAAAACCATCGAAAAAAAATTCCAAATTTTTGCTTGCCTTTCAAAAGGTCCATGGACTTCAATTTTAATTCAATTCAATTAATTTTTTTTCGGTGATTTCATCATAAAGCTTTTTTAGATAATTTTATCCTCTTTAATTTGAGTAGTCTAAAAGCCTTGCACAATGATTTTTTGCTGCGTTTTCGTGGCTCAAAGCAAAAAAGTCAGTCTAACTTTGGTAATTAATTACTGGGGAAATAATATTTCATTTTTGAAGTAAATACTTCTTTGGCGACGTTCTGATATTTGACGAGAATGGAGAGTGAATTGGAAAAAATGTACCGTTTCGAGATTTCGTTACATGAGAGAGAAAAAAGATATAACGTAGAGAGAAGGAGAAAGAGAGCTATACATTTGGTACACCTAAAACACAGGCTTCGTTACAAGACAGAGTGCACAGATATATGACATAGAGAGAAAGAGAGCTATACATCATATATATATCAGTTTAGGCTATTCGCGTCTCCCTTTGGTGCGGTCCTTCGTCTTTAACGCCCACTCATACGCCAAGTCCAAGGTCTAAGTTGCTTGAAGGAGGAATAGTTTAGGAAGCATCGTACGAGCAAGAGAGAGAGCCACGTATTCATTGAATACTAGGCAATAGAAGAAAATATAGTATGACGCGCATGCGCAAGAGTACGTACAACTATTACGCCACACGGGAGTGGAGCAAGAGAGAGCGATATAAACTCAGTACGAAGCGATAGAATAGGATAGATAGATTGTCGCGCATACGCGCGTTATAGATGTACGCGTCCAGACGCTATATATTAACAGCTGAAGCAACACGCGTGTGTACCGAATATTTATCATTGTGTTTTGTAATTATTGAATTTTGCAATCATATCAGTATTACCAATTGAACCACTAGCCGATGATAGTGTAGATAATGAATAAACCGAATATTTTTTACACAAATTTTATATTGTTATATTTCTTTTGAAATTATCATCCCTCTCCCTTTCTCTCTCTCTCTCTCTCTCTCTTTCAATCTCTCACTCTTAATCTCTCTCATTCTCTATTCTAAAGAAGTATTCACTTCTATCACGTGTACTGTGCTGCACGTGATATCTTTTTTTATCAAAAATTGTTAATTATTATAAGAAAATAGATGCGAAAAAAAATATTTCTTTCAAAAAAATGTCGAAACTGACTTTTTTGCTTTGAACGACGATAACTCGGCGAAGAATCATCGTACAAGGATTTTAAACCACTCAAGTTAAAGAGAATAAAACAGTCTAAAAAAGTTTTATAATGAAATTACTGAAAAACATTTATTGAAGTTTGAGAACTTTTTGAAAGCAAAAATTTGAAAAATGTTTTCCGACAGTTCTCTGATGATTACTCAAAAACTGTTGATGGTAAAACATTTTGAACTCGGGATATGAAAACTAGAAACTTGGGGCTTCAATTTGCTTTTTTCAAAATTGCTCTGCGACTATTGTTCTTCAAATTACAGCCCTTAGAAAATCATCTAAAAATTTGAAATTTTATTACATCCCTTAATTTTTGTCCCTAGTGTATAACAAAACAATTGCGTGCTCGTTATTTAATATAATGTTGGTCCTTCGAGCCGGGTTTCGTACCTACTACTATCAGGCTGTTACTTACTCCCTACAGGAGTTAAAAAGGGGGTTCCAAGTAATTAAAGTTTAATTATTTCGAATTAAAATTTTGTTTGGTGCTTTTACTAATACTATAGCTGTTGGGTTGAAAGAGCTCACTCACATACAGTGACATCCACTTGGATTTACACTATACTATTATACAACGTTCACATTTCCAACTAATACACGGAAATATTTGCCGAGAAAGAATTCCCCAATGCTGCTAAAGCTGTCGAAGCTGGCTATAGAAATGGCTGCAAATGTGAATGCTTTAAATGCTATTAAAATGCTTCTGCCATTCCCCAAGCGTTTGAAGACTTCAGGGAAAATTAAAAAAATGTCGACGGATATTTATTAATTATTAGAAAGGCAGACACAAGGACAAACAGCACGGTTTGGAAAATTGAGCTGGAAACGAGCCAAGACAGCAGAGGAAAAACAAGAACTAACAAAGCGGGTATCTTGGGAAGGTCTTTAAGTTCTTTAGTACATCTATAGGAGGAAGAAATAAAAACGCATTAGTGTAATAATATGATAGGAGTTGATGATTTTGTGCCAATTAATGAATGATTTAAAAAATAACAATTAGTATATACTTGTAGTAAACTACGGGTCCTATTGGTATTAGAATACTACCATGAACAACGTATGAAATAAAAATTTACCTCATTTTCTGGTCCATCTCTCTCCTCGACCTGTTGAAATCCTCCCCCTGCTGGAAGATCTCCTGATTCAGAACCTGAACGCCGCCTTCCAGGGTGTCCACGTTATTCTGCAAGTCGTCAATGGTGGACTCTCTGCTCTGCAGCTCATTCTTCAAACTGTCTATCGTCTTGAGCAGTTCTACCTCTCGTACACTATGGGACTTCTGTTGAGTGTAAAACTGTTCTTCCAACGTTTTGTATTTAGTTACGTACTCCTCTTCCAAAAGCTGGATGGCTTCGCCCTTCTGCTGGATCAGGTTGTCCCACTGGGCATCTGTCGGGAGAAAAAATGTTAAGTTTGGTTTTGGTGGAGGAGAAAACGATCTCCGTTTTTCAACAACACCTAGTCACTTTAGACATTCAAACTATCGTGAACCAGTAGTTGCTCTTTAAATTAACTTGTTTAGGCATCATAAATCTTTGGAATTCAATGGGATACTATACCTAGCTCATTCCTGTGTTGTTGAATCAAATTTTCGATCTTCTGTTGAGACTCCTTTTCCATTTGCTCCTTCACAGCCTCCAAATTCGCCCTAAGCGAACTTACCTCCTTCTGCCAATAGTCCTCGACTTCTTTGAGCTTCCGCTCATGTTCTTCGTTGATGTTTTCTGAAAGGTAGTTGGAAATCGAATTAAGAGACCTATTGGACGTAAATCAAGGGAAATGACAGCCATGCTGTCGCGTTCACGCTGAATCGCAGGTAGTTCGAAGTAAATATAGAAGAATGTGGAGCCTAGATTAATTTTAGAATATGAAAAACAAGGTGAGAAAATACACGGCTATCGGTTCAATATAACTGGTGGAAGTGTTATTTTCTTATAAATATTTAAAATAAGTCGGAAATACAGGAATAATCCACCGTATTTCATTTGAAGCAGTTCGGAAAAAGTATATCGTATTTTGAAAACAAAAATAGATTATGTTTGCATTTTCGGTTAAAATTAGAAGTAGTTAAACGTAATTCTAATACTGATAAATGCGTATTTTATTTCAAAACTGATAGCCATTATATTCTGTTTTGATATACACTCGGCACAAAAATTAAGGGATCGAAAAAATCCTAAATTTTTAGGTGATTTTTTTTAATTTTTTTTACCAAATTTTTGCTTGCCTTTTAAAAGATCCATGGAATTTTTTTCAATAATTTCATCATAAAGCTTTTTTAGATAATCTTATTCTGTTTAACTTGAGCGGTTTGAAAGCTTTGTAGAATGATTTTTCACTGAGTTATCGTCTTTCAAAGCAAAAAGTCAGTTTTGACTTTGATAATTAATTACTCGGGAAATACTTTTTTTTTTCAATTTATTATCTTACAGTAATTAACATTTTTTGATAAAACAAAATATGGACTATTGTTAAAAAAATATTTTCAACCTCAAAAAATGAATAGAAAATTAAAAATTCATCTTCAAATTTATTTAAACGACAAATTCAATCATTCCGAACACAATTTTTATGATGAAATCACCGAAAAAAATGTATTGAAGTCCTTTTGAAAGGCAAGCAAAAATTTGTCAAAATTTATTCCGATAGTTTTCTTATGATTACTCAAAAACTGCTGATGGTAAAAAATTTTGAACTCCAGATCTGAAAACTAGAAACTTGGAGCTTCAATTTGCTTTTTCTTAAATTGCTTTGCGACTATTTTTCTCCAAGTTACAGCCCTTTGAAAATCACCTAAAAATTTAGGATTTTTTTACATCCTTTAATTTTTGTGCCTACTGTATAAATACACAGTAACATTATTTTACATTTGGATTTGGTCTGAAAACTAATCACATACAGACAGAACAAATCAGATCAATGCATTACAATAGGTTGGATTCCTACATCAGTCGGCTGCTTGTATATACTGTGTATATAAAAAACTTTAAAAAAGTCACAATGTTATTTTTTTCCTCAATTGTCTATAAAATATAGATTGAATAAGACATAGGTTGCTTTATAGAATAGTTTATGCCCAAACACTGGGAATTACTGCTTGTCAAGGATAGAAAAAAGATTCTCTATGTATGCGTAAAAGAAAGAGTGAGGCAGCAGGACTTTACGCGTAGCCAGATCGAATCCTGTGTACATTCGATACACTCAATATTCACTCTGCAAAGATCTCAATGTGAGTAAAGACCTGGCTATTTACGCGCACTTCGTGGGCGGTCCGATAGCGCAGTTTTGAGACTTGCTCCTATTCTTGACGACCTGTACAGGACGTGAATGCCTCCGCGATAATTATTATTGGAGAAAACTCTGGACCGGGCAAAAGATTTCACTCATTTCCAAAGCGTTGAACACAGAATATTTGCGAATGCGCTTTAGTTAACATTATTATATACGTGGGAAAAAAAACTCGGTTCAAACCATGAAATAAGACGTCAAAACACTGTCCCATACTTTTCTCGACAATCAAATCACTCACCTAATTCTATATCATGGTCTAGGAGCAATTTTTCGTATTTGTTGTGATGCGACATATCTATTTTGTCCATTAGCCGTCTTAGTTCCATGATATCCCTGTCAGTTTTCGTTTGTTGTCTCAACAGCTCTTCCCTGTAATTCTCGTCTTTTTGCACTAAAGATTTCTTCAGCGACACAACCTTGAAAGAAGAACACAATATTTATCAGTACACTGTTACAACAAAAGGCCAATGATTAAATCATGTCTTCAATTTTTTGGACCAACCTCTTTCATGCAGTCTCTCAGCTTCTGCTCCCACTCGTTCTGCGCCTTCTGAAAATCCTCGTCCTTCAGCTTCCTCACGCTCTCCATCGCCATCCACTTCTCTTCGTTGTGGATCTGCTCCAGCTCCGATTTCAGTCTTCCGCATTCGTGTAGGAGCCGCTCCTCCCAATACATTGCAATTTCTGTGCGCTTCTCGTTCAGCGTGTGCTGTAATGTCCTTTCCTTGTCCAGCATATCTTGGTGGTGCACCAGCTGGATGTGATGTAGGTTCTCCTTCTCTATGTCTATCATCGTCCGAAGTTTCTTGGTCTCATTCTTCAGGCTCTCTTCCGCTACCTTCATCTGCTCCTGTTGCTCCAGCAAGGACGTCATCGCTCTGTCCTGGTTGATCGTTAGGTCGCGGAGTTTTTCCACCTCGATCTCGTAGAGGCGCAAGTCTTCTATCTGAAATTAGACGAAATTAGTAACAGAAGTTGTGCACTCGAAAACGTTACCTTCTCCATCATCTCTTCAGTTTCTTTCATCTTCTGCTCGGCTTGCTTGTACGCTTCCTGTAGCCTCTCCTCCATGTCCTTATCTTTATCTTCCAATTTTTTCTTGCAGTGTTGTTGCACCTCTCTGAGTTTCCACTCAAAATCGTCCAGTAACTGCTGTTCTTTCAATATATTTATCGTTCTTATCTTCTCGAAGTCTCCCTTCCACTTCGTCTCAATCTCCTGTTTTTGCTTGACGGCTTGCTCTATCGTCTCCGCGACTTTCTTCTTCTCCTCGTCTCTCTCGGCTATCAACTCGGCGCGTCTCTCGTTCAGTTTTTCTTTCTCTTCCGTGAGAGTGGTGAGTTGATGTTCCAAGTCTTCTATTTTCTCGCGCAGTTCCTTTACCACTCCCTCCAGTTCCTCTATCTTCGCCTGCGTCTCTTTCTCATAGCTACTAAATAGTTCTGAAAAATATTAAGCAATTTTGTAACATCCTTGTGGTTATAAAGGGTCTTTCAATAAGGACGCTCCATTTTTAAACGTAAATAAAACAAGTTGTGTTCGATTTTTTTTTTATTTGAAAGAATATTTTATGGCATTAAGTATGGAATATAACGTCGTTTAAATGTCCGCTGAGGCTTTGCTTGGTGGCACGTATTGGGTGGTCCAAGTTTCGATTACTTTGTCGCATGAATCTGATGAAACGAGCTAGGCCGAAAGGCCAGGTGATATGGTGGAACAATAAGCTGGAAAATCTTAGATGTAAGGTAAGAAACCTTCTCAAGGGAGCCAGAAAACGTAACAGCCGTACAACCTGAGAGGACTATAGGATTGCCAGGGATCAGTATAGGGCTGAGGTTAGGGAAGCCCAAAGAAGTAGTTGGGTTTCTTTTTGTAATGAGATAAATAAGGCAGCTGAGGCAGCACGGCTGAACAAGACCCTAACCCGCAGCCCGGAAGCAATACTGAGATCGCTCAAGCTCTCTAATAGTAAATTCTCGGAATCGGATGAGGAAACCTTAGACCATCTCATCAAATCACATTTTCGGGGCTTTTATAGACCGGAGACGGGAGACATTTCCGACCCGCTAGTAGGGGCACATAGGACCTGGGCGGTAAACCGAGAGGGGGACGACAAGGAACTTGTAAACGAGATAGTCACACCTACTAAGATGAGGTGGGCCTTGAGGTCCTTTGATCCAAATATATCGCCGGGACCGGACGGCATTTATCCGGTACTTCTGCAGAAAGTAGAAGAGATAATCCTCTGTCCGCTTATAAGAATCACCAGGGCCAGCTTGGCACTGAAGATGGTCCCGAAAGTGTGGCTAGGCACAAGGGTTGTTTTTATACCTAAACCGGACAAAGTCGGATACACGTCCCCTAAGGCCGATTAGCCTTACCTCATTTTTACTAAAGACGGCCGAACGATTAGTTTGACAGATACCTTCGGGATACTGTCCTAATAGAGAGTCCGCTGAAATCGGAAGCCGCAAAGGCAATGCACAGGGTGGGAAACATGAATAGGAAGGTAAGGGATCTGAATATACTTTCAACAGAGCTAGCTCAGGAGGGACTCCTATGGATGCCCTCTAACAGTACGGGTGTCCACTTCCTGTTTGACAAGAAATATAAGATCACCCTCACCAGTAAGGCCGACTGGATGGAGGGTCGAGTTGAATTACCGCTCAATGGAGACATCTGGTACACGGATGGAGCCAAGAGTGGAAACAGAGAGGGTACGGAGGCGTATAGGCGACGCGATGGAATAGGTAAAACCTTCCCCCTGGACAAATACACTACCGCACTCCAGGCCGATATAGTTGCAATTACATAAGGTGTTCTGGGGGCCGACCAAAAGCGGACCCAGGAGAAGGTATGTATCTGCTCGGATAGCAGGGCGGCGTTGGCAGCCCTGAATTCAGCAATGACAAAGTCGAAGCTGGTTATAATTGTTATGAAGCATTGAACCACTTGATAGGTAAGGAACCGGTGGAACTCTTATGGATACCTGGGCATAATGGCATTAAGGGAAATCTAATTGCAGATGACCTTGCCAGGCTAGGGACCAGGGAAAACCTCTATGGACCAGAACCTGCTGTGGGAATAAGTCGGAATCTGATCAGAGACCGCATCAATGGCTGGGCAAAAGACCAGCACAATAAAATATGGAGAGGAGTAACGGGTGTTCGAATAACCAAACTCTTCATCGAATACTCAGAGATTGAGAAATGGGCCCAAGAATTCATTAAGTTGAACAGGCGCAAAGCCAGAACCCTGGTGGAAATCATAACGGGCCACCATAGTAGCCTGAATGCATATAAGCACAAGCTGAGGCTAACTGACAGCCTGACCTGCGGATACTGTAAAGATGACGAGGAAACCTCGATTCATCTTCTTCACATCTGCCCCGCACTGGAGGAGAAGAGATACCTTATATTAGGCACCCCTGTTATCCTAGAGAAGGCGAGGCTTAAGGCGGGGGACGTGCCTAAATTGCTCCTTCTATGGGATAGCATTTTTGGATAATGACCCATGTAAGAGGGGATCGCCAAGGGACTACCCATGATATCAGTGGCTGATTTGGCCCAAACCCATATAACATAATAATAATATATATGGTCGCTTACCTTAAGTTCCTGGGTCAGTTGGATTTTATACGGGTGCAGACCCAAGTCTCGACGCAAGGTTCGCCAAGTTGAAGCAAGCAAAAAGGCCAAGGTCTTGTGAGCAAGGAGAAATTGACTGCCTCGGGTTTTCTCGTACACTCTCATGCACAGCAGCGATGTTTTCAGCAGACCTTGCGTTTCGATTACTTACGGGTATTGGCTGATTATTTATCAAACCAGTCGACTCGAATTTGACCACCAAACGTGGAATGGTCGACTCGGCGGGACGGTTGTGGCGAGGACAAAAATCACGTATTGCGCGGAACGTTTTTCGAACGGAGCACTGATTTTGAAAATAAAATTTGATGATTCACGCACATTGTTAAACGCTATAACCTTCCACAGTGATTTGCTATACACTGCTGAACAATTCACAATAAATTTGACACATGTTGCTTGAACAACATGGCCGCTATAACCTAACAAATTTCGAGCGTCCCTATTGTAAGACCCTGTATAAGATGGAAAAAAACCTCATTTTTCAGGAAAGAGAACTGGCTTATAGAAAAAGTTATGCGATGCTCAACTGCTGAAGGTAACGTTGAATCAGCAATACACAAATAACTTCAAGTTATTTGCATCTCTGCCAATGCCAATGCCAACGAAAACTAAACTACTTACCTGATTTGTTTGTCAATTGATCCGTTAATTGGGTATGTTTCGTGCGGTAATTCTCTAATTCGTTTTCCAATTGCCTGATTCTTTGCCGGAGAGTTTCGCACTCTTTGTTGGCGGCATTCAATTCGGACTGCAAACCTGGAAAATTAGATAGATTTTATTCTGGAATTGAACAAACCCCAAAGGATTTTCAAAGCGATCTAGAATACGCTCTACAAAATTCCTCTTTGGTGTAAATTAAAGATTCTTGAGTCTAAGACCAAATGTTATACAACATAAGGATAACAGAAGGAATGAATACTCTAAAGAACCCAAAGAGGAACAGAAGAAATGTATGAATCAAGACCAAACCACAGACATGTAACGCTATGAGGAACCCATTAGTCATATGTGTGTTTTTTTTTCTTGGCATCTACGACTGTTATGAGTTAGTGAGTCATCTGGCTGACCAGGACTTACGGTCCATTCCTGCGGATTTGGCGAACACATCTCGTTGCAGTTCCTCCATCTGGAACCTGAGCTTGTTAGCTTCGGCATCCCGCACTTGCAATTGTTTAGAGAGGTCATTCAGCTGACTTTGAAATTTCGCCTCTTGGTTTATGAGGTTCTTCCTAGAACAAATACGTCCGATCAGAGAAAAGAATCTGGGTATTATTTCGTGCAAGAATTGTCTTTGGTGTATTACCGACGTTTCTTACCATAAAGGCGATCAATTAAATCAGGATCGCTCGTCAAAGTTCTACGAGGTCTGCTCAAAAAGTAACGGGAATTTCGCGAGTTGTATTAGGTCGATTCGCGCGATTTTTTCGTTGTTGTGTTGGTAAACATGTCTGAGAAATATCTGTACATTGTTAACCGTATCGGATGTTTAGTCTGCTGTCAGCTGTCAAAAAGGGTACATGTGTTTTGGTACGATCAGCGATTATTTCTTTATTTAGAAATGGATCAGATTATTTGCATTAAATTTTGCTGTAAGAATGGAATAAAGTGCAGCAATGTTTTAGAAATGTTAAGTATTACTTTTTGTAAGTCTGCTTTGAGTACAACAAGCGTTTCCAAGAAGGCCGTGAAGACGTCGAAGAGCGCCCTGGACGCCCCAGCACATCAACAACCGACGAAAACGTGGAAGAAGTGAAAGAAATGATTATGAACGATAGCCGAATCACAATCAGAGAAGTTACTGATGATGTTGACATCAATTGGCTCGTACCATAAAATTTTTCGGGTGTTTTGGATATGAAACGTGTGGCAACAAAATTGTTGAATTTCGAACAAAAGCAGCGGTGTATAAAAGTTGCTCAGGAGTCCCTAAATGAAGTCAACAACGATGAAGAACTACTGAAACGTGTCATAACAGGTGACAAAATATGGGTTTACGAATGTGACGTCGAAACTAAGGCTCAATGGTACCAGTGGAGCCATTTTGGATCGCCAAGACCGAAAAAAGCTCAACAAGTGCGGTCGATTGTGAGAGTTAGGCTCACTGTGTTCTTCGATTTTACCGGCATAGTGCACCATCAGTTCTTGCCACAAGGTTAAACAAGCAGTAAGGAGTACTACCTACAAGTTCAATGCCGTTTGATTGAATCAATTCGAAAAGAACGATCGGCGAAACAATTCATGGCTTTTTCACCACGATGCATGCTTGTTCGTGAATTTTTGTAATAATGCCCCAGCCTCCATATTCGCCAGATATGGCTCCATGTGACTTTTTCTGTTCCCAAAAATAACGAGAACCTTCAAGGGTCATCGTCTTGCAAGCATAGATGATATTAAAAGTATATCGTTGAGCGAGCTAAACACTATCCCAAAAATCGAGTTCCAGAAGTGTTTCAGGAACACGAGAGTTGGAAGAAGCGCTGTCATAAGTGACGTATAATATCTAATGGAGACTATTTTGAGGGGATAACATTGATGTAGACGAAAAAATAATTTTTTTTCCAAAAAACGAAGTTCCCGTTATTTTTTGAACACACCTGCCTATGTGACAGTCTAAGTGACACATATGTCTAAGTGACAGTATACAAAAGGGCGATGAACATTTGAAGAGCATTTCAAGAACGTAGGCAACTTTTTTATTGTAGACATAGGATAGCTGGAACTAATTAAGAAGTGATATCGATATCGCCAGTGCCCTAAGATATCTGGATTGTGCTAAGTTTCAAGGTCATTTGAAGGTCAACCTATACTATTTTAATGAAATTATGAATTTTTATATGGAAATCAAATTACCATGGCATTTAAAGTTCCATGGCATTCAATCTAGTGCAAGGTATGTTTTGTACGAAAGTAATTGCAAATTAAATAAGTTTATATAGGTACATGTAACAGGCGGCTATTCCATCCGATTCTTTGCTGACGTAACATTTCCCGATTTTATTAACCCATACCGGATGCAATTTTCCAGAGCCGTCTATGCGCCTTTCACTAGCATCTAAATTTATAATCAAGTGGGCGCATGTGATTCAGTTCAAGCGTCAAGTGGCTTCAAATAGTCGCTATTAGGCGGGTTAGTAATTAGTTAATTACATTATCGAAATAACAGGAGAAAAACTATAGATAACATAACTTTTTTTTTGGTAATATAGTTGAAGATTGTCGAGGGACAATTCAAAGTCAAAACATAATTATAATAGCAATTTCTACCGCTTAATTAAAGCCTGGACAGTATCACATTTTTACGTAGAGTTATTTTTAAGAATCTAAGAATATATTTAAAATATTGTTGCGGGGTTCTAGCAATTATTACTGCGTTAAAATGTTTGTGTTTTACTCGACAAACAAATGTATCTAGAGAAAACGTAAAGTGGTGGACAACTATGCAAGGTCAGTTAAAAATTGATCTGTATCTAAAATATGCGATAGTCGACAACGAAAATGTATAAAGCACATAAATCATTGTTAAAGTCTTTTGAAATTTTTTCTATTGGTTATATTTTCGGAAATTTCGCTATAAACTTTGACATATTTTTTTCTTTTATAAACGTACTGTTACTATTCTAGATTTTTATTTATATCAATGCAAATTTAAATTAACTACACATATTCTAATTAAACCTGTTGGCATCTAGCAAAAAGCACTTGGCATATTACTTCGCATATGGCTGAAGATCATATTTTCTATTACGAATTAATATTTAATATGCTTATTGTCGAAAAAAAACTACATCAATTTACAAAAAGAATCCAAGAGTATACTGAATTTTCAAACTACCCCTGACTTGTTCACGTTCTTAAGAACCGCAAATTGAAATAAACACTGATTTAAAGAATCTAGTCTAAAGAATTTAGTGAAGAAAGTGAATTTTATATTAAATCCGAGGTTATCGTTTAATTTTACTCTATATCAAATGAGATTTTAACTAAAATTTAATTCAACAGAGCTATAGTTGAATTACAACCCTTTAACTGAAAATGAGTACCAACTGAACCAGGGAATGAAGAACAGAGCAAAGGAAAATAGATCAAAAGATGTAAATAATCACACTCGAAGAGATAAGCGATCAGATAAATTTACATTTAAGCGTTATTTTGTCATTTTCGACAACTGTAATCCAGTAACTAGTGCGGCATATTTGATATGCGGTGAATAAACCATTTGGGGGCAAATCAGGTGGTCTGGCAGGTCACGAACTGAACCAATTACGTGTTGGTGATTTATTTGAAATCGTAGACACAAATGAAAAAATTCGATGTATGTATTAAGACACTCAAGAAATAAAAATAGATTAACCTATTTTATATAAATATTACTGAGTTATAAATTTCTAACGGAAAATGTGACCCATTTGAAAGTGGAATACCGCAATAAAATTTGTGGTTTTTACCCGATTTTCGCGAACTTTTTAAAAGTTAGTAAAGCCCAAAAAGTTATACTGTGTAATGAATTTTTAACACCAAAGCCGACTGTATTAAGTCTTTAAAATGGTTCATACCAAATTTTATAAAAATATTGTGAGCATATTAAAAAATTACAACCTTTTTTATGAAGATGAGGTGTTCATTTTGGTGTTCGCAAAACAAAACTGTGGTGAGGAATGTTTTACAATAGAATTATTGTTACTTTTACATTTAAGGGAAATTTTAATGGAAATATATTATTGAACTTAATGTAGGAGACGTAGAAGACTGTCTAAAGGAAAATATTCAAGTCTACGGATGTCAAAACTGTTCTCGCATTGAGTGGCCATCAAAATCCCCGGACTTCACGTCACTCGACTTTTCTTTTTAGAATATCCTCGATTAAGTAGAAAACTTAGTAATAAAAAAAACACCCGATTTAAGGGCGAAAAATAACAATGAGCATACGCAAGAGATATGGCAAATGTACTTAAATTATAAGCGAATTATTGGAGATAACTTCAATTCCTTACTTTAGAAGATAAATAAATTTATGATATTTAATTTGAGTACATAATTATCTGTAGTACATATTACATAACTGTCTTTCAAAATACATGTTACAAAATGGTTTTGTAAAATGGTGATGTAAAAATTAATATGAAACTTTCGAATGCCACCTGGCATCGTTTTTGATTTCCGTTGTACTAAATACGAGGAAATTCAAACATCGCCTACTTTGCTATATCGAACTATTCGAATGACATACGTTTCTATCTCCTTTTCCACGCCATTTTCCGTGCAGCTTTTCGCGGGAAGATTCACGTGCAGCTTCATGGACGCCGTCACGGTGTTTTGATCGTCGCGTACTTCCTTGATGTCTTCTAACTTGCCAGCGGACTTGGTTCCAGCGACGCCGTCCTCCACGCCGTTCTGGAGTATCTTGAACGGTTTCTTCAGTTCCGACACTGGACTGGCTGGCGGAGTTTCCCGCCTGCTCCCGCCGATGGGCACGTACGGCGCGATAGCGATGGTGCCGTGCCCGCACGGCTTCACGCTGCGCCTTTCCGTCATCGTTACTGGCGGTTCCGTGTGGTGCAGGGCATTAGCGTGGGCTATCGCTGGAGGTGTCGCCTCGACTGTCGCCGCATTTTTATCGCACATTGTTGCAATTATATCGGGATCCGCGGACGTCGGATTCGAGTCGATTTTTTCGTTAGACGCGTCCACAGGACTGGGCACATTCGCGGCATTTTTTCGCCTCCCGAATTCCGACGAGGTGTTTGGCAATTGTAAGGCGTCGATTTCGGGTTTTGGAGGTGCATTATTTTTACCCGAGTCCTTGCTACCTGGGACAGAAGCCGCGGTTTCTTCGCCACGCGACGACGTGGTGGGCTCCCTCGAATCCTTGTTCCTCTTCTCGCCTTTCTTTGACTTCCTGAAGAAGCTGAACATGGCTAGTGTACGGTCAACTGCAGTGCTACGTATCACAAAAATAAATGCGACATTGCTCGAAAATTTAAGTAAGTCACCGCGTGGAATCCTACGAATTTCACTTTGCGATCGTTGTGGTGTAACTGAGTCGTGAATTGAACTCACTGTGTTTTATATTTAGAACTAACTGAATGTAATTGAAAAGTTTTTGTTATCACAATTTTTTTTATTTGTAAACGCCGTCTGGCTATTTTAAACGGGGTATCGACTTATTTTAGGTTGTTTAAAAATATAGACCGAGTTGCGGACAGTCGAACGGCAGCGTTGTGACTAGATTTAACACTGAAAATGCACGAAATTGTGTTAAGTACTCCAAAAATAATAAAAATGTCAAAAACTCTAAACGAAAGTTGTCGGAGGGGGATGTCTTGAAATAACCTCGACTTAAGAGGAATACAGGGTTAAAAATAGATTTCGCACGTTGTAAATGTCCTTGCGCTGTCAAGGCACCCATCTAGATTTTTTGCACGAAAAACAATGGTAGAAGCGTAGTCCTAATAAAACAAGCATACATAAAACTCCTTATTTTGTAATTGTCTTTTTGTCGTTGCACTCAGTGTTTCTTACGGCAGACAATCACTTTTGACTGATGAGTCTGACTTGTCTACTACTTGAGAGATAAACGTATCTCGCTAGGTAGTAAAATTATTATATATACGAGGTGTGTTCAAAAAATAACGAAAATTTTCGTTTTTTATAAAAAATTTTATTTATTCGTCTACATCAATGTTAGCCCCTTCAAAATAGTCCCCATTAGATATTATATACTTATGCTAGCGCTTCCTCCAATCCTCAAAACACTTCTGGAACTCGATCTTTGGGATAGCGTTTAGCTCTCTCAGCGAAGCGCTTTTAATCTCATTTATGCTTACAAAACGACGGCCCTTTAAGGTTCTTTTTATTTTTGGGACCAGAAATAAATCACACGGAGCCATATTTGGCGAATATGGAGGCTGGGGCATCATTACTGTGTTGTTTTTGCTGCCACACGTTTCATACCCAAAATACGAGCCTTCATGGCATGAGCCAACTGATATGCCAACATCATCAGCAACTTCTCTGATTGTGCGTCGGCAATCGTTCATATACATTTCCTTGACTTTTTCCACGTTTTTATCGTTTGTTGATGTGCTGGGGCGTCCAGGGCGCTCGTCATCTTCAACGTCTTCACGGCGTTCTTGGAAACGCTTGTGCCACTCGTTAACCCTTGTTATACTCATAGAAGACTCACCAAAAGCAATATTTAACATTTCTAAAACATGGCTGCACTTTATTCCATTCTTATATCAAAATTTAATGCAAATTCCAATCGTGCCAAAACACATTCAACCTTTTTAACAGCTGACAACAGACTAAACATTCCATATGGCTAACAGCAAAAGTATACAGATACTTTTCAGACATGTTTACCAACATAACAACGAAAAAATCGCGCGAATCGGACTAATACAACCTGCGAAATACAACCCGTTACTTTTTGAACACGCCTCGTACATCATAAACATGCACACTTCAGCTCATGTCGACCTTATTTCACCACCAATTCCATCTCTTAGGCCATTTATATCGTTTGGTCGTTCCTCATTTACGTCATTCGGTCGTAACAATGATAGAAGTCACCTTTTACCTTTATTTTATAGAAAAAAAAGCGCCAATTATTGTTTAAATTATTTATAAAGTCTAACAATTGAAATGTCTTAGAAAAAAGTAAACAAACACAGCTCAGAGAGGAATAAAACAAAGTAACTTTTTAACACAACCATATAAATTCACCACCTCTGAGGCTATGCTGTTTTATCGTCTTTGAATCGGCAAACGCCATGAAATTGAATAGCCAACATGTTCTCCCGAATTGACGATTTTTTATGGGATTAAATAAATTAGAAAGTCTTCTAATGATGGCTCCAATATATGAAGCGTCCGCTATTTATCGTTAGATGGCTAGGAACAATGTTTCCTTTCAGTTTGTCATCCTTTTTTGTTGTAGATAAAACTACGTGAATGTATGATCATGTAGCCTTCGTTTAAAATTGTTTAATGAAATACAGAAATACAATCTGAAATTATCTTTCATCACAAATAGCTTCTTTGTACTATACATATGTACACTACCGCTACATCATCGCAAATATGCATAAACCTAGGAACCCTATTGTCCTTTAAAAACGCTTCAAATTATTGTTTTAAACTTATTGCTGAGATTTCGATAAATATTTCGCTGGCGCACATAAATGTACTGTTAATTTTAAACAAGCTTTCAGCGTAGTGGTTTAATGATCTATAAAAAAACGTAAAAAACAAATCATCTGGATAAAAATAGACTTTTCTATGCTAATTTTAGACTAGCCTTTGTTTTCGAACCGATTAACCAGCACTGTGTGTACAGGGTGTTAGGAGCTAACGTGTAAAAGTGTGAAAGTTCCTAATTTCCTTTCCAAAAATTAACCAAATCTCATTGAAAACCACTTGTTTTCTAAAATGCATCATGGATCGATTCGAATGCGAATTGACATAGATGTTTATTGGTATAAAGAGATCTTCTGAAGGTTACTTATTCCGAATTACCTTGCAGAAGGTATTCAAGTTGTCTGGGTCATCCTCCAATATATTAGGGCAATTCCTTAAGTAATTTTAAGACAGAAAGTTCCTATAAATAGGACAGGGCACGGACCGAATATGGCCTAGTCGTGAGCCGATCTGGAAGCTGTCACGCCCCTAGTATACCTAAGAGGGCATACTTACTGGGGTTGTGACGATTTATTTTCAATTATTCTTCCAAAAAATCTTATGCTTCTTCCATTCAAAAATTGTAGCGTATGTAAAAAAATTTTTAGGCGCTCTAATACTTTAAGACCGCAAAGATGCTATATGTATTTCTAAGATGCAGGTAGTTCAAATTTTACTACTGCTTTAATTCCCAACATTTTTACGAGGTATGTAAACATGAAACAGGAATTTTTTGTATAGAAAACACACGTTTATTGTATGAAAATGATAAAAATTCTCTTATTCGAAGTATTGCCCGTTGCTAGCTATACATTTTTCCTATCTCTCTGACAATTTGTGGAATCCATGCCAAAAAAATTCTCGCTGTTTTGAGGCAAATCAGTCATCGAACCATTTTCGTACATTTTCGTAAGAAGTGAAGCCCTGCTCAGCAAATGCGTGGCCCATCGATGCAAATAAGTAGTAATCGGACGGAGCCAAGGCTGGTGAGTAAGCCGCGTGCGAAAGTATTTCCCAACCAAACGCCTCAATCGTTTCCTTGGCCGACTTTGCTGTATGTGATGACGCATTACCATGAAGCAAAATCACTTTGTATTACCTTTCTTGATACTCTGGTCGTTTTTCACGCAAAGCTTGATTTAAATCGATCATTTGTTGTCGGTAGCGTTCAGTATTAACGGTTTGGTCAGGTTTTAGCAGCTCATAATAGATCACACCCTTCTGATTCCATCAAACACAGAGCATTGCCTTCCGTCCATAGCGATTTGGCCTTACAGTCGATGTCGATGGTTCGCCTGGAGTTACCCATAATCTTTTACGCTTAGGATTCTCGAAATATATCCACTTTTCATCGCCAGTCACAATTCGATGGAATAAAGACTTTCCTTAGTATCTGGCGAGCAGCATTTCGCGAATACTTTTTCGATTTTCCTGCTGTCTTTCATTCAGTTCACGTGGAACCTATTTTCCCATCTTCTGGATCTTTCCCATGGCTTTCAAACGTATGGAGACGGCTTCTCGTATCACATTTAATTGATCCCCGAGTTCTTGTTGCAATTGAGCGTCATTTTCATCCAACAATACTTGCATTTCGCTATCTTCAAACTTTTTCGGTGGTCTTCCACGTTCTTCGTTTCTCATGTGCAAATTGTCACTTTCTTATTTTTTAAATCACTCAAAGCACTGTAATTTACCAAGAGCATGCTCACCGTATGCTTCGACAAGCATTCGATGCGAGTCTGCAGCATTTATCGACTTATCCGCGGCCTACGACAGTGTGGAGAGAAGGCATTATATACAAGCTCCTACGTGTAATCCTCTGCAAACTAACAGCCCGACTGATAGACAGCATGCTAAACGACCGAGTGTTTCAAGTAGCTATGGAATCCGACATTAGCTCACCAAGGAAACTAAAGAACGGGCTACCACAGGGATCAGTCCTTGCTCTATTGAACAGTCAGAGGAGACCCTAACGATAGATCTAGAAGTAGTGGGAAAATATTTTCGCAAGTGGAGGCTGCAACCTAATGCCACCAAAACAGAAGTTACCTGCTTTTACCTAAATAATAAACTCGCCAGAAGAGAACTCAACATACAATTTGAAAACACCCTACTTATCCACAATAAAACACCTAAATACCTAGGCATAACACTCGATAGAACACTATCTTTCAGAGAGCACCTATCGAGAACGGCTGAAAAATTAAAAACAACAAACAACATAACTCAACAACTGTGCGGCAC
Organism: Rosalia funebris; assembly: GCA_037954035.1. Classification (NCBI taxonomy): domain Eukaryota; kingdom Metazoa; phylum Arthropoda; class Insecta; order Coleoptera; family Cerambycidae; genus Rosalia; species Rosalia funebris. Next base: position 6,944,552 of record JAZFAV010000001.1, on the reverse strand, counting down.
AACTTGGCTTCCACTCTGCGCTAGGCCTTCGTCTTTTCAGCTGCTGAATACTGCTCTCCAGTTTGGTTAAATAGCCCACATGTACATAAAATAGATGCGCAGCTAAATAACACCATGAGAATGATTGCTGGTGTCATCAAACCAACTCCCACGCAATGGCTTCCAGTCCTAAGCCACATCCCACCCCCTCAACTGCGACGAATAAATGCTCTTACGAACGAGTATAAAAAGATCATGGACAATAGAAATTTACCCATCCATCAGGATATCCACCATAACTATAACCAACTCCGGTCTAGACGACCACCAACAAAAACGGCAAGGGTGGCTGTGGAAGATGACTTCAACCTTACCAACGCATGGACTCAAGAATGGACTGCACAACAAAACAATAACATGCCGTGCATCACCCACAAGCCACCGGGTTTCGATTTACCACGTAAAACATGGTCCACGCTTAACAGAATCAGAACCCAACATGGCAGATGTGCATACTCTTTACACAAATGGGGTAAGTAATCTTCTCCTCTCTGTGGCTGCGGAGAAATCCAAACCATCACACATATCACAGAAGAATGTACCATACGATCATATAATGGTAGACCAGAAGACTTCCTGATAGCGACCCTAGAGTCAATAGATTACATAAATAGACTAGATGTTCGTTTTGTAGTGACGCATTAAACTGGAGCATTAGCAAGGATAATGAGTGTGACCTCGATAGCTCAGCGGTCAGAGCAACTAACCGGAAATTGGGAGAGCCGGGTTCGATTCCCGGTCGAGGCAAAATGCACTTTTATCCGTGCTAACGCCAAAGTGGTGACCCCGACGTGATGTGATTCATTCCAGTATATGCAACCTCCCTTACATCTCGAATTCGCGAAATTCGATTCCCGTCCTATCCATCACCCTACAGTCCGGGGGTTACCGAACAACGGTTCGTAAGAATGGCAACGCTGTCACATTCCGTTAAATTGTATCGAGACAAACCATGTCTCTAGGGAGGGAGTACTGTAGTGACGCATTAAATTGGCACATTAGCAAGGATAATGAGTGTGACCTCGATAGCTCAGCGGTCAGAGCAACTAACCGAAAATTGGGAGAGCCGGATTCGATCCCCGGTCGAGGCAAAATGCACTTTTATCCGTGCTAACGCCAAAGATTCAAAAGGCTTTACAAACATGACTTATTTTTTTATAAATAATAATTTAAATTGAGTATTAAACACCCTCTATGTATAGTTGGTGTAATTCATGACTTATTATAAAAACTTCGTTAACAGTTACAATGTGCAGAATTTTGTTTATATATTGTTTTACTGTTTGTAAAATAAACACACGTGCACGAAAAAATTGAACAAATAATATTGGCATTGTAGTAAAAATAAACAAAAGAGTCGAATATTTACTGATCCGTTTATTCCGAGCTAAGGAGGAGTTGCATATCATGTTTTTGTATTTATCGCCGAAAAGCTGTATTTTTAAAAAATTGCTCACATAATCGATATAGTTATTTCGGTCCCATGAAAACGTCATTATAACTTGGGACTTTCCAAAGTTGCATGGCGGTAGATTGGATATATTACAAAGGGTATTTTTAAACCTATAATTATCCTAGGGAAGATATCACTGAATATTGCGTTTCACGTATTGTTTATGAAAACATAAATAAATATACACAATGTAGACTTGGCAAAACGCCATCTACCTGCTAAACGACAAAGTAGCAACCTACAGGAGCTAATGCTTCCATCTCTAACGCAAATACGTGTAAACTGGCATTAGAAGACGGAACCCTAATGCAAACTTCCACGACCACATAAGGGGGTAATAATTTGAAATAAATGGGAAGCAGCATAAAGGAATAGGAACCCTGTAGATTGATACTTTGTCATTTAGCAAGTAGATGGCGTTTCGCTTCGTCATCGTGCATAAGAATTGGACATTTCAACAGCCACTCTTCACCATATTCTCACAAAAAATTTGCATATCCATGTTTATAAAGTCCAATTGACTCAATATCTTCTGCCAACAGACCGTGCAGAGCAAAGAGAGTTCACCAATTGAATCATTGAACACGAGAAGTGAATCTCGATTTTGTGGACAAAATCATTTTCAGCGACGTGGTTCATTTTCACCTTGACGGTTTCGTTAACAAGCAAAATTCAAACAAACAAGCAAAAAGTCTTACAGAAGACTATGTATCGTTACAAAACTCAGTCAGTATTCCTATACTGAACGAGAGCAAGTCCCTAGCTTTTTGGCTAACAATCCAAGAGTAACTGCCACAAGTTCGTCCACAGAAAGTAGAAAATACGTGCAGGAATCATCGCGACAGATTTTGATTGTATCTGTAGAATGAAGGAGAACGTGTATAATCATTTCTTCCTTTGCCAATGAACTGACTGTCATTGTGTAACTGTGAGCTGTAGTGTACAACACAGAAGACCGTCTACAACGTCCTTGACGATACTTTGACAATCTTCATAAAGCCTGCTTTGATTCAGGACTGACTATATTTTGACTTGAATCCGATCGTCATATTTTTCAGATATTCACCCCCAGACTGTAACTGTTCCACATTTAAAACGTTCATTAAATGATAATCAGGTCTTCAATTGTCTATTTCTGTCAAATTATAAATTCAAGATAGGACTGACCAAATTATACATAGGTATTTCAACATCAGTAACAATACTTACTTGTAGTTAAGTTTTTCTGCAAGCATCTGCCATTTTTACATGATATTATTCTTTTATTACTTCTCAGTTACTTTCGCAACTACGTTTAAAGTTTAAGAGATATAAAAACACACTTTTTATAATATCTAAAACGGTTTTTCACAATTTATATCAGTGTATGGTTAGGAAAGTGAAGTTCCCTGCGTCTTTTGTGATCTGGGGGTGTATGAGTGGTACGGGCGTAGGAAAATTGCATTTCGTAGATGGTACTGTGACAGCAGTAAAATAAAGGGTGTCCCAGCGAGAGGTAGCCGATTTAAGCTTGCCGCCATTACTCTTGAGGTTGATGCTTCGTAGTTATTACGTGGAGAGTAGTTACAAAATGGAGCGCTATACTGTTCAGCAACGCATACTTATTGTCAAAGCGTACTACGAACGTAATGGTGCAATTGTGGACACCGAAAGAAAATTACGTGCAATTATGGGTCGTCGTGAGGCACCTGCTAAGCGTTTAAGACCCTATTAGGCTTTTTCTTGTGGGGCTACGTTAAAGGAAAAGTCTATGCCAATAATCCCGTTACGATTGAACAGCTGGAAAACTTACATTAGCGAAGTTATTGCGGACATAGGGCCACAGCTATGCCGCGAAGTGATGGAAAACTTCATCAAAAGAATCCACTGCTACCAGGGAAGCAGAAGCGGCCACTTACAAGATATTGTATTCCATGTCTGCATAGTTTAAATAAACAATTGACCCAAAATTATTGTAGAAATGTTATTTATTTGCCCAATAATTACAAACATAATCGACTACCTTTAGCTGGGACACCCCATATAAAACAAATTTTAACAGACAGTTTATTGCCGTCAATACCAATATGTCAAAGTACTGACGGGCAGTACAATTTCCAGTAGGATGGTGTTGTGTCACACAGCAAAAATTGTCAAAGCTTGGTTTACAGAACATAATGTACCTCTTATGAAATGGCCATCTAGATGTCCACACCTCTCGCCAATAAAACCATTGTGGCATAAAATGAAGAAACAGTTCCGTAAACATCCAGCCCGTCCAGTTAACAATCTACGCAACAAATTGCGAGAAATTTGGGACAACACGCTTCCTGAAGAGCTGGTAGATATAATGCCTACCAGAATTAAAGCTGTTGTTGTTAATAAAAGTGATGTAACACAGTTTTTATGAAGCGGTCGAACTGCGAGTCTTAATGTTTTTTATTAACAAACTTGTCACTGACATAACGTAGTGATATTTCATCGTACTTAAGTTAAAAGTTTATACTTTATGTCTGTTACCAATATTTTTCTTTAGTAAAACAGTTCTGAGAGTGTTTTTACTTTTATTTAAATATGTTAGTTGTGAAATTATGCCTGGCCGAACTATTATGAGCCTGGGCTCGTAGTTATAATAATATGTATTTCATGCATGAAATAATATTTTCTTACCTATCAGAAACGTAGCTTTAACGAAACGATTTTATTCCCGATGTAATCTGATCCAGTAAAGTAATAAGTGAATGAATCAAACTATCGCCGCCACTGGATAGAGTATTTTTAATTCATCAAACGTGCGTTGCTTCAAATTTAGATGTTAAGGTCACGAAGTGTGTATTTTTAAATTAATGTTTTGGTGGTGGCATACGTGCCACAATAAAAAATGGTTTCTATTTGATCTTGCAAAAAGCATCGTACTTCCACTGAGTGAACGAAGGATAGATCAATTACCGTTTTTGTTTTCACTAGCCCGGCTCTTCTTTTTATCAACATACTTTGGCACTTGAATAATACGTTAAGACTTAAGTAACGTGGATTATCTAAGCAAAGCTATGTATTAAACGTGTGCTTATATATAGGACGAATTAATGCAAAATGTAAACATTTTAAGGTGTTATTAAATGATGTCAAGTTTCTAATCACGAAACCAAGGGTGTTACTTAATCAGGAAGCACATGATTGATATGCCCAGAAAACGATAGTTTATCATCAAAGTATACACCAAGATCTTTAATATTTTCAGAACGTACATCCACCTAAAATCTTAAAAATTTTCGATGATTTTTTTTTGTATATTATTATATATGAAGGCTTAAAGCCTTCGTATATATTCTTAAGCTTTCATACTTTAATAATATACAAGAAAAGGTATAGAAAATTTTGAAGATTTTAGGTGGATGTAGCCCCTTAAAATCACCACCGCCTTCACCATTACTAAATTATTTCTATCACACGGTAATTATACAGATAATAACTAAACTAAATTACAAATAATATCTGGAAAATAAGTTTTAAAAATACTCCAGATGTGGTAGATGCAAAATATTTAGAGGTCCAGAAATATTGCTATCAGTCCTAGGACTAGTTGGACGCTTACCTCCAGCTTCTCCTATCTTGTGCTAATCTACGCATTTCGCTAATTGTGTTACAACCTACATCCCTTACTATTTGCGAACAGTAGTCTAATCTAGGCCTACCTCTCTATTTCTTCACTCCTATTTCTGCCTCCAAAATACCGCGGACTATTCCCCCATGCCTCAGCAAGTGGCCTACCATTCTATCTCTTCTCTTCTTTATGTTTTCCACATACTTCTTTTCTCGCCGACTTTCTCTAATACTTCTTCGTTTCTAACCCTATCAGTCCACGGTATTTTCATCATTCTTCGGTAACACCACATCTCAAAAGTTTCTAATTTCTTCCTACGTGCTTCCCCTACCGTCCAGGTTTCGCAACCTTATAGTGCCGTGCTCCATACATACGTTTTCAAAAATCTCTTCCTTGTTTCTAAGTTTATTACCCCCGAGCATAAAAATGCTTTCATTTTTTTAAAAACAACTCGACCCTGCGCTATTCTTTGTTTTATATTTTATCACTTCTTCCATCCCAATTTATATTACTTCCTAAATAAGTGAAGTCTTTAGCTTCCTCCAATCTTTCATTATTAATTCATACTTTCGCTTTTGCTCTGCTCTCGCGCCCTCTGCACACTAACACTTTATTTTTGTTTTTATTCACTCTCATTCCGTATTCTTCTGTCAACACTGCCTTCATTTCATTCAACGCTGATTCTAATTCCTCTCTACTAGATGCTAATACTGCTATATCATCCGCGAATCTCAGCATTTTTAGTTTCTGTCCCTGTACTTTAATCCCGAAATCCACTCTATTTTTTACCACATTAATCGCCTCTTCGATGTACAGATTAAAAATTAGTGGTGATAGCGTACATCCTTGTCTTACTTCTTTACTAATACCTACTTCCCTTCTTTCCCCTTCTGCTTCTATAACAGCAGTTTTCTCTTTGTATAGATTGTGTACTACTCTCCTATCTCTATACTTCATTCCCGCGCTCTTTAGTATCTCGAACATTTTTTCCCATCTTACGTTAGATTTTTGACGCATGGGAAGTTAGGCTAATCGTTCTAAAGTTCTCGCATTTGTCGGCTCTTCTCTTTTTCGGTATAGTAACGATAATGTTCCTCTTATAATCCTCCGGCATCTCGCCCGTTTCGTATATGTATTTTACCAGTTCAAACATCCTATTTACTACTTTCTGTCCCGCACATTTCAAAATTTCCGCCTGTATTTTATCTACACCCGGCTCTTTATTGTTCTTTAGCCCCCTTAGTGCTATTTCAAATTCCTCTCTCAATATAGGTTTTCCTACATCTTCCCTATCGATGCTAGATTCTTCCTCTAATATTTCTCCTAATTCCTGACCCTCGTGTAAATTTCCTAAGTACTGCTTCCATCTATCCGCTTTCTCCTCTCTTCCAATCAGTATGTCCCCCGATTGACTCCTAACGTTTCTACTTATTGGTCCTATATCCCTGAAGTTCCTCTTAATTATTTTGTAAGCCTCATCGGTCTTACCTACTTGAAGCTTATCTTCTACTTCTTTGCATTTATCCTCTATCCATTGTTCTTTCGCTTTTCTACGCTTTCTAATGATTTTCCACTTTATTGACTTATAAGTATTCAGTCCTTCCTCGTCTCGTCTGTTTTTGTAGCCTTGTCTCTTTTGTATTAAGTTTAAGATTTCGTCCGTTATCCAGGGCTTCCTAGCTTCCCTTCTCTCGTGTCCTAAAACGTCCGTAGCCGCGGAATCTAGACTATTCTAGATACCCTCCCACTCAGTTTCTGCGTTCTTGATTTCGTCATTACTGGAACTTATCTTTCATATTCTGATCCCCCAATATGTATATGTTTCCTATCCTTCCGGGTTTTCAGATTTTTGAACTTTAATCTAGCTTTCATGACTACCAAGTTGTGGTCGCTGTCCACATCTGCTCCTGGATAACTCTTACAGTCTTTTACTTGATTTCTAAATCTCTTCCTAACCAGAATGTAGTCTATCTGACACATGTCTATCCCTCCTGGCATTTTCCAGGTGTACCGCCTCCTAACGTGATTCTTGAACAATGTATTCGCGACTACCATATTGTGCTTCTCACAGAATTCTATCAGTCTGCTACCTCTCTCGTTTCTGTTTCCTAATCCATAAGGACCTACAAATTCTCCTTCTTTCCCCTCACCTACGACAGCGTTAAAATCTCCGACTATTATTAAATTTTCATGACCCTTCACAAATCCTATTACCTGCTCTATGTCCGAATAAACGGCTTCTAACTTTTCCTCACTGTGGCTAGAAGTAGGCATGTATACATGCACTATTACTGCTTTCACTGGCTTCGAATCTAACCTGACCATCATTACTCTCTCGCTGTATTGTAGGTAGCTATCTATTTGCATAGATGATTAATGAAAAAGATCTCACAATATTCTGGTCCTATTTAGCCTTTTGGTATTCGGATTTTTCAAAAACGACCCCACAAAACGTCCAGCCAGCTTAAGTCCGACAGACTTAAATCAAAGAAACGAGATGGTCTATCAATGAGCTATTGAGTGCATGATGATGTCCCCCTGCACTCAGACCACCAGATCGTATAATAACCAAAATATCCACGTGGATATTTTTATTACAAAACATTATTTTGTTATTATTTTTTATGAAATGATCTCGCTACGTGTATTTTTTTAGATAACGGTCCACGATCATTAGATCATATTGCAGGCTCATTTCTAAGTGTCTCATATAAAGCAGAGTTTAGATTTTCCGCGAAAATTACAACTATATTTTAATTTTCTATATTTTCCTGCTTTAATTGCGGAAATACCGATAACATATCTGACAACAATTCGAATTTTCTGGGGTGACTATTTTTATCATCTGTGTAGGCAGCATCAGCTAGATTTTCCGGCACTTTAAAAATATAAGCACGGTAAATAGCTGCTACTAGAAAATTTCGGATTACCACTAAATTCCAGCGTAACGATACATATAAATGATCTCCTTGAAAGATCGAGATCATTCTTGTCCGTAAATAAAAAGGTATTACATTCTTGTTTGTAGTTTAAAAAATTCGGAAAATGTCCATGTCCTTTTTTGTCATGTTCATTGCTGGTTGTCGCTTTATTAATTGAAAAAATGTAATACAAAAATAACTATATACATCCTAATTTTACTAACAATATCTTCGCTATTTGCAAAAATAATATCTTAAAATATAATCCAATTTGAATGGCATCAGAACTACTTTTTGGTTGCAGGCATTGAACCTGCTTACTAGTTAGACACCTCTAAGAAACTACCCCCGTTTTTCTTTTAAATTACATACCTCATTTCACAAAATTTAACCCCCTACTCACAACGAACAGAGGTATATCGAAATTATAATTTTGATTTAAATTAATGTTGTTATTTCACAGATCCTTTACATGTCGAAGAATTTTATAAACCCTTCTGCCTTGTAATGCTTAAAATAGACATAAACGAAGCGTTATTGAGTTTATATTATGCCATGAGTTATGCTAGGTATCCATAAAACTTTTATTTGCATACAGAAATATCAACTGCAAGTCAAAGTAACTTTTATTCAGAATATCTGACCTAAACTCGAAATAGATTGGATCTTTTCGTAGTCTCATCTAGTGCTCCTGTTAATCGCTATGAAAATACGTTTACTGGCTGAAATTATCTTTAGTTTTAGCTTAGCCAGGCCCGGACTGGACAGAATGTCTACGAATGATTTTATCGTTGAGATTTCTCACACGTCGTAACTTTTATATTATCATATCGGTGCCTACGATATCCGGCAGTAGTTTCTCTCTTATCCACGATTGTGGGTTCCGTTCGTCACGACTTATTAAGTCTATAGTGAACAATAAACAAAAATACCTACCCCAGTTCTTATTATATTGAGTATGCCACTGTATTTCTTTCAAAAATATAGTCGTATTTGTGTTATTTGTATTTTTCTCGAAATATACTTATACGAAACTTTCTGATTTACGAGACTTGTTTCAAAAGTAAGATTCCCATCGCGATAGCTCCGCAAGAAGAAGTATTAGGTGAAATCTGACAACACTGTCGTGAGCGACGTTTCTCCCTCTGTGGGTCTTCACCTTCGTTGTCAAGCTACGCCGCACAGTGTTGGCCTGATAGCCGTCTGCGATGGACCTTCCAATTTCCGCCACCGCCAGGTGCGAAATACGCGCAGTGATCCAATTTTTGAACGCAAAACAGGTTTCACCCATAGACATTCATCGTCAGTTGTATGAAGTTTATGGTGAAAAGTGTTTCACCATTCAGCATGTCCGCAAATGGTGTAGGGAGCTCGGGCGGTCGTACAGATATCCATGACGAAGACCGGAGCGGACGACCGTCGATTTCCGACGAGACTGTCGCAAAAGTCGAGAGTCTCCTGCTCGAAGATCGGAGGATCACCATCCGTAAACTGGCTATCACATTCCTGAGTTATCTGCCAGCTCAATTGACAGACTTCTGTCCGAGAAATTGCGCGGTGGGTCCCACGAATGCTCACAGATGCGCACAAGCAGCAACGCGTCGATTGTCCTCGCCAACTTCTTCAACAATGTGGCACCAATAAGGAGAAATTGTTGGACTCCATCGTCACAGGCGACGAGAACGTGGGTGTTTCATTTCACTCCCGAACAATCCCGAAAAGGAACAATCACGCGAATGGCGCCACTCAAGTTCGTCTAAACCGAAAAAGTTCAAGCAAACGCAATATGCGGGTAAAATCGTAGCAACTGTGTTTTGGGACCGTAAGGGAATATTGCCCATCGACTTTATGCTTCTTGGGACAATAATAAACTCAGATAGGTATTGCGAGGCACTAAAAAAACTCAGACGAGCCATCCAGAACCGTCGGAGAGAAAATCTGAGCAAAGGTGTGAAGCTGTTGCACGACAACGCCTGTCCCCATGCCTTTCGGCAAACCCAGGATCTCCTGAGCAAATTTGGCTGGACTGTCATTCCCCATCCTCCCTACAGCCCAGACCTAGCCTCTAGTGACTACCACCTGTTACCAAAATTGAAGGAATATTTGGGTGGTTTGAGTTTCCGGACCGATAATGTAGTCAAAGAAGAAATCAATCGATACCTCAACGGGTTGCTGGAGTTCTATGACACGGGGATACAGCATTTGGAAGAACGCCTACAAAAATGCATCGAAAGAAATGGCGATTATGTAGAAAAATAGGTTAATGTTCAAGCTTTCCAACCATGTAAATAACTTTGATAATAAACAATGCTGTCTATTTAAAAATAATGTGGGAATCTTATTTTTGAGACAACCCTCGTATATATCGTATCAGCAACAGCAGATTTCCAGACCATCGGTATAGACGCTTGAGATTTGAAGACAGTGGTGGTTATGTACTAGCTTAAGGAGTTCTGTTCGTGATAATTTATTAAATCTATAGTGAATAATATATGATATAAGGAAAAATTGCTCAAGTGAGTTTTTAATAAATGCTACGAATTTTTTTAAAGAAGAAGTACACAATTTCTAGCGAAGAAAACAAAAAAATCCCCACTTTCACAATACGTCTTGCGTTACTTCGATATTCTGCATATGTATTTTTTAAAACCTCTACTAAGACCTTTTGAAGGTAAAACTGCTCAAATCATATTTTAATAGATGCTACGATTTTTTTTAAAGTACAAGGTTTGTTCCGTACCGAACTACCTTATGTTCCTTCCTACCTGCCATCCCCTTCCCTATATCCTACCCTACGCCCGTGTGCGAGTTCCGCCTATATATAGTTTAGTGCGGCCAAGCTGGATCGCAGGAGGATAGAATCATATCAACCACAGACAGTAAGATATCGTGTGAATTCCGGGCAAGCCAACGTGTCCTATCAAAGTAAGTCCCGTTATTTACTTATTATCCGTACCAATTATCCCTGCGTCTGCAGGTGATCCTTCAAGTTCGGTATCGAATATCATAACTAGCAATTATCACACAAGGTTTTTAGCGAAGAAAAAAAACAATATCTACTTCCATAGCAGGTCTTGCGTTGCTGCGATATTCTGCATAGGCATTCCTTAGAGTCCCTACTAATACCTTCTGAAGGCAGAAGTGCTCAAATTATTTTTTAATAGGCGTTATTCATTTTTTTAAAGAAAAAATACAAGATTTTTAGCGAAGAAAACAAAAAAATCGCCATTTTCACAATAGGTCTTGTGTTACGTCTATATTCTACATAAGTATTCCTTAGAATCTCTACTAAGATTTTCTGAAGGCAAAACTGCTCAAATAATTTTCTTAACAGACGCTACGAATTATTTTAAAGAAAAAATACAAGATTTTTAGCGAAGAAAACAAAAAAAATTACCACTTCCACAGTAGGTCTTGCGTTACTTCGATATTTTGCATACACATTCCTTACAGTCTCCATTAAGATCTTCTGAAGGTAAAACTGTCCAAATCATGTTTGCTACGAATTTCGATAATTGTTCTTAAAAAAATGTATTATTTTTGAAAGATGCGATCGTTATTCTGTTAACAACGGCTTAAAGCATGACTGCCAAATTTTATCATGAATCTGTCGATCGGTTCTCGAGATATGACGGTCACCGTTTAGGATTCAAAGGACGTTAGTTTTTTTTCAGGTTGATGAATTCTCGTGCTTGTTTCATTTTTCTTAGCGCGAGGAATTTTGTGCGTGTACATTATTACAATATAGTAGAAAAAAGAAAATGCATGAAACAATTATTCCTCAAGTTTTTCGCTGATTAGTTAAGTCGATCATTGTTGCGCACCCGACGAGAGCGCTCATTGAGGGGCGCAGGTAGCAGCATTAGCCGCCGTCTACTCCGTGACTGAAAGCTTTATATCTCTGTAAATTTTATATAAAGTATTCAGTCACGGGGTAGAGGCAGGTAATGCTGCTACGTGCGCCCCTCAACGAGCGCCCTCGTCGGGTGCGTAAAAATGATCGACTTAACTAATCAGCGACGACCTTGAGGAATCATTGTTGCATACATTTTTTCTTCCCACTATATTGTAATAATGTACACGCACAAAATTTTTCGCGCTGAGGAAGATGAAAAAAGCACGAGAATTCATCATCCTGAGAAAAGTCCATCGTCCTTTGACACCAAAACGGTGCCCATCATGTCTCGCAAACCAATTGACAGATTAATTTAAAATTTGACACAGTGATGCATTAGTCCGTTGTTAACAGAATGACGATATTTTTCTTCAAAAGTAACCAAAATTGTTTAAACAAATTACGATAACAACTGAGTTTTTTACCGAATTTTCGTACTTCAGTTCCATGTGCCCCCTTTTTTTTTATTTTTTAAGAACAATTTTCGGAAACGGCGATAGTCAATATGTTTCGTATGCACTTAACTGCATGATAACTTACTATCTTTGATTTCAGATCAGTTTTAGCAGGAGAAAATAAAGACAGAGAGAGAAATAGACGCTCCACTTCCGGCGTGCATATCTCTTCCGGTTTTAAATATTCTTAAATTGTGTTCACTTTACCATGTTTACAATAAATGTATTTTCAACTTAAAGAAAAAAATGTTTATTTATCATTAATGGTTCCCAAGAAAATTCATCCCGAAGATCGACTATTTTTTCATGTTTCTAGATGGATGTAGCCCCTTAAAATAATGATTAAGAATACCGATTGAGAATTCCGAAACTACCGAGAGATGGCGCTTGGTTATGTTTTATAATCTACTACTGTAGAAAGTAACGGTGTCTACAAGATGTGAAGCCTCATTTGTCAAAAGCATGCTCGCTTACACTGTACTGACGAGACCCAAGATAAGGTCGAAACCGGTCTACAGATAGCGGTACAGTATTTTATTTCTATGTTAGAATAAAATACGGCAAATTTCGCCACGTAATTCAGCGTCTGTCGACGGCATATAGCCGGGGGAATAGCCGTTGTGGCTTAATTTGTTTAACCCTTAATGTTTAAGGACTTACAGATGGTTGGTGTATAAGCCTCCTTACGGCATCTTGTATAAACAAATAGAGAAATGCAACATTTATCGGCCGTCAAAGATTCCAAGGTGTTCTGGCCGCTAAAAGAAATTCAGTCATTGGCTTTATATCAAAAAGATGTTAAGTCCGCCTACACCAACCGTAGATAAATTTAGGATTAACTAGAAATATACATATCTCAGTGGTGTCGGCAGACCGCTGTGTAGGTATAGCCTATTTCACTCATTGTTGTAAGTAAGTATGAGACCGATCCCATGCCAAGAACAATAACACTCGTTTTATTTTTATTCGTAGGAAGAACCAAAAAACTTTAAAATATTGTTTCAATGTACTCATGTGCAATTTACGTTTAGTATGTGCTGTGTAAGATCAAATATAATTTGGTTTACTATATTTAGAACAGTTTTAAAACATAAATACCAAAAAATTGCACATAAAGTAACAAATTGTAATTAATTACATGTAATACATGTACTACAATTATCCGTGAACGTAGCAATCCAATTCTATGTAGTCCCGAACTATTACGACATCGTGAAATATCTCGTTTTATAAATACTATAGGCAGAGTGTTCTAATTTGGGAACGCAAAAGAAACTAGCTGTGTTATTATGTTTATAGATTTCTGTGGAGCTATTTAAAACGCAAAAATAATGGAATATAATGTATTTTCGGTAAAACAATAAACATGGATGTGTGTGTGTGTTTGTATATTTTTGGTTGTATTTCAAAAGGAATTACGATTTTCGGAAAAATGCGAAATATTGGAACGTTTAGAGAGTAGGAAGGAAACGTTAACACTCTGTTTTACCACAATATCAATAGTGTTAATTTTCTTCAAAAAATAAAACCCGCCACAGGTAGAATTCGACATTTGTCTCGGATCGGAACCGAACGACATACAGCTGTTTCGAACTTATTAGTTCTCATCAGTGTCGTACACGGTACGCCGATTCAGGACAAATGCCGAATGAACTTTATGGCGTATACATCTTTATCGATACGATCTCTGTCAGTAACATATAAGTCGGAAATCGAGAAAGGAACCACCAAACCGCCAAGCGGTCATCAAAGTAATATGTAATTATGTAATGATTATGTAATAACTTTGCTATTCGGGAACTACTTTGATGACGTATCTTTGGAATTAAATAAAATATAATCTTCTCGTATTTACCAATCGATTCCGTGTATCCTTTTACATAAGATGCCATGCACATATCTCGATCCTAGAAACATGAAAGGTGTGACGCTGGGGAGAGACAAGGTACGTACTGTTGCGATTATATTTTTGAAAATTCCAGGTGTCTCTTAAATAATTCTTGAAGAAATGGGTCTTTGTACATAAGTGTTTTCTGTAGAAAATAATGAAGAATTTGATGATAAAATCAGTTTTGACAGACAATAGTTAGTTTTCGAGATATTAATTGTATTCCTGGCAAAAAGTTGTAGATTTTCATTTCTCTTCCTAGATCCTAGGAACATGAAAGGTGTGACGCTGGGGAGAGCCAAGGTATGTACTTTTTCAATCATATTTTTGCCAATTCCAGATGTCTTTAAAATAATTCTCGAAGAAATGGGACTTTGTACAGAAATGTTTTATATATAGAAAATAATGAAGAATTTGATAATAAAATCAGTTTTGACAAACAATGGTTAGTTTGCGAGATATTAATTTTATTCCGGGCAAGATGCTGTAGATTTTCGTTTGTCTTGATTCTGAACAACGTATTTTTGAAACTAAATAAAATAGAATATCCTTGTATCCTTTTACATAAAATATCATGTACATATATCGATCCTATAAACATGAATGGCGTGGCGCTGGGGAGAAACGAGGTATGTACTGTTACAATTATATTTTTGACACTTCCAGGTGCATTTAAAATAATTCTGGAAGAAATGGGTCTTAGTAAACAAATATATCTTCCAACAGGATAATTATCCGAAGCACACCGCCAATAAAACAAAGAAATGGTTACTTTATAATATTCGTAGACAAATCAAAACTCCACCCCAGTCTCCGGACATAAATATGGGATTTTTAGAGCATTTGTGGTACTTGTTGGACTTGAAGGTCCGAAAAAATTAAATTTCTTCGGAACAACAGCTACAAATGGTTTTATTACAAGAATAGGATCAAATTGGACCTAAATAACCCAGAACCTTGTATCCTCGATGCCACGAATACTTCACGCCATAATTGATGCAAGTGATGGTAACAGAACATTAAAGTGTAATAAATTTGTTAAGAACTTGTTTCAATAAAAATTTTTATTGTGCCAATACTTTTTTGATCCTTGAAATTCGTATTCTTATTTATTATTCTTATCTTATTTTTAATTCGACCAATCTATGGCCACCAAAAGCTAACAGTTGGATGCTAGTTTTTAAATAGATTTAGTATCAAATAATTCACTTTAATATTTTTGAGATTTAAGAAAAAAGTGGAGTGCGTTAATACTGTTTTGATCCACTGTATATTACTGTTATTATTATATTTAAATATGTTGGATATGCACGTCTGATGGGCGCAAAATGGAGAAACCACCCTCTCCTCTAATTACAATTTTTTTATCACCACTGTATGTTGATTATTCCTGCTACTACCACAGCAAGTCTGCCCAATACTAAAATAATTTTAAGACGTGTTGCGATTGCGAATACTTTGGCACTTTCCGCATCATTAATCAACTAATTAAGTACCAATTATCAACGCATCATACGTTTAATCCTATTTCACGGCTTGCCAATAACGAATTTATTTGAAAAATTGTCAGCAGCGCCTCGCGCATGTTTTAATTAACATGTTTACGTTCGCTAATAGCTTTCAAAACATCTTTGGAGTTCATACGCGAGCCTTAATTAAATTTCGCTGATGTTTACGTAAAAAATAGTTGCCCGCTTCAGAACGCAAGGATCCAAACTGCCAAAGTGTACTTTTGTGTATAATAAAAATTAAAGATGCCTGGCGAACATTCCACGGGATCGTATGTTTAATTTTTTGAGGTACAACTATCTATAATCCACAGCGAAGTAAAAAAGCATTCTAGCGGGTTGTCCAAAAAGTTCGTTCGGCTTTTTCATAAGTATATATTATTAACATTAGTTATTACAAATTGTTTTAATTAATAATGTACATTCCTACGTATTCAATAACTTTCTCCTGCCTCTCAGTAAGCTTCATAATACCGTTTCCATAAAAACTTTGCTGTTTGCTCGCAATAAATGTTTTTAAATGATTTCTGACTTCCTCGTCATTGGAAAATGTTAAGTTTCGTAAACTGTTATCTATGGAGAGGAATAGGTGAAAATCCGAGGGCGTGAGCTCTGGAGAATACGGTGGATGGTGTAAGACATCCCACTCTAACTCCAACAATTTCCTCCGGGTCTGCAGAAAATCTTGTGAGATCAAGCGTTGTCGTGATAGAAGACGACGTTCTTACGATTTACAAGTCCTGGGCGTTATTCCTGCATGGCTTGGGCTCAATTATTGTAGTTGTTCGCAGTAGACGTCCGAATTTATTGTTTCGTTCCTCGGAAGTAGCTCAAAATAAATGATTCCTTTGAAATCCCACCAGACGAACAACAAAACTTTCCTGGGGTAAAGCTTTACTTTTGGCGTGGATTGAGAAGGTTCACCGGACTTTCCCCACGATCTTTTTCGACTGACGTTGTCGTGAATGATCCACTGCTCATCTCCAGTAACCATATTTCTCAAAAAGATATCGCTACGTTGACGAATTCTTAACATATCGCGGATGTTGATGCGATCCATTAAATTGGATTCGCGAGGAACCCAAACATCGAGTCTACTGACAAACCCAAGTTGTTTAAGATGATTTTGTACACTAGATTTTGACGTCCCGACTTTTTCTGCAAGCTCACGTATGGTTTGGCGAGGATTTACCTCAACTAAGGCTCGTAAATGCTCGGGAACGACTACTTTAGGTCGGTCCGACCTTGGGGCGTCCGTGAGGAAAAAATCGCCATATAGAAATCTCTTGAACCACTTTTGACACGTTCGATCTTGTCAAAGATCAGTTGAACAGTTTTGCCGTACACAGAACACAGTTTGCGGCAAGTTTCAGTGGCTCTCTTGCCTTTTTTAAAATAAAAAAGCATCACGTGTCTAAAATGCTCGGTTTCGCTCATTTTCAATTAAGCTCACACAACAATAATAAAGCAAGTTCACGGGTATAACACCAGTAAACAACAGTTAAATATCAGGGTTAAATAGGAAGGAAGACATCATGGGCCATGACGTAAATGGTTAACTTGGAAAAACAAAACAACTTTTTGCACAAATCCAATATTTTGGGTAAATATCTGACATTGAACATTACCTTAGCAGATAAAAGTGACGTTGAATCACCACTACGTGGTAAGGGGTGATTTTACACCCACACATGTCGGGTAAGGATTTCACACACCTGTGGGGTAAGAGCTGGCGTTGAACCCTCTTCAGATGTAAGGGGTGGTTTACATTGCACGCTGTGAGATAAGTCGTGACATTTAACAACATTTACGAGCTAAGGAATGATTTGAACTACAATTGTAGGGTAAGAGTCGATATTGAACTACACTCATGTAGTCAAGGGTGACGCCTAACACTTTTAATGTAATAGACGACGTTGAACTGCATTTATGTGGTAAGAGGTCATTGTATATCACTCCTACTCCTATAGAGTAAGGGATGATTTTGAGGGTAAATGATAGGGTAAGCAGTCTAAGGGGTAAAGGCCGATTTTAATTTGTAGGGTAATGGGGACGTTGAATTGCACTTATGAAGTAAGGAGTAGATTTACATAATAATTGTAGATTGTAGGGTAATACACTACTCAAGAAAAAAAAATCTGAAGAGAATATACTTTTATATTTCTTTATTTCTATTTTTTTTTTCTTTTCTTCTATTTCATTTTTTCATTAGTCTTTTCCTCAATATTTGGAAAGTGGCGGTAGATTTTTTAAAAGTAATTTTTTTGTACTTTTTTCAAATTAATAGCAAAGGCCAAAAGTTTTGTTTTGTTCAAAAACGACAATCGTCGTTTATAGAGATTTTATTCAAGGTTTCAAAACTATCCTTCGATTCCCTGTACGATAAATAGTTCCTGAGATATTAATGATCAAAGACAAAAGTGTCATTTTTTATTCAACCCCTGATATATCGGCAACACATAGTCGTACAGAGTTGGTTAAAAACCCTAATTAAATCTGAATAAACAGGTTAACCGGCTCTTGCATTGATTTAGTCCGAAAAAAATTTCCTGAGCCCAGGGACGCTCGCAAAAAAAAAGAATATTTTTGTATCGCGATATTTCTTTGGATTGCGAAATAACTGTAGATCAGAAACCTTTTTTGCTAGATTTCAAAACTGGAAACTTCAACCTTCAAAATGTTTTTTCTTCGTCTCGATGCGATCATTTTTCACAAAGTTACAGCCTTTGAAAAATCACTGAAAATTTTTCGGAATTTCTTTGTTCCCTTAATGTGTTCGAGTAGTGTAGATGACGTCCAACCACACTTACAGGGTAAGAGGTGATGGTAAATCACTAAGGAATAAATATGACGTTGAACTACCACTAAGGGGAAGGAGTGATTTGAATCATACTTGTAGAGTAAGAGGTCACTTTGAACTACACTTATGTGGTAAAGAGTGACTTCTAACAACACTAACAGGTAAGAGTTGAACGTTGAAATGCATTTATGTGCTAAGGGGTGATTTTAAATCAGCATTGTAGGGTTGAACACCTTCTATAGAATAAGGAATCACAATTTCTGAGGTAAGAGCTGACATTAAGGTATACAGTAAGGTATAAAGGGTAGTTTAAAGTTCTAAGGTAATAAGTAGGGTTCAACTACATATTTGGGGTAACAATGACGTTGATATGAAACAACATTCACCTTAAAATCAACAGAACCAGATTGTGAAGTGGTAAAATCCATATTAAAAGATGAAGACCAACACTCAGTATCCTGAAATGTGATTTTTTTTTATGAAACTATAAATTATCGACTTTCCGGACCAATTTCTTTCTTGGAAGGTACAGTTAGATACTGACGGGCATTACTTTGGGAAATTTCTTAGATCCAAAGTTACGAAATCTAAACTCTGATGGAAACCTTGATAAGACTGGCAAAAACATTTGGTTTAAATAAATTGTTTTACCAACAAGTGAACCGACAACAGTGCAGTAAATAATTTAAAGTCCAAAAGCCCAACGACACAGGTCAAATACCTTTGATAATTTGAAAAAAGCAACAGAATGAGGCGAGGAATTAATATAAGCAATCTGGAAACGATTGACAATATTTTGGAAAAGGAATCAACAACGTCTCTATTGTTGTCAAGAAGAAACCTAGTATGAACATGCGTTATTTTAAAATTTCATTGTGTTCCCCACGTTCCAATTCCTTAAAGAAAACTACATCAGTTGTAAAAAATTGCCGACTATGTTCTAGCTCAGTCATTCAACATTTCGCTACATTTCCAAACTCTACCACATATTTAGTGCGACTGCAAACTGCGTCTATAAAACTAACGTTCATATTTCTAGTTGGTTCATCATTTTTGAACAATCTAGCGAAATACATAACCTCAACTTTTATCTTTTATGACTAATAGCTAAACGAATAGTTTTGTTGCGCACATGCTTTCTTGGAAAAATCATCTAAATCTGGAAAAATACTTGCACAAAAGGTCATACAAAGAATAAGGGAGGTTTAAAAATAACAGTGATGAAAAAATTAAATACTCCTATTGTTATCGACTGATTTTGATCGAAAAAACCGAGAATATATCGCGGGAATTAAAAAGTCGTGCGACACAAACGCCAAAAAAGTAAAAGGCAATTATTAAAGACGTACCAGTATCCAAAAAAATTCGATATCGTCGAGCAGTCTGGCTCCACTCCTGCGGCTTCCAGCCTGGTGTCCAGGTCGCTGTTGCTGTTGCCCGGACTGAAGATTCCGGTGTCGGAAGACGACGATTCCTCGCTGACGTCTTCTTCATCGTCCACGTCCTCTTTATTGTCACTCATTTTACCGAATATGTTCTTAACGAAACTCATAATCTTGATTCTGATTCATCTGACGTACGAGTATATCTGGCTTATATGCGTACCGTAAAAGCGCGAGCGCGATTTCTACTTTGGCACTCGCGGGATGAATTTTGCTATTTGCAGCTCAAGCATGCGAAGCCTTGAATTCGGTCGCTGGTATCGCTCCGTCGTCATACGTAAGGCGCATTGTTTTGTTTGGAGCAACTGAGCGGCGTGTATGTATGTATATCAATTGGTCGACCTAAAACGACGTTCCCTTCAGCAGGCGACCACGAGGGGGCCCGAAAGAACAGGCGACGCGAACGTTCCGGGGCATTCCTTCCATAAACACGCTATTTTAGGAAACGGTTTTCGAAATTGCGAACGTCACACGACGCGACAAAGGCGAAAGATTCGTCGATGATATGTACCCACGACCGGGCAGTATTTTTATAAGGCCAGTGGCTATCTTATAGCTATTTACATATCGTAAAAATATGTCTGTTGGTCTATTTCGGTAACGCGAAAGCTTATTTTAACAAATTTTCAATTCTCGGGATCCTAGATACTTAATATCAGGTAAACCCGTTGATTATCCACATCTTGAAACATATTTTTTTACATTCTAGAGAAGAATTGAAAGGCGAACATGGTTCGGCTTCGAAAAATAAGCGAAGAACAATTTTTGAATCCATTAAATAAGATTATTAACTACATACCTACATCGTTTATAGAACAAAAATTACGCTGCAATTAAGTTATTAATTAAAAACATGCTATTGTCCGTATTTTCAAAAATTTAACAAGGAAATACTGTTCTTGCTTACAATTATAGGCACTTCTTTCAAAATTACGACAAATATACCAAGTATGTTATACATGGAACCGGAATTTGTCCATAGATGGCTTAGCTGCTAATGTATTGTAGTTACAGTCATACAACGTCATTAGCGCCATATTCTTGTTTTGACATTTGACAAAGGCTTTTATCTCACAACACAAGTTTCATACAACAACATCGTTTTTAAAAGCGTTGGACGAGCCAGAAGATGGGAAAATGGATTCCACATGAATTGAATGAAAGACAGCAGGAAAACCGAAAAACCATTTGCGAAATGCTGCTAGCCAGGTATAAAGAAACTCATTTCCCCATCGAATTGTGCTGGCGATGAAAAGTGGATATATTTCGAGAATTCTAAGCGTAAGAGATTATGGGTATAGGTAACTCCAGGCGAACCATTGGCATGTTCTGTATTTGGTGGGATCAGAAGGGTGTGATCTGCTAAATCTATTATGAGCCTCTAAAACTTCACCAAGCCGTTAATACTGAACGCTACCGACAACAAATAATCAATTTGAATCAAGATTTACGTAAAAAACGACCGGAACATCAAAAAAGGCAAAACAAAGTGATTTTGCTTCATGATGATGCGCCATCACACACAGCAAAACCGGTCAGGAAAACGATTGTGGCGTTTAGTTGGGAAATACTTTTGCACACGGCTTACTCACCAGACTTGGCTCGTCCGATTACTACTTATTCAATGGGACATGCACTTCCTGAGCAGAGTTTCACTTCTTACGAAAATGAATATGGCTCAATGACTGGTTTGCCTTAAAAGAGCAAGAATTTTTTAGCATAGACTCCATAAATTATTAGAGATGAGAAAATGTATAGCTAGCAATGAGCAATATTTCGAATAAAATATTTTTTACCATTTGCATACAATAAACGTGTATTTTCCATCCAAAAAATTCCTGTTGCATATTTACATACCTGGTAATATATGGTATATAATACAGATTGCTTTATTGAACGCAATTATAATTCTTAGATTGTTTTTTAATATCTACACAGGTTACCCTCCACCTGGCACTCGTTTTGAAGTTCTCCAGTCCTTCTGAAACTATATGAAGTTTGAAGAAAAGTCTTAAATAAACCTCCTTATCCAATTCTAAATTCTATCAAGATTGGGTTTTTTTCTTTGTAGAACTGAGTTTGAAATGCCTTCAGAAGATAAAGTGTAATATTTAAGTCTGACAACCCCCCCCCCTATTGGCAGTAAGACCTTGCAGTTGAAAGCTGAATAAACCGAGGGATGAAAGTGGTGCAACTGCTAGAAAACGAATGAGCGAAAGCCAGCGAAGGAAGTTGACTAAAGCTAGACGCGAGGGAGCAGTTCTTAGGAGTGTTGGCGGCCTCAATGATGTTCCTGGCCCGTCGAAGCGTAGGAAGGACAATGATGAAGCTACTTTGTCGGCGGGCAGGATCAATAAAAACCGCGAGGGGAGGACCGTGGGACCTTTCCCGCCACCAGTGGTGCTAAGATAGCTGCTGGGGGTGGGGGAGGGCTGACGCTGCACAGAGAGCCAATCCCCTCATGGTAGTGGCGGTAGCGGAGGACTACCCAGACAGGCTCTTCACGCGGGAGGAATTCAGCGAGTTTAGGGACGCTTTCATCAGGACCATGCAAATGGTACCCCCTGAGAGTTGGCCCCGACTCGAGACTTCCTTCTGCAAAGGAGAAGCGTTCATCTTCATTACCTCCGACCAGGGATCGAGGGAACGGTTGCTCGGAATAGTCACCACCTTAACCTGGTCGGGGCCCAAAATAAAAATGAGGGGAAATGTGGGGAATACACCCACTTTTCATAATACTATAGGGGAGGAGGTAATTGACATTACCTTGGGCTCCAAACACCTGGCAGGATATGTGCGGAACTGGAGAGTCTCGGATGAACCTACATTCTCGGAGTACTCTGCCATTAAGTTTGATCTGGGAGTGGGGGAACATGAGGAGGCGAAATAGGTCCGTAACCCCAGATTCACAAACTGGGAGCAGTTCAAGTCGGATCTTCTAGTAACAGTTCGGGAGATCCCTTCCAGAATTAGTGAGAGGGAAGTACTGGAGGAGGCAGCCTCTCGACTGAGTAGAGGATTGATGAATAAACCTATGAAGAGAACTGTACACCTAGACGAGCTAGGCCGAAAGGACAGGTAAGATGATGGAACAATAAGCTGGAAAACCTTAGATGTAAGGTAAGAAACCTTCTTAAGGGAGCCAGAAAACGTAACAGCCGTACAACCCGAGAGGACTATAGAACTGCCAGGGGTCAGTATAGGGCTGAGGTTAGGAAAGCCCAAAGAAGGACCTCTTGGGCCTCTTTCTGTAATGAGATAAATAAGGGAGCTGAGGCAGCACGGCTGAACAAGATCCTAGCCCGTAGCCCGGAAGCGATTAGATATAATCCGAAAGATATAATCCTCGGTTAGCTTATAAGGATCACCAGGGTCAGCTTGACACTGAAGACGGTCTCAGAAGTGTGGCTAGGCACAAAGGTTGTTTTTATACTTAAACCGGGCAAAGTCGGTTACAAGTCCCCTAAGGACTTTCGACCGATGAGCCGTACTTCATTTTTACTGAAGACGGCCGAACGATTAGTTGACAGGTACCTTCGGGATACTGTTCTAATAGAGAGACCGCCTCAATGGACCTAGCATGCTTATCAAGCTGATAAATCGATAAACAGCTCTGGATAAGGTTGTGTCATCGGTACGGTCTCAACTGGTCTCCAAAGCATACGTTGTCGGCACCTTCCTTGATATTGAAGGAGCCTTCAACTTTACATCCAGGGTGATGATTAGCGGAGCACTAGCCGATGCTACACTCCTAGAATAATCGCTGAATGGATAGACCATATGTTGGGAAACAGACAGCTTATTGCCAATAAAGGCAAGACTACCATCGAGGGCCGGATCGACTCGGGCTGTCTTTAGGGAGGGGTATTGTCCCCTCTTCTGTGGTGCCTGGTAGTGGATGAGCGGCTTGAAATGTTAAAGGATTACCAAGTAATTGGCTATGCTGATGACTTAGTAATAATAACGAAGAGTCCTTTTCTGGAGCCGATTCTTGATATTTTGCAGGGAGTATTAAACAAAGTTGGGAATTGGCGCAGGGATAGGAGACTGTCAGTCAATCCCTCTAAGACTGATGTGATGGTGTTCACCAAGAAATATAAGTGGAACAGAACATGTGTTGAAACTTGGTGGTCAAGAACTAAGCTATAATAGCGAAGTGAAATACTTAGGAGTAACCCCAGATAGGAAACTGTCATGAGAAAAACATTTAAGTCATATATGTTCCAAGATCACAGCAACACATTGGCAACTGAGAAGGGCCATTGGTAATAGCTGGGGCTTGAAATCGGAGACCATGAAATGGATGTATGAGGCAATTATCAAACCCAGACTGACGTATGCAGCACTGGTCTGGTGGGAGAGAGCCTAAAGTTGGAAACCAACCGACTTAATAAGCTAAGCGGCTTGATTCTAAGAAGTATAACCGGAGCCCCAAGATCAACACCGATGGAGGCGAAGGGGAAACTAACGGGGATACCACCTCTTGATGTCACCCTGAAGGCGGAAGCCGCAAAGGCAATGCACAGAAGTGGAAATAAGTCGCAATCTGATTAGAGACCGCATCAATGGCTGGGCAAGAGACCAGCACAATAAAAGATGGAGAGGAGTAACGGGTTGTCAAATAACCAAACTCTTCATCGAATACTCGAGAGATTAAGAAACGGGCCTAAGAATTCATTAAATTAAACAGGCAGAAAGCCACAACCCTGGTGGAAATCGTGACGAGCCACCATAGTAGCCTGAATGCATATAAACACAAGCTGAAGCTGACTGACAGCCCGGCCTGCAGATACTGTAGAGAAGACGAGGAAACCTCGATTCATCTTCTTTACACCTGCCCTTCACTGGAGGAGGAGAGGTCCCTTATATTAGGGACCCCTATTATCCTAGAGGAGGTGAGGCTTAAGGCGAGGGACGTGCCTATATTGCTCCTTTTGTGGGATAGCATTTTTGGATAATGACCCGGATAATAGGGGATCGCCAAGGGACTACCCATGCGATCAGTAGCTGATGAGGCCCAAAGCCATATAACATAATAATAATAATGTCTGACAATCTTGGTTGCTGAATTAACGTGTAATCTTTGCCCAATCTAATGAAACTTACTTTTCACGTTCCACATTTCAAGAAGGATTAGTTAATTGTGGAACGGAACTAAATTGTTTTAAGAATCCGTCAAAAATATCCATATCCCCATATATTCCCAATTGATTGTACTCGACGTCGTGTAGAACAATTGAATCTGCCAAGAGCCAGCACGTGTCGGATTTTAAAGAAAGATATGCATCCGTTAGTTCAGTTTGTCAAGTATTATTAGATTTATTCACAAATCACTTCCTATAGTTCCAAATGAGATATCATTTACTTCATGTAATAACATTCACCCATAAAATGTCACAACAAATAACATTCGTCACCCAGACCACATATATTTCAAGATCTGGCCTATATAAACAGATATGTAAGGCATGCGATTATCACAATAATCGCTCTGGCATAGGTTAAATTTCTGCTCCATTGCACCCTTTCGGTCTGTCGGTATAACTTCGGTAATACCTTTTAAATTCTCTCATCATTGACATTCTAAAACGTCTAATCTTTTTAGAACAACTGTACAACAAAATCGGAATTGGATTCCTCAAGTAGGGTTAAAAATGAGTCGCACAATTTTCTGACTCATCCTATACATGTACATAGCTGCGTAGACTAGTTCACTATTTTTTTATAAGCACATATTGGGCCCAAAATTATGGCGCAATTTGGTGCCGACGTCATGACGGCTAAAAAACATCAACTCTGCTTCACAAGTCACCTGTACGTCAAATATCTATCAAAAATATTTCACCGAAAAGAATAGACGGTAGTAATCATAACAATAGTATAAACAAAAATTTATTTATCGTCAAACAAATAAATATTTCGCCCACAAGGAATTGTTAAGGTATTACTCTGAATTGTACTGTAATTTAACGATAATACGGTTGCGGATATTTCAGAGAAGATAATGGAACAGGCGAAAAAGAACGCAACCGCGCAAAACTCGCAAAAGATATTTTGTAAACAACCCATCTCCTGTCCTTGGATCACGTCTCAACCGTATCAGTCAACGTTGAACAAAAATAGAGCTGTGGAATCTTCGCTAAATAAATCCTTGGTTGGTATAAATAATTAATATGTCTAAACTGTAAGTAACAAATAAAACAATAGATTAAATAGTTGTTAAACGCAGTAGTTTATTTGTGTTGAAATGTTTCGAAAACGTGTTGACAATATTTGACACAAATAATTATTTTCGAAAAATAACAACTATCCGATTTCGATTTTCAATTCGGAGTGTGCTCCTATCGTTGTCAAAACTAGCTCATTCTGCTGTTAAATTGTAGGTCGAAAGCTGACGCGTATGACGTCATATAATTATCATCAACACGTTTGGCACTCAAACTTCGTGTATACACATTTGTGAAATTGGACTGTTTATAAAATATTTTGCAAGTAATAAATTAAATCTTCCTGTCCTCAAGATGTTCGACCATTCATCATGACGTCTTCCATTTACTAATATCTTAGCCACTCCTTTTAGTTAATAGTTTTATTGCGGATCTTCCAGTAGTCTTTTAAAATGCAAAATTTGGATATAACGACAAGGTCTTCCATAAATTGCCCATCAAAATACGTCGAACTAACCTACAGAGTTAGTACTCGTTTGTACAGGCTCTTCTTCCGATTATTCTTACTCTTCTTCTCGTAATTAAACTGTTAGTTTTGTTCAATTATGGTAAAATATATTTTTCGCACTTCTAAAATATGTTTGGGGAGCCACAGGACGTATAAGCGATCACAATTATCTGTTTCGCAATCGAATATTGAAGTGGGGGTATACGAAGATTTTGCTCATATTCCCAAGGTATACCACCACAATCTAACCTCATATCAGACCCATAGACTTATAGCTTATAGACCGTTTCTGTTCAGCCCAGCATACCGCTTTCAATGGAATCGAGAACCATCAACGATAAGGCCTGCCCATCACTCCAGCACTCTTCCAGCCAGTTCTTCTATTTCCTGCGTTTAATGCAATTGTTCCCTGAAACGCATCCGGCCACCTTGCACACCGTTCTTAACTTGTGCAAGAACGACTTCTTCTGTGCAGTAGACAAGCTGCTTTACGCAAAAAGGTGCAAGGCCCTATACAACAGAAGCCAGAATATGTTCAAGAGGTGTTCTTCTAGCAGGAATCACCCTTACTGTGGGGCGCATAATATGGCTAAAAATGTAAGACAGCAGGAGAGGGCAGTGAGTAGCGACGCCGCAGTTATTTCCAGAGATAGGGTGGAGACTCTTTCAAAGATGCAGATGGTGGTGGACAATAGTTTTGATGGCAGTGACGTTAAAGATTGTAGTGGTGAGTCGGCAAGTACTTTCTATTTCTTTATTACTACACATAACTGTGTAATAAAATCTCAACTGGCATTTCGTAACTTCAGTTTTAAGTTAACAATTACCAATCAACTATTTCTACACTCTAAAACTACAAGCTAAGTAAACGCAAAAAAAAACTTATTACTAACCTTTGAAAGAACCACATCGAAGTTGTTCAAATGTGTTGTGTTCTTAACACTTAACCAAGGAATAACATTTCTTCGCAATTACCAATATATTTATTAATTTCTTTGTTGTTATCACAGGTGCAGACGGTTTCAATGCTAGAAATCATCAACTTTGATATTATAAAAATGCGCTATAGCTATAGGGCAAGAATATATAGGACAAATATAGCGGGAGTAATTAAAAAAATTAACTTGTCACACAAATAGAGACGAATTGTTTAGTTGAAACAAACGCGGCTTATTTACTTTTTTATTGTGTATAAAAATTAAATTTTACTCTTCTGTTAATTATTAAATAATCACTAACAATATTACTGCGCATATCTAGCCTCAGATTAAGAATAAGTACCATTTATTCCGCAAATATCATACATATAATTTAATTACAGTATATGTTAATCCTGCCTTGGCCATACAATCGACAATATCCAAATCGTCCCTGTAATAATTCTAATGAATGACCACACATTCACTGAACATAGTAATATTTTTTAGCCAATTCCGATATTCCAAAATCTACATCAGAAAACGAAATCCAGGCCTGCAAGAATGCCCCCAGTTTAGTTGAGGAGTCGTCAGAAATCATAGATCTACCATCACCATTTTCCAAAAAATCGACAGAAAATCCAAAACTTGATAACTGACTCAATATTTCGTAACTTGTTACCTAATTAATCATTTCAAAATGTTAATTATGTGCGTATTTCAAATATAGTACAATAAAGTTCGCTACTTAATCATAGATACATAGTATTCTTTGGTTCGGTAGTTTCCGACCAGAACAGATCAGATCCTCCCACTCTCATATTCAAACTTCAACCTTGCAGTCCGGACAGG
Organism: Rosalia funebris; assembly: GCA_037954035.1. Taxonomy (NCBI): domain Eukaryota; kingdom Metazoa; phylum Arthropoda; class Insecta; order Coleoptera; family Cerambycidae; genus Rosalia; species Rosalia funebris. The sequence goes on along the minus strand of JAZFAV010000001.1, from coordinate 6,916,124 downwards.
TGACAGCTTCTCTGTGCTTTCACGGCATCGTAATCTCTGGACCCTCTGCACTTATTGCGCATAAACGTTTTTGATGCTCTGGTAGTGGTAGTGACGACAAATCAACACTATAGTAAAGTGGTGATTTTTTTCTTGCTGTGAAGTTCAATAACGATCACCTTCAGGCGATTGTTAATTCATAGGCGTCGGTGGAAAAATGAAACCATATGTAAATAATCCGGTCCCCGGCAATTCCCGGAAATCGAAAACCCCGACGAATTCTCCTGGACCAAGTCAGCCAGAATCACCGGCATCCGAACAAATTGGAATAAAACAGGAGATCGAGGTATGTTTTCGATCCTTAAGCACTTTGACCAAGAAAGTATTCGAGTTTTCATGTAGTTTGGAATTTTTTCTCTAGATTAAATGGTCTCTTTGAATATTTCTTGCATGTCATATTAAGTAAGATGTACCTATGCAATATTTAGTACCTTTATGTACGTACAAAATTATAATAGCACACATACATATATTTGCGACCGGTTTCTCAGCTGCGGTATCATTTCTACAATAACCGTGTCTTTCTATGGCAGCAAATTGGTACAAATATTGTGGATACCGCGAGTTAAACATATAAAAGTAAATTCCAACTTTCATGAAGTTCCAAAACTTAAAATCGCATCACCTATGATATCATGTTTTATCACAGGTGATTTTAATTGAAACAAGTAGAAGCCAATGTGTAGAGACAAAAAGGTTTGTTCATTAATTTGTAATGAATTTTGTACTTTGAATGTAATTTAAGTGATAAAAAGTAAACTTATTTGATGTATTATGTAAACATTTTGGATCATATGGGTTTAGGTTTTAGTTTAAATAGCTATAATAGAATAACGCACGTAAAATATTAGCTGATATATAACATAATTATAATTTTATTTTAGTAGAGATTTTTATTGATATTGATATAACCGCGATATTGATATCAACGAAAGTTTCATGGAATACTATGTACATTATTCTTATGGCTATCCTATTATACGGCATGTAAACCAACGGAAATGAAAGTGAAAAAAATGTACTTTCAATAACAACGAATAGCAATAGGTCCACATAATATATATTTTTTTAAATGGTGTTCCGCGTTCTAGATTTTAACCAAATTGTGTAGGCATACTATGTATTCTATTCTTACTATATTCCACTATATGGCATGTAGCGCCAATGAGGATAACGGTACCAAATTCTGTAGATATATTATGTATATTGTTATTATATCCTACTATATGGCATGACCAATGAGGGTAATGGTGATTAAGAATCATAAACAAATAGTAATAGGTCCACAAAATATTGTTTTTTTGAAAAGGTGTCCCGCGTTCTAGATTTCAAAAAGATTTGTAGAAATCCAGAACGCGGAACATATTTAAAATAAACAGTTTTAAAACCTTAAAACGGACTTTTCCGCACGTAGAACATCTCTATCTCGAAATTGAGTGGCTTTGAAAAAATAAACCAACACATAAATGCAGAATATCCGTTTTATGCGACAGTTTTACTTTCTTCAAATAGTCCACCCTCGTGCTTTCTCATGACCAATGAGCAGGGTGGGGTGTGTCCTATCCACCTCAAAGTCAATACATGTCGTCTGGTAGACGTCCCTAATCAGAATCAGTCAAAACCCAATCGACCCGACACGATTTAATTAAGTGATCGTGCTAATAAAAAAAATTATCAAATAGTCCACCATTGTGCTTTCTCATGACTCATGAACATGTTAGAGTGTGTCCTCCTATCCATCTCAAAATCAATAGGTGTTGTCTGGGAGACGTCTCCGATCAGAATCAGTAAAAACCCGATGGATCCGACATGATTTAGTTGAGTTATCGTATTAACAAAAAAATGTTCTCAAATAGTCCACCGTCGTGCTTTCTCATGACCTATGGACAGGGTGGGGTGTTCTATCCACCTCAAAATCAATAGGTGTCGTCTGGGAGATGTTTCCGATCAGAATCAGTCAAAACCCGATCGATCCGACACGATTTAGTTGAGTTATCGTGCTAACAAAAAAACAATTCTCAAATAGACCCAAGGGAGGGGGTGGTGTGTGCTATCCACCTCAAAATCAATAGGTATCGTCTGGGAGACGTCCCCGATCAGAATCAGTCAAAACTCGATCGATCCAACACGATTTAGTTGAGTTATCAAGCATGCTAATAACAATAAATGCCGACGACGACGACACACGCACAGCAAAATATTTTTAAAAATTATTTTTCTTTGTTTTTAGGCCGAAAAACGAAAAATAAACCCAAAAAATTTTTAGTTTTTTCACTTTTTTTTTTTACACGATTACATTACTTTTCCGCTTATAGTGGAGTGCCGAAAAGTAAAAAAAAACGACGGCTCTTAAAACTTTCACAAAACCTACAAACTGCATAACTCAAGAAGTACATTTAATCATATGTACGGGGTGTAGACAAGCTTCGTAGTCGCTTATGCAATCTCTTTTATCGCAATCTCTTTTAGCAATCGTTGACAAACACCGGCATAATAGAATGAAGGGTAAAATAGAACGGCCAGCAATATCACCAGATTTTGTTCCAATGGATAATTTTCAACAAAATCAAATGTATAGCAAACTAAAACCTCAGGGAACGAATAGAAAACAAGATTCTGAAAATTATATCGGATGGTTTACATAAAGTAGAGGTTTTGAACGTACTTGAAGATTTATTGCCATTTTTTGGTATTTTAGAGCAAGCCAAGATTGAGATTAGATTAAACAACAATGGAATTCTTACTGCGTTCATTTTTTTTTTACAAAAACTAAATTCTTCCGTTTTACGTTCTATATAAGAAATATTAGTCTTGCTCGTTAACAGTAATATTCCGAAAAACATAATTTCCGTTTAATTAAGTTTTAAGTAGGCTTAAATCTGATACAACCAATAGCCAATAAAGTAGATGTAAAGGCCTAATTCCACAATAGTTAAATTTATGTTGCAATATAAAAATTTCATTCCTAAATGCTCAAAACGGTAAATAAGTAACTGTCATTCCAAAGTTCTCGTATACAGTATGCCCCTAAAGGTTGGAATAACATTCATCAAATTAAATAGTATTGTCGTTTATGAAAAATGAATTGAATAACAGAAATGAGTGTCTAAAGTTTGTGGAAGATGGTAAGGCGTATAAGGAAAATTATATTTAACCCAGTGCTGGCGACCCCATGGATCCCCAGATGCCCAGAACTATTCACGAGTTAGTCTGCGGATGCGCTAGTTGGCGTTATACTAAATTTAAAAAAGGTTACCTCTTAAAAGGTTAAGTAAAGAGGATTTATGCATATCAAAGGTACCAATTTCAATCGGGTGAAATGCACTTTTGTTTTTCGTGTTTTATGCTTGTTTCGGTAGTTTATTTGTTCCCGTGACGTAAAACTTTGAAAGATTTTTCACAAATTTGAAAGATGTAAAATGTTGTCTGATGAATTTACATATTTTATGAATATACATTTGATTGCGGTCAAATTGTCATCCCTTTTGTCCCAGATTATTTGGAAACAAATTAATTTCCAGCGTCAATTATTTTAGGAAAGCAATACCTACTGTTACCAAATCCACGTAGAACCTTAGATTTTGCTTAGCAAAGAATAACGATATATTTCTTTCAGCTTCCTGTGAACCGTAAGCGTAAGGTGTCGAAGGCCAAAACGACGCAGATAAAGGTTGAGTACCTGTCTGCAATATATCCACATATTTTTAAAACCCATTTGAGGGCCGCCCTCACCCTGGCCGACAATGATCTGCTCGAATCGAGAGTAATCCTAGATCGGCTGAAATCTATGAGCCGAATGAAGAAAACTGTAATTCATCGATCTTTGTATTCTAAAGCGGCACGTGTGAAGAAGAGAAACCAGAATATAACTGATTTCCTAGAATATAGTCGTCCTAGGACAACTGCTGGCCCCGGGACTTCTCGCGGTACGGCTTGTGGCACTCAATCCGCTTCTGCCTGTGGTACTACGTTCGATACGTCCTCAAGTAGTCCGCCCTATACGTCCTCTGGTAGTCCGCCCGGTTCGCTTTCTAATAATCCGCCCGGTTCGCCATCTTGTAGTCCGCCCGGTTCGTCCTCTAATAGTCCGCCCGGTTCGCCCTCTAATAGTCCGCCCGGTTTGTCCTCTAATAGTCCGCCCGGTTCGCCCTCTAATAGTCCGCGCGGTTCGCCCTCTAATAGTCCGCCCGGTTCGCCTTTTAATAGTCCGCCCGGTTCGCCCTCTATTAGTCCGCCCGGTTCGCCCTCTAATAGTCCGCCCGGTTCGCTTTCTAATAATCCGCCCGGTTCGCCATCTTGTAGTCCGCCCGGTTCGTCCTCTAATAGTCCGCCCGGTTCGCCCTCTAATAGTCCGCCCGGTTTGTCCTCTAATAGTCCGCCCGGTTCGCCCTCTAATAGTCCGCGCGGTTCGCCCTCTAATAGTCCGCCCGGTTCGCCCCCTAATAGTCTGCCCCGTTCGCCCTCTTGTAGTCCGCCCGGTTCGCATTCTACTAGTTCGGCCTCTTGTAGTCCGCCCGGTTCGCCCGAGTATAATCCGCCCCATACACTCTCTCCTCCCCCCTATACATCCTCTTATCCTCCCCCCTATACACCCTCGTATCATCCCCCCGATACACCCTCTTATCCACCCCCCGATACACCCTCTTATCCACCCCCCGATACGAGTACACCCTCTTATCTTCCCCCCTATACACCCTCTAATCGTCCCCCCGATACATCCTCTTATCCTTTCCCCGATACGAGTATACCCTCTTATTTTCCCCCCGATACGTCCTTTTTTAGTCCGCCCGGTTCGTCCTCTTATCCTCCGCCCGGTTCGATCTCTTATGCTTCGTTCCATACGTCCCCTAATACACCGTTCGGTACGTTCCCCAACATTCCATTTGGTTCGATTTCTTGCACTCCGGCTGGTACCGTTTCTTGCGTTCCGTGCGGTACAGTTTCTTGTAATCGATCCGGTACGGTTTCTTACTTTCCGTGCGGTACAGTTTCCTGTGTTGCGCCCCGTACTGTTTCTGGTATTTCGTCTGGTATGTCCACTGGCGATCTATTCGGTACATCTCGTATTATGCCCCCTTCGACGAACACGAACGACTTCTACCAGTACATGGTGAGTCGCTGCAACCAAATGGCGATGATAGCAGCGCAACAATTCCAACAAGATTTTTATCCTCCCAGGCTCGAGGATACTCCCCCCCCATTGCTAATCGACGAGCCTTCGTTCAACAACTTGTCAGAGGTGGTGATTGTAGAAGACAGTAATGAATCTGCCATGTCCGAAGAAATTCGAAACGATACTCCTCCAGATGACGGTAAGTTACTTTTTATAGATCCTCGGAATCTGTTGCAGACTTGTAACAAAATGCTATTTTGTAGTGATGGAAGATAAATTGTCCAGTCAGTATAAGTTTAATAGTCGATCGTATTATTATTTCTACCTGTTTAAAACTTCGCTGTGGAGCTGCCATAACGGCAATTTCTTAACAGGAGTTCTTTAGCCGTAAGACTTAGCTTTCAAGCGAGCTCAAAAAATTAAAAATCGTTTTACAAATAAAAAATTATAAGCGAAATAAGGATTAAAGTTTTTTATCACCCTGTATATTAGAAAAGGCCTGCAGAAGGTTTGTATCGTAAAAAAAATTAAAATTAAAAACTGTCTACTTTCTTGAAACCCAAAAATTTTAAATTCCAAGTCCTCAAACGCTTTTTAATGTAATCAGTTTTGCCGCGAGTCTATAAATATGTACGAGGAGGTATCCAAAAGAAAGAACGAGAATTATTTATTTATTTTGTAATGTAAAAATCTCCTCCAAAACATCAATCTCCTTCAAAATACTGTCCATTAGATGATATGCACTTATCTCAACTGTTTTTTCTACTGTGAAAAATATTTTTTATGTTCTTCTAAACTAATGCTGTTAAGTGCCAGCAGCGATTTTTTCTTAATCCGCTTCTAAGCCCTGCAAACGATTTCCCTATACCTAGGTTCTTATTCATTCTTGGGAATACAAGAAGTTACAGGGGGCTAGGTCGAGCGAGTAAGGTGGGTGTAGAACAATGTTTATGCTGTTTTTTTTTTGCGAAAAATTTTTTGATTTTCAACGCTGTGTACAGGCGCGTTGTCCCAATCCCCCGATCTCCATAATCCAGTTCGGTTTTTTCCTACTGCCGTACCCAATCGCGTTAGCACTTACCCTAAGGACAAATTCAACATGAAGAACTCCTTTGATATCGAGAAAACAAACCATCATGGACTGCAAATTTCATTTCATTTGCCATGCTTTTTTGGTCTGGGCGATGGAGGTGTCTTCCACTGGCTGGACTTCTGGTTTGTCCCAGGGTCATAGCCATTACACCAAGATTCATCGCCTGTGATGACTTGTAACGAATAATCAGGGGTCAGGCTGTTTCTTCTTCAATTCCTAGCACACTTTCAGACGGTTCTCTCTATCTCTGATCATCGGAAAACAGTCGGGGAACAAACTTTTTTCGGCTAGGAGTTCGCTGCTAGGGTGCTAACCTTTGTTTGGTTGGCATTTGAAACGTGTAATAGTTATAAATATATGTATAGGTTAACGTTTGAATAGAAATGTTAACCTATTTTCTTTATTCCGAGATTAATTAATCAATCTTCACCAGCCAGGATTTAGAGACCTTTCAAATGATAGCACTCTATCTGTATTCCCATTTGACTAAATTGACTAACTTAAAATCAATTATGTCCTTGATCTCAAAGTGATCAAGGCCACCTATTGACTAAAATTGCGATTAGCTCAAGAGTCAATTTATTATTGCCTCTATTTCATTGAGACAGGCATTTTCTGCCCGTCATGTCTACACAAGACCATAATATGACCTTATTTTGTAGAGTACGACTCCCCTGAGACCGACCGCAATGTACCCCAGTATTTTGACAGAGCTCCAGGTTGGAGAGTAAGGAGAACGCACCCCCGCTAACAATCTGGGATCAGGGCATAGTTATAGTTAAATATAATGATGGGTACAAATATTTTGTATCTCGTAACTTGTACCTTGTAAATGTAACGTTTTGCTGTTACTTTTTGTTTGTTATAGATATATTATATAAATTTATTACATGATGTTCTTTTTATATAAGATACTTTTTTACAAGAAGTTTATTTTCTTTTTTATTTTTGAATGTAGATATTATTAAGTTTGAATGTGTTATGTTAACATTATTATATGTTTCACTTTTTTTTTAAATAAAGTTTATACTTTTTCAGTAATCATTTTGCTTTGTTGACATCAAAATGCAATTGTTTCGATATATCTACCAAATTTATGACATCATAGTGACTGGCGAATAAAAATTAATAAAACAATGCAGTCACTGGAAAATTAGTCTCCAGTGTTTTTTTAGTACCAACTAAAAAACAGTTGAATCCGGCTAGACGTACTGAATCCATGGCCTGGTATGATTTTTTAGAAGTCAGCAATGGATGAGGGATCGTTGGCACTGTATATCATAGGACTGATTTAGGTGTCGAAAAGAAGGAAATCCTATGTCAGATAATAACAGATACAGTGATTTGGCCCACATTAGAGGTTACATAGCTTGGAGCAATGCATTTTGATACACATTTGGTGTATTATGTATCTTATATCATAAGCAGCATAAAAAATCTCAAAGAGTACCGACAATTGGCATAGAGAAGATCAAGGCAACACTTTTTAGAAACAAATAAAATATACAGGGTATCAGAATAGTTATGTAGAGCTAGCTGTATTCACTGTGAACCTAACAATTTATTAACTGGACCCAGTGCATTTCTATCGTAGGGGGCGGGAGGCTTTTATTTTTATTGGATTGTGTTCAAATTTATGGTCCGGTCCAAAAATAAATGCGCGGGTAAACGTAAAATATTTGGAATATCAGTAGTCTAATGTTCATTATTTTTGTTCAGAGACTGTAGTCTATAGTCAGACACTGCATGTATACGTACGTATACACACAACTACATGTTTATTAGTTAAAACTAAGGACATGGTAACGTGGCGTTGTGTCCAATTTTAATCTGTTGTGATTGTGTATGCTTTAACCTGACTGTGTAAACTTTTTCGGAGCGCGAAAGAAAATCTATAGAAAAATTAAAAATGAATTTTTGTCGTGATCTGTTGCGGGACAATAAAAAAACGTTTAAATTGTATTGCAAAAGTGAATCTTGCGAACAGTAAACAGAGTAACTAGCCTAAGCATTGGACGACGTATTGCTGAATTGAGCGAGCTTGGCAAAAATTTAAGATATTATGAAATGTAAAGGCGTTCTTTCACTTGAAAAAAAAAAGAAGTCGTTTAGGGCTAAATTCAATTTTAAGATATTGTTTGTGACAAATGTGCAGTAATAACACAAGTGGTAACTGGTAAAATCCATGTCACAAAAGATAACACCAAGTGTTCAGATGTTAATACAAAAACTGCTCGGAAAGTTATATTTTACTTCATTTATTTTATATTACTATGTTAGTAAGTACTAAGATGTTATGTTTTCATATACTTATATTAATTGTTATTACAGGTACAAATTAAACATTTAAAATACTATCTATGTTTAATTTATAGGTGTTGTTCACGCTGTCAGAATTGACAAGCTCTGGACTTGCCGAGCAAAGCTTAAACTGGCATATTTTAAAGATGTTTATCTTTTCAACAAATCGGACAACCAAGCCATTTTTTAATTCAAAATGTTCATAATAAACTAATGTAAGTATAAATGAGTTGTTTTTGAAAGAAATATATCGAAAAGTTTTCAAGTTATAAAACGTGTAAGTTTTAGTCAACTGATACATTCAAATCATGCAAAAAGTTCCAAACTTTGACGGTGACTACCTCCTTTATTGTACGGGCAAAAGTTTTTCCATTTAAGCAATTTCCTTCGGGAAGTTCATTCTTTATGTGTACCCGAAATTTGATGAAATTCTATAGAAAAGTGGATTCTTAAATTTTAGGTCTCTAGTAGTGGGGTTACTACCCTGCTAAAACTATCCTGAAAGCCTGTAGAACCCTATAAATTAATATAGTAGAATTATTTTATGAAGACCAAGTCGACAATAAATCGTGCGACAAAGACAGATGCATGCCTGACTGAATAAGAGACACAGACCTCCCTATAAATTATTTCCGCGCGTAAAATTGTTTTACTGCATTGGCGTGGGAGAAGGCAAGCTATAGTAAGCTATATTGCTCTTTGTCGCACGGTTTATTGCCGACTTGCTCTTCATAAAATAATTCTACTTTAATTGTATTTCATCTAATTAATATATTAAATTTGCTCCACTATCTCAAACCCCAGACCTCATGTCATTTTACGGAGCCATCAAAGTGTGGTGAATACTAAGCAAAGCAAAAAAAAACTAAAACGCTTATCTTATCAGAAACTACCGCAAATACTATACTGGTATTCCATTGACAGATGAACTGAGCGTGTAACCAATAACGATCCTCAAACCCGGCACATGCATACCAGTAGCCTCGCGTGACGTTAGTCTTTTCCGACGTCAACGAATGAGATACGTCCGAACAAGTCACGTGGCGTACGGATTATTGTCTTCGAACGAAGGCAACGCCCCTCTTCGAAACTGGATTGTAGACCACCTTCCAGTACAGTTCAGGTACCTGCAGGGTCTTTGTTTTGTTCGGAGCAATCGTGCGGCGTGTATATCAATTGGTCGACCTAATCCGACACTCCTTCAGCAGACGACCATCGGGTAGGGCGAAAGAATAGGCGACGCGAATGTTCCAGGGGGCATTCCTTCCATAAACACGCTATTTTATAACTATTATATATCGTAAAAATATATCTGTTGGTCTATTTCAGATATAATATGGCAGAATGCTTTATTGAACGTAATTATAATTCTGATATTAAATTTTAAAATCTACAGAGAAGGGGGACAACCTGGTACTCGTTCTGAATTTCTCTAGTTCTTCTGATTAAAGTTGAGAAAAGTCTTAAATTGAGCTCCTTGTCCAATTCTAGCTTCTAACACTGTCAAGAGCGGACATCTTTCTTTATAGAGTCAGGTTTAATATACCCCTAAGAAGACAAGGTGAGTATGAGGTTTAAGTATGACGATATTGGTGGCTGACTCCATGAGTCATCATCGTCCAATCTAATGATACTTATTTTTTACCTTCCACATTTCAAAAATGATTAGTTAATTGTGAAACGGAACTAAATTGTTTTAAAATACGTCAAAAACATATCATACAAAATATCAACACCCCCAATTCCAACCTTTTAACACAATTGTATATTATAGTACATAATTTTTTTCTAATATTAAATTAAGTAATTTTAATAAATAATTTTTATTTGACTTCAATTATTCCGCCCTATTATTTTCCTGATACTTATAAAAATATCTAAACGCCATATATAATTGAAAGTACTTTCCGCTAAACACATCACGCGTAAATATTGTGCTTATATAGGGTGTCTCAATTGGAACAATATGATTTGAATTGCGCGCCGTTTATGTCAAAGATTTCGTTTGTGTTCGTTTTTTTACTTACTCTGCCATTTCATGGAGTGGCGTTTCGCGACATAGGCGTTGGTTGGCGCGGACGCGTCGCGCCGTTCGCGTGGATCTGGGTCTGAACAACTCCTATACTCTAAAACTACAAGTTAAGGAAACACACAAAAAAACCTCTAATTAACCTCTGAAATAACCACATAGATGTGAAGTGCTTCAAACAGTTATACCAAGTAACAACATTTCTTCGCAATTACCAATATATTTATTAATTTGTTTGTTATGTTACTTAAATTAACCACAACTGCAAGAATTATATGCGTATCTTCACAGGTGTAGAAGGTTTTGATGCTAGAAATACATAAACTTTGACATTATTAAAATGCGTTATAGCTATAGCACAAGAATAGGCAGGACAAATATAGCGGTAATAGAGTAATTAGAAAAATTAACTTCTCACGCAAGTAAACGTGAATAGTTATGTTGAATCAAGCACGGCTTATTTACTTTTTATTATCTATGAAAAATTAAATTTTACTTCAGTCTACCTATATGATGTAATTATATTTATACTGGGTCCTGCCCTGGCCACACAGTTGACCTTACGCGTCCCTGTAATAGTTTCAATGATCAAGATCATATGTATATTCGCTGAACGTATAGTAATATTTTTTAGCTAATTCCGATATTTCAAAATTACAACAGAAAACGAGATCCAGGTTTCAAAGACTGGACTGCACCGAGTTTGGCTCAGGAGTCGTCGTCATCAGATCTACCACCGCCGTCTTCCAATAAATCGAGAGAATCCATAACTTGATAATTGACCCATTATATTGTATCTTCTTACACTTAATCATTTCAAACTTGATAACTGACCCATTATATCGTATCTTGTTACACTTAATCATTTCAAAGTGTTTATTTTGTGCGTATTTGAAATATAGTACAATAAAATTCGCTACTTAATCACAGATAGTATGGTTCGGCAGTTTTCAATCGTAACAGACCAGATATTCCTACCTTCTTATTCAAAGCTAAACCTTGCAATCTAGAACAGGTGGCAGCATCTCTACGCTTTCGCGGCATTTTAACCTCCGAACTTGTTGTGCACACACGTTGCTGGTGCACCGGTGGTGACTTTTCACTTTGTTGCGAAATTCAGTAGCAATCACCTCGAGGCGGTGTTATTTTATAGGCGTCGGTGGAAAAATGGATCCTCATGTAAATAATTCGGTCCCTGGCAAACTCTGGAGGCCAATAACGCCGATGAATTGTCCTACACCAAGCCAGGCAGAATCACCGGCAGCCGAACAAGTTGAAATAAAACAGGAGAGTAACGTGAAGGTATGTTTTCGATCTTTAAGCAATTTGACCAAGAAAGTTTTCGAGTTTTCATGTACGTACTTTAGAAGTTTGGTAGTAGACAATGCAGAAGTTTAGGCAAGCTCTCTTTGTTTGCGCAGACTTCGTTGTAAGACTCGTCTGAAAATGGTACGCAGTATTTAGATAGTAGTATAATACCAAACATATTTACTATTAGTTTCTCAGTTGCGCTATCATTTTCACAATAGTCCGTATCTTTCTATAGCTGTAAATTGGTACAAAGATTGTGGACAACGTGAGTTAAATATATAAAAGTTCCAACTTACTTTCATGAAATTCCAAAACTTGAAAATCGCATCATAGTTTTTATCACAGCTGATTTTAATTGAAACAAGTTGAAGCCAAGGTGTAGAGACAAAAAGGTCTGTTAATTAATTTGTAATGAATTTTATACTTTGAACGCAATTTAAGTGGCGAAACATAAACCTATTTGAAAATATATATTATCCAAAATGTTTTAAACAATATATTAAGTATTTTGGATCATATTAATTTAGGTTTTACTTTAAATGGCTATGGAATAACGCACATAATATGTTGGTCTGTGAATCACCTGTGGATTTACCGTGGACCAGACAAGCAACGACACGCCGAAAGTAGGTCGTCGTTGCCGTTGGCCGTCGTTACAACAAACTATTAACAGTATATTATATTTAGTGTAGTATATTATTATTTAGAAGACTTACCACTACATTTTAGTGAGAAGATTATTTCCGTAGACGAATAACAGATAATTATACTGCCAAGCACAATTAGTAAGACTCTTTAGCAGTATTTATTTAGTACTTATTCCGACTTGAATCTGCAGAAGAAATAAATTTTAGATTGCATAATAATAGTTTTTTCTTTATTATACTGACCAGTCCCTTTTGCAAATAGCAATTATTACGCCATTGTTCAAATGTAAACTTTTCTTCGTATTTTTTTTTTTTTTTAGAGTTCAATTTTACAGAGAGCTTGTTTGTACTACATAATAAAATAACATAATTATCTGCATTATTTTATATTTACAAACAATTTATACCCTTTAGCAACTAGTAATTGTTACGACACTATTTGAATAATATTTCTTTAGTATATTCTCTATTTAAAATTCAATTAAAAAAAGACGGCTCTTGAAGCTTTCACAGAACCACCAAACTGCATATCTCAAATAAAAAGTACATTTAATCGTATATACAGGTATACAAGCTTATACGTAGTCGTTATGTACACTGATACGTCTTCTCCAAGAGGGTAGCTCTTTTAGCAACTATTGACTTATTAATGGGATCGAGGGTTTCATCAGTCATATTATCTACATCCCACATGTTTTGTTCTTCTCTTTTGAACATGACCAATACACTGTCTCCAGTCTTCTGCTGTAACATTTTCTAATGCTTTCTGAAGATGGCGTTGGACATCAGCCAATTTAAATATTCTATCTTCTCTGGCCACATCCCCTTTAATTTGTGCCCAAATTAACTCAATTGGGTTCAACTCACAATGATATAGAGGTAATCGTAGAACAGTAGTTCCAAGCCTCAATGCTAATTCTTCTACAGCAAGTTACTTATATTTATTTTGCATGTATCTTCACAATTCGAAGCAATTCTGGCTTTAAGCTATTTTCAGCATAAGGGATACCTTTGTCCCGTAACCATTTTTGAATCTGTGCTTTCCTCCATGACTGTTGTGGCGTCTTTTCGCATTTTCGACTATGATAACATTATCCATAACGACGACAGATTCTGGTTCCAAATTTTCAAGAATGCCTCCAAAGCAATTTTCGTATACCTCTGCATTCATTTCTTCGTAGTAGTCTCCTGTTTTCTTGGACTGAAATATTAATTCACCATTTACTAAAAATCCACTATCACTTCCTATATGTGTAATTATCAAACGACGACCTTTCCCAGATGACATTTTTATACCAGTTGACAAGCCTTCAATAGTTGATTGCCATGCATTTTTCACATTTTCATCTTGCCATACTTTTTTCAGTGTGCCCCTCGTTAATCCATGTCTCATCCGTATAATAAATTTTCTTTCCTTGCCTCCGAAATTCTTCAATTTTCCTGAGATGATCTCTTCTCCACTGTACTATTTCACTTCTTTCAATAAGAATACTCTTTCTATCTATTTTCCCATATTTAAACTTCATGCCAGTGTCTCCTTACCCATTTTAGGGATTATCTCATTTTCATTAACAGCTTCCAACACTGCCTTTGACGTTGGTAATTCATTTTTCCTAAAAAAAAGTATGAACGGTTCTTCTTATAGCATATTTTGCATTTTCGTCAACTTCCAGTTTCGTTCGACCGCTTTTTGTTTTGGTGCCTGTACTTGTCCATACATTTTTCGTTCTGTCAAAATTTTATATGTATTTGACTTTGAGGCTCCTGTATAATCTGCGCACATATCTACTACTTCATCTTTTAAACCAGGATGATCTCTTTGTAGACACTGAAAAACACATTAAAAATTAGTGGTGATAGTTAAAAATTAGTGATGACATCCTTGTATTACTCCTTTCCTAATACCTTCCCTTCTTTCCCCTTCTACTTCTATAACAGCAGTGTGCTCTTTGTATAGATTGTGTACTACTCTCCTATCTCTATACTTCATTCCCGCGCTCTTTAGTATCTCGAACATTTTTTCCCATCTTACATTATCAAAAGCTTTTTCTAAACCTACAAATCCTATATAAGCGTTCTTTCCTTTTTCTATTGTTTTCTCTAACATTACTCTTAGCGCCAGAATAGCTTTGCGAGTTCACCTATTTCGCCTAAACCCGAATTGGTCTTCTCCTAATATTTCCTCCGCTCTATTTTCCATCCTCTTCTGCACTATTCTGGTTAAGATTTTTGACGCGTGGGAAGTTAGGTTAATCGTTCTAAAGTTCTCGCATTTGTCGGCTCCTCTCTCTATAATTTAAATAATAACAAAATCACATATCGTTAAATTAACTAAATAGTCCTATGTTGTATTGTGAATATATATTGAATTAATATAACATTAATAAATTTGCCTTTGTGTGTCGCCACTGGTCATCAGCTGTTGCATTGAATGACGGCGTGAGCCTGCGCCAAACTGCAAAAGTGTCTAAATGAGTGAAATAAATAATATTCTTCAAATGAGAGAAACAAAGAGGGCGACAACACCTGCGAATATTGGAGTATCAACGTTGCCATTTTTTGCAGAAAATCCGTAATGAGGACTTAATACAATGAAATTTATTCATCTTTTTATATTTGACAAATATTACATAAATTTGCATGAGCTATGTCGCTGACAGGCATTATAGAATTGGATTCTAATTTCTTGTTTAATTTTGTTTATAAATTACAATTAAATTTAATATTGCCGAATTCGTGTAGAACATATAAGAAATTTAGGAATTAAATACGACAATAGCACCTATCAGCTTAGGTCATTGCACTTTTTACAATCCTTAGTTTGACTTTTAGAGTTCATGGAAGATGGTAAGCGTATAAGAAAAACGTGTGCGCATACGCTAGATGGCGCTGTGGTAAATTTAAAAAAAGGTTTCCTTCTAGCGGATTTATCTATACTAAAGGTACATACATAAAATCGGATGAAATGCCCTTTTGTTTTTCGTGTTTTACATTTGTGTTAATAGTTCATTTGTTCCCGTCACATAAAAATTCACAAACTTAAAAGGTGTAAAACGTTGTTTGATGAATTTGACACACACACATAATTGCGGTCAAATTGTCGTCTTTTTTGTCCCAGATTATTTGGGAACAAATTAATAGCCAGCCATCAATACGGATACCAAATACATAGAACCTTAGATTTTGCTCAGTAAAGAATGGCGACGTAACGATGTATTTGTTTTAGTGTCCTGCGAAGCGTTCGCGTAAGTTACCGAAACCCAAAATGACGGAGATGTACGCTGACTACCTAGCTACACTGTACCCTCAAATTCCGAAAACCCACTTGAAGGCCGCCCTCACCCTTGCCGGAAATGATCTGATGGACGCGAGAATGTTTCTAAATATGGGATACAAGTCAAGGTCGAGGAAAGATATAATTCATCCACCCTTGTCTGCCCGTGTGAAGGAGGGAAACCAGAATGGAGAAATAGAGAATAGAGAAACCGCCACTGCTGGCCCCCGGACTTCTGACGGTACGGCTTCTGTCGCTGCGTCCGCTCCCGCCTGTGGTATTACGTCTTCGTATGGCCCTCTGTACGTTACGTCCTCGGATTCGTATGGCCCTCTATACGGTACACCGTCCTATGTCCCCTATGTTATGTCCAAATTGATAGCCGTCAACAACCTTTACACGATGAATTACTACAACGAGATGGTTAGAACGCCACCAGAATTCGAAGCTTCTCATACTATTATTCCCGAGGTGATTCCCGAAGCAGTTCCCGCGTTGAACATGGAGCCCTTCTTCAGCGACTCATCGAAGGCGGTGTTAGATCCGCCACATTCTGGAATACCTTTGCAACAACACCCGCAACACCAAGTCGAACAAGAAAATCAGCTGCCTTCTCATCCGTACGAATGGATCAAGAAAATATCCTATCAGTCACAACCTAATCCTGGTAAAACGAGGGCCAAGGTCAAGTTCTACACGGACCACCAAAGAATCGAACTAGAAAAAGAATATACCTTCAACAACAAATACATCACAATCAAACGAAGATCCGAGCTAGCCACTAACTTGGGATTATCGGAGAGCCAAGTCAAAATTTGGTTCCAAAACAGAAGAGCTAAAGAACGAAAGCAGAACAAGAGACGCGCTGAAGAAAAAAGCCAAATGGATATAGGGAATAACGGTGCTTACCAACAAAACATGATCAATCAATATCAACCTCTACAGCATCTGGACTTGCATAGCCAGCAGGCTTTATTGCCTAACATTCGCCACCGCAACTGTAGCGAATCTGCCACGGTTGCGGTCGAAGGAGACGTTTTTACTATTAAGGAAGATCCAGACGTTACTCCTTCAGGTGCTGGTAAGTTACTTTTTATAGATCCTTGGAGACTTATGGCAAAATACTATTTTGTAGTGATAGAAAATAATTGTCCAGTCAGTAATAGTTTATATCCGGCCGTATTATTATCTCTACCCGTTTAAAACTACATTTATCCACCTCTCGATTTCCGACTTATATGTTACTGACAGAGATCGTATCGATAAAGATGTATACCCCATAGAGTTCATTTGTTCTGGATCGGCGTACCGTATACGGCACTGATGAGAACTAATAAATTCGAAACAGCTGTATGTCGTTCGGTTTCGATCCGGGACAGATGTCGAATCGTACCTGTGGCAGGTTTTATTTTTTGAAACCTTATCTGATCGTGCAGAAACACTAGAAAGGGGTCGAGGATCGCTTCTAGGTATAATTCAATGCCTGGCGGGGCTTTAGCCCGAGGAGTAGTTGTTTCCTAGAGTGATTATGTAATAGCTTTGCTATTCGGGAACTACTTTGATAACCGCTTGGCGGTTTGGTGGTTCCTTTCTCGATTTCCGACTTATATGTTACTGCTAGTTATAAATACTTAGGTTAACATTTATATAGAAATGCTAACCTATCTTTTTTTTTCCGAGGTTAATCAATCTTCACCAGCCAATATCGAGAGACCTTTCAAATGATAGAGGACTCGATTTGTATGCCCATTTGACTAAATTAACTATGTTAGCCATACTAGGCTTGCCAGATTTCTGAGATGTTCAACCGGGACACCGGAATGCCTCCCGGCGTCGCGAGTATTCAAGGGTACACGCCCTTGGCGGGTTTTTAGAGGGTAGTTTATTCTAAACATTTTATTTCTTACATGTTAATATTTATAAGTTACTTAAGTGAGAAGAAACACTTTGAATGAGGAATAAAAATTTGAATAATATTTACATGTACTTTTCATTGGCTAGGACTTTTTTTAGTTTTTAGAAAGTTTTTTTTTTTTGTTTTTAATATTGTAGAAATATTTACAAGCTAATCCGATATTAATATTACATGTCATCAAGCCTTTAACCGTAGACTCCTTCATCAAACCCATTATCATCAGTCCAGGCGTTGTTCATCAAGGAAAATAATCTCTCAACTGCTGCTGATGTCCCGGGTAAGCAGAAGGCATACTTAATAATTTTGATCAGATTGGGGGCTGCTTTGTGATTCTCCTTGAAGTGTACAAACAGCCTGAGTTATTTTTCTTCACTTGAAATAATCACATCTTGCTTCCACTGTTTCCAATTTGACTGCCAATACTCCTTAGCAAGCACAACTTCGTCAAACAGCTGATCATTGTTTATTTTCGTATCGGGTGCATCCAGAAGACTGCTATTAATAATTTCAGCAGAAGTTTCGGCGTTTTCCCAATCAACAGCGTTTGTTTTGGTCAGATTGACCCATGAAAACTGTTCAGCGTTTCCAGAACCATTCTCCCAGAGGTCCAAGTATTCAATGCACCTTTGATAAAAGCCATCAAATTCTTCTTTCACACTGTTACGGACTTGCTCATCTAGATTCCTGTAGATTTTCTTCGTGCCCATACGGATAAAGTTTGAAGCCTTTCTTTCTATCAGGTTTATTTTGAGAGCTTTGTGAGCTTGAGCAACCTCAAAAGTTGTAGTGTTATCTTTTTCCATTCCCAGGATGGCCTTGTTAAACGGTGCAAGCCGCCCGTGGACAAACCACAAGTAGAGTTCGCCCGTTGAATCAGTAAACAAGTTATTTATTGTTGATGGGCATATTTCTTGGTCTAAAAGAAAAACGCGTCAAGTCTTCTTTAAGCTCTTCTTGAGCTAAAGGAGCTGACATTTAAAACTATTACTTCACACATAGTTTTTCCAAGTGAGAATTTAGGTTCAAAAAAACTGGCCAGTTTTGATAAGCTAGCAGCACATGCTAAAATCTTTTTTCATTTTTTTAAAGTCGTGTTTACTCGACTGCAAATGATATTTTATATCGGATCGACCACCGTGAGCGACCAAAAACTCAGAATTACAATGTGAACATAAATAAAACAGCGCTAGCTCACTAACACAACAGGGACCGCCGACAGGGACCAGGGACTGACAACTGACTGTTATTGTACACGAGATGCCTCTTGCATCGCGCATGGTCACGATTGACGAGACAAGACGATACGATGACAATATTATTTATAAGCAGACCATCACTCTTCTATAGTTTTCACTTTTCCATACAGTACAGCGAAATAAATGACAAAGTAATTATCCTAAATAATCCTTCACAGTTAATTACACAGGTCTGCAAAAAAAATTGTTTTAAAAATTGTTTCGATTTAGTTAACTGATCATTATGTAGTTTTTTGCGCTGATTTCAAAAATGACATTGGTTTTTTTTCTATCACGTAAGGCTTGTCTACAAAATACAGTTGAAGTTTTTGGAAAAAGTACAAAAAACGGAAAATTTTGGATTTGTTTTTATTATTTTAACATGAAGTAAAAGCAATAAAAATAAACAACGATACCTAGCTAAAATGAGCATAATAGCGATGCACGTATGTTGCAAAGTTATTATAAGTCTTTAAAAACGTTTTCTTTTTTCATCAAAGCTTCTTTTGGTACTTTTTCGGCTGTGTTCTTGTGAATTTTCCCTTTTTAACATCCAGCAGTAGTCTGCCATCATGTTGACATTCCATCGACCTTGGTATCTGCGCTCCATTTCTTTTATATTTTGATAGAAACTTTCTCCTTGTTCCTCACTTACAGCCCCAAGATTTTCTGGAAAGTAGTCCAGATGTGAGTCAAGGAAATGGACATTGACACTCATGTTGCAGCCCAACATTTTGTAGTTTTGTAACAATTCAGCAACCAAAGTTTTGTAGTTTGGGTCTTTTTTGTTTCCAAGAAAGCCTGTTACAACAAGTTTAAATGATTTCCAGGATTTTTTTTCTTTCATTTCCATTTTAGTGACAAAGCTTTCATTTTTTAAAAGTTTTCTGATGTCAGGCCCAATAAAGATTTCAGCTTGGCATCGGATAGACCAGGAAACTGTTCACAAAGATACTTGAAACACTCTACTTCTTTGGGTAATGCTTTCACAAACTGTTTCATTAGCCCCAATTTGATATAAAGTGGTGGAAGTAAGATCTTTTTAGGATCCACTAAACTTTGTCTTTCAACATTTTTAACTCCAGGAATAAGAGCCTTTCTGATTGGCCACGTCTGCTTGACATAGTGTTGTTTCCTGTCACGGCTATCCGATTCACAGAGGAAACATGGAAACTTTGTGTAACCACTTTGTTGACCTAGTAACATGGAAATAACTTTCAAATTCCCACAAATGGTCCATTTATGGTCAGAGTAGCCGAGCTTATTAAGAACAAACTCAAGATTTTCGTAGCATTCTTTCAAATGGACTGAGTGTCCAACAGACACAGAAGCATATCGGTTACCATTGTGAAGAAGTACAGCTTTCAAACTCCTTTTTGACGAATCGATGAAAAGTCTCCATTTCTCTGGTTCATACGTGATTTTGAACATTTCCATGATTCCAGGTACATTGTTGCAGAAAACTAGGTCACCCTCTTGTGTAAAGAAGGGACAAATTCCTTTTCTCTAAATCGGTACCATGAAAATGAAACACCGGAGGCTAACATATGTCTTTCTTTAAGTCTAGACCCTAAAACTTCCGCTGAATCCTTTGGGAGGCCCATATCTCGTACTAAATCGTTCAAGTCTCATTGAGAGAAAAGTTTAGGGTCATTGGTACCTGGATCGTAGCTGTCCTCACTATCGCTGCTACTATGTGACATTTGGTCTAAATCGTCTAAAATATTGTCCAGGGTATCCGGAGGTGAAGGAATAGGCAAGTCAGATCCATGAGGAACAGGGCGAATAGCCGAACGTATGTTGGTTGGGTATGAAATGTCCTTCCTGTTTTTTAAATTGAAACCTTGCACTGAACAAGAACAAAAATAACAGTCATCACTGTGACTTTTAGGCTCTCTCCAAATCATGGGTACTCCAAAACGAAATGATTTCTTCTTACCTTGAAACCATTGTCTCAGTTCTTCAACACACACAGAACACACTATTTATTGTTCGTTCATGTGCTCATACACAAGATTCATTGTCTTATTCAAATAAATAGAATAATTTTTTTTTTGCAAATAACACTCACATTGTTTAGTAACCTGTTCACCATGAAAGCTCCATAATTCAGACTAAATTTACCACTTATATAGACTATAATATCGAAAAATCGTACGCATACTGAACCTGAAAACCCCCGACTATAAGAAAATTTCAGGTGAAATTTGTGACTAGGGGTGATGGAATTTTTTCACTATTTTTTCCGTAATCAGCACAAGAAATACTGTTAAACCCACTAGTTAAATATGCTACAATTTTTTCATCGCAGACCTGTTATTTTTAGACTTTTTTGGTCATCTATAATCAAATTTAATTTTTACCGGGACGTGTAGTAAACCGGCCGGGACACCGGGATTTTGTCTGAAAACCGGGACGCCTGGCAAGCATAGCCATAACTGGCTAATTTTAAAATCAATTAGGTCCTTAATCTCAGAGTGGTCACGCCTCCTATTAACTAAGATCGCGATTAGCTCAATAATCAATTTACTATTGCCTATATTTCATGGAGGCAAATATTTTCTGTCCGTCATGCCTACACAAGACCATAATATGACCTTATTTTGTAGTGTACGACTGCCCCGAGACCGACCGCAACGAAACCCCTGTACTGTTGAAGAGCCCCAGGTTGGAAGAGGATATAAGAACACCCCCAATTGACAAAGTGGGTGTAGTTTTAGTGAAATGTGAGGATGGGTACAAATCTTTTGTAATATAACTTGTTACGTCACTTTTTTTTTGTTATATATTATATAAATTTCTTTATTACGTGACGATGTTCTTTTGATTACAAGATATTTATATTCTTTTTTTGTGTTTAAATGTATTAATTACCAGTTTGAGTTATCGTAATATTTCAGGGTTTTTTTAACTAAGGTTTATATACTTTTTCAGTAATAAATGTGAGTTGTTGATGCAGTTGTTTTGCAGTAAAATGCAGTTGTTTTGATATATCTGCCCAATTTATAATAAAACAATGCAAATAACGCTTATGTCTCGAGTATTCTTTTACTACCAACTAGTCCTATAATAAACAATGAAATCAGACTGGACGCTTCCATAGCCTGCTACACGATTTTTCTCAGTTTATCCACTAGTTTCTGTTCGGCAATCATCCAAGACACTATCCTGAAGAAGTCGCCTGCAATGGACGAGGAGACGTTGGCGCCATGTAACGCAGGACTGATCTAGGCGTCGATAAAGAAGAATACCCAAGAGACTCCATTCCAGCAATCAATTTGTAAAATTGATTATTTTTGAATGTTATCCATAGAATCATAATCTTCATCAGTAAATTAACCATTACAAATTTTAGCAATATCAAATATTTTATAGTAGATGATAGCTCTTTTTAGATAGTAAGTAGATAGATTTTATAGTAGATCGTGGCTCTTTTCCACGTTGATAGGATACCTATATTAATATTTTCGATATCTCTATCCATCCGAAACAAAACATAATTAAAGAATCGTCTCCCATAATAGATTTCAATTCTTTCAAATGGAATTGATGTTGGTCACTTCGTTCAACGTATTTACAGACTTCTTTAAACTTATTTGCCGCCCTTTATTTCCACGTTGATACTTGTGGTTCTTTTTCAATGATATTCAAAATTAGAGATAACATTTTCTATGATAAGCAGCTCTACGACTTACTAAAGATAAGTATATTTAATATCCGATTAAGTACAACTTATCAAGAATGAGAAAAAGTGTGAGATTCTCTATGTTGCGTAGAAGAAAGAGTGAGAACATTCGGAGGGAAAGGGATGCACTTTACGCGCAAAAGAATGTTACGTATTCTTTGTCATGAGCATGCGCGTTGTCAAATACGTTACTGCGATGAGTGGGACAATAGCGGCGCTAGCGTTCTGTCTGTTCTGTCGTAAGCAGTAGCGGAGTATCTAAATAAAATATAAAAATTCATAAAAAATAAATTTCAAAAGCTAATTTTCATTTTCTAAAATAATTAATCGAATAGTATAGAGAAAACATTTCATCTTCAAACTCTTTGAAATTGACATTTTAAAAATTAAAATTGTAACGTTTTTATTAATAATAAAAGAAAATTAAGCATATATTTTTTAGGGTAGATTAAAAATAGGCTCAAATTTGTTAATTTTTTGACTCGTTATGATTTTTAAAAATTTTTTCCTAACTATAATCCTTTTTTATTTATTTTGAAAAACACTGTTGATTACTTTTCAACCATCGCGAGGGGTTAAGAAAAGATTTACTTAGAGTTTATTTCATCGCTACTTGCCAAATAAAAAATTTCAAAACATACCGTGGCCTGTTTTTATGGCTAGGTTGAGGTAGACGTCCGTTTATCGGTAAGATAAGAGAGCTTTTTATTTGGCAAATAGCATTGAAGTGAATAGTACATGCCTCAACAGTTACAGAATGCCTCAAACAAATATATCAAAAAGTCAGCCTTTTATCTCAAAATTTCGATTTAAATCCTTCGTTAACTGGACTAGTATTGTACTGTATATTTTATATTTAGTAGCAGCATAAAAAATCTTGAAGAATGCTGACAATTGGAATAGGGAAGATCAGAGCAACGCCTTTTTTTAGAAACAAAAAAAAATACACAGAGGATAGTACCTGGCATAGCTTTATATGGATATCCCTCAGACCCTAATCAATATAAAAAAACAACTAAAGCTTCTCATAAAGTAAAAAGTTCTACTTGACATTCAAAGTTAAGACGGGGAATATCAACGTCAACTGCGCTAGCTATATTCGCTGTGAACCCAACAATTCATTAACTGGCCCTAGTGACTTTCTATTGTAGGGGGCATGAGGCTTTTGTTTTTATTGGAGTGCCTTGCAATATAAGTTTTAGGTCTCTAGCAGTGGGGCTACCCTGCTAAAACTATCCTGAAAGTCTGTAGAACCCTATCAATTAATAATTGTATTTCACCTGATTAATACATTACATTTGTCCCCTTTATCTCAGGCCTCACGTCACTCACGTGGCTGTTCAGTGTTGACAAATTGCATCACGGCTGCCCTGGTTAAAATATTGTATCATCTTTGCGGAGCCATAAGAGTGTGGTGAATACTAAGCACACGAAAAAAATAACTAAATCTCAACTGGTAAATTCAGCGGTGTCAAAAATACAAGCCCTTAACCAATTTTAAGCATACCAATACTTTGAAAGGACAGTCTTAAGTCTGTGTTTTAAATTGTGTGAGAGGAGATGGTTTTCCTTTTCATAAAAAAGAATAATTGATTACAACCGCGTTGGTATAAAAAAAACTATCAAGCTATAAATATAACGGAAACTAGAGATAAATGCTATACTAGTATTCCATTAGCAGACAAATTGGATGCATAACTAATAACCCTTCTCAAATCCGAGACGGTACATGCATACTAGTACCCTCGCATGACGTTAGTCTATTCCCACGTGACTCGCGTCAAGGAATTAGATACATCCGTACAAATCACGTGGCTTTAACGTTTGTGACGTACGGATTATTGACTGACTGAAGGCAACGCCCCTTTTCGAAGCTACATTATACACCACCTTCTAATACAGTCTAGGTATCGGCAGGGTCTTTGTTTCGTTCGGAGCAATCGTGCGGCGTGTAAATCAATTGGTCGACCTAATCCGACACCCCTTCAGCAGGCGACAACGGGGTAGGCCGAAAGAAGAGGCGATGTGAACTTTCCGGGGCATTCCTTCCATATACAGGCTATTTTAGGGGCGGTATTTTTATAAAGCCAGTGGCTATTTCACAGCCATTTACATGTCGTAAATATATGTCTGTTGGTCTATTTCAGTAACGCTAAAGTTTTAACAAATTTTCAATTCTTGAGATCCTACTTAATATTAGGTAAATGAGTTGATTATCCATATCTTAAAACATATTTTTCTACACTCTAGAAAAGAATTGAAAGGCGAACATGTTTTGGCTTCCAAACGTAATAAGGATTTTGCGAAAGGATGTTATAATTCAATAAATAAGAGTATTAACTACCTGCATCGTTTATAGAACAACAATTACACTGCAATTAAATTATTAATTGCAAACATGTTATTGTTCGTATTTTCATTTTACAAGGAAATCCTGTTATTCCTTACTATTATAGCACTTCTCTACAAAATTATGATAGATATAATATGCTTTATTTTACGTAATTATAATTGTGAGATTATTTCTTCTATTATTTTAAAATCTTCACAGAAGAGGGGTAACCTGGTACTCGTTCTGAAGTTCTCTAGTCCTGATTAAAGTAGAGAAAAGTCTTAAATTGAGCTCCTTGTCCAACTCTAGCTTCTAACACTTTCAAGAGTGAGCATCTTTCATTGTAGAAGAAACCACCCCTAAGAAGATAAAGCCCATGAGGTTTAAGTATGACGATCTTGGTGGCTGAATCCAAGAGTCATCATCGCCCAATCTAATGAAACTTATTTTTTACGTTCCACATTTCAAGAAGGATTGTTAATTGTGAAGCGGAACTAATTTATTTTAAAAAACGTCAAAGACATATACAAAATATCGATACCCCAGTGCTATAACATTTTTTTAAACATAATTACATATTATAGTACACAAATTTTTTTTAATATTAGTTTAACAATGTTACGGCGCATGTCTAGGGTCAGATTAAAAATAAGTATCGTTTATTCCGCAAATATCGTTCACATTGCTCTTTCAGTAGATATTATCTATATAACGTAATTATATTTATATTAAGTCCTGCCCTGGACACACAGTTGACCTAACGCGTCCCTGTATTAGTTCCAATGACCATATATATATTCGCTGAACATAGTAATATTTTTTAGCTAATTCTGATATTCCAAAATCTACATCAGAAAATGAGATCCAGGCCTCTAAGGCTACACCCAGTTTGGCTGAGTCGTTAGAAATCATAGATCTACCATCACTCCCTTCCAACAAAACGACAGAAGATTCCAAAACTTGATACAAACGATAACTGACTTCGTAACTTCTTACCTACTTAATCATTTCAAAGTGTTAATTTTGTGCGTATTTCAAATATAGTATGTACAATAATAAAGTTCGCTACTTAATCACAGATAGTATTGTTTAGTTCGTTAGTTTCCGACCGGAGCAGATTAAATATTCTTACCACCTCCAAAGTTCAACCTTGCAATCCAGAACATAACAGGTGGCAGCATCTCTACGCATTCGCGGCATTTTAACCTCTTGATTTATTCGGTACACATGTTGTTGATGTTTCGGTAGTGACTTTTTTACATTGTTGTGAAATTAAATATTTGCGATCACCTCAAGACTGTTATTCGACAGGTGTCAGCGAAAAAATGAATCATGAAAATAATCCGGTCCCTGGCAACCCCTCGAGGTCAGCAACGCTGATGAATTGTCCTGGACCAAGCCAGGCAGGATCACCGGCACACAAAGTCGAAAGAAAACAGACGAAAAAGGTATGTTTTAGATCCTTACGTATATTGACCAAGAAAGTTTGCGAGTTTTTATGTAGTTTAGAATTAGTTTGGAAGCAGACACCGCAGAAGTTGAGACAAGCTCATTTGCGCAGACTTCGTTGTAAGAATCGCCACCTTTGCTTACAATAGCTTCTTTGAATATTTCTCGCATGTTATATTAAGTAAGATGTAACGCAGTATTTAGTACCTTTACCTACTAATTGTAAGTTATAATTCCAAACATATTTGTCATCAGTTTTACAGCTGCGGGATCATTTTTACAATGGCCCATGTCTCTATTGGGTACAAATTGGTACAAAAATTGTGGACAACGTGAGTTAAATATATAAAAGTAAGTTCCAACTTACTTTCATTAAATTCCAAAACTTAAAATCACTTCACCTATGATATGATTTTTAGCAGAGGCGATTTTAATTGAAACAAGTTGAAGCCAAGGTGTTGAGACAAAGAGGTCTGTCAATTAATTTGTAATGAATAAAACACATAATATATTAATAGAATATTAGCTGATGTGATTGTTGTATTTATAAAGCTAGGATTTCAACCAAAGATTGTGCAGAATATCGTTTTAGCAAACAATAGACGTCTGTGAAGCACCTCTGGATTTACAGTGGACCAGACATGCAACGATACGCCGAAACTACATACGCCCTCGCTGCCGTAGTATGTATACCCACTGGCCGGCCATTATTAAAGTATAAACTAAAACTATTAACAGTATATTATTATTTATAAAACTTACCATTAGTATAAACACAATTAACATAATAACAAAGCATAAACTATTAACAGTATATTATTATTTAGAAATTTTGCCACTACATTTTAGTGACAAAAATTATTATTTCCATAGAGGAATGACAGTTAATTATAATATTATTTTTGTAGAGGTTCCGCGTTCTAGATATAAACCAAAGTTTCATGGAATACTATGTACATTATTCTTATGCTATCCTATTGTATAATATAGGGCACCAGCTGGGATGAGGGTGAAAATTTTTTTTATAAATGAATACCTAGTTAATAGATCCACAAAATATAATTTTTTAAAAAGTCTTCCGCGTTCTAGATTTTAACCAAATTTTGTAGGCATACTATGTATTTTATTCCTACTATATTCCACTATATGGCATGTGGCACCAATGAGGATTAGGGTGAAAGAAAAAAATATTTTCATAAACGAATAATAATAGGTTCACATTTTTTTTTAAGATGTCCGGCTTTCTAGATTTCAACCAAATTCTGTCGATATACTATGCATATTATTCTTATTATATCCCAGTATATGGCATGTGGCGTCAATGAGGATAAGAGCGAAACAAATCATAAACATCAGTAACATATAAGTCGGAAATCGAGAAAGGAACCACCAAGCCGCCAAGCGGTTATCAAAGTAGTTCCCGAATAGCAAAGCTATTACATAATCGCTCTAGGAAACAACTGCTCCTCGGGCTAAAGCCCCGCCAGGCATTGAATTATACCCAGAAGCGATCCTCGACCCCTTTCTCGTGTTTCTGCACGATCAGATAAGGTTTCAAAAAATAAAACCCGCCATAGCTAAACGCCTTAAATACAACGTAAAAAACTGATTTCTAATTTGAATTATTGTTTCTAATTCAATATACCTTGCACTTTAAATTTAGGTAAACGGGGAACAACCGTCCTAAATAATCAATCGTGCATGCGTATATGCACCCACGTTCAGTTTTAAACCTATCAAACCTAAACCAGTGCAGTTCGCCTACGACGTCATCGCATATCACACTGTTCGCAATATACGTCTGATAAGGATTGTTAATACCCAATACAATGATACCGGCCCTGTTTACCGGACTATAGGCTGATTTCCAGAACAGTTCAAGCACTGGCGTGGCCTTCTTGCCAGCCCCGTAGAGAGACAGTTCTATCTTCTCTCCCGTAACTGTTTGAGGCAGCATGGAGACGCTGTATGTAGGCCCCCGTGAAAACTTCCAGATCGTCATAATTGTTCGATGCGTACATCAGTAGACTTCTCAAAATAGGTCCACTTGAAGCCGTTAAGCGCTAGCCATTATCTCTGTTGGGCGTTGTAGTTAAAGTCGGTTTGGGCTGTCAAATGGCCTTTGGTGATGAAGAACTTGTTTCTCGGAAACGCCATGAATTATTTTGTGTTTGTTCCAAGTCATAAGGTACAAACCTTACTTATATAGCAGTTTGTTTGGTACCACGTTCACTGTATATGAATTCATGAATGCACTAAACGTTCCTCTACTACTTCCCAACCTCCACAGACTGGAAATGGGTTATACACAGGTTAAACCTATTATTTCAAGTGACTTACAGGTTTCACGTATGTAGTATCATCTTCAGCAAGTCCTAGCAACGTATTGATGGTTCATCTTTGGCCATCATCGGATTTATTTTGTCGAGACGTACCCCTAAATTATACAGCTGGTCTTCCCACCGTGTCCACTCCTGTTTCTTCGTGTTTTTTTTTTTAATTTAGTGTTTAATTTTACAGAGAGCTTGTCATTAAATGTAAATAAAGTAAATGTACCTACTGGCCTAATTTCATAATAGTCAAATTTATGTTGTAATATAAAAATTTCGTTTCTAAATACTGGAAACGGTAAATAGGTAACTGTCATTTCAAAGTTTTCTTATACAGTATGCCCCTAAAGGTTGGAATAACATTCATCAAATTAAATTGGACGTTTTTTTTTTATTGGAAAATCCGCAAATATGAGAAATACCCCTTGACTGCCTCGTTTTAAAGCAGGTACTGTGCTGATTTCAACAAAAGAAAACAAATTTAGTTAACAAACAACAGAAATGTTCAACGTGCACTCACATCTTTAATTTCACTATCACAGACGGTGGTTAAATGGCGTGGCATATTCAAGTAAACCATACCTTTCAGATAACTCCATATATGTCAATCTTAAAGGGATTATGTCGGGAGATCTTGAGGCTCATTCTACTGCTACTTTAGGGACATGTATATTTAGGAAATATATAAAGGACTATAAAAAATTGCTAAAAAACCGTGCATCTCATAGATAAAGAATCAGTGAATTACAAATTGCAACGTAATAGGTCGCAATTTTATATTAAAACGAAACCTTTACGGAATTTTCTGAATAATTTGATCCTATGTTTTGCCTTGAAAGAAATCAAATATAAACCATAACGGTATTATTTTAATATAAACGATGTTTACTAATGTAAGTATATTTCATAAGATGTTATTTTTTCAAAATAGTATTGTCGTTTATTCGAAAAACGAATTGAACAACAGAAATAAGTATTTAGATTTCGTGGAACATGGTAAGGCGTATACGAAAAAATATATTTAACCCAGTGATGGCGACACCATGGATCCCCAGACGCTCAGAATTCTTCACGAGTTAATCTGGATGCGCTAGATAGCGTTATACTAAATAAAAAAAAAGGTTACCTTCAAGAAGATGTATCCATATGAAAGAAGCCTATTTAAATCGGGTGAAATGCACTTTTGTTTTTCGTGTTTTACGCTTGTTTTAATAGTTCATTTGTTCCCGTGACATAAGACTTCTGAAAGATGTAAAATGTGGGGAACAAATTAATTTCCAACTATCAATTTCTTAAGCAAAGCAATACAGTTACCAAATCTACATAGAAGAAATCCTAGACGATCAATTATTTTGATCAAAGGTTGCATCAAAGTCAATCGTGATTGACCGTCTAGGAACCTGTTTGAATTTACAAGTTTCGAGTCGCAAGTAACAGGAACAAAACCACCTTCCACGGAAACTCCACTACGAATGAGTTTTGATCAAAAGATTGAGGGTTGATTGAAGTGCGCGCTAATGGATTGATTCAATTGTTTGATCAAAACAACTGATCGCCTAGGGCCTCTTTAACATTTAGCTTAGCAAATAATGCTGACCTAACGATGTATTTCTTTCAGCCTCCAGTGAACGGTAAGCGTAGGAGGCCGAAAGCCGAATGGACGCAGAAATATATCGAGCAACTATCTGCAAAGTACCCCCATATTTTGAAGACCCACTTGAGGGCCGCCCTCACTCTGGCCGAAAACGATAAGGTGAAATCCAAGATAATCCTAGATTTGACGCGCAAGTTCGACGGGATGAGAAAAATTAGAATTAGTGCGCCCTGGGCTGCCAAAGCGGCCCGTGTGAAGAAGGAAAAGCAGAATAAAATCGCTACTGCTGGTCCCGGGACTTCCGAGGCTCCGTCCGCTTCCGCCTGCGGTATTACGTTCGGGTTATATTCTGGCCCTCTGTGTGGTACGTTCCCGGATACACGCCCCGATACGGTTTTACGATCTTATGTTCCCCCATCGAGAAACCTTTACATGATGAAATGGTACAGCCAGATGGCGACAATGGCGACACAAGCTTTCAAAGCTTTTTATATTACTGAGAAGGAAACCGAGGAGGTTCCCGAGAAGGAGGAACCTTCGTTCGGCGACTCATCAGAGGGAGTGTTAAACGCTACTCCTCCAGATTCTGGTAAGTTATTTTGTATAGATCCTCGGAATCTGTTGTAGACTTGTGACAAAATACTATTTTGTAGTGATGGAAAATAATTTTTCCAGTTGGTACAAGTTTATAGTTGGCCGTATTATTATTTCTACCTGTATTAAAACTTCACTGTGGAACTTGCATTACGGTAGTTTCTTAGCAGAAGTTATGTAGCCGCAAAACTTAGCTTTCAAACGAGCTCAAGAAATTAAAAATCGTTTTACAGATAACGAAGTTTTAAGCGAAATAAAAATTATAGTTTTTTATCGCCCGGTATATTAGAAAAGACCTGCAGAAGACTTGTAGCGTAAAAAATGGCTAATTAAAAACTGTCGGTATTTTCTTAAAGCCCAACAGTTTTAAATCCCAAGTCCTCAAATGCTTTTTTGTAATAAGTTTTGTCCCGAGTCTGTAAATACGAGGAGGCATTTACGCAAACGACTCCTTTGCTATCGAAAAAATAAACCATCATGAACTGCACATTTGATTTCACTGGCCATGCCTGATGTGGGCGATGGAGGTGTCGCCCACGGGCTGGACTGCTGGTTTGTTCCGGGGTCATAGCCATAACACCAAGATTCATCGCCTGTGATGACTTTTGACGCAATGGCTGCATCGATTTGAATGCTTTTTGAAGTTTCGTGGACACTCCCAACATTTTAGCTTTTGTAACTCTTGTAATTGTCTCTGTAAATGTAATGGTTTTTCTATCTCTGTTTCAGTAGCCACTAGTTCCTTTCCCAATTGCAGAAGGAACTGTCGCCGTTTGTAGCCTTTTTTTGTTTGCCAGTCTTTATTCAGGTGACACCATATTATGTAGGCATTAACCGCACTGATGTCTATAATATTGTAAAATATTGCAACAGGCCATCTTCTTGTCTGTCTCTTTACGGTGTACGTTCGAACAAGCTTGTCCATGGTATCTATACCGGATTTAGTTCTGTTGTAGTCGATTATTATCAGTAGTTTCTTCTTGTCATCTTCAGAAACTTCACCTGTTTCGTGTACAGTTGAGAGTAACGTAACAGTTTTTCCTTTTTTCGGGCAGTAAGACACTATAATAAGCATCGTCTTGATAGCCGAACTTAGTTGAATAGCGTTCTCTTCTATGCGAATCTACTATTTCCTTAGGAAGCTCTGGTTTATTTTTTCGTAACGTACCAAGCAATGTTAGATTTTTTCTTTCAACTCTCTTGCGAGTTCGAGACTTGTAAAAAAATTATCGGTAGTCATATTTCTCCCTGATTTTTCTAATGCCTTTATCATTTCTAAAACAACTCGCTTGCCTTGATTGCGTTCACGCTGATCATCTGTTTTACCAGCGTATATCTGGCAATTGTAAACGTAGGAAGTTTGACTATCGCAGACTGCCCAAATCTTTATGTCATACTTTCCTGGCTTAGATGGTATGTATTGTTTGAAGTAACGCCTACCTCGAAACGTTAGCAGCTGTTCGTCAACCGTTATGTTTTCATAGGGCATTAATGCATCTTGGAGTGTAGGTAGCCATAATTCAAAAAGCGCCCGAATCGGTGCTAGTTTATCTGAATTTCGATATTTTCTTCTGGCGGCAGCATTATCAAAACGCAAACATTGAGAAATTTTGATAAACCTATTTCTACTCATAGTTTTGTTGAATATACGTCCATCTTCAACATTCCACAAATTTGTAATCCCTTCGTTATGAGATTTATAAACTCCTGCAAGTATTAGTAGACCAATAAAGCGTAGAAACTCCTTGGCAGTAATATCTTCCCCACCTTTATCACTTACGCGAACCCAACTTGTTCCAGCCCTAGTTTCTCAATGAATGAATGCCTGTTTCTGAATTTGCAATAATACGAGCAGGTAAAGTAATAGGCACGAAGATGTCGGTAATTGATACTCCTCATAAACCCAACAGGTAGTAAATGACCGAAGTACCTGTTATTCCAGAAACTTTTATGAATGTAAACAGTTGTAAAATGTAGCGGGGGTCGCTGACGACCTCAGTGGTATTACGTGTAAGTTATTTAATTTTTCAAAAAACGAAAAATGGTGTATGGATCACACATTACCAAAATATAAAACACGCTGTTTTGTGTAAAGTAAATTTTTTGTAGAATTTTACCAAATCCCATGATATTATAAGGGTTAATAATATACTATCATAATTACCTTAACTATTATCATATTAAATGTCACTATACAGGGTGAGATGCGCTGTATATTTGTCTTCTTTACGACTGCAGTTTTGTATTTACTAAGACCCAGCCAACTACTACTAAGACTAGTAGTAAATACAAATAGCTAGAAAGATCATTCGCGAATAAGACAAACATACAGGATCGGGCACAAGAATGGATAATGCCTGTAACTTGTTAATTATTTGTTTAATACGAAAGTGTCAAATAGTCAAGTTCTTTTTGTTTATTTCTCGCATTTTGGTGATTTTTAAACGTTTTTTGTCTGCTGGGAGTTCGCTGCTACGGCGTTGACCTTTGTCAAATTGACATTTGAAACGTTGTAGTTATAAATATATACACTTGAGAGCAAAACAATCGACTCAGCAACATGCTCCAACTTTAAGAGAATATGTACTCTCTTCCAGTACTATTTGAAGTAAAGTTCAATGAACTGTTTGAAAGTTTAAAAACAATTGTTTCAAATGATACCACTTCGATTGGAATCGGACCTGTTCTGACAAAGTTATGAGCCGAATATATGTCACACAAAAGAGTTGAAATGGAAAGGGCGAATAAGAAACGAAAAAGAAAATAATCCTTAGTTGAAATGCATTTAATTTTTTTTTTTCAATACTTGGTGTTGCCACCCCTTCTCCTAATAACATTTTCTAAACGATTACGCATAGATCGGATAACTTTTCTTATGCTGTCTTGAGAAATTGCTTTATATACACTTGAGAGCAAAACAATCGACTCAGCAACATGCTCCAACTTTAAGAGAATATGTACTCTCTTCCAGTACTATTTGAAGTAAAGTTCAATGAACTGTTTGAAAGTTTAAAAACAATTGTTTCAAATGATATCACTTCGATTGGAATCGGACCTGTTCTGACAAAGTTATGAGCCGAACATGTGTAACACAAAAGAGTTGAAACGGAAAGGGCGAATAAGAAACGAAAAAGAAAATAACCCTTAGTTGAAATGCATTTAATTTTTTTTTTCAATCCTTGGTGTTGCCACCCCTTCTCCTAATGACATTTTCTAAACGATTACGCATAGATCGGATAACTTTTCTTATGCTGTCTTGAGGGATTGCTCTTTATATACACTTGAGAGCAAAACAATCGACTCAGCAACATGCTCCAACTTTAAGAGAATATGTACTCTCTTCCAGTACTATTTGAAGTAAAGTTCAATGAACTGTTTGAAAGTTTAAAAACAATTGTTTCAAATGATACCACTTCGATTGGAATCGGACCTGTTCTGACAAAGTTATGAGCCGAACATGTGTAACACAAAAGAGTTGAAACGGAAAGGGCGAATAAGAAACGAAAAAGAAAATAATCCTTAGTTGAAATGTATTTAATTTTTTTTTTCCAATACTTGGTGTTGCCACCCCTTCTCCTAATAATATTTTCTAAACGATTACGCATAGATCGGATAACTTTTCTTATGCTGTCTTGAGGGATTGCTTCCCACTCTTCAACCATCGCAGTTCTCAGTTCCACTACGCTCCCTGGTGCAGGATTTCTTGCCCTAACTCTTCGCTTAAGTTCGTCCCAAACGTGTTCAATTGGATTCAAGTCCTTGCTCATCGGAGGCCAGTCCATTTTCCGTATACCGATGTCAGCCAGGTAGGTAGTGGTCACTCGCGCGGTGTGGCAGCGAGCATTATCATGCATTAGCATGAAGTCCTCACCAAAAAATCCCGCATACGGAACAACATGTTCCTCCAGAATATCCCTGATATAGCGGTCCGCTGTTAATCCTCCT
Organism: Rosalia funebris; assembly: GCA_037954035.1. Taxonomy (NCBI): domain Eukaryota; kingdom Metazoa; phylum Arthropoda; class Insecta; order Coleoptera; family Cerambycidae; genus Rosalia; species Rosalia funebris. Next base: position 6,881,238 of record JAZFAV010000001.1, on the reverse strand, counting down.
TCACGTCCTCCACCGGGCACGAAAACCAACTCAGTTTATCCGTGCATGGAAATGCCCGCCCAGAACATGCAAGAGCCACCTCCATATGCGACAGTTTCTTGAATACAGCATTGAGCAAATCGCTCTCCTGGTCTTCTATAGACCCGACGTTTCTTATCGTTACCATGCACGCACATCCTGGACTCGTCTGTGAATAATATCTGACTCCATTGACCGTGGTCCCAAAAGAGATGTTCACGAGTAAATTCCAGTCGTCTTTCCTTTTGGACTGCAGTCAGTTTGGGACCTGTAGCTGCCTTTTCTTGGGTCAACTTGGCTGACTTCATCTTCGTCTCACTGTCCAAGCGCGAGCGACCACACCTCTGACCTCCCTCAGCTCTTGTGTGAGGTCAACACCAGTCAAATGTCGATTTCTGTGAGATCTTAAGACAATAAATCGATCGTCCCGCTTCGTTGTTACGCATTTACGACCGCCTCCTGGCCGACAGACGTAGCTACCGGTTTCTCGGTACCGACGATAAACTCTTGACACAGCTGATTGAGACTCAAATTTAGTCGATTTGCCACGGCTCTCTGACTGAGACCCTCTCTCAACAATGCAATTACCTGGGCTGCTTCGGCAGCTGTGGCATCCATTTTTTTGTAAATCCTTCGAGCACATACGCATACGTTAACTTCAAATTAGCGAATGGAGACGAATACCAGGTTACAAGCGCCCTCTATGTCTGTCATAATCGTCGCACATGTGCATTCCAATTAACAAGGTTTTGTGTTACACATGTTGTTCGGCTCATAACTTTGTCAGAACAGGTCCGATTCCAATCGATGTGGCATCATTTGAATCAACTGTTTTTAAACTTTCAAACAGTTCATTGAACTTTACTTCAAATGGTACTGGAGAGAGTACATATTCTCTCAAAGTTGGAGCATGTTGCTGAGTCGATTGTTTTGCTCTCAAGTGTAGGTTAACATTTGAATAGAAATGCTAACTTATTTTTTTTATTCCGTGATTAATTAATCTTTACCAGCCAGAATGGAGAGACCTTTCACAGAATACAGATAAGAGTATCCCTATTTGACTAAATTAACTATATTAGCCATAATTGACTAATTCTAAAATCTATTATGTCCTTAATCTCGAAGTGGTCACGCCTCCTATTGCCTAAGATCGCGATCAGCTCAAGAATCAATTTATTATTGCCTATATTTCATGGAGGCAGACATCTTCTGCTCGTCACGCCTACACAGGACCATAATATGACCATATTTTGTAGCGTACGACTGCCCTAAGACCGACTCAAATGGCGAACCCCCAGTAGCATGCCAGAGCCCCAGGTTGGAGGAGGATACAAAGAGTACAAATAACAAAGTGGGTATAATCATCCAGAAATCAAGCAATGGATACAAATCTTTTCTAATGTAACTTGTTACATTACTTTTTATTTGATATATATTATATAAATATCTTTATTACATGACTATGTTCCTTGATTATATCTTTTTTTACCAGATGTATTTTCTTTTTTATGTTTAGATATTATTTAAGTTTAATGTATCATGTAAGTTTGATGTTACCGTATAGTGAATTTAAGATTTTTTTAAATAAAGCTTATACTTTTTCAGTAATCATTTTGAGTTGTTGACATCAAAATGCAGCGATATATCTGCAGAATTTATGTGATGATTGTGACTGGCGAATAGATTTCTCGATTATTTTTTTTTTTTTTTTACTAACAGCTAGTCCTATAATAAACAATTAAATCAGACTAGACGCTTCCATAGCTTGGTACACGATTTTTCTGAGTTTAGCCACTAGTTTCGGCACAGAAATTATCCCAGACCCTATCCTGAAGAAGTTGCTTGCAATGAATGAGGAAACGTTGGCATCATATAACGTAGGACTGATTTAAGCGTTGAAGAGTCTCCAAGAAACCATGTCAGATAATAACCGATACAGTGATTTGGCTCACATTAGAAGTTACATAGCGTGCAGCAACACATTTTAATACACATTTGGTGTATTATATAATTTTATATTTGTTAACAGCATAAAAAATCTCAAAGAATATCGACAATTGGCATAGGGAAGATCAGTGCAACACTTTTTTTTAGAAACAAATTATACAGAGTATCAGAATAGTTATATAGCGCTATCTGTATTTGCTGTGAACCTAACAATTTATTGACTGGACCTAATGGCCTTTCCATCATAGGGGGAACGAGGTTTTTATTCTTATTAGATTGCCTTACAATTTATATTTTAGGTCTCTAGTATAGGGATTACTACCCTGCTAAAACTATTCCAAAAATTATCTTGAAAGCCTGTAGACCCCTATCAATTAATAATTGTATTCCACCTGATTAATACATTAAATTTGCCCCTCTTTGTCTCAAACGTCCAGGCCTCATGTCATCGACGTGGCTGTTCAGTTTTGGCAAATTTCATCACAGCCGTCCAATACGGTTAAAATATATCATCTCTGTGGAGCCATAAGAGCGTAGTGGATACTGAGCAAAAAAAATACTCCATCTCGCCCATCTCGAATCTGGTAATTTGGCCGAGGTCAAAAATACAAGCCCTTAACCATTTTTAAGCATACCAACAATTTCAAACGGACAGTTTCTAGAAGTCTATGTTTTAAAATGTGAGGTGATTTTCCTTTTCACAAACAAAAAATTAACTACAACTGTTAGTAGCAAAGAAACCTATCAAGCTGTAAATATGGTCCAACCATAATACACGATGTTAATTGTGAGTCACACCTTAACGTCAAGTTTTTTGCCCAACTTAATTTGACATTTCTTTGTTTCAGTGTTTGACAAATTCAACCATGGAGAGGTACACAATTGAGCAGCGCGCTAAGATTGTTGAAGCCTTTTACGAAAATGGGCGTTCAAATCAAAATGCATTTCGTGCACTTCGTGACTTTTTTGGTCAGCATAATCGACCAAATGTGTCCACAATCGGGAGAATTGTGCGCAAATTTCAGCAAACTGGGTCTGTAGGAAATGTGAAAACACCTGTGCATGCTCGCCCAGTTCGTCCTGCGGAAAACATTGCTGTTGTTCGCGATAGTGTAGCAGTAGAGCCGTCAACCTCGACTCGTCGTCGTGCCCAACAATTGAACATCTCACGAACATCACTGATGCGAATTTTGAATAAAGATTTGAATTTACACTCTTACAAGGTTCAATTGACTCGAGAGCTGAAGCCTACTGACCATTTCAAGCGTCGTCAATATCAATACGCCGAATGGTTGGTTGAACAGACAGAAGTGAATGGTGACTTTACAAAGAAAATCATCTTCAGCGACGAGGCACACTTTCACCTCAGTGGATTCGTTAACAAGCAGAATTGCCGCATTTGGGCAAATGAGAATCCACGAATGATTGTTGAAAAGCCGATGCATCCACAAAGAGTGACTGTTTGGTGCGGTTTATGGGCTGGCGGCGTCATCGGGCCGTACTTCTGTTAGCGTATAATTTGGGTTGAAGCCGGATTCAGTGGAGTCAGCGGCCTTGAGAGTCCAGAGCGAGGCCGTGGGTCTCCTCGTGCCCTCAAATAAGCTGAATCAGCGATCAGCGGCCAACCATATTGTTTATAAATAAAATATATACATATAATATATACGGGCACTTTGACCCGACTAGAGGAGAACGGAATAAGATACGCGTTGGCATACATATATCTTTTCCTTTACTTTGTTATTCTTTATTTTACTATAATTAAAAGTTTACATCAGATCTACAGTGTGATTATTTTAAAAGTGATCTAACACTTCTTCGAAAATGAGGTCGGCCAAGCAGTTACCGTGAATGGTGTTCGCTATCGCGAGATGATAACGGACTTCTTGTGGCCAGAAATTGAGGATATGGACCTGGACGATATGTGGTTCCAACAGGATGGTGCCACTTGCCACACAGCCAACGAAACAATGGCACTTTTGCGCTAGAAATTCAATGGCCGTGTTATCTCACGTCGTGGCGATGTTAATTGGCCGCCACGATCATGTGATTTGACACCGTTGGACTTCTTTCCTTGGGGATATTTAAAAGAAAAATTCAAATAAAAGAAAAACACGTCAATAAGCCAAGAACAATTCAAGAGCTAAAGGATGAGATAATTCGGCACATTAACGACATTGAACCTCAATTATGTCTCAGAGTCATTGAAAATATGGACCATCGGATAGAGGTATGCCACCGAAGCCGTGGCGAGCATTTGGCCGATATTTTGTTTCACACATAATTGTCATAGATCCTTCTATCATAATAAAAAATATTAAGATAATTCTCTGAAAACTTTTTGTTTTATTTACAATTAACATCGTGCGTTTTGGTTGGACCACCTTTTATAATAGAAACTAATGCAAATACTATGCTAGTATTCCACTAACAGATATGTCGGGTGCGTAACTAATAATGATCCTTAAATTCGAGACTGTACATGCATACGAGTACCCTCGAGTAACGTTAGTCTTTTCCCACGTCAAGGAATTGGATACGTCCGTACAGATCACGTGGCATTTAACGTTTGTGGCGGGCGTACGGATTTACTCATTGTCAGACTGAAGGCAACGCCCCTTTTCGAAACTAGATTGTACACCACCTTCCAGTACAGTCTATAAGGCCATTAGCTATTTACATATCGTAAAAAATGTCTGTTGATCTATTTCAGTAATATTAATTTTTTACTTTAACGAATTTTCAATTCACGGAATCCTACGTAATCGAGTAAAACAAGTACTAAGTTTTATACCACTATATTTACACAAGAAATCGTGATTGCAGTTCCAACACTTTTGTCATTTTCAAAACGATGAATCAACTAAGAATAAAACACAAAAATTCAGTCAGTTTTGAAAATGAGAAAGTGTTGAAACTGCGGCCACGATTTTTGTGTAAATATAGTGGTATAAAACTTAGTAGATGTTTTACTCGATTACGTTGGAATTATGAACTGCCTCAGAGTAAAGGCTTCCTCGATCAATTTCTCGAAATCCTATTCATCCCATACATATAGGTACATAAATGTGTAGACTAGTTCTCTATAAGCGTATCTTTGGCGTCGAATTCTGGTGCAATTTGGTGCGACGTCATAATATGTAAGAAAGAGTGGCGCCGTATCCGTCGATCAACTCTGCTTTACAGTCACTTGTACGTCACATATCTATCAAAAATATTTCACCGAAAAACATAGACGGTAGTAATCATAACAATAGTATAAACAAAAACTTCACGGGAATACGGTCGCGGATATTTCAGAGGAGATAATGGAACAGACGAAAAGGAACGTAACCACGCAAAAAATCTACAAATAATCCATCGCCTGTACTTGGATCACGTCTCGACCGTATCAGTCAACGTTGAACAAAATTAGAGCTGCGAGGCTTTCGCTAAATACTATCCATTTTCTGATTTATGTTATCTGCTTAGTAAATTTCAGTTCGGTTTGTGTTAACTTCTTGTCAAAACTAGCCCATTCTGCTGTTAAATTCTAGGTCGAAAGTAGACGGGTATGATGTCATATTTCACGACAGAGACGTCTCGTCAATATATTTGGCACTCAAATTTCGTGTATGCATATTTCTGAAATTGGATGGTTTATAAAATATTTCGCACGTAATAAATGAAATCTTATTGCTTTACTTAAGATGTAGGACCATTCATTATTATTATATTATAGAAGTTTGGGCCTCATCAGCCACTGATCGCATGGGTAATCCCTTGGCGATCCCCTCTTATCCAGGTCATTATCCAAAAATGCTATCCCATAAAAGGAGCAATTTAGGCACGTCCCCCGACTTAAGCCTCGCCTCCTCTAGGACCATTCATTATGTCGTCCATCATTTACTATAATCTTGGTCACTCCTTTTAGTTACAGCCTTACTGCGGATTGTCCAAGCCGTCCTTTAAATTAAAAATTTGGATATGAAGACAAGCTTTTCCATAAATTGTCCATAAGAATACGTAGAACTAACTTCCAGAGAACCAACTATTATATAATAAATTAATCCATTTGTACAGGTCTTTCTTCCGATTGTCCTTACTCATTGCTCATATTCAATTATAGTAAAATATATTTACCTTAATTCACACTTCTAAAGTATATTTGGAAAGCCACAGAACGTATGGGCATTCACAATTTTCTATTTCGAAATCGAGTATTGAAGTACGGTATACGAAGATTTTGTTCATATTCCCAAGACATACCATCGCGATCTGTTTAGTCCAATATACTGTTTGCAATAAAATCGAGAACAATCAACGATAAGACTTGCCCATCACTCTAGCACAGTCGCAGCCAGTTCTCTTATTTCCTCTGTTTTATGCAGCTGTTCCCCGAAACGCACCCGGCCACCCTACACACCGTTTTCAAGTTGTACAAGAACGACTTCTGCGCAGCAGACAAGCTGCTTTACGCGAAATGGTGCAAGACCCTATACAACAGAAGCCAGAATATGTTCACGAGGTATTCCTCTAGCAGGAATCACCCGTACTGTGGGGCGCATAATATGGCTAAAAATGTAAAACAGCTGGAGAGGGTAGTGAGTAGCGATGCCGCAGTTATTCCCAGATATAGGGTGGAGACTTTCAAAGATGCAGATGGTAGTGGACAATAACAATCAACTACTTCTACATTTTAAAACTACAAACTAAGGAAACACAAAAAAAAACTCTTACTAACCTCTGAAATAACCACATAGGTGTTCAAATGTGAAGTGCTCCCAACACTTACACTAAATGACAACATTTCTCCGCAATTACCAATATATTTATTAATTTGTTTGTTGTTACTTAACCACAACCACAAGCATTATATGCGTGTCTATTCACAGGTGCAGAAGGTTTCGATGCTAGAAATACATCAACTTTGACATTATTAAAATGCGCTGTAGGACAAGAATAGATAGGACAAATACAGCGGGAGTAACTAGAAAAATTAACTTCTCACGCAAATAGAGATGGATTGTTAAGTTGAAACAAGTACCGCTTATTTATTTCTTTTATCTACTAAAAGTTAAATTTTACCTTTCTATTAATTATGAAATAATCGCTAACAATATTACGGCGCATATTTTCTAGCATTAGGTTAAGAATTAGTATCGTTTATTCCGGAAATATCGTTCGTATCGCTCTTTCAGTAGTACCTGTATAATGTAATTGTAATTATTTACATTTATACTGCCTGCCCCGCCAGTCCTGCTCTGGCCACACAGTTGACATCCCTGTAATATTTCCAATTATCAAACATTCGCTGAACATAGTAATATTTTTTTAGCTAATTGGGATATTCCAAAATCTACATCAGAAGACGAGTTCCAGGCCTTTAAGACTGCACCCAGTTTTGCTGAGGAGTCGTCAGAAATCACAGATTTACCATCACCCTCTTTCAAAACGTATCAATTCTGTGCGAATTCCAAATATGGTAAAAAAGTTCCACCACTTAAACACAGACAGTATTCTTTGGTTCGACAGTTTCCGCCCGGATTAGACCACATATTCCCACCCCCACCATAGTTCGATCTTGCAATCCAGAGCAGGTGAAAAAATATCTATGCTTTCGCGTATTCGTGGCATTTTAGCTTCTTGGTTTATTGTGCACACGCATTGTTGGTGCTCCGGTCGTGACTTAGTACTTTGTTGCAAAGTTCAATAACGATCATCTCAAGGCGATTATTTAATAAGTGTCAGTGGAAAAATGAATCCTCATAATATAAATAATCCGGTTCCTAGCAACTCCTCGACATCGACAGCGCCGACGAATGGTCCTGGACCAAGCCAGGCAGAATTACCGATACATCAACAAATCCCAGTTACACAGGAGAGCAGGGTATGTTTTCGATTCTTAACCACTTTGATTAAGGAAGTTTTCGAGCTTTTATGTACATAGTTTAGAAGTAGACAATGCGGGAGTTTAGGCAAGCTCTCTTTGTTCGCGCAGACTTCGTTGTAAGAATCGCTTTTTCAAAATGGTTTCCTTGAATATTTCTCGCATGTCATTAAGTAAGATGTACGCAGTATTTAGTACCTTTACCTACAAAGTTCTAATAACACATTTGCTATAAGTTACTCAGCTGCAGCTATGGCTGTAAATTAGTACAACTTTCATAAAATTCCAATACTTAATATCACATCACCTATGATGGGGATAATCTTTTATCACAGATGAATTTAATTGAAACAAATTAAAGCGAAGGTGTAGAGACAAAAAGGTGTGCTTAAAATTCATTAAAATTCATTGCAATTAATTTGCAATGAATTTTACTTTGTACTTTGAACGCAATGTAAGTGACGAAAAATAAACCTATTTGATTTATTCTTTAAACATTTTGGATCATATGGATTTTAGTTTTAGTTTAAATAGCTATTGAATAAAACAGATAATATATTAATATCTAGACTATTAGCTGATGGTCATTGTTAGATTTATAAAGCTAGGGTTTCTACCAGAGGTCTGTGAATCACCTGTGGATTTACGGTGGATCAGACAAGCAACGACACGCCGAAAGTAGGTCGCGCTGCCGTTGGCCGTGCATTATTAAAGTATACACTATTAACAGTATATTATTATTTAGAAAACTTACCACTACATTTTAGTGAGAATATTGTTTCCGTAGACGAATGACAGATAATTATAATTTTATTTTTGTAGAGGTTGTTCCGCGTTCTAGATATCCACCAAATTCTCATGGAATACTACATATGTACATTATTCTTATGATATACTACTGTATAGCATGGGGCACCAGCGGGGATAAAGGTGAAAAAAATTTATAAATGAATAATTAATAAGTCCACAAAATAATTTTTTTAAAGGGTGTTCCGCGTTCTAGATTTTAAACAAATTTTGTAGATATACTATATATTTTATTCTTACTATATTCCAGTATATGGCATCTGACACCAACGAAGATTAGGGTGAAAGAAAAAAATATTTTCATAAACGAATAATACTAGATCCACAAAATATTATTTTTTTAAAAGGTTTTCTGTGTTCTAGATTTCAGATAGGTTTGTTGAAATCTAGAACGCGGAATACATTTTAAAAAAATTATATTTTGTGGATCTATTATATTCGTTTATGATTTTCTTCCCCTTATCCTCATTGGCGGCACGTGACATAGTGGGATATAATAAGAATATATGCATAGCATATCTAGACTCATATCATATAAAGTTTGGTTGAATTGTAGGTAGCAGAACATGTTTAAGAAGATTATATTTTGTGGACGTATTACTATTCAATTATGGTTTTTTACCCTTATCCTCATAGCAGCCACATGCGCCATATAGTGGAATATAAAAAGTATAGTATACATGTATGCCTAGAAAGTGTGATTGAAATTTAGACATAGTGAACCGAAAGAAACTTCACAAACGTAAGATAAAAAGGTTTGGGTTTGATTTATTGTCCTTTAAATTAGTTTATGCTTTTGGGCGTTTTAAGCGGAAGTTTTACATGTAAATCTAAAACAACTACACGTGGTACATATAGCTTGTTGATGTGGTTGTTCAAGGAACTAGCTAAATGCTTTAAATATAACGTAAAAACTGATTTTTAATTTGAGTTATTGTTTCTAATTCAATACACCTTGGACCTTTTTTGGTAAATTTGGGCAAACGGGAAACAACCGTCCTAAATCATCAATCGTGCATGCGTATATGAACCCACGTTCAGTTTTAAACCTATCAAACCTAAACCATTGCAGTTCGTCTGCGACGTCATTCCATATCACACTTTTCGCAATATCCGTCTGATAAGGATTGTTAATATCCAATACAATGATACCGGTCCAGTTTATCGGATCATAGGTAACTTTCCAGAATAGTTTAGGCACTGATATGGCCTTCTTGCCAGCCACGTGGAGGTACAGTTCTATCTTCTCTCCCGTGACTGCTGGAGGCAGTGTGGAAACGCCGTAGGCCCCCGTGAAAACTTCGAGATCATCGTAATTGTTCGACGTGCACTTCCGCAGACTTTTCTAAGCCCAATTGAAGCCATTGAGCGCTAGCCATTGGGGAGCAGCGTTAATGTAATGATACGTAGATCTCTGTGGGCGTTGGTAGTTAAAATCCGTTTGGACTGTCAAATGGCCTTTGGTGATGAAGATCTTGTTTCCCGAAAACGTCATGAATTATTTTGTGTTTGGTCCAAATTATAAGGCCTAAACCCTACTTATATAGCAGTTAGTTCGACACCACGCTAACTGTATATGAACCCATGAATGAACTAAACGTTCCTATATTACTTCCCAACCCCCACAGACTGGAAGGGGGTATATGCAGGTTAAATCTTTTTTTTTTTGACCTAAATAACTTGTAGGTTTCACGTATGTAGCATCATCTTCAGCAAATCCCAGCAACCTATTGATCGTTCGTCTTTGTGCCATCTTCGAATATAGTTTGTCGAGACGTATCCTTAAAATATAGTTGGTCTTCCGACCATATCCGTTCCCGTTCTCTAACCCTTAGCCCCCCCTGACGGTTTTGGTTATAATATACCGACTGTGTGTCGATGTGGATCCAGAAACGCAGGTTGTCACAACGATCTCGCTTGTGGCGAAACTACCTGTGTGCATAAGGCCTGAACCGGGGCAATCTATCTCTATTCTCTCATCAGAATCCAGGTTAATAACGCTGCCGTTATTTGGTAAATAACATCGTATGTATTGGGATTGGGAGTCAATAAGAGGGGCTTTTTGGGCAATTTCTTTATATCTGTTTGACATCGTGTTTGATAAAAATTAAAAACATTATATTGGAAACTTCTCACTTTTCTGCACTCCGGAAAAGTAATGTAATCGTGTAAAGGAAAATTGAAAACAAAGTAAAAAAATTTTTTTGGGTTTATTTTTCGTTTTTCGGCCTAAAACAAAAAAAAATGGTTTCTACAAAATTTTATGTGTGTGTCTCGTCGGCAGTTTAAATTTGTTAGCATGATAACTCAGCTAAGTCGTGTCGGAAGTCGCATCGATTGGGTTTTGACTGATTTTGATCGGGGACGTCTCCCAGACGACACCTATTGATTTTGAGGTGGATAGAATACACTCTACCATGTTCATGGGTCATTAGAAAGCACAATGGTGGACTATTTGAGATATTTTTTTTGTTAACACGATCACCCAATAAAATCGTGTCGGATCGATCGGATTTCGACTGATTCTGATCGGGGAAGTCTATTGATTTTGAGGTGGATAGGACACACCCCACCCTGTCCATTGGGTCATGAGAAAGCACGATGGTAGACTATTTGAAAAAAGTAAAACTGTCGCATAAAACATATTCTGCATTTATGTGTTGGTTTATTTTTTCTCGGCCACTCAGTTTCGAGATAGAGATGTTCTATGTGCAGAAAAGTCCGTTCTAAGGTTTTAAAACTGTTTATTTGTTTGCTAAACTAGTAATTAGACCCCTTTCGCAAGTTGGGATTGTTACGTCACTACTTAAATTGTAATTTTTTAATATTCATGTTATTTTAATTTCTTTCTAAGAAAGGTGTATAATACTATGCGTATCATGTATAATATAATTGTCTCCATTTTTTGCTGTGTAATCAAACACAAACCTTTTTCACATGTCATGATTGATACGCCACTGAAAGTAATTCTTTGGTATTTTTTCTTGTTACACTGGCCTAGCACATTTAAGACCCTTTAGCAGGTCACGATTGTTACGTCACTGCGTACATTGAGGTAGGATTTATTTAGTATTTATTCCGATTACAATGTCGCAGAAAACATAAATTTTAAATTGCATAATAATAGTTTCTTTATTATATTTACAAGTATGATTAATATCCTTTAGCAAATAGCGATCATTACGCCACTGTTCAAATGTAAATTGTTCATCTGTTTTTTTGTAGCTTAATTTTACAGAGAGCTTGTGTCGTTTGTACTACATAATAACATAATCATATGCATTCTTTTATACTTACAAACAATTTACACCATTTATCAATTAATGATTGTTATGTTACGCCACTATTTCAATAATATTTCTCTAGTATATTCTTTATTCAAAATTCAATTTACACAAAAGTAAAACAACTTTCACAAAACCCACAAACTGCTTAACCCACAACCACAAACTCAAATAAAAATTACGTTTCATCGTATAAACGGGGTGCATACAAGCTCATGTACATACATTGATACGTCTTAGAAGAGGGTAGCTCTTTTAGACAACTCAAACACGAGCATAGTATAATGAAAGGTATATTAGGATGGCTAGCAATATGGCCAGAGTTCCAATGGATTAGTTTCAACAAAAGCAAACGTTTAGCAAATCTTAAGACCTCAGGGAACGAGTAGAAAACAAGATTTTGAAAATTAATTCGGACGATTTACATAAAGTAGAGGTTTTGAACGTACCTGCAGATTTATTGCAACGTTTCGGTATTTTTGAGCAAGCCAAGAATGAGATTAGATTAAACAACAATGGAATTCTTACTGCATTCATTTTTTTTTGCCAAGACTAAATAATTTTGTGTGTTTTACGTTTTATATAAGAAAGAATAATCTTGCTCGTTACCAGTAATATTCCGAAAAACATAATTTTCGTTTAATTAAATTTCAAGTGGGCTTAAACCTGATTCAACCAATAGCCAATAAAGTAGATGTAATCTAAGTCCATAATAGTTCAATTTATGTTGTAATATAAAAATGTCGTTTCTAAATACTCAAAACGGTTAAATACGTAACTGTCGTTTCAAAGTTTTCGTATACGGTATGCCCCTAAAGGTGGGAATAAGATTAATCAAATTAAATTGGACTTTTATTTTTTAAATCCCCAAATATGAGCAGGTATTGTGATAATTTCAATAAAAATGAAAAAAAATTGTTCATACCTCTTTAATTTCACTACCACAGACGGTGGTTAAAAGGCTTGGATGATTCACGTAAACCATACCTTCCAGATAACCCCATGAATATAAATCTAAAAGGGTTATGTCGGGAGATTTTAAGGACCGTTCTACTGCTACTTTGCTGCGCGCTTGAAATTCTCCAAAATCTTTAGGGTCATGTATATTTTGTATATTTAGGGAATATATAAAAGAATATAAAAAAGACGCATCAAATTAAGAATCAGTGAATTACAAATTGCAACGCCTATAGCAAATAATAGGTCCCAATTTTACATTAAAACGAAACCTTTGAGGTATTTTCTGAATAACTTGGTCGTACCTTTTGTCTTGAAAAAAATGAAATAAAAACAATAAACCATAAGCAGATACACCACACCAAATAGTACGTTTGAACGTATTATTTTTTCAAAATAGTTTTGTCGTTTATGAAAAATGAATTGAAACTACAAAAATAAGGAGTTTTATACTCCAACCCATCTGCAAAATGCCTTATATAATAAGGATTTTTGTCGTGTAATTCAGCGCTCGGCGTTTGGCATATAGCCAGGAGAATAGCTGTTTTGACCTAATTTGTTTAGTCCTTATTATATAAGGCATTTTGCAGATGGGATGGAGTATAAAACTCCTTATTTCTGTAGTTTGAATATTACCCTCTGCGTAGTAAAACTCTGCATTATATTGAAAAATGAATTAAATAACAGAAATAAGCGTCTAGAGTTCGTAGAAGGTAAGACGTATGAGTAAAATTATATTTAACCCAGGATGACGGCGCAAGATGGCGTTGTACTAAATTTAAAAAGAAGTTACTTCCCAGAGGATTTATCCATATCAAAGGTACCTGTTTAAATCGGGTGAAATGCACGTTTGTTTTTCGTGTTTTACGCTTGTTTTAATAGTTCATTTATTCCCGTCACGTAAAACTTTACAAAGCTGAAAGATGTAAAACGTTGTCTGATGAGTTTACGTATTTTATGAACATACACTTGATTGCGGTGCAATTGTCATCCCTTTTGTCCCAGATTACTTGGGAACAGATTAATTGCCAACCGTTAATTCTTTAGGCAAAGCAATACATTTAACACATCATTAACATTTGTTTAGCAAAGAATGCTGACTACACGATGTATTCTTTTCAGCCTCCTGAGCGGCGTGTCCATAAGGTGCCGAAACTTATAAGGATGCGGACGCGGGAATTGACTAACTTGTTGGCGCCATTGTACCCGAATGTATTGAAATCCTACCTGATTGCAGCCCTCATTCTGACGGATAATCATCCGATCGAAGCAATACTAACCTTAAATCTGGCGATCAAGTTTCGTGACCTGAGGAATAACATGCATCCGGATGAACTCTACATGGAGGAGGAAAACCAGAATACACCAATCAGTGATTACCGGAGTAACTACTACCCTTACTGTACAAGATCTAACACTACATCAAAGGTACAAAATGGTTTCTTTGAATATTTCTCGCATGTCATATTAAGTAAGACGTACGCAGTATTTAGTACTTTTATCTACAAATTTATAATACCAAACATACAGGTATTCGCTATTAGTTTCTCAGCTGCGCTAAGAATCATCTCCACAACACAACAGCCCGTGTGTTTTTATGGCTGTAAACTTTCATAAAAGTAAGTTTCAACTTACTCTCATGAAATTCCAACACTTAATATCACATCACCTATGATAGGTATAATATTTTATCACTGATGATTTTAATTGAATCAAGTTGAAGCGAAGGTGTAGAGACAAAAAGGGCTGCTAATTAATTTGTAATGAATTTTATACTTTAAACGCAATGTAAGTGACGTAAACCTATTTGATTTATTCATTAAACATTTTGGATCATGTGGATTTAAGTTTTAATTTAAATGGCTATTGAATAAAGCAGATAATATATTAACATCTAGAATATTAGCAGACGTCAATGTTAGATTTATAAAGCTAGGATTTCTACCAGAGAAGATTTCTACCAGGATTTCTACTCCTCGGGCTAAAGCCCCGCCAGGCATTGAATTATACCCAGAAGCGATCCTGGACCCCTTTCTCGTGTTTCTGCACGATCAGATAAGGTTTCAAAAAATAAAACCCTCCACAGATAGGATTCAATGCCTGGCGGAGCTTTAGTCCGGGGAGTAGTTGTTTCCTAGAGCGATTATGTAATAGCTTTGCTATTCGGGAACTACTTTGATAGCCGCTTGGCGGCTTGGTGGTTCCTTTCTCGATTTCCAACTTATATGTTACCGACAGAGATCGTATCGATAAAGATGTATAGGCCATAGAGTTCATTCGGCATTTGTCCTGGATCGGCGTACCGTGTACGGCAGTGATGAGAACTAATAAGTTCGAAGCAGCTGTATGTCGTTCGGTTCCGATCCGGGACAGATGTCGAATCCTACCTGTGGAGGGTTTTATTTTTTAAAATCACATTAATCTGTCCGAATTATAGAGGTAAAAGTTGTCCGAGCATGGTACATGTCCGGATAAATGGAGTGTCTGAATTAGTAAGTGTCCGAATTATCGAAGTTGTACTGTGTTTAGTATTTATTCCGATTACAATCTCATAGAAAAAATAAATTTTAAATTGCATAATAATAATTTCTTTATTATACTTACAAGTACGATTAATTTCCTTTAGCAAATAGCGATTATTACGTCACTGTTCAAATGTAAATTGTTGGTCTGTTTTTTTTGTAGCTTAATTTTACAGAGAGCTTGTGTCGTTTGTGCTACATAACAACATAATTATCTGCATTCTTTTATACTCACAAACAATTTATACCATTTATCAATTAGTGATTGTTACGTTACTTCTTCTTTTAGCTTATAACCCTTGGTGGGTTTTGGCTTGCTCTACTATGTTCCTCCATCTGGTTCTATCTACCGCTATTCTCCTCCAGTTTCCTAATCGTAGAGTTTTTAGGTCTTCCTCCACATCGTTTATCCACCTTTTCTTGGATCGCCCTTTTGGTCTTGTGTTTTGAGGTTTCCATTCAAGGATTCTCTTCACAATTCTCTCGCCCTCCATCCTGTATACATGTCCTAACCACCTTATCCTTTGACTTTTTATGCATCTTACTATATAAGATGCATAAAAGTGCATCTTATATAGTAAGATGTATCTCTCCTTTTATAAGTGCATCAATTTCGTGATTCATTCTTATTCTCCATGCACATACTGTTTTCTTGCATTGGGCCGTATATTCTTCTAATGATCTTTCTCTCAAGTATTCTTAATTGATTTTCATCATTGTTTGTTAGTGTCCATGTTTCACATCCATAGGTTACTACGGGTCTTATAAGTGTCTTATAGATTGTGATCCTAGATCTTCTATTTAGTATGCTGCTCCTTATTAATTTTAAATAAGCATAGCAGCATTTATTTCCTTTTAGGATTCTTGCGCATATTTCACCTTGGATGTTACCATTATTGTCAATTTTGGTGCCAAGGAAATTGAACATCTTGACGCTTTTAATCTGACCGCCGTTTATATTAATATTTGGTAGTTTTGTATTGGGGGATTCCTGCAGCAATACATATATTTCGTTTTGTCTTTGTTCACTTGTAGGCCTCTTTTATTTACCTCTGGTTCAAGATCTATGGCAGTTTGATTCAGGGAGGCAAGGTCACGTGTAATTATCGTAATATCGTCCGCATACCCAAGTATTTGTGTGGATTTATTTATGATACTTCTACCTCTATTCACTTTTCTGATAGCTGCTTCTAGTACTAAGTTGAAAAGCACTGCCGAGAGAGCGTCACCTTGTCTTACCCCGGCTTTCACCTTAAATTCTTCGCTGAGCAACTGTTGTACTCTTATAGTTGCTGTCGAGTCTGCCATGGTGACTTCTACCATTTTTACTAATTTTCGGGGTATTCCTAGGAGGGTTAAATTTTGTAGCATCTTCTTCCTATGTACTTTATCGAATGTCTGTTTGAAATCTATAAACAGATAATGCATATATATGTTATATTCATAGCATTTCTCCTGTATTTATCTTAACGTACACAGGTGGCCTGTGGTTGATCTATTTTTCCTGAATTCACAGTGGTATTCGCCTAGTATTTCTTCTGAGTAGGGTGTCATTCGATTATGTATCACCCCTGATAATATTTTATAAGGGACACTAAGTAGTGTTCTCTATAATTACTACAATTGGTCTTATCACCTTTTTTGTGTATCTGTAGGATAATTCCTAGTTTCCAGTTTTTTTGGCATCTCTTCTTGCTCCCAGATATGTAGTATTAGTTTGTGCATTTGTCTCCATAGTCTCTCTCCTCCGTTCTTTATTAGGTCCGCTACTATTCCATCAGCACCTGGTGCTTTCCTGTTTTTCAGATCTTTTATTACTTTCGCTGCCTCTTCATACGATGGTGGTTCTACTTTCGGTTCTGCACTATAGTATGTTATTTATATTTAATTCTCCTCTTCCTGTTGCTGCTGTTCTCCTTCCAGTACCTCTTCAAAATATTCTTTCCATCTTCTAATTATATCCGGCTTTTCTGTTAAGTTCTTTCCGTTTTCGTCTTTACAGAAGTTTAATCGTGGTGCGAATTCTTTTGTATATGTATTCTCTTTAACGTTGTTGCAAAACTTTCTGACTTCAGATCTCTTATTACTTTCTATTGTTTCTTCTACTTTTTTATTCATTTCTTCTCGCTTTTTTCTTCGGCAAGTTCGGTTTGCTAATCTTTTATTGTTATATTCTACCTGATTTGCTCTTGTGTTTCTTTGTGATGCTTTTTTCCATGCGTCATTTTTCACTTTCACAGCCTCTCTACATTCCTGATCATACCATTGTGTTTCTTTTTACTTTCTTCTCCCACTACTTCACCGGCGGTTTCTGTTATAGTTTCTTTAATTATGTTCCATTCCTCGTCTATACTTAGTTCTTGCTGGTGTTCGTTTTCTTCCAATTTCTCCTTGATCAATCTGTTTTACACGGCCATTTCTTAGTTTATCTACATCCCATTTTTTTTGTTCTTATCGTCCGTGCCGCGTTTACAATTGATATTCGGTGTTTGTATCTAGCTACTAGTAAATAATGGTCTGATTCGTTGTTTGCTCCACGATATATTCCAGCGTCCTCTATTGAAGAGGCCCATCTTTTTTATATTAGCGTATGGTCTATTTGGTTCACATTATTAGGGCCTGGTATTCTCCATGTTCCTAAGTGTATTTCTTTGTGTGGGAAGCATGTACTAATTACTTTCAAATTGTTGGCAGTGGCAAATTGTGTCACTCTCATCCCATTTCCGTTTGTAACTTCGTGTATCGTGTTTATACCAACAACCTCTTGGTATATTTCCTCCTTTCCAAGTTGGGCATTCAGATCGCCTAGTACGATTAATGCATCATGTGCACTTGTTTCTTCGCACGTTTCTTGCAATTGCTCATAGAATTGTTGCTTCGTTTTCGTCTGCATTTTCTGTCGGCGCATATACATTAATAAATGTAATGTTATTAAATTTTCCTTTTATGTGTATTTTACATATTCTTGGGCTGATTGGGACAAAATCAATAACTGACCTGCAGTAATTCCTGGCCACAATGAATCCCACGCCATGATGCCCCGCCTGTCTTCGTTTCCACTGTAGTACAGAGAGTAGTTTTGTTTATTTTATTAATTCTTCTACTATCATTATCATTACGTTACGCTACTATTTAAATAATATTTCTTTAGTATTTTTTTTGTTCAAAATTCAATTTATAAAAAAGTAAAACAAGGCCCACAACCACAAACTCAAATAAAAAATACGTTTCATCATTCAACGGGGCGCATACAAGCTTATGTACACACATGCGTCTTTCAAGAGGGCAGCTCTTTTATCAACCGTTGACAATTCGAACACGATTATAATATAATGAAGGGTATAATAGGACGGCCAGCAATATCGCCAGATTTTATTCTAATTGATTAGTTTCAACAAAAGCAAATGTTTAGCAAATCTTAAGACCTCAGGGAACGAGTAGAAAACAAGATTTTGAAAATTAATTCGGATAACGTAGAGGTTTTGAACGTACCTGCAGATTTATTGCCACTTTTCCGTATTTTAGAGCAAGCCAAAAATGGGATTAGATTAAACAACAATGGAATTCTTACTGCGTTAATTTTTTTTTTGCGAAGACCAAATAATTTTGTACATTTTATCTAAGAAAGATTAATCTTGCTCATTACCAGTAATATTCCGGAAAACATAGTTTCCGTTTAATTAAACTTCAAGGGGCTTAAAACTGATTCAACCAATAACCAATAAAGTGGATGTAAAGTAGATGTTTCTAAATACTCAAAACGGTAAATAAGTAACTGTCATTTCAAAGTTTCCGTATACAGTATGCCCCTAAAGGTAGCAATAAGATTAATCAAATTAAATTGAACTTTTTTTTTGAAAATCCCCAAATCTGAGCAGGTATTGCCATGATTTCAACAAAAAAGAAAAAAAATTTGGTTAATAAACAAATATGTTCAACATACACCCATATCTTTAATTTATTTCACTACCACAGACAGCGGTTAAAAGGCTTGGATGGTTCACGTAAACCATACCTTTTAGATAACCCCATTAATATAAATCTATTGGGGTTATGTCGGGAGATTTTAAGGACCGTTCCACTGCTACTTTGCTGCGCGTTTGAAAATCTCCAAAAACATTAGGGACATGTATATTTAGGGAATATATAAAATAATATAAAAAATCACTAAAAGATGCATGTCATAGATTAAGAATCAGTGAATTACAAATTGCAACGCCTATAGCAAATAATAGATCGCAATTTTATATTAAAACGGAACTTGCGGTATTTTCCGAATAATTTGGTCGTATCTTTTGTCTTGAAAGAAATCAAATAAAAACGACAAACCATAAGCAGATACATCTGATACAAAATAGTAATAATTACACGTATTAATTTTTCAAAATAATGTTATTTATGAAAAATGAATTGAATAATAGAAATAAGTGACAAGAAGAAGTTTTAATAGTTCATTTGCTCCGTCATGTAAACCTTTACAAACCTGAATGATGTAAAATGTTGTCTGATGGAGTTTACGTATTTTATGAACATACACTTGATTGCGGCCAAATTGTCATCCGTTTTGTCTCAGATTACTTGGGAACAAATTAATTTCCATCCGTCAATTCTTTAGGCAAAGCAATACAGTTATCAAATCTACATAGAATCTTAATCTTTGTCCAGACTTATAGCCCAGACAACGAAGGAAAAATAGCGGCAATAATTCATGCAGAAGCCAATTTCTGCACAGTTGTAGGGGTAGGTGTCCTTAACAACATACTGAAAGTACTGATGGATGGGAGTGAAGCTAAGGGGATGGGGGGCTGTAAAGGTCCCTTTTTTCAGTTTTTTGTTAATAACTCGAAAACTACTGCCTCTAGCGAAAACATGCTTATATACTAAATTAATCTAGAGATTCTCTACAAAAAAGGTCCTATACACTTTCGCTATTTTTATTATTAAAACTGAAATAATTCACTAATAATAAATAATAACAATAATAATAATAAATGAAATAAAGAAATTTGTGTCCAAGGATGTATCTGAAACATAAGTTTTAGTCAAAATCTGAATTTTCATCATCATCGATGCTGTCTTCGATGGGGGCTCCGTTCGTACATGAGCCGAGGCACACGTCGCAGGCACCGGAGCAGACAATCCCTGCTTTGCGGCAACCGCAACCGCAACCGCAACGCGCCCCATACCCAGTCGTGTGTCGGCAAAAGATCATATTTAAAACGGAGTCGGGTGCCACAGGGTCGTTCGTGGTAACTGGGTTGAGGATCCCATCTTCTCCCTTGGCCCAACTCCATTGGGTAGGTGGTAGGGGGTTGCCTAGCTGTTATATCTGTAAGAAAGTAATCAGACCAACGTAAGTATTTAGCACAAATTGATATTTGTAATTTAAGGAAACCAGTATTTAACAACTATATGTAAATGGATTTACCTGTAGATATACTCTGAGCGAATGTTGCTTTGAAGCTCCTCTGGTTGGAGGAAGAGTGGCCAAGTCTGATTTGGGCTTCGTTGACGCTTTCAGAAATGCTGTACCGATGTTTCAGAATACCGATGTTTGTTCAGGTCGTCTTGATGTGCAGGCGCTTGATATACAGCCAGAAAAAGCTTCTCGCCAGCCTGTTCGATATCCTCAGTTGATGTTGAGGGATCTGTGAATATTGCTGAGATGTCATGGATGAGGCCAGGATTTGCTGTGAAGAGCTTAGAGATTCCCACTTTGCTCTTTCCATGTATCGCCGAGGTGGTGTCGCATCCGGAGAAGCTATGGAGAAGGAGGATCGTCTTGGCGAATGGAAGCTCTTGAAGTTGTCTCACCTAAAACAATTTTGTCTCCACCTTCCCACGGCCTGGCTTCA
Source organism: Rosalia funebris (assembly GCA_037954035.1). NCBI lineage: Eukaryota > Metazoa > Arthropoda > Insecta > Coleoptera > Cerambycidae > Rosalia > Rosalia funebris. The sequence goes on along the minus strand of JAZFAV010000001.1, from coordinate 6,859,979 downwards.
TGAAGTACATGTTGATAGATGGTGGTGCCAATCCAATGAGAAGAACTATCAAGTCCACATCCTCCCCAACTATTGCTACGGTTGGATGTACACCAGCTTCATCCAACCTGCACCTTACAATAGTGCCATCAGCATCCCTTGTAGCAACAGTTGTTTCAATACCTGCTGCTGTCATTTTATCGGTGAGCAAGTGGATCATTCTTGTTTTGTTCCTTTTATTAGCAAGAAAATGCTCCTGTTGAATTGTGATGGTCGTGCTTTTGTTAAAGTTTATGTCAATCGAAGTTTTTGTGAGCCCCTTCCCTTCTGCTCTGCTCGTTTTGTGCTGTTGACATCACTGTAACCATCAAAAACCATCGTACAATTTTCACCGAAATGTTTCTGTACATAGGCAATGTCCTGATGGCATATTGAAGAAATGCAGGAAGACTCTTTCCACTTCATGCGGTGGAGAAGGAAACCACCGTCTACCACATTGGTGCTTTGGGTGAGATCGAGAGTTGCGTTGTCCTCTAGTGGTAAAACATCGTAGAGAGAAGATTTCTTTCCTTTTTGCATTCCGCCCTCGTTGAACAGAGCCATGGGGAATGGAGTTAATTCATATGTCAAAAGCTCTGCTACATCTTCGTCGCTCTTTTTTGCTACGAGAGTTCTTTGAAAAATTGTCAGAGAGTTAACAGTAACTGTCTCACAATTGATTTTAATGGTACTGCTCATACTGGCTAGTGATAAAACCACATTCTTCTGAGACTGCTTCATGTACCCAATTTGCTGCCAATGAAACTGCATGGTTTTGGTTCCAATATCAAGGGCTTGGTGGCAGTTTACTTTGGAGCTTCCCAGAATGCCCATTGACAGTGACATGAGGGAATTCAACTTTGGAAAAGGGGGATGGTCATTGAACCATTTCTGAATCTTAGCTCGATCTCGGGAATCTCTTTTTTGCCGCGATACATGTAAATCAACGTGCTGCTCTCCGCTTGCAAAAACCACTCCAACGAACTCCTCCAATGACACAAACCAAGACAAGCGTTGTCCTACAGTGGGGGGGGGGGAGTAATGAGGGTAATTATCCCCCGCCCCCAGAACGGACACAAAAGGCGGTATATGCAGTAAAGTCATTAATACGCGATCTGAGCATAGTTCCTTTATCATTAAAACTTGATTTTTAATAATAAAAACCGGTTTTTTAAAAACTGCCATTTTTCCCCCTCCATATCTGCTTAATTGATCCTAACGAAAAGTGTATAGGATCTTTTTATAGAGAATTTTATTTAGGTTAATTTAGTATATAAACATGTTTTCGCTGGAGGTAGTAGTTTTCGAGATATAACAAAAAACTGAAAACAAAGTATCTTTACAGCCCCCCACCCCCTTAGCTCCATTCTCATCCATCAGTACTTTTAATATGTTGTTAAGGACACCTTCTCCTACAGTTAAAATTGGTTTCTCTACATGAATTATTTCCGCTATTTGGACTTTTTTGGTCTTCGTTGCCTGGACTATTAGCAAAGAATGCTGACAGCACGACGTATTCTTTTCAGCCTCTTGAGGAGCGGTTCCGTAAGGTGCCGAAACGTATAAGGACGCGAGAATTGATCAACTTGCTGGCACCATTATACTCGCATGTATCGAGATCCTACCTGAGGGCAACCGCCATTTTGACGGATAATCATGCGATCGAAGCAAGAATAATCTTAGATCTGGCGATTAAATTCCGTGACCTGAGGAACGGTCCATACTTGAATGCATTCTACATGGAGAAAGAAAACCAGAATAGACCAGTTAGTGATTACCGGGGTAACCACTACTACCCTTACCGTACGAGATCTGAGATTATATCAGAGTTCGCGCATGACTTCTCCCGTATTTCGGTCGGGACGTCTTCTAGTCCCCCGTCCCATGCGTCATTGAACGACAGTGACTTTTGTACAAATCGCTACAATCAGAATGAAACAATCACTACTGGCTCCGGTACTTTATACGGTACAACATCTGGTAGTACGTCAGAGATTGTTCCCGACCTGTCTCGTATGCCGGTCGGGTGGCCTTCTGGTCTTCTATCGGATGCGTTATTTGAAAACAGCGACTTTTATAGGAATCGCTACAACCAGAAGAGAACGAGCACTGCTGGCGCCGGTACCTTTTATGGTAGACCATCCGGCAGTACGTCAGAGGTCGTATATGACCTATCTCGTATTCAGGTCAGGAGGTCTTCTACTCCTATGTCCGAAGCGGCATATAAGGACATCGATTTTTATATGGATCGCTGCAACCAAAACGGGACCATTCCTGTTGGCCCCGGTACCCTTTACGGTACAACATCTGACATTACGTCAGAAGTCGTTCCCGGCCTATCTCCTATTCCGGTAGGGAGGTCTTCTATTCCTGTGTCCGATGCGTTATCTAAGGACGCCGACTTTTGTACGAATGACTTCAACCAGAATGGGGTCATTTCTGCTGACCCAGCTATTCCTTGTGCCATAGCATATGGCATCGCACCAGAGGTCGTACATGAGCTATCTCGTGTTCCGGTCGGAACGCTTTCTGGACCTCTATGCGATGCTTTATTTAATTACACTGGTTTTTATTCGTGTGGATTCAACCAGAATGAAACCATTCCTGCTGACCCAGCTACTCCTTATGGTACAACATATGACAGCACATCAGAGGTCGTACATGATCCATGTCGTATTCCGGTCGGGACGTCTTCTGGACCTCAATGCGATGCGTCATTTAATTACACCGATTTGTATGCGGATGGATTCAACCAGAATGGAACAATTCCTACTGACTCAGCTACTCCTTATGGTACAACATATGGCAGCACATCAGAGGTCGTACATGACCCATCTCGTATTCCGGCCGGGACGTCTTGTGGACCTCAATGCGATGCGTCATTTAATTACACCGATTTTTATGCGGATGGATTCAACCAGAATGGAACCGTTCCTGTTGACCCAGCTACTCCTTATGCCATAGCATATGGCATCGCACCAGAGGTCGTACATGAGATATCTCTTATTCCGGTCCGGTTGCATTCTGTACCTCAATGCGATGCGTCATTTAATTACACCGGTTTTTATACGTCTGGATTCAACAAGAATGGAACCATTCCTGCTGACCCAGCTACTCCTTATGGTACAACATATGGCATCACATCAGAGGTCGTACATGACCTACCTCGTATTCCGGTCGGGACGTCTACTGGACCTCTATGCGATGCGTCATTTAATTATCCCGATTTTTATATGAATCGCTACAACCAGGTGACTATCGGGACCACGGCGACGGAAGCATTCTATGCTGCTTATGCTTCGACGCCCCAGGACGTTTCCCCGTTGGTAATCGACGAAAATTCTTTCTGCGACTCGTCGCTGTTAGACGAGAGTGACGAATCTACCGTGGTTGCCCAAGGAGACGTTGCTACTTTGAATCCAAACTTTAACCTCAATCTGTTGGTAAGTCATTTTTTATAGATCCTTGGAATCTATTGCAGACCTGTGGCAAAATTCTACTTGATCATGTTGGGGTATAATTTTCCAGTCACATAAGTTTGCAGTCGGCAATATTATTATTTCTTAACACTTCACTCTGGAACTGCCACAAGGACTAGTTTCTTAAAAAAGTTCTTTACCGGCAAGATCGTTTTACAAATAACAAAGTTCTATACTTTCCAACAATAACAATACTTGGCCAACTGAGCAGAGGGAGTGTCTAATAAACGTACCTAGTTGGAGAGAGCAACACTGCCAATCCACTTGTCTACAGAAAATAATGCTCGTCCTTTTTTGGGTACCCCTTGGTACATAAAAAAATTCAATGAAGTCTGTCAGTTTATGATGTTTCATTATAACAAAAACAAACACGAATTACACTGTTAAATATCACTATACAGTGTGGCCCTATCACCGCATTGCGTTGTTATTATTACCTTAATTATTATTATATTAAATGTCACTATACAGGGTGGGACGCGTTGTATATTTTTCTTCGTTGCGACTCCAGTTTTGTAGTTACTAAAACCACACACTACTGTTCTTAGTAGCCAGAAAGGTCATTCGCGAATAAGACACACATACAGGGTCGGGCATAAATATGGAATAATACATGTAACTCTTACTTGCCTGATACAAAAATGTTTAAAATAGTTAAGTTTAATTGTTTATTTTATTTATGTTGATGATTTTGAAACGTTTTATAGGCCAGAAATTCGCTGCTACAGCCCTGACCTTTGTTAGGTTAGCATTTCAAACGATATAGTTATAAATATATAGGTTAACATTTAAATAGAAATCCTAATCTATCTTTTTTATTCCGAGATAAATTAATCTTCACCAGCCAGGATCGAGAGACCTTATATATAACTCAGCACTCGATCTCTATTCCCTTTGTCTAAATTGACTATATCAGCCATAATTGACTAATTTTAAAATCAATCATGCCCTTGATCTCAGAGTGATCACGCCTCCTATTGACTAATATCACTATTAGCTCAATAATCAATTTATTATTGCCTATATTTCATGGAGACATGTATCATTCTCCGCGCTACGTACGTCCAAACAGATAGACATCCTTTGCCCGTCATGCCTGCAAAAAACCATAATATGACCTTATTTTGTAGTGTGATGTTGCCCTGGAAGAAATACCGGAAGAGCACTCCAAACTATCAAAGTGAACATAGATATAGCCAAACATATAGTGAACGAATCTTTTGTACCTCGCAAATGAAACTTATTACCTTTTGTTTTTTATATATTATATATGAAACATTACTCTTACCTTTGATATTACCTCTTTTTACATTAATGTTATTTATTATATTATAAGTTTATTTAAATTTTAAATGTTAAAAGTTTGATGTTTACTTTTTATTTTTGCTTGGATGTTTTTTATGTTTAAAGTTTGATGTTACCGCGTTTCAGATTTTTAGAAATAAAGTTTATACTTTTGCAATAAACATTTTAAGTTATCGACATCAAAATGCAATTGTTTTGACATATCTGCCTGGCATAACCTTATATATCAGTCACTGGCGAATAAAAATAAATAAAATAATGCACAAGTTCATCATAACATTTAATGTCAAATATCATTGAATCTAATCACTGAGAAATTAGTCGATTATTTTTTTACTACCAACAGCTCTTAAATAATGGCGATAATTGGCATAGGGAAGATAAGCGCAATACTTGTTTAGAAAACCAATACAGGGTGTCGGGATAGTTCCTGGCATAACTTTATATATATATATATAAAGTAATATAAAAAAATAACTAAAGCCCCTACCGAAGTAAAAAGTTGTAATTAACATTCAAAGCTTAAGACAGCGAATATACTAACAACAATTTATTAACTGGACCCAGTGGCGGCTGGTCAGGGGTGGCAGGGTGGGCAGTGCCCACCCAGCTGTTTCCTAGAAGAAGAAGAACAACAGTTCCAAAGGTCGTTATTTATCGTTTATAGAAGTTAGTGAAGATATAATTATGTAATATGTAATTAATTAAATACACTATATGTTACATAATAACAATAATACAATGAAAAGTTCTGATTATATAATATACTAACAGCGCAACCGTGGTGGAAAATTGCAGTGCAAGTAAGTGCAGCAATTCACTCTTCTAACCGTGATGGAATGGTTACGGTGGTGGGCAGCCTCGCCTTTTGCCTTTCTGGCTTTGTAGGTACATACGAGACGGCGCAAGCGCCTCGCACAAATAAAAAATTATATTTATTGCTTTAATAAATAAATACAAGTAAATAAGTGTCTACCAAGATTAGTTTTAAAATTAATATTGATATTATTGACATAGGTATACTTTCAACATCCCTTTAAAGTTTAAATTATTTCACAATAAGAACATGGAACAATAGAAACATGGGAATCTGGAATATAAAATTAAATAAACAGTAAACACATGAATAGGATTAATTAATTAATAGAATTACGAATGATTTGAAGACATAAAAACAAAATTATACACGTGTAAACTACATGAAACTATTTTAAACACGGGCACAGCTTACTCCAGTCTCGAGTAAGCTGTGACACGGGTGGGCTAGACCACCCTGCTGAAGAGGTCTTCGGTAAAGCGGGGAAGGAATCGAGAATCTTCGATCTCCGTATTTCTGAGTTCAATTTTCAGAGACATTGTAGAACGTTGTATCTCAGCGAGGTCTATCCTCTGTAGGTTAGGATTTTCAAAATTTTAACGGTTCTTTAACAATAATTACAATAAATTAGTGCGGCACGGCGGTCTGTCTGTGGAAGTTGGTACTTTACATTTGTGTTTGTTTAGTATTGTATTTATTTAGTATTTATACTATGGCGAACGTGAGAGAATTTCTCTATAACAGTATTTGTTATATTATTAAGTAAAATTATTTTGGTTATTAATGTATTAGAAAATGTGTAAATATAAAAATTGTGTAGCATCCATAAGAATCTGTACTAGTTTTATGCAATTTTAGTGCTATGCATTTTCAACTTGAAAGCTGAAAGAATTTTAAATTTTAACATATACTTGTACAGTGACTGACATAGAGTGATGAGTCAAAGTTTTTTTTACTATATCTTTCGTCATTATTTTGCACTATATAACCTACTAATAGTTAGCTGTTGCCCACCCATGACAAATCACCACGAGCCGCCACTGACTGGACCCAATGGCTTTCTATCGTACGGGGCGTGGGGTTATTACTGTTATTGGTTTTAGGTCTCTAGTAGTAGGGTACTAGTTAACTACCCTGCTAAAACTATTCCAGGAACTATCCTGAGATCCTGTAGAGCCCTATTAATTAATAATTGTAATTCACCTAATTAATACATTAAATTTGCCCCACTTTATCTCAAACCGTCCAAGCCTCATGTCATTCACGTGGCTGTTCAGTGTTGGCTAATTTCATCACGGCCGCCCAATATGTTTGCGGAGCCATAAGAGTGGTGAATACTCAGAAATACAAAAAAAAAACTAAGCGCTCATCTCTACTTTGGTAAATTCACCGACGTCAAAAATACAGGCCTTTAACCAATTTTAAGCATACTAACAATTTTAAACGGACAAGGTCTCAAGCCTGTGTCTTAAAATGTAAGGAGGTGGTTTCCATTTTCACAAAAGATAATTAACTACAACCGTGTTAGTAGCAAATCTATCAAACTATAAATATAACGAAAACTAATGCAAATACTATATTAGTATTCCACTGACAGACAATTCGGGTGCATAACTAATAACCCTCCTCAAATCAGAGACGGTGCATGCATACGAGTATCCCCTCGTGACGTTAGTCTTTTCCCACGTGACCCACGTCAAGGAATTAGATACGTCCGTACAAATCTCGTGGCTTTTAACGTTTTTGACGTACGGATTATTGACTCCGACCAAGGCAACGCCCTTCCTCGAAACTGGATTGTACACCACCTTCCAGTACAGGTCCGGTATCGGCAGGGATCTAGTATTGGAATTAACATAAAAGTATAGGTCCACGTCACTTCCGGTACTTTCATCAGGTAGCGTTGCCACCCCGTACACCCCAGTCCACACCTGGAGGTCTACCCCGTTTCTATCAGCGTAGGCTCTGGTGCTGGACTCGACGTCCTCCCAGTTGATGCCGTTGAAACTTTGCCACTGCGGGCAGGCGTTGATGTAACGAAACGTCGCATTCTGCTGGGCGGGATAGTAGAAGTCTGCCCTAGCGGCCAGGTGACCTCTCGACAAAAAGAACCAATTTCCGTTGTCGATGTATTTGGTGGAGGTGGACGATAAGCCGATCTGTCCGTTCACGGTGGCCCTTTGCACCGATCTAGTATACAAGCGATTGACGTTCGTGGTGCCTAGGTCGTAGAAGTCGTCGTCCTGAGAAAACTGAGGTCGCGGGGTACCTTTGGCGTTGTTACCGATGGATGCGGTCATGTTGTAGAACGTATACAACGGACTTTGTGATGCGGCATCGAAACAAACGTCTATACTACGAAGAAAACGACCGTCTGTTAAGGGGAATCCTATTTCGGCCGCTCTCCCCCCGCTCTCGCAGCTGCTCCCCGTTAACCTACTCAATGGGATCGGGTCGTCATCGCAAGACACTTGGCTCCAGAGCGTTCTTGCTCCTAGGATGTTAAATCTAGTGTTGGAAATGCAAGTAGCTTGGACTACTTCATCGGAACGAGCTCCTAAAACCACTAGTTGCGCACCGGGACAAATCAGGTCGACTGTATCGCCCACGTCGAATTTTAGCGTAGTGTCTCCGTAGGCCGGGTAGATGAACGTCTCGCTCCCAGTAGGTATGACCAGTGGAGAGTTGGTGTAGAGAAGCGGGTCTATCTCGCATCCTAGAAAATAAGTTTGTCTAAGAAACTAGGCATTTTGGTCGACATACTACAATACTTTCTGTGTTCCGGAAACGAAGTATGTGTCCAAACATTCTAAACTTTATTTTAGGATTCTAATTCCAGTACGATATAAAAACTTTCTTCAAAAAGTACTCTATAAAAATGTCTCGTAGTTAGAAATTTGACGTCTAGTGTAAAAAAACCATCACCCTATAACAATACTATCGAATACTGCAAAGCTTTCCAAAATTTCCTTCACACCAACATGCAGGGGCGTAGCGTACATGGATGCGAGTGATGCGTCGCATCCCTTAAATAATTGGCAAATAAGTGTTATTTAAAAGTTCAATCGATTTATTCAATTATTACAATATTTTAATTATTTTAAACCGACCGCAAACATACATTATTTACTGTAAACGCTACCATTAACTTTTTTATTCGTGAAGGCGCTCGAAATTACTGGACTAACGCGTTACTTGCTGCAGTGCTGAAATGCGATGTGTAATCCACGTTACATCCAAGCTACGCGTTAGCTGGCCGAAAAGGTCAGTGATCTTACACAGTCAACAGTTGAATCTCAAGTGGGTGTTGTCGTTATTTCCGGGCTCAGTTATGCGATTATGTGAACGCATCTTGGCCACTGTCGCCATATCATAAATAAGATTTGGAAGAGCTGTTTCAGGTAATTGTGGAAAATGAAAATGAGAAATGGGATCGAGAAACCGTTATCTGTGCTAGAGGCCTTTTAACTTTATTGCGCGACTTTGATTTTAATTTTTTCTTAGCTTTTCTGCAATATTCCTACATTTCGAGAGTCTGTTTAAAATTCTACAGACAAAAATATCAGATATTAGTTATCAATAAAAAGATCGCCGATTTCAAATGACATATTCAAAAAATGAGAAACGAATTTAGTGACATTTGGGACAATATGGACAGATTTGTGTTAGAAAATCAACCACCAAGTGAAAGAATGCGTTTGGATTTAATTCCTGAAGAAGATATGAAAAGCACCTACGCACGATTGTTTTATGAAATTTTGGACGTTATTACTTTGAACATTAGTGAACGGTTTAGTGAAATTTCTAAACTGATATTCTTAAATCTATATTCCATACAATCTACTTCATTCGTGAAACGTTTTCCTGATGAACTTTTTTCTTCTTTAGTAGATACATATGGAATATTCTTTGACGTAAATCGTTTAAAAAGTGAACTTTCAGTGATTTATAGTGATCCCGATATGAAAAAGATCACTGTGTTTGAGCTTCACCAATATATTATGTCCCTTCAATTATTTTCTGTATTCCCGGAGTCATCAAAATTTTGCCGTCTAAATTTGACTATTCCTGCCACAAGCAGTTCCGCGAAAAGATCATTTTCATGTTTAAAGAGAATAAGGACTTATCTGCGAAATTCTCAAAAGCAAGAAAGACTGTCAGCTTTAACATTAATAAATAATGAAAGTGTCTTGTTAGAAGATATGAGATCGTTTCCAACATTTGAATAAACAGTGATAGACGTTTTCGCTGGACAAACAAAAACCGAAGAATTGATCTTCATTCTAAAAATTAGGATATATACCTCGGCATAATCATTTTAGGTTAATATCTTTTTTTTATTTTTCATATGGCCTACCATACATCTGACTATACCTCTTCCCCTTATACAATTTTTATCACATTCCTAGATTCTTTTCTCACATTACGCCCCTGCCAACATGGATTTATAGGAAAGCATTTCAACTGTTACGAATTCACACAATTTGTAGCGAATCATGTAGATAATACGCTGGTACAAGTATCTTTGGTGCGCAGGCTTTGCGCCATCTCGTGTTTATTTCTTTAAACATTGAGTAGGTCGAAGCCTCAGTGTCATGTTATAAATGTATTTTAATAAGGATTTGTTACTAACAGTTACGTCTTGATTGTTTCTTTTTCATTTTATTTATTAACAAATCCTTATTAAAATCTATTTATAATATATATGACACTGAAGCTTCAACCTACTCAAGGTTTACAGAAACAAACACGAGATGGCGCAGAGGCTGCGCGTCAAATATACTGTACTATAATAGCGTAGAGAAGTCAAGTCTGCAGCCTATACGGATTCTTCGAAAGCGTTTGTTGAAAAATCAATGGACTATAGCAAGGATTTTTTTTTAATAATAAAGTTTTTAAATCGATAGGAATTACATTGAAACCGATGTATGTCGACCTGCTGAACACGATAGCGGTCTCTGTTTTAAATATTAACCGTCGGTTTGGTTGTAAAACGAAAAAGTCTGCATCTCCACATGACGTGACTATTTTCGACAAGTCGTACAAACCCAGAAAACTTGGTTTTATAGCAAATCTAAAAACGTTGTTGGATTCCTCTGTCCTTACATTCATAGGATTTTTTTTTATTTTTTTCTCGAGGAAGAAAATCACGAAAAAAATCTATGGATATAGTATCGGTTTGATTGTAAAAGGAAAAAACTCTTATCTAGTGTGCTTCGAGGCTCGAATTTGGGACCATTATTATTCATTATGTTCATTAATGACCTGTCTGTAACTATAATCGTCTTTTTTTGCTGACGATATAAAATTATTTTTGAATGTCACTTATAACTTTCGTTTTACAAAAACTTAGAGACATTGTATCAGTTGATTTTCTGTTACCATTTGAAGAAAACTGCTGCAGACTTGCATCGCATGCTTGCCGAATCCTACGGTGAGCACGCTCTTGGTAAATCACAGTGCTTTGAATGGTTTAAAAAATTCAAAAGTGACAATTTTGACGTGAGAAACGAAGAACGTGGAAGACCACCCAAAAAGTTTGAAGATAACAATTGCAAGCATTGTTGGATGAGAATAACACTCAAGCGCAACAAGATCTCGCAGATCAATTAAATGTGACACGAGAAGCCGTTTCCATACGTTTGAAAGCCATGGGAAAGATCTGAAGATGGGAAAATGGGTTCCACGTGAACTGAATGAAAGACAGCAGGAAAACCGAAAAACTATTTGCGAAATGCTGCTCGCCAGGTACAAATGAAAGTCATTTCTCTATCGAATTATGACTGACGATGAAAAGTGGATATATTTCAAGAATCCTAAGCGTAAAAGATCATGGGTAACACCAAGCGAACCATTGACATATTTTGTGTTTGGTGGGATCTGGGATCAGAAGGGTGTGATCTATTATGAGCTGCTAAAACCTGGCCAAACCGTTAATACTTCAAGATTTACGTGAAAAACGACCAGAATATCAAAAAAGGCAGCACAAAGTGATTCTGCTTAATGATAATGCGCCATCATACACAGCAAAACCGATTAAGGAAACGATTGAGGCGTTTATTTTGTCTCAAAAGACCAAGACTGTTTTTGGCAGGAATCCACAAATCGTCAGAGATGGGAAAAATATATAGCTAGCAATGGGCAATACTTCCAATAACATATTTTTTATCGTTTTCATACAATAAACGTGTATTTTCTATACAAAAAGTCCTGTTTCATATTTACATACCTGGTATAATTAGAAATACAACATCCGTTTTTATCGTTGCCGCATACAAAATATTCAGTACCTAGTGGCATAATACTTTCTATAACTGACGAGATTGAAGACTGTTACATGATTGAAACCTCCGAAGTATTTTCCAAGTGAGGTGGTAATATGTTCACTACATTTTACTTTTTAGCAGATAGTATCAGAAAAAGCTCAGGAATAGACGGTTTAATAACAAAAAGATTTCTTCAGGTCCCTCAAATGTATTAATAAATTCAAAAAATATTGACCAGGAATCGCTATATTACAATAAACACTTGAGTGGGTGGAAAATCATTTCTGATTCGCCGAAGATATTGTTTTGGGCTGTATAATTTTCAAATATAAGCACTTTTCGCTAATTCTTACCTGCTCTTGGTTCAATACTAGCACCGGCAGCCATACCGGAAGCTGCAAGTAAATAGAGCAAGACGCCGTGGACCATATTGGCTAAAACCAACTAACTCGACTGATGATCATGCCGGTATTTTATACTCGAGGACATAATATCCTTATCTTGTCATAAAATCGAGATACAATTAAATATTTCTGAAGTATTTTGTACATTATGTGTAATTGCATAAGAAAATTTGACAATACAAAAAATTAAGAAACTCCTTATCTCTGAAAGCTACATATGTTTTACAAAATTAAACTTATCCGATATCTTAAGTAGACTTGACTAAAAGAGATGTATTAGATTATTACTTAAACAGGAAAGCTTATACAAGGTGTTGCTAACAAATGAAACAATACAATAATCTTTTCATACAGTAAGTGTCTTATTTTGATAGTATTTACTCAGTTAGAGCAGTAGAACGAAGTATACACTTCAATTATGCATTTTTTCTTATAAAATTACGTACATTTGTTCATCATAAGAGAGAAACATTGCTCACACTTTAAAATACAGGCTTATGCCTGAGTTAAAGGCTTGTATTCTTGACCTCGCTGAACTGTTTTAAATATTATATTAATTCAATCGAAGTTAAGACTTTTCAAGTCAATGTTTTGTTGAAAAATGAGTTCGATAAGCCTTCTCTGACAAATAAGTACCCTATCCTTATTTGTTGACGTGCTCCAGGCGATGATAAAAGCTTTTCATTTGAAGTAAGGCAAAGTATGCCTAAATTAAGCTCTGTGTGTACATTCTCTATATGATGACTAAGCAGACTTTTAAAATACATATGAATGCCAGGTAAGTTAACAGTATGTGAAATGTACTTGTTCTATGAAAACATGACATCTGGTAAATGTTTTTGTAATTCAAAGTGTATAATATATTGTTTTGGTACTAATTTGTCACTTTGCCCATGCACTAACCTCCTGAAATGCGTTACCCACGAGCATTTAGAGTCGTTCTGGCGTACATGTACATAACGTTATGAAATGTTATCTGCAAATATATTTATAGTAGAATTATTTTATGAGGAGCAAGTCGGCAATAAACCGTGCGACAAAGAGCAATGTATAGCTTACCTTCTCCCACGCGAATGCAGGAAAAGGATTTTACGTGCGCAAATGGTTTATAATCAGGTCTGTCTCTTATTCAGTCAGACATGCATCTGTCTTTGTCGCACGATTTGTTGCCGACTTGGTTTTCATAAAATAATTCTACTATAGATGACCAGTTGTTATAAAATTAGGTAAGTTGTTAGCAATAAAAGGTCCGGGATTAAACCTTTGAGAATTCCGAATACATCGTATGTTTCTGATTACACCTTTAGAGTTCTGCCTTCCATATCATCAAGTCATTTAAAGTCTTTAATAGTCTAGCAAAGCCGCTATCAGACCGACCCCGGCCGCTACCAGACTACCTCTTAAACAGGTCTGTACAGGTTTAAAACGTGTTCAAACCTGTTTAAAATCTGTTTTATAGTTGTTTTAAGACCTGTTTCATACCTTTAGAGACCTGTCTTATACCTGTACAGGTCTGTTTTATACCTGTACAGACCTGCTTTATACCTGTTTCAGACCTATTTAAGAGGTTGTCTGGTAGCGGCCGGCCTTGATCTGGTAGCGGCCAAAGTGGTCTGATAGCGGATTTGCTATACTACTGTCTTTTATTATTAGTATACACTAGGCACAAATATTAAGGGATGTAAGAAAAATCCAAAATTTTAGGTTATTTTCAAAGGGCCGTAAAATTCAGAAAAATAGTCGCACGGCAATTTTAAAAAAAGTAAATTGAATCTCCAAGTCTCTAGTTTTCAGACCTTGAGTTCAAAATGTTTTACCATGAGCAGTTCTTGAGTAATCATGAGAAAACCATCGGGAATTTTTTTTTTTTTAATTTATGCTTGCCTTTCAAAAGGTCCACGGACTTTAATAAATTTTTTTCAGTGATTTCATCATGAGGCTTTTTTGATGATTTTATCTTCTTTAATATGAATTGTCTAAAAGCGTTGTACGATGAATTTTCGCTGAGTTATCGTCGTTTAAAGCAAAAGAGTCCGTTTTGACGTTGGTAATTAATTACTCGGGAAATATGGATCATACAGAAAATTCACGTAGAGTTTAAAAACTGCAAATTATTCTTTACAAACCATAGTTATTGGTTTTTTACAAAAAAATGTTGGTGCGAAGATATTGATTGAAAAAGAGGTAAAAAATTGCATATTTAGGGATATTCGCTAACTTGGCATAACTTTGCAAGTAATCGATAGACTAATGATGTGACTGTTTATTTTCAACTTCCAAAATATCGCAAAGAAACCCTGAAAATTTCAAAACGGTTGCGTTTTTTTTTCGTTGTGTTCGGAGTGCTTTGCATTTGTCGTTTTTGCTAAAAATGATGAATTTTTCATTCTTCATTTACTTTTTGAGGTTGAAAATGTTTTTTCTTTAGCAATAACCCATATTTCTTTATCAACAAATGTTAATTATTGTAAGAGAAAAAATAATTTTTTTCAAAAAAAAAAATCGAAACTGACTTTTGTTTTAATATACGATAACTCAACGAAAAATCATCGTACAAGGCTTTTAGACCGCTCAAATTAAAGAGGATAAAATTATCTAAAGAAGTTTTATGACAAAATCACAGAAAAACATTTATTGAAGGCCGTGAACCTTTTGAAAGGCAAGCGAAAATTTGGAATTTAATTTTCCGATGGTTTTCTAAAGATGGTTGTCTCAAAGACTGCTGCTGATAAAAAATTTTGAACTCAATATCTAAAAACTATAAACTTGGAGCTTCAATTTTCTTTTTCTAAAATTGTTCTGCGACTATTTTTCTCCAAGTTAAAGCAATTTTAAAATCGCTTAATTTTTGTGTCTAGTGTATATTCAAAAGAAGTGAACAACATCGACATCATTTTTAAAAATGTTTGTCTAACTCATTTTTTGATAATTGGTTTATATACGTAAGCCAAATTATTATATAAAACACTATTTTGGTCTACTCAGGTTAATACTAATGTGTAACAATTACATTTTTAATTAATCGAGATATTAATTGGCAATCCATCTCAATTTCAATATTACCTACTTAATGTGGATTAATTTATACGTTTTGAAGATAGTTTGAAATAATCGAAGATTGATTATAATCGTTTTAAAGCCAGATTTACATAGATTAGCGAAGTACCATTGTCGAGTGTTAAAAAATACCATTCTTATTGTCGTGTCGTCTTACTGTCGTCTATTTGAATATCGTCTGCATGCCTATTATATGTGTAATCTATGAAAAATACAGTGTGATCGACTTAATCGGTATTGTAATCGAACAATAAATGATAATATACAGGGTTTATATACAGGATATTTCCTGGCATAACTTTATACATATATACATTTCTTAGATACTAAACTACAAAAAAAATAATTAAGGCGCCTCATAAATAAAAAAAGTTGCAACTAACACCCTTCTGTCTCTATCACGAATTTTTGAAGATAAATCGAGATTAGTTTGGCAAATTACATCTGTGCAGTTAGTAGTACAGCAAACTTAGTAATATTAAAAATGGCGAATTTACCTGTCATTTTGTTAGTTTATGGTCTATTTAATGAAAATAGTATATAGACAAAGAGTCTAGCAAATGGTGGTATAAAATATGTTGTCCTCATCTTAGTTTATTGTTAAATCACCATTAGCGTAGAGGGGAAACAGAAGGATGTTAATTACATCTGTTACATCCCCTTTATTAACAATAACGGCTTTAATTCTGGCAGGCATTGTATCTACCAGCTTAGCGCACTCTCCAGGAAGCCTGCTGTCTCAATTTTTTTCCAATTTGGTGCGTAGATCTTTACTGAACGGGCTGGATGTTTGCGCAATTGTTTTTTCATTTTATGCCACAATGTTTCTATTGGCGAGAGATCTGGACTACTAGGGGGCCATTCCACAACAGGGACATTATGTTCTGTAAACCAAGCTTTGACAATTTTTGCTGTGTGACACACAGCAGCATCCTGCTGGAAAATCTACTGTGCGTCAGTGTCTTTACAATAAATTGTCAAAATTTGTTTGTATTTTTATGCTATCACAGTACCATCTACGAAATGCAATTTTCCTACGCCCGCATACCACTCATACACCCCCAGATCATAAGAGACGCAGGGAACTTCACTTTCATAACCAAGCAGTCAGGATGATAATTTTCCAGTGGGGTTCTTAGCCCACGTCTTTTGTTTCAGATTTCAAATTTGGATTTGTCGCTCCAAATTGCTTGGTGCCATTCTTGTAAAGTCCAGAGCCTATATTCTCTGGCCCACCATAATCGATTGATTTTCTGTCGTTTAGTTAATAACGGTTTTTCTTTTGTCTGAAGGAGAAACTCATAAGTTCAAAAGCAAAATGTAATGAATCTAACGTTACCTTGTAGAATTTGTATCCTATTTCCTTTATTGAGGGTTTAGTATTGGATACAGAAATATTTTTTCCAATGGCTTGCCTCCATAGTATTATACCTTAATTTCTTTTGAACTGAATCGTCGGTTTGTTGTTTCAATCCTCTTCAGAGCATGTGGACTTAAGCGTGAAATTTAAGATGGTCGACCAGTTTTCTTACTTTGGGCTGTGCATCCAGGTTGTTTATACAAGTTGATAATGCCTTGCACTGCAGATTTAGGCAGCGAATATGCTAGTTACAGCGAGTACGCTACAAACGTTTAGTCTACTATGCTACTATGAATTTGAGCAACTGGCCGAACTATTGTGAACTGCGATCTTAATGTTATTTATTAACAAATTTGTCATGGACACATCATAACGCAGTAATATTTCATCGTATTTCAGTTAAAAGTTTATATTTTGTTTCTGTTACCAATATTTTTGTTTAATAAAATAGTTTTGAGTGTGTTATTACTTTTATTTAAATATATCAGTTGTAAAATTATGCCTGGTCGAACTATTATGATCCTGGGATCGTACATATATGAGCTACGTATATAGAAGTTATGCCAGAAACTATCCTGACACCCTGTATAACAAGGAAATTACAAGTATAAAATTTTTTTGTGAAAATTCTCACTTATTTTTTACTTTATTTTTAATAATCATGGTTCTTAAAAAAAGAAATACGAATTAAATAGCTAAAGTAGTATATAGTAAAGTAGTGAAAGGTAAGTAAACTATGAGCCTCCAAAGTGATAACTTTTACAGTAACCGAGTCAAATAGTAATTTCTCATTTTTTTTTTCGGGTATGCAGTGTACGATGGATCTTGCCTCGTCTTGGGTGGGTGAATCTGGGATTTCTTTTATCAAAATACCTTCCAATAAAAATAAATATTTTTCAGCAACATCCTATAGTGTGTCTATGGATACATTTTCGCAACAAGTTTTAATTACATATAAAGATATCTGATAGGACTTATCGATTACTATTATATTAGGAAGCTTGGAAAGCGCCATAGGTATGCATGATATTAATAAAAAGTTTGTTAGAAACAATGTATACTTTTTCTTATTTCAGAAAAGAATCGAATATAAATTTCAGAAAAAAATAAAATATAATTTATGATCATCCTAAGAAATATCTTTTTGGCAGATTTCATTTGGGATATCGTGAGATACGTAAAAGAGGGACTCCCCAGAGACATTAAAAACTCGCATTTAAATAATGTTTCTATTTTTCCGGGAATTCAACGTTTACGTGACGACGTTCTGCCGAACATCAAACGATACTTAAAAAAAATTTTTAACCATTTATTATATAAGGTGGAACATATGAACGTAACCATTTCGAAGCAATATTTATTAAGATGAGGAATTCTCCCACTGCAATGAATTGGCGCTGTTGTAGCGATTTGAATAAAATTATATATTATATAAGTTCAGAGCTTTTAACGAAAAGAAAGCACTTTTAGGCTCGGGGGTAATAAACTTAGAAACAAGAAAGAGATTTTTGAAAACGTATGTATGGAGCACGGCACTATACGGTTGCGAAACCTGGACGGTAGGGGAAGCAAGTAGGAAGAAACTAGAAGCTTTTGAGATGTGGTGTTACCGAAGAATGATGAAAATACCGTGGACTGATAGGGTTAGAAACGAAGAAGTATTAGAGAAAGTCGGCGAGAAAAGAAGTATGTGGAAAAACATAAAGAAGAGAAGAGATAGAATGGTAGGCCATTTGCTGAGACATGGGGGAATAGTCCGCGATATTTTGGAGGCAGAAATAGGAGCGAAGAAAGGCAGAAGTAGGCCTAGATTACACTACTGCTCGCAAATAGTAAGGGATGTACGTTGTAGCACAATTAGCGAAATGCGTAGGTTAGCACAAGATAGGAGAAGCTGGAGGTTAGCGTCCAACCAGTCTTAGGACTGATGACCTCATGATGATGATAAGTTTGGAACTCGCTAATACAGAACTATTTCTTGTCCAACTAAATGTGCCACAGCCGCCACAGGTTTGTTGCAGATTGACCTTTAATCTTAACCTCGCACAAAATTATGATGAAAAAGAGTCTTGCATACATTTATCTGATCCATACCAATACGTGGGTTCTATCGTGAGCATCGTGACATGCTCTTACTTGAAACTAGAAAAGGAAAATTGTTTCTTACCCAACACCTGCCTGAGGCAATCACCTGAGGTGACTGTTCTGGCTCCATATCAAAACAGATACTCACTTGGTTCACCTTACTTTAATTACTCGTTATGTCGAGTTACCTCAGAAATGCTTATATTGTAATTAACACTAGCCAACGAGAGAGAAACACTGATTTAATTAACAAGAGAAACGTTTCATGTAAAGTTTCATAATGTTCTACAGAGGTAACCCGAAACTAACAATAATGTTGAAATACTTACTAAAAGAAGACCGAAACAGAACTGACAGAAATTATAACTGTCTTGAAGGGCTCAACATCTCATGGTATAGTCGAACCAGGCCAGGATTGGTTGAGACCTTGAAGCTTCCATACTTCGACCAATAATATTGATTTTCGATATACCATCTGTACGATATGGTAAGTATAACTAATTAATTATAATTAGAGATACAGTGACATACTTAGATTATTGACTAAATAAAATAACTTTATCGTTTAATCTCTTCCCTCGTATCCCGCCACGTGACGTTTACCATGATCAGTTTGTGATTGGTCCATGCCTGTTATTATAGTATCTTTGCGCCATCTCGTGTTGGTTTTTTTAAACCTTGGGTAGGTCGAAGTCTTAGTGTCGTATGTTATAAATGGATTTTCATAAGGATTTTTTGTTATTAAATAAAATGAAAAATAAATAATCAAGACGTAAGTGTTGTGTTGTTGATTGTGAAAATATAGATTGTCAATATCCAGAATTACAATTTTACCGTTTTCATGGACAATCTTACGAATTAGAAAAAGAAAATTAATTGTAGCAGTGCTTCGTCAAAGGTAACTATTTTTTTAGATCTCAAATCATTATTGAATACATAAAACATAATAATTGCCGCTTAATTTATAAAAAAATACAGGTTTTTAGGCTTTGCACAAATAACGACAGACTAAATGATGAAGAAATTTACTGGAATACACTTTTTTCCAAATTTTACTCAAATTTATTGGTCATGGAAAAGATAGTCAATTGCATTTTTTAAAAAAGTTTCTACTGATAACAGACTTGTCATATTTCTTATGAAGCTGAAACTTGGATTAACTTTCGCTATAATTGGCTGTTTGTTTACAGTATCCAGTATTTCTGCTGTAAACATGTTTTCAAATGTTTTGAAAATGTTAATTGTTAAAAGAAATACGACCAACACCAATAGTTGAACAGAGAATTTTGATGTATTTAAGGTACAAATCTAGCTTTAAGTCTGTTCTCAGCAGAAACTTTTTTTAAAGATGCAGGTTACTCCAGAAACTTACTCGTTTCTCTATATCAATTAATTTGCACCTAAGGAGTGTCTCTTCAGACACTCCTTAGGTGGCCTAATTGAATCTTAAAATGTTAACTGTATCTAACTAACCCTTGTTATGGGAATTTAGAAAAATGTACACCAAATATAACTTTATCGACACATGTTGAAAGAATGCCATTCACTTGACTCCAACTACCCATAGTCAGGCAAGCGTTAGGGCACTCTTACGACAGAATATCGTCGCCAACTTTCTAATAAATTTTGATGAACACAACTTTGCTTCATTAAAACTGAGAAAGGTTATTTAGAATAGAGAAATCAATGCCAGGCTATATTATATTCATAAATCTGTGGATCTCCCTGAAAAAGCACTATACAGCGTTAACAATTAATTTGTAGCAGGAATTTAAGAGTCGATTTCGAGTACGTTACTGCCCTTGATGCTGAAAATGGCATTACCTCTTGATTGGCTCTAGTTTCTGAAATAAAGATACATGATAAATATTAATACGAAGTAAGAAATACAATTAAATAAGTAATTTCTCTTGTTTTTATTTTTTTTTTTTTTAATATAAATTTAACAAGGAAATAAAGAATAATTGATGCAGAAAAATATTAAAAATTATCAACTACGATTTTCTTTTATATATTTCCTCCCTCGGCAGATTCCAGCAGTAATCGGCTATCATGTGACGATCCCACTTTCCTTATTATTAACTAATTATTAATAAATAAATAGACCTACTTGACTATCATGTACATATGTACATCTGCTCTACATCGTGTTCTTCAGATTTTATTCGCCTTTGAACACAGCCACAGATTCATCTAATTCGATTTTCTTGTGAAGTTCAGTTGGACTTTAAAACATCCCTTTAATGGGTACATTGAAGCGAAGCTTTCCTTGTGAAAATAGACCTAGTTGACTACCGTCTCCACTGAAGACATCTGTTCTACATCGTGTTTTTTAGACTTTATTCGTCTTTGAACTTAGCCGCAAATTCATCTAATTCGATTTTCTTATGAAGTTCAGTCGGATTTTAAAACATCCCTTTTATGGGTACATTGAAGTGAAACTTTTCTTATGAAAATAGGCCTAGTTAACTACCGTTTATTTCCAACGAACACATCTGGTATACATCGCGTTTTTTTTATATTATATTCGTCTTTGAACTTATCCGCAAATTCACCAATTCGATTTTCTTATGAAGTTCAGTTGGATTTTAAAAGACCCCCTTAATGGGCACATTGAAGAGAAACTTTCCTTGTGAAAACAGACCCAGTTGACTACCGTTTTCACCGAAGACATCTGCTCTACATCGTGTTTTTCAAAATTTATTCGCCTTTGAACATAGGCACAAATTCATCTAATTCGATTTTCTTCTGATGTTTAGTTGAATTTTAAAACATCCCCTTAACGGGAACATTGAAGCCACCTTTCCTTGTGAAAATATACCTAGTTATCTACTGTTTCCACTGAAGACATCTGCTCTACATCGTGCTTTTCAGATTTTATTCGACTTTGAACATAGCCACAAATTCATTTAATTCGATTTTATTGTGAAGTTCAGTTGGATTTTAGAACATCCCTTTAATGGGCACATTAAAGCGACATTTTCCTTATGAAAATATACCTAGTTGTCTACCGTTTCCACTGAAGACATCTGCTCTACATCGTGTTTTCAGATATTATTCGCCTTTGAACATAGCCGCAGATTCATCTAATTCGATTTTCTTCTGATGTTTAGTTGAATTTTAAAACATCCCCTTAACGGGAACATTGAAGCGAAACTTTTTCGTTTTCGAAAACGAATTGTGAAAATAGACCTAGTTTACTACCGTTTCCACTGAAGACATCTTCCTTACATCGTGCTTTTAAGATTTTATTCGTCTTTGAACTTAGCCACAAAATCGTCTAATTCGATTTTCTTACAAAGTTTCATTGGATTTTAAAACATCCCCTTAATAGGCACATTGAAGCCATACTTTTCTTGTGAAAATAGTCCTAGTTGACTACCGTCTGCACTGAAGACATCTGCTCTACATCGTGTTTTTAAGATATTATTCGACTTTGAACATAGCCGCAAATTCATCTAATTCGATTTTATTGTGAAGTTTAGTTGAATTTTAAAACATTCCCTTAATGGATACGTTGTAGCAAAACTTTCCTTGTGAAAATATACCTAGTTGACTATCGTCTCCACTAAAGACATCTGTTCTACATCGTGTTTTTTAGACTTTATTCGTCTTTGAACTTAGCTGCAAATTCATCTAATTCGATTTTCTTATGAAGTTCAGTCGGATTTTAAAACATCTCTTTAATTGGGACATTGAAGCGAAACTTTCCTTATGAAAATAGACCTAGTTGACTACCGTTTCCACCGAAGATATCAGGTATACGTCGCGTTTTTTTAGATTATATTCGTCTTTGAACTTATCCACAAATTCACTAACTAATTCGATTTTCTTATGAAGTTCAGTTGGATTTTAAAAGATCCCCTTAATGGACACATTGAAGAGAAACTTTCCTTGTGAAAATAGACCCAGTTGAATACCGTTTACACTGAAGACATCTGCTCTACATCGTGTTTTTCAGATATTATTCGCCTTTGAACATAGCCACAAATTCATCTAATTCAATTTTCTTATAAGTTCAGTTGCGTTTTAAAACATTTACATACATATTAGCACACTGTTCAATTTCTTATCGAATTTTAAATTTTATCCACCGTGAAAGGATATATGTAGCTTACAGTTGTTTTCAGAGTTTAATACGTTATTGAACTGAAAATTCATTTAAATCTTTTATAAAATGTCCTTTGTAAAACGAAGTATCGTTATGTACATACGAGTACATATATTTCTGTGTTTGTGGATTATGATAACATGTGCGTAAAATAATGTAAAGAACTATAAATTATCTTTGTTGTGAAAAACATTTGTTATAGCTAGTCCTTCAAGTCGTCAATATTTAAACGGTTATCTTACGAACCCATATACCTAAACAATATATTGAGGAAACAAAAGCCTGTTTGTCAAATATTATTAGCTGTATTCACAAGTTACATCCTAGGTAGGTACATCTGTATGTATGTAATAGGCCAAATGAGATGAGCTTTATGTGCAACATCGAACAATTTTACCGTGTTTTTAATAAGTAATTGGAAATTAAAGCCATAACCTTCCAAGAATACTTGAAGATTATTACGGTTGAAGAATTAAAAAAGCTGAATTTAAGCTGCCTGGAGTTACATATATGTATCAGAATTAGGCATTTCCTATCATATTGAATTTTTAGACCACACCAGTAAAGTTAAATTGTAAGGAATTATATTATATGAAATGTAGGATAACTTATCACGTGATTTTTACTGGTGGTTGGTCTGCCACGTGACATGCAGGTGTTCGCATTCTAAGGCCATTGTGCGGTTTTTATGACAGTTTTTTAGAGCTGATTTAATAGATACAGCGTAGGGCGTAAAGGTACGACAATATCCGATTGACACCCGAATGATATTCTAACTTCTAAAGTTCAAACTTGTTGAAACATATATTGAAATAAAAACGTCTTCCTCACTTCTACGTCATTTGACAAGTAGTATCAAAAGTTGGCTTTTTAAAAATACGGCATATAGTATAGAGGGTTGCATAAACGACGGCTCTTATCGTCGTCCATCATCATCCCTTTTCTAATAGCACGAACATTCCCATTTATATTAGCGGTTATGTTTGACGTGTAGACTGATTTTTCACACGTTTGATATAGCTGAACCTCTAATGCAAAACGCTTCTGTCATAATTTTGTAATGATTATTAAAAATAAAGACACTATTATTATTATATGTATATTAGTAAAGTTGGTATATTGAACACAAACGCGTATTTTGAAACAAACGTCCATATCCCCGATTAATCGTCAAAATTAATTTTCCATTTGTAAAAACTTAACCTAACCTATAATATTGGATTATTTAATTTTTATGGCAAACGGGAATAGCAAAAACGTATGGAAATACGTCAGTTTTCTTCAAAAATATGTACCATTTCTTCCACAGATCTAAATATCTATTTGGCGTTTCTGGAATTTGAATAGCCATAAGTCCATAACCACATTTTTTTTCTGGTAATTTAAATTAAAATGTTATCTGACTGGGTCTATTTAGTTTAAATAACGAAACGGGAAGGAGATAAAGAAACTTGTTGGTCAGACGTTTGCAGAACTCCTACAGGAAAAGTGCCGAATCTACTGCCCCAAGTTGTAGGGGGTTGCGAGGGTGCTAGCGCTAGTTTGAAGCAACTGTTCCCAGTACTACGAAAGGTACAATACGTTTTCATCTATTAAAATAACAATCAGATGATACAATCTATAGGTTGTTTAGGGACCTTGAAGGCTGTTCCTCTTATTTCAACATGACGAGGCCCATCCAATGAGAAAGACCTCTAGAATTCCTATTTCAGGTCTGATGACCAGCAGTTTTTGAATCTTCTGCTATTGTGTTTCTGTAAGGGGTTGTAATATGTGTTTTTAGTCTCCCATGGTGTTTATTGCTTCTTTAATGTATTCCTTCTTGGACTGTTGGTATGCGAAGGTCTTTGGGTATCATTTGGTTTGTCACGTACCATGGCGCATCAGTTGTAGCTCTGAGGATTCGATTGTGCCCGTTCTATAACCGACACACTTGATTTACTAGCACAGCCCCATAGTTCCCATTGTCCCCATATGTCTATATTGGTTTACATGGATAACAGCTTTGTATTTTTATTAAGATTTTTTTTTCTAATGACATTTTTGGTTTTCTTCCCAGTAACCAGTGGGACTTTTAGGCCGTCTTCATAAATATTGATGGGCTGTTCTTATGGATTCTGGTGTCTTATAGATTTGGTTTCGTTAATTTTGATTTTCCATTTCTTAGTCACTCTTCTAGCTGAAAAAGTTGGTCTTGGAAGCTTGAGGAAGCAGTTATTGGATCTTCATCTACAGACAAGAATGTTGTGTCGTCTGCAAACGTGCCGGTCATAATGAAGTGAGATGTTGGGAGGTCTGAAGTGTAGATTAGATATAAGATGGGTCCCGGAACGCTTCCCTGCGGAACACCAGCTTTCAGAAAGTCCGAAATTTCTCCATTCACTCTCGTCCTGAATTGTCTATCTAATCAGTACGATC
Organism: Rosalia funebris; assembly: GCA_037954035.1. Lineage (NCBI taxonomy): Eukaryota > Metazoa > Arthropoda > Insecta > Coleoptera > Cerambycidae > Rosalia > Rosalia funebris. Next base: position 6,834,659 of record JAZFAV010000001.1, on the reverse strand, counting down.
TGAAAACATTGTAATATTGTATGGGAAGTGTTTGCTCGATTTTATACAGCAGACTGTCATGCCAAACTTTATCAAAAACTTGAGTCATATTTATAGAAACCGCCGTACAGTATTTTTTCTCATCTATATCATTTTGGTATTTCTATATCATTCATAAATACTGGTGGACTTTGTTCTTTTCTTATGGTAAATGTTATGTGTTGTGATTTGGTTTCATTAATTTTTATTTTTCATTTCTTAAGCCACTCTTCTAGCTGAAAAAGTTGGTCTTGGGGGTTTGAGGAGGTAGTTATTGGGTCTTCATCTACAGACAAGAATGTTGCATCATCTGTAAACGTGCCGGTGATAATAATGTCAGATGTTGGGAGGTCTGAAGTGTAGATTAGATATAAGATGGGTCCCAGAACGCTTCCCTATGGAACACCAGCTTTTAGAAAGTCCGAAGTTCCTCCATTTACTCTCTCCCTGAATTGTCTATCTGATCAGTACGATCTGAAAACATTGTAATATTGTATGGGAAGTGTTTGCTTGATATTATACAGCAGGCTGTCATGCCAAACTTTATCAAATACTTGACTCACATCTATAGAAACCGTCATACAGTATTTTTTCTCATCTAGAGCATTTTGGTATTTCTACATCATTCATAAATACTGATGGTCTTTGTTCTTTTCTTATGGTAAATGTTATGTGTTGTGAATTGGTTTCATTGATTCTGATTTTCCATTTCTTAAGTCACTCTTCTAGCTGAAAAAGTTGGTCTTGGGGGTTTCAGGAGTCAGTTATTAAGTCTTCGTCTACAAACAAGAATGTCGTGTCGTCTGAAAACGTGCCGGTGATAATGAAGTGAGATGTTCGGAGGTCTGAAGTGTAGATTAGATACAAGATGGGTCCCACAACGCTTCCCTGGGGAACACCAGCTTTCAGAAAGTCCGAAGTTTCTCCATTTACTCTCGCCCTGAATTGTCTATCTGATCAGTACGATCTGAAAACAAGGTAATATTGTATGGGAAGTGTTTGCTCGATTTCATACAGCAGGCCGTCGTGCCAAACTTTATCAAAAACTTGAGTCATATTTATAGAAACCGCCGTACAGTATTTTTTCTCATCTATGGAATTTTGGTATTTCTACATCATTCATAAGTACTGGTGGGTTTTATTCTTTTCTTATGGTAAATGTTGTGTACCAATTTGGTTTCATTAATTTTGATTTTCTATTTTTTAAGCCACTGTTCTGGCTGAAAAAGTTGGTCTTGGGGGTTTGAGGGGGCAGTTATTGGGCCATTGTCTATAGACAAGAATATTGTGTTGTCTGCAAACGTGCTGGTGATAATGAAGTGAGATATTGGGAGGTCTGAAGTGTAGATTAGATGTAAGATGGGTCCCATAACGCTTCCCTGGGGAACACTAGCTTACAGAAAGTCCGAACTTTCTCCATTTACTCTCGCCTCGAATTGTCTATTTGATCAGTACGATCTGAAAACAAGGTAATATTGTATGGGAAGTGTTTGCTCGATTTCATACAGCAGGCCGTCGTGCCAAACTTTATCAAATACTTGACTCATATCTATAGAGACCGCCTACAGTATTTTTTCTCATCTATGGCTTCATTAATTGCATGCACTATGTGGTGGCACTGCTGGATAGTTGAATGTCCCTGTCCAAAGTTGAACTGCCGTTGGAGTATGTTCAGAATTGGATTTATTCAGTACAGGAGTAACTTTTCTAGTAGTTTAGAAATGACAGGTAGTAAACTAGTAAGTCTCTATGTTGTAGTGTTAGTTAAATTTTTCCCTGCCTTAGGAATGAGAACTACTTCTGAGATTTTTAAATTTGTGGGCCAGTAGTGGAGTCCAAGGTAGTAAGTTATCATTAAAATTCCTTTTTTGAGTAGCTCTTTCAGCGTTTTACAAGTTTTCTTGTCTAGTTCAGGAGCCGACGTAAAAGAACTTTAAAAGAAATGCGTCTGTCAAGAAGACTAGAGAACAGGAGACATAACTCGAGTGGTGGGGGTAGTACGAAAAGCGTCAGCACTGTGATCACGTGGTGTGCTTCATCATGGCGGTCATTGCGTAGAATCGAGCGAGGTTATTTGAAGTTATTTTTGTTTGCTGTGTTTTGAGCGTTTCCAGTTTTTCTGTTGAATATGTCAAAAGCGTCGAGATACTGCTGCGTTGAGAATTGTTATTGCAGAAGCCCTGATGGTGGCTCAATGGAACCCGACATTTCGATAGTGTGAGAGAGAAACTGCGATAGACGAGGGTAAACGGCATGCGTAGATCACGCGCGCATCTACGCGAGCCTGCCATATTGCCGACGTTTTTCGTGCTACCCCCACCACTGATTTTTCGAGGAGCTATGTCTCCTTACTCTCTAGTCTTCTTGGTGTCTGGGACCTTTTATGCGACTTTGTTGTTCAAACTAAAAATGCTATTATCTCGTTTATAAACAAACATGATGCTATAAAATAACCCCTGCCTTACAACATCCACAAAAATTTCGTTATAAGAAATGAACTATATTTTCTTTGTAACCAAAATTAACACTATCGAAATAAAGTACAAGTGGCGCCATCCTATTTCCTTGCGGCAGGATTTTTCACCTGAAAGCAAATTTTAGGCAATTGATTTCCGTTATAAAAAACGTCTTTCACCTGAAGTAAATCTCAAGTATGTGAACACCCTGTATAGTCTGCAGACGGATGAACTTGAAATTTCCATATTATATGAAGGCATTTGGTGGAACTTATAAAATATCACACTAGAAAGGTAGACAAAGCCCATAGGCGTGCCTGATATTAGTAAAAAAGGGGTCGATAAAAATGCATTTCCTAAAAAATGTCTTTCGACTAGATTTGGTTGCAATCTTCAGTGCTCCCCAATAAAGCTGAAATATAATTGATTATTGACAATTTTTCTTGCTTATGTTGTAATTTTCGCGGACCGAAACGAACTCCGTCGCCACCTACAGGGAATAACATGGTAAAAAAGAAAACACCATCGTTATGTTTTATATTTTTAATCATGTACAAATACAGGGTGATCCGTCATGCTATTCTTCTGCAAATTATATGAACATTATAACGTACTAATAATTACCACAATTAAGTGCAATTTAATAAAAATCAATTCATAATAAAAATTACTTTAACTCTAAGAGAACCGTGTACATTCAATGGTACAAAATATATATATATATATATATATATATATATATATATATATATATATATATATATATATATATATATATATATATATATATATATATATAAAAAAACTACTTAATTGTCCTTCTGTTGGGCTCGCTGGCGGTGGGCGGCGGCGGCGGCCCCCTCCTGTCCAGCTCCTCCAGGTAGTTCAGTATCAGCTGGGTCCTCTCCTGGGGGATGTGGTCGAGCACCAGGTAGCGTTTGTCGTTCTTTAGGATGTCCTCGATCTCCTGCATGTGCGACTGGTTCTCGCGGAGCGTCTGCAGCGACTTGTGGGTGATCAGTTTCGTCTCCTGCAGCAGCTCTTTGAACTGGCCCTTGGCCGTTATCAGCTTGTCCTTCAGGTAGTCCTTGAACTCCCGCTCGCACTGAAACGGAAAAAAAGGCGTGTAAACGACGGCGCGGACGACCCCCCGCTGGGAAAGCTTACCCTCTCGCTGGACGCGAATTTGGTGTACCGCGGATCGTCCCTGATGATCCGCTTGATCTCCTTCCAGCTGCTGACCAACGAGACCTCCGGGGTCTCGTCTAAGAGCTCGCGGAAGTTTTGACGTTTGCGCTTTATCAGCTGCTCGATGTGCTCGTTGAACAGCTTCTCCTTGTCCTCCCTGGTTAGGGTGTCCGCCAGGTCCCATCTGTGATCTTTCCTTAAGATCCGCTTGACTTCCCTCCAACTTAGGTCAGAGTTCCGAACGAGATCTGCTAGTAGCGCGTTGAAGTGCTGAAAGATTTGTAGATGTAGACCTGACTGTCTACTTATTATGGTTAGGTTAGGTTAGGTTAGGTTAGGTTAGGTTAGTGCCCTTCAAAATAACAGCGTATTTAGTTGTTAATATTCAAAGTCAGCTTTTGGAGCCTCTCTGTATGTATGCAGTTTCATCGAACGACACGGAGGGCGTACGATTACAATGGACGACGCCAACTGCAAGTCATTGTAATCGTATTTGAAGTAACTAAACATCGAAAGTTTTTAATAGGTTTTATTATGGTTTAATATATGATATGTGTAAAGGAAGTGTTGTAGCATCTATTGGTATTAATATTAGCTATCTATGTAGTGTGAAGTGAAAGTTATTTGATAGAGAAAATGGCCTCATGCGGAAAAATGGAAAATTCATTTTCTCGAAAACCGTGTCGAGCGGATAAAACTGAAGCCAGATTCGTCTCCAGCACCCTCGAAAATAGGGGGGAAGGAAAAGTTTCGTAAGCATTTGCCCAGGAACACTTCTTGTATACAATTACCTTTATTGGATAGGTAGATAAAAAAGTCCTGTACCGGAAGTGACTTCATATTTTCGATACGGACCAGAAGAAGTTGGGCACACTTACGGATTATTGATGAGGGTATTCAACTAAATGATTTTGCTTAATTTCAACAATATAATCGATGAGATAGGCTGCCCTAAAGTCGCCGCTCGGTCTAACATGACTACGTATGCAGGAAGATTTTTTTTGTCCCAGTTTGTATTAAGAATTAAAAAACCAATTTGTTGTTTAAAACAAAAAAAAATTACGTAAATAAAACACCAACCTGTATGGCTTCATCTCTCTTATGCTGCTCCCTCTCCTTGTCCCTGTCGCGCATATGCGTCGCCAGTGTCCTCTGCACCTCTTTCTCCCTCTCCCGGAGACTGGCCTCCGCCCTCGCCTGCCTATCCTTTTCTTTCTGATCCTGCGCCTTCTCGTCATCTGTCTCCTCCTTCTCCGGCTCCTAAAACCACCAACACACGCCACGATCAATCTCGCTCCCTCTTTCACTCGCCTCCTGATAACACTCACCTCAACTTCCTTCCCGGACGCCTCCTCTTCTTCCTCCTCGTCCTTCTTGACCTCGTCTTTCTCCTTCTCGCGCTCCTTCTCCTTTTCTTTCTTTTCCTTCACCGAGTGCCGCTCTTTGTCCTTCTTCTTGTGCTTCTCCTTGTCGCGGCGGTGCTCGCGGTCGCGCTCCTTCGCCCTCTTCTTCTCCTCCTTCAGCACCTTGCAGTACTCGCGGAACCAGTCCTCGCGCAAGCCGTGCGACTCCACTGCCTTGTAGCGCGCGTCAGAGTCGATCTTACGCTTCACATCCGACCAGTGTGAGTGCCGGTCGATGTCCGAGTGCTCGCGGAGCATCGCGAAGAAATCTTTCCTCACCTGCAAGGCATCGGGGGGCGGTTAGGAGCGGCGCAGAGGCTCCGCACGGTTCGCGTCAACCTTACGAGCTAATCTTAAGAGCTAACACGGTAAAACCGGCGGGGAGTCTGCGCCGCTAGGCTAAAAAATGTAAGGTTACGTTAACATCTGAAATGGAAACGGTTAAGTGCAGCTGAAAAGAATTTTATAGTCGTTATTTTTACAGTCGACATATTTCTGTAACGGATTTATTTGTACATATATAGAATTCAACTGATCACAGAAATATGCCCGAGTCCACAGTGGTTTAAACGAACATCCACGAAAAGCTTCTCGAATGGACAGAACTGAATTGCTGAAAACAAGAAGTTATGATATACGGCGGGCGGCGAGAGCGCCCCACAAATTATATATATTTTTAATACTCCCGAAACGGGCCGGGTCTTGGTTAATAAAAACGCCCCGATTCCCAAGAGCCGTTTTTATTCCGAGCGACTATGGCGACATCATCATTTTCCTTCAAATCGTAACCTCCTTATTTCCGAATGCTCCTTCTAGAAAATTCTCCACGATTTTCGCGTACTGTTCAAGGTCGCTTTTTAAATGTCAGTGCAAGGGTAGAAACCCAAACCTGAATAGCAGTCAATCAAACAACATATGCTTAAGTTGTTTTTTGTTGAAAAACTATTTTTTCTATGCCTGGAACCCAATAAAAAAAAAAAGTACGAAGGCGACAGATTACCTCCTTAAAGCATTTTGTTAATTTCAAAACCGTTTTCATTGTTTTCCGTCGAGTACCACGGAGAAAGAAAGTAATGAAACACTTTCGATACATCTCCCTTGAATATGGGTGATGTGTCTCACGACCCATAGCATAATTAACGCCAAAATCAACACCATATTGCCTGAATTTCAGGGGCTTCAAAAGGGTCTTATTTTACCCTTTCTCGTTGCTACACGCGTATCATTATTTTTTATACCGCGTTAATTTTTTTTCTTTCCGAGTACTGCAGAGAAAGAAAGTAATGAGACGTTTTCTATACGCTCTCGTCAAATACGGCCAATTACTCATCACGGACTCGCGGATGAGGGCCATTCTTCTATCGCTCGCTGTTTTCGACCTACAGGGCGATTCAGACTCGTCTCACACCATTCAACGACCGTTTAAACGTTCTACAAAGCACTCTTTTGCTACTCATTCGATGAAAAGAATTTCTAAATCGTTTTTCAAAAACAGTAGACCAGCCTTTCACGAGCACAGAAATATAACCAGTTTCGCCAACCATGTTGGCATCATTGGGAGACGATTAAAACTGTTTCAAGCATCTCCCGATGATACCAACTGAGATATGGTAACACGTACGTCGAGAAACGTATAACCTTTCAGTGTTTGTGGAAAACTGGTCTCCTCTTTTGTTGCTGCATCTAAGGTTTCGGGTCCCCTTCCAGAATAGTTTTCCATTCCCCAGATATGACCACAAATGGTGTTTTTGGAGGTTTTTCTCAAAAATTAAAAGGGAAGTGAAAAAGCTTTCTATATACCAGGTACGTAAACATTAAACCGGAATTTGCATATAGATGGCCTAGCTGCTAATGGAGTCACCGTCATACCGTTGGCGCCATTTTCTTGTTTTGCCATCTGCCAAAGGTTTTTATCTCACAACAATGCAAGTTTCATACAACAGCATGGTTTTTAATAGCGTTGAACATGTCGAATTTTGTGCCTGAAAACTACGATTTGCGGACAACAGTGATTTTCTGTTACCATTTGAAGAAAACTACTGCAGAATCGCATCAAATGCTCGTCGAAGCCTACAGTGAATATGCTCTTGGTAAATCACAGTGTCTTGAGTGGTTTAAAGAATCAAAAGTGGCAATTTTAACATGAGAAACGAAGAACGTGGAAGACCACTGGAAAAGTTTGAAGATAGCAAATTGCAAGCATTGTTGGACGAGAATTACGCTCAAACGCAACAACTCGATGATCAATTAAATGTGACACGAGAAGCCATCTCCATACGTTTGAAAGCCATGGAAAAGACAGCAGGAAAACCGAAAAACTATTTGCGAAATGCTGCTCGCCAGGTACAAAAGAAAGTCATTTCTCCATTGAATTGTGACTGGCGATGAAAAGTGGATATACTTTTAGGATCCTAAACGTAAAAGATTCATGGGTAAATCCAGGGGAACCATCGACACCAACTGCAACGCCAAATTGCTATGAACAGAAGACAATGCTCTGCGTTTGGTGGGGTTAGAAGGGTGTGATCTATTATGAATGCTAAAATCTAACCAAACCGTTAATACTGAACTCTACTGAAAACAAATGATCGATTTGAACCAAACTTTGCGTGAAAAAGTACCAGAATATCAAAAAAGGCAACACAAAGTGATTTTGCTTCATGATAATGCGCCATCACATACAGCAAAACCGGTCAAGGAAACGATTGAGGCGTTTAGTTGGCAAATACTTTCGCATGCGGCTTACTTCACCAGACTTGGCTCCGTCCGACTACTACTTATTTGCATCGATGGGACTCGCACTTGCTGAGCAGGGCTTCACTTCTTACGAAAATGGCTCGAAGACTGGTTTGCCCCGAAGAGCAAGAATTTTCTTGGCATGAAATCCACAAATCGTCAGAGAGATGGGAAAAATGTATGGCTAGCAATGGGCAATACTTCAAATAAAATATCATTTTCATACAATAAACAAGTGTATTTTCTATACAAAAAATTCCTGCTTCATATTTACAAACCTGGTATGCATTAATAATTCTGATAGGTCATTGGTCGATATATGTTTTCTTTCAGGAATTATTTATTTTATTTGGAGACATCATGAGATAATTTTTGTTAAAACGCCGCCTCAATCTGCTAGCCAGGAAGGGGAATGCCACACGAGAGGTTATACAGAGACTGATAAGCTCACCAGACCTCTATTCCATTGATACGTTTTTTTTTTCCTAGCGGGGGGGTATTTGCATCAACAAATAACACCATTGAAAAAACAATTCAACAAGCTATCGATGAAACAATTCACACTAATCAATTTATCGCGTTTCCTACCGTTCAACCGACTTTTTTTTTAAATTGCTTTATGTAACACGACACAATTGTCAACTCGCATAATTATCTGAAGAGACGGGAGCGGGGGGAGGTGCCGTTTAAAGAACGAGGATGATGACGACGTCATCGCTTGAAAACAAATGACCGTCGGGAATCGGGATCAACGTTAAAATCGCGCGTTTCCATCGACCAATAATCGACAAGTTCGAGAGGCATCCCGAAAACTTTAGCGCAATTTTACCGGACTAGCGCAGCGCTTTCACCGCTCCCCGTATAAGAATACACTCAGTTATTTGTTTTTTTTTGCAATCAAAAAAATCATTAACTGACCAGTCACTCAACAACAACTGAAAATCTGATCTGACGTGACTGGATGCAATACTTATTGTATCTTTCACTTGAAAACAACTAACTTGTAGGTTTTTTTAGTACCGTCAAATAAAAATAAGCCCCATTTGGTGAGAAGGAGCGCGTCGACATGGGTTGACCTCGTTCTGTGGTGACCGGACCCCTCCGTACCGGACGTTACAAAGCATCACCTTCACGCCACACCTCTTGAAAAGTAATGAAGCTAAATGAGAGACTTATCGTATTACAATACAATCTTGACATGGTTCTTACAAGTTATTAACACAAAAATATCAACGCCTAACTGCAACCTATTCCGCTATCACATGATTTCAATAACGCGCGCACCAGAGCGAAAATAAAAAATTTTCGGACAGGGCCGGAATCAGCCCAATGCGCTTCGAATTCGCGCGCATCAAAATCAAACAGATATTACAATTTTTTTTTACCGTGGCGATTTTTACTCTACCATGGATGAAAGAAACGTCGATTTGTCAAAAAAAGTGACTAACGCCAAAAAACAAAAGCGACTGTAATATTATTTGCGTCGTTTCTTCCAGTAGTGCCATCATTCATACCTACCCAGCTACAGCCATTTTACTGACTTGTAATCTACCGAAATAATTAGGCTGTTAGATATATAATAATATAATCTATACCTCTCCTACCGTTAGGTGTAGAGGCTAAATATACCTTTGTTTAAACAATTAATCTAAATACTACAATTACAGTTACTTAACTAAATACCCTATTCCGTGTTAAACAACTTAAAAGAACTTCTACAATTTCTGTTAGATATAAGTCATAAATATCTAGCAATTTTCTACGTAATTAATTTTGCCATCTAGAAAAAAATATTAATTACATTTTTAAAGTTCAAGGTCTTTCAATAGGGGCGCTTGAAATTTGTTAGGTTATAGCGGCCATGTTGTTAAAGCAACACCTGTAAAATTTGTTGTGAATTGTCCAGTAGTGTATGGCGAATCGCCATGGAAGTTTATAGAGTTCAACAACGTCAGGGCTCCGTTTGAGAAATGTTACGCGCATTACGTGATTTTTATCCTCGCCACAACCGCCCTGCCGAGTCGGCGAGCTTTCGACCTTTGGTGACCAAATTCGAGTGAATTGGTTTGATTAATAATCAGCCAACACCCGTACGTCACCGAAACGCACGACCTGCTGAAAACATCGCTGCTGAGCGTGAGATTGTATGGGAAAACCTGAGGCAGTTAATTTCCCGTCGTTCCCAAGAACTTGGCCTTTCTGCGACTTTAATTTGGCGAATTTTGCGTCGGGACTTGGGACCGCACCCATATAAGATCCAACTTAAGATAAACGGCCATATCCAGCGCCATGTGTTCGCTGATTAGACTCTGGAGAGTTGGAAGTTGACCCAAATATCGCCAAAAAAAATCATCTTTAGCGACGAGGCCCACTTCTACATGAATGGATATGTGAACAAGCAAAATTGTCGGATTTGGGACGATATCAATCCACACGAGATACACCAGTACCAAATACATCCCGAGAAAGTCACTGTTTGGCGTGGACTTTGGTCTAACGGAATCATCGGTTCGTTCTTCCAACATGAAACTGACATTGCCATAACAGTCAACGGTGAGCGCTACAGATCGATACAAAACTGTGACCTAAACTGAATGATATGTACACCGACGACATGTGGTTCTAACAGGACGGCGCTACGTGCCACACAGCACACGCCACGATGGGACATTCTGCACGAGCGAATGGTTATCTCGCGCAGCGGCGATGTGAACTGCCCACTGAGATTATGCGATTTAACGCCTTTAGACTTCTTTCTTTGGGGCTAGTCTATGCGAATAAATCGCAAACAATCGATGCCCTCAAAGTCAACATAACAAACGCCGTCCAGCAAATTCAACCAGATTTACGCGACACAGTAATGGAAATTCCCATGAATACGTGAGTGACCTCATGAATATGTGTCACCAAGCAAAGCTGCGGTGTATTCCATACTTAATGCCATACAATATTCTTTCGAATAAAAAAAAAATGAGTAGATATCTCACAACTTGTTTTATTTACGTTTAAAAATCAAGAAACCTTATTGAAAGACCCTTTATATTAGGGGGCGGAATAAAACGTTCCTTAATGCCATTTGAGAAAAAGAAATCGACGTATTCAAAATGGGGGTTGTCTGCCTCTGTGACTCAACACTATGGCAATAATCAATTTTTGAATACTCCGAAAGAATAATTGACGTAAAAAATAAATAAAATCGACGGTATAATTTCTTTACTTGTTATAATTGACCGCGTGAATTTAGGCAAAGTAGTGTCGCTTGTAAAAATGTGACGGCAATAGATTGCAATTAGTATAACATTACGCAGAGACTTAATCATCGCAGTCCGATAAACAAAAACCAAATTATGCCGAACAATAATGGTAATACGTTCTTAGAATTCATCATAATTCTGTAAAATACAGTTAAGAACGTCCCACATCCGTAGGATCCTCTAAATATCCAATTGGGAACGGAGAAGGATGTTATTTAAGTCTTTGCGCAACTATAAGTTTTGTTTGTCCTACATTAAAGAGAATGCCACAATTCTCCAATTAACACACAAAATACCAGTAACAAAATCAATCAATAACTACATACCGAGAAGAGCTGAAAATCCTAAAATTATGTGTATAAATTTATCATAATATAAACAATATGTAATAGTAATAAAGGGAATCGGAAATCTGCGACACCCGAGTTTCCATTTACATCCTGTTTTCATATTTGCGCACGTTTTAAGAGCCGACACGTAGAAAAAATATCCAGGACTAGTTAAAACTAAAATCTCGAAAGTATTTCAGCATATCAAGTTTCAAATATTTCCCTGTAAGTAAAAAGAAATGTATGCAAAAAAATTTCGTATTAGGGCATATTGTATATAAAAAGCTTAAAACATCTCACAGCTTGTAATTCATATGACATTTGATTCCTTAAATCTACCCTTCACAGATCGCTCTCGAGTTTAGTGACACCCTGTATATGCGAATATACGGTGCGTTTGGGAAGTCAGTACTGGCGTTTTAAGGCACGTTTGAATCTATGATAGAAATCATAAAGTTATTTGTATATACGCCTAAAAGAACCATACGGGGTGATTTTAAAAAATCAGAATTAAAATTAAAGACAGCCAGAGAATTGTCCAACATCGAGTGTCTTAAAAGATGATTGCACAATGTCCTTGTGCACAAGCACTTAAATTTTCAGAATACTCCAGAATACAAAATTATCGCGACATTGTAAATAAATGACCTTACAACGACCTTCGGGAATATCCGGCAGGCTTACTAATAAGGGTATGGAATCATACCACGTTGTCAAAAACCTAACCTAAGATTGTCAAAATTTCGCGACAATAGCAAACCGAGTCGCGAAAAGTGAGGTTACAGAACCTATCCGGCGCGTCGTGTAAATAAAAACTCAACCGGGCGCGCAGTTTATCGCCGAGTTGTGATTTAATGAAATGCAACAAGCAAGAGGATGTCGAACGCTCATCACTTGTTTCATATGCATTAAAACCAGCGGCGCAGTTCGGGACGGGGCACACTTACCATCTCGCGGCGCTGATTCTTCTCCTCCTTCTCGCGCTTCCTCACCTCGATCAGGTACTCGTTAAAGAGGCTCTCGCGCTCCCGCATCTTCTCCACCCCCTTGAAGCGTTCGTCCTTCGCGTACTTCTGCGCGAAATCGCTGAACGACGACCTGAAACACGAAAAGCAACACCCTATATACACGAGACTGTGGGGGGTCGGTCTCTCTCCACTTACTTGCCGTGCAGGTGCGACTCGCTGAGGAGCTTGCGGAACGCGTCCTTTTTCTCGCGCAGCTTGTTCCGCTTCTCCCGGCGCTCCTCCTCCGCCCTCTCCTTCACGTACTTCTCGAACACCTGCTTGCGCTCTTTGGAAGTGAGCAGGAGGTACCTGGAATCGAAGACGATCTTGTGCAGCTCCTTCTCCCACGTACTGAACGCCGACACCTGCTTCTCTGCCAGCATCTCTTTGAACAGCTTTATCCTGGTGTCCAGGGGGATGACGGCGCGCTCTTTGGCCGCCCGTACCTCCGCCTCGATGGCAGCCTCCTTGCCGATGTCGATCTTCTTAGCCGAAGTCGCGGACCCATTAGAATCTGTCGATACAGGTTCGTTAAGAAACGAAACAGATTCCGCGATCAAAATGCGAGACAGCCCGAATTTTAATCAAACCAAAGCAAAATCGACAATTAAGACGTTCATACAACCATTAATGCAAAAATTGACCAACATTTACAACCGTTTCTCCATCATATTACATGTCGATTAAAATTCGGGCCACCTCGAACACCCGAACTTACTCGTCTGAGCAGCTAGCGGCTCCTCCTTCTTAGCCTTTTTCGCCGGCGTCTCGTCCTGATCGCTATCGCTGTCGTCCGAGGCTCTTTTTTTGGGCGGCGTTTTCGAAACGTCGGGTTTGTTGGCGGTGCCAAGGGCATCGGGGGGCGTAGCGACCATTTTATCGACGTCGGTGCGCTTTAACAGCTCGTCAGGTCTCTCCCAGACCGACGTTCTCGAAGAGGGGTTGTAGAAGAACACGCGACCATCTCCAGTCCATACGACACACCTACGGGTACATTCCAGGGTTTTACATGCACATTTGCTTCCATTTAAAACATGGCGTCGAAACGTCATTAGATCCAAATCATGTAATACAAAATGGCCACAAAGTTTATAAAATAGACTGAAATATTTGCTCATAGCCGCCATATTGCATCACGTGATTTGACTTTCGTATGAAAGAAAAATACTTTCGTCGGCCATTTTGTGCCGACAAGAATCAGCATCCCTCATCCCTACATCCCCCACTTACCAAGGAGTGCCTGGCACGGGCGTGCTCGAAATCGGCCTGGACTTGTCCTGCGCCTTCATCTCCTTCGCCTTCTCCTCCTCCTCCTCCTTTTTCTTCTTCATCTCCTCCTGCAGCTTCTTCAGTTTCTCCTCGTTCTCCTGGTCGGTGCTCTCCTTTGGGACTTCCCCGTTGGCCGGGCTCATCTGTGCTGTGTTTGTCTTACCTGATTCGGGCCCGACGACATGCATCGGCTCCAATCCTGGCCTGGTGGATATGCCCTGGGCAGCCGCCAGTTTCGCAGCTGGCGAAAAAAAAAACGGTTCGAACGTCGCTATACTTACTATTATTTCAGGGCGTGGTTAGGTGGGGCGTGATTAGGTAGAGCGTGGTTAGGTGGGGTGTTTGGGACAGAAGTTTATACAATGGTTTTCTTTGCCCAATATGCTGACAATAACATGTTATTTGTTATGTCAGGCATTTCCTCGCCCTTTTTTTAAGAATGGTTTTGCTAAATGACGTTTTAAACAGAAATATATTACATAATTTAAGCAGAAAAATTATAGCTGCAAGTCAGACAATTTAAAAAAACAATTTATTGTACTTAAAGAAACGATTTTGATTATTTTCTATTAAACATTAAGAATAAAAAAAGTATCACACAGGTTAAGACAAAATAAGCTTAAATTTATTAGGTTTTAATGTGTTTTTTTGTACTTACTTTCCAAGTCCTTGAGGGGCTGTGGTTTCTCCCACACCGACTCCCCCTTCTTGGCATTGTAATAATAGAATCTTCCGTCAGGGGCCTTATGCTCTGTCCACTCTGAAGCCCTGCCAATGATCTCCGGATCGATCTTGGACATGACGGCAGCCTCGTCGATGGCCGCCATGGCGCCCGGCATCCCCGGCGGGAGGAGACCCGGGGGTAGGCCCCAGGGAGCGCCCGGGGGCGCTCCGGGCCAACCCGGCCCTGGCTGGCCCGGTCCTGATCCCGGCCACGCCCCCTGAAAGCCCGGAGGAGGCATGCCGAATGGGGGCCCCGCAAACTGACCCGGGGGGCCGAAGGGCGACAGGCCCGGAGGGGGGCCCTGCATGAGGTTGTGGGGTGGCGGTATTTGATTGGAGGGGCCCGGGGTCGGTTGCTTCGGCGGTTCCTTCGCCTCTTCGGATTCTGGAAATTTAAATGTCCCGAAATGTCTTTATGAGTCATACATTTTTGAATTATCAACTTAAATCTAAGAAGCCTCGGGGAAAACGGCGTTAGAATGTAGATTAACTTTTTTTTGATGGTTACTGGTATATTGTTATCCAAAGCACATAATTTCAAAATCGCCTTGTACGCCTATAAAATTTGCAGAACTCAAAGTTCAAGTTGTTAACAATTCTCTACGCCAAATAATTATAGAACACACTTTCAAATTTTTGTTGCTACTGAATGAATTATTAATATTTTTTGTCATGTTCTTGGGTAAAATTAAAACAAAACACATACAATACAGATAAGAATACACATGAAATATACTTTATTTAAATTTAAACAAATATCTTCCAGCCCACACAATTTAATGGAGCCTGAACATATTATGAACAGTTAAAACAATTTTTGGACAGCTTTTAAAACAAATGTACCTAGATTCTAATATAAGGCTGTCTTTATGTGAAAAACAGTTGGTAAAATCTGTCAAATTACTATAGCCAACTAGATTTGAACAAAGTGTCAAAGATATAAACAACGTGGGTAAAATTAAAACAAAACACATACAATACTGAGTTACTTGATTCAGATAATAAAGCACATGAAATTTGAACAAATATCTTCTAGCTGATACAATTTAATTTAGAGAGAACAATATTGTGAACAGATAGAATTGTTTTTCGTCTTTGATTCTGTTCACATTTGGTAACACGTTGTGAAATTTGGTTGCATAACATGCAGTTTCTAATCTTTGATAACCGCAGAAATGCTAAATAATCTTGAACGTTTTGCAATTAGGTTATCTAAAAAATTGCATTAATAATTCAATCCTACGATAGGTCACTAAGATTTATATACGGTATCTTGTTTGGTTTATTTTTTCAAAGGTAACGTTTAGGCCGGGTGTTAGCTCCAAAACTCTACAGGGTGAGCAAATTTTGCGAGTTTTGACCATTTTACAAGTTCAATTCTATAAATGTGTCCGGTAAAATTGTAAATCCGGTGTCTCGTTTGTGTAATGTTTCTTTCAGGCAAAACTTTTAGGCTGGGTGATACTTTCAGAACTATACAGGGTGAATATAAAATGAAAGATATGTAAAAATTAATACAAGCAGCTTAATTTTGTCTAAATTTATATATTCTATACACAATAGGACCTGAATTATTAAGAAATATATACTGTGACAATTGTTCTTGGATTCTATAGGATTCATAAATACTCGAAGTTCTAGAAATACGCTTAGAATCAAATTATGTGTAATATATTTTAGTTCTGATATTATCTTATGCTGTTTTTAAATATATTTTGACTCTAACATCTAAATTAAAAAAGTATAATGAAGAAGGAATGAATAACAAAAAAAAAAACCACTAAACTGAGTATAAAAAAATATAAGAGGGGCAAGTTCTATACTATTTATGACTACAACTCTTGGGTTGTTCATTTTTCCTATAGAAATTTCTTTTTAATGTAAGAAATCTTAAACCTTCCTTGACATAATATGTCCCACACCATCTCAATTATTTGGAAGCTGTCTAAATTTTTAACCTCAAAACTATGTGATGAGGAAAATATAATATGCTTAAACATAAATTTTACATGAAAAACCTTTTTAATACAGCCATAACCCAAAGAAAAATGGCAGATGTTATTTAAGGATTGATTTTTAATCAAAACTGCCAAGAAAACCTATTAGAACTCCTATTTAACGTAATATTTGTGCGAGAAATCAATGTTAATGTATTAGTTTGTCCAGATTATGGCTATGTTAATTTAAACAGAATTCAGATTACCAATATCTTTAATAGAAAATTTAAAATATATCAAAATCGATAAAATAAAAATGTATTTTAAGACCCAAGTGAGGTCCAGGACTATGAAATAGTCCTGGAAAATGACGTGTAAGAACATCTCCTTTACTTACCTTCCTGTTTATTTGTGACGTTAGCCTGGGCCAGAGCAGCCTGGGCAGCCGTGGAAGTATTTTGTGCCAATCCGCCATTTGCAGCCTGCGCCATGGCCTCCACCTGATCCTGAGAGATTACTTTTACATTAGGACCTTCTGGTTTAGTCCAAGTTGTTTCTCTAGTACGAGCATTATAAAAGTAAGACTTGCCTTCTGCCGTCTTCGTCTCTACCCATATGTCGGTATTCGGATCAATCCCCTACAACCAAAGAACGTGAACACCTCACCCAACACTGATACCCACACACACTTACACCGGACGGATTTGACGTAGGGGGAAACTGTCCAGGAAGTCCCCCACTATGGCTCATCTGCGGCGGCCCACTGTTCATATTGGGGGGCCCACTGTTCATGTTCGGTGGTCCGCTCATCATGCCCGGCGGTCCAAAAGGGGGTCCACTAGGACCTGCGTGGCTTCCTGGTCCGCCCGGAGGGCCTCCCGGTCCGCTGGGCGCCCCGCTCATGAGGCTGGGTGGGCCGCCGCCGAGGGGTCCTGGTGGTCCTCCCCAGTTGGGCCCGTTGAAGTTCGGTGGTCCGTTGAATCCCCCTGGGGGTGCGTTCCTCGGCGGGCCTCCTCTACCGAACATTGGCTGTCCCGGTCCTCCCCCTCGGCCGCCTCTGCCGAACGGTGGCGGAGGGCCCCCTGGTCCGAAGCCTCGGCCTCGGAATCTGGCATGTTCGCCGCGCGGACCCGGCCCGCCTGGAGGGGGACCCGGCCAGTTGCGCTGCTGTCCCTTACTGTCGAACAAACTAAATCACTCATATATTTAAGTCAAAAAACAACAAGCTAAATATATAACCTACATACACTGGAAGTGTAACTCTAGTAGTGTAAATATTTATCAGATTAACTGCATTAATAAAAACTGACTCACCCGAAACTGCCTCGGCCTCGCCCTCTTTGCGATTGAAAATCCTTTCCTAAATCAATATCATTTTCGAACCCGACATCTTCCTCAAAGTTTTCCTCTGACATTTCGGTCGTCTCGACTTTATTACTACCAAATTCCATTGCATTGTTGTCCGCCATAGTTCAGTGATAATTATTTGGAGGAATACTAAATTTAATGGCTTTTTGTATTTTTTTAACCATAAACTTCGATTATCATGGCTCAAAAACAGCGTCCATTAAACAACGTTGCGTGCGTTGCCACAAGAGTGCAACGTTGCCCAATGCCCGTTATAGATACGAGGCGCACAACGATGCCAAACTTCGTATCTGAACACGGAAATAAAGAGTTTTCCTTATCGCTTTTATAAAACATATCAAGAGTATAGTAATTTATATATGAATTTTTAAACAATGGCATAATTACCGCATCATATACAGGTCGCTCTAATATATATGGTTCAGGAAAAAGGTGCATAACATTAAGTTAATTTTATATATATATATATATATATATATATATATATATATATATATATATATATATATATATATATATATATATATATATATATATATATATATCTCGTTTTCCAAATGTCAAAATCCTGTTCACAGTATAGGGTCGTTAGAATTACATATTGGAAATATAATCTTCACTCATTATTAACATTGTTCATATGTAATTTGTTGTATTGTTTGTTGAATATATACCTAAATCCAATTACTATAATAAAACAGTTCAATTTCATTAATATACTTCTCGCCTTTTACGATTTTGAAATTGTTCTGGCAACAGCGGAGGATCCAAGCTTGTCAGGTGCAGAACAGCCAACTTATTTGTAAGCTAGGCACTCTGTGGAGAATTGGCGGAAGGTTTAAATTTTTTATATTCTGCAGTTAATTAAAAGAAACATATTGTTAGAAATAAAACACATGTAGGTTATTCTATGGTATATTTAAGAGTATATTTGATATATTTCACAAAATTATAACTTAAATGCGTATAATATCCACAACCTCGTTCCGCGTTTCAATGTGTTATTTCCGTTTCAATGCGTTATATTTTCTTCTTTTTTTTTTTTTTGTTTATTAACATTTGGTTCTTATGAAACTACAACTCATCTCTCACATTTTCGGACAAGCCAAGTTCATTATAAAACGCGCCTGCAGATGATATGTCTTTAGTGGTTTGTAAATTAATATCTTCAGGGCCTGTTATATTTAAAAATATGAATTCTTCACCATTTACCGGTTTCCAGTCAACTCCTTTGAACGATGGAATACTAAAAAATATATTTTTAAGGTACTTTAATTGATGGTTTTGTAAACCTTAGACAAAGAAGGGAATCAGTATGAACGAGAGGAAAATATAGCGAAAGCAGAAAATAAAGGAGCAACAATAGAGAAAAAGTGACAAAGAAGAGGAAAAGCAGGAGGAAAAAAATAAAAAGCGTTGAAGGATAAAGCAGAATGGTGAATGAATTAATAAGGAAGAAGAATGAAGAAAATGCAAAGGAAAAAGAGGTAAAAAATTAAAGAGAAAGGAAGAAAGCGGAAAATGAATAAAGTAAGAATATGAAAGAATACCTGAAGGAAGAAGGATGGCTGAACAGAAAACGGAATAACGAAAGGAAGAAATAATAAACGGAATAATAACAAATAAAGAAAAATACGAATAAGTCAAAAATAACAAGTAAAAATGAGTGAAATACAAAGAATAATGTAATAAGAAGAAACACATAATGCAGAAAAAGGGGGGGAAAAAAAGGGAAAAAAGGCGGAGTAAATGAAAAAAAAAAAAAAATGTGGAAGGGAGAAAGAAGAAGAAAAGAATAGGGAGAGAGAGGAGAGGATATATCGGAAAAGAAAAACAGGAAAAAGGGAAGACGAGAAAGAAGAAGCACGAAATAACAACGCAGAGGGAAGGAAAGAGAAAGCACAAAGAATAATAAAGAAGGAGAAAGGAAGGAGAAAGAACGCACCAGAAAGCAAAAAGAACAAAGATAGCAGAACAAGAGAATAAAGAATGCAACAGGAAATGGGAAATGTGTAACATTTCCATTTTGTAATACAATTTCATAAATTTTTACCATACCCGTGTTTTGCGTAAGAATATAACATGTCCAAACATTTATCTTTCAGTCTTACATCCGATTCTGATAACGTCTTTGTTATTAACCCCCCAAAGAAGTACACCATATCGTCACCGTGTGAAACTCCTAAAAAATAAAATACATACGGTTTAGTCTACCAACGATTTTGCTTCTTTCGTATCTAACAAAAGAAGTTTTATATTCACCCGTAATTTCTTTGTTGGGCAAAAAGTCGTCCAAAAAACTGTTCACTCCTTTGTCATAATTGAAGAGGTAAAAGTAGATTGGAGATTTAACGGCTTTGGATTGTAATTTTACAGCAAATTCGGCGTCGAAAAGGAACATGAAGTCCGTTAACATCTAAAATTGGAAAAACAACTAATATAATTGTTAGTAACATATAAGTCGGAAATCGAGAAAGGAACCACCAAACCGCCAAGCGGTTATCAAAGTAGTTCCCGAATAGCAAAGCTATTACATAATCGCTCTAGGAAACAACTACTCCTCGAGCTAAAGCCCCGCCAGGCATTGAATTATACCCAGAAGCGATCCTCGACCCCTTTCTCGTGTTTCTGCACGATCAGATAAGGTTTCAAAAAATAAAACCCGCCACAGGTAGAATTCGACATTTGTCCCGGATCGGAACCGAACGACATACAGCTGTTTCGAACTTATTAGTTCTCATCAGTGCCGTACACGGTACGCCGATTCAGGACAAATGCCGAATGAACTTTATGGCGTATACATCTTTATCGATACGATCTCTGTCAGTAACATATAAGTCGGAAATCGAGAAAGGAACCACCAAGCCGCCAAGCGGTTACCAAAGTAGTTCCCGAATAGCAAAGCTATTACATAATCGCTCTAGGAAACAACTACTCCTCGGGCTAAATCCCCGCCAGGCATTGAATTACACCCAGAAGCGATTCTCGACCCCTTTCTCGTGTTTCTGCACGATCAGATAAGGTTTCAAAAAATAAAACCCGCCACAGGTAGAACTCGACATTTGTCCGGGATCGGAACCGAACGACATACAGCTGTTTCGAACTTATTAGTTCTCATCAGTGCCGTACACGGTACGCCGATTCAGGACAAATGCCGAATGAACTTTATGGCGTATACATCTTTATCGATACGATCTCTGTCAGTAACATATAAGTTCGCTTCTGTATTTGTATTTCCAATACAAATTGGAAATAGATCTAGTAATAAAGCTTAAAAATGTATTCCATTGGCTTTACCTTTGAAAAGGAGGCGAGGTTACTCAAACTGATCTCGCCATGTTCACCAAAATAGAACTCCCTAATTTTATTTAAGACGTCTTTGCGATTAAATAATTTCTGGTTGAGCAAAACGTACGAGCCAACGTCTTCCCATCGTTCATTCATGGCTTCAAATTCATTGAAAAATACTGGAAACAAACATCTTTAAATATCCCCTGTACATATTCACAGTACGTTATCTAATAACATCAAAATAATATTTATTTAAATGGTTAATTATGGCGATTATTCGAATAATTAAATATAAATCGTGAACCAGTATTTTAAACTGACTAGAGTATTCAATCCGGGGCTGTTTCAACCAATCGGATTATATAGATTTGGTTCAGGATTTCTTTCGGAATAAACTGATTGACGACAAAAACATCAGGGCAATCGAGTGACATACAGTGATCACAGAAAGGTTGGAAAAAGAATAAGTGACACCCACACAAGCTCATTTAGTTCACGGGCTTCGGGAAGGTGAAAGTAGGATAGGTTTTTATAGAGTTAATGATGGAGCGAGGTCGTTTTTTCTCCGGCGAGGCCACTTTCTATTCAAATGGTTCACAATATAAGAAGGCATTAGACTCCTGAAGACTGTCATTGAATGACATAGGAGAGGAAATGATCGGTAATTATTTACTTGAGAGTAAAACTCTCAAATCCTCACCAGACATTAGTTCCCCCTATTTTCGGGGGTGCCGGAAACGAATCTGGCTTCAATATTTTCCGCTCGCACACAGTTTTCGACAAAATGAATTTTTCACTTTTCCGCACGAGACACCACTTTTTCTTATCAAATAACCTTCACTTCACACTACATAGAGAGATAATATCAATACGAGTAGATGCTACAACACTTCCTTTATACACATCATACATTAAAACCGTCATAAAACGTGTTATTTATTACGATTTACTTCAAGCATTTACTATTTCCGTGCAGTTGTCGTCGTCCATTTGCTATCGCCATCTATGAAACCACATGCGAAACAACATCATGCGTGCCTACATTCACTACGTAGTAAAACTAACCTATATTTACTACATAGTGAACTTTGAAGCCCCTGTATACTGACCACTACTTAGTGAATGTAAGCACGCATGGTGTTGAGTCACGTGTGATTTCATAGAGGGCGATAGCAAATGGACGACGACGACTACTACATGGAAATTGTAAACGTTTGAAGTAAATTAAAATTGTAATGAGTAATCAGTTTTATGACGGTTTTAATGTATGATATGTATAAAGAAAGTGTTGTAGCATCTACTCGTATTAATATTATCTATCTATGTAGTGAAGTGAAAGATATTTGATAAGAAAAAGTGGTGTCTCGTGCGGAAAACTGGAAAATTAATTTTCTCGAAAACTATGTGCGAGCGGGAAAAACTGAAGCCAGATTCGTTTCCAGCACCTCCCAAAATAGTGGGTAACCAATATTTGGCGACGATTTGGAAGTTTTACTTTCAAGTAAATAATTACCAAACGATCATTTACTTACCTGGTAAGTAAATAGAATGGAAACGATTTTGTGGAATATGTTCCAACCATTACATGGTCACTGCATAATGTGAAACGCTAACTTACGAGCACTTATTCCTAGCCCATCGTCTCTAGCAACAGAAGTTATCCATGGTACATCCGCAACCTGTCCATCCCTCAATAACGCAACCGGCGATTTAGAAAGGAACGGGTTTTTAGAGTTCCTCTCTACTACGGGCGCAAAGATAGTCAACGGCGCTCGCCCGAAGGGAAACACGTGCTCTGTGCTTTCCACCAGATGCTCTGCAGGTCTACTTTTCAGGCACTCGACCAAATCGTTCGAATTGGTCGTCGGACAACCCACTAAGGCACCTAATTTATTCACATTCTCAGCTGCGTTCTCCGTGACCGACCAGGCGCTGGCCGCTGTCCCGCTTACCGACATGCCTCGGTGGAACAGACCTTTCGAGAGTGGAGAAAAGTAGTGGAGATGGACAGAACCTGCTCCAGCCGAAAATCCAGTCAACGTTACTGAAGACGGATTGCCACAGAAGCTCTCGATGTTTTCCTGCACCCATTTCAAAGCTAGTACTTGATCCTTTAGGCCGTTGTTGCCGGGTAGCACCTCATCTTCGGTACTTGCAAAACCTAGTATGAATGGTACTGTTAATTATAGTAGCAATAATGCGTGTTATAAAGCGTGAGACCCTACATACATGCCAGAATATTGTCCCGTGACCGTGAATGCAGAGAGAAGCTGAATAAAACTAACGAACTGCACGATAGAACCGTAAGGGTTCGCCCTTCATGCTTTTAATAGAAGAAGTACTTACCCAAGGCTCCCAATCTATAATTGAATGTTACGAACACAACATCTCTATCGACAACGTATTTTGGGTTCGAATACGATGCTCCGCTCCCAGCTATGAATCCACCTCCATGGATATGCACTACAACGGGTAGCTCTTTTTCATCGGTAACTGGGACGTACACATTTATATATAAACAGTCTTCGCTCCCTACAAAAAAACCCAGCAGGTTGTTGGTTAGTTGTAACCGAAGTCTGGTCACTGAGAGCTTTATCTTTGTCTTATATACTCGTTTGTATTACCTGTTACAACCGAATCCGGATTAAAAGGGCTTTGCAAGCATGCGTAAAGTTGACTGGCATTCCAAACACCCGGCCATGGTTCAACAGGTTGTGGTTCCTTAAAAATATAGTTGCTGAAATTGTGTTACTGATAAATTGGCAAAGTGGAGTTGAATAAAAATTACTTTGTTGTGTTTCGTGCACCATTTCATTTATAACTCAAATATTGTGCGCCACTCTAAAGCAACAGCGTCATCCGTCTTATACCCTATAAGTATCTTTGGTGGGCAGCCTTTGCGCCATCTCGTGTTTGTTTTTTTAAACTTTGAGTAGGTGGAATCCTCAGTGTCATATGTTATAATAAGGATTTGTTACTAAGTAAAATGAAAAAGAAACCTAAAAAGCCTAAGAAGCCTGTATCTTTTTTTTAACAAAACGGCAATTATGTATTTAATAATGATTTTGAGATCTAAAAAAAAAAAAAACAATTACCTTTGACGACACGCACTGCTACAATTCATTTTCTTTTCCGTTCTAATTCGTAAGATTGTTCAGAAAAACAGTAGATAAAATTGTAATTCTGGATTTTGACCCTCCATATTTTCACATTTGAGAACACAACACTTACGTCTTGATTGTTTCTTTTTCATTTTATTTAGTAACAAATCCTTATTAAAATCCAGAAAATATATACAGATATAAGATACTACCTATATAAGATCCTATACTATATTTTTCTTCCTATACTATATTTTCTATAGTATAGAGCACATGAAAGATTAAATTTTTCGAAAGTGTGCAACCCAAATACCTTCCCCGTCCGGAAGTTGCATATACCTACATGTTCGAGTTCTATTGTAACATGATGTAAAATGTGAAACTGATAATAGTGATTTGATTATTTTCTATCAGCTATGGGCTAATCGTATAGTAGGTACATGTGTAACTAATTATTAATTATTACTTTTCCGCACTCCACTATACGCGTAAAAGTAATGTAATCGTGTAAGAAGAATTTTTTTTCTAGGGTTTATTTTTCGTTTTTCGGCCTAAAAACCAAAAAAAAAAAATCGTTTTTAAACCATTTTGTGTGTGTATGTGTGTGTGTGTCGTTGTCATCGGCATTTATTCTTTTTAACACGATAACTCAACTAAATTGTGTCGGATCGATGGGGTTTTGACTGATTCTGATCGGGGACGTCTCCCAGACGACACCAATTGATTTTGAGGTGGATAGAACACACTCTACCATGTTCATAGGTCACGAGAAAACACAATGGTGGTTTATTTGAGAAATTGTTTTTGTTAGCACGATCACTCAATTAAATCGTGTTGGATCGATCGGGTTTCGACTGATTCTGATTTGGGTTTATTACTTATATTTTGAATTATTTGATATTATCTTAACAGTTCTTTTTTTACAAACGCTATGATATTATAATTTTAAATTATGTTAGATACATATCTGTATTTACGTTTTCAATGAAATATGTAACATGCTTCACATAATAGTCTTTAACTATGTAATACACTACTCAAAATAGATTGTTGCCAAAATATTTCAAAACTAGAAACTTTAAGCTTCAAAATTGTTTTTTTTTTATTTCGTTACGACCATTTTTCATGAAGTTACAGCAGTCCAAAAATCATTGAAGATTTTTCGGAATATTTTTGTTCCCTTAATTTTTTCGAGTAGTATAGTTTATCTTATTCTCCTGACCTTGTCAATCAGAGGGATTCTTCTCTATATTTAGATTGCAAGGAATTATTAAAACTGTATTGTGATAATCATTAAAATAAAAACTGCTGTGTAATATAAATAACATTATTTAATATCATTCTTGTTTGCTTTGGTAGTCACTAATAGATTAGATAAAATTAAGTGCTTTCAAATAAATGAAGATTAAATTGGAAATTTTAAAAGTAAGGACCAAAATATGTTTTGTCCAAACCAAACATTTTGACGGTTCTTTTAAAGTGAAAACACACTCTGCAGAAACAAACTAGACGATTATTACATGGACCCTTGGTATTTTATGTCTATTCTACACACCCTTAGGAGTATCTATAAACATTTATCTCCATTCTCCTCACCTCAAATCTTAACTCACCAACGGGAGGCTTGGCGTAGGGGATTCCTTCGAAAGCAGCATACTGACGCCCATTGTAACTCGTCCTCCACAACCCCTGCACGTTGCCTAGGGGCGTGGAAACTTCTGGGGCACCATTTAGGCTTACTGAAAACGTAATAATCTATACCTATCCTTATCGCCATAATGCGACATCTTACGCGAAATTATCGTCAAGTTTTTATTCGCCTCATATATTGAAACTTGCTTAGTAACGTTGTTCATAATTTCTATATCAAGTACAGAATATTCCCTCTCGCGATTTATTTCTGTTATAAAATGGACAACCGTTATACAACACTTTGTATTCACTATTTTGAATAATTATGCCGTCAATTGAACGAAGAAATATCAACAAAATTACCTCATTAAAAATATTTTTCGGTGAGTTTTTTTTGCACTCTCCTTGACTCACTTTTGTATATATATATATATATATATATATATATATATATATATATATATATATACAGACAAAATAATTATTATGTTCAAAACACTATAAAAGAGTAAAAATATCTTACCAGTTATTGCTCCCGTGAAGTAAGATAGGAATACGACAAAAATGAAAGATAAATACATATTTAAGAATAAATGTAACTCCAACTTTACTTTTTTTTATACAACGGATCAAACCGCCGGAGCCGTAGAACTAAAAGAAATTTTAAATAAAACAGGTAAATAAGTTAAGAATATACTGATAGTGAGATGGGATAGATCAAAGTTAACTGATATCAAGGTCTGCAGTATCTAAATCTTAAAATACTGAAATAAAAATAATACAGAGATAATATGTATGCAATTTGTATAATGGATTTTTGCGCGTGTATCAATTTAGTGACGTTTCACGGATCACGTGCTACACCACTCGCAATTGTTACTAATATGCTACAATTACTAGCACGTATGTCTAGTGACATATGCTTCAATCAACTATGTACGGCATAGACAGTTAATAATTTGCCGAACAAAATGCAATTATGAAGTCACGTCTTAGCTTTATTGTATAATTTGATCCACTGGCGTGTTAATATTTCTGTAAAATTTATTTTATTTTTCTTTAATTTACTTTGATTTTTGTTGAATTTATTTAATTTATTTTGATGGAAATATCAGCTCCATTGAATGCTTTTGTGGAAAACCTTTTCATTACTCTGTCATAGGTTGACGGAATTGTATTGTACTAACTGTTATCCTAAAATGTGTTTTCGGCACGACACCGTTCAAAAATGTCAGTTGATTGATTCATACGAATGTTACCTGTGACGCACACGCAAAGAATCATTATACAAACCATATGTAGGTTTGCGCGTGTAAGCTCGCGAAAAAAATTCTATTGACACTTTCAATGCCTGATTGGCACCTGACCCGGCATCATGTGACTTTTATCTCTTCAAGGTTAAATCTGTATTAAAAGGAACACGATTTTGAGACCGTTGAAGCTGTGAAAGAAACAACGGCATGCGTCATGAACGAGCTCACAGAAGAAGACTTCCAGCACTGTTTTGAACAATGGAAAATTCGCATGGAGCAGTGTATGTATAGAGGAAGGGTGTATATTGAGGGTGATAATAATTAAACATGTATAAATCTAAAATAAAAAGTTTTACATCATCAGTCTCGTTATTTTGTGGCCACATCTCGTATATCTTCGGGATCTGTCATATTTAAAAATGTAAGGACTAAACAAATCAGGTAAAAATAGCTATTCTCCTGGCTATATGCCAAACGCCGAGCGCTGAATTACATGACAAAATTTGCCGTATTTTGTCTAACAAAGTTAGCACTAAAATACAGTGATTGTTCAAAAAACAACAAGGAGGATGCAAAGTGTCACCTATCTTAGGATATCGTTAACTGCAGACCGGTTTCGACCTTATCTTGGGTCTCGTCAGTGCAGTGTAAACGAGTATAAATTTGACAGATGAAGCTAACATCTAGTAGACGTTGCTACATTCCACCGCAGTAGAACGTACCAAACGCCATCTCTTGGTAGTTTCGAATACAATCTAAATCGGAGTAAAAACTTGAAATCATCAGTATAATTATACTGATATAATTTTTCGTTAATACTATAACTTTTATTATTTGATGTACATTTTTTCATTTATCATTAAACAAATAATTCTAAATTTAGTTTTACTTTGATCAATGTTGCTAAACTTCTATCAATCCATTTTAGATACATACTCATGTATGATGTACCCTGTATGTTATACAGGGTCGTAAAAAGGATATATTACAACTAATTGTAAATGTTGTTAATTCCTTGTAGTTTCTTTTGACCAATTACGTATTCTGCTACTTTGATGGATTTTTCTCACGTATGCGTATAGTAATGATATTTTCCCAAAGGTAAGTAAAGGAAACCATTTTTAGGTAATAATATTATTTAGTTTGGACACTATATTTATTTTAACTATGAAATAAATACACTAAAATTCATAACAATGTTTAAAGAAATATTACGAACCATTCCCTTTGATTTAAAAGTATACTGTTTATAAAATATTTGGTATTTTTTGAGAAAAATATAGGCTTTGAATTTAATATATTGTTTAGTTTATTAAAAGTATTTTTTCGTAATTATAAGCAACCCCCAAGAAAATGGGATGGTCAGGCAATCGCGCTCGGTATTTAATAGGCCCTCACTAGTAGTTTCGTATAATTAATGTGCCTCGAACGTAGATACATTATTTTTTAGCCTATTAAACAATAAGGGCCATATACTCGTATTGGTGAATTTATTTAATACCGCATTTCTGCTTATGATTCTACACTGATAAAACAATCCGTTTAATTATAACACACCCTTTTGAATTATAATTGGTTCACAATAAGCAGAGGTTTACTCGCCAGTGGTACACTTATTAGTGATGTTTTTAGTTAATATTCTGTAAATAAATCTTGTTAACAAATATTCTCATACACTAAACTATGTTTTGTTAGTTCCTGTTCGAAAAAATCAATTCTCTAAGGGTATATTATGTACCCGTATTTAGCACAGGAATGAAACATGCACAGATAGACAGCTCTCGTCGGATTCTGATAAATTTTTGTCACCGAGAAAACGCCGCTTGTCTCTCCTCAGCGCTACGTTTCACAGATTGCGACTATCATGATGAATCTATGGTTTCCAACACTAGAAAATGTGATAAAACCAATAATGATATGGTGAAGATTATAACTTTTTTGATTTTCGTTCGGTGACGCGCTAAATTTAATAATAAATTATTAAGAAAACATCGTCTGTCTCTCCTCAGTGCTACGTTTCACAAATTACGACTATCAGGAGGATTATTTGCTTTCCCACACAACAAAGTATGATAAAATCAATGATGATATCGAGAAGATTATAACTATGTTGGTTTTCTTTTGATAGCACGCTGAATTCGAAGGTAAATTTTTGAGAAAAGACCGCATGCGTCTCATCAGCGCAATGTTTCACAAACTGCGATTATCAAGATGGTTCTTTGATTTCCTACACATGAAAACATTGTAAAATCAACAGTTATATCGAGAAGATATCACTATTGATTATAAATGTTTCGGCGATATGCTATAATTTAATGATAAATTATTGAGAAAACACCGCCTGTCTTTACTCAGTGCTGCGTTTCAGAAATTGCGACTACCAAGATGGTTCTCTGGTTTTTTATACAAGAAAATGTGATAAAACCAATAATGATATCGATAAAAGTATAACTATTTTAGTTGTCTTTTGACAACACGCTGAATTCGAAGATAAATTATTGAGAAAACACTGCCTGTCTCTCCATAGCGCTACGTTTGACAAACTACGACTATCAAGATGATTCTTTGGTTTCCTACGCAAGAAAATGTGGTAAAATCAATGATGATATCGAGAAGATTATAACTATTTTGGTTTTCTCTTGATAACCCGCTGAATTCGAAGGTATATTTTTGAGAGAACACCGCCTGCCTCTCATCAGCGCAATATTTCATAAACTGCGACTATCCAGATGGTTCTTTGGTTTCTTACATATAAAAATATTGTAAAATCAATAGTGATATCGAAGAGATTATAAATGTTTCGATTTTATTTTGGCGACACGCTAAATTTAATGATAAATTATTGAGAACACACCGCCTGTCTCTTTTCAGTGCTACGTTTCACAAATTGCGACTACCAAGATGGTTCTTTGGTTTCCTACACTAGAGAATCTGATACAACCAAAAACGATATCAAAAAAATTATAACTACTTTGGTTTTCTTTTGGCGACACGCCGAATTTGAAAGTAAATTGTTGAGAAAACACCGCCTGTCTCTCCTCAGCACTACGTTGCATAAACTGCGCCTATCAAGATGGTCCTTTAGTTTTCTACACAAGAAAATATTATAAAACCAATAATGATATAAAGAAGTTTATAAATATTTTGGTTCTCTTTTTGGTACACGCTAAATTCAAAGGTAAATTTTTGAGAAAACACCACTTGCTTCTGTTCAGCGCTACGTTTCACAAACTGCGACTATCAAAATGGTTCTTTGGTTTCCTACACAAGGAAATATAATAACACTAATAATGATATCGAGAAGATTATAACTTTTTTGATTTTTGTTTGGCGACACGCTCAATTTAAAGGTTAATTTTTGACAAAACACCGTCTGTCTCTCCTCAGCGCTAGGTTTGCCAAATTGCGATCAAGATATTTCTTTGGTTCTAGTTCTAATTTATTCATTATTTTATGAATGTACGATACAATTCCTGTCAATTATCCTGTCCACAATTCAGTAAAGTTGATCATTTGGCTGAGGTAACAGAAAGGAAGGTTTAATAGTTTAAAGGGGGGTGTAACAAAAATGTAGTAGAAGTACTCAGGAGTACATACATACCTACGTCCTTTAGAAGTCTTACAAAAAAGCGTACTGAACTTGATGTGACTGCACAAATAAAAACAATAAATCATTGATAATATGTCTCCTTTCATATTGTTTTAAGAGGCAAATAAAACAAAATAATTGGAAGAAGAATGCTTTTATTGGGAAACACACACTTTTCAATATAATAAAAATAAAGAACAATAAAAAATCAAGAAGAGGAGCGCAACAGCATAAATAGTTTTCACTATTACTCAGTCCGTATCGTATAACGTAAAATAATATTCTTGGTTACAGTTGACGAATATATACAAAGTGGTCATAAAATCAAGATAAACATAGCAGTAAAATAAATTTCGAGAAACTAGTTTATAGGAAACGTTCTGATTAAAAGTGTTCTATTACGAGTATCTTTTTATTTTTGTTATTTGATATACTTTTTTTGTAATAATAAATAAACAAATCAGCACCAACAGCTTGAAGGAAGTAATCGCGATGACACAAATATTGGTCACATATCCAAACACTTATTTCCCGTCGTGAATGCTGAGGAAATAATTAAAAAAAATTAAATTATACCTAACAAACGCAGTAAAAAATGTCGAAATTAAATAATAATAACAATAAACCTATGGGCTAAATAATCCTATCCGGAAAATTCGAAGATATAACCATGGCCGAAACTGTAGGGTTTCCCCGGTTCATCGTTGTATTCTTTCTCATCTATGGTGTTGGTGCTCGCCGAAGGCTGTTGGTAGGGCAACTTGGGTTGGGCGAGGGGTAAATTCACCAACTACAAACAAAAACGAAGCATTATTATACGTAAGTCCCGTTACGTTAAACAATATTGTATTAATTATACTCTTAGTTTCAAAATGGTTACTTTCTCGATTGACCAAAGGGTAATTAACTCAAAACTCAATTCCAAAGTGAGTATATTTCACCAAAATGTATCGGAAATGACCCATTACATTCTCTATTAATACGAGGGGCATTGATTATATTTTGAGCCTTGGCAACACTAAATGTTGTCAGACGCCATCTGACGTTTCCAGTGGAAAGTTTGACATTTTTGACCGTAATCTTCTTCAGAACATTTTATCATTTAAGCGCGATTTGTGTTACAGTGTTTTGAAAGTCTCAGCAAAAAAATGGAATTAACTCATGAATAATTTATTACGACTTTCGACGTGGATTATCAAGACAAGTGTGCATCGATCAACTTACTTCCCCTTTTGGCAATAAAGCCCCATCCTTTGCCACTGTAAAACGCTGGTATAACAAGTTTAATCGTGACTGCCATTCGTTCACCGATGAAAGTCGTAAAGGTCGTCCAAAATCAGTTGTTGTGCCCGAAAACATTGATGCCGAGCAAAAATTAATAATGCAAGATCGTCGTGTGACATACTGTGAGATTGAGGCAACCTTAGGTATTAGTTTAAACTAGCATATATAAAATATTGCATAATTGTTTAGCAGATGTAGACAGCGACCACAACTTGGTAGTCATGAAAGCTAGATTAAAGTTCAAAAATCTGAAAACCCGGAAGGATAAGAAACGTATAAATGTAGACATATTGAGGGATCAGAATATGAAAGATAAGTTCCAGGAGAAAACAGATCAATTAATAAATAAAGCGAGTAATGACGAAATCAAGAATGCAGAAACTGAGTGGGAGGGTATCAAGAATAGTCTAGATCCCGCGGCTACGGACGCTTTAGGACACGAGAGAAGGGAGGATAGGAAGCCCTGGATAACGGACGAAATCTTAAACTTAATACAAAAGAGATGAGGCTATAAAAACAGACGAGACGAGGAAGGACTGAAAACTTATAAGTCAATAAAGTGGGAAATCATTAGAAAGTGTAGAAAAGCGAAAGAACAATGGATAGAGGATAAATGCAAAGAAGTAGAAGATAATCTCCAAGTAGGTAAGACCGATGAGGCTTACAAAATAATTAAGAGGAACTTCAGGGATATAAGACCAATAAGTAGAAACGTTAGGAGTCAATCGGGGGACATACTGATCGGAAGAGAGGAGAAAGCGGATAAATGGAAGCAGTACTTAGGAAATTTATACGAGGGTCAGGAATTAGGAGATATATTAGAGGAAGAATCTAGCATCGATAGGGAAGATGTAGGAAAACCTATATTGAGAGAGAAATTTGAAATAGCACTAAGGGGGCTAAAGAACAATAAAACGCCGGGTGTAGATAAAATACAGGCGGAAATTTTGAAATGTGCGGGACAGAAAGTGGTAAGTAGGATGTTTGAACTGGTAAAATACATATATGAAACGGGCGAGATGCCGGAGGATTATAAGAGGAACATTATCGTTACTATACCGAAAAAGAGAGGAGCCGACAAATTCGAGAACTTTAGAACGATTAGCCTAACTTCCCACGCGTCAAAAATCTTAACCAGAATAGTGCAGAAGAGGATGGAAAATAGAGCGGAGGAAATACTAGGAGAAGACCAATTCGGGTTTAGACGAAATAGGGGAACTCGCGAAGCTATTCTGGCGCTAAGAGTAATGTTAGAAAAAACAATAGAAAAAGGAAACAACGCTTATATAGGATTTGTAGATTTAGAAAAAGCTTTTGCTAATGTAAGATGGGAAAAGATGTTCGAGATACTAAAGAGCGCGGGAATGAAGTATAGAGATAGGAGAGTAGTACACAATCTATACAAAGAGCAAACTGCTGTTATAGAAGTAGAAGGGGAAAGAAGGGAAGTAGGTATTAGGAAAGGAGTAAGACAAGGATCTACGCTATATTCACTAATTTTTAATCTGTACATCGAAGAGGCGATTAATGTCGTAAAAGATGTCGAGTGGATTTCGGGATTAAAGTACAGGGACAGAAACTAAAAATACTGAGATTCGCGGATGATATAGTAGTATTAGCATCTAGTAAAGAGGAATTGGAATCAGCGTTGAATGAAATGGAGACAGTGTTGACAGAGGAATACGGAATGAGGGTGAATAAA
This sequence comes from Rosalia funebris, assembly GCA_037954035.1. Taxonomy (NCBI): domain Eukaryota; kingdom Metazoa; phylum Arthropoda; class Insecta; order Coleoptera; family Cerambycidae; genus Rosalia; species Rosalia funebris. The sequence goes on along the minus strand of JAZFAV010000001.1, from coordinate 6,801,119 downwards.
AACAAAACTAAAGTGTTAGTGTGCAGAGGGCGCTAGAGCAGAGCAAAAACGAAAGTACAAATTAATAATGAAAGATTGGAAGAAGTTAAAGGCACTATACGGTTGCGAAACCTAGACGGTAGGGGAAGCAAGTAAGAAGAAATTAGAAGCTTTTGAGATGTGGTGTTACCGAAGAATGATGAAAATACCGTGGACTGATAGGGTTAGAAACGAAGAAGTATTAGAGAAAGTCGGCGAGAAAAGAAGTTTGTGGAAAATCATAAAGAAGAGAAGAGATAGAATGGTAGGCCACTTGCTAAGACATGGGGGAATAGTCCGCGATATTTTGGAGAAGTAGGAGTGAAGAAAGGCAGAGGTAGGCCTAGATTAGACTATTGCTCGCAAATAGTAAGGGATGTAGGTTGTAGCACAATTAGCGAAATGGTTAACACAAGATAGGAGAAGCTGGAGGTTAGCATCCAACCAGTCTTAGGACTGATGACCTCATGATGATGAATTGTTTAGCTGTAAAAAAGGTTTGTTCTCATTGGATCCTACATAATTTGAAAACATCTCAAAAAGATGCTCATGTTGATTGGTGCTAACAAATGCTCAAGAAATACAATAATGGTGCTTCAAAAGACGTATATAACATTGTAACAGGTGACGAATAATGGACATATGCGTATGAGCCGGAGAGTAAACAGCAGTCGACTGTATAGGTATTTCAAGATGAACCAAATCCAACAAAAGTTGTTCGCGCTCGAAGCACTTCGAAACAAATGGTCGCCTGGTTTTTCCGAAAAACTGGTCATGTGGCAACAGTGCCTTTAGAGGAACGTAAAACGGTCAATTTTGAATGGTACACAACCATTTGTTTGCCGGAAGTCTTCGGTGAAATAAGGAAAACAAGCAGGCGCCGTCGGATCATTCTTCATCATGACAATGCGATCCCTCACACATCGTCTAACAACGGAATGTTGGAACACTCAAAAATCGAATTAATGGGTATGCATCCACCGTACAGTCCTGATTTGGCACCCGATGACTTCTTTTTCTTCCCGAACGTCAAAAATAAGTTGCGTGGACAACTATTTTCGTCGGTAGAAGAAGCCGTTGATGCGTTCAAAAACCATGTCTTGGAGATATCTCAAGCGGAATGGGAAAATACTTTGAAAATTGATTCGAACGCGTGCAAAAGCGTATAGATCATGAAGGAGAATATTTTGAAAAACGATAAAGTAATTTTCAATGACAAATTAATGTTTTTTTATTATTAGGCTGAAAATATAAATAGTGCCCCTCGTACTACACCGATCTCCCGAATTGAAACAGCGTAGTCTTCTGGCAACAAGGTGACCGTCTTTCATCCATAAGCCGACCGCGCCCAGGCAGATTGACACCGTGATAGCGTGCCCGTAGTCAATAAATACGTTATTGTTAGAGACGTGGATACATGAATGGGGTAATTACCTAACACTTTTCAGGCCAAATCGTTCGATATTAGTCGATAAAATCGAGTTCAATACAGTCCGTTCACGTTTACGTATTAATAGACCTTTTTTATGCGCTACATGTTATGAAATTGTCTACTATGGTACATTGACCAGAAAATAATGTCGCAACAGTCGATAATTACGTGAAAGGTGGAGTTGCAGACAATATCGGTTGGAATGGACATAAAAAATACGAAAATGTAAACCGCGTACTATTCACTCCATCGCCATTTGCCAAATAAAGAACTTTCTTATCTTGCCGATAAACTGAACAGTATACCTGAGCCTAGCCATAAAACAAGCCACGGTATCGGATAAGAGCCGTTTGGGATTTTTGATTTGGCAGATAGAGATGAAATAAACTATACATACACTGCGAACCATTTTGTCATACAGGGTGAGGCACATAGCTCAATTGTAATTGTATACACTCTTTTTGTTCTAAATAATTTTAACACAAATCTAGTAGGCATAGCTCGTGTTAGGTCTATTAGAACTACCACATAATCTTATCAGATCCCATTTAAATCCTTGTTTCCTATTTAAATACAGTTTTTTTTGTATGTAGCCCCCAGGTCGTCAAACATTCCCCTTAGTAGTTTCTCCGGAAACTGCCTTTTACTAAAAACTAATTTTTCTGTAGAATTTCATTAAATTTCGGGTACACATAAAGAATAAACGTCTCGAAGGAAATCGCTTAAATGAAACATTTTTTCTGTACAATCAAGGAGATATTCACCATCAAAGTTGGAACTTTCTGCATGGTTTGAATGTATCAGTTGACTAAAAGTTACACATTTTGCGTCATAACTTGAAAACTTTTCTATACATATCATCCAAAAACAACTCATCTATGCATTAGTTTATTGCGAATATTTTGAATTAAAAAAATCGGTTGTTGCCCGATTTATTGAAAAGATAAACATTTTTAAAATATGCCAGTTTAAGCTTTGCTCGATAAGTCGAGGACTTGTCAATTAGCGTTTGGCAACGCAGCGGCATGCATTTTACCAGTCGACACTTGTGTTATTACAGCAGATTCGTCACAAACAATATCTAAAACTGAATGTAGTCCTAAACGACTTTCTTTTTTTATTTTTTCAAGTGAAAGAATGTTTTCACATTCACAACATCTTAAATTTTTGCCAAGCTCGCTCAATTCAACAATACGTCGTCCAATGCTTAGGTTACTCTGTTTACTTTTCGCAAGATTCATTTTTGCAATACATTTTAAACGTTTCTGTATTACTTTCCGCTTTGCAAATTCTCCTTCATTGTCTAATTTTTCTATAAATTTTCTTTCACGCCCCGAAAAAGTTTACACAGTCAGGTTAAGCGTAAGACATACACAGTCACAACAGGTTAACATACGACACAACGCAACGTTGCCATGTCTTTAGTTTCAACTAATAAACATGTAGTTGTGTGTACACGTATACACGCAGTGTCTGAGTATAGAGCACAGTCTCTGAACAAAAATAATGACGACTAGATTACTGATATTCCAAATATTTTACGTTTACCCGCGCATTTAATTTTGCACCGAACTGTACCGGAGAAACTACATACCTTAAAAAGTAATCTACGGAGAATTCATAGATAATATTCAGAGACTACACTTTAGGACATTACCCACATTTCGAATAATAACGTCTTCTACCGTGAGAAGTGCAGTAAACGATGAAAAAGGCGCCAAAAATGCGGAAGACAATTTGAGCCCGAATCCCGTTGGATTTGGACCACGATGTACAAAAAACTAAGACGAAATTCTCGTTCCACCGATAGCCAAGAGGAAGTGAATGCTTCATTCGTCTGACTACTAGGATAACCGCAATTTTTTCCCCTCACTTACCGGTTGTGGTCTTTCGTAAATCTGCGGTCTGTACTGCCCGTCATCGGCGCCTTGTACGGCATACGGTTGCGGTTGCGGCCTGTACACAGGCTGGATCTGCTGCTGTTGCTGGGGCGCCGCTGGAACGGGGGCGACGGGCTGGGGCGCCTTCGGGAGATGGTCGGCCTCCAATATCCTGAAACCTTCCTTGCCGGCGGTGTACTTGACGGAGATCTTCCTGCCGGTGGGGTCGACGTAGCTGTAGCCACCATTTCGCGAACCGTCTGGAGCTATACTCTCTCCTTGGGCCAGGCCATTCTCGGAGGTGAATAGGTACTTGAAGTTGCCGTCGTGGTTAAGGGCTTGCTTGTGGGTGAGGATCTGTGGTGGGGGGGTCCTTTGGTAGTACTGTTCCGCGTCCTCCCTGTACTGTTGACAGAGGCAGCTGAGGACGAGGCCCAGGGTAACACCTAATACCTATAACAGTTGCAAGGATGAGCAAAATTCAATTTGTTGAGGTGCCAACGCTCTTAAATTGACCAGACGCTGCGCTGGTTCGTTTTCAAAAATCATCTCTAACCACCAATAGAGATATGCCACTCTTTACTCCATTTGCAAAACGGGCCTCGATTTATATTCACGTGCAATAATCTTTTGTAATATGTAGTTCGCCATTAATTAGAGTTAAGACAAAATTATACCAAAAGACTAAATGCTGATCACACAAAGTTAACTTCCGAAAATCCTTTCACGTCATTTTGAAAAGATTCTCATGTAAAAGTGGAGCATATTATATTGGGTTCTCCAAAAAGTTGTTAACCCTTTACGTCACGGCCTATGATGCCATGCGCACAGCTGCAGCCTTGCTCTCTATTTAACCCTGATATTTTTATTGTTGTGCGTGAGCTTAATTGAAAATGAGTGAAGCCGAGCATTTTAGGCACGTGATGATTTTTTATTTTAAAAAAGGCAAAAGAGTCGCTGAAACTTGCCGCAAATTGTGTTCTGCGTACGGCAAAAATTTTATTCAAGATCGAACCTATCAAAAGTGGTTCAAACGATTTTGATCTGGCGATTTTTCCCTCACGAACGCCCCAAGGTCAGGCCTACCTAAATAAGTCGTTCCCGAGTATTTACGAGCCTTAGTTAGAACAAATCCTCGCCAAACCATACGTGACCTTGCAGAAAAAATCGGGACGTCAAAATCTAGTGTTCAGAATCACCTTAAATAACTTGGGCTTGTCAGTAGACTCGATGTTTGGATTCCCCACGAACTCAGCGAATCCAATTTAATGTATCGCATCAACATCTGCGATATGTTAAGGATTTGTCAACGTAGCGATCCCTTTTTGAGAAATATGGTTACTGGAGATGAAAAGTGGATCATTTCCGACAACGTCAATCGAAAAAGATAGTGGGGAAAGTCCAGTGAATCTTCTCAATCCACACCAAAGGCAGGGCTTGACCCCAGGAAGGTTTTATTGTTCGTCTGGTGGAATTTCAAAGGAATCATTTATTTTGGGCTAGTCTCGAGGAACGAACCAATAAATTCGGACGTTTACTGCGAAAAACCATAAAAATTGAGCTAAGCCATGCAGGAAAAGCGGCTAGGACTTGCAAATCGTAAGAAGGTCGTCTTACAACACTCCACCTCACATTTATCTGCAGACCTGGAGGAAATTGTTGGAGTTAGAGTGGATTGTTTTACCCCATCCACCGTATTCTCCAGACCTCGCGCCCTTGGATTTTCACCTATTCCGCTCCATGGATAACAATTTACGCAACTTAACATTTGCCAATGACGAGGAAGTCAGACATTAATTACAAAGGTTTTTTTGCTAGTAAACCGCAAAGTTTTTATGAAAACGGTATTATAAAGCATACTGAGAGATGGGAGAAAGTTATTGAAAATAGAGGAACGTGCATTATTGATTAAAATAATTTGTAATAACTACAATGTTAATAATAACTACTCATAAAAAAACCGAACGAGCTTTTTGGACAACCCGATAATTATAAACGAAACATGGATCTATTAGTTATTTGATTTATGGCCAAAAGAACAGAGATATGTGACTTTGGTCTCGAACAAAACCATTTACGAGTTCAAAGAAACGGCAGGAACAGTTGCTGCGTCTGTTTTCTGAGACATAAATGGAATGGTTTACGTAAACTATTTAGAAACAGATAACACCACGACAAGGGAATATTTATGCCACATTGTCGAGAATATGCATTGAAGACATTAAGAGAAGACGTGTTTATACTACGTGCTTAATCGTTTTTTGCAAGACACTGCCCACAAATTTCCGATTGGGCAGCAAAAGTCAATGATATAGAATATGAGTTGATTGATCGCCCTCCTAATTTACCAGATTTAGTCCCTGAGGACCATTATCTATTTTCAAACCTGAAGAAATATTTCAGAGAGAAGAGGTTCCCATTAAAGTGCTACTAGGAGCTTCTTAATCAAACCGCAATGCGCGTATATAAAAACAATTCGAGATATTCGTCTTTAGAATTAATTATTCTTCTTCCTCAAACACACAATAAAGCATAATTAATAAATGTGTCTGACAGAAACAGGTTAGAAACAAGTCAATTGAATTTACATTGCCCAAAACTTCATTCTCTTGTTTTCTTATACTTTTCTTTTTTATATATGAGTAGAATTTTTGAATTGAATTTTTTGAACCCCTTTTATTAGCACGCCACTGTGAGTTGCTTATTTATATCATTGAGTATACTTTGAATTTATCGTCAAATTAAAACAATTCCTTACACGAATAGACGAATAGATTAATACACTAAGCCCAATAATTAAGGGATGTAAAATAATCCTAAATTCTTACGTAATTTTCAAAGGGCTGTAACTTGGAGAAAAATAGTCACACACAAATTTTTATGCTGAAGTCACTGAAAAAAAGTTATTGAAGTCCGTAGACCTTTTGAAAGTCAAGCAAAGATTTGGATTTTTTTTCCGATGGTTTTCTAATGACTACTCAAAAAGTGCTGATGGTAAAAAAAAATTAACTCAAAATCTGAAAACTAGAAACTTCAAGCTTCAATTTATATTTTTTATAATTGCTCTGTGATTATTTTTCTCCAAATTATAGCCTTTTGAAATTCGCTTAAAAATTAAGAATTTTTTTACACCCCACATTTAGATATGATGGTTCTATTTCGATTTGCAAAACTGCTTGGTAAGTAAATAGCTTAGAGACGTTGAAAATATTTTGTTATCGCTCAAGAAAAGTTAACAAAACACACAAAAAATAATGGTACTTACTGTATGAAATTTATTTAATAATTTTTATTGTTTTGTCAATAATTATTTCAGGTTCAATTTAATGAAAAGTAAACACATAAATTTTTATTTGAAATACTTAAAATAAATTTGATTTTCATAAAACATCTTTCACTTTTATTGAGGTTAATACTGAACACATAAATTACTGAAATATCTTAGAGTCTAAAATATTTCAGTCAGAATATAAAAATTTTGAGTGATATGATATTCCAAAATATGTAATGTTAAAGTTAAATCATTCACGTATATAGTAAATTTTACCGCAAATATGCATATCTAGCAGGAAATTTCAGCAGGAAAAAAGTAATTACAAGTTATAGAAAAGTTAAACATAGATTGTTTAAAAAATGTTGGCTATATTACCAAAAGTATAAAATTATTTTGTTGAAATTCCTTTTTAAAAACCAAATAAGTATAAATGGATAATATGCAGTTTACTTTTCCTACACTGTTTACAAATTTTATAAGAAATATTTTTAATTTTCATTTTTGACTGTATAAAAATGAAAAATATTCGTGCCAGGTGAAAAATTAATTAAACACATTAGTCCCTGCGTTAAAATTGTGTATATTGCGGATAATATACGGAATGACACTAAAAAAAATATGAAGTATGATGAATTGGTGTTTCTTAATCTGTAGATACTCGAAAATAAAAATTGTTTCGATTGCTATTGAACAATTTCTCCCGCGCCAGTTTACCCCTGTGAAATAAATTAACTATAACTCTAATATTGTACCCTTATTCACTATGAGATTAAAAATATTTCCGAAAAACTACAACACGACTGTCAATATTCAAACTCAAAGAAATTAGCCTGGAACTTTGATAAAACTACTAACAAGAGACCGATCTGTACTTATCCAAACACCGATCGTTTTCCCGAACCAAAGCTATAGCTGGAGCCGTACTTACCAGTAAATAATTCATATTATCCTATCTTAGCAATAAACACTAAACCACAGTGGACCAAATGCATTTGGCACCCGACTTTATAGAAATGGTGGGTGGGTCTGGGTACGATATCCATAGTCGAGTGACCACATGCAGTTGGCTGTAAGAGAAAGTGTCCTAGTCCTATGAATTTTTCACACGTCTGAATTATGTAAACTCGGCTCACTTTCCTGATCTATATGCGTGCTGGAAAGAAACACAAAAAGGTAAATGGTTTATAAATAGTTTTTTATTGGATTTTTGTGTAACGCAAACTTTTCCGGTTTGTTGGAATGCAGAGGGTTTTTTTGTTGGACCCAAAACAGTGCACATCGAGAGAAATGCAAATGTCATTCGGTTAGGTTACGTTACACAGCAAAAAGATTCAGCTACATCCAGAAACGATCCCGAGACATTGAACCTGGAGTGGATAGATCTAAAACCATGTTTAAATTTATACATAAATATATTAATTGTTCGCGTAATTTCATTTTTTAAGAAATATAAACACATAGACACATAAATACACACAGAGACATACCTTTTTAGTTGTAAGTTAAAATTGTTCCTCAAATTACGACATTATTTGATTAGTAGTTTACATCCTCTTCGTGATTGCAATTGCCTCATTTGAAATCATTTTTAGTAGTCCTTTATACAGTTACAGAAGTCTTTTTTGAATACCAATTTTTTCTATATTTCCTCGAAATTAAAAGTATTACTTAAACCAAGAGATATTACCACTATCATCATACCATTATTATTACTATTTTGAGTACAAAAAATTATGTCATACATATTATGTTACATATAACGGATTTTTATAAAGGATCTTTCAATAAGGACGCTCGATTTTTAAACGTAAATAAAACAAGTTGTGTGTGAGATATTTACTCAATTGTTTTTTTAGTTGAAAGAATATTTTATGGCATTAAATGTGGAATATAACATCGTCCAAATATCTGTCACAGCTTTGCTTGGTGTCACGTATTCAGGAGGTCCAATTATTATCGATGACTGTCGCATAAGTCTGGTTAAATTTGCTAGATAGTGTTCGTTATGTTGACTTCATCAGGGCATCAATTGTTTGCGGTTTATTCGGATAAACCTGCGATTTAAGATAGCCCCAAAAAATACCTCTAAAGGGCGTTAATTCGCACGATATCGATGGCCAGTTCACGTTGCCGCTGCTCGAGATAACCATGCCCTCATATCGCTTCTACAAAATGTCTATCGTGGCATGCGCTGTATGGCACATAGCGCCGTCCTGTTGGAACCACATGTCATCGGTATCCATATCATTCAGTTTAGACCGTAAAAAGTTGCTGATCATCGATCTGTAGCGCTGGCCTTTGACGGTTTTGGAAGAAGTATGGACCGATGATTCAACCAGGCCAAAGTCCGCACCAAACAGTGACTTTCTCGGGATGCATTTGGTGCTGGAGTATCTCGTGTGGATTGGTATGGTTCCAAATCCGACAATTTTGCTTGTTCACACATCCATTCATTTAAAAATGGGCCTCGTCGCTAAAGATGATATTTTTGGCGATATTTGGGTCTCTCAAATGCTTTCAACTGCTCCAGAGTACAATCAGCAAACACATGGCATTGACTATGGTCGTTTACCTTAATTTCCTGGGTCAGTTGGATTTTATAGGGGTGAAGACCTAAGTCCCGACGCAAAATTGAAGTCGCAGAAAGGCCAAGTTCTTGTGAGCGACGAGAAATTGACTACCTCGGGTTTGCCCGTACACTCTTACGCCCAGCAACGATGTTTTCAGCAGACTTTGCGTTTCGCTGACGTACGGATGTTGGCCGATTATGTACCAAACCGGTTGACTCGAATTTGGCTACCAAATGTAGAATAGTCGACTCGGCGGGACGGTTGTGGCGAGGATAAAAAACACCTAATAGGCGGAACGTTTCTCGAACGGAGCACTGATTTTGAAAATAAAATTTAATGATTTGGACACGTTGTTGAACTTTATTACATTCCATGGTGATTTGCCATATATTTATAAATAATTCACAATAAATTTGACAGATCTTTCTTTAACAAAATGGCCGCTATAATGCAACAAATTTCGAGCGTCTCTATTGAAAGGCCCTAGCGGGATCTAGGATGGGACATTGAAAGACCCTAGCGGAAATCTAGGAGCCATTTGAGGGCATGGTTATGTCGCGCAGCGGCGACGTAAACTGGCCACCGAGATCGTGCGATTTAACGCCTTTAGACTTCTTCCTTTGAGGCTATCTTAAATCGCAGGTCTTTGCTAATAAACCGCAAATAATTGATGCCCTCAGAGTTAACATAACGAACGCCCTCCAATAAATTCAGCCACATTTATGCGACAAGGTCATCGAAAATTGGACTTCCCAAATAAGTGCCACCAAGCAAAGCCACGACGGACATTTGAACGACGTTATATTTCATACATAATGCCATAAAGTATTCTTTCCAATAAAAAATAAATTGAGTGGAAATCTCCCACACAACTTGTTTCATTTACGTTTAAAAATTGGGCGTCCTTATTGAAAGACCCTTTAGGTGGTATATCTGCACGGTGAGTCTGATAGTCTAAAGGATGTGAAGATGCTGTAAAAGCGCTATTTGAGTATACTTTCTATAACAATCAATAGGTAGAGTCATAGGCAACAAAATATATACAAACAGAATTTGATGCTGTACTAAGCATTAATTGGGTCTAATTATCACTGTTACATGTCACGTTCCTAAATTGTCGATTTAAATTTAGAACAATACTCGTTAACTGAATGCTTGGTAATATTCAACTGTTACACATTAAATATAAATAATGCATATATGTAAGTGGTCTGTTGGTGTGAAATTACTAATACTGAATATTAAATTGGAAAATAGTTATTCGTATTAGAACGGAATCCAGCGGGTTTCGCCACATTTCTTCACTTGCTTATTTTGTCACTAAGAACGTACATCGTCGAAAGGATATCCTGTATAATTTTAATTGTTATTTTGTCTGCCATATACACAAACATCCAGTAAAAAACGAACGTTAGATATTTTGTAAAATTGCTGTACTATTTTCTTTAATTATTTAAGTATTATTACATATATCAAAACGATGATTGAGAATAATAGGAATTATTTTAGTAATTTAAATAAGAAGATGTTTAATAATTTGATAAAAAAAAATAAGTCTGTTTTTATTGATCTTACGGACATTAACGTGTCCTATGAATACGTCACAATTTTATCACCCTGTGCAATACGACTGTAAAATTAATTAAACTATTTTTATTGTATAACGAATACAGTACAATACGATATTTATTATTGTAATAATTATGTTTTTGAGACGATGCGCGATGTACAAAAGCAAGATAAGGTAGAAAATGGATACTATGGATAGTACTTACGTGTAGATCTGTAGATGGTCAAAGTAAATAATGTGGCATACTGGGGACTGTATATATTTTTATAACTAGCAAAAAATGAAAAAATTACTTAAATTAGTTTTTTATTACCTTTTTTATTTGTTTATAATGATATAATAGCGAGAATAACATAATTTAATTTTACTTGTCCTCGGTAAAAGTAAGATTATTATAAAATATATAATGGCTTGTCTATAATATTCATCAATAACGGAACTGCTATTTTTATTTTCAATATTTTACAAAAATTTAATAAAAACACCAATTTTGATATTTTAAGAAGACATGTTACATCATACAGGGCGTTAAATATTAACACACACAAGCCTGTAAGAGATAACTTCCGATATAAATTAAAGAGAGAATTAAAGGGTGCTCCAACCATAATGCACGATGTTAATTGTGAGTCACACCTTAACGTCAAGTTTTTTGCCCAACTTAATTTGACATTTCTTTGTTTCAGTGTTTTACAAATTCAACCATGGAGAGGTACACAATTGAGCAGCGCGTTAACATTGTTGAAGCCTTTTACGAAAATGGGCGTTCAAATCAAAATGCATTTCGTGCACTTCGTGACTTTTTTGGTCAGCATAATCGACCAAATATGTCTACAATCGGGAGAATTGTGCGCAAATTTCAGCAAATCGGGTCTGTAGGAAATGTGAAAACACCTGTGCATGCTCGCCCAGTTCGTTCTGCGGAAAATATTGCTGTTGTTGGCGATAGTGTAGCAGAAGAGCCGTCAACCTCGACTCGTCGTCGTGCCCAACAATTGAACATCTCACGAACATCACTGATGCGAATTTTGAATAAAGATTTGAATTTACACGCTTACAAGGTTCAATTGACTCAAGAGCTGAAGCCTACTGACCATTTCAAGCATCGTCAAATGGTTGGTTGAACAGACAGAAGTGAATGGTGACAAATATCCTGAACACATCTGGGTTTATGAGATGCGGGGTTTGTAGGTTTAGTATTTTAGTTTCTTAATTTTTCTTCGCCTTTAACCATATCTATGACACGTATGTAACTATATAGCTCATTCATAGTTCCTTCAGGCCTATTTCTTTCCTTTTTTCCGGTATTTTGTCATCACTCTCCTGTTCTCAATTTTCTTCCCTATCTAGTGTTCTCCATCGAATATTTTTCGTTATTCTACCATCGTTAATTCTCTTGCCATCACTTTTCAGTTCCTTCTTTCTAGATCCCCCACCACTACGTTCACCCATTTGTTCCTTGGTCCCTCTACTGTTTACTTTCTGGCGTTCTCCACAATCCATATTTTTTATCAAAACTTTAATTATGTCACAACTAAAAAAAAAAGTCAAAATTGAGTTTTTTGCTTTGAACGACGATAACTCAGCGAAGAATCATCGTGCAAGGCTTTTAGACGGCTCAAATTAAGGAGGATAAAGTCGTCTAAAAAATGTTTATAATGAGGTTACTGAAACTCGCGAAGACACTGAAAGAGGTTATTGAAGTCCGTAGATCTTTTGAAAGGCAAGCAAAAATTTATAAATTTTTTCTTCCGATGATTTTTTTATGATTATTCAAGAACGGCCGATGGTAAAAAATGTTTAATTCAAGATCTGAAAACTAGAAACTTGTAGCTTCAATTTGCTTTTTTTAAATTGCTCTACGACTATTCTTCTCCAAGTTGCAGCTCTCTGAAATTCAACTAAAAACTTAGGATTTTCTTACATCCCTGAATTTTTATGCCTAGTGTATTTCACTAGTCTATCATTAATTATTTCTAGATACCTTATCCAGTGTGCGTCTTGACCGCCTATGCTAGGCTCAGCTCCTTAAATCCCTCACAGATCCTTGCGTTTGTACGTCTCTTTCTGTCTCATAAATCCCCTACCTTTTCCCTCTAAATATTCTTCTCAGATTCTTTCTCTCCAAGATTTCTATTCTCACTAGGTCATATTCAATCCCCCTGCATATCTGTTCGTTTTGGCTATCCCTAGATCGATCTCGGTCTCCTCTTCACATCTAGCGTTTATCACTGCTCCCAAATACGTGAAATGATCTGATTTTAAAAAGAGGGGAACCAGTGCAGTCATCTCTTGATGATTGATATCATCAGGAGATGATCAAAACTCAGTTAAATCATTTCCTGATGATGCCGATCCGTCCCTATCCAATTGCAACCTTTTGTTATGTGTTTATAAGTTTTATATCTTTTAAAATAATCGGATAAGAATAACAGTTTTTGGAGGTAATGCCTACTCTATAAAATGCCTACTCTACATGATGCCTACTCTACATGATGCCTACTCTATGTGTTGTGTGTTGTTTAATAGATATGTACAGCCAGATATTTGGCATTCAATTCATTTCGTCACCTGATCTTTACCATCGATCATGGTATAATCATGGGAGTGTGTGTTAGGGATCAGGGGGGGGGGGGGGAATAAAAGGCACGCCATGGAGTTTTGTTTGATTTATTATTGCACCACAAATGAGACATCAACATCGAACATCGAATACCACTTATAGCCCACTCTACAAGATGAGTGTTTTTAAATAGATCTCTATAGTAAAGTATCTAACATGCAATTAACCTACACCTAAACGATTGCGGTGCCGATTGCGGCCCTATCGTTTAGCATAATACTGATATCGGCAATATGCTGCTGCTATATTGCCCTTTTTTTTTTGTTGTTCGGACCCTTACCAGCTTTTTAAATCAAAATTTTAGTCGGGTTGGGACATGGTGATTATTGTCTCTTCACAATAACCTCTCCGAGTTCTGCAACTCCAGAAGATAAGAATGTTTTTTTTTTTGCAGAGACGACACGCGGTCGTCTTATATAAACACAACGATTAGCTCACAGGTTATCATACGGGTTATATAGAAAAAAGCAACATTAAGGTCCCCTTACTGCTCTTCTAGCGCACCAGGCTTGCCCAAATGACGTTTTTTGATTGGCTCAGCAATTCTCTTAGAATGATAGTTTCGCTAACGGTTTACATCTATTTCTAACGACAGGTAGGTATATAGACAGACATTGATGATTATATATTATATACTACGAATGGCAATCATATTTATTCGGGCTTGGATGGGAGCGGCTTTTGAGGACATCTCTTCGCGGCCAATTTGACTTGTCGAAAGGTAAAGGGCGCCTTATTGCCTCGCTACCCTGGTTCGAGAACGGATTAAGTGCAGCCATTCACAGTAATCCTAGCGAGGACCCTTTGGAACGGAATTTTGACGGTAGTGATCGAGTCGCGCACTCCCATCGGTGTTGTGTGTCACATCCGGGATATACTAAAAGATAGTAACTTAAGATACTCCAAACTAATAGCCAACTAAAGATAAGAATGGTCCAGTCCTGGCAATAACGCTCCTAGGGCGTCTTTTATTTTGACAACTAGTCTATCCATTTGTATCTTTTTACAATTAGTGCATGATATATGAAAATAGTTTACTATACATACTTTACACCGTTGTCTAAGATTATTCTTAGACCTATTCGTCGTCCTCCTCATTCTGGTAAGTCACATATCGAACTGATGATTTTTCGCCCGTTATGAGAGACTGAAAAAACAAAAAGGACAAGCTTCAATAGAAAGCAAATCACTGGTATCTCAATCTTCCGTCGGGCGCATTATAAATCCAAACACATTCGGGCGCAATGCATCTGAGAGATGCCATCAAATCTTACACAATCTAGATTTTAATGAGGCGGGGACTTAACTAAACGATTATTTTAATTAATACAATACAATAATAAATATTTCACACTAGTTTTTAATCGCAATAACTAAATTTACATAAATAAACTCATTTAATGTTGTAGAACAATAAATTTGGAATATTTTTATAGGAGAACCAGCTATTGATAAGTTTTTTTTCTGTTTTAAGAACAAAACACGCACATAAATTTTCAAGAAATCGATTTTTTATTAGCTTAAAAAATTCTTTGAAACTATTAGAATATGAGGTAGATTGTTTCCTAAAAAAATTTTTCCTTCAAATTTCACGCTTTCCTAAGCGCATCGAATTACTCGTACGAAAGAAAATCCGTACGAAACTTTTGTACGAGTACAAAAGAAAAAGTGTATTGACCACAAAAAATAATGTGCTCCCGATTGAGAAATCTAAAAAAACGTACATGGCCTTGGAGGAAAAGGTAAATTAACTGCCAAATTAATTGATCAATTAACAATTTATTATGGCTTAGCAATACGTCGGAATCCGAACTCCTTGGAAAATATGAAAAAAGAAATCTGGGCGTCCTTATTTCATAAGTTATCAGTCGATGAAAATCCGCAGCACGAGAAGTGTTCAAAGCCTTGGTGTGACTGAAAGAAGGCGCAAGCAGCGGATTCCTTAGACACCTTCCATCGGAAGCCGCTGCTTCCTAAGGAAGTTTGTAAAGCCATCAAACCGACTTGTGAGGACCTGAGCCGAGGCGAGTTGCTAAACCGTTGCTTGGGAGGCTACACGCAAAATAGCAATTAAAGTTTTGTCACTGTTTGGAAATTGGCTTCAAAATATTATTCAAGTGACAAGAAGGTCTTGAATATAGTTACTGATATTGCTGTGTGCACTCTTAATGATGGTCTGACTAATATTTTTCGAATTATGAAAGTTCTGGAGATGGATATTGGCGACCATCCAGTGCGGAATTGCAGAACATAACAATCACACAACGTTTGGAGTAGTCAGCAATATCAAAGGCACTAGCAAAACATGTATATTAGAATCAGAGTTGCATAATAGATCATCAGTCACAGAAGATTAAAAACAATTTTAATTGAGAGGATGGATATAGCCTTACATACGACTAATAATAGAAGTGGAACAAAACAACAGTATATAGTGAGGCGGCAGAAGATACCAACTTCGACAATCGGATTTCCACTGAAAATGTCGATAGGACTGTCAGCTTCTTTTGAAGATAATGACAATCCCCAGCCTTTTTCAAGGATAAAAGCGGACATGGGCTACCCCGAAAGCCACCTCGAAACCAAGGAACCTGAAAATTAATTGCACCAAGTCGTCCAAGAAGCCACCCGATCTAACCCTCATAGATTTTTATCAAACCAGCCATATCTCAGAATATGTACTGTATGCCCAGACTGTGAATGTATACAACTGAATATACTCAGAATATGTGAATAACCCTAGGAATGAATATTGCAAAAAATTAGACCCAGCGTACCTTTTTTTCTTCCTTTGTTGGTGGACTCCTCAGACAGTATAGTAAAGGCGCGTACAGAAAATTTAAAATAGCAATACCGAACAGCATCCATTCGAATCCTATGTTCTTGACCAAGGTGCCGCTCATTGCTGGTCCTGAAATATGTAAAACGTTCGAATTAATACTTATTCACATCACGAGTCATGATATGATAAATGTTTTTGTACGATTTAATTTCTAAACCACTCCAACTATAACTTATATCTTACATAATTTAACGCAAATTGTCAGTATTCATCAAATTAGGTTAATTGTTAGAGTAGGCTTACCTTTAAGTTACGTTAAGTAAAAATAAAGAGGCCTGAGATCTAGTCACATCGATGGTTATGTAATTTGTTCTTTATCTGCCAAATTCATTATGAAAAATAACTTGAATGATAATGCTCATCCAGGTTATTTTTGACTTGAAGTTTTGATATGACTAGAGATGATAGATGGGAGAATTTGCTTTAGATTAGAAGGTAAAATAAATCCCTGGAACCACCGTCATCTTGTTAATTTTGGTTTGAAATCTACCAAGAGCTGAAATGTATTTCTATAGAAACAGTAGTTTTATGAATTGTAAGACTCTGTTATAGAAGTAGAAGGGGAAAGAAGGGAAGTAGGTATTAGGAAAGGAGTAAGACAAGGATGTACTATCACCACTAATTTTCAATCTGTACATCGAAGAGGCGATTAATGTGGTAAAAGATAGAGTGGATTTCAGGATTAAAGTACAGGGACAGAAACTAAAAATGCCGAGATTCGCGGATGATATAGCAGTATTAGCATCTAGTAAGGAGGAATTAGAATCAGTGTTGAACGAATTGGAGGCAGTGTTGACAGATGAATACGGAATGAGAGTGAATAAAAACAAAACTAAAGTGTTAGTGTGCAGAGGGCGCGAGAGCAAACAAAAACGAAAGTACAAATTAATAATGAAATATTGGAAGAAGTTAAAGACTTCACTTATTTAGGAAGTAAAATAAATTGGGATGGAAGAAGCGATAAAGATATAAAACAAAGAATAGCGCAGGGTCGAGTAGCTTTTAACAAAAAGAAAGCACTTTTATGCTCGGGGGTAATAAACTTAGAAACAAGGAAGAGATTTTTGAAAACATATGTATGGAGCACGGCACTATAAGGTTGCGAAACCTGGACGGTAGGGGAAGCAGGTAGGAAGAAATTAGAAGCTTTTGAGATGTGGTGTTACCGAAGAATGATGAAAATACTGTGGACAGATAGGGTTAGAAACGAAGAAGTATTAGAGAAAGTCGGCGAGAAAAGAAGTATGTGGAAAAACATAAAGAAGAGAAGAGATAGAATGGTAGGCCACTTGCTGAGATATGGGGGAATAGTCTGCGATATTTTGGAGGCAGAAATAGGAGTGAAGAAAGGCAGAGGTAGGCCTAGATTAGACTACTGCTCGCAAATAGTAAGGGATGTAGGTTGTAGCACAATTAGCGAAATGCGCAGGTTAGCACAAGATAGGAGAAGCTGGAGGTTAGCGTCCAACCAGTCTTAGGACTGATGACCTCATGATGATGAAGACTCTGTGTTATGGTTTATTTCGTACATTTCATTTTGCAGCAGAAATGTTGTTGGGGAATTTTACTAGCACCTAAAGGTGCCAGGTTATTGAGATTAAATACCAGGACCACCTGTTGGATGTTGTGAAGCCAATGCTAATATGTGAAGTAATTGCCTGGTACCTTTAACTGTGGGGCTTTTGATAGGGACCCTCGAAATTTGTTAGGTTATAGTGGCCACGAATTATTCAGTAGTGTACGCTTTTTCCTACGCGAATAAACCGCAACTAGTTAATGCCCTCAAAGTCAACATAACTAACGCCATCCAGCAAATTCAACCAGATTTATGCGACAAAGTCATCGAAAATTGGACCTCTCGAATGCGTACCACCAAGCAAAACCGTGGCGGACATTTGAACGACGTTATATTTCATATTTAATGCCATAAAATATTCTTTGAAATAAAAAAAAAATGAGTGGATATCTCGCCCATAACTTGTTTTATTTACGTTTAAAAATCAAACGTCCTTATTGAAAGACCCTTTATTACTAGTGATATGAGGACCAGGCCCATAGCTGCTTCACAAATTGCCTTGGTAATTGGTAAGGTTTGGTTCTTTCTAGATAGTAATTTCATTGTTTCTAAATTACACTTCATTTAGTAATTTTTTAATATAAGGTAGACATTGAATAAAATCCAAACCTTATTGGTGTTAACTCCCAATCCTGATATTGCCTTGATCTCAACTGATGGGGAAACAGAACGATAATTCAGTAAATAGTACGCGATAGTCAATTAGCTCAGATATTCAAGTCAAAATAAATATAGCGCGGATTTGTGCAAAATTAATATTCCGTCAAGAAATCGAGATTTTTGGAACGTCCAATCCATCCAAGTCAGTGTGTACGTTGTGCTACTAATATATCACTATGAAATCCTGTCCGTTAAAAATCTAAAATTTGTCGCTTAACATTCCTGGCCTCATTTATACAGAATGTATGCATATTCAAATGTCAGTTGTCTTGTCGTGCGAATTATATCGCCCGCCAACGAACGAATGGAAAGCAGGAAACTAAATCATAAATTCAGAATTCGAACTAAACCACAAAAATGGGCGAAAGCCAAGCGTCTGTTGCGTAACAGCGCTATATTATTATCGCTTACTTACCAATTGCAAAGCCGAGACAGAAAGCGACGTCGCCGATGGCGTAGACGCTGCCGTAGACGGCCGTGTGCCGTATGTCCACCAGGTAACCCAGTTCTGGCATCATCGAGCTGTCCACCATGCCGATGGCGAAACCCAGTCCCGCGTTCGGGACGATCAAGTCGTTGATGCCTTTCGCCAGTGGTATCTGCAATCAAGACCGCAATCAGTCATGTCCCACTATATACAATGGGTAGAATAGAGGATAGGTGAACCAATGAATAATGAACGAAACTTGTACATTAATTTCTGTAAATCAAAAAGAGAAATAAAGGAGTACCAGTTCTTCTTTATGCGTAAAATTGAGGAGAAATTTCATAAATATTCTTCTTCTTTGAATAGGAAGAAGAAGTAGATTCTGTAAATTATTTATGGAAGTAATTTATGTAAATCAAAAAAGATAAATAAAGGGATACCAGTTCTGTTTTATGCGTAGAATTGAAGAGCAATTCTACAAATAGTCTTCTTCTGTGTCTTCCCCTTCGTATTTTTCATTTCCTCCTTTTGCTTTAGTTAAGGATGGAAACTTAAGTTACTTTTTTTTGTATCCGATTTTTTTAAACTTATATGCTTTTTATACTTATATGCGTAGAATTGAAGAGCTATTCTACAAATAACCTTCTTCAAGACCAGATATGGTCACAAGACTGGATATGAGTCATAGAATTTACGACTGAAGAATTAAACCGCTTGAGATGAGAGGTCCAAGTGTTTAATTTTGAGTTCGCGATTACTGATAATACTGCTCATACACTTTTCTTCCCTTTAGCCACGTTTATATCTGCCATTTGTTTACAAAATGAGGATGACGTAAATATATTTGGATTTGCAAACCATCTTCATCTCAGTATTGCTTAAAGCACTCTAATTTTTTCTATGTCTAGTCTTGCCTAGTCTAGAAAAATACATAATTTTCGTTACTTTATTTTGTGTTTTCAATGGTATACAATTCTAAAATACGAAATTTGAGCTCATATCTGCTGCCAGATCAGGAGGCACATGTGCAGGTAAAAATGGACTGAGACATCAAATTCATTAGTGAACAAATTTATCGAGTCTTACCCGAACTATAGCCTTTTCATACATGTTGCGTAGAACGGGAACTCCGTCAGAGCTTACCCCAAATTTGGCATAACAAATGATGATCAACTGTTCGTTGTTTGCTTCCGAATAAGATGTTAGTCGGCTTAACAATATAGCAGAAAAAAATGTTGCTGCAAAATCTCCAGAAAGTGAATATGTATTGCGGCATAGCCGACGGAAGGATTCTAGGATTCTTTACTTCTTTGACGTAAATATAACTGATGGATTTTCTTCGAGACGGCCTTATTCCTGCACTAATAACTATGTCCAGATCTGCGAAAAGACTTTTTATTTCAACAAGAGGCAGAGGAAGAACATTGTGCATCTCCCAATTATGCAGCACCTATCCACGCTTATTTATGTGAATGTTCCCAAATCGACGGATAGGAAGCCGGTTGAGTTATTATTTCAACAAGAGGCAGAGGAAGAACATTGTGCATCTCCCAATTATGCAGCACCTATCCACGCTTATTTATGTGAATGTTCCCAAATCGACGGATAGGAAGCCGGTTGAGTGGCCAGGTAGATTGCCAGATTTTAATACCCTAGATTTATTTTTATAAGAATACTTAATATCCAAGGTATACGTTACTAGGCTAGAGAATTTAGAAGATATCTTCAATAGAGTCTGTCGAAATTTGTTAGGTTATAGCGGTCACGTTCTTAAAACAATATCTGTTAAATAGAACGTTATAGCTTTCAACAACGTGTGCAAATCATCAAATTTTATTTTCATATTCAGTGCTTCGTTCGAGAAAAGTTCCGCGCATAACGTGATTTTTATCCTCGCCACAATCGTCCCACCGAGTCGACTATTCGATGTTTGGTGGCCAAATTCGAGTCAACCGGTTTGATAAATAATCAGCCAACAACCGTACGTCATCGAAACGTAAGGTCTGCTGAAAACATCGCTTCTGTGCTTGAGAGTGTACGGGAAAATCCGGGACAGTAAATTTCTCGTTGTTGACAAGAACTTGGCCTTTCTGCGACCTCAACTTGGCGAATTTTGCGTCGGGATTTGGGTCTGCACCCGTACAAAATCCAAATGACTCAGGAACTTAAGGTAAACGATCGATCATTGACAACGCCGTGTGTTCGTCGATTGGGCTCTGAAGCGGTTGGAAGTTCACCGAAGTTTCGCCAAAAAAATCATCTTTAGCCACGAGGCGCATCCTTGGATGAATGGATATGTGAACAAGCAAAATTGTGGGATTTGGGACGATACCAATCTACACGAGATTCACCAGTACCAAATACATCCAGAGAAAGTCATTGTTTGGTTTGGATTTTGGTCTGGCGGAATCATCGGTCAGTACTTCTTCCAAAACGAAACTGACATTGTGAACTGGCCACCGAGATCGTGCGATTTAACGCCCTTAGAGTTCTTCCTTTGGGGCTATCTAATATGCGAATAAACCGCAAACAATTGATGCCCTCAAAGTCGACATAACGAACGCCATTCAGCAAATTCAGTCAGATTTGTGCGACAAAGTCATCGAAAATTAGACCTTCTGAATACGTGCCACCAAGAAAAGCCACGGCAGGTATTTGAATAACGTTATATTCAACAGTTAATGCCATTAAATATTCTTTCAAACAAAAAGAAAATTGAGTGGACGTCTTACACATAACTTGTTTTATTTATGTTTAAAAATCGAGCGGGCTTATTGAAAGACTCTTTCTTAAAAAATACCTATGACCTTCTCATACCTTCTACACGAATGACCCTGTATGTATTAATTGTATTTTACAAAATGCGCAACTAAAAATAAAATTTAAGGGGTCCGAGAATTTTTCCCCAAAGTCATTGCTTACTTCACTTTACGAAGTCACTGTATAGCGCAGCATCATTTATGCAAGTAATGGTAATTCTTGAATATTATTTTCATTCGGATGACAACGTTACCACCAATTACTTTCGATTTCTTTACGGTTACCAGCTTGACCAAATAAACAATGAAAAAAGTTCCAACGCAAAAAAAATAGACGGAATAATTTGAAACGACTTCCTCCTTCTCTCGCGGAAGTGTCTCGTGGAAAAATAATGGAACTTAAAAGAAGCTACTTTCAAATTTATTTACGTACGTAAGTATATTATTCGTTACGAGGTTGACTAACAATAGTTATTAACTATATAAGGGAATTAACAAGTTTTTAATCCACGAGAAAAAACGGGCACTCGAGGCGCAGCCGCCTACAGCGCCCATTTTTTCGAGCGGATTAAAGGCTGATAATTCCCGAATGTAATTCAACGTTTTATCCACGGCCACGGGCAAAACCGGTCAATTAGGAGGTGAAAAGTTCTGGTTTTGAAAAACGTCAGATTTGACAGATTTATTTTGATCAAGAATATTGATTTTGAGCTGAAAACTAGAAAGTCTTGGAGTCGTTCTGGGACATGCGTTTCTTTATTTGTCAATAAGACCGACATTATTTGCAAAATCGACACAAAAATGGGTGACAATGTTAAGAATTTCTTCAGTCCGACTGAAATTATTTGCAAAATCGACACAAAAATGAGTGACAATGCTGAGAATTTCTTCATTCCGACTGAAATCCAGCAAGAAGCAATATTACGTCTGTTACCAGCGAAAAGCAAAAGTGTATAAGAGAAGGAATTGATGGAATTCGACAACTGGCGAAAAAGAAAGGGGCATAGGAGAAAGAGCAATTACAGAAGAGGCACTACTATCCTACTTTTTCAATGTGGAGAAACGGTTTGCTGTCTCTTCAATGTGGACTAAGTATTCGATGCTATGATCAATGTTGAAAGTGCACAAAGTGCAAAAAAAATTGATATTTCGAAGTATGGTAAACTTACTTCATATTTGAAAGCCGGATCAAGAAATAATAAAGCAAAGAAGGCAA
The DNA here is from genome assembly GCA_037954035.1 of Rosalia funebris. Classification (NCBI taxonomy): domain Eukaryota; kingdom Metazoa; phylum Arthropoda; class Insecta; order Coleoptera; family Cerambycidae; genus Rosalia; species Rosalia funebris. Next base: position 6,778,272 of record JAZFAV010000001.1, on the reverse strand, counting down.
AGATACTGGAGAGAAACCATATCGAAGAATTTTTGAAAAAAACACCAGACGAGGAACATTTACAAGTTAAGGCAGGAAATACACCATGTTAATATTTCAATTTATACATTGAGCTTCTTATTTTGAACTCTTTAGAGGTTGCAAGGATCATGGGAGTCGCAGGTGCTTGTCGATGCAATGAATTAACTTTTTTGGATATCAGCCATGTCCAAGACAAACGCAGTTACTTGTACGCACTCATTCCGGATACGAGAACAAACATTTCAAGAAGTTTCATGTTTTTGGAAGAAGCTTTTTCAGTCAATGCTGCAGAAATGTGTCGAAAATACATCAATCTGCGACCTAAAATTGACGGCGGGAGATTTCTCTTGTAGGCATCAACATAATTTCGAATACCTTTTCAAAAGTGGCTTCATTTCTTGGATTCCTCGATCCGAAAAGTTATACCGGACATGGAATGAGGCGTTCTTCGGCAACATTATTGACCAATGCTGGGGGCAATATTACCACTGTCAAGCGTCACGGTGGTTGAAAATCGACTACGGTAGCGGAAAGTTATATTGAAGAATCACTGTCCAGCAAGATGGCAGTTGCTGAAAAAATCCAAGCCCTACCCAATGTCGGCGAAGTTGTGAGCCCTTCCAGTCCATCAAGAACTCCTTATCGAGTGAATTTAAATAATCCCGGTCAAAATGACAAGGTCGCTCTTGAGATAAATGTTAATATTAATATTAATAATAATTATAAATAAAATGCTATACAATCGAAGCGTGGTATTTATTATGAATTTTAATCCACTAGTGTATTAAAAGGTCTCTCTAATCCACGGAAAACAGACGTATTAAACCTTCCTAATATAGTGGTCGTGGATAAATACATTAATAACTTTCAGAAATAACGCGGGAATATACGAATACGATAATCTTAACTCTACACAGTGATTTTTTGTGGAAGAAAATCTCACGTACCCCGTGCCATATCATTGCAATCGCATAACAAGTGTTGCAGCAAATTTAATAACATTATATTAAATTATTTAAACAGTTTGCCGTTGCTTTAAATTTCTAATTAGATTCGCATTGCTGAACATACTAATAGATTGAAATAAAAACGTAAAAATTTCAGTAAAAGTAGACGTACCAGAATATTATCGGCTCTTACATAAAAATTGTATTCGAGCTCGTATACCTACTCGTTTTATATGCAGCAGTAAGCGTAACTTTCTGTCTATATACGTCGAATATTTTAACATACTTTTAACGCGTTTTGATTAATATATGCACATAATAACCGTAACGTTTCAATAGCCTAGTGCAAGTTGACTAAATTGTGTCTAATACAATAACCAACAGATAAACTCATTTTGTTCTAGGCAATTTGCGATGATTTACTCGTACAATTTAAGCCTAATCCTAAAACAAGTCAATAACAATCCTAATAAAATTGTATTTTATCGAAACTACTAGTATGGGAAATGAAAATACTTCTTCCGAAATAAATCTACGACAAATGCAAGCGATATCTGTGTCGCATCTATCAAAAAGACGACTAGCTTTGCACATATAAAATGCACTATAATCTACATATATACGAGCTCAGGCTCATATTAGTTCGGCCAGGCATAATTTTACAACTAATATAATTAAATAAAAGTAATAATATTCTCAAAACTATTTTGTTAAAGAAATATATTAGAAACAGAAACAAAGTATAACACTTTTAACTTAAATACGTTATGATGTGTCAGTGATAAGTATGTTAATAAAATACATTAAAGGCTCGTCCACACAGAAAGCGATCTACCGCCGCGGGCAGCGATCGTGCGATCGTCGCAGCGGTCAGCGATATGACACTGTTACATACAGTGCGATATTTTTTTGAGCGATCCAGTATTGTGTTTGCTTTAGGCGAACGGTTTCACACAGCCTTGTTGCTTTTTCTTCTTAATGGATTTTGGGACAAGATGAGTAGTTCTGACGAGGAGCAACTCTTTCTTCTATTAGCATTACGAAATAATAGAAAGAAAAGACGATATTGGGTGCATGATATCAATGCGAGGAGAGAACAATTTGGGGGATACCATCGCTTATGTATTGAACTGAAATTATATGCAGATCGGTATTTTAAATATTTTCGTATGTCGATATAGTTCATCCATACTATAAGTTTTTTGATATAGGGAGATATGAATGTCATAGCGACAGCGCAATTTTTGAAAATTCTACTTTCTACCGAGAGTACATTGATGAAAAAGTTATTCTACCCTCGAAGCCACTTCCGGGTACAAGCACCCCTCTTCCTCATGTTCTGGTAGGTGATGAAGGCTTTTCACTTCAACCATTTTTAATGAGACCATACCCCAAAGCAGGAATAATCAATAATGTAAGAAATAAACAATTCAATGTACGGCTCAGCCGAGCACGTCATGTAGTTGAAAATGCGTTTGGCATATTGGCTATGAAATGGCGTGTATTCTTGAGAGCTATAGAAACTGATGTTGAAACCGCAGAATATATTGTAAAAGCAGCTTGCTGTTTGCACAATTACATTACATCAAATAAAAATAAAAGGAATCCACATCTACTGAAACTGGAGAAGACTCTAGGCCTGTACGTGCATTCATGTCAACTAGGTTAACCAATCGAAGGTCAGCCATTGCTGCAATTCAAGTTTGTGAACAGTTTGCCGATTGCCTTGCCAGAAAATGAAGCATGCAACAGGAAATTAAATTTTGTTGCTCCTACTTTTAATGAAAGTTAAGTATTACAATGTGGTAAAAGATAATGTGGATTTCGGGATTAAAGTACAGGGACAGAAACTAAAAATGCTGCGATTCTGGGATGATATAGCAGTATTAGCATCTAGTAAGGAGGAATTAGAATCAGCGTTGAACGAAATGGAGGCAGTGTTGACAGAGGAATACGGAATGAGGGTGAATAAAAACAAGACTAAAGTGTTAGTATGCAGAGGGCGCGAGAGCAGAGCAAAAACGAAAGTACAAATTAATAATGAAATATTGGAAGAAGTTAAAGACTTCACTTATTTAGGAAGTAAAATAAATTGGGATGGAAGAAGCGATAAAGATATAAAACAAAGAATAGCGCAGGGTCGAGTAGCTTTTAACAAAAAGAAAGCACTTTTATGCTCGGGGGTAATAAACTTAGAAACAAGGAAGAGATTTTTGAAAACGTATGTATGGAGCACGGCACTATACGGTTACGAAACCTGGAGGGTAGGGGAAGCAAATAGGAAGAAATTAGAAGCTTTTGAGATGTTTTGTTACTGAAGAATAATGAAAATACCGTGGACTGATAGGGTTAGAAACGAAGAAGTATTAGAGAAAGTCGGCGAGGAAAGAAGTATGTGGAAAAACATAAAGAAGAGAAGAGAATGGTAGGCCACTTGTTGAGACATGGAGGAATAGTCTGCGATATTTTGGAGGCAGAAATAGTAGTGAAGAAAGGCAGAGATAGGCCTAGATTAGACTACTGCTCGCAAATAGTAAGGGATGTAGGTTGTAGCACAATTAGTGAAATGCGTAGGTTAGCACAAGATGGAGAAGCTGGAGGTTAGCGTCCAACCAGTCTTAGGACTGATGACCTCATGATGATGAAGTATTCCAAGTGTGTGTCAAGTGTTATAGTAATTTTAAGGATTCCTGTTATAATAATTATTATGTATCCCTGTTATAATAATAAATATAAGCATTCCTGTTATAATAATTATTATTATAATAATTATTTTTAATTAATTATTTGCAATATAAAAACGCGAAACAAATCTGATTGGAACTGATCGCTCAACTACGTGATACTTTGTAATTATGTACAACTGTACCGCTGCACGCTATGATCTAGATTGGCCCATTGCGACAGACCGCATTCTGTGTGACATGTATGATACAATATTGTATTATACAACTAGATCGCCTGATTGACGTGGGCAGAGAACGCTGCCCGCGACGGTAGACGGGCTCTGTCTGGCCGAAGCTTAAGATTCGCGGTTCAGAATAGTTCGGCCGCCTCATCAACTGTGTTATACCACCTCTATTAACAGTCACAGCTTTAATTCTGGCAGGCATTGTATCCACCAGCTTAGCGCACTCTTCAGGAAGCGTGCTGTCCCAAATTTCATGCAATTTGTTGCGTAGATCATTAACTCAACGAGCTGGATGTTTGTGCAAACGTTTTTTCATTTTATGCCACAGTATTTTTATTGGCGAGAGGTCTGGATTGCTAGAGGGCATAACAGGGACATTATATCCTGTAAACCAGACTTTGACAGTTTTTGCTGTGTGACACGCAGCGCCATCCTGTTGGAAAATGTATATTGATATTGACGGCAATAAACTGTCTGTCAAAATTTGTTTATATTTTTCTGCTATCACAGTACGAATACAATTTTCCTACGCCCATACCACTCATACACCCCCAGATCATAAGAGATGCCGGAACTTCACTCTCCTTATCAATTAGTCAGGATGATAAGTTTCCTGTGAAGTTCTTAGCATATATTTTCTGGTATCATCCAAACAGAATTAAAATTTCGATGCGCGATTCCAAATTTCCTGGTGTCATTGTTGTAAAGTCTAGTGCCTATGTCCTCTGGCCCACCGTAACCGACTTATTTCCTTCCGTTTAGTTGATAACAGCTTCTCTCTTGCCTGAAGGAGAAACCGGTAAGTTCAAAAGTAAAATGTGAAACTTTACCTTGTAAAATTTTCCTATTTTCTTTATTGAGCGCTTAGTTGTGAATCCAGAAATATTTTTCCAATGGCTTGCATCCGTAGTACCATTTCTCTTGCACTAGATCGTAGGATTATTGTTACAATCATTTTCAGAGCACGTTGCTTTAAGTAGATTTAGGCACCTTTTCTGTATTACTTAAGAAGGTATATCTTACCGCTGAATTTATTTAAAAAAAGTTATAATTATTCAGGGCCCTATATATTGATTGATGAGTCCGATCAACAAGGAAATACGTCAGGGTTCTGATAAATAGTAAAAGACAAGTATATTCCAAGTATTTAGAAACTAAAAAGTTACAATACCTATATATTTTCTTTTACCGCACACTGTATACTATATATTTATAGCTTTGCGTTTTTTTTACAACTCTGGTATATAACAATGTGCCGGCGTCTTCTACCGCTAACACAAACGTTGCAGAGTGAAAAAAAACATGTCGAAACATATCTTTCATAATACTTTTCCTAAAATAGGTTATTAAAACCGAAATTAGATAGCGAAAAGGCGACCACAGAGAGCGCGGGTGTTTTTTTGCATGTATTAAACTTTATTGACAAATAATTAATATCTTTGCTCGAATTATATAAGCCGCATTGTTTTTCCAACTTACATATAATAAGTAACGAACGATTAAAAAGTAAAAAATACTTTGTGAAACACCATAATGTTCCGGTTCGATGACGACGGATGGTGCATTCTAGATTGCAAGTGTGGAGTTATGAAAAATTTTTGGCATTCCACCGCGAAATTATGTCGCCGGCAAACTATTGACACAGGTGATTTGTTCCTTAATATTTTGTCGCAATTAATAATCGATCAAAATCGTTGGGCAAGACCTAAAAATCGATCGTTTTTTCACGGAGAAAATTGGTCGAGTATGGTCTTGGGTGTAAGTCTCAAATATTATATAAAATTCGTGACACAACTTTAATGTTACGTTTTTCGTTGGCGTTCTAAATGTTTTTAGATGTTTACGACAAATTGTTTGGTAAGATGATGAATGTGAAACCAGAGTATGAATAACTTTTGGAGAAAACTCTTGGGCGCGTCAAATTTTATTTTTAGTTTTGCATTTCTTAAAATATAATTAATATATACAGGGTGATTTTTAACGTCATAGATGTATTTTTAATGGTGAGCTCTCTTTTTTATTATCGAATGTGGAACATTTTTTACACACTACGATAATAATTACATTATCGTGAGTATAGGTTAGATAAAGAGAAGAAAGAAAAACGATTGTGCAATTTCAAAATACTAAATTTAATAGCAATGATTATTTAAACAATCCGTACTAGTTAGAACAGTATGGTGACATATTGGCGTCGTATGATTTGTAGATGACAGTCGTAAAATATTGGCGCCCTATCTTTGACAGAACACAAATGGCGCACAATTCAAATTCTATAGTTTCAATGAAGACACCCTCATCATGAAGTCATCAGTCCTAAGACTGGTTGGACGCTAACCTCCAGCTTCTCCTATCTTGTGCTAACCTACGCATTTCGTTAATTGTGCTACAACCTACATCCCTTACTATTTGCGAGTTGTAGTCTAATCTAGGCCTACCTCTGCCTTTCTTCACTCCTATTTCTGCCTCCAAAATATCGCAGACTATTCCCCCATGTCTCAGCAAGTGGCCTACCATTCTATCTCTTCTCTTCTTTATGTTTTTCCACATACTTCTTTTCTCGCCGACTTTCTCCAATACTTCTTCGTTTCTAACCCTATCAGTCCATGATATTTTCATCATTCTTCGGTAACACCACATCTCAAAAGCTTCTAATTTCTTTCTGCGTACTTCCCCTACCGTCCAGGTTTCGCAACCGTATAGTGCCGTGCTCCATACATATGTTTTCAAAAATCTCTTCCTTGTTTCTACGTTTATTACCCCTGAGCGTAAAAGTGCTTTCTTTTTGTTAAAAGCTACTCGACCCTGCGCTATTCTTTGTTTTATATCTTTATCGGTTCTTCCATCCCAATTTATTTTACTTCCTAAATAAGCGAAGTCTTTAACTTCCTCCAATCTTTCATTATTAATTTGTACTTTCGTTTTTGCTCTGCTCTCGCGCCCTCTGCACACTAACACTTTAGTTTTGTTTTTAATCACCCTCATTCCGCATTCCTCTGTCAACACTGTCTGCATTTCGTTCAATGCTGATTCTAATTTCTCCTTACTAGATGCTAATACAGTTATATCATCCGCGAATCTCAGCATTTTTAGTTTCTGTCCCTGTACTTTAATCCCGAAATCCACTCTATCCTTTACCACATTAATCGCCTCTTCGATGTACAGATTAAAAATTAGTGGTGATAGCGTACATCCTTGTCTTACTCCTTTCCTAAAACCTACTTCCCTTCTTTCCCCTTCTGCTTCTATAACAGCAGTTTGCTCTTTGTATAGATTGTGTACTGCTCTCCTATCTCTATACTTCATTCCCGCGCTCTTTAGTATCTCGAACATTTTTTCCCATCTTACGTTATCAAAAGCTTTTTCTAAATCTACAAATCCTATATAAGCGGAAGATACCCTATATAAATTAAAATATTTTACAAATGCCTAAGCACCCAACAGCTATATTTCGCATCATTTACATACAACACAATTATACTTTATAAGTATCTTGGAAAAAAATACAAATACTTCCCACTTTCACTATTTATATAAAAAAATAAAGTTCTTCTCTTAAGCTAGTAATATTTTACTACTACCTTCTGACATTCATTGATTCTAAGAGATCTGGTACATTATGAATCGCTTGGCAAACGTCATTGTTCAATTGAAGATGCATTTAATTAATTTGACCTGCCGCGTTAACGTTTTTTAGGAAAAAACAATTATAATTGTAATCTCAGTCTACATTGCATAGATCGGCTCGGCCTGTATTCGATTCCGTGTAAATGTGAAAGTACTGCGAATGCACTACTTGTCACAATTAGTATACAAAACAATTAGGTTAGCGGCGCCTTTTTGTATTCCCCGATCGTCACTAGGCTCATCCGTGCTCATCAACCTTACCGTGACTTCCATCAATTAGGGGAATTATTTTACCATCTTTTTATCCGCTTGTAGATTGTCTACGAGGCGTCAAGTCCATCCGGATTCATGCCTGACTAATAACAAATCGTTAATGCAGCTTTGTGGAACGTTTCTTTGTATATAGATTTGATACCGACTGCCAAACTACAAAATTGTTACTCATCATCGACTTTTCATTCATGGATTTCGCTGGTCTTCAATCAACAGAAGTTGTTTTTAAGTGCTCACAAATAAATCCTGGTGATAGTAAACGTTTTTACTTTTGCAAAAGATCCAACAAGTTTATTTCTTCCTTGCCTAGATGTTCGTGAATTACCTTATACTGTTATAAGGAAATAATTTGCAATATTTGACAGTAGATGAGAAGATAGGAGGGACTAAACCATTTTCCATGATTTTCCCACAGCCTAGCTGACGGAAAAGTCGACCAAAAGGTGAGAACAACGTCGATAATACCTTATTCCTACCTACTTTTATACGAAAATCCAGCAAGACTAAAGATTGATCCTTCCAGTTGATCCTATCAACATCATAAAAAATTTCTTTGGTGGCTGAATCCCGTCGATGTGAGATAAAGGCGCGCGTTTACAGCCCACGCATGCAAAGATGACATTACATATCGCATACTAACCAACATTAAGCAAACTCCAATGACAATTAGGCCTAGCAGGGCGGCTAGCCATCTGCCCATTCTGTGGCCCAACGGTCCGAACAGATTCGTTCCGATCAAATAGGAAATGCTAGCTGGTAGAAACGTCACCCCCTGCTTCCACTTTCCAGCTCCCATGGTGTCCATCATCCAGATTGGAAGGGAGGGTTCCAACATCGCAATGCCCATATTCGCAAACGTGATAGCCCCTGGAATGGTAGAATAATGGTTATATACATACATGCATGATAGAACAGTCGAGAAAATTCCACTGGGGAATTAGCAAAATTAAATAAAAGGGGAATGGTTTTGGAGTCTTGTAAGAGCTGAAGCTATCTCAGCAAATAAATCGTATAAAAACGCAAATATTAATACAGTATGGGTCTTTCAATAGGGCCGCTCGAAATTTGTTAGGATATAGTGGCCATTCTGTTAAAGCAACATCTGTCAAATCATTGTGAATTGTTCAGTACTGCATGGCAAATCATCACGAAAGGTTATTACGTTCAACAACGTGTAAACATCAGTGCTTATTGTCAAAGTCAGTGCTCCATTTGAGAAACGCCACAACCGTCCCGCCGAGTCGACTATTCGGCGTTTTGTAGCCAAATTCGAGTCAACTAGTTTGATAAATAATGAGCCAACACCCGTACGTCATCGAAACGCAAGGTCTGCTGAAAACATCGCTGCTGTTCGTGAGAGTGCACGGGAAAACCTGAGGCAGTCAATTTCTAGTCGTTTATAAGAACTTGGCCTTTCTGTGACTTCAATTTGGCGAATTTTGCATCGGGGCTTGGGTCTGCACCCGTATAAAATCCAATTGACAGAGGAACTTAGGGTAAACGGCCATAGACAATGGAGCAGTTGGAAGTTGACGCAAATTTCGCCAAAAATATCATCATTAGTGACGAGGCCCATTTTTGGATGAATGGATATGTGAAGAAGCAAAATTGTCGGACTTGGGACGATACCAATCCACACGAGATACACCAGCATTAAATGCATTCCGAGACTGCTTGGTACGGATTTTGGTCTGGCGAAATCATCGGTCTGAACTTCTTCCAAAACGAAACTGGCATTGATAGTTGAGTAGACTGACAGAACTATAAACAACTTCTTGTGGCCTAAACTGGATGTTATGGATACCGACGATATGTGGTTCTAACAGGACGGTGCTATGTGCCACACATCGCATACCACGATGGACATTCTGCACGAGCGATTTGAGGGTATGGTTATCTCGCGCAGCGGTGATGTGAACTGGCCACCGAGATCATGCGATTTAATACCTTTAGACTTCTTCCTTTGGAGCTATCTTAAATCACAGGTCCCTGCGTATAAACCGCAAACAATTGATGCGCTCAAAATCAACATAACGACGCCATCCAGATTCAGCTACATTTATACGACAAAGTCATTGAAAATTGAATCTCCTGAATACGTGCCACCAAGCAAAGCCGCGGCGGACATTTGACCGACATTATATTCCATACTTAATGCCATGAAATATTCTTTTAAATAAAAAAAAGTGGATACCTCATACGCAACTTGTTTTATTTATGTGTGAAAATCGAGCGTCCTCATTGAAAGACCCTTTACCTCTATAATTAGGTATTACTGTAAAATAATGACTACCAAATTTAAAGAAATGCATGGTTTTTCTTGAATTATAATGTTTGTGTTACAAGGTTTCAACTTGCCATACTATACCGTAGAAAAACAAATTTAAATTTCGAAATGTGTACGAATTTCTTAGACCAAAATGGTTTCAAAATAAGAAATATTGCAAAATTTGCTTTCAGAGAGTCAAGGCCACGATACTGTTGCCTAAATCGCCGTTTATTTGTGAATGAATGGTACCAATAATGTTAAGGATATATATATATATATATATATATATATATATATATATATATATATATATATATATATATATATATATATATATATATATATAATGCGTTAATTGTCAATCCATTAAACAGAAAAAAATAAATATTTTCTATTACATGATATTTTTTGCTAGGTTGTTCAATTCAAGTCATTAGAGGACTTGAATTGAATAATTTTACATTATAGTTACACGCAATGAGCGAAAATGAGGCCTACTAGATCAAGAATAGCAAATATCTTCGATAGGGAGGGGATAGCCAGATTCCTAATAGTTCAACACTTGCCAATTCTCAACACAGGCGTAATGTTACTTATGACGTCACGCCTATGTTGAGAATTGTCACATGTCACTGTCACGTGTGACGTTGCGAGTTTCAAGGCCTACTATATCAAGAATAGCAAATATATTAGATAGAGAGGGAATAACGATGATTCCTAATACTTCGACAGTCGGCAATTCTCAACATAAATGCGACGTTACTTTGCTACGTGTATGTTGAGAATTGTCACACGTGTACGTTTCGATTTTAGTCATCATCATCGGAAAAAATTCGTTTATTTGCTTCTATGGATGTTTCATGACGTTACCCTTTATTCTAAGCACTTACCAGCGGCTATAATAATGTAGGGATCGGTGACTAGGGCTTTTAAAGATGGCGGGTCAGAGTCCTGCCTAATGACCGATGGTTGGAGCATAAGTAGTTGCAATACTAAAAAGAAATAAGACAAATATATCGATATACGATACGATTATTTTGAAAGTATAAAAATGCTTTCGTAACTCTTATCTGGAATTTAATTTAACGTACTATTTCTTATACCGCCTCGATTGTTTGTGTAGTTTTCGTATAAAAGAAATTGGTTCATTCATGTACCTACCGAAATAACGAGGAAAAAAAAATCGTAACTGCTTACGACGAATTGAATTAAAAATTGCTTTCGAATCGTTCGGTAACATTGTGAAAAGAGATAGGAATAGAAATGTCGAGAAAAAGTAGAGAAATGAACCGAAACGTTAGGCTTACATCACGAAGGTGATAGATTGTAAAAAAAATTAAATTCATCTAGTGTGAACGTGAGTGCTGGTAATAAAAAAGCCTGAGTAATTTTCAATAACATATTTACCGACTTAAAAGTTTTATTTCGAATTACGTAATTATATATTTTGTAAAAGAATAATAAAAATATACGAGGGTGAATCAAATATAAACAGAAATTTTTATTTTAGCGCTCGTTGGGTAAAAGGGTTGGCACGCTGTCTTTATATATATTAGGTGGGGATGTGAAGAGGAGGAGACTCCATCGGCGTGTCAGCAGCATCATGTCTGAGTCAGAGGTACATACGTCCGTTGAGGACCGCATTATTATCAAATTATTGACGCGGGAGAGCGTAAAACCGGCTGAAATTTTGCGTCGATTGACAGCACAGTTTGCCGATAAAACCCCTTCAAAGACCCAAGCCTATGGCTGGCATAACAAATTTGGCATACCCTGAAAAAGATCCACCTCGAAAAGCTGAAACTCGTCTTTCTACAGGCAAAGATCTTGCCACTGTTTTTTGGGATTGCAGACGGGTACTGCTCATTGATTTCCTTCATGAGCGGCGTATAGTTAATGCCGCCTACTACTTCGAGATTCTTGATGAAGCAAAACTGGGTTTTCGGCGGAAAAGACGAGATATGCCTATCCCAAGTGTGATTCTTCTTCACGACAACGCTTGACCATATACAGCTGGTTTAACCCGAGAAAAACTGGAAAGAATCCATTGGGAAACACTTAAACATCCGCCCTATGGCCCGGATTTATCACCATGTGACAATCATATGTTTGGACCACTCAAAGAAGAAGTTGGAGGACGCCGTTTTAATGACGACGAAGACGTGAAAACATTTGTGCGCAATTGATTAGAGACACGACCAACTTCATTTTTCGATAACGGCATTAGAAAACTTCCAATTCCAAAATGTATTGATAAAAGAGGAGACTTTGTAGAAAAACAAGATGCATTCAAAAATGTTCTTACTGTGACAATAAATTTATTTAAACAAAATTCCGGTTTGTACTTGATTCAGCCTCGTACTTTACGATTTAAAAAAAAACCCGTGCTACAGATATGCAGTGTCGTAGCCACGCGAACAATTTACGGTTACCAACTTACATCCATCCCCCAAGGCCAGAGCCGAAAGTACAAGGAACGGCGCCGATTTTCCCACGAACTCGTACATCACTCCCCCGAACGGGGGCCCGATTAGGACCCCCAGGGCCAGTCCTCCCAAGGCGATGCCCATAGCGTTACCTCGCTCCTTGTCGTCGGGGTAACGTTCAGCCAACATGCCCATGCCTGAGACGCTGGAGCAGGACGAGCCGATTCCTTGTAACGCTCGCGCAATGAACAGAACGCTGTAGCTCCGACCAAATGCAAATACTGAAACCAAAACAAAATATCGTTCAGTCAAATAACAGGCTACAACATATTTATCAGGGAACAGGCTTACTTTGGTATTAAGTTGGGAAATGAAGGTATTTTCCACGCTAGTGGGAAAAGTGATGTTTTCCACACTAGTGAGAAATGTAATGTTTTCCACGCCAGTGTAAAAAGTATTTAAATAATTTTGTCATTAAACTGTCAGCCTACTGTTGTAATGGCGATTTTTTTAGTTTTGTTTACTAAAACTTTTTTTCATATAAACGTAGAATCTGTAACAAAAATATTTAGGCAGTTTGGTCTCTAATGTAACTTAGTAGAAGGTTTAAAGAATATTTGTGTTGAATAGCAGGGCAGTGGTCTACTGTAACAATGGCAATTTTTTATGTTCTCTTTACTAAACATTTTGAACTTTATTCATTAAAGAAATCGTTGAATTTATAAAAAAGTATCTGAGCAGGTTCATCTTTAATATTACTCACTAGCAGCTTTAGGTAATGTTTGGAGTGAATGTCTAGATAGTGTAAGGCTTATTTTGCCAATTTTTTAATTTTCTTGTTAAAAACCTTGGACTCTTTTCATTAAAACAATTGTAGAAACTGTAAAAAAGTATTTGTGTAGTTTTGTCTTTAAAGTGACTTAGTGAAAGCTTTAAAGAATGTTTCTGGTGAATATCAAGGTAGTTTATTTAAATTTTCTTTTCTAAAAGTCTTGTACCTTTTTTATTGAAAATATCACAGAACTGTAAAAAATATTTGAGCAATTTCGTCTTTAGGGTTTAAATTAATAAATGAATTTTAAAGTTTTTAAAATATCTTAAAAAAAATACTCCTACTATTATGTTCTTTTGATTATCCCCCTAAAATAATAATAATAACCATATAGCGCTATGAATTGAGATGAATGGATCTCCAAGTAGTGTCGGTCGCGAAGAACCAGCTCGATTGCTAATTTCAATAATGTCTTATAGGCACTTCTGGATATCCACTTTAAGTTTTATACCAAAAAATAAAAAATAAACAGTTTTAAAACTTTAAAACGGACTTTTCCGGACGTAGAATATCTCTATATTAAAATTGAGTGGCCGAGAAAAAATAAACCAACACAGAAATGCAAAATATGTTTTTATGCGATAGGTTTACTTTTTTAAATTTTTCTCAACTAGTCCAACATCGTACTTTCTCGTGATCCATGGACAAGGTGGGGTGTGTCATATCCACATCAAAATCAATAGATGTCGTCTCGGAGACGTCCCCGATCAGAATCAATCAAAACCCAATCGATCCGACACTATTTAGTTGAGTTATCGTGCTAACAAAAAAAAAAATTCTCAAATAGTCCATCATCGTGCTTTCTCATGGCCCATGGACAGGGTGGGGTGTGTCCTATCCACCTGAAAATCAATAGATGTCGTCTGGGAGACATTCTCGATCAGGATCAGTCAAAACTCGATCGATCAGACACGATTTAGATGAGTTATCGTGCTAGCAAAAAAATTTCTCAAATAGTCCACTATCGTGCTTTCTTATGACCCATGGACAGGGTGGCGTGTGTCCTATATCCACCTCAATATCAATAGGTGTCGTCTGGGAGACGTCCCCGATCAGAATCAGTCAAAAACCGATCGATCCGACACGACTTGGTTAAGTTATCGTGTTAACAAGAGTAAATGCCGACAACAACGACACACACACACACACACACACACACACACACGCTCGCGCGCACGCACACGCACGCACACACACACACACGCACACACGCACACACACACACACACACGCACGCACACGCACGCACGCACACGCACACACACGCACGCACACGCACGCACCCCCACGCATCCCCACGCACGCACGCACGCACGCACACACACACACACACACACACACACACAAAAATGGTTTAAAAACCTTTTTTTTTTGTTTTAGGCCGAAAAACGAAAAATAAACCCTAGAAAATTTTTTTTACACGATTACATTACTTTTCCGCATATAGTGAAGTGCGGAAAGGTAAAAATCTAGTTTAGGAAACAAATTTAAAACAAAAAAAGCCTTTTTTGATTTCTCTAAAGGTCGACGTTTATCGATCAGTGTTTCTCAATGACCCAGTCATTTTGAAAAGTTCAATTACGTAAATGTTACTGAACTACTTATTTTATTTATCTCTTTAATTAACTGAGTTACGTACCATTGATATCGGTATACATTTCACTTGAGAACGTATGTACTTAAAACTTCATACGAATTAAATATCATATTACTTCCTTACACCTGAGGGGGAAAAAAACAATACAAGTTATTTTAATTATAGGGTGTAGTATTTGGTTATCGCTTAATAAAATAGGTAAACGATAAGTTTTTTTTGCTATAATAAAACAAAACTGACTCTGAGTTATTTTGATTTAATTTCACGATACTATTATAAATGTTCTTATTACATAATATCGTCATTATTATATAAGGTTTTATTTATACCACCGCAATGGATAGGGCACCACTTATCTTTTATGCTTTTACTAAGTTTTATACGACAATACACAAAAAAATTAGACAATCGGTGACAGCGGAAAAAAGTGCTAATTTCAGAAAAAGTTATGCCAGCTTATTTCTTTTTCCCGTTTTCTTAGACATCTTACAGTTACTGAAGATAAAGTAGACGGTATAAATTTCATTAAATTTTTCGAAAATATGCTAGTCTGTGGCAAACCTAGACCTAAATCCTGAATTGTAAAGCAATCCAATAAAATATAAAAAACCTCATGCCTCTATAACAGAACGCCACTGGATCCGGTCAATAAATTGTTAGGTTCAGCACGAATACAGCTAGCGCAGATGACGTCGATATTCCGTATGCTGCCAACATGCCGGCTATTGTACTAATATTTCTCTTCTACTAATAGGTACAGGTTTTTTCTTTGGTATGTGGAAAGTAGAATTTTAAGCTAGTATTTTATTTCGATAGCACTTAGCCAGTTCAGCCAGCTTCCAGAGCAGCCACACTGGAGGAAGTGCGTACTTCTTTCAGTTATTTACGCAGCGTTAATTTTTGTTGTGAACAGAAGGAAAACACTTCCTCTAACATTTTAAAACACCGAGATTGTTATCTTCAAATTTCTGGCATGTTTAAAATTAGCTAAGAGCTTGTGTTTTTGACCTCGCTGAGATTAATTTAGTCGATGTTAAGATTGTCTGCATATTTATGGTCAGTAAAATCTTCCAGTTTTAATATTGTTTGAGCCATTATGACAATGCGTTTGGCTGCGTTGAATCTAACCTTTTTCTAGGTCTATAAAGTACTATCGTCCTACAATCCGTTAAAATGTGGCGCTTTATTATGCTTACTATCTGAGGTATATACGAGGCTTGTTTCAAAAATAAGGTTCCCATCGCGATAGCTCCGCAAGGAGAAGTATTAGGTGAAATCTGTCGTGCGTGCCGTGCCGTTCCTCCCTCTCTCGGTCCTTACCTGTGCTGTGAAGATACGCCGCGCAGTGTTGACCTGACAGCCGTCTGCGATGGATCTCCCAATTTCCGTCACCGCCAGGTGCCAAATACGCGCAGTGATCCGATCTTTGAACGCAAAAAAGGTTCCACCCATAGACATTCATCGTCAATTGTGTCGCCATCACCAACTTCTTCAACAACGTGGCAACAATAGGGAGGAATTGTTGGACTCCATCGTCACAGGCGACGAAACGTGGGTGTTTCATTTCACTCCCGGAAAAAAGAAACAATCACTCGAATGGCGCCACTCAAGTTCGCCTAAACCGAAAAAGTTCAAGCAAACGCAATCTGCGGGGAAAATCATGGCAACTGTGTTTTGGGACCGTAAGGGAATATTGCTCATTGACTTTATGCCTCCTGGGACGACAATACATCCAGAGAGGTGAAACGCTAATGAAACTCAGACGAGCCATCCAGAACCGTCGGAGAGGAAAACTGAGCAAAGGTGTGAAGCTGTTGCACGACAACGCTCGTCCCCATGTCTCTCGGCAAACCCAGGATCTCTGAGCAAATTTGGCTGGATTGTCATTCCCTACTCTCCTTACAGCCTAGACCTAGCCCCTAGTGACTACCACTGGGGGCTTCTGGACCGATGATGAAGTCAAAGAAGAGGTTAATCGCTACCTCAACGGGTTGGCGGTGGAGTTCTATGACACGGGGATACAAGTTAGAAGAACGTCTACAAAAATGCATCGAAAAAAATGGCGATTATGTAAAAAAATAGGTTCATGTTCAAGCTTTTCAACCATGTTAATAACTTTGATAGTAAACAATACTGTCTATTTAAAAAAATGTGGGAATCTTATTTTTGAGACAACCCTCGTATATATAAAGTTATGCCAGAAACTACTCTAAAACCTCATATTTCGACGGATGACATTGAACTTAACCTCTAACATGTACCTCTTGTTCTACTAGACGATAGATGACGCTAGTGTAGCTAAATTCGTTCTGGTGTGTTAAGGTGATGCCCAGACTATTACTAAAAACCCTTTTCCTAGGTTTATAAAGTGCTATCATCCCATAATCTCTAGAGATGAGGCGCTTTGAAAAATATGTTGAATGTATGTATATCGGAAAAATTTTACATTGCGGTAGAAAAATGTTAGTATCAATTTTGTTTACTTAGTAGAGCGTTTTATTTACTTTCCTTTGTATTGGCTTACCACCTGAGGTATGTACAGTGGTGGACAAAAGTAGAGCAACTATTATATTATATTTCATATTTTAAAGAAACCTAATATCCAGACAGAAATTATCCTAATTTAATAACAATCAATTCATATCCTTTTAATAGATAAATCTTGGTCTAATAAAACTAGGAGAATTAAATGCAGTAATTAATAACCTATAACAAGGTGACAAAAGTTAGGCAGCCAACAATGATCCAATCGGGGAATCCCCTGAAAATAAGGTACATTAACGAGTAAGTGAGACACGCGCATTACAGAATTGTGCCTAGCTCTATAAATAACAAGTGTCCTACAGCTACGTCGAGGAAAACGTATTCTAACGATGTAAAATTAGCATTTGTAAGAACGAATAAACGGAGTACATCACAAGCAAATACTAATAAACAATTAAATATAAATAAATCACATATCCTTTATGTTGAAACGTTATCGGGATAGACCAACAGTCGCAACTGCCCCGCGTTCTGGTCGGCCACGGAAATGACGAGAAGAAAAGATACATTAATTTAGAAAAATGTAAAAGTCCGAGTTAAATTTGCACGTAACTACTTACGCTGGACTGCTGAAAAATGGAAAACTATCTTGTTCAGCGATGAAGCGAAGTTTCATCTCATAGGAAGTGATAGTCTGTGTTATGTACTACGTCCTCCTGGACAGAGAGTTAATCCACGATTTTGTATTAAAACGATGAAACATGGAGGAAGTGATGTATTAGTGTGGGATTGTTTCTCAGGCTTTGGGGTAGGACCATTATTTAAAATAGAGGGTATAATGGATCAGTTTAAGTATAGATATATGTTGCAGAATATCGTTACCTAATGTCGAATGGGAAATGCCATTATCTTGGATATTTCAGCATGACAATGAAGCAAAACATACAGCAAGGTTCATAAAAACTTGGTTTAGAGACAATAACGTACAAATTTTATCATGGCCGGCTCAGTCTCCGGACTTAAATCCAGTGGAAAATTTGTGGGCTATTGTAGACAGATAAGTTGGACAAAACAACGTTTTTTAAATCGCCAGAAATTCTTCGTAGCTCTTTCTAATGCATGGCAACAGATCTCTCCCAAAATAATAGACAATTTGATATCATCTATGCCTCACAGATGTGCTGCTGTAATACATAATAATGGACTTACAGCTACATCATATTAATTCACAGTTGTAACTTATTATTTTTTAGTAACTTTGTTAAGTTGCGTTTAGTTTTAGTATTAATTTCTATATTTGTTTTTCGTTACTATTACACCAACGATTGATCGGCTGATTACATACAATGTAAATATTATTTATCTGTAAGAAGATGAATAAAATGTTTTCTATTTTTATTCTGGAGTAGAGTTCTATTTTTATTGTTTATCGAATAAACATTTATTTTCACTATGTTTAACTTTTGTCCAGCACTGTATATATTAAATTGTACCAGAAACTATTCTAAAACCATGTATTTTTACGGATGACATTGAAACTAACCTCCAAAATTTACTTCTTGTTCTACTAAACGATAGATGCCGCTAGTAGATGTAGTAGTATGTTTAGGTGATTCCCAGACTATTACGAAAAATCTTTTTCCTAGGTTTGTAAAGTGCTATCGTCCACAATCCCTAGAGATGTGGAACGTATTAAAAAAATATGATGAATGTTGGCCGAAAAAACTTTGCTAGAACTCGGCGATAAAAATACTTCACCGATATTCATGAAATTGCCCCTATTAAGGGGAACGATATTGAAAATTGAGAAGCGGAAACTTTTGCAGCGCCCCATTTAATTTGAAATGGTAATTCGTCTAATTCGGCAGGAGATATACCTAATATAAACCAAGCCGTTTGACTTTTTATTTAATGAGCGAGCGGTATAGCGTCTCCATTAGTCCCGAAGTCGGTTCTTATTAACGCTGCTTCCGAAAGTGATTTAATTAGAACCACTTACACGCCGAGCCATCACAAAAGCGCCTTCAGATGTGCGCTCCTCGCGCTAACTAGATTATCGACACTAATGTGTTAAATCAGAGCATAGAGAATCAGTTTCTCTTTTTACCCGTCAATTTACTCTATGCCGGCTGCCTCTTTATTAGTCGCATTAGAAGGCGCTTGTTTGCCAATTTTATCTTGAATTCGAGCGTGGGACGCGTCTAAACGCCCAGAAAGTTCAACATAATTTTTAATATGGCGTGTTTCATCTGATGATGTACTCCATCGCATATAACACACCAAGGAGGAGAAGCGACTTGAGCAGAAACTCCAACATCCACATATTGTGTAGCTCCTGTCCTTGTTACTGAAAAGAGGGGAAAGCAACAGAGATAGCGGGGACAAGACAGCATTCAATCGATACTTCTAGATATTTTTGATTCGATTTTAGTTACTAGACATGATCAAACAAGGTTATCTAGATTTAGTTGGTCTATTGTGATCATCCACATGTTCTAGTTGCTTTCAAAAAGCCATCAAATAATTTCACCCAAAAACATAAACCTAGATTCTTATCTAGGTTTATGTTTTTGGGTGAAATTATCTAGTGATTTTTCGAAAGCAAATATAAGACCTCAAGGAAGATAATCCATTCTTCTACACGCACTTACAAGCTTCATTCAGTTCTATGGAAACCAATGAAGTTACAATGCTTGCAATTTGGGACTTTGCTTTGTACAAAAGTATCATGATGAAATATCCACTGATACTACTGATTCCTGTTTAATATTTCCCTCATTTATTTTCTTTATCCCCTCTCTGAAAGACTAGACCATTCCCAGGCAATTCCAAGCTATAAATTTTCATATAAAAATAGTGTATGTACTTACTGATGGTGGAGAGAAACATGATGACGAAACCCGCAAACATGGGTATGCTGTAGCCAATTCTGCAAAAGAAAAATTGTATGCAGTTCAGGTACTACAAACGAAGGAAGTTCATAAAATTTCGATGAACCTACTGAGCGTTGTTCCGATTACATGCCCGATTATTTCCCCTAGGAGATGATGTCAACTTTGTCGAAAGAGACTAACGTAAATGAAGAAAATGAAGATTATTAAAACATCATACTAGTGTATAATACAAGCCCAGGCTAGTAATAATTCAGCCAGGCATAATTTTACAACTAATATGTTTAAATAAAAGTAATAACACTCCCGAAACTGTTTTATTAGAGAAGAATATTGGTAACAGAAACAAAGTATCAACTTTTAACTTAAATACGATGAAATATTACTACGTTATGATGTGTCAATGACAAGTTTGTTAATAGAAAACAGTAAGATTCGCGGTTCAGAATAGTTTGGCCAGTTACTGAAATGCATAGGCTAAAGGTTTGTAGCGAATTAAAACAAAATAGAAACTGAATTGTTGTCAAAGTGAAACGGATATTATATTTTGGACCCGTCTGCTAAAATTCTCTTAAAAAAATCGTACGTGGCGTGGCATTATGTGACGATATGCGAAAATCAATTGTTAATGTTCATAAACAGGGAATTTCGGCTCGCATAATATCTGCTCGCAGATAGTAAACCTCATAAAAGAGCTGTACAAGAATGCGCAAAGTAGAGTATCCCATCGAGGACTACAAAGCCAACCCATAACAATAAAAGAGGGGGTACGGCAAGGGTGTATATTATCTCCCTTTCTATTCAACATAATGCTAGACGAGGTCATGAGAAGAGCCACCACGGGACAGCATGGCATATGGTGAACACCATTTACAAGACTAGAAGATCTTGACTATGCAGATGACATTTAACTGCTCGCACATAACTATACAGATATGACAACTAAATTAAATAACCTCGTAAGAGAAGGTGAAGCTGTAGGTCTTAAAATTAACAGTAGAAAAACCAAATTAATGAGAATGTGTACAGATAACCAAACACCCTTTACAATAAACAATCAAGCAATTGAAGAGGTCAATGAATTCACCTACCTAGGCAGCATAGTTACAAAAACAGGCGGTACTGAAGATGATGTAAACAACCGCATCAAAAAAGCCACACAAGCATTCGGGATGTTAAACAGTGTGTGGAAATCCAGAGAATACTCTAATTTAACAAAAATAAAAATTTTCAATTCCAACGTCAAAGCCGTACTTCTATATGGGGCAAAAACATGGAAGATTAGTCGACAAACCATTTCCAAGTTACAAGTCTTCATAAATCGGAGCTTACGCAGAATTATGCGTATTTCTTGGCCGGTCCCAATCCGTAATGAAGACCTGTGAAATGTAACAAAGCAACAACGAATTGAAATTGAACTCAAAATGAAAAAGTGGAAAGGGATAGGCCACACACTGCGTAGAGAAGACTATAACATCAGTAAGGGAGCTTTGGAATGGAACCCACAGGGTAGCAGAAGAATAGGAAGGCCAAAGATGACATGGCAAAGAACTGTCAGGGGAGAACTAGAACAAATTGGAAAAACGTGGCAACAGACAAAACAGACAGCCCAGAACAGAACCAAATGGATGGTATTTGTTGAGGCCCTATGCTCCTGAAAGGAATTAAGGACATATATATATATATATATATATATATATATATATATATATATATATATATATATATATATATATATATATATATATATATATATATATGTCCTTATTACATATGGTACTATGGAGGCAATCCATTGGAAGAAATATTTCTGTATCCACAACTAAACGCGCAATAAATAAAATAGGATATAAATTCTACAAGGTAAAGTTTGATTCTTTACACTTTACTTTTGAACTTACCGGTTTCTCCTTCAGGCAAAAGAAAAGCCGTTATTAACTAAACGACACAAAATGAATTGGTTACGGTGGACCAGAGAACATAGGCACTGGCCTTTACAATAATGGCACCAGGTCATTTGGAGTGACGAATCCAAATTTGAAATCTATTTGGGTGATACCAGAGAACGTGTATTAAGAACCCCACAGGAAACTTATAAGTCTGTTACTGTTTGATTAGTAAAGTGAAATCCCCTGCGTCTCTTATGACTTGGGAGTGTATGAATGCTATAGGTGTGGGAAAATTTCATTTCGTAAATGGTACTGCGACAGCAGAAGAATATAAAGAAATTATAATAGACAGTTTATTGCCGTCGATACCAATATGTCAAGGCACTGATGCGCAGTACGTATTCCAGCAGGATGGTGCTGTGTGTCACACAGCAAAAACCATCAAAGCTTGGTTTACATAACATAATGTCCTGTTATGGAATGACCCTCTAGCAGTCCAGACTTCTCGCCAATAGAAACATTGTGGCATAAAATGAAAAAACAGTTGCGCCAACATCCAGCCCGTTCAATTAACGATCTATAGACCAAACTTCAAGTAATTTGGTATACCACGCTTCCTGAAGACTGCGCTAAGCTGGTAGATACAATACCTGCCAGAATTAAGGCTTTTATTGTTAATAAAGGTGATGTAACACAGTTTCGATGAAGCGGCCGAACTATTCTGAACCGCTTAATGTTTTTTATTAACAAAGTTGCCACTGATACATCATAACGTAGTAATATTTCATCGTATTTAAGTTAAAAGTTTATACTCCTATTACCAATATTTTTCTTTAATAAAGTAGGCTTGAGAGTGTTATTGCTTTTATTTAAATATATTAGTTGTTAGACGTTACTACTATAGATCGTATACCAGTAACGCTATTAAATCGTATTTTTTATTTAGCACATCATCTCCTACTACTCGCAATCAGGAAAACGTTAACATTATCAAAATTCGTATGATCATGTTATTGATCATTATACTGTACATACAAGACCTAAAGACGTTACATGCCGAATGTATTATTCGTCACTTTTTCTAATCTAAGTTATTAATAGTAATGTTTTTGGTAATCACCTGTGCGTTAAAGGACCCACGAATGGATTAGCCAGTAACTGCACAAATGCCTTCGAGGCGAACATCATGCCCACTTCTACGGTTTCCTGTACTAAATACTTATGGCGCAACTCCTTCTCTACAGTTTCAGGATCCAGAGTAGTAGCGTTATCTGTAAAATGTCGTGATATCAAAAATTTACTTAGTCAAGGGTGGTGGATTTTAAAATAATTGTCGAGCTAATATCGTGCATTTATTAATTGTTTTTTATTGTCGAAATTTGTAAGGTGGTTTTTATCCGTTCTTGCTATAATTTCAAAGAATTTCTGAATTATGATAGAGGAGGAAGGAGACCAGCCTTAAGGAAAAGGAATGAATTATCAAACAAATGAGATAACTGAAGATAGGACATACATTGGAACAATGTATTTTGGTGCTATTGCCAATTTTGCAATTGGCTTCAACTGCAAATCATGAACGAAATTCTTAGGACAGACTAGGAGTCTTAAAACATTTTCCAAAGTTGGTGGTACCTGAAGGCTCTAAATTTTATAACGTCAACATCCTCTTAGTTTTTTAAACCTCTGCATTAAAAATCACCAAGAAGAATCATGTTTGGAGGCCTATGTTAGTTTTCTATTGATCCTTCCAAAGCAGAATAATTTTGTGGATAGTTCAATTATGTATATATAGGTACGTATTTCATACGTAGTACACTCAGAGGCAAAAATATTGCATATTTTATTTTCAGTCATTATTTTTATTTTTTTTTTTTCTTTAAAACTTTTTGTGTTATTTATTGCTAGACACCCTGCAATGGAGTGTTTAAGTACACTGAAATTTATTTCGGATAATAAGAATGTTTAGACATAGCCTTTATAAAAGCTGAATGAGCAATAATGTTACAAACTACAAACATATCATTGTGTACCTTGGCGGCTAACAACGACTGCTGTTTTGTTTGTTGTTATCAGACATTTCTAGTGCTTTATTTATTGTTTCGGTAGTTTTGGTTAGTGATATGTCACATTTAAGTGAGCTAGTTTCTGTTAAAATTGTTATTTTAGCCAACGACCATTACAGACAAGAATATATTGCGAGATTGAACCCAAGGAGGGTTACAGACAAGAAGATATTGCAGGAGGAGATTGCATATTAATCAATCGACTGTTTATCGTAGTAAAATGATACAATAAGACTGGAGAATACAAAAGACGACTTTGTCAAGGACCTAAAAGATGTACAACGCCAAAAGATGACCAATATTTGAGAATTCTATTTTTGCGAAATCGCTCACTTACTGCTCTGGACCTGAAGAATGAATTACTGATTACATGACAAGTCAATGTAAGTGTTAAAACAGTAATAAGGGGACTTAAAGAAGTCGGCTTAAACCCGCTAGAGTTCCTAATCTTCTCCCACGTAACAAAACCAGACGGTTACAATTTGCAACAGCCTATTCTAATTGGAATGAACATCAGTAGGTAAAAATCCTTTTCACAGACGAAACAAGAAAACATTTATGGAAGCCAAAGGACGTGATCGAGTATACAGAAGGTCTGGGGAACGTTTTACAAAAGTAATCTTGCACAAAACGTTAGCTTTGGTGGTGGTTCCATTATGCTTTGACGAGGCATTAGTTGGAAGTGTCGCACGGGGCCTGTTAAGGTAAATTTAAGAATAAATGCTGACTGGTACATACGCAATATCCTTGAAGAGCATGCTTTGCTTTATGCCGCCTTCATTGGATACAATAACTTTGTGCTAATGCATGGTAATGCCCGGATTTATGCCGCTAGAACAGCGATCCAGTGTCTTGAGGATGTCGGGATTGAGACACTAGAGTGGCCATCGATGAATCTTGATGTTAATCCCATAGAACATCTATGGGACATTCTGAAGCGACATATACGAGCATGAAATCCAGCTCCTAACACAATTATAGAATTAAGAATTGCTGCACAGGAAGAATGGGATTAAATTCCGTAAAAAATCATCAAAGATCTTCTGGGGAGCATGCCTAGAGAGATGCAGGCTACCGCTAGAGCTAGAGGAGGAAATACTAAGTACTAAATTTTTATTATGTTGCCTCAAAGTATTGTTATATTGTCGTTATTGTTTACCGTTTCTAATTAAATGTATTCATCAAATTCAAGCTATTTTATTAGTTCATCTATAAATCTGTCGTAAAGCTTCAATATGTAATTTATTTGACTATAATATACGTAAAACAGTCCAGTGCAGGGTATCTAGATCAATATCAATAAAAACACAAAAAGTTTTAAATAAAAAAAAAAATAATAAAATAAAAAATAATGACTTAAAATAAAATGTGCAATATTTTTGTCTGTGAGTGTATAATGAGATGATTGAAAGCACGTGACATTGCTAGTATGATGGTGGTATGGATTTCTTTTATCTTGATCTGGAATGGACGAACCCCTAAGAAGTTGTTGATTGCTGAACGTTTGATCGAACTAGTAGGATCTTTATAAAGAGGCCTATTTACATCGTTCTAGATGAATCTCCTGGATGATTGGCAGGACTGACGGAGGATATATTTCGTAGGGATAGTTTCGTAGGGATTGAAGGTAAGTTTTTCATCTTTTGATCTCACTCATAAAGATGATGAAAACATAAGTGATAACAGTGCCCATTCATTTACTTCACAAGCGCTACATGCACTGCACTATACTATAGATACCACGACAATCCTTTCCCTGATGGTTGTTTAATAACTCGAAACGTTGAGAATAATTAAATCGTTACATTATTAACAACATAATACATATTATTGACGAAAACTAATACTTACAGTCCTCTGTTGTTACTGTAGTTGTAGTGTAGTTGATGGTTTGGTTGAGCCGTTCACAGAATATAAGCAGGGGCGGAGCGGGGGTGGTGGTGGTGGTCACTCTTGCACGTCCGTCTAAGGGTGCATCCGGATGATTGATGTCGTACAAAAACTCCGGGATAATCGGCACTGAAAGAGAAACATTTATACGCTACATTAGATATATCGGGATTACATTACTTTTAATCGTTCTGCTAAGATGTGTATTTATGAGAAGATGTGTTTTTATTCGGGTGGTTATCTTTGCGCACAGATTCAGGGAATAATTTTTATCCTCGCTAGGAAACGGCAGTTTCCTTTCCAATTTTCATTCACAATGGTTTATTTCAAAATTACATTGTTTCAGGTGAATCTTTCTGAAGTATCGTCACAGTTTACTCTCAAAATAATCAAAATTAAAAAATCAAGAAATAACTTTTGGGAGCTCATTGTCAATGATTTTAGGAGGTATTTCGTGGCGAATTATTACTTTACTTAAATATTCTAAAGTCTCCAACCTAGTAACGTATACTTTGCTTTTTACAAAAAACGTAATCCAGAAGTGTCAAATCTGGCGATCTGGCTGGCCACTCAATCGGCCTCCTTCTCCTTATCCAACGATTCGGGACCTCTTATCTACAGGGTCTTTCAATAGGGATGCACGAAATTTGTTAGGTTATAGCGGTCATGTTATTAAAGCAACATCTGTCAAATTTTTTGTGAGTTGTTCAGTAGTGTACGGCACATCACCATGGAAGATTATAGCGTTCAACAACGTGTACGAAACATCAAATTTTATTTTGGAAACCAGTGCTCCGTTCGAAAAACGTTCCACGTATTACGTGAATATTATCATCGCCACAACCGTCCCGCCGAGTCGACTAATAGACGTTTGGTGACCAAATTCGAGACAACCTGTTTGATAAATAATTAGCCAAGACCCGTACGTCACCAAAACGCAAGGTCTGCTGAAAACATCGCTGTTATGCGTGAGGGTGTATGGGAAAATCAGAGGCAGTCAATTTCTCGTCGTTCACAAGAACTTGGCCTTTCTGCGACTTCAACTTGGCGAATTTTGCCCCGAGACTTGGGTCTGCACCCGTATAAAATCCAACTGACCCAGGAACTTAAGGTGAACGACCATAGAGAATGCCGCGTGTTCCTCGATTGGGCTCTGGAGCAGGCGGAAATTGACGCAAATTTCGCCAAAAAAGTCATCTTTAGCGATGAGGCCCATTTTTGGATGAATGGATATGTGAACAAGCAAAATTGTCGGATCTGGTCAGGGGAGGTAGAGGAGGCTTAGCCTCCTCTTTGCAATTCTACTATCTGCAATTTTAGAGTAGAAATACTTACCTGCACAAGATAGGTCAAAATATTTTTATTCGATTTTAAAATTATTTTCAGGTTATTTTAAAAAATAAATAAATATTTTAGGGAGTGTTAATTAGCGTTATTTTTTTAATATAATTTGTTTTTTTGTATATTTTAATTAATTATTATTATGATAATAATTTAATAACTGTTTATTTCATATTTGATTAATTTAAATATGCGCCTAGTTTGCCAAGTTATGTATTTCTACGTCTCATGTTACGTATTTTACCACCCACTCATCGACAGGAGGCTAAACCGCTGCAAGTCTCCAGTTAAATCTATTTCCATACGTGACGAATGACCTTGAGCTAATACCGAGTATTTTTTATTCCTAAATCGCCACTAATTCACTGGCAGCTAGCTGCCAGCACTCCCACTCCCATCTGGAATGCTTGCTACAAAATAAGTCTTTCTCCCTTGCACCTATCTCAGTTCGACGCGGTGGGGGACACCTGTTTACCTACAAAGAATACGTATTTTATTTTCCTTTATTTATTATTTTTCTCTGCGTTTTCCTCGTACTATTTTAATTTATTTTGCAGAAGTGTTATTTAGTTTAAGTGGGACAATATGGCTACCAGCGAACAACCCACAACAAAAAAAAGTAACGCTCTGTAGCACTACCTCAAGGGTGGTGGGGAAATGTGCTAATCGTGCTGAAAGTGACAATTTCGAGGTTTGTTTTAAATTTTAGGTATTGATCGTAAATTTCACAAACTAATTTTTGTGTCACCGGTAAATACATATATTCTGCTTACCCTAAAAAAACCCTCAGGAACCGCCTCTGTTTCTGACTTATACTCGCGCTAAAAAAGGAGTTCCTAATAAAAGAAATATCGATGACATACCTCCTACACGAATCACCCTGGATTTATTGGTTATATTGAAAAAGTTATTCTGTGATTTTTCAAAGAATTTATTCATTACTTTACGAAAATATTGCACATTAATATTGTCTTCATCAGCACCATCTTGCAGTTTGATTAAACATTTATCTTCGTTCACGTTCTCATACCGGAGGAAGTAATTTTTGTCGCCCTATGGGCATAGGTCGACGCTTGCCCAAGGGCAGATAGTGCATACCCGGAACTGAAATTGATTCCAAAATGGATTATATAACATGCAGCTAAGAGGCGAACTTTAATTATTACGTACGCGCCTACTTGATTAAGTTTAAATTCCAATTTGTTGACCGTAAAGTCAGTCGCTGATCGATAGCTTAAAGATTATGCTTTGAAATTGCAATAGCGCTAGCAAAAATTAATAATTAGCATAGATGTCGGAGGAGGTTCTATTAAAAAGTAGGTAAGATACTTGTAGGAGATCGGAATTCAATCGATAACGTTCCTGTTTCACAAAATAATTACAGCAACAAGCAACAGGGTGACCAGCGATAAAAATAGAAAACCAGTTTTGCATGAACACCCAAAATATTACACGTTTTTCGACGCGCATTTCGCCAACCGAATTAGCATCATCTGGAGATGATTAAAACTAAGTTTTTTATATTTTCTTTAGTAATTTCTGATGAATTTATTTTCCAAACAAGAAATATTCTTTAACATTGTTGCTAAATATCGATGAATGATCTAGATTACTCATCTAGAATGGTTCTTTGTAACGATTCTACTAGTTTAATCAATCATTCAGCTATGAACTTTGCTTTTTTCTAGCAACGTTGTTGTGGAGTTATTGTTGTTTCTACAACATAGTCCAGTGTAGGTAACTTTAGAGAGGGTTACACAAAATACACGGTTGATGCTCGTCATCTTATCCTATCTCTGAGATAATTAATCTGTCTCTTCAAAATACTAAGGCTTCACCTTTAGTTTAAAACATTCTTAGGGAACATATCATTGTACACATAGAATCATTCCTAAGAAATATCTCTTCAGTCAGTCCTGACGAATGTCTTTCGCAAACAGTAAATATTCTTAAACATTGTTGCTAAAGATCGATGAATCACCAGGTTGACGAAACTTACGTCGATCTTTCAGTGCTTTCATGGAAAACTGGAAACCGCAACTAAATATAACATAACATCATCATAATACAACAGAATAGATGCCAAAGGGACAAGGTTTAGAACCAAAGCAGCACTCTTCTATCTCTTAGTTACTTCTGCTGTATATACGGGGTGAAATGTTTAATATCTGTTTCTGGTATTAACCGATAGATTAGAATTCACTCTTAACTGTCTCTCTCAACTTCCATAAACATCTAGGATTAACAGAAACAATTCTCTGCATCCTCCTGTATGCCGAAACATTATGGTGTTTGCATTATCGAATCATTTGCGTAAACAATAATGTAAACATCGTCATATATCGAAGCTCTATGATTGTTCCATTAATTTATCTTTTTGTTGTTAATAAATAGGTACCGCAATTTTTCTACGTCCTTCCTTATAGCGAAATTTCTTCTGAATTGTCTGCCTAGGCAATAATGTAGGCTATATTGTACACTAAGCACAAAAATTAAGGCATGTAAAAAAGTTCCTAAATTTAGGTGTTTTCAATGGGCTGTAACTTGGGGAAAAATAGTCGCAAAGCGATTTTAAGAAAGCAAATTGAAGCTCAAAGTTTCTAGTTTCCAGATCCTGAATTCAACATTTTTTACCATTAGCATTTTTTGAATAATCGTAAGAAAACCATCGGAAAAAGGTTTATACAAATTTTTGTTTGCTTTTCAGAAGGTCCACAGACTGCAATACATTTTTTCAGTGATTTTGCTATAGACTTTTTTTAGAAAATTTTATCCTCTATAATTTGAGTAGTCTAAAAGCCTTGTACGATGATTTTTCGCTGAGTTATCGTCGTTCAAAGAAAAAACGCCAGTTTTGACTTTTTTTTTTAAATTCCCTTTTTTTTACAATAATTAATATTTTGTGATAAAAACAATATGGATTATTGCTAACAAAACATTTTCAACCTCAAGAAATGAATAAAAAAAATAAAAAGATTATCCTTAAATTGATTTTTAGCAAAAACAGCAAATTCAATCATTCCGAACATAATTAAAGAAGAATCGCAGCGCTTTCAAATTCTCAGGGTTTCTTTAAGATACTATGAGGTTGAGAAAAAACAGTCAACATTCTTAGTCTATCCATTATTTGCAATGTTATGTCAAGATAAGTGAATAACCCTAAAAACCCTATTTTTTACCCCCTTCTCATTTAAGACTCTGGCACCGAATTTTTTTTATCAAAAACCAATAACTGAAGCTTATAAAGAATACTTTGCAGTTTTTAAAACCGTACTTGAATTTTCTGTACGATCATTATTTCTTGAGTAATTAATTACCAAAGTCAAAACTGACTTTTTTGCTTTGAACGACGATATCTCAGCGAAAAATCATCGTACAAGGCTTTTATACAACTCAAATTAAAGATTTACTTTATGATCAAAAACTTTATGATGAAATTACTAAAGGAAATACGTTTATTTTCCGTTATGGAAGTCCGTGGACCGTCTAGCAAGCAAATATTTTGAATTCTGTTTTCTGAAGTTTACTTACGATTACTCAAAAACAGCTGATGGTAAACAAATTTTGAACTCACAATCTGAAGACTAGAACTTTGAGCTTCAATTTACTTTTTCTAGAATTGCTCTGCGACTATTTTTCTCCAAGTTGCAGCCCTTTTAAAACCACCTAAAAATTTTGGATATTTTACATCACTTAATTTTTGTGCCTAGTGTAGTTAACGAAGATATGCATATCATTATATCATGGTATATCATTACTCATCTTTACTCCCGTCTCCTTTGGCTTGTGAAATTCTCTATCGCTTTTTTGGTGTTGACTGATGCATGTTAACTTCTACTCTCCTAGAGATCATTTGCTATGCTATCATCAAAGCGCTGGGCTATCCTTTTATTTCACGGCGATAATAAATTGATGGAGGCGATATCGATAAGCGCTTTTTGTGGAAGGAACGGACGTCCATCCGCAATAATCCTTGAACAAACTTAAGTATCAGTTACTGGATAAACAAAATCCGCTGCTATGGACGAAGTGTATTTATAACTCCTCTTCGCCGAAGCAAATCCAATGAATTTTATAGCATTTAAACTTTATCTAGTCGGTTAACCATTGAATTAAACATCGAATGGAATCTCGGCCTGGCATAAACCCGGCGAATCAACAGATTGCGGACACATCTAGTTGCTAGTGAAATATAGGGTGTCGTTGTTGACAGCCTGTTTAAAAATGTATGAGTGCATTTGTTAAGGCCGGGATAACTAAAACCATTACTTTGATAAGAGTGGAGAGCGAATATATCAGCCGTCCCGTCCGTCGGTTGCCCGTTCGGTCAAGATGCCATTTGCAATGGATGCGCCCTCTCTAGACCTTCGCCATCGGTTTAGAATTTCAAGCAGCGCGAAGACTAGCCCGGTTTTACGGTTAATTAAATTTTGTAGATTAACTGTTTCGATCCTCGGCCAGATATATTTCCAATGTATATATTCTACGATTATGCGGACGAAATTATGCCCTATGTTATCAGAAAACTTCTTCCACTTCTTCTCTGTCGTCCCTTCTTCTTCTTCTTGGATGCCTCTGTTTTTTATTTGACTTTTTAATTCTGAAACTCTTTCAGAGAAAATCACGGGTTAACTGTGATTTTAAAATAATTTTGAAAATATTAAACTGCTCAGGATTCTTTAGTCAGCTGTTTAATACATTACACTAAGTTTGATCAACCTCTAGATGTCCGGGTACGCTACCAACATATTAATTGTTTTAACTCCAAAGATACATTTTTATTTCAGTTTTTGCACCTTTCCCTTTATGTCATAGTTACCTTAAAAATAAACAAATGAAAGTCAGTACCATCTATACATCAAGTCGATAAACTAAGATTAAAAGGCTCATATGGAGCAAATGTACTTCTGAAACAGTTTTCATCAAATATCCCGATGTATTGGGTAACAAGCAGAAATAAACGTTATTACGGTCAAGAGACCTTTCAAATGGCATATCACTAAGCTTAGGTGTCCATTTGAATATTTCAAGGGGATAGTTGTTCGCGGGAGGTAGTGTCAGTAACAATTACGAATTTTATGCCAAAATACACAAGGCACGATAATCAAGGGATGTAAAAAAATCCTAAATTTCTAGGTAATATTCAAAGGGCTGTAACTTGGACAAGAATAGTCACAGAGCAATCTAAAAAAAGCAAATTGAAGCTCCAAGTTTCTAGTTTTCCAATCTCGAGTTCAAAATTTTTTACCGTCAGCAGATTTTGAGTAATCATAATAAAACCATCAGGATTTTTTTTTCTAAATTACTTGCCTTTCAAAAGGTCTACGGACTGTAATAAATTTCTTTCAGCGATTTAATCCTGGAGCTTTTTTAAATGATTTTATCCTCTTTAATTTGAGTGGTATAAAAGACTAGTGCGATGGTTCTTTGTGAGTTACCGCCGTTCAAAGCAAAAAAGTTATTATTTTGCTTTGAATTATTGCTAACAAAACATTTTCAATCTCAAAAAATTATGAATAGAAAATGAAAAAATCGTCCTTAAATTGATTTTTAGCAAAAACGACAAATTCAAACATTCCGAACACATGAAAAAAAAATCGCAGCTCTTCAAAATTTTCAGGGTTTCTTTGGGATACTTCGAGGTTGAAAATAAACAACCAACATCCTTAGTCTATCCATTATTTGCAAAGTTATGCCAAGTTAAGCGAAAATCCCTAAATACGCAATTTTTAAATCTCTTCCATCTCGCATCGAATTTTTTCATTTTTTTTTCATCATCATATCGGTTTATAACGTCCTTCGCCGTCTTCCGATTCCTAATCTCTATTTCTCTCTATTTCTCCACAAGTCCTCGTCCAGACCTCTCTCCCGAATTTCATTATCAATGCCCTCTCTCCAGCTTTTTCGTGGTCTTCCTCGCCTTCTTCTTTCTTGTGGTTTCCAGTTTAGAATTTTTTTGGGTATTCTGTCATTTGGAATTCGCTGAACATGCCAGTACCATACGAGTTGTTTGGTTCTTATACCATCTGCAATGTCATGTGTTATTCCCATCATATTTCTTATTCTCTCATTTGTTACCCTTTCTCTCTTTGATTTTCCAACTGACCTCCTCTAGAAGTCCATTTCTGTGGTTCTTATCATTCTTTCTGTTCTTTCTTTTATTGGCCATACTTCACAACTATAGGTTACTATACTTTTAATTATTGAATTATATATTCTTCTTTTATTTTCTTTTGTTATTTGTTTATCCCATAGAATGCTGTTCAACGTTGTAATTGCTCTCCTTCCTTGAGTGTTTCTTTCCGAAATCGCTTCATCAAGTGCCCCGTCGTTTGATATTTTCATGCCTAGATACTTATATTCATTGCAGTGTTTAATGTTTTGCCCGGTTGACAGACGTAGATCTTGTTGTTGTCCTCCAATACACATGTATTCCGTTTTCTTCACATTAACTTCTAAACCCCATTTTTCATACTCCTCGATAAGTTTGCGTGTCATATATTCCATATCATCGATATCTTGCGCGATAACAACTTGGTCATCCGCAAAGGATAATGTGTATAGTGTTGATGTATCATCTATTGGTATGCCCACATTGTGACATTTTCTTTTCCAAGTCATCAATGCGCGTTCTAGATATATCTTAAATAGTGTAGGAGATAGGCAGCATCCTTGTTTAAATCCCTTAGTTACTATAAATCCCGTTGTTATATTGTGTCCTATTTTTATTCTAGATCTGGTATTATCACACAGAGACTTTACAGCCTTTATTAATTCTACATTTATATTAGTGTTTTGTAATGTTTCCCAGAGTTTTACCAGAGGAACGCCATCATATGCTTTTTTTAAATCCACATATACTAGATGTACTTCTTGGTTAAAAGCTATCTTCTTCTCCAAGATTTGTGTGACTGTATATAAGTGATCGATTGTGGATCTTCCTGCTCTGAAGCCGGCCTGTTCTTCTGCCTCCATTTCACAATATTCGTTCTCCATACGGTTTTTTAATATATTCCCATATATTCTGCTGATGGAATTTGTAACAGATATTCCTCGGTAATTGTCACAGTCACTTTTATCCCCTTTATATCATTTTTTTTCAAAAACTAATAAATATAACCTATAAAGAATACTTTTTAGATTCTAAAACCCTACTTGAATTTTCTGTACGGTCATTATTTCCCGAGTAATTAATTACCAAAATCAAAACTGACTTTGTTGCATTGAACGACGATAATTCACTGAAAAATCAACGTACAGGGTCCTTAGACCACTCAAGTTAAAGAGAATAAGATTATCTAAAAATGCTTTATGATGAAATCACTGAAACAAATTTATTTAAGTCCGTGGATGTTTTGAAAGGCAAGCAAAAATTTGAAAAAAAGTTTTTGATTATTTCGTATCATTACTCAAGAACTGTTGATGGTAAGAAAATTTTAAATCAAGATGTATAAACTAGAAACTTGGAGCTTAAATTTGCTTTTTTTTTTAAATTACCCTGCGACTATTTTTCTCCAAGTTACAGCCCCTCAAAGATGATCTAGAAATTTAGGATTTTTTACATCCTTTAATTTTTGTACCTAGTGTATATCCACCTGAAAACAAAAATTGTCGTGTCACCAACATTTTCCTCTAAAAAACCAGTTCCAAAAGTTATTCTGGGTGTTTTCTTTTATATGGAACACCCTATATTTGTGAAATGGTATTTGTTAACATATCTAAATAAAACCCTATAACATCGAAATCCATCTAAATACTCGGCTAAACTATAACTAGAATCTGATACATAATTCGTACATATTTGTGGGTGTGGGTGTAAGATGAGGAGGAAGTTAGTAATTAGGAAGCGTAGTTGAAACTTCCCTAATTAAACATTTACCATACCGCCGAAAGGAACTAGCTTTACATTGACTTTTGTCAGTTTTATTTCACCTATTTATGTCAGTAATTCAATGGAGGCATAAAGTTAGTAAAATAGGATCAGGATTCAGAATTAAAATCGTTATAAACATGAATAGCCCCAAGAAAGAGTCTATGGGATTATAGTCGGTGGAAGAGGTGGCCACTATCTAGGTAGGTATCTTTGTGGATACGTTTAATCGAGATGTTATTCTTCACTATGTAACTGAGTGAAGATACGATCTGATGGCGGATTTCATCTAATGTGTGATATTAGATGTGTCTGGTTGGGAAATAATAGAATGTGCCAAATAATGGATGGAATCTATAGGATGCCTCAGTTGTAACTATAATTTGAATTGCGCACCATTTGTGTTCTATCAAAGATGGGGCGTCAATATCTAACAATTGCCACCTACAAACTATACGCATGTCGCGATTAACAGTTCAACGACGGATAATTTGTGTACAACAGTTTTATGAAAGTGAGTGACCATTTATAGTTGCACTACGAAAAATTCCCACAAAATTAAGACAAAATGAAGCGCTAACATAGTTAACAGTTTGTAACATAATCAAGAAATTGGAAGAGACCGGTTCTGTTATTGATAAGGCGACACCAATAGGTATCCGTCGTGGTCGGTGAGATGAAATATTGCTGCAGTGAGAGAAAGTGTACGGGATTATAATCGGATTGGAAATTGTATCCAAACACATGAATTCGAGATCGTGCACAACAACTGAATCTGTCAAGAGTCACCACGCATCGGATTTTAAAGAAACTACTATTAGTATCTTCTCCCTTTCTCATAATATTTAATACGTTTTAGGAAGTTGTGGAGTGTAGTACTCTTTCCATAATATGTACATGTATTATGTGTTATTAAAATAAAGTAGAAAGTAGGAGGAAAGGGAAGAAGTAGGAGTATATTGTAACTACAACCACCGAACAGAAATTAAGACAACAAGGTTCACTCTAAGCCCCGCCTGCGAAGTTTCCCTCCTTACTCCTTACTCAGGATCTAGTATCTCATTTTTTCGGTGTCCAAAAGATGAATCTAAGTAAGATAATTGATTATGCATCTAATAGGGTTACAACTCGGATTAGATACATTAAAATTATGCCGTATAGATATTTATAAATTATTTTATAGATTTCAGAGTTTGAAAAATCATTAGGATTTGTTGGTATTCATAGATATGCTAATCTTGCACCCGCTCAATGTAACAGTAAAATAAAAATTAGCAGTTTACATTTTCCTGAAAACTTTTTTTATTAGAAATGATTCGAAGACTCGTTTGCATTATGGTGCAGTTCCTTCTTTAAGTTTATTAACAAATAGTAAGTATTTTCACATTTGTTTTGTTTATATTTGAATATAAATATATACATATGTATATATTGGTATAAGAATTTTATAAAACCCAATTTGTCCATAAAGGAACATTTAAAATTCGATAAAAATTTTAGATCATTTTTGTCGTAATACTTGTATTGAGAACGAAAAGAAAAGCCACAAAGATGTTTATGTGATGACAAACATGGAAGAATAAGTGTTCGAAGGTAAATAAATTTTGTATTATTTAAGTAAGATGAGAGCTATCTTTAAGGGAGAATAGACAGGTATTTGCTCCGCCATCTATTTATTATTTTAGTTAAGATCACTCAGATGACAATGTCACTTTCTGCAAACTCTTCAAGAAGATTTAAAGGAGGAAATAAAAACTTTAAAAAAACTACAGGATCATATCAATGCCAAAAAAATTGGCCACCGGAATAACATCGGAAGATATTTAGAAATATTTAGAAGAAAATTATTCGCAACAATCCAGTAAACTTTTAAAGCCGCAATTGCAATTGTTAAATAAAGCTCCTAGAGAGTGTAGGTACATGGACGAATTGAAGCTATTTGCTCAAAGTGTTTACGTTTTAGGACCTAAAGCAATAAATTAGCTTATTTCGATCCAACTGAGACAAAACTAAAAGATATATTTAAAAATGTACCTTTTACGCATCCGTTTAGAAGTTTTGCATTAAATTATTTTTTATCCCTCTATACTAGGCTGGGTCTTTATTATACTATAAAACTCGCAAATCGCGATATACCAAACAAAAAATTACAAAACAAAATACCAAACTAACTATATTGAAAAATTTATGAGAATATTTGTTTATTAGTTTGGCAGTCTAGTTAGTAAATAATGGTTAGTAGATATGGTTGTTAATATATGTCGGCGACAATCCTCTGTATAGGACCATGCCACCCCTGTTATCGAGATAGGAATGCATGGAATGCAGACATAAACACGGTTACGAGAAGACGTAAACATTACCATAAATGGTCATGTCGAATGTGTGACTGGAGCTAGCGGGAAGAACCTATTTTCTCCCGCGGGCAGAACAAAACCGGGTTCAGAGTCCCGTGTATGGATTCAGTTAGAAAAAGACTCTAGATAGCGAGACGGGGATATCACGGGACTATTGGTGGCGGACTGCTTAGCTCCTTTCGTGCAATTTAATTATCGTTTTAATGATCTGGCATTTTAGTTTTAATATTTACTGACTATTGATTTCGTTTGTTTTGTTTAGTGACTTTTATATTTTTTCATCGTTATTGTTTAGTTAATTATTAAGTGTAATAAAGTGTGTGAAAATGCGACCAAAGTCCAGTAAATTTGTCCCAAAGTAGATTATTTCCTGCTCGCCTCCGACATATATATGCATATTAATATTTATTCTTTTGAATAATATTATTTGTAGTTTATGTATTGTTTTACCCCTATTAAAGGTAAACAATTAATGTAATAAGCGTTAGTAAGTCATAGCTACTATTTTACTTGAACAAAATATTTCCATTAAGAAACGGCTTTATATCTAATTTCCCAAAGTATTAGCCCCTGTAACAAACGTCCACGACGAAATAAGTAATCGGGACATAAAGTATACCCCGTATACTCAAGAAGGCCACCGTTTAACAGCTGCGTGTCAGCATGCCTTTGTAAGCGCACGATTAAAGTTCCGACGTAGAGTTAACCTTTTTGTCTTACTTTCTGTTCGGTGCTATAACCATCAATTTCTCATGCAATACACGCGACTTTTTCGTCTCGCCCTGTAAAAACGTCATCGACCTAATTCCATCGCATATGAGCGCCCTGTACGACTTTACAACGGACTGAAGCCTCCGTGTTTCAAACTGGATCACCGCAAGTAGTGTTTACGAAATAACATCAAAGAAGGCCACCGGAGGGTGTCCGCGCCGCGCTGGGCCTGACGGGGATGTCGTCGGGGTCGGAATTACCACCTCGGCAACCCTTAAAAGCTGACGCCCGCTTTTCATGTTTAATGTAACACGCCAGTCCGAGCAATCAACTAGAAGATTTTTCGCTCGCCACGAAAAAAGTGGCGATGGAGTACGCGGAGGCTGTAACATCAAGTCGGCCGTTTCCCGGAACTATTACAGCTTCATCAGATCGAGTTTCGAATTTAAAAAATAATGGGCGCATTACGGAGTTTTGCAAGTATAAAGTGTCTTAATGCTAACGGGTTTATGTACAATTTCAGGCGCGTTGGGGGAGCCGTAAAAGGGGGAAGGAAATGATGCAATGCAGACTTATTTTAGAAAATTGCTTTCTTAAATAATTCTTAGAAGTATACTAAAGCCCCATCTCATTATACAGTACCTGTC
The DNA here is from genome assembly GCA_037954035.1 of Rosalia funebris. Classification (NCBI taxonomy): domain Eukaryota; kingdom Metazoa; phylum Arthropoda; class Insecta; order Coleoptera; family Cerambycidae; genus Rosalia; species Rosalia funebris. The sequence continues at coordinate 6,739,226 of JAZFAV010000001.1, read as the reverse complement.
CGCGCTTATTTAGATGAGATGTTCCCGAATCTTTGGATAGGGAGAAAGAGGCCGATTGAGTGGCCAGTCAGATCACCAGATTTGGCACCTCTAGATTACTTTTCGGGGGATACTTAAAAAGGAAAGTATACGTTATTAGACTGGAGAATTTAGAAGATAAAAAGAAGACTTCGTCACAAAATGTAACGTATACATTCTAAAGTTATAGACAATGTTCTTTAATTGCTTTGGCTACTTTCAGGCATCTAGATGTGCACAATTTGAACATATGATTTGGTTGATTTTACAAATAATCACACAGGCCAATAAGGATTTTGTGATCGGACTTTTTTTTATTTTTCGCTTAGTTACATACCATGGACTACAGAAACGCTGCTTTTAAAGTGAAAATTTTTTCCATCGCCTCAAATTCTTTCGTCCATCTATCGCATGTCGCATTACAGTCGGCCGCAGATAGGGATAAACTGAAAGGCGCTCGGCAAAGCAGCCAAGGCCAATATGGCGGCGCCCATGGCTCTCATCAGCTGACCGTGTAGCATTTATATTCTCACTCATTCGTGCAAGTGCTCCGCGGTATTTGTGTGTTTTAATCAGTATATCGATGTAAATATTGTTGTTCACTTGATCGTAATGGACAACGATACATCTAGTGAGTCAAATATACCGGTCAACGAGGGAAGAACCAAGAATAGTGCGAAAATATCTGACGATGAATTAGTTTTACGCCGTAAGAGACAGAATGCCGAGAGAGTTTCAAGAGAGAAAGAAGAAGAGACAGCTTTCAACGCATCAACGATTCATAAAGCGCAAGGAGGAACATACGATGAAGTCGTTTACCATTATGAAAAAAGGCCATGCTCAAGATTTAGTTTACGTAGCTCTAAGTCACGTCACTAGTTTAAACGGTCTTTACATCGTATCGGAAGATGGCAAAAAAAATTTTTTTATCACACTGGTCGTCGAGTTACTAAACAAATACAGAATTTAAGAATAGAATTGGAGCGACTCTCGTTGAATCCACAGATTACTATTGTCAATGCAATCTCGAATTTTATTATGAGCCGACGGGGTTTCTCGATGATAACATTCTACATACAAAGTTTACGAGCTCATTCAGAAGATGTTTCTACAATACTGACAAAATCAATCAACACCCTTGTTTTATCCGAAATTAATTTAAAAAATAATGCAGGTAAATATTCCTAATTTCCATTGTGTGAATCGACAGAAACATATTAATTCTCGATATGGTGGAGTAGCTATATTACAAAACAATGACAGTTCATTGAGAGTTCAGTCGGAAATGCAAGCATAAATAAATAACATGAGTATTGGTCAAGCAACTACTTCCGAATCTGCTGTGGGAGATTTTTGTGCAGCTATTTGTCAACTTGATGACAACAGAAAACTTGTAATCGTGTCAATTTATATTAAAGTCAATTAAAGGATAGATGACATCATGGATTTTCTAGGTTTTTATCTAGCTCCATTTGCTACGTCTTCGGCACAAATTTTCCGTTCTCGAGAAATATATTCGCGAATGCCTGTTATTTTATCTGGTGATTTCAATACAGATTTTAAAAAAGAATCTGCTCCACTTACTGAATACTTGAGAGAAGTATTTAATCTTGAAATGAAAAACCCATACCACGAGATATGGTACTACGATCGATGCGGTTTTTTCTAGATACATTGAAAGAATAGAATGTAAGTCATTGTTTACTTATTTTAGTTACCATAAACTATTAGACTTATTATTTATAGACTGTGAGACTCAAGATGAAGATGAAGTTATTGATAGAATAATTGAAGTTCAAAATGATTCAATGATTTAAATAAATATTGATCTCAGTTCTTAACATGCGTCTATCATCTGAATGATTGTATTTATTATGTATTCCGTACTCTAATACGCAGATTGAAATTAAAATTTATACTTGGATATCTTGTCTACTATCGATTTCCCATTATCATTCCCATTTTCCAATTATTAAGTTAAGATTTAAAACGCGATTTTAAAACCCTAAATCGAATAATTTTCCGAAAATTTTCAGTTAAATGCCTACAATCCGAAAAAAAGTTTCACTTGCATCGTGGTTTGATAAAACCACACAATGTTTTTTTTTGTTTCCATCACGCACCAGTATTTATAAATGTACATTATACAATAATTTGTAGCTTTTAAAACAGACCTTCTATAAAATTAAATGTTGCTCAATCTTTGTGGCGCCCCTGTGTTTAATGACTTGAAACGTACACACAAGTGTGGGGGATTTACCGAAATAGAATTGACCGATGGGGATATTCCGGTTTTATACTATTCGGGTATTTACATAGTCGCTGTAGTACTTTTTGAATGTGTGTACGTTTACTCGTGACATCGCGTCGGGTGTTTTTATTTTGTTTTAAGAATGCCTAGAAGTTGTAAAAATAGACCAAATATATGTTGTTATAAACTTAACACCTGGTTTAAAACACGTTATGCAAATTTGGTTGATCCGCAAAAAATTCTTTTGCCACCACTTCATTTTAAATTATGATTAATGAAGCAATATGTAAAAGCTATAGATAAAAATGGGAATCGTTTTAAGTACTTATGTGGCAAATTTCCAGCTCTTTCTAAAGCAAAATTAAAGGAAAGCGTTTTCGTGGGGCCACAAACAAGAAAATTAATGCAGGACCAACAGTTTGAAGAAACAATGACAGATATTGAAAAAGAATCTTGGATATGCTCTTGAATATGAAAAATGTAATATGAAAATTTTTTTTAGGAAATTATAAACATCCGCAGTATGAGGAAATCGTCAACAAAATGCTGGATAAATTTTACTTAGTTGTAATATAAGTATAAAATTCATTTTCTTTATGCTTATCTGGATTATTTTCCAGAAAATCTTGGTGCTGTTAGTGAGCAAGGTGAAAGGTTCCATCAAAACATAAAGGAGATGGAAAGTAGGTACCAGGGTCAATGGGATGTGCCGATGATGGCAGATTACTGCCGGGTGCTGAAAAGAGAACATCCAACGAATGATTACACAAGAAAAATTACAAAATGAAGTCTTTTGTTAAAAAGGGAGAGATTTTCAAGAAATTAGAGACTCAAAACTATTTGTGTTGTTCCCTCTTACTATGTTTTTTAATGTTTATTAAATATAATGTTTATTAAAATGTAATTTTTCCTTTAGCTTTTAATTTATTCTGATTATTGAGTTGATAAGAAACCTTACCTTTCATATGAGCTATACCACCCGGTTAGCTATGGTGACTTTATTAATTGTATTTATTTAAATGAACAGTACTATGAAAACAAATTAAATAAATCACTTACATTTAATTCCGCACAATAGCAAGCACTAAATATAGATTTAATTTAATAAGATACGATTCATTTTATAAATATTTTTAAAATATCACAACGAGAATGGACACAATTTTACAGGCATGGAAATAAAAGTCGAAGAACTCATTTAAAATTTATTTAATTTGTTTAACACTGTACAAAGCAATTTTATGAAATATACAAAAACAATTACATACAACGACAGATGTATCTCTTTTTTCATCCCTCGTTGCGTACGCAAAATTTTTCAATATTGACAACGTTGTCATAGTTATAAAGAAAAAAACTACGACAACAGTGTCAATTTCTACAAATTTCGCCAAACTTTCGTCGAGCTTTCTTCTGTCTTAGGGAGGGAACACTTATCCTCATAAAACAAACACAACACATATCACGTTTGTAAAAAATAATAAGAAGAAATAACAGCAGAACTACGTTGATTCACATTTAGTCATTCTGTCATTGCATACGAAAGTTATAAAATAAATATCAAAAATAAAGACTCCAGCATTACTACAGATAAAGAAAACTATGCCACACAACCATTGCATTGCAGATTATTCTTGCTATTTCAAGTACTTTTGAAACTAACAAATAGGTAAGGATCTGCGCTACTTCCTATCAAATACGAAAGATAGCAAGAAATCAAAAATTATTTTCGTCAAGATGATCATGGAAGACATCCATCTTAGTTTCAACAAGGATAGCATAGTTAAAATGTTCTCGTCTTCCTTTCATTATCTTCATTCATTTAAGTTAGCATCGTCGGAAAGAAGATTCCTTGATGAGTAGGTTTCTATGTTATTTTCTACATACGCCGTGGCTTTGTTTGGTGTTATTTTTAGTATGACATTCCTATTTATGTTTCTGTTGCTTGCTAGCAAATATCAGTTGGCACACGCAGTTTTAAAAGAGCTGTGAACATCCTCAACGCAAAGCCTTAAGACGAACTGAATCTGGAACAAACCTCCATACGTATTAGGTAATCTCCTTAGGTATATTTAAGTCATTGATCATATTTTGGGCTACTTTTGTAGATGGTTCTAGCATTTATGTGCTTAATTCTTCTAGCACCCATACAATCCACTTTTCAAGATCATATTGTGGTCCATATTGGATTACTTGTAACTGGAATCATCATCATCTCTTCGTCTCAGTGTGATTAACTTTTCAAGCACTGTTTGGCAGAAGATCTTGAAGGCTTTACCCTGATTTTTTCAAACAGTCATACAGAGAGCTTATAACTTCCTGTATCTGAATTCCGTGCTCCAATTAATCCAACTGTTTTTCATTGTAGGCCCTTGGAAGCCAGACAAAATCATGGTCCAGGCCTACTTCAAGCAACCAAGCAGGCTGGTGAATATTGCTTCTGTCTGCCTCTGATAGCGACAGTGAAATCTCACTTTGCAGATTTCCGATTAATTTGGAGTTGTTTGACATTTTTGTAGATGATTTGAATCTTCGTATGTAAACACTTCTATCTTTTTCTGCTATTTCAGGTATGTTTAGGTTGATATTTATATGGTTTTTAACGAAACATTTATGAAAGTATTTATGACAGACCTTTTTTCTAAAAATCATAAAATAGCGAAAACCGCGTCCTTCTATCTGTGACTGATTTCTACCTACAGAGCGAGTCTCAATTTATGACAACATTTATCTAACACTACATTTTTTACACGAGTTTTAAAATGATTGAAGCACTTTGCTAAATGCACTACATGCACTATTTTAGACAAGATGAGAACATAATCTTGAATTTATATTTAAGGCCTAGGGAACACCGAGTTTATTCTCAAAAATTAAAGTGGGAGATTATCTGATGTATCAGATTTACTCTATTTCTTACAGCTTCTTGGAAGGCCATTGAAATATTATTTTGACAGTGTCTTTATCGATTTCAAGTGATTACAGCTTTTATTTTCATTCAACGAAAAATCATTTCCACTGATGTTCACTTATTAAAACGTGAACGTTTTATTTTTGATCCTGAGCGTCTACGGTTGTTAAGACCAGGCCCGAAGTTCTAGTATGACTGGATGGGGTCATCACGAATGGGAGGATCTGGCCATTACCCACTCTCAACCACTGCGTCAGTGTCAGTAGCGCTGACGATGTCGGAGTGAGAGGTGCACCCCGGTGTTACACAACGCAGTATTATAAAATTTTTTGTTCATCGATGAGTTCAATGGGCGGAAATTTTCCGTAGATTGACTGTACAGTTCAGGGACCAAATACTGTCACAGGACGCGTGTGTTTACCTGGCATAGAGAGTTTAAGGAAGGGAGAGAACGAGTGAAAAATCAGGAACACGATCGCCGTCCTCGCACCAGCACTACGGACGAACACATTTCAACTGCAACTACAACTGGTATCCAAAATTGCAGAAAAGTTCGGAATAAGTTATGGGAGCTGTCAAGCGATCATCAAACTCGACCTGGAGTTCCGTAAAGTATGTGCCAGGTGGGTCCCTCGCCTTTTGACCGCAGATCAGAAGTTGAGACTTTGAAGGTCCGTCAGAGGCTTACAGTAAGGTTTGCGGAAGAAGCTAATTTTTAAGTCGGATTGTCCCCTGCGACGAAACGTTGGTCCATCACTACACGTCCGAGTCCAAACAAGCGTGTATGGAGTGGCGGAGGAAGCCTCAGTGAAAGCCAAGACTCGATTGTCAGCTGGCAACTTTATTTCAACCGTTTTTTTCGGCTGCGAGCTATTGAACCAGGTGAGGGATTCATATCGTGGCAAAATACAAAACCAACCAATTCGAGAGCCAATCCTCCTGGCCTCATACTGTAGTTCTAACGGTCGAAGAATTGAAATAAATACATTGGACTCCACTTGAACATCCTCCCTACAGCCCGGACTTATCGCCCTGCGATTTTTATTTGTTGGGGTTGCTTAAAGAATCTCTAAGAGAGCAACGATTTGAATATGACCAGGGCGTAGAGAGGGATTCGTGCGCATTTAGCTCCTGACGCAACCAGCTCCATTCTACGATACTGGGATAAAAAAACGCTGTAAAATTATTTGTAAAGCAGGAAACTATGTAGAAAAATAAAATATCTTTGCCTTTTATTTTTTATTCAATATTTTTTTTAAATAAAGTCCCGTTTATATTTGATCCGCCCTCGTATCACAGGAAAATCGCGCTTTACCTTAGAAGGGACAAATTCGCGTCCACGCAGATTTTATTAATACCTTTCTCTACGCCACAAAGCATTTTTTGTCGACGGCATCGATTTTATGTACAATAAACCCGCACCATAAAACTCCTTTCAGCCCCCACTTTTTATGCGATCGTGGAATGGTCGCGTCGTCCTCGGCGGGAATAAAAATTTGTAATTAAGAACCATCTGTATTTTCCGAAAAAATAATCGTTTTAGTTCATTTAACCGCCGTTCCTGATTCTTCTCGGTAAACTATAACCCCATTTGATGCGGTAGTAAAGACGTTCGTAAATTTTTCTTTCAAGAAATGCCGATGGTCATTATATTTTATCTAAAACGTTTGATGGAGGCCCCCGTTTTAGGAGTGAATAAAATTCTATAATTTTATGGCACTTTATATTTCTTAGAGAACTGTGCCATTATGTTGTTGAGCCACTTCCCGGCACTCTTTTGCTCGAATGCGTTCAATTGTAGAGCGCCCGAGTGGTCTGAAACAATTACGGGGGTGAGAATATTGCCCAACACATGACGGGGGTTTTAAGAAAGACAGACGTATGTTGTAATTCGACTCACCAAAGATATTTACCATATATCCACGATTTTGATAATGTTTTAGGTATAGATAGAACTATTTATCCTAAAAACGATCGTTCCTAAATCGAGAGAGGAAAGAGGTGCCGGATTGGATTTTACGATTTTTTTTTTTATAAAAATTATTTACCGTAGTGTATAAATAATGTAAAAGTAAGTAACACAGACCAACAAAGATTTTATGATCGGACTTTTTTTGACTTTTCGGCTTAGTTACATACCATGAACTACATAAACACTGTTTTTTTTTTGTTTCCATCACGCACCAGTATTTGCAAATGTACATTGTAGGTACAATAATTTGCAGTTTTTAAAACCGAGGTTCTATAAAATTAAATTTTGCTTCAATATTTGCGCCGCCCCTGTGTTTAATCGGTTTGAAACGTAGATGAACAGTGTCTTAGTGACATTAGTGACGTCTCAAGGGTTTCTAATCAGCTCTAGGTATTCTCACAGTCAGAACTTAATGGTTTAGTTGGGGACTTAGGGCTTCCAAACGATATGTCTGAAATTTTGTGATCCAGGCTTAAAAGTAAAAATCTTACTGATCTCAAATGTCAAAATTTCGTTGTACAGAACAAGATAATATCAACATGTACATTTTTTTGCGCGAAATACCGGGTTAGTCACCTAAAATTGACCCCCCCTTTATTTCTCTTAATTTCAATCGAATCGAAAAATTCAAAAAAGGATTTTACATGATTTTTTATAAATTTTTTGAATATTTAAGCAAATTTTCAAAAACTTTACAAATTGAAAGGGGGCGAACATTTTTTTAATTTATTTTAAATGGAACACCCTATATTTTTTTACTTAACAAAGTTACCTACAGTTTTCTGATCACAATAATATATAATTGTTGTATCTTGGTAAGTATAGTTCTTGAGATATTCATACAAATATATGTATAGTCACATCACAGGAATAAATTTAGCATAAGACCATAAATCAGGAGAGCTATGAACCGAAATGATTTAAAGAAACAATAATGCTTCGTTTAACAGTTATGTTATGCTTGACTTATGTTTGATTGTTATATTATTAATACGCTTTAAGTTAAGTTTTAATACACTTGTTAATATATCTAATATATTGATATGGGATATTCATTAGTCGAAAGGAAAGAAATATTAGAAATTTACTTAACCAGCAATAAAAACAAATAATAGCTAAAAGAGAATATGCAAGAAAATATCCTGAAAGAAGCGTTCCCTCCAAGAATACTTTCTCTAATATTTATCACAAGTTTGGGGACAGCGAATCCTTAAAAGATAAGAAACGAGAAAGAAAGAAGCCCAAAACAGGAGAAGATATGGAAATGGACGTTTTACTTTTTTTTACCGAACACCCCAATAAATCTACTAACGCTGCTGCAGAAGAATTTAATATTTCTCAAGCAAGTATAAGGCGTATATTAAAACGTCACAAATATAAGCCTTATAGTATTTTGCCAGTTCAGCTTTTAACTGAAAATAACTTTGCCGACAGAAGAGTTTTTTGTAGAGAGAAGATCGAGAGAGCAGAAAACGACAATAACTTTTTAAAAAACTTATTTTGGACCGATGAAAGTAGCTTTTCAACGGCTGGACTTTTTAATAGGAAAAATGCACATTATTGGGCGCCCGCAAATCCACATATTATAAAAGAGATAAAAACCCAAGGATATAATACAGTAAATGTGTGGTGCGGTATTCATCAAAATACAATTGTGGGTCCCGTATTCATTAATGGGTCCTTGAATGCAGTTCAGTATTTGAATATTCTTCGGGGTGAAGTAGAGATCTATTTAGATAATATTCCCCTTGCAACCAGGAATTCTGTTTTTTCTTAAGGCCGTTCTGCTCCATAATGGAAACATTTTTGCATCTGTATCTGTTGTCCATTCTGTACAAATGACAGAAAGTTACGAGAATCTAAAAGTACTGCTTGAAGAAATTCAGTACAAAGATCATAACTGGATGATTTGTGGTGATTTTAAAATTGTAGGCTTGTTATTAGGTCAGAAATCAGGGTATACAAAGTATCCGTGTCTTCTGTGCGAGTGGGACAGCAGAGACAGGCGACAGCATTGGGAGAAGAAGGATTGGCTCCGAAGAGAAAACCTGGTTCAAAAAACGTTGTTTATGCAAATTTGGTTGATCCGCAAAAAATTGTTTTGGCGCTAGGACCACAAATAAAAAATAAATGCAGGACCAACAGTTTGAAGAAACAATGACTGAAATTAAAAAAGAGTATTGGATATGTTTTGACGTAACAGAATTTTTTTTATCAAATTATAAACATCCGCAGTATGAGGAAATTGTCAACAAAGCGCTGGATAAATTTCAGCAACTTGGTTGTAATAAAAATTTAGTTTCTGCATGCTCGTCTGGACTACTTCCAGAAAATCTTGGTGCTGTTAGTCAGGAACAAGGTGAAAGGTTTCATCAACACATAGAGGGGATGGAGAGGAGGTACTGGGGTCGATGGGATGTGGCGATGATGGTAGATTATGCTGGATACTCAAAAGAGAACATCCAACGAATGGTTACACAAGAAAAACTACAAAATGAAGTTTTACTTTTCCGCACTCCACTATAAGCGGAAAAGTAATGTAATCGTGTAAAGAAAAACTTTTTTTTTGGGTTTATTTTTCGTTTTTCGGCTATGTGTGTGTCGTCGTTATCGTCGGCATTTACTCTTCTTAGCACGATAACTCAACTAAATCGTGTCGAACCGATTGAGTTTTTACTGATTCTGATCGAAGACGTCTCCCAGACGACACCTATTGACCCCCCACCCCCTCCCCCTTGGCACACACCACCCCCAACCTTGGGTCTATTTGAGAAATTTTTTTAGCATGATAACTCAACTAAATCGTGCTGAATCTATCGGGTTTTGACTAATTCTCATCGGGGACGTCTCCCAGACGACACCTATTGATTTTGAGGTGGTTAGGACACACCCCACCCTGTCCATGGGTCATGAGAAAGCACGATGGTGGACTATTTGAGAAATTTGTTTTGTTAATACGATAACTCAACTAAACCGTGTCGGCTCGATCGGGTTTTGACTGATTCGGGTCGGGGACGTCTCCCAGACGATACCTATTGATTTTGATGTGGATAGAATACACTCTACCATGTTCATGGGTCATGCGAAAGCACAATGGTGAACTATTTGAGAAATTTGTTTGTTAGCACGATCACTCAATTAAATCGTGTCGGATCGATCGGGTTTCGACTGATTCTGATTATGGACATCTACCAGACGACATCTATTGATTTTGAGGTGGATAGGACACGCCCCACCCTGTTCATGGGTCATGAGAAAGCACGAGGGTAAACTATTTGAAAAAAGTAAAACTGTCGCATAAAACACATATTCTGTATTTATGTGTTAGTTTATTTTTTCTCGGCCACTCAATTTCGAGATAGAGATGCCAAAAAGTCCGTTTTAAGGTTTTAAAACTGTTTGTGATTCTCAAAGAAAAAAAGAAATTAGAGACTCAAAACTATTTGTGGGTCGTTGCCTTTTACTATTTTTTTCAATGTTTATTAAATATAATGTTTATTAAAATGCAATTTTTCCTTTAATTTTTAATTTATTCTGATTATTCGGTTTCTCAAAACCTTACGTGAGGGGAAAAACGGAAGGTAGATATGAAATCAGCGTAAATAACTCGCTTATAATCACTTATCAAACCCAAATCAACTTTCAAAATGTCAAAATTTGTAGGCCTGTGTAATCACCGTCATTAAATTTAGTAATTTGAAATTGCACAATCGTCTCTATTCATTTGTTTTATCTACCCTACACTCATTCTAATGGCATTATTACTGTAGCCTATGTCAAGAAATACGTATGTAAAAATAAATAAAATTTGGCCAATTCAAAAGTTTTTCCCAAAAGTAATTTTTTAAATTTTTAACGAGTTTATTCAATTCTATACGAAAGCACTGAATACCTCTGTAAATATCATTTCATAAATGTTTTTTTTGTTAATTATCTATTGGTTTAATTTGTAGTCACACTCGTATATTCCGTCTCAAATATTCCAAATTAATTGCAGCTAGCATCGAAATAATAATTCCCATTATTACGGTCTTATTTCTCTAATGCCATATTATATTTACCGTAATCATCTGCTTCCGCAAATGAAAAACGAGGCAAAAGTAAAAATTGATTAATACTCCGGGAATAAAGTGCTTATTTATCCCCTGAGCCCCTCCGGCATAATAAATTCCTATACAAATCCTTTCTGAGCTGTCCAAATTAAACTCTACCACTTATTCTAATTACCTGCGGAACTAGATGACGACCTAAAAGAAGGTATGTCTTCGTTGTCGTAAGTAAATATGTGAGCCAAGGCTCATAATAGTACGGGCAGGCATAATTTTACAATTGTTATATTGAAATAAAAGTAATAACACTCAAAACTATTTTATTAAGGAAAAATATTGGTAACAGAAACAAAATATAAACTTTTAACTTAAATACGATGAAATATTACTACGTTATGGTGTGTCTGTGACAAGTTTGTTAATAAAAAACATTAAGATTCAGAATAGTTCGGCCAGTTGCTGAAATACATAGTAGGTTAAACGTTTGAAGCCGTTTTAATACAAAATAGAATCTCAATTATTGTCAAAGTGAAATGGATATTATAATGTGTGTTTTGGATGCGTTTGCTAAAATTAAAAAAAAATGGCACGTGGCGTGGCATTAAGTGACGAAATGTGAAAATGAATTATTAATGCCCATAAACAGGGAATTTCGTCTAGGAAATATCTGCTACGTATTCGTTGCCTAAATTTACAGTGCAAGGCATTAACTTGTATAAAAAACTGGATGCACAGACCAAAGGAAGAAGACTGATCGACCATCCCAAATTTCACCATCCTCGCGCAGAAACACGAGAAAGGGGTTGAGGATCGCTTCTGGGTATAATTCAATGCCTGGTGGGGCTTTAGCCCGAGGAGTAGTTGTTTCCTAGAGCGATTATGTAATAGCTTTGCTATTCGGGAACTACTTTGATAACCGCTTGGGGGCTTGGTGATTCCTTTCTCGATTACCGACTTTATAAGTTACTGACAGAGATCGTATCGATAAAGATGTATACGCCATAAAGTTCATTCGGCATTTGTCCTGAATCGGCGTACCGTATGCGGTACTGATGAGAACTAACAAGTTCGAAACAGCTGTATGTCGTTCGGTTCCGATCCGGGACAAATGTCGAATCCTACCTGTGGCGGGTTTTATTTTTTGAAACTTTATCTGATCGTGCAGAAACACGAGAAAGGGGTTGAGGATCACTTCTGGGTATAATTCAATGCCTGGCGGGGCTTTAGCCCGAGGAGTAGTTGTTTCCTAGAGCGATTATGTAATAGCTTTGCTATTCGGGAACTACTTTGATAACCGCTTGGCGGCTTGGTGGTTCCTTTCTCGATTTCCGACTTATAAGTTACTGAAATATATTAGTTGTAAAATTCTGCCTGGCCAAACTATTATGAGCCTGGGCTCGTACATGAATTTTCAATAGTTCTCATGAAAAGACCAAGAACTCCTTTCCGTCATTCAGAAACCAATCAGCAACAAGAAACACCTTTTCTCTGACATGGATACTCTTACATTTCAAATGTTAGTTATTTTTCATTTATTATTTTTCAAGCTACAAGAAATATAATCAATGCATTTGAAAGTCTCATTGTTAAACTGATCCGAACTATCTATTAATTTGACTGCAGAATCATTTTTTAAACGACGAGAACTTTTTATAATTTTTTTTTATTTCAAGACCTGATAATGAATTTTGAAGTTGCACATTGCGGTTAACACGGTAACCTTGAGACCGATCAGGAGACATAGAATAACCACTAATCTCTGAGGTGGTCTGTGTGGTTGGCCTCTAATAACATAAACAACAGATATTTCCTAATTGTCGAATTGTGGGCGATCACCCGTGAAATGTTCCCATAAAATGCCATGTATCTAAGAAAAAAAAAACGTTAATTGGAGGTTTTCGTTACCATACCCAGGTGAGGGTTACAGAGAGGTAAATGACTTCAATAATCAGCTTGTATTTCTTATTCCAAAAGTTTTGTGGAAGACGATTTACTGACTCAAGTAAATAGGTCGCAAATTAAATTCTAAATTACTATTTTATTACTTTGATTTAATCATTTTGCTTACATTTCTAAGTAAACTAATTAATAATATTCCGAAACAGCGAAGACAGACTATGATCTAATTAATGATCTTATATAGAACAAGAATGGAATAAGATGTGCTGATAGACCAAATTACCAACAATCATATCAGAAAACCTTGAGAACCTAATATTGAACAGACCACAGACAAAACTGAAGGATAGAAATATCATACCAAAACACCAATTCGGCTTTCAGGAACAACATGATACAATTGAACAGGAGCAGAGAGTGGCGGAGGTGAAACGCAACAAGAACTCGCAGATCGATTGAATGTGACACGAGAAGCCGTCTCCATACGTTTGAAAGCTTTGGAAAGGATCCGGAACACGGGAAGATGGGTTCAACATGAACTGAATGAAAGACAGCAAGAAAACCGAAAAAGCATTTACGAAATTCTGCTTGCCAGGTATAAAAGAAAGTAATTTCTCCATCGAATTGTGACTGACGATGAAGAGTAGATATATTACGAAAATCATGAGCGTAAAAGATCATAGGTAAGTCTAGGCGAACCATCGACATTGACTGCAAGGCCAAATCGATATGGACGGAAGACAATGTTCTGTGTTTAGTGGGATCAGAAGAGTGTCATCTATTATGAACTGCTAAAACCTGGCCTACTATTAGACCTGGTTTAGTATTAACGGTTTGTTAACACTAAACGCTACCGACAACAAATGACCGATTTGAATTAAGCTCTGCGTGAAAAACGACCAATATCAATAAAGGCAACATAAAGGGATTTTGCTTCATGATCCATCACACCCAGCAAAACCGGTTAAGGAAATGATTGAGGCGTTTATTTGGCAAATATTTTCGCATGCGGCTTATTCACCAGACTTGATCCCGTCCGATTACTACTTATTTGCATCGATGGGACACGCAGTTGCTGAGCAGAGCTTCACTTCTTACGAAAATATACGAAAATGTCTCGATGACTGGTTTGCCTCAAAAGAGCAAATATTTCTTTGACATGGAATGCACAAGTTGTCAGAGAGATGGGAAGAATGTGTAGCTAGTAATGGGCAATACTTTGAATAAAATATTTTTCATCATTTTCATACAGAAAACGTGTATTTTCTATACAAAAAAATCCTGTTTCATATTTACATACCTGGTATATATAGTTAATGTTTTAATGTAAGTTAGTAACCTCATGCTTCATACTATTATATACTACATTTGCTTATTGACCACGTAGACATTGGCAGATACCATGGGGAGAAATGGACCAACTATTCGTAAACAAGTTGTTATTGACATGAACGGATGAAAGAAATGCCAGTACAAGCTTTAAAATGTCTGTCTCAAGAATCTTTGTAACCTGGATTTTCTTATAGATCACGCAAAATGATTGCAAAGAAGGAAGAAATGCATTGGACAAGTATTGGACATACTAAACTTATTAGTCGTTCGTGACTTGTATCTCTAAAATTGACAACACATTTGTACGTCACTTCGACGAACTTTGACCTGCTATCATGATGTTATTGTTAAAGTCAATAAATCCGATGTTCTGAAACACCAAGAAGTAATGTTTTCGTTACAGAAATAAAATTTAAACCTTTTTCTGTAGCCTCCACTCTCTCGAACCTAATTACGGAGCAACCCAATTTGAATCGCCCTAAGTTCTGTGTGGGGTTTTATCTACTAACAAAATTAAGTGTAAACTCTTGTTATCTTTCAAGAAAGGGAGACGGACAATTATAGATCGATTGTTAGAGGACTCCCAGTTCCAGTTAATTGTCTCGGATCTGTGGTCATTATCGTTGGCCAGGATAATTACTCATCTCCCGAAGTAGGCTACAATAACGCAAGTTTCTTATCAAATGGCAGGTTACATACTTCACTTGGCTTATTCAAATTCTAACAAGGGATTACGGGGCTCTTTGTTCGGCGCAAAGGCGGCGACATCGACGTCCAAGGACGGCGAACGACAAAGATCATACTTTGATAGATGCCATCTGGAACGCTGTTTGCCAGTTCGTTGTAATTACATTCGATAGTAAGTAATATGGCATATCTTGTCCTTAGATGTAGGATATGAAGGCTGTAGCTCAAAGGATGAGCAGGAAATGAAGACGTAATTTTCTTTGGAACATGGCAGATTTGCCGTCAATTTGGCGCAACATGAAGAGTTTTCATTAGAATGATATGTAACTTACTTCACCGCGAAAATTTCCTCAAATATCATTACTACTTATATTACCGATTCAATGAGATTTCAAATTTCAAGGTCCATTTCGAAGTTTTTCTGATGATCCCGAATCCCAAATTGGGATAGTTTCAAATGGGATTGACTGAGATTAAACAAAAATGTATTGGTTTCTAACAAGAATGTAGTATAATTAAAATTCAATATCATAATCTTTACAATGCAAAGTTTTACTTGGCAGATAGTAATTTTTACAAACTATTGAAGTGGGGAGATATCTCCACACCATCTGCAAATGCCTTATATAATAAGGACTAAACAAATTAGGCCAAAACTGCTATTCTCCTAACTACATGCCGACGACGAGCGCTGAATTGCATGGCGAAATTTGCCGTATTTTGTCACAGAGTCTCTATCTCAGGATATCACTAACTGAAGACCGGTTTCGACTTTATCTTGGGCCTCGTCAGTGCGGTGTAAGTGAGTATACCTTTGACAAGCGAGGCTCGCACCTTGTAGACGCCGGTAAGTTTACCACAGTAGAGCGTAACAAAGCGCCATCTCTCGACAGTTTCGAAAATTATGTGTATTGATGATATCAAGTTTTATTTCGATTTGGATTATTTTGCACTATCATCTGCACTATCATATGAACATTGCACTATAACAGCAAGTTATCGAAACTCTGTTATTTAGGAAAAAACTTGATCGATTTAAATTGACCAATATTGATTTCGAATTAATTTCTAATTTACAACATATTAGCTTCGAATTTGTTATCCTCTATGTGTAGTAACTTAAAATCTAAGAATAAGGACCTGGAAACACCAGCGCACATCAATACCAGCGCATCATTCAAAGGTGACTAATTTTTCCTTAATTAATACACAACATTTTCCAATTTTTTAAGATAAAACCAATCGAATTGTGTTTGCAATCTCCATAATTCCAAACAGTTATGGCCAAGTGTAAATTATGTACAACTCTAGTCAATTGGTGTAAATATTATTAATGAAGCATCTGCAAACAATACTTTAACATAGTTCAATTATTCACGCAAGAAGAAAGGACCTGCGTCGATAAGTGTTCTAAAAATTATCCTACGTCTCGGGCGATAAGGACTGCTTCAGTTTCACACCATTTGTTATGAAAGAATACTCCAGGCCATTGTATTACGCGTATTTTTGTGTTGACAGTAAAAAAAGTAACATAATTTCAGTTAATTAATGCACACCTATTGTTCCTGAATGACAGAGATTGATGTAGCAACTCTCGTAATCAATATTTACGTAAATATTGTTATGAAGACTAGCGGGCTGTAATTATCACTTTGTGGAGGGCACGATTCTTTTCATTAAAAATTTTAGCTTCATTCGGATTAGTAATGGTCAAAGTGGATGCTTTAAAAAATGGAGGGAGCCCGTGAAAAGTTGGTGTAATGAACCTGTTAGGTGAATTTTTCGAATAATAATGGATGATCCATGAATGGATGATCGAAGCCACACTTAGTGTCCCCAGAAAGGGACACTATAAAATTGACGGTTCAACCTCATTCTTCTCATTTTAAAATTTTCTCGAATGGACATAAACCTTTGGTTTCACCAAGATGGTGTTTTCGGACTGGATGTTGCTCATCTAATTTCGACTTGTAGTGGTGGAATGGCGTAGCTTATAGCATGGCATTCAACGTCACCAGCCCTTACGTCCCTTGATGATCCTTCCTTACGGAAGCATTTCAAATTAAAGATCTATAGTGTCAGTTCACATAATCTGAAGGATCTAAGAAATCGGATTAGGGAGGAAATTCGACCAATTAGCGAAGAATTAAACCACAACAAACAAATAAATTTTCGGAGTTTTATTCAACGCTAAATGTAATGTACCCTGGGATTTTAAATAAAAGAATTAAGGAGAGTAATATTGGACAGAAAAACCAGATCATTAATGACCTTATTTTATATCAGTATCAAACCGCACCGACTTTACCTTCAATTTATTGTCCGCCGAGGCGAGACTACTTTCTATTCCGACTCTGGAGTTGTTCATACACGTCACTCTATGTGTGATTAGAAAAACGGATCGCCCTAGTTTCCCTTACATATTAACTAGGAATAACACGTCTCCCTATGTCGGTATAAAGGAGAACTTCCTAATTGCTTAGCGTGATTACCGATCGGCCCCAAGGGCGGCGTATTTATAACCCCTTAAGCTTCCATTCTCATTTTTCTATAGCCGCTTAAATAAATTTAGGCGAGAGGCATGAGCGTCCCTCTATATAAATAGAAGGTCGTATTCAGATTTCCAGGTCAATTGACGAAATTTCTGTTGGTGACGCATCAGGTTAGGGGCACGTTGCAATGATGTGTGAAGAGAGCGGTTTTAATTTCTCGTTTACGTTATCAAAGCGCCGCAGAATAAATCCAATTAATCGCTACTTTCACACGTATACGTCAAAGAAAATAATATACAGTGCCTAGATAATGTTCGGCGGGATATTCACAATTTTTTCAATAAATAATTACAGGGTATTTCAATAGGGGCACTCGAAATTTGCTAGGTTATAACGGACATGTTCTTAAAGCAACATCTCTCAAATTTATTGTGAATTGTTGAGTAGTGTATGGCAAATTACTACGGAAGGATATAGAGTTCAACAATGTCTGCAAATCTTCAAATTTTATATTCAAAATCAGTGCTCTGTTCGAAAAATGTTCCGCGCATTACGTGATGTTTATCCTCGCTACAACCCTCTCGCTGAGTCGACAATTCGACGTTTGGTGACCGAATTCGAGTCAACTGGTTTGATAGATAATCAGCCAACACCCGTACGTCACCGAAACGCAAGGTCTGCTGAAAACATCGCTGCTGTGCGTGACAGTGTACGGGAGAGCCCAAGGCAGTCAATTTCACGTCTCTCACAATAATTTGGCCTTTCTGCGACTTCAAATGGGTGAATTTTACGTTGGGAATTGAGTCTGCACCCATATACTATCCAACTAACCCAGGAACTTAAGGTAAACGACTATAGACAACGCCGTGTGTTCACTGATTGGGCTTTGGAGAGCCCAGAAGTTAGAAGTTGATCCAAATTTCGCGAAAAAAATCGTCTTTAACGATGAGGCATTTTTGAATGAATGGATATGTGAACAAGCAAAATTGTCGGATTTGGGCTGATACCAATATCCACACGAGATACACCAGCATCAAATTCATCCCGAGAAAGTCACCGTTTGGTGAGGATTTTGATCTGGCGGAATCATCGATCCGTACTTCTTCCAAATCGAAACTGTCATTGCCATAACCGTCAACGGTGAGAGCAACAGATCGACGATAAGCAACTTCTTGTGGCCTAAACTGGATGACATGGATACCAACAACATGTTTCAAGAGAATGGTGCTACGTGCCACACAGCGCATGCCACGATGGACATTCTGCACGAGCGATGTGAGGGCATGGTTGTCTCGCGCAGTGGCGACGTGACAATTAAAATTTCATGTTCCTTAAAATTACTTAATGCCATAAAATATTCTTTCAAATATCAAATATTGAGTGGAGATCTAACACATAACTTGTTTTATATATATATATATATATATATATATATATATATATATATATATATATATATATATATATATATATATATATATAAAACAAGTTATTAAAAAATCGAGCGTCATTATTCGCGAAGACCCTTTATTTGGTCTATTAAAATAGACCTGCCGATTTACGTAACCCCATCATAACATCCAAGGGGATCAAATTATGTGAACGTGGTGGCCATTCAGTTGATCCTCGTCGACTTTTTTACATAACACGTTCTTTAAAAACTTTGCATGTTTCTATTCAAGATTAAATTTTTAAAACTCGGTGTTGGTACTTTTAAATAAAAGCATTCATTTAAAGAAACGAATTTGATTCCAACCTCCCAGGTCACCGGATTTCACGAAAGTATTTTTAGTAGGGCCTATTAAAATAACCCCCCACGATTTTAAGTAACTCCGTAACAATAAATCCAACTGGATCAAATGAGGTTAACGTGGTGGCCATTCAGTTGATCCTCGTCGACTTCTTTACGTGACTCGTTATTTAAAAGCTTTACATGTTCTATGAACAATAAATTTTTTAAATTCGATGTCGGTATTTGTAAATAAAATCATTTATTTAAAGTAACGGATTTGATTGCATATTCCGATATCACAGAAGGTCACACATGATTGATAAACATATTTTAGTCAAATGCACCAATGTTTTATAATTTTTTGTAATCTTCATGGGAAAATTGAAAACTTTTATTGAACGGTTTACATAAAAAACGCAGTGCGTTGTGGGTAATTAAATCATTTACAATTATCGTATTTTTTTCAGCGAAATTGTATACATATGAACCTACTTTACCTCGCGCGTTTCCCAGCTTTTCTAATCATTTATTATCCAGGGGTTATTACCAATCAACCCACGCGGTTATTCATCTCATACGTAACATCTAGTACAATGCATTATTGTTTTTATTTGTACGTTATAATATTTATTCTATCTTAAATTAATTATCCAATTTCAACGTTATAGACAGCACACGGCATGCAAGACAAAATGCATCATTAATTTTGATTTGATTCTGAAATAAAATCTTAGACGTTACTCGACAAAATTGTCCTTATTGGACAAGAAAATATCCTCATTGGATGCAGGAGACTCACACTTAACATCAAACACTAAATGTATGCGCTAAAATTGCACATATTTGCACAATAACTTGCACATATTTCTTGTAAATTTGCATAAAGTCAAAATTTGTACAGGAAAAATATTTCCTGCTTAAGCTAGCAGGAAGCTAAAAAAGCTCCCTACGTTCAGCAGGAAATTTATGTCTGGATGAACGTTAACCCGGAATTAAATACAACAGTTTATTGCGTTAGTTCTAATAGATACAGCTTATCATATGCTAGTGATAAAGGGTCTCTCAATAAGGACGCTCGATTTTTAAATGTAAATAAAACAAGTTGTGCGTGAGATATCCACTTATTCTTTTTATTTGAAAGAATATTTTATGGCATTAAATATGGAATATAACGTCGTTCGAATGTCCCTCACGGCTTTGCTTGCTGGCACGTATTCGGTAGGTCCAATTTTCGATGACTTTGTCGCATGAATCTGGCTGAATTTGCTGGATGACGTTCGTTAGGTTGACTTTGAGGGCATCAATTGTTTGCGGTTTATTCGCATACACCTGCGATTTAAGATAGCCCCAAAGGAAGAAGTCTAAAGGCGTTAAATCGGATGATCTCAGTGGCCAATTCACGTCGCCGCTGCGCGAGATAATCATGCCCTCAAATCGCTCGGGCAGCATGTCCATCCTGGCATGAGCTGTGTGGCACGTAACACTGTCCTGTTGGAACCACATGTCATCGGTATCCATATCATCCAGTTTAGGCCACAAGAAGTTGCTTATCATGGATGTGTAGCGCTCGCCGTTGACGGTTATGGCAATGCCAGTTTCGTTTTGGATGAAGTACGGACCGATGATTCCGCCAGACCAAAATCTGCATCAAGCAGTGATTTTCTCGGAATGCATTTGGTGCTAGTGTATCTCGTGTGGATTGGTATCGTCCCAAATCCGACAATTTTGCTTGTTCACATATTCATTCATCCAAAAATGGGCCTTGTCGCTAAAGATAATTTTTTGGCGAAATTTGGGTAAACCAACTGCTCCAGAGACTATCAGCGAACACACGGCGTTGTCAAGTCGAAGTCATGGAAAGGGCAAGTTCTTGTGATCGACGAGAAATTGACTGCCTCGGGTTTTCCAGTACACTCTCACACACAGCAGCAATATTTTCAGCAAACCTTGAGTTTCTGTGATGTACGAGTGTTGGCTGATTATTTATCAAACTGGTTGACTCGAATTTGGCCACCAAATGTCGAATAGTCGACTCCGCCGGAGGGTTGTGGCGAGGATAAAAATCACCTAATGCGCGGAAAATTTCTCGAACGGAGCACTTATTTTGAAAATAAAGTTTGATAATTTGTACACGTTGCTGAACACTATAACCTTCCACAGCGATTTGCCATACACTATTGGATAATTCAAAATAAATTTTACGGATTTTGCTTTAACAACATGGCTAATATAACGTCACAAATTTCAAGCGTCCCTATTGAAAGACCTTGTATATGAAAAATACTCACCAACTGTAGTCAGAAGCATGTTGTCCAAGAGGAGTGCTATGGCGACGATGACCAATACGAGGCGACGCGACCCCCGACAGTCCTGTACCCAGCCTCCAAACCTCGTCCCTGACACCCATTCATTCACCACCGTCATATTGATTGTATGTTATTAATATCTGCAACAAAATTCGAATGAATATTACTTTGAAGTGTGATAAGAGTTGTCAACATTATTAAGTTTACAACAGAGGACCAGTTTTCTTTATGATGATAGTTGGTGTTTCGAGAAAAATGGTCTCCTGATTTTTTTTGCTAGATCATAAAGTCTCAACCCTCTCCCAATATATATTGTTCACCCTCAACGTGTAAAATTTTACACGTTTACGAGTAGAATTCCTCAGGGGTCAATTCTTGGGCCAGTTACTTTTCATTCCATACAAATGACATTTCAAGCACTTGCTACGCCCCAAGAAAGGTGTTGTGCCGTAGCAAGGGTTGTACGGGTGGAAGTCTGGAAAAGTAAGTCCTGAATTCTCTTTCGTGATTTCTCTCCTTCACTTTGGCTACCCACTAGCTGCAGTAGAGGTGGGAGTGGGTGCCAAGCAGCGCCACCCGTTTTCCAGCCGTGGTCAAGGGAGGGAAACTTTAATTATACGAAAAACGGGAAATGTGCCTATATTAGCAATGAAACTACAATACTAACCTTCCTATCCTTACATGCATATACTCGTACATATCACAGAATAACCTAACTCTAATCTAATTCTATGTTTCCCAATCACACTGATCCGTCTACTCCTTACACGTGCTACTTTCTGTGTTGCGAACTTCCGTGGTAACCGATTGAAATGGTTGACCTGCGTACGGCTACAGTGGTCGTACTGCCGGGTACGGTTCGGCAAGGTTGATCCTGCTATCTGCAGTACCTGCTCTATCGCCTCTAACAGACATTCAGAGGTACTCTAACCTCAAAATCACGTAACTGGCACAGCAACGGGAACAGATAAAGAAGAAAAAAAAAGGCCTGAAATAAGACACAAGTCTTAGTCTCTGACTGTTATTACTGTCTTTAATCGATTTTACGGGCACAAAGTCTAAAATATCATACCTTCGCTGTTAGGCGGCCTTCAATGATGATTATTTTTAACGAAAAATCCACCAAAATGGGTGAATGAACACTATTTTATACTAGAAATGCACAAATATGTATCTTTGGAAAATAATCTTCACTAAAGGACACTGCTTCTACCAATCAACTAAGATGTCTGACCTTTCATTTTGTTCCTTCATGCCCACAAAAACCCTCAAATCCGCAGCAGTTTTTGATAGTACGGGACCACAACGGCATAAACAGATAGGAAAATATTGTACGCGGGCCTGTTTATTTAAAACTGTAACACACTACTGGTTAGGAAAAGTTTATTTCCTTTACATAAATATAGGGTATTCATTAATTTTGAAAAGCCACATCAGCCCCACGTTGCTAGAGAGGTACTGACTACCTTCGATTTGTGAATATTCCAACTATGGACTGGCCACCAAGAAGCCTAGATATGAACCCCATAGGTCGTCTATGGGATGCACTAAAATGATCACCATATGACTCTTAGGGAACTGGAACAAGTCGTTCCTATTGACTGGGAGAAAATTTCTCAGGAAATCATTCATCATTTAATCAATAGTATGCCCAGATACATGGAAGTAGCGATAAGAGCTAGAGGACGATCTAATCTACACTCTGCTGAATTTAAATTCTAATGATTTAATTCACCCCCAATTTTTCTTCTAAAGTTTTTTATTAACACCGTTTTCGTTGCGTTTGGCATTATTGTTCTTTTCTGTTATTTAATCGTGATTTTTCCCCATAACAACATTGTAATTTGTTAAACATTAGTTGAAATCCTTTAATTACAATATCACGTAGGTACTGTGATTTAAATCTTCAAGAAATAAAACTAATAATGTGAAATTTCACTGATTTCACACCCAGAATATAAAATTCTTTTTTCAAAAACGCCATTTAAAATGACAAATTTTACGCGATGCATGTTGAAATTCAACTAAAACACTGAAGTATAATCTCGATGTCCATTAACTATGATATATCTAAAAATAATTTAATAAAACAAAGCAACGAAAACATATAGATATCGTATTTATGCGATCCATCGATTGAGGTCGAAATCCGCGTAAAAAAAACAGTCGCAATCAGAAACATAATAAGGAGATCCATTTTTAATTAAAGGCAAGTTTAAATATTTAGTTTCTGTGTGTAAACAGAAGGACAGTTATATTAAATATCAGTCTTTCCAGGGCAATATTTTCTTAACGGCAACGGCTGACGAGAGTGTATCGTCCCCAAAGTGCTTTCGTTCAACTGATATTTACATAATCACTTGTATACAAAGAGGTTGATTTTTAGCATATCCTTTACCGCCCTTCGTAAGCCGCTAAATAAATATGAGGTCCCATTTTAATCCCTTAAAATACAACACAAATTATGCCGTTTAATTTTATCGATCTTTAGTTGACATAATTCCCTCTGCACGTCTGTTTGGTTATGTAGAAAGTTAATTACAATTAAACTAAACCCCTGAGTCGTATGGCCGATTTTTCATTGTTTCTCACATGCGACTCTCAAAAAGTATATAAAAAATGGTATGATATAAAATACAAAACAATTTGAGACGACTATTTCGTATTGTTTAGTAGTGTTATGTACTTCTCATCAATGGTTTGAATATCATCGCAATATTTCCCTCATAAAACATCGTTATACTAGTATTATCATCTGTATTATTGCCTCTTGAATGTAAGAACTAGCTAACTAATTGTTTAATGTATTATCTATCTAATCATGTGTTAAATATCATACCAAATTTAGTGTACGATGTAGATAGCTCTTAGAAATGATATAGAGACATCTCAAAATAAAAAAAGAACATAAAAATGAGAGAAAGTTGTAAAAATATCTTTTTCCGACTTTAATTCGTAGTGTATAAATCTGAGTTATCTAGTTCTTGTGTTCAGGTAAATGAATGATGTATGGAATCATCGGGAATAATTGAGCACATACATATGTTGTGTTCATGCTCTTAAGTAAACGTTACTTCATTATACACTAGGCACAAAAATTAAGGGATGTAAAAAATGAAAAATTTGTAGGTGATATTTAAAGGGCTATAACTTGGAGAAAAATAGTCGTAGGGCCATTTAAAAAAAACAAATTGAAGCAATAAGTTTCTAGTTTTCAGATATTGAGTTAACATTTTTTACCGTCAGCAGTTATTGAGTAATGACAATAAATCCTTCGGAAAAAAATTCAAAATTTTTCCTTGCCTTTTAAAAGGTCCAAGGACTTCAATAAAATGTTTTCAGTGATTTCATCGTGAACCTTTATTATATAATTTCATTCTCTTTAATTTGTGTGGTGTAAAAGCCTTGTACGATGATTTTTCGCTAAGTTATCGTCGTTCAAAACAAAAAAAAGTCAGTTTTGACTTTTTTCAATTTCTCTTTCATTTTTTTTCTTTCAATAATTGATATATTTTGATAAGACGATATGGATTATTTCTCAAAGAACATTTTCAACCTCATAAAATAAATAAAAAATGAATAATTCATCCTTAAATTGATTTTTAGCAAAAGAGACAAATTCAATCATTCTGAACCCACTAATAAAAAATCTCAGCGATTCAAAATTTTTAAGATTTCTTTGGGATACCTTAAGGTTGAAAATAAATAGTCAACATCCTTAGTTTATTCATTATTTGCAAAGTTATGCTAAGTTAAGTGAATATATCTAAATACGCAACTTTTTACCATTTTTTTCAGTCAACATTCTCGCACTAAAAATTTCTTTTTGGTATAAACCATTAACTACAACTAAATAATACTTTGCAGTTTTCAAAACCCTACTTTATTTTTCTGTACGATCATTATTTCCCGAGTAATTAATTATCAAAGTCAAAACAGACATTGTAGCTTTAAGCAACGATAACTCAGCGAAAAATCATCGTACAAGGCTTTTAGACCACTCAAATTAAAGAGGATTAAATTATATAAAACGTGCTTATGATTAAATTACTGAAAAAAAATTATTGAAGGCCGTAGACCTTCTGAAAGGCAAGCAAAAATTTGCAAATTTTTTTTCCGATGCTTTTCTTATAATTACTCAAAAAATGCTGATAGATTGAAAATTAGAAGCTTGGAGTTTCAATTTTCTTTTCTTTAAATTGCTCTGCTACTATTTTTCTCCAAGTTACAATCCTTTTGAAAATCACCTAATAATTTAGGATTCTATTACATCCCTTAATTTTTGTGCCTAGTGTAGGTTCGCCATTATCGCTACCCGTCACCCTTAGAGAGGTGACGGGAAGCACTCGTTTTAGTTATACGTTAAAAGACTCATTGTAACCACTTAAATTTTGCTTATAATTTCAGGTATTCCCATGGAAATTTCCCGAAGGAGCTTGAGACGCTTTGTGTTCGACACAAACAGTAGGAGGCTGAGTTTATTTGACATAGCGCATTCCCTGATTACACTGCTCCAGTGTTCCTTTATTCTCTAAATCGTCGAAATATTCAGTGTGTCCCTTCATATATAGGGAACGGTCAAAAGATTGCCCACATACCCATCACCATTATTCTTGAAGTGAATACTTCTTTGGCGGCGTTTTGATATTTGACGAGAATGGAGAGTGAATTGGAAAAAATTTAACGTTTCAAGATTTCGTTACACGAGAGAGAAAAGAGATATAATATAGAGAGAAGGAGAAAGAGAGCTATACATCATATATATATATATATATATATATATATATATATATATATATATATATATATATATACTTTTCGCGCATACCAAAAGCCATTGAAAAGTTGGAAAAGGAAACACAGACAGATGAATTTTCAATAATAGATGCTATAAACGTTATTTGGGATCTTCGGCAGTATATTTTTCAGTTGGAGGGGGATACTGCGAAGGCTATAAAGAAAAAAATTACTGGAGTTTTGGATAACAACCGGAGGTTTTCTACTATAGCTAGAGATTCATCAAGTCAAGTAACTTGATGTTTTTATAAATTACTTGACTTAACTTGATTTTTCATCGTTACTGCTTGACTTGATATCAAGTAATTTCAAGTTACTTGATATTACTTGATAACCAACTAACCATTCGATTATGTACGAGAACTCGCGAATTACGACTGCAAGATCTTGCTTGCCTTAGCAATAAAAGCTGTAAAAAGAATCTTGAAAACAGTCGAGCAGAAATATTAAAAAATCTGAACATTTATGGAAAGATTCTGAAAAATGTTGTAATATTGTGAACTTGAGAATGGCTATGCCAAAATTTGATGTCATAACAAGGTGGAATTCAACTTGCAAAATGCGACGGTGTAGCTTAAATATGAGAAGGGCTTTGAATATCCTTTGTGATAATATAGACAACTTAAAGACTCTGAAGCCAACAGATACGGCATGGTAATGGAGAAAGTTTGCAAATACTTGAATATTTTTAAGACTATTTCCACATAATTACAAGGTGAAGCCTACTGTACACTTTCGATGGTGATAATTGGTATAAATATGCTTCTAGATAAACTTGAAAAATTGGCTATAGAACTCGACAAAAACCCAGATAGAGATGAATGTGATGAGAAAATAATATATAGCATTCAAGCGGCAAGGGACAAAGTCATTAAACATTACGAGAGAAATAACTGGATATACTGTGTTGTTTTAATCTTAGACCCCCGACATAAGGTGGAATCATTCTCCAATACAAATTGGGGAAAGGAGTTGCAGACGGATGCAGTCAAGCATTTTGAAGAAATTTTCAAAACAAAGTATTTTAGGTCCAATTCACTGCTCATATCATCTTCATCTTCAAAACCAGATGAAAATAGTGATTGCGGTGAATTTGACATCGATCTACTAAGTTTATTTAAGAAATCTCCTGTCAACTCAAAAGATGAAATGGCTTGGCTCTATAAAATAGACAAATATCTGTCTGATTCAGGATCTGACAGTTGTGAAGATATTTTAAAATGGTGGAAAAGACACGAAAGCGTTTTTCCACCCTTGGTCATAATGGCCAAAGATTTTTTATCAACACCTGCATCTTCAGTCCTGTTGAAAGGCAGTTTTCCAGGGCGGCTCTAAATATTGCAAAAACCCATAACTGATTGGGCGATAACTCTATTAGAAATATCATATGCCTTAGGTCAGAGATGGCAAACGATGATATTAAAGACTTTTTTAAATTTTGCTATTAATTTTGATGTTACTTAAGAGGAAGAAGAGGGAATACATTGGAAAATCATTTTTATCGTTATCAGTTTTATTATTTTGTTTAATATTTTAGAATAAAATATTATGTTATTAATATGCCCAATAAGTAGTTTATTATTAGTATTTTTTACATTTATATTTATATATTTATTATGTAGATTATAATTAAAGATTTAATTTTGGAAATAAGAGGCTTTATTGCAAGGTTTCCCTTATTTTTATTTCTTGATAATATTAAATGATTAATGAAAGATCAAGTAGTCTTGAAAAATCAAGTAGTCCTCAAGAACTACTTGATTTTTCAAGTACTTGAAATATATCTACTTGACTTGAATTTGACTTGATTTCAAGTCAAGTCAATTAAATAGCTTGAAAGTCAAGTCAAGTCGTGCATCCCTAACTATAGCAGTTATAGGAGATATTTTACAGCAGAAATAAGTTCATGTCCCAGTTACGTAAAAGTCCCCCCGTATACATCACATTCCTTCTTCCAGAAAATAATCCCTCGTGCGAATCGCTAAATGATTTTCCTGAATCGCGAGTCTAACAAGCTGCAAAACCCAACCTCGCCTCTCCGGTCTCAATACCTCTAAAATTATACCCATTGTAATGTGAAATCAACTTTACTCTAAAGGCATATTGCATCTAATATTGGCGCCTCTTTGATCTCTCCTTATGATGTTGTAAAATGAAATTTCGCTTCACGCACAGGCGTTTGAACTTTTAATTTCCTGCCATCACGGGCAGTGCCGGGCTCGCTTCTCGCAGTCTCACTCGGTCGGTCATCCCTCGATTATATTTATTATTATTATTATTATTATACTTATATTACCCGTTAACTCGCGAAATAAAATCCGCAGTGGTTCGCCATCACTTTATATGTTTTATTGCTCAAAGTTGAACGGAATACTATTCGAATTTCTACACAGAGAGAACGAATACGCATTCATTTGACCTTCATTTGTCTTACGTTCGATTGTCATAGATTACATGACCTGCGTGATGTATTTAAAATTCATTTAGGCGTACCAAGTATGTAAATATGAAACAGGAATTTCTTGTATATAAAATACACGTTTATTGTATGAAAATGATAAAAAATATTTTATTCGAAGTATGCTATACATTTTTCCCATCTCTCTGACAATCTGTGGGTTCCATGCCAAAAAAATTCTTGCTCTTTTGAGGTAAACCAGTCGTCGAGCCATTTTCGTACATTTTCGTAAGAAAATGAAGCCCTGTTCACCAACTGCGTGTTCAATTGATGCAAATAAGTAGTAATCGGACGGAGCCAAGTCTGGTGAGTAAGCAGCATGCGAAAGTATTTCCTAACTAAACGCCTTCATCGTTTCCTTGACCGGTTTTGCTGTAGGTATGTGATGGCGCATTGTCATCAAGCAAAATCACTTTGTGTTGCCTTGTTTTGATATTGAAATCGTCTTTCACGCAAAGCTTAAATCGACTATTTGTTGTCGGTTGCGTTCAGTATTAACAGTTTGACCAGGTTTTAGCAGCTCATAATAGATCCCACCAAACACAGAGCATTGTCTTAAGTCCATAGCGATTTGACCTTTTGATGTCGATGGTTCGCCTGGAGTTACTCAGAGAGTATATCCACTCTCCAGATTCTTGAAATATATCCACTCTTCATCGTCAGTCACAATTCGATGGAGAAAGGACTTTCTTTTGTACCTGGCGAGTAGCATTTCATAAATGGTTTTTCTTCTGAATCTTTCCAATGTCTTTCAAACATATGGAGATGGCTTCTCGTGTCACATTTAATTGATCCGCGAGTTCTCGTTGCATTTGAGCGTCACTCTCATCCAGCAATGCTTGCAATTTGCTATCTTCAAACTGTTTCGGTGGTCTTCCACGTTCCTCGTTTCTCAAGTCAAAATTGCTACTTTTGCTTTTTATAAACCACTTAAAGCACAGTGATTTACCAAGAGCATGCTCACCGTAGGCTTCGACAAGCATTCTGCAGCAGTTTTCTTCAAATGATAACAAAAAATCAATGCTGTCCGCAAATCGTAGTTTCCAGGCACAAAATTCGACTTGTTGAACGCTATTATTATTGAAACTTGTATTGTTGTGAGATAAATACCTTTATCAGATGTCAAAAGAAGAAAATGACGTGGTATGACGGTAACAACATTAGCAGCTAGGCCATCTATGGACAAATTCCCGTTTCATATTTACATACTTGATATATTTTGGGGTAATGGTGTTTATAATTCTTAGCTTACTTGCTTATGTACTCGTAGTAAGTAAATATTACGATAAGCAAGTATTTATTATGTATTTAGTTAGGCTTCGCTACGTAATACTAATTATAGTGTTCTCTCGGTGTACATGAAATTAAGTATCCGTGACTAGGCCAGAAGATTTATGTGGATTTAAAGCATGGATTCGTCACGAAATACGTTGTACACTTCCTGAAGTTATTGACAATATTCAAATCGAATGTATTAATCGTTTTGGCTACTTCTACTATCTTGTTTATGTCTTCCACCTTTATCAAATGCCTGTATATGCGAAATTTGATCAGATAAATATGCGATCAACTAATTCGAGCTTCGCGCCTCAAATAGGTCACCCTGTATATGCACTCTGCCATCAGGTGCAGACTTCTACGAGATAATAGAGTAGCAGCTGTAACCAGCTTCATTTATACCTTCCTTATAGACTACACGAAACTCGCTAAACTGACTTATTACGGTATATATACGTATGTATGTCTAGATTTATATTTTGAATCTCAAACGGCCTGCAATAACCTTGGGAATAGTTTTACTTTTCGGCTATGATCAACGGGGATCAATAACGCACTCAACAATGACAAACTGATGTCCACTGAACTGAAATGTTCGAAAAGGGCAATTATTATTTTGCAAGAATTTTTACAGCCCTCCCAGGAAAGGGTCGCTTATTGCTCTATTACGATTCTTTCGGGCAAGCCACCGTTCCCAGTTTTTATTTAGAGAACAGTAAAATACTTTTTCTACTGGAGAATGCGCGAAAACCTGTAAATGCACTGTACTTAAATTGTAGTTTGAGCTTGGAAAAGTGACACATTTTCTAATAATACTTATTACTTTTCCGCGCTCAACTATACCAGAGCGAAAAAGTAATGTAATCGTGTAAAGATAAATGGAAAAAAATTCTCTAGTCTAATTCCTTTCTTAGTTTTCGTTTTTCGGCCTAAAAACCGAAAAAATAAACATCTTTAAAACCTTAAAACGAAATTTTCTGCACGTAGAACATCTCTATCTCACATAAATGCAGAATATGTGTTTTAAGCGACAGTTTTACTTTTTTCAATTTTTCTCAAATAGTGCCCCATCGTGCTTTCTCATGACTCATAGACAGGGCGGGGTGTGTCCTATCCACCTCAAAATCAATAGATGTCATCTGGTAGACGTCCCTAATCGATATCAGTCGAAACCCGATCGATCCGACACGATTTAATTGAGTGATCGTGCTAACAAATACAATTTTTCAAATAGTCCACCATCGTGCTTTCTCATGACCCATGGACAGGGTGAGGTGTGTCCTATCCACCTCAAAATCAACAAGTATCGTCTAGGAGACCTCCCCGATGAGAATCAGTGAAAACTCGATCGATCCGACACGACTTAGTTGAGTTATCGTGCTAAGAAGAATAAATACCGACAACAACGACAACGACACACACACACCCAAAATGGTTCAAAAACCATTTTTACTTTTCCGCACTCCACTATAAGCGGAAAAGTAATGTAATTGTGTAAAGAAAAAGTGAAAAAACAAAAACTGTTTTGGGTTTATTTTTCGTTTTTCCGCCTAAAAACAAAAAAAAAATAATTTTAAGAAAATGTTTGCTGTGTGTGTCGTTGTCGTCGGCATTTATTCTTGTTAGCACGATAACTCAACTAAATCGTGTCGGATCGATCGGGTTTTGACTGATTCTGAATGGGGACGTCTGCCAGACGACATCTATTGATTTTGAGGTGGATAGCACACACCACCCCCTCCCTTGGGTCTATTTAAGAATTTTTTTTGTTCCGCGATAATTCAACTAAATTATGTCGGATCGATCGGGTATTGACTAATTTTGATCGGGGACGTCTCCCAGACGACACCTATTGGTTTTGAGGTGGATAGGACACACCCCACCCTGTCCATGGGTCATGAGAAATCACGACGGTGGACTATTTGAGAATTTTTTTTTGTTAACACGATAACTCAACTAAGTCATGTCGGATCGATCGGGTTTTGACTGATTCGGATCGGGGACGTCTCCCAGACGACAGCTATTGATATCGAGGTGGATAGGACATACTCTACCATGTTCATGGGTCATAAGAAAGCACAATTGTGGACTATTTGAAAAATGTAAAACAGTCGCATAAAACATATATTCTGCATTTATGCGTTGGTTTATTTTTTCTCGGCCACTCAATTTCGAGATAGAGATGTTCTACGATGAAGTAGATAAAACACACTCTACCATGTTCATAGGTCTTGAGAAAGCACAATGGTGCACTATTCGAGAAATTTTTTTTGTTAGCACGATCACTCAATTAAATCCTATCGGATCGATTGGGTTTCGATTGATTCTGATTAGGATATCTATTGATTTTGAGGCGGATAGGACACACCCCACCCTATCCATGGATCGTGAGAAAACACGATGTAAATGTTTATGTTCACTCTAAGATTTTAAACTGAGATTTCTGAGATTTGCATTGAACGAAAAAAAAAACATATATTCGGCCTGTATCATATACGAATGAATGAATGAATATCTATCAGTCGAGCACCTCTAAGTATTCTGATAACATTTTAATTTTGCAACTTTACTTGATCCGAATCGCGAAAGATGATATGTTCTCTTATTTAATTTCTGTGCATATTTTATTAGGGATGATCATTGTCCCCGTTCATTAAATTAAAACGTAGACGACTCAAGTTTCAGGAAATATTGTCAAGCTTTATTATTTCATGGAAAATAATCCTCTTAGAAAGAACTGAGTTTAAAATTCTGCGAGGCTGCTATATAGAAGTAGTGCCCTTTAGCCGTACTAGATTTCTATGTAGGATGAAACCGAGATCAAATATCACGGCTGAAGATATGAAACGTATAATTAAATGTCTAAATTCTTCTCTAATACCTTCATTATCGTTCCATCAACAACAAAACATATTTTACCCACGCGGTGTCTATTAGTTCTTAGGTCGTTGGTAAAGTTATAAAGGTGAAATTTAAATAAAACATGGTTTTCTGTAGCGAAATATTGGAATAGTTACTCATGTATAATGTAGACACCAAGCATAAAAATTAAGGGATGTAAAAAAAACCTAAATTATTATCTCGGCAAGTAGCAGCGTCCTGCTGAAACCACATGTCTTCAAAAGAAATATCTTCTAATTGAGGCACAAAAAACTGAGTTATCATATCACGATAACGTTAGATATTTCCCGTTAATGCATTACCTGCCTCGTCTTCAAAGAAAACTGGTCCAATGATTCCTTCAGACCACAATGCCCACCAAACAGTGACACGTTGGAGATGCATTTGTTTCTCATGGTTCATTCGTGGATCCTCTGAGTCCCAAATGAGGCAATTTTGCCTATTAGCGAAGCCATCGAGGTGAAAATGGGCCTCGTCGTTGTCCACAAAATCATTCACTTCTTGTTGTTCAACGATCAAATTGGTGAACTCTCTTCGCTGTGGATGGTCCGTTGGCAGAAGTTGTTGAGTAAATTGGACTTTGTAAGCATGGAAATGCAAATCCACAGTGAGAATACGGCGAAGAGTGGCTGTTCAAATGTCCAATTATTATGTACGACGACGAATCGAGGTCCCTGGACTCTGGGTAACACACTCGCGAATTGCCGTGATGTTTTGTTCTGATCGAGCACTACGAGCTCGTGTCGCGTGTTTCACATCAATAACCGAAACAGTACTTTCGAATTTTTCGATTATTCTTTTTACAGCTGATGAACTTGGAACATTATTTCTACGAAAAATTGGACGCACCTTACGAATCGTATAAATGGAGGTTCTATAAAATTAAATTTTGCCTCGATCTTTGGGGCGCCCTTGTGTTTAATCGGTTTGAAACTTACAAGTGTGAGGGAGTTACCGAAACAGAGTTGGCCGGTGAAGATATTCCAGTTTTATACTATTCGGGTATTTACATAGTACGTTCTTAATGTGTGTAGGTTTACTCGTGAGATCGCGTCGTGTGTATTTATTTTGTTTTTTAAAATACCTAGAAGTTGTAAAAATACACCAAATATATTTTGTTAGAAACTTAACACCTGGTTCAGTAAATGTTATTTATGCAAATTTGGTTGATTCTCAAAAATTAGTTTGTCGCCACTTCATATTAAATTAGGATTAATAAAGCAATATTTAAAAGCTATAGATAAAAATTGGAATTGTTTTAAGTACTTATGTGGCAAATTCCCAGCTCTTTCTGAAGTAAAATTAAAGCTAGGCATTTTCGTGGTACCACAAATAAGAAAATTAATACAGGACCAACAATTTGAAGAAACAATGACAGGAATTGAAAGCGAATCTTGGATATGCTTTAAAAAATTTTTTTTAGGAAATTAGTATGAGGAAATTGTCTACAAAATGCTGGATATAAGTTTAAGCAACTTGGTTGTAATATGAGCATAAAAATTCATTTTCTGCATGCTTATCTGGACTACTTTCCAGAAAATCTTGGTGCTGTTAGTGAGGAGCAAGGTGAAACGTTCCATCAAGACATAAAGGAGATGAGAAGGAGGTACCAGAGTCGATGGGATGTGGCGATAATGACAGATTACTGGATGCTGAAATGAGAACATCCAACGAATGATTACACAAGAAAAACTACAAAACGAAGTTTTTTGTTAAAGGAAGAGATTTTCAAAGGAAAAAAGATATTAGAGACTCAAAACTATTTGTGTTGTTGCTTTTTACTATGTTTTTTAATGTTTACTAAATATAATGTTTACCAAAATGTAATTTTTCTTTTAGTTTTTAATTTATTCTTATTATTAAGTTAATCAAAAACCTTATGCGAGGGGCTAAAACGGAATGCAGATATGAAATCAGCGTAAATAACGCACTTGTGATCACTTATTAAACCCAAATCAACTTTCAAAATGTCAAAATCTGTAGGCTTGTGTTGTTGGCTTATGGAATCACCACAATCAAAATGCTACTCAATTAAAATGCTCTTTGCGCTCTTATCCTAACACCTTTTGTGGTGTCGATACACAAAAAGTAATCGGTCACTTATTTCCTTTGCACTGAGACCAGCCCGAAAAAGACGACATATTGTACAATAAACTGGATAACGCAGGAGAAATATATCTATTTAATTTGCGCAAAGTCATCCTTTCCCAGTAAAGTCTTCGGGGATGAGACGCCGTTCATTTTATTCGTCTTATTGAATTTGACTCGGCGAACACGAAGCAGATGGTTTCTTACAGTTCTTGCAGGAATTGTGATCGCCCGCGTTCATAGTTGTTTGTCACATGCAAATCGAGCTAACGCGACGCATCCCGGATTTAACAAAGTTAATGTAAACTAATTGGTTTTCTATTAGAAGCGATGCCGCGGATTCGTGTGAGTGTCGCAAACGGAAGATGTTTTAATTGGTATTAGTATGATATGATTTCGCAGACGGTTTTGGATTCGTTGATATAATAGGATATTGCTTCCCTTATAGTTGGTTATATACAAGGGCCACTATTTATATTTTGAGTCTAATAAAAAAGAAAAACATTAATTTGTGATTGAAAATTACTTTATCGTTTTTAAAAATATTGTCCTTCATGATCTATACACTTTTACATGCGTTCGAACAATTTGTCAAAGCATTTTTTCCATTCCGCCTGAGATATCTCCAAGACATGGTATTTGAACGCATCAACGGCTCCTTCTGCCGACGAAGATCGTTGTCCACGCAACTTATTTTTGACGTTCGGGAACAAGAAGACGTCATTGGGTGCCAAATCAGGACTGTACGGCGGATGACCTATTAATTCGATCTTTTGAGTGTTCAAACATTCAGTTGTTAGAGATGTGTGAGAGCTCGCATTGTTATGATGAAGAATGATTTCCTTATCTCACATTTGACTTACCGCGAACTAATGGTTGTGTACCATTCAGAATCTACAGTTGTACGTTCCTCTGAAGGCACTGTTGCCATATGACCAGTTTTTGGCAGAAAAAACAGGCGATCATTTGTTTCGAAGTGCTTCGAGCGCGAACATCTTTTGTTGGATTTGGTTCATTTTGAAACACCCATACAATCGACTGCAGTTTACTTTCCGGCTCATACGCATATATCCATGATTCGTCACCTGTTACAATATTATATGTGTCTTTTGAAGCACCGCCATTGTATTTCTTGAGCATTTGTTTGCACCAATCGACACGAGCATCTTTTTGAGATTTTTTCAAATTATGTGGAATCCAACGAGAACATACCTTTTTTACAGTTAAATAATCATGTAATATTTTATATATGCTAGTCGAACTAATGCCTAAAGTTGCCTCAATCTCACAGTATGTCACATGACGATCTTACATTATCAGTTTTTGCACAGCATCAATGTTTTCTGGCACAACAACTGATTTTGAGTGACCTTCACGACTTTTGTCGGTGAGCGAATGGTGGCCACGATTAAGCTCGTTATACCAGCGTTTCACAGTGGCAAAGGATAGAACTTTTATCTTGATAATCTTCGTCTAAAGTCGTAATAAATCATACTGTAAACAACACAAATCGTACTTAAATGATAAAATATTCTGAAGAGGAAGGTTATGGTCAAAAATGTCAAACCTTCCATTAGAAACGTCAGATGGCATCTGACAACACTTAATGTTGACAGCGCTCAAAATAGTGCCCCTCGTATGTATGCTTCCCCTATTATATCAATTATAATAGTATAACGTACTTGTGACTATTGTTTTCAGACACCCCAAAAAACGGTATAGATGTGTTTTACACAAATTTACAAGCTGTTTAAGTTATTGCTATAGTAAATACAAAAACATTGTCATCATCATGAGGTCATCAGTCCTAAGATTGGTTGGGCGCTAACCTTCAGCTTCTCCTATCTTGTGCTAACTTACGCATTTCGCTAATTGTGCTACAACCTACATCCCTTACTATTTGCGAGCAGTAGTCTAATCTAGGCCTACCTCTGCCTTTCTTCACTCCTATTTCTGCCTCCAAAATATCGCGGACTATTCCCCCATGTCTCAACAAGTGGCCTACCATTCTATCTCTTCTCTTCTTTATGTTTTTCTACATACTTCTTTTCTCGCCGACTTTCTCCAATACTTCTTCGTTTCTAACCCTATCAGTCCATGGTATTTTCATCATTCTTCGGTAATACCACATCTCAAAAGCTTCTAATTTCTTCCTATTTGCTTCCCCTACCGTCCAGGTTTCGCAACCATATAGTGCCGTGCTCCATACATATGTTTTCAAAAATCTCTTCCTTGTTTCTAAGTTTATTACCCTCATTTAAAAACATTGTATTATGGGCAAATTTCAATTTTGACTATTGAAAAACAATATTAACACAAATATTCGCGTCGATATGTTTACTTCTTTCGGTATTAACTTAGTCATAAACGCACCAACTCGCGTCACACTAATTTTTGAGCCTCTCAGGTCTTAAGCTTGCATGAAAGTTTTACGAAGTATTATAGATCCTTGTATAACTGACAAAACTTTACTGAGGAATATAGAGAATGTTATGTATGAAAAATAACATCGTCACGATGCCTTCCTTCGCGCCACTGTACCTCCTCAAAGCACGACCTAAAATTTACAATAGCAAAAAGAATAAATAATGTTTAAATTAACTTATCGAAAATTCCGTATGTATTTCACTTCAAAATGTCATTTTATTAAGATATTGCTAAACATTGGCATGAAGAGAATGAAAATTATTGGAGTTATGCTGCGTGCCGTTTTGAAAAATCATGTTTCGAGAAGAGAGAAGTGCGTTTAAAGTTTTGAAATGTGATAGATATGAAGTCCAAATGTTCAAAAATGTTTACAATTAATCTGCTATCCCAGGACCATGAAGTTGCCCTTCTATATTTAAATATTCTTCCTCATTATCTTTCCTTGAACATTTTATGTTAGAGATTGCCTCTTTCGCTGCATCTGTCCAGTGGCGGCGCTAGCATTATTTTGTGGTTGGGTGAAAATAGGCAGGAAATATCTAGGGTGGGCGAGGGCGTTAAATATATGATTCTATGTGCAAATGTGATATAGTGATGTTATAAGAGATTGGGCGACTGGTTGGGCGAAAAGGATTTTGCCTGGGCGCTCGCCCATACGTGTCCACCCCTAACGCCGCAACTCTATCTGTCAAAGACGTGCTTGATCCGCTTAGCATCGGCTTCTTGATAAAAATTGTATGATTAGGCGCCAATATTCATCTCCAAACTTTTCATAATTCGAAGAATATTAGTCAGACCATCATTAAAAATGCACACAGTAATATCAGTCGCTGTATTTAAGACTTTTTTGCCGCACGAATAAGATTTTCGATCAAATTTCCAAACAGTGGCATTGAAACTTTCATTACTATTTTGCGTGTAGCCTCCTAAGCAATAAGTCTCTATATCTACCATTTCACTTCCAATACTGTGAACTATCGAGGGTCTATTAAGACCCCTTTTTTAAGCACTCCTCCACCCCTGTTCTTAGATACTTTCAAAGACAAGTCGCCTAGCTTTTCGAAATCTAATGGCGATTTAAAACAATTGGGAGAATTATAGCGTTCAGAGTGGAAAAGCCGATAATAAAACAAGTGACAAATCCGGAGCGGTGAAATTGATATATTCGATGGAGATTAGAGGCATATTCGCCTCACGTATAACTGGTTTGAGACTATCCGGAAGGACGAAGTGTGTAAAAAGTAAAACGCTTCGGTATGGATATTTTTCTGGGTGTGTGTGTATGTACTTTAAGTCTCTAAGCCGGAAATGGATTGTTATTACCGGGATTCTCCCGGTCATAATCTGGACAATTCGTCATTCTCTATCGTCAGTTAACGCAATAGTGAGCTCTGGGGATTTCAAAGAATATATCCCCTAGAGCCGGTGCTCGCCATAAACAGAATATGTACAGGGTCTTTCAATAGGGACGCTCGACATTTATTACGTTATAGCGGCCACGTTATTAAAGTAACATCTGTCAAATTTATTGTGAATCGTTCAGTAGTGTATAACAAATCACCGTAGAAGGTTATAGCGTTCAACAACGTGTACACATAATCAAATTTCATTTTCAAAATCAGTGCTCCGTTCGAGAAATGTTCCGCTCATTAGATAATTTTTATCCTCGTCATAACTATCCCGCCGAGTCGACTATTCGACGGTTAGTGGGAAAATTCTAGTCAACCGGTTTGATAAATAATCAGCCAACACAACACCCGTACGTCACCGAAACGCAAGATCTGCTGAAAACATCGCTGCTGTGCGTAAGAGTGTACGGTAAAACCCGAGGCAATTAATTTATCGTCCTTCACAAGAATTGGCCTTTCTGCGACTTCAACTTGGCGAATTTTATTCCCTGCGTTCGTTTGCTCTGTGTTCGTTAATTGGTCTCTGAAGCAGTTGGAAGTTGACCAAAATTTCACTAAAAAAATCGTATTTAGAGAGGATCCTTTGTGGATGAATGGATATGTGAACAAACAAAATTGTAGGATTTGGGACGATACCAATCTACACAAGATACACCAGCTTCAAATGCATCCCGAGAAACTCACGGATTTTGGTCTGGCGGAATCATTGCTGCGTACTTCTTCCAAAACGAAACTGGCATTGTCATAACCGTCAACGGCGAACGATACAGATCGATGATAATCAACTTCTTGTGGCCTAAACTGGATGATATAGATACGGACGACATGTGGTTTCAACGGACTACGCTACATGTGACTCAGCGTATGCCACAGTGGACATTCTGCAACAACGATTTGAGAGCATGGTTATCTCGCTCAGCGGTGAGCTCAACTGGCCACCGATATCGTGCGATATAACGTCTTTAGACTTCTTATTTTGAGGCTATCTTAAATCGCAGGTCTATGCGAATAAATTGCAAACAATTGATTCTCGGAAAGTCAACATAACGAACGCCATCGAGCGAATTCAGCTAGATTTATGCGACAAAGTCATCGAAAATTGAACTTCCCGAATACGTGCCACCAAGCAAAGAGGCGGCGGACATTTGAATGACGTTATATTCCATACTTAATGCCATAATATATTCTCTCAAATGAAAAAAAATTAAGTAGATATCTCACACACAACTTGTTTTGTTTACATTTAATAATAAAGCGTCCTTATTCAAATATCCTGTACATACGTTATAATATACCCTAATCTAAAGCCCGACACGAAGAAAAAATATCATTCACATTTTGCTCATCCTTATTGTTGCTTCCGGTTTCCGATTTTATGTAGTGCTCTGCCGGAATATTGCTAGAAATAATCTTGCTCTCGCAAAGAACAAGTCCGGGGAATTAAATTAAATTCATTTTTATATCGACTGGGGTTCTCCCAGGGGTTCAGATGAGGAGATGGGTTACCTGATATGCAGTTAAATTTATATGACTCAGAGCGATACTGATATTAAAAAACATCCCCCTGTCAATATAATAGGACCGATAAATAGTCGACAAGGTAGAAAATTTAAGACTAAAGACCTAATGCACGAGCGAAATGGACGCGTAAATTAAATGAGTCTATTGATAACTTATATGATCACCATTATCAACGAAGGCGTTGAAGCCTTGAAAGCACTTTGAAGAATAACGATGGCGCATTCTTCAATGATTAACCACCACACTGGTTCAGCTCATTAGAGCGCGTAGCTAGTGATTGTCTTGATATTTTCGATTCCATACGTCGGCACTGCCAATGTCGGTGGGTTATATATAACTGTTTGGCTTATTTACGAAATCAAGAACGCAGAAACTGACTGGGAGGGTATCAAGAATAGTCTAGATTCCGCGGCTACGGACGTTTTAGGACACGAGAGAAGGGAAGCTAGGAAGCCCTGGATAACGGACGAAATCTTAAACTTAATACAAAAGAGAGGAGGCGACAAAAACAGACGAGACGAGGAAGGACTGAAAACTTATAAGTCAATAAAGTGGGAAATTATTAGAAAGTGTAGAAAAGCGAAAGAACAATGGATAGAGGATAAATGCAAAGAAGTAGAAGATAAGCTCCAAGTGGGTAAGACCGATGAGGCTTACAAAATAATTAAGAGGAACTTCAGGGATATAGGACCAATAAGTAGAAACGTTAGGAGTCAATCGGGGGACATACTGATCGGAAGAGAGGAGAAAGCGGATAGATGGAAGCAGTACTTAGGAAATTTATACGAGGGTCAAGAATTAGGAGAGATATTAGAGGAAGAATCTAGCATCGATAGGGAAGATGTAGGAAAACCTTTATTGAGAGAGGAATTTGAAATAGCACTAAGGGGGCTAAAGAACAATAAAGCGCCGGGTGTAGATAAAATACAGGCGGAAATTTTGAAATGTGCGGGACAGAAAGTAGTAAATAGGATGTTTGAATTAGTGAAATACATATACGAAACGGGCGAGATGCCGGAGGATTATAAGAGGAACATTATCGTTACTATACCGAAAAAGAGAGGAGCCGACAAATGCGAGAACTTTAGAACGATTAGCCTAACCTCCTACGCGTCAAAAATCTTAACCAGAATAGTGCAGAAGAGGATGGAAAATAGAGCGGAGGAAATACTAGGAGAAGACCAATTCGGGCTTAGGCGAAATAGGGGAACTCGCGAAGCTATTCTGGCGCTAGGTGTAATGTTAGAGAAAACAATAGAAAAAGGAAAGAACGCTTATATAGGATTTGTAGATTTAGAAAAAGCTTTTGATAATGTAAGATGGGAAAAAATATTCGAGATACTAAAGAGCGCGGGAATGAAGTATAGAGATAGAAGAGTAGTACACAACCTATACAAAGAGCAAACTGCTGTTATAGAAGTAGAAGGGGAAAGAAGGGAAGTTGGTATAGGAAGCAAATAGGAAGAAATTAGAAGCTTTTGAGATGTGGTGTTACCGAAGAATGATGAAAATACCGTGGACTGATAGGGTTAGAAACGAAGAAGTATTAGAGAAAGTCGGCGAGAAAAGAAGTATGTGAAAAAACATAAAGAAGAGAAGAGGTAGAATGGTAGGCCACTTACTGAGACATGGGGGAATAGTCCGCGATATTCTGGAGGCAGAAATAGGAGTGAAGAAAGGCTTTTTGAAGAAAAGAGGTAGGCCTAGATTAGACTACTGCTCGCAAATAGTAAGGGATGTAGGTTGTAGCACAATTAGCGAAATACGTAGGTTAGCACAAGATAGGAGAAGCTGGAGGTTAGCGTCCAATTAGTCTTAGGACTGATGATCTCATGATGATGATGAACATATTGGTTATTATCAAGTTAATATAAACTAGGTACTTTACTATACTCTACACCCGTGTTTTTGTTAGATATACATGCAAGAAATATCCTGCAAAATGGTAAACATGCATTACCAACAAAAACAAAATTAAATAAATTTGTTATCATTTTAAAATATGAATATTTTGTACTTGTGTGTAACATAAGTAAAAAAAAACTTTGACAACCCCCCAAAGTTTTCGTCACGAGCCGCCACTGTCCCTCGTTTATGTCTTAGATCATATACGCTTATTATTTGTATAAAGATAGATTGCATGATAAACGTTAAACAAAACAAATAATTACACCAGTTTCGCAGTAAAAATTTGGGGGTGCATAAAGATTTTTTGGTGATATTCTTGGTAAAATTCATATAATATTATTATTGTTAAATAATATTCAGCCAATAAATGAGGAATAACAGATACAAGATATACATTTAAACTACCTTGCAGTAATATTCCTTAAGGAAGAGAGGCACTATTTACCGAATCGGTCTTGGAAACGCAATCAAAACGAGATAAAATTTTCTTTTACGCCCCATATAACTCTGGAACGCATTCTTAATTTTATTAAACCGTCATAATTACGCTCGAAGGTATACACATATAATGGAGACGTAATGTCACGATATTATCGTAAATTTTATGTACATTTTCACTTAGAAGCGATGGGCTTTTACGATTCGATCCGTAAAATTTCCGCGGTTTCCGATTTGATTTAATAGAATGACGTTTATAGCCGTGACACGCCTTTCGGATTTGGAGCAATAATTGGCGCACTATACAGGGCGATCACTGAGCCCCGGATTTTACTGCCGACATGACGTAAACAACAGGGGCGGACTTACAATGAAGAGCAGATTACATATAAGAATTATTCGCATATTAGTTTACTTTTCATTGCGTGGTCGTTTAGGAACAAATGAGGACGTGTAATTGTATTCCTAATGATGCGTAGTCAGGTCTGGAGGTAGGGAAAGCCATCACGTCACTGTATTGTCAAAGCGATCTGGACAACGCAGTCGTTCTTCAAGGTAACATCACTACAGACCTAACAGTATTTACGCGTAATCATACGCGTAAATACTGGTAGGTGTACGCGTTAATACATTGGTATATTATTAGTAGCTATTCTAAATGTTCAGCAGTGAACGAGTACGTCTGTCAGTATTCATTTATAATGTGAAAATGACCGTTCTTCATCAACGGAAATCAACGGAGCATACCTGAAATATTGTAGAGCTTTCATATTTATTTCTGGATTAGAGACATGAACCTCTTTCTACTGCAAAATACCTACTACAACTGCTATAGTAGAAAACTCCATGTTGTTATCCAAAACTGCAACCATGGAGAGGTACACAATTGAGCAGCGCGTTAAGATTGTTGAAGCCTTTTACGAAAATGGGCGTTCAAAACAAAATGCATTTCGTGCACTTCGTGACTTTTTTGGTCAGCATAATCGACCAAATGTGTCCACAATCAGGAGAATTGTGCGCAAATTTCAGCAAACTGGGCCTGTAGAAAATGTAAAAACACCTGTGCATGCTCGCCCAGTTCGTTCTGCGGAAAACATTGCTGTTGTTCGCGATAGTGTAGCAGAAGAGCCGTCAACCACGACTCGTCGTCGTGCCCAACAATTGAACATCTCACGAACATCACTGATGCGAATTTTGAATAAAGATTTGAATTTACACGCTTACAAGGTTCAATTGACTCAAGAGCTGAAGCCTACTGACCATTTCAAGCGTCGTCAATACGCCGAATGGTTGGTTGAACAGACAGAAGTGAATGGTGACTTTACAAAGAAAATCATCTTCAGCGACGAGGCACACTTTCACCTCAGTGGATTCGTTAACAAGCAGAATTGCCGCATTTGGTGACTGTTTGGTGCGGTTTATGGGCTGGCGGCGTCATCGGGCCGTACTTCTT
The DNA here is from genome assembly GCA_037954035.1 of Rosalia funebris. Classification (NCBI taxonomy): domain Eukaryota; kingdom Metazoa; phylum Arthropoda; class Insecta; order Coleoptera; family Cerambycidae; genus Rosalia; species Rosalia funebris. The sequence continues at coordinate 6,694,899 of JAZFAV010000001.1, read as the reverse complement.
CGAAAATGAGGTCGGCCAAGCAGTTACCGTGAATGGTGTTCGCTATCGCGAAATGATAACGGACTTCTTGTGGCCAGAAATTGAGGATATGGACCTGGACGATATGTGGTTCCAACAGGATGGTGCCACTGGCCACACGGCCAACGAAACAATGGCACTTTTGCGCGAGAAATTCAATGGCCGTGTTATCTCACGTCGTGGCGATGTTAATTGGCCGCCACGATCATGTGATTTGACACCGTTGGACTTCTATCTTTGGGGATATTTAAAAGAAAAAGTGTACGTCAATAAGCCAAGAACAATTGAAGAGCTAAAGGATGAGAAAATTCGGCACATTAACGACATTGAACCTCAATTATGTCTCAGAGTTATCGAAAATATGGACCATCGGATAGAGGTATGCCACCGAAGCCGTGGCGAGCATTTGACCGATGTCTTTTTTCACACATAATTGTCATATATCCTTCTATCATAATAAAAAATATTAAGATAATTCTCTGAAAACTTTTTGTTTTATTTACAATTAACATCGTGCGTTTTGGTTGGACCACCCTTTATATACTCTAAATTGAAAATTTCAAAATTGTACCAGTATTTGTTTTAATTATACAATTACACCGTGTATATAGTTGAACTGGTAAACGCACAACTAAACTCTTTACTGATTGAGGATCTAGTTTGAATGGGTTTCGAATTATTTTACAAAAACCTTTTAAAAGGATTTTGCCTTTATTAACTTACGCCAACATTTAACACAAAAATTAAATAATTGTTTATAATAAAAATACCACGTAACAAATCTACGGTTTCTTCCTGAAGATGGTGGTTAAACCCAAAACGTTGGAATAATAATTTTTGTACTTCATTTTGTAAAACAGATTAAATAAGTTAAGGCGAATATTTTTCCCATTTCGTGTCTATGTTTGTAAATAAAAATTATACGTAACACTGGTGGATTTAATCGTATACATTGCGTGACACATACGTATTAAATTCATAGAGGCGATAGGAATTGCGCTATATTTGTCAAATCACACGCTGTATTGAATTAACCACGCGGTGAAGAATCTTAATTGAGTCTACGTTATAACTAGAGGGTTAGAAAAATGAATCGCTACTAATCAACCCGTCTTTGGCGCGATAAGGGCCGTAACGCAGCCTTATCTTGTTCACGTTACATTGAATTCGTTTACCGGCGCATTCGCCATTTTTAAGGAAACGTTCGGAGAGGCGTATCTTTATCGGCTGGATCGACATCGTCATGCCTTCTTCACTTTATACACCAAATAAAAATAAAATACTATTTGAGAAAAATATGTAAAGAACTAAATTACATTACAGATAATAAATACACATCTCCAGTAGGTACTTATAATCATTTTAAAAACTGTTACTGCATACTCGTATATCTAGTCGGTGGTTACCGATTCTTAACTACATATTGTTAGAGTCATTGTAGGGCTAAAGCTTGCATTTCAAACTGTCAAACATTGACATTATTGATATGTTTGTCAAAGCAGACGTATTCAAACTTGCCTAACGTTTAAAACGTCCTGGAATATTATTGAAATGCTGTTACTAAATGTCGACTAATATGTTAGTCGACAGTATCATGACATGTTACGCGATTTCGTTGCTTTATCTTAATGCCTGCTCGTTTGGCAACATTCCAACACCTACTTTGTAAGAATCGGTTAAAAACTTGAGCCTTAAAACTATTTTATTAAAGAAAAATATCGCTAACAGAAACAAAGTATAAACTTTTAACTTAAATACTATGAAATATTACTACGTTATGATGTGTCAATGACAAGTTTGTTAATTATTAAAAAACATTAAGATCACGGTTGGTTCAGAATAGTTCGGTCAGTTGCTGAATAATGTGTGTTTTGGACGCGTCTGCTAAAATTTTTTAAGACAAACGGCACGTGGCGTGGTATTAAGAGACGATTTGCATAAATCAATTGTTAATGCTCATAGACAGGGAATTTCAGCCCGGAAAATATCTGCTACATATACACAGCCTAACTCTACAGTGCAAGGCAATCATCTTGTATAAAAAACTGGATGCACAGCCCAAAGGAAGAAATCTGGTCGACCATCCCAAATTTCACGCTCAAATCAACATACCCTGAAGAGGATTGCAACAACAAACCGACAATCCAATGCAAAAGAAATTATAGAGGTAAGCCATTGGCAAAAATATTTCTATGTCCACAACTAAACGCTCGATAAAGAAAATAGGATACAAATTTTACAAAATAAAGTTCGATTCTTTACATTTTACTTTTGAACTTACCGGTTTTTCATTCAGGCAAAAGAAAAGCCGCTATTAACTAAACGACAGAAAATCAATCGGTTTCGGTGGGCCAGAGAACATAGGCACTGGACTTTACAACACTGGCACCAGGTAATTTGGAGTGACGAATTTCTAATATGTTTGGGTAATACTAGAAAACGTGTGCTAAGAACCCCACAGGAAACTTATCATCCTGATTTTTTAGTTAGGAAAGTGAAGTTCCCTGCGTCTCTTATGATCTGGAGGTGTATGACTGGTGTGAGCGTAGGAAAGTTACATTTGGTAGATGGTACTGTGACAGCAGAAAAATATAAACAAAATTTGCCGTCAATACTAATATTTCAAGACATTGACGCGCAGAACACTTTCCAGCAGGATGGTGCTGCGTACCATACAGCAAAAACTGTCAAAGCTTGGTTTACAAGACATAATGTCCTGGGGAATGGCCTTCTAGCACTCCAGACCTCTCGCCAATAGAAACGTTGTGGCATAAAATGAAAAAAGACAGTTACGCAAACATCCAGCCCGTTCAGTTAACGACCCACGCACCAAATTGCAAGAAATTTATGCCAGCACGCTTCCTGAGGAGTGCGCTAGGCTGGTAGATACAATGCCTGCCAAAATTAAAGCTGATGTAACACAGTTTCGATGAAGCGGCCGTATTATTCTGAACCGCGATACTTAACGTTTTTTATTAACAAACTTGTTATTGGTACATCATAACGTAATAATATTTCATCGTATTTAAGTTAATAGTTTACACTTTGTTTCTGTTACCAATATTTTTCTTTAATAAAACAGTCTTGAGAGTGTTATTACTATTATTTAACTATATTAGTTTTAAAATTATGCCTTGGCAAACCATTATGAGCCTGGGTTCGTACATATACTGGCGTTATCTGAGTATTATGGAATATTTTGTTTCCTTACTAAAAGAATTAGTTCTTAAAACTGTTGTAACTAACTTGCAAGAACTGAAAAAAAAGGATTGTTAAGATTTTGTCTAAAACACTTGGTGTTAAGAATAACAAGAATAACTTAAAAATTAACGGTACTATTTTAAAAATAGCAAAACATACCTAATCACATATCGGTTGCGATCAATCGAGTTGATTTTACCAATTAAGTTAGCAAATCACCAAGCAATTACTCGTGATTGTTAGTAACCATCCCTTTTACTTAATTCTGCGGTAAGACAGGGAGAGAAAGGGATAATCTGCTTAGGGCAAAATCTCAACGAAACTAAGTTGGTCGAAATTAATTTGAAAGAGGATGAGCCGAATATACGGTTGCAACAAAAGGTTAAGTAATTCTTCGATCATTTCCTAGAGACGAACCGTTTTTTATGTTATGTATTGTTTTATACAGTGTTATTTAAAAGCAGCAAATTAATGTTCTACGCCCCCTATGATTTTTTAGTAAAAAACTGAAAGATATAATGTTGTGTTTTTAAAATGAATTAGAAACTAATAGCTTAGAGTTGTAAATCAAATCTTGAAACTTGTACTTATACTTTTTATACATCAAATATTACTTCTTAATGTAATAATGAGGACGTTATAGTAATTTTAAAATATTCTATCACTTCAGCGGTGATTTGATTGATTTTTTGAGTTATGTTATTATTTTTTTTTTAACCTATCGACGAAAGTTTAACCTATCGAAGGAAACATTCGATTTTAAAATAATCAAACGGGTTTATATCGGAAGATATACAGGCTGACCACAGATTATAAAGAGAAGTAAAACAGACCGTTATTAATTAATGAAAAATAAAAGAAAGTTATTGTTTCAAAAAATAAAACCCGCCACAGGTAGGATTCAATATCTGTCCCGGATTGGAACCGAACGACATACAGCTGTTTCGAACTTATTAGTTCTCATCAGTGCCGTACGTATTAGCCCGAGGAGTAGTTGTTTCCTATAGCGATTATGTAATAGCCTTGCTATTCGGGAACTACTTTGATAACCGCTTGGCGGTTTGATAGTTCCTTTCTCGATTTCCGACTTATATGTTACCGACAATGTTATTGTGAAAAAAATTATCGACGTTCGTATCTTAGAAAATAGCATAGTATTCTCAAAAAGTAGGCCTGGAGGCTTAATTTCATTTAATTTAAACCAGTATTCGTTCTCTAATTAGGCACCAACTAACTGTTCGCCATTTTGTATGAACGCAATGGTGGGAATTGTTAGGAATATATCTGAGAGTATTGGTGTCTTTTCTATTGAAATGTTGATGCAGTTGAAAGAATTATTAGGAAACGTAACTTTAAACAGACACTTCGAAATTCCTTGACTTTTCAAACTGAAAGGTCCTTACTGAACTTATGATCCTCGATTCACCCGTGGTATTAGTAAGAATTTTAAAGATATAGGGATGACGGTAGTTCATTCATCGATAAATAAATTAAAACAACTTTTAGACAATCCAAAAGACAAAATTAACACAAACGACAGGTCGGAGATTTACCAAATCAGCTGTGATGACTGTAACCAAAGGTATGTTGGACAGACCAGACGCTGTATTCAAATCAGGTACAAAGAGCACATGGCGCATCTCAAATATGATAGAGCAGATAAGTCCAGTGTTGCCCAACATGCCTTCGAGAACAATCATAAGATAAATATTAGCAACTTAAAATTGATTAGGAATGTAACAAATACTAGACAGCTAAATTCATTTGAAAGTTAGGAAATTGAAAAGTGTAAAAATAGTATGAATAGTGACAGAAGGTCTATTCCACATACCTCGCATTGTTGGTTAGTTACTCACGGCTCACCGGGCTGCAACCGTGACGGTCGGAGCTCAGTGAGCCGCAACAGTGACGGTCAGGGCTCACTGAGCCGCAACAATAATTTCGGTATAAATAGGAAACATTGTTAGTATAAGATTAGTTTTAATTATCTCCAGATGATGCCAACATTGTTGGCGAAACACTCGTCGAATGTAGTGTATAGTGTTTTGGTGTTTTCTGGAAAACTACATTAGTGTTTTCCACAAAACTACGCTAGTGCTTTGTGGAAAACTACGTCAATGTAGGTTTTAATTAATTTTCCGCAAATTCTCAGTGTTGGCCCAAGCATAATAATTCGCATGAAAGAAAAATAAAGTTGTGTCCTCATAGAGAATGTTGAAGCTACCAAAGACCATCGTGTATTAGAGACTCATAACCGAATGTGAAATAAATCCGGATCGTTAGTTAAAAGTCGCGAGAAAATTAGAGCGGAAAACAGAAAGTTTTCGCTTTATTCAGGTGCGTCTTGACGAACTGCGACTACGAAAACCCCAATTCCAGCGTGAAAAGTTTACGAGAGGTTTTATCTACGTTTACTTCTCTTTATATGAATATCAATCCGGTGTAACGGATTTTTTTATGACTTCATTTCATTTGGACTGCCGCGAACGAAGATTGACGTAAAGGGGACATGTAATAATTTCTGTTATTGTTTATGTCGTATAGAGCCTTTCATATTCCTATAGAAGCTTTATATTTACCATAGATACCTTTGAGATTATTCAGTCGCTCTAAAATACCCTTCGAATATTCGTTTACACGTGCTATGCTTTTATTAATGAACGGCGACGTTTCATTCTAGAACAAATCTTAACACGTCGGAACTTAACTTTGCTATAACAAATGTGCTTCAAATGTTTTTGTCAAAGAGTAAATCTTCACGAATTGTATATAGATAGAAAAATGTTTTTAAATATTTTTGTGGGGGAAAAAATTGCAAAAAAATACTGTCTCCCTAGGAGCCTTTAGGTAACCCTTATAGCGATATATACATCTAACACTGTTTTTTTTTTGTACTGTATAGGAAACATTTCCCAATATATTTTTACGTGCATTACGATTTTTTTAATGAATAATTATTTTTTTTATGATGTTTGAACTGGTAAAATACATATACGAAACGGACGAGATGCCAGAGGATTATAAGAGGAACATTATCGTTACTATACCGAAAAAGAGAGGAGCCGACAAATGCGGGAACTTTAGAACGATTAGCCTAACCTCCTATGCGTCAAAAATCTTAACCAGAATAGTGCGGAAGAGGATGGAAAATAGAACGGAGGAAATACTAGGAGAAGACCAATTCGGGTTTAGGCGAAACAGGGGAACTCGCGAAGCTATTCTAGCGCTAAGAGTAATGTTGGAGAAAACAATAAAAAAAGGAAAGAACGCTTATATAGGATTTGTAGATTTAGAAAAAACTTTTGATAACGTAGGATGGGAAAAAATGTTCGAGATACTAAAGAGCGCGGGAATGAAGTATAGAGATAGGAGAGTAGTACACAATCTATACAAAGAGCAAACTGCTGTTATAGAAGTAGAAGGGGAAAAAGGGAAGTAGGTATTAGGAAAGGAGTAAGACAAGGATATACGCTATCACCACTAATTTTTAATCTGTACATCGAAGAGGCGATAAATGTGGTAAAAGATAGAGTGGATTTCGGGATTAAAGTACAGGGACAGAAACTAAAAATGCTGAGATTCGCGGATGATGTAGCAGTATTAGCATCTAGTAAGGAGGAATTAGAATCAGCATTGAACGAAATGGAGGCAGTGTTGACAGAGGAATACGGAATGAGGGTGAATAAAAACAAAACTAAAGTGTTAGTGTGCAGAGCAAAAACGAAAGTACAAATTAATAGTGAAAGATTGGAGGAAGTTAAAGACTTCACTTATTTAGGAAGTAAAATAAATTGGGATGGAAGAAGCGATAAAGACATAAAATAAAGAATAGCGCAGGGTCGAGGTAGCTTTTAACAAAAAGAAAGCACTTTTATGCTCGGGGGTAATAAACTTAGAAACAAGGAAGAGATTTTTGAAAACATATGTATGGAGCACGGCACTATACGGTTGCGAAACCTGGACGGTAGGGGAAGCAAGTAGGAAGAAATTAGAAGCTTTTGAGATGTGGTGTTACCGAAGAATGATGAAAATACCATGGACTGATAGAGTTAGAAACGAAGAAGTATTGGAGAAAGTCGGCGAGAAAAGAAGTATGTGGAAAAACATAAAGAAGAGAAGAGATAGAATGGCAGGCTACTTGCTGAGACATGGGGGAATAGTCCGCGATATTTTGGAGGCAGAAATAAGAGTGAAGAAAGGCATAGGTAGGCCTAGATTAGACTACTGCTCGCAAATAGTAAGGGATGTAGGTTGTAGCACAATTAGCGAAATGCGTAGGTTAGCACAAGATAGAAGAAGCTGGAGGTTAGCGCCCAACCAGTCTTAGGACTGATGACCTCATAATGATAAACTATTTTTTTACAAAGAGTGTTAAAGAAAGAACTATCACTATTGCTTTATACATAGGCACAAAAATTAAGGGATGTAAACAAAATCCTAAATTTTTAGGTGATTTTCGAAGGGCTGTAACTTGAAGAAGAATAGTCGCAAAGCAATTTTAAAACAAAGTTCGAAGTTTCTGGTTCTTGGATTTTGAGATCAAAAACCATAAAAAAAAATCCAGTTTTGACTGGTAATTAATTACTCGGGAAATAATGATCCTACAGAAAACTTAAGTAGGGTTTTAAAAACTGCAAAGTATTCTCTAGAAGTCGTAGTTATTGGTTTTTTATAAAAAAAAATTTCGGTGCGAAAATCTTGATTGAGAGGTAAAAAATTGCGTATTTAGGGATATTCGCATAACTTTGCAAGTAATGAATAGATTAAGGATGTTGACTATTCCTTTCAAACTCAAAGTATCCCAAAGAAATCCTGAAAATTTTATGGCTCTGCAATTTTTTTTCATTGTGTATGGAATAATTGAATTTGTCGTTTTTACTAAAAATCAATTTAACGATGAATTTTTCATTATTTATTCTTTTTTTCATTTTTTTCTTACAATAATTAACACTTTTTGATAAAGAAATATGGATTATTGCTAAAAACACTTTTCGACCTTAAGACTAAAAGAATAAAAACTGAAAAATTCATCCTTAAACTCATTTTTAGCAAAAACGATGAATTTAATCATTCCAAACACAATGAAAAAAAATGGCAGTACTTTGAAATTTTCAGGGTTTCTTTGGAATACTTTGGAGTTGAAAATAAACAGTCAAAATCCTTAGTCTATCCATTATTTGCAAAGTTATGCCAAGTTAAGCGAATATCCCTAAATACGCAAATTTTTAATCAACATTCTCGCACCGATTTTTTTTTTAATCAGAAATCCATAACTATGACTTGTAAAGCATACCTTGTAGTTTTCAAAACCCTTCTTAAAATTTCTGTACGATCACTATTTCCCGAGTAATTAATTATCAAAGTCAAAACTAACTTTTTTGCTTTGAACGACGATAACTCAGCGAAAAATTTTCGTACAGGCTGAAATTAAAGAGGATAAAATTATCTAAAAAACTCTTATAATGAAATCCCTGAAACAAAATTATTGAAGTCCGTGGACCTTTTGAAAGGCAAGCAAAAACTTTTTTCCGATGATTATCTTATGATTACTCAAAAACTGCTTATGGTAATAAATTTTGAACTCAATATCTGAAAACTAGGAACTTGGAACTTCAATTTGATTTTTTAAAAATTGCTCTGCAACTATTTTTTCTTTTAAAAATCGCCTAATAATTTAGGAGTTTTCTTACATCCCTTAATTTCTAAGCCTAGTATATCTTACGTAAGTTTGATAGTCATCTAAAATATTCCAGAGACCTTCTATTAAGCTATTATAAAAACAAAATCTCTTATATATTTTTTTTACATTATAAAATTCAGTTTTTATCGGATAAATTTCGAAGAATACGTGAAGAAAAATCTGGTCACTGAGTGAGTTATTACAAAAGTGCCGGCGGTCACTGATTCTATGGGTTCAATTCGCAAATAATTTCAATTCTAACAGACCAAAATCGAAAATAACAAATTATCACACTTCGCGGTCTGAAAAACCCGTTAATCCGAAAAGTTTTCTCGAGCAACCGCGGCCCAGGTTCGATCCCAGCGCGGCGTAACAAGTGACAACACAGTGGCATGCCTGGAGTACTTACGTGGGGGAGAGTGGAGCCCCTTCGGTGGACTGGCGGGCCGCTACTGCAGGTCCAACACCGGCTGGCCAGGCGCCGGCCGCCTCGTCGTGGCCGTCGCCTCTGACTCGTGCCGCCAACTCTCACGTACTCTCGCCGTCGGAGTTCGCGATTGCGCAAGGATTCGCTAACCACGCGCGTACTGGCCTCGCTGGAACTCCGTCGCTGATATCACCCCCGCCTGCCCACACAGGAGGGTGCAATTGGTCGCCGCACGCATACCATTTCTTATCCACCGGCCACTTGTTGGAGCCGTCGTGGAGACGCTCACATTTACACTGAATTTATTCATTAAGCGCTCCCCTACCGGGCGCGGGACCCCTCTTGACCTACTGCTTTAATTTTTCAATTGGCAAGGGGGTGATGATGTGTGTATGTCGGTTATTTGGCTAAAGGGACGAAATTGCGCGATAAACGTCCTCTCGTCGCCGGTTCCGCTCCGCCACAAACAAGAACCGGAAGCTCGCAACAGGCGAAGGTCGAAATCCAATGTCCAAGTTGAAATGCGATACAGCGCTTTCGCTTCAAAATTTACTGCCTCCAAGTAACTAATCTAGTGACCTCAGATGGAAACAATTCCGAACAAGAGCATGTCAATTTAGCTTTGGAACTTTATGTGTTCCACATTGCGTTCAGTCTCTCCAATTATGGACTTTGTTGTTCCTATCTCCATCCCCAAGATCTCTTTTACGTGAGTCTTGATTTTAAAACATTCCCCAAGTTTGGTTCTTCTTGCCTTATTCTAGCTTTGTCAATCTTCTGGCTGAATTTTATAAATTTGAGATTTTGGAGACGTTGGAGACTCTTGAATATTTTCCCTCCAACTACATGGTTTTAAAGCATTCTCCAGGTTCGGTTCTTCTTGCCTTATTCTAGCTTTATCAATTTTCTGGCCGAATAGTTATAAATTTAGGATTTTGGAGATGTTAGTGATCACTCTTGGACTTCTTTTCCTCCAATCTACATCCCCAAAAGTGTTTCATCAATCCGCAGCTTCATGTAAAGAACATATTAAGAAGAAGCTTCATCTTATCATCTTGGAAATTCATCGAATATTACATTTCTATCTTCATCAATCTAGTCTTCTAGATAGTAAATGATGAGTAGTGCGTTGATCTATCGTTGATCCATCTCAGAAAACAATGTATGGTCTTTTTACACCTAAAATTGTGTTAATTTACAAATTAATTCACAAGAACGAAATATTTCGATCTTATTTGGATCATTTTTTAATTTATTTCATAATTGCAAGATGATGACCCTTAACTTAGCTATTTTCAGCAAGACAGTACTACAGAATGCCCTTGGTCACTAGTGTAAAAACAATAATATTTGTTACTATTACTACGAGGCTAGCCAGAAGTACCCGACCTAGCAAAGAAAACACAATAAATTTGGGAAAAAGTATCTTTATTTCTTTACATAGTCTCCTTTTAGCTCGATAAACTATTGCCAAGATCTTCGATACCCTATTTATAGTGAGAATTGTCGAGCTCCTCGAAATAGCCATCAACCGCAAACTCCACCTCTTTATTGTTGGCAAATCGTTTACCACCGAGCCATTTTTTCAAGTTTGAAAACAGAAAATAATCCGAGGGAGCTAAATCTGGCAAATAGGGTGCGTGATTAAGCAATTCGAACTTTAACTCATTAATTTTGGCCATTGCGATAACGAATGTGTGAACTGGTGCATTGTCTTGATGAAACAAAACTATCTATTTCGTCAAATTCAGCCATCCTAATATACAGTCGACTGAAATATTTGGAACTGATACATTACCATCGGATACGGCCAATTTACTCCTTATTTACTAGAATCCACTAAACAGGAGAATATAAAACCCGTTTGTCTTTAAACCATTAAACGCACTGTCGGCAAGTAAAGAGACCATGAAGGAAATCCATCCAAGTTGAACGGCTCCATTGTAATATTAATAATATGTACATAAATGGACACAATTCTAGTCATGAGGATGATTGATGACTAACTCTGATTCAAACCTTATATGAATACTGTAAAATATATTAATACACATTTCATCCGCAGTAATTGATTTCAAAGAAGATTTTGCAATGGAAAACTCTTAAAATATTTAATAATAAACAATCTAAATAAGAATTACAGGGATTTCATAAAGTAATGAATAAGTTTCTTAAACAATCAACGAATTAATGTTGGACCTCTCAAGTTGGGTCTCGTCAGTGCAGTGTAAACGAGTATACCTTCGACAGATGAAACTCACATCTAATAGACATTGCTACGTTCCACCGCAGTAGAACGTACCAAACGCCATCTCTTGGTAGTTTCGAACAATCTAAATCGAAGTAAAAACTTGAGATGATCAATATAATGCATCAATATAATGGGTCGAGACCCAAGATAGAAAGGTCGAAACCGGTCTGCAGTTAACGATATCCTGAGATAGGTGACACTTTGCATCTTTCTTGTGGTTCTGGAACAATCACTGTATTTGTAGTGCTAAGCCTGTTAGACAAAAATATGACAAATTTTGTCATGTAATTCAGCGCTCGGCGTTTGGCATATAGCCAGGAGAATAGCTGTTTTAACCTAATTTGTTTAGTCCTTATTATATAAGGCATTTGCAGATGGGTTGGAGTATAAACTCCTTATTTCTGTAGTTTGAATATTTACCTCTACGTAGTAAAACTTTGCATTATATTTATTTTACTTTTGAACTTAACGGTTTCTCCTTCGGGCAAAAGAAAAACTGTTATTAACTAAACGACAGAAAATCAATCGGTTACGGTGAGCCATAGAACATAGGCACTGGACTTTACAATAATGGCACCAGGGTAATTTGGAATGACGAATCCAAATTTGAAATCTGTTTGGATGATACCAGAAAACGTGTGCTAAGGAAATTTATCATCCGGATCCGGAAAACTGTCAATGCTTGGTTTACAGAACATAATGTCCCTGTTGTGAAATGGCTCTCTAGCAGTCCAGACCTCTCGCCAATAGAAACATTGTGACATAAAATGAAAAAACAGTTGCGCAAACATCCAGCCCGTTCAGTTACGAACGGGCTGGATGTTTGTGCAAACGATCTACGCGCCAAATTGCAAGAAATTTGGGACAGCACGATTCCTGAAGAGTGCACTAAGCTGGTAGATACAATGGCTGCCAGAACTAAAACTGTTATTGTTAATAAAGGCGATGTAACACAGTTTCGATGAAGCGGCCGAACTATTTTGAACCACGAATCTTAATGTTTTTTATTAACAAACTTGCCACTGACACATCATAACGTAGTAATATTTCATCGTATTGAAGTTAAAAGCTTATACTTTGTTTCTGTTAGCAATATTTTTCTTTAATGAAATAGTTTTGAGAGTGTTATTACTTTTATTTGAATATATTAGTTGTAAAGTTATGCCTGAATGAACTATTGTGAGCCTGGACTCGTATAAACCAACGAGAAAAGACGCAAAACATATAATAAAATTGTAAAAGTACACCTATCGATCGACACGATTTTTATATAATATTTCTACATTTTAAATAACCGAATTTATTCCAGCCTCTTGCTCTGGCTTCGTGTATTGGAACTATCCCACAAGCTGGATCTGCATGAGTCCGCTATAACTTCTTCATCGATAAAGAATCCGCCTTATTGGCTTGTTGCATTTTGTAGCACGAACGTCGTTATCCCTACACACTGTCGCAGCTTTTTGTCTATTAGACCTGTCGATTGTATGACACGTACAAAAGTCGAAGTTTGTAATTCTTCGAGGTACTTCTTATTGCGCGCGATTTACCTCCTTCGGAATACGAGACCCACAGTTTAAGGGGCCAAAATGTACGCACAATTTCGTTGTTTTGTGTGTCGTTTCACCTGTGACATATTTTGTTATATTTATAATTTATTTGAGATTAATGTGGATTGTGGAAGTCGACCATGGAAATTATTCTCGTGCACTTAACGATTGGATACGAATTGAGATAGGTAAAGGACGAATTTGGAAATGGTTACTTTGTATATGCAGAATATTTTTTTCTCGAAGAAACAGTTTTTCCATCAAACTTTTTTCGCTTTCTCGAGAAGACCGACAGTTTCTCGTCAATGCAGATATTACTATAGTATTGAGAAGGTCACTTTACGTTGTATTCAATGTAATTTGAGTCGATTTTGAGACTTTCATATTTTCCACAAAATTTTCTTACTGTGTCCATCGATTTTCTTCGCCAAAGAACAATTTTGCTAATAAAAATCTGAAATAATACGCATACGACGAAGAAGAATAGGCGAATCCAACAGTGCCTTTGGATTTCTCCTAACTCTAGCGATTCTCTTGGGAAAGACGAATTTTTAAGTCATTAGTTCTGATGTGTACTTCGACAGACTTTTTTCGCTATTCCGAGAATCCTATGATAGAAATGCTTTCTATCGTATTCATAAGGTCACTTTGCGTTGTGTTCAGTGCAATTTAAGTCGATCTTGAGACTTTCATATTTTCTACAAAATTGCCTTACTGACCATCAATTTTCTTCGCCAAAAAAACATTTTTTCTCATAAAAATTTTAATTAATTTACGCATGACGAGGAATGATAGACGAATCCAACGGTGCCTTCGAATATTTCCTAGCTCTAGCGGTTCTCTTGGTAAAAATGAATTTTTAAGTCATTATTTAGAATGTGTAGTTCAATGGACATTTTTCACTTTTCCGAGAAAACCGACAGTTTATCGTTAAAGTAGACATTACTATCGTATTCAGAAAGTCACTTTACGTGGTATTCAATGTAATTTGCGCCGATTTTGAGACTTTTATATTCTTCACAAAATTTCCTTACTCATCGATTCTCTTTGCCAACAAATCGTTTTTCTGCGAAAAATTCTGAAATAAATCACACATAACGAAGAAAGACAGACAGGCACTGTGTATTCCACAGTGCCTTTTTATTATTAAGTCCTTTAACTCCTACACGGAACATAGGGCTTCGGTAAAAAAGCGCCATCTGGTTCTGTTTTGCGGCATGACTTGGGCCTCATTCCGTGTCTTTCCTGCCCTTTTTAACTCGTCCGTCACTGTTCTTCTCCATGTCTGTACCCATTTTCCTACTTTTCTAGATCCCTTTGGATTCTATTCTAGATCCTGTTTCGCAACACTATTGTTGGGTTTGCGGAGAACAGTGCCTTTAGATTTCTCCTAACTCTAGCGGTTCTCTTGGTGAAGACGAATTTTTTAGTCCTATCATATTCAGAAGATTAATTTACGTTATATTCAATATAATACACGTCGATTTTAAGACCGTTAAGCATATTTCCGTCCATCGATTTTCTTCCCCAAAAACGTCTTTTTGAGTAGGTGGTAGGCTCTACTACCGCGCATGGTCCACTACCAGATGTCTTGCACACCAAATTTCAGTAAATTCCTACAGCTCACTTAAAAATACACGCAGAGAAAATTTTGGCACGAATTAAAAAATCACTCTACTAGTATATATCAAGAAGACGAAGGTTTTTATTTTATATTAATGACTCATCTAATGAGACACATTTAGGCCCGGAGTTTGTAAGACTCGTCATGTACCACCCGATATAAATATTGAGAAACGATCTGTGCGACCAATATTCAAACGAATTATAGTTGACTTAGGCCAATTCGGTTTCATCTATTTCTACATTTAAACATATCAGGGGCGGCTGGTGTATAGGTGCTGCAGAGCTGCAGAACTGCCAAAAAAAATTAGATATTTGTATATTTTCGCGACATAATAATTACTAAAATTTATTAATAAAATAGTTTGGTTAGTTGGTGCAGCTAACCAAATTATTGCGTTAAAGTCGCATTCTGCCCGCCGTCCTCTATTGAGTAGTAGACCAGATGAATTATCTGGGTCTCTACGCGAGCGCGTCGCAGTACATTGAACTGGGCCACACGAGGTAGTTTTCAGCACGGCTCGGCACACCCGTCCTCCCCCACAACTCCCGCGACAATCCACACTTGGAGCTCGTAAATGCGCGAATTTACACGGTCAGTGAGCTGTATTTTTTCCAGCTAAGGCAACATCAGTGAATGTTTACTCCTTCCTACTCCTCGAGCGGGAAATCGTACCTACTTCGTATTTCGTGTTAATTTGAGATTTTAAATACTGTTTTGTGAATTTATGTAGTGATTTATTGTACTAATTATTATTATTTATATACTGTGATAGTGACAATGGATTTAGTTTATAATTTAATTCATGTGAAGCGATTTTTCCACCTCTCAAAACCCGGGGATATTTCGTGGTTTGATAAATTTTTCTGCTGAGCTTGATGTAACTTTAAGCGAGCATCTACAAAATGCTTAAGTATTTAAAGGAACCTCTAAAGAAATACAAAATGATCTTTTAGACTGTATATTAAAAGTATGTCATGAAGGAATAATTAAAGAAATTAACAAACCTTCATTTTTGGCAGTTATGGCAAACGAAACAACTGATGTATCTACAAAAACTCAGGTAGTGGTAGTTTTAAGATTTATTCTCGATGGTGAACCGATTGAACGTTTTTGGACATACCTGAAACCTACAAAATGTGACGCTGAAACTCTTTCGGAAAATATTTTAAGTGTTACAGACCCTCTAGTAGATAATTCACCTTACAAGCCTTTTCTCTTAACCAAAGAATATGACGGCAAACATGAATGTTCTTCAAAAAGGTATTAAATTCCAAAAATTTTTCTTGTGAAAATGTATATTTTTGTATAAACGGATTTTACATAAAAATTCTGAAGTATCAGGAAAACGCGTGACCTTGAAAATTTTCAAAATTTTCAAAATTTCCAAAATTTCGGCACAATTTTTTTCCACCCCTACGGCGCCAGTAGTTTGGATACGTTTGAAATTTGCACGCGGGTGGCCAATACCCTAGGATCGGCCCTGTGCAGAACACCCGTTTCATTTCATCACGAGCCGCCACTGAAACATATTAATATTTATCTCGAAAAAGTTAAATTACGGAACATGATCAAATCCATATCCAAAACCCAAGATACCACCGCGTCCATCAATGTGACGGAGGTCATTTGAGTCAATTCATGTAAGACACAGGTCTATTTCTTAGTTCTGAATCTTTTTTAACTTATTTTCATACCAGAAAGTTGCTAACTTCTCGTTGAATTAGAACACCAAATGCGAAAACCACGGTGGCCTAATGCACCGCTTAAATCTACTTCACATAAGTGCAAATATTTCATTACATACGGAACAGACTTATCGGGAATTAATCATTCCGATTCCCGAAGCGGGTCGAGGAATGAATATGCCATCCCTCATTATAACGCGAATCGAACTGGTGCAAGACATTTTTAATTGAACCCGCCTCTTAAGAACATACCTGTCAACGCTGCAAAAGTCATTTATAGTCCGCAAATGCTTATTGCAGTCTCGGAAGTTATGCCAGGAATTCGTAGACCGGAGCCGTCTGAATTCAATAAAAGCTCATCTCCAGAGTTGAGTCGGGATGGTCGTGGAACGCCCTTCTCGATGAATACGTGAAAGTATTCGCGTAATAAAGTAATTTCCGTCTGGGCCTTAGGATAGAGACTTCATAACTACTGATAGCGGCGTTTTATAAACGCAGATTATTATGGAGTAATATGGAGGCATATGTGGGACGCGCTGCTCTATCGGGCGCAGAATTTTAATAATAAAGGGAGTGGAAATGGTAAATAATGATGGCCTATTTGAAAATTAAGCGATCGTCATTGCTGGCAAGAAATTCCTCAACGAAAATTCTACAAGAAACAAGTCAAACACCGTAAAATTACTATCGCCACCTCAGAGGATTTTCGTTTAAAGATTCCACGCGACGTAACCTGTAGGAATATCATTAACCCTTCGTTACATGCCTTCTAAGTAATAACATACATCTCACATGGACGTTCACGTTCTGCCAACGTCTACCGGAGAGTCGAGGAGACCCAAGTCCTTACCTGCGATGTTCTAAGCATACTAGAAGAAGACTACTAGTGACTGTCCCTGGCTCTAGATGCGTGGTTCTCGCGATAATTTAACTTTCGTGAAAATGCGGTCCTGAGGACCGCTTAACGTATAACGAAGGATTAATAAAGTCGAACGATTGGTGGTGTCTGAGTATTGATGAATAATATCAAAAGAAACATCTGAGAAACCTCCTTCCTTCCGCTAACTGATTGCGAAAGGGCGAGAACAGATCCAACGTGAACTAAATCCAAAATCTTATCTCTCATCATGGCATCAGTCCTATGACTGGTTGGACGCTAACCTCCAGCTTCTCCTATCTTGTGCTAACCTACGCATTTCGCTAATTGTGCTACAACCTACATCCCTTACTATTTGCGAGCAGTAGTCTAATCTGGGCCTACCTCTGCCTTTCTTCACTCCTATTTCTGCCTCCAAAATATCGCGGACTCTTCCCAGATGTCTCAGCAAGTGGCCTACCATTCTATCTCTTCTCTTCTTTATGTTTTCCACATACTTCTTTTCTCGCCGACTTTCTCCAATACTTCTTCGTTTCTAACCCTATCAGTCCACGGTATTTTCATCATTCTTCGGTAACACCACATCTCAAGAGCTTCTAATTTCTTCCTACTTGCTTCCTCTAGCGTCCAGGTTTCGCAACCGTATAGTGCCGTGCTCTATACATATGTTTTCAAAAATCTCTTCCTTGTTTCTAAGTTTATTACCCCCAAGCATAAAAGTGCTTTCTTTTTGTTAAAAGCTACTCGATCCTGCGCTATTCTTTGTTTTACGTCTTTATCACTTCTTCCATCCCAATTTATTTTACTTCCTAAAAAAGTGAAGTCTTTAACTTCCTCCAATCTTTCATTATTAATTTGTACTTTCGTTTTTACTCTGCTCTCGCGCCCTCTGCACACTAACACTTTAGTTTTGTTTTTATTCACCCTCATTCCGTATTCCTCTGTCAACACTGCCTCCATTTCGTTCAATGCTGATTCTAATTCCTCCTTACTAGATGCTATCTTATCTCTATCAGACTAATATTGAAGAGGTAGAATCTGAAGTCCACTGAAATAGACTAATCAACCACAGCTCGGTATAAGCAAAGCAAGGAATACGTCAGTGAAAGGTTTACAAGAAGAGAATCTGCCATCGAAACTCTAGCACAGCCACAGTTGTAATAAATGTTGAAACAATGACGAATGACGAAATAGAGGGTATTATGCAGGAATATACTGAAGGATTGATGATACAGAAACTGTTAAAGGAATTACGAGAAACTGATATTCAAACACCAATACTGGGACGATGTACTGAGAATTCAAGAAATTTATTGAGTTTCCTGTGACGATGAGGATCATTACATACCCTTTCTGAATTTATGTACTTCTCCACTGCCATCTGAAGAAGCTGATATGTGGCGAAACAATTGTCATGGTATAGAATAAAATCAGTGAAAGTAAGAAATATAGGGTCTTGCAATAGGGACGCACGAAATTTGTTAGGTTATAGCGGCCATGTTGTTAAACATCTGTCAAATGTATTGTGAATTGTTCAGTAGTGTATGGACGATATGTGGCCGAAATGCAAGGTCTGCTGAAAATTTCGCTACTGTGCGTGAGAGTGTACGGGAGAACCCGAGGCAGTCAATGTCTCGACGTTCACAAGAACTTGGCCTTTCTACGACTTAATTTTGGCGAACTTTGCGTCGGGACTTGGGTTTGCAGCCGTATAAAATCCAACTGACCCAGGAACTTAAGGTAAACGACCATAGACAACGCCGTGTGTTCGCTGACTGGGCTCTGGAGCAGTTGGAAGTTGACCCAAATTTCCCCAAAAAAATCATCTTTAGCAACGAGGCCCATTTTTGCATAAATGGATATGTGAACAGCAGAATTGTCGAATTTGGGACGATACTAATCCACATCAGATACACCAGCACCAAATGCACCCCGAGAAAGTCGCCAGATAAAAAGCGGATTTTGATCTGGCGGAATCATCGGTCCGTACTTCTTCCAAAACGAAATTGACATCGCCATAACCGTCAACGGCGAGTGCTACAGATCAATGATAAGCAACTTCTTGTGGCCTAAAATGGATTATACTGACTGGATTATGGATTATACTATAATGATACTGACGACATGTGGTTCCAATAGGACGGTGCTACGTGCCACACAGCGCATGCCACGATGGATATTCTTTACTAGCGATTTGAGGGCATGGTTATCTCGCGCAGTGGCGACGTGAACTGACCACCGAGATAACAAAATTTAACGCCTTTAAACTTCTTCCTTTGGGGCTATCTTAAATCGCAAGTCAAATTCAGCCGGATTTATGCGACAAAGTCATCGAAAATTGGACCACCCGAATACGTGCCACCAAGCAAGGCCGCGGCGGACAATTGAACGACATTATATTACATACTTAATGCCATAAAATATTGTTCCAAATAAAAAAAATTGAATGGCTATCTCACACACAACTTGTTTTCTTTACGTATAAAAATCGTCCTTATTGAAAGACCCTATAAGACGTTTTCATTAACAAATAATTTAAACCATAATTATTATCTCAATATAATTATGTTTTAGCTCTTTTAGTAGCCACCGTAGTTAATTAAAATCTTGCGATAAGAATACAATCCTATCTTATTTGAATCAATAACCCCGCGTAGGGTCTCATCAAGCCGGCTTTGATAAATAACATCCCTAATTCCCGCAATACACGACGAACTAATGGTTTCGGTGGTAGAAACACCGTCTACAACCCTGGTACACTTTACGGGCTACACGCCAGCAAAAAAAGCTATCAATTAAAAACAATAAAGTAATTTTGGGTGTTTTTCATTGTCATCTTAAGGGCCGCCAGCATTTTTAGTGGCTTTCCATGTTGCCGCTGCTTTTCCTGACACCGGATATCATCCCCGAACCCGACACTCGGTCATGTGCGGGATACTCCCCTCGCCGTTTCGCACGTAAGTCCGTAAGGGGGACAGGCGGCCTTCCCCTACTTCCTCTAGGCCGGGAGCTAGGTGAAAATCTCGGCAGGAATCTGCAAACAACTATACCGATGTATAAAAAAAAATAGAAAATGGGCACGTGTGGAATAGCTAACAAGTATTTAGTGAGAACAATTACACTAGCTTAAAACGGTTATTTGTACAGGGTATTTCAATAGGAACGCTCGAAATTTGTTAGGTTTTAGCGGTGCTTTAACAACCATGTTGTTAAAGCAACATCTATCAAATTTATTGTGAATTGTTCAGTAGTGTACGGCAAATCACCCTGAAAGGTTATACAATCGTCCCGGCTAGTCGACTATTCGACGTTTGGTGGCCAAATTCTAGTCAATTCATTTGATAAATAATCAACCAACACCCGTACGTCACCGAAAAGCAAGCATCTGTTGAAAACATCGCTGCTGTGCGTGAGAGTGTATGGGAAAACCCGAGGCAGTTAATTTATCGTCGTTCACAAGAACTTGGCCTTTCTGCTACTTCAATTTTGCGTCTGGACTTGAGCCTCTACCTTTATAAAATGTAACTGATCCAAGAATTTAAGGTAAATGACCGTAGACAGCGCCGTGTGTTCGCTGATTGGACTTTGGAGCAGTTGGAAGCTCATCCAAATCGTCGAATAGTCGCTTCGGCGAGACGGCTGTGATGAGGATAAAAATCACGTAATACGCGGAACGTTTTTCGAATGGAGTACTAATTTTGAAAATGAAATTTGATTATTTGCACACGTTGTTGAACGATATAACCTTCCATGGTGACTTGCCATACACTACTGAACCATTCGCAATAAATTTGACAGATGTTGATTTAATAACGTGGACGCTATAGCCTAACAAATTTCGAGCGTCCCTATTGAAAGACCCTGATAAAGCTTCAGACAGAAGATAGATTTAGTCTCATTCAATTTGATCCGCCATTGCTTAATTCAGTTGTTGATTGTGTTAAATGAGGTTTGCAGAGTTACTGCCGTTTCTTCGTAATCTTTGGGTCCAGCACTTTACATATTATACAGCAGGAATATCATCGGTGTACAGTAGGTAAAGTACTGGCCCTAGTACAGCCCTAGTGCCTTGTGGTACTCCTCCCTTAATTTGTTTTAGTTCGGAGTAAGTACCTTCTTGTTTAATTCTAAAAGCTCCGTCTGAAGTATGACTTGAATTATTGTGAGTGTCGTTTTGGCAAGAGCTTATTTAGTTCATAATTAAGTCCCTCATGCCGCACCTTATCGAAAGCCTGTGGCTACATCGAAATACGGTACAAACTAACTTTTCTATCTTCCAACGACTTTTATTATGTTTATGACCCTACTGACTGATTCTATAGCCGACAGACTCTTTCTGAAGCCAAACTGGTGCCTTAGGATTATGTTTTGGTCTTCATTTTTAATAATTTGTTTCAATATTTTAAGAAGTATTTTTTCAAATAGTTTCGAAATACATATAAGGAGTAAGGAAATTGTAAGATTGGTCCTTTTGGTCTTTTGGTGGCCCTTTTACTTTTCCGCACTCCACTATACGGGGAAAAGTATTGTAATTGTGTAAAGAAAAAGTGAAAAAACAAAATTTTTTTGAAAAGGACCCCCTCACCGGTAGGATTCGACGTCTGTCCATGATGGAATCTGAACGACAGACAGCTGTTTCGAACTTATTACTTCTCATCAGTGCCGTACACGATACACCGATCCAGGATAAATGTCCAAACAAATCCGTGGGGCTTTGGCCCGTTTGGGTTTATTTTTCATTTTTCGGCCTAAAAACCAAAAAATAAATGGTTTTTAAAAAAATGTTGCTGTGTGTGTGTCGTTATCGTTGGCATTGTCATCGTTGACGTTGTCGTCGTTGTCGTCGGAATTTATTCTTGTTAACACGATAACTCGACTAAATCATGTCGGATCAATCAGGTTTTGACTGATTCTGATTGGGGACGTCTCCCAAACGACGCCTATTGATTTTGAGGTGGATAGAACACATTTTACCATGTACATTTGTCATGAGAAAGTATAAAGGTGGACTATTTGAGAATTTTTTTTTTTGTTAGCACGATCGCTCAATTAAATCGTGTCGAATCGATCGGGTTTCGACTGATTCTGATTAGGGTCGTCTACCAGACGACATCTATTGATTTTGAGGTGGATAGGACACACCCCACCCTGTTCATGGGTCATGAGAAAGCACGATAGTGGACTATTTGAAAAAAGTAAAACTGTCGCATAAAACACATATTCTGCATTTATGTGTTGGTTTATTTTTTGTCGGCCACTCAGTGTCGAGATAAAGATGTTCTACGTGCGGAATAGTCCGTTTTAAGGTTTTAAAACTGTTTATTTTTTTTAGTTTACGGTTATTTGACAGTTAATTGATTTAAAAGGCACGTGTAGAGTTATTTCTAATTTTTTTGAACTCTCTTATTTTAGAACAAACAAATTTTTGTTATATTTGTTAAATACATTTTACGTTAATTATTCAAACCGTTCCAAATTTTGCTAAATTTCTAAATTTAATGTCTAAATTTCAGTGATTTCGAAAGATTATTTCCAAATTTTTGCGAGACTATATAACTCTTATACTTATCAGGCTACCGCTGTAGAATAAGAACATTCGTCTATTAAAGTAACTCATAAACATTAATTATTTTCCCCTTTATAAAAATACGTAAATAGATTTTATATTCCAGATAAAATTAACGCAGAGTAATCAAATAGCCCGTTATTTCTAGCACCGATAAAAATCTAATCGACGATAATTAAGTGATCGATAACGTATGTGGGTAATTCATTTTTCATTTCAATTTTGGGTCCACCCAGAGGGCACAATTACGCTAAAATTCCATTAATAAAGTCATTTATTAGGCGGCTATATATTTTGTGTAATAATTTTCAAAACGCCGAACAATAATTACGATATTAATTATGTTTTATGTACGATGGCACACAGTTGATCAAAGACACGCGTCTTCCAAATGTAAAATTGCATAACTAATCAGGAAAGTGTATTTTTTACCGCGTATCGATAAGGAAAAGCGTTGTAATCTCTTGAATCTTACAGGATACTTGAGTGACGCATTTATCAGTATTTTTTTATATTCAGTGCTTTAGTAAAATAATGAATAAAATCGTTAAAAATTCAGGGAATAACTTTTAGAAACCTTCTCGGACCCGTCAAATTTTATTTTTAGTTGCGCGTTGTTTAAATACAATTAATAAAGGATAAAGGGTCATTAGAATGACAGATATAATTGAGAATACTGCCATAAGAGATCTGGTATGACATGAATCCAGAGAATTCCAGTCGAGCAACAGTCAAAGATGTTGGGGTGAGTAAAAGTACTCTGTACAATTCATAACCTATTAGAAAAATAGGAGGCCGTGGATAAATAAAAGTCTCGAGTCACTATTTAATAATTTCTTCTTTATTTATATTTAATATGCTATTCGAAGCTGCTCTGTCTTTTCGATATAAAAAGTGTACGACACTACTTTCGACTAATCTCATATCTTTGTATATATATATATAAATTTCAGTGTGTAGCGCAGCGATTGCTATGCAATTGTTAGTTACTTAGCGGTATAGAACACTGATACTACGAGGGAGGATCAAATATAAACGGGACTTTATTCTGAAAAAAAGTATTGATTGAAAAACAAAAGGCAAGGGTATTTTATTTTTCTACATAGTCTCCTGCTTTACGAATACACTTTTTCCAGCGAGAAGGGAAGTTTTTTATCCCAGTATCGTAGAATGAAGCTGGTTGCGTCAGGAGCTAAATGCGCACGAATCCTTCTACGCCCTGGTTATCTTCAAATCGTTGCCCTCCTAGAGCTTATTTAAGTGGCTCAAACAAATGAAAATCGCAAAGCGATAAGTCCGGGTTGTAGGGAGGATATTCAAGTGTAGTCCAGTGCATTTCTTAGACCATTAGAGCTGAAGTTTGGGGCCTGGTGTTGTCGTGAAGGAAGATTGCCTCTCGAATGGATTGGTTTAGTCTTTCGCGGCGATATGCATCCCTCACCTGGTTTAATAACTCGCAGTAGTAAGCAGCATTGATTATGCGTAGCCCATGCAAAAAATCGGTGAGCAAAATGCCTGGCCGATCGCAAAAAACGGTTGAAAGGATTTTACCAGCTGACAGTCAAGTCTTGGGTCTCACTGGGGCTGCCTCCGCCTTCCTCCGCCACTCCATACTCGCTTGTTTGGACTCGGGCGTGTAGTGGTGGACTCAATTTCATCGCAAGTGACAATCCGACTCAAAAATGCATCACCCTCATCCGCAAACCTTACTGTAAGCCTCGGACAGATCTCCAAACGTTTCAACTTCTGATCTGCGGTCAAAAGGCGAAGGACCCACCTGGCACACCCTTTACAGAACTCCAATCTACGGAAAATTTCCGCCGTTTTAACTCCTTCATGAACAGAAAAGTTTGTAATAATGCGTTGTGCAACAGCGGAGTGCACCTCACGCTCCAACATCGTGAGCGCTACTAACGAACTGGTTGAGAGTGGGTAATGGCCTGCTCTTCCCATTCACAATGACCCCACGCAAGCATAAGAACCTCGGGCCCGATCCTAACAACCGTAGACAATCAGGAACAAAAATCCGTTTATATTTGATCCACCCTCGTATTTATAATGTAGGTTCCAGGGAACACGAAAAGGTAGACAAGGATGCTGATTATTTTGATATATAGCGTTTTGAATCATAATATTTTTTTTTAAATTAATACTGATTCATTTTCAGTACAGAAAAACGAAGAGTATTATTTGACGTGTCGTCAGCATTTATTCTTGTTAGCACGATAACTCAACTAAATCGTGTCGGATCGATCGGGTTTTGACTGATTCTGATCGGGGATATGTCCCAAATGACACCTATTGATTTTGAGGTGGATAGGACACATCTCACCCTGTCCATGGGTCATGAGAAAGCACGATGGTAGACTATTTGAGAATTGTGCTTGTTAGCACGATAACTCAACTAACTTGTGTCGGATCTATCGGTTTTTGACTGATTCTGATCGAAGACGTCTCCTAGACGATACCTATTGATTTCTAGGTGGATAGGACACACCCCACCCTGTCGATGGGTCATGAGAAAGCACGATGGTGGACTATTTGAGAAAAAATGAAAAAAGGAAAACTGTCCTTTATGAAAAATCATAAAACAGATATCCTGCATTTATGTGTTGGTTTATTTTTCTCGACCACTCAATTTCGACGTAGAGATATTCTACGTGCGGAAAAGTCCATTTTAAGGTTTTAAAACTGTTTATTTTGCTACAATTTACAATCGTTTTTGGTTCATTAAATAATGCAAATATTGACTGTAAGATACATTCGGGGACACCCAGTAGTGTTCCGGCTCGAGTTCACGAATGTGTAGTTTCTTATTAAATGTCGAACAACTATTCCAAACTGCAGGTTAGCAATTCTTGATGATATACAGAATAGTTGATGTTCTTGAGTGGTCGCTTACAAACGAGCCATCAGCGTGAGACACTCCCGATTAAATTACCAAAATATAATAACATATTCCATCGAGTTATGACAATCGAACGGATTCGTTTACCCGGCCAAGTTAATTGATATATCGATTTTTGTTTGAAGAGAAGCCGGCAGCTTTTACATTTCAATTTGTGCGAAGTCCTTGTGGCAAATTGCTGTGGATAAATTCCCGCTCGCGTTGTATGGGGCCGCATTCGGTCGCAATGAAGAGCCACTCGAGAGTCAGGTGGTTGTGTCTGCTCTCTTGACGTCTAAATTGCACCAATTTGAACTACAATGATTTACGACAACCGGGCCGAACGCGATGAAAAATTCACTTCGCTTTTTTCCTTTGCGGATGTCACTCGGATCGACTGTTCTTCCGCGATTCGAGCTATTCAAAAGACTTCTCGGCCGACTTTAGAAGTTAATTTAAGGGGGCGATTTCGATTATTGATCGCCATTCCTGCCCACGACCACGGCTTCATAAAAAAATAATAACCATTAAACACGGGGTCTTTTAATAGGGACGCACGGAATTTGTTAGGTTATAACGGCCATGTTGTTAAAGCAACTTCTGTCAAATTTATTGTGAATCGTTCACTAGTGAATGACAAATCACCACGGAGCGTTGAACAACGTGTGCAAATCAACAAATTTTATTTTCATATTCGGTGCTCCGTTCGAGACACGTTTCGCGCATTACGTGATTTTTGTCCTCGCCACAACCTTCCCGCCGAGTCGACTATTCGACGTTTGGTGGCCAAATTCGAGTCAACCGGTTTGATAAATAATCACCCAACACCCGTACGTCACCGAAATGCAAAGTCTGCTGAAAACATCGCTGTTGTGCGTGAGAATGTACGGGGAAACCCAAGGCAGTCAATTTCTCGTCGTTCACAAGAACTTGACTTTTCTGCGACTTCAACTTGGCGAATTTTGCGTCGGGACTTAGGTCTGCACCCGCATAAAATCCAACTGACCAAGAAACTTAAGGTAAACGACCATAGACAACGCCGTGTGTTCGCTGATTGGGCTCTGGAGCAGTTAGAAGTTGTCCCAAATTTCGCCAAAAAAATCATCTTTAGTGACGAGGCCCATTTTTGGATGAATGGAGATGTGAACAAGCAAAATTGTCGGATTTGGGACGATACCAATCCACACGAGATACACTAGTACCAAATGCATCCCGAGAAAGTCACTGTTCGGTGCGGGCTTTGATCTGGCGTAATAATCGGTCCGTACTTCTTCCGAAACGAAACTGACATTGCCATAACCGTCAACGGCGAGCGCTACAGATCGGTGATAGGCAACTTCTTGTGGCCTAAATTGCATGATATGGATACCGACGACATGTGGCTCCAACAGGACGGCGCTACGTATCACACATCGCATGCCATGACGGACATTCTGCACGAGCGATTAAAGGGCATTGCTATCTCGCGCAGCAGCGACGTGAACTGGCTACCTATATCGTGCTATTTAACGACTTTAGACTTCTTCCTTTGGGGCATCTTAAATCGCAGGTCTATGCGAATAAACCGCAAACAATTGATGCCCTCAAAGTCAACCTTTGAACGTTTGAACAACGTTATATTCCATCCATAAAACATTCTTTCAAATAAAAAAAATTGAGTGGATCTCTCACACACAATTTGTTTATTTACATTTAAAAATCGAGCGTCTGTATTGAAAGACGCTTTACGTGTAATATGTCATTATACATAGATCTTTATTAATATTCAATATAAACATTTAGAGTTAATTATGATTTGTCAGTAAAGGTCTCGATCATATTGAAACTAAAAGCTTAGAATTCATTCATTACTGCGCATATTTCCAAGGATCTATTACCTAACATAAATTTAAATTTAAGCTCTATGATTATCTCTTACGTCCATATATGCTTTTAATTATAATTATGCATAGAGTAGGTATACGTCTTTGAAAGCTCATAAAATGTTGCAAACACAGTACTAACTAAACACCAGTTACAACTAATGGAAAACACCGTATGTCAACATCAAACCATTATTTGTATATAATTAAATAAATAAACGAATCATATGTAAATTAAAAACGTCCTACAATTTTCCTTCATTATTGACCAAATTTCCGAAGCAACATCATTACGATATCAGCGCCATCTACCTACAGATACTTAAACGACTTGTCAGTTCAAACAAAGATCTCTGTAGTATACGAGCTCTAAAATAACCGAAGATAATTTTACTGTTTTTCGATTTGGATGTTGGTAGAGTTTATTTGAAAATATATATTTTAGCTCAAGGATTGTATAGGGAGTAGGATAGCTGGATCGGCCGAATTCTTCGTCCGCGGTAGTGGAGATAGTGACGTCACCGCGGACTACGGGTTATAATATTCATATGGTTTTATTGACGTTTCCTTCTATTTTCATCTATTTTAATTAGATTTTGAAATGGTATAGGTATAATTAAAATATATATTAGTTCTATATTAGGTAGAGTATTGTAATTTGAATTATGTAAAGCCTTTTTGAAACTGCTATTAAAATTAGAAGCAAGTGTATACTCACGAGAAACAAAATGTTTTATGGGCTGTATCTGTTCTTAAAACTGCAATGCTGTTTCTTGATAATAAAATATATTTTATCCTATTAGGTAAATAAATAAATGATTAGGTAGGTATTTATTATTTATAGTTTAAGAATGTAAATAGGTAGTTATTTTATCATTATTTATTTAGCAAACTGCATATTATAAAGGACCTTATAATTCAGTGTAGTGAAGAAATTAAAATGGACATAAAATACATTCTCTACCATATTATTTTTCAAAACTTTATACCTAAGGGGTAAAATCTACCGTTAAAGTTACGATTAGTTATCGTAATTATTTTCTCGAATATAATAGTAAAAATATAAACCACTAAAAATATGAACCAAATTTGGAGTCATTTACTTTTTTGTCATAAATATTTACTATATCTATATAGGTATGAGAAAAATTTCCAAAACTACACGTGTGAGGGGATAAAATCGACTCCTAAATATTAGGGATATTTATTTTCTCAAGAATTATAAATATTTTGAAAGAAAGCTGAAAGTGGTCGATACACATGCCTATTAATTATAAATAAATATAGGTATACTTAGAGGAAGTTGTTTATATAAAATGTGTATATAAAGCACATTTTGCTATTATGGTGTTAGTGAATAGGGGTACCTATTAAAAGCAATATAGGTACATATTACACTGCCATTAAGTACTTATTACGTACTTATAGGTATTTTATTTTTGTACCTATATCAGTATATCATACTTGTACACATCATTTACCTACACAGAACAAATAAATCATCTAATTAATTAAATATTTAAATGTATTTAAGGTACCTATCTATTCTACCCATATACCTACCTCCATATTTTTACTACCGAAAAGTACCTATATAAAAGCTATTATATCTTATTAGGTAGATATAAGTCAAATAACAAATCTATTGTTAATCTATTAAGCACTATTAGTATCCTCTATCTCTACTTTTAGCCTTATTTTTTTTAATTATTTCTCGAAGCCCCACCGAATATCTCGTCAGATATGGAAGTTTTTAGTCATTAAATAACATTCTGCTATTTACTCAAACTTAAATCAATACTTACGCAAACAATAACGTTCCCTTTAATATCACTTCACCACTCAAATGCACGAAAAATATTAAATATTATCCAAATTGCCTGAATTTACACAGCACTTCTGAATACATTTAATAACGTTTTAACGGTTATAGTCCGCGATGACGTCAAAACATGTTTTAAAGAAGTGGGGCGCTGTCTATATTGAAAGATAGAGATCGAGCAATCCTATTCCCTATACAATCCTTGATTTTAGCTATCATCCTTTTTATTGGGTTGTCAGTTACGGTTTAATTGAAACCAATCATTATTTTTTATTCAAGAGAATGTGCAAAATAGTAAAACCTTATTATTTATTATATATAATTAACCCATATTTATATTCTGTTCCCAACCTTCGTCGACCAATCCCTATAGATTATCGTCAAAATTGGCCTATCTATGTCAAATTACCCCAACCTAACTTCATTGTTACTGATTTATTTAAATACCAAGTAAATAACTGTCGAATGATTTTTAATTAATTGAGTTTATGTTTGTGATAATTATCTTTTCTCAAACTTCAATGCTAAGCTTGAAGCTTTCTTTATGAAATATATATTTTCAAAATAGCTTAGGCGACATTATTCCAAATTCCCGTGTAGGGTATCTGAAATCTACTTTTAGGTTATCTTACGAACCGCCAAACATGAATAATCCATCGGCTTTCAATTACGCTGCAGATAATATACAAATTCCCGTGCACAAGATGGAAATAGCTGCCAGAAACGTGGATAAAGCTTTGCTTATGGACAGCCACGCTCCTAGATTGATAGATCTCATGAACGTTGGTCCACAGACAGGGTCGACAGTAAGCGGGCTTACGGACCAGGATTATCCTACGCTGAGTGGAATGCCGCTCACGATCAATAATTTGACCCAGATTAAGTGTATTAATAACGTACCGATACCCCCTGAGATTGTGGATCACTTTACCCGTATCCTTTTTAGTTGTATTTTATATCATAAATGTGGCAAATTGCATTCCTTAATTTTTAATAGACGTCCAGTGTCACTGTATGATGGGTTTATTCGCAGAAATCAATAGAGCCTGGTTAACAGTCGACAGTGATATTTATGTATGGGCTTATGAAGAGAACGCCGACTTAGCCTATTTTGATGGCATAACTGAAACGATTATAAGCGTTGGGCTGGTAAAACCTAAGTCAGGGGTTTTTCAACCATTCATAAAGTACTTGTTAGTTCTAACAACGGCCGTAGATATCATTGTGCTTGGAGTAACTTTCACGGAAGGTCCTGGAGGACCGATGGAGGAAATTCAATTGATACCGGACCCAGTCTTTACGATACCTACCGATGGAATAACGGTATCCACTATTGCCGGCACGTCTGATGGACGTTTGTTTCTCGGTACCAAAGAAGGTTCTTTATATGAAATTTCTTACCAGGCAAGTACTCAGTTTGTAATTGTATGATTTATTTGTTAAGATGATTAAATTGAGCATTCCCTTTGGATTGTAAAAATAAATTATTTAGTTTAGTATGAATGCGATAAAGGCCTTGGAATGATTATTTTCTGATTATTTAGGCTGAGAGTGGATGGTTCGGACGGAGATGTAAAAAAATTAACTTATCTCTGAGCGCACTGTCATTCCTCGTACCGTCTTTCTTGAACGCCGCCCTCAGCGAAGAGGACTCAATCTGTCAAATATCCATAGACAATAGCCGACATATACTGTATACATTAACGGAGAAGGGCACGATTGAGCTGTGCGATTTAGGGGAGAAAGGGAATTCCTTTTCAAGGGTAACGAAACTTTTCCAGTCGACTCTGGTTACGCAGGCGATGAATATCGTGAAGTTAGTAAAACGACTTCAAAATTTTAGTAGGGCGATAACTGGCGTTTCATTTTCAGGACTTTGGACAGTCAAAATTTCAGGCCGATCGTGAGCATATCTGCGATAGAGGCCTGCGACTCAGGCAACCTGAATCTCGTGGCGATATCGCAGACCGGAGTCAGGTTTTACATGTCAATAGTTAACCTGTCCAATATGCAACTAAACCAACGACCGTATACCCTCACTTTGGTCCACGTTCGGCTGCCGCCTGGATACTCTGCGAACGTGACGA
This sequence comes from Rosalia funebris, assembly GCA_037954035.1. Taxonomy (NCBI): domain Eukaryota; kingdom Metazoa; phylum Arthropoda; class Insecta; order Coleoptera; family Cerambycidae; genus Rosalia; species Rosalia funebris. The sequence continues at coordinate 6,663,362 of JAZFAV010000001.1, read as the reverse complement.
TACGTCCGAGAGCTGTCCACATGTCCCACTACCGAGACAGGAATCTGGTCATGATTTCAACGGTTAACGATAAGGATGTGTTATGGTGCATAAGTGCGGACCTGTTTCCGTTCAGTCAGACTCTGACGGAGATGTATAATAATGTCAATCTGGATGGACCGGCTCTCGCCGTTGCTGAGGTATTTATATTTGTGTGTTGTAGAGTTAAATACATATTCAAATTCGTAAAATGTAACTTTTTTGTTGTTGCTTGGTTTGTATTTTTTTTAACATCCTGTACATTCAGGATGTGGGATAAGTTTGGGGATTTTTATTACTATATCACTATAAATTCTGATATATTTTTTTATATATAATATGTACCAAGGAATCAAAATTTATAGTGTGTTAAAATATTATACGGGGTGTTTTTACTGTGTTAAGTATCTTTGGAAAACAAGCATTTAAGAAAATTCATGTTCAAAAGACACGTTAAAATATTTACAGCTTTTAAGTGCGACCTTTTTTTTGTGTTGATTGTTTAATCCCCCATAAGACTGTTTGGTACGTTTATTTGATTATGCAGCTACAATTTCAGTTCTAATTATTTTTTTAATAAAAGATACTGCGAAAGTAAAATTTGTAGTGGTTCAAAATATTATACAGGGCTTTTTTTTTAACTATATTAAAGATGCTTGGAGAAGGAGTGTCCTTACAGTAAGGGGGTTGTAAATTTAAGCAAAAATAAACAATATGAATTGTATATTATTAATTGATTATAAAAAAAAAACGTACAAGGCGCACACTAAATTTTTTACATTTTAAGTATCGACTCTTTTGTGTTGTTTTTTTAACACCCATTACATTAAGAACATTCTGTATGTTTGTTTGAAGATTTTTTTTTTATTACGCAACTAAAATTTCAGTTTTATTTATTCTTTTTAATAACTATACCGAGAAAGTAAAATTTGTAGTGATGTAAAATATTATACAGGATGTTTTTTAACTATGTAAGGATTGTGTGGAGGATGAGTACCCTTATTGTAATAGGTTTTATAGATTCAAGCAAAATAATTATAAAAAACTATTAATTACTATTATTATAGTTTAAACAACAGTTTACATTTTTTTTAATACCACGTGGATATTGGGTGTTTGTTTAAAATTCATCATTTCAGATTTTTTTTTTTTTTTTTATAATATACTAGACACAAAAATTAAGGGAAGTAAAATATCCTATTATCCTATATTTTTTGGTGATTTTCAAAGGGCTGTGACTTGGAGAAAAATAGTCGCAGAGCAATTTAAAAAAAAGGAAATTGAAGCTCCAAGTTTCTGGTTTTTAGATCTTATATACAAATTTTACCATCAGCAGTTTTCAAGTAAACATAAGAAAACCATCGGAAAAGGAAGTTTTCAAATTTTTGCTTGCCTTTCAAATACATTTTTTTCAGTGATTTCATCATAAATTTTTTTAGATAATTGTATCCTCTTTAATTTGAGCTGCGTAAAAGCCTTGTACGATGAGTTTTTGCTGAGTTATCGTCGTTCAAACAAAAATGTCAATTTTCACTTTCGTAATCAATTACTTGGGAAATAATGATCGCCCAGAAAATTTAAGTAGGGTTTTAAAAACTTCAAAGTATTCCTTATAAGTTATAGTTATTGGTTTTTGATAGAAAGAAATTTTTAGATACGAGAATTTTAATGGAAAAAGAGGTAAAAAATTTCGTATTTAGGGATGTCCGCTTAACTTGGCATAACTCTGCAAATAATGGATAGACTAAGGAGGTTGACTGTTTATTTTCAACCTCAACGGATCCCAAAGAAGCCCTGAAATTTTCAAAGCGCTGCAATTTTTTTTTCATTGTGTTCGGAATTATTGAATTTGTCGTTTTTGCTAAACATCAATGTAAGAATGAATTTTTCATTTTTTGAGGTTGAAAATGTTTTTTCTAGCAATATCCCGTATTTTATTTATCAAAAATGTTAATTATTGCAAGAAAAAAAAAGAAAAAAAATGTTTTTCAAAAAAATGAATGTAATACTGACTTTTTTGCTTTGAACGACGATAACTCAGCGAAAGATCATCGTACAAGGCTCTTAGACCGCTCAAATTAAAGAGGATAAAATGATCTAAAAAACTTTATAATGAAATCATTGAAAAAAACTTATTGAACTCGTGAATCTTTTGAAAGGCAAGCAAAATTTAACAATTTTTTTTCCGATGGTTTACTTAGGATTACTCAAAAACTGCTGTTGGTAAAAAAATTTTAACTCAAGATATGAAAACTAGAAACTTGAAGCTTCAATCTGCTTTTTTTTAAATTATTCTACGACTATTTTTCTCCATGTTACAATCGTTTGAAAGTCGCCTAAAAATTTAGGATTTTTATTGCATCCCTTAATTTTTGTGCCTAGTGTATATACTGGAAAATTTTCAGTTCGTAATATATTATACAGGGTGTTTTTACCAAAAAACTTGTAACACAAGGAAATGCCTTTATTATAAAAGATTTGTAAATTTCTTTAAACCACGTCCTGGATAATTAAAAAAGGTAATATTGTATAAAAATCTCGGAACATTATTTCCAAATTTCACTCGCACCTGCGCCGCCAGATATTACAAACAGAGTAAATAACCGCAGGTAAGACACGACGTACGCCTCTGCGCCTGCGTTGCCGAAGAATCGCCCCCCATGGTAGTGCGCCAGCACACGGAGCCCCCCCACAAATACATCGTCCTCACCTCGGCGGGGGTGCAAGTGTTCGTCAAACTCAGGCCCGTCGATGTGCTGCGGCAAATTCTGCAGGAAAGTCGCGGCCACGACACCGACGCTCTGAAGGCCTTCTTCATGATCATGAAGGAGGAGCACGGCTGCGCCACCTGCCTGATCCTGGCCTCGCTGGAGAGCGACGACAACATGGAGATCGCGGAGTACGCCACGAGGATGTTCTTCATGTTCGGCGGCGATCCCAAGGTGGCCCCCGTCAACACCAACTTATGTAAGACCCTTGGAAAGCTCGTAGGGCTCGATGTGACTCCGTCTCTTAGTTGCAGGCTCGTCCGTGTTTTCCCCGAATATAATCTCCACACCGGCGCCGCAGCATTACCAGCAGAATATCTACACGCAGAGCCCGAATTTGTCGCGCACGCTGTCCCCGGAGCAGGCGGCGTTCGAGCTCCCCAGCCCCTTCGCGTTCTCCCCCAAACACAACGGGCTGTATTTGTACTTGGGACGGATTCTGAGGCCGATCTGGAACAAGAGATGCGTGGAAATCATCTGCCTAGATGAGAAGACCATAACGGTCAGTGATTTGCTTAACCGTGAATTATTTTGCGCCACATTTTTTAATGATAATAATTCCTTCATTACAGGACAACAAATACAAATAAATACGTACATATGTGTACAATACATACACCCATGTGCATGAAAATAGCAGTATTCGAGCAATACGTGAGGATGAGGCAGTGTACTCCGTTCATTGTCGGACCTGCGCTATTCGAAGTCAAGCAACGAATAGCCCGGTACGACTTGGATGGGTGACACATGGTCTCATTCTTATAGTGCCGCGGTGGTGCTGGCTTGGTATTTGGTAACAAGGTGACAACTGGGCCAAATACTGGGCACATTGTCTGCGTGAGTTCGATTCTTACCAGAGGGAACTTGGCACTTCCCTCAGGGCTGTGTGTTTGTCCGCGTTTATATGTGTAACCTTCCCCTATTCAAGCCTGCCTGTAATTTTTCTGGGGAAGGAAGTCTTGTTTCTTGTTTCCGTGTGTAGTTGAGTGGCCTTCTCTAAAGCTAAACTGTTGACTTGGAATTAAATTTTATCGAGTAATGTGCAGCGTATCATATAATATCGAAATTTAGGGTCTAAACCCCGGTTTCAAAATTGTAGGCAGTTGTAATTCGTAACATGTGGGCCAGACTAGGCAAATAGACAAGGCGTGTGCCCTGTCTCGCGCGCGATTGAAGAGAGTGTTCTGTAATGATGTAATCGTAGCTTAAGAATAGTTGTAAACTTAGCTTAAGGGTTGTCTAGTTTTATGTTATGAAGACAGAGAACTCGTGCTCCGTGATCGATGAGGTCGATGAAATTAATGTATTCTTTGGAGTTCATTTTGGAAGCTAAATAAACGTATTAAAATATTAGAAGACTTTTACAATATCCAGGCCCCACACTACAGAGAGTAGAGATCCCAGAGTGCAGGGAGTGGTCTTTACAATTTACACGTAAAACAGACACGAGACTTGTTGAATCGTATTACCAGCTCATAAAAATAGTGTTCTATACCTTACTGCCCACTATTTTGAAACCGGAGTATAGAACATTTTAAATAATGTATATTTTCATGTTGATTATAATAAAATTCTCTTTCAGAAAAATAAAAAAATAGATGTTAAGTAAAAGGTAATAATTAAACTTGTTCATGAAAATAGCAGGGTTCTAAAAAAAATTAACTAAACTCATATTCTATAAGGAGACATCCTAAATTTTCATCGGAGGAGCATCAAATGGTTCCTCATCGAAGAAAACCGTTGATGGAATACGTGTCAAACTATTCTTGCTGTGCACATAAGGCCAAAAACTTTTGGGATCTCTCTTAAAATTCCGCTAAATGTATATTAAATAATTATTGTAAGCATCAACTATTTGTGCTTTAATAATGCTTCGTAATCTCGTGAAATCTTTTGAATTTCATGAACATTTTCACGAAATATGACCGAAAATTTCAGAACCAAAGCACGGTCACCAGCGACGACTGTATCTACATTCTGAATAACCTAACGGCGTTACACAACTTCCTCACGCGCAACTCGCAGCTTTCCACTTCAGCGAATCCCCAGACTTCCGCGTTCAACAACACCTCCATGAATCTGACGCGGGTCAGCTACACGATAAACGACGCGCAGCTGGAAGAGCGCCAGTCGCTGAACGCCCTCAAAATGTTCGTGTGCCACTGCTGTCAGATCGTGGGGCTCTGGAGGATCCTCTGCGAGCACCAGTTTCACATCCTGGTCGGCGCGTTGCCCGACAATCAACAGCAGATCCTGCAGAACACCTCGTTCAAGGATCTGTTCCTGTACCGACAGGACGTGTGTTCCATATTGATCACCACTTTGGTCGATAGTTATTTGAGCGATAACGCGTCCGTGGATTCGATCAACGCCAAGCTGCGGGAGATCTGCCCGCACTTGTACAGGGCAGAAGATGCGGCGTTTTCGAAGGTAAGTCATGACTTCACTGCTTCCTCACGTTTTTTATAACAATACACGCAGGTTTATTTTCATATAAAGGGTGTTTCAATAAGGACCCTCGATTTTGAAATGTAAATAAAACAAGTTGTGTGTGAGATATCCACTCAATTTTTTTTTATTTGAAAGAAAATTTCATGGCATTAAGTATGGAATATAATGTCGTCCGCGGCTTTGCTTGGTGGCACGTATTCGTGAGGTCCAATTTTCGATGACCTTCTCTCCATAAATCTGGCTGAATTTGCTGGATGGGTTTCATTATCTTGACTTTGAGGGCATCAATTGTTTGCGGTTTATTCGCATAGACCTGCGATTTAAGATAACGCCAAAGAAAGAAGTCTAAAGGCGTTAAATCGCACGATCTCGGTGGCCAGTTCACGTCGCCACTGCGCGAGATAACCATGCCCTCAAATCGCTCGTGCGGAATATCCATTGTGGCATGCTCTGTGTGGCACGTAGCGCAGTCCTGTTGGAACCACATGTCGGTATCCATATTATCCAATTTAGACCATAAGAATTTGCTTATCATCGATTTGTAGTGCTCGGCGTTGACGGTTATGGCAATGCCAGTTTCGTTTTAGAAGAAGTACGGACCGATGATTCCGCCAGACCAAAATCCCCACCAACAGTGACTTTCTCAGGGTGCATTTGGTGCTGGTGTATCTGATATGGATTGGTATCGTCTCAAATCTGACAATTTTTGCTTGTTCGCATATCCATTTATTCAAAAATGGGTCTCGTCACTAAAGATAATTTTTTTCGCGCAATTTGGGTCAACTTCCAACTTCTCCAGAGCCCAATCAGCGAATATGCGGCGTTGTCTATGGTCGTTTACCTTCCTGGGTCACATAGATTTTATACGAGTGCAGACCCAAGTCCCGACCCAAAATTCGCGAAGTTGAAATCACAAAAAGGCCAAGTTCCTAGGAACAACAAGAAATTAACTGCCTCGGGTTTTTCTGTACACTCTCAACCACAGCAGAGATGTCTTCAGCAGATCTTACATTTCGGTGATGTACGAGTGTTGGCTGATTATTTATCAAACCGGTTGACTCGAATTTGGCCACCAAACGTCGAATAGTCGACTCGGCGGGAAGGTTGTGGCGAGAATAAAAATCACGTAATGCGCGAAACATGTCTCGAACGGAGCACCGAATATGAAAATAAAATTTGATGATTTGCACACGTTGTTGAACGCTATAACCTTCCGTGGTGATTTTCCATACACTACTGAACAATTCACAATAAATTTAACAGATGTCGATTTAACAACATGCCGCTATAACCTAACAAATTGCGAGCGTCCCTACTGAAAGACCCTATATATACTTAAAAAATGTTGGTATTCTTAAATTATCCTTAAAATATAAATACAGGGTGTTTAAAAACAACTCTTAAATATGCTATTCAAAAACAACCTGAAAAGTCTTTAAAAATAACATCTCTCGTCTAATAATTATCACAAAATTATTATTTTATTCCAATAACTTTCTTTTCTAATTAAAAATAATTAAAACCCATCTAGGAAGTTCTAGAAAAGTTCAATATTCATTGACAACCACGATTTATCTTCAGTTATAAGTGCTGATTTGACAAAGAAGCAGCGTGCAATATAACAACGTTGCCATATTGTCTCGTTTGTCCGAATTTTAAATATATTTTAGGTTAGTGTTATGAATCTCCTGACATGTTCTTTCTAACCTTGTAAATACTTTTTATGAGCAGATTCATTCATTTATTTTTATATATTTCATGTACAGTCTTCTAGAGCGTTGATGTTTTCAGGGTTTAAAAAAAATATATACAGGATGATTAAGGATAACATATTTGATGACATATTATTATCACAGTTTATAATTATCACATTTTAATCTGAAGTACCTATTTCGCAAATAAACAAGTCCGTATAATTCAGCAACGTTGCCATATTGACTTGTTTGTCCGAATTTTAAATATATTGTATATTAAGTTTTTCGGTACTTTCTATAGAAATATTGATTTTCCTGATTATCATAAATAACCTTACAGCATATTAATTTCTTAAAATTTTTCATTAAATCAATATACGGGATGTAATCAATATACGGGATGTTTAAAGAACATACTTCGTGGCATGGTATATAACGATAATATAAAAGGTGGTCCAACCAAAACGCACGATGTTAATTGTAAATAAAACAAAAAGTTTTCAGAGAATTATCTTAATATTTTTTATTATGATAGAAGGATCTATGACAATTATGCGTGAAACAAAATATCGACCAAATGCTCGCCACGGCTTCGGTGGCATACCTCTATCCGATGGTCCATATTTTCAATGACTGAGACATAATTGAAGTTCAATGTCGTTAATGTGCCGAATTATCTCATCCTTTAGCTCTTGATTTGTTCTTGGCTTATTGACACTTTTTCTTTTAAATATCCCCAAAGAAAGAAGTCCAACGGTGTCAAATCACATGATCGTGACGGCCAATTAACATCGCCACGACGTGAGATAACACGGCCATTGAATTTCTCGCGCAAAAGTGCCATTGTTTCGTTGGCTGTATGGCAAGTGGCACCATCTTGTTGGAACCACATATCGTCCAGGTCCATATCCTCAATTTCTGGCCACAAGAAGTCCGTTATCATCTCGCGATAGCGAACGCCATTCACGTTAACTGCTTGGCCGACCTCATTTTCAAAGACGTACGGCCCGATGACGCCGCCAGCCCATAAACCGCACCAAACAGTCACTCTTTGTGGATGCATCGGCTTTTCAACAATCACTCGTGGATTCTCATATGCCCAAATGCGGCAATTCTGCTTGTTAACGAATCCACTGAGGTGAAAGTGTGCCTCGTCGCTGAAGATGATTTTCTTTGTAAAGTCACCATTCACTTCTGTCTGGCGGCTCGAGTCGAGGTTGGCGGCTCTTCTGCTACACTATCGCGAACAACAGCAATGTTTTCCGCAGAACGAACTGGGCGAGCATGCACAGGTGTTTTTACATTTTCTACAGGCCCGGTTTGCTGAAATTTGCGCACAATTCTCCCGATTGTGGACACATTTGGTCGATTATGCTGACCAAAAAAGTCACGAAGTGCACGAAATGCATTTTGATTTGAACGCCCATTTTCGTAAAAGGCTTCAACAATCTTAACGCGCTGCTCAATTGTGTACCTCTCCATGGTTGAATTTGTCAAACACTGAAACAAGGAATTGTCAAATTAAGTTGGACAAAAAACTTAACGTTAAGGTGTGACTCACAATTAACATCGTGCATTATGGTTGGACCATCCTTTATGTCTGAAATAAAAGCATTTCTCTCCATATTTTAATAAAGATAATTAAAATACAGTCAGAATGGAAAAAAATTGTTTATTTTTTTCGCGGTAAACTATTTTACAAAGAAATTTTCAATATTCCCATGCTACTATTAGTTTACCTCCAATATAAGTGCCAATTTGATACGCTACCCCAAGCCCGCGTCATTTATTCCTCAAATAACCGTGACAGTCTGGCAGTGTTGCCACATTGTTTTGTTTGTCCAAATTTAAAATATATATACGTATATATCGAAAGTAAAATTTATTCCCATTCATGATTTTGTTCTTTCTAACATTTCCCTTAATTTCTTAATACAAATTTCCAAATCAGTCTTAAATATACAGAGCTTCTCATAAATTTATTCCTAACTTCATTTACGAATTTATTTACATTGCATCCTTTAACTTTTTTCCATTACTATTTTGTTCATTTTATAAAAAGATATAGATCACAGACGCATATACAGGGTGTCTCACGTTAATGTGTGCATACACATTTAGTCCACATAGAATTTAACACCTCAAACGATGCAGTTCTTAACCTCGTTCGTACCCACTTTCTAAAATAACTTGTTCACTTGGCAACCTTCTTAGGCTATCGAGATCCTGAAATCGACCAGGACCATCCAGAACCTGGACGAGAAGGAGGAGATGATACTCTCGGTTTTACAGCTCTGCAAATCAATAGCGCCCAATTTCAATTTGGGGGAGGTGTGTAAGGAGTTCATCTCGCTCAAAGCCTACAAGGCCGTTGTCGAATTGTGTTTCCATTGCGGTCGGAAAGTGGACCCCGACAAAATAGGGGAGAACTTCTACAATACCGACGACAACGCCTCCGACCAGGAGGGGATTAATTATTACCAGAAAAGGTAGGAGAACGTATGGCATTTTGCTATTTTAAGGTGAAATACGGAGAAGCGGGTCGGGTAATTTGGCAACATGGCATGTGGTCCTGTATTGTCTCGCGGTTTCGTATACTAAATTACGTCATATTTGGGTGAGAGTCTTACTTTATCTCACGTTTTAGGATGGAAATTTACAAGCAGCTATTGAACATGCTCGACGCCTTATATGCCGAACAAAATCAAGAGCAGGGCGCCGGTCAGGAGCGGGGTTACGTCAGTCAAGACGGTACAGACGAGCAACGCGTAGGCTTTATGGTAAATTCACGTCGCGGTACGTTTTATGTAACGTTAATAACCGGATATTTCAGATGCAAGAAGTGCTCAACGAGATATTGGACCGCCCCGACGAGCTTATGCATATAGCCCTTTACAAATGGATGGTGTCGAAGAATATGACCAGCGACCTGATAAAAATCCCCAACTCGTCGTTGGAGATGTATTTGAAACGCACCGCCATCCACCATCCAGACAATATCACCGTTATGGATCTGTTGTGGAAGTTCTATGAGAGCAACAATAACCATACCGCTGCTGCTAAAATTTTGAATAACCTTTCTTCGAGGCGTGGGTAAGTAGACATAAGATAAATGTGCCACAATTAAGACTAAATGAAAAATGCTTTTTTAAAATATTTTTTTATGTCCCAAATACCAAATCATTATTGTTTTACTTCGTTTCACATTGAATATCGTCTCAGGCATATTCAATACACAATTTTGAAGCTCGTATTCTTTATCTTGTGTTGCAGCAATATGATTTCCCTGAGAGACAGACTGTCATACTTAGCTCGCGCCATTATATGCATGAGAAGCGATAAAGTCGGCTACGCCCCCCACCTGGGCGTCTTCCTGAGAGACCTGGAGGATAAAATGGAAGTGGCTAAGGTGCAGGAGCAAATATTGGAGTCCGTCACAAATTTGCAAGGCCAAATTCCTAACGCTCAGGAGGCTATCGTTGCACTTAATTCCGAATTGTACGAAATATCGCAAGTACGTAACCTTTGACGGTGTTTCTATCCGTGAAAATTCCCAGACTTCCTCCAATTTTCCCCCCTTCCTCCAAAACAATCCCTGTCAATATCGATATACTTTTCCTTTGGAGTCTTACAAATACTTTTGTAGCTCTACGAAAACTTCGCCGAGCCTTTCAAGCTTCTGGAATCCCAACTGGCGATAATAGACTGTGCCGGCTACACGGACAATACCCTCATCGAGTCGATTTGGCAGCAAATCCTATCGGACGAGTTAAGGACAACTTCTGGCTCCGGCAACGACAGGATGGGCCAGATCCTGACTAAAGTCAAGTACCTTGCCAGGCAGTACGCGCATTCGGCCCACTGCTTTCCTCTGAGTGAGTTTTTTGCGTGTTTTTTGGGCCACCCAGTAAATCGGGGAAATTTAATATAGCGCGGATCTAAAAACCGATCTAATATAGTCGATCAGAAATTGGAGGATACAATGCAATAACTTAAGTTGGTATAATTTGCTTATACTGTTAATATATACATGGTGTAAGGGATGGAATTTTTATCATAAATTGTATTTTCCTTGCCAGAAATTGAGAGTGATCGCAAAATTATTCGATTTTAATAGTTTGCTTATCTTTTAGGCTACATAGTCTATGAACTGGAAATAGTTAACGCAAAGCTAAAGGGAGATAAACATCTAGTACCTGTGACCTTAGTTTCCATAAATATTCCGTTCGAAAGGCTTATATCCGTCTACAACAAGTAAGTTGTACAAATTTCAAGGCCCCAAAATGGCTAACATAATCTGTTTCAGCCTGATAACTATATCTGTGAATGACCATTTCTGGCAGATAGAAGAAAACGAATTTCATTTGTCGGAAGCGACTGCTGCTCTAATTAATTGCTTCCTGAATAATGAGGACAGTTGTAACAACATTGAAAAGTAATAATGATTCAATTGTTTATTATTTGTTGTTAATTATGTGTGTCATAGGAGGAAAATTACATCCTTGGCTCAAGATACGGTGGCTTCTTTACTATCTAATTTGTACAGCAAACCGAATTCGGATTTCTTAGTGAATCAGCTGAGGAATATCCAGGCGAAGTTGTCCAGGATATAGTTTAGTTTCAGTGCCTATTACAATATTGCGGATTTCTATATAAAATTCTTTTTATTTTGTATTAAATAAGAAAAAAGTGAATAAAACGGTTTTATCTTTTTTATGGCTATTTAAAATGCGTTCAATTGCAATCATGATTTCATGATAATTCGTTTATCTAGTGCACCCTCCAGACTCTCGCGGAGCAACTTCGGCGAGTATCCTCGCCGCACAATTTAATATTTTTGGTATAAACTAAGTGAAAGAAATTGCAAAATGCACTGCAGTACTAGCGGGGAAACACGAGAATGTGGAGGCGCGATCTTTGTACTCGTGTCGCTTTGGCTCGGGTACAAAACACCGCCTGTGGAGCGAAGTTGGCCAAAGAAGCACGAGGCAGGTCGAGCAACCTCTCCACTCTCGTGCCTCGTGCTACTCGGTACGTGAAAATTTGAGAAGAACGTAGCATTGAATTAATCTCCATAAAGTTTCTATGAATGGAACGCGTTTATCGTTGAAAGGAATGCGCAATTTACTGAGCACATTCTACTAAGCGCATTCGTTTTACATAAAACGAATTTTGTTTACACTACATAAAGTTTATCGTTATTATTTATAGTGGTTTTTCATTAAATACTTACATTTATCACCTAAAATCACTATGAATGTAGTATAATCATAACATAACGACTAAAAATGTAGGAAAACTGCATAAAATTTGTCAACCTGGCAACTTTGAGTGAATTATATTTATTTGGTATAATTATAAATGTTTTATTTATACCAAAGTTAGTATTTTTATGAATATGTTTGGATGTATCTTCATGAGAGCTAATTTTCACCGAATTATTCGATCGAGGCCATTGAGCCACATTTAAACTGATCGGTTAAGCTCCTTCTATTTTATTTCTATGCAGCGTAATGAAAGAATTTGTTTTATATTATATAGGTTATGGTTATTTACGTTATATATTTGACCTTTGTTTACTACCGTTTTATTCAGCATTTTACTATAAAACACCATGGAGTTTTCAAAAAAGAGGAAAACTGGCAATCCCAAGAAAGGGAAAACTAGCAATCCCAAGAAGGGAAAATCCCTAATAAAGCAGATTAGCAAGTCTAATCCCGAAACAAAAGATAGTGATCACGAATCAGAATCATCCTTTTACCGATACGACAGGGTAGAACTAATGGAAAAGGTTATGCAAATCCTAAAACCGCAGAAAGTTGTAAATATGGCAGTTAAATGGATGAGCGTGAGTCCTACTTAATTCGTTTTCGAAACAGGTATTTATTTACTATAGAGTAAAACCCCCCAAATCCTCGCCAAAAATTGGTCACCCCCGATTTTCGGAAGTACTGGAAGCGAATCTGCCTTCAGTTTTTCCGCTGGGACACAGTTTTCGAGAAAATGAATGATCAACTTTTCCGCACGACACCACTTTCTTCTCAAATAACTTTCATTTTACATTACCTAGATACCCAATATTAATATAAGTAGATACTACAACACTTCCTTTATACATATCATGCATTAAAATCGTCATAAAACTTATTATTCCTTACGAATTTCTAACGTTTACAATATTCATGAAGCCGTCCATTTTCTAACAATCTCTGTACCCACAAATGGACGGTTGCATGAAAATTTTAAACATTGCAAGTTAATTAGAAAATCGTAATGATTAATAAGTTTTATGACAGGTTTAATGTATGATATGCATAAATGAAGTGTTGCAGCATCTACTTACATTAATATTAGGTATCCATATAATGGTAAAGTTAAAGTTATTTGATACAGAAAAGTGGTCACTTGTGTGGAAAATTGAAAATTTGTTTTCTCCAAAGCTGTGTCCGAGCTGAAAAGAACTGAAAGCAGATTTGTTTCCAGCACCCCGGAAAATAAGAGGTAATTAATATTTGATGAGGATTTGATAGTTTTACTCTACAGTAATAATTACTGAAAGAGGAGGCACTACTATTTTGAATTTATAGAGCTTGGATATAAATGAAATTAAGTCCATACTCTTTGAGGAATTATTAGACATATCCAACGAGAGATTGAAGTACATTTTTAATGGTCAAAAACAAAAAGGGGATAGTAGCTCGACAAATTCCAAGAATAAACAGCAGAAACCTGATGATATGATATCATTAGAAGATGTTACCGACGACGAATTTACTGTAAATCCGGATTCGGGTACTGTTTTTAATTCAATAATATTTATCATATTTTATGCTATTATGTAAGATGAAAGTTTGATTACGTTTGTAGATGATGAGTGCAGAGGTAAGCAAAAGAAAACTAATAAAGTGAGGGTAAACGAAGAATGCAAAGAGAAAGGAAGGAGAAAAGAGAGAAATAAAATAAAGAGGGTTAAGCACGATACTTCCACAACACAATCTAGAGCTGATGAGGAAAGAAACAAAGAGGAAAAGCTCAAGGGAGTACTGGAATTATTAGATTTGCAAGCCAAAGCGACAGCAATCAAATCTCAGCAAGCTTTGGAAAACAAGAGGAAGGCTGAATTAAAGGAAAAGGTTAGAAACAACAGAACAAGAGGCGAAAAGTCAGATAATGAGGAGGCTATTATAATCGATAGGAAACAGATCAAAATTATTATAATTCCAAACAATTCTAAAATTGAAGAACCCAATTCAAGGAGTGGTAGTAACTTGGATGCAGGAAGCTCTAGGCAAAAGAATAAACCAAGTAGTAAGAGGTCTATCAGCTGGCATGAACAAGCTTCAGATAAGCCTAAAGATGAAGATGACGAAAGTAGGTCTAGTAATGAAGAAAGAGGTGATAATAGAAGCATGGACGATTTTCCTAGAAATGATAAATCCTCAAGAAATACCTCAGAAAAAGAGAACTTATCTTTAAGAGACATGCCATCCACGTCAAACCAAATAATCATGGCTTATCCTGAACCAAAAACTAGTAAAGTAAGAAGAAACGTAGAAATCAACAAAATCAGAGCATCGAGGAAGAGGCGCCTATCCAAGGAAAACGATGAATTAGCACCTCGCTCTAAAGTGAAAGAAACTGATACTGGAAACCCAAGAACTAGCTTAAGAGCTATAGAAAATAGCAATCCAAGACTTGTTAGTGATGCCATAGACTTAAATGAAACAATTATCATTAACATCGACAAATCAGAAATAGAAGACATAACATCAGACTGAATTGTGGGAAAGATCAATATAGTAATCCACAAAATACCTTGAAAAATTGAAACTAATCGCAAAATCGTTCAGTTTTAATAGTTTTTTACTTATTAAGCTACATGTCTATGAACTGGAAATAGTTAACGCAAAGTTAAACGGGGATAAATATATAGTACTCGCGACCTTCGTATTCATAAATATTCCGTTTGAAAAACTATATCGTCTACAACAATTAAGTTGTACAAACTTCAGTGCCCCAAAATGGCTAACCTAACATGTTTCAGCCTAATTACTAGATATGAATGGGTGTCTAGAAGAAGGGCATATGGCTTATAAACGTATACCCTTTTTCTGGGCACCCATCCATTTAGTCATAAAATCATAATGATGCCAGAAATAGTTACTCACATGCGTGAATGACCATTTCTGTAGGTAGAAGAAAACAAATTTTATTTATCGGAAGTGACCGCTGCTCTAATTAATTTCTTCCAGAATAATCAGGACAGATACAAAAACATCGAAAAGTAATAATGATTTAATTGTTTATTATTTGTTGTTAATAATGTGTGTCGTAGGAGGAGAATTACGTCCTTATGTCAAGATACGGTGGCTTCCTTGCTGTCAAATTTGTACAGCAAACCGACCAGACAGTCGGATTTCTTAGTGAATCAGCTGAGGAATATCCAGGCGATGTCCAGAGTATAGTTTATTTTTAGTTTAATATTACGAATTTTTAATAAAATTATTTTTATGTTGTTTTATATAACAAAAAAGTAAATAAAACCGGTTTTATCTTTTTTTGTGGCTATCTTAAATGATTTGAGTGGCAGTTATGATTTCATGATAATTTATCTATAATTTTGAATATAATATATTTATAATATAATTTTGAATTCATCTTCATAAAGCTTCTGTGAATAGAACACGTTCATTGATGACAGGAATATGCAATTTACAGAGTATTTGGCTACGAGCAAAGTGGTCTCTTTGCTCTTTGAAGACTTCGTTCTTTTTCATCCGTTCGTATCGCCGCGATTCGGAACGTCGTGTCGAATCGCCGAACTTTTTTGACCACACACTACGAGCAATCCTGGCAGTTAATTTTCAGTAATAGTCGAATTCACTACGTCATGAAAAGGAAGCAGGCATTAGCAGTGGTGGCGGCTGTTGCTGTTGTAAGTAAAAACAAAAAAAAGCGGCGTTCAATATAGGTCAAAGAATGGCTTTTAAAGCGAAAAACATATTCTCATATTAATTTATTGAATGAGCTAAAATTGGAGCCAGGAGACTGGTATAATTACTTAAGGATGGATGAAGAAACATATTTAGAATTGTTAAATCTGGTAACACCATATATTACTAAACAAGACACTCAATTAAGAGAAGCAATTTCTCCACATGAGAGGCTTACAGTAACTTTGCGTTATTTAGCAAATTTACATTTAAAAATCGTATGAAGATTTAAAGTTTTCGACAGCGATTTCCCCACAGTCTTTAGGACAAATTATTCCCCTTAATTGCGCCTACTACGCTAATGTAAACAAACCGACGACTCGGAAGGAAATCCCCACACACTGTCGGTTCGGAACGATACCCGATGAACCGCCGTTCCAAAAATCAAGCACCAGTAGATATTTTAACCGACGATGCGACACGATGGTTTTTCACCACACACTTCGCTTCTTGGCGCTTTTGGCACGGCGATTCGAATCGCGGCGATACGAACGGATGAAAAAGAACGAAGTCTGTGGCCGGCTTTAGATATCCCCATGAAAAAAAGTTTCAGGGGTTTATATAATGAAATGGGTACAGAATGCACGTTGCGTGGCGATGATTGAGCGACCGTTACAAAAGTATGCCTCGACAGAGAACGCGCGTTCCACCTTCGTCCACTCCATGATGCTATCTAAATCAAGCCACAAAACAGAAATTATAACTAGAAGGTTCACTCTCCGGCAGTACTTTTATCTTGCGTTTACAAAGGGCATGCTGCTGTTAAACGGCGGCCTTCTTGAGAATATGAGGGATACTTCGTACGATACTACACATGCGCCACGTGCTAGTTGGCTAAGGAGGGGAACTTAGAGAGCTGAGCTTAGAGTGAACTTAGAGTAACCACTAAAAATGTAGGAAAATTGCATAAAGGTCATCAATCTGGCAACTTTGAGTGAAATATGTCTATTTTATGTTATTATAAATGTTTTATTTATACCAAAGTTAGAATCTTCATGAACATCTTTGTAAGTTTCTACATAAACTGTTTTCGATCCGAATTACTCTGTCGAGACCAAACTTTCAGCCGCATTGGTACAACTGGTACAACATCAAACTGATCGGTTAAGCTCCTACTTATTTCTATGCAGCGTAAAAAATTAATTTGTTTTATATTAGGTCTACGAGCAAAGAGATTTTGCTCGTAGTATTAGGTTATAGTTCTAACCATAGAAAATATATAATAATAAATACTAAATAACTATAGTTTATTTCGTATGTATTTTTCAAATAAAAAATCCTAAACGACTCTTATATCATATCGTGGCTTGTTTTTATGGCTATGCTCAGGTAGACTTCCGTTTATCAGCAAGATAAGAGACTTTTATTTGGCAAATAGCGCTAAAATGAATAGTAAATAATAATACTATATTTTCTGTGATTTCTAGCTTTTGTTTACAAATTTAATATATTTTTATTACTACAAAACACCATGGATTCTTCCAAAAAGGGGAAAACTAGCAATTCCAAGAAGGGAAAATCCCTGATAAAGCTCATTAGCAAGTCTGATTCGGAGACAGAAGATAGCGAACACGAATTATCCCATTACCTTAACGACAGGGTGAAACTAATGAAAGAAATTATAAAGATCCTAAAGTCGAAGAAAATTAGAAGTATGGCACCTAAATGGATGAGCGTGAGTTCTTCTTAATTCGTCATCAAGATAGGTGCTACTATTTTGAATTCATAGGGCTTAGACATAAACGAAATTAATTCCATGCTATTCGAGGAGTTGTTAGGTATATCCAACAAGAGATTGAAGTGCATTTTTAACGGTCAAAAACAAGAAGAGGATAGTAGCTCGACGGATCCCGAAAATGAACAGCAGAAACCTGATGATATAATATCATTAGATGATGTTACCGACGACGAATTTATCATAAATCTAGATTCAGGTAGTTTTAATTTAATAATACTTATCATATTTTATACTAAGTTTAATTACGTTTGTAGATGATGAGTGTAGAAATAAGCAAAAGAAAACTAATAAAATGAGGATAAAGGAAGAATGTAAGAGAAAGAAAATAAAGAGGGAGAAGCATGATACTTCCACGACACAATCCAAAGCTGATAAGGAAAAGAACAACGAGGAAAATCTCATGAGCGTACTGGAATTATTAGAGTTGCAAGCCAGAGCGAGAGCGATCAGATCTCAGCTAGCTTTGGAAAGCAAGAGGAAAGCTGAACTAAAGGAAAAGGCTAGAAACGACGGAACGGAAAGAAGTGAAAAGTCAGATAATGAGGACGCTATTATAATCGAAAGTCCTAAACACATCGAAATTATTATAACTTCAAGCGATTCTGAAAACGAAGAATCCAATTCCAGGAGTGGTAATAACTGGGGTGCAGGAAACTCTAGGCAAAAGGATAAACCAAGTAGTAAGCGATCTATCAGCAGACATGAGCAAATCTTGGATAAGTCTAAAGGTGAATGTGAAGAAAATAGGTCTAATAATGAAGAAAGATGTGATATTGGAAGCATGGACGATTTTCTTAGAAATGATAAATCCTCAAGGAATACCTCAGAAAAAGAGAACTTGTCTTTAAGAGACATGCCATCCACATCAAAGCAAAAAATCATAGCCTATCCTGAACCAGAAACTAGTATAGTATCGAGGAAAAGGCACCTACCCGAGGAAAATGATGAATCAGAACCTAACTCTAATGTGAAAGAAACTGATACTGGAAACCCAGGAACTAGCTCAAGAGCTATGGAAAATAATACTGATCCTAAACTTGTGAGTGGCGCCATAGACGAAAATGAAGGAATTATCATTAACGTCGATCAATCAGAAATAGAATGCATCACATCAGACTAAATTGTGGGAAAGATGAATATTGTAATCCATAAAATGTAAGCAGAATACAGAGAAATTGAGTGATAGGTAATTCGTTACATTTGATTTAGCGACTATGTCGCTACCCTATCGTATTCCAGATGTTTTTGCTTCGTAATATTTTTAGGTGTGCCCTAAAATTACCACAGTACAAATTTGTTATATAAAAAATTAAAAAATAAAATGTTATTTAACCCAAACGTCGTTTCGGACACTTAATTAACCTCTATCGAATTAATTATTCCTAGACATTGACTTCTTTTGAAAACGTCGGTCTAATAAATTACCTACTTTTCAGTGCATTATTGATAAATAGATGGCTTTTATACCGAATCTACTATGCCTAAGTTCGTCTTATTAGTAGATTATTGGTTTCCTTCAAGTTCGATGTCTTAGAAACTAGTTGGTCATATAGCCGACAGAGGACATCATTTACTTGGACATGTCAAATTGTTAACCAATATTCAGTCATTACACATTTTATGATTACTGATCGTGATCGATGAGTTTGTGAAAAGAAAGCATCTAAAGGTAACATCCGTTAGTTTATTCTGTAGATTATTTCGTACAGCTTAGTCTTCCAGTCATGCATATGGGCAGGTAACTTTCCAGTTTCACAGATATTTGCTCGGCGTCCCACGAGTGTAGTACAAATTCACACCGCGAGATGTGCCTGATAAAGTGTGTTCGTTGTGTTGGCAACCAGTGACAACGCGGTGATTCGAGTAAAGTATTCTATTTCTATTTATTCTGCTGCTAGCCGTTTTACATTTCGTGTAAATAGACGCCACATCGCCATTTTGCATTCTTACGTGTTTACCTGGGCCTGTTTACATACATATAGTGGATCAAACATAGAATTAGTTTTATGTTTACGCGAGGATGTAGATAACGAACGGCTATAATAAATGCAGGATGAAAATGAGGAAAACGGGCGGGAAGCCAGAGTACATTGCGTGTAATAAGTTTAGTTCGTCTCAAGGTCTCAAATGACTTGATTTATTGTAGTAAACCTTGAATGAAGTATGAAACTTGTCCAGCGGTTTCACACAAACGTTCGCGTTCCAGCGAATTTCTAGCCAGTCAACTTACCTATAATACCTAGTCGGTTTATAGCGACGACGATGACATTCGATTTGATTAGGAAGATAATCTCGATTCATACTCCAGAGTTGCAAGGTCACGCAATTAAAATAGCTTCTAACACTTATAAACGACCTTGAACCAGCCAGAGGTTACGTTGCTCTTTTGTTTTATAGGATCTCCGTCGTTTTAGGCAATCGTTACGACTGTTTCTCGGTTTTTTGGAGCGTGACAGCGGGTCTGTTATGGAACATTAATGGCGCAGGTATAGCCGGTACCTGCCACCCGCTAAAGGTACCTTAAAAGTGTGTCCCCATAATCGTATTTTACCTACTCGATAGTTTTGATAAAATATAATTAGTTCTATGAGGATTATTACCCAGGGGAATAATTAGACGTGGGTCATACTCATAAATCTCGTAATAACTCATAACGTAGGTACAGTAAAATAGGAAAGCGAAGGAGAGAATCTTGCACACAAAGTGCATGGAGAGTGCACGGCATGGAAGTATAGTTGTCAATTGTCACCATCCCCTCTATTGTTTGCCAGGCCATGTGCGGTCGGTCGTACTTTTCTACATCGACTTGCTTTTTATGCGAATGAACCAACAGTGTGAAGTCACGCTAGTAGAAGCGCGGCAGTCCGTATTTATGCCGATAAACGGCTACCGGCTGCTCTACTTACTTCAGACGTGGCAAAGCTGTCTCTGTGACAGCGACGTCTACCGTGAGTGAGCTACCGGGGAAGGTGGTTCTCTGTCGCCAGCAGCAGTGCCTCAGTAATCGGGTCCAAGTCGAAAAACGCCACCCTGTTTGACGCGGTTTAGTGTAGTAATGATAGTCGTGATGTTGTTGAATGAGCAGAGGGTGGGGAAGGGCTAAGGGGTGGTTAACTTTATTGATTTTTAGGGTGACACTGTCAACTACCGCCGACCGAGTTCGCGATGGAAGACTTACAAGCGAAAAAAATCTACTCACGGGAGTGTTTAAAAAATTAACGATTCCGCCGTCCGGCCGTCCGTATCGCAAGGCAGGGTTTCTGGCGGAGTTTCGCCGAGTTTCGGGAGTTTCCAGCGATATCCAGTGTATTTGTGTGTTGTGTTTGAATTTGAAACCGGTGGAATGTGTCGGTCAAACACAGCGCTGTCGGCAGTTCACGCCTCGGCCGCAGCTCGTATCGTCGGCATCGCGCAGTGAAAATGGCAGCGCTCGGTGGCTTTTCGCAAGATAATTTTTGCAGAAGGCCTAAAAAGAAGAACAGTTGACGCTACTGTTGCCATTGCTCCCTTACTAGAAAAGGCTTGCGGCAAAGCCGACCAAGGTGGGCGTTCAAAAAGCTTTCTCAACCTATACACCTCTAATAAAACTTCATTACGTACGACACGACGCCTTACCACTTTTTTCATTTATATATATACATATCCTGTTCCGTTGGCACCTCTCTGATCTCGCTCACAAAGCGAAAAATCACTACTTCGAGTACACAAACTCGCTCATTCCAGTCGTACAAAAATAACAAAACACGTTTCTAACCTATATCAGTCACGCACGATAACTACCTAAAATGGCCTTGCCAACCGATGCTTTATTAATATTGCCATTATTCGAACTTTTATTAGGGTAAAACCGTAATAAAATAACCGTTCGGCTTAGGTTTGTTTGTAAACGAAAATTGTCGGGGGATTTAGCGGCGCTTTTCGAATGCCGACCGGCAAAACAGTTGACTGTAGTTTGTATATACACAATAATGGCGGCACTCAAACATGCGCCATGGTTTAACTTCAACAGTGTTTACTAGATGCGAATCTTGAGAAGTTGTATATTACATGTAATTGTAGTATTTATTTTCG
Source organism: Rosalia funebris (assembly GCA_037954035.1). Taxonomy (NCBI): domain Eukaryota; kingdom Metazoa; phylum Arthropoda; class Insecta; order Coleoptera; family Cerambycidae; genus Rosalia; species Rosalia funebris. The sequence continues at coordinate 6,641,629 of JAZFAV010000001.1, read as the reverse complement.
TGCGTCGAAGGTGCGGATTGGAGTTGATTAAATCGTTATTACTCGTAGGGGTATCGTCGGTGTGGAAAGCGGCGTCGTAGGTGTATGTGTGTGTGTGTGTATGTGCATTTGTGGATCCGTACTCGAAATAAAATTAACCAAAAAAAGTGCCCATAGATATGGATAAGCCAAAAGGGATTTTCGTGATTAAAGCGTTGATATTATTAGGCCCGTGTTAGTGTCATTATGAGACAAGGTCGCGCTGCCCAGCGCAAAACGAAATGTGATTATTTTTCTTAAATATGATTGGTATAGGTTAGAAATTGGTGGTGCACATAACCTAACAGTATTATTATTTGATGTAGGGGGTGTAACCGAACGCAGTAAAAACCCTGATGTTTTTTCTAGGCCTTAGCCGCCGCGTAGCGCCCCCCATCACGCTGCCAGTCACCCTGGAGGACCCCGCCACGACCTGGAAGGGACCGCCGCCCGGCTCGGAGCCCCAAAACTTCGCTCAAAACTCAGGCAATTCGTTCTCCGGGCCGCCGGCGGGCTTTCAGGGGCCCTCGCCTTTCCAAGGCCCGCCGGCGGGGGCAGGCTCGCCAGCCGGCGCCCCTCCTTACCAGGGAGGCCCACCTCCGGGCTCCACGACCCCCCAGTACACCGCCTCGCCCGCGCCCTCGGGATCCTCGACGCCGGGTCCCGGCCCCCCGCAGAATGTGGGCAACGCCGGCTTCCCGCCGCCCCCCAACAGTGCCGGTCCGCCTTACAACGGCCCCGGCCCTGGGCCCTTCGGCTCGCCCTCTGCGGGTGGGCCCCCCTTCGGGCGACCCGGGTCGTCCGGGCCGCCCTTCGTCGGCGGCCCCGGGCCTGCCGGCAACCACTTCCAACACTTCGGACCGGGGCCGGGGTTTGGGATGCCCCCCGGATCCCCCTTCGGTCCGGGACCCGGTCACCCTATGTCGGGCCCCATGGAACCCGGCCATGGGATGATGTCACGCCAAATGGGTGGACCCATTCCAGTCGAACAAGGGTGAGTGCTTGTTTTTTTCTGCATGCTAAGTTTTTTAATATTCAGTTAGCTGTGTATATACAGGGCGATTCGAATTGACTGACAATAAAAATACTGCTGTTCATAAACTTGTATCCGTCTATAGCCTGTCAGATATTAAACAAAAACTATTTAAAATATAAAATTAAATATTCAGATTGGTACAGGGTGATCAAAATTTTCATGTACAGCTTTTTCTGAAAATAAAACTATAAATGTTTATAATGGTATAATCGTTTGTTGTCAATATTACATCTACTATTTAAAAAAAAATAATCTTAGCACATTGTCACACAACAACTATTCAGACTGTTCTATACAGGATGATTCGAGTTTTCTGTTACAAATCGTTTGGTCTTTCTGAAAATAAAAATACATACTTGTTTTCGTAAGTTTTTCTATGTGAGCAGTGAAAAATATTAAAAAAAAACTATATAATATAAAAAATTTTATATACAGATTTGTTTTGTATATGGCGATTCAAATTTGTTGTTACAGCCAGTAGATCGTTCTGGAAGTAACAGTACTAGTTTTATAAGCATTTCAAAAAAAATACCCTCAGCAAATGTTCACGTTTCGAATATAAGACTATTCTATACAGGGTAATTAAAACCTTCTATTGCAACTCGTAGATTGTTCTGAAAATTGTACTTGTTTTTCTAAGCTTTCTCTGTCAAGGTTGTGCGAAATATTTGAGAAACTATATTTTCATCGAATGGTCACACGAAGTTGACGTCACACAATTAATTTATTTATATCCTAATTTTACGTACTATTTTTAACAAGTTAATTTTATTAAACTGTTAGAAATAAAGGACAAGGTCTACCGCAATTATTGGTTTTTTTTTTTTTATTGACACGTAGTCGTGTGACCTAGGCCTAACGTAAATTTCGTACAGAGCTAGGTTAAAGACAAGGTAACAGGACAATTTTTTTATTTCTGTCAAGTAGAAATACTTTCAGTTAAAATAGCACTCATTTAGTACTTTTCTGCGAATCAAAATACCAGTCAGATTAATATAACGAAAAAGGAAATTTTATTAGATATTTTTCATTTTTATTGGGGCAAAAATAAAAATGTAGCCCGATTGATTCCTCTTTTATAACATTTAGTATCGTTTCGGCATACAGGGCATTAAATTAAAGCCGTTCTTATTGCATTTATTTTCGAAAACGTCCTATGACTTAAACGACGTAGAATATTCCAACTTTAAATAAGTCTAGAGTAAGCTTTTACTTCAAAATTCTTATAGTAAAATCGAAAATATTTTTATTGCAAAACTGCAATACCATACCGCATTAGAAGTTGGTCGAATCTTGATAAGATAAATTGCTTATCTTTCAGTTTATCAACACAATTTTCGTCCGTTATTTTCTTCGATTTCTTTCTGTTTCTTAATTATTTATTATCAATTTTTAAATTATGTAAAAATGTGCCACGAAAATGTAAAGAAACACTTTCTATTCGTATACCAAAATTAATTTATTATTGCTTGTACTTTAAGAAAACGTATTCCAAAGGGTTCCGTTACATTCTGTCATGATGGTACACAGTTATCACCATTGATATCGCCTGTAGAACAGTACTGTTTAGATTTCTTATAAACTGAAATTAGTTTTAATTACAATTTTAACTGAATTCGCTTAATATACTTTAAACAATTGACTAAAATATAAATTAAATGAAGTTAAACATTAACAACATAATGTTTAACTTCAAATATATCTCGGTAAATTATTAATGAATAAGTTATTGTTACTGCCTTTTCAAATTACATAACAGGTAGGTTGTAAAAAACCTGTTGATACCCTCTTAAACCTCATAAGCTATAACCAGTTTATTATTTCAATCACCCGATAAACTTGTCACTAGATTAAGTATATTTTACTCCCACTTACATACATCCAAGAGCTTTCGTGAGGCTTTGGGTAATTTTTGGGAACCGATTTTTGTTCTTGGATTTCGAAAAGTCGATTAGAACTTGACAACCAAGTTTGTTTATGCCCAACTGTCTGCGTCTCTCTCTCTCTCTCTCTCTCTCTCTCTCTCTCTCTCTCTCTCTCTCTCTGCTTATATTTGAGAAAGTTGAGATTACGATTCCCAGGCGTTTGACGTTTTTCAAAAACACCCCTACTACATGTCGAGATATCATCGGCATCGCATTTGTTTTTAAATCAATACCCTCGTTTTTTGTAAAAGAATTAAATGTTGCTTCTTAATTTTGCTATTTTCTTAAAAAATATGGATTATTGCATATTTTTGCATTTTGAACCTCAGAAAATGAATAAAAAAATGGAAAATTCATCCTTGAATTGATTTCTAGCAAAAATGATAAACTCACATAGATCATCTCTATCTCGAAATTGAGTGGCCGAGAAAAAATAAACCAACACATAAATGCAGAATATGTATTTTATGCGACAGTTTTACTTTTTTCAAATAGTCCACCATCGTATTTTCTCATGATCCATGGACAGGGTGGGGTGTGTCCTATCCACCTCAAAATCAATAGATATCGTCTGGTAGACGTCCCTAATCAAAATTAGTTGAAACCCGATCGATCCGACACGATTTAATTGAGTGATCGTGCTAACAAAAAATATTCTCAAATAGTCCACCATAGTACTTTCTCATGACCCATGTACATGGTAGAGTGTGTCTAGTGATTTACCTATCCACCTCAAAATCAATAGGTCCCCAATCAGAATCAGTCAAAACCCGATCGATCCGACACGTTTAAGTTGAGTTATCGTTCTAACGAGGATAAATGCGAACGACAACGACACACACACAGCAAAAATTTTTTAAAAACCGTTTTTTTTTTGTTTTTAGGCCGAAAAACGAAAAATAAACCCCAAAAAAAATTTGTTTTTTCACTTTTTCTTTACACGATTACATTACTTTTCTGCGTATAGTGGAGTGCGGAAAAGTAAAAATATTTGTCGCTAGTTCTATCCTCATTTATCTATGAATTGTGTTATTAAAAACCATACGTATGGATCATAATTAGAGGCCTTGATTTGGTTATTAAAATATGGTTAATTATCAGACATGCAAGCAACTCTAAGTGGAAGAACGCTTTATTTTAATAATAACCTATATGAGTTATGTATTTCAGGCTGTAGCTTTTCCGTGAATTTCCGCGAAAATTCCCAAACTTCGGCGATGGCTATCATCATCGCTGAATCATTATTATCAAGACTTACAATTAGAGATTGACATTAGTTGTACGATATGTAAATATTTTTGTCGGCGCCTGTACGACTCTTTCCATTCCACCCTAGTTAGGGGGTTGGTGTGGGCAGCTCGCGAGGTACAGAACGCTGCTGGCTCAATACGTCTATACTATAGTCGGAGCGTCGCGTTCCCTGTCCCTTATATTAATTTCGCCTCATAATAATTATACCATCGCTCTTTAATATATGTATGTACGAGCCGATTGATTTTTATACCATGTATATATGCAAATGTTTACGCTATAGATCGTTCGGTTATTTTAGGGACCCGCACTAATTCCCATAATATTTAATAGGGCATTAGAATTAATGTTATTTTAAATTAGTTACTTTGTGCAGGTAACAAACACATACCTACCAATTTTGACATTTTGAAAGTTGGTTTCGGTTTGATAAGTGATTATAAGTGAGTTATTTACTTTATTTCATATCTACCTTTTGTTTTTGCCCCTCACGTAAGGTTCTTGATCAACTGAATAATTAGAATAAATTTAAAACTAAAGGAAAAATTACAGTTTAATACATTATATCTAATAAATATTAAAAAACATAGTAAACATCAACGACACATTTAGTTTTGAGTCTCTAATTTCTTGTTTTCTTTGAAAATCTCTCCCTTTTTACAAAAAACTTCGTTTTGTATTTTTTTTTTTTGTGTAATCATTCGTTGGATGTTCTCTTTTCAGCATCCAGCAGTAATCTGCCATCATCGCCACATCCTATCGACCCTGGTAACCTCCTTTCCATCTCCTTTGTCTTGCTCCTCACTAACAGCACCAAGATTTTCTCGAAAGTAGTCCAGATGAGCATGCAGAAAATGAATTCTTATGCTCATATTACAACCAAGTTACTTAAACTTATCCAGCAAAAAACACGACGCGATGTCACGAGTAAACGTACACACATTAAAAACGTACTACAGTGACTCGAGTACTTTTACTAGAGAAAAAACGTACTACTAGTTTTTAAAATTCGAATCATTTTCCGTCCTTATTGTATACACATAAGACCTTGCCGTTCTATCGTTTAAGTATGCCATAAATTATTACTATTAAAATTCTAAACTACAATAAATGCTTTTACAATGTATCTACGAACACTAACCTATAACACGAGGCATTATCTTGACCTAGTTCAAACGATAAGAATGTGTTAATTCTAGTTTGTTGCAGAAACGCACGTTTTAAACGCGACGTTGACGAATTTACCCGACGCATGAAAATTAAGCCGCCCGCGATTGTCATCTGTTTGACAATTGAAATTGTCTGCGGGAAAAAGTATTCAAATTATTTCAGTATTTTGTTAAAATAGCGCTTTGCTGAAGCCAGGGGCGGCTGGTGTATAGGTGCTGCAGAACTGCCAAAAAAATTAGTTATTTGTATATTTTCGCGACATAATAATTACTAAAATTTATTAATAAAATAATTTGGTTAGTTAGTGCAGCTAACCAAATTATTGCGTTAAAGTCGCATTCTGCCCGCCGCACCGTCCTCTATTGAGTAGTAGACCAGATGAATTATCTGGGTCTCTACGCGAGCGCGTCGCGGTACATTGAACTGGGCCACACGAGGTAGTTCTCAGCACGCCTCGGCACACCCGTCCTCCCTCTCAACTCCCGCGACAATCCACACTTGCCGCTCGTAAATGCGCGAATTTACACGGTCAGTGAGCTGTATTTTTTCCAGCTAAGGCAACATCAGTGAATGTTTACTCCTTCCTACTTCTCCTACAGTTGGCGAGCGTAAATCGTACCTATTTCGTATTTCGTGTTAATTTGAGATTTTAAATACTGTTTTGTGAATTTGTGTAGTGATTTATTCAATTTAATAGAGACACTTATTCGAAGAACAATTGGATTTGTGGGTGCAACAAAAAGAATACGTTATTTTGTTTTCTTTGTTTACTTTTTGGCGGTGATAAAGCATGGACGGAGGTAGGGGTGACAGATTTGGTGCTCCAAAACCCAAAACTCCAAAAGCCATCTGCATAATACAATGGAATTAGCTTTATTAGGAACAACTAATATTAAAGCGCAGCTAGATTCAGCTTATTGGATAAATGTGCAAAAGCATAATGATAATGTGACAAAAAAGAGATACGTTTTGTCAAAAATTATAAACTGCATAAAGTTTTGTGGAGCCTTTAAACTGACGCTGCGAGGACATGACGAAGCTGAAACCTCTCAAAATCCGGGGATATTTCGTAGTTTGATAAATTTTTCTGCTGAGCTTGATGTAACTTTAAGCGAGCATCTACAAAATGCTTCAGTATTTAAAGGAACCTCTAAAGAAATACAAAATGATCTTTTAGACTGTATATTAAAAGTATGCCATGAAGAAATAATTAAAGAAATTAACAAACCTTCATTTTTGGCAGTTATGGCAGACGAAACAACTGATGTATCTGCAAAAACTCAGTGGTAGTTTTAAGATATATTCTCGATGGTGAACCGATTGAACGTTTCTGGACATACCTGAAACCTACAAAATGTGACGCTGACTCTTTCGGAAGATACTTTAAGTGTTATAGACCCTCTAGTAGAAAATTCACCTTACAAGCCTTTTCTCTTAACCAAAGAATATGACGGCAAACATGAATGTTCTTCAAAAAGGTATTAAATTCCAAAAAATGTTTTTGTGAAAGTCTATATTTTTGTATAAACGGATTTTACATAAAAATTCTGAAATATCAGGAAAACGCGTGACCTTGAAAATTTTCAAAATTTTCTCCTGCGGCGCAATTTTTTTGCGGCTCCTACGGCGCCAGTAGTTTGGATACGTTTGAAATTTGCACGCGGTCGGCCAATACCCTAGGATCGGCCCTGTGCAGAACACCCGTTTCATTTCATCACGAGCCGCCACTGGCTGAAGCTAAAATGCGCGAGCGCGATAGTTAAAATTGTTTACGAGTATGAATTATTCATTACGTCACAGGGGGAATCTTACTTACGCGTTTTTTTTTCTATTAAAATAATTTAAAAAAATAGCTCATCGCAGATCTACGTCAGATAATTATAGTTCTCCGCGTTAATCAGTTATAGAAGTTAAAATAAACGTTAAAAATACTCTAAATGAAATTATATTATGTTGAATGTTCCTACGTGTTTTGAATATAATAACCCGAGGAACTGTTTTCCAAGTTAAACATGATTCCGATGGTTATAAATTATAAAAAATTATCGATAAAAAACTCTTTGTCTTTTTTGTCTTCTTCAACAGTGAAGAAGGATTAGTCCTCGCGGTTAAAGAACACCCTGTATATTGTGGTTTGGGATAAGAACGTACGTAGATTGTGACTTTTACAGTTTCCATGAATTTTTTAAATCCTTATCGATTGCGTGTTGCGCGATAACGAGATAAACTTCATTGCTCGATTTAAATAAATATTGTAATTTTTTTATGATCTCCAGCAGTGCATGAGAAAAAGCCCATCGCCGGTTCTTATCAGCGATTATAACAAGGGATTTGTTTCGCTTTGCATTAGGTTGTTCTCAAATAGGACATCCTGTACATAAAAGGTGGTCCAACCAAAACGCACGATGTTAATTGTAATTAAAACAAAAAGTTTTCAGAGAATTATCTTAATATTTTTTATTATGATGGAAGGATCTATGACAATTATGTGTGAAACAAAATATCGGCCAAATGCTCGCCACGGCTTCGGTGGCATACCTCTATCCGATGGTCCATATTTTCCATGACTCTGAGACATAATTGAGGTTCAATGTCGTTAATGTGCCGAATTATTTCATCCTTTAGCTCTTGACTTGTTCTTGGCTTATTGACGTACACATTTTCTTTTAAATATCCCCAAAGAAAGAAGTCCAACGGTGTCAAATCACATGATCGTGGCGGCCAATTAACATCGCCACGACGTGAGATAACACGGCCATTGAATTTCTCGCGCAAAAGTGCCATTGTTTCGTTGGCTGTGTGGCAAGTGGCACTATCCTGTTGGATCAATTTATGGCCACAAGAAGTCCGTTATCATCTCGCGATAGCGAACACCATTCACGGTAACTGCTTGGCCGACCTCATTTTCGAAGAAGTACGGCCCGATGACGCCGCCAGCCCATAAACCGCACCAAACAGTCACTCTTTGTGGATGCATCGGCTTTTCAACAATCACTCGTGGATTCTCATTTGCCCAAATGCGGCAATTCTGCTTGTTAACGAATCCACTGAGGTGAAAGTGTGCATCGTCGCTGAAGATGATTTTCTTTGTAAAGTCACCATTCACTTCTGTCTGTTCAACCAACCATTCGGCGTATTGACGACGCTTGAAATGGTCAGTAGGCTTCAGCTCTTGAGTCAATTTAACCTTTGTAAGCGTGTAAATTCAAATCTTTATTCAAAATTCGCATCAGTGATGTTCGTGAGATGTTCAATTGTTGGGCACGACGACGAGTCGAGGTTGACGGCTCTTCTGCTACACTATCGCGAACAACAGCAATGTTTTCCGCAGAACGAACTGGGCGAGCATGCACAGGTGTTTTCACATTTCCTACAGACCCGGTTTGCTGAAATTTGCGCACAATTCTCCCGATTGTGGACACATTTGGTCGATTACGCTGACCAAAAAAGTCACGAAGTGCACGAAATGCTTTTTGATTTGAACGCCCATTTTCGTAAAAGGCTTCAACAATGTTAACGCGCTGCTCAATTGTGTACCTCTCCATGGTTGAATTTGTCAAACACTGAAACAAAGACATGTCAAATTAAGTTGGGCAAAAAACTTGACGTTAAGGTGTGACTCACAATTAACATCGTGCACTATGGTTGGACCACCCTTTACATACACGTGCATTGTTGCAATCGTCGAAAAACTGCAAGTGGTTATCTGAGTATTCAAACAAATATTTTTTGTTACAAATTTTCTGTAACAATCTGAATTATTTAAAACGATTTTTTTGAAAATAAGTGCCAAAATAGTACTTGCTATAACGAATTTTTAATTACCCAAATAGTTCATTAATACACTAGGCACAAAAATTAAGGAATGTAAAAAAATCTTAAATTATTAGATAATTTTCAAAAATTGTTGCAGAGCAATTTTAAAAAAGCAAAATGGAATCTCCAAGTTTCTAGTTTTCAGATATTGAGTTTAAAATTTTTTACCGTCAGCTGATGTTCAGTAACGATAAGAAAACCATCGGAAAAAAAAATTACAAATTTTTGCTTGCCTTTTAAAAGATCCACGGACTTCAATAATTTTTTTTCAGTGTCTATACTGACTTTTTTTTGCTTTGAACGACGATAACTCAGCGAAAAACAATCGTACAAGGCTTGTAATTAATGGGGATAAAATTGTCTAAAAGATATTTATGATGAAATCACTGACAACAAATTATTGAAGTTACAGCTCTTTGAAAATTTTTTGGATTTATTTACATCCTTTAAATTCTGTGCCTAGTGTAGTTCGTATTTGACGTACATACCATAGCTTGAACCCTTCGGCGGGTCATATTAATATATAATAAATTGTAGAAATCTAGTAATTTTATTTATACGTTGTAAAATTTATTAGAGGTATTCAAATTTATGTATATTTACCCCCTCTTTAGGCATATTTTCGAACGGTATTCCCGAGATTAAATTTACTACAGGAATAAAATTTTGCCATCATAGTAATGACCTTTTAATGACCTCTTTTCTAATAGTTCCGAGAAATAGGGTCGTTCACTTCCCTTCGTCAGGTAACATTCGACGTTATTGAAAACTATTGGAAAATGATGGTTTTTATACGGATATACATACATACATTCCTGGACAAAATTCACAAACACACCAGCAAAACTTTTTATTATTTTTTTTTATTTTTTGAATTTAAAGTTAGGCGCCCATATGACTCGTAGAGAACTAGAACAAGTCGTTCTTGTCTAATAGGAGAATATTCCTCAGGAAACCATTCATCACTTGATTAATAGCGTGCCCAGATGAATGGAAGTAGTGATAAGAGCTAGAGGAGAATCTACAGGCTATTGATTTCAAATTCTTATTATTTGATTTTATTCAATTTTTCATTAATACCATTTTCATTACGTTTGACATTGTTGCTCCTTTCTGTTATTTATTCATGTTTTCTCTGATAATATCATTCTAATTTGTTAAACATTAGTTGAAATCGTTTAATTATAATATCACAAAGGTACTGTCATTTAAATATTTGAAAAAATAATAGTAATAATGTGAAGATTGACTGATGCGTCAATTTTATCCAAGAGTTTAGGTATACCAAAAATTATCTGTTTTGTTGAACGGAAAATCAAAAATTATCTACATTTTCTGTTCTCCTCTATTGCGATGTTTATATTTCTACCTCTTTGGTAATTAATAATAATATACTCTTAATTAAAAATTAACGAACGATGTTTTTCTACTTTATAACATTCAGTAGGCCTTATTTCTGTCCTCGGAATTTTGTTCTGTTGGAATCTCAAGTTGCCTGATCGTCCGCGGCGATGGTTCCGCTCGTGTCGGTCCCCGACGCAGCGACGAGAGTGTAGACCGCAAGGGGATGGTTATAGCTCAGCGGGGCGCCAAAGCTGATCTGCAGCCGGAGCAACACGACTGCTCTCACCTACTCTCGCCTCGATGGCGTACAGGTGTATGTGGTGACCACGTGGTCGCTGTGTCGGGTACGCAGACGGCCAGAGCTAGAGCCTAGGCCGTTGGGCTACGATGGGCGAGACTCCCATGTCCGGGGACTTGCTTGGGGCTCCAGCCGGATCGGCGAATTTTTTTGTTTTAGAAACAGGGATCGTTTTATTAAGGGGTACGAGGCGCACTATTTATATTTTGAGTCTAATAATTAAAAAACATTAATTTGTAATTGAAAATTACTTTATCGTTTTTCAAAATATTCTCCTTCAAGATCTATACACTTTTGCATGCGTTCGAACCATTTGTCAAAGCATTTCTTCCATTCCGCTTGAGATATCTCCGAAACATGGTTTTTGAACGCATCAACGGCTTTTTCTGTCGACGAAATTCGTTGTCCACACAATTTATTTTCGACGTTCGGGAACAAAAAGAAGTCATTGAGTGCCAAATCAGGACTGTACCACGGATGACCCATTAATTCGATTTTTTGAGTGTTCAAACATTCGGTTGATAGACGAGATGTGTGAGAGCTCGCATTGTCATGATGAAGAATGATCCGATGGCGCTTGTTTGTTTTCCTTATTTCACCGAAGACTTCCGGCAAATAAATGGTTGTGTACCATTCGGAATTGATCGTTTTACATTACTCTAAAGGCACTGTTGCCACATGATCAGTTTTTCCGAAAAAGTAGGCGACCATTTGTTTTGAAGTGCTTCGAGCCCGAACAACCTTTGTTGGATTTGGTTCTTTTTCCTGCTCATACGTATAGATCCATGATTCGTCACCTGTTACAATGTTATATGCGTCTTTTGAAGCACCGCCATTGTATTTCTTGAGCGTTTATTTGCACCAATCGACACGGGCATCTTTTTGAGATTTTTTCAAATTATGTGCAATCCAACAAGAACAAACCTTTTTTACAGTTAAATAATAATATTTTATATATGCTAGTCGAACTAATGCCTAAGGTTGCTTCAATCTCGCAGTATGTCACATGACAGTCTTTCGTTATCAGTTTTTGCACAGCATTAATGTTGTCTGGCACAAAAACTGATTTTGGACGACCCTCACGATTTTCGTCGATTAAACTCGTCTATATCAGCATTTCACAAAGGATGGAGCTTTATCGCCAAAAGTGGAAGTAAGTTGATCGATACTCTCATCAACTTTGACATCAAAAATGTCAAATTTTCCATTGGAAACGTCAAATGGCGTCTGACAACATTTAGCGTCTCCGTCGCCAAGGCTTAAAATATAAACCGACCCTCGTAACACCACTGTAATAAGCTAAAATTGGGCTTTTTTGAATTTTTTTTTGATGGAAGAAAAGGAAATAAGATAATAATATTTAAGGAAGTTATTAGACATATTTAAGTATAATACACAAAAGTATTATCAAGAAATATTCAAAAACGGCGACACTGAAGCCATTCTCGCGAGACATGTCGAATTTACTTGTGTAATTGGTGTAAATTTGAATTTGGAAAACAAAAATTCACTTAATCTACATGTTTAAAGCTAGCGAAATACGCAGGGGATTTTGAAAATATCGATTTTTGTGTGATTCGCGAATATCTAAATAAAAAACGTTAAATTTTCAACAAAAAAGGGCAATTATTTGTTAATAAATAATTTTTAAATTAACTTATCGAAAATTCCGTACGTATTTCACTTCAAAATGTTATTTTAAAGATATTGTTAAAAATTCCCATGAAAAGAATGAAAATTATTGAAGTTATGCTGCCCGCTTTGAAAAATCATTCGAGAAAAACGCGTTTAAAGTTTTGAAATATGTTATAGACATGAAAATGTGAAAAATCTGACTGTTTAAAGATGTTTACCATTAATCTGCTATCCCATAAGGCTGCCCTTCTAAAAGGTGGTCCAACCAAAACGCACGATGTTAATTGTAAATAAAACAAAAAGTTTTCAGAGAATTATCTTAATATTTTTTATTATGATAGAAGGATCTATGATAATTATGTGTGAAACAAAATATCGGCCAAATGCTCGCCACGGCTTCGGTGGCATACCTATATCCGATGGTCCATATTTTCAATGACTCTGAAACATAATTGAGGTTCAAAGTCGTTAATGTGCCGAATTATCTCATCCTTTAGCTCTTGAATTGTTATTGGCTTATTGACGTACACTTTTTCTTTTAAATATCCCCAAAGAAAGAAGTCCAACGGTGTCAAATCACATGAACGTGGCGGCCAATTAACATCGCCACGGCGTGAGATAACACGGCCATTGAATTTCTCGCGCAAAAGTGCCATTGTTTCGTTGGCTGTGTGGCAAGTGGCACCATCCTGTTGGAACCACATATCGTCCAGGTCCATATCCTCAATTTCTGGCCACAAGAAGTCCGTTATCATCTCGCGATAGCGAACACCATTCACGGTAACTGCTTGGCCGACCTCATTTTCGAAGAAGTACGGCCCGATGACGCCGCCAGCCCATAAACCGCACCAAACAGTCACTCTTTGTGGATGCATCGGCTTTTAAACAATCACTCGTTGATTCTCATTTGCCCAAATGCGGCAATTCTGATTTTCTTTGAAAAGTCACCATTCACTTCTGTCTGTTCAACCAACCATTCGGCGTATTGACGACGCTTGAAATGGTCAGTAGGCTTCAGCTCTGAGTCAATTGAACCTTGTAAACGTGTAAATTCAAATCTTTATTCAAAATTTGCATCAGTGATGTTCGTGAGATGTTAAATCGTTGGGCACGACGACGAGTCGAGGTTGGCGGCTCTTCTGCTACACTATCGCGAACAACAGCAATGTTTTCCGAAGAACGAACTGGGCGAGCATGCACAGGTGTTTTCACATTTCTTACAGACCCGGTTTGCTGAAATTTGCGCATAATTCTCCCGATTGTGGACACATTTGGTCGATTATGCTGACCAAAAAAGTCACGAAGTGCACGAAATGCATTTTGATTTGAACGCCCATTTTCGTAAAAGGCTTCAACAATCTTAACGCGCTGCTCAATTGTGTACCTCTCCATGATTGAATTTGTAAAACACTGAAACAAAGAAATGTCAAATTAAGTTGGGCAAAAAACTTGACGTTAAGGTGTGACTCACAATTAACATCGTGCATTATGGTTGGACCACCCTTTATATTTAAATATTCTTGTGTTGCATCTGTCACAGACATCTCGACGTGCTTGATCCGACTTCTAGACAAAAATTGTATCATTGGACGCCGATATCCATATCCAAACTTGTTGAAACGCGTAAACAGTAAATAGTGGTGAGATGGGCCTCTGGGTAATATGCGGTGGCACTGTCGTTGCTATAGAAACGGACATCGGCAGCGTATAGTTTGTTAGTCCGCCTCTGTTGCGGCTTCCTGGAATAGACGCTTTGGATATTATATCTGAAATAATTCTTCAGTTTACGACACCGCACTTTAACCGATTGTAGTCTGACAAGAATTTGACAGAAGCACAGTAGCTTTGCGAGAAAATTACACCCGTGTGCCTGTGCACCTATATATATATAATGGTCTTCAATTAGCCATTCTTGTATCCCCGTCATAATTGACGTGTATTACCTCGCGATTTTTTTTCTGGCTGTTGCTTTTTCTGGAAGCAGTCAACTTCATGATGTGCTGTCGGGCATATCACGCTGGGAAATAAGTGGACTTGAGTAGATGATTTCTTGAAATACTTGTTCGGTCATAACTAATAAAAAGACTGGAATAGATTTTTTGTGCTGGTATTGATGGGGTGAAAACATTTTTTTATATAAAATAAACGATCCGTCTTAACACCTACTATAAATACGTCTTAATACAGCGATATCTGAAATTTTCCTCAGCAGTAGCAGTATTTTTTTTTCTCCAAGACATATAAAATTTGCGATTATATCAAGTTTATTCTTGTTAAGGGGTAACACCAGGGGCGTAGCGTGAGAAAATAATCTAGGGATGTGATAAAAATTTTATAAGGGGAAGAGGTATAGTCAGATGTATGGTGGGCCATATGAAAAGGGTAAAAATAAAAAAATACATTAACCTAAAATGATTATGCCGAGGTATATATCATAATTTTTAAAATGAAGATCAATTCTTCGGTTTGTTGTTTGTCCAGCCAAAACGTCTATCACTGTTTCTTCAAATGTTGGAGACGATCTCATATCTTCTAACAGGGCACTTTCAATATTTATTAATGCTAAAGCTGACAGTCTTTTTTGTTTTTGAGAATTTCGCAGATAAGTCTTTATTCTTTTTAAACATGAAAATGATCTTTCCTCGGAACTGCTTGTGGCAGAAATAGTCAAAATTAAACGACACAATTTTGATGACTCCGGGAAAACTGAAGATAATTAAAGGGATATAATATATTGGTGAAACTCAAACGCAGTGCTCTTTTTCATATCGGGATCACTATAAATCACTGCAAGTTCACTTTTTAAACGATATGCCTCAAATAATGTTCCATGTGTATCTACTAAGAGGAAACAAGTTCGTCAGGAAAACGTTTCATGAATAAAGTAAATTGTGTGGAATCTAGATTTAAGAATTTCAGTTTAGAAATTTCACTAGACCGTTCACTAATGTTCAAAGTAATAACGTCCAAAATTTCATAAAGCAACTATGCGTAGGTGCTTTTCTTATTTTCTTCAGGAGTTAAATCCAAACGCATTATTTTACTTGGTGGTTGATTTTCTAACACAAATCTGACCATACGGTCCCAAATTTCAAAGTAAAAAAAGAAATATGACTTTTTCTGACTGATTAAAAAATTTACCGCCACTTTGCAAATATAGAGAAAAAAACTAATGCTGCCAGGTTTCTTGTAGCTTATGATACTCCCAATAACCCTGCAAATTTTCAAATTGATCCATTGAACCGTTTTTCCTCCGAACGATCAAAGTTTTGAAAAGGATTAAGGGAACAAGATTGTTGCTTTGAGACATCATTTAATGATCAGCAAGATGGAAAAGGTTTTTGGCTTTTGCCAACTAGAAACTTCAAGATTCAAAGTGGTATATTCTTTATCTCGATACGACCATTTTTCATAAAGTTCCATCTTTTCAAAAACCACTTAAAAATTTTCGGAATTTTTTGTTCCCTCAATTTTTTTCAGTAGTGTATTCTAAGTTGAGCGATATATTTTTAAAAGCGATGAGTTAGGCTTTAATGCTATTTTTTTTTAATTCATACAACCGATTTTGTCTGAATGAGTAATCTAAAATATACAGTACTCAAATCTTTCATGTTTTCCATGAATTTGGGGACAATTGTAATTATCTCTCCGAGTACTTGACGGCGTACGTGTAGATAGATCTTAAAAAAAAAAAACACTGCGCACATCATTTAGCTATCTGTAAATAATACAGGATCTTTCAATAGGGACGCTCGAAATTTGTTAGGTTATAGCGGCCATATTGCTAAAGCAATATCTGTCAAGTTTGTCGTGAATTGTTGAGTAATGTATGGCAAGTCACTATGGAAGGTTATAGCGTTCAATAACGTGTGCAAATCATCAAATTTTATTTTCAAAATCACCGCTGTCATCAACCGTCCTGCCGAATCGGCTATTCGACGTTTGGTAACCAAATTCGAGTCAACCTGTCTGATAAATAATCAGCCAACACCCGTACGTCGCCGAAACGCAAGGTCTGCTGAAAGCATCGCTGCTGTGCGTGCGAGTGTACGGAAAAACCCGAGGCAGTCAATGTCTCGTCGTCCACAAGAACTTGGCCTTTCTGCGACTTTAACTTGACGAATTTTGTGTCGGGACTTGGGTCTCCACCCGTATAAAATCCAACTGACCCAGGAACTTAAGGTAAACGACCATAGACAACGCCGTGTGTTCGCTGATTGGGCTCTGAGTTGAAGTTGAACCAAATATCGCCAAAAAATCATCTTTAGTGACGAGGCCCATTTTTGAATGAATGGATATGTGAACAAACAAAATTGTATGGATTTGGGACGATACCAATCCACACGAGATACACTAGCATCAAATGCATCCTGAGAAAGTCACTGTTTCGTGCCGATTTTGATCTGGCGGAATCATCGGTCCGTACTTCTTCCGAAGCGAAATTGGCATTGCCATAACCGTGAACGGCGAGCGCTACAGATCGATGATAAGCAACTGCTTGTGGCCTAAACCGGATGATATGTATACCGACGACATGTGGTTCCAACAGGGCCGCGCTACGTACCACACAGCGCATGCCACGATGGATATTCTGCACGAGCGATTTGAGGGCATGGTTACTTTTCGCAGCGGCGACATGAACTGACCATCGAGATAGTGTGATTTAACGGTTTTAAACTTCTTCCTTTGGGGCTATCTTAAATCGCAGGCCTATGCGAATAAACCACAAACAATTGATGCCCTCAACTTAACATAACGAACGCCATCCAACAAATTTAGTCAGATTTATGCGACAAAGTCATTGAAAATTGGACCTCCCGAATACGTGCCACCAAGCAAATCCGCAGCGAACATTTAAGCGACCTTATATATCTCACACACAACTTGTTTAAACGTTTATTTACGTTTAAAAATCGAGCGTCCTTATTGAGAGACCCTTTATTTGAAATCAAAAAAATGAAATTATTAGTAAATGTCACTTGAATACCCTGGTCGTACACCTTCCTAATTACCATTTAACTAGTAGCTAATTGGTTAGCACAAGATAGGAGAAGCTGGAGGTTAGCGTCCAACCAGTCTTAGGACTGATGACCTAATGATGATGATGAGTAGCTAATTCAGCTTTGCTCTCATTAATTACCGTCGTATTCTTTTGGCAGACGTATTTATCGAGAGCAATTAAGAAGCTTATATCCAGTAGGCCTGAGGAGTACGGCGATTTATTAATTGGGTGTACGCCATCGATCGGCGTAGGATCATGACCTGGTACTCGCCGGATAGTCGTACAGGGTGATTTATTGAGACCTGCAGCTCTAGTTTTCATTTTCCAACGATTTTTATGTTGTTTTCAGAAAAACAAAAAAGCAGAAAATTTTACTAAAATGTGTTACAATAAAAGCACAAGATGTTAATTTTAAATGAAATATACGATTCTGTAGCAAAATAATTGAAATATTTGTAGAGTGGCAGAGCTAAAAGTGATCGAAGTGCCAAAAAATAAATTTTCGGGAAATGAAGAAAAACTGCACAGAATACACAATTTCCATTAAAATTTATTCTAGAAAAAGCATCAAATTAGAAATGTTCTCAATGAAGAATGTTACAAAAAAAAGTTGAGGAAAAAAATGCTATGTCATTTACAACATGAAAAATGTTTGGAAATGATCTAAGTACTTGATTGTTATGTTGGATATGATCTAACTCCACATATTTTTATTTTATTCTTAGGTACTCAAAACGTCTTCGTGAAAAATGTCCTGTTCCTCTCGTCTATGAAATCGAGCATGTGATGTCCTTTTTCCTTTTGGCACTAACTAGTATTTTCTTGGACAATGCAGAGAGAGAGAGAGAGCAGCAAACCTAAGAGACTGCAGATTTACGTTTTTAGTACTCGACGCATCTCAAAATGTCCTGTTACTAAAGTTTTTCTTATAATAAACTACGATATTATTTTCTTTTCTTATTCTTAGCCAAGAAGCTTGGGTTTTACCTAACTTGGATATATCATTGTATTGGCTCGAAGCTTTGTCAAAAAGAATGGTTTTGACTCATGTCTAGTACTTTCTAGGATTCTGAGGGACGAGATTACTTGATTACTATTATTATTACTACTACTATGATTATTATTACTTGATTATTTTCTTTACATCAGCCAGTACCTGAAGTATTGAGCATTTAGCCCGTTTCTCAATTAAAGCGATGTCTCTATATGATGCGTGGCACTTAGATCAACTAGTTCGGAATAGACTAACGGAGTTACACAAACGAAATATGCCGGCCTCTGTTTGAACTACTTCCACAACGAATCGGGAGGTAGATCAGTTAGCACTGCATTGGCCTTGGTTTGTGGAACCATGGACTCCTAACGTTTCTACTTATTGGTGCTATATCCCTGAAGTTCCTCTTAATTATTTTGTAAGCCTCATCGGTCTTACCTACTTGGAGATTATCTTCTATTTCTTTGCATTTATCCTCTATCCATTGTTCTGTCGCTTTTCTACACTTTCTAATGATTTCCCACTTTATAGTTTTCAGTCCTTCCTCGTCTCATCTGTTTTTGCAGCCTCGTCTCTTTTGTATTAAGTTTAAGATTTCGTCCGTTATCCAGGGCTTCCTAACTTCCCTTCTCTCGTGTCCTAAAACGTCCGTAGTCGCGGAACACAACTAATATGTGAATCATTTTTATACGTAATCTGCTCTTTATTGTAAGTCCGTCTCTGTTATTTATGTCATGTCGGCAGTCAAATCCGGGGCTTGGTGATCAAATATATAAAAAAAAATATTCTCTATTATGTTTGGACGCGCCTCGTATATACTTAATTCTTATGGATTCGATCTGTAACATCCAAATTTGCCTCTATATTTGAAATAACCGCCCGCGCAAGGGCCTGTCATTTCAGCCGGGCTGTAAAAAATACATCGCCTTTTCGTACGAAGTGGCGATACTTTATTGAATTATGTGCCGCTATTATTTTATGGAAAGGGGACAAATATAGGCTGCGCGACACGTGTTCGGGGTTCCTCGGGGTTAATGAAAGAGGTGCGGGGGAAAACAATCGTTAAAAATGTGCGTGACACGCAGGGGTGAAGGGGTTGGATTTGATCGATGTCCTACAAGATACGCGTGAAATTAAGGGAGAGACTAGTGTATAATAATTCCGAATTTATTAGCATAGGAATGAGAACCGAAATAACGCGGCGTTATGTTCGAATATTTTTAGTGTATGTATGTATGTATGTATGTTAGGAAGTTAAAGACTTCACTTATTTAGGAAGAAAAATAAATTGGGATGGAAGAAGCGATAAAGATATAAAACAAAGAATAGCGCAGGGTCGAACAGCTTTTAACAAAAAGAAAGCACTTTTATGCTCGGGGGTTAGTTAAAACTTAGAAACAAGGAAGAGATTTTTGAAAACGTATGTATGGAGCATGGCACTATACAGTTGCGAAACCTGGACAGTAGGGGAAGCAAGTAGGAAGAAATTAGAGGCTTTTGAGATGTGGTGTTACGGAAGTATAATGAAAATACCGTGGACTGATAGAGTTAGAAACGAAGAAGTATTAGAGAAATCGTATCGGCGAGAAAAGAAGTATGTGGAAAAATATAAAGAAGAGAAGAGATAGAATGGTAGGCCACTTGCTGAGACATGGGGGAATAGGCTGCGATATTTTGGACGTAGAAATAGGAGTGAAGAAAGGCAGAGGTAGGCCTAGATTAGACTACTGCTCGCAAATAGTAAGGGATGTAGGTTGTAGCATAATTAGCGAAATGCTTAGGTTAGCACAAGATAGGAGAAGCTGGAAGTTAGCGTCCAACCAGTCTTAGGACTGATGACCTCATGATGATGATTAGTTGTGTGGTCGTTTAGGAAGAAATGAGGATTTGTAATTATATTCCTAAAATGCGTAGTCAGGTCCAGGGGCAGGGAAAATCATCACGTCACTATTATCAAAACCATATGGACAACACAGTAGTTCTTCAAGGTAATATCACCACACACCTAACTCTATTTACGCGTATGATCACATGCGTGTATTTATTAGTAGCTACTCTAAATATTCGGCAGTTGACGAGCGACGTCTGTCAGTAAATATCCATTTGTAATGTCTAAATGACCGGTCTACATCAACGGAAGTCAACGCAGCATAGCGGAAATTCTGTGGACACGTTTATTTTGCCAAATTCCCTATCCAACATTTCTCTATAAAGTCTTTAAAATTAAGATAGTATAGCTGGGTCCACGAGATATTACACCCAACCATGAATTTAATCAATTCGCTATAAAACTTCTTGTGTTTTTCACGGGCACTGCTCTGTCCAGTAACCGCGGTTTTATATTTTTCGGAACACCAGTGTCTAACAACATCCGATTTTCGGGTATACGCTATGCATGTATCGCAATAGGAACATCGTAATTCCCTACCGTCATTTAACACCAACCCCGGAAATTCCTTTATCCAACGCTGTATTGTGGCAAGGGATTGCCACAATACAGCGTTGAATTCTACGGTGTCTAATTCTACGTTGAAGGAATTCTACGATAGTCCCGAGTTGTGTACAAACACACACCACTCTCAAATATCACAGTATCTGATCGGGCGGCATCGCGTCATCGGTGATCGGTCATCTCCACAGATATATCTTTTGCCCCGCCCTCGCGTAACTTTACTATTAGCACATAGCGCAATGCACCTCCGACAATACTTTCAAAATTTCTAGTGAAATAAATAGAGCAGCAGGTAGCAGGCGGTCAATGAATACATTTTATTTAATATAAAATTACTGGCTGATGTCCTACTAATTTATACAAGCACTTAATTTACATTGCAAAAAATGAGCCAGGGTGTGCACAAGCTACTGACATGAAATGTTATTGTATAATTAATTATAAGATTGTGATGTTTCTTTACGGTGTTATATAGGGCAATTCTCCGGCTCTCGCGACCGCGACATAGTTTCTGCGCTCCCTGTATAAGCGCGAGATTAGATATATTCCTATATTTTAATTAAACCTGTTTGCCGTCGGTGCACAATCGTTATTTTCGTATTATTTACCTTGAGCCGGTCGTAAAAACTGATAACGGACTGAACAACATCGCGAAATAAAACAAACAATCCATATTCAGATTATTTATCGGCGTTGGAGTGGAATGAGTTTATTAGCAGGCTTCCATTTTTGGTTAAGTGATGGCCTAACAAATCTCGAGTTGAGCGTAAATAATTTACTCACATGGCCGTCGAACGAGAGCAGGTGTCAAGAAAGTTTCAGCCAAGTTCCAGACAGGTAGTTCTCGTAAACTTCGTCTTCGTCAGACTTGCGAGGGGTCTTCACCTTATGATATAACTTATTTGCGGATGATATTTCGCACATGATTTGCTTAATATATTATTATGACTGGGACATACGATCCGGACGGGATTAGTCAGCAGTTTAAATAAATTTATTGATACACAAAACTCCAGAGCGCCTACATCGTAGTTCGCAAATCTTTGATAAACAAAATGACGTATCTAAAACATACTAGCACCCAGTTTAAATATGTACTAGCCCAGACTCATAATAGTTCGGCCAGGCATAATTTTACAATTAATATATTTAAATATAAGTAATAACACTCTCAAAATTATTTTATTAAAGAAAAATATTGGTGTAATAATACACACGAGGGTCAGGAATTAGGAGAGATATTAGAGGAAGAATCTAGATCGATAGAGAAGATGTAGGAAAACCTATATTGAGAGAGGAATTTGAAATAGCACTAAGGGGGCTAAAGAACAATAAAACGCCGGGTGTAGATAAAATACAGGTGGAAATTTTGAAATGTGCGGGACAGAAAGTAGTAAATAGGATGTTTGAACTGGTAAAATACATATACGAAACGGGCGAGATGCCGGAGGATTAAAAGAGGAACATTATCGTTATTATACCGAAAAAGAGCCGACAAATGCGAGAACTTTAGAACGATTAGCCTAACTTCCCACGCGCCAAAAATCTTAACCAGAATAGTGCAGAAGAGGATGGAAAATAGAGCGGAGGAAATACTAGGAGAAGACCAATTCGGGTTTAGGCGAAATAGGGGAACTCGCGAAGCTATTCTAGCGCTAAGAGTAATATTAGACAAAACAAAAACTAAAAAAAAAAACTAAAGTTTTAGTGTGCAGAGGACGCGAGAACAGAGCAAAAACGAAAGTACAAATTAATAATGAAATATTGGAGGAAGTTAAAGGCTTCACTTATTTAGGAAGTAAAATAAATTGGGATGGAAGAAGCGATAAAGATATAAAACAAAGAATAGCGCAGGGTCGAGTAGCTTTTAACAAAAAGAAAGCACTTTTATGCTCGGGGGTAATAAACTTAGAAACAAGGAAGAGATTTTTGAAAACGTTTGTATGGAGCACGGCACTATACGGTTGCGAAACCTGGACGGTAGGGGAAGCAAATAGGAAGAAATCAGAAGCTTTTGAGATGTGGTGTTACAGAAGAATGATGAAAATACCGTGGACTGATAGGGTTAGAAACGAAGAAGTATTAGAGAAAGTCGGCGAGAAAAGAAGTATGTGGAAAAACATAAAGAAGAGAAGAGATAGAATGGTGGGCCACTTGCTGAGACATGGGCGAATAGTCCGCGATATTTTGGAGGCAGAAATAGGAGTGAAGAAAGGCAGAGGTAGGCCTAGATTAGACTACTGCTCACAAATAGTAAGGGATGTGGGTTGTAGCACAATTAGAGAAATGCGTAGGTAAGCACAAGATAGGAGAAGCTGGAGGTTAGCGTCCAACCAGTCTTAGGACTGATGACCTCATGATGATGAATACACAAATAATGAATACCACAGTTCTTCTGTTTATGTGAAAACAATAACTTGGCAGGCCAGTGGCAGTGACTGTTTTGTGCATAAATTAATCGTGAGAGTACTCACCGAGGGTTCCCTGTCCCCTACTATTGATATCCTCTAGTAACATCACATCGTTCTATATCAATAAATCGAAATATAACTGAGCTGTGTTGACACAACCACAAACAATAAATTATATTCTGGGCACCTCATATCATGTGCAAAGTATGTGAAGAAGGATTAAGGCATTGGAGCAATGGAACAAGTAAATCTCTTCCCTTTGGTATACCAATGGTTTGGAGAGAACCTACGAATCATTTTGATGATTGCTACTTTTGTTTATGTAAAGTAAGTGGATACAGCACCAAGGAAGAAAATATAGTATATGTGGGCACACGTGCCTCCACATACACCGATTGACCACCGTGATGTTATTTTTCTATATAATAGTGTTGTTTAAATATTAGAAAGTAGAAACCCTTGTTTAGCTTGTACTCGGAACGAGGGCCCATCTGTTTCTCATGAGTAAAAATGCGATTATCACAGGCAATAAGTTTTACTGTCCCAGCCATTTGTTTAGACCCTTGAGAGTAGGTCAATAGTCTATGATAAGCGTGGCGTCGAAATAAGTTTTAAATCAGTCCATTCCCGCATCTCCCCCCCAAAACATCGGTCCTCGTTCGGTAATAGTTTGTTCGTATTTAATTTATTCCAAATAAACGTAACCACAGTAATAACATACCACGTGTATCATTTCACCACACACAGCGCCTCGAAGGCCAGCTTCAAAATTAAATTTGTAATGTTCGACCTATATATCATGGAAAAAATATCCAGAGTCTATTGCAGTTGATGCATTCACTGGTCTGGAATATTTTCTATGCTTTCCTACCATTTCCATTAATAGCAAAAACGCTAAGAAAAATATCTGATGATAAGACGACAGGTACATTTATTAGTGGTACCTTGCTGGGAAACTCAATCGTGGTATCCTCTTTTCAATAGTCTACTAATTTCTGAACCCATTTACTTCCAGCCCAAAGGAAACTTATTGTTATCTCCTCACAGCCAGAGTCATCCACTATGGGCGTATCTTGCCCTGATTGTAGGCACATTATCAGGGAATCCTATCACTCGGTAATAATACCATTAAGCAATATAATGTAGCGCTTAAAAAAATGGTGGTTTTGCGTTAATAATGCAGTAAATTTATTTCAGCCAACAATCAATCGGTTTTTAAAATTTTCTAGAAGAAAATGTTGATGAATTTGTTAAATATGGCACACTTAATTCTTTCCGAGCAGCTATAATTTTAATAATGTTAAAAACGATTGATAAAAAGTTACTTGGCCGCTTTGTGAAGGGTGTTTCCAATCAATGGCCAATGTACTCAAAATATGGAGAAACATGGGAGTAGTATAATAGCAAAGCCGGAACCAGGCCACCCTCGGATTTGTCCGCGGACATTTGATGTGGATGGCATATGGTCATTGTTGATCTGAAGAACTCTTGGCGCAGGTATAAAACAGGTCTGTACAGGTATAAAACAGGTGTGTATCGGTTTAAAACAGGTATGGTGGTATTAGGAAAAAAACATGACGTCATTAAACAGGTTACCATACCTGTTTTAAACCGATACACACCTGTTTTATACCTGTACAGACCTGTTTTATACTTGCGCCAAGAGTTCTTCAAATCAACAATGACCACATGCCATCCGCATCAAATGTCCGCGGACAAATCCGAGGGTGGCCTGGTACCAGCTTTGCTATACTACTCATGGGGCCCTCAAGTGGTTCTTACACACTTAAATTCTTGCTTGGCTGACGTTGCTGGCCTTGTATCTCAATTTGGAAGCGAAGTTTATAACCGTGATGAATGGAGGCTTTTTATTGGTTCTTCCAAAAGAAGTCTTAAGGCCGTCCTGCTCCATAATGGAAAAATTTTTGCTTCTGCTTCTGTTGCCCATTCTGTGCAAATGACAGAAAGTTACGAAAGTCTAAAGGTACTGCTTGAAAAAAATCATTACAAAGACCATAGGATGATTTGTGGTGATTTAAAAATTGTAGGCTTGTTATTAGGTCAGCCATCAGGGTATACAAGTATCCGTGTTTTCTGTGCGTGTGGGACAGCAGAGACAAGCGACATGTGGCAAATTTCCAGCTCTTTCTGAAGCAAAATTAACAAAAGGCATTTTCATGGGACCACAAATAAGAAAATTAATGCAGTACCAACAGTTTTAAGAAACAATGACATAAATTGAAAAAGAATCTTGGGTATGCTTTAAAAATGTAACAGAATTTTTTTTAGGAAATTACAAACATCCGCAGTATGAGGAAATTGTCAACGAAATGGTAAACTGGATAAGTTTAAGCAACTTGGTTGTAATATGAGCATAGAAATTCATTTTCTGCATGCTCACTTGGACTGCTTTCCAGAAAATCTTGGTGCTGTTAGAGAGGAGGAAGGTTAAAGGGTCCACTAAGACATAAAGGAGGTACCAGGGTCGATGGGATGTGGCGGTGATGACAGATTACTGCTGAATGCTGAAAATAGAACATCCAATGAATGATTACACAAGAAAAACTACAAAACGAAGTTTTTTGTTAAAATGGGAAAGATTTTCTCTCCGTTTAAAAGAAGAGAAAGAAAAAAAAATTAGACTTGAAACTATTTGTGTTGTTGCTTTTTACTGTCTTCAGTGGCGGCGCTAGCATTATTTTGTGATTGGGCGAAAATAGGCAGGATATATCTTGTGAGAGAGGGTGGGCGAGGGCGTTAAATAAAAGGTGGCCCAACCAAAGCGCACGATGTTAATTGTAAATAAAACAAAAAGTTTTCAGAGAATTATCTTAATATTTTTTATTATGATCTATGACAAATATGTGTGAAACAAAATATCGGCCAAATGCTCGTCACGGCTTCGGTGGCATACCTCTATCCGATGGTCCATATTTTCAATGACTGAGACATAATTGAGGTTCAATGTCGTTAATGTGCCGAATTATCTGTGCCTCGTCGCTGAAGATGATTTTCTTTGTAAAGTTACCATTCACTTCTGTCTGTTCAACCAACCATTCGGCGTATTGACGACGCTTGAAATGGTCAGTAGGCTTCAGCTCTTGAGTCAATTTAACCTTTGTAAGCGTGTAAATTCAAATCTTTATTCAAAATTCGCATCAATGATGTTCGTGAGATGTTTAATTGTTGGGCACGACGACGAGTCGAGGTTGACGGCTCTGCTGCTACACTATCGCGAACAACAGCAATGTTTTCCGCAGAACGAACTGGGCGAACATGCACAGGTGTTTTCACATTTCCTACAGACCCGGTTTGCTGAAATTTGCGCACAATTCTCCCGATTGTGGACACATGTGGTCGATTATGCTGACCAAAAAAGTCATGGTTGAATTTGTCAAACACTGAAACAAAGAGATGTCAAATTAAGTTGGGCAAAAAACTTGACGTTAAGGTGTGACTCACAATTAACATCGTACATTATGGTTGGACCACCCCCCTATCGCCGTCACTGTGTTTTTAATGTTTATGAAATATAATGTTTATTAAAAAGTAATGTTTCCTTTAGTTTGTAATTCATTCTGATTATTCAGTTGATCAGAAACTTTACGTGAGGGGCAAAAGCGGAAGGTAGATATGAAATCAGCGCATATAACTCACTTATAATCATCTATCAAACCCAAATCAACTTTCAAAATGTCAAAATTTCTAGGCCTGTGTTATTTATTTAATAATAAGTATACCAGGGCTGCGCCTACCACGATAAATACTCACGTAAGTTTTTTTTTTTTCGGGCGCTTTTAAAACACGGTCGAGTCGCCTCTGTAGCAATCGATGAAAGTAAAACGACGACCGCAGCCATTATTTATGGATCATAATTCGGTTCTTGGCGATATTAACGCGGCGTCCGCCAAGTCCAATACTAAGTAAATTACCATATCTTTAGAACGTAATCCTACTACTACACGACATAATTACTAGATTAACTTGTCACAACATCGTACGATGCAAGTCAGGCGGGCTACATGCTCGCATCAAGTTTCATTCAAGACGTTCGTCTCCCGCAAACTCGTTCGCCCTATTATTATACAACACTTTTGGGAACTTTGGCACTACTGAACCAAATAGTTCCTTCCTTGCGGGGGTCGAGTATCTTCGGCGTTCTCGTATGCACATACATACGTTGGTCGGGTGTATTATAAATAAGGCTGAGGGAAATGTGCGCGCCATAGACGTACGCAAAGTAACAAGGGTAATAAAATAATACAAATTATTAACAAACAATTAAACTGTTACAAGTAAATATAACACTGTATGTACTTGTCCTCTTAACTAGTGTGATGAACTAGCATCATCACGAACTGGAGACGATCCATAAGTACTTTGCAGCATCAGGTATGTTTTCCATATTTGTCTCAGAGAATAATATTCGCTGTGTGACAATATGTTCTGATATTTGCAGAACGACCGTTCGACATCTACTGATGTAATACAAGCATACGTAAAATACTTTTTGCACACACTGTAGGTGCACTATCTCTATTAGCAGTATCATCACAAACTTAATCTGTCTTAATCTGTTAAAATCGGTGTCTTTCTTTAACATATTTTCGAACTCTTGTTTGGTGCGCTGAATTTTTGTATCATCTGTAACGTGTAGTAGTGAATTTACTTGGTTCACTACTTCCAGGCACTCTGCTAACGCCAACGTACTATTTTGTTATTTCTCTATTGCGTCATGCACTCCTTTATGGGTGGTATGAATAATTTTTAAATAAGTTCCAATGGAAATATCTGGAAATTGTGTCTGGCTTTCCTTAATAGCTGTAGCCTCAGCAGAATTGAACTGTAGTATTACAGGTTTTATTTGCCGTAAATTTTCAGCATAATAAAAAGCTGCCTTCAACCACGTTCCCCAACGTTTGGTGGTTCGGGAATTCTAGGCCACTTTCTGTGAAACTCGCGAAGACGTTTAGGAGATTTTAGAAACGCTTTTTTTGTACTGGCTATTAATCAGGGGCGTAGCGTGAGAAAAGTATCTAGGGATGTAATAAAAATTTCATAAGGAGAAGAGGTATAGTCAGATGTATGGTAGGCCATATGAAAATGGTAAAAATGAAAAAAAGACACTAACCTAAAATGATTATGCCGAGGTATATATCCTAATTTTTAAAATGAAGATCAATTCTTCGGTTTTTGTTTGTCCAGCGAAAACGTCTATCACTGTTTCTTCAAATGTTGGAGACGATCTCATACCTTCTAACAAGGCACTTTCAATATTTATTATTGCTAAAGCTGACAATCTTTCTTGCTTTTGAGAATTTCGCAGATAAGTCTTTATTCTCTTTAAACATGAAAACGATCTTTCCGCGGAACTGCTTGTGGCAGGAATAGTCGAAAGTAAACGACACAATTTTGATGACTTCGGGAAAACAGACGATAATTGAAGGAACATACAATATTGATGAAACTCAAACACAGTGCTCTTTTTCATATCGGGATCACTATAAATCACTGAAAGTTCACTTTTTAAACGATTTGCGTCAAAGAATGTTCCATATGTATCTACTAAAGAAGAAAAAAGTTCGTCAGAAAGATGTTTCACGAATGAAGTAAATTGTGTGGAATCTAGATTTAAGAATTTCAGTTTAGAAATTTCACTAAACCGTTCACTAATGTTCAATGTATTAACGTCCAGAATTTCATAAAACAATCGTGCGTAGGTGCTTTTCTTATCTTCTTCAGGAATTTAATCCAAATGCATTCTTTTACTTGGTGGTTGATTTTCTAACACAAATCTGTCCATACGGTCCTAAATATCACTAAACTCGTTTCTCATTTTTTAACTATGTGATTTGAAATCGGCGATCTTTTTATTGCAGTAACTAATATCTGATATTTTTGTCTGTAGAATTTTAAACAGACTCTCGGAATGTGGGAATATTGCAGAAAACACTGCTAAGAAAAATTTTAAATCAATATTGCGCAATAAAGTTAAAAGGCCTCTAGCACAAATAACGGTTTCTCGATACCATTCCTCAATTTCATTTTCCACAATTACCTGAAACAGCGCTTCCAAATCTTCCTTATGTTATGGCGACAGTCGCCAAGATGCGTTCACATAATCGCATAACTGAGTCTGGAAATAACGACAACACCCTACAACTTTTCGCCTATCTGATGCCGTACCTTGGATGTAACGTGGACCATCGCATTTCATCACTGCAGCAAGTAACACGGGAGTCCAATAATTTCGGGCGCCTTCACGGCCGATTTGAAATAAAAAAGTTGATGGTGGCGTTTAAAGTATATAATGTATGTTTACGGTCGGTTTAAAATAATTAAAAAATTGTATTAATTGAATAAATCGATTGAACTTTTTAATAACATTAATTTGCCATTTTTTTAGGGGATGCGACGCATCACTCGCATCCATGTACGCTACGCCCCTGTTATTAATGCATCTACCTAATGAAAACGTTTTCGAATAATTACTGCTACAACATGTAAATCATGCACTTTACACGTAACATGTAACAATCTACAACCGTGCTGGAGAAAGAATGGCCTACTGAATGCATTGTTGTTGCACCATCTGTCAGAAACATTAATATTTGACTTGTTGACACTTAGAAATTTTTCTAACGTCTCCAGCAGTAACCACCTGCGTAATTAAATTGTCACTACACTTAGCGAAGCATTTGATAGCTAATAACAATGGAAATGTCGATTTTCGAGGGTCCAGTACACGTACTATAATATTTACAATAATTTTTTTTACTATCAATCGTCTCATCAACACATAACCACAGTCTATTTGATAATTTACGTGTAATCTTCTCTATAATGTTATCGCATACAGTTGATGTATCATTCCATAATGTTCTGCGACTTAGTAACTGGAACTGTGTATTGTTTTTGTGTCCAAACCTTTCGAAATCATTGTTTATCTAAAAGGTGGTCCATCTAAAACGCACGATGTTAATTGTAAATAAAACAAAAAGTTTTCAGAGAATTATCTTAATATATTTTATTATGATAAAAGGATCTATGACAATTATGTGTGAAACAAAATATCGGCCAAATGCTCGCCACGGCTTCGGTGGCATACCTCTATCCGATGGTCCATATTTTCAATTACTCTGAGACATAATTGAGGTTCATGTCGTTAATGTGCCGAATTATCTCATCCTTTAGATCTTGAATTGTTCTTGGCTTATTGACGTACACTTTTTCTTTTAAATATCCCCAAAGAAAGAAGTCCAACAGTGTCAAATCACATGATCGTGGCGGCCAATTAACATCGCCACGACGTGAGATAACACTGCCATTGAATTTCTCGCGCAAAAGCGCCATTGTTTCGTTGGCTGTGTGGCAAGTGACACCATCCTGTTGGAACCACATATCGTCCAGGTCCATATCCTCAATTTCTGGCCACAAGAAGTCCGTTATCATCTCGCGATAGCGAACACCATTCACGGTAACTGCTTGGCCGACCTCATTTTCGAAGAAGTACGGCCCGATGACGCCGCCAGCCCATAAACCGCACCAAACAGTCACTCTTTGTGGATGCATCGGCTTTTCAACAATCACTCGTGGATTCTCATTTGCCCAAATGCGGCAATTCTGCTTGTTAACGAATCCACTGAGGTGAAAGTGTGCCTCGTCGCTGAAGATGATTTTCTTTGTAAAGTTACCATTCACTTCTGTCTGTTCAACCAACCATTCGGCGTATTGACGACGCTTGAAATGGTCAGTAGGCTTCAGCTCGTGAGTCAATTGAA
This sequence comes from Rosalia funebris, assembly GCA_037954035.1. NCBI lineage: Eukaryota > Metazoa > Arthropoda > Insecta > Coleoptera > Cerambycidae > Rosalia > Rosalia funebris. The sequence goes on along the minus strand of JAZFAV010000001.1, from coordinate 6,610,496 downwards.
CCTTGTAAGCGTGTAAATTCAAATCTTTATTCAAAATTCGCATCAGTGATGTTCGTGAGATGTTCAATTGTTGGGCACGACGACGAGTCGAGGTTGACGGCTCTTCTGCTACACTATCGCGAACAACAGCAATGTTTTCCGCAGAACGAACTGGGCGAGCATGCATAGGTGTTTTTACATTTCCTACAGACCCGGCTTGCTGAAATTTGCGCACAATTCTCCCGATTGTGGACACATTTGGTCGATTATGCTGACCAAAAAAGTCACGAAGTGCATGAAATGCATTTTGATTTGAACGCCCATTTTCGTAAAAGACTTCAACAATCTTAACGCGCTGCTCAATTGTGTACCTCTCCATGGTTGAATTTGTCAAACACTGAAACAAAGAAATGTCAAATTAAGTTGAGCAAAAAACTTGACGTTAAGGTGTGACTCACAATTAACATCGTGCTTTATGGTTGGACCAACCTTTAGTATGTGAAGCGGAATATTACAAGTTATCAACATCAGTAATCAATCAGACCTGAATTGAGTTTGAAAGGACACCACAAGGCTATTTAGAACGTTGTACATTTGTTAATTGGGTGTTTGTTAGAAAAGAAAGAAGGTGATGCTGATTTTTGCAACAAAATTTTGTTCAGCGATGAAGCACATTTTCATATTGACGGATACGCCAGCAAACAATATTGTTGAATTTGGGGTGCTGAAAATCCACATGCTGTTCCAAAGGAAGAGATACATCCACAGATGCACGGTTTATTGCCCATTTTAAGTAGTGGAGTAATTGGGCCATAGTTGTTTGAAAATTAAAGTTTTAATGCTACCACACTAAATGGGGAACGCTATCGTGACATGTTAAATTGATGATTTGGATTTAAACAACGTGGTTTCAGTAAGAGGGTTCAATGTGTCATACAGCAGGTGCAACCATGCCTCTGTTGCATACCAAATTTCCTGATCTTGTCTCGCGGAATGCTGACATCAATTGGCCTGCAAGATCATGTGATCTAACACCACTAGACTTTTTTATTTGATGTTATATCAAGGCAAAAATGTACGCCCTCCAGCCATCAACAATCAGTGACCTCAAAGGAAACATTCAATGTGATATTGGGGAAATAGAGGCAGTTTTATGTGCCCGTATTTTTATCCATTATAAAAATAATTTTTTTTTTATGATGGATAAATTAATTTGAATACCCTGTATAAGGGTTGTAAACTATTACGTCATCATTAAGTACACCCTCGAGTATTAGAAGCTGTGAATTGTGTATACAAATAATTAATTAACATTTTCGGGTATATAAAAAATCGATCGAGACGATAAAATGCCTATAAAAAGATTAGGGGAATATTTTCGTCAATATATCGCTAGCAAAATTGTTATATAAACTGGGAACAATTATTCCACGGCTGTTATTACGCCAATTAAACCCGGTATAATAGTTTTTGGGGTCATTTGGGTAGTTTTTTTCTGTTTTCTATAATAATTTACCAAAAAAATTGTAATTTTTTTTTTAAATCGGTTACATATATATATATATATATATATATATATGTATATATATATATATATATATATATTGCGATCGTATATCCTGATATCTACAATAATACAAGGTGTTGCAAAAATAACACAGTTGTTTTATTTTTTGTTATTTGTTTTTTTACGTATTTCGCTCAGTGTAATCCTCTGTGAATGAGTTTTTCTTTATTTATGTTACTATAAAATCGATAATGAATAATAAATTTAACGTCGAATACGTTGTCGTTAGCCTTGTCATATAAATCAACTTTGAGAATTTTTAATACCCCAACTAATTAGCATATTTCTATTTTTATTGTTTTAAAAATTGGCATACTTGCCGATTACGGTAATGTCGAGTGTTATGCAACGTTTTTTCTATATAAATAAAGTAGTGATCAATCGGATGTAAGATATTTTATTTAACATATATTATTTTATTTAAATCATATACATTTCTTACATTTACCTGCTCTCTCGCGTACGTTGTTACCTGTATATGAGGCCTACAAAGAGCGGAAAATGATAACATGAACCGCATTCCTCAAATTCTTTCCGTGCCCCATTTCCTTATCAGAAAGGGACTAACTAAATCGTAGGATTCTTTACCCTTACTGATTCACTACTAGCTCAAAACAGACGAACAGCTATTTGTAGTTCGTAAGCAAGATTTAGATCTCGCTCTTTTTGAAATAATAACGTCCTTCCTAAAATAAATATGCTCAACAGTTTCCATGAAATTCGAAAAATTTTTTTGAATCTTAGTTTACTACGTGTTTGTGTAGATCTTTCGGAATTGATCGTTGCCATATTATACAGGGTGAGAGAAAAAGTCGAGATTCGTCAATGTCGCAAATGTCTCATCGTACAGGGTCTTTCAATAGGGACGCTCGAAATTTGTTAGGCTATAGCGGCCATGTTGTTATGCAGCATCTGTTAAATTTATTGTAAATTGTTCAATAGTGTATGGCATATCATCGTGGAAGGTTATAGCGTTCAACAACGTGTGCGAATAATCAAATTTTATTTTCAGAATCAGTGCTTTTTTGGAGAAACGTTTCGCACATAACCTGATTTTTATCCTCGCCAAAACCGTCCCGTATGGTGGCCAAATCGAATCAACCGGTTTGATAAATAATCAGCCAACACCCGTACTTCACCGAAACGCAAAGTCTGCTGAAAACATCGCTGCTGTGCGTGAGAGTGTACGGGAAAGCCCGAAGCAGTCAATTTATCGTCGTTCACAAGAACCTGGCGTTTCCGCGACCTCAGCTTGGCGAATTTTGCGTCGGAACTTGGGTCCGCACCCGTATTAAATGCAACTGACCCAGGAACTTAAGGGAAACAACCATAGACAACGCCGTGTGTTCGCTGATTGGGCTCTGGAGCAGTTGGAAGTTGAACGAAATTTCGCCAAAAAGATAATCGCCACTTTTGGATGAACGGGTATGTAAACAAGCAAAATTGTCGGATTTGGGACGATACCAATCCACAAGAGGTACACCAGCAGCAAACGCATCCCGTGATTTGCAGAATGAAGAAAGCTTGAGAAGCGTACAGTTCAATTTCTTGAGTAGGATTGATCTACGATGGTAGTTCCAGAAGTATCCGACCTGACGTATAGATGGCGGTTGTTGTTTCCAAAGAATGGCTATAGTAGAAAGTAGCAACCTTATAAAGCTTAAGTTTGAAGTTTGACGACGCTACGTTGTTTAGTATTTGTTTGGCAGCCATCAATAGTGAACGGCCTCAGTGAATTTGTAAACATAGAAAAAGTTGGTCATTGGTTATGTCATACAATACTTTCATTTGAAAGACCTCAGTCCAACCGATATCAAAGCGGAGTTAGATTCTACTCTGGGGGAGTTTGCTCCTTTATTTACAACAGTAAAATATTGAGTGGCAGACTTTAAATAAGACCGTAAGTTACATGGATAGCTAGAACACCCAGTATATTTATTTTTAACCACTGCGTGGGTTTCTCATATAATAATAATTGTTAAAGATATAGCTTTATCTCACGTCCGCCGATAAAGCTGCCCTCAGATGCCCTCAGCTTTGATATCATTCCATATAAAAGTGTAGCCCCTCGAATTGTAAAAGCAGATCTTACTTGTTACTCGTTAGAGTTAGTACTACATAATTGTCATCCAGAAGTAAATAAAAGTGTATTACAATAATTGCTTTGCTGTTTTTCGAACCTTAAACATATTTCGTACGACCTGCCAAGATAAACATCGCAGTGGTCACCAAACGATGTGACCATGCCAGAAATGGTCCAGAAACTCCACAAAATGCTATTGGGTGACCGTCCACTATAAGTGCGCGAGCTAGGAGACACGGTAGGCATTTAAAAAAATGCTATACATTGTATATTGACTGCAAATTTGAACATGAAAAAGCTGTGCGCAAGATGGGTGCCGCGATTACTCACAATGGAACAAAAACAGCGTCGTGAGGATGCTTCAATCCAGTGTTTGGCGAAGTTTCACAGGAATAAAGCGGAATTTTTGCGTCGATTTATAACCATGGATGAAACATGGGTCCGTTACTTCACACATGAGACGAAGGAACAGTCAAAACAAAGGACTGAAAGGGGAGAATCGGCCCCAAAGAAGGCGAAGGCAGTTCCATCTGCAGACAAGGCCATGGCGCCAGTTTTTTGGGATGCGCGTTGGGATATTTTTTATTTACTATCTTCAGAAGTGAAAAGCAATCAACGACGAATATTATGCGAACTTATTGCAGTGTTTGGGTGATGAAATCAAGAAAAACGGCTGCATTTGGCGAAAAAGAAAGTTTTGTTTCATGAAGGCAACGCACCAGTTCACACATCCATAATCGCGACTGCCAAAATCAATGAGTTAAATTTCGAAATGCTACCTCACGCACCCTATTCGCCAGATTTGTCCCCCTCGGTGGTAAAAGATTTGCCAACAATGAAGAGGTGGAGTTTGCGGTTGATGCAGTGGCGGCTCGTGATGAAATGAAACGGGTGTTCTGCACAGGGCCGATCCTAAGGTATTGGCCGCCCGCGTGCAAATTTCAAACGTATCCAAATTACTGTCGCCTTAGGCGCCGCAAAAAAATTGCGTCACTGACGAATATTTTGAAAATTTTCAAGGTCACGCGTTTTCCTGATACTTCAGAATTTTTATGTAAAATCCGTTTATACAAAAATATAGACTTTCACAAGAATTTTTTGGAATTTAATACCTTTTTGAAGAACATTCAAGTTTGCCGTCATATTCTTTGGTTAAGAGAAAAGGCTTGTAAGGTGAATTTTCTATGACACTTAAAATATTTTCCGAAAGAGTTTCAGCGTCACATTTTGTAGGTTTCAGGTATGTCCAAAAACGTTCAATCGGTTCACCATCGAGAATATATCTTAAAACTACCACTAACTGAGTTCTTGCAGATACATCAGTTGTTTCGTCTGCCATAACTGCCAAAAATGAAGGTTTGTTAATTTCTTTAATTATTTCTTCATGGCATACTTTTAATATACAGTCTAAAAGATCATTTTGTATTTCTTTAGAGGTTCCTTTAAATACTGAAGCATTTTGTAGATGCTCGCTTAAAGTTACATCAAACTCAGCAGAAAAATTTATCAAACTACGAAATATCCCCGGATTTTGAGAGGTTTCAGCTTCGTCATGTCCTCGCAGCGCCAGTTCAAAGGCTCACAAAAATGTATGCAGTTTATAATTTTTGACAAAACGTATCTCTTTTTTGTCACATTATCATTATGCTTTTGCACATTTATCCAATAAGCTGAATCTAGCTGCGCTTTAATATTAGTTGTTCCTAATAAAGCTAATTCCATTGTATTATGTAGATGGCTTTTGGAGTTGTCGTGCTTTTTTATTTTTTCAGTTAAGTGCACCAAATCTGTCACCCCTACCTCCGTCCATGCTTTATCACCGCCAAAAAGTAAACAAGGAAAACAAAATAACGTATTTTTTTTGTTGCACCCACAAATCCAATTGTTCTTCGAATAAATGTCTATTAAATTGACGTTTATATGCTTTTCCGCGGCTAACACCTGCAGTCTCAGTAACAATATCGGGCAATTTTTTCTTCATAAGAGTATTTAAAAAATCGCTTCACATGAACTAAATTATAAACTAAATCCATTGTCACTATCACAGTATATAAATATTAATAATTAGTACAATAAATCACTACACAAATTCACAAAACAGTATTTAAAATCTCAAATTAACACGAAATACGAAATAGGTACAATTTACGCCCGCCAACTGTACGAGAAGTAGGAAGGAGTAAACATTCACTGATGTTGCCTTAGCTGGAAAAAATACAGCTCACTGACCGTGTAAATTCGCGCATTTACGAGCGCCAAGTGTGGATTGTCGCGGGAGTTGAGGGGGAGGACGGGTGTGCCGAGCCGTGCTGAGAACTACCTCGTGTGGCCTAGTTCAATGTACCGCGACGCGCTCGCGTAGAGACCCCGATAATTCATCTGGTCTACTACTCAATAGAGGACGGCGCCGGGGGCAGAATGCGACCTTAACGCAATAATTTGGTTAGCTGCACCAACTAACCAAATTATTTTATTAATAAATTTTAGTAATTATTACGTCGCGAAAATATACAAATATCTAATTTTTTTGGCAGTTCTGCAGCTCTGCAGCACCTATACACCAGCCGCCCCTAGGTTGATGGCTATTTTGAGAAGCTCGACTATTCTCACTACAAGCAGGTTATTGAAGCTTTGGCGATAGTAAGGATAAAAGTGCGTTTTGCCTCGACCGGGAATCGAACCCGGCTCTCCCAATTTCCGGTTGAGTGCTCTAACCGCTGAGCTATCGAGGAACACTCATTATCCCTGCTAATGCGCCAGTTTAATGCGTCACTACAGTACTCCCTCCCTAGAGACATGGTTTTGTCTCGATACAATTTAACGGAATGTGACCGCGTTCGCCATTCTTACGAACCGTTGTTCGGTAACCCCCGGGACTATAGGGCGATTGATAGGACGGGAATCGAATCCGCGAATTTCAGATGTAAAGGAGGTTGCATATTCTGGAATGACGAATCACATCACGTCGGGGTCACCACTTTGGCGATAGCAAGGATAAAAGTGCGTTTTGCCTCGACCGGGAATCGAACCCGGCTCTCCCAATTTCCGGTTGAGTGCTCTGACCGCTGAGCTATCGAGGCACACTCATTATCCCTGCTAATGCGCCAGTTTAATGCGTCACTACAAAGCTATTGAACATCGCTGAGACAAGCGTATCGAGCTAAAAGGAGACTATGTAGATAAATAAAGATACTTTTTCCCAAATTTGTTGTTTTCTTTGTTAGGTCGGGTACTTCTGGGACTACCCTCGTATGTCTTAACAAAAACGGTGGTCATATCGAACGGGTTTCATGAAAAAGTACATACGGTTCTGCAAATTGGAATCTGCGAAATAAATTGCGTCTGGTCGCAATCGAAAATGCGTTGTCGATGATAATAGAACGATTAATTAAGCTAAAACGCGGTTATATAACGAGGGCATGCCTCATGTTAGAAGCAAGAATTACCACGGAAGATACGTATTGTACAATACTGAATTTCGCACGAGCGCCGTCCGTACATATCCTCAATACTGCGTTCCCATGGCGAGAGCCTCGAACTGAACACGGTTTAAAGGGGATGGATCGTTCGGGCAAAATCAATTCTGGATAAAGTGAACGGCGAAAACTGGGTTGTTATGTTATGACCGCTGCAATGATAACATTGATAACGTCGAGGCGACATGGAAACAGCCACGATTATTTATTTTACGAACGAATACGTTCTATAAAACTTCGGCATGGTGAAACGCTGACGTTGCAGGAGCTGCTGCGGACACTTTTCATCGGCCTTTGCCGCCGACTGTACCCTTGTGTCAGGCTTGTAGTAGGTACAGGCGAGGCGAAAAGTCGTCGGTCGCTGTCGGTGGAAGTATAAATAATTTTATTTGTTGGGAGTTGGGACGACTAGGAACGTAAATAACGCAGGCCTACAAATTTTGACATTTTGAAAGTTGATTTGGGTTTGATAAGTGATTATAAGTGAGTTAATTATGCTGATTTCATGTCTACCTTGCGTTTTACCCCTCACGTAAGGTTTTTGATCAACTGAATAATCAGAACAAATTAAAAACTAAAGGAAAATTACATTTTAATAAACATTATATTTAATGAACATTAAAATCATAGTAAAAAGCAACAACACGAATAGTTTTGAGTCTCCAATTTATTTTTTCTTTGGAAAATATCTCCCTTTTTAACAAAAAACTTCGTTTCGTAGTTTTTCTTGTGTAATAATTTGTTGGATGTTCTCTTTTCTTCTAGGCATTTTTAAAACAAAATAAAAAACACACGACGCGATGTCACGAGTAAACGTACACACATTAAAAACGTACTACAGCGACTATGTAAATACCCGAATAGCATAAAACCGGAATATCCCCATCGGCCAACTCTCTTTCGGTAAATCCCCCACACTTTCTGGGGACGTTTCAAACCGATTGAACACAGGGGCGCCGCAAAGATTGAGAGCCAAAATTTAATTTTATAGAACCTCAGTTTCAAAAACTACAAATTATCGTACACATGTACAACAATTACTGGTGCGTGATGGAAACAAAAAAAAAACAGTGCTTCTGTAGTTCATGATATGTAACCAAGTCAAAAAGTCAAACAAAATCTGTTGACCTGTGTAATATATCGTTTAATCCCTTTAAATATCATTTAATCGGAACCTATTAATTAACTAAACTTATATTCTATAAGAGGACATCCTAAATATCCATTCCGTATTTCGTTCTTCACATCTGCGTGGCATAGACTCCACTAAATTTCAACATCGGTGAATATCAATGGATTTCCACGTTGATTCGTTGCTTTTCCACAAATCTTCTTTACTTGTTGGATTTGCCAAAGCAACCGACCTTTTTACATCCACCCACAAATTTTCAATTGGGTGCAAGTCAGGCGACTGTGGTGGCCAGACCATAACCTGTAATTTATTCTCATTTAACCAGTTTTGTACTTTACGGGCGGCGTGTTTTGGGTCTTTATCTTGTTGCAGGACCCAGCATAATGGCATTTCCTCTTTCGTGAAAGGCAGCATTATATTCTGTAAAATATGAAGATAAACATCTGCAGTCATGGTTTCCCTAATCCAGTAAATAGGACCTGCACCATACCACGAAAAGCAGGCCTAATCCATTACGCTACAACGGCCATGTTTTGTTGTTTAATTAAGTAGTCTAATCTAGGCCTACCTCTGCCTTTCTTCACTCCTATTTCTGCCTCCAAAATATCGCGGACTATTCCCCCATGTCTCAGCAAGTGACCTACCATTCTATCTCTTCTCTTTATGTTTTTCCACATATTTCTTTTCTCGCCGACTTTCTTTAATATTTCTTCGTTTCTAACCCGGTCAGTCCACGGTATTTCCATCATTATTCGGTAATACCACATCAAAAAAGCTTGTAATTTCTTCCTACTTGCTTCCCCTACCGTCCAGGTTTCGCAACCGTATAGTGCCGTGCTCCATACATACGTTTTCAAAAATCTCTTCCTTGTTTCTAAGTTTATTATCCCTGAGCATAAAAGTGCTTTCTTTTTGTTAAAAGCTACTCGACCCTGCGCTATTCTTTGTTTTGTATATTTATCGCTTCTTCCATCCCAATTTATTTTACTTCCTAAATAAGTGAAGTCTTTAACTTCCTCCAATCTTCCATTATAAATTTGTACTTTCGTTTTTACTCTGCTCTCGCGCCCTCTGCACACTAACACTTTAGTTTTGTTTTTATTCACCCTCATTCCGTATTCCTCTGTCAACACTGCCTCCATTTCGTTCATCGCTGATTCTAATTCCTCCTTACTAGATGCTAATACTGCTATTTTATCCGCGAATCTAAGCGTTTTTAGTTTCTGTACCTGTACTTTAATCCCGAAATCCACTCTATCTTTTACCACATTAATCGCCTCTTCGATGTACAGATAAAAATTAGTGGTGATAGCGTACTCCTTTCCTAATACCTACTTTCCTTCTTTCCCCTTCTACTTCTATACCAGCAGTTTGCTCTTTATATAAATTGTGTACTACTCTCCTAGCTCTATACTTCATTCCCGCGCTCTTTAGTATCTCGAACATTTTTTCCCATCTTACATTATCAAAAGCTTTTTCTAAATCTACAAATCCTATATAAGCGTTCTTTCATTTTTCTATTGTTTTCTCTAACATTACTCTTAGCGCCAGAATAGCTTCGCGAGTTCTCCTATTTCGCCTAAACCCGAATTGGTCTTCTCCTAGTATTTCCTCCGCTCTATTTTCCATCCTCTTCTGCACTATTCTGGTTAGGATTTTTGACGCGTGGGAAGTTAGACTAATCGTTCTAAAGTTCTCGCATTTGTCGGCTCCTCTATTTTTCTGCATAGTAACGATAATGTTCCTCTTATAATCCTCCGGCATCTCACCCGTTTCGTATATGTATTTTACCAGTTCAAACATCCTATTTACTACTTTCTGGCCCGCACATTTCAAAATTTCCTGTATTTTATCTACACCCGGCGCTTTATTATTCCTTAGCCCCTTAGTGCTATTTCAAATTCCTCTCTTAATATAGGTTTTCCTACATCTTCCCTATCGATGCTAGATTCTTCCTCTAATATCTCTCCTAATTTCTGACCCTCGTATAAATTTCCTAAGTACTGCTTCCATCTATCCGCTTTCTCCTCTCTTCCGATCAGTATGTCCCCTGATTGACTCCTAACGTTTCTACTTATTGGTCCTATATCCCTGAAGTTCATCTTAATTATTTTGTAAGCCCCATCGGTTTTACCTACTTGGAGCTTATCTTCTACTTCTTTGCATTTATCCTCTATCCATTGTTCTTTCGCTTTTCTACACTTTCTAATGATTTCCCACTTTATTGACTTATAAGTTTTCAGTCCTTCCTCGTCTCGTCTGTTTTTGTAGCCTCGTCTCTTCTTCTTCTTCCTCGACCCATATTTACTAAAATGCAATGACGAGTAAAATTTTGTTTTAATTATCTCCTTGATAACTTACATGCTTATATGAAAAGAGTGTACACAATTTTTATTGATCCCTATTTCTTGCTTCAAAACACAAAATTATAATATCACTGCTATTTTAATGCACAGCCTGTCAGGTCTTATTTTGTAACTGTTGATAAACGGGGAATCCTTTGAAATGCATTTGCAAAATTTTGGATTTTGAAAATTTGGATTTTTTCCGATGGTTTTGTTAGGGTTGCTCAAAAACTGCTGATAACAAAAAATTGAACTCAATATCTGAAAACTAGAAACTTGGAACTTCAACTTGAGTTTTAAAAAAAATGCTCTGTGACTATTTTTCTCGAAGTTACAGCCCCTTGAAAATTATCTAGAAATTTATAATTTTTTTACATCCGTTAATTTTTGTGTCTAGTGTTCGTTTCTTTCTTTAATCCACGAGATATTCGCAGGCAAACTGTAGAAATAGATATAATAACGGAACAGTACAACTGGCAACACTGAAGAAAACGGTTTAGCTAGAGGTTTCCTTGACAAATAAATCGGAATTACCGAAATTCGATTGAAGTTGATGCCATATAAAATTTTATTAAGAATCAACACCATTTACTGTAAATCGGCACACTAGAAAACGTGCGACGTCCACTTGTTTATAATAATTATCGTTTTCGCAAGTAAATCGCAGCGGCCGTGACCTACTGTCCACTCGAAATCGTTGGAAAATAAGAAATATTAAATGAACCGTACAGTTACAAACCTTATTAAAATCTATAGAAATACTTATACTCGAGGAACTCACTCATCGACGAGCATTATGACTTTGCGAATTGTTTAAAAAAATATAATCTTAAGCACGTTGTTTATCAACAATTTGTCGCTGACGGATGTCCCTTATCATAAACTACTCATTTCAAACCTTTACAGAAAAAATATAGATAGGTAATATCTGGCCATTTTGCTGGCCATTCGATTCTAATCGGTCCATAGAAAGATTTATTCGAGGTAGATCTTCGTTTAAACGCCACGTCATCCAAGGGGGCTTGTACTTAAAGCCACACTTTGTGTATTATACCATTATACCGAGTGTTTCATTTTGAGTGGATCAGCTAAAGATCTTCGTAACGATACAAATTTATTTCAAATAATATTTAGTTTATTTTTAGGATAACGTCTTTTGCCGAATATTTCCAAAGAATTTTAATCATGCCGTGTTGTGATTTTGATTTAATCAGAATCGTGAGGTTGGTTAGTTATTATGTTGTTAACTGTTGCAGCTTGAAATATGATAAGTACATGTTGTCAAGAATAGGAACAATTCTCAAAACTACTATATGGGAATGCCCACGACGTACGCAGTAAATAACCTTCACAGACTTCAATGTTTTCAGTGATTTCATTGTAAATTTTTTTTTAGGTAATTTCAACCTCTTTAATTTGAGTGGTATAAACCCCTCGTACGATAATCTGTTGCTGAGTTATCGTCGTTCAAAGCAAAAAAGTCAGTTTTGATTTTGGTAATTAATTACTCGGGAAATAATGATCAAAAGATTCAAGTACGCTTTTAAAAACTGCAAAGTATTCTTTACAAGTTGTGTTTATTGGTTTAGGATAAAATAGTCTAAGTAAATTTATATACACTAGGCAAAATAAAGTTGAAAATTGAAAATCATCTAAAAGTTTAGGATTTTTTTACATCCCTGTCAGTAACATATAAATCGGAAATCGAGAAAGGAACCACCAAACCGCCAAGCGATTATGAAAGTGGTTCCCGAATAACAAAGCTATTACATAATCGCTCTAGGAAACAACTACTCCTCGGGCTAAAGCCTTTCCAGGCATTGAATTATACCTAGAAGCGATCCTCGACCCCTTTCTCGTGTTTCTGCACGATCAGATAAGGTTTCAAAAAATAAAACCCGCCATAGGTAGGATTCGACATCTGCCCCGGATCGGAATCGAACAACATACAGCTGTTTTGAACTTATTAGTTCTCATCAGTGCCGTACACGGTACGCCGATTCAGGACAAATGCCGAATGAACTTTATGGCGTATACATCTTTATCGATACGATCTCTGTCAGTGGTCCCTTTCTCGATTTCTGACTTATATGTTACTGACAGAGATCGTATCGATAAAGATGTATACCTCATAGAGTTCATTCGGCATTTGTCCTGGATCGGCGTACCGTGTACGGCACTGATGAGAACTAATAAGTTCGAAACAGCTGTATGTCGTTCGGTTCCGATCCGGGACAGATGTCGAATCCTACCTATGGCGGGTTTTATTTTTTGAAAAGATACATCCCTGTGTTTTGCCTAGTAAATTTACTTAGACTATTTTATCCTAAACCAATAAATACAACTTGTAAAGAATACTTTGCAGTTTTTAAAACCGTATTTAAATTTTCTGTACAAATACTATTTCCCGAGTAATTAATTACCAAAATCAAAACTGACTTTTTGATGTCGCTTTGAACGTCGAAAACTCAGCCACAAATCATTATACAAGGTGTTTGTCGACTCAAATTACTCCTCAAAGAGGATAAAATTATCTAAAAAAACTTGACGATGAAATCACTGAAAAAGAATTTTTTGAAGTATTGTGGACCTTTTGAAAGGCAAGCAAAAATTTGGGAAAGTTTTTTTAGATGGTTTTCCTATGATTACTCAAAAACTGCTAATGGTAAACAATTTTGAACTGAAGATTTAAAAACTAGAAACTCGGAGCTTCAATTCGCTTTATCTAAAATCGCTCTGCAGCTATTTTTCTCTAGATTACAGCCCTTTGAAGAACACCTAAAAATTTACAATTTTTTTACATCCTTTAATTTTTGTGCCTGTTGTACTCGTATACAAAGATTTTTATTAACTGTGAAAATAAATATATATGTAATTTTTTTTTTAATTTAGTCTTGTGTTTTTTACAGGTAAGTTCAGCCTTCTACTATTCCCTCGGCAAGTAATGTAAGTAATTAATCGTTTATATTATACAAATTCGCGATTTTTTTAACTAGTATTCTGATACAAGCGTAAACATAACTGATACCGTTATGAAACGAGTTTTTGGATAAATTTAATGGAATCGGTGCTAATGGCTTTTGATATTATGTCGTTACTGTTAATTTTAGTTAACAATAAGGATATAACAACTCGGAAATTCCAGCTAAGAGGCTTGAAAACATTTTGTTATACACTATCGGTCTACAGGAATGTACGATATAATGATTTTGACTTCTCTAATCGGGAATTAGAATCCTGTAAAATATCCCATTTTTAATGTTCAACATTTTTTCTCATCCTCTGACAAATATTAAAAAAAAAACAGCCGTGAATTTATATTGTATATACACTAGACACAAAAATTAAGGGATGTAAAAAAATCCTAAATTTTTAGGTGGTTTTCAAAGGACTGTAACTTGTATAAATAGTTGCAAAGCGATTTTAGAAAAAGCAAATTGAAGCTCCAAGTTTCTAGTTTTCATATCTCGTGTTAAAATATTTTTGCCATCAGCAGTTTTTGAGTAATCAGAAGAAAACTATGGAGGAAAATTTACAAAATTATGCTTGCCTTTCAAAAGGTTCACGGGCTTCGATAAATATTTTTCAATGATTTCATCATAAAGCTTTTTTAGATGGTTTTATCCTCTTTAATTTGAGCTGTCTAAAAGCCTTGTACGATAATTTTTCGCTGAGTTATCGTCGTTCAAAGCAAAGAAGTTCAGTTTTGACTTATTTTTTGAAAAAAATGTTTTTTTTTCATTTTTGTTCTTATGATAATTAACGTTTTTTGATAAAAAAATATGAATTATTTCTAAAGAAAACATTTTAAACCTCAAAAAATGAATAAAAAATGAAAAATTCGTCCTTAAATTGACTTTTAGCAAAAACAACAAATTCAATCATTCCGAACACAATGAAAAAAAAATCGCAGCTCTTTGGGATCGAGTTTCTTTGGGATACTTTGAGGCTGAAAAGAAACGGTCAACATCCCTAGTAATTAATTACCAAAATTAGAACTCAGCGAAAAATCATCGTATAAAGTTTTTAGACGTCTAAAATTAAAGAGGACAAAATTATCTAAATAAGCTTTATGATGAAATCATTGAACACAATTTATTGAATTTCGTGGACCTTTTGAAAGGCAAGCAAAAATTTGGATTTTTTCGAATGGTTTTCTTATAATTTCTCAAAAACTGCTCATGGTAAAACATTTTGAACTCAAGGTCTGAAAACTAGAGACTTGGAGGTTCAATCTGCTTTTTTATAAATTGCTCTGTGTCTATTTTTCTCCAAATTACAGCCCCTTAAAATTACTTAAAAATTTAGAATTTTTTTACATCTTTTAATTTTTGTGCCGAGTGTAGTTACGCAGACTTTATACTGCTGTAGTTACTCAGAGGTTTCAAGTTAATACAATCAAACGGTTTTGAGAAATCTCTTCCGGAAACCAAAGAAAGCCTGAAACTTTTCAGGAGAACGGTTTTTCTGAAAAAGCTCATATTTGCCCCGCTTCCATACACGGTTTTGACCCGGAATTGAATTTTGATATCGCACTTGGTAAACTCGAGTGTTTATCGGCCTAAAAACGCCGATTCAAGGGAAAAGTCGTGTCTAGTTTTCCCTTAAGGTTCCCATTAAGTCATTTTAAGCTGTTACTTTCTTATCTCTCTTTACCTCTCCAGTTTATATTATGACTTTCAGGTGTAGAGTTCTATTTGTGTTCTAAAAGTGATTTTTTTATAATTTATTAAAAAAATACCCAGGTATAAGAAAGTATTCACGAAAAGAAAAGGCTGGAAAGGGAAGAAGATATCAGAAGTTTCACAAGAGAATGCAGACAAAAAGTAAGATCCCATTGATATTGTTTTCTATTAACATGGTTTTCATTAGAAGTTATTTCATGTTTATTGAACTGTAACTCCTTCAAATAAGTCTGATTCGGGAGTTGTCACATTCCTCTTCGTCTTCATCTCAATCTAAACTTGTCAACAAGTTTGCCATTTCGATATTTTCAACAAAAATATTTATAACACTTCTAGTGCTCATATTTTGATGGGACCAACACCAATCAATTCGGAAGGGGTTTTAGCTTCAGGAAGAAAAAATAAAAAAAAATTTGCATTGCATTTTCTGAAATGAAAAACGGTGACACCCTCTTAACTGTCTTTAGAATCGGTGCAAGAAAATTTAAGGTAGGTTCTCCGGTACCGCCCGGTCCAAAAGTAAATGCGGCGGTAAACGTAAAATATTTGGAATATCAGTAATCTAGTCGTCATTATTTTTGTTCAGAGACTGTGCTCTATACTCAGACACTGCGTGTATACGTGTACACACAACTACATGTTTATTAGTTGAAACTAAAGACATAGCAACGTTGCGTTGTGTCGTATTTTAATCCGTTGTGATTGTGTATGTCTTAAGGCCTTGGTAGACGCTAGATTTTTTTGTTCTGTCATCAGAGCTGCCAGAGACGTGTAAACGCATGACAGAGTAGTGACAGAGGTGATGCTAGATTACTCTGCTGGCAGAGCTGTCAAAGTTTTCATCTAGCTTGTAAACACTGTGAAACTTAAGGCCTTGGTACACGCTAGATTTTTTTTCATATTAGCAATTTCTTTCGGGAAGTTTATTCTTCATGTGTATCCGAAATTTTATGAAATTCTAATTCTATAGAAAAGTGGGTTTCCGAAGAAACTGCCTTAAGGGCGATGGCGATCGTAACGAAATCTTTACTCGTATCAGTCTTCGGTCGATTAGTTCCGCCTTTTCCCGCGCGGCACCGGTCTCGTTACGGCCGGGCACGGTTTTTTTTCCCGCCGCTCGGCCCAAACGAGAAATTCGTATGAAGGATGACGCGCACAAACCAGGTTAGAATTATCCAAGAGCGTTCCGGCGGCCGATAACCCGGGCCCATATGAGCGATAGAATAACGAAGAATGATTACGAGAGAGCGGATCCATCCGTCTTGCGGAGCCGACAAGAGTTCTGGGGCACAAAACGAGTTACGACGTGCGCGATGGCCAGAACGGTCGATCACACCGTTTTTTACATGCATTGCTTGCCAACGGCTCCGGCCAAGCAGCTAGAAACGCCGGGGAACAGACTTATTTTCTAAGCCAAGTCGAGTCCTACGCTATCATTCGTCTATGGCGGCTACGTCCTCGCCTGGTCGAGCGGGGACCTTAGGTGACAGAAGATCATGGGTGGCTGGGTTTGCTTTCGAATCCACCTCGCTCCGATGGAGTACGAGGGGGTACTGATAAGTAAGGCTGTGGGAAATGTGCCGGGTCCGGCAACAGGGTCGAATGGTTTTGAATAGGTTGCTGTGGAAATACTGTTTATTTGACAAACGTCAAATAGTGATAAAATTGTCTATTATCGAAAGTTTTGTGTTACAACGGCAAATTGGCCAGCCCAAAACGCCCCTGGGTTTGTAACCCAGAGGCGTTTTCGCCGTGAATCTAATTTGCCAGTACGCGCTCCCCTGTAAGTCCTGCCAGTAAGTCCCATCAAGAAGAGATGGGATAGAGATTTCGACGAAAGGAGCAGTGTAACCTCAAAATTTGTCGGAGGTACACAGACAGTTCGTACAAAAGGTAATATTGAAAGAACCAGAGTAGCCGTTGAACGGAGTCCACAACGTTCTGCAATTCGGCAATCAATTGCACTGCGAATTTCAGAGCAAAGTATGCCACGAATTTTAAATGTGGATTTCATCTGTATAAAGTACAGATAGTCCAGAGGCTGAACCCTGTTGATAAAGTCAATCGCCTCAATTTCTGCAGGCAATTTCTTGAAACATTGAACAACAATGCAGGAATTCTTGATAAACTGATCATGTCTGACGAAGCTCACTTCCATCCCAGTGGGCGTGTTAATAAGCAGAACTTTCGCTACTGGGCAGAACACAACCCAAGAGAAATGCACGAACACCCACTTTATGACCAAAGGGTAACGGTGTGGTGTAGAGTGTGCAGATTTGGTGTTATTGGGCCATACCTTTTTGAAAAAACGGCCACATAGTTACAGTCAATTCACTTCGGTACGTTAAGATGTCGGACATTTGTGGCTGTAAAACTTCAAAGAATGGACTATGGTGAAGTATGATTCCAACAGAACGGCGCCACAGCGCATACGGCTAAATATTCCATTGCTGTTTTACAGCGTATGTTCCCAAATCCCCTAATTTCAAGGTTTCGCGACTTTGCATGGCCCGCAAGATCACTCGACCTGACGGTCCCGAATTTTTGTCTGTGGACATTCTTAAAGTCCAAACTGTACTCTACCCGTCCCCAAACACTTCTGGACCTCAAAGAAAGTATTCGTGAAGAGATAAATTCGATAAGCGAAGATTTACTCAGACGCGTTATGTTCAATTTCAGAGAAATCTACTTTCAGCTTTTATTACTTTCACCATTTGGACACTGCAAATTATTTGCAGAATCTTCTGCCTCCTTAAAAAATCGATAGAATCGAACTAGAAATTCCTACAGTCCTGGGAAGATTTCCAGTCATTGCTTTTGGAAAATTCAACTCGTTTTAGAGACTTGAGAAAGATTTTGTCGACAGGCGAAATGAGGGAATGATTTTATTCCCTCTTCCACCATTCTGTTCCATCCACGAACCACATACCACTTCCTCAGTATCGCCTAATGTGGTACTTCCTGATTTGCCCACTTCTCCAAAAACTGCCCTAGATTGGAGTTCTAATTTTTTAACGGTCTATCACTAGAGACAAATGATTTGATTACTTCGTATTTAAAATCACTGCTGCTCGATGGTCCAACTTGACACACCACATGCGTTTTAGTCCACACCATCCATAAGCTGATACCCGTAAATACAATTCAACCAGCCTACTAGATGTGTCGTATTTTTAACGAGTTCATGGTCGGACAAGTTACCAAGACACCAAGAGCTTTATTACATGACTACAGTAACAGAATTGTAGGTACCAAGAGCTTCAAGTAAATTAGTAGTAAACAGTAAATATATTTTTTCCGCGCCAAGTGATCGGGCGATTCTGACCATAGTTCCTGCTGCTTGTGGTTAGCGTAACTTTTTTCGAGCCCAACGATGACTAATGGGAATAAGTACACAGTCAGTTTTGTTTTAAGTTTTTGTTGGTACGTAATAAAAATATTTCGTATAAATAGAAGTAGGCTTACAATTAGTGTGACTATAAAAGGCGGTTAGGTATTTTCGATTCTTGAAACGTGTTAAATACCATTTAAACCTGCTAGATTAATCGATGGTTTACTCTAAAACATATGAAACCATAAATACCAGGTATGTAAATATGAAACCGGAATTTGCCCATAGATGGCCTAGCTGCTTATGTAGTTACCATCATGCCGCGTCATAGGCGCCATTTCCTTATTTTGACATCTGATAAAAGTTTTTACCGTACAATAGTACAAGTTTCATACAATAACATCGTTTTTAATAGCGTTGAACATGTCGAATTTTGTGCTTGGAAACTATGATTTGCAGACAGCATTGATTTTCTGTTACCATTTGAAGAAACCTGCTGTAAAATCGCATCGAATGCTTGTCGAAGCCTTGAGGGTGAGCATGCTCTTGGTAAATTACAGTATTTTGAGTAGTTTAAATAATTCAAAAGAGGCAATTTTGACGTGAGAAATGAGGAACGTGGAAGACCACCGAAAAATTTTGAAGATAGCGATTTGCAAGCATTGTTGGATAAGAATGACGCTCAAACACAAAAAGAACTCGCGTATCAATTAAATGTTACACGAGAAGCCGTCTCCATACGTTTGACAGCCATGGGAAAGATCCAGAAGATGGGAAAATGGCTTCCATATGAACTGAATGAAAGACAGCAGAAAAACCGAAAAACCATTAGCGAAATACTGCTCGCCAGGTACAAAAGGAAGTCATTTCTCCATCGAATTGTGATTGGCGATGAAAAGTGGATATATTTCGAGAATCCTAAGCGTAAAAGATCATGGGTAACTCCAGGCGAACAGTCGACATCGACAGCAAGGCTAAATCGCCATGGATGGAAGACAATGCTTTGTGTTTGGTGAAATCAGAAGGCTGTGATCTATTATGAGCTGCCAAAACATGGCCAAACTGTTCATACTGAACGGTACCGACCACAAATGATTAATTTGAATCACGCTTCGCGTGAAAAACGACCATACTATCAAAAAAGGCAACACAAAGTGATTTTGCTTTATAATAATTCGCCATCACACACAGCAAAACCGGCCAAGGAAACGATTGAGGCGTTTAGTTGGGAAATACTTTCTCATATGGCTTACTCACTAGACTTGGCTCCGTCCGATTACTACTTATTTGCATGGATGAGACACGCACTTGCTGAGCAGGGCTTCACTTCTTATGAAAATGTACGAAAACGACTCGATGCCTGGTTTTAATCATTTTCATACAATAAACGTTACTTTTTATACAAATAATTCCTGTTTCTTATTTACATACCTGGTATTTATGTCAATGGTGGGTGAAGAACCAAACTTTAATGCGATCTTAACTATGATTCTGTCATTGAGGTTTCCAAAACAAAACAAAATTTTAAGATTACCATAAAGCTTTCTTCACAAACAGTAGCCATGATTTATGAATGTGCGACAGACCACATAGATGTAATACGCCATAAGGGTGAAAATAAGACGACCAAGACAGGAATGTGGGCTTGGAAGCGCTTGGCTGCGAGGTTTTGGTCGGTGAGAAATCTGCCGACGTTTCAGAAAGAAATTGAGCGCATAAACATCGAAAACAAATGCCTGCGCCAGCAGGAATCGACAACAATCGCGCGCGACCAATTTTCTGGGCCACCCTGTAGGATTATTAAAATATGCCGCGACCAAATTAGCTCGGCATCAAATTCGTACGGATAAAATATCGATCTGGAACTGTGGCAGCGAGGACGTTGTTGCGCCTGGAACGTGGATACGTTAACTAAAAACGAAATAAATCAATTCGTGTGTAACGTTGCATTTATTTACATATAATTACATGCCGTCCATATTATTTATGTGCATTTAATTCAGTGAAACAATTAAAACGTGCGATCTTTTATTGTTGTCGCGTTTTATCTAATTGGTAATTAGCTGTCGGTCGGTCGGGGAGAAACGAGGTATAATTGGTTTTTATTTTAATTCCGCTCCCCTAATCTGCCCCAAACCACGTTAGGGGCGTCAAAAGTAAAAAAATGACCGTCGAAATTTTTAAGATCCAAACTGCTTTAAGTAGACGCCGTTTTTCCTTCGTGCCCCAAGACGATAGAGGTGAAACCCTTTTATATTACCACCGAACAGTTGTATTATACCGGTCGAATTTTAGATCGTGAATTTTATTTATTTGCGTTTGAATAGCTAAGAATGGCGCTGTGTTCTGCTGATGGCTGTAACAGTAAACAGGATCTAGTGTCTCATTTTTTCGATGTCCAAAAGATGAAGCTAAGGAAGGTAATGGATTATGCATTTAATAGGGTTACAGCTCGGATTAGATACATTAAATTTATGTCGTATAGATATTGATAATGTACTTTTTAGATGTCAGAGTTGGAAAAAATCATTAGGATTTGTTGGCACCCATGGATATGCTAATCTTACACCGGATCAATGTAAAATAAATAGATAATAGTAAAATAAAAATTTGCAATTTACATTTTCCTGAACACTGTTTTATTAGGAATGATTCTCTGAGACTTGTTTCCATTATGGTTCAGTTAATTCGTTAAATTTATTAACAAATAGTAAGTAACTTTTTTACTTTTCTGCGCTCAACTATGCCAGAGCAGAAAATTAATGCAATCGTGTAAAGAAAAATGGAAAAACATTTTTTTGTAGCGTTTATTTTTCGTTTTTCGGCCAAAAATCCAAAAAAAAATGTTTTAAAAAAATGTTGTCTGTGTGTGTGTCGTTGTCGCCGGCATTTAAAATATTTCTTGTTAGCACGATAACTCAACTAAATCGTGTCGGATCGATCGGGTTTTGACTGATTCTGATTGGGGACGTCTCCCAGACGATACCTATTGATTTTGAGGTGGATAGAACACACTCTACCATTTTTTTGGGTCATGAGAAAGCACAATGGTGGACTATTTGAGAAATTTTTTTTGTTAGCACGATCACTCAATTAAATCGTGTCGGATCGATTGGGTTTCGACTGATTCTAATTAGGGACATCTACCAGACGACATTTATTGATTTTGAGGTGATTAGGACACACCCCGCCCTGTCCATGGGTTATGAGAAAGCATAATGGTGAACTATTTGAGAAAAATTGCCAATTGTGCATTGAACGAAAATACATAAGGCATTTACAGATGGGTTGGAGTATAAACTCCTTATTTCTATAGTTTGAATATTACCCTCTGGTAGTAAAACTTTGCATTATATTGATGATCTCAAGTTTATACTTCGATTTAGATTGTTCGAAACTACCAAGAGATGGCGTTTGGTACGTTCTACTGCGGTGGAACGCAGCAACGTCTACTAGATGTGAGCTTTATCTGTCGAAGGTATACTCGTTTACACTGCACTGACGAGACCCAAGATAGAAAGGTCGAAACCGGTCTGCAGTTTACGATATCATGAGATAGGTGACACTTTGCATCTTTCTTGGTGGTTTTGGAACAATCACTGTATTTTTAGTGCTAACTCTGTTAGACAAAGATACGACAAATTTTGTCATGTAATTCAGCGCTCGGCGTTTGTTTAGTTTGTTTAGTTTGTTTAGTCCTTATTATATAAAGGCATTTGCAGATGAGTTGGAGTATAAACTCCTTATTTCTGTAGTTTGAAAAAACATATATTCGGCCTGTATCATATACGAATGAATGAAAAAAAAATTTTCGTTCGAAATCACAATCGTATTGATACGGCACTGAAGCAGTGGCCAATGAAAAAAGTAAAACTGTCGCATAAAACACAACATATTCTGCATTGTTCTGCATTGCAACAAATTGTTGTTTCTTGAGGTGTATAAATAATATTGGCTTTGTTAAGTATATGTACATGAGAATAAACCGTGGTTTCACATTTGTGATTCTTTATTATACAAAAAAAATATATATTGATATTAATTACTGAACATATTTTTATACTACTAATATTTTGTCAAACCGCCTTTGGCTTTTATTAGCGCGTCCACCCTTCGAGGCATGCTGTTTATGCAGTTTTTTGCAATTTCCTTTAATTGATCATTATGGTTCCAATGATAAATTATTCTCTCAATTAATTGAACCTTATTGGTTATGTTTTCCTTTGCTAATTCTCGTTTTAAGCATTCCCACACATGCTCGATAGGGTTCATGTCTGGCGAGTTCCCTGGCCATGGTAATAAAGGTATTCCTTGTTCTGCTAAGAATTTTTTTTATATTCTTGGCTGTATGACAAGGGGCCCCGTCTTGCATAAATATCTTACGACCATTTCCAAACCATTCCCTCATCTGTGGGATCAATTTTGTTTGGAGAACCTTTTTATATTGATTTTGCCGCATGGTTCCTTCTATGACATAAAGCCTTCCCATCCCGTTCCCACTTATGACAGACCATATCATCACAGATGTAGGATGCTTCACTCTCTTTACTACACACAATCTGTATTAAACTTTTCACCTGGACGTCTTCGAACAAACTGGGTTTTATCATCCATAATTTGAAAAGTTGCTTCATCACTAAAGCTGACCTAGAGACATGCAACAAAAATAATAAAACCACAAAACAAAATAAATTTTAATGACCTACCATTTGCCAGTCATCGACAGAAAGCCTTTTATGCAAAATAGCCCAATTCTGCCGCATGCCGCCACGCAGCTGTGGCGGCATGCGCACGATCAAAATTCCGACGGAGAGTGAACCTTCTTGTCTTAGTTTCTGTTCGGTGACATTACACGTCAATATTAACCCCATTAAGTATAATTATATCTGGTATACTATGAGTTCGTTGGAGTTTCGTAGTCATAACGCGCGTCGCCGGCCGACGTGATACAAACCAGCGTTTGGAATACAGGGACAAATTAAATCGTTTTTCTCAACTGTTAGAGGAGAGGCAACATTTCGAACGCATCTCCGTCGAGATTTCCTCCGTTTAGGTGCCATTTATCTCCGTGGCGCGTACGCCGGGACGTCACGAATCGACCTAGGTAACGAATTCCAAGAACCGACTCTTCCACGATCATTAATAATTACTATTAGCCAAGGACATAAAAGTTTTGGGGTTACTGACTTATTCGGTCAAGTCCCCGGCACAATGCGTGAAGTGCGGCAACTAGAGATAGAGACGAAAGTGGGTACGCGGGCGACGCATCTAAACGATTCTGGGTATTGCCTAGTTGAAGCGCGTTCAAGATTTACCACAATAAAATTTCAGTTGGAATTGGGTTTAATGAGATGAATTTTGTAACAGAAATATACAGGGTGTCTGCAAAAAAGCCTTAAATGTATCGATGTCATAGACGCTATTCCAGGTCCTGACGTACATACTGGGTGTGGCAATATTCCGTGTACAACTCCAGACCCTCAGGATTTTCCATTTTCACTTATAACTTTTTTATTTATTAATCGATTTTAAACTTTTCGTGCTTCTTTGAAAGCGAAAGCTTGCTAAAGCTCGTCTTTTTATCATATGCTGACGTCATTAATTACAGAGGCCTACAAATTTTGATATTTTGAAAGTTGATTTGGGTTTGATAAGTGATTATAAGTGAGTTATTTACGCTGATTTCATGTCTACCTTCCGTTTTTGCCCCTCACGTAAGGTTTCTGATCAACTAAATAATCAGGATAAATTAAAAACTAGATAAAGGAAAAATTACATTTTAATTAATATTATATGTATTTAATGAACATCAAAAAGCTTAGTAAAAAGCAACAGCACAAATAGTTTTGAGTCTCTAATTTCTTCTTTTCTTTGAACATCCCTCCCTTTTTAACAAATAACTTCGTTTTGTAGTTTTTTTTGTGTGTAATCATTCGTTGGATGTTCTTTGCAGTATCCTGCAGTAATCTGCCATTATCGCCATATCCTATCGACCCTGGTACCTCCTTTTCATCTCCTTTATGTCTTGCTGGAACATTTCACCTTGCTCCTCACTAACAGCACCAATATTTTCTGGAAAGTAGTCCAGATGAGGATGCAGAACATGAATTTTTATGCTCATATTACAACCAAGTTGCTTAAACTTATTCAGCACCTTGTTGACAATTTCCTCATACTACGGATGTTTATAATTTCCTAAAAATAATTCTGTTACATTTTTAACGCATCTCCAAGATTCTTTTTCAATTTCTGTCACTATTTCTTCAAACTGTTGGTCTTGCATTCATTTTCTTATTTGTGGTCCTACGAAAATGCCTTCCTTTAATTTTGCTTCAGAAAGAGCTGGAAATTTGCCACATAAGTACTTAAACAATTCCCATTATTATTATAACTTTTACATATTGCTTCATTAATCCTAGATTAATATGAAGTGGCGGCAAAAAAATATTTTGCGGATCAACCAAATTTGCATAAATAATATTTTTAAACTAGGTGTTAAATTTTCTCTGAAACAGTTGGAAGTTAACCCAAATATTTAGATGAATGAATATGTGAACAAAGTTGTCGGATTTGGGCGACACCAATCCACACGAGGTACACCAGCACCAAATACATCCCGAGAAATGGAAGCAGTCTATGGCAAATTAAAATGGAAGACTATAGCGTTCAACAATGTGTAGAAATCATATAATTTCATGATAAATAATTAACCAACATCCGTATGTCATCGAAACGCAAGGTCTGCTGAAAACATCGCTGATGTGCGTGAGAGTGTACGGGATAACCCGAAGCAGTCACTTTATCGTCGTTTACAAGAACTTGGCCTTTCTGCGATTTCAACATGGTGCATTTGGGTCTGCACCGAGACTTGGGTCTGCACCCGTATGAAATCCAATCGATCCAGGAACTTAAGGTAAACGACCGTAAACTACGCCGTGTATTCGCTGATTGGGCTTTGGAGCAGATGGAAATTGACCCAAATATCGCCAAAGAAATCATCTTTAGCGACGAGGTTCATTTTTGGATGAATGGATATGTAAACAAGTAAAATTGTCGGATTTGAGACGATACCAATTTACACAGGTACACCAGCACTAAATCCATCCCGAGAAACTTACTGTTTGGTGCGGATTTTGGTCTGGCGGAGTCATCCGTCCGTATTTCTTCAAAAAAGAAACTAGCATTGCCATAACCGTCAACGGCGAGCGCTACAGATCAATGATAAGCAACTTCGCCTGGCCTAAACTGGATGATATGGATACCGACGACATATGGTTCCAACAGGACGGCGCTACGTGCTACACAGTGCATGGACATTCTGCACGAGCGATTTGAAGGCATGGTTATCTCGCGCAGCGGCGACGTGAACTGTCCACCGAGAGCGTGCGATTTAACACCTTTAGACTTCTTTCTTTGGAGCTATTTTAAATCGCAGGTCTATGCGAATAAACCATAAACAATTGATGCCCTCAAAGTCAACACAACGAAGGCCATCCAGCAAATTCAGCTAGATTTATGCGACCCTAAGTCATCGAAAATTAAACCTCCCGAATACGTGCCTCTAAGCAACGCCGCGGCGAACATTTGAACGTTATATTCCATACTTAATGCCAAAAAAATCAAATAAAAATTAAGTGAATAAATCATACACAAATTGTTCTATTTACGTTTAAAAATCGAGCGTCCTTATTGAAAGACCCTTTATTTTACAAGAAAAAACCTGTGTCTCTCCTAGTACGGCCCTGCTTTTATACACAATATATTGCATTTAACTAAAGACTTTAAATCTTAATTCTAACTGTAGACAGTTTTCTGCGTAAATGTTTTTAGGGTATTAACAACCATGGACCAAAAGTGAAAGCGTACGATTTAAAGAAACACTTCTAGGTTCTTTCGAACATAACACTTCATGTCGTTGGCTATCATTGATCGTTGTAGAAAAGTATAATTTATAAGACCAGTTATTTATTACAAAGGTTATGTAACAGTAACTAATCATGAGCTTATAAATTTTAAAAGCGTACGTGCAAGTCTGGGCGAAGCTAGTTTTGTATTAGAAAAATAAAAGAATGTATGTACAGCGATTTCTTAAATTAATGAATAAATTCGTTAAAAACTCACTTTTGGGAAAAACTTTTTGTCCAATCTTCTAAATTCTCCGACCTAGTAACGTATACTTTGCTTTTAAGTATCCCTATAAAAAGTAATCTAGGGGTGTCAAATCTGGTTATTTGGCTGGCCACTCAATCGGCCTCCTTCTCCCTCTCCAACGATTCGGGAACATCTCGTCTAAATAAGCGAGGGACAGGTTCTACGCAATGAGGAGTGCACCATTCCTCCCCCATAGGTTCCTCTACATTTATAGATATAAAGTTATTAGTGTAGGAATAAAGGCGTCCCGAAAGAAATCCACATACCTGACACCAGTTAGGTTCACGTCAAAGGAATAAGGACCCAGAATTTTAATCGATAAGGATACAGAAACAAAGACAACGACGATACAGCTCTTAGGAGAACCTACAGAAGACGATGCAAGTTCTGCAGCACGGAATATTTTAGTCTTTAATGCTGATAACGTTTATAATATAGCTGAGAGTGTATTTAACATAAAGCTTTAATCTGGAAGGATCTAACGGCAAGAGGAAAAGTCGGAAGAAGTTGTGGACCAGTCAGTTCAGAGACAAGTCGAGAACTTTGATGATTATGATTTCTTACTCAAAGACTTCGTTTGGTCAGAACTTAATAAGGCTGTTATCTTGATAATAAGGACTATTATGAAAGGGTAGACAACCTTATTACTCCAGCTCTAAGGAAAAGGTTGCATATATCTAATCCAAGTGTATCCAGATTGTACCGCTTGCCTGAGATACATAAACCAGTAAGTCGATGCATCCTATTGTTTCGGAAATTGAATCGTCGACTTACCACCTATCGAAATGGTTAACAGAGAAGTTAGAAAGTTTACCCATTGCACCGCCCAGTTTCTCAGTGATTAATTCCAATGATTTAATTAATAAGATTAAAGATATTCAGTTACAAGATGGTGAAATTTTGGTCTCCTTTGTATATTCATTGTTTCCAAGTGTTCCCATACCACAAACTTTGGACTACCTTAGGAATTTACTGGAATCAAATAATCTCAGTCCAGATATAGTAAAATACTGAACTCACTAAAATTTGCATGAAACAGAACTGTTTCCAATTTAATAACATATGTATTTTTAAACAACATGAAGGGACAGCTATGGGTAACTCTTTGTCACCTATCATTGCCAGTCTCATCATGAATAGATTTGAAACAGAAGCAAAAGAAGAATTGGAGTACTTCCCTAGGGTTTAGTTTAGATATGTGGATGACGTGTTCGCAGTAGTTGACACAAAAGCTATGAACATTGATAACTTCGTTTGCAAATTAAATAACCGTTTCGCGCCAGTAGAAATCACATATGAAGTTGAAACCAATGAGCAACTACCATTTGTAGACGTACTAGTTATTAGAAATAGTAAAAGTAAGTTAGAATTTGATATATAAAAGAAGACACCAATACCCTCAGATATATCCATATCCCTAATGATTCCCGCCATTATTTTCAACACAAAATAGTGAACCTCAATTTTCTAGGCCATCGCCTACTAAGCTTCCCTCTCAATAAAGATAGGTTTGAAAAAGAAAAATCACTAATCAAGGATATAGCTGAGTGTAATGGATATTCTGTTGGTATAGTGGAAAAAGTGATCAAGAAACACTTCCTCGACCTCGTCAAACTGAAAGGGAATATCCAAAAAAATACGTATCTATTCCTTACAATCCTCGATTCACCCGTGGTATTAGTAAGATTTTTAAAGATATAGGAATGACGGTAGTTAATTCATCGAGAAATAAATTAAAACAACTTTTAGGCAATCCAAAAGACAAATTTAATACAAACGACAGCTCGGGATTTACGAAATCAGCTGCAACGACTGTAATCAAAGGTACGTTGGACAGGCCAGACGATCTATTCAAACCAGGTTCAAAGAGCACATGGCGCATCTCAAATATGGCAGAACAGATAAGTCCAGTGTTGTCTAACATGCCTTCGAGAATAATCATAAGATAGATATTAGCAACTTAAGATCAATTAGGAATGTAATAAATAGCTAGTGTGTTTGAAAGTTTAGAAATTAAAAAGTGTAAAAATAGTATGAATAGTGACAGAGGGCCGATTCCACATAGCTTTATTGGTTAGTTCTCACTCACGGCTCACTAGGCCCCAACCGTGACGGTTGGAGCTCAATGAGCCGCAACTTTGTCGGTCAGGGTTCACCAAACCTCGATATAATACTTTAGGTATAAATAGTTAGCATAAGATTAGCTTTAATCATCTCCAAATGATGCCAACGTTGTTGGCGAAACGCGCGTCTAGTGTTGTGTATAATGTTTTGTGGAGAACTAAGTCAGCGTCGTCCAATTGTGCTAAAGATTTTACTCTTTCCGTCAACAATTCTGGTTTGGTTTACATTTTTCTCTTAAAACCGGCTATTTGCCTACAAGACAATCTATTTGTCGAGAAGTAGATCACGTCTGAGGTAAGAGCAAAGTGTATTTGTCAGTTTTCCAATGAATTACCCGGCGTACGAGGTAATTTCGTCAAACGGCGTTCGGCGCGATGCTCTTTTTAACTTTTACCGTTGACTATACCCGGCATGCTAGCGAAGAGGGCACAAAGACGTGGTAGAAACTGGAGTGTTGCGTTTGAAATGTAGGTTCTCGGCTTCTCTGGAACAGATCGCGTCGTTGTCAAGGCGGTGCGAGAGAGACGGGGAGCGGGAGTGAGAGAGAGGGCCAAGTTCGTAACTGGTTTGGGGGGCCACGTAGCCTCTGCCTGCTCCGTACAGCCTCCAAGTACGTCTCTTTGTGCGACACGCGTCTTCCGATAGCTCTTCAACGAAACACAGGCCTCGAATTGTTTCATAGACTATTCGGCGTCCCGTTCACAAAAGGCCGTAGCGTCTCTACCTTTTGCGGAAGGGAGTCGTACAACTTGAAAAATTATTACAAATAAAATCAGCCCGTTCATGTCTGAATCACTTTTGCATCCACGTGTGGATTTTTTACTATTTTCTATAATTCACGTAAGAGTAATTAATTATTTTGTAATTTGTTTGTGAAATCTACCAGTTCTGCGTAAATTAATATGGATAGTTTTGCTTCTCCGCTGCTTCCTCTTACAATACTTCCACCAGATCGCCTTCCACTTGGGCGTCTTCAAATCAGAATCGTTATCAGATCTTCCGCAATGTGAAGTGAAAATTTTGCTGGTAATAAAACGCTGCCTCTAACCATAGCCCCCTTCGTGTAGAATCGGCTGTAGAGTCCGGGACACCGCTTTAGTTTGAAGGAAACCGTTTTGGTATGGGCTATGCATCTACATCGGGATATTTTCAAATCTTTTCTGCATTCCTTATACCTCGATCTTACACTGAAGGGGAATATTTGGTGGAAATACGTAGCTCCGGTGACGCTTGTGCGAGTATGATCTGTCTAGGTTTTCAATTAACTGTTCAGCTAATCTATTCATTCGCCTCAGCTAGTTTGGTAATCCATTTTTCATTTGGAAAAAACTTCTATTTTTGAAAAAACGTGATTATCATCATGAGGTCATCAGTCCTAAGACTGGTTGGACGCTTACTTCCAGCTTCTCCTATCTTGTGCTAACCTACGCATATCGTTAATTGTGCTACAACCTACATCCCTTACTATTTGCGAGCAGTAGTCTAATCTAGGCCTGCCTCTGCCTTTCTTCACTCCCATTTCTGCCTTCAAAAAATCGCGGACTATTCCCCCATGTCTCAGCAAGTGACCTACCATTATATCTCTTGTTTTTCCACATACTTCTTTTCTCGCCGACTTTCTCTAATACTTCTTCGTTTCTAACCCTATCAGTCCACGGTATTTTCATCATTCTTCGATAACACCACATCTCAAAAGCTTCTAATTTCTTCCTACTTGCTTCCCCTACCGTCCAGGTTCCGCAACCGTATAATGCCGTGCTCCATACATAAGTTTTAAAAAATCTCTTCCTTGTTTCTAAGTTTATTATCCCCGAGCATAAAAGTGCTTTCTTTTTGTTAAAAGTTACTCGACCCTCCGCTATTCTTTGTTTATCTAAATAAAAAAAATATGTTAAATTTTCAACAAAGGCAATCCTTTGTTATGAAAAATATAGACATGAAAAAATGAAAAATCCAACTGTTTAAACATTTTTACCATAAGTCTGCTATCCCAGGACCATAAAGCTGCCCATTTATATTTAAATAGTCTTCCTCGTTCTCTTTCCTCGAACATTTTAAGTTAGAGCGTGCCTCTTTCGCTGCATCTGTCAAAGACATCTCGGCGTCCTTAATCAGCTTAGCATCGACTTCTATACAAAAGTTGTATGATTGGACGCCAATATCCATCTAAAAGCCCTTCATAATTCAAAGAATATTAGTCAGACCATCTTTAAAAGTGCACACAATAATATCAATCGCTATATTCAAAACTTTCTTGCCACTTGAATAAGATTTTGGAGCCAATTTCCAAACAGTAGCATTGAAATGTTCATTGCTATTTTTCGTGTAGCCTTCCAAGCAACAGTTTGGCAACTCGTCTTGGCTCAGGTTTTCATAAATTGGTTTGCTGGCTTTAAAAACTTCCTTAGGAAGCGGCGGCGGCTTATGATGGAAGGTGTCCCAGGAATCCGCTGCTTACGCCTTCTTCCAGTCACACCAAGACTCTGAGCATTTCTCGTGCTGCGGATTTTCGTCGGATGATAACTTATGAAGTAGGTCAGCACTACACTAGAATTGTAACGTACTTTTGTTTGTAAATGCTTCTGACTAAACGTAAACATCTTTTAACGACATCTGTGGTGTATTAGAGCTAGAAGTCATAAGGTAAACATTAGGCTCTACCTTCCGAGCAGGTATTTATTTCACGCAGGTGTTGTTTCGTAGCAGTCCGACGTGGGTAGGAAAGAGCGGGCAATTTTATGGGAAAAATTTTGTTTAGAAAAAAATATGTCTGCCCCATACTCCAAAATGTTAAATTTTTAAGCTAATAAAAAAACCGATTTTTTGAAAAATTTACAGTAGAATTACCCCTTCAGCTTGCCGAAGACATTTCCTCCTTCCTATATTTCAAAAATTTCCCCCCACCCTGAATATTGTTATTCCGCGTACAACTCCTCTTCATCGCAACCAACGAGTATCCTCTGTCTTGTGGTGTAGCCCATAGCTTACCGTGCTATAACATCGCGAAGTCGGAAATACGAAAAGAAAATCACAAACCGTAACCATGGAAACGGCGAGATACACACAGGTGAAAGGGAACCACAAAGGCGATAATCGCTGATTATGGATCAGTGTTGCCAATTATTCCGCATTGCATATAGGGGAAACGAACGCGGTGATGATTTATTTCGCTGAGTTAAGGATTTATTTGCATATAAATTCAGTCTTATCATTACGCCAATAACCATTTTTATAGCATCTACGGCACTTGGGTTTCTTCCTTTCAGGCTCAGGCTTCTGGTGACAAAAAATAGAGATGAAATTGGGTTGTTCTCATCTGTAGGATCATGCGTCTGGTGCAAATTTGTTCAAATAAATCTTTGAAGAAGGTAGAAATAGAATTGCCACATTAAAGATTTGTATTCGAGGCCGAACTTAGCAAAGACAGGCAAGCGAAAATACTAGGAACGAATGGACGTAAGCTTCACATCTAAAATCTTGGAACAAAGATGCTGCGACGTTTTTTTAGGCACAGGCTGATACAGTCCAAAATTGATTACAACACTTCGTCGTATGTAATAAGTCGATAAAACAATATGATTAATACATAATCAGTCGCAATCACTTCGATCTAGGCACACAGAGATGAGAAGTGATAATTTAGATGTGATCTACAGAAAGGTGGATCATATGATAGTTTTAATTATAAAAGTTAATATTAGCATCATGAATACATTGCACTTCATAAGTAATTGTTCTGGACTTGGATAGCATTAGTATTTGGCGAGCGTCGTTCAAATTGGACCAAAATTGACACCCCTGATGGACATTCTACTTTATGAAGACTATATCTCGGTGTATTCAATGTAAATTTCCATCTTAAGAGTCCTATGATTTCATTGCGGAGAAACTAATTATCAGACACCTCTTCGGCTGATATTTTCAACCTGGAACTGCCACCAAGGCCAAGGGTAATCCGATTCATCGGATGGCATCCCACGATATAATTAGACAATTGGCCTGCTGCCAACAAGGCCTTTAATAATCTCATTTTATGCGATGCACTTTTTTTTTTGTTAAATTTGTGGATAAACTACCTTCGAATCTACCTGGATTGGTGATAATCTATTGGAAGGTTATGCATATGCTATATATATTTTTGTCACGTAAGCACCAAGACGTGTATCAATCTTCTTATGCTACCTCATCGACACTTAAATTGAGACCCGCGCCTCCACTAGGTAACGGTTACGTAATTTCTACTAATATATGACTTCACAGTTAAAATAACTTTAAAAATCATTACACTATCGGAGTTACATAGTTCTTTCCACTGCCTATTGGAACCATGTAATTGTATTGTTTCTAAATAACTTTTCAAATATATTGAATGGCACATTATCACTAAATGAAGTTACCTTAATGTTATAGTAGCAATGAAGTAGGTACCAGCAACTACTTGGTGTTACTTATTTTTCTTTTATAAGTTTCTATCACTTTGGAGTAATTCTAAAGTAGCAGTAACATTCTAGAGACATTGAATAAACCTTTAAAGTTGTCTTTTTATGTAGTGAAGATTTAACGTTAAACTCGCTTCAAAAGGCCTTGCCATTTAGAACATGAGGGTAATATAAAGTTCTTATCACTTTTAAAAATTACCATTAAGCCATAGAGACTTTTTAGCGGCAGTCAACGAAGTTCTTGCTTGCGATTTATTACATAAGTTGTTCGTATAGACTTGAGGCTGCAATTTCTCGCAAAAGAAAACAACAAGTGCAAGGGTATACACTTTATTCGAAACGTATTGCTTCTTATCAGGGAATTGCTAACGTGAGATGATCCTTTTGTATTAATTGCAAAGAAAAAGAGGTGTCGACGTGTGTTGTTACCTTATAGTGATCACCACTTTGTAGCGGAACGTAGTTAGTCGTCGTTACTTTAAACAGGTTTGCAGTAAACACAACTTCCGGGTTATTTTCGTTTACCCTACATTGATTTCTGGAATGTTACGACAACCTTACGTAAAATTGAACTCTAATATTTGTTAAAAATAAAATTTTGTATTATTATATAGGCCAACAATGATTTTGTGATCGTTTTTTTTTTAACTTTTTGGTATAGTTGCATACAGTCTTTGCGGCGCCCCTGTGTTTAATCGGTTTGAAACGTACAGACAAGTGTGGGGGATTTACCGAAACAAAGTCCGCCGGTGGGGATATTCCGGTTTTATACTATTCGGGTATTTACATAGTCGCTGTAGTACGTTTTTAATGTGTGTACGTTTATTCGTGACGTCGCGTCATGTGTTATTTTGTTTCAAAAATGCGTAGAAGTTGTAAAAATACACCAAATATATATATATATATATATATATATATATATATATATATATATATATATATATATATATATATATATATATATATATATATATATATATATATGTTGTTATAAACCTAACACCTGGTTCAAAAAACGTTATTTATGCAAATTTGGTTGGTCCGCAAACAATTCTTTTGCCACCACTTCATATTAAATTAGAGTTAATGAAGCAATATGTAAAAGCTATAGATAAAAATGGGAATTGTTTTAAGTACTTATGTGGCAAATTACCAGCTCTCTCTAAAGCAGAATTAAAGAAATGCATCTTCGTAGGACCATAAGTAAAGAAATGAATGCAGGACCAACAGTTTGAAGAAATAATGACAGAAATAGAAAAAGAATCTTGGATATGCTTTAAGAATGTAACAGAAATTTTTTTAGGAAATTATAAACATTCGCAGTACGAGGAAATTGTCATCAAAATTCTGGATGAATTAAAGCAACTTGGTTGTAATATGAGCATAAAATTGTTAAAAAAAGGAAAGATTGTCAAAGAAAAAAGAAATTAGAGACTCGAAAACTTTTTGTGTTGTTGCTTTTTACTACGTTTTTTAATGTTTATTAAATATAGTGTTTATTAAAATGTAATTTTTCCTTTAGGTTTTAATTTATTCTGATTATTCAGTTGATCAAAAACCTTACGTGAGGGGCAAAAACGGAAGGTAGATATGAAATTAGCGTAAATAACTCACTTATCAAACCCAAATTGACTTTCAAAATGTCAAAATATGTACAAAATATGTAACCTGTGTTATAATACGATGTAGAAGCGAGACATGTACCCCGTATTTTAGAAATGTTATTTCTAGACAGATATATTTGGTAACGGCGTCAATTTTTAGCCAATGTTTTCATATCCACTCAGTTTTAACAACTTTGGTGTCCTTTCTGCGTGACGGATTTCTCTGTAGACAATTATTCGTTACTCGAAGTAGGCTACATTATTTCCAAACGGTTACAAGGCGAAAAAACTTCAGGCCTCCACAAGAGAAACTGCAGAAGATCAAAAATTAATTAAGAATTTTTTACGTCTACTCCTAAAGATCCCGTTAGACGGCGCTGTTTTTGTCAGCGCCGACCGCATTTTAATTTCGTTAGCACTGCAAATAAAAACCGTCTAATTATTTTAAGACCGCTTTACCTGTGCAACGTGCTCATCAATAATTGAAAAGTACGGGCTCTGCTCTGGTCGCCGTCGACGACGGGGCACCGTTACTATTCCGTTACTCTGTTCTGCATGACCAACAAGGAAGACGATTATTCTTTCGCGAAATGGTCTCCTGTTAATCGTGCGAGTTGTAGTTCTTTTTTTCTTGGCGTCTGCACGCATTCCGAAAAAGGGACAAATTGACTGATCGGCGGCATTTTATTGGTAACGTGCAAGCCCGTCAGGAATGAATCTCGCCATGACGTAATTGCCACAAAAAAGACAATGGCCGTACGAAAAAGGCGACGCACTACAAATGCAGCTTGAATTATTCAAATCCACGCAAAAAGTTACGATCCAACGTGGATGTAGATGTTGTCGGAGACACTTCCAACTGATGATATGTTTGTGCTGTAAGCAAGCACGTTCGAGTTCTTCCGCCACTCGCCTAGAGGGCGCTGGGTTTCGTCTTACCCATATTTTTCTATGCTAAAAGAATAAAATGGTATATTATACCAGGTATGTAAATATGAAACGGGATTTTTTTGTATAGAAAATCCACGTTTATTATATGATAATGAAAAACTTATTTTATTCGAAGTATTGCCCATTGCTAGGCTATACATTTTTCCCATCCCTCTGACAATTTGTGGATTCCATGCCAAAAAAGTTCTTGCTCTTTTGAAGAAAACCAATCGAGCCATTTTCGTACGTTTTCGTAAGAAGTGAAACCCCGCTCAGCAAGTGCGTGTCCCATCGATGCAAATAACTAGCAATTGGATAGAGCTAAGCTACATCGTCTGGTGAGCAAGCTACATGTGAAAGTATTTACCAACTAAACGCCTCAATCGTTTCCTTGGCCGGTTTTGCTGTGTGTGTGTGATGGCACATTATCATGAAGCAAAATCACTTTGTGTTGCCTTTTTTGATATTATGGTCTGAAGCTTGATTCAAATCGATCATTAGTTGTCGGTAGCGTTCAGTATTAACGGTTTAGCCAGGATTTGGCAGCTCATAATAGATCACACCCTTCTGATCCCACCAAACACAGAGCATTGTCTTCCATCCATAGCGATTTGGCCTTGCAGTCGATGTCGATGGTTCGCCTGGAGTTACCCATGATTTTTACGCTGATTCTCGAAATATATCCACGTTTCATCGCCAGTCACAATTCGATGGAAAAATTACCTTCTTTTGTACCTGGCGAGCAGCATTTCGCAAATGGTTTTTCGTTTTTTTTTTGCTGTCTTTCATTCAATTCATGTGGAACCCATTTTTCCATCTTGTGGATATTTCCCATGGCTTTCAAACGTATGGAGACGGCTTCTCGTGTCACATTTAATTGATCCGCGAGTCCTTGTTGCGTTTGAGCGTCATTCCCATCCAACAATGCTTGAAATTCGCCATCTTCAAACTTTTTTGCTAGTCTCCCACGTTCTTCGTTTCTCATGTCAAAATTGCCACTTTGGAATTTTTTTAAACCACTCAAAGTACTGTGATTTACCAAGAGCATGTTCACCGTAGGCTTCGACAAGCATTCGATGCTATTTTGCAGCAGTTTTCTTCAAATAATAACAGAAAATCAATGTTGTCCGCAAATCGTAGTTTCTAGGCCCGTAATTTAACATGTTTAACGCTATTAAAAAGGATGTTGATGTATGAAACTTGTATTGTGAGATAAAAACCTTTATCAATGTCAAAACAAGAAAATAGTACCAATGATGCGTTATGACGGGAACTATTGCACATTAGCAGCTATGCCATCTATGGGTAAATTCCGGTTTCATATTTACATACCTGGTAAATAGGTATCAATCTAGAAACATCTGCAAGTCACGTGGTATCTTGACGGAAGAATTATGTGTAATCACTGTAGATTTCATCGCCTGTGAAAATCAGCAAACGCATACGAAATACATGGACTGAAATTTTCAATTGCAATGAAACAGTACCACAGTACTACCCAGCGTTAAATAAAAGTATTTCCTGAGAGTAAAATTGGCAATGTTAACAACGCACCAGTATAGACTGGTTGTCCAATAGTTTGCAAATACAAAAAATACCTTATTAGGAAATAATTAAAGCTCTACACTTTTATATCAATTTAATGAAATAAAATAACAGTTAAGAAAAAGTGGTCAAAATATATATACAGCTCAGAGACCAGGGGCGGCTGGTGTATAGGTGCTGCAGAGCTGCAGAACTGCCAAAAAATGAGATATTTGTATATTTTCGCGACATAATAATTATTAAAATTTATTAATAAAATAATTTGGTTAGTTGGTGCAGCTAACCAAATTATTGCGTTAAAGTCGCATTCTGCCCGCCGTCCTCTATTGAGTAGTAGACCAGATGAATTATCTGGGTCTCTACGCGAGCGCGTCGCGGTACATTGAACTGGGCCACACGAGGTAGTTCTTAGCACGGCTCGGCACACCCGTCCTCCCCATCAACTCCCGCGACAATCCACACTTGGCGCTCGTAAATGCGCGAATTTACACGGTCAGTGAGCTGTATTTTTTCCAGCTAAGGCAACATCAGTGAATGTTTACTCCTTCCTACTCGGGCGGGCGTAAATCGTACCTATTTCGTATTTCGTGTTAATGTGAGATTTTAAATACTGTTTTCTGAATTTGTGTAGTGATTTATTGTACTAATTATTAATATTTATATACTGTGATAGTGACAATGGATTTAGTTTATAATTTAGTTCATGTGAAGCGATTTTTTAAATACTCTTATGAAGAAAAAATTTATTTAAAAAAGAATGGTAGGCCATTGCCCGATATTGTTATTGAGACTGCAGATGTTAGCCGCGGAAAAGCATATAAACGTTAATTTAATAGAGACATTTATTCGAAGAACAATTGGATTTGTGGGTGCAACAAAAAAATACGTTATTTTGTTTTCCTTGTTTACTTTTTGGCGATGATAAAGCATGAACGGAGGTAGGGGTGACAGATTTGGTGCACTTAACTGAAAAAATAAAAAAGCACGACAACTCCAAAAGCCATCTACATAATACAATGGAATTAGCTTTATTAGGAACAACTAATATTAAAGCGCAGTTAGATTCAGCTTATTGAATAAATGTGCAAAAGCATAATGATAATGTGACAAAAAAGAGATACGTTTTGTCAAAAATTATAAACTGCATAAAGTTTTCTGGGGCCTTTGAACTGGCGCGGCGCTGCGAGGACATGACGAAGCTGAAACCTCGCAAAACCCGGGGATATTTCGTGGTTTGATAAATTTTTCTGCTGAGCTTGATGTAACTTTAAGCGAGCATCTACAAAATGCTTCAGTATTTAAAGGAACCTCTAAAGAAATACAAAATGATCTTTTAGACTGTATATTAAAAGTATGTCATGAAGAAATAATTAAAGAAATTAACAAACCTTCATTTTTGGCAGTTATGGCAGACGAAACAACTGATGTATCTGCAAAATTCAGTTAGTGGTAGTTTTAAGATATATTCTCGATGGTGAACCGATTGAACGTTTTTGGACATACCTGAAACCTACAAAATATGACGCCGAAACTCTTTCGGAAAATATTTTAAGTGTTATAGACCCTCTAGTAGAAAATTCACTTTACTAGCCTTTTTTCTTAACCAAAGAATATGACAGCAAACATGAATGTTCTTCAAAAAGGTATTAATCTTGTGAAAGTCTATATTTTTGTATAAACGGATTTTACATAAAAATTGTGAAGTATCAGGAAAACGCGTGACCTTGAAAAATTTCAAAATTTTCGTCTGCGGCGCAATTTTTTGCAGTCCCTACGGCGCCAATAGTTTGGATACGTTTGAAATTTGCACGCGGGCGGCCAATACCCTAGGATCGGCCCTGTGCAGAACACCCGTTTCATTTCATCACGAGCCGTCACTGTCAGAGACACCTTGTATCGAGATAAACTCCTGGACAAAGTTAACGTATCAGTGAAACTTCACATTATTACTTTTATTTTTTCGAAGATTAAATCATAGTAACTACGTGATATAATTAAATGATTTCAACTAATGTTCAACAAATGGCTTTCGGGGGAATACATGAATAAATAACAATAAAGAACAATAATATCAAATTGTATGATAATTGTGTTCAAAGGTAATTCAATAATTCCGAATACAATGAAAAGAAATTGTATCGTTTTTAAATTTTCAGGGCTGCCTTGGGATACTTTGAGGTTGAAAAGAAACAGTTAACATCCTTAGTCTATCCATTATTTGCAAAGTTATGCCAAGTTAAACTAATATCCCTAAATACGCAATTTTTACCTCTCTTTCAATCAACATTCTAGCACCGAATTTTTTTTATCAATTACCAACAACTACCACTTCTAAAGAATACTTTGCAGTTTTTAAAACCCTACTTGTATTTTCTGTACGATCATTATTTCCCCGAGTTAATTAACTACCGAAGTCGAAACCGACTTTTTTGCTTTGAAGGACGATAACTCAGCAAAAAATCATCGTACAAGGCTTTTAGGTCGCTCAAATTAAATAGGATAAAATTATCTAAAAAAAGCTTTGTGGTGAAATCACTGAAAAACATTTTACTCAAAAACTGCTAATGGTAAAAAATAAAGTCAAGATCTGAAAACTATAAACTTGGAGCTTTCATTTGTTTGTTTTTTTTTAATTGCTCTGCGATTATTTTTCTCCAAGTTACAGCCCTATGAAAATCACCTAAAAATTTAGATGATTTATTTTCTACATCCCCCAATTTTTGTGCCTAGTGTATTTGCTATACACGATAAATACAAATTCGTTTGAATAAATAGTGCGTATTAAGAAAATCGTCCTTTACATAAAACCAGGGACTTATTGAGGCCCTTAAGATACCTGATTTAAGCACCCCATTTTTCCTCATGGATTTTCAAGACGGAATAAACTGCATTTTTAATGTTTTCTATCGTTTCCTCGTTATTTAAACCCCTTTGAACAAAACTAAACTGTTTATTGTTAAAAAACTAATTAAGTATGCCGGAAGTTTAAATATTTTTCGTGATAACGGTTTCTGATTATAGCCAGGATTGGTCCAAAGAAGATACGTTTTTTTTTTCAGGCAGTTTATAAAAATCTCGCGAATAAACACGCATCTAAACAGACTATCGAAATAACGAACACTGTGTATCAGGACGACGTAATTGACGTCCTTGAAGTACGTATCACTCGTATCGGTTTCTGTTTACCTATATTTGCATAACTGTTAGTACTCTGGCTGTTGCAACATGATTTTATTTGTTCATCGTATCCTTTAAATCTCGCCTGTTTACTTATATTATAACATTCTACAAACAAGGAAGTGTTGGCGATGTCTATGGTATTATGAATAATTTATTGAAGACCATTTGAAAGGCAAACAAAAATTTGTAAAATTTTTCCCCGATGGTTTTCTAATGATTACTCAAAAACTGCTGATGCGTTCATTCGCTTTTTTAGGCTTCAATTTGCTTTTATTTTAATTGCTTTGCGGCTATTTTTCTCCAAGCTACAACCCTTTAAAAAACACCTAAAAATTTTGAATGTTTTTACATCCCTTAATTTTTGTGTCTAGTGTATTACTGTAGAGTCCGGCCGTACGCCGGCGCCGTGATGATCGACTACTTAGATTTCACATTTACCGTCGCATACGTGTCTGGCATTTAGATGAGTGAACTTCGTAGTAATACGTGTAATTTTAAATAGATTCTTTTAATTCAAAACTTAGTAATTATGACGTACTCACTTGAGGAAAAAATTGATTTGATATCATGGTCTCTTC
Source organism: Rosalia funebris (assembly GCA_037954035.1). Taxonomy (NCBI): domain Eukaryota; kingdom Metazoa; phylum Arthropoda; class Insecta; order Coleoptera; family Cerambycidae; genus Rosalia; species Rosalia funebris. The sequence continues at coordinate 6,569,347 of JAZFAV010000001.1, read as the reverse complement.
AAGGACATTCATTACGTGCAATAAGGGACCTTTTCTCAGTCAAATATGTAAATCGTCCGATCCCTGCCTTGAACACAATATCGACAGTAGTCGAAAAGTTTAAATCAACGGGATGCATTTTAGGTTGTAAATGCCACAAGACACCTAGAATTAACGAGGATGCTGAAATGTAGGAATTAATGGTGTGTGTAATGGTAGAAGAAGATTCAAATATTTCTATCCCAAAAATTTCTGAGGAGATTGGTTTTAGTGTGGGTAAGATTCACAAAATTTTAAAGAAAAACAAATATCATTCCTATAAATACAAAGCCCATCAAGAAGTTTTCGATGAAGACCAGTACCGTAGAATGGAATTTTGTAACACGGTAATGGAACGTGCAAATGCGGATGACAATTTTATTTATAACATCGTGTTCACCGATGAATCCACGTTTCCGTTACATGGTAGGCACAATCCATCAATTCTACGGTATTGGGCTATTCGTTCAGAATTTTACGACAGGTTGGGTTATTGTTTGGCGCAAGACGGAGGCATCTTCGAAAATTTTCTTTAGTTTTTTTTTTATTCAAGGGGATATTTTTAAAGTTTTAAGAGTTTGTATTTTATTTTTAATTATTTTAAGAGAATCTATTTATTTTTTTAACGTTTTATTAGAAGGCACTTTTTTTAATGCAAAACCAATTATAAAAATAATGCAAAAAAGATCATAGTTTGCTGTTAAATATGGCCAAGATATTTTTTCTTTAAATACCTTGATCATCTTTTAACAATAAACCCATCAACACCACTTCCCACGTAAAAGTTTTTCCCCGTTACAAATACGATGTACACTCCCTCACGTGTAAGAACGTAACTGTCGTAGCGCCGCTAACCGTCCGCGTCCCCTCCCTACACATTATACGAAATCGACCGATTGACTGTCTAGTAAAAAAATGAAAGAACGGTATAGCAGAGGAATACTTTTAAATGTTGCATGTATTGCAACATTTCAAAATATTCCGAATAAAACATTAAATATTCCGAAAAAGTGCATGATACAAAACCCGTATTCCGTACTTTATTTGTATATTTTTTCGAAGAAAAAAACATTAGTTTAAGTACAGATCGATTTAACATTCTGAAGAAGTTCCGAGGTATTGAATTTGCCAGTGTGTACAGGGTGTTTACGAACATGAAGATTTATTTTTGAAGGAAGACACGTATGGAAGACTCATTTTTTGAATATGCGATTTGAAATCGGCGATCTTTTTATTGCAGTAACTAATATCTGATATTTTTGTCTGTAGAATTTTAAACAGACTCTCGGAATGTGGAATGTGGGAATATTGCAGAAAACACTGCTAAGAAAAAATTAAAATCAAAGTCGCGCAATAAAGTTAAAGGCCTCTAGCACATTCCTCATTTTCATTTTCCACAATTACCTGAAACAGCGCTTCCAAATCTTCCTTATGTTATGGCGACAGTCGCCAAGATGCGTTCACATAATCGCATAACTGAGTCCGGAAATAACGACAACACTCACTCGAGGTTCCACTGTTGACTGCGTAAGATCACTGACCTTTTCGACCATCTAACGCGTAGCTTGGATGTAACGTGGACTATCGCATTTCAGCACTGCAGCAAGTAACGCGGGAGTCCAATAATTTCGGGCGCCTTCACGGTCGATTTGAAATACAAAAGTTGATGGTATCTCTAAAAGCAAAATATATAGATAATTGCACTTGCAAGTATTTTTTTTCAATGATAAGACATCCTTTAAAAAACACGTTTTTTTTTCGTATATTTGATCTCGATTTTTGTTAATAAATAAGGGAATAAATAAGTGAAACTATTTTATTTCTTTAAGAAAATATGGTATTTAGAGAGCTGCAACCATGCAACCATGTGAAAAAATTAAATTACCATTTTTATATAAAAAAAAATACATAAATATTAAGTGGTGCGTTAACGCACCACTGGTAAAAGATGGGTTAAAATAAATAATGTATGTTTGCGGTCGGTTTAAAATAATTAAAAAATTGTGTAATAATTGAATAAATCGATTGAACTTTTAAATAACACTAATTTGCCAATTGTTTAAGGGATGCGATAAATCACTCGCATCCATGTACGCTACGCCCCTGGTTGCATCAGAATAACGTTTTTTTTTTCTATTTGTGTTCAGAATGAAGCCGAGATTCATCATCAGTACAGACAAATAAGGGTGCAATTTAAAATACAAGTGACAAAAGCAGGGTTTTAAGTTTATAATCCTTTTATATAATATAAAAGTTTTAATACAATTTAAAATAGTTTTGGTTCATTTTTAGGTATTTTCCAATAACAGAGATACTGTAAATAATATTCTGCGAGACTGTAGTACTGTTACTACTGTAAATAATATTCCGTATATAAATACCTGTTTTTTAATATTGTATTAATTGTATTAACATTTAAAATATATTTTAGGTTCCTTTGAATGTATATTTTATCACTGTCGCCTGTTAGCGATAATTTTACGTGAACCCATAGACGCTCTGTATAGAAAGCCGTAATAGGAACCATTACAGTTATCCTAATCGATAAAAGGATACACGTAATGCACCACGAGAACAGAAAAAAGCTTAGGTAAAAACTACATTAATTTTTAAGCCACATGTGAAGGGTCATTTATCATCGACTAGATATCTCTGCCCACAACGATGCCAAATACATAAAAAAGTTGGCATACATTTCTATTTTATTAGGGCTATAAATTTCACTTTATCTTGGGTGGATGATATTTCATCACAGTTAAGAGTTGCCGCATAAAAAAAATTTGTACACCGTCGCTGGAAAGTCGAAAATACTTGCCTTTGCTTGGGTCGCAAACAAAAATGGTTCATTGGCGACTGGCACTTACAGGGTGCAACAAAAGCGTGGATGGAGTTATAGTGTTAGAGTTAAGCGTGGATATTAGAACGGAATTTTTTTGAAGTGAATACTTCTTTGGCGGCGTTCTGATATTTGACGAGAATGGAGAGTGAATTGGAAAAAATGTAACGTTTCGAGATTTCGTTACACGAGAGAGAAAAAAGATAACGTAGAGAGAAGGAGAAAGAGAGCTATACATTTGGTATACCTAAAACACAGGCTTCGTTACAAGACAGAGTACACAGATATATAACATAGAGAGAAAGAGAAAGAGAGCTATACATCATATATATATATATATATATATATATATATATATATATATCAGTTTAGGCTATCCGCGTCTCCCTTTTGTGCGGTCCTTCGTCTTTAACGCCCACTCATACGCTAAGTCCAAGGTCTACGTTGCTTGAAGGGGGAATAGTTTAGGAAGCATCGTACGAGCAAGAGAGAGAGAGAGAGTCACGTATTCATTGAATATTAGGCAATAGAAGAAAATATAGTATGACGCGCATGCGCGCGAGTACGTACAACTCTGACGCCACACGGGAGTGGAGCAAGAGAGAGCGATATAAACTCAGTACGAAGCGATGAAAAAATATCGTCATCGCAGCCATCTATATCTTCACCGAATCAAAATCTAGAAGATATAATATATTTCATTTACCGCTCCCTACTGGTTTACAGCCACACAGGTGCAAATGCACTTGGAAGAGGCGAAGACAAAATCCCTTAGATTCTCGGGGGAGATTTCAATGTAAATTTCGGATCCAATGATTCTTTGACGTTGATTAACTTTCTTCGAGAAACATTTGGTCTGCTTATAAACAGTCCTAAAGAATCTACAACAAAATCCGGAACAACAATAGATGCAATTTTTACACGTTATCTAGAAAATATCGAATGACGAACATATATTTCATATTTTAGTTATCACAAACCAATCATATCGGTATTACCAATTGAACCACCAGCCGATGATAGTGTAGATAATGAATGAACCGAATGTGTTTTACACAAATTTTATATTGTTATATTTCTTTTGAAATTATCCCTCTCTCTCTCTCTCTTTCAATCTCTCACTCTTAATCTCTCTCATTCTCTATTATAAAGAAGTATTCACTTCTATCACGTGTACTGTGCTGCACATGATATTTTTTTTAATTATAAGAGTCAAATCAGATACGAAGTAAAGATATATGGACACATCCATTACTTTTCGACGAAACTTTGCGCGCCTAGGTCAGCGATTTGTCTCATGATTTTTTATATGAAAGTAGGTCCTAATATATGGGGCTTTCCAAAGTCTCAGCCCAATCAAGGCAAATTTGGCTTCAGGAGAATTTTTTTAAATTTTAAATCTAGCAATTTTCAAAAATTTATTTCTCTAAGTCTATTTAACCGATTGATCTCGACCTGATCGCATTTTTTTCTCCTTTTATCGAAAAAAAATTATATTAAAGCTTAGATCGTATACTGGCTTTCGGGAGACGATTTTAATTGAACCGTTAATTTCATAAAATTTGACCCTTTTTTAAAATGCTGTTATTTGTACAAATTTTAAAATTAAAAATTATGTATGGGTTTCATATTGTTTGGCTTGATTGATAGTAGTATCTAATGATTACACTTCATAATATGACTTGTCAAATTTAATCGATTTTCAAAGAATAGATATTTTCAATTAGCTTCAACTTTTTTCTTTGAATTTCGATTTATTTGAAACTTTCACAAAAATTGACTAATTATATTCTTAAAAAGCCCTGAAAATTTTAACTTTCGAATCGAGCCAGGATATGAGTTACAAATTTTCAAATATACCGGAAAATCGTATTGTAACAACCCAGCAATTCATTCATTTTTAGACTCATTCGTAATACTTTAGAATGTAAGTAAGTACAATTAATGATAGTACTTTATTTTACATTATAGTATTATCATAAAATATAACAAGATTTTATTTTATTGGTTGTTTAATGTATTTCAGAAACTTTTGTTTATAAATTCAGTTGAACTACTTTATATTCCTTTTCAAAAGAAGTTAGTCTCATTTCTAAAGTATAAAAGCACAAAGTAAATACAAGCAAGGTGCAGTTTTTCAATAATACCTTGTTCGTTAATATGATTTATCCAAAAAGAAAATATTTTCATTTTTTTAGAACAATATGGGTAGACAATAAATATGTTCATAGACATATCAAAAAAACTTGAAGAAGCTATTCGAAGCTGTGAAAACAATTAAAGGCACTCGGATTCACCATTTACTTGTATAAATTAATGATAATACTTACAAATGAGAGTAACTTATTTTGAAAAAATTGTATAAGTAGTTCAACTGAATTTATAAACAAAAGTTTCTCAAATACACTAAAAAACCACTAAAATAAAATCTTGCTATATTTTATGATAATAATATAATGCGAAATAAAGTATTATCTTTAATTGTACTTACTTACTTTCTAAAGTATTATGAATGAGTCTAAAAATGAATGAATTGCTCGGTTGTTACAATACGATTTTCAGGTTATTTGAAAATTTGTAACTCGTATCCTGACTCGTATAATAAATCAATTTTTGTGAAAGTTTCAAATAGTTCGAAATTCAAAGAAAAAAGTTGAAGCTAATTGACAATGGCTATTTTTTGAAAATCGATTAAATTTGACAGGTCGTATTACGAAGTGTAATCTTTAGATACTTAAAATTTTTGCTAATTTTGAAACTATGAATCGAGCCAAATAATATGAGCCCATATATAATTTTTAGTTTTAAAATTTGTACAAATAGCAGCATTTTAAAAAAGTGTCAGATTTTATGAAATTAACGGCTCAATTAAAATCTTCTCTCGAAAGCGCGCATACGATCTAAGCTTTAATATAATTTTTTTCGATAAATAGAGAGTTCAGCGGAAAAAAATGCGATCAGGTTGAGATCAATCGGTAAAATTTTTGAAAATTGCTAGATTTAAAATTAAAAAAAATTCTCCTGAAGCCAAATTTGCCTTGATTGGGCTGAGACTTTGGAAAACTCCATATATTAGGATCTACTTTCATATAAAAAATCATGAGCCAAATCGCTGATCCAAGTGCGCAAAGTTTCGTCGAAAAGTATTGGATGTGCCCATATAGATTAATTTAAAATGCTTTTACTGTTTCGCACTCAGCTATACGAGGAACAGTAATGTAATCGTGTAAAAATTTTTTTTTCTGGCGTTTATTTTTCGTTTTTCGGCCTAAAAACAAAAAAAATTGTTTTTAAACAATTTTGTGTGTGCGTGTGTCGTTATCGTTGTCTGATATCACAAGATTTGAAAACTAGAAACTCGGAGCTTCAACTTGCTTTTTTTTAAAATCGCTCTGCGGTTATTTTTCTCCAAGTTACAGTCTTTTGAAGATCGCCTAAAAATGAGGGATGTAAAAAAGATTTTTTACATCTCTCAAATTTTATACCTAGTGTATTATTACTGTTAGCTGCCACTTATTTGTTTAATAATAAAATGTGTTAGTTATTGCAAAAAATTAAATACTTCGCTAATAATCTATTAGTACCAAATTAAACAATCTTACTAAACGTATTGTTTTTTTTTTGTACTCAAATACAATACAATAAGTTGTGACCATTTCCTGCAAATAATACGGAAGTACATATATTGCAAAATTTCTGGGCTATTTCTACTGTAATTAACTTAATGCCATAATTATCAAGTCGTCATTAAATCAATTCTCCCATATGCATATTTTTAGATACAATAATAGCGAATGAGCGTCCTTAACATTTTAACCGAATTGTTTTGTTTTCTTCCGTATTTAAAACTATCCGTCGCAATATTCATTGCCTGTTAATCTGCTGGTTTTATTGAAACCATTAACAATCTGTATGAAAATAACATCAGTATAGTTTTATACTTGTGTTCTTCTCCAATAAATTGCCACTGATACGATTTTAAATCACGATTTGGTATCGTTTAGCGTTTCTGGCGTACATCCGCGTTATTGCCCAAATCTGGACATGGTAACATTTTTTCCACTATTCGACATTGCATGCACTGCTTTTGTGACTAATTAATACACCACCAGATTATGCAGTATCTGATAAATTCAATTGAAACTTCAGTTATTTAATCAATGTGTTCTTTCTCGTTGTTTATTATTTCTTATTTGTTGCAGGTAAGTTGAATGCAAACTGAAACTGGTGACGACTGATAAGAACAAGAACAACTTTAAGGTAAACTTTCAAACACTTCCCTGGTTTTGTAGTTAGTATTTTTCCGTAAATTACCGGGTACGCGAAAAAATTCAATTTTCGAATGTAATTTTTTTATTCTGTTACGGATTTTTAACTTCTTTATCACTATTGGGAGCTAAAGCGTACAACTAAATAACTTTTTGCTCAAAATTGACGCTGTAAATATAATTAACACAAAAACGTGACTAAGTTTGTGTTCTGAATATGCGAAAATGCATACCAATTTTTGAGAATAGTTTTCAACGTTGCAATAATTTTTAGAAGTATAATATTAATTTTCGTGGCTAAATGAAGGTTTGGATTATGTAATGATGAACTTTCAGCTCGTACATTATATTTGGGAATAATATATAGAGATTTTAATGAAGTGGATTTTTTCGAACTTATGCCATTGATTTTGAAAGAAAGTTAATCTGTAAAAGTCGCTAATTCTTGACGAGCAAAACATACCAGCCCAAATTTATAATCGCGCAAAGACCGTATTGTTTTAGATGAATAAAATAACGCGTTCAACGAGCCTACAAATTCTAAATCGCCTTCAAACAATAATCTAATTCGGTGTAAATGCGGAGAGAAACGGTACCCGATATACGAGGCAGATCCGGGCCTCATCTTCGTGTACATAAATTCCTCCAGCAGGAACAGGTTCACCGGTGCACAATTGTTGGCAGTGAACTAGAGAGTAATAGACCCCTCAGGGCCCCGCGGGCCCTCTGCCAGTGGCGTAGGCTCGAATCCCCTTCGCGCGTTGCTATTAATAGCTACAGAGAATTCGGTGAGATTTTTGTAAGTGTATATTTTTGTGTTGCAAGTGCTACAATATGAAAATAGTATCCATTATACGAGGTGATTATTTTTTTCTGGGCGGGTTCCAATTTAATTTTTTTCAAATGGATATTTTATATTTTTCGGTTTCTACGAGGGCCACTATTTTTATTTTGAGCCTAATAATAAAAAAACATTAATTTGTCATTGAAAATTATTTTATCGTTTTTCAAAAAATATTCTCCTTCATGATCCCATACACTTTTGCATGCAAACCATTTGTCAAAGCATTTTTTCCATTCCGCTTGAGATATCTCCAAAACATGGTTTTTGAACGCATCAACGGGTTGTTCTGCCGACGAAAATCGGTGTCCACGCAATTTATTTTTGACGTTCGGGAACAAAAAGAAGTCACTGGGTGCACTGGGTGCCAAATCAGGACTGTATGGCGGATGACTCATTAATTTTTTGAGTGTTCAAACATTCGATTGTTAGACGAGGTGTGTGAGAGCTCGCATTGTCATGATAAAGAATGATTTGACGGTGCTTGTTTGTTTTCCCTATTTCATGGAACACTTCCGGCAAATAAATGGTTGTGTACCATTCATTTGCTCCGTTTGAAGTTCCTCGAAAGCCACTGTTGCCAAATGACCAGTTTTTCCGAAAAAACAGACTTTTTTTCCAAATTTCTTCGAGCGCGAACAACTTTTGTTGGATTTGGTTCATCTTGAAACACCCATACAATCGACTGCAGTTTACTTTCCGGCTCATACGCATATATCCATGATTCGTCACCTGTTACAATATTATATGTGTCTTTTGAAGCACCGCCATTGTATTTCTTGAGCATTTGTTTGCACCAATCGACACTTTTTGAGATTTTTTCAAATTATGTGAGATCCAACGAGAACAAACCTTTTTTACAGCTAAATGATCATGCGATATTTTATATATGCTAGTCGAACTAATGCCTAAGGTTGCCTCAATCTCACAGTATGTCACATTGTCACAGTTTTTGCACAGAATCAATATTTTCTGGCACAACAACTGATTTTGGATGACCTTCACAACTTTCGTCGGTGAGCGAATGGCGGCCACGATGAAACTCGTTATACCAGCGTTTCACAGTGGCAAAGGATGGGGCTTTATCGCCAAAAGTGGAAGTAAGTTGATCGATGCACTCTTGTCTTGATAATCCACGTCGAAAGTCGTAATAAATTTTGACGAGTTAATTCCATTTTTTCGCTGACAATTTTCAAATCACTCTAAACAACACACATCGCGCTTAAATGATAAATTGTTCTGAAGAAGATTATGGTCAAAAATGTCAAACTTTCCATTGGAAGCGTCAGATGGCTTCTGACAACACTTGTGTTGCCAAGACTCAAAATGTAAATAGTGTCCCTCGTTATGTTATGTTGATACTCCTGTGAAAATATCGACAGTTTTCGAGATATTTGGTTTTGTAGATTTTTCTTCTAGGGGTTCGTCATTCGCAATAGTTCAAATACCTAGTTTATGCTAAGCCCCAGTCAGCTTATATTTTGGCCAAATGTTCAACCATAATGGCACTTATTTAAGCGGCATATCAGAAATTGGCTCGTGGTATACGGAGTGCAAAAACCACCTCACAAAACATTATATAGTACAGTGTGAAAATTATTCCTTATTTCAAATGCTCCCAACATTCTGTATATTAGTACATGATCAGATCCGCCACTGAAATATCTACCAATTTCCTATATCTTAGCAAAATTGAATGGTTGTTTTTATGTACTCGTGCAATTTTAGCATTTAATTTGGAGACACAAACCGACGCCCTTCCCCTAAAACTTGAAGGTGCGAGGGGGGATACCCATAGAGGCAAGGACAGAAGTTAGACATGAAAATATAGCATATAATTTGCGTATTTAAAAAGGACGTGTATTTTAAGGACTTAAAGTATAGACACAAGTCATTCGCTACTAATTTACAACGTAGTTATCACGAGATGAACTCATACAATGTGTTTACAAATTACCGAACAACATCGCAATGTCTGAGCCGTTTCGAGGTCATTTATTTGTGGAGCTACTCAATCGATTTATTCCAGAAACAATACACGCATCTCGTATATTGAATTGGGGGACTTTTTCAACCCCATACGGGCCTCGTTTTTGAAACACAATTACTTGGGTCTATCTGCGATCTATTAAGGGGTGACACCACTGTAATAAGCTAAAAGAGGGGTTTTTTGACAATTTTTTTTTTTTTGTGAAAGAAACGGTAATAAGATAATAAAATTCAAGGAAGTAGTTATTCATATATTGAAGTATTATACAAAATATTGTTATCAAAAAATATTTAAAAATAGCGACACTGGTGCGCATTTGAATCTGGAAAAAAATTCACTTAATCTACATGTTTATAGCTAAGAAAATACGTAGGGGATTTTGAAAATATTGATTTTTGTGCGATTAGCGAGTATCTAAATAAAAACGTTAAATTTTCGACAAAAAAAGGCAATCATTTGTTAATAAATAATGTTTAAATTAACTTATCGAAAATTCCGTACGTATTCCACTTCAAAATGTTATTTTAAAGATATTGTTATGGTTTAGTTAAATTAAAGTTATTGAACAGGTATGGTGGTATTAGGAAAAAAACATGACCTCATTAAACAGGTTACCATACCTGTTTCAAACCGGTACAGACCTGTTTTATACCTGTTTCATACCTGCACCAAGAGTTCTTCAGATCAACAATGCCGTACCACATGCCGTCCGCATCAAATGTCCGCGGACAAATCCGTGGGTGCGCCAGAACCAACTTTGCTATACTACTATCAATACATTATTTATTTTGTTCTCTAACATTAAACATTAGACTGTACCTTCCCAGCAGGGATTTACTTGACGCACGTGTCGTTTCGGAGCAGCCCGACGCACTTAAGAAAGAGCTCGAAATTTAAAGTAAATAAACACTTTTTTAGAACATTTCTGTCTCGAAATTGAGTGCCCGAGAAAAAGTAAACCAACACATACATAAATGCAGAATATGTGTTTTATGCGACAGTTTAACTTTTTTCGAATAGTCCACCATCGTACTTTCTCATGACATGGACAAGGTGGGATGTGTCCTATCCACCTCAAAATCAATAGACGTCGTCTGGTAGACGTCCCTAATCAGAATCAGTCGAAACCCAATCGATCCGACACGATTTAATTGAGTGATCGTGCTAACAAAAAAAATTCTCAAATAGTCCACCGTTGTACTTTCTCATGCCCCATGTTCATCGTAGAGGGTGTTCTATCCACCTCAAAATCAATAGGTGTCATCTGGGAGACGTCCCCAATTAGAATCAGTCAAAACCCGATCGATCCGACACGATTTAGTTGAGTTATCGTGCTAACAAGAATAAATGCCGACGACAACGACACACACAGCAAATTTTTTTTAAAAACCAGTTGTTTTTGATTTTTAGACCGAAAAACGAAAAATAAACCCAAAAAAATTTCAAATAATTGAAAAATAGTTTTTTCAATTTTTCTTTACACGATTACACTACTTTTCCTCGTATAGTGGAGTGCGGAAAAGTAAAATTTTGTTTTTAGGAAAAACAGTTTCTGCCCCACATATTAAAAAATTCAAACACTTGAAAAATGTACAGTGGTGTTATCCCGTGAACTTCGTTTCCTAAAAGTATTAGCCAGAATTTTCCGCATTGAATCGCAAATCGCCGGCAAATTCGACATCAGTCATTGTCGATGAACAAAAATAAAAACGGACCGTTAATAAAATTGGATACTTCCTCACCGGCATCGGAAATACATGACACGCGGACGTTTACCGGCATTATTTTCTGTGGCGGCTGTGGATACTTTCGAAATGAGAAAATCGCCGGTCGCGCTCTACTTACTAAACCGCATTTACTTGAAAATCTACACTAGGTACTATAAGTTCGCGTAACAGAGAAGAGATATCGAAAATTGTGAAAAACGCGCGCAGACAGTAACTGTTGACTAGCATACTTTTTCTACTGCCCATTTTACCGTACCGTTTACTAGTTATTTATGTACGTGTAGACAAGCGAATGACACTATTGATGTTGATAATAACGGTATTGATGGATGAAAGACGGGTTGGATTTTTTCCTAGCAAAAATAATCGTTCTCGTCGATCACAATTTCAAATCTATTCATTGTGGTAAAAAATGAGGAATTATAGATATACTACTGGGTCTAACATTAATTCTCCCAATTTATAATTATTATCACTTAATTCGGTATATTTCACTTATTCCGACGTTCAGCGTTTTAAATTTGTATAGTAATCATCATCATCATGAGGTCATCAGTCCTAAGACTGGTTGGACGCTAACCTCCAGCTTCTCCTATCTTGTGCTAACCTACGCATTTCTCTAATTGTACTACAACCTACATCCCTTACTATTTGCGAGCAGTAGTCTAATCTAGGCCTACCTCTGCCTTTCTTCACTCCTATTTCTGCCTCCAAAATATCGCGGACTATTCCCCCATGTCTCAGCAAGTGGCCTACCATTCTATCTCTTCTCTTCTTTATGTTTTTCCACATACTTCTTTTCTCGCCGACTTTCTCTAATACTTCTTCGTTTCTAACCCTATCAGTCCACGGTATTTTCATCATTCTTCGGTAACACCACATCTCAAAAGCTTCTAATTTCTTCCTACCGTCCAGGTTTCGCAACCGTATAGTGCCGTGCTCCATACATACGTTTTCAAAAATCTCTTGTTTCTAAGTTTATTGCCCCCGAGCATAAAAGTGCTTTCTTTTTGTTAAAAGCTACTCGACCCTGCGCTATTCTTTGTTTTAGATCTTTATCGCTTCTTCCATCCCAATTTCTTTTACTCCCTAAGTAAGTGAAGTCTTTAACTTCCTCCAATCTTTCATTATTAATTTGTACTTTCGTTTTTGCTCTACTCTCGCGCCCTCTGCACACTAACACTTTAGTTTTGTTTTTATTCACCCTCATTCCGTATTCCTCTGTCAACACTGCCTCCATTTCGTTCAACGCTGATTCCAATTCCTGTTTACTAGATGCTAATACTGCTATATCATCCGCGAATCTCAGCATTTTTAGTTTCTGTCCCTGTACTTTAATCCCGAAATCTTTTACGACATTAATCGCCTCTTCGATGTACATTAAAAATTAGTGGAGATAGCGTACATCCTTGTCTTACTTCTTTCCTAATACCTGCTTCCCTTCTTTCCCCTTCTACTTCTATAACAGCAGTTTGCTCTTTGTATAGATTGTGTACTACTCTCATATCTCTATACTTCATTCCCGCGCTCTTTAGTATCTCGAACATTTTTTCCCATCTTACATTATCAAAAGCTTTTTTTTTTTGTATAGTAATTAATCAAATAGTAAGGGATGTAGGATGTAGGTTGTTAGCACAATTAGCGAAATGCGTAGGTCAGCACAAGATAGGAGAAGCTGGAGGTTAGCGTCCAACCAGTCTTAGGACTGATGACCTAATGATGATGATGATGAGTAATTAATATAAAATAAATGTTGTCGAACTACTAAGATTTTCTTAATGGAAAACAAAAGAAAATAACTATTTTACTATTTGCATTACAGAGATGCACTGCAGTGGCGGCTATTAGGGTGAAGTAGGTGAAGTGCCCCTTCACCAAAGAAATTGAGACTGGGATTTCGTTTTTTATATTTTTGGAATATATAATCATGTCTTTAATATGTACATTCAAATAAATTTTGTTATGAAAAACCTATTATATTTTTATGTCAAGCATAATATGCCGCTACGCTACTAACACACTGTATTTACATTGGAGGGTCCTTTAAGTCTTCAATAGTCCATATAAATAACTCGCAGGTGCAGAGATGAAAATCAAGTGCCCTCAAATATGCACTGTTACAAAGGATTGCCATGGTAACGTGACGTCACGCAACTACCTACGTTTGTTTAGTCCGTCTTCTCCCTCCACCTAGGTGAATAGTTTGCCGAGATTTTATAGGATGTGCTGCACAGTGGACTTGCATCTATTTAATGTACTGAAGCGCGGTCTATTTTTTGAATTTAAACGATTTATTGAATTCGCGTTGTGTTTTCGTCATTTTTAGACTTGCTTTTTTTATTTTAATGTGTTGATTGAGAAACTGAGTGATCGTATAATTAGTGAGTTTTCAACTTTGTTAGTGACAATATTAAATGAAACAATAATTTACATTATTTATAATGAATCCAGTTAACGATATTATTTGTAATTTGTTGGAAACGCCGTTCTGTTGCTGGAAGGATGAAGATAAAAGAGACGTTTTGCTGGAAGGAAAACCTACGACTGTTTTATCAATATTCGCCAAAAAAGAGATTAAGAAATCTAGTAAATCTTATAACGTAAATCTGCTTGGTTCACAAATTGTAAATGGTTATGTAGCAGCCCAATGTTAAAAAACTATATTGCTTACCCTGTTTACTATTTTCTAATAAACAATGGTTTGAAACAGGAATGGATTTGTAGTTTTTAAATATTACGAGGGCATTATATAAACATACCGATTCTGCCCAGATATTCTATATGATATCCTACAAAAAGATTCATTAGATATTAATTTTTGCGTGCATCAAATAAAACAGACACAGACGTGAAATATTGACGAAAAGAGAAATGACGACTTTTTTAAGACAATTTTTAATAAAACAAGTAGAATGATGGAATTAGAAATTACAAAACGACAATACGCTGGTCTTTCTAACGAAGCCATTAGTACAAGATATAAAGCAGCTTTTGATGAAATATTGGACCATATTTTAATGGAAATAGACTTCAGGTTTCAGGACTGCGAAAAGATGAAATTTGTTTGTTTCGGCCGATACTGCTAAATTTGAACAATATAGCTCGTGTTTCCCTTCTAACGCTTTTGAAAATTTGGAACAATTTTATGGAAATATATTTACCAAACATCAACAACTTAAAAAACGAACTTCGCCTGTTATATAGTGATGAAAGTTACAAAACTATACCGCTGCATGAACTGCTCAAAAAAAAAACGGAATGAATACAAAGACATTTTTACAGAAGCTTACAAACTGTTTTGTATAATAATTTTATCTATTCCATCAACAAGTGCGTCAGTGGACTTTTCGTGTCTTAAACGTATAAAGACGTATTCAAGAAATACTGTTAGCTGTTTCTATCGACAAAGAATTGTTGCTAGAACTAAAGAAGAATCAGCCATTTTACGAAGATATAATAGATAACTACGCCTTACTAAAAGATCGAAGATTTGGTGTACAAGAATTAGATAGCTATAAGCTTGGCTATAAGTAAGTCTTAAGAAGAAATAATCTACTTTTTTCTAACTGTTTACACATCCTATCTCTTCACCTATTTTCTAACCCGCGAGCCGCCACTGTCTTATGGTTGTTCTCGAAGGCATGTTGGGCAACACTGGACTTACCTGTTCTACCATATTTGACATGCGCCATGTGCTCTTTGAACCTGATCAAATTCTAATAGAATTATGTATAGATACAGAAAATATATATCTATTTCTTACGATCCTCGATTCACCCGTGGTATTACTAATGTATACTAGGCAGCTAAATGCATTTGAAAGTTTAGAAATTGAAAAGTGTAAAAATAGTATGAATATTGACAGAGGGTCTATTCCACCTAGCCTGCTTTATTGATTAGTTATTCACGGCTCACTGGGCAACAATAATTTAGGTATAAGTAGGATACATTGTTAGCATAAGATTAGTTTTAATCATCGGCAGATGATGCCAACTTTGTTGGCGAAACGCGCTTTGAGTAGTGTTTTGGTGTTTTGTAGAAAACTACGTATCGACTTTTTTTATTATATTTTAAATATCTGCGTTGATCTCCAAGTTATAACTTAAACTTGTATTTTTTTTAACATAAATCGCAGTTGGCCGTGGTTTAAATAGAAAAGAGGATTTTTTTTTATCTCCAAATAGGTTTCATCCGGGTTTCATTAATGTCGCGGATCATGTTTTCCAAGGCACCATCTTATGTTTTTAAATAGGTACTATATAATTAAAGAAATAGAGTAAATAGGGGTTGCCAATGTTATCGCTTACCATGTACAGGCAGTGATTACATTTAAGCTTATTTTTATCTTGTGTATCCGCAAAAATACATAAATATGTACATACAAACTCCTGGACAAAATTAGCGCTTCACTGAAACTTTTATTACTTTTAAGATTTAAATCATAGCACCTACGTGATATAATTAAGTGATTTCAACTAATGTTTAATGTGGTGCCCAAGTAATCATTTTAGCGTGTTTCGTAGATGATATATGGAGTTCATATCTGGATTTCTTGGTGGCCAGTCCATAGTTGAAATATTCACAAATCGAATGTAGTCCAGTACTTCTCCAGCAACGCGAGGCCGAGCTATATCCTGTATGAAATAAAATTGTCCCCGAAAAACTGAGGAAATGACATTATATATTTCTCTACGATGTTTTCTACGTAGAAATGTGCATTCATGAATCTCCCCTGTATAGAAACCAAATCCGTTGGACCATTGAAACAAATTCCTCCCCAGAACGTTATTGATCCAAAAAATGGGATTCTCGGAGAGATATTGCAGGTAACAAACCTCTCTCCTGGTCTCCGCCAGACTCGTTGACAAGATTTACTGTTGTTTCGTCTGAAAACAAAACTCGTTTTGAGTCATTAATAGTCCAATTTACGTGTTCTATCAAAACGCAGTCTAATAACTGTGTTCTCTGGTGAGCAGTGCTGTAATAGCTGGTCATCTACTGTCCATTCTTCCTTGATTAAGCTTTTTCCTGGCCGTTTATCCAGCAATGGCTACATTTCGGGCTGCTGCTAGGGCCCTGATTAACACAAACGATTACAAAATGTTGCTTTACATCTGTCAAACAATTGCAACTGTTTATCAGTAGTGACAGGATATCCTAAGCCACCTACATGAAATGTTCAAGGATTTAAAACTTATATAAGAAAGAAATAAAAATTAAAAGAAATAATGGAAAAATTATAAGAAATAAAGGAAAGTTTTGTTGGTGCGTTAATTTTGTCCACGAGTGTACATAAACTCGAAAGTTGTACGCCATAAAATCCTTTTATTAAAAAAAGCAACTAAATGACCCACAACCATTTGTGGCTATCGATAACAACAACAAATGAAAAATATCCATACTGTAATACTTTTCTTATATAGGACAAACCGGTAGTTCTTTAGGCTCTAGGACGATAGAACATTTTACATTTCCTTTTGAGTAAAACCAAGATTTAATATTTGCAAATGCTTCAAATGTATGCACTAATAATAATAATTTATTAAAAAGAAACTAATAAACGGAACAAAAGTTAACAGTAAAAAGAATGCTTGATAGACGGCCACGCTTGTGAAACGTAAACAAAAGTAACAATTTCCGTTCCTGTTTTCGAATTTATTATTCGGCTCTTGATTACCCTTATCAGTAAAGGCAAACATGATAATAGAATGTATCCGCGTCAAAATAAGTTATAAGATTTCTTATAATAATGTTATAAGAAATTGCATTTGCGTGATGCCCGACCGCCTGGCATCGCCGCACTTCGTGAAACAACTCGAATAACTTGTTTACACCGAAAAAATTGGAAAATATATTAGAGAAGGTCGCTCGAGAAAAAAATTAATAATCGATTTTTGGATGAAATTGTTTTTTCTTGCGAAATCGATCGAAAAAGTGCGACAAAAACCGTTGGCCTTGTCGGCGAAGGTTCTAATACTCATAAATTGATAAATAGTAATACGGCTAATGTTAACAATGAATCAGGCTTACATAAGTAGCAAATATGGGCAGTTTTTAAATCGGTTTCTGCGATAATGTGGCTCGTTACAGAAAGTCAGACCCCTCTCTTATTTGTATTTTTGTCAAATGATATCTGTTTACATTAAAGTAGTATTCTTCCTTAGATACCTTTCACTTTCGCAATATTTCCCTGTTAATATTTCCAGTGGCGGCGACAGGGGTGGGCACGGGTGGGCGACCACCCAGAAAAAATCCTTTTCGCCCAACCTCTTATAACACCACTATATCACTTTCGCACATAAAATAATATACATATTTAATCCCCTGGCCCACCCTAGATATTTCCTGCCTATTTTCGCCCAACCGCAAAATAATGCTAGCGCCGCCACTGTATATTTCACATAAAAATCGCCATAAAACTTCTTTAATTTTCATTTAATTTTTTTTTTAATTTGATGGCAATATTCATCACAGCAAATCATGCTCTATACAACGCCATCTACTTACTACAATCCGATGTCATTTCATCGCCGATCGTGGCTAGAGTTACCAATTTACATTTTTTTAAGTTTATTATAAATTCATTGTATATGTACGGAAAATCCGAAAATGTGACACGCTTTTTTCCCCGTCTTCAGGCAAAACGAATTTCTGTTTTCCTAATTACGAGACTTTGTAAATGAGACCGACAGGGAACGTTTGAGGCTCTATTCTTTCCTGTATCTTGAATACGTTTTTATTATCTCGTGATGATGCGAATTTGATTGCCGAAACGTGCGTCGAATAATGTATAAACTTTTGATGGTCTCGAAAAGTTTCCTGTTCTTGTTCCTTAGGGAAGGAATATTTTTCTTCCCAAAAAAGAAAGTAATTCAGTTTTAAAAAATGATGAATTCCAAAAATGCAAAAGTGCCGATAATACAGTGGAATTACGGGGGCGATGCTGCACAAAATTGTCTTCTTTCAATCGCGACTTTCAATCTCCACCTTACTCGTAGTCAATCCATATATAATATTATTTATAGTTAATTTACGGGACCCCTGTATACTGGTTGACGACGACGACGAAGTAATAACCATAGGCACGCCTAGTGGCCAAATCACATCGGTTTTAATACAGGGCGCTTGGATAGCAAATGTACGGCTGCATGAAAACTGTAAACATTGCAAATAAATTAAAAACATCGTAATGAATAAAATAAGAACAATAATATATTTAATAATATAATGAATAATAAATTAAGAACATCGTACAAGGCTGTCAGGCCCCTCAAATTAAAGAGGATAAAATTATCTAAACAATATTTACGAAGGAATCACTGAAAAAAAAAAATTATTAAAGCCAGCGGACCTTTTGCAAGGCAAACAAAGTTGTAAATCGTTTCCATAATGGCATCATGTCTAAATACTTCCTGGCGTCACCTCGAACTAATAACATAGGCCAGCAAAGATTTTGTTATAGGTCTTTTTTTTGACTTTTTGGCTTAATATACCATGAACTACAGAAACACTGTTTTTTTATTTCCATCACGCACCAGTATTTGTAAATGTACATTGTACAATAGTTTGTAGTTTTTAAAACCGAGGTTCTATAAAATTAGATTTTGCCTCAATCTTTGCGGCGCCCCTGTGTTTAATGACTTGAAACGTACACACAAGTGTTGGGGATTTATCGAAACAGAGTTAGCCGGTGGGGATATTCCGGTTTTATACTATTCGGGAATTTACATAGTCTCTGTAGTACGTTTTTAATGCGTGTACGTTTACTCGTGACATCGCATCGTGTATTTTTATTTTGCTTTAAAAGTGCCTAAAAGTTGTAAAAAATAGGAAGGCACTTTCGTAGGACCACAAATAAGAAAATTGGTGCAGGACTAATAGTTTGAAGAAACAATGACAGAAGTTCAAAAAGAATTTTGGATATACCTACTTTAAAAATGTAACAAACAATGTTTCAGGAAATTATAAAGATCCGCAGTATGAGGAAATTGTCTACAAAATGCTGGATAAGTTTAAGCAACTTGGTTGTAATATGAGCATAAAAATTCATTTTCTGCATGCTCATCGGAACTAATTTTCAGAAAATCTTAGTGCTGTTAGCGAGGAGCATCAAAGGTTCCATCAAAACATAAAGGAGATGGAAAGGCGGTACCAGGATTGATGGGATGTGGTGATGATGGCAGATTACTGCTGGATGCTGAAAAGAGAACATCCAACGAATAATTACACAAGAAAAACTACAAAACGAAGTTTTTTTGTTAAAAATGGAGAGATTTTCAAAGAAGAACAGAAATTAGACACTCAAAACTATTTGTGTTGTTGTTTTTTTACTATGTTTTTTAATGTTTATGAAATATAATGTTTATTGAGATGTAATTTTTCCTTTAGTTTTTAATTTGTTCTGATTATTCAGTTGATAAAGAACCTTAAGTGAGCGGCAAAAACGAAAGGTGGATATGAAATCAGCGTAAATAACTCACTTATATTATAATCACATATCAAACCCCAATCCGCTTTCAAAATGTCAACATTTGTAGGTATGTGTAAAACGTAGGCGATTTCAGCGCATCCGTGCAACAGTTCCGCCGCCCGCTGTATACCCGTCGTCGATCTCACCGTACGGTTTTCGCAGGCGTTATCTACGCATCTCCTATTCCGCCCTCCACCACTGCCCGAGCCGTGCCGGATCGCTCGCTCGCGTTCGCTCTGTAGATAGTTCACGTGGACGTAGTTGACATTCGATTTAGTGTAGTAGTTGTGCCTCGGTACCGACGTCATGTGCGTAGCAGCGACTCCACGGCCGCGTATCGTGCCCTCCTCGGCCGGGCGCGTACCAGTGAAATAGCCTGTGTGCGTGCGTGTGTGTGTGCAATTGTCATCTCCATCTATGCCTGTGCGTACCGTCAGCCCACCGCTCGACAGCACGATTTGCAACGGAGGTCAGCCCCTGGTGGGAGCGCCGGGCTCCCACCATCCCCGCGTCGGCACCGGCCCCATGTGCCCCATGGTGCCCCATCTCCACAACGACCCTTTCTACTGCTCGCCCTTCGGCAACCCGTACTACAGGTGAGGCTCGGCCCGTCGACGTTTCACAATAATACACCGTACAACAATAGATTTCTCTCGATCGCAGTTCGCTTTCTTTTAGCAATTTCTCTCGGCGAAAAAAGTGATATGAAAGCCCGCCGTTGCGAAATCAATCCTATTTCTGATTATAGGCGACAAAAAAATTGGTAAAATCAAATTTGACTCGCTTCTATTCACGTCGTAATGTATAGACGCCGTGGAACTGATTTTATGAAAGTGTGTTCGCGCCAAGTGGAAAAGTATTCCGTCTCGTTGGTATCCATTCAGATTCGGAGCCTTATTTTCCGTCTCGCTCCGATTCTTCCCTCTGCGACTCGATTGGTTTTCAAACGAAGTCAACACGGTTCGACTCTGTTGATGAGGTTTAATTTCTCAAACGTTTCCGAGTCTACAGGGCGTACGTGAACGTTGGAGTCAATTCTAACACGTTTACGAGGGGAGAAGAAAAAGTTACTATTAGTCCAATCAATAGAGAATGACCCGGTCATTAATTGTGAACAGCAAAAAAAAAATTGAGCATATAGAAAATAAAATTTCAAGAAACTTACAGTTTTTTGCTCTCAAAATGGCGGCCGCTAACATAATCTAAAAAATTCGCACAAAAGTCGAAAAAACTGTTTTTCGCGAATAAAAAAGAAAGTTATGCTCAGATTGGAAAAAATTAAATAAGAAAGTTGTAGATAATGAAAAAATATTTCTACTCAATTTTTGTGAGCTCGAATCGATTCATTACTTTTCTAGATACATTAGATTTTATTACAAGAATTCATTGCCAAAAAATCGATGTACGAAAATTACG
The DNA here is from genome assembly GCA_037954035.1 of Rosalia funebris. Taxonomy (NCBI): domain Eukaryota; kingdom Metazoa; phylum Arthropoda; class Insecta; order Coleoptera; family Cerambycidae; genus Rosalia; species Rosalia funebris. The sequence continues at coordinate 6,547,781 of JAZFAV010000001.1, read as the reverse complement.
TCATTTTCAAAAGCGATTTTTTTATATAAAAAATTTAAAAAAACGATTGTTGCTGAAAATATATTTGTAGTACAACTCCTAACGAAGAAAATAAGTCCTCGAACAAGTCTGTAGGACCATCCGTTTCGATGGAAAAGCCGTTTTACGAAAACACCTTTTTTTACGAAAACAGCTATAACTTTGAAAAAAATATATATTTTTGAATTGTACAAAAACGATTGTTTTCGTCTCACTTAGGACTATATTTTCTGAAATTATTAAATGTTTTCATCAAATATTGTTATTTTTAGAGCAAAATCAAGAAAACGCAATTTTCAACGGTTTTTTCGATATATCTCGAAAAGTAATGAATCGATTCGAGCTCACAAAAATTGAATCGAAAGATTTTTTCATTATCTACAACTTTCTCATTTAACTGTTTCCAATCCGAGAACAAATTTCTTTTTTATTCGCGAAAACCGTTTTTTTGACTTGCGATTTTTTTAGGTTATGTTAGCGGCCGCCATTTTGAGAGCAAAAAACTGTAAGTTCCTTGAAATTTTATTCTCTATATACTCAATTTTTTTTGCTGTTTACAATTAGTGACCATTTAACATAGGGGCTCAGACAGATTGATTGGACTATATACATCAACTTGATTTTCGTGTCCATATATTGACAAATCTTTTTTGTAGCGTCGCAATCAGGACCTTTTTGATAGCGTATTTAGTAGATAGAAATTGTAACATGAATCGGTTTAAAATTCCGATCAGAAAACGCACTTTTTAAGAGGATCGACCAGGTCGGGCATTTCTTGTAAACCTTCAAAATAACATAATATAACAGACCTACAAATTTTGTCATATTGAAAGTTGATTTGGGTTTGATAAATGATTATAAGTGAGTTATTTACGCTGATTTCATATCTACCTTCTGTTTTTGCCCCTCACGTAAGGTTTTTGATCAACTTAATAATCAGAATAAATTAAAAACTAAAGGAAAAATTACATTTTAATATACATTATATTTAATAAACATTAAAAAATTGAGTAAAAAGTAACAACACGAATAGTTTTGAGTCTCTAATTTCTTTTTTTCTTTGAAAATCTCTCCCTTTTTAACAAAAAACTTCAATTTGTAGTTTTTCTTGTGTAATCATTCGTTGGATGTTCTCTTTTCAGCATCCAGTAATCTCCCTTTATCGCCACATCCCATCGACCCTGGTACCTCCTTTCCATCTCATTATGTTTTGATGGAACCTTTCACGTTGCTCCTTACTAACAGCACCAATATTTTCTGGAAAGTAGTCCAGATGAGGATGCAGAAAATGAATTTTTATGCTCATACTACAACGAAGTTGGTTAAACTTATCCAGCATTTTGGTGACAATTTCCTCATACTGCGGATGTTTATATTTTCCTAAAAAAATTGCTGTTACATTTTTAAAGTATATCCAAGATTCTTTTTCAATTTCTGTCTTTGTTTCTTTCAATCTATTGGTCCTGCATTATTTTTTTATTTGTGGTCCTACGAAAATGCCTTCCTTTAATTTTGCTTCTGACAGAGCTGGAAATTTGCCACATGTCGCCTGTCTCTGCTGTCCCACTCGCACAGAAAACACGGACACAGTGTATACCCCGATGGCTGACCTAATCCAGTTATGGTCTTCGGACCGAATTTTTTCAAGCAGTACTTTTAGATTTTCATAACATTCTGTCATGTGTACAGAATGGCCAACAGGATCAGATGCAAAAATATTTCCATTGTGGAACAACCGATTAAACCTAGGTGAGCCGCAAAGATTGAAGCAAACTTTAATTTTATAGAACCTCAATTTTATTATTATTATTATTATTATTATATTATATAGGTTTGGGCCTCATCAGCCACTGATCGCATGGGTAGTCCCTTGGCGATCCCCTCTTATCCGGGTCGTTATCCAAAAATGCTATCTCATAAAAGGAGCAATTTAGGCACGTCCCCCGCCTTAAACCTCGCCTTCTCTAGGATAACAGGGGTCCCTAATATAAGATACCTCTTCTCCTCCAGTGCGGGGCAGGTGTAAAGAAGATGAATCGAGGTTTCCTCGTCTTCTTTACAGTATCTGCAGACCGGGCTATCAGTCAGCCTCAGCTTGTGCTTATATGCATTCAGGCTACTATGGTGGCCCGTTATGATTCCCACCAGGGTTCTGGCTTTCTGCCTGTTCAATTTAATGAATTCTTAGGTCCATTTCTCAATCTCTGAGCATTCGATGAAGAGTTTGGTTATTCGACAACCCGTTACTCCTCTCCATATTTTATTGTGCTGGTCTCTTGCCCAGGCCATTGATGCGGTCTCTGATCAGATTCCGACTTATTCCCACTGCAGGTTCTGGTCCATAGAGGTTTTCCCTGGTCCCTAGTCTGGCAAGGTCATCTGCAATTAGATTTCCCTTAATGCCATTTTGCCCAGGTATCCATAAGAGTTCCACCGGTCCCTTCCCTGCCAAGTGGTTCAATGCTTCATATCAATTATAGACCAGCTTCGACTTTGCCGTTGCTGAATTCAGGGCTGCCAACGCCGCCCTGCTATCCGAACAGATACATACCTTCTCTTGGGTCCGATTTTGGTCGGCCCCCAGAATACCGTATGTAATTCCAACTAGCTCGGCCACCTCAATTTTAAAAACCAGAAATTATTGTACAACGTACATTTAGAAATACTGGTGCGTGATAGAAACAAAAAAACAGTGTTTCAGTAGTTGATGGTGTGTAACTAAGCTAAAATATCTGTTGGCCTGTGTAATATACGTTAAGAGGAATCTTTCTTGCAGGAGGTATAGGTATAAATGCCATCAAATGTAATCTAAGCATATACTTTTTCATGGCACTGTATTTCGCATATTATTTATTTATTCATTTATTGTCCAACAGATAAACTCCAATTATAGGACAAATATAAACAAACAAATTAAACATATTTATAAAACTATGGTATGTCTAGACAAGAAAGAATAGAGCAAAAAAAATTCTTAGTGTAAAAAGTTCAATATAATTTAGTAATAATTGATTCAGTAAAAACGGATACATAAATATACAGGGTGTTTACTAAACATATGGCAAAAATTCAAGGAGTGATTCCTTGAGTTATTTTAGAAATATATTGCCCTTTGATGATTTTTGGGAAATCACTTTGTTTCGAAAATACAGGGCGATAAAGATTTTTTGACAATATATAACAATATTGATATTTTAAAATTAGTAACACACGAGCGCGCTCACGCGACATTTGACATTTGACTTTTTTGACATTTGACATGTTTGTGAGCTAAACGTTTCTCGGTGAAGTCCTCTATCATGAATCGCTACACGAATGCCGAGATGACTGACATGTATTTCGTGTATGGATTTGTCAATGGGCTAGGCGGTTGTACAGTGAACGATTTCCGAACCGTCATGTTCCTGATAGAAAAACCTCTCAAAGAATTCATCAACGCCTCCATGAAACAGGCACAGTACGAAAAAATGGAGGACTAATAATAACAGTCAAGGAATAATAATAATAAGAATAATAACAATCAAGGACCAATAATAACAGTCAACAAGGAAGGTCAATAACAGTAAGAACGGTAGAACTGGAAGAAGATGTGTTGAACATGGTAGACTCTACGATTCGAAGCGATTCGGTTTTGTAAGTGGGACGTTTAAACTTTGTGTATAAGGTGCCTTGGTGTAATTGTAGTTTGACTTTGTGTTTAAGATGCCTTGGAGCTTGAAGTAATTGTAGAGTTATTTGTGAGCGTGAGACACGCGCAGTCGTGGCGTCTGCTGTTTAGTAAAGTTGTTTGAAGAGCGCAAGTTACTTGTTTTACGTATTTATTTGAGTTGCTTGTTATAATTAAAAATGGATAAATTCCTGAAAAGATCATCAGAACCATCAACTTCTAGCGGGAGTAGTGGAATAAAGAAAAAACGTCTTTATGACGACAATTATTTGAAATTTGGGTTTACTGTGATTGAGAATAAACCGCAGTGCGTAATTTGCTTTGAAACTTTGTTAAGAGAAAGCATGAATCCATCGAAGTTGGTACGCGCCACCTAAGCACAAAACATCCTAATGAAAAAAAAAAAAAATAAACCCGTGGAATTTTTTGAGCGAAGATTAAAAGCTCTTGAACATCAAAAAAGTGCTATAGTACAAATGTCCAACCTAAATGAGAAAGCGTTGCTCGCTAGTTATCGAGTAGCTTTTCGTGTGGCTAAAGCAGGAAAACCTCACACTATTGCCGAAAATTTCATTTTACCAGCAACTTTAGATATAGCAGAGATTATGTTTGGAGAACAAGAGATCGAAAAGCTCAAAAGTATACCTCTCTCTGACAATACCATTCAACGCAGGATAAGCGATATGGCGACTGACGTTCGTGATCAAGTCATAGAAAAAATAAAGAAAAGTTCTTTTGTGTCCTTGCAATTGGATGAATCAACGGATATTGCGGATTGTGCGCAGATTGTAGCTTTTGTGCGTTTTGAATCCGATGAGAAATTAATGGAAGAAATACTATTTTGCAAGGCACTTCCCACAAATACTACAGGTCAGTGCTTGCATGACATGTTCCTTGAAGCTACGCAAGATATGAATATTGATTGAGCACAAAAATGCTTTGCTATTTGTAGTGACGGAGCAAAAGCCATGACTGGTGCGAAGAGTGGATTTATGGGTAGACTGAAAGAACAGAAAAAATAAAGAAAAGTTATTTTGTGTCCTTGCAATTGGATGAATCAACGGATATTGCGGATTGTGCGCAGATTGTAGCTTTTGTGCGTTTTGAATCCGATGAGAAATTAATGGAAGAAATACTATTTTGCAAGGCACTTCCCACAAATACTACAGGTCAGTGCTTGCATGACATGTTCCTTGAAGCTACGCAAGATATGAATATCGATTGAGCACAAAAATGCTTTGCTATTTGTAGTGACGGAGCAAAAGCCATGACTGGTGCGAAGAGTGGATTTATGGGTAGACTGAAAGAACAGATGCCAAGCGCTTGTTGGATGCATTGCTTTCTCCATCGCCAAGCTCTTTCAGCCAAAACCTTGCCACAAGAATACAGTCAAGTTCTAAATATTATTATTAAAATTGTAAATTCGATTAAAGGAAAAGCGTTGCAGACTCGATTGTTTCGAATCGATCATCTGTGAAGATATGGGGGCACTCCATCGAAATTTGCTTTACCATACAGAGGTAAGGTGGTTATCAAAAGGCAAAGTACTGACCAGAGTTACGGAACTTCGCGCTGAACTTTTAGTATATTTACAGCAAGCCAAGTCAGATTACTCGGAATTCATTTCTGACCCGGAATTCCTTTTGAAATTAGCTTTTCTTTCTGACTTATTTGAGCATTTAAATAACTTCAATAAAAGTCTTCAAGGGCGGGATGAAAATGTCATCACAGCAAAAGACAAACTCCATGGCTTTACAAAAAAAAATTGAATTGTGGTCATCGTCTATAAATCAAAACAACTTTGATTCATTTTCGTCGACACAGTCTTTCATTGATGAAGTCGGAAGTGAGATAAATATCAATTCATATATATCTGGTATGAAAATGGTGTTAGATAATTTGAAGAAAGAATTGTGTCATTACTTCCCAGTGCAAGAGGTATCATCGGATGACACTGGGCAAAGATGGATCTTAAATCCGTTTTTAAATGCAGCTATAAATGAGGCAAATTTAGCAACTAAGCTCAAAGAGAATCTGCTGGAATTATCTGCCGATGGGATGTTGCACTTGGAATTCAAGTCTGAAAATTTGGATACCTTTTGGTTAAAAAGAAAAACAGAATACCCGGAATTAACAACTGAGGCTTTGAAGTGTTTGATTCTATTTGCTACCTCATACTTGTGCGAGTTGACATTTTCATCAATGGCCCAAATAAAAAGTAAACAAAGAAATCGCTTAAATTTGGAAAACGATTTAATATTTAATGTTGCAAAAACGGATCCACGATGGGAGAAGTTGATTGAACAAAAACAAGCGCAACCTTCACATTAAAATGAACGAGTAGTCGAAGATTTTATTTTTTATTAATTTGTTTGTATGAATGAACATTACGAGTATCCTTTTGTTAACTATTTCGTAATATATCTATTTTTTTTTAATTTATTGATTTTTTTACTGAAGTACCTACTTCTCTCGACCTCTCGCGACCCCCCCTACGAAGGCTTCGCGACCCCCCAGGGCGTCGCGATTGAAAAACACTGTGGTAGAGGAAAGTATAGGTACCTCTACTAGAAAAATTGCAAATGCTTTGAATGTAAGTAATGGAACTATGTGGAAAATTTTGAGGCAGCAGTTTTTGTACCCATACCACATGCAACGAGTTCAAGCTCTTATTCCTGCTGATTTTCGTCCGCGTATTGCATTTTGTCAATTGTTTCTCCAAACATTGGTTCAAATCCCACAACTACTGTCGCTGATTCTTTTTACTGATGAAGCGAATTTCTCTAGAAATATAATAATGAATTTTCACAACAGACATGTGTGGGCTGAAGAAAACCTACATGAGGTAGGTAATTCGAGATCGTTTTCAACAACAGTTTTCATTAAACGTTTGGATTGGAATTATGGGTGACTTCCTAATTGGACTGGTATTTTTACCAAGGAGACTTACCGGCGAGGCGTATCGAAATTTTTTGGAACTCTCACTACCTGGATTTCTAGAGGATTTCTAGAGGATATTCCATTGGCAACGAGAAATGTTATGTGGTTTATGCATGATGAAGCACCAGCGCATTTCAGTTTGGTTGCTCGTGAATTTTTAACAGCAACATATGGAGATCGCTGGATTGGACGAGGTGGACCCCACTTATGGCCTGGTCGATCCCCGGATTTAAATCCCTTGGATTTCTTTCTATGGTGCCATTTGAAGTCATTAGTTTACACTACTCCAGTAGAAAATGAAGAAGATTTGAGAAATCGAATAATTGAGGGATGTAGTTTAATAAAAAACAACTTTCGTGTTTTTGAAAGAGTTCGGGAATCAATGAGGAGAAGATTGGATGCATGCATCCTAGCTGGTGGTAGTCATTTTGAATAGTTCTTGTAAATTAAAAGCGTTCAATGTCATATTTATGTAATAAAATACTGTTATTGTTGAAAAACCTTTATCTCCCTGTATCGTCGAAACAAAGTGATTTTCCGAAAATAATGAAAAAAAAAAAATTCCTCAACTGATTGTTTTCTGCTTCAACCGGTAGCATGTTTGTTATTTCTTGTTCCAGATCATTTAGGTTGGATTTTAATTGCCTGTTTTCTGCACACATGCTTTTATTTTCCTCCTCTATGTTAGTTATTTTATTTTTTAAAGTATTTAATTGTTTATTCACTTTGTCGAACTCATCCCGTAGATTTTTTACGACCGTAGCCGATATTTGTGTAAAGCAAAGGCAGAAATTCCTTGTCGATAAGACAGTCCTTGATTATTTCTTGCGATATTTTTCTAACATCGGTTTCTTGCGCCTTAGTTAAAACCATGCTGGGATTTCTCATACGTTGTATACGCAGGAATATGAAAATATAATTGAAATATTTGTAGGTAAGTAAACGAAATCACGTGTGCTTGCTACACTAGCTCAAGACATACTGCGACATTGTGCCCCTTAATGCCCCCCGTAAAACCATTTTTCGATACCAAACAGAATTGTTTTGTCAGAAATATTAGGTTTCATATTTTGGAATCGTCCCTTAAAAGTTTGTTAACAAATCTTACTTTTGTATTGTATCGCTAAGATACTATAAGGTCTGGTGATCTTGCCGGCCCTAAGTAGATTCTATTCCATTGACCCATTGGCTGTGGAAAAAGCGATTTAAAAGACAGTGGCCAATAGAACTACTCTTCTTCTAGAAGGCCTCTTTACTAGAACTTTTTTACTTTTCCGCATTCCACTATACGCGGAAAAGTAATGTAATCGTGTAAAGAAAAAGTGAATTTTTTTTGGATTTATTTTTCGTTTGTCGGCCTAAAATTGAGAAATTTGTTTTGTTAATACGATAACTCAACTAAATCGTGTCGGATCAATCGGGTTTTGACTGATTCTGATCGAGAATATCTCCTAGACGACACCTATTGATTTTGAGGTGGATAGGATACACCCCACCCTGCCCATGGGTCATGAGAAAGCACGACGATGGACTATTTGAGACATTTTTTTTGTTAACACGATAACTCAACTAAATCATGTCGGATAGATCGGGTTTTGACTGATTCGGATCGGGGACGTCTCTCAGACGATACCTATATTCATTTTGAAACGGAGAGAACACACTCTACCATGTCCATGGGTCATGAGAAAGCACAATGGTGGATTATTTGAGAAATTTGTTTGTTAGCACGATCACTCAATTAAATCGTGTCGGATCGATCGGGTTTCGACTGATTCTGATTAGGGACGCCTACCAGACAACATCAATTGATTTTGATAGAAGACATCCCACCCTGTTCGTGGGTCACGAGGGTGAGCTATTTGAAAAAAGTAAAACTGTCGCATAAAACACACTTTCTGCATTTACGTGTTGGTTTATTTTTTCTTGGCCACTCAATTTCGAGATAGAGATGTTCTACGTGCAGAAAAGTCCGTTTTAAAGTTTTAAGACTTTATTTATTTTGATATATCTTAAACCAACAACTGATAGCTATTCTCATCGCTTTCACTGTAACTATACAATTAATTGTCTGTATTTTTTCTTCAAAAATGTATTCTGAAGCGTAGAACGAATATGAATTTGCTACTATTTTTTTTAGCTTCAACATATTTTAATTTTCTAATGTACTTCGTCCTAATCAACACGCATATGTACGATTCATTTGATCTATTAGTCTAATGGAATAATAATAGCGTATTATGGGGATTGCAAATGGCTACGTATTACGCATTTTAAACATCAAATCGGTAGGGCTTTCTTGTGGAACGATTCTAAATCCTGAATTCTCACAATTCCACATTGAAACATTTGCCTAAAATTTGTTTGACGAGTACACGCCGATGAACTCGACAGAATGGGTATTTTCTGCAAGATTTCTTTAAATTGCTTTTTACTTTTCCGCGCTCAACTATACTACCGAAAAAGTAATGTAATCATGTAACGAAAAATGGAAAAGAAAATTTTTTTTTTCGTTTTTTGACCTAAAAACCAAAAAAAATGGTTTTTAAAAATGTTTGTCTGTGTGTGTGTATCGTCGTTGTCGTCAGCATTAAAATTTCCTGTTAGCACGATAACTCAACTAAATCGTATCGGATCGATCGGGTTTTGACTGATTCTGATCGGGGACGTCTTCCAGACGACACCTATTGATTTTGAGGTGTATAGGACACACTCCACCCTGTCCATGGGTCATGAGAAAGCAAGAGGGTGGACTATTTGAGATATTTATTTGTTAGCACGATAACTCAACTAAATCGTATCGGATCGTGACTGATTCTGATCGGGGACGTCTCCCAGACGACACCTATTGATTTTGAGGTGTATAGGACACACTCCACCCTGTCCATGGGTCATGAGAAAGCAAGAGGGTGGACTATTTGAGAAATTTTCTTTGTTAGCACGATAACTCAACTAAATCGTGTCGGATCGATCGGATTGTGACTGATTCTGATCGGGGACGTCTCCTAGACGACACCTATTGATTTTGAGGTAGATAGGACACACCCCACCCTGTCCATGGTCCATGATAAAGCACGATGGTAAACTATGTGAAAAATTTGTTTTGTTAGCACGATCACTCAATTAAATCGTGTCGGATCGATCGGGTTTCGACTGATTGTGATTAGGGACGTCTACCAGACGACATGTATTGATTTTGAAGTGTATAGGACACACCCCACCCTGTTTATAGGTCATGAGATAGTACGACGGAGTTATGTGTTGGTTTATTTTTTCTCGGCCACATAATTTCGAGATAGAGATGTTCTGCGTGCGGAAAAGTCCGTTTTGAGGTTTTAAAACTGTTTATTTTAATAAAATAATACATTATTCTTAGAGAAGAAAATACAGAACAATTCACCACTTCTTGAATAGATTTTAATCAACCTTCATATTTACTACAGACATTCTTCAGAATTTCTGCTAAGTCATCTTAAATACAAGACCGCTTAAATGTGTTTATTAAATTGAGTATTGACATACCATCAACCTTTTTAGACGTCCCTGTAGAAGCTGTGTCAGGTTTTCTTCTGAAAAATCACGCGAATAGACGTTGTTATTTCCAAATTTTATTTTATTTGTAAAATAACTAATTTATTTGTAATAGTGGTAATGACCAATAAATCGCTTGTTACAGAAAACTATTCTGGGCCTTAAACGTTATTTTTTTTTTATTATAATGCTTTTAACACTAAAATAGGGAACAGTGAGTTTAGAACGAAGAAACTAAAAAGTCTTTAGATGTTAGAAGACTTTAAAGTCTCAAAAAGAAATAACATAAAAATATGTTTTTATATTGGATAAAAAATTAAAATCTAGATCTTTAGTCGTATACTACGATTTAATTAGCTTCCTTTGCAAATGAAGACGCCATCATCATAAGGCGCATATTCATTATCCATTTTTGTTGCATACATAATAAAACTTAAGGGAGCTTCAATGTTTTTATTTCATCGCGTTTTCTCTGGCAAGCAATTTTGATAGGCATTTAATTTGACCATCACCGTGTACCAGGTGTTTTATGGGGATGCCAGATATGCCAATTTTACTAATCCGAAGTGCGATACTACTGTTTATCGAACATAAAAACCCAGCTAAAGGACCTGCTAATTTTAACCCAAAAACATGGTTACGTAAACAGTCGGTTTAAAAATAAGTAGCGCCTCAAGAGATTATATAAACACTGGGAACAATTAACTACGATTTGAGAACTTCGTATCTGTGACGGTAATGATTTTCTGGTTTCGATAAGTGATATATTTGGCAAATATTACAAGTCCATTTCCACCTAGAATAGTCAGTTTTAATAACTCATGTCTTTCATATGTGCCTTATTTACCAGTTAGGAGTTCTTAGGGCATTAATAGTAATTGCCAGGCAGCAGTAAAGTTTTAGGTAATCGTTCCCGTTATAATCAATTCATAAATCAATATAATTATAAAATAAACTGCCAAACCACATAATGATTTCATATAGGGTCTTTCAATAGGGATGGTCAAAATTTGTTAGGCTAGAGCGGCCATGTTGTTAAAGCAACATCTGCCAAATTTGTTGCGAATTATTCAGTAGTGTATGGCAAATCGACATGGAAGGTTATAGCGTTCAACGACGTGTACAAATCATCAAATTTTATTTTCAAAATCAATGAATGCTCCGTTGGCGAAACGTACCGCGCATTACGTGATTTTTATCCTCGCCACGACGGTCCCGTCGAGTCGACTATTCGACGTTTGGTGGCCAAATTCCAGTCGAGCGGTTTGATAAATAATCAGCCAACACCCGTACGTCACCGAAACGTAAGGTCTGCTGAAAACATCGCTGCTGTGCGTGAGAGTGTACGAGAAAACCCGAGGCAGTCAATTTCTTGTCGTTCACAAGAACTGCCTTTCTGCGACTTCAACTTGGCGAATTTTGCATCGGGACTTGGGTCTGCATAAAATCCAACTGACCCCGGAACTTAAGGTAAACGACCATAGACAACGCCATGTGTTCGCTTATTGGGCTCTGGAGGAGATGGTTGATCCAAATGTCGCAAAAAAAATCATCTTTAGCGACGAGGTTCATTTTTGGATGAACGGATATGTGAACAAGCACAATTTTCGGATTTGGGACGATACCAATCCACACGAGATACACCGGCACCAAATGCATCTCGAGAGAGTCACTGTTTACTGCGGATTTTGGTCTGACAGAATCATCGGACCGTACTTCTTCCAAAACGAAACTGGCATTGCCATAACCGTCCACGGCGAGCGCTACAGATCGATGATAAACAACTTCTTGTGGCCTAAACTGGATTATATGAATACCGACGGCATGTGGTTCCAACAGGACGGCGCTACTTGCCACACAGCGCATGCCACGATACGATGTACATTCTACACGAGCGATTAGACGGCATGGTTATCTCGCGCAGCTGCGACATGAACTGGCCATCGAGATCGTGCGATTTAACGCCTTTAGACTTCTTCCTTTGGGGCTATCTTAAATCGCAAGTCTATGCGAAAGCACCGCAAGCAATTGATGCCCTCAAATTCAACACGACGAACCAACGCCATCCAGCAAATTCAGCCAGATTTATGCGACGAAGCATCGCAAATTGATCCTCCCGTATACGTGCCACCAAGCAGAGCCGTGGCGGACATTTGAACGACGTTATATCCATACTTAATGCGACAATATATTCTTTCAAATTCTCACAGCACAAATTATTTTATTTACGTTTAAAATCGAACGTCTTTATTGAAAGACCCTTTACTATCAAAGATTACTATAACATAATTACATTCACGCACTAACACGTCCAGCCGATCGATGTGGGAATCGAGCCCACGCCAGAATTATTCCTAACCGGCAGTCTAGATTAGGATCAATTTGGGGAAACTTTGGAGAGGTAACCACGGAAATACTTTACCGTCAGAAGAACTGATCATTCCTGTAAACATCCACGTCAATTCGGGTTCTAATCCAAAGGAAAATGGGTCACGTGATGGGCTTTTATTTTACCGCGAAAACTAACACGATAGTCATCTTTGTCAGTTTTGCAGAACATTATTGATCCACCAAAAAATGGCAGCCTCCGAGAGATATCGCAAGCAGCAAACCTCTCTCCTATCCTCCGCCAAAGTCCTTGACGTCCATCGGGTGTATAAAGACTTATTCTTGCTTCGTCTAAGAACAAAACTTGTTTCCAGTCATCAATGGTTCAAAAACATACCGCAGTGTAGTAACTCTATACTATCTGGAAAGCAGTTCTGCAATAGCTGGTCTTCTACTGTCCAATCCTGCTTGCATATGTAAGTGTCGCTCATCGCTTGCATCTGTAGACTTCTTACGGCCTTGTCCTGGGATTCTACAGTAACATCCAAGTTCATTGAAACGTTTAACTTGTTCTACTAATTGATTGAACTAACAAATAAGCCACACGTCGCTGGCTGCATCCCTCGTTAACCTGAGTTACCGCTCTCACTGATTCATCTTCTCTTAAGTTGCGTGGATAATTCATTTCTTGTCTATATTTACTAATTTCGTGTGTGTCACGAAATTTTTAGGTCGATGTAGGAAATGCTTTTCGTTCGAATTTCGGCATTTTGATAAAATTAATATAGTAATAGTAAATCGACCCTTGCGAACAACCTGGCAAATTTTTTTTTTTTATTCGAAGCCTCCAGAAGCATGCTCCGGGGGTGCCCTCGATATGAGCAAGGAGGCGGCGCAATATTACTGCGATTTGCTTACTTGTACTCACATTATGAGTTTAGATAGAAAAATCACTAGTGTAACTGGATTTATTGACTTACAAATCACTTTAGATTATTAGTATTATTAACAAATTAGAGTATTATTGACAAATAATTACTAAATGTTAGTTTATATAGCTGTCAAACAATTGCAATTGTGACAGTCAATTATCAGTAGTGACAGGGGTATCCAAGGCCACCTACGTAAAATGTTTAAAGATTTAGAACTTCGAAAAATTATAAGAACCAATGAAAAGTTTTGTTGATGCGTTAATTTTGTCCAGCACTGGATATTATAGATAATAGACGGTTATCATGATTCATCCTGTATAGTTCACTAACGTGTATGCTTATTTCGTAGCACGTTTTTTCCCATCGCCATTTATCATGCATTTTCCACGATAATGCAACAAATTGCATGTCAAGCATTAGTCTAGATTTTTTTAACAAAATGTGGATTTACATTTCAAGTTAGTGCGCCTGTTCGTCGTGTTACTATATAAATATAGTTTTATGGTCTGTAATAATCTAAAATTAACTAAATCAAACAAATATCGCCGAACATTTGTAGGTTACAATTTTATTACTTCAAAAACTTTGTGAAACATTACTGGAATCGAGTCGGCATTTACTACGTTCAAACTTAAGTTTAATTTATCCATGAATAACTGGACACACATGGGATAACGTACTGGGCAAACTTTGACAGACCGATTTAAGCTAAAACGTTTTTCATTCCGTGACCATCTTCGATCAACATAATTTTTGGTTTCTAGATGTTGTGTGCTAAGCAGGGGCGCAGCGTGAGAAAAGAATCTAGGGATGTGATACAAATTTTATAAGGGGAAGAGGTATAGTCGGATGTATGGTAGGCCATATGAAAATGGTAAAAATAAAAAAAGACACTAACCTAAAATGATTATGTTAAGGTATATATCGTAATTTTTAAAATGAAGATGAATTCTTCGGATTTTGTTTGTCCAGCGAAAACGTCTATCACTGTTTCTTCGAATGTTGGAGACGGTCTCATATCTTCTAACAAGGCACTTTCAATATTTATTAATGCTAAAGCTGACAGTCTTTCTTGATTTTGAGAATTTCGCAGATAAGTCTCTCTAGTTCTCAGATAAGTTCTCTTTAAACATGAAAATGGTATTTCCGCGGAACTGCTTGTGGCAGGAATAGTCGAAAGTAAACGACACAATTTTTATGACTCCGGGAAAACAGAAGATAATTGAAGGGACATAATATATTGGTGAAGCTCAAATACAGTGCTCTTTTTCATATCGGGATCACAATAAATCACTGAAAGTTCACTTTTTAAACGATTTGCGTAAAATAATGTTCCATGTGTATCTACTAAAGAAGAAAAAAGTTCGTCAGGAAAACGTTTCACGAATGAAGTAAATTGTGTGGAATCTAGATTTAAGAATTTCAGTTTAGAAATTCCACTAAATTGTTCACTAATGTTCAAAGTAATAACGTCCAAAATTTCATAAAACAATCGTGCGTAAGTGCTTTTCTTATCTTCTTCAGGAATTAAATCCAAACGCATTCTTTTACTTGGTGGTTGATTTTCTAACACAAATCTGTCCATACGGTCCCAAATGTCACTAAACTCGTTTCTCATTTTTTGAATATGTGATTTGAAATCGGCGATCTTTTATTACAATAACTAATATCTGATATTTTTGTCTGTGGAATTTTAAGCAGACTGTCGGAATGTGGGAATATTGCAGAAAACACTGCTAAGGAAAAATTAAAATCAAAGTCGCGCAATAAAGTTAAAAGGCCTCTAGCACAAATAACGGTTTCTCGATCCCATTCCTCATTTTCATTTTTCATAATTACCCGAAATAGCGCTTCCAAATCTTCATTATGTTATGGCGACAGTCGCCAAGATGCGTTCACATAATCGCATAACTGAGTCCGGAAATAACGAGAACACCCACTCGAGGTTCCACCATTTGACTGCGTAAGATCACTGACCTTTTCGCCCATCTAACGCGTAGTTTGGATGTAATGTGGACCATCGCATTTCAGCACTGATGCCAGTACAGTACCAATAAGTCTTAAATGAACCGATTTCAATGTCTCCCGAGTATATACGGAATGCACTGTAAAAAAAAACACCAAAACCAGGTCACGATGCATGACACTAACAGAGATTTACATAATTGCGCGCCCATAAAATTAAGATACGTTTAATTGATAATTATGGAAATCTGATTTCGTGAGACGCTCATTAATGATGTACATACATTTAAATGAAATATGGGCAACATTAATTGGTAATAATTTAGTCCTGGAATGGATTTTTAAGAGTTAATAATTTTTTTTTATTGGCGCTTTACTAATAGCTTCTGCCAAATAGGTATTATGAGCACATATTATTGCCGTGTTAATAGTTTTATTGATTTCTTAATCTCGGGACGAAATGTAACCATTTTCGTTACAAATATACTACAGGGTTTCAGGATAGTTCCTGGCATAACATTATCAGGATGATGACCCCATTATCAGAGAGCTGAACCTTAAATTTGGCTTACCATTTAGGTTTTTTATCCAATTAAAAATAAAAAACCGTATGGCCCCTACAGACGCCACTGAGTAGGGCCAGGACGAGTACAGCTAGCGCAGTTAATGTTAATATTCCTCGCCTTGGCAACTATTGCTTTACGCTAATACATATCTCCTTTAACTAATCGCGATAGTTTTTTTTTTTGAATCTAGAAAGTAGAATTTTGAACTAGTGCCTTATTTTTGTAATATTTACCCGGTTAGAGCAGCCACATTAAAATGAAGTATACCGTTTTGTTTCTTTTTGTGAAAAGAGAAATCTACTTCCTTTTACACTTTCAAACACAGACTTGAGACTTTCAGCTTCAAATTGGCAGGTTTAAAATTGGTTAAGGGCTTGTATTTGTGACCTTCCCGAACTCTCGTCTGCGTATGCCTGGTGGGTAAAGTTTGCCATTTTTAATATCGCTAAGTTTGAGTCGTCAGTGTAACGCGTGCGGTCGTACAGATGCAATTTACCAGATAAACCAACTCGCTTTGTATTGTTTTGTAGTATCCAAGGTATGTACCGGGTTAGTCACCTAAAATTGACCCCCCCCCCCTTTATTTCTCTTAATTTCAATCGAATCGAAAAATTCAAACAAGAATTTTACATAATTTTTTATAAATTTTTTGAATATATAAACAAATTTTCAAAAACTATGCAAATTGAAAGGGGGCGATCAATTTTTTATTTTTTTTTAATGGAACACCCTGTATTTTTTTACTTAAAAAAGTTACCCACAGTTTTCTGATCACAAAAATATATAATTGTTGTATCTTGGTAAGTATAGTTCTTGAGATATTCATACAAATATAGTCACATCACAGGAATAAGTTTGGCATAACACCATAAATCAGGAGAGCTATGTTTTTGAGATATAACGACACATCTTGTTTTTAAAGAAAAAAAGTATGAAAATTCTTTGATGCGGCAACACATAATAATTATAATAAACAAATACACCTTTATTAAAATGACAACAACAAAGTTTAATGAACACAAAACATAAGTAACGAAATAATGATAAAAAAAACAATGAGCAACAATAAATAACATAAAACCAATGAACTTTATTAAAATTAAACATATCTATGTTCTTATTTAAGATAAATATTGGTTACAAAAACAAGAGATAAACTTTTAACATAAATACGACGAAATATTACTACGTTGTGATATGTTACTGACACGTTTGTTGATAAAGAACAGTTCGGCCGCTTCATCAAAACTATGTTAATAAAAATCACCTTTATTAAAAATAACAGCTTTAATTCTGGCAGGCATTGTATCCACCAGTTTAGCGCACTCCTCAGGAAGCTTGCTGTCTCAAATTTCTTGCAATTTGGTTATATGGTTAACCGAACAGGCTGGATATTTGCTTAACTGTCTCTTTCATTTTATGATGCCAGAATATTTCTATTGGCAAGAGGTCTGGACTGCTAGAGAGCCATTCCATAACAGGGACATTATGTTCTGCAAACCAATCTTTGACAGTTATTGCTGTGTGACACGCAGCACCATCCTGCAACGACAAGGAACTGTCTGTTAAAATTTGTTTATATTCTTCTTTTCTACTTTTCTACGAAATGCAATTTTCCTACGCCCATACCACTCATACACCCCCAGATCATAAGAGACGCAGAGAACTTTCTCTAACCAAACAGTCAGGATGATAAGTTTCCTGTGGGGTTCTTAGCACACGTTTTCTGGTATCACCCAAACAGATTTCAAATTTGGATTCGTCACTCCAAATTACCTAGGGCCATTGTAAAGTCCAGTGCCTATGTTCTTTAGTCCACCGCAACCGATTGATTTTCTGTCGTTTAGTTTAGCCATTTTTTCAAGTTTGGAAACAGAAAATAATCCAAGGGGGCTAAATCTGGCGAATAGGGTGCGCGAGGAAGCAATTCTAACTTTAACTCATTGATTTTGGCCATGGCGATAACGGATATGTGAACTGGTGCATTGTCTTGTTGCAACGAAACTTTCTATTTCGCCAAATGCGGCCGTTTTTTCTTGATTTCATCACTCAAACGCTGCAATAAGTTGGCATAATACTCGTGGTTGATTGTTTTTCTTTTCTGAAGATAAATCAATGAAAATTGCGCATCCCAAAAAACTGACGCCACGACATTGCCTGCAGGTTGAACTGTCTTCGCCTTCTTTGGAGCCGATTCTTCCCTCTCAGTCCATTGTTCTGACTGTTCCTTCGTCTCGGATGTGAAGTAATGGACCCATGTTTCGTCCATGGTTGTGAATCGATGCAAAAACTCGGCTCTGTTCCTGTGAAACTTCGCCAAGCACTGGATTGAAATCATCACAACGCTGTTTCTGTTACATTCTGAGTAATCGCGACACCCATCTTGCAAACATCTTTTTCATTCACTTTTTAAAATGCCCCAGAGTAGAATCTAGCTCCGCTTTGAAATCTGTTGGACTGAGGCCTTTGAAATGAAAATATTGTATCACATAATGATGACATTTTTTCCATGTTTACAAATTCACTGAGAGCGTTCACCATTGATGGCTGCCAAACAGATACTAAACAACGTAGCGTTGTCAAACTTTAAACTTAAGCTTTATAAGGTTGGTACTTTCTACCATAATCATTCTTTTCAAACGACAACCGCCATCTATACGTCAGGTCGGGTACTTCCGAGACTACCCTCGTATTTATTGTAAACTTTGCGTTAAACTAATCCGTTACGGATCTGGCTACTTCCTAAGCGTAACTAGACGAAATTTAACGGCTCGAAGAAAGATTCTTTTGCAATCAAGTTTGCACCTTGGCGCAATATAAAAATTTCTCCTTTCATCGGCTCTTCCAAACGTTCACGGGTCCCCTTTCACCGATACCTCATCAAATAATAATGACCGTTAATTAACAACAACGCTAATTGATTGCACAAACATCGTAATCCACCCGAGAGGAAAAAAGTGTGCTGCAACAGTACGGCCGGACGTGTGTGTGTGTGTGTGTATATGTGTAGAGAGAACAGGTTTTTCTATTAGCAAAACGCCCGTAAAGCTGACCGTATGGCCTTGAACTTGCCAGGCTTGACTTAAAATAAGAATAAAATTATGAGCATTGTCTGAAGCTGTCGTTACGTTTTTTAAATTCATTATCAGTCGCCGTATTTCGCTTGTTGCTAGACCAAACTCCCAAACTGTAGGGATGAACGCAAGCGTATATAGGGAGTGGCAGAAGTATTTCCCCAATTCCCTACGATTGCGATAGAGTCGGTTTATATCTGTTCCACAAGCAAAAGTCTTCATTATAATGCATATGTATATTGGGTTGTCCAAAAAGTCGTTTCGTTTTTCCGAGTTAACCCCTTACGTCACGGCCTATGATGTCATGCGCACAGCTGCAGCCTTGAAGTTTTCCTCCCTATTTAACCCTGATATTTAACTGTTGTTTACCGCCGTTATACACGTGAACTTGTTTTATTATTGTTGTGTGTGAGCTTAATTGATAGTGAGTGGCATTTTAGGCACGTGACGTTTTTTATTTAAGAAAAAAGGCAAACGAGCCGCTGAAACTTGCCGCAAATTGTGTTCTGTGGCCGACAAAAATGTTATTCAAGATCGAACGTGTCAAAAGTGGTTCAAGAGATGTCGATCTGGCGATTTATCCCTCACGGACCTAAAAAAGTCGTCCCCGAGCATTTACGAGCCTTAATTGAGGCAAGTCATCGCCAAACTAAACGTGAGCTTGCAGAAAAAATCGGTACGTCAAAATCTAGTGTGAAGAATCACCTTAAACAACTTGGGTTTGTCAGTAGACTCGATGTTTGAGTTCTTCACGAACTCGGCGAATCGAATTTAATGGATCGCATCAACATCTGCGATATGTTAAGGATTCGTCAACGTAGCTTTTTGAGAAATATGGTTATTGGAGATGAAAAGTGGATCATTTACGACAACGTCAGTTGCGAAAGATCGAGGGGAAAGTCTGGTGAACTTTCTCAATCCACACCATAGGCAGAGCTTCACCCCCGGAAAGTTTTGTTGTTCGTCTGGTGGGATTTCAAAGGGCGTATTCAACCTTTTTATTGTAATAACTGTACTACGTTAATTTACTAATTGAGCTTTTACTTTGCTGTTTGACACACAAAGTAGTTTTGTTTTGAGCGTTGTTTTAAAATGCCTGAGGCAACACAAGGACTACCGACTGATTTTTCAACGTAACCTTATTCTACCGTTTATTTGTTTTTTTTTTTGTAATAAATGTACTATGTTAATTTACTAATTGAGTTTTTACTTTGTTGTTTTGAACGTTATTTTAAAATGGCTTAGGCGATAGAAGGACTACGACAGAAATTTTTCAGTATAACCGTATTGTACCTTTTTTTTGTAACAACTGTACCATGTTAATTTACTAATTGAGCGTTTACTTTGTTGTTTGAAGCGCAAAATCATTTTGAATGTTTTTAAGATGCCTATGACAGAAACTAAGAGTACCGATAATATTCAATCGAAAATAATTGTTTTAAATTGGAAATAGAGGCAGTTCGCGATAGAGGAGTAGTATCTAAAGCGCCTTTAAAAACAGGTAGAGAGAAAAAAACATAAAATCGACGATTATAGTATTGCAGTCTCCCGATGGGATGGGGTCGTTCGAAATTATTTTCGTCCGCAAATATGGCGTCGTTGTTTCGATGAAAATGGCGCCGAATCCGTTGACGTAAAAATTTCTTTTGTACCTCGAACACAGCGAGATATCTCGGCCTGGAAGGAGGTCGGTTCTTGTCGAATTTTTTTCGCCGTATTTTAGGAAAACAAGTGAACGTAACAAAGCGAGAACTTCCTCTTCTAAACAACATTTTTTTATTGGAAATATCGAATCGGGCCCAGTACATTCTCTTGTCTAGTTGCTAGCAGCAATTACTTTGGTAAAAAAAGCCATTTACGGTTTGATGGGGTTTTTTGTCGAAGTCTTTTCGTTCGAGATTGTAAGATGCGGATTAAAATGAATTTCAGAAGGTATTTTTAGTGGCCGTTGCTAACACGATAGGGAATTGGTTTGTCCGATAAATTTAAGTTGTATATGAACTTTTACTGTTATTAAATACGACACATTTCATTGACACTATGGACAGGCACGATTGAGTTAATTTTGTAAAATTAATTCAAATCCCCTTTTCATGCCTACATGCGTAGTTATTAATAACAATAAATATATTAAGGTAAACACTCAATGTGAGTAAACATTGACACAAAAATAAGTCGATATAGGCGCCTACGCTTAAACAAAACAGCGCGTAGATAACTATCGATCCAGATATAGGGCGACCCACAAAAAGTCAGTCAGGAAAACAGCGCTTTAGATTCGTCAGATTTTTGGCATAATAGCATTTGGTTGGCAATACGAGGGTTGCCTTATTTGGGTTGTTTAAGTTTTTACAATCGACCAATAGATGACGTTACTGAGATGTGGCATCACTGTATTCGTGAACCTTGACGTTTGTTATTGCGAAGCCGGTGGCGACTTAGAAATTGACCGAGTAGTGTGTTGATAGTGAACGTTTAAAAGAAGCAAGTTTGTGCAAAAATGGAAATCACCCGTCAAGGTTTGCGTTGGATGATTTTTTATGATTTTAAGAAAGGCCTTACTCAACAACAATGCATAGAATCGCTTCGTGCGACTTTTGGTAATGAAGCACCATCAGAGAAGACTGTTCACAATTGGTTTGTAGAATTTCGTCGTGGTCGTGCGTCCGTCAGTTATGAATGTCGTGAGGGTCGACCAAAATCGGTTGTCGTTCCAAAAAAACATCGATGCAGTGCGCAACACGATTAAAGAAGATCGGAATGTGACTTACAGACAGATAGAGGCGTCTCTTCGCATATTGCAGATTGCAATACAATCGATTTTGCATGATCATTTAGCTGTGAGAAAGATCTGTTCCAGATGGGTTTCGCATAATTTGATCGAAGCGCAAAAAAAGGCTCGTGTTGATTGGTGTCAGGAAATGCTGAAAAAATTCGACCGAGGACGTGCAAAATTCGTTACAACATTGTTACAGAAGATGAAAGTGGATATATTCATATGAACTGGAAAGCAAACAACAGTCTACTGTTTGTGTTTGAATCGAAACCCACTAAAGTGGTTCGTTCATGGAGCACTTCCAAGAAGACTCTTGTTTCTTCGGATGTACTGAACACGTTGCAACCATTCTCTTAGAGTATCGAAGAACTGTTAATGCTGAATGATATACAACAATTTGTTTGCCAACGGTCTTCGATGAAATACGGAAAAACAACAAAAAACGGCGCATCATTCTTCATCACGACAATGCCCAGCTCCCATACAGCACTTCAAACAACAATATTTGAAGGAGAAAAATACCGAATTAATGTCTCATTGTCCGTATTCATCCGATTTATCACCTAATGACTTTTATTTTTTCCCCACTGTCAAACAAAAGTTGCGTGGACAGCGATTTTCATCGCCTCAAGAAGCTGTTGAAGCCTTCCAAAACCATGTTTCTACGATATTAACTACGATATCAAGGGATTCGTGACAAGCTGCCAGGAAGCAAATCTCCACAATTATTATAAACAATAAAAAGTAAAAATCCACGAAGAATAGAAAAATTATCAAATGATCTAACTACGTAAACATCCAGTATAAAAAATACATCGTTTTTTCTAGGATTTATTTCCTAATCATAATACAAACATGCTATATATGCGTCAGAATAATAAACAAACAAAAAACTCTATATTTTAGAATTAGTGCCTTTTTTTTTGTCCCACCCTATACCAGCTAGAACCTAAACGTATAAGAACCTTATAGATTTAACACCTTCGTCGATCATATCAAGTGTATACCATTGTTTTTGGGCCAATACCTGATTAATTCCCCAATCTAATCGCTAAGACCGTTTTAAAATGAATCTGTTCGTGACATGTCTCCGGAAGAGGTTTGTGTAACATGAGTATGTAACGGGATAAGTAATTTGAGAAAGTTATCTTTTAACGAATGGAAAATATTAATCTTTCGCTAAACCACATTATTGTGACAGACGGCTACATGACGTCGTGGATTTTTATCCTCGCCACAACCGTCCCGCCGAATCGACCATTCGACGTTTGGTGGCCAAATTTGAGTCAACCGGTTTAATAAATAATCAGCCAACAGCCGTACGTCACCGAAACGCAAGATCTGCTGAAAACATCGCTGCTGTACGTGAGAGTGTACGGGAAAACCCGAGACAGTCCATTTCTCGTCGTTCACCATAACTTGGCCTTTCTGCGACTTCAACTTGGCGAATTTTGCGTCGGGACTTGGGTCTGCACCCGCATAAATTCCAGTTGACCTATAAACTTAAGGTAAACGACCATAGACAACACCGTGTGTTCGCGGATTGGGCTCTGGAGCAGTTAGAAGATGGCCCAAATTTCGCCAAAAAAATCATCTTTAGTGACGAGGCCCATTTTTAGATGAATGGAGATGTGAACAAGCATAATTGTCGGATTTGAGACGATACCAATCCACACGAGATACACCAGCACCAAATGCATTCCGAGAAAGTCACTGTTTGTTGCGGATTTTCGTCTGGCGGAATTATCGGTCCGTACTTCTGCTAAAACGAAACTGGCATTGCCATAACCGTCAACGGCGAGCGCTACAGTTCGATGATAAGTAACTTCTTGTGGCCTAACTGGATGATATGGATACCGACGACATGTGGTTCCAACAGGACGGCGTTACGTGCCACACAGTACATGACACGATGGACATTCCGCACGAACGATTTGAGGGAATGGTTATCTCTCGCAGCGGCGACGTAAGCTGGCCACCGAGATCGTGCGATTTAACGCCTTTAGATTTCTTCCTTTGGGGCTACCTTACATCGCAGGTCTATGCGAATAAACCGCAAACAATTGATGGCCTCAAAGTTAACATAACGAACGCCATCCATCGGACGAAAGTCCTCGAAAATTGGACGACCCGAATACGTGCCACCAAGCAAAGCCGCGGCGGACATTTATACGGCTTTACATTCCATACTTACAATTAATGCCATAAAATATTATTTCAAATAAAAAAAGAGTGAGTGGATATCTCACACACAACTTGTTTTATTTACGTTTAAAAACGGAGCGTCCTTATTGAAAGACCCTTTACAGAGTGTTTTATCGTAAAGGATTGTTGTATATTGTATACCCCAGTGTCGAAATAATGTGGAGTGATTCATATATAATATCAGACCACCATAACTATTCAACGGTTTGTCTATTTCTTATGTAATCACCTATTATGCGCATACAAATTTTATGTGCGGCTCTATAGAAACAGTAGTTCAATGCGAACTACTCCCTCTCCTATTGAATTCCGAATCGCATAATAATCGGTTGTACCGCCTGGTGCGCTGTTGTAGCAAAACTAGCCAATCATTTTAGGCGGTTTTAAATACATTTGATTTCGATTGGTCAGCAATTGGCGGCACGGATCAATGTCGATCGATAGAATGACGCATGCGTCGTTTAGTCCAGATTTTGGCGCGCCAGTGGCGTTACATTGTGGCTGTGTGCGATTGATTCGGGATTCGGGAAATTGTTTATTTATAATATTCTGTGATAAAAGTGAGTGTTTCGTGTTTTTCTAACATGGAAGCAGCGGATGCAAGTTGTAGTAGTTCTACGACGAAGAATTCCAATCGAAAACAGCGACATTTAACAAATGAAGAACTTCAAATGATTAAAAACGCCTACGAAGGAATTCGGGCGCGAAACCCAGATATTAGTACAACCGAAGCAGTTGATATATGTTCTTTGTTAACAAGTCTGTGTAAGTAGTGTGTACCGTGCAATTAAGTATGTTGAAGAAGAAACAAGTGCAAAAAGAAGAATACAGAAACCCTAAAATCTAAAAATCTGGATTGTGGCGATACCATGTTAAAAGTGCAGCTATTAAAAATTGCGCAGCGAGAAAAAAGCCGGTACATTAAATATGTAGTAGATGAAATGGCAAAAGCTCGTGATGTGGCAATACTTCGTCTACCACCATATCATTGCGAATTGAACCCCCTAGAGCTGATTTGGACGCAAATAAAAACGGACGTAGCACGAAATAATAGGACTTTTAAACTGGGGGATGTCAAATTGCTGTTGGACGATGCTATCAGCCGCGTCACCGCGGAAACATGGTCCAAGTGCATTGTACACGTAAAGAAAGAGGAACAACGCATGTGGGATCTTGACACAAGAGGGGAAGCATTGATAGATACAGTTATAATCAATCTAGGCGATAGCAGTTCCAGTGATTGTGACTAACTGTGGAATAGTAATATTGCAAGTGGAAGTCGTGTTGTCTGAAGTGAGTGATTCTTGTAATAATGACATTAAGAAAATATTTTCAGTGCGACGCAACATAGTGATAGTGGGATAGTGACAGTGATTGGTAATATAAAATAAAATATGTGTGATAAGTGTGGCATATATGTATAGTGATGAATATAGTGACTGTGATGGTGTTGTTGATACAATAAAATAAATACTGTGTTAGTGATGTAACATATATAATGATTCTGATAAATATAGTAACTGTGACGGTGTTGTTGATACAATAAAATAAAGATTGTGTTAGTGGTGTGGCATAAATATAATGATGACCTAACCTGACCTGACTGTCTACTTATTATGGTTAGGTTAGTGTCCTTCAAAATAACAGCGTATTTAGTTGTTAATATTCAGAGTTAGCTTTTGGAGCCTCTCTGTATGTATGTAGTTTCATCGAACGACACGGAGGGCGTACGAGTACAATGGACGACGCCAACTGCAATTCATTGTATACATTTAAGTAACTAAACATCGAAAGTTTCTAATAGGTTTTATGACGGTTTAATATATCATATGTGTAATGGAAGTATTGTAGCATCTATTGGTATTAATATAAGCTACCTACGTAGTATGAAGTGAAAATTATTTGATAAGGAAAGTGGCATGTATTACGGAAAAGTGGAAAATCCCATTTTATCGAAAACTGTGTCCGAGCGGATGAAACTGAAGCCAGATTCGTCTCCAGCACCCTCGAAATATAGGGGGGGTAGAAAAAATTTCGTAAGCATTTGCCCAGGAACACTTCTTGTATACAATTACCAAGCTTCCAACTTTGATGGTGAATATCTCCTTTATTGTACGAACAGATTTTTTTCATTTAAGCAGTTTCCTTCGGAAAGATTAGTTTTTATGTGCACCCGAAATTTGATGAAGTTCTATAGAAAAGTGGGTTTCCGGAGAAATTACCTTAAACAGATTTTTTTTTCCACAAACTCAGCATTTGGCCCCACTGTTGCGCGACATGACAACAGTTTAGCACCCACCGTCTTCAAGATCTTCAATTAAAAAAATAAATAAATAAGGGTTATTAGGTCTCCCTCGTATATTAGGTATTAGTTGAAATGATTAAGTAAACACATCTAGCCTTTACATAACGATCTGTTGTCGAATTGTTGCCTTCATACGTGCGTACGAACAGCGACCGTTGTTGGAGCCTCGGGAAATCGGGCATTACGGTGATTTGATTAATTTGGCAAAACCGCTCGGGCCCCACAATTTCCATTCGTCTTACAGGACCTCGAGTAATGTGCATCGCTGCGATTGCCACGATCAATCTGTCAGTTAGTAATCCCGCGATGACGTGGGGCGCGCGCCGATACCATCGCAGCAGGCCCTGCACGGCTGACCACACGCGGTGCCGCTGCCGCCCCACTTACGGCGTCGCCGCCGGGGGACCTGTTGATCCTGCGTCCTGCGCTCCGGCCCCCTCGCGACCCGCTCCACCCGACGGCCGTCGATCCTGCCGTGACCGGGTCCTGTCTTTAATTGAATATGAAAATGACACGGGAAAGTGGATGGAACGCCAGTCGGGCTAATTAAGTAATCTACTTGGATGTGTCGTTGTTCGGTTGTTTTTCCATTTGCCCCGTTTCGTCTCGTCGCAATGTAATGGCCGTTATCCACGGAGCCCTTTTTTGCCCGCCGGCTTCGTCTTCAGGACCAATACAGTATGTTAAATACGAACGGTACATTAGGTAACGCCGAGTAGGTGTATTCTGTGAATCCTCAGCAGACCAAAACATAAAAAAGTATAGAACGATAAACAGTACACCTATAATACATTTGGATGAAGAACTGCGGAAATAAGTCCCAATTTGGCAACGCTGTAGAACGAAAATGTATTTATAATTTATATCCTGGGGTAGGTTGGAACCTTTGTTGTGAAGATAACACTAACTGAGTTTTTACAAAACACCAGAACACTACTCTCGACGCGCGTTTCGCCAACAAAGTTGGCATCATCTGGAGATGGTTAAAACTCAGTTTTAATCATCTTCAGATGATCCCTTATCCAACGCTGTATTGTGGCAAGGGATGGTTCTGATCGAGACATTTTTAAATACTCGTCAAATTGTCATGCACTGTAACTATTTGTGTGCAATACCGTACGCAAATCAAAATACTACGACAGTCCGAATTGTGTATAAACACACACCACTCTCAAATATCACAGTAACTGTGACATTTGAGTGACAAACATCCCCGCACATATTTCTTTTGCCCCGCCCTCACATACCTTTACTATTAGCATATAGCGCAATGCACCTCCAACAATACTTTCAATATTTCTAGTGAAACGAATACAGCGGCAGGTAACAGGCGGTCAATGAATAAATTTTATTGTTGGTTGATGTCCTTGCTATTAATTTATACAAGCAGTTAATTTACATTACAAGAAAATGAGCCAGGGTGTGGACAAGCTACTGACATGAAAAGTTTTATTGTATAATTTATAATAAGATTGTGATAGACTTCTAATAGATATTTCAGAACACGTATAAGTCCGACTGTGAAATGTCCGCAGTCTAATCCGGGGCTTAAAGGTAATCGATGCAATATCGATAAGGAAAAGTCTGCAGGATAAATTTTCGAGCATATTTCTATAATCTAAAAATTTTTTACCGACCATTTCCAGAATTTTAATAAATCCAACCTTCTCTTCAAATATACGAATGCAGTTGTTTTCTATCCTTCCGACGTTGAGTTGCTCATTCATTATTGTTCACCATTAATGAAGAGAATAATTATTAATCTTTGTTATGTAAGATCGTCATTTATTTCTTGTTGTAGTTTATCGAACTTCATTCGTATCTAATCTTCGCGCAAATGTTTACATAAAAAATAAGTTTTTTTAGCGTTAAATTAAGAAATGAACCTGTTTCTATGTCAATAATACCGCGACAAATTACGTGTATAAAAGAAATAGTGTAATACAATATAGGCAATAATTATGGAAGTAAATTATCTAGTATAGCGTCTACTATCTAAACGGTGGCGCCCTCTATTAACGAAAAATATAACTAACCCTCAAATTAATTTATTATTGCCCAGATTTCAAGATAAGACATCGTAAGTGTCTCATTACATTCCTTCTTGATGGTACATAAAAAGTGTCGTAACATTATGTGATTTTCGTGTAAACTTTTTTTCTGGACGTTAGAGAATCTACCTCCATATGCTCCACTCAAGTTTCTACCCCTCATTCGTCCCTTCAGACATCCTCTCGAGAGGATACACTCGGTGATACTCTCTACCGTAATGCCCCTCTGTTTTAAGTTGCTCTTTAACGGGGGTAGAAGGTTGCCAAGTTCGAAATTGGACTCTATTTATTAATTAATTATTAATTTCTGCTTCACGGTAGACGTGCTACCTGTCTGGGTTGGCCTGGCAAACAGTTATAATAAATGTATTCGTGTCTGCGTAAGGCCTGCTATGTTGACGAGTGCGATGTTATAAGTTGTTATTGCCTACCGTTGGTTGTATGCAATTAAACGAGGAAAGTCATTAAGCCATGCATTTTTTTTGTCGATGTACTGTTTCCTGGACTTTTGAAATCGATTTTTTTCCCCGGGAAAATGTTTTTTAGATAAGCCAATTTTGTGGTTAATTGTTTCATCAAATTTTCGTGTATTAAAAAGCCAAAGAACCAGCTCCATAGTTGCGATCTGTGAAACGTAGCGCCGAGGACAGACGGGCGGTGTCTTCTTAAAAACCCACCTTTAAATTCAGTGCGTCCCCAAACGAAAAGCGAAGAAGTTTTGATCTTCTTGATATTATTATTGGTTTTATCACATTCTCTTCTGTAGGAAACCAAAGAACCGCCTTGATAGTTGCAGTATGTGAAACGTTGCGCTGAGGAGAGACAGGCGGTGTTTTCTCAAAAATTTACCTTTAAATTGAGGGTGTTGCCAAACGAAAACCAAAATAGTTAAAATTTTCTCGATATCATTATTGGTTTTAGCACATTCTCTTGTGTAGTAAACCAAAGAATCATCTTCATAGTCGGAATTTATGAAACGGAGCGTTGAGGAGAGACAGGCGGTGTTTTCTCAAAAATTTACGTCTAAATTGGGCGTGTCACCAAACTAAAACCAAAATAGTTATAATTTTCTCGATATCATCATTGGTTTTAGCACATTTTCTTGTGTGATAAACAAAAGAATCATCTCGATAATCGCAAATTATGAAACGTAGCGTTGAGGAGAGACTGGCGCTGTTTTCTCAAAAATTTACCTTTCAATTCAGTGTGTCGCCAAAATAAAACCAAAATAGTTATTATATTCTCGATATCATTATTGGTTTTAGCACATTCTCTCGTGTAATAGGCCAAGGAATCATCTGGATAGTCGCATTTTGTGAAATGTAGCGATGAGAGACAGGCGGTGTTTTCTCAAAGATTTACCTGTAAATTCGGTGTGTCGCCAAAGGAAATCCAAAATAGTTATAATTTTCTTGATATCATTATTGGTTTTAGCACATTCTCTTGTGTAATAGACCAAGGACCAAGGATCATCTTGATAGTCGCAATTTGTGAAACGTGGCAATGAGGAGAGACAAGCGGTGTTTTCTCAAAAATTTATGTTTAAATTCAGCTTGTCGCCAAAAGAAAACGAAGATAGTTATAATGTTCTCGATATCATTATTGTTTTTAGCACATTCTCTTGTATAATAGACTAAGAAGTCATCTTGATAGTCGTAATTTGTGAAACGTAGCGTTGAGGAGAGACAGGCGGTGTTTTCTCAAAAATTTATGTTTAAATTCAGCTTGTCGCCAAAAGAAGAACAAAGAAATTCTAATCTTCTCGATATCATTAATCGTTTCATCGCAAATGTTTTAGATAAAATTCAATTAAGTAAAACGACGACTTTATTTCCGGTGGGTTTTATGTTAACATTTTTTTTTAATTTAACTTTAATTTTTAATTAGTTTTTATACCCCCTATTATTAATTTATAATTTTCTGAGGGCGACACTTAAAATGGTGTTATAACCCTATAACTAACTGTTCTATAGTTTATTTCATCGCTATTTACCAAATAAAAAATCTCAAACCATACCGTGTCTTGTTCTTATGGCTAGGCGCAGATAGACTGTTCCGTTTATCGGCAAGATAACAGAGTTTTTTATTTGGCAAATAGCGATGAAATGAATAGTACTTATTTGTGATTTTTAAGATTTTATTACGTTGAAAATATATACGAAATAAGCTACACAGTTTTAAAATCCTTTTTTTTTATTTCAGATCTCTCCCTGTTCCAAGGCGGCATACCCCCTATTTTGGCCAACCGGACTATCGAATATATGAACTTAACAAAAGGCTACAACAGCGAACGGAGGTAGTGTGTATATAGTATAATTTTTTTCCAGTTCACTAAATAATGAACCACTTTTTCCATCGATAATAAAAAAAAAAGTTTAAACTTGCTACAGTGAGCCATAATAGCAACTCATGTAATGTCAACTGATGCAATATCACAACAATTTGTTTTGCTTCTTGATAATAATCTTAATATTAATTTACCATCAATACTGAGTGTTCCAAATTCGAGTAACGAAATACGAAATAATAACGTAGATTACAACTATACTTATATCTTATAACACTGGATACCGTTTTTGTGTTATGGCTAACAGGGAAAATATGACAAATAATAATAAAAAAAAAATCAAAGACGCATTTGTCGCCATAGAATTTATGAGGATATAGAGACCTACGCTTGTATATCCGTAATTATAAGGGCTAAAGTGTTGACATTTCGTATTTGAGGGTGACTATGACCCCATGACTACCCTTGTGCGACGTTGCCACATCGTACAAAAAAATCTAAAATCTATGGGTTTTTTAAGAACCTGGCAACGCCGCATTATTGTATCATTTCATTAGCATATTCGTAACAATTTAATTATTAAAAACTGGCACCCGTTGTGTCATTATCGCTCAGTCTGACTTGTAAATATTCGCCATTGACATGTTGGATGCGCATATTGGAAAGTAACCGCCATCTTTGGATTCCAGGACAGTGATAATTTATGGTGGGACGCCTTCGCGACAGAGTTTTTCGAAGACGACGCTTCCTTAACGCTCGCTTTTTGTTTAGAAGATGGACCCAAGAGATATAGTAAGTTGATAACGATAACTATTAATTTTTTTAATTTCATGTCGTTTTTATTCTATATTACTGTCTAGTTTAGGTTTTGTTGTATTTCAGTGTTTTTCGAGATTTTTTCCCACACAAAAACAGGTTAATGCTTCGTATACAGCTAGCGGCAGGCCGTTAGGCGAATCCTTGGTTAGTTTGGTTGCGTTTTATGGCAAAATGATGGAAGAGCGTCCGATGTTTCAAAGTTTTAAATAACAAGTCGGATTGTCAGCTAAAGCTTGTTTAAGGGGGGATTCGTCTTTGGCGGGTCGAAAAACAGCCAATTTTTCAGCATAAAAAAAATACGCTGGTGATAAATTTAAATCTGTGTATTATACAATGTTTTTATTATGGTTTTATCTGTTTATATAAATTTTATTGATGCTATTTTTTCACTACTCTGCGTTGTGGGTCCCATTGAACGTAGCTCCACGCAAATTCCTTTCCAAACGGTTTACATGATATCTCTTCATCAAATGATCTGAAATGAAAAAAAAACATGGCATTACATTTAAAATACGTGCAGTTATCGTGTGAACTAAGATAAGGTAAAATTTTTTTTTTTATAAAAATGGTGACAGATCAAAGTTCAACATAGGATTTCTCTCAAAAAAATGTCCGGAAATCATGAAGTAAAAAAAAAAAATTTGCAACGTATCGTTTTAGTTTTAGTCCGAATGATAGACGAAACTCATCTGAACATACAGTTATAATTTCATATTGATCCGTCTAAAACTTTTTTAGTTATTGTGTAAACCAATCGCAAAAAAGCTGTTTCGAGAAAAACGTGTTTAAAGATTCAAGTACAGTTATAAATTAAACATTCAATACTTACAGCTAATTCGCGACTCCAGGGCCGTACAATATTCCTTCCTCTTGCTCGTGAAATTGATTTTTTTCTAAATTTTCCATTCTAGCCGACGTACGCGCCTCTTTTGTGGTTTCGAGACTCCTCCGTGTTGAACGCTTCAAACGCCCCTCATCCCTCTGCTCGGCGTAAATGCGGCAATTACTACCAATGATAAGCCCAATGGAATCCATAGTTTTTAAAATAGCAGAGGCGCCTTCGTTGAATATACTTGCTGCTAAAAAGGTCGCACATTCAATTGTCTTCAATCCACAGTGTAGGTGTTTAGAGGCGAGTCGCCAAAGTGTCGAATTGAAACTTTCGTTATTATTTTGTGTTTCGCCACCCAAACACCTTTCATGAATGGGCTTAATAGCATCTGCGACTTCTTTATGAAGAGGTGGCTTGTGGTTATATTCATCAAGGGTGCCTTCTGCTTCCGCCTTACGCCATTCACACCAGCTATCAACTCCTTGTGGGCAGTACATATGCTGTAGTCTATCATTTGTCGATAATTTATGATAGTAAGTTGCCCAGACACCTTCATACATGGCATCAACCGAGTCTGGATGTCTCCTAATAGCTAATCCATAATAAACGGTCAATTCTTCCGGTCCGACACATTCAAACGGTCCGACACATTCTTTTTTCTTGATAGGACAATCTTCGCCATATGGATTCTCGTCGAACAATGCTTTAAATGTTTTTGTATCGCCATCGCCAATATAATTTACATATCGTACTCCATAATTTTCACAAGATCTTAGGAACATTTCTTTCACACCGTCTACTTCCATCTTTCCAGCTGATCCAGTATGATTTGCAGTACACTCTTCGATGTGTTGTTCCATCCAAAGATCATATTCCACAGTCCCAGCTCTTGATTCCCACAATTTACAAGCATGGCAATATGCAGATTTCACATCCAAGTCCAAAATTTTATTGGAATACTTCCCAATCAAAGTTATGGCGCCAAATAGCGAGTTGAAGCCTCTCTTTTTCCATGTTCCACCGCCAGACACTGTAATGTCATTTGTTGGGTTTCCATTTTCCTCGTTTGCTTTTTTCTCCTCTTCCACTGCTTTTTTCTTCAGAAGATCAAACACTGCTTTAGCTCTACGGGTTTTAAAGGTTTTCTAAAGACGCATAGTAAATAGTTGTACCAAATCCTTGACACAAATCCATCAGGCCACAAAATAAATTTATGCCCTCTCTACCAACTCCCAACAGTCGCATAACCATAACAATTCTTCTGTTGATTTCATATGCTCTGTTGATCAAAGGGCAATAATTTATATACACCACATATGAATTTATGGACACCACATTTACATTGCATTGCAATTTTAAAACCCAAACCATGGGTGCTACTCTCACAAAATTTGATTTCCCCTTTGCACTCTTTGCAAACAACCAACTGAGAAATAGTGGAAAACACTGATAAAAAAGCTATAATTCTGTAAACATGGCCTGTTTCCTAAACTGGAGTCCACAAGAAACTCTTCATAACTATTTGTGGCTAATTTTTTGCAGATGTACTTGCAAACGAAGTTTCAGCTTCTTGACTATATCTGTTACCAGCGAATTTCCTCTTCTTCGACCTGCTGATAGGTCGAAGACTTCGATGTCCTCGAGAACTTCTGCTACGTTTTCTATCCATGGTATGGCACTGCTAATGACACGTCTGCACTCTACGAAATTTCACAATGGAATAAATAATAAATTTGTGTTACCCTAAACCTGACTCAACAATACTATCTATTCACCTGCTCAGCAAGGGGACGCGAACACCTGCCGCGCGCTCGAAAATCTATCTCCGCGTACTCGAAAATTTACCTCCGCGCATCCACTCGACGTAAAGGCTGTAACAGCGTCAATTTTACGAATTTCAAACTAAAAATTTGTAGGGATCTTCTTAAGAGTGTAAATGACGCAATTCCGCCAAAAACAAAAAAAAAATCGATTTTTTTGTCCTGAAAAAGGCGAATCCCCCCTTAAGAACGCGTTTAATTTAGCCACCAAAACTCCACAGGATTATTTGAGTTGTTTCGGCGACACCGTATGTAAATTCCGGTTCGTCATTCGCCCGCCTAGAAGCCTGCCGCTCCCTGTATATCCGAACGTGTGCAAAATGGGTTATTCGACTTGTATTACATATTATAAAAAGATGTATATATGTTATAAATAGAGGAGAAGTTTCTAATGGCGTTCTTGTATTTCGCTGTTCCAGCTATTGGTAGGACGCTAATACCCAGGTATTTCAGGAGTATATTTGAAGGTGGGGTGACGGAGTTGTACTATAATATGAAGCATCCGAAAGAGTCCTTCCATAACACTAGTATTACGCTAGACTGTGATCAGTGTACTATGGCAACGCATCATGGTAAACCCCTATTTACTAAGGTAAATATCGCCAACTTTTTAATAATTATATCATTTAATATTTGATATATCGCCCTGTATATATATCCCGTAAGTTAGGTTGTTACTATTACGCAATCCCCAGGACCTGTAGGGAACCCTCCGGCCAGATTCCAGCTGCGTGGGTTGCAAACCTATAATAAAATTTTGTTAGCATCTACCGGAAGCTAAAATGTTCTTTCGTTCTGTTTTTCAGGTGTGTACAGAAGGCCGCTTAATTCTAGAGTTCACGTTCGACGACTTGATGAGGATAAAATCGTGGCATTTCGCGGTGAGGACGCATCGAGAACTTATCCCGAGGTCGGTCGTCGGGATGCACTCCCAACAGGACCCGAGTATGCTGGACCAGCTGTCAAAGAACATCACCAGACAGGGCATCACGAATTCGACGCTAAATTATTTAAGGGTAAGTTTTGGATTCGATTAATCCGAGCTAGAACGTCGAGAGAGAGAGAGAGAGAGAGAGGGAGAGATTTAGAATAGAAAACGGCGACGGGTTTTTGTGTGAAGGTTATTTATTGTGCGGTTATTGCTTAATGCCTACGGATTTGTAATACCCCCAAGACGCATGAAATTAGGACAAACGGGTATTATTTTATATTTTTTTTAATCGGCCTAATGTTGTCAATTGGCTGCGAAATTTAGTGAAAAGTCGATAAATTGAAGATTTATTTATAGTAGGAACTGTAGGGAGTAGATCTCGATGAAACTAACTTATCTTTAAAGTCTCCTAATAAAATCAATTTACAATAGAAAAAAGTTGACAATTGGTAAAAGAAAACAGTATAAAACAGGAAATGTAAAAAATAGGCATTAAAAACGTCGTTTACAACGCAGGCCACCCGATTTTTTTCGCAACTTCTCTTTACCGTTAGCGAAATTTAATTATGCATAGTTTTAATGAAATATACGGGGTGGAACAAAAAGTGGGTATCTCTCCATGCCCTGAGACGTATTTTGAGGGTTAATTGGAATCGATTTCCAAATACCTTCGTTCTAAAAATTTTAATTCGAATGCAAATCTTGGTTTTTAAATGGGAAAAAATTATATTTCATTTGAAAATTACCTTTAAATATTACAAAAATATGTGGGTATAATTTATTTTTGTTCATTAGTTCTTCTTGTTTATTAATTTGGTTAATTGGCGATTTATTTTAAAATAAATAAAAGTATAAAACTAATATACAGGGTAGAACGAAAAGTAGGTATCTACTCATGCCTTGAGGCGTATTTTGGGGGTCAATTGGAATCGATTTCCAAATACCTTCGTTCTAAAAATTTTAATTCGAATGCAAATCTTGGTTTTTAAATGGGAAAAAATTATATTTCATTTGAAAATTACCTTTAAATATTACAAAAATATGTGGGTATAATTTATTTTTGTTCATTAGTTCTTCTTGTTTATTAATTTGGTTAATTGGCGATTTATTTTAAAATAAATAAAAGTATAAAACTAATATACAGGGTAGAACGAAAAGTAGGTATCTACTCATGCCTTGAGGCGTATTTTGGGGGTCAATTGGAATCGATTTCCAAATACCTTCGTTCTAAAAATTTTAATTCGAATGCAAATCTTGGTTTTTAAATGGGAAAAAATTATATTTCATTTGAAAATTGCCTTTAAAAATTACAAAAATATGTGGGTATAATTTATTTTTGTTCGTTAGTTCTTCTTGTTTATTAATTTGGTTAATTGGCGATTTATTTTAAAATAAATGTATAAAACTAATATACAAGGTAGAACGAAAAGTAGGTATCTAGCCATGCTTTGAGGCGTATTTTGGGGGTCAATTGGAATCGATTTCTAAATACCTTCGTTCTGAAAATTTTAATTCGAATGCAAATCTTGGTTTTTAAATTGGAAAACATTATATTTCATTTGAAAATTGCCTTTAAAAAATTTCAAAAATATGTAGGTCATAATTTATTTTTGTTCATTAGTTCTTCTTGTTTATTAATTTTGTTAATTGGCCATTCATTTTAAAATAAATAAAAGTATAACACTAATATACAGGGTAGAACGAAAAGTAGGTATCTACCCATGCTTTGAGGCGTATTTTGAGGGCCAGTTGGAATCGATTTTCAAATACCTTCATTGTGAACATTTTAATTCGAATGGAAACCGCGGTTTTTAAATTAGGAAATATTATTTTTCATTTCAAAATTGCCTTTACAAGTTACAAAAATATGTGGGTATAATTTATTTTTATTCATTAGTTCTTCTCGTTTAGTAATGTTATTTATTGGCGATTCATTTTAAAATAAGTAAATGTATAAAACTAATATATAGGGTTGAACGAAAAGTAAGTATCTACCCATGCCTTGAGGCGTATTTTGAGGGCCAGTTGGAATCGATTTTCAAATACCTTCATTGTGAATATTTTAATTCGAATGGAAACCGCGGTTTTTAAATTGGGAAAAATTATTTTTCATTTCAAAATTGCCTTTACAAGTTACAAATATATGTGGATATAATTTATTTTTGTTCAGTAGTTCTTCTCGTTTATTAATGTTGTTTATTGGCGATTCATTTTAAAATAAATAAAAGTATAAAACTAATATACAGGGTAGATCGAAAAATAGGTAACTACCCATGCCTTGAGACGTATTTTGGGGGTCAATTGGAATCGATTTTCAAATATCCTCATTGTGAAAATTTTAATTCGAATGGAAACCGCGGTTTTTAAATTGGAAAAAATTATTTTTCATTTCAAAATTGCCTTTACAAGTTACAAATATATGTGGGTATAATTTATTTTTATTCACTACTTATTGGTTATTATTTTCGTTGATTGGCGATCAATTTCAGAGTAAATAAAAATTTAAAATTAATATACAGGATGGAACAAAAAGTGGATATCTAACCGTGCCTTAAGACGTATTTTGGGGGTCAATTGGAATCGATTTTCATATACCTGCCTTATCGAGGTATAGGTTTATAAAACACCAATTCAGGGTTATATAGAGTGGCCGCCAAAAAAATTGCACCAACCAACCAAGAGGGAAAAAATTAGATTTTTAATTTTTATTTTCTCCGATAGTTGTGTTCATATTAAATGTCGAGCAAGATTTGATTTAAATGGAAACCGTAAATTGAAAGAAATTTATTTTCAAAAATTGTAAAAATATTTGGAAGTAGATGAAAATTATAACTATTTGCAAAAATCTTTAAAAAGTAATTTTATTTTATTTCTGACAGACGATCATAATTAAAAAACTAGTAAATAAATAAAGTAATTGTGAAAACGTATTTTTGTTATGAGTATTAATGTTTTCCTCCTAAATTAAATATCACTCAGTATATTTCATCTATGCAGATATACAAATATATAATTTTTCGAATACACACAAACTATTGACGTAAAGAAATCGAAAAACATTTTTTTCCTATTTGAAACAAACCTTTTGGTGATCTCTGTATAAATTTTATTTTTAAGACTCAGATTTTTTTATTTCTACTTTTGATCAAATGCCTCACATTACAGAAAAAGAGAAATTTGCCTCGAATTCTTATTTCTACATTTGATTTGTTTTTTTTTCAAAACTCCCACATAACGGCCGCAAGAAAAAGTTAAAATTACGGGAGGTACGCATTACCGTAGAAAAAAATACATCTTATGGGCAAATGGCTAGGAAGGATCTGGAAATAAACAACGCAATTCTATTTAATTTTCGTAACACCCCGTATATACCATACTGGAAAAAGTTGCCGGTTATTTTGAGCAGCATTCGGTTGGGGATTTGCTTTGCTACAAAAATAAATATGCATTCAACCGATTTGAAGCGAAAAAAATGTGCGATAAAGTGAATATATCTATTCGAAATGTCACTTTAGGCAAAACTACGTATAATTTATCGCGTTTCGAAGATTTTCGTCCTTGGCTGCGATTAAGTTAAAGTAGACAAAGTCAAGGATGAAAAAAAAAATCGTAGAAAAATTATAAAGGGGTCGTCTTGAGGTCCCCGTTGTTTTCGAGAAAATTTTCAGTCTAAACTAGATTAAAGATTAATAGTACTTAGTTGTTTTGTATCTAGCCATAAACGGTGGTATGTTTACAAACAACTAAGCGTAAATGTTTCTCTTAAAAGTTTATTTTTAGTTGAAACGGTGCTCTTAGTAACAAACGACCTATTTTTATGTTTCACAAGAATATTATTAGGTGTACTAAAAATTATCTTTTGTGAAGGGGATTTATTGTAAAACGCACAATGTTAATTGTAAATAAAACAAAAAGTTTTCAGAGAACTATCTTAATATTTTTTATTATGATAGAAGGATCTATGACAATTATGTGTGAAACAAAATATCGTCCAAATGCTCGCCACGGCTTCGGTGGCATACCTCTATCCGATGGTCCATATTTTCAATGACTCTGAGACATAATTAAGGTTCAATGTCGTTAATGTGCCGAATTATCTCATCCTTTAGCTCGTCAATTGTTCTTGGCTTATTGACGTACACTTTTTCTTTTAAATATCCCCAAAGACAGAAGTCCAACGGTGTCAAATCACATGATCGTGGCGGCCAATTAACATCGCCACGACGTGAGATAACACGGCCATTGAATTTCTCGCGCAAAAGTGCCATTGTTTCGTTGGCTGTGTGGCCAGTGGCACCATCCTGTTGGAACCACATATCGTCCAGGTCCATATCCTCAATTTCCGGCCACAAGAAGTCCGTTATCATCTCGCGATAGCGAACACCATTCACGGTAACTGCTTGGCCGACCTCATTTTCGAAGAAGTACGGCCCGATGCGCCGCCAGCCCATAAACCGCACCAAACAGTCACTCTTTGTGGATGCATCGGCTTTTCAACAATCACTCGTGAATTCTCATTTGCCTAAATGCGGCAATTCTGCTTGTTAACGAATCCACTGAGGTGAAAGTGTGCCTCGTCGCTGAAGATGATTTTCTTTGTAAAATCACCATTCACTTCTGTCTGTTCAACCAACCATTCGGCGTATTAACGACGCTTGAAATGGTCAGTAGGCTTCAGCTCTTGAGTCAATTGAACCTTGTAAGCGTGTAAATTCAAATCTTTATTCAAAATTCGCATCAGTGATGTTCGTGAGATGTTCAATTGTTGGGCACGACGACGAGTCGTGGTTGACGGCTCTTCTGCTACACTATCGCGAACAACTGCAAATGTTTTCCGCAGAACGAACTGGACGAGCATGCACAGGTGTTCACATTTCCTACAGACCCGGTTTGCTGAAATTTGCGCACAATTCTCCCGATTGTGGACACATTTGGTCGATTATGCTGACCCAAAAAAGTCACCAAGTGCACGAAATGCATTTTGATTTGAACGCCCATTTTCGTAAAAGGCTTCAACAATCTTAACGCGCTGCTCAATTGTGTACCTCTCCATGGTTGAATTTGTCAAACACTGAAACAAAGAAATGTCAAATTAAGTTGGGCAAAAAACTTGACGTTAAGGTGTGACTCACAATTAACATCGTGCATTATGGTTGGACCACCCTTTGCATACCATATATATAAAACATATTTAATTTGTATACACAGAAAATTTTTTCAAAATTGACAAAATTTTTTGATTTGATAAATTTTGATAAATTGATTGATAAATTGTTTCAAAAATTTATAAAAAAAAAACCGGTAATTTTTGTCCGTTTTATAAGAATTTATAGAGAACGATGCTTTTGTTAAGAACTGTTAGTTTTTAATATTCTTCTGTATAGTAACAAGTACAGGATATTGAACACACATCGTTAGTTGATTAATTAGATATACGAGGTATGGCTAGAAAAAAAACCGGACTGATTATTTTGTCTCTAAATAGCAACAGGGGTCACGGCAATGTGGCGTGATACTTCCCCCACCCACCACTAAAATTTCAAGGTCGTAGG
This sequence comes from Rosalia funebris, assembly GCA_037954035.1. Classification (NCBI taxonomy): domain Eukaryota; kingdom Metazoa; phylum Arthropoda; class Insecta; order Coleoptera; family Cerambycidae; genus Rosalia; species Rosalia funebris. The sequence goes on along the minus strand of JAZFAV010000001.1, from coordinate 6,507,182 downwards.
TTGTTTTGTTTGCCCACAACATAAAACTCTACTACAGTGTGCATTCGCGCTTCGTCGTCGTAAAAGTTGAGCAGCGTGTCAACGCGAAATTCCTAGTGAAACTTGGAAAATCGGCCACGGAAGTTTATTCACTTTTAAGGGAAGTCTATGGCGATCAAAGTTTATCACGTACACAAGTGTTTGAGTGGATAAAAAGATTTAAAGGAGGTAGGGAAACGGTTCATGACAAGACGTTAGAACATCCGCCGTGTTAGGACGAGATCCCCGTGTTAGAACATCCGCCCTACTCACCTGACTTGGCCCCGTATGATTTTTTTTTGTTCCCAAAAGTCAAATCTGCTTTAAAGGGAACAAGGTTTGCTACAGTAGAGGAGGTAAAAAAGAAAGCGACGGGCATCATGAAGCAGCTTTCAGAAAATGATTTTCAACACTGCTTTGAGCAGTGGAAAAGTCGTATGGAGCGGTGTAGGGATCGATGAGGGGAGTATATAGAGGAAGACAAAATTGTTGTGGAAAAATATAGTTAATAAAATGTCTCACAGCACCAGTCCGGTTTTTTTTTTCTAGCCATACCTCGTATATACTTAAAACGGTGATCAGAAATAGTGGTTTGATACACAAGGCACAAAAATTAAGGGAAGTAAAAAAATCTTAAATTTTTATGTGATGAAATTAGGGAAAAAGTTGTTGCTTAAGTTACAGCCCTTTAAAAATCACCCAAAAAATTAGGATTTTTTTACATCCCTAAATTTTTGTGCCTAGTGTATTATGTATGAATCACTTAATATTATTTGGCACCGAACTATAGCGAGAAGTCGCATACTGCCTTTAATTTCATTTTATGGCGCCATATGTTCTTATTTTTGCCTTGTGACAATGTTTTATTGCCAATAGAATTTAGTAATATTTGCTCGGTGATCAATCTTTCATATTTTCGTGATTAATATATTTTATATATGTATATTTAACAAGATTTGACTTTGTAATGTGTGTGATGAATACGTATTCGATATAGTACCGTTTCTTGTAAATTCGATGGTAATTTTTAACGAGCTTATAAAAATAGAAAAAAATAATTTTGTGGTCTTTGGTATTTTTGTTTTGCAAGATTTTAATATGTTTATTTCTGTAGTAGCGTATACCAGGTATATAAATATGAAACCGGAATTACCCATAGTTGGCCTAGCTGTTAATAGTTACCGCCATTAGCGCCATTTTCTTGTTGTGACATCTGATAAAGGTTTTTACCTCACAACAATACAAGTTTCATACAACAACATCGTTTTTAATAGCGTTGAACATGTCGAATTTTGTGCCTGGAAACTACGATTTGCGGCCAGCATTGATTTTCTGTTACCATTTGAAGAAAACTGCTGAAAAGCCTACGGTGAGCATGTTCTTGGTAAATCGCAGTGTCTTGAGTGGTTTAAAAAATCAAAAGTGACAATTTTGATGTGAGAAACGAAGAACGTGGAAGACCACCGAAAAAGTTTGAAGATAGCGAATTGCAAGCATTTTTCGATGAGAATTACACTCAAACGCAACAAGAACTCGTGGATCAATTAAAAGATGGAAAAATGGGTTCCACATGAATTGAATGAAAGACAGCGGGAAAACCGAAAAACCATTTACAAAATGCTGCTCGCCAGGTACAAAATAAAGTCATTTCACCATCGAATTATGACTGGCGATGAAAAGTGGATATATTTCGAGAATCCTAAGCGTTAAAGGTCATGGGTAACTCCAGGCGAACCATCAACATCGGCTGCAAGGCCAAATCGCTATGGACGGAAGACAATGCTCTGCGTTTGGTGGGATCAGGAGGATGTGATCTATTATGAGCTGTTAACACCTGGCCAAACCGTTAATGCTGAACGTTACCGACAACAAATGATCGATTTGAATCAAGTTTTGCGTGAAAAACGATCAAAATATCAAACAAGGTAACACAAAGTGATTTTGCTTCATGATAATGCGCCGATAATCACACACAGCAAAACCGATTAAGGAAACGATTGAGGCGTTTAGTTGGAAAACACTTTCGCATGCGGCTTACTTACCAGACTTGGCTCCGTCCGATTACTACTTATTTGCATGGATGGGACACGCAGTTGCTGAGCAGGGCTTTACTTCTTACGAAAACGTACGAAAATGTCTCGATGACCGGTTTGCCTCAAAAGAGCAAGACTTCTTTTGGCATAGAATCCACAAATTGTCATAAAGACGGGGAAAATGTACAGCTAGCAATGGGCAATACTTCGAATAAAATATTTTATCATTTTCATATAATAAGTGTATGAAAATGATTGAATGATAAAGTGTATTTTCTTTACGAAAAGTTCCTGTTTCATATTTACATACCTAGTACAGGACCCCTTTACAAAGTTGGGGTTTTATTTTTGACGAGAACTGCATGGTGATAAAGTAAAAAATCAGTCATTTCTGGGCAACTTTAAAAGGCGATATTTTCGCAACCGACCCGACCTATCCCATCGAGACACGTTAAAAATAAATCTCCAAGTTTGTGAGCGCGCCCTGTATACGGAATAATATAGACTTGAGGATAACTTGGTTTGTTTTTTAGTTATGTGTGATATTAGAGCCGATGCAGGAGCTCATGTCGAGGCACAAAGCGTACGCGCTCAGTCCGCGGGACTGTCTCAAAACGACGTTATTTCAGAAATGGCAGAGGATGATTGCCCCGCCGGGTAAGAGAGGTACCAATTTTTTTGCACTATAGGATTATTCATTCTTGCTTTACGCCGTCTACCCGACTTCCTATCGGAAGTCGATCAAAACAAAAATCTTGCTCGACATAACGCGACGACGACAAAGACGTGATCGGTATAGCAAAAATGAAAAAAATCCTGAAGACCTAACGACTGCACTCTGTTAACAAACTCTTGCTAATTGTAAGAGTATTTAACAGTAAGAAATCCCCGAACGTTTTCAGTATGTTAACTTTGTCTTTTTGTTGGCGCTTTAGAGTCCCAGCGGCCGGCGAACAAGAGGCGGAAACGTAAGGGCTCGAATTCGGGGGGAGCGGCCAACAACGCCGCCCCCGCCCCCAACAAGAAGCGATCACCAGGGCCTAATTTTTCCCTAGCATCACAGGTAAGATAACACGTTAGTCTGTCTAGTTTTTTTTACTCAAACTCATTTACATTCCAGCTCCTTAAACACCTTATCCAGCGTTGCCAAGTATATATTTTGGCCTGTTTTTCCCTTCTGATGTCCAAAACCATTATTCTCGTAGCGTAACTGCGCAGTGTTGCGAGATGTATTACTTTGGTCTGTTATCGCGATATGCCCCTTCTCAAATAATTGGAAATAAATTAGCAACAATAAAAATCTTTAAAACGTGGTTCTATTGATTTTTTTTCAATTATATACGTTCAATACGTTGTTGCCAAATGCCTTACTTCGTCCCCATTTATCTTAATTTTTCTTGCAAATATGTAAACGTAGCATTCAAAGTCTATTTCATATCTCCAGATTTGTCTGATTTTCGAATCAATCCCAAAAAGTTGCGAAAATATGTTTACGCGGTGTTGTCAAATGTGTTGTTTTGCCCATATTTTTCCGACAATTCTTCGTTCAAATATTGGCGTTATTAAAACATTTCATAAGGAAATAGCAGTCTGTGTATGCCATTGGAATTTTCTCAAATAAATTTTTTCAATAGATTTTTCAAATTAGAATAATGTCTCATTCCAATTTTCATTAGTACCTTATCCAGTGTTGCCAAATGTATATCAGTAACGTGAAGAATTGATTCTAGTGAATTTCTTTATTGAATACTATTGCCCATTGGTACCAAATGCATTATTTTGTACCTTTTTCTCCTGCTATTTTCCCCCCAAGTACGTAAACACATAAAATATCATATTATTTAGATTGAAAATCTAAATAATCTCTGCAGATTTGTCTGAATCTTTTAAGCAATCCCAAAAGATTGCGAAAAATAAACTAAGAAAAGGTGTTTACTCGGTGTTGTCAAATCTGTTACTTTGTCCATACTTTTCCTACAACTTTGCGTTCAAATATAATGTCGACATCATTAAAAGATTTAATGGGAAAAAAGTCTGTATGTGCCATTGGAATGTTTACAAAAATTCCATTTTTTTCGTTAGATCTTTTAAATTATAATTTCTATCAGCACTTTACCCAGTGTTGCCAAATGTATCCCAAGGACGTGAAGAATCGATTCTAATGTATTTTTACTCGTTGGTGCCAAATTTATTATTTTGCCCCCCTTTCTCCCTAAGTATGTAAACATACCAATGGCATAAAAAATCTAAACAATTTCTACACATTCTTCTGAATTTTTTTTAAAATCTCGAAAAATAACCCGAGCAAACGTGTTTGCTCAGTGTTGCCACACACGTCATTTTATCCATACTTTTCTTAGAAGTTTTCATCGAAACAACGCTGGCGACGTTAAAATCCTTTCCTTATTGTCCAATAAGGAATGTCCAATTCCTTAGTTGAATTTTTTAAATTATGATTTTTATATATCAATTTCTATAAACATCATATCCAGTGTTACCAAATGTATTATTTTGATCCTATCATTACCTACATTTCCCCTTCCGATGCCCAAAGACGTGTCACTGTGCATTGTTGCCAATTATACTTACTTTCACAGCTTTTCATCCAAAGACAGCGACAGTAATAGTCGCTTTATGAATTTTACTGAATTATATGTATATTCTTTTATTTGCTTTGTTATCCCTTTTGAACTTTTTTTAATTTTATCATACTTACTGAACTGTGTTAAATTCCCAGTGCCTAAAAGGTTTTGTCTTCACCTTTACCATACTTTGCCTTTTATTATTACAGTCCGTCAAACGAAATAAAAAAGTAACCAGTATAATGTCTGTTGCTCAAAAATGAAGAAAAGTGTAAGTACTTCTAAACGTTTTCCTTCAATGTTGCCAAATTGAACAGTTCTTCAAAGTATGTTGAGATTTTTAAAACGATTTTTCCTTGATTCAGTTTTTACGCGAATCGTACATTTCACAAATCCTTTATCAGTAGGTGCCTCTAGGTGTGCATCCACTGTTGCCAGATGTATCGGTTTTTCACTTCTATTCCGATTTCAAGTGGTTGCAAGTTTTACAACGTTTTTCGGCAGGTTCCACCACCAATTGTACAGAATGTATTTGCGGCAAATTCATCGCAATTAACCGAGTGTTGATAAATTTGTTATCTGCATTGTTTTTCTTACGTAAATCTGATACCTATATTTCAGAAATAATTTGTCGATACATTTTGTCTAAACGCGTGTCCAACGTTGCCAAATATATCCGCTTGTCTTTACATGCTTTTCACTTAATTGACAATGTATTCTTTAGGTAAAGCCCACCAAATTTGAGGTTGTTTCTCATTCCATACTCTCTTCCGCTAGGCTTGCACATCGCATACGCTCTGATGTTTTCAATGGGATTAATATCAGGCGATTGTGATGGCTAGCCCAGCCGATCATTGCCGTTTTGTTTCTCTTAGGTGCAAAGTGCTCTTAACATTTTGTATTCATACAGTCAATTCCAGGCATGTAAATATGAAAAAAGATTTTTTTGTATAGAAAATACACATTTATTGTATGAAAATGATAAAGAAAATATTTTATTCGAAGTATTGCCCATTGCTAGCTATACATTTTCCCATCTTTCTGACAATTTGTGGATTCTTTTTGCTCTTTTGAGACAAACCAGTCATCGAACCATTTAATACCAGCAGTCATCGTATATTTTCATAAGTGAAGCCCTGCTCAGCAAATGGTAACAGAGAATCAATGCTGTCCGCAAGTCATAGTTTCCAGGCACAAAATTCGACATGTTCAACGCTATTAAAAACGATGTTGTGTCAAACTTGTATTGTTGTAAGTTAAAAACCTTTTCGTCAAAACAAGAAAATGGCGCCAATGACGCGATATGACAGTAACTACATTAACAGCTAGGCCATCTATGAGCAAATTCCGGTTTCATATTTACATCCCTGGTATAGTCACGCATTTAAGTCTCTATATCTGTTGCTGTTCGCGCAATATACGTTCTGGTAAATCTTCCATTGGTTTTCCTTGTTCAAATGGTTCCGTAAACGTCTCGAGCTATGTTTTTGGTCCTTTCGGGTACCCATAATTCGGACGTTTCGCGAACGCTAAATTTCTTAGCAAAGACGACGTGTGGAGTGCACCTACGTGGTTTTTGTTTGACAGACTGATTTATAACGAGTTTTCGATCCGGCAACGCCGGGATTCCCCCAATCCCCCCATCCTCGCGCTTCGCGCGATCACCTGACAACTGAATCTCATGTAGGACTTGGTGTTTGGATTGCAGGACGTGATGGTGGTGGGTGAGCCGTCGCTGATGGGCGGCGAGTTCGGCGATGAGGACGAGCGGCTGATCACGCGGCTGGAGAACACCCAGTACGACGCCGCCAACTCCCTCGACCACGACAACCACGGCTTCCACGCCGACTCGCCGATGCCGGGCTCGAACTCGTGGGGGGCGGGCGTGGGGGACCGGGGGCCCGGAGTGGGACCCTCGCAGGGCAACACCCCCTCCAACCAGGACTCTGATAAGAAATCCCCGGCGGTGAGCCAGTGATGATAGTTCAATAATTGAAGCTGACACTTGAATCTCCTCACTCAGTATTCACCGATGAAGTGGGACGGTAGCCAGTTTCTGTTATTTAATTTTGTAATGCACAAGTGCGAGGGTGCCGGGGGTAAGAGACGCCGTGAGCGCTTACGGACACTAAGATGTGTGAACAACAGACTGTGTGATGTTTTAAACTAAATGGAACCACCCACTATAGGTACCACCTCTACAGAGTGAATGTGTCTGGTTTTATTGAATGGCAGCTCATTGTACAGTAGTTTAACACATCACACAGTCTGTTGTTGTGTGTTCTCTGACGCGGCGTCGATGGAATCGAGACGTCGACACCGGCAACATTGCTTAAAAGACGGTTCGGCACGCCATCTCGCGGCGTCCGCGGGAACGAACGCAGCGCAAATCAAAGGCGTATCAGAATCCCTGTCGTAGTGGGATCGAAATTCCCTGCATATATCACCTGTCATTCCCGTTCTGGTGAGATCGCTGCTACCACTGCCGGATGGCTGGGACCGGCTTTGTTGGGTTAGGTTTTATAGAAAATACATGGAGAACTAATATATAAGATTTAATATAGTGGAGTTTACATAATCCGGATCAATTAAAATCGGGCCTAATCGGATTCGTGAAAAATCCGGATTGTTGAAACGTCTTTAAAATTCGCAGATAATACACATGCAGAATAAGTATTGTAGGAATTTATTCTCTGAAATACATACAGACTAACATATAAAAAAGTGCAAGGGAAAAGTAAAGTCTGTAGTTATTTATAACACTAAATACAAGCTAAAATATAGCTTCACTTTTGGCTCGATCCTGACAACTTCCTCTTCCGAGTCACTCTTGCCACTATGCAACGGTGAATGCTCCTCATCGCCAACTATCCATTCACAGATGTCCGATTCTGTTGGTTGGCTGTTCTCCGTGCTAACTTTCTGAAGCATATCGTTAATTTCGGTAATTTCGTCTTGACTGGCAGATTCACGTCTTTCTTTAAGCCGAGACAATGGGACCAAATCTTCAGAATCCCAGTCGGACTCTGACTCATCATTGTCCGAATAGAAAAATATTTTGTGCCAACATTTTGATATTGCACCGGGAGTCAGTCACTTTGTTCTGAGAACTGGCCAGCAGAAATACGGCATCCTTTAAATTCATGTTTTTCAGATTGTCGGAAATGTCGCCTCCTTCAAAAGACAACACATGGATCAAGAGACTTTTGCGGTAATAAAGTTTAGTCAGTCGAATGGCATTTTGATACAATCAGGCGATCCTTCGCGAACTCAAACGAGTCGTTTGATTTGCCTCCCTCTTATATCACTCTTCCTGGATTTATCTTTCCAAATCATCTGAAGGAACTGGTGTGAGGCCTGTCAGAATTGAAAACACGCTGCTTTTTATCCCATTCTTTGTTACAAAAAATGGGATAAAAGCAAAGAATGTCAAATATTTCTGTGGATTCATGAGGTTTGATAAAACCTCTCGTGAAAAGATCTTCTAGCGGTTCGAAAATTTTTACGTTGATACGATAGGGGCTTCTCTTCATCATTGTCCTTCTGTAAGTCCTCTGTCCAATTGATTCAAAAGGACGGGACTTACAGAACGACGATGTTGAAGAAAAATCGATTTATAGATTTGATTGATTTTGAGAGGATAATCGGGGAGGGGCGATCTTTCAAGGAAAAGTAGGTCAAACGTACCATATACGTTTCCGAAGGTTAGTGTGTCGAAATATAGACGAATTCTATATCCCTTGCAATATAGAAAAAACTTTATCCCTAAAATTTATCAGAACAGTAGATTATTGAAAATTTGGTGAACATCTAATCCATAGAAAAATAAAATTGGGAGGTTTTTTGGAGTAATTAAACTCTAAAAATCCTCTCGCGATTGATTCCACCAAAATATTTTGTGCTTCCCATAAACACAAAGTGAAACAAGCAACAGTATCTTAATTCCAACAGATCTTGTGTTAGTTGCGTCGAATTATTCTGGCAGGAAAATCGAGGGCGAGTGATATTGAAAGGAGTAGTTCAAACGTATCGCATCCCCCCCAATGACATTACATTACATTATATTCTGTACCATACGAAGGTATGCATTTCAAAACTTCAGATTCTTACTGTAAATGCACATTCGGATGGTTCAAATGAGGGGGATTTAAAAGCCGAAGAAAAGGCAATGAAACATGTCAATGGAGATATTTTTTAGTATACTATCGGCTTACAGAAAGTCATATTTCTGGAGGAATATCGAGGTTTTGTGAAGATTCCATCGTCGTTAAATAAAATCGACTATTTTAGCTCCTTTGTTGAAATCGAACTGTGAACTATATATTACTTCTCCTTGTAATTTGCGTAAAATTCAACATGATAAAGCAGTTGGGTCATAGACACCCGTCGGCGATTTTAATATGAGCGGGAATAACACGTGGCATTGGTAGGGAAATCCAGGGAAAATATAAATAGTTGCAATTGTTTTCCTTAATACACAGGCAACTGCATCTTAAGGTGAATTTTTTGCTTCCAGTAATTCACAATGAGATGCAATTGCCTGCGTATTACGCAAAACATTACGAATAGAAGACGTGGTGGCGTCTGATTCCATCGCCGTTAACAGATATGAACACATTAATTTGCGGGCGGGGCTCGGAGAGAGTTGTCGGGGAATCCCGCGCGGTTCTATGACAACTCTGGAGATCGTCTCCCGTATTAGGATCAATTTTGTATAGTAAATATATATATACTTTGAAATTGTATATATGGAAAAGAACAAGTTTCAAATTAAAAAAAAATAAACCATGCTTGGCAGTCTTCTTATAAAATACATCACCCGATGTAACAATCAGTACATATTTTAAATTGGTCATAACATTTATAATTGTATAACATACTTACAAGAATCACATCCAATTTAAAATATGTATTGATCGCTACATGGAGTGATGTATTTTATTAGAACGACTGCCGAACATGCTTTTTTTTTTTTTTATTTGAAACTTCTTTTCCATGGATGACTGCAGTTTTTGAAATTTCTTTCTTTATACGATTAAAACGAAGGTTTTAATCGTATAAAGAAAAAAATATAAAATAGAGACTGCGGTATTTTTTACTCCGTCTCATTTACAACTGTAAGTGTATTTGTACAGCTCCTTTGTCGATAGTTGTGTGTGTCTTTCCTTGTTCCGGTTGTTTGGTTTAGTTCTCTGTCTCTCTTTCTCTCGATTTGTAATATGATGTGCGAGGCGTCCGGCACGTGGTGTGGGGGCGCCTCCAATGCAAACCTCACAATACAACACTTACGAAATATTTGCCTGTTTTATTTCCTCCAACTTTCCATCATCTGCTATGCATTATCAGCCTTGGACAAGTTTCATTTCTACCCATCAGATTTTACGTTTAAAAAAAAATGTCAGGCAGGACATTTTGAAGACCTCTAAATGAAGACAATGATAAAAGATCATTTATCTTAGGTAAGGCAAAATTTATTGGGTATCTCTGGCAGTTTTATATATATCGCCACCTTGCTAGTTATTAACGGAACACTCTGTATATTTGACTGTTTCTCTTTCTTATAGCGTCACAGGTAATGTTTAAAACACAATATTTGCCATTTAATAATTTCTTTCTTTTTTGTCTTTCACTCGAGAGAATACGTTTGAACTACTGTTTCAAATTGTTACTATTTAAAACTGTTTGAAACATTACCTCAAATTTGGTTATAAGAATACAGATCGATGGATTAAATAATGGTAAATTATTGTAGTATATACAGGAAGTCCGAAATCTGAATGTTTGTATTTTAGACGTCATCATACTTGAAGTATATTTTCTCGCACAGTGGTTTACCACTTTCCAAGTGGTTTTACTTGTTCTAATGCACAAATTCTGGTAAAGACAATGTTTAATGCAAAATATTACCATTATTGGTCCTTATTATTAATAATTAGTCCTTAGTGAGTTAATTTTGTTGATCACCTGGAAAGATGCATTTAGACCACTTCTTATTTAAATTGGCAAACATTACCCTTAAGTTTGGTTATAACAACACATACAAATCGATTAAATCATAATAGTAAATGAATTTAATGTATACAGGATGTCCAAAATATTAATGTTTACACTTTAAAGACATGTTTAATGGAAAATAACGAATGATTTGTACAATGGAAACGTCTAAAACTGTGTAGTTTTTTCTTTAGATACGTTCCCAAAAGTAAATGAGTGAAAGTTTATTATTTATTTTACAAAAAAATCCTTTGACGATTGCACAAGTCACTTGAAGAGATTTCAGTAGAGTAGCATGTTTATAAGTCTATTTATTTCACATAATATTTCTTGCTGAGTATTCTTCTTTGTTTTAAATTCACAATCTCAGATTAAAAAAATGTTTAAAGCAAACAATTTGCTTATTAAATTGGTTAACTTTATCCTTAAATTTGGTTATAAAAATACATACAAATTGAAAGACCATAAATATGTCACAAGAAAATTGATAAAACGTAAGATGCAATACATTGGTACAAAAAAAAAGGTACATTTGGCCTACTCTTTAATAAAAATGGGATTAGTAGTTATAAGAGAAAATAATTACAATAGTCTGTGAAAATAAGCTAAAATTAAGAGTATACTAGATTAATTATTTATTGTTGATACCTTTTTTTCTCGAAATAGGTATTGTGATAAGAGCTACTTGTGTTTCTAAATCTCTCTAATACTGAATAAAATAGGAATTCATACGTTCAAGAATACTTCATCAAACAATAAGGCAATTCTATAGAATAGTGTAAAAGCTTGGAATTACAACAAAAATCTATAGTGAAATCAAGAAGTCCAAAGAGTGGAACTGGATTTTAATAAAATAGAAAATATACCCTACCCTAAATATGGTAACGTTGCAAAAAATGTTAAGATATTCAGTTTTATTACGGATTAGGGAATATGTCTACTCGTTCTGTGGTTTATGTGGTGAACATCCTGTATATCAAAATATTACACAAGATGGAAAAGAGGTTATCTCGTTTAATAAAAAATTTAGTTATGTTCACTAGGTAGAATCTTTACAACATTCAGCTTTTGATCATAAAATGTAGTAAATAATTAGTGTTAAATATTATTTTTATTTTATTTCACCAATTTTACAATTTCATCACAACTACTCCAGTATTTATCATTTTATGTATATGTAAACTACATAAAAAAAATTCTGTTCAACTCATAAAAGACTTCATGTAACTATACCACTATCGGTAACAGCTTCTCAAGACTAGTTTTAAAATTGCTAGATCAAGCAACTAATGTGCGCACAAAATAAAATCCTTATGAGATAATGCAGTCTGTAATAGGCTGTTGTTTACAAGGCGCTCGCACAGACTTCCCTGCCTCAGCTTCCGATATAATCCTAGAAAGATCATTGTAGTCTGGGTAAGCCAGAGTCGATAACTTCGAATGGACCAACATTCCATTTACAGTAATTTCAAATGATGCTGAAATGTTCGTAGGGAAATAAGTAAGAATATTCGTATATATCTTTATGTTAGTACCTCTTCGACCTTCGTGACCGTTTATTTTAACGGAAGGGTGTTTCTCCTTAATATGTTCTGCTAGTTCCTCAAATTTATATAAATAGCCACATTTATTGCTAGAAATGTTCAAATTACTATTTGTAAAGTGTTACTTTTTAAATACCAACCAGTATTCGACGTCAACTTCAACGTTCTTCATTAGATTTAAAAAATATTAACAAATTATATTTCAGGTATTCTGTGTTAGTGAGGTTAGTTTAGATAGAGTTCGATTCATATGATACCAGTGAGGTGAGTCAATGCAAAACTTCTCCTTTCACTTAGCTACCCATATATGTCTAACCAGTGAACTCTAAATAGCTAAAATGTACCTGATAAATTTCATTGAAAATCTGAAATTATTTATTATTAATCTTAAAAATTGTGGTAATTGTATACAAGAAGTGTTCCTGGGCAAATGCTTACGAAACTTTTCCTACCCCCCTATTTTCGAGGGTGCTGGAGACGAATCTGGCTTCAGTTTGATCCACTCGGACACGGTTTTCGAGAAAATGAATTTTCCACTTTTCCGCATGAGGCCATTTTCTCTATCAAATAACTTTCACTTCACACTACATAGATAGCTAATATTAATACCAACAGATGCTACAACGCTTCCTTTACACATATCATATATTAAACCGTTATAAAACCTATTAGAAACTTTCGATGTTTAGTTACTTCAAATGTATACAATGACTTGCAGTTGGCGTCGTCCATTGTAACCGGACGCCCTCCGTGTCGTTCGATGAAACTACATACATACAGAGAGGCTCCAGAAGGTAACTTTGAATATTAACAACTAAATACGCTGTTATTTTGAAGGATACTAACCTAACCTAACCTAACCATAATAAGTAGACAGTCAGGAAAAGTTTCGTAAGCATTTGCCCAGGAACACTTCTTGTATACAATTACCAAAATTGTATATTACAGTTCAGTTCAGTTCGGTTCCTTTTCGGGAATAGTTCATTTGAAATAGTTTGTTCATGTACTACCCACCTCTATCTGATATTGTGTAATTTGTATTTCGAATTACGGCAGAAAAAATAGGCTTTAAAGTTGGTAGCTTCTCTTTGCTCGTAGGTTGGTAGCTCGTGTAACCTAGAATAGTTGTTTGTCAAAACGAGTTTGATATTCGCAACTTCGACGTGTAGGATGTCATATTTGTCCAGAAGGGATATCGATGATCTTAAACCTTCGATAAACAAGTTGGTCCACAAAACTGCAGGCAGCAACGATTCTTCCCTTGTGCGAACAGCTGTAGACTGTCTAAGCAATGGTTACGATAAGAGGAAAACTACGGAAAAGATGGGGTCGTATCTGGACAGCAAGAAGGCCTCCAGGTTAGCCGAAAAAATATTTGACTTGGTCGACAACTATAGAGCTTCACTCCGGTCTAAGAAAAGGTCTCACGATGACGATCGAGACAGAGACTCTAAGCGCTCGAAAACGGGCAGCTCCAAGCACGACAACAAAGATTCGGGTAATAGGCTGCGAAGTAAAGCCAACGAGGTGATGGAAAAGAAATTATACGAGCCACCGCATAATAAAAATAACGTAAGCATAGCGAATTTGAATATACCACCTCCGAGTATATATGGTATTCCGATGGGGTTGCTAAACCGGGGTGACGCCGATAAGGCAAGGAAAATCGCCCAATTACAGGCCCAAATAAAAAGTAAATTGTCGTCTGGCATCCTAGGAAATGTCATTCAGATTCCTATTCAACCGAACAAGCCGACGCCATTAATTTTGGACGAAGATGGTAGAACAGTGGATAAATCAGGTAAAGCAGTGCAACTTACACACGTTACGCCTACATTAAAAGCAAACATGCGCGCTTTAAAGAGGGATCAGTTCAAGACCGGTTCCAGTGAGAAGCATAGCGAAGAGAATGGCGAAGCTAGGTTTATTGATCCTCGTATCGGTGTAAAGTCTGTAATTCGAACTAAGAGGGCTTTAAGGTTTCACGAACCTGGTAAATTTCAGCAATTGGCGGAGCGTTTACGCATGAAGGTAAGTAATATGATAACACCATGAATCACAGTTTGTATATTAGGAAGTTTTTAGGCACAACTGGAGAAATTGCAGAATGAGATATCTCAAATAGCGAAAAAGACAGGCATATCGTCTGCTACAAAACTTGCTTTGATTGCAAAATCAGAAGGTCACAGTGATGAAATACCCCAGATGGAGTGGTGGGATTCCGTAATACTAGTCGATAATTTAGACACGATGATGGGAAACCAGATTGCGATCAAGGAATCCGCAATAAGCACCCTGGTAGAGCATCCTACGCAGATTAGATGCCCCAGTAAGTATTGATACTCATTAATTCATCGATTGTCTCTCATTTTGTGTGGTTTACCTTATTTTTTAGAGCGAAATTGGCATTTTAGTATCCTCGACATGTCATAGAGCGATATATGTATGCGTGCTCGCTTTCCAATCAAATTAAAGTGGGAACATGTTTTAGCGGACCCCATTAAGCCGGTGTACATGCCAGTGTTTCTAACGAAGAAGGAGCGCAAGAAGCTGCGGCGCCAGAACAGACGCGAGATGTGGAAAGAGGAGCAGGAAAAGATTCGTCTGGGTCTAGAGCCGCCGCCGGAACCCAAACTGCGCATCTCCAATCTGATGAGGGCGTTGGGGACGGAGGCGGTCCAGGACCCCACGAAGATCGAGGCGCACGTTAGGGAGCAGATGGCGAAGCGTCAGAAGGCACACGAGGACGCGAACGCCGCCAGGAAGCTGACGGCCGATCAGAAACGTGACAAGAAAATAAAGAAAATCAAAGAGGATACCACTCTGGGCGTCCACGTCTCCATTTACAGAATCAGAGACTTACACGAGCTCGCGTCCAAGAAGTTTAAAGTGGAGACGAACGCCAAGCAGCTGTTTATGACTGGTTGCGTGGTCCTATACCCCGACTGCTGTGTCGTGGTCGTCGAGGGCGGGCCCAAGCAGCAGAAGAGATACAGAAGGCAAGTAACCACGTGCTTTTTTTAAAATTCATGCCCTTGTAATAATTTATTTTTGTTTCAGATTGATGTTGAACCGGATAAAGTGGGAGGAGAATGTGGTAAAGGACCCGGACGGCAAGGAGGTGCCCAACAAGTGCGTGGCCGTTTGGGAGGGGACATCGAAACAGAGGAACTTCGGAGAAATGAAGTTCAAGATCTGCCCGACAGAGAGACTGGCCAGGGAGCACTTCAAGAAGCACAGGGTGGAACACTACTGGGATCTGGCGTACAGCGGGGCCGTTCTGGAGCAGGCCAACGATACCGTCGAATAATATTTAAGTTTAATTATATTGTAATTTTTATTATATATTGTCAGAGTACTGAACAATCTTCATTTGTGGTGTAGAGCATTATTACGGTCCATTAAAATGGCGACCTTTACGTATTTCATTATTTTCAGACAATTAATTGATTGTATTTGATTATTGTAATTGATAATATGATATAAATAGTAATTGATAATATATATAGTATTTTTTAATAAATTTTAATTGTATCAATAACAAGTTATATTGAATACCACTTGAAGTAACCTTCTGAATACGACAGCAAGGTCTGATTTAACTAGAAGTTGTCGGTTTTCTCGGAAAAGCGAAAAAGCAAAAGAAATCGAGAGACTGTAAGGCAATCTTGTAGAAAATATGAAAGTCTCAAAATCGACAAAAATTACATTGAATACCTCGTAAGCAACCTTCTGAATACGACTGCAATGCCTGATTTAACGAGAGACTGTCTCGGTTTTCCCGGAATAGCGAAAAAGTCTGTCGAAGTACACATCAGAAATAATGACTTAAAAATTCGTGTTTCCCAAGAGATCCGCTAGAGTTAGGAGAAATCTGAAGGCACCGCTGGAATCCAAAGGTTTTCTCGGTACGTACGAATGTTCGAAGTAGCTAATTTCAACCTGCATTTCGAGGAAACTTTCGGTTTTACGCGAAAACCGACAGTTTCCCATTAAAACGGAGATTGCTCCCGCATCCAGGAGGTCAATTTATACGGTATCCGACGTAATCCCCGTAAATTTTGGTGCGAAATATTTTCGACGGAATTGCCTTGCTATAGCCTTTCGATTTTATTTCACCAAAATACATTTTGTCTTGCAAGAACCTCAAAAAATTCATACAGATGTAAGAAGAACCGACGAATCCAGCGGTGCTTTCGGATTTGCTCTAAATCCAAAGGTTTTCTCGGTAGGTATGAATGTTTGAAGTAGCTAATTTCAATCTGCACTTCGAGGAAACTTTCGGTTTTACGCGAAAGCCGACAGTTTCCCATTGAAACGGAGATTGCTCCCGCATCCAGGAGGTCAATTTATACGGTATCCGACGTAATCCCCGTAAATTTTGGTGCGAAATATTTTCGACAGAATTGCCTTGCTATAGCCTTTCGATTTTATTTCACCAAAATACATTTTGTCTTGCAAGAACCTCAAAAAATTCATACAGATGTAAGAAGAACCGACGAATCCAGCGGTGCTTTCGGATTTGCTCTAAATCCAAAGGTTTTCTCGGTAGGTATGAATGTTCGAAGTAGCTAATTTCAATCTGCACTTCGAGGAAACTTTCGGTTTTACGCGAAAGCCGACAGTTTCCCATTGAAACGGAGATTGCTCCCGCATCCAGGAGGTCAATTTATACGGTATCCGACGTAATCCCCGTAAATTTTGGTGCGAAATATTTTCGACGGAATTGCCTTGCTATAGCCTTTCGATTTTATTTCACCAAAATACATTTTGTCTTGCAAGAACCTCAAAAAATTCATACAGATGTAAGAAGAACCGACGAATCCAGCGGTGCTTTCGGATTTGCTCTAAATCCAAAGGTTTTCTCGGTAGGTATGAATGTTCGAAGTAGCTAATTTCAATCTGCACTTCGAGGAAACTTTCGGTTTTACGCGAAAGCCGACAGTTTCCCATTGAAACGGAGATTGCTCCCGCATCCAGGAGGTCAATTTATACGGTATCCGACGTAATCCCCGTAAATTTTGGTGCGAAATATTTTCGACAGAATTGCCTTGCTATAGCCTTTCGATTTTATTTCACCAAAATACATTTTGTCTTGCAAGAACCTCAAAAAATTCATACAGATGTAAGAAGAACCGACGAATCCAGCGGTGCTTTCGGATTTGCTCTAAATCCAAAGGTTTTCTCGGTAGGTATGAATGTTCGAAGTAGCTAATTTCAATCTGCACTTCGAGGAAACTTTCGGTTTTACGCGAAAGCCGACAGTTTCCCATTGAAACGGAGATTGCTCCCGCATCCAGGAGGTCAATTTATACGGTATCCGACGTAATCCCCGTAAATTTTGGTGCGAAATATTTTCGACGGAATTGCCTTGCTATAGCCTTTCGATTTTATTTCACCAAAATACATTTTGTCTTGCAAGAACCTCAAAAAATTCATACAGATGTAAGAAGAACCGACGAATCCAGCGGTGCTTTCGGATTTGCTCTAAATCCAAAGGTTTTCTCGGTAGGTATGAATGTTCGAAGTAGCTAATTTCAATCTGCACTTCGAGGAAACTTTCGGTTTTACGCGAAAGCCGACAGTTTCCCATTGAAACGGAGATTGCTCCCGCATCCAGGAGGTCAATTTATACGGTATCCGACGTAATCCCCGTAAATTTTGGTGCGAAATATTTTCGACAGAATTGCCTTGCTATAGCCTTTCGATTTTATTTCACCAAAATACATTTTGTCTTGCAAGAACCTCAAAAAATTCATACAGATGTAAGAAGAACCGACGAATCCAGCGGTGCTTTCGGATTTGCTCTAAATCCAAAGGTTTTCTCGGTAGGTATGAATGTTCGAAGTAGCTAATTTCAATCTGCACTTCGAGGAAACTTTCGGTTTTACGCGAAAGCCGACAGTTTCCCATTGAAACGGAGATTGCTCCCGCATCCAGGAGGTCAATTTATACGGTATCCGACGTAATCCCCGTAAATTTTGGTGCGAAATATTTTCGACGGAATTGCCTTGCTATAGCCTTTCGATTTTATTTCACCAAAATACATTTTGTCTCGTAAGAACCTCAAAAAATTCATACAGATGTAGGAAGAACCGACGAATCCAGCGGTGCTTTCGGATTTGCTCTAAATCCAAAGGTTTTCTCGGTAGGTATGAATGTTCGAAGTAGCTAATTTCAACCTGCATTTCGAGGAAACTTTCGGTTTTACGCGAAAGCCGACAGTTTCCCATTGAAACGGAGATTGCTCCCGCATCCAGGAGGTCAATTTATACGGTATCCGACGCAATCCCCGTAAATTTTGGTGCGAAATATTTTCGACGGAATTGCCTTGCTATAGCCTTTCGATTTTATTTCACCAAAATACATTTTGTCTCGTAAGAACCTCAAAAAATTCATACAGATGTAGGAAGAACCGACGAATCCAGCGGTGCTTTCGGATTTGCTCTAAATCGAAAGGTTTTCTCGGTAGGTATGAATGTTCGAAGTAGCTAATTTCAACCTGCATTTCGAGGAAACTTTCGGTTTTACGCGAAAGCCGACAGTTTCCCATTGAAACGGAGATTGCTCCCGCATCCAGGAGGTCAATTTATACGGTATCCGACGCAATCCCCGTAAATTTTGGTGCGAAATATTTTCGACGGAATTGCCTTGCTATAGCCTTTCGATTTTATTTCACCAAAATACATTTTGTCTCGTAAGAACCTCAAAAAATTCATACAGATGTAGGAAGAACCGACGAATCCAGCGGTGCTTTCGGATTTGCTCTAAATCCAAAGGTTTTCTCGGTAGGTATGAATGTTCGAAGTAGCTAATTTCAACCTGCATTTCGAGGAAACTTTCGGTTTTACGCGAAAGCCGACAGTTTCCCATTGAAACGGAGATTGCTCCCGCATCCAGGAGGTCAATTTATACGGTATCCGACGCAATCCCCGTAAATTTTGGTGCGAAATATTTTCGACGGAATTGCCTTGCTATAGCCTTTCGATTTTATTTCACCAAAATACATTTTGTCTTGCAAGAACCTCAAAAAATTCATACAGATGTAAGAAGAACCGACGAATCCAGCGGTGCTTTCGGATTTGCTCTAAATCCAAAGGTTTTCTCGGTAGGTATGAATGTTTGAAGTAGCTAATTTCAATCTGCACTTCGAGGAAACTTTCGGTTTTACGCGAAAGCCGACAGTTTCCCATTGAAACGGAGATTGCTCCCGCATCCAGGAGGTCAATTTATACGGTATCCGACGTAATCCCCGTAAATTTTGGTGCGAAATATTTTCGACAGAATTGCCTTGCTATAGCCTTTCGATTTTATTTCACCAAAATACATTTTGTCTTGCAAGAACCTCAAAAAATTCATACAGATGTAAGAAGAACCGACGAATCCAGCGGTGCTTTCGGATTTGCTCTAAATCCAAAGGTTTTCTCGGTAGGTATGAATGTTCGAAGTAGCTAATTTCAATCTGCACTTCGAGGAAACTTTCGGTTTTACGCGAAAGCCGACAGTTTCCCATTGAAACGGAGATTGCTCCCGCATCCAGGAGGTCAATTTATACGGTATCCGACGTAATCCCCGTAAATTTTGGTGCGAAATATTTTCGACAGAATTGCCTTGCTATAGCCTTTCGATTTTATTTCACCAAAATACATTTTGTCTTGCAAGAACCTCAAAAAATTCATACAGATGTAAGAAGAACCGACGAATCCAGCGGTGCTTTCGGATTTGCTCTAAATCCAAAGGTTTTCTCGGTAGGTATGAATGTTCGAAGTAGCTAATTTCAATCTGCACTTCGAGGAAACTTTCGGTTTTACGCGAAAGCCGACAGTTTCCCATTGAAACGGAGATTGCTCCCGCATCCAGGAGGTCAATTTATACGGTATCCGACGTAATCCCCGTAAATTTTGGTGCGAAATATTTTCGACGGAATTGCCTTGCTATAGCCTTTCGATTTTATTTCACCAAAATACATTTTGTCTTGCAAGAACCTCAAAAAATTCATACAGATGTAAGAAGAACCGACGAATCCAGCGGTGCTTTCGGATTTGCTCTAAATCCAAAGGTTTTCTCGGTAGGTATGAATGTTCGAAGTAGCTAATTTCAATCTGCACTTCGAGGAAACTTTCGGTTTTACGCGAAAGCCGACAGTTTCCCATTGAAACGGAGATTGCTCCCGCATCCAGGAGGTCAATTTATACGGTATCCGACGTAATCCCCGTAAATTTTGGTGCGAAATATTTTCGACAGAATTGCCTTGCTATAGCCTTTCGATTTTATTTCACCAAAATACATTTTGTCTTGCAAGAACCTCAAAAAATTCATACAGATGTAAGAAGAACCGACGAATCCAGCGGTGCTTTCGGATTTGCTCTAAATCCAAAGGTTTTCTCGGTAGGTATGAATGTTCGAAGTAGCTAATTTCAATCTGCACTTCGAGGAAACTTTCGGTTTTACGCGAAAGCCGACAGTTTCCCATTGAAACGGAGATTGCTCCCGCATCCAGGAGGTCAATTTATACGGTATCCGACGTAATCCCCGTAAATTTTGGTGCGAAATATTTTCGACGGAATTGCCTTGCTATAGCCTTTCGATTTTATTTCACCAAAATACATTTTGTCTCGTAAGAACCTCAAAAAATTCATACAGATGTAGGAAGAACCGACGAATCCAGCGGTGCTTTCGGATTTGCTCTAAATCCAAAGGTTTTCTCGGTAGGTATGAATGTTCGAAGTAGCTAATTTCAACCTGCATTTCGAGGAAACTTTCGGTTTTACGCGAAAGCCGACAGTTTCCCATTGAAACGGAGATTGCTCCCGCATCCAGGAGGTCAATTTATACGGTATCCGACGCAATCCCCGTAAATTTTGGTGCGAAATATTTTCGACGGAATTGCCTTGCTATAGCCTTTCGATTTTATTTCACCAAAATACATTTTGTCTCGTAAGAACCTCAAAAAATTCATACAGATGTAGGAAGAACCGACGAATCCAGCGGTGCTTTCGGATTTGCTCTAAATCGAAAGGTTTTCTCGGTAGGTATGAATGTTCGAAGTAGCTAATTTCAACCTGCATTTCGAGGAAACTTTCGGTTTTACGCGAAAGCCGACAGTTTCCCATTGAAACGGAGATTGCTCCCGCATCCAGGAGGTCAATTTATACGGTATCCGACGCAATCCCCGTAAATTTTGGTGCGAAATATTTTCGACGGAATTGCCTTGCTATAGCCTTTCGATTTTATTTCACCAAAATATATTTTGTCTCGTAAGAACCTCAAAAAATTCATACAGATGTAGGAAGAACCGACGAATCCAGCGGTGCTTTCGGATTTGCTCTAAATCCAAAGGTTTTCTCGGTAGGTATGAATGTTCGAAGTAGCTAATTTCAACCTGCATTTCGAGGAAACTTTCGGTTTTACGCGAAAGCCGACAGTTTCCCATTGAAACGGAGATTGCTCCCGCATCCAGGAGGTCAATTTATACGGTATCCGACGCAATCCCCGTAAATTTTGGTGCGAAATATTTTCGACGGAATTGCCTTGCTATAGCCTTTCGATTTTATTTCACCAAAATACATTTTGTCTCGTAAGAACCTCAAAAAATTCATACAGATGTAGGAAGAACCGACGAATCCAGCGGTGCTTTCGGATTTGCTCTAAATCGAAAGGTTTTCTCGGTAGGTATGAATGTTCGAAGTAGCTAATTTCAACCTGCATTTCGAGGAAACTTTCGGTTTTACGCGAAAGCCGACAGTTTCCCATTGAAACGGAGATTGCTCCCGCATCCAGGAGGTCAATTTATACGGTATCCGACGCAATCCCCGTAAATTTTGGTGCGAAATATTTTCGACGGAATTGCCTTGCTATAGCCTTTCGATTTTATTTCACCAAAATACATTTTGTCTCGTAAGAACCTCAAAAAATTCATACAGATGTAGGAAGAACCGACGAATCCAGCGGTGCTTTCGGATTTGCTCTAAATCCAAAGGTTTTCTCGGTAGGTATGAATGTTCGAAGTAGCTAATTTCAACCTGCATTTCGAGGAAACTTTCGGTTTTACGCGAAAGCCGACAGTTTCCCATTGAAACGGAGATTGCTCCCGCATCCAGGAGGTCAATTTATACGGTATCCGACGTAATCCCCGTAAATTTTGGTGCGAAATATTTTCGGCAGAATTGCCTTGCTATAGCCTTTCGATTTTATTTCACCAAAATACATTTTGTCTTGCAAGAACCTCAAAAAATTCATACAGATGTAGGAAGAACCGACGAATCCAGCGGTGCTTTCGGATTTGCTCTAAATCCAAAGGTTTTCTCGGTAAGTATGAATGTTCGAAGTAGTTACTTTCAACCTGCTTTTCGAGGAAACTTTCGGTTTTACGCGAAAACCGACAGTTTCCCATTGAAACGGAGATTGCTCTCGCATCCAGGAGGTCAATTTATACGGTATCCGACGTAATCCCCGTAAATTTTGGTGCGAAATATTTTCGGCAGAATTGCCTTGCTATAGCCTTTCGATTTTATTTCACCAAAATATATTTTGTCTTGCAAGAACCTCAAAGAATTCATACAGATGTAAGAAGAACCGAAGAATCCAGCGGTGCTTTCGGATTTGCTCTAAATCCAAAGGTTTTCTCGGTAAGTATGAATGTTCGAAGTAGTTACTTTCAACCTGCTTTTCGAGGAAACTTTCGGTTTTACGCGAAAACCGACAGTTTCCCATTGAAACGGAGATTGCTCCCGCATCCAGGAGGTCAATTTATACGGTATCCGACGTAATCCCCGTAAATTTTGGTGCGAAATATTTTCGGCAGAATTGCCTTGCTATAGCCTTTCGATTTTATTTCACCAAAATACATTTTGTCTTGCAAGAACCTCAAAAAATTCATACAGATGTAAGAAGAACCGAAGAATCCAGCGGTGCTTTCGGATTTGCTCTAAATCCAAAGGTTTTCTCGGTACGTATGAATGTTCGAAGTAGTTACTTTCAACCTGCATTTCGAGGAAACTTTCGGTTTTACGCGAAAACCGACAGTTTCCCATTAAAACGGAGATTGCTCTCGCATTCAGGAGGTCAATTTATACGGTATCCGACGTAATCCCCGTAAATTTTGGTGCGAAATATTTTCGACAGAATTGCCTTGCTATAGCCTTTCGATTTTATTTCACCAAAATACATTTTGTCTTGCAAGAACCTCAAAAAATTCATACAGATGTAAGAAGAACCGAAGAATCCAGCGGTGCTTTCGGATTTGCTCTAAATCCAAAGGTTTTCTCGGTAGGTATGAATGTTCGAAGTAGCTAATTTCAACCTGCACTTCGAGGAAACTTTCGGTTTTACGCGAAAACCGACAGTTTCCCATTGAAACGGAGATTGCTCTCGCATCCAGGAGGTCAATTTATACGGTATCCGACGTAATCCCCGTAAATTTTGGTGCGAAATATTTTCGGCAGAATTGCCTTGCTATAGCCTTTCGATTTTATTTCACCAAAATACATTTTGTCTTGCAAGAACCTCAAAAAATTCATACAGATGTAAGAAGAACCGACGAATCCAGCGGTGCTTTCGGATTTGCTCTAAATCCAAAGGTTTTCTCGGTAGGTATGAATGTTCGAAGTAGCTAATTTCAACCTGCACTTCGAGGAAACTTTCGGTTTTACGCGAAAACCGACAGTTTCCCATTGAAACGGAGATTGCTCTCGCATCCAGGAGGTCAATTTATACGGTATCCGACGTAATCCCCGTAAATTTTGGTGCGAAATATTTTCGGCAGAATTGCCTTGCTATAGCCTTTCGATTTTATTTCACCAAAATACATTTTGTCTTGCAAGAACCTCAAAGAATTCATACAGATGTAAGAAGAACCGAAGAATCCAGCGGTGCTTTCGGATTTGCTCTAAATCCAAAGGTTTTCTCGGTAGGTACGAATGTTCGAAGTAGCTAATTTCAACCTGCACTTCGAGGAAACTTTCGGTTTTACGCGAAAACCGACAGTTTCCCATTGAAACGGAGATTGCTCTCGCATCCAGGAGGTCAATTTATACGGTATCCGACGTAATCCCCGTAAATTTTGGTGCGAAATATTTTCGGCAGAATTGCCTTGCTATAGCCTTTCGATTTTATTTCACCAAAATACATTTTGTCTTGCAAGAACCTCAAAAAATTCATACAGATGTAAGAAGAACCGAAGAATCCAGCGGTGCTTTTGGATTTGCTCTAAATCCAAAGGTTTTCTCGGTACGTACGAATGTTCGAAGTAGCTAATTTCAACCTGCACTTCGAGGAAACTTTCGGTTTTACGCGAAAACCGACAGTTTCCCATTGAAACGGAGATTGCTCTCGCATCCAGGAGGTCAATTTATACGGTATCCGACGTAATCCCCGTAAATTTTGGTGCGAAATATTTTCGGCAGAATTGCCTTGCTATAGCCTTTCGATTTTATTTCACCAAAATACATTTTGTCTTGCAAGAACCTCAAAAAATTCATACAGATGTAAGAAGAACCGACGAATCCAGCGGTGCTTTCGGATTTGCTCTAAATCCAAAGGTTTTCTCGGTAGGTATGAATGTTCGAAGTAGCTAATTTCAACCTGCACTTCGAGGAAACTTTCGGTTTTACGCGAAAACCGACAGTTTCCCATTGAAACGGAGATTGCTCTCGCATCCAGGAGGTCAATTTATACGGTATCCGACGTAATCCCCGTAAATTTTGGTGCGAAATATTTTCGGCAGAATTGCCTTGCTATAGCCTTTCGATTTTATTTCACCAAAATATATTTTGTCTTGCAAGAACCTCAAAGAATTCATACAGATGTAAGAAGAACCGAAGAATCCAGCGGTGCTTTCGGATTTGCTCTAAATCCAAAGGTTTTCTCGGTAGGTATGAATGTTCGAAGTAGCTAATTTCAACCTGCACTTCGAGGAAACTTTCGGTTTTACGCGAAAACCGACAGTTTCCCATTGAAACGGAGATTGCTCTCGCATTCAGGAGGTCAATTTATACGGTATCCGACGTAATCCCCGTAAATTTTGGTGCGAAATATTTTCGACAGAATTGCCTTGCTATAGCCTTTCGATTTTATTTCACCAAAATACATTTTGTCTTGCAAGAACCTCAAAAAATTCATACAGATGTAAGAAGAACCGAAGAATCCAGCGGTGCTTTCGGATTTGCTCTAAATCCAAAGGTTTTCTCGGTAGGTATGAATGTTCGAAGTAGCTAATTTCAACCTGCACTTCGAGGAAACTTTCGGTTTTACGCGAAAACCGACAGTTTCCCATTGAAACGGAGATTGCTCTCGCATCCAGGAGGTCAATTTATACGGTATCCGACGTAATCCCCGTAAATTTTGGTGCGAAATATTTTCGGCAGAATTGCCTTGCTATAGCCTTTCGATTTTATTTCACCAAAATACATTTTGTCTTGCAAGAACCTCAAAAAATTCATACAGATGTAAGAAGAACCGACGAATCCAGCGGTGCTTTCGGATTTGCTCTAAATCCAAAGGTTTTCTCGGTAGGTATGAATGTTCGAAGTAGTTACTTTCAACCTGCTTTTCGAGGAAACTTTCGGTTTTACGCGAAAACCGACAGTTTCCCATTGAAACGGAGATTGCTCTCGCATTCAGGAGGTCAATTTATACGGTATCCGACGTAATCCCCGTAAATTTTGGTGCGAAATATTTTCGACAGAATTGCCTTGCTATAGCCTTTCGATTTTATTTCACCAAAATACATTTTGTCTTGCAAGAACCTCAAAAAATTCATACAGATGTAAGAAGAACCGAAGAATCCAGCGGTGCTTTCGGATTTGCTCTAAATCCAAAGGTTTTCTCGGTAAGTATGAATGTTCGAAGTAGTTACTTTCAACCTGCTTTTCGAGGAAACTTTCGGTTTTACGCGAAAACCGACAGTTTCCCATTGAAACGGAGATTGCTCTCGCATCCAGGAGGTCAATTTATACGGTATCCGACGTAATCCCCGTAAATTTTGGTGCGAAATATTTTCGACGGAATTGCCTTGCTATAGCCTTTCGATTTTATTTCACCAAAATACATTTTGTCTTGCAAGAACCTCAAAAAATTCATACAGATGTAAGAAGAACCGACGAATCCAGCGGTGCTTTCGGATTTGCTCTAAATCCAAAGGTTTTCTCGGTAGGTATGAATGTTCGAAGTAGCTAATTTCAACCTGCACTTCGAGGAAACTTTCGGTTTTACGCGAAAACCGACAGTTTCCCATTGAAACGGAGATTGCTCTCGCATTCAGGAGGTCAATTTATACGGTATCCGACGTAATCCCCGTAAATTTTGGTGCGAAATATTTTCGACAGAATTGCCTTGCTATAGCCTTTCGATTTTATTTCACCAAAATACATTTTGTCTTGCAAGAACCTCAAAAAATTCATACAGATGTAAGAAGAACCGAAGAATCCAGCGGTGCTTTCGGATTTGCTCTAAATCCAAAGGTTTTCTCGGTAGGTATGAATGTTCGAAGTAGCTAATTTCAACCTGCACTTCGAGGAAACTTTCGGTTTTACGCGAAAACCGACAGTTTCCCATTGAAACGGAGATTGCTCTCGCATCCAGGAGGTCAATTTATACGGTATCCGACGTAATCCCCGTAAATTTTGGTGCGAAATATTTTCGGCAGAATTGCCTTGCTATAGCCTTTCGATTTTATTTCACCAAAATACATTTTGTCTTGCAAGAACCTCAAAAAATTCATACAGATGTAAGAAGAACCGACGAATCCAGCGGTGCTTTCGGATTTGCTCTAAATCCAAAGGTTTTCTCGGTAGGTATGAATGTTCGAAGTAGCTAATTTCAACCTGCACTTCGAGGAAACTTTCGGTTTTACGCGAAAACCGACAGTTTCCCATTGAAACGGAGATTGCTCTCGCATTCAGGAGGTCAATTTATACGGTATCCGACGTAATCCCCGTAAATTTTGGTGCGAAATATTTTCGACAGAATTGCCTTGCTATAGCCTTTCGATTTTATTTCACCAAAATACATTTTGTCTTGCAAGAACCTCAAAAAATTCATACAGATGTAAGAAGAACCGAAGAATCCAGCGGTGCTTTCGGATTTGCTCTAAATCCAAAGGTTTTCTCGGTAGGTATGAATGTTCGAAGTAGCTAATTTCAACCTGCACTTCGAGGAAACTTTCGGTTTTACGCGAAAACCGACAGTTTCCCATTGAAACGGAGATTGCTCTCGCATCCAGGAGGTCAATTTATACGGTATCCGACGTAATCCCCGTAAATTTTGGTGCGAAATATTTTCGGCAGAATTGCCTTGCTATAGCCTTTCGATTTTATTTCACCAAAATACATTTTGTCTTGCAAGAACCTCAAAAAATTCATACAGATGTAAGAAGAACCGACGAATCCAGCGGTGCTTTCGGATTTGCTCTAAATCCAAAGGTTTTCTCGGTAGGTATGAATGTTCGAAGTAGCTAATTTCAACCTGCACTTCGAGGAAACTTTCGGTTTTACGCGAAAACCGACAGTTTCCCATTGAAACGGAGATTGCTCTCGCATCCAGGAGGTCAATTTATACGGTATCCGACGTAATCCCCGTAAATTTTGGTGCGAAATATTTTCGGCAGAATTGCCTTGCTATAGCCTTTCGATTTTATTTCACCAAAATACATTTTGTCTTGCAAGAACCTCAAAGAATTCATACAGATGTAAGAAGAACCGAAGAATCCAGCGGTGCTTTCGGATTTGCTCTAAATCCAAAGGTTTTCTCGGTAGGTACGAATGTTCGAAGTAGCTAATTTCAACCTGCACTTCGAGGAAACTTTCGGTTTTACGCGAAAACCGACAGTTTCCCATTGAAACGGAGATTGCTCTCGCATCCAGGAGGTCAATTTATACGGTATCCGACGTAATCCCCGTAAATTTTGGTGCGAAATATTTTCGGCAGAATTGCCTTGCTATAGCCTTTCGATTTTATTTCACCAAAATACATTTTGTCTTGCAAGAACCTCAAAAAATTCATACAGATGTAAGAAGAACCGAAGAATCCAGCGGTGCTTTTGGATTTGCTCTAAATCCAAAGGTTTTCTCGGTACGTACGAATGTTCGAAGTAGCTAATTTCAACCTGCACTTCGAGGAAACTTTCGGTTTTACGCGAAAACCGACAGTTTCCCATTGAAACGGAGATTGCTCTCGCATCCAGGAGGTCAATTTATACGGTATCCGACGTAATCCCCGTAAATTTTGGTGCGAAATATTTTCGGCAGAATTGCCTTGCTATAGCCTTTCGATTTTATTTCACCAAAATACATTTTGTCTTGCAAGAACCTCAAAAAATTCATACAGATGTAAGAAGAACCGACGAATCCAGCGGTGCTTTCGGATTTGCTCTAAATCCAAAGGTTTTCTCGGTAGGTATGAATGTTCGAAGTAGCTAATTTCAACCTGCACTTCGAGGAAACTTTCGGTTTTACGCGAAAACCGACAGTTTCCCATTGAAACGGAGATTGCTCTCGCATCCAGGAGGTCAATTTATACGGTATCCGACGTAATCCCCGTAAATTTTGGTGCGAAATATTTTCGACGGAATTGCCTTGCTATAGCCTTTCGATTTTATTTCACCAAAATACATTTTGTCTTGCAAGAACCTCAAAAAATTCATACAGATGTAAGAAGAACCGAAGAATCCAGCGGTGCTTTCGGATTTGCTCTAAATCCAAAGGTTTTCTCGGTAAGTATGAATGTTCGAAGTAGTTACTTTCAACCTGCTTTTCGAGGAAACTTTCGGTTTTACGCGAAAACCGACAGTTTCCCATTGAAACGGAGATTGCTCTCGCATCCAGGAGGTCAATTTATACGGTATCCGACGTAATCCCCGTAAATTTTGGTGCGAAATATTTTCGACGGAATTGCCTTGCTATAGCCTTTCGATTTTATTTCACCAAAATACATTTTGTCTTGCAAGAACCTCAAAAAATTCATACAGATGTAAGAAGAACCGACGAATCCAGCGGTGCTTTCGGATTTGCTCTAAATCCAAAGGTTTTCTCGGTAGGTATGAATGTTCGAAGTAGCTAATTTCAACCTGCACTTCGAGGAAACTTTCGGTTTTACGCGAAAACCGACAGTTTCCCATTGAAACGGAGATTGCTCTCGCATTCAGGAGGTCAATTTATACGGTATCCGACGTAATCCCCGTAAATTTTGGTGCGAAATATTTTCGACAGAATTGCCTTGCTATAGCCTTTCGATTTTATTTCACCAAAATACATTTTGTCTTGCAAGAACCTCAAAAAATTCATACAGATGTAAGAAGAACCGAAGAATCCAGCGGTGCTTTCGGATTTGCTCTAAATCCAAAGGTTTTCTCGGTAAGTATGAATGTTCGAAGTAGTTACTTTCAACCTGCTTTTCGAGGAAACTTTCGGTTTTACGCGAAAACCGACAGTTTCCCATTGAAACGGAGATTGCTCTCGCATCCAGGAGGTCAATTTATACGGTATCCGACGTAATCCCCGTAAATTTTGGTGCGAAATATTTTCGACGGAATTGCCTTGCTATAGCCTTTCGATTTTATTTCACCAAAATACATTTTGTCTTGCAAGAACCTCAAAAAATTCATACAGATGTAAGAAGAACCGACGAATCCAGCGGTGCTTTCGGATTTGCTCTAAATCCAAAGGTTTTCTCGGTAGGTATGAATGTTCGAAGTAGCTAATTTCAACCTGCACTTCGAGGAAACTTTCGGTTTTACGCGAAAACCGACAGTTTCCCATTGAAACGGAGATTGCTCTCGCATTCAGGAGGTCAATTTATACGGTATCCGACGTAATCCCCGTAAATTTTGGTGCGAAATATTTTCGACAGAATTGCCTTGCTATAGCCTTTCGATTTTATTTCACCAAAATACATTTTGTCTTGCAAGAACCTCAAAAAATTCATACAGATGTAAGAAGAACCGAAGAATCCAGCGGTGCTTTCGGATTTGCTCTAAATCCAAAGGTTTTCTCGGTAGGTATGAATGTTCGAAGTAGCTAATTTCAACCTGCACTTCGAGGAAACTTTCGGTTTTACGCGAAAACCGACAGTTTCCCATTGAAACGGAGATTGCTCTCGCATCCAGGAGGTCAATTTATACGGTATCCGACGTAATCCCCGTAAATTTTGGTGCGAAATATTTTCGGCAGAATTGCCTTGCTATAGCCTTTCGATTTTATTTCACCAAAATACATTTTGTCTTGCAAGAACCTCAAAAAATTCATACAGATGTAAGAAGAACCGACGAATCCAGCGGTGCTTTCGGATTTGCTCTAAATCCAAAGGTTTTCTCGGTAGGTATGAATGTTCGAAGTAGCTAATTTCAACCTGCACTTCGAGGAAACTTTCGGTTTTACGCGAAAACCGACAGTTTCCCATTGAAACGGAGATTGCTCTCGCATTCAGGAGGTCAATTTATACGGTATCCGACGTAATCCCCGTAAATTTTGGTGCGAAATATTTTCGACAGAATTGCCTTGCTATAGCCTTTCGATTTTATTTCACCAAAATACATTTTGTCTTGCAAGAACCTCAAAAAATTCATACAGATGTAAGAAGAACCGAAGAATCCAGCGGTGCTTTCGGATTTGCTCTAAATCCAAAGGTTTTCTCGGTAGGTATGAATGTTCGAAGTAGCTAATTTCAACCTGCACTTCGAGGAAACTTTCGGTTTTACGCGAAAACCGACAGTTTCCCATTGAAACGGAGATTGCTCTCGCATCCAGGAGGTCAATTTATACGGTATCCGACGTAATCCCCGTAAATTTTGGTGCGAAATATTTTCGGCAGAATTGCCTTGCTATAGCCTTTCGATTTTATTTCACCAAAATACATTTTGTCTTGCAAGAACCTCAAAAAATTCATACAGATGTAAGAAGAACCGACGAATCCAGCGGTGCTTTCGGATTTGCTCTAAATCCAAAGGTTTTCTCGGTAGGTATGAATGTTCGAAGTAGCTAATTTCAACCTGCACTTCGAGGAAACTTTCGGTTTTACGCGAAAACCGACAGTTTCCCATTGAAACGGAGATTGCTCTCGCATCCAGGAGGTCAATTTATACGGTATCCGACGTAATCCCCGTAAATTTTGGTGCGAAATATTTTCGGCAGAATTGCCTTGCTATAGCCTTTCGATTTTATTTCACCAAAATACATTTTGTCTTGCAAGAACCTCAAAGAATTCATACAGATGTAAGAAGAACCGAAGAATCCAGCGGTGCTTTCGGATTTGCTCTAAATCCAAAGGTTTTCTCGGTAGGTACGAATGTTCGAAGTAGCTAATTTCAACCTGCACTTCGAGGAAACTTTCGGTTTTACGCGAAAACCGACAGTTTCCCATTGAAACGGAGATTGCTCTCGCATCCAGGAGGTCAATTTATACGGTATCCGACGTAATCCCCGTAAATTTTGGTGCGAAATATTTTCGGCAGAATTGCCTTGCTATAGCCTTTCGATTTTATTTCACCAAAATACATTTTGTCTTGCAAGAACCTCAAAAAATTCATACAGATGTAAGAAGAACCGAAGAATCCAGCGGTGCTTTTGGATTTGCTCTAAATCCAAAGGTTTTCTCGGTACGTACGAATGTTCGAAGTAGCTAATTTCAACCTGCACTTCGAGGAAACTTTCGGTTTTACGCGAAAACCGACAGTTTCCCATTGAAACGGAGATTGCTCTCGCATCCAGGAGGTCAATTTATACGGTATCCGACGTAATCCCCGTAAATTTTGGTGCGAAATATTTTCGGCAGAATTGCCTTGCTATAGCCTTTCGATTTTATTTCACCAAAATACATTTTGTCTTGCAAGAACCTCAAAAAATTCATACAGATGTAAGAAGAACCGACGAATCCAGCGGTGCTTTCGGATTTGCTCTAAATCCAAAGGTTTTCTCGGTAGGTATGAATGTTCGAAGTAGCTAATTTCAACCTGCACTTCGAGGAAACTTTCGGTTTTACGCGAAAACCGACAGTTTCCCATTGAAACGGAGATTGCTCTCGCATCCAGGAGGTCAATTTATACGGTATCCGACGTAATCCCCGTAAATTTTGGTGCGAAATATTTTCGACGGAATTGCCTTGCTATAGCCTTTCGATTTTATTTCACCAAAATACATTTTGTCTTGCAAGAACCTCAAAAAATTCATACAGATGTAAGAAGAACCGAAGAATCCAGCGGTGCTTTCGGATTTGCTCTAAATCCAAAGGTTTTCTCGGTAAGTATGAATGTTCGAAGTAGTTACTTTCAACCTGCTTTTCGAGGAAACTTTCGGTTTTACGCGAAAACCGACAGTTTCCCATTGAAACGGAGATTGCTCTCGCATCCAGGAGGTCAATTTATACGGTATCCGACGTAATCCCCGTAAATTTTGGTGCGAAATATTTTCGACGGAATTGCCTTGCTATAGCCTTTCGATTTTATTTCACCAAAATACATTTTGTCTTGCAAGAACCTCAAAAAATTCATACAGATGTAAGAAGAACCGACGAATCCAGCGGTGCTTTCGGATTTGCTCTAAATCCAAAGGTTTTCTCGGTAGGTATGAATGTTCGAAGTAGCTAATTTCAACCTGCACTTCGAGGAAACTTTCGGTTTTACGCGAAAACCGACAGTTTCCCATTGAAACGGAGATTGCTCTCGCATTCAGGAGGTCAATTTATACGGTATCCGACGTAATCCCCGTAAATTTTGGTGCGAAATATTTTCGACAGAATTGCCTTGCTATAGCCTTTCGATTTTATTTCACCAAAATACATTTTGTCTTGCAAGAACCTCAAAAAATTCATACAGATGTAAGAAGAACCGAAGAATCCAGCGGTGCTTTCGGATTTGCTCTAAATCCAAAGGTTTTCTCGGTAAGTATGAATGTTCGAAGTAGTTACTTTCAACCTGCTTTTCGAGGAAACTTTCGGTTTTACGCGAAAACCGACAGTTTCCCATTGAAACGGAGATTGCTCTCGCATCCAGGAGGTCAATTTATACGGTATCCGACGTAATCCCCGTAAATTTTGGTGCGAAATATTTTCGACGGAATTGCCTTGCTATAGCCTTTCGATTTTATTTCACCAAAATACATTTTGTCTTGCAAGAACCTCAAAAAATTCATACAGATGTAAGAAGAACCGACGAATCCAGCGGTGCTTTCGGATTTGCTCTAAATCCAAAGGTTTTCTCGGTAGGTATGAATGTTCGAAGTAGCTAATTTCAACCTGCACTTCGAGGAAACTTTCGGTTTTACGCGAAAACCGACAGTTTCCCATTGAAACGGAGATTGCTCTCGCATTCAGGAGGTCAATTTATACGGTATCCGACGTAATCCCCGTAAATTTTGGTGCGAAATATTTTCGACAGAATTGCCTTGCTATAGCCTTTCGATTTTATTTCACCAAAATACATTTTGTCTTGCAAGAACCTCAAAAAATTCATACAGATGTAAGAAGAACCGAAGAATCCAGCGGTGCTTTCGGATTTGCTCTAAATCCAAAGGTTTTCTCGGTAGGTATGAATGTTCGAAGTAGCTAATTTCAACCTGCACTTCGAGGAAACTTTCGGTTTTACGCGAAAACCGACAGTTTCCCATTGAAACGGAGATTGCTCTCGCATCCAGGAGGTCAATTTATACGGTATCCGACGTAATCCCCGTAAATTTTGGTGCGAAATATTTTCGGCAGAATTGCCTTGCTATAGCCTTTCGATTTTATTTCACCAAAATACATTTTGTCTTGCAAGAACCTCAAAAAATTCATACAGATGTAAGAAGAACCGACGAATCCAGCGGTGCTTTCGGATTTGCTCTAAATCCAAAGGTTTTCTCGGTAGGTATGAATGTTCGAAGTAGTTACTTTCAACCTGCTTTTCGAGGAAACTTTCGGTTTTACGCGAAAACCGACAGTTTCCCATTGAAACGGAGATTGCTCTCGCATTCAGGAGGTCAATTTATACGGTATCCGACGTAATCCCCGTAAATTTTGGTGCGAAATATTTTCGACAGAATTGCCTTGCTATAGCCTTTCGATTTTATTTCACCAAAATACATTTTGTCTTGCAAGAACCTCAAAAAATTCATACAGATGTAAGAAGAACCGAAGAATCCAGCGGTGCTTTCGGATTTGCTCTAAATCCAAAGGTTTTCTCGGTAAGTATGAATGTTCGAAGTAGTTACTTTCAACCTGCTTTTCGAGGAAACTTTCGGTTTTACGCGAAAACCGACAGTTTCCCATTGAAACGGAGATTGCTCTCGCATCCAGGAGGTCAATTTATACGGTATCCGACGTAATCCCCGTAAATTTTGGTGCGAAATATTTTCGACGGAATTGCCTTGCTATAGCCTTTCGATTTTATTTCACCAAAATACATTTTGTCTTGCAAGAACCTCAAAAAATTCATACAGATGTAAGAAGAACCGACGAATCCAGCGGTGCTTTCGGATTTGCTCTAAATCCAAAGGTTTTCTCGGTAGGTATGAATGTTCGAAGTAGCTAATTTCAACCTGCACTTCGAGAAAACTTTCGGTTTTACGCGAAAACCGACAGTTTCCCATTGAAACGGAGATTGCTCTCGCATTCAGGAGGTCAATTTATACGGTATCCGACGTAATCCCCGTAAATTTTGGTGCGAAATATTTTCGACAGAATTGCCTTGCTATAGCCTTTCGATTTTATTTCACCAAAATACATTTTGTCTTGCAAGAACCTCAAAAAATTCATACAGATGTAAGAAGAACCGAAGAATCCAGCGGTGCTTTCGGATTTGCTCTAAATCCAAAGGTTTTCTCGGTAGGTATGAATGTTCGAAGTAGCTAATTTCAACCTGCACTTCGAGGAAACTTTCGGTTTTACGCGAAAACCGACAGTTTCCCATTGAAACGGAGATTGCTCTCGCATCCAGGAGGTCAATTTATACGGTATCCGACGTAATCCCCGTAAATTTTGGTGCGAAATATTTTCGGCAGAATTGCCTTGCTATAGCCTTTCGATTTTATTTCACCAAAATACATTTTGTCTTGCAAGAACCTCAAAAAATTCATACAGATGTAAGAAGAACCGACGAATCCAGCGGTGCTTTCGGATTTGCTCTAAATCCAAAGGTTTTCTCGGTAGGTATGAATGTTCGAAGTAGCTAATTTCAACCTGCACTTCGAGGAAACTTTCGGTTTTACGCGAAAACCGACAGTTTCCCATTGAAACGGAGATTGCTCTCGCATCCAGGAGGTCAATTTATACGGTATCCGACGTAATCCCCGTAAATTTTGGTGCGAAATATTTTCGGCAGAATTGCCTTGCTATAGCCTTTCGATTTTATTTCACCAAAATACATTTTGTCTTGCAAGAACCTCAAAGAATTCATACAGATGTAAGAAGAACCGAAGAATCCAGCGGTGCTTTCGGATTTGCTCTAAATCCAAAGGTTTTCTCGGTAGGTACGAATGTTCGAAGTAGCTAATTTCAACCTGCACTTCGAGGAAACTTTCGGTTTTACGCGAAAACCGACAGTTTCCCATTGAAACGGAGATTGCTCTCGCATCCAGGAGGTCAATTTATACGGTATCCGACGTAATCCCCGTAAATTTTGGTGCGAAATATTTTCGGCAGAATTGCCTTGCTATAGCCTTTCGATTTTATTTCACCAAAATACATTTTGTCTTGCAAGAACCTCAAAAAATTCATACAGATGTAAGAAGAACCGAAGAATCCAGCGGTGCTTTTGGATTTGCTCTAAATCCAAAGGTTTTCTCGGTACGTACGAATGTTCGAAGTAGCTAATTTCAACCTGCACTTCGAGGAAACTTTCGGTTTTACGCGAAAACCGACAGTTTCCCATTGAAACGGAGATTGCTCTCGCATCCAGGAGGTCAATTTATACGGTATCCGACGTAATCCCCGTAAATTTTGGTGCGAAATATTTTCGGCAGAATTGCCTTGCTATAGCCTTTCGATTTTATTTCACCAAAATACATTTTGTCTTGCAAGAACCTCAAAAAATTCATACAGATGTAAGAAGAACCGACGAATCCAGCGGTGCTTTCGGATTTGCTCTAAATCCAAAGGTTTTCTCGGTAGGTATGAATGTTCGAAGTAGCTAATTTCAACCTGCACTTCGAGGAAACTTTCGGTTTTACGCGAAAACCGACAGTTTCCCATTGAAACGGAGATTGCTCTCGCATCCAGGAGGTCAATTTATACGGTATCCGACGTAATCCCCGTAAATTTTGGTGCGAAATATTTTCGACGGAATTGCCTTGCTATAGCCTTTCGATTTTATTTCACCAAAATACATTTTGTCTTGCAAGAACCTCAAAAAATTCATACAGATGTAAGAAGAACCGAAGAATCCAGCGGTGCTTTCGGATTTGCTCTAAATCCAAAGGTTTTCTCGGTAAGTATGAATGTTCGAAGTAGTTACTTTCAACCTGCTTTTCGAGGAAACTTTCGGTTTTACGCGAAAACCGACAGTTTCCCATTGAAACGGAGATTGCTCTCGCATCCAGGAGGTCAATTTATACGGTATCCGACGTAATCCCCGTAAATTTTGGTGCGAAATATTTTCGACGGAATTGCCTTGCTATAGCCTTTCGATTTTATTTCACCAAAATACATTTTGTCTTGCAAGAACCTCAAAAAATTCATACAGATGTAAGAAGAACCGACGAATCCAGCGGTGCTTTCGGATTTGCTCTAAATCCAAAGGTTTTCTCGGTAGGTATGAATGTTCGAAGTAGCTAATTTCAACCTGCACTTCGAGGAAACTTTCGGTTTTACGCGAAAACCGACAGTTTCCCATTGAAACGGAGATTGCTCTCGCATTCAGGAGGTCAATTTATACGGTATCCGACGTAATCCCCGTAAATTTTGGTGCGAAATATTTTCGACAGAATTGCCTTGCTATAGCCTTTCGATTTTATTTCACCAAAATACATTTTGTCTTGCAAGAACCTCAAAAAATTCATACAGATGTAAGAAGAACCGAAGAATCCAGCGGTGCTTTCGGATTTGCTCTAAATCCAAAGGTTTTCTCGGTAAGTATGAATGTTCGAAGTAGTTACTTTCAACCTGCTTTTCGAGGAAACTTTCGGTTTTACGCGAAAACCGACAGTTTCCCATTGAAACGGAGATTGCTCTCGCATCCAGGAGGTCAATTTATACGGTATCCGACGTAATCCCCGTAAATTTTGGTGCGAAATATTTTCGACGGAATTGCCTTGCTATAGCCTTTCGATTTTATTTCACCAAAATACATTTTGTCTTGCAAGAACCTCAAAAAATTCATACAGATGTAAGAAGAACCGACGAATCCAGCGGTGCTTTCGGATTTGCTCTAAATCCAAAGGTTTTCTCGGTAGGTATGAATGTTCGAAGTAGCTAATTTCAACCTGCACTTCGAGGAAACTTTCGGTTTTACGCGAAAACCGACAGTTTCCCATTGAAACGGAGATTGCTCTCGCATTCAGGAGGTCAACTTATACGGTATCCGACGTAATCCCCGTAAATTTTGGTGCGAAATATTTTCGACAGAATTGCCTTGCTATAGCCTTTCGATTTTATTTCACCAAAATACATTTTGTCTTGCAAGAACCTCAAAAAATTCATACAGATGTAAGAAGAACCGAAGAATCCAGCGGTGCTTTCGGATTTGCTCTAAATCCAAAGGTTTTCTCGGTAGGTATGAATGTTCGAAGTAGCTAATTTCAACCTGCACTTCGAGGAAACTTTCGGTTTTACGCGAAAACCGACAGTTTCCCATTGAAACGGAGATTGCTCTCGCATCCAGGAGGTCAATTTATACGGTATCCGACGTAATCCCCGTAAATTTTGGTGCGAAATATTTTCGGCAGAATTGCCTTGCTATAGCCTTTCGATTTTATTTCACCAAAATACATTTTGTCTCGCAAGAACCTCAAAAAATTCATACAGATGTAGGAAGAACCGACGAATGCAGCGGTGCTTTCGGATTTGCTCTTCTCGGTAGGTATGAATGTTTGAAGTAGTTACTTTCAACTTGCATTTCGAAGAAACTTTTGGTTTTCCCATTAAAACGGAGATTGCTATCGCATTCAGGAGGGCAATTTATACTGTATCCGACGTAATCCCCGTAAATTTTGGCGCGAAATATTTTCGACAGAATTACCTTGCTGTAAGGCAATCTTGTAGAAAATATGAAAGTCTCAAAATCGACAAAAATTACATTGAATATCCCGTAAGCAACCTTCTGAATACGACTGCAATGCCTGATTTAACGAGAGACTGTCTCGGTTTTCCCGGAATAGCGAAAAAGTCTGTCGAAGTACACATCAGAAATAATGACTTAAAAATTCGTGTTTCCCAAGAGATCCGCTAGAGTTAGGAGAAATGTGAAGGCACCGCTGGATTCGTCTATCCTTCTTCGTAGTATGAGAATTATTTCGGATTTTTATGCGAAAAACGTTTTTTTGCCGAAGAAAATCGATGACTAGTAAGGCAATCTTGTAGAAAATATGAAAGTCTCAAAATTCACAAAAATTACATTGAATACCCCGTAAGCAACCTTCTGAATACGACTGCAATGCCTGATTTAACCAGAAACTGTCTGTTTTCTCGGAAAAGCGAGAAAGTCTGTCGAAGTACACATCAGAAATAATGATTTAAAAATTCGTGTTTCCCAAGAGTACCGCTACAGTTAGGAGAAATCCGGTGGCACCGTTGGATTCGTCTATCCTTCTTCGTCGTATGAGAATTATTTCAGATTTCAACGAGAAAAAACGTTTTTTTTTGCCGAAGAAAATCGATAAGGCAATGTTGTAGAAAATACGAAAATCTCAAAATCGACAAAAATTACATTGAATACCACGTAAGGTAACCTTCTGAATACGACAGCAGTGTCTGATTTAACGAGAAGCTGTCGGTTTTCTCGGAAACGCGAAAAAAGTCGTCGAAGTACACATCAGGAATAACGACTTAAAAATTCGTCTTTCGGGAGAGAATCGCTAGTGTTATTAGAAATTCGAAGGCGCCGTTGGATTCGTCTATCCTGCTTCGTTGTGTAATTTTGTTTCAGATTTGTATAGACAACAGTGAGGGAGATTTGTAGAAAATATGAAAATTAAACACATTAACGCATTATTATTGTATTTATTATTTAAATTCTATGTATTTTTTTTACATTTCAATCAATATACATTATTTATTTTCACTGAGTTAACAATTGACACTACTTATTACTAACATCACAATTTGCTTTTTGGTCTCTGACATAAAAATAAACCGAGGAAAACTTGATACACTTATTTAAAATTAAAATTACAAAAATAAAATAGAAGGACCACAAAAGAAGCGTGGACTCTTGATGCTTTTTTGTTCACAAGATCGTTTTATTGTCATACAGAGTAAAACGAAAAAACAATTTCAATATATAATCATTAGATGGCGCCAAGATTCACTGGATTTCATTTAGGTGCTATATAAAGTTAACCGCCATGATTATATCAGATTTGCTGAATCTCCTTTAACTGAGATCTATAGCATTATTTAATATTAACTATAGATTGGAATATTGTCTCAATATTTAAATTATCTTAAACCTTGAACATCAATAAATCTCAGATAAAAAAGATACAGTACATATTAGGAAAAGGGTCTGTAGTGGTATTTTTAGACGTCTTAAATAAAATCAATAGTACAAAAACTTAAAAATGCATTGCTCACCTGATCCGAATAGGTTTTATGAAATATTAATTGAATGAAACCTCTTCAACCAGGTATTGCAACTTAAAATTTGACATAAAACGGAAAAAACTAAAATTGTGGAGTGGCAATTTTATTTTGTCAGTGTTGGTAGTCGTATTTGAAACATTTATATTCAAGTCTGATCTCTAACTTGGTAAATATCCTCGGTAAATTGGTAATTTTCTCATTACCTCTGCTTTAAAACATTGCATTGTTAACTAGGAGGTAGAATCACAGAATATTATATATTAGTAAAACTATATAAGGGAAAACAGTAGGAAAATTAATTATTCTAATAACAAGTTAAAGTGTACTTACATATAAATATTGTTCATTTATAAAAAATACTCATTAGTCATTATTTTCTTTCTATACCATGTACAAAACTCCTAGTATGAAATATACATACATTTAAGATACTTTCTCTAACATATCCTAGTCGTAAAATTTCAGCTGTGCCTTTTGATACATCTCTCTATTAATTTAATTAATTCGGTATACAAGAAGCAGTCCCGACCGGCGGGTTTGCATATTTCTCTGTGATCCAATGGTACGTCGCATTTTATCCCGATGTCAGGATCTGTAACAATAGCGGTGTAAAAATAATTTTTAAAGTTGTAGGAGCGTTTAATACCTGCAGACTCATAGGGTACTACTTTCAGGTAAATGAACGACATCAGGGTGAATGAGGTTTCGATGAAGCTAAACACCTCTAGGTTTAAGTCGTTTCTAACAAGTTCCAAGAACTTTTTGTGTAAATCCAGGATAAAGTCGCAATCTGTAAAATGAGATTTCGTCATCTTGCTAAAATAGTAGAGGTTTAAACTTACTTCTTTGTATTTCGAGCAACTCCACGCTCCTCCTCAGCAGGGGTAAGGTAAAATCGGCTAGGGACGATCCCTTGTGGGGGACACTGTACCACATTATAGACTTGGATTGTCTGTAAATGTCTCCAACTTCTGGCCTGTCTTGGTTTTGTTCCCAAGCTAGAAATAATTTAAGAAAACAAGTAAAAATTATTCGTCCAAACGATTATATCGCAAATCGTACCGTTTACTATAACCTGCTTGATGAACAATCCCCCTTTTGAGTGACCAACCCAAATTATCGGTTTTTTTCCCACTCCAAGTCTGACAAGCTCTTCTATCATCTCCTGGCTTCTACTAACCATATCGGTTCTACAACAATAATATCCAAATTAGGTACATTATCCCCAATTCCAGATTGTTAAATATACATCTCACTGTCTGTAATTGACGCCCTTTACTATTTTTTACCCATAGACACCTGTGGCTGCGACATATATGAAGGCAATAATGAGGAAATTTGAATTTGCCGCCAAAAGTGTACTCAAACTGCCTTAGAACGAAGAATAATGATAGTTGCTGGTATTTTTAGAAGGTAAAACGG
Organism: Rosalia funebris; assembly: GCA_037954035.1. Classification (NCBI taxonomy): domain Eukaryota; kingdom Metazoa; phylum Arthropoda; class Insecta; order Coleoptera; family Cerambycidae; genus Rosalia; species Rosalia funebris. Next base: position 6,465,890 of record JAZFAV010000001.1, on the reverse strand, counting down.
CGTTACAAATTGCTTTTGCAAGAAATATAATCGTGAAATAGTAAAAAAAGTTGTTTTAATTAATTGTGGGCTTAGTTGAATTTTGCTTTAAGTAATTATTTATTGAATTATTGCATGCTAATATTATATTGCACACTTGGCAACGTTGTGATTGATATTTTAAGTCAACCATGTAATAATGTGAGGTTATATTAGTTATTCGCGTTTTGGGAAAATACAAACTTCGTTTGAAGCGTGTTCAACAACATGTCAAACACTCTTAATGGCAAAAATTAGAGTTAGGGCGACCATAAAGTCCTCTGATAGGTAAATAATGGCAGCATATACATATAGATCTCGATTTATCGGCTGTTGCTCTGTTTATTTGAGTCTCGCCGTGACGTCACAATGGGATTTAAACCGGGCAATTTAAAATATTATTTCTAAATTAGATTTCTCATGTTAAAACGGGTTTGATATTTTGATTTGAACTTTGGAATAACGGAAATAATAAAGAAAATGGCCTACTACTGTAGAAATATTTAAAACGTGTGTAAATTCCGTCGTAATACAATACTGTGTGAGTTTACAAACAGTACAACCGATAAATAAATGTTTGCATTTCGTTTATTGTTTTAGATAACATCACTTTGCATTTCCCAATTATGACCGTGAACGTTCGCGTTTAAACCTTATAGAAAGACTGCCAGCGAACTAAGCTGTACATCATTAAACTTGATAGTCAGATGCAAATACTGAAGAAATTATGCCAAATGACGAGAATGATTTGGAAGCGGGTATTAAATCGGTAAATAACGGTAGTATTGCTCGGCGTTTGCCGCTCATCCAAATGCCACTGAGCCTATTAGAATATCGGCGAACTAATATTAATTAATTTTATAATTGTAATTTATATAGCGAACATTTACAAACTCTTCTGGCCGTGTTGTCGCTATTTTGACGCTTTCTTTTTTAACTACAAAATGATCGTTTTTTCGTTGATAAACCACTTACCGGTAACGTTTCTTCGCCCATACTGGGCACCACAAAACATCTGTAGAATAATTCAACGCGATTACCCTGACGTTCGGGCAGTCCTTCCGGATCCAATCCTGCGGCCAACACGTGCTATAATCCTCGCCCTCCTTCGGGACGTCTTCGTCCTCCCATTCGGGCTCTTTCGCCAACACGCAGATCGTCTCCTCTCTCCTGGCAATTTTATTCGGGATTCGGGAATAAATTTCGGAAAGAGTCCGTTTCAGCGATTGCTGTCTAGGCGGTACGTAAAGATCCCCTGAAGACAGCCGTCTGACGGGTGCCTGGTGATGCAGTTTGTGCCCGTTGCGACGCCACGTCCCCTGCTTCCAAGTCCTATCGATGCCTCCGTGCAGCCCGTGGACGAAAATCACGTCCGCTTCGATGCCGTCTCCGGGCTCGGATAGGACCAAACATTCGACGGATTTTTCCGGGGTTAAATCTTCCTCGTCGACGGCGGCGATAGCTTTAGTCTCGTCTTCTTTAATCAGACGGATAGTCAGCGGGAAGGATATTCTTTGTACGGAGGCCAGGGAGCGAGAAATACTGTTTGCGAGGAAAGCCGCTAGGGCGGGTATGATTTGGTGCCTGACGCTATCGACAACGTTATGCGGATTCCTAAAGAACGTATAGTACAAGCTGCTCACTGACGGAAGGAGGGCCCGTGCCAGGAGGTCGATGGCAAGCCAGAGTTTCCTGGAAAACAAAAAGTCAGCATGTAGACAAATGCAAAGTTGGGATGTTGATCAAAAATACTTCGCCAAAATATTATACGTAAGTAAAATTATGCAATCTTACAAAACAAAATATTGGTGTGTGTGTACACGAGACGATGCCGTCTCTGATATTCACCAAATAATCACAAGGAATGTGTATTTGCATTTATTAGGATGGTTCGACTAATTTACACCGCACGATTTATTTCATCCCGATATATATCCTGTTAAAAATAAGTCTCCTACTTTGTACACCAAAAAGGAATTGAAAATAAATAATTCAATAGATTTACGACATTCAGCCAATCTGGCAACGGTGCTTGATGCAAACTGGTCTACCATGACGTTTAGAAGCCCTGCGCAGAGCGATTCACTTTTGTTTGTTGTTAGAAGTTAGAGTTATGTAATCTTCAATTTGGGAGTTTGTATTTTTATAATGAATAATTACTGTGTGTAGTTTTCATTCACATTGATGCAATTCATATAATAATTAAGGTCAGTAAGTAAAGTCTGATTTCACTTTATTTAAATTAAAAATACATTCCAATTATATTTGGAAATACCGAACAAACCTGTTGAATTCGGGGGAGATGAATTGAAATTTAAAACGCACCTGCAAATTGAGCAACGTATTATAACTTGATTTCAACTAAGGAAATGTTAATAAGGGGTCTTGCCTCGATGTGCATCGTGCTACTATTTCCTATATGTTTATGCCGATGGCGATGGCATTTACAGCATATATGTATGGCGTAACTTCGACTACTCACGGCGTCACACATTCATACCAGTTTTTAATAATCTACACATGTTATAAACACGCGAACAAAAGAGAAAAAACCGTAATATATTACAGTGAATGTTAAGATTTATCTAGGATAGTGTTGCAATAGACTCGCATACATAAGACAATATTCGGTTGTGTTAAATGTCGGTACTGCATAGCGCATGACAGTTGACACATTTCATATCATAACTTGAAAACTTTCCTACATATACATTTTTTCAAAAAGCAACTCGAGAACTTGTCAATTAAGGCTCTGCCGCACAGAATCAACACCCACTGAATGTGCCACATTTGCCACAATCTGCTCTACATTTGCCACACGTGTTAGATGGCGCCGGGATTTATTTGAGATCGAAAGATGAACAAGGTAATTATTTTGCAGAATTAATATGTAGTAAATCGCGCGTAAGTCCTTTAAAAACGATAACTCTACCGTGCCTAGAATTATGTGCAGCTCTGCTAGCGGCTCGTTTAGCGGACAAGGTACTTCATGTACTCGATTTGAATATTGAAAGAAAATATTTTTTCACCGATTCAACAATCGTTCTACATTATTTATCTGCAAGCGCAAACACATGGCAGGTATTCGTAGCTAATAGAGTTTCTCAAATTCAGACCATAACTAACGTTGAGGATTGGTATCACATTGACTCTAAATCGAATCCTGCTGATCTAATATCGAGAGGGGCGTATCCAAGGCAATTATATTCTAAATTGTACTGGAACGGTCCTGAATTTTTAACAAAAAATAACATTGAATGGCCAGAATCACGATTTGTACCACGAATGCCAATCGAGGATTTGCCGGAAAAACGAAGCGTCGTTAATGCAGTACAAATGTGTACTAAATTTTCACCCTTGAATAAATTTTCCTCTTTTTCGAAGCTGCTGCGAGTAATAGCATACTGCATGCGATTTATTAATAATACACGAAAGAAAAGTCGGGTTTCCTAACGGGTGATGAAATTAAACAGGCTAGGAATGTAATCTTACGAAATGTTCAACGAAACGAATTTTGTTCGGAATTGACGATGCTGACAAACGGGCAGCCGATACATAAAGGTAGCAAAATGTATCCACTAGATCCATTTTTGGATAATAACGATTTGATTAGGGTTGGTGGAAGGTTGCGTAATGCACCCCTCATATTTGATAGGAAATTTCCAATTATATTGCCACCAAAAAATCATGTTACCCAATTGTTTGTGAAACACGAACACATTTCACTGCTTCACGCAGGACCAACTCAGACTTTAGCATCTCTGAGAGAAAAATATTGGATTACTAGGGGTAGGGATGAGGTTAGAAAATCAATTCATTCCTGCATTTCGTGCTTTAAATCTAATCCCAAATTAACAGAGCAAAAAATGGGCGATTTGCGTCGTGATAGGCTCGTACTTTGCAAACCATTTCTAAAGGTCGGTCTAGACTATTTGGGTCCTATCTTCACAAAACAAGGAAATAGGCGTAGCAAAACACTAACTAAGGCATGGGTTGTTCTGTTTGTCTGTATGATTACAAAAGCAATCCACCTCGAATTGGTAAGCGATTTAACATCAGAATGTTTCATAAACGCTTTAAAACGATTTATGTCCCGACGTGGGAAAGTTTCTAGTATTTATTGTGATAACGCTACCACCTTTGTGGGTGCCAAACGAGAGCTTGATAAAATTAACAAATTTTATAAGGATGAGAAATTTTGTAACGTACAAGAATTTTTACTTAATCAGGAAATCGAGTGGCATTTTATACCGCCCAGAGCTCCTAATTTCGGAGGACTTTGGGAAAGAATGGTCCGTTCAACAAAGCAACATTTAAAAACGAGTAGTAAGGGACGTAAAGCTAAACTTTGAGGAGGCTGTTACACTGACCACTCAAATCGAGTCTATTATCAATTCCCGACCCTTGACTCCTTTGTCCAATGATCCATCTGACCTTTCTGTTTTGACTCCTTCTCACTTCCTGATTGGGGTAAATCCACAGTATCTCCCAGAAAATGATGTCAGCAATATTGCAGACAATAAATTAAGTTATTGGCAGCGAGTTCAGAAGTTGCAACAGCATTTCTGGAAACGATGGTATAAGGAAGTCCTGACACAATTGCAACCAAGGCAGAAGTGGTGTCAAATGAATCATATGTCCTTAAAGGTAGGAGACTTGGTACTTATAAGTGAAGACAATCTTCCGCCCATGAGATGGAAAACAGGACGCATCGATAAGCTATTTCCAGGTCCTGATGGGCGCATCCCGGTAGCTGCTGTCAGAACTAACCAGGGGGTCTACACTCGTTCAGTCCGGAAGCTGGCTGTTCTGCCCGTCAACGACAACGCCGACATCAAAGACGAACTTAGTGCTAGTGATAGTGATAAGTGAGTTCGTGAAAGGACTAGTTATAAGTCAAGAATATATGTCTTGGACTACGACCTGAATATAACTCTATTGCTATATCTCTATTACATTTCAATGTGTATTTATTAATTGTATTTAAATTTATTGACATTATAATATGTCAAAGGGGGGAGGAAATGTATGAAATCCCAAACCCCAGAGTAATTAGTTAAGTTGAATTCCTTGTATATTTATATTTGCTTCATGATTAATTCTAAGAAATCCAACAGACCGATAAAGACTGTTAAATTTAAGTTTTCAGTTCCCCATTCAGTAACGTATCAAATGTTTAGGTTTTGGGCACGTTTGCTTGTGTCGCAGGTCTATCTCAACGGCTTTCTTGAGGTAGGTCATCTATATGTATAAATTCAATATTATAGCCGTTAAGGCAACACAATAATTTTAGCGGTCAAACAGTATGTAACGAAAGAAATATTTTAATAAAATTTAAAATCGTTTGCCAGTGTTTTTCTTAAGTAGACAAAACTCGCGCGCACATATGGTGAGTAGATATAGGGTCACTTGAGTGTGGCAAAATTCTCAAGAGCATGGGAAAATTTATCGGCATGCATCAAAAGAACCGCCAGTGAGGTGTTAGACTCAAAGTTGACAAATATTAATTAGCGGCAAGCGCCAGCAGTCAGTGAGGGTCTTTGGCGGCATATATCAAAGGAACCGCTAAATAGGTGTGATACTTCTCACGGTGAAACTTTTTTCTCGACGGTCGATGACTGTCAATGGGGAGATGTCATCGACCGATGTTTTCAGTGCGACATATCATATCTCAATTTTTGAACATTACGAATTATGCATATCACTAGCTTTAAAAATCCTACGGAATTAAATGATACTAGTATTGCAATAATTGCTGGTACTGGGTGCGCTGTAATTTCATTTGAAGAACACTGCATGAGAAGATTTGTATTGCCAACAATATCAATCATAGAGCCAAAGCACTATGTAGAGGTGTTGTTGACAGAATGCGATCTACCGCCGCGCCGCGGGCAGCGTTCCTGCGATCGTCGCAGCGGTCAACGATATGGCACTGTCACATACAGTGCGATATCTTTGTGAGTGATCCAGTATTGTGTTTGCTTTCGGACGAACGATTTCACACAGCCTTGTTGCTTTTTCTTCTTAATAGATTTAGGGACAAAATGAGTAGTTCTGACGAGGAGCAACTCCTTCTATTAGCATTATGAAATAATAGAAAGAAAAGACGATATTGAGTGCATGATGTCAGTGCGAGGAGATAACAATTTGGGGAACACCATCACTTATGTATCGAACTGAAATCATATGAAGACCGGTTTTATACATATATTCGTATGTCGATATAGTTGATCCATACTACTTTTTTTTATATAGGGAATTATGGAGGGCGGGGAGCACAATTTTTGAAAATTCTACTTTCTATCGAGAGTACATTGATGAAAAAGTTATTCTACCTTCGAAGCCACTTCCGAGTACATGCACCCCTCTTCTCCATGTTCTGAATGATGAAGGCTTTTCACTTCAACCATTTTTATTGAGATTATGCATACCCCAAAGCAGAAATAATCAATAATGTAAGAAAGAAACAATTCAATGCACAGCTCAGCCGACCACGTCGTGTAGTTGAAAATGCGTTTGGCATATTGGCTATGAAATGGCGTGTATTCTTGAGAGCTATAGAAACTGACGTTGAAAGCGCAGAAATATTGCAAAAGCAACTTGCTGTTTGCAGAATTACATTATATCAAATAAGAATAATAAAAAATACACATCTACTGAAACTGGAGAAGACTCTAGGCCTGTACGTGCATTCATGTCAACTAGGTTAACTAATCGAAGGTCAACTATTGCTGCAATTCAAGTTCGTGAACAGTTTGCCGATTGCTTTGCCAGAAAATGAAACAAGTAACAGGAAATTAAATTTTGTTGCCCCTACTTTATAAAAGTCAAGTATTCCAAGTGTGTGTCAAGAGTTATAATAATTTTAAGGATCCATGTTATAATAATTATTATGTATCCCTGTTATAATAATAAATATAAGCATCCCTGTTATAATAATGAATATAAGCATCCCTGTAATAATAATAATTATTATAATAATTATTTTTAATTAATTATTTGCAATATACAAACGCGAGACAAATCTGATTGGAACTGATCGCTCAACTGCGCGATATTTTGTAATTATGTACAATTGTATCGCTGCACGCTACGATCTAGATTGACCCGCTGTGACAGACCGCATTCTGTGTGACATGAATGATATAATATTGTATCATACAACTAGATCGCCTCACTGATGCGGGCAGAGAACGCTGCCCGCGACGGGAGATGGGCTCTGTGTGGCCGAGGCTTTAGCGTCTGGCAGCGCAGCGGCATGCATTTTACCAGTCGCCACTTGTTACTGCACATTCATCACAAACAATATCTAAAATTCAATTTAGGCCTAAACGCCTTCCCTTTTTTTATTTTTTCAAGTGAAAGAACGTTTTTATATTCACAAAATCTTAAATTTTTGCCAAGATCGCTCAATTCAAGAATACGGCGTCGAATGCTTAGATTACTTACTTTGTTTATTTTCGCAAGATTCATTTTTGCAATTTAAACGTTTCTGTATTACTTTCCGCTTTGCAAATTTTCCTTTATCGTCCCGCAACTGATCACGACAAAAATTCATGTTTAATTTTTCTATAAAGTTTCTTTCACGCTCCGAAAAAGTTTACAGTCAGGTTGAGTATAAGACAAACACAATCACAACAGATTAAAATACGACACAACGCAAAGTTGCCATTTCTTTAGTTTCACCTAATAAACATGTAGTTGTGTGTATGCGTATATGAGTACATGCAGTGTCTGACTATAGACTACAGTCTCTGAACAGAAATCATGAACACCAGACTACTGCTACTGATATTCCAAATTTTACGTTTACCCGCGCATTCATTCTTGGGTGGGACGGCACTGGAGAAACTTCTTTTGGCTAATTCCAGTTAGCTGTCTCACTCTTTTGACTTACTCTGTATAAAAAATAGATTACTAATATGTAAATGTATATTCATCAAGGACACACATTAATATTTATTATAATGTAATGCAAATTTAAAACATAGTTCGATTATATAATTGTTTTGTGGCAATAATTCTATTTTATGTACTTTTTTATGTTAATACTACTACATAAATGTTATGCATGGTAATTTAGGAGACCTTCGCGTTTAGTCGAGTTTACTTAAAGCTGTGATCGTTACAAATTTTATTAAAGTAAATTTAGAGTTTCCACGAATCGATTTTGTAATTTCTAGCGTTGGCTCTAGTTAATTTTTCCTTTCCACTAAATTCGACCTTAACCTTTGCGTATTGCTATAAAAAATATGCCCGAGCCTGTATCCAAAGTTAGTAGTAGGTATAATAGATGAATGATATATTTTTAAAACATTTATTTTCTATTTGAAATATGTTGATAGACAGTATAGACATGTAGAGTTTGCTGAAATCGATTTTGATTTATTCTAATACATATTTTAATGTTCCACTAATATTCTATAGGTTTATTGAAGCCTATGAAATAGACGGAACGAGACACGTGTTATATTAGTTCTGATATGACTTCATTTAAAAATAGATCAATATTAATATACTAATTAGGGATTATTGATACAATGAATGTGAACCTTCATCAATAAAATAGTTCGAGGCTTATTCTAGACGATTTACTTCATGAACTATTCTGCTGAAGTTCAACTCAACTACGTACATATTTACAGAGATAGGTCAAACATCTGGACCGGACTCTGGAATTTTTTTATATGCAAAAATAAATAACAATTTTCAAGTTAATTGACGCAAGAGATCACGCTATATAATATATAACTCCTGGACAAAAGTAACGCATCAGTGAAACTTCACATTATTACTTTTATTTTTTAAAGATTTAAATCATAGTACCTACCAGTAACATATAAGTCGGAAATCGAGAAAGGAACCACCAAGCCGCCAAGCGGCTATCAAAATAGTTCCCGAATAGCAAAGCTATTACATAATCGCTCTAGGAAACAACTACTCCTCGGGCTAAAGCCCCGCCAGGCATTGAATTATACCCAGAAGCGATCCTCGACCCCTTTCTCGTGTTTCTGCACGATCAGATAAGGTTTCAAAAAATAAAACCCGCCACAGGTAGGATTCGACATTTGTCCCGGATCGGAACCGAACGACATACAGCTGTTTCGAACTTGTTAGTTCTCATCAGTGCCGTACACGGTACGCCGATTCAGGACAAATGCCGAATGAACTTTATGGCGTATACATCTTTATCGATATCTCACTGTTGTTTGTTTTCTACAAACAACAGTGGTATTTGCAGCGGTTTATCATACACTGAATGTCAGCTGATATTGGTCATCTGCATACGATTATTTATCAACATTTGCGATTTACCTGAAATTTGGCCAAAGATGTCACAGCAGCGCAATTTTCTATATTGTACTTGTATGAAAAACTTATTACTTACTTTCTACTGAAGCTGAATTTAAATATAATAATTTTGCAGACTTTTATACACAAAATTGTTAACAGTCTGCATATGTCCAAAAACTTTTTCACAGTACTGTATTATTAACAAACAATTACAAAAAGTTACTTTACAATTTATTAGTAGTGATAGAGGATATCCTAGGCCACCTACATGAAATGTTTAAGGATTTAAAACTTTAAAAAACTATAGGAAAAAATCAAAAGTTTAGTTGATACGTTAATTTTGTCTAGGAGTATATATAAAATAGTTCTTTGTCCATTTATTTAACGACAAAACGCGGTTTGTTTCAAAACTAGTTCATGATTTTATCTATTTTGTTTAATGTACTCGTAAATTAAATGGTGTTTTATCGTTATTATTTTTGAGAAGCCTTGATCACCATTACATAATGGCTTGTTTTGCTCTTATTATGTGTCATAGTTATCAATGAATTGAACTGTAAGTTATATCTAACAATCTACCGAAAACATTGGAATGAGATAATTACCAGTAAGCTAGTACCTTGTCCGACGATTCTGAAATTTATCCGGCAGAGAAATAAACAAATTATTTTATTTTCATGACCTTTTGTTGTAATCTGTCACAAGGATGAGTGATAAATTAATACAAGGATCTACATTAACCGTATCGTTTTAAACTATACCGTACCCGCTATAAAACGAATGTAGTAATACTGAACAAGTGATAGTGATAGGCGAAGCAAAGATATCGCTCATAGGCGTCCCAAAGGAAGGGTTTAAACAAAAACGTCGCAAATAAAAAATCGTCTCTAAGAAGACGCTATGTAGATGCTATAAAACAGAGGGGCATTCCCTTATTTAAGAAATTTCCGTCGATGAATGAGGCGAATTATTATTATTTTTTGTAAAAAAGAAAAATACTAGGCACAAAAATTAAGGGATGTAAAGAAACCTAAATTTTTAGGTGATTTTCAAAGGGCTGTGACTTGGACAAAATAGTCGCAGAGCAAATTTTTGCTTGCCTCTCAAAAGGTCCAAGGACTTCCATTAATTTTTTTTAGTGATTTCATCATAAAGCTTTTTTATATAATTTTATCCTCTTTAATTTGAGCGGTCTAAATACCTAATACGATGGTTTTTAGCTGATTTGTCGTCGTTCAAAGCAACAGTAAATTTTGACTTTGGTAATTGATTACTCGGGAAATATTCATTTCTTACAATAATTAACGTTGATAAAAAAATATGGATTATTGCTAAAAAGACATATACAACCTCAAAAAATTAACAAAAAATAAAAAATGCATCCTTAAATTGATTTTTAACAAACACAACAAATTCAATCATTTCGAATACATGAAAAAAATTGCAGCGTTTTGAAATTCTCAGGGTTTCTTTGGGATACTTGAAGGTTGAAAAGAAACAGTCAATATCCTTAGTCTATCCATTATTTGCAAAGTTATGCCAAGTTAAGCGAATATCCTTAAAAACGCAATTTTTTATCTCTTTTTCAATTAACATTCTCGCCCTGAAATATTCATTTTATCAAAAACCAAAACTACGAATTGTTAAGAATACTCACACAGTTTTTAAAACCCTACTTGAATTTTCTGTACGATCATTATTTCCCGAGTAATTAATTACTAAAGCCAAAACTGACTTTCTTGCTCTGAACGACGACAACTCAGCGAAAAATTATCGTACAAGGCTTTTAGACAGCTCAAAGTAAAGAGCATAAAATTATCTAAAAAAACTTTATGGTGAAATCACTGAGAAAAATTTATCGAAGATCGTGGACCTTGTGAAAGGCAAGCAAAATTTTGTCTTACGATTATTCAAAAACTGCTGATGGTAAAGAAATTTGAACTCAAGATCTATAAACTAGAAACTTGGAACTTCAATTTGGTTTTTGTAAAATTACTCTGCGACTATTTTTGTCTAAGCTATAGTCCTCTGAATATCACCTAAAAATTTAGGATTTTTTTACATCCCTCAATTTTTGTGCCTAGTGTAGCAACTATTGTTTTAAAAATACAATATCTACAAAAAAGAAAACGAAAACAGTAAGAGTAAATAAATGGTAGGCGACGCGATAATTGCCTATACACTTAAACATAGGCGTTCTAAATTAAAAAAAATAAGGGTTTATAAAAAACGCCACAAATAAAAAATCCATATATAGCGAAAAATATGGTTGTCGTCAAAGTACTGTTTAATACGGTAAACAAAAAAAATGCAACTACCAATTTTTTTTTTTAAATAACAAAGGGAATAATATTTATTCCGCATGCCGTACAATATACAGAGTCCGGCATAAGTATGGAATAATGCCTATCCACGGTTAAGTATTGGTTTTGAATCCAGTATCGTACAGGATGGAACCATATATGGAACCATAACAAAATTATTTTTGACATTCTTAATTAGGTACATTTTCTAAACGAAATATCAAATATACATGGTGATTCATGTAAGCTGTTTTTAGGTGCACTCTGTAACTTCACAGAAAAAATAAATCCAACGACGTAAAGTCTGGCGAGCCAGGTGGCCACTTAATGCTTCGTATTACATAGGCCAACAAAGATTTTGTGATCGGCCTTGTTTTGACTTTTCGGCATAGTTACATACCATGAAATACAGAAACATTGTTTTCTTGTTTTCATCACGCACCAGTATTTGTAAATGTACATTGTTGTACAATAATTTGTAGTTTTTAAAACTGAGGTTCTATAAAATTATATTTTGTTTCAATCTTTGCAACGCCCCTGTATTTAATCGGTTTGCAACGTACACACAAGTGTGGGAGATTTACCGAAACAGAGTTGGCCGGTGGGGATATTTCGGTTTTGTACTATTCGGGTATTTTGCATAGTGGCTGTAGTACGTTTTTAATGTGTGTACGTTTACTAGTGACATCGTGTCGTCGTGTATTTTTATTTTGTTTTAAAAATGCCTAGAAGTTGTAAAAATACACCAAATATATTTTGTTATAAACTTAACATCTGAAAAAATTCTTTTGCCACCACATCATATTAAATTAGGATTAATGAAGCAATATGTAAAAGCTATAGATAAAAATGTGTATTGTTTTAAGTACTTATGTGGTAAATTTCCAGCTCTTTCTGAAGCAACATTAAAGGAAGGCGTTTTCGTAAGACCACAAATAAAAAAATTAATGCAGGACCAACAGTTTGAAGAAACAATGACAGAAATTGAAAATGAATCTTAGATATGCTTCAAAATGTAACAGAAAAAAAAATGTTGTAGGAAATTATAAACATCCGCAATATGAGGAAATTATCAACGAAATGTTGGATAAGTTTAAGCAACTTGGTTGTAATGAGTATAAAAATTCATTTTCTATATGCTCATCTGGACTACTTTCCAGAAAGGTTTGGTGCTGTTAGTGAGGAGCAAGGTGAAAAGTTCCATCAAGACATAAAGGAGATAGAAAGGAGATACCAGGGTCGATGGGACGTGGCGATGATAGCAAATTACTGCTGGATGCTGAAAAGAGAACATACAACGAATGATTACACAAGAAAAATTACAAAACGAAATTGTTTGTTAAAAAGGGAGAGATTTTCAAAGAAAATAAGAAACTAGAGACTCAAAACTATTTGTTATGTTGTTTTTCACTATGTTTTTTAATGTTTTTAAATATAAATGTTTATTGAAATGTAATTTTTTATTTAGTTTTTAATTTATTCTGATAATTCAGTTCATCAAAAGCCTCACATGAGGGGCAAAAGCGGAAGGTAGATAAGAAATCAGTCTATCAAACCCAAATCCACTTTCAAAAAGTCAAAATTTGTAGGCGTGTGGTATAGACCGTTGAAATCAGTTTATCAAAGAGGATTCAATAATAGAAAAACATGCTGGTTATCCTATTAAAAAAACATCTATTTTCCCTACGTAATTTTTTTCCGCAAGCCCACCTTGTATATATTGTATTTTTTTTTGACATTGTATATCGATGGAATGTTTGTTATAGGTTTAACAAATTAAGCAGGTAGTTATGTTGAAAATAACAGAGTTGGTGGCAGTTCCGCTAGACCAGAAGGAAAAAATTCAGGATTACAAAATCGGCGAATCCTAGCACAAAAAATAACACTGCAACAATAATCGAATCGTTTTTTTTTTCAAAATTTTTCAAAACACTTATAAACTGCTTCTATTCTTGATAATTTCGAGCTCACCCAATCAGAGACAGCTGCCAAAGGGACAGGGCCTGAAAGAACTTCACCACCAGTTGCAACATCCTTCCGGCACCGGGCAGACTTTATTTAATCTAGTGCCTAAACCGAAATGTCCGTTGTTCCTGTGTCACTAGAAACTGGCATTTCGTAGTGCCAGGCGTAATCTTGCGTACAAATCCGCGAACGAACTAATTAGGGGAAGAGATGAATTGATAACGGCCTATTCAGATGGTCTACAATAATTGATAATGATTAGTCCAAGGACGTTTCAATGAATACGGTTAATGATCGCGGAATTGTTTGATAGGTGGCGATAGTAGTGTATTTGCCAGCCGTCAGCCGTACTATACAGATCTAATTGAATGTGAGTCAGATTCGTATGATCGAGTAAGTTTTTTAACAAGAAATAACTAGGAGCACCAAACAGAAACTGAGACTAGAAGGTTCACTCTAAGCTTCGCCCGCTAAGTTTCCCTCCTTCCCCCGTCACGTCGTCCAGCGAGAATTAGTTAACTAGCACGTGGCGCATGTATACCGTCAGTCTCGATACCGAACCGATTGCGATTGCCGCAGCCGAAGTATTATACCGGTCGGATTTTAGATTGTGAATTTTATTAATTTGCGTTTGAATTTTGAATGGCTGAAAATGGCGATGTGTTCTACTGATGGCTGTAACAGTAAAACAGGATCTAGTATCTCACATTTTCGGTGTCCAAAATATGAAGCTAAGTAAGATAATTGATTACGCATTTAATAGGGTCACAGCTCGGATTAGATACATTAAATTTATGTCGTATAGATATCTATAAATCACTTTTTAGATGTCAGTGTTGGAAACAATCATTAGGATTTGTTGGCACTCATAGATATGCTAATCTTATACCGGATCAATGTAATAGTAAAATAAAAAAAATATCATGTGCAGCACAGTACACGTGACAGAAGTGAATACTTCTTTAGAATAGAGAATGAAAGAGATTAAGAGTGAGAGATTGAAAGAAAGAGAGAGAGAGAGAGAGAGAAAGGGAGAGGGATAATTTCAAAAGAAATATAACAATATAAAATTTGTGTAAAAAATATTCGGTTTATTCATTATTTACACTATCATCGGCTGGTGGTTCAATTGGTAATACTGATATGATTGGTTTGTGATAACTAAAATATGAAATATATGTTCCTGATTCGATATTTTCTAGATAACGTGTAAAAATTGCATCTATTGTTGTTCCGGATTTTGTTGTTAATTCTTTGGGATTGTTATTTATAAGCAGACCAAATGTTTCTCGAAGAAAGTTAATCAACGTCAAAGAATCATTGGATCCGAAATTTACATTGAAATCTCCCCCGAGAATCAAAGGGATTTTGTCTTCGCCTCTTCCAAGTGCATTTGCACCTGTGTGGCTGTAAACCAGTAGGAAGCGGTGAATGAAATATATTATATCTTCTAGATTTTGGTTCGGTGAGATATAGATGGCTGCGATGACATTTTTGATCGCTTTTTTCATCGCTTCGTACTGAGTTTATATCGCTTTCTCTTGTTCCACTCCCGTGTGGCGTCAGAGTTGTACGTACTCGCGCGCATGCGCGTCATACTATATTTTCTTCTATTGCCTAGTATTCAATGAATACGTGGCTCTCTCTCTTGCTCGTATGATGCTTCCTAAACTATTCCCCCTTCAAGCAACTTAGACCTTGGACTTAGCGTATGAGTGGGCGTTAAAGACGAAGGACCGCACAAAAGGGAGACGCGGATAGCCTAAACTGATATATATGATGTATAGCTCTCTTTCTCTCTATGTTATATATCTGTGTACTCTGTCTTGTAACGAAGCCTGTGTTTTAGGTATACCAAATGTATAGCTCTCTTTCTCCTTCTCTCTACGTTATATCTTTTTTCTCTCTCGTGTAACGAAATCTCGAAACGTTACATTTTTTCCAATTCACTCTCCATTCTCGTCAAATATCAGAACGCCGCCAAAGAAGTATTCACTTCAAAAATTTGCAGTTTACATTTTCCTGAAGACTGTTTTATTAGAAATGATTCGAAGACTCGTTTGCATTATGATTATTGCAGTTCTTTCAATAAATTTGTTAACCAATAGTAAGTAACTTTTTTTTCAAATTTGTTTTATCTATATTTGTATATATGTATATATTGGTATAATAATTTTATATTGTATTGTAATACTTGTATTGAGAGCGAAAGGAAAAGCTACAAAGATGTTTTTGTGATGACAAACATGGAAGAAAGAGTGTTTGAAGGTAAACATATTTTGTATTATTAGTAAGATGAGAGCTATTATTAAATTAGAATAGATAGATATTTGTTCCACCATCTATTAATTATTTTAGATAAGATCACTCAGACGACAATGTCACTTTCCGCAAACTCTCCGAGGAAGAAGCTATTAAAGGAGGAAATAAAAACTTTAAAAAGAGTCAAAAAGGTGTCATCTCAATGCAAAAAAAAACTGCACCCCGGAATAACATTGCAAGACATTTACAAATATCTAGAAGAAAATTATTTGGAACACTCCAGTAAACTTTTAAAACCGCAATTGCAATTGTTAAATAAAGCTCCTAGAAGTGTAGATACACGAACGGACGGAAGCAATTTGCCTTAAGTTAGTTTCTGGTACTGCTCGGTTCAAAAATAAATGCGCAGGTAAACGTATAATATTTGAAATATTAGACTGTACTCTACTGAGACACTGTATGTATACGTATACACACAACTACAGGTCTATTCGTTGAAACTAAAGACATGGCAACGTTGCGTTCTGTCGTATTTTAATCTGTTGTGATTTTGTATGTCTTATACTTAACCTAACTTTGTAAACTTTTTCGAATCGTGAAAGAAAATTTATAGAAAATTTAAAAATGATATTTTGTCGTGGGATAATAAAGGAAAATTTGCAAAGCGCAAAGCTTGAATTGTATTGCAAAAATGAATCTTGCGAAAAGTAAACAGAGTAACTAACCTAAGCATTGGACGACGAATTGTTGAATTGAGGAGCTTGGCAAAAATTCAAGATGTTGTGAATGTAAAAATGTTCTTTTACTTGAAAAGAATAAAAAAGGAAAGTCGTTTAGGACTAAATTCAATTTTAGATATTGATTAAAACTGACTTTTATGCTTTTACCGACAATAACTCAGCGACAATTCATCGTGCAAGGCTTTTAGACCGCTCAAATTAAAGAGGATAAAATTAAAAAGCTTTAAGATGAAATCATTGAAAACAAATTATTAAGTCCGTGGACCTTTTGAAAGGCAAGCAAAATTTTGGAAATTTTTTTTCCCGATTGTTTTATTATGATTGCTGCAAAACTGCTGACTTGGATCTCCAATTTGCTTCTTTTTTTTAATTGCGCTGTGACTATTTTTGTCAAAATCTTGGATTATTTTACATCCCTTAATTTTTTTGCCTAGTGTAGTTGAAGAGGCAGCTTGGCAAAAGGGACTACTTCATGTCTTTTTTTTTCAAATAATAATTCACGAAATACTATAAACATGTAATACTTACGAGGCAGGGACTACTAAGTAGGATTTCCTGTGGTTGAATTGTACATTGATCTCTTGTGATAGGATGCATTGATCACACATTATATCCTCCACTTCGCACATCTTTATTATCTGAAACATATCGCGATTGTTAGTCAGGATAGAGTGGCAAAATGAAATCTGGCTCCGGAACAGCCAAAATTCCAAGCATGTTTTCCAAATACATATAAATTAACTTGGACGCAACTATATAAATTAACTGGTACATTTTTAAATGGTACATTGTAGTGGAAATTTTATGATGCGTAGTCTGTAAGACTTAAGACAGGGTTTTTCAATAGGAACGCTCGAAATTTGATAGGTTACAGCGGCCATGCTGTAAAAGCAACATCTGTCAAATTTATTGTGAATTGTTCAGTAGTGTATGGCAAATCACCATGGAAGGTTATAGCGTTCAAGAATGCGTACAAATCATCAAATTTTATTTTCAAAATCAGTGTCGCCGGGTCGACTATTCGACGCTTGGTGGCCAAGTTCGAGTCAACCGGTTTGATAAATAATCAGCCAACACCCGTAGGTCACCGAAACGCAAGGTTTACTTAAAACATCGCTGCTGTGCGTCAGAGTGTACGGGAATACTCGAGGCAGTCAATTTCCCGTCGTTCACAAGAACTTGGCCTTTTTGCGACTTCAACTTGGCGAATTTTGCGTTGGGACTTGGGTCTCCACCCGTATAAAATCCAATTGATCCAGGAACTTAACGTAAACGACCATAGATAACGCCGTGTATTCGTTGATTGGACTCTGGAGCAGTTGGAAGTTGACCCAAATTTCGCCAGAAAAATCATCTTTAGCGACGAGGCCCACTTTTGGATGAATGGATATGTGAACAAGCAAAATTGTCGGATTTGGGACCATACCAATCAACGCGAGATATACCAGCACCAAATGCATCCAGAGAAAGTCACTATTTGGTGCGGAGTTTGGCATTGCGGAATCATTGGTCTGTACTTCTTCCAAAAGAAACTGGCATTGCCATAACCGTCAACGGCGATATGGATACAGACGACATGTAGGAGCAACAGGACGGCGCTACGTGCCACACAGCGCATGCCAAGATGGACATTGCGTACGAACGATTTGAGGGCATGGCTACTTCGCGTAGTGTCGATATGAACTGGCCCCCGAGATTGTGCGATTTAACGCCTTTAGACTTCTCCTTTTGGGGCTGTCTTAAATCGCAGGTCTATGCGAATAAACCGCCAAACAATTGATACCCTCCAAGTCAACATAACGAACGCCATCCAGAAAATTCAGCCAGATTTATGCGACAAAGTCATCGAAAATTCGACTGCCCGAGTACGTGCCACCAAGCAAAATTTCGGCGGACATTTCAAAGAGGTTATATTCCATACCTAATGCCATAAAATATTCTTTCAAATAAAAAAATTGAGTGGATATCTCACACACAACTTATTTTATTTACATTTCTATATGCCAAATAAAAAATATCAAAACATACCGTGGCTTGTTTTTTGGTTAGGCTCAGACCTAGCTAGTAGACCGTTCCGTTTATCGGTAAGATAAGAGTTTTTTATTTGGCAAATAGCAATGAAATTAATAGTAAAAATCGAGCGTCCTAATTGAATGACCCTGTAGATGTTCTACGTAATTACACGGGTATTAACGAACCTGTTCGCTGTAAGTAGATATTTCTAGTTAGGCCTAGGAGATAAATCAGGATCACAGATTGATATTTCCGCAAGATTACCATCGAATAAGCGGTGCTATTTTTGATATTTATTTTAGAATGAATAAAATTCGTCGATCAAATAAATACCAAACCTTACCTACGGGTATAATATAACATAAATTAAAATTATTATTCTGGTTTTAATAGCGTGATAAATATAATAAATTATACTATTTCAAGTTTCAATAAAATTTTATAAAACATACGCCCAAGGACACAAGGCAGAATAGTTTTCGAACGATTGCGAGCATGTCGAGAGAGTAATTATAATTATACCGTGTCAGTGTACCAGTGGCGTACCAGTTTACTTATTGTGTTATATTGTTTACATAATTTCATTATCCAAGCGTTGACTATCTTAAATAAACGAACCTGTGCTATCACAATTATAGTGACCCCGATATTCATTTCCGTTATTGCTCTCTTTGACACCGCTTGGTTATCTTTAATGCACCATGTGGCCTTATCAATGGATTTTAAATTGCCGATCCAAATGCAGTAAATTCGATAAAGTTTAATGTATCCTATCGAGTTGACTGTTCTTTCCTGTATTGTTGTTTAATATAGGTTACGATAGGTTTACACTACTCTTTGGAGTAGGATATAGCCAGCAAGATTACCACATCTCAAGCTCCTTGACAATACCTATCTCGAGGTTAAGACACGGCTAGATAAAAGAGGGACAAAAATAATGGAAAACTTCTACACGGATGTGTAAAAGGTATACTTTTTGTTCTGTCCCAATTGAATCGATACAAGCTAATTTATTAAAATTATCTATAAATATATGATCTAACTGTATTATATATTCTACTATGTTCTGTGACGATACCGTCAAACCGCCAAATGGTTAGTTCTTTGAATTAACATAAGTTTTTGCTTTAGAGAAAAATGTTGCCTGTGTCTCTATTTATATAGTATTTTTTTAATTGAATTCTAAACACAGTTTGCAGTAGTGTTGTAACAAACAATTTTTGGTAATTGTATAGAACACCCCCTTCTGGATTTTCGCCTTTTTTTTAATCAACGTGTTGTAGGTTGCTATAGGAACAGTTTTTCACAAAAACTGCGCAAATTAATAATAACCCATGTAGCTAACGGGAGGTGGGAGCGAATAGGGGTGCTGGGTGGGGTAAACAGGTGTATTGAGGAATGTTAATTTAGCAAGGGTACATTAAAAAAATGTAAACTTTTGAAAATACTCAACATATAGGGGTAGTTTTTAAGGGTTGAAGCAATATTTGTGTGGTGAAAGGATGTGGCATTGTGTGCACATAGAGACCGCAAAATTAAATATCTTGCTTTTTTTTTTGTTAAATTTTGGCGTCTGTTGTTGAAGGGCAAGGGATATATTTGGTATATAAATGATCAATGTTCAAAAATAATTTACAAGATAGAGGGATAGTTTGTAAGGGTTGAAATAATCGTGAATCCTAATTGTTTCGATTTGTCATAATCTGCCTGACCCTTTTTTTATGCACGTGATACGGTCATTATTTAAATTGATGTATATTTAATTAATTTACTCACATGTTGTATTCCAATTATTAAAACGCCATGTCTATTTAAGAACGATGTAAGTCCTTCATTTGATGCTGTAATAAATAATGATGCTGCATAAAATTTCGCGCAAGTGACATCGCAAGAGTCACAGGTGTTGAAATCACAAAACCGCACAGGCACAGGTGTAAGATTCACAGTCAATACTCTGTTTTCACTCATATTTTTGTCGCATTCGACGCGCAAGAATATTTTAAGTTTAAGTTCTAGCTGTGAACAAAGAACTGAATAGCTGTGGTATGAAAAGTGTCTTTTCAGCATCCCTTGGCGCGTGAAGACGTTTCCAACTAATCAGGGCGTCTGATTTTGTTTACATATTTGTAAATTCAATAGACAGTGATGTCTGCGCTTTAGGTAAGCAAATAATTTGTAGCCTATATTGTATATTATGATAGTTGTACAAAAGTTGATGTGGCAACATGGGAACTTTGATGAACTACAGAAACGATCAAGTAAACAGTAAATCAGCTGTGCGCATGGAGAAATGTTCCAATTTTAATTTATTTATAAAAAATACTTAACGCCATTTGCGCAAGATATGACAAGGTGCGTTGTACTCGTGATGGAATGTAGAATGTGTGAGTAAGTTTAGTTTTTCGATAGGGCAGAAGGGGGTGTTCTATACAATGGCCCAATTTTTTATCAGACAACCAGTAATGTAAACTAAAGCATTATCTTCTGTACTGTTAAGATTTCTATAATCACTTGTAACCTTTAAGGATTTTCTTGAGACTGATTCCGGGACAATAATAAGATTAGCATGTAAGGTAGATACAGGGCGATCAACTTTACAGTCACTTTAATTTTTTTATTTCAAACGATGTACGTAAAGAATTTTTCCCAGCTATTTATTGCGAGCACTTAAACACACTGTATACGTTCGACACGATCGACCTTGGCGAAGATTGTTTAAAAGATGTCTCGTAATTGGCCAGCAATTCTGAAACGATGCAGTATTATTGATGTTAATAAAGTCAAAGTTACATCAATTTAGCTTTCACAATTATAGTATAAACGGGTTATACGAGGCGTCTCTAAAACTACAGGTCCCACGTTTCACAACCGATTTTTATAATGCACGAAAATCTTTTTTTCTCTGTGTAATTTATGATGAAGAACAACGTTGCCACAGTTTATTTTTGGAAGGAGATTTAAGGAAATTTAATTTTTCGTACCAATAAATCAGTTTAATTGATAAATAACGTCTTTTTAACGGTATTTATGAGGATGGTGGGCAGAATATATGGCAACGTCGCAGACTGCCCACAAATTTTTCGCTTTATCACAAACATTCACAAATAATCCAAAAAATAAATAGTCACAACTAGTCTATTACATTATTACATTAGTCTAAAATACATGCGATATTTACAGCTAAGAGTTTGTGACAACGTTGTCACAGATTGCTTTCAGAAGGATATTTAGGGAAATTAATTTTTTCATGCTAATAAATTAATGAATTTAATAAATATTTAACTATGTATATCAATGACGTCTTACTATCCATATTTATGACGATGGCGGACAGAATATGTGGCAACGTCGCACACTTACCAAGAATGTTTCACTATATCACATACGTTTATGTGGCAACGTCGTACACTTATCAAGAATTTTCGAATTCTCTCATATGTTTAAAAATAATGCACAATAAATACTTAAGTATAGTTTATTTCATCGCTATTTGCCAAATAAAAAATCTCAAAACATACTGTGGCTTGTCTTATGGCTAGGCTCAGGTAGACTGTTCCATTTATCGGGAAGATAAGAGAGTTTTTTATTTAGCAAATAGCGATGAAATGAATAGTAAAACTTGTCTATTACCTAAAATACAAGCTATATTTACGGCTAGGGGTTTGTAATAACATTTGCAACGTTGCCACAGTTTGATTTTAGAAGGATATTTAGGGAAATTTAATTTTTCGTATTACTAAATTGATCGGTTTAATAATTATTTAACTGCGCAAACAAATGTACCTAAGGCATCGATTTTGTCGGGCACTCACTATATACGTTTTAAATATCTCCCGTCCGTATAACTAAATAATCATTGTGAAAGCTATTTTTTTTACACATATAATAAACGTAGATTTACTTTAACATTTGTGCCATTGTAATATTACTTATGGTGTGATATCAAAGCAAAAATACTCGTACAATTCACTTCTATTATTTGTACAGAATATTCTTAAAGAGAAATCAGTACAAAGGCACTTTTTCCACCTATGTGACGCAGTTACGTACATGTTTAACTTTTTACTTTATATTAAACGCCGTTATTATCTACTAGATGCTTTGATTTAGAAAGTAAAAATTAGGTCGGTATAAAACGATTTTTTTCACATAAATAGGCATCGTTCCTGCTTTGTTTTAAGAGACAAGTTATGTAAATAAAAATTCATCTTTTATAGATACCTTGACGTATTATTAATTATAATAATGGCCACGAAACACGTCATAAACGTTTACCCATAAATCGTTGGTCTAGCCGCCCACTTCGATGATACATTCTATGATTGTATAGTCAATATTTTAACGATGTTTTATTTAAAATATAATACCTACATTGTGGAAAATACGAGGTCGTTATTGCAAGTTCAATTTGAAATCAATCGGTACCTGTTGCACTGCATTCGGTTTTGAACATAACCAGACTAATTAGCATTGTTTACATTCGTATGTAAACTAATAGTAATAAATATTGTATAAACTTAATAAATATTCATTTTCTTTGTGTTTATACTTAACAGTCTCTTAATTATAAATTAATCTAGGCGTAATAAACGAATATGATACTACACCATTTCAAAAGGTGTGAAGGAAATTCAAACACCTTAATGAGTTTATACTATGTATACAAGGTGAATCATACAAATCATTCTGCTGTTCACAATCAGAGGTTGGTAGTGGGTGGGATCGCTTGAAACACCCATTAACTTTCTTATTTTAAATAGAATACTCTGCTGATTTAAGATCTTTGGACTCTAATAAACATTTTGCAACTCCGTTTCTATTTATTCGTTTTTATGATACTCGAACAAAAAAATTACATTGTACAAGGTTTAGATGTATAGGTTAAATTATCTGTCATTTTAAATCATAGTTGCCAACTGTTCAAATCGATAGGTTTCTATTGTTATGCGATCATGCCACACGTGTCTGGTGCATTTATATTCTGCTAGGAATACAGTAAGAAAATAATAATAAACAGGTACAATATGTTGCGATACTTTTATCTAATTCCCCTCAAAAAAATAGCTGGCGTGCTGGCGATAAAGAAAGTACACGGCGATTACGGTTTTATGTATTCTATTTTATACGGAATCACAGGAAAAGTAACTGGTAAAGTAAGTACTCCAAAGTATGTCACATATTTACAAGATAACGTTTTGATAATTGCCAGAGGATTTACTATTTTTGTTGTATCATATACAATTGAATTAGATAAAGAGATATGGGAATTATGAAGCCGTAAGATGAAATTCTATTTTCGCCCTACAATTTATTAAATATATCAATGCAGTAAACAGAGAATAAAACTATTATGTATACAATTCAGTCAAAAAGTAACTGTCTTACCGAGAGAACCTTCGATTTTAGAGTAAAATCGAGCGCGCCAGTAGACTCGTCACAATCTCTTACGTCTGTCTATACGAATTTCTAAAGACTTTTTTCCGAGAAAACGTTTTTCTGTGAGGAAAAAATTTTATGTAATTTGTAGAATGAATTTTGTAGAAAATTTACAAGTCTTTAAATCGACGCAAATTTTACTACTAGAGGCAACAGATATTTTTAAATCGGTTAAAATTACCGGCAACGTTTTTTTTTTTTTGTAATCAGGCACTCTTTTGCAAGGCATTATAGTCTTTCAACAGGGACGCTCGAAATTTGTTAGGTTATAACGGCCATGTTGTTAAAGCAACGTCTGTCAATTTTGTTGTGAATTGTTCAGCAGCGTATTGCAAATCGCCATGAAAGGTTATAGCGTTCAACAACGTGTGCAAATCATCAAACTTTATTTTCAAAAGCAGTGCTTCATTCGAGAAACGTTTCGTGCATTTTTATCCTCGCCACAACCGTCCCGCTGAGTCGACTATTCGGTGTTATCATCATGAGGTCATCAGTTCTATGACTGGTTGGACGCTAACCTCCAGCTTCTCCTATCCTGTGCTAACCTACGCATTTCGCTAATTGTGCTACAACCTACATCCCTTACTATTTGCGAGCAGTAGTCTAATCTAGGCCTACCTGTACTTTTCTTCACTCCTATTTCTGCCTCCAAAATATCGCGGACTATTCCCCCACGTCTCGGCAAGTGGCCTACCATTCTATCTATCCTCTTCTTTATGTTTTTCCACATACTTCTTTTCACGCCGACTTTCTCTAATACTTCTTCGTTTCTAACCCTATCAGTCCACGGTATTTTCATCATTCTTCGGTAACACTACATCTCAAAAGCTTCTAATTTCTTCCTACTTGGTTCCCCTACCGTCCAGGTTTCGCACCGTATAGTGCCGTGCACCATTCATACGTTTTCAAAAATCTCTTCTTTGTTTCTAAGTTTATTACCCCCGAGCATAAAAGTGCTTTCTTTTTGTTAAAAGCTACTCGACCCTGCGCTATTCTTTGTATTATATCTTTATCGCTTCTTCCGTCCCAATTTATTTTACTTCCTAAATAAGTGAAGTCTTTAACCTCCTCCAATATTTCATTATTACTTTGTACTTTCGTTTTTGCTCTGCTCTTGCGCCCTCTGCACACTAACACTTTAGTTTTGTTTTTATTCACCCTCATTCCGTATTCCTCTGTCAACACTGCCTCCATTTCGTTCAACGCTGATTCTAATTCCTCCTTACTACATGCTAATACTGCTATATCATCCGCGAATCTCACTTTTAGTTTCTGTCCCTGTACTTTAATCCCGAAATCCACTCTATCTTTTACCACATTAATCACCTCCTCGATGTACAGATTGAAAATAAGTGGTGATAGCGTACATCCTTGTCTTACTCCTTTCCTAATATCTACGTCCCTTCTTTCCCCTTCTACTTCTATAACAGCAGTTTGCTCTCTGTATAGATTGTGTACTACTCTCCTATCTCTATACTTCATTCCCGCGCTCTTTAGTATCTAGAACATTTTTTCCCATCTTACATTATCAAAAGCTTTTTCTAAATCTACAAATCCTATATAAGCGTTCTTTCCTTTTTCTATTGTTTTCTCTAACATTACTCTTAGCACCAGAATAGCTTCGCGAGTTCCCCTATTTCACCTAAACCCAAATAGGTCTTCTCCTAGTATTCCCTCCGCTCTATTTTCCATCCTCTTCTGTACTATTCTGGTTAAGATTTTTGACGCGTGGGAAGTTAGGCTAATCGTTCTAAAGTTCTCGCATTTGTCGGCTCCTCTCTTTTTCGGTATAGTAACGATAATGTTCCTCTTATAATCCTCCGGCATCTCGCCCGTTTCGTATATGTATTTTACCAGTTCAAACATCTTATTTACTACATTCTGTCCCGCACATTTCAAAATTTCCGCCTGTATCTTATCTACACCCGGCGCTTTATTGTTCTTTAGCCCCCTTAGTACTATTTCCAATTCCTCTCTCAATGTAGGTTTTCTTACATCTTCCCTATCGATGCTAGATTCTTCCTCTAATATCTCTCCTAATTCCTGACCCTCGTATAAATTTCCTAAGTACTGCTTCCATCTATCCGCTTTCTCCCCTCTTCGGTGTGTAGTGGCTAAATTCGAGTCAACCGGTTTAATAAATAATCAGCCAACACTCGTACGTCACCGAAACGCAAGGTCTGCTGAAAATATCGCTGCTGTACGTAAGACTGTACGGGAAAACCCAAGGCAATGAATTTCTCCTCGTTCACAAGAACTTGGCCTTTCTGCGACTTCAACTTGGCGGCGAATTTTGCGTCGGGACTTAGGTCTACACCCGTATAAAATCCAACTGACTTAGGAACTTAAGGTAAACGACCATAGACAACGCTGTGTGTTCTCTGATTGGGCTCTGGAGCAATTGGAATTTGATCCAAATTTCGCCAAAGAAATCATCTTTAGCGACGAGGCTCATTTTTGGATGAATAGATATGTGAATAAACAAAATTGTCGGATTTGGGACGATACCAATCCACACGAGATACACCGGCATCAAATGCATCCCGAGAAAGTCACTGTTTGGTGCAGAGTTTGGTCTCGCGGGATCATCGGTTCGTACTTCTTCCAAAACGACACTGAAATTGCCATAATCGTCAACAGCGAGCGCTACAGATCGATGACGAGTCACTTCTTGTGGCCTAATCTGGATGATATAGATACCGACGTCATGTGGTTCCAACAGGACGGCGCTACGTGCCACACAGCGCATACAACGATGGACATTCTGCACGAGCGATTTGATGGTATGGTTATCTCGCGCAGCGGTGACTTCACCTGGCCACCGAGATCGTGCATTTTAACGCCTTGACTTCTTCCTTTGGGGTTATCTTAAATAGCACGTCTATGAGATTAAATTGCAAACGATTGGTACCTTCAAAGTCAACATAATGAATCAGCAGCCATCCAGCAAGATTTATGCAACAAAGTCATCGAAATACTTAATGCCGTAAAATATTCTTTCAAATAAAAAAAAATGAGTGAGTGGATATCTCATACACAACTTGTTTTATTTACGTTTAAAAATCGAGCGGCCTTATTGAAAGACCCTTTAGTAATGAATTGATCCTCGTTATAAATAGGTCTAGCGTTATTAGCAGGCGTGCTATGTTAAGGACAAACTAAGTGCCCAATATAGAAAAACTGTCCAGTGTCCAGCACCCGTTATTTTAAAATTAACGGTTCGAAATCAACAAAGATAAACATGAGTCACCCAGAACAATGTATGAACAAAGTACTACCGCGTGTATTGCGTTTTGTGTCATGCGACAAGTTTTCCCAAAACTTAGAAGGAACCCGAAATAAACAAAGCAGCTATCGGCCCGTTTTTCAGCGTTTATATTCTCGGAGACTTTTCTCGACCTCCGGGTACATAAGCGCTACCGTATGAAGTTATATATTACTATCTGCTAGTAAATAGAACGGTTTTGAATGCGTTAATTTGCAAATTGCATCTTACCTTGTTTTAGTTGTTTTGCTTACAATAAACGACGACGCGCACTCAATAGTCTGTATTTTAATATCGAAAACTATTCAACGTCGTGTATCATCTCACCTCTGATTGAATCACATAATTCCGTCCACGAACTTTATTGATGCAATAAAAACGAGCGGTTTGGTCGAGCGGAGTGCGCTACCCGACTAGGTTACCGAGTCCCGCGATACTCTGGCACACAATGGTGAATGGTGGCGAAACATGTACATAGAAAATTACGCGCGTCTATTAATCGTCACGTGGATGGGTTGGAGTGGAAAAATGTGTACGATTTTCGCTGCTGGGTTTATGGCGTTTGTTATAAAATGTTTAGGTACGTTCACGATGTGTTTTATTAAGTACCAGCGTGCAACAGTGTTTCGCAATGTGGCTTAAAATAGGGCCCACCGTTGAGTCATCATCTGTAGTAGGATTTCTCTCGATTTGGAGCCGCTTTTCAATTAATCCTGGCGTTATTGTTGCAGTAAATTAGGAAACGTGAGTTTTCCACTTTCGATGCCAGGTTTTTGTTCGAAATTATGTACATAATCCGAAATACTCGTGGATATTAGGAAAAGTCGTTCACTGCTGTACAGGGTCTTTCAATAAGGACGCTCGATTTTTGAATGTAAATAAAACAAGTTGTGTGTGAGAGATCCACTCAATTTTTTTATTATTTGAAAGAATATTTTATGGCATTAAGTTTGGAATATAACGCCGTTCAAATGACCGCCGCGGCTTTGCTCGGTGGCACGTATTCGGAATGTCCAACTTTCTCGCACAAATCTGGTTGCATTTGCTGGATGGCGTTCGTTATGTTGACTTTGAGGGCATCGATTGTTTGCTGTTTACTCGCATAGACCTGCGATTGAAGATAGTCCCAAGGGAAGAAGTCTAAAGGTGTTAAATCGCACGATATTGGTTGCTAAATCACATCGCCGCGCGCCAGTGTGCGAGATAACGATACTTTCAAATCTCTCCTGCAGAATGTCCATCGTGGCATGCGTTGTGTGGTACGTAGCGCTGTACTGTTGGAACCACATGTCGTCGGTATCCATATCATCCAGTTTAGGCCACAAGAAGTTGCTTATCATCGATCTGTAGCGTTCGCCGTTGACGATTATGGCAATGCCAGTTTCGTTTTGGAAAAAGTACGAACCGATGATCTAGTCAGACCAAAATTCTCACCAAACAATGACTTTCTCGGGATGCAGTTGGTGCTGCTGTATCTCGTGTGAATTTGTATCGTGCCAAATCTGCCAAACTTGCTTGTTCACATATCCATTCGTCCAAAAATGGGCCTCGTCTCTAAGGATGATATTTTTGGCGGCGAAGTTTGGGTTAACTTCTAACTGCTCCAAAGCAGAATTAGCGAATACATGGCGTTACGTATGGTCGTTTATCTTAAGTTCCTGGGTCAGTTGGATTGTATACGGGTGCAGACCCAAGTCCCGACGCAAAATTTCCCAAGTTGAAGTCGCAGAAAGGCCAAGTTATTGTGAACGACGAGAATTTGGTTGCCTCGGGTTTTCCCATACACTTTCTTGCACAGCAGCGGTGTTTTTAACAGACCTCACGTTTCGGTGACTTACGGGCGTTGGCTGATTATTTATCAAACCGGTAGACTTGAATTTGGCCACCAAACATTGAATAGTCGACTCGGCGGGAGGGTTGTGGCGAGGATAAATATCACGTAATGCGTGGAACGTTCCTCGAACGGAGCACTGATTTTCAAAATAAAATTTGATGATTTGCACACATTGTAAGACACTATAAACTTCCATGATGATTTGTCATACACTACCGAATAATTCACAACAAATTTGACCGATGTTGCTTTAACAACTTGGTCGCTATAACCGAACAAATTTCGAGCGTCCCTATTGAAACACACTGTATTTTAGGGATCCAAAAAAGACATAACCACCAACATAATAACTTCGGTTATTACCTCTGTTAAATTTTCGTCTATAAGTAGTTACTATTATTGTGATATCAATAAGATAATTATTTTTTTTTTGTGTAAAACCTCTAAATCCGCACGAAATTTTGGCGGTTGGGCACAGTTTGCTACAAAATGGAACATATCAAAAGATTCATTACCTTCTTCCTTGACGGTACATCCAGTGTACTATTATATATGTAAATATATACTTATTTCCGCACGTAGTTTTGTTGCACTAACAGAATTTTTAGCGTGCAGAAAAATTCATTTATTTATCCGTTGGGAAAAATTCGGTTTTAATAGTTATATAAACATGGATGTTTCCGAATATTAATTCATAAACGCGTAACCTTGTTTGGCATGAATACAGAACGAAGGAAATCTACTGTAGCAGTAATATCCTTTAGACAGCACGACTCAAAACGAAACAGTGGTTTTCTAACCTTATCCCGATAATAACCTGGATTTAAACCCAGAAATTTTATCTAAATAAATATCATCGTATCTTTCCGCTGTCTTTTAGATACCTATGGTATCTACTACCACCGATTTACAGTTGCCTATCTGTTTTAAAAAAAATATCGATCAAATCAGGAAAGTGTGACGAAAGTGTCCGAAGGTCAAAACGTAATGGAGAACTTTCGTTCGTTGTAGCATCTATAAATCCTAATACATATCAATTTAGTTAGAAAGACAAATGTAGTGAAAGCGTATAAAATATAACGTTAATTTCACTTATGTTAATTTTGTTTGTAGTTTATTTTCACAAGAGGTCAGGTAGAGGAGCGCCATCTAGTAGAGCATTAAGTACATGAAATATATATATCAACTAAATGATTTTTTGCTACAAAATGAACTCCCTACATGCACCGAACAGAAATTACAACTAGAAAGTTCATTCTAGCTTCGTCCGCTAAGTTTCTCTCCTTGCCCCGTCCAGCAGTGGCAGCTCGTTTCGTTCATTTATACAAAAATATAGACTTTCACAAGAATTTTTTGAACTTGATACCTCTTTGTTATTCGTGAGTAATAATAGTTATTGTGGGTATAAATAAATTGGAATAAACGAAATATATTTATTGAGTATTATACCTATATTACGTAAATTGGGTTGGCAATAATACATTATTTTAGGGCGCTTTAGGGTATAGGCCTCCTCCTCCCCTCACAGCCTTCCTTAACCATCGCCATTATTGACTGACAATTACAAAGTGAATACCTACTACTTTTTATAATTTAAATTAATGCGCCTATCTTTAATTAATGAAAATTTGTTAATTATATTTTCCGTGAAGTCATCAGATTTCTGAAGTGTGCTAAATAATTCCTTTTCAATTGAAATAAGTGCAAGCGACGATAAACGTTCATTCTTCATAGAGTTCCTCTATGCGTTTTAAACAAGAAAAATGTCTTTCAACCGATGTACTTGTTGCTGGAATTGTAGCAATTAAAACAATAAGTTTAAAAATCTCTGGAAATATTTCTCGAAATTCATATTCCACAAAATATGTCAACATTGACTCGATATTTAATGTTTCAAATTGATCATCACAATATATAACCCAATATCCCCAGTAATGTCACGGCTTATTCAATGCGAAGGCGTCTTCGGATCTGCCGAAGAACGCCGATCAACTTCAGGCGCCGAATGCATCCGTCACCAACTGCTTTATTTAAAGAATATAACTCGCTGCAGACGTCTGAGCTGCGATTATTTTGCCATTACAACAACGCTGTTTGTCGTCTCACCGACATCTGGTTGACGTGTAGCTATCGATTTTCAGGCGGTGGAATGGAGAACCGAGCCTGGTCTGGTTGTTCTGTTTAGGAATATAATGATTTAATTCGATGTGGCGCGGCGCCGTGCGGTGGTATATATAAAGGGTGTTACAGCACCAGCGCCGCCGATAAATAATTTAATTAGTATAAAGTAGCTATTATTAATTATATTAAATATTTCTGTATTATCAGGGACGTTAACAATTTATTGTAATTGCGCTGTTATGAGAAATGACATAAAATTTTAAAGGTAGGCGGCGCCTACCTTGCCTACCCCGACGAGCCGCCACTGCCGTCCAGTTCAGCGAATGTAAGCTAACTAGCACGCGGCGCATGTATAGGATCACACGAAGTATCCCACGTATACCCAAAGAGGCCGCCATTGAATGGCGGCCATTCAGTAGCTGCATGGCAGCAATGCCTTTGTAAGCGTAAGATAAAAATACTGTTGGAGAGTGTAATTTCTGTTCGGTGCTGCAAGGGGTTATATATTATTTATTGCTGGGCGACATTTCAGGCGCAAGAAATCTACTAGAGTACATTCAATAGAGGTTTAAGCCATCGATACTAGATGGTACTGCTACCAGATTCATGTATAAATTTTCCAATGTAAAACTATTAGAAGATATTGTTGGCGCCGTCTATTGACGAGTAGATTCAAATTGATTAAACCTGTTTATATTCGAGTAGTAGTCTTCTACATCGACTACTTACGAAGTCGCTAGAGACCCCGCGGTTATTTATACCAATAGAGATGTTAAAAACAGTCTTTTGATAATAAAATTTCAGAGTATTCGAATAGTTAGTGAAAGAACTACTTTGGAATAAACCTCTCAAATACCAACTAAATGTAGCTGTGAAAACAAATCTGGCTTCAGTTTTTGGTGGCTGGATGCAGTTTTCGAGAAAAAGAATTTTTATCTTTCCGTACGTGACCACTTTTCTCTATCAAATGCAGAAAATTGATGTTTTCTACAACAATTTAAAATTTAATTGTTGTTCCGTTTAACGTAATTAAGAAATTATGCAATTATTATTAATTGTTTTATATAATTTTGAAGTCTGTGCCATACAACATTAGTAATGCGAATGGCAGTCCTCGGTAATTTTAAATGTAACTTGTTATGGTAGCAAGGTGTATATTTTTTTTGTTTTACTTGGCACCGACTTTCAAATTATATAAAACAATTAATAAAAATTATATAATAAACAATAATTTCTTAATTACATTAAACGGAACAATAAGTATTACATTGTCGTAGAAAACATTTATTTCTTGCTTTTTAGTTGTTACTCATAATGACATACATAATGACGAAATCAAGAACGCAGAAACTGAGTGGGAGGGTATCAAGAATAGTCTAGATTCCGCGGCTACCGACGTTTTAGGACACGAGAGAAGGGAAGCCAGGAAGCCCTGGATAACGGACGAAATCTTAAACCTAATACAAAAGAGACGAGGCTACAAAAACAGACGAGACGAGGAAGGACTGAAAACTTATAAGTCAATAAAGTGGGAAATCATGAGAACGTGTAGAAAAACGAAAGAACAATAGTAGAAGATAAGCTCCAAGTAGGTAAGACCGATGAGGCTTACAAAATAATTAAGAGGAACTTCAGGGATATAGGACCAATAAGTAGAAACGTTAGGAGTCAATGGGGGGACATACTGATCGGAAGAGAGGAGAAATCGGATAGATGGAAGCAGTACTTGGGAAATTTATACGAGGGTCAGGAATTAGGAGAAATATGAGAGGAAGAATCTAGCATCGATAGGGAAGATGTAGGAAAACCTATATTGAGAGAGGAATTTGAAATAGCACTAAGGGGGCTAAAGAACAATAAAGCGCCGGGTGTAGATAAAATACAGGCGGAAATTTTGAAATGTGCGGGAAAGAAAGTAGTAAATAGGATGTTTGAACTAGTAAAATACGTATATGAAATGGGCGAGATGCCGGAGGATTAAAGAGGAATATTATCGTTACTATACCGAAAAAGAGAGGAGCCGACAAATGCGAGAACTTTAGAACGATTAGCCTAACTTCCCACGCGTCAATAATCTTAACCAGAATAGTGCAGAAGAGGATGGAAAATAGAGCGGAGGAAATACTAGGAGAAAACCAATTCGGGTTTAGGCGAAATAGGGGAACTCGCGAAGCTATTCTGGCGCTAAGAGTAATGTTAGAGAAAACAATAGAAAAAGGAAAGAACGCTTATATAGGATTTGTAGGTTTAGAAAAAGCTTTTGATAATGTAAGATGGGAAAAAATGTTCGAGATACTAAAGAGCGCGGGAATGAAGTATAGAGATAGGAGAGTAGTACACAATCTATACAAAGAGCAAACTGCTGTTATAGAAGTAGAAGGGGAAAGAAGGGAAGTAGGTATTAGGAAAGGAGTAAGACAAGGATGTACGTTATCACCACTAATTTTTAATCTGTAAATCGAAGAGGCGATTAATGTGGTAAAAGATAGAGTGGATTTCGGGATTAAAGTACAGGGACAGAAACTAAAAATGCTGAGATTCGCGGATGATATAGCAGTATTAGCATCTAGTAAAGAGGAACTGGAATCAGCGTTGAACGAAATGGAGGCAGTGTTGACAGAGGAATACGGAATGAGGGTGAATAAAAACAAAACTAAAGTGTTAGTGTGCAGAGGGCGCGAGAGCAGAGCAAAAACGAAAGTACAAATTAATAATGAAATATTGGAGGAAGTTAAAGATTTCAATTATTTAAATTGGGATGGAAGAAGCGATAAAGATATAAAACAAAGAATAGCGCAGGGTCGAGTAGCTTTTAACAAAAAGAAAGCACTTTTATGCTCAAGGGTAATAAACTTAGAAACAAGGAAGACATTTTTGAAAACGTATGTATGGAGCACGGCACTATACGGTTGCGGTTTTGAGATGTGGTGTTACCGAAGAATGATGAAAATACCGTGGACTGATAGGGTTAGAAACGAAGAAGTATTGGAGAAAGTCGGCGAGAAAAGGAGTATGTGGAAAAACTTAAAGAAGAGAAGAGATAGAATGGTAGGCCACTTGCTGAGACATGGGGGAATAGTCCGCGATATTTTGGAGGCAGAAATAGGAGTGAAGAAAGGCAGAGGTAGGCCTAGATTAGACTACTGCTCGCAAATAGTAAGGGATGTAGGTTGTAGCACAATTAGCGAAATGCGTAGGTTAGCACAAGATAGGAGAAGCTGGAGGTTAGCGTCCAACCAGTCTTAGGACTGATGACCTCATGATGATGATACAAGTATGCGAAAAGATCTAAGATTGCATTTAAATTTTCTAAAGAAAAAACTTCCTATCCCACATATACCGAGATAAACCCCGGTGAAGCCGAGAAATAGTAATGTAACCATTTGAAGTTTTTTTTTTTCTTGTTAAATGAGACTGTAGCCTTTCTGAAGTTATCAACGCGAAATTGAAGTATTAATAAAAATGGGTTCATTTATCATACAAGGTGTTTTATTATGTAACTCCAATGTATAGTCCCTTGGTATTGTACAGAGCGTTCCCCAGAACAAATCTGGCCGAGACGGGTCCAGTTGATTAAAATAGTTTTTGGGAATTTTTTGTCTGTTTTTTTCTTGTCTGTAACGAATTAATGTCAAAATTAAAATAAACATTAAGATATATGTTAATAATTTTGTTTTTAGGGCAGAGGCAATCCAGAAAACGTCCTAATGAACCGCATTTTATCGAGATCCAATTTGCGACAGCACATATTATTAAACCTTGATATAAATAGCTTATTTCCGTAGACTATTTCACTACAATCGGGTACTCACCTTCTGAAAACCTGGGAATCCACTCAAAAAAAAAAAAAAAAAAAAAAAAAAAAAAAAAAAAAAAAAAAAAAAAAAAAAAAAAAAAACATGGGTCTCAGACTGTATTTACACCTGCAGTAAAACCAAGGCGACGTCTAGCACGACGCAGCCCACCGTCAAAATGAAACTCCCCGGTATTTATTTTTATTTATTTGTAATGGCGATAACTTAAGATAGTAAACTAACACTTATGTTAAATATAAAAGTAAACTGTATATACAGTACTTATAAAAACTTAAATAATTGACTAAGTCGAGAAACTAAGGAATTCACATATATTATTTATATATGTACAAATGTAATTTGGTATACCTATCTATATAATAAAATCACAGACACTAATTTTAATCTGGCCTTCGTATGTACAAACGACATTCTAAAGGAAACGTTACCCTCCGTTACACATTAAAAAAAAAAAGGACACTTAACGTAACTTGAATACATTTACATTTTTGCTTAGCAAAAAAATACAAAAACGGGCCACGTAGAAAACAAGCTGGATCGTTTGACATTTATGTGGCATATATATATATATATATATATATATATATATATATATATATATATATATATATATATATATATATATATATATATATATATATATATATATATATATATATATATATTGGCAACGTTTCGCGCCAATAACTTCCCCAGACCTTATACTTGCGAGGCGAGATTAGACTGCTTGCGAAGACTTTTTTAGTATGAATATTGTTCAAATTTAATCACCATCTTTTTTATGTGTATCTCGAGAAATAAGCGGACTAGGAAGAAATGTCATGGGACAGACAAGTTTTATTATCTGATAAGCTATTGGATCGCAAGTTTTGGACGCAAACTTCAAGACACCCTGTATATGACACTATACAGTGCGTTTCAGAAGTACGCGAAATAATTCAACAGGGCCACTCCTTGGGCTATTTTAAGAAAAAAAAGCTCGCATAGTTATAGGTCCGTTATCGCTATGAAACAGTTATCGCCTTTTAATAGTTTAATAGCAACAGATATAATATGAAAAATAATCAAACTAGAACTTGGTAGCTGTGACGTTCGCATTTAAATGACAAAAAAACCAATGTGTATTTTTATAGCATATACAGGGTGTTGTGAAAATACACAGAATCTTGCGCCGTTCTAAGAAAATCTGCAAACTGTCATTTCTTACGAGAATTGCCCAGTGGATTGAATTTGAAGATCTCAAAACTAAAGGCGTAGAACTCTCAGGAAGTACTATTAGAATTAGGCTCATTAAAATAAATGAACATGAGCTGTATGATATAGTTTCCTGAGCAAACGCAAAAATAAAGTGTCTGTGATCGAGGTTGACTGCACACTCCTTCACTATATTCAGTTCACTTCAACAAACGAAATACATCAAAAATCAAAACGAAAATTCCCTAAAACATTCAAGTACTACTAGAATTAGGCTCATTAAAATAAATGAACAGCTACATGAGCTATGCATTTATAATAATAATATGTAGTTTCCTGAACAAACGCAAAAATAAAGATTCATTCTAAATGAGTGTCTGTGCTCGAGGTTGATTGCACACTCGTTCGGTATATAACAGGAGGGCCATTACAAAAACAAAATACATGAAAAAATGGAACACACGAAATACATAAAAAAATGGAACACAGGAAATACATGAAAAATTCAGACGAAATATCAAAACGAAAATTCCCTAAAACAATCAGCGAATTATTAACAAAAAACGAACAACTCGTTGATTGTTTGGAACTAAACTCTAAACGATTCTATATATAAGAAAATAAAAAAAGAACACCGTGAGATATTCTGAACTAAAATAAAACTTTCGCTAAAACGGGAGATACAGATATAAAACACAGCGAATAAAAACAGATTGTTGAGAGATACAACAATTTTAAACTTAACATAACATTTTTGGATACAGGTCCATTAAAATAAATGAGACGTTGTGGAAATTATTCGTTGATCTCCTTTATTTTAATGAACACGAATTTTTCCCGAATTTGGGTAGAAAAATGGATGGATACTGTCCAAGTAAGACCGTCGACCTTGACTCAACCTTTCAACTTGACCGAATTTTTATATATCGCTCCGGCAAGCAGTCACTGTCTCCACCAGAATTTACTTCACAAACTTTCCTGCTACAAAATGTCGACTCTGACCTGGAAAACCCACAAAGACACGCCCTCCCCCCAACACCCCCCTTCCATGGCAGAAGAGCCCACCATGGCGTCACGTCCCCAACGCTGTCTGCCCACCTTATTCGATTTATACATTCACAAGTGTACAAGTCCTATTGTCACCCCCCCAAAGACCAGAATCTCACCCTGATACGCCCTACGGCTTGTTGAAGTTGTTATTATTGTTCTCTGGCAGATTCCTCCCCTGCAACAGCTCGAAGGGGAAGTTGAGGCGAGCGTTGAGCTCCGCATAGAACTTGAGCTGCTCGGGAGAGGGCACGGGCAGGATGGGCAGCGCCGGGTTTAATTGCGACGTCGATGCCACGTTCGGGAACAGGCTCTGCATGGCCGCCGAGTAATACATAGCGGGGTCCAGCATGGGCAGGTACTGGTGCGCCCCTTTGTTGTCCTGGTACAGCTGCGCCAAGTAGGGGGAGAAGGGAGGCAGGTTCTGGTTGGGGTTCGGGTTCTGGTCGAGGTTGGGATTCTGGTTAGGGTTCGGGTTCTGGTTAGGATTTGGGTTCTGGTAGTGCGTGACGGGCGCTTGCGCGTGAGGCAGTTGTTGGTTTGGTTCTGGTTGTTTACCCGCGTAGGGCTTCGGAATGCTGATGTCCCCGCTGGGTTTCGGCAGGAGAGGCTTGTACTTCCCGTGGCCGTTCTCGTCCTTCCTCGTCATGTTGGGCGGGTAGTACTGCGAGGGTACGCGCCTGTGCTGCGGGTACTGAGTGGGGACGGGGCTCGGGAGTGGCGGCGTCGGGAAATTGAACGGGCTGGAGGTGATGTTTCTATTATTTGGTCCCACGAGAGTGATCTCCAGGTTCGGCCCCAGCCGCCTGCCGTCCATCAACGGCGAGGCGGCCGCCTTGTACGGGTTCATCGAGACCGCGTCCCTATTGTAGGGGCTCTGCGATCTGGAGCTGCTCGACTGGGGTACGCGCATGATTTCCACCACCTGCTGGCTGTTCACGGAGAGGTCCACCGGGTCGCTTCCGTTTTGCCTGAGAACGCTGCCTGTCGTGAATTTGGGGGCGGCGTGCGCGGCGCTCTTCACCGTCGGCGACAGGATGTCCTTCGGGTTGCCGTAGATGGTGTTCTCCGAATAGGAGTAGATCGACTTGGATTGGACGACTTTGGGCGGGGCGATGGACTCGTTGACGTACGGGAAGGATTTGATAGGCGTCTTCAGCCGGCTGAAATTCAGCGGTTGTTGTGCCATTACGTGCCCACGCCTCGGGGGCAAGGGAGGCGGCATTATCTCCGCCGTGTTCGGCTTGGAGACGATCATCTGCGCCGGCGAGGCGGTTATTTGCTGGATGACCGACGGCCTACCGTCTTTCGCCGACGGCGATCGGACCGGGGTTACCTCCAGGCCGCCCTCCTTCAGGATGTCGAGTTTTCGCCTTTTCACCTCGTGGATGAACGGGTTCTTGTACGCATCCGGCTCCGCGCCTACAGTCTCGGTCGGCTTCGGCTTGTATGGCACCTCTGCGACGTCCAGGCTGTTGTTCGTGGCGACACAGCCGGTGTTGGCCACCGGGATGTTCTCTTTACCTTGCACGGGCGACACAGCCTTATCCGGCGAGGTTTTCTGCGCGATTGGCATCGCAACCAACGTTGGAGGGTCCGTCACCCTCTCGGGGGGTTCCGACTTGATCGCGACCGGTTCCGGCTCCGGCTCCGACTTGATGGCGACCGGCTTCCAGACGATCGCCGGGTCACGGGCAGGCTCGATCGGCACGATTTCCGCCTTGGTGCAGGAGACGTCCGGCAGGACGGGCTTAACTTCGGACGTTATCGGGATTATCTCGGCTTTCATTACCGCAAATACCGGGTCCGTTTCCGAGGTATAATCAACTTGTATCGGCAAGAAATTCATCTCCAGCGTGGAAGCTTCTATTTCGCCGGAAAGTTTTCCCATTTTCACCACCACCGGCTGATCGAGCCTCACCGTCACCGCGTCATCGATGTGCGTGCCAACGCCTTCGCTTTCGTTATTGTTATTTTCCGCGCCCACCTTCTCGTTGCCGGGTGGTTTCTCCTTCTGTCTTTCGGTTTTGACGCGGACGCTTCTAAGCGACGATGGTTTCCCTTCCGCCTTGGCGTTATCCTAAGAAATAAACAGGTAAGTAACGCAGAAGTTGCGCTGTCTGCGTCGGACTCACCTTGGACTCTGCCGGGGGTCCCGAGAAGGAGGTTTTCCTCGAAGTCGAAGGGGCTGGGGTGGCGTCCCCGCTGCTCGATTCTGCGTCGCTCATGCTGCTGCTACCGCGTTTGGTCTTCAGTCTTCTCCTTTCGGATACGGGTAACGGTTTGTACTCCTCGCCTTTGATGTGTCGCTCGTACGACAGCAGGAACCTAAGAAGCGGCCTTCACAGGTTACCCGTCGGGGAAATACCTGGTATGTAAATATGAAACCGGAATTTGCCCATAGATGGCCTAGCTGCTACTGTAGTTACCGTCCTACCGTGTCATTGGCGCCGTTTTTTTGTTTTGACATCTGATAAAGGTTTTTCTCTCACAACAATACAAGTTTCATACATCATTTTTAATAGCGTTGAACATATCGAATTTTATGCCTGGAAACTACGATTTGCGGACAGCATCGATTTTCTGTTACCATTTGAAGAAAACTGCTGAAAAGCCTACGGTGAGCATGTTCTTGGTAAATCGCAGTGCTTTGAGTGGTTTAAAAAATTCAAGTGACAATTTTGACGTGAGAAACGAAGAACGTGGCAGACCACCGAAAAAGTTTGAAGATAGCGAACTGCAAGCATTGTTGGACGAGAATGACGCTCAAACGCAACAGGAACTCGCGGATCAATTAAATGAGACACGAGAAGTCGCCTCCAGACGTTTGAAAGCCATGGGAAAGATCCAGACGATGGGAAAATGGGTTCCACGTGAACTGAATGAAAGACAGCAGGAAAACCGAAAAACCACTTGCGAAATGCTGCTCGCCAGGTACAAAAGAAAGTCATTTCTCCATAGGATTGTGACTGGCTATGAAAAGTGGATATATTTCGAGAATCCTAAGCATAAAAGACCACGGGTAACTCGAGGCGAACCATCGATATCGACAGCAAGGCCAAATCGTTACGGAAGACAATGCTCTGTGTTTGGTGGAATCAGAAGGGTGTGATCTATTATGGGCTGCTGAAACCTGGCCAAACCGTTAATATTGAACGCTACCGACAACAAATGATCGATTTGAATCAAGTTTTGCGTGAAAGACGACCAGAATATCAAAAATGTCAACACAATGATTTTGCTTCATAACACACACACAGCAAAACCGGTCAAGAAAACGATTGAGGCGTTTAGTTGGGAAATGCTTTCGCATGCGGCTTACTCGCCAGACTTGGCAGTCCGATTACTACTTATTTGCATCGATGGGATACGCACTTGCTGAGCAAGGCTTCACCAATGGGCAATACTTCGAATATAATATTTTTTATCATATTCATACAATAAACGTGTATTCCTGTTTCATATTTACATACCGTCCGTCAGCGGCGTTCTTACCTCTCGTAATGGCGCCTGATCATCGTCGCAGCGCTTGTACTGTTCTGATGGCCGTTCATATCCTCGAATATCGACTTCCACAGGCGATTGGTGGTCACGGAATCGTAACCGCCCAGTTTTTGTACTTTTGTGAAGAATTCGTGAAGGTTCACTGAAAACATTAACGTGGCGTTACCGATTTGGGAAACTGTGCGATAGAACTCACGTTCTTTGTAGCCTAGGGACGGGATTCGGCCTATGGGCGTGTGGTTGGACTTCATGAAGGCGGCGAGCTTTCGGACGAATTCCTTGTTCTCGTTGTTCTCGTGGCAGCGAGTGCTACGTCGCCTGGCGATGGTCGCATCGCAACGCAGTCTATTTTCAGCCTGCAAGACCAAGACAAACAAAAAAAAAAGGCGTTAACGGACCGATTTGCTATCAGTAGTGATGCGAGACGTACCCTTGTGTTGTATCCATTCGTAATAGACGATTCTGATTCGTTACTCTCCGATCCTGGCGAGACGCTGCGTTTTTTGCGTTTGCCCCTCGGTCTGCCCTTTAGTTTGGGGGCGAGGTGGTTGCAGAGCAACTCGTGGCCTTCCAGTTCGGGGTAGTCGAAGGTGTCCCTGCAGAAAAGTACTCTCGTGTTGGGATTGATCACGTAAAAAGCGCCGAGGGCGCTAAGTAATTTAAAATGTACAGATGTACTTTCTCCGCCTTCTAGTCTTTTCATCGCGCCCCTATATCGGCAATACCTGGGATAACTCAGTATTACCACATTAGGACTGTTGCCGCTGTCCTCGTTCGAAACACCTAGAAGAAGAAAGATAGATCGTCATACGAGCCCAGGCCCATAATAGTTCGGCCAGGCATAATTTTACAACTGATATATTTAAATAAAAGTAATAACCCTCAAAACTATTTTATTAAAGACAAATATTGGTAACAGAAACAAAGTATCAACTTTTAACTTAAATACGATGAAATATTACTACGTTATGATGTCAATGACAAGTTTGTTAATAAAAAACATTAAGATTCGCGATTGGTTTAGAATAGTTCGATCAGTTGCTGAAATGCATAGTAGGCTAAACGTTTATAGCGTTTTAAAACAAAACAGAATCTCAATTGTTGTCAAAGTGAAACAGATATTATAATATGTGTTTTGGACGCGTTTATTCAAATTTTCTAAAAAAAAAGTGCACGTGGTGTGGAATTAACTGACGATATGCGAAAACCAATTGTTAATGCTCATAAACAAGGAATTTCGGCTCGGAAAATATCTGCTACGTGTTCGCTGCCTAAATATACAGTGCAAAGCATTATCAACTTGTATAAAAACACTGGATGCACAGTCTAAAAGAAGAAAACTGGTCGACCATCTCAAATTTCACGCTTAAATCAACATGCTTTGAAGAGGATTGTAACATCAAACCGACGATCCAGTGCAAAAGAAATTATGGTACTATGGAGGCAAGCCACTGGAAAAAATATTTCTGTATCCTAAACTATCCAATAAAGGAAATAGGATACAAACTCTACAAGGTAAAGTTTGATGAACATTTTACATTTGAATTTACCGGTTTCTCCTTTAGGCAAAAGAAAATCTGTTATTAACTAAACGACAGAAAATCAATCAGTTATGGTGGCCTAGAGAACAAAGGAACTGAACTTTACAACAATGACAGCAGGTAATTTGAAGTGACAAATCCAAATTTGAACTATGTTT
This sequence comes from Rosalia funebris, assembly GCA_037954035.1. Classification (NCBI taxonomy): domain Eukaryota; kingdom Metazoa; phylum Arthropoda; class Insecta; order Coleoptera; family Cerambycidae; genus Rosalia; species Rosalia funebris. The sequence goes on along the minus strand of JAZFAV010000001.1, from coordinate 6,423,380 downwards.
GGGTGATGTGTGTTAACAACCCCACAGAAAACTTATTACCCTGACTGTGTGGTTAGGGAAGTGATGTTCCCTGCGTCTCTTATGATCTGGGAGTGTATGAGTGGTACGGGCGTAGGAAAATTGCATTTCGTAGATGGCACTGTGACAGTTGAAGGAAGATTGGACAGTAGAAGACCACCGCTGCTCATCAGAGAACAGAGTTACGTTTTGAAAAAAACATGTAAACTGGACAATTAGCGATAAGACGAGAGATTTGTTTTCGGACAAAACAAGAGTAAGACTTAATTCACCAGGACATCAACGAGCCTGGCGCAGGCCAGGAGGGAGATTTGCCTCTCTCCTGCCTGCAATATATCTCCGAGCATCTCACTTTTTGGTGGATCAATAACGTTCTAAGGAGAAATTTGTTTCGATGGTCGCACGAATGTGGTTTCTATGCGGGGGAAACCCGTAAATGCACATTTCTACGTAGAAAACATCGTAGAAGAAGATATGATGTCATTTCCCCTGTTTGTCGGAACCAATTTAATTTTTATGCAGGATAACACCCGGCCCCACGTTGCTAGAGATGTACTGGACTACCTTAGATTTGTGAATATTCCAACTAAGAACTGGCCACTACGAAGCCCAGATATGAACCTCATAGAGTATCTATGGGATGCACTAAAACGATTAGTTAGGCGCCACATAACTGCTCCTATGACTTTTAAGGAACTCGAATAAGTCGTTCTGGTCGAATAGGAGAATATTCCTCGGGAAACCATTCACCACTTGGTCAATAACACGCCAGATAAACGGAGGCAGTGATAAGAGCTAGAGGAGGCTCTACACGCTACTGAATTAAAATCCTTGCCACTTAATTTCACCTCCAATTTTTTTCCAAAGTTTTCATTGTAAAGGGTGGTCCAATCATAATGCACGATGTTAATTGTGAGTCACACCTTAACATCAAGCTTTTTGTCCAACTTAATTTGACATTTCTTTGTTTCAGTGTTTGACAAATTCAACCATGGAGAGGTACACAATTGAGCAGCGCGTTAAGATTGTTGAAGCCTTTTACGAAAATGGGCGTTCAAATCAAAATGCATTTCGTGCACTTGGTGACTTTTTTGGTCAGCATAATCGACCAAATGTGTCCACAATCGGGAGAATTGTGCGCAAATTTCAGCAAACCGGGTCTGTAGGAAATGCGAAAACACCTGTGCATGCTCGCCCAGTTCGTTCTACGGAAAACATTGCTGTTGTTCGCGATAATGTAGCAGAGGAGCCGTCAACCTCGACTCGTCGACGTGCCCAACAAGTGAACATCTCACGAACATCACTGATGCGAATTTTGAATAAAGATTTGAATTTACACGCTTACAAGGTTCAATTGACTCAAGAGCTGAAGCCTACTGTCCATTTCAAGCGTCGTCAATACGCCGAATGGTTGGTTGAACAGACAGAAGTGAATGGTGACTTTACAAAGAAAATCATCTTCAGCGACGAGGCACACTTTCACCTCAGTGGATACGTTAACAAGCAGAATTGCCGCATTTGGGCAAATGAGAATCCACGAGTGATTGTTGAAAAGCCGATGCATCCACAAAGAGTGACTGTTTGGTGCGGTTTATGGGCTGGCGCAACAACACCTTTATTCAGTGGGTGTTGGCTGGCGGCGTCATCGGGCCGTACTTCTTCGAAAATGAGGTCGGCCAAGCAGTTACCGTGAATGGTGTTCGCTATCGCGAGATGATAACGGACTTCTTGTGGCCAGAAATTGAGGATATGGACCTGGACGATATGTGGTTCCAACAGGATGATGCCACTTGCCACACAGCCAACGAAACAATGGCACTTTTGCGCGAGAAATTCAATGGCCGTGTTATCTCACGTCGTGGCTATGTCAATTGGCCGCCAGGATCATGTGATTTGACACCGTTGGACTTCTTTCTTTGGAGATATTTAAGAGAAAAAGTGTACGTCAATAAGCCAAGAACAATTCAAGAGCTAAAGGATGAGATAATTCGGCACATTAACGACATTGAACCTCAATTATGTCTCAGAGTCATTGAAAATATGGACCATCGAATAGAGGTATGCCACCGAAGCCGTGGCGAGCATTTGGCCGATATTTTGTTTCACACATAATTGTCATAGATCCTTCTATCATAATAAAAAATATTAAGATAATTCTCTGAAAACTTTTTGTTTTATTTACAATTAACATCGTGCGTTTTGGTTGGACCACCCTATAATATCACTTAGGTACTATAATTTAAATCTCGGAAAAAATAAAAGTAATAATGTGAAATTTGACTAATGCGTTAATTTTCTGCAGGAGTATATAAAGAAATTTATTTGACAATAAAAAAATGTACTACCCACTGTCTATGTAGGGGTCGCGACAAAATTTAAAACAAAACGGAAAGATGGTCGGGAATGAAAATAGTTCGGGCTCCACTGGTATAGACAACGCCAATAATATTTGTTTCTATATTGATTTAGTAATAAATTGTTCATGATGAAACTGTCGAACAATTATTCCGATAACAATGAATTCCCACAGCTCTCGTGTATGCCTTTAACAAACGTACACGTGATGTCATTCTTTTGCGATAATCTTCCATAACTTCATTACAATAACAATATAAAAGGGTGTCAGTCCACGGTAACAATTCAGTCTGCAACAAACCGCTGCTGGTGTTTTTATAAACAAATAAACATAAACAAATAAACAGGTACGTCATCCGTTTTAGAGAAATACATACATTCGTGTGACGTAGTCGGCTAGCCGCGAGGTCTACTTGCGGCTAGCCAATGCCGATAAAGAAAAATACAGCTCAGAAATACGATTTTGTTGAAAATATTTTTTGTTTCAGGAGATAACATGTACTGCTTCGCTTTTCTGATAGTTTTGGTGTCCGTGTGCCAGGCGGTTTCCGTACCAAAAGTGCAGGACGACGCGCCTGGTCTCGCCAGCAACTCCTTTGCTGATAAACAGTGCGTATGCATGAACTGGAGGTCCTGCCACGGTACCATAAATTCCGAGTAAGTAAGTTATAATTTTTAAAGCGAAAAATAATTACGAATCAACTGTAAACCTTTATAAAAAAAGCTTATTACCAGGTATGTAAATATGAAACCGGAATCGAGTTGAATTAAGCTTTGCGAGAAAGACGACCAGAATGTAAAAGAAGGCAAGAAAATATGACTATGCTTCATGATAATGCGCCATCACACTCGGCAAAACCGGTCAAGGAAACGATTGAGGCGATTAGTTGGGAAATACTTTCGCATGCCGCTTACTTACCAGACTTGGCCCCGTCCGATTAGCACTTTTTACATCGACGAGACACAAACTTGCTGGGCAGGGCTTCACTTCTTACGAAATTGTACGAAAATGGCTCGATGACTGGATTGCTTCAAAAGAGCAAGATTTTCTTTGGCATGGAATCCACAAAATTATCAGAGATGGAAAAAATGTATAGCTAGTAATACTTCGGCAATACGTCGAATAAAATATATTTTTATCATTAAATTTATCATACCTGTTTCATATTTACATACCTGATAAACATCGAACGATTTGACCACCCCGTAGATGCGCTGTGAAGGGTTAAATGCAGTTGGTTACGTGTGTTTTTTGTCCTCAAAAGCTATCGTAAGCTATCCGTAAACGTTCAAATTAATTAGAAACGACAGAACGGTCTGAAAAATCGCTATACCGAACAATCCTAGTGTTATTTCGCAAATAAAAACAAAACACGGTTTAATGCATGCATTAAAATCGATACACGGCATCGCCCCGATATATTTTTTTTATTTATAAAAGCACGTGCAATTAATATAGTCAAAGAAATGGATGTGAAGAGAGAATGAAAAAAAAACATCAAAGCGCATTACCAATTACTTTATTTCTCTTTTCATGTGTGTATTATACACAATATTCATTTACTTCAGGCTGCGGTGTTTTCATTTTAAATCCGACAACGTTATTAAACTCGAATTCACTCGTCTGGCTTCGTTATACAAGGGGGTTTCGAAAAAACTAAAATTATTTACATATTTCAATTAACATTCTCGCACCGAAAAAATTTTTTTCTCAAAACCCAGTAATTAAAAATCACCTAAAAAGTTAGGATTATTTTTACATACACCATTAAATTTTGTGTCTAGTGTACTTTTGATTGGGAAATTCGTCTAACAATCGAAACTTCACCGTGTACTTTATCGCCTTAATTATTGCTTGCAAGTTTCCATCCATATCTGAACTGAATTGCTATCTATCGTTCCAGTATTCCGTGCCCCCAAAGTTATCTTCAAGTTTGTTGTGTACAACCCGACCCCGAGCCAATACCCCACTACAAGCCGGAAGAAGAAATCAAAGTCGTCCTCGTCTAGCGGCAACCAGACCACCAAAACAGTGTTAATTCATTCTCATTGTAAACGGCGTTTGTATTCAATAAAGGTTGGATAAGTAAGTAAAAGGCTTTTGACTTTCCTATTTACCCAAACTGTAAAAATATATTCGCCTGTAAATAATGTTAGATACGGCCAACAAACCGACCGGATTTTGTGCCCATCAACGATTAGTTAAGAGTGAGCCTAGGTAGGTTATATTATTTATTTTAGAAGTCAGTTTATTATTTTTATTTGTTGTATAAACTGTTTATTATTTAAAAACTATTAACGCTTTTTTATAGCAATTTTTTTCTTTACTTGGGGAGAGATCGAATTGAAAATCTGACGTAACGTACTCTGGATATTCATCATTAACAACATTAGAATCTTAAAAACGAATCTAGACTATTCTTTCAGAGTTCAGTTTTTGTATCATAATTTTTTTCGCAGTGAGCCGTTGGAATAGACACGACATGGCGAGAGCTATATAATTCAATTACATTGATTAGCTGAAACTGTCTCATAAATTACATAGTCCGTAGTTGCTTTTATATTCTTTAAAGTGCATATTGAGGTCATGTGCACTTACTTACTTTTGTGGCAGTTAAAAATTACAGGTATTTTAATAGCATTTTGAAACTGATTTTGCTGAATACTGGAATATACCAGGTATGTAAATATGAAACCGGAATTTGCCCATAAATGGCATAGCTGGTAATGTAGTTACCGTCCTACCGCGTCATTGTTGCCATTTTCTTGTTTTGACATCTGATAAAGGTTTTTATCTCACAACAATACAAGTTTCATACAACAACATTGTTTTTAAGACCGTTGAACATGTCAAATTTTCTGCCTGGAAACTACGATTTGCGGGCAGCATTGATTTTCTGTTACCATGTGAAGAAACCTGCTGCAGAATCGCATCGACTGCTTGTCAAAGCCTACGGTGAACATGCTCTTGGTAAATCAAAGTGATTTGAGTGGTTTAAAAAATTCAAAAGTTGCAATTTTGACGTGAGAAGCGAAGAACGTGAAAGACCATCGAAAGCGAATTGCAATTGATGAGAATGACGCTCAAACGCAACAAGAATTCGCCGATCAATTAAAATTGATACGATAAGCCGTCTCCGTACGTTTTAAAGCCATGGGAAAAATCCAGAAAATGGGAAAATGGGTTCCACGTGAACTGAATAAAAGACAGCAGGAAAACTGAAAAGCCATTTGCGAAATGTTGCTCGCCAGGTACAAAAGAAAGTCATTTCTCCGACATGTTTCGAGAATCCTAAGCATAAAAGATCATGGGTAACTCCAGGTAAACCATCGACATCGACTACAAAGCCAAATCGCTATGATGGACGGAAGACAATGCTCTGTGTTTGGTGGGATCAGAAGGTTGTGATCTATTATGAGCTGCTAAAACCTGACCAAACCGTTAATACTGAACACTACCGACAACAATGATCGATTTGAATCAAGCTCTGCGTGAAAAACCACCAGAATATCAAAAAAGACAACATAAGGTCATTTTGTTTTATGATAATGCACCATCACACACAGCAAAACCGATCAAGGGAACGATTGAGGCGTTTAGTTGGGAAATACTTTCGCATGCAACTTACTCACCAGACTTGGCTCCATCCGATTACTACTTATTTGCATCGATGGGACAGGCACTTACTGAGCAGGGCTTCACTTCTTACGAAAATGGCTCGATGGCGGGTTTGTCTCAAAAGAGCCAAGAATTTTTTTGGCATGGAATCCACAAATTGTCAATGTGATGGGAAAAATGTATAGCTAGCAATGGACAATACTTCGAATAAAATATTTTTTATCATTTTCATACAACAAACGTGTATTTTCTATAAAAAAAAATCCTCTTTCATATTTACATACCTGGTAATTTCGAAAATGTAGCAAAATATATTGAGTTAAAATGCCTTTCACCGATCAGGACGTTTTAATCCAATTTCAAATGTCTAAATTTAAAATAAGGGCGTTACGATTACTTACCCAAAGCCTTCCTCTCGTTTTCAACGTCTGAAAAATCCAAGGTGCTTTCCCACAGTGTATAGCGGGAACTGGTCGATAGTTTAGGTGAATCACGTGCAGATAGATCCAGATTCTCGTCTTTTGGTTCGGTTGCACATTCTGCCAGCCGTCCCCAATTCCACTCCGCCTCTGTCGTTATCCATGTTACCAGGTCTTCCACCCGTATGACCACCTTCTCCGAAATTGCCAGGACCTCGTCCTAGAAAAAAAAAAACGCGGTTAGAGTCAGCTCTGGCAAATTGAACGATTCCAAAAATGAGGTTTTGAGGTGTTAAAATATTTAGAAATACTACCTCGATATACGCGAAAGCAACATCTGTCGAATTTGTTGTGAATTGTTCAGTAGTGCATGGCAAATCACCATGGAACTCCGTTAGAGAAACGTTAAGCGCATTACATTATATGATTTTTATCCTCGCCACAACCGTCCCGCCGAGTCGATTATTCGACGTCTGGTGGGCAAATTCGAGTCAACCGGTTTGACGAATAATCGACCAACACCAAACCACCTCGTTTTGGTGACACGCAAGTCACCAAAACGCAAGGTCTGCTAAAAACATCGCTGCTGCGCGTGTGAGAGTGTACGGGAAAACCCGAGGCAGGCAATTTCTCGTCGTTCACAAGAACTTGGCCTTTCTGCGACTTCAACTTGGCAAATTTTGCGTCTGGACCTGGGTTTGCACCTGTTTAAGATCCAACTGACCCAGGAACGTAAAGTAAACGACTAATACACCGCCGCGTGTTCGCTGATTGGGCCCTGGAGCAGTTGGAAGTTGACCCAAATTTCGCCAAAAAAAATCACATTTAACGATAAGAGCCATTTTTGAATGAATGGGTATGTAAACAAGCAAAATTGTCGGATTAGGGACGATACCAATCCACACGAGATGTACCAGCACCAAATACATACCGACAAAGTCACTGTATGGTGCGAATTTTGGTCTGGCGGAATCATCGGTCCGCGTCCGGACTTCTTTCAAAAGGAAACTAGAATTTCCATAACCGTCAACGGAGAGCGCTACAGATCGATGATAAGCAACTTCTTGTTGCCCAAACTGGATAATATGGATACAAGACAGCGCATGCCACGATGGACGAGCGATTTGAATGCATGGTTATTTCGCGCAGTGGTGACATGAACTGACCACCAAGATCGTGCGATTTAACGCCTTTAGACTTCTTCCTTTGGGGCTATCTTAAATCACAGGTCTATGCGAATAAACCGCAAACAATTGATAGTCCTCGAAGTCAACATAACGCACGCCATCCAGCAAATTTCAGTCATCGAAAATTGGCCCTCCCAAATATGTGCCACCAAGCAAAACTGCAGCAGACATTGGAATGACATTATATTACATACTTAATGTCATACAATTTTTCAAATAAGAAAAATAAAATTCGAGTGGATATCTGACACACAACTTGTTTAATTTACGTTTAAAAATCGAGCATCCTTATTGAAAGACCCTTTACGTATATTAAATTTGGGAATAAAATAGTTTGAATAAAGTAAACTTTTACAAACCTCGAAAACAGGTCAACTATAGTATGAGTAACATCGTAGTTAATTATTATACCAAATGTGTTATAAACACTATTATATTGTAAATTATTACATAGTTTGCTCTCGCCGAGATGTTTTTATCGCAGTTAGAAAACTAATTATAAACGTTGTCAATGAAGTGAGGCCTAACAGTGGGCAAAAAAGCTCATTCCTATAAATCATACAGGATCGGACCGAACTCGCATCAAATTTTGTCAAAAATAAGGCTTGCGATTTCCGATTTGATGAATTTAATTGATGGGTTAAAAAATAAAAATGTAATCGTCATTTTGATTTTAATCTGCCATGCGATCACTACTTTTTTTATTTTAAATTTTACGAGAAAATATTTTAAATTTTACGAAACAAAAATATTTCTTTTGTCATTTTTAAATCAAATCAAAAATCTTAACACCAGAATAGTGCAGAAGAGGATAGAAAATAGAGCGGAGGAAATACTAGGAGAAGACCAATTCGGGTTTAGAAGAAATAGGGGAGCTCGCGAAGCTATTCTGGCGCTAAGAGTAATGTTAGAGAAAACAATAGAAGAAGGAAAGAACGCTTATATAGGATTTGTAGATTTAGAAAAAGCTTTTGAAAATGTAAGATGGAAAAAAATGTTCGAGATACTAAAGAGCGTGGGAATGAAGTATAGAGATAGGAGAGTAGTACACAATCTATACAAAGAGCAAACTGCTGTTATAGAAGTAGAAAGGGAAAGAAGGAAAGTTGGTATTAGGAAAGGAGTAAGACAAGGATGTACGCTATCACCACTAATTTTTAATCTTTACATTTTAGAAGAAGATGCGATTAATGTGGTAAAAGATTTCGGGATTATAGTACAGGGACAGAAACTAAAAATGCTGAGATTCGCGGATGGTATAGCAGTATTAGCATCTAGTAAGGAGAAATTAGAATCAGCGTTGAACGAAATGGAGGCAGTGTTGACAGAGGAATACGGAATGAGGGTAAATAAAAAAATAAAACTAAATTATTAGTGTGCAGAGGGCGCGAGAGCAGAGCAAAAACGAAAGTACAAATTAATAATGAAAGATTGGAGGAAGTTAAAGACTTCACTTATTTGGGAAGTAAAATAAATTGGGATGGAAGTAGCGGTAAAGATATAAAACAAAGAATAGCGCAGGGCCGAGTAGCTTTTAACAAAAAGAAAGCACTTTTATGCTCGGGGGTAATAAACTTAGAAACAAGGAAGAGATTTTTGAAAACGTATGTATGGAGCACGGCACTATACGGTTGGGAAACCTGGACGGTAGGGGAAGCAAGTAGGAAGAAATTAGAAGCTTTTGAGATGTGGTGTTACCGAAGAATGATGAAAATACCGTGGACTGATAGAGTTAGAAACGAAGAAGTATTAGAGAAGATTGGCGAGAAAAGAAGCATGTGGAAAAACATAAAGAAGAGAAGAGATAGAATGGTAGGCCACTTGCTGAGACATGGGGGAATAGTCCGCGATATTTTGGAGACAGAAATAGGAGTGAAGAAAGGCAGAGGTAGGCCTAGATTAGACTACTGCTCGCAAATAGTAAGGGATGTAAGTTGCAGCACAATTAGTGAAATGAGTAGGTTAGCACAAGATAGGAGAAGCTGGAGGTTAGCGTCCAACCAGTCTTAGGACTGATGACATCATGATGATGATTAAAAATACGTTTTTAATATTGCAAACATTCTGTACAAATAGCAGAATCTTAATTTTTTTATTCTAAGATGTAACTGCTAAATTCCAAATTCTCAATGTTAAATCCAAAATTCTAAAGCTCCAGTTCTAACTACATTCTAAATTCTATATTGTATATTCTGAATTTTATGCAAGTTCTCAAATTTTAAATTGAAAGCAGTAAATTCTAAATTACAAATTTTCAAATTAAATCCTAAATCCTAAAATACAAGTTGTAACTACAATACATCCTCAATTCTATGTTGTATATTACACTGGGCACAGAAATTAAAGGATGAAAAAAAATCTTAAATTTTTAGGCGATTTTCAAAGGGCTGTTGGAGAAAAATTGCCGCACAGCAATTTCAAAAATAACAAATTAAAGCTCCAAGTTCCTAGTTTTCAGATCTTTATTTTACTATCAGCAGTTTTTTGAGTAATCATAAGAAAACCATCGGAACAAAAATAAAAATTTTTGCTTACTTTTCAAAAGGTCCACGGTCTTCAATACATTTTCTTTCAGTGATTTCATCAAAAACCTTTTTTAGATAGTTTTATCCTCTTTAATTTAAGCGGTCTAAATACCTAATACGATGATTTTTGATGAGTCATCGTCAATCAAAGCAAACAAAGTCAGTGTTGACTTCCCTTTTCCCCTTTCTTTGTTTTCCCTTTTTTTTTTCTTACAATAATTAACATTTTTTGATAGACAAATATAGATTACTGCTAAAAGACATTTTTAACCTCAAAAAATGATTAAAAAATTAAAATTTCATCCTAAAATTGATTTTTAGTAAAAACGGTAAATTTCATCATTCGAAACACCATGAAAAAAAATCGCAGCTCTTTGACGTTTACAGGATTTCTTTGGGACACTTTGAGGTTCAAAAGAAACAGTCAACCTCCTTAGTCTATCTACTATTTGCAAAGTTATGCTAAATTAAGCGAATATCCCTAAATACGCAACTTTTTACCTCTTTTTCAATCAACATTCCAACACCGAAAAATTTTTTAATCAAAAACCAATAAATACGACTTAAAAAAAAACTTTGTAGTTTTTAAAACCTTATTTGAATTTTTTGTACAACCATTATTTCCCGAGTAATTAATTGCCGAAGTCAAAACTGACTCTTTTGCCTTGAATGACGATAACTCAGCGAAAAATATTCGTTCCAGGCTTTTAGACCGCTCAAATTAAAGAAGATAAAATTGTATAAAAAAGCTTTATGATGAAATCACTGGGAAAAATTTTGAAGTTCGTGGATCTTTCGAAAGACAAGCAAAAATTTGGAGATTTTTTTCCATGGTTTTCTTATGATTTCTTTTCTCAAAAACTGCTGATGGTAAAAAATATTTGAACTCGAAATCTGAAAACTAGAGACTTGGATCTTCAATTTATTTTTTTTTAACTTGCTCTGTGACTATTTTTCTCCAAATAGCGGCCGTTTGAAGATCGCCTAAAAATTTAGGATTTTTTTACATCCCTTAATTTTTGTACCTAGTGTATAATTCTCAGATTCTAAATTCTGAATTTTATATGCAGGGTTTTAAATCTTAAATTGAACGTAGTAAATTCTAAGTTTTCGAGTTAAATGGTAATTTCTAAAACATAAATTGTCTAAAAATTTTAAATAATCTATTATAATTTTCAGATCATAAATTTTAAACCCTAAATTTTATATGCAGGGCTTTATCTTAACATTCTTAATTCTAAATTCTTCCAACGCCAATTAGAAATAACCTTCAGCTTTGTAAACACCTTATATAGATAAAATTCAACCCCATTGCGTCTCCTAAAAAGAGCTTCAAATAATTTTAATTCGGCAGGCCGGCCACGAACATTTAATGCACCTCCCTTACCTTCAACCTTCAGTGAATCGTCGAGATTATTTTTATTTAACGTTAAAATTCTATAGAATCCGTGGAAGGAGAAGGGGAGGATTAAAATATATAGTAATAAGAATTAATGGGCTCGAAGATCAAAACAGCTCACATTTACATTATAATGTAATTAATTGGCAAAAAAATGCGCATGCGCTCTCCGCAAGTTCCCATAGAAACAAGCCACCCCACCTCCCAGCCCTTTACGCAGATATAAATTGTTATTTCAATTTCAGAATAAGGTTTCAGCCAGTGCCGGCGACTCGCGGGGGTACAAAAGCATAAAATAATATTCGGAGGCCATATTCGCTTTTTATAATTGAATAAAATTTAATATACAGGGAGCACGTAGATGATGGGACAGTCTCGATGAAAGCATCCCATCGAAGAACGTCTAAATGTACAGCCTTAAATGCCAAAATACTAGATCTTAAAAACTACATCATAAGTTCTAAATTAAAAAATCAAAGAGTTGCTAAATCCTAAATTCTAAATTACGTGTTGCAAATTCAAAACTCTACACGCCAAATTCTAAATTGTAAGCTATAAATTCTAAATCTGTTCCTTAAGGGATAACACCATTATAATTTTTTTGTAAAATCGAATTTAAGTTTCTGATGAATATTTAGATATTAATTATAAAATCGGCAATAGAATTATAATTTCCTTTTGCCGTTTTCTGTGTTATTTCGCAACACGTGAACTAAAACACGTACGATTCAGACATGACGTTCCATGAAAGAACTCCTCCAGGCTTATGTTTCAAAATAGTTATTGCTCCTTAGAAAATATGAAAAATTAAATATGGGTGATTTTATTCCATAAGATATCAACCGATGAAAATCCGCAGCACGAGAAGTGCTCAGAGTCTTGATGTGACTGGAAGAAGACACAAACAGCAGATTCCTTGGACACCTTCCATCATAAGTCGCCGCTTCCTAAGGAAGTTTTTAAAGTTATCAAACTGGTTTATGAAGATCTGAGCCGAGACGAGTTGCTAAATCTTTCTTGGGAGGCTACACGCAAATAGCAATGAAAGTCTCAATGCTACTCTTTGGAAATTGGCTCCGAAATCTTATTCAAGCGGCAAAAATGTCTTGAATGTAGTGACTGATATTGCTGTGTGCAATTTTAATGATGGCCTGATTTATATTCTTTGAATTATGAAAGCTTTGGTCCAATATGTCCAATGTTTGGTCCAATATCCAAGAGATGGTCCAATAATACAAGTTTTGTTTAGAAGCCGATGCTAAGCGGATCAAGCACGCCAAGATGTCTTTGACAGGTGCAGCGAAAGAGGCATGCTCTAACGTAAAATGTTCGAGGAAAGAGAACGAGGCCTTCTATATTTAAATATAGAAGGGCAGCTTTATAGTCCTAGGATAGCAGATTTCTTGTAAACATTTTTAAACAGTCATATTTTTCAGCATAACCCAGCATAACTCCAACAATTCTCATTCTTCTCATGTGAATTCTTAACAATATCTTTAGAATAACATTTTAAAGTGAATACGTATGAATAATTTTCGATAAGTTAATTTAAACATTATTTATTAACAAATGATTGCCCATTTTGGTGGAAAATTTAACGTATTTTATTTAGATACTCAATAATCAGATAAAAATCAATATTTTCAAAATCCCCTACGTATATTCACTAGCTATAAACATGTAGATTAAGCGATTTTTTTTATAGATTAAAATTTGCACCAGTTACAGAGCGCCTTAAATTCAAGATGGCTCTAATGTCGCCATTTTTGAATATTTTTTGATAATTATATGCCCAACAACTTCCTTAAATATTATTATCGTATCACCTTTTCTTCCATCCAGAAAAAATTATCACAAAAATCCTTTTTTTAACTTATTACAGTGGTATTACCTCTTAACTTTCGTTTCTGTTTTTCTTCTTTCTTTTTGAAGTGAATACTTCTTTGGCGGCGTTCTGATATTTGACAAGAATGGAGAGTGAATTGGAAAAAATGTAACGTTTCCAGATTTCGTTGCACGAGAGAGAAAAAAGATATAACGTAGAGAGAAGGGGAAAGAGAGCTATACATTTGGTATATATAAAACACAGGCTTAGTTACAAGACAGAGTACACAGATATATAACATAGAGAGAAAGAGAGCTATACATCATATATATCAGTTTAGACTATCCGCGTCTCCCTGTTGTCGCGCATGCGCGCGTTATAGATGTACGCGTCCAGACGCTATATATTAACAGCTGAAGCAGCACGCGTGTGTACCGAATATTTATTATTGTGTTTTGTAATTATTTACGTTATTTACATGTGTTCTGTGATTATTTGATAACATCCTTGAACCGTTTAACTTTGTAAAATCTAGAAGATATAATATATTTCATTCACCGCTCCCTACAGGTTTAGAGCCACACAGGTGCAAATGCACTTGGAAGAGGCGAAGACAAAATCCCTTTGATTCTCGGGGGAGATTTCAATGTAAATTTCGGATCCAATGATTCTTTGACGCTGATTAACTTTCTTCGAGAAACATTTGGTCTGCTTATAAATAACAATCCCAAAGAATCAACAACAAAATCCGGAACAACAATAGATGCAATTTTTACACGCTATCTAGAAAATATCGAATCACGAACATATATTTCATATTTTAGTTATCACAAACCAATCATATCAGTATTACGAATTGAACCACCAGCCGATGATAGTATAGATAATGAATAAACCGAATATTTTTTACACAAATTTTATATTGTTATATTTCTTTTGAAATTATCCCTCTCCCTTTCTCTCTCTCTCTCTCTCTTTTTCAATCTCTCACTCTTAATCTCTCTCATTATCTATTTTAAAGAAGTATTCACTTCTATCACGTGTACTGTGCTGCACATGATTTTTTTTAAATCTTGTATTTTCAATAAATTTAGTTTTTAACACAGGTATAAGAGGCTCCATTTATACATTGCATACTGTTTGGCGTTCATTATCTTATTTGAAATCAATTTAATTTTCTTATACAAATTGTAAATGTATGGATTCTAAGTTTTATTTTTATCTAGTCATGTTCATCTTACTATTATTATTATTGTGTGTAACCCTGTTATTTGTAAATGTATAACTTCTTATTCGTTTATAAATAAATGTTATACCGTAATATTTTTGCAATATTCCAACCTCCAGGATTTTTCACGCGGACGCCTATGCCAGAACCCAACTAAGCATTCTCTCTTTCGTCCATCCTCACACACAAGCCGATGTTTGTTCTCTTTTCCTTCTATAAACTGTAATATCGTGCATCCATTACGAAAGATCTTCTATCTCCGAAGCCGCTAGTTCGGTCGTCCTTTTCGACGTTAATACCGCAACATACGGATTATGATACATATTTTAATATTTTATTCGACAAAACAAAGAATTGGGAAACTCTCCAATTCCCGAGAATGATAGAAATATTTTCGACTGGAACGTTTGATAATCGTGTATCTAAATTAGAACTTTGTGGGGTTTTTACGCGAAAATTTATCGTACTAGGGTATTTCCAGGAATGGAAATCTAACATTACAATCCCTATCTACAAGAAGGGAGAAAAGAAAGACCCAAGGAACTATCGAAGCATAAGCCTGCTCAACACCGCCATGAAGCTACTCACCAAAATAATAACCCAACATCTATCAAGTATAATCAGCATCAACGAAGAACAACAAGGCTTTAGGCAGAATAGATCAACAATCGACGCTATATTCATACTGCGACAAATCATCGAGAAGTCCATAGAATTTAACAAACCTGCGTTCCTCTGCTTTGTTGACCTAACTCAAGCATTTGACAGAGTGCAACTAAAGGATGTGCTACAAATCCTGCAAGAACGAGGAGCCAATAACAATATTATCCAGGTAATAAAACAACTCAATACCAACAACAGTACAAGAATACAGTTAGGCACCTTAACCACAGAGGAAGTGCCGATATCGATAGGTATCAGGCAAGGAGATAGCCTGAGTCCGCTACTCTTCAAGCTGGTAATGGACCGCATCATAAACCAGGTGAAAAATGTAGGACGAGGTTACAGAATGGGACAAACCGAATTCAAAATATTGTGCTATGCAGACGATGCGGTTCTCATAGCAGAAAACGAGGACAACAATGCAGCGAATGCTATTCGAGCTAAACCAGGCCGCAAAGAAATACAACATGAGCATCTCGAAAACCAAATCTATGACCATAAGCAAGGAACCGATACGATGCAAGCTGGCACTAAACGCCCAACCAATCGAACAAGTGATGAGCTTTGAATACCTGGGGATAATAGCTTCAAGCAGCCGAAATACATATGACGAGGTGAAAGCACTAGTAAATAAAGCAGCAAGAGTGTCTGGCTGTCTACATAATACTATTTGGAAAAGCAAACACATGTCGATAACCAGCAAGGCCAGAATCTACAGAACAGCAGTGAGGCCCATCCTCACCTACGCAGCGGAAACTAGAGCAGACACCAACCGGACGAAAAGAGCACTACGAACGACCGAAATGAGGGCCCTACGAGCGATCGCTGGCGTCACACTGAAGGACAGGCAGCGAAGCAATGAGATCCCGGAGCGATGCGATAGGATGCCAGATGTTGTTAGATGGTCACGAGGAAGAAGAAGAGAGTGTAGAGAGCATGTCGACAGGATGGGAAACGATAGACTCGCCAAGGCCGTAAACAAGGAAAAACCGAACACGACCAGACCCTTAGGAAGACCACCAAAAAGATGGGCCGATTCCTGGACTTCATCGTCACAGGACATCGAATAAAATGTTGGAAAAAACAGGACATAGTCCTATCAAAAGGAAGAAGAAGAAGAAGGGTACGACTAAGTAAATTCTTCTTAAATTGTAAATATAAAACTTTGAAGGTGACTTGTAATTAATTATATATAGCGGAAACCAAAAAAATCAACAGATTGGCACTAATCGATTGAATTGGTCAACACGAAAGTCTGATGCTAATCCCTTCGAAAATGTTTGGATGTACAGTCCCTGCTCACTTTATTAGACTCACTTGCAAAATTGTTGTTTTTTGAGGTGTATAAATAATATTGGCTTTGTTAAGTATATGTACATGAGAATAAAGCGTGGTTTCACATTTCTGATTTTTTATTATACAAAAAAATATATATATTGATACTAATTACTGAACATATTTTTATACTACTAATATTTTGTCAAACCGCCTTTGGCTTTTATTAGCGCGTCCACCCTTCGAGGCATGCTGTTTATGCAGTTCTTTGCAATTTGCTTTAATTGATCATTATGGTTCCAATGATAAATTATTCTCTCAATTAATTGAACCTTATTGGTTATGTTTTCCTTTGCTAATTCTCGTTTTAAGCATTCCCATACATTTTCGATAGGGTTCATGTCTGGCGAGTTCCCTGGCCATGGTAATAAAGGTATTCCTTGTTCTGCTAAGAATTTTTTTATATTCTTGGCTGTATGACAAGGGGCCCCGTCTTGCATAAATATCTTACGACCATTTCCAAACCATTCCCTCATCTGTGAGATCAATTTTGTTGGAGAACCTTTTTATATTGATCTTGCCGCATGGTTCCTTCTACGACATAAAGCCTTCCCAATTATGACAGACCATTACAGATGTAGGATGCTTCACTCTCTTCACTACGCAATCTACATTAAACTTTTCACCTGGACGTCTTCGAACAAATTGGGTTTTATCATCCATAATTTGAAAAGTTGCTTCATCGCTAAAGCAGACCTAGAGACATGCAACAAAAATAATTAAACCACAAAACAAAATAAATTTTAATGGCCTACCATTTGCCAGTCATCGACAGAAAGCCTTTTATGCAAAATAGCCCAATTCTAGCTCTTCTTGACCATGGATGGTGTTAGGTTTGGTTTTTTAACTCGTCTTCGATATTTGAAACCCAAACTGTACAAATTTCTTCGTACAGTAGCCACCGATACCTCGTAGCCTGCCTCATGAAACTTATTCCTTATTTCACTGTGGGTTGCCCTTCTGTATTCCACAGCCATATTTCTTTAAAATATCTACCCTCTAGGAGTTATCAGCGATTTTCTGCCACAGCGACCTGTCCGAGCCCAACCAACAGGTAGGTCCACTTGCAATTTTTGACTCAACCGGCGAACTGATGATTGGGATATCTCACATTTGTTTGCAATTTCCCGTTGGCTGTATTCAGTATTTCATAAAAGTGCAATTACAGACGATTTTTCGTCCGAAGAAAGAGCTTGACGTTTACCAATCTAAAAAAATCCATTTAGGGGTTAGTCGACTGAAGTTTTCGTAACAAAAAGTATAAAAACCATAAATAATGGCATTACATAATAAAATCATTACTCACCTTTGAACTACTATAAAGAAAATAGGAAAAGTTTAAATCAAAACAATAATTTTCATCCAAAATCAACACAAGTTCCAGATTGTGCTGGAA
Source organism: Rosalia funebris (assembly GCA_037954035.1). Classification (NCBI taxonomy): domain Eukaryota; kingdom Metazoa; phylum Arthropoda; class Insecta; order Coleoptera; family Cerambycidae; genus Rosalia; species Rosalia funebris. The sequence goes on along the minus strand of JAZFAV010000001.1, from coordinate 6,405,411 downwards.
CAGACATACAGAGCATAAGAAGTCACTTTCTGACAGTTGCATGAAAATTCTGCAATACCGACTGAATTATGTTATCAAATCGAAACCTTTTGGTTATGCATCCATCAATATTTATTTGTTGTAACATACGCATACCCATCAGGTGTAAAGACTGATTTTAATATATGCCAGAAATTAAAAAACGGCGCTATGAGGGCCGATAAATCCAATAAATTGAGCAGGGACTGTATACAGAGAGATCCAGACTGAGAATTAAAATACCGCGTTAGGAATTAAAAAATACAATACAAAGTATCATACGCACCATTTTCACGAATTTACTTTACGACGTTTCTTTACATTAAATACTCAAAATGTATGTCTTCATTTAATTAATATAATATAAATCCCTAATTTGGTTATATAAGTCGCATGTTTTAAATCTACAAGCGTGTATAAATGATTTTTTAATGGTCCAAATACCTAAAAATATAATGGAGTCAGATCGGGTGACTGTGGAGGCCACAGGTTAGGATACCGGTCAGAATTTATACTTTAATGGGGTGTATTCTCTTAATCAACTTAATTCTCTTAACTTATCAAATAATTTGAAGAAAAATAGTCGCAGAACAATTTAAAAAAAGCAAATTGAAGCTCCAAGTTCCTAGTTTTCACATCTACACAAAATCGTACAGAAAATACACCGTATAGAAAATTTTCTGTAAGATCATTATTTCCCGAGTAATTAATTACAAAATCAAAACTGAATATTTGGCTTTGACCGACGATAACCATCATCGTACAAGGCCTTTAGACAGCTCAAATTAAAGAGGATAAAATGATCTAAAGAATCTTTATGATGAAATCACTGAAAACTCCGTGGACCTTTTGAAGGGCAAAAAAAAATTTGGAAATTTTTATTTCCAATGGGTTTCTTATGATTACTCAAAAACTGCCGATGGTAAAAAATTTTGCACTCAAGATCTGAATGCTATCAATTTGGAGCTTCAATTTGCTTTTTTTTTAAATTCCTCTGCGACTACTTTTCTCCAAGTTACAGCCCTTTGAATATCACCTAAAATTTTAGGATTTTTTTACATCCCTTAATTTTTGTGCCTAGTGTATTAAGTATATTTTTCTTTGGAGGTCAAGTATAAGAAGAAAGAAAACTCTGTAATAAAAATATCCTTTAACAAAAAATTAACAACCCATAAAAAAACGGCTCAGAATTTGTATAGGCGAAAAGCAGAACCAAATAAATAAAAAAAACTCTTCTATTTATTCCAGATACGAGCATGACATGACTGGGCTATAAAATCAATATGAAACGCATCTAAAAACGGCTTGGTAGTAATAAGAATAACGGAGTAAAATGTGTTTCATATGGAAAACGTTTCTATCATCGTAATAGAGTCTCTAAAACCTATCACGGAATAACGAATAATTCTGTTTAATACAACTATTGAGAGGGAGGCCCTATTTAATGGATAATCGACTATACTACTGAATTAATAAAGAGAAATATTGTTTAAAGCATGTATATTTTCCAGGCAAATACGTAGTAAAAGTTATAAATTAGACAAGTATTAAAATTAACAAAAAGTAAGTTATTAAAATGAGTCTACTGGCACATACATATATAATTGGACTCGCTTATAACAACTGGGTTGGTATTAAAAAATATTCAGGTTAACCCTAAGAGTCTCTATAAAGCTACCCTAAAGTTAAGAACGCTCTAGTAATTTTTTAATTGATGCTGCGAATTTTTTAATGAAAAAGAATACGATTTTTATGGGAAAAAAATGAAATAAATCGCCACATCCCCAGTAGGCCCTGTGAAGTGTCAATATTCGTCACAGAGAATCCTTAGATTGTGTACTAAGTCACGCTAAAGATATTTTTACAGACACTACGATTTTTTTATGAAAAAAAAAAGGATTTTTTGAGAGGGAAATTAAAAAAATTATCACACCACAAGTAGACTCTGAGAAACCTTGAGTTCACTACAGGCACATCTTAGAGCCTCTACTAAGTGACTCTAAAGACAAGACCGCCCTAAAATTTTTTACACGGATTTTTTGAATGAAAAAAGTACAAGATTTTAGGGAAACAGAATTAAAAAAATTCTCGCACTTCCAGTCGACTCTCTCAAACATCGAAACTCACCATAGATAATCCTTGTAGTATCTATAAAATCACCCCGAAGATAAGACAGTTCTAATATTTTTTTAGAGGCATGAGGATTTTTCTAATTAAAAAAATACAAAATTATTAGGGAAAATATATCACACCCCCAATGGTCTCACTTGAAAGCTCAATGTTCACCGCTGACAAACCCTTAGAGTTTCTACTAAGCTAGTCTAAAGGCAAAACCCTCCTAACACATTTTTACAGGTATTACGAATTTTTCAATGAAAAATTTTTAGGGAAAAAACTATAAAGGATTACCACACCCCAGTTGGCTTTCTGAAACCTCGATAATTACTACAAATAACTCTAAGGGTGTGTATTAAGTTGCGCTAAAGAATATAGCGACCTAATATTTTATTACAAACCCTACGAATTTTTAATAGGAAAAATACAAGACTTTAGATAAAAATAAGAAAAAAAATTATCATACAAAAGTATCCCCGGCCCAACAATATCCCCAGTAGGCTCTTTAAAATCTTGATATTCACTATATCCACGAATGAGAGCCTCTACTAAGTCTCCCTAAAAACAAATCGGTCCTGATACTTTTTTGTCGATGTTGCAAATTTTTTAACGAAAAAATTTTAGGAAAAGAAATAAAGGAAAAATTACCACCCCCTCCCTCCCCAGTAAGCTCTGTGAAACGTCAAGATTCGGACCAAACACCCTTAGAGTATATATTAAATCACCCTAAAGATAATACTATACTAATATTTTTACAGGAACTACAAATTTTTTAATAAAAATATTAAATAAACACACACTCAGTAGGTTCCCTGAAACCTCAATCACAGTCTACCCTTGGGGGTCCCCTAAGTCACGCCAAAGATAAGAGCGCCCTCGCTTTTTTTTACAAACATTACGATTTTTTTACAAAAAAGTACAAAATTTCTAGAAAAAGAAACACTACATCCTTAATGAGTTGTTGGTGGCTTAATGATGTCGGTTATATCGCAATTACCATAATAGTTCCGCCATCTATCAGGCCACAAGTGTAATTTCTACAAGTTAGCTCGTGCGCAATCTCATCCAGTGTCGTGGGAAACATAACCTTAGGATAGTGTAGCTTGCAGCAACAACACAAACCAACAAAAACCGATATCCCCGGTATATCGCAGTTATTCTCCTCGTACATTTTATATACATCAACCCTAAGCCTAAAAACCTATTTAAAACAAACAAACTTCGGAGATTCGATCTAGGATTCTCTTTTGTATTCTTGATAAATTACGTTGTCATTAAGAAGAAAGAGGTAATGGGAGGGAATAATACCCGGCGAAAATATGGCACAAACAACCTTATTCAGAGGGATATTCTTCTAAGGGTAGATAAATATTAACGCTTTTAGTTCGTGTACACTTTTTAAATTACGTAATAAGTCCAGTAATTAATATTAAAATGATATTATATTCAAAACCTTTGACTGAGTTTACGATTTCAGTGGGTAAGCATAATTGTTGGCGACTTGAAATTGAATTTTAAGCTAAAAGCCCGCATATTTGTTTAAGGGTGGGTTTGGACTGGAAAAAGTAAAATACGACACGAAAAAAAAAAATAGGAACAGGCTGTGAAGAAATATTCGAAACAACTGACTTCAGATGTTCCTTGAATATTTAATCAACGTAGGCCTTGGTCTAGTGAATATTATATTCATTTAAATAATCTTATTGTATTAAACATAAAATATTAAAAACTCGTAAAATACAATTTGGGCAATGTATCGGGTTATACGAAAAGTTCGTTCGGTTTTTTCATAAGTATTTATTATTAACATTATAGTTATTACAAATTATTTTAATCGTAATGTATGTTCCTCCATTTTCAATAACTTTCTCCTCTCGCTCAGTAAGCTACATGATACCATGTGTATAAAAACTTTTTTTAAATGATTTCTGACTTCCACGTCATTGGCAAATGTTAAGTTTCGTAAACTGTTATCCATGGAGCGAAATGGTAAAAATCCGAGGGCGCGAGGTCTGGAGAATACGGTGGATGGGGTAAAACATCCCACTCTAACTCCAACAATTGCCTTCAGGTCTGCAGAGAAGTGTGAGGTCGAGCGTTGTGATGGAAGATAACCCTCTTACAATTTACATCCCTCTCCTAACCCTCTTACAAGTCCTGGGCGCTTTTCCTGCATGAACTGGCACAATTTTTGTAGTTGTTCGCAGTAAACGTCCGAATTTATTGTTTCGTTCCTCAGGAGTAGCTCAAAATAAACGATTCCTTTGAAATCCCACCAGACGGACAACAAAACTTTCCTGTGGTGAAGCCCTGCCTTTGGTGTGGATTGAGAAGGTTCACCGGATTTTCCCCGCTATATTTTTCGATTGACATTATAGTAAATGATCGACTTTTCATCTCCTGTAACCATATTTCTCAAAAAGGGATCGCTACGTCAATGAACATTTCGCAGCTGTTGATGCGATCCATTAAATTGGATACGCTGAGTTCGTGAGGATCCCAAACATAGAGTCTACCGACAAACCCAAGTTGTTCAAAGTGATTCTGTACACTAGATTTTGACGTCCAGATTTTGTCTGCAAGCTCAAGTATAGCTTGACGAGGTTTTGCCTCAACTAAGGCTCGTAAATACTCGGGAACGACTTCTTTAGGTCGGCCTGACTTTGGGTCGTCTGGATTTTGACCTTCTATACTTTCACAATTAACAACACAACACTTACGTCTTGATTGTTTCTTTTTCGTTTTATTTAATAACAAATCCTTATTAAAATATGTACATATATGACACTGAGGCTTTAACCTACTCAAGGTTTAAAAAACAAACGCGAGATGGCGCAAAGGCTGCCCGCCAAAGATGCTTTACTAGCGTATACATTAAATATGACACAGTACACATAATGTCTTTAGATAAAGCCGTAGTTTAGAATCCATAAAATATAAAAATTTAATTTACAGCCACCGTATTTGCCGTATCGATCCGTCATTTTAGATTCTTTTCTGCTGCTCCCGCAAACTCCCGCCATAAATAATATTGTCATGATGTTCGGACCTGCTCTATACATTATTCACAAGTTATTCCAACTTATTTAACTTCGCAGTTCTGGTGCAGCTAACAAGGATTTAATTAAATATAGCGGTTGGGTCTTTTTATCGACATTTTCGAGTTTTACTATAAATATCGCTATTCAACGACGATATTTTGCCTAATAAAGCTACCAAAGCAATAATAATTCCTGAAAAGTGGTGTAAATATTTTAAATCGTCCAATAAACCACTTACTCAGGCCTTATCTTAATTAGAATCAGGTCGAGGTGGTAAGTAAACTACACAATGTAACACTAGAACACTTTTATACACTAAATAAATCCCCCGGCTTTATCTACCCTCCTATTTGATATATTTGGTAGGTATATAATATACCCAAGTTCGTTATTATTCCTTTGTTACCACCCTGCGTCATGCCGAATTTATTTGGAAAATGTATGAGTGACTCGTCATTTTCCGATGGAAATAAATCGAATAAAAGCAATTTGAAAAGCTGTCGTCGGCGAGAGTGTGTAGTATCACTTTACTTATTCTTCTAAAGGGTGGTCCAACCATAATGCACGATGTCAATTGTGAGTCACACCTTAACGTCAAGTTTTTTGCCCAACTTAATTTGACATTTCTTTGTTTCAGTGTTTGACAAATTCAACCATGGAGAGGTACACAATTGAGCAGCGCGTTAAGATTGTTGAAGCCTTTTACGAAAATGGGCGTTCAAATCAAAATGCATTTCGTGCACTTCGTGACTTTTTTGGTCAGCGTAATCGACCAAATGTATCCACAATCGGGAGAATTGTGAGCAAATTTCAGCAAACCGGGTCTGTAGAAATGTGAAAACACCTGTGCATGCTCGCCCAGTTCGTTCTGCGGAAAACATTGCTGTTGTTCGCGATAGTGTAGCAGAAGAGCCGTCAACCTCGACTCGTCGTCGTGCCCAACAATTGAACATCTCACGAACATCACTGATGCGAATTTTGAATAAAGATTTGAATGTACACGCTTACAAGGTTCAATTGACTCAAGAGCTGAAGCCTACTGACCATTTCAAGCGTCGTCAATACGCCGAATGGTTGGTTGAACAGACAGAAGTGAATGGTGACTTTACAAAGAAAATCATCTTCAGCGACGAGGCACACTTTTACCTCAGTGGATTCGTAAACAAGAAGAATTGTCGCATTTGGGCAAATGAGAATCCACGAGTGATTGTTGAAAAGCCGATGCATCCACAAAGAGTGACTGTTTGGTGCGGTTTATGGGCTGGCGCAACAACACCTTTATTCAGTGGGTGTTGGCTGGCGGCGTCATCGGGCCGTACTTCTTCGAAAATGAGGTCGGCCAAGCAGTTACCGTGAATGGTGTTCGCTATCGCGAGATGATAACGGACTTCTTGTGGCCAGAAATTGAGGATATGGACCTGGACGATATGTGGTTCCAACAGGATGATGCCACTTGCCACACAGCCAACGAAACAATGGCACTTTTACGCGAGAAATTCAATGGCCGTGTTATCTCACGTCGTGGCGATGTTAATTGGCCGCCACGATCATGTGATTTGACACCGTTGGACTTCTTTCTTTGGGGATATTTAAAAGAAAAAGTGTACGTCAATAAGCCAAGAACAATTCAAGAGCTAAAGGATGAGATAATTCGGCACATTAACGACATTGAACCTCAATTATGTCTCAGAGTTATTGAAAATATGGACCATCCGATAGAGGTATGCCACCGAAGCCGTGGCGAGCATTTGGCCGATATTTTGTTTCACACATAATTGTCATAGATCCTTCTATCATAATAAAAAATATTAAGTAAATTCTCTGAAAACTTCTTGTTTTATTTACAATTGACATCGTGCGTTTTGGTTGGACCACCTTTTATAAGAACTGTCTAAGATTTATCGCAGTAAGTCCAGTAAAATAATTCATTGTAGCCAATGCAACGGTTAGACAGAAAATTGAATCATTTCCCCCACCGGAATTTTGTATTACGGAAATTAAGTGAATAGCTATGAACTTAATGGATTTATCGCGATTAAAAACAAAATTAAATGGTCACATTTTTATTAGAATGTAACTGAGAATCTCTTTCACGGGGGAGCGGAAATTGGAACACAAATAATCCTATTTGAGGGCATAAAATTCATAATTGGCTTCGTGGTAGCAATCAGAGGCAAATCTCGACAAATAGCCCATAATTTCACTTCTCCGCACTCCACTATACTAGCGGAAAAGTAATGTAATCGTGTAAAGAAAAAGCGAAAAAAAATTTTTTTTAAATCCTTGCTGTGTGTCGTCGTCGTCGTCGGCGGCATTAAAATTTCTTGTTAGCACGATAACTCAACTAAATCGTGTCGTATCGATCGGGTCTGGACTGATCCTGATCGGGGACGTCTCCCAGATGACACCTATTGATTTTGAGGTGGATAGCACACACCACCTCCCTTCCTTGGGTCTATTTGAGAATTTTTTTGTTAGCACGATAACTCAACTAAATCGTGTCGGCTCGATCGGGTTTTGACTAATTCTGATCGGGGACGTCTCCCAGACGACACCTATTGATTTTGAGGTGGATATGACACACCCCACTCTGTCCATGAATCATGAGAGCACGATGGTGGACTATTTGAGAAACTTGTTTTATTAATACGATAACTCAACTAAGTCATGTCGGATCGATCGGGTTTTGACTGATTCTGATAGGGGACGTCTCCCAGATGACACCTATTGATTTTGAGGTGGATAGAACACACTCTACCATGTTCATGAGTCATGAGAAAGCACGACGGTGGACTATTTGAGAAATTTTTTTGTTAACACGATAACTCAACTACATCATGTCGGATCGATCGGGTTTTGACTGATTCTGATCGGGGACGTCTCCCAGACAACACCTATTGATTTTGAGGTGGATAGAACACACTCTACCATGTTCATGGGTCATGAGAAAGCACAATGGTGGACTATTTGAGAAATTTGTTTTGTTAGCACGATCACTCAATTAAATCGTGTCGGATCGATCGGGTTTCGACTGATTCTTATTAGGGACGTCTACCAGACGACATCTATTGATTTTGAGGTGGATAAGACACACCCCACCCTGTTCAGTGTCATGAGAAAGCACGAGGGTGGAATTGAAATATTTGAAAAAAGTAAAACTGTCGCATAAAACAGATATTCTGCATTTATGTGTTGGTTTATTTTTTCTCGGTCACTCAATTTCGAGATAGAGATGTTCTACGTGCCGAAAAGTCCGCTTTAAGGTTTTAAAACTGTTTATTTTTTTGTTAAGATTGTTAGACCTTTGCATTAAAGGTACTACGGATCAAAACAAATAATTATGGCATATAACAAAATAATACAAGGCTATATAACAAAATAAAACAAGGAGTAAATGTTATAAGGCTTCCAAACCGTCTTTATTTTATTTCATAGTATACTATACCTTTTTATCACATAAATTCCTATTTAGTTGCAAATTCTAGGAAACAATCTATACCATATTGTAAAACACAATCTTAAAATTGCCACATTGATTTACAACCTTCTCGAATCACCCTATAGAAGAAAATAGGATAAACGCTGTCAAAAAGAATAGTAACATTCAGGAGGAGAAATGGGCAAGGGGGCAGTCGCAATACGACCCCCTGGGATTGTCACTTATTAAATCATAATAAACTCTATAGATGTATAAAAAAAAGAATAATGAAACTATTATTAGAGTTAAATATATTCTTAGTCTTAAAACGAAGACGCCCTCTATCGACCAAAAAGATAACTACTCAAAAATTAATAGATTATTTCCTATATTTCAGGGAAACGTATCGTAAGTGTCTCTTACTTACTTTCTTACTATATTGTACTATTCATTTCATCGCTATCTGCCAAATAAAGAACTCTCTTATCTTGCGGATAAATAGAACAGTCTACCTGAGCCTAGCCATAAAACAAGCCACGGTATGAGATAAGAGCCGTTGGGGATTTTTTATTTGGCAAATAGCGATGAAATAAACTATACACATGTATTTTGTTCTGATATTGATATTCTTATTTTGTTAAATATGTTTTATTTTTTATATTTTGTAATATACCAGGCACAAAAAATAAGGGATGCAAAAAAAATCTAAAATTTTTGGGTGATTTTCAAAAGGGTGTAACTTGGATAAAAACAGTAGCAGAGCAATAAAAAAAAACAAATTGAAGCTCCAAGCTTCTAGATATTGAGCTCAAAATTTTTTAACAGCCGCAGTTTTTGAATAATATTAAGAAAACCATCGGGAAAAAAATTTCAAATTTTTGCTTGTCTTTCAGAAGATTCACGGACTTCAATACTAGGAACTTAGAACTTCAATTTGCTTTTTTTTAAATTGCTCTGCGTCTATTTTTCTCCAGGTTACAACCCTTTGAAAATCATCTTAAAATTTTCCATTTTTTACATCCCTTAATTTTTGTGTCTGGTGTATATACTCCTAATATTGTGGCTTTTTAATGTCGGTATTGACATTTCTATTTTATTTTACTATAACATTGTAATATATTTTACTATAATATTTAATGTATTTTAGATTATACATTTTTAATTTTTTTGTTTTACTTTAATTATGCAAACCGTTCTAAATTTTACCCCCCTGAAAAGATTTCGAGGTTTTAAAGTTTAATTGGGTACATATTCATACATTGGATACAGCTGGACAACAATAAACGATCCTTTCAACATTGTGAAAGATTTTATCTGCAAATAACGACACCAAATTACTTAGGAATTAATACGTAAGCGTAAGAAGCAAATCATAACATTTCAATTATACCAAATCTTCTTTAAGGAATAAAATACGTCATAGAATATACCAGTCATTTTCTGTATAATACCATTTTTATCTTTGTTCTGGGCCTGTCGTTTAATGAACATTCCTCTCGTGCAACAGTTTACGGTCGCGATGAGGCATAGACCTAAAATATCGATTTTACAAAAGACGCATTGTAAACAAGCCGTTATTTCAATTCCAGACAATATGATAGTTGGATATTCGCCCAACAATGCCCGCCCGCCTCTTAATGCCGTTTCCCCTTTGATTACTGTTTCACGAAAATCGGGCGGAATCCCTTTAAATCGACTCGATCATTTTAGGCAATTCAGTTTAAATCCAATAAAAACAGCTGACCTAGATAAACTCGAAGCCGAAATGGAAAACGAAGCATACACTTCTTTGGCTTAATGAATGGGTATTGAAGAAGTTATGGGTTGAAATGCGACGTTTACAATCTCAAAAATTGGTTGCAATTTAATCACAAAACACATACGACAGATTTTGAATCCCTCAACGAGTATGCCTTTTATGATTTTTAAACGAAAGGTGCTCAGGAAGATAAATGTAAAAAAATCCACACATATATAATTATGTCGCGGCAGTCGACCATCTATCTATCAGCCTCCAAACTATAAATAGTGCCCCTCGTAGAACTTACGACAGGTAGAGCAACGAACATATATATATATATATATATATATATATATATATATATATATATATATATATATATATATATATATATATATATATATATATATATATATAAAGAATTTATAATAAAAATAATAGTTAATATAATTTATTGTTTTTTTGTTATTGGTTTTTTAGAGTAAATTTTTTAAGGTTCTAAAACGAAATACGTTCAAAGTATTCTATCGTCATAAATGTCTTTTTTTTTTTTTCGGTTTATTGGATAATTTTTAGAACAACGGTTACAGACTTTTCGATAACATTTGTTTTACTTGTAACAATCGTATCAATAAAAATTTGCAGCAACAATACAGGACACTTTTTTTCAAACCGGATGTACAGGGCGTCAGGATAGTTCCTGGCATAACTTGATATATACGTACCTCGAATACTAAGCAATACAAAAAAATAACTAAAACGCCCCACGTACTAAAAAAATTGTAATTAATATCCTTCTGCCTTTCCTCTGATGGTACCATTCATGGTAATATACTCAACATCACATACAGTAGGTCATGACATGGTAAACGCCCATATGTTGTTTATGTTTTGTGGGGTCGCGTAGTGTCGTATCCACCCCGAACTGTGGAAAATCTGTACTATATCTGGATCTATATTATATCTGAAGCTTCTAATTGAATGAACAAAGCCATCATCGGCCTCGGAGATTTAAGACCTAATAACTGAGTAAAGCCAAGGGCTAATGCGCTTGAAACGTCTCTTCGATACCTTTGTAAACATTAAAAAAACGTCGAACTATTAAAACAATTAGGCCAATAACAATTTTGTTATTGACAGTTTACCGACAGGGACTAATAAATTATATCATTGTAAAGGACCCTGTTCAACGTCCCACTCATAAAATATTCCCGAGTCTCTCCTCAGTTGGCAAACTAGTTTGGGGAGATAGTGTTGTGTTGCGCGGCTTCCCCCTACCTACTTTACTCACATATTTGAAAAGTTCCCTCGCAAAACAATTCGATTCACATTAAATTCTGCAACAAAGTAAATTACAGGAATAATATATATGAATGCTGAGTTTTTATACCATTGTTACCGTTTCTTAGACTGTATTGCTGGTTTAGAAGAGTAAAACGGAGTTTTACTTTACATTGAACACTTTTTCACACCTGTGTCCAAATTTGTTTTACTCTACAGTGTGTTCCACGTAATGGGTCACGAGAAAAAGACGTTAAAAATATTTTGGTTTAAGAAACACTACAGATTGGCCAACGATCGGTCAAGATTTCACCCCGCTTGATTTTTGTATACTTTTCGCCCGTTTCAGTTCCAGGCAAACTGGGGCAAGGTTTGGACTGTGCTGTAAACGGACCTACCATTTTCTACGAATATTTTCATTACGTAAACATTTTCTCGTATTTATAAAAACGCTTTCACATTCGTTATAATGTACCGCCTCTCCAATGTTTACTAGGAAGCTATATATTTTTAAAATATATACATTTATGCATCATGTATGTTTATTTTTATTCTATTTATACGTAAATTTATACAAAGTATTACTGGAACGTTTTGTGTGTACGTACAAAGAAAAGCGTTGAGAATTATTTAAAAGATACGCTGTGGAGAAGAAGTCTGGGGCGCCTGAAAAATCTCGCGAAATATTTTCAATTTGTCGTCTTTTGATATATTTTAGTTCTATATACAATGGCGTACGTTTGCAGGGTCAAGCGGGCGCATTTTATATGTCATATACAGTTCGTAACTTATAAGTCGGAAATCGAGAAAGGAACCACCAAGCCGCCAAGCGGTTATCAAAGTAGTTCCCGAATAGCAAAGCTATTACATAATCGCTCTAGGAAACAACTACTCCTCGAGCTAAAGCCCCGCCAGGCATTGAATTATACCCAGAAGCGATCCTCGACCCCTTTCTCGTGTTTCTGCACGAGATAAGGTATAAAACCTGCCACAGGTAGGATTCGACATTTGTCCCGGATCGGAACCGAACGACATACAGCTGTTTCGAACCTGTTAGTTCTCATCAGTGCCGCACACGGTACGTCGATTCAGGACAAATGCCGAATGAACTTTATGGCCTATACATCTTTATCGATACGATCTCTGTCAGTAACTTATAAGTCGGAAATATACAGTTATATACAGTCATATACAGTTGTCAAGTCTCGTATGCCTTACCGTGGGACAAACTACCCGTATGTCGCGGCCTAGACAAGGTTCGTCGTCGTAAAGTAAAATAACAGTGTAGACACTTGAGCTTAATATTAATCAGAAAAAGAAGCATCAAAACAACAATATTACATCCTTTTTCTGTCAACTTATCTCAACCATTGACCATAGATCAGTCATCAGTGAATAATACAGAATAGTAGAATACCACAGATAAGATATACTATAGAATACATTTCTCTCGCAGCGCCACCACTAGGCAGACTAAAGCGGCGGTGCCACGCCTAACTAAATTCTTAAAAGTTACAACAAGTCACAATAAGAATCTTGGGCCCGTATTTTTTTATAACAACCTGACTAGCGCAAGATATTTGCAATGTTTACAACAACAGTTGATTCCAACACTGGTAGCTTTATACACAAATGCAAATGAACCAGACATACCTAATAACAGACTTTGGTATCAACAGGACGGTGCACTTCCTCGTTACGCTCTTCCTGTTCGAACTTATTTGGATGTCATCTTTCCACAGCTATGGATAGGACGACGTAGAGGTATAGAGTGACCATCTCGTTCCCCAGATCTGACACTCCTTGATCTTTTCTTATGGGGTTATTTAAAAACCAAAGTCTATGCCAATAAACCCGAAACCAGATAATTTAAAGGAACGAATTCGACAGAGGACAGAATGAATTTATTTTGAAACTAGAACTTTGTGAAATAGTCGATTGGCAACAGTTTGGACACATTATTAGTTAATGTATTTATTCTGTTTATAAATAAAATCAATTTTCACAATTAAAGCTTTATTTGCGTTTTTCTCGAAACATTGTTTATGCAACATAACAAAATTGTTATAATATTAAAAAAAAAACGTGCTCTCTTGTGGTATCGAACGAAAATTAGGGGTTGCTATTTAAAAAAAATAGCGCCCCCTCTAACCTTATAAACTTACGCCGCTGTACGTAAGACTAGAGTATTTAAGGAGACGGTAAATTTAAAATACCTTTTGACCCCTTCAAGCGTTTCTGCAAGAAAAAATGTTTTGCAACATTTTTCAGGTGTTTCAGACTTCATTTCCAGTACACAAAGTTTACAATGAGTGTTAAATAAAAAAATATCATGTGCAGCACAGTACACGTGATAGAAGTGAATACTTCTTTAGAATAGAGAATGAAAGAGATTAAGAGTGAGAGATTGAAAGAGAGAGAGAGAGAGAGAGAGAGAGAGAGAGAGAGAGAGAAAGGGAGAGAGAGAGAGAGAAAGGGGGAGAGAGAGAGAGAGAGAGAGAAAGGGAGGGAGAGAGAGAAAGGGAGAGAGAGAGAGAGAGAGAAAGGGAGAGGGATAATTTCAAAAGAAATATAACAATATAAAATTTGTGTAAAAATTATTCGGTTTATTCATTATCTACACTATCATTGGCTGGTGTTTCAATTGGTAATACTGATATGATTGGTTTGTGATAACTAAAATATAAAATATATGTTCGTGATTCGATATTTTCTAGATAACGTGTAAAAATTGCATCTATTGTTGTTCCGGATTTTATTGTTGATTATTTGGGATTGTTATTTATAAGCAGACCAAATGTTTCTCGAAGAAAGTTAATCAACGTCAAAGAATCATCGGATCCGAAATTTACATTGAAATCTCCCCCGAGAATCAAAGGGATTTTGTCTTCGTCTCTTCCAAGTGCATTTGCATTTGCACCTGTGTGGCTGTAAACCAGTAGGGAGCGGTGAATGAAATATATTATATCTTCTAGATTTTAACAAGTTAAACGGTTCAAGGATATTATCAAATAATCACAGAACACAGATGTAAATAACGTAAATAATTACAAAACACAATGATAAATATTCGGTACACACGCGTGCTGCTTCAGCTGTTAATATATAGCGTCTGGAGTAGTCTGGACGTGTACATCTATAACGCGCGCATGCGCGACAATCTATCTATCCTATTCTATCGCTTCTGAGTTTATATCGCTCTCTCTTGCTCCACTCCCGTGTGGCGTCAGAGTTGTACGCACTCGCGCGCATGCGCGTCATACTATATTTTCTTCTATTACCTAGTATTCAATGAATACGTGGCTCTCTCTCTTGCTCGTACGATGCTTCCTAAACTATTCCCCCTTCAAGCAACTTAGACCTTGGATTTAGCGTATGAGTGGGCGTTAAAGACGAAGGACCGCACAAAAGGGAGACGCGGATAGCCTAAACTGATATATATGATGTATAGCTCTCTTTCTCTTTCTCTCTATGTAATATATCTGTGTACTCTGTCTTGTAACGAAGCCTGTGTTTTAGGTATACCAAATGTATAGCTCTCTTCTCTCTACGTTATATCTTTTTTCTCTCTCGTGTAACGAAATCTCGAAACGTTACATTTTTTCCAATTCATTCTCCATTCTCGTAAAATATCAGAACGCCGCCAAAGAAATATTTACTTCGAAAAAGTATCACAAAACAACTTAATAAATTGAAACGAAATATATTTTTGTATTTATTAAAAGTGCATACCTGAACAGAACATTACAGGGGACCATTTAATTGGTGTACGTACGTACATACAGCGAGGGTCTAAAGGTTAGAACAAATTGGATAAAGTCGTTGGCAACCTTTACGTGCGCTTTGTGTAAAAATTAAAAATAAACTATAATAAGAAGTAAAATACAGTTAGAGTACAATATAGACGTCTTATAGACTGGAAAAGCAAACATATGTATGTACAGGAGAGATTTTTGTTATTTTCTTTTTCAGTAGAGGAAAAGTAAATAGGAGGGGATACGTAAGAGGGAGACAATTCCTGGTACAAACATCGCGTCAAGTCAACACGTTTTCATTACACCCTGTAGATAAATGGTTGTTTAATCCAATCGTTTACATGCTCCACAAAAACATATTACGAGCTTATCACACCATCATATTTAAATCCTTCATTGTTTCGGAGCGGCCTACATGTATTGTACATTAATAATTCATTAACTCGGTTTATTTAAAACTACACCGTTCCGTTCCCACAGGGCTGTTAAAAAACGCCCTAATGCAGGGATAAATCACGGGTTCGGGTGGCCGTCTATTAGACTTTGATTTATACAATTAAATGAACCATTTATTGAATAAATTTTATTACGGCCAAATGGCGGGACGCAATGGCTGATTTTATATCCGAAATTATAACCATGAAGTTAACCACGAAATAACAAATCTTTGTGAAGGTATGCGAATCCTCCTACACTAGGCACAAAAATTAAGGGATGTAAAAAATCCCAAATTTTTAGATTTTCATAGCTTCGAGTTAAATAGTTCCAAAAATAATGAAGTCCTTGGAGAAAATTCCAAATAAACACTGAAAATTTTAAAGAACTGCCTTTTTTTTATTGTTAGAAATGATTGAATTTGTCGTTTTTTCGAAAATTCCATTTAACTATGAATTTTCCATTTTTTGTGCTTTTTTTGAGGTTGAAAATGTTCTTTTTAGCAATAATCAATATTTTTCAAACAATTTTAATTATTGTAAAAAAAAATGAAAAAGTCAAAACTGACTTTTCTGCTTTGAACGACGATGACTCGGAGAAAAATAATCGTACAAAGCTTTTAGACAGCTCAAATTAAAGAGGAAAAAGGCGTCTATAATAATATCACTGAAAATTTTTTATTAATGTCCGTGGACCTTTCGAAAGGCAAACAAAACTTTGTATAGATTTTTTCCAATGGTTTTCTTATGATTACTCAAAAACTGCTGTACTGCTGCTGGTAAAAAATTTGGAACTCAATATCTGAAAACTAGAAACTTGGAGCTTCAATTTACTGTTTCTTAAATTGCTCTGCGGCTATTTTTCACCAAGTTACAGTCCTTTGAAAAACACCTAAAAATTTACGATTTTCTTACATCCCCTAATTTTTGTGCCTAGTGTATGTTTTGCCAGTGTCTTAATATAGAAAATATGTAAATAATACATATAAAAAAATCCTAATTGTCTCGCATCATAATTTTGCGCTGAATCACTAAAAAAACCCTGTAAATTTTCACTAAAACAACCCGTTTACTAGCTGCCTTTAGAAACTGTGTGAAGAATTCTTCTTAACCCCTTTACGCGACTATTTGTCAAAAACTTCTAATGGTAAAAATTGTTTAACTCAAGATCTAGAAACTAAACACTTGGAACTTCAATTTGATTTTCTTAAAATCGCTCTGTGACTGTTTTTCACCAAGCTACAGCCCTTTGAAAATCACCAAAAAAATTTGGGCTTGTTTACATCCCCTAATTTTTGTGTGCAGTGTATTTTTACCAGTGTATTAATAACGAAAATACGTAAATAATACATAAAAAATCCTAGTTATATCGCATAATAATTTTGGCTGAATCACTAAAGACACCCATCACATTTTCACTAAAACAACACGTTTACTAGCTGCCTTTAGGATCTGTATTAAGAATTGTTCTTTTCGGCGACTACTAGTCGCTAGAACAAAGACCAATCTCTTATATCTAAGACCATTCCCTTAGTAATTCCTACAAATAAATTAGAAACTCGAGATGGGAGCAGTTAAAATACACCCATCGGTATACAAGTGGCGGAAAAAGCGTTTTTTATACAGCGAAAATTTCTAAAAACCAAATCGCGGGGGTAATGAAATAAATTACATCTGTAAAGGAATAAAAGCCACCCTCCGCTCTACTAGAATGGAGTTTGGAAACAGGGCAGCAATCTCCCAACTACAGAGTAGGTATAGATTTATGTCTTTCTGCTTATAGAGTTAACCACACAGCCAGTGCCGGCTCGAGGAGGCCGTATCGACTTGTATAAAATATATTATTCAATAATAATTTTTCCTTCTTTATACGATTTCAATACACTACGAGGGGCACTATTTATATTTTGAGCCTAAGAAAAAATACATTAGTAATTGAAAATTACTTTATGATTTTTCAAAATTTTCTCCTTCATGGTCTATATACTTCTACATGCGTTCGAACCATTTGTCAAAGCATATTTATTTCCCTTGAGATATCTCCAAAACATGGTTTTTGAACTAATCAACGGCTTTTTCTGACGACGAAAATCGTTGTCCACGCAATTTATTTTTGTCACGTTAGGGAACAAAAAGAAGTCATTGGACGCTAAATCAGGACTGTACGGCCGATGACCCATTAATTCGATTTTTTGAGTGGTCAAACATTCGGTTGTTAGACGAGATATGTGAGAGCTCGTATTGTCATGTTGAAGAATGATCCGACGGCGCTTGTTTATTTTCCTTATTTCACCGAAGACTTCCGGCAAACAAATGGTTGTGTACCATTCAGAATTGACCGTTTCAGGTTCTTCTAAAGGCACTGTTACCACATGACCAGTTTTTCCGAAAAAATAGGCGATCATTGGTTTCGAAGTGCTTCAAGCGCGACCAATTTTTGTTGGATTTGGTTCACCTTGAAAACACCCATACAGTCGATTACTTTACAGCTTATACGCATAGATCCATGGTTCGTCACCTGTTACAATATTATACACGTCTTTCGAAGCACCGCCATTGAATTTCTTGAGCATTTGTTTGCACCAATCGACACGAGCATCTTCTTGAGGTTTTTTCAAATTATGTGGGATCCAACGAGAACAAACCTATTTTACAGCTAAAAGATCATGCAATATTTTATATATGCTAGTCGAACTAATGCCTAAGGTTGCCTCAATCACATAGTATGTCCCATGACAATCTTGCATTATCAGTTTTTGAACAGCATCAATGTTGTCTGACACAACAACTGATTTTGAGTGACCTTCACGACTCTTGTCGGTAAGCAACTGGCGGCTACGATTAAACTTTTTCTACCAGCGTTCTGAGATACAATTTTCAAATCACTGTAAGCGACACAAATCGCGCTTAACAATAAATGATAAAATGTTCTGAAGAAGGTTATGGTCAAAAATGTCAAACTTTCCATTAGTCAGATGGCGTCTGATAACACTTAGTGTTGTCAAGGCTCAAAATATAAAGTGCCCCTCGTATTTTAACATGTATTGGGTCACGCGACAACATTCTCATCTGAACAGGGAGTGTATTAAAAACAATATTTCGAAATTATAATATTCTACTCATATTTTTCTTGAGTGCGATACAATTTTGTTGACATAACCTTTACATTGTTACAAAATGTTTGTGTTAATATCACCTACGACGTTTTTGATAACACGTTTAAAGTAATTGGGTTACCGACCCAATTAACGTAATAAAAAACTAACCTTGTCAATATATCTACAAAATATCAATCTAATCTAAGTTCACCTAATCTGAATTTAGTAATAACGAGATTTTCGTATTACAAACGATAATTGGTTCAAAATTCTCGACATTTTCGAAAAATGTTCTATTTCATTTTGCTCTTTGTGAAAATTAGAAAAGAGGCATAAATATTATGCCGATGTTTTTTTATTTTCAAACTTGTGTAACAAGTGGACTACACGTAAAGAAGTTGACACATTTTGTTTCATGTCTTGTTCGAAGTAGGCCGTCCCTGCGTGCCGTCTCAGCTTTAAATATTTAGTAACTCCAAAACATCTTGAACAAACTATTAATTGGACACGAATTTGAGTAACACAAACGAACGCATTTTAAACGTGAACTCGAATCGATACATAATCCGAGAGAGAACGTTTTAGAATATTTGAGATAACTATGCAAATTCCGCTACATCAGACACAATAAAACCAAAATTGTAACCCGAGGCTCTCTCTAGCAGCTTTCGTATTCTCTAAAATCGCCAAATAAATTTGATGTTGCATTTTATCTGCCTAGACTGGAAGTTGCAATTAAAATGGATAAGAAGAGTTGGTTATTCCCCCAATCGTGTACGGTAATTTTAATCCGTTTCAACGTTTCAGTGAATGTTAAATTATGTTTTGGATTCCCTTACAAATAGGGTACGAAATGATGAAGCGATATGTATACGTACGGGGTGGTGATAAAGTTTCGTACAATATTTAATGATTTCTTTGAAAAATTCCTTGAGATTGTATTTTTCCAGGGTATAATTGTCATTGTCATGTACTTTTAAAATTTAACGGTATTTTTGAGACGAATTAAATTGAATCGAATTTTTAGACATATTTAAAGGTTATCAAAAGAAATTTGCTTAAAAAAAATAAATCACCATTCCACTATGTTTATTACAATCTAATGGTTCCCATTTTCTTAAAGCCTGACCTTATTCTGTGGAATTCTTATAGCGACCACTAAACCCCGGATTTGACTGCGGACATCAGAGTCGGACTTATATGTGTTCTAAAATATCTATTAGAAATACAAATACCGTAAAGAAATATCACAATCTTATAATAAATTATACAATAAACATTTCATGTCAGTAGCTTGTCCACAGTCTAGCTCATTTTTTTTTTGTAATGTAAATTAACTGCTTGTATAAATAAGTAGGACAACCAACAATTTTATATTAAACAAAATCCATTCACTGACCGCCTGCTACCGGCTGCTCTATTTGTTTTACAAGAAATATTGGAAAGTATTGTCGAAGGTGCATTGCGCTATCTGTTTATAGTAAAGGTATGCGAGGGCAGGGTAAAAGAAATATCCATGGGGATGACCGATGACGCCCGATCAGTTAATGTGATATTTGAGAGTGGTGTGTGTTTGCACACAACTCGGGACTGTCGTAGTATTTTGATTTGCGTACGGTATTACATACAAATAGTTACAGTGCAAGACAATTTGACAATAAGTATTTTAAAACGTCTCGACCAAAATCATCCCTTGCCACAATACAGTGTTGGATAAAGGAATTTTCGGGGTTGGTGTTAAATGACGGTAGTGAATTACGGTGATCCCATTGTGATACATATATGGCCTATATTGTTAGACAGTGGTGTTCCGAAAAACATAAAACAGCGATTACTGGACAGAGCAGTGTCTGTGAAAGACACACGACGTTTTATAGTGAATTGGTTAAATTCATGGTCGGATGTAATATCCGGTGGACCCAACTAGACAATCCTGGGTTTAAAGACTTTATAGAGAAGTGTTTAAATGAGGAATTTGGCAAATTAAACGTGCCTACAGAATCGACGATTCGAAAAAATTATCTACCGCAAGCTGCTGTCACTGTCAAATCCTGTTTATCCAGAAGCATGAGGATAAATATTTATTGGTTTCTGTCGATCAAACCACAAATACCTGCGGCTTACAAGTGGCGAATGTAGCTATAGGATAAATGAGCGATATATCGGCAACGCCTGTGATAGATAGCACCAAAAATATTGACAAACACTATGGGGCTATGGGAAGAAGTATGGGACGCTAAACATGAGGAAAACAAAAACATGGTTTTACTTTCTCTTACGGATGCTGCGCCATACGTGAAAGTGGATTGTCGACTTTTGAATGGAACGTATAATTATGACATGTAACGTGTCTAGCGTTGGTCTTCTTCGCGTAGCATAGGCAATCCGTGGCCGTTATCGCTCGCCTGATAGCGAATACCAAACAAGTGTTTTTTAGAAGCCCCGCAAAGGGTGACATTATTCACAGAAATGCTTCCCCATACAGTTACCTACAGCGCCTGTAATAACTCGATGGGGAACGTGATTCGAGACTGCTTCGCATTATTACTACAATCTTAAGAATATCACCAGGATATTTCAACAGTTCGATTTAAATGATGCCATTGCTTTTGCGAATGCACAACAGACTTTAGCGGATCCAGATTTGGCATATATGAATGGCACTTTTTCGCCCATACCAAAAGTCATTGAAAAGTTGGAAAAAACCACAGACAGATAAATTTTCAATAGTGGATGCTATAAACGTTGTTTGGGACCTTCGGCAGTATATTTTTCAGTTGGAGGAACATACTGCCACGGCTATAAAAGAATTACTGCAGTTTTGGATAACAACCCGGGATTTTCTACTATAGCACTTATAGCAGATATTATAATCTGCCCTTCATTGTAAGTACGCCTCTGTTATTTACCTCATGTCGGCAATCAAATCCGGGGCTTAGCGACCACGATCCGTCTTATTACTAAAAGAGGTCGAGTAACTAAATATTAATATCTGCTTATGATATATCTGTATGGTTTTAATTTTCATTATTAAATTATGCTTCTAATTATTTTAAATAAATTATGTTTAATTTATTTAAAATAAATATTTAAGCGAATACCCTGGCCTTTATGACAGCTACAGTAAGTAGTTTACAAATGGCGTTCAACCACTCAATACACAACTAACCTAGTCTAACGGCTGTTTATTTTTCATCCATTTTATTTATACAAAATATTATTTTATACATTCACGATTATCTATAATAATAGTACATATATCTGTACTTACAAACCCCTCTTACAATTAGTCATATTCACCGTCATTCGTTTACATATTATAAAAAACCAGTTACTAATCGATTTATGCAAATTGTCGACTGATTGACATCCCTTGCAAAAAAATAGCACTGCGATTGACAAAAACACCTGCTCAACTTATGTATGTAGTCTGAAAATTTATTAGTTTTCCGTAAAGTGTATTTAGTCAGGCTAAATCCTCCCCTTTATCGACCGCGCTCCGCTTTGGGGTAGGGGGTCGGCGGCGGACGACCCCGATTCGTTCATGGAGAAATAGCGATTTTAATAAGTAATACACTGCCAACAAATGCGAAATGTTTATTATATAAACGCTCGCGAATATCATGTCGGGGAAAACGAGCACCCTGAATTATGTATGCATAGAGTTAATAGTATATGCGTTTTTATTTTACTATGTTGCCCGTCGAGCGTGAATTATACTGATTGTTATTATGTCTTTAACCTTCCGTCGGGCGGAGTTTGAATCCAAACACATTCGGGCGCAATGTATCTGAGAGATCCCATAATCAAATCTTACACAATTTAGATTTTAATGAGGTGGAGACTTAATTAAACGAATTATTTTAATTAATAAAATACAATAATAAATATTTCACACTAGTTTTTAATCGCAATAATTAATTTTACATAAAGGAACTCATTTCATGTTGTGAAACAATAAATTTGGAAGATTTTTATAGGAGAACCAGCTATTGACAAGTTTTCTCTGTTTTAAGAACAGAACACACATTTCAAAAAATAAAACCCGCCACAGGTAGGATTCGACATTTGTCCCGGATCGGAACCGAACGACATACAGCTGTTTCGAACTTGTTAGTTCTCATCAGTGCCGCACACGGTACGCCGATTCAGGACAAATGCCGAATGAACTTTATGGCCTATACATCTTTATCGATACGATCTCTGTCAGTAACATATAAGTCGGAAATCGAGAAAGGAACCACCAAACCGCCAAGCGGTTATCAAAGTAGTTCTCGAAAAAAGTTCCATCGGCATAAATTTCATTCGGCATTTGTCCTGAATCGGCGTACCGTGTACGGCACTGATGACATCTAATAAGTTCGAAACAGCTGTATGTCGTTCGGTTCCGATCCGGGACAAATGTCGAATCCTACCTGTGGAGGGTTTTATTTTTTGAAACCTTATCTGATCGTGCAGAAACACGAGAAAGGGGTCGAGGATCGGTTCTGGGTATAATTCAATGCCTGGCGGGGCTTTAGCCCGAGGAGTAGTTGTTTCCTAGGGCGATTATGTAATAGCTTTGCTATTCGGGAACTACTTTGATAACCGCTTGGCGGTTTGGTGGTTCCTTTCTCGATTTCCGACTTATATGTTACTGATAGAACACACATAAATTAGTATTGAACAATATTTTAAATACAGAAAACAAACCATCTAATGTTTCATGTAAAAGTCATAAACCTATATATAAAAAATATTGCACGTGAATTAAAAAGAAAAATATGTAACTGCCTATTTTAAGTGTAAAGAAATCCTCTTGATCGTTTTAGCATGTTCCAAACAAAAATAAACGTCACATTGTTGGTAATGATATTTAGTATAAACCACTAATTTGACACACAAACATGTTAATTTTAAATAATAGTACCATAAAAATCCAGAAAAAGTAAGTGTAGTGATCCCAAAAAATATTATTAATTGAAATAATAAAAGGAATCTAACAAAATAATGACGTAATCGGGCGCAATGCATCTGACAGATCCGGGCGGCCCATACAAGGCCAGGGAATTCACTAAAAAAAAATCGACACCATATCGAGAATAGTGGTTTGGAGCTAGGAAGCTATAAGGGAATTCGAGTTAATATTATTCACAATAGACACGAAAGGGCAAAGAAAAAAGTGACTGCCGGATCTCACAGATCGGCTGCGCCTGACAGAGGGTTAATAATGTTTTAAAAACTTTTCAGTTGATTATTATTTTGGCCAATAAAGGACGCAACCATTTTGATATCAAAAGCGTAATTTAATTTAAAAAAATAATTAATCTTGGCCTGTATTTCAGGGGAACGTTTTAGAAATGTTTCTACGTTATTTTTCTATAATAATACATCGTCCATTTTCGTATCTCTCACAGTTATCGTAAATTCCTATAGGAAAGTCCGAATTTGTGCATCGAGTACCGTAAAGCACCGATAAAACTTTAATTCAGATCCTTTTATTTCGTCTCTTGACTACTGCCGAGACTTATACTAGCAGCTTTATTTCATATTGATTTAATAAGCTGGGCAAACCGGGACAAAACGAATAATACTGGGAAGTAAATAATGAAACACGGTATCGATTGTATCTCTTCTATTTGCCTTGTAAAGTTCCATCAACATAAAATAAATAGCCCTCTGTATGAATCCGGTTAAGCGAACTCCTAAATATTTTCCCTACTTCGCTTTTAAAGTAAATCCAATGTATATTATTCCACTTTTATGCATCGCTTATTGTCAGCCGTATTAAAAGAACTACAGCTTTCTCTGTACGTGGGAAAAAATCCGTTAATTACTTTCTTTAATTGCCTGACATTAGCGCTATCCAATTTGCTATTATAAGTCTTCTCATTATATTCAACGCTGACAGGTTACAAGTCTCTGAATATGTATAAAAATAAATACACAGAGCGCCTATGGATATGCAACTGTTATAACAGTCGTTTGTAACATAAATTGCATACTCCACTGTTTGTACTAATCTTGCATGTTCCAAGATCAGTATTAAATATTACTCTCTCGACTGGATTCCCAGTTTTTATACGATATAAATTATGGGTAATGTAATAAAATGAAGTTGTTTTGCACAAGATCAAAATAAACAAACACAGAATGTCTCTGCTTTTTATTGTTTACGCTATTTCCGTGAATTTAATGCGTTGTTTATTACCAATAAATAATCAATATTTAGTTGTTATAATCGAGGTTAAACTGAAAGCAGACTTTATCTATTTATTATCTATTAAAATAATAATGAAAACAAACTAGAATTTATTTATGTTCCTCGTTCTAAGACTGGATGGAATCGTTAGGTTTTTTCGAGTTTAAATTACATTCAATATATTATTTTATCCTCCGTATCCGTAACCTTCATGTCATTGTGCAACGTGCTTTTAATAGAATTTAATAAATTATCCGAATGGAGGCAGGTACCACCTCATAGGCGGGACACATTTTTTTGCAGAACAAAAAGGGATGCAATTAATAATTTTTGGACATTTGTAAGTGTTCTTTAGTTTATTCTTCTGAAATGGAAACCTATTTATTTATTTGGAAGGAAAATGCACGATTCACAAGCATTTTATATTAATTTGCTAACTAATTTAAGACAGAGACGAGAGAACCTCTTGATCTTCTGTAAAATACTTTCCTCGTGTCAAAAGCAACTCCAAATATTAGTCACTCTTGTATATTTGGAATAGTCGTCGATATTTCCCTCACGGACGCCTCAAACTCAGGCCGACCTAAAGAAATCGTTCCCGAGCATTTACGAGCCTTAGTTGAGACAAATCCTCGACAAACCATACGTGACCTTGCAGAAAAAAAATTGGGACGTCAAGATCTAGTGTACAGAATCACCTTAAACTACTTGGGGTTGTCAGTAGACTCGATGTTTGGGTTCCTCACGGACTCAGCGAATCCAATGTAATGGATCGCATCAACATCTGCGATATGTTAAGGATTCGTCAACGTAGCGATCCCTTTTTGAGAAATATGGTTACTGGAGATGAAAAGTGGATCATTTACGACGTTAGTCCAAGCAGTCGTGGGGAAAGTCCGATGAACCTTCTCAATCCACACCAAAAGCAGAGCTTCACCCCAGGAAGTTTTGTTGTCCGTCTGGCGGGATTTCAAAGGAATCATTTATTTTGAGTTACTCCCGAGGATCGAAACAATAAATTCGGAAGTTTACCTGCGAACAACTACAATGATTAAGCCAAACCATGCAGGAAAAGCGCCGAAGACTTTAAATCGTAAGAAGGCCGTCTTCCATCACGACAACGCTCGACCTCACACTTCCCTACAGACCCGGAGGGAATTGTTGGAGTTGGAGTGGGATATTTTACTCCATCCACCGTATTCTACAGACCCCGAATTTTCACCTGTTCCACTCCAAGGATAACAGTTTACGAAACTTAACATTTGCCAATGACGAGGAAGTCAGAAATCATCTAAAAACGTTTTTTTTTTTTTGAAGCAAACCACAAAATTTTTATGAAAATGGTATTATGAAGCTTACTGAGAGATAGGAGGAAGTTATTGAAAATGGAGAAACGTACATTATTGATTAAAATAATTTGTAATATCTAAACTGTTAATAATAAATACTTATGAAAAAACCGAACGAACTTTTTGGACAACCCGATATTACTCGCTAGTGGGCAAATGAATATACTTTTCACTAGTACGGAAATTAATACATACTAGTGTGGAAATTAATAAATTTTTCACTAGAGTAGAAACGAATATTTCTCGCTAGTGGGGAAATTTATCATTCCTCGCTATTAAATAAAAAGTATTTATTTCTAGAGTCAATTTTTGTAAACACATTTTGGCCTCTATCTCACTTATTTGTGGCCCTAGGAGAGCTGGAAAATAGTTTAACTACATATTTTGATAAATGTGTTTTATTTTTTTGTATTTTGCAATATATACAATTTTAATATTATGTATTTTTTTAATATTAACATTTACATTGCTATTTCATTTTATTATATTGTGTTTGTGTAATGTTTTACTTGATGTATTTTAGAATATACATGTTTTGTTATTTTTTTAAATATGGTTTTAATTCTGGAAACCATTCAAAACTTGACACTCATGACATTTACTTATTAGTCTTATATTTTTATTAATTTAACACCCCCTGCATGTAGACAGATAAATCGTACACCCTGTACGTGTCAAATAAAAAAATAGAACCCGTTCGACAATCAACACTTCCGACACTTTGTCCTCGCCCTTGACAGCAGTGGCGGTCACATGACAACCCCTAATAACCTCCCCTACTTATAGTTAATCAACATTTCCGAAATTTACGTCTATTTGTCTCAAAATAATGTTTTGACCGCCAATTCGAGATTGAAATTGATTCATGGATGAAAACCAATATCCACAAAATGAATAAACGAATATATATCCACTATTCAATGAGGGTGGTGGCAGCCGGGGGAATGAAAGGGCCTTTTTATATTCCGTTCGGGCTGGGAATAAATGTATGAGGGAAGGGCTTATATGGACTATTCGGCGGCGATATAAAAGGTTTATTTATCTTTGGATTAAATAAAATAGCTTATACTTATTTAAGTGGTTCATAATTGCGCCCTAGGTTTTGCTTTTAATTGAAATTTACCAGATAATTGTAGACGAAATAATAAAAGGCTTTGCTCACTAATTCGTATCAAAATTACCGCCTTTCTGTAGTAAATACATAGTGTTAAACAAAATTATAGTTCATACAAAACACGCCATAACGCACCTGATGCGTCAGAGACGACCACTGTTGCCATATTGCCAAAAATACAATAGAACTCAAGAAAATGTCACATAGCGAAACCAAGAAGTCCAAAGAGGGGAACTGGATCTGGAACAGAGGCGTAGATGTTTTTATTTTTTGGCGGGGCCAGTAACAAGTATTGTTACAATTATTGATATGACTGAATTTATCGGCTATCTGCACAGTGCATTTGCATCTAAGGGGTGGTCCAACCATAATGCACGATGTTAATTGTGAGTCACACCTTAACGTCAAGTTTTTTGCCCAACTTAATTTGACATTTCTTTGTTTCAGTGTTTGACAAACTCAACCATGGAGAGGTACACAATTGAGCAGCGCGTTAAAATTGTTGAAGCCTTTTACAAAAATGGGCGTTCAAATCAAAATGTATTTCGTGCACTTCGTGACTTTTTTAGTCGGCATAATCGACCAAATGTGTCCACAATCGGAAGAATTGTGCGAAAATTTCAGCAAACCGGGTCTGTAGGAAATGTGAAAACACCTGTGCACGCTCGCCCAGTTCGTTCTGCGGAAAATATTGCTGTTGTTCGCGATAGTGTAGCAGAAGAGCCGTCAACCTCGACTCGTCGTCGTGCCCAACAATTAAACATCTCACGAACATCGCTGATGCGAATTTTGAATAAAGATTTGAATTTACACGCTTACAAGGTTCAATTGACTCAAGAGCTGAAGCCTACTGACCATTTCAAGCGTCGTCAATACGCCGAATGGCTGGTTGAACAGACAGAAGTGAATAGTGACTTTACAAAGAAAATCATCTTCAGCGACGAGGCACACTTTCACCTCAGTGGATTCGTTAATAAGCAGAATTGCCGCATTTGGTAAAATGAGAATCCACGAGTGATTGTTGAAAAGCCGATGCATCCACAAAGAGTGACTGTTTGGTGCGGTTTATGGGCAGGCGGCGTCATCAGGCCGTATTTCTTCGAAAATGAGGTCGGCCAAGCAGTTACCATGAATGGTGCTCGCTATCGCGAAATGATAACGGACTTCTTGTGGCCAGAAATTGAGGATATGGACCTGGACGATATGTGATTCCAATAGGATGGTGCCACTTGCCACACAGCCAACGAAACAATGGCACTTTTGCGCGAGAAATTCAATGGCCGTGTTATCTCACGTCGTGGCGAGTTAATTGGCCGCCACGATCATGTGATTTGACACCATTGGACTTCTTTCTTTGGGGATATTTAAAAGAAAAAGTGTACGTCAATAAGCCAGGAACAATTCAAGAGCTAAAGGATGAGATAATTCGGCACATTAACGACAATGAACCTCAATTATGTCTCAGAGTCATTGAAAATATGGACCATCGGATAGAGGTATGCCACCGAAGCCGTGGCGAGCATTTGGCCGATATTTTGTTTCACATATAATTGTCATAGATCCTTCTATCATAATAAAAAATATTAAGATAAGTCTCTGAAAACTTTTTGTTTTATTTACCATTAACATCGTGCGTTTTAGTTGGACCACCTTTTATTTAATGTAGACTAAAGCGCGATCTGTTTTTGAATTTGAGCGATTTTTTGAATTCATTTCCATCATCTTTAGACTCTTGCTTTTTGATTTTAATATGTTGACTGACCAACCGAGTGATCGTATAATTAGTGATTTCTCAACTTTGATAGTGACAAAATTAGATGAAACAAAAATTACAGTTCGTACTGTGTAACCAGGCCTTAAGGGTTGTCTGTGGTGAATATCAATTTTTTTTCTTCCTAAAAATCTTGTACGTTTTACATTAAAAAATTGGTACGTCTATAAAAAAAATATTAGGACGGTTTTAGTTTTAGAGTGACGTAGTAGAGACTATGAGGGTTACCTGTGGTGAATATAGAGGTTTTGAAAGATATACTGGGGGTGTGGTGATTTTTTACTTATTCTGCCTAAAAATCTTCTCATTCTTTCATTAAAAAATCCTAACGTCTGTAAAAAATATTAGGGCAGTTTTATTTTAGGGTGACTTAGTAGAGGGTATAAGGGTTGATGGCGATGAATATTTAAGTTTCCGAGAGTCTACTGGGGGTGTGTCTATTTTTGTTTATTTCTTCTCCTTAAATATCTTGCACTTCTTTCATGAAATAAATTGTAGCGTCTATAAAAAACATATTAGGCCTGTCTAATTTTTAGGGTGACTTATTGGAGACTCTAAGGGTTGCCTGTGATGAATATCGAGATGTCAGATAGTCTACTGTGTTAGTGTTGATTTTTTCTGTTTCTTCCTAAAAGTCTTGTATTTTTCCACACAATTTTTAAAATTACGAATTAAAAAACAAGTACTTATATCTTATATTTATACTAGTAATTTAGACTTATGAAACAATGTTAGTTATCCCATAAAAATGAATACAGGGTATTCGTAATTTAACAAGCTATATGGCAATGATCAAAGTGATTATTACGTATTTTCTTTAAAGGAACATATTCTAAAGAATAGTAACATGTACGAACTGCTTTACAATTAACGTGTTTGCGTTTGAAGAAAAGTCTGGCAAATATATAATACAAAAATGAGGTTTCGTTCGTTCGATATATTTTTTCAAGTGAAACACAAACATAATAATTTTTTCACACACTAGAAATTTAGTAAACTCCGCTACTTTGTTTATATTTCCACGATAATTTGTTATGTAAATATTTACGACAAACCGAAATAACAATAACTATCTCGTCGTTTTATTTGTGGGTATGGGTTTGAGGACCATTTTTCTAAAGTTAGTTATCAGAGGAATAAAATTTAGACGAATATATAGGAAATGAATAAAAAAAAAATCATACATGGAGAAATCTTATTAAAAAATTCAATAATACTAACAAGTCATATTCAACAAGTGTATGAATGGATCTTTTTTATTTAATGAAAATTAAAATTTTGGGGGAAAGGTATGAATTCTATTCAAAAAAATTTAAGGCATACTGCGTAACAATTTTTTCCACATTTATAAATCAAGAACTCAAAATATAAATGAATGATTAAAAAAATTTTGGAATTCTTCGTTCCTCAACATTCAAGTCCCAAGACAAGTCTTAGAAAAAGAGTTTCGATTTCTTCAAGTAATTTTTTCGCTTAAGACAAGATGTTGTACATGTGACAGAGGATGACATAACCTCTTATAATTGTAAAAAGTTACATCGTTACAAAAGTTGTTAATATTTACCATAATGAAAAAAACATGAGCATCATTTTGTAAGCAAAACTTTTCTCTTGACTTGCGCCCAATTAAAACCACCGACCTGGACAATACGTGTACGCAGAATCGTACTCAGTTTTTCTTTAATAATATTAGAATTCCAAAACACTATATATAATTTTTGAATATTATATAATACTATACATGAATATTTATAATATTTGCTCAATTTAATATAAACATATATATTTTGGTGTTATATTAAAGCAATTTGCTACAATGATTAAAATATATCAAAAATATAAGTATATACAGTGCCTAGTGCAATGACGGTATACGTGGATCATAATATTAATATACAGTAAGCACAGAAATGAAAGGACGTAAAAAAATCCTAAATTGTTAGGTGATTTTCAAAGGGCTCTCTGTAACTTGGAGAAAAGTAGTCGCAGAGCAATTTAAAAAAAGCAAATTGAAGCTCCCAGCTTCTAGTTTTCAGATCTTGAGCCTTCATATCAAACCACTTATTACCATTAGAAATTTCATCATAAAGATTTTTTAGATACTTTTATCCTCTTTAATTTGAGCGGTCTAAAAGCCTCGTACGATGATTTTTTGCTGAGTTATCGTCGTCAAAGCAAAACAGTCAGTTTTGTTAATTAATCACTCAAGAAATTATTAGGTTTTCAAAAACTGCAAAGTATTCTTTATAAGTAATAGTTATTGATTTTTGATAAAAAAAAAATCGGTGCGAGAATGTTGATTGAAGAAGATGTAAAAAATTGCGTATTTAGGGATGTTCGCTTAACATGGCATAACTTTGCAAATATAATGGATAGGCTAAGGATGTTGACTGTTTCTTTTCAACATCAAAGTATCCCAAAGAACCCCTGAAAATTTCAAAACGCTGCGAGTTTTTTTTTCTTTGTGTTTGGAATGTTTTAAAAATCAATTTAAGGATCAATTTTTCATATTTTATTCATTTTTCGAGGTTGAAAATGTTCTTAGCAATAATTCATATTTCTTTATCAAAAAATTTTAATTATTGTAAGGAAAAGAATTTCTGAACGATCATTATTTCCAGAGTTATCAAAGGTAAAACTTCCTTGATCTCAAGTACAAGGCCTTTAGACCGCTCAAATTAAAGAGGATAAAAGTACCTAAAAAAGCTTTATGATAAAATCACTGGAAACAATTTATTAAAGTGCGTCGACTTTTTGAAAGACAAGCAAAAATTTGGAAAACATTTTTTCCGATGATTTTCTTATGATTACTGAAAACCTGCTGATGGTAAAAAACGTTGAACTCAAGATCAGAAAACTAGAAACTTAGAGCTTCAATCTTATGTTTTCTTAATTCCTCTGCGACTATTTTTCTCCAAGTTACAGCCCTCATCACCTAAATTTTTAGGTGATTTTCAAATCACCTAAACATTTAGGATTTTTTACATCCCTTAATTTTTGTGCCTAGTGTAGAAATCCTTATGTAAAATAGAGTTGTAATCATATATTTAAAGATATTAAATTGAAATAACTAAAAAGTTTCGGTATTCACGATGTTTTTATTGGAATTAATTATAAACGTATATATTAACTCCCTTTGGATAGCCCATTATGTGCAATTCAGTTTTTTTTCCTTAGAATTACGACTCGGTTGGAATAACGTGGAATAAAACACATGATATATTGCCTGATATATACGTATACGAATCCGAATATTCTCTAAAATGAGTAGTAGTTATTTCTACGGTTCATTAACCAGGTAAAAGCATGAAGGCATACCCGGCGTTTGCGTTCAACAACAAATAGCTTTTCTCTACAAAAATGTTTGCATTTTTCGAGCCCCGCGTATTTTTGACATCCCTCCCACCTCATCTTAACTCTTAAGCGTTACGTAGTAATTAATTATCTACAAGGTAATTGTTGACGTCCGCTCGGGCGTGACACTTGATTCGTTTTTTCTGGTCGATAACCGAATGAAAAATATTGTTTTATTGTTGTTAAAATGGGTTAAAATTTCCTCTTACCAAGAATGTCTCGCAA
This sequence comes from Rosalia funebris, assembly GCA_037954035.1. Classification (NCBI taxonomy): domain Eukaryota; kingdom Metazoa; phylum Arthropoda; class Insecta; order Coleoptera; family Cerambycidae; genus Rosalia; species Rosalia funebris. The sequence goes on along the minus strand of JAZFAV010000001.1, from coordinate 6,372,516 downwards.
CGCAATTGATTCCATCGTACGTTGGCTAATAGTGAGGTATTTTTTTACGAATCAATTACGAGATGACTGGAATCGTCTCGCTGTTATTTGTTACCCTCTTGGGGGTGTACTATTCATTTCATCGCTATTTGCCAAATAAAAAACGCTCTTATCTTGCCAATAAACGGAACAGTCTACCTGAGCCTAGCCATAAAAACAAACCAAGGTTATGTTTTGAGATTTTTTATTTGGAAAATAGCGATGAAATAAACTATAGGCGTCGTGTATCGGTACTATAAAGGAAATGCGTATCTTTTACACCGCTATTCCCGAGTAATAGTATTTAAAACTTTGAGGTGATACCAAAAAATATAAAAGAATGTTTTGGGCGAAGGTGGAAAATCTTACACCAACAATGAACAACGTTTTATAAGAAATAAAGACAGACGAAAGGAAATGATGAAAATAAGAATAAATTAATAACTAAAGGAAAACTTATATTATATTTGAGTAGGGCATTTGCAAAATGCGCTAAAACGGTTACAAACTGAGAAAACCGCAAGACACGTATTTGACTCAGACAAGCTACACCTACAATTTTTTGTTAAAAAATCACAAAAAATCATTAGGATTGTGCCGCAAGATTTCAACATTATCCCAATTCAAGAAGAATTGTTATTTCACATTTTAATCTGGATTTAGCGCGTTTTGCTTCAACAATGAGTTTTTAGAGTTTTTTGCATCAGGAGGGTGAGTCATTTGCAACATTCAACAGTAGAAAAAAGTAAGTACCTAATGAAAGTAGTGTAGTAAAGGGTGGTCCAATCATAATGCACGATGTTAATTGTGAGTCACACCTTAACGTCAAGTTTTCTGCCCAACTTAATTTGACATTTCTTTGTTTCAGTGTTTGACAAATTCAACCATGGAGAGGTACACAATTGAGCAGCGCGTTAAGATTGTTGAAGCCTTTTACGAAAATGGGCGTTCAAATCAAAATGCATTTTGTGTACTTGGTGACTTTTTTGGTCAGCATAATCGACCAAATGTGTTCACAATTGGGAGAATTGTGCACAAATTTCAGCAAACCGGGTTTGTAGGAAACGTGTAAACACCTATGCGTGCTCGCCCAGTTCGTTCTGCGGAAAATATTGCTGTTGTTCGCGATAGTGTAGCAGAAGAGCCGTCAACCTCGACTCGTCGTCGTGCCCAACAATTGAACATCTCACGAACATCACCGATGCGAATTTTGAATAAAGATTTGAATTTACACGCTTACAAAGTTCAATTGCCTCAAGAGCTGAAGCCTACTGACCATTTCAAGTGTCGTCAATACGCCGAATGGTTGGTTGAACAGACAGAAGTGAATGGTGACTCTACAAAGAAAATCATCTTCAGCGACGAGGCACACTTTCACCTCAGTGGATTCGTTAATAAGCAGAATTGTCGCATTTGGGCAAATGAGAATCCACGAGTGATTGTTGAAAAGCCGATGCATCCACAGAGAGTGACTGTTTGGTGCAGTTTATGGGCTGGCGGCGTCATCGGGCCGTACTTCTTCGAAAATGAGGTCGGCCAAGCAGTTACCGTGAATGATGTTCGCTATCGTGAGATGATAACGGACTTCTTGTGGCCAGAAATTGAGGATATGGACCTGGACGATATGTGGTTCCAACAGGATGGTGCCACTTGCCACACAGCCAACGAAACAATGGCACTTTTGCGCGAGAAATTCAATGGCCGTGTTATCTCACGTGGTGGCGATGTTAATTGGCCGCCACGATCATGTGATTTGACACTGTTGGACTTCTTTCTTTGGGGATATTTAAAAGAAAAAGTGTACGTCAATAAGCCAGGAACAATTCAAGAGCTAAAGGATGAGATAATTCGGCACATTTACGACATTGAACCTCAATTATGTCTCAGAGTCATTGAAAATATGGACCATCGGATAGAGGTATGCCACCGAAGCCGTGGCGAGCATTTGGCCGATATTTTGTTTCACACATAATTGTCATAGATCATAATAAAAAATATTAAGATAATTCTCTGAAAATGTTTTATTTTCAATTAACATCGTGCGTTTTGGTTAAACCACCTTTTACAATCTTGTACACTGTAGAACACCCAACTTTTCAATTTAAAAGCTTTGTAAAACGTGAATAAAAAAGGTCCTAAATCATCTCTTCACCGCCACTTTCCATCAAATCGAAGTCCATCTCTACTACTTGTCTATTGTCAAGCAAATGTGTCTGGTGCTCCTTGTTTTTCTCTTCTCAGCGATAATGTTATCAATATAATAATATTGAAAGAATGACCATGGAGGTTGAAACACGGTGGAATAAAACGAAAAAAAAAAACAGTCTGGAGTCGTTCTGATTATTTAGCGCGTTTTGCTTTTGTATGCTTCCAAGCTGCCATTACTATTAATAGCTTTTAGCGCTTTTTGCATCAGGAATGTTTTTACCTCACTTTGCGCCAGGACCACCACTGTTTTTAGCGCGTTTTAGCACAGCTACCAATCTTCAACCTCATTCTTCAATAGTTTTCAACAGTTTTGACACAGGAAAGCATGACAGGGATGTAGGGGGCGCCATTCTGAATCCAACCATACCAATAACTCATTTTTTTTCAAAAAATCGATTTAGCGCGTTTTGCAATTGGCCTACTCATTTAATAAACAGTAAAAAACATAGTGAAAAGCAACAACACAAGTAGTTTTGAGTCTCTAAGTTCTTTTTTTTTTCGTAAAACTTCGTTTTGTAGTTTTTCTTGTGTAATAATTCGTTGGATGTTCTCTTTTCAGCATCCAGCAGTTATCTACTATCATCGCCACATCCCTTCTACCCTGGTACCTCCTTTCCATCTCCTTTATGTCTTGATGGAATCTTTCCCCTTGTTCCTCACTTACAGCACCAAGCTTTCCTGGAAGGTATTCCAGATGAGCACGCAGAAAATGAACTGTTATACTCATATTACAACCAAGTTCCTTAAACTTGGCTTAAAAGGCATATCCAAGATTCTTTTTCAATTTTATTTCTGTCACTGTTTCTTCAAACTGTTGGTCCTGAATTAATGTTCTCACATAGGTACTTGAAACAATTCCTATTTTTATCTATAGCTTTTACATATTGCTTCATTAATCCTAATTTAATATGAAATGGCGGCAAAAGATTTTTTTGCGGATGAACCAAATTTGCATGAATAACGTTTTTTGAACCAGGTGTTCACGTTAATAACAAAATATATTTGGTGTATTTTACAACTTCTAGACAATTTTAAAACACAATAAAAACGCACGACGCCATGTCACGAGTAAACGTACACACATTCAAAAAGTACTACAGCGATTATGTTAATAATCGAATAGAATAAACATCCCCACCAGCCAACTCTGTTTCGGTAAATCCCCCACACTTGTTTGTACGTTTCAGACCGATTAAACACAGGGGCGCCGCAAAGATTCAAGCAAAATTTAATTTTATAGAACCTCGGTATTAAAAACTACAAATAATTGTACATACAATGTACATTTACAACTACTGGTGCGCGATGGAAACAAAAAAAAAACAACAGTGTTTCTGTAGTCCATGGTATGTAACTAAGCCAAAAAATCAACAAAAATCCTATCACAAAATTTTTGTTGGCCTGTGTCAACAAACCACTGACATTTTTTCTTATACAAGGTTGAATAGAATGGTAATTTAAATAAGTCACCGCCTTTTGTATTTTTTCTAAATATTCCTATTTTAAAATCTAATTTCCCGAAAATGTTCTTCAAAGGAAATTACGGTCGACCTAATAAAAGTAATTTCCAGCCTTAGGTCGATGTAAAAAATAAACAGTTTTAAAACTTTCAAACAGACTTTTCCGCACGTAGAACATCTCTATCTCGAAATTGAGTGGCCGAGAAAAAATAAACCAACACATAAATGCAGAAAATGACAGTTGCAATGCAATGATTTTATGCGACAGTTTTACTTTTTTCAATTTTTTTCAAATAGTCCACCATCGTTCTTTCTCATGACCCATGGACAGGGTGGGCTGTGCCCTATCCACCTCAAAATCAATAGATGTCGTCTAGTAGACGTCCCTAATCAGAATCAGTCGAAACCCGATCGATCCGACACGATTTAAGTGAGTGATCGTGCTAACAGAGCAATTTCTCAAATAGTCCACCATTGTGCTTTCTCATGACTCATGTATATGGTAGAGTGTGTTCTATCCACCTCAAAATCAATAGGTGTCGTCTGGTAGACGTCCCCGATCAGAACCAGTCGAAACCCGATCGATCCGACACGATTTAGTTGAGTTATCGTGCTAACAAAAAAATTTTCCCAAATAGTCCACCATCGTGCTATCTCATGACCCATGGACAGGGTGGGGTGTGTCCTATCCACCTCAAAATCAATAGGTGTCGTCTGGGAGACGTCCCCGATCAGAATGAGTCAAAATCCGATCGATCCAACACGATTTAGTTGAGTTATCGCGCTAACAAGAATAAATGCCGACGACAACGACACATGCACACACAAAATGGTTTAAAAACCTTTTATTTTAGTTTTTAGGCCGAAAAACGAAAAATAAACCCTAGAAAAAAATTTTTTTACACTATTACATTAATTTTCCGCGTATGGTGGAGTGCGGAAAAGTAAAAACTACAATTCTTTTCGTATTACGCACATTATTAATACGTTCAAAGAAAGAAACGTCAACACCAACGATAAGACGTAAATTGTGCGTCCTTTTACGCAATACGAGTGTTACACTTGTCTAAGATGGTAATAGAAATCAGACTGGACTCGCGTTACGCCATACGTATAGTAAATTTCGGGTGAACAAAAAATGTATGTCGTTTATGAAACCGATTTTCACCGACAATAACTATAATATGTATAAACCATCGTAGACTGTTGATGAAATTTTAAAATAGCCGACGGTTTTTATTAAAAACTGGAATTAAATTGAGGCACTTTCGAATTAGATTGCCAAAGTGATCTGTCGTAGCGGCAATGTGAACAAAAGAGACGATAGGTGGTTAGAATGCATATAATACATATTTGATAGCGTTGTAATAGAATCTTGGATTATATTGTAATTGAGTAGTATACGTATGAAAGCTGGGAATTAGGAATTGTCAAATAATAATTGTTATCGAACCTACACGCAGAGAACGGGCTATTTAAATATAACGAAAGGAAAACCTGAAATCTTGTCAAAATTCTTTTATTTATTTTCATTTAATACCTTTTACACTAGGCACAAAAATTAAGGGATGTAAACAAAATCCTAACCTTTTAGGTGATTTTCAAAGGGCTGTAACTCGGAGAAAAATAATCGCAGAGCAATTAAAAAAAAAGCAAATCGAAGCTTCAAATTTATAGTTCTCAGATCTTGAGTTCAACATTTTTTGCCATTAGCAGTTTTTCAATAATCATAAGTCATCGGAAAAAATGTTTTTCAAATTTTTGCTTGCCTTTCAGAAGGTCCACGGACTTTATAATTTTATTTCAGTGATTTCATCGTAACACTTTTTTAGATAATTTTATCTTCTTTAATTCAAGCTGTCTAAAGGCCTTGTACGACGAATTATCGTCGTTCAAAGCAAACAAGTCAGTTCTGACTTTTTTTAATTTTTTTTCTTACAATAATTAACATTTTTTGATAAAAAAAATCCATATTTTTTTACATTATATATTTTAAACGCTACCATGAACTATGTTATTTCAAATCGGCCGTGAAGGCGCCCGAAATTATTGGACTCCTGCGTTACTTGCTGCAATGCTGAAATGCGATGGTCCACGTTACATCCAAGCTACGCGCTAGGTGGGCGAAAAGGTCAGTGATCTTACGCAGTCAACGGTGGTACCTCCAGTGGGTGTTGTCGTTATTTCCAGACTCAGTTAAGCGATTATGTGAACGCATCTTGGCGACTGTCGTCATAATATAAGGAAGATTTGGATGCGCTGTTTCAGGTAATTGTGGAAAATGAAAATGAGGAATGGAATCGAGAAACCGTTATTTGTGCTATCGGCCTTTTAACTTTACTGCGGGACTTCAACTTTAATTTTTTCTTAGCAGTGTTTTCTGAAATATTCCCACAGTTCGAGAGTCTGTTTAAAATTCTACAGACAAAAATATCAGATATTAGTTACTGTAATAAAAAGATCGCAGATTTCAAATCACATATCAAAAAATGAGAAACGAGTTTAGTGACATTTGGGACCGTATGGACAGATCTGTGTTAGAAAATCGACCACCAAGTAAAAGAATGCGTTTGGATTTAATTTCTGAAGAGGATAAGAACAGCACCTACGCACGATTGTTTTATGAAATTTTGGACGTTATTACTTTGAACATTAGTGAACGGTTTAGTGAAATTTCTAAACTTAAATTCCTAAATCTAGATTCCACACAATTTACTTTATTCGTGAAATGTTTTCCTGACGAACTTTTTTCTTCTTTAGTAGATACATACATATGGAACATTCTTTGACGCAAATCGTTTAAACAGTGAACTTTCAGTAATTTATAGTGATCCCGATATGAAAAAGAGCACTGTGTTTGAGCTTCACCAATATATTATGTCCCTTCATTATCTTCTGTTTTCTCGGAGTCATCAAAATCGTGTAGTTTAATTCTGACTATTCCTGCCACGAGCAGTTCCGCGGAAAGGTCATTTTCATGTTTAAAGAGAATAAAGACTTATCTGCGAAATTCTCAAAAGCAAGAAGGGCTGTCAGCTTTAGCATTAATAAATATTAAAAGTGACTTGTTAGAAGATATGAGATCGTCTCCAACATTTGAAGAAACAGATGATAGACGTTTTCGCTAGACAAACAAAAACCGAAGAATTGATCTTCATTTTAAAAATTAGGATATATACCTCGGCATAATTATTTAGGTTACTGTCTTTTTTTTTTCTACCATTTTCGTATGGCCTACTATACATCAGACTATACCTCTTCCCCTTATAAAAATTTTATCACATTCCTAGATTCTTTTCTCACGCTACGCCCCTGGTTTTCACTATAATCATTTACTAGGTGTAGACATTAAGTCTATGTCCAATTCAAAGGCTCACCTTCTATATTTTTACCAGGTGCGCGTTTCGCGAAAAACTTATTTTTTCTTAATAAATGAAAAAAGAAACTGTCGATTCTTTAAAGCACCGTCACCTGATGAATTCACCCCCATTCGAATTAAATTACATGCAAGTTTATACGAAAAATAAATCCAAACGGGGGTAAATTTTATTCGATGCTCTTATGAACGACCCTTATTAACAACAAAACACTGTCTGCCTTGTTAGTTATTCGAATATGCCGAAACGTACTGAATTCGAACAATGCCCTTCCGCGTCATCTCTCTCTACATCAGTTCGGGTCTTATTAAAATCTTCCACGAAATAGATTAATTACCGAAGTTTGGAAATTTTAACTCTCTGATATCAGACAATTTCACTGAAATTCTTAAGATGAAGGTAGCCTCTAAAATTGCCGAAATACATTTTAACTACAGTTATGTTAGTTTTAGTTAACTTAGTTAGGATCGTCACAAAATATAGCAATAATAAGCATACACGAAGAGCCTATACAGGATATTTTATAACAATATTCTATTTCTGTTGTTTTCATCGGAACACAATGAAATATTGGGTTGCCCAAAAATTTCGTTCGGTTTTCCGAGTTAACCATTTATGTACATAACATATTTTCCTCATCGACGCTCTAAGGTCTGGCCGACCTAAAGTCGTTCCCGAACATTTACGAGCCTTACTTGAGGCAAATCCTCGCCAAACCATACGTGACCTTGCAGAAGAAATCGGGATGTCAAAATCTAGTGTACTTAATCACTTTAAACAACTTGAGTTTGTCAGTAGACTCGATGTTTGGGTTCCTCCCGAACTCAGCGAATCCAATTTAATGGATCGCATCAACATCTGCGATATGTTAAGGATCCGTCAACGTAGCGATCCCTTTTTGAGAAATGTGGTTATTGGAGATGAAAAGTGGATTATTTACGACAACGTCAGTCGAAAAAGGTCTTGGGGAAAGTCCGGTGAACCTTCTCAATCCACACCAAAGGCAGGGCTTCACCCCAGGAAAGTTTTGTTGTCCGTCTGGTGGGATTTCAAAGGAATCATTTATTTTGGAGCTACTCCCGAGGAAAGAAACAATAAATTCGGAAGTTTACTGCAAACAACTACAAAAATTGATCCAAGCCATGCAGGAAAAGCGCCCAGGACTTGCAGATCGCAAGAATGTCGCCTTCCATCACGACAACGCTCGATCTCACACTTCTCTGCAGACCCGGAGGAATTTGTTGGAGTTAGAATGGGATGTTTTATCCCATCCACCGTATTCTTCAGACCTCAGGCCCTCGGATTTTCACCTATTCCACAAAACGAAACTTAACATTTGCCAATGACGAAGCAATGGTCAAAAGTCAGAAATAATTTAAAAACGTTTAATTACGAGCAAACTGCAAAGTTTTTATGAAAATGATATTACGAAGTTTACTGAGAGATGGGAGAAAGTTATTGAAAATAGAGGAACATACATTATTGATTAAAATAATATGTAATAACTATAATGTTAATAAGAAATACATTTAAAAAAGCCGAACGAACCTTTTGGACAACCCGATATTAGCGTAGAAGATAGACAGAAGGACGTTAATTACGACTTTTGTTATTGCACGCAGCACTTTGGTCAATGTTTTTTTTTACTTAGTGTCTGAGGAACGTATATATAAAGTTATGTCAGCAACTACTCTGACGCCCTCTATTTAAACCTAAAACCAAACAAAAGTGTTGTATTAATCTTGAACCATTCTAAGATCTCCGGTCTGCATTCTTCCCCAAGAAACTAGAAATTGTGAGGGTTGTAGGAGGCATAAAACCACCCCCGCAGAATTAATTACGCACCCCGCCGTATCGAGTCTATGAAAGTAAAACGAACTCTTAGATTTCTATTGTTTATCAAATAAACATTTCAGTAACTTATAAATCGGAAATCGAGAAAGGAACCACCAAGCCGCCAAGCGGTTATCAAAGTAGTTCCCGAATAGCAAAGCTATTACATAATCGCTCTAGGAAACAACTACTCCTCGGGCTAAAGCCCCGCCAGGCATTGAATTATACCCAGAAGCGATCCTCGACCCCTTTCTCGTGTTTCTGCACGATCAGATAAGGTTTCAAAAAATAAAACCTGCCACAGGTAGGATTCGACATTTGTCCCGGATCGGAACCGAACGACATACAGCTGTTTCGAACTTGTTAGTTCTCATCAGTGCCGCACACGGTACGCCGATTCAGGACAAATGCCGAATGAACTTTATGGCCTATACATCTTTATCGATACGATCTCTGTCAGTAACTTATAAGTCGGAAATCGAGAAAGGAACCACCAAGCCGCCAAGCGGTTATCAAAGTAGTTCCCGAATAGCAAAGCTATTACATAATCGCTCTAGGAAACAACTACTCCTCGGGCTAAAGCCCCGTCCGTGTGCGGCACTGATGAGAACTAACAAGTTCGAAACAGCTGTATGTCGTTCGGTTCCGATCCGGGACAAATGTCGAATCCTACCTGTGGCAGGTTTTATTTTTTGAAACCTTATCTGATCGTGCAGAAACACGAGAAAGGGGTCGAGGATCGCTTCTGGGTATAATTCAATGCCTGGAAAGGCTTTAGCCCGAGGAGTAGTTGTTTCCTAGAGCGATTATGTAATAGCTTTGCTATTCGGGAACTACTTTGATAACCGCTTGGCGGCTTGGTGGTTCCTTTCTCGATTTCCGACTTATAAGTTACTGACAGAGATCGTATCGATAAAGATGTATAGGTCACAAAGTTCATTCGGCATTTGTCCTGAATCGGCGTACCGTGTGCGGCACTGATGAGAACTAACAAGTTCGAAACAGCTGTATGTCGTTCGGTTCCGATCCGGGACAAATGTCGAATCCTACCTGTGGCAGGTTTTATTTTTTGAAATAAACATTTATTTTCGCTATATTGCTTAATTTTTATCCACCACTGTATATTCGACTCTTCTTATCTGTAGTTTTGATATAATGAATAAATAAAAAACTAATGATATTAAAAAGCCGTTAAATAGCCAATCAACAGTTAATAAATAAAAATAAATGTTAAACATATTTGTTATTAACGATATTTTATCCTTAAATGAAATGGCGTTAACCCAGAAATTAACAATTTTATAAATTGTTCAATATATTGTCAGGGTTTGGTTTTAAATAGGACATCACCCCGTATATATGAAAAAACCGGTATACAATTTTATTGCATCAGGAATGTTCAGATGTTATTTTTTTTAATCTTAGACTACGATATTTTTTGATACCTCTGTATAAACAGAGAATAGTGCATGCACAACTTAATTCCCACCTGTTTGCGGTCTCTACAGTTAGTTAAAAAATTACCCAATGCAGATCCACGTCCACCTGACTCACCTGAAAGAAAGAAAGAAAAATTAGTATATCAAATAAAATATTTGACCAACATGAATAGACAACGAAAATAGATATTGATAAATGACGGTATTAGACAGGTATCATCAGGCCTACGTAATACCTAAAATATACTTTCGAATATGAACTTGCCGAAGAGGATAACAAAAATCGTAGCTTCAGTACATTATCGACAGGATGCTAAACGAATTCAGATGTGTATTCAACCGTACAGCTGTTGTATTACTTCTTTATTCGCGTCGAAAAACAATAAAATATTCATTTTGATATCCTACAATGACGATGCGTTTATTCAACCAAAACAACGAGTTACGAGATTAATTTATATAAGCAGAACTACAGAAATTGATAAAATTAATTACTATTCCAGTTGCTGACAGATAATGACGTCTGGGATCGTCGACCACTTTTCTCGTGATATCAGCGTTTCGTGTCTGTCAAAAGTTCTTTTATTTTCACATACAATAATTGGTTTCGTTTTTTATTTTTTTTTTTACAATAAGGCAGTTGTTTATGATCGTTTAGACTCCCCGAAAATTTAAATAGCGAATAGGAAACTAAGTTTTATACTCGTTTAAACACATTAGGATTTGAACAAATTAAAGTATAGTGTCTTTCAATAGTCGGCGGGGACAACTGTCCCGCCGAGTCGACTATTCGACGTTTGGTGGCCAAATTCGAGTCAACCGGTTTGATAAATATTTAGCCAACACCCGTACGTCACCGAAACGTAAGGTCTGCTGAAAAACTCGCTGCTGTGCATGTGAGTGTACGGGAAAACCCGAGGCAGTCAATTTTTCGTCGTTCACAAGAACTTAGCCTTTCTCCGACTTCAAATTGGCGAATTTTGGGTCGCGATTTGGGTCTGTACCCGCCTAAATCCAATTTTACTCAGGAACTTAAGGTAAACGACAATAGACAACGCCGTGTGTTCGCGGGTTGGGCTCTGGAGCACTTGGAAGCTGACCCAAATTTTGCCAAATAAATCATCATCAATAAAGTGGGAAATCATTAGAAAGTGTAGAAAAGCGAAAGAACAATGGATAGAGCATAAATGCAAAGAAGTAGAAGCTAAGCTCCAAGTAGGTAAGACAGATGGGGCTTACAAAATAATTAAGAGGAACTTCAGGGAAATAGGACCAATAAGTAGAAACGTTAGGAGTCAATCGGGGGGGTATACTGATCGGAAGAGAGGAGAAAGCGGATAGATGGAAGCAGTACTTAGGAAATTTATACGAGGGTCAGGAATTAGGAGAGATATTAGACGAAGAATCTAACATCGATAGGGAAGATGTAGGAAAACCTATATTGAGAGAGGAATTTGAAATAGCACTAAGGGGGCTAAAGAACAATAAAGCGCCGGGTGTAGATAAAATACAGGCGGAAATTTTGAAATGTGCGGGAAAGAAAGTAGTAAATAGGATGTTTGAACTGGTAAAATACATATACGAAACCGGTGAGATGCCGGAGGATTATAAGAAGAACATTATCGTTACTATAGCGAAAAAAAAAGGAGCCGACAAATGCGAGAACTTTAAAACGATTAGCCTAACTTTCCACGCGTCAAAAATCTTAACCAGAATAGTGCAGAAGAGGATGGAAAATAGAGCGGAGGAAATACTAGGAGAAGACCAATTCGGGTTTAGGCGAAATAGGGGAACTCGCGAAGCTATTCTGGCGCTAAGAGTAATGTTAGAGAAAACAATAGAAAAAGGAAAGAACGCTTATATAGGATTTGTAGATTTAGAAAAAGCTTTTGATAATGTAAGATGGGAAAAAATGTTCGAGATACTAAAGAGCGCGGGAATGAAGTATAGAGATAGGAGAGTAGTATACAATCTATAGAAAGAGCAAACTGCTGTTATAGAAGTAGAAGGGGAAAGAAGGGAAATAGGTATTAGGAAAGGGGTAAGACATGGATGTACGCTATCACCACTAATTTTTAATCTGTACATCGAAGAGGCGATTAATGTGGTAAAAGATACAGGGTACAGGGATGAGGTACAGGGACACAAACTAAAAATGCTGAGATTCGCGGATGATATAGCAGTATTAGCATCTAGTAAAGAGGAATTAGAATCAGCGTTGAACGAAATGGAGGCAGTGTTGACAGAGGAATACGGAATGAGGGTGAATAAAAACAAAACTAAAGTGTTAGTGTGCAGAGGGCGCGAGAGCAGAGCAAAAACTATGGAAGAAGAGTTGGAAGAAGCGATAAAGATATAAAACAAAGAATAGCACAGGGTCGAGTAGATTTTAACAAAAAGAAAGCACTTTTATGCTCGGGGGTAATAAACTAATAAAAAAACAAGGAAGAGATTTTTGAAAACGTATGTATGGAGCACGGCACTATACGGTTGCGAAACCTGGACGGTAGGGGAAGCAAGTAGGAAGAAATTAGAAGCTTTTGAGATGTGGTGTTGCCGAAGAATGATGAAAATACCGTGGACTGATAGGGTTAGAACCGAAGAAGTATTAGAGAAAGTCGGCGAGAAAAGAAGTATGTGGAAAAACATAAAGAAGAGAAGAGATAAAATGGTAGGCCACTTGCTGAGACATGAAGGAATAGTCCGCGATATTTTGGAGGCAGAAATAGGAGTGAAGAAAGGCAGAGGTAGGCCTAGATTAGACTACTGCTCGCAAATAGTAAGGGATGTAGGTTGTAGCACAATTAGCGAAATGCGTAGGTTAGCACAAGATAGGAAAAGCTGGAGGTCCAACCAGTCTTAGGACTGATGACCTCATGATGATGAAATCATCATTAGCGACGAGGCCCATGTTTGGATGAATGGATAAGTAGGTAGGTACTATAAGGTAAACAAGCAAAATCGTCGGATTTGGAACGATACCAATCCACACGAAATACACCAGCACCAAATTCATCCCCAGAAAGTCAGTGTTTGGTGCGGGTTTTGGTCTGGCGCATGGCGGAATCATCGATCCGTACTTCTTCCAAAACGAAACTGGCATTGTCATAACCGTCAACTCCGAGCTCTACAGATCGATGATAAACGACTTCTTGTGGCCTAAACTGGATGATATGGATACCGACGACATGTGGTTCCAACAGGACGGCGCTACGTGCCATACAGGCATGCCACGATGGACATTCTGAACGAGCGATTTGAGGGCATGGTTAGCGTTCGAGGCCACCGAAATCGTTCGATTTAACGCCTTTAGACTTCTTCCTTTGAGGCTATCTTAAATCGCAGGTCTATGCGAATAAACCGCAAGCAATTGATGCCCTCAAAGTCAACATAACGAACGCCATCCCGCTAATTCAGCCAGATTTATGCGACAAAGTCATCGAAAATTGGGTCTTCCGAATACGTGCCACCAAGCAAAGCCGCGGCGGATATTTTAACAACGTTGTATTCCATACTTAATGCCAGAAAATATTATTTCAAATATACAAAAATTGAGTGGATATCTCACAAGCAACTTGTTTTATTTATGTTTAAAATTCGAGCGTCCTTATTGAAAGACTCTATACAACTTCGCACTTTGAAAGTCTATAAATGTAATGAAATAATTGTCAACAGATTAAATCCCCATGACACACATATCTGGTAAATATCTTTGAGTCACATTCTTAAAAAAATTGTAAACCGAGACATCTGAAGGAAATATAATCCCGAAAAACACATGTACGCTAGTGAACCCTCCAAAAATAAATTACCTACACCAAATGACTTAAAATAACAGATTATTTTCGTAGCAGGCATAAAATAAAACATTCAATTGTTTTAATGTAATAGGCTTATAAATCCGCGTGTACATAATAAGTTTATTTACTCGTTTGTCAGTTTATTACTCCATTATAAAAATGACGCCATTTAAAAAAAATGTATTATAAATAAAGAATTGTCAATCAATACTAGACAGAGGTAGAATAGTCAATAAATAAAATAATAGTATTTTAACTGTGTATAATACATCTACAAGACATTGCACAAATTGGGAAGGAATAATTAATATACAGGGTGTCAGGGTAGTTTCTGGCATAACTTTATATATACATCCCTTAGATACCAATCAATACAAAAAATAATTAAAACGCATCACGAAGCAAAAAAAAGGTGCAATTAACACCCTTCTGCATCTCGTCTAAGATTATGGTAACATTACATACAGTGAATAGGTCATGGTAGGTCACTGCACGTTCATAACGTGAAATTCAGGTCACCATCTGTCATGTGACGAATAGGTACACGTTGTCTATGTCGTGCAGGGTCCCATCCATCCCAAATTCCAGAAATTTCGAACACTCCGTATAACCGACAGGATCTTTTATGTATTTTAAAATCACATATACGATCAAAGTTACCTTTTCAGTTTCCTATTTTTAGTACCCTCTCTTATAAAACTGCTCTTTATAACAGAAAAAAATGCGAAGCAACCCAAATGTAACGATATCAAATCCGATTAAGATATGTATCTGACAAATACAATTGACAAATAAATTACGTGAAAGTTGAAGCATCTGACGATATAATTTCTATTTGTTGTCGATGATACCCTGACCTTGGTACTATGTTAAACGTTTATCTAAGATCGAGGAAATATTCAAAACGGATTTATCATCTGACTGGGGCTATGGTATATTTGTTTCATAGAATATGCTAGTCTATTTTAAGGTACACAAAACAATGATTAAAATGTTATAACTTATAACACACAAAAATGATTATTTTTGTCATTTATATCAAAGGTATAACTCTACTCTTTTTATTAAAAAAAAAAAATCCTGATCTTCCGAAAAATTATTTTTTCTTTCAAAAACATGGGCAAGCTCCCCATAGATGGCAAATCTGCAACCTCCCCATTCTGCAGGACATGTCAGCGCTTATTTAGATGAGATGTTCCCAAATTGTTAGATAGGGAGAAGGGCGCCGATCGAGTGGTCAGCCAGATCACCAGATTTGCAGGGGCGTAGCGTGAGAAAAGAATTTAGGGATGTGATAAAAATTTTATAAGGGGAAGTGGTATAGTCAGATGAATGGTAGGCCATATGAAGATGGTAAAAATAAAAAAGGCACTAACCTAAAATGATTATGCAGAGGTATATATACTAATTTTTAAAATGAAGATCAATTCTTCGGATTTTGTTCGTCCAGCGAAAACGTCTAGCGAAAACGTTTCTTCAAATGTTAGAAACGATCTCATGTCTTCTATCAAGGCACTTTCAATGTATTAATGCTAAAGCAGACAGTCTTTCTTGCTTCTGAGAATTTCGCAGATAAGTCTTTATTCTCTTTAAACATGAAAATAATCTTTTCGCGGAACTGCTTGTGCCAGGAATAGTCAAAATTAAACGACACAATTTTGATGACCCGCGAAAACAGAAGATAATTGAAAAGACGTAATTTATTGGTGAAGCTCAAACACAGTACTCTTTTTCATATTGGGATCACTATAAATCACTGAAAGTTCACTTTTTAAACGACTTGCATCACAGAATGTTCCATATGTATGTATCTACTAAAGAAGAAAAAAGTTCGTCAGGAAAACGTTTCACGAATGAAGTAAATTGTGTGGAATATAGATTTAAGAATTTCAGTTTAGAAATTTCACTAAACTGTTCATTAATGTTCGAAGTGATAACGTCCAAAATTTCATAAAACAATCGTGCGTAGGTGCTTTTCTTATCTTCTTCGGGAATTAAATCCAAACGCATTCTTTTACTTGGTGGTTAATTTTCTAACACAAATCTGTCCATACGGTCCCAAATGTCACTAAACTCGTTTCTCATTTTTTGAATATGTGATTTGAAATCGGCGATCTCTTTATTGCAGTACCTAATATCTGATATTTTTACATATCTGTAGAATTTTAAACAGACTCTCGGAATGTGGGAATATTGCAGAAAACACTGCTAAGAAAAAATTTAAGTCAAAGTCGCGGAATAAAGTTAAAAGACCTCTAACACAAATAACGGTTTCTCGATCCCATTCCTCATTTTCATTTTCCACAATTACCTGAAACAGCTCTTCCAAATCTTCCTTATGTTATGGCGACAGCCGCCAAGATGCGTTCACATAATCGCATAACTGAGTCCGGAAATAACGACAACACCCGCTCGAGGCTCCACTGTTGCCTGCGCAAGATCACTGACCGTTTCGCCCATCTAACTCGTAGCTTGGATGTAACGTGAACCATGGCATTTCAGCAGTGCAGCAAGTAACGCGGTAGTCCAATAATTTCGGGCGCCTTCACGGACGATTTGAAATAAAAAAGTTGATGGTAGTGTTTAAAGTAAATAATGTGTGTTTGCGATTGGTTTAAAATAATTAGAAAATTGTAATAATTGAATAAATCGATTGAACTTTTAAATAACACTAATTTGCCAATTTTTTAAGGGATGCGACGCATCATTCGCATCCATGTACGCTACGCCCCTGTAGATTTGACATCCTTAGATTGTCCTTGTCTGTGTATTTAAAAATCTTTATTTAGACTGGAGAATAAGAGGAATATTTATATAGATAATTATAGATTAAAGAAATATAGATTAAAAAAATATCAATGACGGCATGCCCCCTACACCAATCACCCTGTATGTACTGATTATATTTTAAAAAATGAGCAACTAAAAATAAAATTTGATGGGTCCGAAAGTATTTTCTTTCCCAAAAGTCATTCTTTGAATTTTTAACGAATTTACGCAATTGCTTTACGAAAACACTATAATACAGATAAGTGTGTTTAATATACATATTTGTACCATTCGTTTTTGATATTATCAGCAAGTTCCAAACAGTTATGTTTACCCAAGCTATCTAGTATGTATGTATATTATAAATTGGATTTCCTTTTATCCTTTTTTGATAACATATTGTATTAATATTAATTTAAAAATGTTTAAATAACGATAACTGAAAAAAATGTGGCGTAAGAAAAATGTTTGTAACGGTATATTCGTTCCCAATCTAAAATATTCTTATAAAATTACAATTTCTGATATATATATATATATATATATATATATATATATATATATCAAAATATTGTACGATTCCTATGATGAACACTGTTTAAATTGAAATAATATACAATTAAATTAATACTCGTCAATCAAAGTGTAACGCAACCGAATAATATTAGTCACTATAAAATTAGTCACGGGCTAAAAATAGGCTTTAAATATGCATATTAATTAATACGATAATGAACAATTTTACGATTATCTTGTTTAAACATTATTGAAGTAATTGATCTTAATATATAACTGTTGTACCATACAATGATAATGAAATAAGACCCTTTCGATACATCTCTCTGAAATGAAGGCTATACTGTATTCATTTTTTCGTTAATTGTGCTTCTACGCAATAGAGGGCGTCCATGTTAACACCTACAGCAACAATCAGTTTATTATTTCCGATACTTTAAGGAAAACTGTCTCATTACGTAGTTTTTTGATAGTACATACATACACGGAAGATTATTTTCATGACATCGTAAAAAACCCTATCCTCAGAAATATTTTGACGTGTACAAAATAATTATGGGAACCACTTAAGAACACTCTAAAACAATATGGTACTTAGTAAAATTGTCCGGTGCATAATTTTGTAATATAATTGTAAATTACTTCCTGAGCGCCAAGCAACAGCTGCATATTTTGTATAAAAAACATAATCACGTAAAAGCTGCATAAGTATTTTCGCATGGCCAATGGCTATTTCTTGTGTAAAAAAATATTCTGCGCCATTTAAAAAAATGTATATATATATATATATATATATATATATATATATATATATATATATATATATATATATATATATATATATACATTGTAATTTACAATTTAAAGAAAATTATATAAAAGTGTAACCTCCATGCATCGTTGTTAGTAAATAAAAATCTATTATTAGTATACTGATACTGTTATAATAAAATAATTAATGCTTTGAAAAAAATAATTAACTAATACTTTACTAATGCAACAGGTAACAAATAATAGATAATTTATTGGGAACTATATAAAGCAGAAATTAATTAAAAAATAATTTAATATACAAAAAACAAGCATGATTATCTAGAGACCCGCCCAGAAATATTTAAGGGCCCTGGGAAAATAATACGTTGTACAAAAACAGTCGAAATTGTTGTAAACTTTTTTAAATTTAATTTATCTTATTAAAATATCAGAATCAGAAACGTTTAAATCGAAAAAATGACAGAAAATGTTAATACAATTTGTGTGCAAAAAAAAAAATTAATACGACAAAAACGATAAATTGTCCACAAAAGACTCATTTTTATTCTGATCTAGTACGTTTACTTTACTTAATACATCAGTAAAGTATTTATAACAGTATGATAAAGACCGTTGAAACATATAGGGTATTTCAATAGGGACGCTTAAAATTTGTTAGGTTTAGAGCGGCCATGTTGTTAAAGCAACATCCGTCAAATTTATTGTGAATTGTTCAATAGCGTATGGCAAATCACCACGGAAGGTTATAGCGTTCAACAACGTGTCTAAATCATTAAATTTTATTTTTAAAATCAGTGAGAAACGTTCCCACCGAAACGCAGTCTGCTGAAAACATCGCTGCTGTGCGTGAGTGGGGGAAAACCCGAGGCAGTCGATTTCTCGTCGTTCACAAGAACTCGACCATTCTGCGACTTCAACTTGGCGAATATTGCGTCGGGACTTTGGTCTGCACCCGTATAAAATCCAACTGACTCAAGAACTTAAGGTAAACGAGCATAAACAATGCCATGTGTTCGCTAACTGGATTCTGGAACAGTTAGAAGTTGACACAAATTTCGCCAAAAAAATCATCTTGAGCGACGAGGTCCATTTTTGGATGAATGAATATGTGAACAAGCAAAATTGTCTGATTTGGGATGATACCAATCCACGCGAGATACACCAGCACCAAATGCATCCCGATAAAGTCACTGTTTGGTGCGGATTTTGGTCTGGCGGAATCATCAATCCGTACTTCTTTCAAAACCAAACTCGCGTTGCCATAACCACCAAAGCCGAGCCCTACAGATCGATGATAAGCAACTTCTTGTGGCCTAAACTGGATGATATGGATACCGACGACAATGGGTTCCAACAGAACGGCGCTACGTGCCACACAGCACATGCCACGATTGGAAGCATGGTTATCTCGCGCAGCGGCGACATGAACTGGCCACCGAGATCGTGCGATTTAACGCCTTTAAACTTCTCCCTTTGGGGCTATCTTAAATCCCAGGTCTATGCGAATAAACCTTCAAACAATTGATGCTCTTGATTGAAGTCCACATAACGAACGCCATCAAGCAAATTCAGCCAGATTTATGCGACAAAGTCATCGAAAATTGGACCCCCCCGAATATGTGCCACCAAGCAAAGCCGCGACGGCCATTTGAACGACGTTATAACCATACTTAAGGCCATAAAATGATCTTTCAAATAAAAAAAATTGAATCTGAAAATTGAATGAAAAATCTCACACACAAATTGTATTATTTACGTTTAAAAATCGAGCGTCCTTATGGAAAGACCCTTTGGAATAATTTCATAATCAAATAGACTCTTTTTTATATACACGCCACTGGTAATGAGTGCAGTAAAAACACGAATTGTATTTAAGATTCCCTTCAACTACAACCACGATTGCAAAAAAAAAATGAGACAAATAACTTATTACCGACATTATTACTGACAATGAGACGCATCAATATATAGGGTGTTTTAGAAGTAGCGTATAGCGATTTTGTTTCCCAGGATATTACTTTTAGAAAAGAATGTTTTCTAAAAGAAATTTTGTAAAATTCGGAAGAAACGTGGTGATATTCCAAATGTAAAAAATGCATGTTTATTGCCCCACACTTATTTGAGACGTCTTGTATATTGGAATATTATTTTAACTTTTATTTGAAACGTTCTTTTCTAAAAATCATATTTTGGAAAATAAAGTTAGCTTCCATTAGACAAAATTACCAAAAACGCTATCGAATTTCTTCTATTTCATGAAAAACACCCGGTGCGTAAGAAACGGCAATATATAAAATCATAGCGTAACCAAAACGGCTTTAATGGTATTTATGAATACGAAATTTGAATTCTTTTGTAAGCGCCAAGGCAAGTAACAGTTGTGAGATACGTGGGTGGAGAAATATAGAAATGAATGGGGGATAACTTTCGGCAAAGTACACATATTAAGGGGTGGTTGATGTCGTTAAAAAAAGTTCCTAGTGAATTTCATTAACGTGTGTATTACAGAATGAATTTTGTGGGGCGAACTAATTCAAAAAAAGAGACAAGGCGGCTAGTACACCTTATAGGATATTAGTAAGTAGTATCGCGTGATATAAAATTATAAATAAAGCTAAATAACGGTTAAATTTATACGGGGTATGACGGGAATGTTATTTGTAAGGCTGTGCGCAAGCGCTGCATACCAGTGGCGCTTCATGTGGGGGCATGAATATTTTTACCACAACGAACGTTTCGTTTATTTTCCCGTTCTCTCTGAAGCAAAATTAAAGGCATTTTCATAGGACCACAAATAAGAACATTAATGCAGAACCAACAGTTTGAAGAGGCAATGAGAGAGATTGAAAATTAATCTTAGATATGCTTTAAAAATGTAACAGAAATTTTTTTAGGAAATTATAAACATATGCAGTACGAGGAAATTGTCACGAAATGCTGGATAAGTTTAAGCAACTTGGTTGTAATATGAGCATAAAAATGCATGTTCTGCGTGCTCATCTGGACTGCTTTTCAGAAAATCTTGGTGCTGTTAGTGAGGAGCAAGGTGAAAGGTTTCACCAAGACATAAAGGAGATGGAAAGGAGGCACCAGGGTGGATGGGATGTGGCGATGATGGCAGCATACTGCTGGATGCTGAAAAGAAACATCCAACGAATGATTACACAAGAGAAACTATAAAACGAAGTTCTTTGTTAAAGAGAAATTTTCAAAGAGAAAAAATGAAATTAGAGACCAGTGGCGGCCGATGTAATTTTTGTCTGGGGGTGCAATCAATAAAATAATAACAAACGAAAAATTAAAATAAACTTACCTATGTTCAAGACTATGTTCAAGAAGGTTATTTATATAGAAAATCCATTCGTCTGTTCTTGGAATTCGTAAAATCGTCAATTATAAGATCATTAAAATCCAGATTTTAATAATCTGGAATCGCTGCATTTGGCACTTTCTCCATACTTATCATGCAAAGTGAATTTTAGTCTGTCTTGAGCCATTGTATTTCTCAAAAAGTTTTTAATTCTTTTAAGCATCGAAAAACAGCGTTCACTCTCAACACTTGTCATGGGTATGGTACAAATTAATTTTAATAATAAAACAATATCACTAAAACAATCCGTCAGGTTTCGATCTATAAATAATTGCAAAATTGCTAAGCAACTTGCTGCTTCACGAAAATCTTCCCTGCTGTATATAACCGTTAATTCACTTTTCAATTTAACTTTGTCCAAAAATCCATAAGTTTTTGTTACATTGTCAAAATCTTCAATGGAGAATTGTGTCTCATAGTCACTAAATTTATTGGGGAAAAATAGTTTCGACGCTAACAGGTGTTCTCTAACTCAAATCTGTCTTTAGTTTGGGTAATTAATATACTACGCACTTCCTTAGTTTGTGCAGAAAATGATATGTCATTATGGGATCGTATTGTTTGTTTTTTTTTTCAGAAGAATTTGAGGAATTAGTTGTCCCGATTTTTATAATTGCGTCTTCAAAATTATTCAAATAACTGCTCATCCTGACAGCATCCAATGATCGAAACTGAAACCCTTTAAAAAGGATTTCATAATGAGGCATGACCTTGGCGAAAACATGAGCCAGTATTTAAACTTATCGTTATTTAAATAACCCAATAACATTTGAGCCTGATTTTTTGTATTGTAATCATTTATCGCAGTGTCAAAAATAAATTCTAACCATTCTTTTAAAAGTGCAGCATTTTCAGAAACGGTTCATACAGTTCGCGTATTAAAATTCCGTTATATATTCCACCGAATATGCCTCCATTGCGATCTCTCCCTCTCGTTGTGGTTATAAAAATACAAACAACACGTCACCACGTAAACAGTCTAGATTCAATAGACAATACAATACAGGATAATGCAATAGACAACCTAATGCAACACATTTGCGTCAAAGCTTACAGAATAAACTTTACTTTGCGTGGTCGAGCAATGCACGCAAATCTCATATACGCGTATAGAAATCTCCTGTTTCACGCGCCCGAGTCCTCTCTTTCTAACACACGGTGAAACGGTCCTCTGATGTGTGCTAGATGAAAACTGAACGCGCTATGTATTTAGAGTTGCAGATTTAATATCCCGTAGATAAGTCTGATAAATTCTAGGGCTGGCGACTCTCGCGACATCTAACAAGCTGTAAACGAGACTGTTAGATATCGGAACATTCTATGTATAATGATAATGTAATGTATAGTAAACACTTAATAGGTATTTTTAGGAATTGTTAAGGAAGCTCACTGCACAAATGCACCTACAATAGAACCGTCACTGTTAGAGACTTAAAACTACTTGTATTGTTGCTTTTTACTACGTTTTTAATGTGTATTAAATATAATGTTTATTAAAATGTAATTTTCCTTTAGTTCTTAATTTATTCTGATTATTCAGTTGATCAAACCCCTTACGCGAGTAGCAAAAACGGAAGGTAGATATGTAGAAGAAATCAGCGTAAATAACTCACTACCTAAATTCAATTGTATTTAAAATGTTTTTACTTTAATTTTATATTGTTAATTCTGGATCCGGCATAACCGGAAATCTCTCATAATTGGAAATAGTGGATAAGCTAGCACATTTATGCTGCAATAAAAAAAAATGAGCGGATGAACTAATATATTTTAATGGACGGTTTCGACAAATCGGCCTGTTTTACGATTAATTAAAGTATTTAATATATAAAAACCCTTCTGGATATAGTCAAGTGCCCTTATATTCTAATATAATCTAAAATAGACAAACCGTGTTTATTTTCAATAACAAAACCCAACTAATTCAGTCGAAGATCGAGTAACAAGTTTATCTCTACTTAATTTACACATTTATCAGGCTTATCGCTTTACTGAATGCAATAAAAACCTAAAAAAATATGCCCCGTTATCAACAGTGAAATATGTTGTATTTAAAAAAGGTCTTATCGATATCATTATCATATACATATTTTGTGTACTACCACAAATCTGTGAAACTAATAAAAATATCGTAGACAAGAAAAATCGGAAAGCCTTGAGCCCACGACACGATTTGTTATGCAATATGTTTTGTTAATTCGATTAATTCATCAATGCTGGAAAACTCATATATTTCGAAACGTCCATTGTTTACACTGTTTTATACATTATTCGATATTTATCGGTTTTATTAATATACCATTGAATGCATATAAAAATGCTATCGACATCTACGTATCTCTAAATACTACAAGAGTAGTATAGCAAAGGGGCTACCAGACCACCCTCGGATTTGTCCGCGGACATTTGATGCGGATGGTATGTGGTCATTGTTGATCTGAAGAACTCTTGGCGCAGGTATAAAACAGGTCTGTACAGGTATAAAACAGGTGTGTATCAGTTTAAAACAGGTATGGTAACCTATTTAATGACGTCATGTTTTATTCCTAATACCACCATACCTGTTTTATACCTGCGCCAAGAGTTCTTCAGATCAACAATGACCACATACCATCCGCATCAAATGTCCGCGGACAAATCCGAGGGTGGTCTGGTAGCCCCTTTGCTCTACTACTTACAAGCGCTTCAGTAAAAAATACATTAGCAAATTGTGTGATATTTTGACAAATTTTGTGGTAAATTATATAATTGTTTCGAGAAATTTATTAATTTAACGGTATTTACGTTACTTGACATTAACTTTTTTGATAATTCTTCTACTCCTGTTTGTTCTATTCTAAAACGTCTATTTTTATTTACCACTAAACGTTCGCATGCGTCAGTTGCTCCGTCTAAAGGGTTTTACAATAAGAGCGGCAAGATTTGAATTGCGCGCGAACATTTTCGCGAACATGATTCGATAGGTGGATAATTGTGACAGGTCAATAGCAGTGGCGGCTCCTCTATAAGAGCACATGCCCCCCCTAAAGAAAAAAAAACGAAGAAAATAAAAAATCACACCTAATCATGATTTATTTCCTATTCACTGATTTATAAACTAACCATTTTATTAACGTCTCACGAATATGCCCCTTTCCATTTTTCAAGTAATACTAAAGCAAAATCCCTAGAATTACAGATTTCACGAGCAATCTGGCAAAGCCAAAATTCCTTCTCTTAATCATATCACGCAAGAACCGGCAACGTACCTATTTCAATCGGTTTGTGATTTAGTCGAATGTGCCGTCGATAAAGGCATGTTTTTCTATGCACCTCTCTGTCCAGCTAATTGGTGCTAAAAATCGTTCCTCTTCTATCCCATATGGCACACATTCTATGTGCCGATATGATTTTGTTAGTGCACTGCACATGTGCACATGTTTGTGGGTCTTACCAGACATGCGTTTAACAGGTTGAATAATACAATGTTTATGTCTCGTCGATAGTATTCGCGATTTCGCGCGTGTGAGTTTTCGACCATTTCAATATTTTATTTAGAACATTTATAAATGATTCTGAAGAATGAATACGGTAGAGGGACGTTCTTCTGAACGCTATTCTGAAGAAAAGTGCAAATATAATGTGTGAACTTTTTAAGAGACTCTTTTAGAAAATTAACACTGGAAGAAAAAATTCAGGTCAAAAATATCGGGCGGCCCAAACCGACAACTTAACACAGATTACAAAAGGGACAAAATGAGATTTTAAGAGACTATTTAAAATAGAACTATATGAAAAATATGGCTGTGCGGTTGTGAAATAAGAAATAGTTTTTGTTTTTCGTGTATACTGTTTGCTGTGGAAACTGCGGAATCCTGTTGGGTGAAAATTGGTATAGTGGATTGGAATAGACTTCAAACTGAACTAGAAATAATTTGTCAAAGACCAAATTTTTGAAATCTATCTGGATCTGTACACTGCCTAAAATTCATTATCGACAATAATCTACAGAAAGTCTTTTCAGCAACCTATGATCTGCTCCAAATTATAGTAACAATTCCGATGTCACTGCAGAAGCAGAAAGAAATTTTTCCACATTAAAACGATTTAAAACATTTTTAACAAGCACTATGAATGAAGATCGATTAACTGCGTTAACCATGCTATCAATAAAAAAAAAATTGGTGCAAGAGATTCCCGATTTTAATAACTTAGTTATCAATAAATTCGCAGAATTCAAAGAAAGGAGAATGGACTTTCTATTTAAACATTGTGTTTAATTTGTGTTTGTTCTATAAAACTAACATATTGGTTATTATCAAGTTAATATAAACCAGGTACCTTATTATACTCTACACCCGTGTTTTTGTCAGATATACATGCAAGAAATATCCTGCAAAATGGTTAGTAAACATTACCAACAAAAACAAAATTAGGTATATTTATTATCATTTTAAAATTTGAATATTTTGTACTTGTATGTAACACAAACAAAAAAAAACTTTGTGAACCCGTCAAAGTTTTCGTGACGAGCCGCCGCTGTATATAGGAGTTAGTAAACATGGAGCGCTACGATTCGTAAAGGGCGTCCAATTTTCCGTAGAAATAATGTTCCAAATGTATCAACTGTGAAAAGAATAATCGAAAAATTGAAAAATACTGTTTTAGTTATTCATGTGAAACACACGACACGAGCTTGTAGTTGTCGTCCAGAACAAAACATCACGACAGCGTGGCCGAGAGTCCAGGGATCTCGATTCGTCATCTGCATGCAAGAATTGGACATTTGAACAGCCACTCTTCGCCGTATTCTCACTGTGGATTTGCATCTCCTTGCTTACAAAGTTCAATCGACTCAACAACTTCTGCCAAAAGGCCATGCACAGCGAAGAGAGTTCACCGATTGGATCATTGAACAACAAGTGATTACCCATTTTATGGATAAAATCATCTTCATCGGCGACGCCCATTTTCATCCTGATGGCTTCGTTAATAGGCAAAATTGCTGCAGTTGGTGATCAGAAAACCCACGAATGATTCATGAGAAAGAAGTGCATCCCCAACGTGTCACTGTTTTGTGTGCACTATGGTCTGAAGGAATCACTGGACCATTTTTCTTTAAAAACAAGGCAGGTAATGCATTAACGACAAATGGTGAACGTTATGGTGACATATTGACCTAGTTCCTTGTGCCTCAATAGACAATTTGCATGAAACTTCTATACGTCTGAAAATATATTTGTTCTGCCATATAATAAGTACTTAAGAAGAATTTTATAGTAATTTTTCATGAAAATCTGTAGATTTTGCATAATTAATAGAATTAATTCGCTCATTTATGTAAACAAAGTCACGTGTTCGAAAACGCTAGTCTGATTGGTCCACGTCACTGTATGGGGAAGTATCCCAATCGGTACTGTTTTGATTTGGTTTAGTGCTAACAGTTTGTAAAATCTGTAACAAGTGCGTTTTATAAAGTGCCTAACGGTATGGAGCCGATAAAACACAAATTTTATAAGTATTGCATCGTGTCAATGTTATCATGTTACTACGTTATCAACGCCCGAAGAATTGTTCTTCTCGGTTCCCAAAGAGGAAAGAATGCGGAAGAAATGGTGCGTAGCAATGAAAAGGGACGAAAAGAAAAATATAAAGCAATCGAATTCGACGCCGCTATATTGTTGCGAGGATCATTTTATTGTGAGTACCTAATAACATTTATTTGTTTTAGATGTATTTGTACATAACCCCACTTTCACGTCGTATGCTGTTTTCATATTACTTGCCGCATGGAATATTTAGGAAATGTTTGTTTTGGAGGTCATTAGATATAGACACTTAAATAAGATTTACATTTGAATCTTTTTTACAGTTGGAGGAAGGCATAGAAAATTACTGGCAATACAGACTGGCTGGAAATGTACGGAGGTTAAGTTTGAAAAAGAGCATTCCACTTCATATTTTCAGCTGCCAGAGAGAACCAGTACCTGAGCGACAAACTGGGGGCCATAGTCTACACACAATTGTGCAATATTAATAATAATAAGTAGATTCGCACACCGAAAAAGGAATATTTAACAAAATTACACTAAACGCCCATCTATCTCTCAACAAAATAATATACAGTGACGTCACGCGACAGCCATTTGCATTTCTTGTGTTTACGCGCGCCGATAATAATTTCAAATTTCATTTATTTTGTGTCTATTATTGCACAAAAAGTG
This sequence comes from Rosalia funebris, assembly GCA_037954035.1. Lineage (NCBI taxonomy): Eukaryota > Metazoa > Arthropoda > Insecta > Coleoptera > Cerambycidae > Rosalia > Rosalia funebris. Next base: position 6,344,749 of record JAZFAV010000001.1, on the reverse strand, counting down.
GTAAATTTAACGCTGTATGGATTTAATGACCTATGGAATGTTTTGACAATATAATTAAAAATCATGCAAATTGCCTATTAGAAGATATTGCTCTTAAAGGCGTGTGGTTTCAACAGGACGGTCCCACTTACCATACCACCCGTGAAACATTGACGGTCTTGCACGAGTCTTTTCGTGGTCGTGTCATCTCCCGTTTTGGTGACCCGAATTAGCCGCCACGATCTTGCGAATGTTTTGCAATACATTCTCGTATATCTAGTCAACATATCTGTTTCTTGGTGTAGTTGGATTCAGAGTTTCCGGCCCATATATTTTTCTAGAAACTAGTGTAGGGTTCTTCAGTTTATGCAACGAAATATTACGTGCCAAAAAGGCTACCATATCGATTTACCCTGTATATTTTACGCACGTGCGCATTTCACCGATAATATTGGTAATTTTAAGTAAATCGTTTTGTTTCGTTTTGACATTCGATGAATGTTTCTCCTAAAGAAAGCGCTGTTATAGTTTTGTATTGAACATCATGAGTTTGTATATTTATACACGTAGCTTGGAATAATACTTTCAAATTACTTCAGTGGCTTCCTACGTAACGCTATCTAAAAAATGAATTATATTATACAGCGATATACATCTTTCGGGGTCAATAATTTCCTTCGTGTTTCACCACACGACTTTATTAAGGTGTTTTTAAAAAACTAAAATAATAAAATTGTGAAAATACTTTGAAAAATATTTTCGGTTTGCGAGGAAGAAAACGTCTTTTCATCGGCGCTATTCCCCCCAAGGTCAAATCGAGCACACACAATAGTATAAATCATGGACAAGTTATTCAACTTTCTTAAATAATAATCGGTGAATACATTAAAGAGTTTTATTACAAATTTATTCGAGTAAGAATCATCATCTGTTGCGTGTCTTCGAAATATTAATGGGAAACATCTATATTTAAATTGATTTCATGTTTGTTTCCTAGATTAAGAGTATCGAAGAGATTGAAATATACTATGTACAGTACGTTCGAAAGGGAATGTGTGTGTGTACGGATTTCGCTTAATAAGGTCATTAAAAAATTTTGATATCCATGGGACGGTTCTACAGGATGTCTCCTAAAAAACGCCGCAAGCCATAACTCCGTTATTTATAATCTGATTTTAAAAAACAAAAAGTCAAATGAAATGGTTCTAAATACACTAGAGTGAGCATATCGCAGTGTTTTTAAACTTATTATTGTGCAGATTTCTTTTCTGAATCCAACGATGTATAACAAATGTACTTTTGTGAAACATTTGTCGCAGAAAAATGGTGAAAATATTCGCCGATACCGCAATAGGTGCCCGGTCGCGGTCGCTTAATTGATGACAAACGTATTTTGACTAATCATCTGTGCCGTGTAAAACAAAAACAAAAATACAACAAAGCGAATAAAACCCAGAAAAGCATTAGAATTTAATTATAAAAGAAACATTACATGAAGATCAATTAAAGACATGTCGATCAAATACGTGCAAAGACACACACGAAACTACATTAAACAAAGTTAAACAGCATTAAACACGAAATACATTAAACGAAGTGCAACAAAGTTTAACTCTAAACAACTAAAGAAACAAATTAACAAATCAAATAAAGTTACAAACTTACAAGTGCTGCTCAAATTGGTTACCGGCACAATCAAGATATACCCTGGCATCTTCTGAATACTGCATTGGTCGCATTCAATATAAAATTGGGGGGTATTTCGCGACGCGCACGTATAATTCTTTGCCTCAGAATTTCTTCATTTTCTGGTCGGGTTAAATAGACATGATTTTGAAGATAACCCCACAACCAAAAATCAAGTGTACAAAGATCTGGAGAACGGACAGGCCATCGAATCGGTCCATAAGTTCCTATCCACCTTTCATTAAATGTGGTGTTTAATCAATTAAATAGTATTCATTCTGGCATTATAAGGGGTAGCCCCATCTTGCTGGAAATAAATTCTATTGAGTTCTGCAATACGTAGTTCATCTAAAAAATTCTGAAGTTGTTCTGTCGATATTTGATAATATTTTTCTTGATTTAGGGTGCCGTCTATGAAAAATGGTCCAATCAATCTATTACCCAAAATGCCACACCACACATTAGTACTAAACCTTCGCTGAAAATTAGTTTCGACGATAATCCTTGGGTTTTCTTGGCTCCAATGTCGGTGGATATTTCTATTAAAAATACCATTGACACTAAATGTATATACATTCGTCTGACCAAATAATCTTAGTGTGGAAAAGTGGGTCTCGTCGCACTAAATTTAAATACAAATGGCGACATTGTTGTCTTCGTTCTCCATCGTTTTCCTGTAATGCCTGTACTTTTTGAGGTACGTATGATTAAGATTTGTGCTTTTTCAATATTGAATTCACAGTTCGTTTTGAAGCTCCAATATTATTTGAAATTTCCCGAATGGAGGTTCCTGGGTTTCTTCCAACATTAAGAAGAACATTGAGCTCGGTGTTTTCATTAAATTCGCGTTCTTCTCGTTTCAGTTTCTTAAATGCCCCATAGTTTCTTAAATTTTCTTCAAGTTCTTCCAAACTTACGTAGTTCTGAAACTTCTCTATGAGGAAGCCGCTCTCTATAAAGGCGGACTGCTGCACCACGATTCTGATTACACTGAAAGTATACCTGAATCATATACTTCAATATTTTATTATTGTCCATACTGCACTTATTTCGCAAAAATAACTTACTGTAATGACACTATGACACACAAAAGCAAAATAATGTAAAAAACTGGGATGCGGAAGTTGAAATGACATTTACTCGGTTTGTTGTATTATTTTTTGTTTTCCACGGCACAGATGATTAGTCAAAATATGTTTGTCATCAATTAAGCGACCGGGCGCCTCGGTACGGGCGGTATCGGCGAACATTTTCACCATTTTTCTGTGACAAATGTTTCACAAAAGTCCATTTGTTATACATCGTTCGATTCAGAAAAGAAATCTGCACAATAGTAAATAACGAAAAAACTATATTGCCATTTGGAAAAAAAGTTGACTATCGCTTTAAAAAAAAAAATTTAAACACTGCAGTATGCTCACTATAGAATGTATTTAGAGCCATTTCATTAGATTTTTTGTTTTTTAAAATCAGATTATAAATAACGGAGTTATGGCTTGCGGCGTTTTTAGGAGACACCCCGTATTTCGAAAAATGTGGTATAAGACTAGATGCCTTTGATTCATTGCTGATATAAAATAACTCGAAAATCATCAATTAAATGGCACACAATGTATTTCCTTTGAAAAAAACCACAGTAAGCTGTTGCCTCAATTGGTTTGAATTGCGCGCCAATTCTGTTCTGTGAAAGATAAGGCGTCAATATTTAACAACTGTCGCCTACAAACCATTCAAACGACGTCAACATGCCACGGTTATCAGTTCAACAACGAATAATTTGTGCACAACTGTTTTATGAAAGTGAGCGATCATTTAGTTGTATTAAGAAAAATTCGCATAAAATTAAAACGAAATAAAGCGCCTTTAAAGTTAACAGATCGTAATCCAGAAATTTCAGGAGACGGGTTCTGTTATTGATAAGGCAATACGTCCTCGTGGTCGGTGAGATAGAAATATTGCTCCAATTAAAAAAAATGTACAGTTCGCAAGGGTATTTAGTGGTAGTTTGAACAACTGTGAGCACTGGGCCTATCGTTCTTAGCTACAAGCATGGTATTCGGTATGTTACCAATCACTTTGTACACTAAATACAAATCGAAGTCCAGTGAAATCAGGGGAATATGATGGCTAACCCATATATGTACTTGGAAAACATTCGTGGACGTAATTTCTGTACAATCACTTTGGTTGAGAGAAAGTGACGTCAATGCTGGAATAAAGTCAAACGGCAGAGTCAGCTGTTAAACCGGCTGGAAAGATGTATTTGCAGAAAATAAACTATTGAAAAACATAATCGACGATAGGCTTTCGATAGTGACAAAAATTAAGCATGCCTTGCCGTTAACGCGGCCGCTAATGGAAAAACGGACAAATTAGTTTAATTTCGGACAGCAATAAAAATTATTTCCATACGTCCATTGATCGTAAATCATTTGTGCCGGTTTGGCAGAGCGCCAAATATGCCGAACTGTTCATATAGTTAAATTATGCTCGATGGCACTTCGCTTGTATTTTATTATCGGCAAAAAAAGCTTTATGATAACAACAACTATTTGAAAATCTATAAACTGGGAATATTGTCGATAATTTAGAAACAACAGGGCACAAGCTTTAGCGTATTTAATTTCGGTATGAATTTTAAACGTTTTCTGTCGTATTATGGGTAAATATTTGTAATGTCACAACGAAATTGTTAATTCTATAACCAGTTAGTGATATAAACTACATTTTTGTGGCTATCATTAACTAAGTTGAGCTGACCTATACGTACTTCAACAGGACATTATAGAATTTCATGATTGTGAATATGGTCCAAGAGGTAGTAACCAGACCCGTATAATTTTAATCATCTCCAAAAGATGCCAACTTTGTTGGCGAACGCGGCGAGTGTAGTGTTTTGGTGTTTTGTGGAAAACTAAGTCACTGTTATTTTCACAACAAAGCTTCCAACATACCAAATATGACAATATTGACTCATATTCAGGGGCGTAGCGTACATGGACTCGAATGATGCGTCGCATCCCTTAAAAAATTGACAGAGTTATTTAAAAGTTAAATCGATTTATTCGATTATTACAATTCTTTAATTATTTTAAACCGATCGCAAACATACATTATTTACTTTAAACGCTACCATCAACTTTTGCGTGGCCGTGAAGGCGTTCGAAATTATTGGACTCCCGCGTTACTTGCTGCAGTGGTGAAATGCGATGGTCCACGTTACATCCAAGTACGCGTCAGCCGGCTGAGAAGGTCACTGATCTTATGTAGTCAACAGTGGAACCTCGAGTGGATGTTGTCGTTATTTCCGGACTCAGTTATGTTCAAATTTTGGACGTTATTACTTTGAACATTAGTGAACGGTTTAGTGAAATTTCTAAATCTAAAATGAATACTATTTAGATTCCATGCAATTGACTTCATTCGTAAAACGTTTTCCTGACGAACTTTTTTCTTCTGTAGTAGATACATATGGAACATTCTTTGACGCAAATCGTTTAAAAAGTGAACTTTCAGTGTTATATTGATCCCGATATGAAAAAGAACACTGTGTTTGAACTTCACCAATGTATTATGTCCCTTCAATTATCTTCTATTTTCCCGGAGTCATCAAAATTGTGTCGTTTAATTTTAACTATTCCTGTCACAAGCAGTTCCGCGGAAAGATCATTCTCATGTTTAAAGATAATAAAGACTTATCTGCGAAATTCTCAAAAGCAAGAAAGACTGTCAGCTTTAGCATAAATAAATATTGAAACCCGACTGAATTTGATGGACTGTCTAGATATGACGACTATTTCTTAAAATGGGTAGTACCAAGAGAATCTTCAATTTTAGAGTAAAACCAAGAGATACCTTGAATTTATCAGACTTTCTTTCGTCTATCCAATATTTTTTTCAGATTTTCTCTCGCGAATTTTTGTTTACGGAAAAAATCGATTTGCTACAGGTAAGGAAATTTTGTTAAAAATCTGAAAGTGTGTCCAAATCAATACAACTTACATCGAAACCCACGAACAATTTGTATAATGGATCTTTGCGCGTGTATCAATTTAGTGACGACGCACGGATCACGTGCTACACCACTCACAATTGTTACTAATATGCCGCAATTACCAGCACGTATGTCTAGCGACATATGTTTCAATAAACTACGTACGGCATAGACAGTTAATAATTTGCCGAATAAAATTCAATTATGAAGTCACGTCTTAGCTTTATTATATAATTTGATTCATTGGCGTCTCAATATTTCTGTAAAATTTATTTCATTTTTGTTTCATTTATTTTGATTTCTGTTGAACTTATTTCATTTATTTTGATGGAAATATCACAACCATTGAATATTTTTGTGGGGAATATCTTCATTACTCTGTCATAGGTTGACGAATTTGTATTGTACTAACTGTTGCCCTAAAATGTGTTTTCGGCACGACACTGTTCAAAAATGTCAATTGATTGATTCATACGATTGTTACCTGTGACGCACACGCAAAGAACCATTATAGAAACCATAAATGGACCTCCAAAATATGACAGTAACCTTTGTTTTATTTAAAAAACCAACAGCTTAGTAGTAAACCAAATGAATTTGATCGATTGTCGAGATATGACGCGACTTTTTTTAATTAAAAGAATTACCGTAATTGTTTACAATTTTGAACGGTCGACTGCGAACAAATACATATTTAGCGGGCTATTACACAACATAAAGAAACTGTGGAAAGAAAACATAGTATAATATGAGTTAGTGTAAATATTTATGTAGATATTGACTAAAGGTAAGTCCCGCCTCGTAGTTTCCTAGAAACGGCGTTCTAAATACTGGTTTTGATGCAATCGACAAGATATGTTTCATGCATACTGTTTTAAAATATAATAAAACGCTTCAATAAAGTAAGTACTATGTATGTAGCATTGAGAAATAAGGTAATGAGACATTTCTATACATAAAATGAATTAAATTTTATTAATCGGATTAAAAATAGAATTAAAATACACTTCTAAATTATATTAACGTGGAAAATTATCCACGAAAAGGTACGTGTTGCAATTTGCCTAGTTATAAAAGGAAAAAAACCATTTGAATCGGAATAATGATTCATCCTTTGTAGGTGAAAGTACAGAATAACATGTAAGGCAAGACGTAATATATTTCTGTGATAAAATTGCGTTTTCTGCGAAGTTCAACTCGCGAAAAGGAATCCCCAATAACCGTCACTTCTAAAATATGTGATCACGTCGATCTGAAATATTACTTTAGCTTAAAACTTAATGTACACTCTTGCCGAAGTAGGAAATAAAAACCTGATATATTATTTATTTTATTCCAGTCATTGATCACTTTATTTATAAATTGTACGCCAACCTTATAAAGCTCAAGTTTGAAGTGTGACAACGCTATTTTGTTTAGTATTTGTTTAAAAAAATAAAACTCGCCACAGGTAGGATTCGACATTTGTCCCGGATCGGAACCGAACGACATACAGCTGTTTCGAACTTATTAGTTCTCATCAGTGCCGTACACGGTACGCCGATTCAGGACAAATGCCGAATGAACTTTATGGCGTATACATCTTTATCGATACGATCTCTGTCAGTAACATATAAGTCGGAAATCGAGAAAGGAACCACCAAACCGCCAAGCGGTTATCAAAGTAGTTCCCGAATAGCAAAGCTATTACATAATCGCTCTAGGAAACAACTACTCCTCGGGCTAAAGCCCCGCCAGGCATTGAATTATACCCAGAAGCGATCCTCGACCCCTTTCTCGTGTTTCTGCACGGTCAGATAAGGTTTCAAAAAATAAAACCCGCCACAGGTAGGAATCGGCGTACCGTGTACGGCACTGATGAGAACTAATAAGTTCGAAACAGCTGTATGTCGTTCGGTTCCGATCCGGGACAAATGTCGAATCCTACCTGTGGCGGGTTTTATTTTTTGAAACCTTATCTGATCGTGCAGAAACACGAGAAAGGGGTCGAGGATCGCTTCTGGGTATAATTCAATGCCTGGCGGGGCTTTAGCCCGAGGAGTAGTAGTTGTTTCCTAGAGCGATTATGTAATAGCTTTGCTATTCGGGAACTACTTTGATAACCGCTTGGCGGTTTGGTGGTTCCTTTCTCGATTTCCGATTTATATGTTACTAGTATTTGTTTAGCAGCCATCAATAGTGAACGCTCTCCGGTAACAATACAAGAACGCCCTCAGTGAATTAATAAACATTGAAAGAATTGGTCATCATTATGTGATACAATACTGTCTTTTGAAAGACCTCAGTCCAACCGATATCAAAGGGGAGCTAGATTCTACTCTGGGGGAGCCCACACGACCAAATGAGGTGACCACGCCAGAAACGGTGAAGAAAATCAGTAAAATAGTACTGGGATGACCGTCGACTGAAGTGCGCGAGCTAGCAAACATGGTAGGCATTTCAAAATGTGCTGTACATCGCACGCTGACTGAAAATTTGGATATGAAAAAGCTGTGCGCAAGATGGGCGCCGCGATTATTCGCAATGGAACAAAAACAGCGTCGTGAGGATGTCAATCGAGTGTTTGGCAAAGTTTCACATGAATTCATAGCCATGGATGAAACATGGGTCCATTACTTCACACTTGAGGCGAAGAAACAGTCAAAACAATGAACTGAAAGGAAAGGATCTGCGCCGAGGAAGACAAGGACAGTTCCATCTGCAGGCAAGGTCGTGGCGTCAGATTTTTGGGATGCGCGTGGGAAAATTCTCATTGATTATCTTCAGAAAGGAAGAACAATCAACAGCGAGTATTATGCCGAACTTATTGCAGCGTTTGAGTGATGAAATCAAGAAAAAACTGCGTTTGGCGAATATGAAAGTTTTCTTCCACCAAGACAATGCATCAGTTCACACATACGTTATCGCGATGGCCAAAATCAATGGGTTGAAGTTCGAATTGCTTCCTCGCGAACCCTATTCGCCAGATTTAGCTCCCTCGGTTTATTTTCTGCTTCCAAACTTGAAAAAATGGCTCGGCGGTAAAAGATTAGCCAACAATGAAGAGGTGGGATTTGCGGTTGATGACTATTTTGAGGAGCTCGGCAATTATCACTATAAACGGGGTACAGAAGCTATTGAACATCGCTGGGAAAAGTGTATCGAACTAATAGGAGACTATGTAGAGAAATAAAGATATTTTTCCCAAAATTATTGTCTTTTCTTTGTTAAGTTGGGTACTTCTGGGACTACCCTCGTACATTGTATAAGCGACGATGAACAAATAATTCAATTGGTTATATCTCAGCGCAATATGGGTATTTATTTAATTGTTAACTGACGGAATAATTTGTCTTCTTGCTTTTGCTATTAATTAATGACTCTATTTTGCCAAAAAAATAACCGACTTACAATCGAATTACATAAATTATGTGTTAAATTATACCTACCGTATGTAAAATAAATGCATTAAATTAAAAAATATCTTTCCATTACAATAGAAGTAATCAAAAATAATCAAGTACTCTATATAGTTCGACAAACATTTATTCCAGTCACCTTTTATTTTTGTTATTATGTTATTATAGAAATATTACTCTTATCAACATGTAATATCGCCGTACGAAAATACGAGATAAGGGGCCATTAAATAATTTCTCGATTACTTAGTCACTGTATATTACTTTTAAATACATACAAAAGATAAAATACTTGAGATACGATTTTTATAAACTTTAAAGAATTTATTATTAAACTAATTTATATTTAAATAGTATTTAAAGTGTTTGTAATATGTTGCAACATATACAACACATTTTAAATTAACATCAAATTACATCAAACGCTTGCCTATTTACAAAACTCAGATTCTGATCGGATTTTAATTAAAAGCTGTCCGACACCTCGATATAAATATTCTCCGGCTGTTTATTTCCCAGCGAGATCTCCATTTGTAATACTGTGTACTAACAAAATGATTCAGCTGAATATATGTAATTAATATAATGATAATAAATATATAAAAATATACAAATTTACGGGAATTTGGTGGATTAAAGCTGTGAATAATATAGTGGTAATTCCATTATTGTAAATAAAATATCGTATACAGGGTGATATACGAAAGTAGGATATATCTCCAGTGGCGAAACGTCGATTTAAGCTGAGGGTCATTTGTCCTGAATTAGACGAAGGAGGGGGGGATGCTCATAATGCAATATATATATATATATATATATATATATATATATATATATATATATATATATATATATATATATATTGAATAGTTGAATCGCAAAAACAACTTACCTATATTCTTTGTATATCAATTCCATTCGCCGCGTTTTCTTTTCTGCAAAATCCTCTATAGTTCTTGAAATAAATTGGTAGATTTTGTCGCTTTAATTTTTCAGTTTATCGTCTAAAGATAAATTATTAAAATAACCCCTCTTATTAATTAAAAAGTCTACTAAATCGGCAGTGTCTAGGGCCGGCACTATCCTTAAAAATAACACTAATCACTACGACTAACGACAGGTCTGTTGAATTGTTACTTTTACTTGCGCTTTATTTTTACTTGTTTCTTAAATGAAACTCTTGAATGCAGACTAAACAAAATATATTTACTTTCTATATAACTACTACTATCGAATGCAATCACAGAACATACACACTAATACATGGCCCCATAGATCATAGACTTAAAGAACTGAACTTAACTCAACTGATCCAACCAGAGATTACTTCTTCTAACAAGGTCAATATTATAGCCACTGTAACACGCAAACTCATCGATGAGGTTAGCTAAATTGCATGTAATTTTTCGCATACTCTCCCCCATGTACCGCGGATCTCTATAAAATTCAAGGCGGTAGTCAGCCCAGATTCTTAGTGCGCAGGCCTGCCAAGGCTTGCGCACTGCCGGTTGCCGGTATGCTGGCGCTTCAGTTTAAATGGAAATAGATATGATAATATGAATAGAAAATGTTTATCATTCTGGCAAAGGCAAGTGGCAATATAGAAACGGAGTCTACCATCTAAAATATATAGGGTAGGCTGCGCCCTACTGCTTTAATGGACGCTTCGCCACTGTATATCTCTCTATATCTAGGATATATATCTATACAATATATCTCTCATTAAACGTATCATACATAAATGTTATTGAATTATCTTCCTTGTGTCGTAACAATTTTTATAAAAATCGAGTGGAAAAAAATTCCCACGTATAATTTTATTTATTTATAAATGTTTAATCGCTTGGGCTTGTACAATGCTAAAATTTTTCTTATAATTACCATTATTTTTAATGATAATAATTATGACACCTATATCCTTCTTATAGCATAGCTTTATCGATAGTTAATTAAACAGGAAAACAATTGTCAAGGAGGTTTAAGTCTGATGGTTTAGCAGGCTGTTACGTACATACCTGACTGTTATTTTAAACTGAATAATAGTAGCTAAATCTTGCAATTATTTAGCATGAATTAAAACGAATTCAACTAAGTTTAGTTCTTTGAAAAGGAACTTGATTTGAACTTTGAAGAAAAAATTGATAATTTTCACGTTTTAGGTCGACCGTACGCCACTGGTTCGTAGCGAGGAAAACGTTTTAATCGCGGGTTCGTTGTAGCAACTTCCTGGCATTGTCTTATCCACTGATATCTTTAATTTCCTAATAATGATCCGTATTTTATTGCTATTAATTATCGTACCATTTTCTCTCTACTGCGACCTCTCAATAGGCTCATTAGAATCGATGCCATTTGTGTATTTATAAAGCCCGTGCCAAAATCGCAAAATAGAATTCATATTTTACCTGTTTCGGTTCCAAAAAAGCGATTTTTGATGATATTAGACAGAAAATTATGATATCAACCATGTTATCGTTTTATAGCATAGGTATAGATAATTTCTGAGACGCTAACAGGCTAATAATCAAGGGGTATTAAATCGGGTGATCTAGCAGGCCACTTTGCCTCTAAAATAGCGCCTAGACGTGAACAAAATCTATAATTATGTAGAATAATGTCGATGACATCTAGGAAAAAGAGAAGGAACAACTTTCAGACTCCTTATTTAAACATAAAAAGTATTTTTTCGAAAACAAACCGTGGCAGTTATACCACTTCCATACATTTTGGATGCACTGTATAATGTTGTTCGTTATTCATTCATGGTACATGTACGTATACGATTTGAATTGACAAGTAAGCGATTAGCTAATTTGAAATTCTTATCCGATGGTTCCCGTATGGAGATGAAGATATCGTTTATTATAAATAATACACGCATTTATTTATTGCATAAATAATTATGGACTGTACAATACGTTGGAAAGTAGTACAGGTTCTGTGCGGCTACATTCATCCGTTTTAAATATTTTGAATGGGATCGCTGATGGTCATTAGATCCGGGGGATGAGGTGGCGAAAATGACATGACGGTAATAATAATAATTGTGTTTCATAGCTTGCTTATAGCGGTTTTTAGGGCATTCGCCTCGCCCGGAAGGTATGTTGATTAAAAAATGGTGACCCATTTCATCTAAAGGGTCTTTCAATAAGGATGCTCAATTTTTTAAAGTTTTCTGTGAGATATCCACTCAATTTTTTTTTTATTTGAAAGAATATTTTATGGCATTAAGTATGGAATATAACGTCATTCAAATATCCGTCGCGGCTTTGCTTGGTGGCACGTATTCTGGAAGTACAATTTTCGATGACTTTGTAGTATAAATCTGGCTGGTTTTGCTGGACGGCGTTCGTTATGTTGACTTTGAGGGCATCAATTGTTTGCGGTCTATTCCCATAGACATGCGATTTAAGATAGCCCCAAACGAAAGAGTCTAAAGGCATTAAATCGCACGATCTCGGTGGCCAGTTCACGTCTCCGCTGAGCGAGGTAACCATGCCCTAAAATTGCTCGTGCAGAATGTCCATCGTGGCATGCGCTGTGCGGCATTTAGCGCCGTCCAATTGGAACCACATGTTGTCGGTATCCATATCATCCAGTTTAGGCCACAAGAAGTTGCTTATCATCGATCTGTAGAGCTCGCCGTTGACAGTTATAGTAATGCCAGTTTCGTTTTGGAAGAAGTACAAACTGAAGATACCGCCAGGCCAAAATCCGCACCAAACAGTCACTTTCTCGGGGTGAATTTGATGATGGTGTTATTTCGTGTGGATTGGTATCGTCCCAAATCCGACAATTTTGCTTGTTCACATATCCATTCATCCAAAAATGGGCCTCGTCGCTAAAGATGATTTTTTTGGCGAAATTTGGGTCAACTTCCATCTGCTCCAGGGCCCAATCAACGAACACACGGCGTTGTCTATGGTCGTTTACCTCAAGTTCCTGGGCCAGTTGAATTATATACAGGTGCAGACCCCAAGTCCCGACGCAAAATTTGTCGCAGAAAAGCCAAGTTTTTGTAAACGACGAGAAATTGACTGCCTCGGGTTTTCCCGTACACTGTCGCGCACAGCAGCGATGTTTTCAGCAGACCTTGCGTTTCGGTGACGTCGGGTGTTGGCTGATTATATATCATTGATGATCTGCACACGTTGTTGAATGCTATAACCTTCCATGGTCATTCGCCATACGCTACTGAACAATTCACAATAAATTTGACATATGTTGCTCTACCATGACCGCTATAACCTAACAAATTTCGAGCGTCCCTATTGAAAAACCCTGTATACCCCTTGTTTCACCAAATCCCAACGGGACAAAAGTTGTTTATTAAAATGTGTGTATTTTACTAAGGACATATACATGAGTTGGTACGCGTATTAAATTTAATATTTATTGATGAGAAAAACAACTTGGCTCGCTTCCAACATATTACTATAAATTGCCTTAACTATATTATAATTTAACGGCGTATCGGGTATCCATGAATGGCAGAAACGAATATGCATACACACATGTATGTATGTATTGATTGTTTCGCTGGAAACCAAGTTTGTTGTTATGAAGAGCCCTGGGTTCGATATGGGAATAAATTTAATTAGACCTAATTAGTTCATTCGGAATAAATAGCGTACGAGTTTCTTCGGGTTTTATTTATGAAATTACTAATGTATCAATAAAGATGAATTATTAAATAACTGCCAGGGCGTGGTTTAATTATATTACTTTATTTTCACTACATGACATGCGCGTGTATACACAGTATGCAGCAAGTAGGATATAATAATGGTCATAATTCAAGCAATGCTGGCGAATTTTTTTTTTTTTTTTTAGTAAAGTTGATTTATTTTATTTACTGTCCCTACAACATTTTGTTCTTCTATTAAAAAATGTGTGGCATGTGTAAAAAAATTATTAGGGCGATCATATTTTTTAGTAGAGAAAAAAAAGTTTGTCTGTGGTGAATATTGAAGTTTCAGAGAGCCTACTGGGGGGTGTGGCGATTTTTTATTTCTTCTCCTTAAAACATACTTTTTTCATGAAAAAATCATAACTTCTGTAAAAAAAAAAATGGGGCTGTCTTATCTTTAAGGTAACTTAGTAGAGATTGTCTGTGACGAATATCGTCGTTTCAGAAAGCCTAATGTGATTGTGGTGTTTTTTTTTTATTTTTTCTATCTAAAAATCTTGTACTTTTACATTAAGAAATTATAGTGCCTGTAAAAACGCTATTAGGACGGTCTAATGTTTAGGGTGACTTAGTAGACTATAAGGGTTGTCTGTGCTGATTATTGAGTTTTCAGAGAACCTACTGGGAGTGTGTTGAATTTTTTAATTTCTTCTCCTTAAAAATCTTATACTTCTTTCATAAAAAAAAAATCGTAATCTCTATAACAAAACATTAGGGCAATCTTTCCTTTATGGTAACCTAGTAGTAACTTCAGGGATATAGTACCAATAAGTAGAAACGTTAGGAGTCAATCGGGGGACATACTGATCGGAAGAGAGGAGAAAGCGGATAGATGGAAGCAGTACTTAGGAAATTTATACGAGGGTCAGGAATTAGGAGAGATATTAGAGGAAGAATCTAGCATCGATAGGGAAAAACCTATATTGAAAGAAGAATTTGAAATAGCACTAAGGGGGCTAAAGAACAATAGAGCGCTGGGTGTAGATAATATACAGGCGGAAATTTTTAAATGTGCGGGACAGAAAGTAGTAAATAGGATGTTTGAACTGGTAAAATACATATACGAAACGGGCGAGATTATTATCGTTACTATACCGAAAAAGAGAGGAGCCGACAAATGCGAGAACTTTAGAATGATTAGCCTAACTTCCCACGCGTCAAAAATCTTAACCAGAATGGTGCAGAAGAGGATGGAAAATAAAGCGGAGGAAATTCGGGATTAAAGTACAGGGACAGAAACTAAAAATGCTGAGATTCGCAGTATTAGCATCTAGTAAGGAGGAATTAGAATCAGCGTTGAACGAAATGGAGGCAGTGTTGACAGAGGAATACGGAATGAGGGTGAATAAAAACAAAACTAAAGTGTTAATGTGCAGAGGATGCGAGAGCAGAGCAAAAACGAAAGTACAAATTAATAATGAAAGATTGGAGGAAGTTAAAGAATTCACTTATTTAGGAAGTAAAATAAATTGGGATGGAAGAAGTGATAAAGATATAAAACAAAGAATAACGCAGGGTCGAGTAGATTTTAACAAAAAGAAAGCACTTTTATGCTCGGGGGTAATAAACTTAGAAACAAGGAAGAGATTTTTGAAAACGTATGTATGGAGCACGGTACTATACGGTTGCGAAACCTGGACGGTAGGGGAAGCAAGTAGGAAGAAATTATAAGCTTTTGAGATGTGGTGTTACCGAAGAATGATGAAAATACCGTGGAACGATAGGGTTAGAAACGAAGAAGTATTAGAGAAAGTCGGCGAGAAAAGAAGTATGTGGAAAAACATAAAGAAGAGAAGAGATAGAATGGTAGGCCACTTGCTGAGACATGGGGGAATAGTCCGCGATATTTTGGAGGCAGAAATAGGAGTGAAGAAAGGCAGAGGTAGGCCTAGATTAGACTACTGCTCGCAAATAGTAATGTATGTAGGTTGTAGCACAATTAGCGAAATGCGTAGGTTAGCACAAGATAGGAGAAGCTGGAGGTTAGCGTCCAACGAGTCTTAGGACTGATGACCTTATGATGATGATGATATACTTAAATATATGCCTAATAATTTCCTTAAATACCATTCTTATTAACTTTTCTTCCAGCAAAAAAAAATTGTCAAAAAACCCGTTTTTAACTTATTACAGTGGCGTTACTCCTTAAAAACGCGATCTATTAGACTGCAAATAAATCCATAAACATCAATAAAACCTTGTATACGCTGTGGAAAAGTCGGGAACATCTGAATAATCTCGCAAAATATTTGTTGCTTGCAAAAACGCTTGAAAGAGTGAAAAGCTATTTTAGATTTGCGGTCATTTGAAATACTTTAGTCTTATGTACAGGGACGTACGTTCGCAAGGTCAAAAGGATGTATGTTTGTTATTTATTAAATCTTTTGAATATCGAAGAACAGTAAAAACCTTAATTAAATGGCAGATATATTTTTTAACATTTTTCTTTTTTCTAAAAATCTTGTACCTGTTACATTAAAAAATTTGTAACGCCTGTAAAAAAAAATTACTAAGGAGGTCTTATGTTTAGGGCGACTTAGTAGAGACTACAAGGGTTGTATGTGGTAAATAATGAGGTTTTATAGAGCCTACTGAGGGTGTGGTAATTTTTTTTTATTTCCTTTATTTTTTTATTTCTTAAATTACGCCTATTTCTCCATCCCCTTTTCCGTTGTAAGCTGTCTTTTATTAATTCTTGATTCTTTAACATTAAAATACGAATTTGGCATTCTGACTTCGATGGGAGTTCATCGATAATCGAAAGAGACTCGAACGCCACTGGGGTTCACACGCTGCATACTATCCTAGCCTGTACCCTGAATGTAACGAGCTGGCTTAATTTGAACAAGTTGCGTTGTCAAGATCCACATAATTCCGTATTATTAGTTATTATTGTTTATTGCGGAAGCATAGCGTTCTCATCACGATCAGAATCTGCAGCAATCTGGAGATGCACCCATGACGCCATGTCTCTTTAAGTTAGCAGAAGAAAGTTAACAAAACGCAATTATGTTATATGGAAAATTAAATGCTAATAAAATCCTAACTAAATGAGCAAAACAAAATTTTAGCTCATATTATATTTTTTGTTATCGCAAGTTCTTCTAACTTGTAAAAAAGACAGCGGAACACTAACCTAAAATAACAATTTCGTAATTTTCAACCGCGAAATAATAAAAGCAAATTAAATGGTCAAAAAAAATGTCCAGTTCATATACATATATTTTTAGTTATCGCATGTTCTGCTAACTTGCAAAAAACATAGCAGAACATTAATGTAGAAGAACAAATTCGTCATTTTCAACCGCGGATTAATAAAATCAAATTAAATGCGTAAAAAAATTTCCGTATCACCGAAAAAAATGTATTGATGTCTGTGGACCTTTTGAAAGGCAAGCAAAAATGTGGAAAAATCTTTCCCATGGTCTCCTTATGATTACTGAAAAACTGCTAATGGTAAAAAAAATTCAACTCAAGATCTGAAATCTAGAAACTTGAATCTTCAATTTTCTTTTTTTAAAATTGTTTTGTGACTATTTTTCTCCAAATTACAGCCCTTTGAAAATCACCTAAAAATTTAGGATTTTTTACATTCCTCAATTTTTGTGCCCAGTGTATTTAGGATAACCTATATATTAAACAAATGTTATATTACCAAAAATCAATAAAAACGTATAAAAGTAAATAAATATATGATTTATCACAGAGACATAAGAGGGCATTGCTTATAAGATAAAAAATAACACTTCTGGAGGAACGGGCCGTGATATTGACTTTGTATATGATTCAAAATTACAAAAAATCCTGCGTTTTTCTTGTAAGAGTTGTTAAATATATTTCATGGTGAGTGAAATACTTGCATAATTTCTACCGATGTGTGTATTGATTACAATTAGCCTTCCGTCGGGCGCAGCCGATCTATGAGATCCGGCAATCACTTTTTTCTTTGCCCTCGATTTTTTTTTGTGCATTCCATGGCCTTGTATGGGCTACCTGGATCTGTTAGATACATTGCGCCTGATTACGCTATTATTTGCACTTTTTTATTTTGTTAGGTTACATTTATTATTTAAATTAATATTTTTGGGATCTTTACATTTAATTTACTTATTATGGCTTTTTATGGTATTATTATTCAAAATTAAGATATTTGGGTGTTAAATTAGTGGTTTATACTACATATCGTTACCAACAATGTGACGTTTATTTTTGTTTGGAACACGCTAAAATGATGAAGAGGATTTATAATTCTTGACACTTAAAGTGGGCAGGTACTTATAACTTTCTTTTTTGTAATTCACGTCCAATATATTTTTATATATAACTTTATGACTTTTATATGAAATATAGGTGGTTTATCTTCTGTATTCAAAATATTGTTCAATACTAATTTATGTGTCTTTCGTCCTTAAAACGAAAAAACTTGTCAATAGCTGGTTCTCCTATAAAAATCTTCCAAATTTATTGTATCACAACACTAAATGAGTTCCTTTATGTAAATTTAATTATTGCGATTAAAAACTAGTGTAAAATATTTATTATTGTATCATATTAATTAAAATAAGCGTTTAATTGAGTCTCCACCTCATTAAAATCTAAATTGTGTAAGATTTTATATGGGATCTCTCATATGCATTGCGCCAGAATGTGTTTGGATTCAGACCGCGCCTGACGGAAGGTTAAACTGCATCCGACTGTGAAAATTCGTAAATAAAATTTTGGCTACGTCGACGAAATTATGTAGACAGTAAGACTAAATTAAAATATATAAAGACTTTTACTTTTACCATAAATATAAATACCTTTCACCGAATGTAATTTCGTACGATGCTTAGAATTCGAATTAATGATGTTTATGTTTTGCGAACATGGCGATAATTCAATATAAACAGAAATAATACCGCGTCCTAATTGAACATCCCATACACAACACTATTTTCCTTAACAAAGTTGAAGGTTACACGATACGAATAATTATTCAAGCGTTAATAAAAACCGGAGACAAAGTTCTACATTTATTTTATAATCGTTGAATAATACGTGCCGGTAATTCTAGCTCGGATTACTGTTTTTTTAATTGTGTATTTAAAAGGATACAAGGAAATTATGTTTGGGAAAATGGTGGGACACGATGGTTTTTGTTTTTGGTTACGTCGAGTGTCTGCGCAATGCGCGTCACCACCCGGTTATGTTAAGGAATTCGAAAGATATAAACTCCTGGACAAAACTGACGTATCAGTGAAACTTCACATTATTATAGTCCCTTCAAATTAGACAAAAAATCACTGATTTTGGGAAATTTTTCCTACACCTAAGCGACCTATACAGAAAGTTGTGTTAGGATTGTGTCAACATATTTTTCACCTAGCGAATGATACAAAAAAGGGTTGTTTTTTAGATATACACATATATCCGCGTTTTTTCGGTTTTTTGCGCTTTTCTGAAAAACTGCATTTTTGGGAAAACATGACCTGATTTGATGTGTGTAGATTTTGCGATTCTTCACAATTTTTGTTCTTTTCATTTTTTCGATATTCTGCTTACTTGCGCCGCTAGAGCGCGCTTGATGTATTTTTGAGCTGTTCTTCGATTTTAAGCCAAAACTATGCATTGTAGAGAAAAATATCAAGAGATCAAAATTGTAGATATAAAAATTTACGACACATTTTGTTCTTTTGTTTTTTTATTGTCGCACGGTTTTGCCATTAGAGAGCGAAAACCGTTTTCTTTTTTTTGTAATACTCTTATGCAAATGAAAGAAACACTCTAGAGCATTATTTTTGATTTATAGGCAAAACTATGCATTTTTTAGAAAAGTTCAATCACGAAAAGTTAGAGAGCAAAAAACTTCCTACAAATTGTCTTACACTTTTTTTTTGCAAAAAATGCATAGTTTTGCCTATAAATCAAAAATAATGCGCTAGAGTGTTTTTTTCATTCGCACAAGAGTGTTACAAAAAAAATAAAACGGTGTTCGCCCTCTAATGGCAAAACCGTGCGACAATAAAAAAACAAAAGAACAAAATGTGTCGTAAATTTTCATATCTACAATTTTGATCTCTTGATATGTTTCTCTACAATGCACAGTTTTGGCTTAAAATGGAAAAACAGCTCAGAAATATTTCAGCGCGCTCTAGCGGCGCAACTAAGCAAAATTTCGAAAAAATGAAAAGAACAAAAATTGTGAAGAATAGCAAAATCTACATCAAATCAGATCATGTTTTCCCAAAAATGCAGTCTTTCAGAAAAACGCAAAAAACCGAGGCCAAAAACGCGTATATATATATGTATATATATATATATATATATATATATATATATATATATATATATATATATATATATATATATGTCTATATCTAAAAAACAACCCTTTTTTATCATGCGCTAGGTGAAAAATATGTTGACACAACCCCAATACAACTTTCTGTATCGGTCGTTTAGCTGTAGAAAAAATTTCCCTCAATTTTTCTAATTTGAAGGGACTAATGTAAGGATTTACAACTTCGAAAAATTATAAGAAATAATGAAACGTTTTGCTGGTACCTTAATTTTTGTCAAGGAGTGTACATTTTTTACAATGTGATCATTTTTCGAGTACTTTGTATAAAAATCTTTTAAAACTGTATTTCTATTTAAATTTAAGTCAAATAACATTGTCATTTTTTAAAAATTTGTTTGCTTTTAACTTCGTTTACTTTTCATTGTATATTCTTCTTTTTAACGACTGTACACAGTCAAATTAATGTTTATAGTCCTTAATATAAGGGAAACAGAATAGGGTAAATATTTTATAATCTAATTCATTTAGGCTTAAAGCACGTATCAGGGTTCCTTTATACCTAGAAATATAATAATCAATACTCTGGGACGTATTCGTTTACTTGGTGGAAAAGGAGATATGCCAGTGCCAGTAATGACGAGGGCTTCAGCGAACAACATAATGAAAATAACAAATTGAATTACCAATTTGATCCTCCAAATGCTATCCTACTAAAATGATTACACTATTATTACCGTTATTATTATCAGAGTATTGTTTATTTCGAAGTAAATCAATACTGCATATGGGATGAACAAATTCTACTCTCTAGTTATATACTGCTTGATATATCGACTTACATGACACAATAAAAAAGGGCGGATATGCCAAAATAATGCTCATAATTAATATTTTTTATTGTTAGTCTTTATCTTGAACAGTTTGATGATCGTTTTTCTAAATTTTATCTTCACCAATAACTCTATTGCGAAAAAAACAAAAACATTTTATTTCGCTTTAAAATTATGAACTCTTAAAGAAAAAAACAAAGATGAGTTCAAAATATAGTTAAATGATGAAGATATTTAAATAGATTGTTAATAATAATTAACAACTATCGAGATTAGTTAAAATATTCGATGCAGTTGCAAAGATTTAACTAATTTAAGTATTTTAGCTGTCTAAACAGCTCATTCAATTAGTTATATAGCTGAGAATGGCTGAAATTAATTAATAATAGTTAAAAATATTTGATATATTAAGTTAAAACGACAACATTAAACCACAACCAAGCAAATCAAAATTTAAATAAATAGAAAGTAGAAGTATGTAATTAAAACAATAGAAATAGTTCTTTTTTTACCTTGTCTCGGTAAAAACACGAACTTTTAAAAGATAAAACAAGGATCGAGTTAAGAATTTAGTTAAAAGTAGTATAATATAGTTAATTTAACTAATTTAATTATTTTAACTATTCAAACAGCTGGAATAATTAATTATACAGCTGAGAATGGCTAAAATTAATTAAGAATAGTTAAAAATATTTGAGATTTTAAGTTAAAACAATAACATAACATTAAACCATAACCAAACAATTGGAAATTTAAATAAATAGAAAATAGAAGTATGTAATTAAAACAATAGAAATAGAAATCGAATTTTTTAAATTGTCTCGGTAAAAATATTAACTCTTAAAAGAAAAAACAAAGATGGGTTAAAAATTTAGTTAAAAGTAGGATTAATATAGTCAATTTTTAATAATAGTTAACAGCTACTGTGATTAGTTACCCTTAATTATAGTTAAAAGAAGTTAAAATATAAAGATTTTTAAATAAATTTTTAATAACAGTTAACAACTCTTGAGATTAGTTACAATGTTCGAGGTAATTGTAAATTTCTAACTAACTTAATTATTTTAGCAGCTGAAATAATTAAATTATATAGCTGAGAATAGTTAAAATTAATTAAGAATAGTTAAAAACATTAAATATTTTAAGTTAAAACGATAACATATTACAACCAATCAATTCAAAATTTAAATAAGTAGAAGATAAAAGTATGTAATTAAAACAATAGAAATTGTTGTTTTTTACCTTGTCTCGGTAAAAATATGAACTTTAAAAAAAACAATATCGAGTTAAAAGTGGTATAATATAGTTAATTTTTAACTAATTTAATTATTTTTGCTGTTCAAATAGCTGAATTAATTAATTATAGAGCTGAAAATGGCAAAAATTAATTCAGATTAGTTAAAAACATTTCACGATCTTAAGTTAAAACGATAACATTAAACCACAGCCACCCAATCAATTTAAATAAATAGAAAATAGAAGTACGTAATTAAAACAATAGAAATAGTTCTTTTTTTACCTTGTCTCGGTAAAAATATTAACTTTTAAAAGAAAAAAACCAAGATGAGTTAAAAATTTAGTTGAAAGCGGTATTAATATAGTTAATCTTTAACTAACTTAATTATTTTAACTGCTCAAACAGCTGAATGATTAATGTTATAGCTAAGAATGGTTAAAATTAATTCAGAATAGTTAAAAACATTCAAGATTTTAACTTAAAACGATAACATTAAACCACAACCAAACAATTCAAAATTTAAATAACGAGGAAATTGAAGTATGTAATTAAAACAATAGAAATCGTCCTTTCCTTTTCTCTGTCTCGATAAAAATACGAACTCTTAAAAGAAACAAAACAAAGATTAGTTAAAAATTTAGTTAAAAATAGTTAAAATATTAAGATATTTAAATAATTGTTTAACAGTAGTTAACAACTATTGAGATTAGTTAAAATCTCTGATGTAGTTGTAAATTTTTAACTAATTTAATAATTGTAGCTGTTCGAACAGCTGAAATAATTATATAGCTAACAAGTCTAAAATTAATTGAGAATAGTTAAAAACGTTTATAGATTTTAAGTTAAAATGGTAACAAACCACAACCAAACAAATCAAAATTTAAATAAATAGAAAATAGATGTAATTAAAACAATAGAAGTAATTCTTTTTTTTTACCTTGTCTCGGTAAAAATATGAACCTTTAAAAGAAAAAACAAAGATGAGTTAAAAATCTAGTTAAAAGTAGTATTAATATAGTTAATTTTTAAGAATAGTTAGTAGCTACTGCGGTTAATTATAAAATATTCGAAGTAGCTGTAAATTTTAAACTAATTTAATTATTTTACCTGTTGAAAAAGATGAAATATTAATTAAATAATAGCTGATAATAGCTAAATTGAGAATAGTTTCATTTGAATGAAAACATTCAATACTTAAGTTAAACACGACAACATTAAATCACAACAAAATAATTCAAAATTTAAATAAATAGAAAATAAAAATATGTAATTATAATAACAGTAAATAAATATTAATAAAATTAAAGGTAAAATAACATACATTCATTTCAAATAATATCAGAGACTCGTTTTGATAGTACACAAAATACATAAGCCCAAATATATACTTGAGAACAGTTAAGAAAATACCGGGAATAGTTAAAATATTAGTTAAAAGTAATTAAAAATATCAATATTAAAGGACCGCTAATACAATTGAAAATTTAAATTATAATAAAATTAGTACACAAATGATTAACAAAAGTAAACAAAAAAATATAACCTCATTTCTAGTAAGTTTTGTCTTAGATGTAGTTTAAGATATAGTTAAAAATAGTTTAGATTAGTGAAGAACATCTAAAAAATTAAGAATATTTACGAGTATAGGTGACAATAATTTTAAAAACAGTGTTCAATATTATTCGAAAGTAATAACAAAAATTAACATAGTTAAACACAGTCAAACAGATTAAAATTGGTACTTAAAACAATAAATACAATTGGAAATTTAAATAATTTGAACTGTGAATAATTAAAGTCAATACAATAGGAATTAATAGAAATAAATAAAAAAATAATGAAATACAGTTGAAGTGAACAACCAAAAATAAAAAGTAATTGAAAAACGGAGAAATGCAATCGTAGGAATAGTTAGTTACAACGGTAGAAAATTATTAAAACCGGAAACAGTCACACATAATAAACATATTAAAAAACAAAAATAACTTTTCTTAGTACTTAAAACTTGTTTTCTTAGACGTTTAATAGTTTTCCTCATCTTGTGGGGATTTTTGACAGCTCAGTTTGAAATCATGTTGCTATTTAAAACAAAAAGAGTTATTGCAGTAACTAGAATTTTAAATACATCATCTTTCATTCCAGTCAGTTAGGTTAGGTCAGGACAAAACGCTTTTCTAATTTTGTAAATAATTCCCGCACAATATTCTAATTAGTTTAACATTGGAAATATTATAAGAAACACTATCTAATACAGTTCAATTGATTAGTGGCTCAATTTCAATTAGAAACAAAGATTAATACAATTTTCAATACCAATTATCTTGATTTGATGACTAATCGAAAAAAATACACCGATAAGAATATTATTTAATATTATAAATTCACCATATTCCGCACATACCAAATAGTATACTACCAATATTTATATATTCTACAGCTGTTATTCAACCCTTTTCCGGTCTACAGAAAATCGTAACATATATTTTAAAAATGTAAAATTGTTGGTTTGGGAACATGCACAGGTAACCACCAAATCCGTTGTTTAATGGTTAACAAATACAACAAAGCGCCATAGCTATATACCTGGAGACCCATTTAAGGATTACAATCGTTTTCAAAACAACTTAAAATTATATGCAAGCCATTTGGAAGTTTATTACATGTCAATAGTCGTTTGTACCCTTATGAATTGTTTAAAACCGAGTCTTGTACATTATCCTTATATTATTTTGGTATTAGAGTCCATTTCTAAACATTTAAAAGTTGTTCATATACAGGGTTCTCCAATAAGGACGCTCGATTTTTAAACAAATAAAATAAGTTGTGTGTGAGGTATCCAATCAATTTTTGTTTATTTGAAAGAATATTTTATGGCATTAAATATGGAACATAAGATCGTTCTAAATGTCCACCGCGGCTTTGCTTGGTGGCACGTATTCAGGATACCGATGACTTTATCGCATAAATTTGGCTGAATTTGCTGGATGGCGTTCGTTATGTTGACTTTGAGGGCATCGATTGTTATTTGCATAGACCTGCGATTTAAGATAGCGCCAAAGGAAGAAGTCTAAAGGCGTTAAATCGCACGATTTTGGTGGCTAATTCATGTCGCCGCTGCGCGAGATAACCATGCCCTGAAATCGCTCGTGCACAATGTCCATCGTGGCATGCGCTGTGTGGCACGTAGCGTCGTCCTGTTGGAACTACATGTCGTCGGTATGCATATCATCCAGTTTAGGCCGCAATAAGTTGCTTATCACCGATCTATATCGCTCGTCGTTGACGGTTATGGCGATGTCAGTTTCGTTTTGGAAGAAGTACGGACCGATGATTTCGCCAAACCAAAATTTTGTCTATGGTCATTTACCTTAAATTCCTAGATCACTTGGATTTTTTACGGGTGTAGACCCAAGTTCCGACGCAAAATTCGCCAAGTTGAAGTAGCAGAAAGGCCGAGTTCTTGTGACCGACGGGGCATTGACTGCCTCGGGTTTTCCTGTACACTATCACGCACAACAGCGGTGTTTTCAGCAGACCTTACGTTTCGGTAACGTACGGGTGTTGATTATTTATCAAACAAATTTCAAGCATCCCTATTGAAAGACCCTGTAGTTGAAATGTTTTAAACTGTTCCACACTATTCCAAACCAAATTGGTCCTCGTATCTTAATAGCCTTTTGATTTCGAGTAAATACAGTTTCAAAACACTTGTTTAAAACTAAAAATAAATATATATTAGTAGACTTTACTTCGTATTAATTAATCATAATGATGACATTTATCTTCCACGAATAATATTAAGATTCTCGAAGTTAGAAGGTGACGTTTTGATTCTAGGTAGCATAAATTTCGTTTTATTTGCATCGATGTTTTTTGTATCATATCTCAAAGACATTACAAGTTTGGCCTACGTCGTTACATTTATTTTTTTCTTGGAAACCCCGTTAATGCTGTAATTATGCTCTTAAATTATTTCGATAACATTTAAAAGAAGTAGTGACAAATTAAATACAAAAATAATAAATTTTTCATTTCATTTTTTATTGTTAATGTTATTAAAACTTATACTATTCGGCTTGAATGTTTCTAAATAAAATATATAATGTTTCTAAATCAAACACCGTTAATAAATGTTGCTCAAAATCCCCATGAATCTAAACTCATCCAATTAAAAGAAAAAAATAATCGAAACTGTTTCACCCCAACGCATCGATTCGATATGTTATCTTACTGACAGTTTAGGGCAAACACGAATAAAATAGGGTGTCGAGCCAACTGAGTACTGTTCGTCATCCATTGTGAACACGACGAGTCCCCTGCGCCACAGGCAATAATTTTTTGTACAATATAAAACCCCATCTATAGCGACATAATATGAAAACTAATTCTTCGGTTACAGGTTACACAACGCGAGTTTGGGTGTTTTTAATGAAAATCAGATCATCAATAATTCGATAAAATTGGTAAAATGATGAAAAATTGGTTAAAAATTACTCAAACTTGGAACTACCTCCAAAAACCAAAAAACTATTTAACGATCTCAAGTACGATTTCAAGCTTTTATCTTACAGCAATAAATAATAAACAGTTTTAAACCCTTAAAAGGGACTTTTCCGCACATAGAACATCTCTATCTCGAAATTGAGTGGGCGAGAAAAGATAAACCAACACATAAATGCAGAATATGTGTTTTATGCGACAGTTTTACTTCAAATAGTCCACCATCGTGCTTTCTCATAACCCATGGACAGGGTGGGGTGTGTCGTATCCACCTCAAAATCAATAGGTGTCGTCTGAGAGACGTCCCCGATCAGAATCAGTCAAAACTCGATCGATCCCAACACGATTTAGTTGAATTATCGTGCCAACAAGAATAACTGCTGACGACAACGACGACAATGACACACACAAAATGGTTTAAAAACCATTGGCTTTTTTTTAGGCCGAAAAACGAAAAATAAACCCTAGAAGAACATGTTTACACGATTACATTACTTTTCCGCGTATAGTGAAGTGCGGAAAAGTAAAAATATTATCGGTCACTAAGGCTTTTATCAAGTAGCCAAAAATGAACCATTTGACCATTTTATTTAGTCGATCTTTTTAAAAATCTCTGCCATAGAATTTGATATTTTGGCATTGCAAAATTGTTTTTCTTCTAACCTATCTAACTCATGCCAATGTATTTATTACAGTCTGCTTCAATGGTGGCATAAAACAAACGACAATATACTATAATTACATAAATTCTCATTGGATCCAAGTGACCCGATCCAAAGGCCACAAAAAGTTGACGTTTGGCCGACAATAATTGGAGATAGAATTAAGGAAATTCTATCGTCTTCGGGGCAAAATTTACATATATGATTTTTTACTATTCGAATTATTCCCAGCTTCAATCGATTGATTCCTATATGATGATGAGCTCGATGTGATTCATGAACGTCTTTTTTCAAGCAGCAGGTGCTTATCCTGCATTGTATTTTTAACCGATACGTTTCCAAACTGGATAGGCAGACAAAGAGCAATAGAATGGCCCTTAAGATCACCCGACATGACCCTTTCAAATTTTTATTTATGAGGATTTTAAACATAATAATCGACGTGCCCAAGAAGGGTAGTATTTTGAATGTTTATACTTGTATTTTCAGTCTTATTTTTCGTTATACGAGTCGAGGCTCATAATAGTTTAGCCAGGCATAATTTTACAACTGATATATTTAAATAAAAGTAAAAACACTCTCAAGACTATTTTATTAAAGAAAAATATTGGTAACAGAAACAAAGTATACGAGACGAGGAAGGACTGAAAACTTAAAAGTCAATAAAGTGGGAAATCATTAGAAAGGTAAAAAAGCGAAAGAACAATGGATAGAGGATAAATTCAAAGAAGTAGAAGATAAGCTCCAAGTAGATAAGACCGATGAGGCTTACAAAATAATTAAGAGGAACTTCAGGGATGTAGGACCAATAAGTAGAAACGTTAGGAGTCAATCGGGGGACATACTAATCGAAAGAGAGGAGAAAGCGGATAGATGGAAGCAGTACTTAGGAAATTTATACGAGGGTCAGGAATTAGGAGAGATATTAGAGGAAGAATCTATCATCGATAGGGAAGATGTAGGAAAACCTATATTGAGAGAGGAATTTGAAATAGCACTAAGGGGGCTAAAGAACAATAAAGCGCCGGGTGTAGATAAAATACAGGCGGAAATTTTTAAATGTGCGGGACAGAAAGTAGTAAATAGGATGTTTGAACTGGTAAAATACATATACGAAACAGGCGAGATTCCGGAGGATTATAAGAGGAACATTATCGTTACTACACCGAAAAAGAGAGGAGCCGACGAATGCGAGAACTTTAGAAAGATTAGCCTAACTTCCCACGAGTCAAAAATCTTAACCAGAATAGTGCAAAAGAGGATAGAAAATAGAGCGGAGGAAATACTAGAAGACCAATTCGGGTTTAGGCGAAATAGGGGAACTCGCGAAGCTATTCTGGCGCTAAGAGTAATGTTAGAGAACACAATAGAAAAAAGAAAGAACGCTTATATAGGATTTGCAGATTTAGAAAAAGCTTTTTATAATGTAAGATGGGAAAAAATGTTCAAGATACTAAGGAGCGCGGGAATAAAGTATAGAGATAGGAGAGTAATACACAATCTATACAAAGAGCAAACTGCTGTTATACAAGTAGAAGGGGAAAGAAGGGAAGTAGGTACTACTAATTACTACTATTTAATCTGTACATCGAAGAGGCGATTAATATGGTAAAAGATAGAGTGGATTTTGGGATTAAAGTACAGGGACAGAAACTAAAAATGCTGAGATTCGCGGATGATATAGCAGTATTAACATCTAGTAAGGAGGAATTAGACTCGGCGTTGAACGAAATGGAGGCAGTGTTGACAGAGGAATACGGAATGAGGGTGAATAAAAACAAAACTAAAGTGTTAGTGTGCAGAGGGCGCGAGAGCAAAGCAAAAACGAAAGTACAAATTAATAATGAAAGATTGGAGGAAGTTAACGAAAAGAGTTCACTTATTTAGGAAGTAAAATAAATTGGGAGCATAAATAGCTTTTAACAAAAAGAAAGCACTTTTATGCTCGGGGGTAATAAACTTAGAAACAAGAAAGAGATTTTTGAAAACGTATGTATGGAGCACGGCACTATACGGTTGCGAAACCTGGACGGTAGGGGAAGCAAGTAGGAAAAAATTAGAAGCTTTTGAGATGTGGTGTTACCGAAGAATGATGAAAATATCCTGGACTGATAGGGTTAGAAACGAAGAAGTATTAGAGAAAGTCGGCGAGAAAAGAAGTATGTGGAAAAACATAAAGATACATACATGCGTAGGTTAGCACAAGATAGAAGAAGTTGAAGGTTAGCGTCCAACCAGTCTTAGGACTGATGACCTCATTATGATGAAACAAAGTATAAACTTTTAACTCAAATACGATGAAATATTACTACGTTACGATGTGTCAATGACAAGTTTGTTAATAAAAAAAAAAAAGCAGGATGGTGCTGCGTGTCGCACAGCAAAAACTGTCAAAGCTTGGTTTACAGAACATAATGTCCCTGTTATGGAATGGCCCTCTCGCCAATAGAAACATTGTGGCATGGCATAAAATGAATAAATATTTGCGCAAAGATCCAGCCAGTTAACGATTCACGCACTAAATTTCAAGAAATTTGGGACACCACGCTTCCTGAAGAGTTCGCTAAGCTGGTAGATTCAATGATTGCCAGAATTAAAGCTGTTATTGTTAATAAAGGTGATGTAACAAAGTTTTGATGAAGCGACCGAACGATTCTAAACCAACAGCGAATCTTAGTGTTTTTTATTAACAAACTTGTCACAGACACATCATAACGTAGTAATATTTCATCGTATTCAAGTTAAAAGTGTATACTTTGTTTCTGTTACCAATATTTTTCTTTAATAAAATAGTTTTCAGAGTGTTATTACTTTTATTTTAATATATTAGTTGTAAAATTATGCCTGGCCGAACTATTATGAGCCTGGGCTCGTACATACTAACAAAACAAGTGCTTCGCTAATAATACAATTAATTCCGCATTTTTAGGACACGTTGTTTATATTTTAAAATCTGTTGTCTCGACATTCTCCGGTAGAATTTTAGATAACTTCCACTGGCAGTCCATTATTCCTTAGAATAATGACACCAACACAAACTTTCACTTCAACATTTATCGTAAATGAATTATTCTCGATTTTAATAAAACTCATAAAGCATTACGCGCAACACACTTGTGACGATAACCCTGGGCAAGAACGCAAAAGAATATTTTAATTCAATAAAAACAAACGTAAAAAAATACGTTTTCTATTTTGATTCCTTTGACATTACACTGAAAATATTTGGCAATCACTCACGTCTATATACAAATTAATAATTATATTACGTGAATCATGAATTATATCCGGATTCGTGTTAGCACGCGAAAAAAAAAACATTCTAAGCCATGAAAATATTATTAGTGTTAAAATATTTGGCAGTTCCTTAAAGCCATTTTTAATAATACCAACTGTGATCGGTTCTATTCCGAATACACATTCAAACGATAGTTTACATTCAAGCGATAATCTAATTTTAGTTAAGTTTGTTTTTTATATGTATTACAACCAGTGGCGGCTCCTATATAAAAGCACGTGCCCCCCTAAAGAAAAAGAAAACGAAGAAAATAAAAAATCACACCTATTCATGATTTATTTCCTATTCACTGATTTATAAACTAACTATTTAATTAACCTCACGAATATGCTCCTTCCCATTTTTTAAGTAATAATAAAGCAAAATCCCCAGAATTACAGATTTCACGAGCAATTTGGCAAAACCAAAATTCTTTCTCTTAATCATATCACGCAACAACCGGCAACGTACCTATTTCAATCGGTCTGTGGTTTAGTCGAATGTGCCGTCGATAAAGGCATGTTTTTTTATGTACCTCTCTGTCCATCTAATTGGTGCAAAAATCGCTCCTTTTCTATCCCATATGGCACACATTTTATATGCCGGTATGGTTTTGTTAGTGCACTGCACACGTGTACATATTTGCGGGTCTTACCAGACATGCGTTAACAGGTTGAATAATACAATGTTCACGTCTCGTCGATAGTATTGGCGATTTGGCGCGTGCGAGTTTTCGACCATTTTAATATTTTATTTAGAACATTTATAAATAATCCTGAAAAATGGATACGGTAGCGGGATGTTCTTCTAAACGTTATTCTGAAGAAAAATGTAAATGTAATGTGAACTTTTTTAGAAAATTAACACTGGAAGAAATAATTCAGGTTAAAAACATCGGGCGGCCCAATACCGACAACTTAACACAAATTACAAAAGGGACAAAAAGAGATTTTAGGAGACTATTTAAAATTGAACTATATGAAAAATATGATTGGCTGTGCGGTTGTGAAATAAGAAATAGTTTGTTTTGTCTTCCGTGTATACTGTTTGCTCTGGAAACTGCGGAATCATGTTGGGTGAAAATTGGTATAGTGGATTGGTATAGACTTCAAACTGTACTAGAAATAATTTATCAAAGGCCAGATTTTAGAAATTCATTATCGAAAATAATCTACAGAAAGTTTTTTCAGCAACCTATGATCTTCTCCAAATTATAGTAACATTCTGATATCCACTGCAGAAGCAGAAGGCAATTTTTCGACATTAAAACGAATTAAAACATTTTTAAGAAGCATTATGAATGAAGATCGATTGTCTGCGTTAGCAATGCTGTCAATAGAAAAAAATCAGTGCAAGAGATTTCCGATTTTAATAACTTGGTTATCAATAAATTCGCAGAATTCAAAGAAAGGAGAATGGACTTTCTATTTAAACATTGTGTTTAATTTGCGTTTGTTCTATAAAACTAACATATTGGTTATTATCAAGTTAATATAAACTAGGTACTTTACTATACTCTACACCCGTGTTTTTGTTATATATACATGCAAGAAATATCCTGCAAAATGGTAAGTAAACATTACTAACAAAAACAAAATTAAGTATATCTATTATCATTTTAAAATATGAATATTTTGTACCTGTATGTAACACAAGTAAAAAAAAAATTGTGAGCCCCCCAAAGTTTTCGTCACGAGCCGCCGCTGATTACAACACATGGGCATCGAGACTCTTCTATCACATCCTTCAGAATTTGTGACTGTTACTAGTTACTAGTGGAACACAATGTGAAATATTGACATAATTCCTGAATAAAATTAACGCATCAGAAAACATTTCGTTATTTCTTATAATTTTTCGTTGTTTTAAATCGTTTAAACATTTTATATAGGTGGCCTAGGATATCCTCTGTCAATACTGCAATTGTTTGACAGATATAAAGTAACATTTTGTAATTGTTTGTTAATGCAATAAATTCATTTATGCTAGTTAATTTTTTTTTTATTTAATAATTAAGTGAATGAAACACTTTGTCCAGTACACTTACAGTAGACGAATGAATCGTCCACACAATTTAAGAGAAGATGAAACAGTGAAAGTGGTAACTCTGGTTAACGAGAGACGTAGCCAGCGAGATGTGGCTAATTTGTCAGGAGTTAGACAATCAACAATTAGTCGACCAGCTAAACGTTTCAACGAACTTGGAAGATACTGTAGAACCTCAGGACAAGGTAGTAAGAAGTCTACAGATGCAAGAGACGATCAATATCTTATTCAAATCGTCTTAAGCAACAGGCATTCTACCAGTTTAGAGCTAAGTAGATCCCTAGCAGGAGTTCCCTAGCAGCAGGACGAACGGTCTTTCAAGAAAAGGCTTAATAATGAAGAAGGATTTGACAGTACGACAGACTATTGTAAATATTATGCTGTACGTGTACTGGACCCTCGGCAATCGACACTCTCATTGCTATTAACTATATAGCAATAGACTCACTGAGTGTACTGGCAATACAATTACGCACGTGGTGCTGGAGACGTTGAAACAACATCAACTGTCAAGTCAATATTGATGTTTGTGACCGATGATGCCGCGATAATGCGTTCAGTAGGTCGTTCTCTTTCACAACACGGTTGTAGATTGTTAAGGTGGTCATACATATGCGCGTGCAGCAAGTTCTCTAGATTAGTACGGTGTTTTCGAGTTGCGCGCGAATTGCACGCACACGGCGCATCACGTTCCACCTCGTGTCGGTTTTTTCGACGAACGCTTTGTGTGTTCG
Source organism: Rosalia funebris (assembly GCA_037954035.1). Lineage (NCBI taxonomy): Eukaryota > Metazoa > Arthropoda > Insecta > Coleoptera > Cerambycidae > Rosalia > Rosalia funebris. The sequence goes on along the minus strand of JAZFAV010000001.1, from coordinate 6,311,433 downwards.
CAGTACAGATTCGGACGGGAGCGCGAGAGGCTCCCTGTTTTTGTTGTACGTCCATTCAGCGGTAAAAATGGTGTGGTCGGATGAAAGTGTTCAAATCCATATTAATCTCGGTACCATTCCGTTTTTTAAACAGGTTAGTGTGCCACCAACGTTTTCTTTTTGCACAAACTTGCCATTAACAATAAAGCACCACTCATCACCGAAACGGCGTAATTTTTATCGCGCGACAGAGACATGATTATCTACAATGCAAAATGTCTACTAAATGTTCGTGGGTTTCCTCGGGATCGCGGAAGGTTCTTCAAAATAAATAATTTCAACAAACATTGGACGAGCAACGAACGCGTGTCGGGCAGGTTTATACCCACCTTTACATTACTGCAAGCAGAGCACCACAAAACGTAAAATTCTCGTATACATACCTGGATAGTTATCGAGTTACCAATTTTTATCATTCTTCAAGTCAACATCGTAATGAAACGAAACAATAATAAGCGGCGGCCACGATTTCAATAAAATTCTAATAAGGTTGACTAGCGCCTGACCTTCGCTTTAAACTCAAAACTAATTAAACCTAGTCGAGACTTTTTATGCCAAGTGTGAGTTTCACCTTCCAGCGATAAAATAATGCTTTATTTCACGTTGAGGCGAAGCCGGGACGTGTACACAATCGAATTAAAATAAGACAATCGTAAAATAATCTTGAAAGTTATTTTTAGTGTTTTTAAGCGAATCTAATCAGGGTAGTGGATGTAGGATTACACGTTAGCTAGAAAAATGTAAAAAAATACTATATACAGTGCAGGGGCGTAGCGTACATGGATGCGAGTGATGCGTCGCATCCCTTAAAAAATTGGCAACTAAGTGTTATTAAAAAAAAGTTATTTAAAAAAATAATTAAAAAATTAAAATTTTTTAATTATTTTAAACCGACAGCAAACATACATTATTAACTTTAAACGCTACCATCAACTTTTTTATTTCAAATCGGCCGTGAGGGCGCCCGAAATTATAGAACCGCTGCAGTGCTGAAATGCGATGGTCCACGTTACATCTAAGCTAAGCATTCGATGCGTAGGCGAAAAGGTCAGTGATCTAACGCAGTCAACGGTGGAACCTCAAGTGGGTGTTGTCGTTATTTCCGGACTCGGTTATGCGATTATGTGAACGCATCTTGGCGATAGTCGCCATAACATGAGGAAGATTTGGAAGAGCTGTTTCAGGTACCTAATTGTGGAAAATGAAAATGAGGAATGGAATCTAGAAACCGTTATTTGTGCTAGAGGCCTTTTAACTTTATTGCACGCGACTTGCATGCAATAAAGCGTTTGGATTTAATTCCTGAAGAAGATAAGAAAAACACCTACGCACGATTGTTTTATGAAATTTTGGACGTTACTACTTTGAACATTAGTGAACGGTTTAGTGAAATTTCTAAACTGAAATTCTTAGATCTAGATTCCACACAATTTACTTCATTCGTGAAACGTTTTCCTGGCGAACTTTTTTCTTCTTTAGTAGATACATATGGAACATTCTTTGACGCAAATCGTTTAAAAAGTGAACTTTCAGTAATTTATAGTGATCCCGATATAAAAAAGAGCACTGTGTTTGAGCTTCACCAATATATTATGTCCCTTTAATTATCTTGTTTTCCCGGAGCCATCAAAATTGTGGAGTCATCAAAAATCCCCTCAGTAGGGTTTCCATAATCGTGATATTTAGGATAGACAACCCTTAAGACCGCCAGTGAATTATTATAAAGATAAAAATACCCTAATATTGTTTTCACAGACGCTACAAATTATTTAATAAAGAACGTATAAAATTTTTTGCAATACAATTTTTAAAATTTTACAACGCCTTCATTAAACTTTCTACAACCTCGATATTCAAGACAGACAACCCCTGGAGTCTCTACTAAGTTACCCTGAATATAAGTAACCCTGATATATGTTTTCAATGGACGCTACAATTTTTTTTTTAGAAAATTAAGACAAAATCTTCACACACCCACCAGTAGGCTTTCCATAATCGTGATATCTAGGATAGACAACCCTTAAAGCCGCCAGTGAGTTACTCCAAAGATAAAAATACCCTAATGATTGTTTTCACAGACGCTACAAATTATTTAATAAAAACATACAAAATTTTTTGCAATAGAATATTTAAAATTTCACCACGCCCCCATTAAACATTCTACAACTTTGATATTCAAAACAGACAACCCCTGGAGTCTGTACTAAGTTACCCTGAATATAAAATAACCCTGATATGTTTTTTATGGACGCTACAATTTTTTTTATGAAATAGTACAAGACCTTAGTAGAAAATTAAGACAAAATCTTCACACACGCCCCAGTAGGCTTTCCATAATCGTGATATCTAGGATAGACAACCCTTAAAGGCACAAGTGACTTATTCTAAAGATAAAAATACCCTAATAGTTTTTACAGGCGCTACAAATTGTTGAATTAAAAAAGTACAAAATTTTTTGCAATACAATTTTTAAAATTTCACCACGCCCCTATTAAACTTTCTACAACTTTGATATTCAAGACAGACAACCCCTGGAGTCTGTACTAAGTTACCCTGAATATAAAATAACCCTGATATGCTTTTTATGGACGCTACAATTTTTTTTATGAAATAGTACAAGACCTTAGTAGAAAATTAAGACAAAATCTTCACGCACGCCCCAGTAGGCTTTCCATAATCGTGATATCTAGGATAGACAACCCTTAAAGGCACAAGTGACTTATTCTAAAGATAAAAATACCCTAATAGTTTTTACAGGCGCTACAAATTATTGAATTAAAAAAGTACAAAATTTTTTGCAATACAATTTTTAAAATTTCACCACGCCCCTATTAAACTTTCTACAACTTTGATATTCAAGACAGACAACCCCTGGAGTCTATACTAAGTTACCCTGAATATAAAATAACCCTGATATGCTTTTTATGGACGCTACAATTTTTTTTATGAAATAGTACAAGACCTTAGTAGAAAATTAAGACAAAATCTTCACACACGCCCCAGTAGGCTTTCCATGATCGTGATATCTAGGATAGACAACCCTTAAAGACACAAGTGACTTATTCTAAAGATAAAAATACCCTAATAGTTTTTACAGACGCTACAAATTATTGAATTAAAAAAGTAAAAAAAGTTTTTGCAATACAATTTTTAAAATTTCACCACGCCCCTATTAAACTTTCTACAACTTTGATATTCAAGACAGACAACCCCTGGAGTCTGTACTAAGTTACCCTGAATATAAAATAACCCTGATATGCTTTTTATGGACGCTACAATTTTTTTTACGAAATAGTACAAGACCTTAGTAGAAAATTAAGACAAAATCTTCACACACGCCCCAGTAGGCTTTCCATAATCGTGATATCTAGGATAGACAACCCTTAAAGGCACAAGTGACTTATTCTAAAGATAAAAATACCCTAATATTGTTTGCACAGGCGCTACAAATTATTTAATTAAAAACGTACAAAATTTTTTGCAATACAATTTTTAAAATTTCACCACGCCCCTATTAAACTTTCTACAACTTTGATATTCAAGATAGATAACCCCTGGAGTCTCCACTAAGTTACCCTGAATATAAAATAACTCTGATGTTTTTATGGACGCTACATTTTTTTTTTTTTTAATGAAATAGTACAACTTTTTAAAATTTCATTCGAAAATTCAAATGTTTGTTTAACTCTTAACTTATTTAACTTAATTGGTTAACTCTCAACCACTTTCTAAAAATAAATCGGTTCGATTTCATTTTAGAAAGCGCTCAAATTTGAAATAAAATTATTTTGTATTTAAATTTTCAATATCTCGAATCGTCGAAACATGCTGTATGGTAAGCTCGTGCTTTCTGTAAAAAAAAAATCGACTGCATACTACAATTCCAATACATTCCAATTGTATTCCAATAATATTCCAATACATTTAAAAAATAGATATTCTAATCTACCTTTCTTTAACATTTAAAATATTATCCAAACATTTAAAATTATCCAGCAATTACTAGATATCGATATTTATCTGGTCGAAGACAACAAACCATGGACTGTAAATTTAAATTACACCCGATAATAGCTATCTGTGATAACGATTTATCATTCTGAAATTGCCTCGACCTTACACAGTTCGTTATTATTATTTATTAATGCTGTAGTGTTCAATTTTAATAGTTGTTTTTTTGAGGTCACATACGATGCTTTTAAACAAGTTTCTAATGTTAGATACCTAACTATCAATATTTACACACACGTAACGTGTCCCTAAATAAGTGTTTAAAATCGAAAAAAAGCCCTTTCAATCATTTAGAGTTCGAAAAATATAAAATGATTGAATAGAACCACGCTACGATAGTAAATAAATCAAAGCTTGTTTTATAATTGTTATAATCTCGGCTATAATATTATGCGCAATATCAGCCGAGATTATTACCTGATATTATTACAAGTTGTGAAATAATTCAGTTCGTTCGAACTGCAAAAAATTGTGTCGGTTAAACCAGGAATTCCTTCGCTTATATTGCAAAATATTTATTATATATTTATAAATTTGAAGAAAGACATATTCGTCTCTATAAATATATTGATGGCGTATACATATAAAAGCATTATTTCACTTAATTATTCAAGGTTAATAAATATAATTCGAATAAATAATACCGAGAAACGCACGGATAAGTATAATTAAAAAAAAACACTATGGGTCATTTCGACTGGATTTTAAACAACTCTGTATTCGACGAATATACCTACAGTGACCGTATTTCTATATACCTACTGAAATTTTTTAAATCGATTCTTAAATTTTTCCTAATTTACCCACCATTTAATTTAATAAAACGTTTCTGTACACCACGAATACCCTGGTTTTTTTGCCCTGCCATTCGAACGGTTGCATAAATTCCAGTCCACTATTTGTTATTTGGAAATAAAGAGAAAGTTACTCATGCAGAATTCTAAATTAATTTTATATCAGATATTTTTCAAATAAACGATATTCGTTGTAAATGAGTAAAAGGTAATTACTTAGGCGAGTGGATGTTAGTATACAGTGTTTCCCGAATTTACATGTGCTGAAATGGCGCAAGGAATGTAAGGGTTCGTTTAAAACTAAATGTTTATTTTTGACTAAAAATATGTATAAAATATAGGACTATTTTTGTGTACTATTGACTTTTTGCGTCTTTAAAAACGAAATACTGAAAAAAATGTGAATTGTATGCTTCATTTTCAGATGCACTGTATAATTCAATTGCGTGGATGTACATAAATGATAAAATATAAATTCTAGCAACTTTTTAAGAAATGAAAACGAAAATAAATGTTATTAAATGTGGGTTTTCTAAAAAATACATAAAAAAACACTCAGATAGTCCTATTTTTATGTCTTACTGACTTTCTGTTTCATTGAAAACGAAATACCAAGATAAATATGAATTGTATCCTTCATTTTCAGAGGCCCTGTATAATTCAATTACGTGGATGTACGTAAATGATAAAATAGAAATTCTAACAGCGTTTTATGAAATAGAAACGAAAATAGCTGTTATTAAATGTGAGTTTTCTAAAAAATACATGAAAAAGACTCAGGTAGACCTATTTCTATGTCTTACTGACTTTCTGTTTCTTTGAAAACGAAATACCAAGATAAATATGAATTGTATCCTTCATTTTTAGAGGCCCTGTATAATTCAATTGCGTGGGTGTACGTAAATGATAATATATAAATTCTAACAACGTTTTATGAAATAGAAACGAAAATAAGTGTTATTAAATGTGGGTTTTCTAAAAGATACATGAAAAATACTCAGGTAGACCCATTTTTATGTCTTACTGACTTTTTGTTTCTTTGAAAACGAAATACCAAGAAAAATATGAATTGTATCCTTAATTTTCATAGGCACTGTATAATTCAATTACGTGTATGTACGTAAATGATAAAATATAAATTCTAACACCGTTTTATGAAATAGAAACGAAAATAAATGTTATTAAATGTGGGTTTTCTAAAAAATACATGAAAAACACTCAGGTAGACCCATTTTTATGTCTTACTGACTTTTTGTTTCTTTGAAAACGAAATACCAAGAAAAATATGAATTGTATCCTTAATTTTCATAGGCACTGTATAATTCAATTACGTGTATGTACGTAAATGATAAAATATAAATTCTAACACCGTTTTATGAAATAGAAACGAAAATAAGTGTTATTAAATGTGGGTTTTCTAAAAGATACATGAAAAATACTCAGGTAGACCCATTTTTATATCTTACTGACTTTTTGTTTCTTTGAAAACGAAATACCAAGAAAAATATGAATTGTATCCTTAATTTTCATAGGCACTGTATAATTCAATTACGTGTATGTACGTAAATGATAAAATATAAATTCTAACACCGTTTTATGAAATAGAAACGAAAATAGATGTTATTAAATGTGAATTTTCTAAAAAATACATGAAAAAGACTCAGGTAGACCTATTTCTATGTCTTACTGACTTTCTGTTTCTTTGAAAACGAAATACCAAGATAAATATGAATTGTATCCTTCATTTTTAGAGGCCCTGTATAATTCAATTGCGTGGGTGTACGTAAATGATAAAATATAAATTCTAACAACGTTTTATGAAATAGAAACGAAAATAAGTGTTATTAAATGTGGGTTTTCTAAAAGATACATGAAAAATACTCAGGTAGACCCATTTTTATGTCTTACTGACTTTTTGTTTCTTTGAAAACGAAATACCAAGAAAAATATGAATTGTATCCTTAATTTTCATAGGCACTGTATAATTCAATTACGTGTATGTACATAAATGATAAAATAGAAATTCGTTGTTCGATGAAATAGAAACAAAAATGACTGTTCTTAAATGTGTGTTTTCTAAAACATACATGAAAAACACTCAGGTAGACCTATTTTTATGTCTTACTGACTTTCTGTTTCTTTGAAAACGAAATACCAAGAAAAATATAAATTGTCCTTATGCTGCCTTCGCATACAGATGCTGTATATATAATTCTATTACATCTATATACAATTTATTTTATATAGATGTAATAGAGTTTATTATTTTGATTATAATATTATAATAGAGTAAATGATTAAATCAATCGAAATAAAACAAAAACCCTCATCAAATAAACGTTTTAGGAAAAGAAGTATAATCAAATGAATATGAATTATTAAAATGTTAGTTCTTAATTTTAGGATGCACTGTACTGTACAAATTAAATTAAACAGTACATCTTATTGTATTAAAACTAATTGGCGTTTAACAAAAAAAAAAAAATGTTTTAATAGCATAACCTTCCATCAAACCTTTTACAAAACAATCTTCCCCAATGCCCAGTCAGCATATTCGTTTAATATTGAATATATAAGAGCGACAGTTATATAACAAATATCAAAGTTCCATAATTTATTTTTAATAAATAATACATGAAGTTAATACGCCACGTATGTGTGTGTGTATGACATGCCCGGGCGTATGTACCTATTTAAATGTTTTTATCGCTTTGTAATATTTGGGAAACAAACTATAAATGGGAGATAAAGATTAGAACGAACAACGGGCGCGATACCGAATAGCACACGATAACAAAAAACGTACTTCCACAGATGTTCGTAAAACGAGGACAATAAGAATAACAACAGCGCTCACAACAGATCTCATTATGTGCATAATATTTCCTTCTAATAATTATTTTATTAACGTAAGCGGTGTTGTATGTATGTATCGAGAGTTCGAAGTAAGTTTTGATACGAAATGAATCATCGCCCGAACTATTTTTAGACAAAAATAACTATTACTTTGTTTATTATTTACGCGACTCGAGTAGAGTAAGTAAAAATATGCGGGAGAGTATCGAGGCGAAAATACCTACCTACCTACTAATTTTTATTGGTAGATAATGATCTTGCCGTATGTTGTAAATAACGCGACCACTTCCAGAGATTATAAAGTTAAATTGGACTTAAAATGCATTTTGCAGCTCGGTATAAATTGCTTTTAAATTACAATAAGTTTGGATATAGAAATAATAACGTCATATATAAAGTAGAAAGAGAAACATAAACTAGAGTGGGATAATCTTTGTAAACCGGCTCAAGTGTATGTAGCTCTACTGGAGAGAATACCCTGTCCTATTCGGATCGAGCGGCACACTGCCTCGTATAAATATTAAATACCAATTCGGCACACTCCGAATAATCCACGACGTTTCCTACTAATACTGGACGAGTTATTTAACTTCCAAGGCTTCATTTACATTAAAAATAGTTAAAAAGAAAAACTGATTTATAATTAAATGACGTTCATTATTTTGAATTCTTATAGAATTTAACAAGTACCTCCGTTTGACAGGAACATCGTTATTGTTTAGGCCCGTCGAAATCGAATCGAATTCAACAGATGTCGTATAATAGAATACAATTAATCAGGGAAACAATACCGCGTCGAAATTACTCAAACAAACGTTTCCTTACCTCCCCGTGGTCCATCCTGCCCTCAGGTGTGTTCTCTGGCAAAAAATACAGCCGCAAACTAGCCAACACTTGCTCACTATTTTTATCAATCCATAACAATTGTAATTCACCGATGCACAATAGGTCCGAGTCTCGCCACATTTTAACAAAGAAAAACTCACTTAAAGCCACTATTCTCTTGATTCCGTTTTTCGTGTACTTAAAGGCTTTGTAAAACGTGTACGGGCCGTGTTGACCGCAAGGCCCTCCCACCAACTGCAAACAGATTAGAAAAAAAACACACCATTAACAAGTAATAATCTGCAATCGCTTTATTACACACATATAAAAAGCCAATTACATAAACAGAAAGTTGAATAAATGCCTGGGTCGGCCTGTCGAAAGTGGAATATTGCATTCGATTTGAAACTCTATTCAACAATTTATCGGCGATAATTTCAGAGTCATAAGGACATAAACAAAGTCCATTCGCAGACGTCCTATACGAAAAACCTGCGAGGTAATTAGAATAAATGATATAATAACAGCGGCATGCAATAAGACTAATTCAATTATCAAAATACAATAAAAACACATTAAATCCAAGTTAAATAAAAACGCAGTACGACATACTTGTTAATCTAGTGCTCCGAAAATAAAAATGTTTGAGTTAAGATAATGCGAACGAACGCAATTTAATTATAGCCACAAATTAATTAATATTTATAGAAAGTCATAATAATAAATATTAATTTACGGCACTAGCGATCGTGCCAATATTATGAAACCTTCGCCAAAATATTCCAAATCCCTTAAAATACCCCGATGAATATTTTCGTACCTGTACATCGTTGTTATCCATTTTTATTCACTATTAATCACAGAGCGGACAACAAAACATGCTTACACCATCTACTTTGTATATACTCTAATTATATATGACGTCACGATACAGTGCTACAGTCGGTGCTCGTAATATTCCGACGATTGCTCGGACAAGCTCGCGCTTCACAATAAATGGGAGTAGGAGAATACACAACGAAATTGACATCGTCCGCGTAGTAAACAACTGCCCGTTCCTGTCTTAAAAGTGAACCCCGTGATGTAAGTGTAGATCTACAAGTCTATTCTTGTTGCATTCGGGGTGCATACGATCGCCGAATGCATTGGGAAAGAGGTGTGCTAGTTACTTATCGGCGATATTTTGTTTCGCGTCGATTTGCATTTCGTGCATCATTTCCCCATCTCTAATAGATTACCGTAAAAAGACAATTAGCTAATACGTAGTTGTTTATACATATTTCTGTGGAAACAAGGACAGTGCCTTTTGTTTGTGTATTCTTGGTTGCCTGAGATAAATATTGTTGCGATCGCGTAAATAGATGTAGGAACCGCTTGATTTCACGTGTAAATCGTCGTCTCAAAAACTCCACGTGCCACAGGTATGGTCGGTATGGTGATAATTGCGAATATTTTCTATGGAGTTATTAACTGTTTACACAGTATTGTTTAGTATAGTTGAGTTTAACATCTAAAATAACGTCACATGCGACATTTTATTGATAGTTTCCAAATTTAGCTTAATAGCAAATGTGTGATGTTTTGTTATCAGAAAAAGGATGTACCTATTTATTAACCCTATTTTTGCTAAGATGGTATGTATATTTAGTATTTTTTAAGAAAAGTGTTGCCTTACACAAAAAAATTGTGTAAACGAATACAATTCGTAAAAAGTATCGGAAGATAACGACAAATAGGTATTTGAAGAAAAAATATTGGGGACGTTATTACCTCATCATTTTAAAATACTCAGGCATTTATTGGTCTATATTGAACGGAAAAAAAAACGTAAATTGAACGCTCATTCTATTTACGTGTTCTAGTATATTTTTTTAAACTGTAGGCATTTAATAAAAAAAAAATTGCTATACAGGGTCCGAACAAACTCCCAGCCCAGTCGATTATGTAGTTTTTTTACTTATGTAGATCGATAGTCAAAGTAACGAATTTATTCACTATAATATACAATAATTACCTTTTTTATTTATTCATTTATTGTACAAGGTCAGTCTTTGAGTTGTATATGTTTTTATAAATTGTAAAAATAAGGAAGAGAAATCTCGTCCACTTTAGTTGGCTTGTTTACGTATTAACTGGCAGGTGGATAGGAAAAATGTCAATCGAGTGGTATGCCAAGTCGCCAGATCTGACACCAATAAAATTATGGTAATTATACAGAAGTGATAAAGTCTTGAAAATGCTTACCAAATTTTTCCAACCCCCCTATTTTCAAGGGTGCTGAACACGACTCTGATTTCAGTTTCATCCGCTCGGACACAGTTTTCGAGAAAATGATTTTCCACTTTTCCGCAAAACATGCCACTTTCCTTATCAAATAATTTTCACTTCAAACTACGTAGATAGCTCATATTAATACGAGTAGATGCTACAACACTTCCTTTATACATATCATACATTAAACCGTCATAAAACCTATTATTCATTACGATTTTCTTAATTTCCCCTTCAAATGTTTACAATTTCGATGCAATTGTCGTCCATTGTAAAATTTTTAATCGTGCGCCCTCTATATGAGACCACATGTACTGATTAGTATACGGGGTGTTCCAAAAGTTAACTATGAATATTAACTGAACTAAATACGCTGTTATTTTGAAGGAATCTAACCTAACCATAATAAGTAAACAGTTAGGTTAGGCTAAGTACATTAGATTCCTTCAAAATAACAGCATATTTAGTTGTTAATATTCATAATTAACTTTTGGAGCTCCCCGTATACTAATCAGTACATGTGGTTTCATATAGAGGGCGCACGATTAAAAATATTACAATAGATGAAAATTTATTTATTTATTTATTACAACTACAGGAAACCCCATTTACAGAGCAGAAAAGTACAGTGAGTGTTCACATTCTAATTAGATTAATAAATTTCACAAACATAATAAAATTTAATATGAATACGTATATACATATTTAATACCTACGTTTATCAAACAATATATGAAAAATAAGAAAAACAAAGATGCGGATCAAGCATAACAATGTTTAATAAACAGAAGAGTGCAGTTAAATATATCGAAGTTATCACAGTTGTTGTATTTAGTACACTTTAAAAACAGGGGTGAGAATTTTAGAATATTAGTAGATACGCGGAATAGAGAGGTAAAATCTTTTGGATGTTCGAGCACAATCATCCAGGGAAGTAATAACCTTAAATAATTTAAGGTCGTCAGCATATAACAGACAATTGACAGATATTACAGTGACAATGTCGTCAATAAAGGTATTAAACAGCAAGGGGCCGAGAATAGAGCCTTGAGGCACACCTGACGTGGCACCATACTCAAGGGACCTGAAACCATTGATTTCAACGTATTGTTTTCTGTTAGAGAGATAGGACTTTAAGAGGCTTAATAGATTTGTTGAAAAGCCAAATCTTGTAAGTTTACTCAGTAGTATATTATGATCGAGCCTATCAAAAGCTTTGGTGAAGTCGGTGTAAATGACGTCCATTTGCTTGCGTTGGTCAAGAGTTTCAGATATGCTTTGAGTAATACAAATTAAGTTAGATGTTGTAGATCGTCCTTGCATAAAGCCATGTTAATACTCTGAAATTTGTATACTTACATTAGGATAAGTTGCGTCATGAATTAATATTTCAAGGGCCTTGAGAAAATTACATAAAATAACGATTGATCTAAAGTTACTAATGTCCGTGTTGTCGCCCTTTTTAAAAACTGGACAGACTTTAGAGTATTTCCAAATTGCGGGTATAGAAGAGCTTTTTATGCATAAATTAAACAAAATCGATAATGGATAGCCAAGAATTGGTGCACAGTCCTTAATCAGGAATGAGGGAATTCCATCAGGCCCAATGGTTAGCTTGGGTTTAAGTTTCTTTAATGCCGTTTGAACTTCCCGTTCACTAAAGGGAGTAATACTGATGTTAATATAGCTAAAACCATCACAGAGATCAAGGAGGGGTTCATCAGATGGGAGTGAAAACGATTTACTAAAAAAATCAGCAAATATGTTAACAATATCCAAAGGGTTGTCCAGAGTTTGATCGTTATAATACATTCGAGATGGTATGTTTCCAGATATTCTTTTACTGTTTACAAAAGCCCAAATTTTTTTTGGTTCCCTGAATATATTGACTTTCTGCATTTTTAACATAATTGGAGTAAGCAACATCGATATCGTTCTTTACCAGATTCCGAAGCCCTTTAAAATTAGTATGAGCCTCTTCCTCGTTGTGGTTTTTATATCTACGCCAGTATCTAGCAAGTCTAATATTTCTTTTAATAAAGACCAGTCTACATCGAGTAGAGCGTTATACAGTGTCTGAAAGTTTGCTTTCATAAAATTATAACTGACATTAGAATTTTTGGGAAACGGGTTTTTGAATCAGAGTCACCATTTATTTCCACAGTAATGCTTAAAGCAGGGTGGTAATCATCCTCACTTGTCAGGACTTCATCAGAGGTCACCACATTGCTTCTTCTGTTACACAAAATTAAGTCTAGAAGTTTATCGTCTTTGTTAAAAATAAAGTAATACTGCTGAAGATTAAGCAGATCGAGCAAACTATTTAGGACTTGTACCTTACCATCAGGCTGATGGCCCAGCTAAGTACGAAGCATATTTTGGAATATTAAAATCTCGTAACATTAATAAATCTACCGTCTTAGTAGAGTAGAGACAGTCTTCGATCGGTCTCTAAACAAAACAAATATGAATTTTGTGCGGTGTTTTTTGATCACCCTGTATATAATATTTATGTCGTCAAATCATATATACGAGTGTATATATATATATATATATATATATATATATATATATATATATATATATATATATATTTTTTTTTTTATTTTTTTTTTTTCAAAAAATCGATTACTACGAACCAAACAGTGTCTATTATCTCGGAAACCATTTTGCCCGTCCAATCGCTTAAAAAAAATAATAGAAAATAGTATCTGCGCTGACGAAATGGTTTATTAATACTTTTAATTGAATAACGAAGTGGTAGATGACCGTCTTAATCGCTCGACCAAGTCGACTACGCTTTTCTATATATTTTTTTGCATGTTGCTCTACAAAGCATTCGAATAGGTGTAAAAACAGTCTTATATCATAGCCAAAAAGCGGTTTCATCAAACGCTTATTAGGATTTTTTTTAACTGAACTGGTAGTTTTTTAAACGGCTTAAATAAAAATATATAAATAATACTGGTTTATATATACAGGGGTGTTAATTATATGACTAAATATGTATTTACTATTAAATTTTGATCAACAGTAAGATAATTGCGATGGTGGTTCTGCGCAGCTTTAAAATATCAAATTATACAGAGTGTTGAAAATATATGTGTACGAATATAATGCCAATTTTTGATTTATTGTTTTCAATTTATTGGGCTTTTTTCTGGAAGTTGTTATGTCGATATTTTTTTTAATAACAATTCCAGTTTGTTTATATTGAATTGAGTTGTAATATTTATTTGGTGGTAAAATATATACGGGGTGCCTTGTAATAGAGATAGACCGTTGAATAAGTTTCGAAGAAAGTATGGAGCTGATCAGCTTGAAGCATTACAAAATGAGCTAATAAAGACAGAATGGAATTTAAACTGTAGTAATGTGAATGTGAGCTATGATGCATTTGTGGAAACATGCAATAATGCTATAAACATAACGTGTCTTATTGAAGAATTAAAAATATCTAAAAATAACAAATGGTATGATAATGAAGTAAAAATCTTAAGTAATGAACGTGACAAAAACTATAAAAGATTTCAATACACCAAGGATAAAGACGATTGGATTAAGTATACGACAGCTAGGAACAAACTAACAAATTTATTGAGGAAAAAGAGGAGAGTATATTATGAAGAAATGATTGACAGAAATAAAATGGATAGTAAGAAAATGTGGAAAACTTTAAAAGATGTGGTGAACGATAAGCCTAAAACTGTTATACCTAAAACGATAGGTATAACAGTTATATTACGAATGATGAAGACAAGGCTAGAATGTTTAATGAATATTATGTGCAGAGCATTAGAGAAATTATTGAGAGTATACAGGGTGATAATATGAACAGAAATATAATAAGCTATACAGAACATAAATTAGATAAGTTTCATATGTTAATTATGCACGAGTTAAGTGAAATCATAAATAAACTTAAATATACTAGTTGTGCTGATGAATATTTAAATATAAACATTTTAAAAAATATTGCAGAAGTGTGTGGACATGTAATACTGGACATAGTAAATGGGTCTATTGGGTATGGTGCGGTACCTGACAATTTAAAAATGACAACCATTCTGCCTATACCAATAATTAGTAATATAAATAAAGTGGAAGAATTTCGTCCAATTAATATACCCTTAGCTATAGATAAGGTTATTGAACGAGCTGTATACAAGCAAGTGACGAGTTACTTTGAGAATAATAAACTATTATATAACATGCAGTCTGGGTTTCGAACCAATCATTCATGTGAAACTGCGCTCCAAGCTGTTATAACATGCTGGAAGGAAGTGATTGACGATGGTCAAATAGTGGTAGCAGTCTTTATAGATCTGAGGCATTTGAAACTGTAGATAGGGAGATATTATTGGATAAACTAGTCGCATATGGTATCGGTGATAAAGTGTTAAAGTGGTTTAAGTCATTTCTAGAGAATCGAAAACAAAAAGTCAGGGTTAACGATGTTGTATGAGATAATAAACAATTATGGGGTTCCTCAAGGCAGCGTGCTTGGTCCACTATTATTCTTAGTGTACATTAATGATATATATCGAACACTGAAACATTCAAAAATATATTTGTTTGCTGATGATGCTTTACTATCAATTCAAGGTACAGAATATTTAAATATTATAGAAAAAATTAATGAAGACCTAGCTATTTTGGAACACTATCTTTGTATCAACAAATTAAAAATTAATACAAATAAATGCAAATCCATGGTGATTGGTAACAAAAATAGAATTAAAAATATTAATATTGATGGTAGTGCTGTCGTTATAAATAATGAAGTGATTGAATTTGTACCTGAATTTAAATATCTAGGAATAATATTGGACTATACACTTAGCTTCACTAGTCATGTTGATTACCTTATAAAGAAAGTTTCAAAAAAAAGATATTTCTTAAGTAGAATTAGTAAAGATATTTCATTATATGCAAGAAAAATTATATATAAGTCAATTAGACTACCCCATTTTATGTACTGTGCGACATTATTGTATTCTGTCAATATTACAAAGTTAAATGAGCTTCAAATTGAGCAAAACAAATGTCTAAGAGTAATATTAAGATGTAGCATGTATACCCCAGTATCTGTAATATATGAAACGTTGAGGCTCAACAATCTTAAAACTATATCGTATGTCCAATGTATGGTGTTTATATACAAGATGATCCATAAACTTGTCCCTGATTATCTAAGTGGAATAATGCGTTTTGTTTCGGAGGTGCATGACTACGATACCAGGCAGAGAGAGGATCTATATGTGATCCCTGCAAGAATATTGAGCACACAAAAGTCAATAACAAATGGTGCAATGATTGATTTTAATAAACTGCCCAAATATATAACTGATTGTGATACTTTAAATAAATTTAAAACAGTTTTGTACAAATTTATTAGTTATTCTGAAATTAATTAAAAAAAAAATTATTACTTATTTATTTAAGTTAGTGATAAATCACAATTTTTACAAAAAAATAGTAACTATTGTAATTTGGTTGTAATAGTATTATTATACTAAATAAAGGTCTTATTTCTACGTTCTGCGCATTACGTGATTTTTATCCTCGCCACAACCGTCTCGCCGAGTCGACTATTCGACGTTTGCTGGCCAAATTCGAGTCAACCGATTTAATAAATAATCAACAAACACCCGTACGTCACTGAAACGCAAAGGCCGCTGAAAACATCGCTGCTATGCGTGAGAGTATACGAGAAAACCCGAGGCAGTCAATTTCTCGTCGTTCACAAGAACCCGGCAATCTTAAATCGCAGATCTATGCGAGTAAACAGCAAACAATCGATGCCCTCAAAATCAACATAACGAACGCCATCCAGCAAGTTTATGCGACAAAGTCATCGAAAATTGTACCACCCGAATAAGTGCCACCAAGCATAACCACGACGGATATTTGAACGACGTTATATTACACACTTAATGCCATAAAATATTCTTTCAAATAAAAAGAATTGAGTGGATATCTCGCACACAACTTATTTTAATTACGTTTAAAAATCGAGCGTCCTTATTGAAAGGCCCTTTATATGTGAAATCCCCAACACAATTTTCCAAAAACCTACGTATTTGCCCTTTTAGATTTAATAATATGGAATGTCATGGTTATGCATCTTCTTATACGTACCATTCAGGATGTGTAAATTTTGGAGAACTTTTTTAAACTTTATTAAAAAAATTATTCTTGTATTTTTTTCGGAAAAGCTTGAAGCAAGCTTGCGTCAACTGTTGCAGGGCCTGCCTTATGTTTTCTAGACGTCGTGCTTCAATTGCCAAGGGTAACTTGATGCCGATGGCCGATCTATGGGAACCGTAGAAAGAATCCGCCAAAATCGAATAGTTTTCGGTCCAACGAGCCCCGGGATATACCTCTCGTATGATGTGCAACACAATTAGAAGAGAAATAAAAAGCCGCAGGTGCGTTTGCGTTTTTGTTTATGATAAATGAACTGTTAAAAAAGTTGACAAACGAAACCAATCATTTCGTAACGTATTAAATATTGATTAGAAAGTGTAAGTAGAAATATTGGTATGGAGATAATTCGACTGCGTTGTTCATTTCAAAACCAGTTTTTTTATTAAATAAATAGATACACCTATTCCAAATATTACTGGGTAATACATATAATAATATGTTCAGTTGTTTTAATTAATCATAAAGATATTCTTAAAACCGATATTGTATATGATTAAAAATAGAATTAAAACAATAAAGTATTTTAATTGGTATTTAACATTTTAAAAAAACTTGATATGAATAATATTATATAAACATGACAGGCAATGTTTTATTTAAAACATTTATAAAAACATGCTCGATGTTTTAAGTCATTTAAAATATTTTTTTATCGCCTTAGTATGAAAAATTTAAATGTCGATTATATTACATTACATTATGTTATATGGGTTTGGACCTCATCAGTCACTGATCGCATGGGTAGTCCCTTGGCGATCCCCTCTTATCCGGGTCATTATCCAAAAATGCTTTCCCATAAAAGGAGCAATTTAAGCACGTCCCCCGCCTTAAGCCTCGCCTCCTCTAGGATAACAGGAGTCCCTAATATAAGGCACCTCTTCTCCTCCAGTGCAAGGCAGGTGTAAAAAGATGAATCGACGTTTTCTCTACAGTATCTGCAGGCCGGGCTGTCAGTCAGCCTCAGCTTGTGCTTATATGCATTCAGACTACTATGGTGGCCCGTTATGATTCCCACCAGGGTTCTGGCTTTGTGCCTGTTCAATTTAATGAATTCTTGGGCCCATTTCTCAATCTCTGAGTATTCGATGGAGAATTTGGTTATTCGACAACCCGTTACTCCTCTCCATTTTTTATTGTGCTGGTCTCTTGAACAGCGATTGATACGGTCTCTGATCAGATTACGACTTACTCCCACTGCAGGTTCTGGTCCATAGAGGTTTTCTCTGGTCCCTAGTCTGGCAAAGTCATCTGCAATTAGATTTCCTTTATTGCCATTATGCCCAGGTATCCATAAGACTTCCACCGGTCCCTTCCCTGCCAAGTGGCTTAATGCTTCATAGCAATTATAGACCAGCTTCGACTTTGTCGTTGCTGAATTCAGGGCTGCCAACGCCGCCCTGCTATCCGAGCAGATACCTACCTTCCTATGGGTCTGATTTTTGTCGGCCCCCAGAACACCGTATGTAACTGCAACTAGCTCGGTCTGGAGTGCGGTAGTGTATTTGCCCAGGGGGAAGGTTTTACCTATCTCATCGCGTCGCCTATACAACCCCGCACCCGCTCTGTTGCTACTCTTGGCTCCATCCGTGTACTAGATGTCTTCATTGAGCGGTAATCCAGCTCAACCTTCCATCCAGTCAGTCTTACTGGTGAGGGTGATCTTATATTTCTTGTCAAACAGGGGGTAGACACCCGTACTGTCAGAGGGCATCCATAGAATTCCCCTCGCCCTCTGCCTCAGTAGAGACCAAGGTCAAAGTCCCAAATGTGGCCTGAGTATCGGCGGTGGAGCAACTGTTCAGCTGGCAGGATGGAGGCGTCCGCGGTACAGGCCCGCTTTCAACCTCCTTATCCTCTAAGATTCTTTCATAGATTGGTGGTTCCATTTTTGGTCCCACAAAATAAGCAGTTGCACCACTTTCGTCCCCTGGTTTGCTCAGATTCCCCTCGCTCTCTGCCTCAATAGAGGTCAAGGTCAAGGTCCCGAGTGTGGCCTGGGTGTCGGCGGTGGAGCAACTGCTTGTCTGGGAGGATGGAGGCGTCCACGATGCAAGCCCGCTTTCGATCTCCTTGTCCTCCAAGATTCTTTTATGGGCTGATGGTTCAATTGATCCCACGAGTAGCTAGGGAAATAAAGGTCCACCCCCGCAGAGAACCGCATGCAAGGGGTAAGGTGACTTAAATACTCAGTAGTTGCACCAGATGCTCCTGAGGCTCCTGCTCGATTATATTAATCATTGGCAATAAATGTAATGGTGAATATTTTGAATGCTTAAGACGAAGGGTTATTTTAAATAATTTAATACAGGTTAAATAACACCTGGTATGAATTACCCACAATTTGACTATATAAGTATTATCTAATAATTAAATCGTGTAGAACATAGTAGAACATCGATTAAATTAATCTCAGATTAGAACAGTTCAGCGAGGTCAAAGATACAAGCCCTTCACTAATTTTCAACATGCTAGCAATTTGATGCTCCCGGTCTTATCGTGTTATTACTTGTAAGAGGAAGATTTTTTCTTTTCACAAAAAAAAATAATGCAACGAAAACAACTACGTACTCCGTTCTAACTGAATACATACGGAGAGATTAGTGAAAAGCGATAGTCGACAGGACTCGAAATATCAACGTCATCTGCACTAGCTGTATTCGCCCTGAAGCTAATAATTTATTGACCCGACTTAGTGGCGTTCTATCGTGAGGGGCATGAGGTTTTCTTTTATTTTTTTATTGGATTACTTTATAATTTAGGTTTTAGGCCTCTAGTAGCGGGATCACTATTTTGTTAAAGTTCTGCCAGAAACTATCCTGAAACCCTGTATATAATTAGATATTTGAAACATTTATAAAAATATTAAAATTAACATACACTAGGCAAAAAAATTTGGGGATGTAAAAAAATCCTAAATTTTTAGGTAATTTTCAAAGGGCTGTAACTTCGTAAAATAGTCGCCGAGCGATTTAAAAAAAGCAAATTAAAGCTCCAAGCTTCTAATTTTCATATCTTGAGTTCAAAATGTTTTATCACCAGCAGTTTTTGAGTAATTATAAGAAAAACATAAAAAAAAATTACAAATTTTTGCTTGCCAAAAGGTCTACGGACTTCAATAACATTTTTCAGTGATTTAATTACAAACTTTTTTAGTTAATTTTATCCTCTTTAATTTGAGCAGTCTAAAAGCCTTGTCCGATGATTTGTCGCTGAGTTTTCGGCGTTCAAAGCAAAAAAGTTAGTGTTGACTTTAGTAATTAATTACTCGGGAAATAATGATCGTACAGAAAATTCGAGTAGGGTTTTGAAAACTGCAAAATATTCTTTACAAGTCGTAGTTATTGGTTTTTCATAAAAAAAAGTTTCGGTACAAGAATGTTGATTGAAAAATAGGTAAAAAATTGCGAATTTAGGGACATTCGCTTAACTTGGCATAACTTTGCAAATAATGGATAGACTAAGGATATTGACTGTTTCTTTTCAACCTCAAAGTATCTCAAAGGAAACCTGAAAATTTCAAAGCTCTGCGATTTTATTTTTTATTGTTTTCGGAATAATTGAATTTGTCGTTTGTGCTAAATATCAATTTAAGGTTGAATTTTTCATTCTTTATTAATTTTTGAGGTTGATAATGTTTTTTAGCAATAATCCATATTTTTTATCAAAAAATGTTAATTATTGTAAGAAAAAAATAAAAAAAATTCCAAAAAAAATCAAAACTGACTTTTTTGCTTTGAATGACGCTACCTCAACAAAAAATCATCGTACGAGTCTTTTAGACCATTCAAATTAGAGAGGATAAAATGATCTAAAGAGGCTTTGTGATGGAATTACTAAAAATCATTTATTAAACTCCGTGGACCTTTTCAAAGGCAAGCAAAAATTTGGAAATTCATTTTCCCGATTTTTTTCGATTACTCAAAAACTGCTGATGATAAAAATTGTTGAACTCAAGGTCTGAAAACGAGATATTGAAGCTTCAATTTGCTTTTTTTTTAATTGCCTTGCGACTGTCTCTCTCCAAGTTACAACCCTTTGAAAATCACCTAAAAATTTAGGATATTTTTACATCCCTTAACTTTTGTGCCTAGTGTATTTTAAATCAAGTTTACGTATCAATTTATCTTTTAATTCTGCCAACGTTAATCTATATTAATTAACGTCCAGGATTCTATACAGGGGATATACAGAGACCAACTCTTTAATTTTAAAAAATCAGGGAATTGAATCATGCTAATAAAAAATTATTAAAGAATAATATTGTGTTTTATTTTACATCACCCATAGAAAACTTTCATCATATATTCGTCAATTGTTTTGCTGCAACAATTATATTTACCTGTTATAACTACTTATGCTGGCTACATGTACGTCAAAGAGATAACGAGAAACGTCTGTATAGGGTCATCTATAATAAAAAATAGCGACTTATGACAGTCGATGACAAAGAACGACAGTGCATTTTTTTTATTTTTAGACGGGTAAGTATTCAGTTTTGTTTTTAGAGTTTTCCAAAAAGTATTTAATAACAAACTTGTATGTAACTTTATTCCCATCCTGTACATTGCAAAACATTCCCTCGGAGTTAGACAATATGCATTTGTTTGGGATTTCGCAACTGTTTTTATATACCAGGAAGGTGGAAAAAATAACTGTAAAAGCGTTAGTAATCGTTTTCACAAAACCCACGCAAATTTACAAGTTGATCCATCGAACCGTTCTTCTGTTTTGAAAAGAATTAAAGGAACACATTTATTGTTTCTAAACACCCCCTAATTATTATCAAAATAAAGAAAAATTTTTTTTACTTTTTCCACAATTTTATAGTTTGTCGTTTAAATTTAAGGAAAAAGAAAGTTTTCCAAAAATGTTTTTAATTTTTTTTCCTTTTGCAAAAGTTGCTTGGACGTTAGAGGGAAAAATGTCTAGTTGTTTCTGACATTGTCGAAAATCAATCTTATGAATGTTTGTAAATCGAAGCCGAATTCAGGTTGGGTATCAACTTTGAATTTATTGCAATTAAGTGTAGATTAGAATGATTATGGAATGCAAAGGCCAAACCGTGTCAGAAACGGCTGGATGTTGTCCCTCAAATGTGCAGCCACTTTTCCAAAAAAAAAAAAAAAAAGAAATTCAAAAAATTATGTTTGAAAAATTTTTTTCCTTCTTATCGACATCTGATATAAAATTGCGAGAAATGTAAAAACAAATCTTTTTTTTTCATTTGGATAATGATTTGAGTACTTAGAAGCAATCAACGTGTTCCTTTAACTCTTTTCAAAACTTCATCATTTAGAACAGAAAAACGGTACGATGAATCAACTCGTGTAAATGTCTAACTTGTGAGTTGTTGTGGGTACATTGAGCTGTAAAAATTATGATCAACATTATCATTTTATCAAAATTTGTAAATAAACCGTAGATTTTCTAAAAACCGTAAAAAGTTATTTTTTCCAGTTCTTTCAAATTAATGTGAAGAGCGACAAAAAATGTTTTCTCTAAAAATCATGGAAGGTCTTTGCACTGCTTTTATTTAAGTTTTAAAACCACCCTTTGATTTACTATGCTGTTATTAGTTGCTAAGATATCGATGATCAAAGACGAAAAGATCCTTTTTCATTTAAAATCGGTTATCTCAGCGAGAAATCGACGTAGAGAGGATAAAGAAAAAGCAAATTAAAGCCGAATGAACAAGCTAACAGACCAATGCATTGGTTTAACCTTGCTCCAGGTCCGTGGGGCAAAAAAATTGGAAAATGTTTGTCTCGCTCTATTTCTTATGTTGCGCGATACCTGTAGCTCACAAAAATGTTTTGCCAAAAGATCTCAAAACTATAAACTTAACGCTTCAATTTTTTTTATCTCCATACGACCATTTTTCACATTCCAAAAATCACTAAAAAATTTAGGAAAATTTTTTGTTCCCTCAATTTTTTCCAATAGTGTATGTAAAGCAGGAGCGTAGCGTACGTGGATGCGAGTGATGCGTCGAATCCCTTAAAAAATTGGCAAATTAGTATTATTCAAAAGTTCAATCGATTTATTCAGTTACTACAATTTTTTAATTATTTTAAGCCGACCGCAAACATACATTATTTACTTTAAAGGCTACCATGAACTTTTTTATTTCAAATCGGCCGTGAAGGCGCCCGAAATTACCGCGTTACTTGCTGCAGTGCTGAAATGCGATGGTCCACGTTACATTCAAGCTACGCGTTAGATGGGCGAAAAGGTCAGTGATCTTACGCAGTCAATAGTGGAACCGCAAGTGGGTGTTGTCGTTATTTCCGGACTCAGTTATGCGATTATGTGAACGCATCTTGGCGACTGCCGCCATAATATAAGGAAGATTTGGAAGCGCTGTTCCAGATAATTGTGGAAAATGAAAATGAGGAATGGGATCGAGAAACCGTTATTTGTGCTAGAGGCCTTCTAACTTTATTGCGCGACTTTGATTTTAATTTTTTCTTAGCAGTGTTTTCTGCAATATTCCCACATTCTGGGAGTCTATTTAAAATTGTAGACAAAAATATCCAGATATTAGTTACTGCGATAAAAAGGTCACCGATTTCAAATCACATATTCAAAAAATGAGAAACGAGTTTAGTGACATTTGGGACCACATGGACAGATTTGTGTTATAAAATCAACCACCAAGTAAAATAATGCGTTTGAATTCAATTCCTGAAGATAAGAAAATCACCTACTCACGATTGTTTTATGAAATTTTGGCCTTTATTACTTTGAACATTAATGAACGGGTTAGTGAAATTCCTAATCTGAAATTCTTAAATCTAGATTCCACACAATTTACTTCATTCGTAAAACGTTTTCCTGACGAACTTTTTTCTTCTTTAGTAGATACATATGGAACATTCTTTGACGAAAATCGTTTAAAAAGTAAACTTTCGGTGATTTATAGCGATCCCGGTATGAAAAGGAGCACTGTGCTTGAGCGTCATCAATATATTATGTCCCTTCAATTATCTTCTGTTTTCCCGGAGTTATCAAAATTTAATTTTGACTATTCCTGCCACAAGCAGTTCCGCGGAAAGATCATTTTCATGTTTAAAGAGGATATAGATATTCTAACACAAAACATCCATTATCAGAAAAAATAAGTATTTATTCATTTAAATATAATTAAAATACAATATAATTTAAAAAGACCTCCCTGTATATTAACAGATATTTTAACCCCTTATTATAAAAATCCAAAATTATGTAAACAATATGTTTGTTATCTAATCGACATTATTGTTCAATGGGGAATCTTGACTGCATAAGGATCCATTATACGACCACACACGACGACTATTACAGATTTTAAATTAAAATGTGCCCTAATATAAGGCGCCCATTAAAAAAAATAGTAATTTAATAGCCATAAGCATGAACTGACTTTAGTATATAGCAACAAACACCTATGAAGACCTCAATAGCTCATCGCTAAACGCATTCAGCTGGGAACGCAGAGGTCGCGGATTCGACCCCTCCATAAGTCCTCCATAAATAGTATTGAAATAAAATTGAAGCCTCCCCATTGACAGTTTTCGACTGTCGAGAAGAAATTCCACCGTGAGATCTATCACACCTATTTAGCGGTTCCTTTAATATATGCCGCTAAAGATCCCCGCCGACTGTTAATTGATATGTCATTTGTCACCTTTGACGCTAACACCTCTCTGGCGGCATCGTTTGATCTTAATTTGACGCGTGCCGACAAATTTTCCCATGGTCGTCAGAATTTTTCCCCACTCAAGTGACCCTATATCTACTAGTAGATATAGGGTCTTCATAGGTGTTTATTGCTATATACTAGTCAGTTCATATTTACGGCTATTAAATAACTATTTTTTAATGGGCTGTTTATCTGCGAAATTCTCAAAAGCAAGAAAGACTGTCAGCTTTAGCATTAATAAATATTGAAAGTGCCTTGTTAGAAGATATGAGATCGCCTCCAACATGTGAAGAAACAGTGATAGACGTTTTCACTGGACATACAAAAACCGAAGAATTGATCTTCATTTTAAAAATTAGGATATATACCTCGGCATAATAATTTTAGGTTAGTGTCTTTCTTTATTTTTATCATTTTCATATGGTCTACCATACATCCGACTATACTTCTTCCTCTTATAAAATTTTTATCACATCCCTAGATTCTTTTCTCACGTTACGCCTCTGATGTAAAGTAAGTAATTATACAAATTATCAATGTACCATCAAGAAAGAATGTAATGACAGTCGACAAAAAGACCGCAATAGCAGTCTTTTGTGTGTATTATTTTATTAAAATCTGTAACAGTGAAAAAGAAAACGATCGTCCAAATGAAATAAATAAAAGACAATATTAAAACCGTTTCCACGTTTGAGCGCCATCTTGCCATCCCTCGTCGTACCGCCAATTTATTGACGGATCATTTTTCCTTGAATACAATAAACGTTTGGCGGGCTCTAATATAATACGTACTTCTCGCGTTCGAAAACGTTTGGCCAATAAAAATGAGCTAAAAATATCTATGATTTGCAAATCGTCTTTACGCAAATAACAAGGATGCCGGGTCATTATCCTTTAAAACGTACGAAGGTTGTTTGTATTTCGCATTATGCAGATTAACAATAGTTTACAACACGCAAATTATTTGAAATTATCAGTATTATTGTTTTTAATAATGTTATTCTAGTCTGTTATTTTTTACGATACATGCACCTTTAACACAATCTAGAAAAACGACAAAAATGTGGGCAAATTTCCGTTTAGTATTCGTTAGAAGGTTAAAAAACATATTAAATGGCCATGTAAAATAAATACTAAACGTAGGTATACACATTTGAACAATTTATTTGTTATTTTCAATTATATATCACAATGACAATTTTTTAAATCAACGTTGGTCACCTTTAAAATTAGTTTTTAAATAGTTTCATTTCATGTAAATCACATTCTTTTCGATGTTCGTGCTTTAGAAATAAAAAATAGGGATAATCAGTTAAATATTGTCTTATAAAAACACCTTTTATCATAGCGTCTTCATAACAAACAAATTGTATACAATAAAACTATGTAAAAATACGTTTTATTATGAAACTAACCAATTACTTGCAAATTAACACCCTATTTGTTAGAAACAAATATAAATTATCAAATACATCAACGTCTTTTTTCACGAATATACTACTACATAGAATAAATAAACGTTTTGAGTCACAAACCTGTATGTATACAAAAGTGTGGTTGTGTCACTGTTTCTATTATTTCTTCCTGTATGCAGCGCCATCTAGGATAGATATGAACATCCCCTAAAGAAAAATGAAAATAAAACACTATAAGCATTATCCTCTTATAGTTAACACAGTGCTCAACAGATGGCACCTCTGAATCATTTATTGTGATGACTTACGAGTTCAATATCAGCGCCATCTAGTACAACCTTGATGAAAGAAGACCTTTAAGGTAAGTAAATGTAATTAGTCTAGCCTATACTTCCCAACTTAATAACAATTAGTACGTGTAGATGGCGTATCGGAAGTATGCCCATGTATTTATGATTTGTCGACAAAGCAATGTCTCACATTGACGACTGACGAATTAAGTTAGCAAATGGACTCAATGTACATCACAATTATTTTAATATCCAACTCCCCAAACAAGCAATTCATTGTAAAGTCTATTGTAATGAGTAGCTACAAAACCATCATGTCCGCATACTAAATCACGCGCTAATAAAAACTGACCGATATGGAAATCATATGTTGTATACTGCACAGATCATAAAGCTTTAGAATACTGGTTGTTTTGTTGCATAACAATAATAAATTTGCCATTATAACCTCACAATATTCAGAACTCGGAAATAATTGAGAGTACCGTGGTTTTGGCGGGTATTTCTTGTTACATTTTTAAATTATACCTATTTGCGTGACTAGAATTTGTTAATATATGTATCTCCTAAAAGGTTTTACAGATATTTCGATTTTTATCATATATATAGGTTATTAGACATATTTACTAATTTTATTTCTCTATTTTCCAATATACATAAATTACATATCGTCCATAGGTCCCAGCGTTCTCGAGAATTAGACTTCCCTCAGCGTTAGATCTCTTAGTAATTCACGCGAGGATTGATCAAGGTAACCAACTTTGTACAACGTTAGCCCCTCGCTTGGTTTAACGGGCGGAATAACGACAACGCTCGGTTTCTTCATGCTAATGTCGTCTACTCTGCTAGTTGCTCATTGCGACATTTCTAAACATCAACATAGAAGTTCTGAGAGGCAGCAACCCAATTTCAATTCAGTCAAATCGACACATTTTTTTACATTACCTATAGACGCTGTACTCGAAAATTCCAGAGTGGACTAAAACCCGCCATGGTGGCCAACTGGTAATGTTCCTTAAAAGTAATCAATATACGAAATCTATCTCGCTGTCATGTAAACACATTAGACACTCGTTTGATTGCCATCTAGGAGCAGACGTATTGAGTTCGATTATTTTCTGGGCAAATCTGAGTCAAGCGCCATCTGTTAGCCGTGCCCATTAACCTCCTTATTCTGCTTATTAACTACCTACTTATTCTCCACGATTCCCCTAGAGACCAGGTCAAACTTGTACTACGGAATTCATTCATTATAAAGTACCGCATAAAATTAATTATGTTAGTAATATTCGAACTTTCCATATGGTTGCGCCACTATCTAGCAGCCGCGTTTGAATAACTATATTTAGTTTGGTTTGTAACCAGAGTTTACAAGTAACAAGTATAGAAAATCATTTTTAACGTCATCTAGAAGAGTCTTTGTGAAAGCAGGCGTTTAAGGTAGGTAACTACAGCTAATACTCTGTTACTTTATATGTATGTCCACTGACTGTGCACATGTTCTGTGATGTACACTGTCAGCGATACATCGCAACGATTATGATTGAATAAAGCGAATATGAGCTACATATATCACAATTATTTCATTTACAATAACTTAAAATTATTCGTTATAAGGTTTAGTATCGATATTCAGTCTTTGCAGTTGCTGGTCGATCCAGAACCTGTACTTCGCCACGTCTGCGTAGACACCCGGTACATTGGACTGTCCGCAACCGATGCCCCACGCCACTATGCCAGCCTGGACGTACCTCGATGGATTTCGAGGGTCGGGACACACCAGCGGGCTTCCACCGTCACCCTAAAACAAATTAATGAATTACTCATTTATTGGCGATTAGGAAATGTATTATTTTGAGGAAAATAGGTGTAGGTACAAAAGTTGATGATATTACTTACCGTACAAGCATCTTTTCCTTCCTCACCCCCGGCACAAATAAAACTCTTGTCAAGTTTGTAGTGCACCCCTAAGCGGGTATTCCTAAGAGCTGCTTCACACTGAGGAGCTTGAACGATTGGCAGTTCGATTTTCTTCAAGATAACTTGATATTTTCCTACCTTGCCTGCAAAAACATTCAAAATTCTAAATATAGGCAGAGTGGCCATTGGAATTTCTTCGAAAAAACATTTTAAACGACGGTTTCATTAGTTTCCGTAAAAAATTACGAACAGATTAATGAAATGCTGTCCAAAAGTTAGTCCAAAAACAGTACATTTGTTGTCTAACAAAGATTATAAACCAAGTAAGTATATCAATGCATATACATATTCGTGATTTTGGAGATTAAAAAATTATAAATAGGTACTGCAAACATTTTGCGAACAAACAAACCTACTCTACTTACCGAACACATCCTTTCCCCAACCGCTGACATAGCAATTTTTGGAATCGATGACTTCGTTCTGTGATGGTAAACAAATTGTACCAACATTCTCAGCTTCTTCTACAGGTGTATCCAGAATTAACAGCGCAAAATCGTTGAAAACTGTGGCAGGATTAAATTCCGGATGGGTTATAATATTAATGACGTCCCTCTCTTGGTAGGGAAGCCTTTCTTTGGTAGTCTGAGTGTCCCACTCGCCCACTCTTACTTTAATCTCGTTCGTTTTAGATCTGAGAAGTATATTTTTATTACGATCGGAAAAATAGTTACTGTATGTTAAAGAATGATAAAAGTGTTAAATATCGTGCGGTCCAAATTTGATTAGCAACGAATTTTGAAAACTTGGGAGTAATCTCAAAAAATTTAACTGTACAACTGTATACAGTATTGTGCAAAAATATGGAAGACATCAATGTAGCGTGGTAGCGCAGAACGAACCGCAATTTCTCAGGATTAATTATACCACAAGACCTCGATAGGCAATATTATAATAATAAAGCGTCTTTCAATAAGAACACTCGATTTTAAACGTAAATAAAACAAGTTGTGTGTAAGATATCCACAATTTTTTTTTATTTGAAAGAATGTTTTATAATGTTAGGTATGGAATATGACGTCGTTCAAATGTCTGCCGCGGCTTTGCTTGGTAGTATTTATTCGGGAGGTCCAATTTTTGATGACTTTGTAGCATAAATCTGGCTAAATTTTCTGGTTGGTGTTCGTTATGTTGACTTTGAGTTCCGGTTTATTCGCATAGACCTGCGATTTAAGATAGCGTCAAAGAAAGAAGTCTGAAGGCATTAAATTGTACGATTTCGGTGATCAGTTCACGTCGGCGCTGCGCGAGATAACCAGGCCCTCAAAACGCTCGTACGCAATATCCATCGTGGCATGCGCTGTGTGGCACGTAGCGCTGTCCTCTTGGAATCACATGTCGTCCGTATCCATATTATCCAGTTTAGACCATAAGAAGTTGCCTATCATCGATCTGCAACGCTCACCGTTGACGGTTATGGCAATGCCAGTTCCGTTTCGGAAGAAGTACGGGCCGATGACTCTGCCAGACCAAAATCCGCACCAAACAGTGACTTTCTCGAGATGCATTTGATGCTGGTGTATCTCTTGTGGATTGGTATCGTCCAAAATCTGACAATTTTGCTTCTTCACATATCCATTCATCGCTAAAGATGATTTTTTTTAGCGAAATTGGGTCAACTCCCAACTGCTCCAGAGCCCAATCAGCGAACACACGGCGTTGTCTATGGTCGTTTACCTTAAGTTCCTGGGTCAGTTGGATTTTATACGGGTGCAGACCAAGAAGACTAGAGAACAGGAGAAATAACTCGAGTGGTGGGGGTAGGACGAAAAACGTCCGCACCATGGCGGTCTTTGCGTAGAACCGAGGGAGGTTCTGTTTATTTTTGTTTACTGTGTTTTGAAAGTTTTGAGCGTTTCCAGTTTTTCCGTTAAATATGTCAAAAGCGTCGAGATATTGTTGCGTTACGAATTGTTCCATCAATAGCCCTGATTGTGTCATAAATAAACGAACAATTTTTAAAGTTCCTGAGGTAAGTCTTTCGATAAACAAATATAGTAATGTTTGTATATACCGCTTACTTTGTAGTAAATAGTAAAAGCGCAGTGTAATGTAGAAGTAAATTATCAAATAGTAATTTACAACTCAATTTCGTTTAAGGACTATGAGAGACGAGAAAAATAGTTGGAGGTGCTGTCACTGTATTACTTTAATATTATGCAGCTCAAGGAAAGAATACTTTATAATAGTAGAAAAAGAAAACTTAAAATACCAGTATTCCTTCACTTAACGATAATGAATTTGAACTTCCCACAGAACGTTTCCGTAATAAGATTTTTGGTTATTATAGTTTTTTAGTAAGAGGTAACATCTTATATTATTTATCTTATATTATTATTATGGCCTTTTAGTTAAATTGAAAAAAATGAACTACAGTTAGTTAGTGTAAAGTATAGACACCTAGTGTAAAACTTGTCAATCATAATTCAAACGTCATTAAAAATATAGTTTCATATGTCATATTAACCGTTTACTTATCTTCTTTAAAACCATAATTAAAACAACAACAATAACGTTACATGGTGTCAGAATTATAGAAAAACGTGTCAAATAAAAGAAAATACGTAAGAAAGTTGTAAAATGGCTACGAACGACACAGTATCTGGAATAAAACCGCTAGCTAACCTACAACCTACAGACCCACGATAGACGAGAATAAACGGCATGCGCAGATCCCGCGCGATTCTACGCGAGGCTGCCATATTGGCGCCGTTTTTCGTCCTACCCCCACCACTGATTTTTCGAGGAGCTATGTCTCCTTACTCTATAGTCTTCTTGGTCCCGACGCAAAATTCGCCAAGTTGAAGTCGCAGAAAGGCTTCAGAAAAGTTCTTGTGAACGACGAGAAATTGACTGCCTCGTATTTTCCCGTACACTCTCACGCACAGCAGCAGTGGTTTCAGTAGATTTTGCGTTTCGGTGACGTACGGGTGTTGGCTGATTATTTGTCAAACCGGTTGACTTGAATTTAACTAACAAACGTCGAATAGTCGACTCGGTAGGACGGTTGTGGCGGGGATAAATATCAAGTAATACGTGAAACGTTTCTGAAATAGAGCTCTGATTTCGAAAATAATATTTGATGATTTCCACACTTTTGTGAACGCTATAACCTTCCATGGTGATTTGCCATACATTACTGAATAATTCACAATAAAATTGACAGTTGTTGCATTGACAACATAGCCGCTATAATCTAACAAATTTCGAGCGTCCCTATTGAAATACCTTATACTTTGCGACAGATTTGTGCGTCACAGATAAGAACCTGCATAGAAGTGACGCTAGAAGCACAGAATGCCATTGAGTTTTGCTATAATACTGTGTTCCATAAGTGTCAAAATTTAAATTTAGTAATTGGGAACATGAAACAGTTGAAACGGCGATCAATTTATAACAAATTACCAGAAAATTATTGAATTTTGTTAGTTATGAAACAATAAGAAGATAGATTTTAAATTTAAACCGACTAATAGGCGAGAAAATTTACGAAAAGTAAATATTTCAAAACAATATTTGATTTAATTTTCTACTCACTTTGCGACACAATGTGCTCCAGTCAAAACCACATTCGGCGTTATGAGAGATCCGCCACAGAAGGCCAAGACTTGATCGACAGCAGGGTCGTAGTTTTTCTTCAAGATGGCCACCATCCAAGGGAATTCGCCGTATTCAGCCTCGTTGTCGTTATTTCCGGAGATCTTAAAATCAATCCCATTGTTGTTCCTGATACCGCATTGACTTACTGTGCGTATGGGTGGTCGTGGTTTCGGTTCAGCAGGGATGGGTTTATCGGTGATGGGTTCTATGGGCTCTCCAGGCTGGGGCAGCTTCGGGTCCAGACCTCCCTCTGGGATTTTGCAACACACGTCCAAGGGGTGTTGGCATTTGTTCTCCCCGAACCTGAAAATTAATTTTTCCGCGTGACAGTATTAAATAAACAGCGAGGGCTCGGGAAATATTTTAGGGGTTGTAGGCCCGCGTATTTCTCAAAAATTGCCTGTACAACTAGTAATTTTCGATTTATATTTAGAAAAAGAAGATACTGCATTAAGCGCAGGACTAGAACCATCTGCAAGTTTAAGTATTACAGTCGCTGACGAATCATGATTCATCTAGTAGAAATTTGGCAAACGCTATCTGCCTGCTACACAAAAAACTAACAGGCAGATGGGGTTTGATGGAATATTGCATAATCCAGTATAATTGAATCTTGATTCCTAACAAAAGGTAAACCCCAGCGTAAAATTTTCAAAAAATCAAAGGCACGCCCTAACATAAAATGTGCGAGGAAAGAGAATGGGGAAGAATATTTAGATATAGAAAGACAGTTTTATGGTCCTGGAATAGCAAATTAATGGTATTAATTTTTAAACAGTCGGATTTCTCATTTTTTCGTGTCTATAACACTTTTCAAAACTTTAAACGCATTTTTCTCCAAACGTGATTTTTCAAAACGGCACGCAGCATAACTCCAACAATTTTCTTTCTCTTCATGCGAATTTGTAACAATCTTTAAAATAACATTTTTAAGTGAAATACGTACGGAATTTTCGTTGAGTTAATTTAAAAATTATTTATTAACAAATGATTGCCCTTTTTTGTCGACAATTTAACGTTTTTTATTTAGATACTCGCTAATCATACAAAGATCAATATTTTCAAAATCCCCTATGTATTTCGCTAGCTATACACCTGTAGACTAAGTGATTTCTTCCAGATTCAAATTTGCACCAGATACACTACGTGCCACAGTGCGCCTCAAATTCGACATTTTTGAATATTTTTTGTATTATACTTATTTAAGTATATGCCTAATAACTTTCTTAAATATTATCTTATTACCTTTTCTTCCATCAAAAAAGCCCTTTTTAGCTTATCAGAGTGGTGTGTACCCCATAAGGATTCATAGTTCTTTAATTATTTAGAAATTGGTTAAATGCTTGTATTTTTGACCACGCTCAACTGTTTTAATCTGATTAATTTAATTAATGTTAGGACTGTGTAGGACGAGATAAACGAATAACAGTCCAAACACCGATTAAATCTATCTATGCCCGTTTACCACGTAAACATGTGAACAAAATTTCCTGTTATGAATATGTAATGATCTACTCACTACATGTTATGCTGAGCATGTTACTATTAATATACTGACGTAGAGCAAACGTAAAAGGATGTTAGTTAAACCTTTTTTGTTACGTGGAGGGCCTTAATTAGTTTTTTATATTATTTGGTGTCAAAGAAATGTATATACAAAGTTATGCCAGAAACTATCCTGACACCCTGTGTATCATATATAATTTGTCCACATATTTACTCTTATTTAAATCTATGTATAGGTTTATTTAAATCTATACAAAATAAAAGTGTTTTTAATTTTAAAACAAATCAGAGGCTTAACAACGCTGTAGGCTATGGAAACAAAACGATTTTAACGTTTTATATATATAATCTTTGAAAATGAAAAACTAAAATGCAGTTTTCGGACATATTCAGCAGAGCAGTCGCAATTATTCATGAGGCTATTTAGGAAAGTTAAAACTCATTTTAGAGATTGAGAAGTGGGCCCAAGAAAGGCACAAAGCTAGAACCCTGGTGGGAATCATAACGGGCCACCATAGTAGCCTGAATGCATATAAGCACAAACTGAAGCTGACTGACAGCCCGGCGACATGCAGATACTGTAGAGAAGACGAGGAAACCTCGATTCATCTTCTTTACACCTGCCCCACACTGGAGGAGAGGAGGTGCCTTATATTAGGGACCCCTGTTATTCCAGAAGAGGCGAGGCTTACATGCCTAAATTGTTCCTTTTATGGGATAGCATTTTTGGATAATGACCCGGATAAGAGGGGATCGCCAAGGGACTACCCATGCCACAGCTTACTCAATGTAAGCTGTGCCCATGCGATCAGTGGCTGATGAGGCCCAAACCCATAAAACATACTAATAATAATAATAATAATAATAATAATAATAATAATAATAATAATAATAATAACGACTCGGCCCAGTAATCACTAACCGAGCGGACGCGAGGAGTGATTGCTGGTATTACCAGCGCACCTTCTGTGTGAGTCGGAGCCACAGAAAGGGGTGACTGGCTTTTAGTAAAAAAAAAAAAATAATAATAATAATAATAATAATAATAAAACTCATTCCTAGATTACTTTTTTTGTGTGATAATTAATTCTTTGTCGTTTAATAAAAAAACGTACCTCGTTTTATATTTACATTATAAGTAATAGATTCTTTTTGGAATTTACTGATGCATCTGTTTTTATGATTTTTTAACACTGACATCATCATAAGCCTAGCGATTGTTATTCGTGCTTAGAATGAAAATTAAAAATCATTCGGCTCTCCTTGGCATGTAAAGCAGGATACATATTTATATTGTGAGCATAATGTCGACTATATAACGTATTAGGATAATGAATTCAAGGTAAACATTAATTATATTACCAAATTAACATAGTTTACCTTGTTTCTTCACGGCAAATTATAGTTTGTTACATTTATTTATATTATATCCCACAAAAAATATCCTCCAACGGACCGAAAAGAACGTTACCGCGCGAGCTAGTTGGACCGTACGTTTTCGAACGCCCTGTATAAAATCTCAGACGGAATTTCCATCGGTTTGCGTTGCATCACAAAGGTATTATTTCAAACAAGACAAAACGGCAATTAACTGCTTTAATTGTGGGAAATAGTCAACAAACGTACTTATGTTTTATTATTATAACTTTGTATTGCGTTTTTCTGTACATGTATAGAAATCCCAGAAAGAAAACATTGTAATAATTATTTTGTAACAAGTATAAATTTGAAATTATGTTAATAAATTGCGTTATCGAAAATAGTACTAGTTAAATATGAAGTGAAAGCAACAATATTTAATTAAATCAAGTAAAAACAACACATCGATACAAGACATTAGAGTTTTTCTGCACTAGTTTTTATATCAACGAGTGATAAATTTTATTTTTTCCTTATTTTACTATTATGGAGTATTTTATGTTTTGTTTGTGTAGGACAAAACGCAAGGGATGTCAATTACCTTTTCGTGATTATTTGTTGTCAGTTTCCGTTTGAATATCAATTTCTGTCGTAATTTACTATTTTATGCCTTGTACGCTACTAAAGCCCGACGTTTCTCTAAAATTGATAGCTTTGAAGAAGCGTTTTCTATAATAAAGATACGTTTTTTCATGAAAAATATAATATCTCATCTCCCTCTATAACGCATCGTCCTGTATACTTGATAATAATTTTAAAAAGTGTCTCGTTACTATCCAAACGCTATTGGAAATTTGAGCAATGTCTATCTATAACATCCCTCAGATATTAAAGAAACAAAATGATAGATATAAGCAAGATGGACGTTTTCCACATCATGGCAACCTTTGACCGAGATAATTCTCGGAAATAATCTCGAGATAGACTATTGCATATGCAGTGTATGCCTTCATACACATAATAAAGAAATAAATAAAAATCTTATCATCTTTTAATTAATCTACAATGGCCTAATTATAATTAAAACATCTAATAACAAAATAAGATCGCTTTGTTGGATTGGCCTTCATTGCCAACTAGAATGGCACCCCTAAAAAAGATCTAGTCGTTAAGATCGGGTGAACTAAGTGGCCAAGGTTATAGTTTGATCCATTGATTAGGAGGGTTGGTCTTTTGAATTAATCAATACATTAAAACCCTCTATATCTGTACTGTTACATCAAATTTCTAGACTTATTGTCAGAGTGAGGAGATTTTAAATATGGCTGCTATTGATTAGACACTGATTTTGGTGCTCTATCTTTTTAATCATTTGGTGCTAATACAGATAGTGCAAACCATAAATAAATAAATAAATAAATAAATGTCATAAAATAAAGTGTGACATAAACTTAAAGGTGGAGTAGTGCAAGTTTCTTGTGTAATAATACTAAGTGTATATATCTGCAGTAACTTCTTTTCATCTCAACTTAGAATCAATTGTAGCAAAGAGGACTTTATTAGTATTTATCGTATTGGTAAACTCAATGGCACCAGAAATAAACCACGGACAATTGTAATAAAATTGATTAACATAAATAAACGTCTGGAAATTATTAAAGGGTAGAAACTATTAAAAAATAGTTCTATCTTTATCTCTGACGATCTTACTAAAAAACGATTTGATTTGCTCAATATTGCGAAGAAGAAACTAGGTTTTGAAAGGGCATGATCATCAGATTGCAATATTTATGTGTGGTGTGATCAAAAACAGAAAAGACGTCTAGTGTTATGTGAGGAAGACCTACTTCTTTAACGATGTGGTCGACCTATGCGTTTAATTTAATCTGTTAAATTCTTGCTTGAAGTTAATTTCTGAAGTAGGATTTTTACCTTTATTTGTCTTATTTTATCTGTATTGTGTTAATTTTTGTTATGTCTTATGTGTTGTTTGCACCGTTACTAATTAGATTATGATTAATAATGTAAATATAAATTTCTCACATTTAAACATTGGATCAATTTTTACAGGGTTTGGAATTTGTTATTGATAATTCATTAGATATTGTGGGTTTATCTTAAACTTAAGCATTTAATGATTTACCTGCGTATTTTAAATCCGCTTCAAACATACGTGCATTCCGAAAACAAGTGAAAAACTAGTTAAATTCAAAACCACTTGTTTACTTCTAATACCCATTAATATTAAAATGATTATTCTCACCATAGATTATAAGTAATTTTCAACAATGTTGGTAATTGTAATCAGTTACGGTTACGGCCTTTTGTTTCATTTACTTTATTAATTTGTTACTTTCGGTTGGATACATGGCAGCATAACCGAATGGCGCGATACATGACCTAATCAAAAATGTTTTTGTATTAATTTTGTACTTATATATTATAATTTACAATTATAATACATATAATTATTTATAATTTGTATGTATTAATAAAGTAATATTTTTATAACAAATAATTTTGGGTGGAATCAAATTACGACTTTTCAACAATTCACAGTCTTTACACGATAATCAAGCAATTTACACTTAGCAGATAATTCAAGGTTGAAGGTTAATTTCATTTTGGCATAAATCGACTATATTTTGGAGATAAGAGAAATATTACACTGTATGCGCAAGGGAATGTAAAATCAAAAACGGAACCAATAAAAAGCTTTTGTTACTAAATTACCATCGTTTATACTGTAAGGATATAACCTAAAACACCAAAATTTTAACTCACCTGATATCGATAACCCCAAAACCGTCCGTCACTCCGGTCTGCACGATGGTCTTGGTGCGTCCGTCGCACTGGAAATAGGGGACGCACAACCTGCTACCCCTGTCGGTGCCTTCGCCGCACGGGGCTATATACCCCCGGCTCTGCCCGGGCGTGGTAGGAACCTCTTCGAATCCCGGGGGGGTGTACGGCGTGGTTGCCCCCGACGGCGACGGGAAGATCTTCTCGATCTCCCTGATCGTGTCGTCGCTGATGCTCTGAGAGAGCACTAGGCCCACCACAAGGGCAAAGGTCGCCACCGGCAACATGCTAATTTATATCGGCTTCTCTCGCAGGATTAACCTTGAATAGCCCAATTTATGTTTGCTAGCACCGCAGAACGACTTAGCCACTCACTGACTGTGACTGAGACCAGTATTCGTAATTGACCGGTTTATCTGGTCCCCACTCTTCACCCCAGGACTGACTTAAGTTGCTGGAAATACCGAACCAACGCCGACGGGTATTTACATTTACCTCCCGTGCGACCTCAGCTGGTGATATCATCAGAGCGGAGATAAAGAAAACAACGCACGTCAAAAGAAACAAGAATATATTTTACACAATTCATACATAATATAAAAGATTATCGAAATGTATGCATTTTAATATTGATAAATCGAGGGGTCGAACGAATTGACCTTCATCTGTTGGTCGATCCATTCTCTGAATAGGGACACGTCGGCGTAGACGCCAGGCGTTTCGTTCTCGCCGCAGCCAATGCCCCAGGCGACGATCCCGGCCTGGAAGTACCTGTCCCCGCTTCCTCCTATAGGGCACACCAAGGGACTACCCCCGTCACCTTTGCACGTATCCTTTTCTGGCTCGCCACCCGCGCACATGAAGCTGCGGTGCAGCTCGAAGAATTTGCCTAGACGCGTCTGCCGCAGCTTATCCTGGCACTTGTCCCTGGGCACCACGGGGAGATCGATCTTCTTCATGATCACCTGATACTTGCCCTTCTTCCCGAAGACGTCCTTCCCCCAGCCGGTGGCGTAGCACTTGCCCATCTGCGCCGAGGCGCCTTGAGGTGGCAGGCAGATCACGTCGACGTTCTTGGCGATCTGCACCGGCGACTTCAAGAACAACAGGGCGATGTCGTTGTACAAAGCCCCGGCGTAATACTGGGGGTGTATCGTTATAGACTCGACCGGCCTATCCTGATGAGGGAGGATCTCCTGCGTGTGTTGCGTGTCCCATTCTCCGGCTCTGATTTTGAACGATTTGTTCTTCCCGCTGACGCAATGCGCTCCCGTCATCACGACCTGGGGGTGGATCAACGCACCGCCGCACTGGTACACGTTCAGCTTGTTGGGGTTGCCTTCGATGACCTCCTCGCGCAGGATGGCTACCATCCAGGGGAACTCGCCGAACTGGGCCTCGTTGTCCTTGTCGCCTGTAATGCGGAAACCTACCCCTTCGGGGTGGCGGTAGCCGCAACCCGAAGGCGGTTTCACTGGAGGAGGCGTGGGCATTATCGGTTCGTCGACGAGGTTTTTGGGATTACAGCACACCTCGATGTAGCTGCCGCATGGTCCCTCGTTGATTCTGCGAAGAAGAGAAAGTGAAAGTTAAGAACAAGTAGGTGTATAAGTATGGAAAACAGGTTAAGTTCATCGTGATAGCCGACGAATTATAAGCAGATGTTTGCGCAAGAGGTTACCTAATGTCTGATATTGTGTAACTTGTATGACCAAGATCATTCATTTTCAAGGACCGGGATTCTTATAATTTTGTAAAAGAGAACATTTTGAAATTATAAAAGAAATGGGTAATAAAATTGTATTGTCTTCATGAAAACTTGCTCAAAATAGAGTTAAAGATATGATAAGGCAAAGCCGTAGGTGTCTTGGTGAAGAATACATATTGAAAAAAACGTGGACGACAGTTACTCTTGCCGACATTACCAGTGCCATCACTTGGAATCGAACCAATTTCACGCGGATAATAAATACATTTAGTATGAAAATTAGTCTGGTAACATTAATGAATTGGGTTGTTCAAAAAGTCTTACTGAGAGACGGGAGAAAGTTATTGAAAATGGAGGAACGTACATTATTAATTAAATTAATTTATAATAACTATACTGTTAATAATAACTACTTAGAAAAAACCGAACGAACTTTTTGGACAACCCGGTATAATAAAACAAAGCCGCAGCTGTCTTGGTGAGGGATACATATTGAAAAAAACAAGAACGACAGTTATTCCCGCCGACATTTCCAGTGCTGGCGCTTGGAATCGAACCAAGATCACGACAGTCACTAGCCAGAAGCATTCGTCGGGTACTGTGACGGTTTTATAACAACAAATACATTCAGTATAAAAATTAGTCTGGTAACATTAATGTAGCATTCAAAAAACGTTATTCTTATCAATATTCAACGTTAAAACCATTTTAAAACGTATGTTGATTACTGGAAACGCGGAATTATTCCAAAACTCACACCGATAACCGCACAGCGACAGTTTATCACTCTAACTCGAGAAACAGACTATAATCGGAAGTCGTAAGACTAATATAAATGATGATCTAACTCTGTAGTATTCATTTCATCGCTATTTGCCAAATAAAAAATTCTCTTATCTTACCGATAAACGGAACAGTCTGCTTGAGCCTAGCCATAAAAAAGCCACGGTATGAGATAAGAGCCGTTTGGGATTTTTTAATTGGAAAATAGTGATTAAATAAACTATAAATCACATTTACCATCCGAATATTCAGACGTATTTACTTGTTTACCTGATATCTATAATTCCCTCCCCGTTGGTGTTAATGCTCCCGTTGTTACAGAGATAATAGGGGACGCAGGTACACGACCCTACGCCCGGGAGGCCGGAACCCCCCGAATGGGGCTGTAAGTTTGGGGTTCCGGGGCCAGGGAAGACCTCCCCGATAAGGCTGTCTATGTTATCGTCTTGGGCGTGAGCGTAGGAGACGACGCAAAGGGCAAAGACGGTCCTCCAAAGAGACATGTTCTCTGGATTATCTGAAATAATAAATATTAATATTAATTATTATAATAGAAACATCGTTTCCAACCGCTGTGTGTGTAATTTAAGATGATTGAATCTTGATGATGGTATGTTGGATCGGCTTGGAGTAACGAAACCATGGCCGGGATAAGTTACAATAAAAGCTATAATAGAATCTAAATTAAGTAGTACACAGGATGATTTAATGCGGAAAAATTAATCCACAGATTATTTGGATAAAAATAAGAACTCGTTTCCGAGATACAATGCGTACTATTTCTAAAGTCATTTACCCCATTTAACTGAAAATTGACAGGTTCATTTCTAATAATAGGAGTACTTTTTTCGTCGCCATATTTCACTTATTTATTTCAGGAGCGTCTCACGAAGTGGTACATTGAATGAAGAAAAACAGGATACATTACTGCTCTTTTTAAGTGTGAAAGTTGTTCCTTGATTTTTTCTTTTTCGATGAAAAAAATTCTTATTTTTATCGGCATTATCTGTCTTTGAATTTTTCACAATATTAAATAATCAACGTGTATATCATTAATTCTATGAGCTTGTATTTATTAATTGCTCCATTACATAAAATAGGCACAAAAAATAAGGGATGTAAAAAAATCCTGAATTTTTAGGTGACTTCCAAAAGGTTGTAACTTGGAGAAAAATAGTCGTACAGCAATTTTGAAAAAAGCAAATTGAAGCTTTAAGTTTTTAGTTTTCAGATCATGAATTCAAAATTTTTTACCGTCAGTAATTTTTGAGAAATCATAAGAAAACCACCGAAAAAAAATCCAAGTTTCTATTTGCCTTTCAAAAGGTCCACGGACTTTTTTTCAGTGACTTCATCATAAAGCTTTTTTAGGCTGTTTTATCGTCTTTAATTTGATCTAAAAATCTTGTACGATGATTTTTCGCTAAGTTATCGTTATTCGAAGCAAGAAAGTCGGTTTTGACTTTTATTTTTGAAATTTCTTTTTTTTTATTTTTTTTTCTTATAATAATTAACATTTTTTGACAAAAAAAATATGGACTGCTAAAAAAAAATGTTCAGCCTCAAAAAATGGAAAAAAATAAAAAATTCATTCTAAAATTGATTTTTACCAAAAACGACAAATTCAGTCATTCCAAATACAATGAAACAAAATCGTAGAGCTTTGAAATTTTCAGGATTCCTTTGGGATACTTTAAAGTTGAAAAGAGACAGTCAACATCCTTGATCTATTCATTATTTGCA
This sequence comes from Rosalia funebris, assembly GCA_037954035.1. Classification (NCBI taxonomy): domain Eukaryota; kingdom Metazoa; phylum Arthropoda; class Insecta; order Coleoptera; family Cerambycidae; genus Rosalia; species Rosalia funebris. Next base: position 6,269,560 of record JAZFAV010000001.1, on the reverse strand, counting down.
AAGTTATACCAACTTAAGCGAATATCCCTAAATACGCAATCTTTTACAACTTTTTCAATGAACATTGTCGCGCCCTAAATGAACATTTAAAACGCTACTTGAATTTTCTGTGCGATCAGTATTTCCCGAGTAATTAATTACCAAACTCAAAACTGACTTGTTTGCTTTTGAGCGACGATAACTCAGCGAAAAATCATCGTACAAGGCTTTTAGACCACTCAAATTAAAGAGGATAAAACAACCTAAAAAAGCTTTGTAATTAAATCACTGAAAAAATATTATTGAAGTCCGTGGATCTTTTGAAAGACAAGCAACAATTTGTAATTTTTTTCCGACGGTTTTTCTTATGATTACACAAAAACTGCTAATAGTAAAAAATATTTAACTCAATAATTGAAAATTAGAAGCTTGAAGTTTCAATTTGCTTTTTTTAAAATTGCTCTGCGACTATTTTTCTCCAAGTTACAGCCCTTTGAAAATCCCTTTGAAAATTTTTGAAAAAAATTTAGGTTATTTTATATCTTTTAATTTTTGTGCCTAGTGTAATAATACCTAGTATACGTTTTGATAAAAAAAAAAAACCTTTAAATTGCTATAGAAAATCGAAATAAATACCTCCTAATTTACCCGAAATGCTACAATATTGCCTATTTTTTTCACATTCACATTTTTCACATTCTGTAAAAATTAAAAACCAATGTGTAATATTTACTTTGTCTATTTAATTATGTTAATTTTTCAAGAGTCAGTTGGAACAATGAAATAATATTTTAATACATTCTATATAAGACAACAATTCACCGAGATACTGTAGATGAATATATTTTCTCCGATTTACATAAAAACATGTGCTGAATTGTAGATTTACATCAAACAGCTTGGCAAATATACAGGTATTTTTATTTATTGCATAATGCATACGTTATTGTCGTAAATGATATAATGACAACATTTTTTAGAAAATTTAAAAAAATATTCCACCCCGGATTTACTCAGTATATTCCAGAGAAATCTACCGGAAACAATATAACAAATTTTGGCTTATAAACATATGTTATTGTTAACAACATTATTATCAACAATGTGTTAGTCATTACAATTATAAATAAAAAAATCAAAGGAGAAAATACAAATGAATAAACAGTAAACAAACGAAAAAACATCGTTACCAAGTTATTAGTAGATTGGTTGAATGTTTGGCGAATATTCTCAAAAAAAGAAATTACAGTGTACATTAATTAATACATGTAGTAAATATTAATATGAATAGAGCACAGGAGGGTTATTTCTGCTAATTCCCAACTTTATTTTTCGATATTTTGTGAATATACCTGATGTTTATATGTTCTATGAATATTATTTAATATTAATTCTGAACAAGAATCAAGTGAGCAAAGACAAATGAATCGAACACAGTAAACGAACGAAAAAATATCGTTACCAAGTTATTAGTAGATTGTTTGAATATTTGGTGAATATTGACATTGTATATGAATATCGTGTATAAGTTATTTGTTATAATTATTCAGATTCAATAATTCAGATATTCAATCATACCGATTCTTTGTTGGATATTTTGAGAATATACATTACATGTTCTATCAATATGCTTTAAGGATATTTATGATTTACTATTAATTCTGATGCACCAAGACTATTTTACAATATCGTAAGGGATTTTGGCATCTAGTGTGTAAATAACGAGCCTCCCACTTGTAATATTCAAAGAACATTTTAGCACATTCTATGATACATAAAAAGATGCTGGAATAATAAAGTTAATACATTTTAGACCAGAAATATTAAATATGTAGTATTATACTGAACTAAAGTGATTGTGTATTAAATATTTCAAATATACGACAGCTATATTGTAAAATGAGTGCAAACAAGGATATCCAGTGTCCAAAAAGAAACGATAGATCATAGGGCCATTTACTTATCTGTTAAATTTTGCCACGGAATATTTACAATATTCGAAGAATATAATAATCGTGATTATTCTGTGAAAAGACGCCAGCTTTAATAATATACAAAAAAAATTAATATACAGATATGCAAAAGGAATATTGATTTTGCATATTCTATAATATACACGAGAATAGACAATATTTATTAAAAAACAATTAGCAAGTTATTAATATAATACAAATGAATGAATATTTAATGATTATTTAAATGGGAATACTCATGAATACTGCTCGGATATTTCAGACTGTTGAGCCACATAAGACGGTTTTTAAAACAGCAATAAAACTAATTATTTAATATTTTTACAAGCTATGTATACAAGGAATACCTGCGACGTTGTAAGGCCAAAAAGAAATCATTAAAAATTACTTTAAAACGCCCAATTATTATATCTATGCAAAATCAGAGGTACGTGTGTCGAATATTGTCAAATTGAAAATAGCAGCGGCGTACTCGCGGGGCAGAATAGCTAAATACGGTTTTAGTAGACTTCGTAAACTTACGTGAACGGTACCAAATTTTCTAGTGTTTCACGACCAGACCGAACACCTTACGCGAATGTACCGAGTACTACTGAGAATTCAGTTATATTGTACTCGATATTGTATCAAAATAATAACTTTGTAAAGGCAATAAATAAGACTTATTGCAAATGATTTTTTTTTACTGCTTATTCTAATTTATAATTAAATTTAGATAACCGTTTTGGTTTATTATAAGTGCACATAAAATTCTGGCAATTCTTCGAATAAGCGTAGGCCGTACATTTGCGATAACCGGGGAACTTTGAATCGTAACAATAACATTAAATTTTGACAATCAAAAACCGATTAAGTTGGCGTACACGTTAACCTTGTTCTTAAGAATGCACTGGCTCCTATCACTTGTTATAAACATCCGATTCCGATCTGTACGGTTCGAAGAAAACAGTAGTAAAACATTACAATTAAACAATGAATAGCACGAATAATTTACCTTGTTGGTGTGATGAGAATCGTCGATGTGGTTCGGTTACCAAATGCTGCGTCCGACCAGATTGAATGGAGCACCTTGAAGCCGACTGGGGTAACGGTGACGTAGACGTAGTCTTCAAGAGCCGTGTCAAATGTCGACATGCGCTAACATTTTACTACTAATAGGGTCCTCTTAACTTCTGCATCGCCTGCTTACGATCGAAATCATCGAAGTGGGGAAATACATATATGATATGACGATCCGAAACATTTAACTTTGCCTATTTAACTTATTAATTAATGAAAGCCAGAAGCGTAACATGCAGTAGGGCCATAAAGTACCGTACACAATTATTAAAATTACAATTATTTATTTTAGCGTAAAACTCTCATATCCTCGTTGGTTCGACTCCCCATTTTAGGGTTGCCGAACGATCTGGCTCTAGTTTTTGGCGATTGGGCACAGTTCTGGAGGAGATAAAGGTAGGTGCTTAATATTAATGTAATAGGTCATACAATGATTCGTTTTTACATGGGCCACATGAAAACCGTTATGAAACTATGATTATGTATTAGGAAAAATTAAAAATGCGTAGTTACGTCCGGGGGCAGGGCAAATTATCACGTCACCGTGTGTTTTTGATCGTGATCTTGTTTCGTATCACTAGGGCGTACTGTTGTACCACATCTTTGTTGTTGCCTTGAGGGCTGTGAAATAAACAGCGGTGTTTACTTCAATACATAGATTTATTAAAACTAAGCAACAACGGTTTACAGAAAACGTTCTGTATATTGATTATAAAACTGATTAATGCCTAAGTTACGTGTTAGGCAGTGGATGTTGGATGTAGCAATGCATGCGGTCGGCTTTTGGTTATCTGTTTTATAGCCTCTTCCTCACATCTGGCTGTGACGCTACGGTGACGCCTTTTGTGTCACTCAACATAGCTATTCACAGCAAGACATGATTCCGAAAAACTGCAGCCGACCCGACCGTTCCCATGATAAATAAGTACATTTAAGGGAACTAAATATCTATCTACAACGACCCTAATAAACTCACTGTAATAAACTAAATAGAAGTCTTAACACCGTGTCGTCAAAACGATTTGGACAACGCAGTAGTTCTTCAACGTAACATCGCCACACACCTAACACTATTTACGAGTAGCTGGTCTAAATATTCAGCAATCAACGAGGGACGTCTGTCAGTAAATATCCATTTATAATGTGAAAATGGCCGTTCTACATCGACGGAAGTCAAAGGAGCATACCGGAAACATGGACAATGTTGTAGAGCCTTCGTAATGATTTCTGGATTAGAGACATGAACTTATTTCTGCTATAAAATATCTACTATAACTGCTATAGTAGATAACCCCTGGTTGTTATCCAAAACTGCAGTAAATTTGTGCTTTATAGCCTTCGCAGTATCCCCCTCCAACTGAAAAATATACTGCCGAAAGTCCCAAACAACGTTTATAGCATCCACTATTTAAAATTCATCTCTCTGTGGTTTTTTATAACTAACCAATGGCTTTTTATATAAGCGAAAAATTGCCATGTATATACACTAAATCTTGTTGAATAGCTGGATCCGATAAAGTCTGTTGCACATTCGTAATAGCAATAGCGTCATTTGAATCCATTTGTTGAAATACCCTGGTGATACTCTCAAAATTGCAGCAATAATATGAAACTGCCTCGATCCACGTTTCCCACAGGGTTATTACAGGCGCTGGAGGTAACTATGTGTGGGGAAGTACTTCTGTGAATCATGCCACCCTTTGCGGAGCTATTAAAAATACTTGTTTGACAATCGATCAAAGTCGAAACTCGTTTGGCGATCGACATTCGGGTAACGGCCACGGATTGCGGCTGCTACGCGATGAAGACCATGTGCTAGGCATGTTACATGTAACATATCGTATTTTTGTTTTCCCCATGTTTAGCGCCTCCTACTTCTTTTAATGTTTCATCTGCTAATTTTACAATAGTTTCAACATTCATTTTTGTCAATATTTTTTATGCTGTCACATGCGATTGCGTTGCCGATATATCAATTATGTCTTCTATAACTATATTCGCCACAAGTCGCCGGCATTTGTGGTTTCATCGACAGAAACCCATATTATATTTTATCCTCGACTTCTGCATAAACAGGATTTGACAGTGGCAACAGCTTGCGGTAGATAATTTTTTCGAATCGTCGATTCTGTGGACACGTTTACATTGCCGAATTCCCCATTTAAACATTTCTCTATAAAGTCTTTAAAACTAGGATTGTCTAGTTGCGTCCACGGTATATGACACCCAACCATGAATTTAACCAATTCGCTATAAAACTTCGTGTGTCTTTCAAAAGCACTGCTCTGTCCAGTAACCGCAATTTTATGTTTTTCAGAATACCAATGTCTAACAACATCCGACATGTGGGTATATATTATGTATCACATACATATGTAGCTGTACTTTACTTTTACCGATGAGGAAGTATTTTAGTTGAAACTGGACTAGCCAGTGTATAAAACCAATCTTGAATTAATCGTCTGAAATTCCGTAGTTTCCTCTGGAGAACAGCGGAATTCCCAAATCCCCACGCACTGGTATTAGCATCGAGCAGTCACTTCTTGGAAAGTGTTTTCGTGTTCGGTTGTCATATATAAAACATCGCGTTTATCTTTCCATTTTTCTATGCAAATATGTTCACAGTATCGTTATACCGACTCACCGGAATTCAATTTTGCTTTTGCCATATCAACGGGAGTCTCTTTTCTATTAGCTCGAAGAGTACCGGAGCAATACGTATTCCTTTCTAATAACTGCCTAGCAAACTGACTGATTTCTAGTGGTTGTCCATGTACAAACTGTACCCCTTACCTAAATAATCACTAAGAAGATGAAGAACAATATTTGAAGCATGTCTTCTTCCACCCATGCAGTCTTCTGCTCCAGAATATATTTCTTATCTTCATTATCTTTGAATCGCTTTCTGTTAGTAAACCGAACTTGATTCCATACTTATACTTCTTATTTTTAATATATTGGCGAAACCTAAGTCTTCCTCGCCACAGGAGCATAGATTCATCAATAGCTAAATTCTTCTTTGACTCATAAGTGGCTAACATCTTATTATTGAAAAAATCCACCAGAGAACGAGCCCTATATAGTCTATTGTTTGGTTGCGTATCACCTGCTTGTGGATTATGAACTAAATTCACGCAACATAACAGAAGAAGAAACCTTTCTACTCATAAAATGCCTGAATGGTGGATTGTACAATCGGTCTGTCCGCCAATAATCCATAGTTCTCAGTAACTGCATAATCCCCATAAAGACGATCCCAAGGAATCGTTCCATTTCTTGTTTATCTACCGGTTTCCAACGGCTTATCCGTGAATGTTGTCTAAGGTACGGATCATTCAGCAACACAGTTTCGGCATAGGCATTTGTTTCATTCACTAGCAACTTAAAGAAATCATCGTCGACCAAAGGTCTAAAAAAGTCGATAGGTCTACCCTTCCCTGGCATGGCAACTTTTAACCCTGGCTGTCCAAGAAATGGAATTTTTTTAAGATCGGGAGGATTTTCTACCCGATCCTCACTTGATCGTTGTTGCTATAGTGCTTCTACATCACTTTTTACGCGCTCCAGTTCAGGCCCAAGGGTTTCAGCCCCTTCGTCTTCTGAAATATCCTCAATGTCGCTCTATTCACTCTCTGTATATGGAAAGGACTCATCATCCGAATCGCTGAGAGACGCGATAACTAACATTTCTTCCATCTTCTGTTAATTTTTTTGGATTTCTAATCCTCAGCTTTTTTGGTTGGGATGGCCCTGGAGTGGCGTCATCCGCCATTTTTTCATTCTAAAGTATTATACACGGAATCACGTACGGGAAACACTTTTTCTAACCTTTAACAACGTGCCCCTATCTTGTTCAGTGCTCAACTGGAGTGCACATCCTTCAACACAACATATCCTATTCAAAGTTTACAGAATAACCAAAGTTTACAGAACTGTACACTTTGATCTGGGCCTCAGTGACGACACATCTGCGTCATGGACACTGCTATAAAATGCCATGCGCCGACACCCCATCGGCATGGGCATCCAACGTGTTAAAAGCGCTTTTTAGCATTTATTAATATTAACTATACTTATTTTATCGATAGAGAGTATAGTTATGTATAAATACATAATTCAGTAAGAATAAGACAGAAAAAAAGTTAACTTCTTAAACTGCAATGCAGCCAACAAATGGCGCGGCGTTTCCCACAAAATGGCCGTTGGTAGTACTCACAATGGTGGGTGGTCATTCGACGTTTTTTTGATAGACAAAATTGGCACATCGCACGTTTAGTTTGAGTAGGAGTTGGTTCTCTCCTCTTGTATATCTGCACTCAATATATTTTCGATCATTAACCTTACCGTGCGAGTTAAAATTGGCCATTTTTTTCGATACTCTAACCACCGAACAGAAATTACAACTAGAAGGTTCACTCTAAGCTCCGCCCGCTAAGTTTCCCTCTTTACCCCCGTCACGTCGTTTAACACGCACTGTATTTTACTTCAACAAAATATTTCCGTTAAGGAAACGACTGTATATCTAATTAACCAAAGTATCTATTAGCCCTCGTAACAAACACCCGCGACGAAATAAGCGATCGTAACACGAAGTATCCCCCGTAAACTCAAGAAGGCCGCCTTTCAACAGCTGCATGTCGGCATACCTTTGTAAGCGCATGATAAAAGTACCGCGGAAGAGTGAAAACCTCTATACGTAACCGATGCGGCATATTACAAAGAAATTACCACTAAAAATGCGGCACTTTATATTCAAAGGGATGGCAGTTAATTTGCAAAAACTGAGAGGTCACTGATGCGGCGTATTACAAAGAAATTACTACTGAAGACGCCGCACTTTGCCGCATATCTAATTGTAAATGATGACATTTGATTTATAACTTGGTTGCAAAACCTCTATGGAAAAAATGTAGATGGCGCTTGCAACTGACAGTTCTATGAGGTCACTGTTGCTGTTTGTTTTCTTTTGTAGTTTTCTTGTAATTCACACAGATCATAAAAGCTTTAGTAATTCATTTGTTTATTGCTGTTAAAACTTGAGGTCGTGTTGTGTGCCGTTTTGTGGAAATAAAACATCTCGCAGGGTGAGTTGGGTTTTGATTTAATTGCACGTGTCTTCATTTTTCGATTATGTAATTTGGTTATGGTATTTTTTAAATTTCAGACATTGTATACCTAGAGAAAAACGTTACGAGACATTTCACAAGCTCGAATAGGAAATCAAAAATTATTTGCTTCAGATGACGCTAACTTTTTAAAAAATTATGTTATTTGTGAACATTTTGATGACATTTGCAAATATGGCCATTTAATGCGGTTTTCGTTGTCCACTTTAGAATTGCCTGATATGTACCTTTGTATACATTATTTTATGACTGATTAATGATTATTAATGATATTATATCTTTTGGAAAGACATTGTAACATTATTTATTTACTTTTTAGGTTATACCTCACTATTAATCCGAGAAAACTGTTCCAGTTTCCTGAAGAACCATTCCGATTTGTGAACCTTCAAAAAGTTCGAGGTACTATCAAAGCTATTCCACTTATTACCATGTAAATATTTATAATTCTATTTGCAGAGGCGCTAAAAAAGATATCTGGTAAAAACTTATTTTTGTCAACAAATAGAGATTCTTCTTTAAAAATGTCATCTGTGAAAGAAAGATCTCACTTTGAACCTCTTCATTTAAGTAGTTACCCAAAAATTTTGTTATAATCGGCGTGCTTAACCTTACATTGTTATAGATTTTGGCCAATCAAGTTTCTGTTGTGAGTGCTGTACCACACACTCCGTCTCAACTCACTGAAGTTGACTACAAATTGAAAACGCCACCTAATAATAAGTAAGTAATTTATTTTTTCACTACCTCATGGAGTGAACATGTTTATTAGTATAAGTACATTATTTCAGTGAGAATGTAATTATTTAAAAAAGGATCTTAAAATACTCTTTACAGGAACATATCAAATGCCACAAGCGATATGTTACCTCGTTGAGCTGCTGGACGATGACAACAATGATATTAATATCGAGTACTTAAAAAAAAATGGCAATATAATAAGGATGAAAGTTCGTTTTCGACACATCAATAGCAAGACATCAATGTTTCATTGAATACGGACCAAATGTTAACAACTAACAAGGGCATAAAGAGATACACCTGTGATTGTGCTAATGGAAATAGAACTATAGGTTGTTGCTCACATGTAGCATCGATAATTTATTTATCAATATATATTTATTTGTTTAATGGCCTGCATAGAATTTTTATTATTTCAAATATGTTCCACCCATTGCACATCTAAGTAATTGCTACGCATTATAGTTGAATATTTACTGATACGTGATTCTTTTGGTCGGTGTACCTCGAGAAATAGTCAGGGAAAACCGCCCCTAATTTTTTCAATTGTTTCTTGTTGCCTCATTGTTGGTTGGAAAATTATGAAAAAAATATGTAATGTAATTCTAATTAGTATATTATAACTACTATTGTATATTAGAAAACGAAAATATTGTTTTGATAATGAATTGAATGCTGTTACTTTAAATTATTAATATGCTATTGAATAAATCTATTTATTAGTATTATTGTTGGTTTCATTTATAACTAATATCTATTGGATATGTATTTTGTTTATTGTCTAGTATACATTATTTGCCTTTACATATGAAACTTTTAATTGACTGTTTTTTTTTTGTTGAGTTGTTGATCAATTAAATTCAAAAGGATATACACTAAATCTGTTATACCTTGACCATCACCTCGCAAGCGATATTCATATGAACTAATTGTAAGATAAAAATTCAAAGCCAAGTGAGTGTTTCCGTAATTTAAATTTGCAGCCTTTACAGTCAACTGTATTACCGGCACCAAAGGAAACTAGAAAATGTCTTTCAAAAAGTTATCACGGCGACACTTTATAGTCCATGAGCTCAAACGTATAAAATACTTGCAAAAATTATGTGGGAAAACAGAATTTGCATAAAACGAAACGAGGTTAACAATCAGATGTCAAACAACTATCAATATGTCGAAAATTGCCTACTGCGTTAGTTCAGTTCAATTAGTATGTTCAGATTATCTCCGATGAGCGCAGACCCACGTAATATCACCTGTCTCTTGTTTACCTATTATAGCAAATGTGTTCATAGGGATAGGGGGTTGTCTGTGATATTGCCCTATGGTGGTGTCGTAGTGGGTTCTAGTTTTGTTAGTTTAGTTTTATATAATAACTATCTTCAAAAAAACTTTTGCATTAACTGTATACATATAGATCATCAAGATATAATGCAAAATTTAGTATATTTGGACTATTGTATTTAGTATATTTGTAGTATAGTGTATTTGTTTAAGTTTAATCTTTTAAAACCCAAGAAAAAACAGTCTCTCAGTTTAAATATCCCGCCAACTTACATGCATCATATAGATTTCTATAGAATAACAGCTAATTTAAATTTATAATACCAGGAATACAGCTAAGATGACGCAGAATTTGGTCTCAAAAGTATCATTTATTTAGTGGTGTTGGTATGTGGCTGGGAATTACAACTGACGATTCTGACTTCACAGTTTGGACACGCGTGGCTCCACATACGCCTATTGACAACCGTGATGGTATTTATTTGTACATAATAGTTTGAAGTTGTGTAAATATTAGAAAGTAAAAACCCTTGTATATTAGCTAGTACTCGAAACCAGGGCACTAAATTCACATAAAGGGCATTAAATCTGCATAAAGGAACTGATTTAATGTTGTAAAACAAAAAAAAATTGAGAGATTTTTACAGGGCAACCAGCTATTCACAAGTTTTTTTCAATTTAAAGGACAAAATAAATTAGTATTGAACAATATTTTGAATACAGAAAACAAGCCACCTATTTTTTCATGTAAAAATCAACTATATATATATTAACTATCATATAATATAACACAAATGTGTTAATTTTGAATAATAATACCATAAAGAGCTGGAATAAGTAAGTGTAGAGATCCTAAAAAATATTATTAAATTAAATAATCAAAGAAATCTAACAAAATATAAAAGTGAAAACAATGACGTAATCAGGCGCAACGCATCTGACAGATCGGGGAGGTCTATACAAGGCTAGGGAATGCACCAAAACAAAATCGATACAATTAGACCATGATACATTAAAGGTAATTTTAATAAATTAGCTTGTTCCGAATCCATTGGGGCAAAACCAAAAGGTATAATTAAAAATGTACCTTTTACACATCCGTGTCGAAGTTTTCAATTAAATTATTTTTTGTTCCTCTATACTAGAGTGCGTCGTTATTATACTATAAAATTCGCAAGTCTCGATATAAAAAACAAAGAATTACAAAAACCGAATGCCAAGCCAACTGTATTGAAAAATTTGTGAGAACATTTGTTTATTAGCTGTCAGTCTAGTTAGTAAATAATGCGATATTGTTGTTAATATATCCGCAATATTAATATTTCTTCTTTTGAATAATATTATTTTGTAGTTTATGTATTGTTTTACCTCTATTAAATGTCAATAATTTATGTAATAAACGTTAGTAAGGCATAGCTACATACTATTTTACTTCAACAAAATATTTCCGTTAAGAAACGGCTCTATATCTAATTTACCAAAGTATCTTTTATGAGCCCTCGTAAAAAATGCCCGCAACGAAATAAGTGATTGTAACACGAAGTAGCCCCCGTATACTCAAAGAGAACAGGTGCGAGTCGGCATGCCTTTGTAAGCGCAGTTTCAACGTTCCAACACTGAACAGAAAATAATTTCTGTAGAGTCGTTGGGTGGTAGTTTCAAAGTTTAGAGAATATGATATATGTACATATTCTGTAAACTTTGGTAGAAGTTTAGATACACACATAATAATATTGATAACAACACCTAAAATCACTGAAACGGGCTAACTCTGCAAGGCATTCGTCTAAACCACCGATTGACAACACTAAAGTGTATTATTTCGCAAATAGCCCTTAGGACACTTAGATAATCTTGTTTACAAGACATATCCTAAAATATTCGTTAGAGAAGATCCAGTGAATTAGTAATGTCAATAGAAAGAAAGGGGGTAGAAGTGAACTTTAAGATAACTCTACAAACTGCATTATGAATAATTATTAGTACATGTTCATTTGGAGAATGTGAAATAAAATATATTCCATTCGTTGCAATATTTTTGGGAGTCACTATATACTGCCCCGCGCTGCAAGCGTACGACGTGCGAAAGAGTGGGAGCTACAAGTCCCCCATTGTGATTGGGGCGGCATGTGGAAACGACGCCCGAAGTCGGTCGACCTTTCATCAGCGTAGCGACGAGCTTTGATTTTCCTTTGAAATCGCCGGCCCGCCGCCGATCCTCTTTTCTATTTCTCTCTAATTTCCAAAAGTGGCGGGACGAATGTTTCTGCTGGTTATAGGTTAAAAATCCAAGCTCACTTGTCGGCCGACCCCCTTCTGGTGAGGTGCGGTTTTATTCAAACGAATTGTTAGCAGAATATGAGCAGTTCTTCCGAAAATTTCCACTTGTTTTCAGACGAGAGTGACGAAGAAGTATTCATTCATCACAATCTGAGGTTTCTCTTAGATTCTGATGACGAGCCCGAAACGAGTGTCTGTTTTGATTCTGGCGAGCAAGGTGAGAACATACATATGTATTTTAAATACGTTTTTGAGTATGAAACTGTGATAATTACGTATTTACTTCCGAGTAAAACCCTCAAATCCCTACCAAATCTTAGCTGCCCCCCTGCATTTTCAGCTTTCCCCACGTGACCATTTTTCCCTGTCAAAAAACCTTCAGTTTACATTTACAAGGAAACCTAATATTAATGTAAAGAGTTGCTGCAACACTTCCTTTATACATATACATTAAAACCGTCATAAACCCAATTATTATTGTGATTTATTTGCAATGTTTACAACGTTCTAGAACCACCCATTTGTCATCCAAGGCTTTCGGGTTCCAGAGGGCGCTAGAACAGCAAATGGACGGCTTCACTAGTTTTTGTGAATTATGTAAACATTGCAAATAATTTAAAAAGTTGCATTGAATAAATTTTAAAACGATTTTAAGAAGTGTTGTAGCATCTACTTACATTAATTAGGAATCTATATAAAGTTAAAGTTATTTGAGAAGAAAGTGACAACACGAGCGGAAAAGTTGAAAACCCGTTTCGAGAATCCCCGAAAATTGCAGGCCAACCAACATTTGGTAAGGGATTGAAAGTTTTTCTTTAAAGTATATTATTACCGAAACTTTAATCCTGCAATTGTAAATAAAGTTTTGGGCGTCATTGAAATTGATTCCTGTGAACTGTGATAGATTTTAATTTACATTACGTTATAAATTTTTGTAAAAAAAGTAATACAAATATATTAACTTTGTAGAGTTAAAAATTGATTTTGAATACCGGAAATATTTTGAATATTTTACATGTATAGATATGTTTGACTACTTATTGTCTATACATAACATGATTTTAGTGAAAATCATTTTCCGACATCCTTTTTCACGAGAGTTTTATACACTCACAGACAAAACATTGCATATATTATTTAAAGTTGTTATTTCTTTATTTTATAGTTTTTCCTTTAAATCTTTTTGTGTTTTTTATTGTTAGATACCATGCACTGGAGTGCTTTAAGTATCCTGAAATTTATTTCGAATAAAAGAATGTTTAGACATAGTCCCTAACATCATTGTGTGCGTTGGACAAAGTTTATAATATTCTGTAAACTTTGCCTTGGCGACTAACAAGGACTGCTGTTTTGTTTGTTGTTATCAGAATGACATTTCTAGTGCTTTATCTATTGTTTTGGTAGTTTTGGTTAGTGAGATGTCACATTTAAGAGAGTTAGTTTTAAATTGTTATTTTAGCCAACGAGGGTTACAGACAAGAAGATATTGCGAGAGAAGATATTGAAAGAGATTGCTACTTCATCAATGGATTGTTTCTGGTATAGTAAAATGATACAATGAGACTGGAAAATACAAAAGACGGCCTGGTTAAGGATGTAAAGGATGTACAACGCCAAGAGATGACCATTATTTGAGAATTCTATCCTTGCGAAATCGCTTTCTTACAGCTCCGCATCTGACAAATGGATTACTGATTATAAGACAAGTCAAGTGTTAAAACAGTAATAAGGAGATTTAAAGAAGTCGTTTTAAACCTAAAATAGCCGCCTGGAGTTCCTAGGCTTCTCCCACGTCGTAAAACCAGACGGTTACAATTTGCACGAGTCCATTCTAATTGGAATGAAGATTGATAGGGAATGGTCCTTTTCACAGACGAAACAGAAATACAATTATGTATTTCTGTTTATTATGGTCAATTATGTATGACCAGATGGACATGGTCGAGTATACAGAAGGTTTGGAACGTTTTATAGAATGTAATCCTACACAAGACGTTAGCTTTGGTGGCTGTTCCATTACGCTTTGGGGAGGCATTAGTTAGGAGAGTGGCACGGAGCTTGTTGGGGTAAATTTTAGAATGAATGCTGACTGGTACATACGCAACATCCTTGAAGAACATGTTTTGCCTTATGCCGGAAATATTAAGTACTAAATAAGTATTGTCGTTATTATTTACTCTTTCTAATTAAATGTGATAACCAAATTCAGGCTATTTTATTAGTGCCTCTACAAATTTGTTGTAAGACTTCAATATGTAATTTATTTGACTATAATATAGTCAGTACAGGGTAGGTATGTAGCAATAAAAAATACAGAAAGATTTAAAGGAAAAATAATACAATAAAAATAATGACTTAAAAATAAAATATGCACTATTTTGGTCTGTGAGTCTATATTGAAGTTTAATCCCATACAAAATGGATGGTCCAAAGTATTTTTTTTTTTTTAATGCTTTTAGACCTTAATTCCGTCAATTTATTTACTACTTTGGCTACTGATAGGACTACTGAGCTTATTTTGTATAAACTGCACATTTATTGTTAGTAACATTATTTGTATTTTACAAAAATAGCAAAGGGAATAAACAGACATATTTTTTCATATATTTTTTATATATATATATATATATATATATATATATATATATATATATATATATATATATATGAATATGTGTCCAAAAATAGTACACACAGTTCACAAGATATCATTCTTACTTTTCAGGGATGTGTATCATACAGTAAATTGACAAAATAAAATTTGAAATTGTTATACCTGGTGTTATTTTTTCATATTTGTGCAACTTTGATATTTGTAATATGTTATATAAAAGTTTAAATACTTTAAAGTAACCCTTATTATCAATAACAGCTTGACACCTCCTAGTCATTGATTCCAAAAGTTTGTTAAAACCGTTCCATCAATAGTTTCCCAACTTTCTTGTAGGTTTTGAAATAATTCATGTTGTTTTTTGTACGTTTTAAATAAGGTTGGGAATTGGTGCAGGGAGAGGGGACTCTCGGTCAATCCCTCTAAAACTGAGGTGATGGTGTTCACCAAGAAATATAAGTGGAACAAAACATGTCCGCTGAAACTTGGTGGCCAAGAACTAAGCTATAATAGCGAAGTGAAATACTTAGGAGTAATCCTGGACGGTAAACTGTCATGGGGAAAACATCTAAGTCACATATGTTCCAAGATCACAGCAACACTTTGGCAACTGAGAAGAGCCATTGGTAGTAGCTGGGGCTTGAAACCGGAAACCATGAAATGGATGTATGAGGCAATTCTCAAACCCAGACTGACGTATGCAGCACTAGTCTGGTGGGAGAGAGCCTGTTTAAAGTCGGAAGCCAGCTGACTTAACAAGTTAAGAGGATTGATTCTTAGAAGTATAACCGGAGCCCCAAGATCAACACCGATCGAGGCGATGGGGATACTGACGGGGATACCACCTCTTGATGTCATCCTGAAAGCAGAAGCCGCAAAGACAATGCACAGGGTGGGAAACATGAATAGGAAGGTCAGGGACCTGAATAGACTCTCAAGAGAGCTAGCTGAGGAGGGACTCCTATGGATGCCCTTTGACGGTACAGGTGTCCACTTCCTGTTTGACAAGAAATATAAGATCACCCTCACCAGTAAGACCGACTGGATGGAGGGTCGAGCTGGATTGCCGCTCAATGGAGACATCTGGTACACGGATGGAGCCAAGAGTGGGAACAGAGCGAGTGCGGGGGTGTATAGGCGACGCGACGGGATAGGTAAAACCTTCCCCTTGGGCAAATACACTACAGCACTCCAGGCCGAGCTAGTTGGAATTACATACGGTGTTCTGGGGGCCGACCAAAATCGGACCCAGGAGAAGGTATGTATCTGCTCGGATAGCAGGGCGGCGTTGGCAGCCCTGAATTCAGCAACGACAAAGTCGAAGCTGGTCTATAATTGCTATGAAGCATTGAACCACTTGGCAGGGAAGGGACCGGTGGAACTCTTATGGATACCTGGGCATAATGGCATTAAGGGAAATCTAATTGCAGATGACCTTGCCAGACTAGGGACCAGGGAAAACCTCTATGGACCAGAACCTGCAGTGGGTATAAGTCGGAATCTGATCAGAGACCGCATCAATGGCTGGGCAAGAGACCAGCACAATAAAAGATGGAGAGGAGTAACGGGTTGTCGAATAACCAAACTCTTCATCGAATACTCAGAGATTGAGAAATGGGCCCAAGAATTCATTAAATTGAACAGGCACAAAGCCAGAACTCTGGTGGGAATCACAACGGGCCACCATAGTAGCCTGAATGCATATAAGCACAAGCTGAGGCTGACTGATAGCTCGGCCTGCAGATACTGTAAAGAAGACGAGGAAACCTCGATTCATCTTGTTTACACCTGCCCCGCACTGGAGGAGAAGAGGTATCTTATATTAGGGACCCCTGTTATCCTAGAGGAGGCGAGGCTTAAGGCGGGGGACGTGCCTAAATTGCTCCTTTTATGGGATAGCATTTTTGGATAATGGCCCGGATAAGAGGGGATCGCCAAGGGACTACCCATGCGATCAGTGGCTGATGAGGCCCAAACCTATATAATATAATAATAAAAAAAAAGAAGTCTTGAACTTCCCTTGATTGATGTTTGGGATCGTTGCTGGAATGTGAACAACAGGGGCATACTTTCTTCTGCATATGACAACATCCGTCCATTATTGCATTAATTATATGTAACAGACCCATACCGACACCGCAAAAGCTACCTCAAACCATTACTGAACCACATACATGTTTGACTGTTGGCGTGGTAAATCTGGAATCCATACGATGACCTGGAGGTCTTCTGACATGTTTAATACCATCACTGTTAAATAAATTATACTTAGATTCAATACTAAAACACGCTCTCTTCCATTGATTCAAGGTCCAATGAAGATGTTCTTTCATAAACTCCAAACGTGCTAATCGGTTCTTCGAACTAAGCAGTGGTCTCTTAGCAGGCCTTCTAGAAAATAATTTAGCATCCACTAATCTTCTTCTTATGGATCTAGCACTAATTGTTTCTAGCCCTTGAGCATCTAACACCGCTTTAATTTGATTTGAAGATTTACAAGGATCTTCAGTTACTAGTTTAATTATAGTTCTATCCAGTCTAGCAGTAGTTTTTCGGGGACGGCCACATTTTCTCATATCAGTTACAACGCCTCGAATATCAAACCTCTTTAACAATGTAGAAACAACCTGTCTTGAAACGTGAAATTGCTAAGCAATGCTACTTTTTTCTTCAACGATAGGTGACAAAACTTGGTCGTCTATGAATAATTTGGAAAAATTAAATACCTGATTCCCTTCTCGTTTGTCAAAAAATGTTTGTGAATACCCAGGGATTTCTCTATAGATAAAGCTTCTTACATTTCCTGTAATAAACGCAAATTCATCCTCACAATTCGCAACAAAAATTTTAACTTATCGAATTTACTTTAATATCTAACTCCTCAAAACAAGCAATTCACTCTAAAATCTATTGTAGTTAGTAGCTACAAAACCATCTTCTCCGCATACTAAATCACGCGCCAATAAGAATGAGCGAAATGAAAATCATAGCTGTGAATCCATTTAAGTACCTATAAAGATTGTTTGGTTGCATAACTTTAATAATATATAATAACTTTGCCATTATAACTTCATAATATTCAGAATGATCACTATGATAAGCAATAATTAATTGCATCTTTGAATTCTACTTACTTGTGTGACGAATTACTGTTGATATATATATATATATATATATATATATATATATATATATATATATATATATATATCAAGATTTTTCAGATATTTCAATTTTTTTTTGAAAAATTTGACACTTATGTAACCGTTCGATGGAGGTTAACTCTACATATTTATTAGGTTACTTTCTCTATTTTCCAGTATACACATATGACACGGCGCACATAGATTCCGGCGTCTGCGAGACTTCGACCACTTCTAGCTTTGAATCTCTGAATAGTCCACGTGAATGCCCATCAAGGTCACCAACTGCATACAGAATTATGTACGTGCCTGCTTTATCAATGCAAATGGTGCCAGTGCAAACGGTGCAAGTGCCAATGCCGCCAGTGACGATTATGTCAATGCCGCCAGTGACGATGATGCCAATGCCGATTATGCAAATGCCGATGATGCCAATGGCGCCAGTACCGATGATGCCAACGCCGTCAGTGCCGATGATGCCAATGCAAGACCCCCGTGAATATTTAGACACCACTTCTATGACATGCGATGTTGAAGGTCACACGTCGACGCCTGTAAGGAATCGACTGGAACACGGGCAATTTCCACGACAAAATCGTGACTCCCGTCCTGCATTGGTACCTGCAGGCCAATCATCGGTAGATTCCGGTTTTAATTCAACCGATATTAATTACAATATTCGACGTGATGCGGAGATTGAAACAGTACACCACACGAAAATTACAGAGGATACCCCGCCAGCCTTTTGCAAGAGAAGGCTGTCTGGGTCTACCAGAAATGAAACTAACTATGGTCAATTCACCCCCGTGATACGTTTCAGAAACGTAGCGACGCAAACTGAAGCAGCCGGGGTAAACACAGGAGGTGATAACAACTGCGGTATGTTGTTAGACAAAGCCGCTAACCCTACACCATTAACACCAACGGATTGTACAGGAAACCCACCCGGCCAGGTAGAGGAGGCAAAACCTCGCCGTAAGCATAAGGGATATGACTTCTGCGCATTCTGTTTCAAAAACGGGGAGCCGTCCAGGATCTATTTTACCCACGTTACTAAGAAGACAAATGGCGTCGTCGTCTGTCCCGTGCTGAGGGACTACGTCTGCAGGATGTGCGGCGCAACGGGCGACGACGCGCATACTCGCAAGTACTGCCCAGTTGGCAGTATGGAAAGTTCGAATGAGCCCGTATTGAGGAGACTGTCCAATGGAGCCGTCACCACGTCGTATAATCACAAATGACTGTGCTTCGGTTATATTACTTTAACGTTTTTTTTTTTTTGGAATATTGATTTTTTTATTTTGTATTTTTATTACCATAAAGTATTTAAAAATTGACTGAATTTTGTTTATCCCTGACTTACTGTAAACATTGTGTAATGGAAGATATTTAAATAGAGCTAACATGAGAAATACTACTAGATTTAAATATAGTGTCATCCAAACTTTTCAAAGGGTAAATACTTAATTTATTTGTCTCTGAAGAATAGATAATATAGTGTAGTATATATTATCTATGCTCTGAACAAATTTATGTAGAAATATTACTGATGGAACGTAAATGACTTAAATTGTGCAGAAGGCAAGGAGGCTTAATCCATTTATTTCTGGATCAAATTTATATACACTGGAGATATAAATTTTAACAAATCAGTAGGTAATTGAATCAAAACCATTTTCAAGTAACCAAGTCTTCATAATTTTAGTTATGTCAATAGATGGCAGTACTATCGCACATTAAATTAAGATTATAGAACTAGATCTTATGTTTCAAAATATAAAATAAATCATCTAAAAGGTTTATACAGTGGGGGACTAAGAGGAGGGCGGCCTCCAAATCTTGAGAAGTCCTTTCAAATCCCAGAATATGTTCAGTAAGAGGCAGTTTGAAATTGGAGGCCCCATATGTATGCAGAATATAAAGGTAAGTAGGTACTTACTTACCTATTATCAGACCTACTCATATTTACAAAATGTACACTACAAATATATCAATTTCGGAGCAGACTGGAGGCCTCATTAAGTTTTGCCGCCCCAGGCCTCCGACGGGTTTGATCCGCCACTGGGTTTATATGTATTATACTAGGTATGTAAATGAAGGGGTCTGCTGTAAAATTTGTTAAGTAACATTTTCTCGTTTTGGAGATATTTAACGATTTAGGTAAGATTATACAATTAACATTAGTTTTATAAATTTTATGCAATTTTTTGCATGAATATGATCCAGAAATTTCTTAGGCAGTGAAATTAAAATAAAACAAAATATAATGATTTCTTGTATGTATTTGGCCCTAAAAAATATATAAATAAAAATAAAGTGTGTCCTATCCACCTCAAAATCAATAGATGTCGTCTGGTAGACGTCCCTAATCAGAATCAGTCGAAATCCGATCGATCCGACACGATTTACTTGAGTGATCGTGCTATCAAAAACAATTTTTCAAATAGTCCACCATTGTGCATTCTCATGACCCATGGACAGGGTGGGGTTTGTCCTATCCACTTCAAAATCAAAGATGTCGTCTGGGAGATGTCCCCGATCAGAATCAATCAAAACCCGATCGATCAGACACGATTTAGTTCAGTCATCGTGCTAAAAAAAAATTCTCAAATAGTCCATCATCGTGCTTCCTTATGACCCATAGATAGGGTGGGGTGTGTCCTATCCACTTCAAAATGAATAGATGTCATCTGGTAGACGTCCCTAATCAGAATCAGTCGAAACCCGATCGATCCTACACGATTTAATTGACTGATCGTGCTAACAAAAAAAATTTCTCAAATAGTCCGCCATTGTACATTCTCATGACTCGTGTACATGGTAGAGTGTGTTCTATCTACCTCAAATTCAGTAGGTGTCGTCTGGGAGACGTCCCCAATCAGAATCAGTCAAAACCCGATCGATCTGACACGATTTAGTTGAGTTATCGTGCTAACAAGAATAAATGCCAACGACACACACAGCAATCAATTTTTACTTTTCCGCACTCCACTATAAGCGGAAAAGTAATGTAATCGTGTAACGAAAAAGTAAAAAAACTAAATTTTTTGCGTTTATTTTTCGGCCTAAAAACAAAAAAAAATGGTTTTTAAAAATGTCTTGCTGTATGTGTGTCGTCGTTGTCGTCGGCATTGATTCTTGTTAGCACGATAACTCAACTGAATCATGTCGGATCGATCGGGTTTTGACTGATTCTTATCGGGGACGTCTCCCAGACGACACCTATCGATTTTGAGGTGGATAGCACACACACTACCCCCTCCCATGGGTCGTTTTGAGAATTGATTTTTGTTAGCACGATAACTCAACTAAATCGTGTCGGATCGATCGGGTTTTGACTAATTCTGATCGGGGACGTCTCCTAGACGACATCTATTGATTTTGAGTTGGATAGGACACATCCTACCCTGTCCATGCGTCATGAGAAAGCACGATGGCGGACTGTTTTAGAAATTTGTTTTGTTAATACGATAACTCAACTAAATCGTGTCGGATCAATCGGGTTTTGACTGATTCTGATCGGGAACGTCTCCCAGACGACCTATTGATTTTGAGGTGGATAGAACACACCCTACCATGTTCATGGGTCATGAGAAAGCACAATGGTGGACTATTTGAGAATTTTTTTTGTTAGCACGATCACTCAATCAAATCGTGTTGGATCGATCGGGTTTCGACCGATTCTCATTAGGGACGTCTACCAGACGACATCTATTGATTTTGAGGTGGATAGGACACACCCTACTCTGTTCATGGGTAATGAGAAAGCACGAGGGTGAACTATTTGAAAAAAGTAAAACTGTCGCATAAAACACATGTTCTGCATTTGTGTTGGTTTATTTTTTCTCGGCCACTCAGTTTCAAGATAGAGATGTTCTACGTGCGGAAAAGTCCGTTTTAAGGTTTTAAAACTGTTTATTTAAGAACCATTCTGGTTTTTACGCCGAAAAACAAAAAATAAACCCAAAAATTTTTGTTTTCTCAATTTTTCTTTACACGATTATATTACTTTTCCACGTATAGTGGAGTGCGAAAAAGTAATAAACCCTAGAAAAAATTGTTTTACACGATTACATTACTTTTCCGCGTATAGTGGAGTGCAGAAAAGTGAAAACAGGTGGATCCGGAGTTGCCTGGTTTATACACCTAACGTAAAAACTGGTAGCTCTAAAATGTATTACCACGGGTTTACTAATCATCGTACCTACCTCGTTCTTGCACCGGTATGATGTATAAGATTATTTAGAATCCAGATATGTACTTAAGTAGATTTTAGCCAAAAATGGAGCTGCCTGGTTCTTGCATTCTTCTCAATTCAGTAGATCAGAGATTGTTAAAATGTGAAGCAAATATTTATGTTTTAAATCTATTTTAATAACTCTAGCTCATAGATTCCAGCAAGCATACATCTGCGTCATGAGCAGGCATATTTCAGTACAAATGACAAGTATTTTATATTGCAAAAATGATCCTACAGAATTGAAAAGCCAACCAACTTTATAATATTCACTACCTATTGTAAAAAAAATTTTTGGGGCAATATAACTTTATACACGACATGGGGACCGATTAAATTGACAAAATACGCAGAAAATAACTCCTGCATAAATACTTACCCATGAGAATTCTCCTTCCATATAGGAAAATTAAAGTTTTATTTGAAAACTGTACAAAAATACTTTTATTAATTATCTGAACATACAAAACATCAAAAAAAGAATAACAAAGGCAATTTATTTGCCATAAACTTCTAAAAAATGTAATTGTTTTGAAAATAGCGAGCTCTACAGTATTTTAAGCTGCACGTCACGGAAGTCTTTAATCCCCTGCGATACAACAGTCGCTGCGCCACTGGCTGAATGATTAAAGTTGTAGTAAATTCGCTATCTCACGTTAAGAGCAGGCTTGAATCAAACAAATACACGTTAAACAATATAAAACACAATAAAATGTAAATAGTTAAAAGAACCAACATTATTTTGAATTAGCGAGCTCTACTGTATTTTAAGCTGCTGCATCACGGGAGTCTTTAATCCCTGCGATACAACAGTCGCCACGCCACTGGCTGAATGATCAAAGCTGTAGTAAATTCGTTATCTCAAGTTAAGAGCAGGCTTGAATCAAACAAATACACGTTAAACAATATAAAACACAATAAAATGTAAATAGTTAAGAGAACCAACGTTATTTTGAAATTAGCGAGCTCTACCGTATTTTAAACTGCTGCATCACGGGAGTCTTTAATCCCCTGCGATACAACAGTCGCTACGCCACTGGCTGAACGATCAAAGTTGTAGTAAATTCATTATATCACGTTAAGAGCAGGCTTGAATCAAACAAATACACGTTATATAAAACGTAAATAGTTAAAAGAACCAACATAACCTACAATTTCCTAACGTACAGTAACGGCTTAAAAAAATAATAAAAACCCTATTTTCCGTCTTTGGTTTCTTTTGTCATAAAACTCTGTCAACCTAAAAACTATTAGGGACAATTTTTGTTACTATTATAGGCATAATAAACAAAACAATAATAATAAAACGCCAAAGACAAAAATTGTAGGATACATTAGATATAGATAGAAAAACTCCTAGCTTTTACTAAAACATAAAACAAATTGTATTTGTTGAAAACGTAAAGATAATTCAAGCTGTTTTAAAAGGAGTTAAAAAAAATTATGGCCGACACTGTCTGATCAAAATTTTTTGGGAATCATATCACACAAAGTTTGGACAAAAATAAGATCCACGTCAACATTTAAAACCTATTTAAACTGTTTTCTATTTAGACGTTAATCTGTCTAACTCCGACCGATCCAATAACTGATCTATATCTGGAATTTCAGGGTTATTATATCCGTCCTGCCTGTTATTCGTGCCCAGAAGATTCCGAAGATTTTTCAGTTCGACTTCTACGCCTTTACGATCAGCGTAATTTAAAGTCGTCAATATACCTAAAAAATTTGACAACGTATATACAGGAAGGACCAAAAATGTTGACAATTCAAAGCAAATTCTTGATGGACTAACGGAAATCTTGTGAAAGGTGGAAAAAAAGCTCACCCTTTTTCATGATCATTTTGATTAATGACTCTTTGTGCCCTCCTTTAGTTAGAATCTTCTCATCAATAGTATTTTTTCCTACTAATGTATAGATCATAGCAGGTTTGGCTCTCCAGATCTTGTGACAGTCGTATTGAGCCTGAATATCATTCACTAGACTCTAAAAACGCTGTTATTATTAAAAATTTCAACCGTTCGACGTAAAGTACCCAGTCCCTATCGTAAAATATCACCGTGTCGGCAGCAGTGACCTTCAAACCCAATCCGCCGGCTTTGGTAGAGAGTAAAAACGCTAAAATATCAGGTCTATTGTTGAATTCGGCGATGTTAGCGTACCTTCCATCGAGACTGTCGCGCCCGTCGAGGCGCCTATAGCTATACTTCCGCATTACCATAAAGTTCTCGATAATGTCCAGCATCTGGAACTGAGTACTGAAAATCAGGACCTGAAAAATACTTTTTGACGTTATGTTCTACCCTGTTTACTTTGTTATGTTTTACCTTGTGCCCCTGTTCTCTCAGCCCGAATAACATCATGTCGAGCACAACAAGTTTTCCGCTCATCAAAAACAGATTTTCATCGATAAGAAATACTTTGTTATTTTTGGCGGGGTCCAGGGAAATGTGCAGTAAGAACGGATGGTCAATGATTTCTTTGCATGTCATCAGGGTGTCTTGACTAATTAATTTAGTGACATATGGGTTCATGTCTTCCGTGATCTTTGGCCTTGATCGTGTATCCTCCGATATAAAATCGCCCTCAAACTCATAATCATCAATATAATAATCCTCGTCGCTATCATTGCTACTGTTATCCATGCACATTCTCTTGGGTTGAACCGACAACATCATTTCTACTTTTTTGACACACTCGCTACAATAGCTTTTCATGATATATAGGATGGCCCAAAAAAATTACTTAAATCATAAAAGTAGATTTGGCCCTATCTTTCTATACTGTTTTCTCTCCAATAAAAAGAAAAAACTTGTCAATAGCTGGTTCTCCTATAAAAATATTCCAAATTTATTGTTTTACAACATGAAATGAGTTCTTTTATGTAAATTTAATTATTGCAATCAGACTAGTGTAAAATACCTATTATTGTATTGTATTAATTAAAATAAGGGTTTAATTGAGTCTCCGCCTTATTAACCCCTTTGGACCTGATGCACATTATATATAATGTACATTGATTTCAAATTTTTTTTATTTGCTTATTCGGCATTTTCTAGCAATTACAGTCGGTTGTACATACTAATGTACACTTATTTAAAGGATATTTATAACATAATGCACCATCTAGCGGAATAATCGGCAATTAAACGGCCAGTTCTGTCAAAGCAGTAGGTAGGGGACGCACGCCGATCGTCATCGTTGTTTATTTTAGTGCTTTTTTAGTGTCTGTGGTATTTTATTTTAAGGTAGGTGTGTTCATTTGATTCACATATGTTCCAAAAACACTCTCCATTTATTAGAATGTACAATTTTGAACTGGGGTTATATTTATGATGCTGTAAATTACCTTGTTGTACATGTATATGTACAAACAGTCTCGGTTGCTATTTCAGTCTGTACATATGGATGTACATCTGGTACCGATTGCCAACATACATAATTATTTTCGTAATTTTGTATTTTGTGTTGTTACAGTAAAATAATGGACAAAAAAGGGAAAGTGTACAATCTTTGTGATCCTAAAGATGTTCAGGAACTTATAGACATGGTCGAAAACAGTAATATTCCAGACTTGGATGAAGCTGATATTGAAATAAATACAGACGAAAATGACCAGGAAGAAGACGATAAGATAATAGAGTATCATCCTGGTATTTCTCAAACGTCTATTCGCCTCGGGAGCGATACCATCAATAGAACCGAAATGGAAACTTTGGATAATCAAGTAAATGAACAAAACTCAAGTGATGAAGAAATTAATGAAGATGATGACCAGCCTTTAATAGTTCAAAAAAAGAAAAAAGAATCAGTTGAATGGAGACGAACCACATACACACCACCAGCCAATATCGACTTACCTGTTGACAATGACTCAGCAGAAAATGTAGTAAGTTAATAACTTTTAACTTAAAAATAAATAACAAATAATTTTTTATTCATTGCAAAAAAAATCAGGGCTGAAGGGGTTAAAATCTAAATTGTGTAAGATTTGATATGGGATCTCTCCGATGCATTGCAACCGAATGTGTTCGGATTCAGACTGCTCCTGACGGATGGTTCAAAGAAATTGTTAACAAATCTGCAATGGAAAACGTACTAGGTGCATCAGAAGAATGAAGTGTTTTTATACAAAAAAAAAAAAAAAAAAAAAAAAATGCAGAACAGTACATTCATTCGTTTCTTAGTTTTCGTAATCAAACATGACCACTGAAGTTGTGTAATAGTATCTAATATATATATATTTATATATTTTTCTTTATAATAATTGTTAAATTTGTACGTGTTTTAACACTACCTATTCACATCCTTCCAGAAGGATGGTACATTGTATCGTAATACATGAAGAAATTTAGCAAATAATGGTAGAAATAACACTAAGCAACTAACAAAGTTCATAATTCAATCTAATCTGTAAAACTTACCAGACTAAGGATTTCACAGGAATATAACGCCGCGGAATCCCACATTCAGTAATCACCGAACTCGAATGATCATGAAATAGATGTAGCAAACACTTAAACATTAACTTACATGCCAGCCAATAGAAGTCAAGTATTTTCCCGCGCTATCATGTGAGACCTACCAATGTCTGTTTTAGGCAAATTCTTACGAATCTATTTTAGGCCAATTTTGACGAATATACAGACATAACCAAGACCCATAATAGTTCAAGTTATACACTTAATGTTGTTTAACGTATTTGAAATTTATTAGTAATTAGTTACAAAATTAATAGAATGGAAAAAGTATAATGCAACCAATAAAATAGCTGTTACAGTAATCCGGAATCATTGAATTATTTAGTAAAAGTAGAATACTCGTACATCACTTTCCAAATATATATATATATATATATATATATATATATATATATATATATATATATATATTATTTGAATTTGATTTGAAATATATACTTAATAAGAGTTGACATGTAGGCAAGTAAGAAATATGACATATTAGATGACCCAGAATGTTCATAGTCTTACGTTTTAGTTTAGAATATATAATAACTCTTTTCTTGCGCAACTTATGGAAATTATGTCCTCGTTGTAGAAAATTTAAAATAAAAAAGAATACGGCATGATGACTGACAACAAATATGTTAAAATTCCAAATCCTTTTATCGTTATAATCGTTTGCTATCTGGCTACACAATTACGAGTAGAAAACGTGAGCAATACATAAACAGTTTTAGCGTGGAATAAAATAAAAAGTACGAATAACAGTTCATACAATATAATTGAGATAAGTATGAATAACAATTTGGCAATTTTCGCGGCAATTCTCGGCGTGTTTTAAAATTAGTTACATTAAATTAAGATTGTAAACATGTTCGTTGCACATTCTTACATCTTAATTTGGTTGCTATCAAATTAGTTCTATATATCTGGAACACTGTTTGAGATGTCATATTAACGAAAACCTGAACCGTCCTCCAGTGAATTGCTTAACTGTAAAATCTGTTGTAGTGAGTAGCTACAAAACCATCATCTCCGCGTACTAAATCATACGCTAATAACAACTGAGCGATATGGCAATGGTATGCTGAGAATAAGAATACTGGTTGTTTGGTTGCATAACCGTAATAAATTTGTCATTATAAAATCGTAATATTCAAGACTCGGAAATAATTAACAGTGCCGTTTTGGCGTGTTTTTTTTTTATTACATTCTTAAATTATACTTACCTGTATGACTAAATATAATTCTGTTAATGTATGTATATCGTAAAAGATTTTTAGATCTTATCATATTTATAGGTTATTAGACATATTTATTAGGTTAATTTCTCTATTTTCCAGTACGCATTTATCGCACATCGTCCATAGATTCCAGAAACTTTTTTCGACAGTTAGACGCCCCTTCAGCGTTAAATCTATGAGTTGTTCACGTGAGGGTTCATCAATGTTACCAACTTCGCACAACGTTAACTTCTCGCGTGGTATACTAGGGCAAATGACATTGGAGAACTCTCACAACTCCTTAAATTTAACTTTTATTACGTGCTACTATTACTACTGTTAGCTAATACGTAATGCTATTATATGTATTAGCTTCTTGAAGGTCACATTTCGACGATTGTAAAGAATCACGTGAGACATGAGCAGATTCCACGAGAAATCTATGAATATATTGATCTTAAATCTTGACTGTCATCTTGAATTAAAGTGTTTCTGTTACGACAATTTTCTAAAATTGACTACAATTTTTTTATCCTTGCTTTATTGTAATGAATGATACTTATGTAAATAGAGCTAACTTGTAAAATACCATTCAAATTTAAATATAATACTGTCATTCAACCTCTTCGGAAGGCAAATAAACTTGGCCAATTTGTTTCTAAACGACACTGGATCGAATTTATCTAGATATTTCTGCTGAAACTTAAACGGATATATGGCACTGTCTATCTGTCATTTGTGGTACCTCATTTTATGATTTCATTCTATATTTTAACGAATGTGTACGCAATTGGATCAAAATAATTCTGAACTAGCCAAGCCCACGCATAATTTTAGCTAGATGGCCCGAGTCAAATGAAAATTATAAACATAATTTAATGAATTGTGTCATTAAATTATGATTATAGGTTATATAACTAGATATTCCTCAAGTAATGGCAAAACATAAAAATAACCATCTAAAAGGTTTATATATATATATATATATATATATATATATATATATATATATATATATATATATATATATATATATATATATATATATATATATATATATATATATATATATATATATATATATATATATATATATAGTATAACTATAGGTACTATAGTTTTTTAAACACTTTGATCCATTTTGGTTGGTGAAAATTGGATGAGATGTAGAATATAACATTTGGGGACTTTAAAGTTTAAATCGCTGTATCAAATCTGCAATCGTTTGATAAACAAATTCAGCATGACTTTAAACAGATTATATTTATTTCATGCCACAAAATTATTATTACACTAATGTTGACCGATCCGATAGGACTTGAACCTTGACGAAGTTCTAGTGCAAACTGGAACGGGTGGGTCGGCTTGCGCGTTTTAATGATTTAAGGAGCCGTACCATAGGTTTAACCATAGTGGGGGGGTCCTTATTGAAAAACCAGACTAAGACAAGTCCCTGAAGGAGGGCAGCAGCTCTTTCAGTAGTCATAGTGGCAGAAACCGTGAGGGTTGGTATGGTGCTATGACACACACGACTGCGATGTGGAAGGCAAGAGGAAACCACCACATTATAATCCCCAGAACAGCTAGCAGAAAGCTTATCCTAAATTAATGATGGCGTCTCCTGGGACAAAAAACTCCGGAGGTAAAATAGTCCTCCGTTCGGATCTCCGGGTGAGGACTGTTCCGGGAGACGTGATCGAGTGCAATAATAATAAGAAGTGTAGCATTTCACGAGTCGGAGCGTGGAATGTCAGAAGCATGAGACAGGCAGGGAAGCTAGAAAATCTGAAGATAGAAATGGATAGGTTAGGATTAGATATAGTAGGTATAAGTGAGATGCGCTGGCCGGAAGTAGGAGATTTTTGGAGCGGTGACTATAGGGTAATACACACAGGATCGGTAAATGGAAACGCGGGAGTAGGGATCGTTATGCGGAAGAACGCAGGACAGTGTGTAGATAGCTACCTACAATACAGCGAGAGAGTAATGATGGTTAGGTTAGATTCGAAGTCAGTGGAAACAGTAATAGTGCAAGTATACATGCCTACTTCTAACCACAGCGAGGAAGAGTTAGAAGCCGTTTATTCGGACATAGAGCAGGTAATAGGATTTGTGAAGGGTCATGAAAATTTAATAATAGTAGGAGATTTTAACGCAGTCGTAGGTGAGGGGAAAGAAGGAGAATTT
Source organism: Rosalia funebris (assembly GCA_037954035.1). Lineage (NCBI taxonomy): Eukaryota > Metazoa > Arthropoda > Insecta > Coleoptera > Cerambycidae > Rosalia > Rosalia funebris. The sequence continues at coordinate 6,239,255 of JAZFAV010000001.1, read as the reverse complement.
GTAGGGCCTTATGGATTAGGAAACAGAAACGAGAGAGGTAGCAGACTGATAGAATTCTGTGAGAAGCACAAGATGGTAGTCGCGAACACATTGTTCAAGAATCACGTTAGGAGGCGGTACACATGGAAAATGCCAGGAGGGATAGACAGGTATCAGTAGACTACATTCTGGTTAGGAAGAGATTTAGAAATCAAGTAAAAGACTGTAAGAGTTATCCAGGAGCAGATGTAGACAGCGATCACAACTTGGTAGTCATGAAAGCTAGATTAAAGTTCAAAAATCTGAAAACCCGGAAGGATAAGAAACGTATAAATGTAGACATATTGAGGGATCAGAATATGAAAGATAAGTTCCAGGAGAAAACAGATCAATTAATAAATAAAACGAGTAAGGACGAAATCAAGAACGCAGAAACTGAGTGGGAGGGTATCAAGAATAGTCTAGCTTCCGCGGCTACGGACGTTTTAGGACACGATAAAAGGGAAGCTAGGAAGCCCTGGATAACGGACGAAATCTTAAACTTAATGCAAAAGAGACGAGGCTACAAAAACAGACGAGACGAAGAAGGACTGAAAACGTATAAGGCAATAAAGTGGGAAATCATTAGAAAATGTAGAAAAGCGAAAGAACAATGGATAGAGGAGAAATGCAAAGAAGTAGAAGATAAGTTGCAAGTAGGTAAGACCGATGAGGCTTACAAAATAATTAAGAGGAACTTCAGGGATGTAGGAACAATAAGTAGAAATGTTAGGAGTCAATCGGGGGACATACTGATAGGAAGAGAGGAGAAAGCGGATAGATGGAAGCAGTACTTAGGAAATTTATGCGAGGGTCAGGAATTAGGAGAGATATTAGAGGAAGAATCTAGCATCGATAGGGAAGATGTAGGAAAACCTATATTGAGAGAGGAATTTGAAATAGCACTAAGGGGGCTAAAGAATAATAGAGCGCCGGGTGTAGATAAAATACAGGCGGAAATTTTGAAATGTGCGGGACAGCAAGTAGTAAATAGGATGTTTGAACTGGTAAAATATATATACGAAACGGGCGAGATGCCGGAGGATTATAAGAGGAACATTATCGTTACTATACCGAAAAAGAGAGGAGCCGACAAATGCGAGAACTTTAGAACGATTAGCCTAACTTCCCATGCGTCAAAAATCTTAACTAGAATAGTGCAGAAGAGGATGGAAAATAGAGCGGGGGAAATACTAGGAGAAGACCAATTCGGGTTTAGGCGAAATAGGGGAACTCGCGAAGCTATTCTGGCGCTAAGAGTAATGTTAGAGAAAACAATAGAAAAAGGAAAGAACGCTTATATAAGATTTGTAGATTTAGAAAAAGCTTTTGATAACGTAAGATGGGAAAAAATGTTCGAGATACTAAAGAGCGCGGGAATGAAGTATAGAGATAGGAGAGTAGTACACAATCTATACATAGAGCAAACTGCTGTTATAGAAGTAGAAGGGGAAGAAAGGGAAGTAGGTATTAGGAAAGGAGTAAGACAAGGATGTACGCTATCACCACTAATTTTTAATCTGTACATCGAAGAGGCGATTAATGTGGTAAAAGATAGAGTGGATTTCGGGATTAAAGTACAGGGACAGAAACTAAAAATGCTGAGATTCGCGGATGATATAGCAGTATTAGCATCTAGTAAGGAGGAACTAGAATCAGCATTGAACGAAATGGAGGCAGTGTTGACAGAGGAATACGGAATGAGGGTGAATAAAAACAAAACTAAAGTGTTAGTGTGCAGAGGGCGCGAGAGCAGAGCAAAAACGAAAGTACAAATTAATAATGAAAGATTGGAGGAAGTTAAAGACTTCACTTATTTAGGAAGTAAAATAAATTGGGATGGAAGAAGCGATAAAGACATAAAACAAAGAATAGCGCAGGGTCGAGTAGCTTTTAACAAAAAGAAAGCACTTTTATGCTCGGGGGTAATAAACTTAGAAACAAGGAAGAGATTTTTGAAAACATATGTATGGAGCACGGCACTTTACGGCTGCGAAACCTGGACGGTAGGGGAAGCAAGTAGGAAGAAATTAGAAGCTTTTGAGATGTGGTGTTACCGAAGAATGATGAAAATACCATGGACTGATAGGGTTAGAAACGAAGAAGTATTGGAGAAAGTCGGCGAGAAAAGGAGTATGTGGAAAAACTTAAAGAAGAGAAGAGATAGAATGGTAGGCCACTTGCTGAGACATGGGGGAATAGTCCGCGATATTTTGGAGGCAGAAATAGGAGTGAAGAAAGGCAGAGGTAGGCCTAGATTAGACTACTGCTCGCAAATAGTAAGGGATGTAGGTTGTAGCACAAAAGCGAAATGCGTAGGTTAACACAAGATAGGAGAAGCTGGAGGTTAGCGTCCTACGAGTCTTAGGACTGATGACCTAATGATGATGAATGTTGACTATTAGTTTACAATCGACCACTAGGTCACCAATTTAACTATGTGAAGTAATATTTTTGAAGCTTTGTATCTTTCGAACAACAAGAATAGCATACAAATTAATAATACAATGGGCTCTAATTTAAACCACTCTGCAGAACATCGAGACTTTGTGGGGAAGAAACTATGTGGCCTGAAAATTTGGCGGTAGTGTACTATACAAAATATGTATACTTCTGTTCAATTCAGCAGATTAGATTTTCAAAATGTCACTCAAATATTTGTTTTAATTTCAATAACTGTATGATATTGAAAAACAGTTTTCGTTCTATTATGTAGAAATAAAGTGTATTTTAAACAATTATAATACTTACCTTTTATTTCACGTCCATCAGCTTGTAGTTTCTAGCAAGCACCCATCTGCATCATCAGGAGACATTTTTTAATATAAATGGCAATATATATATTACAAAAATTAAATCTATACAATTAAAAAGCTAACCAGCTTAACAGTATTCATCATTGAAAAAAAAAATCAAGGCAACATAATTTTATAAAAGACATATGCATGTGAATGGTTGAAATTAACAAAATACAGAGAAGATAACTCCCTTTGTACTGTACAAACACTTACCCATGAGGATTCACCTTCCGTATGGGGATATTAAAGTTTTATTTGAATAAAACATACAAATATATCTTTATTAATAAACTCAACATAGAAAACATTAAGTAAAGAATTCGAAAGCCTGGAATAAAGGTGTCATTAGTCCCCCGTGGCACAACAGTCGCCACATCCCTGACTGAATAATCAAAGTTGTAGTAAATCCATCCCCACGTTAAGGGCAGGTTTGAATGAAACAAATGCATGTTATATAAAACACATATAATGTAAATACTTAAAAAGAATCAACGTAACTTACAATTTACAATAAGGTACAGTAACTGCTTAAAAAAATTATTAATTCTCTATTTTCTATCTTTGATTTCATGTATCATAAAGTTCTGCCAACGAAAAACTGTTAGGGGACAATTTCTTTACTATTATAGGTATTGTAAACAAAAAAATAATAATAAAATGCCAAAGATAGAAATTGTAGAATACATTAGAACTGAAAATATATATAAAAAAACTCCTAGTTTCTACTGAAAGATAAAACAAATTGTATTCGTAGAAAAAGTAATGGTAATTTAACCTATTTTAAAAGGAGTTAAAAAACAATGGCTATCACACTCCCATTCAATTTTTTTAGGAATATTAAAAACGATGTTAAAATTTGGCAGGCCAAAAATAAGATCCACGCCAAAATTTAAAACCTATTTGACCTATTATTTTAATTCGGACATTAACTCTTGTAAATCTAACCTATTCAGCAACTGATCTATCTCTGAAATTTCGAAGCAAGCATGTTCTTCGCCCTGCATCCTTTTCTCGTTCTTCAAAATATTCAGAAGACGTTTACGATCAGCATGGTTCAAGATCAAAAATTCACCTGAAAAAAATCGACATTTTATCAACAATTGCCACAATGGATATGACAACTATTGCACCGCTTTTTTGTGCCACACTGTACACAAAATCGCTTTCAAAATATACCTACAAAATCATGAAAGGTCTCGTATTTCGTGGTAACGCGTATTTACGTATCAGTCTCGTTTAGTGATAATATAGGGTATCCAAAAAAAATTCTCTAAGCCAACCAAGAGCCAACTATTGTACACAAAAACATTAAATGAGGCGTCTAGAATCAAAATCCGGTAAATCCACTTTTTGTCAAATTACGGATTTTAGGTGAATCGCACATTCAATTTCCTTGGGAATCAGTATAGGATAGTTTTAGAGTTCAAACTCCTATAAATCCAACGTTATTTGGGTTTTAAAATGTCATTGGAAATAAAATTCCGGTAAATCCAAGTGCCATTTATAAACGAATTCCGATAAATCCACTCTGACCAATACCAGTACGCGCTCGAAGTCACATGACTCCTAACGGCCGGCGGCTGTAGTTTCGTTGCATTATTCATGTCTAGTTAGTAATAGAAGTTGTAGGAAGGTGATTGTTTTAAACTGTTTTTCTCATTAGTGTATCAAAGCTATTGATCAATAGAAAAAGCAAATCAAGCTAAAAGGAAATTGTAGAGAAATAGAGATATTTTTTCTCAAATTTATTGTTTACTTTGTTAGGTCGGGTACTTCTGGAACTACCCTCGTACATACACACAAAGATTAATATAGCGTAGTAGGCATTTTTAAACTGAACAGACAGGAGCCACTTCGAATAATATGTAAAATATAATAAAAATTAAATTAATAAGCAATGAATCTAGACTTTTATTTATGTAATATAAATATCTTTGTCCTATTTTAAAAAAAATTTTCCCAGTGTAAAAAAAATATCCAAATACTTGACGGATTAATTAAATCAACAACGATAAAACTGACATAATGTGTATACAGGAAGGCCCAAAAAATGTTGACAATTTAAAACGCATTTTCAATAGACATCTTATGAAAAAATTCTAACTCACCATCTCTGACTATTTTCTCTAGGAACCATTTATGAGGTCCGCAGGCTATCTGCTCATCTATAGTATTCTTTGCTATTAACCTATAGATCATGGTCGGTTTGGTCAGCCCCAACCTACGTGTGTGACACCTGTGTTGGGCCTCAATATCAAGCTCTGTATCCTAAAAACTCAGTTATTATTAAAAATTTCTGCTGTTCAACGTAACCCACCCAGTCCCTATCGAAAAATATTATCGTGTCGGCGCCAGAGAAGTTCAAACCCAACAAGTCAACTTTGGTAGAGAGTAAGAAAGCTAAAACGTCACGATCGTTGTTGAAGTCTGCGATGCTATTGTGGCTTACCTCGACACTGTGGTACATTTTCAGGCGTCTATAGTTATGGTTTCGTAGGATCATATAATCCTCAATCAAGTCCAGTGTCATAACTTGAGTACTGAAAATCAGGACCTGAAAGTGAAAGATACTTTTTGTGGTGGTCTTTTATTCCGTGTTGAGGACTGTTTTACCTTGTGCCCTTGTTCTTTCAGTTTAGGTAACATCAAATCGAGTACTCTCAGTTTCGCGCTGGATAAAATCATGTTCTCATTAATGAGAAGCTCTCCCTCTTTACTAGAGGGGTCCACAGGAAAGCGCACTAAATACGGATGGTCGAGGATTTTCTTTAAAATCATTTTGCCTTGCGAAGTTGATAGTCCCCTGATGTAAGGCGCCACGTCATTCTCGATCTCGTGCTCGCATAGTTGCGCCCCCTCTGCCATCAAATGGTCCTTAACGTTCATATCACTATCTTCATCGTGGTCGCGCTTTTGCCGTTTACTGAATTCCTACAACGTCAATTCTACTTTTTTTATACACTCACTACAATAGTTTTTCATGAAAACAAGTAGGATGATCCAAAAAATTATTTAAATCATATAAAAGTAGATTTGACTCATCTTTTTAAACTATTTTGATCCGCAATAAAATTATTTAAAATAATAATACGAATATTTAACGAATTTGCAATGTACTGGGTGGCCCAAATAATCTCGTGAATAAACAGACAGTGAACTCTACCTTTCTGACACACCCGGTATAGTTTTTCATGAAGATATATACGATGGATGATGGTAAAAAAATATTATATTTAAATTATATAAACGGAGATTTTTTCATTTTTCTATATCGCTTTGTTTTCTAATAAAATTATTTACAATAATATTTAACAAATTTACAATGAAAAATGTACTGGATTGCTAAAATAATCTCATGAAGAAACAGGCAGTTAACTTCTTACCTTTAACTTTTTTATGTATTCGACACAATAATTACAAGTTTTTATAATAATTATTTAAATTTTAGAGTACTATTTAAAATTTATAAAGCAGTAATATTTAAATCACAAAAGTAGATTTGACCCTATTTTTCAATTCTATTTTTTTATCCAATAAAATTATTTAAAATAATAAGAGAAATTTTCAACAAATTTGCAATGGAAAATTTACTGGACGTACAAAAAAAATACAAAAGGATTTTGTATAAAAAAAATTGTAGTCACAAACTTAATTTTGATTTAAAAACAATGTATCAATAAAAACTCTTACATCATACGTGTCCTGTAGTTCCGCAATTTTTTTGTTTATAAAATATAAATATAAATTCTTTTGCAAAGTTGTCAGCTGACAGAAGACGTTGACCTCCTTTTTTGCAGCCATGTTATGTAGGAAGCTCTTCTTCGAATATGAACGATAAAACACTCTAGAACCTCGTAACTGATGGATAGGAGGTTGTTCTTTTCTTCCTGCTCTAATAATTTGTTTGACCTTAAAAAAATAGAACGTTTATATAGGAGGAATTTTGAACAAGCAATTTAAAATACCTGTAAGGTAATGCTCAGGTTCGGTGATATTGTTTTGCAAGGGAGTGCCAGTTAATAGTAACCTGTTCCAGGAATTGAAACACCTCACGATTCTGCAAGTGAAATGCCATTTATGCAAAGCTAAGTACTGACTTTCGTCACAAGAATACTTCGATACATAAAATCAGTAATATACTTTGTAGTATTTACTGAATTAGTAAAATAACTAAACAAATACTAAAATTACATGTCAGGAAAGTGTGTAACAACGGAAACGTACTTTTTTATTATGTATATTTTTTTGCATAAGAAATAATTTGGTTTGGTTTTTCTTAAAATAATAATTTTAAGAAAAACTTAATAAACCTTCTTCACCCTGTGGCCCTTGTCGATGATGATACACTGCCATGGGCAGCGCCAAAGCGTTGGTAACCCTGGAAAGGGGGGCTACTACCCGAGATTTTCCTCTCAAGCAGATGTCCGATCAGGGCTATTACTTGGTCTTGCCCAGGCCCATCTGGTCTGATAGAATTTGGTTTAATCCGAAGATTTTCGAATAAGACGCCTCCTTCCAAGTACTTCAAATATTTTCTCACTCACATCATATTCTACAACCTACAAATCAAACCATGTGGTGCAACTCTAATAAAAGAAAACCTACTTGTCCCATCTGATGTTTAGTCTTTCACGTTAACGGCTTTTTCATGTCCTTCACGGTAGGTTGCAATCTATTTCTTTCTTGAAAGGCTTTGCGGTGTTTCTACTGTAAGTGTTTTAAAAATGTAACCCTCGTTATTGGTATCGATTGTACGTACTTTTTTTGTAAATATTTATTCCTCAAAAAACATTCGAGTATTTTTCACTGAGATCTAGTAGATATTTCATGCCCTTTAGGACTTTCTCCTTCCTTGCTTTTAAAGACCCGTTTTCGGTTAGACCCTTCGCTTCCATCTGTTTTCTTTCAACCGTCTTTTCTTTAATTCCTCTCCTAGCTTTACCCCTTTTGTAATATCATCTTCACCACTTACGGTCCACATTCGTATCATTGGATTTGTTATTGTTATCCGAAAATACTGTATCATTTAAATATACACTAATTTATTGCATTTCGCGATGTTTTTTTCTTCTTTTTTTTAATAAAAATAATAGTGACCACTTATCACAGTTAATATGAATACTTTAAGTTATGATATACACAAAACTTACCTCATATTTAAATAAATAACACTAAGAAAACATGTAATACAAACTAACGATAAGTTTAATAAAACTGTCACAATTTGTCTGAGCATGAATAAAACAGCAATGAGTGTAAACCCATATGTCAATTAATTATACAAAGTCAACGTTTATGCGTATTAACACGTATTGGATTGATGTAGTTCATGAGGGATGTTTATATTTATTCGTATTTTGTTATTGAGATGCCAAGTAACCTCGCTGTCTTTTCGTGGGTGCGAGTGTTTGTTGTTGCTGACATCTGGATGAAGCCGAACAATGCGCTACTTCCATTTTACGTTTAGAGCACAGACACTACACCATTTTTGACGATGGGTGATGCAGATGAAATTTACATCTTTGGGTAAGTAATTTTCCTCATTTTTAGATGAAAGTTGAGTGAGTTTGATCGGTATACTTCTGTACAATAAAATTATTTATTGTACAGAATTTATTTATTTTTTTTACTTGCTCCGGTATGACCAAACCACGTTTTTATCAAAAATCCATCTGAACGGACGTCAGTCCTCCACTCCACTACACTCCAATATCCTCAATGATTTTCTTTTAGTCCCTACTTATGCACTTTTGGTTCCATTACGTATAAAACATTGGATTATTTGGAAAGTGACGATGTAAGCTTCCATCAGTAAATGCGACTACTGATATTACTGATGAAGGTTTGATAACAGATAACATTCAAACGAGTTCGTTACTTGCCCCAGCTACCGTAAAAACCGTAAGTATGCTGAATTATGCAAAAGTACAAGCTTAATTCCAAAGCGATTTGCCAAGCAAAGAAGACGACGGAAATTATCTACTAAATCATGTAAGGGTACAAAAAGAAACTTTTATGAATGTGATGTGAATGAAATTATTTGCAAAGAACACCTCGAGTACCCCTATTTCATGGGCAGAAAAATCAACATACACCCTTAGAATAGTTTGAACTGTTCTTCAATGAAGAACTCTACAAGATAACGACAGACTACAGGTATGCTCTCAAAAAGAACCGTTCTGGAGATATACATATCTATAGAGGAAATAAAGGTGTTTGTTGCTATTTTGATACTAAGTGAGTACAATGTAGTGCCAAGAAAATGTATGTATTGGGAGCAATCAGCTGATACCCACAATCCAGTAGTTACTCAAGCGATATCTCCTTTGAAATTTACATATTTGTGATAACCAGCTGGACGAAACCGATAAGTCCATCGAGGTTATACCCCTTTTGGATTTTTTGAACAGAAAATGCCAAGTTTTTACCCCGAATGGATAGTTGCACTCAATTGACCAATGTACGGACTCTTATTTTGGTAAACATGGTAGCAAACAATTCGTTACAAGAAAGCTTGTAAGATATGGGTACAAGTTTTGGTGCGGGGGCCTTCGTCAGGATAATTGTCCTGGTTTGAACCACACCAGGGAGGCGGTACTCTACCAGAAAAACATCGTTGCAAAGGACTAGGGTACAGAGCAGTGATAACATTACGCCAACACCCTTCATAATTATTCCCACAATCTCCATTTCGCGCAACTTCTTCACGTAATTCGAGTAGCTAAATGGCTTGTGGAAGGGAACATTTTGGTGCTCCAGGTACTGTAAGGTCAAACAGGCATGCCAAAAATTTCCCATTAGATCTACTAGAACCGAAAAAATCTCCTAGAGGAAGTTATAAGTACTGCCGCGACAGAGGGAATAATATTATGACCGTTTTTTAGAATGACCACAACATCCTTAATTCAGTTACCAATTTCCATTCCGTAAGTCCACTTCTTCAAGTGTCTCATGAAGTGGGGAAAAGAGTAAATCGGCTTCGCTTACCAAAAAATTATAATACACATTTGGGTGGTATTGATCACCCTGATCGAAACATTTCTCTATACAGAATACCCATATGAGAAAAGAAATGGTATTTTACCATCACCTCGCATTCAATTGATGTCGCTGAACGTGTCTGGCAACTTTACGGGCAAGATTATTGAAAATTTGACCACCTAGCATTTTGTCGGTATATTGTACTCCCATCTAATTGGAATCTAACGAGGTTGTTCAATCGAGCCACCTTCTAAAATCGCATCGATAGCAGGTAGGTTATTCGAATTCAGCGTTTCAAGGAACTCTTTTAAATATGTTTTATAATAAATGCACATTTATACTGTTTTTACTTTACTCTACAGGTTCGACAAACTAGAACATTAAGTTAAAAATATGATGGTAGATGGCATCACAGGGAAAAAGAAACAAATTCACTGCAGATACATGCAACATGTTTTTGTTTTCATTTTACAGTAGTATATTTATTTATTTCCCTCAACACGTTTTTTTTACAACTAAGTGAACTTTAATTTCATATTTGTTGATCTCATAAAATATAATGCGCATATTGGCGCAGGATAACGGATTTTACTATATACCCCTATTCACAAAAAAAATGATGGTACATTGTAACGTCATAATACGTAAAGAAATTTAGCAAATAATGGTAGAAATAACACTAAACAACATTCGAAATAGTATAAATTCAAAAAAACTAAAAAAATTGCAAGTTCATAATTCAATCTGATCTGCAAAACTTACCAGAGTATGGATTTCACAGAAATATACCACCGCGCGATCCTACGCTCACTGACTACCGCACTAGAATGACCAGAAAGTAAACATTTAAATATCAAATTGTATGTCAGCCAATAGAAGTCAAGTATTTTCACGCGTTTTTATGTGAGACTTGCCAACATTTGTCTTAGGCAAATTCTTGCGAAGCTATTTCAGGCCAATTTTGACGACTACACAGACATAACCAAGAATTATAATATTTCAAGTTATAGACTTAATGTTGTTTATCGTATTTGAAATTTAATTAGTAATTTGTTACAAACTTACTAGAATGGAAAAAGTATAGCGGAATCAATAAAATAGCTGCGACGGTAGTTCGACATCATTGAACTATTTAGCAAAAGTAGAATTCTCGTGAATCACTTTTCTATATATTTGTTTATGTTTGAATTTGTGTTAAGTTTATAATAAGAGTCATCACTTAGGCGAGTAGGAAATATTATGCATTAGATAACCCAGAATGAACATAGGCTTACGTTTTAGGTTAGAATTTATAATAACTCTTTTCTTGCGTAATTTATGGAAACTATGTCCTACTTGTACAAAATGTTAAATAAAATAGAATACGGAATGATGACTGACAACACAGATGTCAATATTCCCGATCCCTTTTTCGTTATCTGGCTATACGAATAGAAAACGTGAGCAAGACAAAAACAGTTTTTGCGGGGAAAAAGTAAAAAGTACGAATAACAGTTCATACAATATAATTGAGATAATTCTGAATAACAATTTGGCAATATTCTCGGCAATTCTCGGCGTGCTTTAAAGTTAGTTACATTAAATCAAGTTTATAAACACGCAGACTATTGCACATTCTTACGTTTTAATTTGATTACTATCAAATTATTTCTATTTATCTGAACCGTATATATATATAACCATAGTTGTTGTGTCAAAGTCACGTAAACAAATGAATATAATCAGGACTTGTTCATTTCCAGTTCTAAATGGAGGACGACTCTAGCTAACGCAAGCCTACACAGAAGGAAATCTCGGAACATGTTCGGTGGTTTAGTTTGCTATTTTCCTTCTCGTTAATCGTTTGTGTCATTTTATAACGTAATAGTGTTATTTTTGTAATTTACTAACAAAGTGTTGTTTTATTCCTATTTGCATTATCGGTTGTCAGACACGCATTATAATATGATTTAACTTAGGTAATTATTTACTTTAGCGTAAAGCTTTCAAATATTCACCAAAATTTGACTTCCGCCCTATTTTCCAGGGTATTAAAACTTTTTATTCATTACCATTTCCTTAACTTACTCCCAATTTTTATAATTTTCATGCAGTCGTCAATTTGCTATCCATGTGCCATCTATGAAACCGAAGACGCATGGATAACAAATGAACTCAATTTACACTAAAATTTTAATACCCAACTCCCTAATTTTACAGTGAATTGCTTCACTGTAAATCTGTTGTAGTGAGTAGCTACAAAACCATCATCTCCGCGTACTAAATCATACGCTAATAACAACCGAGCGATGTCGAAATGGTATGCTGAGAATCCATTTAAGTATACTGGTTGTTTGGTTGCATAACCGTAATAAATTTGCCATTATAAAATCGTAATATTCAAGACTTGGAAATAATTGACAGTGCCGTGGTTTTGACGTATATGTTTATTACATTATTAAATTATACTTATTTGTATGACAAAATGTTGTTAATATATGTACATATATCGTAAAAGGTTTATCAGATTTTTAGAATGTTATATTTATTAGGTTAATTTCTCTATTTTTCAGTACGCATTTATCACACATCGTTTATAGATTTCAGCGTTCTCGAGAGTTAGACCCCCTTCAGCGTTAGATCTATGATTTGTTCACGTGAGAGTTTATCAAGGTTACCAACTTCACACAACGTTAAGGTTAGGCGCAAATTGGGACACGCATAGCGCGTGAGACACGATACAGCACAGCGCGTGTTTTTGTAACCTATAGGATGCAATGAAACAGCGCAAATTTGAGGTATGACGCGAGGTGGCACAGTTCGCGTCTGCTCTCGCTCGCGCGCCACTGTGGTCGTGGCACAGTTTCACGCGCCACACGTGTCGCAAGTTATTGCGCAATAGCTCTTTGGATGCGGGAGGTACGCGAGTCAACATCAAAACTGTGTCTTAACATGCGAATCTCCACTCAACGCGAGTGGCATGTACTCGTCGCGCCGATCGCACACGTCACTTCACACGCGCTATACGCGCCTCAATTTGCGCCTAGCCTAACTCCTCGCGTGGTATACTAGGGCAAATAATTATAACGGAAAACTCTCACGACTCCGTAAATTTCACTTTTATTACGTGCTACTATTACTACTTTTAGCTAATAGGTTATGCTATTATACGTATTAGCTTCTTGAAGGTCACACTTCGACGCCTGTAAAGAATCATGTGGACATGAGCAGATTCCACGACAAATCTATGAATCCATTGATCTTAAATCTTCACTTATCTTGAGTTTAAAGTGTTTTTGTTACGACAGTCTTCGAAATTTGACTACAATTTTTTGTATCCCTGCTCTAGTGTAATGAAAAATACTTATGTAAATAGAGCTAACTTGTAAAATACCATTCAAATTTAAATATAATACTGTCATTCAACATTCAACCTCTTCGGAAGGCAAATAAACTTGGCCTATTTGTTTCTTTCTAGACGGCACTGGATCGAATTTATCTATGTAGATATTTGTGCTGGAACTTACACGGATGAATGGCACTGTCTGTCTGTTATTTTGGGTATCTAATTTTACGATTTCATTCTATATTTTAACGAATGTGTACGCAATTGGATCAAAACAATTCTGAAATAGCCAAGCCTACGCATAATTTTAGCTAGATGGTCCGAGTCAAACGAAAATCATAAACATAATTTAATGAATTGTGTCATTAAATTATGATTATAGGTTATGTAACCAGACATTCCTCAAGTAATGGCAAAACAAAACTAACCGTCTAAAAGGTTTATATATAGTAGATATAACTATAGGCACTATAGTTTTTTAAACACTTTAGTCCATTTTGGATGGTGAAAATTGGAAGAGATGTAAAATGTAACACTTGGGGACTTTAAAGTTTAAATCGCTGTATCAAATCTGCAATCGTTTGATAAACAAATTCAGCATGACTTTAAACAGATTATATTTATTTCATGCCACAAAATTATTATTACACTAATGTTGACTATTAGTTTACAATCGACCACTAGGTCACCAATTTAACTATGTGAAGTAATATTTTTGAAGCTTTGTATCTTTCGAACAACAAGAATAGCATACAAATTAATAATACAATGGGCTCTAATTTAAACCACTCTGCAGAACATCGAGACTTTGTGGGGAAGAAACTATGTGGCCTGAAAATTTGGCGGTAGTGTACTATACAAAATATGTATACTTCTGTTCAATTCAGCAGATTAGATTTTCAAAATGTCACTCAAATATTTGTTTTAATTTCAATAACTGTATGATATTGAAAAACAGTTTTCGTTCTATTATGTAGAAATAAAGTGTATTTTAAACAATTATAATACTTACCTTTTATTTCACGTCCATCAGCTTGTAGTTTCTAGCAAGCACCGATCTGCGTCATCAGGAGACATTTTTTAATATAAATGGCAATACATATATTACAAAAATTAAATCTATACAATTAAGAAGCTAACCAGCTTAACAGTATTTATCAGTGAAAAGAAAAATGAAGGTAACATAATTTTATAAAAGACATACGCATGTGAATGGTTGAAATTAACAAAATACAGAGAAGATAACTCCCTTTGTACTGTACAAACACTTACCCATGAGGATTTTCCTTCCGTATGGGGATATTAAAGTTATATTTGAATAGAACGTACAAAAATGTCTTTATTAATAAACTCAACATAGAAAACATTAAATTTAAATGAAAAGCATCGACCTAAAAATTTCGTGACACGAAAACAGCACTTTAGAAAATACAAAATATTTATTGATATTTTCAATTGTCACAATTTGTTATCAAAGGAAGCTATAACACTAACAAATTTACTAGGCTTTGACTGTGTATACAATTTTAATTACACCTGATGATCATCTATCATGGATTAACTGTCATAGAAACTCTCTACAATGGCTTTATTTTTATCATAAACATCTAAAAATTTATTATTTTGAAATTAGTAAGCTCTACTGTATTTTAAGCTATTGTATCAAGGGTGTCATTAGTCCCCCGTGGCACAATAGTCGTCACATCCCTGGTTGAATAATCAAAGTTGTAGTAAATCCATTCCCACGTTAAGGGCAGGTTTGAATGAAACAAATGCATGTTATATAAAACACATATAATGTAAATACTTAAAAAGAATCAACGCAACTTACAATTTACAATAAGGTACAGTAACTGCTTAAAAAAATTATTCAATTCTCTATTTTCTATCTTTGATTTCATTTGTCCTAAACCTCTGTCAATTAAAACCTGTTAGGAGACAATTTCTTTACTATTATAAGTGTTGTAAACAAAAAAATAATAAAATGCCAAAGATAGAAATTGTAGAATACATTAGAACTGAAAAAATATATAAAAAACTCCTAGTTTTTACTGAAAGATAAAACAAATTGTATTCGTAGAAAAAGTAATGGTAATTTAATCTATCTTAAAAGGAGTTAAAAAACAATGGCTATCACACTCCCATTAATTTTTTTTTGGGAATATATCACGATGTTAAAATTTGGCAGGCCAGAAATAAGATCCACGCCAAAATTTAAAACCTATTTGACCTATTCTTTTGATTCGGACATTAACTCTTGTAAATCTGACCTATCCAGCAACTCGTCTAGCTCTGGAATTTCGAAGCAAGTATATTCTTTGTTCTGCATCCTCTTCTCCTTCTTCAAAATATTCTCAAGACATTTACGATCAGCATGGTTCATGGTCGAAAATTCATCTGAAAAAAATCGACTTTTACCAACAATTTCCACAATGGACATGACAAATATTGCACCGCTTCTTTGTGCCACACTGTATACAAAATCGCTTCCAAAATATACCTACAAAACCATGAAAAGTCTCGTATTTCGTGGTAACGCGTATTTACGTATCAGTCTCGTTTGTGATAATATAGGGTATCCAAAAAAAAAAATTCTCTAAGCCAACCAAGAGCCAGCTATTGTACACAAAAAAATTAAATGTACTTTACAACTCTAGTAGAGCAATTTTAATAATAATTTACTAAACCCAAAACAAAATATTTACATGAAGCAAAAAAATTATACACTATGAATATACAAGGAGACTCAAAAAAATGTATGCGAGAATTGAAGAAAAGTGACATGATAGAATAGTTGCCTTAATAATTTTCAATGATTTTATGAACATGATTTTGATTTTTGAACAATTCCAAAAATATATTTAATGTATTTCCTTTGTTGATTAAACTGTATATTGACATTACAAAATGTACGAAATAAATTTAGAAAATTAAATACTCTGTATTGGTAATTGTAGAATTAAGCAAGATTTGTATTTTACATCTATGCACCCCAACTACGTACGTTACTAAATAAACTAATGTGTTTGAAAATTCAGTAATGAAGTATAAGTGCGACCAAGTATCAAAGCCTTCGACGGCGATACAGTATATGGAAGTTAAGACTTCGTTCAGGCGTTGTTGTACGAATTAAGGGATTCACGTGACAGTCAATGAGATCCCTGTGGAACCAACTGAAAGATATAGAGTGTCCCATTTATTATTAACTCTTCCTTCTTATGATGGAAGTTGATTAGATCAAGAAGTTAAATTAAAAGGTGAAAATGAGGAAGCCAGTACTGAAGTTTTTCAGTCTTCAAGCTAATTATGAAGATGCTCGCCAAAGCTTTTCAAGCTCTTGATCAGTATGGATGCATAGAGCATTTGGAAGAAATTGTATTTATTACAAACGCAGCCTGCAACATAAAAAGCGAAACCGAACAATCCAGATCATACAACTTAGTCAGTCAAGTGTAACAAATGGTGAAAATTCAAGTTTTGCTTTGATGACTGGAAGAAGAACCAGGAAATTAAAAATAATGCCATAATCACTTTTATCTTGGATTCTGGAGCATCAGATCACCTAATTAACAAAGATGATCTTTTCACGGACTTTACTGAACTAAAGAACACCGTAAAAATTTCAATAGCCAAGACGGTTGCCTTCACTGCCACAACAAAGAAAGAAATCATCGGAGTTATCAGCAACTTAGGTGCAACATGATGTTCTAGAGAATGTTTTCTACTGTCCAGATGTTCCCTACAACTGACTATCTGTTCAAAGGATGCAGCAGGCAAAACTGCTTGCGGTCTTTGATGAAAAAGGTGGTAAAGAACTTAAGGGCGGTAAGACCATTATTACAGGTAAGCTTTTAGATAATTGAATGGTTGTTGGAATCAGAAACTTGTACAAATATACAATACAAGAACAAGTAATTATAACTTGTAGCATCAGCAGTTAGGTCACATAGGCAAATCAAAATTTTGAGAGTTAAAGTCAGTTATGTGAAGCATGTACGAAGGGATAACCAAAAGAAACCGAAATTATTATTATTTTTTAATTTGTTTATAAAGGGTGGTCCAACCATAATGCACGATGTTAATTGTGAGTCACACCTTAACGTCAAGTTGTTTGCCCAACTTAATTTGACATTTCTTTGTTTCAGTGTTTGACAAATAGAGAGAGGTACACAATTGAGCAGCGCGTTAAGATTGTTGAAGCCTTTTACGAAAATGGCCGTTCAAATCAAAATGCATTTCGTGCACTTCGTGACTTTTTTGGTCAGCATAATCGACCAAATGTGTCCACAATCGGGAGAATTGTGCGCAAATTTCAGTAAACCGGGTCTGTAGGAAACGTGAAAACACCTGTGCATGCTCGCCCAGTTCGTTCTGCGGAAAACATTGCTGTTGTTCGCGATAGTGTAGCAGAAGAGCCGTCAACCTCGACTCGTCGTCATGCCCAACAATTGAACATCTCACAAACATCACTGATGCGAATTTTGAATAAAGATTTGAATTTACACGCTTACAAGGTTCAATTGACTCAAGAGCTGAAGCCTACTGACCATTTCAAGCGTCCTCAATACGCCGAATGGTTGGTTGAACAGACAGAAGTGAATGGTGACTTTACAAAGAAAATCATCTTCAGCGACGAGGCACACTTTCACCTCAGTGGATTCGTTAACAAGCAGAATTGCCGCGTTTGGGTAAATGAGAATCCACGAATGATTGTTGAAAAGCCGATGCATCCACAAAGAGTGACTGTTTGGTGCGGTTTATGGGCTGGCGACGTCATCGGGCCGTACTTCTTCGAAAATGAGGTCGGCCAAGCAGTTACCGTGAATGGTGTTCGCTATCGCGAGATGATAACGGACTTCTTGTGGCCAAAAATTGAGGATATGGACCCGGACGATATGTGGTTCCAACAGGATGGTGCCACTTGCCACACAGCCAACGAAACAATGGCACTTTTGCGCGAGAAATTCAATGGCCGTGTTATCTCACGTCGTGGCGATGTTAATTGGCCGCCACGATCATGTGATTTGACACCGTTGGACTTCTTTCTTTGGGGATATTTAAAAGAAAAAGTGTACGTCAATAAGCCAAGAACAATTCAAGAGCTAAAGGATGAGATAATTCGGCACATTAACGACATTGAGCCTCAATTATGTCTCAGAGTCATTGAAAATATGGACCATCGGATAGAGGTATGCCACCGAAGCCGTGGCGAGCATTTGGCCGATATTTTGTTTCACACATAATTGTCATAGATTCTTCTATCATAATAATAAAAATTAAGATAATTCTCTGAAAACTTTTTGTTTTATTTACAATTAACATCGTGCGTTTTGGTTGGACCACCTTTTATAATATTCATACTGGAGTAAGTTAGAACCTTTGGTGTGTCGATAACACTAACTTAGTTTTCCACAAAACACCAAAACACTATACGCTACACTCGACGCGCGTTTCGCCACCAAAGTTGGCATCATCTATAGGTGATTAAAACTGATTTTTTTAATCATCTCCAGATGATGCTAACTTTGCTGGCGAAACGCGCGTCGAGTGAAGCGTATAGTGCTTTGTAGAAAACTAAGTTAGTATTATTTAATTTTCAAACAAAAAACTTTCAATTCCCGTCAAAGTACTCTCCACTGGCACTACTATTACACTTAAAAGACTTCTTAAGTTTTCTATTTCATTGTTCAAACAATTTTTGGAAAAAATCTATTATATGGTTATGCAGATTCTGATTGTGGAGGTAATGCAACTGACAGAAGAAGCACAACTGGGCAATTGTATAAACTATATGATACTTCTGTAATTTGTTGGAATACAAGAAGACAAGCATCTGTAGCTGTGTCATCTACTGAAGCCAAGTAGATCACACAAGGCAGCACGAGGAGCACTTTGGTTAAAATCTTTAACCCTTGATATTACTTTTATAGAACCGATAATTTATGAGGATAACAATGGATGCATTAGTCTAGCAAATAATCCAACAAATCACAAGAAATCGAAACATAGATATGAAGTGTCGTTTCTCAAGAAAGCAAGTTGACAAGAAAGTAATAATGCTAAAACATATTTCAACAGGTGAGCAGGTGGCTGATACACTGACGAAGCCATTACCAGGAGGCAAGTTTTTGCAGCTCCGGGAAGCCCTAGATTTAGAATGTACAGATAACAAGGTAGTCTGATTAGGCTTTTTGGGCTAAAACTAAAATGCTGACATATGAAGTGCCTTTGTTCCTATGATTATATGTACGAGGATAGTCCCAGAAGTACCCGACCTGACACACAAATGGCAGTTGTCTTTTGAAAAGAATGACTATAGTAGAAAGTACCAACCTTAAAGCTTTAGTTGAAAATTTTACGACGCTACTTTGTTTAGTATTTGTTTGGTAGACAACAATAGTGAACACTCTGTCAATTTGTAACCATGGAGAAAATTGGTCATCGGTATGTTATACAAAACTTTTATTTGAAAGGTCTTTGGAGGAGTCTGCTCTTTCGTTTACAACAGTAAAATATTGGGTGGCAGAGTCCACTGACAACACACAAGATAATCCACAAAATTGTATTGGATGACCATTGATAGGCATTGACGTGCGCGAGCTAGCAGACATAGTAGGCATTTCAAGTGCTGTATATTACATATTGACTGAAAATAGTGAACATTTTAACATGAAAAAGCTGTGCGCAAAATGGGTGCCGCAATTACTCCCAATGGAACGAAAACAGCGTCGTGAGAATGTTTCAATTGAATGTTTCATCACGTTTCATAGGAATAAAGCTGAGCTTTGCGTTGGTTCATAATCATGGATGAAACATGGGTCCATTACTTCACACCTGAGATGAAGCAACAGTCAAAATAAGGGACTGAAACGAGAGAATCGACTCCAAAGAAGGCAAAGGCAATTCCATCTGCAGGTTAGGGCGTGGCATCAATTTTTTGGGATGCCCGTGGAATAACTTTCATTGACTGTCTTCAGAAAGAAAAAACAATCAGCGGCGAGTATTACGCGAACTTATTGCAGCGTTTGAGTGATGAAATCAAGAAAAAACGGCTGCATTTGGTGAAAAGGAAGGTTTTGTTTTATCAAGACAAAGCACCATTTCACATATCCGTTATCGCGATGGCCAAAATCAATGAGTTAAAGTTCGAACTACTTCCTCGTGCATCCTATTCCCCAGATCTAGCCTCGGATTATTTTCTATTTCCAGAGAAAAAATGTAAAAGGTGGTAAAAGATTTTCCAATCATGAAGAGGTGGAATTTGCGGTTGATGTCTATATTGAGGAGCTCAACAAGTCTCACTATAAACAGTGTATCAAAGCTATTGCACATCAATAGGAAAATTGTATCAAGCTAAAAGGAGACTGTAGAGAAATAGAGATATTTTTTCCCAAATTTATTGTTTTTTTTGTTAGGTCGGGTACTTCTGGGACTCACCTAAATCAACAACGATAACATACTGACATAATGTGTATACAGGAAGGCCCAAAAAATGTTGACAATTTAAAACACATTCTCAATGGACAACGGAAATCTTATGAAAAAACTCTTAACTCACCATCTCTGACTATTTTCTCAAAGAACCATTTATGAGGTCCGCAGGCTATCTGCTCATCTATGGTATTTTTTGAAACTAACCTGTACACCATGGTCGGTTTGGTCAGACCCAACCTATATATGTCACACCTGTTTTGGGTCTGACTATGAAGCCGTGGATCCTAAAATCTCAGTTATTATTAAATATTTCCGCCGTTCACGTAACATACCCAGTCCCTATCGAAAAATACTATCGTGTCGGCGCCAGCGAAGTTCAAATCCAACAAGTCATCTTTCGTAGAGAGTAAGAAAGCTAAAACGTCACGATCGTTGTTGAACTCGGCGATGCGATTGCGCCTTTCCTCGAGACTGTCGGACATTTCAAAGATTCTATAGTTATGGTTTCGTAGGACCATATAACCCTCAATCAAGTCCAATGTTAAAACTTGAGTGCTGCAAATCAGGACCTGGCAAGTGAAAGATACTTTTTGTGATTGTATTTTATTCCGTATTGAGGACTGTTTTACCTTGTGCCTTTGCTCTTTCAGTTTAGGTAACATCAAATCGAGTACTCTCAGTTTCGCGCTGGATAAAATCATGTTCTCATTAATGAGAAGCTCTTTACTAGAGGGGTTCACAGGAAAGTGCACTAAATACGGATGGTCGAGGATTTTCTTAAAAATCCTCATGGTGCCTTGCGTAGTTGATAATTCATTAATGAATGGCGCCACATCATCCTCGATCTCTTGCTCGGATGATTGCGCCCCCTCTGCCATCAAATTGTCCTTAACGTTCATATCACTGTTATCTGCAGTATCTTCATTGCGGTCACGCTTATGCCCTTTTCTGAGTTGCTACAACGTCAATTCTACTTTTTTAACACACTCACTACAATAGTTTTTCATGAAAACATGTAGGATGGCCCAAAAAATTATTTAAATCATATAAAAGTAGATTAGACTCATCTTTTTAAACTATTTTGATCTCCAATAAAATTATTTAAAATAATAATAGGAATATTTAACAAATTTGTAATATACTGGGTGGCCCAAATAATCTCGTGAATAAACAGACAGTGAACTCTACCTCTCTGACACTCCCGGTATAGTTTTTCATGAAGATATATACGATGGATGATGGAAAAAAATATTATATTTAAATTATATGAAAGCAGATTTTTTCATTTTTCTATATCAATTTGTTATAAAATGATTTACAATAATAATATTTAACAAATTTACAATGAAAAATGTACTGGATTGCTAAAATAACCCCATGAAGAAACAGGCAGTTAACTTCTTACCTTTAACTTTTTTATGTATTCGACACAATAGTTCTTATAAAAATTATTCAAATTTACACTTATAGTATTTAAAATTTATAAAGTAGTAATTATTTAAATCACAAAAGTAGATTTAACCCTATTTAATTCTATTCTTTTATCCAATAAAATTATTTAAAATAATAAGGGAAATTTTCAACAAATTTGCAATGGAAAGTTTACTGGACGTACCAAAAAAAATCAAGTATTTTGTATAAAAAAATATTGTAGTCACATAATTTTGATTTAAAAACAATGTATCAATAAAAACTCTTACATCATACGTGCCCTGTAGTTCCGCAATTTTTTTGTTTATAAAATATAAATATAAATTCTTTTGTAAAGTTGACAGCTGGCAAAAGACGTTGACCTCCCTTTTTGCAGCCATGTTATGTAGGAAGCTCTTCTTCGAATATGAACGATACAATACAAAACGCTCTAGGACCTCGTAACTGATGGATAGGAAGTTGTTCTTTTTTTCCTGTTCTAATAATTTATTTTTACCTTAAAAAAACAGAACGTTTAGATAGGAGGAATTTTGAACAAACAATTTAAAATACCTGCAAGGTAATGCTCAGGTTCGGTGATATTGTAAGGGAGTGCCAGTTAATAGTAACCTGTTCCAGGAATTGAAAGACCTCACGATTCTGCAAGTGAAATGCCATTTATGCAAAGCTAAGTACCGATTTTCGTCACAACAATACTTCGATACATAAAATCAGTAACATACTTTGTAGTATTTACTGAATTAGTAAAATAACTAGGCAAATACTAAAATTACAAGTCAATAAAGTGTGTAACAACGGAAACGTACTTTTTTATTATGCATATTTTTTTGCATAAGAAATAATTTGGTAAGAAAAACTTAATAAACCTTCTTCGCCCTGTGGCCCTCGTCGATGATGATACACTGCCATGGGCAGCGCTAAAGCGTTCCTTTTGGGAATCCTGGAAAGGGGGGCTACTACCCGAGATTTTCCTCTCAAGCAGGTGTCCGATCAGGGCTATTACTTGCTCTTGCCCAGACCCATCTGGTCTGATAGAATTTGGTTTAATCCGAAGATTTTCGAATAGGACGCCCCCTTTCAAGTACTTCAAATATTTTCTCACTCACATCTTCATATTCTACAACCTACAAATTAAACCATGTGGTGCAACTCTAATAAAAGGAAACCTATTTGTCCCATCTGATGTTTAGTCTTTCACGTTAACGGCTTTTTTCATGTCCTTCACGGTAGGTTGCAATCTATTTCTTTCTTGAAAGGCTTTGCGGTTGTTTTAAAAATGTAACCCTCGTTATTGTTATCGATTGTAGGTACTTCTATTTGTAAATATTTTTTCCTCAAAAAACATCGAGTGTTTTTCTTCATTTAAACACCATTTTTCGGCTAGACGCTTGGCATCCATTTGTTTTCTTTCAACCGTTTTTTTTTAATTCCTCTCCTAGCTTTACCCCTTTCTTAATATCATCTTCACCACTTACGGTCCACTTTCATATCATTAGATTCGTTATTGTTGTCCGAAAATAGTGTATCATTTAAATATATACTCATTTATTGCATTTCCCAATGTTTTTTTTTTATTTTTAATAAAAATAATACTGACCACTTATCACAGTTAATATGAATACTTTAAGTTATAATATACACAAAACTTACCTTATATTTAAATAAATAACACTAAGAAAACATGTAATAAGAACTAATTATAAATTTGATAAAACTGACACAATTTGTTTGAGCATGAATAAAACAGCAATGACTAGAAATCCAGATTGTCAATTAATTATACGAAGTCGACGTTTACGCGTATTAACACACATTGGATTGATGTAGTTCATGAGATATTTTTATATTTACTCGTATTTTGTTATCGAGATGCCAAGTAACCTCGCTGTTTTTTCGTGGGTGCGAGTTTTTGTTGTTGCTGACATTTGAATGAAGCCGAACAATGCGCAACTTCCATTTTTACGTTTAGAGCACAGACACTACACCATTTTTGACGATGGGTGATACAGATGAAATTTACATCTTTGGATAAGTAATTTTCCTCTTTTTAGATGAAATTTGAGTGAGTTTGATCGGTATACTTCTGTACAATAAATAATTTGTAGAATTCCCAACAATTTATTTATTTTTTTCACTTGCTCTGGTGTCACCAAACCACTTTTTTATCAAGAATGCTTCTGAAAGGACATCAGGCCCGAACTGGTATAATGGTCATGGTTTCACTCAACAATATTATTGCATCAAATACCCTAAATTTCTTTTAGTCCCTACTTATCGACTTACTTATTTTTTAGTTATCTATTGTTTTTGTTGTTTACTTACAGGATTTTGGTTCCATTACGCATAAAACATTGGATTATTTGGAAAGTGACGATGTAAACTTCCACCAGTAATGCGACTGTTGATCTTAGTGATGAAGGTTCGGGGGAAGACGATGGTTTGATAACAGATAACATTGAAGCGAGTTCGTTACTTGCCCCAGCTACCGTAACATGTTTACATGATAGCAAACAATTCGTTTCAAGAAAGCCTGTAAGATATAGGTACAAGTTTTGGTGTGGGGGGCTTGTCAGGATATTTGTCCCGGTTTGAACCACACCGAGGAGGCGGTACTCTACCAGAAAAACATCGTTGCAAAGGACTAGGGTACAGAGCAGTGATAACATTCTTCATAATTATTCCCACAATCTCCATTTCGACAACTTCTTCACGTAATTCGACTAGCTAAATGACTTGTAAAGGGTAAACATTTTGGCGCTACAGGTACTGTAAGGTCAAACAGGTGTGCCAAAAGTTTCCTATTAGATCTACTCGTTTTT
The DNA here is from genome assembly GCA_037954035.1 of Rosalia funebris. NCBI lineage: Eukaryota > Metazoa > Arthropoda > Insecta > Coleoptera > Cerambycidae > Rosalia > Rosalia funebris. The sequence goes on along the minus strand of JAZFAV010000001.1, from coordinate 6,214,449 downwards.
TAGAATGACCACAACATAGCCAATTCAGTTACCAATTTACAATCCGTAAGTTAATTTCTTTCAGTGTCTCATGAAGTGGGGAAAAGAGTAAATCAACCTCGCTTACCAAAAAATTATAATACACATTTGGGTGGTATTGATCACCCTGATCGTAACATTTCTCTATACAGAATATCCATATGAGAAAAGAAATGGTATTTTACCATCACCTCACATTCAATTGATGCCGCTGACCATCTCTGGCAACTTTACGGGCAAGATTATGGAAAACTTGACCACCTAGCATTTTATTGATACATTGTACTCCCATCTAATTGGAATCTAACGAGACTGTTCAGTCGAGCCACCTTCTAAAATCGCCAAAATCGAGAGCAGGTAGGTTATTGGAATTCGGGGTTTCAAGGAACTCTTTTAAATACGTTTTATAATAAACGCACATTTATACTGTTTTTACTTTGCTCAACAGGTTCGACAAACTAGAACATTAAGTTGAAAATATGAAGGTACAACTAAGTGAACTTTGATTTCATATTTGTTGGTCTCATAAAATATAATGCGTATATTGGCGGAGGACAACGGATTTTACTATATACCTATTCACAAAAAAAATTATGGTACATTGCAACGTCATAATACGTGAACAAATTTAACAAATAATGGTGCAAATAACATTAAACAACATTCGAAACAGCAAAAATTCAAAAAACCGGTAAAAAATTAAAGTTCATAATTCAATCTGATCTGGAAAACTTACCAGAATATGGATTTCACAGAAATATAACACCGCGCAATCCTGCCTTCAATGACTACCACACTAAAATGATCAGAAAGTAGATAAAGCGAACACTTAAATATCAACTTGTATGCCAGCCAATAAAAGTCAAGTATTTTCCCGCGATTCATGAGACTTGCCAACATCTGTTTTAGGCTAATTCTTGCGAATCTTTTTTAGGCCAATTTTGACGAATACACAGGCATAACCAAGAATTACAATATTACAAGTTATAGATTTAATGTTGTTTAACGTATTTGAAATTTAATTAGTAATTAGTTACAAAATTACTAGAATGGAAAACGCATAGCGGAATCAATAAAATGGCTGCAACACTAATTCGACATCATTGAACTATTTAGCAAAAGTAGAATACTCGTAAATCACTTTTCTATATATTTGTTTATGTTTGAATTTGTGTTAAGTTTATAATAAGAGTCGCCACTTAGGCGAGTAGGAAATGTTATGCATTAGATGACCCAGAATGGACAGTCTTATGTTTTAGTTTAGAATTTATAATAACTCTTGCGCAACTTATGGAAATTATGTCCTACTTGTAGAAAATTCTAAATGAAATAGAATACGGAATGATGACTGACAACACAGATGTCAAAATTCCCAATTCTTTTTTCGTTATCTGGCTACACGAATAGAAAACGTGAGCAAGACAAAAACAGATTTTGCGGGGAAAAAAAGTAAAAATTATGAATAATAGTTCATACAACATAATTGAGATATGTATAAATAACAATTTGGCAATTCTCCACCACTAACATTTGACTTCCGCCCTGTTTTCCAGGGTATTTAAACTTTTTGTTCATTACCATTTTCTGAATTTACTCGTAATTTTTACAATTTTCATGCAGTCGTCCATTTGCCATCCGTGTGCCATCTATAGAACCGTAGGCGCATGGATAGCAAATGGACTCAATTTACATTAAAATTTTAATACCCAACTCCTCAAAACAGTCTCCAATTTTACAGTGAATTGCTTCACTGTAAAATCTATTATAGTGAGTAGCTACAAAACCATCATCTCCGCGTATTAAATCATACGCTAATAACAACTGAGCGATATGCTGAGAAATGGTATGCTGAGAATCCTTTAAGTATATTGGTTGTTTGGTTGCATAACCGTAATAAATTTGCCATTATAAAATCGTAATATTCAAGACTTGGAAATAATTGACAGTGCCGTGGTTTTGAAGTATATGTTTATTACATTATTAAATTATACTTACTTATATGACAAAATTTTGTTAATATATCTATATCGTAAAAGGTTTATCACATTTTTAGAATCTTATTATATTTATAGGTTATTAGACTTATTTATTAGGTTAATTTCTTTATTTTCCAGTACGCATTTATCGCACATCGTCCATAGATTACTGCGATCTCGAGAGTTATACCCCCTTCAGCGTTAGATCTATAAGTAGTTCACGGGAGGGTTCATAAAGGTTAGGTTAGGTTCACTTTTATTACGTGCTACTATTAGCTAGTACGTAATGCTATTATACGTATTAATTTCTTAAAGGTCACACTTCGACGCCTGTAAAGAATCACGTGAGACATGAGCAGATTCCACGATAAATCTATCTATGGATCTTAAATCTTGACTGTCATCTTGAATTAAAGTTTTTTTTGTTACGACAGTTTTCGAAAATTGACTACATTTTTTTATCAAATTTAAATATACATAACACTGTCATTCAACCTCTTCAGAAGGCAAATAAACGTGGTCTATTTGTTTTTAGACGGCACTGGATCGAATTTTTCTAGGTATTACTGCTGGAACTTAAATGGCTAAATTGTACTGTCAATACTATCCCAGCTGTCATTTTGGGTACCCAATTTTATGATTTTATTCACTCTATATTTTCGCTATTTGTCAAATAAAAAATCTCAAAGGATACCGACAATCGAAGCGGCGGTTGACTCAATGGGAGACCGGGACATTTCTCTGTCCCGGTCTCCCATTTTTTACGGCAAGTTAAAATAGCCACTATAAATGCGCTTCTATGCTACAAATTGTTGTGTTTTTATATATTATCAATAATTAATCAATTTAAATACAAAATTAATCAGAAATAAACACGAAATTAAAGAATAACTGATTTACTTCCAGTTCACCAATTGTTGTTTACCCCACTCTACCTCAGTATGACATGTTATACTTAATGGCTGGGCGATCACAATGTTGCCGGTGTGATACCAATAAGACGTAAAAGACGAACCATCGAATAAGACGTGTAAGAGGTTGAGTATTTCTCGTAGATTATCCAAGTACTTATTAGCAATATTTGGCAACGTAGGACTTTTCCATACGTCTCTAGTGTAATAACACGACACAAGCTAGAACAGATAAGAAAGTCTCGAAATACGTTGCCTTAGAATACGCTGTAAGAGATAAAGACAACCGATATTAAATAACTCTAAACTGCAACGGACCCACATTGTCCTAGGTTATGTTTCAATAGGGACGCATTTCGGCAAATCTAATATTTTTTACGTGTCTTTGATTAAACTTAATTCTGAGACTTTTGTGCTGTTTAATGTTTCGTGTTTTCATGGTGTATATTTAGTATTTTAGAGTGGATATATTTTGGGGGATAGATATTGTGATTTAGTGGGTATTTAACAGTTTGTGGTTTGTGGTGGTACCCTTTAATAATATTTTTGTTTAATAAGTGTGGTTTATTAAATATAGTAAAATGTTCAGACCGTGGGAGGATCCTCAACCTAGCACGAGTCAAATTCACGAAGATTTTAATACGACCGCAGTGGAAAACAAAACAGGTGTACAACACTTGGGGAAAAAAGTACAACAAATTGTATTAAATGTATACAAAAATATAGTAACCAGCGAGGGAAAGGAGCTGTAGAGAAAACGTCATATTTGACAGATATCGATATGAACTATTTATAGAATACTTTAAAAGGGAGCTAGGGAAATAAAAGTACGAGATGACGCAGGAATACCAAAGAAAATTAATCAATCACAGGTAAAACTGCTACGAGACACAATTTATGACAAATATAAAAAAAAATTCAATTCCAACTGTCGATTCATTACACATAGAATTGAAGGAAAATGGTGTGTTGCATATTAGTAAAACAACGCACGCTTTGGCGGTGGCTTACAAAGGTAGGACATATATTTAAAATTATCAATAAAAGGGCGACGATAATGAAAAGTCGCAGAATTGTTTTGTGGCGAATGGAATACTTGGAAAGCATAAAAAGATTTAGAGAAGAACAAAGATCTATTTATTACTTGGATGAAACTTGACACGACACACATGATACAGTCAAAAGAGGCTGGATGGATAGTTCAGATAGATGTAAAGTAGATATGCCTCCAAGTAGAGGAAAAATATTATTAATTCTACATTGTGGTACTGAAAATGGATGGGTTCCTAATTTCCTCAATCTTAGTGGAATGAAATTGGAGGATTTAAGAGTAGGCTATCATCGAAATATGAATGCTGACATTTTTGAGGAATGGTTTAGAGACACCTTACTTCCGACTGTTGAAAGCAATAGCGTTATTGTCTTAGACAACGCCCCATATCACTCGATGTTTTTAGAGAAGATTCCAAATGCAAGCACTGAGAGGAAAAATTCAACAATTAAAAAAAAATCTTATTTAGCATTTGAGAAAAAGTTTACGAAAGCTCAACTTTTGGAAATAGTAAAAAAGAATATTTTTTCTAACAAATATGTTATCGATGAGATGGCTAAAGCTCATGGACACACTGTTATAAGATTACCTCCGTATTTTTGCATATTTAACCCGATTGAATTAATATGGAATGAATTAAAGCAAGGAATTCGAAGAAACAATAAGTTTCCTGAATCTGATAAAAAAGTTATAGATCTTATAAAATCGGAGGTAGAGAAAGTATCACCAGATAACTGGAAGAAATGTATAGAGCATGTAAAAAAATTAAGATGAGTACATTGAACTCGGAAGAACTATAAACCTTAATCAAGACCGATTTATCATAAATGTGGAAGAAGAAAGTAGTGATACTGACCTAGTCACAATTTGGCGACGAACAGGTAAATAAATGATTTGTTTTTTAAGCAATATATAATGCATTTGCATGGTTTAGTTCCAATAATAATTATATTCGATATGTTTTTTAATATTTTCAATTATTTATTTTTACTTTATAAGAAAGAAGTTTATTTTAAGTTATAAGTTATGCAAATTTGTCATAATTTTGTATATTTTTTATTCTTAAAAGAAATATTTTATTTTATAATCCCATCGATCCTTTTACCCCACATAAGCAAGGTATAGAAATGCTATTTTATTTTACTAATATTAAAGAATATATTTTTTGTTAAATTTTATACTTGTGCTTATGCTTACACGAACCCACACCCGACCCTCCCCTTCCTGGCATGGTATACGCTCATACATCCCCGTGGTCCCTGCTGGGCAACAATCATTTTTATTTTAAAATAATCGTTGGCTAAACTGAGCACATACCTAATGAATCACAGACAAGGTATAAAATATTATTTTGATTTAAAATATATTGTTTCTATTATTCTGCCCACATGAAAATGCATAAATGCGGTCCTGTATAGGACGCGTGCCTTTTTTATAACACTCGGCGGTTCGGTTTGTCGGCAAGATAAGAGTTTTTTGTTTGGCAAATAGCGATGAAACAAACAGACGTACTTAATTGAATCAAAACAATTCTGAACTAGCCAAGTCCAGGCATAATTTTAGATGGTCTCAGTCAAAAGAAAATCACTCATAATCATAATTTAATGAATCGTGTCATTAAATTATGATTATAGGTTATATAACTAGATATTCCTCAAGTAATGGTACATATAAATGTTTCAAAAGATAAAACTAATCATTTAAAAGGTTTATATACAGTATAACCATAGGTTCTATAGATTTTTAAACACTATAGTCCATTTTGGTTGGTGAGAATTGGAAGATATGTAGAATATAACGTTTGGGAACATTGAAGTTGAAATCAGGTTTATTTTAAGCTGTAGGTATAAAAATTTGCAATCGTTTCTTAAACAAATTCAGCATGAGTTTAAACATATTATATTTATTTCATGCCTCAAAATTATTACACTAATGTTGACTATTAGTTTACAATCGACCACTAGGTCACCAATTTAACTATAAAATAGCTTTTTATCTTTTGAAGAACAAAAATAGCATACAAGTTAATGCAATTGGCTCTAATTAAACCACTCTACAGAGCATCGAGATTTTGTGGGGAAAATACTATGTGGTGTGAAAATTTGGCGGTAGTGTACTATACAAATATGTATACCTACTTCTGCTCAATTGAGATCAGGAGTTTTCAAACCGACTTAAATATTTCTGTTTTAAATAAATTTCGATAACTCTGTTAGTGATATCGAAAATAGTATTAGTTATAATCATCTATTATGTAGAATGAAGTGTACTTTAAACAATAATTATATTAATTACCTTTTATTTCACGTCTACCAGCTCATAGTAACCAGTAAGCACCTATCTGCGTCATCAAGAGACATATTTCAATATAAATCGCAAAATATATCGCAAAAATTATCTAAAAATCTATGGAATTAAAAAGTCAACCAGCTTACAGTATTCACCATTGAACAAAAAGAATCTTTAAGGCAACATAATTTTTATAAAAGACAGCATGGGGACAGTTGAAAGTAACAAAATACGCTGATAATCACTCCCTTTGTCCTGTGTACACACTTACCCATGAGAATTTTCTTTCCGTATAGGGAAATTATAGTTTTATTTGAATAAAACGTACAAAAATAACTTTATTAATACACTCAACATAAAAAACATTAAATAAAGAATAACAAAAAACTCGAAAGCCTGGAATAAAATAATGGCACTTACAACGACACTACAATTGTAAAACTGGCAGTGTGTATCACAGTTGCATTTAAAGTAAAAGAATGTTTTCATCACAGATCAGTGGCGGCTGGTCAGGGGCGACAGGGTGGGCAGTGCCCACCCAGCTGTTTCCTAGAAGAAGAGGAACACACAGTTCCAAAGTTCGTTATTTATCGTTTATAGAAATTAGTGAAGATATAATTATGGAATATGTAATTAATTAAATACATTATATATTACATAACAACAATAATACAATGAAAAGTTCTGATTATACATACTAACAGCGCAACCATGGTGGAAAATTGCAGTGCAAGTAAGTGCAGCAATTCACTCTTCTAACCGTGGAACTAATTAATAGTTATTGTGGTTATGCCTAGCGTGGTGAGTGCCGGGCCCCGGGTAAGCAGCCACGCCATTTGCCTTTGTACATACGAGACAGCGTAAGCGCCTCGCACAAATAAAAAATTATATTTATTGCTTTAATAAATAAATACAAGTAAATAAGTGTCTACCAAGATTAATTTTAAAATTAATATTGATATTATTGACATAGATATACTTTCAACATCCCTTGAAAGGTTATTCGATTTCGGCGCTTCAAGGAACTCTTTTAAATACGTTTTATAATAAAAGTACATTTATACTGTTTTTATTAGCCCTTCTCACAGCATGTTTTTTTTTTCATTTCACAGTAGTATATTTATTTGTTTCCATCGACACGTTCTATTACAATTAAGTAAACTTTGATTTCATATTTGTTGGTTTCGTAAAATATAATGCGCACATTGGCGAAGGACAACGGATTTTATTATATATGTACCTATTCACATCCAAAATGATGGTACATTCATTGTAACGTCATAATACGTGAAGAAATTTAGCAAATAATGGTAGAAATAACACTAAAAAAACATTCGAAACAGCGTAAATTCAAGAATTGCAAGTTCATAATTCAATCTGATCTGTAAAACTTACCAGGGATTTCACAGAAATATAACCCCGCGCAATCCTACCTTCCCTGACTACCGCACTCGAATGATCAGAGAGAAAGCCAAAACTTTTAAATATCAACTTGTTTGCTAGCCAATAGAAGTCAAGTATTTTCACGCGTTTTCACGTGACACTTGCCAACATTTGTTTTGAGCAAATTCATGCGAATATGTTTTAGGCCAATTTTGACGAATACACAAACATAACCAAGGATTAAAATATTTGAAGTTATAGACTTAATGTTGTTGTTTATTATACTTGAAATTTTATTAGTACTTAGTTATAAAATTACTAGAATGGAAAAAGTATAGCGGAGTCTATAAAATAGCTACAACAGTAATTCGACATCACTAAATTACTTAGCAAAAGTAGAATACTCGTGAATCACTGTGTTAAGTTTATAATAAGAGTCGCCACTTAGGCGAGTATGAACTATTATACATTAGATGACCCAGAATGGACATAGGCTTACGTTTTAGGTTAGAATTTATAATAACTCTTTTCTTGCGTAATTTATGGAAACTATGTCCTACTTGTACAAAATGTTAAATAAAATAGAATACGGAATGATGACTGACAACACAGATGTCAACATTCCCAATCCTTTTTTCGTTATCTGGCTACACGAATAGAAAACGGAGTTTCCTATTCGTGTAGCCAGATATACATAAACATACTTTTAACTTTTTTTGCGGTGAAAAAAGTTAAAAATATGAAGTATGGTGCATACAATCTAATTGAGATATGTATGAATAACAATTTGGCAATATTATCGGCAATTCTCGGCGTGTTTTAAAATTAGTTAGATTAAATCAAGTTTATAAACACAGACTATTACACATTCTTACGTCTTAATTTGGTTGCTATCAAATTACTTCTATTTATCGGTAACACTGTTTGAGATGTCATATTACCGAAAACCTGAACCGTCCTCCAGCTAGAGCTTAAAGTCAATGATTGGTTCACTTATCTATCATGACGTTTAACCATGGTTACTGTGTCAGTCACGCGAACAAGTGAATGTAATCAGGATTTGTTCACTTCCAGCTCTAAATGGAGGACAACTCTGGTTAACGCAAACCTACACAGAAAGAAATATCGGAACATGTTCGGTAGTTTAGTTTGGTGTTTCTCTTCTTGTTAATCCTTTGTGTTATTTCATAACGTAATACTGTTATTTTTGTAATTTACTAACAAAGTGTCATTTTATTAAATTTAAGTTAATAAAACCCGTTTTATCGGGTTTTATTTTTTGAAACCTTATCTGATCGTGCAGAAACACGAGAAAGGGGTCGAGGATCGCTTCTGGGTATAATTCAATGCCTGGCGGGGCTTTAGCCCGAGGAGTAGTTGTTTCCTAAAGCGATTATGTAATAGCTTTGCTATTCGGGACCTACTTTGATAACCGCTTGGCGGCTTGGTGGTTCCTTCCTCGATTTCCGACTTATAAGTTACTGACAGAGATCGTATCGATAAAGATGTATACGCCATAAAGTTCATTCGGCATTTGTCCTGAATCGGCGTACCGTGTGCGGCACTGATAAGAACTAACAAGTTCGAAACAGCTGTATGTCGTTCGGTTCCGATCCGGGACAAATGTCGAATCCTACCTGTGGCCGGTTTTATTTTTTGAAAAAGTATTCTAATGTTCTAAATAGTGAAAACATGTCGCGTAGAGGGCTGTCGGATGAAGAACTGCGACAAATTTTGTAAGACAGTGACTTTAATTGTAGCTAGATCGAAAGCGCCTTCGACGATCCGGATGCAGATCGAATATTTGAACTAAATAATGAGTCTAGTATAAATAGTGATGAAGCCCTTGTGTCAGGTAAGAAAAGAAAACGAGAACCTACAGCTGGATCTTTTAGATCTGATTCACCTGGACCTAGTAGTAAACCTGATTCACCTGACCAAGACCGTAGTGAAGATTCTGATATTTCTATTTTTGCCTTAAGGAGTTACGTACAGTGAAGTGAAGTTTCTACATCTGATAAACTCAATGAATTTGTGTCTTCCGAAGTACCAGGATTTCGACAAGACTAAATGAATCACCTCAAAAGCCATAATTCTATTGATTTTTTCTTCTTATTTCTCGACGAGCAATTGCGTGCCATTGTGGTGTACGTGTTTTTTTTATTAAAAACTCGTTATAAACCTCTTCTTATCTAGAAAAAGTTGTGAAACTTCGTTTTGTCAAAAATCAACAAAAATCTATCCTGGTCCGGGACCACATTTTCAAAACAGATTATATTTATTTTATACCACAAAAATTATTATTAATTTAACTATAAATAATGTTTTTGAAACTTTTATCTTTTGCACTCTGCAGAGCATCGAGACTGTGAGGAAGAAACTATGTGGTGTGAAGATTTGGCGGTAGTGGACCATACAAATATGTATACTTCTGCTCAATTCAGATAAGGGGTTTTCAATCTGACTCAAATACTTCTGTTTTATATAAATTTCGATAACTGTTAGTGATTCGAAAAATAGTTTTAGTTATAATCATCTATTATGTAGAATAAAGTGTACTTTAAACAATAATTATATTACCTTTCATTTCACGTCCACCAGCTCATAGTATCCATCATAGTAAGCAACTATTTCCATCATCAGGAGACATATTTCAATATAAATGGCAAAATATATCGCAAAAAGTAAATCTATGGAATTAAAAAGTTAACCAGCTTACAGTATTCACTATTGAAAAAGAATCTTTAAGGCAACATAATTTTATAAAGAACAGCATGGGGGCAGCTGGAATTAACAAAACATGCTGATAATAACTCCCTTTGTCCTGTACACATACTTACCCATGAGGATTCTCTTTCCGTATAGGGAAATTATAGTTTTATTTGAATAAAACGTACAAAAATACCTTTATTAATACAATTAAAAGTAAAAAACATTAAATAAAGAATAACAAAAAAACTCGAAAGCCTGGAATAAAATAATGGCACTTACAACGACACTACAATTGTAAAACTGGCAGTTCTTATTTTATTATAATAAAGTTGTATTATTGATATTTTCAATTGTCACCATCCGTTATCAAAGGAGGCTCTGAGGCTAACAAATTAACTAGGCTTTGATTGTGTATACAATTTTAATTACATCTGATGATCATCTGTCATGGATTAACTGTCATAGAAACTGTCTACAACGACTTTATTTTTATCATAAACTTCTAAAAATTGATTATTTTGAAATTAGTAAGATCTACCATATTTTAAGCTATTGTATCAAGGGTATCATTAGTCCCCCCTGGCACAACAGTCGCCACATCCCTGGTTGAATAATCAAAAGCTGTAGTAAATCCATTCCCACGTTAAGGGCAGGTGTAAACAAAAAAAAAATAAAATGCCAAAGATAGAAATACATTAGATCTGACAATATATATTAAAAAAAACTCCTAGTTTCTAGTGAAAGTAAAACAAATTGTGTTTGTAGAAAAAGTAATTGTAATTTAACCTATTTTAAAAGGAGTTAAAAAAAATAACGGCTATTGCACTCCGATTAAAATTTTTTGGAAATCATATCACGACATTAAAATTTGGCAGGACAAAACGAAGATCCACGCCAAAATTTAAAACTTATTTGACCTATTCTTTACTCTTACATATCTGACCTATCCAACAACTTATCTAGGCCTGGGATTTCTATGCAGGTATATTCGCCCTGCGTCCCGTCCTCCTTGTCCAAAAGACCCTGAAGGTATTTAAAATCAGCGTGGCTCGAGGGATTAAATTCATCTGGAAAAATCGACATTTTACCAACAATTTCCACAATGGATATGACTAACATCGCACCGCTTTTTATGCCACACTGTACACCACAGTTTTCAAAATATGCGTATAGAATGAAACCATGAAAGGTCTCGTATTTCGTGGTAACGCATATTTATGTATCCGTCTCGTTTAGTGACAATATAGGGTGTCTCAAAAAAATCCTCTAAGTAGTATCAGGAGCCAACTATTGTACACAAGAAAATGATGTGATTTACTGCTTTAGTATATTTTTACTAATAACAATTAACAATGAATAATGTAATTTTTGACTACTTTCCACATCATATGAAACAAATAATACAAATAATTATTTGGTAAAACCCAAACGAAAATATTTACATGAAGCAAAAAAATTATAACTATGAATACACAGGGAGACAAAATAAAATTATGCGAGAATTGAAGAAAAGTGACATGATAAAATTGTTGTCCTAATAATTCTCAATGATTTTATGCATGATTTTGCTCTTTGAACAATTCGAAAAATGCATTTATTATATTTCCTTAAAAAAAACGTGTGTGTCACGGGACGCCCGACAGAAGTGATAACTTAAACTAATCTAAGTTGAACTATTTGATATTGAAATTGTTTAAGTTGGGAAAAGCTTAGGTTATTACTTAAATTTTATGTATATTAATATGATAATGTAAGGAAAGGTTATTTATTTATTAAATCTTTTATTGATTATAAAATATATTTTATTCTTTGTTACGATTCTTGAATATGTACATTAGAATTTTGTGTACGTAAATTATTAGTATCATTATTTAATCCTATAAAAGTAACATTTGGCTTATGGTAGCTATAATAAGCAACGAAATTTTTACATTGTATGTCATCTAAAAATCTTGCAAAGACTGCATCAAGTACAGTTCCATGACTTGTTGTAGCTTCTTCTGGCTTATTAATCATTTTTAATTGTAATTTTGATTGTAGGAACTATACTAAATTTTTAGCTCGATCAGCAGCAAAATTAACATTAAAATCTCCGGTTAAAATGAACGGAATTTTATAATTTTCTTTTTTAATTATGTTTATCAGAACGTGTATAATTTTTTTTTACTATATGCTGTAAAATTACTAAATTTACTAATTACTAAATCATACAGGCGGCCCCGCAGCAGCAGCGACGCACACATGCACATGCACGTAGATGTAGACAGCGAAAGCATGCAGAGAGGAGGAGATAGAGCTCGAGATCGTGCGAGAGAGGGGGAAGCGTCTGTCCGAAATACGGCTAGCGCTGTGGGTTAGAGTGAGAGAGGAGGAGCCTGCCTACCGCTGCCGTATGCATGAGAGAAAGGGAAACCAGACAGACTGGCGCACTATCACTTCAAAAATGTTTAAAACAATTTAAAACAAATTCTCAACGGACTAACGGAAATCTTATGAAAACTCTCAAAACTCACCATCCTTGATACCTATAATCTCTGATACCCATTTGCGCTGTCTGTAAGTTATAATCTTTTCCTCTATGGTATTTCTGGTAAGTAACGTATAGACCATGACAGGTTTGGTCAACTCGATCCTGTCACACTTGTCTTGGTTCTGAATATCGATCCGTGGATCCTAAAAACTCGGTTATTATTGAAAATTTCGGCCATTCGACGTAACGTACCCAGTCCCTATCGAAAAATATTATTGTGTCGGCGCAGGTGGGGTTCAAACCCATCCAGTTGGCTCTGGCAGAGATTAAAAAAACTAAAACATTGGGATCGTTGTTGAAATCAGAGATGCTAGTGACCTTTTCCTCGGGAGTTTCGCGCCCGTCGAGCCGTCTATAGGTATGCTTCTGCAGGATCATATACTCCTCAATCAAGTTCAGCATCTCAACTAGAGCACTGAAAATCAGGACCTGAAAGTGAAAGATACTTTTTGTGATTTCTTTTTGGGAGGAGGGGGGAGGGGTTGTTTTACCTTGTGCCCCCCCTCTTGTTTCAGTCTAAACAACATTGTATTGAGCACCATCAATTTGCCACTAGCCGAAATTAGGTCTTCGCTAACGAGACGCTTCTTCTTTTTTGGGGGGCTGTTCGGAGGAAAGTGCAATAAATACGGATGGTCGATGATTTCTTTAAACGTAATCATAATGTTTTGCACGGTCGTTAATCCACTGATAAACGGCGTGATGTCAAAGTCGCAACAGGCATCATCTTCGCTATATTTGTTGTAGTTCCGCTTCCGTCGCTTCCTCAATTTATACGGGCTGTCACCCTGCTACAACGTGACACTGTACTCAATTCTGCTTTTCTAACACAGTCGCTACAAGTTTTTCATGAAAACGTACAGGATGACCCAAAAAATTATTTCAAACATAAAAGTATATTCGACTCATCTTTCTATACTATATTGATCTCAAATAAAATTATTTAAAATAATAAGAGGAATATTTAATAAATTTGCAATGAAAAATGTACCGGGTGGTCCAAATAATCACATAAAGAAACATCTACACTTTCTCGTCTTTTTGGCACACTCGGTTTTTCACGAAGATATATAGCACGACAAAAAAATTATTTAAATTATATAAAAGTAGTTTGTCCTTTCTTCTATAACGCACTGACTTAGTTTTCTACAAAACGCCAAAACATTATACACTATTCGACGCGCGTTTCGCCAACAAAGTTAACATCATCTGGAGATGATTAAAACTAATCTTACGCTAACAATGTATCTATACTATTGCTACAATGCTATTTATACCTAAATTATTGTTGCGGTCAGTGGCGGCTCGTGGTATCCATATTAGGGTCGGCGATAGCGGCGTATGAGCTTCATCAACCCTTACAAATAGCGCCGCAGCCGAAAATTTTCAAAGTCACGCGTTTTCCTGGTACTTCAGAATTTCAATGGTTGAATTTCATTTGTACAAAAATATAGACTTTCACAAGAATTTTTTGAACTTGATACCTCTTTGTTATTCGTGAATAATAATAGTTATTGTGGGTATAAATAAATTGGAATAAACGAAATATATTTATTGAGTATTATACCTATTCCGTTGTGAATTATGAACTACAACAGAGTAACGGCTTCCTCGATCAATTTCTTATAAGAGTAGTATTTAAAATTCATAAAGTAGTAATTATTTAAATAATAAAAGTAGATTTGAACTATTTTTCTATACTATTTTTTTCTCCGATAAAATTATTTAAAATGATAAAGAGGAATTTTGAGTAAATTTGCAATGGAAAAACTTACTGGGTGTACCAAAAAGATTAAGTATTTTATATAAAACAAATTGTAAGTCACTTAAACCTAATTTTGATTGAAAACAGTATTTCAATAAAGAATCTTACATCAGAGTGTTCATCCGATAACTCAGCGATTTTATTATTTATGACATATAAATATAATTTTCTCTGAATACTCGATAGAGGGCACAAGATGTTCAATTCCTTTTTTGTTGCCATGTTCTGTTGGATGTCCTTCTTCGAATGATGCAACACAAAAGGGTCTAGGACCCCCTGAATAGTGGATAGGAAGTTGTTTTATTCTTCCTGTATCTAATAATTTATTTTCCTTCTTGAAAAAAAAAAAATAGAATGTTTAGATAGGAGAAATTTTAAACAAGCAATTTAAAATACCTGTAAGCTGAGTAACGCCCAGGTTCGGTGATACTGTTTTGCAAGGGTGCCGGTTAATTGTAATCCGTTCGAGGAATCAAAAGACCTCAAGACTGCAAGTAAAATGCCATTTATACAAAGGTGAGTGGTGATTTTTATCACAAGAATATTTCCTTACATAAAATCGATAACATTGTAATAATTACTGAATTAAATTAAGTAGGCAAATACTAAAATTACAAGTGAATAAAGTTTTTAATAACGGAAACGTACTTTATTGTGCAATTTTTTTTACAAGAAATAATTTGGTAAGAAAAACTTAAGAAACCTTAACATAATGATATACTGCACCTGGCAGCATTCCTTTTAGAAACCGTGGAATACGAGGTACTGCAGCTTGGGCGCGAACTGTTTGAACTCGGCCTCCCAGTTGAGAACCGTGGAAAGGGGGGCCGCGCTGAGATAGGCACACGAGATTTTCCACTTGAGCAGGCGGTAGATCAGGGCTATCGTTTGAATGGTTTAGCCTAGACCCATCTGGTCTGCTAGAATTCCGCTTAATCCGAAGATTCTCGAATAGGACGCCCCCTTCAAAGCACTTCAAATATTTATACACATCTTTATATTCTACAACCTACAAACTGAACGATGTGACGCAACTCTAATAAAAGAAAACCTACTTGT
Source organism: Rosalia funebris (assembly GCA_037954035.1). NCBI lineage: Eukaryota > Metazoa > Arthropoda > Insecta > Coleoptera > Cerambycidae > Rosalia > Rosalia funebris. The sequence continues at coordinate 6,198,755 of JAZFAV010000001.1, read as the reverse complement.
CCCATCTGATGTTTAGTCCTTCACGTTAACCGCTTCTTTTATATTCTTCATGGTAAGTTACAATCTATTCCTTTCCTGAATGGGCTTTGTGGTGTTTGTACGGTGTTTTAAAAATGTAACCCTCGTTATTGGTATCGATTGTACTTACTTTTATTTCAAAAAATAAAACCCGCCACAGATTCGACATTTGTCCCGGATCGGAACCGAACGACATACAGCTGTTTCGAACTTATTAGTTCTCATCAGTGCCGTACACGGTACGCCGATTCAGGACAAATGCCGAATGAACTTTATGGCGTATACATCTTTATCGATACGATCTCTGTCAGTAGCATATAAGTCGGATATCGAGAAAGGAACCACCAAACCGCCAAGCGGTTATCAAAGTAGTTCCAGAATAGCAAAGCTATTACATAATAGCTCTAGGAGACAACTACTCCTCGGGCTAAAGCCCCGCCAGGCATTGAATTATACCCAGAAGCGATCCTCGACCCCTTTCTCGTGTTTCTGCACGATCAGATACGGTTTCAAAAAATAAAACCCGCCACAGGTAGGATTCGACATTTGTCCCGGTTCGGAACCTAGAGCAATATTACCGCTTACGCTATCCACTTTCATATCGTTAGATTCTTTACTGTTATCCGAAAATAGTATATCATTTAAATACACATTTATTGCATTTCAATGTGTTTTTTTGTTTTAATAAAAATAATACTGACCACCTACCAGTTAATATGAATACTTATAGCAATACACAAAATTTACCTCATATTTACATAAATAACACTAAGGCGCATAATAAAAACTATAAATTTTATAAACTGACACACTTTGATGGAGAATGAATAAAACAGCAATAAATAGAAACCCAAATGTCAATTATACAAAGTCGACGTTTATATGTATTAACACACATTGGATTGATGTACTTCCTGGGGGATTTTGTTATTGAGATGCCAGGTAACCTTGCTTTCATTCCGTGTGCGCGATTGTCTGTTGTTGCCGACTCTGGGAAAAACTGAATAATGTGCGTCTTCCATTTCTACGTTTAGTGCGCGGAAGGTGACGATGTAAACTTCCATTAGTAAATGCGACTGCTGAACTTACTGTTGAAGATTCGGGGGAAGAAGATGGTTCGATAATAGATAACATTCCAGTCAGTTACTTGCCCCAGCTACCATAAAAACAGTAAGTGTGAAAAATCACCAAGTACAAGCCCAAACACAAAGCGATGTGCTAATCAAAGGTAATGACGGAAATTATCTACTAAATCATGTAAGCATATCAAAAGAAACTTTTATGAATGGGATGACAATGAAATTATTTGCAAAAGATCAACTCGAATGCCCCTATTTGAAGGACAGAAATATCAACGTACACCGCTGGAATATTTTGAATCGTTCTTCAATGAAGAACTTTACAACATGACGGACTACCCGAATATATGCTCTCAAAAAAACCGTTCTGGAGATATACATATCAATAAAGGAAATCAAAGTGTTTGTTGCTTTTTTGTTACTAAGTGGGTACGACATAGTGCCAAGAAAATGTATGTATTGAGAGTAGTCAGCTGATACTCACAATCCGGTGGTTGCCGAAGCGATATATCTAGGGCTCGTTTCAAACTTACATGTTTGTGATAACAACTAGCTGGACGAAACCGATGAGTTCACCAAGGTTAGACCCCCTTTGCATTTATTGAATAGAGCATCCCAGATTTTTGCACCGCATGTGCACTCAACTGACGAAAGTTGCAAACAATTCTTGAGAGGAAAGCCTATACAATATTATATATGAGTACAAGTTTTGGTGTGGGGGCCTTCGTGAGAATACTTGCCCTGATTTGAGGCACACCAAGGAGGCGATCAGAAAAACAGCGTTCCGGTAATTATCCCGATTGATTAAGACTAAATAAAAATTTGGTAAGCATTTTCCACTGCACACTTAATCTGGATAACTACCGTAAATGAATTTTAATTTCATACCTGTTGGTTTCATAAAATATATATGCGCATTTTGGCGGACAATGGATTTTACTATCCTATCTATTCATATCCTTCCAGGACGGTACATTGTAACGTCGTAATACGTGAAGAAATTTAGCAGATCATTGTAGAAATAAGGCTAAACAACATTGGAAACGGCAAAAATTCAATGTTCATAATTCAATCCTATTTCTACAACTTACCAGTGTATGATTTCGCAATTCACAATAGCGCACGCAAGTTTCACCACCGCGAACTTCTACACTCGAATGACTCGAATGATCGTAGAACGTAACGAAGATAGCTAAACTAAGGTGGGATTACTAACGTTTGTGATCAGCCAATAGTAATTAAGTATTTTCCCGGCTTTCCCTGTGAGACGAGACTTACCAATAGTACCAATGTATGTTTTAGGCAAATTTATGCGAATATATTTAAAGCCAATTTTAACGAATATACAGACAACCAAGGTTTATAATATTTCAAGTTGACTTAATGTTGTTTATCGTATTTGAAATATAACTAGTTATTACTAATTAGTTATAAAACTACTAGAATCGAAAAAGTATAGTGCAATCAATAAAATAGCCATGACAGTAATTCGGCATCATTGAATTATTTAGCAAAAGTTAAATACTTGTGCATTACTTTTTCATATATTTTTTTGTTTGAATGTGATTTAGGTTTATAATAAGAGCCGCCACTTAGGCTAGTAGGAAATATGAGGTATTGTATTAGATAGCCTAGAGTGATCATAACCTTACATTTTTGTTTGGAATTTATAAAAAGTCGTATGTTGCGCAACGTATGGAAATTATGTACTCGATAGAAAGGGATACGGAATGATTGGAAAACACTCGCGACTCCTTCACTTTTATTACGTGCGACCTTCTTGAAGGTCACACTTCTATGTCTGTAAATAATCACTTGAGATACGAGCAAGTTTCACGAGAAATATATGACTGTATAGATCTTAAAAACTGTCATCTTGATTTTAAAGCATTTTTGTTACAATACTTTTCAAAATATGATTTAGAAGACAAATAGACTTGGTATATTTGTTTCTAGACGGTACTGGATGAAATTTACTACTAGAAGATAAACGGATAAATGACACTATTTATACTATGCCAACTGTGAAATTTGGTACCTAATTTTATGGTTTTATTCTAAATTTTAACGAATGTGTACGCAATTGGATCAAAACAATTGGCAACTAGCCAAGCCCACACATAATTTTAGTTAGACAGTCTCAGCCCTATGTCTCATTAAATTATGATTACAGGTTATATAACTAGATCTTCCTCAAGTAATGGTATAAATGTTTCAAAACATAAAACTAACCATCTAAAAGGTTTATATATACTATAACTATAGGTACTATAGTTTTTTAAACACTATAGTCCATTTTGGCTGGTGAAAATTGTAAAAGATGAGAGATGTAAAATGGGGATACTGAGGTTGAAATCAAGTTTGTTTTATGTTGTACAAAATTTGTAATTGTTTCTTAAACAAATTCAGCATGACATTAAACGGATTAGGTATATTTATTTCATGACAAAATTATTATTACAATAAAGTCGACTAAATACGAGTTCACAATCGACCAACCATCACCATCATAGGTGGCCATCACCAATTTACGCCATTTTTTGTTTGAAAACTAGTCGTTGACGTAGTAGTTTTTTTTTAGATTGTCGTCGAAGTTATAAAGAGTTATAGTTTACAGCTAATAAGTTTACAAGTTTGGTTATATTTTGCAACAATTAATAAATTAATTGTTTTATTAACTTAATTGATTACCCTGTTTTATAAAGTAAGACAATTTTGAATGCATCAATGTATATTTATGAGATGTTCTGATATATTATCCAGGGCTGAAAATGATACAAGTGAAAGCGATGATTCAGACTTCCCGATTAACATAAAACAAAATTTCCAATTGTAAGTGAATCTGAGAGTAGCGATTCCGATGATAGCTAGAAAGCGAAAATTATTAAAATATACCACTCCCCCAGTAGGCACTACGCCACACGTAATAATCATCACAGACATCCCGTCGAGTCTCTACTAAGTTAATTAAAGGTAGAACTCTCCAAATATTTTTCTCGGACATGCTACGAATTCTTTACACGAGAAAATACAGGATTTCTACAGAAGAAAATTGAAAAAAAAAATTACCACTCCCCCGATAGGCCCTATGCTACCTCAATATTCATCACAGACATACCGTCGAGTTTCAAATAAGTTACTTTGACAGCAAAACTCAATAAATATTTCTTCGAGATGCCACGAACTTTTTGGTCAAGTACAGGATTTTTACAGGCCAAAATTGGAAAAAAAATACCGCTCATCAGTAGGCATCACACCACCTCAATCTTCATCACAGACATCCTGTCGACCCTGTACTAAGATACTTTAAAGGTAGAACTCCTCAAATATTTTTCCGAGATGTTACGAATTTTTTATTCAAGAAGGTTTACAGGATTATTAGACGAAAATAAAAAAAAAAAATACCACTCCCAAATCAAAATTTTTGACAGGTCCAATACCTTTCTTATAATCCAATTATAAGAAAAATAGTCAAATGGACAAAAAAGGCTTTTTAATATTTACGCTAAATTGTGCTTGATTCAGTTCATTTGTGTATAAAAGGTGGTCCAACCAAAACGCACGATGTTAATTGTAAATAAAACAAAAAGTTTTCAGAGAACTATCTTAATATTTCTTATTATGATAGAGGGATCTATGGCAATTGTGTGAAGCAAAATATCGGCCAAATGCTCGCCACGGCTTCGGTGGCATACCTCTATCCGATGGTCCATATTTTCAATGACTCTGAGACATAATTGAGGTTCAATGTCGTTAATGTGCCGAATTTTCTCATCCTTTAGCTCTTGAATTGTTCTTGGCTTATTGACGTACACTTTTTCTTTTAAATATCCCCAAAGAAAGAAGTCCAATGGTCTCATATCACATGATCGTGGCGGCCAGTTAACATCGCCACGACGTGAGATAACACGGCCATTGAATTTCTCGCGCAAAAGTGCCATTGTTTCGTTGGCTGTGTGGCAAGTGGCACCATCCTGTTGGAACCACATATCGTCCAGGTCCATATCCCCAATTTCTGGCCACAAGAAGTCCGTTATCATCTCGCGATAGCGAACACCATTCACGGTAACTGCTTGGCCGACCTCATTTTCGAAGAAGTACGGCCCGATGACGCCGCCAGCCCATAAACCGCACCAAACAGTCACTCTTTGTGGATGCATCGGCTTTTCAACAATCAATCGTGGATTCTCATTTGCCCAAATGCGGCAATTCTGCTTCTTATTAACGAATCCACTGAGGTGAAAGTGTACCTCGTCGCTGAAGATGATTTTCTTTGTAAAGTCACCATTCACTTCTGTCTGTTCAACCAACCATTCGGCGTATTGACGACGCTTGAAATGGTCAGTAGGCTTCAGCTCGTGAGTCAATTGAACCTTGTAAGCGTGTAAATTCAAATCTTTATTCAAAATTCGCATCAGTGATGTTCGTGAGATGTTCAATTGTTGGGCACGACGACGAGTCGAGGTTGACGGCTCTTCTGCTACACTATCGCGAACAACAGCAATGTTTTCCGCAGAACGAACTGGGCGAGCATCCACAGGTGTTTTCACATTTCCTACAGACCCAGTTTGCTGAAATTTGCGCACAATTCTCCCGATTGTGGACACATTTGGTCGATTATGCTGATCAAAAAAGTCACGAAGTGCACGAAATGCATTTCGATTTGAACGCCCGCCCATTTTCGTAAAAGGCTTCAACAATCTTAACGCGCTGCTCAATTGTGTACCTCTGCATGGTTGAATTTGTCAAACACTCAAACAAAGAAATGTCAAATTAAGTTGGGCAAAAAACTTGACGTTAAGGCGTGACTCACAATTAACATCGCGCATATGGTTGGACCACCCTTTACATGGAATTGAATCCGGCAAAGATTTTCTTTTTTTTACAATTTGGAAAAGATTGGATTGAAAGTCAATATATTCGTTCAGAAAGTTCTGGAAGTGCAACAAAGAGAGCCACCTCGTGAAGATGTACCAATCAGGTTTTCAAGAAACATACAACATAGGTTTGTGTGAAAAGTCATAGTTCTGGGAAATAATTCCCTTTGTTCCGCACAAATACTTACCTGTGAGAGTTCTCCTTCCGTATGGGGAAATTAAAGTTTAATCTGAACAAAACGTACAAAAAGAATTTTATTAATTAATAACTCAACATACAAAAGACTAAATAAATAACGAAGAGCTCGGAAGCTTGGAATAAATAATGGCACTTGTCACTAACATTATAACACTGGCACTGTGCATCACAGTTACATTCAAGTAAAAAATAGTCTAAATAATAAAAACAATGTTTTCATCACAGAATACCTGATAACTAAGCCGATTTCGGATGGCAGTTCTTATTTTATTATAAATTTATATTGAAATTTTCAATTTTCACCATCTATTATCAAAGGAGGCTGTGAAACTAACAAATTTACTAGGCTCTGCCTGTGTATACACTTTCAATTAAACCTGATAATAGATAATGAACCTGTCACAGGAAGTGTCTACAAGGGATTTATTTTTGTCAAACTTCTAAAAATTGATTATTTTGAAATCAGTAAGTTCTACCATATTTTAAGATGCTGCATCACGGAGGTCATTAATCCCCCGTGATACAACAGTCGCCACGCCACTGGTGGAATGATCAAAGTCGTAGTATTTTCGTTCTCACGTTAAGAGCAGGTTTGAATCAAACAAATCCATGTTATATAAAACAATACAATGCAAATAGTTAAAAGACCTAACATGCAATTACGTCAGGTACAGTAAGTATAGTTTCATTTATGATAAAGCTATTTATTATAGGTACTGTAAAGAAAAAAAAAAAAAAATAGATAAATAAAATGCCAAAGATAGAAATCTGAGAAAATATTTTTTACTGAAAAACAAATTGTATGTGTAGAAAAAGTAATGATAATTTAATCTATTTTAAAAGCAGTTAAAAAAGTAATGGCTAAAACCCTCCTCTCGATAAATATTTTTTGGGAATAATATCACGATGTTAAAATTTGGCAGGTCAAAAATAAGATCCCCGCCAAAATTTAAAACTTATTTAACCTATTGTCTCGATTCGGACATTAACCGGTACAAATCTGATCTATCCAACAACTTATCCAGATCTTGCATTTCTGAGCAAGTATATTCGTCCTGCGTCCTGTTCTCCTTGTTCAAAAGATCCTGAAGGTCTTTCAGTTCATTTTCTACCTTATTACGATCGGCCTGGTTCAAGGTCCTAAATTTACCTGAAAAAATCGACATTCCACCAACGATTTCCACAATAGATATGACCAACATCGCACAGCTTTTTTGTGCCACACTGTACAAAAATTTACTTCCAAATACGCTTATAGAACCACGGAGGGTGTCGTATTTTTTGGTAACGCACATTTCCATATCCGTCTCATTTAGTGTCAATATATGGTCTCGAAAAAAATATTCTCCAAGCACTACCACGAGCCAACTAATGTTCACAAAAAATAATGTCGATTTACTGCTTCAGTAGACTATTTTTACTAATAACGATCCTACAATGACTATTAACAATTATTCGTTGTTAAAATATTTACATGAAGTAAAAAAATACCGCACTATGAATTTACAGGGTGGCCCAAAAAAATCGAATGCGATAATTGAAGAAGAGTGACATGATAAAACAATTGCCTTAATAATTTTCAATGATTCTATGCATATGATTTTGTTGTTTCAATAATGTGATTATTTTCATGAAATGAACTTCCTCAAACAGATTCGCAGTTCATGTCTGAATCAAATGATATTAAAGCAAGAAAAATGCCCTTGCGAAATCTGTTACCTAAAGGTTCTGGTCGAGGCTTTCTCAGATGCAACTGTAAAATATTTTGTGGTGATAATAAATGCTCCTGTAAATAACGGAACAAAAAATGTAACTCAAAGTGTCAGGGATCGCTAACATGCAAGGATAAATGAAGAAATGTAGTTGTCTTAGATATTTTTTAATACATAAATAAAACTGAAACGTTAAATAATGTTAAGTATTTGTATTTTACATTTTTTTTTTATAGAATTTATTTCGAAGAATTTTGTTTAGAAACAAAGTTTTGCTTTGTGAATATTTATAATATTCAAAACGCGAAAATCGTCGTGTATTTCCGATGGTCGTCGTAATTTAGCATTGTGGATCTTTGAAATTTATCTACAACGCGTTCTGTGTAATAAATAGTACCCGAAATGGGATGAGAGAAATTACCGAAGTTCACAACGCGTTCTGGGTATAAATTTCGGTCAGTGGCCGAATTCGGCTATCGAGTACAGCATATATACAGGGAGGCCCAAAAAAACTATTAACAATTTTAAACCAAATTCTCAACGGAAACCTTCAAAAAACTCAAAACTCACCATCTTTGATGACTATTTTCTCCAACAACCGTTTGTGCTGCCCGCAGGTTATAATCTTTTCGTCTATGGTGTTTTTAACAACCAATGTATAGACCACAACAGGTTTGGTCTGCCCAATTCTGTGACACCTGTCTTGGGCCTGAATATCGACCTGTGGATTCTAAAAACGCATTTATTACTAAAAATTTCGACCGTTCGACGTAACGTACCCAGTCTCTATCGAAAAATATCACTGTGTCGGCGCCAGTGAGGTTCAAACCCAATCCGCCAGCTCTGGTAGAGAGTAAGAAAGCTAAAATGTCAGGATCGCTGTTGAATTCGGAGATGCTAGTGCTCCTTGCCTCGAGACTGTCTTGACCATCGAGGCGTCTATAGTTATGCTTCCGCAGGATCATATAGTCCTCAATAAAGTCCAGCATCATAACTAGAGTACTGAAAATCAGGACCTGAAAGTAAAAGATACGTTCTGCGATGGTCTTTTATTCTGTTTGGGGAATAGGGGGGTTGTTTTACCTTGTGCCCGTTTTCTTTCAGTTTAGACAACATCAAATCGAGCATGATCATTTTGCCACTGGACAAAACTAGGTCTTCGTTAATGAGAAGCGCTTTCTTCTCTTTGGAGAGGTCCAAAGGAAAATGCACTAAGTACGGATGGTCGACGATTTTCTTAAACATCATCATGGTATTTTGCATAGTTAATCTAGTTATGTATGGCGCCATATCTTTCTTAATATTTCGCGCTGATTGTTGCTCCTCCTGTGCCATCAATTGGTCTCCAAAGTTGGAACGATCATCTTCATCTTCACTATCTTCTTTGTAGTTGCGCTTCCGCCTTTTCCTGGGTTGATCTATGACGTCATCGTGCTACGACATCAATTCTACTTTTTTAACACACTCGTTACAATAGTTTTTCATGAAGACATATAGGTCGGCCCAAAAAATTATTTTGGGCACCTTATTCTCCAATAAAATTATTTAAAAAAAAAATAAGAGGAAATTTACAATGGAAGACTTACTGGGTGTACCAAAAAAATTAAATGTTTTGCATAAAAAAAAATTGTAGTCACCTAAAGCTAATTTTGATTTAATAACAGTGTATCAATAAAAACTCTTACATCATCAGACTGAATGTTCTGTAGTTTAGCGATATTCTTATTTATGACGTATGAGTATAAGTCCCTCTGTAAATTCGATAGGGGACAGAAGACATTCAACTCCTTTTTTGGTGTCATGTCATGTAGCACGTCCTTCTTCAAACGACGCAACATAAAAGGTGCTAGGATCCTGTGAATTGTGGATATTAGGTTGTTCTTTTCTTCTTGTTCTAATAATTTATTTTCATCCTTAAAAAATAGAACGTTTAGATTGGAGGAATTTTGAGCAAGTACTTTGGAATACCTGAACATCCTCTATCATGAGTAGAGAGGCGAAGGTGTCCACGTTATTAAATATATGAGGCAGAAGGAAGTTGAGTAACGCCCACAGTTCGGTGATATTGTTTTGCAAGGGAGTGCCAGTTAATAGTAATCTGTTTGACGAATCGAAAGACCTTAAGACTCTGTAAGTGAAATGCCAATTATGCAAAGGTGACTACTGATTTTTATTACAAGAATATTTCCATACATATAACCGATAACATACTTAATTACTGTAATAATTACGGAATTAGTAAAATAACTAGGCAAATACAAAAATTACGAATCAATAAAATTTTTAATAATGGAAGTATGTATTTTTATTACCTATGTAGTTTTTTTTTTTTTTGTATAAAAAATAATTAATAAGAAACTTTATGCAATTTCATACACGGAAAAAGAGCAGAAATGGAAAATAAGTCTTAGGAAATGGCAGTCTTTTGTAAATGAGAAGTTTTTTAATGAAAAACTCACTTTGCCAATTTTGACTTGTGATTCTTCACCCTGTGGCCCTCATCGATGATGATATACTGCCACCGAAACTTATTCAGAAATTTCTGCTCCAGCAACGGCACCTGGTAGCTAGTCATGACAATCGGATGTGTTTTAATATCCCCCACGTTGTACTTTTTCTGAATTTTTTTGTACATATTGAAGCGATCCTTTTGGGAACCGTGGAATACGACGAGGGGCAGATCCGGCGCGAACCGTTTGAACTCGGCCTCCCAGTTGGGAATCGTGGAAAGGGGGGCCACTATGAGGTAGGGGCCCAAAGTGTCCTTCTCAAGCAGGTGGCAGATCAGCGCTATAACTTGAATTGTCTTGCCGAGGCCCATCTCATCTGCTAGAATTCCGTTTATTCCATTCTCGAATAGCACCGTCAACCAGGTGACACCATCGATTTGGTAGGGACGCAAAGTTCCCCTTTTGAAGTACTTTAAATATTTACTCACATTTTCATATTCTACAACATACAAATTGAATGATGTGATTTAACTCTAATAAAAGAAAAACTACTTGTCTCATCTGATGTTTGGTCCTTCAGGTGAACTGCCTTTTTCATATCCTTCATGGTAGGTTGCAATCTATTCCTTTCCTGAAGGGGCTTAGCGGCGTTCCTACTGTAAATGTTTTAAAAATATAACCCTCGTTAATGGTATCAATTGTACTTACTTTAAATTACTTGTCAAGATTTTTTCCTCAAATAACATCGAGTATTTTTCACTGAGATTTAGTAGATATTTCATACCCTTTAGGGCTTTTATCTTCTTTTGTTTTAAAGACTCTTCATCGGCTAGACGTTTGGCTTCCATCTTTTTTTCTTTCAATAGTTTTTTTTCTAATTGCTCTCCTCCCTCTACATCTTTCGTAATATCTTCACTGCTTACGGTAGTCATTTTCATATCATTAGATTCGTTATTGTTGTCCGAAAATAATATATCACTTCAAAAATGTACATACTCATTTATTAATTTCAATGTTTTTTTTTTATAAAAATAATACACATAAAACTTACCTCATATTTAAATAAATAACACTAAGAACACATTAAAAAAATACTTTGAATGGGAACTTATAAAACTAATTAAGCTTACTATGGTCTACAGCAAGACTAACATTAGAAGCAATTTCACACTGCATTATTTCCTACATTAATTTTGGCACAACTAACGTTTGTCCTCTGTGCAACTAACCAAACTAATTTGAAGAGAGTTACCAGTGAAATACCAATTGGTGGGGCTAGCCAATAGAAGCCAAGCATTTTACCGCTCTTTTGTGTTATTGCTGCCAACGTATGGTAAATCTATGCGAATCTATTTAAGGCCAATTTTGACGAACATACAAACATAACCAAAGTTTATAATATTTCAAGTTATAGACTTAATTTCGTGTATCGTATTTGAAATATAATTATTAATTAGGGTAATTGTATACAAGAAGTGTTCCTGGGCAAATGCTTACGACACGGTTTTCGAGGAAATGAATTTTCCACTTTTCCGCATGAGGCCATTTTTTCTATCAAGTAACTTTCACTTCATACTACATAGATAGCTAATATTAATACCAATAGATGCTACAACACTCCCTTTACACATATCATATATTAAACCGTCATAAAACCTATTAGAAACTTTCGATGTTTAGTTACTTAAATGTATACAATGACTTGCAGTTGGCGTCGTCCATTGTAATCGTACGCCCTCCGTGTCGTTCGATGGAACTACATACATACAGAGAGGCTCCAAAAGCTCTAACTTTGAATATTAACAACTAAATACGCTGTTATTTTGTAGGATACTAACCTAACCTAACCTGACTGTCTACTTATTATGGTTAGGTTCTCTAGTCTTCTTGAGTGTAACCAATAAAATAGCTGTGTCAGTAATCCGGAATCATTGAATTATTTAGCAGAAGTAGAATACTCGTTCATCATATTTTTGTATTATTTTATATTTGAATTTGATTTGATTATAAGAATCGTTCAAATACGAATACATAGTAATTGATCTAGAATAATGATAAGCTTACGTTTTAGTTTAAAATTTAAAACATTAATAACTCTTCTGTTGCGCAAATTATCAAAATATGAATAACAATTCATACTACATAATTGAGATAAATATGAATAACATGTTCTGTGGTTTGATTCGTTTTCTTGTTAACCATTTGTGTTGTTATTCTATGAATTTTTTAAATTATCAGTTATTACTGCCCGTTTTAAGACAACTTTTGTGTTTTACTTATTGATCCTATTTGTTTGTGTAAAATTTATTTTTTTTAATTATAATAATAAACGTAAGAATATGGGAAAGTAAATTCAATAGTTAATAACTGAAACATCGCTACGTCACCTAATGGTATGGCAGGAACTACAAGACATTTATTTGTAATGACAAATACCGACAACAGCCACGGGTTAATTCATCAATTAATCATCAGTCATTTTTGCATAGCCGACTACGTGCATCACAGCGAAAGCTATTGAAGGTGGGATTTGAAAGAGATGTCGGATGTCGTGGTGGCGAAATGAGACAGTTAAATGAAAGAGACGTGTATTGTATCAAAATTTTTAATAAATAAAAAAATCTACATAAAACGTTTAATACATAAAATATAGGTGTATGCATTAACTTGGTACGTATAAATACCGGTCCGCAGAGGCACATACTCAACAAAAATCTCGTACCAAACGGCATCTCCTCTCTATAACTCCTTAAACCAAACATAATGTTATACAGATCGTTAAAAATAAAAATGTAAGTAAAATATGTAAAATATAAGATTCCTTATGTAACTTATGATTAGGCACTCAAACAATAATCGTATAAATATAGATCATCATATTAAATCAATAGGTATGTCATAATAGGAAAACATGAACCTCATCATCCTCCATGTCTCAAATACAAATATATGACAAATCCTAGGGCTATTCTAAACAATCTGATGCTTAGTATATATAAATAATATTTTATATATATATTTACTTATTTATATGCTTAATCTTTAGTGTTCTAGTGGGTACACATGGATTAAATACCCGAAACGATAATGCACACAAAAATACAAATACTGAGAGTGGAGCAAATACATTGCAGTTCACCTACGAATTAAAGCACTACTTAGGGTAGGATTGCAATGTAGAGTCAGTGCAGAAGACCGTCCGTCCGTCCGCTCGTCCGGACCCTGTGATATGTTCCTAACACTAAACTACCTTTGCCAATATATATCATAATATTGCATAAATTGTAAATATACATATTTTTCCGTAACAGATATCAATATTTTGGTATTCTCCATATCACTATGTTTTTCTTTTTCTTTAAGTTTAGCAAAGAAACACTTTTTTCAACTAACCAACTAAAAAGGGACAGTACAAAATTACTTTGGTCTGTATAAAATACTAAAAAGTGGAAATACTCAGCTTAGGCGGCGCCGGCTTATTTGCCTTGGTCGCTGTTGCTCTCGGAATGATCGGAATTGTTATTGACTTTAGCGTCGGGTTTCTCCTTCTTTATTATAGTGATATCTGGACAATTGGCCAGCACCGAGTTGCTGCCGGACGTGGAGGTCGTGTTCGCCGTCGCCGACACTAAGCTCTTAAATATATTTGTGCTATTTGAGGGGACGTCCGGCAAGATGGAGTCGGCCTCATCGTCTGAATCCCCCTCCTCGTAGGATTCCCCCGCGTTGGACCGCCTGCTGGAATTCGCGTCCGGAGTGTCTAGCTGTGACATGGAAATTAAGTAATTAGAGAGAGTCTGAGGTGTGACGTTGAGCTGCTCAGCAGCTCGGAAGAGAGTTATTTCTTTTCTCTTCAATTTTAATAATACGTCAGTCGGGCCCTGTTCCGTCCAGAAGTCTCGAACTCTGTAAGAGAGCACAGTTTCGATAAAATATGCTACGTATTCATTCCAATGCCGCATACCATACATACTCAAACGCTACAGACGGGCTCACACATCATACAAGTCGCAGGCAATGAGAGAAATTAAACAAAATGCTCAAGACGAAACCTCGATTCACCACTAAAAATATATCGTCATATAACAATAATTTAAGGAGGTTCCAACGAGTGGCGAGGCGTAACGGGATTAGCCTTATACTCGCCAATTATAAGGAGACAGTGTTCCAACTTACGAACGAGAAATTTTCTCCCGTAAATTTCGAAATTAGCACTTGATTGTGTCACTTTCAACGCATACACTTTCAAAAAACCTCGTAAATAACCATATGAAAACACAGCGTTTTGCAAATTGGCTAATTTGTGAATTTGTCAATTCACACTTTGCGAGCACAACACGCGGCAATGCTGCTGTAGAACTAGCGGATTTAGCGCGTCTTCATTGGCAGCCATGTCGCCATGAAAATTTATCATAACCTCAAAATGTCACCGCGTTTACGTTGTAACGGGCGCTTCGTTTGCGAGTCAGTTAAATAAAATCCGCGTAACATCTGAAACCGGGAAAAGTAATGTGGAGCGAAAAGAGATAGTCGAATCAGTAAAAAAACAAAAATCGTCGAATGTTTGTGTTGGGAACCCAGTGAAAATCGCATTGTTTTCCTAATTCATTTGGGACAAACGATGAAATGCTCCGCGTGACATGTTTATCCTTCGAAAGCGAAATTCGAGCCTGCTTCGGAACTGACTATAAAATGTCACAATTGCTTACTGTTGATCCAAATTTCGACCGACAACCAGTACAAAAATGCCACGGAATAGTGTTTATGAGCCTAATGTCAGAGGGATATTGGGTAGGTATATTCTTATACGGTTTCATTATTACATTCTATTATTACATTTTACACAAATTAATTAGTACATTTACACAAATTTCTACTCCTATTTGAAAAATAAATCTGTGTAGTTGCACTTTCCAATTCAATTGATGACGCTAATCTCGATCTTTAATTTGCAATATGAAATAAACCAGATGGTCAATTTCATGCGCTTAATCCAAACGTTATCCAATCTCAAAAAATCCATGAAGCTCTATTTTAAGCTGAAGAATATGTTGGCAAATTTTCGTTTCGTTTTATCACTCTTGAAAGTTTCGTTGGAACCTCCTTAAATTATAACTCCGACTAAATTCGATTGACAAAGCTATCTGTTTAACGTTAAATCATAGCCAATGCGAATAAGGTCAAATTTGACATGCATATTCTCGAAATACGTTATTTTTCATAATTTAAATTGTTTCTTGAAAAATTGTGGGTCTAAATAATCGTTTCGTATAAAAAAATCCAATCAATAACCTGCCAAGTAAATCTTGATCTGAATTTACCAAACACCCTGTTTAGGGCATTTGCGTATATTATAACATCGACATTAAATTTCCAACATTATTCCCTGGACGTAATAAATACTGTACATAGTTTATTAATTTCTTTGATATATTTGACAACACTGTATCTGATATTAAATTACAAATATTCACAGAAAACTATTTTCTGCCCTTCACTAAATTTAAAAACATCACAGGATTGACATATGAAACTTAAACGAATCATTTAAATCTCGAGATTGGAGCTTTTTAACAAATTCCAGCAACATATTTACAACAAAAGTACTCCTTTTAGAAACATACGACGAGTTGTCAAACCGGTACAACACGTTATATACTGCGGTTATTTCTCCGTGGCGACTTTGTGACTATTGTTGAGAGTCGAACTGTACGAATGGAACGCGCTTTGATACATCGCCATCAGTTAAAGTATTTTCTCTATGGTGTAACGTCATCACTATATATACGTCGACGTTCTTTATTTACGGTTTCCGCTAATTTTAAGATTCGAGTGTCTTGTAACTGTGACTATAACTAATTCAATTGGTGAATATGACGAATCTATGTGCATTCAAGGCTAAATACAGAACAGATACCTTCCGACGTTGCCCGATTTATATTATTTTGGTATATCTGCGACACAAAGTATGCATCTATGAATTCCGTGAATTTTCATAAACTTGCAGACGTCTGCGACGTTGTCAGTATGAAATTTGCAGTGGAAAGTTCATATTGATGATTAGTGGTGACGTTATAAGACCTTTGAAGTGCCGGTTATAAGTGAGAAGTGGAGGTTTTAATCAAAACGACGACCTTTGAATTCACCGCTGTTGCCACATCATTCAAAATTACGCAGTTATCACCAATTCTAAAATGAGCTCAAACAGCATATAACAAACTTGATTGATGATGATGACATGACAGATACTTGATTAAAATTTTTGATCATACAGGGTGTGACTTAGGTGAGTTATGTTAAAAATCTAATTTTTATTTATGGTTTCTATTATGGCGCAATTAATTTAACTGCAATCGAAGTCCCAAATAAGAAGAAAAGGTTGCAAAACAAAGTTAAAAGTCAGTCAGCCACACAAGATTTTATTAAACGGCGGGAAAATTAAAATATTACATGCATTCATGCCCAACTTAGTCATTTAGTGTTTACGAACCACGTCCTGAGTACAATATCCTTTGGCTAGATTTATAAAAGAAATATACAGTTACATTCTTAGGCAACTCAGATCGGTAGGAAAATAAAAACAAATCAAATGACTACGAAACTAAAAATAAATCATCGGTAGCGCTACCAAAACTATTAAAGAGTGTTAAAACCAGCTACAACTCGACTAACCAGAATGAAAACCAACGCTTACCTGTAGGGATGCTTCAGACAGCCGTAGGAATCCCTGTACCGCCCGTACAATGTACCATACGACACTCCCAGCAGCTCAGCGGCCACTTTCATTTCCAAATTCTTGGTTTTGATGGCATCCATGACTCGTTTGGTGAACGGTTCCTCCCAAAACTGCTGTCGACGGCCCGTATTCAAGTAGTCGTTCATTTTTATCACGTCGGGCCACTCTTTCTCCAAGGCGGGGGTGAGGAAGGATTGCGTGCCCGACGTAGTGACGTTCGTCACGCTCTTTGTCATTTTGGAATCTTTCGAGTCGTTCTGTAGGCTGAAGGAGGTGTTACTTTGATCGTCGACTATTACGTCTTCCTCGTGGCTCTAAAACAGATTCCTGTCCCGTTACACGGCGCTATGCGTGGTTACAAAGGCACTTACCAACACTTCTTTTTTCACTTTGATGGGGGGCTCGTCGTTTTCTGTATTCTCCGTTGCCTCGTTCGCCGACTGATCCTCCTCCCAGATGTTCAAGTCATGTTCACTGCTGGACATCGCGTCGTTAGAGTAGGCGTCTTCCTGTGCACCCCCTGTCACGTTCATTATCTTGGGGGTGGTGAACGTCTGGTCGTAGTCGTCTATAGGGGGTCGCCCCCGTTTTCTTTTATTAGAGGAGGCGTCGAACTTTGTCGTGGGGCTGTCCATGACGGCCTGTACTTGAGGTATCGCGGTTTGTACTCCATTGGAATTTGGATCGCTATTACCCGGCTGCTGTTCCTCGTCCCGCCAGGACACTTCAGCCAGGCCCTTTATCCTGAGCTCCTCGGCTGTCTTCAGCAGAGTGGCTAGGTGACACTGCAAAAAATTTAAAAACATTGATTAAAAACCATTTTAGACCTCCGTATCCTATATTACTTCTGCCTTTTTCACCCATTTAATTTTAAAATTGTTATATCTCTTTTGTCATTTACCTTAAATGGTAATAGTATAAGATCCAGTAGCTGATTCCTACAGGTATCTGTTTTTCTTAATGAAGCTTATTTCAAATGAACGATTAATGCGATTAACGCGATTACCTTTAATTAATTATATTGTAATTAATTTATTTTAATGAATTCCAACTATGTTTTTTTTTAAGTGAATTAAACGTTATTTGAAAGAAAACGATGTGAAGAATTAAAAAAAATGGTTGTCAGCCCTCAGTCAGTCGTAACCTTTAGTAATAATGAATTTGCTTTAAAAAAATATATTTTTTTAACATGAATTTAATAAACCTAAATTATTTTTTATTCATTTTCTTCTTCTTCTTTTTTTTGAGCTTCTATTAACTTCATCAGAATCATCAGAGCTTTCTTCTATACCAGAACATTCATCCGTGCCTTCTTCAGAAGTTATCTCTTGTGACACGGATAAAATGTCTTCGACTCTCATCGACGTCAGAAGATTTATCATTAAATTCAATTAATTTTCTATTAGTGTGGCACAAAAAACACGACTTCATTTTCATAAATCAATAATAAAAACATCAGAATATTCAAGAAGGATAAAATTAAGAGTCAAAGTCTTCAGTCCAGAAACGGAATAAACATACTATACGTATATAACAGTCACATCTGTCATGCTGCATCTTTGTTCACAACACAAATGAGCGCGCCCATTCCTTCTCTCTCGCCCACACTCATCTAGAGCGAGAGTAATTAATTTAAATCGTGGCAACCACTACTTGCGATCATTTTTTACAGGCAACCATGTATTATCGTGTACAACAAAAATTAAACTTCAATTTAGTACAATATTTTATTGAAAAACACGAAGAGTGTAAATAATTAACAATAATATACCTGTTTACATCTGGCAACCTAGAGGTTGCGGCTGACTGAGAGCTGGCAACCATTTTTTTTTTATTATTTACATCATTTTCTTTCAAATAACGTTTAATTTACTTAAAAAATATATAGTTGGAATTTATTAAAATAAATTAATTACAATATAATTAATTAAAGGTCATCGCGGCTAATTTTTAATAGGCCACCCGGCAGCAATGTATTACATTGTCATTAATCATTCATTGGAATTAGTTTCATTAACAGATACCTGCAGGAATCAGCTGCCGGATCTTAGACTATAAAATTCTCCGTTTACCTTAAAGTGAACAGATTCTGATCTGTTCACTTGTTCACATGACTGACGTTTGAACCAATATTCCAGCGCCAGTCACGTGAACCTAATAAGACTTTGTAAGTTTAATCTGTAAATAAAGAACGGATCAGTTTAAACAATCGAAATATTTCCAATTTCGATTGTTTAAAAACAATTCCTGATTATTAAAAAAAAAAAGACAATTGGCTATAATTGTTATTACGCTGAAAATTACAGTGTTGCCAATTCGTTAAAACACGATGTTTGCCCAAAATCTATGGAATAGTAGATGGTTCTTGTGTCTAACTAGAATGACGTCATCGGTTGTATAAAAAACCTGACAATTAGCCTATACCAATAGACTTTTTCATGGAGATTTTTGTGCGCATGTACCGCTTGACGTCACCAGACGCCAAACTGTTTCGATCACTTTTCATAAAATAGCATTAGTCTGCACAAGAAATTAATAATTTTCTATTAAACATTACAGAAAATTTCTCAAATTTCCAACAGTTTAAAAGTGTTTGATCAGAATAACTGTAAAAAATTTTAAAATCAATTCGCCATGTCGAAGAGGAGTTTAAAACGCTGTTGTTTTGGTGTGTGTAATAGTGAGTCGCTCAAAATCTTATAAAAATGATTGTTCATATTACTTTTTGCCAATTCCTAAGCCGTGTCTGGAGTACAGAAAACAACGTATAACGTGTGCGAGAACGTAAGACGTTGTGAACAATGCGGGAAATGTGATTTGTGGGTGCGAGCGTATCGACGAGGTGATTTTCTACGATTGACAACATAACGAAAGATACATATATTTGTTCCCTTTATTTCTAAGGTGAAAGTGGCCCAAATAACGTCAACGAAGTTCCCTCTGATCAGAGCAAAACGAAAATTGAAAAGGTATTCTGGAAATTAAACTTAACCTAACTCTGAAAGTTGTGATTATAAAAAAATATGTTTATATTTTACAGAAAGTAAAAAAAAAGGACCAGCTTGTTCAAGAAGTATAAAACACTAAAAAAAAAAAAAAGGATATACCGATTCTGTTATTCATCATCATTAGGTCATCAGTCCTAAGACTGGTTGGACGCTAACCTCCAGCTTCTCCTATCTTGTGCTAACCGATTCTGTTATTAAGAAACAACAAATAGCAATCATGAACACAGACAGCAACGTTGAAGTTTTGGAGCAGGTTTGTTTTTCTTAATCAAGTAATTTATACTGTAAGAAGTATAACATTTTTATTGTTAACAGAATTGCTATTGTTAATATGATTCTTATTATTTAACATTTTAATGTTTAAAAACCTAATTTAAACGTCATAACAAGCAAAGCATGTGCTTGACAGATGACAGATGATTCTTACCTTGCAACAAGTTCATTTTTGCTTCCGCCGACTTTCCGACCATGACACTTGAGCTAACGTCGTAATTGAGCACAAATGTGTTGCTCCACAACTTTGTGCACTAATTTGGCACCATCTATTACATTTTCCTCAAGATTTATACGAAAAAAATCTGCTGGCACAGCCATTTTTACCAAAACTGATGGAAACTTTCACATTTCGTGGAAAAAACATGGCGGCGGAGCATGCGCGTAATGACCATGAAAAGGCCTATAGCCACACTAGTATGAACCGAGTGTATATAGTGCGACCAGTCAAAAGCGCCATATTTAATAACTGTAATTTATTTAAGAGAAGGAACAGAGAAGAATATATACTCAATAAAGATCAGTGCAACTCGAAGCAACATAATAAAGTCGTGCCAATGTTAATTTTGACACTAAACATTCTTATTTTGAGCAATACTGTACCTCCAAAGAAATAGAATTGTTTTAAGGATCCCTTGTTTTGTTTTCACTGAAACATACTGTATATGTATAAGATCGTAGGACCAGTTTTTATTTTTAGTACTTCTGACATGATATTATCGATCTAGCACGATAGACTAATTATTTCATAAGATAGCATAGAATGTCGGCTATTTTTAAACAATATACCACTAAACTAAACAATATACTATAAACTACTCATGTCATATCTAACAATAGAGCCCCAAGTTAAACAACACCCTGTATATACTTCTACTGTAGAAATAGATTAATAGAGTTAATTAATTTCTAAACATCGATACTGTATAAGATATATTTATTATCAACTAACATTACCTATAAAAAAAAATAGACCAGACTATAAGTAAATCCATATAGTACTGACCAACTACCCCAATACTGTTCAGTTGTATTGCTGTTGTCATCCATGATTAAGTATTCATGCCTTGTTATTTATAAACACAGCGAGCACAACAAAGATCACAGACCTCAGTTATTAGCTGCATTCCTTTAACTCGGAACGTATTTCATTTGATATTCCCTATGCCGACTGGTCATTGCAGTTAAACGAGCCAATCGGCACACAGAAGAATTGAAATGGAATGAGATCACAGGTAAACATAAACAAACACAGCTGTAGTCAACGGCGATTAGTGGATTAGTTGCGGTTTTGTTATTTAATGGAAAACGCTATAAAATGAGTATAGCAGAGAACGTTTATGTACGGCTAACTTCGGCAGGTCAAAATAAGAAAATTCAAATTTATCAACACGATTTAAGCTTGGAAAAATCTATAATGACACGTGGTGGTTTCACTCAAATATGAACAGGTAATTGGATTCTTAGTGGTGGTGTGCATTTTATATATCCTTTTTTGAACATAATACTTCGTTACGATTTAGAAATGTAAAACCAAATATGTAAATACTTTATTGGTAAATTGTATTTTTGGAAATTAATGGTCTTCAAACAGAACGTGAATTTGTTGTTATCCATATATTCATTAACAGAAGTTGTAGGTACATTATCAATGTAACGTTGTAAGAGGTCAGCACTTGAATTATCTCTTACTTCTTCCACGATAGTATAAAATTCACGATCATATTGTAAACTACTCAAGCATTAAAATTCATAATGTAATATTAATCTTAACCTACTAATAATTTTTTTTTATTAAATCTGTAAATGAACAAGACTGTCTCGCAATTTTTAATCAAAACTATATGTAAAATGGAATTGTAGACAAAATAATAAGCAGATATAACACGTACTTAACTATATCACTAATTTAGACCAATTTAGAGTTTTTACACCAACGTCTCTATATGTTGATTATAAATATAGACTGTCCCATTGAGGAGAGTACAGTTAAGCAAACAGGATCTTGAAAAACAAAATTATCATACTTAGCAAGCCTAATCATTATTCTGGTTTTTTCTCTGAAAAGTAAATTATGGTGTCCAAAGTATTTTATGTGGAACTATTTCGTGCAAAAAGCTCTATTGAAATTAATGTAGTTTGTAAACCTGCTTAGAAAAAAAGGTTCTGCCGTTTCATTTTCCTCCGATGCTGGGATAATTGCATGAACTCAAAAAACTTTATATAGTAGGTAGTACAGTAAAAACTGTTCGACACCTACACTTTTTATAAATATCCTTATGTTCAATTAAGGCTGATTAAATTAAAATGATCGGGTAGCCTTCTTAAACATAAGATTAAATTTGACATTGAACCTTGGGTATGTATATTAATTATTTTGTATCTTAGCTATCTATAATCACCAAACAAATCTACACAATCTTCACTTTAATCCTATCCTTTATAAGGTCAGGATTATGATTAAAACCGACAAGGAGAGCACATCTGGCAACGATGCAGAAAAAAACAATCCTAGTGGCATAGCCAACTGAAATAATGATGACAATTTCCACCTTTGGTTACTATTGATGTATTTACTTTAATTATTTCTTTGTATTCATTGCATACATTTAGACGAAGCACACAAGCTTCTCCACAAAAATGTTACAATAAACAATATTTATTATTATTACCAATCGCGAAAAACGTAATATAAAATAAGTTAAATGTAAACATTTATAAAAACCATTAGGTATATTATAATTAAAAAAAAACAGACCAGTAAATAAGGCAGGCTATCATATTCATGTAATTGTATATAAATAAACATGTATGTATGTACACCATACCCACTTTATTTAGTTATATGTATATTATATATTTTTTGTGATAATTCTAAGTGTTCCCATACATACAATTCTCAAGGTCATACAAAATTTCAAGCAATTTTGCTAACTATATGCTCACAGAAACCCGAACTGATCTTATATGAAAGTTAATTGAAGGTCATTTTTTAATTTCTATTTGGAATTTGGAATAGTTTTTACTATAATTCTCAACAACACCCAGGCAAATGTAATCTTAAGCCACCGAGTTTTGACCTAAAAATTCTCGCTGGGTATATCATCCAGTATGATTTACATTATCTGTATTCTGTAGGTAGGTATAACTTATTTATATAAACACAAACAGAAATTAATTTCAGCTGAATTAACAAAAGCCATTATTTTATTTCATTTCACACACAAATATAAATAACAGAGCCTTAATTATGACCATTATGAGTCTGCAGTAGGTGGACATTGTTTGCAATTAAATTCTAGTTTATTTATTAGCCAAACAAAGTCAAGTGAACCAAATAAACCTCAAGAAATAAATATAATAAACTACTGATCAGCCATCAGTATTATCTGTCATTCAATTGTGTGGGCAAAAAAAATCTAAGAAGTAGAACACTGCTTACATCATTGCCTAATACCAAAAAAACCCAGGTACAAAAACAAAATAGTATTATTTTAAACAATTTTCAATTTAAATAACTTGCAAAAACAACAAAACATTACAAAATGTTGAGTCATGAACAAAATTTATTTCTCATATAAAATTTCTGTCTTGAATTGAATGGTTTAATTAAGCACTCTAAAAAAAAGTAAGGTTTTATTAGATCATTCAAGTATTTAAATTCATTGTGTGAGTCATTTTCAGCACATTCAGTAAATAGTGCCTTTCAAATATCTCATTTTTGAGTGATAAATACGATTAAATTTTTACCCAACCGAAAGAATTTTATTGTCAAATTACCTGCCACCTGTCTAGGTACTAATTTTTTTCCCAACCACCATATTTAAGTGATTTTGAATTAAAAAAAAAATGAGAAAACAATATCGAAAACAACTACAGGCTGATAGACTTCAATAAAATGGAAAATACTTTAACAAATGGAAAATAATAAATACTTTGTTTGTATATTCATTTGTTATTAATTAATCTTTAACAAAATGGAAAATAATAAATACTTTGTTTGTATATTCATTTGTTATTAATTAATCTTTCGAAATGTCCACTTTGTAGTATTTTGATAAAAACAAATAGATATGAGATACAGCAGCGTATCTACAAAAATGAATATAACACTAAATATTATTGACAACTATTAACTGATAACATTAAAATAATAAAAATCAGTTCTTTTGGCATAGAAATCAATAAAAATTAAGAAGGCTTAGTAGCTAATAGGAGACAAGTATTTCTGACAATTATTAAGGTAGCCTTGAAAACTGTATTTTACAGATTTTTCAATTGTTTTATGCCATTGGGAACAACACATAAATGCAGGAGATGTAGAACCACAGGCATGGGTGACAAGTTGTCGGACAATGACATTTGTGAGATTTATGTTGTCAATATTGTAAAAATAAATAGTATACTCACATGTTCTACATTAATTTCTCCTTTGTACATGAACTCTACTAAACATTTGATATCTACGTATTTTACATCTTTCATAATTAATATGGGATCTTTTTCTTCGTACTGCGAAAGGATGGTCTCGAAGTAGGTACTACAAGCAGACAGGACTATTTTGTGTGCCTTTATTGTTCTTCCCTCACACGCCAGTGTAACATCACAAAACGCCTCACGTTCCAACAGTTGAGAAAACATGGTTTGCAAATTTGAATGATGGTACCTCCATCTTAAACAATACTGTTGAGGCAGCATTTTGTGGAATTTTTGTTGGTTATGTTACAAAAATGTTATAATAATAATAACACTTAAATTTATGATTAATTTAGAACGCAAATATGTCTATTTCCTTCTAAATAATCATGAGTCACCTTTTAAAGAACTTGAAAACATTAAAAAATAATCAATACTGGCACTCTTTTTTAATTCTTTTTAAACTCCATAGTTCACGTTTTTAAAACACAAAAACATTATATTAACACAACACACCTACACCTCATCAGTTTTTGTAAATGAGCCGATTCAAAGTTCACACGACCTTTTCTCAAAATTTGGAGACGCGTATGTAAATGTTCAGTCATTTGGAAAATTCCGACAAAAAAATGTGTCCCTTAGTTTTTTATGAGTCAGTGAGCCAATAGAAACCACGTAAGACCCCTATAAACCATGTATAGTCCGTATATTCGCCGGGCCAAGCCTTTAAGGCAAATCAATACCCGTTCGTCTTAAAAAATACACGTACAAAAATGCCCAATATTTTCTAGATTTCTCCCAACTTTAATCTAACACACGGCGAACGCAAAAGATAGATTCAACTTCAAAGAAACACAACTATCTTTTTAGGCTAAACTAACGGCATCGAATAGACAGTAACGCAAACTCAAAACGGGGTCAAAAATTACACTGACTACGCCGACTGTACCGACGGTAATTAGGCCTTTCATATTTATTTTTATAAACTTGAGATTTTTCAGAACCTGGGAAAAGAAAGAGAAAATCTATACGCTAGTCAAGTTCAACGATCGCGACTGCTAAGCAAGACGGATTATAAAATCATATTTCCACCGGGCAAGGATTGGATTTTAATTTTCAAAGCTGCGTTCAATTCTCCCCGAAATCGCCCCTAAATTACGACTATTCAACTTCACAAGAAATTTTAAAGAAATATTTAAATCGTAGGTCAGAGGCAGGCACTCTTTCTTTCTCTGTCATGGAATTTTTTTGAAAAAAACAATAGAGAGAGATAGAAAAACGCGTCGTAAGGAAAACACACGAATAAAAAACACTAAAAACCGGATGAAAATCTTAAGCCGGTTATGTTGGTTTACTGATATTGGCATCCTAACAAGGCTGTTTCAGAAGCACGGCTCTGTACTCTCCGGATGTGATCCGATACAATAGGATCAAGAATCATGCCTACCAACATTTATTTGAGATAAATGGTTTTAAATATATTTAGTTGGTGTTTTAAAATGTATTACTATACACCTGATACGCTACTTTAATTTTATTAAATTGAAATAATATAGAGACGTGCTCATTATTTAATTTTTATCTTTTGAGGCGGCAAATTTTTTGTATATATCACTTTGAAGTAGGAAATAAAAATGTCAGAGGCTGCAGAAATAAAATATCTCGCCCTTAAATGATGTTCCAGGTGTTATTTGTCTTAAAATTATATTGAAATCGTTAGGAATTACATTGCATCATTTAAAATTTGTTTTTCTAAAATAGTTTTTAACAGATACATTTATAGCAATTCACAATGAACTTTTTAATATTGAATGAGAAAAGTAGACTGGTCTTACCGAGAGACTCCTGTAACTACGACAGATCACGCTTTCTTTTATAATTACCGAATCTGTGACCCAAAATATGTGAGTATATAAAAAAAAATGTAAGTTTGCATCGAACTCACCAACTAAATAATGATTTAAATTATTTGACAATATCTGTTGAACTGCATTGAATTTCCTGAAATGCCTATGAACTGTAGAGGCTGCCCTCTATTCAGGGGTAGTAATACATCCATCTGATCAGTCATCGAAAAGTGCTTTGCCAGACACATGTTCGGCGTCCAATTGAACGTCAAAACTCCGACAATTAGACCTTAAGAGGTTATGTTTTGCAAGCGGTAATTTTTTTTAAATGTACTTTTTAGTTTAGTGAAAACATTTCGTTACGATGTCGGACGATGAGGAAGTACACTATGTTAAGAAACAGAATACGATACATTACGGATCTTTGGAAGACTCCGAAAGAGCCAGATTAGAAACTCAAAATGACGAGAGCAATGAAAGCGAGCCGGCTGCAACGTCGGTGCCCCAAGCTCAAGAATCTTCCGGTACGTTATCAAAAAACTAAGTAAACGAATAATCTAATAGTTCGTTCTTTCAGAGTACATGGAACTTGAGGATGCCATGTCGAGAGATAAGCAGGCCTTACTGGAAGAATTTGAACGTAGACGAAAGGCACGTTCAATTAACGTGTCCACAGATGACGCTGAAGTTAAGAGAAACCTGAGACAATTAGGGGAGCCTATCTGTTTGTTTGGAGAGGGACCAGCAGATAGAAGAAGTAGATTACGAGATATTTTAAGCCGGTAAGTAGATTTAATTCTATGTTGTCATGAAATAATGGATCGTTTGTAGTATCGGAGAAGACGCTGTGATCAGGAGAGAAGCGGAGGAGGAGAGGAAACTGTTCGAAAAGGACCAAGAGACAACGTGGTACCATGAAGGCCCCGAATCTCTAAGGGTAGCCAGATTGTGGGTGGCGGAATATTCGTTACCGCGAGCCAAGGCTCGTTTAGAGGAAGCTAGGAGGATGATCGATGTCCCAGCCGCTACTAAGACGGCGAAAATGCAGGAGCTTCAAAAGAAACTGCAAGTTATGTCTATTTATTCGAGCCAGATCGGCGATACTAGGCCTATTTCCTACTGTCAGTTCAGTCCCAACTCAAAATTGTTAGCAACTGCGTCGTGGTACGTAAATATATTTTTTATAGTCGAAAATAAGAATTTTTAGCTTGTGCGTTTTGTAATAATTTATAATACAATTGGAAAAATTAACTCTAATGATGCCTTAAAACCGTTTTAGGAGCGGCCTCTGCAAAGTATGGTCCGTACCCAACTGCGAACTAGTGCAGACATTGAAAGGCCACACTTGCAACGTGGGTGCGATCATTTTCCATCCAAAAGCGACAATCACCCAAGAAGAGAACATTTGCAACATGGCTTCATGCGCAGCCGACGGATCCGTCAAGCTCTGGGACTTCAAAAAGTAAAAATGGGAACCAGCTCTAACGGCTTATTTGTTTAATCCATTGTTTTTACTTTGTGTGTTTAGTGAGGAGCCTATAGCAGATATTGAAGGACATATGCCGCACAGGGTATCCAGGCTGGGGTTCCACCCTTCAGGAAGATTTCTCGGTACTTGCTGCTTCGATAACTCATGGCGATTGTGGGATCTCCAACAGTGCACTGAGGTGCTCCATCAAGAGGGGCACGTTAAACCAGTGTATTGTATTTCGTTTCAGATTGATGGGTCTGTTTGTGCCACGGGGTAAGTGCGAAAAATAATTTTTTCTTTTTAGCTGTTTTATTTCAAGTGTGGTTTTCAGTATATCCAGTATGTAAAAAATATATACAGTTACAACAACAATATTTTGCTTGCAACAAATTAATTCTTAAGACTTCGATAACTGAAATCAATAAATAGATGAATCTCTTCTGAAAGTTTCAAAAACATTTACAAAATTCTCAAGTAATTATCGATTTAATTATAATTTATATGGCTTGATGATTTTCTCACAGTCTAGTAAATACAATTTTTATACCGGATGCATCAAAAAACGCATTTTTTCCTGTTACAATTTATCTGTATTTTAATGGATTCAAATGCCCATGAACAACCTTGATCCATTCAAGGATATCCCATTCTCCATATCTGTGATTTACCATTAGACTTTTTATATTGGGCATCCGAAAAACAAAAATAACATTTTATTTGTTATATTTTTCCTAATGTTTGTTATAATTCTCCTGATTATAAGCTCTATGATATGATAAACTTCAGGTAGTTTGTGTAGGGTGGTTATATTTCACAGCTTACTAGACCCGGTTTTTCTATATTGGGTTTTATTAAGTCTATGATGTAATAAAATTGACTTATGTATGTTTTTGTTACAGGTAGTTTTCTATATCAGATGACCCAAAACAAAAAAATGATATAGTCCCTTTATTATGTTTTTCTTAGTTGTCACCAGATTCTGTCATCTAAGAGCCGTGATTTTTTATAGAAATCATATTTATAATAAAAGAAATTTTTTTGTATGCGACAATTAATAGGAACATAAATTTACAACACTTATAGCATTGACATCTATTCAGTTGTAGATGGCTGTGACCTGTGACTTATAAAAATTTATAGCCATTTAGCATCTGAATAATCCGATTGTCTTTTGTTTTGTTTCACAGCTTACTAGAAGTAACTTTTTCTATAGTGGGTTTTATTGTTTTGTTTTGCAATTGAAGAATTTAAAATCAATTTTTGGGATAACACCCTTTATCCATGGCCAGTTATTACCTGTAAAATCCAATTCTTAATTTATTCAACTGTTTGTGTATACCAGGTTAACCAAGAAAGCCCCACTTGTTACAATTTGTTCTAATAATTACAAACGCTTGTTCTAAAAATTAAAGATTACGATGGAACCAAAGTTAAATTTGTTTTTTGACCGCACTTTAGGAGAGAAAAGTTACAGTGTTTTTTCCAATCTGTTTGCAGTGGCCTGGACTCCTTTGGCAGGGTTTGGGATCTGCGGACGGGCAGATGCATTATGTTCATGGAGGGGCACCTGAAAGCGATACTGGGTGTGGATTTCTCGCCTAACGGCTATCACATAGCGACTGCCAGCGAAGACAACAGCTGCAAGATATGGGACCTACGGAAGAGGTCTCTCTTGTACACGATTCCCGCGCATACCAACCTCATCTCAGAGGTTAAGTTCCAAAAAGAAACCGGGAGTTACCTGGTGACTGCCTCTTACGATAATACAGTGAAACTCTGGACTAACAGGACCTGGCAGCCTCTAAAAACTCTGTCGGGACACGACGGAAAAATAATGTCGGTGGATAT
The DNA here is from genome assembly GCA_037954035.1 of Rosalia funebris. Lineage (NCBI taxonomy): Eukaryota > Metazoa > Arthropoda > Insecta > Coleoptera > Cerambycidae > Rosalia > Rosalia funebris. Next base: position 6,168,821 of record JAZFAV010000001.1, on the reverse strand, counting down.
TTCATCGGATAATCAGTATATCGCTACGAGTTCTTATGATAGGACATTCAAATTTTGGACACCTGAACAATTCTAATAATAATTTATTTTCAATTAAATGTATCATAAAATTATATATAAATAATTAAAAATGATTTTATAGTTTACAATATTTAATTCAATTCAATTTGATGATTTAATGTTGCGCATCTGCCTTACGGCCGCCACGTACCTGGCGGAGCAGCCTGTGCTCTGCGCCTGGTACTGATCAGCAGGGATTTTCAGTAGAAGCGATAGCTGCTGTAGGTTTTCCGTCAGAGACATCCCAAGTTCCTCAAGGATGTTATTCAGGTAATCTGAAAAATAAATGAAATACCATACCGAACCTCTTTGAAACCCCTAAGTACGGTTTTTCCCTTCTTTTTGGTGCTTAATTTTGTTTAGTTTAATTGCCTTTCTGATTATCCCATTTTCAATTTCCACTTTGGTTCACAAAGTGTGGAGGTCCAATTTCTCGAACAAATAAATTTTCGCGAAAACAATTTTTTTAATGCGATTTTAGTGACAAAGGAATGCAAATTAAACTAATTGCAAAAAGGGGCTTATTATATAAAATAACTTGAAAAAATACTATATATCCTTGGTTCACAAAACGTAGTTGTTCAATTTGAGAATTCTATTTGATTTTTCCAATTTTAGTGTGTAAAATTTTCATAAATATGGGATCCACAATTAAAAAAAAAAAATGTCAACCACCATTATTCCAATTGTGAGAATTACGGGAAATTCTTAAATAAGAGAAATCTATAATTGTTCACCTTGGTTCATTCAGGCTAGACGCCCAATTCTTTAATTGATTTACATTCACGAGGGTTAAAATGTTAAAAAAAAAAAAAAACGATATACATACATATTCTAAAGAGAATCTAACACAATATTTTTCTAATGATACTTTTTCTTAAGTTAAAGAAATGTGAATTTTGTTCAATTACAACAGAATTGAATTTTTCTTAAATACTATTAAACCAATTTTGGGTATTTCTGAAAATTTACAGGGTTTTATTTTGTTCTGGGAATTAAAATTATAACAAAATAATAGTTTTAGTATAGGCAAAAAAATTATGGAAAGATCAGCTAATATGATCCCAGTGATAAAATATATACATCCACTGTATTCAGGGTGCATTATCAATTAATATCTTTGATAAAACTTGTTCGTTTTCCTTTATATTTAAAATATAAATTCTGGAGACTTCAAAATTTTCACCTTGGTTCACCAAGGGTGGACGTCCAATTTTTTGCAATGAACTAATTTTATGTAAAATTTTCATATCCAATAAATCGCGGTACTACAATATTTCAACACACAGTATTGGAGGCACATCACATCATAAGTTTGACGAAATTTGGTAATTGTTTTTAATTTAATATGCAAGGTATCATTCAAATAATCTAATAGTGCCATTTCAGGCATAATTATTTAGAGATTTCAATATTTTCACCTCGGTTCGCCAAAGGCGGACGTCCCATTTTTTTTTGTAATTATCCTCTTTTATGTATTATTTTTATACCTAATAAATCCCAGTAATAAAATATTTGCATCCACAGTATTCAGGGTGGTTTAAATGTCAAGAAAACACAAGTTTTCTTGATATTTAAAATAAAAATTTTGGAGGCTTACAAATTCTTGTCTTGGTTCACAAAGGGTGGACGTCCAATATTTTTAAATTATCCAATAAATCACGGGGTTACAATATTGAAACCCACAGTATTGAGAACACAAATCCTAAGTTCGATGGAATTTAGTAATTTTCCTTGATTTAAAATGCAAAGTATCATACATATAATCCAACAATGCCGTTTCAGGCATAGTTCCGGAGATTTCAACATTCTCACCTTGATTCACCAAGGGCGGACATCCAATTTCTTGTACCTATCATTTTTCATATATTTGTTTTGTTAAAATATCTGAATCCACGATATTCATGACACATCAAATAATAAATTTGAGACACGTTTATTTTTCTTGGCATTTAATATACAAATGCAATAAAATTAAATAATCCACTATGTCTACTATAATTCTAATTCTGGAGGCCTAAAAACTTTCACCTTGGTTCACCAAGGGTTGATGTCCGATTTTTTATAATTATCTTTGATATACTATTTCTATGTCCGATAAATCACAATGTTAAAATACTGGGACCAACGGCATTAAGAGAAATCCAATTTTCAATTCCCTATCACTTTCTACTGTAAATTTCAGAAGTAAGAAATGGAATTTCCACTCCTCTGTTCTATGAGCCTCTTATGTGGAAATAAATGAAAAATTATAGGAAAAATACAGGGCAGTTTTCAAATTTTGACACGAAAGAAACTAACCTCAAATTTTATAATTCTTATGCACAAGACACAACAGAAAACTGACTACCACTAAACACATACTTACTGATATCGTGAGCGAGCTGTCTACTAGCGGGCTGACTTAGCTCGCAAATACTCAGTATACGATCGCAGAAACCTTGACAGGTGCCTCTGGCGACGATCTTTAAAAATACGCTGGCCAGAGCGCCCTCGCCTTCCGCCACATTGTTGTAGTCAAGGTCTACAGCCTTAAGGGCACACGCCAGTGAAGGATTTTCACGGAAGAAGAACGGCTCCAGGTGCTGGGGCAATGTCATTAGGTATTGCCCGATCTAAAAGGAATTAAAAAGAAAAAAAGGAGAAATCCAACCACAAACACTGTGCCGATAATTTTTTTAAAAGCAATGAATTTTGCTACACCCTGTATGAAGATAATTCGCGGAAAAGCTTCGTTTAACACACGACGAGACAATTACTAACCTGCGTGATATACTCTTGGGGCGTAAAGCTGTAGTCTGGCAAATCGGAATTGTGCAAGGTGGAGTTGGCATACTGCACCCAGGTCTGGGGGGCCTGCACGACATCCAAGTGCACGGAAATAGGCGCAAACACCACCTGGTACGTAGTGTGGTGGATATCGCCGCACAGTCTGTGGAATTCCGTGGCGACGTGATCGAGGAGAGACAACTCTGTCCCCTCCGTCACGCACCTCACCAACGAGTCGAACTCCTTCAGGTCCGACTGGTTCAACAGTAAATACTTGTACTCGATCAACGCCTCCTTTTGGTTCGGCTCCAGCACCGCGTTGGTCAACTCTTTCTCCAGCTGTTGCAGCTTGAGTAGAACCTCGCCCGTGTTCTGCAGAAGTGACAGGCACAGCTGGAAGGTGACCCAATCTTCCTCGGGCTTCTTCATGCGGTCCAGCTGCCTCAACGCCACTCTGTAAAAATCGGCGTAGCCCAACAGGAAGGCTCTCAGGGCTATCAGCAGCCCGCAGTACCCGCAATTCTCCGTTATCTGGAAACAACGTCGTTTTGCCTCCGTGGCCATGTCCATGGCGGAGGGAATACTCAAACCTAAGGCTTGGATGGTGTCGGGTAGTTCGTCTTTCATGCAATTTAACGTAGACAATTGTTTCATGAGGGTGGCCTGTTCGTAGGCGGCGTATCGGTTTACGTAAGCTATCATGTGGTTGTAAACGGCTTTCAGCAAGGTTACGACCCTGTCGGAATCGGTGCTACCTAAAAGAATCGGGCGTTATACAGTCCGACGTGAAATTTGCGTTCCAGATGTAAAATTTGAATTTCATGATATCCGTCAATAATTATCAAAATATACCCTGTATAACGTTAATCGGCAACACTGAACTGGTCCACACTGAGGTATAATAATAAACCGTCCATTGGACTAATAAAACTGCAAAACCTTGAGTATTTATTTTGATCTTTATTTAAACACCGCGTTAATTTTATGCATCGAAGCTTGCAATTTGGACAGTTTTAGACAGCCTTTGCATCCATTTGGTAATTTCCATCCAATAAACTAGAAACCGATATTTCACGGAAACAGGTTATGTGACATTGTAGGTTAGAATCACTCACATATACACTACAACCAACAACTACACTTCAGCTACCTGTTTACACGCCAATTGTACTTTAGACTCCACAGTTGTAACTACTTTTTTGACTTTTTTTACAGTTACAATATGACTTTATTAAAATTAGCAATTTTTAAGGACTAAAGCATCTTGCACAATGTGGAAGCTCATGGCTAACTGTCATTAGTATAAAACAATTGCCAGAAACAAGACTTTTAATGGCAAAGACAACTTACTTGTCAAACAATATCAAAGCCTACTAGAATCCAATTTGATTTGAGACCAAAATTGATATACAATCGCCTGCTGATAATAATAATACATTTGATGTATACAATAAATATCACTCACCTTGCGCCGTCTGCTCTATTACCTGCACCAAATTGTCGGCGAACTGTTTGGTGGTCTGCTTAAGATCGTAAAGGAATGGTAATTTTTCCGGAACCTGCTTTAGAGCGGCGTCGATGCACTCGTTCAAGCTAGGATCCAATGACGTTAGTACGTCGATATAAATATCGATCAGGACGTTTAACGGCGATTCGCTAGTAAACACCTGATTGAACCACCGGAACTGAGTGTGCCAATTACTTAATAATATATTGTAATAGTTGTGAATCCACTGAATTGCCGTTTCGTCCTGTTCGATTTCCAACTGATTGCGCCATTTCTTTAGCAGCGCGTCCTTTTGACATTTGTGATAGTATTTCAGAAGCTGGGGCAGACGATCGATGGATGCAAATATTTTTATGAACATCTGGGCTTGTTCTAAAATTATTTGCAAGTAAACGGTTTATTTCGGGTAATTTAGACAGCTTCTTTTACCTGTATTGTTCGTGTTAAAGGCCTGGACGATTGACGGACTGGCAATCGCCTCTAACCTATTTTTCAGACCTTCCAATTGTAGCTTTCTATCCTCGTAATCGGCAACGTTCACTAAAAGTTTAAGGGAATTCTGCATGCCCAATATTTTGTTTGATATGTTTTCGATGTTTCTTGAATCGAAAACCTCCTCTAAATCGTTCACTAGAAATCACAAACCCAGAAATTGGAGCAGACGCTTACTCAAAAACATTTTCATAATAAGAATTCTCATAAAATACCTAACTTTGACCAAAGCTCTTGTAATTTTTTGCACGGATCTTTAGAACGTGTTCCAGATATTTTTAAAGCTAATTTCACGTGAAAAATGAAAGTGACACTTCTGCCATATGAAAACAAAGAAAACCAAAGCCTTCTAATGTGGGATCTAAAAGATCTAGAATTGATAGTTTTTTGTCTACTCTAAGACTACTACGTTTTAAAACAAAACTAACTTTAACTCAGTGATTTTCCTTGATAAAATTATGCTGAAAACTATGTACTAACCTAACACCATCCAATTGTCGCTCTCGTGTAGGCCTTGTTTTGCCGTATCCAACATGTTCTTCATTCTATCTAACCTTTCGATAGTGTTGATGGATTTTCCCGTATCGTGCTCTATTTTCTCTATTTCTTGCCTCACTACACACATTTTTTCCTTGAGCACGAGCGCTTCCTGTTGCAGGTTCCTTGTGTCCCGCATGATTTTAGGTAGCGAGGCTAGAACTTGCTGACTGGTATCTTCTAGAGCATTATTTACTTGTTGTACATACAATTGCAGTTTCATCACCAAAGACATTGTGTAGTTCGGCTGAAAAACTATCGTTTTAGTAAGGGGTCATTTTAATCCTGTGCACTTACTTCCTTCTGGCTTTCATCATTTTTTAGTATCTCATTTATCCAGGTTTTTGTGTCAAAATCATCACTGGAAAAGGAACTGATATCCTGAAATATTCTCAAATCAGTATACATTTTTAACGCACATAAATAACTTACCATTTCTATTTATTTAAATGGATAAATATTTGGGATTTAGGTTATTTGACATTTGGCATAAACTTAACCTTACTTATAGAAATAATGATATGTGTACGTGTGGGAAATTCAAACTAATAAACAGTAAATATAGTCTATTTTTTTATTCAATACTAAATAAGTCTATTAACGCGATTGAACCTCATCCACGATCTCTCTTAACATCCAAAGCACCTTCTGGTAAAGGAAAGAATACCTAAGCGAAAACGATTGTTATTAGTTACTAGTTTTGATTAGATTGAACCATATTTCTTACTTCGTTAGAGGTTTACAAATCCCCAAATGGTCTTGGGGTACTTCGTAATATTCTCCGACGCCCGGATTCCCTGATTCGGGCTCTACTAACAAGAAATTTAACTTCATCGCTGTCACTACCGTGGACTTGGTCTCTACAAACGTGATTATTTTCATGGGCACCTCTCTGACGATCTCTAGAAACTCCGCGTGTATCCTTTTCAACTGGGGGGAGTCTAAAATATCCGAAAATTAAAACAAATATCAGAGCAGCATATTTTGACAGATTTGTGACAAGCGAGTGCTACTTTCTGACACACAATCAATGGTCTACACCAAGAAGACTATTCTCTAGTCTTTTTGGTCTACACAAACTGTCGAAATATCAAAGGGCTCTTGACTTTACAAACTCACTTTGGCGTAATTCTTGGACCTCAACCGAAGGCCACAGTAAAAGGGTTGTTGCGTGGGACAAATTGGCAATTCTGGATCCATTGTGAGGTGTGCTATAGAATACGATGCCTTTAGTATTCAAGCATACATTTTTTATTTCAGAATTTTCACTTTCAAAAGCTGCAATAAAGTTCACAAAATATTACGACACGTTATAGCCAGATGGCATAAAAATTTGCGTTATATAAAGTGTATTGCAAACAAAAAATATAGTACTTTTTCACTCAAACAAATTTGTAATAAAACGGTGAATTAATGTAAAAGTAATACAATTGATTATATTGCGTAGAAAACTGAAGTAAATCATAGTTAACTGTGTCTTGAGTGTAAACAATCGCCAAAATTAACAGCATGGCTTACTGATCAAACAAAATCAAGACCTACTAGAATTTAAAAAAATCCTAATTGAGAAGTTTATATACATGTAAATCTACTATTTATAATACCATATTTTATTGTATTTTGAGCTGATTATTTGAGGTTATGCAAATTGCTAAAATTATACGGTACTGTTGTTTGTTTGAAAAAGAGTAGTATTTATTGGAATAATCTGGTATTTTTTATTTAGTACATGGAATATTCGCAAAATATGTAAGCACAAACACAGTAAGCTGATAAAAAATGGGATATATCATGGTCAACTATGAAATGTAAACAATTGCCAAAAAAACAAATCAGTGCCTACTGTATTTTCATCCTATAATAAATAAAAACGAAAAACATATTTTTGTATATATGGGAGTGACTAAAAAATAGATAAACTGACTACCTACCTTTGCAGAGCATATTTTTGACAATCAAGCCCCCCATGGAATGGGTAACCCACACGATGGGCTTCTCACCGAGCCCCGCCTCTAATAATTTCTCCATCAGAATATCACTGCGTTCGTCTAGGGTTAACTTGGACTTCTCCGACGGACATATGGGGGCCCACATCGACAGACTCGTGTCGTAGTTTATTCCGATGATTCTCAGATTGAGACAGTCTTCTGGTAACCAGTCTTTGGGCCAACACTGAGTATAGTTACAAGTGTTGTGTTTAAGATAAAAATTCTTGCCGGGGCTAGTGTAGGGGCCCTCAGCAGTTACGTTCGTGTTTATCGGTATGTCATCCCAAACAATCTCGAAGTCTTTATCAATGTCATGGACTTCTATTTGTTCTCTTAAAATTGTAAAAAAATCTTTCATGGATTTCGTTTTTATTAGCTCGCTGATATCGACATCGACTTGTTTGGGTATTGGGATGTCTAAAACGGTCAATATATTTACCTGAATGAAAACAATAAATTGTCAATATTTCTTACCTTTCTTTTTCTTCTTACCAATGAGTTTCATGATATTCGGGCCTTTATCTCTCTGACGCCAAGTATAAAACACACCACCTAATAAACCGTGGATAAAAACGACATCTACGTCATTGTCTTGGTTAGTTCGCGTCACAGGGTGTAATAAATATAACTGACGGGAATATACCAACTTATTATCTGCGTCTAAGTTGGCCAAAGCCCTGGCGGCTGGTACAGACACCCTGATATCTTCGTGGTTAATCCACTCGGATAGCACACCTATCCACCCTGAAATATTATATAAATTCCCTAAATCACTAGGTAATTTATCTCATTCTGACCTGATTTATGCATGGGCTGCAGGAGGCTTCGATTGAAAGACAAAAACGATATTATCTGACTCAGTTTTATGGTAATGTTGATGTCATTTTTATAACGATGCTGAATTTCCATCAGTAACGGTAAACCGTTCAAGTCCGCCACATCTTTTGTGTACTTCTCCAAGCTTGAATGGTGTAGCAGGGATTCTAGACACTTTGGTAGTACGTCGCTTTCAGATAAAATAAATTTGCTTAATTCTAGCGTCGACGAGTCATGATCCACTATGTGAGAATTATCCTGAAAATGTTGTTGGCAGACTACACTCAGGAAAAGAGGAAAAAAAGGAAAAAACTTCACCTTAACTATCAAATATATCACAGATATTTTTCAAATAGTATTAAAATGAAACGATTAATAAAAATGTATTTTATTTGTTACCTGATACTCTCTACTCTGGAAGCATATAGGAAATCATCAAAAAAATCATTTTACAAGCATAATCTTATCCATGTTTGAGTAATATTTAATATACTATATAAATAATACTAACGTGTTCATAGACAAAAACTTTCGACAAGAAATACCCCATGCAGGGATGCTGAGACTTCTCGTACAAGCTAATTAAAAACTCCCTCATCGCGTTTACTACCATGTCTCGATTATAGTTGTGGTATCTAAGAGGAGGCTCCAAGAATAACCGCTTATCTACGTCCCCAGATCTGGCCAAGCCAACTGCGGTCCTTGAGTCGATCATATTCGCTAGCAATGCGAAATGCCAGTTATCCAAACCTTTGACCCTAGCTAATTGTTTCACCGCTTTTATTCTATACGTTTTATTATCGTTGTTAGCTAACCTAACAAGTCTACGGGCATATGCGAATTTTAAAGAATCCCAGATATTCCTAAATAAACTACTTTTTTCATATGGGTAGAAAGTTTCTACTTCGACGTACTCCTCAACGTGATTTTCCTCTTGTATTACCGTAGTGCCCTTTACTTTTAGGACTGAGGTATCCACGGCCGTCTCCAGCGCCTTTTGAGTTTTTTTTATTTGGTAATACATCCATCCTGCGCTAAAGTATGAATTATTTATGTTCGTTGTAAGTAAGTGTAAACTTTACCTCGACCCAATAAACGTTACGGTTAAATATTTTAGTAAATTTGGATAAGGTTTATATTTCATTAGATATATGAATACGAAATCTGTACAAAACGTCAAAAGCACATGGTAAATACAGTTATGCGCAGGTCCACTTATTGTCAAAATTAGACAACAAACTGTCAGCATGGGTGCCAATCCCTAGAAACTGACGGAACTAAATTATTTCAACAAAAGTCGTCGGAAAATTGGAAAAATCGACCAATCCGTTTTAAATTTCCATGATTTCCATTTCGTTGCCGTAACGGAACGTCAGTTTAATTTTTGGGTATGCCTGTATTACCATTATTTTTTTCTTACAACCAGTTACACGTTGCTGTTTCTATACATTTCTAGTTAAAACCAGTTGAGTTGGGTTACCTGTGTTACTAGTGAAAAGTGACTCTCTCGCAGTAGTCGCAGTCCTTTGAATAGTTCATCAGCATTGGTACCGCGCCATTTTGCTTCCCGTACACGTTTTCTCGGTTTTTAGTGCATTAGGATTCCTTCAAAAATGTCGGGGGAAGAAACTTCAGCCGATCGCAACGTGGAAATATGGAAAATCAAGAAACTTATAAAAAGTTTGGAGCTGGCTAGGGGGTAAGTTGCACGTAACGTCGACAGGCAGCAAAACATATTGTGTTTGAAATGTGGCACAGTGTTCAGAAAAAATAGAAAATTGGAAACGTTTATCTGCTTGCAGGAACGGGACAAGTATGATATCTCTGATCATCCCTCCAAAGGATCAGATATCTAGAGTTAGCAAAATGTTAGCTGATGAATTTGGAACTGCCTCTAATATTAAGTCTCGAGTGAATAGGTTGTCTGTACTTGGAGCCATCACATCTGTCCAGCATCGGTTGAAATTATACACCAAAGGTATGTGAACAACGTAAAGTGTTTGTCAACAACTTTATTATCTTCAGAAAAACCGCTTTTTACTTATTATTGCCAGTTATTACATATCGTTGAGAAATCTATACCCTTATTGTGTGTTAACATTGTTGAATAACGTCTTTTATTATAGGCGTATAATACATATATGTATATAAAAATGAGTATGACTTTGGCTTTTGTAAAATCCTAGTGTTTCAAATAATTGGGTATATTAAAGATGTAAATACAGAAAAGCATGTGTTAATTAATGTTTCTGTGTCCTTACTGTGCACCCAATGGTGTTTTTATATTTAGACATTCTTTTGTGGTTTCAGTACCGCCGAATGGCTTGGTAATATATTGCGGAACCATAGTCACTGACGAGGGAAAAGAGAAGAAAGTGAATATCGATTTTGAGCCGTTCAAACCAATAAATACATCCCTGTACTTATGCGACAATAAGTTCCACACAGAAGCCCTGACGGCTTTACTGGCAGACGACAACAAATTCGGTTTTATCGTCATGGATGGTAACGGAGCCCTCTTTGGCACCCTCCAGGGCAACACGCGTGAGGTTCTACACAAGTTCACCGTGGACCTGCCGAAGAAGCACGGCAGGGGAGGACAGTCCGCCCTGCGTTTCGCCCGTCTCAGAATGGAAAAGAGACATAACTATGTTAGAAAAGTCGCCGAAGTGGCGACACAGTTATTCATAACCAATGATAAACCGAATATTGCCGGGCTGATCCTGGCCGGTAGCGCAGACTTCAAGACCGAGCTGAGCCAGTCTGACATGTTCGATCCTGTAAGTTGTTTGTTAAATCTGGGGAGGCTTTGTATGCTTAGTAGATTTTCTTTTGTTTATTTTTGATGGTTGGTTGATAAGAAATAGGTTAGGTTTAGTTTAGTTTGTAATTATGCAGTTTTGACATGTCTGAGGATAAGTGTGTGTATTTTAGAGACTGCAAGCTAAAGTCATCAAATTGGTGGACGTCTCTTATGGTGGGGAGAACGGTTTCAATCAAGCCATCGAGTTGGCCGCCGAGTCCTTGCAAAATGTGAAGTTCATCCAAGAGAAGAAGCTCATAGGGCGATACTTTGACGAGATCAGTCAGGATACCGGCAAATACTGCTTCGGAGTGGAGGATACGCTGCGGGGGCTCGAATTGGGCGCTGTCGAGACGCTGATCTGCTGGGAAAATCTCGATATTCAGAGATACGTGCTGAAAAATCACACCACCGGCACGGAGAATATCCTGCACTTGACCCCCGAACAGGAGAAGGACAAATCTCACTTTACGGACAAAGAGGTTGGTTTCCGGGTAACAAAGAATTCTGTTTGAAGTACGATTTTATTTTTAGACTGGCGTAGAGTTGGAATTAGTCGAATGCCAGCCGCTGCTTGAATGGCTTGCTAATAACTATAAGAATTTCGGCGCCACCCTAGAAATTATTACCGATAAGTCGCAGGAGGGCTCGCAATTCGTCAGGGGGTTCGGTGGAATAGGAGGTGAGTAATAAACGATAACTTTAACAAGTGTTTCTATTCAGTCTTTCACAATTGTAAAATTCTCGAGAGGCAGGAGGTACACTACTATTTAATATATGAGTGACGTAGTTTGCTGCGTTGAGCCAATTTTTAAATGAAACCAAACATATATTACTTACATATAATTCTCGTGATATTAAAAAAGAAAATAGTTTACAACCGAATTCTAGTTGGTTATGAAAATTCGACAGCTTAGATTGTCATTTTTTTTTTTATTGTCTTAAATACCAGCAATTGTTTTGCAAAGCCTCCTCCATGCGAGTAAAGTAATGACTAAAATGTTTGCAATGGCAGATGAATGGTTAATTCTGGGCAATTAATCATTTTTAATGACGAATTACATGTAAGGATGTGAATATTTATATTGTCCTTGAATTTCTGCACCAGGAGGTAAACCTGAATGTGATATTCTAAGCTTCACGATGTTCTAAAGTTTTTTCTATTTCCTGATACGAGAGCTTCATTAAGCACTGTCGAATATATATATATATATATACGATTTAGAAATGTTTGTTTTTATTGTGCTAGCAAGCTTAATTTACCGTTAATCTCGAGAAAAATCAAGGAAACCTAACCTAAAAATGCCGGTGTTAGTAAGAACACTTCAATCAAAACTCTATGTAATTTTTCGTACGTTAACCTTGCAGAAAATTGTCTTGATTTTTCTCGCGAGTAGATCTTTGACTACTGCTAGACTAAACGGCCAGCTGTGTTACTTCCTACCCGACACTAACCTCGAAAACTTTTTTGTTTTTACGCTGCTTGGATATGTTAGGCATACTCCGGTATAAAGTGGATTTTCAGTCGTTACAAGCCGATGAGCCTTTGGATGACGTAGACCTTGACGATTATTAAAGGTCTATTTTATCCTTGGACTCAGAAATCAAGGTATAGTGCAGTGTTGTATATGTTAGTTGTGCACAGTTTTGTTTTCGTTGTAGTTGTTTGTCGTCTTATTTTCATTTAATCAAATAGTATGTTTAGTGTTTATTTTACACCATATTCTTTACTATTGATGTTTATTTTACCACTGTTTCATTGAGTTTGGCGAGACACTAAATTTGGGACAAGTAAGTCGACTTGGCAACAATGTAACAGGTGTCCAGTTGTTATTTTGTAGTATTGGGTCATGTTTCCGTGGCGGTGGATTTATGCATCGCGCATTTTTAATTCCATTAACTTATTTACCTTATTAAACTTCACTAAGAAGGCTATGATAGTGGAGATTCGAGATGCGCATGCGCGAGTCTTGAGAAATATGATTTAACCCTAATTTTTATTAAAGTTAACCCTAATTAAAGTGCAACAGTATTTAACGCAAATTACAAGTCACAAGATTATGATTTAAGGTTTGTTTTCCATATATCGAGTGCATAAATCCACCCCTGTTTGGTACATAAATTAAATTTATTGTTAATGGAAGGGAAGTTTGGAATTGGACAATTCGGAATTGGAGTAACCATTACCTCGAACTGAGAAACTAAATAAAATCTTTAAACCTATTTATGATAAAAGAATATACCAGACAGCTTGTCAGTATGTCATCATCTTTTCATAAGGTTGTATAATTATTTGCTAATTTGTTGTCCAATTAAAATAATTAGAATTGGGGAAGATACTTTGAGTATCATATTACTAAGTATTTTCATTAATACGATCTTGAGGCCATTCCCAATCGCCTAAAGACTTTTAGACTTACATACAGTGTGACTTTTTTCATTTTACATACCCCTGTTAAAAAGTTTATTAGAGACATTGAATTGCATTTTTTTTTTTTTTTTTTTTTTTTGGTTAATTGTAGATCTGAATAAAGTATTTTAGATGCCTAAGGTGAAGAAGTAAATCCGTGGCTTTCACTAGTGTTTAAAAATGCTAAATAATAATTTTAATAATAAAATAAAAAAAGAAAAATTACATCCATAATTTATTGGTCTATATTGTTTAGTAAAACGATTATTAACAAATATTCCTTTGGCATAAATTAATAAAAACCATGCATTATTTGAAATACGTATCCAGGCTCATAATAGTTCAGCCAGGCATAATTTTACAACTAATTAATTGAAATAAAAGCAATAGCACTTTAATAATTATTTTATTAAAGAAAAATATTGGTAACAGACACAAAGTATAAACTTTTAACTTAAATATGATGAAATATTACTATGTTATGATGTGTCGGTGACAAGTTTGTTAATAAATAATATTAAGATTCGCGGTTCAGAATGGTTTGGCTAGTTACTGAAATGCATAGTAGGCTAAATATTTATAGGTTTTAAAACAAAATAGAATCTCGATTGTTGTCAAAGTGAAACGGATATTATAATGTGTGTTTTGGACATGTCTGCTAATATTTGAATGGCATTAAGTGACAATATACGAAAATCAATTGTTACTGCTCATAAACAGGGAATTCGACTTGGAAAATATCCGCTACGTATTCACTGCTTAAATCTACAGTGCAAGGCATTATCAACTTGTACAAAAAAAACTGGATGCATAATCCAAAGGAAGAAAACTGGTCGATCATTCCAAATTTCACGCTCTGAACTCAACATGCTCTGAAGAGGATTATAACAACAAACCGAAGATCAAGTGCAAAAGAAATTATGGTATAATGGAGGCAAGCCATTGGGAAAAATATTTCTGTATCCACAACTAAACGCTCAATAAAGAAAATAGGATACAAATTCTACAATGTAAAGTTTTATTCTTTACATTATACTTTTGAACTTACCAGTTACTCCTTCAGGGGCAAAAGAAAAGCCGTTATTAACTAAACGACAGAAAATGAATCGGTTACGGTGGGCCAGAGAACATAGGCACTGGACTTTACAACAACGGCACCAGGTAATTTTGAGTGGCGAATTCAAATTTAACATCTGTTTGGGTGATACCAGAAAATGTGTGCTCAACCCCACAGGAAACTTATCATCCTGACTGTTTGGTTAAGAAAGTGAAGTTCCCTGTTTCTCTTATGATCTGGGGGTGTATAAGTAGTCATCATCATGAGGTCATCAGTCCTAAGACCGGTTGGACGCTAACCTCCAGCTTCTCCTATCTTGTGCTAACCTACGCATTTCGCTAATTGTGCTACAACCTACATACATTACTATTTGCGAGCAGTAGTCTAATCTCGGCCTACCTCTGCCTTTCTTCACTCCTATTTCTGCCTCCAAAATATCGCGGACTATTCCCCCATGTCTCAGCAAGTGGCCTACCATTCTATCTCTTCTCTTCTTTATGTTTTTCCACATACTTCTTTTCTCGCCGACTTTCTCTAATACTTCTTCGTTTCTAACCCTATCAGTCCACGGTATTTTCATCATTCTTCGGTAACACCACATCTCAAAAGCTTCTAATTTCTTCCTACCGTCCAGGTTTCACAACCGTATAGTGCCGTGCTCCATACATACGTTTTCAAAAATCTCTTCCATGTTTCTAAGTTTATTACCCCCGAGCATAAAAGTGCTTTCTTTTTGTTTAAAGCTATTCGACCCTGCGCTATTTTTTGTTTTATATCTTTATCGCTTCTTCCATCCCAATTTATTTTACTTCCTAAATAAGTGAAGTCTTTAACTTCCTCCAATCTTTCATTATTAATTTGTACTTTCGTTTTTGCTCTGCTCTCGCGCCCTCTGCAAACTAACACTTTAGTTGTGTTTTTATTCACCCTCATTCCATATTCCTGTCAACACTGCCTCCATTTTGTTCAAAGCTGATTCTAATTCCTCCTTACTAGATGCTAATACTGCTATATCATCCACGAATCTCAGCATTTGTAGTTTCTGTCCCTGTACTTTAATCCCGAAATCCACTCTATCTTTTACCACATTAATCGCCTCTTCGATGTACAGATTAAAAATTAGTGGTGATAGTGAACATCCTTGTCTTATTCCTTTCCTAATACCTACTTCCCTTTTTTTCCCTTCTACTTCTATAATAGCACTTTGCTCTTTGTATAGATTGTGTACTACTCTCCTATCTCTATACTTCATTCCCGCGCTCTTTAGTATCTCGAACATTTTTTCCCATCTTACATTATCAAAAGCTTTTTCTAAATCTACAAATCCTATATAAGCGTTCTTTCCTTTTTCTATTGTTTTCTCTAACATTACTCTTAGCGCCAGAATAGCTCGTGAGTTCCCCTATTTAGCCTAAACCCGAATTGGTCTTCTCCTAGTATTTCCTCCGCTCTATTTTCCATCCTGTTCTGCACTATTCTGGTTAAGATTTTTAACGCGTGAGAAGTTAGGCTAATCGTTCTAAAGTTCTCACATTTGTCGGCTCCTCTATTTTTGTGCATAGTAACGATAATGTTCCTCTTATAATCCTCCGGCATCTCGCCCGTTTCATATATGTATTTTACTAGTTGAAACATCCTATTTACTACTTTCTGTCCCGCACATTTCAAAATTTTCCGCCTGTATTTTATCTACACCCGGCGCTTTATTGTTCTTTAGCCCCTTTAGTGCTATTTCAAATTCCTCTCTCAATATAGGTTTTCCTACATCTTCCCTATCGATACTAGATTCTTCCTCTAATATCTCTCCTAATTCCTGACCCTCGTATAAATTTCCTAAGTACTGCTTCCATCTATCTTTCATTGTTCTTTCGCTTTTTTACACTTTCTAATGATTTCCCACTTTATTGACATAAGTTTTCAGTCCTTCCCCGCCTCGTCTGTTTTTGTAGCCTCGTCTCTTTTGTATTAAGTTTAAGATTTCGTCCGTTATCCAGGGCTTCCTAGCTTCCCGTTTCTCGTGTCCTAAAACGTCCGTAGTCGCGGAATCTAGACTATTCTTGATACCCTCCCACTCAGCTACTGCGTTCTTGATTTCGTCATTACTCGCTTTATTTATTAATTGATCTGTTTTCTCCTGGAACTTATCTTTCATATTCTGATCCCTCAATATGTCTACATTTATACGTTTCTTATCCTTCCGGGTGTTCAGATTTTTGAACTTTAATCTAGCTTTCATGACTACCAAGTTGTGGTCCCTGTCTACATCTGCTCCTGGATAACTCTTACAGTCTTTTACTTGATTTCTAAATCTCTTCCTAACCAGAATGTAGTCTATCTGATACCTGTCTGATAGTAGTCTATCTGTAGTCTATCTGATACCTGTATAAGTAGTACGAGCATAGAAAATTGCATTTTCGTAGATGGTACTGTGACAGCAGAAAAATATAAACAATTTTGACATTTTATTGCCGTCAATACCAATATCTCAAGGCATTGATGCGCAGTACATCTTCCAGCAGGATGGTGCAGCAAAAACTGTCAAAGCTTTGTTTACAGAACATAATGTCCTTGTTATGGAATGGTCCTCTAGTAGTCCAGACCTCTCGCCAATAGAAACATTGTGGCATAAAATGAAAAAACAGTCGCGCAAACATCCAGCACATTGAGTTAACGCTTCCTGAGTGCTGAAGAGTACGCTTTCTTGTAGATACAATCCTTACCAGAATTAAAGCTGTTATTGTTAATAAATGTGATGTGACATAGTTTTGATGAAACAGCCGAACTATTCTGAATCGCGAATTTTAGTGTTTTTTATTAACAATCTTGTCACTGACACATCATAATGTGGTAAAATTTCATCATATTTAAGTTAAAAGTTTATGCTTTGTTTCTGTTACCAATATGTTTCTTTAATAAAATAACTTTGAGAGTATTATTACTTTTTTAGTTTAAATATATGTTGTAAAATTATGCCTGACCGAACTATTATGAGCCTGGGCTCGTATTATCATCAATATCATCATTGATATTTCATGGGAATGTTTTCACTTGAAAGCACACTGTATAACATTAATAAAATTTTTAATTCCTCGTGATGAAAACGCTTTGTTTACTTTTTAATTTTTTTAATCACTTTCTGTTGCAATTTATCATTACTGTATAATTTTGATCTCTTGGTGGACAGTTTCATGAATTGTTTGCAAAATTAAGTTTGAGTTTCATGTAGAAGAAAGAAAACTTTTTATAAGAAATTATTTAAACAACATGAATGGACCTCCTGAATTGAATGTCACCATAAATCAGCGTTTTACACTGGAAGAAGTTGTTTCAACTTTTGCTAATAATTTATATTTACTTTTGAAAATATATATTTATAGACTGATCCTCTACACGTCAAAAATACTGTTCTTGACTCGTATCATGAAGTAGATTTTTGCTGTTTTACAGTGAAAGAAAGTGATTCAACTTTAACAAATAATTTTTTTGTTATTGACCATAATTTTCCTAATTAAACAGGGCGGAAACAAATATATTAAATAATAAATCTGCCCTATAATAAATTAAATAGGGCGGAAAAAAGTAACAAAGTCTGGAAATCTATGCAAATTACATAAAAAAATTGCATAAATTTACCTTTCGAATCGAATCATCTTCAATAAGTGTGGTACACTGGAAGAAATGCTTCAACTTTTGGAAATTATGTTTGGAAAATACAGTGCTATGAAAAAATATACTTACCTTCTATTTGGCCTATATCATAAGTAAAACTCAAAACTGAAAATAATTTTATGGATATGTTGGAGTGGTATATTATGTGAAATCAGTATTTTTATATTACAAGTTTTTAGGATCTCATGTATTGGTGAATAACAGAGATTTATGAAGAAGTGGGTCTGTGGTTTATGAACAATTCACTCACTGGTGTTTTTATATTTTACTTGGACTAATATTTGGTTCATACTATTTATTAAATTGGTAAAAGTTGCCTTGGGTTTCGTCACATGCAGCTACAATTCGACGTTTCAATTTATCAACAATTTCAATTGGAGTCTTATGAAGTGTAAGAAAGTACAAAAATAGAGAATTGTGTAGATATCATGTCTAAACTCCAGATTCAATGTATTTGATATGAATATATTTTATAAAATGACCCTGTATACAAGGTGTCAGTATAGTTTCTGGCACAACTTTATGTATACATATACATACTCAAAAAATCTGAAAACCCGGAAGGATAAGAAACGTATAAATGTAGACATATTGAGGGATCAGAATATGAAAGATAAGTTCCAGGAGAAAACAGATCAATTAATAAATAAAACGAGTAAGGACGAAATCAAGAACGCAGAAACTGAGTGGGAGGGTAATCAAGAATAGTCTAGCTTCCGCGGCTACGGACGTTTTAGGACACGATAAAAGGGAAGCTAGGAAGCCCTGGATAACGGACGAAATCTTAAACTTAATGCAAAAGAGACGAGGCTACAAAAACAGACGAGACGAAGAAGGACTGAAAACGTATAAGGCAATAAAGTGGGAAATCATTAGAAAATGTAGAAAAGCGAAAGAACAATGGATAGAGGAGAAATGCAAAGAAGTAGAAGATAAGTTCCAAGTAGGTAAGACCGATGAGGCTTACAAAATAATTAAGAGGAACTTCAGGGATGTAGGAACAATAAGTAGAAATGTTAGGAGTCAATCGGGGGACATACTGATAGGAAGAGAGGAGAAAGCGGATAGATGGAAGCAGTACTTAGGAAATTTATACGAGGGCCAGGAATTAGGAGAGATATTAGAGGAAGAATCTAGCATCGATAGGGAAGATGTAGGAAAACCTATATTGAGAGAGGAATTTGAAATAGCACTAAGGGGGCTAAAGAATAATAGAGCGCCGGGTGTAGATAAAATACAGGCGGAAATTTTGAAATATGCGGGACAGAAAGTAGTAAATAGGATGTTTGAACTGGTAAAATACATATACGAAACGGGCGAGATGCCGGAGGATTATAAGAGGAACATTATCGTTACTATACCGAAAAAGAGAGGAGCCGACAAATGCGAGAACTTTAGAACGATTAGCCTAACTTCCCATGCGTCAAAAATCTTAACTAGAATAGTGCAGAAGAGGATGGAAAATAGAGCGGAGGAAATACTAGGAGAAGACCAATTCGGGTTTAGGCGAAATAGGGGAACTCGCGAAGCTATTCTGGCGCTAAGAGTAATGTTAGAGAAAACAATAGAAAAAGGAAAGAACGCTTATATAGGATTTGTAGATTTAGAAAAAGCTTTTGATAACGTAAGATGGGAAAAAATGTTCGAGATACTAAAGAGCGCGGGAATGAAGTATAGAGATAGGAGAGTAGTACACAATCTATACATAGAGCAAACTGCTGTTATAGAAGTAGAAGGGGAAGAAAGGGAAGTAGGTATTAGGAAAGGAGTAAGACAAGGATGTACGCTATCACCACTAATTTTTAATCTGTACATCGAAGAGGCGATTAATGTGGTAAAAGATAGAGTAGATTTCGGGATTAAAGTACAGGGACAGAAACTAAAAATGCTGAGATTCGCGGATGATATAGCAGTATTAGCATCTAGTAAGGAGGAACTAGAATCAGCATTGAACGAAATGGAGGCAGTGTTGACAGAGGAATACGGAATGAGGGTGAATAAAAACAAAACTAAAGTGTTCGTGTGCAGAGGGCGCGAGAGCAGAGCAAAAACGAAAGTACAAATTAATAATGAAAGATTGGAGGAAGTTAAAGACTTCACTTATTTAGGAAGTAAAATAAATTGGGATGGAAGAAGCGATAAAGACATAAAACAAAGAATAGCGCAGGGTAGAGTAGCTTTTAACAAAAAGAAAGCACTTTTATGCTCGGGGGTAATAAACTTAGAAACAAGGAAGAGATTTTTGAAAACATATGTATGGAGCACGGCACTTTACGGCTGTGAAACCTGGACGGTAGGGGAAGCAAGTAGGAAGAAATTAGAAGCTTTTGAGATGTGGTGTTACCGAAGAATGATGAAAATACCATGGACTGATAGGGTTAGAAACGAAGAAGTATTGGAGAAAGTCGGCGAGAAAAGGAGTATGTGGAAAAGCTTAAAGAAGAGAAGAGATAGAATGGTAGGCCACTTGCTGAGACATGGGGGAATAGTCCGCGATATTTTGGAGGCAGAAATAGGAGTGAGGAAAGGCAGAGGTAGGCCTAGATTAGACTACTGCTCGCAAATAGTAAGGGATGTAGGTTGTAGCACAATTAGCGAAATGCGTAAGTTAGCACAAGATAGGAGAAGCTGGAGGTTAGCGTCCAACCGGTCTTAGGACTGATGACCTAATGATGATGATACATACTCAAAAGAAAAAAAAAGAACTAATGCGCTGTACCAAGTACAAAAATTTGTAACTAACTTCCTCCTATCTGTCCCTTGCCCTAATTATAATATTCATAGTAATATACAGTCCCTGCTCACTTTATTAGGCTCACTTGCAAAATTGTTGTTTTTTGATGTGTATAAATAATATTGGCTTTGTTAAGTATACGAGTATGTACTCAACCGTCGAACAGATAATTGAGATATCCCACATTTGTTTGCAATTTCCCGTTGACTGTATTCAGTATTTCGTAAAAGTGCAATTACAGACGATTTTTCGTCCGAAGAAAGATCTTGACGTTTACCCATCTTAAAAAAATCCATTTAGGGGTTAGTCGACTGAAGTTTTTGTAACAAAAAGTATAAATACCATAAATAATGGCATTATATAGTAAAATCATTACTCACCTTTGAATTACTGTAATGAAAATAGGAAAAGTTTAAAGCAAAACAATTATTTTCATCCAAAATCAACACAAGTTCCAGATTGTGCTGGAACAGACACACAGAGCATAAAAAGTCACATTCTGACAGTTGCATGAAAATTCTGCAATACCGACTGAATTATGTTATCAAATCGAAACCTTTTGGTTATGCATCCATCAATATTTATTTGTTGTAACATACGCATACCCATCATGTGCAAAGATTGATTTTAATATATGCCCGAAATTAAAAAACCGCGCTATGAGTGGTGAGTCTAATAAATTGAGCAGGGACTGTACTCAATACCACATACAGTGAGTAGGTTAAAATAGGTCATTGAGACCCAGGGGCGCTCTGTCATAGGGTACATGAAGTTTTTTATTCCATTATCATACAATTTCAGTTATAGCTGTCTGGTTAGGTGTCTGGCCCTACAAAAGTTATGCCAGAAACTATCCGGAAACCCTGTATATCTACTGACAATGTTTTAAAATTACACGTTAGATGTGAGGAAACGCTGTATTAATGATAGATTGTAAAGAAAAGTGGTAAAGAAACGTTTTGATTTCTACAAAGTGACGAAATTTTCATCGATCAATCCTATGGTGTCTCCGATCGCGACGAAATCAGTTTGAACATTTTAAACGTTTATTTTCATAGTAAAATTTATGTAGAATAGTATGGTTCCGTTCCAATGTCGCCGGTATAACTTTTGGATCAATGTTACATTTAGATGGGAATAGTAAGGTAGGCTCATTATTTGTCCTCAATATTGTGAGGGATTTAAACGTTGATTTATGCTATTATAGCATGTTTGATTCTAAATCTATTCCAGCGACATTTTAATCGGACCATTTTATGAGTAGGAGCTCGTTTTTTTTTTGTTGGGTTCATATTTTGACTAAGTTTTTTCTTTGTAGGTTTGTTGAGATACAAAGTGGACTTCCAAAGTCTGCAGTTAGATGAATTGGATAACGGAGAAGACTTTGATCTAGACGATTACTAACTTATTTCCTTATTTTCGTGTAAAACAGTTTAAAACCAACAGCATTTGTAGAAGTGGCGCCTTCGGGGCGCGCAGCATCTCTTGCTCACAAATCTGCATAGGCATGATGACAATATCGCTGACGATCCAATTGCTATCATGTACCTTGCACAAATAAATGGTTCATATTTTTTAGACGTGTACTTTTACTACTGTATTTTATCTTCTTTTTGTATATTGCCGATAAGTTGTTTGTTTATAGTTGAAGATATGAGCGTTTTGTTGAAATCTTCCGAATCGTATCTGATACCGTGCGGAAGCGCTGCTGGCGTTTTATATATATATATATTATATATTTATAAACAAGTGGATGTGAGTTGTATGTATCTAATATATTAAGTGGAACGTTCTAATATAATACAAAGTGGAATTGTGTAAATATATTTTTTTTTTACTTTGCATATGTGAACATGCCGTCAAGTCGTTTGGGATAGCTTCTCGGGCTGCCCCGGCGGGCCCCCTCGATCCCGTCGACATGTGATCGCGAATATATATTTATTTAAGTATGGGGGTCTAGGGGGTTCCTTCGGGCGAAGCCGTTTCATTTCAGTTGCTATCGAGACTAAGGGCCTACCGATGATATTGCCGCGAATATATTCAATCAGTTGTAGACAGTTTTTACATTCCCATATCACAGTATGGCGACTGCTTCTACGAAGGCTTTCGCGGGGATATAACGTCCGTTATTTTCGGCGATTAGTATAAATTTTTTCTTTTGGATTTGTATTGTAATTCGTTGGCATTGTTCCGAACTTCACCTCGTTCGATTCCGCTGACAGAATGTGTTTTTCGTTGTTTAACCCCTATTGAATGCTAGGTTTGATTTGTATTTTGAGTTTATTAACACGTATCAGATCAGTTCATTAATTGAATGGCGGAAATTGTAAGAATGAGAATAAAAACTTTTACAGATGGCATGTGTTTTATTTCGGAACCGTCGCCTTCATCAGGAGCACCCCGTATAATAACGGTAGGTAACCGAAAAGAAATATCAGCATTTGATATTTATGATAGAACGTTCATGTCATTACAATGCAACTGTTACGAGTTCTATGCAATCGGCGGCAAGCTTTTTGAAATGTATTTTTTCTGATTGGCTAAAAAATTCTATCGTAAGCTCGATTGTCGAATTTTTTCCAGCGAATATCTGAATAAATTGAAAGAATTATAATAAAATTGGTAAAGTTAGTTCGTATTAGACTTGCGTTCATGTGAGGTGATTGCTACCAGAGCTTTTGGAATTTCTGATATGTTTACTCGGTTCGTCACTGAAAAAAAAATACAAATATTATTTTAATCATACGACAATTAGGGACGACACTTAGCTATTCTTTATAAATGAATATACAATTAGATACTTTTCAGAAAAGGTCTTTTGTCTTTATAGCACAGTACCAACATGGCAAAAGATTAGCTAATTTCGTAGTCCAGTCAATAAGGTACACTTTACAAGTACGCCTTTATACTTTCACGAATGTTATTATGGTATCGATTCAAAATAGGTGTAGTAGTACTGCTACTGAATTAGTCAGACTCGTTTAATTTGCGTTTTTCGTTTTTAATTTGAGGTTATGTCGGAGTCAAAAAGATAAAATGTGTATTTACATGTTTTTAACATTGTTTGAACAGCCATCTAAGATGTGACTCTTAAAGCAACCTTAAAATAGAAGCCGAAATTTCGAATAAAACATGACTGTCAAAAACGTAATTTCATGGTTGTTTTTCCTTCATGAACAGTCTAGATCCTAGATCTTGATATCTATCGAATATATGCAATAATTCCTATAAAACCTATCAATAGGTACAATGGAACTTCTAGGAATTAGAGAAACGAATTTTCCAACAGCATAACATTAAAATTCATATTTATGTAGGTTCTGTTTTTGAGAATTATCAAAGGAGTCATTTTACCTTGGTGCCATTCTTATAGTATGATTTTAAATGTATTTGTACAGCTTTGGAGTTATATCTACATGTCAAAAATGTTACTTCAGCGATAATACTTGCCCGTTAAAGACAATTTTGAGATGTAAATTGTGCAATACAAATTGCATGGATTTTTGAATTCAGGAATTGCAGCACCCCCTTAAGAAGTGTCGTGCCTCGATACAACTTCATTTGCATTTCCTTTTACATTTTACAAAATTGTTAATCTACACAGGAAGAAATAATTCTGCGGCTAAAGGAGCTAAGAGGCTCTTCTTTTATTCAAATGCAGTTCCTTCATACGTCGAAAGGTGGCGCCACATACAGCCATTTAGTAAATAGAGAAAATATTGAGTTTTGTATTATTTCAATAGAATACAATTTTTTTTTCCTTGGTAAACTTCATAATTTGTCATTCGTTGTTGATACTAGTAGCTGCAATTTACATTTGTCGGTCTGGGTGGTAGACCTGATAGCCTTTAAGCACTAAAAGAAGGAATTCGTACATTTGATAATTTCGTTTGAAATAAAAGTGTTGCGTCTATGCACATATAGTATGCGTTCTTCGTTGGTACGGGTAACTTGTTGCTCGACGGTTTCATTTGAAATCAATTTGTTCCAAGTAGCGTGCGTTCTGCATTGATATTGTTAACTTGTCGGTAAAGTGCGTATACCTTGGGAGTATCATTTTTGTGGAGTTCTTTTTCTTTTTATCCTTGTTTTTCTCTTAACTATCCTTACAAATTTATCAGAAGCTCAAGTTCTGCTTTAGGTCTTTTAACTACATCCGCCACCTAAATATCATTTCAATAAATGCATGTACATAAAGTATGTAATATACACTACCTCACAAATTCACTTTTCTTTATTTCAATGCCGTACTTCAAATGAAACTTCTTTAACGACATTTTGACATATCCGTATAATGCGATTTAAAAATTCCCTATTCCTTTAATGAAGGAACTGTTTAAATTCCGGTACGGGCTCGTCAGGTTACCCTTTATATTTTTTCTCATCCTTCGATTGTGACTGACTAGCTTCATCAGAATCTTTACGAATCAACTTAGGTTTCTTCCTACGTTTCGAATCAAACACTCCATCCCTTGTGTTCTTTTAAGATCAATAATTGTTTGCAAGCTTTTAGGCAATTGATCTTCAGAATTAGTCGGTGAGGCATATTGATTTTACCCTTTATCCTTCAATATAATTTAAAAATAGATGGTGATTAATAAAACACAACCTGTTCCAATTTTACCTATTGAATCTCTCTGCAGCCTGCTTTTCTGGGATCTTTCATGCCATGGTGTTTTCTTCCTGATATTTTTCTACTCATATTTCACTATTTTACAAATAAGGTAGGTTAGGAATCTACCCTAGATAAGTGTGGTTAGATTTCGTACAAACAAGCTCGTTCCTTTTGTACTCGGAGACCAGATTAGTTGTTCTTAGTCCTCAAAAAGCAATTGAGCACTTGGTAATTATTTACTTTGTAGCAAAACTCTCCAATACTTACCAAATGTTGACAACCCCCCATATTCGGGGATGCTGAAAACAAATCTGGTTTATGTGTTTGGCACAGTTTTCTAGAAAACGAATTTTCAACTTTCCGCACGTAACCACTTATCAAATAACTTTCATTTTACATTACATGGATACCCAAAATTAATGTAAATAGATACTACAACACTTTCTTTATACATATTATACATTAAAACCGTCATAAAACTTATTATTGATTACGATTCTCTATTTTACTTGCAACGTTTACAATTTTCACACAACCGTCCATTTGTTATCCAAGCGTTTCGGGCAAGAAGAGTAGAGAGTTCTCTAGTCTTCTTGGTTTCGCGTGTAGCTGTAGAGGGCAGGTAGTGCATTACTGGTGGTGGTGGTGGACTGGTGGAGGTCAACCTAAAGCTGCGTCCAAACATGCAACACCGAAGCGTATCATAACGCCAACCAGTGACAATTTAAAGGGCTCACAGCGTGACATCGAAGCGCAACATCAGAGCGTCCCATGCTTGTCGATTTTTCAGCGTTACATCAAAGGCTTGTACGCGGTGGCGTTACGCATCGCCCGTACATGTCTGGACGGGACTACAATGATTGAATGATTACAATGGATGGAACAGCGTGGTGTTAAGAACCGATGCTACGCGTCGATGTCCTGTTGCGGACGAAAAGTATGTGTCCTGTTGCAATATGATGTCACGATGGTAACTCGCGCGTCGGCGTTACGATACGCTTCGGTGTTGCATGTTTGGACGCAGCTTAAGGCTAGTGACAATTAAAACCTTCTAAAGCTAAAAATAACTAGAATAATTTAAAATTTTTAACCCCAATGCCATGTCGAGGCAAAAAATTCATTGTGTACGCTACGAGCAAAATCTGTCTCTTTGCTCGTAGTGTGTACGTGATTATACAGCTTTACGATCTGTGGTGCATGTTACGACTGACATGATTGAATGCTAATTATCAACATAATTTTCAGTAGTTTATTGCGTTAATAATCATTTCTGGCACCAGAAATTGATTAAGTTTTGTTTTTTTAGATATTTACAGTATAATGTATTTTTCTTATTTTTTTTATCTTTTTATATAACCAAATGGGAAAATTAAGCTTTTAGGTTATGTTTTGTTTGCTGTCATACGCATAATCTCTAACCAAATCGATAATTTGTTTTAATTTGCTGATTGTTTAAAACTGGGTATCCTGTATAAGCTGAATTTTTCAGTGTTTTACTTTTTTCTTCACTGTTTTCTTCTCTTTATATTGCAAAATCACGATATATAACAAGTTATCGCCATCATTAATTTTATTAATATGAGCAAAATGATACATTTAACTTTCCCAAAAAATAAATACTTACATACACACAGCTACACTAAATGTAAGGCACAAAGTATATATAAAATTTTTTACTTAATTATGTACACACAAAAGCAAGTATATTCAATTATTTACACAAAAAAGCAAGTATATTCTTGATATTAATTATTTAACGATACTTCCTCAACAGACACGTTTGGACTTTTACTGGGTACATCTGGTAAATTCAAAGATAATTTCTCCATCTGCTTCTCCAAGTCATTAGTGATTCCACTATCATCCGGAGGCTGATCCCCTGCATCGTCTTTCAATAATTCAGCTAGTTCTTGTTCCAAATCGGATTCATCGAAATCCACAGCAGGTCTAGCTAAAGCCGATTGTATATCCTCGTGTTTTTCCAACATCTAAAACGCAACAAATGATGTTCTGGTAGTAAAGAAAACTTCAGCGGCACTTACGTATCCTAACTGAATCATCGTATCCTCGACATTATCTTCTGATAACCCCGTATCTTTGCAAGTTGTATTGAAGGCGGAAAGAGCATTTTTGTACGCTTCCCAAACGTGGGCGTCAGTGTGAGTATCGTGTATTTGCTCTAATAGAACTTGAATATTGTGCAAAGCACTTACTTTCTTCTCTAACCGTTTTTCTAGTTCGTGCTTTTTTCTTAACGAACTTTTAGCCTAAAATAATGAAATATACACACACCACTTATTACTTATTACATATAGTGAAAAACTATCTCACCGTCTGTCTGTGATTCTTTGAAAGATGCATTTTAGCGTCCCTAACACAACTTTGTATTTCATCTTCTAGCGATTCCACATGCTTAGTTATTAACTCTTCGTTTCTTTCGAGGGTATAAATACCAATGTCTATCTCAGTTATAGGAGTTACCCGACTGCCATCGCCAAATTTTATAAGAAAGGTGTCTAATTCATCGTTACTTTTTTTACTGTTTAATTTTGTGACATCTACTCTACGATGAGCTGATAAGTAATGTAGCAACAATTTAATATTATCTGCTTGTTCAGAACCTTTTTCTAGAATAGTTAATAAGTCGTTCAGGCTTATTAACTTGTTTCTGAACCTATTGGGTATACTGGCGATTAAACCATCACATTTTGATCTAATTACATCTAAATGTATGTATGTGCCGGTGATATCTGTAGGCGTAAAAAGGGAATTCTTTATTTTGTTGTATGACCATGATAAAGGCCTTTTTAATAAGATATCGGTTGCCCATCCCGTCCAGGTATTAGAATTCTTTCTTAAAAAAACATCAACAATTTGAATTTCCCCATTTTTTATCATTTCCGCTATAACTTCGTTCAAACAGCTCGGAGGTCTTCCATTCCTTACAAAAACCTGAATCAAAGATGATAATGTGAACGAATATATATCGTTACAATCGCAGTACGCTTTTATAATATCTTTCCAGGTACATATTTTAGTTTCCCAATCTTTAGAATTAACACTACTGCTTCTAAGTGGTGCGAACAGCACGTTGATTCTCTTTTCATCCTTCAGAGAATCAGGTAATTTATCGGCAGGTATTTGAAACATTTCTCCTATTCACTAGATTACAGAAATGGAAAACATATGTTTTATGACAATAGACAGATAGTTGTCAACTACTGTTGCGTTCATTGTTCCTTTTTAGATGTCTTCTGTCTAAAGACAGCCTGTTTTTTTAAATAAACTGGATATATACGAATCTTTATCAACTTGCTGATCTATTATGTGAAATAGAGTTAAAGGAACGACACTGAAAAATTCCGAACTCGTTCAAAGTTAACACCAAACTTGCACTTTTCCACTTACTGAACGTAATAGTGCAAAAGTAAAGAGTTGTATTGATCTTTTGCACCATGTTTAATATTTATATTTCCATATAACGAAGAAAACTAGAGATGAGTTCTCTAGTCTTCTTGCATATAACATATATATGTTTTAAATTTCGCTTAAATAAGGCCATAGATACTATTTTTGGTATTGGGCTGGTTTAAATTACTCTATAGTTATGTTCGCTAAATGTGTCAAAAAGGTTAAGATGATAGTTCTTTAGCTCCATATCATCCTTTAGTTTAATATACATACAGTGGTAGTATACATATATCATAACTAATGGAAATAATAAATAAAAAAATAAAAGGCGTTCGTGACTAACATTAGCCAACAAACATTCTCTTAATCTTTTTGAAAGGGAAGAACTTGACCTTGATAAAGCAAAGGAGGCCAACGAACGCATCCTTTACGCTTTGTGATGGCTAATGAGGTTATATATCCTAGTTTTCGTTTTTCGTAACGCCCTAAAAGCTATTTATATACCTTTGGAATTCCAATTCTATATATCGACGCCAATAAAAATTCGTCACGGATTTTTAAATAAATCAAAATGCCTTTAAAACTTGCAACTCGCGCATCCTCAATATAATTATGGAACCCTATCGTATGATCGAAATTACGTCACGATCACAAATGATCCACTTTTTTTTCTCAGAAAAATTAACGTAGACCATTGAGTAATACATTGAATATTGAATGTCTCGTACGTACTTTTGACTGGTTATCTGCGTCTTCGCACCGATACAGTTGTAATTCCCGATTTCGTATTGGAAACTGGAAATTTCATGCGGTTACAAATTCTTCTTGACACGTGAACGTTTTCGATGTGTGGTGCTAATTAGTGTGGATTTTATTTATAGCAGTTAAACAGCTTCAAAATGTTTAAAGGTAATACGATATAAAGCCATTAAATATCGAAGTATAGTCGATTTGTTCTTGTGTATATTGGAAGTGAAATACATAAAGGTTAGAGAGGTTATGGGCTTTACATTTTAATTACCAATAACTGGTAGGCAGGTCAAGGTCAGAAGTAGCACCTTTAAACGTTATCACACTTTTTTCCAGTCGGCTGTCATGCATGTTTAAGTTGAGAACACCGTGCTATTGCTGTAGTAACTCTAAAACCCATCATTCTAGTTGACCAGTTTACGTTCAATCTCCTTGGCAGGCTTAACTTTTCTGTTGTAATTGCAGTTGTTCAAAGCGATGGCGCCTCACAGTTGTAAAGGTTGCTTGAGGGATATTATTGCGAACAGAATGGCGAAGGAAACTAAAGAGATACCCATGGAGGTTAACGGGGTGGATAGCAATGGGTTACCAGACAATCCATGTAAGTATATATTAAATTTGTTAGGTTTCAAGTGATCTTGAGAAGTATTTTGAAGTTACCTAGTCAATGCTGTAGATATACATTAAAACAAAATTCATGAAGTGTCGAATTTAGCTCAGTTTCCATCTATGTAACAGACTTCTTTTTATAAATATTTTTATATGCTTTCAAGGTCTTCCAATGTCACTTACTTATTAATTCAGTTATTTAACTTTTTCATTTACATCTATTTTATATTCGCCCATTCTAGCATAGTATTAATATTTAACTAATAGTTGAGTAGCGCCATCTTTTCACTAATACTTTTATATATAATTGGAAACTGGCCTTAAGCATCATCTTATGAGTTTGTCAGATATCACAGGTATTTGTTAATGTCGCTACTTTTGACAGGTATCAAAGTTTTAGTCATCAATTTGCTATTGTAGACTCAAACAATTTTTTAAATATTTTGACATGAAAGTCAAAAAATTAAAATTTCAAACGATACACTGTCTAAAAAAGGCGCAATAATTTTAAAAACTGCTACCTTGATTCTAAGGAAAACCAAGATAATGAAACTAAGTCAGATGTAATTATTGAAATTATGGATTTGTCCAAAAACATGGTAGTACATAATCTGAAATTTGGATAAATTCTTTTTCATTTATAAATACGCATAGTATATCCGTATTACATAAAAAACAAAAAATGGTTATCTATTGTTTCATGGCAAGTCTTAATAGAAGAATATTAATAAATTCAAAATTTGGAACACAATTATATGGAACCCTATTAGGTAAAAGGAAAGGTAACTAACAATTTAGATTTATAAGCAATGGGACGACATTTTTCTATATATGAAATTTGGATAAATAAGAAATGAACACATATCAGTATAATTTCAAAATCAATCAGTTGGGTGTTTTACATATTATTGTACATTTAAGATGAAACTCTTATTATATATATTTTATTCTTAGGTATTTCTACCTCAAATATTTCATATAAACGTGAGTTAAACAGCTGTAAACTTTTTTTGTTTTTGATGCATTTATCACATTTCCCAGTATCATATTTTATAAATAAACAACTAATACAAATACTCTGTTACTAATATGAACACTTATCGCTGTTACTAATATGAGAATAAAAAGTTTCTAAAGATAAGCTTGTTTATTGCAAAATTTATATCGACTGTTGCTAATTTTATCAAAATATTTGATATAAAGATAAACACTGACTTATACACTTTAATGGTGTTCTTGAGTATGTTTAACATTTATTTTTTCAAATGAACTATGGACATATTTCACATTCTCTGAAAAAGAAAACAGTTAAATGTCATTTTCCAAAATTATCCGTTCCTGAAATGGTAAAACAATGCTTTTACTTACCGGTTTCCCTCCCACGCACCAAAATGACAGCAAAGCCATTAAAACCTTATCAATTCCATCATTCATAACAATACCTACTGTAACAATACATTGAATAACTTTTTTTTGTTGTTAAAGATTCATCAAAGGTGGGGAATGGCATGCCTGATTATCCCTGTTTTTCAGCAATGCCTTGGTTTGGGATGGATATCGGTGGTACTCTATGTAAATTGGTCTACTTCGAACCGAAAGACATTCCAAAGTGTGAGTCGGTTTCGGAAGTGGAGACGTTAAGGAACATCCGGAGATATCTGACGAAAAATTCAGCTTATGGAAAGACGGGCCATCGAGATACACATCTACAAGTAAGTAAACAACATTTTGATTATGTAAATGTTATAAAGATCGTTAATTTGTTGCTAATTTTATTTTTATATCCTGACTAAAGTCCAAAAGTTGAGATAAAAAAATAAGCAGTCATTAAATGACCATTTTCACTTTGTGAAAACATTTATTTGCTAGGCATGTGTCGTACAATATTTCAATAGCAACACATAAACCTGTGAATTGTAATATAACAATATGAGGTTAAAGGTTTTTTTGCATTCTACCATTTACAATAATTTACATATTTAACAAAGTAATTTCATGTTCGGCATTTGTTAATGTGTGTTGACGTTTCAAACAAATTTGAAATTTTAATACTCTATACACTACTGCTTTAGAAATGTATAATATGTAAGGCCATGTGCCATTGGTTCATAACAAATTTACGCCGCAACAAAAAATTAAATGAGGAAATAATCAGTGGGAAACTATTTGAGCTTATAACCTTCTGAAAGATATTTTTATTTATCAGAAAAAAAAACTCGAATAAAACAAAATATCTGAAAGTTTTTCTGTAGTTTGTGTTTTCAATTTTCTGCATAAATATATGCAGGGCAGTACAAAAGATTGGCACAAATAATCGTTTGAAAAATGGATGTACACTAGGCACAAAAATTAAGGGGTGTAATTAAATCCAAAATTTTTAGGCGATTTTCAAGGGGCTGTAACTTGGAGAAAAATTGTCGCAGAGCAATTTTTAAAAAAGCAAATTAAAGCTCCAAGTTTCTAGTTTTCAGATTTTGAGTTCAAAATTTTTTACCTTCAACAGTTTTTGAGTAATCATAATCGTAAGAAAACCATCGGGAAAAGAATTTTACAAATTTTTTGTTCACTTTTCAAAAGGTCCACAAACTTCAATAAATTTTTATCAGTGATTTTATCATAAAGCTTTTTTAGATGGTTTTATGTCCTTTAATTTGAGCGGTCTAAAAGCCTTGTACGATGATTTTTCGCGGAGTTATCGTCGTTCAAAGCAAAGTCAGTTTTGACTTTTTTTTTAAATGTTTTTTTTTTCATTTTTTTTTTACAAAAATTAACATTATTTGATAAAAAAATATGGATTATTGTTAAAAAATATTTTAATGGATAAAAATGAAAAATTCATCCTTAAATTAATTTTTAGCAAAAACGACAAATTCAATCATTCTGGGCATAATAAAAACAAAATCCTAGCGCTTTGAAATTTTCAGGGTTTCTTTGGGATACTTTGTGGTTGAAAAGAAACAGTCAACATCCTTAGTCTATCCATTATTGCAAAGTTATGCCAAGTTAAGTAAATATCCAAAAATACGCAATTTTTTACCTCTTTCGATCAAGAGGTTTTTTTTTATTAAAAACCAACAACTACCACTTGTAAAGAATACTTTGCGGTTTTTAAAACCCTACTTGAATTTTCTGTACGATCATTATTTCCCAAGTAATTAATTACCAAAGTCAAAACTATCTTTTTTGCTTTGAACGATAATAATTATCGTATCAGACTTCTAGACCACTCAAATTAAAGAGTATAAAAGCATCTAAAAATGCTTTATGATGAAATAACTGAAAGAAATTTATTCCGTATACAAGTGCGTGGACCTGTTGAAAAGGCAAGTAAAAATTGAATATATATTTCCGATTTTTTATTCTTATGATTAGTCAAAAACTGCTGATGGTAAATAATTTTGAATTCGAGATCTGAAAACTAGAAACTTGGAGCTTCAATTTGCTTTTTTTTAAATTGCTCTGCGACTATTTCTTTCCAAGATACAGCCTTTTGAAAATCACCTAAAACTTTAGGATTTTTTTATATCCCTTAACTTTTGTGCCTAGTGTATTATACCTAATATTTACAGGGTGTTTTTTTAGGTAATATACCTGTATGCTAATGTCAAAAATTAGGTTTCCATACAGTTTTGCAAAATATATTTTTAATTATAACAAAAAAGTAAACAAAACAAATTATCTCAAAGTTTTTCTGCAGCTTATTTCTAAATTTGTCTATATATAAATCTACCATTGTTCTATACAGGGTAGTGAAAAAGATTAAAACAAACAATTAAATAAATTATATTAAAATATACCACAGTTATTTTTACAAAAATTACACACAAGGTGTTTTAATTCTTACTTTGACGTTAAAAATTACAATTTTAAGGGATATGTTAACGGTTTTTCGTATTTTTTTTGGACAATCATCCTTTAAATATCATATTTCACCTTGTGTAATATTCTGCGTCTACCTGGGACCAAAATAAGGACATGTACCCTTTCTTTAGATGGATAACGTTGTGATAAGCGGAATAACAGGCACGTTACATTTCATCCGCTTCCCCACTAGCGAAATGAAGAACTTCCTGGCGTTGGCGAAGTATAAGGGAATGGCCACGCTGGTCACGACAGTCTGCGCCACGGGCGGGGGGGCGTACAAGTTCGAAGAAGACTTCAAAAGAGTAAATTCCTAGATTTTTGTCTTAATCCGATTTAATTTAATGGTACATTTTAGGAAGTGAATATGAAGCTGGCCAAATTCGACGAGTTCGACTCGTTGCTCAAAGGGTTGCAGTATATCGATAAGAACAACCCTACGGAGTGTTACTATTGGGCGGATCCGACGGACGAAAGCAAATGTGCGAAAGTAAAATATGATTTCTCCAGCCCTTATCCGTTCCTCATCGTAAACATCGGATCCGGCGTTAGCGTTTTAGCCGTTTACTCGGCCACTAACTACAAGAGGATATCTGGGACAAGGTAAATCGTTTAGCATCAACAAATTATGGCAATAAAAGTGTCCGAACTGATCTAGTGGATATGAATCTTAAACGGATCCAGTTTGTTATCGGGTTATCAGTATTTAAATAGGTCGGTACACAGTCAAAAGGTTCATTGCGTATAAATATATTTAAATCGCGTACAGGGTGAACCAAATTGGTGAATTTTAAAAATGTTTTTTATGTATTTTAGGAATAGTCTGATTTTTAACTACCTAAAATCGGTTATAACGGTTACAAATAAAAGAAATGTTAATAAGATCACTTTTTTAAATCAGTAATGTTTCTTGATAGTCTCATCGAAATAAAAAATTTTGGGTTGTATACAGGGTTGATCAAAATGAATAAAATACAAAAATGCATATTGAGGATTTTAAATAAAACAAAGTAGTTAAGGTTAGCTAAAGATTTTAGGTTGACACCATACTTTTATTAAGAACATTTACATTTTAATAATATTAATATTAAAAAAATATATAAATAAATTGAAAATTCGAATTGTGTCAAGATTATGTCGATTAGAATTTTAATATCCAAGCCAATCTTTGTTTTCAGTACCCAATTCAATATTTTTTAGGCTTTCTCCTTTTTTTATTTTTCATCGCTACAAATTTGTTGTAAAATAAATAAAATATCAATAAGCTTGTCTTTTTTTATATGAATAATGTAAGTTGATGGTCTGACACAAATAAAAATTGTTAGGTTGTATACAGGGTTGACTAAAATGGATAAAATATATAATCGTATATTGAGGATTTTATATATAAAAAATAATAAAGGTTATGAGGTAATAAAGGTTATAGCTAAGACAAGTCTTAAACATTTGTCATTTTAAGAATATATATTTTGAACATTCAGTTAATATATTTTGAACATTGCAAAATATTTCAAGATGGTGGTCTCACGCAAATAAAATATTTAGAGTTGTGTACAGGGTTGACCAAAATGGATAAAATAAAAAATGTGTATTGAGGATTTTATATACGAAAAATAATAAAGGTTAGCCAAAACAAGTCTTAGGAATCCATATCATATTTTATTGAGAACATTTACAGGTAATAGTTGTAGGTGTTCACATTTTTGTCACAGAAGAATAAAAAAATATATAATGAGGAGACTTACTTACATATCAATAAATTAGAAAATTCGGTGAAAATTTTCTAAATTAATATCCAAATCAAGAACTATTTTTTAGTACCGAATTCGCCTTTTCTTTTCATACACAAAAATTGGTATTAAAAGTTATGAAATCGATAAAATATTATAATAAGAGTTATTTTACATGTATAAAATTTCAAGGCGACTGTCTCACGTAAATAAAAAATTTCGAGTTGTATACAGGGTTGACGAAAATGGATGAGATGCAAAAATGCGTATTGAAGATTTTATAAATAAAGAGCAATAAAAGTTAAGTAAAATAATTAATAATACGCGTTATAATTGTTTAATGAACAAAATAAATAAATAAACAAATGATATAGCGGAGATAATTTAGATGAATAAATCAGAATATTAATAATGCGATAGAATTATGTAAAGTTCCTTTTTAATATCTCTGCATTTTTACCGTTATTAACAACTCTTGACTTGCTTGTAATGCCATACTTCCATTGATAATTTGCGAGTCAGATATCGTTGCACATGAAAAGATACAGCACGTGGATCGTTAAAACAACATATTTTATTCTCTAGCTATATTGAAGGTCAAATAAGTTATAATGTATAAAGTTATCAGTAAACTGTTCTCCAACTTCCACTAATGACTATTAATTACGAACGCTTTGGCGTTCAACGAATAAAATTTCATTTTATCTTGCATAGTTTAAAGGAAATTATACACTTTAATTACCTTAAAGTCATAAATAAGTTATGTAAGTTGGTTGATAAAATTTGCGCGATTTTCTACAGTTATTTCCTTAAACTGATTTTTTTTTGTTAATGAAATAAATTGTGCAGTACGTATTGGCTGTAAATGAAACTATCCTTGAAGTGTTTTTACCCATGTTTACTATCACAAATAGAAAATGAACAGACCGTGGACAACAAAATACATTTATAAAAGGTGGTCCAACCAAAACGCACCATGTTAATTGTAAATAAAACAAAAAGTTTTCAGAGAATTATCTTAATATTTTTTATTATGATAGAAGGATCTATGACAATTATGTGTGAAACAAAATATCGGCCAAATGCTCGCCACGGCTTCGGTGGCATACCTCTATCCGATGGTCCATATTTTCAATGACTCTGAGACATAATTGAGGTTCAATGTCGTTAATGTGCCGAATTATCTCATCCTTTAGCTCTTGAATTGTTCTTGGCTTATTGACGTACACTTTTTCTTTTAAATATCCGCAAAGAAAG
This sequence comes from Rosalia funebris, assembly GCA_037954035.1. Taxonomy (NCBI): domain Eukaryota; kingdom Metazoa; phylum Arthropoda; class Insecta; order Coleoptera; family Cerambycidae; genus Rosalia; species Rosalia funebris. Next base: position 6,131,746 of record JAZFAV010000001.1, on the reverse strand, counting down.
AAGTCCAACGGTGTCAAATCACATGATCGTGGCGGCCAATTAACATCGCCACGACGTGAGATAACACGGCCATTGAATTTCTCGCGCAAAAGTGCCATTGTTTCGTTGGCTGTGTGGCAAGTGGCACCATCCTGTTGGAACCACATATCGTCCAGGTCAATATCCTCAATTTCTGTCCACAAGAAGTCCGTTATCATCTAGCGATAGCGAACACCATTCACGGTAACTGCTTGGCCGACCTCATTTTCGAAGAAGTACGGCCCGATGACACCGCCAGCCCATAAACCGCACCAAACAGTCACTCTTTGTGGATGCATCGCTTTTCAACAATCACTCGTGGATTCTCATTTGCCCAAATGCGGTAATTCTGCTTGTTAACGAATCCACTGAGGTGAAAGTGTGCCTCGTCGCTGAAGATGATTTTCTTTGTAAAGTCACCATTCACTTCTGTCTGTTCAACCAACCATTCGGCGTATTGACGACGCTTGAAATGGTCAGTAGGCTTCAGCTCTTTGAGTCAATTGAACCTTGTAAGCGTGTAAATTCAAATCTTTATTCAAAATTCGCATCAGTGACGTTCGTGAGATGTTCAATTGTTGGGCACGACGACGAGTCCAGGTTGACGGCTCTTCTGCTACACTATCGCGAACAACAGCAATGTTTTCCGCAGAACGAACTGGGCGAGCATGCACAGATGTTTTCACATTTCCTACAGACCCGGTTTGCTGAAATTTGCGCACAATTATCCCGATTGTGGACACATCTGGTCGATTATGCTGACCAAAAAAGTCACGAAGTGCACGAAATGCATTTTGATTTGAACGCCCATTTTCGTAAAAGGCTTCAACAATCTTAACACGCTGCTCAATTGTGTACCTCTCCATGGTTGAATTTGTCAAACACTCAAACAAAGAAATGTCAAATTAAGTTGGGCAAAAAACTTGACGTTAAGGTGTGACTCACAATTAACATCGTGCATTATGGTTGGACCACCCTTTAGAATTAGTCCCTTCAAATTAGACAAAAAAATCACTGATTTTGGGAAATTTTTCCTACAGCTAAGCGATATATACAGAAAGTTGTGTCAGGATTGTGTTAACATATTTTTCTTCACCAGCACATGATAAAAAAAGGGTTGTTTTTTAGATATAGACATATATATATATATATATATATATATATATATATATATATATATATATATATATATGCGTTTTTGGCCGTTTTTTCGGTCTTTTGCGTTTTTCTGAAAAACTATGGATTTGTGGGAAAACATGACCTGATTTGATGTTGTAGGTTTTGCGATTCTCCACAGTTTTTGTTTTTTCATTTTTTCGAAATTCTGCTTAGTTGCGCCGCTAGAGCGCGCTGAATTATTTTTGAGCTGTTTTTCGATTTTAACCCAAAACTGTGCATTGTAGAGAAAAATATCAAGAGATTAAAATTGTAGATATAATAATTTTCGACACATTTTGGTGTTTTGTTTTTTTTAATGTCGCACGGTTTTGCCACTAGAGGGCGAAAACCGTTTTCTTTTTTTTGTAATACTCTTGTGCAAATGAAAAAAATACTAGAGCATTATTTTTGATTTATAGGCAAAACTATGCATTTTTTGGAAAAGTTCAATCGCATAAAAAGTTGGAAAGCAAAAAACTTACAAATTGTCTTGCACTTTTTTTTTACAAAAAATGCATAGTTTTGCCTAGAAGTAAAAAATAATGCGCTAGAGTGTTTTTTCATTCGCACAAGAGTATTACAAAAAAAGACGGTTTTCGCCCTCTAGTGGCAAAACCGTGCGACTTTAAAAAAAACAAAAGAACAAAATGTGTCTTAATTTTTATATCTACAACTTTGATCTCTTGATATGTTTCTCTACAATGCACAGTTTTGGCTTAAAATCGAAAAACAGCTCAAAAATACTTAAGCGGGCTCTAGCGGCGCAACTAAGTAGAATTTCAAAAAAATGAAAACAAAAATTGTGGAGAATCGCAAAATCTACAACATCAAATCAGATCATGTTTTCCCAAAAATGCATAGATTTTCAGAAAAACATCAAAAAACCGAAAAAACGGCCAAAAACGCGTATATATATATATATATATGTCTACATATATCTAAAAAACAACCCTTTTTTTTATCATGTGCTAGATGAAAAATACGTTGACACAACCCCAACACAACTTTCTGTATAAGTCGCTTAGCTGTAGGAAAAATTTCCCTCAGTTTTCCTAATTTGAAGGAACTAAATGTTTCAGTTGACCTTTTACTGTCACTTACCTTAGAATATCGCTGATTAATGAATCGATATTTTTTTTATGCGTAACATTAATCGAACCTATGGGACTAAAAATATGAATTCACAGTATAGGAGGTGGGACCTTTCTGGGGCTTTGTTGTCTGTTGACTGGATGCAACACGTTTGAGGAGGCGATAGAATTAGCAGCTGAGGGGGATCACACCCACGTAGATAAATTAGTTAGGGACATATACGGTGGGGATTACGAAAGATTTGGTCTTCCAGGCGATCTGGTAGCAAGCAGGTGAGGGTCGACAACAAAAATAATATGTATATGTCACAAGTAGAACGTCCGGATGCTTTTGTGCTGTCTGCGCGCACCTTTCATATGCTGTCCGACTTAGTTAACACCTTTAAAATTACTCCTAATTAATAGCTTTCAGATATTTTTTGCATGCGTAAAATTATTTTAATTTTTTCTTATTTACCCGACTAATATTTTTAATAAATATCGCTTTATGAGTTCTATTTGCATGAAATATTAATTTTCGATTCTGTATTTTTCTATGGGCCCGACTAGATTTTTTTTCTGCATACAATTCGTTTTTCTATGCCTTTAATAATTCACCCCGCCTCCGGTTGGCGGTAATTCGACTGTTTTTGCAAATTATCGAAGATGGAGCGTTTTTAAGCGAATGTCGAGTCTACAGGGGGTGGAAAAAGAATGGAATACGTTTAATCCCCTCAAGGGGTATCACCACTGAAATAAGTTAAAAAAAAAACAGCTTTTTGGCAATTTTCTTTTGGATGGAAGAAAAGAATATTTAAGGACATTATTAGGCATATATTGAAGTATAATACAAAATATTATTATCAAAAAATATTCAAAAATGGCGACACTGGAGCCATGTTGAATTTAAGGCGCTCTGCAATATGCAGTGTAACTATATACCTCCCTTTATTTGGCACATGTTGCCAAAATGTCTGTTTTATCAGGATATACTGACAGGAGATGTTCTGCCTGGGTAAGCATGAAATAAGTACATTACATAACTTACGATACTTACATCGTTTACTAACTAAAAAAGTGTTACAAATCCACTTAAAACCCTTCGCAACTGTTTTGGTATTATTTTGTTATTTTTTTATATTTTGCCCCCTCCAAAGTGATACGCCTAAGGAGTTTCGTTCCCCGCACACTTCTTGCCCCTGAGCCATCCATATGTTATCGATGAGTCACTCCATATTATTTCGACACTGAGGTATAGTGCAAATTTGAATCTTGAAAAAAAACATTCACTTAATCTACATATTTATAGCTAGCGAAATACGTAGAGAACTTTGAAAATATCGATATTTGTGTGATTAGCGAGTATCTACATAAAAAATGTTAAATTTTTGACAAAAAAAAAGGGCAATCATTTGTTAATAAACAATGTTTAAATTGACTTGTCAATGTCAAAAATTCCATATGTATTTCACCTCAAAATGTTATTTTAAAGATATTGTTAAAAATTCGTATGAAAAGGATGAAAATTGTTGGAGTTATACCAATTTAAAAAATTATATTTTAAGAAAAACACAATTAAGATTTTGAAATGTGTTATAGACATGAAAAAATTGAAAATCCGACTGTTTAAAAATTCTTACCATTAATCTGTATTCCAGGACCATAAGTCTGCCCTTCTATATTTAAATATTTATTCTTCCTCATTCTCTCTCTCCGAACATTTTATGCTAGAGCGTGCCTCTTTCTTTGCATCTGTCAAAGATATCTGGCATGTTTGATCCGCTTAGCATCGGCTTCTAGACAAACATTGTATGATTGGAAGCCAGTATCCATCTCCAAACATCTCATAATTCAAGGAATATTAGTCAGACCATCATTAAAAGGACACACATCAGTATCACTCGCTATATTCAAGATTTTTTGCCACTTGAATATGATTTTGGAAACAATTGAAACCAATTTCCAAACAGTAGCATTGAAACTTTCATTGCTATTTTACTTGTAGTCCAGGCAACAGTTTAGCAACTCGTCTTAGCTCAGGTCCTCATAAATGGGTTTGGTGCCTTTAAAAACTTCCTTAGAAAACGGCGGCTTGCGATGGAGGGTGTCTAAGGAATCCACTGCTTGTGCCTTCTATCAGTCACACCAAGACTCTGAGCACTTCTCGTGTTGCAGATTTTTGTTGGTTGATAATTTATGAAATAAGGTCAGCATTACACACAAAAACCATTAGTTCCAGTGAAGACATGTTTGTAAATTCTTCTGACTTATAAACATCTTTTAACGACATCTGTTGTGTGTTAGAGAAGTTAGAAATCGTAAGGTAAAATATTAGGCTGATCTAGACTGCGCCTTCCCAGCACGTATTTATTTGACGCAGGTGTCGTTTCGGAGCAGTTCGACGTGCTCAAGAAAGACCGCGAAATTTCAAAGGAAAAAATGTTCTGCCTCTTATACTAAAAAGTTCAAAGAATTTTTTAAGCTAATAAAATAAAATCGATTTTTTAAAAAATTTATAGTGGTGTTACCCCTTAAGATATCCAATTTTATATCCAATTGTTAATATTCGGTTAAATGTCCCAGTGGCGTACTTCCAGGTCGGGAAGGGCGCCCGAAAATTGTTTATTGAAAATCAAAGAAAACCGAAATTACTAGATTTTTTTTTATACAACTACCCGTCTTACCTTCTAGAGCAGACATTTACTTGACCACCTAAAATCTAGCCGGGCTCACTAAGCTAATAGCACTTACTTTCTTGCCTGTTGTAATACGTTGCCGTTTCTTCTTTATTCTGTCACTGTGCGCTTATGTTATTTGGTGGAAAATGAAGTTTCTCGGCCTTGTGTAGCTTTGGACAAATGAATTCGAGGGAGCGCCGCAGCAAAGTCAGCCGGCAAGACCTAGCCAGGGCGACTTTGGTCACCATCACCAACAATATCGGCTCCATAGCCAGGATGTGTGCCATACAGGAGAGGATCGACAGGGTAAGTTGAGATTAATACGGTGTTTTAGCGTAAATATCATGGGTTTTATGTTTATTTGTGGTACGATTTTTTTTTTTTACATAACTGAGTCTTTAGTCTTACATAGGAATAAATGACTAGCCGTACTGTAAAGTATGCTATAATGACGGTATTTTTGTATTAGATTTCGATTACACAGGATTTCATGTGGGTACCATGACCTCAAAAAATATAGTTTTTTTCAATTTTTGTCTTCATATTGTTATGATTTTCACTCAATTCCTTGTTTTCAGTGTTTCACAACTTCGCTTCGATGTTGTTTGCATCGAAGTGTTAACAGTTTCTGAATTTTTTTTCACAAAGAAATTTCAATTTTTAACTATTTCCATTACGCGTTTTTTGAGGTATGAAATTATCGACTCTTCACCTGTTCTCCAAATTAACTCTTCACTTGTTCACCAAAACCTTCTTGGCCTTTAACATCATACATGGCCATGAAAATGTGACACTAGTATTTCTTTTTACATAAAAATAATTTTTTCCCCTCACAAATGAATGTCTCAAGCTTTACTTTTAAATTGTTAATAAGTGCAACCATTTTAAAATAGTTTTTAACCCTGAATTGGTAGCGTGTACGCCTAGTGAACTTGTGGTAGCGCTTCGTAATTTTTACTTCCAAAAACAGGTATTGGCAAGAGCAGAATGAATGGAAATGATTCAATTACCTTTATTTTCACATTATTTTCCAAAACTATTGTCACTATCTAGAATTATTTTATTGTACACAATCGGTTAAGCATATCTTATTTTGGTGTTCATCACATATCGATTTATTGCACTGCGTGCAGTACGTTGTTGTCCTTCTTTCTTTGGTAAGGACAATAAGTATAACATTTTTTTGGTCTAGTTTGATTTGCACGGGTAGGCGTAGCCTTTTCTTGATTGGAGTCTTTTTCCAATGCAGGAGCGATTGTTATTTTTAATACTTTGCTGAAAGGAGATAAAAGACTTTACAGGCACACAACTGGTTACTGAGCTTGAACATGAAGTCCAACCGAAATCATGTTTATTTTCTTCTTATTTACATGAGGGGATCGACAGCGTAGGTTGAAGTTTTGCCTTTTTTACTTATAGTCAAAACTTGAACCTCAAATCAGATGTTTTTTTCATGAACGTAGTAATTTTTTACGGAACTTTATATATAAATAAATACCTATGTAGGTGCACCTTAAAACAAAGATGTTTGCATTAGAATTCGATTCCATACCTATTTCATAGACATCTAGGTCCAAAAAATATTTTGACAAATATTACTTCTTTTTCCCTTTTGGAAATTTTCTCCCTGCATTGAAAATGGAGGATAAAACTGAAGACTATTATTTTAGTCAATATCTTGTTTGGTATGATTTTTGCTATCTTGTGTCTTTTTTTTTCCTAAACGTATCATTTCACAAATAAATGCCCCCAGCTTCACTTTTATATTGTTCATAAGTGCTATTTTAAAATAGTTTTTAAATTAATTTTCCAAACTAAAACTTATACACGTATTTTGAGGTTATGAAATTCTAAATTAGAGTTTGGTGTAATCATCATCATCATGAGGTCATCAGTCCTAAGACTGGTTGGACGCTAACCTCCAGCTTCTCCTATCTTGTGCTAACCTACGCATTTCGCTAATTGTGCTACAACCTACATCCCTTACTATTTGCGAGCAGTAGTCTAATCTATGCCTACCTCTGCCTTTCTTCACTCCTATTTCTGCCTCCAAAATATCGCGGACTATTCCCCCATGTCTCAGCAAGTGGCCTACCATTCTATCTCTTCTCTTCTTTATGTTTTTCCACATACTTCATTTCTAGCCGACTTTCTCTAATACTTCTTCGTTTCTAACCCTATCAGTCCACGGTATTTTCATCATTCTTCGGTGACACCACATCTCAAAAGCTTCTAATTTCTTCCTACTTGCTTTCCCTACCGTCCAGCGCAACCGTATAGCGCCGTGCTCCATTCATACGTTTTCAAAAATCTCTTTCTTGTTTCTAAGTTTATTACCCCTGAGCATAAAAGTGCTTTCTTTTTGTTAAAAGCTTTTGTGTAATAAACTAATAAAAATACTTATGTAAATATCAACTACATATTTTCGAAGTTATGAGGTAACAAACGAAATTTGACATGAACTGTATTCAATTGTGTCGTAAAGCCTTCTAGTTCTTAGAAAGGCGACGTTTTTAGATGTTTTTTCATGTAAATCTCGAGTTTTGTTTAGTTTCGAATATAAATTATATTTCATTGCAACAATATTATAATTTTGGCATATTATGTGCGTTGCTGCAATTTAAAGACATAATATTGTTAATAATTTAACCTCATAGCCATTATTTACTTATAGCCAAAATGTGGGCCAAATGTTTTTTTCATAAACATTTGTAATTTGTACCTTCTAATTTTTTTACGGAACTTTATGTATAAATAAATAAATACCGAAGTGCCCCTTGAAACAAGGATGTTTGCATTTGAATGCGATTCCATACGCATTTCATAGACATTCTGTCCCAAAAAATATTTTGACAAATATTTTTCTATTACTTCGTTTTCCCTTTTGTAAATATTCTCCCTGCATTAAAAATGAAGTATAAAACTGACGAATTTGTATTATTTTAGTCAATATTTTCTGTTTGTTCTGCTTTTAGCTATATTGTATATGTATTTTATTCAACCTGAAGGTATCTCTTCACAAAGAAAGGCCCCAGCTTCACTTTTATTGTTCATAAGTTCAACCAATCATTTTAAAATAGTTTTTAAATTAATTTTGCAAACTAAAACACGTACACATTTTTTGAGGTTATGAGGTTAACTTAAAAAAAAAATTTCGTTTGTTTAGCAAAATCTTCTTGATCTTTGGCATCATAGTTGACTATAGAAATGTGATACAATTTTTTTACATATAAATCTTGTTTATTTTATTTTTATTTACATGAGAGAATCGACAGCATAGATTGAAGTTTTGTCTTTTTTACGTATAGCTAAAATTTGGGCCTCAAATCAAAAGTTTTTGTTCATATACATTTGTACTAATTTTTTACCGAACTTTATGTATAAATAATATAAATAAATACCTAAGTGCATCTTAAAATAAGGATGTTTGCATTAGAATTCGATTCTATGCGCATTTCATAGACGTCCCGACCTAAAAAATATTTCGGACATATTTTTCTACTACTTCGTTTTCCCTTTTGGAAATTTTCTCCCTGCATTAAAAACGAAGGATAAAACTGACGAATTTGTATTATTTTAGTCAATATTTTCTGTTTGTTCTGCTTTTAGCTATCTTGTATCATTTTTTCTCCCGAACGTATCTCTTCACAAAGAAATTCCCCCAGCTTCACTTTTAAATTATTCATAAGTGCAACCATTTAAAAATAGTTTTTAATTTAATTTTGCAAACTAAAACTTGTACACGTTTTTTGTGGTTATGAGATTCTAAATTAGAGTTTTGTGTACTAAATTAATAAAAATACTTTTAAGTAACATATTTCCATAAACATCAAGAACGTATTTTTAAAGTTATGAGGTAACAAAGGCGTTTTGACATGAACAGCATTCATTTGTTTCCCGAGGCCTTCTTGGCTTCTTAGAAACGTGTCATCTTATATGTTTTTTCAAGTAAATCGTGAGTTTTGTTTACTTTTGAACGTAAATTACTTTTCAATGCAACAATATTATAATTTTGGCATAGCATGTAATACATTGCTGCAATTTGAAGACATAATATTGTTAATAATTTAACCTCATAGCCATTTTTTACTCATAACTAAAATTTGGATCTCAAATCAAATATTTTCTTCATAAACATTTGTATTAATTGTTTACGGAACTTTATGTATAAATAAATACCTAAGTGCACCTTAAAACAAAGATGAAGACATAATATTGTTAATAATTTAAGTCATGGTCAGCTGTTATGTCGAGCATGAGTTTGTAATGGCCTATATCGTTAAAGTGAGAGACAAATAGTGGAATGAGGGTACTACTAGGAAGAAATAGAGTTGTATTAGATATATACAGGAACTGTTTTCTTTTTATTAGGTCGTGTTCATTGGTAACTTCTTGAGGGTTAACCCGATAGCCATGAAGCTGTTGGCGTACGCCATGGACTACTGGTCAAAGGGTACCATGAAGGCCTTATTTTTGGAGCACGAGGGCTACTTTGGAGCGGTGGGGTGCCTCCTGCAGTTCCACGAGGACGCGAAGAGTTGAGGACTGCCCCCTGCGCTTCTGATCCTTCTTGCCTTTCACGTTGTTGTTGCTATTTTATGAACATTCCAAAATGAAACGGGGATTTCAGTGCAGGTCCCCAAGGTCCAAAGGTGTGGTTGCAAACTTAGGCATTTTTAAAATAGGAACTAGATTTTGTATTATGCGGTTTTTAATATGACTGGAGATTTTTTTGTGACCCAAAATAACGTATATTTATACAACTATGTTTTATACATTCCTATTGTTTTTATTATTTATTAGGAAAAAAAAGCTTTACAGTTGAGGCATAAAGTTATTGTTTTTACCCTATAATTACTCTATAAAGTGGTGTTGGCTCTTCTTGTTATCCAAGTTATCGAGAGACGCGCACATATTTTCAATATGTAAACCATCAGTTTGCACGAACACAATTAAATAAAACACATGTAAAGTATTTATTAAAACAGATTTATAAAAAAGTTGCGTTTTATTTACATCGACTTATTTACAAAAATCAGAATAGTCTTTTACCTCGCCGTTATATATAGAGAAGTTAAGTGCGTTCAAGTGTTGGTCCGTCGCCGTGAACAAGTACTGGGAGTCGAAAGCCAGGCTGTAGATCGGGGAGCTGTTCTGTTGCGTCCTCTTCTTGTACATTCTGTTCTGACAGGATCGCATAAAATACATCTGGAATAAAAATAAGGATCCAGAAGAACGTGGAAGAAAAATTCGAAGAAGTCATCAATCGTCACGCGTGTACGTTCGGCTCTGGGCTAGTCGACCTAACTTTCATTTACAGTGAGTTGTTTCGCACAAACGAACATAAAATCCGTAAAAAAAGATATGGAAAACTCTCATTAACTGAAATATGTTGTATTTGGTTAAGAAAGAAAGGTTGAATGCCATTTTGGTCCATGAAAGGGTAGGAATTTATTAATTTACGAACATTTTACATCAAATAAGGCTTCCAATAGAGCAACCATTTTGATTAAATCGGGCATTTGTGTTTGGCCACAGGCCAGCCGACATCGCTTTCATTTCTGAAGTATAATTTCACCTAAACTATTACCAAAACTCGCAAAATCGTCACGAGTAACTCTAACAATTGAAGAATCTGCTCAAATAAACCAAAAATTGTCACCATTATTTACTTAAAATTCTATACTACATGATAAAACTTACTTGTACACTGTACTTGGGCTGGCGAATATCCCACAAAACAACCCGTCCGTGCAGCTGGGTACCAGTCATAATTGTATTGCAATAATCATAGTCGAGGCAATAGACCGTCGCACCGTATGGATCGCGATAAACATGTTCGCAATTTCCAGTTCTCAGATCCCACCTTCTCAGACGCGAGTCATAACCACAAGACCACAACGTGTGGGGGCCGTCCCACTTAATGTCCAAGATGCCCATACCATAATTTAAGGATGAAAACTGTTGGATCGTGTCTGATATCCTGAAAATGAATACGGACAGGTGTAAATTATAATGGAAAAAATAAGTTTATAAAATACCTTTCTAAATCATAAATAAGGATGGTGAATATATAAAAATGGCCTGAGGTACCTACAGCTAACAGGGGTTGTTCATTTAACAGGGAGACTCGCCAAATTCTGTCATCCAGAGTGTGACAGTATGATTCGCTTAAAATGTTTGGGGAGTCATAGCATACCCCCCAAATTTTCAGGATGTTATTTCTAGAACCCGAGACGATAGTGCTACCACATGGAGATATATCTACAGAGGCTATATCGGAATCATGGCAGTTTTGTCGATCAAAATATGTTTTGGTATTGTCTGCAGAACACAACCACATACTACCGTCTCTAAAAAATAAATCTTAACGTTATTTTCTTCACAATTTTTTGTTTTGTATTGTATATGGTGCAAAAATACTTACCGTTGCCCACATACTAACAAATTGTTCTTAACTTGAAAATTTCCTATGTCGGCATTACTCCTTCCGTGTATAATACTCCTTGGGTTACTAACGTTGATGTGGTTTTTATTTCGGTCATAATTAAATATGTTTCTACCTCTACTTATCCACACAATTTTATTAGTCATGCAAAGCCATGGTATATATTTCTTTCTAGCGGGTAACAATGATTTCTCCCTGTACAGTCCCATCGACCAATTTTTCGATATCCTCATTTTTTCAAAGGCAGACAGCTGAGTATTATAGCACCTGAAAGCGGTAAGAATACATAGAGCTATTCAGAGGAGTACAAATTTGCCCTTACCTAGATAAAAATATTGCATTGCTTTGGTTTGTCACTAAGGGTACTTCATTTCTTAAAAATACGTGGTCCCAATAGGTTATAAGTTGATTAAATCGTTTACAAGTTTGCCTCAAACTGCATAAATCATTAATGTCAAGATGGGCAAATATTTTTATGAGAAGCTCTGTTGATAATGCGTCCAGCGTAGACATGGCGAAAGAAATGGATTTATCACAGTATTATTTTTGTCTAGTAATTAAAGTAAGTAATTCAAATTTGAATACATTTACGCACTTTCGTATATCTAACGTACGAATTCATAACTATGAACATGAAGCGACAAAACATCTATATATACATATATAAAACTTTATGACCTGTGTATATATATATCACAGATCATAAACAGTTGTTCATACATAAAGTTTGTTCGTTTCAAAGTTTGCTATCTAACCAAGAAATCTGTTTGGAGATGTGCGATAAGAACCATTCGTAAAAGTGTAATTGGTAACGATAGAAGTAAATAATTGTTATTAACGCAAACGTCATTGATTATCATTAACATCATTATTAAGTTAATTTATAATACAGTAAATTATTAGATTGTTTTATGAGTGTTCTAAAGTCAACAATAAATAATAGGAGGTAAAGGCGACAATAAAAAAAAAACAATAAAGGTGTATTCTGTTCGTAATTCAACTATCTTTGAACTGCTATCTGGGAGAAATATCTGACTAGTATCATATTGAGCTAACGTGTTGCCTCTATAAATTTTAATCCTCGAAAGAAATATGTGAATACATAAGAACTTAAGGCTTGTAAAACTTTGTAAAAAGATGCTCCAATAATCCTTCTGAAATCTTAAACTTTGTTAAAATTTAAAATTTGTTTCTAATATTGCCTTATGTATTGCGAGAAAATGAGTCGAATTTCGCAGTAGGCGAAACAAATAATGTATTGTTTATTTTACCCATCGGAAATGTCAAAATTGAGAAGTAAATTATTACTGTATATCCACTAAAATTTAAAATGGCACCTCGAACTCGTAATAGTGACAAAAAGCGTAGGCCGTCTCATAGGAGAGAGCTCCGTATTCCCCGTCGAGAAATACCATTAAAGCAGTCCGATACTGTTATCTGTCCCCCGCCAAATTATGAAAATTTAATATTGTTTTATTTGACCAAACTGAAGCGTCTGTTTACCGCCACGGACCATCCGCACCCGAAAGTCAGGGAAAACAGCGCAGATAAAATGCGAAGAGAACAATTACAAGAGACGAAATCGAAATCTTCAAATCTGGAAATTAACGCCAATAAATACACGGCGAGCCATACGGCTCCAAAGCCACGAGAAGAAGACGCCCTTGGCAGTGAAATAAAGGAGAAAGTGTATAATGTGGTGAATGCTGCAATAGAATACGGTTTCGCTAACGATGTTCTGGAAAAGAGAGGCGATTGTTTCATTTTTAAAAACCGAAGACATTCGAAAATTGCCAATAGGCAACTCACTCCGGGCCCAAGCGCTGTCAAACGATCGCATTGCTCCCAATGTTGTAGCTGCAATAACCGCAAAAGTAGAAACACACGGAGCAGCAGCAACGTTCAAAGCAAACGCTCTGCCAGACCCATGAGCGACACAAGCGCATCTCGGGCGAATTGTTCCTCTGTCCCGAACTCTGTGTACGAGTCGAAAACCCAACATCATCTCGCCGCAGGCGGAACGAACAAGACAAAAGAACGGAGATCGTCGAGGAGTATGTCGTGTACAGTCGGCCGTAATAACTATAAATCTCGTTTCAGGCGAACGTGTGCGTGTCCAAAGTGTCGCGCTTTGGAACAACGGAGGAAAATTCAAAAGAAGTAATTTCACTAATTGTATAAATTCTGTGGAACAGTTGATTGTGCGTGCTTAATCGAGTAATTGTAGTGGCATACGTTGTCTCTGGTCCATAAATGTTTCTAAAATAAATACCTTCGCTATTGATAGCATTTTTTATTAAGGATTCTCTTTTTCATAACATTAAATATACTATAAACGTATCTAATTTTGTATTTTACTGTAAAAGTCGTTTTAAATTAATTATATAAATTAATCATATATCATATTTTCAAAAGTATTTGAGAAAAAGACACTAAGAAACTTCTGTACCTATCCTGTATTTGCGATACAACTCGTACAGCTTATATATATTTATAATTAGTTCGAAAAAAGGTTCTAATTTCAGCGACACTTTGTCAGCGAATCTGAGCTCGAATCTTTTTCTCCCGGACAAGTTTTCAAACTGCCTCCACAAGCAGTTATTCTTTTCGACTTTCGTCGTGATTTAGTTTTGCGTTTCGGCTTACATCTCCTTCTGGATTTCGATCTAGATTTATAACTGGGTTTTGCTGGTGGTTTACACCTGACTGGGGTACAACTTCTAGATTCTCTACAAGGCGTTTTACGGACTTTCCGTTTGGGTTTAGGACAAACGTCATCTTTAACTGTCGGGCATTTTTTTGCTCTTACAGCACACCATTTCGAGTTGAATACCTTCTGAACGCGTTCCAACTTCGCCCTAAGACATGGCGCGGGGATCAACTGGAGAGTCGCTGCTGGACTAATAAGGCTGTATATATTTCTTCTTTTGATCACGAATCGCGATTCTTCGGCAATACACAGGGCATTTTCGATCTGACTGAGTACGTCTCCTGATAAGTCGTACCTTGTTTCCATGAATTTGGTTATATCGGATACTTTAGCGCCATTACAGTATTTCTCGGTAGTCTGCAGCTGTTTCAGGGAGGATAGGATTTTGAAGAAGAAGCTGGTGTTGGACTTCCAATTGGTTTTCTTAGGAGGGGAACAGCATATTGTCATCTTTACATACTAACGTTTTAGGGGTTTCTTCATTTTATAACGTTTCCCGAATTTATATTATTTCAATTTTGGGACTGTCATGATTGACGTCCAGTTCGATGAGAATGAAAACTTCCAGCTTCTTGTTTTTATTCTACGGCCGATTTTTAATATCGCAGGAACTAATTTAGAATATTATAATTTATATGAATTGGATCCACAAATAAACTAACGACCAAAATGAGATTGTTTGTATAGAAGGAATACTAGCCTTAGGTCAAATCCACAGATACAGAAAAAAAGGAAATTATATTTATTGATTAAGGTTAGTGTTCTGCGTAACGATATCATTCGTAGAGATGTTACAAATGGACCATTGATATATTAGAGAATCTGTGGTTGAACAAATTAATTGGAAGGTCTGTGGTTGAAGGATCGTTATTTCTGCATTATTGGCGCATGTGCAGAAGAAAGAGCGAAGGACAGGTTTTAGCCGCTCGTCTTTAGGGTACTTCCCAAGAAGACTAGAGAACAGGAGATATAACTCGAGTGGTGGGGGGTAGGATGAAAAACGTCCGCACCATGGCGGTCCTTGCGTAGAACCGAGTGAGGTTATGTTTATTTTTGTTTACTGTGTTTTGAAAGTTTTGAGCGTTTCCAGTTTTTCCGTTAAATATATCAAAAGCGTCGAGATATTGTTGCGTTACGAATTGTTCCAGCAAAAGCCCTGATTGTGTCATAAATAAACGAACAATTTTTAAAGTTCCTGAGGTAAGTCTTTCGATAAACAAGTATTGTAATGTTTGTATATACCGATAGTAACGCTTACTTTGTAGTAAATAGTAAAAGTGCAGTGTAATGTAGAAGTAAATTGTCAAATAGTAATATACAACTCAATTTCGTTTAAGGACTGTGAGAGACGAGAAAAATGGTTGGAGGTGCTGTCACCGTATTACTTTAATATTATGCAGCTCAAGGAAAGAATACTTTATAATAGTAGAAAAAGAAAACTCAAAATACCAGTTTTCCTTCACTTAACGATAATGAATTTGAACTTCCCACAGAACGTTTCCGTAATAAGATTTTTGGTTATCATAGTTTTTTAATAACAGGTAACATCCTATATTATTTATTTTATATTCTTATGGCCTTTTAGTTAAATTGAAAAAGTTTAACTACAGTTAGTTAAAGTTAGTTAGGTAGTTTAGTTTAGTTCTTTAGTTCAAAACTTTACTTTAGTTCTTTTCATTGCAATGTTATTTCTTCGCTTACATTAGAATGCAACTTATAATTTCAATTTTCTTGAATAAATAGTTTTGTGACATTTCTTGTTTTATTCCTGTACCCTTCAATTTATGTCTAATTACTAACGTTAATTCTGAAAATTTAATTGATTTTACATCACACACTGTATTGCCTTCATAGTACACTTATTTGAATAAATAGTACTCTTATTGAATGCTTTGTTTTTACTGAAGCAACATACAAAAAGGTCGGTAAATATGTAATGTTATTACCACAAAATCGCAAATTTTAAATTAACCGAATATATACAATTGATTAGTAATTGTTTAAAAACAACTTCACATTTCATACAATAATAGCTCACAAGCTAATTTCACAGGAAAACTATCGGTTACTTCTTGGATGTTTGAAATATCTTGTACAGACTTCGGCACATCCCATTCCATCCATTCTAAATATTCACTGTGTAAATACACATTCAACTTCTTATCAATGCATATGTTTAAATTGGTGTCCAAACCAGACTCAGCATACCATTTTTCACTTGGCAATTCAATGGAGTGTTTGTTGCTTTGTAAACTTTCAAACAAAATATTTCCTTCCGAGATCGAACACTTCTTCATTTCCCCATGCAAAAGTGATCGCAGTTCGACATTTTCAATTCCACTTGTGGCCATGGTTAAAATATGTAATCTTCCTGTGGATGATTAAAACTTGTTAGACTAAAAGCTCATTATGTTATTTAATTTCCACAAAGCTAAATTATCATCGATATCCTACTCGTGGCAGATATAAAAAATTATAATTGACAGATGAAAAAATGCAATAACATTTCTTGCTCTAAAAGAAAAGAATTCCGAACTATTATTTTTTGTACATACTATGTATTTAGGACTGAAAATACTGTATCCCAATTTTCATAGCGTGTTTTCACCAAACAATTTGAAAACAACAATTGTAAAGAAATGCACGCGAAAATTGTTTACTGTTTACATAATGAGCACAATAGAACCCTAACCCTACATTTAAATAGTGAAGACCCGCGATAGACGAGGATAAACGGCATGCGCACATGCGTAGATCCCGCGAGATTCTACGCGAGGCTGCCATATTGGCGCCGCTTTTCGTCCTACTCCCACCACTGATTTTTCGATGAGCTATGTTTCCTTACTCTCTAGTCTTCTTGGTACTTCCAAACTATTTGTTATAGAATGGTTGAAGGGTATGCAGCCATCATAACAGGAACAGCTAGAATGTTCCAGAATGATTATTATAGCATGAGGCGTGTAGTCTGGTGGGGGATATTATTAATAATAATAATGATTAATTAAAAAATAGTTTAATTTTATTTTCCTATAACCTATTAACATATTTCAAAAAAGTATTAACGTGATCGTTGTATACTCGGTAGGGTTGTTGGCCATGCTCGCTATTTAAGAGGTGCAAAAATATATTGCCATCGTCAGTCCCGATTACCTGAAAATATTGAAATATTTGAAACAAACATCGTCACAATTTCAAAACAAATTACCATATACGATTTTCTCGCGTCCGTGTTTTCAATCGTGGGCGACAGCTTGATGCACGATATATGTTTCTCGAAGGGAACGGAACAAATCGGGAAAATGTCGCTTTGACTCAAGTCCCAGACGTGAATGGTATTACTAACGTCCTTGGTGTATATAACGAACGGTTTGGTCACTGACCATTGGATGATCTGGACGTCACCCTTACCAGTGTCGCTTTCTTTATCGGATAACGCCATCAGCGGTTTCTCCACCCTTCTGGAGTATAAATTTATATTGCCATCACTAAATCCTGCTAGGAAATAATTCGGGGAGAAGGGACAAGCTTCCAGGCAATTAGCACAAGATTGGGATGCTGTAAAACGGAAATAAATTAAGTCAGTACGAAACTGGTTTTAACAAACTCTAACATCATCTCTGCTTTGACGACGACGGTAATTTATTTTAATGTAAACACCAAAACAAAATGTTTTTGGGACACATTATATTAATTTGGGACACACTGTGCATCGTAATATTATTACCTGGGACAAATTTCTTGACGTTGCTTCTGCCTCCCTTTATGAGATGGTGGATAATGAATCCGTAATTAGTCGACACTATGATGTAGTTCGAATCCATCGAATTCACAACGCAATCGGTACATTGGAGATTTTCCAGTTCTGGATAGAGAGTCTTCAACGATACCCTGGTATTTTTTACGAGCACTACGTCGTCCCAGAGGGTGGAACTTAACAGACCGTCCTTTGTGGACGTATTTTTCGCAATTAGGCTCCATAATATGACGCCTCCAGTTTCGTCGAGACTACATACCTGGAATATTATAAGATTTATATTCACCAGATGATGTATCGGATTTTGTGCAAGATGAATTGCGAATGAAACCGTATTTTTATAGTGAAGTACACTTTGCAAGGTGCCAAAGCTAGGATTTGGTGCCATTACCAGATTACAAAAGGTAGTGCTAAATTTTACTTGACTACAAACACCAAAAAGCGTTTCCATACACATTTTTATCTTGAGAAATTCATAACGAGTTGAAAAGCGTTATGAAAATCGTAAATATCATGAAATAGGAAACGATTTCTTCTGCTATAACATTAACATAAGCATTACCTCGTTACTTTGATTTTGTTGAAATCCTGATATCTTATCTGCGTAATTAAAGAACGGCTTTAACGAAATAACCGCATTGTCGTGACCGTCTCCTATTTCCGTAGTATGAAGAGGAATTCTCTTCAAATTATGGTCTTCGTTGTATATACTTCTCTTGGTATCCCAAACGGAAACGGTCCTGTAATGGTTAGATTGAAAACATGAATTTCTCCATTGGGTGCAATGCTTCTAAATGGATCTGTGTGTAAGAGAGATCTTATGACATGTTTCACTCACCCGTCCCTTGAACCCGCGTAAATAAAGTCGGAACCGTCCAGTCCGAAAGAGCAACAAGACACGCGACTATATGAGTAGAAAAAAGCCTCTGGTGCGTCGCAATTGGGTACCCTCCACATGGCAATCACGCTCCCCTGGCTGTTGTCCCAATTCTTATTCACATGTACCGTCAAGATTTTGTTGCTATTACCATCAGAGAACACCACACATGCAACTGAGCTATTTTTAATAAAATCGTACGAAGTATTAAAGGCGATGTAACCGTCACTGAAGGGAATATCCCTTGGATTCTTTTGCAAGTTTTCGGACTGTCCCAAATCGGATTCCTCTTGAATCCGCAATATTAACCCACCAGCAGAAGACATGAACTTCCTCAAACTGATCTCGTTCACCAAATTCTTCCCCGGCTCTTCTTTACTGGTATCGGCGTGGCCTACGCCTAAATAACTGCTTCTGTATATCTGGAGATAATTCGGATCAGAAGCGTCTATTTTTGGAAATTGAACAGGCAATTGAGTCCATTTACTCTCGTTAACTATGTCATCAGTTTGAACTGCTTCGTTTACGTCGTCTTCGCCTGTTTGTACGGCCACTTGCAACGCGTTGTATCTACCGTAACTTTCTATGAACTTTTCGTAAGGCACTGAGGGTAAATCGAACAGGGTAAAGCTATAATTGTCCAACCTGATCATGTTAAGTATCTCTTCTCCGCGCTTTCGTTTCAGTTCCGCGCTTTTGCGACGCTCGTACTTTTTTCTCGCGTCCAAGAAGTTTATGAACTGGAGAGATTTTTGGTCTTCGAACCCTTCGTCCGATAGAGACGCCGGGTTGTTGCGCTGGATCTCCTGCAGCTTCAGGTTAGCGTTCTCCTTCTCGATGGACTCCTTTATGTTGTCCAGGACTTGCTTGTGCTTATAGTCAGGCATGTCGAAGTTGCCGGAGTCTAATTTCTTATCTTCTTCAACTCCGGCTGACAGAGTTCTCTTCTTCAACGCTGTTAACTCTTTGGGGCTCTCTTTATTTTCGGTATTGCTACTACTAATACTGCTGGTTTCCTCGCCGGATATATCGTTTAAGTCGATCGATCCTGAAGATGAGTACTTTTCAAAATCAGACTCGTATGGCTCAAAATCTTCTTCGTAATCATAGTCTTCGAGTGGGGGACTTGGTGGTGCCACAACTTCCTTGATAACTTTGGGAGGCGGCGTAGGCTTGGGCGCGTCCGGGCCAACTATGTTCTCGTTCACAATGCTGCCCTTCCTCAAAGTTGCAGTTCGTGGTCTCTCGGAGGTGCTGCTGGTATCTGGAGATGCGTCTCTATGTTTATCATTAAGTTGAACCCGGAAGGTGTCTCTATCCTCCGCCTTCTTTTTTATTACGTTTCTATCTGGTGGTAATTTGCCCACCAATCGTTGTTTCTTCACGTCTACTTTGGGTTTCTTCACTTTTGGTTCGCTTTCTTTCTTCTTGGATTCGCGGCTGGAACTGGCCGTAGCTTTATTGAAAGTTTCCTCAGATTTTAACGCATTCGAATACATATTTTTGCTGGGAAAGAACTGGGTTTTGGACACTCTATTGCTGGGCGGCGTCACTGGAACAGTACTCTTCTTCCTGACGATAGTTTTTTTAGATTCCTGCGGTGCAGTTTTCATTATTTGAGGCTTTGCCCTATTACTAGTCAGAGATTCATCAGGCACGAGTTTCGGCTTGGCTTTAAGCGAACTTTCCACTTTCTTAGCGTTGCCGCGATCGCCGCTTTCTTCTCTTTGCCTCGTGGAAAGTTTTGATGCGACACCAGTCGATTTTCTCTTCGATAAGTTTGGTTTAGACGCTTTGGGTGCATCCTAAACAAGACCACGAATAAGCGGTTTAATTAAAGAGATTAGGTTGCAACTTACCTTTCTTGTAGACATAAAAATTGCTACACTACGAGGATGAGGGTAACATTTGTTTTGACAGAAATAAGTATGTCACGCCGTTGCCAACAAAATAAAACACTAAATAATCAATAATAGGGGGAGGAACAGGTTGATATTCATGGTCTGATGGCTTGGGAATCGCGGCGATTTACATTAAATCAATAGGCGGCGAGTTATTAGAAATATTTTATAAGTATACAACTCTTATGTACAATGCATATCACAGTATCGAATGTCAGTGCAAATTTAAACAATAAAATTAAAACAATAATAAAAACGATTTACAAAACAAGGTATAAAATGGCAATTAGCGGGAATGCAACAATAACAAGCGACATCTTAACACCTGACGATAATAGACACGTTTTATCAGAATCCATGAAATTTTCGTAAGGATACACCATGGTGTCCGTGTCTTTGGCCTTCGGTACGTCACGCAATCTCAGAGTCGCGTCATTGAACAGCACATTCGATTTTCCGTCGTATTTTCCGAACATCGTAAAAGGCGTAGTCAACGATTTGTAATTTTTCCCGAATAAATTGTCAAGCTGTTGGAACACATCTAAAGTGTCCTTCATCCAAAGATCGCTGGAATTGGAGCGCACCATCCCTTGGCCCTTCGGGGCCCAACTCAGATGACACGGTTTCTGTTCGCATACCACTTGAAAATCTGACGCTTTCAAAGTGCTTCCAGGATTATCCTCGCTCTCGTCTGGAACAAATACCAATAAACAGAATAGTCTAAGATCCGGCAGATGATTCCTGCAGGTATCTGTTTTTATTGCAATGAAATTGAATTCAAATGAATGATTAATGACAATGTTATACATTACTGCCGGGTTGCCTATCAAAAATTAGCCTCGATTATCTTTAATTAATTATATTGTAATTGATTTATTTTAATGAATTCCAACTATACATTTTTTAAAATGAATTAAACGTTATTTGAAAGAAAATGATGTGAGGGATTAAAAAAAAATGGTTGGCAGCTCTCAGTCAGTCGCAACCTCTAGGTTGCCAGATGTAAGCAGGTATATTATTCTTAATTATTTACACTCATCGTGTTTTTCAATAAAATATTATATTAAATCAAAGTTCATTTTTGCTGTATACGGTAATACATGGTTGTCTGTGCAAATAGTGGTTGCCATGATTTGAATTAATTATTCTCCCTCTGGATGAGTGTGAGTAAATGAGTGTAAACAAGGATACAATGTGATGTAGTTAAAGTAATTTTTCTATACAAAATGTTATCAAAATTTATCGTATCTCAGCTGCAACAATTGAAAAACACAATTTATAAATATCGGTCAATCAGGGCAATGAGATTTGTATTTCATAATAATGACATTAAAAAATTATTACGACTTTCGTAATTTTTTTTTATTAAAAAAATATAAATCATATTTTTTTACCACATAATGAATTTGCTTCAACAAATATAGTTTTATAAAATATATATTCAAGAACTGATGAAAACTAAATAAAAAAAGTAACTAGTTTCGACTCTAAACTGATTCCACCTTGTTGGAGTTTTATCTGTGTCAAAAGAGGTAACTTCTGAAGACAAAGATGGCACGGATGAAGGGTCTGATATAGATGAAAGCTCTGATAATTCAGATGAAGTTGATAAAAGTTCAAAAGAAGAAGATGAATAAAAAATAGTTTAGGTTTATTAAATTCATGTTAGAAAAATATATTTATAAATATATAAAAATATGATATATTATATTTTTTCAATAAAAAAGGATTACTAAAATCATAATAATTTTTTAATGTCATTATGAAATACAAATTTCATTGCCCTGATTGACCAATATTTATAAATTGTTTTTTTCAATCATTGCAGCTGATATACGATAAGTTTTGATAACATTTTATATAGAAAAATTACTTTAACTACACCACATTGTACCCTTGTTTACACTCGTTTACTCACACTCATCTAGAGCGAGAGTAATTAATTCAAATCATAGCGGTCACTATTTGAGGCCATTTTTTTACAGGCAATTATATGTTATCGTGTACGTCAAAAATTAAACTTCAATTTAGTATAATATTTTATTGAAAAACACGAGTGCAAATAATTAACAATAATATACCTGTTTACATCTGACAACCTAGAGGTTGCGACTGACAGGACCATTTTTTTTTAAATTCTTCACCTCATTTTATTTCAAATAACGTTTAATTTACTTAAAAAAATGTAGTTGGAATTCATTAAAATAAATTAATTACTATATAATTAATTAAAGATAATCGCTGCTAATTTTTGGTAGGCAACCCGGCAGCAATGTATTCATTTGAATTAAGTTTCATTAAAAAAAAAACAGATAACTGCAGAGATCAGTTGCCGGATCTTGTACTAGAACATTTAAAACTCGAGAATATCGAAGATACCTGATATATACTCCCGGATTGAGTTCATAGACACGAACGCTACGTCCCCGGCTCCGCTGATTAGACAATGCAGCGCACCGAATTCTCCATTGAAACTTTCACCCTGGCAGTTCTCTTGCAGGCTCTTCGAAGCGTTCTGAGGCAATCCTGGGACGCAACTCGGCCCAAAGAATTTGGCCATCTCCCTATCTTGCTGGCACTTTCCTATGAGGTTTTTATTGCCCAAAATGTGTTTCACGGTGTTCCAAGCCACGCCGTCGTAAACAGGGAAGCAGGCTCTTTTCCCTTGTAGATCCTCGAAACCACTGATGTCTGATCCAGGACGGGTCACCATGGAAGCGACGTACTTATCTTTTAAGTCCACCGTTTCGTAGAACAGGGTCCTCAGGTTATATTTACTGAAAATTAGGAATTTAGAGGTACAGGTTAGAGATATATTTGATAACAGGCATAGTTAACAGTTATTTTTAGATCCACGTTATTCTAAAGAGTCTTTCAATAAGACGCTCGATTTTTATATGTAAATAATACAAGTTGTGTCTGAGATATCCACTCAATTTTTCTTTAATTGAAAGAATATTTTATGGCATTAAGTATGGAATATAACGTCGTTCAAATGTCTCTCGCGCCTTTGCTTGGTGGCACGTATCGGCAGGTCGAATTTCCGATGACTTTGTTACATAAATCTGGCTGAATTTGCTGGATGGCGTGCGTTACGTTGACCCTGAGGGTATCAATTGTTTGCGGTTTACTCACATAGACCTGCGATTTAAGATAGCCCTAAGGGAAGAAGTCTAAAGGCGTCAAATCGCACGATCTCGGTGGCCAATTCACGTCGCTGCCGCGCGATATAATCATGCCCTCAAATAGTTCGCGCAGAATGTCCATCGTGGCATGCGCTGTGTGGCACGCAGTGCCGTTCTGTTGGAACCACATGTCGTCGGTATCCATATCATCCAGTTTAGGTCACAAGAAGTTGCTTATCATCGATCTGTAGCGCTCGACGTTGACGGTTATGGTAATGCCAGTTTCGTTTTGAAAGAAGTACGGACCGATGATTCCGCTAGACCAAAATCTGCACCAAACAGTGACTTTCTCGGGAGGCATATGGTGCTGGTGTATATTGTGTGGATTGGTATCGTCACAAATCCGATAATTTTGCTTGTTCACATATACATTCACTCAAAAATGGGTCTCGTCGCTAAAGATGATCTTTTTGGCGAAATTTGGGTCAACTTCCAACTGCTCCATAGCCCAATCAGCGAACACACGGCGTTGTCTATGGTCGTTTACTTTAAGTTCCTGGGTCAGTTGGATTTTATACGGGTGCGAACCCAAGTCCTCACGCAAAATTGACTGCCTCGGGTTTTCCGTACACTCTTACCCACAGCAGCGCGATGTTTTCAGCAGACCTTGCGTTTCGGTGACGTACGGATCTTGGCTGATTATTTATCAAACCGGTTGACTCGAATTTGGCCACCAAACGTCGAATAGGCGAATCAGCGGGACGGTTGTGGCGAGGATAAAAATCACGCAGTGTTCGGAACGTTTATCGGGCGGAGCACTGACTTTGAAAATAAAATTTGATGATTTGTACATGTTGTTCAACGTTATAACCTTCCACGGTGATTTGCTTCCACTACTGAACAATTAACAATTAATTTGAGAGACGTTGCTTTATCAACATGGCCGCTATAACCTAACAAATTTCGAAATCCCTATTGAAAGACCCTATATAAGGTTGGTCAAAGGTGATCTATCCTCCATCAAGGAGTTAGTGAACAGTACAAGGTCATTTGCATGACATGGTACAGGATTTTAAAGGACATCTGCAACTTTATTCATCCTCAGAACGGAACCTTATGTTGAATCCGTCTGGCCACATTGTCTCACATAACAAAATCTAGCCGACAAAGGAATATATTCGGAGGCGTTTCCTATCGAAAGAACACCAACCTGGTAGCTGTATGGACCAAATCGGAAGGAACCATGACCAAATCGGCAGCTCCCTGGTTAAGAGCCACCATGCAGTGCGTCGTGTTATCAGCTTTTATGCAATCCAAATCCGGTTCGATGCCGTAGACGGCAGCCGATTCCCTCATCCACGCGCACTTGGCGTTCTCGATGATGGACGTGGTGCAGATCCTGATAGTCCTCGGGGGATGGCACCCGGAGAAGCTATTGGCGTTGAGGAAGCCTTTCGCCCTGTCCAGGTAACTCTCTATGGGTTCTATAGGATCCAGCTTAACGATGGTGGTGTAAGAGGTTTCCAGAAGCTTCAACAAGTTGAATCTCCATGTTGTGTCTTTATCGGACTGAGATAGAGACGATATAATGTCCTGAATCTCTTGGGCTTTCGTCCTGGAAATGTGAACATCCAACCACGTAACTAAGTCGTCTCTCAGACTGATTGTTAGCAACCTACCTGGTGGTTCCTACCACTGACCAAGGTTTCACAACCCAGACGCAGGGATTGGTTGTATTCAATGGTTCCTTCGTGTCGTCGGGACACAAGAAGCTGTACTGGTCTTTGGGGATATCGGCGTTGACCGAAAATCCAAAGTGTGATTCGACGTCTTCTAGCTTGGCCCAACTGACATCTCCAGCGCCGTCTGTCAGGCAGAGGAGAGACCCCTGTCCGCCCCAGTATTCGTCTGTTGTGGAGCACCTGGCGGGGCTACCGCATAGCTCGCAAAGGTGCGGATACTTCCGCTCTGAAAACAGTTCAAGGGGTGTTCATTATGGAAGAGTTGGATACTATTTACTTACTTAACTGAATGTCTAGGGAGGGGTTGTTGACCCACGGTCCAGCTTTGCAGGCTGACTTAAAGAACGACGCTGTTGCCTTTATCCGATTTTCGGTGATGGTCAGTTTAGGATCACACGACGGAGAGACTATAGAAGCTTCAAAATACTGAAAATAGTGTAGCGTAAGTAACCCCGAGTATATATGTATAGGGAAACCTACATAATCGCTCTTTACTAACTTAAAATAATTTGTTCGAGCAACGAAGATGCGAATACCATTGTAAAATTTTCAACAAACCGGTTCTCTGATTAACTTAAAAAATTCTTTGAACCTTTTAAAATATGGGGCAGAATATTTTTTTCCTAATTTTGATTGAAATCTCGCGCTCTTTTCTAAGCGCGTTGGGCCTCTCCGAAACGACACCCGCGTCAAATAAATACCTGCTGGTGTTTATTGAGTTTATTTGATCATGTACAAAAGAGGCTCCCGATTGAGAAATCTTAAAAAAAAAAACGTGCATGGCCTCGGAGGAAAAGGAAATTAACTGCTAAATTAATTGATTAATTAATAATCTATTATGGCTTGGCAATACGTCGGAATCCGAACTCCTTGGAAAATATGAAAAATTACATCTGGGCGACAATATTTCACAAGTTATCAATCGGCGAAAATCCGCAGCACGAGAAGTGCTCAGAGTCTTGGTGTGACTAGAAGAAGGCGCAATCAGCGAATTCCTTAGATAACTTCCATCATAACCCGGCGCTTCTTAAGGAAGTTTTTAAAGCCATCAAACCGATTTATGAGGATCTGAGCCGAGACGAGTTGCCAAATCGTTGCTTGGGAGGTTACACGCAAAGTAGCAATGAAAGTTTCAATGTTACTGTTTAGAAATTGGCTCCAACATCTTAGTACACGTTCAATATTCTTTGAATTATGAAATATTTGGAAATGGATATTGGTGTCCAATCATATAATTGTTATCTAGAAGCAGATGTTAAGTGGATCAAGCATGCCGAGATGTTTTTGATAGATGCAGCAAAACAGATACGTTCTAACAGAAAATGTTCGAGGAAAGAGAATGAGGAAGAATATTCAAATACAGAAGGGCAGCTTTATGGTCCTAGAATAGCACATTAATGGTGAACATTTTGATTTTTTATTTTCTCATGTCTATAACACATTTCAAAGCTTTAAACGCGTTTTTCTAGATTTTTCAAAAGTAACTCCAGCATAACTTCACCAATTTTCATTATTTTCATGCGAATTTTTAACAATATCTTTAAAATAACATTTTGAAGTGAAATAAAGGGTGGTCCAACCATAATGCACGATGTTAATTGTCACACCTTAACGTCAAGTTTTTTGCCCAACTTAATTTGACATTTCTTTGTTTCAGTGTTTGACAAATTCAACCATGGAGAGGTACACAATTGAGCAGCGCGTTAACATTGTTGAAGCCTTTTACGAAAATGGCCGTTCAAATCAAAATGCATTTCGTGCACTTCGTGACTTTTTTGGTCAGCATAATCGACCAAATGTGTCCACAATCGGGAGAATTGTGCGCAAATTTCAGCAAACCGGGTCTGTAGGAAATGTGAAAACACCTGTGCATGCTCGCCCAGTTCGTTCTGCGGAAAACATTGCTGTTGTTCGCGATAGTGTAGCAGAAGAGCCGTGAACCTCGACTTGTCGTCGTGCCCAACAATTGAACATCTCACGAACATCACTGATGCGAATTTTGAATAAAGATTTGAATTTACACGCTTACAAGGTTCAATTGACTCAAGAGCTGAAGCCTACTGACCATTTCAAGCGTCGTCAATACGCCGAATGGTTGGTTGAACAGACAGAAGTGAATGGTGACTTTACAAAGAAAATCATCTTCAGCGACGAGGCACACTTTCACCTCAGTGGATTCGTTAACAAGCAGAATTGCCGCATTTGGGCATATGAGAATCCACGAGTGATTGTTGAAAAGCCGATGCATCCACAAAGAGTGACTGTTTGGTGCGGTTTATGGGCTGACGGCGTCATCGGGCCGTACGTCTTTGAAAATGAGGTCGGCCAAGCAGTTACCGTGAATGGTGTTCGCTATCGCGAGATGATAACGGACTTCTTGTGGCCAGAAATTGAGGATATGGACCTGGACGATATGTGGTTCCAACAAGATGGTGCCACTTGCCATACAGCCAACGAAACAATGGCACTTTTGCGCGAGAAATTCAATGGCCGTGTTATCTTACGTCGTGGCGAGTTAATTGGCCGCCACGATCATGTGATTTGACACCGTTGGACTTCTTTCTTTGGGGATATTTAAAAGAAAAAGTGTACGTCAATAAGCCAAGAACAATTCAAGAGCTAAAGGATGAGATAATTCGGCACATTAACGACACTGAACCTCAATTATGTCTCAGAGTCATTGAAAATATGGACCATCGGATAGAGGTATGCCACCGAAGTCGTGGCGAGCATTTGGCCGATATTTTGCTTCATACATAATTGTCATAATAAAAAATATTAAGATAATTCTCTGAAAAATTTTTGTTTTATTTACAATTAACATCGTGCGTTTTGGTTAGACCACCTTTTACATATGGAATTTTCGATAACTTAATTTAAACATTATTTATTAACAAATGATTGCCATTTTTTGTCGAAAAATTTAACGTTTTTATTTAGATACTCGCTAATCAGACAAAAATCAATATTTTCAAAATGACCTACGTATTTCATTAGCTATTAATATGTAGATTAAGTGATTTTTCTTCCAGATTCAAATTTGAGCCAGTCACGAGGGTGGGGTGAAAAGTTTTCAGTCTAATGAAGAAAAATGTTTTTTTTTATTTTTTGTTATTCTATTTTTCAACATAATCTTCAGCAAGGCTAATACATTTTCCACAACGATGCTATAATGCAGTCATACCATTTTTTAGAAGGATTTATAGAGCCCTTCAAAAAACACATTTACAGCATTCGTTGTTCACAAATCTTTTACCTCCGAGCCATGTTTTGAGATTAAGAAATAAATAATAGTCGCTGGGGGCTAACTCTGGTGAATACGCTGGACGGGGGAACTTCAATTCGTTGATTTTAAGCATTGCAATGACTCACGAATGAACAGGTGCAGGGTCATGCTGGAACAAGACCTCTTTCTTCGCCAAATGAGGTCATCTTTCCTTCATTTCATCAATCAAACGATTTAATAACTCTGCGTAGTATTATGCAGTGGTGTTATCCCTTAACTGATTGGGAACGGTAAAACGGTACTTACGTTTGCGAGAATTCTGGTCCACGCGGTCTCGTACCCATAACCGGGATGGCAGTACCTCTTCCCCTTGAGATCGTACCTGCTCTTGATGCCAGAATTGTTATCCACCAGTGCCACGACCTCGTATTCGTGTTTTGCTGAAATTAGGGTGAAGGGTGAGCGGGCTTGGGAGCTATATATCGAAAGTCATCGTACCTTTGCCGTCGTATCGTAGCTCATTTGTAATCAAGATCTCCACCCCCGCGTTTTCCGCAGTTACCAAATCCTCTGCAGTGAATACAGAAAAATCTGCCGTCCTCTTGGATATCCGTCGCAGGCAGTCCAGTCTGGAAGTCAATCACATTTCGTAAGGAAATCTTCCTTTGCAGCTTTACTGACGTTAATGGCCTTTTTGGTTGACGAATTTACATCGATTTTGCGTTGTGCAAATATTAATTAGACTAAGTGATGTGGATGTACGCGAATTGTTGTTTCAGTTTGAAAAATATCCTCGTATAGTTTACTAGTATGTTTCAGTCGTGATTTTGTTGTATATAACAGGGGAGTTTCGAGTGAGTTGTGAAATCAGCTGTTGTATTTATAATCTTAAAATATATTGCGCAAATTTTAGATACAGAGACGGTAATTAAAAATTCATATTTAGTTTAGTAGTTGAGCAGGTTTTATTTTGATTTATGTTTAAAATGAGATTGTAGTTTTAGAACTAATTACTACATATATCTATCAGACGCTTTATTTGTTTATATTTAAACAACAACAAAATACACGATAATGAATAATCTTTCGTTTTAATTAAACAGAAGCTAGAAGATAACATAAATGTTTATAAAAATTAACAATACCGTCGATTAAATACTATATTAAACAAAAGAATGCTGTTTATAATTTATAATTAAAATCACTATTCTCAGGTACATTTATTTCTATTTCAAACACATCATTCAGGCCCTGAAATTCTTTGTAATTTCAATTCAATTGTCGTTCAGGTGTTTCAACAATTAAGTTGCACAATTTTATTTTTCGTGCCATTCAATAGCAGAAATGGGTCAGTAGAAACAGGTTTTAGACAATTATTAATACATCATGTAAATTCACTTAAGCTTGCCAATGTATCAGACAAAGATATATACTTTTTTTTACAACACTCTATTAAATTATTACGTGTCTATAATACCGGTTGGGTCAGTGCATCTTTTAACATTCGGTAGATTAAATAACCCGAATTTGAAATTTAAATTTGATTAATCTTGATAGCTGACATTTATAATAAACAAAGAGCTGATTAGATAATCGTTGTTTTTGAAAGACTGCATATTTTTGGCAAGCGAGTATGTTAGTATGTCAGTACATATGTGATTTTGTGCAATATAATAAAATCCTTCTCCCTCTACTGTCGCTTCTTCTTAACTTAGAAAGATTTTCAGAGATGTATCAGGCCAATTTGTACAGTATTTAAAACACTGTAGTCAAAAGGGGGCTCAGAGTTTTCGAAAATTTTCGACGTGAAAGCTTTTTATGTTTTGAAAATATTCTCTTACAACATAGAAAGATTGTGAGATCTCGTAAACACTTTTCATATTGCTATTTTTTTCCTTTTAACATCTCTTTAAAAGTAAGAACGTTTCCAAAAAGGGTCGAATTCATCTCATATTAAAAAAAAAATGCGAGTTTTAGAAAATTTTGTGAATGCAGCTTTAGTCTATGATATTAAAATAATTATTTTTACGATATCAAACAAGTTTATATCGTTTATACAGATTTTCCTAAGGTTATAGATCAACTAGACTAACTTTTATCCCTTTAAAAGAATTAATTAATTGTCAACTAATAGCGTAAACTCGATAGAAATAAGTGTAAGATTTAGGGTTCCTCAAGGATACGTCCAGGGACCACTATCTCTCGCAATATTTATAAATGATACCGTCTTGACTTGAGTACATAGATGAAACGAACCTGTCTACTGCCACGACGCATTCCACTTTACTGTCAACCTGGTCCAGGGCCGGACAGTACCGGGCCAACTTTTTGAAGCCGCCTCTGCCTTCTACCACACACAGTCGGTCTGAAAAGAAAGAGCCTCATGTAATTCATTTCATTCTGAACCGTGAATCTTAATGTTTTTATTAACAAACTGGTCACTGACACATTATGTAGTAATATTTCATCGTATTTAAGTTAAAAGTTTATACTTCGGTTCTGTTACCAATATTTTTCTTTAATCAAATAGTTTTGGGGGTGCTATTACTTTTATTTAAATATTTTAGTTGTAAAATTATACCTGGCAGAACTATTATATTATGAGCCTCGGCTCGTAAATAAATGACAAAATAAACAGTTTTAAAACCTTAAAACGGACTTTTCCGCACGTAGAACACCTCTATCTCAAAATTGAGTAAAAATTCACCAACACATAAATACAAACAGAATATGTGTTTTATGCGACAGTTTTACTCACTGGTCCTATCCACCTCAAAATCAATAGATGTGATCTGGTAGACACCCCTAATCGGCCCTTTCGGCCCAGTCGAAACCCTATCGATCCGATACGATTTAATTGAATGATCGTGCTAACAAAAACAATTTCTCAAGTACCATTGTGCTTCCTCACGACCCATGAACATGGTAGAGTGTGTTCTATCCACCTCAAAATCAATAGGTGTCATCTGGGAGACGTCCCCGATCAGAATCAGTCAAAACCCGATCGATCCGACACGATTTAGTTGAGTTATCGCGCTAACAAAAAAAATTCTCAAATAGTCCACCATCGTGCTTTCTCATGACCCATGGATAGGGTGGGGTGTGTCCTATCCACCTCAAAATCAATAGGTGTCAGTAGATAAACAAAGCGGGTTCTGGACCGGAAGTGCCGTGACAGCGAAGTGGATGGCATGTGTCCATCGTGCACCCTCTGGTCATTGTCGTCGGGGTGTGCACCCTCTGCGGCGGGGCACCCTCCGTCGGTGGGGGGCGGGGTGTGCACCGGCGGGGCACCCTCCGTCGGTGGGGGCGGGGGCGGTGGTGCGCGGCCACGGATGGCGTCGGGGGTGGGGGCGGGAAAGGCGTTCTGGTAGAGGGCGGCGACGTTGCAGGGCGTAAGTCGGACGGAAAACTGAACGGTTTTAATCCACAGGCGGGGAAAAAGAAAGATGGCGGGCGAAAAGATGGTGGCATTAGAAAAAAAGATCATGACGTTGAAAGATGGCAGAGGGAAAAAGAACATGGTGGCGGTGACGTTACAGTTTTAGCGGAAAACCACATCCTGTAACAACAGATATGAGGCTACCGATACCCACCGTTTTATTGCAGCGTTATTTAAGTTTAGATCCTCAAGGCCCGGAGGCTGCTCAAGTGTGTGACGTCACAGATTAAGTAGTATTAAGAAAAATTACCACACATTACTGAGAAAACTCAGTTTGGAGAGCGTTAGATTAAAAATTAAAAAAAAAAAAAAGACAATAAAGTTTTATAATTTTATTATTGTTAAATATGTTACATAGTATTTATCTAACATTAGACCCAAACCCAACCCCAACATTATATAAAAAAAGACATAAAGTTATATATATTTTTTTTATTATCTTAAAGTAATGGCAAATACAAAGCAAATACAAAAATTAGACTTATAAAATTAACATGGTCTGGTAAAGATTCCATTAAGTATTATTAAATGATTTGTTATACAAAATAATAAAAAAGAAGTTTATAATACACTTCTCTCTGTTACAAAATATTTTAATACATGTTTATTACAGAACTATGAAATATACATTTAGCAGGCTGAAAAAAATACATTGATCAGTGTAACTTAATATTAATATCCATTATAGAGTAATGGCCCCAAGGTAAGGTGTCATGAGAGCCTTTTAACAAATATCGTTTATTATCAGATGAATTTAAAGCTACTTTATTTTGTTTGATGGAATAAACATTATGAGCATGTGATATTATATTCCTTTGAGTTGCATATTTAGTTGTTTTATTTAGTAAACAGTCTAGATAATCATTAAAAGTTAATTTATTTTTAATTATATCATTTTTTACCCCCTTAGATTTTTTTATACATTTTTTCTTTTCATTTTTCTGGACCAAAAAAGTATACATTTTTGAACGTAAACCTATGAAATGGGTCATTATAGCACCGTTATTTTCATCTTTCATTAGGCCAACAACTTTTTTGTTTACCAGCGGTATATTATAAAGATTGTCTGGAGCATAATCACTAGTATCAAAATGTTCAATATCTTTCTTAATAACTTCTTCATAAATATCATTACATGTATGTTCATAAATCAAACTATCTGTGTCAGTATAAAGTAATTTACAAACATTTGGACTAAATTTTTTTAACATATAGTCATAATGGAAATCAAAAATGCATGTTTTTGAGATATCTAGAATGGTCATACCAATGTACAGAGGTTTATTAAAAATAATATGAGTTTTTTTCATTTCAACAGCTATTAAATCTTCATCAAATATAGTAGTACTATGGAAATTGGGTCTCGAAATCAAATTTTTTGCACCATAACGACCCTCCCACTTAGAAATGAGTTTTACAATGCGATGTTTCCGTATATTCTCCATAGTTTTCCCAAAAACGGCATTATTTAAAAGTTTAAATAAGTTTTTCTCAAAATCATTTTTTGATAGAGCTCTTAGTTTTGTATTTAAATCGATATACGGTTTTAACCATGCAGATTGTTTAAATTTGAGGATGCGATGCACTTTTTCCAGAATAAGTCCGTTCTTCAAACACTGTTTTAAGTTTCTGTAGTGTATAATATACTTTTCTTTATTGTACAGAGTGGTCATCAATTTAGATAAGTTTGATCCCGGTGGTACTCGGTGTTCAGGACAAAGTGGTAAATCGCGATGCAAATCATGGAGATATTCTGGATATTTTATATCTACCTCAAGTATGTACCCTTCAGGAGAATCGTCAGATATTTCAGAAACATTGAAATTGTCGCAATTATTTACCCACTCAAATCCGCCGTACCCTAAATTTTGGCACATAGCCCACCCATACAGATTATTAACGTCAAAATACGTTAGATATTTTGATGGTTCATCTGAATTATAATTGAACATATATTTATTATTAGCAACGGAATACCTATTGCTACACTGACTAACACCGCCTCTTATACCTCTTTCAACGAATAACAATATATCAACATCCTGTATCGTTTCCAATTTCGCCTTCGTATATTTAAGCATGCAGTCCCAAGTATAGCCCGAAAGTGTATGATAAAAAGCACAATCAAGGTTATAATGTTCAAAACAGCTTTGCCTAAATTGCTCGAAAACATCAGCTAAAAGAATAATGTCTGTTTTTAAATATAAATCGGAATATTCGCCTAAATTTTGACAATTAAAAGATGTCCATACTTTTTGCGCATGAATGTAGTCTTTTTCACTAATATTTTCATCGTTTAACTGATTATAAAAGTTTTCTATTTGTGGTAACTTAGTTTCATCTAATTTTTGAAGCGAGTCAATATAATCATAAGGAAACACTCCTTTTCTTGTAAGTAAATCGAATTTTTCCGCATCTAAATTAGCAAATTCATTTTTAAGATTAACTAGTTTGTCTTTATTGAGAAATGATGCTAATTTTTCTAGTGAAAAGCTTAAGAATCGAAATGAGTCGATGAAGCGAAACTTAATATTTGTTTCTTTATCATGTTTAGTAAACGAAATATATTTTTCTTTATTAATTGGTAAAACAGTTACTCGGTCTCGTTTTGCCAAATCCCTTATTAGGAAGTGTGAATCATATCCAGATAAATTGTGAAAGATAATAGGAACTATAAATGAATTTTTATAATTCAGATTACATTGGGAATGAGCAAAACCTCTAAAATCGCCAGTAATATGCGAGTGATCTCTAACTATTTTATCATTAGGTTTAAATGATTTTTTACAAATATGACAAGTAGAAGAAGCATCTTTCAGGCTAACGTTAACATTCATGGGCTCTGTATGTTTCAAAATAGAATTAACGTATTTAGCAATACCATCCATCTCATTAGCAAACCATTCCGTACAATTATCTCCACGGTAACTTTTATAATATGAGATATCATTATTATAGGAACATTTTAAAAAATATCCAGCACTGTAGGCTTCATGTTTTTGATACCTACTAGTGTTTTTAACTACGTTTTGATTCTCGCTAAAAGGAATTAGTATTGATTCAAAATCAGCATAAATAACGAAAGGTACTTTTTCCTGATAACAGTAGTTCTTAAAAGTTATAAATTTTTCAGATGGAAAAGAAATCTTACAGTTATTTAGTTGTTCACAAAAAATACTATGAGCATCCAAATTGTTTTGCGTAACGAAATAATTTAAACATCTATCACAAATAAATAACTTTCTATTATGCTTACCAATTTGTTTTGAAACTAGCCTTGATAAGTTTTTAATCCAACAATAATGATATTGTGTTTGTAAATTATCTTCATTATAAATATCTAAAGTTTCGTCATCATTATAATCATTTTTTGGTAAATATGAATTTTGAATAATGAGCAAATTAACATGTTTGTTAAGTTTATGTTTTGTAAGGCAAACTGGTACGATGCTAAAATTATTTTTAGAATCCATCTCCAAAGCAAATACGTTAACAGAAATATTATTAATTTTTTCAAATTTAGAAATTTGATTTATGGTCATTGGAAACTCTATTCCCTCTAAATTTAATACATTTGAAAAATGTGGATATGAAGAAGTTCTATCAGAGTGTTTTTCAATTGGATGTAGGGCAGATACTACCGCCCACGCAAAACAGGCGTTATCATCATAATTTTTTATGTTAACACAAGCCTTTTTTCTAACAATTTTTTCTGGTAACCTTATATATGATGATACTCCAGACCCTACTTCATACTTATTAATATTTATTTCTAACCCAATTATACTATAAAATGCTCCCCCGCTCCCGGATTCCTGAAACTCTTCAAGTTTATTTTTAATTTTATCGATAACAAATGTATCAAACCATTCACGTAAATTTGTACCACGATCAATAATATGATTTTTTGTTGGAAAGAACTTGATTTCTAAAATTTCATTATCAGCCTTTTTCAATATAAATTCTGAACAAAAAACTGTATTAACTTTAATTAAATTCATTGATTTTAAAACATTGTTAATTCGTGTTTTGAAAAGAAAAAATGCATCACTAAAAAAGTTAGATATATCTTTATGTTTTAAATTTAAAATAATACTGGTTCGAATTCTATTTTTAAATGCAGACTGAATATCTTCCCATTTAACCCAATCACTTCTCCGTTTTTTTTCTTTTTTTAAGCCCTCCCCAATATGGTTTGGTAATAAAATATTTTTTACTCTAGCTTGAAAATATCGTAAATATTTTAGAGCTGACTCAAATTTTTTAAGAGTACCAGGAACAATATCACCATTTTTAATAGCTCTATTAAGTAATCTAATATTATTCTTAGCAAATTTAATCCATCGTTCTTTTTCAATTATGTTTGAATTTTGTGTAAGTACAATCAAAGCTTTTTGAAAAATATTAATAATATCTTCATACATATCTTTTAAAATACCTTACCTTAGGGCAATATAAAAATCGAAAATTTACAGTTTAATGGTTAGTTTCCTGTATTTCAAAGTTCACAGCTTTATTTGGTTTGTTGCAATCAACTAGTCCTTTGAAGACTAATGAGTATTTCTTCGGTACGAAGTTTTGAATGTTTTCTTCGATAGCAGGTACAGCTCGCTGCGGTAAGAATACTACGCTTTCTTCGAGTTCAGTTAACGCTGATTTTCCATACTTTGTGTTGACTATTTTTACACCAATAATGGGCAAGGGAATATTCTCCGGTAAGTCCTTTAATTTTATTATGTTCTTCCTGCGGATATTCGTTACTTCGTTAATTTTACTTAGATTCACTAAAATATAATAAAAAATAATGTACAAAAATATTACAAAAAAAATAAATAAAATATTTAAAAAATTACAAAACTTACTGTTTACTTCAGTTATGTGAGTTGATTTCAAGCACAACTTGTTGGGTCTAATGTTAGAAAAGTACTATGAAATTTTTGTTGTGCAATCTACTATTTATACACCTGCACCTCTTCAATGCATCTGAGGGTATTTACTTTGTATAAAGTTAAAATGACTTTATTATAACAAACTATTATTTATCGCACAGAAAATGTGTTCTGCGCGCGTATTTGATAGCAGTGCTAATTAATTTTTATTGTTATGCTTGTGGTTCTCAGATAATGTGTTATCACATCCGCCATTCATGCATCATGGTCTTTCCTTTCAAAATAATCTATTTCCTCTACTTGTGGGTTTTATAAAGTTTTATCACAACTAACGTTTCTTGTAATCACTCGATTGGGGTTATGCTTATCAAGTTTGTCCATTTTAAATTTTTTTCCGGTCTCCAGATATTGTTTTCGCGGGGGATTCTGGTTATATATATAATAGTAGAACATGTCTACTTACATTCAGTTTCCAGTACACCTAATAGTGAAAAAAAAAATGCTTCACAGCTACAATCAACTGATTGAATTAACTAACAGGTTAACTCCACCTCTTGATGTGGAGAGGTATTTGTTTGAAAAGTAAGTGTATGTGTGTAATATTTGTGATAAGTGACGTGAAGTTTTAAGTTTAAATAAAATGTCTTTTATTATAGCGACTTATTGATGGAGGAGGAGGGAGATGTAGCAGAACTATGCACCACATGTGGGCATATGTATTGCTATTGTAATTTTTCGTCACCCATATTTATAGATTTAGATAAGTAAGTGATTTGTAATTACTATTGTATTAAAAGTTGACTATAAATTACTTTTATTTCAGTTGCACTAGGAATCCATATTCACCAGCCAGCGCTGTCGATGGTGATGACAGTGATGATTGGGAGAATAAGGAAGATGATATATTAATGGATGAGTAAGTGTGTAAAAGTAGAAATTAACAGACATAGTTTAAATATAATTCCTTTATTATAGTCTTACTGAGGAAGCAGACTCTCCTCCGATGCTCCTCCCCATCGATACACCGAATGAGAGTAAATTCTGTTCGGTGTGTCAAAGAATATTTTGTTTCTGTGCCAGGAGCATAGAGTGGCACAGAAGCCATAAAAACAAATTTTTAGTTTGTAAAGAGGCCATGATATCATCACCATATCCGGAACCGGAAGTGATACCTTTAGGCGAATGGTAATATTTTTTATGATTAATTTATGATTATGGTTATTTTATGATTATTTTCTTTACAGCTCTGAGCCACCTTTCCACTGCGTGATTTTAAATGATCCAAATATATGGTAGGTGTGTCTATATATTAATTAAAAAATGCATGTCTATAACAAGTTTTAACAAAGTTCTCTTTTTTTATTAAAGCGTTCTCGATGAAGAGGACCATGCACTGACACCACCACCACGACCACCACCGCCACCAGCACGGACCAATTTGGTGAGGAGGGTGGAAATAAACTCGGATGGCAGCTTAACTACATATATTGTTATAATATAGTATTACATATACATACAATAAAACAACATATATCAATTTATTTATATTTATTTAAACCTGTTTTATATGAATTTTTCTATCTAAATCATTCAGAACCTTATTTCTATTTACAAATAAACATTCACGTATACAATACATGTGAGTAGAATATGGTGATAAATCACATAAATGTTGCATAACATTTTCTGAACATAACTCATAATTAGATTCACATAATATATTATTAGTAACATTTAAAAAATTATTATAAAATCCAGCAAAATCTAAATTATGCAATACATACATATTAGATATAATAAGCTTATCAATTTTTATAAACTCCTGTGTAGTATTCTCAGATAGATAAAAGGTGGTAAAGCCATTAGTTATCTTCAACATTTTGTTATCCATAAATGGTGATGTGCTGAGGGTGTTGTTTGAAAATTTTATTTCAATCACCTCCTCTGATGTTTCAGTATTTTTAAAATATTCATTAAACAATTCCTTAAGGTAAGTAATAAAGTCACACCATTCTTCTTCATTAAAGGAAACATGAGTAGTTTTATTGATAATTTCACTGGTAGTCATTAATATTCTTACAGCCGGAATGTAGTTTCTTGCCTCACTTAAACCGGTTATTATTTTATATATTGAGTTATCTACACTAAAAGAATTTTCATATATATATTTTTCTTCATTTTGTACAGCTAGTCTATACCGCTCGGTAATTTTATCAATTTCATGGTTAAAATCGAAATCTTCTTCGGAGAACGTAGGACTCGAACTAGGAGTGTTTAACTCAGTCATTTTTTAACTTTAATGATGATCATTCTTAAAGTACTGCTTATATATGTTTTTATCTATGTTTTTATCTCAAACCCTAGTTAAATTTGTTTCCGGTATTTCAAAAGGCCCCTCATAACAAAAGATTTGTGTGTATTTTTCATAAGAATCAATACAATTTTAGTTACAACAAGCGGTCTGAAACATTTTATCATTTAAATGCGTATAATTCGAAACACAAATTCTAAAACATATTTGTATTATCCAACCAACTATTATGAGAATTATCAAGCCCTAGCCATTTAACAAAAACCTTGTTACCACGTCTACGTAATACTTTTTCAACTAGATAGATGTCGGGGTATTTAGCTTTCTGGAGTTCTTCAGTATAAAATACACCTTTTATTTCCGCTCCTCTATCATCTTGCAACATATACGTAATTGGGTTAGTGTTACGAACTTTTACAACTTTGAATAATTCCACAGTCCAGTTCGGGGTATATCCTTTTTCAAATACATGCTTAACCTTACTAATGCGAACCATATCTCCAACTTTAAATTTTCTCAAACCTGTCGCCAACTTAATGTGATTATAGGAGGATTTTAAAATTTCTTTTTCATTCTTCTTATTTACCTCACATGGTTTCACACCAGTTGTACTATGTTTTTGTTTGTTGTAATTATCAGTTATTTCCGGAAGCACATCTAACCATCTATATTTACCGTTTAAGCTAAAGTATTTGAATAATTTCTCTTTAAGAGTTCTTATCACTCTCTCAACTATGGCAGCTTTCTTTACGCTATATGTGTTATAGTGATTGATGCTATGTTGTTTCATTAAATGTTGAAAATGAATATTGTAAAATTCTTTACCTTGATCTGATTGTAGGTTTTTAGGGAGTTTCCTACTTTTCTCAAATATGTCGGCAAGCATTTTCGTTATTTCCTCCCCAGATTTAGTTTTAACAGGTCTGGTCCAAACAAATTTTGAGAAACAATCGATCACTACTAGAATATACTTAAAATTTCTGTTTTCACGAGCATAATTACCCATCTCAGCCAAGTCTATTTGCCATAAATCATTCAAACCTTTTATAACGGTACGCCTACGTTTGAAATTTTTTCGTATAGCCTTATGAAGCTCATTAACAACTTGAATTTTTTCTTTTGAATGT
Organism: Rosalia funebris; assembly: GCA_037954035.1. Lineage (NCBI taxonomy): Eukaryota > Metazoa > Arthropoda > Insecta > Coleoptera > Cerambycidae > Rosalia > Rosalia funebris. Next base: position 6,091,270 of record JAZFAV010000001.1, on the reverse strand, counting down.
TTTACTCTCATGTTGATAGCAATCGGACGTTAAACTACAACTGATAATGATCATGTATGCTACAATTATTTAATTAAAACGATGTAACTTATCGGTTTCGCTTCATTTTTAAAAAGTAAAATTAGCTCATTATTTGTTTTACTGCTGCTGTAGATATAAATTGATTTAATTCCCTTTTTCAACATTTTCTGTAAGTTGCTGTACATTTTTCAAATCACTTTCCATTTGAACTAGCGTTTCGGAAATCTTCTCTAGATTTAAAGCGTTTATGTTTACATTAGTATTTAAATTGTTATGTTTTTGTGATAAATCGTTAACTATCATTGTTCTATCATTTACCAGCATCTTAATTTTTTCATTTAATTCTGAACTCATAACATATTCACTTTTTATATTCCTTATTTCCTTGCTCACATCCTGTAATATTTTTTTCATATTATCTACTTCGGAGTTTAAAGTCAGTAATATAATCTTCTGTTGAGGTATATCTTTTAATATTTGTTCCATATCATTAATTTTTTTATCAGAGGCATCTAATCTGTTGTAAAACTGATTAGCAAAATTGTTAAAAGCTATAGCAAAATCTGCTTTTAACTTTGATATAATATCATTAATGTATTTCTTACGTGTAGCCTCACTCGTTATATTATCTGTTTCAACATATTGTTTACACTTTTCATATATTTTAGTATTTTCAATTGTTATGATGTCATCTACGTATTTTTTATTAGCAACATCGTTATTCTGAGTAGGAGGTTGAACGTTACAAAGTTTTAAATTTTCGACATCAATATTTCCATCATTGGTAAATATGAATCCATGTCTATATGGAGAAAATAAATGTGGAGTATCTCCATCACTGGTGTATGAAATAGATCGACCGAACTTATCAACACTCATGGTGAGAATGATAGTGATTTAGGCAATCACTCCAATTTCTTTAAGTTCGCTAATTATGGATTCAATCTCATTATCATGTGAATCCGTATTACCCGCAGACTTTGAAGCTATTAATAGCTTTAAACGATCAACGAGTTCATTCACATCATCCCAATATACGTACTCTATAGGTTTTTCGTTGTAGACCATCATACCAAACCCCCCTCGTGGTGGCGTTGAATATGATTGACGCCGTCTCAAAGAAGGAGTAGATGGTAAAAATGTTGGAATGCTAGATTGCGATTGTATTCTAGTAGTTCTTCCTATAATATCCGAAAATAGAGGTTTTATAACACTTACATATTTAAAATACCTATTTCCTTTTATCCGTTCTTCAGGTACATAATTACGTTTGTGTGCGCTACTTATTTCTAGAATTTCTTTATAATTCTTTAAATCTGCATCATTATATCCAATAGGTTTTTTCAGAAATATTAACTCATATAAACCTTTAGTTCCTGTATAAGGTCTACCATCAATAATGAATTCATTATTAGCTCCTATAAGCAATTCTTTATTACCGATCGATAATTTATTCGTTTTAAAATCGAAACGTGCTCCATAATTTTCATCAAATTTATCTCGATCTGAAAAAAACCCTTCTATATAATATCTCGCTAGAGGTGGGAATTGCTCTAAAAACTGACGTATAACAGGCTCGCTGTAATTCAGTAAAGTTTCATATTCTTCTTGAATATCAGCCGTAGCACGCTCATCAGGTTCTTTTTCAGAAAATACTTCACCTACCATTTCCTCCGGTAAAAAGCTTGCAGAAGGCTTTTTCGTTTCATAGACTTTTTTAGGTTTTACGCGAGCTGCTGTTGTTGTTGTTGTTGTCGTCGGTATGTTACTGTGAGATACTTTCCTGCTAATATCTTCTAGCGGTGTTATAATAGGATTCAATACCCTGCTTATGGTTTCATCTTCCTCAGCCTTTCCCATCTTTAAAGCTAGATACTTTGTTCTTATAGCTTTCGAAGCGTTACAAATTTTTTTCTTTAATAGTTTCTCCCTTTGTAAGTTGGGTGATGCTACCTTTGGGGGGTTGTACTTAGCTAAATTTCTTTTAGACTTCATATTTTACAACCTTGTAGTTTTACAACCCTTGCTTGTAGTTCTATAGCCCTTGTACGGTACAACCTTGTAGTTTTACAACCCTTGCACGGTACAACCTTGTAGTTTTATAGCCCTTGTACGGTACAACCTTGTAGTTTTATAGCCCTTGTACGGTACAACCTTATAGTTTTTCAACCCTTATAATTTATAATGTGACAAGTCTTCATCTATTAACAAGTGAACTAGTATTAACAGATATTGCTTTATTTCACATTTATATATTGATCAAACCCTTTACGATAACGTCCTTTATTTAAATCAAAATCTTTCACTATTACCAACACACCGTATTTATCTCGCCAACATTCACTACACAGTTTTTCAAATTCTTCGAAAGTCATATCTGGGGTCACGTGATCATCGAAAACGTGTCTCATATTCATTCTATCCTGCTTAAATAACACTATACAATTACAATTATCTCGTATAAGATGCTTAGGTATGCGGGTATATGTCTGACAGAGATAAAAGCAGTCAACAAGTTTATGTCGCCCCATACAAAAGTATGCTCGAATTTTATCTTGTTTATCGCAAGCAACATCATCGAAAATAAACACTGAATTAGATTTAGCTTCGGACGGATCGATTACACCATCATTATTTGTGTATGGAAAATAGCCTACACCCTTCACTTTCTTAATTACATCTTCAAGCAGTTTATATTTAGGTTGGTACAATGACTTTGAATAAACGTATACATTTTCAAACCACAAGCCATTTGGGTTGAATAATAAGCTGAGCAACAAATTGGTTTTACCAGCTCCACTTGGTCCACATATAATAGCCCTTACAGTGTTAGGAAATAAAGTTCCATGTTTATTAATACTCACAGCCTCCCCAGAGACGGATGTTAATGCATCCAAGTTCTCTACGGGAAGAGACACCTGCTGTCTTGTAAGACGCATTGTAAACTCTTTATTTTATTAGTTTATTGTTGGTTATATACAGTACCACAGCATAATTAGTGTCATTGTTCCATCAGATGTTGTGGTTGAAACAAGGTGGTGGTGGTGCACATTCGTTTATCAGTAAATTAACGAAACGGGAGCTTCATCTCCCTTCTTACCAATATTGCGGGCCAAATACTCGACTCCGTGAACGATTAGCAAGAGGAGATCCTGGAATTAACGAACTCGACCGAAGTTGCCGAGCGCACGATATAGCGTATAGTAAAAGTTTAAATTTACAAGACCAACACAAAGCCGACTACGAGCTCGAACAACGTGCTTGGGAAAGAGTAAAATCCAAGGACGCTGGTTTAGGTGAAAAAGCAGCAGCCTGGTTTGTTACTACTGTCATGAAAGCCAAAAGGAAAATGGGTTTGGGTATCCGTAATCGTCGACATAAAAATCGTAAAATAAATTTTCAAAATGGTGTAGTCAGCGGCGTTAAAAAATTAACTAAAACATCAGATAAAAACAGTTTACGTAAAAACGCTACTTTAGCTTTAAGAGCAGCGAGACAGGTAGTAAAGGACGGTGGTAGAAAAAATATTAATATTCCACGCATCATACCATTGCCCAAGACTGGGGGTATACTACCTTTACTACCAATTTTTGCTGGCTTAAGTGCATTAGGAGCTCTGTCGGGAGGAGCTGCTGCAGTGGCGAAGACCGTAATAGATGCTAAAAACTCTAAGAAAAAATTGGAAGAAGACGAGAGACACAATAAAGTTTTAGAGGCAGTAGCGTTAGGGAAAAAAGGATCCGGACTCTACATAAAACCTTATAGAAAAGGATATGGCTTATATTTGAAAAAACAAAAAAACTCCCTATAAGGCTACCCTCATCATCTAGGCCTCTTTACGACATCGATTTAATAAAATATGCTAAAAAGTTAAAAATTCCACATTTTAGAGGTGTTTTTATGCGAGATTCACTACCTAAAAACCCTCCTTGGAGATACGAAAGCGCAATTATTAACCTTGATGATCAAACTGGTCCTGGAACACATTGGGTAGCCTATAAAAAAATTAATGATAAAGTTCTTTACTTCGATAGCTTCGGCGCATTAAAACCTCCTGTAGAACTCGTGCGTTATTTCGGTAACAAATATAAAATTTTATATAACTCTGATAGTTTTCAAAAATATGATACAAAGAACTGTGGTCATTTATGTTTAAAGTTTCTCTACAAAAGCGATTGATTTAGATGAGATGCATTCATTATGTCTCAGATATTCACAATAAGAGGTCGGAGTGCTGTTCTCTCCATTAATTTCGAAAATCCAATAGAATTAGATCCTCAATACGATTACGGGTTGGCTCTAATTGGTTTTCATACTTACAACAGTATTCCTAATATTGAAGAAGGAAAAAATAATAAACTCTACTACTGGGAACTTGGTGAGACACATGAAAAGGTTGTAGCCATCCCTACGGGATCTTATGAAATAACCGATATTGAATCATATCTGAGAAAGCAAGTTATACCAAAAGGTACGAAAGAATCTGATATTGAAGATTATTTTTCATTGAAACCTAATAACAATACGTTGAAGTGTGAAATCAAGAGCAAGCACAAAATTAACTTTACACCCAAGGATTCGCTAGGAAAATTACTAGGTTTCTCAGAGAAAAATTTGGAACCGAATATTTTACATCAATCAGATTTATCTGTACAGATAGTAAAGGTTGTTACAGTACACATTGATTGTAACATTACTTCCGGCGCATTCTACAATAATAGACCATCTCATACGATTTTCGAATTTGCTCCATCTGTTAATCCAGGATACGCTATAGACATCGAGCCGAGAAATCTGTTATTTCTTCCGTTAATCAACAAGCGATATATACATAATATTACATTAACCATATTGGATCAGAACTCTGAACCTGTTAATTTTAGAGGTGAGGAAATTATTGCGAGATTGGAATTAAAAAAGTTATGGGCTTGATAATTAATAATTCAAAGAAGTATATATACGCTCACAGCCCCGATAAAGTACAGTCAGTACCAGTTAAGCGTTTGGAACAGAAGGTTACTACGTCATCCTTAACACCAGCAAATATTTTATTCTTAAAATCTTTGGGTTATAATGTTAGACGAACTACAGCTGTACAACGACCCTCAATTCGATGATTCCATTATCAGAGAAGAAACTCGGACATATCAACCTTTCGTTAAATCATTCAGAAATAGTGATGAAATTGAAATCACAATTAATCAACAAGATGTTTTACTACTAATGTACGAAGCAGCGTTATGTATCGAGGGAACTTTGACAAAGAACATCGCAGGCACTGGTATAGTCGAGTTTACTAATAATGCGGGCGCCTACCTATTCGAATCTGTTAGCTATGAATTACATAATAGAGAGCTGGATAAAGTAAGAGACCCCGGCACCGTAAGTGCGATAAAAGCATATTGTTGCTATAGTAAAGACGATCCTGCGTTAACTATCGCTGGGTGGAATTATCCTAGTGGCCGGCTAGTATCTTATGATCCTACAACTACAAAGTTTTTCATGCGAATACCGTTACGCCATCTGCTTGGGTTGTTTCACGATTACAAGCGAGTAATGTTTGGAACCGTTAGAGATGCGTTTTAAAGAAGAGGGGGAAATAAACTATAAAATAATGATGTATGGTATATATTTCAGTCAGTATTAGTTTTACCTTTTAAGATGCAGCTTTTAGTTGTCGATATTCAAGGTTTTAATTTACCGGATTTTTGTCCGAAAGAAATTTCATTTATGAGTGCTCAACAAAGTGCCCACTATCTGTTTAAGCCTCCAGTTCCGTTCAATTCCTTAAGCGGAGACTTGAAGAAACAAGTAAAGTACTTGGAGCATTATCATCATGGGTTAAAATATAATGATGGATGTGTAGATTATGATATGATTGATGATATATTACGTAAGCACTTGCTAAATGGGAGTGCTAATATGGTGTATGTAAAGGGTCATCAGAAAGAAGAATTTCTTCAGAGAAAATTATGTGAATTAGAGGAATCCCCATTGTCGATCCCTACTATAGTTAATGTGGAGAGTTTAATCAATAATGAAGCTTTTCAACAGCCTCCTCTATTTAATAAAACTATACCTTATTGTTTTAATCATTATACTTCTAAAGCTTATTGTAGTGTAAAGAATTGTACACAATTGTATAATTGGTTATATTCTTGTATACCAAAATAAATATATCTAATATCACCACGTTTTAATGATCTTCCCCACTACCTTATTTATTACTTTGATTATAATTTTAGGTTTAGTTAATCTTCAGTAACAGTATTCTCCTCATATGCGTTGAAACCAGTTGTGTGTTTTGATTTTTTTTTAATAATGGATGTGTATAACTTATATAAAGTGAGGTTAGAAGAGTATGTTAGTAAGTTTAAACTATTAAAAGAAGATATAAGATTGTATGAAGATAAGCAGAATATGTTCAATAGTTTTTCCAATTTATGTATAACTAAATGGGATCCTAGTGTAGCGTTATGGGAAGAAAAAGTATTTAAAAACCTACTGAGATTGCGCAGGAATAATAGCCCCATCAAAAGTAGGAGAGTAAAACTATACACTGTATCATGATTTAGTGTAAAAGTACTAATATCCAATATAAATTAAGTGATCAGTGTGATACATGTCAGTCTTAAATCGAAAATGGTAATGTTAAGTTCTCATTTTATAATATTGCAAGCGATATTTAGCAATTTTCTATATATACATCAACCGTATAATTCACGTGAAGTTCTAGTATGTTTTGATAATAACGGAAGTAAAAATGATAGCTGGCCATCAACTTGGATAAGAATGACGCCATATGCCGCTAATAATAATGTGCCTACGCTTGTCGCCCCCCTGTTGAACGGAACAATCCAATACAAGTTTCGGATACGGTTTCAAGATAACACCGTAGGTGATACAGGTTGGAAACAAATGAATGAAGCATGTCCACCTATTGCTAATGAAAAGCCAAATCCACAAGACCCACTATCAGCATTAATCTACTATATAACCGTGTGTACATCTATACTTCTCGTAAAGTGTCTCATTAGGCTTGGACAAAAGAGTATCGGGTGTATTGTTAAAACATAACCACAATGAACGCCCATATTCAGATATTTCCATATTCAGCTCCAGAGGATTCTGTAGGCAGTTTTGCCTATAAAGTAAGGTTGCTCTACCTGTTGCTGCAAATTTTCAAGCTGTGTAAAGATAATACAAAATATTGTAAGGTTTGTTTTGTGAATAAAATTAACACAACATTTCTTCCATGTCATCATCAAAATGTATGTGGTGAATGTGGGTTTAAGGTTAAAAAATGTATGACTTGTAATCAGCAGTTAGAAGCTACTATAATGTCCCTATAAAAATTTAAATTATAATAAATTTTATAAAATTATATTTTTGTTTTATTTTCCTCAAATTATATTCAATAGCTCAGTTGGTAGAGCGGTGGTAGTGGAAATAAGACATCCATAGGTCATTGGTTCAAATTCGATGCTCTTTTTCCTATAAAGATATGAAATTCATGTTGATGTATATAGTTGTATAAGAGCTGTCGAATAGTAAACATGCTTTTTATTTTATTTTTATTTTATTTATGTCATGCTCAAGATTTTGTTGGGTATCTGCAAAAATATGGATACCTAACGTTGTCCGAGACTGATTTAACAGATGTGACAGAGGAGCAGATAGAGGAGGCTTTAATGAACTTTCAATTAACCTACAACTTACCGACAGATGGAAAGCCTAATATGGAAACTTTACAATTAATGGAAACGCCTCGTTGTGGTATTTCGGACAACACTTTCGCAATACATCGAGACAAATGGACGAAACGTAAAATTGGGTGGTATTTTTCACCGGCAGATGTGCAAATGAAAAATATAGCAAAAAATGCATTTCAAACCTGGCAGGATGTATGTAGCTTGAGTTTTGAGTATAACTATCACAACCCGGATATAATTATATCTATGACTAAGTCTAATGAAATTTCTTGGCATAAAGGACATAGTAAATGTTTTAAAGATAAATGTCCTTGGCCTTTTGATGGGGAGGGGGGAGTTTTAGGACATGCTTTTTTTCCAAATAAAGATACATGCCTCGAAATCCATTTAGATTCAAGAGAACAATGGGATTTAAAAATTGATGAACCTTCCTCGACGACGTCAACAAATTTATATTCAGTTTTAGTACATGAAATTGGTCACACTTTAGGATTACATCATTCTGATGTTAATACGTCAGTTATGTATCCGTTTTATAGCACTACCAAATTGTCATCAGATGACATAACCGGAATTCAATTCTTATATGGGTCTCCAGTTACATCTACAAAATCAGCTATAACTCCTCGAACAACGTTTAATAAAAATCCAACAACCCCTCACACAAAATTAATCGAAAAGCCGACATCGAAAATTCTTCAAAATGAACCCAAACAAACTAAAGATTTATGTACCATAGATGTCAAGAAATTATCATTTTTAGTCATGAATAAAAATTTATATATATTTTATAAAACGTGGTTATGGATAATGAACCTCGAAACACGTAATATTACAACACAATGTTTAAACATACATAACGTTTTACATATAGGAACCAAATTTAACTCGATAACGGCTGTATACCAACGACCTAATGATGAAATAGTTTTATTTGTAAATAATCAAATATATTTTATTACCTATCCGAGTTATCAAATTCGCAAACAAATTGATATGAAACATTTCCAACTTCCGTTCGAACATAAATTAGTAGGAGCTGTAAATACTTATACAGGAAAAACATTCTTATTTTTTGAAGATAATTTATATGTCGAAATAGATGAAACCTCAATGCAAGCAAAAAGTTATGGTTACGTATCTCGCGACTTTAAAGGTATTCCTCCCAATATGAATGGCGTTTTTAGATACACTAATGGACTATTATATTTCTTCCAAGATGGTCGATACTTTGAATATAGTGAATTCACAGGATCACTGCAAAATAGCGGTAAAATTAATTTAAGTATTTTTAATATTGATTGTCCAAACTTATCTTTATATGAACAACTAAAAATACTTCTCCAAAAAATGTTATTATACGAAAAATCATAGGTTATTTTTCTATTTGTAGAAAGAAATATATTTATATTTATATTATTATTAAATTTTATTAAATATCCTAAGTTTTATTACCTAGTACCCCGCCTATGTATACATATCTTTGTATATCACATACGTGTTACAGGATGTGGATTTCCGTTAAAACCGCGACGTCACCACCGCCCCCGCCCCCACCGACGGAGGGTGCCCCGCCGGTGCACACCCCGCCCCCCACCGACGGAGGGTGCCCCGCCGCAGAGGGTGCACACCCCGACGACAATGACCAGAGGGTGCACGATGGACACATGCCATCCACTTCGCTGTCACGGCACTTCCGGTCCAGAACCCGCTTTGTTTATCTACTAACATAGAAGAGGAGTATAAGAATATAAAAACGTGTATACAGTCGGCAGCATCAGAGGCATTAGGGAGCTATGAAGAAGGAGGAAAATAGCGGAAACCATATTGGTGGGATAACGAAATGGAGGTTGAAATAGAGGAAAAACGAAAAAAATATCATGCATACTTAAGCTCAAAAAATATGAATGACAAATTGACATATAAAGAAGCCCAAGCAAGAGTGCGTAAAATTATATGTACAAAAAAGAATTAAAAATGGGAGGCGACATGTTCTAGACTTAACACATATATAGGAGGTAGGAAAAGTACGGAAAGCTGGAGACTACTCAGGAAAGTGAGACAGGAGCGGAAAAAAGATATCATCTCACCAATACCAGCGCAAACATGGAATCAACATTTTAAAGAAATGTTATCAGAAGACAGAAAAAAAATTAAAAACATAGAAAACGTTAATCCCAATATAGTTATTCAAGGATCTCCGATAAGAATAAGTATATCAGAAGTTAAGGAAGTATGTAGATCACTAAAGAATGGCAGGGCCCCAGGACCAGGAGATATTCCTGGAGAACTTATAAAATGTGGAACAGACAAACTATACAACTCACTGATAGACCTTTTCCAAAGATGTATGAGTAGATCAGAAGTACCAGAAGAGTGGAAGGTATCATATGTATCCACAATTCATAAGAAAGGGGATAAAAGTGAGTGTGACAATTACCGAGGAGTATCTGTTACAAATTTCATCAGCAGAATATATGGGAAAATATTAAAAAACCGTATGGAGAACGAATATTGTGAAATGGAGGCAGAAGAACAGGTCGGTTTTAGAGAAAGAAGATTCACAATCGGTCACTTATATACAGTCACACAAATCTTGGAGAAGAAGATAGCATTTAACCAAGAAGTACATCTACTATATGTGGATTTAAAAAAAAGCATATGATAGCGTTCCTTTGGTAAAACTCTGCGAAACTTTACAAAACACTAATATAAATGTAGAATTAATAAAGGCTGTAAAGTCTCTGTATGATAATACCAGATGTAGAATAAAAATAGAACACAATATAACAATGGGATTTATAGTACCTAAGGGACTTAAACAAGAATGCTGTCTACCTCCTACACTATTTAAGATATATCTAGAACGCGCATTAATGACTTGGAAAAGAAAATGTCACAATATGGGCATACCAATAGATGATACATCAACACTACACACATTATCCTTTGCGGATGACCAAGTTGTTATTGCGCAAGACATCGATGATATGGAATATATAACACGCAAAGTTATCGAGGAGTATGAAAAATAGGGTTTAGAAGTTAATGTGACAACGGAATACATGTGTATTGGAGAACAACAACAAGATCAACTTCTGTCAACCGGGCAAAACATCAAACACTGCAATGAATATAAATATCTAGGCATGAAAATATTAAACGACGGGACACTTGATGAAGCGATTTCGGAAATAAACACCCAAGGAAGGAGAGCAATTACAATGTTGAACAGCATTCTATCGGATAAGCAAATAATAAAAGAAAATAAAAGAAGAATATATAATTCAATATATATAATTAAAAGTATAGTAACCTATAGTTGTGAAGTATGGCCAATAAAAGAAAGAACAGAAAGGATCATAAAAACCACAGAAATGGACTTCTAGAGGAAGTCAGTTGGAAAATCAAAGAGAGAAAGGGTAACAAATGAGAAAATAAGAAATATGATGGGAATAACACAACTTATACAATGGTAAATGATATGTATGTAAACAACTCGTATGGTACGGGCATGTTCAGCGAATGCCAAATGACAGAATACCCAAAAACAATTCTAAACTGGAAACCACAAGGAAGAAGAAGGCGAGGAAGACCACAAAAAATCTGGAGAGAGGGCATTGATAATGAAGTTCGGGAGAGAGGTCTGCACGAAGAGATGTGGAGAAACAGAGAGGAATGGGGATTAGGAATCGGAAGACGGCGAAGGACGTTATGAACCGATATGATGATGATGAATATTGATGTTATTCATTTAACAGAAAATTGGTTAAACTGTTCTTTGCAATGGCTAATGTGTTTATTCAATTTTAATGAACTTCTATTGTGACATATAATGCAAGAATTAGATGGTATTTCGAACCCCCACATACTCAGACACTAGACACAAAAATTAAGGGATGTAAACAAAATCCTAAATTATTAGGATTATTAGGACTTTCAATGGACTTAGAGAAAACTTAGAGAAACGTAGTCGCAGAGCAATTTTAAAAAATTAAATTGATGCTCCAAGTTTCTAGTTTTCACATCTTGTGTTTCATGTTTATCAAAAAATGTTAATTGTCGCAAGACACAAGATTTCTGTACGATTATTATTCTATATTTCTATACTATTATATTATTTCGCGAGTAATTAATTACCAAAGCCAAAACTGACTTTTTTGTTTTCAACGACGATAAGTTAGTGATAAATCATCGTACAAGGCTTTTATATCACTCAAATTAAAGAGAATAAAGTTATCTAAAAAAGCTTTATAGTAAAATCACTAGAAATAATTTGTTGAAGACCGCCGAACTTTTTGAAAGGCAAGCAAAAATTTTTTTTCCGATGGTTTTCTTATTACTCAAAAACTGCTGTAGGTAAAAAGTTTTGAACCCTGAAGATCTGAAAATTAAAAATTTGGAACTTCAATTTGTTTTTTTTTTAAATTGCCCTAATTATCACCTAAAATTTAGCACTTTTTTCTACATCCCTTAATTTCTGTGCCTATTAGTGTAGATAATGTTAGGTAGATATTAGAGTACTGTGATACCCTTTCTGTTGTAAAATTTAATGTAACAAAATAACCTTTACAAAATCGACAGCAGACAATGACCTAAGCATCGACTAAAGCTACCTTTTATAAATAGTTTAAACTATTGAATCAGCTAACACCCTTCTTGCATTGAAAAATCCAGGAAAATATTCTGAACTGCAATGACTTACTACGGGCAATAGTATTATAAGGCTTTATGTTGAAAGTAAGAATCCATGGGAATCTTGTTTTCGCCAAGTAGATATATACCTAATTCCTAATCTAACTGTGTTTCACAACAAGTAACATAAACGTAGACAAAGTAAACAAAGTAACACAAACGTTTATCTTTAAATTTTATATCTGCCGTTTCACATTTACTGTATACGTATTACGTAATACTGATATATTAAAATTACACAAAGCACATAAAAAATGTTTATTCTCTGTGAAAAGTATATCCCATTTTACAAACTACTGAAGTGGGGAGATATCTCCACACCATCTGCAAATGCCTTATACAATAAGGACTAAACAAGCTGAGCCGAAAGAGCTATTTATTCTCCTGGCTACATGCCAACGACGAGCGCTGAATTATATGGAGAAATTTGCCGAATTTTGTCTAACAGAGTTAGCACTAAAGTACAGTGATTGCTTGAAAACCACAAGGAAGATGCAAAGCGTCCTCTATCTTAGGATATCACTAACTACAGACCGGTTTCGATCTTATCTTGGGTCTCGTCAGTGCAGTCATCTGCCAAGTAAAACATTGCATTGTATTGATTATATTAAGTTTTATCTCGATTTGAATTGTTTTCGAAACTGTCGAGAGATGGCGCTTGTTACGCTCTACTGTGGTAGAACTTACCGACGGCGCGGCGTCTACAAGATGCAAGCCTCGTTTGTCAAAGGTGTACTCACTTACACTGCACTAACGAGACCCAAGATAAGTCGAAACCGGTTTACAGTTAATAATATCCTGAGATAGACGCTTTTTATCTTCCTCGAGTAATCTAAATCCACAGTATTTTACTAACTCTGTTAGACAAAATAAGGCAAATATCGCCAGCGCTCGTCGTTGGCATGTAGCCAGGAGAATAAATGTTTCGGCTTAATTTGTTTAATCCTTAATGTATAAGGCATTTGCAGATGGTGTGGAGATATCTCCCCACTTCAGTAGTTTGTAAAAATTACCATCTGCCAAGTAAAATTTTGCATTGTATATCCCATTCTCATAAAGAAAATATTGGCTGTTATTAATGCTTTATGCAGAGGACCTGTCTGTAATTTCTCTATAATGATTTTATGACTAAATGGTCTATCTATCCTAAATAGCATACATTAAAAGTCATGATCAAGTTTACTAAAACTAATAACTAATAACTTACCAAATTATTAATTAATTAATTAATTACACTATTACCTCCACATTAAAACTGTTTATATTTAGACTTGTATTTTCAGTAAGAACTTATAAACCCCCTTCCAATCAATACAAAAAGAATTACTAGAGAATATTTAGATGCATCAGGCTTTAAAAGAGGTGTATTTTGTACTTATTAAACCAGAAGTGCATTCACATTAGATCGATATGATAATATTCAATGAGAATGCTGGATGATACAAAACAGTATTTAAAATATTATATTTACAAATTTGGCTGCATTACTCACAAATATAGAAATATAAACATGCACCGCCACATATATATGCATATAAAAGTATTTCACTAGTGCAATATGTATTTTATATTTCTTGTTTTAGGCAATATGAACAGTAAAAAGTGAAGCATCGACTTAAAGAATACAATAAGAAGTGGAAACAATTTTAATCATCTCCAGATGATGTCAACTTTTTTGGCGAAACACGCGTCGAGTGTAGTGTACAGTGGTTTGGTGTTTTGTGGAAAACTAAGTGAGTCTTATCTTCACACCAAAGGATCCAACCTACTTCGGTACTAAAAAGTGGCAAAATTCACACCTAACGTCGTGTTGATTTTATTCCACTGGTAACAAAATTCACACCAGCACCAACGAGAGGTAAAATTTTACCATTAAATCACAATGAAACGAATTCCTCATTTCATTTGTTATTTACTAACCACAGAAAAACATTTTTTAAACTTACAGAAATATTAAGTACGGTGGTTCAGATGGAATCGATCTATTCGTATTATCGTGTGAACTTGCCACGTATATAAACACACATATATGTACTTCCTTAGTGAAATGTATGTTAAAAAGGAAAATACAATCACATGCATTCCATTAAATAGGTATTTAATTTTATCCTTTTTGGACAATGTGGATAGTAGAACATTCACTTAACGATTACACTAAAAGATCACACCAGATGGTATGTTGATTTCAGTCCACTTATATGAAAATTCACACCAGCGTGAGGTAAAATTTTACCACTAAATAGATACATACATTATATAACATTACTTAGTAACCATGAAAACATGTTTTGGAACGTAAACAGTAGTTATAGTGGTTTAATTGGTATCGATCATTTCGTATTATTTACTGCATCCATATACCATCCTTGCACCTAACACTACATGATCAAAACTAGTTTTAATCATCTAGTCAGTTTCAACAATCCCCTAATGATGCCAGCTTGTTTGGGGAAATGCACGTCGAAAAACGTGTAGTCTTTCAGTGTTCGTAGAAAACTGGTCTCCTGATTCCTAGGAAGAGGGATAACCCTTGCTAGGAATACATTGTAGTTGTTAACTGAATCCAATCGATCAAAAAACGCTATCTAAAAGTACAGTCGAACGTACATATATGTCTATACATTCAGATATTGTTATTTATTATTACTTTTCCGCACTCCACTATACGCGGAAAAGTAATGTAATCGTTAAAGAAAAAGTGAAAAAACTAATTTCTTTTTTAGGTTTATTTTTCGTTTTTCGGCCTAAAAAAATGGTTTTTAAAGAATTTATTCTGTGTGTCGTTGTCGTCGGCATTTATTCTTGTTGGCACGATATCTCAACTAAATCGTGTCGGATCGATAGGGTTTTGAGTGATTCTGATTGGGGACGTCTCACAGACGACACCTATTGATTTTGAGGTGGATAGAACACACTCTATCATGTACATGGGTCATGAGAAAGTATAACGGTGGACTATTTGAGAATTTTTGTTTTGTTAGCACGATCACTCAATTAAATCGTGTCGGATCTATTGGGTTTCGACTGATTCTGATTAGGGACGTCTACTAGACGACATCTATTGATTTTGAGGTGAATAGGATACATCCCACCCTGTCTATGGGTCATAAGAAAACACGATGGTGGGCTATTTGAAAAAAATAAAACTGTCACATAAAACACATATTCTGCATTTATGTGTTGGTTTATTTTTTCTCGGTCACTCAACTTCGAGATAGAGATATTCTACGTGCGGAAAAGTCCGTTTTAAGGTTTTAAAACTGTTTATTTAGTTTTTATAGTTCTCTTATCAATTCGATATAAAAGGTATAATCGAATTATGCAGTATAATGTTTTGGCATTTCTTTTTTGGAAACGGGCACATTTCCCTCTTATTTTTATTTCGAGGTTTTCAACCTATAAACTTTGATATAAATGTTATCTTTTCACGTATTTATTAATCCAGTAAAGTTTCTTTAATCTCCGTATATACGACAAATAACAAACACTCATATTTGTCGCGATATACGTATACCTACTTTTAATCTGTATCAAGTATAATAGTTTTGTTAGCCTTATTCACTTTTACTTGAGGATTACCAATTTGCTTTACTTAATAGGGTTATACAATAATTTCATTAAGTTAAATGTATGTAATTAGGTTCCTTAATAAATGAAATACTTGAACCGCTTCGTACCCCACACTATTTTGTATTACGATTACTGTTAAATAACATTATTGTTTATACAGTAACTTTATTAAGTTAAATGTAAATAGGTTTCCTTATAACATGAAACCATTAGCGAATTTTCATAACGCGCATTGTTGTTTATTTTATATTATATGTTTATTTTATTGTATATTAAAAATACCTATATTTTATATGCGATACGCTTGTTTATGGAATTTAATAGAATACAATATTTCCGTCCAGAAAAGTATTTGTGCACAAACAATGCGATCAAAGGCTCTTAGTGACTGGTATTTTTTAATTTTCGAAACTCATATTTAAACACGTAGTGGTAATAGATAGCCTTCATGGTATTGTATAAATTAGGGAGCCTATTAAAACTTAGTTAATTAATCCCCTAATTGTAAGCTGCTTTTATTAAATTCATAAATCTATGCACGAAAATTGAAGCCAATATTTAATTATCAGACTAAAATTTTATATAAGCAAGTAATAAGTGGATGTATGTTATACTCATTAATATAGTCGAATAATTCGTTGTAGGATAAACATTACAATGATATACATATTACACTGGGGAACAACAATTTTGTTGCATTTATTACAGCACTTAGTCTCACCTAATTCGAAGGTGCTGAAGTCAAATCATAGGCAGCTTTGTAAGCTCTAAATTTTTTGCAATTTGACATTTTTATTTTCATGAAATTTGATACTATATCAGATAGTAGGAAAAATGGTAGGTGGTTTGTAACAAATGATATAGATGAAAATTTAGATTCTTCTATTCGTGAAAAGAAATTACGCTTCTAGCTCTTACATCTGTAGGTCTTCTCAGGACAATCTCGTTTGATGCTCCAGCAGTAGCCTGCTATCAATCTTGGACCAATGTCCTTGGTAGAGTTCTTCCATCGTCAAGAGGTATTGATGGAAACGCTGCCCTTTTTCGTCACTACCAGGGAATAGTGCCAAGGTTCTTTGGAAACTAATCCAGATGACTATACAGTAAATGGAGCTTGACCCTCATATTGTAACCAGACTTCGTAAATATAACAGCATTGTAGTTACCAGAACTTCATAGTTAGGGTTTTTTTTACCAAGCAAGTTTTGTATAACTGTCACGAAAGATAGCAACGCTGCTTTCTTCTTGCCATTTACCTCTCTGACAAAGTCCTGCGTTTGCAGGTCTATACTATATGTTTACACACATACACTTTCAAATATGTAAGTACATACTACCTCCTCACAAACAAGCAGAGACCTGTTTAAAAACAGAGCATGCCTCAAATGCCATGTCTCCTGTTGAGTAAAAGGTTGGGTACCAAGAGAGTTTTCTTTAAATGAAGATGTATTTCACACTTAAGGCTTTATTTATTAGCGTACTTGTTATACTAACTAATAAGTATGCTAATAAATAAACTAAATATTCCTAATGGCGCAAAAACATACAAAAATATGTCAGAATTTATAGGATAGGTGGTGCATTATAAGGTTAATATATTTACTTAATATGATACGCACTATATTCAATATCAAATTCCGTGGCGACTAAAGCATGTAGCGAAAACTCATTTTCAGATTTGAAATCAGCGATGAAACTGTTACTAAAATCAGATACAATAAAAATATTCTTGCAATAGCGAATAATAAAAAAATGTTCCTTAGTGTTATAGAACGTCATTGCAGTGTGTAAACATATCTCGTATAAAGGAAATAAGTCTACCGGTATAAGACCGTAATACCAAACTAGTAATCGTTGGACTTAAACAAAAAAAAAAAATGAATACCTATTTTATCGATTAACATGAAATATCTCCTAACATATATGTACATATAAGTAGCTATTCATTATATGACGTGGCAAGTATTGAATTATAGAAAATTATATGTGCACTTCTAATAAACTGTTTGTACTTATTACAATGTAAAACGGCTCATCTCCGACTGTAAATTCCCATATACACTTAACTAACCTAATGTCATGGACTCAAGTTACCTCATGTGGCTCCTATGTAATCATAGAATTTTTATTTCCAATCTTATAATAAGAGGAACTTCAGGGATATAGGACCAATAAGTAGAAACGTTAGGAGTCAATCGGGGAACATACTGATCGGAAGAGAGGAGAAAGCGGATAGATGGAAGCAGTACTTAGGCAGGAAATTTATACGAGGGTCAGGAATTAGGAGAGATATTAGAGGAGGAATCTAGCATCGATAGGGAAGATGTAGGAAAACCTATATTGAGAGAGGAATTTGAAATAGCACTAAAGGGGCTAAAGAACAATAAAGCGCCTGGTGTAGATAAAATACAGGCGGAAATTTTGAAATGTGCGGGACAGAAAGTAGTAAGTAGGATGTTTGAACTGGTAAAATACATATATGAAACGGGCGAGATGCCGGAGGATTATATGAGGAACATTATTGTTATTATACCGAAAAAGAGAGGAGCCAACAAATGCGATAACTTTAGAACGATTAGCCTAACTTCTCACGCGTCAAAGATCTTAACCAGAATAGTGCAGAAGAGGATAGAAAATAGAGCAGAGCAAACACTAGGAGAAGACCAATTCGGGTTTAGGCGAAATAGGGGAACTCGGGAAGCTATTCTGGTGCTAAGAGTAATGTTAGAGAAAACAATAGAAAAAGGAAAGAACGCTTATATAGGATTTGTAGATTTAGAAAAAGCTTTTGATAATGTAAAGATGGGAAAAAATGTTCGAGATATTAAAGAGCGCAGGAATGAAGTATAGAGATAGGAGAGTAGTACACAATCTAAACAAAAAGCAAACTGCTGTTATAGAAGTAGAAGGGGAAAGAAGGGAAGTGGGTATTAGGAAAGGAGTAAGACAAGGATGCACGCTATCACCACTAATTTTTAATCTGTACATCGAAACCTGATTAATGTCGTAAAAGATAGAGTGGATTTCGGGATTAAAGTACAGGGACAGAAACTAAAATGCTGAGATTCGCGGATGATATAGCAGTATTAGCATCTAGTAAAGAGGAATTGCAATCAGCGTTGAATGAAATGGAGGCAGTGTTGACAGAGGAGTACGGAATGAGGGTGAATAAAAACAAAACTAAAGTGTTAGTGTGCAGACTAACGAAAGCAGAGCAAAAACGAAAGTACAAATTAATAATGAAAGAGTGGAGGAAGTTAAAGACTTCACTTATTTAGGAAGTAAAATAAATTGGGATGGAAGAAGCGATAAAGATATAAAACAAAGAATAGCGTAGGGTCGAGTAGATTTTAACAAAAAGAAAGCACCTTTATGCTCGGGGGTAATAAACTTAGAAATAAGAAATAGATTTTTGAAAACGTATGTATGGAGCACGGCACTATACGTTTGCGAAACCTGGACGGTAGGGGAAGCAAGTAGGAAGAAATTAGAAGCTTTTGAGATGTGGTGTTACCGAAGAATAATGAAAATTCCGTGGGTTAGAAACGAAGAAGTATTAGAAAAAGTCGGCGAGAAAGGAAGTGTGTGGAAAAACATAAAGAAGAGAAGAGATAGAATGGTAGGCCACTTGCTGAGACATGGGAGAACAGTCCGCGATATTTTGGAGGCAGAAATAGGAGTGAAGAAAGGCAGAGGTAGGCCTAGATTAGACTATTGCTCGCAAATAGTAAGGGATGTAGGTTGTAGCACAATTAGCGAAATGCGTAGGTTAGCACATGATAGGAGAAGCTGGAGGTTAGCGTCCAACTAGTCTTAGGACTGATGACCTAATGATAATGATGAAACTTACAATGCTGTTTATATTGTAAAATAACTATATTATTATTGTTACATCTAGCTGGAAAGCACTAACAAGTACCAACAATAGCAATGTCGTACCTACGAAAGCCCAGAAAACATTTATATGCTCACTAAGTGAAATTTATTGGCGAATTTGATGGTTTATTTTACGGTGCAGCGAAAGTAGTGTGTATGTAAAGTATGCAATAAATCCTTAATGTACTGGTCCAAATTCGACTGTACACATCACATGAATTCTGTGCAACATCAACATAGAAAACAGAGCGTGCCCTTGCAAACTCAATTTAGATTTCATTTATTATTGATATTGATAGTCTGTAATATTCCACTTTACATACTAGATAAAGAACCATGTTGAATGTATTGGCACAAATACAATACACAGTTCCAGTTACCAAGTCACACAACATTATGAAGCGATATATCAACTGTACGTAACGACACTATAAAGAAGATTACATGTAAATTGTAAACTAGACGAACGACTGTGGTTATGTGTTCACGAGATGATTGTCCGCAAAAAAATTCTATTGCAAATATTATAGTACGTGTACTGGACACTTGCTAATCGGAATTTCCATTGCTAGCAAGATTATCTAGCAAAAGACTCACTGAGTGTACTGACAATATAGTTACGCAGGTGGTACTGGAGATGTTATGAAAATTTCGAGTGTCAATAAGTCAAATATTGATGTTTGATAATGTCAAAAATTGTGATTGACAATGCGTTCAGTAGGTCGTTCTCTATCACGGCACATCTGTAGATTGTTACATATTACGTATAAAGTGCATGCTTTACATCTTGTAGCAGAACCTATTCGACAATGTTTTCCGAAAGTAGATGTGTTAATAGTGAGTACAAGAAAGTATTTCTAAAATCTCCTAAACGTCTTCGCGACTTTCACAGAGTATGTCTTGGAATTGGATTTCCGAATCATCAGAGCCGATGCATACATGTTGGGGAACGTAGCTGAAGGTAGTTTTTTATTATGCTGACAATTTTCAGCAAGTAAAACCTATAATGCTACTGTTCAATTTTAAACTGATTTAGAAACTATTCATACCAACTATAAAGGAGTGCATGATGCAATAGAGGAATTACAAATAGTGCGTTGGCGTTAGCAGAGTCCCTGCAAATTGTGGACCAAATAAATTCACTGCTATATGCTATACATATATGATGCAAAAAATGACCGTGTCAAACAAAAGTTCGAATGTAACGAAGGATATCGATTCTAACAAATTAAGACAAGACGATTTTAACAAGTTTGTGATAATACTGCTAATAGTGATAATTCTGATAGTGACAATACAGATCTGTTAAATGAGTGCAAAGAGTATTTTACGTATTCCTGTATTACGTCCGTAGATGTCGAACGGTCGTTCTCCAAATATAAAAACCGCTGTGGTGAAAAAATATTTCACCACAGTGAGCATCATTCTCTAAGACAAATGTAGAAACATACCTGATACTGCAAAGTATTTACGGATTACTTTCAGTACGTGACGATGATGCTAGTTCATCACTATAGTTTAAAATGGGAAAATACATACAGTGTTATATTTACTTGTAACAGTTTAATGTGTCTGTTACCGATCACTTTATATTATTATTTTATTACCCTTGTAACGATGCGTACGTCTATGGCACGCAGCACACTTTCCACAGCCTTAGTTATTATGAACATAAACTGAAGAAGTAAAGTAAACGTTTTACAGGAATATAGACCACATACGTAGGTGACATCTTCGTTTTTTTTTTCAGTAAAACAAGTATGCAAAATTTCTTCTAAAAATCTAATAAAGCCTTCCGTAAAGGTAGAAAGGGATATAGGACTACCATACGATATGCACTATACAAGAAGGTTAGATGTACTTAAATAAAATATATATTATCATCACAAAGTTGCATATCAGATAAACAATAATCTATAGAATGTAGTTTTTTAGGTAATACTAAAGACACAACAAAAAACGATAATAAATCGGGGATATACAAAAATACTTGTAATAATTGCGACAAAATTTATGTAGGGCAGACAAAACCAGCGAAAAACACTAAATTCGAGGAATATGTAGCGCACTTAGTAATCTGAAAAACGATATTTACTATATATACCAAGCAAGACATAAAATACATCAAAATAATTTAATCAAATAGTAGGTCTGATTGCTGGGAAATTACCTACGATTATATCAGAAAAGATAAGACAAATACATATATATTTAATTTGGATTTAATAAATACATATATATTTAATTTGGATCGAACGTATTGGGGAGTATTAACATATGTCTGTCTAAGGAAGATGGAAAACGCTAAATAAATATGTATAGTTTATTTCATCGCTATTTTCTAAATAAAAAATCTCAAAACATAACTTTGGCTTGTTTTTATGGCTATGCTCAGGTAGACTCTTACAAACGGATATAACGAAGATAAACATCGGCAAGATAAGAGAGTTTTTTTTATTTGGCAAATAGCGATGAAATGAATAGTACATAAAATGTGTATTTATTTTTATCATAGCATCAATATAATATAATAACTATATCATATCTGTACACATAAAATAATATAAAATATTAAGGACGTATTGAGTAGAGTAGTTTTTCGTATTTCTTAATATGCTCTCTTGACAATGTAATCCTAATTCAGATAATAACTCCATTGTAGTGCAGTCTCCTTTATTTTTGGTGAATTCTTCTAAATCTTTTATCATACCAATCGCATAATTGTGATTTATTACGTTTGTTTTGCCACTAATTTATATATTTTCATCCAATTTATCAGACAATTGTAAAATATCTTTCAGTTCAAAATATTGAGTGGTAGAAGTGATAGAGTCTAGTGACAGAGTGCTTTAACATTAAATTACTGTCGAGGTCAATAAATTCGTCCAAGTCATAAGTATCTAAAGGTAAGTTCTCTTCTACTGAAAAGTTCTAATTTTCTATTATTACTATTAATCATTTTTGAAAATTTTATGCAGGATTCTTCTTTTACGGAAACAATTTCTGACTGTATCTTCTACAGACCTTTGCGACGGGGATATTATAGTAAATAACATCCAGCACGTTTATAGCTTTGGTAAGACCTTGAGTATTATCCACAGATTTTATTTTTAATAATATTTTTTTCTAAAACATTTCTGTACAATACTTTAAAATCTTTAATAATGGATGAACAAATGACGTATAATTTGGCGAAATAAAGAGTAAATGAGTATTTATATGGTAATAATCTATTAAAAATATGGAAAAAAAATTCCTGTTTAAGATCCCATTGCTCTATCAAAATCTTTCAATCATTCATACAATTATTTCGTTGTGTTATAGTATTGTCTGAAAAGAGCATGAAAAATAAACATGTTTCGTTGACGTTAAAAATGTCTGTTAGCGAATATTTTTTTCCATAATGAAGACAATTTATTAAAAAAAACTACTGTTCACATCTCCTGGATTAACACTTCTCCAAATATGCCTTTAAAAGTAATGTTATGCAGAATACGAAATTTGTTTCAACCATGCAAATGATGCACTAAAATTAGTGCACTGTATATGTATATTTGTGTATGTGTACATAGTACAAGTATTTGTATGTATGTGTGTTATATGTTTAGGTGTAAATGCATATACAAACAAGTTCCTTAAGGGAATAATTAAAGGCAAATACAGTTTATGACACTCCTGTATATTCATGAATTATGTAAAAGATATACCTGGGATTAAAAAATGCTGTTAAGATAAAATTTAAGTGGAATGGTCAGTATTGTATTAGACTACCAATTTCAATTTTACATTCGAACAAGAAACAATATATTCTGCTGACGCAGATACCATTGCTATTGAAATATTCATATTCAAGTCAATGAAAATATCCGTTGTGGTTAAGGGGAATATGATTAATGTGTTGTAAATGTAATTAAATAAGTATTTGGCTCATTAATATTTGTATTGCAATACTTTCATATAGGAAAGTATTTTATTGCCTTAGATTTAACATGCATTATTTACATTAAACATTTCTAATGCGACCTGAGATAGGTTGCATTAATTAAGATTAATTAATGCGTTAGTGAAAATATAAAATTTAGATTTTATATGATTATATTTTATCTATTTGTTCCATTAAGTGTTTACGCAATAATAAAAACAAAATAAAAGATGCTGGGCGATAGTTGCACTAAAGGTCTTACGTGCAATTTTCATCATATTTCTATGTTACAGCTAGTAATAATTTTGTCTAGCTACCATTGTTTTGACTGATGCTTATGCAAAATATTAAATATTTAAAAAAAATTCAAACATGTTAACTTGAATACAGAATCTTATCCCCTATTTTATTTAATAGACCCTAGCCTATTTAATATAAACATGTTGATTAATATTGAAATTGTACTAACAAGGATTTTTATTTCACAATATCGTCATACCTGTATTTTTCCATTAATTAATTGTTCAGAGTCAGTATTGATTACAGACTTAATATTGTTTTGTTTTCACATTATTTTACTTGATTAATAGGAGTATAATAATTTCATTTTAATATATTATCTGGATGCTATTATATGTTATTTCAAATATAATCATTATAAATGTCTCGCTCTCTGTTTCTCTCATTGTCAGTTCTCTTGGGATTCTATTCTTTTTAATGAATATCAGTGGAATATCTCGCAAAGTTCATCGTTCCGTTGTTTTCTTATAATTTTCAAATTCCTATAATATATACCCCTAAAACATTATTCAATATATTATGTAATTTTGCTTGTTTGATTCATTGGATATATTTTCATGAATACATCGTGTTAAGTTTTTTAACTTTTGCTTTAGTTTTTTAGCTTCGAAGGAAAAAAGAGTACAATAAACAATATTCTGTGGAGGAATTGTTTTCTTAAGCATCTACTTAATCTCAAAGTTAGCCTGATACTTCAGATTAGCTTAAAACTAATTTAGTGTGAGGTTATATCTATTATAAGAATCATTTTTTGATAAAACAACAACTATTTCAATTGTATTTCCCCTATCGTTTTTTATTTCTTGCTTTTCTCTTATATATTTTTCAAACTTTTGAAATTTATTTTAGAATCAGAAACGTTTGCACTCAACTACAATACACCCAATATCCACAAGACAATGGCAGATGAAATTTCCGAAACTCTATTGTAAAATACTGAAACATAGTAAAAGTTTCCCAATTGCCTCGAATTGAACAACGTTAAAGTGCAAAATATGATTTTAAAATCCTGAAAGCTCATGTGGTGCTTATATTTACATTCACGAAGCCTGGAATCAAGAGTTAATATTGAAATAAAAATTGTGTTGTACAAACAAAAATGCATAGAACATGTGGTTTAACAAGCAGGTATTTTTAGGGCTAAACAGGATTGGTCACATGTATTACCCAGTAATGTTATAAATTCATATTATGTCTATTTATTTGTACAGCTGTCACTTGACTAAATATCTGTAGTAATTATTGTAAATTAATCTGAGCAATTTCAACTAAAATAAGTGTTTTAATACGATTAAGGTATTATAACAAATAGTTTACAATAAAAAGATAACATTTCTAAAATTAATAAACAATACATTAGATGTACAGAGTTGCGAAACAACGTCTGAATTTAGATCATTTGTAACAAGAACATAACATTTCCATATGTATTGTTGATGCCGGCTTGCGCCAGGATATACCGAAACATTAAACATGATAGCGTCCAACATTTTGTAAATAAATATAGCGTATATTCAGAAAACGATTCGGTGGCCCTGTGGTGTATTTTAGTGGGCAGTAATTAGTAGAAGTCACTTTGGAGAATTGTTTATGGTTCATGCAAACGTGATTTCCACTGTAAACTACTACTCCCACTTTAAAGAATTAAGTAAAATTTCTTTAACGTAACTGCTACTTTAGAATTACTTTAAAATTATGAATAAGTAAAATCTCGCTGTTTATGGTCCTAATGGGTAATATTTCTCTGACCTAATAACCTTAAAGTAATTTAGTGACGATGTACCATTAAATATATTTTAAAAGTTTCTTAGAAGTAATAAAATTATTTGTTTCCAGTTTTGTTTTATTGTCAGTAACTATACTGAATTCTAATTAGTTCCTATTTCAAGTATCTATTTTATTACTTTTAATATAACATGTTTTATGATGAAGTAACAATTTAATTTTGTATTGTAAGGTTTGAATTCAGTTGACCTCCCTTACCCAGAAAAACGAAGTGGCAAGAGGAAAAGATAAAGCAGCTTTCCATAAAATCTACATTGTTCCAGAAACCCATCCTTGCCATGCCTTACCAGTGACCTGCTACTGGTTGGTGAAATTTTGTATTATTGATTCCCTTTCCTTACCTTTGGATTAGCTCTTTAGATTTTAAAAGGAAGGGGTTGGGTTTCAATGGAATAAATTAGTTACATTTGAGAGGGGAACAGATATTACAACTACTATAACAGATATAAACATAGCCGTGTAAAAACTCATGTTAAAGTACACTCACCGCCGACCTTTCAGGTTTAAACGTCTTCAGATATCTGCCTGAAATGGTATTAAATTTGAGTGGTTGCAATATCCGTTCCACTATTAAATATAACTATTGTCTTCGACCGAAACCAAACCCCTTCCTCTTAGAACCTGACAGAAGTAAGAAGAAGGGAAGAAGAAAAAAAGAAGAGAAGGATTATATTACGTCTACAGTGTTCTAGTTTAACGTGACATTAATCGAAATGTCATATATTTAGTACAAATCACATAATAACTACCCACTGGTAGCTTCAGTTTCAGTTGGGTAACTTAGATGCTACTGGAGATATTGCACGTTTTGTATTATCTTTTATCTTAACTTTAATGACGGTGTTAATTAGGGTAAATTATACGTATATACTGTCAACATCTATGAAAGGTAAATGTGTATAAAAATGTTAGTTTGCTGTACAGGACTACAGCAAGCTGTGAACCTCAAGAAAACATCTATTTTAATTTAATTATTGATAGTTAAATACACCGATAATTAAATGAAAATAAATGTTCTCTTGACAAATTTTAGATTACATCGTAGCTCGAAAATCACTTACATTAATAATATTACGTATCTTTAAATACATTGTATTTGTAATAGTATTAAAACAATAGTATACTTTCTTCAATTAATACATTTTATTGGAGCAAATCTATATAACTGCAATGAGTATCCCAGCTACTGCCACTGCTCTTGTATCAATGCGACAGGTATTGATCTCAATTTTTTTATCTTTTTGTAAAAGCATCTCAAAGGCCAATGTCCCGTTAAGAAGTCGGTTAAAGCTCCAGTTTCCGTTTAGCAAAACCTGATAGTCAATTCTCACGGAAAGGCTATCAATTTTGAAACGTGTTACTGTTGCCCACCATTGCGTCAAATGAAATTAGTTTCTATACGAGTACAACTTTATTTGTTAATTTAACATCATGAACGAGTATTATTGAGTCATTATATGCATATTAACTTAATTAAGTAGGTAAACCACATCAATTACACTGTTTTATCAAACCGTCACATATATCACAAGTTATGGTAATAACTTCTAGTTATTTTTATTTAACTAAAGCATACATAAATTGGCTTTAAACTTAATTAGACTATGTAAACTTCAATTAGGATCGCTAACGACGCAAAGTCAGTATCCATGTAATTTTTCTTCGGTCTCATCTTGTTACTATTAATTAAATCTGATATTTCTCTGCAAATACGGCATACAGGTATATACACCTATGTGGGAATCGATAGAGTTTGTAACAGCTACAAAGCGAATTACAAACTAATAGCAAATAACATCACATATAACAGTATGTACAGTAATTACTCCCTAGTTTGAATAAACTCTCATGGGCTTCGGTGTCATTACAATTATAACATTTACCAACCTCTCATAGTAGCAATGTATTATGCTGCGTTGGTTCAATACATGGTTAAATTCGAACTCAATGAAGAGCCATAATAAACGATTTGATATAAAGAAATTTTAAGCCATTAAACAACTATTAAATTATGAAATAAATAGTTTTAAAACGTTAAAACGTTTCCGCACGTAGAACATTTCTATCTCGAAATTGAGTGGCCGAGAAAACATAAATTTGCACATATGTAAATGCAGAATATGTTTTATGCGACAGTTTTACCTTTTTTAATTTTTCACCAATAGTCCAACATCGTCCTTTCTCATGATCCATGGACAGGATGGAGTGTATCCTATCCACCTTAAAATCAGTCGAGTCCCGATCGATCCGACACGATTTAATTGAGTGATCGTGCTGACAAAAACAATTTCTTAAATAGTTCACCATTGTGCTTCTTTATGGCCCATGCCCAAGGTGGGGTGTGTCCTATCCACCTGAATATCAATAGGTGTCATCTGGGAGACGTCCCCGATCAGAATCAGTTAAAACCCGATCGATCCGACACGATTTTGTTGAGTTATCGTGCTGACAAGAAATTTTAATGCCGACAACAACGACACATACAGACAAAATTTTTATCATTCCACACTTCCACTATACGCGGAAAAGGTTACATTCATCGTTTAAAGAAAAATTGAAACATTTTTTTTTTTTGGGTTTATTTTTCGTTTTTCGGCCTAAAGCCAAAAAAAAATGGTTTTTAAAAATTCACTGCTGTGTGCGTCGTCGTCGTCATCGTCGTCGTTGTCGTTGTCGTTGTCCTCGGAATTTATTCTTGTTAGCACGATAACTCAACTAAATCGTGTCGGATTGATCGGGTTTTTACTGATTCTGATTGGGAACGTCTCCCAGACGACACCTATTGATTTAGAGGTGGATAGAACACACTCTACCATATACATGGGTCATGAGAAAGTACAGTGGTGGACTATTTGAGAAATTTTTTTTGTTAGCACGATCACTCAATTAAATCATGTCGTATCGATCGGGTTTCGACTGATTCTGATTAGGGACGTCTACCTGACGACATCTATTGATTTTGAGGTGGATAGGACACACCTCACCCTGTCCATGGGTCATGAGAATGCACGATGGTGTACTATTTGAAAAAAGTAAGACTGACGCATAAAATACATATTCTGCATTTATGTGTTGGTTTATTTTTTCTCGGCCACTCAATTTCGAGGTAGAGATGTTCTACGTGCGGAAAAGTCCATTAAGGTTTTAAAATTGTTTATTTAAAAATAATTTGCTTTTTGTTTTTATGTCGAAAAACGAAAAATAAGCGAAAGACATTTTATTTCAATTTTTCTTTACACGATTATATTACTTTTCCACTAGTATAGTTGAGTGCGGAAAAGTAATAAAATTTTGATTAATATTATTAAATTCTATTGTAATGGGTACATAATTAGTTTGGTATAAATGTGTTGCATTTTTGGTCTACGGAATGCTTTTCTGCTATTATGGTATTATTTGCTTTATAAAAAAGATATATAAACCATTAAAAGTTTCTTACAATTTACAACACAAATATTTTATGTACCGATAACATACAAAAATCATATCGATATCGATTCGTAAATATATTAGCTATAAAAGTATATTTTTATGTCACTAGCACCTCCGGTATACTCTAGAAACTTATATGTTAAATATTAATAGAACACGTTTGTATAGAAAATAATCTATTCGCTTTAAAAGGCTCGTGATTGATGATTTTTGACAATATATTACGTAATGATTCGCAAAATATAGTCAATACTTTGGCTAATTATTTTCAATCTGCCTTTATATTGCCATATCCTTATAATTCCTCAAAAAATATAAATGTGTATAATTTTCATCAACGTAATATCCCAATTATTAGAATGGAATATGTTTGTATAGCCTTTGAAAAATAAAAAAAATACTATAAATTCAGACAGTACCACGTAATCTTTGTTAAAATACTAATGTCCTAATATTCGCTTATCCCCTAGCTCTTATTTTTAATTTAGAGCTTCAGTATGACACATTTTCTGAGGTTTGATCCAGATACAAGATTTGCCCTATTTTGAAACAAGATGACACGATAATAAATTGTAGATCCGTATCCTTTGTAATTTTAGTAAACTTATTGCCACCTATCTTATATGACGTATTATTTTATCATGTTAAATCTCAACTTTCATTTCATCAATATGGTTTTGTATCTGGTAGGTCAACAACTACTAATCTTGACTTCTAATTTCTAACTAATGAAAATTGGAATATTTCCCATTTTCATGAAAAATCATTAGGCTAAGGTGGTTTAATGTTTAGGTCGATTTAATATATACCAATCTGTCAAAAGTATTTTTTTAAAACTCTCAAACTTTGGATTAACCAATGACTTTATAATTTTGTTTTTATTCATATCTCTAATAATTTAAAGTCGATTCTCATGGATTTACATCTGTTAAAGTTAGGATAACATAGGGAATTCCACAAGGTAGCGTAATTTCTGCATAAACACTTGAACGGGTGTGAGAAGAGGATGAGGATAACAGACAGAGAGAACATGACAGGGAAGAGGATAACAGGATGCTGTATTATCAGCAACAAGGAAGTACACATTTTGAGCATTTATTTCAAAATTCTTTTAAAGATATCTGGTATTACTATAGTAGAATTATTTTATGAAGAGCAGGTCGGCAATAAACCGTGCGACAAAGAACAATGTATAGCTTACCTTCTCCCACGCGGATGCAGTTAAAGAATTATAAAATTATTTTACTGCATTCGCGTGGGAGAAGGTAAGCTATACATTGCTCTTTGTCGCACGATTCATTGTCGACTTGCTCTTCATAAAATAATTCTACTATATTTACTTTCATCGTTTTGTTATTTGTGAATTAAAATTATCATTTTCTATTAACAGAGAATTTATTATTATTGTAAACACAAAAAGTTTGATATGGAAAAATGTCTAAGTGGATTTTTGTCTAAAATCATATATATATGGCTTTTACAGTGCGGCACCGCTTAGAAGAACACTGTATAAGAGTTTTGTATTATCTACTAATAGTCGCATTATAGCCAAACTTTGAAAAGATATTAAAAATATATAGTTGTTTCTTTTGGGACTCTTCTACAGTGATAACTACCAAGAGCTGAAAACAGATATTAGAAAATAATAGGAAACTGATATTCTCATCGACATTGATGAGAATATCATAATATTCACGTTGATAGTGTGCCTTGAATAAATGTTTATTATCCGTCTGGCTTTAGATAAGTAACTGCGAAATAATTTCGTTAGTAGTAAATACGCAAATATTTGTTCAAAAATTAATACTATCGAGGAATAATTAGGATTATTCTTATGAAGGACTTAATAGGTATACTATTAATACCATTTTATTAATACATTTTTATAAAAGTATTATTAATAAAATTAGAATAGTGTTATAATATATAATAAAGTTAAGTAATCTACGCAAAATACTTTAGTAATGGTATTTTAAAAATAATGTTAATAAAATGAACAATTTATTCATCAGTAATTGCCAGTATGTGGATAATGGAAACTAAAAATACAATAAGTATATATTTTTTTCATCAAAAATCAAAAGTCATTATTTTGTTTTCATAGTCAAAACATTTTGAAGTTAGCATTAATTATTCACGAGGTAAAATAGCTCAACGAGTTATAGAACATTACATAACGTTTATTTAAACTTACAACTCATAAAATGTAGAGTACCTTATAATATAATTGTTACTCATAATATTACTATTAATTTTCCATAACAGTTATGTTCACATTCAATGTTAGTATCAATTTTTAAATATTAAATAATACTTCGTTAGCTTATAGGTCTGGTAAACATTTTCAAACCCGGTTGTATAAATTCTATCGGCCATAAAAAGTTTTATCTGCAGTGACGAGAATCAATTCGTATAAATTGCTACTAGAATCAGAAGTAAATAACTTATGATTTTAGTAAACATTTATACGAATTAATTTTATCCACAGCAACCATATCGACCTTTGATATTTTAATTAATTAATGAAATTAATTAAAATACTAGACGGAAATCATCCGAGAACTTGATTATGAACATTAACTTTTACAGAATTTGAAGACTAATAGCAATTTTCTATAAAATAAGTGTCATTTTTATTATTATACTATCTCTAAAATAGCAACTATATCAAAGACAAACAGATACATGAAATACAAACATATACAATAAATTTTCCAGAAAATAAAACCCGCCATGGGTAGGATTCGATATCTGTCCCGGATGGGAACTGAACGGCACACAGCTGTTTCGAACTTATCAGTTTTCATCAGTGCCGTACACGGCACGCCGATCTAGGACAAATGCAGAATTAAATCCGTAGGGTATACATCTACATCGATACGATCTATGTCAGTAACATATTAATCGGGAATCCCACTTATTGATTCCAGACTTATATGTTACTGACATAGATCTACTATTACTTATTTCTGCTCCAATATTTGTCAGATTCTATTGATGATGGTAAGCAAGCTAATGTAATCTACACAGACTTTTCGAAAAACTTCGAAATATTACTTCATTACTATAACCCCAGTATTTACTAAAATTACTTTTTACTAAACTTTTACTAGAATTAGACATTTTCTAATTTTCCACCACCTTAAAAAATTATTTCGCCTCTCATCTTGAAAATAGAATCTTTCTAATTTAAATATTCTTAGATCTCTGAAGATCTCTAACCATTTCCTCCCATTGAAACCCAACCTCTTACTTTTATAATCTGATAGAACTGAGTATGTATTATATTGCGGATAACAAACCCTTCGATGTTTTACTAACATTAAGTGCGTCACAGGGGTCAAATTTAGGACCACTATTAATTAATACCTTTAATAACGATATCGTGGCTCGCATTACTGTCTTTTATATGCGGATGATATAAAACTATTTTACAATATTTCGTGTTTTGAACACTGTATGATATTAAAATCAACTCTGGATAGACTTCAACTTTGGTGCATAATCAATAAATTATTCCCTAATCATACTGATACTCCTAATGTATATACACAATATTTTGTCCATAATACGAGTAATATACAGAACACGATAACTTATACTCGTAACTAGAGATTTGAAAACAAAGTACTTTCTCGACCAGAGACATTAACTGATTAAGTAGTATATTTGATAAAAAAAGTAACAATCATATAGTATTTTAATTATATGATAAATAAATCGTGTGTCTTGAATATCTTTCATTTATAAAAATATGGGGGAAACAAATATTCTTCACATGCTTCTAGTATTAAGGTAAATGCGTCTATAACATGGTCTCCTCAATATCACATGTACATATTTAGAATACGCAATATCATATAATTTAGAAAAAAATATGCAAAAATTTTCATCAATCATTAAAATTAAATACAATATATTCTGTTATTAGTTTTCCAGAGTTTGATATTTTATCAAAATTTTTCTTAGTGCCGTTGTAATATCACTATAAATCAGACTAAAAAATCTCCATTATATATTATGTGTAGGCTTATAACAAATTTCATGATCGCATAGATATTTTCCACTGCAGCTTTGCTTCCATAAAATCGTGTATTTTGTAATATTCTTTAATTTCTTACGCTTTTGTATTACATGTGTATGTATAATATATATTTATATTCATGTATATAGTTATTCCTTTAGCTTCTCTCTTTTTTATTGTAGAAAATATTAAATATGTAACTTTAACATTTTCAGGTATTTTGCCTTATATTATGTAATTGGATGTTAGGACCTGTAGAATAACGTAATGAATAGATAAATAAATAAATATTAACAATCAGTTCTAAACGTTATTTGTCACTGATATTTTATCATGAATAATTAGAAAACTAAGAGAATATTATTCAGCATGCGGAGCAATTATTTTCATAATTAATGTTTAGGTATTTCAGTGACAATGGCGTGTGTAATTCTAAGTGTAATATAATGGGTCAGCATAATCAAACATGCGCATATATAAAGGTATTATAGTAGATTGTGTATGCGCCTCATGTTTCGGCGTCGTGAAACATGAATCGCCAAATTCATGTTTCACGACATATTTAACGGTATAACAAGTGTTGCGAGATTGAGATAGTGACAATGGTCAATGTAATTATATGGAATTGGTACGGTACTTGGTAAAAGTGCATCGAGCACTCATAATTAGATATTTTCTGTATTTATTAAGAACAGTGCAAGGTGAAAACAATTCAATTGAAACAGGTATGTCAACGAAATATTTGAAAACTCATTCTCTACTCAACCATTGCACCTCAAAGTGAAGATATAAATCCCCGTATAATTGCAGATGACCTTGCCAGACTAGGGACCAGGGAAAACCTCTATGGACCAGAACCTGCAGTGGGAATAAGTCGGAATCTGATCAGAGACTGCATCAATGGCTGGGCAAGAGACCAGCACAATAAAAGATGGAGAGGAGTAACGGGTTGTCGAATAACCAAACTCTTCATCGAATACACAGAGATTGAGAAATGGGCCCAAGAATTCATTAAATTGAACAGGCACAAAGCCAGAACCCTGGTGGGAATCATAACGGGCCACCATAGTAGCCTGAATGCATATAAGCACAAGCTGAGGCTGACTGATAGCCCGGCCTGCAGATACTGTAAAGAAGACGAGGAAACCTCGATTCATCTTCTTTACACCTGCCCCGCACTGCAGGAGAAGAGGTATCTTATATTATGGACCCATGTTATCCTAGAGGAGGCGAGGCCTAAGGCGGGGGACGTGCCTAAATTGCTCCTTTTATGGGATAGCATTTTTGGATAGAGACCCGGATAAGAGGGGGTCGCCAAGGGACTACCCATGCGATCAGTGGCTGATGAGGCCCAAACCTATATAATAATCCCCGTATTGACAGCCTATTGCATCGGTCAATACTTTGTATTGTAGTGGAGCTGCCCACTTATATGTCTCATCAGTGTCGGTATAGTTCGTAAAGAACTACGGATAAATATAATAAGTTATATAATACCCAATACTTACCCAGTTAGAAATAAAAATACAGTCTACAGCATTACAATGATGATATCGGATGCAGTAAGAAAAATCAATAATTGTCTTATATCAAGAAAACGACCG
This sequence comes from Rosalia funebris, assembly GCA_037954035.1. Lineage (NCBI taxonomy): Eukaryota > Metazoa > Arthropoda > Insecta > Coleoptera > Cerambycidae > Rosalia > Rosalia funebris. The sequence continues at coordinate 6,056,329 of JAZFAV010000001.1, read as the reverse complement.
TTTGGCATATAAAGATCTGTATTTACATAGTTACGAATTCGTATCGGCAATATTACTCTGCCACAATATGTCTTAGGTTTTGGTTTAGTTTTCTGGGGAGATACGCAAAGCCCGGCATTACTCAAGCTACCGCCCTTTGTATCTCCCCGTAAAGTGGTCAACTATGGAGTACGGATTTAGTCTTCTTTAAAAGGGCAGTACCCCTCGAGGCTGATATTTCTTTGCTCGCTGGGATCCAAGAAAAGAAAACTACATGAGGAGGTGTCTAGGCCATGCCAGAGCCAAGCAACTAGCATAGCACATGTTCAGAGATCATCACCTCCCCTCCACACCATCTACATTCCTTGTTGTCACTCAAGCCAATCTTGCTGATAGTTAAGAGGCGAGCCAAGATAAAAGTGTCTTGTTAATAACCCCGTAAATTCCTGGGTACTCTTCCTATTATTTCTCAGGAGCTTTACCGTCCGATTGCTGCAGCAGCATCCTAGCCTGGCTGAATCCCTAGGTGTTCCACTAGCGATTAAGCGTTTCAATTCCCAGCCATTCCTGGATTTCCCTCTTTCCGAAGCAGGGTGCAATCGTGTCTGCTATTCCAGGTCTCATTAAACCCTGTCGGTTCTATCCATGTCAGCTTGTCCATATTCTCATTTACCCTAATACCGTATGACCCGGCATCTACACCAACCTCATCTTTTTACTCCTGACTAGTGTTTTAACTACATTTCTGAATTCCTTCCTGAAGCCATCCGTGAACCAAGTGCCCGGATCAGAGGAACCCTGCCGCTTCTCCATTCTTCTCTACTGGGTCTAACAACTTTGAACCTATGTTCAAAGGTGTAAGATATTTTCGTCCTGCCCTGCGGCATGATGACCGCCAGGTCCAATGGGGGAAGCCATTAAGAACCTCCAATGCTGCCGCTGATGAGATCCTCATGGTTCCCGTTATTTCTTTTAATACCAGTGTGTGGACCGGCTCCGATTCATTTCTGGCCGAGGCCGATTGGGCTCTGGGTCATCACAGTACTGCCGCATATAGCAGTCGAGGTCCTAGTACCTTTTTACCAAGAAGCCATTGTATCAATCCCCAAGTGGTGTTGAATGATCTCCTTCACATCCAGAAGTTTCAACGAAACTACTTCAATTTCTCTTGAAGCTGCTATTTCTAGATCATGTCTTAATCTGACGAAATTTGAATCTATCTCTTTACAACAGTCTATAGTACTTTTTGCATGATGTCTAATAACTCCAGTGATTCACCTATTCAAGGATAATGATGGATATAATATAGTTATGGTATCCGCTAGTGGCACGTAATTACTATGGATAGTTTTTAAAGTAGCCTTCAATTGAATTATTTGAAATTTTGTAAGAATCTTCTGTGAAGACTCGTGAATACTAGACCATGTATGAAATTTTCGAACGTGTTTAGGAGACTTACGAAAAAATTTGGTTTACTTTAGTGTGGGCTAGTAATACATTTTTAGGTACATCCAGATAACACTTTCGCATAATTTCTTCTTTAATATGTAACCAATGAAGGATACACAGTTTTGAGGTAACGGCCCGTAAACATTATAACTAACATATAATAATACGTAATGTGTTGAATGTTGAATATATTGTATTATAATATGGTATATATAATATGAAATATTATAATATGTACAATATAATAAAAATCTAATGTCAGATGCTTCGTCACTTCGTTAGTAAATTTTCTAATATTTTACTGGCTAGTAAATAATATACGCGTTTTGTTCAAACACTATTTAAAATTTAAAGAAATAAAACTAAAAAAATCACCACATTCCGAATAAGCTCTTCGAGACTTCAATATTCTCCATAAACAACCCTATAGTCTTTACTACGTCACCTTATCATAATGTAGCATCAAATATTGTTTGTAGAGGCGCTGCGATCGTTTAATGAAATCAAGACAAGAAATCAAGAAAAGGTCAATAGGCTGAGATTACAAAACAAATGTATTATTTGTAACCCATCATATTTGAAATAAGGAAATTGCGATATAAACCTAATATTATATGCAAACAGTCACGGGTTACGTCAAAGTTTCGGCATATTTAACGCTACAAGAAAGTCACAGAGGCGGGAATACAAACATAAATATTTAAACTGCAATAAATATATAATATAATATAATAAATAATAGATGTTCAAACTTGAGAAAATTAAACTACACCAATATAAATCTACGCGAAGATATTCACGGTGGGCATTTTTAAATATTACGAGTAGTTCGTGGACTATTTGCAATATTATGTACTTATTTATCTTAACCATCTGTTACTAAAATTATGATCCCATTATCACTTAAAAGTAATGGCAAATAGGAATCGTTCATACATACAAACATGCAAAGTCAAGATGACTAATTCATATTATACCTACATAGAATTATTTACAATTGCTTGAAAAACAAAGAAATAAAAACCATACTAAAACATACCATGCATATTTTAATCTTTGGCATTATATAAATTCTGTGTATTTTATTTCAAATAATTATTTTACTAAATGCTGAAACACCTCTCAAATTAGCGCAGTCAATGAATAAATTGTTTTGGTATAATTTAATTTGCATATATAGCCTATTCATTAAACGGCGACCTTGTTATTTAGCCCATAAATATTTAAATGCTAATAAAAACGATGACAGGTGTTGCCGAAAGTATCAGCTGTGCAGGAATTTATTCGTAAATATTTTTTTATGAACCATCCACGGTACATGGACTATAAAGTTTATTTACTATTCAACATACGCAAACAATATGTTACAGGGATGTTGCCATTTTTATGAGTTTTTTGTACAAAACATAATTCTGTTGTAAACAATTGTTTCACAGTTAGTGTTATTCATATAAAGATTAGAATTGGAAAATGCTTGTAATTACGCGGTCAAAGGATGGCAGTTATTTCATAAATATACGACTAATGTTGGACAATAGTTTGAAAATGATTTATAAATTGCAAACAAATAATAAAATATGACAGCAATGTCATGGAAGTGATTGGCTCCTACTATGTATATACGTACGTATACTAGTACTTTATAGATATAAATAATTTGTAATGTCTTTTTGTATTATTTGTACAATAGTTAAAATATAGGTTTTCTAAAACAACAAGTAAATATATATATATATATATATATATATATATATATATATATATATATATATATATATATATATATATATATATACATATATATATATATATATATATATATATATATATATATATATATATATATATAACACAAGTATAATCACTTTAAATTTTTATTAGCATATAGATTTATTCATTCAATATAACTCATATTTATATTCATTAGCCTCATTTTATTTTTCAGTTTCTGTCGATGTAGCTCATCTACAGAAGTAATATCAAAAATAAAAGAGATCTGACAATGAAGAAAAAACCTACCTGTTTCATGTTTAACGGATTTAATTCATTAGATTATTAAACATGTTGATTATTGCAGTCGAGTAGTCCAAAACCATGTAGTCCAAAGCATTTCATGTTCTTTTTTTGTAGCCAAATATACCTACTTATTTAGCGGTATAAATACAATATATAAAAAAAACATTTAATTAGTAAAACGAATATATAGATAATTTTAAGATAACTTAGTAGGCTTTTAAGAGTTGTTGTCTATGAAAAATATCGAGGTTTTAGTCCACTGTGTTTGCGGTGTTTCTTTTTAATTTTCTCTCTATTTCTTTTTCTATTTACATTAAAAAATTCGTAGCATCTGTAAGAAAATCATTAGTGTAGTTTTATGTTTAAGATAATTTAGTAAAGGGTATCATAGTTAGGACCAAACAGAAATGTTGATAGTACTACCTCAATAATATAGTTTAAAACTCTTAAACATTTATGAATTGTACCTATATTTTAAATTTGGTTTTAAAATTATTGTTAATACCAATTTAATAATATTATTAATTTGTGGTTCGACTGAAAATCCACAAAAATAATATACATACTATGAACCATAATAACACGCAAATAACAAAATTCGATTCCAAGGTAAAAACGTTCATCTTATTAATAGTCTCAATTCCTTTAACGATTCCTATATTTTTCATAATATGGAAATTACTATATTACTTGAACCTTATCAAACATTGTCACTACTTTCAATTAAAATACTACTTTGATATATGTCACTGATATTATTCTAATTAAAATAATAAAATTCGAACCCCTGCCGGTGAAATGGGATGTGGCGCGAAGTTAAATTAATTGTCAAAGTTTGCTTCTACGAAACCCCTTAAGCATGTATTAATCTTAAAACTAATGGAACAGTTGCGTATACCATGTGTTCAATGACATAGTAAGCGAAAACACTGGTGTATGTACGGAAAATGTTAGTTTTGATATTATCACATCTTATTGTAAACATTTTACAGTGAAACTGTTTATAATCAAATATTAACGTAACAATACTTAAAGTTACTTTTTAACAATAATAAAGAAGTTGTTGATATTCCTCTCGAACATTTTGTATTATTTTCGAGGTAGTGATAACATTTTCATGTCTTTCTTGAACTCCAGTGTAGCTCGCTCGTTTGACTAACTTACTTGCCAACGCGATGAAGTTCTTAATTCTTGCATCATCTATTTTCATGTCACTTTCGGTATCGTCTAATTCACATTGTAATATTTGGCAATGTTTGTAATCCCTGCCAGTGTCACCGGTTATAATCATAAACTCTTTGTCTCTGATCCACAATTCGATCTTGTTGGGTTGTTTGTTGAATTCAAGAATATCCTGGGCTTCTTTTTTCCTCGGAGGTTAACTTCCTCGATTAAGTGCCTCCATCCATTTCTCTGCAGATACACCTGTTCCGCAATATCCAAGGTTTGCAGTTTTTTATTAATATGTCTCCCTTGATTTTAATTTTCCTTATTCTTCCTGAGTTTGCGGCTACTTTTACTGGGAAGGTTTGGTGCTTCTGTAATTTCTTAATTTTGTCTTCTAGTTTTCTTACTTCTCTTGTTTTACGTGAGGCGTCTAGTTGTTTCTGTTTTTCACTTATTCGCAATTGGGCTTCTCCAATATCCCTGATGTATTCTACGTAAAGTAGACCATCAAAAAACAAGTACTTTCGTCAACTCGTTTACTTTTCGCTTGTATTTTTGCTAATTTAGCAGCTACTTGTTGGCTATCAAAGTGGTCTGGCGTAATTATCATGATAGAAATAATTTGGTTATTTATTTTACAATTTTAACCAAAAATTCGCTCTCTTATTTCCTGTCTGGATTTCTGTCTGTAGTAAACCGGGAGAAGATATTATTAGAATATAAAGTACAATGTATTTTTATATTAAATGTTTAACAACTAAATATGTCATTAAATTTAAAATATTAGTCAGATTTGGTACATATTAGAGTTCTTAAAGCGTACTTCGTTGTATACAACGACATTTTAAAATCTTTATTACTTTTTCTTATTTCTTCGATATTCTCTAAAATATATTTGCTACTTATGGGTAATAGCATATACAGTGGTTATTTAAGTATTATTACACTTAATGTGTCCCCAGGAACGAGCTGAAAGCCGGCGAAGGGAAACTCGATGGAGCAACCCAAATAGGGGACCAGTTTTCTAAGAATACCACAATATTACACGTTACTTGATGCACGCGTCGCCAACAAAGTTAGCAAAAAAAAACTAAAAAAACGACTTTAATCACCTGTAACTGCCGCTGGCTGAAGAAAACTTGAGTCCAGTAATATATTATATTTTAGTGCTCGTGGAAAACTGTTTTCCTGTTTTTTACATCCCTGTTGTTTCGGCATGGACGACTCATAATGAAGAAGAACGAGAAGTTAGCCTTGCTTATATTGATTTAATAGTCTGCAGGATTTGAAAATTGACTGATATCTAATATTTCACTCTATAAAAGAGCAATCATTAAAGTGTGTAATTATTTACGTTTCACTTCAGACTAACTTAAAATATTAGTTAAGTGGCTGTGGTAAAGCAGGTGTCTGTTACACTCTATGCTTGTGGTAAGTGGAAGATTTATTCGTATTTTTGTCGATTTAGTTTTAAATAAGCTCTCAATAAATCACGGACCAAATAAGAAACTATAATAATATTGAAGACTATTTTATAAACAAAATTTCCATTTAATCGCACTTTGCATGATAACTTATAGAGTGATTTCATAAAATACTCATAAAGTCGTTAAACATTTATTATTATTCACAAAAATTCAAATTCCCAGACCCATAAAATTGTATTTTAGTTAGGCATTTTTAAGATACAATTAATGCAGACAGAGCGATTTGTGTAGGATATATGACGCCATCAATATGTATTTTCTAATTGTAACCCTTTTTTTATTACGAAATCGAGTTTAACGATCTTGCTGGCCACTCAATCAGCCTCTTTGTCCATATTTAATGAATCGGGAACATCTAATCTACCAGGTGTGTAAACCGGAATTTGTCCCTAGACGGCCTAGCTGCTAATGTAGTTACCATCATACCGCGTCATTGGCGCCATTTTCTTGTTACGACATGTGATAATTTTTTTATTTCACAACAGTATAAGTTTCATACAACAACGTCGTTTTTAATAGAGTTGGAAGTGTCGAATTTTGTGCCTGAAAACTACGATTTGAGGACAGCATTGATTCTGTTACCATTTAAAGAACACTGTTGCAGAATCACATCGAATACTTGTCGAAGCCTACGGTGGGCATACTCTTAGTAAATCACAGTCCTCTGAGTAGTTTTAAAAATTTAAAAGTGGCAATTTTGACGTGCAAAGCGAGGAACATAGAAGACCACAGAAAAAGTTTGAAGACAGCGAATTGCAAAAATTGTTGGATGAGACTGACGCTCAATCACAACAAAAACTTAGGGGTCAATTAAATGTAACACGAGAAGCTGTATCCACACATTTGGGAACCATGGAAGGATCCAGAGGATGGGAAAATTGGTTCCACATGAACTTAATGAAACACAGCAGGAAAATGCTGCTAGCCAGGTACAAAATAAAGTCATTTCTCCATCGAATTGTGACTGAACTCCAGGCGAACCATCGACATCGACTGCAAGGCCAAATCGATATGGACGGAAGACAATGCTCTGTGTTTGGTGGGATCAGAAGGGTGTGATCAGAAGAGTGTGGTGTATTATAAGCTGCTAAAACCTGGCCAAACGGTTAACAGTGAACGCTACCGATAACAAATGATCGACTTGAATCAAGCTTTGCGTGAAAAACGACCAGAATATCAAAAAAGGCAACCCAAAGTGATTTTGCTTCATGATAATGCGCCATCACATACAGCAAAGCCGATCAAGGAAACGATTGAGGTGTTTAGTTGGGACATACTTTAGCATTCGGCTTACTCACCAGACTTGGCTCCGTCTGATTACTACTTATTTGCATCGATGGAATACACACTTGCTGAGCAGGGCTTCACTTCTTACGAAACTGACTCGATGACTGGTTTGCTTCAAAAGAGCAACAATTTTTTTGGCATGGAATCGACAAATTGTCAGAGAGATGGGAAATATATATAGCTTAGCAATGGGAAATACTTCAAATAAAATATTTTTTGTCATTTTCATACAATAAACCTGTATTTTCTATACAAAAAGTTCCTGTTTCATATTTACATACCTAGTAAATAAGCGCGGGCAGATGCTTCATAATGAAGAGGGGTACCATCTTCTTGAAAGAAAAAGTTATTTCTCGGAAAATCGGGTTCCTCTCCATCAGGATACATAGTTATTGCTGCAGGAATAAGGCTGTATCGAAGAAAATCCAAATATCTTGCACAAGTTAAGTTTACGTCAGAACATTCACGTTCTGGGGATTTTGGGTGTGATTTTAAGTTTTTATCCGATAGCAATAACACATATTGTCGGTCCTTAACGTCCGGCGTTTTCCTTAATTTTTGTATGTAACCTATACTCATGATAATGTTGTTATTACCGTAGCGTATGCCAAAATGTGTTCTTTGGCATTCTATAATAAAAAAGAAAGTTGCCATAAAAACATGGATGACATCATATATGTCCTACATGAATCACACTATATCTATTAATTATTTTTAAAAAAGTGGGCAAGTAAAGTAATTTCGAAAGTTGTAGAGTTTCTTTTTTTTTTAATTATTTCTCGAATTTTTAACGAATTAATTCATTACTTTACTCTATTAAAGATTCGAGGATTCCACACCCTAATTTAATTTTAAAATAATGTAAATCCTAGCCATCGGTTTGTGAGTTTGAAGTGTACGAAAAGTCTGTGGCTGATAAGGAATACGTTAAATAAAATATGTTATTAACTGTGTCTTTTATTTTCAGACAAAAGTATTTGGTGGTGGTATAGTGATTTTTATATCACAAATTATGTTTCAGTTGAATGTAAGTTACAACGTAATTTATATAGTTGATCTTTCAAATTATTGCGTAAATATTTTATTGACAAAAGTTACCAAAGGTTTTTTTAACTAAGAACTGCGCTCGATAGTGATAAACACTTTTCTTTAATTCTAGGAGAGATTTACAACCTTCAATACGCAACAATCATCTCCTCATGATGGTATCTTGATTGGCGTAACGCGTGTTGACCGTCGTTTAATCGTATAATATAAAACACATATTATTATATATGTTCTTACAGATTCTGCAAATATATGGAATGTAATTTCATTTCATGGAGTAAAAAAGAAATGAATGATAATTATTTCTCCAAACTCCAATATTCGGTTAGTAAACTCAGTAAATAGTCTAATTCTGTTTATATTGAACAATATTGATTTCAATTATTTAAAATCATGGTTGATTTATTTTCTTTCTATTAACAATGTGTCAGATATCCTGTATTACTTGTAAATTTAAAAAACAAATAAAATATTTTTGCATAGAGTAACAAACGTAATTAAATTATATTCTTTTAAATATACCCTGGAAATATAAGATATATGTGAAATATGAATATTTCCTAAGCTTGCACTAGTACGATATTTAATTATTGTTTTGTATGTGTATTAAAAAGAAAAACATACAATACTTACGTACAACATATGCACATATTAAAGGTGTTTTATTTTTTCTTCTTTAGATGATATGGATAGGATGTTTGAACTGGTAAAATACATATACGAAACGGGCGAGATGCCGGAGGATTATAAGAGGAACATTATCGTTACTATACCGAAAAAGAGAGGAGCCGACAAATGGGAGAACTTTAGAACGATTAGCCTAACCTCCCATGCGTCAAAAATCTTAACCAGAATAGTGCAGAAGAGGATGGAAAATAGATCGGAGGAAATACTAGGAGAAGACAAATTCGGGTTTAGGCAAAATAGGGGAATTCGCGAAGCTATTCTAGCGCTAAGAGTAATATTAGAGAAAACAAAACAAAAAGGAAAGAACGCTTATATAGGATTTGTAGATTTAGAAAAAGCTTTTGATAACGTAAGATGGGAAAAAATGTTCGAGATACTAAAGAGCGCGGGAATGAAGTATAGAGATAGGATAGTAGTACACAATCTATACAAAGAGCAAACTGTTGTTATAGACCTAGAAGGGGAAAAAAGGAAAGTAAGTATTAGGAAAGGAGTAAGACAAGGATGTACGCTATCACCACTAATTTTTAATCTACACATCGAAGAGGCGATTAATGTGGTAACAGATAGAGTGGATTTCGGGATTAAAGTACAGGGACAGAAACTAAAAATGCTGAGATTCGCGGATGATATAGCAGTATTAGCATCTAGTAAGGAGGAATTAGAATCAGCATTGAACGAAATGGAGGCAGTGTTGACAGAGGAATACGGAATGAGGGTGAGTAAAAACAAAACTAAAGTGTTAGTGTGCAGAGGGCGCGAGAGCAGAGCAAAAACGAAAGTACAAATTAATAATGAAAGATTGGAGGAAGTTATTCAGGAAGTAAAATAAATTGGGATGGAAGAAGCGATAAAGACATAACACAAAGAATAGTGCAGGGTCGAGTAGCTTTTAACAAAAAGAAAGCATTCTTATGCTCGGGGGTAATAAACTTAGAAACAAGGAAGAGATTTTTGAAAAAATATGTATGGAGCACGGCACTATACGGTTGCGAAACCTGGACGGTAGAGGAAGCAAGTACGAAGAAATTAGAAGCTTTTGAGATGTGGCGTTACCGAAGAATGATGAAAATACCATGGACTGATAGGGTTAGAAACGAAGAAGTATTGGAGAAAGTCGGCGAGAAAAGAAGTATGTGGAAAAACATAAGGAAGAGAAGAGATAGAATGGTAGGCCACTTGCTGAGACATGGGGGAATAGTCCGCGATATTTTGGAGGCAGAAATAGTAGTGAAGAAAGGCAGAGGTAGGCCTAGATTAGACTACTGCTCGCAAATAGTAAGGGATGTAGGTTGTAGCACAATTAGCGAAATACGTAGGTTAGCACAAGATAGGAGAAGCTGGAGGTTAGCGTCCAGCCAGTCTTAGGACTGATGACCTCATGATGATAAGATGATATGGATAGTAAAGGATGAACAATTAAATTAACGTTTACACAAAAGGTGATGGAGTTTACGAGACGTTGTATTAATTTTACTGTAAATTCTATTACGAGATTGTGGTGTTTATTTCACGCAAAACTTTGGTGTCGTTACATATAACTCGTTTGGTGTAAATTTGGTGTAAACATTTACAAAACATTTCAGACGATATAAATATGTTTATGTTTTGTAATTAATATGAGCGTATAGTTAGTGATACGTTTATTTATCACTACATAGTGTAAATTAAATTCTATGAAATTTGGGGTTTTCTGGAAAACAATAAATAACACAGAGAACATGTTTGCAAGAAACTATGTAGTTTTGGCGGAGATTTTTCAGAAAAATGATAGAAACCGCAAACTTCTGTCTCTTTTTGCTTTGAAGATACAAAGCGTTTCTCAAAAATATTCAGTTTATACTGCTCCTTTATCTATAGTTATGTCATAAAAAAGGAATAAAAATATGACAAAGACATTGTTAATATCCCTTGTTAAGTGTTAAATAAAATTGTTACACCATTTTATTGCAATTTTAGTTTGCTTTATACTGATATACAATAATATACTTTGACAGTATAATAATGGAATATACAATATACTTCATCAAGAATAGATTAAATAATTACTAATATTACTAATGTAATACATTTTTTGGATAGGTCATGGCAATTAGTAAGTTAAATAGAGATAATATGCCATATATCTAAGATGTATCGAAGTTATAATAGGTAGTAAAAAACAGCAGGAACAATCGTTGTAAAATGTAAGTTTGTTAAATAGCAGCATAATATAGTTAATATTTTATACATTAAGATACCGTATCAGAGTAAATTAATAATAAGTATCTAACTCACTCACTATATTTTTATTATCTTTTTTACTTGATGTAGCAAAAAACCTACCTTGACTCAACCAGCGGCTATAAAAAGATTAATGAATGTTTCCACCGTCCTGAACATTCGTTAATCATAATCGCAAGTATAGTTTCTTTATAAATTTATAATAAACTAACGTTTATAACGTTTATAAATAAAATAACGTTTGTAAACTGATAACTACACTATCCGGTGTACGCCGTTTTCTACCAGCGAATCCAAAATTGGATAGACAATCCAGCTAAAGACAAGTAAGAATTTGTTTAACAAAGTGAAAACAAGTTTAATCCCATATATTACTTTTCCACACTCCACTATACGCGGAAAAGTAATGTAATCGTGTAAAATACAATTTTTCTTCTACGATTTATTTTTCGTTTTTCGGCCAAAGAACCAAAAAAAAATGGTTTTTAAACAATTTTCTGTGTGTGTGTGTGTGTGTGTGTGTGTGTGTGTCTTTGTCGCCGTTGTCATTAATAAAATTTCTTGTTAGCACGATAACTCGACTAAATCGTGTCGGATCGATAGGGTTTTGACTGATTCTAATCGGAGACACCTCCCAGACGACACCTATTAATTTTGATGTGGATGGAACACACTCTACCATCTTTGTGGATCATGAGAAAGTACAATGGTGGACTATTTGAGAAATTTTTTTTTGTTAGCACGATCACTCAATTAAATCATATCGGATCGATTGGGTTTCCACTGATTCTGATTAGGAACGTCTACTAGATATCTATTGATTTTGAGGTGGATAGGACACACCCCACCCTGTCCATGGGTCATGAGAAATCACGATGGTGGACTATTTGAAAAAAGTAAAACTGTCGTATAAAAAACATATTCTGCATTTGTGTTGGTTTACTTTTTCTCAGCCACTCAATTTCGAGGTAGAGATATTATACGTGCGGAAAAGTCCGTTTCAAGGTTTTTAATCTGTTTATTTTTATCTGTATAGGACAACGTTAATGAACCAAATAATAAGAAACTCTACTACGTTTGCGTTATATTAAAAAAACATTTCAGGCATCAGAATTTAATATTCCGTGATAAAGGTGTGGTCTTAATATTTGGTATGTTATATGATGATACCAGACGCTAAACCCAAATGCCCTTGTGGATTTACTGGATCTGTTGGATGATTGGTTGGACGTGTGAATTTTCTTGAGACGAGTACTATACTTATTAAGTCTTTGGGCACTACTTATATACGTTGTGTCTCTTCAAATAATAAATTTTCAAAATGGGGGATCTCATTACACTTTCAAATACCCCTGGCAAAAAAAAAATTAGTACTTATATCCTTTAGATAAAAGTACTAACATAATCTTAATGCTATATGACAAAAATTTATTTCTTAAACAACACAATGCTATTGTTTTCAAAAGTCCTTAAAATTTTCAGGAGGAAGTATTAGAACATGCTATGTTTGCAGTTACACAATATATTCTGTATACAGTTTATAATAAGTTATTGGTGACTGCGTAAAATTATTTTAATTTAATTGTTGTAACACTTTAAATACCCTTTTATGTGACTGTTATTATTTAATAATAGTTGTGATTAAAATTGATCACCACAATCTTACCTATTGAAATAAATGTCAGAAGCTAAATCTGAATGTTCGTCACATTCAATGAAACACGTACAAGACATTACACTATAATAAAATACGTAATCTTTTTAAGAGAAAATTATTGTTTTACAGAATTATACAAACATAAATTAGGTTTCCTCATAGTTTACATTGCACAGTTTAAAAGTACAATATTGAGAAAATAATATATATAACATATAATGCAAATCATACTTAAATTATGATTAAATGATGTAACACTGACTTGGCTTTCCACAAAACACCAAAACACTACAGTCGACGCGCGTTTTGCCAACAAAGCTGGCATCATCTGGAGATGATTAAAACTCTATTAATTAAATAATGTAATTATGATTAAATGATGTAATATAATACAGGGTGTTCTATATAAAAGTATAAGATACCATATACATTTAAAAAATTGATACCTGTATCATGTTTTTAACACAATGAACTCTATTTATATAGTGTCTTAACAATATTTTTGTGCTCTAATATGACAATTAAATACTGAGATATAAGGACCAGTTCGAATTGCACATTTTTGAGACACTCTCCATACCCCTAAAGTAGGAAGAGATAGAAGGTTGCGATCTATGCCACTGCTATCTTAAAACCCGATTAAGATACCTGTATCCTTTATAATCCGGGAAAACCACAATTCCCATTGAATTTGGAAAATCCTGTACATAGTCGTCAAATTAATAATAGTTGATGTGTCATATACAGGGGGGCCCACGAAGTTTTGGCCAGTCGATATCTCGAAACCTATTTCAGCAATAATTTTGAAAATTAGTAATGATAAACAGTCAAAAGCGTTACCCATTTTTGGCGTAAAAGGACTTTATTTCACCTGCACCTTTCCGGTCACGTGACATCAACTTCAAATTTTAGATGAGACATCCGGTATGTTATTACCATTTTGTAATGGTCTATCTAATTCCAATTCAACGATACCATATTTATTAGCATGTAAAACAGTGATAATCTGAGCTGTTAAATAAATGGATTGATTTTTTTTAACTTTTATTAAAGATAATGAATAAGGCATAAATAATTACACAGCAAAATACAATAGTTTTGAAAATCATTACAGTTGATGCTCAAATCGATGTCTACCTTCATTAATGCAATACTTAAGTCTTTTTAAAACATTTGTGTAGCATGCTGATCTAATCATATCTGGTATAACAGTTTGGCACGCTGCTCTGATTTTGTTTTGAAAATCGTCTAAATTTCTAGGCTGTGTATTGTACATCAAATCTTTTAAGTATTCCCATAGAAAGAAATCTAAAGGTGTTATATCTAGGGAACGAGCTAGCCAAGATATTGTACCACTGCGCCCAATCCATCTTTCAGGGAAAGTAGCATCAAGGTATGTCCTAACTTGCTGGGCAAAGTGAGAAGGACACCATCCTGCTGCCACCATATCGTCCTTTTTCTTTTAAAGGAATATCTTCAAGTAAATGGGGAAGCATATTCTGGAGAAAATCCAAATATATTTCGCCGTTCAACGTTTCTTGCTAGAAATATGGCCCAATTAATCGGCCGTTGAATAAACCGCACCAAACATTTACGCCCCATGTTGTCTGGAAATTGGTGTCTCGAATCCCTTTTGGATTTTCAGCCGACTAGTAGTGACAATTGTGTCTATTAATGCTACTGTTGTTGTGAAAACGACTTTTATCACTCCACAATATTTTATTTAAAAAGAACGGGTGATCTGCGACTTTCACTGACATTTCAGCAGTAAAATTAGGTCTTTTCTCAGGATCGTAAGGGGTTAAACCTTGCGTTAAATGTATTTTGAAAGGATGATATTTATGATCTTTTATTAATCTCTGGATTGTAGTTCTACTTACTACTAATTCTTGCTGAAGACACCGCGTTGATATATGGGGATTTACTTGAAGATACGCCAGAATATTAATTATGATATCCTCTGTTTGAATAGGCTTTCTTCGAGGAGTTTTCCGTTTTCCACTAGGAAAATACCCAAGTCGTAATATTTATTACACGTAAGCAAAAGTATTTTTACTTGGAGCTGTTCTGTCGGGAAAACGATTACTAAAGAAATCTCTAGCACGTCTGTTATTTTTTCCACATTCTTCATAAATCAGCAGCATATCAACGTACTCGTCGTGAAATGTAACGGCATAATAATCTTATTACTATTTTTACAAACACAAAATCTACTAATACTGCTTGACAGCTCTTGACAAGTAGTAATGTTTTTCTGTTGCTGGGACAACTTTTTTGTTTGTAAGCTACCTACGTTTTTTTTTTATATATAATAATAAAGAAACGTTCATAAACAGTTGTTTATCATTACTATAGTGCCGCAAAAACTTGACAAATATGGTATAATTGGATTGGTATTGGACAGGCCATCACAAAATTGTAATAACATACAGGGCGTCTCATTTAAAGATTTTGAAGTTGATGTCACGTGACCGAAAATGTGCAGGTGAAATAAAGTTCTTTTATGCCAAAAATGGGCAACGCTTTCGACTGTTTAACATCGCCAATTTCCAAATTATTGTTCGAATAGGTTTCGAGATATTGACTGGCCAAAACTTCGTGGGCCTCCCCTGTATATGTATTTATTATAGGATACTCCGTTAACATTCTATTAAGTAGAGGATGATCATAATAAGTATTAAAAATTACGTTCCTATAAGTACAGAATGGTTCAAATAAAAATAAACTCACTTTTTGATTGCCTTCCTCTACAAAACGTTACGACAGCGCGTGTAACAGCACTCCACATGACATCGCGATTCTCCGAGCGCACCACGCGTACGGACCATGGCACACTGAGATACTAACGTTCGGCGTCTGCGGGAGCGTCGCCGTAAAATATCTTGATAACCGAGAGATAAAACATGCGTGCGCGCTTATTATTTATTGGAGCAACATGTATTCCGGGTTTTTAAGTTCCACAGCTTTCAAAAGGAAAGTAGAAACTCTCATAAAGAGTGAGCGAATCAGGGTCAGAGTTTAATAGTCCTTCATTCTCTATTAATTTATAGATAAGGCATTAAACTGGCGGTTTCAACGCTATTTTTTAACAAAATTATGAATTAATACTTTATGTGGGATATGTATCAGCCGGTAGAACTCAATAGATTGACTTTTATGTCATATAATTAATAATACAGCGTACGAGAGATAGATAGATAAACCCTGATGTCAGTATATCAATAACAATTTTTAATCGAGAACAACCTTATTCTGGCCTATAACTGTTATGTGCACAACAACTGTAACAACAAATAATTGATCAAAGGTTGATGGACATTTTGAAACAACTTATAATAATAATAAATAGTTACGCTTTGTTGCTACTTTTCGCTGATGATGAATTTGTGGAGATTATTCTCCAATTATTAGTGGTTTCTTCTAGTTCAAGAAATGGATATTTAAACATCCAAGTTTCCACTGTCTTTGAATATCTCAAGTCATCCTTTGTCAATATCTCAAGAAAAAACTCGAATCAGACGAACAAAGCTCTCTGGAACTCCAGGACCAACTTGACGAAGGCCCAGCGAATAATCAACGGGATCTAAGTACACCCAGCAGCAGCCGAAGATTACCGACGCCTCAATAGCACGCTGACGAATTAAGAACAGCAGTACTACAGTACAGTACAGTGAACAGGAGATCAAAGAGGACCTACATCAGTAACATATAAGTTGGAAATCAAGAAAGGAACTACCAAATCGCCAAGCGGTTATCAATGTAGTTTCCGAATAGCAAGGCTATTACATAATCATTATAGGAAACAACTATTCCTCGGACTAAAGCCTCGCCAGGCATTGAATTATACCTAAAAGCGATCCTCGACCTCGACCTTGTGTATTGCTGCACGATAAGATAAGGTTTCAAAAAATAAAACCCGCCACAGGTAGGATTCGTCATCTGTCCCGGATTGGAACCGAACGACATACAGCTGTTTAGAACTTATTACTTCTCATCAGTGCTGTACACAGTACGCCGAAAGTAGTTCTCGAATAGCAAGGCTATTACATAATCGTTTTACATAACCTGTTTTTGGATGATTGACACGATGGCACATTAAGAGACGAAACTTCATCCAGAACATAGGCTCAGAATAAGAGGGTTCAGTCTACAGAATAGAAGTCGGGAAGTGGCGATTCTCGTGGAAATGGGAATCAGAACATACCATGACGTTACCGGAACTTTAAAAAATCAAAGCCAATGCCGTAACGATATGCGACGAAGAGGTGAGGAAGTGAAGTCTGGTAGTCTGAATCTTACTACCAGAAATCGAATTTCTACCTAATGGAAGGGGACTTGGGAGCCCTCTTCCCCAAAAAACCCCAAATATAGCTGCAGGACCATACATATTCAAGTCCAAGCGATGCTCAACTTCACCGACAATCGAGCCGACGTGATGGTCAGTAAATCGAACAGAGTAACCTATCACGATGGAGCGCACCGCCTGGAAATCCTAGGTATTACACTATTGCGGGACCCAGTAGTCTGAGGGAGAAGTAACCTATTCTAAAGATCGAGTAACCATGATCCCATGTTATTTCAATGAGGAGTGGCGAACCACCATAAAGACCATCACTAGGAAAAACACAAACTAAACGATTATACTCAACGTGTTACAGAGAGAAATCGGCATTATATCCCGGATCAAGATCACAGATTATCTCACAGATTCTCGAAAGAATCGTGCAGAAGCTCAAAGAAGTTATCCGAATGGTTCTGAGAGTGCTTCTAGAAGAAACACAGTAGCTCATAAAAGAGAGAATATTTGCGAAACGGAGGTCCTAGAGGGATTCTGGGGAAAGGTCTGGGTCTGCTGCCAGTACTTGTCAGCGACACGAACTAAAAATCAGGGTGTCAGGGACGCCCTGAATCAAGAAAATCGCATGGTGATAACCGCAATGCAATAACATAGGCATGGGCTATCGACACCTTGACAGCCTTAGTTCAACGGACAATAGTCTGTAGGTGAAGAAAAAAGTACTCAGGATGGAACTACCTCAAATTCCGCGGTGAGATTCATAGTGAGAGAGGGTCAGTCTATTTCAACGAAGAGAAGTGAGAAACATTTGTAGACTGCTTGCAATGTATGGAAAACCAGCTGGACAACGAGGACGAAGACTGGCCTGAAGAAGTAGAAATACGAGCAATGTGAATAAGCCGAATGAATGAAGGAGACTTCGTCTTTCGACCAGCCACCGCCGAGGAGTTTGTCGAGAGCCTAAGACACCTGAGGCTCAAGAAAAGAAAGGACAATGGCGGGATCAACAACCAAATGTTAAGGACACACCCTAGGAAAAAAATAATGGCGGTGTTGAATAGAATCAACAGGATCCATAGTCCAACACTTCCTTCGAAGATGGAAAAGACTAGACGTCGTCTTCATCCCGAAACAAGATAAGGAACTAATACACTCCTCGAGTTACAGGACTATCAGCTTTAGACTGATAGTGAGTAAAGTCGCAGAGCGTATTCTACTCAACTGAATCCGACGAAGGTCCTATACGTTATCCTAGACGAGTCGTCACTTGGATTATTTACTGTGTTCCATAGTAGCGCACAAATTTTCAATCCATACGCAAACACCGTACACAACTTTCAGTGCAAATCCATGTGCAGTAAATTATTCGATTCAGATGCATTTGATATTCAGAGTAGCTCTAGTTTCATACATAGTACAAAGTAAAACAAAAAGGAATCGCTCGCGAATGGCGCAACTAATAATATATTTATGTATCACATAACTCAGGCAAATAAGTGTACTTATTGCATAAATCCGCCGCTAAAATAACGAATTAGAAAAGAAAAACAATAGCATATGAACATTGCTTCCAGTTAAAACCGATTCGAGAAAAAATCGAAAGCATGTGAACTAGCCGTATCTTCCTATTACATGTTACTCAATCTACCCCATAAATATCTAAACACTATTTTTATGAATTACCAGAATTAGAACTATATGGTACGTATCAAAAACAGGTAATAAAAAAAAATGAATGATTGAAAGATGATACTGTTTTAACACAACAAATTTAGGACCTATATTCAGCTCAAATATTTTGGATTACAATGCATTTTACAAGAGACATAAACCATAAAAACCAATACCAGTACCCAATAGAAGCTGTGTAGCTTAATTTTCATCATCAATACATCTGTATTGGTTCATACAACAAGAAACTAGAATAAACGGAAAGCATTACCCAGTAAATATTATCTATTTCTAGATTTTTTAAATTTTTGATCTAATAATGATATTGTTTTTAGATTCGATCAATGTTTCAATGATTCATTCAATGTTTGTACAAAGTAAAATATTTCAAAAAAATATTTGCCTGAATCTGTCCTTTTGGCATTTGTCCTGAATCGGCGTACCATGTACGGCACTGATGAGAACTAATAAGTTCGAAACAGCTGTATGTCGTTCGGTTCCGATCCGGGACAAATGTCGAATCCTACCTGTGGCGGGTTTTATTTTTTGAAACCTTATCTGATCGTGCAGAAACACGAAAAAGGGGTCGAGGATCGCTTCTGGGTATAATTCAATGCCTGGCGGGGCTTTAGCCCGAGGAGTAGTTATTTCATAGAGCATTATGTAATAACTTTGCTATTCGGGAACTACTTTGATAACCGCTTGGCGGTTTGGAGGTTCCTTTCTCGATTTCCGACTTATATGTTACTGACAAAGTAAAATATATTTAAATTAGTTATTACCTTATTAATCAATACATAATCCTAAACTAATCACGTCGAGTTAAATTTCATTCAAGATGACTTTCAATCTTATATCCAATAGTGCATTGATATTTAATTCCAATTTTTGAACAAATTATAGAAATATAGACATTACATATAGGTAGTAGTCCTCTAAAGCGACCTCTAGAGAAAATATGAAATTTTATCATTTCGCACGGAGAAGCTGTAATGGAAAAACTCTATTACTAAAGGGCCACACAAAAATAATTGCACAAAGAGCTGCACGGTTGACTCGATCAGGCTTTTATTCCCTTACTAGATTTTTATATCCTACAAGATAAATTTTCAGTTTCAACCAAGCGTTCACTGCATTACTAAAAAAAAACGTAAGTTGAGAAAGGATTGCCATAAACCGCGTGAAAACACTTTATCGATGTTTATATGGAATAACAGATTTTATAGCATTATTCACAACTTACGTACCATCATTTTGTGTAGTAGTCATTTCCTTGTAAGTAAAATTTTATGCATATACAGAGTGACCAAAAAATATTGCAAAAGGTACATCACATTCTCCCATTGTATTTAAACTATACTAGTAGTAAACTATTAAGCAACACTTTGTAAGCTGTCGATTTTTAATATACAGGGTCCGGCAATAGGTACTGACGCATTTGTGAGCGCTGGGGTGGGAAGACAGACATTGAATGGGGGACAGTATAGTGCGCAATAAGTTTGCTATCTTATGCACTTTTAGTGGCCATGAATTCTTGGCCCGTGCAGCAACGAATTTTTTGTGTTATGGTTTTCATTCGAACGGGATCCATAGGAGGTTCAGCGGCAATTTCCAGATGTTTTCAATAATCTAATCATGTCCGATGAGGCACATTTTTATTTAACAGGTTCTGTCAATAACATGCGGTCTTGGTCAGCAGAACAGCCTCAGGAAGTCACAGTGTGGTGCAGTGTACCATACTGCCAATTCGCAACGCTATTTGGCTATGATCGAACATTTTTTACCTGCTGAATTACATCGCTTAGGATGGGAGGACTCGTATCTCGAAATGGTGATGTTAATTGGCCGACGAGATTTCCGGATTTAACATGCTGCGATTTTTTCTTATGGGGAGATCTGAAATCCAAAGTATTTGTCGGCAGGCCCCACACATTACGGGAGTTGAGAAACAACATAGTCAACGAAATTAAAGCAATCGGCCCATATGTTTTGCGCCGTGTCATGCAATATTTTCGCAGTCGGCTGCAAGAAGAACTACATTTGTCTAACGTAATTTTTCAAAAATAAACATATTTGAAAACTGCATTATGTATACAATAAATATGTTTTGTTTTAATCTCTGTTTCAATTACTAAGCTGACAATCACACGATAAAAACTGTCAGTACCTATTGCCGGACCCTATATATGTTCGCTGTAACTGTCGCTGTATTCCTCAGTTATAAACATGAAGATCAGTGGGGAACATAAATTAGAAAAATTTCCCCTA
The DNA here is from genome assembly GCA_037954035.1 of Rosalia funebris. NCBI lineage: Eukaryota > Metazoa > Arthropoda > Insecta > Coleoptera > Cerambycidae > Rosalia > Rosalia funebris. Next base: position 6,035,094 of record JAZFAV010000001.1, on the reverse strand, counting down.
ATTCAAACCTGAAGCTATCTAGCTAGGGGATACCCATTGAAGAAACGCAGACAACACCAGTTTCCAACGACATATCCAATTCTAGCACTTAGAAGCAAACTAACAGTCACAACAGTCAGTAACTAGTTTCATTTACCACACAACTCGGCTACCGTGATGGCCTACCAAAAATATATTATACTCGAATTAAATTAGAGAACAGTATTGGTAGTGTTATTAATGCTATATGTACTTATTAAATTTGAAGGAAAGTATCTTTACTTGCATATAAACACTACAAAGGTTTTTCTTAATCTTTGAACATCCTGAATTAATTAAAAAAATACGATTCAATTTTTGTCACTCTGCTTTAGTTTACTAAATTCGTAGTATAATTCAGAAGTATCAAGGTAATGCTTTAACGAACAGAGACGTGGTATCTCCGGTATATCTACTAGTTTTACCACAGACAAAAACATTCAATTGGTTAATAAATTATTCGCAGCTAATCATAGTGTTTCAGTTCACCAAGCTGTAGTATATCTTAAATGAATTAACACAAATTATTCATATAAGATCAAGAGTTGTGTTTCCTCAAGTGCAGAATTTGGTGTCTCATTTCGTTCTCATTTCAAGTTGAATATTTTCGGCTCTGAAGCTCGCAAATATGTATGTTTGGAGACAACCAAATTTTGCATTTAAAATGAGTCATGTCAGGCTAACAGTGAAACACGGTGGTGAGAGCGTTTTAGCCTGGGACTGCATATCATGCAATGATGTTGAAAACCTAAGTGTCATCGAAGGCACCATGAACGCATACAAGTATGTTGACATTTTGCGCCATAACTTGAACAGCACTTCTGAAAGATGGCCACCAGAGATACGTTTATCTTCCAGCAGGTTAATGTTCCAAAACACACCGCCAATAAAACAAAGGAATTGTTACTTTGTAATGTTCTTACATAAATCAAGATTCCACAAAGTCCCCGAATGTAAATGACATAGAGCATTTGTGATACTTGCTGACGTTGAAGATCCAAAAAAATTTAATGTCTTCGAAACAGCAAATATCAATGGTTTTATTACAACAATGGGATCAAGTTAGATCTAAAATAACTCAGAATCTTATATACTCCATGCCCTGAAGACTTCAGGTAATAATTAATGTAAATAGTATGGTAGCAAAATATTGAGATTTTAAGAACCTGTTTAAATGAAATTTTTTACTGTGCCAATACTCTTTGACTCATGAAATTCATATTCCTATTCAGTAGCCTCATCTTATTTTCAATTCGCTCAATATATTGCCACCAAAAATTAATAGTTGGATGCTAGTTTTTAAATAAATTTAGTATCAAATAATTTACCTTCATATTTTTGAGATTTAAAAAAACATGTGAGGTGTGCCAATACTCTTTGACTAACACTTTTTTTTTTTAATAAAACTTATTAAAATTGTATCAAATTAAGTAGTTCGGGCCATCGCCAATTTACTGACTGTATTATATTGCAGATAAAAAGCAAAATTATGTATATGAGAAGACCAAAATATGATAAAAGTGTATAAATGGTATATAAAGGTGAGTATATAAAGATCATAAGTACTGCTAGTCAAGAATAGGAAAAAATGTGAGATTCTCATGTGTGCGTAGAAGAAACAGTGAGGCAGCATTCGAACGGGAACTGAATACCCAAGCTACGTATTATCCACCTCGTGGGTACTTGTTCCGATTCTTGACGAGCAGAATGTCAAGGTAAAAATGATGAAAATAATTATGTCTTTACTAAAAACCTCTTTTTATTAAATATACAAATGGATTGAAAAAAGTGTACTGCATTTAAAATAATAAACAGTTTTAAAACCTTAAACCGGCCTTTTTCGCACGTAGAACATCTCTCAACATTAAGTGGCCGAGAAAAAGTAAACCAACACACAAATGCAGAATATGTGTTTTTTGCGACAGTTTTATTTTTTTCAAATAGTCAACCATCGTGCTTTCTCATGACCCATGGACAGGAGGGGATGTGTCCTATCCACCTCAAAATCAATAGATGTCGTCTGATTAGACGCCTCTAATCAGAATCAGTCGAAACCCGATCGATCCGACACGATTTAATTGAGTGATCGTGCTAACAAAAAAAAATTCTCAAATAGTCCACCATTGTACTTTCTCATGACCCATGTACATAGTAGAGTGTGTTCCATCCACCTAAAAATCAATAGGTGTCGTTTGGGAGACGTCTCCAATCAGAATCAGTTGAAACCCCGACCGATCTGACATGAGTTAATTGAGTGATCGTCCTAAGAAAAAAAAAATTCTCAAATAGTCCACCATTGTACTTTCTCATGATCCATGTACATAATAGAGTGTATCCACCTCAAAATCAATAGGTGTCGTCTGGGGAGATGTCCACAATCAGAATTAGTCGAAACTCGATCGATCCGACATGATTTAGTTGAGTTATTGTGCTAACAAGAATAAATGCCGACGACAACGACAACGACAACGCCAACGACAAGGACACACACACACAGCAAAAAAATTTTCAAAACCATTTTTTTTTTTGGTTTCTAGACCGAAAAACGAAAAATAAGCACAAAAAAAAATTTTTTTCAGTTTTTGTTTACACGATTACGTTACTTTTCCGCGTATAGTGGAGTGCAGAGAAGTTATAAAGCTGAAACATTTTTGGGAAAAGCGGAAGTGATACTGGCTTTCCGTAAGAATCAAAATATACATATTTTGATGCAAATCAAAAGTAATTTCAGCTTTTATATTTATATCCAACCTGTTTATTTCATTGTAAATTTGTTTTACATATATTTCAAACAAAAGAAATTAAATTATGTACATAAATGAATAAATAAAATCAAAATATGAAAGTTATTCTATAAAACAGTATAAAACAGCAAACACTGAATTATTTGCAGTTTTTATGAAGTATGAAAGTATTTGTCTTTCGTAATACGATCTCATAAGTTAGTATTGCTTAGTAAAGTTTATATTTCAAGTTCTGTAACTTAGATGAATACTACTAATTCTAGGACAAATTAAGGTTTTGTTGAAATTAAAACCCTCTAGCAAGTAAATAGAAAGCAATATATTTCTTTTCTTTCCAATTATTAACATTGTTTGTGAGGTCCGGAAACGATCGGCAATTTATTAATACCGTAGGAAATTGAATGCTTCGAACGACTGCTTGTGTTCGATGACGATACTTTTATAGAAGTTTTAATATTTCTTGATCAATGGAGGAGAAATATTTCTTCCATAACCTTTCGCTAGGAAAACGCCAGACAGATTGAATAATGGTAATAAAGTTAAATTTTTATTTTATATTGTACGTGAAGTTATTATGGGAGATAAACATTTCTTCTTTTTCAGTCAATCGCATCTAAACGACACTTTAAACGATTTAAAATCCCGAGGATAATTACAAACATACCATAAATAGGCAAAAATGTGAATTGTTTCCATGAATCAAGACACCATTATAGAAATTACTTATATTACAAATTTATAAATATTATTCCTAGCCTGCTAATACATGTTACGAAAGAATTCCATTATAGAATTCAAGTTAACTACAATTGTTAAAATTAACTGCTGCCTTACTAATTAATATTTGACAAGCGCTATATCATTCTACTTTTGATAGTAAAATATTATATAGAAATGCACCTAGTCGAAGTATCTAGTGATTTAATTGCTATTGTTATATCTTGCTCAATTACAACTGTTTAATTAAATCATATCTTCCCAAAGGTGCTTATAAATTCTACTTATAAATTCTATAATAATGAAGTGGGTGATATGTTTGATGATAGATCATCTCATTCAAACATACAGATGTAAAATGGTAACCTGCCTTTTAAGTATGCATTACTTTATTATTGGTCAATTTAGGCAATTCGTTGCCACTTTATGATGTATTTTTACGCCGATAATATACATAGATTTGAATGACCCTGAGGATATGTTTGGTATAAATAAGAGATATTGTGGTTAACAGTAATTAATAAAAGCTTGCTATGTATGGTTTTTGCTATGTGTTAAAAAATAATAAAACAATTAAGGCCCTGAGACATCTTGCTGTCACGAAGCTTTCTCGTGAGATCTTAATCTGTCACTATATGTGAATCATGTATAACAAATATCATCAACAGAAGAAATAGTTATTTATGTACCAAGGGTGTTACTTAGATGACAATGCCCGGAGGTCGATGTGATCCAGCCCGAGGAAAGGATATCGACCGATGGGCATTATCATCAAGTAACGCCAGTGGTGCATACAAGACTTTATTTTTCAATTACATCGCGAAAATGAAACTAAATGTAATGATCCTTTACATAATTATTGAATAGGTAGGGATTCTAGGATATCTAGTAACATTTGCGTTGCTAAGGAAGCTGTTTGTTGTGTTATTTAAACGTCGCGTCGTTTGTACTTTTGGAAGATGGAATTTATCTCACAAAATATTGTTAAAAAGCCGAAAAAGTAACAGAACAACTGTTGCCGGTGAAATAAAAAGCGGTATATGACAAAGAGTATAAAACATTTGTTAACTGGAAAGCAGAAAATTCAGTGACTGGTCTAAACGAGGTGGTCATGTTAGCTTACTTCCAGGAACTGGTATGAGTTAGAATTTTACCTTATTTATATGTGCTACTCTATTAATAATTATCTTTATATTTATTTTAGTCGGAAAAGTATGCTGCTAATTCTTTATGGACTAAATATTCGATTTTAAAAGCGACTTTGGACGTAAATGAAAATACTGACATTTCCAAATACATGCATTTATTTTCATTTTTAAAATAAAGATCTAAAGGATACCTCCCAAAGAAGTCGAAGGTTTTGACTGGAGATCAGGTTTTAGCATTCATAAAAGATGCTCCTAATGAAACGTTTTTGCTGCATAAGGTAGATAGCCAAATATTATTTGTAGGTAGAACCCGTTTTTATGAAAATGAATCATTCCAGGTCGTTCTAGTTATGGGTCTCTTTGGTGCTTTAAGAAGGGATGAAATAGCTGAATTGACTATTGACGATATAGAATATAAAGTACCGGTTATGCTGGTGAAAGGTCCTGAAACTAAGACGGGTGACTCTAAAGGCTTTGCTACTGTGGAGGAGGCACAAATTGGTGCTTTGAAGTTAATCCGTCAATATGCGGTTTTGAGACCTGGGGGAATGAAAGAGCGTAGGTTCTTTCTGACATATAGAAATAATCACTGCACAGTATAGCCAGTGGGAAAAAATACTTTGAGCAGTGTACCTACAATATGTAATTGCTAGATATTTGAAATTAGATAATACCAAGGAATATACTGATCACTGTTTACGGCGAACGTCGTCTACGCATCTGGTTGAGCCAGGCGCTTCATTTGAAACTTTAAAATTACACGGTAAATGGAAAAGTACAACTGTAGCTGAGGGATATATAGCAGAAAGTGTAACCTCAAAAAATCGAATAGCTCAAATGATTTCAGGTTATGTGAGTGGCTCTTCATCAAACTATCAAAATCAAGAAGAATAGTAGTCAACACTTCCGTGGATTTTCATGTGCAGTCGCCCTCTGAAGATTCGGTTGTGTGCAATGTTGTAAGAAACGTCAGAAATCCATTTGCGTATTTTTCGGAAACATGCCAAAACTACCAGTTTAACTTTGGAAAATATTTTGCAAAGTAATTAGAATACGAATTTCCTTTTTTTATGTTTCAGTTATAAGTTATATCGCTAAGTTGAATAAATAAATAAGTAAATGAGCAGGTAATTTAATTTATAATCCAGGGCATTATATACATACCCATATGGACGTTATATCCATAATGCCCCCATTATGGATATAACGTCCGCTGTAATGCCCGGGTTTTTATGCAGTTGTTTATGTGTCTCGTATCCTAGACATTATTGACATATAATGAGTAAATGAAAAATAAAATGCGTTTTTCTTTTATTTAACTCTCTTTAGTAATATTAGTAGTCTGTATGAAATATACAGTAATTATTGTCGCGAAAAATGGAAATATTTATAATATGTAACTGTATAAAAAACATGAGTTATGAGTGACGTTTGTCAATATCTATTATGTGCAGCTATGGCGCAGTTGGAACAACGCGAATATCTTACGAAAATTGATTTAAGATTAGGAGTATTAATCAATGAAACAAAAATATTACTTGACAATTTATGCTAATTACATGAATATCGAATTTTATTAAATTTAATGTATTCAATTGAAAATTAAAATTAATCAAAAAATAAAACTAATTTATAAAACCAGTTTTACATACCGTAATTTTGTATACCATAGGAATCTATTTAATTAAAAAAAACTAAATCAAATAGACAAAAGGACGGGTAGTTACTATGGCAAGAAATGTACTGTAAGACAAATGTTAGAAAGTTGAGTATTAGAAAATTCTGCCATTAAAAAGAGATAGGAAGAAATCGGTAGGAAAAATTCTTTCATCTAGTTAAAGGACATAGATGGAATGATTATGTTCATGTTTATAAATTTTACTATTAACTTATGCTCGAACCCACCTTAACCACCACTAAAGTAATCAGCCCCTTTCGATCTATGGTTACCGCTCGCCAATCTGATTAAGTACCTGGAGGTATCGTGAAGGTCGCCGTCAGGAAGACTCTTTACGATACTTCGACCCTGGTACACTGACCATCTCTTGTAAATCCTCCAACCCTCTTAAAATATTCAACTGGTTATGATAAATGTCAACATTCCAAGTTTCAGGAAAAGGTAACAATTTTTAAAGAAATGGCGGAGGCGTCAGTAAAATTTATGTAAAGGTGTTTTATTCTACTTGAGTGTATTGTTTTGCTATATTTCTTTCTTATCGATGATTATCATATATAGCGTGTTCAATTTAATGTAAAACACGGTTGAAACAAGAAATTATAAGAAAATACCCTGACCTGTATTTTTTCAAGGGGATACTTTTTAGCATAAAGTTACTATCACTGACCATCTCCTGTAAATCCTCCAACCCTCTTAAAATATTCAACTGAGTACCTTAAACATAGTTTAATGCCCCAAATTTTAAGTGACAATTATATTTTATTCATCTTTAAGGATAGGACATAACATAAAGATAATCAGCAAAAACGGAGATCCAAAATGATAGGTGTAAAAACAGTGTAGTTTTTATCATAAAAAATAACATAGTCTATGTTATTCCTATACTAACAGTTAATTCAGTCTCGTATTATTTATGCTCAAAAACATCTCAAATAATTCGCACAATAATAGTTTATTCTCTTAAAACAAAAATACTGAAAATGTATTAACACGATAAAAATTTCTCGTATTTTTTTAATATACAAGACAACGGTCTTAAATGAAGTACCAGCGCAGGCTCATAATGGTTTAGTCAAGTATAATTTTACAACTAATATATTTAAATTAAAAGAAATAACACTCCCAAAACTATTTCATTAAAGAAAAATATTAGTAACAGAAACAAAGTATAAACTTTTAACTTATATACGATGAAATATTACTACGTTATGATGTATTCCTTAAGCCGATTCACATGAAGCGTATGATCAGTGTTGATAAACAGCGCTGAACATCAGCGTTGATAATATAGTTTCGATGTACTCGTTTCACATACAATGGGTCGTAGTTAGTACAAATTTGAATAAACAATATAATGTGCCGTTGCAGAAAAGTCGCTGTTGCCATCTCTTGGCTTATAATAAATCGGAGACGAGAAAATAGAAAGAAACGTGTCAATTTCGTCAGTAGAAAGACTATAAAATTTCATTACAAAACATTTATATTTTTCCGTGTCAATTTTACAATTATTATTCATGGTTATTATACGCGATAGAAACCAAAAAGCACATGGAGTAATGTTCGAATCATACAGACTTTCGGCAACTTTGCTTATAACGTATAGTCGGTACGTAACTTACCATCAGTAAATATGTAAAATCGCTCACTTACAACAATGGCTCGTGCGCACGCTGATAATACGCCTGCGCACTTGCTCAGTGTATACCCGTCGTACCAAATCATACGTACTGATCATACGTGCTTCATGTGAAATGCTCATATAAACAAATGGTACTTTACCAGCTGTCTTGATGATCAGTACTGATGATACGCTTCATGTGATACAGCTCTTAGGGCTGCTTTTTATAAAATTTGATAATGCCTTGCACAGTAGATTTATGCAGCGAATACGTGGCAGAGATTACCTATTTATGAGCGTTAACAATTTATTTTCGCATATCGTCACTTAATGCCACGCCACGTTCCATATCTTTTTCTAGAACATTTTAGCAGATGCGTCCAAAGTACACATTAAAATATCCGTTTCACTTTGACAACAATTGAGATTCTATTTTTTTTTAAAACTCTACAAACGTTTCGTCTATTATGCATTTCAGCAACTGGCCGAACTATTCTGAACCGTGAATTAATATTTTTTTAATTAACAAACTTGTTATTGACACATCATAACGTAGTAACAAAAAAGTAAAACAAATTATCGTATTCAAGTTGAATGTTTATACTTTCTTTCTGCTACCAATATTTTTCTTTAATAAAATAGTTTTGAGGGTATTAATACTTTTATTTAAATATATTAGTTTTAAAATTATGTCTGGCTGAACTACTATTAGCCCGAACTCGACCGTATTCTTGTATCTTTTCCAGAAGTTAAAAATAACAGTAACCCGCTTTTCTACGTCTGGCCTTTTTACATATATTATGGGTTGAAATTTTATAACTTAATAACAATAGTTTAATAGTAGGAATTCCCATAGTAATGAACCTAAGATTATCCTAGCTATATAAACGCAGTTCCAGAACGTAAAATTTAGTCTATGTCCTCAACATCTGAAGAAGCCACTGTGTTGGCGAAACAATTGTTATGTTTAATAAATAAAAAGTGAAAATCTAACCAGCGAATGTTCTAATTTTGTATTATATAATATAATAATAATAATAATAACAATTCAATCAATAAATAATGATTATATGTAAAATTTTATATATAATTTTCATGTCATTTCAGTTTTGGAAATGAATTGTGCTTTGAGGAATTTTGTATATTATTGATAGCTTTATTTAGATATAAATTATAATGAATTAGCATGGGATATATGTGTAAATGAAAATTTATTTACATGATTTTACATCTGTATGTAAATGTAGATACATTTAAATGTGATATTTTTATTTAGGTATTGATTATGATGAACTAGCACTGAATATATGCTCAAATAACGCTAATAACTTATTAACACCTGGACTAGAGAGAAGATTGTCGATAAATTCGAAATTGAACCATACCCCTTCGAACTATGTTATATGAGTAGTCTCCGAAAATATTTCTCTATCTTAAAAATTTTTTCAAAGCTTTTAAAAATATTTTCTAGAAATGCACAAATAGCTAATTACAGTTACGTTTCATATCAGTATTTTGTAGCCATTGGCATAAAATTAAACTAGACTTCGTTAAATAAATAATGGAAATAGTCTATGGGTAAGTATATCAATAAATAAAATAAAATATTATAATGATAAAAAATACAAATAAACAATAATTAAAAACGCTAATAAATTACAAAAAAATCTTGAAAGTTTTATTTTACAAAAATGTCTTCTTGTTACACTAGACAATACTCGAAACGACCAAAGAATAGTTTTCTAACGTTTCGTTTTCGTATATCCCTATAAATATAAATCATCTGGAGCTCTTATTTATACAATAATATTAAACTATCATTGTCACTGATCGATCTTCTCCATCACACTTTCACAAAATTGTCCGTCCTATACAATCTTCGGTAAACTTTTCTTGAGTAATTATATTCTCATAGCATAGCGCTATTCGTTTCTTCTTAAAATACTTCATACTCTTCATTCAGGTACACCAACTGCGAAATTTACCTTGTGAAAGGGTATGTTGGCTTTTTTCGTTTAACTAAATTCTACTGTCATAATCACCATGAAGATTATTATACTTTCCAGAAGACGTTACACATTCTTTGAAGAGTCAAACTTGAGAACGACGTTCATTATTGTTTGAATAGTCGGAATGGGTCGATATCAAAATAAAAATGTACATCGCATGACAACTTTTAAAGCAGTATTGTTTCCATAGTACCACTTAATAATCTTCGTTGTTTCCTCGGTTGTATAAATTATCATTTTAAAAAAGTTTGCGAATGGGATTGAATATTAGTTTACCGTGACAACACAAAGGTACAGATAAGTACGAAAAATACTTTCTAGTATTATAAAATTTTATAAGCCTCTCAAATTAGATGAGATTTCATCACAAATGGTCACATTATACAACACTATATATTTTTAATCATTTTTTTACCCCCACATGTCATGCCATTACGTAACATACATGTGTCCACCCACGTAACATAATCACAGACCGCCACTAAGTATCATAATTGGATGAGCATGAGCTGGTACTTCATTTAAGACCGTTGTCTTATACATTAAGAAAACGCGAGAAATTGTTATCGTGTTAATATATTTTCAGTATCTTTTTTTAAGAAACTAAACTATTATTGTGCAAATTATTTAAGATATTTCTAAGCACAAGTATTAAAAGACTGAATTAACTGTAGGTATAAGAATAAAATGTTATTTTTTATGATAAAAACCACACTGTTTTTACATCTATTATTTTTTATTTCCGTTTTTGCATTTTTTCTTTATATTGTTCTATCCTTAAAGATGAATAAAATATAACTGATATTTACATTTTAGGTCGTTAAACTAGGCTTAAGGTAACCAGTTGAATATTCTAAGAGGGTTGGAGATGGTCACTGATAGTAGCTTTGTGCTACAAGGTATCCTCTTGAAAAAAATACATGTCAGGGTACTTTCCTATAATTTGTTGTTTCAACAGTTATACCAGGTGTTTTACTTTAAATTGGACACGCTATATATGATAATGATCAATAAGAAATAAAGAATAGCAAAAGTATACACTCAAGTAGAATAAATCATCTTCACATAAATTATGCTGGCGCCTCCGCCATTTATATACGCTAAGTCGCTAGACAATACGCTAAGCGACCAAAGAATAGTTTTGTAACGCTTAGTTTTCATATGTCGCTATAAATATAAATTATCCGGAGCTATTATTTTTATAATAATATTAAATTATCATTGTCACTGATCTTTTCCATCACACTTTCACAAAACTCCATCCGTATTATACAATATTCGGTAAACATTTGCTGAGTAATGATATCCTCATAGTATAGCGGTATTCGTTTCTTCTTAAAATACTTCAAATTGTTTATTCAGGTATACCGACTGAGAAATTTACCTTATGGAAGGGTACATTTGTTTCCACAAAGCTACAAACGTTGATTTAATGCTCGATTTTCTCGTTTAACCGAATTCTACTGTATAATTCCCTGTTTCAACAGTTATATCAAGTGTTTTACTTTAAATTGGACATTCTATATATGATAATGATCGATAAGGAAGAAAAGATAGTAAAAACATACACTCAAGTAGAATAAAATATTATAAAACATAAATGATGCTGGCGCCTCCGCCATTTCCTTAAAAATTGTTGCCTCTTCCTAAAACTTGGAATGTTGACATTGCATTTTTCTTTAAATAATGTAACACAATCATTCCATCTATGTCCTTCAACTAGATGCAAGAATTATCATTATTATAAAAGTTAAATAGAAAATATTTAAAAATGAAGGATATGATTAAATGGCTAGTATATATAGAAATAGGGTACCCAAAACCTTTACTTATCATGTAAAAAAATCAAAAAATACAATAAATCATTTTATAAATGTGTAAAAAAGTTTTAAGGAATAAGGAATACATTAACATATCTCTAAGGGACGAGGAAAAGTTTTTCAGTGCACAAATCGATTTCTTTTTTTGAGATGATTTCTATAGAAGACTAAATATCGAAATCTGTTGAATGGTTTGGTTGTTAGGAACTTGGAAGATAAATGATAGGGGGGTATGGAGACACAACATAATACACGTAGGATACAAAATGCTAGCAGGATGACAAAATTCTTATGGTAATAAGTAAGATTTGGCCTCTGTAATAAGAGAAAGTAAGAGATAATAAGAGTTAAAATATAAGAGAAAGAATAAAAAATAAAACAATTATTTTATAATTGTTTTATTATTTCATACAATGAAAGCATTGTTTTATTACTTTATACATTGAAAGAATTGTTTTATTGTCTTATTATTATATACAATAAAAGAAAGTTTTATGAAAATGGACAAACATATCGGACAGAGGAGTATACATTAATGATAGTATATAGTTATGACTTATGTATTTATGATATATAAAACGGTATATATTTATTTTTTAAACATATTAATATGAGTCTAAGATGAGCAAAACTATTTTGAGAGTTCATGTTTATAAATATAGATGGTTCTTTACGTATAATGACGATACCACTCATGTGACGTATTGGAGATAACTTGTAATCTATACAGCAAATTATTCCGAATAATTACTCTTTATTAACAGACAGCCGAGAGTCCTTAACCTGTGATTAAAGCTATTTGTAACTGAGACGTTAATAATGATAACCTTACAGGGCATGTTTAACAATGTTTTATAAATTATTGTATAATAAAGTGAATATGTACATACACACAAATTTGTATAATGGATCTTTGCGCGTATATCAATTTAGTGACGACGTACGGATCACATGCTACACCATTCGCAACTGTTACTACTATGCCACAATTACCAGCACGTATGTCTAGCGACATATGTCTCAATCAACTACGTACGGCACAGACAGTTAATAATTTGCCGAACAAAATGCAATCATGAAGTCAAGTCTTAGCTGTATTGTATAATTTGATTCATTGGCGTCTCAATATTTCTATAAAGTTAATTTCATTCTTGTTTCAATTATTTGAAATAAAATTAATTTTTATTGAAATCAGTTCATTTATTTTGATTGAATTATTACTTTCATTGAATGTTCTTGTGGAGAACCTTTTCATTACTGCCATAGGTGGAAGGATTTATATTCTACTAACTATTTTCGGGACGACACTATTCTAAAATGTCAGTTGATTGATTCGTACGATTGTTACCTGTGACGCACACGCAAAAATTATTACACAAACCATATTTACATTTAACATCTATTTAATTCATTTTCATCGTAAATTGTATCTAATGGAATTCGATTCTTATATTGAAATTTAATGCTATATAATTCAATTTGCATAATAAGTAAGTTTCTCAAAGTTTCACGTAATCTAACATTTAAAGTTTTGCTTGACAAAATACGGACCCCTATTTCATATAATTTAATTCTATTCTGTTTTATATGATACAGATGGAGGAATTTCTACACAGAAATAACTGAAAAATAACTGAAAAAGGAAAATATGTATATTAGATGTTATAGGTATGTAATAATGAAATTTCTCATTGTGCTATAGCCTGTACATCTTCATACCATTCTAAACAACTGCTACACATGTCTGTCTATCTATTGTTTAAAAATTAACTCATCAGTAGCATTGTAGGTGAAGGCCGTAGGTCCACAACTAGTAGCGTATACACGTCTAACTATATCAAATTTCCAAATAGTTTTCTTAATTTTTTCTGACCTGGCAACTACAAATCTTGAGTGTACTATTCATGTGTGTTAGAAAACAAGAGAAATGAAAAAACTCATGTTTGAAAGAAACAGCTTTAATCCAGGTTGCTTCGCCTACGATGTTACTACTTCGGAAGTTGTCATGCGATGTACATTTTTAGTTGAAGATAGGCCCATTCCGACGGCGATGATTCATATAATAATGAACATCGTTCACAAGTTTGAATCTTCGGGATGTGTAACGTTTTTTAGAAAGTATAATAATTTTCATAGTATGATAATGACAGTAGAACTCGATTAAATAAAAAAACTGAACAATCAATAAACCAATTTGTGGATTTGCGGAACAAATGTACCCTTCCATCAGATAAATTTATCAGTCGGTGTACCTCAATGAATAGTTTGAAGTAGGTATTTTAAGAAGAAACGAATACCGTTGCTATGAGGTTGACATTACTCATAAAATATTTTTGATAAGTATATAAGACGGATGGAGTTTTGAAAAGTATGATGGAGAAGACCGATGAGAATAATAGCTTAAAAATATTATAAAAATAATAGCATCAAATTATTTCGTTTTTTGTTATGGAAATATATGAAAATGAAAATTTACTATCATCAGCGTAGAGGAGCTCGTAATATTGACGAATTACGAACAAACTTTATAGCTGCGCTAGAACATGTGACTCCAGAGATGTTTACAAATGTTAGAACTTAATTCTTTGGTCATTTCAGGTTTGGTCATTTAAGGCAACAATGAGACATTTTTGTAGCAAATTTTAAAAAGTTATAATATATTTTGTATTTTGTTTTTGTCACAATAATATTTTATTTTTTTATTTATATACTTATCCATAGAAAATTTTCATTATTTATTTAATGAAATCTACTCCATTTTTACGCTAAAGGCTAAAAAATACTGATATAAAACATGACTACCCTTAGTTATTTAAGTATTTCTAAAAATAATTTTTTAAATGATACCATGTAAATTCTTTATAATCAATATCTAAATATACTATCATTTGTACATGTATTCTATGCTAGTTCATTATAATCAATATCTAAATAAAATTATCAATAATATAAAAGATTTCTCAAAACATAATTAATTTCCAAAACCGAAATAACGTATGAAAATTATGCATAAAGTTTTACTTGTACTCATAATATTATTGATTGCGCTGTTATTATTGTTATATTACATTGAACAAAATATGTAAATAAAGATCATAATATTTCTATAATTAAAATGTATTAAAAAAATATACACTGAAAATCGCATAACAGTACAAGAAATATAGGTTGCAAATTCGATCGTCTTATCGTTCCTGAATTCCATAGTTAGACATATTTCTATAAGCTATTGTAAAAGTCCTCGAAATAAACGTTTCAGTTACATTACAATACCTTCCAAAATAAGATATTTTCTTATATTATAACGGGAGATAAATTATCTTAAAAAAGTTATAGCATTTACTTTATTGGCGTTAAGAAAATTACCAAAAACTAACAAGAAAAAATGGGCAGATCTGTAATGCAATTGTTTCGTTTAGAAGCCAATAGACGAAAAGTGCTACTAATACATTAAACTGAGAGCTAATAGACGCTAGTAGTTGGTCTACCACTACCTTCATATTGTTTTAATATATTTATATAGAAAATTGGCTTTACTGTCATATTCTGGAAAAGAGACAAGGATACATGAACATGTATCGTTATTTCTTTTATGAACAATTCTCCCTTCATATTTTTTTAGTGACCTAGATGCTCTTAGATAAGACAATAATTTACAAAATTTAGTATCAAAGACTTTCAATCCCAACGAAATGGTGTCTGTATTTACCAAAATATAAAATCATATTTCAAGTGAAAGATATAGTATATTTGAGCTAAATCAAGATGTTTATCACAATTTATAAATAATTACTTTAAATGCAGTGAACAATGACAGAAAATTTCAGTGAACTGAAGTGGAAATAATGTAATATTAATAAACTAACAAACAGGCAATAGAGCATTATAATACATTCGAAAGTAAAAACAGTAAATGAATATTCCCCGAAAATTATTCCTGTTGTGTATATATCAACACAAAATTATTAATAATTTCGAACTACATATGTACCATAACTATATGTATCATAGACCATCTCACGAAAAATTAGCCAAACCATATTACGGGAAAACGGCATTGTATTGCTTAAAATATGGTTCATCGTGTGTAATATAGCAGAGAGCACTTTTCAAGACAATAATAAAACGTGAATTGTTCTAAAATATAGCATTTATTTCATAACTTCATTTGAAAATATTTTCAAAAATTAAGGCGCGGACAAATATTTTATTAGATAGATGGATTTTATTAATGATATTTAATTCATTGAGAAAACTGAACTTTACTCTTCAAATAGTCAGACACTTTCTAGTGACATACATAGTGTATATCACATTGGATAAGTACAAATTATTATTTTAAGTTTTATATGACATGTTATTTTGATCGTTCTAATATTACAATTTTTAATTCTGCAGCTGGGATTCTTCTAGATCTGTAAATTATCCAATTAATTAACACCAGAAGTGTGATACTATTGCTTAAATTCGGTGATCACATGGTTTGTGAATTAAAATCCGTTGAACTTTGTCAAAAGACAACCGGTTGACAAGACTTCTTAAAGCATTTTGGTAGTGTATACTTGTATTTTGACAAAAACAAAATGAACAAAATAATATAACAAACAGCCTTTATTTTGTGGACTCCTTTTGTTGATTTCTGATTTTATTGATTGATTTTTTGAATTTATGGAAACGAAAGACATGAACACAGATATTTATATCTTTTGCTTTTTTAAACTAGACCTAGAGATTCCTAAATAAAAAAAATTTGCAAAATGTAATATTTAAAACTTTTACTCCCAATGAAACTGTGTTTGTATTTAATAAAAAATAAAACCACATTTAAAGAGATGAATATTGTACATTTTGAGGTAGATGGACAAGTAGATACCAATTTATAAATAATTAATTTGAATAATTCATCTTATGTAATACATCAACTACCAATTTTCAGGGCAATAATAAAACCTCGTATATAACCAACGTATAAAACGAGAATTTTTCTAAAACGTAATATTAGTCTCATAACGTGATTTGAATATGTTAGGAAATATAGGCATAAATAAATCTTCTAGGATCCCATATAATTTTCAATTACGTATACTTTGTTAGATATTTCAGTGTTAGTTTACACCTGCTGATAAAAATAAAAGAGACCATTTGATGTGCAATTAGTAAACCATTCGATTAACAGTTATTATTTATTTTCACCATATGTCGTATAACTCATCTATTTATCTAGTGGCGAAAGTATACACAAAACTGTTTTATTAAAATTAGTCCATGAGTTATGTTTCACACTCTTGGTTATGAAAGATAAATATCTCTTCCAAATATGCAAACCTGGAGATATCTAATTTTTTGTATAGTATTATATTTTATTTTATAGCACCTTTTCATAGTGTAATCTGACGGGTTTTAATTGTATATGTTAAACGTTTTTCTATTATATCATTGAAATAATGTGGGCTATTTATGTAAAACACTCAGGGAGACCACCTCTCTGAAAACACCAATGTATGCGATATCTTCTCACAGTATATGCAACAAGCAATACACTTCCTGAATAATCAATACGTAATATTGTAATGCTGGTTATATAATAATATACATATTTGAACATTTTATGAATTTATATTATTAATTGATATTTTAATGAACTATCATTATAATGATAACTAGTGCTTTTTTTTCAAAAATAGTTGCATATACATCAAACTACTATAATATAATAGACAATGTAATATAGACGGCGATGTAAAATTTGAAAGTGGAACTTATTCTATTTTATAATATTTGAGGGTGAGAATATATTTAGTCAGATAACTATGTAATTATAATACCATAATTAAAAAAACAATATTAATCTATTTCGCATCCACAGCGAGCATCTTACAAGATATAATAAAAGTATCCAAATTATCTGAAGATTTGTATACAAAAAATATGATATTACACTAGACACTTTGTTATTTGTCTTTTATCCTGGTCTTGAATACATAAAATAAATGAATTCAGAATAGTCCAAGGTAATTGTGATTATAATAACAATATTTGTTCATAATTACAACATTAGGCATAGATCTTGCAGGAACATAAAAGGACTAACTTAATGATTGGGAATATTTAAAATGATGTATTCATATTATTTGAACTACCATTTTATGATCATGCTAATTAAATAATATAAACAGTACTGAAATTATAATGTTCAGTGAAGTAAAATTTAGTTTAGCTCATGTATCATCATCATGAGGTCATCAGTCCTAAGACTGGTTGGACGCTAACCTCCAGCTTCTCCTATCTTGTGCTAACCTACGCATTTCGCTAATTGTGCTACAACCTACATCCCTTACTATTTGCGAGCAGTAGTCTAATCTAGGCCTACCTCTGCCTTTCTTCACTCCTATTTCTGCCTCCAAAATATCGCGGACTATTCCCTCATGTATCAGCAAGTGGCCTATCATTCTATCTCTTCTCTTCTTTATGTTTTCCACATACTTCTTTTCTCGCCGACTTTCTCCAATACGTCTTCGTTTGTAACCCTATCAGTCCATGGTATTTTCATCATTCTTCGGTAATGCCACATCTCAAAAGCTTCTAATTTCTTCCCCTACCGTCCAGGTTTCGCAACCGTATAGTGCCGTGCTCCATACATATGTTTTCAAAAATCTCTTCCTTGTTTCTAAGTTTATTACCCCCGAGCATAAAAGTGCTTTCTTTTTGTTAAAAGCTACTCGACCCTGCGCTATTCTTTGTTTTATGTCTTTATCGCTTCTTCCATCCCAATTTATTTTACTTCCTAAATAAGTGAAGTCTTTAATTTCCTCCAATCTTTCATTATTAATTTGTACTTTCGTTTTTACTCCGCTCTCGGGCCCTCTGCACACTAACACTTTAGTTTTGTTTTTATTCATCCTCATTCCGTATTCTTCTGTCAACACTGCCTCCATTTCGTTCAATGCTGATTCTAATTCCTCCTTCTAGATGCTAATACTGCTATATCATCCGCGAATCTCAGCATTTTTAGTTTCTGTCCCTGTACTTTAATCCCGAAATCCACTCTATCTTTTACCACATTAATCGCCTCTTCGATGCACAGATTAAAATCAGTGGTGATAGCGTACATCCTTGTCTTACTCCTTTCCTAATACCTACTTCCCTCTTTCCCCTTCTACTTCTATAACAGCAGTTTGCTCTTTGTATAGATTGTGTACTACTCTCCTATCTCTATACTTCATTCCCGCGCTCTTTAGTATCCCGAACATTTTATCCCATCTTACGTTATCAAAAGCTTTTTCTAAAATCTACAAATCCTATAAGCGTTCTTTCCTTTTTCTATTGTTTTCTCTAACATTACTCTTAGCGCTAGAATAGCTTCGCGAGTTCCCCTATTTCGCCTAAACCCGAATTGGTTCCCTATTTCACCTAAACCCGAGGATGGAAAATAGAACGGAAGAAATACTAGGAGAACCTAATATTTCTTCCGTTCTATTTTCCATCCTCTTCTGCACTATTCTGGTTAAGATTTTTGACGCATGGGAGGTTAGGCTAATCGCTCTAAAGTTCTCGCATTTGTCGGCTCCTCTCTTTTTCGGCATAGTAACGATAATGTTCCTCTTATAATCCTCCGGCATCTCGCCCGTTTCGTATAGCTCATGTATAAATTGCTATAAATTTATGGAACCTATATTCTAACTAGCTGTGGCTCGAAATTAAATTCAAAGTTTAATTTGTGTTTCAGGCTTTAATATTGTAAAATAATAATGTAATATACTCGATAAGTGACAGTAAAATAACACAAATACTTGTTTATATCTTTTAAGCAAGAAAAAATAATAAAATAGTTGTGGCTTGATAGACAGGCTCATTCCATATGCGTAATGCATAAAGTACATTTTGCAAAAATTCGTATTTAATTATTTTGGAGTTTCAGTTAATAAAGTAGGTAATATAAAATTGTCATGTAACCCCACATTTAATTTTGTATGCAAGTATAGCAACCTTAATACTAGCCTACCTATCACCAACCAATATAGGACTTTATAGGCAATATAACTACAGAAATAATTAATTGGATTGTAACTAAGACATATTACATTATTTTCATATTCATTTGTGGTATGCGAAGTCAAGTAACGAAATACTCGGTGCAATTTAGATGGGTGACACATGGTCTCATTCTCATGTCGCGATGGTGCTGACTTGGTACATGGTAACAGGGTGACAACTGGGCCAAGTACTCGGCACATTGTCTGCGTGAGTTTGATTCTCACCAGAAGCAACTTGGTACTTCCTTCAGGGTTGGGTGTTTGTCCGCTACTGTATGTGTAACCTTCCCCTACTTAAGCCTACCTATAGGCTTTCTGGGGAAGTAAGTCTGCTTTCTGTCCAAACTTTAAAATGTAATAATAAAAAAGGGATTAATTGGAATGTCAGTAAAATATGTTATATTATTTTCTGTTGATTTTTGGCATATTCATTTATTAGCTGACATTTGACTTTTCAGTTATTTGTGGTAAATTGGCATTTAATTTATTGTGTAATAGTTACAATCTGAACATCAGCCTACCTACCCTCAACCGATATAGGATTTTAGGAGCAATATAACTATAGAACTGGAAAGTCAGTAAGATATTTTATTACGTTATTTCCTTGTTGAACTTTGGTATTTTAATTTCTTATAGTAGTTAGTAGTATATATTAGTAGTTCTTTTTCATGTTATTATGGCAATCTGAACCTGAGCTTAAATACTGCCGACCCATATATAATTTAATTTATTTTATCAAATATGCGAATATTTTTGGTAATTACAGTGAATGTAAAATACAAATGGACGACAAATTAATTTATATTTTTCGCTCGTTGGTAATCCTTAAATTGATGATATCAAAGTATTTTTTTTCAAAATTAATTGAGTCATTACCTATTATGACTAAAATAAGATTTTGAAAAATAGATCAAATAATATACTAAAATTAAATTTACTCATAAGAGTACGGTTCTTGCTATAAGCGATAAATCTCATTTAATAGAGACTAAACCCGAGAGCGCTTGGATAGCAAATGGACGATTGCATGAATATTGTAATAATTGCAAGTAAATTAAAAAAATTATAGTGAATAATAAATTTTATGACGATATTAATCCATGGCGTGTATAAAGGAAGTGTTGCAACATCTATTTAAATTAATATTAGGTATCTATGTTATGTAAAGTGAAAGTTATTTATAAGGAAATGTGGTGTCACATACGGAAAAGTTGAAAATTCATTTTATGGAAAACTGTATCTGATCGGCAAAAGCTGAATCCAGATTGTTATTCAGTATCCTCAAAAATAGACGTTTAGCTAAATTTTTGTCAGAATTTAAGAGTTTTGCGCTACAGTCAATAATTATTTAAAATTGTTTCATAAGTTATTTCGTTAAAGTGGATGAATTCGTATAGTAACAGCTGAAGGTATCCTCAACAATGACGATCACCTATAAGTTCTCAGAACCACTAGGAATAGTAGAAAACAAACAATAACGAGAACTAATTGCATTCACATAAGTATTAAAGAATAAATACTAGCAGTAAAACTATTTCAGCCCATAGAATAGACGAAGCGAAATAAATATAAAGAAAGTAAGCTTCAGTTGCAAAGTGAGTGGGTACAATTAAATCAAACTTAATGTTATATAATCAGAAAAAAGGAAACTTTACAATTATGAGATTTAAAATATTGCGTAAAATATAATGATGCTACAAATTATACCATTAATAACTGTCAGTATTAAGAAAATACGTTAATCTTATGAATTAAAATAAAATTTTATCTAAATTAAGACTTCATCTATCTTAACCTATAAATTTAGGTACTCGTCACATTTTTTTAGCATGTTTAGTTGCGTGTAGTATACATAAATATGTATTTCCAGTATGCACCAAATTATTTCTATGGGCCCGTCTGACGCACGACTATCTTCAGTTGTCTACCTTCAAAACAAAATTTATGTTGTTAGTGACCGATCAACCTGTTCAACTTCTGATGCAATGGCATGATTTGAGATGAGGCCGCAATGCAAATTAATCATTAGATGAGTGTTTGTAAACTAATTAAGTTTTATGAGGCATCTTCTAATTGAATATTAGCATAGAGAACTTCATCTCGAACCCGTTCGATTGTAAAATGTAAATGCAACGTGGACATTGTGACTACAGACTTGTTTATCTTTTAATTTTCCCCCCGAAAATTTGGTACGTTATTCCTATGGAAATCATAATTATATTTTATTTAAAAGAAAAACAGCTTATTATTATTCGAGTGCTACTTAATAGCATTTGGGCATAGAGTCGTTTGTATTTGGACAATTTTGGAGAGCACATGCTACATTTAGCAGTAATACCAAATAATTTTTGTGTGCCTTAAAAAATGTGTTGATGTATTTTGCGAAACTCGTACAATAGACGAACCGTTTTACGTAAGAATGTATGATTCCACTGTTCTATAAAACGTTTGAAACATTACATTACGCTACACTACACTCCAGAACTCATTCACTCAGTATTAACTTCAGCATGGCTATTTTCAATAATACAGTACATCAGATACGACACGAGATACTATAGCTCTTTTCAGAGAGCTTCTTAGTGATCAGTAGATAAGTTTCTTTGCACAAATTAAGTTGCCTTTGACACATTCTTGTTTGACCAGTATATACTATTTTGTATTATTTTTCTTAAAAAACAGGATTTTCAGAACTCCTTTAATTTCACAGATAATTTTCAAGAATTAGTGTAAATAATTTATGCCCTACTAAACATTATAAAATACAATGCGAAATATTTCTTATATCAAATGGAACGACTTGTATATTAGTCCATGATCAGGTATACCACTGAAAGATCTACAAATTTCATATATAATTCCATACATCTAAGTTGAATAATTTTATATACAATATGTACTTTACTTTAAATAATTTATATTTTTGCATAACAATACTATTGTTGCGAAAAGTTAATTTTGTATATATTTATTAAGAACCAGATGACAAAACATCAGTGGCGGCTATTCAGATGAAGTAGGTGATGTGGATATATAATCATGTCTTTAATATGTACATTCAAATAAATTTTGTTACGAAAAACCTATTATATTTTTATGTCAAGCATAATATGTCGCTATGTTACTAAAAACACTGTGTTTACATTGGAACGTCCTTTAAATTTTCAATAGTCCATGCGCGCTTTATCTATAATATAAATAACTCGCAGGTGCAGATATGAAAATCTAGTGCCCTTAAATATGCAGTTACAGCGGGTTGCCATGGTAACGTGACATCACGCAATAGCCTTTGTTCGTTTAATCAGTCTTCTCCCTCCACCTAGGTGAAGCGTTTCCCGAGATTTTATAGGGTATCTGCACAGTGGACTTGCATCTATTTAATGTACTGAAGCGCGGTTTGTTTTTGAATTTAAGGGCTTTGGCGATAGCAAGGATAATAATGCATGCCTTGACCGGGCATCGAACCCGGGTCTCCCAATTGTCGGTTGGTTGCTCTGACCGCTAAGCTATCGAGAGGTACTCATTATCTTTGCTAATGCGCCAGTTTAACGCGTAGCTATCACTGTAGTGAATGTTAAACTGGCAACATTAGCAAGGATAATAAGTGTCCCTTGATATCTTAACGGTTAGAGCAACCAACCGGCAATTGGGAGATCCGGGTTCGATTCCCGATCAAGGCATATACTTTTATCCTTGCTATCGCCAAAGTGGTGACCCCGACATGATTCGTTCCAGTACATCGAACCTCCCTTACATCTCAAATTCGCGGATTCGGATTCCCGTCCTATCCATCGCCCTATAGTCCGGGGGTACCGAACAACGGTTCGTAGGAATGGTGAACGCGGCCACATTCCGTTAATTGTATCGAGACAAAGCATGTCTCTAGGGGGGGAGTACTGTAGCGACATGTTAAACTGGCAACATTAGCAAGGACAATAAGTGTCCCTTGATAGCTTAGCGGTCAGAACAACCAACGGGCAATTGGGAGATCCGGGTTCCATTCCCGGTCAAGGCATGCACTTTTTATTATCTTTTTATTACGTTATCGCCAAAGGGCTTTATTGAATTTGCGTCGCTAGATTTGTTTGCTAGAACTAAAGAAGGATCAGCCATTTTATGAAGATATAATAGATAACTACACCTCACTAAAAGATCGAAGAATTAATTTGGTCTACAAAAATTAGATAGCTATAAGCTTGGCTATAAGTAAGTCTTAAGAAAAATTAATCTACTTTTTTCTAACTGTTTACACATCCTAACTCTTCACTTATTTTCTAACCCGCGAGCCACTACTGCAAAATATTGTAATACTAGTGAACGATTATTGGTTCAAAATACAAAAACATAAAGTGAAGATGACATTCTACAGAGATTATATATTTCAAATATGACTGACTAATTTTATGAAATTATTTAAGATAATAAATTACCAAAAAAATACTATAAGCTATCTTTCTTTAGAATGAAATATAATTATGACGTCTATGAGAATGATATACATGAATTTCGGGAGAGAATTTATTGAAAAATAAACAAGCTTGTAGTCACAATGTCCGCGTTGAATTTATATTTTTGTAGGAGTATGTCAGGAAATTTAACTCGTAGGCTCGAGCTTAAAATATTCTAATATAGAATTGTAAATGAATTACAACAAAATAAGAAATATATATAACAGATAGTCACCAAACTAGATAAGAGTCCGTTCTATCACCCGATATGACACATCTGAAAGTAAACAAAAAATATCTGAGCAACCAATTCCCTGTAATAATACTAACATAAATATTTATGTGAAAAATAAATCAGCACTACGCCAATGTAGGTAAACAATAATATCTACAATCTACAAATTCGTATGTCTTGCCTGGATCTACGGTCTTAAGGGTCAACTCGCGAAAGACCTCCCTAGACAATAAGCTAGTCAGAGTATCTACCATGGTAAACAGTGGAACAGCATGCCTTCACTAAAGTACTAAGGGCCAACTCGCATAGTACCCACTCTATACAACTAGCAGAGCATGAAGGGTCAACTCGCGACATGCTCTGAATGAAATACTGAGTTTGTAGTAAAACATTTAGTTTGTTATTTAATAAATTATCATGCAACTGACTAATAAAAGAGTAGAATCAATCGACATAACAATACAATAGAATTGACTGCCCTGTGAGATAAACTCACCTGTTGGATTTTACACTAAATGCACAAGCACGACAAATTAAATACACAGTTCTCACTTTAGATGTCTGCTTAAGGACTGGCATTCCAGAGAATATGTATCTAAACTCGGGCCCTTATTTAGGCTACGGCTCAGTAAAATAAACAAAGTATCGGATTGCTATTATCTAACGCTGGCAAAAGACGTCGAGATTAAAGTCAATTTTAAAGGTTAAAATACTGCCTTCTTACATTTTACAATCGAATGGATTCGAGATGAAATTATCTATGCCGATATTTAATTAGGAGATGCCTCATGAAACTTTATTAGTTTATAAACACTCATCTAATGATTAATTTGCATCGTGGCCTCATCTCAAATTATGCTATTGCATCAGAAGTCGAACAAGTTGGTTGGCCACTAACATCATAAATTTTATTTTCAAGGTAGACAACTGCAGACAGTCGTGCGTCAGACGGGCCCATGGAAATAATTTGGTGTTCACAGGAAATACATATTTCTGTATACAATATGTAACTGAAAATGATAAAAAAAACTGTGATGAGTTGAAATTTTAAATCAGTGCCACAGGTGAAGATTTAATTTGGACGAAATATTATATTCAGTTTTAATTTTAATATATTTTTTAAGACTAGCTCTAACACTATATTAACACTATATTTTTTTATCACGGTATTTAACAGTATAATTTGTAGCATTATTATATTTTACGTAATATTTTAAATCTGATAACTGTAATGTTCTCTTTCTTTTGATTATGTAACATTAACTCTGATTTAATTTTGTAAACCTTTACAACTCAAGCTTACTTTATTTGTATTTATTTCGCTTCGTACTTTGTATGACCTGAAATAGTTTTCATGTATACTATAATACTTATATGAATGCAATCAGTTATCTCTACCATTTGCTTTCAACTATTTCTAATGGTTCTAAGAATCTAAAAGTGATTGTCGTTGTTGAAGATACCTTCAACCGTTCCTATTCGAATTCATCCATTTTAACGAAACTACTTACTCAATTTTAGGTAATTATTGGTTTTATTTAGCCTAAGACTCCAAAATCCTCCCCAAAATTTCTCTAACGCCCTAATTTTGAGGGTGCTGAATAACAATCTGGCTGCAATTCTTGGCCATCGGACATAGTTTTCGAGTAAATTAATTTTCTACTTTTCCGCATGTGATATCACTTTTCCTTATAAATAACTTTCACTTTACATTATGTAGATAGTAGATAGATACCTAATATTAATCTAAGTCGATGCTACAACACTTCCTTTATATACGCCATGCATTAAAATCGTCATAAAACTTATTATTCACTATAATTTGCATAGTCTACTTGTAATGATTACAATATTCATAAAGCCGTCCATTTTCTATCCAAGCGCCTTCGGGTTTCATAGGGGGCCCTCTACTAAATAAGCTTTATCGCTTCTAGGAAGAACCGTACCCTTATAAGTAAATTGCCTTTTAGTATATCATTTGATCTACTTTGCAAAATCTTAATTTTAGTCATAATAGGTAATGACTCAATTAATTTTGAAAAAAATAATCTAATACTTCAACATCATCAGTTTAATGATTACCATTATAAATTTGTATTGTACATTCACTGTAATTACCAAAAATGTTCGCATATTTGATAAAATAAATTAAATTATACCTGGGTCGGGAATCTTAAGCTCGGGTTGAGATTGCCACAATTACATAAACAAATTAACTGTCAACCAAGAAACTCAAATACCAAAATTCGAGGAAATATCGTAATAAAATATCATACTGACTTTCCAGTTCTATAGCTGTATTGCCCATAAAATGCCGTATCGGTTGAGGGTAGGTAGGCTGATGTTCAGTTTGCAACTATTACATATTAAATTAAATGTTAGGTTGTCACAAGTAATTGAACAGTCGAATGTTAGCTAAGAAATTAATACGCCAAAAATCAACAGAAAAATAATATGACACGAGTAAGCAAATCGCAATAATATTGCACCGCCCCCTCGCTCATATCGAAGGCACCTCCGGAGCATACCTCTAGGAATCGGTTTCCACACAAAAACAGCCGTTTAGTATATATATATATATATATATATATATATATATATATATATATATATATATATATATATATATATATATGTATATATATATATATATATATATATATATATATATATATATATATATATATATATATTTCATTGACGGTCTAATTCATCACTTCTACAGCTATATTGCCCATAAAGTCCTATATCGGTTGGCGGTAGGTAGGCTAGTATTCAGGTTGCTATCATTAAAATGTTAAATGACAGCTAAGAAACTTAAATACTAAAAATCAACAGATAAACAATATAAGATGTCTCACTGACAGTTCAATTAATCATTGTTATAGGTATATTGAAGATTAAATTAAATATGGGTTGGAATAGCTAAGTTAGGGTTTAGGCTGCTACAGTTAGATACAAAAAATATTTCCAAAAAATACGATATACTAATATACATAAAATAATAAAAATAATGTCAGTTTTGTGACAGCACCCTCGGAAATAGGGGTTGCCAAATTTCGGTAAGGATTTAAGTTTTACGCTGGAATAATTATCTAATACTAATTATCATTTTTTACATGAGTTATAATGACCGTTCTAATATTACAATTTTTTTATCTTGCAACTTGAACTGTATTATCTGGGAATTTGCCAATTAATAGACCAATAGTGTAATATTGTTTGCTTAAATTCGATGGCCATAGGGCTTATGAATTAAAATACATTGCACATTATTAACAATAAGCCGATATTTTCAAATTATTGTTATTTCAATAATTATGACGATATAGAATATAATTTATTTTATTTAAACCATATATGGCTCTCTGTAATTCGAAATTATTGCATTATTATTTGTGTAATATTCATTACAAAAACTACATTTGGTATTATTTTATTATAATTTACCTGCGGCTAGAAAATTTGTTATAAACGTAGCTCATATATTTATAGCATTTATAGTACATATAAATAATTTATAGTGTAAGTGATTTATAGCATAAGTGTTCATATTTATATTATATATATATATATATATATATATATATATATATATATATATATATATATATATATATATATTTATATATATATATATATATATATATATATATATATATATATATATATATATTTATTTATTTATTTATAGTATATACGAGTATACTTAGTATAGTATAAGGAAGTATAGTATAGTAACAAATAAGTCGGTTGCAATATGTCAGACAAGACTAAAATTAGATAAATTGGTCATATTAATAACTCATATGTACATAAATTATATTTTTCTTGTGTTTTTCATGTTTATGCATTTATTTTTAAACATACTCATCGTCAAGTCTTTGAATCATACATTAACCGTATTACGTTAAAGTTTAACGTAATACAGGAAACTGCGAAAATTATTCTTATATAGGTCACAATCCACATCTTATATTGACGGCTATTAAATATAAGCTGTATTTTTATTTTATATTCATATACTGCATATAGCTTAACTTATTTAACCAAAAGTACATCGTACAAAGTAGATTACTACAGTAACAGTAATGTTTCTATGTAATTCTTTATACACAACGGAATTGAGTAAAACAACTAAGCTTTATACCATTATATTTACCCAGAAGCGTGACTGCAGTTTCGACAATTCTATGTCATTTTCAAAACGATAATTCAACTAAGAATATTGAAAATGACATAAAATTGTCGAAACTGCAGTCACGTTTCTGTGTAAATATAGTGGTATAGAACTTAGTAGCTGCTTTGCTCAATTCAGTTGTGAATTATGAACTACCATAGAGTAACGGCTTCTTCGATCAGTTTCTTAATTCTTTATTAGTTGATCTCTTGCACTAAGCTATTACAGGAAAAAATTTTACCTTGTACGAAAATGTTGTCCAGCTCGTTCGGAACCTACCTGCAAGGAAACATATATTTTTACTTAATTAACAATTATGCATCTGTATGTAATTACTTTATAGACAATATAATACTATCAATGTAATTTATTGTTTTGATTGTTGGATTTTTTTATTCATAGATTGGTATTATGTGTAACTAAATCAAACTACTTTTTTACTTACAACAAAATTAGTCATTACTTTTTATTATCAAAAAAGTCATTACATTTATTCTCCATGATACTCGTATTTAATACGCAATATATCTATCAATATACCTATGATGCTCAATTTGAAAAAGAATAACCCCGTTCTAAAAGAAATTGTATTTTAATTAAAACTAAAATACTTAAATCCATAACTCACCTATTTAACTCCTTCCCTAATTCCATTCGTCTAGATCAGTTTCTATCACACACAAATCACAAAATATGTTCAGAAAACTGTTTACACACACCCACTATATATTTACACTGCACCATATTTTCGATTTCATAACTCCAATCGAATTAAGCAACGAAAAATTACTTCTGCGCTTAACTTTCGTCTTTAACCAAGTCCCACATTTTAAGAACTATTCAATAAAACACCCAGCAAATCTTAACGTTCAGTTTTTTGCACATATAAAGTAACATGAGGTGATTCTTTTTCATACCTTATATAAAAAAGGGGATGGTGGGAGATCTTAATAAACCATTATCGGTAGCCCTGAGCCTTGCAATAAAAACGTGAATCGGTTGATTGAATATATGTATTTCGTCTCCTCGAATTAAGATAAAATAAATTTTGCGACGTAATATATATATAAAGTGCGACGTATACGAGTATGTGACGGAAAAAATGGACTTGGTAAAGATGAGAGTGAAATGCATTAGTGATTTTTCTTTGTTTAATTTGATTGAAATTGTGTTTTAGTTAAGTCTAAAGTATGTACAGTGTAAATATATAGTGGGTGCGCATAAATAACTTTCTGGACATATTTAGTGATTTTTGTATGATGAAAAAGTCTAGACGACTGGAATTAGGGAAGGAGTTAGAGATAGGTAAAGTATTTAAGTAATTTAGTTTTAATTAAAATACAAAACGGGTTTTGAAGAAAAAGCTAGCAGTCGAACGAGATTATTATTTTTCATATTGGGGATAATACATACGAGTATATCGATACATACATTTCTTTATCTAAATAAAAAAATACTTTGATTTACTTTAGACATAATACCAATATATAAATAAAAAAGCCAACAATCAAAACCATAAACTCTATTAGGGGTATTATATTGTCTATGTATAAGTAAATATACATATACAAATGTATAATTGTTAATTAAGTAAAAATATGTTTCTATACAGGTAGGTTCCGAACGAGCTCAGCACCATTTTTCAAACAAGGTAATTTTTTTCCTATAATGAGTAATGTAACAGAATAAATAAATAAATGAAAATTTTCATAAAAAACTATTATATAGGAATAATTATTTTCGCAGCTTCCTGGATTATGTTAAAATGTCATTCAACCACTAAACTATGAGCCTGTTTAGAAATATATGGACAAACATGAAAATCACTATGTACAAATGTATGTACATGTATATAAAATACAAAATGTAATTTATATACATGTGAATTATTAATATGATCAGTTCATCCAGTTCTAGTCTAGTCTGATATACTGCAACCGACTTTATTGTTACTATAAATCACTTAAATGCTCTAAAGGGCGTATATATGAGCTAAGGTTATAATACATTTTGATAGCCACTGGTATACTATAATAGAATAACATCAAGCATAATATTTTAGTTAGGAAAATTAGTTGTTGTTGATTTCCCGAAATAGGTGATAAAAACCAAGGTGGTAGCAATAGACTCCCTGGAGTCTATCGGGTTGGATAGTAGCATTTTGTAGTCTGTAAAGCAATAATCTTTAATCCTTATTAACAATAATAGTAGTAATGAAGTCCTATTTTAAAGGTAGAATTTTTGTTAAATATTTATTAAATAGTGAGAATAGGTATGAAGTACCATATATAATATGTATATATCTTCACTATGGAACCGATTGGCAACCGTTACAATATACAATAGAAAGACAATGGCAATATACATAATATTCCAGGATATTTACCTTTAATAGCAGATAATATTCCAAACATCTATAATAACAGAGATTGGGAAACAGTGTGTCGTACATGCATATACGTATACTTATTGACATTCTTATGTATGTGATATGTGATGCATAATATGTGCATAATATTCCATATGTGTGTCACATTCTGTTATAATACAACAGAGAGGCTTGTAACTTAAAATTAGCGGAAGACACCTTCATTTGGAACTTCTTAAAACAGTAATTATGTTATTACATACAAACATTTTAATACATTTATTCTGAACTATGGAATTTTATGAAGGCACTTATGGAAGCAAATATTTTTCGAAAATACTATAATAAATAATAATGTCACTGTTCGTCTTAAATTCGAATAACTGGAGATAAACCGAATCATTATTTATCCAAATAATTGATACATCTCACACATATAGAAGATAAATTCATCTTACGTATACACATGTATGACCTGTACATCATATAATTATTTTCAGACTTGTGAGTATTATGAGTAAAGAAATATTGCTGAGAATAGAGATAAAAATGCATCAGAAGAATTTTAAAATTAAGAGGGTTGTCTGTTATTGAGGTAAACAAACAAGTTCTTAGCATTTTCTAGAGCAGCCTTTCACAATTACATAATTTTAAAATAATCCTCCTAACGTTTACATTTTGACTATACATCTTTGTTGACAATATCAACGACATTCATATAATTATGTCGATGTCCATCTTTAGTTCTTAAGTGGACATCATTTATCATAACAGTGCACATATATTTTATAAAAATTTATGAAAATAGATTTTATATATTGTGTGAATATATTGTATGAATTTAAGCATTTGTGGTAAGAATGTGAAAATTTAGAGGGCTGTTTTAAATTGTGCAAAAGGATATGCAATTGGCAATATTATAAGCTGGTTTATTTACGTGAATACCTCAGGGTCAACTTAAACCATCACGTGTGGTGTCCTACATGTCGAAGTCCAATGGTATAATTGAAACTAATTTGTTTACGAGGAGATCTTAAGATCTGTCGGGGTAGTTTGAGTTTTTTCTTATTTACGCCAAAGGCCGGGAGTATCCTCTACCAAATATTTTTTTAATTAACGACAAATTCATATTGTACCTCAAGTACATACAACGTTACAAAATTTTACTATTCGACTGTATCTGACGGTTTCTAATACTAAATAGGTTTTCTTTGCAATATGATTACATAATAGTACAGATGAAATCTTCAAAATCTGCCGTTTTTAAAATATTTTATTCAAATGGAAACTGCAATAACATTAAACCGCAGAGAACAGTATACGGTCTAAATCAAACATAAATTATTTGTTATCGTAATAATTATTAAAATATCACAATTATTGAAATAATAATCATATTAAAATAAAAGCATTTGTCTAGGATTTACTCGATTGTATTAAGTTTCGATGTTAAAATATCTGTACCACTTTCCACTTTCCGTCCATGAGAGACTTTCAGTAGTTCTGCGGCAGATAATGAATAGAATGCTTACTATATTCTCTAAATAATATTGGTCACTGCAGGTACAGTACTTAGTATAAAGTATAACGCCATCATGAAGACTCGAATTTAAGCATATAATGACACTGGCAGTACTGGGTCTAGTTGCCAAACAACGAACAATAGTAGAATGATATTACTGCAGACATATCTATAGGAAAATGCTCTAAGTTACCCATCAACTTTCCGGACGCCAGATCAAAGACTGAGCTGAAAATTTACTGTACGCGAGCTAAATGTCTAATATATTTAAAGACTAAAGTACTGTTTTAGTCAATTTTAGAATATGGTGTGCTGAATTATGCAGCATGATTTAAAAATAATTATTTGCATTTAACTGCTTTTCGGTTGAGAACACCAGGCCGTTTCGGAACTACATATCCCGATTTTATCCTTTTTAGAAATCATCAGTGCTAGTATTATATATCAGACTATACCTATATGGCGCTCTGAGAATATTAGACGGGCATTTGTATCAATCTGGCATAAGCATATATGTAGAAAATTGGCAGAGGCGTGCAGGTCGATGGAGTTTGCCAATTTCTTACAGGAGACAAAATAAGAAATAAAAGTCGACATACTGTCGAATTAATATCAAGCTCTAAATCCTAACTCCGGTAGTGACAATGTCGGAGGGAATGTTTGTTTTCCGAGTTTTATTTTTTTATTTCTAACCCTCTTCAGAACCTCTTTAGCTTTGGACCTTGTATTGTCTAAATTGTAGTGTTTCAAGATATGGACAAATAAACGCTTACGCATTTTTCCCTATATATTTTTCACATAAAATAAATACCCTATTCTATTGAGCATATACTACCAAGAGCTTCAATTCACACACATTTTTTTCTGAATATTAATTGTTGGTAATATTTTATTAGCAAATATTATTAAAAAGTAGGTATATATAATAAATATTATCCTGATTTATGACATCGTTGTGTTGTCTCCTTTTTCTATATGTATTTGTATTAAATTATCGTCAAAAGATTATTGATCCATAAAATACCAATATTAATTTAAATCTAATATTATAAACATTTTAAAATACCATATCCGCATCAAGATATCTCATTCTAATACAAAACCTGTAATAAATAAAAAATAGGTATTTAATCATTTAAATGTAAATCGATTAGGTACAGTTTAGAAAGACCACCCTGTATGTACGACGCCCCAAGTCCTGTGTAGGTCTAAAAATAACACTCTAAACATTAACCGATATTTTAGCTATCCTCATTCTCATTTAAATACTAAAATTATATAAACAATACGTCTCGTCTACTTGGCATTATTATTCAATAAGCAATCTTGGAAAAAGAAAATCAGTGGTTATAGTTCTTTTGGAGCAATTTCAGTTTCCAGAAATGCTGCAGAGCACTTGAGCAAGTTCAAAACAACAATTTTTATGATTTTTGTTCAATTCATGCGGCAATCATTTGCCGAACTTTTCAATCTCTTACAGATGGTAGCCTTGATTGGTCTCTTACAGATTGATCTAGTACCTTATGCCTAATTCAGAAGTAAGCTTCCAAATAGTTGTACGCTGATTGACTTCAACTAGTTGGTCATTGGTTGACCATTGTTAACCATGATGACCGATCATTACGTTCACCATCATCAAAGCTCTCGTCGCCACTACGATTTTTTTAATCGTCATTGCACAGCACGATGTTAGTGGTTCCTAGGTCAAATACATCGTTGAAATTGCAAACTGTTTCCGCTGCAGCATAGTTTAAACTGGAACAAGAAAACCGCACGAATCTGCTTTTTGTCCATATGTTACTTAACATCCTGAAAAATTGTTGAATATTACTCTTGAGTAAAACTAATACTGCAAATAGATAGAGTGAATAATGCTCTTTAATTGGTATATGAGATCATAGCAATTTTACAAAAACTTATTTGAAAATACAGCATTCAAAACATAAATAACAAAAATCGAGATAACTTTTTTCACAACCTGCAGCTGGGATGTTATGTTTGTAGAATTTTCCAGTCAATTAATGTCAGTAATGTAATATTGTTTGCCCACATTTTATGGCAACGCGGTTTGTAAACGTTAATGATGGCAGCGACGTATGTAGAATATTAACATTCCAAATATTATGGGAATTAGAATATTATAGAGATAATAATAGAATTGGTGTAATTTAATGGAAATAAAATATTATCGTTATAGAATATACACTAAACGTAATAAATGTTTGGATACAAAAATATGTCGAGATGAAATTTAATTTTAATAATGTAAAGGTATTTCAATTTTAGGAAGCGGTAGATAAATACATTTGTCAAATATTTAAAACTTCTCTAAAATTTTAATATAGTACACCTAACAGAATTTGAGAGGTGTTAAGTTTTTCTTACAATTTAACATGATAAAGAATAGAACTACTATTTCATTTCCGAATGAACTACTTTCCAGTGTTGCTTTATATAAGTTCCTCAACTGATTAATAACCTTATAAGTTATTATTACGCTTATAAACTATGCCCCAAAGCAAATGGCTAATTATATTCGTTTCCGCTATGCACTTTGACCTCCAGCATCTAGATTCTGTGCTTTTGCACGAGAAGCAATTGAACTTGCATTAGAGGTTGTAGTGCCTGTGAGAAATGGGTTAAACGCTTCACTAATGACAAGGTTCTCGTTCCTTACCATGAATTAGCATTACTGGCTGAAAACAATAAATTATAATGTTTCGTTATCGACAGTGTCGCGGTGTCAAGTTCATTATTGATGATGGCACGAAATATGTCGTGCAGACCTCTAAACATAGAACATAACCGCGGCGAACCGATCATCTAAATTACTTAATCCACTGGAAGTGTTAGAGATAAACAATTTATCCATAATTATTCTATATTGTTTTCTACAATTAAAAAGGTTAATATGTATAGTATATTGTTTATAAAGAAAAATAGTAGTTTTAGATTAAAGTGAAATGTTTTTAAAAATACAAAAAAAATACGAGGTTGAAATACCACCTTCATCAAGATTTTTCCTGTTTTTCGTATATATTTAAAAATAATAAAAGTTGGGCTCTTGTAAATATAAGAAAGTTACTCTAGATGAGTAATGCTCGCAGTAGTGTTTCCTGTTCGTTATATATTTCCATTTCCTACTATTTGGAGTTGTTTATTACTATTATATACTAATAGTACATCAGTACTATGGTGGAGATATCGTGGTTCTCGACGCTCGTAACAGATTCTCCCTCATTTCTCGCGTTATTAAGTTAAACGTGTTCGATGTAAATAAAAAATAGGATATTCAATCCCTGTTTTTCATGATTGGTGGAACTGGTTTCCACCAAATATTCCTACCTGGTTTTAGCTGGATAGTCTTCCTTTTGCTTCTGTTGAAGAAGATGTACACCAGTCACGTTAGTTATTAGTTTATAAGTTTATTATAAACTTGTAGAGAACATAGATGACTAGAAATTGTGAATAATGGGTGTTCGAGATGGTGGAAGTATATAGGCAGACAAGGAGTAGCAGAATAGTTTTCAAGATATTCCTGCCTATGACCCTTTAGATTTTTATTTATGAGATTACCTGAGCAAGAGGGTTTACGTGAATCTGCCAAGAAGCATTGAAGAAGTGAATATTAAAATGGGGAAGGTTGTGCATAAAATTCCCGCTCATAAAATTAGTTCTCCCGTAAATGCTGTCTGTGATCGAACACATTATTTCACTTTTAAGTCACTTTGACCAACTGTTCTTTTCTTTTCTCTTCTAACTGTTTTCTTCTGTTCTGTTCAACCAAAATTTCTGTTTTGTTCACTTTCATCCTTATTCTTTTATTGAAGATGTTACAAAAAGAGTGACAAGAAATGTTTTAAAATGAGTTATCACACGGAGCACGTGTTTTAAATTATACAGTTGGAATTGTGAAAGCTCAGCAAGTTAATGGTAAGTAATTTGAAACAACCTCTACCTGTGTTGTTTTGAAAATAAGAATTGACGTGTTCAAGGAGTTTCTCAAATAAGTATTCAATCAAATTTGATGAATAATATTCGAAATGAAATTTAATGAATGAATTATATTAAATATTTTAGGAATATATTGTATAATATGTAATATAAATTGAAATCCAATACGTCTTAAATGAAAAACATTTTTCTAATAAAGCAAGTAACATGATATCATTCAAATATGTGCATGTATAACGACGATCTGTATTTTAGATACCTACATATTATGTACTATCTACACTGATATAAGTACTATAATAATGCAATTCGACATTACACATTAATGCTACATCATTATATAGTATATAATGGGTTATTAATAGTATATAGGGTTTCTATCCTCAGAATGTTACTTACTTAAACTGAAGAGAAATTCATGGTACTCGAAGTTGTTGGATAACCATTGCCGAGTTGTATTGAGAAAGGTATAAGGAATAGTACTCGTATATCGGCAACCTTCTTACCGTGCCTACTGGTAAGAACATCAAGCATAAGGAAGTTTTGTTTTATCGCAATTTCCTATGTTCACTTTATAAAACCATTAGAATTGGTATATATTTTTCGGTTTCTGATATTAAACCAGTGGTATTTAACATAGGTTTCATAATTTTCATAATTCTAAATTTCTATTGATAGTTGCCTAACAGTTGAATAATAATTTGTAATAAGCCACTCTATCCATTAAGTTCAGAAAAACAAAAAGAAATTTATATTCTGAATATGACGAACTTATGCATTTCTGTTTTTAATATTATGTTATTATACAGTGCTATTCAAAAGTCACCTCCCCCCCTCTTATCTTTGGAACGATTATACATAAACTAGTGAAATTTGGAAACTGAATATTAAGGGTTGTAAACTTCCCTACTAGTGATGATAGATAACGTATGCGTCAAAGATGACGTCACAAGGTCATTGTGACCAATAATTTTAAATAGAACCCTGTGGCAAGCGACACCTCTTTTAAAAGGTATTGAAAAAACCTATTCAATGATACTAATATTGTGTTTGTTTACGGCAGTTTTGACAACTGGCTTTCAAAAACCGCAAAGCTGTGATGAATTAAATCAGTTAATAATAAAATTTAAAATTCAAGCCCCGCCACTGGATAGTTGGATAGTAAATAATCTGACGTTTTTGCAAGTCTCCCCAATTTGATGTTTCTTTAGCTGTCAAAGTTTTTATACATTTAATAATTTGTGTATTGTTGATCGAACGTTTAACTGTTTTAGTACCTTGTGGTAATTTTAAAATATTTGTACATTCAATAATTTGTTAAACTGTTGTGAGCTGAACGTTTAAGTGCTTCAAGAAGAGAAATGGTACGTGTTTTAGGTGATAAAGTAGCAGCGATCCTAATACTTGGTGAAACTGGAGAAAATATTCATGCAGCAGAACGCATTTTTAATGAAAGGTTTCCCGATCGCCCAGTTTCGAGGACTTATTTGAGAGAGCTTCTTCTTAAGTTTAAAACAACGGGTAGTATTAATGATGCAAAACGATCTGGCAGACCACAAATTTCTGATGAGAAAAAATTGATATACTGGCAGAAGTAATAGTAAATCCTACTTCTTCAACAACTCAAGTTGCATCAACCTGTGAAGTCAGTCAAAGTACAGTGCACAGGGTGTTGAAAAAAAACAAATTTCACCCATACAAATTAAAAATGGTTCATCAACACTCAGACGACGATCCAGACCGAAGACTGCAATTTTGTGAAAATATGGAAACTAAAATTAACCAACAGCCAGACTATGTCAAAACAATTTGTTTTAGTGACGAAAGTACTTTCTATCTAAATGGAAATGTAAATACACTAAACGTGAGATATTGGAGTGACGCAAATCCTCACATGTTTCGTGAAACACATACTCAGTATCCTGCAGATGTTGCAAAATGCAATAGAATCGTTAATCTTTGAAATTTTGGAAGATAATGAAGATGAATTCGACATTTTGGAAATAACATTCCAACAGGATGGTGATCCTCCACACTATTACGGTGCAGTAAGACGGTATTTGGATGAAGAATATCCTGGTAGATGGATTGGACGACGAGGTTCAATAGAATGGCCGCCTCGATCACCGGACCTCACACGTTTAGATTTTTTTCTGTGGGGGTATCTTAAATCGAAGGTTTACGCCACTCAGTCTGACAATATTGATGTTTTAAAACAACGTATTGTTACAGAATGTAGGGTTATTTCTTCAGACACATTTGAAAAAGTACGAGAAGAGTTTCGCAATAGGATGTTTTACTGTCAGGAAGTAGATGGAGCTCACTTCGAACAATTACTATAAGTAGGTACTGATTCTTGAATCTGTAGTTAAAATTATTATCCAAGTTTACTGATTACTGATTTAATCCATCAAAACTACCATAAATACAAACAATATTAGTATAATTGAATACGTTTTTTCGATACCTTTTAAAAGAGGTGTCGCTTGCCATAGGGTTCCATTTAAAATTATTGGTCACAATGACCTTGTGACGTCATCTTTGACGCATACGTCATCTATCATCACTAGTAGGGAAGTTTACAACCCTTAATATTCATTATTAAGATTCATTAATAACGATTATAGTATAATCGTTAAAAAGATAAGAGGGGGGGGGGGGGAGGGGACTTTTGAATAGCACTGTATATTCATTACGCATCTGTCATTGATCTATTTCTACTTGAAATATTAACAAATTGCAAAAATATATATTTTCATCTCGTCAAAAATTCCATCTAATTAGAGTTGATATATACTTAAATCATATATTAATTAAATAACTTATTTCTAATGAAGATAAAAAGGTGGCTTTTGAAACCTTGGAACTAAAAAATAAAATGTAAACTGTATATTCGAATCATTTACCATGTATTTTTCAACTGATGTGAACATGTACTCAAGCTGTAATTTTTTTATTTTGAGCAAAAAGAAATTTTAAGCAATTTAAAAAAAATTAAAATTGAAAAAGGTCGCGATAAAATATATCGTGCTTCCTTGTTTCTTTGACGAAATTTGAATTAGAATCAGATACTATTGACAAAAAAATAAGCATCTTATATTAGATAATCCACATAGATAGGCATCTTATAATTATATAGTTGAGATACTATTACTATATACATACATTACAAACTAACTAATGATAAGTAATAATAAAGATATAATAACAAACGTTGTGTTAAGTGAAATTAAATGATACGAAGGAAAAACATCGTCTATCGTTCAGATTTCCTGAAGAGACTTTTACAGTCGGCCATAATTGAAGTCGTCTATTATATGTTCTATTCACATAATATAATAGAAAAGGTATACTGAACGGAACATGAACCACCCTATCTAATAAAATGTGACAATTTATCAGCATAGGACTTAAATAGAAAAACTCCTTTTTAAGGCTGCATGTGTAAAAGTTAAATTTTCTGCAATTCCTACCATCTGTTTAAAATAAATTACCACATATACTATATTAAGAGTAATTTTATTCTGTTCTTACATGGCTACATGTGTCTTGTTTAAAAGAAAGTTTTTCTAGAAGAAAATTGAAGGCAACCCTTAATATTATGCGGCAGCTACATAGTCAAATTTGATACTTCAACGATATTTCAACATTTGATACATTTTTATTTACTTTTGTTATAGATATATGTTATATATTAAAGTAGCTTTGTCTCGTAAACATAATTTACTACGCTCATTGAGATCGTAAAGTAAATATTCTCATGAACGATTGGATGCGGTTCTACAATAACGTTAAATTGCAGTTACAGCAAGGCAGATGAACATAAATAAGATATTCACATTCACTTCCTGATTGAGGCGCATTAACTTTAATCGTGGATATTTACTACATAATGATGATATATGTATAAAGATGATAAATATATAGTATATTTACCTATACAAAGAGCATGCGAATTATTAAAATGAATGCTTTATTTATTAAAATGAACAATGATGCGTGAGAAAAATTGAAGTGAGAAACTTAGTTATTTAACATAGAAAGGTAGTTATTTCTATAACATTATCCTTCCTAATTTATAACACCATTATTTGACTATTATATCGACATTATATTTTTATAATATTTAATTTTAATTTTATAGTACTTTTTGAAAGTCTCATGTTTTCTTTGTATATTAGTGACATTGGACATTGGAAAGATGGTAAACAAAATCTATAAACATTAAAGAACGTTTTTAACAGTTACAATAATTTAAGTCTTAATTTTTTGAGGGTCGTGACATTTTAAGCACATAGAATTTTTTAGTGTGACAACACTAAGTTTAACAACAAAATGTAAATTAACGTGTTTGCCCTTAAATTTTTGACCATTTTAAAGTTTTCAGCTTTTAAGGTTTAACAGGTATTTTCAAAAAATAATTAATAACAATACTAATTTGTAGATTCGATAATACAATTTATGAATGTTATATAAAAATAAACAGTTTTAAAACCTTAAAACGGGCTTTTAAATGCCCTTACCGCACGTAAACATCACTATCTCGAAATTGAGTGGCCGAGAAAAAATAAATCCACACATAAATGCAGAATATGTGTCTTATGCGACAGTTTAACTATTTTTAAATAGTCCACCATCGTGCTTTCTCATGATCCATGGACAGGGGGGGGTCCTATCCACCTCAAAATCAATACATGTCATGTGGTAGACGTCCCTAATCAGAATCAGTCGAAACCCGATCGATCCGACACGATTTAGTTGAGCTATCGTGCTAACAAGAAATATTATTAATGCCGACGATAACGACGACAAGGACACAAACACACACAAAATGGTTTAAAAACAATTTGTTTTTGGTTTTTAGGCCGAAAAATGAAAAATAAACACAAGAAAAATTTTGTTTTACACGATTACATTACTTTTCCGAGTGCGAAAAAGTAAAATAATGTATTGCATTTAATACCTACTGTTTATAGAATAGTTTTTGCACTTATACTTTTTATTCCCAGATAACGTCAATATGTAACAAAGCCTCAGTATGTTATTTGAAAGCTAAATGTAACTTAATATAGCTATCCAAATATATAGTGTTTTATCATCAATCCAAATTGTAACTAAACTCATGTTTATGATGGTTTGTTGAAATTTTATAATATTATTTCTCTAAACTAATCTTTTGCAGATTACATGTCATAACAATCGAAGTTATACAGTTACAGCGGACAGGAGTACAGTATTTATACAGTTTTGGTATAATACTCATTAACTAAAAACCGTGTTCCGTTAAAATTCAAAAATTAAATTGTATTTAAAAGGTTACGTTAACTAAAAGTGATTTAACATGTATATATACAAATACAGTATATTATGTCACAAATAAATTCAGGCAGAGCCGCAAGGAAAAATGTGTGTGTGGTTTGTATGTGTATTTTATAATGTATATTATATAAATAAAATAATAAAATAAAACTACCCAAAAAATGAGATCTCACTCAATGCCAGAACTGGAGAGGTATAACCCTGCTAAATACAATAAATAAAATTTTAGCCACAACAGTACTTAGGAGACTCACAAATGTGATCGAACCAAAGCTCCAACCTAATCAAGCACGCTTTCGATCAATTTTCAAATTGCTCCTGTATATACCACATAAATACGATTAGAATAATAGTAAAGCAATCTGTACAGTGGCGGACGTCACTATACTTAATATTTGTCGATTTTGACGTGCTTTTGATAGCCTTTCACATGGTGCCATGTGGAGA
This sequence comes from Rosalia funebris, assembly GCA_037954035.1. Taxonomy (NCBI): domain Eukaryota; kingdom Metazoa; phylum Arthropoda; class Insecta; order Coleoptera; family Cerambycidae; genus Rosalia; species Rosalia funebris. The sequence goes on along the minus strand of JAZFAV010000001.1, from coordinate 5,992,836 downwards.
ATATTAAAGCTAAGAGGGGTTCCTGAAAATGTGATATCCCTCATAAAAGCGCCGTACGCAGAAGCTAACTGCAGGCTAGCGCATAGTGGAACCAATAGTGAAGGATTTGAAACATTCTCTGGGGTCAGACAAGGATGCGTGCTCTCCCCCTTCCTATTTAATATTGTGATAGATCACATTCTATCTAGAGTCAATAGCAATGTACAAGGTATCCGCTGGACCGTAACCTCCAGCCTGGGCGATCTGGAATATGCAGATGATGTGTGCCTTATGGGCCAAACTTTTCAAGAAACAGCAACTCGGTTGCAGATACTTTCAATAGAAGCCAGCAAGATCGGCCTAAAAATCAACATCAATAAAACAAAATGTATGAGAATTAACACCAGATACAATGCCCCATTTTATATAAATCACATAGAAATAGAGGATGTTGAGGAATTCACCTACCTGGGAAGTATCATTACAAAAAGTGGGGGTGCGGAAACTGACATTCGTAGTAGAATACGAAAAGCACAGCAAGTCTTCAGCATACTCGGCCCAGTGTGGAATTCCAGACAATACTCCACACAAACAACATTACGAATTTTTCAATCAAACGTCAAGTCAGTTCTGTTATATGGTTGTGAAACCTGGAAAGTCACAAAGGTACTATCACATAAACTGCATGCTTACGAAGAATACTTCGTATATTCTGGCCAGATCGCATAGCAAATGACGACCTTCTGCATCAAACAGGGCAGGAGGAAATTGTATCTGAAATCAAAAGCAGAAAATGGGGTTGGGTGGGGCACACACTCCACAGACCTTACAATAGTGTTGCGAAACAGGCTCTAGAATGGAATCCATAGGGATCTAGAAAAGTAGGAAAACCGGTACAGACATGGAGAATAACAGTGATAGGCGAGTTAAAAAGGGCAGGAAAGACATGGAATGAGGCCAAAGTCATGGCGCATAACAGAATTAAATGGCGCGCTTTTACCGAAGCCCCATGTTCCGTGTAGGAGTTAAAGGACTTAATAATAATAATATAAATAAAATGGTATGAACTATAAATAAATACTTTACATACATAGTATAAGGACATTTTTACCCCCATCGACGCGTCGCGACGGTGAGATTTACAGATATATTCACTTGAAAATAACAATATTTGATTTTAACACGTCACATTATTTACATTTCATTTTTCTTGGTTTCTTATGTTTTCCATCATTTAAATAAAGAAAAATATTTCAATATCTTATCTCATTTTGGAAATATAGATAAGAGTATCAGCGAAATAATTTTATTAACCTATAATAAAAAACAAATAGACACTATATGCAAAAAAAAAAACAAACCGAAAAAACGCAAAAGAAAATATGTATTCATGACCTATATACTAAAATTATCCAAACACATTGCAAATACATATAATTAAAAAAACACAACATTACAATAGCACATAAACCATGCAATACAACAAACAAATTCTTTACAAAACTTAAACCAAAAATACAAACACAAGACGAAACTAATACTATATACAAAATATACTGTAATGATTGTAATAACACATATAGTATTAGCCAATAAAAGTAACACATAAAAGAATATACATATGCACATAAATATAATACTAAAACTTTAAACGAAAATTTAATAGTTTTTATAAGGTATGCTATAGATCAAAACCATTGGTTGAATTGAAATAAAATTCCTGTTATTAAAATATAAAAATATAGGAAAATAAGAGGATAAAAATATAGGAAAATAGAGAAAACAATATAAAAAGGAAAGAACGCTTATTTAGGATTTGTAGATTTAGAAAAAGCTTTTGATAACGTAAGATGGGAAAAAATGTTCGAGATACTAAAGAGCGCGGGGATGAAGTATAGAGATAGGAGAGTAGTACACAATCTATACAAAGAGCAAACTGCTGTTATAGAAGTAGAAGGGGAAAAAAGGGAAGTTGGTATTAGGAAAGGAGTAAGACAAGGATGGACTATCACCACTGATTTTTAATCTGTACATCGAAGAGGCGATTAATGTGGTAAGAGATAGAGTGGATTTCGGGATTAAAGTACAGGGACAGAAACTAAAAATATGAGATTCGCGGATGATATAGCAGTATTAGCATCTAGTAAGGAGGAATTATAATCAGCATTGAACGAAATGGAGGCAGTGTTGACAGAGGAATACGGAATGAGGGTGAATAAAAACAAAACTAAAGTGTTAGTGTGCAGAGGGCGCGAGAGCAGAGCAAAAACGAAAGTACAAATTAATGATGATGAAAGATTGGAGGAAGTTAAAGACTTCACTTATTTAGAAAGTAAAATAAATTGGGATGGAAGAAGCGATAAAGACATAAAACAAAGAATAGCGCAGGGTCGAGTAGCTTTTAACAAAAATAAAGCACTTTTATGCTCGGGGGTAATAAAGTTAGAAACAAGGAAGAGATTTTTGAAAACATATGTATGGAGCACGGCACTATACGGTTGCGAAACGTGGACGGTAAGAGAAGTAAGTAGGAAGAAATTTGAAGCTTTTGAGATGTGGTGTTACTGAAGAATGATGAAAATACCATGGACTGATAGGGTTAGAAACGAAGAAGTATTGGAGAAAGTCGGCGAGTAAAGAAGTATGTAGAAAAACATAAAGAAGAGAAGAGATAGAATGGTAGGCCACTTGCTGAGACATGGGGGAATAGTCCGCGATATTTTGGAGACAGACATAGGAGTGAAGAAAGGCAGAGGTAGGCCTAGATTAGACTACTGCTCGCAAATAGTAAGGGATGTAGGTTGTAGCACAATTAGCGAAATGCGTAGGTTAGCACAAGATAGGAGAAGCTGGAGGTTAGCGTCCAACCAGTCTTAGGACTGATGACCTCATGATGAGGAAAATAAGCCAATCATTACAGACAAATAAAACACGAAATGTTACAGATTGAAGATTTAGCAACGCAATTCCTAAACGGCTGCACTGACAGATGCTTATCTAATAATACATACAAAAAATATAGACAGAGCCCAATGAAACTGTTATCCTAATTCAGTTAGACCAGAGTATTTAAATAAGACGCACACAAATTAAATAATAATATAATATCCAGGTAAATAATAAATATTTCATAAGTGCACATAATACCTATATGAAACCATTTAGAATGTTATAATAATAGTATGTATTAGTAATTTTAATTATTTCTTCGATGATAGTAAGTAAAATACGAAACCTAAGGTATTGAAAATTTTTTATGTATTTAATTAAAGTACCCAAAACCCAAGAAACCAAGATGAATAAAATATTAGTCATATCTAGAGTCAGGATATCTGAAAAGATCTATATCAAGATATAAGTGATTTAAACATAATTAGTAAATATAATTTATAAAATATAAGTACGCTTACATTTTATAAATATAATATAAAAAGATTGGAATACCGTAAGTCAATTATTAATTTTATTAGGATATGTATTCTTTATATCTATCAACTCGTGATTTTTTTCCTAAATTGCTGTTAGACTTATTTTCACAGTTTAGACTTAAACATGAGTAAAGGAGTTTAGATGCTTTATTTCTTATGAAGATACATATATTAACCGTCCTTGCGAAGTGCCCGTGATATATTTGATCAATCGTTTTAACGGCCCTTGGCACAACAGTTGTTTTTCCTCTTATGTCATAGTTACGATATATGCTATTATTTGTTTTAACTTTGTACTGACAAATGCCTAGATTGAGGAAAAATAGCTGTCAACATCTAAGGTTCATGGCTTCTTATAAATACCATCAATCATCATAATAGTGTGATGTATCATAGATTACTTTTGAGAGTCATTTTGTGCTACTTTAAGATGTTTTAAATACTTATTCATTGCACTCATTTCACCATTTGGAAACCGTATTGCTTTTCTGGTATAATATTTTGTTCAGATAATAAATCACTTACCATTTTCTTTTTGTATAATTTGGACAAATATTTGAGAAATACTTAAACGGCCTTATTACGGATAAGTGTAAAAGCTTTCCTTCTCTTTGTACATATAAAAAAATGTTTTACTGTCACTTTCTCATATATAAATATACCAACTTGTAAAAATTATTTCATTACAATATAGCTGTTATTGCCATTTGTATTGCTACATATACCTATATGAAACATTGAACAGTTCAGTGTTGTCGATACACGAAAATTAAAACCGAAAATTGTTCTGGGAAGTATAACAATGATAGATGGAACCATAACGGTGCGCTGGCTCAATACATATCTTACAACAAAATTCTTTTTCCTGAATATAACAACAAAAAATTGAAAGTACATCAAAATTAAAGAAATGTTATATTAAATCATTTTCATTAACTTCATATTTAGCATTAATTTAACAGTTTTCAATTTCATTTTAATAACGTCCAACATGTTATAAAAATATATGGCATATGTATAGAAAATTACTATAGTTAGTTTAGCATACAGTGATTAGTGAAAGTCACTTTGAAGAATTGTTAATGGGTGATGATATGATAACATAAGTTTAACTCAAGACTACTATTGCATAGTTAATAACCTTAATGAATTATATTAGTCCTTACAACGTAATTGCTACTTTGGAACAACTTCAAAACTCAAAAGAAGTAATTTTAAATGTCACTTGTAAGTAATACAATCTTATGGTTGAATTGAAAATATATTATATTTTGTAAAGAGTATGTAATAACTACCCACTGGTAGTTCTGGTTTCAGTTGGAGAAATTTAGATGTGTCAAGTTGTTATGCAAAATTGTATTTTTTTTGTATAATTTTTATTTATAACATACATCTATTAATATTATTTACTTAAACAGAGTTAATGATGAGCTAAGACTTGATATATATTTATCGATGACAGAAACTCTTAAACTAATTATATATGCTAAATAAAAAGTGCAAACTACATAAACTGAAATAATAAAACTTTTACGGCTAATTACATTTTTCTTTCTTTTCCTTTCTTGATGAATAGGAAGGAAAAACTATTTTCCTTCAGATTTCTTGGTTCCTATATTTTGTGAAGTAATTGATTCATATATTGCTGAATTATATTATTCTTCTATAATATTTTCTGTTAACTATTGGCAAGTATGTAATTCTCCAGCAATAATAAATATATTTTTAACAATGTATTATATTGGTTTCGTTCTGCTAGTTTTAAATGGTGTGGTAATATGTGATCTTCTTCCCATTATTGAACTATTAGATCATTAAAAAAGGTAATTCGCGTATTTTCCAGTTTGTAAATCCCTTTAAATATTCTGCTTATTGTTTCTGTTACCAATTTCAATAAAACTGGTTTTATTTTTTTTGAGTTCTGTCATATTCCATATATCCCTCTTGGGAAATAATTGATACATTTATGTTTTCAGTTAATATATTTAGTACAAAGGATAATATATATATATATATATATATATATATATATATATATATATATATATATATATATATATATATATAATCTCTTAATCTATAATAGCAATTATAACTATATTATTTATCTCTGTTTTTCACTCTAATGTGATCACCCGACTTTTTGACTTTATTTTTTCTTCCACCAGAGACGATTTTGATACCGACGTTGTCTATATTTGGGGATTGTATAGATAAGTCCTTTTTTCTGGTATTTCGATATCCTTTTTTATAACGTTATGTTGACGTCTTATTTAATTTAACAGTTTTAATATTTTTTGTTTTTCTCTTTGTCTATGCTATAATGATGCTATTATAGACTCTCCTTTTGGAATCCTTCTTATTATCTCTATTTTTGATAAGAATTTTTTATTTTAACTACTATTCAATGGATGTCGTTGAAGGTGGTCTTTATTTATTTATACTCTAGTTATGCTTCATTAAAGCTGTAATAATTCCAGTTATGTACATTAGGTTATACTAATATCGACGGTAATTTTAGTTAATGAATGTCCTCTTTTCCAAACAAATCATTTGTACTGAAACTACATCATTGAACAGCAGGATGGGTCACAACCATTCAGGCATTATTTTAAAGATAATTTAATATTTTTAACAGTATCAATGAAACGTAATTATACAGTACAGAATGAAGAAGATCTAGGAGTTCCGATACAAGGATCGTTATAAAAAATTATAAAATTAAAAAACTACTCCTGGTGCTCCTGTGTAGGGGAATAGCACTCCCTATATATCACGTAGTGCGATCTTGCAATTACGTGTACAACGGCCGCCAGGGGTGCCAGTGGTCTTGCAGTCTCGTTTCCTCCTTTCTCTTACGTCCCTCACTTACAATAACAGTAAACATAACCTTGCGTACATGTAAACAAACGCGTAGTCACGAGTTGTAATCAATCTGCAGTGTATAAATATAATAGTGTAAAATGGAGGATTCGCCGAAGGTAAAAAACAAAATGCGTCGTGTGAGACGACGTTGCATAGTGCCTACAAGCAATTACGAAAAAGAACGTTCCGTAGAAGGCGAAACAGTGAATTATTTCAGAGTACCCTCAAACGAAGAAGAAGAGAACTGTGGCAAAGTGCTGTTCGGAATGATTTAACTCTGATTGCCTTTTACAAGTGTACTTTAATGACATGTAACTAACTGAAGAATAATTCAGTGTTTTTAAAAAATTTTCTTCATTAAAAGATTATTATAATTCGACATTATTCAAAATTTTGTATTGTTATTTCAATCGAAGTAATGAATATAATTGCATTAGTCTAAATACACATTTTCTTTTGAACAGGGGCCATATAAAGTTGCCCGCTTAAAGATGGGAGCAGTGACTTGTAAAAATTTGTCAAAAGACTCGCTCGTAAATGTTGTGACGTGTTCTGTTTTCGGTAAAGTGCAGTGAAATAGATAGCTTCATCTTCCTTTCAACGATACTTTGATTATTTCTAATTTATAATATTATAATTTGTAGTATATAATACAAACTTATATTATTTGCCTCTCTGATTAATATTTTAAAATGATTTCTCTCATTTGTAACATAAATATTCATAGAATAAGTTTCAGCACTTTCAGACAGATTATGTACGTATGTGTACATATTACGTGTAAATACAAAATTATTGCAGAAATACAAGAAAACATATTTTTTGTAATTGCAAATTAATCTAATTCAATTTCACCTATACGGTAAACAATAATAATCGTTACGTAATACGTGGCTCAAATAATTTTCCTATAAATTCATTTTGTTATTCATTTTACATCATCTGTTACGTGTATATTAAAATTTAAAAACATTATGTTCAAATTTACCGGCAATGTCGCGCTGCACGGCCTGCAAAACAACTAGCGCTCCCTGTACAATAATTTACCAGCGAACTACCGCAGTGCCAGGGTGCTGCTTTTAAGCGTCCATCAACCATCCAAAGCCATCATTCGACATTAAGGCACGTAAACGCAGGCAAGTGTGGTGCGTGTATTTCTAGCAGTTGCTGCAAGTTAAATATTGTGCCATTCTTTTTCTTTAAATTACAATAAATTAGTGCCTTATAGATTATTTAAAAAGTTAATAAGGACATATAATGGGCACTGTTAAAAGTATTACGTTATCTTTAAAACAATGCATTTATTTATCTTTTACGAAACAACTACTAGACCATGAAATATACTGAAAAACGTCAAGAGAGTAAAAATTTAAGAACAAAACAGTAAATCGTACTTTTTTCTTAAATGTAGTCAGTGTTGTCAAAACAAGAAATTTGAGGGGCTTAGAGGGACCATAACCCCAAAATTCGGATTATATATTATTTCAAAATTTAATAATGTTTTTCATGGGTACTGTATTACGTATACTGAATTTGACTTAATTATTCTTAAAAATGTCTAAGAAAATTGAACAAAACCTAAAAAAAATAACCCTGTATCTCGAAACCCTATATAATTAGGACACATGTTTATATTAATTTTGTTCTTAAAAGCATACAAGAAAACACTTCTTAAAAAGTATGTACGTACTTAATTAGTACCCTGTATACTATCATAGGACATAAATATCTCATTTTTGGTAATCCACAGCCAATATTAAAAAACAACCGATATGTTTGAAAAACCTAATTTATATTATAATTTGAAGTCCTTAAGAATAAGTAAATAATTACTCCATCAGTAGTTATAATTATTTATTTATGTGTTTTAAGAATGTACTAATAACTACTAACTTTCTTCGTTTTTTTCTCTCGTACAAGCAATATATCGACATCTTTTAGGAAATGAAAAGATGAAAACAAAAGGCCAGAGATGATTGGTTTTATAACTGAATTTTTTCGAAAATGAATGGAATACGGGACCATTTTCTTATATCTCAAAAACGGTTTATTTACACATCGTAATTTTCCATCTTGCACAAGGTCAGGGGCGTAGTGTACGTGGATGCGAGTGCTGCGTCGCATTCCTTGAAAAATTCAAATTAGTGTTATTTAAATGTTCAATCAATTTATTCAATTATTACATTTTGTAATTATTTTAAACCGACCGCAAACATACATTATCTACTTCTTTTATTTCAAATGGGAAATGAAAGCGCCCGAAATTATTGGACTCCCGCGTTACTTGCTGCAGTGCTGAATTCGATGGTCCACGTTACATCCAAGCTACACGTTAGATGGGCGAAAAGGTCAGTGACGCAGTCAACAGTGGAACCTCGAGTGGGTGTTGTAGTTATTTCCGGACTCAGTTATGCAATTATGTGAACGCATCTTGGCGACAGTCACCATAACATAAGGAAGATTTGGAAGTACTGTTTTAGGTAATTGTAGAAAATGAAAATGAGGAATGGGATCGAGAAACCGTTGTTTGTCCTAGAGGCCTTTTAACTTTATTGCGAGACTTTGATTTTAATGTTTTCTGAGCAGTATTTTCTACAATATTCTCACATTCCGAGGGTCTGTTTAAAATTGACAAACAAAAATATCAGATATTAGTTACTGCAATAAAAAGATCGCCGATTTCAAATCACATTTTCAAAAATAAGAAACGAGTATAGTGACATTTGGGACCGTATGGATAGATTTGTGTTAAAAAATCAACAACCAAGTAAAATAATGCGTTTAGATTCAATTCCTGAAGAAGATAGAAAAAGCACCTAAGCACGATAGTTTTATGAAAGTTTGGACGTTATTACTTTGAACATTAGTCAACGGTTTAGTGAAATTTATAAACTGAAATTCTTAAATCTTCTAGATTCCACACAATTTACTTTATTCGTAAAACGTTTTCCTGACGAACTTTTTTCTTCTTTAGTAGATACAAATGGAACATTCTTTGACGCAAATCGTTTAAAAAGTGAACTTTCAGTGATTTATAGTGATCCCGATATGAAAATGTGAGCACTGTGTTTAAGCTTCACCAATATATTCTGTCTCTTCAATTATCTTCTGTTTTCCCGGATTCATAAAAATTGTGTCGTTTAATTTTGACTACTCCTAGCACAAGCAGTTCCGCAAAAATATCATTTTCACGTTTAAAGAGACTAAAGACTTATCTGTGAAATTCTCAAGAGCAAGAAAGACTGTCAGCTTTAGCATTAATAAATATTGAAAGTCCCTTGTTAAAAGAAATGAGATCGTCTCCAAACATTTGAAGAATCTGTGATACACGTTTTCGCTGGACAAACAAAAACTGATGAATTGATATTTACTTTAAAAATTAGGATACATACCTCGGCATAATCATTTTAGGTTAGTGTTTTTTTTTTATTTTTACCATTTTCATATGGCGTACCATACATCTAACTAAACCTCTTCCCCTTATAAAATTCTTATCACATCCCTAGATTCATTTCTCATGCTACGCCCCTGCACAAGGTACTTAACTAAATTATCACATTCTCCTTTGGATTGATGCACTGAAGGAATTGAACAAATATTTCATATATTCCGGGCTTTCTTAAACACTGATTTAAATTAACATTACTGTAACTGAAGGTATGGTACTTGCCGTGAATGTTCTGACTACTCAAATCCAAAGCCAATAGATTTTCGCATGGACTACGTGTAGGAGTGCCCCTCTTCACCCTTATCTCAGCACCTCCATCGCAACCCTCAATTGGTGTGACCACTATCTGCACCTGAACAAATAAATATGAAATCAAAATTCGACACTGTTAGTGTATCGAAATTAGCGCAAACTGTTGATACAGGAATTAGCTATTCCGGTATTAGGTCGAAGTACAGAAACGTTGTGAATAAATAATTTGCATCCTGTACGAGAACGTTGTTAGTAGATAGGAATAATTGGAAAATGTAATTCGATGCTTGTAGAATATTAATTGTGTTCAATGTACTGTATGTATTGTACTTTATAGTAATCCAAGTAGTAGTAAACTAAATAGGTTAACTGCGAAATTTTTCAAGCAATAGCAAATCCGATACAAAAAAGAACATGAATTTTTTTTACAAGCATTCGGCTTTTGAGGCTATATCTGAGGGTAAAATGTGTGTAGTGTACGTAATTCCATCGATATTATGTTTTAAGCAACACTGTAATGGGATGGGAGGTATATAAATACAAGCTTCCTACACGATACCAACCCTTTTTTTATCATTTACGTCAGAGATACGTCTACGTTTTCGATTTGCTTTGAGTGTTTAATGTACCGCAAACAATTCATAATCTAACTTAGTAGTGGTTTATTAAAATTGATTAAGGCTTTAATTATTAAATTTTATGATGAAAAAATTTAGAAACAATCACAAACATTCTTTTAAACAGTATATTTTATGTTTACTGAAATGCTGATAGTTTCTGACTGATGTTTTAGGGCGAAAAATTGCGTTAAATTTATCTGACTGAACATGATGAAGATAATTTGCATCAAGCTTAATAGTATGTAGTAGAAATACCTTAAATAGTGATGAGTTAGTCACTAAGCAGTGCATTGATGAAAATCTGTCACCTAGTAATATTGCCATCCACCAAATATTCCAAACATATTCCTGACTACATTAATATAATAATAGTGAGATTACTGGTAGATTACTCGTACTACTGCTACCGTACTAATTTAAGCACTTATTCTTACTGCTACTTTACAGAGATACGCATGAGAAATAAATAAATATATAGTGTGTTGTAAGGTTATGACAGTATGTTTGTCTTTTGTACAGTACAAAACAAAATACAATAATACTAGAATAAAAACTACAAAAATAATTTTCTAAAATAATTCACTAAAAGTAAAAATCAATAACAAAAATAGTACTGAATAGTAATAACATAATAATTTACGCATTAGATATTAGCATATAAGTAAAAATTAGACTAAACTTAGAATTTACTACTATAAAATGTTAAGAAATATGGAAATATGCTATTTATTTATTAATAAAGACAAAAGCCTAGGGACATTTACATGACTCTCATTGAATTGTGATATTTTCGTACAATAAATTCCCCAAAATATCAATTAGTGATATCAATTAGTGAGTAGTGAAAATAACATTCTATTTTTGATAAGAAAAAAAGTTTTAAATATTTAATATTCATTTATTCAACCTAAATATGCTAAGCCGTAGGTAATGTAATACATTTCACCCTAAAATGGTTGCAATATATTTATTCTTTATTTGCACCAAAAGTCAAAAATATATTTGTATATTACAAAATTATGGCTTACTATAATTAGAAAATTATTGTTGGTTTTCTGCAGTGATGGTATTTATTCCTGCGAATAGGTATTTCTTTGAAAGTGCAACATATTATATATGTACTTTTAAACATTTATTTTGATATTAATTTGGTGTTACTATTCACCTGTCTTCTTCTCATATACTAAATGATCATTTATTTTAAAATAAGAGATATTTGTACCTGAAAACCCATTGCGCTGAGTATCTATTAGAGAATGGTGGGCGACGTTTTAATATGTAATTAAAATAAGAATCCGAACTTGTGGATCACATAGATTACATGACGTACAGGTTGTTCTTAAATTGGTTTAGGTACATATTTTGGGTAATGTGTATTTTATTTAATTTTGCAGCATACAAATAAATATTCTCAGTTATCAGGTATTACCTATGACATGTTTTAATATAATTATAAAAAACGAATAATGTATTACATACCGTCGCACAGTGGGGCCAAACATACGAAAATATGAAAAAACATCAAAAATTCATATCTGCTCTAGGATTGAACTAAAAATGAAAAATTTGTACAGAAATAGTCAAATCTATATAAAAAACATATTTTTAGTAGGGATTTTCAAAATTATCCTTTTCATTTTACCCCTGCGAAAAAGAGTAAAATTAAATAAAAACAAAAATAAAATTAAATTTTAGAATAAAATCTAAACATTATTATCTACATTATAACGTACCGTAATTTTCGTTTAATAATTTTCTTAATTACTTTTTTTACCAAATCCTTTAGATTTTGCAGCAATGTTCTTATAACAATACACTAACAAATACAAAACCAAATTACAGCATCAATTCCCTCTTCAGTCATAAGGAGTCCTTTATTTTTGAGATTTGGTCTTAAATAAGTTAGTAGAGGATCGGAAGATAGTATGAACATATTGAAAACATCTTAATTTGTTGCCATTTTAGAACACTTACTGGTGTGGTGTGTTCTATAGTATATGTGGGCGTTGTTTCGGTACTTTTGAGCTTCATCAGTATGTTATTATTATTTGTAACCCGTGACAAAGAATTTTATAGGTGGATGCGCTGGCACCATGGATATAGTGAAACAGCTATAGATATAGTGATAGAGTTTTTGCTGCCTCCTGCGCGTAGAATCGAAGTCTATTAGAATCTACGGCAGATTAGCAACAAATTACTTCAAACATTGTTGCTGGCCTTAGATCAAGTGAGCATTCACATTGGTAATCTCAGTGCTAATGGTTGGATTTTGAAAAAAAACTGCGTGATGCCGTCATTAGTAATTTCCGTACCCTGCTTCACAATGCCTACTTGTATTCCTAGTGTTTCCTTAATCTTCTTAAACCCGTTTCTTAATTTCCTCTTTCAAGGGACGTGTAGCTTCCGATGATAGCCAGGACTTGAAAACTCGATTGCAACTTATCTCAAGTTACAATACAGTGGCTTTGTAATAAATGAATGCCTCAGTGAACAGTAAGGAAAAGGTAATCCTCTCATTGAGTAATCAAATCATGTTTATGGGAACTGTGTTAGTAAATTAAAGATAAATTACTTGTAATGATCTTAAACAAAATAGGTAATAGGAAACTAAAATATAGTAAAATACTAATAAAATAAAATATAATAAAATATTAATAGTTTTTTCTTTTACTTTTCCGCACTCCGCTATACGCGGAAAAGTAATGTAATCGTGAACAAAAATTTTTTCTAGGGTTTATTTTTCGTTTTTCGGCCTAAGAACAAAAGAAATGGTTTTTTAACCATTTTGGGTGTGTGTGTGTCGTTGTTGTCGTTATCATTGTCGTCGTTGTCGTTGTCGTCAGCATTTATTCTTGTTAGCACGATAACTCAACTAAATCGTGTCGGATCGATCGGGTTTTGACTGATTCTGATCGGGGATGTTTCCCAGACGACACCTATTGATTTTAGGGTGGATAGGACACACGCCACCCTGTCCGTGGGTCATGAGAAAGTACGATAATGGACTATTTGAGAAAAATTGAATAAAGTAAAACTGTCGCATAAAACACATTCTGCATTTATCTGTTGATTTATTTTTTCTCGGCCACTCAATTTCAAGATAGAGATGTTCCACGTGTGGAAAAGTTCGCTTTAAGGTTTTAAAGCTGTTTATTTAATTTGTTCCTTTTAATGAGATACAGGTATATAGTACTGATCTGGTACATAATAACTTTAGATTTATATAACATCAATCTAAATATTTTTTTTCTAACGACGGCATTTGTTTTACATGAAGAAATTTATTTAGCCAACACTACTTAATATGTTAAATATTAAACAAAAATTTTAATCCAAAGGGAATATTTATTTTACATAAAACAAGTATGACTTAATTAGTAAATGAGAATATTAAATCATATCTAGTATGTTTGCAAGGAAGAGATTTTTGAAAACATATGTATGGAGCACGGCACTATACGGTTGCCAAACCTGGACGATAGGGGAGCAATTAGGAAGAAATTAGAAGCTTTTGAGATGTGGTGTTACGGAAGAATTATGAAAATACCATGGACTGATAGGGTTAGAAACGAAGAAGTATTGGAGAAAGGCGGCGAGAAAAGAAGTATATGGAAAAACATAAAGAAGAGAAGAGATAGAACGGTAGGCCACTTGCTGAGACATGGGGGAATAGTCCGCGATATTTTGGAGGCAGAAATAGGAGTGAAGAAAGGCAGAGGTAGGCCTAGATTAGACTACTGCTCGCAAATAGTAAGGGATGTAGGTAGTAGCACAATTAGCGAAATGCGTAGGTTAGCACAAGATATGAGAAGCCGGAGGTTAGCGTCCAACCAGTCTTAGGACTAATGACCTCATGATGGTGAGTATGTTTGCAATGATTTGGGTCTCAAAATCAGCATTTGTTTGTCGTAATCGTTATTTAATAATAAGCAATGTATAAATTAAATAATTGGCAATATATAAACCATCCTATGGATGTATCTATGCTGGAAATAAAAAGGCAATCAAATAATAGGTGGTTTATGTTTTCTAGTTTGAACCTGGTCGTTTGAACTTCGTAGAACAAGTTTGTCTTAATTTACGATTATAATATTCTTTGAAACTAATTAATACAGAGTGAATACCTAGATATGCATATTGCTTATAACGAGACCATTAATGAGAAGGCAATAATTGTATTTTGTTTCAAATACGCGTTTTGATAATCTAATGATAGATTTTTTTAAGTAAATTGTTAGACCTCTTGAGAAATAACAGCATTATTCTATTCCATTAAAATTTTGGTAAGATCAGTCCGAATTAGATCAAATTATTAAATATTGTACAAAAAAAAATGCTGTCGAAAACGTAGACTTAATAAATTATATTATTTATGATAATATCTTAACGTACCAGTTGAAAACATAAAACTTCCAACGGAGCTGCAATACAAAAATTGTTTTAATCTAATAATCGCATTTTCTCCCCAAATTTTCAAGGCTATTATGAAAATTAATATGTATTTATGTCACGGAAAACATGTACCGTTAAACAATATTTTAGCTTAGCTTAAGGTGTTTCAATTTGGACAGCATGAAAATAATTGTCACAATAAATCAGTGATCTGTCCAAAATGTCCGAGGAAAAAAAAGGGATTGTTTAACTGTTACCGACTTGTATAACAGCTACAAAGACTGATGCTTCATTATAATTTCAACATGATGTGCATTTGGGAAACTTGGTTAATTAAATATGCGCTTTCAAATGTTGGAAGTACACTAGGCACAAAAATTAAGGGATATAAGAAAATCATAAATCTTTAAGTGATCTTCAAAGGGCTGTAACTCGGAGAAAAATAGTCGCAGGGCAGTTTTAAAAAAAGTTTATCGTTTTCAGATCTTGTGCTAAAAAATTTTTAGTGTCAGCAATTTTTGAGTAATCATAAGAGAAGAATCGGAAGAAATCTAAAATTTTTGCTCGCCTTTCAAAAAGTTCACGGACTTCAGGTTTTTTTTAGACAATTTTAACCTCTTTAATTTGAGTGGTATAAAAGCCTTATACGATGATTTCTTGCTGAGTTATCGTCCTTCAAAGCAAAAAAAAAACAGTTTTGACTTTGATAATTAATTACTCGGGAGTTTTTTTTTCATTTTTTTCTTACAGGAATTAACTTTATTTGATAAAAGAAGTATGGATTATTGCTAAAAAACATTTTAGCAATATGGACCGCAAAAAATAAATAAAAAACGAAAAACCCATCCTTAAATTGATTTTTAGCAAAAAGGACAAATTCAGTCATTCCGAATACAATGAAAAAAATCGCAGCGCTTTGAAATTATCAGGGTTTCCTTATGATACTTTAAGGTTGAAAACAATTAATTCACATTCTTAGTCTATACATTATTTGCAGTTAAGTTCATCAACATTCTCGCACAAAAAAAATTATCAAAAACCAATAACTACGACTTGTAAAGAACCCTTTACAAGTTGACAAGTCGGTAGAATACAAGATCTAAAAACTAGAAACATGGAGCTTTAATTTTCCTTTTTAAAATTTCTCTGCGACTGTTTTTTTGCAAGTTACAGCCCTTTGGAAATCACCTAAATATTTAGCATATTTTTTACATCCCTTAATTTTTGCGCCTAATATATACCAAATTATAAACTTATATTTAAAAATCAAATAACTGTCGAAATAGTGATGGTAGAATAAGCATTTACATCCATAATACTATAAATTATTTTACTGCGGTTGCAGGTGTTGAGCATTATTGGATAAAAATTCATTTAGGGTCACTAATACCCTGATAGGAGGAATATATAGAGTACCATCAAATATTATACACTGTTTTCTTATATACTTAAACTATTTATTAAGCATACATCGTCAAGATCAAAATATA
Source organism: Rosalia funebris (assembly GCA_037954035.1). NCBI lineage: Eukaryota > Metazoa > Arthropoda > Insecta > Coleoptera > Cerambycidae > Rosalia > Rosalia funebris. The sequence continues at coordinate 5,976,362 of JAZFAV010000001.1, read as the reverse complement.
TTAGGCGATGTAAATGTTGATCTCCTACAAAACAACTTTATGTATGAATGTTTGACGTCTTATAATTTTCAACAATTAATAATAAATCCTACGCATATTACATCTCTCTCTCTCTCTCTCTCTCTCTCTCTCTCTCTCTCAAACTACTATTGATATTATTTATATAAATAATAAAGACATATTACCAAATGCTGGTATATTATCTGCTGACAATATTTTTAATCAGAGTGTTATATATTATGAAATAAATTTATACTTACCATATTCTAAACGTTTTCTTATTTTGTATAGACATTTTTGAAATTTTAACGAAAAATTTTGATAAATACCTAAACCATATACGATGAGATAATATTTTACATGTACGATGAGGATAAACTCACTAGTATATTGTTCAATAGTTACATATAATTGTTTAATAATCATGTTCCTTATATCACCTATCGAATTACTAAGCTATATGCTCCGTGGATTACACATATGTATATAACTACTGATAAAGCAGAGAGATACCACCTCTAGTAAATATAAGTGTCTGAATCTGAAAATGATTTAAATTATTACAAATAAAAGGTTATAGAAGTCTATTAAACATCTAAATATGAAAAGGAGACCTTTAAGAGATGTTTCTGTAGAATTTAAATATCCCAATGCCATAAATGATTATTTTTGTCACTGTATAGCCCTCCAGATCCATCCAGACAAATTTTATGGTTTTAAAATTGAAGAAATTTTTTTTTGCATTAGTATAAATTAGCATCTGCAGATGAGGTAAGAGATACAAACGCATGCGGAAGTGATAATATTAATGCAAAAATAATTTCATTATTATTTTCATTTTGTATTATGTATTCAGTAATTTATCCATATATAACACATATAACTAACTGTGCTTGGAGGTTCTATATTTCCCTGAACTATGGAAAACTTCCTTTCGAAGATCATTATGCAAAGTAAATATTCCTTCGCTTTATAGTAATCTTCATCTAATTAGTATTCTTCCTACAATGTAAAAAAACTTTAGAAAAAGTTATTTACATCTAAATGTGATATAATGTAAAACAATATTATTTCAAATTTGCAGTCCGGTGTTAGAAGAGAGTACAGTACATTACTTTTAACTGCGAGAGATAACCTATTTGTCACACTTTATCATGGCTTAGCCATTCTTAATGTTAATGGAGTTTTAATTCAACTGTATTGTTCAAAAGCTTTTAATACTCTACTTCTTACAAAACTTGAATAATATACTTGTGATCCTATTATTTTACGTTTTCTTAGTTCACATTCTATTGATAGGTATCAACAAGTTATAATAAATAATAATAATATATGTCGGAGACAACCCTCTGTATAGGCCCATGCCACCCCGGTTATCGAGATAGGAATGCATGGAATGCAGACATAAACACGGTTACGAGAAGATGTAAACATTACCATAAATGGTCACGTCGAATGTGTGACGGAGCTAGCGGTGGAACCTATTTTCTCCCGCGGGCAGAACAAAACCGAGTTGAGGGTCCCGTGTATGAATTCAGTTAGAAAAGACTCGAGATAGCGAGACGAGGTATCATGGGACTATTGGTGGCGGACTGCTTAGCTCCTTTCGTGCAATTTAATTATCGTTTTAATGATCTGACATTTTAGTTTTAATATTTACTGACTATTGATTTCGTTTGTTTTGTTTAGTAACTTTTATATTTTTTCATCGTTATTGTTTAGTGAATTATTAAGTGTAATAAAGTGTGTGAAAATGCGACCAAAGTCCAGTAAATCTGCCCCAAAGCAGATTCTTTCCTGCTCGCCTCCGACATCAGAAGTGGGATCAGAACTATTACCACAATCGTCAAATAATGAAGAAGCTTCGAAAAATGGCTCCGAAAATGTAATTCGAGAAATCCAACGATTGAGGCAAGAAATAAGAGATCAACCAGGACCTTCAGCGCGCCCATCTGCCTCTACCAACATGGGACAAATAAAACTACCAAAGTTCAATCCCGCAGACAAAAATATGAACGCAGAATCCTGGTGTGAATTTGTTGATGCCTGGGTGGAATCTTTTCAACCCAGCCATATAGAAATTGCATTGACAATTTCCGGTGCTCTAGAAGGTGAAGCCGCAAATTGGTTAACATCAGCCAAACCAATGAAGAAAACCTGGGAATTACTTCGTGCCGAATTCTTGGCTGTATTTCAACGAAGAGTAAGCCCAATTGAACAGTTAGTTGAAGCTGTACTAGGACGAACCGATATAGCACCTGAAGATGCCACAATGGAAGACCTGTTACACAGCATGCAAACTGCTTTGACTCTTATTCGAGAACGAGAAAGCGACGAGGCCCTAGCTGTCCTAATAGGCTGCTTCCAAGCTTCCAACCGATTTCCCTATGCCAGACGAAGATTTCAAACTGACTTGCCTAAGGATATTCGCACCTTTTGCACCATGATGGAGGGGAAATTCATCAAACGTCCGGCGCTATATCCTACTGATCAACATACTAGTTCGAAGCGCTCAAATCAGTCATCCTCACATTCTGGAAGAAGTGTAGCGTCCTTTTCTGGCCGATGTCACAACTGTTACCGACTTGGACATAAAGCGCACAGCTGTCGCCAATCCAAACACGCAACTTCAACAAGTAGTGTGAATCGACACCACCAGGACAGGGAATCAAAATCCGTTAGCTGTTTCACTTGTGGGGAAGCTGGTCATATCTCACCAAATTGTCCCAAGAAGGATCGCTCTCGGAGACCAAGCGGAGAATGCCGAATAAGTGAGAGAGGGGTGAATATTTGCGAAGTTGCCGCCTTACCTGAAGGAAAGCTACTTTTAAAAACTGGTGAGACGTTTCCATTTTTATTCGATACAGGCTCTGACTGTTCTCTGGTCCGTAAAAGTATTGCATGCCACTTCGATGGCAAAAGATTCAATAATTTAGTTTCCTTAAAGGGGATTGCTAGTGGCTCTTCCTTGTGTTCAACACAAATTTTAACGCTGGTAGAAATTCAGAATTTACATGTTGAAATTTTGTTTCATGTAGTCTCAGATGAAGTTATTTCAAAGAGCATTATAATTGGCAGAGATTTAATAGCACAAAATGTTGACGTGCACTTTGGCCCATCTGGTTTAATTTTAAAACGTGCAATCAATGTATTACTTTGTGACCAGACACCGGTACATTTTTCAAGGGTTAATACTGATGTGTCAGATATAGAAAAACAAAACCTTTTCACTTTGTTACTAAAATACAGTAAATACTTTGTCAATGGCGTCCCTTCAGGACGAGTCACCACAGGAGCTTTAAAAATACGTTTAAAAAAATTCTAATAAATTTGTTCAACGTAGGCCAATCATTTTTTATCCTAATTTGTCAATCGAATTATACACCGATGCTAGTTCAGACGCTTACGGAGCAATATTATTCCAAAAGAAGGACTCTAAACTTCACGTTGTTGCATATTTTAGCAGACGAACCACTAAAGCTGAATCTCGTTATAATTCTTATGAACTCGAAGCATTGGCAGTGGTACAATCAATACGATTTTTTCGCCATTTTTTTATATGCCAAACACTTTACAGTAGTAACAGATTGCAACTCCCTAAAAGCTTCTCGGACAAAAAAAAAAGATTTAACACCACGAATTTATCGCTGGTGGGCATTTTTACAATCGTTTGACTTTGACTTAATTTACCGAGAAGGCAAACGCATGAAACACGCCGATTATTTGTCAAGAAACCCTACACCGCCACTTGAAAAGGGGAATGTAAACACAGATGCACCAGGTTCCGTGCAGGTAGTTGACATACATACAGATTGGCTCTCGGTCGAACAAAAACGGGACAACGACCTTTTAAGCATCATCACAAAAATTAGGTCAAATGAACTTGATCCAGACCTAGCAAAAACCTATGACGTTCGTAATAATTTATTGTACCGTAAAATCGAGCGCCATCATAAAAGTTTATATTTACCAGTGGTACCTAAGTCAATGGTGTGGTCGGTAATAAATCACGTACACACTGACTTAAAACATTTGGGTTGGGATAAAACTCTTGATAAAATTTATGAGTTATATTGGTTCCCGAAAATGGCACGCACGGTTAGAAAATTTGTTGAAAATTGTATAATTTGTAAATCTTCTAAAAATGCAAGTGGTGCAAAGCAAGTTCAAATGCATGCAATACCTAAAATACCCAGGCCCTGGCATACAATACACTTAGATATTTCGGGCAAGCTCAGTGGTAAAAGTGATACCAAAGAATACGTATTCGTCATAATCGATGCTTTTTCAAAATTTGTGTTGTTGAGAAAAATAAAATCACTTACGTCAGGGACGGCTCTAGATTGTTTAAAAGAATCCACTTATCTGTTTGGAGCGCCGGCTCGAATTATTTGTGATCAGGGTAAATGTTTCACTAGCAGTGAATTTCGTGGGTTTTGTAAATCCCATGATATTGATTTACATGTTATTGCACATAGTACAAGTCGTGCGAATGGTCAAGTAGAACGTGTTATGCAAACACTTAAGAACACTTTAACATCGATAGAGTCAGAAAGTAATGATCGATGGCAAGATTCTCTAGGAGAGGTACAATTAGCTTTAAACAGTACTAGACATAGGGTAACCGGTTTTAGTCCTGCCGAATTACTATTTGGAACCGAAATTCGCTCGCTTAATTTGCAGAAGATCATTGTGAGTTAATAAATTATGATAATGCAATCTCATTGAAAGATATCCGTGATCAAGCAGTTAAAAATATTAAGGTGTCAGCACAAAAAGATACTTCCCGCTTTAACCTTGGAAAAGCTACAATTCAATCTTTTAAGGAAGGTGATTTTGTATTTAGTAAAAGTAACGAAAGAATGCTAACAAAACTAGAAAGAAAGTATAGAGGTCCATTTAAAATAATTAGAGTCCTAGAAAATGACAGATATGAAGTGGAGAGAGTTTCTCACAAAGGCAAAAGCCAACTGTTTAAGTTTGCCCATGATCAGTTGCAAAAAGTACCAGAAGGACAAGGTGAAGTTATCCTTGATCCCGAAGTTGAGAGCCAGACTGAGCCTGTGTCCGCTGATGATTAGGTAATTGATTTGTCCATTTTTACTGTGCATGTGAAGTAGTGAATGATTTCAAAGTATCGGGATAATTGAGTGAGAGGACATCTTTTGGTCGGTCCTCCACGGGATAACTGAGTGAGAGGACATCTTTTGGTCGGTCCTCCATGGGATAATTGAGTGAGAGGACATCTTTTGGTCGGTCCTCCACGGGATAACTGAGTGAGAGGACATCTTTTGGTCGGTCCTCCACGGGATAATTGAGTGAGAGGACATCTTTTGGTCGGTCCTCCACGGGATAACTGAGTGAGAGGACATCTTTTGGTCGGTCCTCCACGGGATAATTGAGTGAGAGGACATCTTCTGGTCGGTCCTCCACGGGATAATTGAGTGAGAGGACATCTTTTGGTCGGTCCTCCACGGGATAACTGAGTGAGAGGACATCTTTTGGTCGGTCCTCCACGGGATAGCTGAGTGAGAGGACATCTTTTGGTCGGTCCTCCACAGGTAGTTGAGGTTGAGGAGACATCAGTTGGTCGGTCTCCCTATTTTGGAGTGAACGAGTTGAGTTTGAGGAGACATCAGTTGGTCGGTCTCCCTATCTTAGAATGAATGAGTTGAGTTTGAGAGGACATCAGTAGGTCGGTCCTCCACTCTCAAGCTGAACACCGGTATAGTCGTCATACTATACCAACTTACGTAGCTAGTCAGGATGGACGAGCGATTTGAGGATGGTAATTTACTTCTTATGTTTCAGATTAAAACTGCAGTGCCCGAGGACGCGCACTATGTCAGTATGGCCGTGTCGGAGACAACCCTCTGTATAGGCCCATGCCACCCCGGTTATCGAGATAGGAATGCATGGAATGCAGACATAAACACGGTTACAAGATGTAAAGAGAAGATGTAAACATTACCATAAATGGTCATGTCGAATGTGTGACGGAGCTAGCGGTGGAACCTATTTTCTCCCGCGGGCAGAACAAAACCGAGTTGAGGGTCCCGTGTATGAATTCAGTTAGAAAAGACTCGAGATAGCGAGACGAGGTATCACGGGACTATTGGTGGCGGACTGCTTAGCTCCTTTCGTGCAATTTAATTATCGTTTTAATGATCTGACATTTTAGTTTTAATTTTTACTGACTATTGATTTGGTTTGTTTTGTTTAGTGACTTTTATATTTTTTCATCGTTATTGTTTAGTTAATTATTAAGTGTAATAAAGTGTGTGAAAATGCGACCAAAGTCCAGTAAATCTGCCCCAAAGCAGATTCTTTCCTGCTCGCCTCCGACATATATATACCTTCAAATAAGGCAGTAATCACATCCAGTTTTCCACAAGGTTCTATTTTAGATTTTACTATTCGTGTATCTCTTCTCCACTGCATTTTCTTATACAGAATGCTGCAACTTTTATCTTGGAAAACAGTCAAACTCACGCATTTGCCGTTGATGCACAGCTTTTATTGTCACTAAAACTTTATTAAAAATGTGTGTGAACATTTAAATCAAGATTTAGGACCAATAATTTTATTTTCATAGCGATATAACTTTAATCACTTAAATTGAAATATAATAGCATCATATTTTGTTACAAGCATTTCAAGCAGTTACAGACGTGGTCTGGGGCCGGGGGCCGTGGGGAAACCCGGGGGCCGTTTGACACTACTCTCACTTGGGAGTAGCGTAATTTGTGCCTCTCCACTACTCAACATTAGAAGTGATTTCCAAGATACTCCCAAGATAGTCGAGTCTCCTTCGCGTCACCTCAGAGTTTCTTAGTGTAAAGAGGGTCTTACCATTCATAGGTACCGTTAATTTGGGCGAATGTAAAGGATTTATGGGGAAGGGGTATGCTCTTCTCGAGGGATTTCTATAGACCAGTAACGCCAATTTTGGTTATACCTTTAAATGTGCCTCTCGGTGAATAGGATGTTATCGAAATTGTCAAAGCCTTGGATTAATTCTTGGCCAAAAGCGGATCGAATGGCATAATATTCAACTTTCAAATCTTAAACCAGTTGAATCTTATAATGACGAAAGTTCCAATCCTTTGCCAGGATGTAGTAGAGAGCGGTTTTCGAAGCATTTAAGAGCATCGTACACAAGTTCGAGGTGTACATATTACTGCTGCACGAACATTTTCGACGTTATCGCCATGTCTTGTTCATCTGAGTCGACCCGTCGCCGTCGGTTCTTTATTAATGTTAGTACTTTGTCTTTCAAATTTAGTGACCCACATTTTAATTAATTTTGCTGAAGGTACTTGATTAATGTCGTGAAGGAACTAGTATGTTTAATACAGGCGACGAATTATTACGAGAAAACAATGGTTCCTGTAAGTACTTCTGACACACATGGCACGTTGCCCACCGGTGAAATGATCAATTGCAACTAAATTTCCAAAACATGGTATCTAACAGGCACATACGCGTATGTATTTACCACTGTCACTCTCTGAGATCTTCAACAAGTAAATGAGGAAAACATTTCCAGACACCTTGTATTACTGACAAATTTCAATATTATGATCAACGGAAAGCATGTTATTCTGAAAATGCCTGTCTATATTAGACTTGGATGGTTCCCCTACTACAGATCAGATTGAAGATTAGATTTTTTGATATTTGTTTCACCTGATTTAATCTTAACATTAGAAACGTTATAAATACTTACATATTTGTAATTACGTTTTTGTGATATATTTTAGACTACGTATTTGTAATACAAGCGACCATAACTATTGCACTACAAAGTGTGTGGTATAGCCAATTGGAATTAACACTGATAGAAGCTCTTTAAAATTCAATGAATGTAGCAAAAGCATGACATATTTTTAAATAAAGATTGTAAGTAGATTACGGACGATAGAACAAATACACTATTTCCACAGACTCGAGATTCTCTAAAACTGCTTGACTTTACGGTAAGACGTGATTGCATTACGTGTCTAGAGCCAAAATCGAAAACAATTTTAAGACGTTCCCTATTTCGATAATAACACTCAAACTCGTTCAGTAGCGGTCTACTCAAGTTGTAACTACGGGGTAGTTCCGCCAAAGGAACTTGAGGATCAATGAAGAAATCTGTAACCTTTTAAATATCATCAGTAAATTCATCATTTTTTTTTGTCGAAAACCAAAAAAACTCTCTCGATAATTAGACCTATGAAACAGCGTTCAGGAGAGACAGATGATGTTTCTTCAAGAATGTCCTACCATATTCGGCATGTAGCCAAATAAAAATCTGTAATCTTTCAACTACTATCCATAAATTCATCATACTTTTTTTGCGGAAAACGAGAGAATTCTCTAGATAATTTCAATCTATGTGATACAGTGCCGAGGAGAGATAGTTGACGCTTACTCAAAAATTTACTACTACATTCAGCATATCCCCAAATGAAAATGAAAGAAGCTGTAAACTTTTAAATACTATCAGACAATTAACAATATTTCTTTTGTAGAAAACGAAACAATTATGTTGATTATTGCAATCTATAAGACATATCGCTGAGGAGAAACAGATGATATTTGTTAAAAAATTTACTACCATTTTCGTCATGTTGCCAAATGAAAATGAAAAAAGTTGTAATCTTCTAAATATCATCAGTAAATCCACCATATATTATTTTGTGGAAAACGAAAGAATTATCTTGATAATTATAACCTGTGAGACATAGCACTGAGGAGAGGCAGGCGATGTTTTATCGACAATTTACTACTATATTCAGCATGTCAAATGGAAATGAAATAGAAGTGAATCAGGTAGTTAATTCATCAACTGGTCATTTTTCTGTGGAAAATGAAAGAATTGCTTTGATAATTGCAGTCAATGTCCATGTAACAGTGCAAAGGAGAGGCAGTTGTTGTTTTTCCAAAAATGTACTACAATATTCAGCATATCGATAAGTGAAAATGAAGGAAGCTGTAATATTTTAGATACCACCAGACAATTAACCATATTTTCTATTGTAGAAAATTAAATAACTGTTTTGATAATTGCAATCTATGACATATAGCGCCGATGAGAGGTAAGTGATGGTTTTTCAAAAATTTACTACAATATTTGATATGTTGCTAAATGAAAATGAAAAAGCTGTAATGTTTCAAATATCATTAGTAATGCGTAATACCTTCTTTTGTGGGAAAGAAATGAATTGTCTTGATATTTAATCAATGTATAAGACATAGCGCTCAGGAGAGACAGTTGATGTTTTCTCTACAATTTGCTATATATTCAGCATGTCGCCAAATAAAAATGAAGAAAATTAAAAAAGCTGAAATAATTTAAATAACATCCATAAATCCGTTACATTTTCTTTTGTGGAAAGCGAAAGAATTGTCTTCATAATTACGAACTATGAGCCAAGTAATGTTTTCTCAACAATTTACTACTATGTTCAACATGTTACGAAATGAAAATGAAAAAATCTGTAATCTTTTAGATATAATCATTTAATTTGTTATATTATTTTGTAGCAAGAATTATCTTGATAATTGCAATTTATGTGAAAACGCTGAGGACAGAAGTGTGATGTTTTCTTAAAAATGTACTAATCTATTCAGGATTCCATCAAATGAAAATTCAAAAAGCTGGTAATCTATTAAATATTATCAGTTAATTAACCATAATTTCTTTTGTTGAAAACGAAACAATTGTTTTGATAATTGCAATCTATGAGACATAGCCCTGAGGAGAGACAGGTGATATTTTTTAAAAGTTTACTACTATATTCAGCATGTTGCCAAATGAAAATGAAAAGCTATAATATTTTAAATGCCATCAGTAAATCATCAGTCATACTTTACTTTGTGGACAATGAAAGAATTGCCTCGATATTTGCGATCTATGACACATAGCGCCGAGGAGAGGCAGGTGAAGTTTTCTTAACAATTTACTATATTCAGGATGTCGATAAATGAAAATGAAAAAAACTGTAATCTTCTAAATATCATTAGTCACTTCATTATATTTCATTTTTTGGGAACAGAAAGAATTGTCTTAATATTTGCAATTCATGTGAGATAGTGCTGAAGAGAGACAGGTGTCCTCTTAAAAAATTACTAATCTATTCAGCATGTCGCCAAATGAAATTAAAGAAGCTGTAATATTTTAAATATCTTTTGTCAATACACGATATTTTCTTTTGTAAAAAACGAAATCATTATATTCATAATTGCAATCTACGAGATATAGCACGCAGGAGAGGCAGGTTATGTTTTCTCAAAAATTTACTACCATATCCGGCATGTCACTAAATGAAAATGAAAAAAACTTTCAAATATCATGAGTAGATTCGTCAAAATTTCTTTTTCTGAAACCGGTCTAAGAGTTTTGATAATTACATTCTATGAGATATATCGTTGAGGATACAGCAGGTGATGTTTTCTCAAAAAAGTTCATTATTATATTCAGCATGTCGTCTAATGAAAATGAAAAAAGCTGTAATATCCAAAAATTGCTAGTAAGTTTGTTACATTTTATTTTGTATAAACCAAAAGTACTGTTTTCATAACTCCAATATATATGGAACAAAGCGCTGAGGAGAGACAGATGATGTTTTCATGTTCAAAAATATCGTAACAATTTTTCATTTTCTAACGTATACATCAGTGTCGTTGGTGTTTGAACTCAAGATCGGTTAATAACCGATCTTGGTTTGAACTCTCAATATAACATAAAATGATGACTCTATTATTTTTCGATCGTAAAAGCATAGTTAAAAAAATCTAGCTATACAGCCTAACATAAATACAATTCATTGTGATGGCAGTGCTATCATCTAGTATTAAAATTATTTGTTGATGTTGTCTGTTTAGGAGTGCCTATGAATCAAATACGAGTATATATTGTACGTACCTACCTAATGTTTAAATTGTAAATAATACCCACCAGATGGTTGAAATTTCGGCCTATAAAACTTATTTATGAATTAGTTTTATGTAATTGGGCGGGGACTTTTTTATACTTCTGAAAGATCTGTAAAGTATAAAAACAACTTTTAGTTGTTTAAAAAGCTTTTTCACTATTTATACTTTATGGTTTTAAAAATATTTGATGACCTATTTAAAAAATATTCTTATGTTATGTTTATATTAAGTTTTAAACAACTGTCTTTGTTATATAGGAGCATTTACTTTCTTATACAAAAAAAATGGTTAAAAATAAGAAATAAGCATATTAGATTTATATACTATATTAATAATGAAAAAAATTATAAACACTTTTAGCGAAAAAATGCCTTGTGAGGAATTACACATTTCTTATGGACAGTTTAATTACGTGAATTATTTAAAAATTTGTCAGACATTATAGAACATACATTTTGATTTATCTCCTACGTAATAAAATATGACACTTATTTTGAATATGACTGTAGCATAATTGATACTGTAGCATCTTTAGTACATGGAGTCTCATTCTGTCCACGGTTTCTCAATAACGGAAATTGCTATCGTGTTCAGAAGGTTGATTTATGAATATTCAATGTAATTTGAATCTATTTTAAGTCTATTGATTTTCTTCCATAAGAAAGCTTAATTTCCACAAAAATAATCTGAAAAAATTCGTATACATGCAAAGACAGACAAATTCAATGGTGCCTTCAGATTTCTCATAAATCCACTAGTTCTCTAGGTAGATATGTAAGACGTAAGTTTATTTCCTTAGTCTAATTTATGGGCCCGCTGTCGGTAGAGCCGTCTACATCACGTCAACGGAGTAACACATCTGATAGCTTGACCTCCGTATCTAATAGTAACGATTCCATTGAACGGTTGACCGTTTTCATGACGGCATTACTCGAAAAGCGAGAGCGTGTTAGCTTACCAACTGGAAAAGGGGACGTTATACCTGACTTCGACCCTGACAATAAAAACCAAACTGTACTACAGTGGTGTCAGAAGGTCGATGAACTACGAGAAGTTTACAGGTGGACTGAAGAGACGACTGTTTACTTCTCCACCACCAAGTTGAAGGGTTTGGCTGATGTGTGGTATAAAAGTTTATCTACTTTAAAGTTCCCTTGGGGACAATTGAAGGAAAAATTACAAACCGCTTTTCCTTCTCGACAGGATTACAATACTGATCTCTGGGAGATGATGAACCGAAGAAAGAGATCCGACGAAACCTATTCGAAGTATTATTATGAAAAAATGGCTCTTCTCAACAGATGCAGAATTTTTGGCACTGATGCTGTGTCCTGCGTCATCGGAGGAATTAGTGACGTAGTGGTTAAGACCGGAACCACTGCAGGAAATCATCAAAGGCTTGATTCATTGTTCGGCTACTTGAGTGCACTGAATAATTTGCCTCCTACGGCTAGGGCGGATCATTTAGGCTCTAAGAAGAAGCAACGTTCATGGAAAGGGAAACAACAAAACTCTTCATCTAGCGAAGGGACTTGCTACAAATGCAAAGAACCTGGACATTTTGCAAATGAGTGTCCAACGAAGTCGAAGGAGAAAGAAGGTGTAAAATGCAGCTACTGCAAACGTAGAGGACATACTGAGGAGAAATGCTTTCTCAAGCAAAAATCTGCTAAGCAAATTTGACTAATAACGGATAAGTTAAATCAAAAATTCTATAAAAAAAAATATTCTCGTCAATGGAACCTCGACCTTGGCTTATATAGATTTTGGTAGCTCATGTTCTACAGCCCGACTGCAAGATATGGGACCATTAAAACTGGACTACAGCTTAACAGAGGAAACCATCTTATAAGGTTATGGTAATGCTTATACTTCTACTTCGGGTACTGTTGGTTTTACCATCGCCGTAGATGAAATAGAAGAAACCATTTCAGCATATGTAATACCAAATTTCGTTCAAGAGGTGCCAATCTTAATAGGTCCAAACTTTACCGAATTACCCAATATTCTAGTCGTGAAGGACGATGTTTCATTGAAATTTTATAACCGTAGTGATACTTTAGAGATAAGTAATATAGAGTTGAAGTTAACAACGCCGAAAATTATCCTTAGAGTCTTCCAATGAGAGCGTCTAATGACAAAAATCCTAAAGCCTATTCGTGGAAACTCCGCGCTTTATCTAGATGACGTTCTTTTATATGCCAGAACTATAGATGAAGCCTTAGATAGACTGAAAGAGTCGTTGGAAATGTTTCGTTCCGAAGAATTAACCTTGAATCTGAAAAAGTGTTCGTTCTTGCAGACTTCAGTTAACTATTTGGGATTCGAAATCGAACAAGGCACAGTAAGACCAGGTGCTGATAAAATTCGAGCGGTAGCCGACTTTCCAACGCCATCTAATGTACATAACGTCAGACAATTTCTCGGATTGACGGGCTATTTTCGACATTTTGTAGAGGGGTATGCTCTGATTTCGAAGCCATTAACCAGACTTACAAAGAAAGCCGTACCGTGGCAATGGAAGGAAATGGAAGAAACTGCATTTAAACAACTGAAATCGACGCTCATCTCTAGGCCAATTCTAACGCTGTTTAACCCAGAGGCAATCACAGAAGTTCACACGGACGCCAGCCAAATAGGACTTGCTGGCATATTGTTACAACGACACACGGATGACCGTCTGCATCCCGTAGCCTACTATAGTAGACAGACCTCTGACACGGAGCAGAAATATCATTCTTACGAGCTGGAGACACTTGCCGTGGTAGAGAGCCTAAAGAAATTTAGGATATACCTATTGGGAGTAACATTCATTGTAGTTACCGATTGCAATGCCATAAAAGCTAGCAGCAAGAAGAAGCAGATCATACCTAGGATAGCGCGATGGTGGCTGGAGCTACAAGAATACACATTTGAAGTACAATATCGACCAGGAGACAGGATGAAACATGTAGACGCCCTTAGCCGCAACCCTTGTAACTCAAAACCAGCCGACCACCAAGGAAGAGAACAAATGTTCCGCATTGAGGAAGCTGACTGGGTACTCTCCGCCCAATTAACTGACGAGAGGATTCAGAACATTCGCAGTATAGTATCAAAACCTCCGGAGACAGAACACGAAAGGTACATCTATAAGAATTACTGCCTACGAGATGGCCGCGTGTACCGTATCACCGTTAAAGGTATACTGTGGGTGGTTCCAACTGGAATGAGACAGCGCGTCCTCAAAGTCGCGCATGACGGTATTGGTCACTTTGGAGTCGACAAAACTCTTAAGCGACTTTGCGAAAACTACTGGTTCCCAAAGATGCAAAAATATGTGGAACGATACATATCCTGTTGTGTACCTTGTTTGTACAATAAAAGGAACTTTAGTAGGAAAGAAGGATTCTTACATCCAATTCCTAAAGGCAAGGAGCCCTTATCCACATTTCATGTGGATCATCTCGGCGCTTTTCCGAAATCGAGGAGAGGAAATTGCCACCTCATAGTAGGGATTGATGCCTTCACCAAGTTTTCATTTTTACGAGCTACAAAAGATACTCAATCAAAGTACGTATATAGGAAAAGTCCGTTGCTGTTGATCGGATGCGTCCTTGGAGCACACCTGGAGGTGTTTCGGATGATACTGATGATGATAGTGGTGAAGATGAGCATGGAGTGCCTATCTCTTCAGATGAAGATGACCAAATGCACTAAGTATCTCGGGACGAGATATTCGCAGGATGGCCGACTGTAAGACGTAAGTTTATTTCCTTAGTCTAATTTATGGGCCCGCTGTCACACCGACGCCGGTGACACTACTCCTATTAAGATAAGACCGGTTGAATATGAAATACACAGGCCAGGCAAAGAAATGATGCCAGCAGGCACATATTTTATAAACAAACGCCTGAAGCCAATAGTCCCTACATCGGTCGATTCATAATGTATATGGAGTGTCTTTGTGCGTGTAGCTAAAAACAAAACTAAATTGTGTTAAAAATTGTGTTCTTTGTAATAATCCCTGGATAATCATCAATTGGTGAGTTCATTCACTGAGCATTCCATTTTCTCCTAAATATCAAAATTACTATATCTTGACCGATTTTACGTTTAATCACTTAAGTATTTCATTAAAATATACAGGTCGAAATAGTATAACTTTAGGATAGCTGAGCTACGCAATTCTTTAATCCTATTTATCGCTATTACGGAGTGCTTGAGCCGTTTAGCGTGACCCTGGGATTTGCTCTGCGGAGTGCTTGAGCCGCTAGCATAACCCTTTCCTATTTTTACCTGACGGAGTGCTTGAGCCGTTCAGGTTGCTGTGGAGTGTTTGAGCCACAGTGTTATCCTATACTTTTATCTGTTACCTCGTTTTATATTCTATAAGTCTTTGCACAACTTAGCGTATCCTTAGTTTTGCACTAGTGGGTAACAGACACGAAGTGCTTTATAACGATAAATTAAGCTTTAGAAATAATATCACTTTTAGTGAAGATCTGTGTGATCATATTAAAGGCAATTTGTGATAAAGAAAACCATATGGCGAATTGGTTGCTCAGACTATTGTTTTGTTCCAGGTATCTCACTTGTCCTGTCACCTTGCTCAGGAGTACCTTCATCTTTAGAACATTAATTAAGTAAATTTTTTTGAATATTATTACGCTCTGCTTATTCTCAAACCTGACATTATAATTTGTTTATTTATTTAGTTATTTTTTTACATTATTATTTAATTCCTCGGCTCTTAACGAAATATGGCTCACAGATATGAATTTCGAAGTTGTTACTTTGATTTTGTAGTTCGAACACACTTTTTAGGTTTTACGACAAAACTGACAGTTTTTTTATTAAAACGTTCACTGTGCTCTCATATTTACATTATTGATTTGCGTTTTATTGAATGTAATTTGCGTCGATTTTGACACTTTTGTATTTTAGGCAAAATTTCCTTTATTATCTATTCTTCTTACAGAATTTCTTCCACATAAAAAAATCTTTTTTCGAAAAACAATCTGTAATAAAGTGTACATACATGCAAAAAGTCAGACAAGTTCAGTGGTGTATTCGGATTTCTCCTGAATTCATGAGTTTTTAAAGAAATTATGAATTTTATCGTCATTACTTTGACTCACGGTTCGAAAACCTTTTTCGGTCTTATCGGAAAATCTACAGTTTCTCGTTATGACAAAAATTGTTATCGTGTTCAGGAAATCGAGTTACGTTATATTTAATGTAATTTACTTAAAGTTTGAGACGCTCGTCATTTCGACAATTTTTTTTATATAATTCTAATAATCTGAATATTGGCTTTACCACTGCCATCTCATATATGATTTTAAGGGCACCATAACTATAAAAGTGGTTATCTGAACTGTCAGTAAGTTATTTTGCGTTATTTTTCTGTTGAGATTTGGTATATTAATTACTTGGCTGACATTTAACTTTTCAATTAATTAACCTGAATATTACTCTGCTTATTCCCAAACTATATCGAGTTCTATCAGAAATATAACTACGGAAAAGGTCAATAAAATATATTACGTTATTCTTCTGTTAATTTTTAATTGTGATAATTTAATTCCGTTAATTTTTGGTATTTAGTTTTGTGGTTGACGATTAATATTTAATGAAATTGTGGCGGCTTAAACCCTAGCTCAACCCCTAATCCATATATGATATCAGAAATATAGCTGTAGAGTTACATTATTTCTCTGTTTATCTTTGTATTCGTTTTCTTGGCTGACATTTAAATTTTCAGTAAATTGTAACAACCTGAACATTAGCCTGATGGACTCCAAACCATACGGGGCTCTATGAGCAATATAACTACAGAAGAGGTTAATTGACCTGCCGTTGAGACATGTTAAGTTATTTTCCCGTTGCTTTTTTAAATTCTCGGTTGAAAATTAATTATCTTTTCGGAAATGATAGATTATATAATACCTATTTACTACCACGATAATAAAGCTGCAACTTCCCGACTTCATATGAATTAACCAAATAAAGGAAGTATATTGAATCTATACACGACTCGAATTTGCAATGATCGTAATTATCGTGATCTATGTATATTTATTAAAAATATTCCTCATTTGTCCATGAGTTAAACTGACTATTATGAGACTATTATTATTTTTCTATTACATCTTGTTGGTTCTAGTTTGTCTTAATTTCATATGTAATATATACTTTTTGTAACTTTAAGTTATCGAAAAAGAATTTTTTATCACATAAATTTGTGTTGCAAATGACCGAAAATAAAATATATTACAATAAGAAGTGCTGCTCGAATTTGATAAAATTACGATAATCGTTTTCAAATATGAGACTGGTCGATTTTAGTTACAAGAAACACGAATTTAATGTCGACTTCAATTACAATTAGTAAATGGTTTTCACATGATAATAGTTTTTTAATGGTAGCCCTTCAATATATTTTCTATTTTCACTATATACATATGTATAAGAGAGTTGAGTAAAAATGTACCTTTGATTACGATTAAAAAAGTCATCTTAAACACTATTCAGTAAATTAATATACTTATTGTACTCTTTATAACGAAACAAACAACAGAATTTTTAATTGAGACATACAATCTCAATTGCTAGTTTCATTATACTGACAGTCTACTGTGTTTGTTACGTTTAACTAATTAAATCAGCCCTTTTCTTTATATTTGTCATTTTTTACCGACTTCAAAAAAGGGTGGAGCTTCTCAATTCGTCTGTATATATTTATTTCTATGTATATTCGGGTATTACTTTTATGTTCATGAACCGATTTTAATTATATTTGCGTTGGGTTCAGTATAGTTCCAAGGTGATTCCATTTTAATTTCATTGGTATTGGACCTGGCACTTCGAAGAAACACAACGGAACTCCTTATTCCAGTAACCGTTGTTTTTTCATACGCAAAACATCCTTAGTAGGTTTACCCATCACTTAAAATTGTAAAATAATAAGTTAAAAAAAATTACTTCGAATAAAAAGTAACAACTAAAAAACAGGAAATAAATATTTTCTACAACAATTTAATACTTATTTGTTGTTCCATTTAATGTAATTAAGAAATTATTGTTTATTATATAATTATTATTAATTGTTATATATTGTTATTGTTATTAATTGTTATAGTAGCAAGGTATATTTTTTATGTTTTACTTGACACCGACTTCAAAATTATATAAAACAATAATTTCTTAATAATAATTACATGGTAAACAATAATTTCCTAATTACATTAAACGGAACAACAGATAAGTATTAAATTGTTGTAGAAAACATTTATTTCTTGCTCTTTAGTTAAGTTACTTTTTTTAAGTTGTTTTTTTAACTTATTATTGTTAAACTATTTTCGGTTTTTGGGCCACTATGTAAAATTCAGAAATTTAGATGGTGCAGTTTTCTACATAGTATATTTTAGAACTTGTCATTTGGTGTCATCTGTACTATAGTGCCTAAAATATGCATTCAACCTTTTATATGTATCAAAGATACATATAAAAAACATGCGAAAAATTTTTTTCTTATAGATAGTACAATAAGTGTATTAATTTAATGAATAGTTTTTCTAGTGATTATGATGACTTTCTTAATCGTAATCAAAGAGATATTTTTTACTCAACTCTCTAAGAACATCAAAATAAAATTATTACAAGGGCCGACAATTAATAAGTTTTAGAAAAATCTGTTCATTACTTTTAATCACTCATATTTTGTTATAATATTCGCGAAATAAGTTATTGAAACTGACGCGAATTACGTCAGCCACCTTACAATTACGCTAGCAGTTCTTATCTCAATTCCTAGAGAAATGCTGACAGCAACATCATTAAACCTATGCTTTATACTGTATTCATATAGTTAATTCTGATTTAACATTCAAATTGTAAAGACATACTTGCAATAAATATTTTAGTTAAACGAAAATTCAATTGTGAAAATTTTGTTTTTTAAAAACTGAAAATTGATGACGAGGTATATAAGTGGCGCAGTCGGGAACGGATTTTTCGTGAGACTTTCATCCTGAAAAACCTATAAGTTTCAACTCTTAAATGAAAAAACTCACTTACACAAAAAAGAACAATATACTGAGTGCTAACCGCAAGGACTCCATCGAGGAAAACCTAAGGACAGTAACCGCCGTCGAGAACACAGGCATCGATGTTGTAAGTAGTCTTTTTTGTTCATGTCAGACTCTTCCTTATCCATTGATTCCTTAAGCGAAAATAATCAGGATTTAGAGCACACCTTAGTTAAGTTTTTCAGTCAATTAAACATCAAAGCGAAAAGTACTTCTAGTGAAAGTAGTAAGAGTAGTAAAAGTAATTTTTTAGAAAATAATTTAAATATGCCAAACGATCAAGTACCAATTTTAGATATTAAAAATCTATCAATCATTCCAAATTTTGATGGCAATCCAAATAAATTACATAGATTTATTAGTGCTTCAGAATCAATACTAAATCATTATTATGATAGACAAAATGCTAATAATTTCCAAAATACACTTTTTAATGAATGGTATTTTAAATAAATTAAAGGGAAGAGCAGAAGAGATTGTCGCAATAAATGGCACATCAAATTGGGACGATATAAAAATTGTTTTGCTTCAAAATTTTGGCGATCAAAGAGACGAAAATTGCTTGAATCAAGATCTAGTAAATTTAAGACAAGAACCAAATGAATCACCGTATCAATTTCACGAAAAGGTTATTCATTTGCTAAATACAGTTTGTAATTATATTGACCTTCATTGCGATATTGCAGAAAGGCAATGTAAATGTAGTTTTGTCACAAAATAAGCCTTAAAAACATCTTTGGCAGGATTAAGAGAGCCTTTATGATCTATAATTCGTGCAATGAGACCCACAACTCTTGCCCAAGCTTTACAATTTATTTCTGAGGAAGATAACGTTAAATATTTTTAAATATCTATTCCAAATTCCAATGTTTTAATTGAGAAACCTGTTGTTAATCGCTCACAAAATTTTTATAACCCCTCATTTTCACAAATGGGTGCCTTTCTAGACCAATAATGTACCAACAACAACCAACGAGTTCTAACTTTCCACGCGGTCTAGTACATATTCAAAGACATCCTAATCCACCACATCAAAGATTTTTGACTAATTCACGAGTTTTTGGCAGACCACAAATTGTCTGGAAATCACCAAGTGATAATAACAACTAACAAAATAAACCAACGCCAATGAATGTATCAACTAGAAATACGACACCACAATTAAGACAACATATTAAAAATAATTTTTTCCAATATAATGGTCAAAAGCCTAAATTTATTTCGGAAGAATTATTTAAGGTCGAATTATACAATAATCAACAAATAATTGATGACCCTGAATATTCTTATGACGAAGAACAGACATATGAATATTCATATCCCGACGAAGAACAATCCGAAAATTTTCAAGAGAACCTGAACTCGATCGATGAAAACATAATAGACTATCATTCTAGTGAGAGTAGTGATATTTCGACGAATAAAAGAGAACTGCCATATATTCAAATTTCAAAACCCCCCCTAAAACTTCTTTTAGATATAGGCAGTACTAAATCATTTCTAAATCTAGAAATTGCTTCAAAATATTATTATGACACAATTTCTTATGAACCTTCTACTGTATCTGCACTATTCCAAACATAATCTCATAAATATTGCGCAGAAATTCCTATTTTTCCAGAATTTAATCAAAAAGAAAATTTTAAATTTCATATTTTTAATTTTCATAACGTTTATGATGGACCTATTGGACTTGATAATTTAAAACTTTTAAATGCCCAATTAGATTTTGTAAATTCAAAATTAGTAACATCTAATTGTTCTATTCCTATTCATTTAGCAATCAGGTCAACAAGTTTTATTAAATTTAGAAATTAGTCCACATGCTCGAACGGTAACCAAAATTCCTGTTACTCAAAAACAAGGTGAAATAATTATACCCTATTAGCAAATTAAAAATTACGAAATACACACAAAGGAATTCTTAGAATTTATGAATTAATATAATCAATCCCTGAACATAACAGGACCAGAACCAAATAATATCTGTCAGTAATTGCAAATGCTAGCGATCAACCAAGAATGGAAGACGTTACTGAAGAAACATGCCCACCAGCATTAAGAAGACCTACTACAGATGCCGAAAGAACTATATTTGCAGACGAACCAGAAAGAAGAGACTCCGAGGAGACAATCTCTGCAGAGGAACCAGAAGAAAGCTACACTGTGCATACAAGTCACGAAAATCCAATACAGGAACTTCCAGTATCAGAAAAAGCACTGAATTTATTCGATTTTCAACTAGATATAACTTTTGTCTTACATTCACCCGCAAAACCAGAGGTTAGATAAATTTTTCCAAATAAAAAACGAATTTCCTCCTAGTTGTCTATATTCGAACTAGAAAAAGATCATTTTTTCAAAAATTATTTAGACCCAAAATTTACGTATGGAATTTATTTTAAAGATGAGACATTCGCACTGCAATTTTGCGAAATTTTACAAAAAACGTTTAAAAATTCAGCATATAAACTAATTAAGTGTAATAGCATTTTACAGGATGTTATAGAAAAAGACGTACAGAAAGATACAATAAAAAATTATCACGAAGGTAAAACTAATCACAGAGAGATTTTAGAAACGGAAACTCGTATAAGACGATCATATTACTGGCCCGGTTTAAAAAGCGATGTTACAAATTATATCAATAATTGCGAAATTTGCCAATCCAATAAATATGATAGAAATACACCTAAACAAAAATTTATGATAACTCCTACACCATCAAGACTTTTCGAAATTGTTCATATTGATACATTTCAGGCACAAGGACAAACATTTTTGACACTTATCGATACTTTTTCTAAATATGCTGATGCTTACTCCCTAGCAGGTATGTTGGGTACAGAAGTTGTTAAAGCTTTTCTAATTTTCATGACCCATCATGGGTTACCATCACTTGTAATTATGGACAACGGAACTGAATTAAAAAATTCCATAGTACAAGAATCTTTTAAAATTCATAAAATTTAAACGCATTATATTACAGTTAATAACCCCCAATCTAATGGACCAATCGAACGATTTCATTCCACCATCATTGAATACTTAAGAGTACTACGAGCAAAAAAATAAAGGTTAAATCGATATTTTAAATCAAATACCATATGCTATATTTGGTTATAATAATTAAATACAAAACATTACCAAACAGAAACCTATTTGCATTATTAACGGA
Organism: Rosalia funebris; assembly: GCA_037954035.1. NCBI lineage: Eukaryota > Metazoa > Arthropoda > Insecta > Coleoptera > Cerambycidae > Rosalia > Rosalia funebris. The sequence continues at coordinate 5,954,186 of JAZFAV010000001.1, read as the reverse complement.
CATTTAAATACTAAAGACCCCTTTGACATCAATTTATATAAAAAATTAATGAATAATAATATGGAAGAACATCGCGAAACCACTAAAGAAATTTACAAAAATTAAATGAACAATTATCTCAACAAAAGGAACATGTTACTGAAAGTCATAATGAACGACAAAATCGTCATGACCCTGTGACATATGAATCAGACACTGACGCATACAGGAAAATTACCACAAAATACCGTAATAAATTAAATCCAAAATTATCTAGAGACAAAGTTGTAGTGACGCATTAAACTGGCGCATTAGCAAGGATAATGAGTGTGCCTCGATAGCTCAGCGGTCAGTGCAACCAACGGAAATTGGGAGAGCCGGGTTCGATTCCTGTCCTATCCATCGCCCCGTAGGCACACTCATTATCCTTGCTAATACGCCAGTTTAATAAAGTTTTTCAAAACAGGAAAATAAAAATAAAAACTATTGGTAATATATTACATAAACAAAATCTAAGAAGAGCCCGGTCTAATAAAAATAAATTGTTATAGGAACCAACTGTTCATCCTGATCCTGGCAATATCCAAGATCATGCTTCAGGAAGTAACGATAACTAGCCTAAATAAAAATCTTGGGATTCTCCCGTATAAATTAGACACAGCCAAAGTTAAATCCAATACACAGACCTTCATCCACTATTTTGACTTCGACCAAAAATGAGATAAGAATACTAAAACAGCTATATATAAATATAACTATTACAATAAGCGAAACCCTCAATCAATCATACTATTTTGAATGAAGTAATTTTGATAGAGCTCTGCAATATCAATTAACATTAGCTGAACAAAAATTCAATTCTCTAAGCCCTACAAGCAGAGTTAAACGTGGTCTTATTGGTGGATTAGGCACCATAATCAAAAGTATTTCTGGAAACTTAGATGCAAATGATGCTGCTCGTTACGATTAAGCAATTTGCGATCTGCAAAATAATCAAAAAGAAATCACTCAAAAATTGAACAGACAAATTTCTCTTACCACTCAAATGATTGATAATTTCAATAAGACAATTACATTAATTAGAAATAACCAAATTTTAATTACATTCGCTTTAAATAAAATGAGAAAAGAATTAAATAAATTTATTTTTGACTTTAATCATTATCTGGAAATGAAAAATACTTTAGATCAAATTAGTTCGACATTAAATCTAATTTTGCAATCATTAAGTGGTTGAAAATTCAGTCACTTTCGCCAGATTAGGTACATTTCACCCTAGAAAATGGACGAACTAGAATCAATTTTAGATACTATTATAAAATATAACACAGTCAATCAATTAATGTTTCCACGCAATTCAAAAAATACTCATAGGTATTATAATTTAGTTGACACTGAGGCTTACTACTCAGGTACAAAAATTATTTTCGTGGTTTATTTCCCAATGATTTACCCCCAAATATTTTCCTATTATCATCTTTACTCGATTCCTACACAAAACCTAACAACAATTGTTCCAAGAAATACCTATCTGGTTATGAACGAAAACCTCTACGAGTATACATCGATACCTTGTATCAAGTTACACCCTGACTACTATTGCCCTGAAAATAATTTAATCAACGGGATCAATAAAGAAGATTGCATCTTTGAATTATTACGATTGGAGACCACCTACGAGAATTGTGTAGTTACACCCATACAAATCACCGATACCGTGGTGCAACAAATCGACGAATCACATTACATAACAGTTTTCCCAAAACCCACTAAAATACGAACGGTATGCTAACGTACGGACCTTACAACACTACAAGAGAACTTATCAATCTATCTTATCAATCTATCTCTTGGATGTCAGTTCCAAATAAATGAATCGATTTATGTTAATGAAAAGTCAATCAGTGAAGACCAGCCGATGCTTCTGCCAGAAATTATTATTTAACACAATTCACCTGTACCTTCTCCAACCAAAATAAATTTAGAAAACGTCGAACTTGACAAAATTCATGAGCTACAGAAACAACAACGAAGTCTGAAACCTATCGATCTCACTCCAAATCGAACTACATGGACCAATACTTTTTGGACAATCCCAATATATATTATTTTAATTTTTACCGGCCTATATTTCACATATGCATTTATCCGAAGAAGAAGAAGGACGACCAACGAACCCGGTAGTGACCAGTCGCAACCCAGCATTTCGGCATTTTTCACCCCTTGAAATATGCCTTAATTTAGGGATGGAGGAATTATGTCAGCCACCTTACAACTACGCTAGCAGTTCTTATCTCAATTCCTAGAGAAATGCTGACAGCAACATCTTTAAAGCTATGCTTTATTCTGTATTCATATAGTTAGTTCTGATTTAACATTCAAATTGTAAAGAAATACTTACAATAAATATTTTAATTAAACAAAAATTCAATTGTGAAAATTTTGTTTTTTAAAAACTGATGTTCGACGACGAGGTATATAAGTCGCGAGGCGAGTACAAATTCTGGCGATGTTTTGTGATGCAGAAATTTCGTTTATTGTTACTTTTTGATTGGTCATGACTGTTAAAATGGGTTACTAGTCGACCTAAATTTGTCATCTAAATCCCACCCTAATATCTCATCTAGAGGTTGTGCTTAAATTCCTTTCAAAAGCATAACAGTTTAGCATGAGAGTCTATTTTCGCGACTTCGAAACCCCTCATAATGTATTTAAGATATATTGTGAAATAATTATACTATTCTTCAAAAAATCTGGGATAAACCTAAATATACGTTACATAATTATCGTTGACAGATTTATGCCAAATTATTGTCACTCGACATACACTTATTATCCTACGTCGCTACCTTTGTAAAAAAATAATAAATAATAACATAGATTCATTCACTTTTAACACCACTAATAAACGTATTTTATTCACAATCGTGTATTTCAGCAAACAAACATCTTCCAGCTTACTTGAAATTGAGACCGCCGAAAATCCGCTGATTCAGAACAATTTTCGTCTTCGGCTACTTCGTTCAATTCAGGAATGGCATGTCGGCGAGAGCACATTATGGCTAACCGTTAATACACAGCTCTCCCGAGTAAACTACTGCCGCCTTTGGGTTCCCATTACTTTTTTTTACGAGAATTGTTCGTGACACAATTAATGTTGACTTAGAATAGCATAATGGATATTGAGGTATTCGACGGATAGATATGCGCTATAATAGTGCCATAAGAATAACAGGTGATGGGGGGAAGGATGTGACTGTAATTACATACTCAGAAATTATCTTAATTACGGACGTTCTTGAATAGCAATTATGGCTACACAGGAAATGTCAAGAGGACCTATCGAAATATTAACATCATTTATTTGTCGTATTTATAGCACCGCGTCTCTATAAAAGGAGTATTTGAAACTAGAACGTCAGACACGAAATTGTTATTCAGTACTCATCTATTGGTTACGTTAATGTGAATTCTATTACTGAAATATTAATAACTACGCCTATGGATATCGGAGTTTGATTTACTAGCCTGCACTATCCTGATATTAAAAAATTATCATATATAAGTCTAGATTATATAGAGAACTATTCTATTCTATCATAGTTAACAAAATTAAATTTGTAGCCGATCTACGATGGGTAATCACTGAAGTAAACGATCATAAATTTGTAGACTGATGCAGAATAGCTAAATCGGTTCTGATAACGAAAATGGCATAGACAATTGTATTTATATAACACACAACGTATTTCTTTGACAAGATCAGCCTATCTACGCTGATTTTTTTGTTTAAATCTAAGTGTTAATCGATCTCATTGCAGTGGAACGACCTCCGGGCTATAAGATCACGCGGTATTTTTCAATTTTTCGTAATATTATTGAGATAGTTTGCCTCTTTAATAAAATTTTACGTAAACTATTTTCACTTTATTTAATAATGTGTACAAACGGGTCACCTTGTACGAACACTTGTACAATGGAACACTTGTACAATGTGTACGAACGGTTGGGTATGTGTAACGGAAACAATGCGAGTAAAGGTAGTAACGATGAACGATTATCGCCCTTATGAGTTAAGGTTTTATATGGGAACTGTCACCAAAAGTCTACAAACCTTAAAAATAATGTTGAATTTGGGAGATCGAGTACGCTGGTACACCGCATGCTAGTTATTTCCATTGCACCGAGGGCTTCAGGAATCAGTGTTCTCTCTAACAGAAAACCACGACTTTAGTGCTTAAACACTCTTTGGTACCTTTGAGTTAAATACGCAACCAGAAATTACTTCGAGAAGAAGCAGTTCGAAGTTAATCCGGGAAGAGGTAGCCAGGAAGGCCAGAAGACTAGAAGACCAGAAGAACTGAAGACTAAATTAACCGAATATCAGAAGAACATGACGAGAAGATCCGAAAATCAGGAGACAAACAAACAAACAAACAGTTACTGTCCACTGTCTCATCTGGATTGTCTCCATTATTTATTGGGATATAACAAAACTGACTCTGGTGTCCTCCGCCATGCACATCACCGAGAGTAGGGATTGTAAGCCTGGGGCAAAAGTTTTCGACGCCTTGTCTATCTGCTCATTGCTACATGAGGGTTATTTAATCGTTCGTATTTCAGTTACTATTTATATTATTATTGACAATCATTCGGTAAAAGGGGGTTCTATTTAATTAATGACTCTATATCTCAGCCATTATTTCACTATGGTACTTAAATATAATTCAATACTTTTTAGGTAATTTCTGTCATAATAATAATTCACTGCTCTAATCTCAGTGCGGGTTAGCTACTGCATATCTTTGTTTCTCATTCATTTATAATTATTATTTCTTTTGCAAGTGAAGTTAATTCAATGCATTCATATATTTTACGCAAATGTAAATTAACATGTTCTTGATAGGCTGACAACTATCTGTTCATAATTTATTGCATTTTGTAGACTAGATGTGACCGTCTCTATACGGGGGTATTGACATATCTAGGGTCGACGGCGACGGCAACTCGAAAAATTATACTAGTTGTTACTACAGGTGAATTTCATTGGATGGTTTTATACCATCAGTGACGTTTACCTGTTGATCAAAATAATAATAATATCTCATGCTTACCGTCTTAGGGTGCGTATTTTGTCTACCATAGAAGAGTAAAACTTTTCATTGAGCTACTTGTCTCTACCTGGGTATCTCAGAGCGAGGCGGTACGTGACACAAAGCAATTACTACAGACATTTGTCTCATATTTAATGTTTTTACTGAGGTGGCAGTACATAATTTAAGGCAACAACACGTTTACAAACTGCGATTTCGTAGTTGAGCTTAAGTTTTTAATGTATTTTCAGTGGGAATACTCCCAGAGTATTTGACGAGATGAGTTCTTCCATATTGCAGGGATTTGGTGGTATTGTGTTCTATAGGTATCCATTCAATGCAACTCCTGACGATGGGGCGTTCTCAAGAGAGGATGTTTTTTCAGTATGAAGTTTCATATAAAATTAAAATATGGGTGGGGGTATGGGGCTTTACAGTAGAATTGGTGTAAGTATATATATGATATTAATTAACATTATATTGCTGAAGGTTATATACAGTTTTTTTTATTGAAAAATATTTCACAGTAATTATAAAAAGGAACAAATATTATTCTCCGATGGACAGAGTGTGAAATTACCTTACCGTTATTGGAACAGTACACATTTATACACAATTATCAATCTGAATATAAATAAAAACCGCTATTTCATAACAGTTAACTTGTTTGTAAGTAAATTTAAATATATACATGTAGGCTTTCTTTTAGGTCTAGGGATCATTTAAAAAACAAGGCCGGATTGAATGTTACAGATAGACAATATATTCCAGGAACTACATGTACACAGCATAATGTTGAAATAAGACAAACACATAATTTCTAAAGTAACGTCCCATTTAATCACTCGTCTTAGCACTCGTGGTCGGAGCTTTTTGTTACACAGGGCAACCGTCTTACGTCTTACTCAAGAAAATGCTAAAAACGTCTTTCTTTAATTGACGGCTTCCAATCGACTGACTTCTCGAACATCCAGAAACACTGTGACGCATTCCCTGTTCGCGCCTAGCATGAGTCACATCACCTGACGAGCGTTCGGGGACTTACCAAAAGAAATAGGTAACGAGGAAGAAATATATGTGAATAAATAAACTAAAAACAAAAATTCAAACTATTTTCCTACATACATATATAATGAATACATGTATTATAGAAAGACTATGTAATAGCTTTGCTATTCGGGAAACTACTTTGATAACCGCTTGGCGGCTTGGTGGTTCCTTTCTCGATTTCCGACTTATATGTTACTGACAGAGATCGTATCGATAAAGATGTATAGGCCATATAGTTCATTCGGCATTTGCCCTGAATCGACGTACCGTGTACGGCACTGATGAGAACTAATAAGTTCGAAACAGCTGTATGTCATTCGGTTCCGATCCGGGACAAATGTCGAATCCTACCTTTGGCTAGTTTTATTTTTTGAAAACAGGTGCCGTTTAATTCCCTATTTTAATTATAAGTGAGTTCTACATATACGAAGTGACATGTGGGATGCTGTTCACCTTTTTATGACACTTAAATAAAAATCCATTCCGTCAAACTTAAAATACCATTAGGCTCGATCCACACTATGGTGCCGCTCGCTTTCGGTACACTCCCGCTCGCTCTCTATCCGATAAAATATTCTTACAGAAGAAACAATGAGCATATTCACACTATTGCTAAGACTTCCGTCTTATAACACTCCGATTTCGATACATGAACGAATATTTTATTGGAGCGAGATCAGACTCATGAAAGTCATGATTATGATTTGTCACCATAGTGTGAATACATCTTCGATCCAATTCCACTCTGTTACCGTTCAGTTTTGTATTAACCACCAACAAGTAAATATTAATTATGGGATATTATCGTCGGGTTAACATTATTGTCGCTTGAAAAAGGTAATTATATATTATTAATTAATTGTTCTATATGTATTGTGCATTATTATTAATATACTCTTCTTCTTCTTCCTCAACCCATATCCATCCACTCCTGGACGAAGGTCTCTCCCAATTCTCTCTATTCATCCCTGCTTTGTGCACATTGTATCCATTTCCTTCCTGCTATCGCCCTTATATCACCCAACCATCATCTCTGGGGTCGCCCTATACTCCTACTGGTTTCTCTTGGGCGCCATTCTGTGACTTTGCGTGACCATCTGGTGTCGTCTTGTCTAGCTATATGTCCTGCCCATCGCCATTTCATTGTTACTATTTCTTATATGATGTCTTTTATTTGGGTCCGTTTCCTGATTTCTGATTCAGGAAATCAGGATTATTAATATACACTATTAAAAATTGTCCTTGAAAATTCAAACAGTACCTACTTAAATTTTTTAATAACGACTAAGGACATTATAATTTCAGTTGTATTTGTAAATCTAATTTCATTCATATGAGCAACTGAATTAAAAAAAATGTAAATCTTGAGTGCATTGATGAGAAAAGACTGAAGGGCAACCGGAACATAAACAGCGATGTGAATGTGAGATTTTATCGAACCAAGAGCGTATCGACTACGGCATTATAGTGTGGATCGAGCCTTAATGGTACGGCCTCGGGTTATAGAATTCATATACCTAGACTTCCAGAAGAACGTAAACAAACGCGAAACACTAAGCAAAAAAGGTATTTTTTCTTATTATTTCGCACAGGCAAGAAAAAAGCGGTCTGCTCTTACAGCTGTACAAGATATTGTCAATTATTAAATTTGAACTTTATACGTTGGAAACCAATTAATTATCAATAACTAAATAAGTGAAACACTATTGGAATATGGTACTGGGTGAAAATACAATAAATAAGTTATATTCGAAACTGGTATAGTTTATTTCATCGCTATTTGCCAAATAAAACATCTTAAAACATACCGTTTTTTGTTTTTATGGCTAGGCTCAGGTAGACTATTCCGTTTACGGGCAAGATAAGAGAGTTTTTTATTTGGCAAATAGCGATGAAATGAATACATATTAACATAAAAAAAATTGCGAAAATGGAATGATAGAATATCGTTTTAAATTTATAAAACTATAAAAGCAACAAAATATGAATGGTAATTATTGGTTCAGTAAGTAAACGACAAACTACTTTGGCTGATTGTAACATTATTTAACAAATTAATTATGACTAGAGGGAACAAAAACTTGCACTCGGAATTGGAAATTAACCTAAATTTCCTGTCACTATGTCCATGGTTATGTGGACTATTTGAATTGGTAAAATATGAAAAACAAATAAAAAGGACTCACTTTTATCATTGGATGGCACTATCTGCTGGAACCTTGGCAGAAAACATAGGAAATAAACAGCTTTAAAACCTTAAAACGGACTTTTCCGCACGTAGAACATCTCTATCTCGAAATTGAGTGACCGAGAAAAAAAACAACACATAAATGCAGAATATGTGTTTTATGTGACAGTTTTACTTTTTTCAAATAGTCAACCATTGTGCTTTCTCATGACCCGTGGACAGGGTGAGATGTGTCCTATCCGCCTCAAAATCAATAGATGTCGTCTGGTAGACGTCCCTAATCAGAATCAGCCGAAGTCCGATCAATTCAATACGATTTAATTGAGTGATCATGTTAACAAACAAATTTCTCAAATAGTCCACCATTGTGCTTTCTCATGACCCATGGACAGGGGGGGGGGGGATGTGTCCTATCCACCTCAAAGTCAATAGATGTCGTCTGGTAGACGCCTCTAATCAGAATCAGTCGAAACCCGATCGATCCGACACGATTTAATTGAGTGATCGTGCTAACAAAAAAAATTCTCAAATAGTCCACCATTGTACTTTCTCATGACCCACGAACATGGCAGAGTGTGTTCTATCCACCTCAAAATCAATAGATGTCATCTGGGAGACGTTCCCGATCCGAATCGGTCAAAACTTGATCAATCCGACACGATTTAGTTCAGTTATCGTATTAACAAAACAAATTTCTCAAATAGTCCACTGTCGTGCTATCTCATGACCCATGGACAGGGTGAGGTGTGTCCTATCCTCCTCATAATCAATAGATGTCGTCTGGGAGACGTCTCCGATCAGAATTAGTCAAAACCCGATCGATCTGACACGATTTAATTGAGTTATCTTGATAACAGAAAAAATTTCTCAAATAGACCCAAGCGAGAGGGTAGTGTGTGCTATCCACCTCAAAATCAATATGTGTCGTCTGGGAGACGTCCCAGATCAGAATCAGTCAAAACCCGATAGATCCGGCGCGATTTTGTTGAGTTATCGCGCTAACAAGAATAAATGCCGACGACAGCGACGACACACACACAACAAAACATTTTTAAAAACCTTTTTTTGGTTTTTAGGCCGAAAAATGAAAAATAAATCCCAAAAAAAAATTTTGTTTTTTCACTTTTTCTTTAGACGATTTACATTACTTTTCCGCTTATAGTGGAGTGCGGAAAAGTAATAAAAGGTTCCATACCTTACAATGACACTACACCCCAGTTAACGCATAGCGATATTTTGCTAATTAGAATAATAGTCAAGTTAATAACTAATACGATACTCTGTCGTTTTCGACACATGCTGATAGTTTCACGGTATACTATTTCTATATTAAAATGCCCTTTTCCAAATTGTCGCACGTGCGCGCAATCTAATACGTACTTCATGCACCCAGTGGTGCACATTACAAATAGTTACTAATTTCAAAAATCGAGCGTAAACAATTTTTTCTTGTATTGTTAAATTAAGTAGATACTCACAACTCAAATTATCTAATTTTGGTTTTTACACAAAATTATTTTTGATTCCAGGTTTTTTGAAGTAGTTTCATGTAAGCAACGCTGACATTTTTAAAATACCTTATATTTTATGTTGCATACTGAGTGGATATGACAACTATATTATTCTTCTTCCTCCATCTTATATGTAAGCAATTTGCTTGTTTTTCTTCGCCTGCTTGCCTTAAACTCAAAGTTCCTGTTCTATAAGCAGTGTATTTTTTTACCATAGGTAGGATGCTGGCCTAATCTAGGAACCCTCTTCCTTTATCCGGGCTTGGGAGCGGCGGCAGTGGCAAGTTATCAAGCTACTCAATCCACCCTGTAACCAACCCTAGGTGGAGTTAACTATATTATCAATTATTTAATAATATAATTATAAAATACCAGTAACTTTTTTTATTTTAATTTTCTGTTCCTAAGTGGAGAACTGTTCCTAAGTCAGTGTTATCTTCACACCAAATGTTCCAATATACTCCAGTATTTATTTTCCACTTGAATTTCTAATCATCTCTCGAAGATAATATTAAAGGAGTGTATACAATCCAAGTATTTTACTTTAAAAGTCTTAACAACTTCATATAATACAACCTTTGATGGATGAATCTTTGAATGACGCTTATGTAATTGAGTACGTCAAGTTTTAGGGAGTAGGAATTTGGCCGGCACGGAGCAATAACATATTTTCGTAACTGACGGGTTGTTTAATCAAAGTTTAATCATTTACTGTAAAAAGTTCGGGATCCAAGGGTTGGTGAGACAACAGCACGCCTTTCTCTGTGCTATATGAAAAATAATGTCTGCCCCGGAAATTAATAATATTGATTATCTCCCTAACAAACAACGAACTGAACAGACTGCTAATGTTTTTGATGATAAACTAAACCACTTATTAAAATATCAATTTCTCAATATAAACTAAAGATACTAAATTAAGGTAGAGTTAAGTAAGCCGTTCAGAAAGAAAAAACTATTTTCTTTTTTAATAAAGTATAGACCATCAAACTTATTGCATTAAAAACGATTTTTGAATTTGACATAAAGTGACAATAATTTTCTACAATACACGTTTAATTTCTTCATTCAATGTGGTTATAATTTTCAATAATGCCTGTAGTAATAGGCGTACAGGTGATTTTAGAAACTCTCTAATTTTATCTATACAATATCGACAAGGATCATAATAATATAATTTTCAATAATACTTTTATTTTTTAAATCTGAGGTTAGGTGAAATTGTTTAGTTAACGTGTTTTTATCATGATCTGACTAGAGCATTGAAATCTCGTACAGTGACTACTCTCTCGAGTAGTCACTTACGGAATATTTAAATTATGTGCTGAAAGCTGTATTTTTCAGTGTTTCTCTCAATAAATCTCAAGAATTATTTGCGTTGGGAATTCGAAACCCAAAATTTTTAAGGTCGATCGTGTCTCCTTTAGGACATACAAATCCGTCAATATAGACTAGGTTAACTAACTATAACTGCACCTGAAACAGTTTTACGGAAAGAAAACCAAGAAGAAGGATAGAAGTGGAAAAAATCAGCAGAATATGGGGACCCACTTGCCGTGAAGTATGGCATTAACTTTGAAGCATATTGCCATGAAGTATTTAATATAACTATTAAAATCTTATTTGAAATTGTTATATCAAAATCATCAGAATAGTTTTTTATTAAAATAAAAAATATATTTCAATTTTTATATATTATTACTGTGGAAAATTTAAAGTAAAATTTCAAAACGTATTAAAAATGGATAATATTGTAAATATAAAAATGTCTGTTGCGTCTGTAAACGTTTAAAAATAAACATCGAAATTCAGAAAAATTTCATTAGAAAATTGTTTGTGATGAAAAAAAAATTCAAAAATAGATTATATAACAATTTTAACTACTAATATATTGTCACATAAAATATTTTATACAAATTTAAAATCTAAAACTTAAGATGTCTAACTATATTGTAGATATATAGCTAAAGGCAAAACTAACTAATATCTCTATGTACAATATATAAGTTTAAATCAATTATAAATACATGTTATATAAAATCCTTCCCTATTGTTATATTAGACTTAGAATAATACTATACTGTATAATATTATAATTCAGGTTTTCACATACATGATGTTATGTCTAAGAAAGAGTACACTTAAAAACATTGCGGTTCTCATGTAACTAAGTCCTTTTGTGCTTTATTACAAGATTATATATATATATATATATATATATATATATATATATATATATATATATATATATATACTGGATGTATCAAGAAAAACGCCCCAGCCTAAAACTTTTTAATTATCGACGCTAGAAACCCCATTTTTTGGACTTCGGTGTTAAAGTAGGTTTTTTACAAGCTCTGCATATAATATGTAACATGTCGCTTCCGGAACTGACCGGAAGTTATATCAACTTTTTTATTTTAAATGGAACACCCTATATATTTTTACGGTATTAGATGGCACACTTTATTCTGAATCCATTGATATAATATTATTTGTGCTTATTGTCAACGGTTAGCAAAATACAGACCTTTGTACATTGCATTACATTGTAGCACTAGGGAGCTGTGAGACATCTTGAATAATGAATATCATTATAATACCACATTTTCTTTTTGAAGAATGGGTATAAATAGTTTGAGAACAACGGTAAATAATATATATATATATATATATATATATATATATATATATATATATATATATATATATATATATATATATATATATATATATATATATATATATATATATATATGTCCTTAACTCCTCTCAGGAGCATAGGGCCTCAATAACTGCCTTCCATCTGGATCTGTTCTGGACTGTCTGTTTTGTCTGTTGCCACGTTTTTCCAATTTGTTCTAGTTCTCCCCTGACAGTTCTTTGCCATGTCATCTTTGGCCTTCCTATTCTTCTGCTACCCTGTGGGTTCAGTTCCAAAGCTCTCTTACTGATGTTATGATCTTCTCTACGCAGTGTGTGGCCTATCATTTCCATTTTTTCATTTTGACTTCAGTTTCAATTCGTTGTTGCTTTGTTACATTCCACAGGTCTACATTACGCATTTGGACCGGCCAAAAAATACGCATAATTCTGCGTAAGCTCCGATTTATGAAGACTTGTAACTTGGTTTGTTGGTTTGGTAAAAATGGTTTGTCGGCTAACCTTCCATATTTCTGCCCCATATAGAAGTACGGCTTTGACGTTGGAATTGAAAATTTTTATTTTTGCTGAATTAGAGTATTCTTTGGATTTCCACACACTGTTTAACATCCCGAATGCTTATCTGGCTTTCTTGATGCGGTTGTTTACATCATCTTCAGTACCGTCTGTTTTTGTAACTATGCTGCCTAGGTAGGTGAATTCATTGACCTCTTCAATTGTCTGATTGTTTATTGTAAAGTGTGTTTGGTTATCTGTACACATTCTCATTGATTTGGTTTTTCTACTGTTAATTTTAAGACCTACAGCTTCAGCTTCTCTTACGAGGTTATTTAATTTAGTTGTCATATCTGCATGGTTATGTGCGAGCAGGCAAATGTCATCTGCATAGTCAAGATCTTCTGGTCTTGTAAATGATGTCCACCATATTCCATGCTGTCCCGTGGTGGCTCTTCTCATGACCTCGTCTAGCATTATGTTGAATAGAAGGGGAGATAATATACACCCTTGCCGTACCCTCTTTTTAATTGTTATGGGTTGACTTTGCAGTCTTCGATGGGATACTCTACTTTGCGCATTCTTGTACAGCTCTTTTATGAGATTTACTATCTTTGCTGGAACTCCTTTTCTCTGTAATGTGTTCCAGAGTTCTTTGTGTTGTATGCTGTCAAATGCACGTTCGAAGTCTATTAACACTAAGTATAATGAGGATCGCCACTCGATTGACTGTTCTATAATTATAAGGACTGGGTTTATTTGATCAATACATGATCTGTGGGGCCGAAAGCCCTCTTGCTCAGGTCTTAGTGGAGGTTCCAGTATGTGAGTCAGTCTCGTATGTATTATATGAGCCAGGATTTTGAGGAATGTGTTTAGCAGTGTAATTCCTCTCCAATTTTGGCACTGACTTAAATCTCCCTTCTTTGGTACCTTTACTACCATCCCATCACTCCATCCATGTATAAGTTGTTTTGTGCTCCAGACGTCTATTAATATTGGATATAGCAAGTCAGTTAATAAGGTCGCATCTAGTTTTATGACTTCTGCAGGTAAGTCATCTGGTCCTGGAGATTTATTGTTTTTCAGCATCTTTATCGCTTGTCTGATTTCTGCTTTGCTTGGGATATTGGTGTTTCTATCATCTCTCACGTTCACTCCAGAAACAATTTCAGTAATTTGTTCTTGATTTGCTTCTCCGTCTTCATTCATTTCTTTGAAATGTTCATGCCAGCGACTTAACTGTTCTTGCTTTGATGTAAGTGGTGATCCAGCCTTGTTTTTGACCGGTGGGATGTACCGTTTGTCTTTGTTGGAGAGTGTTTGAGTGACTTGCTACAGTTCTTTCATGTTATGTACCTTTGCTGCTGCTTGTGCCTTGTTAACTAGTTCTGTTGCCCAATTCCTTTCATCTCTTCTAGCACTCTTTTTAACTTCCTTATTTAGTTCTGTGTATTCCCTTGTTAGGAGATGCTTCTCGTTAGGGGAGTTTGCCCTGTCGTAAAGTGAAATAAAAATAGTTTTTAAAAAGTTAATTTAATAAAGAGTGTAATAAATAATAGATCTACGAGTATATAGTTTACATTCATGAAAATAAACACAGCATATACACTATATATGTGTATACAATAATAATGATCATTATTTATCTTATAGCAGATAGAAATATTACAGAAATAGAATACTGCGTCATTTTGAGATAAATGTATTTTTCTGTAAATTTAATTTCTCTAATCATTGTTTTTTTGGTTTATTATTTTGTGTACTTCCAATCTGGGAGTTTCTATTATAGTCTTCTTAGTAGATTTCTTGAATAAATTTCTATTTACAAAATTGTGTACATATTGTTTCATATAAAAAATATAAAATCCTAATGGCCAGAAACACATATGATCTTTGTCAAATCATTTTACTTTCAAAAAATAAAACCCGCCACAGGTAGGATTCGACATTTGTCTCGGATCGGAACCGAACGACATACAGCTGTTTCGAACTTATTTGTTCTCATCAGTGCCGTACACGGTACGCCGATTCAGGACAAATGCCGAATGAACTCTATGGCGTATACATCTTTATCGATACGATCTCTGTCAGTAACATATAAGTCGGAAATCGAGAAAATTTCACGATTTCCGACTTATATGTTACTGACAGAGATCGTATCCGTGTAAACGAGTATACCTTCGACAGATAACGTTTACACTGCACTGACGAGACCCAAGATAGAAAGGTCGAAACCGGTCTGCAGTTAGCGATATCCTGAGATAGGTGACACTTTGCATCTTTCTTGGTGGTTTTGGAACAATCACTGTATTTTTAGTGCTAACTCTGTTAGACAAAAATACGACAAATGTTGTCATGTAATTCAGCGCTCGGCGTTTGGCATATAGCCAGAAGAATAGCTGTTTTGACTTAATTTGTTTAGTCCTTATTATATAAGGCATTTGCAGATGGGTTGGAGTATAAACTCCTTATTTCTGTAGTTTAAAAAAAATTGTTTTTAAAAATTTTTTTGTGTGTGTGTTGCTCTTGTCGTTGTAGTCGTGGTCGTCGTTATAGTTGTCGTCGGCATTTATTCTTGTTAGCACGATAACTCAACTAAATCGTGTCGAATCGATTGGGTTTCGACTGATTCTGATTAGGGACGTCTACCAGACGACATCTATTGATTTTGAGGTGGATAGGACACATCCCACCCTGTCCATGTGTCATGAGAAAGCACGATGGTAGACTATTTGAAGAAAGTAAAACTGTCGCATAAAACATATATTTTGCATTTATGTGTTGGTTTATTTTTACTCGGCCACTCAATCCCGAGATAGAGGTGTTCTACTTGCGGAAAAGTCCGTTTTAAAGTTTTAAAACTGTTTATTTTAATTTAAAATTCAGTTTTTCCTTGTTTAGTTCTTTTTCAACTACTTTTATTGTTACTCTATAAATTGGTGTGTTATGACAGTCAGTAATTAACTGCTTTTCCAGCACCAACATTCTTAATGAGATTTCAAGCGTATTTATTCTTTAGATACATATTTCTTGTCTTCCACTAGATTGGAGGTTTATTAGTGTGCAAACAGTTTTATGAAATTTATTATATAGTATTTTCATTAAGTAACAAGTAAATTCGATATACAATCCGTCAAATGTTATTTTTAGTTGCTAAATTTATAAAATATAAATAATACATAGAAGTTGATATGTTTTTAATGGTAACACCCTTTATTTTTACATAATGTGAAAAAGCACATCTCTTTACATACGCTACAGTGATAATTACATTAGCATGAGTATAGACTAGATGAAAAGAATGAAGAAAAACGATTTTGCAATATCAAAATGCTTAATTGATTGGCAATGATTATTTAAATAATCAACTAAACTAGATGTTCATATTGTGCACCGATGGCTTCATGATAGTAGCCAAGACGATTAATAAATTCTCTTTGAACATTGTCAATAAGTTCAACAGATATACGTCGTATTTCGTGACGAATTCTTGCTTTCAAATCTTTTAAACTTTCGAGTCCAGTAATATATACTTCACTTCTTAAGTATTCTTAAAAAAAATATTCTAACGGTGTTAAATCTGGTGATCTAGCTGGTCTCTCAATCGGTCCCCTTCTCCCTATCCAACGATTTGGGAGTGTCTCATCTAAATAAGAGCGAATAGGTGCTGAATAATGGGGAGATGCTGAAAAATAAAGTTATTTCTCGGAAGATGAGGTTCCTCTAATTTTCAATATAAAGTTATTAGTACAGAAATAAGGTCGTCTGAAAAAGAAATCCAAATATCTTGCACTAGTTCGGTTTATGTTAAAGAAATAGGGACCCAGAATTCTTCTGTTGACTATGCCGCACTACACAAACTTTCTGGGGATTTTGAGTGCGATACTTTACTTCCAATAATGACAGCTTTGCCTATGGATATGACCATTCACAGAAAATATAGCATTTTCAGAAAAAATGATGTCTTTTTACTAAGTTATTGCTATTATTGCGTAGCTGTTGCATTTGCTCGTGGTGCTTTATTGTCTTCAGAATTTTGTATACTGTAGACTGATGATTATGTTGATGGATGATTTTCTTGCATTGCCGACAAAACGTTAAGCTTTTTAAAACATTGTCTTTTGATGGTGAGGGATGACCAGATTTAGAAAGATGACGAACATAGCCAAATTCGGGGTATTTAGAACATTGCTTACCATGCTTTAGTTAATAGGCGATTAGGATGAGTTGCATTGAATAAGTTAATTATTTCCCTTTAGATGCGCATTCTGTTTCTAAATCGGATAATGCAAAGAATGTCAATTCTTTCTGGTTCAGATAATTTAACCATTCTTTACAAAATGACAAAGTTACTACTCAATAATGCTTCGAATCCACTACTTCTGTGAACCGCCAGATAAAAAATGTATTTTTAAAACAGATAATTCCAAAAATAAAAAAAAATACTATTTAACGAAATACGACTTAAATTTTTTATCTAATAGTGATAAAAATACATTACCGGTTGCTAAGGCAGTCAATGGCGCAGAATTTGAGAAATAATCATTGCAATTAAATTTTGTATTTTGAACTTTCAAAATCATTTTTCTAAATTATGCTTACATTAATGTAATTATTACCGTAGTGTATGTAAAAAAATGTGCTGTTTCACATTCCGTAATAAAAGAGTTGCCATTAAAAAAACGATGACGTCATACCTTCTACAAAAATCATCCTGTATGTATTAATTATATTCTAAGAAAAGTGCAATTATAAATTAATTTTATGGGTCCGAGAGTTTTTCTCAAAAATTTCTCAAAAAGTCCTTGAATGTTTGTTTTCCCAAAAATTGTTTGAATTTGTAACGAATTCATTCATTAATTTACGAAAGCACTGAATATAACTTCTATATATACATGGAGATTTTAGAAAAGGACGCACCCTCAATAACTCGCGTCATGTTTTTAAGGACAAATTCTTGACACTGCTAAATTTCTGTATCAGGGGGCCACATAAGTCTAGGAAATTCAGTTGCACAACCTTCAGTTCACCTCCTTGATCGAGGTAATCACCTTTTCACAAATTATTATAGAGTAGGGGTTGGGTGGTACCTCATATTGAAGGAATATCAATTCTGTTTATAAAAGTACCAGCAGGGCTAGATTGACTATTCGGGAGTTATACACGATTTAAAATCGAGTTTCTTTGAGCCTTTGGGACACATTGAGAATTTTCTTCGTCTAACGAAGCAATTCTAACAATTTCGGGTTTCATTTGATAATGGCGACACTTAATAATTCTTTATTATTTTGATAATTTTTTGTGGGCTTTTTTCCTCTGTAATATAATGTTAGAGTTTAGGTTTTTACTGAGTAAACAATTATAAAATTATATAAAAAAATCACTTTATATATATAACTGTTCCAAAATTGTCATTTATCTGATGTATCGCAAAGTTAGTTTCAGATTTCCAAGGGTTGATCGATGACTGAGAATTGCAACATATTGAAAGTGATAGAAATGAACATGTTTTGTCGGAAATTCTGCTGGGTTATTTCTGTAATATTATATTATAGAATTTTACTGTCGTTCTGTCTTCAGAAATGTTCAGGGTGGGCCTTTTTAAACAAAATCTGATGAACTCGATATTCATTTCTTTATAACTTCTAAAGCAGTCAATCTACATACGTCTCAACTATTATGTATCGTAACAAAAAGTATTAAAGTCTCAGTCCCTTTAATACTTCCATTCCGAATATAATTTCGAAGAGTTGACCTGTCTCCTGTTGACAGGGATTCCCCTGTGGGTGACCCTGACAGGTGAATTTGCTTTTTCTACTTACTCGGTTTTTCTACTTTTCTACTACGATTTTATATAATTTATTTCAGTCTTTACGTGCCTACTGTATACTTGTGATATGAAATTTCTTTATTATTCTGATAATCACAAAAAAATTAATGTCAGGAAAACACGAAAGATGTAATACTGTAATAGTTTCGTGTAAATACAATAAGCAAACATTGACCTTATGTTGTTTTATGATAGTCTTCAACCTGTAAACTAACCACCTGTTAAAGAATTGAAACACCAATTAACCTTGTATACAAGTAGCACACAAGCAGCAAAAGCTAGTAAGAAACGAGATATATCTGTATGTGGCTTAGATTAGAAATCATGGGGCATATAAATCTTCATCAAGAACGACATTGGCTTTTCAAGAGCCCTTTTTGGTTTGTATCTTACCAATTGGTAATAAATTACCTTAAAACCACGTGCTAAACAGCGTGTCTCGAAAGTCATATCCACAATGTGTGGAATCAATAAATGCGCACTGTGAGAGGCGCGGTTCGTTCCTTCTCGATTCGTTTCGTGACCGCGTGCTGATTTCACGACCTTATATAAGTATTCGCTGCTATTCCTGTTTTAGTCACATTGTAAATGTGTAGTACCGTGTGTTGGTTGTTCACGAAAATCGTCAAATTCTCGTATGTGATATAGTTTACCCAGTTTCCTCGTTTCATCTGAAAAACAGTGAGGTGTTAGTTGATTTATGGTGATGGTGTAGAGGTGTCTTGATGTGTGATAGTGGGACATGGCCGTGGTAAATTTAGCCATGTCCCCTCTGCGGAGACGTAACTGTTTTCTGGTGCTCGCATTTGTCGTTTTCATCCCTTTTTGTCTGTTTGTACTCTTCTCTGTACCAGGTATGTTTACGTTTGATTTGTTTACATTTGTATTTACTGGCGAATTACCTGTTAGAGACCTGTATTTCTGATTACTGTCACATCTGCGTCATGTTTGATGATGTTCAGGCCTATGGACAAGTTAACAGACTTCCGAATCGTGCTTATTGCTGATTTTATTTTCGTAACAAACCTTACATAATCTTACACCACTAAATTAACTACCAAGCATGAAAATTTAATGTGCCAGTAGGAATTAGAGATGCGATATTGGTTGGTATTTAAAATTATGTTGGACTTCTTTGAAAATAAATCGGAGGATTCCATTAAAATTACTGGGTTTACGACCTTGTAGAAATCTAATGAAACACCGC
Source organism: Rosalia funebris (assembly GCA_037954035.1). Taxonomy (NCBI): domain Eukaryota; kingdom Metazoa; phylum Arthropoda; class Insecta; order Coleoptera; family Cerambycidae; genus Rosalia; species Rosalia funebris. The sequence goes on along the minus strand of JAZFAV010000001.1, from coordinate 5,934,166 downwards.
AAAAATGATAAACTAGAATTGATCTAGGTATAAGTTGGTACTACAGTACCACCACCTTATACCTAGAGTATTTCTAGTTTTTAAACAAACCCAAAGCCGAAACTTCGGGAGGACGTTGCACTGTTGAAGAAGTGCGAACAAGATCTATTTCCTCTGACATGGTCCTGGTGTAACCGGCGCTCACAGTCAAGATAAGCACTAATCAGACGCATTAGCCACATAGCCCAACTTAACGAACTTGTTCAGAACTTAATTCTTGAAGAATAGAAAATGAGGTTGAAATGTTAAATAATGGAACTAATAAAGACCATGGACGAAAATAAGAAAAACATTTATCTCGCAAAAAGAGAAACAATTCATTTGATTCCCAACTTTCTAATACATGATACAAAAATAATTAGATCTGTGTTTAGAACCTCGAGAATCGTGTTTGTTTTTTGAATTTTTTTAGTCATGTTATGCAGGTTATTTATGAAACATTCGTAAACGGAAGGAAACAAATAAGATATACTGTTATAGCATCCCATATCTTTTTATTTTTGTCCTCTAGAGATTACGCGCAAAAATATGAAGCTGATTTAAAATTTATTGCTGGTTGTTGCCCACGTCCACGTTTATATTTTGTAACCTAAGCGTAATAATTCACCAAATTACGAACAATTGCTGAAATTGTTACTAGAAATATTGCATTTTTAGAAATGAATAATTTTTTCCTAGGTTTATTTATACCTTCATGGGTTTTGTGGTGTGATATATTCGAGAATGTGAAGAAATATTTAATGAAGGCATAGTAACAATCAAATGAAAAAATAAGACTCATATATCATTTTTATAATACAAAAAAAAAAAAAAAATAAAACGTGAAACGACCTTGTGGAGAGTTTGATGAACTTGTGGAGAATACAGTATAATATTTACTGGTCATCAAGAATAGAGAACAGTGCGAGATTCTCTAGATATGGGTAGAAGAAAGAGGAGGCAGAATCCGGAGGGAAAAGAATGCACTTTACGCGCGGCCAGATCGAACTCTGTGTACATTCACAATTAATATACCTACATCCATCAATATACCTACATTCACTCTGCAAAGGTCTCAATTCGACAGAATAAAGACCAGGCTATTTACTGCACCCCTCGTGGCAGGTCCGATATCGTAGTTTCTAGACTTGTTCCTATTCCTGATGAGCTGTATTTGAGTATTTGTCGAATTGAAGATTTTTGGCTTTAAATTAGTACTGTTATTTAAATAGTTGTACTTTGTTTATTTTTCAGTTTTAAAAATAATAAAGTTGAAATTTGAAAAATAATTTTTAAATTCCCAAACTAAAATTTGGCCATATCACTGAAACTCCAATTATTCCATTATAATAAGAATTCTATCAATTTATAATTTCATGGCCATTAATTTTCAAATTGTTAAGGACCGCCGAGATATTTGGCTCTGATTTCAGGAGCATCGAGTTTTTTCGATGTAATTTTTGACATGGAAGTATTTTTTGATTTTATTTTTTTCTGGCTTGAGAAATGGAAAATTAAAGAAAATGTGTAGTGTCTACAATTAAATTTAAGTAATGTAGCTATACCCCAGTTTACGAACACAAAATATCTTGCCATTCACTTGGACTGAGTAGCTTCAACTAGAAAATCCACATACTAAAAAACCGGAAACAAATCGACTTAAAAACAAAAGAACTATTATTGGCTATTATATTATATATTGTTAGGAAATCCAGCCTGTCATTGGAAAACAAAATCCTACTTTACAAGGCAATAATTAAACCAATATAGACTTATGGAGTAGAACTATGGGGATGTGCAAGCCAATCAAACATATCGATGATCCCGCGAATCCAATTAAAAATACTCCCGATAATAACTAATGGTACCATGATGCATGGTATCATGCATCAAAGATACTTTTCATACTTTTTTTCTTAAAAAACAAGATGTGTCGTTATATCTCAAAAACATAGCTCTCCTGATTTATGGTCTTATGCCAAACTTATTCCTGTGATGTGACTATATATTTGTATGAATATCTCAAGAACTATACTTACCAAGATACAACAATTATATATTTTTGTGATCAGAAAACTATGGGTAACTTTTTTAAGTAAAAAAATACAGGGTGTTCTATTAAAAAAAAAATAAAAAATGTTCGCCCCCTTTCAATTTGCAGTTTTTGAAAATTTGTTTAAATATTAAAAAAATTTATAAAAAATCATGTAAAATCCTTTTTTGAATTTTTCGATTCGATTGAAATTGAGAGAAATAAATGAGGGGGGGTCAATTTTAGGTGACTAACCCGGTACACCCTTCTAAATAGTTTTAGTAATTATTTTCAATAGAACTTTAACATTATGTAAGGACTACAGCTTAATTTATTAGACTTGGTTATAGTATATTGTTTCAGTTTGATAATCCATTAAGGGAATAAAGATTCTTAGCTAAATTTGAATTGTTTTGAACAGGGGATTACGAGTATATATGATGGGGATTTTTGCGAAAATAGTCTATTTTATACCGAAATTTTACGAAAAACTCGAGATTGGAATTGATAAGAAACATTGAAATCTGATAAGAAACTTACTTACATAAGCAACAATTATTTATAGATAGACGTTGCCTGATGTCTTGTTTGAGATAAAGCTATTTTGATGCACAAGTTAATGTGTTACAATTTTGTTATGTAATTATTACCTTTGTAACAATGTATACAAAAAAACTATATTTTTATTATAACAATGTCGGTAATGCAGAGTTTAATTATAGAATTTTGGACAGAGACATGCAGTGTCTATGCTTTTTGTGTTATTCTTCTAATCTCTCAATGATATGCGTAAATAAACAAAAACAATGTACCGGTTAATCGTTTTTGCACTATTTTTTTCCACAAGGATTAATTTACGTGGGATACTTTGATTCTGTTATAGTGGATGTTAATAAATACTTAATATTCAGGGTTCGATATATCTGGAAATATACAGGTTTATTTAAGGTATAGGCGGAACACTATTTTTACTTAAAATTTATATTTTTTATTATACTTTCCGTTGCTTTCTTGCGGATTTAATTACTCAGACAGTCTTAGCAGTTTCCCTAAAAAATACATTGCAGTTTTCATTACATTCGCAGTATAATTTCATTTACTAGCGCTTTTTACTAGGTTATTTATCAGTTTTATTGTTTTTCGATCCATAAAACAGATAGTCCATTACAAATTTTAATCTCATTATTAGTTAACACACTTTCATTATTTTCATTTTCACGTATTTCCCATACTTTCATTAAAATGCTCGTCGGATTATACATAACAGTTGTACACAAGTTTGTTTGATTTTTGAGGTAAAAATGTGAAACTCGATGGTATATAGCTCATAATTTTTTCCGAGGGATCAAAAGCGTGCGTCGTTTTACATTAATATACTTCATAATCTTTTGATAGTAATACAACGATGATACCACAGAAAAATCTATTAATAGGATTGACATTATTTAACTAACACTACTATTTAATGGATTCAATAATTATAGAGAGTTGACCTGATTTATCCGGATATTATTAATGAATATTTAACTAAGAGAGAGAATAGTTTATTTCTGATAAGAAGACGTGTGTATTTTATCTTCATTTGTTCAGCATAAATTGGCTGAATGGTAAGCAGTAAAATAATGTATTTCATCCTAAAATGTTTGCAAGCTTAGTCAACAATATATCTTTTGCTTGGGTAAATTTCGTTTATCATAAATATATTTGTTCATTGTAAGACTAAGGCTTACCCTAGTTAGAAAATAACTATCTTTAATATAAGCATTTTATGTTAAATATATCATTTCTTTCACATAAACAAATGTCATTAAACATCACAACTTATAATAACCAAATAATAACCAATAGATTTATTTTAAAGTTAACAGTAAGAAATGTATTTCTTCTAAATATATAAATACAAATACAAATATACAAGAAATGTGTATTTCTTATATAATGAATACAAACGTCAAATCATATTTAATATGTTTGTTTTCATCATGATTTGATAATGTATTAAATTTTTTTTATTTAATATAAACTTGTATTTGTATTTGAATTTGTATATACAAAATTAGCATTTACTTGTCACAAACGTAATCTATTAGCAATAAATAAACGGTTTTCTTGATGGAGAGGTATAATAACAACTGTTGTATGAGTGAATACTATTTTTTTAAATAACTCCGCGTTTTCATGCAATTTTACATCTGATATCACAGTAAATGTTTAACATTTTCGGTACATTCTTATGACTTCTTTGTGGTAAATTTTGTAACTAACTACTCTCCTAATTTCAAATTTAACCAAAGATATATTCGTTCTTATTTTTTAAGGTCTTTACTATCTACTGTGATGGAATTTGAGAAACAGTGATTTAACTGTACTTATAAATGAATTTTCCTCTTAAATTTTAAGGCCTTTGTGTATTCGATAGGAATATCATTGATTTGTGACTCTCTCAGAGATTTGAATTTACGAAACCCATACAAGTGTTTACCCGAGCGTTTACATGCAAAAGCTTCTTACCCAATTCTATGAAAAATTTACTTGCAATGTCCGAAGTCTGCTGGTTCAAAAAAGGATTAGTCCACGCTTATAAATGTACCAGGTATGTATGTAAATATGAAACCGGGATTTGCCCAGATGGCCTCGCTGCTAATGTAGTTCCATAAGAAAATGACGCCATTGACGCATTGGCGCCATTTTTTTTGTTTTTAAACCTGATAAAAATTTTTATCTCACAACAATACAAGTTTCACATAACAACATCGTTTTTAATAGCGTTGAACATGTTGAATTTTGTGCCTGGAAACTACGATTTGCAGACAGCATTGATTTTCTGTCACCATTTGAAGAAAACTGCTGCAGAATCACAACGAATGTCTGTCCAAACCTACGGTGAGCATGCTCTTGGCAAATCACAGTGCTTTAAGTGGTTCAGAAAATTTAAAAGTGGAAATTTTGACGGGAGAAACGAATAACGTGGAAAACCACTGAAAAAGTTTGAAGCTTGCGAATTGCAAGCATTGTTGGATGAGACTGACTCTCAAACGCAACAAGAACTCGTGGATCAATTAAATGTGACACGAGAAACTGTTTCTATACGTTTGAAGGCTATGGGAAAGATCCAGAACATGGGAAATTGGGTTGCACATGAACAGAATGAAAGACCATTTCCGCAATGCTGCCCGCCAGGTACAAAAGAAAGTCATTTCTCCATCGAATTGTAACTGGCGATGAAAATTGAATATATTTCGAGAATCCTATGGATAAAATTCATGGGCAATTCCAGGCGAACCATCGACGTCGACTGCAAGGCCAAATCGCTATGTACGGAAGATAATGTTCTGTGTTTGGTGGGATCAGAAGGGTGTGATCTATTACGAATTGTTAAAAATTGGCCAAACCGTTAATACTGAATGCTGCCGACAACAAATGATCGATAATCAAGTTTTGCGTGAAAAACGACCAGAATTCAAATAGGCAACACAAAGTGATTTTGCTTCATGATAATGCGCCATCACACACAGCAAAACCGACCAAGGAAACGATTGAGGCGTTTAGTTGGTAAATATAGTTTATTGCATCGCTATTTGCCAAATAAAAAATCTCAAAACATAACTCTGGCTTGTTTTATGGCTAAGCTCAGGTAGACTTCCGTTTATCGGCAAGATAATATTATTTGGCAAATAGCGATGAAATTAATAGTACTTTCGCATTCGGCTTACTTACCAAACTTGGCTCCAGTTACGAAAATGTGCGCAAATAGCTCGATGACTGGTTTGCCTTAAAAGAGGAAGAATTTTTTTGGCATGGAATCCACAATTTGTCAGAGATGGTAAAAATGTGTATCTAGCAATGGGCAATGTTTCGAATAAAATATTTTTTATCATTTTCATAATAAACAATAAACGTGGATTTTCTATACAATTCCTGTTTCCTATTTACATACCTAATATGTCACAAAATTGCGTCAACTGAAGCTGTCACATCTATTTACGAAGATCTAAAGCTATTGTTGAGGCCACTTTAGGTCAAAGCGAATTGTTTTGAATTTAAATCTGTCGCGCCACACAGTTGGCAATGCACAGTTGGCAATTCTGCAATATCCCCCCCTAAATTTTTCCTAGTTCCTAGAATTGATGGATTTTCCTTTCGAGAACGCACGTGTAATCTATAATCAATTACCATCGTAGTGAGATCAGAAACTAAACAATCTTTACAAGTGACTGTACGACCAACATATATTCTAAAAGTTAGTGCCACGAATATTCTTCACGGGGCCCCCATCGTTGAGAATATATCAAGAATTAGAAATCGACAGCCACCAGCCATTTGGAGTTTCGTGCCTCGCCATCCACTGGTAAATAAATAAATTCCTACTAATTTACTCCTCCATTCATGTACGTTGCCAATTATACAGAATCTAAGGTCCTTCGTTTCAAGTTGTATCTTTTCGTAAGGCCTACAGCCGACCATTTTTCGTATCTACCCTTTCGGTTTATACAGCTATCTTCACGTAAAATTTTATATTTTCACGTAAATTTATAAATAATTGTGTGTTCATTATTAATCCAACAAGAATTTGTAATTCTACTTTCTTTATAAAGACTTTAATGCAGTTCTGACTTTAATCAGATAGTCAGGGAGTCGGAATATATTATAAAATATTTGTTGCATCAACGTACGAAGACTTCTTTTTGTATATATATATATATATATATATATATATATATATATATATATATATATATATATATATATATATATATATATATATATATATATATATATATATATATATATATATATATATATATATATATATATATATGAATGAGTGTACGCCCCTTCTGGGTATATATTTTTAAATAAACATGAATTGTCTCACGAAATTGTCTAATTTTACTTGTGGAATTTCCATGTTGCTCTTACGAATTTTTAATAAATAAATCTAAATTTGCCAAGCGTTTATGCTCTTCACATACGTATATCGTTAAAGTGAATTAGCATTGACATTGAGGAATGTGATAACGAGCGATAGTCAGAGTATTGCCATCGGTTGGATATAAATAGCAATATTTAATAATATTTATATGCAAGGAAATTGCATATAAATATGAAAATTGTTTTCTGAATAATAATAACTTAACTTATAGTGAAGTACCTTTTTTCCTTCTTGTACTTATACAAAATACAAGTAGCGATGAAAACAGTGGGAACGATAAATCATGAACCACATACAATATTTACAAATATAGTTGTTATAATATATAACAATGCGATGAGTTATACCTAATTCAAAACACACCGGAAACCTGCAATTCTAATTTCGCTTCAAATTGTAAATACCGATATTTGATACAGTGGCTTGGTAATGATTATATATACAATTTCTAGCCATTTTTTTTATCATTTGAACAGGAAATTGATGCGAATCGAGTAAGCAGGTTTGTGTTAAGTAAATATTTCCATGCGTACACAACTAAATTATGCTTCGAAGTCGCGACTGTGACGCATATATATGGTATTATCAAACCGAGAAATCCCATTTGTCTCATCTTTGGTATTTTAATGTAAAAATTAATGCAGTACATGGCACTGGAAATGACGATAAGTTACTATGTATCTTGTGCTTAACACCGTTGGTCACATGCTGTAAAATACTTTTCAGTACATTGTGGACAATAATGCTCTCGGATTCGAAAACAAAAGTAATAAAATTTGTATATGTTTAAGAAAAAAACTTGTTCACCTCACTACAGATGTATATATACATACATAAAATTACCATCTTCTTATGTAAATTTTGTCTTCAACCTCATGAATAATCTCGTGATTATTATGAAAATGAGAAGTAATAGTATACTCGTACATAGTCCTGATAGTGAGGTTACGTGTTTCTTTGGTAGTTTCAGCTCGGTTAAAATAATTATGTACCTATTCGAATAAACATGGATTTCGTTTGATAAATTGTTACTATATATTGTTATACATATATTGTTATATATTATAGCAATATAGAACAGAAATGTTTGATTTAATAAAGAATTTCATTAATTTAGATAAACATTGATTGTCGAATAATTGTTCTTCTTTTTATGTTCTTATTTTTCTTTGGACAGAACTAATACTTCTGCCCAAAAATTTTCTTGGAACTATTTGTCACTATTTTGTACATAGAGAGGATACCAATTGAGATATATGGCTATCTCAAAATAATTACATTTTCAAATGTACAATTGTTTACTAATTTATATTAATATGTATTAGAAGAATAACTAAAAATAAACACGAGGTCTGCGAAGTTAGCACCCCCAAATTGAATTTTTTAACTTTTTTTTTCATTCATCATTTTGACCAAGTTTTGACTATTTTGACCAGTACATAGTTTATTTTTAACCATCTTTTGTTTAAAAATGCGGAACGAAACTAATTTTTTGAGATTTTTTTTTAGCCCGCACCGCCAAATTGCAATTTTGAACCGATTTTGGGATAATTTCTTCAACCAAGTTTTGACCAATTTTGACCAGCAATTGGTTTATTTTGACCACCCATACGTTAATAAATATGAATATTCTGAAATGTAAAACAATGTGATCCTAGTAGCCCCAAACTGGAATTTTGAGCAAATTGTAAGCGACTAAAAACTCCAATTTGAGGGTGCGGGCTAAAAGAAAGCCCGAAAAAGTTACTTGAAATTATTAAAACTGGTCAAAACGTGGTCAAAACATCGAGCTTAAAAATAAACGCAAAATTCCAGTTTGGGAGTGCTTGTGTGCAGTGGGGGATCACATATTTTTAAATTTTAGAACATTAATACATATTTAATAACGTATGAATGGTAAAAATAAACCAATTGTTGGTTAAAATTAGTCAAAATTTGGTAAAAAAAGAGCCCAAAGTCTGCTCAAAATTCCAATTTGGGGGTGAAAGAAAAAGCTCAAAAAATTAGTCATTCTGTATTTTCAAACAAAAAGTGGTCAAAATGAACTATTTACTGGTTCGAACTGGTCAAAACTTGGCCGACTAAATTAGTCCAAAAGCGACTAAAACTCCAACTTGGGGGTGAGGGCTAAAAAAGCTCGAAAACCTGATTTTGTTCAGCATTTTCAGACAAAAGGTGATCAAAATAAATGTTTTCTGGCCAAAACTGATGAAAACGTGGTCAAAACATCGAGTTTAAAATTTACTCATAATTCCAGTTTGGGGGTGTTAAGATGACATTTTCTTAAATTTTAGAACATTAATATTTAATAATGCTGGTCAAAATAAACCAATTGCTTGTCAATATTGGTCAAAACGTGGTCAAAAGAATGAGCCCATAATCGGCTCAAAATTCCAATTCTGGGGTCCAGCCTAAAAAACGCTCAATAACTTTGTTTAGTTCCCCATTTTGAAACAAAAGATGATCAAACTATACTATTTACTGGTCAAGACTGGTCAAAACTTGAATGATGATGATGAAATCATGAACCAACAAAAGTTGAAAAACCAATTTGGGGGTTCTAACTTCACAGACCTTGCAACACCGTATATATATATATATATATATATATATATATATATATATATATATATATATATATATATATATTTGCCAGTTTTCCTAATATTATAACTAACAAAAATGAACCGAGAGGTAAATTTACTTTATCGAATACTTCGATATTTACTTACTATCGAAAACAAACCGACTGTTACGTTGAGAATTTTACCAAAAAAATATAACAAGACATTTCCACAGTATGTATCTTTGGACATTACTTTTATAATATGTTTGGGAATTATATATTATTTTATATATTATAAATAAGGGTTCCATAGGTCTTTATTCTTGCAAGTTGAAATAGTTGTTAACTTGTTTCCTATATTTAATAGGTAATTCCATGCAAAATTTGTCATTTTGTATGCAAAATGACAGCTTGCTACAGACTCAATTTTCTCACATTTTAAAACATCTCTTTGTTATTTTAATTTTTCATATGAACTCTTAATGTGGTGCAGTAATCTACACTACCTGAATTGTGTAAAATTTAATACTAATTTCACCTCCATATCCCCGACTCGGATGATGAAGATTGTGATGAGGATGACGTTGAACAGTCACTGGAAATTTCTAGTAGTGTTAGTGATTATTTATATATATAGTGGTTTATTTTATATACATGTACAAGTATATAAATGTCAATCTTCCAGATAATTTAAAAATGTATTCGTCAACCATTTATTCCTTAACTGAATAATCATTGTAATTTTTATTTCATTCCGATCGGCAAAAAAGGCAAAACATGATTTTTTTTTAAATTGCTTAGGGAATATGTTCATATTATTTTTGTTATTTCAAATATATCGTTTGAGAAATTAAAGTTTGAGTTTTATATATTTTGTTTTAGTTCCTGCTGTGTAATTTTGGTGGTAAGAGACTGGTTATGTGTTCAATTATTTATGAAGGATTTTGTAGAATAAGAACATGCTTTCTTTAAAAATTACTTAAAAAGTATTGTTTCCCGTTTTTTTTTTGTTCAAACGTCTTGGGCTTGGTTTGCTACTGATCATATGCGATATATTTGAAATCAGCGAAAATTCTCCAATAGGATAGGATCATAACAGTACAAGATCCGGCAGGTAATTTCTGCAGGTATCTGTTTTTTTTAATGAAACTTAATTCAAATGAATGATTAATGACAATGTAATATATTGCTGCGGGGTTGCCTATCAAAAATTAGCCACGATTACCTTTAATTAATTATATGGTATTTATTAATTATATGGTAATTAATTTAATTTTAATTTTTCTTTCAATGTATCTACACATTTTTTTATAATGAAATTAAGTGGAAGACATTTAGATTAATAATTAAATTATTCTCGTGGGAATGGTTCCATCTTTCTCATATTTATTAAGTAAATTTCTATTTTTATACACAGTTGAAACTAAACACCTGTCATTTCTATTAATTGTAAGCGCACATTGCTGTACGTTTTCTTAATGTTCTGGAGGAAATATTGATTAGTATACTTTGTACTGTGTATAATTACCCACAAAGCAGACATAGGAAACCAATGTATTATTTAACTCATTTTTCTCTCGTTCGTCTTCCACTGTCGTTCTAGATTCTTTAGTTAACTACGCAGCTAATTACTTACAATTAGGACAGGATACGTCTCAAGACCGCAATTGTTGTTTTCAAGCTAACATTATTTTAAGTTTAGAATTTATAGGATGTGTTTGGGTAAATACATGTAATTTTGTTAGATATAAACCTTCTTTTCTAGCGAATCAGGCAAACATATGAAATACTTCTTATATGTTTACAGATGTTTTTGTTCGAAATTTTCACCAGTCAGTCTCTCATTAAAAGGTTGGATTGATAAAAACATAATATGTAAGAATATACACCGGGAAAGCAGCTTATTGCTTCTTCAACTGTTGTTTAAGATAGTCCCAGATTTATACCTAATCAAATCTTGCTATAAACCGAAGACTGATAATATGATTACTTCTTGAGAATTGATTATAATAATATAATAAATATGAATATAACGATAATAAAATGATTACAATAGAAAATGTTCCATACCGGTTAATAATGATAATGGATTAGTACATCTAACATAATTAAACACGTTTTTAGAAGTTTTAAAAATAATAAGGAGAAAAATTCTAATAGTCTTGCTAAATAATATTCTGAATAATTTATTTTTAGCTACATGTCATAAAAAAATTATCATTCTTTTATAAAAATGTATTATTCTATAAAAAGATTATTAATTATTAGCATATTGAAATATATTTCTGATGATAGTAACGGGTGTTGTCTATCGCATTTTAATAAACTTCCTAAATCTTCTGCAATGCGTCCGTGAGTCGAATTTCAATGTAGTTAAAAAAGAAATATGGGAGTATTTGATCGAAAGGGACCTAAACGTGAGGCTACGCACTGAATAGATTGAATTTTATTGATAAAAGACAACTAGATATCAGTAAATTGTGGTGAGTCAAGTATCCTATCGTAATATAATTATGCATTTTGAAGAAAGTTGTCTTATTTTATAAATACAAGTATGTACACATATAGTCAGTATATATATATATATATATATATATATATATATATATATATATATATACATATATATATATATATATATATATATATATATATATATATATATATACATATATATATATATATATATATATATATATACATATATATATATATATATATATATATACATATATATATATATATATATATATATACATATATATATATATATATATATATATACATATATATATATATATATATATATATATATATATATATATATATATATATATATATATATATATTATATTTATAGAGTGTATTCGAAAAGTAATGTACATTTTGATAGAATTGTTACTAAAGTTTTTTTTTTAATCACTCTTTCGTCAAAGGATGTATTTGATTGAAATGCCACTTTTTATTTGAAAGAAGAGCTCCTTTTATAATTTCCTGTCCGCATTTTTAAAAGTTATGAAGTTACCAATATTTCAGTACCAGTTCAGTAAAGTAAAATAAGGGGTAGGCTACATAAGAATTTTTGTGAGCAAGTAAATTTTTAAAATCAACAGGAAATAAAAAGTTTTATAACAAAGTCGTTGAAACAGAATAAAATCTTTCATTTATATTTACTGTTGGGCAATATTAGCATGGTATTAATCTTCTTAATTTTATTAAAAAAATATTATAATTAATACATTTTCTTGTTTTAAACTTTAATAGTAATTATTCCATTGTATTTTTATTTGGTTTGTGGAATATTACTCAAAATAATTAATATTTTTAACCAATCTCTTATTTTTCATTATTGTACGCAAACAAAGAGTTTTTTAAGATGACTTATAGAAAATGGGATTTTCCATTAAAAATTTCAATGACATAATTTCGTTGTAATTTTAAAATTACAACGAAAAGTTAAAAGGTACTTCTCCAAACGGTGGACCTCAGATACGTATTTTAACATGTCTGAGTGACTTTACTGACTGAGTGACTGAATGACAAAAAATAACATTAATACCGATTTGATTGAGTTTATACATTACTTCTCGGACTCATTGTATATGTATAGAGATATGAAAAAAGATGTCATTATATTTTTTCATCTTGGTTTGTATATAGTTATGACGTCAAATTATTTTTTCTAATCTTTTTAATAATGCATAATATAATCAATCATTTCTGGAAATTGTCATTATCATATGTCAACTAATTGTTGATGTATGTCGATGGTGTGCATAGTTGAAACTATGGTGGACTGTTCATGGAAAAACAAAGAATAAAAGTGTTGATAAACAAATAATGACAAAATAATAGAAATAAACTCTAGACTAAATAAATTAATGTTATACTATTAAATTCATATTTTAAGAAGAATAACACTACAGTAGCAATTATTAGTGGTAGTATGAACTTCACTGTATTGCTCATACTGTAATATGGAGAACACTTTTTAAAATTTAGTTCAAGGGTTAAATAATATAAATTTAAATGATATGATAGTAGTTTATACACATAGAAATTAAGCATATTTATAACTTGAGTACAGTTATTGAATTGTGTGTGAATTGACTAATTAATTTCATATCAGTCTTCAATCAATGCCCTTAGGTAATTTGTTAAACGTAAACATGCCAAATTAAAGTTAATATAATGCATTTTAAAATACAATGATGGCAAACTTATTCAGCATGTCAAATATATTTGCTGGTAAAGTTTATTTCATTACAAATATATTTGCTCATTGTAAAATTTCTGCTCGCCATAATTGGAAAATTATTATTTTTGTATAGTCCTACCATCTATTCTTTTGAACAGATATTTCTTTGGAAGCGCAAAATATATATAATATTACATTTAACAATCCTTCTCTCTTACTGAAATGATCATTTCTATGGTTATATTGGAAGGGGCGTGGATTTATATTATTGATATATTTTCGTTACTGTAGTGCATATATAGTATATACATGACACTACGGGAGCTTTTGAAGTGCCTAATCTCCATGTTTCTTGTATTAGTCCATTCATTTGCATATTGGGGTAATGTCTGCCCACTTGTATTTGCAGTTGACAAATATTACTGTGTAGCTTCTTGGTTATGAAATATTCCAGAATACTATAAGCAAATCTAAAAACTATTACTATCAAAACTAATCTTAGAATATTTCCAAGCCAAGAAGTAAATAGTTGTTTCCTGGCTTGGAAATACGATGCAGATTAGTTGAGGTATGATAGGCATCTCGAGTAGTTTCTCGGCGTAGAAGTTATGAAAGTGCAGCACTTTGCTCCGCGCTACTACATGAATGAGCGACCTATCGTATTTTCCTATAGAGGCTCTGCAACGGTGTCATTCGTACTGTCAGGAGTTTGCCGCCTTTCTCTGACCATCGGTGTATGCCTTCGTCTATACGTGTAACGTTGCCCTGCACAGATTGAGAATTTTTGGTAAGGAAGTAATTTTTTGTGTGTGCAAACTTCTTAAACAAGGAGTGATTTAATACCATATTTAATGAATTGGAAAATATAGGACAGATTCGTAATACAAAAGAAGGAATTGTATTAAATCCATCCGTCAACTTATATTCATCGTTTTAATTTTTTTAGACAAGTGATTCTATACTGCCCAGTAACTAATTTTAGAAATGAATTATAATTTGTACATATTGTATTATCATATGTTTGGAGAAGTTTGTTATATATCTATTCTGTCAAATCTAGCACAGGTTTTCGAAATGTTGTTTTACACCCATTGGTGTGCAATCTGTTCTATCTCCTGTCAACAGGGGTTCATAGCAAAACGCTCAACAGTTTACACATTTTGCTGAATTAACCCAGATACTCGCAAGTCACATAGATAATAAAGGTCAGATAGATGTCGTATATAATGATTTTTCGATGGCCTTTGACACTGTGAATCATAATATACTAGTTTCAAAATTAGAATTATATGGATTCGGTAGTAGATCTTCATCTAGTAAAATCGTATTTATCCAGACGTACACTATACCTGTATATTGCATATAATGACTTTAAATGCGAGACTTTCTTAGCGTCCTCTGGATTATCTCAAGTCTTGGGACCATTATTCTTTATCTTATTCATTAACGATTTGTCTCTAATACTTACAATTTATATAATGGATCTTTGCGCGTGTATCAATTCAGTGACGACGCATGGAACACATGCTACACCAGTCGCAATTGTTACTAATATGCCACAATTACTAGCACGTATGTCTAGCGACATGTTTTTTAATCAACTACGTACGGCATAGACAGTTAATAATTTTCTGAACAAAATACCATTATGAAGTCACGTCTTAGCTTTATTGTATAATTTGGTTCATTTGCGTCTCAATATTTCTGTAAAATTTATTTCACTTTTGTTTCATTTATTTTGACTTTTGTTGAATTTATTTTATTTATTTCGATGGAAATGTGACTTCCATTGAAGGTTTTTGTGGAGAACCTTTTCATTACTCTGTCATAGGTTGACGGATTTGTATTGTACTAACTGTTATCCTAAAATGTGTTTTCGGCACGACACTGTCCAACAATGTCAGTTGATTGATTCATACGATTGTTATTTGTGACGCATACGCAAAGAACCATTATACAAACTATATATCGCATCATTTTCTTCTTGCCGATGACGTAAAATTATTTTTAAATACAATCTGCTTAGATGATCACTTGATGTTACAAAAACTCATCATGGACCTTGTTGTGTCATTGTGTTCGGAGAATAAATTATCAATAGACATAGATAAAGTGTTCGTATACCTTAAAGAAACAATCACTAATACGTGACAGTTTTTTTGGAGGTACAATTTTAGTACGCTCTGAAAACATTAAAGATTATGGTGTAGGTCCTATACATTGATGATAAGCTGTCGTTCTCTAGGCATATCAACCATGTGGTTCTTAATATATAGAAAACTCTATGTTCCGTGATGAGAAACACGACATTGTTTAATAACACTGCTGCTTTAAATTGTTTAAATTTTGCTCATTATGATCAGTCTCACTGGTCGTAGTTCATTTCAAATTAGAATTTTACTTTTCCGCCCTCCACTATACGCGGAAAAGTAATGTACCTAATCATGTAAAGAAAAATCGAAATAAAAATTTTTGTTGGTTTATTTTTCGTTTTTCGACCTAAAAACAAAAAAAGAATGGTTTTTAAAAATTTTTTCCCGTGCGTGTGTCGTTGTCGTCGGCTTTATTCTTGTTAGCACGATAACTCAACTAAATCGTGTCAGATCGATCGGATTTTGACTGATTCTGATCGGGAACGTCTCCCAGACGACACCTATTGATTTAGAGGTGGATAGAACACACTACCATGTACATGGGTCATGAGAAAGTACAATGGTGGACTATTTGAGAATTTTCTTTTGTTAGCACGATCACTCAATTAAATCGTGTCGGATCGATCGGGTTCCGACTGATCTGATTAGGGACGTCTACTAGACGACATCTATTGATTTTGAGGTGGATAGGACACACCCCACCCTATCCATGGGTCATGAGAAAGCATGATGGTGGACTATTTGAAAAAAGTAAAACTGTCGCACAAATCACGTTCTGCATTTATGTGTTGGTTTATTTTTTCTCGGCCACTCAATTTCGAGATAGAGATGTTCTACGTGCGGAAAAGTCCGTTTTAAGGTTTTAAAACTGTTTATTGTAGTTTTATTTCGTATGAATCAACTTGAAAATATTCAACGGCATTTTTTAAAGTATACTCGTATGTCATTTCCCATGGACAATTATTATCCAGTAAGGGGTTACGATCATATGTATTCTGCTTCTATAAAGAATTGATATCAACTCATTGAATTCCAGAAGTATTCTGATTAGTCCTCAATTTTTATGTAAATTGTTTTATAATAGTATAGATGCACCTCTATTACTAAGCATGTTTAGTATACGCATACCTAGGACTAGGCTCTCAAGAAGAAAGTATGTGTTATTTATTGCCAGACTATAAGAATTAACGTGCTGTTAAAATCGCCACTGTTTGTAATATCACAAAATTTTAATATCTAATGTTTAAAATATATGTATTTCACTTGCGATTTGATTTAATTATATTCATAATGAGTGGGATCTCTACGGAAAAAATATTTAGGGAAATAACAACTTTTTATTGTCGTATATGTTACTGTGTATTTATGTTAACTTTTTTTATTTTTTAATTATATATTCCATATTTTTGTACTATAAATTGTTTTTTTTTCTGTTGGGCAATAAAGGCATTATTATCATCGGTATTAAATTTTGATAGAAGTGCGCAAATAAATTACTCATTAATTGAGGTCGCGAAAATATTTAGTTTACGAAAGTGTAAGTATTGAGATAATTTGGATGTATGTTAGAATTTGGTAATCCTAAAAGAATGGTATTTGTTTATAGGCATACACAATACTTTTTTATAACAAGTTTTTATATAATATTTCTATGTAAATCTTAAATTCGATTAAAACATATTTTATATAAATATGCTAATCATTTACGTTCTTATACTTTTGTCAGACCTTATGTATTGATTTAAAATTTATAATTAATTTCATATTAAACCACACCGGTTTATATAATGACTTAATGTTTTTAACTAATTTTATATACTTACAGAATTTCACGATGAATATTTTTGGCCGGCCAAATTTAGAACAGTCATTAATAATTTAATTTAAATCAGACTAATATTAATATGTTTTCCTTTTAAATTTAATTTAGATTAAAAATTTTCAAATATTAATGGCCTTAAATGTAGATGATAAAAACAATTTAATGTATGTTAAGGAAGAATTCTGTTCACGGGAAAATTTCTTCTAAAATTAAACTTTTCCGATTCAATCATTTGTAGAGTTTTCGAGTTTCCTAAATCGCTTGTGGTTTGCCGGTGCGGATGTATATTTTGAGGAGTTATTACTTTGATATATGCCTGCCCTCTCTCCCCATATCCATTTTCCACATACAGTACGTCCTGAAAGTCTGAATAAATTCATTATTTCTATTTGTATTGATTTTTGTATGAAACGATTACGTTTAATGAAATGTTGTCGAATAAGCCGACTTGCTTTTTAAGAGTATTCATTTCCCTATACTTGTACATCCCAGTGTTTATTAGTTATCACGTAATGACATCATCAGCGTTTTTTTATTGCTACTAGCTACTAGGATTTTTGTACAGCTTAACGAGCTAAATTAAAAAATATAAAATTTTAGTTCTTTATTTATACAATTTCCAAGGAAAAAAAAATTAAATAACTTTTTTCTTTTTAACTTTTCAGCAAAAATTCCGTAAATCGTTTTGATAAAATATTCACGTTAATTTTATGCATGTTGTATTTACAAGCGCGATGTTCACTTTCATTTAATGGCTTATTATTGTATTTTGAATTAATGATAATAAATCTCCACTTTTGTGATATTAAGTGAAAGACGACCAATATACATTTTAGTAATAGAAGTAGAACACATCAAGTAGTTTGTTATTATGGAGTTTATTTAATGAGAATTTTTATTCACATCGACCACCACTTAGGCCTGTACTTACAATCGATACTCAGATTCGTACTTCAGACGTTCTTATTCAAATACATACTGTTCACGCTGTGTGTAATATATTCTGTCATGTAGTTAATATTTTGCTCTGTTAGGTTTATCGATCTTAACTGTCGTTTGTGATCGGCTAGCCCGGGATATTTATTACTAAGAACTATCTGTGTTCAATTTATTTCTTATTTATATACTGGAGTGATTTTTAATTATATCCAGATGATGCCAACTTTGTTGGCGAAACACGCGTTGAGTGTAGTGTTTTGGTGTTTTGTGGAAAACTAAGTTAGTATTTTCTTATTACTTTTCTGCACTCCACTATACGCGGAATAGTAATGTAATCGTGTAAATTTTTTTCTAGGGTTTATTTTTCGTTTTTCGGCCTGAAAACCCCAAAAAAATGGTTTTTAAACCATTTTGTGTGTGTGTGTGTCGTTGTCGTTTTCGTCGGCATTTATTCTTGTTAGCACGATAATTAAATCGTGTCGGATCGATCGGGTTTTGACTGGTTCTGATCGGGAACGTCTCCCAGACGACAACTATTGCTTTTGAGGTGGATGGAACACACGCTACCATGTTCATGGGTCATGAGAAAGCACAATGGTGGACTATTTGAGAAATTGTTTTTGTTAGCACGATCACTCGATTAAATCGTGTCGGGTCGATCGGGTTTCGACTGATTCTGATTAGGGACATCTACCAGATAACATCTATTAATTTTGAGGTGGATAGGACATAACCCACTCTGTCCATGGGCCATGAGAAAGCACGATGGTGGACTATTTGAGAAAAATTTAAACAAGTAAAACTGCCGCATAAAACACATATTTTGCATTTATGTGTTGGTTTATTTTTTTTCGGCCACTCAATTTCGAGATAGAGATGTTCTACGTGCGGAAAAGTCCATTTTTAAGGTTTTAAAACTGTTTATTTATATATTAAAGTACAGTCTTGTAGTATGTCTGTCTTTATAATACAGTAGTATAATCTTCCTCTTTATGTATTTACTTAATAAAAGAAAAATAGAAAATAAAACTGTTATACAATACCCTATACAATAAAAGAAAATATGTTATTATTACAGATAAAAATACATGCAGAACATGTTTATTGTATCTGAAGAAGTAAGCGGAAAAAGATCGTTATCATCAAATAAATAAAATGAATTATATGCACCTTTCGCATCTTTAAATCTATGAATTACTCTTCTATATCCACATACCTCAAGAACAGATAATATCCAAACACCAAAAACATATTTATTCAACAGTAACACATAATTCAAATATTATAGACCGTCATTTATATTTACTGTCATTTATAGAATCAAATTGTGACTTTCCTACCACTGATAAATTATCGACCATTGCTGATGGTTAGTCTTTAGTAACTTTGGGCAAGTACAAGTTTAAATAGATACATTGCAGTGAAGTCTCAACTGTCAGATAAGCCAGCAATTGCTCATCATGGAGGCAAAGCGAAGCATCAACTGCAGGTACCAGCCTTCACAATCAGCAATAAGTAAAATGGTCAAATTATAAGTGAAGTATCAATATTTCGAATTAATGAAAAAGAGAAATTCCAGCCCTAAAAAATAATATTAGTACATGAACTAGCAGATTATGATTTTGACCATAGATATTCAATCTTTTAGACAGATTTAGCTAGATATTTTGGTATATATTTGGGGCGAACCCTTTTATTGATGCAGATGACATGTGAATGTATTAAATCACTAAATTCATATAAACGCTTTTTTTATAATTAAATTTAACGCCTAACTGTAAAACTGTAAAATAACCAAATAGGCATGTATCTTATAGAGAAAAAAAGATAAATAAAAAATATATTACGCAATACGAGTATAAGTATATATTATAACAAGTATAAGTTTCGGCATTAAAAAAATACGCGTTTTCCTTGTGTATTTTGGTCGCATTGTTTTAACATGTACTTTAAGAATGTAGATTTTTCAAAATATAAAGTAAAATTCTAGTTGCTTGAAAGACTTAACGTAATATTCAACTTTTGGGCTTGGAAACCCATGGATTAACAATAGGGATGAATAGTCTTTTGAATGTTACTCCATTGATGAAATCTAATGGTACAAAATGGTGGTATTTGTGGATGATTGAGATTAAATTTACTATTTTCCCATAAAGAAAATGGAGATTTATTGCCTTCTTGGGGATGTTCGAAAAACAATGGAAACTTCCGTCGAAGTCTTGAGAATATCAAGGAACTATCCAGAAAAGCCATAGAGAGAAAAGAATACCTGAGGGTTAATTCACGGGACAATTTTTAAATTCTTGGGGGACGATCTTGAGCGGAAAGAAAGAAAGAAATTTTTGGCAATCTGGTGCCTACCAATGAGATCAAGGGCGCTTTACGGGTTACACATAGCCATCCAGGGTAATACAGAGGCCATATCATAATACTCCTATATAGTCCAGGCAATGAGTACAAAAAAGGTCTGACTTGCAAAGGGGCAGATAGAAATGAAATTTGGTAGGATGGTACACCTACTAAACCTTGTAGGCCTCTTGATGGTACACCTAAGTTTTCGATTTCGGGAGGGGAGTGCCGTTCGAGGGGTGGGTGGTGGAAAACTGTGCATCGTCGCACTTTTTGAGAAGTAGCGCCGTTATTTTGAGTGATGCGATATTTTGCAAAGAGTAATATTTTATGAATCTGATGATGCCGACTTATAAGGTTTGGTTGTATACAACGAACGATATGATTTTTTGAAGCGAGCCGCGACCTACTCAAATATATGGATCGGAGTTGGATATATTTTGTCTTGCATATCGTAAGATTCCGCTAATTGAGAATGGATATATTGTAAAAACTTATCGACCGATTAATAAATATGTTACAGGAAAATTAATGTTTTTATCGGGTCTGTCACTTATTTACAAATTTATTTGTATCTATGTGTACTGTACCTATATGAATTGTCAACGTCATGCATAAAACCGTTTTGTGCACTATTTACTAATATTATAAAATTATAATGATGGTATTACACTATCTACGGCAGGAAAGTAAGCAGACATGTCTGTGCACTTGGCGCTTAGTATGCATTAAACGAGTAATACTATAACGGAGGTAAACGCATGATTCACCCAGACAATAATAGTTAATACATAACAAATTGGCGTGGCATCGATTTTCATATCAGTACTATAAGATCATCTCTGCACACGTTGTAAAATTTCATTCTAAGTTATTATTAACAGCATATGAATATAAAATTATTTTACAAAATTAAAAACTATTTCAGTAGCTATTGCAGCAACAGAAAACTAGCTCGAATTCGTCGAAGCCGCTAGCCTGAGTGATTACTATCTAATTATAGGTACTTTCTACAAAGATTACACGCCTGGCCTAGTAAATTTATGAAAGACGACTAGTATGCAAAAACAGCTCTTTCTGCCGGATTTTAATTGTCCTATTACGGAAAAAACTTTTGTTTTATCTTCTAGTTTTTTTTTCTTTCCTTTAATAATGCCGAATTATATAGCGCAAATAGAACACTTTCTAATAAAGCGTAAGTCGAACGTCGTCTGTGAGAGAAAATAAAAGTTTCTAGTTTGCCAACGATAATTAATAAACATATTGACATCGATATCTCATGACAATCAATCGTATTTTGCTACATATGTACAATTTATATAATGGATCTTTGCGCGCGTATATCGATTTAGTGACGACGCACGGATCACATGTAGTACTATTCATTTCATCGCTATTTGCGAAATAAAAAACTTTCTTATCTTGCCGATAAAGGGAACAGTCTACCTGGGCCTAGCCATAAAACAAGCCACGGTATGTCTTGATATTTTTTATTTGGCAAATAGCGATCAAATAAACCATACATCACTCGCAATTGTTACTAATATGCCACAATTACCAGCACGTATGTCTAGCGACATATATTTCAGTCAACTACGTACGGCATAGATAGTTAATATTTTGCCGAACAAAATGCAATTATGAAGTCACGTCTTAGCTTTATTGTATAATTTAATTCATTGGTGTTTTAATATTTCTGTAAATTGATTTTTGTTTCATTTAATTTAATTTTTGTTGAATTTAATTCATTTATTTTGATGGAAATATCACTTGCATTGAATGTTTTTGTGGACAACCTTTTTATTACTCTGTCACAGGTTGACGAATTTGTATTGTACTAACTGTTACCCTGAAATGTGTATTCCGCACGACATTGTTCAGAAATGTCAGTTGATTGATTCATACGATTGTTATCTGTGACGTACACGCAAAGAATCATTATACAAACCATATTTTCTCCTGTTAGTCTTTAGGAGTTAGAAAGACAACTATGTATCGAAGGAAAGAGTATCCTTTATACCTAAGCAATAGGCGTTTGAATGAATTCTACAATTTAGATAGTAGTGCTTTAAATTTAATAAACCACTAAATTTAATTTTCCAAATTCGCATTTTGAAGGGAAAGGGAAAATAGTTTTCTAAAATAAAGTGTACTGTACCTCACAGTCATCCAGTCTCTATAGTATTTACTAATACAAATAAAAATAGTATCTAATTTAAAAGAATAGATTGAATTTCCCATTTTTTATTGAAACTGATCAAACTTGAGGGAATATTTCTCAAAATTGAATTCGAAATTTTTGCATGATATCGAAGATCTCTGATATTAAACAAAACATCCCTGATATCCTTTCTTAATATGTTTAGACTATTCTTGAACTCATCTTTTATTTATCCTAGACTTTTTAGGAGTATAATGTAAATCACCTGTAATTATGTAACTCGTTTTGTAAGACTAATTTGTTTTTTTCCTGTTAGTCGTGGGGTCAGATTTACAGAATCATCAGAAGAAGGAAATGCGTTACTGAGGGACGAGCGTATGAAAGATTTTTTTATAATTTCAATAGCTGTACAACTGAATCGGTCATTTCAGAAACAGCACATGTCAATTTTTCAGCCATTTTAGGTTTGTCTCGAAAACATAATATTTACAGGTAAATACACCATTCCAGACAGTAACATCACTTACCAAGCAATATTTCTATAAATTATAAATGGATATACATATATAGGATTGCATTCAAAAACAGCACAAATCAGTGACAAGTGTTGTTTCTGAATGAAATACGCCTATTTATAGGCATTAATGGGATGTGGAAACGTAAAAAAGAGAAAGCCAGGAAATTCCAAAACACCCAAGCGTATTCATACCAAAAACGTATTCTTTTACATATTTTGTAACTTGTTCCTCTGGTCGCGTAAAGGTCTGCGAAACAGCATTTGTTAATATTCATGCAATTACGCCTGCGAGGATAAGCAGCTTAATGATAAACGAGGAAAATATATTTCGGGAAACGCAATTCCGGGAAATAGAGTTCTCCAAATTGAAGCTATAGATTATATTAAAAGCTTTCCCATAAAAAATTTTTACTAAAGTAGCATAGAGAAACACTATTTACATAAAAAGTTGAAAGATGAACCCATCGACTAAAGTATAATACAAATTTTATTTAAAATTTTTAAGGAAAAATTTTCTCTTGGATTTGGCCGATCTCAGATGGACACATGTGGCAAATGTGAAGAATTAAATGTAATGTTTAAAAGTCAGCATTTAAACGATACTGTAATATGCTCAACGATTGCGGAATTGATAATACACAAACGTAGTTTTATAACAAATTAAAAGTTCTAATTCAGTTATGCGAAAATCCAGCTAATTCTGATACAGCCGTAATCACATTCGATTATGCAAAATATCCACTTGCCTGTGATCCCAGTACAAGAAACTTTTTACCTGAGGCAGTTATGTATGAATGTATTTGGCATAAATTTCGTGGGAAAACAACAAGCCAGATTCTACGTTTGTCATGAAGGTATCGCTAAGAAAAGTACCAGTGAGATTGCATCGTTTGTTATGGATTGCAGAAGTAGTGAAATACCTGCTACTGTTAAGCACTTGCATATTTTTTTCTAATAGCTGTGGCGGTCAGAACCGTAACCACACTATAATAAGGCTTCTTATGGCTTTGGTCCACACAAACAGATTTGAAACTATTAACCACTTTCTACAGAGGGGCCATTCTTTCTTACGAAATGATCGTAATTTCCCAGCCATCAAAAGAATAACCAGAAGACATGACCGAATATACTCAATAATGGAGTATACTGAAATGATCGTAAATGCAACAAGAAAATCATAATTTTCTGTAAAAATAGTTAGAACTGATGATACTGTTGATTATGAAGCATGGTGGCCCCGCTTTCACAAATGAAATAGCCTATCTGTAAATTCCTTTGGGAGAGATGTAGCGAGAGAACAAAAACAAAGTTAACAATATAACAAATTTTATCTATTTTTAATATTCTTCAGATGAACCAGGGGTAATCCAAGCCTTTGACTTTATAGTTGGATTTACAATTCATAAATTTAGACTTTCTGCATCCAATTTGGTCACGCTGCCTCGCATCCTGTATGAGACCGGGCTTATTCAGAGGGTTTGGTTTCTATTGTTTCTATCTATTTGGTTTCTATCTATTTGGTTTCTATCTCTATTGTTTTCATTGTTCATTTCAGAAACAGCACATGTCGACATTTTTTCAATGGCTATGTCTTTTATTTTGGCATTTTGTTTCAAAATTATAAGACCAACATAACTTAATATCACCGATTGATGCACCGGTGATATTTGAAATATTTTTTTTATATATCTTCTACTCTATACAATTTTTTTCACTTTCTGTAAATCTCTGTCTTGAATGGACATGTGCTGTTTCGGAAATGACCGATTCAACTGTACATTACTAAGTTCAATATACTATAAAAAGGTTTCTTAAATGTGTTATCGGAAGGATTATATTTACGATGGTGAGGTTTAATGTAGTGTTATTCTTCCACTTAATCCTCGGACAATCACACAAACACATCCAGCCAATTTATATGAAAATAGAACCCACGTCCGGATTACTTCGAGCTGGCAATCTAGGTCAGCTCCGAGCGACTTTTATAATTGCCCTGGATCAATCCAGGGAACTTGAAAGACCTTTTGCGATGTAGATTTGCGAAAAGAAATCGCCGACAAATTCAATAAAAATATTGGTGCCCAAAGTCACGACTTTAATTTTTTAATGGAAATATCAAAAGGATAGTATTAGTGCTATGAGTCTACAGAGGATATACAGATATAGTATAGTCATTTACGCATCAGCTCCTTAACAGTTTTAGGGCTTCTAACTTCTTTGAAATTTTAAAAATTTAGGGTTATTCTCAAGTCGATGTGTTCTATTAATCTAAAATATTGGTAACTGTGTTTATTACTGTGCAGTGTACATTTTCTTTTCTAAGAGTGACTATGGTTTTGTAATTCAATGAGGATTTTCTTAACTTCAGTATTGACAGATTGCTTATTAACATAGATTATACACTTATAATTTTCTTGATCAATGATTTATCGTATTCATTTCCAGATGTACTGGGTTAGTCACCTAAAATTGACCACCCCTTTATTTCTCTTAATTTCAATCGAATCGAAAAATTCAAACAAAGATTTTACATGATTTTTTATAGATTTTTTTAATATTTAAACGAATTTTCAAAAACTTTGCAAATTGAAAGGGGGCGAACAATTTTTTTATTTTTTCAAATGGAACACCCTGTATTTTTTTGCTTAAAAAAGTTACCCACAGTTTTCTGATCACAAAAATATATGATTGTTGTATCTTGGTAAGTATAGTTCTTGAGATATTCATACAAATATATAGTCACATCACAGGAATAAGTTTGCCATAAGACCATAAATTAGGAGAGCTATGTTTTGAGATATAACGACACATCTTGTTTTTTAAGAAAAAAAGTATGAAAATTATTTGATGCGGCAACACATAATAATTATAATAAACAAATAAACCTTTATTAAAATGACAACAAAGTTTAATGAACACAAAACATAAATAACGAAATAAAGATAAAAAAAACAATACGCAACAATAAATAACATAAAACCAATGAACTTTATTAAACTTAAACATATCTATATGTTCTCCACGTATCCTTCGTTTCTATCAAGGCACAGTTGGCATCTTTTAATAAATTAATTTCTAACGTTTTCAAATAAATGAACATTTTGCCGCAAATTTTCTATTTCTTGACTGATACAGTCCTTCAACTCATCCGAGTTATTATATACCGAATTTTCGTATATGTTTTGTTTTAGTGTTCCCCACAGAAAGAAGTCCAAATGACTCAAGTCTGGGTTATTAGCAGGCCAATCTATAGGACCGTATCTTCCTATCCAAAATAGATATTTGTCATTTAAATATTCCGTTACGTTCCGTACAGAGTGTGGAGGAGCACCATCCTGTTACCAAATAACAGAATTCCTGGTTGCAAGGGAAATATTATCTAAATAGTTCTCTACTTCACCCCGAAGAATATTCAAATACTGAACTGCATTCAAGGACCCATTAATGAATACGGGACCCACAATTGTATTTTGATGAATACCGCACCACACATTTACTGTATTCCTTGGGTTTTTATCTCTTTTATATGTGGATTTGCGGGCGCCCAATAATGTGCATTTTTCCTATTAAAAAGTCCAGCCGTTGAAAAGCTACTTTCATCGGTCCAAAATAAGGTTTTTAAAAAGTTATTGTCGTTTTCTGCTCTCTCAATCATCTCTCTATAAAAAGCTCTTCTGTCGGCAAAGTTATTTTCAGTTAAAAGCTGAACTGGCAAAATACTATAAGGCTTATATTTGTGACGTTTTAATATACGTCTTATACTTGCTTGAGAAATATTAAATTCTTCTGCAGCAGCGTTAGTAGATTTATTGGGGTGTTCGGTAAAAAAAAAGTAAAACGTGCATTTCCATATCTTCTCTTGTTTTGGGCTTCTTTCTTTCTCGTTTCTTATCTTTTAAGGATTCGCTGTCCCCAAACTTGAGATAAATATTAGAGAAAGTGTTCTTGGAGGGAACGCGTCTTTCAGGATATTTTCTTGCATATTCTCTTTTAGCTATATATTTGTTTTTATTGCTGGTTAAGTAAATTTCTAATATTTCTTTCCTTTCGACTAATGAATATCCCATATCAATATATTAGATATATTAACAAGTGTATTAAAACTTAACTTAAAGCGTATTAATAATATAGCAATCAAACATAAGTCAAACATAACATAACTGTCAAGCGAAGCATTATTGTTTCTTTAAATCATTTCGGTTCATAGCTCTCTGATTTATGGTCTTATGTTAAACTTCTCTCCTGTGATGTGACTATATATTTGTATGAATATCTCAAGAACTATACTTATCAAGATACAACAATTATATATTTTTGTGATCAGAAAACTGTGGGTAACTTTTTTAAGAAAAAAAATACAGGGTGTTCTATTTAAAAAAAATAAAAAAATATTCGCTCCCTTTAAATTTGCAGTTTTTGAAAATTTGTTTAAATATTCAAAAAATCTATAAAAAATCATGTACAATGCTTGTTTCAATTTTTCGATTCGATTGAAATTAAGAGAAATAAAGGGGGGGTCAATTTTAGGTGACTAACCCGGTACTTTGTAAGATAATACTTTTCTCTCTTGAAAACATGAAATATTGATGTTTACGTGTATTGTCTTCCATAAGAATTTGTGTGGCTTAAATATGTATTTTTTTAATACTAGTAAAATATCTTTATTCTATTAATCATGGTCCGCGAAATGTGAAATACTTAAACTTGTCTTAATTATTGAAATACATAATATTTACAAAAAAAACACTACAAAAATTATGATACCGCAACTGGATCCTAACTTATTTCTTTTAAAAGTAAAGCTGTATTTTTATACGTTTTAATGCGAAACCATTTATTTTAGGTTTCCCTATGCCTAAAACTAGCCGTTTCTGAATTAACAAAAAACAAATTAAATTAACAAGTTCACGAGTTTTAAAATTTACGTAACTCGAATATTTTCACAGTAATATCTGTAATTTAGTCTACGAAAGTAAATACACCCATAAGCTATCAGTAACTGGTACATTTGCAGATGTCATTGTCATTCTGGCGATCCATGAAGGCCCAGTTATAGCACCCGCAAATCTCCAAGATCACTTCTTCTACATAGAAAATTGGCTCAAAGATGGAAAATCAAAATAAATGAAAGTAAATCGCAACAAACATCAAAGGAAAAATACTTAGGTCTTCATCTTGACTCCAAACTCAATTGGAAAGAACATATTTCTAAAAAACGCAAACAGATAGACACTAAACCAGAGAGCTAAATTGGCTACTTGGAAGAAAATCACAAATGTGTCTAAAAAACAAAATTTTAATTTATAAAACCGTCATCATCCCTGTTCGGACTTGTAGCATTGAACTGTGGGATTATGCCAGCAAGTCTAATATCACTATCATACGATGAGTGCAATCGAAAATCCTTGGAGCAATAGTAGATGCCCTATGGTATGTTACTAATCAGATGTTGCATCATGACCTGCGTTCATCCGTCCCAATCTCAACAGTCCAAAAAATGATCAAAGACAGAAGCCAGAAACACCACCAACGATTGGAAATCAACTCAAACAGCTGTTTAATACGACTAGTCCAAGAAAGTAACTACAAAAGACTTAAGTGGAAGTGGCAAATAGATCTTAACTATAGTACAGGAGCCTTCTCGATGGAGAAACTCTATCATGACCTATATATGAGACTACATTCTAAGTCTCTCATTCTCTCAAAATAGCCCATATCATTGTAAATTCTGAGTGCTGTTTAATAAATTATAAATAAATAAACTATCAAAATCATTTAAATAGTTACTTGTATTGTAGTGAATTGTACACAAGGCGTCCAAGGTGTTGCCATAAACTAAACGTTTTTACAACGCGTGAAAGTGATTTTTTTCAAATGAAACACTATATGTACGAGTATATGAATAGACTGCCTGTTGAATGCAGGAATAAATTCGGCATCCAATTCCCTACACATATTTTCCACCGTTCTTCAAATATCAGCGGTTTTATTACTTTCAACTATGCTTATATTTTTTTAGACGTGTACATAGTACCTACTCTTATAAATTAAAAACAAATTAAAAATTGTTTACCAATAGTAATTAATAAAAAAAAATAAAAGCAATTAAATAAATAAAACGAATTTATGCTTACACTAAACAAACAAATATGTACTTATGTGTGCTGGACTTCGGAATTGGCCACCTGAAATTCCCGACTTTAATTTTAGCCAACTTAGGGGAGGGGGTCACTTAAATAGTCACGCCCCTAAGTGACTCAGTGAGAGTCTGCGTTAGTAAGTAATTAAAAAGTACAAAATCCAGCAATGTGACTTAAAATTTTTAATCTTTCATAAATAATTAACAGTAAATACATAAGTTACGTTTAGACAGTGCACGTGTAAACACTAGGGAAAATTATATTTTTATAAACATTATATTCAATAAACTTTAAAAAACATAGTAAAAGGCAACAGCACAAATAGTTTTGAGTTTCTAATTTCTTTTTTTCTTTGAAAATCTCTCCCTTTTTTAACAAAGCACTTTGTTTTGTAGTTTTTCTTGTGTAATCATTCATTGGATGTTCTCTTTTCAGCATCCAGCAGTAATCTGCCATCATCGCCACATCCCATATCCTGATACCTCCTTTCCATATCCTTTATGTATTGAAGTATAAGAATTGTATTCAATTTTCAAAATAAGTATGACAAAATAACTAAATATATTGTTATGGAGAACGCAAGAATAACACAAATTAATGCCGTATTTCACATTTAATGAAAACTATGAAAAGCAAATACAGCTCAAGATTAATCATCTCCGAGCCCGCACCAATAATAATAATCTTAATCTTTCCCAACCAAGCGTTGGCCGCTACAGCGCTTTTATTGTTATGTCTATTGAATGGCTTATGTAAACACACGAAATAAAATATGTCATACAGGGTCCTCGAAAATCTGCTCACTGAGGAGAGCACCTAACATTCGGCCATCCTGACTTGGTCCGTCCTCGGGCCAATCCACCTGTAATCAGAAAAGCTTTGCACAGTAAATTGTTCTGGACTTACAAAGTACATCCTAGTTTGATTAGCAAATATCATTCTACCTAGTCGGAGTGCACATGTAAGAGGACTCATCAGAAGGAACGTCCAGAGTGCGCAATGAGTCATGTTTTCCCCATGGACTCTACCAGTCGATTTCTTAGAGTACGCACACAAGAGGACTCAACAAGATTACTAGGAGTACGCAAAAGGGCACATGTCTCAGTGGACTCAATGGTTTATTCATCTGGAGTACAGACACAAGAGGACTCAACGAGGTGGCCACAATGGTAGCACAGAACATATGCACAATGGACTCAACGAACTGCCTTTCGGAGTGCACACACTAGAGGACTCAACGGAAAGGGTACTTGAAGCACGCAAAGGGAACCACTTGCGGCTTACAAGGGCTCGGAGTGCTCAAAATACACAGCAGAATGTAACTTTAAACACCACAAAGTAATTCAGAGGTATACATAGGCGTCACACACCTTAAATATACATGACTCAACCACCACAAAGAAGTTCAGGGGTATACATAGGCGTCACACACCTTGTAGTACATGACTTCATTCAACTGTAAAAGTCGTTATCATAAGGAGTAACAAATATAAAATCTCATTCGCACACATCACAATATTCAATATTAAAATTTTTAAACTAAACAATTTGAAACATTCATTAAATAATGTCATATGCAAAAGATACTGGTTAGATCCAGTGGTAACCCATTTTTTTTTTTTTTTTAACAAATACAATCTACCTCACCTTTAATCGACAGTTTGCCTCCGGAATAGCTTCATCTTATCACTGGCTACTATTCCACGGAAACGTCGTCTATCTCTTGATAGGCTCTCTACCTTGTACCGGTCTTTGGGAAGAACTTGTTTCACCATCACTGGTCCAATATACCTTTGGACAAGTTTTCCACTCGTCAAACCTTTGACGATAGGTGTTTTCTCGATCATTACCATATTTCCAACTTGATATTTGATTGCTGGATCGCGATTTTTGTCGTAACGCCTTTTCATCGCGATTGCATTTTTATTTATTTTATCCGCGGCTTTAGCGCGCACAAGATTTAATTTACTTTGTCTATCGACCCTCTCTACCTGCTCTACCCGGGGCTGATCATTGTCTACATAAGTGCACAAAATCGCGTCAAACCTAAGTATCGGTCTAAATCCATATAAAAGTTCGGAAGGAGCGTAACCAGTGGTCGCATTTACAGTACCATTGATACTTAATTGAATTTCCGTAACTTTCGATTCCCAAGAACTGCGATCATCTCCAATTACAGTCATCAATGCTTGCAAAATTGTGGAGTTGAATCTTTCTACTTGTCCATTGCTTCGGGGAGAAGCAACGGCATTTAAAACATGTTTTATTCCGTTTTTGTTGCAAAAGGTCTTCATTTCCTTGCTAGTAAAACACTTCCCTCTGTCTGAAATCAACCTTTCAGGCACACCAAATATTTTAATCAACAGATCTAAACACTTGACAACATGTTTGACAGATCAGCTGCTACTTTATTGGGTGAAGGTCGGATTTCACCTTTGCTGATTACCGATCCAAGATACTCGACTTCAGGTTTTAAAAATAGGCATTTATCTCGATTTAATGTTAACCCTACTTTCCTAAATATTTTGAAAATACTTTCTAACCGTTCCAGTCCTCGTTCCAGTCCCTTCGATATAATAAGTATATCGTCTAAATATGCCAGGGCATAGGAAAATCGGAGCGGTCCTAATATTTCATTAATGGCCTTTTGAAACACGGCTGGGGCATTTGTCAATCCAAATGGAATTCTTTTATATTGAAAATGCCCATCAGGTGTCACGAAGGCGGTATAATGTCTGCTTTTCGTCGCAACTTTCAACTGATGATATCCTGACTTTAAGTCCAGGGTAATAAAACAATCGTTGCCCGCTAGTCTCTCGAGTTGGTCTTCTATCCTTGGTAAAGGATATTTGTCCTTGATAGTCAAGGCATTTAACTTACGATAGTCCACGCACATTCGAATATCGCCAGTTTTCTTTTTGACTAGGAGAATAGGACTAGCATATGATGATGTACTATTCTCAATTATATCGTTTTCTAAAAGATTATCAACAATCTCCCTTACAATTTGTCTTTCATGGTATGATAATCTGTATGGCCTATAACAAATAGGTTGAGAATTTGTGAGCTCTATTTTCATTTCAATCCCAGTATTACCCAGTTCAGAATTATTATCGGCAAAACAGTCTTTGTAGTCTTCCAATAACTTTTGTAATCGCTGATCAACGTCTCTTGGTAGAGTGTCTGGTTTTGCAAGTACTTTAGTCATGATAGACTGCCCCGAAAGGATTCCTCGCGCCACGCATTCACCCTTTCTGTAGAACGTTTTCCATCTTTGTTATTGTTACCGATGTTAGGACAATATTCCGTCAAAAACTGCAAAAGTTGTCCTGTTGTTCGACAACCTGCAGCGTAAGCACTTGCTTTCATTGTGTTGTCATTGAGAGTAGAAATTACTACATCGGCAATGACATGATCCGGCAAGTCACAATGTTTTCCTAACTTTCCTCATTCCCATCACTAGTTTTCCGTAATAAAAAGATACCACATCCTCGTTACTTTTCCTTTCAATATTAACAAAGTCTTTTAAATTGGCCGCTATACCTTTTGACGAAGGAAACGCATAAATTAGCTTTTCTTTCCACGATTCCCAGTCATCACATTCTATATCTGTTTGGCAGTCATACCATGATTTAGCGTTGCCGCTCAATCGGTCAATTACAGCAAAAATTTTAGCACGGTCGTCCCAATTATAAAGTTGTCCAACACTGTCTATTTTTCTTAACCATTGTTTTATAGTTAGTGAATCAGAAGTGCCGAAAGCAACAAGTCTCTGTTCCAATAGTTGTGTATCAGTTTCATTTCGATTTGAGCTAACACTGCGATTATTTATACTTTGGGCGCGTTCACGGTGCGATTGTCGCTTACTATGGCTATTTTGTTTGCGAGAGCGAGATCCACGATGATGTGACCGCGAATTATCCATAACGATGGAAAACAATTAATTATTGCACAATCAAAGTGATAGATAAATAGACAAGATCAGAGCACATAGCACGTGCAGCAGGTAGAATAAGTAAAGTTGAATAGGCAAATTGTTTAATCAAAATGACTGACCGAAGTCCGATAGGAGGGTCAAGTTCACATACAATAAAATGTGCACTCGTAAAAATGTCAGGCACACAGGTAACTATCCCACTTCTGAAATGTTATGGAGAACGCAAGAATAACACAAATTAATGCCGTATTTCACATTTAATGAAAACTATGAAAAGCAAATACAGCTCAAGATCAATCATCTCCGAGCCCGCACCAATAATAATAATCTTAATCTTTCCCAACCAAGCGTTGGTCGCTACAGCGCTTTTATTGTTATGTCTATTGAATGGCTTATGTAAACACACGAAATAAAATATGTCATACAGGGTCCTTGAAAATCTGCTCACTGAGGAGAGCACCTAACATTATCTATAAAGGTACTATCCTTCAATTTTGTATAATATTAATAATTTTGTTATTGAAATGATTTTTTGAAAAATTTGTGACATACGGTAATCTTATTTTTTACAACCACATTCACTGACGTACAAATTTTATTTGTTTCAGATTTTGTGCTAGTTAAATTGCGACCCTCTCTTTTTTCAAGAAAAGTGCACCCCTTATAGTTTTATAAATACAAAATTACCTCATATTAGAGGTTTTCTATGTATTATAAAATAGAGAGAGTTAACATTGTAAAATATAGTTACATTGACAAATAAAAATATTTTCCAACTACAAAGGTATCTTCGTATTAGGTAGATGTGGTAGACATACGTAAATAAATTCAGGCGAAAACGTACATAAATTCAGTTTATGACTGAAAAGAGTAAATTGTCTACTAAGAAATTTTTCTAATAGACAAAAAGTAACAAGAACCATTCAAAATAAAAATCGTTGAAGAAATATCACATCATTAAATCAATTAATTATTTTGTTACTGTTACTCTTAAGCTGACTTTTTCAGGTGAAGCTTGTTAAGCTTGTATTTGATAAGTAATAAAGCGTGAATAAAATTGGCTCATTTAACTGAGCGGGAGAGAATTGAAGTTAGTTAGATATGATGACACATTAAGATTTCACGAGGAGGCTTGTCCGTTGATTAATCAGCAACATCCTGATAAACCGCCTGTTTAAAATTCAACAAATAAGTAGACTAATTAAAACAATTTTGAGTTTGTAATGTAAAACCATTTACCTCGACAAGGCAGACTCCAAGTCAGTGAAAACGCTAAATTAAATGTGTCGCTTGTAGTTGAAGGATATCCTTACTTGTCTACCGGGCAACTAGATTTAAGCAATCATGTCGACCATTCCATAGTTGGACAATTATTAAAAAAACTTCTACTTTTATAAAGTACATTGAATTTAGAATACAATATATTATAAGAGTCGAATGAGGATGATCCAGATCGTCGCCTACAATTTTGAATGACGTATTTTCGGCACGTTGCGTTGTGATGAAACAACCATTCTTCTTGTAGGGCGTCTTAAAATTGCAGATCTATTTTAATAGGCCAAGTAATTTAGAGAATCTGAAGCAACGAATTCCAATCGAAATGGAATGTTAGCCTGGAAAGTATTGAACGTTTAATACGAGGTGTTAAACACGCATGCAAGCCAATGCCAGAATTTTTCGGAGAATAACTTTAAATAGACTGTCAAAAATAAAGTAAATTTGCTTTATCTTATCCTGTAAACAATAAACAGGAAATACCTGATACGGAATGTTGTCATACTTGAAAATTTCAAGGCATTTGTTATAGTTAAAAAAGAGGCCAAGTTAAACAGAAAATCTGAAAAAAATAAAATGTTTACGTTAAATGTCTTTAGAAATAATGTTGGCGTATTTCAGAGTTACAAGTCTATTTACTAAGAAAATTATGATTATTACTCGAAATTTTATCACCATGAAATCTAGACTTATGGATTTTGTATACACAGTTATATGATACAATAAGGTTTAAATTTTTAAAATATCTTTTAACATCTTCAGTTTCATATGTCCAACATGAAACTTTTTTCTTAATAATGAAAGGTCCTACATATTTTGGTGTGGACATAGCAATGACGTATTTCGCAGCTTCGGGCAATACATAATTTTTCATAAAATAAAAATTCAGCACCTCCTTTTCGTAAATTATAATGCTTTCTAGCACGAATATATGCTTCTTTTAACCTACTCATATATCTAATTTCGGTGAATAATTATCTAATTATCAGATCTAGCAAATACCCTAATAAATACCTTGTAAATACTTCTTTATAGAATTTCGGTTTCGCACATTTCTGGAGCATGAGCAATAATATTTCGAAAAATTTTGTATATTTAGACTTAAACAACGTGGCGCCTGGAACATTAAAATTATAATATATCGAAACAAATGTTTATTAGATAATCCACGTCCTTGTTCACCGTAGAGTAGTCATAGCCGTCTCGTGCGTTAATTCTCCAAAGAAAAAGAGGTCACTCAAACTCATCACCGCATGATTTTGCAATGATCTAATATTTAAGTTATTTAAATTTATTCTGGAAGGAAATCGTCATAAATATGGCGTCCAAAGTGAGGCCCGAGTAAATTAACAATTAAGATATAAAAATGCCTGAAACAAAAATTAAACACTAAAAATAACTGAGTTTAACCATATCTTACACATACTGCTTGTCAAGAATAGGAATAAGTCTCAAAACTGCGATATCGGACCACCCACGAGGTACGCGTGAATCGCCTGGTCTTTACTCAGTCCCATTGAGACATTTGCAGAGTAAATATCGAGTATAAAATATTCTGGGATAGAGGGAAGCTCAAGAATGGTACTTTCGAAATCCACATTGACAATTTATCGCAAACAGGGTATCCAAAATTTGATCACCAATTACATCATTTTTAAAGTTGAAAAAGTTCGTTATTTCAAATGTGACACCCTGTATATTATCGGATGCAGAATTTGATTCTGCATCGATTCGCTATAACTTTCCCTATACCTATTTCCAACCGTTTTCGTGTTAATCCATATTTTCTATTTTAATGTAATTTTTGTCAGAAACCGAAACATCGTTTGTTTTTCGAAACAAAATGAACATGACTGAAACGGCAGAAATTCACTAACTAGAAGATGAAAACAAAACAGGAACATAATAAAATTTAGAACGTAATAACAAATGAAAAATATAAAAAAATTGGAACATAATGACAATAAATAATAAATTAATGTAAAATTACAATAACTGTTCTATATGACCGCCATTTTGGTTCAAACACTAGATAACTCTGTCATATACTCCTCGCGAAACAGACCCCCGAAGTTCGTCAGAACAAGGTTCAATAATTCCTGTTTAGTTTGTACAGGCCTAGAGTACACTAGTTCTTTTATACAGCTCCAGAGGTAAAAATCCAAGGGCGTCAAATCAGGTCATCTAGGGGGGCAGTTCCAGGGTCTTTGTGGACCAATCCACCGATCTTCGAACATCCAAGTCAACTGCTGGTGTACAGCTATAGTGGAATGTGCTGGAGCACCATCCAGCTGATACCAACAGTTTGCTCTATCACGTGGAGGTAGAGCATTTAGGAAATCACTAACAAACCCTCTGAGTATCTCCAGATATCTAGTCGTATTTAAATTTTTATTGTACACTTGATATGCCACTATGTTGTCCATAATTAAATAAAAAACATTAAAACTAAAGTGGTCCTGGTGATTATGTTTCCTTATGACGTGTGGATTATCTTGTGCCCAGTAGTGATTATTTCGGCGATTTTATAATTCCTTGCCTGCTGAATTTTGATTCATCAGTCCACATAATCTTTTGAAGAAATCTCGGATCTTCGGTCATTTTTATGCACATGAACTCGCAAAAGTCGACTCGTCTTGCCTCATCACCAAGACGTAATCCGTGTACAATTATCTCAGAAAAAGGATGCATTTTATGTTTTATTAGTATTCTGTGGATTGATGCTCTTGAAATATCCAAATCCAGCGCTGCTGCTGGAGTTGAACTCCGTGGATAAGCTTGAAAATAAGCCAACACATTCACCTCGTTATCTTCATTATCTATTACGGGCTTTCGGTGATTTCGTGTTGCCCTTACATTTCCACTTGCCATAAACCGAGCTTCGGTTCTTGCGAATTTTCTGGGAGTCACTGTTGGTAGGCCCAGATATCGTTCGTTAAAAAGTCTGCATGTTCGTCTGACAATTCGTCTACATTCACCGTATAAAACAAATTTAACAAATCATTATTGGAATATTCTTCAATATTCTCCATTATAAACTATACTTGAGAAAACTAACAAAATCACTAGAACTGTAAGTAGATACCTCACCTCACGAATTTGTGAGCTGATACTGCTTTGACATAAAATCAACATTGTTTCAATTCCTCTCAAAATCAAGGCTTACTAGATAGGACTTTTAGAGTTTCACCGGCTTTTAATAAAAATTAATGGATTAACAAGAAAACCACTGGAAATAGGATATAGAGGAAAGTTATAGCGAATCGATGCAGAATCAGATTATGCATCCGATCATCCAATAATATACAGGGTGTCACATTTGAAATAGCGAACTTTTTCAACTTTGAAAATGATGTAATTGGTGATCAAATTTTGGACACCCTGTTTGCGATAAATTAACTGTCAATGTGGATTTCGAAAGTACCATTCTTGTGCTTCCGTCTACCCTAGAAGCGCTTAGCACCAGTCGAAAATGAGTAAAAGGCACAGTGTTGAAAATATGGCTACGTCTCTTAAAATTTTCAAAATAATGAAGATATCTAAGAAACAGTTGAAAATAGGTATAGGGAAACCTGATGGAACTCATGAAATTTTCTCAGGAATCCAAAAATGAAATAACAAACCGGGTGTTCTATTTAAAATAAGGAAGTTACTGGCGGCTTCCGGGATAAGCGGAAGTGGTATGACCTTGAAAATATTTCAAAATGAAAGAGAATCTTGAATAATCCTGGAGTCCGAAAATTCAGAATTGTAAGTTTTTTCTAACCACGAAAACTTCTAACGAACGGCTACCGTGAGAAACTCTGTACATGAATACAACAGATACAGAGTTCAATCTGGTGGCGCGTAAAGTGCATTCTTTTCCCTCCGAATGCTACCTCACTCTTTCTTCTACGCATACACAGAGAATCTCACACTTTTTTCTAATCTTGACAAACTTATACCTCTAGGCGTTGTAGAGGTGTCATTAATACCAAAAGGTTATACACGACCCGCTTGCATCCAAATACATTTCTCTATCAAACCAATGACAATTTCGTATGCACAATAATTAAACGCGAATTTTATACATCCGATAAATAATTATCGACTAGTGATATAATATTTTTCTGAAGATATTAATTCACTACACAGTTTTTCACGTTTATGGAATTTTGCAACATACACTGTCTAAAATATGGTATAAAATTTAACACCAATTTTACACCAAGTAGGGTACATATACGGACACACCAGTTTAGTATAAGGTGAACCCCACAAGATCGTGGTAGAATTTTACCAAAGTTGACAGAAAGTATAATAAGTTGCCGCACTCCACGTCGGCACTTTCAAGTTACAGAATCAAAGATGAGCCGCCGGTCAAAAGCGAAGCACAGTGTTCACTACGACAGATACTTGGTTAGCGTGAAAGTGCAGTACTTGTTATTAATTCTGTAAACTTGGATTTTACCATTCGTTCATTTGAATTTTATATACTAGTAATGGGGATAATGAATACTAATAATGGGGTAAAATCGATACTACATCATGTGTAAACTTCACCACCTTTAGTTGTAAACTTAATTTAAATTTTACACCCTTTACTGTCCATATTGTACAATGAATGAAAATAAAACGTCTTTAGAATATAATACACTATATTTATACATTATATATTATATTTTTCTATACAAACTTAATTTCTTTATTGCACTAATGAAATATTGGTGTAAATGTGCTAGTGCAAAACTAGAAAATATTTATACATATATTCGTGAACAATGCAATCAAATTCCTATAATATTTCAAATAGTAATTTGTTTCATTTAGCTCTTCAATTGAATCTTATGATACTACTCTAAGGTGAATGTTCTTCCAGGTTAATAAGTAATAAATGTGCCTTGTTGATATCTAGATGCCTTTGGCATCCAGATATTTACTAATTATTTTTGTTATACTCGTAATGAGGAGATTGAGTCCTGGACTTTACTAAAAATAGAAATTATAATTAAGTAGCAGTGTTAATGTAGTAGTAGTAGCTGTGTACCCACTTCAAGAATGTACCCAATTATTAAATTCATTATTTAATTATTGAACACTTTCTTGATAACAATGAGATAATAAGATATATTATTATTAGTAATTAATGATAAATATTAAATAAATATCACTTAAGTACTTACTTACCTACTCAACAGAGATCTCCAGTAAATTTTATGTATTTGTCAGACATCTAATAGTTAATAGTTTTAATACATTGACCATGACCATGACTATGTGCTTCATAAGATAGACAAACTATTTGGGAATGGGCAAGTTGATTATTCATAGATAGGCGCATTGCTTCAGGTTTTAACAATTGTTAGTAATTCTTATTGGGATTTAGTTCTCGCTGAAAATATAATCAAATAAAAATTTGGTAATATTTTTGGTTAAATTGATATGTTATTAAATAATACGCAAATAATAAATGAGAAATGACATAAAAAATACGCATTTATATTACCTTATTTACTTCATCGTCCGGAAAGAAATAGGTTAGATACATATAATATCTATTCGGTGAAATCATCCAGCGACTCAAAATTGAACACATTAGTCATCTTGGCAATACATTTTAATGAACTCGACCAACATAATTAATTTTTGCTTCTTGAGACACGTAACAGCATTTGGGTATAAGTTGGTT
This sequence comes from Rosalia funebris, assembly GCA_037954035.1. NCBI lineage: Eukaryota > Metazoa > Arthropoda > Insecta > Coleoptera > Cerambycidae > Rosalia > Rosalia funebris. The sequence goes on along the minus strand of JAZFAV010000001.1, from coordinate 5,893,458 downwards.
ACTTAAGTCCGCTACAGACTATGCGTGTATTCGCGATTCGTGGGCAATTCGCGAATAGTGTGTAAAGACTTGTTCGCTGAAAATCGATTCGTAAACAACATGATTCGCGTGTTCGCAGTGATTTTCTCTTGGAGGCGGTAAATTGACGAATACCAAAGGCCGCGCATTAATACGAATGATGAATGAATAATGCCAACGCACATCACGAATCGTGAACAAACGTATAGTCTGTAAACTCTGATTTCCAAATTGCTATGAACTACAACGAACTGGACGAATTACCATCACGCATAACGAATCGCGAATACATGCATAGTCTGTAGCGGGCTTTAGGAACAACACATTGCATAGAAACAGTCATATTGCTCGACGTTTCAATAATATAAACTTGAAAACTCTTGGGAATACTTATGTACTCTAGAATAGTTACCCCGCACAGATCATAATCTACCCCAAGCTGAGTAACATGCATTATATTGTTGTGTGTTTATATTAGTTTTATCTGTTTTATACCTAAAATATATAAAAGTTTGCAATTATAATGATATAAAATTGTACCAATTACATTGGTGTTAAGTTTTGTGCCGGAAATAGAGAAATTTTACACCAGTTTCACACATAATATCGGTAAAGTTTTTCCACGTTAGATTTAAACTCGCAACAAATTGGTGAAATTGAGAGAAAGTAGTGTCGTCTGCTATTTAATTATCTTATACATTTATTATAGAAAATAAAGTTTTCGACAAGAATATCCAGATAACATACCATTAGAGGTCTGGCTCTATCCGTGGAAATCGGTTAAATTTCTTAATGATCCAATCTCGTGCATAATCAACAGTTTCTTCATTGCTATAGTGTAGGTTCGCGCTTTGCGACATTTAAAATGCATAAGTACCAGTGATTAAATACCATAATACCTACAACTTAAAAATAAATCGATATTTTTTATGTCCAAAATTATTTGTAAACAATATCATTAAGAGATTCTTACCAAGGCCAAATATCTGCTGGGAAGAAATTAGAATAATTTGCGTTTCCAAATTTTGCGCTGTTATAACTTTTGAAAAAGCTATTAAACTATTAAACAAACATGTAATTATCCAAATTATCATTTGGGAAATTACAAATGCATTAGACATTTTACAGATATTTAGTAAAAATTCGAATGTATTACGCAGTAGACAACATAATTCTGAACTGGTATGCCAACATTAACAGATGTTCTTTCTTCAAAAAATCAAGTCATTAGTAATTAACAAATGGAATTCCAACAAAGGAATCCAACAGGACATTTTATTTTATAAATTACAGTACATTATTATTTAAACTATTACTTATACAACTCATATATATTAAGTTTTATGACTATTTTCTGTCTGGATTATCTTGTGTTTTCAGTATAGATATATTTCTATTCCATAATAGGTCAAAACTAGTATTGACGTGAATTCCATTAAGATGCGGATACCTCAAGGCTCAGTTCTGGGGCCTGTATTTTTTATTTTGTATATAAATTTACTAAAAATGTCGATAGAACAGTTTTCCTTACCTATGTATGATATGTTGATTTTAGTTGTTGTGTCATACGATACAATTTGTATAATGGATCTTTGCACGTGTATTAATTTAGTGACGCCGCACGGATCACATGCTACACCACTCGCAATTGTTACTAATATGCCACAATTACCAGCGCGTATGTCTAACGACAAATGTTTCAATCAATTACGTATGGCATAGACGGTATAGTAATTTGTAGAACAAAATGCAATTATGAAGTCACGTCTTAGCTTTATTGTATAATTTGGTTCATTGGCGACTCAATATTTCTGTACAATTTATTTCATTTTTACTTCATTTTGATTTTTGTTGAATTTATTTCATTTATTTTGATGGAAATATCACTTCCATTGAATGTTTTTGTGGAGGACACCTTTTCATTACTCTGTCATAGGTTGACGGATTTGTATTGTACTAACTCTTATCCTAAAATGTTCAAATGTCAGTTGTACACTGTTCAAAAATGTCAGAATCAACTGACATTTTTGAACAGTGTACAACTGACATTTGAACATTTTAGGATAAGAGCTAGTACAATACAAATCCGTCAATTGACGATTGTTACCTGTGACGTACACGCAAAGAATCATTATACAAACCATAGCTAAATAAGAATTTAACAATGACCTATTTTAATCTAATTAAGAAATATCTTACAAATTGGTCTGTAGTTTATTCATTTGCAATAAATTGTATTCTAACACAGTAATAAGACTCAAATGATTATATTTCGTAATTGGTAGAAGAATTGTAAAATGGATGCAGAAAATATTAATTTCTGTATAATTAATGGTAAATTTACAGACGGTGTTGTAGTAATTTTTGGGGATTCATCTTGAATTCAGAGTAAAAGGCACATTTTAATATTCTTATTACATTCTTAAACCTATGAGAACAAAAAATAGACGAATATGTTACTTCTATTATATGTATTATGAATAGATGCAATTTACAATTGCTTTAGATTACGTAGATTATAAAGTGAAACTTAAATAATTCAATAATAATACTTAACAAGTATATAAATTAGGCCGAAAAAAGACTAATATTTAAAATTATTCCTGTAACTTACATCAATAATAGGAAAAAGTGTAATATTTCTCTATTATGCGTAGAAGAAAAATGAGGGCAGCATTCGGCTATTTACTTAGATCAGGCTATTTACCGCGCACCTCGTGGGCGGTCCGATAGAGACTTGTTCCTATTCTTGATGAGCAGCATTTATTTGTGTTTTAAACATGTAGACAAAAATTTCAAATACTGATTATATACCATCGTAGGGAATTTTTCCGTCTTTGCACCATCCTCAATAATTGTGTCATTTTCCCTACAGATCTAGTTTTTGCAACTTTATATTTAAATATAACTATGTGCCACACCTCACGTAAGTGTTTTTGGATGCTGCCGTCAGAGGAATATATCTTCATGGAAATACAATGATTAATACATATGTGGATGCAATGTATTATGTTATGACTAAGGTAATAAAAAAGTACAGGGTTATTTAAACTCGATTCTGCAAACATATCCCCCTCTTTAAGAAAAAAGGGATTCCCCCTCTGGGAGATGATCAACGTCAGTGATATTTATATAAACTAGTGTTGTATTTACAAAATGTTTAAAGTTCTTCCAATACTTCTGAATTGATTGGGCCGTTACTTGATGAAGATCCATATTTATACAAAATCAAAACCTTTGCTGGTTAGATTTTCACTTTTTATTTGTTAAACATAACAATTGTTTCGCCAACACAGTGGCTTCTTCAGATGTTGCGCACGTAGACTAAATTTTTAATAACGCAAAATTAATCTTATTTGAATTTATTTCCAAGTATACCCCCAAAAGATGCAATAAAATTAGTAGAAAATCTTTTAGATAAAAATCACACGAATACAGTAATAAATAAAAAATGAAATTCTAATCCTATTAAGCACTTGCCTAGAACAAAACTACTTTCAGTTTAATAATGAAATTTATACTTGTAATGAGGGCTTAATTATGGGTAATCCCCTCAGCCCCGTCCTTTCGGAAATATTTATGGATTATTTAGAAAACATACATAGACATAAAGAAAGTGGAAAATTTCTGTATTGGTATAGATATGTAGATGACATTTTAGCATGTTTCACTGGCACTATACGATAACTTAATACCTTTTTAAATTTTAAAATTCACTTCACCCCAAAATTAAATTTACTCTAGAAACAAAAACTAACAGCTCTATTAACTTTTTAGATCTAACCATTAAAAAATCCAACAACAAACATGATTTTTCTATTTTTCACAAACCTTCACATACAGGCAACAATACATAGTACTTCTACACATCCATTTCAACATAATATAGCAGCATATAATAGCATGATACATAGGCTCCTAAATATTCCAATGTCTGACGAAAATTATAATAAAGAATTAAATATAATAAAGCAAATAGCGTTAAATAACGGTTACTCTCCAAAAATAATAGACAATATCATAGCTAAAAAAGCGTACAATGAAGCTGTACAGCAAGTATATCCTAAAATTACACATGAAAATACACATAATTTATTATGACCACATAGGGAAACCATCTCAAAAAATTGCATTGATTTTAAAGAAACGAAGTAATAAAATAGCATATAAAACTAATAATACTCTTGGAAAACACATAAAAAATGCAAAGATAAAACCAATACCAAAAATAATTCAGGAGTCTATAAGCTGACTTGCGGTACTTGCCCTAAGGTATATATAGGACAAACAGGAAGAAACTTCAACATGCGAATAGCAGAACGTAAAAGGAGTTTTAATAATAATAAAAGAGATTTAACATATGCAACTCATCTAATTGAAGCACACCATACCTTTAACGAAGAATTTAAAATTGTACATGTAGAGAAGGAAGGCTTAAAATTAAATTTATTAGAATCTTTAGAAATTAATAAAGCAAAGAAATCTGATTTCATATTAAATGATCAAATAGAAACAAACTCGTCCCTGATATTAAATTTATTTTAGTTCTACATGCTATCAAAAAATCGTTTAAAATTTACAGATAACATCGGTTGAAATTTTATAACTTAATTACAATAGTTTAATAGTAGCAGATCCCATAGTGATAAACCTAGAATTATCGTAGTTATATAAACGCAGTTCTACATTGTAAAATTTAGTCTATGTACTCAACATCTGAAGAAGCCACTGTGTTGGTGAAACAATTGATATGTTTAACAAATAAAAAGTGAAAAACTAACCAGCAAAGGTTTTGATTTTGTATTCTTCCTGTACTGTCTACTTTATAGTTTTATAATTAATTAAATTTGTAACTAAGGTATGCAATTTTTATGGTCACTAATATAATGACACTTAAAATTATGACATGACCTTGACATTGTGCAGTCGCCATGCAGGTCCAGTAAGCATACGCAATTTCCGTTTCTATTTTAATCGTAAACAAGATAGATTTGTGCTTCAGTAAAAAAAGTTACCTGTTAGCAGCAGAACCACGCCAAATTATTGTTGACACCAAATTATCTTTAGTCAAGGCTACAATTACGACAATCGACATAAAATTCAATTAAGGCCGCATTTTTTATGCACGGTCACCTCAGTATTAAATATGCTAATGCTATAATTGTTAACAGCGTTCGCCTTTATACCGTGACAATAATAAACAACAATCCGTGAATTAACATATTATTAATGAATAGAATTTACGATATATTTTACTAGTGCCGTGAACTATACAAGGACCTACTTATAAAATGCGAACTCACTCTGAGATATGGAAGAAAACACTGGATACATAACACAAATTAAAAAGTCACTTCAGAGATGTCATCGTCCGTGGTATCTATGTCGTATATTTAGAAATCCCACTGAAAGGGAAATCTTGTTCTATCAGATCCTATAACTGATTGTTTAAGAAAATTTTAATATCAACTTTGTTAGTAAAATCAAAATTTCTGTCAGAAATAATGTCATGCTTGTTCTATTTGTTCTCAAAATACACCTTCTATCCTATAACTGATAAATAGAAAACCTCTAATATGGGGTGTCGTTGTCTTTGGACAGGAGTTAATTTAAATTAAAATAAGGACCGCGAGCTGTGGTCTAGGCAGACTTGACGCACATAATAATTATTATCATTGATATTAGTCAAACAATGGCCCCCGATATTACCACTGGAATGGGAATCACCGATTGGCTGGCCTATAATTCTCAAAATCTGCCTCCTCTAGGTTTTCCAAAAGAAATTTATAAACATGCATAATATTTTTTTTATAATAATTAGGGAGCTACGATAAAATACATATACTTTTTTGTCGGCCGCTTTTTCCCTTCAGATTACAGGTACATAATTTGTTTTAAATGAAAATTTTAAAAGAATAGCTATCAACTTCTAAAATACTTATAATTTGTATAAAAGGGCGAATTAAGCATATCTGCAATTATTTTTGTAAAAATCAATAATTTACGGTTTGATTTCGTAATATATTCAACGAAATGTATTATATCGAGCATTTCTCACAACATATTAGATACATCTCAGTATTTTATTCCCGTTTATATTAGCCTATTGGCTTTTAAATGTCCCAAAACATATTTCCTGTATCAAAAATCACTCATTTTAGAAATAATGTTCGCCCTCCCCCCCAAAAAAACTATTATTTATCAAAATTACATGCATAATAGAAATTATTAATTATTAATAATTATTAATAATGTAAAATTAGCATGAATTAATTTAATTTATATTCCAAACAATTAAAAATTTAAGACTTACCACTTTTAAGTACAGATGAGTTTTCATCTACATTAACAATTTTCAAAACTTATAAAACTTGAAGAACTAAGATTGTTATTTTTCATGAGAAATTTAGAAAAATATTTTTTATCCAAAATATTTGGTATTCCAAATACGAATCGATACCATCAATTTAAAAGGGAATAGTCATATTATCTTAAAAAGTAGATTTATTTTTATAATTGCACAGGAAATACCGCTACTGTTAACGGCATGAAGGTATCGTTATACAGACTATAACGGTATTCCATATTATGAGTTTTCTATATTTTCGTTTATAAGATGGACGGTGTTTTTTGAAAAAAGTACAAATAAAGTAAATGATATAGTTTTTTACAGTGTGTTGTTTCAAATATCCATTATTGATATGATATTGATCGGCACGCATGTAAATACTTTTTTTTTTCAACGTATAATAATTTTCGGGAGGGTATTATTCATTTTGACTCGAATTTGTTGCTTCACATCATCTAAATTATTTTACTTATTAAAATAGACTCTTGATTGTATGTAATTAGCTGTGGGTGAATAAATTCGAGAGGGTCAAATAAGGTGAACATGGTGACCATTCAGTTACTCTTCATTACTATACTCATCTGGTGGAAAAGTCTGCTTAAGAAATAATCAGACATGTACACCTAACTGAAGAAAACCTCTTCACTGAACATCTAACTGAAGAAGAACAACGGTTGTGAAATTTGTAAATACTAAATACTAAAATTATATAGCAATGATTATTTAAAAAATCAATCAAATCAAATGTTAAAATTATGAACCTGCCTGATTGTAGCTTTAGTGATCGGTAATGTTTTTTCTTTATGTCCGATAAACACTTGAAATTGTATGGTACTTAGTTATAATTTCATAAAAGAATACATTTATTATCTTTCATTTGGCAAAAGCAGTGTGTTTGAAGTGTTTATTGATTAGGAGGTTTGTCATTTTGTAAAAAACTGTTAAATTAATTGAATGAGAAAAAATTAAAATTCCTTGTATGATCAGATTTGGAGACAGGGTGCGCATTAAAAGAAACTAGTTGAATTGTTCAATGTAACTCATTTTGATCGGCAACTCATTAGCCGGTAAGCAATGTTGAGTATAAATACTGCGATATTCGGCATGTTCGTGATCTTCCTAAATCTGGTCGACCGTCACAATCAGAAGGCGATCAGCTTAATGCTTTGTTGATAATGCAAGAAAATCATCACTTAACACTTAACCAATTACCTTTTGATTTCAGTATGGTAGTGTCTACGGTATACAAAATTTGAAAAGAAAACATAGCACCATCCTTATAGGGTATGCCTTGTCCATCTGATGACGAGTTTGATCACTGAAATCAGTTCTGCGTACAAATACAACAGCTATGCAATAATGATAATAATTTTGTACAAAAATATCATTTTTTTCTGACGAGGCTACCTTTGTTTTTAACGGCCATGTTAGTAGGCAAAACTGCCGTTGAGCGACCGAGAACCCCCGATGAATAGTGGAGTATCACACTCAAAATCCCCAGAAGGTGAAAAGGAATTCACTAAAATCCCTACCATATACCCATATAGCGAATAGTGACCCAGAATTCTTCCGTCGAAGAATTCTGGGTCCCTATTTTATTGACGTGATGCTACCTGGTTCAAGATGTTTGGATTTCCTTTGAGACCACCTTATTTACTAATAACTTTATATCCAGATGTAGAGGAACGTGACCCTCCGAGAAATAACTTTTTATTTCAAAAAGATGATGAACCTTTCCATTATGCGCTGTCCGCGGCGCTTATTTAGATGAGATGTTTTCGAATTGTTGGGTATGGAGAAGGTATCCTATTGAGTAACCAACTAGAGTGCCAAAATTGACACCCCTGGATTAGTTTTTGTACAGATTCTTAAAAAACAAAGTAGACGTTACTAGGCCAGAGAATATAGAAGATTTAACAACAAGAATTCGTTACGAAATATGATACAATGTATTCCTCCTAAAGTTATTGACAAAGTTCAAAAAATATTTATTAATTATCTTGACTACTGCCAGACAGAATGGTGCATAATTTGAACATCTATATTAGTTGATTTTCTAAAATAATCCTTGCCATTAAATTTAGTATTTTCAAATTGCACAATCGTTTTCCATAAATGTTGCATCTAACGTATTCTCACGCTAATGTAATTATTATCGTAGCGTATGTAAAAAATAAACAGTTTTGAAACCTTAAAACGGACTTTTCCGCACGTAGAACATCTCTGTCTATATGTGTTTTATGCGACAGTTTAATTTTTTTCAGTTTTTCTCAAATAGTCCACCATCGTGCTTCCTCATGACCCATGGACAGGGGGGTATGTCCTATCCACCTCAATATCAATAGATGTCGTCTGGTAGACGTCCCTAATCAAAATCAGTCGAAACCCGATCGATCCGACACGATTTAATTGAGTGATCGTGTTAACAAAATAAATTCTCAAATAACTCACCATCGTTCTTTCTCATGACCCATGGACAGGGTAGGGTGTGTCCTATCCACCTCACTATCAATTAGTTCATCTGGGAGACGTTCCCGGTTAGAATCAGTTAATACCCGATCGATCCGACACGATTTAGTTGAGTTATCTTATTAACAAAAAAAATTCTCAAATAGTCCACTATCGTGCTTTCTCATGACCCATGGACAGGGTGAGGTGTGTCCTATCCACCTCAAAATCAACAGGTGTCATCTGGGAGACGTCCCCGATCAGAATCAGTCAAAACCCGATCGATACGACACGATTTAGTTGAGTTATCGTGCTAACAAGAAATTTTAATACGACGCACATACAGACAAAATTATTTAAAAACCATTTTTTTTGGTTTTTAGGCCGAAAAACGAAAAATTTTTTTTTCCATTTTTCTTTACACAATTACATTACTTTTCCGCTAGTATAATTGAGTACGGACTAATAAGCTCTCTCATTTTCCATAATAAAAAAGGGGGTTGTCATTAAAATAATATCGATGCTGAAAAAACTATCGATCGTATTATACCTCCTACGCGAATCACCTGTATGTATTAATTATATTATATAAAATAACTAAAAATAACTAAAAATTTGATGGGACCAATGGTGTTATTCTTTGAATTTTCCATGAATTTAGTCATTACTTTACGAAGGCTCGGTATATTTTAATTGTTAATAATAAGTTTACTGAGGTACTTATGGATTACGCAAATCTGTAGAATTATACAGGATATTACATCTAAAATCATAAAGTTGCTGACAATTTCAGGAAAATCGAAAGTGAATTTAATTTTCATGTGAAAACTCATTCATAGTTTGAAGACACCTGGACCATTTTCTGTTTTTCGAAATAGTCTGCTCTGTTTATGCGGTGTTTTTTATAACTCGCTCTATGTGTCACACTATGAAGTCATTGTTTATTCATTAATAACTGTAAATATCAGTAAAACCGAACGAATTGCGTTTCACTTTTACTAACAGCAAAGCAGACACTACTTTCTAGTTGTAAATTGTTTATTGCAGTAGTATTTTCACTTGAGTACATATTCATGTTTACCGAATTACTAAAAATGATTAGTTTAAAGACTAGAATTGTTATAGACTAGAAATGATTAATTTATAGATTATAGACTATGAATGATTAGTTTATAGATTAGCTTATAGACTAGACTCAATAGAAGTTAATTTGTCAGTATTGACACAATAGTCACTAATGACGGATGAATTATTTAATTTAATACTATATATAAGCAATATCCAAGATATGAATATACAAGTCGTTTTATATGAAATAATTGTACGATATAACAAATCATTTAAATTTTCTTTTAATTAACACTCAATTGTCCATGTATATCCTAATTTATTTTCGCCTTTTGATTAATCCGAAGCGTTATTTGAATTCATTATTATAAACCGCTAACACAAACCAAGCAAAAAATAAAAAAAACTTGTTAGTTAATTAACATTGTTTATTCGCATTATACAAATTACTTCCATTATATCATAATAGTTTTTGTTGTTTATTTCGTTGGCTATCTTTTATTACGTAATATTCTTATAACTTATAGTGTGTAGTTCTAAATTAATTCAATGTCAGCTTCAATTACCTTGGCAATTGTGGTATGATCTAAGTAATGGAGTTGTTTTACAAGTAACACAGTTTGTTGAGTCAATTGTTTGTATGTGTATATGTAGTCTGAATATATCTTTGAAAATCCAAGTTTGAAAAGTGGTCCGAAAAATTACTTCAGAAGAATAAATGACGTATTTTATACAACGTGCTGATAGAATTTCGGACAGTATTCATAATTTCGGTATTAATTTTTTTTTAAAAACCTGCTTGAGTCAAACGTCAACATTATTTTTTTAAAAAGGCATTGATTAAGTTAAGGTTTCGGTTTAATTTTTTGAGGAAGGCCCACCCATTGATTATCCCCGTAAAGCAGTCAGCGCCGGGGTACGGATTTGGCGTTCTTCCAAAAGCTCAATATTGCCTCCTAGCCGATCATTCTTAGCTTGCGCCTAAGAAAAATTGCCCAAACGCGAGGTGTCTAGGCCATGCCAGAGCCGGACACTGGCATAATATAAGTACAGAGGTCTCAACCTCTCCTCCATACCATCTACATTCCTTGATGTCACTCAATCCAGTCTTGCTAACATAGTAGTTAAGATGACAATGGCCTGTTAACAACCTCATGAGTTCCCGGACACTCTCTCTATCATCCCTTAGTAGTTTTACCGTCCAGTCGCTGCTAGGCGTAAAACCTAACAGCCGCTTAGCTGCTTGCATCCCTGAGTGTTCCGCTAGCGATCGAGTCTTTCAATCTCTATCCATTTCCAGGTTGCCCTCTTGCTAAGGCAGTGTGCAATTCTGATCTCTAGTTCAGCGCCCATTAAGCCCCTCTCAATATGATCCGAGACCAACGCCAGCTTTTTATTCCTGTCTAATGTTTCTACTGCATCTCTACATTCCTTCACCAGCCAGGATTTTATTCCTGGACCCTTTAAACTCTTTAAAGCATCAAAAGCCGCCCTCATGGAGCTGAACTATATGCGTTTACCAACCACTGTATTTATCACTTGTGTTTGTACGCAAGCGCGGATGACCATCTCCACCGCCTGGAACACTGTAGCATAACTTCCGAGAAGATTCGAGTACTCTTCTCTTCTATTATGTTCATATAATTAATAATTAATAGTTGTGAAAACTAATGCGTATTGGTAGATACGTATACTTCACATCCTCATTTATAAGTAAATTATATAAGTATACATATTATGAAGTTGCTAAAATTATGAATGCTAAGATATTGCATTAAAATAATATATAAATTGAACATATTTATATATTTCAAATACAGAGTATATATATATATATATATATATATATATATATATATTCAAATTATAACAGACTGTACTGTGAGTACAGTAAACCGACATTGAAAGAGATGCGTGATTAACGATAGAGATATTTTATTTTGGAGATAGATCTATTTAAATTTTCATGTTTGTGACAGTTATTTTCTTTGTAAAATCAGCATATATTTTCCCAAGTGGAATTACGATAATGTGAGGTCTTAATTCATCATCATGTTAATCAGGTATATCATCGATATGTGCAGCATAAAAGCTCTAGCGGTCTCTATACAAACAGGTGATACGGACAGGACTGGCTCAAATAAAAATTTTTGTCGGTTTCTATATTAGTGGATTCAACACAATATACACAAGTTTCAAATTTGTGTAGAATACAGAATACAACGATATGTATCTACATCCTCATTCCCGGATGGGATGTAGAACCGGAGGTCTCTTGTCTATTGTATGTTAGGGAAGTAAAAGGTTACCACCTCATTAAGGTTGGAGGGATAATTCATTTTCTGGAACCGATGATACACTTTGGTAAAGGAAGTAAGGTACCGTTAATAACGGTGTAAAAAACTTTATTTTTTAAATAAAATTTCATTTAAAACTAAAATTGTTTTACGTTTTGTATTACTATATAATTTGGGTAATGGGGATTCACAAGCAAAATAACGGAACGGCCCTTCTTCGATTTTGATAAAAAAATTGTATATAGGTGAAGCATTGAAAAATAATATACACGTATTTTTTTTTCTAACTGTCCATAAACGTTTTAAGGGGATGATAACAGCGTTGGAAATTACCCCTTTTAATTCGGACGGTTATTTCCACTCTATGGAGATAGTTATTTTTTGAACTAATTGAATTGGTGAGTGAAAGGACAATGTAAGCGCCGAAAATAGCGTTTCTAGTATAGGTAGTCAAAGTGCTTGAAATACGTAAATCTGCCAATAAGAAAAGTAACAGTACGTAGGACAGTCATCTGCCTTTATAATGGAGGTGTGTAATTCATGACTGAGTGAAATAACGGTATACGTATGGTGAACTATAAGTAAACGTACATAAATATATGAATAACATAATATTCCATGGTGGTCGAGTGTTGATAACTCATGGGTATTATCTTTTTTATACCAGTAGCAGCGGTGATAGTTCAATAAAATATCTGCAGAAAAGGGAATAGGCAACCAGTGAAATACAATACAAAATTTCGTTGACTTTGGAAATATGCTCGTCTTCGAGGTGAAAAATAAAAAGTGAAAAATTAGTTAAAACGTTGAATTAGTCAGCGATATTATTGATTTTAAAAAATGATGACAGAAATTATGTAAAAGAGCCAGTCATCTACCAAAAGTAAATTTTACTGTTTCCCGCTACCAATAATTTATATATATATAGCAGTGAAACTCTTTTTTCAAATCACTAGCTGTGAAGGAAATACATCAAGAAGTAGTTTGTAACAGCAAAAAAAAAACGCTGATCTTAAAAATAATCCTTCAATTCGTGTCTGAGACACTTTAGAATTTTATTAATCTATTACTTTATGGGATGTTTCTAATGATAATACCGAATACAAATAATAATACATTACAAATATATAAAATAATTGTGAATAAAACCATAAGAAAAAATCATTTACACTACAATTCTTTTAGTTGAGCGAAAGAACAGTATAAGTATAAAAAGTTTTTTTGTAAATATTTTTATTTCTAAAATACATTTTTGTTAATTTTACTTCGGCATGTCAATGATTGTTTAAATATTATACGTTTACAATATATCAAAATATTTAATAACTAATAGTTTTTAATAAAATAGTTTTCTTTAATTTCCCAAAAATTAACGTTTTGTACATGTACTTTTCTTTCACTCATTGATTCAATTACGAGTATAACAGAGATAAGTGTTTGAAAAATGAGCCATCCCATTGAAATGCTATCGTTATAACCACATTAGAGTTACTATATTTTGATTAAATTGATTCAGCGTGTTGTATACTTTTAAATGAAGGTGTAAAGGTGTATGAAAATTCAAGGTCTGTCTACAGTCACCACTCTAGTGGAGGGTGCGAATATTAGCGGTAGTTGCTAGTATGAGTAATCTCTATATACTATTAATGAATGTAACAATATTTTTATATGTAAATTAACTGCTATAAACCTTTCACGATCACCTGTGCGTAGAAGGAGGAACATTGCCATTAAGAATTTCTAATAAAAAGTATGTTTATATCTGTGTAAACTATTAACGATGCCGATTTATAATTACAACACAGTTTTAATATTTTATCTAGGAAGCACCATTTCGGTTTGTTGCTTGGGATTTGTGTACTGTTATAAACTAGCAAACAGGTATATTTTATCATTGTACCTTTTTTTTAGTTCGATCTTTGATAACAATTCACTAGTTTGATCTTCCTTAACAATTCACCTATTAAATTACGTCCGAACTTTTTCCTATGAAATACGTTTATAAACAATGATCTATATACTCATGACAGTGATTTTTGTAAATTCATACTGATGTGATTCATTCACTGTCAAGGTAACGAATAAATATAAATATTTACAGTACATTCTGATAGACAAGCATATAAATATGTAACTACAATATAAACATGTAAGTTCGGGGATGTCAGGATACTGTTTATGAAATTTCTGAATACGTTTAGGAAATTTGGAAACACTGCTTTTGTAGATGCATTTACGCTTGGATAATATCTTATTTTATTTGCCATAAGACGTAACTCATGTAATATACACGTAACATGTAAGAAATTACTACGTTTAAGCCACAATGTCTTATTGTGTAATTCAGATTTCGTATTCTTTTCGATTTATTCCCATACAGATGCTAAATGCGTACGCAATTTTTTCCGACCTGGCAACTTCATGATGGGATTAAATCTATTCTAGAAGTGCTAAAGTGCTTATTTAAGTAAATTACACGACATCAACATAAAAATTAGTGAAACAAAAATTCAGTCCTCGGTTGTAGACCACTTCTTTTATAGTTGTGCACAATGGTTTATTACAAACTAAATATTATCTTTGCATCGTCGTATTTTAAGTCTGTAAGTTATCATATAATGTTGTTTACTTGATCATTAAGTCTTGTTTTTTAGTCCTACGTAAATCGAATAATGAATTATCATTATGCAATGTAAATTATCATTATGCAATGTAAATTATTACGCTCGTATTAAAATAAATAGTGCACCCATAACCAGATGTTTAACAACTACTGCGACATCGTCCATCAATCGAGCAGAGACGCTGATTCATCGACTCACCATCCCCACGCGTTCGCATATATGCGACAACAATACTCTGTTGACCAAAGAGAGTAGCTCGACTTATTTTATATAATTATTTTATCAGTACTTAGTATCTAAGTACACTACAGAGGCAACACTATACGTTTGCAACACTAAATCTATCTGCTGCTCTTCTCTTTAAGATACAAATACTTCATCACGTATGTATGCATAGTACTTGGAAATTTTATTTTGGAGGCTGCTTTTTCAAAAAATAATTTTCTGAGTTTGTTCCATGTTGTTGCTTTCACCCTCATAAACCGCATATGTATAGCTAAAAAAATGTATTTTATGATGCTTGATCCATATACAACATTTTATAAAAATCGGGGAGGACAATTCCGTCACTTTGTTTTAATTTAAGATTAATTACGTTTGAATTGGTGTCTAGAAGGGTATATGTTGCAAATCTATCATTATTGTTTTTTTTGTTTTTTTAAGGATGTAGCATGGAAAACAATATTATTTAGTTTACTATTATGTTATTTCGAAACCACCGTGCGTTGGAATAAGGGCGTATGTTATATTGTATCTTCATTAACATTCGTTAAGTATATGCTTTATTTTCTTTGTCCTGCCTGTGAAATTTTTAATTTGTAACATGCCCTTCTTCTAGACAGCCATTCGTTTAATACGTATCTCATATATTTTCTTTGCATACCTCTAGAATTAAGTTCTAAGCATTTTGTTCAATTTACTTCACGCGAAACAAGAGAGAATCTTAACCTATGCAATGAAAAAGGAAACCGTGCCCTCGACAGATTTCCAGTTTATTTAGGTCACATTCAGTAGCATCTCGAATGGTATTGCCTCGAATGGCATTAGTGTAACTGGTTGAAAGACAACTGTTACAAATAATGCCGAATAGCTCCACGTTGCAATCGACGATGTACTTCTGGCATGCACACTTCATCCACTTAGTTTTTCGTTTAATCGAATTTAATTGCAAGTACTGACACGGAAACCTTGCATCGCGGAGTGAATTCAATCTGAAAATTTATTTTACCGTAAAATTAAAGTGTAATACCGGTTGAGGTTTAATTTGACGACGGCCCATAATAACTTAACCTCGGTTTAACGTTCTGCTTAATCAGAGGAAAGTAAAGCTGTAAATAAAAGAGCAATTGTTATTCTGACATCTGATTTTTCGTTAAATTAATAAATGTTTAATATATTTTCAATCTACCATGTGTCTCATTTAAAAGACAACACCTGGATGTTTTCTTCATTTTTTTAAACCCAGGGTTGAGCTTTGACACAACTGTAGTCCTATATAAGATGTACATTTCAAGGCAACCAACTTAAATTTAAGTAACAATCTAAGATAACGGCAGGCCCCCAAATGGACCAATTCCCGATATTTTGCTTCACGTTAAAAATATCGAAAAAAATTATTATGTAGTTTTTCTTAGCCCAAGTTTGAGCCTCAACACCAAATTTCATTACGAAATTCACATTTTTAGTTTTTCCAATATATTTTCGCAAAGTCGCTGTTACAATTTTGGTTTTCAATTTAATAGGATGCCATGGATATGAAAAAAATATATTAAACGGAAGTATCGATTTGACAAAAAATACATTTTGAGAGAAAATAAAACAAACACTTAACTTTTAATTGTTCAAACTAAGTAAATTGCTAAGGTAATTGAACTAAATAAAAAATACAACAGCTTAAAGTAACCAGTTTTTGAGATACTCAAAATTACGTATTACACATAAATACAAATTTGATTTAATTATCTGATGTAACCTCTCTCAACTAATCCTTAAATTTGAATATATTTATCAATTATTTTATGATTTTCATTGGCTACTCTTCTCAGCTTTGGAATTCTGATTTCGCGACAGGTTCCTCTTATTTTAACACAAAGTTTTCGTTTTCTGGGCCTTGTTTTGTAAACTTTATTCTTCACTGTTCTCCAGAAATAAAAATCTAATACTGTAATATCGGGGGACCTAGGACGCCAGACTTCAAAAGGACTATTTATTCCTATCCAACGTATTCGAAAATGTATACGACGAACAATTCTGGAATTATGGATTGACGCACCATCTTGCTGAAAAAACATTTGTCGCACACTAAGAGGAAGATTTTCAAATTCATCCCATAATTCCATATCGAAAAAGTTAACTAAACGCTCAGCATTTAACGAGGTATTAAAGAAAAACGGACCAATTATTCTGTCTCCTAAAATTCCACCACCCCATACGTTAACTTTCTCTTAATACTGGTCTTTGCAATTAATAACCCAATAAGGATTTTATCTAGCCCAGTATCTACAGCTTCGAGAAGATACCACCCCATTAGTGGTGGTAACCTCATGAGTAAACAAAATTTGATGTAGAAAATTCCGATCATATAAAAAATTTCACTGGGAATAACGGTATTCTAACCTTTTATTTTCATCACCGTTTTTTAAAGTATGTACAAATTTTGGTTTATAAGGTTTGATTTTATGACGACTGAAACATCTATTTTTTTTCTTTGTCGATATTCAGTTTAGACGCTAAATCTCGTAGACGCACTCCTGGATTCACTTTATTTGCTACTAAGATGACGTTATCTTCAGGATGTGGATGTATTCGACGAGGTTGATCATTCTGATATTTTAATAACACTGCCAATTTCATTGAAAAGAACATTTATGACGGCTGCAGTTCCACGGTTAATAGCGACTCAATCAAGGATGTGAATAGCTAATCAAGGATGTCTTTAATTAAATTCTGCAGCTACTTCTCTGCTACTACGAGCGCTATCACCAAATTACTTTATTATTTTGATTTCTTCCCTTACATGCAGATGCATTTTAAGAGTGTAAATTAAAACTTTACACAATATAACTCAAAGTTTAGTCAGATTGACATTTAATTTAAACGTAGTTTTTGTTTCCGTAGCATTATATTATTAATTATTATTAATTGAAAACCAAAATTGTAACCGTGTGTGACTTCCGTGTGCGGCAAAATATTGAAAAAACAAAAAATACGAATTTTGTAATGAATTTTGGTGTTAAATTTAGATTCTGAACAACTTTATATAATAACTTTTTTCGATATCTTTAACGCGAAGCAATATATCGGAAATGAGCCCCATTTGAGGGGCTGCCGTTTTCTCAGTTTATTAGTTAAATTTAAGTTGATTGTCTCGAAATGTACGTTTTATAAGGACTACGCCAAAGCTCAAATCTCGATTTCAAAAAAAACACGAAAATATCTGCTTGTCTTCATTTTAAATGACACACATGGTATATACAAAATTTCAGTATTGGAGACATAAGAGTAAATTGCAAAATTTTTTTACGGAAAATTGCTTCTGAGGAGTTATTTCTGGGCTAAAATATCATCAATCTTTACTTTATTACATCTACATTAGAAAAATCCTTCTTTGAATTAAAACATCTCCTTTTTGAAAAGATCTTTTTCATAATAACCAGGTATTTATGTGAAATGCCAAATACATATCTATTTATTGGATCTAATAAAACTGTTTAGGTAACTAAATATGTGTACTCGTATTCTACGAGTATACTTGCCAACATAAAACACCTATTTACTTTTAGAAACAGTTCTCCACTCATAATTGTGTGTTAATGACTTTTCTTTTTGTTAATATTAACAATAATAGGTATGTATGTTTATAGGAACATCTATTTTTGTCTTGGTTGCCGCATCTGCATATTTATTTATTTGAATCGTGATTGCTTCTCAATTTATCACTTTGGTTGTTCCTATCTATTCAGTTTATAACTTTGGTTCATCCTGTATACATATAAATATTTTTATATGATTTTATCTTCTTATCTCTATCTTCCATAAATAATATCAGGAATGTTAAGAAACAGAGCTACTAATTTATTAGTTTGTGATCGATTATGTTGCAAGCTCTGGCGATTTATCGATCTTTTTAAAATCATCTTTTGGTTATTAATTACTACATGAAAACATAATCCGAAGTAAGAATGAAGTACATAGTGTCCTTTTTACTCTACTGTCTAACATACCTAGGTAAGATAAAGCTTATCATTAATAACGTGTTAACAAAAAGAAAACAAAAAACGTTTTTTATGGTTTATACAAGAATCGACTTGTGAGACAGCGATTTTTGGATTCAAGTATAATAAGAATATTGTTCAACTGTTCTTGAATATTTGCGAAATATATTGTAATAATATCAAAACATTACAGATATAATATTTTTTCTATTTACTTAACATTTATAGAAATATGTTAAAAATATATCATTATACATATATCAGCCAGCAGATTTACGTGGAAATCAAACTCACGCGTATGTTACTTCAAATCGGCAATATAGATCAGTTCCAAGCGATTTACGTAATTTCTCTTGATCAGCACAATTTTGCTAGAAAATTTTGGTATAGTACACGTATATGCCTAGAAAATCAGGTCATGCATAATCAACAATATTTTTAATACAGTATACTGGCTAGTACGATAACCAACCTAGAATATTTTCAACAAATAAAACCCGCTACAGGTAGGATTCGACATCTGTCCCGGATTGGAACCGAACGACATACAGCTGCTTCGAACTTTTTAGTTCTCATCAGTGCCGTACACGGTACGCCGATTCAGGACAAATGCCGAATGAAATCTATGGGGTATACATCTTTATCGATACGATATCTGTCAGTAACATATAAGTCGGAAATCGAGAAAGGACCCACCAAACCGCCAAGCGGTTATCAAAGTAGTTTCCGAATAGCAAAGTTATTACATAATCGCTCTAGTAACTATTCCTCGGGCTAAAGCCCCGGCATTGAATTATACCTAAAAGCGATTCTCGACCCCTTTCTCGTGTTCCTGCACGATCAGATAAGGTTTCAAAAAATAAAACCCGCCACAGGTAGGATTCGACATATGTCCCAGATATACAGCTGTTTCCCGGGGGAAACAGCTGTACGAGTATGTCGTTCGGTTCTTATCCGGTTTTATTTTTTGAAACCCTATTTGATCGTGCAGAAACACGAGAAAGGGGTCGAGGATCGCTTTTAGGCATAATTCAATGCCTGGCATGGCTTTAGCTCGAGGAGTAGTTGATTCCTAGAGCGATTATGTAATAGCTTTGCTATTCGGAAACTACTTTGATAACCGCTTGGCGGCTTGGTGATTCCTTTCTCGATTTCCGACTTATATGTTACCAACCAACCTAGAGACTTAATATACTCGTATTTCATAAAAATAATCTAACTAACAGTGGATGTTGCAACAATTTTAATGCCTTAGATAATAATTGTCGATAGACAATAATGCTACAAATTCGGAATGGGTCTCTTATTTATATCGATGTAGAAGGGTCATTTTCGACAAAATGTTCTTTCTGTGATTATTGCCCGAAGGAAGATTATCGAAAAATGGGGTACCTACACAAATTTGTGATTAATGTGCTGGTATTTAGCTTCAGTAAGTTGAGTGAAAATACCGTCCAAAGATTATCCCCAAAACCACATTTTTGACTATATGTCGTAAATTATATATACAGTCCCTGCTCACTTTATTAGACTCACTTGCAAAATTGTTGTTTTTTGAGGTGTATAAATAATATTGGCTTTGTTAAGTATATGTACATGAGAATAAAGCGTGGTTTCACATTTCTGATTCTTTATTGTACAAAAAAATAAAATATATATTGATACTAATTACTGAACATATTTTTATACTAGTAATATTTTGTCAAACCGCCTTTGGCTTTTATTAGCGCGTCCACCCTTCGAGGCATGCTGTTTATGCAGTTTTTTGCGATTTACTTTAATTGATCATTATGGTTCCAATGATAACTTATTCTCTCAATCAATTGAACCTTATTGGTTATGTTTTCCTTTGCTAATTCTCGTTTTAAGCATTCCCACACATTCTCGATAAGTTTCATGTCTGGCGGGTTCCCTGGCCATGGTAATAAAGGTATTCCTTGTTCTGCTAAGAATTTTTTTATATTCTTGGCTATATGACAAGGGGCCCCGTCTTGCATAAATATCTTACGACCATTTCCAAACCATTCCCTCATCTGTGGGATCAATTGGGTTCAATCAATTTTGGAGAACCTTTATATATTGATCTTGCCGCATGGTTCCTTCTACGACATAAAGCCTTCCCAATCCCTTCCCACTTATGACAGGCCACATCATCACAGATGTAGGATGCTTCACTCTCTTTACTACACAATCGGTATTAAACTTTTTACCTGGACGTCTTCGAACAAACTGGGTTTTATCATCCAGAATTTGAAAAGTTGCTTCATCGCTAAAGCAGACCTGGAGACATGCAGCAAAAATAATAAAACCACAAAACAAAATAAATTTTAATGACCTACCATTTGCCAGTCATCGACAGAAAGCCTTTTATGCAAAATAGCCCAATTCTACCTTTTCTTGATCATGGCTGGTGTTAGTTTTGGTTTTTTAACTAGTCTTCGACATTTGAAACCAAAACCGTACAAATATATTCGTACAGTAGCCACCGATACCTTGTAGCCTGCCTCATGAAACTTATTTCCTTATTTCACTGTGGGTTGCCCTTCTGTATTCCACAGCCATATTTCTTAAGAATCTCTGCCCTCTAGGAGTTATCAGCGATTTTCTGCCACAACGACCTGTCCGAGCTGAACCAACAGGTAGGTCCGCTTACACATTTGTTTACAATTTACCGTTGACTGTATTCAGTATTTCGTAAAAGTGTAATTACAGACGATTTTTCGTCCTAAGAAAGATCTTAACGTATACCCATCTAAAAAAAAATCCATTTAGGGGTTAGTCGACTGAAGTTTTTATAACAAAAAGTATAAAAACCATAAATAATGGCATTATATAGTAAAATCATTACTCACCTTTGAATTACTATAATGAAAATAGGAAAAGTTTAAAGCAAAACAATTTCATCCAAAATCAACACAAGTTCCAGCTTGTGCTGGAACAGACATACAGAGTATAAAAAGTCACTTTCTGCCAGTTGCATGAAAATTCTGCAATACCGACTGAATTATGTTATCAAATCGAAACCTTCTGGTTATGCATTCATCAATATTTAATTGTTGTAACATATGCATACCTATCAGGTGCAAAGACTGATTTTAATATATGCCAGAAATTAAAAAACCGCGCTATGAGGGGTGAGTCTAATAAATTGAGCAGGGACTGTATATGTATATATATATATATATATATATATATATATATATATATATATATATATATATATATATATATATATATATATATATATATAATAAGAATTAAAAACCATAAAGTTCTACTTCGAGAGAATTTTTAACGGGCTAGATATTTAGAAATACCTATCTTTGGCGGTGTGGGAAGGGGAGACAAATTTTCACCAGTTTTTCACCCCCTTGAACTACTCACCCAACTCACTTCACCTGTCATACTACTGAGATTGTATGGATTAGCTCCTTAAAGTCGTATTATTTTTCCTTTTTGCACTGATGTAAACTGATTCTAAGTACGGTCCTGCTCTCCAATTAATGGTTGGAATTTTATCAATGTAGTCTGAAAATGGAATACATTGGATTACCCATCGATCTACATAAGATAAATTATAAACAAATAAAAAAAAACAGTAAACAATGTAAAAAACACTAGTTATAACTTATTGTAATATTATTATACATCATGAATTGCCTTTCCAATTTTAACTTGACTACTCTAATAATTGCTTTTAGTTATTAGCATGTTTTTTGCTACTCCTAATTCTGATTTATTATTGACGTAGGCTTTTGAAGTTAATCATTAAATGATGATTAATTACAATAATGGATTAAAAAATACAGTTATTATCCTCATAGAATATAACTGTAGTCTATAGTATAGATATTCAGATTGTTAGTGTTATGTGTTAAGCACTATTCATTCTGTAAATATTCGGTTTCTCTGACATAGAATCTATTTTCTTATGTCGTTAATAATGTATTTCATTGCATAATGGTAATTAATAGTAATACACATACCGATAACAAGTGATAATAGGTAAAGAGAATGTGATATCAAAATAAACTTTCCTATCGTTATGAATTAATCGTTCTTCTAGAATTTATTTTTTTTATTTAATTTTTTTAAATATATTAAATATAAATATTCTTTAAAATCCATGAAAAAATAGTCTTGAATAATCAGTCTTTCTTATAAGATATGCTTATCTTTTCAAGAAGGCTAGAAATGAAGCATATATGGTAGTATACATACATGCCCTATATAATTTTTCATGGAATAGTGAATTTGTATTTTATGTGTGCATAATTAAATTTAAAGCATGAGGCAACTATTACATCTCCTGGTACCATGTTTTTTAATCACATATTTGGAAGGATTTTTAGCTCTGTCCTAGAAGGATAAACAGTTCTGTATACTAGATATGTTGTTGTTATTGACGTTATGTAATTATACAGTATGGTGATAAAAGAAAGAGCTTTTAAAAGGAGAGCGACAAGGACCAACTGAACGGCCATCGTATTCACCTAATTTGACCCCCTTCGATTTTTTATTGGGATAACTAAAAATCGTAGATCTATTTTAACAGGTCAAATAATTTTGAGATTCTGAAGTAACGAATTTAAACCGACAGTTTGAACAACTCTAAAATTTCTGACAAAAATAAAATCATCTTTGCTTTATTTGTATTTTTCTCAAAGAACATCATCTGTTTTGTAGACGGTAAATAGGAAATCCCTAATATGGAGCACTGTTGTATTGTGAAAACTTTAAGCAATTAATTTTTGTTAAAAAAGACGAGGAGTTGCAATTCAAAAAGACCATAACGTGGTAGGTCAAATACATAATCTCATAAAAATAAAATGTTTGCGACAATCAATCTGTTTAAAACATAAGGTGCTCTCCAATAAGTCAATTTGACAGTTTGAAAAAATGATTCAATGACGAAATTATGAATATTGTGCGAAACATTATCACCACGCGTATTTATGTATATTGCTAAATTTTCATAGTTACTTATATAAAGATTATCAAAATGTTACAATGGTTTGAAAGTGTACTATTAATCAATGCACAGATATAGTGGATTAGCTGTGTTCTGCAGTTGTTTGCAAATAGTAGCATATAACAAAACATCTAATTTATATCTATGGTTTTCAATACATTTAATTGTGGATTGTAGAGATTGTTAATAATTTATTTCCTGATGGTTTTACTTAAATTTTAAACAACACCGTTAACCTTTTAGGTTATGAACGTAAAAAAATAGAAAATATACAGGGTGTTTAAAATAATTAATATGGAATATATCTACTAAATTGGAAATGCAAAAAAACTGCTTCTTAAAAACCTACTCATTAATAAATATATACTCATTAAAAAATATGCCTGATGATAAAAAGCAAACAAATTTGACAGATTGTTCCGTAACTTAATTCTGTACATTCTCATAAACCTTTGATTTTAGCAGAGAGCAACTGCATAAAACTCTGTAGAGTTCATATCTTGCCAAATTATCAAAATGCTCAAAACCAATATACCTGCGTATAAATGCTTATAACACGATTTTCCGCTTTTATTTCACGGAATACTTCACACGCCATTTCTTTCTATTATAGTGTTAAATCACCTTAACACATTTATGTAAAAACTGGCATAAGTGACTTGGTAACATGAGCGTGCACTTGCTTCTCGTCTTGTTTCTGTAAATTTACCAGCAAAAGAAATCGAATTATATAACGATCACGAATAGGCCAATGACACGTTTAACATATAACTGTATGGAGCATTCTCAAGGCCTTTGTGAGGCTACGGACATACACACTTATAAAAACAATACATTTCAGCTACGTACGGGAAGTGGCATGTGTATCTAGACTTTTTAAATTTGCAAATACCCGAGTGGGAACAGATGGCGATTACAGTGGCGTAGCTACCAAGGGGCTAGGCGGGGCAGTGCCCCGGGGCCCTCAAGCTCAGGGGACCCTCGAATCCTTACCAGAAAATCTCAATCGAACTCAACTTTTGAAAATTTCTCCCATTTTCAAAATAAATATGACAGGTGGCAACTCGAGTTTAATCATGGCAACTCAGTTGTGAGAAATTCCAAAGTTATAAAAAGGGAATTCCCCTAAATTATTTGTGTGGGTTGACAGTGTTATTAATGTTTTCATCAATTTGTCGGATATCAATATCTGCATATTATTATTTATCGATGTGCGTTTTTGTGATTCGCGATTGTGAACTTCGAGTCGAGATTTTTTTTCGAGAATGGTTAAAAAGTTAATGTATCAGGAGTAAGTAAGCGTATGTCAATAAATTTTTTGTACTGGTCCATACAAAAGTTCAATTTTATTTGATTATAGTACGTATACATAGTTACGTAAAGAAATCTATAGATTTCGGCTACTCACTATATAACGCAAAATACCGTGAAAAATACAAGTCACATGCGGTAGGTAGGGGGCCGTCCATTAATTACGTGATGTTCTTTTGTCATTTTTTAAACCGTCAAATGTGGTAACACTGGCGGCGATAAAATGTTTGCCGGGGATTCCCCAACGACGTCTTGTATCGTATCATTACGTTTCTCTTTCCTTTTATTTGTAACGTTGTCAGTGAACAGTGAGTACCTACTTGAGTACAATCTTACATAAATATTGCATAAATAAATTAGAAAACTAATATTATGGACAAAAAAAAGAAACCGAGTGGTGCATTTAAACGCAAACAACGCCAAGAAAGAGAAGAAAGTAAACAAAAATTGCCCAAAATTGACAAGTACTTCTGGACAAAATATTTCTATTGATAGTGACTCAAATAATGTGGTAACTGCAGTGTTGGTTGAGAATCCTACTGAAGAAGATTCAACAATTATTGCAGTTGAAGATACTTCCGCCGCCGATCATGTGAACGTGGATGATGTTTGTACGGCACCTATGAACATAAGAACGGATGATTTGGAGAAACCACAGACCTCTACATTTTTCGAAAATGTGTTCGATAAATCGCTTTATGACTTGGGAAACTTCACGAACAAAATACTAAATGATAATGAAAGACGTCAAATTCTTGATATGGGACCTTTACAGCCATTAGGACCTTTTCCAACTGATATTAACCAGAACAATAGGTGTTTTTCAAAATCATACTACGTTTCAAGTTAATCGTAGGTCCAAAATATGGACCAGTTAATCGTTTTTGGTTGTGCTATTCCAAAATACTAGACGCTGCCTATTGTCAACCCTGCTGGTTATTTGCTTCACAGAGGAATAATGTCTGGTGTACGGGAATTCGTAATTGGAAACATTTATCAGAAATAATTAAACAACACAGTTATTCGAGTGACCATACGGAAGCATGTGCTGTGTATGAATTTTGGAAAAAAAATGATACTATCGACAAGGAACTTGAAAATGAAATTCGCAAAGAAACATCCTTTTGGAAAATGGTTCTTCAAAGGTTATTTGATATCATACTTACCCTAGCAAAGAGTTCTTTGGCTTTGAGAGGACATCGAGAAGACTTAAGTCAGGAAGGATACCATGGAAATTTTTTGTCCTTTGTAGAGCTTGTCGCCCGATATGATCACATTTTGCGGCAAGTTTTGGATATGCCCAAAGGTAATAATAATAATTTTATTTTGTTTTAATATTATTCATAATTATTAACTGTTTAATATCAGGGCTTTTTAAAATTGTGTTTTTTATGTTTTTAGGATCTACAAGATATCTGAGTGCAACAATTCAGAATGAAATGATTGAGTGCTTGGGGACCAAACTCGAAATCCATCTACTAGAACAAATTAGGGCGTCACCGTTTTTCGCCATCATAATGGATACGACACAGGACACATCGAAGGTAGATCAGCTAAGCATTGTTGTGAGGTATGCAGTAATAACCAGATCGGAAAATAGACAGCCAATTGATATAGAAATAAAAGAAGTGTTTCTAGGCTTTTATGCAGCCATCAAAAACGGCGCAGCAGATTTAGTCAATCAAGTAACTACATTATTTAAAGACAAAAATATTGATTTAAAAAAATGTGTGGGGCAAGGTTATGATGGAGCCAATGTGATGAGTGGTGTGTATAATGGTGTACAAAAACGTATTAAGGATATCCAGCCTAACGAGGAGTATGTACATTGTGCCACTCATAATTTAAATTTGGTGATAAATGATGCCATTAGCAGTTGTGTGGAAATACAGAATTTTTTCGCAACGTTGCAAGATTTGTATAACTTTTTCGGAAACAGTATCAAGCGTTGGGATCTACTATCAAAATTCACAGGCGAATCAGACACCACTCTAAAAAAACTAAATCCCACTAGATGGTCCAGTAGAGTCAATACGATATCTGCAATAAAACTTTTTTTTGATATTATCAAAGCATTATCAGAAATGGTTCTAAAGAGTCCTAATAAAGATGAGCGTAATGAAGCAGAGAGTATTAAAACAAAAATGCTAAATTTCGAGTTTGTGTTGCTTTGTGAATTCATGCATATTGTATTGAATGACATCAATTATGCATCCAAAATTTTACAAAAATCCGACATAAATTTGGACGAGGCAAGTAAAGCTTTAGCAGAGACCAAAGCAAAGTTGCAAATTTATAGAAATGATTTCAAATTATTCAAGTGCAAAGCCTGTGAAACTGCAAGAAAATATGGTATAGATACCCATTTTCAAGAAAAAAGGCAAAGGAAAGTAAAATAACATTTTAATGAATTAACTGCTGATCACCGATTTTCAAACCGAGAAGAAATATTTAAAATTGTGATTTTCAATAAGGTACTTGATACATTAATAGCTCAATTAAATACCCGTTTTACTGGCATGAGTGCAGTTTGTCAAACATTCGAATTTCTAACACCAACATTTTAATTACATGTTGATGAAGCAACTTTATTACAAAAGTGTGACAATTTCCAAAGAAAATATTCCGATATAATAGGCCCTAGCTTTTCACTTCAATTTGTTAATATTTACCACCTACTTGTACCTCAATTAACTCAAGCATGGACTGTTCACCAATTATGTAAGGAAATAATGAGTAAATATGGAGTGCTAGAATGCGATCCAACGGAAGTATTTACAGCAATGCTATTATTCTTTACAATTCCTGTCACTTCTGCAGTAGCTGAAAGGTCATTCAGCAAATTAAAAATAATAAAAAATTATTTAAGAAATAGTATGGGCCAAACTCGACTACGACATTTATCGCTAATAGCAATTGAAAACAAAACCACATCAAGTCTGGATTTAACCGAAGTAATTGATACTTTTGCGAAAACTAAAGATTGTAATAATTATAATCGTTATTTAGTCTGTTGGTAGGTCTGACCTTTATAATATATATTATTAATTTTAATTAATTGACCTTTATAATAATTAGAAGTAGCCATTATATGATTTTGTTTTTGTTTAGTTTATACTTTAGTCTATTTTTGTTAATTAATTAAGAAAACATACTGTCTAAGTTTTATAATTTTTGTAAATAGCTTGCATCGGCGATAGGTTAAATAACTGTAAGCTGGTGCAACGTATCTACGAATAAATAAATAAATAAATATATAATAAACCCTTGAATCTTTTCTATTTCGTTTTATTGCCCAATACCTACACCAAGTATTAAAATAATTGTAATTTATGTTGTTAGTGTTTAATAGTTTTATTACCTGCCCATGCACGAAAAAGAGCTGATGATAAAGTTGCTTAGCATTTTTAAAGTATTTGTATATTTAATGATTTTACTTCAAAAAACCTTACCAGTTTTGATAGCAGTGGGCCCCATTTTTGTATTTGCCCCAGGGCCCTAGGTTACCTAGCTACGCCACTGGGCGATTATGTAAATTTTTCACGATTTCAGGCACGACTACGGCGATGTATGTATATGTGAGTACGATTTTACATATACGAATATTCAAGCAACGGTTAGTTCTTTGGTTTATATTATGGTAGTCTTTGTACACGGTAAATTTTTCCTCGAGGGTCTATTTATTTTAGCGCCTGAATATCTCACATGTTCAATAGATGATTGCGTTGTGTTGGTACGAGTAGTGAGAGCAATGACGTTAGTAAAAAAGCCTGTCATAAATGTTCTATGGCTTTTAATACGCTGTGTTATTTAAAGTGTAACTAGATATTCTGAAAGCTTGGCAGGATGTATACAATAAAAAATGTGGACATGAAAAGAAATGGGCGTTGGTTGTTCATTCGACACGAGTCTTTGGAACGTAAGATATCGCAGAAACTTCTACACCGAGAGAGCGATTTATTTATTGTTAATGGGATACGTTTATGACAAGTAAATTCCGATTTTGAATATAGCGAAGCAAATATGAGTTTCTCTTAAACAAATATTGACTTAGTATGCATTAGGAAGAGGCACGCGTCATTGACGCAACACCAAAAACAGTAGACCAGTTTTCCACAAACCAAAATACATATACCATTATATTTGTTTGAATGTTATCATTTATTTCACATAAGATATGCGTACTTAATAGACGGGAGTGTTAAATATGATCTAATATGTTTACATTGATCAGTGTTAGCCAATGTATTTCAAAACAGAAGACCAGTTTTCCACGAATACCAAGAGATCACATGTTACTCGACGTTATAGATAATACATGTTATACTCTTAACTAATTTAAAGTTACTTTCTATTCTATGATTGCTTCCGTACTTTAAGTGGATCACATGCTCCTTAAACCTAGTTACAATTGCTCTTTTTGTCTACCCAATATACTTTTTACTACAATATTGATATCTGATTTCACGAATTCCGGATCTTTGATGATTTTCAATTTTGCTTTGGGATTTTCTAAATTATTTTGTAACTTGTTTCTAGAAATGTGCACTGATATCATTGTCAAGTCTTTTAAAACTCTTTTGAGTCATCTGTTAAATTGTGGTTGATATAGAATTTACATAATTTTTGGAATCATTTTATGTTCTCGTGGTGCTAAGAAGAGTTGCCTACGTTTTCGACTTATTGTTAGTTTATTTACTATGTAAATAGAATACCCGTTACTTCTAGTTACATCCTTAATGATCCTTATTGTTTCGTACCTATGAAAGTCATTAGGAATGTCTGATGATCAATGCAACAATATTAGGATTTAAATTTTCCTGTTTATTTAGGTATGAAACATATTTATGTGTGAAATGAATATTAAATTTCAAATAAATGTATTGGTATATGTATTTCAGTTCAGTTACGTCCGTTCAACTAATATATTTTATTATTATTTAGTTTCTTATTTTCTTTCCTAAATTATATTCCACTAATGCACGACTTTAAATTAGTTTTCTTTTTCATAATTAGTTTACCTAATAAAGGGTGGTCCAACCATAATGCACGATGTTAATTGTGAGTCACACCTTAACGTCAAGTTTTTTGCCCAACTTAATTTGACATTTCTTTGTTTCAGTGTTTGACAAATTCAACCATGGAGAGGTACACAATTGAGCAGCGCGTTAAGATTGTTGAAGCCTTTTACGAAAATGGGCGTTCAAATCAAAATGCATTTCGTGTACTTCGTGACTTTTTTGGTCAGCATAATCGACCAAATGTGTCCACAATTGGGAGAATTGTGCGCAAATTTCAGAAAACCGGGTCCGTAAGAAATGTGAAAACACCTGTGCATGCTCGCCCAGTTCGTTCTGCGGAAAACATTGCTGCTGTTCGCGATAGTGTAGCAGAAGAGCCGTCAACCTCGACTCGTCGTCGTGCCCAACAAATGAACATCTCACGAACATCACTGATGCGAATTTTGAATAAAGATTTGAATTTACACGCTTACAAGGTTCAATTGACTCAAGAGCTGAAGCCTACTGACCATTTCAAGCGTCGTCAATACGCCGAATGGTTGGTTGAACAGACAGAAGTGAATGGTGACTTTACAAAGAAAATCATCTTCAGCGACGAGACACACTTTCACCTCAGTGAAATTCGTTAAGAAGCAGAATTTCCGCATTTGGGCAAATGAGAATCCACGAGTGATTGTTGAAAAGCCGATGAATCCACAAAGAGTGACTGTTTGGTGCGGTTTATGGGCTGGCGGCGTCATCGGGCCGTACTTCTTCGAAAATGAGGTCGGCCAAGCAGTTACCGTGAATGGTGTTCGCTATCGCGAGATGATAACGGCCTTCTTGTGGCCAGAAATTGAGGATATGGACCTGGATGATATGTGGTTCCAACAGGATGGTGCCACTTGCCACACAGCCAACGAAACAATGGCACTTTTGCGCGAGAAATTCAATGGCCGTGTTATCTCACGTCGTGGCGATGTTAATTGGCCGCCACGATCATGTGATGTGACACCGTTGGACTTCTTTCTTTGGGGATATTTAAAAGAGGAAGTGTACGTCAATAAGCCAAGAACAATTCAAGAGCTAAAGGATGAGATAATTCGGCACATTAACGACATTGAACCTCAATTATGTCTCAGAGTCATTGAAAATATGGGCCATCGGATAGAGGTATGCCACCGAAGCCGTGGCGAGCATTTGGCCGATATTTTGTTTCACACATAATTATCATAGATCCTTCAATCATAATAAAAAATATTAAGATAATTATCTTAAAACTTTTTGTTTTATTTACAATTAACATCGTGCGTTTTGGTTGGACCACCTTTTATAAAAGCAAGTAAACTACAGCATTACTTCAAATATGCACCTCATAAATTTAAATACATCATGCAAGTCTGGTAATCTATATGATATTGTATAGCTACATTGTCGTGTCTATACTGATACCCGGCTGCCTCATCCACAGCAGTATAAACCGCAGCACTTTAGATAGTAGACATATTTCTTATAAATTAAAATGAATGACCATTTTAGAGAGGAAGAAAGAAAAATAGTGAAACCAAATTAGTCTAAAACAGGATTTATTGTAAAATTATGTTTTGTTTCCGAAAATAAATGTATTGATAAGAATTAATGACTGGCCTATACAAAAAAGAGTAATCATTTTCTAGTTAGTGTAAGCCATAATTTTTACCATGAACAAATTTCCTATAAAGATAATTTGTTTAAATAAAGAATATATTGCTGAATAAACTTGCGTTCATTTTAAGGTAAAATGCATTATATTGACGACAATACCCTAGACAAATGAAAGTCAAATAATCGCGTTGGCGTATCAGAAATAAACGGTTCTCTCCGTGTACAACGTGTAAATTAATGTAGGTATGATTGCAAGTCTCTTTTGTCAGGATTTTAATACTATAGTTAGAATATAAGCATATAACCACAAAATATTTTTTCTCCTTTATTTGTTGAAGGTATCCAGAAGAAATTCTTATTACTTATATGTATAATTAAAGATTGATTATCCTCTTAATACACTGCATATATTGGATACATTATACAGTGGAACAGTGGTGTTAAACTGTGTTACTAAAACAATATTCAGACAAGACAGTCGATTGTTATTCTGGAACTATTAGTTTGTTTAATTCATTTCTATTGCCGCCTCTAAAATAGTTTATAAAATTATTTTTGTAAGTGTAACTCATTTCTCTATTAATTTACGGTTTTTAAGTAAAATATCGAAACATTGCAATTTTTAATTCTAAAATGGCGTTGAAGGCGTGTTTAATACTTCACTTGAAATTTATGTATTTATTATTAAAAAAATTAAGTTCGAAGTTAAGGGAAAACAATTATAGAGTAATTAGACTTATAACAAAGACTGATTATATGATTTACGAAGTTGCTCTAGCAAATATATAAGTACTAAGACTTTTTAATACTTCAGTGTTGGGTTCATCACACCAAAAACAGAACAAATTAATTCCTCTCCTAACCCTCGGTATGAAAATGAAAAGAACTGATTATTTGTCATCATTTATGTAAAAGTATCATCATATAATAATAGTGGTACATAGAAAAAGTATACTTAACAACTATAATAGTAGGTATCTATAGTAAATTTTGATATTCTGCAAAAAATGGACATTTTGAAATAAATTTTTGAATTAGAAGAATGAAATATGGAAAGTTTGTAAAGAAGATATTTTTACGATAAATAAATGTCTGATATTAAATTGCAATGAACAAAAGGGCAGAGATAATATACAAAACAAAGACTGGTAGAGAGGGCTCAGATTTTTCTATCTCTTTCAATTAGTAAGCTTTCGTACATTTAGATAACACAAAATAAATTCTATGTTGAAGCTTTATGCAAGAACATTTAAATAATGATTTAAATAACATGTGATTCTAGAAGGATTATATATATATATAATATTACAATGGCGTTGAAATAGCTAAATATACTGTTTTTATTTCCCCACATCTATGTAATGTATTAACTTTACAAGTTATTTTATCGTAGTAACTATAAAAATACAATTAAATACTCCTGTTTAATTTTTGTAATAAACATAGAACATGCATACGTTTCTACTGTTTCCTTTGTCAAAAAGATTGCTAAGTTGGAAGGTCTCAACATCTAAATACTGGAGTATGGGAAAATCCACATTGGATGGAATCCACCCTGAATATTCTAAGATACCGAGCACTTGGGTTGGAGTTGTAAATAATCAAATTATCATACTATATTTCTTTAATCGCACAGTAACTGTTGGGCATTTGGATTTCTTGCGAAATTTCTTAATTTCAGAACTTTATTTTACTATACCACATTTTGATGTGAATATAAGAGCCGATTTCAGTCAAGTTTTTCCAACATGTAGCTTGGGAATACAGGTGAGGTAATGATGTTGAGTGGTCAACCGTTCTCCCGATTTGAACTTGTTTGATATTTTTTATGGAGTTATTTACCATAAAATTGAAGATCTACTTAAAGGGATTAATGCAGGAACGATACAAAATATGTCAGAAAACTTCAACCACTACTCTATTATTGTTAAGAAATAACCGGTTCCTAATTTGGATATTTTATTTAACTTTGGATTTGAACTTAGGTGATTGCGAACATTGAAAGGAGTAATATAAAGCGATGAAGGAATGTAGAGCCGAGAAAGTCGAGAAAATAGAGAGAACCGAGAGAATATTGCGACAATGGATAAAATATCAACTAGAGTTTTTAAGCGAAGTCTTACGAAGCATTAATGAGACAAATAATAGAATTTAAATCAAAAAATTATTTTATTATTTTCGGATATTCTACTTCATAATCGCCATATTGCTTTATCTCGATATATTTAAAATGACGAATTGTGAAATATTATTTATATTAAACAACTGTATGATTCTACTAATTAGATAGTTCTTACATAAAAATTATAGAATAGCATATCTATTTACGATAATTATGCATGCAAATCCAATAATGGTACATTGTATTTCCAAGTTAGTTTAATCATTATGAAAAAAATATTTTCTTTGAACTCGTCCGAATGACATTAATATTTAATTAATCGTTTGTAACTACGTTTGTAAAATTATATAATTTTGTTTATTCGAACACGGATATAAATTTGCAATAAAATCAACTTATATAATTTATAATCACAAAAATAACGTACTATTAGTATGATGTAAGATGCAACCAAGAAATTATAAATTATTGTTTATTACCTTTCAAATTTTCAATGTTATAATATGTAGTAGGCGTTCAACGTTGTTGTCTCATGTAGAAACGTTTTCCGGGTTCTGTCGTGATCCTCGATTTCTCTTGATATTTCGCTGTTCATCCTATCAGTGTCTTCAGAAGAGTGCCGAGCCACTCAACGAGCCCAGCAGAGCTTGGAAGTAGTTTATAAATTTGCTAATGTTAAATTAAAATTAGTCATAAAAATATCAATAACTTCTGGTACCAAATTCAATGTCCGAGGGTTAACAAACATGACCATTTCACTTTAGATGAAGATATATTATCCTGTAAAGTTTAGATGATTAGAACCTGTAAATGTAATTTGAAATTTTTATACTAAAATTTATGTTTTACAGTGTAAAACACCGTTTGTTGTATAAAATAACTGGTATCTATTTTTAAGGCAAGGTGTTATCTACTCTAACTTTTGTGACTCGTATTTTACATTATAAACTTCTGTTTTATTCCACATTGGATTTTTTATTTGTACTAGATTTTCATCTACGAATTTATTTTATAATAATATATATTTTTTTATTCCAGGTAAGATGAGACTAAGGGCACACGTTCAGTAAGTTATTTCTAAAATTAAAACCAAGCTATTTACATTTATAATATTTAACCGAATTCGTGATAGGTATAATTTACTGTAATCTGTGGTCGGATAAAAATTGCGATCATGACTCGCGTAGAATCAAAGTTGTATCTCTTCAGACTTTCTTAAACTAATACACAATTGTTAAATAAGAAGTGCAAATATTATGTTGCTAAAATAAATATTTTATGAATACATACGATGAAATATGAAAATAATGTAATATTTACTTTTCTCTTATATTTTTCGTTATCAGTTGTATATGTAACTATAATATACAGTGTAACCCAGTTTAGTGCTGCATACACTGCTATCTCAGGTATTATCAGAGATACGGAGAAGGTTGAATGTGGAATGTGCTAAAGAATTTTATTTTGTCTTTTCACAGTATTATCAAATTTTACCTAATTATTTTCGTTTTTTCAATAATTGGATAAAAATTGGCAAAAAACTGGATATCTCATCGCCATCAGCCTTCAGCAACCTTTTTAATTGGTGATGAGGCGACATGTTAGTACATGCTAGTATATTCTTAAGGTACTTTTAAAGACACTTTTAGCTATATTAACAAAAAATCCACAGTCCTTCGTTGCTGAGAAAATGGCATAGAGCACTTTTTTCATACAGACCTCATATTTGATTTTTTCGTGATCTGTAATCGTGGAATGTATTTTGTATTATTCAATTATGTATCACATCATCATCATGAGGTCTTCAGTCCTAAGACTGGTTGGACGCTAACCTCCAGCTTCTCCTATCTTGCGCTAAGTTACGCATTTCGCTAATTGTGCTACAACCTACATCCCTTACTATTTGCGAGCAGTAGTCTAATCTAGGCCTACCTCTGCCTTTCCTCACTCCTATTTCTGTCTCCAAATATCGCGGACTATTCCCCCATGTCTCAGCAAGTGGCCTACCATTCTATCTCTTCTCTTCTTTATGTTTTTCCACATACTTCTTTTCTCGACGACTTTCTCCAATACTTCTTCGTTTCTAACCCTATCAGTCCATGGTATTTTCATCATTCTTCGGTAACACCACATCTCAAAAGCTTCTAATTTCTTCCTACTTGCTTCCCCTACCGTCCAGGTTTCGCAGCCGTATAGTGCCGTGCTCCATACATATGTTTTCAAAAATCTCTTCCTTGTTTCTAAGTTTATTACCCCCGAACATAAAAGTGCTTTCTTTTTGTTAAAAGCTACTCGACCCTGCGCTTTATTTTCTTGTCTTCCTGTCTTTGGTTTCTTGTTATTCTTTGTTTTATGTCTTTATCGCTTCTTCCATCCCAATTTATTTTACTTCCTAAATAAGTAAAGTCTTTAACTTCCTCTAATCTTTCATTATTAATTTGTACTTTCGTTTTTGCTCTGCTCTCGCGCCCTCTGCACACTAACGCTTTAGTTTTGTTTTTATTCACCCTCATTCCGTATTACTCTGTCAACACTGCCTCCATTTCATTCAATGCTGATTCTAATTCCTCCTTACTAGATGCTAATACTGCTATATCATCCGCGAATCTCAGCATTTTTGTTTCTGTCCCTGTACTTTAATCCCGAAATCCACTCTATCTTTTACCACATTAATCGCCTCTTCGATGTACAGATTAAAAATTAGTGGTGATAGCGTACATCCTTGTCTTACTCGTTTCCTAATACCTACGTCCCTTTTTCCCCTTTTATTTCTATAACAGCAGTTGGCTCTTTGTATAGATTGTGTACTACTCTCCTATCTCTATACTTCATTCCCGCGCTCTTTAGTATCTCGAACATTTTTTCCCTTACGTTATCAAAAGCTACAAATTTCTAAATCTACAAATTCTATATAAGCGTTCTTTCCTTTTTCTATTGTTTTCTCTAACATTACTCTTAGCGCTAGAATAGCTTCGCGAGTTCCCCTATTTCGCCTAAACCCGAATTGGTCTTCTCCTAGTGTTTCCTCCGCTCTATTTTCCATCCTCTTTCCATCTGCACTATTCTGGTTAAGATTTTTGACGCATGGGAGGTTAGGCTAATCGTTCTAAAGTTCTCGCATTTGTCGGCTCCTCTCTTTTTCGGTATAGTAACGATAATGTTCCTCTTATAATCTTCCGGCATCTCGCCCGTTTCGTATATGTATTTTACCAGTTCAAACATCCTATTTACTACTTTCTGTCCCGCACATTTTAAAATTTCCGCCTGTATTTTATCTACACCCGGCGCTTTATTGTTCTTTAGCCCCCTTAGTGCTATTTCAAATTCCTCTCTCAATATAGGTTTTCCTACATCTTCCCTATCGATGCTAGATTCTTCCTCTAATATCTCTCTTAATTCCTGACCCTTGTATAAATTTCCTAAGTACTGCTTCCATCTATCCGCTTTCTCCTCTCTTCCGATCAGTATGTCCCCCGATTGACTCCTAACGTTTCTACTTATTGTTCCTATATCCCTGAAGTTCCTCTTAATTGTTTTGTAAGCCTCATCGGTCTTACCTACTTGCAGCTTATCTTCTACTTCTTTGCATTTATCCTCTATGTATCACATGATCAGAAAATTGTAAAGTTTGGGGCTGGTTCATTTGTAAACTTCCTTGGTATGATTATACGATATAGCTAAATACGGTAATAAGTAATAACTTGTAACGGTGAATACATTTTTAACAAGGAAGAGGAATCGATAAAAATTAGGGACGCGTAAGCAACACACTTTGACAACACACAATAACAGATTAGATCGATTGTCTTATACCTTTGTTGAGTGTTATAGACAACATAGAAAAAATTTAATTAAATTTACCACCCCAAATTCTATAATTTTCTGATTATGTGATACATAATTGAAAAGTGAATAGAAAATACTATCGAATCGTTGAAAAATATGGTGTCCATATGAAAAAGAAAAGTTAATGCCATTCACTCAGAAACAAAGAACGGGAAAATTTTTTTATTAGTACATCAAAAAGCGCCTTTAAAAAGTGCCTTAAGAATATACATGCAAAAATGTCTCTACATCACCAATTAAATAAATATAAGGCATTGTCGAAAATGCGTCATCCTGAAAGAAGAAACCAAAATAGTTAAAATTTGATAATATAAAGCTAAATAAAATTCTTTAAAATTTTCTCCATTTAACCGTCCGTCTATTTTTAATAATACCTGAGATAGTTATGCATGCTGCATAAAAGTGGACTACACTGTATGTACGATATATATAGAATAAAAGTTATTTCCTGTTATGTATGATTGACGCAACATAATTATTGGTAATGAATTACGTTTATGACAAATTAGTGCTGATTTGAGATATGGCAAAATAAATAAAAGTTTCTCTTCAACAAATACAAACTTGGAATACATATATTAGCAAACTCCGATCATGGCAAATATATTAGATATGATTTGTGTGAAAATTATGTAATGTCGTGTGAAAAATTTAAATGTGATAAAATTAAGCTTGCAATCGTTTTAACGTAAAATGCATTCTTAGCTACAATTTACCTTATTTAGATTGAATAAATGAATATGAATTAAACACGTGTTCTTCAAAATAAACTGTTTTGTTAGTGTAATTTTTGGTATTCCGTAGCAGCACTGGTATCGATACGCACCTCTACGCAATAATTGTTACGTAATTGTTTTAAAATTTATTGTTTTACAGTTTCAACAATTTGTTTTATAAATATTTTATTTAATAAGTACTGATTTTGCATCCGTTGTTATTTCAATTGCTGAATTTATAGATGTTCACCTACAATTTCCTAAAAGTGTCTGTTTTAAACGTTAGTGTGCAAATATAAAAATAATAGCGAATTTTTTAACTATTTTTTTTATTGTTAACCATTATTTTGTATTATCAATCTCATTTTCTCCACAATTATAATAGGTCACACTATTTTAAATGTCGAATTTCACACCAATACCAGGTTTCCTATAGGGACTGGTAATAAATATAACACATTTAAAATTGAATACACTTTATTTTATTTTT
The DNA here is from genome assembly GCA_037954035.1 of Rosalia funebris. Classification (NCBI taxonomy): domain Eukaryota; kingdom Metazoa; phylum Arthropoda; class Insecta; order Coleoptera; family Cerambycidae; genus Rosalia; species Rosalia funebris. Next base: position 5,854,339 of record JAZFAV010000001.1, on the reverse strand, counting down.
CTCTTCAATATATATTTCAGTAATGGTATACCGGAGGATGGTATGTAGTGGTGCATGCTTAGGATATATTTATATATGCACGAATGACAAAGTCTGATTAAATATTCTACGCATATAATGTCCTGATGCCTACCGGCCTATATTACTCGACATTAATAACTAATATATATATATATATATATATATATATATATATATATATATATATATATATATATATATATATATATATATATTCACCGTTGAAATCCTGAAACCTTTGGATATCCAATAATTTTTTTATGAGAGCATTTAGTTACCTAAAAATGACAAAATAACAAAAATAAATTTAAGCAGATTTAATGTGGTGCTAACGGTGTACCCACATAATTGATTACTTAATAACTGGATAATGGGAATAACAAATGTTAAATATTCTCACTACTTACCCAGCGAAATCCTCCAGCGATTTTTCACACATTTTTCAGACATCTGTTTTCTATTACTTATAACAAATGTGGCCATAACTCTTATGTCTGCGCCTGAGGACAAATACATAATTGGGAAATATGCTGATTATTTAGCAATTATAAGCTGTCATGTTGATTCAAGTTTTAATAACTGTTTATAATTCTTTTTATAGGGATTTAATTTTCACTGAAAATAAAAACAAATATTTTTGTCTTGATAAGATTTACATATTAAATAATGAGAATTGACAGATACAATATGTTTATATCATTACATATCTCTTCCGGGAAATCCTCTACCGACTTTTTTTAATTTGGTACATCCTTCGGCCATCTAGGCAATTATTTTCAATACATCGAGTCAACACTTAATGTTCTTTTTGTAGGACAGATAATATAACATATTGCTTAGTTAGAAATCACGAACCACCATATTGCTTCAAGTTTTAACGTCAAGTTATGTACTGAAAGTAAGGATATTTTGTAGAAAGCGCTAATCCTCTTCTAAAAGAAGTAATAACAGTGGAAGGGCATAAGCGGTCCAATTACACAATATGGTGGTCGAGAAATGAAATAAAATAAATATACTTATTAATATCAAACACGCATTTATCTAGTGATACTATTCTACATTAAAAGTTTATGTCAGTTAACTGTATTTTTACATTTCTATGAGGATATATGTTCCGTATCCTCATAGAATTGTAAAAATACAATTAAAGGTCTCTGCTCACTACTCCGTACCATACTAGAACCGTAACCGTATCGACACATGCCAACAAATATAATTTGTATTAGATAACGGACCATTCGACCATTTCATCACCGATCAACACGTGAGTTGTCTGATACAAATTGACGCAAATATATTTGTTTGCATGTATCGATGATACGGTTACGGTCCTAGTATGGTACGTTGTAGTGGATAGATACCTTAACTTAGCGCCGTGGCATCGTTGTATTGCGTACATTGCGTACATTTTTCTTTTACCACATATAAGTAGTCCATTCAAGATTTGGAGTTGTCGGGTCTGTATAGATAATTGTTAAAAAGAGATGGATGGTCATCGGCACAATTGGCCCAAGATATAGTTTATTTTTTTCAATTTTGGAAAGTCATTGTGTAAATAAAACTTACAAAAACATCAATATCATGCGTAAACATATATAGCCATACATTGACCTCTATATATATTAAAACAACAATTTTTAGTAATAAATTATTAAATATGCAACCAAGACGTTTTTACATTTAAAGAAATTCGAGTAACATCCTTTCAGAATGGGTAGTTGTACACTATATAAAACACCAGTAGAAAATATTATCTGAGTACATTGCAAAACCTATCATTGTAAGCAAGTATATACATTATCTAAACTGGCTTGTCTAGTAGATGATGAAATATGAGTACGAGTATAAAAATAACATTGGATAATCTTGGTGTAAAATCGTTTGACATCATTCTGGTGGCTCTTTGTGATGTGCTGAATGGCAGCTACTAAATAATACTTGTCTTACCATGCTATCGCAACCTGCCGGCAGAATCTCCTGCCGCATTCTCTTAGATGTGGGCAGTGAATTATATTTTGAGAGTGCTTATGGTCACCTTAATTTTAAAATACATTATGATATGGTTATGTATTTTTTGTTTACTTTAAATTTGTAACATTTTTATCTTTCTATAGATGTAGAAATGGTTTATCTTTTTTTGGATATAGTAGGTAAGTCTTTTTACTGGATATAGTAGGAACCTTTAGTGTGACGATAATACTGGCGTAGTTTTCCACAAAACTTCAAAACACTACACACTATGCTCGACGCACGTCTCGCCAATAAAGCTGGTATCATCTGGAGATGTCATGTGCAGATGATGCTAACTTTGTTTGCGAAATACGCGTTGAGTATAGTGTATAGTGTTTTGGTGTTTTGTGGAAAACTACGTCAGTGATTTTTTTTTTGTTTAATTAATTAACGAATGGGAGTATCTCGAACGAAATGGGGAAAGTTTGTGTACGATGCCTATTCCATTTCATTTTTATATTTAATAATTCTATTTTCTAATTAATAATATCTTCGAGTTTCATTAATTTTTATGCATTTTTAATGTCTGAAATACCGGAACACTGAAAAAAGCGTGATTTAGGGGTTTTCTTGTCAATGCTTCTAATTATTCATATTTTACACAAATCAAATTTTGACAGATTTTTAGGCCGATGTTATTTTCCGAATTCAATATGTTTTTTTAATATTCCAATAAACAGTTAACATAGATTATACCAGAAACAATACGGTAATCAGTTGAACCTGTTAGTTTAGTTTAGTTTCTCAGTTATGCAAATCATGGGCAATCTTACGTAAAATTGTAGTAGCTGCGACTGTATAATCTGTTTCATTATCATTGTTAGAGGTTATAAATTTTAGAGTCATACATGATGTACATATTTATTAATAAGACGTTAAAGTTTACGTTATCTGGCTAGTCAATAAATATATCCTAGCAAGTATTATGGTACTTTAAAGGGATGTCTGCAAGAGCGTAAGATCACGCCCTGTATTTGCAAACGTTGTAGTAACGTCACCTTGATTCATGTTGTGTTATTATAATGTTATCCCGTCTCTTCTCACCACATCAAAGCATATTAATGACCAGCGCTAGCATCGCTCGTGTTCAGTTGGGCGCTGCAGCGGATACCCCGTTGAACATTGGTGAGTAAATGTACATTAAGGTGCGTCCACATCAAGCGAAACCTTGCAATCACGTTTAATAACGTTCACCAATATTTTGTATGTTGCTTTTGGTTTATCCACGTAGCGTCCAAATTGAGCACCGACGGTGTTGCTGCAGGTTTTTGGTTTCTTTTGATGTATCGATAAAACACAAAACACAATCAAACTTGTGCAAATTGTTTCGATTTGGTATGTTTCCTCGCGACTGTGTGTCCAGGAACTGCAGGATCTGCAACGTCGTGAATGCACGGCACTGCGGAATGTGCTTGTCGTGAACGTACATTTACAGCATAGTACGAATGTAAAAAAAAAACGACGTACTCGTACATAGTATTCTTGAACATTGTGCAACGTTTGCGAAGGTGCGGCGCTGACATCAAGATGCTTTAAGCTTGCGTACAGTGCATATGTACATAGTCTCCGTCCCCTATCAACTTGGAGCCCAGACAACATACCGAAGTCTGATAAGAACCAGGTTAAATGGCATACTTCATTTGAAAGTAACTTTAATTATCGACCGTTCCGTCGTATTTTTTCGTAACGAATACAGGAAACCATACACTTGTTATTTAGATATTTATTTGGATATTTACATTTTCAGTCGGTATTAAAATGTAGGTATTGGCGGTACATTTTCATGAAAATGTCCTGAAGGTCGAAATCACATAAAATTAAATCATAATGTTTTTTGGCAACTGTTGATTAATAGATTGAATTAAAATTTCTTTATTGCCTGCTATAGGGTCTGTCACATTTTTAGTAACAAATTTTCTGAAAATCTCATTGACAGAAAATATCTCGGGGAATCGGGGCGAGTAGTGACCTAGGCTGACTTTGCGCACATATCATCGATATTAAGTAAGCAACGGCTGGCGAGATACACTAGAATAGGAGACTACCGGCGGAATTTCTAGCGGCTTGTATATTAGTCGACTCACACAAGCTACACAAACTTAGGCGGGTTGTGATAAGACGTACCTTCCTGTCGATGGGATGTAAAACTATTTCTTGTCTACTATATGTTAGGCAAGTAATAGGTCCGTAATCCACCACAAAATGGAGGATTTTGCAAAATTATATTAGGAGTGGCTCGTTTCTAGGCATCTAGAAAGTGTCAGGTTTCTAGGCCTTGATAGCGGAAATAGGTCGACCGTAAGTAAGGTGATATAAAATAAATTTCAAGACATTAGTTGTGTAGTAATCAACTGGAAGTGTGTACAAGAAGAAAATAGCCTCAAGAAGAAAGGAGCATCAAGAAGAGGCAAGAGATATACAAGCAGAGACCGTTGCATATAAGATCAGTAATCCATTCAATCAGTTGGAGATAACGACATTTGGTTTGGTTTCTTTTCTGTTGAGCCAAGTAATTATTCCTCAACCCTTTGACGGTAAGAAAACAATTCGACGGATTATTGACATATATGAGGAAAAGTTTAAAAGACGTTAGTGTTGTATACTATGGGAATCAGCTCTTAGTTTTAACGAAAATATTGACAAAATAGACATACTGTTATCAATTGGTTCCATGGTTCAAGGATAAATTAGTCTCGATAAAGGAAACCAAATTAGTAGCTTAAATTTATTTTCAATATCTAGTAAAAATGTTCAATGATTTTTATCAAGTAAAAATGTGTACTAACCCAGCTGTTAGAATAAGGTTGATGAAATAATATGTATTTAAAACAAATCATCACAACTTGCCAGTGCAGATGAGTCTGTATAGTCTGTGTACCACTGATCGTGGAAATCATCGACTGCATCCGAAATATGTTGAGGATTCACTGAAGAGTAATATTATATTTTCGTATAAAATTCAAGACTGCAAAGTTTATACTTTACAGTCTACTTACAAACTAATGTAAAGTAAATTTACTTTCTACTTCGTCCTGATGAACCACGTTAACTTTACGAGGAATATAAATGTAGGTACATATAGTGGTTGTAATAGGATGTATTTTAACAGAGGCTGTTTATTGGTGTAAGTTTAACTTGTATTTCGGTTAGAAATGGGTGTTTTAATCAATTTTCCCAACCTACCTGTTACAAGAGTGGCATGAAGAGAGTACAGTCCAGAAAGCGTAGATTATAATAATGCAGTAGTGTGGACTAATCGAGTAATAAAAATAAACACACATATATATTTCTTTAATAAAAGAGTGACATAACAATTGATAATTTAGTTGAAACGTATACTTCTTATACGTCTCTTAAAGTTTATGCGGTTTTAAAAACTAAGCCATGTTATACCTATATTTCTGGTACTTTTTGTATATGTTTAAATAGGCTTAGGATTCTGTTAGCTGCATGATTTTTAACTGATATAAGGTGCAAACTATTTTAACGGGTTAAAAGAGATGGATGATTTTTACGAAAGACCATAGGACGATAAGCATAGTGAATCGGCCCCAGGGAAATATCTGGATCATCTTTTGAGAGTATTTGTGGCACTAATGAGATACGTTGATCTTGGAAGTTTCAGGCCTCTATCTATTTTGGTTTTTGAATGAATTGAAAAGAACTAAAAATCAGAAATGTTTTTTTTTGTCAAAACTGCTTCACCCATTTGAATAAAAATTGGACACACGTAAAGGTATATAAAAGCTATACTAATAACAGCTTATTATCTTCATAATAATCATCAGAAACAGGCGATTTTTTTCCGATTTTTTTTATAATAATATTGTAGAGCAACTTTTTGTATGGCTTTTTAGATGTAGAATAACTTCTAAAATTCTTAAGTTGATCAAAAAGGTACTCCATATTGAAAAAAGAAACGATTCTTTGATATAAAAATCGATTTACTTCATTGTTTATACCTTCGAAACAACATATACGAAGCTTATTTGATTAATTTATCAATGCAAATAACATGAAATATTGAAAACAATAATATGAGAACTAATTCTTTTATACACTCATACTATGATCCAGATATCCCTCTGGGGTCGATTCACTATTATCGTCCTATATGGAATTAGTATTAACAAAAGCTACAGTTCTGGGATTATATTAAAAAATACATATATAATAAGAGACCACACAATGTCACTTTGCCAAAAAACAACAAATGTATTTAAAAATGTGAAACGATATACATACTTAAATTTTTTTTTAACTACGTATATATTTAAGATACTATTTATTTATCTCCATAGTTTTGCATCATACAGTTTCCCATAATATTCATAATTTTGTTATTATTTTTTTTTACTCTAAAACATGAAAAATACAAGCAAAGGAAATACAAATTATTCATAATGTCCTCCATTAACAATTATGTTGAACTTTCAATAAAATTAAAGAAAAAAATTGAATTTGGTTTTGTTACGAGTTAAAGAAGGTGAGCTTTTTACTACTTTTGATACTTATTTCAATTTTGATTTCAGAATTTTTTTATCAGGCAGTGTTTAAAAGTTACAATTCAATTAAAGTTTGCGAATGACGTTGTATATAGTTGTATATTGTGATAAATTCACTTAAAAAATAGATATGTACAAGTATATGATTTTCGGCTAGGTTTACATCACAAACATCTCTTTAACATCCATCAATAATCTGCCAATATAGGGGGCTCCATTTTCCTTGATATTACTTCTCTATGTCTAGATAAAATTCTGATAAAAGTTTTTCGTCATGCCCGTCACTGACGACTTCAATATTTCAAAAAGTCCATGCATGAATGCGAAAATGTATTTTTAGACTCATTTTGGATCCCATGGCTTTTTATGAGGCCACTAAATGTTTACAATCTCTAGGTAATTTGTTGCTTTGCGATTTACCACGAAGATTTACCATGTTGGTTTTTCAATTCCATTTATCTCCTCATCGAATTTTGTATCTTGAAACAGCTGTCTGATCTGAGGTCCCACAAATATACCTTTATTTTAGTATCACTGATCATGGATATCTGGGAATCTTATTCCTCGCGTAGACAAATCTACGGTAAGTTTTATCCATATTTTTGACAAAATTGTTCATCAATTTAAAAAGAACAATATCAATTCAAAGAACAGTACTTTGTGTAACCGAGCTGAATGCCGAGGAAAAGTACCACAACCTTTCGATCGCCATAAATATTTCGCTTCAAGTCGTTATACTTAATTTTTTCCTAAAGCTTCATGTTTTCATAGGATTCCTTCATGTTGGCTGCATGAGTCAAAGGAACGTATGGAGTACAACCCCTCTCAAACTTACTTTAGAAGAGTCATTAAACAAACGCCACTCATCTGTGTCACATTAATGTCCAAGGGCCTCCATACAAAACATAGACACCATTACAAAACACTAGATCATTTTCAATACAGAAGAAACCTTCAAATTCTGCATGGCGACCACGATAAAAAGTAACTGTTCTTTTACTCTGAAGAAGATTCCAGTACTTTAGCCTGGAACATATAAATTTTGCTTACTTCTTAGACAGATTTAAATCGCGGTTGAGGTAGTGGAGATCTCCTTGACTTATAAAATGCGATGTATTAGAACACGAACCTGGTTCAAATGTTGGATCCATAGTGGATCCATAGTTCAAATGTTGGAAGTCCATATTGTCGTCTATATCATTTTCTTCGTCTACTTTGTCATCAGTGGAACCATCGTCACTTAGTGTTATATTTTGTTGAGGTACAGGCAAAGGTAACTCCGGGGTGTGAGGTACTGATCTAATGCAGATGATATATTACGATATATTACAGTGTATATTGGTCTTGATCACCTAGTTGATCACTTCAAATAGTTTTTAAGTTAGCATTTTTTAATGAAGGGTGTTTTTAATATGTGAATATCAATTCGCCTCAGATGTAGCAGAAAGAACTCACACAGTTCACACAGTTTCTTTGCAATTTTACGAGTGAATCGGTGATCTTCACTACAACAACTATCAACACAATACAACTCAACACTCTTTAAACTAACGGCGATGGATAACTTCTGAAAATATAATTGATTTCAGTATACAATATATAGGAAACAGGTATTTTCGTACTTGTTACGTATTTGGGACAAAAATCTTGTTAACGAGTGTATGACTTCGACACCAAAATGGTGCTGGAGGACTGCTTGATATACTAAGTTTATATCAAGAATTGTAAACGTTAAGTGAAATGCAAATCTGGTGGGATGTAAGGTAAATTATCACAAAGGAAAAAATGATATGGTATATTATTTCTCTGATAATGTATAGTTGGATTATTATACACTTAGGGATTGTACTCGGTACTTCAACAATTGGACCTACTCCATCGGATAAAGGATTAAAACACTAAGCATATTTATCTTTTTAAACTCTATCTTGTTAAAACCAAATTTTTTAGCAGGGAAAATCTTGAGCCACATTATTTGGATAAAGAACTGTAAATCCTGGAATTAAATCGAAACGCAAAAATTCTAAATATCTAGCAGGAATCAAATTTTCTAAAAAAAAGTAAGGCCCTAAAATATTTTTTATCATTTCAACCCACGTGTTCACTTTGTCTATACCTTTTTCAGTCACCAACTGCTTTTATTTACATTTTTAATTTTAAAAATAGAATTAGTATAACTATTTTAAATAATGAAACATTTTGGCAAAAGGCGTATCATATCCGTGATACGAGCTTCATTTGTGGTTGCGACACATTTTTATTTTTCCATGCAACCGTATTTCACAATTTTAAATTTAACACCTTTTACCTTATAAATAATAACCAGGCTCCCAGAAAATTTTAGAGAATTAATTTGTGTTGATAAGGAATGAGGTTGCATTTTGAAAAATACTATGATGCGTTGCAGTCGAAACACAGTTAAAAAAAGTATTCAAAATAAAATTCCTGATATTATGCTTGTTTCGTACCGAACGACTTGCCCTTTTCCCGCCAGCAATTCAAATTCCTGTCCGTGTCCTATTACTTTGTGTCAGTGCTGCGTTCGATTTCCCTACGACTTTGCTCGAACCGAGTCGCAGCAAAGCGGTAGTGTGTGGTAGAGACGTTGACAGAATAATAACATAATATACACGTGGAGAACAAGGTGCCGGTTACCAAACAAACAACTGCATACAGTGTTCCAGGACAACGTTATTCCAAGTAAGTATATTTACCAATCCTTATATTCCTGCTACGCAGGTGGTCCTTCGCCTATATCAGTATTAAACAAAAATTTAAACTACAACCTTCAATTATCACCCAACGGTGCTAAATTTTACCACAACGCTGTACCAGTATATAGTAAAAGTATAAATTTTTATGTTACCTACTTGCAAATTGTCATCTCTTATATTGACAAACATGATGTAAAATTTTCCTTGACTTACATTCTGGTTAATTACCCACTTTATACACTTTATACACCATTATACACTTCACTTTTCGTGTTTTTTATGCCGCTTTACGTAGGTATTACGCAACCTCTAATTGTTATCCTGTCTACAAAATTGCTTTAAGATAATTTTAATTTTCATATTGCTGCACTTAACTATCTTTTGTTCGACGTTGTTATTAATGCGCCATTTATTTTTTTTTTCTTAAAGCCATGTACGTACGTACAATATATTTTATTATTCAATTGTGAACACAAGAGTTATAAAATCTCACTCTTAATAACCAGTCGTAATTATTAACTGATTCCGTTTCTTAATTGGACTTAATTAAATATTAATGTTTAGATAAATGGTGTGACGCAATGGTTTTAGTTGACTTCCTTCGCAATGGTTCGTTTATTGTAATTTTAAAATATGTTGAGTATTTAAGTTGGATCCTTTATGTCTACTATGGGACAGACTCAAAATTCAGATATTTTTTTCATAACCTGAATACGGAAAGACTGAAAAATATGTTCATCCTTATGGGTCCTTTGAATACAAATTTTAAAATTCAATACAATATCATTGACACGTTTGTAGAAATTAGTGCTTGTATTTTTTCTTCACTTCTTCAGTCATCACATTTAGCAATTTGCATTTTGATTATTTTCATATATGAGATGTCCTGAAATGTTTTCTTCATTTGTTAGTTGAACACGAGCAACTTAAGGAGTTTGTTGAACATGAGGTTACATGGTTTTAGCGAAATGGGCTACAGCCTTTACTGAAAATTTATCAATGGAAGGCGGACTTCTAAATTCTTCTATCTTCTAAGCCGGAATTTCTAAATTGGTGGGCATTAATTGACCGTCAAGAAATCCCGATTTAACATCGATGGATTTCTTCCTATGGGGTTATTTGAGAGGTTAAGGTGTACGCTGATGCTCCTAGTATTTTACTTTAGTTAACAGCCAAAATACGCGAGGAAGTTCTGAAATTGAACCAGCAGTATGTCGGCAAGTAATAGCAAATTTTCGGTCGCTTCTTGAGGAGCTACAGTGGCTTGAAGGAAGACACATTTATGATGCTATTTTTCATACAGAACTTTCGCTACACTGTAAATTTAAATAAAAATTAGTGAATGTAAATAACTTTTTTAATAATCGAATTTTACTCACCCAAAAAGGGGAAATATTCCAGGACACCTGTTACTTATATGTAAATATTTTTTATCACGAATAAATTCTTTAGTTTTAACTTTTACATGGCTTAAAATTAGTACATACCTACATAATTAAAAACATCTAGAATGTGGTGTGGTACCTTCGATGGAGAAATAAAATTAAAAATCTCTTCTCTAGAATACAGAAATTTTACACTGAGAGAACAATTTGTTGATTGTTAATTAATTATAATTCATTAATAATATTTATTATGACAAATAAATGTTGATTTTGGATATGGAACAAATACGTTTAAATATCTGTAAGTTTCTCTTAAACATATAATTTCGATTAGTAAGCCCTGATCATTTGAAACATTTTAGATAGGACTTAAATGTTCATTTATTAGGTAAGAAATATATTTCTTGTGTGAAATAAGTGCTCTCTTTGAAATAAAACTATTGGTTAATGTTGGATTGATGTTAAATAAATCCAAAGTTGCCATGTACCATCAATATCATATACCTACATATACCAATACTATATACCTGTCTTTTATTGAAAAGCGTAAACACAGATTTTATTTTTTAAAGAAAACGTTTTACTATGTTATTCTTTCCAGAACTATGATCCACCACGAGTAGTGGATAGTACATAGTATTGATCATTACGTTTGTTTGCTTTATCCGCGTACTCGAGTGCAACTTTGCCTATACAATATTAAGGCTTCATATAAGAGGATGTTTAAATATCTGAGTATCTATTTTTCTTATTATTCTTTTTTAATTTAATATATTATGTAAATTATCTCTTATGTTCTGCAAATGACAATGTAATGCAATGTAATTTCACAAGATTTAATTGTGTCCGTCACGTGTTTTATATTATTACTATACTTTTATGATGAGTGTGTTATGCCGCTTGTAATTATCTTTTTTATATACTTGTTTATACATTGTTATTCATTAGCAGCTATTATTACTTACACCTTCGTGTTTTCTCTCTAACGGGTTTAAATAAATAAAATTTTGATTTCAGTAACAGGAATAGGTATTAGTTAAAAGATAATTAAAATTGAATCAATAACTTTTACTTACTGAATGTTAAATTTGTTATCTTATACATTTCTGGCAAATAAGAAACTGCATTGGTGTAACTAATGTTGTTTTCTTTGTCCCAAGGGGTATTTTGTAATTAAAATTAGTCTTAATAGGCTAACCGTTAATTTAAATCTAATTAATCGTAAAACTAGATACTTATTAACTAACATTGACTAAATAAAATTGAAAGTTTTAATTTTCTTCCAATCAACCAATAAGGGGCACTATTTACATTTTGAGCTTTGGCAACACTAAGTGTTGTCAGACGCCAACTGACATTTACAATGCAAAGTTTGACATTTTTGACCACAACCTTCTTCAGAACATTTTATCATTTAAGCGCAATTTGTGTTGTTTACAGTGATTTGAAAATTACATTAGCAAAAAAATGGAATTAACTCGTAAACATTTTCGTGCAATGATTTATTACAACTTTCGACCTGGATTATCAAGACAAGAGTATATCGATCAACTTACATCTGCTTTTGGCGATAAAGCCCCACTGTGAAACGCTGGTATAACGAGTTTAATTGTGGCCGCCATTCGCTCACTGACGAAAGTCGTGAAGGTCGTCCAAAATCAGTTGTTGTGCCAGCAAACATTGATGATGTGCAAAAACTAATAATGCAAGATCATCATGTTATATCCTGTGGGATTGAGACAACCATTGGTATTAGTTCGAGTACCATATACAAAATATTGCATGATCATTTAGCTGTAAAAAAGGTTTGTTCTTGTTGGATCCACAGAATTTGAAGAAATCTCAAATAGATGCTCATGTTGATTGGCGCAAACAAATGCTCAAGAAATACAATGGTGGTGCTTCAAGAGACGTATATAACATTGTAATACGTGACGAATCATGGATCTATGCGTATGAGCCGGAAAGCAAACAGCAGCCGACTGTATGGGTGTTTGAAGATGAGCCAAATCCAACAAAAGTTGTTTGCGCTCGAAGCACTTCGAAACAAATGGTCACCAGTTCTTTCTGAAAAACTGGTCATGTAGTAACAGTGCCTTTAGAGGAACGTAAAACGGTCAATTCTAAATGGTACACAACCATTTGTTTGCTGGAAGTCTTCGATGAAATAAGGAAAACGAACAAGCACCGTCGGATCATTGTTCATCGTGACAATGCTAGTTCTCACACATCTGAATGTTTGCACACTCATCCGCCGTACAGTCCTGATTTGGCACCCAATACCTTCTTTTTGTACCCGAACGCCAAAAATAAATTGCGTGGAGAACGATTTTCATCGGTAGAAGAAGCTATTAATGCGTTAAAAAATCATGCTTTGGAAATATTTCAAGTGAAATGGAGAAAATGCTTTGACAAATGGTTTGAACGCATGCAAAAGATTATAGATCATGAAGGAGAATATTTTTAAAAACGACAAAGTAATTTTTAATGATACATTAATATTTTTTTTATTATTAGTCTCAAAGTATATAATAGTGCCCCTCGTAGTACTGCCTATATTTTATACTCAGTTCAGTTCTTTTCTTTTTAATATGCTCTGTCTACCTGAGTTTGGCATCAAGAGTTATGTCGAGGTATTTGACATTCATCGAATATAACACAATTTTCCGTTGATACATAGAGAATGAAGCTTTGATACTATTCTGTTAGTGAAGATTACTTGTATACATTTAAATTAATTGAGCTTAATTCTCCATTGTCGGATCCAATCTACTACTGTATTGCTTGTTATCTATAATTTTTGAATAGAGCTTTCTTGATCTTGATCTACTCCAAGAACTGTATCATCAACAAGTACAGCAACAATTATAACCTCTGATAGATACTGGTAAGTCGCTGGCATATAGTAAATAGAGAATAGATCCAAGGACACTACCCTGAGGTACACCCGCTTTTATTTTTTTGAAGTCTCTGTATTCATCTTCGTGCTAAATAATCTATTTGACATATATGATATTAAAATGTCAACGTACTATTCTGATAGCATGCTGTTTGGCCTTATATATCAATCCTTCGTATCATACTTTATCAAAGGTCTGCGCAACGTTTAAGAAAACTACAGAACGGACTTGTTTTTCTTCTAAACCACGTTCAGTTATGTCGGGTATTCTATGCACTAAATAATATAATTGTATTTGTTTAGAATTGATACTTCCACATCCATTGTAACATTGTACAGCTACAGTACTCTGACTTTTACCTACAGTATAGTACAGAACATTTTAAGCCTCAGTAGTGATTGCCATTGAGAAGTGCCATTAAGTTCCTTATTTATTATGCCATTGAGAAGTGCCAATAATCTTTAATGTTACTCCTAAAACTGGTAATAAATTAATTAATTTGTAAAAGAATGAGTTTCGTATTTCCGGAAGAGTTAGGCTGAGAGATTCAAATATTTCTACAAATAGTCTTTTCCAATATTACATTTATTCTAGCAATATCAGCCCACACCTTTTTAAGTACCTTGTAGGTATAGATAAAAGACACGATTCATTTATATTCTACTGACAGAGTAGAGTATGACGAAAGAGTAAACAATAAACATATATGTTGATTTGAAGTAAATGTCATGGTAGAGAATTATTCCAATGAATAAAACTCGTATGAATACGTGGATCTTTAAACCGTTGCAATAAAATATAAAATGTCACGCTGTTGTACTAAGGGATATGATATCTAAAGTGATAATTCATTTTGTTCACATATGAACATAAAAAGGGGAAAGTATAAATATATGGCAATGTGCTCTATAACTGATGGTTTATCCATGCACTATAAAAGTCATTGCAATGTAGCTTCAAATATGGGGTATTCCACACATATTAGATTTTAACAGAAATATATTGTTATGTGAATTTAACGTATGTATATAACATTTGCGTATGTAGCTTTTCGCTATCTACAAAGTAAATATGTACTTTTTTATAGGTAAATAACTGTAAACAGCGGGAGAATAAAAATGCTCGAAAAGCTCTTGAGCTCTCGAACGCACGAAGCTCTTATGTAACTGGAGAATGTACTGTCGAGAAAGAATATAATGGGATAGTTTCGATATGTTCCCTTATATAGACAACTATAGGAAACAATGAATTAATATTACTGCCAAATATGCTCTCAACTTCAAAGAGCATTAAGACTCTTAATACTCCTTGGAGTTTGCTTTTGGATAATAAGGGTAATAAATAATCAATTATTAATTAATTGATTACTTATTACCCTTAATTAATTATGCTCTTAATTTAAGAGCATAATTAGCTCTTAATAATTGATTATTTATTGCCTACATTTCATCAGAACGAATGGAAAATGATCCGGAAAATGGAAAATTATATTTGATGGTACATTATTTTCTTGTGTTTTGATAATGTCTTATATACATTGTATTGTTATGGGATAGCTTATAAATTCGGACATTCTACCAATCTGAATGTTACCATGCAGACCAAATTGTATGTCGATTTTCCGGACGTGTTAATTTTTCAGAGGATAGCTGGTACATATTTGGTGATCTATGAAGTTCTTTTTTTATTGGTGGTCCAAATTATTCGTTTAAATCTTTTAGTACTAACAATAATACTGAAAAAAATTTACATTAACTTGAAATTATTGGCAGAATGATGTAATAATGCGTTGTTTTAATGTATAATAGAAATGTTTTAATGTTATTAGTATTAACACTCTCTAATGTTATTAGTATTAACACTTAGTATTAACACTCTCAAAACTATATTACTAAAGAAAAATATTGGTAGCAAAAGCAAACTATGATCTTTTAACTTAAATATAATGAAATATTACTACGTTATGATGTGTCATTGCCAAGTATGTTAATAAAAAACATTAAGATTCGCGTTTTGCTTTTATCAATTAGTATATTTATCAAATTATTCATTCCATATCAAATTATTATTAATTTATATTATAAAGAATTTACGCTATCATTCTTTATGCCTTATTATTTGTATTTAACTTGTCCTCGTGGATATTGCTAGTCGTAAAGTATAACGTACGGTTTCATATCGTATGATTTTTATACTAATCTTAAATTTCCAACCATTTGAAATACAATGGTCTAGTAGATTGTTTCAAGAGATCTCAATTGCGAAATTGACCAACAGCCGCCAACAACAATAACGTTATTGAGCATTTCACTTCTGTCAGTTGGCCTGACTTATTTTCCGAATAGCAATTGTTGCATGGCATATAAAACAATTTTTTTAGTAACTGATATTATTCTTGTTATATTTTGTACGCCTTTGTTACGAAATAATTCAGATTTTATCTTCTTGCTAGAACGACATCTCGTTACGTTTGAGGTGTATAATTTTCCTCCTTATTGCAAGCAACATTTTTGCTTAATTGCTTTGTTGAGTTACCCTATCATTAACAAACTTTAAACTGCTGGCTTAGTCTTATATACTTCACACCCTCATCTTAATTAATTATCAAGCTTATGGAACTTCTTGCATGTAAGTCATAGTGGCAGTTGACATTGACTTGCGAAATATTGTACAAATCTTAAAAGGCCCCAGAAATGTACCTATTCTTTTAACATTATAACTATATAAGATGTAAAAAAGTCTTAGTATCATAGCTTAACATGCGAGAATGGTCTTTTTGTTGCAGATATTCATAACACACGAAAAAATAATTATTTTATTAACAAATCTAAAAATTTTTATGTCTTCAATTATACAAATACATTAAAAACAAGGATATTATTCTTCTTATTTGAACGTTACTGAAATTAGATTCTTCAACTCGGTCGTTAACAGGTGTATGATTTAGCAACAATTTTTTTAACTTATTAGGTTACTGCTTTCATCATGATTCAGAACGATGGTGAAATAGTTCTTTCATCTTTCATATGAAACTACAAGGCAACGACCGAATATTCTATAACTTTTACGGATTAGTTTTAGCAAAATTATATACATAAGATCTGCTTTTCCTGCTCTGATCTGATTGTTAATATCTTAATTTCTAACAATCTTCAAAATAAAATATTTCGAAACACATCGGTTGCCCCTCTACTAATGTGAGATTTTGAAACAAATTCGACCTACTATAGAATAACGGTTTCAGCAATACAGTGTACCAGAAAAGCCTTAAGGATGTCGATATCAGTAAATTAATAGTGCTTATGACAGAAGTTTTCTTCTAAATTAGAACTCCATTCTGAATTTTATGGAGATAATCTATTATGATTGGTGGGGAAATGGAGTTTGATCGAGAGATATCAGTTATTTATAGTCTATTTATAGGCTATGTCTGCCATAATCGTCGCGCATGCGCATTCCAATTAACAAGGTTTTGTATTACACATGTTGTTAAGCTCATAACTTCAGAACAGGTTCGATTCCAATCGAAGTGGTATTATGTGGTACATTTAAAACAACTGTTTTTAAACTTTCAAACAGTTCATTGAGCTTTATTTCAAATGGTACTGGAGAGAGTACATATTCTCTCAAAGTTGGAGCATGTTGCTGAGTCGATTGTTTTGCTCCCAAGTGTAGTACCCACGTAAAGTGTTAAAAAATTTACAAAGCTTGTATTGAATTGAAATGGAAAGAATGGAACGGAACGAATCAAACTCTAAGTATTATAATCAAATTGTCGTTTGTAATCATCTTATAAATTGTAAAGTATATAATTATAAGAATTAATATGGTAAGAATGATATATCTTTAAATTGACTGCCGTTTGTAGTCATCTTCAAGACACTATTTTACTTAATATACGGAATATTTTTACACAGAAATATTTGTGTTAAGTATATAATTTTAATAATTTATATGGTAAGAATGATATAGTTTTAAATTAATTGCCGATTGTAATTATTTGCTAGATATCTTTTTACTTAATATACACAATATTTTTCACGCAGAAATATTTGTGCAAAGTATATAATTATAAGAATTTATATGATAAGAATGGTATATCATTAAATTGATTGTGCTTGTAACTTAGAATTGTCTCTAAATACAATTTTACTTAATTTACGCATAAAATATTTGTGTAAAGTATATAATTAGTACGCCATTGCCGTCGTATATCATCCTTATATCATCACCTTAGTTCTTACTAGCTAGTATATATAACAAAAATGTACTTACATTACACGATTGTGATTATATTACAAAATTGTGATAACTTCTTACATATTACGTGTAAACTTCGTACATTACATGTTGTGGCTCAAGAATTTCGATGATATGATCTAAATGTCTATGTATCTAGCGTAAATGGATTAATATCATGTATAAAACCGGTGTTTTTCAAGTTTCCTAAACATGTTCGAGAATTTCACATTGTTCTGATATATTCGTACCCGTATACTTAACTTATTTCTACTTTCTGAGGAAGATGGTTACAGGCAGCATTTTTTATTTCGAGTATCTCCATAAAATAAAGCCTGCAGTGTAACACTTTAATCCTAGAGAGGCAACTTATATCAAGGAACGTCAATCGATATTTCAAGATCCTCAAATTGAAGTAGATTTACATAACTATTCATAAAAATTACAAGGAACTAGCGGAGGAAACAGAAAAAGTACAAAATCCTTTCGTGTCTTTTGTGGAGGCACTGCATGGTGTAGTAAAATGAGTAGTAGGAGCAAATTAATAAACAACACAAAAACATAATATAGTTACATAAGTTCCAGCAAATCCACATTACAAAATTAGTATGCATTTCTTCTTTATGTTTTTTAAGTTTGACAATCTCATTTCTATTCCTCTAATTTTATAAACAAACCCTCATAACCCCTAGTTACCCATCTCCTCCTTTATCTAGCCACCTCTATTAGAAAATATTTTCTCTCCACCACTATAACGCACAAAATAATAGCAAAGTCTGACGCTGTTTAAAAAAAAATGATATTTCGCAAAGCAGCGAACTGGTGACGCCTCTGGTATGCTGACGAAACGAGCGATTCTAATTATAAGAATTTACATGGCGTGTATGAGATATATTTAAATTGATTGCCACTTCTAAATACTGTTTTACTTGATGCACACAATAGTTTTTGTGTAAACAAATTTACATGATAAGAATTAGATATATTTAAATTGATTAAAAACAAGTTAAAAAAATATAATTAAATTTTAGACTCAATTTTAGTTAGAGTTTCCACTCTGTGTGTATGTACAATCTAATTGTATAATACTGTAATACGTCAGACGTTCTCTATCCTATTTATTAACTTGAATATAACGCCAGCCGAATTTTGAAACTACGAAGCTGAATGATTATGACAAGGGTATAAAAGTGAGTTGTATGCATCATTACCCCTGACGCCACCAAAAGGGCAAAGATGTATAGTTCGCCTCTATAAAAGAACGGGTGAGTTTAATATGAAATATAGGGGAAATTCAACATTGAACAAATATTCTACGAAATGGATACATGTCCCAGGTGAATAGGTCATAAATTAGAAAATTATAATTTGTCAATTATAATAAAACTGAAAGTGCCTATCATAATGTACATGGCATATTAGTGTTTACTCTTTCCTGCTCAGTAATATATACCTTATCGAGACATATACTTTACCGAGAGGAAAAAAGTAAAACTATTTTTACTATAGCAACCTACCAACAATGAACGTCTTTTAATTTAAACCTTCATATTCAAATTCTTTAAAAATAGACTATATAAATAGTACAATAATTGATCAAAGAATAACATTTTTCAAACAATTTTTCAATACCCGGAGAGGAAAACGATTTATATATATATATATATATATATATATATATATATATATATATATATATATATATATATATATATATATATATATATATATATATATATATATATATATTATGCGGTTTTTATTTTCTATTTTTCATTTTCCAATTTCAATTACAGTTAAGTTTTAAAATTTTTACGAACATTCAGATGAACAGCGTTTTATTTATGTTGGTACAGCTAAATACGAATATCTAAGCGTTTCTAAAAAAGAAGTAAAAAAACCATTTCGACAGAGAATATTGTATTGTTTGTTGTTCGTCGGGACATTCTCAAGGTCATTTATTATTCCATATTAACGCTGATTTTGATTTTACAAAAAATATATTTTATTTGAGATAAAATATGGTATTAAACCAAATAGATGTTTTTTTTCTTTTAATAATCTTTGTACTGTGTTCAGATATTCAATGCAGCGTAGGTCAACTGATATCTACAGTCCCTTCAAATTAGGAAAATTGAGGAAAATTTTTCCTACAGCTAAGCGACCTATACAGAAAATTGTGTTAGGATGTTGACACAATCCTAACACAATTTTCTGTATAGGTCGCTTAGCTGTAGGAAAAATTTCCCAAAATCAGTGATTTTTTGCCTAATTTGAAGGGACTACTAGTTTAATCTTAATTACACTAGGCACCAAAATTAAGGGATGTAAAAAAGTCCAAAATAGGTGATTTTCAAAGGGCTGTAACTTGGAGAAAAATAGTTGCAGTGCAATTTAAAAAAAGCAAATCGAAGCTTCAAGTTTCTAGTTTTCAGATTCTGAGTTCGTTGAATAATTGAACTGTTAATGATAAGATTATCAGTAGCAGTTTTTGAGTAATCATAAGAAAACCAGCGGAATAAAAAATTCCAAACTTCTGCTTGCTTTTCAAAAGGTCCATGGTCTTCAATAAGCTTTATTTCAGTGACTTCATAATAAAGTTTCTTTGCATAATTTTATCCTCTTTAATATCACGGTTCTAAAAGCCTTGTACGATGATTTTTTACTGAGTTATCGTCGTATAAAGCAAAAATGTCAGTTATGACTTTGGCAATTAATTACTCGGGAAATAACAATAAACTAAAGAGGAAAAAATTATCTATTCATATTCATAAGCTTCAGATTTATCATAAAGCTTCTTATCTAAAGAAGCTTTATGATAAAATCGCTGAAAATATCCGTCCGTGGATTTTTTGAAAAGCAAGCAAAAACTTGGAATTTTTTTTTCCGATCGTTATCTTATGATCAATAAAACTGCTGGTGATAACAAATTCCGGACTCAAGATCTGGAAACCAGAAATTTGTAGTTTCATTTTATTTTTTTAAAATTGCTCTGCAACTATTTTTCTCCAAGTTACAGCCCTTTGAAAATCACCTAAAAATTTAGGATCTTTTTACATTCCTTAATGTTTGTGCCTGGTGTATAAATCGTGACCATGTAGTAGTTTATTTTTAATAAAATGTTAAAAAAAAAAAACAAAAAAGCAGTCACTTTTCAGGTTACCTTTTCTTCATGTTGTTCGATGAGTTTGGTAGGTTCTGATATACATTTTCTTTCACTCCTATAAGTTAAAATTTTAATTTCTCACGTATGTCCACTTGGGTCAATGAACTGAGTTTTCTAAGCCCTAAACTAAAAATAGAAAATTACTAAAAATGGCGCATTTGTGAGGAAGTTGACAGGGGCGTTTTGAATGTGCAAGTTAGTTTTGAGAAAAACAATAATCGTAAAAATAATTTACAGAAGGTTTAGATTAGGGATTTGGATTAGGATTAAGAGACAAGGACAAAACAATATTTATTGGCAGGCGTAATGGCCTTGATGGGTTTTGTCAGCAAGTTGAACGAGATTACCGCTCTTTACTCGCCGATCATGTAGACCGGGACCGTCGTACCAAGGTAGGCCGAGCTTTGCTTCCGCTTTCGCTGGTCTCTACGCGAGAGGCAAATGCCGCTCGCAAACAAGACCCGTGCGACTGGCAGCGGTTCGCTCCCCTCGACCGCCTTTGGTCCTGACGCCTTTAAGTCCCGCTGGCAGGGATTACTTCTCGGCTTTTTCTTAATCTTTGGTCGCCTTGTCTTGCCGCATCGCTTCGCCAGTGTCAGCTCCTCGAGGGGTGTATTGTGGGCGCCGCAATCAGCACGACGCCACGCCCGGGAATTGGGTCATATCAGGCGGTCTTCCACGACAATGCGGACGAACCGCATCGCTTGGATCACCGTCAGGAAAGCGAGTCTTGCTATTGGAGAGGGGTCCTTCTCTATTAGAACAAGATCCCAGGATTTGGGTGTGTGAGAGGGAAGTCGTGTGTCTTTCCTGTAACAGTAAATGGTTAAAGGGCCTTAGGGCCCCCTAACATAAAAAAATGTTAGTAGAGCAATAGGGCTCAGATGTAATAAAAAGTTATATTTGACCTGTAAAGGGGGCCTATGAGGTTATACTACCTGGATATTGGGTCTATTGTGTCTTCCTGGGTCGTAGTCCGAAGCTACTCGGATGAAGGGGTTGTCATGGGCACCTGCCTGATCGTAGAGCTTCCGAGCCCTGGCATGAATTTTCTCCGACACAGTGGTGAAGTCTAGGTCTCACCGGATGTCGATGTTGCTCACGTACCACCGGGCGTCCACGGCACGGCGGAGGCGACGTTTTCGACGCCTGAATCCTTTTCATGTATGTCTGAGCAGCGTAGCCCCAATCTGTCGATGCGTACATCAGTTGGGGCTGAAGAACTTGCCGGATGAGGAGCAACTTGTTTCTGAGGTTCAGCTAGCTGTTGTTTCCCGCCATCGTCCAGAGTCTGGCCGCGGTAGCTTTGGCGCGTTCCGTCACTTGGTGGATGTGGTCTCTCCATGTCAACGACTTGTCCATGACAACTCCAAGGTACTTGGTCTTGTCCCGCCATAGGGACAAGGATATTTCGGATTATTTATTATACGTGGGTATGTGAAAATGATGAAAGCTATTCTCTTCAAAAATGGGACTGTATTTTCGTATATTCAGAACAGTCTTAAAAAGAGGAATGTGAATGTACTTACGGTAACGTTAAAAAAGTTTATTGAAAACTTTATATAACTAATGAGTGAAGTTATTAAACATAAAATTTGTATATGAAGTTTTGTTTATATTCTGTTAATAAAAAAAATTGTTAAATAATTCTGGGAAAATCTGGGTGTGGTTACTATATTATATAAAATTGAAATAGATTAAAAATATGTTTGAATCCGAACAATTTTTTAAAACAGTCGAATATGATAATACAAAAAGTACCACACAGAAAAACAAAGTTGAAGGTTAGATGACCTTGACCCGTAGTTGTATGTAACGACAATGTGTTTTCCAATAAAAATTGCAGTAAAAATCGATGTCCAACTTTAAAGGTTCTATTAAAGTCATAGAAACGATATACTTTCGGCATAATTTTATAATTGCAAAAAGTTTAATTGTTTCCCAGTATTCAGTAGTACCTAGATTACTGGGTAACTTTTATCATATATCTATATATTTTAACTCCAATTATCTAGCAGATTATATAGTTTATTTCATCTCTATTTGCCAAATAAAAAATCCCAAATAAGAGCCATTTGGGATTTTTTATTTGGCAAATAGAGATGAAATAAACTATACAAGCTGCTAGATAATTAAAGTAAATTAGGTACTACTAAATCTATTTATCCAGTAAACTAGGTACTACTAAATCTATTGATCTCATACCGCGGCTTGTTTTTATTGCTACGCTCAGGTAGACTGTTCCGTTTATCGGTAAGATAAGAGAGTTTTTTATTTGGCAAATAGCGATGAAATGAATTATATATTAATATGTATACGTATAAATAAATACAAATACGTACGCTATACAAAAAAGAAGTTTGCTCTAAAGATATTCAATTAACGGCGCAATAAAAAACGATTCAATAACAAAAATTGACGTATGTGAGGATTTAAAACTTCGAGATCCCGCTTCGACAACCTTAATAAATTCATTTTTTTTTATTCTATCGGAAAATAACAATATATATATTGAAGCTGAGTTTTCCGCTTACAGTGGTATACCTTTTATAAGTTTTAAATGAAGGATAGCTTAGGAACATTTATAAATATAAAAAGAATCCACAGATAATATGTCTATTTTTTGCAATATCTTTATCTTTATTTATTTAAGAATGTATATAGCTGGAGCAATGAGCAGATATGACGTACTTACAGTAATAATAATAATTCGTATAATTTATTTGTTACTTTTCCGCATTCAACTATACCAGAGCGGAAAAGTGATGTAATCGTGAAAAGAAAATGGAAAAAAACAATTTATAGCCTTTATTTTTCATTTTTCGTCTTAAAAACCAAAAAAAAAAGGTTTTTACTTTTCTGCACTCAACTATACGTAGAAAAGGAATGTAATCGTGAAAACAATTTTTTCTAACGTTTATTTTTCGTTTTTCGGCTCAAAAACCAAAGAAAAAAATGGTTTTTAAACCATTTTGTGTGTGTGTCGTCGACATTAATAAAATTTCTTGTTAGCACGATAACTCAACTAAATCGTGTCGGGTCGATCGTGTTTTGATTGATTCTGATCGGGGACGTCTCCCAGACGACGCCTATTAATTTTAAGGTGGATAGAACACACTCTACCATGTTCATGGCTCATGAGAAAGCGTAATGGTTGACTATTTGAGATTTTTTTTTGTTAGCACGATCACTCAATTAAATCATATCGGATCGATCGGCTTTCGACTGATTCTAATTAGGGACTCCTACCAGACGACATCTATTGATTTTTAGGTGGATAGGACACACCCCACCCTGTCCATGTCACGAGAAAGCACGATGGTGGCCTATTTAAAAAAAGTAAAACTGTCGCATAAAACATATTGTGCATTTGTGTGTTGGTTTATTTTTTCTTGGCCACTCAATTTCGAGACAGAGATGTTCTACGTGCAGAAAATCCATTTTAAGGGTTTGAAATTGTTTATATTTCTTTTGTTATTATTTTTTTTACGACATAACATACAGGTGCTATTACAAAAAAGCATATACATATACCTAGTTACTCTGCGTTAGATTAGACATTCTGCTAATAGATCCCAGACAGATCGAAAATATAACTGCTCACAAATATATCATAATTTTGCAACACTATGTTAACGAACAAAATATTTACTGTTTGAATATTTTATATCTGAAACTATTAAGAGAAAACAATTCAAGGTTGTTCCGTGTGCAACTGAAAAGCACCCGTGACATTTTTATTGCATTATTTTGTCACGTCATAATACACCCTTAAGATGTGAGTAAGAAAGTCAACGAATATGTAACAGGAGAATATACACTAGACGAAAATGATTAGTGGAAGTGCTGTTGATAATCATTGAAGTCTTCGGGCTGTGAGGGGAAACAGAACGTCAACCATCGTCAATAATCTTTTAAGCTGACAATATACATATATGTAGATAAGAACATACACATAATGAATTGAAAGATAATTACCGATAGAGACTATGAGCCAAGCAAGTTACAAGAATCATGTAAAGATAATATTGTTTAATTCCGTTATGACGTTTTTCGTATAGAAAGTTGCATCTGTTACAAAAGAAAGCACTTATTTAGCAATAATGCACTCTTTACTACATTAAATATGATTTTAGCGTTGTAGCATTTATTACTATTCTACTTCATATCATGTAATGAGGTACACTATAAGGGAGCATACCATTTACTCTTAAATAACGTACATCAAGCTCCGTTCTAATCAGTTGTAATTTTTTCCTTCATGGTAATGTACACGTAGGTTATTTTTATGTTAGATTTAATATTATTCATTATGGCCTTGTAGACCCGTGGCGGAGAAGTTTTGCGAATGCAACTTGAACTTTTGCAATTCCTACTGATGTAGATATTTCTTCTAATCTGCCAAAAATATGGATAGGATTGTCCAATGGTGAACTACTCGTACTAACTACGATATGCTACATCCCAAACACAAAGAATCATATCTCATCATCAATCATAGTAAATCATAGTAAAACTAATTAATATATTGAACTATCAAGTTGTCTGCTAATTTTATGAGCTATCACATGATCATAACAATGTGCTTTATGTTAACTCTTCGTCGGGCGCAACCGATCTGTGCGGTCCGGCAGCCACTTTTTTCTTTACCCTTTGGTGTATATTAAGAATATTAACTCGAACTCCCTCATAGCTTCCTACCTCCAAATCACTCTTCTCGACATGTTGATTTTTTTTAGTGTATTCCGTGGCCATGGGCCGCCCCGATCTGTCATATGCATTGCGCCTGATTACATCATTATTTTCACTTTTATATTTTGTAGATTAAATAGATAAAAAAAAATATCATGCATACTTAAGCTCAAAAAATATGAATGACAAACTGACATATAAAGAAGCCCAAGCAAGAGTGCGTAAAATGCTATGTACAAAAAAGAATGAAAAATGGGAGGCGACATGTTCTAGACTTAACACATATATAGAAGGTAGGAAAAGTACGGAAGTAGAGACTACTCAGGAAAATGAGATAGGAGCGAAAGAAATATATCATCTCACCAATACCAGCGCAAACATGGAATCAATATTTTGAAAAAATGTTATCAGAAGATAGAAAAAACATTAAAAACAGAAAAACGTTAATCCCAATATAGTTACTCAAGGATCTCCGATAAGAATAAGTATATCAGAAGTTAAGGAAGTATGTAGATCACTAAAGAATGGCAAGAGCCCCAGGACCAGGAAATATTCCTGGAGAACTTATAAAATATGGAACAGACAAACTATACCATTCACTGAGAGACCTTTTCCAAAGATGTATGAGTAGATCAAAAGTACCAGAAGAGTGGTAGGTATCATATGTATCCATAATTCATAAGAAAGGGGATAAAAGTGGGTGTGACAATTACCGAGGAATATCTGTTACAAATTCCATCAGCAGAATATATGGGAATATAATAAAAAACCGTATGGAGAACGAATATTGTGAAATGGAGGCAGAAAAGCAGGCCGGTTACAGAGCAGGAAGATCCACAATCGATCACTTATATACAGTCACACAAATCTTGGAGAAGAAGATAGCATTTAACCAAGAAGTACATCTACTATATGTGGATTAAAAAAAGCATATGATAGCATTCCCCTGGTAAAACTCTGGGAAACTTTACAAAACACTAATATAAATGTAGAATTAATAAAGGCTGTAAAGTCTCTGTATGATAATACCAGATCTAGAATAAAAATAAGGACACAATATAACAACGGGATTTATAGTAAATAAGGGACTTAAACAAGGATGCTGCCTTGTTTAAGATGGATGATCTCCTACACTATTTAAGATATATCTAGAACGCGCATTGATGACTTGGAAAAGAAAATGTCACAATATGGGCATACCAATAGATGATACATCAACACTATACACATTATCCTTTGCGGATGACCAAGTTGTTATTGCGCAAGATATCGATGATATGGAATATATGACACGCAAACTTATCGAGGAGTATGAAAAATGGGGTTTAGAAGTTAATGTGAAGAAAACGAAATACATGTGTATTGGAGGACAACAACAAGATCTACTTCTGTTAACCGGGCAAAACATCAAACACTGCAATGAATATAAGTATCTAGGCATGAAAATATCAAATAACGGGATATTTGATGAAGCGATTTCGGAAAGAAACACTCAAGGAAGGAGAGCAATTACAATGTTGAACAGCATTCTATGGGATAAACAAATAACAAAAGAAAATAAAAGAAGAATATATAATTCAACAATTAAAAATATAGTAACCTATAGTTGTGAAGTATGGCCAATAAAAGAAAGAACAGAAAGAATGATAAGAACCACAGAAATGGACTTCTGGAGGAGGTCAGTTGGAAAATCAAAGAGAGAAAGGGTAATAAATGAGAGAATAAGAAATATGATGGGAATTACACATGACATTGTAGATGATATGAGAACCAAACAACTCGTATGGTACGGGCATGTTCAGCGAATGCCAAATAACAGAATGCCCAAAAAAATCTAAACTGGAAACCACAAGGAAGAAGAAGGCGAGGAAGACCACGAAAAAGCTGGAGAGAGGGCATTGATAATGAAATTCGTGAGAATGGTCTGGACGAGGACATGTGGAGAAATAGAGAGGAATAGAGATTAGGAATCGGAAGACGGCGAAGGACATTATAAACCGATATGATGATGATGATGATATTTTTCAGATTTCTTTGATTCCTTCTAGCTTTTTAGATTTATTTTATCATTTAATTTAATAATATTTTTTGGGATCTCTACTCTTACTTATTGTAGGTTTTTATGGTATTATTATTCAAAATTAACACATTTGGGTGTTAGATTATTGGTTTATACTAAATATCATGATTAAAGATGTCACATTTATTTTTGTTTGGAACTTGCTAAGATGACGAAGAAGATTTACAATTATTTACACTTAAAATAGGCCGTTACTTATAACTTCTATTTTGTAATTCACGTCCAATATATTTTTTTATATATCACGTTATAACTTTTGCATGAAAAAATAGGTAGTTGGTTTTCTGCATTCGAAATATTGTTCAATACTAATTTATCTTTGTGTTTTGTCCTTAAAATATAAAAAAACTTGTCAGTAGCTGATTGTCCTGTAAAAATCTTCCAAATCTATTGTTTTACAACATTAAATGAGAATTCCTTTAAGTAAAATTAACTATTGCGATAAAAAACTAGTGTGAAATATTTATTATTATGTTATATTAATTAAAAAAGCTTTTAATTAAGTCTCCACCTCAATAAAATCTAAATTGTGTAAGATTTGATTATGGGATCTCTCAGATGTATTGCGCCTGATTGTGTTTGGATTCATACTGAGTCCAACGGAATGTTAACCTTCTAAATGCAGATCGGAGACTGTATAATGTAACAAATTTACTAAAATATGAAATAATATATAATTAGTGTATTTACTGCATTATGTAATAACAATAACTAAGAGTATTAATAATTAACCCAAGACAAGATACCTAACTAGCAAAATCCAACTGACTTAAAAAATATTATGATTATACCACATTACCTTCTTGGTATTGTGTCAACAAATGTACGTTACATACATTACAGAATTGTAGTTTGAAATTAGAACAGCATTATTTTTAGCTACCCTAGATACGAGTATGATTCATGTATCTTTGCTCGGATTGCAGTCCTAAGTTTCTTATAAAGGTGGTCTAACCAAAACGCACGATGTTAATTGTAAATAAAACAAAAAGTTTTCAGAAAATTATCTTAATATTTTTTATTATGATAGAAGGATCTATGACAATTATGTGTGAAACAAAATATCGGCCAAATGCTCGCCACGGCTTCGGTGGCATACCTCTATCCGATGGTCCATATTTTCAATGACTGAGACATAATTGAGGTTCAATGTCGTTAATGTGCCGAATTATCTCATCCTTTAGCTCTTGAATTGTTCTTGGCTTATTGACGTACACTTTTTCTTTTAAATATCCCCAAAGAAAGAAGTCCAGCGGTGTCAAATCACATAATCGTGGCGGCCAATTAACATCGCCACGACGTGAGATAACACGGCCATTGAATTTCTCGCGCAAAAGTGCCATTGTTTCGTTGGCTGTGTGGCAAGTGGCACCATCCTGTTGGAACCACATATCGTCCAGGTCCATATCCTCAATTTCTGGCCACAAGAAATCCGTTATCATCTCGCGATAGCGAACACCATTCACGGTAACTGCTTGGCCGACCTCATTTTCGAAGAAGTACGGCCCGATGACGCCGCCAGCCCATAAACCGCACCAAACAGTCACTCTTTGTGGATGCATCGGCTTTTCAACAATCACTCGTGGATTCTCATTTGCCCAAATGCGGCAATTCTGCTTGTTAACGAATCCACCGAGGTGAAAGTGTGCCTCGTCGCTGAAGATGACTTTCTTTGTAAAGTCACCATTCACTTCTGTCTGTTCAACCAACCATTCGGCGTATTGACGACGCTTGAAATGGTCAGTAGGCTTCAGCTCTTGAGTCAATTGAACCTTGTAAGATTGTAAATTCAAATTTTTATTCAAAATTCGCATCAATAATGTTCGTGAGATGTTCAATTGTTGGGCACGACAACGAGTCGAGGTTGACGGCTCTTCTGCTACACTATCGCGAACAACAGCAATGTTTTCCGCAGAACGAACTGGGCGAGCATGCACAGGTGTTTTCACATTTCCTACAGACCCGGTTTGCTGAAATTTGCGCACAATTCTCCCGATTGTGGACACATTTGGTCGATTATGCTGACCAAAAAATTCACGAAGTGCACGAAATGCATTTTGATTTGAACCGCCCATTTTCGTAAAAGGCTTCAACAATCTTAACGCGCTACTTAATTGTGTACCTCTCCATGGCTGAATTTGTCAAACACTGAAACAAAGAAATGTCAAATTAAGTTGGGCAAAAAACTTGACGTTAAGGTGTGACTCACAATTAACATCGTGCATTATGGTTGGACCACCCTTTATTTTTTGTAATAGCCTTAAACTGAGTTTTAAGTACAAGTAGATGAAAGTATTCGTAATGGTCTCACTAAAATATAGAGATAAATTTTAGGAAATTTCCCTAAAGTTATATAAGTTATATAATTAATCATTATTGTTTCGTGGCACAATTAAATTAAATTTGTATAATAGCAATGTATGCTCGGAAATTAGTCTGGCATTATTGTTAGGCAAATATGCACTAGACATAATGAACATTACATTCTATACGTTCATTACTGGTTATGGATATATTTCAGTTTCATAGTTTAATTATGCATATCGTTAGTAATCCATTTATAAGATTTTTCCATTGTAATTATCATGCAGTTGTTGTTTGCTAGATATCCCAAACTCGTTTTTGTGAAAAATAAATACATATTATGTATGGACATACGAACAAATTTAATTACAAATTTTAGTTGGACTACCAACCATATACAGAACAATACATATACATACACATATTATCATAGCTAGGTAGTAAATTATATTTCTTTATAAAAGGTCAGGGGTTAATGTTTAATATTAAATGAAAGTACTTTGTCAAAGTTAATCTCAACCGAACAAACATGTAGAAAAAAATGTGTTATTAAAATCAGCCGCTTAACAGCAACGAAATTAAATGTAATCACTTTGAGAACTGAATACTATTTAATGAATATTTTAAAGCATGGAAAGAGAGTCCTATGGGCTACTATTAAGAAAGGGAACAAGATGTAATAGAAGAACAAGAGGGTTTGGTTAAATCAAAATACGGTTCTACTATAAGAATTGTGACACATTTTTATTTTTGGATAATAAGGCAGTTGATAATGTTCTGTGGTGTTAAATTCTGCACCAAGTTAATTAAAAACTGAAGAATCGTTTCGTTATTCAGTATGTGACGCAACAAAATCCTCCGCTATTATTATTAACATTTGCTTATAATGAAGGGATTTTGTCAATCATTGCCACTATCAAACCCTCAACCCTTATGGATTCATATTTCACGATGCCGTAGTAATACACAGTCTACTATAATGAGGACGACTTGCACTACTACCCACATCAATGTCCATAATACACTGATGCATATATACAAGACCGATCATACCTATACTTATGCATTTTTGATACACCTAATATAATTGATTTGAACAGTTACTGGGTGCAGTCCATTGTATTACCTACACTAAGATATCTCTAGAGTTTTGTCTATTAACTAATTTCCTGGGTTCAATTTTTAATGGAGATTCTAAGGTTCATATTTCTTTACAAATGGAAATATATGGCTCTTCCCGTCCTCTTATAATTCAAATTAAGTAAGGTAACTGACGTGTACAGCACCCGAAGGTTAGAATACTATCAACTTTAATAATAGATAATTGTAATAAATGCCACTTAGGGCTAAGCGTATTAGTTGTTTTATTTGGTAACTTATCACAAAATTCGAGGTATCATACTGAGAAGAAAATATGCTTTAAGAAAAACTATTGATGATGTCATAACTCCAATAGCAATTACAACAACAAAAATATGGTAATTATTTACTTTAGAATAAAACTTTCAAACACAGTTTTCGGAAAAACGAATTTTCAACTTTCCTCACATGATCACTTTTCCTTATCAAATAACTTTCACTTTGCATTACATAGATGCCTAATATTAATGTAAGTAGATGCTACAATACTTCCTTTCTACATGCTATACATTAAAACCGTCATAAAACTTATTATTCATTACGATTTTCTAATTTAATTGCAATGTTTACAATTTTCATGCACCCGTCCATTTGTTATCCAAGAGTTTCGGTTTATAGAGGGCGCTATCCCTCTATAAACCGAATGGACGACTTCACGAAAATTGTAAATATTGCAAATAAATTAAAAAATCGTAATGATTATTACTAAAGAATAATAATAAGTTTTATGACGATTTTATTGCATGATATGTATAAAGGAAGTGTTGTATCATCCACTTATATTAATTAACATTAGGTATCTACGTAATTTAAAGTGCAAGTTATTTGGGAAAGAAAGTGGTGTGTGGAAAAGTTGAAAATTCATTTTCTCGAAAACTGTGTCTGGCCGTTAAATTCATCTTCAACGCCCCCAAAAATGTGGAATGTCCAAAATTTGATGAATATTTGAGAGTTTTACTTTGAAGCAAAAATATACGTATACTAAGAAAGGCGTAGGTAGGTATCTGAAAAATAAAATGAATTCGAGCATTTTTGTTTAATCCAGTTTGTCAATAGGGAAAGTTAAATTTATTCCTACCTTTACGTACGCACTGTGTAAAACTCAATACTATTTATTATTGCTTTCAAAACTCCTTCTGGGCGAGCGTTGATATGCATGATGAGAATTAATATGTAAATTAGAAGTGGCACGAAGTTTATCGAAAATGAGTTACCAGTGTATCTATAAAAGGAATGGATCAGTGTGAACTTAGCAGAACAACTTTGAAGAATGGAAAAATGCATAAGCTTATTATTTGCCGTTAATTTATCGTGAAAGTTATAATTTAACCGTTATTCAACTTTATTTGAGTGTTCTGCAACTTCATTTGAAGTTGGCAGAATATCTATCAAAATTTTGTTTTTGTTAAAAGTAAATACATAGGAAATTGCCGCTTTTTAACCATAAACAAATGGTATAAGCGAAATTTGAAGAAAGTTTTTTTTCGATATTCGTAAAATAACTCAAAACTGGAAGTAACGAAAAAAATAGATAAACACCAAAGAAAACTGATAATTTACATCTACTCAAAAGACCAGAGGATGAATTAATTAAGATTAAAAGCTGTTCTGCTAAGTTACTGGAAACAAAATCCAAAAATCTGAAAAAATTTGAAAAATGTGACCCGGCGAAGATGTCACGATTAATTAAAAGAAGGTAAACGGTAAATTCCTGAAGGGAAACTAATCTTCTTAAGACATTTTAAAACGAGATTAATGTCTGTTCTACTAAATTCCCGGGAAGAAAGTCCAAAAATCGCAAAATACAAAATTGCAAGATTATCACGGCACGGCACGATAATTTGCAAAATTATCATTAAACTCGTTTGAAAATGTCTGTTGGTAGTCAGTTTTCGTTCAGAAATGTACTGCTCCCGGTCCCTTAATTAATAGTGACGTTCCTGAATTCGCCGTAATGATTTTGCAATTTTTTATTATGATTTATGTATTTTTTCTGTGAACTTAACGGAACATCCATGAACTTATCTCGTTTGGAAAGGACTTAAGGGGGTCAGTTTTCCTTCAGAAATTTACCGTTCTCGTTCTTTTAATTAATCGTGATGTCTTCGAATTCGCCGTGATACTTTTGCAATATTTTATTATGATTTATGGGTTTTTTTCTGTGAACTTAGCAGAACAGCCATGAATCTCGTTTGGAAAAGACTTATGGGGGTCAGTTTTCGTTCAGGAATTGACCGTTCGCGTTCTTCTAATTAAACGTGACGTTTTGCAATTTTGCAATTTTTAATTATGTTTTGTGATTCTTTTTCTGTAAACTTAGCAGAACAGCCATGAATCTTGTTTGAAAGATACTTTTTTTCAGATTTTTGGATTCTGTTTTCCGTAACTTAGCAGAACAGCTATTAATCTTAATTTATTATTAATAATGTGTTCGTTCAATTTACATAAAACCAGTGTCTGTCATTGTCATCACATTGAAACATACAGCAGCATGATGAAGTTTGTGTTGTGGTTAATTCCTTCATAATGATAATTTGAATTTATAGCACCCCAAATTTCATAACCTGTTATATATTCTTAGGTAAAAGTTAAAAATTAATAAAAACAATAAGTGTGCTGCTTTAAAAAAATAGCGATTTAAGACCTGTTATATATAGCCCAGTACTATCATTGTTGTTTTAATATTCCTTAACCATATTGTTCCAATTCATGCTTTAAATTTATATCGGGTGCATCCTCCATGCGTTGATTGTACACATCCCATATTTAATGTAGTTTTTAGATAGATTTCATGCCTTATATTAGTACTATAAGTACAGTAACTATAGTATAAAATAATATAGTACACTTGGTAGCAATATTTATGCATTACAGGAATATCATCCGACCAAATGCTAGTTTTACAGTTTTTCAGAACTTTCCTAACGGTAATCTTTAGGTGATATCCACTATCTATAAAACAGCTACTGTAGAATAACCATCAGCTCAAACTGTAGAAAATGAACCAAGTGATACTAATAAATCTTATAAAGGAAAAGCCAACGTAATCCGCAACATATTTTGTTGTGTTTCAGGGTAGCTGTGAAATATGATAAGAAAAGACCCTAGAGGACTAACTCATCCATAAATAATTTATTGTGGAACATTTATCGCTAGTCGAGTTTATATATCATATATAAACTAATCACAGTTTTTTATTGAGGGTAATGATGTTATATATTACATATTTATCCATACATATAATATTCCGTTAAGACTGCTTATCTGAAATGTGCTTAAATAGGAGCCAGTCGTAAATTACAAATCAGTACTTCGCAGAAAGCACTAAATAAACATATCCAACCGCTAAGGGTTAGATCGTGAAATTATATATAATTATGAATAACAGTATATACGAGGGTGGATTAAATATAAACGAGATTTCTGATACCGAGCGTCTACGGTTATTAGGACCGTGCTCGAGGTTCTAGTATGCTTGGGTGGGATCATCACGAATGGGAAAAGCTGGCCATTACCCATTCTCAACCAGTTCGTCAGTAGTGCTCACGATGTCACAGCGAGAGGTACACCCCGCTGTTGCGCACCGCATTATTATAAAATTTCATGTTCTTTCAAGTGGCGAAAATATTCCGTAGATTGACTGCATAGTTCAGAGGCCAAACACTGTCAAGGACCCGTGTATTTGCCTGGCATAGAGAGTTCAAGGATGGGTGAGAACGAGTGGAAAATCAGGAAGACGATCGCCGTCCTCGAACCAGCACTACGGACGAACGCGCGGTTCGAGATATTCTTGAAAACGACCGGCGGGTGGCCGTATCCGAAATTATAAAAAGGTCGAAATAAGTTATGGGAGCCACAAATCGCCACAAAAGACAAAATCAACCGATTCGAGAGGCAATTCTCCTTCATGATAACGCCAGACCCCATACTGCAGCTCTATCGGTCGAAAAACTAAAATAAATGCACTGGACTCCACTCGAATATCCTCCCAATAGGTCAAAATTATCCCTCTGCAATTTCATTTGTTTGGGCTGCTTAAAGAAGCTCTAGGAGGGCAACGATTTGAAGATGACCAGGACGTAGAGGGATTCGTGCGCAATTGGCTCCTGACGCAACCAGCTCCATTCTACGATACTGGTATAAAAAACCTTCCTTTTCGCTGGGAGAAATGTATTTGTAAAACAGGAGACTATGTAGAAAAATAAAATATCTTCTAACTAAAAAGTCTCATTTGTATTTGATCACTCCTCGTATTATGACACGTACAAATGTATATGACCCGTACAAAATAAAATAAAGCACAAATGTTGGATTGTTAAAAATAACGTAACATGGTAGCCGGGTACAAAGTGATATCCAAAAATGTATTGCCTTTTTATACGTTAAGTATAAATTTCAAAAACAAGTAAATGTTGTGTTGAAGGCGATTAAAAGGAAAGTGATAAACCACTCCTTCTTCGGCGAAAGGTATTTTGATTTGTCGATCCAGTTGGAATTTTTTTGGAGTTCATAAACGTTTGGACATCATAAACAACTGATTTTTTTGTGTCATGTCGGTATTTCAAGTAGTTTTCAAGTTATAACATGAAATATGGATTTAAGGCCATTTTATTATCGAACTATATTTTCCAGCGGCTTGTGTGTCAGTGGATTCAATGGACAAAATTAAGCCAGGTTGCAGGTTCTTGAAATAGGATTAAAACCGTAAGGGCATTGGCTAGTACATTTGGGGGAGGCTTATCTCCCAGCGTTGATAGTGGAAAAAATGGATAGAGATTTTGATGTGAAAATAGTCTGACGTTAAATAACGGTACCGATTAAAAAGAGCAGGTTTATTTCCGACATCATTTCTACCTCTATAAACCGAATTATTGTACGTAAAACTTGACGCAAAATTCTTCAAAATCTGAGGTGGACAATTTTGTTCCCTTACTTATCTGTTTTTACAAATTCGTTTCATTAGCATTATTGATTATATATGGGTTGGAAACCTTAAATGAAATAAATCCTGTAGCATGGATATAGAGAATTTTAATAAAAAATTCTAAAGCATGTTTTCTTTATTTTGACGGCTTACACTTAGGGGGGTAATGAATTCGTATAATTTTCTTAGGTGTTTTGGGTAATCTAACCGCTCCTAACTGTTATTTTTGCAAATATAATTGCGTGTGGGGTGATAGTTTACTTAAAATGTAACATTAAGAGAAATATAACGCACACTTAGTTTTCTAAATGTTCAAATCATTGTAAAAAAGATAAAAACTTATAATAATGATTTTATTGTGAAATATATTCGAAATTGTATCCGTATCTTTTTTAACAAAAAACTTGTTGATGATAAAACCTACCGCTTACATTCTGTAGCATCTCCGGGGTGATACATCTCGTTCTTTGCCACAGAACGTCGATGTTGTCAGGTGTTGTTTCAGAAACATGACTTTTTAAGTGTCCCCACAAAAATATATGAAGCGTGGTAAGGTCTGCAGATCTTGCCCTCCCCTCAATTGGAACTCGTCATTCACTCTACTTATTTGGAAATATCTTGAACAAATATTCACGGACAGTTACGCATAGTAGGAGGAAGCTCTACCTGGTTGAAACTAAAGTCTTGCGTCAGGTAGATTTGGATCTAATTCATTGGAAAACAGATTCAACAAAGATGGAACCAAATCGTCTTGATGAAAATTTAGATGTATTGGACCATCAACGTTATTATTAAAAAATAACTGTTCATGAACCTATTATTTCAGCTTATACATTTATTTTTTATGAACGTTGGATATGACTTTCCCACATCCAGTGAGGGTTGCTGTCAGCCCAATAACGACAAAACAAGGCAAATATAAGTTAAAAAAAACCGACTTAAAAAAAAGGTAACAACTAAAAACCAAGAAATAAGTGTTTTCTACAAGAATTTAATACTTATTTGTTGTTCCGTTTAATGTAAATAAGAAATTATTGTTTATTATGCAATTATTATTAATTGTTTTATATAATTTTAAAGTCGGTGCCAAGCAAAACATAAAAAAATATATACCTTGCTACTATAACGAGTTTACATTTAAAATTGCCGAGGGCCGGCATTTGCATTACTAATATTATATGGCACTGCCTTCAAAATTATATAAAACAATTAATAATAATTACATAATAAACAATAATATCCAAATTACATTAAACGGAACAACAAATAAGTATTAAATTGTTGTAGAAACATTTATTTCTTGTTTTCTAGTAAAATAATTTTTTTAGGTCGGTTGTTTTTTTAAACTTGTTATTTTACAATTTTAAGTGACGGGTAGATCTACTAAGGATGCTTTGCGAATGAGATAACAACGGCTACTTGAATAAGGAGTTCCGCTGTGTATCTTCGAAGTCCAAGGCCCAATACCAATGAAATTAAGATGGGACCATCTTGGAACTATACTGAACCCAACGCAAAAAGAATATCTAAAATCGGTTCATAAATACAAAAGTTATACCCGAACATACGTAAAAAAAATATATATACACAGGTGAATTGAGAACCTCCGCCTTTTTTTGAAGTCGGTTAAAAAGGGAAGATAAGAAATATGCAAATATCAATGCAAAACGAAAACGTCAAGAAGACAGAAACAGTACACGTGTTGTATATCTTTTACGATGCGGTGGTGATTATCAGAAAAATAAGTTTTTATTTTATTTTCTAAGGTAATAAATTAAAAAAAAAATAGGAATCGAGATTTGCGCTGTCTTCTTGTCGATGCAATCTTTCAAGTAATGGATCACCCAGCATACTGTTAGGTTTGAAAAAAAAAATACATTGGGGACGGTTGGTTAAATGCTACATATCCGAATTGCATCATTGTTTCAATTAAAGTTTTTAGTCTGTATATATAATAAGTTTAAAATGGCAACGATATTTTCAAAAAAGCCTAACTTGATTAAGCTAGATTGATTGATAGCCATACTGTTCGCTATCGTTTACAATTACGCGTTCAATAATTGCTATACGAGTATGTCATCGTGTAATTGCATCGATAATAGGATATACCTTGACAAGAAAATGTTTTCTTTTAATTAGGTGCGAAGGCTCCAATTATTACGTTAAAGGATGCTACACCGATATAGACGGTGGATAGTTTAATCGAGAAGTTTTGGCGTGCTTATTAATAGCTCATAATAATCATTAGAAACAACCATCAAACGATAGCTTTTTGTAAATATTAAAATATAATCAACACTGTCCCGTATATACAGTGGTGTTCCTCATTGAACAAACCATGTACATAGTTTAAGTAGTTACCAGGAAATACCAGTAATATTTTGTATACTAGTATAACTAGTACAACGTACAATGTTCATACAAGAACAAACAACGTATATACATATAAAAATTATTTAAATGAACTTACCTTTTCCCGCTGAAGTGTGGATGCTGATGAAAGTAAATTACACTATCAAGGACGAATGTATACCGTATATCATTATTGGTTTTACTGAAGATTCCCTTAAACACCTGAGAGATGGTAAAAATACATGTTTATTGTGATTATCTTATTGTTGGTTATTTATACATGAGATTAAATATCGTAGTTTTTGTAAATCTAGATCGTTATTTAACAGGGAAGTACATTTCGAAACTAAAGCAATTCTTATATTGTTTGCCAAGTTATCCAGGGACATTTTTAAGTCGTCAGCCATAGTACGAGCTTCTGTTAAATATATCGCAATATGTTGTAATTTTTTAATAGATGCTTTAACCACAGAGTATGTTACACAAATCTTCTACTTGAGGATCGGATAATAGTTATTGACTTCATTTGAAAATGTTTTATTAAAATATGCAACTACATAAAATAACGGAAACCATCTGGTTAATATTGGTTCTGGTGATAATGACATAAGTCCTGGACATGTGTAAAATATCTGGTTAGGTGATTTGAAAAACACCTTTGTGTTTGCTGAATTGGTCTAGCCCTGAATGCTTCTTTCTAATAGTATCTGTTACATGTTAAACTGTGTGTAGTGAACTGTGACATGAAAGACATCCACGAAATATGTCTCCTGCTAGCTTTAAGCATGATGATAGTTCCGTCAGTAATAAGCATTTAAAAGCGATGTTGTTGTATACCAAGATCTGTACAAATCTCAAATATAATATTCATTATAGCTTGTCTATTGAGGTGTGAAATCGCAAGCAAAGAAAAAGAAGATTCATTGAATTTTATTAGGCGCACCACCATATGCACTGTACTGTTTTTTTTACCACTTGTAGTCTTATTTACAGATATCCATAATTTGTTTTTTTCTTTACTTTATTTTACCATAGATTTGTTAGTTTATTTCACAGCATATCATATTTCTTTACAAATGCTTTAGTTGTGGTAATCGTGTCAAGTTATCTTCTACTTGGTAATTTCCTATTCGGTATGTATATACTTTTCCCACAAATTTTGAAAGGTAGTATTTCCACAATGCTGTGTGGAATATTAACAACTACTTAATATAGATATAAATTTGTTTAACGTCTGGTACAGTATATCGTTTTTTATATTTACTTTATTTAACATGACTATCACTGAATGTTAACCACGGTAACTAATGTGTATATATCATAACTTCATGCGCATAAGTCTAAGCATAGTCTTTGGCATTTGGGTACCATTCTTACAACGCCATGTAACCTAAAACGTACATTACCTATTGGCGCCTCGTTATCAGTTTCAATATCACCGAGAAACTGTTGATCGATCGATATACCGTCATATCCCGAACCCTGGTGTAAAGCCGTTGACTATGGCTAGTGGACGCGACGAAATTTACTGGTTGAAACAGAAATAGAACCTATTGAATAAGGATAATATGGATTACGTATATCCACGGTGATTTTTTAATAAGAAATAATAATAACTTGTTTCTTGCTTTTTGCGGATATAGTTTCACAAATTATTATAGAAAAGAGAGGTCGAGTGTCACCTAATATTGGGTGAATTTAATTTTCTTTGTAAAGATACTTAACTTTACCTAGATTGGTTAATTGAGACAGAATTGGTTCAGACAGTGGTCTAGATTGATTAATTTTGAAAATGGAGTTTTTCATATGTTTCTAAATCATATGTTTTATATGTTTTAAATAAGGAACATCCTGGATAGCTAAGAAAATAAGGCAACAAATAAATTCCTCCAAACAGTTCGTTCTATTATTTTAGGCGTGGTTTAACAACTTACCCCTTGAAAATTCTTCTTACCCATTGGAATGTTGTAATTAAATGGTAATTTTAACTGTAATTCAGCATTCTTTTGTATAATTTTATGATTCTTTGCGTAGTAGAAACCTAGTGTTTGACCTTAATTTGCAGTGCCATGAGGGTTAAATAAAAATGGTGACAAGGTTAAAAAGTTAGCAAATGTACTTAAAAATGTAGCATTTTTATTTGGAAATCATTTCACCTCGGCAAACGTCTCATTTCATATGAAATAAATCAACTAATATCGACTGCTCTGATAAATTATAATCTGTCTTAACATGAAACTCAGCCGACCCTTAAGAAACGACGCAAAAAAGTGCAAAATAATGATATCACCTCATTAATCTATAGTTTTCAAAACAAAATCAGTATTTCGTGGATTTACAACGGATAATAAATGAGCTACTCTAGACGACTTTATGCTTCTATTTCCCAAACAATGATAAATTGTACCAAAAAATATATAATTATACAATAATTCACTACTGAATAATAGTAAAAATTACTATTCAACTAATTGTAAGGTACATTGGAGGCGAGGGAGTGAGTTGCAACATGTCGAAATTGACTTTAGTCGGGAAATTTTATTGTCCCTTTTTTCAAGAGGGTAATTTGTAACATTAGAACTAGTCAATCTCGACTCTGAATTTCTACATAAGGATAATTAAAATACCTTCAATATGAAGTATCAACCATTGTTTCATATAATAATAATTTGTGAAAGAGTGGCCACCCCAATCAGAGGATGTGAAGAATATGGTGATAGAACAAGGACAGAGAAGCAGGTGTGGTTATTACTTGCCTTCAGCAATAACCACACCTTCTCAGTTGTAAAACGAAATGAAAATTTGGTCAATTTAGAAATATTAAATCGACAGAAATAAGATATATCATTAGGTATAGAAGATAATTTCCAGTAATTCAACAAGGTAAGTTGTTGTCGATAATGATAGCAAAACGTTCATATTGCGTTTTTAATACCACCCGTATGAAAATCAGTTGGTTGAAGAACGCCATCACGATGTTTCTGATGCGCTGATTGGAATTTTGTAAAATTCTTTTAAATAGTCGTTGAAAGAAACATTATTTCTAGCAAACATTCTTCTCCCTAATGAAACAACATGTACCTTAAATAGAACAGTCAAACAGAACTTTAGATACTGGAATAGAGGAAAAGGGGTACACTCAATATCTTGAACTTCCGAAAAGAAAGCGAATGCTGCTGGAATTATTAATTTCTAATCAGATTATCGGACAATTGTTTCGTGGCACAGTAACTAGCATTACTTATCGACTCCCTCATGTTCTGGTTACTTGTAATATATTATAAATCATTATGGTGAGAACATGCCAATGAAATATTAAGTTTGCACCCGCATCACCCCTAATTTAATATTCTTAAGATTATCTGAGAAAATATGAAATTATTATTAATTATATCAAGTTAATAATTATTTTTACTTGCCAAATTTGAGATAACAATAGTGACAATGTCAGCTGATCATGTTGTTTATTCGTTTGCAATTATTATGATTGCAAACTTATGATACTTATACTCTAGCATTGCTTCAAATATTTATTGATGTGCATTTAGCAACAGTATCGCTAATTGGGACACAGTAATATGTTTTTCTTCAAAATCTATATATTTTTATTAATATTGTTGACCTAGATTAATGTATATAAATTTCGAACATCCATATAAAATCTAATAATAAGAATAAACATATGTGCAACGAAATATTATTTTACGATGTAAAATGAGGACATGGGTATACTACTCGTATTATGTTTTATGACGTATCGAAAATTACAAATAAAGAACATACTTCTGCGAAATCTTACTTTGTCGAAGCTTACAGGTCTCTAAACTTGTTTTGAACACGGGAAACAGAGAATCGGCAGTTTTATATCCCATTAGAAAGATGAATGGGCCGTAATTACCTGCGTTCGTTCACTAAACTTTAGCCCTAGCCTCTAAGAACTTGTCCTTACAGCTTTTCATTAAATGGCGTGACATGGTCCATTGAGCCACTTGAACCAATTAAGCAACTTTTAGCTAACGTATTTTAATGTACTCAAATACAGTGTTGTTGTTCTTTATTTATATTATGGTAGACCTAATTGGGTATACAAATATAAATGTTTTGATTACTTGCTTTCATAGAGGAAATATACAATGAGATGAAACTTCAGCAGAATCTAGGATTATACCTGTAGCCACTGCCATGTGGTCAACGAAAACAGACAAAAAAGAAATAAAACCAAAATGCGACGAATATATATATATATATATATATATATATATATATATATATATATATATATATATATATATATATATAATGAATCCCTATTTCCCTTGGTCACGCCATAACTTGAGAACGACTTAACCGATTTCATTCATATTTTTTTGTTTATATTTTCTAATATTTTGTAGAAGATTTTTACGGAACGAAGACTTAAGTAAAATGCGCAGACAATTGGAAAATTTGAGAAAACTTAACGACTATTTTAAATTCGCGTTTAACAGTTCGCGCATTTGATGAATGTGAATCGAATTGTCTATGAATTTTTTAAAAATTGTCAGATGTCTGTTACATCCACACTCATCGCGTTTGACAGTTCGTGCGCTGCAAATGTCGTTTAACAGCTACATCGGTCAGCATCT
Organism: Rosalia funebris; assembly: GCA_037954035.1. Taxonomy (NCBI): domain Eukaryota; kingdom Metazoa; phylum Arthropoda; class Insecta; order Coleoptera; family Cerambycidae; genus Rosalia; species Rosalia funebris. Next base: position 5,811,282 of record JAZFAV010000001.1, on the reverse strand, counting down.
ATCGATCAAAAAATTCATTTATTCATTTCTTAGTGTACACTGCACAGTCGATCCGATCGAAATGTTTATCCAGTTTTCAGTTTGTTCAGTGAGTTTTTTGAGAAGTGTTTATTTATCGCAGTTAGTTCACCGAAATCAAGCCTTATATCAAAATTTAATTTTATATCGATTTTGGTAAGTTTTAATAGACTAACACGTGGTATACATGGTTATACAGAAAAAGTAAGGGAGTAAACTTTTTATTTTCAGTTGAATTTTGGTTCTTCAAAATGCCACCAATTAGACGTACGAACTTAGGCCGCAGAACTCGCAATGCTGCAAGTCAAAGATATATACGCAAGTCAACTGGCGAGCAACGCGAAGCGCGAAATGAAGTTGAACGGAATCGATGGAACCGAAATCAACAACGTAGAAATGTTCCGTTTAATCCCCATCGAGCTGCATTCAATTATAACGTGACAATCGATTACAGTTCACATTGGTAATGGCAAAATTCCTGTTGACACATCGTCTGAATACATTACACTCCCTGCCAATTTTTGTCACTTTACTGAATCAAAGACCGAACTCATCGAGATGGTGTTCCCAAACATTGCTCAAAATTAAAAAAATCATGTTTGGTTGAGCGAACGTGTTATATTGGTTGCAAAAAACGTTCATGTCAACGAAATGAATTTTCAGATTCAAAATAAGATAGCTGGCGAATTGATGACATACAAATCGGTTGATTCCGTTACTAACCAAGATGTTGTCAACTATCCACCGGAATTTTTAAATTCGCTGGAATTGCCCGGATCACCACCTCATAATCTGCAATTAAAAGTCGAATCGGTAATATGTTGCGGAACATAAACCAGCCACGTCTTTGTAATGGCACCCGGCTTGCGGCGAAGAAATTAATGAACAGCGTCATCGAAGCTACAATTTTGAAAGGGAAGTACAAAGGCGAAGACGTTTTGATTCCACGCATCCCTATGATTCCGAACGACATGCCATTCAACTTTAAACGGTTACAATTTCCAGTGCGGATTGCATTTGCAATGTCGATAAATAAATCGCAAGGGCAGTCGTTAAGTGTTTGTGGCATTAATCTTGAAAATCCATGTTTTTCACATGGCCAATTGTATGTCGCATGTTCCCGTGTCGGAAAACCATCAACATTATTTATTTACGCGCCAGAAAACAAAACTGTCAATGTTGTGTATCAAAAAGCATTCCAATAAACACTATGTTTTTGAAATTATTTTTTTATTATTATTTATTGCAGTTCGAATTGAATATTCATAGATAAGACAGGAAAACGTCTGTCGGGTCAGCTTATATATATATATATATATATATATATATATATATATATATATATATATATATATATATATATATATATATATATATATATATATACATATACATACATACACTTTGTTTTACAGTGTTTATTTTACATTTAGCTGTGAGGAATGTAGTTCATACGTATATATTTGTATAAAGATAATTAATAACTGCAATGTACTGTGGTGGTTAATTATGTATATTTTGAATACATGATGTTTTCACGAATTTTATATTTTATTTTTTGTCCTTGAATCTTGTGATTGGTTTAAATCGTCAATACAGGACAACAAACAACAGGACATTGGTTATCCATAACTAATCGACTCCTACACATCGAAGCAATAACAGCTCATCAAGAATACAAGTCTCAAAACTGGGATATCGAACAGTCCACAAGGTCCGCAGTAAATAGCCTGGTCTTCACCCAGCCGCATTGAGGTCTTTGCAAAGTGAATATCCATGAATTTATATGTAGACAAAGTTCGATCTGACCGCGCGTAAGTGCAACCTTTTCCCTCCGAATGCTGCCTCACTCTTTCTTCTACGTGTACTTAAAGGATGCCACATTTTTTCCTATTCTTGATGAGCAGTACCTAAATTGTACATCACAGACAGCTTGTACATCATCTACATTTAGCTTGTAGATCTCAATATATTGCACATGTATTTCTATTTACATTCTAAAATATATTGTTCAGCCGCTTTTATCGATATATCTCGGGGTTTCGACAAGGTGTGGCACTCTAGATTGCAAGTGAAACTAAAGAGGTCCTCATTCCCACTTTATTGAAATATCGAACATATAGACACTTTATGGTTAAACAAGGTAGTGAATACACTGAATTGTATCCAATATACTCAGGCGTTCCTTAAGGAAGCTTATCCCAATATTATATCTTTTGTATACAGCTGACCTTCTGACAAGAACCACCATTGTTGCAACACACGCTGATGACACAGCAGTCTTAGCATTCCACACTAATCCAACATCAGCCTCACGAAACATTAAAAAAAACTTCATCTCTGACTCAAAAAGTCGGTGCATGTAACATTTACATTACGAAGAGAAACATGTCCTCCTGTGAAGATTAGCAACTACGAACTTTCTATATGCCAAGTATCTGGGCATGTATTTGGACCCACGCCATACATCGAAAAACATGTATTCAGCGAACGTATGTAGCTAGGACTTAAACTAAGTCATAGGCTATAAATATAAATTGTTCTCTTATAACAAGGTATTAAACTATTACTATATAAGTCGATTCTTAAGTCCGTTTGAAATTACGGAATTCAGCTTTGGGGTACCGCTAGTATCTCAAACATTAACATCCTGCAAAGTTTTCAGAACAGGGTATTGTGTGCAATCTTCAACGCACCTTATTCGCACGTTTTCAACGAAGTGATTCAGCATGACATTCCTCTGGAATCCATCAAGGAAGCCATATAACGATTTAGTGAGAAATACAGTGAAAGAGTGTTAGTGCATACTAATGTGCTAGCCAGTGTGCTAATGTGCGCAATATCAGTGAAGTGCGTAGGCTAAGACGGCTGCTGCCACCCGACCTGACTACAATATTTAAATAGGTTTAGACTTAAAATCACTTATACACATAAACTCTAAATTTAAGATCAACTTTTAAAGGAGACTGTTCACTGGAGTGGCATTCTACATGACATTACATTCCAGTCACAAAAACGCTTATTGCCCACTGGGCAGATTACTGATCCTTCTATGCGTTAAGAAAATGTATCTCTAAATGTATTTAAAAAAGAAATCATGTATCCTTGTAACTTAAATCGAACGGATTATGGAATATTTTCATTTTTATTAGCTTTGGTTAATATTATAATTTTTATTTTCAATTTTCTACAAAACAATATCTTTATCCCCTGTAATGTTGCTAAAAAAATATACATAAATATGTATAAAAGTGGTAGATGTTAGTGGGTAGAAGAAGACATATTATAGTCTAAAGGAATAATTGCAGTAAGTAAAGATTCTGTTCTGTTGATTAATGTCCACATTTGAATGTTATCTACGACTATAGGAAATAAAAAATACATCAAGCAGACTAAATGTAAGTATTACCCACATTACCCTTAAACTTCGCTTATATAAGCGATGTGGTTAAATATTTTAGCGCCACAGTTAGAACGTGACATAAGAAAACTGATTATACAAGGTGAATATTAAGTCCTAAGTGAGGTTGTACATATATTTTTAACAGTCGTGTATTTTTATCAGTGGTGTGGTAAACACTATTATGATATTGTTTTTTTTTAAATAAATATTGAATTTTGCCAAATGTTGCCTTAAAATATCGCCATATGTTGGTTACCGCTGACCAAACGCGCAGATTGTCATTGTCACTACCATTCTTTTCTTCATCAGAAAATTGTCAGTTTATTACGGATATCTCAGAGTTAGACATATCTATATGGCAGATTTTAGTTTTCGAAATACAAAAATATATTTTTTAATTTTTCTTCGGCGTTTTACTCTTTTTATAAGCGGGTTCATTTATAGGCCTAATTTTACCCTAATTTTTTATAAAGAAGGAAAATATCAAATGATGTTTAAAATACAAGCAACTGTTATTTTTAATTACAACGGAACAATAAAATTGTTGATGTCGCATATTAAAAGTAAAAACATGTTCGAGAATTAAAAGTGGCCACATTAATAACATGGAGCAGTGAATGGAATAGTTAAGCAAATAAAAGCTGACCGTATCAGGTAAAAATTAAAGCACTTTACATTTCACTTCACTTCATCTCATCTCACTTCATTTCACACCATTTCGCCACTTCACCTCGTATATCAGGCACATCAATTGTTACTAAGAATCAAAAAAACAGTATAGATGGTCCAATCAGAAAGTCGATAATAATTCCTGTTCGGAATTAATAATTCAATGCAAATTTTAGTTGGTTTCTCGAGCATTTCTTTAAACCTTCTCTCTGGTGAGTACTGCATCATTCATTCACTAAAAGATTATTTCAAAATATCGCTCATACCGTTGCCTACACCCATTCTCTAAATTACTGTCGTGGTATTTGGTGGGAGCAAAGCTTGAACATTCCTCAAATTACATATATGTAATCGCGCATTTATTCTTCTCGTGCTCATTCCACGATCTTTTTCAAGTTTCATTTGCATCAAAGAGGACTGGCACAATATTTCTTATTCTTGTCCCTTTTTCGCCGAAATATTGAGTATGGCGTTTAATAATCTTAATCTCGCACAAGCTTGAAAATGCTCACAAAAATGCATTCTTGATTTCTCTGGATATGGTTTGCAGTACAATATCGCCTCATCTGTACGTTTACCAGCTAAAGCAGCGTATCATATTGATCATTTCCGGGTTTAAATAAACCGTTTTATTCTAATTACGTAACGTAGGTGTAATCACTATAATCATTTAAATATATTCGCACTTTTCACATTGTTTTCACTTTTGCAGATTTGATAGTTTAAGGGAATCGATGATTTGCAGTATTGGACTCAATTTACTGTAATTTTGATTTTACAATAATGTACAAAATGAAATTATAATTTTCAGTACAAACAAAATCACATATGGGCGAAAAATCTCCAGTGGCAGAAGTCTTCTATTGAATTAGCAGCTTAGTGCGTTAATTATTTTCTTGGTTTCACCCACACTCCTTTATAAATCTATCATAGGTACCATAACGCCATCATCGGTACCTTTATTTGTTGGTTAGTACCAGTTGTTCGAACACACTAAAATTAATTTCCAAACATTCTAAATATTTATCATTCCTTTTGACGTATTCGTTCCCTAATAAACTGAAATTTTATTATTTCATACTTATTTACTGAGAATATTATTTACAGGAATTATTCATATCCCTAAAATAATTAAATATTGGCCTACTAGTCCTTAGAGGTTGTAACAAAAAGAAACCCAAAGTAATAGTTTTCTCCGCAATTTTATGTACATGAATATATACTTCAGTTTGTTTGTTCTCAGTTTTAGTACGAATTTCTATCTTGTATGTGAGTTCACATGTCAACACCGAAGGCGGCTTTTTAAAATTGAAGTGATAATTACTGTTTTCTCGTCGTAATAATGGTCATATAGGCCTAATAAGGTTTGTATTAAATAATACAAGCCAGTGGTGAGTTATACTTGGTCATAGAGCTCCAGAATACATAATGTTGTGTTAACAAATAATTTTGGCATTCATTTTTGTGATTGCAATTTTAAAAGTGAGGAAATTTGTTTTGTATCTTAGGTGTCATCTGGTGCAGTGTCCTTACAGTGATTGACGTTCGTAGAAGTTACGCGTATTTTTATATGTAACTTAAAATAAATATCCTATTTTAACAATAAAATAAATGTTTTTTTTGTCTTGAAGAGATCTCTCTTTACGGTTTAATAATAAATATACCTTTGCTATATTAATCGACAAATCTTCTGACGAGAGATTGTTTTATATAGGTTTGGGAGATCGGATATTAAATATATTACTTGAGTGAGTCTGGTACCTTCGATGCAGCAACAAAGAGAGAGCAGACGGATCATAAGAATATAGATACAGTTTTCCACGAATACCGATTATCAACGCGCACTTCGCCAACGTAGTTATCATTATCAAGAAATGATTAAAACTTAGTTTTAGTCATCTCCTGTTATATATATATATATATATATATATATATATATATATATATATATATATATATATATATATATACTTGAGAGTTTTGAAAGTAAATTAAGTACAAAATGTTTTTAATATGGTCAAAGCTGCCTAAATTTTACTGCTGTCTACATTTTAACTTCCATGTGATTTGACGATAGGCGTCTGTTGTATCATAAATCGCGGATATACTCATGTCAATAAATCAGAGGTTCTCAAAATGTTAAACCAATATTTTTAAATATTTTAAATTTAATATTTAAATTCAATAGCTTCCTAACTGATCTATACACAAAAACCATATTTTCTATACTCTACTACAGAATAAAGTACATATGGTTTATAAAAGCAAGTTGGTTTAGTATTCACAGCCTACCTAATTGTAATACAAATTCATAAATAATTCAAATAATGTTTAACGAATTTTTTATAATTAAACTACTTCTATGATTTTTATTTATTTTATTAAATAAATAACATTTACAACAAACTGAGATACGTTAATATTATTAATCACAAGACTTGTGTTAATTAATTTATTTTATAATTTATTCCACGAATTATATTCCTAATTCCTCCAATTTTAATTTCTCGCTGGAGAATTCTAAAACTTCTGATTTAGCACTAAAGTTCTTAATTGCGCCATAATATGAACTTTGTAAGTATAACTATACATTTTTGGGATTAAATGATCTGAAAAGTTTTGTGGAGAATAATTAATTGGATAAAGTTCATGAAACATATATGAAAACTGTTTGTAAATTAACATTACTTATGGTAATTTATTTTATTGTTTGTATTATATGTATCAATTAAGTTTTAATTTTACAAATATTCGTAATAGTGTCGTTGTGTTCGCCTTAAATAATTAATTCTGAACGAGAGCGAATGTAGATAGTTGAATGACCTGGCAAGCGAAACAATCTTTATTAGTACGCATGCATTCTCTAAAGCAAATATTTCTTTTATTATACAGATAGAGCCCCGTGGCATGTTAACAAGTTGATTATTAGGTGTACGACTGTGTTGTACTGACCCTAATACCTAATAGTTATAAATTATAGACGTGACAGTTTTCACTGCAATATATACTTATATTTAGATGGTAACAAACCAATGTCATTACGAGTGCGACGCTTAATTTCAGTTTGTATCGGACATTTGTGTTCTTTTTTATAATTTTTCATAATTAACGTTCGTGTACATGTTCGTATAGATGCAGTGATTTCGCTAAAGTAAATAATAAGTTCATTCAAATTCAAAGGAATAACTTTTGGGAAAATCTGTCGTACCCGTCAAATTTTATTTTTAGCTTGGGCATTTTTTTAAATATAATTCATACATGCGGGGTTTTTGGTATATGAGGTATGATATTATCGTTCTTTTTTAATGTCAACCACTTTTACTAACCGTACAATCCGGTAAATCATTGTCATGAAGGACACCGCACCGGACATTTCTTCTAGAAGGTGGCCCTCGGTAAATTTCATTAAAATTTCAGTATGTTGGAGTTCTGAGGATGGAGATCAAAAGTCTCAATGGCCACGAAATTGAAAATCATTATTAACCCTCTTCTCCTACGATGTTCTCTCCACACAATAATACTACAGTGGGTCGAATCCGACTCAAGCCCACTTCTTCGTCTTTTAAGCAATACCCAATGATCGGAATGACTTGAAACCCATATAGTACAGGCTCAGATACCTAGTAATGAAGTGTTCCAAATTCACAGTTGATCGGGAGTTAGGTATGTAAGTACATGGAAGTAATCGGCACGTGAAGTTGCAAAATCACAAATAAAATACAGCCTGAGGTACAGGAAGGTTGGTACGGAAGAACAATTCAGTTCAGTGGTGCGTGTATAGTTTATATTCATCATCATAGGTCATAAGTCCTAAGATAGGTTGGATGCTAACCTCCAGCTTCTCCTATCTTGTGCTAACCTACGCATTTCGCTAATTGTGCTACAACCTACATCCCTTACTATTTGCGAGCAGTAGTCTAATCTAGGCCTACCTCTGCCTTTCTTCATTCCTATTTCTGCCTCCAAAATATCGCAGACTATTCCCCATGTCTCAGCAAGTGGCCTACCATTCTATCTCTTCTCTTCTTTATGTTTTTCCACATACTTCTTTTCTCGCCGACTTTCTCTATACTTCTTTTGTAAGCCTATCAGTCCACGGTATTTTCATCATTCTTTGGTAACACCACATCTCAAAAGCTTCTAATTTCTTCCTACTTGCTTCCCCTACCGTCCAGGTTTCGCAACCATATAGTGCCGTGCTCCATACATACGTTTTCAAAAATCTCTTCATTGTTTCTAAGTTTATTACCCCCGAGCATAAAAGTGCTGCTTTCTTTTTGTTAAAAGCTACTCGACCCTGCGCTATTCTTTGTTTTATATCTTTATCGCTTCTTCCATCCCAATTTATTTTACTTCCTGAATAAGTGAAGTCTTTAACTTCCTCCAATCTTTCATTATTAATTTGTACTTCCGTTTTTGCTCTGCTCTCGTGCCCTCTGCACACTAACACTTTAGTTTTGTTTTTATTTACCCTCATTTCGTATTCTTCTGTTAATACTGTCTCCATTTCATTCAACGCTGATTCTAATTCCTCCTTACTAGATGCTAATATTGCTATATCATCCGCGAATCTCAGCATTTTTAGTTTTTGTCCCTGTACTTTAATCCTGAAATCCACTCTATCTTTTACCACATTAATCGCCTCTTCGATGTACAGATTAAAAATTAGTGGTGATAGCGTACATCCTTGTCTTACTCCTTTCCTAATACCTACTTCCCTTCTTTCCCCTTCTACTTCTATAACAGCAGTTTGCTCTTTGTATAGATTGTGTGCTACTCTCCTATCTCTATACTTCATTCCGGCGCTCTTTAGTATCTCGAACATTTTTTCCCATCTTACATTATCAAAAGCTTTTTCTAAATCTACAAATCCTATATAAGCGTTCTTTCTTTTTTCTATTGTTTTCTCTAACATTACTCTTAGCGCCAGAATAGCTTCGCGAGTTCCCCTATTTCGCCTAAACCCGAATTGGTCTTCTCATAGTATTTCCTCTGCTCTATTTTCCATCCTCTTCTGCACTATTCTGATTAAGATTTTTGACGCGTGGGAAGTTAGGCTAATCGTTCTAAGGTTCTCGCATTTGTCGGCTCCTCTCTTTTTCGGTATAGTAACGATAATGTTCCTCTTATAATCCTTCGGCATCTCACCCGTTTCGTATATGTATTTTACCAGTTCAAACATCCTATTTACTACTTTCTGTCCCGCACATTTCAAAATTTCCGCCTGTATTTTATCTACATCCGGCGCTTTATTGTTCTTTAGCCCCCTTAGTGCTATTTCAAATTCCTCTCTCAATATAGGTTTTCCTACATCTTCCCTATCGATGCTAGATTCTTCCTCTAATATCTCTCCTAATTCCTGACCCTCGTATAAATTTCCTAAGTACTGCTTCCATCTATTCGCTTTCTCCTCTCTTCCGATCAGTATGTCCCCCGATTGAATCCTAACGTTTCTACTTATTGGTCCTATATCTCTGAAGTTCCTCTTATTATAGTTTATATTAACAAAATAAAAATGTACTTCAAATTCGTAATAGAAACAAATTTCAGACTTCTATTTTTCAGTATTTTACACAATAACAGTACATGCATCAACCTCTCCTTCATCTGCATGGTTCATTTGACGAATGAGTTCACCATATATTTCCTCAGAAGTGTAAAACTTTCTATTTAATGCTATTTTCCTGAAAGCAAAGGGGAAAAACTAATGTAAGAGACTAACTAAATGGAAAGAGTCCAAAGGTCATTTGGAAGGTTATTCGAACATTCTTCCCTTTCAAATGTATAAAAAAAAAGAAGAAAATGTAAATTAGATACGTAGACAGGTGTAACTATTTGGTTCATAAGTGGTGATGTTGATCGGAAACCACTAATTACTTACTTTTCACTGCAGTGGGCCAGGCCCGAGTACACGATAAAGCGTTACATACATAGAACGGCACATACTTGTGATCTGTGGAGGAGTCGGCGTCTTCTTTTCAACCGTCTGGTAGGGTACCTGAAGCTACTCAAAGTTGTGGAAGCGTGGAGAGAAGTTATGCGCAAACAAATTTCTAGGTGGGTCGCATCTGACCCACCGTTGGAGAAGAGGGTTAATCGTATATCAGTATGTTGTTAAATCGACTTTTTAAGTCGGAATTTTTAGTCTGGAAATACGGTATTCAGGAGAACATATGAGGCTTTACTCTTTTCATGTCACTTATATGTTTGAGTCTTCCTCATAATAGAGATCACAAGCGGAAGGCTTCAACAGATGCCTTGGATTGGCGATAACGATAACAAAAAATCAATTGCAATTGGTAGACGTAATATTCATGATGTGCCAAACATAGATATCGATAACGATATTAGAATTTGCTTTAATCGTAACCAAGGTATTGAAAAGGAAATAGCAATAATTGAAGCAGATGTGTCTGTGTCTCCTATTTATCTTATGTTAAACAAGCACCTCATACATGAGAGGCAAGGGGACTCACGTGATTCAAGCACACCATATGTAAGAGGCAAAGAGACTCATATGAATCAAACACCCCATATGTGAGAGGCAAGGGGACTCACATGAATCATTATCCCAAAGAGACCAGATCTTCTGACACTACGTCCACGTCCAACGACGTGGACGTAGCGTCAAAAATAATCTCTACCTGAAGTCAGTAACAGTAATAATTTAAACATATTATTTGAAATTCAAAAATATTCTCATGCTTGTACTAAACAATTAAGTTGATACAATAACGTCGACTATTTCTGTTGAAGATTAAGGCAAGGAAAGGGAAGTGCAAGGATATTGTGTTACGTAATAATGAAAATCCCAACATTTTACTATGTTTTTACTAACTCGCTTTATTGTCTGTCTCTTCGGTACAAATTTTGCAATTGATTTTACTTCTCGATGAGCTAGAGAAATTTTAAACATAACTCAGAATTGGACGACAATGTAATTAACTCGATAATTAATGGATAATTGATATATGAATAATTCACCTAAGTCACTAATAATTTTATTGCACTGCAAATGATATGAACAGTTTAGATCATTCTGCACTTGACATTAAGATATCATTCGTTCACTCCTGCACTGCGAAGGAAAAGGATCATTAATATCAATAAACGAAAAATAATAGGTGTAATTTCAATTTGCTCATTCTCTATTTGTAATTACCATAAAGGCAAAAGACGTTTCTGAGAGATATATCCTTTTCTAATTCTCTGATTTTTGGATACATTCATTTTCTTGCCGTGTGAGAGGTATTTACAAAAGGTATTTAATAATGCATTTAAAAATTAATGATTTTTAGTTTGCGTAAATAGGCACAGTATTTACGCAAAATAACTAGCATTAATTTTTAAATACATTATTAAATAGTTTACCAATGTTTGAGGGATACATTAGTTGATGGTAAAAACCACAAATGTAAATATTTGTGTTAGTATATATAACATGTAAAAATAGAATAGTTGTAATAAAAATAGGACATCGCTATTCTTCGCCGTTATGAAGTTATAAAAAAATTATTATCTAAATTATTCAAAACTGAGGTATATTTTCAATCCCTAATTGGTCTTTTCCGTCGAAACAAAAACAGTATTTTTAATATTTAGACACGTTTTACTTATTCGCTGGATTTCTTTGAAGTAAGGATGTATGGGTTGGAGACTTTTTCTTGTGAGTTGTTATTTAACTTAAAATTGATTTAAGCCGGCAATAAAAGTCTATATGTGGTTGATATAATTTGAGATGGTTTCTAAATTTTAAATGCATGCTATAATATAAATTTTGGTACTAATATTTTTGCTTACATTAAAGTTATCAGTCTACTTGATGTTAGCAGTGTACAATCCCTTTTTATATTTTTCTGATATAATTTCTTTAAATACCATAATTTTATGTTATTTAACTCTTTCTACTTCATTCAAACTATCAAAAATAATCATTAAATGTTTGACAGTATTAGTACTGGATTTATCGGTGGATGTTTTTTTACAACACGATTTAAGGAAGACTATTTGGTAAAAAAATACTCAAGATACACAATTAATTCTTCAATTTTTATATTCATAAAAATAGTGTTGTGAGAATACAATTAATTAAGATCAATTCAATTTCCAAAAGAAAATGCAACTAATTGCAACAAATTGTGAGCTAAAAAATATTATATTCTACTTCACGAAAAAAAAAAATCGTTGGGATATAAGTGGATGTGAAAAGTAGGAAACAACAGTCAAGAGAGGGAAGGTTAAAAGACGTAAAATGAAATAATAATTAAATAACACAGACATGACGTTGTAAAGTCCAACGACAACAAATTACTGAAGCCATAATAATTACTCTATATATACTTATAACGACCTAATGATTCTTAATATAACGTAGCTTAGAGGGCGTCTTTATGGATTCCTTTCTTAAATTAAAAAATAAGTATTTTATTTCACTAGAGAAATAATTGTTTTCTGCACAAGGGACTTATTACATAGTCACTAAATTACAATTTGGTATTATTAAATTAAAATTTTGTTAAATTAGGTTACAGTTTTGTGACAAGCAAATTCATGTAAGATTGATCCATTTTTTTTTTAAATAATATACATGGGAGTTTTCATGCAAATGTTAACTATTCCACAAAGCTTTGCTGGGTAGACAGTTAGATATAGATATATGCATGTATATACGATTTATTGGTTAGTTAATGAAAACCAAAGAGTCTTCTATTATTGTAGATTTGGTTAGTTGAAAAAATATATTGGAGTATTAACTATATTAATGAAATGTTCACAGTCAATTTCAGAACCAAATTGGTATAAATATAAATTGGCTGTATACGTCTCTTATATTGGGCGATCTTTATAAGAATGTCACTTCACACTTTTTAAAACTCACAATGTCTGAAATGTGTAAAATTCTATATTAATTTCACACCAGACGCGGCACATATACCAATGGTATATCCACAGGGATATACTAATTTGTGTGAAATGAACACCACAAGACCGCAATAGAGTTTTACCAATCTCTGGTCTGAGCTTTCATACTAGTAAAGTTAAATAAACACGACCGACGGCTGGTGTGAACTTCAACACCTTTTGGTGTAAATTTTATTTCAATTTTACAGATTTTACTGTCCATATTATACAATGAAGGAAAATAAAACGTTTTAAAAATAGAATTACACTAATGAAATATTGGTATATGTTCTGCAAGTCTAGAAGATATACACTTGAGAGCAAAACAATCGACTAAGCAACATGCTCCAATTTTGAGAGAATATGTACTCTCTCCAGTATCATTTGAAGTAAAGTTCAATGAACTGTTTGAAAGCTTAGAAACAGTTTTGTTTCAAATTATACTTCGATTGGATCGGACCTGTTCTGACAAAGTTATGAGCCGAACAACATGTGTAATACAAAAGAGTTGAAACAGAAAGGGTTAATGAGAAACGAAAAAGAAAATAATCCTCAGTTGAAATGCATTTCAATTCAATTCATTTTTTTTTTCAATACTTGGTGTTGCCACCCCTTCTCCTAATAACATTTTCTAAACGATTACGCATAGATCGGATAACTTTTCCCAGCACCTCATGCTTCTCATGACCCATGGACCGGGTGGGGTGTGTCCTATCCACCTCAAAATCAATAGATGTCGTCTGGTAGACGTCCCCAATCAGAATCAGTCGAAACTCGAGCGATCCGACACGATTTAGTTGAATTATCGTGCTAACAAGAATAAATGCCGACGACAACGCCAACAACGACACACAAACACTGCAACATTTTTTTTAAACCATTTTTTTTAAGCCGAAAAATGAAAAATTACGAAAAAGTAAAACGTAAGCTAATAATTAGATACTTTGATTCTAGGATACAGCAAATCGAAAACATAGTACAATCACCATTGAACAAAATAATTCCTATAAATTATTAAAATTTCTTCAAATATGAAGATAGTAGAAGTAATGAATATAAAAGGATACACAGTAGACTTAATTGGTTATAATTGGTTTTATATTACACTGGTCGAACTGCAAATGCACCAGTGCATTCAATTAAAGATTTATAATTAAATTTCAAATTATTTTATCTAATCGCTATCATGGCGATATAGTTTATGTTTTTTAGGGTGGCGATTCAGATTCGAGTGCTTTTTTTTTCTTTTACTTTTCCGTACTCCACTATACGTGGAAAAGTAATGTAATCGTGTAAAGAAAAATTGAAAGAAAAATTTGTTTTGGGTTTATTTTTCGTTTCTCGGCCTAGAAACAAACAAAAATGGTTTTTAAAATTTTTTTGCTGTGTGTCGTTGTCGTCGGCATTTGTTCTTGTTAGCCCGATAACTCAACTAAATCGTGTCGGATCGATCGGGTTTTGACTGATTCTGATCGGAGACATCTCCCAGATAGCACCTATTGATTTTGAGGTGGATAGAACACACTCTACCATGTACATGGGTCATGAGAAAGTACAATGGTGGAGTATTTGAGAAATTTTTTTGTCAGCACGATCACTTAATTAAATCGTGTCGGATCGATTGTGTTTCGACTGATTCTGATCAGGGACGTCTACCAGACGACATATATTGATTTTGAGATGGATAGGACACACCCCACCCTGTCCATGGGTCATGAGAAAGCACGATGGTGGACTCTTTTGAAAAAAGTAAAACTGTCGCATAAAACACATATTCTGCATTTATGTGTTGGTTTATTTTTTCTCGGCCACTCAATTTCGAGATAGAGATGTTCTACGTGCGGAAAAGTCCGCTTCAAGGTTTTAAAACTGTTTATCTTCACAGAAAATACCCATATCAGCATTTAATTAACGGAGTTTTGATCAATAAATTAAAATAATGAATGCAGTATGGTTTCCCTTTGATAAATTAAAAAAGCCTTGTGTTTGCTCAAATGTTGCTTTTACTTCTTGTAGTAGATGCCAGTTAAAGTTATGTTTTGTTTGTCTTATGATAATAACCATCCATAAAACTGAATTAGAAATCAATAAAAATGACTACCTATTGAGAATGTCCACTGTATTTTATCATTAAAGGAAGCAATTCCGTCATTATGTTATTTATCATCGAATTATATTGACAAATAGATATTTTCTATGAGGAAAGGAGGATAGAACAAAATAAATACACGGATAGAGTCTCGAACCTGAATCACCGCGCTAAGAAACATACACGTACAAATGGTGAGCCTAACACTTTCCAAAAAAGTTTCTCCTTTATTTCCGAGTTGTGCACCCCAGGGCGTTGGAGATATACTTCAGTAGTGAGTCTCTTTAAGTACACAGAGACTCGGCCAAATCGGTGAGCCACAGGGTGTGACGTTTCTTTGTACTTACATCAAATTATCCTGCAAGTCGTATATATGCATTAACTAATCAAAATTGTAAAATTGTTACTGAAGATGAATACCTTTTGTAACAGTGTCAATACGATACGCTTAAACAATAATTTGCCATGTAATATGCCTATTAACATTCAGTAAAAACCTTAATGATTGTTCTCCGATACCTATTAATATTGAATAAATACAAATTTAAAAAATTTAAACCCAGTAACTGGATAATGATAATTCCATCAATTCATACGCACCAATTAAAAATCATGTAACGTGACTTTTAATTGGTGTATATTAATTAGTTTATATTTTGATTATATATTATATAATCAATATTGATAAAGATTGCGATTTGTTAGTGAATAATCATATCCTCGGAACTCACAGTACCGATAGAATTGTCCTCGATTTACCTAAGTTAAATATATCGCTATCAAAATCTCAAAATTAATGAAAATCCAATAAGTTTAAATGAAACAAATACACATAAATTATTAGAAACTCAAAAGTAATTAACAAATCAATTAAATTTATTGAATAATTTAGATAAACCAGTTACTGTAAATAAAGGCAATTTTTGCGATAAACGTAATGTGTGGTTTCTATTGATGATCCTTAACAGTAGCTCCTCCATTGATGAAATTATCTCCGATGGTTCTACTATAGAGTGTCTCAGTTGACGTAACCCTAAAGAAGAAAGTTCTGTGGTGCTAAATCACATGGTTTTCCAAGCCAATTGATGTCAGCATTCCGCGAGATAACCTGTCCAGAAAATTTGATATGCAATAGAGTTATTGTTACACGTGTTGTATGCACCGTTTTACTGAAACCACATGTCGTTCAAATCCAAATTATCAATTTGGTGGAACAGTAAATTGTTTAACATGTCACCATAGCGTACTCTATTTACTGTGAACAGCTACAAACTGTTAACTCTGTAGACACTTCATTGTATCCTAATTTTGTGCGATTCTTTCTTAATGCAACTGTGAATGATCGCTCAGTTTCATAAAACAGTTGCACATAAACTATTCGCTGTTGAACTGATAATCACGACAAGTTGACGTCGTATGGTTTGTAGATGACAGTCGTTAAATATTGACGCCCTATCTTTAACAGAACACAAATGGCGCGCAATTCAAATCCTATAGTTCCAACTGAGACACCCTATATATGAAGATTTCTTCTGGAGTCCTTTGTTGTTGAACGTATGTATCTTACATTTATTATTTACATATATATATATATATATATATATATATATATATATATATATATATATATATATATATATATATATATATATATATATATATATATATATATATATATATATATATATATATATATATATATATATATATATATATATATATAAAATTTAAATACAACATTATGATTATTATTATAATATATAAAATTACAGTACCACACTAGTTTGGGAGATGTAACGTAAAATGTTTATGTTCCTTGCATATTATAATCTGATATGATCTATTGTATAAGTATTCCTAGCTAGCATCTCCATACAATTTTTTAAAGTTTCGCGTCCGTCTGTTAAACATAACTTGTTTACTTACCACTTTTTAATGCTATTACATATCGTTCATTTAAAACATTAAAGTTTTCCTCATAAAACATTCTATTAAAGTATGACTCAAAAAAGGAAATAGTCTTTACATATTAGATATTATTTAACCTTTTCTGTGTTAATGAAAACAAAACAGAAATGAAATTAATTTATTCGTTCCTTACTTTTATATCCACAAACACAATATTTATCCAATAAAACCAAATAGAATTTATTTAGTGCACTAAATATAATTAAAGTAGAGTGAATATCTTATATCATAAAGGTGCCAGTGAAAATTTATAATTATAAATATTTATAGTATTTTTACTTTAGTTTAAATAGACTTGTTTAATTACTTTATTTTCGTTCCTTTTCATCATACTAAAATAACAATTTATGTCAACAGTTATCACAAATATATATTCGTGTTACTGAACTTGATTTAAAACGGGTGACCCTCAGATTTTGTTTAAAACACAGGGTCATCGTATCCTTTGTATACACGTTGTAACAATTACTAAAAGTAAATATGTTGACATGAAAATTGCGTTATATGTGAGGTAAATTACGTTCTTTTTTCTATTCTAAAACACTTGTTCTTGAGTAATTCACTTAATATTTAAAAGTGAAAACACTTGTCCTTAAAAAAGAAATTTTAACGTACGCACACAGACAATATCTAAATTACAAATACAGAAATACTAGGCCTACAACAATGCGAAGTCTAAATACTTCTTATATTTATGTCAAGTGTAACGCTTGATGTATTTCTCATGTACATGTTTCGCATTCTTATAGTATAATAAAAACTAAATAGGTTATTTTTTTCCATTGTTAAGATTTCAGTATTGATAGCATTGAAATATATTTTCTGTATTTGTCAATTTTTGGTACTATATTATTAAGTCAGATACTGAGATTTTTATTTATTTCTCATATCCTAAACTCATATTTAATAACAGTATTTGTTTTAAATCAATCTTGGATGATTAAATTTTTTTTGTTTCTCACGTGATAATGAAAAGTTTTCCATTAAATCCCAAAACAACAAAACCGTATCTCAATGTATATTTCATTAGCTCTGTTGAAATCATCAATTCAAAGAATTAGGCATTCGAACTGAAGTAATGGATTTAGTTTACAAAATTTAGACTACTGCATTGTTTCTCTTATGTTCGATTTACTATCTATTTATATGAAATAACAATTTAGTTATGCATGTAGATATGCAAATAATTATGCAACACTTAATTGTTTTCTTCAAATGATTAAATATAATTGTTAAAAAAAACAAAAGAGTGTAAAACACATACAAATCGTAAATAACTTCTAGATCTATTCGCTGTCTACCTGTTATTTCGAATGGTTTAAGTTTTAACATTACTACAGAATTAAGTAAGTCATTCAAGTGCAAAGTACCTCGATTTATTAGATTTATTTATTATATACTTAATAATTACGTTTCATAATCGGTTTATGTTTACCGAAAGTTTATCGAAATAACAATTGCTAAAGAATAAAAAAATAGAGTAACAGCTTGCAAACAAAATTTACATTCCACGTAATGCCCGATATTAAAAAAGTATACAGGGAGATTCTTCAATATATTCATTATATTTCATAATCGATTTATGTTTACCATTAAGTTTATCAAAACAGTTGCTAAAGCTACCTAGCAAACAAAATTGACATTTCACGATAATAAAAAAGTATAAAGTGTGATTCTTTCACATTGTGAAAATTAATAACATATTATTTAAATAAAAATAATAAAAAAAAATAAATTCCTACAGTTCACCTGCAAAATATCGGGAGTCAATATTTTTTTATTTACTTTTAATGAATATTTTATTATTTCAAAAGTTTATCTGATTTCATTGAAAATTGACAAGTCTATTTCTAATAGAAGATATTTTTTGAATAATTTCATTTTACTTATTTATTCTAGGGCGTCTCAGGAGGCTATTCATTTAACATTAATAAATGAAAAATAGGACACATCATTGCTTTTTAGGTTGATTTATTTTTCGATAGAACAACTTTTTTAATCCTTGAATTTTTCATCGTATCTCGCTTCGTTTATGGAAAATAAAATAAAAGCCTTTGAATTTTAATGAAATTGGTGGAATAAAAACATACTGGAAAAGGAATGTGCAGTGAAGACTTTCAACTTTGTGTTTGATAAAACTCATGTCCATGTTTATACACTCATAATGTGCTTATTCTCATTAAGTACGTCATTTTAATTGAGCTGATCACGCACATACTGTATAGCTTATATATTGTAATATCTAATCTGTAAGTACATCATAAATGCATTTTCTACGTAATTTAGGAAACAACTTAATTTTTAATTCTAATAAGATATTATATTCAAAGAATTTTATAACTCCTTGGTTGTAGAGTTCGGAGTCTTAACTCTGCAACTAAGAAATCCAAATAATAATCGCGAGTTACTGTGCTATCAAAGAAATATGACTACTATATTTAATAATGTACTGATAATTTTATTTATAATTTCAGTCCAATTGTCCATTTTCTTAGGATATTGAGTCTAAGTTTCATCCAGTGTTGGTTTTCTTTACTTCAGTATTTACACCTTAGTTTGTTGTCTGCTCCATTTAAGGTGATTAAATTTCTTCATCAGAAGAAATGGTGATATTACCTGATAATGCTATAGATAAATGTAAAGTTAACCTGAAAATAAAGCTTTATTTTTCAGTTATCTTTACAGATTAGGTTAACGTTAAACGTTGGTTGCTGTTATTTTAACAATGCTGTCCTACTGTACCAAATAAATTCTAAAATTTAATAGATATGTACCTACTTACCAGTTTCAAATAACTATTATTTGATTACGCCCTCTATATCGATTTGGAAAATTGATATTCGGACAACAGAAAATTAATCATTACATATATGTACAGCGTGTCAAGAATAGGAACAAGTCTCAAAACTATGATATCGGACCGCACATGAGATGCGCAGTAAATAGCCTAGTCTTTACTCAGTCGCATTGTGACGTTTGCAGAGTGAATATCGAGTATGTATGAATGCACACACAGTTCGATTTGGCCACTCATAAAGTGCATCCTTTTCATCCCGAACGCTACCTCACTCTTTCTTCTACGCATACACAGATAATCTCACATTTTTTCCTATTATTGACAAGCAGTACGTGGAAAATAATACTTGGCCTACATGAAAATACACAGTTCATTATATTTCCTACAAATGGTTAAATATTCTTTTTAATTCTAAGTTTTGTGTTGAAGTTATACAGTCCTCATAATTTGGGTACATCTAGTATGTAGTTTGGATTTTATTTAATTTATTTATATTATACAGTATGTATAATAATAGTTGGTAATACAAATATTCCTGGAAGACGGTTGGAGTCCTCGATGCAGCCAGTAATCATCTTCTGGTGATGGTTAATCATTCTAGTTGTAATCATCTTAGTTTTAATCAGCTCTTAGTGATGTCAACTTGGCTAGAAAAACGCCATGAGTAACTCTTTGATACCTTCTTTGATCATTCGGTGTTTGTGGAAAACTGGTCTCCTATTTTTAATAGTATTACCATCAAATAACATCTTCTCTTAAGGTTTGGCGTAATTCTACGCAAACCAAATTTGTTCGCTAAGCCCGAAATTAAATTTGTCGACATATTGGAATTAAGAAATAATTTTTATAATATTGTATTTAATTATGTTTACTTGATGCTGTCAATATGTTAATCATAGAAGTTTAATCATAATTACCTAAACCCACCAATAGTTTGTACTTTTGGATTAACTATGACTAAAATATTGAATAATTTGCTAAGAAGAATGAAAATTAAAGTTCCTCTTCAATGAGCATGATCATACTTCCTGCACGTTCTACATGAGAATAATGTGGATCACTAAATGTTCACCAAACACAAATGAAAGGAACGGGGTGTCTAAATTAGTAAATGTTGCATGACAAATTTCATTAATTACATCATTAATTCCCCATTCGGTTCGCGTGATATACTCGCCCTAATATCGTACTTTGTGCTTCTCGCACAGCATTCTGTGTAAAACATAAAAGAAAAGAAACTACGATAAAGCACTATATTGCAACTTAACACGAATTTTCTCACCCAAGCTGGTACCTTCGGTGTATGACGAAAACTAAATTTCGTCTACCACATTTCTTCATGAGGTAATGAATAAATCATACCAATGTACATTCATAATGTACATTGGTACATTATGAATGTGTATATGTATATTCATAATCGTAATATGTGTTGTATAATATACGATCCCAGGCTCATAATAGTTCAGCCAGGCATAATTTTACAACTAATATATATAAATAAAAATAATAACACTCTCAAAATTATTTTATTAAAGAAAAATATCGGTAACAGAAATAAAGTATAAAATTTTAACTTAAATACGCTGAATATTATTACGTTATGAAGTGTCAGTGATGTGAAGATTGTTAATAAAAAACATTAAGATTCGCGGTTCAGAATAGTTCGACCAGTTGCTGAAATGCATAATAGGTTAAACGTTTGTAGCGTTTTAAAACTCTCAATTGTTCTCAAAGTGAAATGGATACTATAATGTGAATTTTGGACGCGCCTGCTAAAATAAAAAAATGGCACGTGACGTGGCATTAAGTGACAATATGCGAAAATCAATTGTTAATGTTCATAAACAAGGAATTTCGGCTCGGAAAATATCTTCTACGTATTCTCTGCTTAAATCTACAGTGCAAAGCATTAAGCAACTAAGAAAACTGGATGCATAGTTCAAAGGTAGAAAACTGGTCAGTCATCCCAAATTTCACGCTTAAATCAACATGCTCTGAAAAGGATTGTAACAACAAACCGACGATCCAGTGCAAATTAACTTTTGGTACTATCCATAGTACCAGAATTTCTTTTGAAGCATGGCGAGCCATTGGAAAAAATATTTCTGTATCCATAACTGAACGTTCAATAAAGGAAATAGGATACACATTCTACAGGACAAAGCTTGGTTCCTTACATTTTACTTTTGAGCTCACCAGTTTCTCCTTCGGGAAACCAAACGACAGAAAATCAATCGGTTACGGTGAGCCAGAAAACGTAAGCACTAAAGTTTACAACAATAGCACCAGGTAATTTGGAGTGACGAATCCAAATTTGAAATCTGTTTGGGTGATACCAGAAAACGTGTGCTAAGAAACCCACAGAAAATTTATCATCATGACTAGAGTGGTCTCGTATGATCTGGGGTATATGAGTGGTATGGGCGTGGGAAAATTGCATTTCGTACATGGTACTGGGACAGCAGAAAAATATAAGTAAATTTTGACAGACAGTTTATTGCCGTCAATAGTAATGTGGCAAAGCACTGACGCGCAGTACATTTTCCTGCAGGAAAATGGTGCTGCGTGTTGCACAACACAAACTGTCAAAGCTTGGTTTACAGAACATAATGTCCCTATTATGGAATAGCCCTCTAGCAGTCTAGACCTCTGGCCAATAGAAACATTGTGACCATATAATGAAGAAACAGTTGCGCAAACATCTAGCCCGCTCAGTTAATTCAGCTACGCACCAAATTGCAAGAAATTTGAAACAGCATGCTTCCTGAAGAGTGTGCTAAGCTGGTAGATAGAAAGCCTGCCAGAATTAATGTTATTATTATTAATAAAGGTGATGTAACACAGTTTTGATGAAGCGGCCGAATTATTCTGAACCGTATTTAGTATCACGTATGCCCTTCGCGAAAATGTCTGTATATAGCAATATTTTAGCTTAACTCAGTTGTGGTTTTTAGTAAGATTTAGAGGAAGGGGTGATCTAGATAAAAAATGATCAGTGAAAATGAAGGTTCTAACACATTCGGGCTTGAAAAGAGGAATGAGTTAATGCTACTTGGTGCAACGAGTTAACTTTGGACAATTTGATCTAAAATGGGGTTCCATTAACTGTTCCTCATTTCTCTGGTTTACATTTTTGAAATATTTCTGAAATTGGGATTGTTTGAAAAAGTAAAACCCGCCACAGGTAGGATTCGATATTTGTCGCGGATTGGAACCGAACAATTCGGTTCCAATCAGGGACAAGTCGAGGATCGCTTTTAAGTATAATTCAATGCCTGGCGGGGCTTTAGCCCGTGGAGTAGTTGTTTCCTATAGCGATTATGTCGGGAACTACTTTGATAACCGCTTGGCGGTTTGGTAGCTCCTTTCTCGATTTCCGACTTATATGTTTGGTTAGAAGAAAAGATGGTGTATCGTAAATGCAATAGTATACCTAAAACTGTGGATAACATGTTGAATTAATACTACATTATATCCATTTTGTTTTGTAAAACTGTTAAAATGCGAGCTACTCGAACCATTTTTCTATCACCGCGGCACCGTAAGTATAATACTTATGAATAGCAACTAAGAGAGAGCTCTGTCTAGCACCTAACGGACTAATGAAGAAGCAAAGCGTTTGTGGTATTCAATAAATTGTTTATGAAAAATAAAGGGTGGTCCAACCATAACGCACGATGTTAATTGTGAGTCACACCTTAACGTCAAGTTTTTTGCCCAACTTAATTTGACATTTCTTTGTTTCAGTGTTTGACAAATTCAACCATGGAGAGGTACATAATTGAGCAGCGCGTTAAGATTGTTGAAGCCTTTTACGAAAATGGGAGTTCAAATCAAAATGCATTTCGTGCACTTCGTGACTTTTTTGGTCAGCATAATCGACCAAATGTGTCCACAATCGGGAGAATTGTGCGCAAATTTCAGCAAACCGGGTCTGTAGGAAATGTGAAAACACTTGTGCATGCTCGCCCAGTTCGTTCTGCGGAGAACATTGCTGTTGTTCGCGATAGTGTAGCAGAAGAGCCGTCAACCTCGACTCGTCGTCGTGCCCAACAATTGTGGCCAGAAATTGAGGATATGGACTTGGACGATATGTGGTTCCAACAGGATGGTGCCACTTGCCACACAGCCAACGAAACAATGGCACTTTTGCGCGAGAAATTCAATGGCCGTGTTATCTCACGTCATGGCGATGTTAATTGGCCGCCATGATCATGTGATTTGACACCGTTGGACTTCTTTCTTTGGGGATATTTAAAAGAAAAAGTGTACGTCAATAAGCCAAGAACAATTCAAGAGCTAAAGGATGAGATAATTCGGCACATTAACGACATTAAACCTCAATTATGTCTCACAGTCATTGAAAATATGGACCATCGGATAGAGGTATGCCACCGAAGCCGTGGCGAGCATTTGGCCGATATTTTGTTTCACACATAATTGTCATAGATCCTTCTATCATAATAAAAAATATTAAGATAATTCTCTGAAAACTTTTTGTTTTATTTACAATTAACATATTGCGTTTTGGTTGGACCACCCTTTAGATATAGGCATATATAAAGACGTTTTTAATTCGAAATATCTTCGCGAGAAATTGTGAAATTAGGAAAATTTTTGAACCAGACCTTTGATCTTTGATGATTTGTTTGTTGAATATGTTCTCAAATATCTGAGCTTCGTCCTCAGCATCATTAAGTTTTGGTTAAGTTTAGTCTTCTTTTTAAATGTAATGTACTTTATATTATACCATCAGCAGTACTTAATTGTACTTGAATACTTGATTTTTATGACGAATGGACTGAGCACTAAACACTTATCCTATGATATAATATTTCTTATATGAAGAAGTTACACGTGTTTTATTATAAGGATATATTTTATTCACACCATTTTTGTATCAATATTATAACATATTTTTTTAATGTTGTAATATATATTTTCTAACAGTTTCTCGAGAAAGTGGGACATTTCCTTTGAATTACGGTATGAGATTAAAATATCAACGCGTTCATAAGAATTACGGTCTAAGAACATGCGATCTAGTAGAAATAACGAATACTACCTATTATACAGTGAGTACGTAAAATTTGGAATATATCCAATCAAATGTTAACGGGAGAGTATGTAGAAATGCTCAGACAAGTCGATTTTTTTAGACACGAATATTTTGATTTAAGTATAATTTTTTGACGGGAAACTGCTGAAACAAGTTGATTCTTCTTTTTAAACACGGATTTTTGGTATATATGTATATTATTTTAACATCACTTCAGCGTTAAAATTATCAGGTGATTGAGAATTTTTTTTTAAATGAGACCGTTGTAGACAGATTAATATTCAGTTAGTGGACAGGAAAATATATAAAAATAATACAAATGTATAATGTAAAAATACAAATAAAAACTTAAAAAATGATGTAAAAGAAGCATATAATATAAGCCACTAACTTAAAGTAGAGGACATTAAGAATAAACATCTTAATCACCTAAAGTGCATTCTCCAATATTACAATTTACAATACATAAGTCACACTGATACTGAGTAATATTCAAGCATATATCATAAACAGGTGAATATTTCAACAAATTTTAACAAAAAATAAAAGCGATTTTAAACTGAAGGTATGTAAATATATAGAATTAAGCACGGCAGGATAGTCAAATTTGCAAGTTATAACTTTATATAAGAGTATCCAGCTATTAGCATTCTGTAGAATGCCAATAAGTGGATGGATATCGTGAGACTTAAAAAAAGGTATTTAAGGTATTTTCTCTAAACTTTTCCCAAACTTGATGTATGAATTTCATAACTGGAATTCCAAACGGCCGAAGGATGTTCTATTTTAGTTCCAGGCAAATGCAGTATAGTGGTACCAATAAAGTTGAAATCTTATATTGAATTCGTAATGATAAAACGGATTCTATTACTATCATTAGCTAAAATATAATTGATATGAGGAATAAAAGAAAACTCCACTATCCTTAAATTATGTTACTCTGTACAATGACTAACTGCTCCACTCCCTATTTCATAATCTTATTGGATTATCTAATTTAAGGGAGCACATTTTCTTCGTACAACTACAAAAAAAAATCAAATTACTATTTGGAAAAATTTATTAACAGTTTTTAATATGTATTTCCATTTTTCGTTACGACACTGTTGTTTCCTGCTGCTTCTAAATTTTGCTATTGTTTTTACTGTTTTATTATGTGATGTAATATTGCAGTGCTTCTTTGTGCTATTATTTTTGGTTACTTGTTGTTGTTAAGTTATACAACAATTTTACTTACCTGAATTATTTAATCATAACTGCTTAACTGTTGAAAAGTATACGGAGTTGCTACAACAGTACATACATCACTTACTTATCTCCCTGCATCTAAATAATGAAAATTTCCATATAGCAGAACAGTCAATATGGTACCAACATAATTGCGTGCCACCACGTTGTGGCTGATTACCTAAACTGTGGGTAATATTCTTGAATTGTGGGTAAATGAATCGGAAAAGGACTCGTATGTTTTTTCCAGTAAGTAATGTGGTAGACGAGAAGCTACATAAGGACCTAACTAGATCTCCGGATTTAACTCTGCTGGACAATTTTTATCGGACTACCTTAATCCCAAGATATATCTTTACAGTCCAAATACTATTGAGGCATTTCAAGATAGAACTCGGAACGAAGTAAGAGCAATTTACGCTGAGATGCTAAAAAAGATAATAACGTTTTATAAGAATTTCAATGTATTTCAACACCAATTGTTCATAGAATATGTTTGTATAAATTATTACCTTTTATAGGATTGTTGTGATTTACTACAATATTTTTTGTTTATCAAAATAATTATTATGTATCTTACCATAAAATTTAAACATCATACGTAAAATGAATGCTCTTCTAAATCTCTCATCGTATAAGGTTGTTACCATTTTAAAGAAATGTCCATGTTATAACTCCGACAGGGATAATGTCAGTGAAAACGTCACAAAATATCCGTATGCCAAACAATGCACATCTAAAAAATAAAACTGATCTGTCCGAGAATTTTTCTCTTACTTTCCTTCTAACGATTTTATTCATTTATTGCAATCTTTACCTGCTCACCGTATACATGTGGGTCTACATTTTTACCACACTGTATATGTACATCATTTATAAACACATACATTCTTAGTTACCGAACTACATTTTTCATGTTGTAGATATTTCCAAGGTAAAATTAGTTGAGTCATTGCAACAGGTTAGTCGGACACACCAGGTGTTTTCTTGCACTGGTTAGCATTTAAGTAGTACTTGATTCTGATAATCATGATTAATTCTGGTAATTTCCATGAGGTTGCTTTTTATCGATATAAATGAAGATGTTAATATGAGGTGTCTATGATTATTGTTTTCAAATCAGGAGGAATGGAATTATAGAAGTTAATACCATCCTTATTAGGTAGTAGTTTATTAGGTAGTAGTTTTCTTGTTTCTGTTCATTTAGGTTTAGATACTATTTAATACCACCATTCTATAGTTAAATACATTAAATATCACAATACATTTCTGAAATATCACACTTTAGAAATTAAATTTAAGTACCTGATTTTCAATCTATTTTCAACTGTATAACATATTAATCAGTTATATTAAAAAGTGAAGAATTGTAAGGATCAAAATTCATATTGCATGGAAGAAATTAAATAATTTGTGTAAAATCTGTAATGATTTACTAAATGTATCCGTTTTTTAATCAATTTTAATTCTCTAAATGTGTCTCATTCACATTTTTACAAATAAGATCGATAAGAAAACATGCGTTTTAGTTATTTTTTTTTATACTAGGCTGTATTATTTTACCATATTTTAATAAGGTTCGTTCAATAAGCTGAAGCGTAAGTATATCATTTTAATTCATTTAATGTATTCGTTACTGTCTATGCACACGCGAATTTTTTATAATGCTCATTAGTATTGTTAGAAAATGCCAATTAAAAAGGTTTAGAAAAGCGAATGTTGGCAGTCATTCACACATAAGAAATCAGTCAGTTTTTAAATTGTGCCTCGCAGGTTACGTTTGCCGTTATTTAATATTCCTGGCAGTTGGTGGGGAATTTAAGCTACAAAAGATACACCGCAGTACCGTTAACGAGCGTAATGCCTTTGGCTATTTTCTGAGAAGCTTAATTATTACTTCGTGAATACACACCATAATGATATACTTTAAAAAGATGTGCGGGTAATTAGTTAGAAGTTGCTTTCAAATTTATATGAATAAAAAATATTCGAGATTCTGCATCATCTATTAAGTTAAAGCTCGTTAAGGAAACAGGAAATCGATCAACAACGTCACTTATCTATTAAATCGTTATATCCACGAATCGCCCACATACAGTAATTATTTATTAATATATTAATTGAAATACCGCTGAAATTGTTTGAGCAATATGATTATTACCTTAAACGCGAATAAATAATACATTCCAGGTTCGAATGTGTGTAAACGTAGATTCGAAGTTAAATTATGAAATTTCATATTGTCAAAAAAACATGAAAGTATTTTTGTCGATAATAATAAAAAGCACGTGTCCGATACGACACCAGAAAGTTAGTAATCAAGAGATTAGCTGCGGTAAAAGGAAAGGGCCTGTGCCAGTAGTTGTACATTTTTACTGTAAGATGTAACGGGTGCTCGCTCGCGTATACTTTATTGTATATTGAATTAACAAACATTCTTCGCGTATTACAGTGGAATAATAAGCGACTTATTTGACATTTTGACGACACCGAACTACTGTAACCGTGTAATGTATGCCATACAGTAATATCATGGTGTATAAAAATACGAAATTCTGAATTGATTGGGCCGTTACTTGATGAAAATCCATATTTATACAAAATTAAATCTTTTCTGGTTAGATTTTCACTTTTTATTTGTTAAACATAACAATTGTTTCGCCAACACAGTGGCTTCTTCAGATGTTGAGTACATAGACTAAATTTTACATTGTGGAGTTGCGTTTATATAACTAGGGAATTCTAAGTTTATTACTATGGGATTTCCTACTATTAAATTATTGGAATTAAGTTATGAAATTTCAACGGATGTTATCTGTAAATTTTAAACACGATTTTTGGATAGCATGTAGAACTAAAATAAATTTAATAACGGGGACGAGTTTGTTTTTATTTGATCATTTAATATGATATCAGATTTCTTTGCTTTATTAATTTCTAAAGATTCTAATAAATTCTATTTTAAGCCTTTCTTCTCTACATGTACAATTTTAAATTCTTCGTTAAAGGTATGGTCTACTTCAATTGGATGCGTTGCATATGTTGAATCTCTTATTATTATTAAAACTGCTTTTGTGTTCTGCTATTGGTGTGTTGAAGTTTCTTCCTGTTTGTCCTATATATATCTTAGGGCAAGTTCCGCAAGTCAGCTTATAGACTCCTGAATTATTTTTGGTATTGGTTTTATGTTTAGCATTTTTTATGTGTTTTCCAAGAGTATTATTAGTTTTGTATGCCATTTTATTACTTCCTTTCGTTAAAAACGATGCAATTTTTTGAGATGGTTTCCCTATGTGTGTTATAATTTTGAAATTATGTGTATTTTCATCTGTAATTTTAGCTATGATATTGTCTATTATTTTTGGAGAGTAACCGTTATTTAACGCTATTTGTTTTATTATATTTAATTCTTTATTATAATTTTCGTCAGACATTGGAATATTTAGGAGTCTATGTATCATGCTATTATATGCTGCTATTTTATGTTGAAATTGATGTATTGTTATGTCTGTATGTGAAGATTTGTGCAAAAAAGTCACTTAGTAACTTAATTACTTAGAAAACATGATACAGACACATAAAGAAAGTGGAAATTTTCTGTATTGGTATAGATATGTAGATGACGTTTTAGCATATTTCATTGGCACTATACGACTAATCTAAGAAAAATAAGGAGCGACCACTTGAAGTACAATTAAGGACGTGTGTAACTCTATAAAATCGATGTAGCTTTGTATATAAAAACATTTGCAGTGCACTTAAAAAATACATATGCAACTATGTCGGTTTATTGCATGTGACATGTTCAGTACACGGACTCCACTGTCTTGCAGAAACTGTTAGAGATTGCTGTCCTATAATCGACAAATTAATAGCCAATGTGAAGAAGACATTCTTAAAAGTTCCGTCAAGTAGAAAATAATTTCAAGACTAATTGCTGAACGTCATTACCATCACGGTCCCTTGTGGCGCGTCATATTGCTAGAGGCGACAAGCTATTATGTTAATTTTGATGATGTAAAGAGGGTGATTGACAAACTAATTGGAAACTCACACGCTCAGCAAGCGTTCAATAACTCAGCTATTCTGGAACATTTAATTTACATCCACGCTAATATTTCAAGAATTCATTTGTCAATAATGAATCTTGAGATTACACCTAGTTCCTCTGGATACATAATAGTTCCTGCACCAGTGCCTTTATCAGTTAACAGGATACCACTGGACATTTGTGCTGAACGCATAAAAACTAAATTAAAAACAGTTTTTTACCATTTCCG
Source organism: Rosalia funebris (assembly GCA_037954035.1). NCBI lineage: Eukaryota > Metazoa > Arthropoda > Insecta > Coleoptera > Cerambycidae > Rosalia > Rosalia funebris. The sequence continues at coordinate 5,780,868 of JAZFAV010000001.1, read as the reverse complement.
GATTTCGTATACTGTATACTATTGTAGACCTTACCATAGGTAAGGAGATAGGCTTTTCTTAACCCAACATACACGCGCCCGCCTTGTAAAACTTCATATATTTTAAATAGGCTTCCATTACTTCTGTAGACGTTGAAAGGTCTTTGTTAACATAGAAATGTATTTTGAGTGATAGGCATTAACGTTTCACCCCTGAACATTAAGATGAGATTTTGCTAATATACTGGAACTTTTAAAAATAACACAGGCCTACAAATTTTGGCATTTTGAATGTTGATTTGAGTTTGATAAGTGATTATAAGTGAGTAATTTATGCTGATTTCATATCTACCTGGCCCCTCACGTTTTTGCTCCTCGCGTAAGGTTTTTGATCGACTAAATAATCGCAATAAAAACTAAAGGAAAAACTACATTTTAATAAACATTACATTTAATAAACATTAAAAGACATAGTAAAAAGGAACAACACAAATTGCTTTGAGTCTCTAAATTTCTCTTTTTCTTTGAAAATCTCTCCCCTTTTAACAAGAAACTTCGTTTTGTAGTTTCTCTTGTGTGATCATTCGTTGGATGTTCTCTTTTCAGCATCCAGCAGTAATCTGATATGATCGCCACACCCTATCCACTCTGGCATTTCCTCTCCATCTCCTTTATGTCTTGATGGAACCATTCACCTTGCTCCTCACCAACAGCACCAAGATTTTCTGGAAAGTAGTCCAGATGAGCATGCAGAAAATGATTTTTATGCTCATATTACAACAAAGTTGCTTAAGCGTATGCAGTATTTTGTTGACAATTTCCTCATACTGCGGATATTTATAATTTCCTAAAAAATTTTCTTTTTAAAGCATAAGAAAGATCTGGAAATTTGTCACATAAGTACTTAAGACCATTCCCATTTTTATCTATGCTATATCTATAGTAGCATATTGCTGCATTAATCCTAATTTAATATGAAGTGACAGCAAAAAAAATGTTTGCGGATGAAACCAAATTTCCATAAAAAACGTTTTTTGAACCAGGCGTTAAGTTTTCTCTTAGGGACCAATCCTTTTTCTCTCGATGTTGTCGTCTGTCTCTGCTGTCCCACTCACACAGAAAACACGTATACTTTGTATACCCTGATTGCTGACCTAATAACAAGCCCACAATATTTCACATATTATCCAGTTATGGTCTTTGTACCGAATATTTACAAACAGTACTTTTAGATTTTCGTAACTTTCTGTCATTTGTACAGAACAAGAAGCAGGAACAGATGCAAAAATATTTCCATTATGGAGCAGAATGGCCTTAAGACTTCTTTTAGAAGAATCAATAAAAATCCTTCATTCATCACTGTTACAAACTTCGCTTCCAAGTTGAGTTATAAGGCCAGCAACGTTAGTACAATAGACACCACACAACTTAGTACAAAAAGTGTACATCTAAAAGGTAATATATTGTTTATCACACTTTTATACGTTTATATGTTAAACATATAAAACCACTCCTAGCTTCTACGTTAAGTACGATTTACTCGCGGTTATTAATGATTGTATTAATAGGCACTACCTATTGGTGTTCAGTAATTATTGTAAGAGCGGAAATGTTCAAAACTTATTATTTTCTTGAAGTGAAATTATAGGATTGTAAATTGAAGTCATTACCGACTGCAAGTTAAGATAGAAATTTGAGTAAAGGATAGTAGTTCTTCTCAGCCGTAAACCTGTTCATCCATTGGCCATCACTAGTCTATTAATATCTGAAAGAAAATGTAAAATAAATATATTTAAATGTAATAAATATACTGAAATGTCAAAGTTGATTTGGGAAATAAATATATTCAATTAATAGACTTATTATATAAACATAACATGATTAAGGAATAATTTAAGCCGTTTCAACAAAGAATCGGCCATGGAACACGATATGCAATAGGAAGTGGTATAGTAATTCATTAATTAAATGTGAAACGAATTTATTTTAAAAAAGTTTTCAATCATCGTCGATTTAAATTTATGAACTCATTCTTACATAATATTCCATTTTCAACTGTAAATTGTTTCCGGATATTTTAAACGTCACTGAAAAGATGCATTTCATCATAGAAAAAGGAAAATAATAAAAAAATCAGTTATCAAAAAGAACAAAAATAAATAAAAGAAATAATTCAAAAAAACTTGCCACTCCCGCAGTTGCATATGGGAACACATGGTATGTATTCCCATATGCTCTGTATATGTAAATTGAGGTATCTTTGTAAGTAGTTGCTTAGATATATGTTTCTTTCGATGTGTTTTTGAGAAATATAAGATAAAGTTAAATTTATAATCTATAATTTGTAATGTAACACTGTATGTTGGGTGTACGAATCGTCCCATCTTATTGACTGACTCATCCTAAGTCACTAACTAGTTTTCAAGTTTATTTCCGATCCCTTGTGTTTGGCCACACCAAACATAAACCTAGCCTGTTATGTGTATTATCGGTCAGGCCAATGTCAATCTCTTATGAAGAATTTGGCGTAGAGATTTCATGGAAGTAATTGCTTTATTTTAGTTTAAGGACAAGTTAGTTAGTTCATTCATGTCTAATATTTATTTTTCGGTAAGTACGGTGTATATGTTTCTTATGCTGTACATATATTTATTTTCTTATGCATCTTACTTTTCATACATGTGTACGTTATCTCTGATAACGTACACGTTATAAGAGATTGGAATGTTAGTAACTTCGTTAAATTCAATACAGTTAAATGTGCGAATAGAACATCAGAGTTACCACGTCTTAGACATTGTGTAAATGAGAATTAACTACATATTTTTATATATTTTTTAGTTGTCTAATAATAGGCGTGCAAGGAACCATATACATCCATTAATTATCACAAACTGAAGATTAAGTCAGTGCAATTATTTGCGTGTTATTTATTTGTCAGATAATGACTACTGCATATCAAACTCCCAATAAAAAAACAATTTTATCTGTATATAATGCATGTAATCCAGCCAATAAAGAACTTTAGTCTTAATGATATCGCGAAACCATTTACATCAATATTCCTTTATAGACTTACACTATAGTCTGAGGAGAACAACATACTACCAGAAAGTCAATCTGGGTTTAAGCGGGGTCATGGTTGTATTGACAATATCTACACCATAACAATATCCTTAACTCCGTGGCCCAACTTCACATTAAAATAAAAATCAAAAATTGTTTACAGTCCTTGTAGACTTTCAAAGAGCCTTTTATTCGGTTAGCTATTCGTTGCTCTGGCAACCGTACAAATAAGAAAAAGTAAAATTTTACTTTAATAAAAGTCAGTTATCAATAAAAATGTTTATTTAGTACTGACATTTACATCGTCTTTATTTTGTCGTGAAATGGTCTCTTTTTCATGTTAAAACAGCTAAACATGCTATAGGTGCTTTACTCCCTGTTATGGCTAAAATCAAAGTTGATACATGGCAACCAGTTAAAATGTCCTACAATATTTTTAAAGCCATATATCACTGTGTTTTAAAGATGATGTCTGTTAGACAAAAGATACCCATATATTTGTTTTAAAAGGAAATATTCTCTTGAGAATTGCGATGAAAGCTATAATAAGGCTATTCTAGTTTAAAAACAACTTGCTTTTATTGATGCTGTTGATATGTGGGAAGATATGTCGTACAATAATACAATATGCTAAACTGGAATAAAGAATTATTATCATCCAAGTTTATGATAAGCTACACTAACGTGACAAACAGAAAAATCACATTTTTCGTATATAATACCAATTTTAGTATAAATAAATCTCCCCAACCCTACTTAAATATAAACGTCCCTATACAGGTAACTCGTATACGCATTATACACACTATAGGCACTATATAGGTACCATTGCTCAATTATGAATACCAAATAAATTTCAATCAATATTCACACTTAATGGCTCCTATAAAATTAACCCATCTGAAATTTCTACTGCTAAGCTATTATTATCATTATAATGTATGCAAATAAATCAAAATATCTCACTATAACTAATTACTGTCTTCCTTTTTAAAATTTATATTTGTTATAAAACATTATAGCAATATCGTCAAAGCATGATTGCTTGTTTTAAAATTGAATTGTAATGAGTGTATTTTCAGTTCAACATCGCTATCATTATATACGTTATGAATTAAACATAATTTGGCTTAGCCATTTTGATACCAGGATAAATTCCAGTGAAAATTAATGATTGTATAAGAAGTAATTACGTTTGTGTATATTTCGATAGATTTAGAAAGCTGGTGTTTACGGATTTGGTCGAGGACATCCCTTGACCTAATGAAAATGACATTGATTGATGAAATACTAATAAAAGAAAATTAAGCGAACTGTGAAAATGCAGTCAATGATTTAATTTTTTTTTAAATAGCAATGCGGGATAATATACATAAATTTGGTGCAAATATTTGGATATCTTTTGTCTGTAGATTGAGTATATATTTTTGGTACATTTATTTTCTTTGTTATAATAAGATTAAAAACAAATATAAGAATATCGGAGCGATACATCTGTAACTTTAACATGCAAGGTGTCTTGAAAAAAATATTTTTCTTTATATATGAAAGTTATACATTGCGCGTCTACAGCCTCTCTTAACTTTGAACCTGAGATACTGATACACCTAAAACAAAGAAAATTGGTAGACATACACTAAAGTATATGTTCATTTTGAAAATAGTTTTTAAATGGCAACAGTGTGCGAGTAACATCTTATTTGGAAGCTGTTTCAAATATCTACTTAAACGTTTTTTTTTATTTTTACATCTTTTGATTTTTGAAAAAATCGATTAAATCTCTGATATTGGCATACCATCAAAGTTTGAGCAACGCATCCCTATAAAAGCTGAATGTCGGGTTTTTTGACAAAAATCATGCAAAAAGTTACTTAGAGGTGGTTTTATATCCGAATTTCATATCGAGTTAACATTAAAAATAAATTCTAGGTTAATGTAAATCAATAAATTTTGGTTAATTCACAAAGCAAGATGATAAAAGTAAAAAGTAATATAATATATCTTTAAAGAATTTTAAAATAAATGCTCAAAATATGCACCTCTCTTTTACTGATGGTTCCTGTTATAAGACTCTTCTGTTTACGGAAATTAACCTTCTTCAGAAAACCTCTGCATAAAAATTTCTATGTTAGCAGATTACGTAGAATTACGTACGTATATCTTAGATTTTAAGTAGCCCCCATAAAAATAAATCTAAGGGCACCAGATATGGAGGCCGAGCAGGCCGACTATATTGTACCCCGGAATTGAATCAACCTATTGAGATACTATTCATTGAGATAAACTCTTACTGCGCTATGATAGTGTGGGGGAGCACCGTTATGTCGAAAAGTCATTTCCCGGTCTCAAAATTCATCAGGATTTTCCTCTACAATTTCCAAAATTAGTGGCTTAGCAAAATTCTGCAACTTGTTCAAGTGTCACAGAATTTCCTCTCTCGTAAATTTTTTATTTAAAAACATAGATCCAACCATAGTAATTTTGGATCATATAGATCCAAATTTCTACCCACACGTTGACTTTATAGAAATTATTTACCGTTCTTACGAAAAATACAAGGATTAATGTCATTCCAGTACCTATGTACATTCTGTGTATTCACATTAACATTGGGGAAGCAAGTAGACTTTGTTGAAACAAATTGTTTTTAAATATTCAGGTATTGGGATTACAGGTCTTGATGGGACTGATAATGGTCCTTCATAAACAATAGCAGACAAGAGCTAACCTTATATTTACTCTATGTTGCAATGTATAATTCAAGCCTTACAAATGTACGTATATTAATAATAAAAAAAAATGTAATATATATTATTGACCGGTATGGTATATATTATTAACAGGTAGTATTTTGTTTTCATATAGAAAACAACGAAAAAAATAGATATAAAGAGAATAAGAAAATGTTTTTAATATCATAAACATTAGCCATTAAGAATGTCAAAATTCCTCTAATCCTGTGCTTATCTATTATTTCCATTTTATTTTTGTTTCAGGTATGTTATAAAGAGGATTTACTTTTTGCGTGGAAAATCTCATGGGTACAAATATCAGATGTTAAATTGGTTTAAAGAAAATCCATGAATTAGGTAAGAGGAATTATAAATAAACATAACCATTATTACCATAGGAAACTTTTATTTAACCTAATTATAATCAGTTAATATTTATACGAGATGAATTTAAATTAAATATCCATAAGAAAGTTGTACTGAATGCAGAATTTAACGAATAGTCATAGTGCCTAGGATGGTGTGAAGAAGACATGAAAATCTGTTTCGGGGTATATATAAAGCATTATAGTATATAGGATGATTCTTTAATACTGCAAAAAAATTCAAGGGACAATCATATTCTTCGTTTGCGAGATATTGGACGATATTTTTATAAATCTGCTTTTAATAACTATTATTTCAGAAGTCCTTCATCCTATTTAATTGAAAATTGACAACCTTATTTTCTATTAATAGGAGGCATTTTTTGCGTCGTTGCATTTCACTAATTTATTCCAGTAGTGCTTCAAAAGATAGTTTATTTAATATTATTGAGAGAAATAGGGTACATTACTTTTGTAAGTCTGATATTTTTTTCGGTGGGACAATTAAAAATACAACCTTGTGCTCATTAAATATTGTCTTGCTTCATTTTCGAGACAAAAAAACTTTTGCTCTGAACATCTGTAAAGCCTATGATAAAAAAACTAATAGTGCATTTAACAAAAAAAATAGATAACTACACGTTTTTTTATCAGCAAACAAAATAACCCTTTTTACTTTGAAACTTGGATTGTCGAACACCAATAATAATACTTTTAATTTTTAGTTGACAATGCCTTTTGTTACATTCTTTTCGTTTTGTGAATATTTTCCCAATTATTTTAAAAATGAGTAAAACATATAGTTTTATGTTAGTGTGTAGAAGAGGGTGATAGTGATGTTTTCATTCAAATAATGAATAACACAAATAGTAAAATTGGCGACATACATTTTATTGTGCACTTTATTAGGAAATAATACTCTAATCATGTAATCTCGCACGCATACAATGTTTACTTATCCTTATCGATGAAATTGGAAGTTTAAAAGCATTTCTTCTATTTGTTGAATTGAAATTTTATTTCAATTCAACAGTTTCAATTTTGCCAACTGAAGAAGTGCTTTACAAAACTGTTGAATACCATACAACAAATATGAGAACGATTATTGCAAACTTCAATATTAGACAACCGACAGTGTTTAGGACATAATAGAATTGTATTCATATCACGCCCTATGAATACAGGCAATGTTATTAGACCATTTCTCTGAGAGTGGCTTTTTGCTGATGGATGCAATAAATAGACAAATTCTTCAGTTTCTTGCAGAACTACTTTTCACCGATGAAGCTAATTTCTCCTGAGACTGTATATGGATAGATGAAAATCCACAATAATTGAAAACCGTTATTTACAATTTTCAGGTAGTAATTGTTGGAGATCACTTCTTGATTGGCACATTTTTTAGCGGAGGGCTATCTGGCGAAGATTATCGTAATTTTCTTTAAAAAAATCCCCGATACTGTTGGAAAACGTTCGTGACGCCAAACATCTGGTTTCTATCGCTTAAATTGAAAATGTCGGGAAATTAAGGAATCGCATTATTTCATACTCGTAGTATAAAATCATTCGGCACACCCGGGCGATTTTTGAATGTATTTTCCAATTAATGTGTCGTAGAATTGGTAATGATGTGGATATTTTCAACAACTGTTATATTAGCTGTATTTATTTGCTGGTTTTCATTAATTCCACTAATTTAGTTAGTTTATTCTAATAATTTAGAGTATGAGATTCATGGAGTATCAAATACCTTGAATAAATAAGTGTTTATATATAAGGACAAAAGTTATTTGTTTCTCGAGAAGCGAGTTTACAAAAAGAAAGGACAAAAACGTTGTAGTTTTAATTTCCCTGTTGAAAAATATTTCTATGACTTAATAAAAAAGCAGTACACTACCCTATTTTTCCTCATTAATATTAAATGAGCTGCCCTCTGAGATACCTCTGGAATAAATATATGAAATATAATAACACGATGAATGGCTCCTATATAAATTTACCAATTTTCACTTAAAGGGAATAAAGTTCTAAAATTTAATAAAAGTAGTATATTAAAAGTACATAGAAACAAAAATTAACGGGGAAATGAAGCGTTTCCGATGATACATTCATATTAGGAATTTTGTATCTTTTTTTATTCATATAATTTGTAATATTAAGGAATCATAATAATATTGATTTGCTGTTCTATGATATTAATATCCTTGATGCAACAGTAGATAAGAAGCATTGCATTTCACACTACAGTCATGCTGTATTGTGAATACACATACATACAAATGCTTTATATACTACAGTCATCCAATGCAATTCTATCGTAGAAAATGTTTCCAGCTATCCACCACTAATTATTTATTTTTTTAATTAATTACAAAAGTGAATAGATATTCTAACTAAATGGCACTAAAACATTTTCCTTAAAATGCTCCCTAAATTTTTTTACATATACAATTTGTGAGGACTACTGTTGATTGGTAAAATTTTCATGACAGTAAATATTGTTTCAGATGAAACTTTAATTTATTTGATAATTGTCAGTGTACAAGTGTGCCGGTACATGTATTATTACAGTAAGTGAGTATGATATATGCAACTACCCAAAATCATGTAGTTCTTATTTTATATGTAGTATACCTATAAAAATAGTACTATAATGAAAACTTGCCAACTGGCTGTCAAAGAAAGAAAAGGCGAAGAAGAGGGTGAAAATTACCCTTCTCACCCCCTCTTAAGGAGGGTATTTTTGTTTGACCAGTTGCAAGCCTTTATAGTGTTTGGTATCTCAAGAAGTTGTTTTCGAGATATTGCTGAAAATATAATTTTTGGGAGAACTTTAGATGCAGTTATTTTACCTTTTCTACATTACTCTTAAGTAAAATATCCACACGTTAAAACATTTTTGACCCTTTATTTTTCTCTGATATTTCTTGGGCAAAGTTTTATAATGCTCGGAGAGAGGCAGTTCTTAGTTCTGTAATTTTGATCGAGTGAGATTTGTAATATTAAATCACCATCTTTATTTAATCTATGGATAATTTATGAGGTATTAGCTTGAAATCGGAGTAAACCATATGGACATATGTTGCTATGGTCATATTAGTGACCATATCGCCATATTCTCGGCAGCGTCAAAAAATAAATTTTTAAATATGTTTTTACATAAAAAAAATACAAATTGCACAGAGTTGCATTTATGATGTAATTTTAAACAGTAAAACATAAATAAACATAAAATGTGCTGTCCCTTTTTTAAATCGAGTTATTATTACTTCCGGTTAAACTGGAAGTTGAAAATGTTGAAATTGAAAAATCTCCCATTTTGCGTTTGTATCAATAATAAAAAAGGAAACCATACCCAGAAACACCAGAGATATTCATAGTTGAAGCACATTTAATGCCTGATAAGTTAAAAAATATTCCAGTTAGATCTATAAATCTTTATAGAGGGCTCCCTTTTAAGTTTTTACAAAAAGTGAAAAAGAAGCGAAGAAATTCGAGACAAAAGTTTTTTTTGCTTTTCGAAATATTCGCCTTTCAGGACAATCATTCATTTCAATTTCATTTACATTTTTGCATATGCTCAAACCAATTCTGGAAACATTTTCTGCACTCTGAAGTTGATATCGTAGGAGCATGGTTTTGGAAGGCTTCAACAGCTTCTTGAAGTGATGAAAATCGCTGTCCACGCATCTTTTGTTTGACAATGGGGAACAAGTAAAAGTCATTAGGTGATAAATCAGGTGGATACGGACAATTAGACACTAATTCGATATTTTTCTCCTTCAAATATTCAGTTGTTTGACGTGCTGTATGGGAGCTGACATTGTCGCTTTTGTTTTTCCGTATTTCAACGAAGACCGTTGGTAAACAAATTATTGTATACCATTCAGCATTAACAGTTCTTCGATCCTCTAAAGGAATGGTTGCGAAGTATCCAGTACATCCGAAGACACAAGCGATTATTTTTGAAAATGCTCCGTGAACGAACCACTTTAGTGGGTTTCGATTCATTTTCAAACACCCAAACAGTAGACTGTTGTTTGCTTTTCGGTTCATGTGAATATATCCACGTTTCATCTCCTGTTATAATGTTGTATATGGACTTCGCACGTCCTCGGTCGAATTTTTTCAACATTTCCTGACTCCAATCAACACGAGCCTTTTTTTGCTCTTCGGTCAAATTATGTGGAATCCATCTGGAACAGATCTTTCTCACAGCTAAATGTTCATGCAAAGTCGATTGTATTGCAGTCTGCGATATGCCAAGAGACGCCTCTATCTGTCTGTAAGTCACATGCCGATCTTCTTTAATCATGTTGCGCATAGCATTTGGTCGACCCTTACGACATTCATCACTGATGGACGCACAACCACGACGAAATTCTGCAAACCAATTGTAAACAGTCTTCTCTGATGGTGCTTCATTACCAAAAGTTGCACGAAGCGATTCTATGCATTCTTGTTGAATAAGGCCTTTCTTAAAATCATAAAAAGTTATCCAACGCAAACCTTCACGGGTGATTTCCATTTCTGTACAAACTTGCTTCTTTTAAACGTTCACTATCAACACACTACTCGGTCAATTTCTAAGTTGCCACTGGCTTCGCAATAACAAACGTCAATGTTCACGAGTAGAGTGATGTCACATCTCAGGAACGCCATCTATTGGTCGATTGTAAAAACTTAAAAAGCAACCCTCGTATATTTAAAACCAGGGGAAATAAATATATGATATAAAATATAAAAATACAGACTGGTTCACAAAATTGAGCATAATTTTTAAAGCACGTGAATTCTGTAGGCTGTTTCTTAGTTGTATTTAAAGAGATATGGATATAATCATACAAATTCTGTATTTTTTTAAAACTCAGCTCTCTTTAATACTGTGTGTTAGGGAGAGGGGGGTCAAATATAATGATAACCTTGTACATCAATGTACTAAATCGAATATTGCGTTGTTTACTATATAGGCAACAGTATTCATTACTCGGCTATCAGTACAGTTAACACATACCTGTACGTATGAAAGAGGAACAAATCTATGCACATAATAATGTGAACGGAAAATGCGATCAAAATGAAATGGAAAAGTGAAACACTTCACCAAAAATATACTAAAAGCATTTATGTTAACTTCAACAATGTTAAGAACGTATATAAAACATCAATAGGAACTTTTAGTGATTTGATAAATGTCACTTTTGCCACCCTGGGCAACATGTAAATACTTAACTTGATTTATTGACTCATAACATGTTTCCTGACAGTTGAAGATACAATATATTTTTCTTAAAAAGTCGGTAATTCAATAGATACAAAAGCAATTTAGGTTATCCGTAAATATACTTGATTGATGATATCGTGGGGAATACTTATCGAGAATTTAAAGCTGTAACATTATATTAGTAGAAGCATTTTTATTTTGCAAGATCGTTTGATTAATTAGAACACTTAGTGCTGTAATTAAACATATCGTTGGAAAAAGTGTACATATGACTTTCTGGCCCATTTAGCGAAACTTTATATTGAATATTGGTCCTGAGTGATTTTTTTTACTTTTCCGCAATCAACTGTACCAGAGCGGGAAAGTAATGTAATCGTGCAAAGAAGAATGGAAGTAACTTTTTTCCAGCGTTTATTTTTCGTTTTTCGATCTAAAAAAATGATTTTTACAGAATTTGTGTCTGTGTGTGTCGTTGTAGTTGTCGTCGGCACTAAAATTTCTTGTTAGCACGGTAACTAAAATAAATCGTGTCGGATCGATCGGGTTTTGATTGATTCTGATCGGCGACGTCTCCCGGACGACACCTATTGATTTTGAGGTGGATAGAACACACTCGACCATGTTCACGGTTCATGAGAAAGCACAATGGTGGACTATTTGAGAAATTTCTTTTTGTTAGCACCATCACTCAATTAAATCGTGTCGGATCGATCGGGTTTCGACTGATTCTGATTAGGGACACCCCACTCTGTCCATGGGTCATGAGAAAGCACGATGTAAATGTTTATGTTCATTCTGAGATTTTAAACATAAACATTTAACGCGTTGCTGATTTTGCATTGAACAAAAAAAACATATACAGGTCGAAATTATGTTTTTTTCGTTGAATTCCATCATATACGAATGAATGAGAAAAACATTATTTTGTTCGATTACAAATGTATTGATACGGCACTGAAGCAGTCGCCAATGAAAAATGTAAAACCGCATAAAACGCATATTCTGCATTTACATATGTGTTGGTTTATTTTTTGTCGGCCACTCAATTTCGAGATAGAGATGTTCTACGTACGGAAAAGTCCGTTTTAAAGTTTTAAAACTGTTTACTTAAATTAATATTTTCTTAGTTATCACACTTTCGTTACCATCATAAATATTTTGAAGAGATATGTACTCATTGAGATAACAGGAATAGGAATGTATTTTTTTCCAACTATGTACACGGTTAATATTGTGTGCATAATTTACCGCAATAATTTTAAAAATAAAATTCCACAGGGTACAAAAGTATCCATTCTCAACGGTCAGTGTCAACAACGTATGACTAATTATACTCATTTAATTTAATTGCTTTTGTTACTTTCATATTATTCATCTCATTGCCTATTCATACTATTCATGTTCTATTCGGTAGCCTTTTGCTAGCATATAACTTTTCATATTATTCGAACAATTTCTGAATAGTTCCACAATCACTCCATAGAGTATCGTGGTTACTGGAAAATTTCAGTTATAACTATTCGTTGTAAATTGAATTTTTCTATTCAGTGGAGTTTTCCTATATTTTATTTTGAAATAAAAATAAAAAGGTTCAAAATAACTTTTATTACTTCTAAATCGATTCAAGGATAAATCCAGGCTTAAAGCAATGTCTTAAATTATGCATTTCTTCCATTAGATGACATAGCTCGTATCTATTATAGATCCGCTTTAGTTACCAAAGATATATATCTTGCACTGATGAGGATGAGAGTGAAATCGTGATTTGCAGCTTGATTAGAATATATTGCATTTGATTTACCTGATGTATTTATCCTGTATTTTCATATTTTAAGGTTATGACGTGATTTTTTCCCAACTGCTTATTATTATTCAAGGCGTTCTGAAATGTTTTCCTTATTTGTTTGTTGAACATCTCGGAAGCTGTTTGTTAGACACCACGCCCTGGAAATGCAGATGCAATGGAGCGTTTCACCGATGAGTTACGTGCCATGTGTGCCATAAGATTCTTATGAGAACTATTGTTCTCTGATAATAGTTAATATTTTGTTGCCTGTATCGAGCGTACTACCTCCTTCACGACATTAATCAACCGCTTCTAGTAAATTTAATTAAACCGTTGTTTCCTAATTAGAAAGAGGAAACACCACTATTACTAAAAAATCAACGGGTGGATCCAGAATAGCAAAAAGTGTCGAAATTGTCATAGCCTAGAATGGTACTTCCCGTGTTGGTAATGACATATCATGGGTTAAATAGCAAGGTAAATTTTTGTAATTTCAAAGCTGGTGATTTACAACCTACGACCAAAGATGCTCAAATTTACTACCCGATGAAAGCGGATAAAAAAACTTCAACTAAAACAGATATTATTAAAACAAGGTTAAGGTATTGAGATATTCGAGTACTTATCTGCTCCAATCCACGTGTTTAAGAGAGAAGCTCTAAGAGAGCAGCTCCAATTCCAGAGTCGATTCAACCAACTGCATGCCTCCAGATGGATGTCGATTGAGCCTATTCTTCACATACTAGCCGATATGTTTCAGGGTACCACGTAGAATAGTACTCGGAGACAGCAAAACAATGTAGCCTAGAAGAGATCAATAATCTTCCATAAATCAAAATACCATGAAGAAATGAAAATATCCAGGAAGAGAGCCCCCGTAATAAAATACTGACGAAGAGACGTTCATAAAGAAAATCTCAGAAGTCCGTAAGATAATCCATAAAAAACACCATAAGAACGGAACTTATACAAGTCTGTTATAAGTACTATGTATACAGAAATAATATACATGTATCTACTAATAACTTGTACTTTTCAATTTTTCCTCAAGACTCAAAGTCTTCCCTGTTGTTAGACAGTTATATCACCATTAATATGATTACACATTATCAAGTGCACACCTTATGTGACCCTAAATTGTAATAACGCACAGATGAAAGAAATAATCAAATGGACAGATAGTAACTTAGAACGTATCACCAGATGTTTAGAATGTATAACTATATGCTAATGAGGATCCTCAGAATCTAGAAAATAGCTAAAGTAAAAGAAATATGAAACACATGCGCCCTACCTGTTGCTTAAAATCCAGCGAAAGACATTCTCTGTAAATCAAACTTACAACAATATACAACAGGAGAACTATATAATCAATAAAACAGGAGCATTCATGTAAATGACCGTAAGAAATGATCACCATGAAGAGCTTTTAGGTGTTAGCAATGGTATTATAAACGTCTATAATAAAATATATATTGTTTGAGTGCATATATAAGGTGTCTCAATTGAAACTATAGGATTTGAATTGCGCGCCATTTGTGTTATGTCAAAGATAGGGCCTTAATATTTAACGACCGTCATATACAAATCATGACATCAATTTATCGTAATTAACAGTTCAACAACGAATAGTTTGTGTACAACTGTTGTATGAAAGTGAGCGATCATTTATAGATGCATTAAGAAGAATTCGCACAAAATTAGGACAAAACGGAGCGACTACAGAGTTAACAGTCCGTAATTTAATGAAGAAATTTGAAGAAACGGGGTCTGTTATTCATAAGGCAACACCAAGACATCCTCGTTGTGGCCAATCAGATGAACATATTGCTGCAATGAGAAAAGATCTACGGGAGTATCCAAACATATCTATTCGACGTCATGCACAATAATTGAATCTGTCGAGAGCTACCACGCATCGGATTTTAAAGATATATCTGCATCTGTCAGCATACAAAATTCAGTTGATACAACAATTAAAAGTTACAGACCATTTACAACGTCGTACATTTGTTAATTGGGTGTTAGCAAACATGTCATGAAACAAAATTGTCGAATTTGGGGTGGTGAAGATCTACATGCTGTAAATAAAATTTGTTGCAACATATTAAATACATCAATTTTCGTAATTAAAACTTTATTTGCATTTTTCTCGAAACTTTATGCAATTTGATAATTTTTTAGAAAAAAAACTCAAAAAATGTGCTCTTTCATTGTATCGAACAAAAAATAGGGATTGCCATTAAAAAAAAAAATGCGCCCCCTTTGGTCCTGCAAACCTATGGTACTGTACATAGAACAGAAGTATTAAAATACCTGTAGACCCATTCGAGCGTTTTTGCATGAAAATTTCTTTTTGAGATTCTGAGGGTTTTAAACTTCTTTTCCACAGTGTATATTAAACCATACATTTACATATATACTATTTTAAAAATAATCTTTACTTGCACTTGGTATATTTTTAGACAGAACATACAAATCAGATGGTGATGCAATTTATAAACAAATAAAATAACTGAAATATACGCTATAAAAACCTTACATCCTCATAGATAATAAAAGATGAGTACGTTCATGTATTTATTGGCATCAAAACAGTAATATGTAGGTTCATGCAGGCCATATAAAAGGAATAACCCAGACATGTAGCAACTATATATAAACCTGCAATATAGTAATATAATACAACAAAATTGATGCCAACACGCAGAGTTTGGAGGAAGAGCTTCACTCTGCCAATCAACCCTTATCCTTATAACCTAAAAAAAATATCAGACGGCAATATTTAATGTACTAATATTCCACTGAGAAATAGATGTAGGTAGACACACGGTAATCTATACACAAGAACATAACAAATACATTATAAATAGGTAATGGAATAGGCATGTTTTATGAGGGGGTATCGATAATTTATTTTTATACTTAATATTCATATTACGCACGTCTGTTCTAAGCTCGAGTTTATTGGATGGGTATGGGCGTGTTTTCACTGAAAGTATTTTGTGAACATGACAACATAAATGTCTCTCCTCTTCTTCATATCTAGCCACTTTAGTTCCTTGAACTTAGACGGTATGGAACAATATTTCCTTGATCCAAATTATCCTTTTCATTCCTAATAAATATTAGTTATTAACGTCTAAGTTTTAATTTGCAATATATGCCACATGTACAGAAAATTTTAAAGAGGAGTCGATATATAATCCCAGATTTTTTGAAACATAAACAGAAATTTTTATATAGTTGATGAGAATTTGTATTAAATTTGTATATACGTTACACAAGGCCATGTGTTATAGAACCATCATTTGCGATTTAGCTGGATTTGTATTTCAAAATGAATACTACCCTTTCAGGCGCTACCTTACCCTTACCTTTTCAGACGCTACTGTTAATGTTAGCGTGTACTGTTGATGTTGGTGTTAAAAAATATTTTCAGAAAATGACTGTATATACTTTTTTAATAGTTTTATAGATACTTATTTGTAATTAACAATATAATTACCAAATTATGTACATCAGTAACCCAGCTATTGAGCAAATTATCAAAGCTTTTTGCCCAAAATTCTAAGGGATACGGTTAAAAAAACACGAACGCGTCCGTTTAACCTCGTCGATATTATTGAACATTTTGTTAGTTCAGTATTATTTTAGATACCTTAATAAATCAAAATTAAACAGCGCGATGTCGAGCGAATATGATGGATGTAGAATCGTGTCCCAGCCAAGTTCGATTAATTTCTGCTGGATTTCGTTTGGCACATGTGCCTCACGTTATCATGAAACAGGTGAACGGAGGTGCTTTTTATCAAATTCTGAAGTTTTTGCAATTCATCAAAGTATATAGTAATGTTAACTATCTTACTTTAAGGAAGTAGTTCAACGCATAGTACCTCCTTCACCACTCAGCAACACAACAGCATCTTTCGCAACTGGAGCTGTCCTGGCGATTCTTCTCCAGGAAGTCAGATGGCGGGAGTTTACAATTCTGATTTACCAACTTTCATCTTCTGTCACATTCTCGAGTCTGAACGAATAGAATTATTTGACTCGAATAGAGAAATAATGATTGGTAGATGATCAGACAGCAATTTTTGCTGTCTTCGGTAAGATGGTGTGGAATCCAACGTGCCAGGATTTCTACAGCTGAAATCGTAAAGATGATGACCGATAGATGGTTGAATGCAACCAGGTGTCGTCACCAATTTGCACACGATCGCTTATGGATTCGCTTCGATACGGCGGAGCAATTCGCTATCGTCGATAGTCAAAGGGCGTCCAAGGCGCTGTTTATCTTCCAGATCTGTCTCTCCAGATTCAAAGCGATTGATTCAGCTGTTCACTGTTCGATAGGTGACAACATTTTTGTTGAATGTGGTGTTGATGTTATTGGTCGCTGTACTTGTGTTTGTGCCAAGGCGCTATTCTTAAAAGAAAGCAGTGTCCATTGATCTTCGTAGATCGAAGCCACTTCTGATAAACGTAGTGTTGCATTCGCTATTTTATAACCTCAAATGAGAACATCAAGAAAGCTCTAGATATTTCTCTTAGTTACCATATGGTATACCTCTTAAACAAATAGCAATATTTTTTGAATAAAATTGTAATAGAACATTTTTGCTAACCCAATATTTGGATATCGTCATTGTCGAAATAACCCTGACAAAACTGCAAGCTGTTATAAAAGTTTATCGTAAACAGCAAGGGTCCTTGTATCTCTGAGATACTCAAAAACACCGTGCATATAATCAGAGAAGGTTCTTTACTTTAACCCTTCACCATATATTAGTTAACCCTTTCGTTACTGACGGGTGATGTTCCAGTAAAAAAGCGGTTTTTAAATTACGCATTTATTGTTGACAAGCATGTACGAAAATTGCTGTAGGGACATATATGTCCCACACGAAACATTTCTATCACTATTGACGTAAAACAGGACTACTTTTACGTTGACCACTGTCCCAGTCGTAATTTATAGTTTGTAACTTGCCACCTACCACGAGAATTTATATTTTGAGGTTAGGTATTTCAGTAAATCCGTTATATGTGAACATGTGTACATGGTGCCCTTGTTATTTTGATAGATTTTCGTGTTTTTTCAAGTGTAAAAGTGAACTGAAAATATGGCAAGGTAAGTTTTAGTGAATACATGTATGCAACAATGTAGAGTAGAATGTATTTGAAATTTTGATAAGAATTAGTATATTTTTTGCGGGACATACACGTCCCACCCTTAAAATCAAACATGTATGTAGTTTCTGTGTCTAAATGAATGTTATTGATGTATTGATTGATAATGATATTGACTCTCATAAGTGTATTGATTAACTATTTTATAATGTATTTATATTAACAGTAATTTAAAGTTGAAAATGTGTCATTATTGCTACTTTTATATTGTAAATAAATATTTTCATTTTTTCTTTTTTTTTTTACAGTAGAAAGCGTCTCATCTCTGAAGAGCATAGGGAACTAGCTGCCCACATTGACCAGTATGGATTATCTGATGACTCGGATGCTGGTGAACCATTACAAGACTCAGGTTTTGAATATCAACCTTCTGAAAGTGATCTTGAAATAATATGCTCACGTAAAAGAAAGGCAATTCATATTTTAAACCATAAATTGCTCCATAGTTCCAGTACCAATGATAGCTCCGATAATGATAGCTCTGAAAGCTATAACGAGCTTGAGAGTAATAACAATCAGATCGAAAGCGAGGATAACAACAGTGAACGTAAAATTTGTAATAATCCAAACATTCATTGGACCACGAGTAGTAGCTCGTTTATTTCGGCAAAGACTGTACCAAATGCGAAGACTCCTAGCATTTCGCACTCGGATATAACTCATCAGTCTTCTGAATTCCAATGTTTTTTGAAACTGTTTCCTAGAAGTTTGTTTATATATATTGCCTAATGCAGTAATGAACGATTAAAAATTCTCGGTGAAAAAACCAATAAAGCATATGCTCCAACAGATCAGCATGAAATTATGTTAGTTCTTGGGTGTTATATCGTCATGGCATACAACAAAGTATCATCTATGGCAAATTACTGGTCTTCCAATAAATCACTCGGGAATGAAGCAATAGAAGCCGCCATATCAAGAGATCGATTCTTTCTACTTACCTCTAAGATGTATTACAATTATCCTGCTCGCCCAGAAAATTCAGGAAAACTGTATTACATTTCTGAAGTAATGTCATGTTCGAAACAAACATTTCTAAAAGCTCGGTCAGACAGTACTTTCCAAAGCATAGATGAGTCAATGGTGAAATTTAAAGGCCGCTCTGCTCTCAAGCAATATCTTCCACTAAAACCAATAAAGAGGGGCATCAAAATTTAGGAAAGATGCGATTCCCGCTCCGGCTATGTATACGACATGAACATATACAGCGGAAAAGACACTGAGCATGAAGACGGTGCATTAGGCCAAGGGTTAGGTGAACGGGTTGTCAAGACATTATGTAGGACCATAAAGGATCCAGATGTTCTATTATGCTTTGACAGATTTTTTACAACCGCGTCTTTGATGGCTAGTTTGGAATTTGCTGCAGTCGGCACATGTATGTCGAACCGTAAAAATATTACAAAATTTGAAAAACAAAAAATGAAGAAAGGAGACTCTCAGTCTTTATTTAGCAATGTGGGTGTGGCTGCGTAGCTATGGAAAGATTCGAAAGAAGTGATTGTCCTCTCAAACTGCCACAATGCTGAGACAGGAAGTGTCGAAAGGCGACAGAAAGATGGAACCAAAATGACAGTGCCATGCCCGCAAGCAATTAAAGATAATAGCTCCTATATGGGCGGGGTAGATCTCTCTGATCAATTATCTGGTTTGTACGACATCGACCGAAAATCACAGAAGTGGTGGAGAAAGGTGTTTTACAAACGTTTACTTATAGCAGCCACAAATGCATGGATATTATTCAAAGAATCTCACAAGCGTGACGTTCCATTCCTGGCGTTTTTAGTAAATTTAGCTGAATCGCTAATTAATTTAGGAAGAAAAAATGTAGGGATAGTTAGAAAACGTAGTACCGGAAGACCTACAAGTTCATCGAGAAATCTAGTAAATGTAGGAGATCATTTGCCCGTTCAAAGAAAAACTCGACGTAGATGCCATTCTTGTGCATCAAGAAAAATTGAAAAACGAACGAGGACCATGTGTACAGGATGTGATCTTCCACTTTGTAATAACTGTTTTTCAACATTTCACACATAAATTGAATGTTTTTATTGCGTTTTTATATGTAATAGCCTAGTTCGTATTGCATACTTTCATTCCTGGTGGGACATGTTCGTCCCAGTATTGCTTACTGTTGGGACACATACGTCCCTGTTTAATTTTATCTTTTGGTGTTAAATAAAATTAATACTACTCGTATGTTGTAATATGTTTTATTTTGTGTGCTAAGATATACATAATAGGACCTATAGTAAAAAAAATCAAAATTTAAAAGTCGTAATTTAGTTGCACCTGCCTTTCTCGGACACATATATCCCATTAGTAAAATGGTAGCATGCTTTTCCAAAATAAAGTCATATCAAAAGGGTTAAGTAATATTTTATTAATAGCACTGTTTATACCAAAACCTAAATACTGAAGCATCGCCAGAAGATCATGGTTGAGAATTGTCGGACTAGAACTAGTATATGTAAGTTACCTCTACTACTTTCCTGCACAATATCCTTGATTTTTACGAGGGCCATGATACAACTATGATTGGCTTTGAAACGAGATTGATTAGTAGCTCATAGTAGGTAGTAGCTCAGTAGGTAGTAGCTCATACATTTGTTTACATATATTTTTTAATTTGCTTATTTAGAATTTTTTCAAACAATTTAGAGCGGACTGGTAGTTTCGTATTAGGCAAGCATATTACTCATAGGCCGTGGATCTTTGAATACTTCAGGATTATTAATTTTGGTTAAAGGTAAACTATCGGCCTATTTCCGATTGGATGAAAAAACATTACACTCAATACAATAATCAATTATATGAGTATGTATAATTGTAAATAATTGTATATATGTAAAATTTATTATCTTTATTGGCACACAATTAACGTCCGCAAAGATTGGAATGTTCATAAAAGGACCATTGCCAAATAAGAGTAAAGCAATATAATAGTGAACGAGAACGAGAAAATTCAATTCATGTTAAATATATACGTGTCATGGAAGTGGAATTGGGTGAAAAGTATTGCATTGTAGCGTATGTAAGGAAGATTTGTGTGTGATTGTCTCTTTTTTCATATCACTTTAATCTCCATAGCGGGAATAAGAATGATGAACATTTTCTCTGTTGTATTATTCCTTGTTTCGCCATATTGCTCTCGCATATAAATGCATTTTTTTAGTTGTTTGAAATATATAGGGTGTTGTGTGCATTATTCATTTTAGCCTAGCAAATATTCTGTATTATATCGACGTCGTGAAGATTTATTTGTGAACCTATGTGTAAAAGTCTATTAGGTCAGAACTTGGAAGGGTTATTAGATGCAAGTGTAGGATTCTGACGTGCTAGTGCTACTATAGTATGGCAGAATGCACGCCTTCATTTTATATTTTTTCAGAATAGGTCGACAACGTGATTAGCGAAACGTCAAGACGTGTTCTATGATGACGATGGTAATACTCAGAAGAATTTTCACCTTTCTAAATTTTCTATTAAATTAAACCAAACAAAGATTTATGACAACCGAAATTGCCATGTTCATTTAGTATTCCTAATATTCTTAATATTGCTGCTTCCTGAAACATAGGAAACGTAAAAATAAATATTCAGGAACGTAAATGCCTACTATATGATTCCAAATATCTATTGATAACTAATTTATGAATGTGAAGAGCGGGGCTTATTATATGCCGATTTTACACGTACAGTTCGTATACAAGGTAATATTGAAAGAACCAGAGTAGCTGTTGAACGGAGTCCACAACGTTCTGGAATTCGGTAATCAATTGCACTACGAATTTCAGAGCGAAGTATGCGACGAATTTTATATCTGGATTTGAAATTTCATCCGTATAAAGTACACATAGTCCAAAGGCTCTACCCTGTTGATAAAGTTAATCGTCTCAATTTCTGCAGACAATTTCTTGAAACACTGAACAATAATGCAGGAATTCTTGATAAACTGATCATGTCTGCCGAAACTCACTTCCATCTCAGTGGGTACGTTAATAAGGAGAACTTTCGCTACTGGGCAGAAGACAACCCAAGAGAAATGCATGAAAACCCACTTTATGACCAAAAGGTAACGGTGTGGTGTGGAGTGTGCAGATTTGGTGTGATCGGGTCATACTTTTTTGAAGAAAACGGGCACACCGTTACAGTCAATTCACTTCGGTACGTTGAGATCTTGGAAACATTTGTGGTCGTGAATGGACCAAGATGAAATATGGTTCCAATAAAACGGCCGCGGCGCCACAGTGCATACAGCTAGAAGGTCCGTTGCTGTTTTACAGCGTATGTTCCCAAATCGCCTAATTTCAAGGTTTAACGACTTTCCATTGCCCGCAAGATCACCGGACCTGACAGTCCCGGACGTTTTTCTGTCGGTATTCTTAAAGTACAAAGTGTACTCTACCCGTCCCCAAACACTTCTGGAACTCAAAGAAAGGATTCGTGAAGAGATAAATTCGATGAACGAAGATTTACTCAGACGCCTTATGTTCAATTTCAGAAACAGATTGTATGGAAGAAGACGGTGGTCATCTTAGGGATATGATCTTTGCAAACTAGATATTATAAGAAATTTTCAGAATTGTGTTTTTAGTTGTAATAATAATTAGTCCAAATATATTCTTTGTTACTTAACAGTGGTCTATTAAGAATCGTTCAATCCTGTTGCCGGACCCTTATAACGAATTATTCATACTGTTAAGTTAAGGATGGTAATTACTGATGAGCATTGAGCATTACAAATAATATATATTTACTTTCTTAGAATCTTGAGCGAATGATCATTGTTCTTTGGCAATGATCTATCAGAAATCGATACATCATTACTATGATAGAAATAGTTTAATGGTAGGAATCCCCGTATCTTGGATTTTCATAGAAAATAAAAAGTGATACGAAATAAAATACAGTAATTAATTCAAATAATAATGTGATTTGTAGTCTGATATAGATCGTGTGACTTTTAAACAACCACGTTATTGAATTTTTGGTCCACAAAAAAAATGCAAAAAAATGGCGGAAAGGTAATAAGTTCCTGTCCCATATAACACATATTAAAATTATTCGCCACAGTTGATTATTCGTAAATAACTATTGTTATATATATTTTATAAATTTGACATAAAATAAAAAAATTATTACAACAATACTTTATTATAATAAATTTTATACATAACGGAAATCAGTAAAACAACTACTTAGTTTTATACCACTATATTTTCACAGAAACATGACTGCAGTTTCGATAATTTTTATGTCATTTTCAAACGATGATTCAACTAATAATAAAATATAAACATTCTGTTCCTATAATATATACTATCAAAATACAGAGACTAAGTGTAGAGATATACTATCCAAATACATAGACTTAGTCTCTGTATTTGGATAGTATATATTATAGGAACACAATGTTTGTATTCTGTTCTTAGTTGAATCATCATTTGAAAATGATAAAAAAAAATTCAAAACTGCAGTTACGGTTCTGTAAAAATATCGTGGTATAAAACTTAGTAGTTGTTTTACTCATTTCCGTTGTGAATTATGAACTACCACAGAGTAACGGCTTCCTCGATTAATAAATTTTATAACATTTATTTGTTTGTGTAGTATGTATTGTGTAGCTCCAGTTCCACTATTTTGTCAAATAGGTACCGCCAATAAATGTCTCATATATGATTTAATTATTACATTTACGTTTTATTTGTTTTAAATAAAGATTTATTATAATACATAATTCATTATTATATATTCTCATAATAGTAGATTTTAAAAATATAACAACTATAATACATATACAGATGCGGTGGTCATTCAAGTCTCTTGCCTAATGCGAAACTATGGTACTAAAAGTATAGTACTCTGCTCTGTCTGTGCGTCCACGATATGGATGGGTGAGATCCTATTTTTCTATTGGGGTGTCTGTGACAATGTCAATTGTACTCCTGGTCAGGAGTAAAGGACTAGGATCAATGTTCAGTGTATTATATTACATTATATACTTCAGTCATCTAGTTATCACTCATCAGTATAGACTGATGTATTCTTTTTCTACATATTGAGTTCACCAAAACCTTACCTTTAATATATAATTATACTGGAGTATTAAACCAGCGGATACCAAATGAATAATGGTAGCCAATACATATACGTATACAGTAGTATCTATTATACTGATAAATCACCCACATGCGCACCGTGTTACATTTTGGAAGCAGCCGATAAAGTAACATGTTTATTAAGATAAGATAATTAAGAGACAACATCCTGTATGCAAACATCCTTTAAAAAATAGAACATAACGTGTTATTTGATGAATTTGCTGCACCTATATTAATATTTTTAACTTATTTTTTTATAATACAATAAAAAACTTCGATGTATATAAAGAGCGAAAGTAACACAAAAGCATTTTTATGCACTAAAATTTGTTATAGGATATATTACTGTATTAAAAAAATGCGGTTAAATTTTAGCGAAAAAAGCGCGTATTTAAATACCATACCAACCCATCTCTATTTAATTTTTTTAGTCTTTCTAAAGGGTATTTTCTAATATGGTATTGCTTATAAAAGAAATTCTGAGCCATGTTGTTTATCGTGATTGAAAATTATTAGTTTCAAACCAATGAAAACGGTTGCATTTATTATCCAGTAAAAATGTCATTAACTTATTTCCGTAAATTAATTCAACATAGTGTAAAATAATTTAATATTATTTTGCTGTCAAAGAAAACTAAATTATAATGTAATATTATAACTACATATAATAATAGTTACTTATAATATGAGCAATATAACATGTCATTTTACAATATGAGAAAATTCTTGAGTGTTGTTATATTATGATTTATGAATATGGTACATTTTATCTACATATATGTACATATTATAAATATTACAATCTAAATATTTTAATTCACATTGCATTAAAGTTGACAGTTATCATAATTTTCTAATGTAGATCAATTGAATTTCCATAAAAATCTAGGTTATTTTTGTTTAATTCCATATTGTGGTATTCAAACATTAATTTTCATCCAAAAATTCATTACAATCATTTAATCGCAGTGTAAGTTAATAAAGCGTGCTTTTTACTATTGTAATATAAGAAATATTACGTTTGAAATTACTTAAGAAAGTTATAATGCAGAAGAGAAATGTTGTGAAAGAACGTACAACAGACTGT
The DNA here is from genome assembly GCA_037954035.1 of Rosalia funebris. Taxonomy (NCBI): domain Eukaryota; kingdom Metazoa; phylum Arthropoda; class Insecta; order Coleoptera; family Cerambycidae; genus Rosalia; species Rosalia funebris. The sequence continues at coordinate 5,755,332 of JAZFAV010000001.1, read as the reverse complement.
TATAGTTAACTTACAACATCTTTAAGCTCATCCATATTTTAAGGGAATCTCATTAAAGAAACAATAGTTGTAAAAAAGGTTTATGTACCTTTTGTTATACATGGTTAATATCCACGGGTTTCTTAAATGTTTTAACAGTAATAACCATAAAATGTGGCCTTAACTTTTTCAATTTTAAACAACTATCGCGCCAGGATTATCATAAAACAAACACAATATCCTAGAAAGCGAGTGGCTCGTTGGCATATCTGGAGGACTAAACTGCACCAGGCAAAAGCGCTTCTGGTTATACATTTTATATGTGCGCATAACATTTTTATTGCGAACGGTAAGTACCTGTGTATACGGAAAGGACATAAATATGACCGGCATTAGCAGTTTAACTATCTTGTAGACCTGGCAGTGCAATAAAAAAGTTATAAATATGTTTCAGAATGTTGTAAAATTGGTCATTTCGACTTTTCTCCGAATTTTTATGTCCTTATTACACATGTCATATATGAGAAAGACGTTTTCAGAAATATTCCCACATTGCATTAATATAGAATGACCTAAATGTTCAAATAAATTTGATTCGATGACATCGTACAGAAAGTTCCTTTAACATATCGATATTATTCTTCCACATCCTTTCTGTGGTATTACCTCTAAGAGTATTTCTGGATATTATTATTATGTTTTGTTGATTTGGGCCTCATCAGCCACTTATCGCATGGGTAGTCCATTGGCGATCCCCCCTTATTCTGGTGATTATCCAAAAATGCTATCCCATAAAAGGAGCAATTTGGGCACTTCCCTCACCTTAAGTCTCACCTCCTCTAGAATAACAGGGGTCCCTAATATAAGGCATCTCCTCTCCTCCAGTGCGGGGCAGGTGTAAAGAAGATGAATCGAGGTTTCCTCGTCTTCTCTATAGTATCTACATGCCGGGCTGTCAGTCAGCCTCAGCTTGTGCCTATATGCATTCAGGCTATTATGGTGGCCCGTTATGATTCCCACCAGGGCTTTGTGCCTGTTCAGTTTAATGAATTCTTGGGCCCATTTCTCAATCTCTGAGTATTCGATGAAGAGTTTGGTTATTCGACAACTCGTTATTCCTCTCCATCTTTCTCTGTGCTGTTCTCTTGCCCAGTCATTGATGCGGTCTCTGATCAGATTCCGACTTATTCCCACTGCAAGTTCTGGTCTATAGAGGTTTTCTCTGGTCCCTAGTCTGGCAAGTTTATCTGCAATTAGATTTCCCTTAATGCCATTATGCCCGGGTATCCATGAGAGTTCCACCGGTCCCTTCCCTGCCAAGTGGTTTAATGTTTCATAGGAATTATAGACCAGCTTCCACTTTGTCGTTGTTGAATTCAGGGCTGCCAACGTTGCCCTGCTATCCGAGCAAATACATACCCTCTCCTGAGTCCGATTTTGGTCGGCCCCCAGAACACCGTATGTAATTGCAACTAGCTCGGCCTGGAGTATTTACCCAAAGGGAAGGCTTTACCTATCCCATCGCGTTGCCTATACACCCCCGCGCCCGCTCTGTTCTCACTCTTGGCTCCATCCGTGTACCAGATGTCTCCATTGAGCGGTAATCCAGCTCAACCCTCTATCCAATCGGTCTTACTGGTGAGGGCGATCTTATATTTGTTGTCAAACAGGAAGTGGACACCCGAACTGTCAGAGGGCATCCATAGGAGCCCCTCCTCAGCTAGCTCTCTTGAGAGTCTATTCAGGTCCCCTATCTTCCTGTTCATGTTTCCCACCCTGTGCATTACCTTTGCAGCTTTCGATTTCAGGGTGACATCAAGAGGTGGTATTCCCGTCAGTATTCCCATCGCCTCGATGGGTGTCGATCTTGGGGCTCCGGTTATACTTCTTAGAATCAATCCTCTTAGCTTGTTAAGTCGATTGACTTCCGACTTTAAACAGGCTCTCTCCCACCAGACCAGTGCTCCATACGTCAGTCTGGGTTTGAGAATTGCCTCATACATCCATCTCATGGTCTCCGGTTTCAAGCCCCAGCTATTACCAATGGCCCTTCTGAGTTGCCAAAGTGTTGTTGTGATCTTGGAACATATGTGACTTAGATGTTTTTTCCCATGACAGTTTCCCGTCCAGAATTACTCCTAAGTATTTCACTTCACTATTATAGCTTAGTTCTTGACCACCAAGTTTCAGCGGACATGTTCTGTTCCACTTATATTTCTTGGTGAACACCATCACCTCAGTCTTAGAGATATTGACTGAGAGTCCCTTATCCCTGCACCAATTTCCAACCCCAATAAACAAATTTAATGCTCCCTGCATTATATCAAGAATCGGCTCCAGGCAAGGGCCCTATTTCTGGATAAATCAACACTATTTTCGTTTCTCAGGTTCTTCAGTAATGTTGATAATGCTTCTGCAGTTCACATATATGTGTTTTCACAATTTTTCACAAATATTACACATTCATTATATTCTCCTTAACCACAACCAATATTTTAATGCACCGAATATATTTCGATAATAATACTATCCTTGTTGACAGGATGTTATTTATTTTTCTTGTTGTTTCTTGAAAACGGTAACAAGCCTAGTATAACTGTACATTCAAGGAAATAAATATGTAGAACTGAAAAATCAAAATATAGAATTATATGATACTGGCAGCAAAAAAAATAAAAATAATTTAACGCTTTTAAAAGCCGTAAATGACAATAGGAGGCTTCATTGCTTGGAAGGCATATACATATGTGATTACATCGTTTCTCATTAATTTAATTGGCAACTAACATTTTTAGTTATTGAAAATTATTTAATAAAGAAAAGTGGAAGTATGTATATTTATGTATGTGTATAAAGGTGTACATATAGTTGTATTTATTTATTTATTTATTTATCAGTAAAATTTACATATAGTTATATAACATAACAGTAAATTATCGCAGAGATAAACACAGTTATCTGTTCGCGACACCAGTTTGCTTAAAACTAATAAAAATAATAATAATCTAAACTAAAACTATGATCCTTATGGTCGCAACATAGACTAAAAATTTTTATTTTTATTTTCCATACAAATTACAATAAACAATTGAAAGATTGAATAAATACTTTTATGTATTACTTTTGATCCATCTTTTCAAAATTGATTTATAATTCTTAGTATTGATAACCTTTAATTCATTTGGAAGATCATTATATACCTTAACTGCTTTAATATAACTATTTTTATTGTTTATAGCTTTGTGACTAATCGGTAACTGTATACATTTGTTTCTAGTTTTACTACTTGAGTTAATATATTTATTCTTCAGTAGCTCGTAGTGATAGACAAGGGATTCATACTCAAATAATTGCCTTATATTTATTGGGTTATCCTCAGTTATAAATTGATTCTTATTTATAATTTTTAAAGTTCTATTTTGTAACGATTGTAGTAAATTCAAAGTATTCGAATATGCACCTCCCCAGGCAGTAATGCCATAACTTTTAATACTATGAAAGAGTGTATAATACAACATTCTCAATGTTCTAGTATCCATGTAACTTTTCAATTTTCTTAAAATAAAAATTAAATATTTTGTCTTATTAATTATATATTGTTGTAACCATGTCATATTGTAACCATGTCATATTATAATCGAAGATTCTACCTAAATATTTTGAGTTTTGAACTCTATTTAAATTGTTTCCATTAATACTTATATTTATTTCTTTTGGAACACTGTTACAGTAATTTCCAAAAGTCATGAATACTGTTTTATTAACATTCAAAGATAGTTTATTTAGTGTTAGCCATATATATATATTTTGTGCAGGTATTGATTCATTTTTGTTTCAACCCCAGACCATGTATTCTCAGTAGATATTATCGCTGTATCATCTGCATATGAGACTATTGAATTATCTGGCATTTCCTTTAAGAGATCATTAACATATACAATAAATAGTAACGGGCCTAAAACTGTACCTTGAGGTATTCCTGTCGTTAATATGATACTTTCGCTTTTACAATTATTAATCTTTACACTTTGGTGTCTATTTTCTAGGTAACTAGTGATCAGTTTCTTTGCTGTTCCTCTAATTCCATAGTTATATAATTTATCTAATAAAATTCTATGATTGACTGTATCAAACGCTTTAGCAAGGTCAAGAAAAGTAACTGCAATCGGTTTACTCTTATCTAAATTTTCATAAATCAATTTTGTAATTAACGTAATTGCATCTTTGGTTCCTTTATTTTTCACAAAACCAAACTGTTTATTTGATATTATATTACACATGTCAAAAAAATTCCAAAATAGTGTATATAACTTTTTCAAATATTTTGGCTAAATTAGAGATTAATGATATAGGTCTATAATTTGATGCTGATTTTTTACTACCAGCCTTGTGTATTGGTATTATTTCAGCTTCCTTTAGTTTATTTGGCCAAACAGATTGTTGAATACTCAAATTAATTATATAGACAATCGGCTCAATAATATATTTTTTCAATGCTTTGAGTGTCTTTGAATTTATGTTGTCAACTCCTCCGTTTGTTAGCTTCAATTATTTTATTTACTTCTGTAAAATTGGTTGGATATATAAAGATTGATTTTTGATTCATTTTTGGCAATTGAATTCTTTCATTATTTGATTGTGAGATATTATCACTCAATTTTTTACCCATGGTAAAGTATTCATTCATATATTTAGCTATTTTTTGTCGTCAGTTATTATGTTGTTTTTTTCGTCATGTAATTGATTTATAAAATTCTCTTTTTTATTATTTTTACCTAGCTTTTGATTAATTAGTTTCCAAATATTCCTTGGCCTATTACAGTTTTCTTCAACTTGCTTACGCTCATGTAAAATTTTGGCCTCTCTTATTACTTTATTTAGAATTTTCGTATAATTTTTGTATTCTGTTTCCAATGTCTCATTACTTTTATTACCAAATTTCATACAGAAGCTCTTTCTGTTCACATGAATTTAAAATCGCTTTTGTAATCCATTTATTTCTAGGAATATATTTACCTATCTTTTTATTAGAGTTACTGTTAAGAGTTGCCATTATTACACAGTTGTTCAATTTTCTTACTAATTCTTCAATTGCCAGATCAGGATCAGATATTTTTAAAATCATGTCCCAATTTTCTTTTCTAGCTAAATTATCTAATTTTTTATAGTTTACAAATTTCAATTGGTAATCCGATCTCCCTTTCTTGACCTTACTTAATGACATAAATAAAGGATAGTGATCCGTTAACGAACTTATAAGTTTAAAATGCTTGTTTATAATTGTTTCTGCCTTCGTAAACATGTTGTCAATACAAGTTCCTTCTGTACATGCATTGCCAGTATGATTATGAGATGGTCTAGTAATTCCACTGAAACCCGGTTTATACCCTTTGTCTAGAAAATTCATCAATAGTTCTTGACTATACCCATGTATTTCTAGTAAATTAGTATTAAAATCCCCAATAATTATGTGAATCTTAGCCCTCTGTTTTATCTTTAATAATTCTTTAATGTTCGAAATAAAATTAGTTTTTGGTATTTCATGAGATCTGTAGACAGCAGATATCTCAACATTCCCGTTACTTGTTGTAATGATCGAGTTCAAAATTTTTATTTTTCCTATTTCAATTATTTCAGTGTTCTCTATAATACCATCTTCCAGGTATATTACTACACAATCTTATCTATTAATTTTACTATTATTATAATACATTTTATACCCAGGTAGCGAAAAATAGCTACTGTGTTCAAGAATCCACGTTTCCACACATATTATTACGGTAGGCTTGGTAACTAATCCTTCAATAAATGTTTGAAGTTTTAAAAAATTTGCATTTAGGCTTCGAATGTTTAGATACAGTATAAATTCTTCCGTTTTTTTTTTTTTATATATTTATTGAGTGAAATCAGGCTACTAAACCTACTTTCCTGTTGAAATATCTCACTTTGAATCTCCTCCATTTCTTTATTTAGATTCATTTCTTCAAATTCGCCGCGTTGACTGTCTTCTGATTACTACTGATTCCGCTTCTTGGTGAGAGAGACAATATTGATGTATATGTATGTATTTATATTTGTGTTTAGATAAGAGAAATAGTAGGCCTAGTAAAGGTACCGAAGGGTTTATGGCACGTTTATGAAATTATAAAGTGTGAAGAATATGGCTCGTACTCGTATGTCATAAAAAGACGTCAGACAAGTGCAAATAAATAATCGGAAACTCCGTGTAAGGGATACTCCCTATATTGTTTTACCAAAAATGGAATGAAGGAATATTATAATGGTATGAAGTTTTTTTAATTTACGTAGGTAGAAGGTAGACTATCAGATTTAAGTTGGTATCAGAACAAGAAACAACTTATGCATATATATTTGTATTAAAATATCAGTTGTATTTAAGGAGAATATAATGTATGTGGGGTTCATTTCAAAATGCCACACATCCTCGATCTGATACTGTATTTTTCCTAATCCACCAACCAATTTTCTCCTTACTGGAGTAGGTTGGAATCTTTGGTGTGAAGATAACACTGACTTAGTTTTCCATAAAACACTATACACTACACTCGACGCGCGTTTCGCCAACTAGGGAGATGGAGATGATTAAAACCTTAGTCATCTCCAGATGATGCCAACTTTGTTGACGAAACGCGCGTCGAGTGTAGTGTATATGTAGTGTTTTGGTGTTTTGTGGAAAACTAAGTCAGTGTTAACCCATTTAATATTTACAATATTCTTAACTTAATTACATCAGGTCGCGACTAACGAGGATAGCTGCGCCTTGTTAACTATCAAACCTGAGTTTACATTACAGTTGTATATCTTTCTGCTGTATAGAGTGAAGCAAGTTTGTAATGAACATGTATCCCCGCGAGTGCCGATTTATCATTCATTACTTGCGGTCCTACAATTCATACGTATGATTTGTTTGTAGATAGTAATATGTTATTTATGGCACAGTTTGCTGATTTTACGTATCGGAATCATGGTATCTCTCTTGCTATAAACCGGACTGAAGTTGTAATTCTACCGATATCTGAAATTCTTGAGGAAATATAAATTGAGATGCAGTTTAAAAAATTATCACATTATGAATAAAATTCATGAATAGGTAACATTATTCTGATTATATATTTAACATAATTTTGTTTAGATACCTACTTCGAATAAAACTTAAAAAATATTAATCTGCTAAATTCATATTGGATACCAGGTCTTACCTTATTATTATTGATTTGTTAATATTAAAACGTTATTATTAACACAATTGTTTTTAGGACATTATAAACATCCAAAATACGAGGAAACTGTCAACAATATGCTGGATAAGTTTAAGCAACATGGTTGTAATATGAGCATAAAAATTTATTTTCTGCATGCTCATCTGGATTACTAACCAAAAGATCTTGGTGCTGTTAGTGACAAGCAAGGTGAAAGGCTCTATTAAGTCATAAATGAGATGGAAAGGATGTACTAGGGTCGATGGGATGTGGTGATGGCAGATTACTGCTGGATGCTGAGAAGAGAACATCCAACGAATTATTACACAAGAAAAACTACAAAACGAAGGTTTCTGTTAAAAAGAGAGATTCTCAAAGAAAAAAAAAGAAATTAGAGACTCAAAACTATTCTTATACTCGTACATGTTGGATTTTAAGTGTCCCCATGTGAAGAAATTGCAATGTGCAAAGTCAGAAAATCTCCCCGGCTATTCTAAGACCTCTCCTCTCTCAATCTAACACTGTAGAAAGACTTCACTTACACATCATCGGTGATAATGAACTGGCGCTTCATCTTGCTGAAACCAGATGTTCCAAATTGGCACTCCAAGGACAGATATCACCTCATTTCGTAGCAGCTCCAAATACCAGTTTCTAGTCAAGTTACCAATAATAAGAAATTAACCGATAATGCGGTTGTCATAGATACCGGCCCACGCATTTGCATATTTTTTGGGGTCGTTGTATATGCTCTATCATCCAATGAGGATTTTCGGTGGATCAGTAGCGACAGTTGTGTTTGTTCACTTTACCATTTAAGCAAAACGTGGCCTCATTGGAAAAAAATAATATTGTAAAGGAATAAAGTAAAGGAAATAATATTATAAAAATTATCGTTCAGTTTTTGCATAAAGACAGCTTTGTATGGACGTACATGTTCCTTTTTTAGTATAGTATGCACAGAATCTTTACTATACCATGGTTTAACTGGCGTAATACAACATGTTCAGTCAATATTTTTTACGACATTCTGCGTTGATTTAAACTTTTAGAATATCCTTTACCCTGCCTGTTCTCTGAAAAGGTTAGAGGCTTCGATTTGTGTCCTTTTGCGATCCCCGTATCCGACTGTTATTAAAATTTGGATTATTTCTCTCCCTGTTATATGAACCGCCTTTTACACTCAGAGCACTCAAGAGTTATTGCTTTTTTTCTGGTCTAACTTATATGTCACGTTGACCAGTTCTTATGACGTTGTATGCAAAAGGGTAAAAATTTTCACCAGGAATCGCCCTTTCTTCGCCAATGCTTTTAAATTCGGATTTTTGCGTCTTCACTGAAATGCTAGATTTTTAAAAAGTGCATTCCCGTACACATTTTATACATAAAAAAATAGTTGATCCTAGATGAGAGCAGAAAATAGTATGTTGCCATTTAAAAAAACAAAATTGGTTGCCATGGAAACGAATTTACTGGCTCGGAGCCAGTAAACAATCTCAAGGTTCCAAAAGGAACAAAAAACTATTGTGTGAACAATTTTTTTCATATGCTGCTTTTAAAATGTTATTATTAAAATAAACATTATTCTATACATATTGGGCACCCTGTATATGGATTAATCACTGATATAATTTCTTGGTATAACATTTCAAATCATTAATATTCATACCGGTTTCTCAATAGTTTTTATAGGATAATATTTGAAAATGTTACATCGTGACATTTAATCAATAATCAATTGCATCCTATTTATTAATAAACAAATTTCATTATTGGACAGATACTGCTTCTATAATAATCTACTCCATAGTCGATGGTAATATGCATGTACGCTATCGAATTACTATAAATAGGAATTTCGATTTAATTACTGAATTATTTGAGTACCTAATAATAGTACGTGTTTGAAACTCCAATTAAGGAATTATTAGTGTTACCGTACTTGATAGGACAATCTATGTCCTGTTCCCGAACTGATATCTTGACGGTTAATACCGCTTAAGGAGCTCATTATTTCTGCTTGTTGTGGTGACCTAATTAACGATGTGCTCAGTACACATGATTAAATTAACCTTCATGTTTGTTTCCCGTCTGGCTAACAGCTATTACTATTGCCGTCTAAACTTGGTAAATACACATGGATAATATGGATTTCTGATTTAAATGGATAGGCAATCTAGGTATAAAATGATTTATCTTTTAACTATTGCTGAAATGCAATGGTAAGGAAGTGTATCGTTAAGCTACGCTTCTAACATATTGTTACTGTTCAATTATAGGTTATGGGAACAATAAAACCCATTTCTTCCTAATATTGATATTTTTGTTTTAAATCCCACAATATTACAATCTATCCTCAAGGATATTCAGTATTTGACAAATGGATTATGGACACGTAGAAGATTTACCAGTGGTTTTCCCTTTTATTTTATTAATCGAAGTAATTAATATTTGACTTCTAGGTTTAAGTTTTACTTATTCTAATTTTATTAAAGCTAATTTAAAATCTAGTAAGTCTTTTGATTCATTACGTTTCAGTATAGAGTTACCAGTGGTCTCTTCGTAAAGAGGGGTCACAAAACTGTTAGGAACTGAAGCTTTGGAATTAGTTCACGCTGTGGTTTTTGATTTTCTCTCTCATACTCACTACACTGAGTCTCGCGATACAGAACTTCATTAGGAACGAACCACGGAGCAACTGTTAGAATTTAGATTGATGTAAATTGGAAGCGTTCCAGTATGTCAATGTTGGAGCTGGAGGCAGTCTCCTAGGGCTACCCGTAGGTTCATATTGATTTTGGTACGGCTTTGTAGATTAGCAGTTAATGTTCAAAGATTGTGATTTTGATCCAACAAACCAGCAAAGGTTGTTAAGTTTTATCCCCAGTTGTTTTAGTTTCGTAGATATGTATGTGCGTCAGATTAGTCGACGATTTAGATGGATTCGTAGGTATTTGATTTGCTTTCATACACTACTTTTTTAACCAAATTTGTATTGTGTTTATGTTGTCTTGTAACATCCTAGATTTTACTACTGGAGTTTTGTGTTCTGCCATTATTGCTATACCATCACCAAATGTAGCAGTGGTGATATTAACATTAATGGGCGAGTCAGCTGTGTAGATAAGATACACAGTTACGTTACGTTAATTCAGTTTTGCATTATTTGTGATCAAGGATGTCTCAAATAATACGCTCAATAATGGTTTATTTCCTCGGAGAAGGAAAAGGATTGCCAACACTCCGTCTTCCTGATAAAAATGTTAAAACCAAGTACATAATGGAACAAGTGAGAAAACTTTACGGCGTGGTTCAGCTGGAAATAGATAACATAATCGCACACATACCATAAGTATTGAAGCTGGTCGAATTGGTGTACTTGGACTTCTAGGAATGGATCGAACTCAATGTAAAAGTATTAGACAACTGTCAGGAATTTGAACTGTCAGAATTCCGTTCATATCCTCAAATTTACCAAAATCAATTTCTATAAAATTAATATTTTACATTGAGCGATATGAGAATTGGAAAGCTGCGAGCCTGGTTCTCATGGATGCCTTTTAAATCTATGTTCCTGTGTCCCTATTTAAATATTTTAAGAGAAAAGTTGTTTGCGGAAGGAAGTACTTGTAACAGTAACATTATGTTAACATGTTAAAAGATATTCTCCCAAAAACAAATTGACGTGTCACGGTATTTTCCTACAAGAAGTATTTTAGTAATAATTATTCTGGTTGTTTTGTTTTAACTAGGACATGCTGTATAATAGTATAATCAAATTTCGCAGAATACGGTGTCTCAATCTATTTCATTATTGAATTACATATATGATTTTATAATATCCTCTGTAAAGCTATATGGTAGATTATTTAAGGAAAATAAATGCATTGGTCTTTGGAAATATTTGTCTTAATATTTCCAAATTCCTTAAAATTTATAGTACTAAAAAATACTGTTATTTTTGTATATTAAGCTGTTCTTTCTATATTAAGTATATATATTTGTTAATTTAAATGTTATTATATTTTATATATCATTATAAACTGCTATTTTATATACAAAGAGGATATAGAAGTATATGAAACTGTATTTTAGTGCAAACAACACGCCAATATTAATTGGCAGGCGTAATGGCCTTGATGGGTTTTGCCGACAAGTCGAATGAGTTTACCGCTCTTTACTCGCCTATCGTGTAGACCGGGACCATCGTACAAAGGTAGGCCGAGCTGTGCTTCCGCTTTCGCGGGTCTCTACACGAGAGGCAAGTTCCGCCCGCAAACAAGACCCGAGCGACTGGCAGCGGTTCGCTCCCCTCGACCTCCTTTGATCCTGACGCCTGTCCGCCCCCCCCGGAGGGTGTCTTGTCGTGGGCGCCGCGACCAGCACGATGCCCGGGAATTGGGTCATATTAGGCGATCGTCCACGACAATGCGGAGAAACCGCATCGCTTGGATCGCCGTCAGGAGAGTGAGTCTTGTTAATCGAGAGGGCTCCTTTTTTATTAGAAAAGGATCCCAGGACCAGCAGGTGTGTGTGAGAGGGAAGTCGTGTGTCTTTGCTGTAACAGAAAACGTTTAAAGGGCCGGAAGGCCCCCTGACATAAAAAATGGTAAGTGGAGCATAGGGCTCAGCTATAATAAAGAGTTATGCGTGACCTGTAAAGGGGGTCTATGAGGTTATACTACCTGGATCTTGGGTCTCTTGTGTCTTCCTGGGTCGTAGTCTGAAGCTGCTCGGATGAGAGGGTTGTCACGGGCACCTGCTTGATCGTAGTGTTTCCGAGCCCTGGCTCAGAATTTCTCCATCACAGTGGTGTCTAGGTCTCGTCGGATGTCGATGTTCCTCACGTACCACGAGGCGTCCACGGCACTGCAGAGGGCGACGTTTTCGCCGGCCTGAATCCTCTTGTTGTGGGTCTCAGCAGCGTAGCTGCGAGCTGTTGATGCGTACATCAGTTGGGGCTGAACGACTTGCCAAGTGAGGAGCAGCTTGTTCCTGAGGTTCAGCTGGCTGTTGTTTCCCGTCATCGTCCAGAATCTGGCTGCGGTAGCTTTGGTGCGTTCCATTATTTGGTGGATGTGGTCTCTCCATGTCAACGACTTGTCCATGACAACTCCAAGGTACTTGGTCTTGTCCCGCCATTGGAAGTCTCCTCTCCGTTGTCCTCTCCGTTGAAGCACACATGTCCTTCCGGGGTTTCCCGCGTATTCTTGAAAAGCACCGCCCTGCCTTTCTCTGCGTTGAAGGCTACCTTCCACTTGTTGCACCAGTTGGCTAGTTCGTCGTGCAAACAATAGTTTCCTGTTATTTGCAACACCAAATAAATTGGTGCTATCTAACATGATATTTCAAAAAGTAGGGAATGGGACAACTGCAGTTCCTTGATCATAAACATTTTCACTATTGTTCAATTAGAGTGTGCTCATCTTATCCAACATTTGATTATCGCTTTACTAATTGTTAATAAATATAGAAGTAACGGTTTCATGTTATGCTAACACTGTTATAACAGAAGTTGTAAACTAATTAAGATTTCGTGTATTTATTATACTCTATGTCCATTCATTTTATTCGTTGTTTCAGATATTTAAAATATGTGAAGCAAAGATGAGCTGATAGAATACAATATTTGCATTTAATACTTAAATTTATCTATAAAATGTCTAATCTAAATCGAAAGTCGTATCGTATAACAGAAAATGAATATGATACAATTTTGCATACAATATTCTATATCTATTGTTAGTATAGACTGAACCCCACCTTGAAGATTCGATTAAGATTAATGATCGGGGCCAAATTTGCTATTATATTCATTTCAATAATTCTTTAATCCTGCAAATTCATCAAAATTCTTACAAATACTCCCATAATTTTGACACTCTTCGCATGTCCCATAATTTGCTTTGTGTGAAGTAAAGTGGAAACTGAAAATTAAATTCCAGGATTCAATTAATTAAAAATAAAGTGCCCTGAAACTGAGGTAAATTAAAATTTAATTTCAGCCTCTAGCTCTACGTAAACCCATGCTATGTATATATATATATATATATATATATATATATATATATATATATATATATATATATATATATATATATATATATATCCATTACTTAAGGCATGTTTATTTGTGTGTGCCATTCATTGTTTACCGTTTGGAGATTAGGACACTGAATATGCATGAAAAATTAAATTTTACGCCTGAATTTTATATTTACAGTTAGCTTATGTGCCGTGGTTAAAGCGTAATATAACAATGAGCCACTGAAATTGAAAAAACTGCTTATGTGTATTAAGGAACGTTTCCATCAAATCCTTCATGCATATTTGTGTGATGTACATATTTTCATGTATTAGTTTTGCTTTTTTGCAGAGATGAAATCACTTTACTTAATGTATGAATGCTACGAAGTATGCATAATTTCTTTAATAACATGTGATATAATATTGTTTTTTATAGATAATTTAAGAGAATACTTATATGATAATGGAAATACCTTATAATCTAAAGGAACATATTTGCCACGCTTATATGTTTATAAATCCGTTTATAATAACTGAAATTAAAAAGAGTACAACAAATATTCAACTCATTGTATATTTAGAATAAGAATAGTCAATATATATATGGCTATTTTTATTCTAAACAAACAATGAGTTGAATATTTGTTGTACTCTTTTTCTTATAATAAAAATAGCCATAGACATAAATAAACTAGATATAATTAGATGTTTTACTAGGTACTGTTTGAGTTATCATTAAAGCCGATCGATTTTGTCAGCGGAGCACTACCGCCATATATGTGCGTACACGTGGGGACGGTAACTCGGTGAATCAGCATCTTTGCCTGATCGATCGGCTTTCGCAATAGCTGTTAAATATCTGTTTATTTGTACACCGTATTTTGATGCGAATGTTTTGTTTTTTGCTTCGCAAAATTCCAGTTAATGATATCAAATGTACGTAAGGCTAAAAAACGACAATATGTTGTTCAAGTAAATAAGTTTATACGTAAATTCACTTAAAATACGGTAATGAAAAAGTAATATGTTTAATTTGCGATAAACCTTTGTTGTGTTGGGACTAAATGGACTGCAGAAAATAGTGCAGAGCACACATAAAAAAAGTGGTCTACTGCCGAGGACTAAAGTTATGTTTGACGTAATTTTTATGTTGATGTTTTGTAATTTAAAATGGTAAATTACTTTACTTAATTAACAAGCATTTCGACACTTCTGGGATAAATACACTAGGTACAAAAATTAAGGGATGTAAAAAATTCTAAATTCTTAGATGATTGTCAAGGGGCTGTAACTTAGCCCCTTGACATAGCTGTAGAGCAATTTAAAAAAAAAGTAAATTGAAGCTACACGTTTGTAGTTTTTAGATATTAAGTTCAAAGTACCAGCAATAATAGTTTTTACCTGCAGCAGTTTCTGAGTAATAATAAGAAAACCATCGGAAAAAAAGTTTCAAATTTTTTTTTTGTTTTCAAAAGGCCCACGAACTTTTTAGTAATTTCATCATAAATACGTTTTACATAATTTTATGTTCTTCAATTTGAGTGGTCTACAAGCCTTGTACGATGATTTTTAGCTAAGTTATCGTCGTTCAAAGCAAAAAAGACAGTTTTGACTTTGGTAATTAATTACTGTGGAAATAATGATCGTACAGAAAATTCAAGTAGGGTTTTCAAAACTGCAAAGTATTCTTTATAAATCGTAGTTATTGGTTTTTGATGAAGAGGATGGAATTATCTAAAAACGCTCTATAAGAAAATCACTGAAAAAAGTCCGTGGACCTTTTGAAAGACAAGCACAAATTTGGAATTTTTTTCCCCGTTGGTTTTCTTATTATTAATCAAATATTGTTTATAATAAACAATTTTGAACTCAAGATCTGAGAACTAGAAACTTGAAATTTTAATTTGATTTTGTTAAAATTGTTCCGTGACTATTTTTCTCTTGGTTACAGCTCTTTGAAATACACCTAAAAATTTAGGATTTTTTCACATCCCTTAATTATTGTGACTAGTGTATAATTCTCCCATGAAATTACCAGCTAAAACATTGCAGGCATATATATCACGTGTATGGAAATAAATCGAAAACAATACAAATTTGTGGTTATGTGGAGACTAAACAACAGATTGTAAAAAACTAACTCTATTATTAATGTTGTAGTACGTACAACATTACTCGCCCAAGAGAAACGAGTAGGAGTATAGGGCGACCCCAGAGACGATGGGTGGATGATATAACGGCGATAGCAGGAAGGAACTGAATACAATGTGCACAAAGCAGGGAGGAATGGAGAGAATTGGGAGAGACCCTCGTCCAGGAGTGGATGGATATGGGTTGAGGAGGAAGAAGAAGAAGTACGTACAGCGTCTCTTAAGTCATCACGTTCATTCTTACTAGCTAGTAAACGATTACAAAAATGTACGGACGAAGCAATTACAAAGGTGGTGCTAAATTTATTAGAAAATTTCAACTTTCAAGCAACAAAGCGTTAACTTCTTATATCCTGGCATCTTTGAATCCCCATAACCGATTCTTACTTACTGGGTTACATGGTTGCATGCAGCATTTTATTATTTTGAGCATTTCCATAAAAAAATTGTGTAATGTTAGAATTTGCTCTTAAAAAACAGCTGCTATGAAGGAAAGAAAAAGTGATGTTTTAATCACGTACAAACTATTCATAACAATTACAACGGACTGGTGGAGGCAATAGAAAAATTATAACATCCATTTAATGCACTGCAAATAGGGAAGTCTGTACACACACAGATACATGGTTTAAGGGACGCAAAAAATAATAGTGTTTTAGCAAAGTTTGATACTGTTTAAAACAATACTCAGATTTTTCCAGATTAAAGCAAATGTATAGTTACATTCGTTACATAACTGCAACGACTACTATGCTAATGTTACATGACTAGATGTTGTACGGTAATTTTTTTCATATATAAGAACCTTTTTTCACCACGGCCAGCAGAAGCCGTTAAAGCAACCGTTGAAACATATCTAATGCTACTGATTTTTAACCGAGATAATCTAATTGATAACGTTTTTTAGAAGGGAGGTGTTTTACAGTGTTCTATAAAATAAAGCGTATAATCAGGTGATTATTATTTTATTACTTAGCATTACTTTTATTTAAATTATTACTGCGAAGGTGACGCCTCTGGTGCGCTGACGAAACTAGCGGTTTGATATCGTAGACTAACTGTCGACTTTAACTTTGTTATGCATAATACATGTACCCCTTTGGGATTGAATTGAATCAATATAATGTTTTTTTAAAAATCAAACTTGGATAGTTAGTCGCAATGGAAGTAAGTAAAACTATGTTCGATTTATAAACTTTATGAACTCTTAAGGTGCGTATACATTTGCGAGCCGTACCGTTTGTGAACCGCTTGTGAACCATTTGTTAAAAATGGTTATACAGCGAACATCTACTGAACTAAACACGATCCATGGGAGAGAAGGAACTAACCACGAACCACCAGCAGTTTGCTCGGCGCGCTTACTTGTAATAAATAATGTCTTCGTGCGATGAAAATTATACGATTCTAGTTACGAGTGGTGTGGCTTTAATGATAGCAGAAAGTTTGTGCAAAAATAAAAGGAAAGAAAGATCTATTTCGCTCTAAGCATCTTCTTTAAAAAAAAAAATTATAATGGTCCTTGTGTTTAGAATTCCACAATAACGATTTCGTTTTATAAATGTCAGTTAGTGTGACTATATTTTCCTCTGACAACTCCATTATAATAATTATTATAGTATAAAAATTATAAAATAAAATTATAAGCATAGGCAGATTATTAAATAAACAACCGAGAGAGAAAAAAATCATACAAAAAGGCACAAGAAATAAATAGAGCCAGCCCCGTGGTTCGCGAGCAGAATAAAAACAACGAACTACACACGACGCCGTCTCAATGTGATCTGCGAATGCCTTTGTGTTCGTCAAAAAAACCGACAGGTAGTGGTTCACCACGAGCGGTACAAGCGGTTCGTTCGGCACTCCAAACCCTGTCCCAATCTTGCGATCATCTGGTTCAAGAGCGGTACGCGAACGGTTCGGCTCGCAAATGTATACGTACCTTTACAGTACAAATCTGTGATCCAGAAATTATAATTTTTGTATAAAAAAAGTAAAATGTGTTTTTGCGATGTAAAATGTGCGATACGTTTTCACATTTGAGTGTATGCTGTAGGGATTTTTTATTAAAGTATTTAAAAAAATGTTCAACAATCATTAATAGCAATGATTAATTTGTAGAACATTTAATGACATTTTTATATATTTAACTGATTTTATTATTTCATCCAATTACTACATTTTACGCAACTAAATTAAATATTATATAAACTGTTGTATCTAACATTTTAGTTAATTGTTTGAAAATATTTGTTAATTAAACTAGCGCGTTTAGTTTAAAACTTGTAGGCAAGTTTAATACGGATCCTTTTTAGGCATCCACAACAATTTAATTGTAATTAGGGAAGTTGGCACCATAAATTATTTGTCAACTCCTCTTCAATAAACTTACTTGGAGATTACTCAGTCATGGTCGGTGAACAGTTTTCATTGTTTTGGCCAACCCGTTCTTAGCTTCGCCCACTTATCGTCGCATAAGGGTCTCTAAAATTCCCTACGTAGCCTTTAAATAATTGTAATGCGCACAATGGCAAGAACAAGATACAAGGAGGAAAAAAAACGCCAAATTTGGTATAGTTTAAAAAATCTCAAAACATACCGTGGCTTATTTTTATGGCTAGGCTCAGGTAGAGTGTTTCGTTTATCGGCAAGATAAGAGAGTTCTTTATTTGGCAAATAGTGATGAAATATAGTACAGATATCAACCTGTTTCATGATAGATATTTGTTCATGATAGATATTTGAATAATAATTAAAAGTGGTATTTAAATATCACATACTTTCCCCAAATATGTAAATAAACCGATAGTAAACAACATAAAAATCAGTATCTATTAACTGCGATTTTAAACTTATATTATTCATTTTATGTTTTACAAACAATATTGTTATAAAAATAAACTTAAGGTGAATTAACGAATAAAATACTTATCGGATTCATTTTGGGACAATTTTCTAAGAGTTTAACATTCTGTACCCTTTTAAGAACGGTTGATAAAGTAAATAAACAAGAAATAGGTTTTATTCAGTTTTTGGTATCGATTTATCAAAACAAGAAGGCGTTGGATGAAAAAGTGAAATACCTTGTACACTAGTATCTAATAAAGTATTTTACACTATGCCATATAATTTAGATAACCTTTTAGTTTTTTTATGGTGTACTTTTATTCTGGTTATGGAGTTAAATAATCTTACTAAGCAACGCATTTAAATTCAAAAACTAGATTGCGCGGTAAACAATATATTCAGACATAAACTTTTGTTTTGGTGTATCCACTTAAAATATTATTTGAATTATTACGAAGTTGCGAAGGTGACGCCCCTGGTGCGCTGACGAAACAAGCGGCATAATATTGTTGACTAACTATATACTTTCTTGAATGCAGGAATGCTTTGTTAATAATTAAAGTAATCATATGTACTTCTAATATATGTCCCTCATTGTGATTACATATGTAAGTCCAACATACATATACATATTCCAAATATAATGTCCAACACCTGGGCAGTTGGTTACATTTTATATTTCTGGAATAGTAAGCTTTAATACGTTTTGTGCATAAGACAAGTATAAATACATATATAAGTGTAGTCAATTTTACACTGCATAGGGTAGATTATAATCCATGCGATGTAATTATTTTAGAAGCACATGCATGTGGATTTTACATTGACAGTTGTAAAGTGGCAGAGCTAAGTGATCTAAGTACCAAAAACCAAATTTTCGGGGAATGAAGAACAAATGCACAGAATATACAGTTTTCATTAAAATTTGTTCTACAAAAAGCATCAAATTAGAAATGTTCACAATGAAGAATGTCGAGGAAATAAAAAGTTGGGGAAAAAATGTTGTGTCGTCTAAAACGTGAAAAATGTTTGGAAATGATCTAAGAGCCATATTGTTTTGCTGGATATGATCTATCTCCACATGTTTTTTTAATTCTTAGGTACTCAAAACGTCTTCAAACAATTTTCTGTTCTTATCGTCTACGAATATGACGTCCGTGATGTCCTTTTTCTTATTAGCACTAAGAGGTATTTTCTTGGGCAATGCAGAGAGAACAGCAAACCTAAGAGACTGCAGTTTTTTCTTCTTTCTTACTGAAGTCACTGAAGTATTTCTTGTAGTAAACTAGGGCAGAAATTTCTTTTGTTACTCTTAGCCAAGAATCTTGGTTTATACCTATCTTGGACCTATCGATGAAGCTATCGATAGCTATTCGACGATCTATGAAGCTTTGTCGAAATCAAAGAATGGTTTTTGACTCATGTCTAGTATTTTAAAGGGCCTTGAGGGCGATTTTCCTTGATTATTTTCTTCACATCAGCCACTACCTGAAGTTTTGAGCATTTAGCCCGTTTCTCAATTAGTGCGATGTCTCTATCTGATGTGCGCGTGGCACTTAGTTCTACTAGCTCGAAATAAAAAATGGAGTTGCACAAATGAAATCTGTCGGCCTCTGTTGGAACTACTTCTACAATGAATCAGGAGATAAATGATTTAGCACTGCATTGGCCTTGGTTTGTAGAACGTATAAAAAAACGGGAAAATGTTTTTGGCTCTTGGATCACTTATCCAAAATCTGCCATTCTACAGTTGATAAAGCTTGATGCAATATGATCATTCGTAATTCTTTACTAATAATTTTATCTCAGAAATATGTTATTTTATTAGTAAGAAGTGTTTAGTGACGAGTGATAACCAAGTTTATTAAACTTATTCAAAATGTGTTGAATTTTAAATAATTTACGAGAGGGGAATTAAAGTTATTAGAAAAATAAAGTAGTATACAATAGTATCAATAACTGTGTGATGCTATTTATTTGTCAGTTATACGTTTTTAAAATTTTTAATACTCGTAGTTCTAAAGTAGCACTTACATTGTGGGGACTTTAGCTGTTCCTTTAAAGTTATCGTATAATCATAATTTGAAATGAAAATTATGTGTACATGACTCATAAACAATTCTTCAAAGTGAGTTTTAATAATCACAATACATTAAACAACTATAAAATCATTTTCTAAATATACACCATATTTATTTACAAAACGTTGAACTCAATTATGTTAAATGAAATATCTGGTAACTATCGAGGATAATATTGTGTCCTTGGAACTACGAAGGTATGAAATTAATGTGTAGTTATATTTTTTCATCTATTAATATTACATTTCACAAAAAATTGTCATGGTTTCCGTTTTTGTACATCGACAATACTGAACTATGTTGTCGCATTTATTTGTTACACCGTAGGTATTAATAGGAGTTATGGTAGTGAAATGGTCTTAACACGATAGTAGTATCCATATACGTAGAAAATGATTAGCAACACCCAAAATTGTTACTGGGGGTTCTAACATGGATTAGTACAAGTATTATTGTATTGTATTTGTCTTTGTCTTTAAGTAAAGTCTCTTTCTACATAATCTGAAGCGTTAGGGAAATTGATTTAATTTTTGTGTACCTAACCTTTAGATAATAATATGTTATACAGAGACAAATTTACAAAGTATTAGACTTTTCAAGTTTTTATGTTTCTCCTTAGCTCTTAAAATTCTCCTTCTCAAAAATCTATCGTTTCTTCATTCAAGGAAACTATGACAGTCCTGTTTCTAACGCCAAAAATATGTATTGTATCTCTACAGCTATCTATGATCTGCTTCTGTTGTAACTTTAACTTGAAGTAAGTTGTCGTTATTTTAACTTATCAGCATAATAAAGATTCTTTCAATAAGAACGCTCGATTTTTAAACGTAAATAAAACAAGTTGTGTGTGAGATATCCAGTCAATTTTTTTGTATTTTAAGAAATATTTTATGGCAGTAAGTATGGAATATAATGTCGTTTAAGTGTCCGCTGCGGCTTTGCTTGGTGGCACGTATTCGGGAGGTCCAATTTTCGATGACTGTCGCATAAATCTGGCTGAATTGGTTGGATGACGTATGTTATGTTGACTTTGAGGGTTTCAATTGTTTGTGGTTTATTTACATAGACCTGCGATTTAAGATAGCCCCAAAGTAAGAAATCTAAAAGCGTTAAGTCGCACAATTTCGGTAGAGAGGTCACATCGCCGCTGCACAAGATAACCATCCCTCAAATTTCTCGCGCAGAATGTTCATCAATGTAAGATGAGAAAAAATGTTCGAGATACTAAAGAGCGCGGGAATGCAGTATAGAGTATAGGAGAGTAGTACACAATCTATACAAAGAGCAAACTGCTGTTATAGAAGTAGAAGGGGATAGAAGGGAAGTAGGTATTAGGAAAGGAGTAAGACAAGGATGTACGCTATCACCACTAATTATTAATCTGTACATCGAAGAGGCGATTAATGTCGTAAAAGATTTCGGGATTAAAGTACAGGGACAGAAACTAAAAATGCTGAGATTCGCGGATGATATAGCAGCATTAGCATCTAGTAAAGAGGAATTGGAATCAGCGTTGAACAAATGGAGGCAGTGTTGACAGAGGAATACTGAATGAGGGTGAATAAAAACAAAACTAAAGTGTTAGTGTACAGAGGGCGCGAGAGCAGAGCAAAAACGACAGTACAAAAGAAGTACAAATTAATAATGAAAGATTGGAGGAAGTTAAAGACTTCACTTATTTAGGAAGTAAAATAAATTGGGATGGAATATTGGAATTGAAGAATAGCGCAGGGTCGAGTAGCTTTTAACAAAAAGAAAGCACTTTTATGCTCGGGGTAATAAACTTAGAAACAAGGAAGAGATTTTTGAAAACGTATGTATGGAGCACGGCACTATACGGTTGCGAAATCTGGACGATAGGGGAATCAAGTAGGAAGAAATTAGAAGCTCTTGAGATGTGGTGTTACCGAAAAATGATGAAAATACCGTGGACTGATAGGGTTAGAAACGAAGAAGTATTAGAGAAAGTCGGCGAGAAAAGAAGTATGTGGAAAAACATAAAGAAGAGAAGAACATGGGGGAATAGTCCGCGATATTTTGGAGGCAGAAATAGGAGTGGAGAAAGCCATAGGTAGGCCTAGATTAGGCTACTGCTCGCAAATAGTAAGGAATATAGGTTGTAGCACAATTAGCGAAATGCGTAGGTTAGCACAAGATAGGAGAAGCTGGAGGTTAGCGTCCAACCAGTCTTAGGACTGATGACCTCATGATGATGATGAATGTTCATCGTGGCAGGCGCTATGTGGTATGTAGCGCCGTCCTGTTGAAACATGCATTCAGTATCCATCATCGCTAAAGATGATTTTTTTAACGAAAGATGATTTTTTAGCGGGTCGACTTCCAATTGCTCCAAAGCCCATAGCGAACACATGGCGTAATCTATGGTCGTTTACCTTAAGTTCTTGGGTCAGTTAGATTTTATATGGATGCAGACCCAAGTCCCGATGCAATATTCGCCAAATGGAAGTCGCAGAAACGCCAAATTCTTGTGAACGACGAGAAATTGACTGCCTTGGGTTTTCCCGTACACTCTCACGAACAGCAGTGAATTTTTCAGCATACCTTGCGAATCGGTGACGTGCGGGTATTAGCTGATTATTTATCAAACCGACTGACATGAATTTAGTAAAGATAAAAACCACGTAGTGCAATGAACTTTACTCGAACGGAGCACTGATTTTGAAAATAAAATTTGAAGATTTGTACACGTTGTTGAACGCTATAGCCTCCCATGATAATTTGCCATACACTACTGAAATTTGATGAGGATAAAAATCATGTAATGCACGGAACTTCTCTCGAACGGAGCACTGATTTTGAAAATAAAAGCTGACGATTTGGACACGCTGTTGAACGCAATAGCCTTCCATGGTAATTTGCCATACACTACTAAATAATTCACAATAAATTTGACGGATGTTGCTTTAACGTGGCCTCTATACCCTAATAAATTTCGAGCGTCCCTATTGAAAGACTCTATATATTCATTCATATAATTGATTTTGATTGAATTAAGATACACTAAAAAGGGCGATGGTATTTATCCTATCGCATTACCCTTTATTGCATTGAAATGAACAATTATATACAAATTACGGTTTATCATGCAATAACCAATTTACAATGATACGGCTTTTCTCGCATTGAAACTGTTCAGAAAATAAAGCCATTAAATAATTTGCCTTATAAAAGAAAAAAATTAGCCCGCGTAGGAAGAAGGTATTTGTATTCCTTAATTCAATAAGATTATGAATGATTATGCATTTAAGAAAGCACAAAAGAAGGTCGGTGGCTTGGTCCCTTATTTCCTCCCATTCAATAAAATTAATTTAATAGGAAGTGGTTCAGGTCTACGCCCGTTAATGGTGAATACCTAATTTACGTAAATTATATAAGGCATTCATCTTTCAACTTTTTCCAACGAAAAAATGTAAATTCCTTACATCCTGTATTCCAGGTTGATCATTTTACATTCACAGCAAAATTAACTTATACCTTAATGGATAAGATGAAATATATTACTTTACACTTGATAATAACAGGTGATAAATTATGTGCTAATGGATATCGTATTTTGAATATCATTACCTTCTTCTTAATAATAGGGCGTGTCCCCGAAAACTACATTTTATAGGGCATTAAAAACACGTTATTTACATTATTGTAACAAAACAAAAATATCTCCTGAGCTTAATGTTGATTAAATTATACGTTTTACCACTTAAATTGTACATGAATCACATTTAATGAAAAACAAGGTAACAGTGTAGTTTACGAGATATTGTTTTTTATTTAGATGTTGAATAGAACATTATGCAGTTATTAAATTACTTTATTTAGTAGTATTTTGCTCCATGTCTTTATATATTTAAAAAAATAAAACTAATCAGTATGAACAGAACATATTGATTTTATTATAAAGATATGTTTAACATTCTATGTTGCAGAATTAATATTATTATTTTTAGTGTGGACTCTTCTCTAAGTCGTGTCCTTTTCTCATATTTTCAGTCTTCTTTGATCTCTTTTCTTCTTTTGTTTCTTGTTTTCCCCACCTGGGTTTTCTGTACTGTCTTCTTTATATTGTATGTTGTCATAAAAGTAATGACAGTCCATCGGCAAAACCTTCTTTAACTCTTGCACTTCTTATTAATCTTCAGATTCATTATACAAAGGTTTCAGCTGGTAATTAGGATCAATATTTTTCTGTCTCTGAGGAAGAAGTAGATATTCGTCCTTATAATATGTCTTGTATAAAATTTCACCGTTTGGAGTATATTTCAGACATTTTATATTCATGACTTTTGGATCATCTTCACGATATCCAGGTGTTAGTGAATTATATCTCAATATATATCGGTCATAAAAATTTAGAATGTAACCATGGTCTAAATAGTCAACAGCAAGCTTTTGCGGATTTTGCTTTGCATTCTTTATTACTGATATATAATCAGTCGGTAAAAATATATATCTTTCTTAAAGATTACGTTCAATTAAGCTGTGAGAAGAGTCACGCTCCATCTGACTGACCCTTTTCCAAGTATTTGTGTTCAATTGGGATATTCTTTCTATTCTCCAAAGAAGAGATAAAACATTTACAAGAATATTTTTTTTATTTTGATACTCATAGCTATCAGAATATACAACTGGAGGTCTCTCTACTTTTTCAAGGGCGACCTGTATTGTATGCATGAAGATACAAGTAGCAAATACAGAAGAGCAAAGTTTGCTCTCAGTTTAGGTCCATAAAAAATTTTTGCTTTCATGTGTTTCTAAATTATAGATAGTAAAGATGAAAGCTTGCGATATAATTTTTTAATACAAACACACTTGCTAGCACATGTGACCTTAGTTTTATGCTTTCAACATTCTTTGCAAAACAGTGAATCTTTCTCCTAACACCCCTTCTTATCATGACTTTTATTTTGTTTGATATTTTGTTAAGATATGGTCATTATAGATTTTCTCGTCTAACATTTCAATTTATAAGCATAGCAAAGATCACACTGATCTTTTCGAGGCTTTCAC